>CAMTZC010000020.1:10000000-20000000 GCA_947086505.1 Morpho deidamia
AGTAATTCTTTTGTTGTTAATATGAAGTGAACCAAAAATGAAATCTCGAGTTCCAATATTAAACAATACAATAATCGTGTTGTGTTGTGTAAAGATGCAACAGAGACGCTAAAGGTCACAAATATAGACATCTAGTGTTGGTTAGAGTATTATTAGTTTTTCGACCACTATAAGATAAGTAGGTACTCACCAGAGCTCACGGCATTTCTACACCTTGCTGAAGTGCAATATGCTTCTATAACTTTCAATATGAGTGCGTCTTCCTCGTAAGAATTTGATTTTCGTTGATGTGGAGCATAAGGGTGTGTTGGACCGATGTTTTCATCGGAGCCAACTGTGAAGGACTGAGGTCTAAGAGGCGGTGCCGGACGGAGGCATGTTATACTCCAACCTAAAATACAGTGTAATATGTAAGAATTTTTTGATTTGATGTAAAGTAACAGCCTGTTACTATGCGAGAAGGGCTATGCCTACAGCTGGGCATAGCCCTCCTCTCTCCGTTTTTGAAGAAAAGGATTGGAGCTAATACCTACCACGCTGCTCCAATGCGGATTGGTAGGTTAAGGTCCCCCGAATTCTCTAGAGATATGCAGGTTTCTTCACGATGTTTTCCTTCACCGAAAAGCGTGTGATAAATAGCAATTATCAAGTAGACACATAAGTTTTTAATAGAAAAACTCATTGGTGCCTGCCCGGGGTTCGAATCCATGATCGTCTCTAGAGAGTCACACGGTCTCACCGCTGGGCTATCACACCTTATATTTTTTAGTTACTTATATTTATAATTTTCGACTTATACATTCTTAGTAATATTATAAATGCAATGGTCTGTCTGTTACGCTTTCACGGCTTATGTACTGTAAAAATATTGTCAATGACATCATAAAAATGGTACAATTAAAGCTTTTATATTGGCTTAACATATTTAATACAAAAAAATAGTTTTTCTTTGGGAAATGGAAAAATTTACGCATAATTTACGCTATTTTAATAATGAAGTTAACGCGAACGAAGTCGAAGGCACCATTAGTGTTATATATTTTTGTTCTCTTTATGATCGAAATGAACATATAAATCACTTTCTTATTAAGGAGAAGAAAATGAATATTAAAATACATTTGTTTTAAATCCATGAAAATTGTTCAACGTTTAATTGTTAAAAAAATGTTTTAAGGATTTTAATTCTACTTATATTTTTTTCTAGAGTTATTAGATTAATTTATTCGTATCTTTTGAAGCCCTCATTGGTAAAATAACGCAACCATGACGTGCGTCATTTTTCATTGCCTCGACGGCAGCGTTTGATAGATATTTCTAAATTGATTTCACCGACCTTACTGTCTAAGATCGACTAGAATATCATTTATTTTTACACATTATATCCAAAGGAAACTCGTCTGTACACTCGTTATATAATTGCTAAAGACAGATTCTTATTAATTTTATTTTAAGAGCTCTAACCAAACATCTGGCGAAATACCACAATCTGTTGTTTTTGTATTTATAATTAGAAAATGAGATCACACATTAAACAAATCGATGAAACTAAAATTACGTTTATTACTATAATTTGAGTCATCCGTACAGATGAAGTCGATTGTGGATCAACTTTCAGATAATCAATTGAAACCTTTTTTTTTTCGAACTGACTGTATGCTGTTAGCCCTAATGGCTTTTACAGCGTCACCGGGCGGGACGGGCGAGCGCAGAAGCATCGCCGAAGTTGCGAAATGCAGGGAGTAGAGCGCAGAAGCTCTACTTAAGTCGGGGAACGTCGTCCTAAGGGTGCTCCTGTGAGGCCGGACCACGGCTTGAATTGAAACCTACTTACCTTTACTACTATAGCTTGAATCCGCTGCGTCGATAAAGTCGACAGAGGAGAACTTTTTTCCAATTGGTGTTTTGTTAGTTTTAGTAGGCGATTGATCAAGAGAGTCACATGAGTTAAGAAGCCAGCGCGCCGATTGATTCTTTTGTTTACTTTTCTGCGCCTGCTGCGTGTGTTGTGTGTAGCTTTGGTGATTGTTGAATGAATGTGATCTTTTATGGTTGGTGAGTCCCGATGAAAGCTCGTTATTGCTGTCGCTCATGGCCATCTGAAAATGTATTTTATTTTGAGAAATGAACCAGTTGAACATCACAATCTCCTTTCAGAGATACTAAAGTTGATGATAAATAATGTTAATCACTAGTTTCAGTTCACGTCAACTTTAACATTGAATGTTTAACAATATTCCACCTAGTTGTAGCTCGTTGAGTTATCTACAGAAAGTCAGAACCTATGTAACGTACGTACGTAACAGCCCGTTATTATGCCCACTGCTGGGCTAAGGCCTCCTCTCCGTTTTTGGAGAGAAGGATTGGAGCTAAGACCTACCACGCTGCTCCAATGCGGATTGGTAGGTTACACATATCCCTAGAATTCTCTAGAGATATGCAGGTTTCCTCGCGATGTTTTCCTTCACCGAAAAGCGTGTGATAAATTGCAATTATCAATTAGACACATGAGTTTTAATAGAAAATCTCATTGGTACCTGCCCGGGTTTGCACTCGTGTTCCCCTCAAAAGAGTCGCACGGTCTCACCGCTGAGCTATCACACCAGAACCTATGAATTACCTATTTATGTATGTATGTATTCCTCCTTACACGTAAACCATATAAAATATATAAGCTTAACTTTATTCAGACTTATACTAAGGTCGGACCCTCTCGCCTTTACATATATTTTTTAAGTTATACAGTTCGCGATGACTGTATTCTTACGTAACATTGCCTATAGTTATTTTTAATTGTCAAATGAACTTTTCCATGGATTCATTTGACAATTAAAACAAAAAAAGTAAAGTAGCCGCCTGTTACAATCCCACTGCTGGGAATAAGTCTCCTCTCTCTGTTTCTGGAGAGAAGGGTTGGAGCTAAGATCTACCACGCTGCTCCAATGCGGATTGGTAGGTTATACATATCTCCAAAATTCTCTAGAGATATGCATGTTTCCTCACGATATTTTCTTTCACCGAAAAGCGTGTGATAAATTGAAATTATCAATTAGACACATGAGTTTTAATAGTAAAACTCATTGGTGCCTGCCCGGGTTTGAACTCGTGTTCCCCTCGAAAGAGTCGCACGGTCTCACCGCTGGTCTATCACAGCTCTGTGAACAATTAAGTCAAAGGTAATTTTTCCGTTAGACCACAGTATAAATTTATTATATTCTCCAACTAATAAACTAATGTGTGGCATCTCAAATATAAATATACTACATTTAATTCTACATTTTTATGAAATATAAACAACATTTGAAACCAACAAAAGCCGTATAAGAAGCATAGCGTAGCATCCCAATAATTGGGGTTTTGTATTTTTTGGTGCAGATTTACAAATAAATACCCATGTACACATACATGGGAAAACGTAATAAGCCTTTTCATGCACAACAGGTTTCTTAATAGGTTAGTATGTGATGCAGTGATTGTTTTTCTGTTAGTAAAATGTATAAACACAGGCAAGGATGATCAAGTAAAGCACTGTAATACTGGGGTCACTCTAATGACAATATTAATCTAGTGGTTACGAAATTCAAGGCAGCAATATCTTCAAACCAGTGATACACAAACAGTTTCCTTTACAATAAAATAATCCTTGCCTGAGTCGGTGACCACGGTAATGGGTAATTTTGCTTTCATCCACCAATGGGCATATAAGTCAGATCGATACACCATAAATCCTGTTTGGGCATCCGTTAAACCTTTCTGTAATTTAGATAAATCTTCACTTCGGGATCGTGATTTTTGCGGTGTCAAAGATGATGTTTCGTTTGGTTTTTTAACTTTGTTATAAATATTACAATTTCGAGAAGTGTCTTTTCGTGAGGGTCTATCCGTTTTTTCATTCGATTGGTCACGGTATATTCTCATGTGATAATGTAAACTAGGCTTCGAGCGTTCGGTAATGTTGAGTGTGCTCCATTGACATGGAAATGGTTGACGAACATTTTTAGGAAATTCCAAGTGAGTGCTGGGCTTTCTGTAAATGCGCGGCGGTACTTCAGGCTTGAGCCTGATTTCTGGGACATATCTATCTATGTTTCTACGTATAGAAGTTCTTTTTATCTGAGGCGAAGATAGAGGAGGCTTGCCAACAAATGTGGATGTTACGTTGGTATTTGACAAATCTTTTACGTCAAAACTCGTTTCTGAAGTAACGCTAGTTACGCAAGATGTTCTAGCAGTAGATCCGAAAGGAGATGTACATCTGCATTGATCTTCAAAATTTGCCGCTTCGATTTCTGATAATGTTAATTTTCGATGTTCGAAAATATTTTGTGACGAATTATTTAGAGAATCCTTCAAATGATCAGTCTTTTCATGACTGTCTGAATCATTTCCGTGCATGTTTAATTCTGGCGATGCCAAATTACAACTTCCAGCGACTCCGGAGTCTGAAGACCTAGGGCTCGGACATAAAGATCGATTGCAACATTCACATTTGCGACGTACTTTAGACGTTTCTGACTGAGAGCTCATTCTTTCAAGATGAACGTTATTATTCTGTTTATTTTCGGTTTCAACCATAGACCTCGACATTGACCTCCTTATTCTCTTGTCTGAATTGAGTGAGTGTTTACGGAATGGTATATTAGCATTAAAATTAACATTCAAGATTTTTAAATCTTCATCTTCATTGCGGAACATAGGCGGAGGATCGATGATTGAATCGACAGGAAAGTTCTGACAATGTTTAGGCGAAGGAGGATCAAGAACTTGTAATAACTCAGATATTATAACGTTGTTATTATCGTCTTCTCGGCTGTAATTTTCTTCATTAGATTTCCATAGTTTAGGATGAATTTCATTATGTGCACTGTAATGTGGAAAACTTTGCCTTGTTGAAACAAAATCTGTTTCTTTATTACCTATATTCATAATATGAATGTTCTGATCCATGTTCACCAAATCCTCACAACCCATATAATTTCTTACTTCAAAACTAGAGTTTTCAGCACTATCGGAATGTTGATTGAGGGGACAAATATTCAAATTGTTGGCCCAACATGATTTCTGTAACGTATAGTCGTTTGAATTCCTAAAATCGGTATCAGGTGGTAGAGATACAAATATGTTCTTCGTGCAGTCCCCAATTGCGGTAGTTTGGGGAATATCACACTGCATATCATTCGATGTATCGAAATAACGGACATAGCCAAAATTGCTTCCCCAACTACTACACGATGACGATATAGTTCTAGGACCGAGACTATCCACAGCATTTTGTCTCATTATGATATTATTGTTAGAGCTAGAAGCTTCTGCGTCTGTACAACTTGAATTCGAATAATCTGTTGTTTCCACCTCTCTATCACTTTCTTCTGAATTTCTGTCACTATCTGAGCCTTCAGTCTCTGTAGCAACGGTGCCGTCATCGTCAATTTTTAGTTTGATATGATTTTTGTGCCTTCGCTTGACCGGGTATCCCGTAAGTTCAAATGCTTTAGCCCAAGTCTTCTCATGTAAAAGTTTGCGTAACATCTGTCTGGTTATAACTTTTTTCTTTACAAGCCTCGCGAAATATTTTGTCAATGAATAATAGGGCGACGCTGATGGATAACTAGGTGGAGGTAGAGTCACGTGATAGAGGCTGCGTCTGCTACAGTTGATGCTAGACAAGGCCCCTTCGGAGGGAGAGCGAGTCAACTAAATAAAAATAAGTTATATGAGATTATTTATTATATATATGCGTAGTGCATAAATCAATGTATCCGTGGATTAGAAAAAAATTTTGTTTACTAAACATTTTATTTTTTAACAATTGCACATGTTGACCATATGATAATCTTCCCTAGGCAGTCTAGTATTTTAGAAAATAATGAAAGTATATCAATATGCGTTACACATTTCATAAAAAATATTATTGTAAAAAAATTAAAACAATGTATTTTTTGACAATAACGGATAGTATAAAATAATTGTAAAAAAATATTTACATGAGGCAATGATTGCGGCTGAGAAGGTTCATGGGATGGACTGCTATTGTTAGAGTGTTTCTGAAGCAAGCTGACCCAATTATCTGCTTCCGCCTTAGTTTGACAAACAGCGACGATTCTATCTATCATTGGTCCACTAATTTCAAATGCGTTTTTTCTCATTTCTGTATCGTCAAGTTTGCAAACAGTAATACCCGTTAACGGTAGACAACCCTGAAATAATCAAGCTTGATCTGAAAGAACGGTGCTACAATTGAATGCATTATTATCAATCCTATTAGAACCCATGGTACTGAAAGCTTTAAATATATAAATATATATTGAATACAATATTGGAAGGACTATCTTGATCCACTAAGTATCTTTTTGTGGACGATATTGGGTTATGGGTCCCTATTCTCTACAACGTGTAGAGTATCATGAATTTTAAGTGAACCCAAGAATTCTGAGTATTTAAGGCCGACATCAGTTTACATTTTTACATCGTAAGTATCGGATGAACCGCATCAAACGGATTATTTTTGTTCCAATACTTCCAAATTCCTTATGACGCCATCAGCACGAATCGCTAAAATTGCCTCTCGAGCGTATGCTATTGCCAAAGGGTAGATTCGTGCGATAGTACAATGCGGATCACCTACCCCATCAAGGCCTCTTGGCTTCTAAACTTAAAAAGTGTGAACCATTTTTTAAAAACTTACTTCATAAACAAATGCAGATACACGTTTGCTCACTGATAAGAGGAGCAGGGCTGACGGGAAAAGGACAAGATATCTGTCTTGATGCGAAGGGCCCACTGCAACACTACCCATGTGTAATACATCTCCAAGTGAAGTTAGTTCGCCTCCAGGCCATCCCCTTACTTCACCTGTGACAACTTGAAGTTCTAGCTCTTTTTGTCTACGTAGGGTTGCACAGCCACTCTGAAAATAATATCATAATTATATTGTTGTACTTATTAAAATACACATATAAGGGTGCTATGCCCGCATTTGCATTTTAGCAAATGAGCTTCATGTGTTCCAAGCATTATAATTTAATATTCTGATCATAAGATATGTTACAGTCTAGCAAGTGAGACGTTGCTTATGCAAATTTAAGTTTATAAATTAAGTGAACAAGTTTTGCAGAGTGGCCAGAGTGTGGAGAAGAAGAAACGAGTCTCCACCTTATGGCTGAGTGCCCCATGTACTCGCTGTTAAGATGGGAGATATTAGGTAAGGACAAAATTGAAGATCAGGACCTAACAAATATCTCCTTCAGGGATATTATCAGGTTTGTGAAAGCAGCAGGTAGGTTAGAGCAGGTGACACTGTGGGGATAACAGTGATACCCCTTGTCCCAACATGGGGAAATGTGTGGAATAGTCCAGAATTGGGGCTGGCCACCCGTCTTATACCGACAGGCGTCCCCGAAATTAGATAAGATAAGATAAAAAGTTAACAAGTTATCTCTTAAAAGGATAAATGGTTAACTTTAATGCCCTAGGTAGGATGAGGTACAACAAAAATATTTCCGAAGTTGCAATTGTGGTTTATTTGGAAGAAGGTTGAAAAATAACATATAGATACCAGGAATAGGTAGTTACTAGGAATTAAAAGTAATATGATATGTAGATTATGGATGAAAATAGATTTTATTTTTAAATTTTCTAATGTTCTACTAAACTTACATAAAAAAATTATAAGAACCTTTTGATAAGAATTAAAATAAAATAAAAAAGAATTATCCGAATCAGTCCATCCGTTCATGCCTGATGCGACATCTAAGAGAAATAGAGATTCACTTATAAATATAGATTACATTGAGGAGAGAGTACAACATAGGTGACAGTACTTATGCATCACAACTTCAGCATGTAAGTGATGCTGTATTAAAATAAGACAAATGTTTGCTTTTAGTAAAGACATAGTTTAGAGTCTTAATTTTATTTAAAAAAAAAGTAACAACGCTTTACTCACAGCTATATCTTTATAGACAACTGAGGCTCTGTGTGTATCACCTCTGTCAGGATGAGCTTCATGAACATGTCTTGCCAATTCCTGTAACATTGCAGGATACTTCCCAAGACGCCTGAATGGTTTAGATAAGCCAGCAGTGAGGACTAGTACTCCAGGACATACTGCACCAGCATTCTCCATCCAGGTGTTGAGTTCTTCTCTGAAATAAACATCCCTTTTAATATAGATTGCTCCTTTCTTCTTTTACATGCCTAACAAATTAATCTGCAAAGTTTTAAAGGAAAAACAGGTCATAAACATATCCCAGAAATTCAACAAGAATATGCAGGCTTCATCACAATATTCTTTAATCTTAAGCTCTCTATGAATAGTTAATATCAGTTAAGCACTTCGTATTTATAACCATAGTAGCCTATTCAACATTTCAACTTGCAAATCAATCGCTTCAATACTGTATTTTTGGACTTACTTGTACTTATCAAGGATGCAAACTGCCTTAGGATGGCCAGCACAATAATTTTGATGCACTACTTTAATTTTAGGAGCCCACTGTAAGAACAGTCCACCCACTCGTTGGTCAGGCCCAGTCTTTATTGCACATTCCTCTAGTAAAGCAAGAAATTGCTCATGGACTTGCAGCACTTCATTTATATTACCAGTTAACTGTCTAAACTCATCCTTAGTGAGCCTGAAATGACAAATATTTAAGAATCACATTCTTTAAAATATAATTAAGTAAATTATTCTCACAATCATTCCTCCACTTTTTCCTGAAAATACTTCTATCCTAGCCCAATCTTTCTGGTAATGAATGAGCTGTCAGTGCTAAGGGCACAAGAAAATGTATAATAGTATACTATATCAGCAAATAACAATATATTTGTCTTGTTAAGAAGTATTTAAGAAAGTAACCTTGAGAAGTAGACTTTTATAGCATTATTCTAGTTTAAAACAAGGCAGCAAAGAAATAATAATTTAAAACTTTGATAGCCTCTAAAATGACATTGTATTACTCAATATTAAAATAAGAAAAATAATTTCAAATAAAAAAAATCATGAAAATAGTAGTACCAAATTATATTAAATTATACCTATGCATTTATAATATTAGTATGGAAGTAGGCTTCCATACTAATATTATAAATGTAACGGTCTGACACAGATTATCTGCTGGAACATTATTGATGACATTTAAAACGATTAAAGCTTATACATGATGAAAACATATTGAATCAAAAACAACAAGAACAGGCACAAACACATAATTGAGGATATTTTAACACGTAATTTGATGCCAACCAATGTAACTTTAGAAGCATTCTTTTAATAAGATGTAATTAATTTTAAATTAACTTACATATCACTTTTCTCCAGAGGAAGCAAAAAATTGCTAACTAAACCCTGCATCTCTGCTACATGTGCCTTTTCAGAATCTATTATGTCCTTAAGAACCACATTTCTAAAAGCTTGAATCTCTGAAGCTGCTCTTATTGGTGATGTAGTCATTGACCCAGATGTGTCTGTTAAAAGGAAATACAATCAAAATAAAACTTAACAAAATTATTTATAGGACTACATTGATACCATACCTATTCAGTATGGTGTTAAAGACAGGTATGTACAATAGTTTAAGTATCTGTTTGCATCAGCATATCTGAATCAATTATTATTATTATCTTTTATTTTTCTAAAACCTAACTCCTTACATTTTTAAATATTTCTAATTATAAACAAATAAAATAATTAAAAACATTTAAAAATATAAAAAATTGTCATCGGCCGGAAGCGCAGCAATATCCCAGGCTGCAGGCGGTTAAGGCTCCAGAGTATAAGGAACTTCCTCACAAAACATGCAGTTTCAAGCAATAATGCCTTCTGCTATTAAGCGAAAGCCTCTGAAGATTTTGGTTGAGCCTTTTGGCAATCAGACAGTTAACCGACACAACAATAGGTACAATTATTGTTGAGTCAACATCCAAATGGTGGTTATCACATATTTAGTCAATTTTTCTTTTTCCGCTTTTATGAGATTGTCGTCATGCGGAATGGTGACATCAATAATAATTGCAAGGCATGCTAACCGGTCTACTAACTCTATATCAGGTTTATTGGCAGCAATAAACCTGTCAGTGATAATAGACCAATCCCAGTAGAGCATAGCACTGCTATTTACAAGAACTGATGCAGGGTCATACCTGTAGTATGGTGCCTCCTCATCCACCAAGAGCATATTGAAGAACAATTTGTTGATGTATTATAGTACCTACTTGGTTATGTCTGTGCATTATTATTATTATTATAAATTATTAATAAAGGAAATTATTTGTTGAATTGTAATGGTAAAAGAAAACTGCCAAACAGATTTGACAGTACTTGAGAATATTTTAACCTAGTTAAAAAAGGCAAAACAAAGGAATGACTCAAATAATGCAATACTCAATAACATAATAAAAACAATTAACATTTAAGATATTTTATTTACATTATTGGATTGGACAAATAAATGATAATTTAAATTTAATGTGAAATAGCAAACTTACAATAAGATTTTTTTCTTGAATGTATAAAATAATACTGTAATACAGAGAACCAATTCTTGGAAAAAACATAAAAACTAATGGTTGAAACTCTTATTACATGCTTAACACTAGTAAAATATTTGTGTAAAGTTTTCCATACCTTTATATTCAGTGACATAATTGCTTGGAAACCAGCCTGTAGTCTCACCCAATGTTCCTTCCCACCAACCACCTTCTTCTTTCTGGGTAACTGTGATAATATCTCCTTTCTTGAAACATAATTCATCATTGTTTTTACCCTTGAAAGAGTAAATAGCCTTCACTAAACAGCTTTCAGTAGACATTATAGTCAAACTGTTTTTTTATCATGTTTCCTAAAAAAACGATGAATATAATGCCAAGGCAGTTTGATTTCGTTATACGATATGTATACGGGAACTTAGGAGACGCCCACACCCAAATAATGTATGAACAATGGTCCCTTTTATAGACATTTCCTTTACCAGTAATATAAAAATAGCGTAATGCTCATATTGACATTGAATCGATGATAAAATATTTCATCTTCCAAATGGAAAAACAAAAAAAGCTACTAAAGATTAAGTTCTGTGCTAAAAATAGAGACACTACTATATAATAATAATAGCCAAGAAATTTACACAAACTGAGCACATTCACTGTTTATTGGTAACAAATATTAAATGTAAATTATTGTAAGTCTTTTGCGTACAAAATTATTTAATTATATCCGCTTCTATCCTCTCACGGTCTTCCAAAAATAAATATCACAGATTCAGATTGACAACTTGACAACTCGCGGATGGCATTAATCAGATACGATTGTCTTTGATGTGATGACCGGCAGGATAGATATTTTTACTTAATTTTATTACTATAATCGATGACTGGTTTGAGCACGCAATTATTCTGATGATTTTTATTTTGTGTAATCTTATGCTTAAATGCATCATATTATAAAATTGGACTACTTCCATTAATTCCAGAGTTAATTCTAGAGAGATGCTATCGAAAAAAACAATTATATATTATAAAGTAAATCAGTACTGTTTTGAATTACTTCATTATAAAATGAAGTAATTCAAAACAGTACTGATTTACAGGACTTACATTCATAGATGTATCGGATATAAAAATGAATCGTAGAATCTACTATGCGTTCTCTTTCTAAACTTTACATCTATATTTCATCACAAATTACCGAAAAATAATATTATCGTTACTTTTATATATATTATCACTCAGATTGTGTAAAGCAATTAAAAAAGGTGATTGTATATATTACGTAGACAAATTGGTCTAACGGATTAAACAAGGCATATTTCATCCTAAAAAAACAATAAAAAAGAGAGTAAAAAAATTAGGTTAAATAATATAATCGATTTATTTAAAAATCGATTTTTCAGAAAAAAATTATTTTTAGGTATTAAAATTTATTATTGTGATAAAATAATAGATTAATATAAAAATATATTATTTTTGACATCTGTATCTAGTACGACCGTAGACTACAAACTAAGTACAACAGTTGAAGTTTGAAAGACAACCATAGACTAAAGACAACTTCAAAGACTACAGTGTACACTGTACATACTTCTTAATAAGTTAATTTAAGATTAATATCTACAATAGGATGGTTTTGATATTCTTTAATTTTATTTATATTATAAAACTACATGAACTCAATCAAGTATGCCATTAGAAATGGCAAACAGTATATATTTTTTCTGAATACAATAAATAGTGTAGAATTTATAGATTTGTTTTAAACGTATTTCCAATAATTTTCATAGTTCGAAAATGGAAAAATCACTGGAAGATAAATTGTATGATTCTGTGCTTCAAGAAGATCAAGACTCAATGTTACATTTATTGTCTCGAGGTAAATTTACCTTAAAATTGACTTAAGACCATGAAGTTATCATAAGAAACCAAATTTTCTGATTGATGAAGTATCTGATTGTTATCTTATAGCTACGAAACATAATTTTAAATATCCGGATAAACTTGCAATCTATATGTTATATGAATGTTTCAGTTGTTTTGTTGTTGTTCATATGTTTCAGTTAAACTATTTGAAAAATATTGAAAGCTCAAGGTAGATTAAGATCAACTATAATATCAGTATTAGGGCTTTTTATTGCATTCAATCAGTAAAGCAATAATATTGTAATATACTGAGTAAGCAAGTATAATTTATTTTTATTATCACAGGTGCAAATCCAAATAAAATTACTAGTTATGGTAAAACATCTTTAGGTGAGGCTGCTAAAGTTGGCAATAAGAATATTGTAAAATTATTAATTGATACTTGTACTTCAAGTACTCTACCCAAGAAACAATTATCACAGGGATGCACAAAGAAACGAAATTTAAAATCCCATAAAAGAAAACTTAGGAGCAATGAGCAAAATGATGATACAGTAATTAAATGCAAGAACCTCAGTGATCGAACATTTAAGGAAAGTCAGAAGGAAGAAAGTGATGTACTGAGGTTTAATCAGAAGCCTGATAAAAATCAGGGATATTATGTATACATACATAGTGAAGGATCTAGCAGTGATGAGAGTAAGGTTACTGGTTTTAAATCTCCAGTTAGCCCATCCTCACTTGCATCAACACCTCAAGCTGATTTAGAGTGGGATGAAGATTTAGTTAATGTTGCTCCTACAACTACTGAAGATGAAACTTGGTCTTCTATGTACAAGTTAGTATATATATATTAATATAATATAATAAACCTACAAATATTGTAAATGAACAAGCAGTTAAACAGATAATATAGATAAATAGAATAAAAATTTCCAAAAAGACAGTTAAGGATGGGAACTAAAACATTGAGTACTAATTATTCCAGTATTGAAAAGTACATATTAATTCATCTGGTTATTACAGAGTATAGTGGATGTAGCTTTTGTCTTAAATATTTCTCTTATAGATGCAATTTTCAAATACTTTTAGATATAAAAGTTAAGAAGAAAAATGCATTTCTATCAAATTTATTGAAAAAAATCAAGTTAAGTACAAATTCTTTAGTACACATAGAGTAAGTTAATTAATAAAATTAGGATAACTATATTAGCTTAATGAGGATTGAAAAGGCTAAAAATATTTTAATGGCTGAACATTTTGTGTAATGTTAATTTTATTTATATGATTAAATTTAGATATCATATTGCTATATTGAATTTTAAAGCAGATGATTAATGTTAATAAAAATAAAAGGTGCATCTAGACCCGTAATTGGTGAAGAAATATTGTCTATTTCTATATGTTATAATGTGATTTGACTGTACAAGCAACATGTGTCCATTTTGTATGTCTAAACTAGACTAATCATTTGTTAGATGGAACATGGAGAGAAGTTTATCTTAATCTCATTTTTTACAGGTGGTATGCTGCAATATTAGAATGCACTGGTGCTGCAATTGCTTCTGCTTCTGTAGTAACAAATGGAATTGACCAACAAGATGCTTTCATGAGAACAGCTTTACATTATGCAGCAGAACAAGGACATAATGCAATTGTGAGATTAATTCTAGATGCAGGTGACCAAGCTTAATCATTACATACTTTGAAAAGACAATGTTCCTTTGCATAGAACATTCCTGAACAAATAGGTGTATGTACATTATCTATATTCACCATTTATGAGACAATATTAATAGTTCCACTAATAATGCATCTAAGATGTAGTACCAAGGCATTTTAGTAGTACAACGAAGCATACATTAGTGGATTTTATTTCATATCACTACATACAATAGCACTACTTTATGATTTAGCATTTAAACAAACAAATAACTATATATTTTGTTTAAGCAACATATTTAATTCAAACTATTTTAAGTTTTAATGAAATCGCAAAGTATCTTTTTTTCCAACAGGATGTAAAATAGATGTTACAGCAGGTGATGGGTTGACATCTCTTCATATAGCTATTATGAGAAATCATGTAGAAATAGTACGACTACTATTAGCAGCTGGTAGTCATGTAAATTACAAAACTCATGAAAAAATGACACCCTTACATTTTGCAGCATCAAGGGGATTTATAGAAATGGTATGTGGAATTACAATTAAATAAATTGTCTTTGGTTTTATGTTTAATAATAATAATAATAATAATTTTTATTGAAAGATATTAAAACCCAATATGCAAGAAATTAAAATTAAATATACAGACAAAATCAAATACCTTTTGTTACTATCTACTGAGAAACTATTCCCAGACATCAAAAACATGCCTTAATAATTATTTCCTGTTCTTATTAAGATGAACAGATAGCCAATAGTTTAGGGTAGTACTAGGCATCCCATCACTTACTCTTTGGAGAATAGAGAATTAGTAATCCCATCAATATCCGAAAAGCATTGTTATACTGAACCTGTATTGCAGTATATGATTTTTTAAGAAAATTTGTATAGTAATAAGTATAGAAGCTCTAGCAATACGCGTTGAACAGTATTACCTTAACAGATTGGCTGCATTTACTGAATCAATGCACCAGCATGTTGAATCAAGAGTGCCCTCCTTTCCCTCTCAATATTAAGGTCATCCTTTAGATACTCTGTCATAACGTGACCTAAATATTTTAATTTTGATACAACCCGAACCACCAAGTCATCCAACATAACCTCTGGTATCCTCTCCGGCCCCTTACCCGCACGGAATACCATAAATTCAGTTTTTTTGACATTACATTTCAGACCATGAGCATTAGCATAATGTTCACAGACTGAAAGCAACCTTCTAAACCCTTTGATAGAAGGGCTGAGAATTACCATGTCATCTGCGTAACTAATACTATTTATACATGTCTCGCCAATATGACAACCAATTATGGTGGTTCGCAAAAATGATTTTTTTCAAATTAAGTATAATTTATATATATTGATAGGTCCTTCAAGACTTACATATAACATCCATCGTTTAAAAAGGATCGAAAAATAAAATAGTCATACGATGCTTGTAGCTTTCTTATTAACATTATTACTAAATATAACATCATTTTAATTCTATTATTTTGTTAAAACTATAGTGGTCAATTGCGTAGCAGTAGTGAGTGACTCAACGTGAACTCAACGTAGATTGCGGAATTTTAACAAACCCACAAACGACTTACGTACTTTTGCAAGGCGTAAAGCAGGAATGCAAGCTTATGTCGGTTCCTACTTTGTATATTATATACATCGCCAATCTTTTTATACTTATGTATATATTCTTATGTACCAAAAATTAAATTACTAAAAATATTGCGCGTCACGAGCGTGTTGGCAAGTGGGTACAATAGGTATCGACTGTTTATTTTTTCCGCGCCGAGCCATGCTGCTTTGTGTTTCCATCCAGATTGCTCATGTAGGAAGCTGCCTTCTTGTTATTCTTCTTTCGGTAGTAGCATCTGTGCAGGTCCGCGAGGCCCAGTGTCACTGTTTACAGTTCGCTGCCAATACCGGTATCCTCTAGGAATTCCAGGATCTTCTTGGCGGCGAAATATTTAACCTGCGTCGGGCGTAAGATATGCGACCCTAGGATTCCACATACATCCAGATTGCTCATGTAGGACGCTGCTTTAGTGACAACATGAGATCTTTATCAAAGGTTTTCGAATTTTGTACCCCAGGAACTAATTTGCTTAAAAATATGTTTAATTCGTCATGAAACCTTAATATGCTTAGATATTTCCAGGAATATGTTTATCTATGTGGTAAATCAAACGCCATATCCTTCGACGAAAAAAAGTGAACCTTATTAAGAAGTAAGATATTAACAGACTTTTACTTCACTACCTACATATTCTCCTATGTCTTGTGTTTAAGGTAAAAATTCTAGTCAATAACGGAGCTTATTTAGAAGCGCGGGATACAAATGAACGCTCTGCATTGTATTTAGCTGCAGGTAGAGGTCATGTGGAAGTTGTGAAGTATCTTATATCTGTTGGAGCCAATGTTAACGGCGAAGAAATTCATGGTATGATAAAATTTTGGTTTCAAGGATTTTTTTTAGGCACCCTCTGAGGGGCAACTGTGATTCTTTTTCGTAGGGAAGTAACATTCAATAAAATATTTATTACGTTTTTGAAATACATAGTGCGCATTTAAAATAAATATTATTTGTTATTTATAGAATTAGGCGTTACTTTGCGGAGATCCATAATACAAAAGTAATAATAAAATTATTTTGCTATAATCCGCGATACAGTAAATAGAAAATATATATAGTGTTAAATGTATAGTGGACTATCAGTATTTTCATACCCGATACGTGCAGGATTCGTAAAAACACATGCACAAACCTCCACCACTTCCACCACAATACACAAGCACTACACAGGTTCACTATCACAAACTCAACAATCGTTTCGCCCCGCAACCGAAGCATCATCAGGAGATAGACTCCACGACAAAATCGCAAAGTGATCGCTTACTTGTTGTTGTTGAGTTTGTGATAGTGAACCTGTGTAGTGCTTGTGTATTGTAGTGGAAGTGGTGGAGGTTTGTGCATGTGTTTTTACGAATCCTGCACGTATCGGATATGAAAATACTGATAGTCCACTATACATTAAACACTATATATATTTTCTATTTACTGTATCGCGGATTATAGCAAAATAATTTTATTATTACTTTTGTATTATTTGTTATAATGATCCTCTCATTGGTAGGATTTTACTTTTATCACTATTTATCATCCTAAACAATGCACATATTTAGTATATTCTTATTCGTATTCCTTCTTTCTAAATAAACTTAGATAAAAATAATTAATATGCTAAGAGAAGTATAAAAATTATAAAACTGAAAAGACTATCAGATCAAATCAAAATATACTTTATCCAAGTATGCTCTTTCGAGCACTTTTGAATCGTCAAGGATCAATATGATTAATGAAGCTACAACTGGTTCGGAATATTGCTCATACCGAGAAGAACCAGCAACAAACTCGACAGTCAATCTTTTTAACAATTTAAATTTTACATTATTAAACCGCAGTCTTGTATGAAGCTGAAAGGATTTTCATATCCGGGCATTTTTATATTCCAAATAATCTTTAATTTTGTAATATGCGTTATATATAAGCATATCTGTTATATTGGATTTAAGCCTTTCTGTAGACTGGTCCAGTACATTCAGACATTCATTCAGATATTTGTGAAGTTTTATTAAAACAGGAGATATAGCCGTTAATTTGATACTTTCTTTGATAGGGATTTTTTATTTATTTATTTAATGTAATTTAGTGCAATTCACTTAAAAATGTATAATATCATGTATATGTATACGACACAAGTGGCTTTAAATTAATCATGCTTAAATTGCGAAAATTTTATTTATAAGGTTACACCCCTTTGTGTGAAGCTGTATGGCAACGATACACCAAAGTTGTTGAGGTTCTTTTGCTATCAGGAGCTCGAGTTACGCATTCACATAAATTACTGCATAACGCTATAATACAACGTCAGGTATGTATTTTATTCTTTCTTTCTTTTTGACCTAAATATTTCACAAATTTCTTAGGGTGTAGAAGTAATAATAATAATACATTTAATTCAGACCAATGATCCATAGCTGTTAGTTACAATTATACTTATAAAATATTTTAGCAAACCTTAACTCTCAACTTAACCTTGTAGAAGTGCTATAGAATAAGAAGTATACTAGACAGGGTTATACCAAAATATTTAAGGCATGTGAGTTCCAAACTCATCAGAAAATCAAAATCCTGCTTACAACTTTTTAAGATCCTATGTTCTTAGGAATAGCTTCATTGTGATCAACCTATTATTGATTTTTTTTCTGTTCTCGTTGTCATTTGTAGTGTCTCCCATATTTCTGGGGGAGCACTTACAACTTCATTGTGATATCTGAAAGAAAGGTTTGTTTTTTGGAAAATATAGTATTTTTAAAAATTTTGATATTTTTAATCGATGACTATATTGAATATATTGCTATATAGTCGACAAAATTGATTTCGTTTCTTTGGTTTTAGGAGGATATAGTTGGAATGTTAGTGAACCTAGGTGGTGGTATAAACCTTCATAATGATAATGGCGATACTCCATTGCTATTGTCAGCGCGCTTGTCCCAGCCTGCTGTTGCTAGAGTACTTTTGAAAAAAGGTGAGATTTTCAAAATCTTTTCTGCATTGTGCTGCATATATTTTTGGAAATTAAAATTAACTTTAGTTTATATATTTGTATATGTTATGTAGCACATTTGTAGAATAAACAGTTTCATTTCATTTCATATATTTATTTATTTATAATTATTTAAATTGGATCCATATAATCGTATATTAAATAAATAAAAACAACTATTGATTAAACATATGAGAAAATACTGATACTAATATTCCAATTATTGTTCTAATTGCTAAAGAAAATAAAAAAGTAATGATAAAAGATTTTGCTGTAATCAGCGATTAAAAAGGAATTTTTAGACGGATACAATAATATTTCCTTATTACTTTTTTATTATGGATCTCCGCAAAGTAACATCGGATTCCATAAATTATTCGCTGAAGGATATCTTTGGTATAGTGTGGTACCTGGTTGAGTAGAATAGATCACCCTAATTTTTTCCGAGGTGTCGTAAAAGGCGACTAAGGAAAGTTGACCCACCGTGTGGTATCCGGCTGAGTAGAATAGACCACCCTCATTTCTTACCGAGGTGTCGTAAAAGGCGAATAAGGTAAATTGACGTCAGGCAGGCGGCCGGTCGTAAAACACGTAGTCAAATCATGTGACAACATGTTTAAACATGTTGTGCCGAACCCCACTTAAAGTGGGATAAGGGCAGGAGTATGAATGAAAATCACAATACACAAGCACTACACACATTCACTATCAAAAACTTAACAATCGTTTCGCCTCGCAACCGGAGCATCAACAGTAGATAGACTTCACGACTAAATCGCAAAGCTATTTTACTAAATAAGTAGTATATAATATGTAGTATATATAAGTATTTTGCTAAATAATAGTCCATTAAATACAGCTTAATACCTTTTTAGGAGCCAACGTTAATTCTTGTAATAGTATCACTGGTGCTAGTGCACTGCACATAGCCGTGGAGAGCGTAGAGTGCCCGAAAGAGTTTGAAGAATTGCTCATTTGCTTAATAGAGCATAAGATAGATTTAAATTCTACTGCCCTTACTGGTGACACAGCTCTCAATAGAGCTCTACTGCTACAGAAGTAAGTATATATAGTTTAAAATTTTTATTCTATAAATTGTATGTAAGTTGATAGGCCTTGAAATCATCATCTTAAAACAATCATCAATCATCTGCTATACACTATATATATATCTCGGAACTTAGGTATTAAGCTTAGATGCTAAGGCGTATCCTTCCGCATACATTAATACAAGTACTTAAAGCTTCGATAACCAAACGGTGAAACCGTGACTCTGTCCAAGAGGTACCAATGAGTTTTTCTGTTAAACCTCATGTGCCTAATTGATATTTACATTTTATCACACGCTTTTCGGTAAAAGAAAACATCTTGAGGAAACCTGCATGCATATTTCTGGACAATTAGGGAGATATGTGTTACCTACTAATACGTATCAGAGGAGTGTGGTGCATCTAAGTTCTGACCCTTCTCTCCAAAAGGAGAGAGGAGGCCTATGCCTTGTAGCAGACCGTTACTTACTAAGAAGTAAAATTTTATTAATGGCATTCATTTATTGTACTTAAATTAGACTGGCCCATTGGCGCAGTGGTTAGTAGAACCTATCTTCAGCTCCGCGGATCGCGGTTCCGATTTCCGCCGAGGGCCAACACATTCTAAAAACAATTTATTGGTTCTTCGAGCTTGGTTGTGTATTTAAGTAGGTATTTAAAATTATATATGTAGTATATTTACCAGTTGTCCGTCCCCCATTACTTTGGAGATGGACGACCTTGTGTGTAAGTGTCTCATATATTTATTTATTTATTATTTATTTAAATTTAATGTTTGTAGAAGGATACGTCTATAGGAGTTAACCGTAATTGTAATATATTTTTTTTTCTCCTACCCTTATCCCACTCTAAGTGGGGTCGGTACAACATGTTTTCCTCTTCCATTCTCTTCTATCATTCGTCAACTCTGGCGCTACTCCTTTTATATGCATGTCGTACTTCACACATTCCAACCATCTCTTTTTAGGCCTAATTATAATATGTATGTAATATATATTGTTTTAGAGACTACGCAGCAGTATTATTGATTAGACATGGTTGTGACGTGAACGCGTGCGATTTACATTCTTGTGGATTAGACAATCTGTCAATTGCGAGTAGAAGACGCTCAATACGCCTTGCCAGCTTACTGCTTAAGGCTGGGCACTATATCTCCGTACCTGATCCAAATTCTTCAGTACCCACAGAAGGCACAAAAAATTGGCTCTATCACATTTGTAAGCATCCTCCCAGTCTATTCGATATTTGTAGGATAAAAATTAGACGATTCTGTAAGAATAGACCTTTGTTTTTTTATGTCAATTTATTACCATTACCAAAATGCTTAAAAAGTTTTCTAATGTTGGAAGATGAAGGTAATATAGACATATTTTGCACGGGTGATCCGTAATTTACTCAATTGTACATAAATATTAATATCTTTAGATTTTTCCCTTGAGTTATTAAATATACTCAAATTATATTATATTCGGTAAATATACTCAAATTATAGTATTCGGGAAGATTTTTGCCTTTTGCCTTGGCAAATATAAAAATTTAGAATATAGTAAACATTCTAGTCATATAATAATACATATTCAAGTTGAAACCATTCGATATTTTACCTTTGTAATCTTTTATTTTGTCAAATACTAATTTAGCTATTATTCAAAAACAAAAGTAATAGTAAAATTATTTTGCTATAATCCGCGATAAAGTGAATAGAAAATATATATAATGCTAAATGTAGAATGGATTATTCGTTTTAATACCTCGAACATACACCATTCGTTAAACACACATGCACTAACCTCTGCCACCGCCACCACAATACACAAGCACTACACACGTTCACTATCACAAACTTAACAATCGTTTCGCCCGAAAGCATCATCAGGAGATACTCCACGACAAGATCGCAAAGCAATTGTGTATTGTGAACTTTATCGTTGATTATAGTAAAATAATTTTACTATTACTTTTGTATTATGGATCTCCGCAAAGTAACGCCTAATTCTATAAATTATCTATTTTTATTAAATGTAAAACCAGGCGGGTCCATTTGTCGTTAAAGCTCGTGGAGTCGCGTACTCCCAGATACTGGTACAAAAAAATAGTGGGGAAAAAAACTTTGTAGAAATAGTGATGTGCAACTCAACTTGGTTAAAATGATAGAAGATTTAATTACACTTAGCTGGGCTCCATAGGAGAGCTGTCTCTTAGCGACTCATGAGCGAGTGACGTTCTGCGTGTTTTTAATCAAATCAATAATGAGGCGATCCATAGAAGCTGAAAAAACTCACCGAATGGTAAAGTGCAACAACAGGCTATTAGCGAGGCACATAGTTTGAAGAATCGGTTAACTTTGGAGCTCTAAGGTATTCCCATAAGGCACAAGATTCAAAGGGTACAAGATTACGTGGCATGGAATACCCTTGCAAAGATTACGAGCAGAAGTGGACAGCTATTGGTTCAAAAATTCACTTTTAAAACAAATTTTTGTACTGACTATATTTTGTTATCTATACCTAGACCTTCTGACAATCAGTTGATATATTAATTGATTTATAGAAGCAGGCGTTACTTTGCGGAACTCCATATTACAAGCAATATAACAGAAACAACTACTTTGCACTAATCCGCACGGGTTAAGTGATTGCATGCAAAGCCAATGTGTATGAAGCAGGCAAAATCTACGCACCTTATACATGTAGGACCAGCCACCACATGCACCCCAAGGCGCAATTCACCAGCAACAACGAACACAAAAGCAGCACACACACCCACCACCACAATCTCGACGATCGTTTCGCCCCGAAACCGAAGCATCATCAGGAGGATAGGCTTCACGACAAAAATCGTACTGCCAAAGCAGTACGATTTTTGGGTGTGTGTGCTGCTTTTGTGTTCGTTGTTGCTGGTGAATTGCGCCTTGGGGTGCATGTGGTGGCTGGTCCTACATGTATAAGGTGCGTAGATTTTGCCTGCTTCATACACATTGGCTTTGCATGCATTCACTTAACCCGTGCGGATTAGTGCAAAGTAGTTGTTTCTGTTATATTGCTAGTTGATATATTGATTCAAGTTAGTACCTTCCAAATTTTATAATAATGCCATTAAACTTCTTGTGTAATACATACCCAAAACCCATTACCTTTTAAATATTCACGTAGTAAAATATATAAATTATCGAAGTAATTAAGCTGTACAAATTTATTTATTTATCAAGTGAGAATTCAAATAAACTGTTTAGTGCAATTTTGGCTATCACAGATCTATTAAATCTATTGTACAACCAGTGGCTTAGGTAACCAAAGGCTCTGGGGCAAAAAATAAACTAGGGCCCGAAAACTAATCTATTTACAAAAAATTGTCGTCTTATTTATGTCTTGAGATCAACGTTGCCCCAGTTCCCCAATTTTACATTATTACCATATATTGAAATCATAATTTTATATTATGATTTTAAGGCCATAATAATAATAATTAATATATAATTATAATTGGATAGGTTCTGTATTGTCATATTTATGGTCAAGCAGCATTTACCGTTCAAATAAATTCGATGGCATCATAACCATATGATTTATTTTTTTCTTTGTTTTCTTTGTATTTTTTACATGGAATCATCCATCACTTGACAAAGAGATAAGATGTTTCCATCAAAACCGAAGTAAGTTTTAAAACCGAAAGAAGAATGAAAAAAAAAGGAATTTTCAGACAAAATTTTCGATATGGATTATTATTTAGGGTCTAGGCAATAATTAAAACACAAAAACTTTTTCATATTTTTTATTGAAAGATCAAATATCTAAAATAGTACAAAGGTGTACATTAGTGAAAAATATAAACACTTCTTTATGGAGTCTAACTAGTGATATAAACGGTTCCTTTAAAAGACAAAATATCGTTTATTATAAATTGATAAATACAAATATTCATGTAACTAGTCTAAAATGCCTCTTGATGCAGTTATAACAGTTTTGATCTCGTGACAGTCTAGTGTTCCTTTAATAGGGTACAGTTGTCACCTATGTCTGGTCAACTAATTGCATTTCTAGCGCCCATACAAATAAATGGAACAGTGTAAAATATAAAAAAAAATTATTCATACAATATACATGAATAAAGTAAAAGTTAAGTCAAATAAGTTTTATTTGACATTATAATTATGAAATCACTTATTGCTTATAAAACAATTTGAATGTTTTTTGAATATAAAAACATTTTGGTTATTACATCAACTAGATCATAAGTATGTTAATTAGTAGGTATAGATCATTTATTATTACATAAAGACATATGAAAGGTGCCCATGACAAAAATGTGTTATTAATATTATTATTTATAATTTTTTTCTGAAATGGGATGACTAATGAAGGAAAAATAATAAACTACAAAAATACAAACAATTGACAAGAGGAATTATATTAATCTGAAAATATGTTTATAGTTGTAATATGTTTAAAATACAGGGTTGTATATCATAAAGCCTAAATAAATAAATAATAATTTTAAATGATTTTTCTTTTCTAATCTATAAAATTGTGATTAAATTTGTTGAACAAAGTAGACAAAAGCAATTAAGTGAACATTTAACATTTCATACATACATTCCATAAAAATGTAAAGCTTTTTAAATAATTTAAATAAAAATATTGAAAAATATACAATGAATAAAAATGATTAATTTTATCTGTTTCAAACTCATGTTTGAAATGAATAAATGATATAATAATTCATGATATATTACTAGGTTTTACTACCTTTCAAGGTAAATGGAGAAGAATAATTGACAGATGTTCTAACTAATACAAGAGATATATATAAGCAGCCTTTTCAGCTATGTATATAATCTTAAATATTTATTTCAACTTAAAACAGATTGGGGAAGGGTAGTTTTGAACATGAGTATTATTGTTCTTTAAACATGTCATAATGGCTTCGGACAAGATATATCATAGATAAAAATATTTTAGACAATGAAATTCTGCATAAATAAAAATAATACTAGCAATTATTCTTATTGTTCAATAGCTAATTTCCCTTTGTTGTCCTTTATTCCTCTTAATTTAGGGCAAGCCTCAAGCAATATAATAGTAAGCCCATGATTTTGGTTTTCTGCAACTTTATGCAATGCTGTTTTGCCATCTGCATCTTGCAAATCTAATTGTGCTCCACACTGAATTAAATATTTAACTGTAGCCTCATTACCTGAAAGCATAAGTTACACATTAAACTGATAAGGATTAATTATCATATTTTAAATATTCAAATCAGACCAGTGATTATTTATATATCATCATATCTCCAATTAAATTAATCACTGTCATAAAAAAGATGTGATAGTGAAATACATTGTAAAACATACATATAAGCATATGGCTATTTATGTCCTGTTATCTATTCATAATTTTAGTCAAATTACAATAACAATATTGCCACTCTGAAATAAAGATATAATCATCAAATAATTCAGATGTAAAAGCTATGTTTGCCATTAGTTCCTGTTTTTCAGAAAATATATTAACTTGGGTTTATTACAAAAAATTGAGATTTTTAAACTAAATTATTTACTTTTGTTTAAGAAGAAATTTTTGGTAGAAAAACTACAAAATTAAAAAAATTGAAGAACCAATAGATACCCAAAGTTGCTGGAACATCTGCTGGGGGCATAAAAATAAAAATACTCGTAAATAGTAAAAAGGTAGTGTGAATTCAAATTGATATTGTTTATTTTGTTGCCTCCTAGCATCACAAGTGACTGATCTCCAATAGCAGTCAGTCAAAGGTTATTAGTTTAGCTAATTTTAATCCTATCAGTCTGGTTCAACTTTTAATTTAGATTTCTTAAATTCTATAACAGTATAAATATGTACCTGCTGCAGCTGCTTTTAGAAGTGGTGTTGCTTTACCACTACGAGTCTGAGTGTCTATAAATGCCCCGTTTTCAATCAGGATTTTACAGATACCAACATGTCCATTTCGAGCGGCATAATGTAATGAAGTGTAGCCTGAATTATCTGGACTATTCACTACATCTTTTGGATTTTTTGCTTTGTTAATTATAGCATGCACCTTTTCTTTTTCTCCTGAAAAAGCTAAAATTTTGATAGATCTTAAGGTTATAGATAGTGGATACAGATTTTGAAATCATAAATCATGATGTAATCACTTTATCTCTATTACGTAAGAAGGTTACACAATAACTTGCAAAAATAAAATATAATAAATACTATAATTACAGTTTCACTTAGTATGGTATGTACCAAATTATTTTTATATGCTGTTTGTATAATTACCTGCATTCCATATACCCCTTTCCCAATCCATTTCAGACAATGTTTGTCGTACAGACTCATTCACACTACCAGCATTGCATTTGGAATGGTCACAAACACTTATATTTTCCATTTTTTTTTTAATTATAGCTATAAATAAAACATGAATAATGAATGTTTTAACTATGAAATTTAAATGAATTAGAAATTCAATTATATTTCTCTTTGAAGGGTCCAAGTAATTTCTGCCTCCCCTGTGCTTGAAACAACTTTATAACCCAACTGTCCCAAAGCATTTATGGCATGAAGAGCATTTGTTTTAATAGTAATTCCATTGACAACATCAGAACCAGATCCTGGGTATCTTTTAACAAGTGCTTTAATTTCTTCTTGCCCCAAAGCAAATGCTGAACAATCATTCGCATGTAAGGAACCTTTGATTGCTACATAAACAACACTATCTTCTGTGATAGGTATTGTAGTCAAGTTGCTTGCTGAAACATTTTGGCTACCTTTGGATTCCATATTATAAATATTTTAAAATGCAAAATTATATGATAACTGGATATGATTAAACCTCTTCCTCCTTATTTGAATGTTGGTAGTGCATAGCCTCTTTACTGAAGTTAGTTAAATTATCTTGTTCAACAATTATAGATGGCTCAGGTTCAGAAAACTCTTTTCTCATAGTCCACATATACTCATTGTAATCTTGTTTAACTGCTGTTGAACTTGATGCAACTACTTTGTAACCTAGCACCTGTAAAATGGCGATAAATTGTTATCTTATTTTATCAGTACATTCTATGTAATAAGACAAGAGAATTTACCTCTAGAGCGCTCAGTATTACGCAAGGATGTTGCAGATAAACAATTGTAGAATCGTCAGAATATCCGCCACATGCAAACCTTTTAAGTTGCTCTATGTCACCAGCTATATACAAGCGAACAAAGGCGTTAATTTAATATTTATTGTTTAAACATTCAACTCGGACACGAAACATTAAGTGTTTATTAAAAAACGAGAACTGCAGTTATTTGTGCGATTACGTTAATTTGAGTAATTTTTATTTTTAGATAAACGCATTATAAATTCAAATTCTACCTTTTAAGCCGGATACCAATACACGCCAAGGGTTTTTGTGTCCGTACGATGCTAGATTACCTCTGATCAAAATGTAGGGCATTGATTACAGATAATTCTATGCTTAGTCGTTCAGGTGGATATCACAAGCAATGGCAACAGTAATTAGATTAGTTACTGCGTATTCAAACACAACGCAACAAAAACAAAGTCAAACTAATAACTATACTTTTAATTATTTTTTGGTTTTGTTTGCACTTTGCAATTTGCATAGAACCAAACAAGGATGTTAAAAATAATCGATTATTTTATTATTATAATCTATTTTTGATAGTCGAGTTTCTAAACATTATAAATCGATTTTTAAGTAATCGATTATATAATTACTCCCTTTTTTTTACTTTCTTGTTCCTTATCTTTTAACATAAGATATGGATAAAACCGATGTAGCCAAACTACACATTTTAATCGAATTTTGTTAACAGTGCATCCATGTTATTTTTTATTCGTACTAGTTCATTTTAAATAACGTAATTTCTAATTCAAATAGTAAAAAAACAATAATCGAGTTTTTGATATAGTTGATAATTGAATAATCGTTTTTTGCAGTTCAAAACACATCGCTACTACTATGGTAGTAGCGATGTGTCTAAGTCTAGCGATTAAGTCTATGGACTTACAGGGTACTAATTACTATGGATGTGAAATAATAATCGATTTTCATATTAATCTTTTACTTAATACTTATTACTTATTATTTTTAAGACAGACATAGCTTGTTCATTTTTGTTGTAAATAAATATAAAGATCTATTACTTTATTATTTGAATATACCTAATATTTTTTTTAAACCTTACCGATTTTTTACAAAATGATTTATTTGAAGGGAGGAAATCGATTAATTAGTCATTGTTTTTTCTACTTCAAGTCACATCCTTACACAGTACAGAGGGAAAGATAACACTAACCTATATAGTGTATTTATTGTTTATGTCAATCTGAATCAAGTCACCCATGTCACTACTCAAGTACTCACTAACTAGTCTTGGGCGTAACCGTTCGCAGCTGAGAATGATTCCTTTGATTATTCGCGCCTAAACAAACTAGGTGATTCCTTTCGTTCGTTCGTTCGCGATTCGTGTGTCGTTACAAACTCTCGACTCTTCTCCGCAGGAGCCGTTTTATGATTAGCGAACGATCTGCCTAATATTGAAATATTTCATGACAGTTGATTCGCTTGTTTGATACTGCTCTTGCTATGACAAGATTCTTGAAGACTGTAAATTTAATTAAAATAATAGCACTTAAAATAGTATAAAACTATGAATTTTCATAAAATATATTTTTTAGGTAGTGTAAGGGGTAATTACAAGAGGTCGCTGCTATCGTGCGTATACAGCAGCCGCTGAATAACGAACATAGCCGCAGATGTTCTCGGCGCAACGTTCAGACTGGTGGTTGCCATGGTTACGGATATAACAGGGAGCCATCTTGTGTGATGTGACGCGGGTTTTTGTATTATTGTATTAATTGCGAATAAGGAAGTACAAGTTGAATTATTGATTGAGGATTCATTAATACTCACTTCTGAACATTCTTTAACAGTAGTGATTAAAGGATCCTTTTATATTTGTTGTTAAATTTGGAAAATAATCAAGTAAACCTTATGTTTATATATTTATTTATATATTTTACATAATATAAATTCTATATATATATATTATACGTAAAATAAAATAATCCATATTGTTTTTTAAAAGAATATTTCTATTCTATTTATATTATAGCAGTTTTTCATAGCCAGGAATAAAATGTTTTCTAAAAATAAAAGCTAGCTAGATCGATTAATAAATAATCGATTTTTCTCCTTCTAAAATAAATCCATTTGTAATTCTATTAACTCGAAAGGAAAAAATCGATTATTTAATAGTCGTTTTTTTCTGACTACTTAAAAATTTGTTTTTTAAGAATAATTAGAATAAAGACTAATTAAAGTGGACAACTACGAATAAAAATTAACAGATACGTTGTTTTCGAAATTCGATTAATATGCGTTTTTTTGGCTACATTGGTTTCATTTAACACTAGTTTAACAACATTTCTAATCTTAAAAAACTAGAAAATGAGAGTAAGAAAAAGAATAAATTGAGCGTAATTAATGAAATCCACTAAAAACTCGATTTTTAAAGTTTAAATAATTTCTTATTAAAGATCGATTATTTTGATTAAATAATCGATTATTTTTTCACACCCTAACAGTAAGTAGTTGCGCATACAATTCGATGAGCGAGCTGCAGATACGAGTTGCTTTCGATTGTGAGCGAGAAAACATTAGTTCGGCTGACGGCACCTTCACTGATTCTGTACAAAATCACGACTCATTAATAACGAACTAACTAAAGATGAAGCGGAAAATATGGGACTTGATTCTCGTGATTCGTCTGTGGGATTGATTCTTTCGAACTAGTTCGTTCGCGAACTACACAAGGCTACGACACTAACATCGAGTACAGACAACTTTATTGGCAAATGCATACTGTATGACCATTCCTATTTATAACAATAAACTATATCCTATGATAAGCTATATCCATGCATTCTTATCGTCTAAGTGATCCTCAATAGTAACAGTAGGCTTTCTGTATTAGCCTTTTCTTAATAGTGTTTTTGAAACTGCTGTAATGGTAAATTTTTAAGTAGAATGCGAATTTTTATGCGTTTAAGAGATTCAAACATATAATCCTAACCACATTATAAATGTTTAATTCAAATCATATTGATAATGTTTATCGTTTTTTGTGTATATTTTGTTAGCCCTACCAGTTTTTATAGCATCAGCGATCGGGATGGGCTAACGCAAAATCATTGTCGATGTTCTAAAATGCGGATACGACAGCGCTGAAGCTCTCCTTGTGTTAGGAAAGATCATCATGGGGGTGCCTCCTTTGAGGCCTGACCACGTCATAGGGGGACGTGTAGTGGATGCGAGAAGCTAAGACCGACCGACGTCTGGAAATTAGGGCCTCTTCTTCGCTGACTAAGGTGTCTTTACGGTAGAACATCATAGAATTTTTATCAGTGTACTGCGGGTGAAACCAGCTAATAGCCAGCTGATACATACAATTACTAAATACAATTATCACATAAATTTAGTAACAGGTGGTCGTACATTATTATTATATTTAAACATTATCAAAATTACGATTTATCTTTTAAAATATTTATCACATTTCTTTGCAGCTGCTCTAGGAGTAAATAAACAACATGATATAGAACAATGTTCTGAAATAATACTTCTTTTTTAATTACCAAACGACGTGGCGCGTTTTTTGAATATTTGTAACTTATATTTTTCCGTCTTCACGTTTTAAAGTACTTCATTTATCAAAAGCTTTCATTTAACTTGTGTACAAATGTGAAGGTGGAATCTTACAAGTTAAATTTGACCCATTTCCCATTGTCGGATTGAGCAAAAATTTATATACAGTCCCAATGACAATACACGTTTATGATAAGCATGAAACTTGATGCTGCTGCCACAATCGGATCCACGCGAGGGAATTCCTCAACGGTTAACATTAGGGACATTAAATTTTGTTAAAAGCTTTTTTTAACTTGACTTGTTTTAATGTAATTATAGCAATTTGATACAAGGTTTTAAATGTATATATTACATCTCACAAATATAGAGACGAGTAAAAATATAATATGCATACCGCGAAAATTACGTTTTGACGCAAATTCTTTTGCAACCTAATCTTTTTAAATCCGAAACCAGAAACACCTGATTTAAGCTTTGTTTTTGTTTTCCGTTCGCTGATCGATTGATTTTGATTTAAAGAATATTTATGTAGTGCTTTGTATATTCAACATGTGCGTTGTGGTAGATATTTATCATGTCAGATATACTTAGATATTTTTGAATACGGGCTAGAGTTATATATTGCAAAATATTTCGATAAAGTTACTATTGAAAGATTTAAATTATAGCTTGTTTCACTGTATTTATCAATATTTGTATCTCACTATATGCGTAAAATTTTTATCCCCATTTATACAAAATGCAATTGGAAATTGGTAGACATGTTAGATTTAGAAACATGTGCCGTGGTGTACTGATAAAAACGTGAAAGAAATTTTGTTTCTTATTCCAATTGATTGTTAATAAATTTTATGTGAATATTTGTTATGACTATATGCCCAAGGAGAGAAGGTGCCATTAGCTTTTTAGACGGAATGCAGTGTTAATGCAGTGTAATCAACTCGAGATTACGATCGTTTCTAGACTGGCAAATTCCACAAGTACAGGCGGGTTTTGTTAAGGGAAGGGGTACTACAGAGCAAATATTAAATCTTCGGCTCATAGTGGAAAAATGTTATGAATGTAACATCCCAACCTTTATGTGCTTCGTCCACTACCAAAAAGCCTTCGACTGTATTAAGGGGGATAAGCTATGGGAGGTGCTTATTGAAACTGGGGTTCCCGAACATCTTGTAATGTTAATTCAAAATCTCTATGAGTCCGGATATGGCACGGTCACATTAGGAGACGTTCATGCAGTTTCAAATTCCATCGTGGCGTCCGACAAGGATGTGTGATCTCACCTATCCTATTCAATATCTATGGTGAACATATAATGCGCCAAACGTTAGAGGAATGGGAGGGTGGTGTTAAGATTGGTGGAATCAATATATCTAATCTACGTTACGCAGATAACACAACTCTTGTCGCATCATCTGAAGCTGAATTGGCGGAGTTACTCAATCGTTTGGAGACTGTAAGCCAAAAAATGGGTCTCACGATTAATAAATCCAAAACCAAGCTCATGGTGATTGATCGTTTCGCGGGGATCTAACGCACTAACGTTCTACAAGAATATGAGACCGTAGACCAATTCCAATATGTTGGCTCCGTAATAACAAATAAGGGTAGCTGTGAAATACGAAGGCGAATTGGTATTGCAAAGACAGCAATGACTAAACTGTGCAAAGTATGGAGAGACAGGAACATAACGCAGAAAACAAAAACACATCTTGTGCGTACTCTTGTCTTTTCCATTGCTCTATATGGTGCAGAAATATGGACCCTTAAAGCGGCTGATAGGCACAGAATTGACGCTTTTGAAATGTGGTGTTGGCGTCGTATGCTTAGGATCCCATGGACAGCCCACCGCACCAATGTCTCAATTTTAAAGCAATTGAAATTAGACAATGCACAGCGCCTGCCTTCCACCTGCTTGCAACGTGTTATTCGATACTTTGGTCACGTTGCACGCAGAGGTACTGATAACCTGGAACGCCTGATGATTACCGGGAAGATTGAGGGAAAAAGGCCTCGAAGACGTAGTCCTAAAAGATGGTCAGACCAGGTTACGGAACAGCTTAAGGTGCCAATCAGTTGTGCTTTTCACCAGGCAGTTGAGCGGAACCGTTGGAAGCAGCTGGTAGCCAAGGTTAAGTGGAGTTACGAATCTCAGCAATGAGGGAACGATGAAGAAGAAGAGCAGTGTTAATCCTTATCGACTTTTATACATGACTGAGCTACTCTTAACATTATAATCCTATAAACCATGTAACTTAAATGACTATATTAGTATTTATTGCAACATGAAAACTGACTGATCTAATTCAATTAATCAATGGCGGTTCTTACTCAGAGGGTAACATTTTATACTACTAGGGATTTAAATTGGAGAGGAAGAAATCGATTATTAAATGTATGATTTTTTTACTAGGTACATCAAAATTGCTTATTTAATATTAATAATAAATTAAAATAACGACTTATCAAAATGGATAAGTACGAAAAAAATTGCTGGCTCAGCTAGTAATAGACATAAAAATATGACATCTGAAACAACACAGCAAGAACGCAGAGTTACAAATTATAGTTGCGTGGACGTTTGTTTAAATATTTCGGTTTCTGGGTGCAATGAGAGCACAGACAAATTTATCATTTATCGCAGGGAAAATATATTAAATGATTACAGAGTTCAAACGAAACAACTCGTAACTCATAATATTACGGCTTTTTAGAAAGTTGCGCACGCTAATGTAAACATACGGTAAACATTGATGTATTAAAAATAGATTTATACATGTTTATGACTTAATAAATAATAATCATATATATGGGACAATTACAAACACGGTCGTTGACAACTAAATATATACATATATAATTTTGGAAATACATATATACCCAGACTCGAACAACCGTCAAATTCTTTTTCAGGTAAAGGTTGGCACTAGGTGGAAATTGAACCCACGACTTTCGGAGCTGAAGGCAGGATCACTGCCTCCTTCAACAACGGACTAATCAATAATAAGGTGGCGTTGTTGTTATGATCATAATCACATCTTATAAAAACATTATTGCAATCTAAACTACGCGTTCTTGTGTATTAAAAGTTACACATATTATATAATTAAAAATATAACAAAATCTGCTGATAGTGAAACACAGACGACAGAAGGGTGTTTTAGTTTTTAACATATGAGACACGAGAACGGATCTTTTCAATCACATAGAGATTTAATCTCTAATGACGTCAGGTGATGGTGTCGTAAGTATAAACTTTTATGTGTATGAAAATCCATCAAATTTTTATATCAATAAATAAGATTACGTAGAATATTATAGTAATAAAAAAACGCCGTAAACGCGATAGGTGAAAGTGCTTCCAGTTTTTGAGTTATTTTAGATATATTTTCTACTGATTAATATTTTTCTGCATGGCTGTAAATCATGATAAAGTTGAAGTATAATTTACAGTCTTAGCTAATAAATTTTGATCTCCGTATGCTCATAGATATAGAGGTTTGTATTTTTTTAATTAGCTTTTCACTTAATATGTTTGTGCCTGTGTTTTTTTTATTATGCAGTGTCCAGAATCATGCGTGTCAACTTGCACAGGCACATATGCATTTTATTAGTATAATGAATGGGAATAGTAAGCTATCCTTAAAAGAAAGATCGCGGTCTTTGAACTATGAAAGAAGAATAATCCCATTAAATATTGTTTAGTTATATCTCAAAAGGATCAAGCAGTGTTTTTGATGAGAACTCCTAGGCAGCCTGATGTTTCCGACATTACTCAAAATATTTCAACCAATCACGCAAACCCTTAACGTATAGACCTAAGGCTTTTCTAAGAATCACTCTGTATACTGGATAAAACCCCATGAAAATATGTTCAGTAATTATTATCGCGAACAGACACACGCGCCGGGGGACTTTGTTTTTTAATTTGTAGAGATTTTTACAATTACAAATGCATAACTTTTTAAATGTTAACGGTAATGAAGTGAAAAAAAAACTATGTATATAACATATAATTGTAACCAAAATCTTATATATAAAATTCCCGTGTCACAATGTTAATTACCATACTCCTCTGAAACGGCCTGACCGATTTTTATGAAATTTTATATGTATATTCAGTAGGTCTGAGAATCGGCTACTAACTATTTTTCATACCCCGAAGCGATAATGATTGTCCACCCCTACTTTTTTATTCATTTTTTGGACCAAAATTTATATATTTTTTTATAACGTACACTATAAATTCCCTTGAAATAATTTATATGGCAAAACAACGTTTGCCCAGTCGGCTAGTAAAATATAAATGTAAATCTAAACTTTGACTCATTTCGTTTTAGAACTTTTAATATCCTTCGTGTATTTTGTAGAATTATATGGATATTTTATAAATATTAAGCAAACGTTCCGCCATATAGTATTAATCAAGTAAACTTAAACGATCGGCTAAACTCAAAGTTTTAAATACTTAACCATAAGTTGTTTGCATTACACTACATACAAACAAACATTGTGTCTAGGTGTGTGGGTGTGTTAAGATTGAATTAAATTTAATATTACATAAAAATTGCATATGTGAATGCTATTATAGGGGATCTGTGTTAAACATTTTATACCCGCTGAAAGTCTTAGTTCTTAATGTAAATGGAATTCCGTCGTAAACGAAATAAAACATTTTCCATAGAAGTTACAACGCATCTTCCGCTAATAAATGTAAATAATGTTTAGTGTTTCGTCTAAGTAATATTCAATTTGGCAGACGATTACAAGACGATTGCAATTTAGTCTAGTTGTGCAATATACGAAAATGCAAGCTTTCTCGTCATATTGTACAGATTGCCAGTAATTTATAACTAGACTTTATCGGAGTTTAGCTACAAGTAAAATCAGAAAATATCTACATGCAATAAATGCAATGCAATAAATGGCATAAAATGATGTACTAAAATATCAATATTCTATTTACGATTTTCCGTTAAGTAGTTCTGGAAAGTTGCCCAAACAATTGAATTATTGATTTACGTGGTTATAAGAAAACACAAAACTTGTAGTCCTTATATATTATTTTTCTCTCTTGAATTCTTGGGTGAAATATTTAAAAAGAAGGTAGTCCAGAGATTTAATACTGTCAAAACTTTTAAATGATTAAATTTAAATTATTAGAAAGTAAATAATTAATTGTGTTTTGCCTGTACGTAACTTCAGCCAAGAATGGGGAAAAGACTTTTCCCCATTGAAATTAATTTAGTGACAAGACCTATCTTTTCACTCAATTTCAAACAATACAGCACTGAAGGTCTATTCCTCTTTAAATAGTTGTGAATTCTCGGTAATATTCAGTGTTTTTATACCGTTACAGGTAAACTTTGTTTAAGTATGCAAACCAATGTATAAATTATGTTACCGTGGTCGCTTTACTCTACTCTGACCAGTATTCTTCTTTCAAGTTTATCTAGTTTGTATATGCTACGCGGCCACAAAATGCCAATATCTTAAAAAAATAAACGGAATACAGATGATGGGTCAAAGAGGTCTAAGGGAAATATATTTGTTCTCTGAAAGTTTTTGTATATAATTTTAAGTCAGTTATTCTAAAGACCACTGAATAAAGTTTTCCGTTATTGTTTGTATTAAAAATATTTGGGTGTTAGTTGAAGCATGTCAAGAGAGAAAATGAACTGCACGAGGCAAAATAAAACCTCTTTTAAGGCGCTATTTTGTGTCCAAGAAAATATGGATTTAAAGATTTTAAACTACGGACAGCAAGAATTGATGAAATAAAACTTATTTTATTACAATAATTGATAGCTTACCAGTAAAAAATAAAAGTGTTGCACGGAATTTTGTGTCTGTAATAAAAATAAGATGACTTTGGAGTGGGAGCCATTAATTATATTTAACTAATCGTAAAGTTTTATGAGGATGATTGATATAGTAGCTCGAAAAAGAGAAGTAAAAAAAAACCTTGAGTGAACGAATGAACCGTACATTGGCATATACTTTCTGTTAAACTGCCAAAAATTTCCATGTCTTGTTATCCTACTAAACATATATATGACATACCACAATGGGTTTTATGTATATAAGATGGTTCATTGATCGATGATGATTCGGATGAGGCGAAAAGTTGGTGGCGACCAATCACTACCACGTACCGGAATTAATATTTATAATAATTAAATTGATACGTTTACAGATGAATAATTTCCATTTTCGATTGCTGTAACAGTTTCATCGACTGTAATTTTGATAAGAAAGTATAGATTTATGATATCTCTAAGTATTAAAATACTAATTTACGTACGTAAATAATTAATTAAGTAATCTACTTTTCGTTTAAAGAAATATATCTCTAATATTTTTGTATCTACTGACTCATCCTAAACATTCATTTGTTCATTTGATATAATAAATTATTGCCGTAATATGGACGCTTTACCTTTTTTATTTGATTCCAAAAGTTTGAGTTGCCTTATGGTGGTAGTAATAATATACGAGGCGAATATCTACGCGACGAAAAAGATATGAAGGGTCAGCTTTTTACTAATGGTACCTGAGATTACATTAAAGAGATAATGCTCAAAGTCTATTAACGCACTGTTATAACGAGGAAGTTTGAAGCCTTAAAAATAGGTTTTTGAAATAAATAAAATGAGTCTTTGGATAGAAGAATTTCTCAATTTATTAATAAACTTTTGTCAAACAAGAATTAGGATAGGCGAGTCACGGCCGTCGTCGATGGAATACTGAAGCTAACTTTGGCTCAAATGAGTTAGAAACAGTACTGAAGCGGTAGAAGCTTAACAGCATTTCTATTGAAATTCAGTAACAGTACGATGTAGTGAGCTATGTAAAGATATTCTTTACATAATCAAAGGAGAAATGTGATTTGTACAAGAGCAATAGTTATCGATACATCTCATCGTGTCAAGAAGCATCAGTGGGTGAGGCAGATTGATCAAAGAACCAATTGGCGTTGATATTCATTTTGGATCATCAATGAATACGTCTGTCTAACTACCGGTCTATCTGTTACGAGTTCATGGCTAATCCACTAAAGGCATAAAAATGAAACTTGGTACAATATAAGCTTATATACCAGGATAGCATATAGAAAAAAAAATCACGCTTTATGTAAATCGGAATAAAAACACAAACTAAATAATTTAGGGTATTGTAATATTTAAGTTGAAACGCACGAATATGCCGTTACAGCTTATTTATACATTTAACAAAAGTGAGATAAGCTATCCCTTAGAGATTAAGGAGAAAATTCTTCCTGAAAGATGTCATATCGATAAGGATATTATAGGACCACGACAATAGGATATTGCAAAACACCAATAGAGCTTTCGTCCAAATAACATTTGCATAGTAAGTGATCCCTAAACCTTACCTTTATCAACGGGCAAAACTGTAGCGTGTGTGCCATTGGCAGTTCATAGCTTTAAAAAAAGGTCTTTATGTGATAATGTTTATATCGGTAAATATTATTCTTTAGCAAATTGTTTTTCAGACAGAAAGATCATAGTAGATATATCTTTATATATCTTACTATTGCCCGCGGTTTCACCCGCGTACAAACCGATCTCGTGAAAGTGGAAAGTTTACTAAGTCAGACTACATACTTATTTTTGTGAATTGAAAGTTTAGTCTTGGGACTTTTTAACGGCAGGTATTCATAGATACACAAATACAATACGCTACAATTGTTATGGCATTATTTTCTTTATATTGCCTTTTTTAAATTGGTTACATCTTTTGATAGGAATGACCGATTTTAATAATTTAAAAAGTAGTTTACAGGCATCGAAACAGTTTTAATAAAATATCATTAAGTGAGACGAGGATTAATACGGAGACGTAAATATTATGGTTACATTATTGTTGCCACTATTATCATCTTTTACAATGTAGAAAAGTAGTTATATTGGCAAAACTATAATAGTTAGACATATGGTATTGCGGAATTTTTGTAGATACGTTTTATAATAATGTAGAACATTTTTTTGTTCCATCATCAATAGTTTCCGCAGCGCACATTTTTATGACAAAATTTTTCACACTTTATTACAAATTTATTAGGGATTCCTATTTTTTTGAAAATGTAATATAGCCTATGTTGCTCAGTGAAGAAGCAGCTTTTCAATGGTGAAAGAATTTTTGAAATCGGTCGAATAGTTTTTGCGTGAAAACATTACAAACATACACACAAACATACAAATCTTTCCTGTTTATAATATTAATATAGATTTATTCCCTTGCTGACAATGATTAAGTTCCAATATTAGAACTAGGAGGTTCAAACGCGCTGAGCTTAGAGTATTGAGCCTTAAAACGGTACAATACTTTATTTCTAAATTTATTAGGTATGTTTATTAGGTCGATTAGGTAGGTTAGGTGAAATTGGCGTTTTGTCGTACTGGCCACTTTGATCTCAAATATTACCTTTATGGTTAGGAATTCCAAATTCAAATTCATACGGCTATTTACTCATGCTTTTGTGTTTCAAACCCCCTAATTCATTTGTTTTTTCTTCTTTTGTTTTTTTCTTTGTGTCACTCTGTTTACAAAATGGAAAACATGAAATATCGCGTTATTTACGAGTATGAGTTCCACCGTGGCACCAGTGCTGCAGAAACGGCTCGAAGGATTAATGATGTGTATGGTGACGGTGTCGCAAAAGAAAACACAGTGCGTTTTTGGTTCCAACGTTTTCGTTCTAGAAATTTCGACCTGCAGAACGAGCCTCGTGGACGGCCGGAGACCAAAGTTGATAATGAAGAATTGAAGGCTATTGTGGAAGCGGATCCATTGCAAACCACGTCCGAGCTAGCTACAGGCTCCGGTGTTAGTTATAAAACTATTCTAACCCACTTGAAGCAAATTGGGAAGGTGAAAAAGCTTGAAAGGTGGGTACCTCATGAATTGAGTGAAGCAAACCGACAAACGCGCGTCGACTGCTGCGTTACGTTACTCAACCGGCACAATAATGAAGGAATTTTAAATCGAATCATTACCTGCGATGAAAAGTGGATCCTCTACGATAATCGGAAGCGCTCATCGCAATGGCTGAACCCTGGCGAACCGGCCAAATCCTGCCCTAAGCAAAAATTGACTAAAAAAAAGTTGGTTGTAAGTGTTTGGTGGACTAGTGCCGGTGTCGTTCACTACAGCTTTCTTAAATCTGGCCAGACGATTACGGCAGATATCTATTGTCAGCAACTGCAAACCATGATGGAAAAGCTAGCTGCTAAACAACCGAGGCTGGTCAATCGCTCTAGGCCACTGCTGCTTCAGGACAACGCTAGACCACACACTGCACAACAGACGGCTACCAAATCAGAGGAGCTTCAATTAGAATGTCTTAGACATCCACCGTACTCTCCGGACCTTGCTCCAACAGATTACCATTTTTTTCGCAATTTGGATAACTACTTGCAAGGAAAAAAATTCAACTCCGATGGGGCAGTCCAAACCGCCTTCAAAGATTTTATTGATTCCCGCCCGAATGGTTTTTTTAGTAAGGGGATCAATGAACTACCTATGAGATGGCAAAAGTGCATACATAGCAATGGTACATACTTTGATTAATTAAATATATTTCATTAAAAAAAAACGACTTTATGTTCCTCCCATAGAAAACGCCAATTTCATATGTAAGGACCTAATATTATTAATTGTTCAGAAATTACTCAATTTCAAATTTTACCAGGACCGCTTTCAATTGTCTCTCTTCAATTGTCTCGAACCAAGCTTGTTATAAGTAATTGGAATTGAGAACAAGAATAGCACTGTATATACATTTATAGTCATACTATACGCGTGTATAAGGACACATACATTTTTGGTTTGTCGTAAATGTGTGAAATGGGGTGTTGGGAAAGTTATTGTGTTAAGGATATAAAATTTTGTTATTCTTTGATCTTTAATTGTAGAAATATAAATAAAATGAAGCGGAAATCAATACCACCATATTAAAACAATAAAAATAGCAGCTACAAAATCCAAAATATGTCTCCATACCCTCGTGGAACTCATTCATGCGTTTTCAAATGGTTACATCTGACTGCTTCCTAAAACAATGAGACAATGTTATATTGAAATTTTACCTTTTATTTATTTCTTTATTTATTAAATGTATTGTTTGAATACTAAGAAAATGTCTATTTTTTGAATCAGCAGAAATCGGAATCAGAAATACATATTTTAAAGAAATATGTTCAACATCGCAACTGAGTGAGATAGAGGCTATAAGTGTCTGATTACACTAAAATAAACTCTTATTCTCTCTTGTTTATAATGTCTAGATCACCAAATCGAATCGAGTCTTATTGCAAATCGTTCCTCGCAGATTGGTAATACGGGAAGTATTATGTTCGAGATATCATATTTCTCTCTAATATATTGTACTTAAATATAAGTAAAACCCTAACTTATAAATATTTATTTTCCCAATAGAACATTCATTCAAACAAAATTTATATAAGGTAAATGAAAAAATCATCTTTTTGTAAAAAAAACTAACGCTGTTTCTCCCTGATTGATCCTACAAGAGCTGTATTTTAGGAATTAATTATTACCCAATGGTAATAATTAAATCCTAAAATACAGCTCTTCCTCTCATTCCTTCCCAATGGAAGGAATGAGAGATTGTAAAAGTTTCTTCATACTAAAATAATTATAATCGAAAATATAAAATTCTCTCGTCCCAATGTTAAGAGTTACTATAGTTCTTCGAAACGGCTTGACAGATTGTTATAATATTTTATTATATATGCATATGCAGTAGGTCTCAGAATCAGCTAAGTTATTTATTTTTCATGCCCCCTAAGGGATAAGGGCTGTCACCACAAACATATATATATTTTTTTATAATATTCACTAGAAACTTCTTAGAAATAATTTATATGGCAAAACAACGTTTGCACGGTCAAATAGTCTTATATATAAAATTCTCGTGTCACAATTTTAGTTACCATACTCCTCCGAAACGGCTTGACCAATTTTTATGAAATTTCACATGCATATTCAGTTGATCTAAGAATCGTCTCCTATCTATTTTTCATTTATATGGCAAAACAACGTTTGCCCGGTCCGCTGGTTACTTATATTACTGATAACTCTTGTAAGAATTAACTGTATAGAATTAATTTGGTGCTGCCTATCATTTAGGTTAATATTTAGGTATATATGGATAATATTATAAAAAAATACACATATTAAACCAAACTAAACCGTAACGTAGAAATTGATTAGAAATATTTCGAACACGCGATACAAGTTTATAAGTAAACCCCTTTCTATTTATTTCTATATTTACCCTTCGACTATAGTGTATTGTTAGTAACGTTATTTGGAATTGAGCGAAAAAGTTCAATGGGTAATGACGTTCTATTTGAATTAACATCAGCCAGATGCCAACATTTTTTCAGCCTATTTTAACATTCCATTGACGTCGGTCCAAATATTTTGTACGTAAATGTTTTGGTAAAGAAAATGATAACAAATATGTATTTCTCAATTTTTGTTGGCCTTACTGACGTCCTATTATCCTGACGGCTTAACTTACCGTCTACGGTAAGTTTTCATCAGTATAAGCTCTTTTCTATCATTAACGTTTCTATCATTAACGATTTCAATTAATTTTTTTTTTTAAACTCCGGGTTTACGCCAGAACAAGAAACGATGCTAATTAAGTTACATGTTACCTAAGCAGGAAAAATAAGTGTTGCTTATACATGATAATTTTTTTTAATAAGACTTAGAATTGATGCACTGCAAGAGTTGAAGTGTATGCCCACTTTTGGAATCTAAGAGCACTCTAAAAACCAACGTGAAAACTGTTTTAACTTTAATTTTATGTTCAAAATTAAATAATATATCCACAGTGCGGTATCCAACTGAGTAGAATAGACCACCCTCATTTCTTACCGCCAGTTCTGTCTAAGTAAAATGGGGTTAGGCCCTTATCTAATGCCGTAACGTATATTTAATCTTTTCGATTAATAAGAAATAAAATATATGTAAAAACATTAGCGAAATCGTATTATACGGAAATAGTCGTACATCTGAAATATCCCACAGCTAGGCAGGAAGCCTTATTTTGAAGCCTTATCTCCTCTTTTTATAGAAAAGGGTAAAGAATTAAGCAGTCTAAAAGCAAGCATTCTCAAAGTTTTGGAAGCTTTGCAAGTATTTTGATAAATGTACCACAAATATAACAAAATGCATATATGTATCATATTTAAATTTTCTAGGCGATATTTTAACTTTGTATTCCTTTGTATTTCTTTTATGACCTGTGCAGCGCAAATTAGGCGCAAATCATCATCAAATCACCATGCCAGTGACACTTAAACGACATTTGAATGTCACAAGAAAAGGATTTATTATCATAGACATCGCAAATGCAAACTTTTTTAAAATATAGGGATCTTCCTTTACTTAATGATCATAATTAATCAAGAAACAATTTATTTCTGATTAAGATGTGTTATGAGCAAAATTGAAATTATTTGCAACCCGGTAAAGGACGTAAGTTTACCGGTTAGTGTTTTGGCTGTTTCGTATAAACCGAAGGGCTGGCTCTTGTTCAGCTGAAATTCAGTGATTGTACAAGCCGGCTTCGAGGGCGGTCGTTGCGAGCTCTCACATCCGATTTCTATCCTCGAACGTGTATTTTCAAATTTCAAAACGTTTCCGAGAAAGTGAAAAAAATCATTCGAATAAGTGACAGTGTTCATTGATGAAATATACATATATATTTCAGGCCAATTAATAATTCGTAGCAATTGTTCTAAAGTTTACGAAGTTTGGCTATTAAGGTAAGCTTGTAAAGTTGATTATAAGATAAATTGCCTTGAATTACTTGAAATGAATGTTTTATTTTGGTTTTTTTGTTTACTTATTTGACAGTTTAATAATATATTAGGTAACCTAAACAATTAAAATTAATATTTTATGGGTTGGTCTTCTTAAACCAAAATGTACGGAACGCTGTCTTCGCAAATGAATACAAGAGCGAAAATTCCTACTTATATTTTGTAAAAATAATACTTGGAATGTAGAGAAGTAAAAAGAAATGTAGTAATAATAATTTTTTGCGGTTATTTTTTGAAGCTAAATAATTTTTATATTTTTTTAAAAACCTGCAAAAATAAATATAAATTATATTACCTCATTTTAATTATAATTATACGAAAATTAGAACTGTTACTTTTCTTAAACATTGACTTCATATCATATATATTCATTCGTATTGATCTATAATTCATAGTATGAATAATGTTAATAATAATAAAGACATTGAAATAAATACAACTTTAGACATTTATTTATTGCTTAGCATATAAAAACATTGGCAATAATAACGTAAGTATTTTCTTAATTTAAACTATGCTATTATATCGGATCATATTTTATCGGATGAGCCCCACTAACTTAACTTAACTAGTCGGGCTCATAAAATAACACGTGAGTATAGCCGGTCTCTAAACATTAAACGTTGCGCTCGAGGACATATTTTCTCGTAATGTTTGCTTTTCTGACGACAAAAAAATGAATGATCAACTTTTACTTCAATGATGATAGGTCATTGCTATATTTTTATCACAAATCCTATCATTTTTATTATGTTCTTATGGTATTTAGCATGTACTTGTAGTTGTCCATAACCTCAGACTATAACTTTTATTTTATAGTTCCCCAATAGAAATAAAATAAAATAATAATTGATCCTAAGATAACAAATATTTTTCTATCTTACAACACAAAAATTAATACTGTAACGTTCCAACGATGTTTGAAATTCTGGTACTCTCCTTTATGTTTATGTAATACTAGCTATGTCAGCAACGGCTTCGCTTGCGTGGAATTCACTGATTTAGGAAACTTTCGACGAAACGAATTTTCGAAATTTTGGACATAAAAGTAGTTATTGCGAATTAACCGTGAGTGATAGAGACATGCCATCGCAGACCTTCTTGTAGTATTTTTGTAGATCTACAATTCTCTACTACATTTAGCGTATCTCTGCTGGTTTACGCAGCGCACGTGACTAAAGTTCCCAGCAAACAAGTTTTTTAACAACTGCTCGATCTCTTCAACACAATTTACATAATACCGATATGTACTATCTACTTAAACCGTCCGGAAGTATTGCACTATTATCTGGTGAAAACCGTACAAAAATCCGTTTAGTAGATTTTGAGAAAATCGATTACATACAGACAGACAGTTTTTTAAGACATTGTTTTATAATATGTATAGAAATTTCATATTATAGAGAATAAAGAACAATAGATTATATTGGACAAAGCTTTTATAAGATATTGGACTTTCATTTTTATATTTATTCATCATTCATACTTGAAGTATAACAAGTCAAAGTAAAATCGTCTATATTTAGAATCTAACTTAAAAGAAAAAAATGTAATAAACTAGCAATGGCTAGTTTATTAAATTTATTTCTTATGCATTATTTTCTGTACAGTTTATATTATTTTTTGTTTCTCTCAAATTGTTATCTTCCATGAATTTAGGAAATCTGAGCTGATTCTGAGTGCGATGACGTTTTATACAGTTATTAGTTGAGCATCAACCTGAAGGTTTTATTAATAGTAAAAGTTGTTATGTCGTATATCGTAATTGCATTTATCTTAATGGCATTTATTTCGTAGTGTGTATATCTGTCACGTTTGTCACTATATTCATTTCATAGAATACATATAGCAGGTGTAGTACTAAAGTGACTGAATTCAAAATTATTCTTAATTAAATTAGACACATTATAATCCCTATTTCAATTCCATCTATGACATCATGCTACGAAAACTAGTTTTCCTAGTGTGTATATATATAAGTTTTAGTCTTATTCCAAGTTATAAGGCTGTTTACTCACGAGTTTTATAGTCGCTATGCTACGGTACGATATATAGCCCACACCTAAAACCTTACTGTAATATTTGTAATTTATGACTCCAAGTTTGTATGAATTGTAACCGTGAAAATTATTTCATATAATTTGTTTTACCAAGCATAGAAATCTATTCATAATTAGAATTCTACTGATTTAGGGGTATATTGTTTTTAAATATTAGTATACTGTTTAATCTATTAAGATAGGTTAGATTTTAAATTTCAATATTTAAAAGTAACAGGCTAAATACGTTAAAATAATATTTTAACTCTTTTTTATGATGGTTTGGCACTTTTTCTACATCATTATTGTATCGTATATACGTCAGAAGGGTTTCAATTTTGATATTATAAATGTCTATGAGAAAATAATAATACTGGCGACATTGAGTTAATCATAATAATGGTAATTTAACAAATGGATTTCAAACCAGCAGCTTTTAAGACTTTATAATTTGAATTAATAATCTATTTATTTGCATCGACACGAGAAACTTGCTCTTATATTTCAAGTATCTTAACCGATTCCACTTCTTGATTTGCTTAATTTCTTGAACAATATCTATTTATATCTACATCTATCTATAATTATTATAAAACAAAGTCCCCAAAAGCTGTCTATCTGTATGGAATCAATTTTCTCAAAATCTACAAGACGGATTTTGTACGGTTTTCACTAAAAGGTAGTGCGGATTGCACTTTTGATTCCGGATGGTTTAGGTTAATAGTGCATCACGGTTTTATGTAAATTATGTTGAAAATGTCGCGCAGTTGTAAAAATACTCGCCTGCTGGTAGCCTTTGTCGCGTGTGCTGCATAAACCAATTCTACAAAAAAGTCATCAAAACGTTTTGAATACGACTTTGTCGACAGGATAGTTATCATAGCTATAACCCGATCCGCATCCAATCAGACCAGACTAGAGAAGACAATTTCGCAAATAGTAATCACGTATCAGTAATCCAACCCGGGACAAATAGTGTAGTAAAAATAATGCACTTAAAATTCTCTTTTTCTGTTTCTTTCGTATGTTCAATACTTAAGAATGTTTGAATTTACTTACGTACGTAAAGTGATTTCGAAGTTTAAAATCACATTCTTCACTTGGAACAGATTTTCCGGCTTCAAAAAAAGGCTCCTCTATAGAGGGTAAAATTGGAGCTTAGATTCACCATGCCGTTACAAATTGGCAGATAGCGTAAATCGTAGAGACGCTTTTGGGATTTGCAGGTTTTGTTTTAAACTGTTGTTTTGTTGTGTTGCTATTTGGTCTCCAGGGTTTAAATCCGTGATACCCTTACGTACACGCGCTGTCATCATCAGTCCATCATTGCTTGACTTGTCACAGTTTGTTAAACCAGACACGATGGTAATCCATCAGGAGATTATTTTGGATGACGATTGATGATTCAAAAGTGCTTGTAAAAACGTGCCTACTTAAATAAAGATTATTTTGATTTGATTTGATATCTGTAGGAAGCATGGTTTTTAAAGAGCAAGGTTGTAATTTTAAGAAAGGGGTTATCCTATGGAAGTTTGCCCATACTAAATGTGGAGTCAGATATCTTGTAATCTACGAGTAAGTCTTTTTTAAAAGAATATAAGTAAAATCTCATGTTGTTCGAATGTTATTGTTTCCGACTTGCACGGTTTTGGAGTGTTTTGTGAGTATGAAAAGTGCTATCCTTTTCAGTATTATAGTTATCAGTTGTGTTTTATAAGTGTCTTATACGATAACTACTGTTTGTCGTTACATGTTATGTGTGTATTTGGTTAATACAAGCTTGAGTAGCTTATCAAGAACGAGCTTTATATATATAACTAGCAAAGCCCCGCGGTTTCACCCGCGTCCATACAGATCTCGTGGTAGTGGAAAGTCTACGACGTCGGACTATAGATTTATTTTGTAGATTAATTTATTATAAAAAATGGGTATCATTAGTATACTTGGAATAAGAGCTAACTTACCAAATGCAGGCCCTGCTATAACGGTCGCTACAATGAATTTGTTATGGCATTATTTGCTTTCGATTTACATTCTTAAATTCGTAATATCTTTTGATTGGGATGTCGGATTTTAATAATTTAAAAATTTATTTTACAGGTATTGAAACAGTTATTAAAAAAATATCATTTAATGGGATAAGTATTAATACCGAGATATGAATAAAATGGTTTAATTATTGTCGGCACTTTTACCAACTTTTACAATGTAAAAAAGTAGTTATATTGGCATAACTATAATAGTTAGACATATGGTATCTCGGACTTTTTTGTGGATATTGATACGTTCTATAATACTGTAGAACATTTTTTTGTTCTATCATCAATAGTTTCCGCAGCGCACGCGATGAAAGATGTTTACGACTAAATTTTTCCCAACTTATTACAATTTTATTAGGGATCCCTATTATTTTTGAAAATGACATAGCCTATGTTGCTCAGTGAAGAAGCAGCTTTTCAAATAAATGAAAGAATGAGAGAATTTTTGAAATCGGTCCAGTAGTTTTTGCGTGAAAACGTAACAAACATACAAACATACAAACAAACAAACATACAAATCTTTCCTCTTAATATTAGTATAGATTTGTATGTTATATGCATGCATAAGTTAGTTTGTATGTCCCAAACAAAAAGCTTTTTGTTTGTCTGCTGATGTATACATGCTTTAAATAGTTTATATTTGTACATAGTGGAATCGAGGGTCTGGAGACGGGAGGCCAGGGACAGAGGTGAAAAATGGAAGGTGGAACTCGTTGAGGAGGCTATGATAAAGGGTTGTAGTGTCACAGAAAGTACAATCGAGGGGGCTCATTTTATGATTACGGCAATGGTGAATCTTAAATCTTGCGTTCCAGTAAGCGAATATTTGAAATGGATTACAACGATATCAATAATTATTCAAATCGAAATAATACATTGAGATAATAATTATGCCATTCAATCAATTATAGTTCCGCTGTATCCATTAAATAGTGTGTAAAATGATGGCTAAATGATGTGTCGCTGTCAGTTCAAAAGTAAATGTTTGGTTGTCTGCCTCTGTGAAACTGAGTAGTATTTTAACTCTAAGATACTGACTTTACGATTCAAAATAATAGGACCAGCCTTGACATGCTTGTATCTCGAAATAGGAAGACTATAAAGATTTATTATGATAAATATCCATTCATTTATTGATCAATGCCATTAATGATTGATATTCTATCGCTTTAGATATAGGAAACTTAATAGTTTATCATGAATTTCATAATATTTTGAAGGTCAAAATTTTTAAATTGTTTTATAACAGTTTTACTATGTCATTTTATAATTTGACACACAGTTTTTAATTATTGAGGGTGTTGTAGCCTAGTTACTATACGATGAAAATGCAAAGACGTCTATTACGAAAAACTCACACTTGTATTCAGGAAACAAGCAAACGCAGGAAAACTTGTTTGACTATGAAATGACATCACTCATTTTTTCAGCTTGTAGTCTATATTGGAAATGTTTGGCAGACTAAAAATTGTTTGCCAACAATATAGTGCGCGCCATTAGTTTGAAGGTTTGAACGAAACTTTTTATATTTTGATCCCATAGTATCACGATCATTTTCGTTGTCTCAGCTAAAAGGAACGTTTCTGGTAAAAGGTCTCTCGAGAGATGTCCACGTCATAGGATTTTGCAAGAATCCAACAGCTATTTGCGGTTTTTCAATTTCGTCTGCCATAATTAGGAGCGCATGCCAACACGAGGTTTTTCAGTGTAGGATCGATATTTAAACGTTTTTAAGACTATTATCTATTCTTTGAATTAAGAATTAAATAAATAAACGATTGAAAGGCTTTATATTTTCAGAATGAATATTTCAATAATTTTTTAAATCGTTGATTCTTTAACTAAAATTCGTTGTACTATTTTAGCAATGAATAACCATGAGGTTTATAATGCCATGTATAAGCTGATAAGAAAAGTTTAATTTCATCTCTTCGAGATTACTTCTATAATTTTCAACAATAATACTCTGCTAGGAAATTGCATAATATTGCCAGCAAATATAAACCCGAATCAAAGTGGTTTCAATGAAGTTAAATTACATTAGCGGTTGTAAAAAAAACTTTTGCGTCAACTGTCATTGTAAAACTTTAGCTTTAAAAATATTGTGAAATGTTGATAAAAGTTATAAATATTGCTCCTATTCATGATTTATGAGGTTGCGAACAGAAGTTGTTAAACTCAGAAACATTCTCTGCGACATCCTTTGAGGAACTGAATCCATACAAGATAGCACTTTGAATAGCTAAAGTTTTGCTCCTTTACTGTACCATATTTTATACAAAGAAATGTTTGAAATATTGAATTTTGTATCGTTAGAGATCAACATGTAGATTTAAATCAACGTCATGTCAATTTAATTAATGTATATCATGTTATGCATAATGAAAATGTATTTACGCATCTATACTTATTTAAAACAAAATCCACAAAAGCTGTCTGTCTGTATGTAATTTTTTTTTCAAAATCCACTGCACTTTATATGTTGTCTTTTTTAAGTCGCTTAAGCTTATGGCCCTATTTTGGATATAAGTATATAAATATGGGTACAGGTAAAAAAAAAACCTAACGGATATGGAAGTCGCAAGATAAAATACGAAACGGCCTTTCTCTTCTACATTCGGTTAGCGTAAAGGTGGTCCTTAGAGATACAACTATAAGTTGCGAGGTTTAATTCGCGATTACGTTAAGTGTGGGGATACGGTTTTTTTTCTAATCGATGTTTTCCCCGTGGAAATTATTTACCGAAATGGTTTTTTTTTGTTTCAATAATGGCTTCCAGAATTTACTTTACTTTACGTAAGAGTCTTACATACGTTACCTTACATACATTAAGTAAGATTACTTACAGTTTAGAATTACAATGTATTATAATAATTACTGTAAAAAGGTATTAGAGGATTCATAAGAAATGGAAGGAAATTGCCTTATGCTAATCTTAAAATAATATGAATAAGGCATAAAATAATATGAATAGCAAGGTCATATTTTATATTGCTGCTGTGTTCTTAAAACGAACGAAAACATAACATTTGAATTAAACATAACAGGAATATCATTATGAAATATATATGGATAATTTTAATTTCCCAAAGCATCAACTGTAGAGTTTTTTGCCAGCTCTTCTCAAGGGAAGACACCATTCTAAACTGACGGTAGACCCATAATGAATAAAAATATAAATTTAAAGAAATAAATTTATAGATATTCTTTATTCTTTGGTATTCTTATCTCTCTATTTACATCGTATTGTCCTAAAATAAAATTTTAGAAACATATGAAAGAAAAATGAAGGCAATTTGTAGTTATGTACTTTTGTTTGAGAACGCCTCAGTTTGAAAAAGACGTGACACTGTTTTGTGAACTAATAAACTAGAAAAACTGTGTTTTAGGAGCTAAATAAAAAAACCAGTAAAAATATAATATAGTTGATTATAGCAATCCGCAGTTTATTTGCAGTAAACATTTACACTAGCACCATTAACGTAACTGACAGCATTATCTATGCGTTAGGATCACATTGCATGATAATTGCTGGCGTTAATCTTGAGATAAGAAACACAGAAGAGAATAGAAGGATCTATGTCTTGTGTTTAATGTTTGATGGTATATAAGAATCTATTTTTCAGTTCGGTTTCTTTCTAAAATCATCGCATTTCTGTATATAGAAACTGTTGTATACAGAAATACGAAAAGTACAGAGTTGATTAACGGGTGTCTCAATCTGCATTCAGTTGAAGCAATATCCATTTTCAAAGCTTACGCTTGAGCTCCTTATTTTGATAATTTACCGCAAATGAATTCCATTGTTTAGACCTTTACGCTAAGACTCGTTTGTCCTTTAAATTAATTTTATTAATTTTGGTTGGTGGTGAAAAGTTGCAAAATTAATTTATGAATTTAAAAATGTTTGTAACATGTTGGAGCTCGTATGGTTTTTTTTTTCTTGATAATGTTTTTCTTACGTTTTTTAATGGTACATAAACAAATAAATAAATAAACGTATATTCTAAGCTCACTTCATCGCTGCCATTTACTTATCATCTAGTTTATTCGATGACTAAGTATAGTACCCGGCAATAAATAGTGCACATCGAAAACTTAGAACGAAACAGCCGGCCAATTCGGTTTCGTTCGCTGTCACTGTCACACACGGGTTCGTCAGTCTGTGCGACAGAGACAATGCTCTATGAACCAGAATCTAGCTGATTTTTCTCTCTGAGCCTCGATGTGCATTATTTATTGCCACGTACTATATATATATCACTTTTAAATTTGCCAGTGATACTTGCGTAGACTTCTGTATCCAAAACACATTGTCTCATCTTTTTATATATTTTGAAGTCTAGTTACATGATTTGTTATGGCTTACTGTCAGTACAAATATCATCACTTATTACACATCCTTATTATACCACTGAAAAGTTATAAATAAAAAATGTATTCTGGAATAATAAGTCTCTTTGAACCTTCTAATGGAAGAGCTTCTTTATAAGTGTAAAAAAATATATTCAACATCTCCCGAGTGCTTTGTTTTTAAAAAATTGTGTGACTTGAATATTTATAACCTTTAACGATATACAATGATGTCACATTTTTAAAACCATAATTATCGTGTGGCCTTTTCAAGATATTGATAGCGTAAATACTAGTGGTTGGGTAATACTCTGGTATTGTTATACTGTAAATTTGGCGTGTGGTATCCGGCAGAGTAGAATAGACCACCCTCATTTCTTACCGAGGTGTCGGTCGTAAAGTGACTAAGGTAAGTCGACCTGCCCTATGGTATCCGGCTGAGTAGAACAGACCACCCTCATTTCTTACCGAGGTTTCGTAAAAGCGACAAAAGTTTAATAGACCATTAAGGCAAAAGTTTAATAGAAAGTTTAATAGATAAGTTTAATAGAAGTTTAATAGAATAGTAATTTTACTATTCTATTAAACTTACCCCATTAGACCACCCTCTTTCTTACCGAAGGGTCGTAAAATTGGATAAGGTAAGTTGACGTCAGGCAGGCGGCCGATCGTAAAATACGTAGTCAAATCATGTGCCAACATGTTTGTAACATGTTGTCACTTAGAGTGGGATAAGGGCAGGAGGATTATGATTTTATACTCTAACTATTCTTGAAATACTTTTGGGTGATATATCTTAAAAAATAGCTCGAGACGAATACAAATAATATAAATTCGAAAGTCTTTTCGTTAATACATTCCCGGTCAATCCATTGAAGCAATGTGATTTGGTTCAATTAAAGCTTATATCCCGGGCCAACATAAAAAATATAAAAAATTCCGTTTTTCCTTCGGAAACAGAAAAAACTCGGTACGTACATAAATCGGGGTATTTTTAAACTTTAATTGTTGTGAATGAAATTCGGTCACGACAAATAGTAGATAAAATTTTGCGAGAAGGATTGTGAAACGGCTAGTTTTAAATATATAAATACGCACTAGTAACATTTTCATTATTCGGTAATAACGCTAGTCTTAATTTGGTTCAAAGTATTTCCGAAATCAATTAAAACTTTATTTTCAGGGGTGTATTACACTTCTTAGAACTAGTTACTGCTACGAAGATCTCTTTTTCTTCATTATTGCTTTGTAAAGTTGTATTTTACTATTTATGTTGGTAAACATATATAATGTTTTTCAACACAAATAGTAAAATGCATAAAAAAATATATATACAAAAAAAAGTACGACATTTATCATTGTTTCATGTTTTGTCAAACACTTTTTTCACACTGTTACAACTAATCTTATAAGAATACTAGTATTAAAATTTCAACAAAAATCATATCCTTAAGATAATGGTTATATAGTAAAATAAGGCATTCCCATCTTTGAATCAAATAATAGCTCTTTTAAAATTTAATTCGTGTCAATTATGTTAACATTTAAGGCTAAATTTTAATTAAACACAAAACTATGAAGCATTTTTATATTACCGCGTTACCTGTGAAAAATGGTTTGTTTTAACTGTAACAACGTCAGGGTGCTATGCGATTGAGGAAAATTTATTAAGGTATTGCCCATCAGACAATGAAGGCGATAGCAGCGCCTGATAAATAAACAACCAGAGGAAGCTCCTTTTACAAAAATTCTGTGTTAAATAATAATAGAAAATATCTTAAAACTATACAACATGAGCTAACGGAATTTATTTGGTTAATTTATTATTAAATATTGTCCGGTCGATAATAACACTATCTAAGTACAGTCAATTAAGCACCAGATTGCGAAGACTAAAAAGTAATCATATGGAATCGTAGAATTATTAAAAAATAACCTATCCCCCGAGTTTCTTACTTGCTGGTGGGAGCAAAATTTCGAAACGGTGTTAGCTTCTTTAATGATATTGACTTATTGACATTGATTTATATGTATTTAATGGCATTCAAGATGTAATATATCACAAATAAAAAATGGCTAAAAATACTCAGAAAATAAATTCATAAGTTGACACGCAAATCTTTACCAATACGTCTATTGGTAAAGATTTCCACTGTTGTATTGTCTATAGGGAACTTATTCCACCTGGTTGAACTCAAAAATGTTAAGTCTCTAAGAACAATCAAACAGAACTTTAGGTGGAACTTAGCTAATAATAGTAATAGACGGCAGCGGCCTAAAAAGGATTGTTACAACTAAGGAAAATCGACAGAACAGTCGTTATTTTCATGAACCGTTTCATCGAACAAAAGCCAGGATGGTTGGCAACTAAAGTCCACCTTTATCACGGTAATCCCACCACAAGATATTATGTGTAGATTTAGTAATTCATCTATTCTATTTCAGAAAAGTAAAGAATACATATTTTTGCTAACGACAATATCTACTCGGTTTGGGAAAATAAAACCACCCCTTGTCACCTGACACAAATGACAAGGCGTCTAAGAGTCGTTCGAGTTACAGCGAGAGACGAACATTTTGAGAACTTACTCCGTCATTTATATTTTTTCCACCTAACTACAGCGATATTTATAAATTGTAATCTCATTAGAAATTGGTGTGGAAATTTTATTATATAACGTATAATATTTCATATATCCTTTACGGAAAGTGCCAACTCTAGTGAAAATTCAGAAACATTTTGTAGCGCAGGCGTCTCTGAATTTGCATTTTCACTTTAGTCAACAATTTTTCGTAATACCTATTCCCCCTATTGTGCCCGACAGAAAATGTGGTTGGTTCCAATATGTAAACGTATACTATTGTTGTCTCGAGAAGTGAAATATAGACTCGTACGTGACAAGATTACAAGAGGTTTGTTCAAAATCTATTTCAAGCATTATCTTAAAATTTATTTGGTGCCTCATATCCAAATCCAACTGTTTCTGAATATATACAGGTTGTCTAAAAAATTACTCAAACATCTGCTTAAATAAAGATAAAAATTTACTTAAAGATAGACACCAGTAATGTCTCTGGGCATGGGTAATTATGATGTTTTCCAAACGGTGAAACATTTTCACGTTTGTAGTTAGCACTTTTATACACTTAGCTCTCAGTACACTTATATGTATATGTATTTCTGAAATCAGTTCATAGAAAATTACTCAAGCGTTTGCAAACACAAAATATACTTTTTCCTTTATGTATCAATCCGCATTTTTTCAGATTTTTTTTCACCGAACCAATTTGATGGAGATAAAATTGCGAAAGTTTCAAGTTAAGGCTAGCATACACTGTTAAAAGTCATAATTTTTTTTTTCAACAATACTATGTTCTGTTTTAAACCATTATTTACGTAATATATAAAAATGTTACTTGGTCACCTTGGTCAGACACATATAATTAATGCACTCGTATCTCGTGTTTCGCATGTGATAATGGAATATCCAAAGAAATGGTGCAACTACCCGAGTTCAAACGGGCGACTTGGTCAAATTAAAGCAATCGTGATATTTATATAATTTAATCGACACTTATAAATTGACATCACTACCTGTCTCGTAACACAATTCCTACATGTGTGTCAACTCTGACACCTTGAGGACGCCATTTTCGGATGTTAGTATCTACTACCGTTGAACCTCCGCCCCATCTGTGATATTTCCACCAAAGCCCGCCGCGTTCTGTGTACTTCTAAAAGATTTTATAAAGCATACACGGCTAAAATTCAAAAAATGCTATTTAAATATAAAAGACTAAACGAAACTGTTGTTAATTTTTACCTTTTAGTGTTTAAGTTCTGTTTTAACTATATTTTAGATAGGCCTTAATTGTTTACACTTCAATCGCCGGCCCTTATCCCTCTTTAAATGGGGTCGGCACGACATGTTTTAATCATGTTAGTAAATGTTTTGGCTAGCTATGTTAGGACCGGGCCCCCTGGCGAACGTCAATTTACCTAAGTCGCCTTTTACGACACGTCGGTAAGAATTTAGGGTTGTCTATTCTGCTCAGCCGGATACCACACGTCGGAATTGTTAACACTTATTATATATATAATATTAAATATACAAAAATCATAATTATTTTTATCTGACATACATATTTGTGTACACACCCTTTTCTTTTCATTACCCAAAGAATGTCTCGAGAAGATGGATTTCAGCGATAAGTACGCTTATCATGCTTGGTCATTTTTACTCAATCTGGTGACTTAGAAGAATATTTAGCGTACCTAATAAATGTCATAAGCAAAATTTTGTAATTCCGATATCAAAATGTGTATGGCGTACGGGCGTGGGCAAGTTATTTGTGCACTATTTGACTTAAGGCACGGTATGTTCCGTTAAGTCAATATGTTATTGATATACGGCGCTGTAATTTAGCTAACCTCATTATCTTTGTGTGAAACAGTAATCTTAAAAGTATATACTTAATCTGTACATGTATGGTAGACCAAAAAATTAGATGGAGTTAAACGGAGCTCGACTTTTGATTAAGGATTATAGTCGACTAACACTGTCGTCCCTATGAATAAGTTGGGTCAAATTCTATGCCTTCTCGGATTTTTTCGGAACTTAGTTTTCAACACAATTTTATGATTATTCTTTGGTATAACTTATAGATGATCGTTATCTTAATATCGAATAATCTAGAGAATAAACTCCACCTAGGATTAGTATTAAATTGGATCTTAGAGATATTAATCAAGATCGATGACCCACAGGTCGATAGCAAAGACACAATTAGACCTGGGCCATTTATAAAACACGATTTTATTTGACCTTGGTGTATGTAATTAGTAATCGAACCTCTGCGGTAATAAAGTTATCAATTTTACTTATCATAAGTCTGAAGATTCTCTCCTCAATCTTTACAATGTACGTAAAAAGGAGGATAATAAAAATATCGTCCATTGTTTCACTTTAATCAAGTCGCTCGCCCATTACTTTCTAGCCGAGAATGAGAAAGTGACATTGAATAATTTATTTTCAACGAAAGTATTTTGTCGCTAATAATTATCATATTACTAATTTGGGCTTTATGACATTAAATAAAATACTTTTATATTAATTTTCTTATATTGATTATATTGAGACATAAGTTTAAACAGAAAAACTCATAGGTGCCTGCCTGAGTTTGAACCCATGACTCCTAGAAAGCCGCACGGTCACCGCTGGGCTATCATAGCTTATATTGATTATAGAATATTTATCAATGCTAGCGACAGGTTACATATGGGAATCGGTGATAACGCTTTCTATATTATAGTATTTGTGGTAAGAAATCTTAGGACTTATTTATTACCTACAGATACACAGACTGATTTTGACATTTATAACAAATTGTAGATACCAAGCGTGTTACGTCCACTCAGCGGTTGCCGCTTTCCCAGACTCCACTCGACACCGGAGGTGTAGTGTTCCACGCCTGGGAAAGAAACTTCGCGCCACCTGGCTTTTCCCTACCTAACTTCGGTGGGATCGGACGCATTTAGTATTTAAGATTTTAGCATAGTAATAGTATAAGAATAATTATAATTAACTGTAAATAAATAGATTTATTTGGATACTGAGTTTGTGTACCCAACAGGCGCCACCCATAATATAATTGGCGCAGTCTGGGTGCGGTACTTAACATCGAAACAGTATTTGTGGAAAAAATACGTCGCTTCGTGTTTGGTGCCGAAATAAGAACCTACTTACGGAGGCTGACTGTTGGAGAAACCCACGTACGGATCTCGTTCGTCCAAAAATCGATGAATACGCCGATCGTGATGTTTTTGTAAGTACACTACTCTGATAGTTTAGACACTATTCCTATGAATCCTATCCTAATTAAATATATAAAAAAATAATATAAAAATAATTAAAAAAAACGAAATTGCTAATTTAAGTAGAATAAGGAATAGGAATATAAGCGATCGCAAACTTGCATTGCGCAAATTAATGCGAATCGAAATTCTAGTTTAGATATAGATAATAGTATAGAATTAAATATGACCGCTCCTTCTCAGCCCACTTTAAATATGGAACAAATAGACTTATCTACCAAAAAAAAAAAAAAAATTGTTCGACTCATGATTCATTAGTATCTAATAAAAATTCTCATATCTCGAACCGCAACGTAAACAGAGAGTCCGAGATGCAATATGAGCCGAATAAAGACGTGCACATACGCATTCCGCTTGCAAAGACAAAAAATCTTGCACCTCAGTTCACTCAAGATAAAGTAATTAATTAGGAACCAACTAATTCATATTTACAAATCTAAACATCGAGGACCTGTTGCAAAATCTCGTTTGAAACGGTCAAAAAATAATAATATAATTGTTTCAAATACTTGAATTTCCTTTTAGTTATATATGTTTTTTATTTTCATAAATCAACAAAAATTAAATAGAGCTCTTACTTTGGTCGTAAATACGACTTCTTAAGATAAAGAGCGATTAAAATACTTCACTCTGCTTGGGCAAATTTTCGTTATATTGACCTAAAAATGCACAAGACCTTCAGAGTTAAATTATTTAATAAATAAAATAAAAATATTGAATTGTTATATCAGCCTATTTTACTACTTATTTTATATGATTTTATTTTTAAATTTACCCCAAAATTTTCATAATTATTAAATTTCATTTAGATACCTTTTACCTTTTCCGACTTTGTCCTGTTCCCAATAAAGATGATAGGGTATTATTACCTCCTTCCTATATAGTTATTAACTTGAAAGAGTATGTGTACATGGAAGCTGAATGCTCGAAGTTTAGTTCGACATATTATATTTTCGAAAACAAGCTGATGCATTATACTCGAACAAAATTTGACTGTATCAACAAATTAAAATATATACAGAAGATCAACCATTATTGCACATTGTCGTCTAGCCAACGCTATATTATTGCATTTCCAACTCGAACTCTAATTCCAACTAAAGTGCCACTATCTTGATATCAAATGCTGCAGGGCAGCTATCTCGTGCCAACACCACAATGCGACAGAAGCTGCCATCAGTGAAAAAGAACACCATACCGCAACATTTGGTGTTAACATTACTGCCACCAAATAGTTGCTTTTCTGGAAGGGGAGGTGTTACGTCCACTCAGCGGTTGCCGCTTTCCCAGACTCCACTCGACACCGGAGGTGTAGTGTTCCACGCCTGGGAAAGAAACTTCGCGCCACCTGGCTTTTCCCTACCTAACTTCGGTGGGATCGGACGCATTTAGTATTTAAGATTTTAGCATAGTAATAGTATAAGAATAATTATAATTAACTGTAAATAAATAGATTTATTTGGATACTGAGTTTGTGTACCCAACAGTCGCCACCCATAATATAACTAGCGTTTATCCGATGATACAATATTTGTCATAAATGAATCCAAATTAATAACTTTTAATAAAACTAAACCGCAAAAGTTTTGAGTTATCGTTACTTTATAACAGGTCCATCAGCACGTTTTCCATTTAATAATGTTTGTATAAAACTCGAGGGCACATAAAAACATACACAGTATAAGTTATAAAGAGTCTTTCATGAATTCGATCTTCACATTTTACCCTTAGTCGTTGAAAGGCGTGGTTTTACATTCTGAAGATAATCTTTAAGAATCCGTTTCTAAGGCATATACCATCATGATCTTTCACTGCAATTTCGTATCATCATTTTCGTAGCACGCCATGTATGGCGCCACGCAAGCTTTACGTTTACACTCAACGTATATTTTTAACAGAGTTATAATTCCTTCCACAAATGCACAAATCAATTTGTTTTCTTCTCCATTCATCTTCAGGGAACCATTAATATATTTAACGGTTCCCTACGCATATGTTTTCTAGATCGGTTTAACATAAAGATATGCATACCTATCACTGACTTCTATTCAAAGTATGTGTACGGCTGGGTAGGACATTTTTGTATGCGCTTAAATATAATTTTTAGATATGATCTTGGGCATCTTTGATTCCTGGGTCCCCTCTGCAAAAATGTGATCATATTAGGCTTTAGTAAGAAATTTTATTTCCGAGAATAAACATTTTAAATCTTTTGATATACGCCTAGTTACATAGCAATGCCTTAAGGTTTTCTTTAATTTCAATTAAATTAAGCCCTTATAATTTTTTATTTATAAAGTTTATTTTTATTTTGTCTTAAGTCTAACATTTCCTGTTTGTCCCTTAAGTTGGACGGTTTACGGCTTGTCATAGTGTTAAATCGGCCTTTTGTGTATTCCATTATTTTTTTTAAATAGTGTGATAATGTTTATAAAATAGAACTTAAGCACCTTGGAAACCAAGAGCCATAGATTTTCATAGGTATGTCTCCCAACACCACGTTTGAAAAGTTTAAAATATAACATTTTAAGTTGATGAACTATTAAAAATTGTCCAGATTGACGATACCATGGCACACATTTTACCGTTGTTCTAAAACCGGGCATTCTAGGCTAAATTCATTAATAGCATAAAGACAAATATTTATTCGAATCATGGGCTTATTCATGTAAGATTGTGTTCTGATTTAGTTATCTGATTTACAGCTGTATCTTCATTCTTTTTGTGTACATTAAGATGTATTCGTATAAGTCAATCTAACTTTTTATTAGTCTAGGGTACAAACTACAATTGTAATGGACAACAATTCTTTTCAACCTTTTATTCAAATCCGTCTGTGATTTTGTTTTTAAAGACTAAGATATTGTGAAAGTGGTTAGAAAATTACAACGTAAGCGTGGGAGTTTCCCGAGAATATTATAAACTATCTTAAATCGAATAAATTAGTCATCAGTTTGCTTTATGAATTAAAAATTTTAGAATATAAAACAAAGAGGTATAATTATTGGTATAGTAAAAAAAACATGCGCTTATGATAATTGTCATCAACACAAAAATCATGGGCTTTAATTGGTAGCCGTGATTTACGTACTATATAAAAATTTATCGTTAAGGGTACCTATAAAAACCATTAAAAGATATATTAGATGACAGTTTCAGTAAATTGCATTTCGAATATAGAATACATGACTCAGATTTTTTGCTGTATTCAAGAAAATATCTGTACGACCCGAACGGGAATCAATTTTGGAATGTTCTAAGTGTGCAATATAACTGCCTGCTCAACAGTAGATTATTCAATACTAAACTCAATCAACATCAATCAATACTGTTTGAACGTATAATAGTCTACAAAGGCAAAAATTGGTATGCATTTTAGTAATTTTATTCCTATATTTTTATTCCTGTTCTCGAGACAAAAAGCTATACATACTCGTATGATACAACATTATAAGATCCCAAGATTCGCCAAAATCTAACGGTCTAAGTAACGGTATTATTTAATGGTTAAGTAAAAATTAAACGCTTTGCATTTTCCTCATTGAATTAATCTATCAATTATGGCTCCATTTGTAATTTCGTTAATTCGTAATTTCCGTAATTTTATACTATTTCTTAATATAAAGGAAATTATTCAGTTTGTGTAGTCGAATTATTTAGTAGCTATCAATTTTTTTGTCGTCAATTTAACTTAAATCCTTTGAGAAGATGCAATTTATTAATTGCATCTTCTCAATTAGTTTGGCATGTATCAGTTATGTACAATAATAGGCACAGATACAATAACCAAATCAAGCATTTTCGATTATAATACATTTAGATAAGTAGTGATAAAAATCGTTTACAGATACAAAATTGTATTTTTAAACAGAACGAATATCTTGAATGATTTTGCAAAGGTCGGAATACTTATAAATGTTTTTCTTACAAATTTATATTAAATAATTTTATATTAAATTTATATAAAAATATTTTAAGGAGTTCTTTTGAACGGCATCCCTAAGTTGATAATGAATATGTAAAAATAGTCCGAGATTATTTGTTTCTCGAATTCTACGTGCTGTTACATTTAATGACATTTATAGAATTATCTACACAACAGCTACCCAGCCGTTGTGTAGATTTATTGCTTAGGCGAGTAAATGAGACAAGAGTCAAAGCCTATATAGACGACAATTTTCTATCTTGTATCTTTCGAGTTCCTAGAAGAAAATTTTCGAAAATCACTTTAGTAGATAAGTTTGAAGTAGTTATCGAGATCTCATAAAGATTGATTACAACGAACATCCAATGGCCAGCTACAAGAACTGTTTTTGCAAATTTAGGAGCTTAAGCAACCAAAATTGAAAATATGTAATAACTATATTGACGAGTGACGCTTCTAAGATATGATAATAAGTGTCAATTTAAAATGAACAAAATTATAGACTTTGAAAGAACGATAATTGGTTCCAATTAGATATAAAATTTTACAAAGATTAAGAAAGTTAAGTATCTTATATCTAATGAAGTAGCGTTGAGCCATTTATAGGTGAATGAAAAGATCCTTTTACATGATATTTTTATGTCGTAACATAAAAATATCTGAATAAATGTATGGAACATATAGAAAATCATCAATTGAAAAATAAAACTACAATATCGACGATAGTCTAAAGTCAAGTGCATAAGGCTACTTTCTCGTATCTACATATGTAGATACGAGAAAGTAGCCTAAAGTAATCTAATATAGATATTAGATTACATTTAGAATAACAGAAAATAACCAGAAAAAAAGAAATAAACAATAAAAAAATTCATTTATTAGGAGTTACGAAGGTTTCGTATATAACGCAACAGTTGACGGTTAAAAATATTTATAATTTAGAATTTTTTGTCATTTTAAATTCTAAATACATATTATTTTTTAAATAAGAACCTCTACTCGATTTGATGGCATTTCACAATTTTATATTATTTCCATTAGTCTTATGCGTAAATAATCAACACTTTTATTATAAAATTTAATTAATGATCAATAAACTGATCGTATAATAATTATAGGAGTAGTTCTAGTAAAAAAAATTAACGTTTTCTTATTAATTATTTATGTCCTCAAGGATCAAATTGATTAAAGATGGTGAAAATATTTTGTCAAACAATCTACAACGTTTTATTTCACCTTAGGGATTTTATTTCGGCGAAAAGTATTTCTTGTCCATCTTGGAGTTTCAAGCCCCTCCATCGATTACGTCGTGAGAACGTGCCAAATAGTTCTAAACATATTGATGGTCGAATTTATAACATTTTAATATATGTTTATTACTCTGCTTATAATTTTTCAGTGCTTAATATTTTTAATGAATAAAAAAGTAAGTGTCATAAGCCTATATCATCGAAAGCCCGTTGTTCAACAAAAGACCGACTGTAAATAGGCGTTTCAAAGGGAAGGAAATAAAAATATATTTAGCACATAAATTTCAAACAACTAGTCCGTGAACACAACTGTCAGATACAGGTTCTTTGTATAAATAATATTTTTTGTGTGGCCATTGTTCCTTTTCGACCTAGCGTATTTCTGGTGTTTAATCAGGATCTGCCTATTATTTTAAACCATATATGAAAAATTATCAATTTATGCAGAGAGCGTCTGCCTCAACTGCGACTGACTGACTTTGAAAAAAACTCTTTAGCATGACCAGCATTACAGTAAAAAAAGCAAACTATTATAATCTGATGTTTGTAGTAATAAACAAGAACATGGATTTACGTTCTCTCTGAGGTAATAAGCCTTATTAAACATGTGTTCGTCACTTAGTGAATGCCATTTTAATCTACGATACAAATTGTGCCTAACATTTATGATATTTTACCGCTTGTAGGAGAATATTTTTTAATATTTCATTATTAAGATATTATTACGCATATAGATCATTCTTAAACTTTTTTCGTCGATGAAACAATTCAACATGATGTTTATGGTCCCAGGCCTTGTAATAGTTATAGTTCGTTTCACCTTTCATCGTTCACCTTTAACATCTTCTTTATTATTTATCTGCCTCTTGAGTACCACTACTGTATGTTCTTAGTCTTATAGGGTTTACTAATATTACTAAGAGCTTAAGTGAATTCTTAAAGCTTGATTTTTAAAGAAACGGTTTTAAGGACATTTACATTGTTAAATATTGGCACTACGTAAGGTAATATCACGACTGTAGTAGATTTTTTGAGGGACATTCCTGAAGCAAAGAAGCCAGTTAACGCCACTAGAGACGACTGCTTTTGCCTATCCACATAATCAGTTATGCTTTAGTCCCATTTATAATCTTGTTTTCACGAAAATGCTAAAATTAAACTTGAATATATTTTTGTAATTTGTTATTTTTCGATTTGCTTTAGCATCAAGTCAAATTCGAGATGTTTTTTCCATGCAATAATAAAAACAGAAAAAAATAAAAGCTTATAATTTACAGATCATTAAGATTTGCACTGAGTCGGAATGATATGAATTTTTAGTGACTGCGGCCCGGTCTCATTTTAGACGTAATTGCTAAATGGTGTTGTCATTTCGCGCAAACATGAAATGTTAACTAAGGCCAACGTATTATTATTTGACTTTCTAATTCGTATTATTATTTGACTTTCTAATTCAGACGATATAAAATAAGAGTTAAGTTTCCATATTACTTTCTCATGTTCTATTACTTAAGCTTTCCAAGAAGCATGAAATTAACGTCACAATGAACGGATGGTCTTGCATTTTATGAGCAATGCGGTGTCATTTTTGGTTGCACTTTAATAAAATATAATAGCAACATTCAAAATATAAATATTATCGCGTATTCGTTCGCATTGTAATCCTCCAATAATTAAGTAATTCTGTAATATCATTATTATTTCATCAAGGTACAATATACATTACCAACGTTGGTTGATTTAAGACAACAACTCATTGAAGTTAAAATATAGTAGTAACTTGTATCCACTTCGCCATAACAGTGGACTAAATTTGCAGTCAAATATACCTAACCTAACCTAACTATCCAGCTACTATTTTAAAATTACATTTTAAATTTAAATCAAAAGCGGTCGGTGGGTTTTCCCGATTACATTACTATGCCCCTTTATAAAATTTCGTATTATTTTTATACAAAAAGCTTTTTAAGAGTAAAACTTTACTATCATAAAAGCATAAACGAAATATAAAATACTTTATTCGTAGTGTGACATATAGAATAATAAAAAATGGAGGCGTATACACACATTCTAATGTGTTGAGTTATTCCTGAATGCTCGCTGTAAAAATGTTTATTTTTTTACCGAGGTGTTTTCGTTCAGAAGATTTTACACATCTATAAGCTTTCAACGGGTGTTGCATTACTTCTAAACAAACTCCACTAGCTGTTTGTATACACTTACTTCTAATCAACATTAATGTACGGACGATTTGATTTTGGTGATAAAAGATTATATTCGGACCTCGATACGTTACTAAGAAGATGGCGCAGTATGCTCGTTTTACATTATGAATCTTTTTGTTTAACTTTGATAAAAAAATTTACACCGAATTTATGTATGTGAAGAAACAATCTGAATGTAAATTGATGTTGTATATGTTTTGGTGCAATAGTCGGCAGCCCTCAGAAAATTCATATATTTTTTTGAATCGTCGAAAGTTAGCTCCAACGGCTTTTATAGCAATAGTGCTATTATACCGACTGACTAATTATTTGACTGGCCCGTTGGTGTCGTGGGTAGTGACCCTGCCTTCAGCTCCGTTGGTCGATTCCCACCGAGGGCCAACATTTTCTATAAAAAAAATTGTTGGTTCTTCGAACCTGCGTGTATATTTATATTTAAGTATGTATTTAAAATTATATATGTAGTATATCTACCAGTTGTCCGTGACCCATAACACAAGTATTAAGCTGCTTTCTTTGAGGAGGGACGACCGTGTGTGTAAGTGTGCCAATATATAGTGCTATTATATAATAAAAAATGATAGAATTTATCACTAGGTAGTATGACGAATTTTTTATGTCGATATTGTAGTGCATGTGTTCCCTTATTATTGTTTAAATATAGAATGGCGTTGTATGAATATAGCACAAGCTGAAACACGCACTAACAATACACGTCTATTCTCACCTACACGCTCTAGTGTTATTGACGTGTGTGCGCTTTGTGGTTTCCCTTGTACACTAGTTTTAGTATTTTTATATATTCGCATACCTGTATTTAAACATACAAGGTGAAAATTACACATCTTGACACACATACACTACAAATATGAACTCAGGTCGAACGTTCGTAACATCGTACGTTAAAAAAAACCAAGAGACGTAAGTATCGAACAAAAATTCATTTGCATAGACATGTACATAGACATGTGCATACGTCATGTACATAGACTTTGCCTACACATCGAGAACACTTGATAAGTCTGTGTTTGACTCATCAATCACATTGACATTGATGTTGAAATATTGAGATACGATTACCAATAATTGTGGTTTGGTTTTACCTATTTATAACTTTTCAAGTTCTATCATGTCGAGACACTTATTTACTTTTATTAAACTCAACAATTTTGGATTGATTATTGTTCGTGAACTATTTTTAACTTGTCATTATTAGCATCTAAAATACATTAAATTGCAATGGTATAACGGTATTAGACAGCTGAGAAAGGTATCCTTTCAGTGGAAGGTAAGAATTTACACGATGTACCAGTACGTTGGTTTACATTTTCCCCAGATAGTCTATTGAGATGTATAAGGTTTCTCACGATGTTTTCCTTCGCAGTACATCGCGTTGTGGATTGTAAACATTAGTTTAGCACAAAGTATTGCAGTTAAAAAGCAATCTTTACTATAGGTTCACAATTTCGTTACCAAATGAGATACGGATTACGATAATCCAAGACAACTGAGTTTTCTTCAATAAATTATGTACTTAATTAATACATAAACTTTACGAACAACATCGAAAAGAAAATTAAATTCGATTAGAAATTTCTAGAATACGTGTTATATTCTGCCAAATCTTATTTACGCTGCATGCTGGAACTAAACTTACTAAGTTTACCTACGAGGTGGGCAGGCGACCTCAAAAAGGTCGCAGGGAGCCACTGGATCCAGACGGCGCAAGATCGTGTGGTGTGGCGATCCCATGAAGAGGCCTATGTCCAGCAGTGGACGAAGAGAAAGAGAAGAGAAGCTTACCTTCAGCTGTCGGATTTGATAACTTTTATTTTTCTCTTACGAAAATTTAAAATCGCAGTATCAGTTTAAGTATCTACCGTCAAACATTAGTAAATATGTGTGCTTTTTACTAATGGCCAATTTACTTAGCAAATAACACTAATCGTATTGTTAACTGCAAGATATATACAAAATTATATTTATTCAAGTTTAAACAAAAGCATCAATGGCGCTGAATTACGTGGTGTTGCGTATCTCAATCCACACGCCACTCTGTACACGCCATTGACCGGAGACCTTTATGGGGTATAGAGTAGGGACCAAGGTTTTTAATTAAAACTAAAAAATGCAAATTCCAAAATGCAATAGAAGTGTTGCAAATAACAAAAAATAATAACTGCAGATTACTGCAGACAAGAATTTCAAAGACAAATTAGTACTACTACTAAATGTTGAGGTTTTTATATGTAATTGGTGTTTTTAATAAAAATAAGTTAACCATATTAAAAACTTTTAAAAATTAAAAGCTTTTAACAAAATTTCATGAACCTACTGTTAATGTTGAGGATTTCCCTCGTCTGGAACCAATCCCGGCAACAGAATCAGGTCATACTTATCATGAACATGCATTGTCATCTAGACTAGACCAGTATGTAAAATTTCAGCTCAATTAGACACCGGAAAGTGGGTTAAATTTTACTTGCAAGATTCCACCTACACAGCCGCACACGGCAAGTTAAATAAAATCTTTTAAAAAAGATTAAGAATTGGTGTAAAAAAAATTGGTAATTAAGGTATTTATTTAAGTATGGTTAAAATCAATTGTGTTAAAATTTCTTTATATATTTTTTAAAATTGAAAACCGTTATTTTTGCTCCTTTGTTTAATCCAGTTTGTAAATGGTCGTTACTGCTCTATTAATTCCTACCGCCCTCATACCCCCTATGAGGGTTGTTGAAATATTATCACGCAATTATTGCTCGTAAAACTAATTATCGCACTATCGTTGCGTATGTACTAAGTTGGGCTACGTCATTTATGTGGAATTTAGGAATATATTCGCTTTACAAAAGTTTCATAAATCGCTATCATTAGTCAGCGTGTAGAGTAATAATGTATATTTCATGAACGAATTACTCTGCGTAATGTTTATTTAATTTTCCATAAAGCAACATTTTAAGGATGTGCGGTTGAAGAGATTTTTCGCTTTTAATTTCTCAGTTAAATAAAACTACAGCATCTGACTTTATTGTGTTAACACAAATGAACTAGGCTAGGCCCAGGATATCGACTTTTCTGGATTTTTGTAATAGTCCTATTCTTCATACTTCCTCTATATACACTACTAAACCTATTTCAAGACTTTGAATGTAACTTCGTATAGGGATATCTTTACATCTTTAACTTTTCCGTACCATGTATACAATATAAGAATGAAGGAACATAAAAATAAATGTGTCTTAAAAAAACAATCATAACCCGGCATATATATATCCAAGGTATATATATATGCCGGGATATATATGCAAGGTATATGTATATGTAAGAATATAGGTATCCAAGGTATAGGCAATTGTTTACCGCTTTTATCTCTACAATTAAAATTTCCCAGATTATTTTTAAAATGTTACAATTTCGTAAATGACTATCCAATGTGTTTTACTGAATTTATTATTATTTACTTAATTTTAAATTATTATTATTTCTTTATTGTCACACGGCAACGTTGCATGGGTGAAATATGCGTGAATGTTACCTTGATAAGGCGAAATGTCGACTCCTACCACAAACTACGAAACATTTCCTATGAATAACTATTAGACTAACTGTAACTATAAAATTATTTATAAGATTAATTTCTTAAAACTTTTAAAATTAATGACAATAGTGTTTATCCGACGATTTTAGTATAACGTGGAAAAAAAGTCGAGTATTTTTTACTGAAATATTAGGTCCTTACATATGAAATTGGCGTTTTGTCGTACTGGCCACTTTGATCTCAAATATTACCTTTATGGTTAGGAATTCCAAATTCAAATTCATACAGCTATTTACTCATGCATTTGTGTTTCAAACCCCCTAATTCATTTGTTTTTTCTTCTTTTGTTTTTTTCTTTGTGTCACTCTGTTTACAAAATGGAAAACATGAAATATCGCGTTATTTACGAGTATGAGTTCCACCGTGGCACCAGTGATGCAGAAACGGCTCGAAGGATTAATGATGTGTATAGTGACGGTGTCGCAAAAGAAAACACAGTGCGTTTTTGATTCCAACGTTTTCGTTCTGGAAATTTCGACCTGCAGAACAAGCCTCGTGGACGGCCGGAGACCAAAGTTGATAATGAAGAATTCAAGGCTATTGTGGAAGCGGATCCATCGCAAACCACGTCCGAGTTAGCTGCAGGCTCCGGTGTTAGTGATAAAGCTATTCTAATCCACTTGAAGCAAATTGGGAAGGTGAAAAAGCTTGAAAGGTGGGTACCTCATGAATTGAGTGAAGCAAACCGACAAACGCGCGTCGACTGCTGCGTTACGTTACTCAACCGGCACAATAATGAAGGAATTTTAAATCGAATCATTACCTGTGATGAAAAGTGGATCCTCTACGATAATCGGAAGCGCTCATCGCAATGGCTGAACCCTGGCGAACCAGCCAAATCCTGCCCTAAGCGAAAATTGACTAAAAAAAAGTTGCTTGTAAGTGTTTGGTGGACTAGTGCCGGTGTCGTTCACTATAGCTTTCTTAAATCTGGCCAGACGATTACGGCAGATATCTATTGTCAGCAACTGCAAACCATGATGGAAAAGCTAGCTGCTAAACAACCGAGGCTGGTCAATCGCTCTAGGCCACTGCTGCTTCAGGACAACGCTAGACTACACACTGCACAACAGACGGCTACCAAATCAGAGGAGCTTCAATTAGAATGTCTTAGACATCCACCGTACTCTCCGGACCTTGCTCCAACAGATTACCATTTTTTTCGCAATTTGGATAACTACTTGCAAGGAAAAAATTCAACTCCGATGGGGCAGTCCAAACCGCCCTCAAAGATTTTATTGATTCCCGCCCGAATGGTTTTTTTAGAAAGGGGATCAATGAACTACCTATGAGATGGCAAAAGTGCATACATAGCAATGGTACATACTTTGCTTAATTAAATATATTTCATTAAAAAAAACGACTTTATGTTCCTGCCATAGAAAACGCCAATTTCATATGTAAGGACCTAATATACTCATCAATTGGCATGAATCGAAGTCTGCAAAACATAGCATTTAGCTCATTACGTAGCATACACGTCGTTTATGTTGTAAAGTTAGACGCCACTAAAAAATTCCGTACGGATGACAGACGTTTCCTCCTTCATACTACTTTTTTTTTGTGTTTTGGCGCAATACATTAATTTTATTTGGCACATGCTGGGCAATCATTTATCAATATTATCTTTCCAGTTAACGTTAGTACTGTTTGACAGAATTGACGATATTCAATACCTAATTAGTAGTAGTCTGTCGACGCTAAAACTATATCCGCAATTACTCAGTACATTTTACTTTTTTACAACATCGAATGTATTTGCCCACATTCGTTAAGATTTACCGGTCCATCAATTTGGCTTTTGTTTTCGATATTATTGATAAAAAATATCCGATAATTCTATTTTTCTTTATATACGAATAATATTTTCTAACATATCTGGTATATTTCTGAAATGTTTGCTGTTCGTGAAAGCAAGTACTTCCGGATGTTTTCTTTATTAACTTCGTAAAATCTGCGCTTACCTGTCAGGAAAACACGAGTTATTTGTACACTAGGTTGATGTTTGTTTTATGAAGTTGGATCGTAATGAATAATATCCGGCTATCTCTGCCAATTTATGTTTTCCACTTTGTTTTCAGAAGCGTACCTGTTGTTGTACTTATATTTCTATTGTCCACTTTTTAGATAGTGCCATTTCAAATTAATACATAAAATATGAGTTTCACTATGATTGACTTGAAATTCATCCTCGCATTTCTATATACAACAGTGATTTCAGGGCCACGAGCATTAGTTATATAGTTGATAAATATTTTAATAAAGGTGTAAATATAGAGAGAGTTAAAGCTACTGAGCAAACCAAATTTAGTAAGTACATGAGCAGAATTTACTTTTGTACCAAAATTTATGCTTTCATTTTATAGGGTTATTTAATAAATACTTATTAATACGAGTATTAGTTGTATGGTCTCAAAATGAGCATATTTTTTTCATTAATTACGGTATTGATTATAGCTCCATACTAATATATGCGAAAGTCTTGTTGGTTTCGGTTTGTCTGTGAGTTACGCTTTTACGGCTAAATTGCTGGACCAATAGTGATGTAATGTGGTACAATTAAAGCTAATATATAGGATAAAAAAAATCATCGGAAATTAATTTAAAACCCAATGTGATGTGAAAGTAATTGGGGGCACACCTAATTTTTAACTTTTTTTTTTCTGCGACATATGGATAAGCAGTTTTCCTTCCGCTGTTTTTGATCATCAAAAAGTGTATGATAAATTATAAATATCAATTAGGCATATCATATAATCTCAAAATAATAATTCATCAATCAATTAGGAATACAAATTAGGCACGTACTTTCAACCCGGGACTCGGTTAAGCGAAAGTGTCTTCGGAAGTTCGACAAGGCTTTTTACTATAAGACCGCTAGACGAAAGAATAATAAATAGCATTTAATGAATTGTTATTACTATTGTTTTAAATATTTGTAATCAATTTATTTATGAACAAGCATTAGAACATTAGGATAAGAAAAATAAATCTTCAGATTCGTAAATAAGATCCAGTTTACGAGCAACCCTTACAGATGTAAATGATTTATAACAGTCCATTACAGGATACCATACATATTTGTTGTGGCTCATACGCTTATTAAACATGCTAACAACCCACGCAGAGTTTGCGTCTAAGTATGCCACATCTGTGAAAATTACCCACGAGGGCTATTTTCATTTTTATCCCTTGCGATTTCCAACGAAAAATAACATGATTTTCCGAAGAGATAAAAGAACCTACTCATAATATATCAATTAATTATGAGTGGACAAATATTGAATTCCATCAAGCAATTCGTTTATACTAAGTAAATGAAAGTGAATAGGTAATTTAACGAGTCAAGTTATAAAAGCTGTTCACATAATTTCATGTCCCTACTAACCGTTAATCGTTGAGAAGTTCCCTCTTCTAGAGTCAATCCTGGCAGCAGCATGCAGTATCATATCATAAAAATGCATTGTCATCGGGACTAGCCGCCGTGTGGTATCCGGCTGAGTAGAATAGACCACCCTCATTTCTTCCTTACCGAGGTGTAAAAGGCGACTAAGCTAAGTTGACGTCAGGCAGGCGGCCGGTCGTAAAATACGTAGCCGAATCATGTGACAACATGTTTATAACATGTTTTGCCGACCTCACTTAGAGTGGGATAAGGGCAGGAGGTTTGTTGTTATCGGGACTAGACCAGTATGTAAAATTTCAGCTCAATCGGACACTCAATCGATTCAATTTACCATAGAAATCTCCACGAATGAAAAACGAAAATTTAAAATTTGACAACGTTTATCTGAAAACAGTATTGGCCAAATAGCCGACATACCAACCGTAATTGCGACATAATTAACATGAAGATTGTGATGAGCCAACCTTGCACGTAAACATAATTGTAGAAGCTTAATTGCGATATAAATGTTTATTCAAACAAAAATATATATTGTCATTATGATAGATTCCGATATGTTATTTTTTATTATTCTTAAAGTTCAAATATTCCGATCATTACAACAATAAATACACTTATATTCACAAAATAAAATAGGAAAACAAGTTTTACGTATAAATATAATATTACTAGTTTTTGCCCGCGGCTTCGCTCGCGTGAAATTTGGTCTGCCACATTAAGTTTCATGGCAGATAATTTTAGATTTTTTTTTATTACTTATATTAAAAAATATATATTTAGTTATACGTAGGTACATTCAAAATTTCAGAAGTCTAACTTCTAAACTGACGGGAGGTAGCGTCCGCCAAGTCAGCTCTTAGAGGCCATATTTTTTTCGACTTTATTGACATGTATCGTTATACTACATAAAATCATTACAAATTGTAGCCTATATGTTATTCTAACCTAACCTAAACTATACTACTGTAAAGTTTAATCCAAATCCGTCCAATAGTTTTTTCGTGAAAGAGTAACAAACATCCATCCATACTTACAAACTTTCGCATTTATAATATTAGTAGGAAGTAGGATTATCACGTAAGATTATTCAACTTACGTAAGAAATATAGGAATGTAGTGGCTTGTTAATATCCAACTGTCTCGAACTGGCCCGTGACCAGGGCCAGTTCCCTCGGAAAGCGGAGTTTTACCATCAACGAAGTTGTTAATAAATATTTTTGTTATAAACAACTGTATAAGAAAAGATTGGTATAAGTTATTACGTCATAGCACGCAATACAAACGTTAAGTATGTGTTTGATATATTTGATTCCTTATTTCGCTAAATTAACACATTTTCCACGATGATGGTTCAGAAAACTAAGTCTTGTATGGTTTGCTTTTATATTTTTTTTGTGTATATGTGGTGTAGATTGTGGAAATAGATAAAGTATTTTAGGATAACGAACAAAATTCTACTACTTCACTATATGCATATAACTTTTCATAAAAACCCATCGTTTTTTGACAATATTTTATTAATTATCTTACAATTTTTGTAATTGTAACGTGTTACATAACCAAATAAGATTATATTCTTATATTGTCAAATCGTAATTAGTTTAACTTGTGCAGCCATTTTATACTAAAGCTTTATTTAATATTTTATCTCTTACTCTGGCATTTTTTTACTGAACTAAACTGACTGAAATAAACTGCAAACAACAATCTTTATATCGACCAGCTTTATTACGATTGCCATCATTGAACGTCCATTGCTGTTTTACTGGCTAGAGGCACAAGCTTTCATTTTTTTAAGTCTTTGATAAAAGACATAATACTAAATATGCTTTATATTTAGTTATTATATATAATTATGAGATGTCATGTATAAAATTGCATTTAGATCATCGGAAAACTTTTGTCTTAACCTTGACCCAATCATTTGACCTAAATATTTGCGTCCAAATTCCCATTTCAGTTCTACTAGAGCAAACGAGATCGAAATGTTCCGCAAAATTGTACCACTCTGGACCGTTTTAAAGGATTTAGTCTATAATACTCTAAATAGCCATTTCATCTGCCATTTGGCATTATCTGCTGCAACCGTTAATGATTCTTATCAAATTGATGACTTGGATGAATGGATTAGCAAGAACAGCTGTTTATTATTCTTACATACGCATATAGCACTGAATTTTTGTCATTAAATTGAAGTTCACTTAATGAATATAGCATATTTATCTTTTTTATTTGGTTAAGTTAATCTGTTATATTCTGACACAACGAAAGAGGGGACACAAACCTCACCTATCAACCTCACGAAGACCTCATGTGCTCCACCTCGCTCCAAATAACGGATTCACTTTATATAACCCATACCGAGAAATTTTTTCGACGTAAACGCAACAATAAATTCGTATAAATTGGTGGTAGTTATTGAATAAACACATTTTTAAGACATAAGTTATAGGGTTTATTTTCCTCATTTAGTGTGAAACAATGACTCGGTGACTAAGTAATATTTAACGTTTAGTAAAATTTATGGAAATAAAATATGACGGCCTTAGGTAATGGATCTTGATTTAAAAAAAATTATCATTACTCACAACTGTCCAGAAGCATACGATATCGTTAAAATTTAATATTCCATCAATTGAAATGCGGAGATTTATCGTGGAAAGCGTAATTGTGGGGATGTTAAAATGGAAATCCATTCAGACGTTTTTAAATTTTTGAACACACATAACTCTAAATCGTTATTTTCACTCTACCGATGACGACTACATGAAGCCGTAGATGGGCAGAATTATCCACACGGGGCTAACATATCTACAGACAATCTCAGACGTAACTTCCCCTTTAGTGGTATGTTATGGACCACGCATTGGCTAAAGGCCAGTGTGTAAACATACTGTATATTTATCACATGACGCCATGATTTATACATATCTTTTTTGTTTAAATTTTCGTATATACCATTTATACATTATACACATATCCTTGGAATCCTTGTGATATGCCAATCCACATTGGAGTAGCGTTTCGGGTTAAGTCTTCAATCCAATTAACAGAGGAGGGACTGCTGTGGGACAAACTATTTTTTTTATTGAAATAAATATTTTCTCTAATGGAGGTTCCATTATTTTATTAACTCAAACTTGATTTAATGTCAATATTAAATAGAGTTACAATAAGTGATCCGCACCACATCGCATGAGTTCAGAGAGCCGCATTAATGTTCACACTGTGTCAAATTGATTGCAGCGGTTACCTAAATCCATTGGAAGAGCTTTACTATAATACTCCTATATATCTGAATGAAATCCCTCTGCGTAATGCTGAAAATATTTTATTTTCAACAACGAAATAATATTATAAGACACTATATTTAATGTTTCATAATATATTTTTCGCATTTATTTTAATATTTATAAATTACTTGCTAAATTTAAAGGAAGCAAAATATATAAAATTGGCGGCCAATGCAAGCGTAGCCAAGCTGAATTATTAGCATGTATTATAGGAACTTCAGTTCCCGCCGCGATAACGCCGTTTAAAGCAATAATGGTACCTATTTAGACAGGAACGCCCGCAATCTAAGAGTCGAGTTGTCTTACTGATTTGCTGTTATATATTATTTTTTGGTTTAAATCAAAATTAATATAGGAATAAAAAAAATATTAACGACACCTACTTTTCGGCCGGTAAGTACGATAGGATACGAAATGACATACTATGGGGATTAGAGATTAAACATTAAATATTAGATAATTTTTCATTTACGTCGCAAAGTTAGGTGCGGTGGTAATGTTTACTTTGCTTAGGCAAGTAGATACAGTCACTAACGAACCCACGCAATGTCTACTGACGTCTTAGGAATTTCACTACCCTTATTTTTACACTTAGTCTTTGTGGCTGTATAGTATGACATATAGGTAAAAGACCCTTTTTTATTTCTTTGACATGTATTTGATAAAAAAATGTATTTTGGTTATTTTAAGTAAAATTATAGTTTCTGTACTATAAATATTTTAAAACTTCAATTATAAATTCGATCGCTAAAAATTATTTTAATGCCAAAAATTGAATGCTGTGCATGCCTTTAAGTGACGTGTTCAGACTTAAAGTAGCGACCTGTTACAATCCCGCTGCTGGGAATAGGCCTCCTCTCTCCGTCTCTGGAGAGAAGGGTTGGAGGTAAGACCTACCACTCTACTCCAATGCGGATTGATAGGTTACACATATCTCTAGAATTCTCTAGATATATGCAGGTTTCCTCACGGTGTTTCCCTTCACCGAAAAGCGTGTGATTAATTGCAATTATCAATTAGACACATGAGTTTTAATTGAAAAACTTGTTCAGACACTGTGTTCACACTTAAATAATACTAAATATGTAATTGTATAATTGGTTCTGTATTCATGTCGTTGGTGGGTCTTATATATAAAAATAAAATTGTTAAAAAATCTTGATTATCATCATTATAGCTATTATAGCATTGAATTTTTTGACACTTCTTCTCAGTGGATGACTGGAGGCGTACTGGTACTAGATTTTTCATGGCGATTCCATTTCAAATTCATATCTTTTCAGCCGAAAGCAGTTGTTAAAACTTGGCCAAAGTCGTTCTGAGTGGTGTGAGCTGTTAGCAGGAGTACCTCAGGGTAGTATTTTATCTCCACTTCTTTTTTCAATCTTTATTAATAATCTAACACCACTGCTAACTTCTTCCTATCACCTTTATGCTGATGATATACAAATATATGCTGCAGAACACTTTGACAATCTTCCACAAGCTATTATTCAAATTAACAGAGATTTGACATCTATAGTAGAATGGTCTAAAAGCCATGGCCTTTTAGTTAATCCTGCTAAATCTCAGGCTATCATAATTGGTAGTCCTCATTTTGTGTTGTGGGTAGTCCTCATTTTCAGTCTCATTTTCATGTATCGCGGATTATAGCAAAATAATTTTATTATTACTTTTGTAGTCCTCATTTTATTGCTAAGCTCTCTTACACGGCAATACCCAGTATTAAATTTGATGATAAAATTATACCTTATTCAGTTTGTGTAAAAAACTTAGGCATTACATTAGATCAAACACTATCTTGGGCTCCACATATATCTGACGTAGGGCGAAAATTTTTTTCATCTTTACACGCCTTAAAACGATTGCAATTTTATTTACCGTTTAAAACGAAAATTTTATTAGCCAATTCCCTTTTGCTACCTATACTTGATTATGCAGATGTGGCTGTAATTGATCCCTCAGAAGTTTTACTAAATAAACTGGAGCGCCTTCAAAACGTAGCAATAAGATACATATTTGGTCTACGGAAGTTTGACAACATTACTGAATATCGTAATAAATTAAACTGGCTGCCAATTAGACTTAAAAGGAATTGTCATATTTTGTCACTACTTTTTAATATACTCTTCAACCCTTGTGCTCCAAAATATCTACGTGAACGCTTTCAATTTTTGTCAGAAAGAAGTGGTCAGCGTCTAAGATCTACAAATAATCTCTCCCTTGCCTCCCCAGAATGTGTTTCTCAAACGTATGCCGATTCATTCACTTCACAAGATGTTAAACTATGGAATAAACTGCCCGTTTCCTTTCGTAAATTAAAAACAATATCTTCATTTAAACAAAACATTAAAAAAAAATTCTCAGCCGATATTAATATATGATAATAAATATATTTTATTCTATTTATTATTTTATTATATTTATTATATGTACTATAATTTTATTTTATTATTTCATATTACTTTTAATTCTATTTTTGTTTCTTCATTTAAGTTTTCCGTATTTTAAGTTTTATTTTAATTTTAATTTTTTATAATTAGTTTTAAATTTTTATTAGAACCTCTATCAAAATTTAAGTGGTTGGCTGGAAGAGATTCCGATTACGGAATAAGCCCGCCATTGCATTAACACATGCAATAAAGAGATTACAAACAAACAATTACTCATTATTTCTCGATCTCCTTACAATTTAATTCTATTTTAACTGACAACCCATCGAATTACGCGAAGTACGTATTTTCCATATGTGCGTTATCCGACAGATGCGAATTCAAAATACAAGCAGTACATAACTTAATATACAACAGAACATAATAATAAAAATGATGTATTAATAATAATGATTGCTTTTAATTGTTATTCCTTGGAACATATTTTATGTTTCGCGAACAATTGTTATATAAGAAATTCGAGGTTAAAGGTATCTTTCCAGGAAAGTTTTAATTAAAGACTGCAATGGCTCGCAGCGGTACTTTTATGTTTCCTAAATTGTTTATGCTTTGTAAAGATAATAAGATCATCCGTATAACATTTCGCTATAAACAGTCAGTACAAACACAGTTCGGATTTCATTTCTAGTTGTTTATATTTTGAAAATGGTTGGAACCAAATGGTTGGTGAATTTATTTTTAGTTCAAAATTTTTAGTCGATTTAGATAGAAGATTTAGATGAAATTTAAACAGAAATACTCGATTTAGATGAAGTTTGGCAGAAATATTTTAGTAGTTGAAATTAAATTTATACTAATATAATAAAGTGTGTTGTCTGTTTGTTTGTTATACTTACGAGGTTAATTCGCTTCAGCAACATTGCAAAATTTAGTCCGAATGAAGCCTTAATACCGGGGTAGCATTAGGTAGGGGTAGGTTAAAACATCCTGTTTTTCCAAGCACATAATTGAGGGTGTTTTTGCACTTAAGTTGACGCGAACAAACACATTTACATACACATACATAAAGCGCTGAACATAACTAACAGACATTATTCATAGCCATATTGATTCGATAGCGATAACGCCACAATTAACATCGCCATAAGTTTGATAGACGATAAAATTTTCATCGGTACTAAATTAATATACTGAAATACGAATGCCCCAAATAACTATTATGCATGGCGTTAGGAGGAAAGGAGGGAGCAGAGAGTATCTAAGCTCCAACCCTTGTCAGAGAGTGGTGTGTAAAAGAGCCCAGAAGTGCGATAGTGACCACGGGGGCCGCTGCTACTCAATCCCAAATGCTGAAGATAGCATTTAATTGTTAAGGTAATATGTAGGCGGAGATTAGTTATAAACTGTTTGTTTATATTTTTCATTTTTCTCTTATCACAGTGCAATGGGAGACCAGGCTACAAGGCTTGGTGACTAACTAATCGCGGTAAAGCATTTCATGTTAGTTGATCCTAATAAAATTATTTATTGGCTTAACACTATGCACATATTACTTGACTTTATGACCGTCTTGCTTTATTAACCTAAAGCAACAACGATTCGGTTGGAAAAGGGACACAAATTCTGCGATCAGCAACATAAGTTATTGCGGTCGAGTAACGCATCAATAATGGATTATTGCCAAATTTTGTGATCGTACTCGGTTACTAATATTGCCGCACTATCTCTAACAATCATAATCTGAAACTATTTTTAATAAAAGGTGGCTCTTGGAAACAAATGATTATACGAAGCATCTCGGAACTTCCTTGCTTGTTTGGATTTCATGAGATTGATTTTTTGTACCACTTCACTTCAAATTCTAGCAGCATAAATTAGTGGTCTTTAAAAGTAGTAATTATTCTCGAGACCAGCGTTCCTGTTTATTAGAATATGCGGAGTATTCAAAGTAAATTTCCCAAAAAATCAATGAAAAGTAGAATTAAAAAACATTATTAAGGTAAATGTATTTTATATAAAACAGTTTTAATTATATTTCCTGCTGTCATTAAGTGCTAATCCATGCTTAGTTGTAAATTATCTGAACCATAAATAGCAGCAGGTTTTCGTTGCCAATATACGAAGTCAATCGACAGGGTTTAATATTAAAGTAAGCAGTAATAGCTTGTACACATGTTGCAACGGGGAAAATACCTTTTCAGGGATTGAATAATGAATTACAGAGTTTAGACTCACGTTGCTAACGGGTTTAACACTGTATATCATGCTTTTCGGTAAATATTTTGTACCCACCACTGGTAATGCTTTAAATTGGTTAAGTTTTAGGGGCAAAAGTCGTTATCCGGAGCATGGCACCTCAATGCCCTAGTATTTATTCTTATTTATATTTAAAGTACCACTATTTATAATTATAAAAATAGTAAAAAATATCTGCGCAAGATCTTCAATAAATTAATCCATGGCACAAATCTGCTCGCTTACTGTAATTTATAGGTAATACGCCAAGAATACCAGAGGCAGGCAATAATTAGTTCAGAAAAGTAAACAACGTTTTTCTAACCGTTATAGTGACATTTGTTTATTTTCGAAGCAACTATACTAACTATTAAGATGCTTTTATGTTTTGTAATAAAACTGTTTAACTATACGATAAATTGAAAGAAATGTAAGGGGTATTTTTACAACGAGAATCTACAATTAGGTTCTTTTAAATACTTTAAAAATATATTATTTTAAAATATTTAAGCTTTGTAATTTAGATAAGTATCGCGGTTATATTAAGATTCAATAAAGGTTAATAAACCTTTAGAAGGTAGCTGTCGCATGGCAGGTAAAAAAATATTATTTAAGTGATTTTTAAGTGCTGATTGAAAATTACGTCAAAAAATTATATCAAATACAAGTTCATATTTTGAAACATTAATGATTTTCTTTGAATATCATTTTTTTTCTATTTTGTTTTTATGTTCGCCACCAAAGAGAACGTAAACTTACGTAGGGTGGAGCTTGCAAAAGGCCCCACGACTTTCACAGCACCAAATTAAAGTACGCTTCGATTTATAGGCGGTAGACGATATCAACGATGCAATAACTATTCATAAGACCAACTACACCCATAAATAATTTCAGCTAATCCAAACTGTACTGACATATCCGGCTGTGCTTTCGAACGAAATAACGCTATGATCATAGCACGCAAGTCAAGCGTGACATAACTAGTATAGCCCATTAGTGAAATTTTTGAATTAACTATACTCTAAAGTAGTGTTTCCCAAATATTTTTCTGCAACCCCCACATTAGTCTTTCTAGAATTGTTTTAGTAGTTAATAATTGTAAATTTATTATTTTAGATATATTTGAAAGTCGTGTCAAGTCCATTTCTAAATTGAAAACAATTAAATAGCCCGTGTGGGGCGAGGGTCCCACGTTGGGAAACAGTGTTCTAAATTTAAGATCAATCAGTTAAGAAAACTCTTAGTCCTTATTTATACTGATATAAATAAAATAAAAAATATTTCAGGCTTTACTTTCTCTATATAAACATTGTCGTACATTGTAAAAATGTCATGTAGGCAGATTAAAATAATATACTTTAATACATATTTCCCAACGCAATAGCGTACGATTGATTGGCCAATATATAGGAAATAATATTATATGCCATAAGTATTCAAGATATAATAAGATTAAATAAGTCACAATATTAAATACTGTCGACGGGCATTTAAGAATCAAGTGTCCTCCACACAATTCTTGTTAATTACGCGGAGACAAGCAGGCACCTCTTGAAATGTGACTTGTATTTTTTTATAATCGATGATAAAAACGTAGATTTTTTGTTATTGTATAATAGGCGAGCGCTTGACTTTAATCATGCCTGATGGTAAGCAATGATATAAATACAATATAGCTATATCCATACTAATATTAAAAGTGCAAAAATCTTCTTGTCTGTCTGTTAGGCTTTCACGGTTAATCCGCTCGAACGGTATTGATGAAATTTGTCTCAATTGAAGCTTATTCACTGGATTAACATATGGGATAATCAAATTGACTTTTGACGTTTGTCATTCGGGAACAAGGAGAAACACATATCGCTTTGTTGAGGGTGCTTACGTCTCCATGGTTCGAAAGAAGTTAAGATACAGTTAGTTAGTTTAGTATTTTAATGAAAATAGCAATGTTTTTATGGTTGTAAGTTTGTTATTCAACTAATTTTATTGTCAATCACAGCAGTGGCGAAGTATTATATTTCGTCAAAGTATGTCACATGCCATGAAAAATTTATTATAATTACGAACAGGCGTGGTAATCAAAGTTAGAAAAGCTTATAAAATATTTCTGTACAATATTTAATAGTCGTCGGCGATGCACAAGGCTATCACCGCAGACTGTGGGTTTGGGTCTCATCGTTTACCATTTTTATAGTGTGTGATGGTTCATAAATCTTTCTTTATATATGCCATAATTTTTATTATTAAACTAGGCAATTAATTTTAAGAATATTATATAAAAATGTAATGTATATACCGTACAATCAATCACAATCCATGATAGTAGGAACTTGACGCTCTATGTAGCTTTTTATAACAATGAATGAAATGCAAAAAGACGATCGTGTTCCGAATTATGAAAGTAGTATTTTAATAAGGTTTTAATACGTTCCTACATTTTGATTAGAAAAATGTTAGATATTACTTCTGGTATTTTCCAAAATAATCATTAAAGAAATGTGTTCTAAAAGTTATTTCTGGTTAAATAAATTCAGTCAGTCAAAACACACAAAGATTCTATATCTATAGATTATATCACAGATTCTATATCTAATAGACTCTGAGTTTTTTAATAAATTCAAAGTTATCCCTTGTCTTAGTTGTAGTTGACTAATAAATACAATTTATTTATTTATTTCAAGTGTGATTGAATTCAAATTTGATGATTAATGATAATCTTATCATAGAACACTATCTTTACATTAACAGAAGAAAGAATGTTTTAGAAATTTATTCATATGTATTAAAATCCTGATTGTTCATTTCTATACAAAAAATATCAAAATTATTTATGTGTTAATTATTCAAAAGGTAAATAATTTTTGTTATTCCATCGTTATTCAGAAATCCTTGAGTATGGTAATGTCTTTTATTAAAACAATAATTTGCATGTTTGAGGAAACGGTATCCGCCATATTGTGTAAAGTTACGCTTGGATGCTTCATAAATGGGGATAATTTCGTGTTTATTGATGTTAACAGGGTCGTTCGAATTTAAATTATATATAAATTAATATAAATCCTGACTTTACCTTTTCCCACGTTGTAGTCGATTTGAGGATCTTTTGTTTATAGTGAATTATTACGCTATAGATGTATCGAAATTAAAGGTATAAATAATATCTAAATTTGTATTATTCTGTATCAAAAATGTATGTATCATTTCCGGACATGATTGTAAATTTCATATTTTGTGATATTACAACACAATAATATATTTTATGCATTGGTCATCAATCATAAATTATTTATACAAAGTAATCGTTATGCGAATATTATTTTAATCTTACTAATGAATATATTTATATATACACAATATTATTTTTGTATTGTTTCTCAGTGATTTTTTCTATAACACACATTGGTAAATGCAAGAAACTCATAAAATATATGGGATGTAAGATACCATAAGTATTAATGGGGCGCTTCTTAATCAGGATTGTAGTGACTATGTCTAAAGAGTTTTTACCATTGCAGATTGTAAAAAAAAAAAAAATCCATACTATAATAATATTATATCCATACTAAATTATCCATAGCCATCCAAATACATATAAATATTCTAACTGAAAATCGACCTGACGATCTGTCTTTTTCGATTTCACGGCTAATAGACTAAAAGAATATTAATGAAATGCTAACATGTGACTACTTTCTAATGCTTAGAAAATATCCTAGTTGAATTTTACATATATTTCTAATACTACCGTATTTAGTTGTGATCATAGGCTCTTATGAAGATCAACGCACTTTAACCGTACGGAGTTTTAATATTAGCGAATTAATTGATATCAATTAGACATATAAGTTTTAACACCAATTGATGCCTTCTGGGTGTTTAAAACCTCTCAACACTGTGCTATCACAGCTTTATAAAGCTAAGTTGAAATTAACTGCTAATAATTTTCGGTGAATTTTGAATTTGCAACCCGAACCAATGCATCCTTATCCATAACGTAAATTTACCCTCTATTTAATACAAATATCTGTATATAATACTTTAGATTAAAAAGTAGAAGCTTTATGTTTTCAAAATTGCTCTCAAGATTATCAGGAAAACCGATTCAGTTATCGCTTAATGCTTTTTGCATCATACACTATTTCTTACACCGTGATATTAAAAAATTTCGTTTATTCATTGCACTATATTGATGTACTGCGATATTTGACTTTGATCAATACGAAATAAGTATCTTTTTGTTTATAAAATTGATATTGTTTTATAGTGAATATTTCTCTATCGCAACAAGATAATTAAATAACTTGTAGACGAAAATGCCCAGCTTCGAATATTTATATCAACCTAAATTGTGTTGGAAATACTTATTGTAAATGATATAAAATTAATAACGGACATTCTTTTATTATATTTTTATTATAAAAGATTGTTTGAGGAATAAATATTTTTCCAAATAAAAGATACGCATAAAAATGAAACTCAAGAAATAAAAACAAAAAGCATTGAAATAGAAAAGGCATAACAAATTTCAATAAGGCTTTGCGTATTTCTTAATATACACACATAAAGAATGAAACTAAGACAATCGGTAAATGTTTTGCATTTCACACTCATCAATAGTGTTCTGCATGCAAATGCAATTTAATGTACATAAATTTTAATACAAGTCTCAACTTTTCCGTTTCACATTTAGTGTGTGAACATAAATATGGCTAGAAAATACGTAATCAAGAAAAATAACTGTGCATTTCGTTTTTCACAGGCAAAAATAAATTTATCATGTATATTTCTGTTCAAAGGCATTCATGAGTAATTTATAGAATTAAGCGTTACTTTGCGGAAATCCACAATACGAAAGTAATAATTATATTTTCCTATAACTCGCTATATGTTTAGTTAGCATAACGCGATACGCGTAATGCTTGCTAAATGTAGACTGTACTTTCTGTTGACATACCTATTACGTACGTTACGGAAACGCTTGCACTACTCCTCAATACACAAGCACTTTACACATTCACCATTACAAACTCAACAACCCTTTCGCCCCGTAACCGAAGTATCATCAGTGAATAGGCACCACGACAAAATCGCAAAGCGATGTATTACCCAAGCAAGCATACTTATAATCAGTCGGTTGGTTCAACTCAAATTATTTATTTTGTTATTTTATTATTGGTTACTGAATAATTACTTATCGTAATTAGGTAATAGAACAAAAAGTAGGTTTTTATCTTGAGTATCAGGATGACAATCATCCTTTTTCATCACTAAGGTGCGAAAAATATAATAAAATTATTTTTCTTTTACGGTATTCGTGTACATTTTTATATATGGATTAGCTATATTTATTTAATTAATTGCTTACAAAAGTAGCCGATAAGGTTTCAAATATTTGAAAATAAATTACTAGATACACATATACCAATCGTTTTCGTTTTAAGGTAAATAATACTTTATTTTAAGCTTTATATGAAAGACTACTTTAGTGTGTATAAAAATTTTTAAATGGTTACTCAAGCAGTAGATGCTGATGTTATTAATAACTTGAATTGAAATAAAGTAGAATTCCTAAAAATTTTACAATTTTTTAATCATCATGTTGTCTAACTTCAAAGGTCCGTAACATTTTATAGTTTAAGAAATAACATCAGCTAACCATGCTAGAGTTTAATAAGTAATACATTCCTAAAAACACGCTCAGTAAATTTTTATATCTGCATTTCATATTACACAGTAATCCTACATATACAGAGTACAGAAACAAATATTGAAAAGATGGTACATGCACGAGAAAAGAAGTATGCGAATTAAATGTATTCTATATTTGTACAAGCGGAAATCCGCGGTTAGACTACGGTTATGTAAATGGTTCTTTTCTCTGGTACAATAATTTTTACTGGAATAAAAAGGTTTATTCCAGTAAAGGTTAGACCATCTTGTTCTCAAAATATCGTACAGATGTCTATCGTACTACCGAAATACCGACCTACTGTCTATAGACATAGACAGCGCCGGTATAAGCACATATACACACACTCACACTTTATAATATAAGTAGGAGATTTTTTCGATAGTACGAGAATATATAGTAGTTTCGGTAGTACGAGAATATATAGTAACATTAACGTTGTATTTAACTACCTACGTTTCGTTCAATCCCTTGATTAAACAACGTTGCATTCCTGACGAATTAGTTAACGTTGGAGCGTTAGACAGCAAAAACTAGGCTCTCATCAAAACAAAATTTGAATCATTTTTCAACTAAAAATACATCAAAGTATAAAAATTACTTTCAACAATTTCAAATTATAGAGACTTACTGATTTTATTACTTGAGGAATTAATATTACTGTTTAAGACTTATGTATATAAATGAGGTTTTATAATGCAAAGATAAAAATGTGATTTAATTTTGTTACAGATGGACGAACAAAACTTAATCAGTCAGTTGATGAAATAAATCGGGAAAGCGAAATTATGTACCATATAAAACTCTTCATTGAATCAAATTTTATTCCTCACAATGATTTGGGTGAAGTCAACAGAACAGACTTGGAGAACTTCGACAATTCTTCATATGTATTGGGAAGAAACGATAGCCCTTATTCTATGGACGATGAGTTTATATTCGACAGAACAGATGTTCGAGCTATTTTTATCACGCTTTACACGATTGTGTTTTGCTGCTGTTTCTTTGGTAAGTTGGCCAACGGAATACCTTGTTTACCCTTAAAACTTATGATTGTTTATTTTGTTCGAAAAAGTAAAATCATGCGAAAATATAAATTTTTTATGATGAAATAAAAAAAACATTATGAAATAATAAAATTAATATTCTTTTAACAGAATGTTACAGTGTGTTCTAAGAATTTTGGTTAATCCACATTGTGCACGGGAGAGCACTTACTTTTCACAAATACTTTGAATATATTTATTATAGAAAAGTCCAATTCCATTAATTAAATCCAATGTTTAATAAAGGCTGAAGTTTTTGAAAAGTTGAAAATTGCATAAATGCCACCGTGTATCCGGCTAAGTAGTATAGACCACCCTCCTTTCTTACCGAGATGTTGTAAAAAGCGACTAAGGTAAGTTTACTTCAGGTAGGAGACCGACCGTAAAAAACTAGCCAAATAATGTAACAATATGTTTAAAACATGTGCCGACCTTAGAGTGGGTGGGATAAGGGCAGAAGAATGCATACGATACTAACAAGATTTTTTAGATCTACTTATCAAATTCGCTTACTATGGTTTTGGTATAAGGTAAAAAAATAAACTGTCCTTGCCAAGATGTTGATTTACCGATATAAAAAACAAATCGGAGTCTGAATAAAAAACGTACTTCTAGAATCTTGACCTAAAGTGTCCCATAACACCATTCTTATCGTGATTATGATCTGTGTAAGAGCACCAAATATATATAAAAAAATTAAAAACTACCATCGTATATAAAAGTTAAACCACAATTACTGGGTCTTAAACTACCAATTTAAAGGAAAGCTTTACAGGAAAAGGAACTGTTATCTTGATTAATGAAGTGAAGAAAATCCTAGTCTAGTTTAATCCTAGTCTACGTATACAATTAATTTTTACTATTAACATAAGTGCTATTTATGTGCATATTAAAGAGAGAGGCGTAGCCCAATTAGCATATTACGCCCATCAAAATCGCGTAACTAATTTGTCTAATATAATAATTTATTGTCACAGCTTAGACATTGATTTACAAAGTATCTGAATTTATATTTCAGCTTATTGTTGTTTAAGGTTTTATAACTTTAACTTCTTAATCTTTAAACTTATTCTTTATCGTAGCGATCGCAATCGATTGTAATGAACTTTTGAATTCGATTTGAATGAAATTATTATTTAATGCAATAAATAATTAATAATAATTTATTTAATGAAACCATAATTTTATACTCCTTTTATTTATTTTTATTATTATTATTTTGTTATTTAAATAAGGTACTTTAAGTCCACTAATTAATTTAATACCAGTTCAGAGACTACAGTCTACCGTAGCAAGAACAATTATTATAAATCTGTTTGCAATCAATGAGACTAATTTTTATAGTTATAATAAAGATATAAATGTAAAGAGGTTCAAAGTAACATCTAAATAATAGCGACATTTATCGTTTGTTAAAATTGACATATTTTATAAGTAATAGACACGAGTACGAGTAAGTAAAAAAACTTTACGAGAACGAGTATTAGGGCATTAATGGCCGACTGCAGTTTGAAGTAACGCTTACTTAATATTTCACGGCAGCAGAGCAGGAATAAAAATCGATTGGATCAATAAATAAGTTTTAAAGTCATAACAACAATAGTTTTAAGTCGCGATGACTAAACACTTTTGGTTTGTCAGTAAACTTGGGGCCCTACGACATTCCCCAAGGGAAGGGCAGAAAAGCTTTTTAAATATTCAACTTTCAAGTATACAATCATTTTTCTCACTATATCGCATAAAACGAAACAGAAACCATTCGAATAATAAAGTGAACACATTTATTTGGCTTCACGTATAGTTCTTTCTTTGTACTTGTTTTACCTTTTCAATTGTAATTCAAAGAACTTTATTTGAACCCAAGACTTTCTTGCCGATCTTTGTTTTGAATTTAAAACTACGAGTAAACGAAAAATAATGACATTTGTTATCATTTTATGACTATTATAGGTGCTATCATAGGACTATCATACTACTTAATATTCTTCTGGCTCTTCTCGATACGAAAAGCTTTCCGAACCAGCATTAGAGTTGACGATTCAAAAGCACTTGTTTACTTTAAATAAAGAATATTTTAAATTTGAATATAAGGAGTTTTTTTGTGTTTCCATTATATTTAATATTAAAGAGACTCAGATTCGTGGCTTCTGGGTAACTGACTCAGAAGTGTAGCTTTTCCTAATCTCGTAATAAAAAGTGTAACTTAATAAAACCTATAATATATTATAATTACAGATTTCAGTTTTAAAAATTATTCTACAAAATACGAATAACTCTTTTTCAATTGTATCCTATCTAGAAAATAAAATTAATGATCAATTGAAAACCAAAACGGCTATTACGTTCACAGCTGTCGGCGCATTTATATCCGCACTCCGAACATGCAAAACTCATCCTCTCACCTACAGATGCAAGGTCGCTTATATTATATCTCTATATCCAAAGAATTATTTAAAGTTTTAAAATTATTTTCTTTATTTTATAATTTTTCATCACTATCCACATATATATTTGTTGTTTTTGAAAATCCTTTTTCACTGCACCTCTATGATACTAGAATGATAAAATGTAATTTGTTTCTCTGGATCTAGAGATTTAGTAATAAATCAGTGGTAATTGGCTTTTACAGACGGAGTTTTTATGAGGGATCTCAAGGGTACGCCCTTTAAATAGCTACGCTATGTGTTCTTAGAAAATGATATAGAGCTTTTACGTCTAGGTCACTTTCAAAGAACGAATTTTGCTATGTTTAACAATTAACTTCGTTGCCATAAAACGAGCGGTCATTAGTATCTTTTAACAGGTCAAAGGTCGCTGCTACAGTACCTACACATGTCAGATTGATATACAAGTATCCCTATGATGATCCTAAGCACAGTATAAAGCGCTGTAATAGATGTTTACCTGCTATTCCGAAATATATTTATATAAAATTTAAATATGTTAGAGTAAAATACTATAAACATGCCCCTAAAATTATATCCATGTGATAAATCAATGGTTAAGTCGTAAGCAACTTTGCATAAGCATTTAAGAAAAGTGAGAGGATTTGAATTAGGCTATCCTAATCAGTTGGATTAAGACTTAAAACCATTGCGCTTAGTTTATTGAGTATCAGTGTAAATGGACCGAAACCTATTGTATTAACACATTTCCGCCAATGACTTGATATGACGAGACATTAATTATCCTGTTATGATAGTGGAATAGGTGACATTTTTATAAACTTTATCAAAAATTTGGTCAACAAATACCTAGGTCTCATTAGAATTTCCTAATATAGGTTTATTCACTACGTTATTGTTTCGATCAAGGCCGTCCGTTTATTAATAAACTCTTACTGGATAAAATAATCAATTGCCATGCTTGTTTCATGGAATCATATCTAGATAAAAGATAAGTTGATAATAGTGAAATGCATCATAATGCAAATAAGGTTCGGAAAATTGATCACCGTCAAACGTCGTCCGATGAATTAAATCTACTATTTGCATAAATTCTAATATTTGGCGACCGTTGTTGAATTGTATTTAATAGCACCCCAGCCAACTCTCGTAACAAGGGTTGTCTAGTGGCTGTGATAAGTTACTGTATTTACTTACAAATTCCTGCACTATAATCAAAAAGACTTGAGAGCAATTGTGTTTACTTTTGCCTAATTAAAATAATATGTTTATTAAAAGTTATTCATTAAAGAATGTATCATAATATAAAACATTGTTTGTCGTAATGGTATATTATTAGTCGTATATTTTGAGCCAATACAAATCTTTATCAATTTATTCTGGCCGGCTCAACATTTAGTATAATATCTATGAGTATATACATAGACAACTAACAACCCTACTTCGATCTGAGAGCTATTGTTCTCTCCTCCAATATCCCTTTAGACATTATTGATATACGGCCTGTTACCTAGGTGTTATTTACGTATAGAATTGGTTTTACTATACATGAGGACTTAAGGTACAATCAGTAACGAATAATAAATGTGCACAACAGCCGAAGACACACTTGTTATTGCTTTTGTTAAGAACTTAATGAATTAAATTAAAAAAAATGAAAAACAATTACCTACCGTACACGTGATAAGGTTTTGAGAAATGATAATTGAAATACATTCCTTTTCTACCATTAAAAGGCTATATGATAAAACATTTCAGATGGCTGTAGATTCAAATTCCTTTTTTGTAATTTTTAGCTTCTTCGGAAACGTTGCATTTGTACATTAGAGGAATTGGATAATAGAACTAAAAGACTGCTCTCTTTCAGTGATATATAGCAAAAATCCCTTGTACTATTCACAGCTTACCACCGTAATGGAGCCTTTCTATAGATATTAAGGTTTTGACAATTAACCGCGAGAAATCAGCTAAAGATACTTATAATACGGTTGATATCAATATCTGCTAATGAGTTCGTTATAACACTAAAACAAATCATTAATCATAATCCTCTAATATTAATACCAAGTATACATTTCGCTTTTAATTATTCTGTGAGCTGAGGAAATTGAATTATACATACCATGGAAAATTATACATACGCTGTATTTTGATACGAATCATAATATATTATGACCTGATTTTCTAACGGTAAATTGTTATGTACGTAATTTATAGCATTTGGTGTAACTTAGCAGAGGTCCTTAATACAAAAGTAATGATGATATCATTTTTTATAATGCGCCAAAAAAAATATTATATGTAATGCTAAATGTAGAGTGTAGTATCCGTTTTCATAAATCATCGCAACGAGATTTGTTAAGATTTTAGTAGTAAACGTGATGCATAGCTTGTGGTAGTGGTGGAGGTTTTTAGTTAATGCGTTTTTACGAATCCTGCATGTATCACGTATGAAAACGGATAGTGCGGTCTATTTTGTATAACATATATTTTCTTTTATCGCGTATTAGCAATAAAATATTATATTTACTTTTGAATTATTTAAGACGTACGAGAATGAAATATTATCCGACATAAATGTGAACATATAGGAAAATTCTTTCTAATAAGTTGTTTATCACAAATTCATGTTGAAAGCTTTAATTGCAGTCATATTTAGCATTTATACTATAATACTTTGTTAAACATATATTAATCTTTTTCATTTATTGCAGGAAATCTTCTGGTCATCCTCGTAGTAACTCTGTCAAGGCGGCTCCGTTCCATAACAAATTTCTTTCTGGCAAACTTAGCTGTGGCAGATTTGTGCGTTGGAGTATTTTGCGTTTTTCAAAATTTGACAATCTACCTTATTCCAAGGTAAATTATTATACATTTGTTATTGCCAAGTTTTATCAATTTTCTGAAAAACTGTAAAAAACTTCAATTATACTGTTCACACAAATGCCATATTTAAGAGGTATATATAATCTTACCATTGCTCGTTTGGGACGATGTAATATATCAACGAGTTGTACAAATACATTTGAAGAACATCCTACGACTTGAAATATTGTAAGTTTTCATAAATTCGGTTTCAGGTTATACAAATGTTGATTCGAACTTCGAGTCATTTGTGATACGTTCCTACTTCGCTCGTACGCTAACTATAATAATTTGGTTCTTATGTTTATACTGGATATACCCACATATATGTATATACTTACATATATGTATATAAAAAATCTAACGTTTATTTGGTCTGTAAATTAAGCTTCAAATAACTATAGTAGTAGGTTCCTACTTCTTTAATGAACAATAGTTGTATTAAAGCTTATACCATCGTGTCGTATCCGGTATCCAAGGGTCGTAAAATACGACTAAGGTAAGTTGACGTCAGGCAGGCGGCCGGTCGTATAATACGTAGCTGAATCATCTCACAACATGTAACATGTTGTGACGACCCCGCTTAGAGTCGGATAAGGGCAGGAGAATGATGATACGTAAGTTCTTACTGTGTAAGCGTGATCTAAAGTATAAATGACATATATGTGACTAAAATGTGACAAAGGGGTGTATTCAAATTATGTACAACGGTACTATATGTGTAATGGAGTTTAGAATGGGCAAGTAAAATAAGCTCATAATTTAAACCTAAACTTACAGAGTTCGTAATATATTTTTAAGAATATATTTAGATCTATGTTGCTCCTGAGCATTTATATTCAGAACATAGCTTTAACCGTATTTTTATTATGTCACAAAAGTATTTTACGACGTCTAAACGACGCACCGAAATACGTAACATTAAGATTAGACTAACGAAGTATTCTGAAAACCGCTTCGCATTTTTCCGTGTATTTTTTATAGCCCTATGTAGATGTTAAACCTAAAAAATGTCATGTCAAGCACTGCATGAACTAGAGCCGCTATAAAAGAATAAACCTTAGGGTTCATTGGATGGCAGTACATTCTTTACATATATTGTTTAAGATCAAAACGCACTTACATCAAGAACGACTCTTCCAAGGCTACTAGTCTTTTAAAGTAGGTAAGGTTTTTTAGTAGTATTTGGTGCTTCTTTGGTATAGCGTAAATAACGAAAGTCAAAGCTATCGAAAATATATCCCAGCATCACTTGTTATTTACGATTCCCTATGATTTTTTTATTCGCCATACCCCAATAAAAAAGTATATGTTACTCAAACACAGTTCTTAAAACTTTTTATCATTAGTTCTAAAAACCCTTAGATTTTTACCTAAGTAGGCTTTTTCTTATATAGTCTTATTTTTTTTATAGTATATAGGAAAAAATTCAAATACACTAACGACAGTATTAATAATAGTATAATAGTAGGGTCAACTTTTTCTTGCCTTTTCTTAATCTGTTATCATGGTGCCGAGGGAGGTGGCGATGACAATTACGTCAGACTCTTATCGATAAAATCCATCTGGGGATTAAATGTATCGAATAATCTCTTCATGTCTAAGTGCTAGAGCCCGATGACACTGTTCGTCTGCGTACATCGCCGAACAGCTATCATAAACTAAAACCCAGTTACGTAACTTTTATTCTACTAACGTAACCTATTAATTACATTATTTCCTATATTTATATTGATTGCATCGCATTTTTTACAATAAACATGAGCTTAATATTATGTGACTTTTTTACTGAAGGATACTGAATCTATCTATGATCTTACCTTATAGATTTTCTATGTTGTACGAAACAGCCCTGATAAGTAGTTGTTGGCACGTATAAAAGTGTTATATATCATGTTATACGAGAAAGCTATGATAAATTTTCAGAACAGAACTATATTTGGGTTTTTTTACTATGGAATCAAACAATACGATAAGAATAGTTAAAATGATAAACAAATAAGCTATAGTGTTTAGATCGGATTGCGCATTTTGATATGAACATTGGGATAATTTTCGAATTTGGAATAAGTCATTTTATCTTATATGCAATATGCAAAATAAAGTGAAGACGTTGTTTATTTATAAAATCAAACACTTCATGTTCTTGGCATAACTATAGTGTGTTGATTTCCACTTTATTATTTATTACGTATACTCAATTTTATGAGTTTTTACTATCACGAACTCATAAATAATTACTACATTCTAGAAAGCATTGATAATTACAAAGCGTGGGATAGCACAGTCGGTTTAATCATTTTCAACGCGCTAGCGACCGCAAAGTGTAATATTACCCGTACTGAAAATTCTACATAATTAAACATTGGAATTTTATGTACCGTTATGACTAAATGTTCACCTTAAGTTTCGTATTCCGTTTAACGAACAATTTAACTGCATTAATTCAACTAATTTGCACTAACTTTTATTTATTGGCAAACCAAAGCGTATTTTAAGTATCCGGAAAGCTAGCATAGAAATGTACAAATCATAAAAGTCGTCGCCCTAAGCCGTGGTCCGGCCTCACACCCTTAGGACGACGTTCCCCAACTTAAGTAGAGATTCTGCGCTCTACTCTCTGCGTTTCGCAACCTCGACGATGCTTCTGCGCTCGCCCGTCCCGCCCGGTGACGCTGTAAAAGCCACTAGGGCTAACAGCATACAGTCAGTTCGAAAAAAAAAGAAGCAAAATATGAATTATGTTTATAGTTTTGAAGTCTTGAAATATAGTTCATTCTTTATATTTAATAAAAAGAGAAGTGAGAATGTTAATATTTTTTTGGCATATAATAAATTTTGATTTAGGCATTCAAATTATCACATTTTGTCCTAAAACGCGTTGATCATTGATATAACAACTGTTTTTTGACCCTAAATACGTATTTATATTTACTACTTACTATTTACTGTCGAGGCATACTGGATACTACTTTGGCAGCCTTCCAATTTTCATATATTTTTAAATTATGTAATACCTAATAAAATAAAATAAATTAACCTGTGAAGTGTTGTCATGCCAACGCAATGATCACAAAGAGAAAAATAATGGCTGTATTCTTTGGACAATGAATACGTTGCCATCTTCAATTTACCTGACCATTAAACATGAACATCACTCCTAAATGTCACTTAATAAAATAGAAATATTCATTTTTCTATTTATAGCTCCCGTTTTTATATAAGTCTAACACTAACCGAATATTATCTAAAGCTTTTAACACTGATTTTTCTTTGATTGCAGAAATAAGTTGTTTAAGTTTTTTATAAATCAGCAGATAGGGAGACGGGTAAACAAATAGAATATGTTTCTATTTCTCTATCCGTACCTGACAGATATACCTGACAGACTTTGTTTTTATAATATTGGTATGGATCTGAAATGCAATTATCAACTTTGTTATGTCTGTACAACTTTATTATGTCATTTATTATGTCTTTATTATGCCCGTTTTAACACCTTGTCCTGAACTAAGAAAGTCTTAAAAACTCCATAATCACAAGCGACGAACACGTCTTTTCTTCGTCATTCATCCAAAAGGCTCGGACATTTTTATGCCGTATGTTAATTTATGCGTTAAAATCGAGAAATTTCCATTAACGACACTGTACAATATTAATAGAGAATGAAATGCAAAAAGCGTTAGGAACTAGTTATTTAAAAGGAACTAGTTTTTACTACAAAACAATGAAATAAACGATGAGGATGCATTATTATTCACCCCGCATGAGATAATGTCTTTTTTGTTACAAATCAGGGGTCTTTTTGGCATCTCCTCTAATAGCCGAGTAAGTGCTAAGCAAATAATATCGCTCCTTCGTATTCCCTATCCCTCCTCCAATGTTTCAAAATTATCATATTACGTACGAAAATTGTAATATAGTTAGTTTTTTATTGCCTACAGGTCAAACGAGAAGAAAGAAAGATATAACAATTAAACGTTAATGAACCTGTATATGAGCTAGAAGTATATGAAATTTATAATTAACAAATATCGTATTTCAAGCAATGATAAAGGCATATTCTGTACAAATAATGTTGAAATAATAATTATTTAATAACTATGTTGCCAACGTACTTTATATTTTGTCATCAGTGTGCTCTCAGAACAGGAAATAAATGAATGTATTTAAGTCTAATTACTTATAAAATTTCAGCTGGGTGTTCGGCGATTTTCTTTGCAAGATGTATCAGTTCGTGCATTCATTAAGTTATACAGCGTCCATCTTTATATTAGTTGTGATATGTACCGAGAGATATTTTGCCATCATACACCCTATTACTTGCAAACAGATTCTCACGTCTACAAGACTGAGGGTAAGTTTTTTAATATATAATATGAGGATACATAGTTATAAAAAAATCTTGTATATTGTTTGAATTTAATTTAAGTTGGAAACTTTTTTATTATTCTTAAACAATTGCCAATCTTACCTATGTGTACATTACTGATGCAACAACTGCTTATCCGTACAATACATACATATGATCATATACTTAAATGTTGACTGATAACAAGAGCGTACCGGGTAGGTTAATATTTTAATCACCTATCTGTCTAATAAGCATATGAGTTAAACCTTTACAAACAACCACTGAAGAGTCATTTTACATTCTATACCTACGTAACAATTTTTTATATGTTATCCCATTAATAACATTATGTGACAGTAATCAAATGTTAACGGAATTAGTAATGTTTTGTTGATTCATAAAATTGTTTTGACAGGAGTTCATTATCATATAGTACAACAAGAAAAATTAAAGACAATTTTTCACGTCTCCAACGGCCTTTACGTATTCGAATAAAAAGATAGAAGAACTACGCTAACAGGTCATTCTAGATTGCTTTTATAGTTTAACCACACGAAATGGCAGTATAATACAATTAAGCAACTTTATTCCTACCATAGTTAAACATAAACAGTAATATTTTACAATGAATATAGTAAAAGTTGGTAAGTTAAGTTAGCATAATATAGCTTCTACTGCAATGCATACAAAGTAGGTTGATAATTTATTTTTATGTAGGCAGCGAAATGTAGGTAATTTTTTCACAAATGTTAGTAGTTTTGAAATTGGCATATTAAGCTAGTGATTATTGTCATGAGTTTAGTGTGTTAACAAGCTTAAATGTTGTCATTAGCACAGTTGTAATTAGCACAATAGATTTTTGATGAGATTGTCATAAGGCGTGGTGTGGTTGCAAACTTGTATATACACATGTCACAAACATAGTCTAACTTGAAGATGCTCCTTCTTCAAGTTGAAAGTCATAAATAAGAGCGAATTGTGTTTTTTCGGCAATATAGTGAGACTACCGAAAGAGTGTTGAATACGGTATGTAAAATTTGATAAATCGTCATAAAAGTAAAGTAACCGCCTCTTACTATCCCACTGCTGGGCATAGGCCTCCTCTTTCCGTATTTGTAGAGAAGGCTTCCCACCCTTCGTAAAGAATTATCACGCTGCTCCAATGTGGATTGGTAGATTACATTTTCCCAGAATTCTCTAGAGATGTGCATGTTTCGTCACCATGTTTTCCTTTATTGAAAAGAATGTGATAAATTGCAATAATCAATTAGACATATAAGTTTTAATAGAGAACCTCATTGGTGTCGGCCCGGTGTTTGAACTAATGATCGCGTCTAGAGAGTCGCATGATCTCACCACTGAGCTATCACAGTTTTGTCATAAAAGTAATCAAGTGCAATAAAGTATTTGCGAGAATTGTTTTTGTAATATTATTGGAAAACTTTCTGACTCTTCTTATTTCTACACTATTTATCAAACATTTATTATAACGGGTTTTTTTATTATCATTTTATTTTACATTGTGAATTAGTAAGAGTAACTAAAATTGATTACGCGACTTGAAATAAATGATCAATCAATCATTATACCATGCGTAGGAATAAGACAAAATAACTTATAGGACAAAGCAAAAAACAGAGCCAGGCAAGTCTATTCAAGTGCCTGTTAATATTATATTATGAATTATTGTAATTTTACATTACCACTATGATTCCATTAGTTCAGAATACCACCGATAGAGACACATGACCAAGCTTGTGCTTACTTGTCTAAGTAAGATAAATTATATTACGAGTAAGAGCGTGAGCATCTGATAGTCATAATGAGTCAAGGTGCCGACTGACTTCTAAACCGTATTTTATAAACTTAAGAAATTTGACTTTTTTATTCTGCCATTTTTTTGGAAAAATCAATGGACCATTCCGAAAAAAATTTTAGCGCTACAGAAATTAGCAATGGGAAATTTAGAAATAATTAGTGCTTTCGTCAATATGCAGGCCACGCAACAATTTGCCTGTATAAACATTGCTACGCGTTATTATATTGTGATAAATTCAAAATGTGTTTTTACTGCGTATATAATATATACATGAGTTACTGCTTAACTATTTTAAAACTTTATCGAAATTAAAAACGCACTAATGAATTAAATGAAAAGCAACAAAGCATGTGATATTCCAGGCTTTTCCTGAATATTCGCCTTACTGAAATATTTATCAAAGCAAACAATTCCTATTACAGGTTGTGCCAACAATTCTGTGATATTAATCACATGTGTTCAAGATTAGTAAATATTCGTTGACTTTATTAAGCAACAAATAACAACTTGCTGCTAACTGAAACTGTTAAAATAGAGATCGTATATTAATTACTTAATATTTAACTGATGAAATTGTAAGTATATTTCAACAGATAAACATAAATAGTTGATGCATTAAAGCATTTTGATTCATTCAATTAAGTAATCACGTTGTTTGTAATAAAAATGAACTGAAATAAGAGAGAGAAGAGATATCGCAGGTGTCCTTATTATTTCTTGTTGTCTAGCTAGCATAATATAAAATAATCACAGTGCTATGATAAGCGACATTATTCAAAATACTACTGGTTCTACTGCGCTAAGAAGGTACATTTTAAGTTCAGTTCTGAGTATTAAAAGTTTTACACACAAGACAAAAATAATACTAGGCCTGTAACCATCCCAAGGCTGGATAAAGACCCCTTCTATTTAGGAGGATGGAAACTAAACGTTACAATTATAACAGGTAACATAGAAACACCTTTAGGATTTAGCTCTAGACTTTATAATTACAACTGATATTTAAAAATTAAATTGGTTCGAGTCTTGATATAGATTTAAAATAAAATTAGTAGATACTGAAAGTTACGATCGGATCGCCCTCGACGGAGGTTACGGGTTTGATGTAACGACCCAATCTCAAAGTTGCTCAGCCCTTGAAAATTCGCAGTAAAATTTATTTCAACCTGAAAGTGTATTATCATTATTTAGAATATACCAATCATAAAAAGGCAAATTTTTCTTAATAACTGTTTTTAATAATTTCTTTTAATGATCATCAATAAAGGCCTAAAAGGGCATCAAAATGATTGCGATTTGATTATTCTTCTTGATAAAAAATTCTTGTATGTTTAATTTATAAAACAGATTCTGTAAAGGATTTTTCGATTTTATAAATTTTACGTGTATAATGATGGCGTTGATTGATTCAATCGCACGCAGTTTGACCCACGTTGGGTTATCGGATATATAAATCAAATCAAATCAAAATCAAATCAAAATAATCTTTATTCAAATAAACCATTTCAGGCACTTTTGAATCGTCAAGCATCAATATGATTAATGAAGCTACAACTGGTTCGGAATGTTGCTCTTACCGAGAAGAACCAGCAAGAAACTCGGCGGTCAATCTTTTAAATATTTTCAATTATACATTATTTAACCGCTGTCTTGTATGAAGCTGAAAGGATTTTCAAATCCAGGCTTTCTTATCTAAATATTATAACTATATATATTTTAACGGAAAAAAGTCGTTACCTAGTCATAACTTTTTTATTCTAAGCATTTGGTATGTATTTTTCAGCTCTAGCTTTAATTATCTAACATTATGTCAACGATTTATACACGAATTGCGGACAATTGATAGACTAAAATTTCACATGATATTATTATTATGTTTTTAGCAAAGACTCGTTTTTCGTAATTCCAATATTCAATTCCTTATGAGATACTTAGCAAATCACAGATAAGAAAAAACAGTAAATTTACTTTAACGACCTTTGATATTAAAGTTGGCCTATAAATATCAACCCGTTCTTACGTGATTTAGCTTTGGATTTTTATGGTTTGAGATTACCTTTATATGTATACGGGTATGTCGCAACTCTTAAGCCATTTTAAATCTTGATTTTGGTTTCCTCGTACACATTATACAAAATAACTTTTCATATAACGTGTAACATTATACGTACGTACGTAACGGTACACGAGCGAAAGATCTTAAATTGCATGCTTCGACGCTCAACAAGGTTTTCATGTTTTATAAAATAGTCATAAAAGCTCGAAGCTTTTGTAAACTTCCGAGCGATACAGAAAAAATAAAACAAACAGATCCATAAAACTAACTAACATCGTCAAGTATTTTTATGACATAAATATTTAATAAAACTATATGCATATTTCGTGAATTTTTTTTCTTTACTTGTTGTTGTTGTTTCACATTATAGTCTATTCTATATAGATATATATTTTTTGAGTTTATTCTTTACAAATCGATTTTTATATAACTTTAAATATGGAAATTTATGAGCAGGAGGAAAAATTTTGAGTGAATCTAATACGAATGTTAACTAAAAGACGTTATTTAATACTTTACTCCACAGTTAAAAAACGAGGTAGGTGCAGTAATGCTCGGTTTGTCTCAGTCACCTATAAAAAAGAGAGATATGAGATATCACGTCTGACAATCATGATATCTTTATGGGCGAATTTACATCCTTAAATATTTTAAGAAAATACGATAACGTAAAAGTTCCTTATGCTCTTTGTCGTGTCTATTCTAGCACCATAGTACTTACTTAAGGAGTGAACTAAATTAGTGTATCTGAAATGTACATTTAAATCTTAAAAATGAAATAATTTTTCTGTAATCCTCGATTAAGTATATGAAAAATAAATATAATGCCAAACGCAGAGTGGACTATTCGTTCTCATACCCGATATATGCAGGATTCGTAAAAACACATGCACAAGCCTCCACCCCACAAACACAAGCACTATACATTATCACAAACTCAACAATTAGTTCGCCCCACAACCGAAGATTCATCAGGAGATACACTCCAGGAAAAAATTGCGAAGATTCAGGAAGAGACAGATCACCCTAACAAGCATAGTTATATACTAATTAGTTCAACCCCCACTATTTATTTTGCCTCCGAACACGTGTGACAGCTTGAACTAGAGACATTTATCTGTTCGTTTATGATGGTGCCATTGATGGTGATTATAGCATAATAATTTCATTATTACTTTTGTATTATAGATATCCGCAAAAAATTAATCCTACTAATATTATAAATGCGAAAGTTTGTGAGTATGGATGGATGTTTGTTACTCTTTCACGAAAAAACTATCAGACGGATTTAGATGAAACTTTACAGTTATATAGGTTATACATCGGAATAACATATAGGCTACAATTTGTAATGATTTTATGTAACACTACCACTTATAATACTACTAATAGTACTACTTAATACTGTAATACTACCAGTAATACTGTCACTCAGTGAAAAAAATGATTAAAATAGATCCAGTAGTTTCGATTTATTCATTACTGCCCGCGGCCCGCACGCGTTAAATTTGGAGTAAAACAATTCCCCTTTCCCTATACCATGAAGATTTCCTGCTATCGTTGGAATATCTTAATTCATAAATACATTTTACCTAGTTCCTTTTTACATTTTTCTCTATGTATTTTATTTTTACAAATAAATCGCTGCTAAATTATAAGTCCTATAGGGCGAAGCGCGGCCTCCGATACGCTATTTATAGGCACGCGCCGCATATTAAATCTGTAATATCTTCGAAAATATTCATTTAAATTACATGCTGTAAACGGCCATATTGATCTATATTAAATCAACAATATATTTAAGGTACTTAATTGGATAAAGATTGATGCTGTATTGCTTAAAATTGCTTCGAAAAGAGGGCGTTATTTTTCGTAAAAAGTAAATGACAGAAAAATGCTATTGTGGGTTATCCATAAGAGATAGACATATACCCTCGCGGAGTTTTCTGTAGACCTTTTTAAGGTGTACAAATTTTTAATACATTATTTTGATAAATCTTGTAGTGTTCAGCCTGCGTTTGCAATGTAAGCGGAAAAAAATGAAATTATTTACGACATCACGTTAGAAACCTCAAAAATTACAGTATTTCTCTACTCCATATTCACTGTTATTGTACATATAAACCTTCCTCTTGAATCACTCTATCTATTAAAAAAAACCGCATCAAAATCTGTTGCGTAGTTTTAAAGATTGAAGCATACATAGGGAAATAGGGACATAGGGACAGACACAGAAAGCGACTTTGTTTAATACTATGTAGTGATAACGATACATGTCAATAAAGTCGGAAAAAATCTGGCCTCTGAGAGCTATCTCGGCGTACGCTGCCTTAACCATTAGAGTTACACAAAGATGATGTAGCGTAGTATTTTTTGTCTTTAATAGTTCTAAATAAAAGTCCGCGACAGCATATATCTATCTTATATGTAGAAGCCACTATGACCAAAATTGTGAATCATAAATTTAATTTAATTAGATACTGTGGCAGACAAAATTCCTAGCGAGCGAAGCCGCGGGAAATAACTAGTATCTATATAATTACCTACTAATTCTACAAATTATTTGAATTTGTTTTTTTTATAGTTGGTGATACTTGGTGTTTGGGTCACAAGCGCCGCATACAGTGCTCCTAAGTTCATCTGGGTTGAGACAATTACTAACGATCTTGGAGATGGTCAAACGGAGACGATTTGCATACAACACAGAATGAAATACAACTCTGAAATATTCGACATGGTTAACTTCGGTCTCCTTTACGTGACACCGCTGTGTGTAATGACGGTAAGCCTACCTTAATACATTGTCAAAGCCGCCTAAATAACCAAGTTGGAAAAACTATTTATTTCCTGCTCAAAGAGTAGGAAATAAATAGTTCTCTCTTTCACAACATAATTGAATATATGTATTATGTAATATTTTAATATATGTATTATGTATTATTTACAGATATTAGTTTAAGTTCTCTCAAAATATTTCTTTTGGAATAAAATATATTTTTATAGTCCCGTTTCTTTAAAGTTTTCAAACATAACTTTGCTTAAAAAGCAACTTTAGATAACTACAAGAGCTTCACTTGATGCTTCAAGCCACTTTAAACTTTAAATATTTTAACATACCGCATATGGGTACTATGCATAACATTGTAGTAATATTTCTTTCAGACATTTGCTGATGCAACAAATATATCAAGTAAACAATAGCTACATTTAAATTTCGTAATGTAATGCCAGATAAAAAATACGCAGACCCAGACAATAACTAATCTATATATCAAATTGTAATCAGACACTCATTTATTCATGTTCATGATTTCGTTTCAGTATCACATAGAAATTGAATCCTTTGTAACAACGTGATCAAGATTAATTAAAAAGAAATAGATTTGATTGATTTATATAGTATTGAAACTGTTGAATAAAATATTGTGTCTAGAGTTGATATTTCTATCACATTTAATGAAATGACTCGAAGCATCCGTTAGGTTATTGAATACAAAGTTGTGGGGTATTAAAATCTTACGCTCGCTTTACTTGAAACACTAAGCCATATACTTCTAATCCGGTGAACATTGAAAGTGCATTAGACTGCGAAATTCTGGCCTTACGCCAGCTCGCGTTTTATAGCTAGCATCAAACGGTAATTAGTAATGATGTTCACAAATATGCCGTCGCCTGCATTTCCGCAATTTTGGATTGGCAAATTAGTATTGCACTATGCATTATACACACAAATAACCAATTTTTATACGAACTTTATAAATTAAATACGAACTGTATTTCTTTTCATGTATAAAACTATGATATAATCTTTAGTATAATTTGCGAGGAGATAGCTCGCATTTTTTACTAATAACCGATAGCACAAAATATATATGAGTATATAAAACAAATTCTGTTTTACAACTTACAATGAATTGTATTGTATTGTATTGATAAAATCAAGGCTAAGCGATCTTCTATTAAATTATTTGGCGTCGATTGTTTTATACAGAGTAAAGGAAAAAACTATGATAAAAAGTAAAAGCGCACATATGTATCCTAAAATATCATTTTTTTAAAGTAAGAAAGTGAAATAAAATTATTTCGGACTTGAAATTTATGGTTTATAATATTTAATTAAAAGTTTTCCAGATTTTCTAAAAACTTTACTTCATTACAACAATAAACTTCCTATGTTATAATTAATAACTTTTGTTAACATCGTATTGATTTTGGAGTGTTCGATGAATTCCACTGTCCCGACCTTCTACTACATTAATTTACCGTCGCTTGAGCGTCAAGACTTGTCACTTTGATTGAACATCGCTACCACCGACAACTTATTGAAATTTCAGAGAATTAAAGTCTGTTGTGTTTCGTACTGGAATTCGAAACGTAATAGTGTTTGAATTTATTATTTTTAAATAGTTTAATTTTTATTTTTACAAAGCAGACTTATTTCGTATAAACATATTTACGATTATATTTTTTGTTTGTTATATAGTTATTAATACAATATTACTAGAGAGGAGTGTTCTATCTCCATAATCAGCATAGCCTCTCTCACTCACTGTTTAATTACATCCTCTTACTTTAACATCCATATTTATTCTTTACTAGTTCTATAAGTGTCTTTATTCGCATTGAACTTAATGTTTGAATACATCCCCCCCCCCCTCCTTTTTGCCGTTCCCGAAGAATAAACTGTTTTTTTTATCCTAAATGTTAGCGCGGTACGGAATATACAGGCGTCAATTCTACCACAATATTGTTCAAGCGGATGATTTAAAAAGCGTAACAGATAGACAGATAGACGGATAGACAGATTAATTATTTGCATTTATAATGAACATCATGAAAATTCTGAGTTAATTTATTTCAGATTTTCCAAGTCTTTAAAGTACAATTCATGACATCTGGCAGACGCGCGAAACTATTCCCCCCCCCCCCCGCAAGAAATTTAATATTATTACAATATGACTGCCCATTTTACTCGTAGTTTTCAGCCGCAAGACTGTAATTTTGAAAAATCAGGAGTGAAAACTTATAAAATATGTTCAAAAGTTGCTGTAAACGAAGTTTTTAAGTAGACATGAAAAAATTAACGACGTATCTTCAGCATCCTTACTATATAGTGCTTACGTTATACTCTGGTATAAAGTAGAGTGTTCTTATTGTTTCATCTATTCATGAGACACAAGATATGGAGCGACTCCTAAACAAATTGAAAGTAAATGGTCAGATGTTCATAAAATAGAACCCGCAAATATCGCCTACACATTCCGTTATAGGGTCATTTGAAACGTGTCTTATATCCGATGTATAAACTTCATTGAAATCGTCAGGGAATAAATGATCAACATTCTCCTGCCCTTATCCCACTATAAATGGGCTCGACACAACATGTATTAAACATATTATTAAAGAATTTGTGTAGGTATTTTACGACCGGCCGTCTGCCTGACGTCAACTTTCCTTAGTCGTCTTTTACGACCCCTCGCTAAGAACGAGGATGGTCTATTCCCATCAACTGGATACCACACGGTGGCTCAACTTACCTTAGTCGCCTTTTACGACACCTCGATCACCATAAATTCCTTTAAACGTTAATTGTTCGTAGTTAAACGAAATTTATTATTTTGTAACAGTACTTTTTAAGTATTAGGAAACATTATTAACCTTGGTAAGAAATGATGGTGGTCTATGCTACTCAGCAGGATGACACACGGCGGTCTCAGGGAATAAATATATTGACTAAAAAAATTCTATAATACAGGTGTTATACACGAGAATTGCAGTAGGGCTATGGCAGAGTTCGCGCGGCCTCGGACAGCTCGGACATGGCCAGTGCTGCGCTACGCAATGTCCGCGTGTAGAGAAGCCCTCTCCAGATAACTACGATCAAACTGGAAACTCAGAAACGAAGGTTTATTAGTAATAGTATTTTTGTAATCCAATGTAGCTATCAAAATTAATAAGATCGTTTGAATTAAGGGCTGAGTAGAATAGACCACCCTCATTTCTTACCGAGGTGTCGAAAAGGCGACTAAGGTAAATTGACGTCAGCCAGGCGGCCGGTCGTAAAATACCTAGCCAAATCATTTGACAACATGTTTGTAACATGTTGTGCCGACCACTTAGAGTGAGATAAGGAAAGGAGGATGATGATGAATTCAGTTCTGCGTTGAGATAGTTACAATTTATATTAAACAATATTGTTAAAAAATTATATACTCGTATTATATACATACATATATATACATATATATATATATTATATACATGGTATTTGTATTATTATTTCTGAAAATCTGAGTGTTTCTTTCTGATTCTTCTCTTTAAGAGCACCTTTCCGAACCATTGTTAGCTTTATTATAATTTAACGATTCTAAAGTAACATAAATAAATAATAAATTGAATTTAAAATTTGAATATACAATCGATCTAACATCGTCTTGACTTATATACTTACAAAAATAGGAAAATAAATCATAAAAAACTGATTAAAAATATTCAACTACATAGTTATTTTGTAAATTGTTATACAAAGAAGTAATATAAAAAAGGTTTACGGTAATAAATTTGATGAAGTGACATAAGCTTTTAATGTTATCTATAAAAAAAATTGACGTTTAACGGTTAAATTTTTTTTCATGTATTACAATTTCAATAATCATGGTTTTAAGATTTTATGAACGGGCACCTCTTTTTTGGTATATAGATTTTGAACGGCGCCGATAGCTATATATCGCTCGCGGGCTATAAAAGTGGCACAAATAAAAACTCGTGTTTTGGACTAGGAACACCTGTTCCTAGTAAATGTTAAAATATACTTTCTTTTCAGCAGCAATACCGGAAGAACCTCATAATTCAATATAAGGTCGTTCGTTTAAGCAAACTAAAACATTTTTAATGCACTTTCATAGTAATAAAATTTTTTAACCCATTTCTCTCAAAACATGATTTGCAGAATTCAAACTCAAACTCAAAATATTATTTATTCAAGTAAACTTGTGAACAAGTTTTTTGAATCAACATATACTGCTGGTTCGGTAAGCTGTTCCTATCGAGAAGAACCAGCAAGATACTCGGCGGTTGCTCTTTTCAAAGAATAATTCTTATTACTAGTTACATGTAGTTATTGATGTCTTGTACAGGGTCGAGGAGTAGTTATATCCACGCATTCTTATCGTCTAGGTAATCTTCAATAGTATAATAGGCTTTCTGAATTAGCCTTTTTTTTAATAGTATTTTTAAACTGCTGTTATGGTAAAGTTAAAGTAGTTTGTGGAATTTTATTATAGAATCTTATACCCAAACCCACAAACGAATTACGAACTTTTGCAAGGCGCAAAGTAGGAACCGCAAGGTTATGTTGGTTCCTACTTTGTCTATTATATACATCGCCAATCTTTTTATAATTATGTATATTCTTATGTAAAAAAATTAAATTGCTAACAATATACTGTGAAGCCAATGTTAGAATACCTGTTTCCTTGAACTTCTCTCGCAGGGAATCGCGCGAATTTAAATTGTAAATACCACGTATGGCTCTTGTCATACAAAAAAAAATTCTGTGTCCGCGCATTTGCCCCACAACAATATTCCGTAAGACATAATGTTATGGAAGTAAGCAAAATAAACAAATTTTGCTGTTTCAACGTCTGCCGCCTTATCGTAAGCCGCTTAACTGAGTTTCCCAGCGAGAGTTGTTAAGTGTGTGCTCTATTGGACTTTTGAATCCAAGGTCACAAAAATTGTGCTACTATTGCAATCGCTCATATCGCTCATGATATGTTTATGCTTTATAGGCGCCACGCTTTTCAGATCCATAATAATAGTCTAAGCCCCCGTTCGCCGCTCTCAAACTAAGAAAGGCCTGGAAAATGAATCTCTTTGTAATGTTAATCTTACTACTAAAAGGGGGGAAACTATTTTATCGCATCATGTTTGAAAGGGACTTGGGATTCCTTATAATTTTAAATGAAATTCGGGTACTATCCAAACAGCAGTCGTAAAATGAAGCCTGCCATAAATGTGATCAAATTAGTAACAGAAAATGAATTAATCGAAAGGATATTTCGAAATCGGTAATTCCGTTAAATCCATACTTATCCGTTCATTTACGTTATAGTTGTAATAGCTCAACGGCGAGACCGTGCGACTCCATGAGTGGGTCACTGGTTTAAACCCCGAACAAGCAGCAATGAGTTTTCTGTCAAAACTTACGTGTGTTATTGATATTTCCAATTAGGAAAACATCGTGAGAAAACATGCAAATCTCCAGATAATTCTGGGGATATATGTAACCTACTAATCCGCACTGGAGCAGCGTCGAGGGTTTAAGCCATGGGCGGCTTAACCTATAATGCAGGGTGTGCAGTGCATACGGGCGCCGCCATCTCGGTGGCGCCGTGGCGCTCCCTGAGACAGTTAAGAGCATCATCTTGGATCATTATGGTACAACAATGATATGACAGAAGCGGCCAGTCATGAGTCATAAGAAGAAAGGTCGTAACTAATACCATTCTGTAAGCTATACCTACTTAAATAGCTTTTTGGAATATGAAAAAATTTTCTTGTTACGACGGCAAAGTTAATAGTTATAGCCGCTCAGGCATAGGGGGTGCCAGGGTTTTATTTCACACGGGCGCTACACGAGCTAGAACCACCCTTGGATTTAGCTGAAACCCTCCTCTTAAAATCCGGAGAGAGGAACCCTAATCCTAGGTCAATACCTAGGATTAGGGATAGGGATTAGGGATATTGGATAGTAAGAGGCCGTTACTAATATAAAACGACTACATAGTTGACAAATTTATACACCAGATATATTAAAGCAGTGTGTTAAATTCTGTATCGTCATAAGATGATGTCGATATAGTTGCGATATCTCGCTTAGACATAACGCAGGTTAATTAATGTGTAGTTTATAATCCCTTTCAGATGAATTCTAACCTAACTGCATATAAAAAATGTGACGTCAAATATATTTCCGTAAATATGCAACAGTTAAAACAAGAAATTGCAATATTATAAATCACGTGTCTGTGTAATCTATAAAACCGACAACTTTTAGCACTGGTTATAAATATAAAAATATTTTGTGTATTTGTCGATTGCAAAGACTCGTTACAAAAAACAGATGCGTTAATATTAATAAAAAATATCATATCTATAGCACAACGAGTAAATAAATTATAAAAATCGTAGTTAAGAAATCTATCATAGTAAAAATTTCTTCTTCTTCTTCTTGTTCAACCGATCGACGTCCACTGCTGGACATAGGTCTCCTTAAGGGATCTCCACACCACACGGTCATGGGCCGCTTGAATCCAGCGGCTCCCCGCGACCTTTTTGAGGTCGTCATGTGCAGATGTGCAGCTTTGGAAATGAAACTTAAAGATAATTTTCACGAATTCATGAATAACTCTGCTTATTGGTGAAAATTCAGCTTTTAAACTAATCACTTACAGACAGACAAAAGCGATGGAGGACTTCTCTTTATAATATATTGTATTAGTAGTGTATACATCCCATACCGGTAAATGCCATATCATTAGTTTGAAGTGTTATTCAATATACCACATAAATGCACAGATCGGATCACTCCCAGCTAAGTGACTTTGTTATAAATAAATTAATGCAGGAAATATTGTTATTATTGTGCTCAAATACAATATTTATATATTAGACAATTTATGAGGCAGATGTCTGATCACTCACTTCTGAACCTAGAGGTTCTTTGTTCGTTTCTCTAAAGGCTCAAATTAAAATATTTTTGAGCGGAATATTTCAGCTGTACCGAAGTAGTATCCTGCAGACAATGCCGTGCCGATCATTCCATTTACAAATTATTGTTATAAACTTATTTGTTAATGCCTGTAATGTTGTTCTCTTAAATTATTTATTCTTAAATTATAATTCTGATCTTGTCTTATCTACAATAAGTAAATAATACATTTTGAAGAGAGCAACGGCTGAATATCACTTCGACGGAATAGTCCGTGGAAATCAGTTGGGCAAATTGAGTTCGCAGTCGACCCCGTCAAGTGCTCTAGCAATTCCTATTTAGGGTCATCACATCAACTTTATATATTATAAATTAATATAACACAAGGACCATTCCTCGAGTTATTTCTTCTATCAAAATACACATTTTTGATTTTGTTTTCCTATTTTTTTATATGTTTAGTGGACTGTCTTCCATCCTCTTTTTTATTTATGTACATAAAGTTTTTTTCTCCTTTTCTAATTTAACTGGACAAAGTACGAGTATATTAGGAAAACAGTTTTGCGTCTATTTATAACCCAGCTCTTCCTACATGTTTAATACTCACACACATATTTCACTTAATGTGTTGAGTGCCGCGACCATCAACCTGTAAGGGTATCTCTTTTGTGACGCAGGTAATGAAATTGTATAGATAAATTACCGCGTATTCAGATTATTTGTTAGAGTTGTACTGACCAATTTTTTTTCGTCTCTTGCGATATATACAAAAAACAGGTAAATAGCGTACAACACCTAAGATCTACATTGGTGTATCGGCTTAAATATAAGTTTTTCCACAATTCACCATGACCTTTACAAATTAAAAGATATTTATTAACAAAGCTTATTATACTATTGAAGAGCATGTAAATGATAAGAAAGCTGAGGTTTAAGTTGCACCCAGCTATGCCACTAGATTATATTGTAATTAATGTTTTTTTTAAACAGTGACAGCCGAGTTTCTTGCTGGTTCTTTTCAAACCTTTCGCAACCAGTGGCAGCTTCATAGTAATTTGACGATTACAGTGCTTGTAAAAGCCACCTTAAATAAAGATTAACTTGAATTTTAATGTTGTAATGAGATTTCACAAAATGGTTTTGTTTCCAATAGAATAGAAATATTTTGCTATTATAAAATTTAGTTTGACAACTTTGCTAACAAGTTATAACTCACTGCGTGGAATATCATAACTGTAGTTGGGAATCAATTTTTTTGTTAACGGGTGGATAGCATGTGTTTACAACGCAGATTCGAATATTATGTGAACTACATACATCTTGTGAAGGATTTGTACACAATGTAGTATACTCATTTAAATACGTTACAGTTATTAGTGTAAATATTTCAATAAGAATAGTGCATAGAATATTTGTCACGATATCTATTGTATTTATAACTATTGATGCTTCGTGTTTTTCAAAAAGTAAACGATCAATTTAATATATTAATCTTTTACTACAATTTTTACTTTGCATATTTTTTATAATTAAAAATAAAAATTAACAACATAAAATAGGGATATATAAATGTCGACTACTGTAAAATGGGTTTTGACGCAAATTACCAATTGTGAGTCCTGACTCCAGACTGAAAAACTCTCAATACCATTTTCGTTACAATTATAGCGTCAACAAGTAATGAAAATTCAGTCCCTAAGTTTGAGGCAAAATATTCGGAAACCCAAATAATTACTTGTTTATGTTTTTAAAATCCTATTTTTTTCGAAGTTCATTCGCAACTTTCTAATCGAAGCCCGCTCCATACTGACGATATGTGGATATTCCAGGCATATAAAAAAGACAACATTAATAAGAGTCACTTAGTCTGCACTAATCTAAATTATCACTCATTAAGGCTTCGACTCTAATAGTACTTTTTTATACAGGATAAGGTGCCAACACCGCCAAGAAGTTCAAAGTCTTGCCATAATAATGAAACACGAAGGTGTCACCATTTAAGCCATCTCTCCCGGAACGTGCTACGCGCGCGACGCGGCGTCGTGCGTATGCTCATCGTGGTCGTATTGACGTTCGCTATTTGCAATTTACCCTTTCACGCGCGTAAAATGTGGCAATATTGGTCTACTGGATATGAAGGAAACAGCGATTTCAGCGCCCTACTAACGCCACTCACGTTCTTGATAACCTATTTTAATTCCGGCATCAATCCTCTGTTGTACGCGTTTTTGTCGAAGAATTTCAGAAAGGGCATGCGTGAGCTATTGTTTTGTAATATTACTGCGAAAAGAAAGGCAGAAAATTTAATACTTTTAAATCGTGTTGGCGGAACGGGTCTGCGGAGAAGCTCGACCCGATCGACGCGTGCCAATTGCAGCACGGTCACTACGGCGCCCAACGGGGAGTCGTGAGGGTTACACCGGCGTAGGTTACTGTACAATGTTAAAAATAAGGAAATCTCTTGATTAAAGGAGAGCACCGACGAGAAATCTGATAGCGGTGTCTACACTATTTCCACAATGTCAAGGAGTGATTTGTACAATTAATATTTTTTACCTAAGGACTCAACGCTTGTTGTCTAGTTACTTACATCGTAAGGACATTGGTAAAATTAGTGATCTCATGAGCTTATATTATTATGTGAATATGAATGATATACGCCGTTCAGATATATAAAAAAAATTAATGAACATTTATTATTTATAATGGTATACTTCAGTGTCAGTGTAATATGTGACTGTGTTTACTTATATTTCACATTTGTATGATATTTCCTCATCATTTGAAATTATAAATCTAATAATAGTTAAACTAAATTGTATATAGATAAACCAGATTAATAGTTTTTATATACATTTCGATAGTTTAAAGTTCTTGATATATAAAAAAAAATATATATATTTAAAATGTAAATCAGTTATTGTTTTTTTTAACAATTTCATTGCTTATCGACATATTTCAACCAAGTAACATAATCAAATTAAGATTAAAAACAAATTAACAAATAAGAAAACTATATGAAAATCCGTTCAGTAGTTTTGAATTTATCGCGAATCGGACGATGTTCGCGACGAAAGGATACTATTTTGTGACGTTACGAAATTTTGCTTTGAATATATTTTGATGTCTGTTCTAAACTGGACTTTATTAATATTTTAATAAGCAGTTTAAACCATTCCGCCTAGTATGTTAGTGCCTAGTTTTCTTACCCAAAAAAAACGATAAAATATGGTTTTAAAAGATTTGTATTATAAATCGTCCCGATTTTTTGATTTTATCAGTAATAAATAAACCAGCATAAGCTGGTTTATGATAATATAAACTATCATAGATATTTATTGCACCGATATAAGGGAGTGGATGTTAATTTTTCATAATAATTGGCATAGTTGTAATTTATCGATGTCTGGAAACAACCTTTAACGTTTGAATAATTATTATTTTCAAGTTACAATACCAACTTAACTTCTGTTTTAGATTATGAAAGACGAGTTAAAATAAATGAAACATTTATTTATTGTTTTAATAAATTAATAAATTTTACATATTATATTTAGTTTTATTATAATATAATAGAATTTATTCTAATACCATATATAATTATAAATTAGTGTACTGTTAGATGTAGTGTGAATGGACCACCTACAACAAAGCTACATTTTGTACAAAGATAAATTAAAGTATAATAGTTATATTACTCGATTCGATAACTGGAAATAATTTTAAGAATATTATCAATAAGCTCGTATTATTTTAAGTATTTGAGAACATTCTTTTTATTCGTTTAAATGTTCAGTGATGCTTACATCGTAAATATTTGCAATATGTTAGGGTAATTTTAAGATTACAAAATAAACTTTTCTCTTAATGTGTCTAGTCATTTACATAATATTTTCTTTAAAAATTTCATTAATTGTTATGTGTACAGTTTAAAGAATAACAACAATTTATTGATTAAACTCAAATTAAAAATATATTATATATTTTGATAATATTTATTTATTTGTACAATCATGCGTAGATAGAGCGTAGTAAAAAATATAGAATCCTGAATTTGAGTTGTATATATATCAAGTTACTGGATAACTTAGTAAACCTATAAAGTGGTACTTAAATATTACGTTTAAATAAAAAAAATACCATAGTAACAAGAATTCTCGTAACTAAGTAAATTTTTATATTAAGTCGACACACTACCGCTCTACATATGCGGTGACTAGTAAATAAATAACATACCTTCTAGAATGTAACCATATCATTAAAGAAAATCCACCGATATCTGTAACTAGAAATTCTATAAAGGAAATAAATATTTCTTCTGAGCAGGCTTTTTAATTTATATAACCTATATAACCTATGTTCTAAGTAAATATTGTAAGACGTCTTAAGAGGTTAGCAAATATTGCTAGCTCCAAACCCTTGGAAACGCTGAACCAAGCGGCACAGGATCGTGAAACGTGGAAAACCTTTGAAAAGACCTATGTCCGGCAGTAAAAGTCGATAGGTTGAAAAAGAACAAGGATCAATGCACTTTGAACATAGAACGAAGGAAATAAATTCCAAAAATTGAAAAAAAACTGCAAAAAATGGTGACAATTTGAAAAACAGATGATTGATGATAACAATAATAATGAAGAACATAGCACCCGCTAGCAATAAGTGAACTTTAAATGTTATTTTTCAATTTCTTTACCTACTAGCGACCCGGCCCGACAACGTAGGTGTGGTAGGCGTTATTATGCCTTGGACCCGTAGCCTATTTAAGTTGTAAAGGATTAATACTGTATTAGTCTAAATAAGTTTTTTATTACCGCACTGAACGTGTCCACCCTTATATTTTGCTATCTTAATACACATAAATCATCCGAACTTTTGTTTAGACCTATAAAATGAAATAATATGAGATATCCGACAGTACATTATTTTCTTATATCTCAAAGCAACGTAGCATTTTCGATTAAAGCTCCCAAGCGGCTTGAGTTTTTCAGACGTTTTCAATAATTATTATATTATATTTTAACAAAAATTACATTATCATTTGACAACATGTTAGAAACATGTTGTCAAATGATTTGGCTACGTATTTTACAACCGGCCGTCTGCCTAACGTCAACTTACCTTAGTGGCCTTTCACGACACCTCGATAAGAAATGAGGGTACTCAGCCGGATACCACACGGCGGCGAAAAATACACCTAAATATAACTATTTTGTTTTTATTTATCTCTATATAAAAGAAAACTGTACGTAAGTCGATTAGGTATATTTTATTATACACAATGACAGATGGAAAGACCGATTACAAGAGACATTTGCTGGTAGGAGTATCATTATGAGCACAACAAACATTCCCTTTCTATTAAATTTTAAAATTTCCTTAAAGTAATGAGACAGGATTAACTCGTAAGCTTCTTAGTATATATGCTTTGTTCGAACAGTTACAAACAAGCTTTGTGCTTCGTAATCGGTTTATCGATAAAAAGTTTCCATATATTTTAGCAGGAGTTTCATTAAAATCTATTTAAACAATTTTGTGTAAAACTCAATGTTAAATTGAACAGTTGAGCGATAAAAGAGAGCTTTAAGTATTTGTAAATGACTTACTAACTCCACTTAATCTGTCAAATAACAAATTACGAAACATTCTTATTAGGTTTATACCGATTTTATGTCATCTGGCACACTTTATAGAGTAAACCATATTCATTATTGACTAATCATGTTTCATACTGTTATCTTAATATATAAAAATTAATGTTTGTCTGTATGTTCTGGGCTGGATTCTAATAAAATTATCAGATAGTCTTTAGAATAATCCAACGGATGGTCCTTTAAAGTGTGGTTGCGATCGGAACAGTTTATTTTAACTGTTGAATTCCGTCTCTAGGGGTATTCGAAACCAGACTCAGTCAGTCACAGCAAGGCGTGGCCGGACAGCTAGTGTTTTATACAAGTATATTTACCTGTGCTGTGCCCGCTTCTCCCGCGTGGAAATCACAATGTGGATGTCACAATTTTTTTCCGTGTAGACCCTTACACTTTATTCTGATAAAAATATCTAGACAAAAAAGACTATACATGCAACATTAAGCGTTCAGCAAGTCGATATGCGTAATACGTCTTCATACTCCCTCTAGATAGCAACCTTGGATTACGGCGGCATGTCACGGAAAGAGCGCTGGCTCGCGGAGGTAACATTTGTTTGGTGATGTACAATTTAATGTATTATATCTTTTAAGGTATTTAATTGATTCATAGGAGAAAGTTTTGATCTCTATTGAATGGTGAAGCGTATTGCAGAATTTTTTGTTGTACTTTTGTGGATCTACAATTCTATTACTATTACTCGCGTACGCGAGTAATGCTCCCACCAGGTGGGTTTTTTCTACAACCGAGCGATCTATTCAACACAATTAGCCTGAACCTTTTTTAAAAGCAAGCATTTTTTGAAGCATTATCTTTAAGCAAAAACCTAACAATAATCTGTTTAGTAGATTTTGATAATAACGATCACATACAGATAACTTTATATTAAGTATGTATAGACAAATGTCTATGAAAATACCCATTTTGCTGATTTATAATTTTTAATCTGGTCACATTCTTAACAAGTTTGTTACTACTTTTACCGCATTGAACTTTAATTCCTCACAAGTCAAATAGTAAGTTTTTTCAATAGAGCAGCTCAATACTTTTAAAAACAAACAAAAATAAAATCTCAATCACATTACTTCAGAGAAAGCACTCGCTGATAGGATAAGGCTGATAGGATAGGACTCGCTAATGGATCCAGCCGGGATCAATATAAAACTAATCTAAAAGAAAAAATTTAATGAATAACTGAGGTATGAGAACATCCGTATAAAACGCTAACCTATTACTAAACTGAAAGTAAATGGGGCTTAAAATTAATTCGCTGATACAAAAAGTTATTTTTTAATTACCTATTATAAATTTTCCAGCGAATTAAAGTTTTTGTTTACAAAGTAGAAATATTCTAAACTCTTATTCTTTTCTATAAATGATTTTGAATTTATACGGTTCGCCTTTTAGATTTTAGCTTGGGTTTTTCATACAAGCTAAAAATTGCTTCTTTACGGAAATGGTTCAAGAAAGCAATTAGTAACCGATTAATTAATGTAAATATTATGGAAAAGGTTTGAAATTAATATAAAAGATCATGGATAAATAGGTAAAAATTATGGACCTATTTATTAATGATTTAAGATATGAAACTACTGAAATTCTGCTTAAAAACTTAAATTATATTTTTGATTCATTATGCGCTCAATCAACTGTGAATATACCTGAAATCTATATGCTATATTACTTAAATAACTGATCGTCACGAAGTAGTATTCAAGCACTTTGTTTTAAATACGAGATACTAAACGTTAACCTCTCTCTTTGACCCTTTTACAAGAACTGTGAAAGGTCATAGTGTACGTAATAAATATATTTCGTCTCTATATATGCAAAGATATCTAGCCCTGCCCGAGCCGACTCCGAAATATTTTAGTTTGATCATAACATAACGGGGATTTCCTTCGTGTCAAATTTCGTTTTAAAATATCCACAATTATTTTTTATCGAGATTTTTTTCTGATCCTGAAGTAATAATGGTAATTTTATTTTTTATATTTTATATGAGCGTCAATTGAGCCATATTTCATCAAAATTGCTCTAAGGAACTAACTATGAAATGGTACGGAAAGACAGACAAAGTTTCGCATTTATAATATTAAGTATGGATGGATATGTTAAGTTGGTATGTGCTTCCAACTAGCATAAGACACTTTTATTGTATTTTAATGAACAAACGTTGTTTAAGATCGAGATATTCATAATTATTAGGTTAAAAAATAAATTGAAATTTAATTGTACCTACATATTTAGTTAAATCAAGTTCAAGACATTTAAAAAGGAAGGTAAGGTTTTTTTCTAGCAATGTAAAGAGGCAATGATACTACAATAGTAATCTTAATGTGATAGTAATTTTATAAAACGCTTCGTTTTTAGCATAACAAGCTGCGAATCTTTAAATATATATTAAAAATATTAAAACAATCTGCCCTGATGTTGCAAAACAATTTGAACCAATATGAAATTGAAACAATATCGATGCCAAGCCGTTACTGTGCCGATATTAAAACAATTCTAGGCAGACATTGTAACTAAAATTGCCAATAATAATGAGTTAACTGTTTTTGATGTATTTCCTTTTTTATATCTTGATTCATATGCTGTCTACTTATTAACATTAACACGCTTCCGTCTTGTACTATGCCTTTCATATAGAAGTAAATATGCGAATATGTGATCGTCAATCATTTGTATGGTTTGTCTTTCGATGACGTTTCAAGTGTAATCTCTTGAATATTTTATATTTGTAATAAATAGGTAATACTATCACCACCAATATAATGTTTTTTAATATTTTGTTATTCACCGATTAACGGTTTTTGCGAACGTTGGGCTCTCATGGTGTTGAAGTGATGACCACGTGCCAATGTGTAAACCCCCCTTTATGTGTCTTGTCGATGTTTTTTGTGTTGTTCTTTACAGGAAGCTATTGCAACCACGCAGCACAAGATATTGTTAAGACCCCATGAAGAGACTTACGAGTATCTACAGCGATGGACGCCAAACTGTTAAAAAAGAAGAAATAGAGACAATTCTACTATACGGTAATTAAATAACGCGTTCTTTGACAAAAATTTAGACGACTCAACTAGTCAAGTCTAGTTGCTATTGGTTATAAGCGAATACGCATATGAAGCAATAAACTCCGACAATTGTGCGCGCGCTTACGTACGTATATATAAAGAAACATCGTAAATAAACTTGAAAGTCATTATAGAACATTATTTTCGTCGAAAAGGAGGGCGTTTCAACCTGTAGAACTTTAAAAAGCTGTAACATATATAATAAACTATGAGAATAACACTATCACTTTTAAATAATCATATAAAATAATTGTATAAAAGTAAAAATCATTCATAACAGAATAGAGTTGAAAATTTTCCGAACTACATTTTGCAAATAACAAGAAAAGTCGTAAACAACTTTAAAACCGAATGTGAGCGTCATAAAGTGCAATTACTTTTGTTTTTATTGGAATTCATGTATTTTTGACACAAAAAGCTCGTTGTGTAGGCATATCCTGTGTCAATCAGCTTTGTACCTGTTTATTTTGTTTAAAAAAACGCTGACCTAGCTGTGTTATATCAAGAATTTGATTTTAAAATACAATACAATAAATCTTATAAAGAATTTAATATTTAACAACAATTACTAACCCTATACCTGTGTAAGTAAATACTTTACTTTCTTTACTTTGTCCAGGACTATTGCGCTAAGCGACACTTTGTGCATATAAATTTATTAATTTATATATATATATATATATATATATATATATATATATATATATATATATATATATATATATAATTTACTTTACGGAGATCCATAATACAAAAGTAATAATGAAATTATTTTCACAGATAAAAATTTAATTGCGGATAACAGCAAAATAATTTAATTATTACTTTTAATACAAAAGTAATAATGAAATTTCCGATAAAAATGCTCCTAGATTTGTTTGAATTTACGATTGACTTTAACAATGTTGAATGGCTATTTGATCAGACAAAAAAACGTTGGCATTCATTGGGAAGCTTAGTTTTCCTTTGTTCTCCGTGGTTACAATGATTGCTCAACGCGATATTTGTTTTTAACTTTTTTCGTTTGAATTTATCTATTTTTCATTCATAATAATATAATGTCATAGTTGGATATAAAAAATGTTTTGTACAACAGAAGTGAACCCTTACGTGTTATATTTTATTTAAAATCAAATCAAATACAAAGTGTAATTTCGATCAAAATAATTAAAAAGACTACTACCATATAAAATACTTTTTTGCAGAAGAGCATAATATATAAATATCGATGATGTATATGCTCAATAAATTTTTGAGATTTTTTTGTTTGTGCTCCAATTGAGCCTATGAAGTAATGAGGCCTCTGGAGCAAGACATAAACTTTTTTGGAAAAATTAAAACACCTTGCAGGTAAGTTAAAAAGGTAACACTTATTTTACAAAAATCTTTTATGGTATTATAACTGAAAATAAGGAAGATTAATTTTTCGCATTTCTAATAAAATAAATATTTTTTAATGAATACGTAAATAAGTATTTTTCTCGGTTCGATAGCAAAATACCGATGATTACAATTATTTTTCTCAATAATAAACAATCTTTTTTAAACGCTATCTAACAATAGATTTCTTTGTCATCAAATTGCCTTCTTTACACAATAAAGATTAAAAACTGTGTAATGAACGTACTAAATAAAAATTTAGCATTTGTGTAAAATCTGCTGCTATCGAACTATTCTAAAACAATATTGGCTTTGGGCGATTTTAATATTGCTGATAAAATATTTAATAATCGGGCTAGATGAACTGCTGTATGCGGTATTTTGCTTTGATAATACTACGGCGAATTTTGATAATTTTACAAGGCATTGTCGAATCTATGATAGTAACTTTTATATTGGTTATTTAAATCATCACAAATACCGGACAAGAGGTTAGTATTGAAATTGATAATCGAAGATTTCATAATCAATCGAATAAAAGGGAATAAGAGGACGTAGAGTACCCAATTTGTTGTGTTACGGTATTCAACGTACTTTCCAATGTGTTAAAGTGACCAAAGTCACAATTAGACTTGATTGAGTTAGATATATTGTAATACTTATTTCAAAGCCATCTATGACATCACGCTACGAACTAATAAAAAAACTAGTGTTTTCTTAATCTTCAGAGTTATGAGTGTCTTTGGAATTTTGTAGGCGCTACGTTACGCTTTATTGCAATTTACCACAGAACAACTTTATGAATTAGGCTGGTTATTAAACCAGCCAGACAAATCGCACGCTTAGTATTAACTAAGCTTGCGATTTGTCTGTACAGATCATAACGAAATACAAGGTGGGTTATCGGTAGACTTTACAGGTATAAAGGGACTAACAGATGCATGTAAGTTTATTATGTTCTTTTGATAGGCATTGAAGGTATTGTCCATAGTTAATGCGATCGAATTTCAATTTAAGGTCGCTTCTAATAAATCAATGATAGCACACACATTAATCCGAAGCTTGTATAATGTCTACCTCAGACCGTGTTGCAGAGATTAATGTTTTTTTTTGCGTTTTGATGATTAACAGCGACATGCAACCAGTTCACATATTGAAAAACATCACTAAGTTCAGTTTTCTTATATGATGTAGTCAAACGTAGCATAGAATAAATTATAAATAGCTATATTTTAATGAATACAGCTTATACTTTTTAAAGATTTATAGAAGCAGGCGTAACTTTGCATATTACAAGCAACTTTCCATATTACAAGCACTATAACAGAACTAACTACTTTGCTATAATCCGCACGGGTTAAGCGAATGCATGCAAAGCTAATGTGAATGAAGCAGGCAAAATTTACGCACTGCATTTTAGTTAGCAAGGTAGTTTACTTAGTAGTACTTTAGGAAAGATGAGTTTTGTGCCGAAAGTAAATAAATTTCCTGAACATGTCTTGTTCATTATACATGGATATATTAACTAGCCTTACATTCTTATTTTCTTTACGTTTGAAATAAATATATCTTCTTTTCTTTGCTATCGCGCAGTATTTTTCATTTTTATGTAAAATTTCTTCCGGTATGCTACCATAAATACGTTTTCAATGCATTTATACTCGAGGCGTTCAGAAGCGTCTCTTGGAATGCTGTTATTAGAATTTCTTTGCTAACAATATTTTCGTCTTAAATTAAAAATGTTTAAAAGATTGATCGCCGAGTATCTTGCTGGTTTTTCTCAGTAAGAGCAACATTCCGAACCATTTGTAGCTTCATTAAATATCATTGATACTTGACGATTCAAAAGTGCTTGTAAAAAGCTTACTTGATGAAAGATTACTTTGATTTGATTTGATAATTTTTACTTGCGACATTGACTGAACCTGCTACAAAAAAAAATGTTATGATGATTTCATTAGATTCTGCTGAAATTAACATTGAAACAAACAGCTAGAAATTATAGTATTATTATAAAAACCAAAAAAGACTTTTTGGATTCTCAACATATTATTCATCAGTAATACGACGTGTCATTGACCAAAAACGAGATCTGATTGATCATTGTTCAATAAATTTTACTAATCGGTTACGATTTATAATTTTGATTTGTACTATCCCTCTTCGTTTAATGCATAAAAAATTCAATTCAATACATTAGCATACAATAGCACATACTATAAACTCAGCATACACCAATATAAAGAATAAACAAAATGCAAGTTTAAGAAGGTTGAAGGTTTAAGCTTCAATAAAATGATTAATAAAATGTTTGTATCGATGTTAGATTATATAATTCGTTTTCCATTTCTATACAATTTAATATTCAATTCAAAAACAAAGGGAATTCTCAATGTATTGTTACATTAGAGTGTCCCTGAATCAATTTAGCAATTTAATTTAAGAGAAGCCTTTTTGCAATAAATTATTCGACTCAAATTCCTTTTTACACGAATCATTTCGAGATATATAATTCAAGTTAATAGTATTATATCAAATAATTCAAGATGACAGTTGTATTTAGAAAACAATCTGTAAGAATTTGTTAATTCTTTTTTATTTTTTCTATAATTAATTTTATAAACGTTTTCAATTGAAATTGGTTCACGTAGATTCTAATATATTGAGCATGATAGTCCTATGAAGGATGCTCGTCTAAAGAGCGCCTGTTCCGCTATTTTTGGAGCTACGTAAAGTACTTTGATTCTCCGATCCTAATTACTGATTTTAATAGACAAAATATAGGAACAACGAAATTATTTCGGATTCCTGAGTTCTAATTATAGAACTAAAGGAAACCAAGTTATATTAATTTGTCATTAATTAATTACTAAACACAAATTTAAACTTGAAAATTAATCATTACAATATGACTTTTAACGTGCACTAATAATTCAGTTCAAGAGAGTCTAATATTTCAGTAATATACCGAAGTAAGAACTAATATTAGTACTAAATTTTCCATGCTCTTAGCATTACCCAGGCAATTAGATAACCCATCAGGTAGATCTCTAAGATTAGTTACTTTGAAACCCAACAGAATGTGAAATAGCTACTAAGATCAAAAACAAATCAAAGTCAGGATAAAACGAACCCTCGTTAAATTGTACTTCGGCACCTACACACGGAACGAACAAAATTCCTATTAATCGTTTGTCTTTGAGACCCTTCGTCTTAAAGTTAATACGTGACCTTTCCTTGAGGGTAAGTATTTAGTGAAATCTACTTATATAAGTAGGCTTTATTTTGCAGAATTCAATAGAACAAAAGTAATCATACAATAATTGTTATAAGCGTTGAATATGTGATTACTTTCACAAAGATTTACCATACTACCAATACTAGTTACTTACTAGTTTTTTGCCTAAAGTACGACTGATGTCGAGAATTCTAATGTATCGATCCAAGAAAAAGAAATTAATTTATTTTCCGACATTATTGAAATATATTTAACTGATTTTTATCTTAAGCCGGTCACGCTTCACTATCAAATATAAAACATACAAGGATTCATTGACATCTGTTATGTATTTTTTCTGGAATGCGAACAAGTTTTACACTTGGTGTTGCCAACTCCAAGAAACTAAAAAACAGCAGATGGCCAATTAAAAAACACTAGAAAACAGTAGATGAACTTTTTTTAAGTTCATCTATGGCTGATTTGATACTAACGGTTAAAGTTTATATACCGGGTTAACATTAAGATTAAAAAATCACGTTTATTATAAACAGATAAGTGAAAAATACACTGCGTATAAATGAGGTTATTTGAACACTTAAGTTGACGTGAAGTCATCGGTATAACTTTTTCTTATATAATTTAAACAATTATTTACTTTTATTATATGCCATAAGTCATATTATAAAGTATTGTTCAAAATATATTAAAAAACAAAAATTAAAGTAAATTATTTTTAACTTTCATTCAAAAGATGTGGCATTGTCAGTATTTTCAGAGTCATTTTCCTTTCAAAAAACATAAATATTTTTGTTAAATTATTGATTCATCTGCTTTTGTATGGCTTCAAACGACACCTTTGACCAGGTTCAGCATCATTTTACTAATAATAATAATTTCATAAATGTATTATTAGGGCTTTGGCTCTTTAGCCTGTAGCTGTCACTCTTTGAAAGTTTACCGTGCATAACTGTCATGCAATTCCCGACAAGAGTAGACACTGTTATTTAGTGCCATTGCGTTTTTATACATTAGTTATCAGAAAACATTTGCATGCATTTAGGTGTCGGTGAACATGTTGAAAAACAGAATAAATTGGGAATAAAACAAAACAGGGGAAATGATGGGAAAATAGCAAATCTACTATTGTTAACCGTAGCGTTGGTAGCACTGTTTACAATCTTATAATTATTACCAAATCTGCTTGGTTGAAGTAAAGAGTTTAGTGCGAGAACGGAGAAAATTAAATATTCATGGTAAATTAAATGCCTGTGTTGTGAAAATTTCAAATATTAAGTGAATTTTGTTTAGAGAGTTAACCGATAACCCGAGGCACCGTTCTCGAAATTATTTAACAAGTAGTTTTCGAATAGGTATTTAGCGTCAAATTTGCTTTTTAACTTTAATATAAAAATATAAACTGGTATATTCAAAAGTAAACAGCGTGAACGTAAAAAGTCGGTATATATATCTTCTTCTTCTTTCTCAACCGATAGGCGTCCACTGCTGGACATAGGTCTCTTCATGGGCTTTCCAAAACACACGATCTTGTGCCGCTTGTATCCAGCGGCTCCCCGCGACCTTTTTGAGGTCGTCCGTCCATCGCGTAGGGGGTCTGCCAACACTGCGTTTACCGGTGCGGGGTCGCCATTCCAACACCTTGAGACCCCAACGCCCATCGGTTCTCCGCACTATGTGCCCCGCCCATCGCCACTTCAGCTTCGCAACGCGCTGAGCTATATCGGTGACTCTGGTTCTTCTACGGATCTCCTCATTTCTGATTTGATCACGTAGAGACACTCCGAGCATAGCCCGCTCCATCGCTCGCTGAGTGACTCTGAGCCTTCTTATGAGGCCCATAGTCAGCGACCACGTCTCAGATCCGTAGGTCATCACTGGCAACACGCACTGTTCGAAGACTTTGGTCTTCAGGCACTGAGGTACCTTGGACGAAAAAATCTCGCGTAGCTTCCCGAACGCTGCCCATCCGAGTTGGATTCGGCGACTAACCTGCTGGACCGTATGTCCCAGGTATATGTACTCGTCTACAATTTCGAGTGCAGAGTTCTCAACGATGACCGGGTGGAGCGGAACATGTGAGTTTGACATGATTTTCGTCTTACTCATGTTCATTTTAAGGCCCACCTGTTGAGATGCTCTGCTGAGGTCATCGAGCATTGTGTTAAGGTCCTCCAGAGACTCTGCCATAACGACTATGTCGTCGGCAAATCTGAGGTGAGTGATGTACTCGCCGTTAATGTTGATGCCGTATCCGTTCCAATCCAAAAGCTTAAAGACGTCCTCCAATGCAGCGGTGAACAGCTTCGGGGAGATGACATCTCCCTGTCGCACACCTCGCCGCATTCGGATTGGTCCCGTAGTTCTGTCTTGGATACGGACAGACATTGTGGCGTTTTCATACAAACACTTCAACACTTGGACGTACCGATAGTCGATTCGGCATCGCTGGAGCGATCTTAACACAGCCCATATTTCCACCGAATCAAAGGCCTTCTCATAGTCCACAAACGCCAAGCAAAGTGGCTGGTTATACTCCTCGTATATATATATATATATATATATATATATATATATATATATATATATATATATATATATATATGTTTTGTTTATTTATTAATTTTAATTTTTATCCTGTGGTCCCTGTATGAGCTCTAATTGTGTCAAACTTCGTCATTGCTCCAGAATAGTAACTGTACTATGTATATTAACAGCATATTATGCGTAAAAGACATACAGACAGACTTTCACATTTATATTTAAAATTAGTATGGATTACAACATTGATTTTAAACGGACGGTTATTTTATGACGATTCGATGATGATTTGAGAGGATTCCGAAGGTACTAAATTTTTTTTAATGGAATACAGTTTGTTTACAGCACATTTAAAAACAAATAAAGTGAAACAACAACAGAGATTGAACTTTAAATTTCCACTTCGACTGCAAAAAAATTATTGTATTTCAGGAAAGTGCTGTTGTAGCGCATTATTTCATATTTTTTCGATCTAACAAGGCGACATTGAAGCATAGAGTAATAATTATAGCATGTTTATTATATTGTGTGATCCAATATTATATATCCGATTCCCACAAGACTTGCAAATGAATTCAATTCATTCATTACAGTTATGAAAGACATTAGAAAAAGAATAAAAATGGTGTCCATATTTATATGAGAATTTAAAATTAATATCTATGACAAATTTGTTTATTTTAAACAGCTTTCTATGTTTTACTAGTCATATGTTAAATGGCATAAGTATGGTTATCATTGGGAGTTACATATTTTAACTCAGTTGTGCGTATGAAAACTAAAATAAACTTATGCTATACAAATGCGGTCAGGATTTTACGTAAACTGCATAGACATGGTTTTTATAGTGATGTTTGTTTGTATGTGTGTATGTTTGTAATGTTTTCACGCAAAAAATGCTGGTCAGATTTCAAAAAATTCTTTCCCCATTGGAAAGCTGCTTCTTCACAGAGCAACATAGGCTATTAAATTTTCAAAAAAAATAGGGATCCCTAGTAAAATTGTAATAAGGTGTGAAAAATTCAGTCGTAAAAATCTTTCATCGCGTGCGCTGCGGAAACTATTGATAATGGAACAAAAAAATGTTCTACAATATTACAAAACTTATCAATATCCACATAAAAGTCCGCGATACCATATGTTATGCCAATATAACATTTTTACTTTGTAAAAGTTGATAAAAGTGCCGACAATAATGAAACCATTTTATGAATAAAATCTCTGCATTAATCCTTATCCCATTTAAATCCGACATCCCAATCAAACGATATTACGAATTTAATAATGTAAATCGGAAAAAAAATGCCATAACATATTCATTGTAGCGACTGTTATAGCAGAGCCTGCATTTTGGTTAGTTAGCTCTTATTCCAAGAATACTAATATAGTCCGACTTCGTAGACTTTCCACTACCACGAGATCGGTATGGACGCGGGTGAAACCGCGGAGCATTGCTAGTCTGCGATTAAGTAAATAGGAAATATATATAATGCTAAATCTAGAGTGGACTATTCGTTTTCATACCTGAAACATGCAGCATTCGTTAAAGCACGTGCACAAACGTCCACCACCGCCACCACAATACACAAGCACTACACACGTTCACTATCACAAACTCAACAATCAAAAGATTTATGCTAAGAATTAGAAGCATCTAACGAAAGTAATAATAAAAATCAATTACGTACTCGATTGCTTTTCACTGATTGTAGAAGTAACTATTCAGTTTTAGTTTTATTCTTTGAATATTCTACAAATTTTGCCTGCCATACCACGCACACGTGCTTCAAAGTTGCAGATAAAAATGGACGAACTATCTAGCTACATTCTGAATAATAGTCTGAACCAGCATTGAAATAGTCAAACATAATTACGTCACAACAACGCTAGACATGTTACCATACTTGTTCAGTTTAATTTAATATTTGATATAATAATAACATTATATTTTATTATGTTAGGTTTAAGCGTTTCAGAAATATCGAAGCATGTACGGTAAGTTAAGTTACATTGACATAAATTAATTTCTCGTGTATAATAAATAATACCATACGATAGAAGTGAAATTTTGTAATTAATCTTGAAAAACTACGAAACTGATTTTCATGAGATATAGCATAACTACACTAACTAAGCTACACATATTTTCATTATGTGCATAGTACACTTGCCATTTGGTAATGCTATGGATTACGAAATTTAATCGTAAATCTCCATTAAGTTTTCCATATTTTTTTATGAAAATCAAATAGTATTGAGAAAATATTTTCTTATAAAAAATAATATATAAATCCCATTTCCTTTGCGTAATTTTCAGGTGGGTCACATAAGCAATGTAAACATAAATAAACCTAAAAATCATCATTATTCTCCTGCCTTTATCCCACTCTAAGTGGGATCGGCACAACATATTACAATCATGTTGTCATATGATTTGGCTACGTATTTTACGACCGGCCGCCTGCCTGACGTCAACTTACCTTAGTCGCCTCTTACGACACTTCGGTAAGTAATGAGGGTGGTCTATTCTATTACACGGTTATAAACAAAACTAAAAATATAAATTAAATAAAATTATTATAAAAACATAATACAGAGTATAAAATAAAAATCTCCTAATACAATATATCACTATGTCAAGGTGCAGAACATATTTGTTAATGAAAATTAAAGAGTAAGTAAAATTTTTTATTTTATTTTAAACTAGCGGCCCGCCCCTGCTTCGCACGGGTATAAAATATATAAGTATAGGCTGTCACTCAGTGAAAAAAATGATTAAAATAGATCCAGTAGTTTTGATTTATTCATTACTGCCCGCGGCCCGCACGCGTTACATTTGGAGTAAAACAATTCCCCTTTCCCTATACCATGAAGATTTCCTGCTATCGTTGGAATATCTTAATTCATATAATATATTTTACCTAGTTCCTTTTTATATTTTTCTCTATGTATTTTATTTTTACAATTAATCCAATCGCTGCTAAATTATAAGTGCTATAGGGCGAAGCGCGGCCTCCGATGCGCTATTTATAGGCACGCGCCGCATATTAAATCTGTAATATCTTCGAAAATATTCATTTAAATTACATGCTGTAAACGGCCATATTGATCTATATTAAATCAATAATGTATTTAAGGTACTTAATTGGATAAGGATTGATGCTGTATTGCTTAAGATTGCTTCGAAAAGAAGGCGTTATTTTTCGTAAAAAGTAAATGACAAAAAAATGCTATTGTGGGTTATCCATAAGAGATAGACATATACCCTCGCGGAGTTTTCTGTAGACCTTAGAAACCTCAAAAATTACAGTATTTCTCTACTCCATATTGACTGTTATTGTACATATAAACCTTCCTCTTAAATCACTCTATCTATTAAAAAAAAACCGCATCAAAATCTGTTGCGTAGTTTTAAAGATTGAAGCATACATAGGGAAATAGGGACATAGGGACAGACACAGAAAGCGACTTTGTTTTATACTATGTAGTGATGGGAACAATATTAAGTGGCAATAAGAAATAGTTTTTTTTTTAGTTAAGTGTAGTGAGAATACCGGAACAAGTATATATTTTGAAGCGTCGATAAGCTAAAACGTAACTTAACCCGAAATTACAAAGTTTTGTAATAGATTATCTTGTTTCTAAACAGAAATCGGAAATGCTAATTTATAGTGACAAGTTAGTTAATAAATGAAGGATAAAACTTGGGTCAATGCCTCGATAATGATTTATTTAGCCATTTTCTTGTAGTGTTTGTATTTATAATTAGTGTTATAAGTAAGCCCTTCGGACAAGCTTTCTTTGAGTGCTTATCACGAACACCTCATCATCAAACGAAATCTAGTTTTACATTTTTTCAACAAATAATGGGTAATGAAAGTAAAGGTATTTTTTGGTTAGGGTGAACTTTATTGTAGACCAGCACTTTATTATAAGGCAAGTCCAACAGAAGACAATGATTTTGATCATTTATTCGCAAACTTAAGACACGGATGGACATCGCGTAGTACATTCGTTTTACAAACCCTGCATACACGAAGTATGAAAACGGTTAGTAAGGTAGTGTGACTTTAAGCATAATACAGATTTTGTTTATAGCGGATTCCTGCAAAATAATTTTTATTTATATATATTTTATTTAAATTTATTATTTATTTATTTATTTAAAATGACAAAAATTGATCGACATATTAATCTATGTTATTAATAAATATACGAGTCAAATACATACAATAGTTCGTCTCCAATGTTAGTAACTTAATACTTATACTTGTGTTATGGGAGACAGACAATCGGAATACATATATAATCTTACATAAATATTTAAACACACCCAGATTGGAAGGACCATCACATTATTTTTTAAAATATTGGCCCTCAGCGGGAACTGAGTCTACGACCCTGAAACAGGAAACCAATGGGCCAGACAATAATAAACTCGCATTGAATATGATCATAATCAACTATAAGAGATAATAGACACATTATTGCGATAAACTTTTTTGTGTAAAAAAAGCCCCCCGAATCATTTTATGTACGTACATTTTCTAGCTTAATGTAATTACGTATTCCCATGTGCTTCGTACTAATCCTCAAAACATTTTGCAACAACAGATTGCCGACCCCTACAATATAAATAATTGTGTTTGGGATTCCTACGCAAACCAAAGTTACTCAGGTTTAAAGTAGCCATTTTGAAATAACCGCAATTTTGAAGGTAAGCACCAGGAGCATGTTTATTTCGTTTTATTTTTCGAGAAATAATATTTTTTTACCAAATGAGCTTGACTATTTAAAATTCTTAAAATTAATTTCTATAATTATTTTCCTCAAGTAAATCTGCCATTACGTCACGTAGCACAGAAAAAGTAAAAGGTGTTTAATATTTATTTAATTCCCTCATACATTAAAAAAAAACTTCCTTAAATAATTTATAGAATTATGCGTAACTTTGCGGAGATCCATAATACAAAAGACATTAGACGGTAACGTGCACAGCTTACGTGTTTAATTGCTGTGTGATGTCAATCGCACGGTAAGACCGTTTGTAAACAGCGTGGTGGGTGTTGTTTCTGTATCTTTCTCTGGATAGATTACAGAGGCTTTTGCCTAAGTGTGAAATGAAAACAGTCTTTTATTGAAGTCTTTTTACAAAGGTAATAATAAAATTATTTTGCTATAATCCACAGTACAGTAAATAGAAAATATGTATAGTGCTAAATGTATAGTGGACTATCCGTTCTTTCATATCCGTTACATGCAGGATTCGTAAAAACACATGCACAAACCTCCACCACTGCCACCACAATACACAAGCACTACACACGTTCACTATCACAAACTCAACAATCGTTTCGCCACGCAACCGATGCATCATCAGGAGATAAACTCCACGACAAAATCGCAAAGCTTTGCGATAGTGGTGGAGGTTAGTGCATGTGTTTTTACGAATCCTGCATGTAACGGGTATGAAAAAACGGATAGTCCACTATACATTTAGCACTATACATATTTTCTATTTACTGTACTGTGGATTATAGCAAAATAATTTTATTATTACCTTTGTAAAAAGACTTCAATAAAAGACTGTTTTCATTTCACACTTAGGCAAAAGCCTCTGTAATCTATCCAGAGAAAGATACAGAAACAACACCCACCACGCTGTTTACAAACGGTCTTACCGTGCGATTGACATCACACAGCAATTAAACACGTAAGCTGTAAAAAAAACCTAGGCATTTGCTATGCCTTACTTCAATTTTGCAAATAATTTAGCTAAAACTCATTTAGAAAGACTATTACGTCTGTGAGGTTACAATTTATGTACTCCGTTTAATTGTGTTTAGAGAAGTGTAACAGTGACCGCAACTTGAGAAAATTATTGTAAATTACAGTTTTGAGCTAGGGACATTGCGAGAGCTGGCTTCGAGCCAGAACTACATAAATATATTCCTTCAATGCTTATAACAAGTACTATGAAATAACTACTCCTGTAGAGCCACGTAAATTTTAGTCTAATGTCGGCAATTTCGACTAATCCGTTAATTTCAATTGTTTATGGTGCACTGCATTACCTGGGCTAAATGTTCTGATTTGTGGTATTGGTACTATAGTTAAGGACCAATAAATGAGAATGTACATATTTAATTTATTTAATTATTGTAGAAAGTAAGAACTACTGCTAGGGTATTTTAGGAAATTTTAATTTATTGTATATGAAATAAAGGTGTATTTTATTAAGATGTTCCATATTATGATTTTTAGTCTTTGAAAATCAACCCACCTAGTATCACCAAGTATAAAAGCCACAAGCTTCTTATCAACACTTAGTCCTCAGCATGAGAGAGTTGGAAGGTGCTAGACCTATGTGGCCGAATATGCAGTTTTTTTGATAGAAAGATAGAGTGTATTTCTAGGCAGAACTGCTTAGAAACAACAAGACAGAGAATTAAAGTCATTAGTGTACAAACATCTAATTTCTATGCCCATGTAAACCATAATATCTGGATCACCATAAAGGAATTATCATCCTCCTGCCGTTATCCCACTCTAAGTGGGGTCGGCACAGCATGATACAAACATGTTGTCATATGATTTGGCTACGGATTTTATGACCGGCCGCCTGCCTGACGTCAACTTACCTTAGTCGTATTTTACAACCCCCTTGGTAAAAAAAAGGGGTGGTTTATTCTTTTTTTTTTTTTTTTTTAATTTTTTTTTTTTTAATTTATTTAAATAAAAGAAACAAAAGTGATTACAAAAATACATACCAAAAATCAACGAGATTTGTCTGGTGTATATTACAGTTAGCGTCGATGCGACTTAGATAAGGAGCGAGCTCGCGACCTTGGCTTGCAGCTATGCTATTCACTTAACGAGCGACCAACAAATTATAAAAAAATATCTCTCCTCTCACTTAGTTCGTTATACACAGGTTGTTCAGAAAATATGTTTTCAATTTAGATTTTATATTTCTTTTGTTTATACTATTTTTGAAAGTAGGATCCATATTATTTAATAAACGGGGAATTAGGTATTGAACGGTTCTTTTACCATATAAGTTTGAAGATTTACTTATTATTAAACGTTGGTTAGTTTGTTGACGGGTTAGGATTTTGTGATTAATTTTATGTTGTATGTTGGAATTAAAAAATTCTTCTTTGAGCAAATTGTACTGAAATTTAAATTGGACCGGTAGGACCTTACAATGTTTAAACAAGTATTCTTCATTATTTTTACAGATTTTGTTAATGTTTTTAGATACTAACTGTTTTAATATTTTTACTTGTAGATTTAGAATACGATTTAGATAAGTGTTAAATGTTCTACCGTAACTGCTCAGACCGTAAGTTATTATTGAGTCAGATAATGCATTGTATAACATTATTAGGATTTTATGGGGTATTTTATATTTTATGATTTTTAAGTTCGCAAGGAATGATCTTAGTTTATTACAAACAGCATTTATGTGAGGTTTCCAATTGAAATTTTTGTCAACTATTAGTCCTAAGTAAGTGTGATTTTCAACGGTTTCAATTATAGGGCAGTTGCACTTACTTATATTCCCATGAAAACAGAAGTGATTATGAGCCTTTAAACTGTTACTTATGTCATAGTAAGTTTTAGTATATGGTGATCGTATATGTAATAATTTTGTCTTATTGGAGTTAAGAATAAGACCATTATCGTGACACCATTTATTGATGTTGTCAAAATCAAATTGAAGTTTGTCTAAGGCATGTCGTACGTTCTTATCAGAAACTAGCAAGCACGTATCGTCCGCGTATTGATACGAGGTACAATATTTTAAAATATTGTGCATATCATTAACATAAGCAAGAAAGTGCAGGGGACCAAGAACAGAACCCTGGGCAGTTCCTTCTTTAATTGGCAAAACGTTGCTTATAGCGTTACCTACTTTTACATAATATGAGCGGTTACTAAGATAATTTTGACACCACGTTAACATTGGACGTCTGATGCCAGAGTCTTCCAACTTGTTTAACAAGCAATCATGATTCAGAGTGTCGAAGGCTTTTGAAAAATTCCCATCAACCCATCACTATAAAGGAATGTTAATCGAAATTTATTATTTTGTAACAGTATTTTATAAGTATTAGGAAACATTATTAACCGTTACATCTATTTTCAAAAGTGCTCAATTTTATCCGATAAGATTCTTTTTATTAAAAAAGTTCTGAGACCTTTTAACTTTTAACACACGTTACACTGTTCAGAGGCTAGCGTACAACTTTACCTTAACAAAGAAACTTAGACAATAAAGATTAAACGTTACCATAGTATAAACGGTTTCAATACAGAAAATTATATTATAGTCATACCTTTACAGCCTTGATAAATTTAAAATTAAATGAAAACATTATGGGAAATAAAATTGAATTTCTAAAACCATTGGACCATTTCTCTTCCATCTTCATTGGATCCATTTCATACTTTTACACCTATGTATATCAAGAACTCGTGTAAATTTAAGGATTTAGTTAATTTTGAAATTTCTCAATGTTTTTAAAACGACTTTATATAAGTTTAAAGGTACGGTATTTGTAAATGAGAAATATTTTGGCGTTATGTGATATCTAAAAAACATTTGGACGAACTTTATGTATAAGTTATTCTCTTATTATATACATATACCTAGTTACATCATCCGCATAATAATAATGATAATTTTGCCGATTAAGAAATTATGTACATTGTCACTGCTAATTATGTTACGATTCAATTAAATGCGTGTGTAAACAAATCATTTAAATAAATTTATTAACAAAATAAAATTATAAATTTCAGAAAACAAATTTCAGCCAATTAACTTTAGTGGATTAATGAGGTGCAAGTAAATATTCCAATTCATGGATGGAAAATATTTGTGTAATAATTGCAGCGTTTTGTAATTAGCACAGAGTTATCATTAAGTTATATATTCACAAACCATTTCAATTTTTTTAAATGCTTTTTTCGTTAATTTAAAACGTTTAAAAGTAAAGGTTTATAATTTTACATTAGTAAAAATTTTATTCAGCACTTTCGATTTTTGCGACTGCTTTTCGCGGCACTTTATACGTATACGGCATAGATACGTTTTTTATTTCTATGGAAACGGTAAAAATTATTGTGGATATTTACACCTTGGTAATAAAGTTTAAAGATGAACTTAAGCTGTTTAATTTGGAAAATGCTATTTAAATAGCAAATTATAATTAGTTTTCATACCAAATATATTGAGCTTACAAGACCTTTAAACGTACATATATTGACCTTCTCTTTATTATTCCATTCTCTTTTTTTAGTATATGTACTGAGTTATAGCAGTTTTGTATAAAGCAATTGTCTAGTGATGCCCTTACACCATTAAGGCTGAGGCAGTAAGTTTCATTAGGATCTAAGGGTAAGTGTAATGATCTTTTTGCATTGTTTTGTATATTTTTATAGTTTTTGGGGCAAATCTTGATTACAAACAATTGCGTTAGCAACAAACTAACTGTAAGATTATCTGTGGATAGGAGCAGGAAAAACATTAAACTTTATTCAAAATAAAGATGCTCTAAATACCAATTTTAAGCAAGTAATCGTTGAAATAGGAATATGAATATAAAATTTGAATTTAAGACCATCATAGTATGTCTCATTAATGACGACACTGCAAGTTCACTGGTCTGTAAAAATCCAATATTAAGGGTGTAAATTAAATACAGTGGGATATACAAAACTATTTTTATATGAACTTATGCAATCGGTCCAGCCCCCAACATATCCAATTAGCCGCCGAACGAATTGCATGGGTTACGTAACACTGGCTGATGATAATTAGTTCCATTGGTTTAATAGATTCACATCTCATTTTATCAACACTTATCGATTTCTGATGACTTTCGAGGGTTACTTGTCCAAACCATATACCTAACTGATATTTGAAGGTAAAGAAAAATATCGGGAGAAAACACTTTGGAGAGCTCCTGGGATATGTGTAACTTACCAATTCGCATTACAGCAGCGTGGGTCTATGTTCGAATCCTTCTTTTGAATTAGGAGGCCTTTTTCTAACAGTGCCAACGAGGCGGTACCTTAATACGCTTTTGGTATGGTCAACATCAAAAATAGGTTCTATTATTTACTATTCATACATTGTTTATATTGCCTAACGTGTTTGACATTTTCTTCAGGTAATCACTTCAATTCTTATACAAGAGTCAGTTAGTTGCTGATGCAAAGGAAATAAACTTAAGAATAAATGTCGTAGTCAAAATGATATGTTTTCATTCAAGACTGCCGGAATGTCATCATTCAGAAATTTGATATGCGTTATTAGAGGTGCCGTTATGACTCCACATTATGGAATTAAATGTGTATCACGAATATCTATAAAGTTTATTTTTCTACAATAACATTGACTAAGCTAGTTTAAATAATAGCGCTATTTTGTATCGATGCAAAGAAAAACGGGCAAATATTTGTTTTAAATAAAATACGGTAGATCTAAACTCCACAATACATAATAAAACTTTATAAATTAGAAATAAACATAGCGAATACACCAAAAAAGGACGAAGCGGTACAGAACAGGCTGAAGCAGAACCCAAACGAGCAGAATGGAAAGCAAAAAGAGCAGAATAATTTAAATTAGATAGGCATTCAGCACGAAAATTTCAGCAAAGTTTGGCTATCAGTGAAACCAGAAATTGTGACGTTACGGACATTACGAGCTATTATGCCTATAATTACTCATTAACATACGTTCGTTCAGATCACATCAGCCAGTTATTGTGATGTTGTATTTTATTACCGGCATTCATCCTACCGCAAACCGTTGAATGTTGAATGATTATTCTTTCACAAACGGATTGTATTCAATCCTCATTTTGAAGGGTAAATTAAAAAATAAAACGATCTCAGTAGAGAAAGGCATCTGTAATAAGGCACTTGTTACCCCGAAGATGCTTTTGCGCTCGCCCACTCTCTCTTTGACGCTGTAAAAGCCATTAGGGCATTAATAACAGCATTAGTAAGTGTTCGAAAAAAATAAGGCATATGTGCCTTATTTTTCTCATGCACATACAACTTGATTATGTCTAAAAATTCTCACCATTAGCAAGATGAGACTAAACGGAAACAATATGTCTAAGATGCTCCACAAGTTTGATTTTTCTTGTGTCCGGAAGATTATGTTCGAGAATTTTAATAGAGACTTTGCAGCGTATATTTCTTTTTCGGAATACAGGGATTTCACGTATGGGGGCTTTGTGCCAATCGCTTGAATGTGAAGTATTAAACGATTTAACAGAAATTTAGTCAGTGTAGATAAGATAAAAAATAGTTTGTGCTCATCGTTCAATTCAATGATCATATTAAACACCCTCATAATATGAAGGTATTTCGCAACATCAATGTTGAACTATTTAAAAACGACTTTTATAATTGTATTGGAATAAACTGAAGCGCCTGTACCTTTTTACTGATAATTTATCATGTCGCTACTTTTGCTATTTATAGATAGCAAAATTTTGTTAAGCGGATCTATTTACTAGATTTAATATTATAAATGATCCCAATAATAATATTTAGTGAATCTAGGTGCTGGGTGTGAAAGATCAGAGTTGCTCAGCGGGCGATGGAGCTAGCTATGCTCGGAGTGTCTCTACGTTATCAAATCAGAATTAGGAGATCCGTAGAAGAACTAGAGTCACCGACGTAGCTCGGCGTCTCGCGAAGCTGAAGTGGCGATGGGCGGGGCACATAATGCGGCGAAACCCATGGGCGCTGGGGTCTTAAGGTGCTGGAATGGCGACCCCGCAGCGGAAAGCGCAGCGTCGGTAGACCCCCTACGAGGTGGACAGGCGACCTCAAAAAGGTCGCAGGGAGCCACTGGATCCAGGCGGCGCAAGATCGTGTGGTGTGGCGATCCCATGAAGAGACCTATGTCCAGCAGTGGACGTCCATCGGTTGACGAAGAAGAAGAAGAAGAATCTCGGTGGAAAATTATAAAAGCATGTCGCTAAATATGACGAGCCTGTAAACATAGTGTATATAATCAATTCTTGTTATTTATCTTGTCTTATCAGTTACCATTTCAAATCTCAATCTACAATAGCATTGTAATCGAATAGTTGAGGCGTTATTTTCAAAATAATAATATCAATACATAAAAAAAATATATAGTATCCTTTTGCGAATACAGAATCCTCTGTTAACGTAAGAACACCAATACTAGGTCAAGATAAAATGATTATTGCCTGTTATCTTCCTATTAAAACTTGAGTTTTTCTTACTGTGAGATTTCTTTAGTTGCGGTCGGTGATATTTTACTCTATTTTAATAAAAATGTTTTGGCATTTGGCAGCTGGATATATAACATTCTGATTGACAGTATCAAACGAGAAATATGTATATCTAGATTTTCAAATCAATTATTTATTAATTAATATATTATTTATGTACTTTTTGTTTCTACAAAGGAAAACCTTATCTTAGACTTTAATTGTAAAATCTACATGCTCAAGATCATATTCGATAAGTTTCATTTTAGATTCGAATAGCTTTATAAAGGTAAACGAAAATTATATCCAAGAATAGTTGTTCCTTCAACAGCATGGATAAATTAGTATGGAAAAGAACGCATTAGTGTAAGGTAAATATTTCGATCCCATCTCATACAACAATACGTGTTGATGTTTACGATGCATCAAGAACATCAGAGATTGGTTAGTAGTAGCAACCGGCATTTTTATTGTGCTTAGTTGATAACCGCGTGCCGCGCGTGGCGCTCGTGCTTCCATTGGAGTCGCATGAGTTGACATCTAACGTTAGTTCTGTGACCTATTTTCTCACTACGGCTACAAAATTTCCCATTTAGGCGATTACTTTGTTCGAAATCATCTGTGTTCAAGTCTTCCGTAACTACAAATTCAATTTGGTTATCGTATAGAACAAATAACAGTGAAGTTGTTCGAATTTTAAAGGCATTACTGATAATTTGATCAAGGTATATCCCATATTGCTTCCTATATTCTCGATACAGTCATTTAATCAAGTAGAATATTATTTTTAATACTAATTTAATTATTAAAATAACAATTAAACTCTTGGAAGTCGGTCCTGGTTTCGTCGATTTTATTTTGTTATGATTCAGTTATCGATACATCCCTGCTGTGAATACAAATGAATTTTTATGTACACATTGTGGTTTCAGGACTTTTTTTAAATGATACAGTTTAATCTAAATCTTGGTTTTCATTCTTTTTGAGTTTCTGTGATTGTTTGCAGGCCGTAACTAACGTGAGTTTCGCAATTTTCTCATAACGAAATAAAATTAAAGTCCGTGTTGTATGCAAAAGAGTAAGATATAAAATCTTATCTGTAATATCGCATTGTTTATAATGTTATTTAAATAATATATTTTTAAGACGTGCTCTTTTACAAAACACTGTTAATTTGTAGGTTTACCGACTTTTATATTTATAATATACTCAATGAACAATTTTCCAGCTTAATAAGCCTAATAAATACCGTTTGTGAAATAGGATTATTTTATAATTCTTAGTACATAATACCTCAATATAAATTATTTGTTTATGGCTTAAAATTAGACTCAAAACTTAAAGTGTTTAAATACCCTCAATTATGCATTGTGCTCTTCTGAATTATGTTTTTCCTCAGTTAAAACGGGAATATTTGTCATCCTATATGTTAACCCTGTATGTAACATTAAAGTATATCGAATTTGAACAATATTTCTCCATTGGATAAGCCGAGGAAACGTAACAGACAGACGTTCATACTTATATTATTAGTATGGATTGATTTAGTACTTTTCATCTACAATTTTTCTGATATTTATATTAAGCTCTTTACGGTGAATGAAAGCATATTGCGAAAACCGGTATTTTCTGAAATCCTTCTTTTCAAGGAGAGAGGACGCCTTTGTGTAACTGTCGGATTACTGCCCAGCTACCAGCCCATTACGGACAGCAACTTAACATACCTAAGACACAGTAAATTGGTACTAAATTAAGTGACTAATTCGCATGATATAACTATATGGTACAATTAGACACATGGTCGTCCGTCCCCAAGGGGAGTAACTTAATATTTGTATTATTGATGAAAGACAACAGGAAAAAATACACTTATAAAATTTTAAATACATAAATAATTAAATACATAAATACACCTAGACCCAAAGAACCAATAATATGTTTTTAGAAAATGTCAATTTCCTAGATGGGAATCGAACCTGCGACCTCCAAAATTGAAGGCAGGGTCACTGCCACCTGTGGTACATGCCTAGTCAAGTCAATGATATTTCAATGAGTCTACATATTTTCTGTGTGATATTCCGAATTCGATACCATGTAATATTTGGGCATATAATCGAATACATAAATGCCCAAATATCACTCTCATAATTTGCAGTAATTTATAAGACGCACAATAATATTAGAGATTTTAGACAACAATAAAATATTTTACTACATTAATATTTAAAGATGAACATCATGAAAATTTATACAATCTGTAATTTTACGACTGCCTTGATATTACTATTCTGAACTTACTATATCCTCGATTTATTATTTGAGTCAATGTGAATTAAGGAGATTCACTATGTAAGAAAATCTCTGTAAGAGCTCGATATACTTATATAAAGCTCTTACAGAGATTTTCTGTGATTAGAATCCTAGTAAATTCCTAATTAATCCCTTAGACTCCTATACTTCTTCCAAGTTCTTTCTTTACGTTTCGTGCAATGCTTTCGTTCACATGTTAAATTTTATTAGTAGCATCTGGTGGTTTATTAGTATAATATAGAGAGTTCACTTAAATATACCCAGCATCAGTCAATATATACGAATGTAATAAACTGAATATTAGCTTGCATGTATAAACATATCATTTAACCTTTTTAATGTAAGTGCTTAACATTAAAATGGGTACAACTTAAATAGATATTAATCTTTCGCATTACTTCACGTTAACGTTAAAGGAGATTGAGACCAATGCCTTTGCGAGAACAATGCAGCAAATTACTAAGTAGGGACTATTGTTTTACCACGAAGTTTTCGGCTTTATCTAAATCTACGGATTATGTTAATGTATTTTATACGGTGAATGATCAGTTGTTCCATAAATTGTTAATGGTAGGAACGTTCAGATATTTAAAAGGTAAACATGACTTTTATACGACTCTAGCTGTGCACACAATAACGGCTTCGCCCGCGTGGAATTCAGTGATTTACGAAACTTTTCCCGAATTTTCGAAATTTTGAACATAAAAGTAGTTATTGTAAGCTAACCGTGAGAGATAGAAACATGCTATCGTAGACTTTTTTGTAGTATTTTATAGATCTACAATTCTCTGCTACATTCCTTTAGCGTATCTCTGCTGGTTTACGCAGCGCACGCGAATAAAGCTTCCAGAAAGCAAGTTTTTTAACAACTGCGCGATGTCTTCAACAAAATTTACATAATACCGATATGTACTATTTACCATCCGGAAGTATTGCACTATCTTTTGATAACCGCAGAAAAATCCGTTCAGTAGATTTTGAGAAGATCGATTACATACAGACAGATTTTTGGAACTTTGTTTTATAATAAGTATAGATTGTACGATACTAGCAATGACCTGCGGTTTCACCCACGTAGATAACAATCTCGTGATAGTAGAAAGTTTTAAGTTTTTAAATTCATTCTCAATAGTAAAATATCCTACCTACCTTCTTTGTTACATACTCGGACGTTTCGTTTGAGCTTTTGACAGTTTTGTTTCGAAGAGAAATCGAAACCAGACTGAGCCACGGAAAAGCTTGGTCGGACCGCTATCTTCGTTTATAAATTATATTTCATTTTTTCAATCCAAGCTAATTTAAAATCGATTTAGCATAACTAAATGTAGAATTGAAATATGCTTTTAACGTATTAAAATGTTTGCTGATAACACCACTCCTAGTCAAATTTTTATACCTAAATATTAAAAAGAAAATTAGTATGCAACTGTCTGTTCAAAAGGTATTGAGATGTATTAATAATAATTATGAAGTTTTACAATATTTTCCTTATAATATTATAGAAATATGCAAATTTTAAAACTATATTATTCATTTTTTTATGATTTGGGTTTTTTGGCTATTTGTTTTACTATTTTGATGATTTCAGAATTTGTTACTTCCACAGAATTGAATAGAATATAATTATAACTGTAAATCATAGTATAAACATAAAATTTGTAGCTCAGCTTATTGATGGCTTTTTAAGCCATAAAGAGTGAAATGTTTATTCATATAAAATAAATGTTTTGTTACGCATATTCGAGTCAAAAAATTTGAATAGCAAGTCATAATGTTAGAAAATTGGCTGAAGAGATCTTAACTCATGTATATGCTTTCTTTTATGCTGTGTTGTGATCCTTAGCTAATTTACGGCCGCTTAAACGCTTGTACGTGCGTAATGTGATCATAAACAGTACAGTTTATTTTAAAGGTCACTTCTGACTTTGTACTTGACGAAAGCTTTTTACTCTCCACCATATAATTTTGTAATTTCTCCGAAGCTATTTAAGATAAGTACTAGTTTAAAGGTTCCTTAATATAACTTTGACATTTCTTTGAATGTATCGTATGAGTAAAACAATACCAAATGATGTACGGTTTTGATAAAAATATTTACTTATTTTGAAACTATAAATAATAACTAATAAATAAATAAATATTATGGGACACTTACGCACACGGTCGTCCGTCCCCAAGGTAAGTAACTTAATACTTGCATTATGGATAACAGACAACTGGTAAGTATATATATATACTCATATAATTTCAAATAGATACTAAAACGGTGGGAATCGAACCCACGACCCCTAGAGCTGAAAGCAGGGTCACTGCCAACTGCGCCAATGGTCAGCCAAACTATGAACTACGGCAGCAATGTTTAATGTCTTTAAGCACAAGAAGGTACTCAATATGATATTGACTATTACAGCTGCCTGTTACTATCCCACTGGTTGCCTTATCTCCTTGGAATGAAGGAAATGGAGCTCATAACTGCCACGCCGCTCCAATGTGGAATAGGAGGTTTTTTTTAGTATTCAAATGTCCTGTATTTAGATTATTTAGAATTATGAAAATGGTGCGAAGAGTGCGGCTGTCCTAACAGTGCGCAAACTGAGATTAACTAAATAAACTTCACGTAAGTGAAAATAAATTTACCATTTCTTGTGATAAAAAGTATATATTTGGGCCAAATATTTTTTCCTTCGGCACATGACATGTTAAAGCAAAATTCTTGAATATCGCATTTATTTATTAATATTCAGTTCTTATAGCCCGGCATAATTTAGTTCCAATATTTTAAATGACAGAATTATTGAGGATCCGTTATTTTACAATAAACACATGACATCAGATATTTTGTATATAGCATATATTTACTTTTTATGTGGTGTCTATTTATTTTTTAGTCAACAAATAGTAGGCAATAAAGGGATCATGATTCACAATGCTGTGGGCCTGTAGAGTTCCACGACACATTGTAGCTAAATGCACGACTACTTTGAACTCACTATCTATCTCTGTGACTCGAAGAGTTCTTAATTTCTCTAAGTATAAGGCTCGTCCTCGGAGGCACTCGCGGAAAATAACCACCTCATATATTCCCGAATATTTTCGGAACATCATTTTCCCAAATAAAACGTCTGTAGAGATTTTTCATTCTAAAAGTGCACGCTCCTCCACCAAATTACATTATTTTAATGTGTGAGAGAAAATATTGACTGTACTATTTTATATGTGTGCGCGCATATAAAATAGCAATTTCAAAGTTGACTCGACTCATTCGCGCACTTAAAGGTCAACTAATTGCTCCACTGGTATAAGTCAAGCATTTATATGGCGGAGAATGCACGCTTTGTATGAGACAACACGTCTATTCTGTCACGCGTTCCTATCATTTGTGCACTGGTGTACCAACCAATCCGGTTACACGGATTACAAGTAACGTTTGCATAAAAATAAAATTAATATTATATAATATTTATAATCAAATCCTAGAAAAAACATATTAATATATTTCTAAAGTTTATCCCTGGTCTTGACTAGATCCGGTTTAGCATTCAGGTACGATGTCGTGTAAAAACCCTGAATGGTTACACGTTTAATCTCCAAACCCTTTCAAGAAACTTAAACTACATCGGCATCCATCAGGTGAATTCGCAATCAAGAGCTAGCTTGCCAACTTAATTTAAGAAAGATCATATCATATATTCAGTATGCAACTATTAGAATGATAAATAAAACGTAATGTATAGATGTCTGTTTATTTATTTTATTAGTAAAAAAAGAAAAAAATTAAACCGCAATAAATATTTACTATTTTAACGCTATTCACTCACGTCGCTATCTTCAGATTCAGACCTAACATTAATTATAAATTCAAAATTTTTCATATATTCTATCTCAATATCATTCACATTTCGACACGTATTTTCCCACATATTTCTATCAATCATGTCAATTCGTTCCTTAATTAAAGGCTTTAATGATGAAATAACGATAGATGATAAGTTTTGCCCGTTTTTTTTCGCCACATAGTTTTATAAAATTCTCCATATTTTTCTATTAAAGAAAAAAATTATCTAATTATTATTTAAAATAAAAAATAAAAAATATTTATCCTCTTTTTTATGACATGCTAACTGTACTTTTGGCAATAATCGATGCGTGCTCCTACGTTCGTGTCTGTCCGGCAACTGAGTAACCTATTAGAATAACAAGTTTGCGTGTATTTCGTCTGTACATAAGTTTTTTGTGTGTGAGTAAAGACATTGGAGGGGCGTGCACTTTTAGAATGAAAGATCTCTACGTACTGATCAATGCAAAAGTCTCGCTCTAATGCCTTCATGTTATATACCATTAAACTTACAGTTAAGCCATTTGTGGAGTGTCGTAGTTGTGCTCAATATGCTTCCATTCCAAAAAGATCTATCATTTTTATCTTCATTTGCAAATGCTTATGCGTGTAGCACCCGTTGCAGTAACATAATTTAACAGCAGCAACCTTAAGTCCAACCATCGTAGATGTATCATACAATAAAATAACTTTCTTCTGCGAAGACCTTATAAATCTTCGTAGGAGCTATTAAAAAATTGGATTATCAAATTCCTTTCCGGTTGACAGCGGATAAAAGGTTTTGCAGTCCACCTCTCTACCTGTCTTTTACTTTATCTAAAGATTATTACTCAACGACGAATGTTTTAAATATTTAAGCAATACAATTTTCTATACATATTATAATACAATGTCCCTAATAGCTGTCCGTCGGTATGTGATCTATTTTATCAAAATCTACAGAACGGATTTTTATACGATTTTTAATAATAGACTTTTAGTAATAGAATAATAGATTGTGCGATTTTTGAGGAAGGTCTATACTATACATTCTCCGGAACGACTAAACCTATTTTAATGGGACTTTCAATGGAAGATAGACAAGGTTGTGGAGCAACATGTAGACTACTTTTTATCACACAATTCCCGCAGGGTTGGGTTAGGTTAGGTTAGGTTAGGTTAGGTTACACGGGAAAAATTTTGTGACACACTGATTTCCACACAGGTGGAGCCGCGGGCAGCTAATATTAATGTACAATCGTTTCATTGTGTTATTCTCACGTCATTCGGAGTTCTAATTAGTCTAAGTTACCAATAAGACATGGACTATAAATATAATAGCCTTTATACCCTGAATTTAATTAGCTTACAAAGCCTAATTGAAAATTAACTACGATAATTGGTATATTTGGAAGTTTATTCTTTTAGAGACCTCATCGTATCCTACACGTCATATTGTATATTTGATGTTGCAAAATTCCATAGAACTTCGTTATTGAAAACTGTGTTTTAAAGGAATCCTTTAAAAAAATACTCTAATTAACATCCAAGAACAAAATAAATATACCATTGAGTCATACTGAAAGAATCGTCGAAAATTCACTAAATTCTAATTCCCTCGACTAAAATAACTAGTACAAAAGTGAGTAAATAAATAGCTGTGTGCATTCAATTAACCCGCTGTTTGTTTAAAATCAACTAATCCTTATTAATATTATAACTGCGAAAGTCTGTATTTACTTCTGTCTTTCTATCTGGCTGTGTATTACGTTTTCACGGCTATTCTGCTAACGGCAATATTGATGAAATTTGGTATACTCGTATCTTATATACCGAGCCAACATATTGTATAATATACTTTCCGTGTATCCTTCGGGAATAAAAAAAAAAGAGTACATAATTAAGGGGATTTTAACACTAAAGTTTACGCAAACGGAGTGGCGTTTACAACTAAACTTTTACTTCATACTAAAAGGGATTCATAATTATACCGAATGAAGCCTATTAAACTTATCAGCAAAAGTTTTAAACGTTGAGATAATTAATTTTCAATTAACGTACCTTATAAATTTATTAAGTATAATAAGCCTTAGTTCACATAACCCACAGTATCACATAATAATTCTAAAATTACAAAAAGTTGTCTCAACTAGTTAGTTGTGAACTAGTTGCTCTTAGAACTGCAATATTTTAAATTAATATTTATAATTAATACAACGCCGTGTGGTATCCGGCAGAATAGAATATACCACCCTCCTTTCTTACCGAGGTGTCGTAAGAGGCGACTAAGGTATGTGCTGTGTGGTATCCGGTTGCATAGAATAGACCACCCTCATTTCTTGCCGAGGTGTCGTAAAAGGCGACTAAGGTAAGTTGACGTCAGGTAGGCGGCCGGTCGTAAAATACGTAGCCAAATCATGTGACAACATGTTTGTAACATGTTGTGCCAACACAACTTAGAGTGGGATGAGGGCAGAAGAATGATGATGATTTATAAATACAATTATGCGTTACGTTGCGGATGACATATATGATACTGAAGTAATAATTATATTATCTTACTATATACGATAATAAGCAATAAAGCTATATTATCAAATATATGCAATGCTAAATGTATGCTTCGCGATTTTGTCGTAGAGTCTATCTCCTGATGATGCTTCGGTTGAGGAGCGATACGATTGTTGATTTTTTGATAGTGAATGTGTGTAGTGCTTTTGAATTGTGGTGGTGGTGGATGCTTTAAGTTCATGTGTTTTTACGGATCCTGCATGTATCAAGTATGAAAACGTACACTTTAAAGAGTGTACAAACAAAAAAAAATCTCTTTGTGTACTATGTTAACTTGAATTCATTTAAAAATAATACCAATGTATCATACATACTTGTTCACCTTAAAATTTTGTTCATTTTTTGTATTAGTTTATTAATCATATAGTTTGACCCACTACTATGTTTAGCTTAAATAATGTTATCCTAAGTGGCTTATGTTAAGATTTTCATATTTAGATTTATATAGTCTTAATAATAGCTGTGGATTCGTTACAAATAAATAAATAAATAACATATATTTTCTATTTGCTTTATCGCGGATTAAAGAAAAATAATATCATCTTTACTTTTGTAAAATTTATGCTATATAACTCGTCTGGAAAGTGAGATAAAGTATTTCTCGGACTTATCAAGATCAACTAACAAGAAAATCAACTAGCGGCGTGGTCAAAGAACCGAACTTGAAAGTTTTTAATGGCAGATTTTGTTGCGCTTTACACTTCTTGTCCCTTTTCACTATCAAAACAGTCTATAGTTTAATCATTTCAATGCAAAACCTAGACAAATCTTTTAACAATATGGTCCGTGTACTTGTTTATAAGGTTACGAATTTCAGAGTTGTGCTTATAAACGTATTACATTAAAGTCTAAGTATAATATCAGATTTTGTTATTATATGGGTATGTGTAAAGTACAAAATTATAAAACCTAAATACCCTACTTTAATATTTTTTGTCTTTGGTATTTAATGTTTTAGAGGCTTCATTCATAATTGAAGCGCGGATAAACTGCTAGGTGCATATGTCCATAAATTTGGAGACAGCAAACTGAATTAACGGTCCCATGTAATTAACTCCGAAACCAGCGTATGTACATTATTCGCACGTAAATATTTGTTATTTAATATTTAAAAATATTGCGTCATTAATTTTAGTTGTTAACAAAGATTCTGTTACCTAGCAACAGATATTTTCTATTTATTTATTATTTTTGTAATTATTAACTGTTATTAAAAAAATCACTCTTACAATAATGACAGTAACAAAAATGTAAATTAATAAAAAATAAAACAGTGGGGTATAAAACGCTCTTTATAATTGTTAATTACATTTTATTATACTAGATTATCGTATAATTCTTATTCATGAATTCAATCCATAAATAAGCATTTTATGAGTGTATTTATGTATTTAAGGAATTTTTTTAAATATACGAATACATATATATACATTTACTTGTTGTCTGTCACCCGTAACACAAACATTAAGTTCGTACTTACTTTGGTCTTACTTACTAATGTGTGTGTAATGGTCCCATATATTTATATTAAACCATAATGTGTGAGAGACACTTTCTATAGGATTTTTAGCGGCACCCTCAATATCTGACCGAGAGGCTTCTAGCTATATTAAACCTTGAGCTAGTTGGTAAACCGATGGGTATAGATAAACTGAAAATCAAGACCGTTTGGCATGGAAAACCTATCAGTTTAAAATATTAAGGGGTCTCTAACGCAGTTTTTCCAGAGCTTAATACGTATATTATTTCTATACTGCCTTGGAACACGCGTTTAATAGTACCGTAGCGTAGTGCAGATTGTGTTAATGGATTTGCATTGTTAACAGTTCCGACGCGATGAATTGTTTGCGGAACTCTTGATACTAATGTATTTGAAACAAGTGTAGAGCGTTACCGTGGAAGTTATTTGACGTACATACCTCAAGTACTGTTTAGATGGGATGCTTGTTGCCATTTGTCCGTAATTACACAATTAAGAATTAAAAATTACGTTTCTATTGCTATATTAAACGTATGTTGATTACTTTTGGAAAAAGACGAAAAAAATGTTTTAAGGATATTTTTTTTAATTTTACAGAAAATTTTGGTTTTCAATTTTTTTGTACATTATCATTCTTGTAAAGTTTACTATAAAACCCATTCTCATTAACTTTGCATAAAATTAAAATTATTGCGTCCACACCCTTAGGAAACGATAAAGTTAAAACCAAATAATTTTGTTCCAACAAATAAGCTCTTAAAAGTATTTTCACATCATTTTCTCAAGACGTTTCTTAATAGCTTGTAATTTAATATTCACTCTTCAATTAACTTAAGCTTATTTATATGTAAGAGCAGGTTAAGAGTACGGGTAATTCGAATATCATATATTACGAACGATCACTTAAAACGAAATCCATGTGCGCAGATAAAAATCCGTTGCGACCACAATCATCACTAATAAATCATTCGGGACGTTAACATAAATTTAAAAAGTTTATGAAACATCTTTGAAATAAAATATATTTTTTTTATCAAGTCATAGGCAACAATCAGCAATTTCAGTTATTGTTTGATACTTAATCGCTTAATGTAGTTGCTACAGTAAAAGTTGATGACAGTGAAATTTAAGAAGAAGCGCTTGCGCTGTTGGTTTTTCTTCACACTATTGTGAATAGGGTAACCATATTTGGATCCTTGAAAGAGTATGCAAAACACCAATTTAATGATATTTTCCAATTTAGATATTTTTATATATCCTTGCATTTTCAAGTTACTTAAAGACATCACAAGCTTCAACTATTCTGCATAATATTTACAGTATTATTATGAGAAAGAAAATTCTGCGATTTCAATTCCATTGCGATTTGATTTCATAAACTCGTTACTTTCTGGTAACTACATATGTCATATGGACATACATCTGGAATTTTATGTAATAATCTAAACTCAGTCGATTTTCGATCAACCTTAATGGTAATGTCAAATAATCTAACATAAAAAAAACTAAATGATCATGCCCTTAAGGTGTATAGTTCTTTGTTACAGGTTAGATAGCATTTCCATTTACTCAAGTGTATCAACTTGTCGTCGATAAAAATGCAATTGTCTATTAAAATAACAGCCTGTTAATTGCTCACTGTTGGGCAAAGGTCTCTCCGATTTCGGAACGCCGCCACGCTGCTAAAATCCGAATTGTCAGGTTATATATAACCCCAGAATACAGAGATATGCAGGTTTCCTCTCTAAAAATGTTTCATCAATAACTAATAATCAAATAATACTTTTAACAGAAAAAGTAATAAGTACAAGATCGGATTTGAAACTGTCGAAACAGACGTATGATCTCACCGCTGGCCTATCACAACCCTTTTTAAATAAATATAAAATATCCAATTCCGTTGTGCACTATGTTATCACAAAACAGATACATTAGTTCCCGTTTACGAGCGCGTAAACAATTACTACATTAAACAAGGAACAAAGAAAACGAAACATTTCTAAATTCTTACGTTTGAATATGGAAATTAAATATGACCTTAATATCATTCGTGACGCCGTTGTAAAATTACTGGAATCATACTCTAAACATTTTTTGATGTTGTATATTTATAAATACTGTTTGATGTCGCGTTGCAGATTTTTTAGAGTTAATAATCATCTAATATGATCTGTTTAGAAAATTACCCAAAAATAGGATATTGTTATTTTGAGTTATATAAATATATTTCAGTCCACAAAGGAGGGTGCCAAAATTGGGCCTAAATGTTACAGAAACCCCACTTACATCAAAAAATTCTTAGTTTTTTTCTGTTTAAAAATCACTACAAATATTATAAATTTTCAATAGGAATATTTTAGAAAACTTTTTAATAATGATATTTATAACCGTATTAAAGTAGTTAATGCCTTAAACGGAACGTATTATTTTCAACTTGTTATATTTTAACAACGCGGATTCCAGCTTTTTTAGTATAAATAGACCAAAAAAATATAAAGATTCCTTAATAACGTTTTTGTAAACATAATAATTTGAAATATTGGGCATCTTTTAGTACATGTTGGCATAGACTAATAACTAAAATATACGTTGCGCTTATGAACGTGGTTTCTCGAAATCTTTCGTTTCTCTAACGACAAAAATATGAATGATCAACTTTTACTTCAATGATGATAGCTTATTGATATATTTTTATAATAAATCCCATTGTTTTTATTATGTTCTTATGGTATTTAGCATGTACTTGTAGTTGTCCATGAGCTCAGACTATACCTCTTATTTTATAGTTCCCCGATAGAAATTAAATAGAATAATTATTGATTCTAAGATAACAAATATTTTTCTATCTTGCAACATAAAAATTAATATTGTAACGTCTGGGCCCAAAGGTGTATGACATTCTGGCACTCTCCTTTAAAGACCAATTTAATAAAAACATTGTTTTTTTTTCAAACTTTTCAAAAGTAATTTGAAAAGTAATAGAATCTCATTGACTATTTAAAAATATATGAAACTACAATTATTGTAGAAAAAAAGAATAAATTGTGATATATAGGTTTATCTATTTTTATTATATTTTTATCAGGGTGTTTAACGTGCAGTTTTTGAAAAAATAGCATAACCAAGTTTGATTTCCCTTTATAAACTCACTATAAAAACAAAATGATTGTCAAGTGAAAAAAAACCTTAAAAAAAGATTCTTGATATAAGTTATTATTTGTGTCTGTTGTAAGTGCATGATTTAACCTTTATAAATACGTGTAGAGCAACCCGCCCTTTTTGTTTAAAATTTATGCTATATCCAGTTGTGATATTTTTCGCTTTCACCCAGGTCTTTATACTTAATGTCTATTTATTACTTATTATTGAAAAAGTTTTCGATTTTATTACGAATAATTTATTTTCATTATTTGTGTATTGTTATTATAAAATAATTTAATATTGTTCAAATATTATTCAACACTAAACTACGAATTTTTGTCTTGTTTGAATAAGTTTTTTTGTCGTAAAGATGAAAATACCACGTACATGTTTGTTTTAATTTGAAGCAGAATTAGCGACAAATGTTCGGTCATGGTTGTCACTGCTGTCCCTACAGTTTCACCCGATAATAACTCTGAAGTATATTAGGACCTCAATTTTAATTTTGTCCTTACCTAATATAATCCATCTGACCGTTCTTTTGTTTCGTTTCTTCTTCATCAGACGCATTGACATAATTGTTTATATTACTTGGTTGGGTAAGATTCTGCCGTCTTATGTTTTGTTGCATGTCTTCCTTTCATATTTATTCGCAATAAACTATAAGAAACCGTATCCAACAATATTTTGTATTCCGATCACTTTTAATACTTTTCTAGATGCATTTCTATTATTAGAATCCAATAAATACCGTTGCGACCTACAATTGGAATACATACATATGAAAATTTGCGGTCTATGGCCGCTGTAAATGATTTTCAATGAATACCGTATGAGAGATTATAACGCGAGCGATTATAGAGCGATATAATCTTTATATTGTCATGTTCCGGTTTCTTAATTTTTCATTTTCTGCAGGCTGCAATTTTCACAATTAATATTTTCATTCGCCTCATATTAGGTGCAACAAAGTATTGAGAAAAGCTGCGCATAGGAAATTTTTCGCAGTTGAACAGTTTACTCAGCTCGACAATAATTGAGGAAGTATTTTTTTCGAAAATACACATACAATACTGAAAGTGAATAAGTACTTGATTCTATATTTATGATATCATTCTTCTATACTTAAGATATTTCGGTATTCAACCTTATAGTCAATATTGTGTTCAAAATAGTTTACAACCATAGATAACCGTGCTTAAAACTGTGTAAGGCGTTAGTGAAGACCCATAAAATTAAACTTAGAACTTCAGTCATTACTTGGTCCTTGTGTTTAGTTGAGATAAAATAGAGATTATTTAACGCTAAAATACATATTTAAAATAGACGCGAATAACAATGAAGGCAAGTCTGGCACCTCAATCCTAGCCCTGTTATAATCTTTTTGATTATTGAGACTCCAAATTGTAGATTAAGTAAATAATTTGTAATAATAAATATTTGTTGTCAGGTATAAATAATATTTTTCACATAAATATATTTTTACTGGGAGTAAATAAAGACCGACGCTATTTTATGTGAAATGATAAATTTTAAGTCACTCTGGGGATATGTGTATTTTACAATGAACGTCAAGCGTCAATTAAAAATAAATAGTGCGAATAAATTCACAAAACTCACGTACGAAATACAATTTTATTCTCGTAAAGAATATATCGCTATGAACTAAAAGTTTTGACTTGAACATTTAATTTTTCTGCCATTAAGAATAATACTGATTGTAGCAGATTACGGAACATTAATGCATAATAAACCCACAAATTATGCACATAAATAAGAATTTACTCATACGAAGTACGTAGTTAACCGATGCTACAGAAATAGTGTTTGGCACAGAACTGGATGGTTTGGATCTAAATAAATTGCAAATCTTATCAGAAGGTTGCGAAATCAATTATCAATATACATATATGTAAATAAATAAAAAAAATATTTCAATTTCTTTACTTCAATAAAATCTTGAATATTTTTATTTACATGTTTTTAATTACCTATTGTATATTTAGTTTTATCTGTTGATCAATTAACTTAACAAAATAAATTTTAAATAGCTTATTACTGGTCAAGAAAAACTTTTGGCCATGGTTGTTTTACAAAAAACGTTCCAAAAATTGTTTAGATAATAAAATTGCGTTCTGCCAATACATCATATGATCTTTATAAGAAATATTCACGATAATTTTACCAAATTATTATTAAACGGCACTTAAATTTAGTTACTGACATGATATGTAAATAAATAAATTGTCGTATGTAATTTGTTTCAAAAATCTGAAATAGCAATTATTTTTTGTTAATAAAAAATAAACAACATTATTAAACATCCAATTCTACTTCTTATGTCTTATTCCAAGTTCCGTTCCATATCATAATAAATATGAACATTGATAAACATCACCATTTTAATTAAAGAAGTATCTGAGCACTATGGTGATGTAATTAATTAATGTCATATGTATGGAATTAAAATAAAATCAAAACTTTGTAGATAAAAGAACGAAAAAACAGCCAGGACCGTTAACAGGTGCTTGTGGCATTCGAATAAAAACATCACTGTGGTTAACTTATATTAATCACAGCTTAACATGCATTCTGATGTATATTTTATATACACTTCATGTCTTCATATCGACATTAACTTAATAAGATTTTCAGATATTTAACCATCACATAATTTATGGACTGTACAATATTATCTGTAATATCTATACGTATAAAACACTAGTGGTACCTGCGACTACGTTCGTATCGAATTAAGTGTTAAAATACCCTTAATTATATAAATATATGGGACATTTACTCACACGGTCGTGCATCCCCAAAATAAGTAACTTTATACTTGTGTTTTGGGTGGACAACTGGTAAATATATATAATTTTAAATACATCATTAAACATATCATCATTACACCCAGGCTCGAAGAACCAACAAAATGTTAATAGAAATTGTTGACCCTCGGCGGGAATCGAATCCACGACCCACGGAGCTGAAGGCAGGGTCACTACCCACTGCGCCAATGGGCCAGTCAATATGTATTAAATTGCTTTAAGTATGTTTCCGGAAGATCCGGCGAAACGAGATTTTTTTATCCTTTTGAATGTTTTATCTTTTTGTGTAATGTTCATACATTACAAAAAGATAAAACATTGGACTTTAAATGTTAAAACTACGTCAATCAAATCAATGAACTAGTAAACTAAAAGGTTTTGAAAAAATATCAGCGTAACTATTGCTCTTCGTTAATGCTTAAAGCATTAGCGACCTGTGTCTGATGTGCCATGAAAAATGCACAAACGAAATACCACTTATAGCGATGACGAAAACGTAGCGTCGCTTTAGAAATAAGCAAGGTAACGTACAAATTTATCAATACGTACAATGTATTGTTATTCTGATACCTACGATAGCGAAGATAACCAACAATAGGAAACGTGCCGCTTGTCTCAGTTTCAAGAACAAACTGTATTTTGTTATGTATCACCTAAGCGTCGCAGCATTCCATTTCTCTTAAGACATCGCTAAGATACAAAAGAGTAGTCTGATACGTTACAGGCATATTGAATTCCTTTGCAGCAGTTTATGTAGTTTTTTAAAACTTAAAACCTTTTTATATTGTAACATTGTTCGATCGCTCAGGTTGTCCTTGGCACCCTATGTCGGCGACGGGCTTATATTCTACAGATAAAGGTTATATGATTAATAATCTCTTAAAAAAAAGATACATAGGGGTTTTGGTAAATTTATAATAAAATAATCTTTTCGAAAATTATTAGGTAGTATTATTTCAGATATTAATTAAGGAATTTTCCTTAATACCATAAGAAAATTTGGATTACAGCTATTCTCGCAGTAATTTATAACATCTGGGTACAGAGAAATATAAGAAAAGACAATTTTTTTGGTAATTACACCAAAGTTTTAAAATTAAAACCTATGCTTTATATTAAGCCATCTAATAATAACATTTATGTGTATTTTTTACACACAATTACGACACAAAACCTTTTATTTTTCATTTCTGATTCTTCACTTAAATTCAAAGTTTAGAAGTAGTTTGTGCTTTAGAACCATAATCGATAAAACAAAAGAGAATGTACAATACAATCTTCGCTAAATTGTTGGGAAATTGTGAACTACTTAAAACCAATCGACTCACGAAGTGCTACTAGGTAACTGCTAGATAATAATGTTCTAAAGTATTTACTTCACTTTACAATGTACGGGAATGACGGCACGTTCAAGTGTTACGCGTTACCTAAATGAAAATGCACCGGTAGCTGAGCGAAGTTACGTGGCTAGGTTAAATTGTGCACCTGCTACATGCAATTGTAATAATAAAATTAGTAAAGTACGGCCTGTTACTATCCCAGTGCTGGGCAATGCCTTTTCTCTCCGTTTTTGGTGAGAAAAGGTGGAGAACCACGCTGCTCCACTGCGTATTTGTAGGTTACACATATCCCTAGAATTATATATCATATTTAATTTATTTATATATTTAATTATATATAGTTATAACCTCGTCTAAGATTCTTATATTTACGTGATATTAAGTGTACTTAACTTGTAACAAAATTTTAAGAAAGTGAATTTTATATTCTCTCATTTCGGTGGTACTAGATATATTCTACAGTGACAGCGACATTTAACCTTGCTAATAATTAATACACTACTAAAAACAATATTTAAACTGAATAATAATACCTGAATTATTTGCAAAGCTGTGCAAATTGTTGCTTGGATTTTTTGACAACAAAAAATTCAGAATATATATCAATAAACTTTTATGTAAATTCATTTCTAAGAATATTTACATTGAGTTTATTTGACTATGACGAAACTCATCGTATTTTATTTAGGTCGCAATTACTATTATAACCGTATAATTTATATAGGTTTGTATCCCCTTTAAAGAAAATTGTAAGCACGCAGGAGTGTGAGATTGGGCATAATTAAAGGTCACGTAGAAAAGAAATGCAGAAAGTTATTTATGTATAATCTATACTAATATTACCAATGCGAAAGTCTGGTTTTTAGTCTGCTTTATGTCTGAAACCCTTTCACGACTAATCCGCTGGACAAATATCAATGAAGTTCAGTATCAACGGTACATATACCGGGGTTACATGAAGGATAACAAATTGTCTCCCTGATCTCTCAGGAACAGAAAACATAATTGAGGGTTTCTTAGGCATAACTGAGTTAAGGCGAATGAAGTCGCACTTACAGGTTGTATTTTACACATACGACTAAGATTTCCGGAATAGGTGCCATGGAATTTGAATAATGGCAATTGTATAGAAAATAATAAGATTATACCATGGCATACTTTGTCATTCTACGAAATTCGTTTTATTTTCTTTAATAAGACAAATGTGCTAACATTATAACTTATCATTTTATTAGTATCGGAAATAGTATGTAGTATGTATGCAAGTATGTATGCTAGTATGACCTAAATTGAATTATAACAATTATTTTCAATTGTCCCGCTACACCGGAACAATGACTATGATAAATAAACTAATATGACAAATGATCGAAATATGCAGATTTAATATGAATATCGCAACAGCTGCGTCGCACCGCACAGCACTGCACCACAGTCGATTTATCATGTTACATGGGCAGAGACTGACTTAACGAACCAGGTTAAATAAAATTTGTATCGACGTTTTCATGACCAAATTTCTAATTACCGATGTTATGTACTGTTTTATTATGCTTGTATATTATATGAGGTCGCTTTGCTGGTCGATGTCGGCCGTACTCGATACGTAATCCTCGCACGCAGGCTAAGTTCCGAAATTGCTACTACTAACCCGTCTACTATACAAATGTTTGTTTCCCATACGACATTATCTTAAGTATGTTTCCGGAAACATATTCTCTTATGCCACCATAACTCACCAGGCTACAAAAATTAACATGTGATCAATTATTATTATAATTTTTTTTTCTTTGAAGAGTACCCGCTGTATCAAAGTACAGAAAAAAGTCTTCTTAAATAAATAATGTTTTCAATCTGAATTTCAATAAGTAAGGAATTAATTCGTAATATTTAAACCATTCAGAAATTTTTTTTTCTTGTCAATTAACGCACACAAAAATGTTTTTGAAGTGAACAGTGAAGCGACGGAGATAATTAGGTTCGGTCATTAGTAAAACACTTATATCACTTCGATATGGTAATGCTGTAGACGACGTATAATGTATTGCGCCGAACGTCCATTAAAAGCTTCTAGAGGACTAAAGTTCATTACAACGTTCATGAAGGCTGATAGTGTCGTCATTGCTGTGTTGTTTCCAAGTGTTTACTTCTATAAAACATTCAAAGCTCGGTACAATTTTCTGAAATCGAAGCAGTATCTTTATCACTACCATAAAATATATTGCGATGATTGACTATTGGATGTTTTATAATAAAATCCTGTTATGTTATGCCGTGTGGTATCCGGCTGAGTAGAATAGACCACCCTCATATCTTACCGAGGGGTCGTAAGATTCTAAGGTAAGTTGACGTCAGGAAGGCTGCCGGTCGTAAAATACGTAGCCATATCATGTAGTATGTTTGTAACATGTTGGGCCGACCCCACTTAGACTGGGATAAGGGCAGGAGGATGACGATGATGTTAAATTTTTACGTTACGAGTGATAGTCACATTTGGTTAACCAGCTAAATTGTTTGGATGCGTTTCTAAGAAAGTACAGGCTCAATACAATTCACGCTACAAACGTTTAATATTCAATATTTCTAATAAGGAAATATTATCAAATTACGATGATATCTCATGTATATTACATTAAAATCTGCCCACGGATTTATCCGCATTAACTTCTGTGTCTAAATTTAAAAAACGTGTTATTATTGTTTAATTATTATTTATTCCAAAAGTCATATGGCCCTGTTATTCTGATTGAACGTGGAAGAAGAATAAACGAACGAAATGCCTATGTATAATATCATTATGAATTTCTGTTTTTTTCTGTGTTATAGGAAGTGATAAGAAAACTATGTATTGCATAATACAGTTACTCACCCTTATATAAAAGAGGTCGAATTACGTGTACGAATAAAATATACTTAAGTTTAGGGTCTTTCATCCAAGATGTACAAGTATCTAAGTCACGTGATACTCCAATAGATTTTTAAACAATTTGAGAGATGGTTCAGCATTCACCCCGAACATTGCCAAGTTAATACTTGACTTCTCTAGATTTCATTCCTTAATCGGTACCTCTTTCAAGTGTAATAACCTGTCTGAAGCAGACCCCTTTGGTAAATTAAAGCTTCTATAATATCCTGTTAACCTTAGGCGTTAAAGGTGTTTTATTTCAAAAATGCAAGTAGAACAAGACCTACTCGGACTTAACATATATATATATATATATATATATATATATATATATATATATATATATAATTTACATTTTATATATAAATAGTCCAGCAAAATGTTGTTGGTTAATTAATCTCATTGTTTACGCTTTATACGGCTGATCATTTTTAACGTCTTTTTTCTATATAAGTTGTAGGCAACGATGATTGAATATCTTTTAGCAGTACTCACACTAGAACCACGTTTATCAACAGCGCGCACTCCGTTGCCAATAGGAGAGTAAAACTAGGATGAGCTTACATGCCTTTTGTTTACGTGACTTATGGCTGGCTTGTGATTTAACTTTTTGCTATAGGTATAAGTCGTATTAGGCTACAGGCAAGCCCAATCAAATAACGAATACGTAAATACAAGAATATTTATTGTCAGTTAAATGAAGTCAATTTTTTACCTTTTCTTTATCACTTACAAGTATGAATATTACATTTCTGCCCATTGGCAATCATATCAATCTTTTTGATATATTTCGTATTCAATTGAAATATTTAGGCTGAAAGACATATCATCTTTAAGCCTAAATATGAAAAATTCTCGTTTGTTAAAGAATAACAATTACAAATAGATTCAGGTATTCAGGTTAACATTAAGTGGTGCTTAAAGCCCGGACAACTTACTCTAAGCTCGAAATCGAATATACATGGAATACTGCAGTCATTTTAAAGTCTCACCAATTACTGATCCAGACGCCAGACTCGTTGTATCGCCAAGCTGAATGACTTCTTGACAAGGAATCATTAATCCAGATCCAATAGCTTGAATTTATAAAACGTAGTTGCTTCTCTATTTGCAAATAATAAAATTCTAAGTGTTCAGAGGATGTCTCTCGAATGTTTTTACAATTTTTAATTAAGTGAAAAACATCACGATGATTTATATTATATTAACGTGACGACCACAATGCATCGATTACAACAAATGAGCCATACAATTTCCAACTCTACCGAACTACATAAGATGTCGCTGCCTAGGAGGTCTTAAATATAATATTTAACAGCTATCTACGGTAGAATGATGTAAAGGATTGAGGAGAGTAGATACATTTTAGAAGCTTATAGCAAACAAAAATAAAAGCTAAATTGTTAATACTGATACAAAAAGGGTTAACGATTGAGCACATAATGATGTCTCATAAAGTAATTACAGGCTCCGTTGTTTATCACCTGGCGGGTGATGTCATAGGTGTAATGCGATATCAAATACACATTGCCCAAAAATTTCTTAAAAAGGTAACCGTAAATTTATTACTATCGACTAATTACCTCCGCTTTCGTCCTAAAAGAGGATATGTACCGGCTAGCTGAATATATAGGTCTGATATAAAGTGACAATCAATACTTACTAGATATGAGCAGTTTTTTTTATCGTATTGATTTTTCACTTTCTAATTCCCTCAAAATTTATATATCAATAAAAAGGTATTTAACATTTAAGTAAATTAATGTAGATATTAATTTTCTTCCGGTTAAATACGAACGAGACTGACGTGGCGTTTCACGGTTCATTAGCTTTTACATCATTATGGGTTATGGGTATGTGTTTCGAGTGGCCTTATCGTCGTTAATCTAACAAACACTTGATAAGTACATTTACGCATAAGCTTTAATTTCGTATACAATAGTCATACTCGTATAAGAAATACTGCACTTTATCTGGTGTAACATTGACAACGATGTATCTTTGAAATTCAATTCTCAATATCACTTTCAAGACATCGAAGTGATACATTCTTTACTTCTTCCTCTTCACTACTGAAGGTTTGGCGCTAGCGCACCGTAAGCGACTTTGTCCTTTGCAAGACAATTGCTTCGATTGGCATCTCGTCTCAGTGTATTTTCTGAGAAGTATTTTAAACCCCTAATCCCGTTGCCATGCTATACCACGCATTGCAAGTGTCTCTTAATTTAGTAAAGTAAAGTAGAGTAGAAGTGAACCTAAAAAATAACCTTGAAACAAATAAGAAGTTAGTGTTTCAAATAAATACATAATGTAACGTCTACTTCTACATACATTAACAATGTATACTGAACTTAAACTAAATAGTCTACTGCGAACGACATCATATCATCTTTTTAAGGGCAAACTTTCCTCTGTCTCGGAGATGATTAGGTATTCTGGAAGCGAAACAGTTATCAGTAACATTGAAATGTTGAATTAGCATTACCAACGCGACAGCGGCCATGGTCACAACCAAGTATTAAGTTACACATGAGCACTCCTGGCCTGGCATAGTTAATGCGGGGTATGATTTCCTGTATCCTCCATGTTATCCTCCAGTCGATCTATTTATTTATTGACTTATTATGAGAATTAAACGACTATACTGTGCTATTAAAGAAAACTATTGAACTCTATTTCGATAATGCCATGGACTATAATATTATTCGCAAACTTTTACTTTAGTAGAGATTCATAACGAAAAATATGTAAGTATTATGTTAATCCGCACATCTTGTTGCGTAGTCCTACATATTAAATAAAGGCAAAAGTTTGTGCATTAAATTCTGTTTTTTGGTCGATGTTCAATATACTTTCTATTATAAAAAAGAATTTCAGTAACAGACTGTACAAAAATTCCACTGCTACATAAATATATCATTTCTTATAAAAAAAATTATAGGGAGTTTGGCAGTTTACATCTAACATATCTAAAGAAATTCAGGTATCATCCCGATCTAGTCTTACACTCTTACACGTGTGATGAACCTTGAATAATTTAAAGCTTAACGTCGGTAAAACTTTGAGGTGCTTTGTCTTGGTCGTGCTTGTCTTAGAGAGATCATAAACCTTCATTTTTTTCATACATCTCCATTTTTCATAGCTCGTCACAGTATTTTTTTTAAGTACAACTGAACACACGTAAACTAGGTAAAATCTAATTAGTAATTATCTGGTATCCAGCTTATCTGCAAAATATAAAACAGTAACTTTTCACACAGTTACCGGTACCCAGCGTAGCTTGTTTCATTGTACATGATGTGTGATCGTTAACTAAATTTATATCGTTAACTTCATATATAGACAAAGTACCGCCATGCTACAACAGCCGTCGGGCATAGTGACGTATAAAATGTACTCTTTCCCACAAATTTATCTCCACATATCCTCCTGGATAGCTCGGTGTTTGTGTAAACCCCTTTCCATATTAATATTAATCTGCCATTACTATTCACATTAGGCCTTTCCCTTTGCGTAAGCGCGTGTAGGCGGTTTGTAGCAACAGTTCTAAAAATAGCTAATAAAAAAGCTCTTTGTAGAAACAGAAAATTAAACTAAAATTTCCATTGGAACTAAAAACTACCACCTAGTGTTTGGAGCTCTAATACAATACGGTTCACAGTTGCGACATACTGTTAAATCTCCAGATGTACGACTGTGTGACGTATGGAGAATCGTGACCAATTTGTGGAGCACTTAAGTTAATACACTTAGATTAGAAATAGTTAAGACTACATGTATTGTATTAGAATACAATTCAAACATTATAATACAACACTCTTTCATCTCATTCAATCTCTTCTTAGTTCCAGAGTCTCAATTACAGTAAAACCTTTGTCATCAAGATGACAAGATAATCCCTAACCTATTACCCATGACGATTGTGACTGTTCTAATTGATTTTCACAGTTTTATAGGAAAATAATTAATGGATATGTCCTGATAAAACTGTTATCTGGAACTATCACCTTCTTCTTCTTCTTCTGGGAGTAGCGGCTATGCAGGGCCTGAGGGCCCAGTATCACTTTGACCATTGCTGATCTATTGTGATCGCCTAACTATCACCTATAAAAATGAAACAATTTTTATTTTATTTTATTATTATTATTTTTTTTTTTTTTTTTACTCTCAGTCGACTCAATATGCCATATGGTATCCGGCAGAATAGAATAGACCACCCGTTCTTACCGAGGTGTCGTAAGAGGCTGCTATTAAGGTAAGTGCCGTGTGGTATCCGGCTGCGTAGAATAGACCACCCTCATCTCTTACCGAGTTGTCTTAAAAGGCGACTAAGGTATGTTGACGTCAGGCACCTGCCTGTATTTTACGACCGACCACCTGGTCGGTCGTAAAATACGCAGCCAAATCATGTGGCAACATGTTTGTAACATGTTGTGCCGACCCCACTTAGATTGGGATAAGGGCAGGAGAATGATGATAATGAATTAATGGATATATCCGTTGTTTATTATGGTATTATTATTTTATAGCAACTACATTATATATGCAGTCCACATTTTGTCGATCTTCTTTCCATTGTACCTATTTATTAATTTGCCTGTACCTTATAGAGAATTAGATACACCGATCTATCGATTTTTTATAAACTAAATTTCTTATATTATATATAATTTTATAATAAATATTGTATGTGGCCTATGTCCTTTTAGCTATGTCTTTTTAGCCCTTTTAGTTAAACATACTAACTAATTAACTTTAACTATTCTCATACAATGACTCTGAAAATTAATAACAGTGATATTTGCCTTATAGTAGGAAGTGGATAGTATCAAGAATTCCATTACGACTCGATCAAAAGTCGCAATGGCGGGTATTTACTTTATCAAGTTCTAAAGGCAATCGCAACTTCTTACAAGTTCGAACCGTATCTGTATCGATGCTGTTCGTAGTAACTAATCGATCAACTCTGACGTTCTGCCTCTACAAGTTGCCTTACTTAAGTATTGTGGAGTTGGTAATAGGGTGGTATAAATCATTCTCAATAACTGGACCTCTACAATGAATTGCATTTTTTAACAGATATAGGCAGTTTAAAAGTTCAAAGAAAGTCCATATTTGTAATTTAAATCTTATAGAATATTAAAGTTTGGCAACCCTAAACGTAGTGTATATTTAAAAGTGTGTCAGTTGTTTCAAGCGTAACAACATTAGCATTCATGATTAGATAGTTAATACCATAAGTACATATTAGTTATCGTTAAGAAAAGAAGATAACATTTTCAACAACTTCATAAAACGGGTAAACGTTTCGTTCGAATAAATTAAATTTAAATAGGACCGTTCCTCAAGTATACGTTCGTATCTGAACATCATAATAAATGCTTTAAGTTTTTTTTATGACGGCTTGCTGGCCATCTTCATTGCGTTGCTATAAATGTATCTTTAGATATAAATGTATGCTAAAAGCGATGAAGTTTCTATCTTCTGCCATGAAAATATTATACAAATAAATAAATATATGGGACACTTACACACACGGTCGTCTATCCCCAAAGTAAGTAACTTAATTTTTGTGTTATGGACGACGGACAACTAGTAAATATAGGTACTACATATATTAATTTTAAAAAATACTTAAATACAAATATACACCCAGGCTCGAGAAATCAACAAATATTGAAAATGTTGGACCTCGGCGGGAATCGAACCCGCGACACGCGGAACTGAAAGCAGGGTCACTACTCACTGCGCCTAAGGCCAGTTAATACGCTCAATCTATAGGTTTTTTTCATTCCAGATAGGGCCTATAGCTGAGCTGCGATGGAAATCGAATGGGAAGAACACTACAGAAAACAACAACATTGCCATACACGTCATTCCACCAGATGGAGAAGAAGATGACGAATTTGTTCCGCCGCTACGTCCGCGACGAAAGCTCAGTACACCCCTTAGCGCCTTACCTGGTTCAGTTGACGGGTTATCCGCACCAGGTTACTATTTACTTTTATGCTATATGTAGTTGTACAAAAAAGAATGAGCAAAACAAAATGTACACTTTGTAAACAAAGCTCGCTGTATCACATACATTTTACAATACCTAATTTTGTTATTTCCCTCTTCGTAGTTTCCTAATTTTGAATGCATATATCACAAATTTGATTTATTCATCATTTATTACCCTCCTAACCAAGGCCATTAAAAGTCGGGGATTTGTTAAAGGAATATTTAGTTATTTCATATATTACCACAATGTAAGAATTGTCTATTATATCTATCAATAAATTGAATATTTTGATGTCACTGTTTATGTTGTCTTTAAAATAAACAAAACTGCCTAAAACAAAAATATATAATGTAACTATAGTGCACAATAATTAAGTTTACAATATTTTTATAGTTATTATAATATATACATATCTTTTTATTTTGTTATATATTTAATTTATATACGCGTCCCTATTGCATGCCATGGTAACTTAAAATTAAGACCAATTAATTAAATAGTTTAGAGTATTTTATAGTATTAATAATGTAAGTCTTGTATATTTTTTTGTATTGTGTCGGTCGCAGCATCACCATCTATAATCCAATTTTCATTAACACAGATATGCTTCGTGCTTCTCCGACGCGCTGCCTATCGCCTTTCGATAGAACCAAACGTCGTTTCAGTACCATGGTATCCAGCGCTGCAGCGGCCGCTGTTTCACGACGGTTCTCAGCTACCATAGGCTGGTGCCTTGCTACTCCTTCCGATGTCAAACCGCAAATTGTACGCCAGGGGCGAGCCTTGTGTCTTCAATACATAAAAACTCAGATACGACGGTCACTTACCTGTCCCAAAAAGGTATAAATATATATGATTGTTCGTAGTTTTAACACAAAATACAATGAATGGTACAGTTACGAATCTTCTTGTATATAAAAATTAATCTTTGTGTATGTCCTTTACAAGCTCCGAAACGGCTGAAGCGATTTTAATAAAATTATCAGACAATCTTTGAAATGACCCTTGATGTTCCTGTAAGGTTTGGTGACGATCAGATCATTTTTTTATAACTGTAATTCATATATCTTTGAAGTAAGCCCCGGGGAAGCGGGCTGGACATACTAGTAATCATAAAAATTGCAATTGAAAATTAAATAAGATGTTTCTATCTTATATAGTCCCCTAAAAACTTATGTTGTCTATAGTTTACTATAAGGATATAGACTATTTATATGTATTTATCTATACGTAGAACCTTTTCGTTGTTAATTTCGGCATTATGAATATGGGAACTCAAGAAGAATGAATCCTTATAGGGCTAGATAGGATTTAGAGATAAGCGAACCGACTTTCAATATACTTGTACTGACACAACAATGCCCTCATTTGAATTTATGATAATCTAGATATCATCCTTTACCTAGTTGCATATAGTTTAATGTTCTAGTATTATGTGAAATGGTCATAATAAATCCTTGTCATGCAATATTTTCAGCATTATATAGATATTAAAGCACCTATTATTAATCGTTAAAACCATTACAGCAAATCGTAATGAAACGCCTACAAAGAATGCTTGAGACAGAATGCGGGGAAGAAGCTGTTAACAATACAGAAACTGGAGTATTGGCTGCCCTGAGAGTTTTATGTGCTGCTTTGGAAAGGAAACGACCCGATGCTTTCCGTCACGTGGCACGCCAGGCCACACGTGCACCCTCTGCTATGTTACGCTCTGACACCGCACTCGCAGAATTAACATTAGCACTAGCACGCCGAATCACAAGAGACAATGTTACCTGGTCGAAGGTTTGCTATATTTATGATACTGGATGATAATGTAATTATTATGTTACTTTGTTCAGCTAAAATTATAATACCAAAAAGACATCTATTCACTTCGCAATTTATAAAACATCATACATTCCCGGGAAGCAATAATTTACAGCATCACTGCATATTATAGAACGTGAAATGTTCTCTTCACTTTAAAATCAGAGACTGGAATTTCATCCATTTACTTTAAGAGTGATAAGTTTTAACCAAATGTATTTACAGATTGCTGCCGTTTTCTGCATTTGTGGTGCGTTAGCAAAAGAAGCTGCTGAAGCAGCAGACGGTGAACCAGCTCTCGAATTAGTAGCAGCACCAGCAGCTGCAATAGCAGACTTACTACATGAAAATCCTGGTTCTTGGATCGCTGCGAACGGCGGTTGGGTAATATTCATAATTCATATATAATATTAGGTCCTTACATATGAAATTGGCGTTTTCTATGGGAGGAACATAAAGTCGTTTTTTTTTTAATGAAATATATTTAATTAATCAAAGTATGTACCATTCCTATGTATGCACTTTTGCCATCTCATAGGTAGTTCATTGATCCCCTTACTAAAAAAACCATTCGGGCGGGAATCAATAAAATCTTTGAAGGCGGTTTGGACTGCCCTATCGGAGTTGAATTTTTTTCCTTGCAAGTAGTAATCCAAATGGCGAAAAAAATGGTAATCTGTTGGAGCAAGGTCCGGAGAGTACGGTGGATGTCTAAGACATTCTAATTGAAGCTCCTCTGATTTGGTAGCCGTCTGTTGTGCAGTGTGTGGTCTAGCGTTGTCCTGAAGCAGCAGTGGCCTAGAGCGATTGACCAGCCTCGGTTGTTTAGCAGCTAGCTTTTCCATCATGGTTTGCAGTTGATGACAATAGGTATCTGCCGTAATCGTCTGGCCAGATTTAAGAAAGCTGTAGTGAACCAAACACTTACAAGCAACTTTTTTTTAGTCAATTTTCGCTTAGGGCAGGATTTGGCTGGTTCGCCAGGGTTCAGCCATTGCGATGAGCGCTTCCGATTATCGTAGATGATCCACTTTTCATCACAGGTAATGATTCGATTTAAAATTCCTTCATTATTGTGCCGGTTGAGTAACGTAACGCAGCAGTCGACGCGCGTTTGTCGGTTTGCTTCACTCAATTCATGAGGTACCCACCTTTCAAGCTTTTTCACCTTCCCAATTTGCTTCAAGTGGATTAGAATAGTTTTATCAATAACACCGGAGCCTGCAGCTAACTCGGACGTGGTTTGGGATGGATCCGCTTCCGCAATAGCCTTCAATTCTTCATTATCAACTTTGGTCTCCGGCCGTCCACGAGGCTTGTTCTGCAGGTCGAAATTTCCAGAACGAAAACGTTGGAACCAAAAACGCACTGTGTTTTCTTTTGCGACACCGTCACCATACACATCATTAATCCTTCGAGCCGTTTCTGCAGCACTGGTGCCACGGTGGAACTCATACTCGTAAATAACGCGATATTTCATGTTTTCCATTTAGTAAACAGAGTGACATGAAGAAAAAAAAATGAATTAGGGGGTTTGAAACACAAATGCATGAGTAAATAGCTGTATGAATTTGAATTTGGAATTCCTAACCATAAAGGTAATATTTGAGATCAAAGTGGCCAGTACGACAAAACGCCAATTTCATATGTAAGGACCTAATATTATGTCTTATCATAAGGTGTATTAGCCCAACTGTGAGACCGTGCGGCACTTTTGAAAGGGTTACAAGTTTAAATCCCGGGCAGGCATCAACAAGTTTTTTTGTTCAGTTCATTTGCAATTTATGACACGCTTTTCAGTGAAGGAAAACATCGTGAAGAAACCTGCATATCTCTAGAGAATTCTAGAGATATGTGTAACCTATCAATCCACATTGGAGCAGCGTGTTTGGTCCTTCCCCTTACCCTTCCCTCCAAAAACGGAGAGAGGAGGCATATGCCCAGCAGTGGAATAGTAACAGGCTTTAGTTACTTTATACTTTTCTCGAATTGACATTATTATTTTAGCACTAAATGCTTTTATAGCATCAAAGAATGTGATAGGATTACGCTAAAGAGTTAAGCAGTGCGAAATTCTGAGAGTATATGCAGTATGGCTGTGACTAATCATGTCACAACTGTGACAACTAAGTATAGTTTTAATTATTAAAACGAATTCCTCGGCGCGTAACAACAATATTAATAGAGTTACTCGACACGATATACGCCTAATGTTTTTATAACATTTCAAAACAATATAGATGAAAGAACAAAATCGAGACGTCCAATATCAGTTTTTGTGTTTCAAACAAAAAGGTGTGACCAATCGGATTTACTGTGACCAAACATGAAATTATAGCTAATAATTCGAATCTGAATAATTATGTAAAACTTAATTTAGACATTTTAGTTTATGTGAAATGGATACGTAGATTCCTGATCTAAACGAATAATGTAAACTATCCTCAAAAGAAGTAAAATATTATCTCAAATTGTTCTGAACCACTGAATCGCACAAAAGAAATTAAATTCAATGATTGTCATTTTTATTAACATAAAAATATTTTATTCATACCTTTTAAACTCTTTATCAAAACCTTTAATAACAAGACCTTTTAAATAAACCGAATACGACGTTGTAGCGATTTGATATAATTCTAGAACTAATTTGCAATAACAATAATTATACGGATAGATCAGTATCATACATAAAATAACATACTGCCATATATATGCTGTATTTCATTTTATTTATAATTACGATACTGGATAATCTTTTCTCAAATCCGGTGTCAGTGCCGGTTTAGACGAGGTCCCAATTTTTTGACGTGGGTTGGTTATAGTTTCACGCTACTATTTCGACGGTGGAAGGACTAATCACAGTCATTCCAGCAGCCCTCCACTACACGTCGCCACAGGAGGCACCCTTAGGACGATAAATTATTACTAAGAAATTTCTAGTGTACATTATAAAAGAATAAAGAATGTCGCCCAAAAAAATTTTGAGGTTTAACCCTTATCACTTAGAAAAACTAGACTTATGATAAATAGATAGTAGTTGATTCTCAGACCTACTGAATATTAAAAATTTCATAAAAATCGGTCAAGTCGTTTCTACCGAGTGACATTGTGACACGAGAATTTTATATACAAGACGAGAATTTTATATATGTATAAGACAATAATTTGTTTCAGAACGGCCTTATCGAACGACTACGAGTCAGTGATCGAGATCAGAGATCCGAAAAGACGCTCCGAGTTATGATCTCATTCTTTGTTATAGTGTGTCTACTACTCTTGTTGCTGCGATGGGCGTGGGCGTAATAAATAAGCATTTATAACTATAATTTCATAATTGCCAATCGATCTTGTGAGAGAATCTAATTAAGTAAGAAAGGAGGGTGGTCTATTCTATGCCGGATACCACACGGCGTAATAATACCACACCTTTTGTAATAATACATGCATTTTAAAATAAATTTAAGTACAAACTTGATCTGTAATATACACTGTTGGGTTTATAAGTAGCCTAGACATACTCAAAATGGACTTCACTAACTGCTACTTCAGTAACTACACTAAAACTTTATATAAATTTTTGATTGCGTTTCAAATAGTACTTATTAAAATATTATTCTAGCAACGTAAATCATATAAAAAAACATTTATCGTAGCTTTAATAATTATGAACATTTCTACGCATAATTTATTCCCTCTAAATAAATGAACGACGTTTAAGCATTCTTACGCTAATGTGTGATGACCCCAAACATGCTGAATGCTCATATGACCTTTGGAGGACGACTGATTAGCAAGTAAAGGCTTTACCAACGCTCTAACTTTGTGATATCAAACTGTTGTTATACTTAGCAGTTTTTATTTAATTAGTGCCTTACTTATGGTCACTATAGCATTGCGAGTCGTTAAAACCTTCTTATGTGCGTGAGTTAAGCGCCGAAACCCTCCTGGGAGAATTTGCAACATAGACGAGGATAGTAAGGAATTACACCGCAAAACAAGTGCAAGTCTTAAACTATCTACAAAAATTTATTAAACCTCTTCTTAAAATAGTTATTGCACACAATATACTATCTTCACTCTGTTGTATTTCAAAAAGATGAGGTGCAAATTGGTTTGTAAACCCTAGACCACAATTATAAATCAAATACAAAGAAAAATTTTGGCTTTATTCCAGAAGCCCCTTCATAAATTTTCATGATCTCGAAATTGGTTTGCTAAAATTTAGACACAATCCTTCGATCGCAAGTTTGGTCTTTGCATATTGCTATAATGTAGTCATATTTTACAAAGTACCTGAATATATTTCTTCCAACTTAAAAATGGGTGTCCTACCCATTACGAAATTAATGAGATTTAACCTCAGTTCGAAAAAAATAAAATAAAAAAATGATTCGTTATATAATTTATTACAACATTAAAACTGCATGCAAAGCAATATTATAAATTCTATCACTATAGCACAAATTACGCCACTAATAAGTTTAGTTTAAATATAAATGTCAAAAGAATTGTGCTTTAAAGTTGTAGCTTTTAAAAAATTTTGTAAGAATTATATACATATTAATTTATAACTAATAGTAAATATTAAACAATTAATTTTCGAATGAATATTGACTTTTAATTTCCCGTTATTCGAATTTTGTGATTGTATTACGATGCGATTAAATTTAAATTAATCATAAAAAACAAAAGTTTTATTTTAAAATTTTACTTACCGAAGGTAATAAAAATTGCCCGCTTTTAGTAACCTAGATGTCCCATTTTTATAGTGTTTAAAAGAAAACATTGGCATTCTTAATACTTACTTGTTAGTAACCAAGACTACAGTGTACATGTTAGTAACTAGTAAACATGGCTGAAACCATACTGATTGAAAATAGAGCACAGTTTCGAACTGTTGCGCTATTTGTCAATCGAGGACACTTTTGAGCACCTAACTGTGTATCTTGTGTATTATATATCAATAAATGACATGAGTAACAACATATAATAAGACGGTAATTAATCGAACCTGTATATTAATGACAGTCTTAAATTTTGATAATAATTTAAAAAAATGGGCTTAGTTTTCCTACTAACGCCAGGTCACCACGCAGCGACTTAGATCGCCGTCGACTCGCCAGCATGTCGCCAGCGACTTTTAACTATTGTGGCCATTTGTGCCCATTTATCTATGGTGGCCATATTATAGCGATCGCTCATTCATAGATAATAAACACGTAGTGTGTTTATAGAATATAGATGAGAAACTCTTTCATTTAATTAGAGTAATGAGAGGAAACTGTTTTACGTCCAGTCTCAGAGATAAGTTACAGTGAGTAACTTAATAATCCTCTAAATGGCGCTGCCATCATATCGTCTTATAGCGGCTCATTTAATAAAAAGTAGGTATAGTACCGGCAATAAATAATGCACATCGACTATTGAGTCTAAGAGAGAGAAAATCGGATAGATTTTGATTCATATTGCATTGTCTCTGTCGCACAGACTGACGAACCCGTGTGAAACGTCAGATACTAACATCGATGTGCATTATATAATGCCGGTTACTATACCTGGCTAACCGAACTTTGTTCAATATTTTCATTTCGAAAATATAAAAAATGCAACTAAAAAAAAAGTTAAACGGATTGTGTTGATGTTTATTAGTCGAATCGATCCGTGAAAATTGAAATTTGAGCCCCCTCGTACCTTGCCCCGCCCTTGAATGCTCATATAGTATAAACCTATGTTACATACCATAGAAAACTATACAAATAAATCAGTCATAGCTGGTACAGTCTATGGTTTTGTACCGTACCAGTACAGTAGTCTATGCAGTTCAGTACCAGCTGCCATAGAACTCTACTATTTGAATTATTATTTGTCTGTGGTTACAATGTAAAACAAGAGTTGAATTGATAGGTATGAATGAACAAAAGTATAATCTTTGTATATTGTTGATAGAAGAACATACATTGAAGTGTTCAGAAAATATTTAAATACTTTTTAGCTGCGGGAAACTTAAAATAAGATAGTTATTTATCAACGTTTTTGCCAGAGTGTAATACAATAAAAAAACGTCATACCGTGAAGTGGCGCTGATGTAGGAACTTTTCGACAATTAAGACATGCACTTATTGTCTCGTATGGTTACCGTTCTACTTTAAATAGGATTATCTACTGCAAATTGCAACTTATGCGTATTTGACTAATTTCTGTCTGTTATATTTATAGTTTGTTCACAGTTCGACCGGATGAATTATGCTAGTAATGAAATTGTATGACGTTACAGGTTCAGCATTAACAACAAAATTTTTATTTCAGATGTGAATGTGAGTGGAACAATGAAGTATTCTTGTGACTAAATGAAATAATTAAAAATAAAAGACTATTTAATGCGATAGTATTCGAGTTTGAGCCACAATGATCAAAGGTACATTGCCTAAAGACAAACCTGGCAAAATGAGGATCCGAGCTTTTCCTGTAAGTTTCGATATTATAATATATAATTTATTATGTTGTAGTTGTTTTTTATAAATAATATACCAAAAGGACTTATATAACATTTGCAAATGAATAGGTCTCAATGAAAAAAAAAACTTCCTTTATATGTTGTCATATCACTTATAATAATATAATATATTTAATTTGTATGAAAGAAGAAAAGAAAACTATCCATTTTATTTTCATACAATGTGACATTACATTTTGATAATTGTTCAATATTTTACATGACATTTGAAACACTTTGTATTTGATAACCAGTATAATAAAACTTTTTCTTTATTATATATCTATGTCCAAAAAAATTATACTCCTTTTATTAAATTTTATTTTCTAGTTTTAAACTACCATTTTGAATTTTTTTGTCTGTATAGTAGAACTATTTTTATAAAAACTACTATAACTGAGAGTATTTCATTAGGTAATATTGACAAATAAATGACACTTAATTCAAAATTAGAAATGTAGATTAATTTCAGTTTGGATTTAAAAATTTTAGTTGCAGTATGTCATAATTACATTTTATTTGACAAGGAAGATATAAAAACAAATAAAAGCATTGAATTGATTTTAGATATTTGTTTTATAAATTTTCTTACATTTTGCTACAATGTTTATGTGATAGTTTACATATTTAATAGTAACAATATGACTAGAAAATTTCAAGTATGGAATTACTCAGAACCATATTATCAAATGTACCCTGACACATGGGTAAGATGATTAATTTAATAGTATGATATTTAAATATATATGATATATATTGTTCACTTTAATTGTTAACCTTATTACTTTCTTAATCTGTTCACTGGTGTTTGAAAAGCTTAAAATTGTAATTACAATATTTATATTCACTATATGATGAAATGACTTACATTTCAATAACTTTATACCATCAGTGCAATATAACTATTATTAAATTCATTCAGTCAAAATTTAGAATAAAATTGATACAGACTAACAGTTGAATCGTAGATTGTTCTCATACTTAAATCATACTATAAGTTTCCATACAAAATAAATTATATTTGAGTAATGAAAATAATATATAACAGATCATATAGTGTAGTAAAATCTGTATAAACTAAGGATTATCATTCAATTCATAATAATAAATAAAAATTTAATTAAGAAATATAACATAGAACAAATATTCTCTGTCTTTAAGCAGTTAAAAATTCTAAATATAATTCAGGTTGGTTTGTAGTGATAATGTGTAACATTAGATAAATTTATATGTTTAAAAATAAGAAGTAAAAGTCATGTATTCTGTTTTTAGCAGTTAAATGATTGAGCATTCTGTTTATCTTTAATTTAAAGAAAGAGTTTTGTTACTTATCTTAATTCCAAATATCTTCAAGCAAACTTGTAAACAAATGCTTTGAATCGTCAACTCTACTGCTGGTTCAGAAAGCTATTCCTACCTAGAAAAGCTAGCAAGAAACTCTGCAATTGCTCTTTTCAAAACTTAATTCTTATTACTAGTTACATTTAGTCATTACTGACTTGTACACAGTTGAAGACAGGCTATGTCCACACATTCTTATCATCTAAATAATCCAAACTATAGTTAGGCTTTCTGCGTCAGCCTCTTTTTACAATGTTTTTAAACTGCTGTAATGGCACGATGAAAATTAATTGCTACTAGTTATAAAATTCTACAATTTATAAAATATATTGAATATATCCTACTTTTTAGATGACTATGGATTCAAAGTATGTTGAGAGCATATGGAGTTTATTGAAAAATGCAATACAAGAAATACAAAAGAAAAATAATTCTGGACTTTCCTTTGAAGAGCTTTATCGTAATGCTTATACTATGGTTCTTCATAAATATGGAGAACGACTGTACACTGGCCTGAAGGAAGTTGTCACCCATCATCTAGAAACCAAAGTATGCAATTACTATTTTTAACAAACAGATAAAATGATAAAAATTAAGTTTATGCATATAATTTTTAGTGTAGTCTATATTGTATGTCTGCTTTGATCTAATAGCTAATGAGCTGGAGCATTGTTAATGAAATTTTCTGCAATTCATGTTTATATATTAATATCAGTTGAAGCACAAGACACAATCTATATTGTTATAATTGTTATAATAGAAAAATATATTTGCTGACAGCATTGATGTACCTTCAAGGCTTATTCCCTTTAAACAAAAAAATAATAAACTGAGCTCTTTTTCATAATATTTTACTTAACTCTTGCATTTATAGTTAAGAATTGTTCCTGTACTTTTTCAATTCTTTTAATATGAATTATATTGTAAGATGCCTTAACTGTGCAACAGTATTCTAGGCTTGTAAATTTTAAACTTTCACAATTCATACTTATTATTATATAAATAAATGGGTCACATCGCGACAAAATCGAGTTAACATTTTACAAGGTACAATATTGTCCTGATGTGACCCGTTTATTTATATAATAATAGGTATTCTAAGCTACTAGAAACTTAATACATGATTAAATAGTTTCATCATGATAGAACTTCATTTGAATTGTTAGTTTAATTTTCATTTACTTTAGGTGCGTGAAGATGTTCTCCACTCTTTGCACAATGGGTTTCTGCAAACATTGAACAATGCCTGGACAGACCACCAGACCAGCATGGTGATGATTCGTGACATACTCATGTACATGGACAGGGTGTATGTGCAACAGAATGATGTAGACAATGTTTACAATTTAGGGCTCATTATTTTTAGAGATCAGGTAAATTAATTATTATTAATTATATGTCATTTACTAACATTTAGTCTTAAGGCTCTTACTAACAACTGGAGTGTAAATGTCTTAAATAAAGATTATAATCTTCTGGATCAACCGATGGAGTCCAATGTTGGACATAGATCTCTACACCACACGATGTTGTGCAGAGGGTCGGGTTGTGTGTAGGGGGTCTAACGACGCCACGTTTTTCGGTGCAAAGATCATACTATTACAATAAATTTGACAGTGTACTTCTTTCGCATAAATGAGCTTAAACTGCCGCGATTTGAATGTTTAATTGCAATAAAACAATGCAAAATCTATATGTCCATCTTTTAATGAAACTATCTAATTGAGTCATATCAAATAATTAAAAAACCTTAATATGTGACAGAAATATTCTCTCCTACATATGTAAGACAAATGTAAAATGTAGACGTAATTCCTTAAAATATGTGACCATTGTCATAAAACCTCGCAATAATTGTATAACTTTTCTATCGGAGAAGAGGTCGCTATTCTTCTCCTTTGTACCTCATCACACACTGCTTCTTTGTAATATAAAGCCCACTCATTTCTCCTTAAGCTTCGCGATATGCAAACCCACAATACACATTTGTGCAAATAGTAAATACTTCACAAATAGTTCACTTTACCGTAACGTATATAGATTAGCCTTAGACTAGCCTAAGACTAGCCTTGCCAGCGGTTTCGCGCGCGTGGAAATGACCGTGACACAAATTTCTTATAAAATTCAAACTTTAAACATAAAAGTAGTTATTGTAAGTTAACCATAATAGATAGAGACATGCTATCGTGGACTTTTTTGTAGGATTTTTATAGATCTACAATTCTCAAGTACATTACTTTAGCGTATCTCTGCTCCCAGCAAGCAAGATTTTTAACAACTGCGCGATTTCTCCCATACAATTTACATACCATTTACCTGAAGCATCCGGAAGTATTGCAGTATCTTTTGGTGAAAACCGTACAAAAATCCGTTCAGTAGATTTTGAGAAAAACTATTACATACAGACAGCTTTTTGGGACTTTGTTTTATAATAAGTATAGATGTTGTATCGCAGGTGGTTCGCTATGGTTGCATTCGTGACCACTTGCGGCAGACGCTGTTGGAGCAGGTCGCGCGCGAACGGCGAGGCGAGGTAGTGGATCGGTTGGCCATCCGCAACGCCTGCCAGATGCTCATGATACTTGGCATCAATTCGCGTGCAGTCTATGAGGAGGACTTTGAAAAGCCCTTCCTGCTTCAATCTGCCGAGTTCTATAGGGTAACTATTCACAATATCTAGTGATTACTTAGATAGATTATTAGATCTTGCCTTCCCTAAATGCTCCTCATTGACTTACTCGAGATCATTTAGCTTTCAAGGTGTAAAGCTGTGGAATGATTTACCTGTATCAATCCGCAAATCTCCTTCCCTATCAGCATTTAAGTCACAGACTAAAAAATATCTGTTTTAAGTCATTTAAATTAAATTTAGCTTATTATCAATATTAAATTACATTTTAATCAATTCAAATAATCACTATTAACTATTATTTTATTCATTTATTTTTCAACTTTAATCTATGTACAGTTTTTCGTTATTTTAATTTTTCTTCCTTCCTTTTTTATCCATCATCAATTTTTTTTTTCTTTTCATTTTCTTTCTGTTACTCATAGGTTGGCTGGTAGAGATCCCTTTTAGGGATAAGTCCGCCTTTTGTTTATACAATAAAGATAAATAAATAAAAAAAATAAAAATAGATTACTGCTTCGCTACTGGTTTCTTGATATAATAATCTTCTGCGTAGTATAATAAATATTAATATAAATTACATAAAAATCAACGATACATACACAAATACCCAGACAATTACAATTTCTATATTCCAATATTAAAAAAAAACCTTACAGTTTGATAAATTAACTTGTACTTACTTATAAATTTCAACACTGAGTTTAGGGGTTTTTGTTATTGGTGTGTAATGCAATTTTTATACATAGATTATTTTCAGTTTACAGAAACTATAACAGAACTACTTTTCTATAATCCGCGCGGGTTAACCGAATTCATGCAAAGCTATTGAGTATGAAGCAGGCAAAATTCACGTATCTTACACATGCAGGACAAGCCACCACATGCATCCCAAGACGCGTCTACCATCGGTTGTTTGCCCCGAAACCGAAACATGATCAGGAGGATAGGCTCCACGACAAAATCGTAATAATTACGTAATGATTAAAATCGCAATGATTATATGAATAGGATAGGCTCCACGACAAAATCTTAATGATTACGTTATGATTAAAATCTTAATGATTATATTAATAGAATAGACTCCACGACAAAATCGTAATGATTACGTAATCTTTAAAAATGTTAATGCTAAATTAATGCTAAATAAATTAAAATGCTATTTTAATAATTACGATTTTGTCATGGAGCCTGTCCTCCTGATGATGCTTGGGTTTCGGGGCGAAACGATCGTCGAGATTTTGGTGGTGGTTGTGTGTGCTGCTTGTGTTTATTGTTGCTGGTGGAGACGTCTTGGGAAGCATGTGGTAACTTGTCCAGCATGAGTAAGGTACGGGAATTTTGCCTGCTTCATACACATTAGCTTTGCATACATTCGCTTAACCCGCGCGGATTATAGCAAAGTAGTTCTGTTATAGCTTCCGTAATATGGAATTCGGCAAATTAACGCCTGCTTCGATAAATCATATTTTCAGTTTCATTTTCGATAATTTATAAAATACATTTTAAACAAACTCGAACACAAGGTCTTTCTTAAGAGGCTGGCATCTAAAGATTGACGGTTTTTTGACAGTTGGAATCTCAGAAGTTCTTGGCCGAAAACAGTGCGGCGGTGTATATAGCTCGCGTGGAGGCGCGTATCAGCGAGGAGGCTGAGCGCGCTCGGCACTATCTCGACGAAAGTACCGAGCCGCGCGTTGTGGCCGTGCTCGAGCACGAGCTCATCGAGCGACACATGAAGACCATAGTTGAGGTATATATTCGTGTAATAGACATGGGCGAAATGTATCCCTGACAAGAAAAGAGTGATATATATCTTTTCGCTCTTGGGATATATATCACTCTTTTATATCTTTAACTCTTTTAGCTCAGTACGGCTTGAGAGTATAAAGCAACTAAGACTAAAAATATATCCGATATATCTTCGGCTCTTTTAGCCCGGACTTAGAACTCAGTAAGGCGGTATTGTACTTTTTTATTTATTATATAAATTATGCTACATATTTTCTTTATTTTTTATGTTTTTCTATTTATTATGTACACTATTATTTACACTTTTCTGATATGTACAGGTAAGGATTCTTCTACCCACTAAGAATGGAATGTAAATAAATAATCGTTCGCGAATTAGTGATTTTTTTTTTGATACATTTGCATCCAATTAAGCATTTTATGTCTTTGACATAAAGCACAAAAAAGCTGAACGCCGGCGCGTGTTGTCGTTCCGAAAATCCGTAGTTTACATTTTTAATACAAATATGCAATAGAGTTATTCGTATCTCTCTTTGACATGTAAATTGCTATATAAGCTCATCTCTTTCACTCTAACTCCGAACGAGCCGTAACTCATCACGAAAATTGACTCTTAAGATTAAAGATATAGAGATATAATTGAAACACATGCGAGCTAGAGAGTGATTATATCTTCTGGAGAGATATATATCTTTCTTGTCTTTAGCTCGCGAGCTACTCATCTCTATCGTGTAATGTTTAGCAGTAAACTGACTACAGTTTGGAGGTTTTAATATAAATGTATTATGAGTTAATATGAGTATTATATTATGAGTTATTATGAGTTAACTATAAGAGATAAAGACATCCTATCGCGGATTTGTTGAAGTAACTTTATAGATCTACAATTCTATACTACATTACTTTAGTGTATATCTCCTAATTTAAGCGGCGCACACGACTTAAGATCACAGCAGACGAGTTTTTTTTAGAACTATTAACATAAACCTTCCGAAAGAATTGCACCATCTTTTATAAAAAAAAATCGTTTCAATCAATCGAAATCTCCGCAAAGTAACGCCTAATTCTATAAATTATTTAAAGTATTAATTCACTTAGTGTGGAGATGGATGACCGTGTGTGTTAGTGTCCCCATATATTATTTAAATTTTGGTGTATCTCTTGATTGGTAACGTACCATGTTACTTTAGATATAGATATGTTAAATAATAATTTGAACTCTTTGTATTTGTGTGTCTTACCGTCCCATGTATTCACTTATACAACTGGGCCGATGGCGCAGTGGGTAGTGACCCTGCCTTCAGCTCCGCGGGTTGCGGGTTCGATTCCCGCCGAGGGTCAACATTGTCTATAAACAATTTGTTGGTTCTTCAATCCTGGATGTGTATTTATATTTAAGTTTGTACTTTAAATTATATATGTAGTATATTTGCCAGTTGTCCGTCACCCATAACACAAGTATTAAGTTACTTACTTTGGGGACGGACGACTGTGTGTGTAAGTGTCCCATATATTTATTTATTTAAAACAAAAACTGTTCCTAATTTTTGGATCTTCATAGATGGAGAATTCTGGTGTCGTGCATATGTTGATGCACACACGCACGGTGGAGTTAGCGTGCGTATATAAATTGCTTTCCCGGGTGGGAGAGGGACTACGTACCGTAGCTGATGCGGTGTCCGCAAATCTACGTGAACAGGGTCGAGCCCTCGTCACCGACACCCACCACAACACTAATGCCATTGCTTATGTCCAGGTATGGGTAATCACACTACTTAAAAACCTAATCTATTTAATCTATTTGTACCAGACATACTGATCATCTATACGTACTAACATAAATACTCATCATTAATTTCATTATAAACTACGTATGCCAGCGCATCAGTGTGTCACAAAATTTTCCCGAATTGAAATTTCGAACATAAAAGTGGTTATTGTAAATTAACCATAAGAGATAGAGACGTGCTGTCGCGGACTTTTCTGTAGCATTTTTGTAGATCTACAATATTCTCCTACATTACATTATTGTATCTGTGCTTGTTTACGCGGTGCACGCAAGTAATGCTCGCAGCAGGCGAGTTTTTTAACAACCGCGTGACCTCTTCAACGCAATTTACATAAAATTTTAATGTTCTATTAACCTAAACCTTCCGGAAAAAATTCTTTAACTAAAAACCGTACAAGATCTGTTCAATAGATTTATAAGGTGTTTTTTTTCATATATTTTTTGTCTCTTCACAGAACCTTTTAGATCTTAAAGACAGATTCGACCACTTCCTTTACAAGTCGTTCAATAATGATAAAATATTCAAGCATATGATTGCTTCCGACTTCGAATACTTTCTCAACCTTAACAATAAATCTCCCGAGTTTCTGTCGCTATTTATCGATGGGAAACTAAAAAAAGGCGAAAAAGGTGTAAGTATGAAATTCATAATGAACTTATGGCTCTTAAATTTCGATGAACGATGCGGCGGTATATATTATATAAGCCAGGATTGGCCAACCTTTTTATCAACGTGCCAATTTAATTTAAAATAAAGTTGATAATAAAAAAATATTCAATTAAAAAACAAGTTTAAAAAATCAATTTAGTTTATACCTACTACCATTTTAATATGATTAATTATATAACAATATATTGATGAAACATATAATTATTAAAATTTTATAAATGCGTGTTTCTCTTCTCTGATATAGGCAATTTATATCCTTCATTAATTAACTAAGCGGCATTCACTTATCTTAAAGCAATAAAAGTGGTTGCACTTGCCTACCAATGAGTCAAACACAGGGTGCTACTTTACATTTTATTTAATATGTATAACAATATTTTGTATCTAGATGAGTGAACAAGAAATCGAAGCAGTACTAGACAAGACCATGGTGCTGTTCCGTTTTCTTCAGGAAAAGGACGTATTTGAGCGCTACTACAAACAGCATCTAGCTAAACGACTCTTGCTCAATAAATCTGTCTCTGACGACAGCGAGAAGAACATGATCTCTAAATTGAAGGTATTTTTTTAAATAAAAAAAATTGTAATACTTTCTTAAAAGCACAAAAAGGCATGAAAACGTTTCATTATATAAATTGTATAACTGTAATGTAATTGGATTTGCTAATAAGTCACTTATTTTGACAAAATGAAAATGTTATTATGATTTAAAATATATAAACTGATACATATTTAATATGTATTGATAAATATATGGCCACTGCCACTTGCGTCAACGGGTTAGTCATTATATTATGTCGACTTTGAACAAATTACACAGCTGGTCCTAAATGTTCGATATGTTTTGTTAATAAATTTTGGTCCCAGTAATTTAATTAAAAATAATAATAATTGCGATACTGATCTTATTCTCTATCAGTCAGTGCAATCAGTCAATGTCAGTTAAATGTCAATGCAATATGTTTTTTTAATAAATGTGGATACTATCAATACTACTACTACTACTATAATCACTACGTTTAATAGTCATATTGGTGAAAGCGATATTAATCTTATATCAATAATGTCGAAATAAAAGGTCAGTGGTCAGGTTAGCTAGAGATCTCTTGCTGACATTACCGTTGACTGAATACGAGCAATATACAGATTATCTAGTGTTAGAAATCTTTTCAAAGGATTTCATGCATCTTGTACCGCTTAATTTAAAGTCACTGCTGACTGTGAGCGTTGTATTAGACAATCATATTCATCTGCACGAGTAAACAAAATTCGGTTAATTACTTGGCAACACTTCCGTGACCGAGCGTATATTTATTTATTTATTTATATAGAAGTATATAAGTAATGCATTCTCGTAGAGTTAATGTTTGACGTTAAATTTTTTTTTTTGCTAAAATCCGCGATTAATTAATTAGATAATATATATAATGCTAAATGTAGAGTGGACTATGTTTTCATACTCGTTACATGCAGGTTTCGTAACAACACATGCACAAACCTCCACCACCGCCACCACACTACACAAGCACTATACACGTTCACTATAAAAAAACTCAATAATCGTTTCACCCCTCAACCGAAGAATCATCAAGAGATAGACTCCTCGACAAAAATCATAAAGCACATATTATATCGAAATAATTTCATTATTACTTGTATTATGGATCTCCGCAAAGTAACGCTTAATTCTATAAATCACGTGACTTTGATTTATGCAGGGACGGTTAAACTTGCAATGGTAATTCATTGTGGACCCACTTAACATAACTTATTTTTTATTTTTTTATTTTATTTATTTAAGGAAAACAAACAGTATAATAAATCTAAAAAAAAATTAAGTTTACAAATAATACAAAAACCAGCAAAGTTTCCACAAATAATTTAACACAAGTAAGAGTAAACAAGTTAGCTTTACAAGCATATTGCAAAATTCAAAGAAGAATGACAATGAAAATAAAAAAATGTTTATATATATACAAATATTACATAATGTATCACTTGAGATATCCCTATTTAGTTTTAACAGTTTTGCCACGAATTAATTTTTTAAATGTCTCAAGAGAACACGTTGTAAAATCGATATCAACAAAATTCTTATTGTAACTACGACAAGCTCGAAATAAAAAAGTATTCCTCGTATTTTTAGTTCTAACTTGTAAATAAACTAATTTTATTTTTTTGTCCTTTAAGACACGATAACCACACTAGCTGTTTCTGAAACGTTCGTAATAAATTTGATGATTTATAATTTGCGAAACCTAGTATTGCCTCACTTATGTATTAGATTTATAAAATTTCTCATGGAGAAGGCTTGTTGAAAGACGTGGAACCACGAGACTTTCACTGTATTATCGGTGATGTCTCCCAAATTGAGAACTCCATTATCGATTAAAACCTCTTATCCTCTCCTGCTTCATCCTTACATTTCTGCAAAATTCTTTACCGATAACAGACATTTCTAGTGAGTGTCCAATTTTCTTTGTAGTACAAACAACAAAAGTAGTAGAAAACATATCTTGTTTAAAGTCTTCTTTCTTATTTATGACAGAACAATGTAAAGAATTTTGCAGATTTTCCTAAGACTTTAAGCAGGATATTCCATAAGTAGGATAAAAATTAATTAGAATGTTTTAAAATAAATTTTTCTGTACATATATAATATATAATGCATCATCCATCTCTAACTTGGTACATTGAAAACTAGCTCTCTCTCGCTCACTTATCTAAAGATTTTTCTTGAATTTATACTATAGTTAGTAATGTTCTATTTTTACATATATAGAAACTGGCTATATATTTCGTATCGGCTAGATTTGGTAGTATCGCCTTGTTCCGACTGGTCTTTTTAGCCATAAATTGTAGGTTTTTAAACAACAATATTCTATATACCTGCCACAGAGAAAATAAATAATGTTATCTTAGACAAATGATGATAAAGTATAGGTGAATGAAGGTGTACAGACACACAAAAAGTCTTATATTAAAGAACAAATTTATTTATGTATTGAAGTAAATAAAAATGTGTACGATTCTAGAGTAGCGCTAATTTATAGATTGTCTTTTTAAAAATAATTAATTAATTTTAAATGAATGTTTACCATTAATATTCTTACCTTAATGGCCTTAGGGATGAAGTATGTACTTAGTAAGCACTTAGTTGAAAAATAAATAGCTTTATTTACTATAAAAAAATTAACAATGGTTATTAACTAATTTAGCTTCTTAATTTTTCAAATATCGATTGGTAGCAGCTTATTTGAAAATCATTTCCCAAAAGAAAAAAATATGGTCTAAGAAAACTTAATCACATATGATCAGAAATTTTAAAAAAATCTCTTTCTTTTGTTACTTTAATGCAAATAAATAGTTAGCTGATAAAATCTGTGTGTAATAACAATTTTGTCAACACTTTTCAGACTGAATGTGGGTGTCAATTCACATCAAAGCTGGAGGGTATGTTCAAAGACATGACAGTTTCCAACACTATCATGGAGGAATTTAAGGAGCATGTACTGTCTTCCGGGGTGAATTTGTTTTGTTTCTTTTATTATTTGTATGTACTTATTATTTTTGGAATTCAATGCTATTTCTTATTTATCACACTATATTTAATTAGGAGTATAGAAAATTACTTGATTGTTGCCAGGTTAAATGTTTTTTGTATTAACCCTTGTTATAAAAACAAAGTGCTGCTTGTTCGGATGGTTTTAAGGTACCGTAAGGCTTGGTGGTTCTGTTGTCAATTCAGGTTTTTTTTAATTTGCCAACAGTTAAGTAACACTTTCTTTTATATGAAATAATTCAAAATTTATTACTAACTAGGTCTATTTTTTATATTTTTACTTTGATTAAAGAAAAAGCACTTAATAATATTGAAAATTTGAAAGCTGTAATACAGTCGCGTTATTTGTATTTACTGGTGAGAGATTTGGTTGTTGTTAAATATAAGGTTATTGATTTTCAGACAAATTTACATGGTGTAGACCTGTCTGTGCGCGTACTCACTACCGGCTTCTGGCCAACACAGAGTGCAACGCCTAAATGTAACATCCCTACATCTCCGAGAACTGCCTTCGAAGTATTTAGATCGTAAGTTGGACTGATATTACTAGATGTTGAGGTAAAAAAATGTTTTAACACACTACAATCAAGTAATATCGACACAAAGGGAAAGTATTCTTCAGTTTGAAGGGAATGGTTTCTTTATCCACTAGTTAAGTTGGTTATTGCAACTAGTTTATGTCGCCCACCACTCGCAATTAAATTCAGCTACTTGGTACTATGGTTTTTGTACCTTCTTTACTCACTATACTTCAATTCCTTAATTGAAGTTTCTGATTATCATAATACTAACAGCTCCCATCAACTCAATTCAGTTCTCTCAACTAAATTCAGAGTACTAAGTTTTGTCTCAACAGCCCCAAATTCAACAGCTCCTTAAAATCATCTTAGAAGTTTTGCGGACTAAACTCAATTTTCAAATTCAAAATTTCAAAATTAAATTTCATCTATAATGGTTCAGCGGATTAGCTATAAAAACTTATGATACAGACTTTCGTATCTATAATATTAGTAGTTTATTTATTTTAGTAAATAACCTGTACTACTTATATTAATTATGCATTGTAATAGTTCAGTTAAATTAACCCAGTAAACAGAAAACAAAATATATAAAAACTTTCTTAAAATAACTATTTCGACTTTAGCCAAACAACGTGATTTATAACCCACTTTCTATACTTCTTCACATAACAGATTCGAGTTCACTTCAATACTTCGTGAATAAAGAAAACTTCTATAGGTTGATAATAGATGGTATTTTTTCAATATTATTTTATTCCTGTTGAATTAACAGGACTTCTATAGCCTATATGTTACCCCAGTGTGTAAGGATTAATTGTGCGAAATTTCATCGATATTAGTTCAGCGGATTCCCTGTTAAAAATTTATAATATTAGTAAGGATATAATTTTTGAATTTCACCATAAAGGCAGAAAGAATAAAGGTCGTATAAAGAGCTCACAGATAAGCTTGAAACTAGTCGGGCTTGCTCATAGATGTCATTAGTACTAAAGTGACTGAATTCAAAAATACTGTTTTCTAATTTTATAAAATACTAGCTGACCCGGTAAACGTTGTTTTGCCATAAATAAATATTTCTAGGGAATTTCTAGTGAATATTATAAAAAAAATAAATGAAATATTCGGATGAGCAACCCTTATCACTTGCGGATTGACAAGCCTTATCACTTAGGGGTATGAAAAATGGATAGTAGCCGATTCTCATCTACTGAATATGCATATAAAATTTTATAAAAATCGGTCAGGCCGTTTCACAGGAGAACGGTAACATTGTGACACGAGAATTTTATATATAAATAAATAAAATAAATAATTTTTATTGGCTGGCGCTGTGGGTAATGACCTGCCTTCAGCTCCGCGGGTCGCGGGTTCGATTCCCGCCGAGGGCCAACATTTTCTATAAACAAATTGTTGGTTCTTTGAGCCTGGGTGTGTATTTGTATTTAAGTATGTATTTAAACTTATATATGTAGTATATCTACCAGTTGTCCGTCACCCATAACACAAGTATTAATTTACTTACTTTGGGGACAGACGACCGTGTGTGTAAGTGTCCCATATATTTATTTATTTAAAACAAAAACTGTTCTTAATTTTTGGATCTTCATAGATGGAGAATTCTGGTGTCGTGCATATGTTGATGCACACAGCATTAGCGTGCGTATATAAATTGCTTTCCCGGGTGGGAGAGGGACTACGTACCGTAGCTGATGCGGTGTCCGCAAATCTACGTGAACAGGGTCGAGCCCTCGTCACCGACACCCACCACAACACTAATGCCATTGCTTATATCCATATATTTATTTATTAATTTTATAGGTCGTCGGTTGGATTCGAATTGGCGACCCCCGGAGCTGTAGGCAGGTTGATTGCGCCAATTTGCCAATATTATGGTGCTTTGTAACAGATTTTACCTCGCGAAGCACTCGGGACGGCAGCTGTCACTGCAGCCGCAGCTAGGGAGCGCGGACTTGCATGCCACGTTCCGCGCGCACGCCGCCCCCTCCTCCCCGTCGCGCTCCCCGCCCGCAGCCGCCGCGCCCGCGCCCGCCCTGCGGCGACACATCATACAGGTGTCCACCTTCCAGATGTGCGTACTGCTGCTCTTTAACAAGCGTGAGCGTTTCACCTACGAGGTATGTATATTGATACCTTCAAACCAAAATTCAGACGTAACTGTAATTATATTTATATGTACAGGGTGTACCAAAAGTTTCTAAAAAGAAAATAAAAAAAACTATAACTGAACTAAAAAAATTACGTACCTTGCACATGCGGGACAAGTCACCACATGTGTTTCCTGCTTCATATACATTAGCTTTGCATTCATTCGCTTAACCCGCGCGGATTATAGGAAAGTAGTTCTGTTATAGTTTCTGTAATATGGAATTCCACAATGTAACACCTGCTTCTTTAAATCAAAATTTAAAAAAAAATGCTTGTTTATCGATATGTATCACATTTTTAAATGTTATTTAATAAATCATTTTGAAATCTTTAGAAAATTGACACACCTTATGATATTTTTCACTACCAAGACAACAAATTTTAAAATATTCCAGTTTTCTTTTTTAAAAGCTTTTATTTAACGCCGTGTATATGTGAAGGTGGAATCTTGCAGGTTAAATTTGACCCACTTCAAGGTGTCCGGTTGAGCTGATATTTTATATACTGGTCCAGAGCCGTTGACAAGGCAGGTTTATGATAGGCATGACCTGGATTGGTTCCAAACGAGATTTCTCCTCAATGGCCAACAGTGGGAGCATGAAATTTTGATAAAAACTTTTTTGTTTTTTTCGAAAGTAGCCGTGGCTATTTGTATAAATAATATATTTCAATTGAATTATAGGAAATACTCAATGAGACTGACATTCCCGAAAAGGACTTAGTACGTGCTTTGCAGTCACTGGCTATGGGTAAACCCACACAGAGAGTGCTGATAAAACACCCCAAGACTAAGGAAATTGAGCCATCGCACCAGTTCTACGTTAACGACGCTTTTACTTCTAAGTTACATAGGTATATATTTTATATTTGTGGGAAACTTTATTGGAACACTGTCATTTGTTGGTTGAAACCTTTTTCGTTATCCGTTCTAATTATTGCCTTTTACATTTTCATCTATAAATGGAGGTAACAGCTACATTTGTCGTCCATAGAGAACTTTTACGGACGCTAAAAAACTACTATTATATTTTACCAATATTATTTATATTATTTACTTATTATAAAACGTAGTCCCAAAAGCTGTCTGTCTGCTCGCTGGGAGCATTAGTCGCGTGCGCTGCGTAAACCAGCAGAGATACGCTAAAGTACTAGAGAATTATAGATCTATAAAATACTACAAAAAAGTCCGCGATAGCATGTCTCTATCTCTTATAGTTGACTCACAATAACTATTTTTATGTATAAAATTTGAATTCTAGAAAAAATTGTGACACGCTGATTTCCACGCGGGCGAAGCCGCTGGCACAGCTAGTTATTATTAAAAATAATCCACTCAACAAATTATTTAGATTCAATACGAACTCTTTTCGCATGTTAGTTAATATTGTTAATATTTTACGTTTAAAAGCGATGTAGAAAAAATTATTTATACTTGTTACACCCATACTTTAATAATAATACTTATATAATGTAATACTTTAAATTGTAATTTAGAGTTAAGATACAGACAGTAGCAGCAAAAGGTGAGTCGGAGCCTGAACGACGGGAGACTCGGAATAAGGTGGACGAGGATCGTAAGCATGAAATAGAGGCGGCCATTGTTCGCATCATGAAAGCGCGGAAGAAAATGGCGGTATGTTATAATTTCATTCTGATAGAAGTTTAAGGAAATATATATTCTTATGTTTGCTTCACAGAATATATATTTTTAGTAATTTAATTTTTGGACATACAAGTATACAAAATTATAAAAAAAATTGGCGATATATATTCAAATTCAAAATATTATTTATTCAAGTAGTTTTTAAATAAATAATATTTTGAATTTAGTCATTACTATCTTGTACGGGGTTGAACAGTAGCAATATCCACGCATTCTTATCATCTAATTAATAGACAACAGTAAGTAGGCTTTCTATATCAGCCTCTCTTTGACAGTTTTTTTTATATACAATTGACAAAGTAGGAAGGTATACGTTTGCAGAACTACGTAAGTCGTTTGAGAGTATGGGTATAAGATTCTATAATAAAATTCCGCAACCAATTTTAGCTGTGCTAAAATTTTGAAACAGCAGTTTCAAAAAAAAATTATCATATAGGCTTATTCAGAAAGCCTACTATATTAATATACTGTTGAGGATTACATAGATGATAAAAATGCGTCGATATAGCTACTCTTCGACAATGTTCCAGATAGTATTATTCGCATCTTTATTCATTTATTTAACAAAAATTAATTTATAAATTCAAAAGTATATTTTCTCTTATCTATATTGCATCCCTTTTTTCTTTTTCCTTCTATGTTATCTCTAGTGCAAATATTCATATAGGTACAGTTTTTCCTTATTTTTCTTTCTTTATATATTACATTTATTTCACTTCTTTTTTTTGACTGGAAGAAATCCCTTTTAGGGATAAGTCCGCCTTTGTCTATGTTCTATTTTTTTCCTCCGTTCTTACAACATGTATGATGAAATAAAATAAATAGTAATGACTAAATGTTGCTGGCTCTTCTAGCTAGGAACAGCTTTTCTAACCAGCAGCAGAGTTGTTGATTCAAAAGCATTAGTTTACTACTTTACTTGTATTAATAACAATTTGAATTTCAATAGGAAATATAAAAATCGATTGTTGTTAAAAATAAAATATAATCTGTATCATAAATTTTCTCTTGTACAAAATTATTTATATATAGTTTATCAAACATAGTAGAATGCACAACAGCACTTTAAAATATTCCGAAATCTTCGTTAAGGACATTAGTTATTATATCTCGCCCAAGCAAATGGTTTAATCTTAAATTATGTCTTTAGTAACCATCATGTGATATTGATCTCCCACAAACATCACACAAATAATGAAATTTAACCAGAGGGTGTGTAGGGTAATTCATATGCTATGCAAAACACTAAAACTTTTAGTTTAAAAATCATATTAAGGTAAAAGCATTCTGTGGTATCAAGCAATAATTCGCATGAAGTTTCACCAATATGATGTATAGATTAGTAGACTATACCTGAAGCCTTATAACAGACCTTTAGGGATAGAAGAATTCAAGATAATACTCCATATAAGAGTTTGTAGAATTATGGCTATTTTTTGATTTATGCCACACCATGGCATAAATCTAAAAATATGAAATGGGTCCACTTCGCGATAACAAACTTTTGGAACTCTGTTCTCGGAAATATTAACACTACTTTTAATTTCCTCTAATATATTACAATCAATATTGTCTATAACTGAAAATAAACTCTCTATATCTTCCATTTTAAAAATACACAACACAAACGACTTAAAAATATTGGTATAACCTACAAATAGTTCTAAAATCATTTCTTAAGTAGAGGAAACCGTCACTATTACTTAGCAAAGAATTCTAACATTTAACATTTCTTAACTAACTCAATTTCTCCATTATGAAATAAAAATTGTTACTCAAGTAGTTACTTTTACTCAAGTAAGCACTTTTACTTGTCTATGAATACGGGGGTTAGTTTATAGCGTACTACATACTTTTTTGTCATTGAGATGATTGCGCTCGTCTAGTAAGTTTTATGTTATCGATCACTACGAGTGTGTAGATCTATTCTTAAAAATTGTTATCGATACGTAAAAGACTATCTTTTCTGTTTTAAATTTACAAAATATCAAGGAATATTAGTATATTTAATAATAAGATCTCCTTTCACCTTGTATACTCTTATTGTGTAGCAAACAGAAGTCGTTAACAGTGACTTTGTATTCAATGAATCGATGTTTATACATTGGGTACTTGGAATCTGAACCGTAAACAACTTGCTAAAACATACGCATTTCTTTCTAGACTTTTATAGTACAGTAATAGCATAAATGATGTGAAATCCTTACTAATATTATAAATGCGAAAGTCTGTGTTTCTGTTACGTTTTCACGGCCACATTTTTTATTTGCTATAGTCGTATAAGACGTTATTCTATTTTATTTTCTGTTTTTAATTTTTTTTAATTTATACTGTTGTTGTACTGAGGTGTGTTGAAGAATAAATTTTTATTTATTTATTTACCAGTGTTACCATTTAAAAACATTTTGTGTTTAGCACACGCTACTAGTCGCTGAAGTGACGGAGCAGCTGCGAGCTCGGTTCCTGCCATCGCCCGTGATCATCAAAAAGCGTATAGAGGGGCTCATTGAACGCGAGTACCTCGCACGCACACCTGACGATCGCAAAGTCTACACCTACGTCGCATAGGTTCGTAGTAACGCCATAAAAGGATGGGAAAAATATATTTAGTGGATGGCATTCAATAGTTACAAAATTTAGGCAGGCCAAAGGTTTGTTCCAATAGACAAAAGAAATTATAAAATTCACTAAGGTAATTTTTAGTCGGTATTCTATGACGGTGTTAAGAATTTGTCCGCTATTGGTGTACTATGTATTATGTCCTTAAGTAGGTCACTACTGGTAATCACACAAAACGATTTTTATTATTGAGAATAAATTATGTCTAGTGGACATGAATGCATTTGCGACCCTATACTTATGTCTGTAATAATATTGCCATTAGTAATCGTACGCATTTAGTGTCATGTAGTGATCTCCTTTTTAATATTTTATTTTCAAAATGAACGACTTTTATTCGTGTAAAACACGATGTACAGTATTTGTCATCCGTTTTAGAAAATGACAAAAAAGATTTTTATTCAATTCAATGTCCTTGGCTATTTGTGATGTTGATTAAAGTCGCGTGCACTTGAATTGTGCAATCTTTAAAAAAAAGTTCTTTTTCAACAGTCCTAACATAACCTTCGATCGCGAGGAGTTCTGTTTGGTCTGGAAATCTGATTCTGATACCTATGACTATATAAACCATATTCAAAGGTGCGTTAATAATTATAAAAACCCTTTTTCATCACTTTCTTCCCAACAAACACCTGCTTCATGGTGAAACTTGCGATGTTTTCTACCCGTGAAATTAAAGTATTCCAAAAATTATCAAGCTAGGAAAATGGCTAAGTATTCGCACCGATAATATTTACCAATAGTATTAACTAGTACTAATGATTATTCTGCTTCTGTTGACTTGTTCTGTGTAGTTGACCTTAGGTTGACAATTTAAATTAAGGCAAGCTTTCCTCTTACGGTTCTTTTTTATTATTAGACTCAATCTTAAAGGACTGGTTTTGTTCGTTCGTTCATAGAATCTTTACTGTTAAGACAAATCGATTGTTCGTGGATTAGGTAGCCGTTGCGTAATGAAATTTGAGTATTTGTCATGGAATTTTGCTTTGCTTGTTTAAGAAGTCACTGGTGTTTATTTAGCCACCGTTTCATATTTCCTGTCCTTTAGATTGCTACATTAATTCAACCTGCAGCCGTCGTTTACATTTGTGTCATCCCTTAGCATGAAAACATTTTTCTTCAAGGCTTTTTGAGCTTACTGTTCAAATCAAACATTAATAGTTCCTTTCCTGAAGGCCTAACGGTGCCCTTGATTGGAATGCAGTGATTCCATTCACTGAGCGTAACCACGCATTTTGTTGCAACAGCAACATCATTATCTTCACGTACAATAAAAATAAATATTAAACGTTTTTTTTATTAATGTTTATTTTTATTATAAACTTTGTTAACTTAATAAGGTAACCATTATTCGTTATGAAATAGTTATAATCTCATAATAAAATAATAGTAATTTGACTATTATGTCGTACGGACTGGCTTTAAATTTTGTTATAATTATTATTTTTTATTTAAGTTTTAAACAGGACTTGAAAGCAGTAAAAAAATTTTAACTCGTGTCGGCTATTAACCAGGTTTCGTTTTCATTGAGATTTTGGATTTTTTCGTTGAATCCATTGAACAGCCGATTTCCATCCCAATATACTCGAATGATTTGAAAACTAATCGGTCTCTCGACCTCTATCCTCTATGCAATTGTTTATGAAGTTTGGTCTTGATTTTGAAAGATAAAGTACAAATAGATCACGATTTGTAGTAATATGATTCCGTTCAGAATAGACCGGTTAGTTTTGTCTTGAACATAGAGAGCTTTTATTGTAATAACAGTCACCTATAAGCATTTGATTATCACATATTTACTAAACAATTATTTTTTTAATATTAACCTTTTATGAACCAAAAAATTTTTTTTTTAATATTTAGAATCTTTCAAAACCGTTCTCAAACCCTGGTTTCACCTGCTTTCAAAATTTGTTATCCTTAACCACTTTGAATTCAAATCACTGAAATAACTTCGTATTGTACACCTACTTAAAATCTCAGTACCTCAAATCTAAATATATAAAACGAAGTCGGGTTTGTTACAACACTTCTAACTCGAGATCTATTGGACCAATTTTCATGGTTTTTGATTCGTTGGATTTTTCTGCGCCCCCGAATAGCAGAATACATCTTAAAAACAATGAAAAATCGACGAATAAATAATTATGAAAATAAATAAATCTTCATTCGTTTCGTACTTGTCAAACATTTGTTGTCATCCTGTCGGATGCTGTAAGTGATGATTGACATTTATGCTTGCGTTCATAATGTTGTGTGAACTTTTAAAAAAGGGTGAATAAACTATTGTCTGCATTTCTTTGAAATCAATTAAAAAGGTTGAAAAGTGCATTAAGCAGATACAAAGAAGTTCCTCAAATATTTATGCGTGCGTACAGAAATAATGACAAATGATTAACATTTACGCGGGCGTTCAGAAATTTATTTTGTGTCATTGTTCACTTTCATTGTTCATGTTCTTCAAAGCCTTAATTAATTCAGCTAAAAGGTAACACCATTCATTAACTGGTAGGCGGTACGAAGTTCGCCGGGTCAGCTAGTTATTAATAAATTTTGTAAATACTTTTAAGTAATGAGATCATTGAGAAGTTACTAATAATAGTTAATTTAAAGTTTTAAACCATAAATGAAATAAAACATGATTTTATGTTTAATTATATTTAAATACACGTACGTTTTACATTACTTTTTGATTTATTGTTTTAACATTTTATTTAATATTATTTTACAATTAGAAAATAATATCAAATAAATTGTTCGTTAACGGTAGTGGAGAAACAGCCCAAGCTAAGTTATTAGTGCTAATATAATAGGGCGGTACAGCAGAAATAACAGATTGATTTACGAGAGGTAATATGTGCCGTTACCAAAATGAAAAAAAAAACTATAACCTCAGAGAAAGACTGAACTACCTACTGATTTCATGTAAGTGTCACGTTTAAAATATTCTTACAGTAACTATTTATCTTAATATACCGTATCTTTAGTTACATAGACAAAACATTCAGCTATCTCGAAAATGCTGGCAAATTTCAGAAAAGTTTAATATATGGGCAGGCACAAAAATACTAAATCATTTTATCATTCTGACACTTCGTGTAATAGTCATGGACTCGGTTGAAAAATTCAGTAGCATGATCCAAGATTATGGTCTACTGCGAGATACACGTGGGTCAGAACACAGATTATAAAGATAGAGTAATATTTGAGATATTCAGTGCACACATTGATTAACTCTATAAAACAAAAAGTCGAGAAACGCGATAAAATATTGTATAGTACCCGGCATTAAATAATGCACATCGATGTTTAGAACGAAACAGCCGTCCAGTTCGGTTTCGTAAAGTGCAGTCACTGTCACTCAATTGGTATGTGACGTTTAACACGGGTTCGTTAGTCTGTGCGACTAGACAATGCTCTATGAGGATTCTGCTTCATAGAGCATTGTCTCTGTCTAGCCGATTTTCTCTCTCTTAAGCCTCGATGTGCATTATTTATTGTCGGGTATTATACATTGATTTTCAAAATTCCTGTTATAATAAAGATTCACATATATAATCTAGAATAGATATATACAGATATAACTATCATTTGACGGTGTATAAAATAAATAAAAAAGAATACCCAAAAAATTATCTTCAGTAATGTGATCATGTGACTGATGGAGTTAATCAATTTGACAACTGAAAAAAGTTAAAACTGTAAGTGTTAAAGTGTTTTCTTACAAAATAAATGGTGGCTATACCGAGTGCTTTTACACTCAAATCTAAGGCTTTTCAAAAAGTGGAGTTGATCTGTTGTGCACTGAACGGCTCATTTATTGTCTACATTTACACAATTATAAATGTTTTCTAATAGAGAATCAATATTGGTCATGTTAATCAGGAAAATACCTTAGTACGATCGTACCGGCTTTAAGTCCAGTAAAACTATATGGTGTTATATATAATTTGTTAAGCTAGAATAAATCCAATGAGATTACCGAGCAATAAGCAGTTTCTGTGACCGTAAGGTTTTAAGATCACGGTAAGTAAAGATTTTTCATTTGATTGTGCATTTTTTCTAGTGCATATAACAAAAACGAAGATAAACCAGTTACATAGAGAAGAAGATAAAGAAGTTAGATTAGAATAATTGTAGATTTTCTCTGTTTTGGGTTAAGCGTTCTCACGGTGCGGTATCATCCAATTTGCGAAGTATGACACAGCTATAAATATTTTAAAGTATGACGATATGTCTCTGATCCAGGGTCTGAATTTGAGACCAATGAATTTTATTCCATTTATTCCATAGGACAACAGGCTAACAGGTAATAGACAAAGGATTGTATATTGCAAAATAAATTTAAACAAAGCGTAAATTTTTTTATTACTGAGATCCTATAGCCAGCCCTGTCAAGTTTAATATGGTTATATGTTAATCGGTTAACTTTCAAATTTATTGTTATAGGGTCAGTTACAAAAACTAAATTCAATATTACAAATATAACAACTCAATATTTTTAAACATACATTACATATTGGCTCTAAGTATAAAACGTATTAGTTTTATTCTAGGACTGCTTAATGCAAGCACTAAATATCAAATTTTATTAAGATTTTTTAAAACAGACTAAAAATATTTGATAAGAGTATTTCTCTAGCCTCACTACTTAATTATAACTGCCTTAATTTTATTCGGTACTTTGCTAATTCAAACTTATAACAGTATATTTTAAAAACTTTAGTAAACCTAGTTTTTTCTATATGTCAGATTTGACTTATTATTATTGTTATACAAAATAGAAAATTCTATTTGTTTAAATAATTTCATGAATATATTCATCAAACAATTGAATATCAAACTAATTGAAAACCGATTGGCAATTTTATGATTTTTATCAAAGTATTAATATATATATAAATAACAATTGTACGTTTAAATTATTACGTGTAAATCTTATTAGATGTCCTTCATCAGCAATGCTCACAAATGTAAACGAATACTCTCAATATGGTTAAGAATAATAATTCTCAGAACTAAAGTACAGATTGATTTATGATTAACGTAAAAATACTGTATTTAATTATACAAAAATATTATTGCTTTAGTCTGATCGTATCGATGTGTACTATAAGTGTTCTTCATAATTACCTAATATAGATGTTAAATTAAATTCTTTTATGAAAACTATGTTTCATTACATTGTGTCACCCCTCATTACTAATATTTCCCTTTAGCAAATATAACACATAATATTTAATAAAATTAATTTTGACGGATTTTTTATCGCGTTTTATTTTTTTATAACATTTATAACTTCATTTCTTCCTCTAACGTTCTCCAATTGAAGACGATATCTTAAGTTTTTTTGGGAACGTTATTCTAATCTTTATTTGTAACAGATGTCTGAATTGTTATAAAAATTTAGACAGCTGATTAAACGACCTGGCTGTTGAAAAAGATTATATACATTTTATTACATATTTCTAACCATCTAAGGGACTCCAGCTTGGAATCATTAATGTTCATAAATGTTGCTTCCAATTAAGTGACATATGGCACATGGTAAAATGGTGGCGGTTTTTTTAAGAAGTTTCTATAAGAAAATATACTTGACAGTTACAAGTTATCAAAAATTAGGTACATTCATGATTTCCTAGTTGAAACCGATGATCCCAAGTGTAGAACTTTCAATATAAGCGATAAAAATCTTATAAAATTACTTTTAATTTGTTTTTATAATTTTTGTACTTTTTTAGATATAATGGGTTTTATTTTCAGGCCATCCCAGTTTCAAGTCTTTGAAGGGTGAATGCCAAGTTTAAGTGATAGAAGTTACGAAAGTATTTAAATTATTTCGAAATAAAAATTATTAGTTATTACACCTAGTTATTTTATTTGCATAAACATAATTATACATGAATAAAATACAGTAATATGGATTTTTCTTTGGTTGCATTTATTAAAAGATGTAGGGTAAAATAAATCCTTAGGTAAATGAAAATTCGATTGCGGTGCTTCGTCTTCGTGTATTCGTCGAGACGCGTTCACAAAATTTGTATCCACAGTGATAACAATTGAGATATTGTCACAGTTAAACGTCATATTTTTTGAAGTACCTTCTGTTCTAGCATTTACAATTTTGTTTAGCTCTTTATTAGCGTTATTTGTTTGGACAAAGGCTATTATGTAAGATATTCGTGGTATTATATTGTAGCATATCAACTTTGATTGGGCATTATATTCACCGTATATGAAACTTTTGTTCAATTTTTGAAGTGTTAGCCAATTATCGTCGCTAATATTCTGTGGATTTCCGTATGGAGATATAAATACATTCTGGCTGAGACCAAGTAAAGCGTTGATTTTCTCCTGAATCCGGAAACATCCCTCTGTCCCATTATGTATATTGTTAAATTTAAAAAATGCTCTACACTTCATACTTCTATTATGTCCAAATTTTACTATGTTGTGTGTTAAATTAGTGTGAATACATTCACCATCAATATTGTAGGGAAATATAAGATTCCTGTGTCGTAAACTACGGTTGTAAAAATGTTCTGTATGATTGCTTTGTGAGAATGATGCGATGATTGGAAGGCCTATAATATAACCGGGGTTTCCACCAAATTTAACTACATTTTCTATCGAGTCGTTTCCCATGTAAAAATTTACTGTGATTTCTTGAGTGACAAACTGTAGAGTCAAGGAAATTTTTCGAACGTAGAATTTAATAATAGCCCTTGATATTAATGACACGTTACAATAAAATTCATACTCTATTTTGACACCAATATTATTGCAATAGTTTTCCGAACATGAAGGTGCATGTAAATCTTTCTCATATTTGTTGCATTCTTCTTGGTCACAAATGAGAAATGTCCAGTTGACACAATGCAAGGTTTTACAATCCTGTAACGAAGTATTTGAGATTTCATCTGGTTCGAATAACGTGGTATTAGAATCCTTAATTTGCCTTTTCTCTTAATATTGTGCATTACGGTAATGAATTATTGTAATTAATAAAAAATAGCTTTCCTATAATTGAGAGATATATTCGTATAGTGAGTCAAAATATATCGTAACATGAGGCATGAATATAAACGTCTGTCCCGTAAGTCTTTCAAACTGCTAATTAAATTAATTGTTTTCGCACTATACTGATGATAGTCATCCTTGAGAAGTTAATAAGAAGAAAGAAATACTTAAGAAGCTTTAAGAAAATTTCAGCACTAAATACTTCTATTTCGTTAAAATAGAATAAAATCTCAAAAAATAACTATTATTTCACTTCTCAGCCGTACCTGATTATACGAGTAACTTATCATTTTTGCAATTGCAATAAGGATAATTTTAATATACATTTAGATATAGGTATAGTTGTTTTATTAATATTCCCAAGATCAGTCTAATAGTTATCTATTAGACTGATCTTAATCTATAAAGTAATCGATAAAGTAATGAAAATATTATTTTACTATAATCCGCGATAAAAGAAAATATGTCTAATGTACGTGTATGTATGTGTTTGTAGAGTGTACTATCCGTTCTCGCTATATTGAGAATTCCTAAAAAAATATTTAAAATAAGTTACCGCTATTGTACTGTTTAGTGAGGCGTTCTTCACACTTGTAACATATGTTTTATCTAAAGTTTCAAGAACACGAAACATGTGAAGATCCTTTAATTTCACGTAACATTTAATATACTCATTTTTTAAAAATTTTGCTGTATCATATCCATCACAATATCCATTTGTTCTTTCAAATGGGAGGTCTAAAAATAATAAATCCTTTAATAAAATTCAATTATTTCTTATTCAATAGTTTAAATGTATTTATAGTCGGCTTCGTATGTAATGTACCGTCACTTGACGTATTGGATGCTTTTTTGTCGCCGAAATTTTAAAAGGATAATTTTCATTTCATCATCCTCCTGTCCTTATCCCACTCGAAGTGGGGTCGGCACAACATGTTATAAAAATGTTGTCACATGATTTGGCTATGTATTTTACGACCGGCCGCCTGCCTGACGTCAACTTACCTTAGTCGTATTTTACAACCCCTCGGTAAGTAAGAGGGTGGTCTGTTTTACTCAACCGGATACCACACGGTGGGTCAACTTACCTTAGTCGCCTTTTACGACACCTCGGTAAGAAATGAGGGTAGTCTATTCTACTCGACCGGATACTACACGGCGGGTGTCTTACCTTAGTCGCCTTTTACGACACCTCGGTTTGTTTTTTGATGATTCAGCTAGTTGTATAAAAGAAAATATTTTGTACTTTAATGAATTGAAAAAAAGTGCCTAAGTGCCAACGGACATATGGCCAATTAAGCTGGCTAATATAAACTACGCTTGCGTATATGTTGCAGAAAAAGGATACGCGGAAACTTGTTTAATATTAGAATTCTTAAAATAAAACAGGAACAATTGTGCAAATTAGGGCATTACGCAATTAGTCGTAAATGTTTCAAGTTCACGTTCGTCAGCACCGTTTTCAAACTGCAGACAAAAGTTTTAGTTTGGAATGTTTATTCCATAGAAATAAGGCATGAACTTGGACACAGGAATCCTTTTACGTCGTCCTTTAATTTCTATATCTCAAATTGTAAAATTAAGATATGTGCGTTTAAGATCTCTCACAGACCCCTGCGTATAATAAAGATAAGATGAGAAGAAACAAACATCCAAGTTTAGACTGACCTCACCCAAAACCAACATTTTTTATAAAAAAAATTGTTTCTTCGAGTCTGGGCTTATATATGTAATTAAAATTATTTATGTATATATTCACTAGTTGTCTGTCACCCTTAACACAAGTATTAAGCTACTATGGGGCGGACGAGCGTGTGTAATTTTCCGATCTATAAAAAAGTTTTTTTTTCTGTCTGGCTGTCTGTAACTATAAAAAATAGTACTTTGGTATTTCAAGCAATACAACAGAACTAACTACTTTGCTATAATCCGCACGGGTTAAGTGAATGCATGCAAAGCCAATGTGTATGAAGCAGGCAAAATCTACGCACCTTATACATGCAGGACCAGTCACCACATGCACCCCAAGGCGCAATTCACCAGCAACAACGCACACAAAAGCAGCACACACACCCACCACCACAATCTCGACGATCGCTTCGCCCCGAAACCGAAGCATCATCAGGAGGATAGGCTCCACGACAAAAATCGTACTGACTGTATCGTACTGGGCAGTACGATTTATGTCGTGGAGCCTATCCTCCTGATGATGCTTCGGTTTCGGGGCGAAGCGATCGTCGAGATTGTGGTGGTGGGTGTGTGTGCTGCTTTTGTGTGCGTTGTTGCTGGTGAATTGCGCCTTGGGGTGCATGTGGTGACTGGTCCTGCATGTATAAGGTGCGTAGATTTTGCCTGCTTCATACACATTGGCTTTGCATGCATTCACTTAACCCGTGCGGATTATAGCAAAGTAGTTAGTTCTGTTGTATTGCTTGTAATATGGAATTCCGCAAAGTAACGCCTGCTTCTATAAATCATTTACTTTGGTATTTATTACTTACCAAAATAGTTTTTTTAATGTATTTCAATATTAACACATAATTATATAAAACTTGCGTGTGGTATCCGGCTGCATAGAATAGACCACCCTCATTTCTTACCGAGGTGTCGTAAAAGGCGACTAAGGTAAGATGACGTCAGGCAGGCGGCTGGTCCTAAAATACGTAGCCAAATCATGTGACAACATGTTTATAACATGTTGTGCCGACCCCACTTAGGGTGGAATAAGGGCAGGAGAATAATGATGTCTGTTTGTATCGCTTTCATTATGTTTGATAAAATTTGATGCGACTAAAGCTCATATACTGGGCTAACATAAAGGATAAAAATTCCCATTTTTCCTTTGGGAATAGAAATTCAATATAAAACATAATTGAGGATAATTTAGCACTGACGTTGATACGAACGAAGTCGCGTGTGACACTAGTAATTATATATGCATAATTTCAAACACTGCAGCAAAATTACTATTGAAAAATAAATGTTACACTCGCGAATGTATTGTACGAGTACTACTCTCTGTCAAGTACAAACCCAAAGGAGCGATGCTCCCATTCTTTAGTATCCATAATGTCTTTCCAGCAACGTAGAGATCTTTGTTGAATTTTAATGACGTTTCCTTCTTGTAAGTGACGTGCCACTTTAAAACGGTTTCAATATTCGCAGCATAAACCTAAAAAAAATCAGTAATCAGAGATTTGTAATTTAAAATGAAATATTTAATGCACTTACTATATTCTTGTTTAATATCCGTTTTTCGGGCAAGTTAACTTTGTCGATACAAAAGAAATATCCGAATATATCACTTTCTCTCCTGTTATTACATTTAAGTTGTGAGGAACACATTATTAAGTATCCTCTGAGAAGGTCGCACTTTTCTTGTCCACTTTCTCTTTTATCACAATTTTTTAGCATACTTTTCTCCAGATCTGTGCAGTCGTCATCGCACCAACAATTTATATCACATACTTTATACTGAAAAAATGTGTTTAAATTAATAGTTTTATGAATATAATTCATCATCATTCTCATGCCCTTATCCCACTCTAAGTGGAGTCGGCACAACATGTTCCAAAAATGTGATTTGGCTACGTATTTTACGATCGGCCGCCTGCCCGACATCAACTTACCTTAGTCGCCTTTTACGACACCTCGGTAAGAAATGAGGCTGGTCTATTCTAGGCGGCCGGATACCCCACGGCTAAGTTTTATGAATATAATTACGTATTTATAATATTGAAATACATTTAAAAAAATTATTTTGGTAAGTAATAAATACCAAAGTATTCTTTTTTTATATTTTTTCATAAATTCTTATCGCGATTTTTATAGTTACTAAACTAAGTAAAAAAAATAGCCTATTTATGAAATTTGATGCAGTCTACGGTTAAAGCCACGCACGATCATTTCGTTACAGTATATAATTATATTGGAATCCAAGAATCACCGCCAATACCCGTATAAATATTCAGTAAGAAGTTAAGGATAAACGATTAGATGTCCGGTTAATATTGTACGGCAGAAATTCTTACTAGGAATCAAAAGATATTTATTTTCAAATAACTTCGCATTTAGTCTCCGTGAAGTCGAGCATTGGCATGGACTCTGAAGGCGTTTATGGAAAATAAGGCATTGGATAGCACGATTTAAGCAACGATAACCTAAATTTTTTCATACAATGAATCTAACTATAAATTATGTGACATGATGTCACTCTTATTCCTTGGTGAGCATTTTAAGCTGTCGAATCCAGTCAGTATCACCGAAACGAAGATATAATTTATTCAATCCCCATGCTACTTATTCATCACTTAACGGGATGCGGCATTCAAACGGCAGTTGCTCCGTGTAAAAGTTGATTTGACTAATAAACAGACCCTTGTTAAATACCGAGACTATGACAAATCGAAGACTTACCGTTACACTCACAATCATCGGATGTACAACAATAGAACTAATAGATTTCCAACATCGCAGACCTCAACACTTACCAATAAGTTGCAGTCACATTTATCTGAACTTATTTTTTTCGATTCTTCTGTTGGTGTAACGTTAGATGGTTTTTTATTGAAAAATGAGATTTCTGTGACATTATCAAAATGTGAACTGGTAAAAGGTATATCAGTTGTTGACTCATTTTCGGTCATTGATACATTCTCGTCGTACAACAAATCGAATACTGCGCTTGATATCTCTGTTGATGTTATTGAGGCTTCTGATATACTCGAATTGTCATACGTAATACGGGACTTTGTATTTCCTAGAATTCGATTTTTTTCTGTGCGAAAATAAATTGCATGCGATTTGTGCTTTAAAACTTTAAACAAATCAGTGACATTATTTTTATTACTCTCGGTATTATCATCAGCCAAACCATGATCACTTCCTCTTTGTTCATTGATAAAATCCATAAGACAGAATTGAATAGCAATAGATAGTAATGTAAAACACAGGTAAGTAACAGGCTTCATTTTTTACTTATATTCTACGCCGAACTGATTAAAATTTCTTAAAATTATATAGATTCTAAATACTACATCTCCCTTTGACGCTGTGTTCAGATTGAACCTGGAAATATAAAATTTTCGAATTAATAAATGGTTCTTTAATCTTTGGGAAGATTTTTTATTAACAGTGCATTAGCTCTTATTTGCAAAATTAAACAAGCATAAGACAGCGGGACAATGTGGAAATAACTTAGAATTAATTCAGATATAATATATATTATATATAAAAGATAAAGTATGTATGTTGCTTATAGACTCCAAAACGGCTGGACCGAATTTAATGAAATTTTGTGTCATTCTTTAGATTGACCCAGCGAATAATCATGTAAAGTTTGACGGCGATTTTTTTGCATTTTTTGACAGTTTTGTTCCGAGGGGAAATCGAACAGCCAAAGCAACTTACGGCCAGTTCCTCATAAAACTACATTTTTGAATTTTATCAGTTTACATTTTAAGTAAATATCAAACCTGTCGCTTCCCAAATGAACGATATCTGTTTGGGTCAGCTGATGTGTTCCACCAATAAATCTTTGCCTTAATCTATCAGTGATAGTTGTTGGAGAGGGAACCCAACAAGGGACCTGTAAAATGTGCTGCCCAGGTGCAGCAGGTATGGTGCACGAGCCGTATCCCACAATCCACGATCGTCCTATTGAATCAAGACAGCTCACCAATAATATTATCTTAGGCCAACCTGGTAAATATAACGTCGCTTTATGAGACATGTCTAACAGTCTACATTGAGTGGTTGAAGAGAGTTAGAAAGAAGAACAGTCAAAGAATTTAAAAATGATGAACCTATCTTTGAAAAAGATACTAATGTGCGGCTCATTTCTTGAGATGTTATGATTAATATTGCAAATATTAAGAGATCGTTATCAATCAATCATCAATGCTTGCAATGTGATGCTAAATCTGTTGTACATTTAATATCTAAGAAGTAAGAAAAATTTAGTGTTCCTATGTCAGGGTCTGCTTGTAAGCCTAAAACAACACATTTGAAAATTTTTGTCTGTTCATCTGTTTGTTAATGCGTGTACTTTCATTTTTAGACGTTCCTATTTGCGGTCTCACTTAAAAGTAACGGCTAATTCCCACCTATGGGCTAAAGATCAGATATGAACCTGTGATCCCACATAAAGGAATTCATACAAGGTTCTAAGTAAATCCAACCAAGAAATACAATGCTGGAAGGCATGAGTTCAAAAAAATCTTAGCCATTCGTATAACTAAAATTAGCTATGTAAATTGCGCATAATTTCAATATTTAATAAGTATGTAAAATTAATATGAAGGTATGTATGTTGTTATTTTCGCTATGGCTTATATTCCATTTTACACAAGAAATTACGGAATGCTTGTGGCATTCCTTCCCTTTATCTATTTTTCTCAATCAAGCACGAATCCTTCGCTATCCACCAGGTGAATTCATAACCAGGCGCGACCCTTTTTGTAATAAAAAAATAAATCTATCACGTAGAAACAGCTCAACGGATTTGTATGAAATTTGACTCTGTTTAATAATCCAAATTATAATATGTTTAAAACAATCGTGCTCTTGGTACAGTGGCTCACGAAGTCCAAGTCGCGGGCAGTACTAGTCGGTAATTATTAATTAATCTTATCTTACAGAAAAAGATTGTTAGTCTACGGCTAAAATTTACAACAAAGGCAATTAAGCAATAAAATAATACCAACCAAGTGACAGGGAAATTTTTGGTAGATCCTTGGTCCCATTTTCTCTTTCGTTTGCTTGACTTACCTTAGAATGTAGATAAGACTAATGATGCAAGAGATTCAGTAAAATTGTTGTGTCACTGTATGGTCACATAAAGGGATTACAATCGAGTACGTGTTTAATAGTGAGTTTTCTTAAATCTCTTTATACGTATTTAGTAGGTACCTATGTGTGAGCACGAAGCCGATTCTGGTTAGCAGTGATCGAAAGTCACATTTAAACTAAATTTTATTCAACAAACGTATCTATAATGAAAATAATGTATGTCCATTACCTTGTATGCCTTTACTAATGTAATGTAAATCAATGGGATGATTCCAAACGACACAATTTTTATAATCTGCTTTACCAGCAAAAGTTTGACCCTCAGAATATCCAGAAACAAGAGTCCAGTTTGGACCTTAAATAGACATATTCTTAAAGAATGTACTGTATTATTAACTCGTCTTAAATATTATTTTAATCTACTTACCGGCTTGAAATGTATAATGGCAGAATAAGGAGTACGATTCATCAAAATCTTGAGCATATTCTAATTGACCTAAAATATGTAATTCTGCCATTAGAAGAGGAACATATCGACTAAAACTTCATATATTATATTCCTTAATTGTAAAAAAGCTAACCGCATATTTGCGTCTACGAGATTTGTATGTCAATACGTAACTATGGAAACGTGACTCCTGGTGCATTCATACAGTTTTTATACTAGAGTAGGAAAGCTAGCGTAAATATATTTCGTATATCGCTAAATTAAAATAAAGAAAAAGCAAATGAGCGTGTATCTATTTCTATTTTTTAAGTGTGATTAGATAAAGATTGAACTACACGAATTTCATCTTTCCTCTCATTTTTTATTTTGACACTCTCACTTACAGGCCTGCCTATGGCTTCCCTACTCCAGTATATTTTTATTATTAACTCTATGGGTCAAATTGACGGTTGCAATCACATGCGGTTTATTTATATTAAAGTTTTTAAAGAAAGTGAAATTTATTTAAAATTTTTATTTACATTTAAGTGATAAGTGCCCACCCGAACCATATACAACCTATATCAATAAAACACTTAGTTTTAACAAGTAACTTACATTAAATTTGAGCTTGAAAAATGTAAAAGCTCTGTTTCTTAATTCCACGCTAGATGACGCTGTAAATAATCCTTGTTGTCAAGTAACCTAGATGGCATTGTACTCACCCTTACTTTTTTTTTAATTTTCTGGGAATTAATTTTAAAATTATATAAACTTCCTAATTCTGTTACCATACCTACCTTTAGTCCAGTACGATGGCTAATCTAACGTCGAAGGGTATAGATACTTCAATCCACTATACCCTCTGTACTAGTACCCAATACTCTCCAGCTATGATAGTTATTACATAAAAATAAAATCGGTGTCAATTAAAAAAAATATAATAGTATAAAAGTAATTAATATATAACATGAGGTATTATTCTACCAATACCGTGTCACGCGCACTCGCATATAAAAGTCTCACAGAATCACAATATCCAACTCCACGCCGTAAACTCGTTACCACGACATAGGCATCGCCTGCTCTTAAAACTCTTTTAGCTTTACAGTAATCAAGAGCGGCGTGGATACGTGATTCAACTTCTAAAATCCAACTACTCTTTGCGGGTTCAAAGTAATGCATAGCACGTACGCCTCTCCAAAAACGCAATTGCCTAGCTGTGTGACATGTCCTTGTAACTGCGACAATCGGACATATGGGCTTAGCAGTCGATAGCATTTTTGCTGTACGACCCGAGTTAGTTAAGCAAATTATGACAACAGAACGTGATCGTGTAGCTAGCTCTACTGCACTAACGCAAATCGCTTTTGTGGGTTCTTCTAGAGGACTTTGCATTAATTCTAGATTGCCATAAATTTTAGGTTGCCACAATATTCTTTCAGCTTGTCTGCAAATTACAGCTGCAGCTGCTATACAATGCTCCGCCATACGAACAGCATCATAAGAAGGTGAAAATTTCTTCAAAGGTGAATCATAATGTAATTCTAACGATAGAACATCGGCGCCATCCAATACAAGATTGGCAATATCAGTAACACATAATGTAGGTATTTGCTCATTAATAACTGCCTTGCATATGCATGGTTTTCCAGCATTATTACATTTGGCCACTATAACTTTCTGAGCTATAAATATTTTCTCTACTGGTAAATCCGTACTTAAAATGCACCTATCAATGAATATTCCATCAGATTCCGTCACTAACTGATCAATATTGTCTAATCCTAATACAGAATCTATACATGCGAAGACAAGAATATGTTTACCTTTCTCAGAAAGAATACTTCTTACATGACGTATATCTTGGCTGTTTTGAGAATTTGGAACTAAAACTCCGTCAATATCAGAGGCAACAGCCCAAGCTATCTGATCTTCCATATATTCAAAAGGCTGTTGTGAAGAGTCGCACGATATAGATTCAAAGCTCTCGGTGCCTCTCTTATAAGTAGTATCATTTTCACGTGGAACTTTAGACAATCGTACTGTCATTTTTGCTCCGATTGTACCTCCTACAGCAATTTTACATTCAATGGAATCATCTCCAACTTCTAAAATTACCAACTTAATTTTACCGGATGTAAGACTATCAATATACAAAATATCACCTGACTGTAAATCAGTCAGATGGTCGTACCCAACAAAAAGACAATCGGTGGTACCACATTCTCGCCAACTGGCATCTGTAGTTAGCCGAATCATTTCATTTTGGACAAGTTCAATCAAAGTACGAGGTCCACCTTTAAGATCTCCAGTTACTATGTCAGGCCCCCTCACATCTACGATTAAAGCTAATGGATAAACGTATTCTAACTCTGCGCTATAATTATAGACGGCTTGTCGAATACTTTGAATTAAATGCGCACATGCGTCTGGCTCTAAATCTCGTAAATTTAAACGGGCTACAGTCATACCTGAAGCTATTAGTCTTTGTATCACTGATGGTTCTCTATTATTCATACCAATTTCACACATAAGTCCAGTCTGAAGTTCCTCACAAGGATTTTCATGAATTTTCAACTTGCAGTAATGTTTTAACTGAGTTGTTTCTATGGGATATTCTTTCTCTTTTAGACTAGGCACAGATTCGAGTGGTATATGCCAAGGTAGGGACATATTGTGTAATATGTTTGAAGCACTTTCTTGGAAACTTCTTTATTACAATTAAAATTCAACAAATATATTTATTTCATCGAATAAATATCATATCAAATATCCCAATATATAATATTCAGAAAAACTTTTGTCAATCGTTGACACCTATTTTTTAAATATAATAATGTCAATCCGCCTCTTTACCATTTCTAAATTTTTACCCCTTGTACACCTCAAATCAACAAAAAAAGGAGGAATGAATCTTTCCAAACGATCGAGTGAAGGATATTTAAGTATGTGCGCTTGCATCGAAATTTTAAGGAAAATAAAACTTTAAATAAGGTCTAACGATCCCTGAATGTTCAATCCCTTAAGTTGGGCATCGACTTAGTTTTCTTCATATCCGTATAGAAATACCGTGTATCGTATGTGTGAAATCGTAAGCAGAAATGTTTTATTTTTTAGTTTTATGCTTTTTTAATAGGAATGCATCGCACATGCAAAAAGATGTGAAAGGATTGCACATTCGGTAATTTTATAACAACAGGGCGGTCTCTAATGTTTATTAAAATTTCAATCATTCCAGTATTAGTCTTAAAAAAGTGATGAAAAAAACATCGAGTGTTTATATTACATCGGCCATATACAAAAATATGAATATGGTACATCACCATAAATAATTAAACTACAGATTGCTGATAACAACTGCTTCATAATTTAATATAAATTTATATGTGCTTATAAATTTGTATTACATTAATATAGTATGTTTTTGTATGAAACTATAAAGTTAGTGTTATAAATATATTACAAAAAAGTAATATCTTTACGTTGATGTTTAAAGAAATATTATAGTAAGCGTATCCAAGCGACCGTAATGAAGATAACACGCCGCGGATTGTGAAAAATTAAAAAATTGTGAACAAGGTTGCTTGACTGCGTGTCACGTTTGTTCTTTGGCAGAATAATAAAACGCGTTAGTTTATTTTGTCAACTATTTGTGGATTATCTGTATTGTCAGAAGTGCATTTTGTAAATAAAGTGTTTAGTGAGAAGTTTGTGAACAGGTTGCCACTGTGTTTTGTAGAAAATAACTTTCGTACCTGCCGTTTGTACTGTGCGACCGTGAAGGTTGAGAATGTTACGTCATTTTAAGACTAGTGTCTGATAGGAACGTATTTATTTTTATAAGAACTGTACTACAGTGGATTTTTCAAAAAATAAGTCTGCAATAGGCGGATGTATATGTAAGTGTTTACTGTTTATAATATCTATAAGCCCTTTTATACCGGCTGCAATGAGATGCCGCCATGTTATTTAGTTTTGCTGTCAACTACTCGTCGCGAACAACCCTGATACACTTAGATATCAGCCTTCTTTGTTTTAAAAGCGTTTCAAGTTAGTTCCATCTCAGGTTATTTTACAACCGACTATTATCAGCTGTTGTTTTCTACAAGTAAACTTGTAACAAACTTGTAAGTTCTCACTTGGTTTTTGTTTACTGTGTTTTATTGACTGTCAATGTAATGACGTCATTGTGTGAGATGTCCACTACCTTTAATTAGAAACCTACTAAGGGCCTCAAAAATGAAGACAACTATTGTAATACTAGTATATTAATACTAATATAATATGCCGACAAACAACTTTTGACAGCCAACCTAAAAATTGATTGGTTTTCATGTTAACTCCTAAACATAGTTTTAAAACAAACGTTCATAATGAAGTTTAGACTACTTTTGAAAAATATAAAGTAAATGACACTTAAATAAAAGAAAGTATTATGTTAAATATGTAGTAAATATTTTGCTTCCTCACAATAGTGTTAATTAGGATTGTTGACTGTCTTATTTTCTCCAACATTTGCATAGTGTAAAGGACTTAACAGTGTAGATTGGAAGATATATATCACATATATATATATCGCTCTATAAATATCGTTTTTTTAAAGACATTATTTTGTGGCTTGTTCTGAATCTTTAGAATAAAAATAAAAATATCAAGTCGTAACATTGGATTGTTTACATGTTAGAAACCTATAGTAATCCTACTGCTTATTGGAATCGTTCTGATAATATATTGATATAAATACGTAAGTAAAGGTTATAAAGAAAATAGCAGCCTTTTATTATGCCACTGTTGAGCTAAGTCTTTGTATTTCCTTATGAGTGAATAATTAGAACTACCTTAGTGCTCCATGCTGATTGGTAAGTTGTTTATTTCATGCATAATATTTTTAGTATTATTCTTATTATTATTTAACTATAAAGTAATATGACCCAACTGAGTAAATAAATTATTGTTGTTGTAAAAAATAAATATGATACAGGAAAATCTCCTCTAATTAAATCTTTTCTAAGTAAATTTATCAGCTGCATTTATAATGCATAATGCTGAACTGTTCAATCGTTTTATGTTATGATATGGGAAATCAGCTGTGAAAAGCTTTTAATAATTTTTTGGTTATGTCACTATTGCTTTGCATCCTGTAATTTTGTATGACTGAATAATTGTAATTACTTTTTGAGGATATGTTTCATTCATATAGATTAGAAGCTCTGTTTAAGCAACAGTGATGATCAAACATTGTTTTGGGTATAAAATTTTGTACTTTTAGTACCAGTGAGTGTACTTGGTTAACATTAGGTATTTTATTTCATATTGAACATTTTAAGATCACCAAGTGATTGAGTACGAGGAAATTTACTGTCAATTTTCGAAACTGATTTAATAAGTTGGACAATGTTATTGTACTACTCTTTCTACTTTTTAATAACACTTAATCTTTTTAAATAAATTTACCTTTTTTTTTACTATTTAGCTGTTTTGTGTAATAATTTTAATTTATCATTTCTGTAGATGCCTTTGATAGCTAACATATTCAACTTATATAAGCTTATAGAATCTTAAAATCTTTTTATTACAACTATGAGAACTTTTTGTTGACATCCTTCAATTCTAAAATTGAAGCCAGACTGCTCTTATCAGACCAATATTAATGAATGGCTTAGTAGTAAGGATGCTGGAAATCATGTGACAATGTGAAAACAAATGTTAACAGCTTCAAGAGATTAGTTATTTAGCCATAACTAGGAGCATGAAAACAACATCAACAGCGGTACTAGCTCTTCGAACATTGCATCTTGTTACACAAGAGCGATTTAGCAGCAATAAAACTTAGGCTTAGAGCTTTGCACCTTTGCAAAGACAGCACAAACTTCAGTTGCTCAACGGTAGTAAAGGATATAGACAGCTTCCTTTTGTTATGACTGCAGGTGATTCATTATCTTGTGAATATAAATATTCAAGGCATTATAAAAATTTCTTTCACATTTCAAGACATTCATGATATGCCAGAACTGATGAAGTTACAATGTATACTCATGGATTCAAGGAATGTTTGATAATAGATGCTAAAATTAATTACTAAATGTCTTAATTTCAGAACTATGACTTCTTTAGGTACACTCAATTTAGAATATATCCAACTAGAATTCATTGGTACAATATATAAAAATTATAGTTCTTAGTGGATTCTTACAACATTTAATTTTTAATTAATAATAATTTTTCACAAAATATTGGTATAAATTTTTATAACTTTTTGAGCAATTTATAGTCTTCAAGAGTTTCAATACTCCTGAATATTTTCATGTCATGAGCATACAATAATTATATTATAGAATTACAAGTTACTTTGTGAAGTTCCAGAATACAAAGATAACTGATTTCTCTGCTATAATCTGACTCTAATCATTTGTTATATCAAGAAAAAATATTTTTTTCAAATCAATATATTATTGCATTTTTCACTTGTCTCAGCCCATTATTTATGTCATTTATGTAAATATTATAAATAATAGTCCTAAAGCCCTTTGGTACTGGATGAACTAACTGAAATTTATAAAGAGCAAAAACATTTAATAATCACAGCCTGATTTCTATATAATAGATAGGATCTGACCCATGGTTGCCATGTATTCTTTAGGCACAAGTTTTTTTTTGTAAATAATGGATGACAAACTTTGTGAAATGCTTTGTGGTAATTCAGTGTAAATTGTAGAGAAGGTGTTAGTGAATTTGCACAGTGCTACCAATTTAGTGTGGTGGTGGTCGTGGTGATGATTTATAGAACATGCGATTAATGAATCGTTATGAACATGGATAATAAACTTTTCAAATTCTGTCGATTTTCTTTTATGGCAGATTATAACACAATAATATTATAACTACCTTTGCAAGTGTTATGGTGACTCATATCTCTAGTATTATTTGCACATAAATATTTGTCAAAATTAAAACCAAATAGTTTAGTTTATATGGATTTAGGTATCAGCCAAGGAATAAGTGAATGGATTCTGTCTGTTAATATATATTTTATTATCCACGACAGAATGTAGCTAGTAGTAGAAATTGTATTTTGATGAGAGTAGCCACTGAGTTTTCTAACTCTTTCACATTCTTCTCAGAACAATTTCTGAGTTTTAAAATTATGAATAGAATTGTCAATTCAAAAGAGAAATTCGAATAGTTTTTGTTTGCACTAAAAAAATTGAACAGTAATGTATATCTTACCGTTGGCTGTAATACTAATACTAATACTCCATACTAATATCATAAATGGGAAAGTCTGTGTCAGTCTTTTGTCTGTTTGTTAATCCTTTACAGCTAAACTGCTGCACCAATAGTGGTGACATTTTGTAAAGGAAAACTTATATGCCGGGCTAATATACAAATGATATAAAACTTTCCGTTTCTGCTTTGGAAAAATAAAAAGAAAACAAAATACATAGTAGACGGTATTTTACACTTAGTTATGAGTATGCATACTAGTGCTCACGACTTCACCACGAACTTAAATGTTTATGTACCCTTAATCTATACTTATAATAAATCTGTAGAGTCAATTCTGTACATAAAATATATTTCCAAAATAACTATCTGGGGGTGATAAGCGATCGATGCTAATGCAATCAGTAAAATTTTTGTCAGACTGTGTAACTGTTATAGAAACAAAAACTGCTCGACGGATTTTAACGAAACTTGGCACAATTATTTTTCATACTCCGAGCTGGTTATAGTATACTTTCCCCACGCTACAATCAATAGGAGCAGAGCAGTGAAGAGAAATGTCGGGAAAACGGGAGAAGTTACTCCATTTTTTAAGCTTCTGTCGCGTGTGCATCCTTAATGGTGAAAGCTACACAGAAATTATCTATCTATGGAAATATTCTCCTTAAAATTATATAAAAAACTAGCTTTTACCCGCGACTTCGTCCGCATGGACCGTAGTCCTATAATACTCAGTAACTTCTATCGCTACCCTGCAAATATATCCATCAAAAAAATCAGATCGATCGGGGGGTTCAATAGCAGTTCCTATTGCATTTATTTATTTAGCAAAGATTCGAACAAAACCATGAAAAAATTGTAAAACCTCTCTCAGTGAGCAGTAGCATCTTTCAGTTTGTTTATTAAGACTATTGAGCCTTCTGATTAAATCAAAAACATGATATAATTTTTTTTACAAAAATTAATAAACTAAACATTCGTTTAATAAATTTTTGGTATCTTTATTTTTTAGTATAAAACACTTCTCTTGAACCAACATCAATGAAATTTGGCACAATTAATGCTTATATTCGTCATCAGGGTAACTTATAGGCATCAACAGGATAACTTATACAGGTTCTAGAAATCCTGTTGATTTAACAGGAATAGCACGAAATTAGGAAACGCCATCTATTATCAACCTATCAAAGTGAAGTCATATTTGTAATTTGAAGAAGGTTATATATATCATGTAGTTTGACTTACATCGAAAGAGTTATTTAAAAAGTTTTAATATATTATGGTATTTACTGGATAAATTTAACTGAGCTATTAAAATATAAAATTAATGTAAGTTATAGAAAAAAGTAAATGCGAAAATCCGCCTGTCTGTTGCGTTTACACGCCAAATCTATTGAACCAATATCGATAAAATTCGGCACAATACACTTTTTTACATCAGGGTAACATAAAGGCGATAGAAATTCTGTGAATGCAACAGGAATACGACATTACCATTACTTTACTTTCGTAAATAATACGATATGTCGTGAATCATTTTTGGAATCGCACTCCCTATGAGAGTACAATTAAGTTACTTGAATCTTTTTACTTTTTGACCCATCTTTAAGCTTGAATCTTGTGTTTGTAGACAGACCCTTTTGAATATAAAAACACGTGTGCAAATTTAATGTTACCTAAAATTGCCTTCAAAAGGTGAATGGCGAATGCGATTCGCAGTTAACTGCCCCTCATTTTGTGCGTACGTTTCCGAAGCCCGCATATCGGTGTGATGATCACGGATTAATATGGGTCTTGTTTTGATACCGTTTTTTAAGCTTTTATCTTTGAATGATAACGGTGATATGCATTTGATTGCTCTTTATATTAAGCGAATGTCTCCGAAGTTTGCAGTTGACTGTGTTGATCACAATCTGCTGTAGTCTTCGGATGCAGGCTGAGCTGATTTTTTGGAATATCAAGACTCCAAATATTGACTGCGATCTGCAATGGATCGCTATTCATATTTAGAGAATGTTTTCCGGGTTTGCATTTCTGTATGATACTCACAATCAGTTGTAACATTTCGGGAAGACTAAGAAATTTATCGTTTTTTCTAAAGCATTGTTTATTTTAGTAAATAGCGCGTATTACTTACATTTGTTATACATTGTAAGAGATAAGTTATAATTATCGTGTAAACATAAAAAAAAAACGTATAAATAAAAACTCTTCTTAAAATAACTCTTTCAACGTAAGCTAAATAACGTGATAAAGAACCTCCTTTTAATTACAGATTTGACTCGACTTTGATGCATAGTGAATTAAAAAACTTTGACAGCTTGATAATAGATGACGTTTTTAATGTCATACTATTCCTGTATAATTAACAGGATTTCTATAGACTATATGTTACCCCGGTATATAAGGAATTATTTTTCCCAAATTTCATCGATATTGGTTCAGCGGCTTTCCTGTGAAAGAGTAACAAATTTGGAACAATTGATGCTTATACACAGGCATAGAATGACATTTAAAATCGCCATCTATTATCGACATTATAAGGTTTTTTTTATTCATAATGTGTCAAAGTTTCTTACTAACGACGTGGAATCAAGTCCTTTAAGGCCAAGTCAAATCTGTTATTTAAAAGAGTTTTCATATTTTGTTTTCTGTGTACTGGATAAATTTAACTTAGCTATTACAACAAAAGTAAGTAATACGAAAAGTAAATGCGAAAGTATGTTTGTTACGTTTTCACGGCAAATCAGCTGAACCAATATAGATGAAATTTGATACAATAAATACTTGTACACAGGGGTAATATGAAAGCTGTAAATAATAATAGCTGTAGCTGTAATATGTATCTTGTTAATCCAACTGGAATATGATGACATTACCATTACTTTACGTTCAGAAATAATACAATATCTAATTAATCCTTTTATGAATTGCAATCCCTAAGAGAGTAAAAATAAAGTTACTCGAATCTTTGTACTTTTTGTTCGATTTTGAAGCTTGAATCTTGTATTTGTAGACCCACCCTTTTAGATAAAAATATACACGTGTGGTTATTTAACGTTAGCTAAAATTGCCTGCAAAAGGCGGACGGCGTATGCGATTCGCGCATAACTGCCCCTCATTTTGCGCGTACGTTTCCGAAATCCGCTTATCGGTGTGATGATCACGGACTAATATGAGTTTTGTTTTGATACCGTTTTTTAAGCTTTTATATTTGAATGACAACGGTGATATGCAGTTAATTGAGTTCTTTAAATTGAGTGATTATCTCCGAATTTCGCATTTGAGTGTATGGATCACAATCTGCTGTAATCTTCGGATACATGCTGCATTGAACTTCTACAAGATCTAGACTACAAATAATGAAAGCGAGCAGTGAAACGCTATTCATATTAACAGAATATTTTCCGGGTTTGCATTTCTGTATGATACTCACAATCGGCTGTAACATTTGAACGACAGAGAGATTTATCGTGTTTTCGTAAGCGTAGTTTAATTATTTTAGTAAATAGCACGTATTACTTATATTTATTACATGTTGTAATAGCTGTCAAATTTATAATTATTACATTTATCCAATATTTTTTTTTAAGAAATTCATTAATATAAAAACTCACTTCTACAGATTCGACTTAAAGGGCTCGATTCCATGCCGTTAATATATAAGTAACATGACAAATTGTAAACAAAAATAACTTATTATGTTTATTATAGATGGCGTTTTTTGAACGTCATTTTATTCCTGTTGAATTAACAGGATTTCTATAGCCTATATGTTACCCCGGTGTATAAGGAACAATTGGGCCAAATTTCATCGATATTTGTTCAGCGGATTGGCCGTGAAAACGACACAGACAGACAGACAGACTTTCGCATTTATAATATTATAAGTAAGGATTAGTAAGGATAAGGATATCCCACGACAGCATATGTCTTTTATGGTGGCTCACAATAACTCGTGTAAGTCCCAATAGCTTTACAGTTCGAAGTTTATAACACTCAGTTATCCCTTATTAAAAAATTTAACAGTATTAGCTGTTCTATAAAAAAAACATAGAAATTGATATACAAACACCAAAGTTATACATGAAATACGCTTATAATAAGCCATCACACGTGAATACTAAATCATGCTATCTATACTTATCTATAATTATTATAAAATAAAGTCCCAAAAAGCTGTCTGTCTGTATGTAATCGATTTTCTTAAAATCTACTGAACGCATCTTTGTACGGGTTTGATCAAAAGATTGTGCAATACCTCCGGATGGTTTAGATAAATAGTACATATATGTACTATAAATAGAACATTTGTACCGATATCGGTATTATGTAAATTGTGTTGAAGAGATCGCGCAGTTGTTAAAAAAACTTGCTTGCTGGGAGCTTTAGTCACGTGCGCTGCGTAAACCAGCAGAGATACACTAAAGTAATATACTAGAAACTAGTATAAACTAGGTATAAAGTAATGTACTAGAGTATTGTAGATCTATAAAACTACTACAAAAAGTCCATGATAACATGTCTCTATCTCTTATGGTTAACTCACATTAACTACTTCTATGTTTAAAATTTGAATTCTAGAAAAAAATTGTGACATCCAGATTTCCACGCGAGCGCAGCTAGTATTCTAATAAACTATTATGCGACATTAATTATACTATTCTGTTGAAAGCTTTCACCGTTTAGATCATAAGCCATAATATTAAAATGAAAGCTTAAATGTGTTGTGTATGTTACTAGGTCCTTGAAAGCTATAATTACATTAGAGAATGGACTATTTAAGTGTTTTCCTCCATTCCCCCAGCGTCCTTTCGCGCTAATTCTTTCATATATATTCCTTCTTAATTCACAAATTCCACCCATCTATCTCTCTTTCGGTCTCAATGTATTCATATCCATCCCTTTCCATATTTCCTACTCGTCACGTACTATATGTTTCTAGTATTACTATAGTAGTATGACCCACAAGCCCTCAATGATGACTTAGCGTTTAGCTGTCTCCCCTAGGTCTAATGTGCTATTAGACCTATTCTTGATTCCAGTATAAAATTAATACTCGAAATACTTGAAAAATCCTACAACCATGATATTTAGTATTCAGATAAGCTGCACGAGTTTGTATATATGATATACATAAAATATAAAATAAATAATTATAGCCCCACTGCCAGCATACCTGTTTAATCTTGGAAAGAAATGGAAACAAAAACCTATGATCTGACGAAAGATGATAGTAAATTACCCCGAAGATCAAATAACGATCGCCAACACAGAAACATGTAATACACACACACAGCATCTTTGCCGGCGAAGACGAGGTCCCAGTTTTCTGACGTCGGTCGGTCGTGGCTTCTCGCCACCCTTCTGACGCCGCAATGACTAATCTAAGTCATACCATCAACCCTCCACTACACGTCACCCTAAGCCGTGGTCCGGCCTCACAGGAGGCACCCTTAGGACGACGTTCCCCGACTTAAGTAGAGCTTCTGCGCTGTACTCTCTGCATTTCGCAACCTCGGCGATGCTTCTGCGCTCGCCCGTCCCGCCCGGTGACGCTGTAAAAGCCATTAGGGCTAACAGCATACAGTCAGTTTGGAAAAAAAAGATAGCAAATTAAATGTTGTTTATTTATTGTTACAGACCTGCGTGGAGTGCATTTAAAAACTACACATAGCCACGGAGCGTCGGAATACGGCGCTGAATGGCGCCGTCACTATCAATGAAGCATTTATGCAAGTTCTGCCCAGTGAAAATGCAAGGTGAAGTATTTTAGCCCTGCGAAATTACTTGTAGTCTAAATGCAATTAAATCCTGATGTGTTGTATTTTTATGGATGTTGCACTTTTCCTTGTCGCGTGAATTAGAAATTTGTGACTGTTTCTTAGTGAATTCGGCATTGAATCGTAATTCCAGTTCTTCTTATTCGTTCACTCTTGACAGAGTAGTGATCACGTCTCGGTTTATTCTTGCACCACCATTGCTCTAGAGATGCGCCGCCATGTCACCCTATCTTTCACGGAGTGGGAACAATTATTTACACAAGAATGAGAGAAATAATTTTGATGAGATAAGTCAGCCGTGTTTGACAATTCCCAGGACTTTTACTCACAAATTTTCCTTGCACCACTAAACGTTTCACAGAGTTTTCTTTGTTGATTTAATACCGATTCTAAGAATTATTATTGAATTTAATGTAATTCCATGATATTGCGTCCTCAAACTAAAAAGTTGGATAGTTTAAAAATATTTTCAGAACGCTGCATTTCTATATGTGATTTTTTATAGGAAATAAAAAGTGACAGCATAAAATAGTTGAGGGTTGCTTTATATTTTTTAAATTGTATTAATGAGAAGTTACGAAATATTTTTGCAATTATGAAAAATTTTGGAATTTATGAATTAGAGGGGCAAATGATTATACGATGCTTTTCATTACGTAAAGACAGTAAGTAAGAAGGTTTTTTAATATTGTTTTATAATAATGTAATAAGCACAGGGAAGTAAAGATTTATATTGCTGAAATAAATATGGAGCTTATATCCACCAACGTTTCCACAGCGGGTTGGTGGATTTCGAATATTCTAGAAGTTCTCTTGTAATAAAAAGGTATCTTTGCGATCCTAGAAATGCTATGCTAAATTACACAAGACAATTCTGCATATGAACATGTATAGGAAAAGTCAGAGATCCCATTTGGGTACGAATTACTTTATAGTTTATGGAGGCGAAACGATTTCTGTGGTGATACGATATTGACTAACTTTTCCATAATTATAATGATTCCAGCACCGAATTATATCATACATTACGATTTAGGCGTATCAATATTATTGTGTATTTTTATATAAAAACAACTTGCTTTTATGATAATCCTTTAAATTATTTATAGAACTAGGCATTACTTTGCGGAGATTCATAATACCGTTCATAATACTTTTGTACAAGTGTATAAATGTTTAGCGATTATACATACAGAAATAAAGCGAACAAACCTATTTATTTCAACTATCCCTACTTAATTTAATTAGAATTATTATTATGAATTATGTTGACTTAATTGTTGCAACGTAGATGAAATTATTTTGTTGACTATGTGTTGGTAACCTAAGTTGGTAGATAGATGGCTTAACTTTGTTCTAATAACAATTTTAATACATATTTTATTTCCCACGTGACTACACAAGACCTTTAAACCGTTGGCCTTTGTTAATTTCATATATATATAAAGATAATCGTCGTCTGTGATAGATTTTCATTTGAATATTATCACACGTAGTTATACTAGTAATATACACGTAGTTGTTTTATATGTTGTAGGTTATTTAAATAAAAGGGAGCTAAATTAATCAACTTTAAAATGGTTTTGATGTTCGGTACTGGTTCCTAATGACTTGACTGAGACAGTTAACATAAAAAAATGTAGGTTGCACAAGGCAATTTATATAGAAACGCTAAGACTATATAGAAAATTTCAAATTGGTAATAAAGATAACGAACGGAAAATGCTATTATTGAGAAAAAAAGCGAAGGGTGCTGAATATTTATACGAAAAAAGATGGTACAAAGCGCCATGCCATAATACTAACATTTTTTAATTCTTTCTTTTTATTCTACCCACGATTATATTAATAAATATTTTTCGCTTTTTATTTCGATGTGCTATAAAAACATTATTTTTAGTTTTTCTAAGCTATATTTATACTAATTAAGAGACAAAAATTACAATAAGTGTTAGAAATGGTCCCAGTACGACTACGTAATATCATCAACGTAATAAACTGCTACGTTGAAAAAATAATTTTATGAGAATATACTGAGAGAGAATGTAAAAATATATCATCAATGAATATTATAAAACACTCCCCATAAGCTGTGTGTGGACATTTTTTATGTTTTTAGAAAGTGCCAATAATATATTTACTTTAAAGCATAACTAACAATCATAATTATTTTGTACTTAACATTATGATCCTTTATTGATTGACATTTATTCCATGTAGGTAAAATGAATATCTTAGAAGTTATCGCAAAATTAAAATCGACCCATTAAAATACAAGCAACGCGCGGTCGGGTCTACTAGCTTTTAAAAATTGTTATGAACCCGTAGTGATATAAAAAGTTATCGTATCATTGAACTAGATGTATAACTCGTTAAAATAAATGCAGTAATGAAGTACATATATTAACTATTTATTACTCCATGTAGTTATATAAAAAAATTACAATATAATCTGTTGCCTGTTCTGCACTTTCGGCGATGATCGTTGATCGTGTGATGGTCTATAATCGCCACGATCATCGTGTAAGTGTCGACACGATTGTCCGTATTATCAAACGTATCAATAAGTATTATCAATAAGTATGAACCAGCGATTCCCTTTGATGCGTGTCCGATAAACTGACAATGCCCGGGTTGTAGTGATTATAAACGATGATTGGCGAGTACAGCCGTGTATACTCTGTACATGATCGAGCTCGCGCTTAGTCGTTTGTAATCTCCGATTATGAAGAAGAGTCATTTATGTTTGTTGATGGTTTCAAGTGGAATAAGCACCATTCTAAAGCAGGGGTGAATTTATGACGACTCTTTTTTCAATAAAATCATATATCGACATGAAGAGGTATAATTTTCATCTATTGTACAATATCAATACAAGTAATGAAGCAATTTCGAGTGGAATAGGTAAACATATTATTGATAATTTATCTGAAATTGAGGAGCTATTCACTCGTATTGTTAATAATGGCGACGTTGAGACGGCAGCAACGATTGGCGGTCGCCATGACTACACCGGTGTCTCCATGTACCTTGAATGAACGGTGAGATTGCGATCAATTTCGAGCAAAGGAAACCCGTTCCCACTTTTGTCATCGTCTGAGTTTTCTTCGCACTTTTATCTCTCGCATTAATTTTTTATCACAACAATATAAACAAAATATTTAAAATTTTATTTTTGCCCTTTAATCGCATTAAAGCAGAGTGTCGTCAGAGCAAATGTGTCGATATAGCTACTCTTCGATCTATACCTGTACAAGACAGTAATGACTAAATGTAATTAGTAATAAGAACTCTATATTGAATAGAGCAACCGCCGAGTTTCTTGCTGGCTCTTCTCGGTAGGAACAGCTTATAAAACTTTCCATTCACCCAAGATAATGATCTTAATCTCAAGATATCTATCTGATATACTCTGTTAATATTTAACAATATTATTTCTTCATAGTTATTTTGTTACTACTAAGTCATATAATATATTTATGCACTCACTACACACAAGAAGGTTAGTATTTAAAATCCCGATATAATGTTATCGGGATTTATGGAATTTGGGATTTGATTTGTAACCGGATAGTTCAAATTATCTAATATTTGATGTTGGGTAGACACCACGGTAAATTAATTTGTTTTGTGTCGATTTTTTATTTATACCTTATGTTTTCTGTTTTCAATTTCGCTCAAATCTCAATATAACTCAAATCAGTTTTGCACTTAAAGCGTAATAAATTACATGAAATAAAAATAATATCGTTTTATTTCTGTACTTAAAATTGATAAAAGTATTGAAATTATTTAAGGCGCTGAACAGAGCCAAATAGGCTGACTTTAAACACGTTTTTAACAAAAGCTATAGGGATGACGATTAAAAGAAAAATATATGTTAATATACATCATATCTCAGAGAGAATGTAAGATTTCAAAACACGATTACGATACTTTTTTTCGATAAAAAAAATTGGTAAATAGACCTCTGATTTTTACTTTGATCGTAAATATCTCTAATATTTATCAACAAAAACTGGTAAAATTAATAAGACTAATAAATCATTATAATATAAAGAGAATGTAAGATTTAAATTTTGAATTAATTAAGATATTTCATTCAAATTAAATATTTTTTAGAAAATAGCAAAACTGAAACGAGTCATCGTCTCGCTTCTCTTTTACATCTACGAATATAGACAGTGATCGCTGAGGCGCGCTGCTATACGGACGTGTGCCGCTCGCTGCCGCCTTTTGTGACTATTCCTTGTTGATAATATGTCTTTTTTTAGGTGTTTAGTTATAGTTTCAGCATACTTAGTTTTATAAGATTAATTAGACATAAGATTTTTAAATAAATTGTACAAAAAAAGTTTGGATAAAATAGTGTACACCTACAATGGGTGTTAAAAAATTAATTTTGTCGCTACGCCGTCGCAGAAATTGTGGGCGTGGCTTATATGCCGAAATCTGAATTTGCGCCAGCTCTGTTCAGCGCCTTAATATGACTTTTATGAAAAATATATGTCTTTTTTAAATATGCACTTCAGTCTGAACTCGCAAGTATTCCCGATCCAGCTATGTATGTGGTTAACTTACAATGTATGCATTATTGTTCAAGGATTGCAATTCATGTCATGGGTTTTTGTCGATACCAAAGATATTGCGATGAAGTTTCTTTATGTTCAACTATTTATCGCTTTTCAGATGATATTAATATTTTCTTTTATTCGGGCGTATTTGTCAAGATTACAACATTTAACTAAGTCCCATTATTTTTAGTATCTTGTTAGTTGGCGCTATGGATACGCAAATATAATGAATAAGTGTAAAGCTACAAGTATTCATATTGTTAACTTATAATGACAATCTACAAGACAACAGAATGCAATATTTATTTGAGTCCTGACTAATGGTGGTACAACTTAAATATAATACAAACTAGCGTCATGGGTTGGTATACTCTGCTGACGCTGTCAGATATTGACAAAAGGTCTTGTAAGGTTTCTAGCGTTAAGATGAAAAAGGTTGGCATGAAAACGAGACAAAGATGTAATGCACCTAGTTATCGTTACTATAGCTAAGCCATTTAAGTTGGGTATATACGTTAAAAAGATTTGATTGGCCAACCTACACGATACAATTAGATAAGCTAAACTAAGTGTAAACTAATATACCTGTCAAAAATATCGAAGCGCATAAAAATTTGAATTAACAGCGCCTGCTCAGAGATAAAGCCTCAGAATTTTAGTCGAACACGCCTTGGTAGTGAACTCTAACCAAGTGTAAAGTGTAAGTAAAGTGTAAGTAAAGTGAGCAGATAACTTGAAATTGTCTATATATATACTTTATGGTCATTTGCATAATTTTTATAGGCGTACTATGTTGCGCTTGATTGGGATACTTAATTAGGTATCGACCCATAACAAAAGGTATGCGTCTTGTATAACAAATATTTGCAAATAGACACAAGTTGGTGTTACCATATTATCGAACGCTCTTTATATTATGTAAAAATTAAACATTGCATTTTTGCGACAAATCTGATAAATCATCATAGCTGTCTTTAAAATAACTATTCATTTGCATACAACATTTACCCCATTTGAGAATTAGGAATTCTAGATTGCGCCACAGCGAAGCAGTGCCGAGTTAAGCTAACGATATCCTTCTACTCGTTGAAATATCTTTAAGAGCTTAGCGTTTAATTAAAGTAATACACTCAATCAAAATAATGTGAAAAACAATTAAAATGTGGCACTGATTTCTTTACCAAATTATTTTTATCATCGTGCTGATAAATGAGACGTTGTAAACCCATAATAAAAGAATTTGAACGACACTACTTTTAATATATTATCGATTTAATCCTAACATTATTAGGTCAATGAACTAATATAATATGAACGAAAGATAAGCTATAAGGGTTAAAGCAAAGCTTGCTTTAACATAGTAACGTAAATAGCGTTGTATATGTACTGCATTTAAATGTTCTATTCTTAGTATTTTTCTAAAGCAACAAAGGAAGTATATTCGAATGCATATCGTAATTTATTTTTTTCGGTTATACAAAAAGAAAATACGCATTCAAAATCTTATTTAGAACTATTTTATCACTTGTTAATTAAATAAAAACAATTTAATTAGTTATATAACATTGTGAAATATTCATTAAAAGGCTTATAGGGATTACTTATTTTAGGTTAATTCTTTATTATATTCACTTCTGTCCATCCAACTGCGTTGTAAATAAAACTTTCTTTTTTTGTGTATCAACTCAAAATTTATTTCGTGACTATCCATTTAGTCTTAATACTTAGGTTAAGATAAGTTACATAGATTTTTTTTTAATTATGTGTTCAGAAATCGATATGCATATTATTTGTCGTCCAATTTTATTTGAATATACTACGATTGTTTTGGTATTTGGTAATATGCTACACACGGTTATATTTATAGTAAAAAGTGAATGCGTTTAAAATTGTATGCAATAGTCACTCGGGCGACATTTTAGCGGGAAGAGCCGTGACCTTGACCTCAGAGCATAGGCCTAACCTGCCCCAAAAGTGTTAGGTAAAAAAGTTTGTGATCGATAATTAAGATCCTGCTCGCGCACGCGCTCTGTTCATCGCCCGCCCAATCGATCTGCCCGCCCACGTGACGCAACAACGCATTTGCGGGGATTCTTCTCGACAAGCTCTTACTTTTCTAATGAATGCTAAAACAATAAATAAGTACTTTTTAATTAATTTATTAAAATGATTTTATTATATTTAACAAAATATTGAATGTAATATGGCTTTTAATGTTAAACTTGGTTAATGTATAGAAGTCGGCTATACTGGCTTTTATTTTATCGGAGAGCTCGACTAGTTTAAAGTTCTTACGGGGCCCTTATTAATCAATTTTATTTCCTAACTCATGTGTTAAATAACTACCAGTTCATTCTTAATATACCAAAGAAATAAAGCAAGCTGAGATTGTCAGAACTGTATGTTTGTATTTAAGATTTATCTACAGAAATTATGTTTGTTTAACATTTGACAAGATGCTAAATGGTTAATTTTGACCAACTATATGGCGATAGTATGGAATGAAAATCCCTGTGACGACATATTTCCAGTGGTTACAGATGTCGTCCATTGCTTCAAGACAAGAGATTTTGAGTTTTTTTTCCCGCTAACAATGGATAGCATTTCGTAAAAACATAATTAACTTACGCTTGATACTATGATAAACGTTCTTTAATTAATTTATTTATTTTACTTACCTATTCTTATTACTTACTTACTTATTTATTTTATTACCTTTCGAGTTATATTTGTATTTTTTATTATGGGTCGGTCTTTCCAAAAATTATATTTTCAAATACGTTTACAATATAATTTAGTCAAGTACATAACAACAAATATATTCTGTAGAGATTTGCAGGCTTCCTCATGCTGTTTCGTTTACCGTAAGCGGATTTTTATAAATCATAAATGCGTACATGAGTTTTTATTGAAAAATCTTTGGTGCTCGGGATTTGAACTCGTGACCCCCTAGTACAGGTCAAACTGTCTCACCATTCGGTCATTAAACTTTCTGTTTAATTGATATCTGTAATCCGCCAATTTCGAACGTTGTGGCTCTTGCCTCTAATGTTCTCTAACGAAGAGAAGGAACTACCCAGCAGCTACTTTTGTAATTTTTTATCCATCATAGTTTAAAACGTAAACCCTCATTTTTGTTTCGCAGTTATCTTGTATAAATGTTGTTAAGGCTTATATTATTTAGATTTTTTAGTAATAAAGCTTCTGATACATTATTTCCAGTAATTAAAAGTATTGGTTCGTTGAGTTGGTCCTTTAGCACTAGCATTTTAATACGAAATCTAAGGATACCATTCAATAATTTATAGAATTAGGCGTTACTTTGCGGAGATCCATAATACAAAAGTAATAATAAAATTATTTTGCTATAATCCGCGATACAGTTCATAGAAAAAATATATAGTGTTAAATGAATAGTGGATCATCCGTATTTTCATACCCGTTACGTGCAGGATTCGTAAAAACACATGCACAAACCACCACTTCCACCACAATACACAAGCACTACACACGTTCCCTATCACAAAATCGCAATCATCGCTTTGCGATTTCGTCGTGGAGTCTATCTCCTGATGATGCTTCGGTTGCGGGGCGAAACGATTGTTGAGTTTGTAATGAACTTCTTAGGTTTATGTTAACATTGAATTAATTACATACATTATAATTGAAGTTCTAGCTTAATAAAAGCTTTTCAGATGTGTATATTGCCATTTCTGCATTAGCAAATAATCTCCAGTCAAATAACAAAGTGTAAACTGTAAGTTTGGTAACAACCTATACTTATGTATATAGAAACTAAGTGATGATGAATACAGCCTTACGTTCCATTTCTGAAATAATAGATGTAGGCGTAAAAGAGTGAAAGACCGAAGCGGCGACAGGGTGAGTTGAACGCCTTTGTGACGATAAAAATTAGTATTATTTTTCCATCAGTACCTATTTTATTATTTTTTATTAAATTAATAGATGTACTGTGTGAATGTGCACTTTTTACTGCTACACTCAGGAATTCAGCAAGTAATTTATAGAAGTAGGCGTTACTTTGCGGAATTGCACAGTCCAAAAGTTATGATTTTTAGAATTATTTTCCTATAATCAGCGTTTGTTGAGGAAATCTATATAATGTTAAGTCAAAAAGCCGCTTTGGGATTTTTTCGTGGAGCCTTTGACGATGCTTCGATTAAGGGGCGAAACGACCGTCGAGATTGTTAAGTCTAGGTATGAGAACAGTTTTGCTTCCTAAATTTATCATTCTTAAGAAACGCGGATAGCTCAATAATTATATCATAACTCCTAAGAGTTTAAAATATTACATTTTTGTACTAAGAAAATAGCGATATACATATACATATAGTACATGTGTAGTGAAATGGAACTTTTCTGCTCGGAATATTAAATTGATACCGCAATGGCATATCATTTGTAACATTTCACATTGGTAATAGTATATTTGTATTGATCGCATTAATATTTGTCGCCGCTAGGGTGTGTCGTGATCGTCTTTAGAGGTTCAATCTTCGCCACTGGAATTTTCCTGACTAGCGGTTATTATCTTAAATTAACATTTACTATCAATCTTCACTCTTAATGGTTGAATTCTCATTGTTTTACCTAAGATGTAGAGTATTTATCAAAAATAAACTACGTTTCGTTTCTAAAAGAATGACGTCTAAAAATTAAAATTGATTTGTGTGAATTAGTAGTTAAAAAAATATTTAGCCCTACATAAAAGTAGACAGGTTTAATGCACAACCAAATACTAATTCACGAGCTATATTTTTTGGATATGTCAAATTTTATTAAAGTATTCTGTCAGCATAGTTGCAAAGTATACTAATGCAATATGTTAATATCAAACAGTTTATATCAGTCCATATTGCACTTACGTATATAACATTTGAATTGAAATAAATGAATCTGGTGTAAAAAAACAAAAAACTATAACCGTTTTCATACCTTATTTATGCAGGATTTGCAAACCATTGAAGTCTAAACACCCACCACCACCAAAATAGCCTGAGACCATTGGGATAATCATTTCACCCTATGACTAAAGCATCATCGGGAGATATGCTCCAAGTTAAATTGTTCTGAGTGATTTTCTACTTATTTATTTTAAAATGTTAAAAAATCGTCCTAATATCCATATCATGTGTGAGATAACAGCGTCTACTTAATTCTTGAATCAATTTGAAGTTTTTAACTTCATTGTTCTTTTTTTAATTTTTATCACAATTTGGTATTGAAATCAATTTTAAGTGGGTCATGTTTTTCATATATGTCATATAATAATTTTAATAATAATTTATTTATTTTTCGTTAAATACATAAGGATTACAATATCAAGGTTGGGACCTTCTTTTAAGTGTAAGTGTATATTTATATTTGCAATATATATTTTTTTAACAATTTAGCGCTGGCGTCATTTAAACTTATGTTCACGAAACTCGTTTAGGTAGTGATGTATTAAATTTTCCTTAAGTCAATTTATAATATAGATGATTCGTTTCATTGAGGCTTAGGAATGTCAATGAGTAACATAGAAGGATCAATCATGGAATCCTAGTCGTTACACCTGAACAAGTTAGCGACGCAAAGGCAGTCGCGAATTGTGAAACTTTATTGACAGACATTGATATGTAACATTGTTATAAGTGAGTCTTTATAGGACCGGGTTTAACGACATGGTGAAAAGGATAAGTAAAAGGATTTCCTTGTAAAGTACATTGCAGGGCTCGATATTTCTGACTTCAATAAATTTTTCCAAAAAGATGTGTGATACAGCGTTAAGATCGTGCGATTCTCGAGAGAGGGTCACGGGTTCACATCTCCGGGTGTAGGCATCAGTGAGTTTATCTGTTAAAAATATATGTGTTAATTGATATTTGCAATTTATCACATGATGATATGAGGGAAAATATTGTTTGGAAACCTGCATACCTCTAGAGAATTTTGGGCATATGTGTATGTAACCTACCCATCTGAATCGAGCAGCGTGATGGTTCTAAGCTAAGAATACCTTCAACCCTTCTGTCCAAAACGGAGAGAGGTGGCTTACGCCCAGCTGTGGGATAGTAACAGGCCGTTAATTTAAGTTAGTCCAAATACACCTTTAGTTGTAATTTACTCATCATAAATTAATTAAAATGATGTTTTCACACCTAAGTGCATTGGTTTGAAATAAAATATTACTTTTAATCACAAGATCCCATAGCAATATATTACACCACTTTATTTCTCATTACACGTTTTTATTTCGTTACTTTTGAGATTTCCCTCGAGACAGGAGTGTCCTTTTGCATTAGTGACTTAAAGACAAGAATAGAAAATGCAAGGTTTTTCGTAATTAAAGTGTTTCAAAAGAATCGTAAGCTAAAATCAAATGTTCTGTGGTAAGTTTTAAAATGCTTCCAAGCTAAGGATATTATTATACAATGTAATAAATGGTCATTTATTCCTGTAATACGTTGCAGATATATATTGGAAATATTGGAATGTTATATTCACAACATATTTAATAGTCGATATCCGTTATACATAGATTTAGGCGTTACTTTACGGAGTTCCAATAGGTATACAAAAATTATCAATTATTTTTTTGTACTAGTCGATATGCACTTAAAGTTTGTCAAACTCCTGAATACTAAGTATTAAGTACATAAATAACAATCTGTAATAACATCACACGTGCTGCTAATGTTATTAAGTAGTCGTTAAAGCATTTAGAAGTAGTCATTGTTACCTTAAAATTAATCTTAATCTAAGTCATTAGTCAAATGTAGTTTGCCACGTGATAATAACGTCGTTTCTTAGTCGGTCAATGTCAACCGTAGTTTGGCTTGAAGCATCTATAAGGGTATATGAATGGTGTATCAATTTGACAGGTTAACATATTAGGGCATAAATGGCCAGTAGATGCGAAGACACCGGCGAAGCGGAATTAGAATGAAGTGCGCGGCTCGGCGCGGCCGTGTGCCACGTCATTGCCGTGACCCACTGACACACATCCGCGGGGCCGCTTGCACCGATATCTGCACACGCCGCGCGTGCTTGCTCTTCCTCTAGTACTTTATTCATATTACTTAAATTAATATGTACTTTAATACACTATGTATGTATTGTAATAATAGTAACTATTTTTTTTGTTTTTATAGTATCGATTTGTATCATTTTTGTCATTAGGAGCGCAAAGCTATCTTTCCTTTTAGATGATGTAATTTATGAAAATTGTTGTGTAAGCGTGACATATATTGTTTAAAGTAAGTCATGGTCAGCACTTGAAATTGATGGATTTAAACAACTTGACTATATTTCAATTAGTAAACTATTACTTAAATGTTTTTAATGTTAAATATTTATATTTACTATGGTAAAAAATGTTCATTCTTAACTAAAGCAATATTACTAAAATAAGTTATGCAATGCGGTGACCTTGTTATCTAAATTGTGCACTTGACACGAATACTGTTCCATTTCACTTTCATGTCTCTCGATACCTACTCATAGCTAGTCCCGTCTTCTGACGTGTATCATACGATAAAATGTACTTTATTGAATTTGAGAAAAATAAATGCTTGATATTATCTTTATCATTAAATATTTAAGTATCAACAAGAAATATAAATAGATACAAGGATAGAAACTTTTTAATGTAATCGGTACCATTTCTATATACGCTTGACCTTCAGTATACTAATTAAATAGTTAACATTAAACGTTAATAGTTAATAAATAAAATTGTTTATCTGAATTCCAATAATATTGTTTCGTCCAACACCGGTTCCACTCGATAAAGCGTAGTCTGGCCGTCGAGGCGGCGAGCGAGACCGCAACACATCGCCAATATGGTAATGACGTAGGTGGGACTGCAGCGGCGATATGGCTGAGCGGCTGAGCCAGTCTCAGCTACCGCCCCGCGCCGCCGTCATTGAGTGTCGTATCGCGCTGCCGCCGCCGCACCGTGTTGATAATTTGTGAAGTAGACAAGGATGTGTGTATATGTATGTCTCGTCTTTCAGTTGACTTTCATCGTCGTTTTGTAGTGAACGTTTCGCACGAGCATCGATAGGAAATTACATTACTTTATTAGCTGCGTAATAAAGTCGGTGCATGTTCTGATTATTCAATTCTGCAAAACTATATACTGTGACGGTTCGACATCTCAGTGCTCGTTGAATTGTAATAAGACATTGAAAAAACTGCTTGAAATATAGCGTCGCAGCGAGCGTGGCGCAATGCAGTGTGTGTTTGGATGCAGATATAAATTGTGTTTAAAGTTTTTTCATGGATATTTTCGTTTTGATAGCGGTGGTAGTGTAATAATTTGGAGTAGACTGTAACCATGTTGCCCATGGTGCAGGCAGAACCTGTGCTATTTAATTGCTCGGCTCATTCGTCCGATGGGGCCTCGCCGACGGCTACATTACCTCCCTCGCTGACACCGGATTCGGAGGTTGACGGACTAGCGGAATTCTTTTACGATATTGATGTGGCGGTCAATACGTTTTCAAGGTAATCAGGAGCACATGATTTAGTCTGCATAACGAAAATGTACAAATTGATGTTTGCTATAAAACTCAATAGGCTTTGTGGTGGTGTTGGTGGCATTAATTATGTAGTTTTATATATCAGAAATGCTTAATTAAAAGAGAACTTAATATGTATATTGCTGTCTAAAGATAGCTTTGACAATTTTAGACGCCAAATATTATGATTTCTAAAATCGCGCCTAATTTATAAATATTAAGTACATAAAAGAGGTAATTTTTCCGTATCTCGATATAATCAGGGTACATATATAAATGTGAATTAATTAGTTTCAAAAAACATCTTAGGAAAGTTCTAGGAATCACGCGACTTGCGGGTTGAAAACAAGGTCGTTCGCTATGATTGGTGACTGTTTTATTCGTTAAAGGGTGAGGTAAGACTTATCGACTACCAGAGAGATGCACAATTAATCAAACATCATATCGGCCTAAACAGGAGCAACAGAAAAAAATAGAAATTTTTTGATTTCACGCAACTCGTGATAACCGTACAAGGTCGTTCATGATAATAGATGTAAAATAGGTCCAACAAAATATATCCTAGAATAGTTCTAGAAGTTAACACAAATGACCATAGTTGCGTTCAGGAACGATAATTATAAAGATGTGTGATCTATTTTATTGATTAAGGCTTAACATGACTAGGATGCTGCTGCCAGAAAGATTATAAAACGTCACTTTCAACAATATAATGTGAATTACGTGGTTTTGCTAGGATTTTATAAATTAACAATTGAAGTATACTTTCAACACAAACTTGTCTTCATGATTATCCCATTTTGATCATGACTTAAACCAGGGGCTAGCAATCTTTTTAATCAACGGGTCAATTTGAATTTAGATTTTTTTTGGCGGGCTGCTCACTTACTATTAATCTACAAAACTTTATTTTTTTATAAATATTAGAATAAAACAATATAAAATTAGTATGTACTACGATTTTATTAGAATAAATTTCCTAACAATATAGTAATGGAAAATGGAATTCTACAAAATATATTTTTAGAAATGTTTGGCGGGCCCGCATACAAATGTTTAAAGGGCCGCCTGTGGCCCGAGAGCCGCGTATTGCTCATCTCTGAATTAAACAATTTGAACATTTATGATATCTATGTTGTCTATCTACACATTTATGAAAATATATGTATACCGCTTCATTCTCGCTACTAGAATGAAGTTGGAATGTTTAATAAAAAAACTTGAAAAGCAATGTGGGTATTTAACATTAATTAATTATTGTATATCAATATTATAACCGTGATGGCCAGAAGATGAGAATGCTTGATTTTCAAGAAAGTTTTGTAGTTGCGGCTCCGTGCACACGTGCGTGAATACTATTTTTTTAAAAGACCTTTTTAATTTTTTTTAACGCAACTAAGCTTTTTAAAAGCACTTTCAAGGATCAATTAGGTTTGATGAAGCTACAACTGGTTTGAAATGTGGCTCTTACCGAGAAGAACCAGCAAAAAACTAGATGGTCAATCTTTTAAACATTTTAATTTTACATTATTTAACTGCCCTCTTGTTTGAAGCCTAAAGGATATTAAAATCAAAGCGTTATCATTCAAGTAATTTTCAATTGTGTTATATGCTTTACGTTTAAGCATATTTCTTACACTTAATTTAAACCTTCCTTGTAACTACTGTCACTCTTTATTAAACGAGATTGTTGTTAAATGTTAACATATTTAATATAAATAATATAAATACTTAATACTAAAAAGCTGTGAGAGCTGAATGTTTCGCTGCAATATCTTCCTAACAGTCACGAATTTAAATCTGGCACCAATAAGTGCTCCTGATAAAACTTATCCGTATAATTGATATTTGGAAATTATCACACTCATCAGTAAATAAAAACCTCTTCTGCAAACCGGCTTATTCAGAGAACTTTGCCATGAGTGTAACCTACCGAAAAACCACCAAAAAACAAAAAACCGCCGGATAGCTTCCATAACTAGTTATCACTTCTACTTTCGAGCTTCTACAGCAATGTAGGGCACCCTAGTCTACCTAAAATTCTTATGTTATTGTATAACATACATAATGTTATCATGAAAAAATTTAATTATTCAATTAAGAAACATAAATGATAGGTTTAATTAAAATAATATAACCGTAATTATTAAAGGGTTAAACTCGTGTCGAGTCCAATTCGGGATTGCCCCCCCTTAATAATCAAAACCCCCTTAAAAATCTGTCCTAAAGTCAAATGATATAGTGTTACGTAATGCTCCTGTGCAGACGCCGACATCCACCCTTTCCGAAGCTTACGCGCTTCCCTCTTACATTATAAAGTTAGTTACTTACCACATAGTAAGATAATAGACAACAATAAAGCTGATACCAAATAAAAAAAGATTTAGAAGAAGAAAAATAGTTTCGTTATTGTTAGTAGATATTGACATCTAGTAGTACGCATTGGGAACGATATGAGATTGGAATGCTTTAAACTGTAATTTTAAAGTCATTATCTAATTGTAGTTCTTGACTTCCTTGATAATTATATGAATTTTGATTTATAATCACATAGGTGTTGTATGCATTGTAAAATTACAACTCCTCCATCTCCCTAGCTGACCAAATGCAAACTACATATCCAGGCAGAGCCGGAACAATCTACGAAGATACTTAGACGATAAGAATGATATATTACATACTGTTCAACCCTGTACAAGATAGTAATGACTCAATGTAACTAGTTATAAGTATTATTTTGAAAACAGCAACCGCCGAGTTTCTTACTTCATCTTTTCGGTAGAAACAGCTTTCCAAACCAGCAAAAGAGTTGACGATTCAAAAGCACTTGTTTACAAATTTACTTGAATAAATAATATTTTGAATTTGATTTCATGAGTGGTCCTTCCGGAATTTCAGCGGATATGGAGCTGCGAGACGATAATGTCCCTATCCAATGGTACGGATAGTCACAAACAGTCTATCGGGTTTACTTAAAAATATGTTATATAATATCTTACTATATTTACGCTACACGTGCTTCCATGAAATGGATGAAAAGAGAAAATGTGCATGGGAGTAGAATATCACTTTTTCCTTCGTGACTGAATTTGGTTCCCACGAAACAAAACGTTATAATATATGGAACGGTAAAGATTTTGTCAACAGTTCTCTGCGCCATTTGCCAGGGTTTTTTTCGTTATGATCAGAGACAATTTTTTTGATTTTCAATTCGAAAATGTTGACATAAAGACTAAACAATTATGACATAAAAGATACTTACGGTCAAAGTATATCGGCGGCGCAGCTTGTAGCGGGCACACGAGCGTCCAGTCGACTTCTCTGATTTCATGTAGTATTCATACATAGTCTCTGAATGTCCCCATTGTGGGTGAAATTTTGCTAGCTTATAAGATCTATGAAGGTATGATTTATATAGCATTAAAAATATATTAGCAAAAATCTAGAAAAAATTATACTTTGTATTTAATGTTTTTCAGTCTCCGCGACTATTGAGATTCTTTACTTCGATCCTATTAAAAACACATCTCTAATATAATAAAATGATAATACTACAGTTTTTTTCTTCAAGAGAGTTTTCTATACAAAATAGAAACGAACCCACAAAAATTATGGATACCAAAATTCACAGATCCGTTGCTTCTTCGACGTACGAAAGATAGACCAACAAACATACTTTCGCATCTATATTCAAAGTATATATTTTGTCACCCAATTACTGATCTTAAAATAACAGATCAAGACACTAATAAGTGAAACTTAGACAACAAAACTACGCCTTTATTATAGTTCTCAGTAGTATAAGCAGCGAAAGTGGTTGCATGATTACTTTTTACCGTAGCGTGCTTGTATTTCTTGATTACCAGTATGCTGCGACAAAAATGAATTATGTATTTATATGCGTTATTATTCGATTTTACACACTAGCCTATATAGTATTTTTTTTATATAAATGGCTTGAAAGCTGAAAGTGGCTTGGTTTGCACATCTCGTACACTGGAATTTTATTTTTGCGAAATTCGAACTGTTCAGGTTTTAATTGAGCGAGGGCTTAAAACGAATGCTATACAACTTGGTAGTACGTCTGTGCCCGTATCAAGAACCGAAACAAAAAATCAATACGAAAAACGAACAATATACAGAATTTAGAGACTATTTATATTATAAGAATATTTATAATTTCAATTAATCGTTACATAATAATACCAAGTAGAACACATCAAACCATCAGTGCAATGTTTCTTAAAAATTACGGTCCATTTATTTATGTTCGATAAAATCGGTGATGGCCGAAGGGTGAGTGTGGCGCTCTTACCAACGGTTCACAACCCGGGCTCCTATTAAGTTTCTATGAAACTCATGAATAATTAATTATTGTAACGCATTATGTCAATTATAGTTAAAAGAGATGGTAAAGTTATGGCAAGGAAACCTTAGACAATATTCTTATCGTAATCCTGGAATATGTTTAATCTACCAAGACGCAGAAGCAGACGTGATTGGTTTAAACTTCTGTCCTTCGCTCTAAGGGTGCTAGTGTAAGGCAAACAGCCTTAGTTTGCAACCCGTTCGTATACATTTTTATCGGTTTTTCATCGAATTGGGAAAGTATTTTTTATGGGATTAGTCTTCTTTCCTAATATGGAATAATATACCGATGGATGGTGAAGTTTGATTGTGATGATTTAGATTATGCCTAATAAGTATGTGAAGGTGGAATCTTGCAAGTTAAATATGACCCATATCCCGCTGTTCGATTGAGCTGAAATTTTACATACAGCTCAATTCCCGATGACAATGCATGTTTATGATAAGCATGACCTGACGCTGCTGCTATAATTATCACCAGAGGGAACTCCTCAACGGTTTACAGTAGGGACATGAAATTTTGTTTTAACTAACTAAAAAAGGTTTTTTTTTTAAATAACTTGTTTAAAACGTAAATTTTACTTTAGGGAAAATGGAGTTACGCTTGCGATGATATTCTACATATCTATAATAAATAAATGATGTTTATCGTCTTAAAGTATTCAGACAATGTGAAGAAGGTGTCTTCATTATGCGCCATTTTTAGTTAGAGTCCAATATATAAAGTAAACCATTTAATATTTACCATAAATTTTTACAAGTAGTTGCGACTTGAGACTCGAACGATTAGTAGCTTATATCTTCTAAGTAGTGTAGTAATGATGATGTAGAAGCAAACAGATCTCGTTTTCACATAAACTGTCCTTCTTACGTTACTTCATCATATACTAGCTGTGCCAACAACGGCTTCGCCCGCGTGGACTTCAGTGATTTACAAAACTTTTCCCAAATTTTCGAAATTTTGAACATAAAGGCAGTTATTGTGAGTTAACCGTGAGAGATAGAGATATGCTATCGCGTACTTTTTTGTAGTATTTTTAATAGATATACAATTCTCTACTACATTACTTCAGCATATCTCGGCTGGTTTGCGCAGCGCACGCGATAAAGCTCCCAGCAAGCAAGTTTTTTTTTACAACTGCGCGATCTCTTAAATAATACTTTACTTTACATAATACCAATATGTACAATTTAACTCAACCATCAAAGGAGTTATTGTGTGTTAACCATAAGAGATATAGATATGCTGTCGTGGACTTTGTATTATTTTAGATCTAAAATTCTCTATTACATTATTTTAGTGTATCTCTGTTAGTTTACGTGACCCACGCGACTAAAACTCCCAGCGAGTAAGTTTTTATCAACTGCGCGGCCTTTTCAAGACAATTTACATAAAACCGTAATGTACTATTTTTAATGTACCCCAAATCTTAAATAGTAAAAACCGTAAAAATCCATTCGGTAGATTTTGAGAAAATAAATCGCATACAGAGCTTTGGAGGACTTCATTTTATTTGTTTTGTTTTAACAAGCTACTTGCTTGTTATATTGATTAATTTGGAATGACGAAGAAATTGAAACTATATACCATTTCCCTTGACTATAGTAGGATGTCTTAAACAAAGATACGATTGCCATATGAAACCTGAAATGAATATTATAAAGTTGCTACTCCTTAACGACGGATATTTTAAATATTGGATTGATTGGAATGATAAAATTTAAAAGCCAACTTTAAGCTTTACGGATACAAATTCTCGTTTTGTTTCCTCTTTTATTTTCAAATAAAACATCACACCGTTACAAAAAAAAAAAATTCTAAGGGGGTGATGTATGCTTGGTAAACTAAGCTTTATTTAGAAAGTAATCAAGTTACATAAGCAGATAAATAATTTAAGATGAGTTTCTAAAATATATTTCTAATAAATATTTTAAAACAAATCGAAGAGTCTAAATCACGCTCTGCTCATATGGAATAGTAATTTTATTCTTAATAAATCTGAGGTTTTATAATATAAATATGACATACTTATAACGATAAAACTCTCTGAGAGTATCTTGTTTTTCTCCCTGTTTACTTTTTTAATCCATTGATTACTTTTATCATAACTTCTTACTTTGGAGTGAAAGATTAAAAATTTCGGACAAAAGTATTATTATATAATGGCTAAAATTAATTCATACGAGTCGGTTAAATGAATAAACAGTTTAACTATTCAAAGTATGTACATGTTGGTAACTGGATAATATTTAAAATATGCTAAATACGATTCCTTTAATTTCGGAAATGTATTAAATTGTATTGAAATAGTAATGTTGAAGAATTTAATGCGCATAATTAATGTGCATGTATTTAGTAACGTTTTAAAAATTTTAATTTCCCATTCAAGTAAAGGAGGAAAAACTGCTAATCTTTAAAAAGTCAAAGCGTGATAAATGACTAATAAACCATTGTGCAATAAATGAAACTGATATCTTAGCGTACCGCGTTGAACGCTTATCAACTCTCACTTATTTTAACTCAAGTAAATAGATAACATTGATTCAAAACTATGCATTTAAAGAGCTTGTTAAAGAAATATAACTTATAGAAATAATTGGGCGATTTACAATACCAGCTTTAAGTACTTTTAATGCCTTTCTCATGAACAATGGAAAAGACATAATGATTCTGGTGGTAAAACTAGCGGGGCGGTTTTGCGATCCTATGTCCTCCCCTGCGGAGTTGCAGATGAGGCGTATACAGCAAAAAACAAGTCAAGCATTTACCTTAGCGGTTGTGGACTGTATAGCGGGTTAACGATAGCCTGCTCCAGATTACTCGGAATCCGAAGAAGGCGCGGATGACCGTTGCGGTACAAAAGAAAAAGCGGTGCGGGCAAGCGGTGCGTCACTGCCAGAGCGCGATTCGAGTTCTCGGCGGTGTAAGTCTTAATGGCGGCTGCGGTTCGGCGATAAACCGCAATGGCGGCTGCAGCGCGACTGTCTGATTGGCCGCGCGACTTAACCGCTGCCACTCACCACTAGCTTCGTGGCAGTGACATTGTCCAATTCAAAATACGCCCAACCAGATTCTATTTTAATTTTATCCATTGAATAATCAATTTAAATAATTTCTTTTGGAATATTGCGCATATTAGTACATTTTAAAGAAAACCCTCTGCAAGGTTACAATAAACTTGATAAGGGAACCGTCTCCTGAGTACTTAACTTGTAACATGTTGTAACATAAGGGCAGGAGGATGATGAAGGGGACTGTCTCCATCACATGCAAATTACTTCCGATTTATATAACATAGACCTGAATATTCAGGGGCTAGTATTTTTGTATTATGTTCACCTTCAACAAGCGATGTACGATTGGCAAAAAATTGTGAAACTCTTCACTAAGGACACTTATTTAAATTTATTTAATCAACAATTTAAAACCTATTTACAATCCGAAATTGATCGCCTTGTATTTAACCAAGTTAGTTAGTTAGGATTTCAATAATATTAAAACTTACCGGGTACAAAATTATCCTATCGTCCAAGTTGCACTAAACTATATCATCATTTTATCAGTTTGAACTGAAAAACTTTCACTGCTGGACAGAGGTCTCGTTATTCAAAGTATTTCAGGATCCAATAATTCCCTTACAACTTTAGCGAACTAGTGACGGCCAGTGCTTCTCTTTGTGACCATAACCTTGAAGGATCAAATTGAACCCAATCGTTTCCTCGTACATGTGCCTCGACCATTATTCACTTTTGCGTAACGTTGAGCTAAATGAGCATTTTTTTTTCTTTCGTGGTTCTCCTGAAATCGGATTTGTTGCATAAGTTTTTAACACTATGTTTGATTTTTATTGACTCGTAAAAGATATGATTGGCATATCTTGTGTCAATTGATTCTCGAATATGTATATTTCACAGAGGAACAACAACAATTGGGCATGAATCAAATTTTATAAATCAATTTTATTATATAAAATATATATTGCATATAGTATAATAATTCTTACATGTGTCATCTCATCATCAATATCGTTGCATATGTTATTACTAACTAGCTGTGCCAGCGGCTTCGCTCGCGTGGAAATTAGCGTGTCACAATTTTTTTCTAGAATTCAAATTTTAAACATAAAAGTAGTTATTGTGAGTTAACCATAAGAGATAAAGACATGCTATCGCGGACGTTTTTTGTAGTATTTTTATAGATCTACAATTCTCTAGTATATTACTTTAGCATATCTCTGCTGGTTTACGCAGCGCACGCGACTAAAGTTCCCAGCAAGGAAGTTTTTTAACAACTGCGCGATCTCTGTAACACAATTTACATAATACCGATATGTACTATCTACCTTAACCATCCGCAAGTATTGCACTATCTTTTGGTGAAGACTGTTCAAAAATCCGTTCAGTAGATTTTGAGGAAATCGATTACTTACAGCTTTTTGGGACTTTGTTTTATAATAAGTATAGATAGATATCGTAAGAATTGAAAAGTTAGAAGAATAATTTGTACAATATTTTGGAGATAATTATTGATAAAAACAATAAACTGCATCTGTAAGTACTAATTGATATTGTTTAAAATATAGAACAGTAAAAGCAAAGAAAGTAGTATGTAGTATTATCTATATGTTTGTGTCCCTCAAAACTAAATTTAAAGTTACATATTTACACTCCACCATAACCCTTACCTCTCACCTCCCTCATTTCTTACCGAGGTGTCGTAAAAGGCGTAAGGTAAGTCGACCCGCCGTGTGGTATCCGGCTGAGTAGAATAGATCAACCTCATTTCTTATCGAGGTGTCGTAATAGGCGACTAAGGTAAGTTGACGTCAGGCAGGCGGCCGTCTGTAAAATACTTAGCCAAATCATGTGACATGTTTGTAACATGTTGTGCGACAAGGTTGTTGTGTGTTGTGTTGTGGGATAAGGGCAAGGGGATGATTTACACTGCATAGGTTCCAAAGTTTATTGTAATTAAATTTCGATATAGTTTTTCTAAAAATTTATAAATTTATAAGCGGTTGAAACGTTTTCCTACTAAGAAAATTTTATTGCGATTTTTGTATTTTTTTTTATAATTTTTGATACTGTTTTGGCGCGATGTTATTCTGAACATTATTATTTCAAGGTTGCGCGGTCGCCAGTCGCAGTGAGATTGCGTTGTGGGGCTCCTCAGTACGCGTCGTCTATATATTTGTCCCTCTTTCACATTAACTTACTCTGGACAGGGCAATATATTGATAGCACCTAAAATTTCTTGTAGCTGCTTGTTTATAGTAAAATGTACTATAATGTAATGTGGAATAGTTATTTACACCATACAAGAATAACAGAACATTATACAACACAAAGAGAATCAGCAAAAAGATTGTTCGTTATAAAACAATGAGTCATAACTCATAAGCGGGCACCTATTAGGAATCGCATAATAATTTGAGGAATTTATTGCACAAGTTATTTAGTAAGGAATCCTTCCCTGTAATCATACAAAGTATATATACGACTTCAAGTCGTTATAACGAGGCTGGGATTATTGACATAATATAATAATTATGTACTTATCTTTAATAAACTTTCTGCTTGCTTTTCTAAATAATCGTAAATTTAAAATAGAAATGAATAGCACTTTGCAAACCGTTTCGATTATGATCGAAAAAAAAAATATTTTTTTATGTATCACACTATCACACACTAACTAGTGCCTAGTTAAACAAAAAATAATTCATGTACACTTTCCGGTTGTGAAATGTAGTCAATGTACGTAGATAATTAATATAAATTAGTAATATCAAGTGAATTGTGTTGTGCAGTGTATTTTAATTTAAAAAAAATTTTTTTTAGGAAATAGATATTTTACGGTCATATTTACTTATTAAAACAAAATAATTCCCTTAATTGGCGTGGCACGATAAACATAATCGGAAAAAGTTTTATCGTCTCTTTTAAAGAGTTAAAACTGACAGCCCTAATATCAACTTTTAATATTAATAAAATGCGAAGTTTAATCACTGAACTGAAGAGATGCGACGAGTACGTATATGTTGTACAAAGGTTATCAAAAGTTTTCGCATAAACAAAACGTTTTTATTTATATATATTTATATCGTAAGTAACATTCTATATATTAATTATAATTTTTTATGCGATTTACTCTCACCTATATTTTAGTTCACATAGCACTACATTTGATACTGTAGGTAATATTTAAGCTATCACAGTTTGAATATTACACTCAAATTATTTGTCTTCTATTTCATCAAACATAACATTTGTAAGAGATAACCATATCATATATTCTGGAGGGCTGAATGAAGCTTATTATTAAATTCTTTTTTAATAATACCAAGTTAGACGTAATATAAATCGGTCAGTATACGCATAATAACAGTTCATTTTGTTTGCTGCTTCTGTAGAATTGAATCCTGTGACCTCCAACTGGGAGACACATGGAGGGGGATGCAAGGCAAGATGAGCGTGACTGCGCCGGGTAAGAAGATAAGAAAAAAGTCATCAGACAATAAATCTCAACAGTAGGTATTTAAGGGATATAAACCTTTACTTTTGAGATTGTTCAGATTTATTTTTTATAATTATCGGTGTGCTGTATCACGTATAAACCGGTTTATACTCGTTCTAATCTTCTTTACTGCATTATAATTAATTCTTATAACTTTGTTTGATTTACGACGGATTACGTTTTAGGCGCATTCAGTTCTCTTAGTTTCTGTACTGGAACTCCTGTATGCATCTATGAAATAAATCAACTGATGTAGTACAATCAAGTCTCTACTTAAATTTATATGATGTGTGTTCTTGTGTTTATAAGCGTATATATTTATTAGCTTAAAATTAGAGTTACGTAAAATTGCAAAGTTACTTGGAAGTGAACGGCGTTTCTTTGGGGATGGTTTTGGATGAATGTAGCCGTTGAGCGAGGCACTGACGCTTGATTGGTTGATTGATGGATTGAATGATTGGTGACTTGATGACCGGTGACACAGGTGCTCAAACAGTAGTCTATATTATTTGGGTTTTATATCGTATAAATATTCTAAAACTGAATGTTACATACTCTCAAGCATTTGTTGACGAATTATCGTATTTTTGATTAATGACCTATTTATTAAAACTAAGCCATGTATATGTAAAAAATCAGCAGATTAATTATATTATTGACCAAATCAAACTTATACTGCTTATACTTACATGAAAATTGATTTCGAATCCGCAAGTCTTGGCTAATACACCCTAGAACGGCACATTATACCTATCAAAGATGTATTCCACATTTATCTTTCGGATTCATATTTACTTAAAAATTCATAGTAGCTGCAGGCTTTCAAAAAATGGTTTGTAGTTATCAGAACTCTAAAACAGCGTTCATAGAATGATTTCAAATGGTGCGGCAGACGCGGTTGGTTATGAAGCAGGAAACAAGTAGTAGGTGATTCTAGATTAATAACTCGTTCGGACACGCTATTCTCCAAAAATTACATTCGTGTCTGAGCTTTAATTACACGCAAGTTAGTATAATTATCTATACTTTAATTATTATTTTTGAATACGATGATTTGTCAGTGGAAATATAAAATGGGATACGAAATAGTTATGGAGAATATAACTACGTCCTTTTTTTAAAAACTGTTTTGGCATTTTACTGACAGAGATCTTCTGAGAGAGAGAAGATTTTTTTTTCTGAAAACAATTTAATTATTGTTTTATAGACATGATTGAAACATCGTGACAACGACTATTACATACAGAACTTTGTATGCACACACGTCTAAGCATTTACGTTTATTTGATTCGAATTATCAGCACCTAAGTACAAAAAGGATGGACTCTGCGCTCTTATTAAATTATTTAATTCTAATGAATTGGGTATAAATCTAAATCAAAATGTTTTAAAAACAAAAAGTCTTCGAATATAATAACTCATTGCAATTTCTTTTTAAGTACACTTTAAATGTCTGATAAATTCAGTCTTATGAGGAATTGTCTATATTTAAGCATGGTATATCCTTTAAAGTACTCAAAATAAAAATGTCCACTACGTTTTTTCACTACAATTCAAAAATATAGAAAATAATGGTTTTTTAAGGGGTTCGTTTGGGGTAGATTTCTAAATTATGTAAACATCATTAATTCTATCAATCAATTGACCCGTGTGACAAAGTTTTTGTGTGGTGAGTATCAAAGCTGTCATGCGTCTGTGAATCAAAATGAGTCTCACAGTCGACGGGCAACTCCGAAACTAGTTAAAAAATATATATATTTAAATTTTATTTTACACGTAGTTTAAACTTCTATTTAAAAAAAAATATATATGAGTTTATAATTAACAGTAACATAATATTAGGATAATGAAAACGTAAATAAAAGTTTTTTATTTCTTTAATTTCACTTTCATGATACTTTTAACTGAGTAAATAAATAAATGTATGGGGCAATTTACACACGCTCGTCCATCCCAATAGTATCCTTATGCTTATTTTATGGGTTGCAGACAACTTGTAATTATATACATATATAATTTTAAATATATACAAATACATCCAGACTTGAAGAACTAACAAATTGTATTTAAAAAATGTTTGCCCTTGGTGGAAATCGAACCTGCCACCTGCGGAACTGAAGGCAGGGTCACTACTACCAACACAAATGGGTCAGTCGTTAAATCTTCAACTATATCTAGTAGTTTTGAGCATTTGTTTCGACAGAATTGAATTGCTATGATCGCGGGAGGACTGGAATATCACATTGTCTTTGACCTGTATACGTAAATGAAACGATTAATATTGACAACATTGTAAAAAGATTATAAAGTTAAAAGAGCTATTCTGCTCGTATACTTCGTATCTTTTAAGAAAATTTATTTTGCATATATGTATCTATGCAGTTATATCTACGTATTAGAGCACGTGCACTTGCACTGAGTTTTATACATATTAATTATGTATTATCTGCATTAAATTGTTATATTCAAACTCAAATTCAAATTTAATATATTCTTTATTCAAGTAAACTTGTAAACAAGTGCTTTTAAATCGTCAAAATCTACTGCTGGTTCGGAAAGCCAAATATAACCATACATATAGCCATATATAACCAAACCCTCAAATAACTTATTTACTTTTGCAAGGCGCAAAGCTGGAACCGCAAGCTTATGTCGGTTCCTACTTTGTCTATTATAAACATCTATACTTATTATAAAACAAAGTCAAAAAAGCTGTCTGTCTGTATGTAATCGTTTTTCTCAAAATCTACTGAACGGATTTTTGTACGGTTTTCACCAAAAGATAGTGAAATACTCCCAGATGTTTAAGGTAAATAGTACATACATATCGCTATTATGTAAATTGTGTTGAAGAGATTGAGAATTTGGTAAAAAACTTTCTTTCTGGGAGCTTTAATCGCGTGCGCTGCGTAAACCAGCAGAGTTAGGTACGGTAAAGTTATGTACCTACTAAAGAGTTGTAGATCTACAAAAATACTGCAAAGAAGTACGCGATAGCATGTCTCTATCTCTCACAGTTAACTCACAATAACTACTTTTATGTCCAAAATTGTAATTAAAAACACTATATTTTCAAGACCTTTTTCTTCTGTTCAGTATAAGTCCTTATCAAAATACATGCGTTCGATAGTTTTGCCTTTAATATAGATTAAAATTGTCCTTTACACTATATGAATCAAATAAATACTTTAGAAGATATTCCAGATTTAAAATGAAACGCCACCAAATAAAAATATTTCCTTAGCGAATGAAATTGCGGGCCGACGTCCGCGTCTTAAGGCGACGCTCCTAGGATGCTGTGGGTCTCCTAAGAAGCTCGTTCTCCCAGTTTCAAGCCCGGCCATGCTTCTGCGCGCGCCCATCCTTCCAGTGACCTTGTCAAAGCCTTCAAGGCTAACAGCATTAGTTAGTGACCGAAAAAAAGACGTCCTGCTCAGTCCGATACAGCACTCCACAGCGCGTCGCTTTAAGCCGAGCTCCGGCCTCACAGGAGGTACCCTTAAGGGGACGCTCCGGGATGTTGCTAGCCTCGCTTGAGACTCGCTCGAGACTCGCTCTAAGTTTTCACTTCCGACGATGCTTCTGCGCTCATCTGTTCTTCCAGTGACGCTATCAAAGCCTTCAAGGCTAACAGAATTAGTAAGTGTCGGAACGGCTAATTTGATTTTGATGGGACGACTAGGTTGTGGAGCAACATATAGGCTCTTTAAATAAGAATTTCGGCGAGGTCGAGATTTAAGAGAGAAAACTTCGTGATACATTGCTTAGCGGGCGGGCGAAGCCGCGGGCGGGCATATTGTATTTTGTTTGTATTGTAATTTATTATTTTGTTTGTATTGTAATTTATTCTACCTTATGTCATATTATAAAACTAAAGCTATTGTTAAATCAGAGGATATTCATAACCCCAGAAAGACGACATTAACCATTAAACACTTCTAGGAAGAAAAGTTTTTGGAAATCGGTTAACTATTTAAGGAATACCACACATAATAGATGAACAAAATTGTGTAACAGCATTATTTGTCATCTTTATGCATATGGTTACGCGTTGTTTCTTGTGGCTGCAACTAAAAAACAAAAAAGGGCTCACTGTTTTTTTCACTGGAAGTATTTTTAATACAAATAATCCATAACTGAGGTTTTTTGTGGACCCTATTTTGTTTCGATTATAATCAATGTAATCCGACTTTCAACACGGCTAAATCCTCAATAATATTCATCTTAATGAATAATATTATGAAGTATAGATATGGCACATAATATCAAATACATCATTATTGTTAATCGACATTTTAAGTTCTTTATCGACTGCTTAAAATGCAAACTGGATTATCTTTCCGCCATCTGAAAGTGAGAGTGCTGTGTCTGAGAGTGTTATAACTTTATTTATATTATAGTCAGTCTAAGAAGAACTTTTCACGTTTTGTGTATGTGTGAGAAACGTCGAGCGAAACTGGTTCTGGTTCCATGTAATGAGAAATTTAAGAGGGTTGTTTTAGGGGCAGATGTCGATCGAAATATTTAGTCGTACCTGTTACATTCACTTACTCAAGTGTAACTTTTAAATTATTTGAATACTTTTGTATTAGTTACGCCAATTAAACTTGGTACCTTAATAAAGTATCTAACCTTGTGACATTAATTAAATTGTTACATCGTTGTTACCATAGATTTATATGCGTATATTTTCTATATGTACCTATCTATATATTTTTAGTCTACCGGTTTTTTTGGTATTCCACCGAAGTTTGTTTGGGTCGATTATCTGTTATTTCACTCTTTTTGCCTATAAGTTCTTACTTTGATCGTTTTATGCTAAATTCGTATGTTCGTAGGTTGAACATTGGGTTTCATTACGCTATTTTGATGAGGGTGGATCGAAAGTGTCTGTGTTTATTCATCAATCCTTACTATAAGTAACCTACTATTGAAAAAAAAACTTATTGCTCTAGGAAATAAAAGCTTTCGATATGGCGAATACGGAATAGTTCGTTCTGTGACAATCGTCTTATTTGGACAGCGTCAGCATAACGAATAGGTATCGAATACTTAATAATAGATAAATAAATAAATAAATAAATAAAAATAAATTGCGAAAAAAAAATATATCAACGAAGTTTACGTGAATTGATAGTAGTTATGGAATGTATAATCTATTAATTTTCCTTGTATACGGTAGAAGAGTAGATTTTATCCTTTGCGTTTAGTATTATAAACTACTCAAAACAAAATAGGGCCCACCACGGTTTTTTGCATTAATTTTAAAATACATACAATTATTCAGTTTTCCTGATTACATATGGTTAAAGTAGGGATTCCTAAATTATATGAACTTATCCAATAGCATAATTTCTTTATTTTTTTAAACTTAAACACAAAGAACAGTTTTTTACGATATTTCGGTAAAATAATGAGATTAATGAAGTTTACATTTTATCGTTCTTTTGGGACCATATGTTGAGAAATCCTTAGTTTAGTAGCGTGGGGTTCCTCCTCTACTATGTACGCACTCCCTGAGTCTATTTGGAATATTTTCGATAGGATGCACTATGTTTTGTTCCAGTATTTGCTCCCAACACAATTTTAGTGCGTTTATTAGCTGTTCTTGAATATGACGGTCCTGTAGTTTTATTTGAGGCTTCCTTTCAATTGATCTCATAAATGTTCGATGGGATTGAGGTCGGAACTCATGGCTGGCCATGGCAAAATTGAAATATTGGCATCAGAAAGTGCATTCTGTGTAGTACGCGCCATGTGAGCGCGAGTATTGTCTTGCATTAAAACAAAGTAAGCGTCAATTCTTTGTGAAAATGAAACAATATGAAGGCGGACTATCTGTTCGAAGTAACTAGAGGCCGTTACGGTACCTCCATCCAGAATTACCAGCTCTGTTTTACCTAGTAAGCTTATTCCACCTCAAACCATGACACTTGCACCCTCAAAGCTGTCAATTTTATGGATGCATGGTTCTGAAAACCGTTCTCCTTCCCTTCTCCATACACATACTCGTCCATAGGTACTATAAAACTTGATTTTACTTTCGTCCGTTAAGAGTACGGATCTCCAGTTACCCATTGTCCAATCGAAATGTTCATGTGCGAACCTTAAGCGCGCTGCACTATGAGGTCTTGTCAGTTTGAGCCGACCAAAACGTCCTCTGGAACGTTGGCCGTCTTCGTGGAGTCGATTTCGAATAGTTTGATCGATCACTTGTCTTCCATTAGACTGCCGTAATTGATTTTGTAGGGCTCGGGCGGTGATTGCACGCTCCCGACCTGATGTTTCTGTCGTCCTGCTCCATTTTGGCTCTCGCTCTCCCTGATCCAGGTCTTCTAGCAATACTTCAGGTCTCTTATTAGCGTTCTTACAGGTTTCGGATAGCTCGTTGATACACACTGACGCTTGTTGCAACAGATCTCTGAGAGTGCCCTTCCTTAAGCGTAGTAACTGCTCTAGCTGCAGTGTCCAGGTTCATATGACGTCGAGGACCAGGCATATTGATTAGAACTAGCGCCGTACTGAAAGGAAATGGTTTACCAAATAAACTTCAACGGTAACGTTAAGAATACGACTGAGAGCGCGAGCGAAAAAAATATGCATTTTTTTAGCCCAACACTTTACTTGACTACTTACTTGAAAATAATGTTGAAGCTATCGTTAGAAACGCTGGCACAGACTCCTAAACATGTCAACTATACGTTTAAGTACTTGAGTCATATTACAATAGTCGTGCAAAAAATTTGTGAACAAATTTGTAGATCGGGGCGGGGTGGGCCCTATTTTGTTTTGAGTAGTTTATATATATATGCGTGTATATTTTTTCTTAAATCTGTATTATTACCGTCGTATAACGGAATACTGCAGAGTAAATAATGAACTTACTATAGTTGAACTCTGGGAATCAAAACTCAAAATGGAAATATTATTTGTCGAATTCGAAATATTACCGTTTTAAGTTTGGCGCTTTTCTCCATTATTGAAATACCAAAATTATTGATGATTATAGATTAGGACTGCATTAATCAAGGGTTTTATGGTCAGAAATTTATCATTAATTGTCCACCTCTTCATTGACATGACTTGCTGCTTAAATTGTTTTTGATTTTTTATAACTGTTTATTTTTTCACGATCATCAATATTGTTTGAACTCTGTTTTGAATCAAAAACCCTTCCACTTTCAAATTTCAATTTCAAATTGTTTCTGTGGATAGTGTGTTTATTGTAAATTATTTTTTCTTTTTAGAAACAAGTGTGACACCGAAAAACGACGTCGTGATCACGAAAACGAAGTAATAAACCAATTAGAGGAGCTTCTTGGAACTTGTCTAGCTGAGGTAAAGCAGCCCGACAAGAACGGTATCGTCCGTGAGGCCGCTCGTTTGATCGAACTCGCTCTACAGCAACGGCGTGAGTGCCCCAACGAGTGTCCCCTAAGATTGATTGAATGTCTATCGCCAGTCCAAGCAGGCGAAATCAGCTCTAGCGATCCACAACCAACAACAACAAGCTTCCAGTATTCCGAGCTCAGCACTCTTATTGAGGTATACACTTAAATGTCTTCCTTCAATGTGTACGATTTACTATTTGGAACCACGTCAATTAAGCGTTGAATAAGAGACTAAAAAGTAAGGTTTTTTTCTTTGTTCCAACTTTGTTTCTAATTTAAATGTTTAGCAAAAGTATGTGATAACTTCTATTTCATTAAATCTAAACAATCAATTATGTGTAATAACTTGACCTTAAACGCACAGTTGTGCACAGACCTACAGATTTGTTTTATTTGTCTTATATACTCTCTTCATTCTATGGTAAGTACAAAATTAACTCTGCCCGTTAATTATATCTCCACGCCCAAAAGGCTAGAGATTGCAGTTGGTAAAAGACATAAGCGAAATAAAGTATATATATATATATATATATATATATATTTAATAATGGGTTTATTAAATACGTTTGGAGGAATGCAAATGTTGTAGGCTATCAGGATGATGAAAATATAGGTATATATAGAAATGTTTACACACAAGTTATGCAAAGCGTTACATCTATTGTTCTTAGAGGTTATTGCTACTAATCGTCTGCTTATCATCAGCATGTCAAGATTAAAAAGAAAAAAATTGGAGTTGCAACATCCGTCGATCTGTTATGGTGATGAAGTGCAAGACGTTGCTAATCTAATTTTTTATTCATATTTCGTATAAATTTACCAAAAAAGCTTAAACAAAATAATTCTGACAATACTCATAAATTAAATTATTTCATGGAATATAAAAAGAGTAAAAGCTTTTAACGACTGAAAAGTTTTTCATGAATCTAAGAATTCAATTTCGATCGATAAGACCCGATTTATCTTTTAAAGAAATACCCCTTAATCAAGATCGCAACATCCATCTAGATAAATGAATTACAGACACTGTCATCTTTTCCCAAAGTAAGTAACTTAATACTTGTGTTGTGGGTGACAATTGTTAAATTGTTGGAAAACCAACAAATTGTAATATAAAAGCATGAAACCAGTCGGTTTAGTAACTACTTTATCATCAATAGAAACACACATTCTCACATGAACCTGATTCAAACCGGGTTTAAAAATTGCATTTAAAAGAATCCAAAATTGAAGCTAAAAACAATTCCTTTTCTGGGTAAGATGTGCCCGATATCTGTAACCAAGGATTATGCATTATTGTAACTCATATGCACCATGCAAACAGAGAATTCTACCGAACTTCTGAATCCCGTAGGGATGAACTAAGAATAAATTGTACCCAATTTTTACGAAGATGAAGACCGTGCGAGTCTTTTGATACGGTGACATGTTCGAACCCCGGGCATGCACCAATGAAGTTTTTCTATTAAAACTATTTGATAATTGCAATTTATCATACGCTTTTCGGTAAAGGAAAACATCGCAATGAAACTGCATATCTCTACAGAATTCTAGGGACACGTGTAACCTACCAATCCGCATTGGAACAGCGTGGTGACTCTTAGATCTAACCATTTTGTCTAAAACGGAGAGCATGTTGTGGAATAGTTATAACATGCTGATACTTTAGATTTACGATTTTTGTCTTCGAGATACGGAGAAATGTAAATAGCGAAAGAACATTAGGACTAAAATTTCGCGACTTTAGTAAATTTAGCGACTATACTGCATTAGGCGGTTGATAATGGTCACCACTTTTGTGTTATAGCCCTCAGACTAAACGATTTATAATTTAGTTCCTTAAATAGTTTTATTTTATATAATATTAAATGCTAATGGAATACTTAATTTTACAACAATATGGCACTTAACTATAGAAATAAATTATTCAGATTTGAATATCAATATATGCGTTGTCCAATTAAAAAGGGGAATAAATTAAAAAGGTGTTTCATTATGTAAAGTCGAACGACGCCTTGACATTGTACGCTTCCGGTATCCGCTGTTTGAAATTGGGAATTTTATAATGTATAAGGTATTTAATTATTACTTCTTAAGATAATAATATAACAATGATATACAGGTATATGATTGAATGACGATATTAAAAATAGAATATTTTACTTTGATATATGTATCGATACGTTACTTATTTAATTTCTTATGATATCTACTTTATTCTAAGAATAAAGGTCTTATTTGCTGCCAAACTTTGTTAATTCATACGTACGATTTCAGGCAGTCAAACATTACACCAGTATCCTGGGTCTGATATTAATGGAAATTAATTCGAAAGGCGAAATTGAGTGTGTGACAGAAAACATACAAGAACTTGTGCTCGCGGAGAAAAGAGACTTATATAAAAAATCAATATTCTCACTTTTGCACGCCGACGATCATGCGAAGATTAAACCTTTGCTGAGAAATATACAAAATTTCACGTGGGGCTCAGGGGAGTCCGATAAGTTTCAGTTTCTTCAGGCACGTTTACTTATAAAGGACTCGAATGTGACTGACAATAGAAGGTATGTATTTCTCCTTGTATGTGTTCTATGTGTTGCCGTAGTAAGTTACAGTATAGTTAGTTAGTTAGTGAGTAAAGCCTTATACTAGCCAAGACTTACTGATCAATATACATCTATCCCTAAAGTTGAGTATGTATGTGATGTATCGATTTTCTCTTAATCTACTGAACGGATTTTTGTACGAATTTTACTTAAAGAACTATCTATGCATACCTTTCGGAAGGTTTAGGTTTATAGTATATTGCGGTTTAATGTAAACTGTGGTGAAGTGGTCCTTGGTTAAAAAAATCTGCTGGGAGCTTTACTCGCGTGCGCTGCGTACACAAACAAAGATACACTTAAGTAATGTACTAGAGAATTGTAGATCTACAAAAATACTACAAAAAGTCCGTGACAGCATGTGTCTATCTCTTAGAGATAATTTATAATAATTACTTTATGTTCAAAATTTCTAAAGATACACTGCTTTCCACGCGAATTTGCAGGCACAGCTGTAACTATAAACAGGGTTATTTAAAATAATTAATCTTAAACAAATTAATCGCAGTTTCTGCAATACATAACTGTGACGAATAAACGATAACACTAAATTGTTAAACGTAGAAAATGTCATGTACATAATAAGCGGTTATCGATACCATTTTATTTATTGTTTTTAACGTCGATGATCGTGTTGCCATTATGATGAACAAATACCCACATTGTATAATTATGAAATTGAAGTATGTTATTTTGTCATGAGAGCTTTGACATCGTATATGTAGGTAATAATCTTTCTTTGTAAATAAATCAGTCATTGCTCTAATAATTAAAATAAAATTGACGCTTAATTAATTTTTCCGATAGCCGTATTGTCCGAAAGGTAAAAGCTTTTGACCCTTAATAAAGGGTAATGGGTTCAAACCCCGGGCAGGCACCTGTGTACAACAAATCATATGCTTGTTTGATATTTATTAGTCGATGCATGCTTAACGGTTGTGGAAAACATGAGACAAACTATTTCTGTGGAGAATATCTGGGAAAATCGCAATCAAAAAGCGTAGCGTAAACTCTAATCCTTCTCTCAAAAACAAAGGTTTTTTCCAAATGAAGAATAATGACAATCTGCTACTACTCTTCGAAATATTTTGTAATTTAGTATCATTAGTAATGTTGAGAGACCGGCTATACTCACGTCTCATCCGATAAAATAAGACGTTAGTATAGCCGGTCTCTCAACATTAATAATGAATAACACTCACGATAGTTTAAATTCAAAAAATTATTATCATTACTAGTCGATTTGATTGCAATAGTTTTATTCATATTACAATTTATATCATATATAACCAGTGCCTTAAATAAATGCGTGAATCGATACATTTATTCTAACGAATTAACAAGCTACTAATTAAGTAACATAAAGTGGAACGTGATTATTTTCAGACATCGCTTATATAATGTTTTTCGTTTAAAAATATATCCTCCCCAGACGCTTCCTATTTCTTACAACGTTATACAATATTTACATAACTTAGAGAGTATTATTTTTAGGTAACTCATAATTTTTTATATATGTTTTAGAAATTACGTGGGTTCATTATACCATTATTAAAAATACACAAAGGGATATAAACTTCAAATCCATGTTAATTTCGTTATGTGATCTTGACACAATCTAGTAAAAGAGCACAAAAAATCCCATTATTATATATTATATATCATTCTTATCAATATAAGTGAGTTCAGCACAATATGTTTCATTTTTTATTCTTTTCTATCATCCTCAGCTCTGGCGTTACTACTTTTATATGCATATCATTCTTCACATCATCCATGAATTTTTTTTGGCGAACCTCTACTCAATATAGCCTTCCCCATTTTTAAAACTCATGATTATACGATCGATGATGAGCTCAAAAATAAAACGTGTCTCAAAAATTGTAGTCATATATTTAAAAAAAAATAGTCAATGTCATAATGTATGTACAATGCCGGCTATTTAGATTTGTGGACACGGTGATCCACGCTGCGCCAGTACGCGGCCCGTCCACGGAGGAGGCCGGCTCCGTCATGTGCGTCATTCGGCGCTGTGAGTCGGCCGCTATCTCCAACGACGGCAGACCCACCATCATTTTCCGATTGGACTGCAACTTCAACATCTTATGTAAGTTAAGATGAAGCTCTTCTACCTTTTGTAAAGAATATAACATATTTCTAATGCAGGCATTTATTATAATTAAACGTTTACATTTCAGCTTGTGACTTGTCCTCAGCGGAAAATTATGCTAACACTTCATCTTCCGCACTTGTGGGAACTCACTACTTAGATCTCGTTGAAAGTTGTGATCGTGCACGTATATCCTCGCATCTGCAAGAAGTAATCACTCGAGTGGGACTTTTGGTCATCAGTGATTCGTACCGATTGCGAATTGCAAACGACGCGCCCCGTATTAGAGTCAGTGCACACTCGCGCTATTTCCCAGCTGTCGGCGAGCCGGATTTTATCATGTCTACAAACAGAGTGCTCGGCGACGACGACGTGGATCTCATCGAGGCGGGAATCTCTCGGCCTCCGTTGGGAGGCCCGCTCATGACGTCAGTCGCCAACGGCGCATCTTCCGACCCCGAGCCGCGCTATCGTCCCTCGATCAGTCCAGCTGCTGACCCGCAGTTTTCGATTAACGTGTTCGATCTCGATGAACCCTGGCCTCCGAGTTTCCCAATGGGAGAATTGTCCGGTGAGGACAGTAAAGATCAAAAGGAGGGTATCGTAGAAGAGACCTCATCGCACGCGTCGCCCGTCGAGGGACATCATCCGGCTCAGATTCACGAAGGACCATACCGTCTGCGGACTCTTCTCAGTAATAAGAGTGGCAATACCGCGTCGGATGCGAGCTCGAATAATCATATCCTGAAAGTCTTGCTGCATCAAGCAGACGAGGAAGCGACGGGCAGTGAGACGTCGGCACCTCACACGCCGCACACGCCGCACACGCCACACACGCCGCACACGCCCCATACGCCACACACGCCGCTCACGCCGGGCTCGGCGTTATCTCCGCTGCATTCAGCGCAGGCGCACGCGCGGCCCCCGCCGCATCACGAACAGCATCCGCCACCTCACACGCCACATCACAACGATCAGTTGCGCAAGGTGAGGAAGTAAATTCTTTGCTTATCTGATAATTTCCAATAATGTCCTATGCGAGCGTTGCGTTCGCGCACGTTTCAAAGGTCAGATTGCTCAGGCTCCAAAGACTTCAGAACCGATTTATGCGGACAGCCACAGGGTGTCCGTGGTTCATGCAGAACGTTGACCTCCATAGAGACCTCGATATCCCTACCATTACTCACCTCTTTAAACGTTTTTCGAAATCCTTCTTCGAGAAATCTGAGGTACACTCGAACCCTCTTATTTCAGTTGCTTCTACCTACATCCCAGTTAGGTCCGACCATCGAAAATATAGGCGTCCAAAAAGCGTCTTGTATGACCCCGACGATCAAATAACGATCGCCAACACAGATACACGTAATACACACACACAGCGTCTTCGCCGGCGAAGACGAGGTCCCAGTTTTCTGACGTCGGTCGGTCGTGGCTTTTCGCCACCCTTCCGACGCCGCAATGACTAATCTAAGTCACACCATTAGTCCTCCACTACACGTCGCCCTAAGCCGTGGTCCGGCCTCACAGGAGGCATCCTTAGGACGACGTTCCCCGACTTAAGTAGAGCTTCTGCGCTGTACTCTTTGCATTTCGCAACTTCGGCGATGCTTCTGCGCTCGCCCGTCCCGCCCGGTGACGCTGTAAAAGCCATTAGGGCTAACAGCATACAGTCAGTTCGAAAAAAAAATCTGATAATTTAGGATTTAGGTTTACCTTATGCTCTTTAAATAAAAGATTACGGTACGTGATTTTATTAAAGTACTATAGTTATTTAATGTTTTTTAGTTATTGAATGATAAATCGGATGAAGATGTTGAGGAGAGCCGAAGGAATTCGACCGATAGTGCTCGCGGCACATCGCAGTCTAGCGCTCTGCTCTCGCAACTACTATCTAATACAAACGGACCATCGAGTAACGGACGTTCTCAAGAGGGTAATGATATGTACATGGATAGGATAGCCGGCATGAAAAGAAAATTTGAAGAAACTAAAGCTGCACCAAATAACGCTAAGAGAGCAACACCTGAAAATCAACAGGTTAGTAACTGATCTCTCATTTATTTAAAAGAAAAAAAAATAGCACATGGACAAAGCTGATTTATCCTTAAAAGGGACTTCGTCCAGTTAACGAATATTTTATATCGCTCGCCAGTATGTCTACAGGAGTTACTTTTAAAGTGTGCAATTGCAAGTTCAAATATAATGTATTCTTTTTATCAACCAATCTCAATACCTCTCGATCATAAAAATTATTAATAATCGTAATCAAGTTCATTATAAAAATATAACAGAAGATACTACTTTATCATTCTTAAATGAATAATATAACAACACAATCTTTGGATAGTATATAGAGGCTATCGATGTCACACAGATATTGTACACAATATCTGACGCATATTATATATATATATATAATATGACGCATATTTAATTTAAAATATTATAATGTAATCAAAAAATTTTCACCAAATATTTTCATTTAATTTCATAATTTAAATCCATCATACAATAGTTTATTGAAAGCTATGTACTTGTCAAAGCATTAAAATACGAATAATGAAGAAAATTCATTAAGTTTACTGGTTATCTAATTGCGATGATAGACGTGTGTCATAGATTTCTTTCTCTTCGATAATCTAGTAATGATTAGAAAAGTAACGCACCTATAATTATATAAATATACGGGTCACATATAAGATCACGTTTCAGCAAAGTTGCATTCGCCGTGGTCACAAAGTGACTTTTATGTGATCGATTTTCTCAAAATCTACTGGAATTATTGCACTATCTTTTCACCAAAAGATAGAGCAATACTTCCGGATGGTTTAAGTAAATAGTATATATCGGTATTCTGTAAGTTGTGTTGAAGAGATCAAGCATTTGTTAAAAAACTTGGTTGTGGGAGCTTTAGTCGCGTGTGCTGCATAATCAGCAGAGATACGCTAAAGTAATGTAGTAGAAAATTGTAGATCTACAAAAATACTACAAAAAAGTCCGCGATAGCATGTCTCTATCTCTCACGGTTAACTCCTAACTCCTTTTATGTCCAAAATTTCGAAAATTCGGGAAATTTTTCGTCACTCAGTTAATTCAACGAGGGCGAAGCCGTTAGTGGCACAACTAGTATAATAATAAGTATAAATGTCGAAAGTTTTAAATTTTCACATGCACCTAATCAAAGTATTCGAATTATTAACCAGGTATAGAAACTATAACAGAACTACTTTGCTATAATCCGCGCGGGTTAAGCGAATGCATGCACAGCTAATTTGTATTAAGAAGGCAAAATTCACGTACCTTACACAGGCCTCTTAGGATGTATGTGGTGGCTTGTCCTCCATGTGTAAGGTACGTGAATTTTGTCTGCTTCATACACATTAGCTTTGCATGCACTTAACCCGCGCGGATTATAGCAAAGTACTTCTGTTATGGTTTCTATAATATGGAATTCGGCAAAGTAACTCCTGCTTCTATGAATCATTTATTAACCAGGTGTCATCGAGCGCCGCGGGTGCCAGCTCGGCAACGTCCACATCTACCGCCAGCAGCAGTACCGCCACGAGTAGCAGCGGCATGAGTCCCCTCTGTCAGAAGAACCAGATCCTTGTTTCACTGTTAGCGCGCCAGCAGACCACTCCGCCAACGCCGCTACCGTCTAACAGCATCCCGCGGTACCCGACCCGTGCCCGCCTGCCGCAGCACCAGCAGCCGCACCAGCACCAGCACCAGCATCAGCAACACCTCCCCTTGCAACAGCTGCGGCCCTTTCATCATACGCTCTCTAACATCCTTACTACCACGTTAGTATTATTTTAGTATTTATTTTATTTATTCTAACAGATATTACTCTATCATCAACTCTTTTAGTATTAATAAACTGAAATTTTCTATAGAGATGAGAACATAATCTATCTATAGGTACATATTATAAAAAAAGTCCCCAAAAGCTGTATATCTGTATGTGATTAATTTCCTCAAAATCTACTTAACTGATTTTTGTACGGTTTTTATTAAAAGTTTTTGCGGAAGGTTTAAGTTAATAGTACATTAACGTTTTATGAAAATTGTGTTGAAGAGGTCGCCAGAGTAAAAAAAACTCGCCTGCTGAGAGCTTTACTCGCGTGCGCCGCGTTAACCAACAAAGATACACTGAAGTAGTAGACAATTGTAGATCTACAAAAATACTACAGTAAAGTCAGCAGCATGTTTATTTCTAGGGTTACCTCACAATAACTACTTTTAATTCCACGCGGGCGAAGCCGCAGGCACCGCTAGTATGTGATAAATTTCTACTTAGCTGTCTATTCATTTAAACCCTTTTAAAAAATATTTTCTTAGGAATTTAAGGCATATAGGCTAGGCCTACCATCAACTTTTAGATAAAGATTCAATTGCAATGCAGTTCAAAGTCGGTACCTAAACTGAATCGTTTTCTTTTCGTACTATGAAATGTTTTTAACTGAGTCGCATTTGGATCGCACGCCCAGCATATAAATAAGAGTGAATGAAATACGTTTCCGATTCAGTTTAGAATTTAATTCGGCAACGATTTAAAACTGTACTCCTTTCACACGTCATTCTATGAAAAAGCAAAACAATTCAGCTTTGGTCTTGAATTGAGACGCAATAAGAATTCATGGTAAGCCTGCTGATAACATGAAAATGGGAATCTATTTTGATAAAAAGATGAAACAACAAACAAGAAAGCTTAATTTGTAATGTAATCATTGGTAATTTCTATGTCGGAATAAATAAACGTTCTTCAGTGACCAAGTTAGCGAATACGACCATTTTAGTAATCGAGGAGCTAACGTGAACGGCGGCGTGGGACCCGTTTCTTCAGCGTCAAACATTGAGACGTCGCCAATGCAGGGCGTGCAGACGTCGCAAGCTGGACACGCCCAAAGCCACCTGCAAATGGTACTAGAGGGCGGTTCACGCGCTACATACCAGTCTGCTACCGCGCCTCCGCACTATGTCAATGCTACATCACATCACTCGTACAATAATCAGCCCTCGTGAGTTCATATTATTACTATTTTTTTAGGAACATTCTTTCGTGTCTGCGTCCACTCTCTTTGAATTTTGTAGTCATAAAATCAAAATAAAAATCAAAATATTCTTTATTCAAGTAAACTTGTAAACAAGTGCTTTTGAATCGTCAACTTAACTGCTGGTTCGGAAAGCTGTTCCTGCCGAGAAGAGCCAGCAAGAAACTCGGCGGTTGCTCTTTTTAAAATATAGTATAACTAGTTACATTTATTTATTACTGTCTTGTACAGGGTAGAAGTGCACCTATATCCACACATCCTTATCATCTAAGTAATCTTCAACAGTATAGTAGGCTTTCTGTATCAGCCTCTTTTTAACCGTGTTTTTAAACTGCTGTAATGGCATGACCAAAATTAATTTCGGAATTTTATTATATAATCTTATACCCAAACCCACAAACGATTTACGTACTTTTGCTAGACGCAAAGCAGGAGTCGCAAGCTTATGTCGGTTCCTACTTTGTCTATTATATACATCACCTATCGTTTTATAATTCTTTATATTTTTATGTACAAAAATTACATTGCTTAAAATATATTGTGAAGCAAATGTAAGAATACCTATTTCCTTAAACTTCTCTCGCAGGGAATCACGCGGGCTTAAATTGTAGATGCCACGTATGGCTCTTTTTTGTAATACGAAAATTTTTTCACTATCCGCGCATTTACCCCACATTAATATTCCATATAAATTCATATATTGTATAGGAATACCTTGTGTACTCACGTTACAAATTTCGTGTTAATACTGTTACGAACATTCAATCGTTGATTATTCTGTATATTATATATTCAGAGGGATAAATTATTATATATTCATAGAGTTCAGACGTTTGTCGCTAAACGTCTGAAACGTTCACGTTGTTTACGATAGTGTACCGTATTCTCGCCACGAAGCTTGAGGAATCGAGAAGCAGAATATTCTCGAATAGTTCGTCAACTATATAAGCGTCCGTATCGCGTGCTCGGGATTCAGTTTTCGAATAGTGATTAACGAATTAAGAAGCGAAAGTAAAAGTGAAATAATAGTGAACTCGGTTTTTTTTATGTGACAGCGGACTGCATAGTTATTCTAAGTACTAACTTTGTAGTGAAAAGCTGAATAAAATTTTGTTAACGAGTCACCAGGTATTTTTATCCAATTCCACGAACCTTTGTACGTAATAATACGAATATATTCGACATTTAGCTTGTCGCGACGTTGTATCGTATGCACTTCGATCGACATCTTAGATGTTGCCTGTCCTTAGTCATGGTCTACTTTTTATTTAACCCTTACATTACACGTTACCAATTTTAACGTGGAGTGACGGACGTTTAATGTGCGCAACCTAATACTTAGGACCGAACCAAACACAAGTAAACTTTATCTAACTTCAATTTACAATTTTATTTAATGTTCTCTCTATTTAGTACTTTCGATATTACACACTGCGGCCATTGTAGATGCAAGAACTCTTAAGACATTGTCTACAGGACAAGCAGTTCTCGGCAGCAAGGTGGGTCGGGTGGTGATAGCGAGGTTCCCAGTGACCAGGCGTTGTCCGATATCTTGGACGAAGTGATCGAGAACATGCCATATACAGATCGACCCGCACCCGAAGTCAGTGTTCTAATGGATTTGGAGACTAATCGGCAGTTACGCTCTGACTATGCTGTAAGTTTTATAGCCTTATCTGCTTTAATGTAATCGGATAGTAGAATGAGTAGAATAATAATTAGCAATAGGATGACAGTATAGACTAGGTAGACAAAGATCATTTTCACTTGATAAAGCGAATCAAAACTATTCTTCTTCATCAACCGATGTATAGATACCGATAGATGGCCACTGTGGTACATACGTCTATTCAGGGGATTCAAACCACACGATCTTGGATCCAGTAGTGGTCTGCGACGTTTTTGAGGTTGTCAGTACACCTCGTAGTGCGGTTTAGCGACGCTGCGTTTTTTGGTGTGGTGTCGCAATTTAATAGCACCATAAATGTGTTATTAAAAAAAAATTGCCTTAAAGCGTTAATTATACACGTAATATGACTACTAATGTTAGTATTGAGACCTATTAGAAAATTTCATTTAGGTGTACTATCATATCAGGTGTATTCTTCATCTTTACTAAATCAATTATACGATCGAGGACGACGAAAATTAGACACAGAAAAATGTAACAATAATTATTTCACCACTTGACCACCAGCTTAATAATGCCTAGACGACGCAGATTTGCATGGTTTATGGGAGATAATTTCTTTTTTAATATACTTTCTATAAATAAATAAGTGAAATAATAATTTCATTATTAATTATAATACGTTCTTAATATGTGTACTTTGAAATGCTACCTCAATCAATGTAAAATCTGTAGGAATTAATTTAAATAATTGAAAAGAACTTTAAAAAAATTATTTAAATATCCAAACAGAAACATCTGATCCAATCTCAGTAGTATGAATAAGACCTTTTACTTTTTTTATTGCCGTACGACGTTTATATAAGTATGAGTGTCGATTTAATAGAACCAAAATGAATATGAATTAAAAAGTAGTACAGAATATCTAATATAACTTATATGTACTTTGATCACTTTTAAATAAATACTTATTAAGCGTGCTTTAGGATGTGATATAACAATCTAACGTACTTGGTTTAAAGATAACCTTTGAATTTCGAGTATTAGAAATAAAACTATTTGTTTTAGGGGGTGAAAGAGAAGAATGCAGTAATTAATGCGATAACGCAAAGTCTAATGCAGTGTGAAACTGCCACCAAAAGTCCAGTGTCCTCAAGTCCAGGCGCGCCACCGGTCTATCCTGTTCAAAGTCCAGTAAGTCTGAAGATGTTAGCTTGAAAAAGTAATTAATAACAATCTTTCAAACATTACTGAGGTAAAATAAGTATAAGAAGAAAGAAATAAGTATAAGTATAAGAGGTAATATATTTTAATAATTACGAGGAAAACACTGACTTTTTTGACGCAATATTTATTCTAACACAAATCCCTGATGCTGAAAGCCGTTAACCTCCTAATAAAGCCGAAAACTTAGTGTACATTTATATATCAAAAATATAATAAATAATTTTTATTAATGTACAACCCAGACTGAAACACAGACAGACAGACTTTCGCGTTTATTCAAATTCAAATTCAAAATATTCATTATTCAAATAAACTTGTAAACAAGTGCTTTTGAATCGTCGACTCTATTGCTGGTTCGGAAAGCCATCCTACCGAGAAGAGCCAGCAAGAAACTCGGTGGAGCTCTTTTAAAAAAGAAGATTCTTAATACAATTGATTGTGGAATTTTGTTATAGAATCTTATACCCAAACCCACAAACGACTTACGTACTCTTACAAGGCGCAAAGCAGGAGCCGCAAGCTTATGTCGGTTCCTACTTTGTCTATTATATACATCGCCAATCTTTTTATAATTCTGTATATTTTTATGCACAAAAATTAAATTGCTAAAAATATACTGTGAAGCTAACATAAGAATACCTGTTTACTTAAACTTCACTCGCAGGGACTCACGCGGACTCAAATATTATATCTGTATGCTTAGGGAGCGATGAGCGGCGGTAGCAGTGGCAGCCCGATGTACAGTATGGTCGGGCGGAGCGACGCGCGCGCTATTGCGGAGCAGCGTGCACGCCTGTTGCAGATGCAACGGTCACAGCAGCTGCTCGTCTCACCCGAAGTTTGTATACTTTGTATATTTAGAATACATACCCAAGATCATCTTCACGTAATCGAATTTAATATTATAGACTAAAAGAAATATATATCGCTTGGATTGAAAATACATTGTATATGTCCACGTTCACGATCACAAAAATAAGACAGATAATGCTTCCTACTTATGTAGTGTACAGGTAAGGCCTTGTTGAGAACTAGTAAACAAATTAATGAAGTAGTATATGCAATCGACTATCGAGCTTTCTTTCATCAGAATACTCTACTTTAATGGTTTGCTTGAGACCAGCAAAAACTTAATACTTATGACTAAGCCATAGCGTCTAAAATTGCAAAATTTCTTAGTTCATACAAAAAAAAGTTAGAAAATCTTTCGTGAAAGGGAATTTAGCCTTCCAAGGTTCCAGTGGTGTTAGGTGGGGATTTACAAAAAGTAATATATATCGCTTGGATAGAAAATACATTGTATATGTCCACGTTCACAATCACAAAAATAAGATAGATAATGCTTCCTACTTATGCAGTGTACAGGTGAGTCTTAGGCCATGTCTTTAGGTATATAAAAATTTGGCGCCTTGTTGAGAACTAGTAAACAAATTAATGAAGTAGTATATGCAATCGACTATCGAGCTTTCTTTCATCAAAATACTCTACTTTAATGGTTTGCTTGAGACCAGCAAAACTTAATACTTATGACTAAGCCATAGCGTCTAAAATTGCAAAATTTCTTAGTTCATACAAAAAAAAGTTAGAAAATCTTTCGTGAAAGGGAATTTAGTCTTCCAAGGTTCCAGTGGTGTTAGGTGGGGACTTACAATTTTATTAATTTTGAACATTTTATGTATCAAATTATACATTAGAAATGTAAGAAAACTTGTCCTATGATTAAATAGCGGTAGAAAAGCTCTTAATGCATACCCTTAAGAAATACCCACTTTTTATAATAGCCAAATCAATAATATTGGTAAAGTATTTGTTACGTTTACCTTGAACTAAACTAGTGACATTGGACGAAGCATTAGGTTTTTTTGCCGAAGATTACTAATGAAGTATGATTCACTCGCCTTTTCCGCGTTTCCGGTAATTCGTTAAACTAGTTCTAATAAAAACTACATGGCTCAATCAATATACTATTATTTTAATGACTTAAAAACAAGTTGCCGGAGCCTTTATTTCTTGGACTACCAGATTAAATATCAATGATATATATAAAGAAAATATTCTTTTTTATTTATTTTGCCACATCGATATCTTAATGGGATATTATTACCTACATTGCTGGACATTATATTTCTGTCTCTATTCGATGGCGAAAGTTGTTTGATTTAATGTAATCGACTATAGAAATCGCCTACTATATTGGCTATATTATCTTATATCATTAAAATATCTAGAGCATTCATGTGACGGAATAACTACTCTGTTTTTATTTCTGCTCTTATCTTTTTACTTTCCTTTGTTTAATATTTCTATTGTAGTTAAATCAATTATCAGTTGATCAGCTATTACTTGATTCTAATGCTATACCTAATTAGCCTATAAAAAGCTACATTAATATAATAACGAAATAATATCGAAGGTATAACAGTAATATAAAAGTAGCGGCCTGTTATAATCCCTCTGCTGGGAATAGGCCTCCTCTCTCCGATTCTGGAGAGAAGGGTTGGAGCTAAGACCTACCATGCTGCTCCAATGCGGATTGGTAGGTTACACATATCTCCAGGATTCTCTAGAGATATGCATGTTTCCTCACGATGTTTTCCTTCACCAAAAAGCGTGTGATTAATTGCAACTATCAATTAGAAACATGAGTTTTAATAGAAAAACTCATTGGTGCCTACCCGGGTTTGAACTCGTGTACCCCTCGAAAGAGTCGCTCGGTCTCACCGCTGGGCTATCACAGCTCTAACAGTAATATACTGACCTCCTAATGTTTAATGCCTAAATTGTAAGTATAACAAACTGTCCGAAATAATTTTGTGCATGTTAACTAAGCTTAACAGTTTTTGATAAATAACTTCTTCTATTTTGTTCGTTATTGTTTAGAAAATACTTTTATGTAGTCTTGTTCTGTCCAGCTCTTTGAACTGCTTCTAATCTTCTGTAGTATATTGAAGGACTGTATGCTATATTTCTTATTAACTTCAATTTTTGTAATAACAATCAAAGTTACCTCCAGCTTAACCTGCGGGTTTGTGAAGTAAGAGTGAAGTTTTTCGAAAGCAAATTTGAAGTTATTTCCATCAGTATTAGTCTTTTCTCAAAGTTTTTGTACTTACCCCTATTCTCTTAATGGATCCTAGTAAAAGCCAAGATGTTATTGTGGTATATTTTTAGATTCCTTCTGAATCGCTTGGCAGAAAGTTTTTCCCAGATTTTATTGATACAGTTAAAATTCGATAGCAATTTTTTCGAGGTCTCCTGGCACACACCTCATTGAATCTTATAATTACGGGAGTTATTATATTTTTACAGGCGGCCGAGCAACCGCAGGCGGACCTCGGCTCCACTATTAACGCTTTAGTGTCTGCAACTCCGCCTAACGTAGCTCTTACGAGGACAGACTTTCACCATCACCTTTATCATCAACCGAGTAAGTGACTAATGTTCAAAATTACATTTGCATAGATAATTAACTAAAAGTTACTAGAAAGTAAAAGGTCCTTTAAACGATCATTTATTATTATTTTCTGTAATAACTATGAGACATTTCGTGACAGATATAACCGCGATTTAGTTTTAATAAATTTTGAAATAGTTACAATTTAAATTATAATCAAAACAGTCAATTAAACTGTGTAAAATTAAAATGTTTTTTTTTACCCTACAGATCAAATGGGTTCAAATTATGGTACAAATAAAATTCAATCACCTCAGCAAAATATGATGCTTAGTCGGCAACTTTGTGTAAGTATTCATTTTATAGTATTGTAAAGTGAAGTAGTAACAGTTTTGTGTTCAAATAGACGATTGTCCATGAAGAGTAACAAGATCATACAAAAGTTAATACACTTCTAATATTTTATATAATGATATTTTTTATTAAGTTACCTATTATATAAGAAAAGTTCTTGTTTTTTTTATTGCAAAATTAATGAATAATAATTTCCCCGCCACATACTTTATGAATTTTTATTGTTAATCTGATACTCTTTATAAATAAAATATTAATGATCAAATAAATTATAGCTACTTATTATTTAGGTACATTTAAAGGCACTTAAATTATCAGTGCATTCGGGTTAAAATGATCGCACCCCGAAAAGTTTGGTATTCCGACCTAAATACAAACAACTGAAAATTGCGACACCTGCACATCTGTCCCTTATAAGGATTATAAAAAGACATTTGTTCCAAATGCCACATAACAGTTAATTTAAGTTCGCTGTGTTTATATTATAACAATGATAAATTTGCTAGTCATTATTACCAGGAAATATATTACATTGATTAAATACACGTTAGATCTCACCAGATCTCATATGTATATGTAAGGCCACCTACATATTGACTAGATTGGTTACTCTATGTTACACCTAATAATATGTATAAATTTAGTACATGTTATTAGTAACACCAAATAATATGTATAACTCTGGTGGCGTTTATAACTATCGATGTACTTAAGTACATAATATACTGTTTCCATTACGCAGAGTGGAGGTGCAGGTAACGCCGGTGCATATGCGGCAGCCTTACATACTCCCGTGGCGCCACAACCCTATCATCGGGCACCGCGTCCGCATCACGGTATGTACAAAACCGGATTTCGATGTACACACAACATACAACACACACACACACACACACATCCATTTCGGGCTTACTAAACTGCACACAAATACATTGGCAATTTCCAACCAATGTACACATAATCAAACATCAATTAGTACTTACAAACATACAGGGATAAAGAGGTTGTTGATTGCAATGTTATCATTATCACACAGATAATTCTGTGCAACTTAGTCCTTTATCTATACTTATTATAAAACAATACATTACTTATATACTTATTATAAAAATAAGTTACAAGTAAGCCGCAACGTTCTCAAAAAGTCTAGAATAAAAACTAATATCATCAATTGCATTCTAGGATGTTTGTCGATTACGAGAAGATCTACGGGAAACATAAATGCATCTAAAAATAATCATGAGTAAATGTTGGTTGGACGTAATTACATGGTCGCCTACTAGTTATGTAGGCAAATAGTCGCTGCGGGCGTCACAAATCCTTAGCAGAAAAATATTTTATCATCAACTATATTCATGTTTACAAATAGACGTTTACGATGACCTTTTTAAATTTCTTAATCTACATCCATACTTATTATTAAATAAAGTCCCTAAAAGCTGTCTGTCTGTATGTAATCGAATTTCTCAAAATCTACTGAACAGACCTTTGTACGGGTTTTACTAAAAGATTGTGCAATACTTCTGAAATGGTTTTGGTAAATAGTACATATCGCTATTATGTAAATTGTGTTAAGGAGATCGTGCTGTTGTTAAAAAACTTGCTTGCTGGGAGCTGTAGTCGCGTGAGCTGCATAAACCAGCAGAGATACGCTAAAGTAAATTACTAGGGAATTGTAGATCTATAAAACTACTACAAAAAGTCCGCGGTAGCATGTCTCTATCTCTTATGGTTAACTCACAATAACCACTTCTATGTTTAAAATTTGAATTCTAGAAAAAAAATGTGTCACGTTGATTTCCACGCGGGCGAAGCCGATGGCACAGCTAGTATCTATATATAAAGGACTAAGTAGGTTTTTAATAGATATGCATGAATAATTTTGATTCGCCTATTGGATTTTTTTGTATTTACACTAAATCTCTAACCCATAAAACACAATTACCTACAAAGAACATTTGATTCGATTATTTGCGTTTCAAAAATCTGAATTCATTAAAGTGAAATATGCACTATCGTTTAAGTATTTTACGTTTTATGTACATATTGTTATTTTAGTAAATGTAACTAATACCAATTTATTATATTAATAATGAATGTTTAAAATTACTTTATCTTTTTTATCTACCACATAATAATGTAGACATGATGAAGGTATGTAATCGGCGAGATTATAAGCAGTTTCAGTCTGATCCAAGGTTTTTATGATCCGCTTATGTATATTATATATTATTTTTTTCAGGTAGATAAATAGTGTCTATATTCTTCAAATTAATTTAATTTATAGCATGATTTAGGATATAAAAATTCTTTCAGCATGCCCTATAGATATATTAAAAATAAGAATAATTTATTTTAGGTAAAGTTTTAAATGCTCTTGTATTTTAATGAGAAAAAAACTAATTGCATGAGTAAATCATTGGCTTACTATCCGGTTTTCAACTTGATCGCGATCAGTAGACATAGCGAACTAGGTAGTCGAGCTTATCGAGAAATAGCATGGTACGGTAGCAGCGGAATGCCGAATAATATAACCAAGGGCAGTCCCGTCGCCAAGTCGAAGCTAAACGACGAATACTCCTCTGACGGTTTGAATCAGCCACTGCCCTAAATTGGCACTCGAGTAGGTAGGTCTCAATGCCGCGTCTATCGACCGGTACTATATGAGGCGTGTGTGGCAGTGGGCGGCTACTATGATGAGGGCGAAGCGGGCGCGGGTGCGTATTGCGGCGAGTTCGCGCGCCGCGTGCCTCTACCCGCGCACGCACCACACGCGCCGCACCCGCCACATCCGCCGCATCCGCCGCATCCGCCGCACCCGCCGCACACCCCGCATCCCCCGCATACCCCGCATCCCTCGCCGCACGATCTTCAGCTCTCATGTAAGTGCCTACAACAACGGCTTATTACCAACAGTATGCGTGCGGAGTCATTGGTATCCTAACATTTGTAAGATTAACCGTTGTAACCAATTCAATGAATTATAAAGAAGTATCGATACTGACACTTTATTTATTGTGAAAAAAGAGCCATACGGGCTATCTATAATATGAAGCAACGTGAGTCCCTACGCGAAAAGTTCCAAGAAATAGGCATACTGACTGTAGCATCACAATATATATATAGTAATATTCTATTTGTACGGAAAAATATAAGTACGTATAAAACAAAATTTGATGTATATCATAGACATACGAGAGGTCACAAACAGCTTACGATACCTGCGTCGCGACTCAGCAGAGTAAGCAACTCATTTGTTGGTCTCACTATTCGCTTCTATAATAAAATTCCGCAATTCATTCTAGACCAGCGTACAGAAAGATTTCAATCAAGTGTAAAAAATATGCTTATACGTAAAGCATATTACAAAATTGAAGATTATTTGGATGATATGAAAGCCTGGATTTGAAAATCCTTTCAGCTTCATACAAGACAGTGGTTTAATAATGTATAATTGAAAATATTTAAAAGATTGACCGCCGAGTTTCTTGCTGGTTCTTCTCGGTAAGAGCAACATTCCGAACCAGTTGTAGCTTCATTAATCATATTGATGCTTGACGATTCAAAAGTGCCTGAAATGATTTATTTGAATAAAGATTATTTTGATTTGATTTGATTTGGTTATATTGTTGAGCAATATTATCTATTACAAACTACTTAATTACTAGTGTAAAATTATATATTTACAAATTCAGTACATTACAAAGTGCAAAGCAAATAAAATTCTTGAGTAGTAAATTAATTGACTTGAAGTTATAAATAACGCTTCATTTTTACATCGCAATCTTTTGCTGTATTTATCACTTGCAAATTTTCATTAAGCGGTTATAAAACATAAAAATATATTAGGCAAAATAAAAATATTAAATGAGGTGTTTATCAGCTTGATCTAAATTATAAGAGTGCATGTTAGTTATGCAGCCTTATTAATAATACTGATATTAACAATTTAATAAATTTCAATTTCGTCAACAACATCACTGTTGTCATCTAACTGCTTCGATAAAAAGATCGTTTTAGGCACACCGAGACACTGACACTAATTCGGACGAGAAAGAGTACTTTTAAGTGTGTTTAATAACTGTTTAGAGTCTAAATATGATATATTGACTGAAATTGTGTGAATTAACTTTTAATACTCATGAACTAACTAGCTCATATTGTTTATCTTACGAATTGTTGACGCTGACTCTTAGCTCTGCCACATCGTCCGACGCCCTCGCGGTCTAAAGGTAAATCGTAGAATGCTTCAATAAAATCTTCCAGCAGTCTTGCATGATGATATCGAATAATTTTCTGCCGAAACTTCCTCTGCTTCTATATTAATATCTTTTATATTTCGTCATTGGATGATTTGATCAATATTAGATCATTGTACTTTTAATATTTGGATCAGTCTGGCGCTAATTGGTGTGTTCATTTGTTTTTATTTGTATTTCTTTAACAAAAGCAGGTGCGATGGAGTACAATTTTCTATTTCACCCTGTTTATATAAGCTTTATTGTATAGCAGAAAAATAATATATTATTTTGTGTAACTTAAAGTAGGTCAGTATAAAGTACTGTAAGTATTAAGAGTTGGATGGCGCACATTTCCAACAAATCTAGTGAAACCGCGTTGAAACATATTGTTTCAACTATTCATGTAAAAAAACTTACTGTACTATATAGTAACTAAACTAACATTACAAATCAAGATAAAATAAAATAATATGAAACAAATAAACACAGTTTATCACAAACAAATGTCGATTTGCAATAAACTCAAAAACTGTAGAATAGTTAAAGTAAAGGTTTAAGTGTATAATTTGTTAAAGTTCTGTGTTTAATAGTTGAATATGACGTTAATTATTGAAAATTTCGGACAAAGTAAATGAATTGTTCCGCACAAACGTGCGGGCGAATGAGGCAACCTCCGAAACCTGGGCCCGCCGTTCCGGCGCCTCAACCTACCTTATGCGGCCGTCAGCTATATGCGATCCGGCTTCATGAATCACTGCGTGTATATGTGTACGTGTGTGTGTGCGCTTGTATGTACTTGGCCGATTCCCGAACTCGTTGGCTCGCGTCAGCAATCTTCCACGAACACGTACTGTCTATTTCTCCCGGCTTCACTAACGCGGTTAAATAACACAAATAACACCCGGTGTGCACACAACCTTCATAAGGTCACACGATATCGACGGACATTAATCTTATAGTAATCGAAACGCTTCACTAATTGACCGCGTCACTAAATACTTATATCAATATCAAAAGTCAATAAACAACAAACCACACCCCAAAACGCATAATTACGCGTGTGCGTTCTACCTTAAAAAACCTCTACAAGCCTACGCGTCTTGTCATTATAGTATTCGAAACGTTACTAACTGGCGTACGTGACTAACTACCATAGAATGTACAAAGGTCGTTGATCCGGTCGGCCGCGCGACAATTTATACAAAACAGTAAAGTTTATTATTCGAAATATTTCATACACAGGTGGCGGTGTTGGTGGAGTTGGCAGTGTAAGCGGGGTCGGGGGCGGGGCCACGACGAGCGCGGCAAGTGGTGGTACTTCGGAGTACGTGCGCAACGAGCTCCGTGCTGTGGTGGGTGCGCGCTCGGCTCGCCCTGACATGCACGCACTGCACGCACCAGAACTCGACCCGCTGCTCAACTTTGACATGTCTGCACCCGGTTAGTATATGTTTAAAATAGACATGCATTATTAGAAATACCTAAACACCGAAGCCGAATTATTTGATAACGTATTCTGTTCTGTTTTAAAATCTTAAGGTGATTTTTAACTGATGTTATATCGATAGTTTTAAGTATATGGTTATTTTGTTAAGGCTGTATTTATGTTTTATTTTATAAACAACTAGCTGTGCCAGCGGCTTCGCCCGCATGGAAATCAGCGTGTCACAATTTTGTTCTAGAATTATAATTTTGAACATAAAAGTAGTTGTTGTGAGTTAACCATAAGAGATAGAGACATGCTATCGTGGACTTTTTTGTAGTATTTTTATAGCTCTACAATTCTCTAGTACATTACTTTGGCGTTTTTCTGCTGGTTTACGCAACTCACGCGACTAAAGTTCTCAGCAAGCAAGTTTTTTAACAACTGCTCGATCTCTTCAACACAATTTACATAATAGCGTTATGTATTATTTCCCTAAACCATCCGGAAGTATAAGATGGTCAACATCTTTAGGTGAAAACCGTACAAAAATCCGTTCAGTAGATTTTGAGAAATTCGATTATATACACACAGACAGCTTTTGGGACTTTGTTTAATAATAAGTATGGATGTAGATTAAGACATTTAAAAAGGTCATCGTAAACGTCTATTTGTAAACATGAATATAGTTGATGATAAAATATTTTTCTGCTAAGGATTTGTGACGCCCGCAGCGACTATTTGCCTACATAACTAGTAGGTGACCATGTAATTACGTCCAACCAACCTTTACTCATGATTATTTTTAGATGCATTTATGTTTCCCGTAGATCTTCTCGTAATCGACAAACATCCTAGAATGCAATTGATGATATTAATTTTTATTCTAGACTTTTTGAGAACGTTGCGGCTTACTTGTAACTTATGAAATATTTTTTCATTTGTTTTTTACTTCAGAAGAATGTACGAATTTATCTTCTTAAGGTAATTGCTTCTAGATTACAAGTAAGCCAAGCAAAAATTTTACATTATGGTATAGAAAATATGGATTCTGTTGAGATGCTACCCACTTTTGGGTGTATATACGACGTGTATATAAATAAGGTCTTCGTGCTAATAATTCTTAAAATGTGCTTTACGTTTTTGTAGATTTCTTACTTCAGGCCGGTTCGATGATGTTCAAGGCTACTAACAGCATATAGATAATTTAAAAAAATTAAAGTGTATTCAAAGTATTATTCTAGTGCTAATTAGATAATTTATATACTATGGCACTAAAACTACAAACTTAATTAGCTGAATATATTTCGAATAATCATGTTCGAGCGATACATTGAAGTTTATTATATATTTATTTTAAGAATTATCACTTGATACAATTAAAATACCTCTGTAGACCATATCATCTCTGTAAGTAAACAACAAGTTGGGCAATTCGAACCTAAAAATTAATTTTTTGATTGTCATGACTTGCCTGTTTATTGTGATGGCATCATATGAAAAGTGTTTGACCAATATTAATGAAGTTTAGTATTATTGAAGCTTGCTATGCCATATAAATTATAGGATAAAAAATACGGATAGGATAAAAAGGTATTATTTTTGGAACAGGAAAAATATTACATCATTTAGAGTGCTCTATCGTATTGATCGTATATGCTAAAAACAAAGTTCAGTACAAGTATAAACAACATCGGTTTTATGTAAAGTATGATTAGTTGCAAATTAACCTTACCATTCGATCAGATATTTGGGACACATTTGGCGTCCCGGGAGAGAGGTCAGTTTTTTATTCCAGCACTAAGATTAACGCGAATGTTGTCTAGTGCGGAGGCATGTTTCAAGCAAATTTCCAATGCCTTAAATTCAATGCTTTTAAACTTTTATAGATTGATCCTACATGAATAAATGATACTCAATCATAGCCCAATAAAGTAATTAGCTATATACGATCATATAAATTTTGGTTACTTTTTTTTTACTAATTTCAATAACTTTTGCAAAATATTCAATATTAAAAAAAAACATTCTTCTCGTGGACCATTATATTGTGAGTTACAATCTGTACAATTATGTAAACATTGATTGCTTTAAATCTGATAAAGAGAATTTGCGCGGAACTCCTATAAAAACCAGTATTTTTGTGAGAATAACAGCATCTTATCGCGACTTAAGGCAATAGATGTAGTATGAAAGCAGTTGCTTAAGCTTTGATCAATCGAGATATAGGCATCGATTGTAAAAGCACGCAATAAACGTAAACTGGCATAAGGAACAGTGCGCGTGTTCCTAGTGATGACACATAACCTAAAGATTGGTCACTGACGATTAGTTACATAGAAATGATTATCTTGTTCTGGTTGCTGGGGCGAGATATGCTCGAACAGTTTCTGTGGGCACAAATTTGAAACAAGACCGCAGAACAACAAAAAAATATCGGTGTTGATCGTCCTGTTGCTAAATTGAAACGGAAATATGCGTGGACACATAATGGGTTCTCCCATTTTCATTAGTGGACGTTAAAGCTCTAAGGTGCTGAATTGGTGATCTCGTCCGAGACAGCGCAGTGTTTGTAGGACATTCTATATTAGGTGGACGGACGACCTTAAACATTTGCAGGGAGCTACTGGATACATGCAGGGTCTGAATGTATGGAATAGAGATTCTTAAAACACCTATGTCCTACAATGGTCGTCCATTGGTTGAAAAGAAGAAGATGTAATTATCAACAAATGCTGCTTCATTATAGTTGTATTTATAATAAACATTATATGACTTGTATCAAATTGACGAACATTTTATTATTGATTATGACTATAACGTCCAATTTGACGACAAACTGCGCTTTACTTAAAATGAGGATGTTTTTATTAATTAACATTGGTCAATTAAAATATGTAATGAAGACTTAACTTGTACACTTTATAATAAAAATGCAGTTTTAGGAAAATCTTGCGAGCAAAACAAGCAATGTATTTTGTAAATAAACTGTTTTACTATAAGAAATAAATTTAAGCGGTCATCAGAAATAGTTATTTAAATACGTCAATACAACGTGTAATTTCTAACACGCTTTGATAATAGAGTCACCAATATGTACTATGTAAGCTATTTAGGGATTCGTATTTTGTATCACAATTTTAGGTCTATGGCACGTAAATAGCGCTTTCGAATTAATATTTTTGTGTAGTTTAGTATTTGTTCTGTATCAGAAATACAAAATAAATATTAAATTATGACAACAGACTTTTAAAAAAACAGTAAGTAAATTTTATTTTATACAAAATTGAGACTTAAAGAAAATTTATTATTATTTTGTTTAATTAATACGGAAGTTATCGATTCGAAGTTTTCAAAACTTTGAATAAACTTCTAATTCCATACAATTGTTTCTAATTGTCCTTTAAATGTTTTAAGTTAATCCGCGTTAGCTTTTTGAGAACCGTATGGTATTAATGCTGAAAATATGAAATAGATAGTGTGTTCCAATGTAAGAATATTTAAAAATTTTCATTGGCTCAGTTTTAATGACGACAATGCGACGGTATAAAGATCAATTCGGGTTTGACAAAAGTTTTATTCCTTTTAGGATATATTTAACCGCCTCATAAATTGAAACAAAACGATAGAGGACATTAAACATTTTAAATAAAAGGGAAAAAGATAAGACATTGTCAGTCTGAATATTGATCACTGGCAATGTATCCGTGTGTACGTACGTAGGTGGCGGCGGTGTGGTTGGGGGCCGAGGCACTTCGGCGACGGCAAACTCGTGGGAGTCGCAACAGAGCACGCCGGTAAGCCTGGCACGCGACCAGTGAAACCAAACCATCTAGTCACTTTTACACTACTTCTGTATCGGTTTTCATTATTTTTCGTAGAACTACATCTCTATGATTATTACGTATTGAGTCTGCTCTGCTGCGTGTGTTGTCGAGTCGATCATTCTAATTAATTAGAGGCTGATTGAAAGAAATGTGCCAAATACATAATGGAATCGATGACTCTGATATTTGTCCATCATCGCTCGCTTAGAATTTCGAATGAATGTATAAATATCTTCAGGTTGTCGATGTAAACGTAACCTTATATGTATCCGAATTGTATAAAACGTTGGTAGTTGGTACATTCTTGAAATTATATTCAATAAAGCTTATGTGATGTGATGTCTAATAATAATTCGTAGAGGATATTATTTAAAATACATGATTTGCATTTAAGTCTATCTCTAGATAAGATAAATATATAAATTAAATTCATCGCTTCTAGGTTTCTCGTACTTGTGATATTTCAAAAAAGCTTTTTACAAAAAAATGGGGTAATTCGCATGCGCAAGCGGTAAATTTTTTGGTGAAGGTTTTGATTTCAAATGTGTATGAAATGTTTTATAATTTTGCAATTAGATTGCTTATTGTTTTGCTTGTAAGATGTTGTTATTGCATACGAATTATTTCGTTTTACAAGTGCCGTACTACATCATTAAAATGAATGCATGATAATTCTTTTTCTTCCAGCTAAAGTGAGGTGTGATCAAAATATTAGATCTCTAATAAATAAAAATATATGAAATTCGGATTGTTACAGCAATTCGCAAACATATCGACAACTTACATGCCTATCTTTTTATGTTGTGACATCAAAAGATAATACAATAAATAAAAAGAATAAAAAGGTAATAAAGTCAAATGTTTCGTTATTTTTATTTTCTACTATGAATCAATCGGTTTTTCCTAGTTTTAATGTTACTTTGTTTTGAGTTTCTCTTATAAACTATAATTTTCATTTATTTGTGAATTTTGTGCAGTTACATTGTTATAACATAACGTGGATATTATATTTTGATTAAGGTTATTTGTAATATTCTAAAATGAAGCACCATAATTATTATATAGGTATAATGAACACTTTTGATCGATCCTCACTCTATATATGATATACTTTCAAATCACCTACAATTTACGATGGCCAGTTGTAGGTATTGTATTTTTAGCTTATTCTCATAAGGTAAATAAATAAATCATTTAATGTTGCGTTATTTCCGAAAAAAAAAACAAGTTTTAATATATAATAGTCTGGTTAATCATTGTACTAAATTTTGCCCACATGTAGTGGTTATTTTACTGCTAGAATTTCTTTCGTTTTCTTCGTCAGTCCAAAAGTATTATTGAAGCATTTGGAGAGATTTTATTATATATACACTTGATCTAAATTCATTGTATTTTACTTATATATCCTAAACGAGGAGAATAAATATAACAGAAATCATAGTTCATAAATGTGGAAATTCTTCAATAACATGTTTAAATTTGCCAAGACCTAGGAGCTTGAAAAATACCGTTTGACTACTTAAATCCTACATACAGTATAATAGTTATTCATCCTTCCACACAACACAACCCCTTTCTTCTTTAAGAGACATACATTAAGTATGCTTGGTGTCGGCAGAATACTACGGAGGCGGGCTCGGTGGCGGCGGGGTCGGGAGCGGGGGCGGCGGGCGGTGATGAGGCGGGGACTGCAGGGGCCGCGGGGGCGGCGGGGGCTGCAGGTGCGCCCGCTAAGGCTTCCCTACTCCAGAAGCTGCTGTCGCAGTGACCGCGGCCCGGGTCCCATATTGCATTTATCCCGCCCGAAGCCTCGCCGAGTTCGAGCTCGCGAGCGCTACCTCTGCGACTGTAAAGTCACCCTCGCTCCGAAAGATGTAAAGTTTGCGTCACGTAAAAAGAACTAGAGATGAGAGTGGAGGGTTATGCATCCATACAATTGCATACCAAAGTACTTGCCTGTTGTTTTAACTATTATATTTATCGCAATGACGCATAATATATTAAAATATTTACTTCTGAATAATTTGTGTTTTGTGACAGTATGTTTGCTTCATACAAATATGACTGGCCCGTTGGTGCAGTGGGTAGTTCGATGAAATGATCGATTGTGATAACAGTGATCATATCTGGTAGCGCTATTGCTATTGTATATACAAAGAAATGTAGGTCTAATATCGTATACATGCGCATAGGATATAAGGGTCACATTTGTTTGTATTAGCAATCATTTGTCCACTAACAGCTAAATAATAATATAAGCCTGGTAGCGTTTTTGCTAATCGCTATACTATGCAAAATGATTGTAATTAGAAACAGATGTAATTCTAAAATCGTACTAAATACTGTCGATATTTCTATATGATGAGTGTTTCATATCATGTTCACTAGGTAATTGGTAATTTCTGTCCATATCTAATCTAAAATAAAGAAAGCAAATGAGACTTATTATCTCTCTCTGTTTTATGTATGATTAGACAGAGATAACAATATGAGTTTCTTTCCATCTTTCCTCTCTTATTATTTGTTGCGACACTGTCACTTACAGGTCTGTCTCTGACTTCCATAATAATAACTCTATGGTCGTATGACAAACGACATAAGTAGTAGTAGTAGTAACCCTGCCTTCAGCTCCGTGGGTCGTGGGTGCGATCCCGCCGAGAGTCAACATTTTGTATAAACAATTTGTTGGTTCTTCGAGCCTGAGTGTGTATTTGTATTTAAGTATGTATTTAAAATTATATATGTAGTATATTTACCAGTTGTCCGTCATCCATAACACAAGTACTAAGTTACTTACTTTGGGGATGGACGACCGTGTGTGTAAGTGTCCCATATATTTATATTTGTTTATTTATGGCTATATATGTAATTTTTTGACAGATATTTGATTCATCGAAATCTAATTTACCGTGTTTCTTTTCAGTTTATATACTAATAAACCCTTTCAGAATTGTTAATTTATCCCATTACATATCCCTTTTTTCATATCACTGTATATTTGAATTAAATAAAGTTATTTTGTGTGTCATTAAGAGCGAATGAAACGTGGACAAAGTTAAAGAAGTAAAGATCGAATAATGAACGATTTATCGATTAATTGCCTAGCGTAGCCAGTCTCTGTACTCTTTTTACGTGACCAAGACTTGATGCGTATATTATGGAGTGTTTCTATGTGTTTAGTAGTACGAATAGTCTAGTAGTGCTAGTGATATTTTCGTGTAGTGGTGGATCGACGGTCGATCGTGTGTAATCCTCTGGGTTCTTTGAGAACTCGTGTTAATCGTACGAGTCGTAGATATCTGTATCTATGTATAATTTTTAATAGCGCAGACGGTACGTACGACGGTAGCTTCCTGTGAGGAAATAAAATAATATGTGATTCGCTATATGATTGGCGCATACGCCTAGTTTACATACGTTATATACAATAGAGAGACATACTGTGTGCAATATTGTATAGAAATAAACATTTTTGTTTGGCGTTGTGAACGTTTTGTATTATAGTGTGAAAGTCAGATGTTACCTGTTATGACAAATTTAAGTTGTACTGTAGTATTCGATGGGGCGTATGAATGATCTTTACACGACGCTATACTCGCCGCAAGGTTTAGTTAACAAGATATTTTAGTATCTCATTCTTAACAATACACTATTAGTTTAACCTTAAAGTTAATAAAATGATGATGTAAATTTCTTTTTTGATATTCCGTCGGCAATTCTTGAAGAGTATAGTGTCAGTGACGAATATGTAAATAAAGTGTTATTAAATTATAGTAATTGCTGTATTGTAAATATTTTGTTAAACTTTTATTGTGTTTCTATGGTATAATTTTCTTGTAATATTTAAAATCATATACTGATTTTATTAAAGTTTTTTTTTAACTGTACTTTAGTTTTACACTATTTTTTTATCTCTATTTTAATCGCCTTTTTTATTTTGTTAACATTTCAAAACTTGTCAAGCCTTTGATTTGAAACAGTTTAAAGCTTAATTAAATTAACATCTATCGTTCACTTACCCTGGGCCCTGGTGATGGAATTAAAAAATCAAAAAAATTTTTAAGAAAAAAATCTTGGCGCAGGCTTTCAGGGTCGTTTTGGAAAGCCGATTTCCCAGACAGTATTCTATTCTTAGTATTATATTATGATAAATAATATAATACTCAGATGAATTAATATATCAGAAATAAATATTACAAAGTTACTAAAGCCGATATATGGTTACAGTTAAAAGTTTGCCATTTTAATCACAAATATTATGACAGTACTCGTATATTTTGTTCGTCAGTGTACGTATCTCTCTTTTAATATTGTAAAAGTTGTTAGTGCAAAAAAATACTAAATAATATTTTTTAACAAGGATTGGAATTTGTGTATTTTCATAATTGCCGTAAAACCCCAGAAATTGAACCTCAATAGAGTATAGTCCAGAAATCTATAGTATTAAAAACAATTTAAAAAAAATTATATTCGATACAAACGAAAAAGTTAAGTTCAACACAAAATTCATGTTGTTAATTCGTTAATAAAGTATTGAATTTCAGTTTACTGATTATTGTAATCAAATATTGTCTGCAATTAAATTTAAAGTTAAATCCAATATTATCATAACCAAAATGAAATGTGCTATTACATAATTAATACGTTGCGATATGAGTGCTGTTTTCGGCAGCTAAAAATCTCCTAATTTTTCATAATCAATTGATATCCATACGAAATAAAAATTTTTGAAAAGATTTCATGCATCGTTAATTTATTAGAAACAAATTGTTATACTTTTAACAATATTTCTTTTCTTTTACGAAGGTTTCAAACCACGGCCCGGTAGTATCTTTTACTAGTTAATTAATAATGTTTTCGTTTTAAATACACCTGCGATTTCTGGCCAAAAAGCACAATATTCGGAATGTACGTTACTATGTTCTGTTACTAATTAATTATTATCATTGTGATATTATTTAAACATTAATGGTTTAATTTAAATTTTATGTTGTATTATATTTTGTCTTTTATTATTACTTATATTTTGTTTTATTGAGGCGTGCACGCCCGTAGACGTTAATGTCGTTTATAGATGTTGCAATTATATGTATGCTCAATTGATGTGAATAATGAAATTTACGAAACGAAAGATTATATCGATAAGGTGCGAGTTAGGTGGTTTTATGAAATGAATATGACATAAAATACAACGATTATTATGTAAAATTGTTGAAGGGTTTGATTGAACGAGTAGTAAATCTATTTGAGATACGTTTCGATTTTTTAAATTGTTAAGGGCGCGTTCGGACTAACAAGATTTAGTGTCCGAAATATTGTGGTATGCTAATTGCAGTAAGCTTATATGAATCACGAGTAGGTTTGGACCTGAATTAATAAATGCTACAGTTTTTTCGGACGCTAATGGATATGGATTCGAGTCCAGGCAAAGCCTATCTTTTACAATTTTCACCTATATATCAAACTATACAGTAAGTACATCATACTAAGACATTGTTGTTTCTTGTTGAGACGAGTAGAATGTGAAAGCTTAAGAATAAATAGCTTAATTAATATTTTTTTACTATAGTGAAAAGCTAGATCGATGTATTAAGCCTAAACTAAGAAGTACCAATATCAGATTTTAAGTACACCTTATATCTACGTATTTCATTAAAGACAAAAATGAAAAAAAAATTTTTAGAGATTAAAAAGTAATCATGAATAACGTTTGTGCGATTGTTTATTATGGAAAGTTTAACAAATGTGAAACTTTACTGTACTCTTGGATTTACAATAATACAATAACATAAATTTGTAAGGAGATATGACTGTTGCGTGCATTAATTACATCATCGATATTTATCTCGCACAATGTCGAAGCTACGATTCGATACTTCTGCACTAGTATACACTTTATTATACAAATGCGATCGAATACATATTCATTCGACTTTTTGAACAACATCTAATTACTCATTATTTAATTATGCCATTTATTTCGCAGCAGTATGTATGCGTTAGTGTAGTAATAATATAAAAATTAAGCTACGCATATGAAATAAGTCTATGGTCTCGATCCTCGGCGTTTTTAAGAAAATATTTGATAACCTTCAATGTTCTACGTCGTTTTAAATTGTAGTTTTATAAAACTTAGCACACTAAATTGTTGGTAAATTCATTTCTGCTTGTAACTGCAAAGATTTCGTGTAACATCATTTATTAATACGGCAAGCTCAATGCCAAAGTCTTTTTCGAAAGCTTTGACAATTTAATAATTTTAAGAACCTCTTTCACATAGTGCAAATAAATTTTGACTATCGGCTTATAGAGGATAGTTCGGTCGTTTATGATTCGGTGACAAAATTTATTACGACTGCGAAAGAGGCCTTAAATCGCACAATACGGTAAATTCTATTTGTAAATTAAAATATAGTAAGTATTTGATTAAATATAGTATGTGTAAGTGCGACGTGTGATCTGGTTACATACAAAAGAAATCTTATATAATATATAAGTGATAGCTCAGCGAATAGACCTGTTGCGTTCGGGACCACAAATCATTAAATGTTACCGAAACCCTGTTGGGTATTTATAATAACATTAAGCAGTACCGAGATCTGTGTACCAAAAAATATATTAATAATGGAGTATGTCATCAAAATCATAGTAAAGGAGTTTAAACGCGATGTAGAGCGCTGTTAAGCATTAATGAAATTGAATGTATACCTATTTGAAAAAGAAGCGCACATGACAATTAAAGGAAAATAAAATACGTGCGTTTGGTACACAGAAAATGGTTTATGTTTAACTCAAATAAATATTAATTGAAGAAGCTATAATACAAGTAGATTACGCCTTTTGTAAACTGCTTACAGATTGGCTACTTGATAACTTACATTTCTTAAGTTGGGTTAAATATTTAGCTTGCTTTTGTGTTTAGATAATACACAAACCACGGAATATATAGGTTTTGCGACCTTGATCATATAAAGTATCGTCAGCGCTCTGTATTGTTTTAATCTATGAATTCGAAAAGAAACAATGATGCTACGGTGCATGTTTGAAGCGCTTAAATGTTCCCTACCACGTACCTATAACTTATTTACTCGAAGGAGTCATATCCTTATCCTCGTAAAGATATCACAAGCAAAATATTGCTTTGGCATACTTCCAGTATGACCAGTAGAAATATTTTATGTGTTTATTTACGTACTTGACAAAGGGCTATTACTTAAGTTTGGTGTTCGGTACTTAAATTTAGTTGATTGTTTCCTTTAAGCTTAACGCTTAAAAGCTTCATATCGGTTCTCAAATACTTCCTTCTTTTGCATTGATACGATATAAAAGAATATTTCATGCCATTTTGGCGAAATACCTTGGGCGAAGCAGATTTTCTCGAGTTGTAAACTGTTCCAGTTTACAAATAACGCTCTGCGTGGCAATGATATACCAACGGTAGATATAGCATGTATATATACGTATTGTGATGTTATAATAACCTACCCAAACAACGTACAAATAATATGTAGGTTTATCTGTTAAATTATAAATAATGGAAAAGAAACTGTTAAATAATTAGTTGTATTGATATTTTTATACCCTAAAAATACATAACTGATGTTAGACTACTGAAAAAATCGAAATGCAACCATCGTTTTAACATTAATAATAGTGAGATGAAGCTTTACAGTATCCGACAAATGTAGCAATATAGCACTTCATTCCATTTAGTTGGTTACGAGGAGACAAGAGATTTCGAGTGTCCGACTAGCGAATACTGATTCCATAAAGTACAACTGATGGCCTTGTTAGGTACACGACAAAGTAAAACACATAGATGAGAATTAGTGATGTTTATGTAACATATTGAAAATATTGGAAACATATTTATTGGATTGTTAGATTGAAGAGCATTTAATGCCATCACATAGTTTTTGACGTCTTGATACGGACGAAATGTACCCGAAAAAGGCTATATTTTTTACAGTTTTACACAGTGTACAAATAATAAAAGACTCTTTTTTCGACAACACGTCCATTGCACGGGTTAATAAGAAATTGGTTTTCCGTAATGACTGTATAATGCGACATCACGACGCATGCGTGTGCCTGATATTAAAGATAGAAGATATTTTTCAATACCATCTTTATAAAGAGAGTATGTAATTATATGTAATAGAAATAACATTCGATTTATAAATAGTTGTAAAAGATTCATAACTTTCATAATGAGGATCTATTGTTTATGTTGTAGTTATAACTGCTGCCTAACTTCATAAGGAGACATCCTTTGATCCAAAATATTCTTAGAGTACAAGAAAACCCTAAATAGAAGTTTAATATAAATGCACCAACAATATGCATTTTGGGGAACCAATTTATGTAATTCTTAGACCAAATTGTTATTAATAGAGTGGAAATAAGTGATACATGGAAAATACTCCAAAGATAATTGTATTTGTTGGTGAATGTTAGTCTTCCAAAGAACACTAATTCACTCATGCATTGCTGTACTTTTTATAACAATTTTTGAAGTCTGAAAATTATTGATTTGTCACATAAATCAAGACTCGTATGTCAATTTACTTACTCGATTATAGTATCTCCCCTTCTAAGTCTGTCGTAACACTCAATAACTTAATATAATGATTGGTAAATAAATAAGTCAACGAAGATATTCCTAATAAAATATATAGTTGCATATTTTGGTAAATCGACATTAAACTGTTATATTGGGCTTATCAAATAAAATATTGCTCGACGGATTTTCACGTCGTCATTATTAATATAACTTAGATTAATACAAAAGTGTCGGTGTAATGGATTTATACCTCATTTTAATGTTTATAACGTTAAGGTCTTAATATTTGATATTAAAACTAAAAAGCTTCAATAAAAAATTGAAATATCGACCCTGATTTCTTTTGTCACAGTACAGTTTTTAAATATTTTATATTAGGCTGCTATTCGGATATATTATTGTAAGTTTTATGGTAATTTCAGAACTATTAGACCTATTATATCAAGTAAATCATATGTAAGAACTTGATAAAATTAATAATTGATAATTGGCCAGATGGTTGAAAATGTTATGTGTAATTCGAAATTTTATGTAAAATGATCGGAGTAATCATTATTTTTGCAATAAAAAATTTCAGTTCCGCTTCACAGAGTAAACATATTATGTGAGAGCAAAATTAATAGGGTCCAATATTTCCATCCAATACTATGGCAGATTTACTAGTTGGACTGTTTTAGGAATGTGATATGTCAAGTTTTGTTTAATACAGACTTCTTACTCTGTGATTAGGGACTTAAAGTATGAAAATATTAAATAATCGACGAAACATTGATGTGTACGGGAATCTTTGTTTCAAAGGGAAAACATAATTAGTACAACCGTTTAATAGCTTCCTTTATATAAATTGAGAAATTCTGTAGGTTTATCATATAATTAATGTGCTGAAATAATTTTATGTGATTCCTCTGTAGATTATATACGTGTGATAAATATATTTATAGTAAGATGACAGTCGCTAACACAACGAGGTAATTATATTCCCGTACAAAAGTGATTTTATTTTTTGTATAAAATCGTGCCTCTTGTCTTGGCCTGTCGTCTGCGAACAGGGGTACTGTGTATATTTTTAGATATTAAACAGTTTAGATGGCATTATTGATTCTAATTATGTTTTTCTAAACGATTAAAAGTTAGGCCAACGGCAGAAAGGATTATCGGATTATTTGTATGTTTATTTCTATTATTGTAATATAATAAAAGCAAATGTGTTTGACACAGCGGTACGGGTGGGTAATGTTATTCAGCTTTAAGAACTAAGTATATTATGGTACCCCAGTCTTGACTAGACTCAAACTTCGTTTAATGTTGAATAGAACTAACTAGTCTTATCGTAAGCCGTAATCTTTTTTGCCGATGGCCGGATGAGCGTTAAATCTGTGTTAATAAGTTCTTCAAATGTTAGTTAAGAGCTCTTCTGTTGCTGTGCATTTCTAAGCATTGTATGTATGTATGTTTATATATTGTAAATAGCTAAACATATATTTTTACGACTAGAATACACAACCAAAGTTGTTATAAAATATGGTTGATTAAATGATAAAATTGATATAAGTCGTTATGTTTACCTTATAGTAGACATGCAACTGAAGCTACAGTTGTATGAATACACCGATGTCTCGTCAAAGCCTTTTTACATAACCGCCCTGATATTAGTAAAAACGAATTTATTATTTGAGGTGTATTGTTCGAATAATTCAAAACAGATTATGAATTTAAGCTGTAAACTGATAAACATTATGGGTAGCTTACTGTTTTTGTTCCTAATAGCTTGCTACCAGTTTTTTTTACCATTGTCATTGTCAATTAATGAACCTGACATTAGTGATGCCTGGAAGGCATTCGGATCGTAATAGTTCATCCATCGATAAAAGCAGGCGTTAAGAGTACATTACTTTTAAGTTGTATTTTTTTGTACATTTTAGATTCGAAAATATAATTATATCTAAATGATAAGTAGTTTTATTTTATTTTTAACTCCCAAATATATAGACTTTTTATTTCATATTAGGTATGTATATTTAGAATTACTTCTTTTCATCTCATAACGCATCTTAACAATGTACGCGGATAATATTGAAACGGATGTTTCCAAACATAAGTAACATTTCTTGCCTCAGTGATACCTACGCGTTACAAGAACTGAATATTTATTTTTTGTGTTTAATAGGAAAAAATAATTAGCTGTTTAGCTAAAATAATGGGCACTAATTTTTATTTGCAGAAGACCTTTTTAATTAAGGGTTCACATTTCATACAATAAAAGTCTTTTATACGTTGTAATGTCATTTATTTTCCTTTACATTGATAAACCTATACACCTTTCATGGAAAATAAACTCAATCCTCGTGCAGTTACATATAAAAAACAATTTAGGTCTAACTTATTGGGACACATTTATTAAAACCTTCCTATTACAACGTTTAATTAAACAGTCTTATATGTAAATTTTCACTACAATATTCAACCCGAACCCGAGTTCAGTAAGGTCAATGAGTGTATTTCAGTTTTATTGTGAACACTGGTGGCGATCGCGTTAACACCTATTTTTCGGTTCTAATGGAATATACCTCTTGTATAATGATTGTAATTGTAACTGTTAGCGTCATTGTTATGTGCAATAGAATAAAATGCAAGATTTCTAAGTTTATAAGAAAAATTGTCTATTGGATTTCTAGTTACAAAAGAATAAATGCGAAGCTACAACAGGTAAGTAACTGTAATTTATACTTTTTGAAATTTGCTGTCTATAAACATTATGTGGACCTAGATACTTTCAAGGAATGAGAAAATAATCTCATACGTAAAGTGTCTTACACAATCTATAATTCCCTAGATACGAAAAAAAATATTCTTCTAAAATTATACTAATAAAAGAATTATAAAAAATACTGTCAAATGAACAAATGATTATTTTTTTTGGACTGGTTGGTTGCTTTAACTGCTTCCTCAAGCAGTTAAAGCAACCAAAAATGTGTGAAATTCTGGCAGTAGAGCGCACAAGTCCTCCGTTACGGCGTTCTAAGGATACCTCATGTAAGGCCTTACCATACGGTTTGGGCTACGTATCGCAGAAGGCTGGTCAGTGGCGTAACTAGGAAACAAAATGATCCGAACAAAAATATATTTGGGCCTCAAATAAACTATTCAAAATCGTTTATTCTGTATTCTTCTTGTTCGGAATTAGATCTAAGCCTGATTTATCGTAATTTAGTCTTCGTATACCTGATTCATCGTAATACATTCGACTATATACAGTGGCGTAGCTTCTGAAAGGTTACACGGGGAAGTGCCCAGGGGCCCCCCAAGTTTAGGGGTCCCCTTGGACTTTTTCTTACAAACTGTAAATTGAAATAGTGAAATACGGAGTGTTCACATTTTTCTCAAGTTGAAAGTTTTAATCGACTCTACATTTTACGACTAATGTGGCGTACGTCGAATTCATTATTATGAATTCGGAAAAAACTAATTTACTTTACTAATTAATTTACGGAAAAAACTAATTTAAATAGTTTAGTTAGAGCCCTAGTTTCTTTTTTGCTCCAGGGTATTTAGTTACTTATCTAGAAAGGTTAAATATGAAGGTTTATTATCTTTTGTGGATGAACAGTAGTAGTTTGAGTATTATTTTTTTTTTATAATGTTATATTAGCGTATTTTTATCAACTTTTTAATAGGTGTACAGGCATATGTTAATTGGGCTTAATTAGAGAATATAACATCAATAGGTAATGTAAATTAATCGACGAGGTCGACCGAAATACTCCGTAATTGCTCTAAATTGTGTAAAGTGGTTGGGAGAAGGTACCTACGAGAAAAACCCAGATAATGGTTTAGGTAAAATACCTTTGCTCCCAATTTAACACAATTTACTTATTAGATTTAGTAAGCTGTAACCAAATGTAACACTGGCAATACAAGAATTTTTTCTTGGTAAAGACAATAGTATTAAAATACAATTAAATATGAAATTTATATTTTAATAGATTGTGTTCGATTAGGGTTCGATTAGGTAGCATTTTTTAAATCGTCTAAGATTAGTCGTATGCCAAAAATACAGCGATAACTAACTGTTCTATATTGTAAGATTCAATTGTTCAATATTACATTTCGCTTCGAATTATAGGCGTCCCTTAGGTATAATGCGATATATGCGGCACTGTATAATAGTGGTCATAATTTTTTGCCTATTTATCATTTCTCTATGCCTCGGAGACTGTCCGTTTGTAATGCCTAACAAGTCTGTCCTGGTTATTATTTATAAAAACATCGGATTGTAGTCCTCATTTTGACGTACAACTCATTTTTTCCACATGCAACAAGCTTATCCCTAACGGTTGCGATTAAACGCCATTCGCTCCTTTTAAAAGAGTGTTGTAAAAACTCTAGCTTTTGAACCGAATAAGAAAATGAAACTCATACTCTACATAATTGAATGTATTTCGCTTTGATTTCAATATGGTCTGTTACATCTACCTATTTAGAATTTGTCTGAACTAGATGCTGCTCTTACTCTACCAAACCTGCCTCTGCTAACCAAACCCTTTTATTTTCTTCGTTGTCCCAAATTTCAATTATATAATTAATTATTCCAAAATTCCCCATTTTTATCATCCTTTAATTTTATCATATTTCTTCATTTTCAGAAAAGCCAATGTCCATAATTGACTTATTATTTTATCGTTTTTATATCAAATCTTACAGTGTCATATTATATTCTATTAAAAGGAGACTCTGACTTAAGACAGGCATTATTCTTGTTCGAAGGAGAAGAATAAAAAATACAAAAGGAAACTTGACTTCTCTCTATTCAAACATTCATCTAAAAAGTACAAAATTTCAAATTGTAACTGTACACTTCCTTACTAGATATAACGAGGTCAACGTTCAGGTGTTAAAAACAGAAAGCATTTCATCATTACGATCAACACGGGATCGATTTCCATGGCACTGTGAACATATTTTTAATTCGTATTACATATAATATCTCAAACGGATTACGCAGGGTTTTCGAATAAAGTTCCAAGGCGGCTTATCTTTTAATGAGATTCACAATAATTAATATCATATTAAAACTAATTTACACAAAACCTTAAAAGTTATATTCTTAAACTTCATCGGGAATCACTGTCTATTGTTGAAAACTACTTGAAAATATATTAGTAGTTTTTCAGTTTACCGCAATCGGACAGACAGGCAGACAGCCGCCGAAATATTTAAAATAAATCTTTCTACAGTTAAAATCTAGCAACTCATCTCTATCATTCAGTTATGAACCTTTTAAAAATAACAGAAGATATACAACTTTTAGAGCACAACCTTACGTAATCAACGAGATTGTAATTCGTATTTCGTACTAAGGAATCCTTCAGTGTAATGTGTACGGGGAATAGAAGCACGCGTCCCGGGATTTGTTGGTTACTTTTATATAATTATATTACGGTGGCCTGGAGAGTAGTAGCATTCGTGCTGCTCGACTAGTCCCAAGTCGCGCGGGTTGTGGTTCGCACGCATGCGTACCCTGTTGTTGGTGTATATAATATGCCGTGACTATATGGACACCACAGGCATATTAAAAAAAATAATAATATGTGTGTCAAGAACAAAATAAAAATTATAAAACCAATTTAATTATTGTGTTCGATGTAATTTTCTCCCCATATTCGAATTTGACATAGAGTTTGGTCAGCTGTGCTTCGCAATAATAACAGAGATATGCCCTGGACATGTCCGTGGTCCCGCGACCGGCGGCGCCCGCTTGTGGATAGCGCTCATCCTCAAATTGTACCTCAGGTTTGTTTCCAAGTACAACCTTATAGGTTTTCCTTGAAAGTTTATTGGCAATTTCTATGCGGGTACATATTATGTTTAGTGTAAAGAGGTCATAGATATCAACAATTCGATTCGACTTTCATTCCATACACTTGTTTACATCATCATGTAGTTTATTGTTTATACCATCCATATAATATTATGAAGAAAAAAGTTCGTCTGATTATAAAATGCTTATCGGAGTAAGCATCTACATAGCATCTTATCTATCTTACTCTACCTATACTATAAAATATATGCTAATCTATACTCTTTATTTTCATAGAATGATTTAAAGTGCCTTTTTATCTTGTAAAATGCTGGTGAAGTTAAAGGCAGCTTTATGAACACTTAAACACGAAAAGGTGAATAAGCCTAGCCGAAAAATAAATATAAGTATGGTATTTGTCCGACGAATTTAATAGTTATGGAGGGTAATCGTCATAATGTTGGTCACACAATTCTATAGATTGGGTTTAATGGATTTAGAGTGTTGTATGCATGTTAATGATATACCCATAAAATGTTCTGATTATCCATTTGGAATGCATATTACAAGTGCCTTAGTGACAATACGTGTCTATGGTAAAAAGATAAACTTTATTTTTCAAATGCTACATATGAGTGGAAGAAAGTTGCATTATACCGTAACTTTATAACCAAAACCATGTATAAATAAATTTTACTTGTACCATGTACCATTTAAAAACAAAATTTGCAAATATAAGTGACGCTAAATTCTATAAATTTATCATAACTTTTATTATAACTTAATTGTGTTAATAACTCATTTTAGATTAAAGCAATAATTATTTTATATTATACCTACACATAATGTCAGAAAATTTACTGTACATAATACAAAAAGTAATGAAATGAAACATTTTGTGGGGTCACTTAAAAATCATGAGCATAATTTCGAGCTCATAGTAAAAGAAACGAAAGACCGAACGTTGCGAGCACTCTAGTTTAACAAATGGCGTACAAACGAAGGTTCTGTTTTAATACTTTTTTTTTGTAATTTGTAAAACCTTTTTCTTGGAGATCATTGATGAGCGGATCAGCTGTGCCGGCTGTCGGCTGCCGATGGCGTAGAGCGTCAGGCGTGCAGTTGGGTCGCGTTCGTGCTATAGGACGCCCGCAAGTCTATGCTCATACTTTTCGACGCTCTATCGTACACGAATCTCATGTCCGAATGTACTTTATTTTATGTCTTCACTAACCATTCCGGGCTTCTGATAATGGGTACTTAGTATTAAATTATTTAAAAATGTTCAAGTACGTGGGAAGTGTGAATTGGGGGCCCAATTAACGTTCTTATCAAGTTTTCAAAAATGAAACAAAATGCCTTGGAATTGTTTTTGGGGATACGAGTCACCACCGCCAGCTTGCCGCGTCAGTGGACCTTTGCAACTAATATTGCAGGTATTTTATGGCAATAGACAAATTTTTACATAAATTCTATATTACTAAATTTACCAATACGAATTTTGAACGAGAAAATATACATATCATGAAGAATATTCCTATAGTACTGTTATTTTTAGTTCAACAATACAAAGTTACAGATACCATTTAGTAACAATAATATTTGTTATTTGTATTGTTTTGTATGTTATTATGTAATAATAATTGTTTTAATCTACAGTGAAATAATAGCGTTATTGTTATTGTTGAGTTAGTAAATATCAATCATTATAATGCTTTTATTTAGTAATGCGGTAAATGTTTTGTTGTGTGTTGACTTGTTAATGTTTTCTTCTTCTCAATCAATATACATTGCGGGACATAATTTTTTTCAAATTTCATTAATGCCTATATTTGAGATCTTATACTAATAGTAAAATTGCCACTAATCGGTCTTCATAGCCTTTTTGAGTCGTCGATATGTTTAAAAAATAATTATTTGTTTAATAACTTCTATATAGCTATATACTTACTTACTATATATATACTATAATACTTATAACTTATCTACTCACGTGGCATTCATCGCTCATACTTTTATTCTCTTCTATAACAGGCGCAACTTTCAGACTTCTCTTTATACATTCATATCTTAATTTATCAACTATGCCGTGAGGTATCCGGCTGAGTAGAATAGACCACCCCCATTTTCTACGAAGGTGTCGTAAAAGGCGACTGAAGGTTAGTCGACCCGCCGTGTGGTATCCGGGTGAGTAGAATAGCCCTCATTTCTTACCGAGGGGTCATAAAATATGACTAAGGTAAGTTAACGTCAGACAGGCGGCCGGTCGTAAAACACGTAGCCAAATGATACGACATGTTTGTAACATGTTGTGCCGACCCCACTTAGAGTGGGATAAGGGCAGGAGGATGATGATGATGATATTAATTTATCAACTATTAGTAGTACCCGCGACTTTACTTTTACAAATTTAGTTTTTGTTATGTAACCAACATACGCAAAAATGTGTCACACTTTTATGTGAAAGGATATCCTAGTTTTCCCACGTGCCGGCTCTCGCTTTAACAAACCCAATGAGGAATAATTGATCGACCGCGCTCGTAAACGGCTAGAGCCGGCGGATACGTTCCTTCAATTGATAATAAGGATAATTTTTTGATCATGGACGAAGCATTAAGGTCATAGTTTAAGTTTAATAAAGAAACAGGGAAATTGAGTATTAACAATAAAATAATTTGGATTCTTTGTATCTCTTAACATCATACGCAACGTGTAAATGTTAGCTATGATCATATCGATATTACAAACATTATTACAACTCTATAAATTTTATTAATCGGACGAAGGAGATTTCAGTTAATTTATGCACTGTATCGATCGAGTAGAGATCGCAGTCGATCGTAGCATCTCGCAGCACTTCCGACGGCCTGTTGACTCCGCCAAAGCGGAGAAGACTAAATGCGTTTTTAACACCAATCAAATATCCTTGAAGCTAAGCGGACGGGAGATGTGGAAATGACGGTATCTCATTGCTGTTTAAAACTCATCTTCTTTCCTCTCCGCTTTCGTGGAAACCAGACCTAGACGCTGGTAGAGCTAGCTTTGTTCTGCACTGTGCTAATTGGTATCATCGATGATCCTTCTGCGCTAGTTACGTGGTAATTACTAATAATATTAGTTATCAAAGCGTTCAAATTATACCTTTCTTTATTGTAATTGGATATCGTTTTATCATTTATAACTAACAACAACTTAATGAATATAACCATTTAAAGTCTATATTTCTGATTTGTTTAATTTTATACCAATACGATATTATAAAATAAAACGTCGATAAATTTGCAATTAATACAATGTTTACAGGGAATACATAACCGTACGAAACTTTAAGTCTTGATTTGTATTTCATCATCAGTTTGCTTTGCCAAGTGAAGTTAACGGTAGAATGCTAATGTAACGATGCGAGTCTGAGTGGTGTCGCATGTGCATACTCAGACCCGAAGTTCCCAAATATAATAGTTGCGTAAGAACAAGTGCACCGCCCACAGGTCTGGGCAACGGCGCCGGCGATGCCATCGTCGCCGCTCGGGTCGCAAATACTTCAAGTTCACTGTCATGCAATACAAACTGTTAAACTATATGACAACTAGCTTGGATTCCGATAATTCGACTAATATAGATTATAAAATGCTATTTATATAAATACATATATACATAAGTAAGGAATACATAAATAGTGAGAGTTCCATTTAAAAATTCAAACAGAATATTAGGAGATGAACCTGGACTACAGATAAAAAGATCTGTACAGAACAATTTTGTTTTAAATAGTTTAAATACTCACACCATCGAATAAGTACTATATGCAATTTTTGCAAAATTTTCCGAAGTAGAAATAAATTTTAATCCTATATTATGCCAAAATTTCATCAATATCGCTCCAGTGAATTAGCCGTAAAACCTGATAGACATACAAAGGGACTGCCTTTCATAACTTATTATTATTTATTTTATGTGATATTTTTGACATGCTTTAATAATGTTTTGCAATTTCCACACTTTGCAGGTATATTACCTGCAAAGTAATATACCTATATAAACATCGAAATTTTCTTCTGAATAAGGTCCTAACAATAATGTTAATGGTGTAATAAGTGTTTTAAATTTAACACTTACCTGAAGAAGAGAGGAGGAGGTCACTTAAAACATGTAATTATGTTTAAAATAATTCTTAGGAGTATAAAATAATGATAAATATTACGAATAGTAATAACGTATCGATGAGACGGTTTTAAAATATGTACACAGGTATTACTTAGTTGGATTATTAAATACAGGATTATCTTATGGTATAGGTACATAAAATTCTCGTGGCACAATCTTTTTTACCATACTCCTATGAAAAGGCTTGATTGATGAAATTATATATGCATATTCAGTATTCAGAATCGGCTAGTATGTATTTTTCATACCCCTAAGTGGTAAGGGTTGTCCACCCTAAACATAATTTTTAATTTTTTAAATGTTTTTATAAAGTGCACTACAAATTTCCTATAAATAATTTATATGGCAAAACAAGGTTTGCCGGGTCACCTAGTACTTATGTAATTGGTATATTCCTGTCAACACAGTAAATTATGTTTGTATAATTAGCGTAAATCTCTCAACACCTAGGTATATAATAAAAGTTTCATTTCCGAACACATCGTGAAAATTTAGAAAACATTGTTACGTTTTTAGGTCACATAGCAGTTATTGTCTTTGACCTTTATGCAAAATGAAGCTCTGTAATTAGTATTCATCGGTGTTCGTTGTTTTTTTTAACGACGCAGTCATAACAACTACGTATAAACAAGGCAACTAAATTAGCTATAACGTATTCTGCCATTGGAAAGCAATTATGCGTTTAGGATTATGAATGAATCTATGTTATTTGTGGCACTGTAGTCATTGTTTGAATATTCTCGTACATATTATCTTAGCGGTGTTTAGAAGTTAATTAAGATCATGTGAGGCTGCGGAGTGGCTTGCGGCGAACAGCGTGTGGACAAAAGGCCTTTCAAATGCGGTACTTTTGACGTCTTTGTGCAATTGTGTAGTTAATTAGCCAATCGGGGTGTGTACCCCGATGTACAAGACATGTGGGTTATTGTACAGTGTATAGTACCCGGCAATAAATAATGCACATCGAGAACTTAGAACGAAATAGCCGGCTAATTCGGTTTCGTAGAGCGCTGTCACTGTCACACACGGGTTCGTCAGTCTGTGCGACAGAAACAATGCTCTATGAAGCAGAATCTAGCCGATTCTCTCTCTGAGCCTCGATGTGCATTATTTATTGCCGCGTACTATAAGTGCGTTAACACAGTAAGTAGTTGGGTTATGAAGTGAATGAAAGTATATATCACTATTTTTGCTGTAAAATATATGCATTAACACATTGTTTCCAAAGCTTTTGTGTACTATGCCCCGCCATAAAAAATTTTTGCCCCCCGATGTAACATACATAAATTTTAATATTAAAGAATTGAATTGATCAATTAAGAAACAAAAATAGACTTGAGGAAGATAAGTTACTTTTTTTTCGTTAAAGTTAGGATTAAAGTCTAGCATTGAATTTAAATGACTTAATGCGAAAGGATTAAACTCGTGTCAAGACCATTTGGAGCCGGCTCAGACAGACTATCTGTTTGACTTTGATTTGCACATAAAGCAGCGTAAAATTAGGCCAACACTATTATATTATATTAAAAATGATACTAAATTGCTGTAATTCACGATTAGCAAAGATCTATATAATGCTCAAAGTAATTTATACATCATAGAAACGAAATTCAAATACGTTAATAGTTTAATCGTTAAAATAATCGTTAAAAAGTTAAATAGTTTAATCTTTAACTGAAAACATTTCAGTGAAACCTGATTCGCAGAATACATAATAATTATTTAGATTTTCCTTGAGTATTTCGTAATACATGTTGTATAACGAAAATGGTTGGTCATTATTGTACGTTATTCAAAATCAGTTTTGTATTATTATTAGCCTACTTATTTGTATATAATATTTATATCTTACTTAATAACCGCATCGACCAAGCTACACATTTACCTTTATTACGAGCATTCTATTGATAACAATGAATAGTGGGTAGTGCCACGTTTGTGGCATGTCGGTTTCTTTGAGAGTAGATATACGATGATTTATGGCACATTCCTTAGGGGAGTGAACCTTCTATATTCCTGTGATGCGCGTGCGTTGATGGGAACGAGATTAATTCACATTCGTTTGACGACTGACAAAACCTTTTTGTCAAGCACTCAAACAATTATTTGTATTCTTATGGTCGGCTGCTTAGACGTTTTAGACGCGATTAGTCATCGCCTAAATATAATAGGTAATGGAGCTGTGACTAAGTAGTTTATTTTAAGTCTAATTGTGCTATCCTTATTCTATATTTAAATTTAATAAGCTATTTTATTACTAGAATTCTTACTCGTGTAATATTAAGGTAAGACAACGGGCTAAAAAGTTCTTTTATGGGGGTCGTCTAGTGTGAAAGCTATTTTTATTTAATGATTTTTGGTGATTTTATTGACAAACCGTTCAAGTAAAAAAATATATATCATTTTATATCATTTTTATTATTATTTGAATAAACTTTGTTTATTTTTTGTAACTTAGTTTATTTAACACAATCGGAGATACACCAGGAAACAGTAACACATATGAATAAAGATATGCTCCACTGCTGCCATGATTTCGGCCGTTCTACTTATCTGAAAAAAAAAATCAAGCGCCGTTTTTTTTACTCTTTTGAAGAAAAAATTTAAATTTTCGCATTTTTTGGAGGCTTTTTACCTGCTAAAAAAATTAATGAAGCAATCGTAATTATTAATATCTACTTATAGTTATAATATATGTACTAAACATGCTGTAATATAAATTTGAGCAAAATCGATCGATCAGTATTTGAGATATTATGGCTGCAGTTTGGTGAATTTGAAGTCGTGTTTTGAGAAAAACGTGACTTTTGAAAGTGTTGTAAATAATTCATAATATTAAAAATAAATCACCGTCAATCTGGCTTATACACATAGCACTCATAGTAACTGTACGGCTTTGAATTTCGAAAACCACGTCTTGTACACATAGTTTGGATGTGGTTTATGAAAGAAAAAAAATGGTTTTTTTTACCAGACTCCATTAAGGAGTTCAGGAGACGTTTAGGGGTTGATTACAAAAGATGTGTACATATTTTACTGCCTTATCTTTATCCTATCGTATATGTTATCTTATTAGCATTAAATTCCTGATATTTGGTAAAAAAAAATTTTAAAAGGTTCTTCAGGTTTATTGTTTTCTGGTTCTAAACAAGAATATGAATTTACTAACTTTTATTTTGCGTGATACAGAAGTGTATAAGTTTTTTTTTATTTGCAACGACTAGAAAACTATGTGATACTGGATGTAGAACGTATTGTTTACTCTGCAGGATTGCAGTCCTTCAGCTCTTTAGTCCCCAATAACTGATCCGAAAACTAGTGACTTTCTCGTGGTTGTCCCCAGTAAATATATGTATTTCACGATAACTTCGCACATACCTTGACGAAGATATCGTCGAGGTAAAAACCTACTTCAAGATGACATTGGAAGATCTTGAATACGGCATTATTCTAAAAGTCAAACATTAGATTGAATAATTGGATAATACTTTAAGTGCAAATATTTATTAACTGAGGACGAAGTAACTTATGTAAAAAATAACATTGCCATTTGTCTCACATTCAAATAAGAATTCAATCGAGCTTTTCCCACGACGAGTTTCGCTACCGGATACCATTTGATGAATAAGTAAACAAAGTATTAAATGGTATAGCATAGAAGAATTCTCTAACAAGTAGTCGGTTTGGTTCAACATTGATTTATCTGACTGCCGTGGGAGACCCCCTGCGCGGATTGGTATAATTTATAAATGTAAAACGACCCGAAATGTTATCTGTTAAGGAAAAAACCCCTTTTCGGGTTATATTAATATTATTAATGAGATATAAGTTATACCCATTGGTGGATTGTTTATATAATGACCAATCATCCAAATTCTTTATTTGTTGATTTAAAATATCACTTCATGTTGGATATCTCTATCACTAATCAATTATAAATTTATTCTTGCGTTGGCCAATTCCCAATTTCTTTATCTGTTTATATAAAAATGAATGTTTGTCTACATGTTCCCTACACACTCCGAAATGGCTGAACCAGTTTTAATGAAATTTTCACACAATCTTTAGATTAATCCGCTGGGGATTATCCTGTAAAGTTTGGTGGCGCTCGGAGCTTCTTTTATATAACTGCAATTTATATATCTTTGAATTAGGGCCTATGAAGGGGTTTGGACATACTAGATAAGTACATATATATTATGCACATATATATTCTTTGTATAGTTTATATTTATATCACTTAAGTTTTTTTAAATTATATATTTTAGTTCATACTATTATATTAAGATTTATATTCTGTATAGTGTATATTTTTATATTTAAGTTTAATAACAAAAATTTAATAATTTGCTTTTTTTAAAAATAGAGTTATTTTAAACACAGGTTGTTTGACATACACTTGGATGAAACAGCAGTACGTTTTAGGATATCCGTGCTATTTTCTGATCTAAATGCGTAATTGTTATTGCGACCGGATGTTGTAGAGTACAGGAACTGCCTAAAGCGTGTTGAGTAGTGACCGGAAGTCGAGGGAGCACCGAGCCGCTCACAGGTACTTAACGATGCCTCTAATGAACAAAACAGGAGCGGCAATGCATCGCTTTAAATAACGTGTCATAAGTGTTTGAATACTTATATTAATTTAACAATAGGCTTTATAATTCGTATCAATCGAATTGTTTTCTTGTGCAAGCTTTTACCGGTTATTGAATTGCAAAGTCACCGTTACAAGTATTATTGTTTGCGTTACGTGACTCATTCGAAATGTTTCTGAAATAAATATAAAAGCAACAAAATTTACAAGTCATTATATTTTGAAATAGTCTCCAATTATTGTAATACTAATTTATATTGCAAGCAGTAACTATAAGTCTGAAGTCTCATAGTGTAAACTTTTATTTAACTATATTATATAAATACTAGCAATGCCCCGCGGTTTCACCCGCGTACATACCGATCTTGTGGTAGTGGAAAGTCTACTGATTCGGACTATAGATTTTTTTTTAATTAGAAGTTTGACTCTGAGTCTTATTAATAGTTAAGGCAAATAAAGTGTTAACTGGAAATTGAATTCTTTTAAGAGGTATAACTATATCCGTGGGTATCATTGGTATCCTTTGAATATAACTCATAATAACTCATCAGTTGCAGGCGCTGTTATAATAATGGTTTATATAATGAATTGGTTATGGCATTTTCCTTGTCATTTTTAAATTCGTTACATCTTTTGACTAGAATGTCGGATTTTAATAATTTAAAAAGTATTTTACAGGTATTGAAACAGTTTTTAATAAAATATCATTTACTGGGATAAGGATTAATATGGAGGTATGATAAAATAGTTTGATTATTGTCGGCACTTTTATTAACCTTTACAATGTAAAAAAGTAGTTATATTGGCATAACTATAATAATTGGACATATAGCATCCCGGTCTTTTTTGTGGATACGTTCTATAATACTGAACAACATTTTTTTGTTCTATCATCAATAGTTTCCGCAGCGCACGCAATGAAAGATTTTTATGACTTAATTTTTCACACCTTATTACAATTTTATTGGGGATCCCTTTTTTATTTGAAAATGTAATATAGCCTATGTTGCTCAGTGAAGAAGCAGCTTTCCAATGGTGAAAGAATTTTTGACATCGGTCCAGTAGTTTTTGCGTGAAAACGTAACAAACATACACACACACACAAACATACAAATCTTTCCTCTTTATAATAAAGTAAAAGTAAAGTAACGGCCTGTTACTATGCCCACTGCTGGGCTAAGGCCTCCTCTCTCCGTTTTCAGAGAGAAGGATTGGAGCTAAGACCTACCACGCTGCTCCAATGCGGATTGGTAGGTTACACATATCCCTAGAATTCTCTAGAGATATGTAGGTTTCCTCACGATGTTTCCCTTCACCGAAAAGCGTGTGATAAATTGCAATTATCAATTAGACACATAAGTTTTAATAGAAAAACTCATTGGTGGCTGCTCGGGGTTTGAACCCATGTCGTCTCTAGAGCGTAGCACGGTCTTATCGCTAGGCTATCACAGCCTCTTTATAATATTAGAATAGAAATACAAAAATTACTCTCAGTTCTGCTACGCAATTCCTGTTACGGCGGGTAATTATGTATAGAATTACCGTGTTGTATTACATTGCTCAAATTTTAACCGAGACCGCAAAACATTTCTTTGCAAAAAATATCACGCTCCGTGAAACATGTTCGCCAGCTGTCAGTTTGTGTCTCGCTAAATAAAACCTTACCACAATTGTAGGTATTTCAGAACATTCTCGAATATACAAGTGACAATAGTAGTTATTCGTAGAGCTAAATAAAACTCAAATTGTTCCTTGCCATGAATCAAATTTTAGAATGGAAGTCATAAAATAAAATTTATTCCCTTATTGGTGCACGCAGGAGACTAAAATAACTTGGGCCACCTGGTGCACTTTACTCCTGACTTTGAGTGCGGCGTAATTTATGAGACTTAGTAGTCAACACAATGTAACCGCAAAATAACCCTTGACTATTTTTTCTAGCGAACAAATTGTCCCCGCATGGTGATGTCAAGAGCGACGCCGTAGTACAAAGAAATGTTTTACTTTGCAAGGGGAATATTATACGCTTTAGGTGCAGCCTTTGTTCGGAACTACAAGGGCTATAAGTCATTTAATCAATTATCAAAGTTGCAAATGTGAGCATATAAATATTGTATTATTACGAGTCATTGATAAATATAACGTACAAAGAATAAATTTTAAGTAGTTTAATTTATGTTGACGCAACTTACACGAAGCAAATAACGTAATGTAAAGCCAGAGTAACATGCATTAAAATTGAAGCATGTATTTAGTGATTTTTTTAGTATGTATTCGTCATGGCATATTAAATCATTATAATTTATTCTTGTTAAAAAGATTAAAAGATTCCGCGAGAGTAGTTTCCATGAATAATTTCTTGTTATTATTTGCGAGTTAAGTTTTTTGGTTACCACTGCATATATAGGTAATAATACATAGTGTATTATAGGATATAGATGAGAAACTCCTTCACTTTTATTCGAGTAATGAAAAGAAACTGTATTTCGTCCCTTCTCAGAGATGTCATTGCAATGGGACCGTAATAATCCACTAAAAGGCGCTGTACTGCATTCTTATAGAGACCCATTTAATAAAAAGTATCTGGGAGACTAAGATTAGCTCGGTATTATCTTTAGAAAACATAAAAAAGATGCAATTTGAAAGGAATACAATAGAAGTTAATTTCGCTGGGCTGATGATATGAGGAATCGTTACGGGAAATTTGGTATTAGAGGTATTACATTGCTAACTGAGCTATAGAAAAATTAGAATATAAAGCTGAATTAACTATTGATTTCCTATGATATTGTAGACTTTGCAAAATCTATTGAGCACTATGATAAAAGTAATTTTGTTTTTCTACCTACTAAGACATAGAGCCTAGTGGCATAATTCAGATGTATTTTTTTTAAGAAGTCTTTGGATAGGATTAGCTGTTTGGATTTGTAAGACAGGCGTATATTACTTACGACTTCTAAAGTAAATCCATGCGTTCCTAGACAATGCTGTGTAGAAACCGTCAAGTATCTTCTTCATGATCATCTTTTATATTCTTTTTTAGTGCGATTCATAAATATATAAAACAAAATTCGTGTTCGTACAGAAATAACAAAAGAGTCCATTTGCTTTGCGATTTTGTCGTGGAGTCTATCTCCTAATGATGATTCGGTCGTGGGGCGAAACGATTGTTGAGTTTGTGATAGTGAACGTGTGTAAACATTTGGCATTATATATATTTTCTATTGCTGAAGCTGTGATAGCCTAGCGGTGAGACCGTGCGACTCTCTAGAGACGACATAGGTTCAAACCCGGGCAGACACCAATGGGTTTTTCTATTAAAAACTTATGTGTCTAATTGATAATTGCAATTTATCACACGCTTTTCGGTGAAGGAAAACATCGTGAGGAAACCTGCATATCTCTAGAGAATTCTAGGGATATGTGTAACCTACCAATCCGCATTGGAGCAGCGTGGTAGGTCTTAGCTCCAATCCTTCTCTCCAAAAACGGAGAGAGGAGGCCTTAGCCCAGCAGTGGGCATAGTAACAGGCTGTTACTTTTTTTTTTATATTTTCTATTTACTTTAACGCGGATTATAGCAAAATAATTTTATTATTACTTTTGAAAAGAGATCCATTTAAAAAGTTTTCTATTTGGATGTGTAGAAATAAATCGATATTTGTATATTCCCATATTGATGCACCTATTCAAAGGAAAAGAAGTCTAACATTCGCGACATAAAATACTGATGAATAAAATTACGTTAGTAAACATTTAGGCGGCTGTTGATTTTAATATATCTGGCGTTTGAAAAATTTGAAATTCTGAACATACATATATGACTCTATGTAAGGTAAAAGCTAAGAGGAAATATTATTTGAATTTTGAAGATAACATTCGCTAAAATACTCTTATAATTATATATCTGTATTTAGTTTTAATCTTTTATACATATTTAAGATGGTATAGGTAAAATATATTTAGACAAAGCTAATAATCTTATATATAAATTTCCCGTGTCACAATGTTAGTTACCATACTACTCCGAAACGGCTCGACCGATTTCTATGAAATTTTATATGCATATTCAGTAAGTCTGAAAATCGGCTACTATATTTTTCATACTCCTAAGTGGTAAGGGTTGTCCACCCCTAATGTTTTTATTCTATTTTTTGAACATTTTTTTTATAATGTACTCTAAAAATCTCCTAGAAATAATTTGTATGGCAAAGCAATGTTTTCCGGGTCCGCTAGCTTTCATATAAAAACACATTCTCAAACAAAAATTTACAAAGTCAATGTTGTCACGTGGGAGGTCTTTGGAGATGCATATCGGATTTTCCATATGAATTAAGTTGACCGAATACGCTTCGAGATAATATCTTTCCATTTAGCTTTATTGACAGAGTAGTTAAACCGTTCGTTGTTACAGTATCATAAACGAAAATCCATTATAAGCGAATTCGAATTCTATAATCCGTATTGTAATGAGATGAAAATATTAATATTCTAAGAAAAAAACGAGTCATAATATTGTTTGTATTGCAAGAGAAGAATGACTTATAGTACTCTTAATACTAACTGACGCATGTTGTCTGTTTGTATCAAATTATCATATTATTCTGATAACCTCTGCAACTTATTGATGCGATATATCCTTAGAGCTTTCAAAATAGACGCTTCGCGATGTTTGTAGTGCTTTTACCTTTTATTTCTGTACGTAATGCACAATCCCTGCAATGCTTTAGTACTTGGTCCTTCCGCCCGATGGCCTAAGGATTTGAAACAAAAGAAGAAAAGATTCTATAAACGATAATTTTTTTTGTTCTTTTTTAAAATTGAAACATCTTTCATATACCAAGTTACCATTAGATAGTTATCAATAATATCCAGTCGAGCGTTTCGTTAAGATTAAACTGCGCAATCGTATTTTTTGCTGTGACTTATCTTGATAACATTTAAGCAAAACCTTAGGTTACGTTGCACAAATAAATTGAAAAAAGTGCTTAGTAAATTGCACGAATTATTTATGGTACCGATTAAATCTCTAGTATTATACGCTCTTGTATTTTACTAATGATTGTATATAAACATTTATTAGATGATATGTAGACTTGACTCCTTTTGCGTTAAGTGTAAACAAAAATTGTAATCGTGTTGATTGTGTGATACACAAAAAGTGCAACATAAATTCGGCATCAATTTTTTTTTACTTTACTTTTGTGTATAATTCATTTCTTAATTTTATATTATTCTTTTTTTTTACAGAATAATAAACTTAAGTTTTTTTTCTCTCATCCTTCATATAATACTTTTTTTTTATATCCAATATTACATTTCCAACAATTTTATTAGTACTTCATAGTTTTATTCAAATATGAAGTAATTAAAAACGGTTTCTGATATTTAAATTCTTAATGAGGACAAAAGAAAAATGAATTAAGTAATGCTTAGGAGGATACAAAAGGATATTTCTTATTGCTTTCTGGTCTGTCCTTTAACTTCTTCTACATTTGTGGAATTCGAACCTGTTTTTCTCCAGGCCTTTCGTTATGTAGAAATAAAAACTTTTTGTAACCGAAGCCGCGCTTTACCTCTAGTAACTTTCAACAACAGAATCGAGCATACTGCTCTGCCCCCCTCGAGGGGTGACAGGCGTGACTTAATGGCGTGTTGCCGGCTCCTATCGTCAGGGCTTCTCTCGCCTCAGTCGTTGACATCGTGAGCAATTAACTTGTCACTAGCAAGCATAACAGAACATCGTAAGATATTGGTTACTTTACGTTCACTAGCATAATGTTATATGTGGAAGAAATATTGTTATTGTTAATTGAAATGTTTTATACTTAATACACAAACAAGATAAGATAATAATTTATATAATTAGGCGTTACTTGGCGGACATCCATAATACAAAAGTAATAATTAAATTATTTTGCTATAATCCGCGATACAGTAAATAGAAAATATATGTAGTGTTAAATGTATAGCGGACTATCTGTATTTTCATACCCGATACGTGCAGGATTCGTAAAAACACATAGATAAACCTCCACCACGTCCACCACAATACACAAGCACTACACTATCACAAACTCAACAATTGTTTCGCCCCGCAATCGAAGCATCATCAGGAGATAGACTCTGCGACAAATCGCAAAGAGTTAATAATTATAGAGAATAAGTTTAACTTTCTTAGACAATGATATTACTTTGTTGCTTTATGAACGGCAACATTTGTAAAGTGGAATTCAAGAAATACGTAAAAACGCTATTAGTTTTAGTACAAATTAAATGAAATCGGATTTTCAATTGCAAAATTGAAATTCGTCCATAATTTTAATAGATCTTGATGGATCCTTTCTAGATCGTAATTATGGCTATTTAAGCTAAAACTCTTGGAACTTTTAGCTTAAATGGCCATAATTATCTGTGAGTTTAATACCTGCATCTGTAACTAGTGAACTTATTGAAAAACACAATAGCTGATTCTTTTTAAAAACACATAAGCCTAAAAAATTTAAACGAAATATCAAAAATGCTGTATATTAAAAAAAAACTTAAACTGCATGTCAATAAATAAAAAAAAACTTAAACTGCATGTCAATAAAAATGTTTGTAATGTATTCTCTAGATACACTTTCTATTACAAAAGTAATAATAAAATTATTTTGCTATAATCCGCGATACAGTAAATAGAAAATATATATAGTGTTTAATGTATAATGGACTATCAGTATTTTCATACCCGATACGTGCAGGATTCGTAAAAGCACATGCACAAACCTCCACCACTTCCACCACAATACACAAGCACTACACAGTTTCACTATCACAAACTCAACAATCGTTTCGCCCCGCAACCGAAGCATCATCAGAAGATAGACTCCACGACAAAATCGCAAAGTGCAGGTAAGTAATCCATTGTAGATTTAAAATACAAGTACATTTTCGTTAAGTAACCGAATTGATCCAAGCCAGGTTACACAATGAGATTTTCGGACGATGAAGTTTTTACTGGGAACTCTCCGAAATTAACCCAACTGTCAATTTCGTTAAATTCTCAGAATTACTTGCGACAAAATAACCGTTGTCATAAAAGTTTAGAAAGGAAGTTTTGTAAGAGAGCAAAAAAATTGTTCATGAGCGAACTTATTACTTGTATGTTAATATACACAAATAATTGCAATATACACATACATGTCTCTGTATAAGAAAGAAATTTATGTAATATAAAATTCCTCTTATAATTTTAAGCGGGGATAATAATAAATTATATATCATGGTGTTGAAAACGTTGAAATGTTGAAAATATTATGTTAGTCTTTTCTTCACTTCCGATCTTTTGTATACTTTAATAAAAAAATATATTGAGGGAATTTTACTCGTATTCAAGATCACACATACATACAAAAAATATCTATATTAGGTTTTGTTTTAATAAAATTCACATGTATATTTTTCGTGAAAAATAATATTAATGAAAATAATGTCATCAATGTGTATCTTGTAAGTAGATAGGATGAACAACAAGGCCTCCATTATGAAATATAATACGTAATGTTTCGTGACGCTTAATCCGATTAAACGCCTTTTAGGACTAGCTTTAGTGTATATTTGACATGTTTATGAATTGATTCTGTCATTTAAACATTCGCTTAGCTTTTAGTTATATATTTTTACAAACAATAGTTTCTATTATTATTACTCATATCTTCTTTTCGCGGTCTATTTGAGTTTGCTGTAAAGTCATTATCATGATAATTCTCCTGCCCTTAAGTGGGATCGGCACAATATGTAATAAACATGTTGTTACATGATTTGGCCAGGTATTTACTATTTAACGATTGGCCGCCCGCCTGACGTCAACCTACTTTAGTCGCCTTTTACGACACCTCGGTAAGAAATGACGATGATCTATTGTACTCTACCTGACTTTACTGTCACGTACCAAGCTATCTGACAGGCTACTGATATTTGTCAGTTACTGGTGTATAGTCTATCTTTTGTGTGTATCCTGCCTTTGACAAAGTGCTAATTTTTGTCAGGGGATATGCCATTCACCCCAATCATATTTCATAGTTTTATTCATTTATATGAACTTCACATAGCTCACATTTGGTTGGATGTCGGTTTCTGTATTCATATATCATACTATCTATTATTACATCTCTTTTTACCTTAGCAAATATGCATACAGCTGCATTTTTACAACTATTTGATGAAATAAATAAATTGTAATACATTATTTATAACGATTTGTCAACTTAACAATTCACAGTTGATAGTAAAAGTAATATGATACACAATGAAAGTAGGCCTACTGTCTACGCTATAAATAAACTAAATTGGCATGGCCAAATAAACAAAATAACGGTTCTAGCGGACCGTAAGCCGACTCGTAGATCATTTGAAACCCCTTTTACGTTTGCATGAAAAAACTATTGCGTTTGTTTGTTATGGACACTGGTCCCGTGGCCAATCTAATAAACAGGATTAGGGAAAACCAAGATTGCTTCACCTAATGTCCAAAATTCAAGCATGATATTTTCCTCTTTTGGAATAGTCTAGATATTTAAAATTATTAGATAGATAATCACTTTTTCGAAGAAAAAAAAAACAATCATACATTTATTATACATATAGTTAGTGAGGATTGAGTCTAAAATGGGTTCATCGAAAAAAGAGAGCAAATGAGGCTACTTAGTTGTCTCTCTTTTTTATGAGTGATTAGATAAAAATAACTATGGTTCTCTTATCTTCCCTTTCTATTATTTGTTGGTAAAGTAGGTAGTAGTACCTACTCTATGTATATGTATGTGTATATGTTAAATATATTTGATTAAATATTTAATGTTTCTGCGTTATTTCAAGAACCTCTATAAATGCTTAGTCATATCTCGCGCTATTAGCATCGGTGTGAAGTCTGACTCCTCACGATACCTATACAGTACAGCCTCTATTGAGATTATCTTAGTGTATTTGTACAGTGCTGGTGGTTGTCAGAGGTTGATGCATTTACGGTTTCTATTACTGCCTTCCATTGGAATATTAAATTAAACGTATATTAAGATACAAATTAAGGTACACACATTTTTGTGTAGGTATATAAATGTCGTCATTTAAAATTCCAATTAAATGTAAAAATTACTGTACAATTTTTTATTCTTTAAGGATGCAAATATATATAAAAATTTTAATAACAATGTACAGTACCCGGTATTAAATAATGCACATCGATGTTTACAGCGAATCAGCCGACCAATTCGGTTTCGTAGAGCGCGGTCACTGTCACGTCACACACGGGTTCGTCAGTCTGTGCGATAGAGACGATGCTCTATGAAGCAGGATCTAGCCGATTTCTCTCCCTAAACCTCGATGTGCATTATTTATTGCCGGGTACTATATAAATATAGAGCCTTGTTAAAATTGTTTGAAGTCTTGTGTATGGTGGTCCGAGTTAATTCGCGTTACGTCCTTTGCAAGATGGATCTATTCCTTTTCTTAGAAATCAGAATCAAAGATTGAAATCTGTCCGCGTATAAGGTGTATATTCATTGCTGTGATTAACAGAAAATTGAAAGTAAGTTAACCCATAAAATGAATACGTCATTTAAGTTCTATTTCTTGGCGAGATCTAATTTTTTTGGCCTTTACATGGCATTACTCGCAATTAACAACGTGCCTGTAAAACTGCTTTACAAATATAAATACCAGACTTGTTACGTTGTACGTATGTACCTTATTAAAATTCTCCATTTATGTGTACATATGGGTATTCATAAAATGTTTGCATTATAAAGTAAATACAAAAGTTTTTGCAAGATTTTAAAATGTTTCAAAACGAGCGAGTATTTTAAAATTTTGTCTTATTATTCTATAATCATTATTGAATTTAGTTTTTCATTATTGTCATAACTTTTATAAGTTGACTTTAGATAGTGATCATTTTATTTTTGAATGATCTCTGACAAAGTACATTGTAGAGTTAGGTTTAAAAAAAATTTGCGCTTAAAAACTGAGTTTATTTTAATGAACAGCATAATCTTTTTTTTGTTGACGGCTGTTTGAAATGTTTGATAAGTATTAAGTATAAGATCAATTTATATCCTTAATTCGTTTATTTACATTGAAAATTCTTAGAATTTCGGTAATACCAACTGAAATTTAGTGACCACATGAAAAATATATACTATAGACTGTTATTAAACTTCGAGTTCGTCTTAATATCCTAGAAACTCTAATTTCTAACGACGTTTTATCGACCAAGATCTATCTTGCCGACTATACGAATTACGGTTTAGTGTAAGGGACAACTGGGACCGACAAGTATATTGTAACTGAAATAGGTAAAGTTTTTATTTACTCATTAAATAAAACTATTCATAACAATATATATACTCACATATGCGTCGTTAATACGAATTAATAAATAATTCAGGTCTAAATAAATATAGAGGCAAATTCCGTCCTATCTAGATACAATGCAACATCGTATCACTGTAGTGAATCTTAAAATGTGTTTTAAACGTTCATTCCTATAAAATTGCGCAAGTATTCTCGGCATGCCATACATGAACATGCGTGACGTCATTGAAGAGGTTTCAACACCGAACAAACAAAGCGAACATCGTATAATGCCATTGTGCTCTCATTTTCAGAACAAACAATTAATAAAACATTCGGGCTCCCAAATTTACCGTAATTCCAAATTTTCGTACAAATCGACGAACATACCGTCCTACAAATATTTTTAACTTTATTATTAAAATGTATTTTATTCTAAGTATTCTTTAAATATGAACATCCTAATCGTATATTGTTTTACGTAATCACCGTACAGAAACAATGTCCATGTGGCCTTATAATCGAATTTAAATTGAAACTTGAAGACAAGAGATTGAATATTGCGTCGTCTTTTATGATCGGCTTATAATATTGCATGTAGTTCGTCGGCATCTGTGTAAAAAAATTATTTTAAGTTTATCTTTTGTTATATTTATTATTTTTTAATTATGGAGTAGCCCTGTGGCTACTCCGGAATTATAATAAATATACATTTTATATATAATGATTATAATTCCGGATACATGTTATTGGATACAGATCCAGAGTTTTGATAATTATTATAATTTGTATCTACTTACATACATATTTGGATTTTATTGAGTATTTAATTTTTTTTCCAGAAACTGATTAAATAAATAATTATTTATCTTTTTATATACTGTACTCATATAAAACAAGTTATTCCTAGTAAACCATCAGTTGGTCTGTAGATTATATTTATTACATGCAGTATTTAAGATTTACGTCTACTTTTATAGGATATACTCGTACATTTAATAATATCTATATATATTAATTTTAGCTTTAAATTAACTTGTTGATTGTTTTAAGATAGTCAAATAATTAGTGTAGTAGTGTGATGTAAGAGACGAAATATCATTTTAACAGTAATCTATTAAAATTTTACTTTAATAATGATTCAACCTAATTCCTTTTCATATGTCACTGCTATTGGTATATTGATGTAGTCATAGAGACTATTTGAGATTTCCACGACCTTTTTATCGACATTTCGTTAGTCACATCTCTAATGGTCATAATAGCAGTGGACCGTCGTTCATTCGGCCCGTATAAATAACTAGTCAAGATTTAATTTAATTGAAACACACCATGAAATGCAACTCTTAACGAAGATAAATAGAATTTTGATTAAAACTTTGAACTTAATTGATGTATTAATCATATGTCTAAAGTCGTTTATTGTTACTTCCCAGACTCTCAACTCGGATAGGGTTGGTAATGTGAGAAATGCTATTTCTCAACATTCTTTTTTCTTCCCTAACTCGCTAAAAAATTAATACTATTAGATAAATATTATATAAATTATATTATTGAACCATTTTACTGTTATACAAACTTCTCTGTACAAATAGTACTAAAGTGCGAAGTGACATGCAGTTAGTGAGAACTGTTTGAGCATACAAGAAACCGCTATTTTGACGACTTGATGCTTTTTATGGGAGGTTTACACTTTTAGTCATATAAGAATCTACTAAATGCGACGTTAGAATCACTAGTCTCTTCAAGGTTTTTACAATCACAACATTCTATTTAATTAGTTGTATAAATAATGCAAGAAAATTTGATATCGTTATTTGAATTTCTATTTTTTTCAAATCTTCTTTCCGTCGCTGTTAAAATGTTAAGTAATTTGATTATTTTCAGAGCAATATTTTGAACTGAGTTCAATAATTTACAAATACTTTAATAACACTTATTATGTACTTTATTAACATATTATAGAAAATAATAAAAATGAAGGTTATTAAACAATTAATTGAACGAAAAACGCTCTGAACCCAATAGCTTCAATATTAACTAACAAACATTTGCTGACTTCATAGTGCTATTTGAAATTTAAGTTAATAAATTGTTATTAAATTGTATTCATAATATGTTGACTGAAATTTGATTTAAGAAATAAACGCCATAATATCGTATTAAAATTACGTTTGTAAGCACAGAATATATTAGTACGTTAGTAAAGTATGTACTTTTTGGCTAAAAAAAGACATAATTCTGCTAGTTTCTGTTTTATGGCAATATGCTTAGACCTGTTACTGCTCGCCATAGCACGGGTGGTCCTGAAATAGACAGAAATATGCGTTGCCGATAAAAGTTTTAGCGGGCCTCGTGTAAGAAACAAAAATGAGTTAACCAAGCATACACTAAAAATACTTACGCTCGAGTTTTACAGTTATTATTTCGCAAACAGATGTGTTTCAACATCTGTATTAACAGATGTTTGTATTTGATTACATTACAAAAGTAACAAGAATAATAGTTGATGAAAAATTGAGACCACCGCTTGCTTAGGCACATATAGCTATTAAGCCTAATTGATCCTGATCGCCTGATTTGCATGAAAATTATGGGAATGATAAATTTTTTGATATCTTCATAAATGAACAGTGACTTGGCATCTTCTAGACACGGACAATTACCTTAGGCAAGGACCTTAGACTGTATTTTTGCTTACCATCAGCAATAGCTGCAGTGAAGCGCTGGGCTATTACAGATTTTTTTTAAGTTACGAATTTTTTACTCCAACGAGGAGTATACTCTTAGAATCTATGGTACCTGGTAAAAATAAAAGTAATATGATGGCATGATCAAAATAATTTAAGATCTTTCAGATTTCGATTGCGTTAGGAAAAAAAACTACACAGCCATAAACGAAATACAATATAAAAATTATAAAAATAAATATTTTGTCATTATGTTAGAATAGCCAGAAATATTAATAATAAAAGGAATAAAAACTAACATCAGTTATAAGTTTCAGCTTTTTTAGATTTTCTCTGCGCCTGTTAAATACTTGAACTGTAATTAAAAACAAGCAGTATTTAGTACACTTGAGTTGCATATACTTAGTTAGTAATTGAAATATTCAATATACATAGTTGTTTTAATTCAATAGTCTTGATAAATCGCAAAGCTACCTGTTAAATAAGTTATATTTCTCAGGTGCTAGCATACTAATTGTCTAAGACACGTTTTATTGTCGAATGAACCTCGTTATTGTCACATAAACCTAGCTTTCTACTGCCTAGCCTTCACCGTAGAAGGCTCACATGACTGCATATCCTTTTTACTTAAATGAATCGCCTATAAAATTTAAGTGTACTTATAAACATTTTATTACAATCTGTGCAAAAGTAAGTTATGACGACGAAATAGTGTTGTCTTTTATCATATACTGTACAAGACTGTTGTTAACTTTGTATATTGTTGTAAACTTTAATTAAATTGTGAAGTGAAGCACAAGGCTCAAATAAACAATAATTATAACGTGGTCTATCGATTGTTATTACCTTAGGACTAGCCTATATATTAGCCTATAGGCATGGTTATAAAAAGTAGAAAAGAGATGTAGTCTCGCTGATATGCCAATAATAAACGAAGAATTTCACTCATTAGAAATTTTTGGTATGTGATCTTGCAAGGTCACTTTAGCGAAATTCATGTCTCTAGGACAGTGTACTTAACAATTAATGCTTACTATCTTAATCTTGAATATAAGTATCGTTTAAACACATGAGTTTAAAGAGTGTACTGTCTGATGTTTTTACCAGCATATTCTTGTAAATAATGTATTTTGTGTTATATAAGTAATCATTTTTCTCGGAACATTCACCATTAACATATAAAGTTGTAATTCTTATACTGAGAATGTAGTTACTTGCAACTATATCACTATTTCGTGACCTCTGTCATGTATCGTGTTATCAAGTTCCGTACTTCCAGGAATATATCTTTTGATTCTGGTACGAATTATCAATAGTAGTCGTATTTTTATGTATGGTATCTTTTCAATTATACTAATTAAGTGGTTGGTTTGTGCCTCACAAACAATAAGAGAAATGTACCCATTCCTCTTATTATTTGTCAGGAATCTTCATTTTAGGTTTGATTAGGCATCAGCATATTAAATTCTTACATAGAGTCCTTTTTACGTTATACGTAAAACGTAAATCGGGCTATTGTTATAATGACTTTAAATTAGAAAATCGACAACTCAATTCTTTTTTAAATCAATGTAGTGCAAAGGAACGAAATTAATTAAATGTGCAAAGCCCCCTATCAAAGTTTGAATACATCTTTAAATCACAGAGGTCGAATAATTTTCTTGTTCAGAGTTAATCGAACTTTAAAGGAGATATATTGTTTTGGTTGTCTGAATCTCTTATCATTTATAATGTTATGTAGATAATAAATATTTTAGATACTAATATGATTTGATTGATGTACATTTTGTAGTAATTATTTGTATACGACTGCCAGCTGTATAAAGAAATAGTTAAAGTCATGCACCCTGCGTGTTTTTAGTATTAATGGGGCTGTTTGTCATAAGGGAGCTCAATATTCATTATTTTAAGATTTTTCTTACTAAAGTGAGGAACATCAAGTGTAATCCTTCTGCTGAAAAGATGTTTTTGTCGCTAGTGGTCAACTTGTTTGTTGAATACATTAGCTCTCCCTACGCTTCTTACGTAGGGAGAGGTACTATTGCTACTATTAGAGAGTGAGAGTCCGACATATACTCTTTCCCGTCTAGTTAAGTGTGGTATCGAGGAACCATTTTCTATATTCCAAAACGAGTTATCATTGCCATTAATGTTTCTGATGCCTGACAAAATGCGAATCGAAGGAGCGAGTTCATAATCACGAAGCGACACAAAAGATTTAAAGTAACACATTTACCTTTAGGTAGAATAATACTATTTTCACCTTCGCTGCACACGCTCCTAATTTAGCTACCCTCATTTATGGACTGGATAGGGATAGACCCTCACGTATAACCATAAAAAAGAAGGGTGTGGCGGCCATCATCATCATTCAAATGTTTCGGTCGTTACGTTACGAAACGGTAAAAAATATCAGTCATACAATTATCTATATTAGTGTAGCTTTGAATTAATACATGATTTGTACGTCTTTTCCAGTTAAATCTATACTATTGTATGTATTGCGGAAACTGCGTATACACTTTTACGCAGTTTACGCATTTACGAAGTCAATATTTAATTAAATTCCAGTCAGTTTGATAAGTTATATTTATAGAGATAGGTGTTATAGTCTCCAAGCAAGCAAGGCTTATAGTTAATATTACTTTTAAAAGTTTTGATATTATTGAACAATTATTATATATAAATTTTGCGAATATTTATATACTATCTGTTTAAATGAATGTTCTTTAAGGAATAGCAATAATTTAATGTAACAATGAAATGTAGATCGACTATTTCATAAATAATTAACATGCTTAAAACGGCTTAAAAAAATTTCGAGAGATTTCTGAAAGCTTCAGGAGACACGGTTCGAAAAGACACGTCTTTTTGTGGAACATTGCGTTGCTAGTCTTCTGTTGACTATATTTGTGAACATACGAAAATTTGATTCAGGCATAATTTTAGAGTTCTCTTTAGTTTAAGAATTATGGTTTAAAAATCGTGTCAACGATCGTCTACCTGACATATTACGTGTATTATACAGAATCTTTTCGAGAAACGTTTTATAGCTCATATGTATCAGTATTCGTATTAGGAACAATTTTTATTGTAAAATGTTTAATATCATTATCAATAACAACAATTATCACAAAATTATTAAACACTCATTAATTCAGGATATATAAAGTATAGCGATTTACTTATTGTAGAATGTATTTGTATTTTCTATTCAAAAAGTCGTGCAACTTTATCAAAACATGTCATAAATTACCTTCACAAATAATTGAATTACCAATGAAATAATTATATGTATACCTAATAGTTTTCATTTTGTTTTTTATAACTAGCTTTGTTAAATTTTAATTGATGATATTTGAAATCAATAAATTTTTATGTTCTATGTTTGATGAAGTAAATATTTTTAGTAGAAATGATCGTAAAAAAATATAAAAAAGTATTATTAATAGTAAACTGGAAAATGATGATAGCAGAGCGTGGTTTCGATCCACGGACCTCTGGGTTATGGGCCCAGCACGCTTCCACTGCGCCACTCTGCTGGTGTATGGAGACGTGAAAATATATAATGTAAAATATATTGTGTATATAGAGTTTAAGACTTCACGATTAATACAATTTAGATTAATACAGATATGCTAAACATTTTATTTGATAAAAAATGTATTCAATAATCAATTAACTTTTAAGAAACATAGATATTTAAACTTAATGCAATTTATGACATGGCCGTAATGAAATTCTAGTTATTTGCAATAGAAAAGTACATTTTCAGCGCTAAACTATTCGTGTGGTCATTATTTTAAATAAAATCTACAGAAGTAATATTTTTGAAAAACGAAATTAATCGAATCTACTTACACTCTTTTGAAGTTTTGTTTTTTACTGATATCATTAACGCTTTATATTAATTAATTGAGTAATTAGTATCACCGAATAAACTAAATGTCATTTTTCAAATTTAGTGTAGCAATAAGTTACTCTTTATTTTCAATAGATAAGTAGCTATCAATAAAACATTTCTTTTTCTAGAATTTCTATTAGATAAACTTACGCACAATATCAAAGAAAGTAGAGAACATTTGCAAATAATTGCTTATTCAAGTAACCATTGACGGCGAGTATGCGGTACTTTCCACCGGGACAATTTATAGCAGGCGGGACACTCAATTAGAAGTAATAATTACGTTACGCCCATAGAAAATATCACCTATTGTATATGCAAAATGTAATATATATGATTTGAATTGTGCGAGTGTACAAAAGTACATTTTTCTATATGTAATATTTCTTTTACTTTAACTTTGTAACTTTTGTACGTTTAATGTTCAAATATTTTGAGCTCGATTCAAAAATTTAAATGTGTGTCAGGTCCTATACACGACCGATTGCATCGTCAGTTGCTGTACTTAAATCTTAGGACCTGAACGATGATCGGCTTACAAATCTATATAACTCATCGCTACTATAAGCTGGCTCCTTTACGTATATCGATTGACTAGAATGACTTCTGATTGATCAAGTAAAGTAAAAATAACTCAATCATACTGAAATGATATAGGATATCATACTTCTCATCGTGTGAAAATTGATTTTAGCTTGAAGATTATTTCACTGTTGGTTATATGTTGTATTCTATGTCAATATTAGTAATTTATAGAATTAGGCGTGACTTTGCGGAGATCCATAATATAAAAGTAATAACTATCAGTTTTTTCGTACCCGATACATGCAGGATTCGTAAAAACACATGCACTAACCTCTACCACTGCCACCACAATACACAAACACTACACATATTCACTATCACGAACTCAACAATCGTTTCGCCCCGCAACCGAAGCGTCATCTGGAGATAGACTCCATGACAAAATCGCAAAGCGGGTATGAAAAAACTGATAGTCCACTATACATTTAGCACTATATATTTTTTCTATTTACTGTATCGCGGATTATAGCAAAATAATTTTATTATTAATTTCCATTATTAGTACTTAATTGAATTCTAACTTTAATATTATTGATTCAACTTTTAAAGTTTTTTTTACACTTTAAGCATAGTTATAACTGTAATCACTTAATGGTTGTAAGAAGCTTGTATTTCGGCACCGTCTTTGTCAATCTCTTGATATCTTCGCCGACCCGCATAACAATATTGTTAAACGCTACGCACACTATTTATTCAATATTCGACCCCTATTACTTATACAAACCATGTCCATGTTGAATAGAATCAAGAATACTAACTTTATTTCCGCATTTAGCTGCAAAATGAAAACATGCTAACGTTCATGAACGAATAGAATTTGAGATTGATTGTTTTTTCCGTTAAAGATGCCGGGGGCTTTTATAGGATACAGTTTAAAGGCCAGCACACATCTTAATATTAGAAAGAAAAATAACTCACTTAATTATTCAATTACATGTTATGTTAAGGTTTGGTATATAAGTAGGTTAATTATTTTAAATAATCGTGGTTACAACACCTGTTATCAATAAATAAAAAATCATGTTAACATCTCGCATTGCATTCACGCACTCGCATGGATTAATTTGTATTGAATATGTTACTAGGAACTCTACATGGTTATAATGTAAATGGTGATTGTCGATGCAACGACGTGTTCGCGCGGTGCACGATGCGTGAGACGATTTTTATTTGGCTTACATCATAGGCCCTTCAACGGAATGCCTGTCACGTTCTCGTATACAACTTTAGAAATTACCGCTGATGGATGACTCAATTGGTCTGAAAATGCTCATGATTTTTTATTCTTAGGTCTCAAATCGATGACCGCCATGTAGAACATCCACCTATAATTTTTTTTTACCTAAAAGGTGACTCCTAGTCGATACTCCCTTCGGCATGAAAATAAATTCGAAAATAAGTTGGCCCTCGTTGTGGAACATCAATGCGTGACAACCGTTTTCTTAGGAAGTGATCTTTGAGAAATCAATGACTGAATTTGTAAGCAAAGCAACAAGATCTTCGTGATATATGCAATGGCACTATAGGTCGGTGAATAGTTAGAAAAAGATTATTTGGAGCAGAACTAACTGCACATCACCAGCAAAAAATTGTCTTAATTTGACCACAGTATTACCAACAAATTCACTTCAATATGCACAACAATATTTCAATTTGTCTTTTTATCATTCGCGAGCAATTCCGGGTTTTTTTATATTTTATAATAGGGGTGGATACTAAGAGTTTTTACATTATCAGAGCGATTTGCATTTCGCTTATAGCTATGTGATCGGATAGTCTATTTTTGGATCTGAAACGTGGTCGCTCACTATGGGCCTTATAAGAAAGCTCAGAGTCGCTCAGCGTGCGATGGAGCGAGCTATGCTCGGACTGTCTCTACGAGATCAAATCAGGAATGAGGAGATCCGTAGATGAACTAGAGTCACCGACATAGCTCAGCGTGTCGCGAAGCTGAAGTGGCGATGGGCGGGGCACATTGTGCAGAGAACCGATAGGCGCTGGGGTCTTAAGGTGCTGGAATGGCGACCCTGCACCGGAAAGCGCAGCGTCGGTAGACCCCCTACGAGGTGGACAGACGACCTCAAAAAGGTCGCAGGGAGCCACTGGATCCAGGCGGCGCGAGATCGTGTGGTGTGGCGATCCCACGAAGAGGCCTATGTCAAGCAGTGGACATCCATCGACTGAAGAAGAAGAAGAAGAAGAAGTCTATTTTTAAGGTATCATCATATTGAATACAAAAACAGAATCATCTTTAGGTTCACAATAACTAATGTAATCAAAATGGTCAACATAATTTCTACCTAATAAAATACGGTTAAAGTGCAACTCTTCATTTTGCCTTACCAGTATAATGATTTGTATTCGAAATATGATGTCATAACTCTTTTACGCTATTCATAACAAGACAACAAATATATAAAACCATAAAGTTGCCACACACGCGTGAGAGCTTACGAAAGTGGCTATCGTCTTGAGTTGATAACGAAGAACTGGATCACTACAATAGCCTAATAGTGTCATCGTTTATCAGTGAAGAGGCATTATTTCACTCAAATTCAGATAAAATCGGAAGTAATTGTGAAATGAAAGCTTTGTTCGCTTAATTTTATATGCTCATAAATAATGCCACGTCAATGCTAAGAATTCTTGCGACGATAAGAATTTTATAAGTAAATTTATTATGTATTTCTTTAAAACGAATGTACAAAAGGTTAAATAAATTAACAATCGGAAAATCAATTCTAAAAATTATATTTTGTATACGTTATATCAATAATATTAATATTATTTATGAGACATAATGTATGTTATTAAAGTATATTAAAAAAATTCACAACAAAATCAGTAAACCTATTTTGCAAATAATAAAAGTATTTGCAAATTTTAGAAATATTAAACATATTTTTATGTTAAAATAAAATAAGCCCAAAAGCTTCGTATAATTTTCTCTTTAGATACTGTAAGTAAGTTTTTTGTGATATTCAAACCAAAAACTTAGATGTATGTATATGCATGCCACTTAAATTTCTCTCCGTACAAGAAATGTTGTATCTATAATTATGACTTCATAATGATAACAGAGGTCATGAGAGATGATATTTCAGTATAAACAATATAATATTTTATCTTGACTTTGATAATATTTTGAAACAGAGGTTTTATATACTATAATTTTCAAATTTTGATATATTAAAAATACGTTACTATATTAACTTAATATGAAATCTAAGCTGTGCTTGTGGTATTTCCTAGAAACAAAGTATAATATATACCATGATAATATTCAGGGGACTTTGAAACTTTGAGACTTTAAAAATACTCTTTTAAGATTTTAATTTTTTTTGACTCGAGGTCACATTGATAAAAATTATGGTTCCTTACTGAAAGTAACTACTTATGATAGAGCTATTCCCCCATGTGTTGAATACAATAGAATAGAAAGTTGAGAGCATCTTTAACCTAATTCGTCTTGGGTTTTGTTTCCTTAAATACATGTGATCATAAAATGTTATTTTCTGACGTCGAGCTTTGCTTTGACCGTAAAAAGAGAGTTTTTTGGACGGCTTTTGATATAAAGTTTAATAAAAGTTTAATAACGAAAACAAGACTAGGTTTAATTTCGGCCCAGGTCATAAGGCACAAATCACTACATTTAAAAGAATCAATTTGTTTTCTATCTAAAGTCTGATTTAATGTGACGCTATGGAAAGATAGCTATTATTATATTAAAATATTAAGTATTCGTATAAATAATCGTCGAAGTATATATTGATCTGTAAACAAACTTATACTTAGAGTCTCATAAAAATTCGTAGACAAGAGCGCACGGTTGCCTCGGGCATATTTTAATCAAAACATAGTAATTTAATAAATATAAATTACTAAGCAATAACGACGGCAGTGTAGTGATTACAAAACAATGGAGGCTTATATCAAAGCGTGCCGCTTCCGTTGATTTATCGTTTTCCGCCATTGGACCCTTTGTTTTCATCCTCAGTCGTTGATCGTTTACTTGTTTCTTGATCAAAAGTCCCTTGTCAGATACTAATAGCAGTACTACATAAACCCAAAAGCTACCATACAACTATTTATTTCAAAATAATCATTTAAATTTTAACGTTGCGATCATGAAATCTTATACAAAATACAGTTCCGGGGATTATAAATAAAATTACTAACATATTCACAACTGAGTCTGTTTAGGTAACTTTTATATAATCATCATTTAAATTTGAAACAATTAATTGCAATAATATTTTTAAATACTAAAGGTCTGAGAAAAGAGTGTGAAAATATTACAATCAGCACGAATTGAGGACTATACTCTCAAAATCTTTTTTAATTCAATGTATACGAGAATTGACAAATCTGTGCAGACATTTGGTTTATTGTGAACGCATCGAAACCAGCTGTTCGATGAAACTTGATTCAATCACCTAATGGGGCATGTGCGATCGTCACGTTACATCTCAATGTGTCCCCATAGAGCTACTGTGCGGCATGTTTTTGGAGTTCCCTATTACGAATCAAAAAACACTCAATTTGGGATTAAGTAAAGATATATAAAAGGTTACTCTAATTTGTAAAAATGTTATACTTGTGTGACGGAATATTTAATTCTCTTATTTAAACCGTAGATGACTAAATATTAGAGCAGATGTTCCATGGTTATGTCGCCTCAAACTCTGTCTCTATCTATGTTTATTTTATTTTTTGCAATTTTTACTGCACAAAATCCTTGTGTAAAGTATTTTTTTAATGTGAGTTAAACTGAACATACTCTAAGTTTACTGTTGTTTGTTTTGATGGTTTCCCATTTAAGCAGCTTGATGGCTGTAAGCAACAGATTACATCTTTAGGAGTAAAGAATGATAATGGATGATTTTCCCAATACTGGAATATTAAACAGGCTACGTAACTTTATAACTCATTTCAGACCAAATTAAATACCGGCTACAATTAAATGTTTTCTGAGTAATGCTTTACTCATAGAACTCCGTCATTATTTTAACTGTTTATAATAGTATATTGAATAGCTTGACAATTCGTATATTACAAAATAGTCACCTTTTGACAATATGTTACTATTCTAAGTACACTGTGTAACCATCAATACCAAATGCTTTCCAGTATACGAAAAATAAATTCATTTTAAAATAGTCAAGCAATAAATAATGTACACGTCATTGACATAGTAATCAATGCGATGATATCGCAACTGAATAAATAAAAACAATAATTAATGCGTTCAGTTGACCTCAGTAACTTTTAAATAATCGATTAACTAAATAATCGCTAGCAGCACAAATATGTTGTCATTGGGAGGTATATTTTTGTAAAATCTCAGACCATGAGTAGTCGTGAAAACTGCACTTTTACAACCTTATAAACCCTTTACTTGTATGGATTTTTATTGAATATCATTATCTATTTAGGAATTAAATATTGAAATGCATGCGGTGTCTTTCATAATATTCTGCATATAGCTATATAAATTATGGTACTTAGAATTAACATGTATCTTAATAACAATATATTATTTAATTACTTTACAGAAGTAGGCGTTACTTTGCGGAATTTAAAAGTACAAAATTATGATTAGAATTATTTTGCTATAATTCGCGTTTCTTTTAATATATTATTTGTAGGGAACACTTAACGCAACAATCTACTGTACTTCGCCACTGTCTACCAAATGTCTGTTGGCACGGGTGCGGGGGCTGTTTCTTTTCTGCTCTCATCCCATAGTTGTGGATCTCTGTTGAATAGGCATAGGCAGGTGTTCCACTACACTACACGTGCCCTCTTTTTTGTGCGATTTGTTATATTATTCAATAATTTATTATAAAATTATAAATTTAACACGTCTATACGCTACGTACTATGTTCAGAGGTTTTTTGGTAATAATAAACTAACACAGAATAAAATCAAAATGTAACTTACACATTTTTTTTTTCTCGAACTGACTGTATGCTGTTAGCCCTAATGGCTTTTACAGCGTCACCGGGCGGGACGGGCGAGCGCAGAAGCTCTACTTAAGGCGGGGAAGTAACTTACACAACCCTTGTTAACTAGTTAAGTCCTAACTTGAAACTTTTTTAAACTTATAAACAAAAAATGTAACCATGAGATGTAATAATGAGACGATTAAATATTAAGCATCGTTATGAGTATGTCACTAAAAAGTTCTTAATTCTTTCTAATATTTAACAAGTATGCGAAGAGGCGGCATCGGGTTAAGTAAATTTATTATTACATAACTGCAGGGTTTACTACATTTCTTTTACTTTGCATTTGTAACGTAGAAGAAATGTAATATTTGCATTTGTAATTTTTTCGATAAGTTTGCAAATTTGCCAATAGAAATTTATTACGAACAAAAATAGAACAGGAAAGAATCCAATCTTAGAGTAGTTGCCAACACCTCTCGAGATCATTAGTTATAAGAAATTCTAAAACGAAATAGGTCGATTCTATGAGTCAGTTAAAACAAATACATTATATGTTATATTTTAAACATTGAATTCAAGTATATTCGTATCATCTGGCCTGCAAATGGCTCTGTTATCTGTGGCGCCGGCGCCTGCGAAGCTTATGACGTCATTGTACTATAATTGGTACCATGAGAGCACAGGAGTCTGGAATACTCCAGAAGAACAAAGAGTTTTAGTATGTAACCACTTCAGCGTGAAACATTTGCGTCTGATGTATCAGTACATTATATCTTAAGCAAAACCTTTCGCAATAATCAGGTTTATGATATCGTATTTTATCGTCACTAATAATTTGTTAACGAGTGTTGAGCACGTCAGTGTTACAATGAGATAAATATCATAGTTGAAGTTATTTTATTGAATGCAAATTGTGCTTAGTTACGAAGTTGTGTCTTGCGACTAGAGAGGTTGGCAGCATTAAATTAACATTTATACTTCTTTACAATCACATATTGTTCTGTCAGTAAGTGGCATGACTGTCGAATAAGTTGAATTAAACAGACTTTTTAATTTATTCGCATTCATGAATAAAACCGTTTTTGCTTAGTGGATATGAGTAATATCTATCAAAGGTTCAGATACACAGATACCAACTTATTTAAATACTATACCAAATAATATATCAAATTATTGGGAGATTCTTTCCCTTATTTTTAAATAAGGCATGAGGAGGAATCACGAGAAATAAGTTTATCAACATACTTTACTCTTTGGTAAATGAGAGATCATCATTTTCCTGCCTTTGTCCCGCTCTAAGTGGGTTCTGTACGACATGTTTTAACCATGTTGTGATGATTTCGCTAGGAATTGACGTCAACTTACCGTATTCGCCTTTTACGATACGTCGGTTTGAAATGAGGTATGAATACGAAAGATATTTAGATCTATTTATCTTTTTCAATATCTTTTATTATTATATGGTATCATGAAAAAGACGAAGGTTGAAAAATCTGTAATACGCGTCCCTATTACATGCCGTGGTAACCTATAATTAAGACTACATTTAATTAAGAAGCTTGTAGAGTATTTTATAGTATTAATAATGAATATACGTCTTGTTGGTTATCCTAATAAATAAAAATAAAATCAAATAAAACAAAATTCTTTACTGTGTAAAGTAATATTTCTAAAATAAGCTACACCGATATAGCCTCTCTATGATAAATCCAACGTATAGCTAAAGGACTATATAAGTATGCAACAGAAATATCATTTCTTTTCCTTTTTTATTTTTCGAATTGACTATATGCTGTTCACACTAATACTCTCTATAACTTTTACGGCCTCACTCAGCGAGAATTTTTTCGTGCAAATCACTAAGCGCGTGCGGCGCGGCATGCTTCATAATGATTGGTTTCGACTGGTCGTCATTCTATTTCGTCCATCGTAAACCTTTGTGTTGGATGAGGGATAGGTAGGGCAGGTAAGGGAAGGATGGCCGGTGGTCGCACCCGGTGCATTTCTACTGTGCGCCTTTCTTAACACCACGTACGCGCATGGTCAATTCTAACAATAAAATTTTACGTTTTCAGTGTCAATACAATCTTCACAATATCCGTCGTAATTCGAATAACGGAATGGTATAAATCAATTTTGCGTATTCTATTAAAAATATTGTATTTATGCAACTACCATGTGTTAATCTGAAATTTCCTTACATTTACTTTAAATTTATTTTCCTTGTTTCATATAGAAAATGTTATCATGAATCCTAATTATAAAATGTCTATTTAAATTTCATAAAACTTTTGTGAATCCTGAAAAACGGGTTTTTGGCTTCAATAAGTTGTTGTTGTAAACATTTTGATTAAAAACTGCTCTTTTTAGAGGATAAAAAAAAACACTATCTTACAATATTTAAAATAATACATAGGAAGTTGTATATTGTTTTTTAATTCCATATATTTTTTGCAGAAGGAAGGAGTGCCGCAAGGGCATGCGTTCCGTAGCAAGACGTTCAAGAAACCTCGGGCTTGCCAATGGTGTCATCAACTTGTCCATAATCAGGGTAGCTGTTGCAGAGGTATATCTTAGATTTTTTTATATTAATTGTATAAATGTAATAATTATTTTTTGTATAGAGAATTAATGTTCTCTTTCAGAAGTTCTGCTTTAACAGTTGCTAAATATATTTCGTGTACACTTTTTTAGGTATTGATGCTATTATAACTAGCGCTCGTGTATTTCACGGATCTGGCATTCAAAGGTCATTGACTACGAAATTGTTATAACTCCAGACGAATATTTAATTTGTATGTCGGGTGGATAATTATTTAGCTTTTACTTTACTAATTACTAAACACACAGAAGTGTTTTCAAGACTCCCAAGACAAAGACAAGTGCTGTTAAATCTTGAGAATATGCAAATATAAGTAATAATGCATATTTCGTCAATTTTAGTTTGTTTTCTAAATAGATATAATCGCTTTTTCTGTACCAATTACAAATAAAATAATCCAGTCGCTACAGTTATGGCTTGTATTATTGCATATAATTTATATTTTAACAAGTGATTTCTATTACGCAACGTGATAATCATTTTTTGTTTCAGTTTGCAAATATGTTTGCCATCCAGGTTGTGAGAGCAAGGTAAGATAGACTTATTAAATCATTATATATTTTAAATATATCATTATCATTAAGTAATACAATAGTAAGATACTTCTCATTTATATATTTTTTATTTTATCACATAGCAAATGAATTAAGTGGTTCCATCTAGTTAAGATTGAAGAGACTTTCCTATGGACTTTATATTTCGATGCTCAAACGCATCCTGTTATTCCTTACTCATTTATTGAGTAACTTCTAGATGGCGCTTGGCGTAATTAATAACATTTTATTCGTTTAAGTTTCGTTCAAAATTAGTTTAAAAAGTTATTTTATATTCTATTAACATTAAAAAAATCACAGTATTGAACTTTATGGTAATAATATGTAAGTATGTTATATTATATGCATATATTATATGTTGGGTAAATTAAAATTAATATTTAGTTAAAATATAGTTTAGACAAATTAGTACATTCCCAAATTTATAAATAGATAACGCAACGAAAGCTTTCGACGATGAGCATTTATTAAAGCATCATCAATTCAGCAGCAAATACTTAGCAGATAACTCAAACTTAAATACAGAAAAAAATATATGGAATTATATCTTTAATACAATGCTAACTTTGGAACCAACATGTTTTTATGGTTTTTGCACAAATTAAATCTGTAGATTATTATAAATTTTATAAGGTACATCCTAATTATTATGATTAGGATAAAATCCTAATTGTATAATTATCATTAAACAATATCAAATTGTTCGAAATATGGAGAGTAAGGGGAAACACCGACTAGGCGAAATGGTGGTTTTATTAGTGCACCGTATTAGTCAAATTCATTTTTTGTTAAAATCGAACGTATGCTGGTCGTCAAAACCGCAGTCGTTTATAAATAGGGCAGACCCCAAGTAGAAATTGTACAGACAGGAAATAGTGAGAACTGAGAAAGCTTCCTCTTTACTCAATAAAACAAACATTAAAACAGAAACATCACTTCTAAGTGTGTACTAATTTTTCAATCAATCTTTTCCTGGTCACGTGACACATGTGTTAGATTAGATCCTTAGATCATTAGTTACTTTAAATAAAGCAAAAAGATTTTTGAGAGTGGCTCATTAAGAATGGCCCAAATCGAGATATCTTGTCAGAGATCATCTTTAATTTCCTACACTGTCTCTAATTTGACAGAAAACTTTTCAAGAAACTTTGGCAAAAGTAACTAATGTCCCGTCGGACTGTTAAAAGTTTGCTTAACTCGGTTAAAACTTGAAATTTGCCGAGACCCAACGAGACGAAATTTGCAATTCAAATACGGACGAGTTTGTTCGTATCTAAAAACGTCACGGGTGTAGTATTTTGTAAATAGTTTTAAGCTATGAATGAGGTTTATTTCAGGCAATTTTACGGTCGTGCATGTTAATTATACTATAAAATTCACACAGACATTAAATGTTATATTGTGAGCTAAATATAAAAGCATAACGGAAGTAAATGAAAAATACATATAAAGACTATATTATAACTAAATCTATCAAAAGAAATTTCTTAAATTTAACTTTTTATTGGTAATACTTAAACGTTTCACTTTTATTGTATCTGATAGTAAAGTCAATAAAAATCAATAAGATTAGTAATAAGAAGACGAGAAGATAAGTAAAAAGAACACAGCAAGACTGGTTCTTGATGTTTCTAAGAACATACTCGTATGCAACGCTAAATCGAAAGTACATATATGTTTTGGAGAATAGTGGCTTTTTTTAATACTTGGAACTCAACAAGACCTTTAGATCTTTTAAAGATTATTTTATTTCACCAAAAACATATAAACACGCAATACAATTCACAAAACAGTAAATATTATGGTTAAGCAAGATTAAGCGAAATCAAGGAGTAAAACTAAAAAATTTCAAACGAGTAATCATCATCCTCCTGCCCTTATCCCACTCTAAGTGGGGTCGGTACAACATGTTGCAAAAATGCTGTCATATGATTTGGCTACGTATTTTACAACCGGTCGCCTGCCTGACGTCAACTTACCTTAGTCGTCTTCTACGACACCTCGGTAAGAAATGAGGGTGGTCCATTCTATGCAGCCGAATACCACACGGCATTTACCTTAGTCGCCTTTTACGACACCTCGGTAAAAAAGGAGGGTGGTCTATTCTATTCTGCCGGATACCAAATTTCAAACGAGTATTTAGTACATTTAATCTATGTGATGAACTGCTACTGTCCGAACAGAACTCAAAACGCATTTTTTAGTATGCAACGACAGGTTTTAAGCACAAAATTTACAAAAAAATATTATCAATGACTTTATGCCTTCACGTGCAATGGCATGCTGTTATCTTGAATAGTTTTTGTAGTAGCTTCATAACTGTCTGCGTAGTGTCCGCTCAATTAATTACGTGTTGATGATAATTTTTATTTTTTTGTACATATCAATTTTTCTAATTATTTCTATCAAGCAAAGAAATAGAATACCAAAGTCGAACAAACAACAACGTTTATGGTGGAAAAATTCACTTAAATTTCAGTTATCGCTCACCGGTGTAAAGTCCTCGAATAAATTATATTTTTTAATAATTTTTTTTTTTATAAAACTCATACCCAATTACGAAAAGTATAAACATTAAAAGCTTACCCTTCAAATTTTTATGGGCTTCGTTTTGATTATGGATTCGGTTGTATTTTTGTATTGATAGTTTGAAATCACGAACATCACTTAGAAGACCGTTACCCGCTTTTTAAATGGAAATTGGGTCGTAAAAATGTCATAAATTGTACACGAAGTGTAGGCGGACGACATGCGAGTATGGTGTTTTACATTTACACGATGAAATAAAATACCATACAATAAATAAATATAAAAAAAAACATAATCCTGTTTTGGACTTTTCAATTATTTACTTAATATGGTGTTACTTAAACTAAACTCGATCTGAACTGTTTTTTTGCCTTTTTCTCGTCAGCATGAATGGTTCGCGCCGCAGGGCAACAAAGTTAACGACCAAAAAAGTACGAAACTGCGTATCATTATCAAAAAGGAAGGAATACAAAATATCGGAGATTTTATAAAGTATAGATTCTAGTATATTTACAACGGATGCGGAATTGTCCCAGCTGGCAGCGTGTTCGCGTTGAATCGCTAAGCTGATTCTTTGTGAGAAAAAAGAACCAGCCGTCTCGTCACCTGAATAGGCAGTTAGCTGAGATCTTAAAATAGACGCGTGTTCGCGTTGAATCGCTATGCTGATTCTTTGTGAGAAAAAGGAACCAGCCGTCTCGTCACCTGAATAGGCAGTTAGCTGAGGTCTTAAGACAGACGCGTGTTCGCGTTGAATCGCTAAGCTGATTCTTTGTGAGAAAAAGGAACCAGCCGTCTCGTCACCTGAATAGGCAGTTAGCTGAGGTCTTAAGACAGACGCGTGTTCGCGTTGAATCGCTAAGCTGATTCTTTGTGACAAAAGGAACCAGTCGTCTCGTAACCTGAATAGGCAGTTAGCTGAGGTCTTAAGACAGACGCGTGTTCGCGTTGAATCGCTAAGCTGATTATTTGTGACAAAAAGGAACCAGTCGTCACTTCACCTGAATAGGCGGTTAGCTAAGGTCTTAAGACAGACGCGTGTTCGCATTGAATCTCTAAGCTGATTCTTTGTGAGAAAAAGGGACTAGCCGCCTCTTCACCTGAAGAAGCAGGTGTTGAAACGGATATTTTTTTAAAGTATGCATTTTATATTAACTGAAAAAGTTTTTTTACGAATACTTCCAAACATATTATAAAACAAAGTTCTCAACTCTGTCTGTATGTTGTCTGTCCTCTATCTGTATGTGATCGATTTTCTCAATATCTACTGAACGGATTTTTATACGGATTTCACTAAAAGATCTCGAGGAAGGTTAATAATAGGCTAATAATACATTCTGTGGCTACTTTTTATTCTAGAGTTCCTAAGGGGTCAGGTTTTAATTCGAAAAAACGAATTATAACGCGATCGAAGCGGTGAGCATAGCTAGCTAGTATTTTTGTCCTCAGCGACTTTGACAAAGCATATTTCAATATTACACGTACCTTATAAAATGTTATATCATAACATTCTTAATTCGCAGAGCACCCGCCGCTTCCGTGAATCCGACTTTGATTAATGTGAATTCGATAAATCTGATAAGATTAACCGGAATAAATTCCGACCAAACGTAAAGATATTGCCAAAAATTTTAATAAATCTTACATATATGAAATCTTTAAGTATCCATTCAAATACATTTGAAAAGCAGATAAAACGTAATTTCTTTAAAAATATCCTTCGAGGGGAACTCGACACTAGACTGAGCCACCGTGACCGAATAGTTAGTTAAATATAACTATACCGACGTTATTTTTTTTCTAGCAGTAAAAGTAAAAGTAGTAAAGTACCAGCCTGTTACAATCCCACTGCTGGGAATAGGCCTCTTCCCTCCGTTTCTGGAGAAAAGGGTTGGAGCTAAAACCTACCACGCTGCTCCAATGCGGATTGGTAGGGTACACATATCTCCAGAATTCCCTAGAGATATGCAGGTTTCCTCACGATGTTTTCCTTCACCGAAAAGCGTGTGATAAATTGCAATTATCAATTAGCCACATGAGTTTTAATAGAAAAACTCATTGGTGCCTGCCCGGGTTTGAACTCGTGTTCCCCTCGAAAGAGTCGCACGGTCTCACCGCTGGGCTATCACAGCTATTTCTAGCAGTACAAAACATTTATTCATAGAAATCATTATATAAGGAAAGGGTTTATTATTATATTTATTTATAGTAAACCTTTATGTCCGCCAACACCAGCTATTTCTAAATTGAATTGTATTAGAAATACAAGCAAAATAAATTGAGCCCCATTTTGTACTCAAGTAAACTTGGAATTTTATATCGATTATCGATTGCAACAAACAACTTCAAGATTTAAAGTTTCCGTGGTACATTCAAAGCTACAAATATAAAATGAAATTTTAAGTTACATAAACCTATGCATCATATCTTTTAAGATCTATTACTTTGTATAAATCAAACAGAGCAGTTGTTTAAGATTAAAGAAATATATATTCACAAGGGTGTCATTGAGCGATATGAGAGTGCCGTTAGTAGCCTCAGTCATAGAGTCAACGATCCGAGTATGACATCATCGTTTATTAAAATGTGTCCAATAAAATTTTGCGGATATTCTCGTTTGGTTCCTGTTTATTTTTCTAATATTTTTTTAAAACTCTTATTGTGTTTTTGGTTCACTTTAATTTCATTAAGTGTAATTTTTTTACATAATTCGAATAAAATAACTAATTATATTGCTATCCTTCGTACTTAACCTCTCATTCTCTGGCCTTATTCCACACTAAGTGCACAACATTTTTTTTTCTTTTTCTCCTGTCATTCGACAACTCTGGCGCTACTCCTTTTTTATAAATGCTTTTATTGTAGCTTTTAGTTTGTGATAATGAACGTGTGTAGTGCTTGTGTATCGTGGTCTCGGTTGTGGGGGTTTGTGCATGTGTTTTTTACGAATCCTGCATGTATCGGGTATAAAAAAACGGATAGTCCACTATATATTTAGTATTATATATTTTTTCTATTTACTTTATCGCGAAATATAGCGAAATTATTTTATTATTACTACTTCACACACTTTACCCATCTCTTTTAAGCCTCCCTCTAATCACATGTTCCTCCACACTGATGTCTGTGACTGAACGTCACATGATTTTTACCCCTCCTCATTATATGTCCATACCATCTTAGTTTCGTCTTCTTCTACACTTCTTCGTCGTTTTTTCATTTCTCTTCTTTTTTTGGTACTAACCCCCTATTATAAAATAAAAGCTTACTGATGTTATTATATACTCAATATATATGTTCAAGTATACTCAAATCTTTTTAAAATCAATAATTACTCGATATTTAGTAATAGTCTCGAAATAGGGATTAAAAGGTTTACGTGCCAGTAATAGCAGTTGCCTCACACTGTTGTGAATCATTTCTTGAACATGGCACGTGTGGGAAGGACTGGGAGCTTCGGGCAGCAGTAATGTTACCAGAAAATGAGCCATTTTCTTCGGACAAATCAATTTAATTTTGCTATAAAAATTTATTATGAATTTATGAGATTTCGAACTTAGTACAAAACATTATATATTGTAAAGACACGTTATTTATTATCAGATTTTCAAAAGAAACGTATGTTTAAGCTGTGTGTCATTACCATCATCATTATCTCCCTACCTTTAGGTAGGAACCAAGCTCTAAAAGTTTAGTTTAATTTAATTAATTAACCGGAACGCAATATTCTGCGATTTTATGTTTCTGTTCTAGGTCTTCTTATATTATTTAAGCATTGCATTTGTATACATATAAAAAAAAGTTTCCAAAAGCGGTCTGTCTGTATATGTGATCAATTTTCTTAAAATCTACCGAATGGATTTGTGCCCTGTTTTTTTTTACTAAAAATGAAACATAAATAACAAAAAAAATATTTTGTTTGTTAATCATTATACCGTTTGAGAAAAGTGAAGCATATTATCGGGTATTCCTAAAAATTTTGAAACCTGGTGACTCTACGTATCAACAAACAATGAGTATAGAGAAGTAGCGCTCGGGTGCGAAAATATAATGAAGAAACTGTTGAGGCGTTGATTATTCAGTTACAACGAAAGGCTTCTAATCACTTTCTGAATGAAGTAAAATACAATATTAAGGAACTTCTACATGTATTTTTTTAATTTATCTATATAAAAATAGACCTTTCTTATGGTTGCAAATCCCTAACTCTATTTTATGGATAATTTATAGAATTAGGCGTTACTTTGCGGAGATCCGTAATCCGAAAAAACGGATAGTCCACTATACATTTAGCACTATATATATTTTCTATTTACTGTATCGCGGATTATAGCAAAATATTTTTTATTATTACTTTTCTATGTTATGGACCAATTTTCGTTCTTTACACATCGTTGAATTTCTATATACAATTTTTTCTCTTTAATTTTTTTAACGATGTTATCACAGGTATGAAAAATTGCAATTAATAATATCAGTCTGATCCACAGTGAAGACAGGTTGAGCTAATATATATTACATATTTAGATATCGTATTTATGAAAACTAAGAGACGACAGACTTATAAATACTCGCTTACATCGCGTGTTAGAATTATACACTTTCTTCTAATAACTATATTTATGGAAATCTTAGACTACTGTCTAAGATTTCTACTAGTTCAGTTTAGTAATCTTGATAGTTACTGATTAAATGAAAATATTTTTCGTAGCAGTTGTCAATTATACTTATTTATTATTTATGATTTATAGAATTGGGCGTTACTTTGGTGGTCCATAATACAAAAGTAATGAAAATATTATATTACTATAATCCGCGATAAAAGAAAATATATGAAAGGCTAAATGTAGTGTACACTATCCGTTCTCATACCTGATACATACAGAATTCGTCATGCACTACCCACCAAAAATAACACTACAATACACAAGCACTGCACTCATTCGATACCACAATCTTAACAATTGTTTGCGCCCCGTAACCGAAGCATCGTCAGGAGATGGACCCAAGGAAATCGCAAAACATCAAGGCTTTGCGATGTTACATTAAGCATTTCATATATTTTCTATTATCAAGGATTATATCAAAATAATATTTAATTACTTTTGTATTTTATTTGCTTACAAGTTGGAGTTAAGATAATGTTTGTTTACCATCTTTCAAATAAGAGACAACAATTACCGAAAAAAATCCGTAATAAATTGGGCACCATCCAAGCGACAATAATAAAAGTTTAGATTAATGCTTTATATATATCAACGCCTCTACCGGACTCTGATAACAAAGCGACTACTTCTTCGAATCATCACTCTTTTTTTATTACAAAAGTAGGCAAATTTATTTGATTATTTCTAATAAATCTTTTATAACTTAGAATAAGGTATACATTCTTTTGACTTCGAATCTTTTCTCGTCGACGGTTAAACATTTTTAGGTCTTTATACCTATAGGTCTTGTCTAAAGTTTTTTTCTATGTAAAATAATGAAATCCTTGAAAATCAGCACACGTCGCCGTCTCTGTTATCAATTTTATACAAACAGATAAAAATTATAATATTATCTTTTCGTTGGAGAGTATACAATATACAGATGAAGTTGGCAATTGAACTTGATTTCCCTTACACTCCTTAATTCTTATGCGGACAGAATATTTTAAATACTGTTTTCTATTACCGTTGTTTATAATAACTACAATTTTGTACTAGAAGCCTAGTATGGGAGAAACCTTAAGTCTTGTCTCTATTTCATCTACTGACGTGATAATTACAAGTAAAATATGGATAAAAGTCCTATCATTAGAGGTCGATGTTCAAGACTAAGATTCTAAAACAACAAGTATAATATCATATAATCCAGACTTGCAATTTATAGTTTGTAGTTTAGTTGGGGATTCAGAGTAGTAGATATAACATGCTTCAGGGCATTATACTGAGGCAATTCAAAAGAAATTATTTTCCCAAATTAGCCCTTAACAGGGTTTCAAATCCCTGGCAGACACCAATGTTTGTTTTGGATTGAATGTTCCTTATCGATAATTACAAATTATCACCCGCTCAAGAAAAACGTCGAGCCGAGTCGATATTCCTAAAAGAATCATTATTGGTATATATTTGTAATATACCAATCCGCATTGGAGCAGGAAAGAGGAAACCTTTGCCTTTGGGATAGTAACAGATTGGTGAAGAAACATAAGGACAATTACGAAATTCTCTAATTACCACTAAGTTCTCCATAATTAAGGTTGCAGCATTTTCGGCAGGTAAAACTTGGTTAGGGTTGACGTTGCACATGAACTGCGGAGTTCATCTTTAATAAATTCGTTGAATTAGTTCTGGACTTTTTGGATCGTAAACAATTCGACTTTCACAGACATACCGTAAAAAACTAAGGTTTTTATATACGTGTTTCACTGGACCGGAAAAGTGGTGTTTTGATTGAGATGCATGCCAAAATGAAGAGATTACATATTTGCTTGGCAGGGGTAGGTGTTGAGAGTTGTTTGCGCGGACTGAATCAGGTGCAACGCTCTCCTGAGTTCTGTAGCTTTCGGACTTGGCCAGTCTCACAAGTCGCGAATAAAGCAGTCGGGCAGTGCTGACTCGCGCGCCGACCGGCCTACGCGCACGCGAATTTCGCTCTCGGCTATGCGGTACAGATTTGCAAATATCCATTTTCAGACTAAACCCTTTTGTACCGGATTAACGGGTGGTCTATAAATAAATCTATCTGTGAGCTTTTGTGCTATGTAGCAACAACAAAATCAGTGTTAATCTAGTTCCTGTAATGTAAACATACAATACGCGACTTAATTTATGTATTAGGGACTATAAGTTTTCCATGGGATAATAATCTTGACATTTATTTTATTTTAACGAAAAATAATATTCTTTACATGCGGATAATCTGTCTTGAAATATTTATTGTAAACCTTAAAAGTAAAAAACCATTACGGTATGTATTTTTCAACACATGTTGATAAGAACTATACTTTAGTAATTTGCACATGTCATTGAACTTTTGTTTATTAAGAAGATCCCAGGTATAAAGAGTTGCTGAAATTTATTTAATTGAACTGAAACTCAAATTGATTATACATGGATATATAATATAGTATTGAGGACACTGCACATCATATATAATTATAATACATTTACCGGTACAGGTAATAAATAATCTCTTCCGCCTTGTTAAGTTCGCCTAACACTTTACTTATGCAAATATACTTGCCTATGCAAAATAGCTATGGCTAACATTCAAGGTGACGGTGATATATTATCATGTTAAACTAAAATGGATACATTTAATCGCCAATGCCGATTGTACGCGATAAGCGTGTTATGTTTTCGGAGTTATGTATATCGATAAGTCGCCTTCTTGAGTCACGTATGCCATTTCATAACTAACAGGTGTACATTTTTAAATTTACAAATAATATTTGTTAACTATTTGTGTATTCAAGTTGAAAGTGAAACTATATCGAATCATCGGTGCCATGAAAGTAGGGTCTCCTCATTTTGAACATCGTTTTATATAAGTTTGTTTACAAGAATTTAGGATCAAGTTTTTAATTCTTATGCTTAGAAATATAGTCAAACTATAACTAATTTGTAGTGATACTTAAATATAGTGTTATTTTTGATATTCGATTTTGTCATAACAAACAATTTTAGTATTGATTTTCGTAATATTTTATAGTATTTTAAGCACATATAAAATCGTTTCTTCTTCTTTTCCTTTGTTGCTAATATAAAAACATGGAAAATATAAAAAATGACAAATAATAACTTTTCCATTACGATGTTCGTTGCTATCTACAATTGTGTATTATGATTTGGTCTTATTAGGTTTTCTAGTAGTGTTGTTGGTGAAGAGAGGGTCAACTAATGTTTAACGTTGAGAACGCGACCTAACTAATTCTGGTAGTTAAACTAAAGCAGACTTACATGTTGCCAATAAACACAGTTTTCGTGATAAAAAAAATCGTGAAAAGTGAGCGTCAACAGAAAAAGTGCACAAGTGAACAAATTCAGTGAAACTGCTGTGCGAAGTGAAAATAGGTTCTTGTTAAGAAATGTATCATAATGGGCGCTTTGGTAGCAGCAGCACCTCGACATCTTCAGGCAGTTCAGATTTAAGGGTGAGGGTGAAATTGTTTATACTGACTTAATAGGTATTTATGGTATTATATTTATCTAATCAATCTATCTATGTTCTCTTATCATATGAAATTGCGATTGCACATGTGATTTTGAAGGTAGTGTCTATGATTTTGTATAGAATAAATTTAGAGTTTAATTATATTTAGAAAATTAATTTGGGTGTATCACGTCCGCGCGCATTTGTTATTTAAATATCTTAATTTTTCGTATCTAGATTATTTGAAATCGGTATCGATCAACTTCTTTGATTGAATGATTTTATCTTATTTGTTATTACCTAGAATTTTTTATTTTTAGTAATATACCGCTAAATTTTCAGTAAATTTACAGTTCGAAATATAAAAGAAAAACAACAAAATTATGTTGGGTTGAAAATGGTTTTTTCAATGAATCAATGTTTTTTTTATAGTTTCGAAAACTAAAACAAATCTGTACTAACACATTAATCCCTACGCACTTTGCTTTCGTTATAAATGAAAGATTAGTAGAATAGTACACAATATACTCCTAACTACCACATTGCAAACAGTCGTGCATAAAAAATAATAATTTTAAGACAATAAAAATATTAATAAACTAATAGTAACAAATAACAATAATACGCACTTCTTTTAATTTCATGTTCGCTCAAGAATTTATTAACTCCATGTTTATGTCCACAGTTAAAAACAACAGTTAAAAACTTATAATGTACTCAACATTATAAGTTTTAACTGACCATGAAGACATATCTGCGATCGTTGATAAATTCAGGGGTTCCAACACAGTACCGTTATGAACATTTCAAGATTATACAATAACTAATGTAATTTTAGGGCTAAAAATTATTGTTAACGTAAATCATTTCTGGTTACATATCGCACGCTTAGTTTCTGGAGTTGATTAATTGAGTTAGATACATTCTAAGCCTTATTTCTATGCCATCTATGACATCACGCTACAAACTATTAGAAATTTATTATTTTATTGCTTTTCCAAGCCTTTCCCCAAAACTATTTTTTAGAATTATGTAACTTTATTACTAAGCGTACGATTATATATCTAATTATAGGTCTAAGCATCTTTTACATCTTTATTTTACTTTTAATATCAAAATATATTTATTCATAAGTTTATAAAATAAGTAAAATATATAGTAAGATAAAGTAAAATTATATGTTCTTATTTTTATGTAAGTATAATGAAACTGTAGAATTATGCGTACGCGTAGGTCAAATAACTATAAAGGCGGAGCGGACATTACCGCGCGTGATTTACTGAACCGCAGGGATTTGCTCAGGGTTATCAAGGGTCGATTGTTTTAAGAATTCAATATTTATTTGTACATTTAACACTTATTTTTATCGCTTACTTAAAAGTCAATAGACATGGTAAAGTGCCTCTTAGTTCAATTCTTGATATTAAAAGATAAATCAATGAAAATGCTTTGTTGTTGTATCAAGTTTAACACGGCCCTATTTAAAGCACGCGAAGTTCAATATCCTGGCACAAGCAAAGGCATTTTACCGAACGAGCAAATAAAATGGCAAGAACACGACTTGGCTTTGAAATACGCGGGTCATATGACACAGACACCGGGTGGGTTTCTCTCGTGTCAGGTTCCCATCGGTGAGCAAATGTCAGAGCTTAAAGACATTACACAACCTGCTTATTAATAAATTTCTTATTTAGATATTATTTACATTTTATTTCGATTACGAATAAACCGCTTTTCGTTTCGATTTCGATGATCGTCATAAAAAAAAGGTCGTGACCTCACATCGCATTGAAAATATTGAAACTATTTTTGTTGTGAAAGAAAGCCGTATATAGGCTTTCTTTCTCTGTTTGGACATCATGCTACTCCAATTTAAATTATATCTTTTTATTAATATCATAGCGATCCAGTTATGTTGTCGATTCTCAAAACAATGGGAAGTATCACATGCTCTTAACATTTTACAATTACGTCATTTATAAACCTAATTAAATTTTATTCACAAGTTATTCTACAGATTTTATTCGTCTAAACAGCGATTACGTTTCTAGGGAACCTTTTCGGTTGTAATTTAAACTTTGCGGGACACAGGGGAAACGATAACCTACTTTCGTAGCAATATATTGTAGGCCATTTATTATCATAACTTAAGTAAAACATTTCAAGAAATAGTTTCCGGTCTTAGCGGTTTATTTATGTACTACTACCGCATACAATTGTTTACTTTTTAGATTCTATTCTTCAAGGACTGATTTTATAGTATCGAGGTATAGTAAAATATAATTGCATTTTTAGAGCAGAGCAGAATATCTGTAGTAGAATCAAGAATGTATTTAATTTATTTAATTTTTTATTAATTTTATTATTATTTTTTAATATTATTATTTGACTTTTAAAAGAAACCATCTATTATTATAATAAAATCGTCTCCCCTCCATAAAAACAAAAAGTAAGAAAAAGTTTGGAGACCTGTGTATTTAATTGAAGTCTTGAACATAAAAGTAGTTATTGTGAGTTACTTAAGAGATGGAGACATGCTGTCGTGGTCTTTGTTGTAGTATTTTTGTAGATTTACAATTCTCTACTACATTTAATTAGGGTATCTCTGTTGTTTTACGCGACGCAAGCGACTAAAGCTCTCAGCAGGCGAATTTTTTACAGCGACGATTTTCTTGCAGAACAATTAACACAATTAAAATAAAACTGCAGAAAAATCCGTTCACTAGATTTTGAGAAAATCGATTACATACAGACAGACAGCTTTTGGGAACTTTGTTTCATAATAAGTATAGATAGATATGTATATTAACTGAATATAGAATTATATTCAGAACGCAAGGGCAGAAACGTAGTCCATTTAAGCTGTACAATAAATCCACGAAGTCAAAAGTGGGAAGCGTGATTCAGACAAAGAGCACGCTTGGTTGGAATGCGTCTGCGTTGCTTAATCCCGCTCGGAGGGCCGCGCGCCGGGAAGGAGCGATCTTTTACGCATGATAGAATTCACCGCACCACTAATAAGCGGTTTAACTCGCAATTTGAATAATTATTGGCTTTCCAAACGGCTGAACACCTACATTGGTTGGACAATATTCTCAATTGTATTTACATGCGTAGGCGTAGGTCAGTCCGAGAGATTAGATAGTGCTTTTGTACAATTTGGATTGTACAAAACCCAGGCCCACCTAATGGATTTACGGTACTGTTTATTAATTGTAATTGTATGCTACGAGTATGTTTTTTTGTTATAAGTGATACAGGTTTTAGGGACGAGTAAAAGAACTACAAGGAAATGACAAACTTAGTTATTTCTTGCTATGTTTCAGGCCACTCCTTCTATTCCCATCTTTTGAGGCAATTAATCGTGTATTATGGGATATCCATGCAAAAAAGTGCATTGTTTTATATACGCATAAGGATTTTTTTATTTCTTGGATACCATGCATTGCATATGTTTATTTATTATTATTTTTCAGACCGTCAACGCACGCCATAATTGAGAATGGGTCTAAATATAATTTCAAGTACCTACTTGAGCCCGCAACTTCATGTTTGTTAGAGTTGAAATACCCTCAAATATAAAATTGGTTTTTTTCCTATCCTCGCAAGATCCTATATGTTACACAGGTAAATAAGCTTCTAGTGTACTAAATTTTATTAATATTGCTCCAGCGTGTTACCGTTGAAAACGTAACAGACATACAGATTTTTGCATTTATGATATTAGTATGAATACAGTCGATATTGTACATCAATTACGTAAACACGTGTTAGTTTATCACAAGCGATTGATTTACGACGGTTATTGCAATTAATTATGTGCATGAGGAATTTACAGATAATGGATTAATTGCGCAAAAACTGGATAATATTTTTCATATAACAGACAAACGGTGCTCCTGCATTCGTTCGTCCAATTAAATGATGCTGTAAAACCGATTACGCTATCAACAGTAATCAGTTTTCTAAGCAAAGACGATAATCGTGTATCATAATGGGAGATTGAAATTTTCACTGAAACCCTCTTATTTATCTCATATGTTGTGCATGATAAGTAATCTGTCATGGAAAAGCGTTAATCTGGGAAAGGTGATTTGTATTAATATTTAAAGCCAAGTTTCTCTAATTAATCTCTACGCATCTTTTGGATAACCTTTGTGTTGTTGTAGTAGGATTATGTAAAATTCATTAAGATATTTGAATCGTCATCATTAAAAATTCACAGGCTTGATATACGTATGTGGATTTGTGAAGTTTTAATTGTGGTTTTATCGAGTAACGTCTCGTTATTATCCCACTGCTGGGGATAGGTCTCCTCTCTCCATTGTAGTGGAGAGAAAGGTTTGAAGCTAAAGGCCCACCACGCTGGTCCAATGCGGATTGGTGGGATATATCAGAATTCTCTAGAGATATGCAGGTTTCCTTACGATGTTTTCCTTCACCGAAAAACATGTGATAAATTGCAAATATAGATAGAATAAATAGAAACAAGTTTTTTTAAGAAAAAAAGCTATTGGTGCTGCCCGAGGTTTAAACCTGTGACCCGTACTAGTTTGCGGAGATCCATAATACAAAAGTAATATTTAAATTATTTTCCTATAATCCGCGATAAAGTAAATAGAAAATATATATATATATATAAATGCTAAATGTAGAGTGGACTATACATTTTCATACCTGGAACATGCAGCAATCGTTAAAACCACATGCACAGACCTCCACTACCACAATCACCATAAACAAGCACTACACACGTTCACTATCACAAACTCAACAATCGTTTTGCCCCGCAACCGAAGCATCATCAGGAGATAGACTCCACTACAAAATTGCAAGGCAATTCGGCAATCGCAAAGTAACATCGGCTTTATGATGAGTTTATTATCTTAGATCATAAACTCATCTTAAGGCTAAGATATCTGGTCTATATGCATAAGTCAAACGGATTTGGAAGGGATGCATTTAACATTCGATAGGTTTTCTCTAATCCCAGATTATTTGTTGTATAATAGAACTTCGCAAAGTAACACTTAATACTTTAAATTATTTCAAGATCAAGGGTTATGATGTCGTGTAAAAACCGTTAATGAGTTATTGTTATCATTCCATACGTCTTTCACTTCAAAGCATTTCCAATGCAAAAAAGTCCTAGGTCACAGACGATTGTGTTCCGATCATAATTAATTTACTAGTTTAATTACAATTAAAGAATCTTTTTATAAACTATCCAATATTATAAAAGTATAGTAGTTGGCGAACTCGTTTTCATTATGAGATGTGTTATTATTAACATGTTCTCCGCCGACAGATTAAATTCGGTAGAGTAAATCTCTGACCCGCCAAACCGGTGTGCCATCATTTTTGCATGTTATTACAGCTCGTATTTCGTAAAATCAGGGTTGCCGATATTTCCCAGACACATTCTGCTCTTAGATTTAAACTTCATTAAGTAAGTTATATTGTTGAAGTTTATATTTAGAATATTTTTATAAAGCACGATAAAGTTCGTTGGCCAGCTGTAACTGTAGCACGATGATATAAATCGAAGAAGTGTCTATAGACTCACCGTTTAACTCAGACTTCGCTTGCTAGATTCAAGGGCGTGGACTTATAAGGAGAACCGGGACTGAGTTAGGAGCGGGTGGTCATCTCCTGTATATCACACTACGGGCGCTCGCCGCTCGCACCTACAGTCCCCATTATCGTCCTACCTGTGAATCCTTGTATCCGGCAAGCGAAGTTGGAGTTAAACGGTTAGTCTATAATATGTGCGGGACTACCTGCCCAGTTCTATAGAGCTGTAATTAGGATTGAAAAGTACGTTAGGTTAAAAACAAAAAGAAGAAATAAAATATGTGAAAAAATTCACGACGGTTTAGAATCGAGCTCTGGCGTCTCGAATATCATGCATAGTCTAGCAATCGAAAATATTGAGTATTCACTTAGTACTTCAAAAAATTGCTGGTTTCAATTTTTAAAAATCTGAGCTTATATGGATGAAAGAAAAGCGGAAAATTGACACAATAATACCGTATAGTTAATTCCGAGTTGTATCTACTATATGTCTACATAGCGAGTTAATTATTCTTATCAGTTAATTAGATATGTAGAATAAATTAACTGAAACTTATTATCTACATTACTCAAAGACTGGTTTGCCTATGCGGATAATATGTATTTTAGTGTATATAGTCGTTACTTAAAATACAAAAACATTCGAATGCTATAGTTGCGAGTTCTATTTAAATACATTCTCTTTAACCTTTTTTTTTTTCAATCGATTAAACGAATTGCAGAGCGATATGATTGAGGTAAAAATTTACTGTAAATTATACTTGCTTGATTTTGAACTTAGTATGCAAAGTACAAGTATACCTGTGTACAAATATTTTTTGTTCATATTTGCGAACATACATTCAGACGTGCCTTTACTGTAAAAAAACAGATCCCTAAAATTAATAAAGTTACAATAAAATTTAACAAACATTAAAATTAGTTAAAAATTATTGTAACTTGTAATCTTAAATTTTATATCAGTTTATAAGGATATTGCACGCTAATTAATTTAAACACGTTATCTAAAATTCCTATAACAAACGTGTTATCCAATTGCTATAAAATTAATTAGTTACAAGCCTATAAATAAACTGTTAATTGCTTCCTAGCTGCAATCAACGGAATGATTGAACATGTTTAACACTTGATTGCCTATTTGCCCAGATAGGCTGACGAGATGCGACGCGCCTCAATATCACGTCATGGCTTTACGTAACACATTTAACAAAGTATTAACAAAACTAATACGCTGCTAAAAATATTACAGTACCCTAAATAAAGGATTTCATCGAACGCTTTTTGTTACTAAGTTAGGAAATAGGAATATCTATCTACTACAACGACGTAGCAAAACTTGCGATCAAAATACCTAATATATATGTTAGAGTGCTACTGTAATACTACCAAAAGCCAAAATTGAATATATATATTTGATGAAGTATTTTATGCAAGTCTGCTAACTACAACGTGCTAGAAATGAAAAACGAAAAAAAATACTAATTAATATTGCAAAATACTTACACTCGACACATTTCCAAGCTATAACGTAATTCGAAATGTGAGAGGTGGTATACAGAAAATTTTAGCGCGTTTGTATGCAGATGGTATTGCCTGCGGAAGCAATGGTGGCAATTCCGGTTGCTTATTTCTGACAATTTGCATGCTGTTTTTGTTATAAATGACGAAGTAACGTTTGAATTATTCTATTCTCATGGTTCTCCTTCGCTTCCTTTGGACACGTTCCATTAAACAAGTTTCCATTTTTAGCGAAATAAATAAATTTCTTCAACTTTAACATGGCAGAAGATGTATTCTGTATTCATAATGTAAAAGAAACGAAACGGAATGAAAGTGTTATAAAAATAATGTTCGGTGATGATTATTTAATTGGGTTTTGTAATGTCATTCAGGTATTCCTATTATCCAGAAAAAATATAGAGCATTTAGTTAAAATCGGTATATGCAGATTATAGTTATTTACGAGTGTAAAGTATGACTAAATAATCATATTATGAGCATGCGAGAGCTTAGAGAGTTGCATCTTTGCTGAAGCAAATAGATTATTTAAATAAAGAAAAAAAAGTGTCAAAAACATCAAAGTGTACAAAGGAGATTTGCTGCAAGTTTTAAATGTATTTTAAGTTTAGGCTGAGACAGTGGTGGTAGGTTTTTAATTATTATCAATATTTAGTATGATAAAACGCTCTATCTTCCTTTTTTTGCAAACCTTAAATGTTTTGTAAGATGTTATGATGAGAATCAAAAGCGCTGGTTACATGGACCTGGAAAATATATTCGGTATATAACGAATGCATCTTCAGCATACAAATGAAAGCTTATAAAAGAGAAAATGGAGCAACAATTTTTGAACACTTAGTTTTGCATTATTGATATAACATCTCCATCTAAAATATTCATAATTCACAAAAAAAGGTACGTATTTTTTCATTTTATATACATACAAATTTAAAGCATGAATGGAATTATAAGGACTGTTATATCCGGTTAAGTCATTCGTTACGCTAAGTAAATTTCTCAGAGCATGCGGTGTTGCCGTCCTGATGACATAGACGTTACAGAATAAGGAAGGATTAATTATATACTTATTGAATGTGTAAAATATTTGTAATTTATCATGAATAGATGTGGTTCACAAAATATATTAAGCTATAAAAATATTTTATAGAATTAGGCGTTACTTTGCGCAGATCCATAATACAAAAGTAATAATAAAATTATTTTGCTATAATCTTTGCGATTTGCGATTTTGTCGTGGACTCTATCTCCTGACGATGCTTCGGTTGCGGGGCGAAACGATTGTTGAGTTTGTGATAGTGAACCTGCGTAGTGCTTGTGTATTGTGGTGGAAGTGGTGGAGGTTTGTGAATGTGTTTTTACGAATCCTGCACGTATCGGGTATGAAAATGCTGATAGTCCACTATACATTAAACACTATATATATTTTCTATTTACAGTATCGCGGATTATAGCAAAATAATTTTATTATTACTTTTCTATAAAAATATTTTGGCTTAGAAATATACATTTAAGAATGTTTTCCTGTAACTTATTTGAGACGACTTACATATAGTGTTTGAAATAGCGTTCAAGTTTTGCTTAGTATCTTAAGACAGCTTGCAACAGACGGGAGGAAATTTAAAATGTCAACTAGTTTCCGTGTGTTTGCTCTTCCCGGGGAGATTAATAACAGGGACCGGCTTAGATACTTCGAGGATATGTGGATATTTGACATCTCTTAGAGAGCTCAAATGGAAAAGTACTTTTGTAAAGTCAGTGTACATCACATTTTAATTAAATCATGCAGATATCTAAATGTAATGACCGCTGAATGTTTTTTTTAATCATTGATGAAAATGATAGAATGCATCAGTGGAACATGGTCGTAATTATAAAAGTTTAAGATTAACTTGAACTACAACTTTCTGACCGCTCTTACGCGATGTTCTTCGGTGTACACATATTCCCAAGGACTACGACGTAGTCACAAGACTTGTATCTAGTCACCTAAATAACGATTTCCTTAATACTTTAACAATATTTCACCCAATCATGAAACGATCGAATACTCCGTAGCTTAAATGAGTTATCGCACCACAGCAAAATAGAGTTTACTGACAAAAAAATAATAATACATTACGAGTCTATAGGTTTATGATAATGATATATGATAAATACATTTCCACTATAAATTATTTACATCGAGGCAATTGTCCGGATAATATTTGCTGGTATAGGCCATTAACAAATACATAATAACTTTGTTTTCTCATACTAATCTACAATAATAAGTCAAGTTTGTTTATGAACATGGATAGAATATAAGAAACAGCCTGATAATATGACACTTATCTTTCTCTAATTGGAAATATACTTAATTAATAATTTTCTGACTGCAGGTTTCTAAATCTCAAAATTCTAAATAGCAAGTTGCTACAATATTTTAATATGTTATTTAATAAATTTTTATTGAATATTATTTGGATTAGGATTGTGTGGAGTCTTTCTGACGTCAGTCGGTCGTGGCTTCTCGCCACCCTTCCGACGTCGCAATCACTAATCAAAGTCATACCACCAACCCTCTACTAGGCGTCGCCCTAAGCCGTGGTTCGGCTTCACAGGAGGCACCCTTAGGACGACGTTCCCCGACTTAAGTAGAGCTTCTGCGCTCTCTGCATTTCGCAACCTCGACGATGCTTCTGCGCTCGCCCGTCCCACCCGGTAACGCTGTAAAAGCCATTAGGGCTAACAGCATACAGTCAGTTCGAAAAAAAATTGTGTGGAGGTTTTTTAAAATAAAATATTACTTATAAACATAAATTGTGACTCGACCAAAGAGGCTGTGCCAACCAGTTAATATCAATATTACTACATATCGCTCCGACTAATTTGAATATCAAGTATTGTAAAGTGACTATATCGAGACGACTGAGAACTTTTCTACCCAACCTTTAGTATTTATCAATAAAAGTTTTTTAATTTAACTTGATACATTCGTGTCTTAGAACAAAATCAATTTACTGTAATATTGGGTGAGAGAGCTTCTGAGCGATGCCTTGTTTGCTTTGCAAAATAAATAAACGTGGAAACTTTGCTTGGCCCCGTTAACTCGGCCGCAGAGGGCAACAAACATTTGCTTGAACACCACGTCCGCGGCTTCTGACTGCACGTTCATGTCAAATTTGCTATTTACTCATAAGCTTGTAGTCATTGTAAACTACAAGATACCATCCGCTTAATACTTTATGTGCAAGTACAAAGGCATGCTTCTGTCAAAGACAGTCACGAGTGGCAAGAAACAATGCAAGGTCGATTTGGGCCGTTTGTGGAATTCAGTGTAGCAAAATTAGGTCATTCGAGGAACGGGCTTTATAAAATCTTTGGCGCAGAGATTTAGACTCATTTAATTTTATTTGTTTTTCTTTAAGAAAATAAGCAGTAAAGATTAAAATAATCAAGAATAAAGATATAGAAATAGAAATAAAAAATGTTGCTTATTAATTGTAAATCTAAATTAATTTAATGCTATTTTTGAATTTATACTATCGTGAGTGGTATTCATAATTAATGTAAAGAGACCGGCTATACTCCCGTCTTATTTTGTCGGCTGAGTCCGACGTGTTTCAAGCCCATACGGGGCTCTTATTCATGAGCTCTTTATGCAGCGTTATTGCGGTGGAAACTAATCGGGCTCATCCGATAAAATAAGACATGAGTATTGCCGGTCTCTGTGCATTAATTAATTTAATGCTTTTAATCTAGATATTACCAGAACACTGCCATTTTATATGAATGATGTCGTTATGTTATTTTTAAATAAGCACCTGACTTTTACACACATTAAACTATTTAAGCGGTCACTACCTTTTAAAATAATGGGTATTAATATACCCGTGTTATTTTTAAAGTAATTTAAAAATGTTATTCAATAGAAAGTCCAGGTGTGACTCTAAAGCAGGCGTAACGTGAATTTTAATTATAATCTGAAGTATATTTTCATTTTACAGATAAGGAATAATGCATTCAAAGCAGTTTGTAAGTTATGATTTAAGGCGGATTTAAAGTAATACGAGATACATAAAAACAGAATATCCTATGGTTTATAGGTCGAAGTAACGGTAATTGCGCTATGCTAACAAATATCTGCAGTAAATATAGTTAACCCAGGAACTAGCTCTATCACAGTCTAACACAGATGGTGTGACCTTAAAAACATTAACATAATATAATGAATTCACAATATTTACGTCTTCATTCTTCAGTTTTTTGGGATTGGTATGAAGTTTCTTGCTAGTTTTTCTCGGTAAGAGCACCATTTTGAAACAGTGGTAGCATTTATTAAAATTAATTAAAGGAGAGAAAGAAAATAAAGTAAAATAAGATTATTTTAATTAAATAGAATAACTATTTGATTTGTTAATACAAGTAAGAAAGTTGTTAATTGAGCTCCAAATCTTCTTAAAGTTAACATAATATAATGAATTAAAAATATTTACGCCTTCATTCCTCAGTTTTTTGGGATTGGTATGAAGTTCATAATAACATAGTTGTCTTAAATAAGACACCAAATCCCATCTTGACATATTGAAACTAATATACCGCTTTATATGTATTAAATTAAAGCGGTTATACAAAATAAAGGTGCTGTATAAAATGAAATAAGCAAGAAGCAAATATTTTGTAAGATAAATCCGTAAGATTCAGACGGGCGGCATTTATTTAAGTCGCAATGTTGTAAGTAAGTATCTCTGGTATTCCCCGATCGTGACTGTTTTTTTGTTTAACACTTATTTAGACATGAATTTAGTGCTTCTGAAAACTAAAATATGCAAGCTAACTTTTAAGTCTATTTCATGACATCAAAATTTAATAGTTCGGGCCGCTTACTGTTTGGGCTGTGTCATATTATTATATATGGTATTATAATATACTTGTACTATGTTATTATACATAATACTCTGTCACTGAATATCTTTCGATGTGGCATCATAGATTCGCCTTTTAGATTTATGCCAAAAGACGAAAAGAAAACTTATTTTTCTAGCTATCCCTATATGCTGTATCATTTTGTAAAACATTATACAAGAAAATACAAATAACCAGTTTCCGCCTGGTTTTCGTCTGGATAGATAATATATAATAGAGATAAACTTGCTGGATAAAAAGGATCTTATTGTAACTGCGAAATACGTTTCGCAGTTACAATAAGATCCTTTTTAGAAATATGTTTAAACTTGCTTAAGCAAAACTTTAATATCATATCACACAATTCAAGAATGATAAAAATGCTTATATGTATTTGAAACTCCTTTCAGCTGACCGCAGAGTTTCTTGCTAGTTTTTCTCGGTAAGAGCACCATTTTGCAACAGTGGTAGCATTTATTAAAAGTAATTATAGGAGAAAAAGAAAATAAAGTAAAATTAGATTATTTTAATTTATTGTATTTGATTTGTTAATACAAGTAAAGTTGTTATTTGAGCTCCAAATCTTCTTAAAGTTGTGCGAGATTGTGAGACAAACATGTTTTTATTTAATTTATAGAATTAGGCGTTACTTTGCGGAGATCCATAATACAAAAGTAATAATAAAAATTTTTTGCTATAATCCGCGATACATGTTTTTATTTTATAATTTAATATGTAGTGGAAACAATTCGAAGGTGGGTCATTTTTTTATTTATAACTCGGTATTTAAATACACATTATAGAAAGAGGTCAGTTGACCCGGAACTGAGTAGCAGCCTTTTTTTGTTGCTTCATAAAGCGGAACAAGAACAAATTACTCTCAATATTCTTTTGGTGTTACATCTCATAGATAGCTGATTTACTGTGCTAATCGCTGTATGACAAGTAAATTTTTTGCTCGATTTAATTTTGATTGTAACAAGATAATGTGGTCGAAAAAAAATTAATAGAGTTCTCGTTAACTTTTTTTGTGAAAGAATTAGTATAGATTTTTTATTCCTTTGAATTTAGTTTATTATTCATGATACAATTTAATTGCCCAATTGTTTCATGTCTTAATCTTTTTCTTCACTTCATCCGATGGATGATTAAACATAAGTCCCTTCAAGGAATTTAAACATCATATGTCCGTCGGCTTGCTGAACTATGATCTCACCTCATAGGCATTTGAGTTTCGTTGGTTCCGGATCTAATTTTTGATTTCATCAAGCTGCAAAACTGCAAAATAGCTCTCGATTTCAATAGTACGCTAACAAATGTACAACGCTAAAATGAAAAAAAAATTATGAGTACTAAGTACTACTTATACTCTTTAAAGATATACTGGAATCACTTATTTACGTATTAACACAAAAAGCAGTCCTGTAAAAAATTTCGTTTATACTACTAACTGAGTATTTATGAATTTTATGAATTTTGTTATCTAAATTCAAATTTTTACAATATTTTGTAAAATTGAAAAAGAAATAAATTATAACTTTCATTTATCGCCTATGTAGTAAAAAAATATGAATACCTATGAATATAATATAATCAATAAAATAAAGCGAATGAAGTAATGAGGAAATTGAAAATAAAAAATAAGATTTTTTTATCGTCCGTAGGTAATTTTTTACATTGCTTTGAATACTGCGAGTATATATATAGCTGCAAAAGTAATTGCCACATATTTTAAAAATATCGCAAGAAAAATCAATAAGTATAAACTGCTTGTTTCTTCTTATTGACTAAGAAGTAAAGGTACTTCTTTGTAATATATAGTATTACTTAATGTGAATGACTTTATATAAAATTATTTATAATGAATGTTACTTGACTGAGTAGCCTCATGTATATAACGGTAATGTGTGTATAAAATAATGTTTTTGACGTTGTAACTCACTTTCCTTTTAAACTTTATACAATACATAAGTGTGCATCAATTTTGCGAATGCATAAATGTTTACAATCAAAATCACTATTAACATGAATACGTTAAGGCAATTTAAAAAAATTGCGTCCATGGTCCAGTTTGGTATTTTCAACATCCTGTTGAGATTATTGTGATGGTATCGTGCGACAAACTCAGAATGTAGAGCAATTTCAGAGACGATAATTTAAATTTCGCTCATACAAAATTTGGTCAAACCCTTCACAACAACGCAAGTGCGTTTCGCGCATTACGAGACCATTCGCTTAATTTTTCATCTCGTCCACATGTCCGATGTGAATTGAGTCATTCGTAGCGGCTTTGAAATCTTAAAGATCTTTAGTTTTAATTTATTTTACGGACTTTCATTTAAATGAAGCAATAAATATTTCCTGCTTTATGGCGATTACCTTTTATGGGCTGTTTATTTTTAATTTGGAGGCGAATTGGAGGATTTTTGCTCAATCAATTATTTAAACTACTTTTTTCTGAAATATGTATGTTACATGTGGTTATGTTAATTTCTGTATAATATAGTGTCAAAGACTCATTTCCATTATAGATTATAAACATCAAAGAATCCATGAAATTGAAAAAAATGTTCTATCCTCTTGTGCACAATATTTTACACTGGTTTCGGTAACTTATAGAAAATAATTACAGTATGTCAGTCAAAGGTAAAATACTATTTGATCATTTGTTTTTTTTAATCTGATACAACAAAAATGTACAAGTTATGTCTATCTTAAATTACTTACACGCTTGTACTATACAAATCATGCCCACGTGGAATGGTCCCAAGAATGCTGGCAGCGTTTCCGCGTTGAATCGCTAAGCTGATTCTTTGTGCAAAAAAGGAGCCAGCCCTCTTGTCAAATTGAATCTGTCTCTTCTTAGTATTCCACCGCTGGGTAAAGACCTTTCTTTTTGGTGTTAAGAATAATAACGCTGTTCCGATGCTGATTAGCAATTTACACATATCACAAGCAATTTTTAGGGATTTTAATTATTTTATTTTATATTTACATTATATCTTTAGTACACTTACAGAAATGCTAAAACGGAAACCAAGTTAACGAAACAACATTATACTTACATTATATACTCATATATAGCATAGAGATAAGTATATCTCTCAATTTTTTAATGTAAATGTGTCTTTATTAACATTATTTAACTATTGGTAATTTTTCACTAAATGTATCAATACATATGTTTCAATATCGAGTACTTACGATATTTATTCAAATTTTGTAAGCGCTTGAAATGAAGCACTTTCCGGATCTAGCTAAGATTGGCCTGATTTTATCACAATCTTTTCTGGCACTGTAAAGTCAATGAGGAATTGTAATTATCTAATTAAGCCTACCACAACATAACAATATAGAGCTATGTATAGAATCCTCGAACCTTTAGCCACAAGTCACGCCCCATGGTCATTTGACAATCAAGACTCGTAACTTAACTTAACTAAACTTAACTATTTATTTAATATACAACATGAATAACCGAAAACAAAAAGTTAAATATTTCACAAAATATCAAACAACTGGTGTGTGAAAAGTGTGGTGATTTAATTCGCACATTAATCATAACAGAATTGAATTGTCAGTGCATATAAGCTAAAGTTGATTTGAGACCACCATGCTATGTAATTAATAAGCACATGTTAACAAATTGCACGGAGTTTGACTGACTGACAGTTAAGAGGCTGGAGAACCCACCTCAGGACGTGAAAATAACAGCCTTTGCTGACAACCTGTACGCTGTGATTGACGTCAAGGAATTTAGGTCTGATATTTTCCGTGTACCGAAATATTGTACTCATTGTGACTGCTGTGCAGTCACGGGTTCTTTGTATTTAAATTTTGTGAAGAAAAAAATATCGAATTCGTTTAATTTTTAGTTAAATATCATCAATGATGTATCATAATTAAAAAAAAGTTGTAAAATACATTACAAGAGATGTAAAAAACACGAATAAAAAACAAGCTAACGAAGAGATAAATGTTTGACTACAAAATGACTTACACATAAAATAGTACCTGATTGGACAAAAGACACAATCAAGTCGAAATAAGTCAAAATAACAAGTCTCGGAAAAATGACTGTCCAATTATATTTTGAAAGTAGCAAAATCTCTAATTTACATAATTCTTTCTAACAATAGCATATCATATCAGTAATGTAGAAATAATTGATGTTGTTATGTCTTAACACATAAAAAATTGTAGAGAATCATATTCTATGCATCATGGACATTAAATACGAATAAAATTGAAGAAGTCAATTTAGGCGGACCGCGTGTAATTATATATACTATGTATGAAGACTGATAATTGATGTACGCCTTAGTTTTGAGAAATACGAAATTATTACGAGAAAAAAAGCTAGGAATAATTTCCATAGTGTTAGTAAAGTCACAAAAAGTAATGAAAAAGCAACTGACCTGGTTATATTAAGAACATTTTGATCAAGGTTTTTTTCATTCTGCCTACTAGCTTTGCAGAGAGTCTGAACACTGGCCCGATGGCGCAGTGCGTAATGACTTTGCCTTCAGCTCCGTGGGTCGTGGGTTCGATTCCCACCGAGGGCCAACATTTTCTATAAACAATTTGTTGGTTCTTCGAGCCTGGGTGTGTATTTAAGTATGTATTTAAAATTATATATGTAGTATATTTACCAGTTGTCCGTCACCCATATCACAAGTATTGTTACTTACTTTGGGGACGGACGACCATGTGTGTAAGTGTCCCATTATTTATATTTATATTTATTTAAGAATAAGGGAAGAATTTTGTTGGTAGGTCCAACCGTATAGCCTAAATATTATAATTTACGTCATTTTATGCGTTCCCTTTAAAAACTCAGGGCATGGTTCAGAATGACTCCAATAGATTGGCAGTTAGACTACGTAACAACAAACGCGTCTCGTAGGCCACCAAAACAGTTAAGGCGCTGTGAGCTGTCTTATGTGTTTAATACGTTTAGTATTGTCGCTTTTAATTGGCTATCCGTCTCGAACAGAGCGTGTTTGTTTTGCAGGACCGATACGTCACGGTAGCATGTATTTCGCTGTGGCATGTCCATACGGCTAATCACGATGCACGAGAAAATTCACAAGCTTAGTTTGGATAAAATGTTGACCTTCTACTTCTAATAAGCACTTCAATTTATAGGCTACGAATCACATCTTAAATTCACTCAACTTTTCAAACAATTCATCAACTGGTTTTCATTCCAAATAATGCCCTCAAAGTCAACGGGTACAGAAATTCACACTAATGGCGATTACAGACGATAAAGCGAAAACGCGATCATGTAGAGGGCATACTCAGCTGTACTCGCCAATCGTCGTCTATGATTGACTGCGATCGTCTATAACCCAGGAATCGTATTTTTTTTTGACACGCAACTAAAGGAATCGCTGGTTTATACATATGATGGTATGTATCGTATGATAATACGGATGATCATGTGGACAATTGAACAATGATCGTACCCATTATAGACGATCACACGATCAACGATCATCGCCGATAGTGAAGTGCAGGCAAAATTTATCTACAGCGTCTACGCAGGAGTAGACAGCGTACCCACTTCTCAGAGTCGATCAGTCGGAAAGTGTTAGCGATACCAAATTTCTCAAAGCAATGACGTCCATTTCAACACGATGTTTTTTAGGTCAGACTCAGTATCTCCGCGAGTACGGAGTATAGAGTCGCAGCTTTTTCTTCTATTACTTTAATTTCTAAAATTATTTAGTTATGTATGTTTTAAATCTAGGCTCTTATAAATAAAAACGCAAGCAACAAAACTTCCGTATTATGAACGTTTCAACATTTCATGTGTACGCGCAGCTAGAACACAAACCAATGAAAATAAACACGCGTGTATTGACTTCGCGATTTCCTTATCGACCCAATAAACTAGGACGCATAAGTGGGGGTCTGCAGTCGATCAAGTAAGAATGGGGCCGATCGAGTCCAGGGTAGGGTGTGAGAGGTTTATTTTTACGGCATTGCGTGGGCTGGTTAGTATCTTAACCTCTCTAAATTTCTATTAAAAATATCTTTATAACAGATTTTGTATTGATTATGAGTCATCTTAATTTTACTAGAACTCTTGATCCCGTTATTTAAATTTAGAGGTACAACTGTGTATAATATTGGTTGTATATGCAGAAATAACAAGATTCCTGTCGTACACATCTATTAGTCCATAAGATATTGCAAAAAATTAACGTACGAAAAATGTTGTTATTCAATAACCCCATGAAATAAAATGTGTTTCCTGTCTTTCTACTTTTTAAGCTGCAATAACATCTTTTCAATATTTCAACATTCACATTCTCCATCATACAAAAATATTCTCATGCTCGGTTCACTGTTCGTAGTTCTGTTTATGTTATTGTTATATAAGAAGTTATTCACACTATTTTAGTTATATTTTTATTAAAACAACTAGATCGTTATAACATAATAAAAAATGTCAACTTTTGAATTTTGTTAATTATAATTTAAAAAAATTACAAGTGAAAGAATTGTTACGATTGATTTCGATGAACTATAACATATTTACTGCTCCGCAGTATGTTTTGATTAAAGATACGACACAATTCACAGAAATCGCTACCTGGATCCAAAGAATATTGCTGTCTCTAACTTCTTCTAAGAAACAGTGTTTGAGTATGGCATTCGCTAGTCATGGCTTTTAACACATTTATGCTTTGTAAACAATATTGGAAATTTATTAATCAATAAAGTATAACCACGGAGGTATATAAAATATATAAGTACTTATAAGAACCAAGAATAGACCACCCTCATTTTCTTACCGAGGGGTCGTAAAAGGCGACTAAGGTAAGTCGACCCGCCGCGTGGTATCCGGCTGAGTAGAATAGATCACCCTCTTTCTTACCGAGGGGTCATAAAAGGCGATTATGATAAGTTGACCCACCGTGTGGTATCCGGTTGAGTAGAATAGACCAGCCTCCACCCACGCATTATAACGCTTTTATTTTATTATCCTATAAAAAGGTTGCTCAGAAGAGATCACTACCCAGTGATAAGGGCGCCCCCAGTACATATACGACTACCATACATAAGTTGACTTGAAGTTTGCATGTATTTTTTGTTTTAATGTGTTTGTACAAATAAGTTTTTATCTATCTATTTATATATTTAAGAAAAGGATTTGTTACTTGAATTATGCAGAAGGCGTAAGCGTTTAAAGCATTTGAAATTTATCAGTGTTTTGATCAAAATCTTTTAACATTAATTTTTAATGATGTTTTGGAAACGTTGAAATAATAACATCATTTTGTTACGCGAATAACATTCCAAATAGTGGCGGTCTAATTCGATTCAACCAATTCAAATATTGTACAGCGATATCAGACCACCCGAGGCAGAGTCAATCAAAGTACAACACTTTTGCTTTATATGAGCTTTACATAGGCCAGGTTATAAAGACGTAAATCCCGTTGTTAATTATAACCGACGCTGGGATGGTCATTTTAATATACATTCAATCCAATCTATGACAACTGGGTATCAACAGTCACTTTTATTATTATAAAAGTTGCAATTTTTATCTATTTTTATATTAACTTTGAATTACTAATACAATGCATTGCAGACTTAAGTCATGATGGCCGATATTGTCAGACCGTTAGGGTCACACGCTCTTACAATTTAACACTTTTCGTTTAACAGTTCGTGCGTTCAGATCTCAAGATCTCAAGCCTGTATGTCCTTTATAGATTTCAAAATGAGTTCTGTTTTGTCGGGAATTAGAGGAGAACTAGACTGAGCCATAGGCCTGGACAGCTAATTAATTTTCTATAAAAAGTTGTTCATTGTGATTTTCAATCCTGTGCTTTACGGAGAAGAAAAATATCCTAAAAATTCTTTAAAGTAAACAAAATACTCGTATGTGTGACTGAGTCTGAGCTCCAATGTTTCTCTCCATAGAGTGGAGCCTTTGTTCAGCTATGATTAGGCTTGGTAATACTTAATAGTAGAATACCAATACGTGTGGTATGTTGTCTTGGCACATTTATTTAAGGTTTGTCGAATAGATATCTTGATATGCTCTATGACAACAATAATGTATTTGTATAAGCCTGATATATCTTTTAAATTATTCAATAAAGTGATGTAAATTATTATAATTCTATTAAAATAATGTATATAGTTTTGATTTCTGATTTCAATATTATTGACTTTTAATGATCCATTTACATAAAAAAGATCATGATTTCAAATTCAATATAAACTGATTATGAATTCAAACAGTTATCTTTAGTGTAATTTGCTAAACATCGGCTAAAATAGAACGCACATCAATACCACTATATGTACCAGCTAATCGCCATACATTTATAGTAGAGTACAGTAAAGTAAAGTAGGAGTAGTAGTAGTAGTAATTAGGCCTGTAAGTGAAAGTGACATAATAATTAATGAGAGGGTAGATGAAATTCGTATACTTATCTTAGTCTAATCACACATAAAAAAGACAAGTAGATATTCTCTCATTTGGTTTGTTTTTATTTGTAATACGGCTCATTTTAAGCTGGCTTCCCAATTCTCATATAGTATAATAACTTAATGCTAAGCGCCGGCCGATATTTAAAATAGGAAGACCTGCACCATAACTGCCACTTCGAAGTCCGTTACTATTGTTTATCTACTCCTAATATCAGCTAAGGTATCTTGCTTTCGCAAAGTTCAAATCCATACATGTAAACAGATTGCACGTAAATACAGACTTTCGAACAATTTGTAGGACAGCCATAGAGCACCATTGGTATGGCAAAAGCGAGATATCACGGCAACAATAACCTCAAATTACTGCCCTGAGGTTGATTCGAATAAAAGCCGCTAGTAGACTGATAAACCTATATTTGTCATCGTATATTGCTCGTGTATAATCACTTTCTCTATTTCGCTGTCTAGAATTAGTTATTTAGTTATTTATTCTAGACAGTCGTACATATGTAATGGTTTTAGTAACGCTAAGGAATTAATAAATAACTTCTTGGTTCCAACTCTGCATATGGCAATTTTAGTAACATAAAATTATTAGCCAAAGTTATGACGACCATATTTAGTAATATGCAACTATTATTCTAGTGTTAACACAATAAAAAAATCTTCAAGCAAATTTTCGTTATCTTGATAAAGTTCTTTTTTTCGACCTAAGAAGGAAAAGAGAGAATAATTGTGTATTATTTTTCTACGTCCAATTTTTCAAGGAATATTATGATTGCAAATTATATTGACTTAATTTATTTCGAATGCAGAAATTATTGAATGCAGAACTTAATAACTTAAGTAATTTTGCAACCCATCCGGAGTTTACCTCATGCACTTTTCAAAATATTTTTGCGTCTGAAAAAAAATCTACTCAAGATAGTCCGAATTCCAAATTAAAGTGAATTAAAAAACTATTGTACTATCCGAATGAACAAGCATTTAGCTTGCAGCACGAATGGAAAGCTGTGATAGCCCAGCGGTGAGACCGTGCGACTCTTTCGAGGGGAACACGAGTTCCAACCCGGGCAGACATGTGTATTGATAATTGCAATTTATCACACGCTTTTCGGTAAAGGAAAACATCGCGAGGAAACCTGCATATCTCTAGAGAATTCTGGAGATATGATATGTGTAACCTACCAATCTGCATTGGAGCAACGTGGTAGGTCATAGCTCCAACCCTTCTCTTCAGAAGCGAAGATAGGAAGTCTATTCCCAGCAGTGGGATTGTAACAGGCCGATACTTTACTTTCTTTTTACGAATGGAAAAATAAGAATGCAAAACAATATTAAAATTTTACTAATAAAATTTATTTATAAGGTTACATAATGATCAAGCCATACCGTAAAAACCATTTTTACTCGTTTTCTAATTCTTTTTTATTTCTATTAGTACTAATAGATAAGCGATAATTTGATTACAGATGTTGGAGAAAATCTCACTCCTAACTAAGATAAGTACTTGAATTTAGGAATTTTGTGAATTTAATTTTGCAACAAACAAACTTTGAGTCTATCGGATTAGACGTATGAGCCAATAATATACAGATAAAATGTCCGTAGCCTAGTTTCACCCTGGCTTTTAGCCAGGGTCAGATTAAAGTGACCTTATTGCACCTGATGTTATAGCTGTCTGAAACTAATCTTCAGAAATGAAAAAGACTGTATGAGTGGTGGTAACTATACATAATTATTTTCATGTAATATAATCCTTAGTCACAATTTTAATATAAATTTATAAAAAATCAGAGGGGGTAAATTTTTTGGTTTCTTTAAATTCTTTCTTCGAGAAATAATCGAGAATAAGATATGCGCGTGAAATAATCCTTTATTATTACTAAATATTAATTTATATACACTGCCGCATTACATGGATTTTTAAATTATCAAAGAAGTAAATATTTACAAAAATATTAAAGACAGTTTTCGTTATGATTTATAGGGTTCTCTTTATCATTCAGATAAATTCCGATTTGTAAGGTATTTTTTTAGGCGAAATTTATCCTAACTTTAACAAGTAGCCTAATATCATAGAGACTGAAAAATAAAATACAGGGTTGGATATTGCCTCTTTCCCCTCTTCTGGGTCCTATTGACCCACTTATTGGACTATGGCGTATTTTTCTTTCGTCTTCAAAGCTTTTGACACGTTAAAGAATTACAGAAACAAAATGTAACATTAATCTAGAAAACTTTATATGACACTATGATTAAAACTCTTTTTGTAAATATCCAGAAATTAAAATATTCCTGATTTAATATATCTATCAAAAAAGATTAACTATTTTGCAACTTAGGTAGCTAAAAGTTGTTCTTCGATATGTACCTAAGTTATTTGTATATAAGCATGTGTATAATGATATCTATTACTGTACGTCATAGATAAGACAATAATCATGATTTTATTTTATTCTAACATTGTACACGTATACAGCACGATATTAAAGTACACGTCTAGACACTATCTGAGCTCAACTTCATTACATTTCTCGTTAACCATACTTATATACTTATGTGCTATTTAAAAATACATTCAATAGTATGCGTAAGAAACCGCCATCTTGAACACATGTATGAAATTAAAAACATAGTTAACATGTATATCACATAAAGATGCTATTTAAGCATTTTTATAATATATTTGGTATTTAAATGATCACGAAAGGCTAATAAACAAAGCAATGTTTGTTTCAGGTGTCGGGCGCTATTGAGCTGTCGGACCCGGCCAATTCTGCGGAGATATTACAACGGCTGCAGAATTCGGTGATTACACAGTTTCAGTTTGTTTTGCTCTTGATAAAAAAGTTTTTTTTATATTTTCTAGTATTAAAACGTTAGAAATTGAAAATATAACAAATAAAGCTACCTTTACCAAGTCAATTTAAAACAGCTTTTAAAAGAGTTTTTAACAAAATTTCATGTCCCTACTATTAACTCTCAAGTTCCCTCAACTGGAGCAAATCCTGACAGCAGAATCAGATTATGCTTGTCAGCAACATACATTGTCATTGGACTTGGTCCACCAAGTGTGTATAATTTGAACTCAATCGGACATCGGGAAGTGGGTCAAATTTAACTTGCAAGATTCTACCTTCACATACATAGACGTCAAGTTAACTAAGAAGCTTTTAATAACTGACTGTAGTATATACTCACATATAGATAGCTATATGTGAGTATATATGTGATTTCGTTAAAAGGCTTTGTGCTGAGTTTGTAATTGCAATTCATTATGCGCTTATCGGTGTGATCGGAAATTGTAATGATATGCCTAGATATTTTTTGGGATATAAAATCCACATATATAGAGTTGGATTTATATCCAAACTGCAATAACTGATTGGAGATGTGTTATAAATCTCACTCGTTTTAAAAAAGTGAAAATAAAAATGCCCCAAAACAACCTCTTTAATTATCTGTGTAACCCGCCAACCCGAAGAATACCAGTGTCGTTGTGTCCGGCTAATCACTTTATTTATTTGTGCCGTGTGGTATCCGGCTGAGTAGAATAGACCACCCTCATTTTCTTACCGAGGTGTCGTAAAAAGTGACTAAGGTAAGTGGACCCGCCGTGTGGTATGCCGCTGAATAGAATAGACCACCCTCATTTTCTTACCGAGGTGTCATAAAAGGCGACTAAGGTAAGTCGACCCGCCGTGTGTATCCGGCTGAATAGAATAGACCACCCTCATTTTCTTACCGAGGCATCGTAAAAGGCGACTAAGGTAAGTCAACCCGCCGTGTGGTATCCGGCTGAATAGAATAGACCACCCTCATTTTCTTACCGAGGTGTCGTAAAAGGCGACTAAGGTAAGTCGACCCGCCGTGTGGTATCCGTCTGAGTAGAATATACCACCCACATTTCTTACCGAGGTGTCGTAACAGGCGACTAAGGTAAGTTGACCCACCGTGTGGTATCCGGTTGAGTAGAATAGACCACCCTCTTTCTTACCGAGGGGTCGTCAAATGCGACTAAGTTAAGTTGACGTCAGGCAGGCGCGCTGTTGTAAAATACGTAGCCAAATCATGTTGCAACATGTTTGTTATATGTTGTGCCGACCCCACTTGGAGTGGGATAAGGGCAAAAGGATGATGATGATGAAATGTTATTTATTTACTTACAGGGAAGATATAGTGTGAAATAAAACATAGATATTTTGATCAGCTATGAGAAAAACGTTTATTTTTACTCGAATCACAAAGGGGCAAATTAAAGGGCAGCTTCGCTTTTAACTACGCAATTTATTTCTTTTACTTATAATCTTAAAGACACTGACGAAATAAATAATTTCACGCTTCTTAAGCAGGTTTCCTCACGATCAGTGTAATAGAAAACGCATATTGAGATTTCAACCCACCATTGTTTGCTAAGATTCTGTTGCTATGTCCGTTAGGCTACCATAGTTTCCGTTAATCTAAAAGTTAAACACAAGCAATTTATCTGACAGGAAGAGTTTGCGGTTGGAAATTGCAAGCTACATATATATCCAGTATCATTATGAGTGAAGCGTGCTCAAGAAAGTGGCGCGCTTGACGGGGGTGTCAAAATGCGGTTGGTGCTTACCAGAACGTCCGATCGATATTTATTATCCCTTCTACAAAATTCCTTATACGAAGTGATAGTGAAAAATCATCTCAAGCCATCGTACGCACGAGAGGTTTTTTACCGTGCGTTAAAAATACGTCGAAATCAAACAAATGGGTATCCAGGTTCTCTGTTGACACGACAGCGCATTTAAAACGCGACGTATGTTTATCGCGCAGTGTTCCATTTTAGGCGTTAGGGCCTTAGTGTGTTAATCAAATCAAATAAAATCAAATCAAATCAAATCAAATCAAATCAAATCAAATCTTTATTTTGCATGAAACACGGTATTACATGGTATTAAATAAGCTTATAAATAAACGAGCAACATGTTTCGCTACTAAATAGCATGCAAAAGTTACAATTTAATTATTTATTACAGAAAATTAATTATAGAAAATTGTCAAATTAAGTAAAATATATATATGTCAAATTGATATTATAAAATATGTCACAAAATATAATAATTACATAACTCCTGTCTTGGACTCACAAATGTTCATGTATTACTTATTATCCAAGTACTCCTTAACACTATAAAAGCAATTATCTAATAACCATTGAAATAATTTTTGTTTAAATGTATTAAATGTCAGTTTATCTATTTTAAAGTCTGGTATTGGTAATTTATTATATATTTTTATACCCATTGCATAACAATTTTTTTGGACAATTGCAGATTTTATTCGGACTGGCAAAACCAGCCTATTTGGATTCCGAGTATTTCTCGGGTACATGTCACTGGCTTTAGTGAACAGCGAGTTGTATTTTTTTATAAAAATTTATATTTCATAAATATACATACATGGGAGTGGTAGTATTTTCAGTCTTTGAAAAAGAGGTTTACACGAAAGAGGTTAAGACGAATATACCATAAGAAAATTCTTATAACGCCTATTGCGGAATTTTAACGTGACTTATTTTTTACGACTGTGCGCACGAGGCGTAATGTATCCATACTAATATTATAAATGCGAAAGTTTGCCTTTCTGTCAGTTACGTTTTCACGGCTAATCCGTTGGACCAATGTTAATGAAATTTGGCAAAATTAAAGTTTATACACCGGTGTAACAAAAAGCAAAAGAAAGTTTTCTTTTAGCAACAGGATAAACACATTGTATTATTAAGCATACTTAAACGTTTTAGAATGAATGTGCGAACCAAGTCCTTAGGGTATTACTAATGATAAATTATAATCATTATAATCTAAATTATTTTAGACAAGCTGCAACCGCGACTTCGTTTGCGTTATGTTAAATGTTAAAATACCCTTAATTATGTAGGATATGTTTTGTCTGTTTATTAATGTACCAAAAAAAACGCGTTTTTAAAATTGAATATTATTTTATTACGAAAAATTCATAAATATTGCTCCATGCCATGAAGGTGTCAGACACTATATAGGTATATTATTGTAGCAAATTCCATGGGTTTAACAAAAATATTATGTAGAAAATAATTATTTCATAACTGGGACCATAACAGAGGCAAATAAACGATTTATGATATTAGTAAGTATAGATAAATAGTAGAGTAAAGTAAAGTAGGCTTAAAGAAGAAAGTATTTAATTAAAAAATGATATAAATAAAAGCGTTATAATGGTCTTTTGTTTATTTGTACGTAAATGCATATAATTGATTCCTGTACTCCCACTATTCGAAGTTGTAAGATATTTACCGTTGTCGTTTACTACTCTGAAAGGTCTAATGTAAATATCACAAACGTGAGTGCATACGGCACTTGCACTCTCCCATCGCTATAATGTTCGTACAACTTTATAAACAAAGACTGGAAAAATAATTTCCATTTATTTAATACTTAGCACCTGTATATTGAAGACTATAAAAAGTACTTAACGTTTTTTGACTAGTTTTTACCGTGATTTTTCTCTTATGTGAAATAAATTATAATAAAATATGTTTGAAATGCTTTCTCAGTTAGTATTCTGAAAGTGGTGTAAGTAAAAAAAAACAATAAATAAATTTAAAAATAAAATCGATCGAAAAAAAATTTTCACAGGTATTCAGGGTAATCTTATAATTAAATAAAAATATTGTGTATAATACGAAATATCCTCCACGTTACCAACTTTGCTTACGAACAATATCATAATAATATTAGTCGTATTTTTTTAGTACTTTTAAATACAGTTATTTTAATGTTTAAAAATGTATGTAATAAAATTTGATGATAAATAAGCTATCAACCCTCAGATCAAAGTAAATGTGACTTAATAATTACAGTAAAAGCCAAAACAAACAAGCAAGAAATTATGTAAATAAGTTCAAGTACTTTTTGGAAATTATTACTACTCTGTATTAATTTTATTAATATGCAAATATAAATAATTTATTCATTTACCATATTCAGTTGTTAACTTACTCTACATAATAAACGCATTTTTAATGTAATATAAGTAACAAAGTATTCACTCATATTAAGTAAATTACAAAACAGTTTTCTTTACTATTTTACCAGTTTGCCGATAATTATAGTGATTATATCATAGCTAGAGTTTCCCGTGACTTCGTTCTGGCAAAAATAAGGTGTTTCAGTACCTCCAATAATGCAATATGAATTATTTTTCTGTTCCCGAAAGAAAATAGGGATTTTTTTCGTATATGTCACCCCAATGTATGTTTTAATTGTGCTAAATTTCTTCTATATTGGTTCAGTAGATTAGCAGACAGACTTTCGAATTTCTTATATATATGTAACTTTAATAATGTGTGTGTACATTAAAGTCAGCGGTAATCAAGGGAAACTAAATCCTAAGTTCTTACTTACGAGATGATAAATACAGTTCAAACATTAACGGGTTCACACTGGCGTGGTATTACATTCCTAACACCATAAATCCCTTCCTGTGGGTTTGAATAAACACTAATCCATTCTTTACCGAGAAGTGCTATAATTACCTGAGAGGTTTGGATTTTCTATTGGTAAATAATTTTAAGCCTGATCTGACTTGAAATAATGTCAATACATGATACTAATGAGAACTTGTGGCAACGTTATTACACGTAAAATTTGGTAAGCGCTAACTGACACAACCTTTATATACGTCGGTAAAAAAAATATGTCTTTCTTTAGACAACGTGCATTAACGGCTGAAGCTTGTAACAATTCCTTGAAGCTACGTCATTGCACCGTATTACCTAAGATTGTTGCACTGATAGCGCCGCTCTATGTTAGTTTTTATGTACACATGTACAAAAGCAGAACGTCAGTAATCGTAATTTATTTTGTATGAGAAGATATAGTGCCGTACAAAAAACATTTGAAATTCTAACAATTTGAAGTGTTAAGTAATTCCTTTTTCCGCCTTCCGCCATCTCGCCATTTCGGTGACGCTGTAAAAACTATCAAGTCATATTGATAGTTAAAAAAACTAATGTAAAACATATCACGAATCATGAATAAGATAATCATGTTACATAGCACTCGAACTCAATTATTATCGATTCGATATTAATCGAGACGCCTTAACGTATGCTGTCTTATCATTGAAATAAATTACTAACGTCCGTTTGAGTTCAAGTCATTGCAATATATTATAGTTATTGTCTACAATGAAATATTCGCAGCCATCCAACAAATGTCACGGCCTAAGCATCTCATTCAGAATGATACATTGTGCCATTACGATACAACACAGAACAATGCCGGGGATATCAACGATCATCAAGAAGCAAACTACGTATCCGATATTTTACTGTAGACATATTACTTTTCTCTATATTGTGTTTTTTGGGATTGTAAAGCCTAGCAGCGAGGGAGCTATAATGGCCCAGTGGCGGGACCGTGCGACTGTTTTGAAGAGTCACGGCTTTCAAACCCGGGCACACGCCAATGAGTTTTCCTATTATATTTTTCCTATTATACTAGTGTGTCCAACTGGTAATGCATTTTATCATACGCTTTTCGGCGAAGCAACATCGTGAGGAAACCTGTATATCTCTAGAGAATTCTAGGGATATGTGTAACCTACCAATCCGCATTGGAGTAGCGTGGTAGGTCTTAGTTTCAATTCTTTTCTTCAAAAACGGAGGCGTATGCGCAGCGGGATAGTAAAACCCTAATGGACGTAAACGATGAAAGGAAATATCTCTACACGTCGCCCTAAGTCGAGGTTCAACCTCACAGGAGGCACCCTTAGTAGGACGTTCACCGCCTCTACTAGAGCTTCCGTGCTCTACTCTCCGCGTTTCGCAATTTCGACGATGCTTCTGCTCTGGCCCGTTCTGCCTTATGACGCAGTAAAAGCGGTCAGGGCTAACAGCAAATAGACTTAAAAAAAAATAAAGAAAAATATTGTGAGGAGACTTGCATCTTTTGTAAAATCTTGGAATTACCATGCCCACTGCATTATGCTATAATCACGCTTTCCGGAGCAGAATTAATAGCTCACCACTATTGCTACAAGTTTATCATTAAATAAATTTATCACCTCAGGAACCTATAGACTCGTCTGTTTTAGTTTCAGTGGGCTGAATCGAATATATGTATTTTTTATTATTTATTTATTATACTTCTTATAAATTGACGGAATCTGTAACTTCCTAGCATATGTGGAGCCTACCAATCGGTATTAGAACAGTGAGGTGAATCTTAATTCCAATCCTTATAAGGAGAGAGAAATCTTATCTTTAATAATGTGATAGAAACAGCTTCTATATGCGTACTACAACAAATTGTAGCTAATCGTGAAAACGTGTAAGGTCTCAAACATTACGGTATTGTGCAAACCAGTTTCGCAGGTTAGAGTGTAGTAGTTAATGACTAAGGCGTTGTCTTGGAAATTGCCTAAAACGAGCGGCGCAATTTGCTATATCGCCGTTTAGCCTTAAATGCATCTCTATTTGTCAGAAAGCTGTTTAATTCAAAATGAAGTATTCACTTTCTCTTGTGCTAAATACATATTGTTTATAAATTCATACAATTTTGATAATGTATGTAAATATAAAGTTTAATAAAAAAAATTGTAGAATAGGCGACAACGACGAGAAATTCAAGATTTTGAATGTACTTTCTTGTTCGGCTATGATATATACTCGCATAATCGATTTTAACTAAATTGATGCTACTGTGGCTAAGGGTAAGGTCCCTACAGTAATTTTAGTGTTATCTTCATAATCAAATTTAACCTCTATACAAAGTCATAAAGTTATTGAATCACTTGTTAATGGCGTCGAATATAACGTTAAACTTTTAAACAGGAACAGTTCTGTTCGTGATGCAAAAGCGGATGACTAACCTTTTGTGTAGAAAATTCTGACAGGTTTCATAACTCAACTGCAATCTCAATAGAAGGCATGCCAACATAACTGTGCAGTCTTCCAGGATGATTGCAGGAAACGTTTTAGAGTTAACCATCAGAACTGGATTCCAAACTAGTAGATACCAACACCTATTCTCAACAGTTACTTAAGTTATTTTTTTAAGAAAGTAATATATAATGGTGATTACTCAGTTAGGCCTAGTTTTGCTTAGCATCTTATTATTTTTATTTGCTTAATCTAGTAAATGTAAAAGTACAAGTAGCAAGGATACATTCATAGAAATTTCGTCATTACTGTTGTTAAAACAACATTGGTACTATGATTTTTTTTAATGACTACTTACTTAATTTAATTTCGTTTATCCTAAATGAATTAAAAAAGTAATGATAGGATTATTGTGTTAGCAAACGCAGATAATGGCAAAATAATTCTAATATTACATGTTACTATGGAATTTCGCAAAGCACGCTTGCTTCTATAAATCATTTCTAAATATATATTAATTTATGGGTTGGGTATGGTGAAAGTTTATGGAAAACAGAAGAAAAAAATAAGTCAGATTCTTAGATGTGAAACACACACCCAATACAACATCAATGCAGATTAGAGATCTAAGGCTATAAATAATATCGCGAGATAGGAAAATCAAAACTTGTCTGTATGCGCTGCTTTGGGACGTTTTTCTCCCCCGGCAAGTGCTTTCATAATGGCTTGTACTTTCATGTACACTTCTTAAATAAACAAAATATCAGTAGCTATACTATATAATAGAATAAACGCAACTCTTATTGTCGTTTCAGAACAGATTTACATTTTCACTGGATCGTAATAGATTACGGGCATAAGTCCTTTAACTCTCTCAGTTGATAAATAAACAACTACGAACAAAAACCCTTGTGTGACAAAAGATATCAAGACAAGATAAAGGTTACTAAATCCAAGAAACAAATGTTTAACCACGGTAACTCGACACGCATTGTTGTTATAACACCATAACACATGTTCGTTGTAATTGACATAAATGTCAAACGCGGACCTGTAGACTTGTTTTAAATTTAGAAAATGTTTATGGTAACAACGGATGTTATTTTCCATCTACTCTAAATCTCTAACGCGTAATTCTACGTAATCATCGCCTTACGATTTAAGCTTTGCAGCTTCTTAATGTCCTACTTAATGAAGAAGAAATCTACTTCTAAGTAGAAAGAATAGGAGTTCAAAATAGTGGTCATAACTATTATTTGGTGACTCATTTCTGAATTCTCTATATGATATTCTGTTCGCTACTTTATATATTTAAATCTGAATAAAGGAAATCGTTGTTAATTAATATTATATTTCGTGTCTTCTTTTTTATTGTTATATTCAGGTTTAATTAATCTCGGCCGACCTCAGTCGGTATACACATTCATATAGCTTACATATTAATATTAGTTTATTTTCACTGTTTAAAAAAACCTACGGTAATCTACTAATGTACTACCGTTAGCACTATAATATCAATATAGCTATTTAGATTACCCAACCGATCAAGACTATTATAGAAGTCAGTGGGCGTCATTCATTCACTACTTAAGTAAAAGCAATTTGATGTGGCATAATTCTGTAAACGAGTTTCTTTAAAAATTTTAATGATATTCAAACGATATGCAAGTAATTAGTGAGAGATCGTCTAAAATTATTTGCAGCTATTAGATTAGTAACACGTTTGACTACTTACATAAGACGTTAATGTACTTTATCTTTTGAAATAATGGAGCTTTCATCGAAACATTCGATATGTGCGATATTCCTTTTTTACAGTATGGAAGTAAACGACCTATCTTTTGCCAACTATACTCATTACAACTTCTAAATAAAAATGGTCACGTACAATGCGGTAGATGGAAAGCTATTAAAAGAGATAAATTATTAATCCTTAATCATTTAAATACACTGGTTACCTAAGCATATCATGCTTGACATTGTGATTCTTTGTTCCATTTAATGTACGATTTACTGAATATCTTAGGAGTTACAAAAAAATATAAACCCGGTAATAAATTCAAGCGGAATCTCACGTTCAAGCCCATTCGTCCGAAATCGCAATTCGTCAGGTACAAGTTGACAAGTTTATATATAAAGGCTGAGTAAGGCAAACGTTAGTTTTGTCTTCACATATCGGCATTTAACGAAAGAGTTAAATCGTTGTTTATGGAAATTGACGCGTTAAAATATAGGGGAGCGGGTAGGATGCGTTGGGACTTGGATTGCCGTGAAGGTGACAGACAGCGGTCGCGCGCTTAGCCGGCGGGCATTAGCGCACATTGTGTCGCGAACATTCAAGACCCGAGCAGTGCGCGGCCGGCGCGCGACCCAATCGCACTCGACCGACCAACGGGCATGCGCTACCAGCGACCTTCGCATTTAACGCGTACACAGACTAGATGGCGCGAAAAACTTCACCCCGATTCAAATTTCAATTAACATTTAGTTATATATTTCCTGCTAATTTACTTAATTAGCATCAAAGTGATTAACGTTATTGTGCGAGTGTCCAAAGTTCACAACTAATAAATGAGGGCTCGAGTTAATCAAAGCGGGAGCTGATTTTTTCATCACGGGCAACGGTTCTGAGATGAAATTGTTTAAGAGAAGGCTTTCGTTCGGCAGCGATAAACAGAGACGCATTTCCAATTCTGACGATCCTTTCAAAGATGAGGTATATTGTTCACATAAATCGTATCGTAGAATTTATTGTATAAAATAAAAACGTATAGATAGATGTATAACTGCATAAAAAAGAGATTTAGTAATTATTTATAAGACATAGGTAATTAATCTGCGATACATAATATTTTCACAATTTATTCATTACTGAACGCTTGTCTAGAAAAACAACCGCTTAAACATGTCCTTGAAGTGTATGAATATATTACCTCGTTATCGTGTGTTTCTACACAACGTATGAATTTGATAAGCATTTTTATTTCGGAGACGCTGCGCGAGATTCTATTTACTTTAACTCGGTTGTAACTTACCGCCATATTCTTGGAAACAATCTGTAAATATTTTTTTGTTTTTAACATTATTAGTTTTTCGTACATATCTCTTGAAATGGGTTATAATTGTTAAGGCATATTGTATCTAATGAATGCTAAACTTCATTAAAAAAAATTAAGTAAACTACTTACCAAAACTTGGATTTTGCTTTTAAGTGTTAATTGTAAGAATTACACTAAACAGGTACCTAATTAAGGTACCATTTCATCAGTTGTGTTGACTAATATATATAATTACTGTCTAAACGGTATCACCTACATATATGAGGCAATAAGACCGGAACTATTAGGAGTCGGGAACAGTAATCGTGTGATAACTGAGAGGTCCCAATTAAATGTGTCCTAAGCCAATAATATCGTCAAAAGGTCTGTCTAGATTTCGCGGTACTGCGGCGATTAATGTGTGAAATAAATTGGAAGGCAAGGTTATCTTATCAACCGAAGGCCGTGGAATGCTTTAATATTGCCACTTACAAATGCAAATTACTTCCGACTAATTTTATTCGCGCCTGTTGCAGTATAGTATATCTTTGCATTAAAGATGAATATCCAAAATAGAAGTTAGTTTAAAGAATTATTTTGAACAGAGCAACCGCCGAGTTTCTTGCTGATTCTTCTCGGTAGGAACAGATTATCGAACCTGCAGTAGAGTTGACGATTCAAAAGCAGTTGTTTATAAGTTTACTTGAATAAAGAATATTTTGAAATTGAATTTGAATTTAAATTAGAATCTTATATTATACGTTGTTTATAAATCTATATCGATATCATTACTACATATTATAAAGCAAAGTCCCCCGTCACGTCTGTCTGATTGATTGTATGTCTGTTCGCGAAAACTGCTGTACGGATTTTTATGCTGTTTATATCAATAACCAAATTACTCAGATTTTATGTTAATGATGGTACGAGTTAATTTTAATAATTATATATTAAAATTAACAGAAGAAGTTGACTTTTTCCTTATGCTTTTATTGAAAACGTTGTCTCATCTCTTCGAGATATAAAGATTGATATGCTCGGTTACTCCTCTGTAATATATTTAGACAAAAAGCCGGAATGGCATGTATCTATCGTTTAAGGATAGCTTACTATACCCATTCTAACTTTAGAGAAATGCACACGTACACTTCGATAATTGGACAGAAATGTTAACATATATGGTACTATTCTTAATTAACTTAAATGCTTTAAGTTACTTTAAACTTACAAAGCTTATCATCACGACAGTATGTTCTACTACGGAGTGATTCACTAGTATTTTTAAATCTATCATACGTATTGATTACATAACCTAAGCAAAACATCGTAAAAATTAAAGTATGAATCTTTCATTCATACTTTAATTTTTCATTTCATTGTAGATTCCTTATTCAGCATTAACTTTAAAGTATTATCAAACATTTAATACCGGGTTGTAACGACAAGTTACATAATTAGAATTAAATTTAAATGAAAATTTGCAGCATTGAAGTAAGAAAGAAAACGATATATTTTATGTACATAAAAAAAGTAATAAAGTAGAGTACAAACTCTACCTACGCGCAGTTGTAACATATATTTTTTACAATCTATATATTTGTTAAGTTTTGTTAGTTTTATTACGTGGTTACAAATATAACTTAAATAGCGGTTGCAGTAACAAAAACTTCTAAGATTACACAACTTTTTATAATCAATCAATATATCCGATATTTTACAAGTTTAAGATATTACTTTTTGGTAATATCTTAAATGTTCAATGCAAATACTTCAATACAACATGACCTTATGTTTAAAAGATAAATTATCAAGAATTTGTACATAAATTAGGTAAGAATGTCCTTGACTATTCGATGTTAGAATAAATTATGCCATGAACGCATGCTTACTTCCAATGTAACGTAACAATGTAACGTGTTTATTTGAGGAGTCGTTAGCGCACGTGTAAGGCGATCTGTTTTATTATTATGAACATTTATATTTGAAAAAATGTCTTATACAAGCAATGGTGAGACGAATTGGTAACACGTCGGGTAACTAGCGTGTTTAAAACATTTACTATTTTTCTGTACTTTGGAAATATGTAGAGTCTAGTTAAATTAAGTAAGCTCACAAACATACGAGTATCCATTAAGTGGCTTTGCCAGCACGGCAGAAAAGTACTAAATAGATCGCTCATTTATAAATATGGGGTTTAAAATGGGTAAAAAGGGTAAAAAATGGGGGCTAGTTTTTTTTTTTTCGAACTGACTGTATGCTGTTAGCCCTAATGGCTTTTACAGCGTCACCGGGCGGGACGGGCGAGCGCAGAAGCATCGTCGAGGTTGCGAAATGCAGGGAGTAGAGCGCAGAAGCTCTACTTAAGTCGGGGAACGTCGTCCTAAGGGTGCCTCCTGTGAGGCCGGACCACGGCTTAGGGCGACGTGTAGTGGAGGGTTGATGGTATGACTTAGATTAGTCATTGCGGCGTCGGAAGGGTGGCGAGAAGCCACGACCGACCGACGTCAGAAAACTGGGACCTCGTCTTCGCCGGCGAAGACGCTGTGTGTGTGTATTACGTGTATCTGTGTTGGCGATCGTTATTTGATCGTCGGGGTCATACAAGACGCTTTTTGGACGCCTATATTTTCGATGCTCGGACCTAACTGGGATGTAGGTAGAAGCAACTGAAATAAGGGGGTTCGAGTGTACCTCAGATTTCTCGAAGTAAGATTTCGAAAAACGTTTAAAGAGGTGAGTAATGGTAGGAAGATCGAGGTCTCTATGGAGGTCAACGTTCCGCATGAAAGGGGGCTATTTAACCTTGTTTTGACATATGTATATATAGTTAGAACTTTACGTTTATCCTGCCATGAATATTGACCTCAAAAGTGTTTGTATTATGTACCTTGATTTAAAACTAGCCAGCAAACTTGATATTTACGACTACTATGTCATTGATTGTAAATAGTGGCTCTAATAGCTGGCCGTGAGCCAAAATAATCAATTTAGCGAACATATTTTCCCACTTCAACTAGGAATCAAAGCGAAGACAATGTATCCGGAGCAACGCTCCTAGTTACTTTAGTTACAGTTTTACGTAACAGTAGAAAGTGTCACTTGGTCTAATTTTGACTCACTTTCCACAACGTGAAATACGATAGATACGAAAGGATATTAACTAACTATACTTATATTAATGCAGTACGTACCTATAACTCTCGGAGCTAAAAAGCAAGTCTCTCCAACCAAGCTGCAGATTATCACGTAAATGCCACGATATGGATCCTAGTTAGACTATAATGAGAGTGATGAGATGCTTATATTTTTTTAATAGGCACTCAAATGACACTCGATGGGAGACCGATATTATCAGTATCAGTACTAACGAAATCTATCACACATTATACGCTTTCGACCTCCGTCGCGTACGGATGTCTCGACAAGCGATTTTCGATTCGACCACCCAACCAGTGGTTGCGCTCTGTTTGTTACGATCGTTTCCGATCCGGTCTTTAATTTTATAAATAATCCTTTTGTAAAGTTTCGCGCTAAAGTGCCGCCCATGTTGTGTCGTGTTTTTCATAGCGTGTTGCTTGCAGTGCAACGCGGCTAGTGTTATCATCGTTGCTCGATTAGTTTGGTGCAGTGCTTTTGTGTACAGTGCCTGTTGATCCGGTCCGTGAGTACTCTAGTCTGTAAAGTAGGTACACACCTCTGTCTCCCGAAGGGGCAAGGACTCATTAGGGGCACACCTTAGGTACACACCTCCCTGTCTTCGCAGGCAGGGAGGACCTACTTTCCTCCGGGTCCACCATGGACCCAACCTACGTAGGCGACCCGCAGATGGGGGGACTCCTAGAGTACCTCCAGACACGCCACCCGGCCGTCCATAAAGATGTTCTGAAGGGATACCTTCGAATGGCACCCGTCACGAGAGATAGCCCTCCAACCAACAATACTGTTCGTCCTGTGTCGACTGACATGGATCTCGAACAACCCCAGGTCGCGGAATCTTCTTCCGAAACTTTAGACGCCGACAACGGTTTCGAAACCGTCATTAGTAAGAGCCAGAAGCGAAAGCTAAAGGCTCCCAAGACGGTCCCTCCTAAGAGACCTGTTACCTCCGCGGCCAAGCCCATTGACCGCCCCCAGTCTTCTCAAAGCGAAGTCACCGAAGAGTCGCAAGACTCCCCGATGGCTGAACGCCGAGAGAAAGTCCCACCACTCTACATCAGGGAGAAAGATGCCTGGCAACGACTACTGCCTAAACTTGATGCCCAATCCATAACGTTTGGGAGCGCACGTTCCACAAACGTGGGCATAAGGGTATCTCCACCCACCTCAAATGACCACCGCCGTCTTACAGCGCTGCTGAGAGACGACAATGTCCAATACCACACATACGCGCTAGAAGACGAACGCGAACTTCGCGTCGTTATCCGCGGACTCCCCGTTGAGATTGACACTGAGTCGATCAAAGAGGACCTTAAGTCCCAAGCCCTACCGGTTAGAGAGGTACATCGTATGTACCAATCAAGGACCAAAGCTCCCTATGAGCTTTGCCTCGTCGTATTAGACTTGTCACCAGAAGGCAAAAAAGTCTTCAACGTGACATCTATATGCCGACTTTCCGGGCTTCGTATCGAAGTCCCGCGTCACCGTGGAGCGATCGGCCAATGCCATCGCTGCCAGCTATATGGACACTCAGCCCGTAATTGCCACGCGCGCCCCCGATGTGTGAAATGCCTCGGAGACCATGGCACGTCCGATTGTTCTCGCACGGTTCCGACCGAAGAACCTCCGAGTTGCGTACTTTGCAGGACCAAAGGACACCCCGCGAACTATCGCGGTTGTCCAAAAGCCCCGCGAAAGACAAAACACGTCGGTAAATCGGCAGCCCGAAAGAACAACACACGGGCGGGTCATAAAGTTGTAGCTAAGCCCGTTGTAGATAAGTACATACCGGCTCCTTTGCCCGCCACTAATCCGTGGCATAAAAACAAACAAACCACAGCTGTTGCTACCCCCGTCGCTACACCCCACCCCCCTCAGGTAGTGGCGAGTAAACCTAATCCAACACAGGTGGTCGCCAGGTCGGCTAACAATGCGACAAATAACTTCGCAGAAGATATGAAGTTAATTAGTTCCATTGTTGCGCTTATCGACGTTAATGAGCTATCTATATTGGCTAATAAACTGAGGAATAATCCTCAAAACCGTCTCTCCGCACTATTGGAGCACGCTAGCCTAATTGAGGCAGTAAAAAACATTAACGCTTAATATGGATAGCACACTAAAAGGCAGACTCAAACCGACTCAACTTTCTATAGGTCTGTTCAACGCAGACGGCCTTTGGGAACAGATTCACGAAGTACGCGAATTTTTGGCTGCGCACCCGATTGACATCCTTTTAGTGCAAGAGACATTCCTGAAGCCTTGCAATCGCGATCCTAAAATAGCAAACTTTGTATTAATTAGAAACGACCGACTTACGGGCCCTCTTGGAGGCACAGCAATTTACTACAAGAAGTCTCTTCACTGCACCCCTCTAGATCCCCCTCGACTTACCAACATCGAGGCCTCAGTATGTCAGTTAGGCATGACCGGCCATCAGCCGATTATAATTGCGTCAATCTATCTCAGTCCATCTAAATCTCTCCTAGAGAGCGACATTAGGACGCTTTTAGGACTTGGAGATGCCGTCTTACTAGGCGGTGATTTCAATTCAAAACATAGTCAATGGAACCGATCGTCTCCAAATGCCAATGGCAATCTATTACATAGATTAAACAATTCCCCGTTCCTTAACTTTGAGATTTTAGCTCCAGACGAGCCCACACGGTACTCTCGCCCCACCCACCCCATTCAGACTGCCAGTACAATTGACATGGCACTAATAAAAAACATTACCCTGCAGCTTCATAGCATACAAGTTGTTCATGACTTAGATTCCGACCATCGCCCGGTCTTACTACAGCTAGGACCCCCTCTAACCGCGTCGGTTCAAAGTAAAACTATAATCGATTGGAAAAAACTTAGTGAGCGTCTCCACTTTGTTGATTCAGAGCACCTCAAACAAATTCCTGACCATATAGATTCAGTGGAAACTGCCAAAGCAGCGACCGCTCATCTCACAGCCCACTTATGTAATACTCTCAAGGATTGCTCTAGGGAAATTCCCGACAACTTCCGCTGTCGAGAACTACCAGATGACCTGCGAGAATTAATAACTAAAAAACGTGCTGCCACTAGGGCACGCGACAGATATCCGACTCGAGAGAATCGTAATACGCTTAACAGATTGCAGAAAGAGGTTAAACAAAAACTAGCCTCATTTCACAATACTTCCTGGGATAGAAAGCTCTCGGAGATTAAGCCAGGACACCAGGCTTACTGGCGCCTGGCGAAATCTCTAAAAGCGGATGGGTACGCAGCCACCCCACCACTACTTCGTCCGAATCTTCCCCCTGCGTTTGACGACGCTGAAAAGGCCGAATGCTTGGCGGACAGCTTGGAAGAGCAATGTTCCCCCAACCCCAGTAGACCCGAACTCACCGAATTCCACTCCAGAGTGGTAAAGGTAGTAGATGATCTATCTGTGACGACTCCCGAAAGCGAGCCGTTGCTTCCCACTACCGGAGAAGAAGTCCGCACCATTATTAAAAACCTACACTCCAAAAAAGCCCCAGGACCTGATTCCATCTCCAACAGAGCACTAAAGTGCCTTCCTAACCAAATCATCCACTTACTGGTACTGATTTTCAATGCCCTCCTTGTCGGATGCTCCTTTCCTGATGATTGGAAAGAAGCTACAGTGATAGGTATCCCTAAACCGGGAAAGCCCCGAAACATCCCGACTAGCTATCGTCCCATTAGTCTACTAAACAGCTTAGGGAAAATATACGAACGAATCATCCTCGCCCGATTAAAATCCGTAGTTGATAGCCAAAATCTTATTCCGAACGAACAGTTCGGATTTCGTCCAAATCACACCTGTGTTCAACAAGTGCACCGCCTCACGGAGCACATTTTGCAAGGTTTACAAACCAAGCAGTTTACAGGTGTCATATTCTTCGACGTCGCCAAAGCCTTCGATAAGGTCTGGCACGCAGGCTTAATCTACAAGCTGCTCCAACTAAATATACCAGACCGACTTGTACTCATCTTACGAGAGTACCTGACTAATCGCACCTTTCGGTATCGCATAGACGGCACTTTATCGTCTCGCCGCACAATTCGTGCTGGTGTCCCTCAAGGATCTGTGCTGGCACCCTTATTGTACTCGCTCTACACGAGTGACATTCCACGGGCGCCTATCAAAGAGCGTACACATCTTGCCCTTTTTGCGGATGACACCGCTGTATTTACCACATCCCGCCGGCCTCAAGTAATAACTAGACGTCTCCAGAAAGCGGTAGACAGCCTCGGACGCTGGTTCCGCCATTGGAGAATCGAAATAAACCCGGATAAAAGTGCAGCCATGCACTTTATCGGTAATCGCTTTAGATCTCAAATAGACACACCTAAGGAAATTTCCCTTTACAATACACCGATTCACTGGCAACAGAAAGTCAAGTACCTAGGTGTCACCTTTCAACCTTCCATGACCTTCCACGAGCACATACACATAGTCTGCAATAAGGCTGCGTATGTTATGGGACGACTTTATCCGATGTTATGTAAGAAAAGTAAGATGTCGCTTCGCAACAAAGTGACACTCTACAAAACTTGCATAAGACCAATAATGTCCTATGCGAGCGTTGCGTTTGCGCACGTTTCAAAAGTCAGATTGCTCAGGCTCCAAAGACTACAGAACCGATTTATGCGGACAGCCACTGGTTGTCCGTGGTTCATGCGAAACGTTGACCTCCATAGAGACCTCGATCTCCCTACCATTACTCACCTCTTTAAACGTTTTTCGAAATCTTACTTCGAGAAATCTGAGGTACACCCGAACCCCCTTATTTCAGTTGCTTCTACCTACATTCCAGTTAGGTCCGACCATCGAAAATATAGGCGTCCAAAAAGCGTCCTGTATGACCCCGACGATCAAATAACGATCGCCAACACAGAAACACGTAATACACACACACAGCGTCTTCGCCGGCGAAGACGAGGTCCCAGTTTTCTGACGTCGGTCGGTCGTGGCTTTTCGCCACCCTTCCGACGCCGCAATGACTAATCTAAGTCACACCATCAGTCCTCCACTACACGTCGCCCTAAGCCGTGGTCCGGCCTCACAGGAGGCACCCTTAGGACGACGTTCCCCGACTTAAGTAGAGCTTCTGCGCTCTACTCCCTGCATTCCGCAACCTCGGCGATGCTTCTGCGCTCGCCCGTCCCGCCCGGTGACGCTGTAAAAGCCAAAGGGCTAACAGCATACAGTCAGTTCGAAAAAAAAAAAAAAAATCTATCACTACTAATGAAATTATTTTGCTACAATCCGCGATTAAGCGAATAGATTTTTTTATTATGCTAAATGTAGAGTAGACTATCCGTTCTCATACCAATCATCTAAGATTACTAAAAAGGCCATGCACAAATAACCACCGCTACCACAATATACAAGCTCTACACACGTTCACTATCATAAATTCAACAATCGTTTCGCCCCGCAACTAAAGTATCATCAGGAAATAGATTCCAAGACAAAATCGCAAAGCTAAACACTTGTTCACTGTACATTTAGCATTATATATATTTTCTATTTACTTAGTTACGGATTGTAGCATAATAATTTCATTATTACTTTTGTATTATGGATCTCCGCAAAGTTACGCCTAATTCTATAATTTATGGTTCTATCACATAAACATTAAGCCAAATACTTTCCACTTAATATTGGTATATACATTATGAGTAGTAATGTAAGCATCCAGTATAAAAGCAGGTAGAGTGGGACATAAAGTTTGAAATAATAAGTAGACTCCAGTTGAATACCAGAATTATGCCAAGTCAAAGAATTGACATGCTTCACAATATTTTGAGTGAATATATAGTTTTCATATTTAGTCCTTGAAATCCTGACGAGGATTGACACCAAGATTCATTTTATCATACGTGGGAATATTAAGTCGCAAAGAGAGTCCTTATGCTATTAGAGTCGTCCCACTAAAACGTTCATCCTGAAACGCAAATAGACGATAGTGTGGACAATGGAACGTAATAGGCGGGAAATGAAAACTCGGGGTCCGTTGCGTGGCGGTCGTTAGTTATATGTAGAGCCAAACGCTTCGCTTATACGTGCTACAATTGTCCTTGGCCTCTGTTTGCTCAACGTGCGCATACTTGTATACAGTGCTTTATGTGATACGCGATAACGTTTATCAGCATGCAATGAAATATATATCAAAGTATCATTTACTTATAAGGTACTTGGTGGAGATAATATCGCATCAATTAATTTCTTCGTACTAATTCATAAACCGACATTTTTGTCGTGTCGACTTTGGTAAGGTCCTCTGTTCCATAAAGGTGTATACACCATACAGCGTCTCAACAAACCGTAAATTTTGAATCAATGGTATTATGTTTCTTATATTCAATCTCCTTGAGAACAGTTAGAGTATAATTAGTAAGCCTTGATGTTGTGCATAAGGTTACCCTAGCAGGGTTACCTTCCTTACACCTGGAGTCCACCGAATAATAATAATAATACCTTGTACTTTGAGTATAATAATATTATCTTCTTATTTACGGCTCGATGGATCAATATGTTGATAATATATGTGTAGATGTTTGATTGTCTTATCAAATTAGTCCATGCATCAGAAATATAAAACCTCTTTACGGTGATTTTATAGAATTGTTTTCTCGTTATCATTCATTAATATTGATATTTTGTACTATTAAAATCATAGTTTTCTTATTTTTTTTATTTAATATGGCTTTATTATACACAGTGATCAATAGGCAATATCATTAAAAACTAAACTTTAAACAAAGGGCGGCCTTATAACTTAAGGTGACCTCTTCCAGGTAACCATTACACTTAGGACCTTTATTAAACAAAACGATACGGATAAGTGCAACTAAGATTTAAATAAATATATAAATGTACATACTAATACAAACACTAAAATAATAATAAATAAATATGAAATAGATAAATGCTTCAATAACTATTTATATTTCAGTTATTTATTCAGTCACAGACCGGCCTGTAAGTGAGAATGTCGCATTAAATAATGCTACAGAAGATGAAATTCATATAGTTAACTTTGTCGAATCACACATAAAAAGAGAGAGAGATAATATATGTCTCATTTGCTTTCTCTTAGCTGTAGATGGAAGCAGTTTAGGTTGGCTCTAGGTTAATAATTCTATGATTAATTTTGATCCTTTAATGTCGGATACAGGAAGTAACGTATACTGATAACAATCAGAAAACAAGAGATACACTTACAAAGGTGTTTTAACGTGTCTCCTTGGTAAAACACATTACTACATAATTTACATTTGTTAGGTTTGCTTACGCTAAAGTAGCCAAGTATTAGTATTCTTACTCTCTCTAAGACTAACAATTTCTCTACGATGTAAACAAAAAGTGCATTCCGATCTTACATACCCAAATATTACATACTACTAAGTGGGCATATATTTGTTTTATGTCAATTATAGCTACTTCTATACGCTCAATTAATTTATATATTCACAATTACATTGGATAATAAATTAAACAGGATAGGATAATGTAGGATAATGTAGGATATGTATTTAATTGATTTGTAGTTAACCTACTCGCTATTTATGTTAAATTTTATTGGTCATTTTATACTAATTACTTTAAACTAAAAGAAACCGTGTCACTGTACTTGATATAAGTTATTCAGACAAAATTATTAAACACAAAAATAATAAGGGTAAAAAAGATACAATAATAATAAAAAAATTGTAATTTAGGTTCCTACCTAGGTAGAATATGAGAAAAATGTATTATTCGTTTATGACTAATTTATAGAAATACGCGTTACTTTGCGGAGATCCATAATATAAAAGTAATAATGAAATTATTTTATTATAATCTGCGAATATTTAAATGGAAAATGTACATAATTCTAAATATAGAGTGTACTATCCGTTTTTATATCATGTGTTTTTACGAATTCGTAAAAACACATGCACAAACTTTCACCATCACCACCACAATACACAAGCACCACACACGTTCACTATAACAAACTCAACAATCGTTTCCCCACAACCGAAGCATTATCAGGAGATAGACTCCACGACAAAATTGCAAAGCGAAGCATTATATATATTACCGAAGATCTTCTCTTATCTTTTATTACTGTTTTTGGTTTGTGCAAAATATTATTAATTAACAGACGTTTAATTTGATTAATATTTCCCGAGATTGGTTTTACTTAATAGTTTGTTTTACAAGCTTATTGTTAAAGGAGTTTCAGCCTTTCAGTCGTACGGTGTTTTGTAAAATATTTAAGTATTTTCTTCCTCAGGGACCTGCATAACCCCATTACCATCTTTTTTGATCTGTATGAAAATAGCTGCCTTAAGTAAACCTCAATGTATCAACCGATATTCGAGAATTGGTTTAAAAACCTTGGAATGCCTAGTGTGGTACCTACCGTTGGCCTCAAGTTAAATATTCCGTACACATTCTCAAGCCATAATTCACAATTTGGAAAAACAAACAACATAAGAGGTGTCAAATGTCAGCGATATAGTGTACCGGCACACAAGAGTGAATGGTTTTATTAGTTCTCGCCCATAAATATCGAAAGTAGTAACCAAATGTGAAATGCACCCACGCTCATTTCTGATTACTTACACAGAATTCGATGCACTAAACACGTGGGATGTTTATTATCTTATCGGTTCAATACTAATAGTCTATCCGCTGTGCTATTTCTATATGTAGATCTAACTTATAAACAAACTCCCTATTAACACATTTAAAATTTATAACACTTTTTCATAACATTCGTGTCTGGTTTAAATTTCTAATGAGTGAAATGGTTTACATCAAGAATGTATATTCCTAGAGTGTAATTGGAATTACTTATACATGATCAAAAAGACAATAGAATGCGCCAAAGAAACATTAGTACCACCCATTAACATTTATGCATAACATTTTTATAAAGTGGTGCATTTTTTTGCGAAATAGTATTACAGAATTATAACTACAATTACTATTCGTAAGGTGCCATTTTTATACTAAGATCTATATGTTTTACATAATAAAACTACACCAAATTCACACATATCAAATCCTTTATCGTATACCCAAAAATAACGGGAAATCCCAAGTTAATGGGATCCCGTACTTTATTACTCGATAATATGTGAACATTTATAAAACCTGACTTCGGCGATAATACTTTCAGACAATCAAGAAATGAAGAGTCATTAGCATAATGTCATGACTTACTAAACAAGCCAAATTGTTAAGTCAGATATCCTTGTAGCGGAAAAATATAATTTTAATATGCAATTACCAATAAATTGTAACATCTAATTTTAAGAAATAGCGTGAATATTGAATTAGAAACTTGAATCCTATGTGAGAATCCAAAAATTTTTACATAAAGTGATGGCCGCTTGACCTCTGAACGAACGAAAATATAGATAAGGTACGTTAGGTAAAGATTATTACGCTATATTGGTGTTAAATCTTGAGACCGAGTACTTAACGGATCTCTTATTCGGGAATATATATGGCATAATTATAACAAAAGTAAGCATTTCCTAAATATCATAGCTCACTCTTGAACGCATAAACAACTGACATTTACTGTCAAGAAAACTACATACCTTAATAAAAACTATAAAGTTTTCGTTACTAACTAAATACATCATTATCATTCGCATGCCCTTATCCCACTCTAAGTAGGGTCGGCACAATATGTTTTTCTCTTCCATTCTCTTCTTTCATTCGTCAACCAACCATCTCTTTTTGGGCCTCTCTTTAGTCACATATCAATACTCATTCATATTTAACACTCGTTTGGTGACATAATTTTTATCCGTCCATACTATCCATATCATATTTGCACTTCTCTTCTTTTCTATAATGGGTGCAACTTTCAGGCAACCAAAAACTTCAACTTTCATTACTAACTGAATACATATATTTATTTTAAATTTAATTTTAACTTAACCAAAATAATCAAGTAGCTTTAAATTATGTGCAGAGCACCTATGGAATGCAAGGTGAACGGGACATCCTTATTAACAACTAACTTGAATGTCTCAAACAATTTGCCGTTATAACATGTTGTATAGTACATTTTCATGTTATTAAAATTCTGTAGTAAAAACTAGTTGTCACCTAAACTGACGTTGCTGTTGCAACGGATATGAAGTGACTGGACCAGTTAAAAAATGTCGACCTAAACTGTTTGCTGAATAAATGTATAAGAGGTAGAGGAGGTGGAGAAGCAATTATACGGATATATTTGTTTTCGTATATCAGAATTAAAATATTTGATCTCCATGCCATTGAAAAGATTGAATGTGAAAAACATTCGCCAAGGCTACTAAGCGAAATGATATTTATTTATCTTATAAATGCTAGCATGATAAGTCCTGGATAATTATATAATACCAAAGATAACTCACAGATTTAATATTAAAGTGACCTAATTCAAAATTAATTTCTATACCATCTATGACATCGCGCTTCGAACTATTCAAAAGATAGCGTTTTTTCCAAGTTTTGGGTTTAGAAGCATAGCGTAGCGCCTAGCGCTACGCTATGCTTTATTGCAATTTATCACAAAATAACTTTTTGATAATTCAAAGTATTGAAAAAGTATTGAAGTGACCTAATGGTCACTTCAATACTAAGTGAGTGATATATCAAGTTTTCTTCATTTTGTTAGCATAATAAAATGACTCTCTAATACATCTACTAGCTACTTAAGAACTTTCGGTTCATAAAATCCTGGGCTATCTTTACTACTTGACGCTGTAATCGTTAAATTATAGACGCATTGTCTTTTCGAGGTTATCCGAGAGACTACACAAACTATGCTATTAGGTTAACTGGTCACAATGTAGCGCCTTTTAAGATTATGCATACGCATCCTGTAAGGTATGAACACCGGGCGATATTTGTATTACAAAGATGTTTAGCTTAGAAGAAACGGACGTGACGGGGATATTAAATTCACATTTCGATCAATCTATTGCAACAAATGTTTTTATGACGATACGCGGTGAATACCTCAACTTAGAACGATTAATAAAGTATCTATAACTACTATACTTCATGGACGAATTCAATTTAGACAGATCCGACATTTGACTTTTTTGAGGAAATTTGACTGACCCGTTGACGCAGTTGACCCTGCCAGCTATGCGGGTCGCGATTTCGTTTCCAGGCAGTACTCGAACCTAACCTAACAACAATTTATTGGTTCTTCGAGTCTGGGTGTATATATATGTATATGTATTAAGTTACTTACTTTGGGGACGGAAAAAATAAAAAATAAATATTGTATTACGTACATACTTAAAGAATGTTAACTGCAGAACTGCATATATCAGGAATATCCTCGTTTAATATTCTATTATATATATATTTTAATATTAACACAACCATCAATTTTTGTTCAGAACTAAGTTACCTTAGTGTAGTGTAAAAATCTTTTACTAGGATATATAGGATCTTAATAACTTACCACTTACTTAATACCACACCGCCGTGTGGTATCCGGCGTAGTAGAATAGACCATCTTTCTTACCGAGGGGTCGTAAGATACGACTAAGGTAAGTTGACGTCAGGCAGGCGGCCGGTCGTAAAATACGTAGCCCAATCATGTGACAACATGTTTGTTACATGTTGTGCCGACCCCATTTAGAGTGGGATAAGGGCAGGAGGATGATGATGATAGGATCTCAATAACTTGTTATATAAAGTTATTTTTAAGTCACCTTTCTGAGCACTAGTAAACGCTCTTTTACGGAATATATCTGTCAAAATCGTAGTTATGTTTGAATAATGTATTTGTCAATTCATTGAGAAATACGTTTAAGAACATAAATATTTGTGGCTTAAACACAAAGGTGTTAATTTATTTGACGGAATTTAAAAATCGTACCATGGATTGCATCATAATAGATGGTGGTGATTGAAGCTGAATAGAAGCACTATTCGTTTCATAAAAACTTAAAATATACTATTATTATGTTTAGTAGTTCTTAGCTTTTAGCTTTTGCTTGAATGTCCAGATTTATTTTCTTGTATATCGTTAACTTTTAGGTGCGCCATAAATAACATTGCGTGTATAGTAGTTAAAACTGTGCCGTGAATGTTCATTATCATTTTGACATGGATTTGAAAGCTTTTGTGAGACGTGAATTTTTGAATGTTAACAGTCGCTATTTATCTATTATGTATATCGCTCAATTCTTTTGTGCCACTGTAAATTTATCGCAAAAGTATATTCATTAATGTTCATCAAATACATATAAGCTGTTCAATCATTGGTTTTCTACAACACAAAATTAGGGCTATTTCGCGATATTTATTATTTTCTTATAAAACAGATATCGTTTTGTAATAGAATGATTTTTATGAAGCCAGATAAAAAATTTACGTAAATTTAAAAAGGAATAGAATTTCACAAATAATAGTCTGCTTCTATCGATATTAATACATTATAATGAATTTTTATGAAATGTGAAAAAAATAACGTGCATATTTATACGCCATTACATATTGTTATACAGGATTGTAACACGATCTTCACAAGTTAATTTTTTAAATTTTGTTTAGGACAAAGCAAGATTCTCCGACACAAGTTGGCAAATTCACAGAACATGGACTCGAAACGGAGACCCGCTACATATTTCACCAACACCCTCGAGGACGGATACGGGTACGGCGATCGCTTCCGCCGACAACAGGGACTCGCCCCTTCGCAACGACCAACATGGCATCTATGACACCATAACGGTAAGTTAATGTTCAATCTGCAATACACATAAGCGGGATTGGTATTGTTATATCAAAATTCGTGGACATAATCAATCTGCATCTAAAATCCACTCAGGTTGTTTAAGAATGACGCGTTTGTTTATTAAGCGTCAAGTTCAACTGCATAACAATACAATTTTGTGTTTTCGCTTTAAAAGACAAAGAACAACAACATACTTAAATAAATAATTGTAACTATTTAGAGTATTTGCAATTTTAACATCTGTAACAATTTTTCTAATCTAATAGAAGACGTATTTCATTGTGCCTTTATCTGTTGCTATATAGCTAAATTTAAGATATCATCATCCTCATAATCCTCCTGCCCTTATCCCACTCTAAGTGGGTTTGGCACAACATGTTACAGACATGTTGTCACATGATTTGGCTGTTTTTACGACCGGCCGCCTACCTGACGTCAACTTAGCTTAGTCGCCTTATACGACACCTCGGTAAGAAATGAGGGTGGTCTATTCTACTCAGCCGGATGCCACACGGCGGAGCTAAATTTAAGATACATGTATCTTAATACGTCGAATTTAAAAGGTATAGACATTTACCATTTTAAATGGTTATGTTCATTTTATCAGTAAAATTTCACGAGACGTGATGTTGAAAGTGAAATTTATTATTTTCCGACGCTTTTTAAAGCGTAGAAATCTACATAATAGATTATTTTTATGCTTTCGGCTTAATGTTGTATTTTAGAACGCCCAATCAAGACGTACAACCTTTATTCATTGATACACTCTTAGAAGTTATCAAACCGCAGATTAAACTGAATGAAGTCATCGTATTTAAATATTGCCCTCACGTCATCATTAAATATAATGTTGTAAAATGTTTTTTTTCTTGCTAAGATTTCGATAAGTTTTAGTTTTAAAAAGATATTCATATTCATAAATTTGAATAAAATAATATTTTGTACTGTAACTAAATAAAGAACTGAAACATCGTCAGTAATAATGCGAAGGAAGTAGAAGTCTAAATTTGACTCCAAAATTGAAATATTTGTGTACGTTATTATTCAAAGTCAAATTATTCAAATGTTGGAAGTTAATGTCATAATTTTTTGATTTACAAAAGAAATATAAGTATTATTATTGTATACTCGTATATTCTTCAAAGTATTTTTTTATGATATTAATCAGTTGGCTGAGTGGACGAAAAAATTATTTTATAAAAAAAGATTATTTATATTTTAGATAATTATATTTAGAAACATTATCGTTATACGTATGTTCTAGCGGATGTAGTTATTCATACACGAAATTACCTACATTATTAGCACAAGTAAATTGGTAATTATCCTGATGGATGTAATTATGAACCTCGTGAGTAGGAAAATGGAATAAATAAACTAGCCTAGTCAATATCCTACGACAGAACGAGAAGTGCAAGAAAGCGAACAACTATCCGTACAGTACGGGTCAAAGACTTGCAATTTTGCAAGGGAGAGTAATCCTCCAACGAATTAAAGGTATATTTTCCTAAATGACTAAGGATATCATAATGAGTGATATATTCGAAGGTTCTTAAATAAAGGATCGGTAGAGCATACTTTTGGGTTTTATTTATGATAAATAATAATTATTAAACGAATTACAATAATTTATTATTACACAAGGCAAATCTTGTTATGCCATTTTCAATATTTGTTAATAAGATAGTCAATCAGTGTACACGCACGGCACTAAATCACTTCTCGGAACAAAAGTTACTTTTTTAACTTACTATCATTTGGTCATCAAACCCTCTGACTTATATATACAATTAAGAAAGTTTTCAATACTTGTATCTACGATAATTATCATTTGGAAGAAATCAAGCGTGGGACGCATGCAGCCATAGATTTGCAAGAGGTGATTGTAAATCATAAAACGCCGTCCGGCCGCGGCTTAGGGGCACTAGCTGCATTCTCCACTTACCTATTCTTGTTGTTCCACTAATGTAACTTTGCGCTCTAAGGCTCGTAAACTGTGGGCTAGTCCCGGAACTGGTCATATTATCATTAAACTTACAACAACCATTACGATTTACCATTACGCATTACGATTTTTGTCGTGGAGCCTATCCTCCTGATGATGCTTCGGTTTCGGGGCGAAACGATCGTCGAGATTGTGGTGGTGGGTGTGTGTGCTGCTTTTGTGTGCGTTGTTGCTGGTGAATTGCGCCTTGGGGTGCATGTATAAGGTGCGTAGATTTTGCCTGCTTCATACACATTGGCTTTGCATGCATTCGCTTAACCCGTGCGGATTATAGCAAAGTAGTTAGTTCTGTTATATTGCTTACAACAACCAACTATTTATTAATGGTTTTTTGGTCAACAACAACAACATCCATGCAAAGTTGAAATAAAATAAATAAATATTTTTTAAAATAATTATATCAATATTTACGCTTAGCGGTAGCAGTCATAAAATACATATTTTTTAAAATATAGCACCATTAAACAGAAGTTTCTAATTTCCAAATAATTAATAATGCAATATTAATCTTTACCAACAATTAAATGTTTGATATGGCCCAGCTAGAAGTGATTGTCGATTCTCCGGTAGGAAGCTATTCAAAATGGATATGTCCCATTATTCTTTCTTCATTGCGTAGATTTGAACATCAACCGCTAGAACGTTTCATGTTTTCATCAGGTCAGCAAAGAAGTTGACGACGTTAAATCAAGTCCAACGTACATACATACCTCGATAACTACATAGTATACTTCAAACGATTCCTAATCCTCTTCTTCAATAACAATAATACTGTAGAAACGTTGAAATGGTAAGAAAGCTTAATATAATTATATTCTCGTATATCAGAATGTATAGCTAATAATCACGGTAAAAGCAATGTTCTTAGCATTAATAATTAAACGTAACACGGATATCTATTACTTTAATTGACATGTCAAAGTTGTTGAGTTACTACCAAGCTATTCCGCGTTGGCAACTGTAAAATGAGATAATGTCAATGAAATATTAAGCAACAGAACAGTATAACAATTCAAGATATGTGTGTCATTGCATTGGCAAATGACATGCAGCTATGGTATGAATTTAGTCGCACCTAGCATGTATTTTGCGTTTGCTTTGATATTATCAGATTGAAATGTTGGCAATAACGTGAGTTAGATGTCAATAATTTGAGAGGGGTGTGTCTTAATAGCGAAAGCATTTACAATGATCAAGAATTAAGTATTTGCATTGATTTTTTTAGAAATCTATAGATTTTGTTCCAAATTTGATTTTCTAATATAACTGACTGGCCCGTTGGCGCAGTGAGTGAATCTGCCTTCAGCTCCGCGGATCGCGGGTTCGATTCCCGCCGAGGGCGAACATATTCTATAAAAAAAATTTTGGTCCTTCGAGCCTGGGTGTGAATTTGTATATAAGTATGTATTTAAAATTATATATGTAATATATTTACCAGTTGTCCGTCACCTATAAGACAAGTATTAAGCCACTTACTTTGGGGACGGACGACCGTCTGTGTAAATGTCCCATATATTTATTTATTTATAAACTATTTTAGTTACTTTGTTATCCTGCCAACTCGCATATTCCTTTTATTTAATAAAAATCAACTCAACGTGAGTAGTATTTTGTGTTTCAGTTTTACCACGAAACCTCTGCTGTTATGTTAAAGCCATCCACTATACCTCGCACTAAGCCATTATCCGTCCGTACTAGAGGCACCTTCGAATTTTTCCAACGTGCGTTTCTGCTTCACTGGCTGCATTTTCCACCCTTCGACAATACTTTCGTGCTTTACTTGTATAGTTAACTGACGAGCATTTTAAAAGTATGCATCAATATAAAAAAAGTAAAGTAGCGGCCTGTTACAATCCCACTGCTGGGTTAGGCCTCCTCTCTCCGTTTCTGGAGAGAAGGGTTGGAGCTAAGACCTACTCTGGAGGCTGCTCCAATGCGGATTGGTAGGTTACACATATCTCCAGAATTCTCTAGAGATATGCAGGTTTTCTCACGATGTTTTCCTTCACCGAAAAGCGTGTGATAAATTGCAATTATCAATTAGACACATGAGTTTTACTAGAAATAAACTCATTGGTGCCTGCCCGGGTTTGAACTCGTGTTCCCCTTGAAAGAGTCGCACGGTCTCTCCGCTGGGCTATCACAGTTTGCATCAATATATTAATTATATCAGTAATCGCAACTATGCGAGCGACACGGATTTCCCTTTCAGTACTATTTTTATAGAAGTCTTTTATTCAAACTGTGTTAACACATAAAAGAAGCGTAATCACATTTAACCGTTTCCGAACTGAAAGCGCTTTGCATTAACCCCTCGTCCGGCTGTAATAGGGTGACTGTGCTAATATGTATTGATGCCCCTATGGGAAACTGGTGCTACAGTGTCGATTAGAACTTCTATTCATTTCGTAACACCCTTTTAACCTAATGCTCTGTGAAAATTTTTACTGAATAGAAGAGCTAATTTAGGCCAGTCTAACTCACTAGGCCTTTTGTAACCGCCATTCTAGAGTCAAAATTGCACTGTAATTTCTCGTACTTACATGATTGCGTACTTAAATATGATACAGAAATTCTAAATCTTTTCAAGTTGCGCTTCCTTACTATTCGGTAAGACTAAAAATAATACATGCAAGCAACCTAGCGAATATATTACTTATCCACTTAAAATAAAATAACATAAAATAATACGCTGTATTATGCATGTTAGTACATGCCTACTGCTACTCTTAGAAAGATATTATCGGATCATAGATTTTACACTTGTTATCGAATAGACAAAATAGCCACTTAAGTCGTATAGCTCATAAGATCGATTCAATACACTCCAAAGTAGAGCTAGCCATCGTTATAATTACCATAATCCTTCCGGAACATGAAAATTCTACTTATACTTCAATTCAAATTAGTACATAGTTTGTAATGAGCAACTACTAGGTACAAGAGTATCTGAGCGTGACGGCGAGTTTAATTATAACCATAACAGCCAACCTTATCACAAACCGGTTAGTATAAAGAATCATTAAAATTCACTTATTGGCCCCAGTTATCACTGTATCATTATATAAAACTTGACTTGGTCTCTCTTTTCTATTTAATTTTTTGAATAGTTTAGCATAAGAAAGGCTATCCACTTATCTATGTAACCGAGGAAGAAGTTTTCAAGACTGTATAGCTGGATATGACTTATTTATTTCCCGGTTAGATCAAATGATCAAACGTACATAATATTACTATTCTCTGGTTGATTTCGCTGTTTGGCATAAATAAATTGCTATGTTCTAACCTCTAAGAAGAGGTTACTGTAATAAGTAAGATTCGTAGACGGAAGAAAACATTTTTTTTTAAATTTTATATTGTTTTTACTTTTCAAAAACTTTACGTTTATGGACATAATAGCTAACGATAAAGCTCAAACTAATTATTTTCGCAATTTAATGTGGCAGTTATCATTGGATAAATTCGCTACATTCGACTAAGGATTAATAATTTTTTTTTGCTTTTACGCGCATGGAAGACTGCTGTTTAACTTACCTACGGAGTCACAATTGATATTTACGAGGCTTCATAAGAAAAAATATTGACAGACAAAAAAACTCACCTTCTGGTGAGCCACACAAAGAGAGTAAAGTTTAAATTTCGTTATACTGTCTATAATAGGCTAACCGTTTAATTCAGACTGCGCCTGTGTACCCCCTGTACACAGGTGCGGGGGTAGGATGTGAAGGGGGACTGAGGTAGGTGCGTGCGGTCACTACTTCTATATCACGCTACGGGCCCTCGACGCTTGCACCTATCTCAATCCCCGTTCTCATCGTGCCTCTGCGTCTTTGTACCCCGCAGGCGAAGTCTGAGTTAAACGGTTAGCCTATAATTGGATAGTACTTGTCCATACTAAAAATAGTCTAAAATAGCCGTCATTAGAATGATCAAAATAGTTTCTTGTGTTTATTTATATTTTTAAAATTCAATTTATTCAACACCGCAATCAGGATACACTCAGCGTGCAACTGTACCCTAAATTATTCATTCACGACTTCAGGAGCTAAAGTACATTCTCATCTACGTACAATCTTTTCCTTAAACGCATCTTTTATTTATGAAAGCCGCGTGATTTTCTTCGATTTAATTTAATAGCTCAAAGAAATGCCCTGTTATTTATTCGATACAGATTGCTCTCGCTTATACAAATTAAGATAGCGTTGAAAAAACCTTGTAAGAGAAAAATGATATTCGATATGAATGCTGCCTGTATTGTAGTAACCCAAGGGCTCTGAAGGATATTATAAAGATATAATTAAATTAACGATTTTAGATATATCTTTTGCTTATTTAAAGAGTTATATTTTTGTTTTTGTAAGTTGTTTTTGTTTATTCATTCAAAATATTATTTTAAAAAACTTGGTGTTTTTTGTCTTGTATATAAAGTTGTGACAGCACGTTGGTCAGACCGTGCAACTCTGCCTGGCAGGGACCAGTGGTTTTGTATCTTATTGATATTTGTAATTTAAGACACGCTTATCGGTGACGAAAAACATCGTTAGGAAACATGCATATCTATATAGAATCCTGGGGGTGTAACCTACAAATCTGCATTGGAGCAAGGTGGCGAATTGCTCTGCGAAACTGAAAGGCTATATGTATGCTACTGAGATGTTCTAAACAATGTCAGTTTGGTACAAAAAGAACCACTCGATCCATAGTGCGAATGCACATCATGAGTAAATTGTGTAATACGAACACATCTAATCTGGAGAACAAGTATTACTAATGCGAGTGCTTGGAATTTAAAACCAAGGCTCACCGAGGTACAAGGCTGAACACTAATGCAAATTTAGCAATGATCTCATTATATTACAATAGTTTAATATGCGACAACTGACTTATATTTTTGATGTACGTCTATACTTATTATAAAATAAAATCTCCGAATGCTGTTTATCTATATGTGATCATCGATTTTTCAAAATATACTGAACGGAATTTTCTACGGTTTTTGCTAAAAGATAGCCTAGCGGTAAGAATGTGCGACTCTTTCGAGGCGGTCATGAGTTCAAAGCGCTGCCAAGCACCAATGAGTTTTTCTATTAAAACTTAAGTGTCTAATTGATGACTGCAATTTATCACATACTTTTCGGTAAAGGAAAATATTGTGAGGAAACCTGCATGTCACTAGAGAATTCTGGGGATATGTGTAACCTATCAATCCGCATTGGAGCAACGTGGTAGGTCTTAGCTCCACCCCTTCTCTCCAGAAATGGAGAGAGGAGGCCCTATGCCCAGCAGTGGGATCGTAACGGGCCGTTACATAACCTCTTTTACTTTACTTTACTAAAAGATAGAGCAATTCTTCTGGAAGGTTTAGGAAGAGAGTACATTACCGTTTTATGCAAATTGTGTTGAAGAGGTCACGCGGTTGTAAAAAAAAACTCGCCTGCCTGGAGCTTTACTGGGGTGCGCCTCGTAAACAATCAGAGATACCCTAAAGTAATGAACTAGACAATTGTTGATCTACGAAAATACTACAAAGAAGTCCACGATACTATGTCTCTCACTCTTATGGTTAACTCACAATAATTACTTTTATGTTCAAAATTTCAATTCGGGAAAAAATTTGTGACACATTTACACGCGGGTGGAGCCACTGAGACAGCTAGTATGAATTAATGTCAATTATATTGTCGATGAAGGCTTGTTTACTCACGGTTAGTGATAATTTAGTCTTAAATGCATTAAAATGTTACTAACCTGAAATGAGTATTATAGAATATGGGTGTTTTTTCATATCTGTGAATATTAACGGGAGTTTGTACTGAAATGCCAAATTGATTTGGATTCCCTAGTAATGTGACGGCAAGTTATGGTTGCAGCATTTCATCTGACCTACGCCATTGTTCTATAAATAATTTATTATTGACATTATTGGGAATTGAATCCAGAGACCGTTATATATTTAAGACGGGTCATCGAGTCGTTAAAGTGTGTTATAGAGATCATTATTTCTAAATGGTTTGTTGAATTAAGAGATACAAATGTCCATGATATAATTTTGACATATTATAAGCTATCTGTTAACTACAAAACGTCAAATTTTTCTTTAAATTATTGTACACGTGTACTATAGTTGACCTTACGAAATATATTGTATACACTAGGCTATATGTACAACATACGATATTATTCATCTAATACATCGAAATAAATTACTAAGGAGTATACATTTGACAAATATTTTTCTTTACTTTATTTGTTTTATTTTTAGTGATTCTTGCAATTTGCTAGTTCCTTTTTATATTAAATCAAAAGTCAAAATTTTAAATTCTAAAATGCTCTAAATTGTCTAACTGTGAAGTGTACATTATTATTTGTTATTTTTGGATACTTTTTGTTTTTGATTTCATCAAAATAAAAAGTTGAATATAAAATTTGTTTACCATTCACTTCCTTTGTTGTTAGCTTTTAGTGAAAACATTGTTGGCATTTGTATTATTAAGCTGTATGTTTCCCAATAATAAGTAAATAAAGAACTAAAAACATGTTCTTATAGAAAAGCACCCAAATCTATAGTAAAATAAAAACATTTGATATTTACAAAAATCAATTTGAAATTAATATTTTTTCTGATTTATAAATATGCTCTTAGCCCTAAACGCTTTTACCGTCTCCGAACGGAACGTAATGTTGCGAACGCAAAACCAATGCTGAGAATGTCATTTGCCGTGAGTAAAGAGCAGATTGCTATCGTCAAGAAGTCATCTTAAGACAACCATCTTGGAGACAGATTCACGGCAGCCTTGAGCCGGCCGTAAGTCTAAGTAAAGTGTAGGTAGTGGAAGGCTGGTAGTATAACTGACTTGTCATTTTGCCGTAAGGTGTGTCGTGCAACACCATTACATAAGAATCAGACTTGACAGGATCCAATCAGGATGTTTGAGCACTACTTGTGTTTATGTTCTCAATCGTTCTATAATTGTGAGGGCCAAAATAAAGTTACTATCACATCCTTATTATACTAGTCTTGTCCTCTAAACGAACAGTTTAGGCATGTATGTTTTATTAATTCACTATACGTTTTTATATGTAACACGTAAAATTTTCATTGAAATTTGTTTCCACAGGTAATTAATATTTTAAGAACCAAAAGTATCTATTTATTATAAAAGTTATGAGTTATGGAGAAAATAATATACATATATAAATAACTCATACCTACTTCTAATAATTGCCAAATAAAATTAGCTAATATGTAGTGAAGAAACCAAAGTAGTCAGTAATTTCGTTAGACCTTGGAATTTAAATTTAGTATATGTATGATATCATTTATACTAACTAGCAAGCTAGAAAACCTTGTTTACATTAACTCATAAACCCAGAGTTTTAGGAGTTTATATATCGTACGTGAGTACCCATAGAGAATGAGTACGATACAAATAATAATAAAATATATTGCACGGTTACTATTAAAGTGACCTAAATTCAAAAAAAGTTGTTTTGTGGTAAATTGAAATAAAGCCTAATGCAGCACCTACAAAACCCGTGAGTTTTAAACAGACCCAAAACTTGGAAGAGCAAGAAAACGCTATTTTTTTAATAGTTCGAAACTCGATGTCATAGATGGTATTGTAATAAGAATTACATGTATTTAACGCAATTAACCCTAATTTTAAATAAGGTAACTTTAATATTAAGCGTTCGATATATGTAAAAATACATTTAAGTTTTAATATTTGTGTAAAAGGTTTAAGTTTTATACGCAATTCGGAAGCTATCAGTAGTTAAGTGCTTATACTTGCGTATTGTTTATAGTAACATTACAATAAATCTATAAAATTACACACACATTCCTAAATACTTATAATAAAGACAACAATTATCAGGTGTCTTGGAACACCTTAACCGCGGAACATCTTTGTTATACAATATCTTTATCACCCGACACCAGCGGCTTCAAGAAAGCAGAAACAACCATGGGAAAAATAATATTTTTGTCTAACATCGACGGAAATCACACCCTATTTTAGATTTATTTTTCTTTCAACATCTTTTACCGTCACATAAATTTCGATTACTCATTTACATGCTTTTATTAAACAGTTTCTTATTTGTTTTGACTATATAAGAAAAATATGAATAGAAATAGTGATAAGTTTTTAAATGATTTATAGAAGCAGGCGTTACTTTGCGGAATTCCATATTACAAGCAATATATAGCAAATATAGCAAAGTAGTTAGTTCTGTTATATTGCTAGTGCTAAGTTTTTTTTTTAGGAGAACATCATACTAAAGTTTTTTTTTGTTTAATTAGTCTATGGTATAAATTCGAATATTCATGAACCGACTCAAATTTTTTTAAAGGCAGATTGTTGTATTTTTTTATAGAGTTATACAAAACACCAACAATCCCTTGATATTATTATCCGAACAGGCAATCACGCACTTTTGATAATTTTTCATTGACTTGATTTCATCAACTTGAATGTACATATATATGTATACCTAAATGATTTTTCCTTCAAATTGTTGGTCACACCTTCCGTCCCACTTATGTACTTTGCCAAATGTTTAACCCCACCGCACTGTCAATATCGGAAGATATACCGATGGGTTGACTATGATAACAACCTGCTTAATTTTTTTTTATAAATCCTTAATAATATTAATAATCAAGCTGTAACAATAAAATGTAAGCTGTACCCTTCTGGAAATAAGCTAGGTAGAGTACGGAGTGCCTTGCAATTATCATGCCCTATTCTTCTTCTATATTTGATTCTGTTTGTAACAATCACCGTGAGAGGAGAGTCCTACCGTTTGATAGAGATATCCATCAGGTGTGTCGGTGTCATCACGGTATACGTCATTGGACAGTATATCTGATGCCGTAAACACAATTCGATTCTTAGACAATAGATGTGCCCCGCCCCTTGACTTTACTGTCGTGATAAGGTCATCGTACAAAAAACAAATATATGAATTAAACAAATGATTGCTGATGCCGTTAACGACCTTCAAAAGTGGTAGTAGGCTTTGGGACTAAGATGTGGCCAAACATACATACCCTAGTTTTCTATAAATATGTATTTTATAAATATGATACAGTGTGCATACAATATCTAGTTAAGTTATCGCTTCAGTTGTTAACTAACAAAGAAAAATATAATTTATTTAGTAAGTTTAACAACAATAACATAATAATTAATCTAAATACACAATGATCAAATCAGATTAAATAAGTTTTAAATAAAAATAAAGTGATTAACAAAAAAATATTGTTAATAAAGTTAATAGAGCTTGTATAACGTAAAAAAATTATTGGTAATTTTTAAGAATCTCATAATTATTTTTTCAAATACGTTCTTTAAAAATGCAGTGAAGACTTAAACTGTAAATCTGTTAATCCATATATGTATTAAAGATTTCTATAGCTAAAAATTTCTAGTATTTAAATTTCTAATAAAATAAAATTTCTAATATTTAAAAAAAGCTGTTCAGTCCAGTGATTCAAATTGTTTCGTGGCGAAAAATTTAACATAAAAGGTTAAAAAGGTATAAAGTTGATTGGTTTGTGTCTTACAAAATAATTTGCCTATTCGATATGGATTGATGAAGCGCGATTAAAACAAATTGCCTCAGGCTGTGAGCATCAAAGAAACCGCGAGCTCTGGTTTAGCTCGAGATAACTGATTGGTTGGAGGTGAATCGCGAACCTTCTCACGATAACCGAAGCGATACCACCAAGCCCCGGGCACGATACTTGTAACTCTGTTTCCGAGAATTCTTATCAAAATGTTAGACCTCTTTGTAATGTTTGTGTTTGAGTTTTTAATAACTGAAATTCAATACTCATACTTCTTATTCAAATATACGGAATACGCCCACTTGAAAATTATTGTTTTTACTTTTAAATTTAAATTCTGTTTACATCTTATGAGCCCTAACCGCAATACTCTCTTTTGATATTTTATTGATACATATATATATATATATACATATATATATATATATATATATATATTTATATAAATATATATATATATATACATACATGTATAGTCCATTATTTATATGTATACCACCACATCTCATTAACGCTTAAGAAAAATTTTGTAGCCCCCGGTCGTGATTGTACAAATTTCACAGCCATAGTTCTAATTCTTATTCTGTAATACTAAACGTAGTTTTTAATATCTATCTATTTCCCTGTTTTTTTAGCTTTATATTTTTGATTTAAGTGCTTTGAAATTAGACCTTTGAATTAGATATTGCGCAAGCGATGATGCAAACCAAAGTCATGTCTTTAGTATTGTGCCGACTAAACATATGAATTTCTTTTATTATGATACTACAATATATTATGCATAGTTTTATCTGCTTCACGAGATATAGAAATTTTTTCTTATCTCTATGTGTAAAATGTAATTTTACTAATAAAATTTGCCGCGTACACGGCATAACATTTACTGTTGATTTTAACAAGTCCACATGTTTGATTTAATAATATTGAATAACTTGTAAATTAAACAACGGCACTATTTGTATGGTACGAGTATGCTGTTCACTTAGTGACGATATTCTCGCTACCTCAAATTTATTGATCGATGACGATTGGTTTTTCCAAAGTTACTCAAATCGGTATTAATTTTAATCAATAAATTTATGAAAAACCTATCTAATTAAAAATTTGAACAATACGAAATCTTTGTTTACAAAAATTTGCCTTTTTTTTTACAAAAACAAAAGTAATCTTTTTATGCATATTTATGAGTTTCAATCGTGAATTGTATTATTTTTCTAGTACAATTATGGGTATCACGACGACACCTCGGTCGTCATTACACGGATTTTCTATACTAATATAAATTTCATTTAACTAATAACCTGTTTAAGGCATAAAATTAAACAGTTGCAATCTAAATATTAATATTCGTAATGTTTATTATAATCAAAAAATGTAATTGTATAGAGTCGAACCTATTACCTAACTACCTGACTACCACGCAGAGCGTTCTGACCTCATAACAATGAAATTGTTTTCTTTTATTGAGATTGATTGATTATGCGGATAAGTTATAAATAGGTGTTAATAATAGAATAGTGAAAGCATTTTATAGCGCATTTTATAGCCGCCATGAGCCATGGTAGACTTAACGTATACTTGTAATTGTAGGCGATACTATATCGAGGGTTCCGAGTAAATACTGGAGTTACTCTAACAATATTAGAATTTAATATAATTGGTAAGTTGTAAACTTAAAGCATGGTGAATGAAAAAAATGCAGTGGTTACTCTGTTTTATCCCTGACAAATGACATGACAATGACAATGTGTTTTATACAAAATTAAACGCGAAGTAGAATTTGCAACGAAGAATTTGAATTTGCCATTATGCAAATATTAATTTTATAAATTAAAATAAAGATAAAAAATTTACACGCACAAAATCAATAATGATTTTGTACGAGATTACCTAATAAGATATAAACAAATTATTACAAATAGGACTAACTTTTAAAGTTTTTTTTAGTAAGAAGATATCTGTTGAAAGAGTCTTGTTTTTGTCAGAATATTTTTCACTTTCAGAGGTACTAATAGAAAGTGATAGAAAAATTATTTAATCTCACAATTTGAGCAGCATTGGTTTAAAAAACGCAATAACTTGGTATACGATGCCGCATAACGCCTTACCATGGTTTTATAACTACGACGTTCGTTTAGCTTTGTAACATGGACATGGGACAGAAATAGTGTTATAACGTACACGAATACTTTTTAGTTAAGCAAGACATCGATTACACAGAAGTTACGTTATTCAGGATTATATTTTTGTAGAGGGTAACACTCGAGCTCACCTATACTTCCTTTTAATAGAGCGCGGCGCATTATGTTTACGGAAGCGTACTGTTTATCCGCGATACGTCATGGCCACGCGACTTCTTCCCGCATTAGTATTACTGAAATTATGAATGAGCACATTATAACGAGACGCATAATGAGCGAATTAATTACTTAATTAAGACTATTGAGCCATAGTTTATAAAATTCCTTAAACTTACTGATAGTAGCACTGTGAAAGAAAGTAACTTTTACCTTTGTGTAACATTATAGTATAGAGTTATTATATAGAGTGAGGAAACCAGCCTAAAATGTACCATATTATATTATAGAGTAGTAAAGAACTGAGACAAATGAGCAGATGAGGGTGTATTTTTTTTATTTGTGATTAGATAAAGTTAGAATACGAGTTTTAACTTCCGTCTCATTATTTATTGTGACACTATCACTTATAGGCCTGCCCATGTCTCCTCTATTCTAGTGTAATAATCACTTATAGGCCTGCCTCTATTCTAGTGTAATAACTCTATGATTACAAATTCCTCCTTCTGCGTCGTAATCCTCAATGCTGAGGGTCGTGACCTTTATGTAGACCTTTATTTACGACTATTTTCCGCCACTTGTCTCTGTCCTCTGCGGCGTGGATGGCGTCACTGATACCGGCGTCGAGTGTTGAGCGAGTTTAGTCGGATCAACGCATGGGGCTCAGTACCTTGGGCCTCTTTCCTTACACCTTTCCCGTGACAAGCAACTTTCCAATGTTTTCGCTACTCTTTCTCGCAACGTGCCCAAATAACTCTAGAATCCTGCGGAGACAGTGGAAAGTTAGGTCTTGATTTGGAGTTGCTTAATTATCGTTGCGTATGTCCGATGTTATTTTCAAGGAATACTCAACATCCTTCATGATTAAAAATTATTTTCTCGTTATAATCAGATTGCGATCAAGCGGTACAATATAGAGTACAGTAAAAATTTCAAACAAGCGAATATAACAGAAGGATATCACGAATGACCTCTTTAAGCGAACGTTCAAATGATTTTGATGCTAATTCAAGTTTTAAATAAGTGTGATAAAGAGTTATCACTCTTTTAAAAATGGAAAGGAAAATAATTGTCTACACTTTGTGAACTAATTTTTAAACTTTTGTTTGAAACTGTAAATTATATCAGGATTCTAAATTATATCAGTCAATATTAAAGATTGTAATATGTATTTAGTAGTCAGGTAAACATAGGTTTTTATAAAATTCTAAGAAATTATAAAAAAAATCAATGTACTAAATATGTAGGAAAAGCTGACTTATTGTATAATGCAACTGATCCTTAATTTTTCCGCAGTATTACTTTTTTTTAAAGATCCAAGAATTTTAATAATATTTTTTATAATTTTAAATAATAAATAATATATAAATAAGACATCTTCACATTTATAAGTAAATTAAACCGTAGAGATTAATAAAAAAACAAGCCGCGTGGCTGCATTCTCGAAGTCGCTTCGTCTTGATTGGATACGTTAGATTATGCCAATTACAGATTTCGTACATGAAACATCATGGCAATGATTTTAACGATTGTAAAGCGTGGATTTGGAACGAATTCCTTAAAAATTTTATATATTTTTTAATAATGGTACATATATCGAGCAGTAACCTCATCTTTATCAGAGTGACTTCAGAGACTTTATTAACTGTGTTTGTTATCTTAACATTTTTGTTTAACGGTCAACGTAAAATTCTTAAATAGACAGTAGATAGAAAATTATATTATAACTGTATAATCTTGAGCTGTGACAATCCATGCGACTCTCTCGAGAGGGTTAGAGGCAAACCCGGGCAGGCACCAAAGAATTTATCTGTAAAAACTAATGTGCCTAATTGATAATTGCAATTTATCATACGCTTTCCGGTGAAGGAAAACATCCTAAGGAAACCTGCATACCTCTAGAGAGTTCTGAGGACATGTGTAATCTACCAATCCGCATTGGAGCAGCGTGATGGGTTTCAGCTCCAACCATTATTCAGAAATGTTGAGAGGAGGTCTATGCCCAGCTGTGGGTTAGTAACAGGCCGTTACTTTACATTTAATTTTATAATTTTATTAGTATAATGATTATTTTTAAACACCAGACAGAATTTCTCGATATTTTAGATACTTATCTTAGATTTTTACTGTTCTGGTAAAACTATTTTTAAATTTATGACAAACTTTAATTTAAGTTTACATAGCGTTAACTCCTTCACAAATCTTAAACAAATTAGACTTTCAACTGTTTGAACATTCAATAAAAAAAAAATAACGTCTAAAAGAAAATCAAAATACACTTGAAAAAAAATTTATCATTTGATCCAAAAAAAAATGAATGGAAATAGTTTATCAGATACCATTACAATTTGATTATTTATTTCTTCCCGAAACTTTAATATTTGTCGCTCAATTAAAGTGAGATACTTTTTAGAGTTTATTCCTTTCCTTTTAAAACTGAAGTAGCGTTACATATTGGCAGAAAAATATTCCGTGAATAGATTTCCGAAACAGGATAGAATAGAATCGAATAGACTACTGGTGTACAATATACTTTATTGTACACCATAATTTTAAAATACCAAAATACATATACATAAGTTGGAGATCTAGTAATAGAGCTGGTTAAGCTAAGTAGATCCTGCGAACTGTGAGATGTGCCAGAGCGTTGCCTAGTAACGTGGCGGCGTCGGAGCGGCGGCCGTCGAGACGCTGGGGTGCCAGTGTACCTCGCGGCGCGGCACAGCGTCTACCGTGAGATGAACTGCCCTATACAAAATCCTGTGAAACTGAAATAAATTCACGCGCGTGCAAATTTTAAAATATGTGCAGTGCGTAACAATGTATAGTGTACAAAAACCCTTCCATTTCCGCTTAAGTGTTTTTGTTTTTTTTGAGACAATATGAAAGTGTATGGTAATATCTGAAGTTAATTTTATTGTTACTTATAAAATGTGAAATATGATATATTTTATTTGGAAGAAAAGTACAAAATCGATTTCCGAAAATTTTATCATTAATTATAATAATTTAGAACGTTTAACGCTAACTATGTAAATGTCGTGCTATCTCGAGATAATTGAGGCAAGATAAAGGAATACAATATCATACTCTACTGTTAGGTTTTTTGAGATAAGATATAGAGGCACTTGTTTATTCGTAAGACTCAGAGTGAGATTAATTAACAAATAATGATATAATATAATTACAAGGCGTAAAAAATGATGTAAATGTACATGTGAATCATAGTAAAAAAACAAAGAAAATATGTATATACATGTATATGCTTCATTACTAGATACATATACATATATAAAAAAAATGGCTAGCTATATTAAAAATGACATCATTAGTTTAATTTAAGCTACGGTTACGGAAAACAATAAACATTAAAAGCTTATTTGTTAAAAATCGTATGAAATTTGAAAAAAATCGTATTACTTAGATTAAAATTATAAATATTTGCTCATTGTGCATATTTTATTATTACTTTTCTGACTTATTTATGATTGTTTCATCGATAGCTTAAACATTTTACCCTCTTTCAAACATATTCGGGCAATTTTGTTTCAAGTTAAGAGAATAAAACTCAAACTACGCGTAGAGTAGGTAATATACATGAATGGAAAGGCAATATTCGAGTAATGACAAGAGGGCGCGAACAGTACGTGTGTCTGTAAAAAGTAAAATAAACAAAAAAGCTGTAATCAAAATAAAAGGGCGACTGTCGGTGACCATTCACTTCTTACATTTGACGATCTCTTATTTAGATGAAACTCACCCCCGAGGTTATTCACCCTTCAAATTGAGCGAGCGTGTATTGAGAAGGTCAGGGTTATGGAAGGGACTGAAGTTGACTTGTACTATTAATATGTAGTATTATATATAGAAACACCTTTATTAAAATTTTAGTTACTTGTAATATTATAAGGAAATAAAACATGTTAAAAAAATATTCTATAACATTTTTATTGAAATTTAAGAAATCATATTTGAAAATCTTAAATTCTTCATAAAAACGTATACAACTGCATATAAAGCTAACGTAGACCTGTAAAGTTCTGAAATGTTTAGTTTCATCCTGTGCGAAAAAATTGGATCAAAAGCATGTTAATATTTAATTCGACTAAACTTAACACTTTTTAACATTTGAACAATGAACATTTTAGATAGTTATTACATAATATCAAACTAAAAATAACTTTATTGCTTATAAGGCAAGCGCATTTATAGAATATGTTATAAATGATATTATTATTTCTTCAAAGAAATTTGCCATAAATTATATTGAATCAGAGTGTGATGTCAACCATTATATCACTACGGACAATTTATCAGCTTGCAATCCATGTCAGGTTTGGGATTCCGCAATGCAGGAGCGCATGCCCCCGAGGGCGCCAGGCAGTCGCCTGTATGCGTACAGCATTGTCTACGACATCCACCGCTTTATAGTGTTGCTATCATACCGCCTTTTTGTCCTGTGTACTCAAGCGCTTAAGCTGCGCTCAATTTACAACGGCACAATAGTACACACTTATGAATATCCGGTTGTAAAGTGCTTTTGACCCCACAGCTTTTGTTTGCGTAGGAAACAACAGTAGAACATATAACATTCACGCACAATTTGATACGTTTCTTCTAATCTAAAAAATATATATCATGACTTCAGTGTGTGAGTTACAAAACCCTTAAATCAAATCGAAACCTTCTCAATTCAAGTAACAGGCACTTTTGAATAATCGGCGACCAATTATATTTAATTAATAAAACATAAATGGAAAATAAATAAGAAAAAATTGGGCATACGTAAAATACTGTAAAACGATCGTTTATTTAAGTTTATTGCTAGTAAATATAAAAATAGAATGATAGGGAAAAGTCCTGATTGTCATATTTGTTACTGTTGAGTACGTTCTACTAGTACGTTCTACTATTAAGTACGTACTTTAGTAAAAAATGACTGGGATATATTTTACATTTAAAAAATATAGTATATGTAAAAATGTAAAAGTCAAAAAAGTAATGTGAGGTGAGAATGCGACCTAAGGGGATTCGGAATGCCCGTGATGCGGAGGCTGCGCGGGCTTTGCACCGCCTCGCCTTCGCGCTGTGGCGAGCTGCGTTTTACTTACAACGAGGACCAGGGCGGGCGGGCAGATCGGCTAGCAAACAACAAAAGAATTCAATGGTGTGTTTAATTTTGTTTATCCATTTACATTGGATGTTATGTGAACCAATTGTGCTATGTATTCTGTTTTTGTGTAAAAATAAATATGCAAGTTGGACTTGAATGAGTGGCTATAAAGGCCACATATATATTTTATGTTAATACTAAGTCAGTAAAGTTCATTCAGATTTAATCGCGTGTAAAAGCTCATTTAACATACGCGCACTATATATGTGTGTACTCACACAACAATATGTAACATTAATGATTTTAACGATTGCCTTATGAATCATACTCTGTTTTTTTATAGTTGATAGTGCGTTAATAATATTCAAAGTAAAGTTTTAAGTTAAAACTTATTAAGAATACAAACTCCGTAAAAAGGCCGTAATGCAATAAATCAAAACTTGCAAAATTATTATCTTCTTACTTTAAATACGAATTGAAGCAGAAAGATACTGGGATTATAAATTTAAAACCTTGAATTCAGATGAAATACTTGTCTATATCCGCTATTACGGCCGACGCTAATTCCAAATGTCGATGAAATCTTCGGATGTGATTGATGTGAAAGGTTTAATGAGAGTAAAAAGTGTATGGCCGGCGGCGCGCTGCAGCTCGACGTAATGATCTGGTCAGTGATAAGATAACACAACACCAATTACACTGTCCACTTCGATATCTATCGATATTAACTGCTAAATACACTATCTAATATTAAAGCTCAAATAATTTGTAGAAGAAACTAAAGAATCCACAAAAGTTATGACAATATTATTTTGATATTACATATATTCTCCTGCCCTTATCATACTCTAAGTGGGATCGGCACAACATGTTACATGTTGTCACATAATTTGGCTACGTATTTTACGACCGGCCTGCCTGACGTCAACCTACCTTAGTCGCCTCTTACGACACCTCGGTAATTAATTTTTACCTTGATTTAATAAATGAAATTTAATTAAATTCAATTTAGTTTAATTTTCTAATTAAATTTAATTTTGATATTACCTGCGATAAAAGAAAGTATATGTAATGCTAAGTATAGGAAACACAATTCGTTCTCATATTTTATACGTGCGGGATCAGTAACCACATGTACCACATACCACCACCACCACACTACACAAACATTGCTCACATTTACTACGACAATATTGATGATCGTTTCGCCCCGTAACCAAAGCATCGTAAGGATATAGACTCCATAACAAAATTGCAATGGGTTTTGAGAAGCGATTGAGATTGTGATAGTGAAAGTGTGCAGTGCAGTGGATACTGCTTTTACCAATTCTGCATGTATATTACACTCTAGATTTAGCATTACATATATTTTATTTTATCGCGAATAGAAAAATAATATTTTCATTAAATTTGCTAAAGCTCAAATTTGAAAACGCTTATAAAAGGTCGGTAAAACTTAAATAACATGAACTCTCATTTTCTATTCTGGATGTTAAATCTCATCCTTTATAGACAGACAGACCGAACTGATAGCCAAGAATTATTATATTTCAAACAGTAGTCGGTCCGTTTAAAAAATGTTAGCATTATATATAGGTTTTTATTGTTGATAGGTCAAGAAGGGTATAGAAAAAAAACTTTAACAGAAATAGTCATATCCTTATAGAAAAAACAATTTTGATTTAAGTGGCTAATATACTGTCAGCGATATTACTTTCACATATCAATATATACATATATACATATAAATAACTCCACGCTAATTTTCTATAGCATGACAAGTTCGTGCGTAACCACCATTTCATTTGTATGATAATGTCTGATTTAAAATAAAGTTTATAAATCAATCATAGTAAATCAAAACTAGCAATAAATTCAATAACACTACAAATCTACGAAGAGTTAAGTTAATAATAATTTATAATGCGACCAAATACCCTGAAAATGTCGACGTCAGACGGATAATAAAACATGTTGCCTTGATAGACACACGCAGTTATTTTATTTTATTTTTTAAGGAAAGCATACAACTACTAATTTAAGCCTGAAATATGGTTACATTTACAGGCTTCAATTTAAAAGCTATAATTATACAGCTTTATAGTTATATTTATAGCTTTTACAGATTGGAAAACAAATTATAAATCAGATACCCGTAGATGTTACTAAATGTGGCAGTTATGTGCAGAATAATAAAGTTTAACAGTCATATCTCGGAGTACACAGTATAAACTACCACAAAAAAGATCAATTTTACGTTCCTTACAAAATTGCATTTAAATTATTATTATAAATATAATATAATAAAAATACATTTAAAAGAAATTATTAAAATAAATTTCTTGCGTGAAGAATCATAATGTTAGGGTTATTGGAATGAATGCTGAAGGTAACTTACGTATTTAAGGTTGATGGTTATAAACTTGATTCTGTCAAATAATTTATAGAATTAGGCGTTACTTTGCGGAAATCCATAATACAAAAGTAATAATTAAATTATTTTGTAATAATCCGCGATAAACGATTTTTTTTCTTTATCGCGGATTATAGCAAAATAGTTTCATTATTACTTTTGTATTATTTCTGTCAGTCAATCTACAATAATAATCATCCAATAAATACAAGCAAGTCGATTAACATGTATATGAAAAAGCATACAGTATTTCATTATACGTAGCAGGGCTTACTACGTGGTTTGCAAACTTATATCTTCTTCAAGGTAGAGTTATTAATATTATTGTCGTGTCAAAACCGCACCTATTTTTAAATATTAAATAAACTAGCTGTTCATTTATCTACGAATTTCTTTCTTAGTGTAAAATTCATTTGATAAGACATAAAACTAGCTATGTATATAAATTTATTTTCATTGGACAGAGAAATATTAAGCCACATACGTAATCAAAATCCAGGTATACATTCCAAGATTTTCTCTAGACAAATGCAATTTACTCACCATGCTTTTCTTCACCGTATACACATGAACAATTACAAATATAAATTAAGCATATAAGTTTGAATAGTAAAGTTATAGATGCATGTTTGACATTGCAACCGCATAACGATTGAAAATTAAATTAACAATTGAAAATTTCACGAATCAACCATAGAGATAACCATTTATAAAGTTTTTATAAGTTGCTAAGACTTACTTCTTGTCATCTGATGACGGTTAGCGTGTTAAGTAATGATAATGCAGCTTACGTCAATTAGCGCGGTAACCCTCAGTAAAAGCTGCAGTAATCACTTAACCACGCCTTGCCTCCAGCGGTCATTTATCAACGATACTGGACAACACATTAAGATAACGTCGACCTTCAAGCAATTCAAAATCAAATTTCGCTATCATCTCAACATTTCTCTACATTTATTACCCTTATTATTAGAACATGCTACCAATGTATTTGGTTAAAAGTTAGTCCATGAATTATTTTAAATTTGTTGTTACAAAATATTTCAAAAACGCTAATCACCTGTAGCCGGCTTCTAAATATAGATGTATAGTTTAAGCGCTAAATAATGCAATGAAAGTTGAATTGAGTAATTAAATTATACGCTCGATAACTTCGAATAGACCCAGATGGAATATTTTATCCAATAACTCCATCTAATATGGTATAAATGACCGTACTGCGCAAAATTTTAGAAACTAAGTTAGTTCTTCAAGAATTTCATTATAACTCTATCGCCGTCACACCCAAAAAATATTTTGTGGCTAAACTTTAAATCTCGACGCACGAGTAATATGAAAAAATAAGCCGAGTTTTTCTCCCCGTAACTACGAGTATTTATTGTATGAAATTTTCAAACGATCGAAAGTTATTAAATATATTTACTGGTTTGTCTTTTAAGTATTGATGTCTATTTTTTTCATTGGAAAGGTAAAACCAGTCCCATGAATTATTCAATCATTCATCAAATTGTGACATAACTATTAATGCTTTTAAGTGTTTTTATATTATCAACATGAATGTAAATTTCTTATTGATTATATGTTGACTTTTATATCAATTGTAAAATAATCTATCAAATTTCAAATTTTGTTTTAGACACGAGCAGTCAGCGCACCAGCACCATCAGCAACCTCTTCATTCACACGAGATTATGTATGTTTATAAATTTTTGCTTATAATCCTTAAGTAGAATTTTTAAAGATTATGAACTACTAGCTTTTAAGCACTTTACTTTACATTCACACATAAGACTCACTTTCGCCTGGAAAGTCTTATTATTTGAGTAAACCCTTATACTTATATTTATTATGGTTAAAATGGGTTAACCTTAAAAGGTAGACATATGCTGTCGCGGACTTTTATTTAGAACTTTTATAGAGGAACAATTTTGTGATACATGATTTTTCAATAACATTCTCCGTTTACTTAGCGAACGCAAGGAAAGCTTTAAATTATGCCGTTTTCGCAGTATTTTTTATTGTTGCTCCTCTCCTATTCATCTTACGATGATATATAGTTTATAGCCTTCCTTGATAAATGAACTATCTTACACTCAAATAATTTTTCAAATCGGTCCAGTGGTTGCTGAGATTAGCGCGCTCAAACAATCAATCAAACAAACAAACTCTTCAGTTGTATATATTAGTACAGATAATTGACTGATATAAAAAATATAAACTCTTGATTTTCCTTAGAACTTACATTACGTAAGAAGCGAATTAGTAAATTTATTACGACCTCACTGGTAGGCAAAAGTGTCTTCTCTATTTTAAAGGCTGGGAGCTGTGATCCATCACACTGGTCAAATAGAGTATACACAAATCTCAAGTAGTCAGTAGAAATATTCAGTTTACTCAAGAATTTATGTTTCACAATCTTTACAATAACTCATCATGCGATTAAGCATGGATGAATTATAAATCTATTTTTATTATAAAACAAAGTCCCAAAAAGCTGTCTGTCTGTATATAATCGATTGTCTCTAAATCTACTTAACGGATTTTTATACGGTTTTGACCAAAAGATAGTGCAATACCTCCGGGTGGTTTAAGTAAATAGTACATATCGGTATTATGTAAATTGTGTTAAAGAGATCGCGCATTTGTTAAAAAACTTGCTTGCTGAGATCTTTAGTCGCGTGCGTTGCGTAAACCAACAGAGATAGGCTAAAGAAATATACTAGAGAATTGTACATCATTAAAACTACTACAAAAAAGTCCGCAATAGCATGTCTCTATCTCTTATGGTTAACTCACAATAACTACTTTTATGTTTAAAATTTGAATTCTAGAAAAAAATTGTGACTCGAATATTTCCACGCGGCGAAGGCGCACAGCTAGTTCTTAATAAGTTTAATAAATTAAAGCTGAAAGCTTTAATGCGCGAGTCTCTTTGAAGTCACGCGCTCTCATCATTCGGCATCATGGCTTATGAACATATATTATTTAGTAGAAATTTATCTATATAAATAAAAAAACTTGTTACTTAGCTACAATCGTAAGTTGTGTACGCATTGCGTTTACTCTTCGCCTACACACTGTTTGTGTCACTTTCACAGAATTATGTCGCGCCTACGACTTTGTGTATTTGATCTCACATAAACACACTTGAGTTAATCAGGGCTTTTCACTATTTACCGTTTCACCTTTCGAAGACTCGGACCTCGTAAATTCTCATTTTATTGCTTCATATGGCTTATGTTAAAGCGTAATTTTAATCTAAAAATCGCCTACAGCGTTACATTGATATGAGCTTTGAAGAACTTGGATACGAGCGTCATCATTAATTTTATTTTACTGCTTTTCCAATAGTAAAGGATAACGTTGTGTAATATGGAAGGAGGGAGAGTTTAAAAGCGTCTAGACTGTCTTCAAATTTAAATTTAATTAAGCTTTTTATAAAGTTCAAACCACTTCATTAAATAAAAGATATTTTACTTGTGTTGTCAATGTGTTGGGTTTCGCATGCATTAATTATGATTTTAGCTTATATCGTTTCTTTAAAGTTAATTACAAGTATAATCTCTACATGTGAAATGTCAGAGCAACGTATATGTAACTGCTCTAAAAAGTCTATGCCATAGATCGTTTCATTATCATCGTATCAGTCTCTAGAAAGTTTGCCATTTGAAAGTGGCAACTCTTCGCATTTTTCACAAATCTCCAACAATTCCTGCAACTTTTCTTTTGGAGGCTGCTTTAATTGACCTAATATTTCCTTCCTTCTACTATAAACACTTCCATCCGGACTGTTTTCTAACATCTATTTCTGCTATAATTTTCTATTATTTTTATAAAAAAGTGTCACTGATCACCCTTCAGGTTCTTTCAATAATTACTAGGAAACGTTTCTGATATTTTTAATTTTTCGTCTTTGAGGAATAATCGTCAAATAATTCACCAACAGTTACTGATATATTTGAACGATTAATATGTAAAAATACAGGTCACATCGCGACTAAATCGAGTTACCTTTGTGTAAGGTTTGATTTAAACCATATTTACACTGTATGTCTAAATATGCTAGAGTATGGTATGGTAACCATTCACAAGTTGTTTTATCTTCCAGGGAGGCATTCGTTCAGTTAGTTACCCCGGTCCCGGAGGGGCAGGCTCCCGGTTAGATTTATGCTATGTAGCTGAGCGTATGCTTGCATTACATCTACCAGAAAGGGATGCGCACGCCGAAGCTCAAGCAGCTCATATGCTAAACAATAAACATGGCGAACATTACATGGTAAGAGAGAGCATTTAACTGGTCTTTTATTTTAAAGTTAAGTTTAATGTCTATTTATTCTGTATTTTCCTTTTATTGAATTTAAAAATTCGTATATGTCTTGTTTTAGTATTTGCGTTTTCATTAATCTTTAAATAGAATTTAAATTATAAATATTCATTATGAGCAATTTAGAGCGCAGTATTTAAAACTGCTCTTTATACATTGTAAAAATGTTTTTTTCATAATCTCTCAGTATAATGAGCTCCATATAGTTAAACGACTCGTTATTTACGAGTGAGTAGATAAGAATCGAGTCCGTTGATTAAGATGTTGAACTAGCTACATGAGTAAAGAAGATAAAATAGCACAAACCTGTCGATTGAGAAGGTTTGTCTCAGAATTTGTGAATATAGATCATTTGATTTAGTGTACAGTTTCAAATGTCACAAGTTTTTAAGTTTTAAAATAATCTCTAATTTTATGCTTGAACGCTAAGAATTTATTTAATTTTTTTAAGGTGTTTGAAGTGAGTGGTGGGGACGGGAATAGAGAGGAACGACTAGCAAGAAATGTATTTGGAAGAGCGCGATCGCTAGGCTGGCCCGGGGAGCTTGCACCGCCGCTCGAACGACTTTGCGCTGCCTGCAAGCACATCGAAAGCTGGCTGGCAGCACATCCAAAGAACGTCGCTATACTTCTAGCGTGGTGCGAGAATTTAATAATCCTTACTAATATAAACACGGAAGTCTGTCTGTCTGTCACACTTTCACAGCTAATGCTCTACAGCAAATGAAATTTGGTACAATTAAGGAATACATCGGGCTATCAGAAGGATTAGAAAATTTCCAATTCTCCTTCAGGAACATGAAAATAATAAAAAGGCCATAATAGAGGGTACTTTAACATTTAGTAAAAGCTATCGAAGTCGTAGGTATAGCTTGTTTTATATATATGCTAAAATAAATAAATATATTGTCATCATACATGTCTAAGTTGCATGCTGTGTCTACCTATAAATGGCATTTGGTGTAAATTTATAACCTATGCTCTTTTTTTTCTTTATATTTAAATTTAACACAATTCTGTTGGCGGACCTTGCTAAAAATATATGAATAAGAAAATCTTTTAACGTTAACGTAACAATACAATAATTTAACGTAGCAATACAATAATTTAAATCACAAGCTTCTTGTTTTAAAAAACACATTGCAATTTCTCTTACCTCAACCTATTTAGCAAAATCTGTCTTAGCACCATATTCGTATCTCCTCTTACTTTATGTACAGTGTACTCCACGTCATCATGAGAAACAAAGACAAATATACGTGTTCTGAATACTAAGCAAAATTTTGTACTCAAAATTTTACTATGTGTTATGATTGGTAATTGTCTATATGTAGACTGTTTCTCACCTTTACTTTGGTCACCATTGGACTATAGTACCGTAACCGACCATTCCATTATATAAATGATCTATCGTAGGATAATTGACTTCCTAATATAAACTTGTTTTATATTCTCAGGGGTAATCGCGAGCGACTCGGAGTTTTAGTGGCGGCATACATGCACTATTCAGCGATATGTGGCGCACCAGAACATGCACTCGATCGGTACGCGATGAGACGGTACCTCGACGACAGGGTGCCCATGTTTCAATTGCCATCTAACAAGAGGTATTTTTTTAAATTCCCATGATATATAAAATCGCTTATAAATGTTATCAGAGAAAAAACACCATAAGTAAAATTGAAACACTTTGTGTTTGTAGGAGAATGAATGAGAGGTCGGTTCTGGAATTAACCATAAAATGTGTAGAAGATGGATGATAACAACAAAATTATTTTAAGATTTCATTACGAAGTTGCTACATTTGAATTCGTTTAATAATTCTAAAAAATGGAAATATCGTTAAGTTTATTCGTTAAACGGCCGAGTTCTCTTCACGATTCCGTCTATAATAAACACTTGTTACATGTTAAGTCGAAGAATTTATTTCTTTGTTGTGATAAAAAATACTAAAAAAAATATTATTCTCATTTAGAGAGCTGAGTCACTTATTTATAATATAAAAAATATTTAGAAGTTGAATATATATACATTATCTGATATTGTTTTGATACATTATCCGTGAAGACATATTGTTATAAATGAATTCTTAATTATTTCTAATAATTTGTATACAAATTATAAGTATTGTCTAACTAACTAAATCATTGTTATTTTATGAATCACTTGTTATAGACGTAAATGTTATCTAATCGGTGTCTCTAAAACTTTACTCATCATCATCATCATCATCATTCTCCTGCCCTTATCCCACTCTAAGTGGGGTCGGCACAACATGTTACAAAAATGTTGTCATATGATTTGGCTACGTATTTTACGACTGGCCGCCTGCCTGACGTCAACTTATCTTAGTCGGCTTTTACGACACCTCGTTAAGAAATGAGGGTGGTCTATTCTATGCAGCCGGATACCACACGGCATTCACCTTAGTCGCCTCTTACAACACCTCGGTAAGCAAGAAGGGTGGTCTATTCTATTCTGCCGGATACCACATGGTTAACACGTTTCTTAAACTTTACCATTAATATTAAAACACCTACCTTTGTCTGATTGGTATGCTGTTCTGTTTGTACTCTCCATCTCGTGTTAATGAAAACAAATCATGACTCAACTAACGCCGCATGAAATTATTCACTTTATATTCTCACTCTAATACAAAACATGCGGTCTAGTATTACTTGTACAGTTATTTATTATCATATAAATTTTAAAAAAACTTAATAAACGACACTACGTACTCAACGAATGCAGCTAATATTATTTCACTTTATTTTTTGTATATTTACGTTATAAAAAATATTGTGCAACTGTAAACATATTGCGAATAATTAAGGTTAAAAAACATTTACCAAAATAGAGGATGCTATTTTGTTAAGAGGGTGACAAAGCTTAAATTAATTTAATGAAGAAAAATATTTTTTTATAATGGTATCCGGCTGAGTAGAATAGACCATCCTCATTACTTAGCGAGGTGTCGTATAAGGCGACTATGGTAAGTTGACGTCAGGCAGGCGGCCGGTCGTAAAATACGTAGCCGAATCATGTGGCAACATGTTTATAACATGTTGTGCCGACCATACTTAGAGTGGGATAAGGGCAGGAGGAGAATGATTTTTTGATGATTTAAAAGAACTTACAAAGCTTTTAGTAATCTTTCAGTGAAATCTTTTTTTTGTTACAGATACATCGACACGTTCGCAGGACTGCTAGCCGGGCAGATTCGAGTGAATGCAGCACCCTTGCATCTAACGCACGTAAGCGTGGCAGGCTCACTCGCTGCTTCGACGGCGCCCACCATCGCCTTCCTCAAGATTTACGAAAACTATACTTGCGTTTACACATCTGGTGCGAACATTTTTTTAATCAAATGAAATCAAATCAAAATAATCTTTAATCAAATAAGCTTTTTCAAGTACTTTTAATCGTCAAGGATTAGTAAGATTAAAGACGCTACTATTGTATCGGAATACCAGTCTTACGGAGAAGAAGCACAAAGAAACTCAGCAGTCAATCTTTTGTACATTTTTAATTTACTTTACTACTTTTACTATATGAAGCTGCAAGAATTGTCAATTCAAAGCATTTACATAATTTATATAAACATTCAGTCATTTATACAAACAGTAGATAGAAAGATATCACATAATAAAATCAAAGTCATTCGCAGTGCGCCTTTTTTAAAGATGAAACATCTGCGTTCGCCCTTCGTACTTGGCAACGCTGTAAAAGCCGTTAAGGCTAACAGTAAATGATCAATAAGATAAAAGTACACCTGCTATTATTAATATAAAATGTTTTGTTTAAGGTCTTTATATGGTGAATGGCGGCGGCTGGACTGTGGGAGTGGGACGCCTTGCTTTGAGAGGCGATGTACTCGTCCGCGCGTACAGGCGTCCTGCTCACGCGCACACGCACGCGCACGGCCCCCAACGGCACCTCGTATTCGCCTGTCAGTTCCACACGTGCGCCGTTGTGGATCACACTCTCTCCTTCACTAAGCAGCAACTTGACCACGCTGTGCATGGTAAATTCTCCACCATAGAATTAAAGCACACGTCGATCTTGCTAATGTTATAAAAATTAAACATTAATCTTCTCCAAATTTGATTGGCAGACTTATACAAGCTTTCACACTAGATCATATAGATTCAAAGCTTTGAAATCTATATAAATTTGGTTAAGAATGCGCTTTATCTTATCTTATATATATATTTTTTTTTATTGTTATCTTATATATTATATATTTATTTATTTATTTATTTCTAGAGGTACACAAAACAGAGTACAGTCGGAGAAGTACAAGATGATACATGTATGTAAAAACTAAGACTAGACAGTAATCCAAAAAAATATGTGTACACATCATGTTTAGTATAAATTTAGGGGTATAATATTCAAACGATATGAAATTAAAATAAGAAAATAAAAATTACTATTAACATTAGGGAGAAACTATTTTTAAGCGTGCTTTAAATTTATTATAATTGTTATCAAATACGTCCAGAGAAGAATTGTTTACATCTATTTCACTGTAATAACGACACATTCGAATAATTGGATTGTTAAACTGTGAATATACTGTGAATAATAAGAGAAGAAATATTTTTAATGTGCTATTTAAAAAAATGTATAACGAGATTACCTACTATTAGATAAATCTTACTAAATATGGCCTGTTTACATAATTATATCTAAATTAATTTGCATTAAAAAATATATAATGCTTTCAAACAAAATAAACGGACCGATAGAATAGATAGAATACTTTTGAATAAGATTATTTATTTCCATTGTTATAATATTATATACCGTAAATGAGTTAACATAATATAGATTAAAATATCCATAGAGAATTTAAAACAATTTAATTTACCTTGATCTAAATACACGGTGAAAAATAATATTGTATAAGTCTCGCTTGGGAGTTGAAAACCTAATTATTTTCGTCAACGTATTAAAATACTTTTATTACATTACATTATCGTGCCTTAACTCTCAAACCTCACTCCTCTGCTTAAATTACAATGTCTTGTGATGCACAGTAAACGAGTAAAGACTGTAAATATATTAAACAATATATTTTAACTAAATACTTAATATTTTATATATATAATTCATATGACAACGTTTGATTTATTATCATAAGAAGTTGCTTAGTTACACCACGTTTCTTATTTTTTTGCCTAAGCTAAACTTAATTAGTCAAACAGCTTATTGTGTTAAATACATATACTATTTATATTTATATTAATTCTAGTAATAATATATATATCTGATAAAAAAAAACATCATTCATAAATATTACATAGGTGTTATTTATGTAAGAACTTTCTCTATACTGGATACTATAAATAAATATTTAATCAGATTTTTATTAATAATGTCGTATATTATATTTCATCAGTTTTGGATAAGTTCTTGTAACGTTTTTCTAAATAACCAGTTTAAGCTGCAAAAGATAATGTGATGTATATATATATAGAAGCAACCACATAACAGATGAATAAAAATAAAACATAGTAGAAATTTTGAACACGGATCCGTCCTAGCACAATAAAGAATAAATAGATATGTAAGGATACAGATTTTAAAATTTAAGAATATTAATTAAACATCATAGTTTGTTGAATCAAGTATAATGAAATATATCTGGTTAATAAAAATTTCGTTATGATTATTATTTAATGATTACTGGGAAAAATTTGCAACATTTTTTCATGACTAAACCCGTATGAATCGGTACTGAGTAACGGGTGCGCATTCTAGTACTGAGTACGGAAACGTTGCTCCCGAATGTTATTCGTTGCTCGCATCTTGCGTATCGGTATATATTCACAATTCAGTTTGCTGATCGTGCATTTATTATTTTATGTTTTTTTTATGTATAATTTCATTCTAAGTAAAAGAGTTTTTCTTTCATTAAAATTTAAAAAAGTACCTGAAAAAAATGCACGTTACGCAGCTAGGTATGCAAAGTAGTTAGTTAGTTGCTAAGTAAATAAGTAATAAGTCACGGCGACATCATGCCGTACCGGAACAGGAATCGATGCGTTCCTTCAATACGTTATGAGATATCAAAGTAACGAATAAAGTACCGTTACGATAGTAACGAGTACTAATTGTTGTAGTAACGTTTAACGTACCCATATGTGGTCGACATATGGTTACGATTTTTTATCGTTACTTTTACACCTCTATTCATGACAAGACTTTTCAGATCAATCGTTTCCAAGCGACGGCGCAGTTGAACTAGTGTTCGCTCGCGGAGAAGGGTCAGGCGGCGCAGCGCCAGCGCCAACGCCCGCTGCGCCGCTACGCGCCGCGCCCGACGCTTTGGCACGCGCCGATTCACTCGAACACCTACGACCGCTCTCCACACTCACTGATGATGATCCTGGTAAGTAAACTCAAGTTACAATGCTGTCGAAAAGGAAAAATTGAATAAGAAATAGAAGACCATATGGAAGTATAATTTGAGATTATAACGTAGAGGTAGTGACATAACCTCCAAAAGAGGACCGAGCAAGTCTTAACACGTTTCAATTAAATATAATAAATTGGAATGATTGGCAGATCGAGTCTACCACCAATTCGGAACGCTGTCATTCACTGAGTAAACTTGTAAGAAACTCAGTGGTTGTTCTTATCACGAATAGTATTTATTTGAGATTAGACGAACAACACACGGAAAAAAATGTTAGTAGGAGCATCTACTTAACCAATGTTAAAATAACACAGTAACACTAGTTAAACCTGCTTGTTTAACCAAGGCACGTTATAACTTGATCTAAACACGTGGGTGTTTAATAATCGTATAACTTGTACGTATTGCAAATCATTTTCATCAAATGCAGTATTGCTGTAAACAGCAATACTGCATTTGATGAAACCATCTAGCCGCATAAGCGTCTAATAACCGCAAGAGTCAGGTTTTCAACAAGACTACTTTCGATGTGGTGGGCTTTTGTAAATAAATATATATTTTAAGTACTAACATAGGCTAAGTTTTTCCAACTAACACTATGGACGCAATGTCTGAAATAAAATAAATAATAGTAATAAAAATAAACAATACTCACTCCAAAGCAAGCCCCTACTTTGCTATCGGTCACGTGATTACAGTATATAATAGTAGTTTATGATACTGTAGCATAATAAGGGTTCTTATAACACGAGTGTGGTTTAAAAAAACGAGCCGAGGCGAGTTTTTTTATAGTGTCACACGAGTGTTATAAGACCGAGTTATGTACAGTATCATACACTACTTTATCTACTCTCATATGTAAAACGTACGTTTCCATTCCATGAACTTGTGGTTACATTTAATATAGTTGCTCCAAGATTTCGTCGGCAACAGGTTCACGGTCATGTTTGACGCAGCTTTCAGAATATCTGGTGGTGTACAATTACCACTATCCCCGCTCTCAGACATGTTTTTACACAAAAACTTATTTTTTTACAAACAAAACTAAACGTCGTTTAAATATTGAAAAAATTTTTTAAATGTCATATATTGGCGCCAAGGCGCATACATCGATTGCGCATGCGTGTTGTGTCGCCGCGGACCCTTTCATTGAAACCTTTTTTTTTAAGGTAGAGGTTCAACCTTCTTGGTCTAGCTGGAAGTTGTATGGGTGTATCGTTATAATTAAAAAGTTACATTATGATACAAGTGTCCATACAAGACCTGTATCGTAATGAAACTTTTTAATTTTTTATTTTTTTTCTGTACGTAATGTCATAAGAATTTTGTTTGCAGTTTTATAATCTTTGTATTATAGTATCAGAGTAGATAAAAAAACTAAAGAAATGTTATTTCACTATTTTCGTCCCCGACATATCGGTAGCTATGTTATTAATATATATGTAATGAAGTAAAATAATCCAATTCATCATCCTAGGTACACCAAAGTAATATTCGAGAAAAAGTGTCGCTAATCCCGATTTTCGCCCAATATTACCATAATGCTATGGTTTTGCCAGTCTACACCAATTTCCGGCATCTTGATTCGCTTTTCCAGAAGAACGGTGAAATTGATGTCACTGTGAGAAAATGAATGAATGCACGAAGGATGAAGTCTTAGGAACATTATGCAAACCCCGAATATATATAAGAGAATATAAGTTCTTTTTAATCTAAGAAATAGCTGGAACGATTATGTTGAAATTTTCAGAGAATTTTTACATTGACCTAGCCCATAATTTTTTTGAATCTGCTCAGACCTCCGCGATTTTTTTAGAGAGTAAATCGAAACCAGACTAAGCTACATCAACGTTTAGCCGGACCGCTAGTAATTTGTAAAAAAATATCTTTTCTCTAATAACCACAAATTATTGAACATGTTTAGCGTTTACTATATATACACGGTTGTAAAGCTGAGTTTATTAGCTTCACATCCGTTATTTGCTGTTTATTTTGGTAAGGGTGTGAGTCGTTGAACATACGACATTACGCGAGCAAAATCATAATCATGTTAAATGAATTCACACTATTACGTAAAGCATGTTAAGAACTTTAAGCAAATTGTAAATGTAAAATGTTATTCGTACGACATAAACATTCTTCTTACAAAAAACGTCTTATAATTTAAACAATGTAGCTACAACTAAAAATGTTTCATTATAAATTTGATTTACACATATTCCAATAAAAGTGTGCCTCCATTTTTGACGTCAACCTCATCACTGATATTATTTATTTCTACAAAGTTATTTTTTAACTATACCCTGCGCGTGATCCTAAGTAGGGTTAGGGCCAGTATTTAATTATTATTATGTACTTTATTAGGCTCGTACAAACCATACTACATTTAACTGCTCTGCAGATTGACGATTAGTTACGTGTGAATAAAAGTTTATATTTTGACGACATGTATTCATTATCTTTATACAGTTTAAATGATTTATAGAAGCAGGCGTTACTTTGCGGAATTCCATATTACAAGCAATATAACAGAACTAACTACTTTGCTATAATCCGCACGGGTTAAGTGAATGCATGCAAAGCCAATGTGTATGAAGCAGGCAAAATCTACGCACCTTATACATGCAGGACCAGCCACCACATGCACCCCAAGGCGCAATTCACCAGCAACAACGAACACAAAAGCAGCACACACACCCACCACCACAATCTCGACGATCGTTTCGCCCCGAAACCGAAGCATCATCAGGAGGATAGGCTTCACGACAAAAATCGTACTGCGCCGCGCTACCCATACAAGCAGTCTTAAATAGTTCAACTCCCACCAATACAAACTCGATCTGTTAATTTTCCAAAGTAAGTCAGACTGGCAAATATATTTAAATCAAAATCGGGTACTAAACTCTCTTTTAAAACTAACCAATCGCTTCGTAGTTTGTTGTATAAAAATAAAGATACATTAGATAAGGGTAAAAAATCTGGGGTTTATAAAATAGATTGTCCTGAGTGCAACGGTACATATGTGGGTCAGACTGGCCGAAGTTTTGCGGTTCGATTCCGGGAACATATGGCTGCGTTTAGGAATAATAAACCACAAAATTCTAATTTTGCAAAACATTTGCTAGAAAGCGGTCATAAAGTGCCTAATGACCATTCATTTCATATTCTCCACACTTGTGATAAGGGACTCCGACTCAATACGTTAGAGCAGCTTGAGATAATAAAAAATAACAATGGTCACTTAATTAACGAGCAAGTAAATGTATCTAATTCCGTTTTACTGCATGTGTTCGGAGGGGAGGGTATTGGTGGGAGTTGAACTATTTAAGACTGCTTGTATGGGTAGCGCGGCGCAGTACGATTTTTGTCGTGAAGCCTATCCTCCTGATGATGCTTCGGTTTCGGGGCGAAACGATCGTCGAGATTGTGGTGGTGGGTGTGTGTGCTGCTTTTGTGTTCGTTGTTGCTGGTGAATTGCGCCTTGGGGTGCATGTGGTGGCTGGTCCTGCATGTATAAGGTGCGTAGATTTTGCCTGCTTCATACACATTGGCTTTGCATGCATTCACTTAACCCGTGCGGATTATAGCAAAGTAGTTAGTTCTGTTATATTGCTTCCTTTATACAGTTTCTTAACTCAATAATAGATAAATATGCTAAAACAAACTACATTACAACTATAATATACGAATACTTTACTATAGTAGAATATTTTATTTTTTATTTTATTTATTTTATTTATTTATTTGTATTTGGGAAACAAACAGTACAAATTGCACATAAATATAGTAAGTTATAACAAATTCATAGACCAAAATTAGTTTCCACTTATAACTATTACATTTTATAAGACAGTGAAGAAGTGTGAGAACAAAATTTCTACTACGTTTACAATACAACAAATTTTACAACAAATTTTAGGGTTTACTGGACTCATTTAAGCAGTCCAGTAATTGATTTTTATAATTATCAACAGAGCCCAAAAACAAATCTAAATTATTAAATATCTTATTAAAATTATTGCAAGCTCGAAACAAAAAGGTACTACTAGTACATTTAGTTCTAGCGAAAGGCACGCTAAAAGTATACACATTACGAGCACTTAACCTAGGACATCTAAATTGTACATTACTTAATAAATAAGGAGAATCGATAAGGTTTCTGATAATTTTGAATAAAAATACTTGATCTCTAATCATCCGACGACTTTCTAACGAAGATAATTCAATTATATTATGATTAGGAAATTTATAGCTTATATATTTAATAAATTTACGTTGAATTCTATTTAAGAGGTTTATATAGACATTATATTGAGGATTCCAGACTACACATCCATATTCTAGTACTGACCGAACAAAGGAGTTATATAACAGAATCAAAGTGCTTACATTTTTAAAATCTTTACCAACTCTGAATATAAAATCTAGCATTTTATACGCTTTGGCAGCAATAGTTTTCACATGAACAGAAAAAGAAAGCTTACTGTCAAGATAAATCCCCAGATCCTTGGTTACACTAACGCGGCTTATTAAATCACCATTCAAGTTATAATTATACGAAATTGGCTTAAGTTTCCTAGAAAATGTAATTACATGACATTTTTTTATATTTAAAAATAGTTGATTACTATTACAATACCTACCTAAGTTATAAAGGTCCTCTTGTAAGAGTGCACAATCCATAACATCATTAATTTTTCTATATATTTTCATATCATCTGCAAATAGTAGAATGGATGAATAATTAAAAACATGAACGAGATCATTAACAAAAATATTGAAAAGCAACGGGCCGAGATGGGAACCCTGAGGAACACCTGAGGGGACTGGTACAAATGTTGAGCAAAATCCCTTAATAGTTATAGCTTGGCTCCGGTTACGCAGATATGAAGAAAACCACCGAAGTAGATCGCCATGTACACCGACATCTTCAAGCTTCTTAAGTAGTAATTCATGAGAAATTTTGTCGAAGGCTTTCGAATAATCGGTGTACACCACATCTACCTGATGTTCGTTATCCATCGCCATTGCTACATAATGAACAAATTCACAGATATTGGATTCAGTTGACCTTTTGTCAATGAAACCATGCTGCTGACTAATAATAACTTGCCTAAGAAAAGGAAATATTTTATCATATATGATTTTTTCAAATAATTTTGCAATGGTACATTATTTAGTAATGGGCCTGTAGTTTTCCACATTGTGCTTGTTTCCAGATTTAAACACAGGCACTACATATGACTGTTTCCACAACAATGGCATTTCGCCTGCTCTCAATGATTTTGCAAATAACATATACAAAGGATAAGCTAAAGTTCTGCCACACCGTTTTAAAAATATAGGATAAATATATTAGTTATGTTATTAATAAGAACGTTTGAATATACTTGTCATAATACTAACTGTGGCCCATGGAGAATTCACCATTTTCCTTTCTTATGAGAAATATTGATTCATCACTAGGGTGATGAAAATTATCTGATCACCCAAACCGTGAATATACCTGACCGAGGGTCCACTGGTTCCAACCCAGGATCCTAAGAGTGATTATAAATATTTTGAACTTAATTTTGACTGCAGTAGGAGAAGAACTTTTTTCTACTTATAAATTTTAAATTGAAAATTTAAATGCAATGAAAAAAAATATAGAGCTTTTGGAAAAAGTAGAGTTTACAAAAACATACTTCACACTAGAATTATATATTTGTTATTCTTTAGGTAGACAACACATTTATCACATTACAGTACAAATTAGTAACGAAATTAGTTAAATATAAAATTTACGAGATAACACAATATGTTATAGAAAAAATTTATAATTTTAATAAAAGATTCAAAAATCTAAAAAAAATATAAATATTGCGACCTATATATTAGTAAAATAATGTAATGAGGGTCGATAATGATTTATTAGTAGCTGGAAGCAGTTAGCGTTGCCGGTGAGTTAGCGGTATGTCTTTGCAGGTGCAAAGCTATTTTAGAGATTGCCCGCCCGCCCGACTGCGCCGCCCGCCCAGTCTCACGCGTGATCCAACCAATGTGACACGGGAATCATTCATGTTTATCAGTGCATATCAGTTTATCGTGTTATGTTCTGTCATAAGTAATAATAAAATTTACTGCAATATATCAGGACAACCGGAAACAACAAAATAAAGTTATAAAGGTTACAAAAATGTTCATTTGGACACTTCTAGAGGACTAATATAGTTTTTGATTCTCAGCTAGCGCCGAAGTAAGTAAACGTAAGTTTCTGTACAAATATACGTTGCAATTGGCTAAAAATATATTTGCAGTTCACGTCTAGAACATTGTTATTTCAAACCAATATGTCGTACAAATTGATTCTGTTAAAAATAAACGAACTGTCGTGTAAAAGTTGGAAGACGCTACAAAATTAGGGACAATAGTGTGTCTCATTCGAATAGCGTTAATAATCGCGCGCGTACTATGCTATGTCAGTGTACAATCAAATTACGAGTTATTCCACTTTCATCGGGGCTTCTAATCGACCACCGCAGCGAATTACAGATGGATGGCCAGTCGGTCGTCATTGCCGGGCCCAACTGTTAGATTCGTCACACAGTACAAATTGATTCGATTCAAATATAAGGTCATTGTCTTAGGCTGCTCACAAACGAATTGTATATTATTAATAATGTGAAGTGCTTACACTTTATACTGTTAATATCGTGTCTTGAATACCATAATCAATTCGTTAGTAACTCTTCATGAACAACATTAATTTGTATCATATGCAAATTATCTTTCAAAGTTTTATATTATATGATATCATCATATCGTGCATAGGTACGACCAATTTAATAACGAATGGTGCAGAAGGTGAATAATTAAATCTAGATGATTTTTTAAATATAATTATATTTTAATTAAAACGACTACTATTAAAGTAATTCTAGTTTATTATAGGCTTACTTACGTATTTATCTATTTGCCATAACGTAGTCGATAACTAACACTAAACAAGTATAACATATGTGTAGTGTAGTTTAATGTCAACGATTTAGATTGCCGTAACGACGGGTGTAAGTCATCGACTAACCGCAGCAATTAGTTGATGACCGGAGTGACTAGATGATTTAACCAACACTAAAGCGCGAATAAAAATCACTCTCACTTTGTGAGCTATATTTAAAATTGAAAAATATATCCGGTTATACACACAGAGTAAAATAAACGAATGTGCTACATTGATTTAAGTATATCCGGGATTTTATTCATGAAGCTCGTTAAGCTTTGATGATGTGACGAAACACATGTTTAACTTCAATTATTTTTGATAAATTTATAGAGCTAATGCATTTACAGATCGATCCCTTATTGGAATTTTTTACATCGCGTATTTTAATTGACATATAAGTAACTTAAAATCCAGAAGGATATTATTATATATATACGCTACGATTATTTCTTAGAGGGTAACATTATATGCCCCATTTATGAAGAATATTTTTGCTTTTTATATGCTTCTTATATCAGTATGAATAAATAATAGGTTTATATTATATTATCCAGATGAAACCTGTCTTAGATCATTTTGATTAATATAATCTACTACAACCTTATAACTTAAGTGGAGAAATAAGACGTATTAACAATGTTGATTTTATTACGATAGCCCTTAAGTGTGCGCTTTATATTTACATATAATGTAAATGCTTCTGATTTAAATAATGTTTTTCTGATTTTGTCTAGAATACACGGGTCAAAATAGGTTTTGCTTCGGTTAATTTTTTATTTTAATATTGTAGTGTGATTGCATTATTACTACTACTATTTGTAATACAAAAGTGATCATAAAATTATTTTGCTATAATCCGCAATTTTATCGTGTATTACTCTAACAATTTTTTTTATTACTTATATTTTAAATTTAATATTTCAAAAAGGTAGCAAGTAATAGGTCACACGCCATAAATTTTTTGCTATAGTTAATATATGTCACGGAATAAAAAAATATATACTTATATTTTTGATGCTGACTTATTCTAATAAAACTCACACTTTTGTGCGTAAATAATCCTCCAAATAGGTTATCAATCACTTAAACAGATTAAACTCACGCATTAAAGTTGAAGCACAACTGAGATGAATGGGTTAAGCGTAATGGATGTACTGAAAGCCAAAGCTGCTGATGCTGCAGGAATTTGGGCAGTCAAGAGTCATACTCATGAATAACTTGTATGAAGTTTTCAAATGTTTCTCCACTAATCGAAAATGGTTCACTTTATTAAAAAAATTCGCTAGCGTCTAGTTAATAATGGTTATTATTCTATAAACTATTGCAAATAGTTATGGATTGCTATTAAACGTAATTCTAAATCTATAATAGATAACGATGATAAATCAGAATTATGTAAGATACAACCGGTCGCTTACGAATAACCATAAAGTGACTAATACAGGATTAATATAGAATTATTTTTCAATGAAACTTGCAATTCACGCAGTCAATTATATCAATGCACTACTGGTGCACGTAATATCATATAGAGAAAATAAAATACGTTTACGTATCTACATTTCTTCATATGTTTTCCTAAAACATGTTTCGTTGAGAAAATCTACTTGGCTATATGTTTGCGATATTTGTGAATCTGGTCTAACAGGTTCAATGATTGATATGAGCAATGACTCTTGCCCTAGATAGAGGTAAGCGAAAATAATAAGATAGTACGTACAATCAAATGTGATAATTCTTGTTTTTTGAAACTATTAATGAACATTGTAACAACATACCAATAAACATTTCATTTTCGTAGCCGTAGAATTATTTATTAAAACGATTCCTTCTGTAGTTTCATCTTTTCTCTTTTCTTTTTTTTAGTTTCATCTCAGTTTGTAATAGCACTAACTGCTAACTAACTGCTAACTGTGGTAATAATAATATTATATAAAAAGGACTAAAACTATATATTAACTATTTTACTGTATTTTTGTTAAATTAAAATCACAATAATGATAAAACTGATATTAATATTTATTTAATATGTATAATTATAATATTTATTTGATTATGAAGAATTTATTAAGTAATGGTAAAGTATGAACATTTTAACCGCGTATTTATGAAATAAACATATTTCTGGGCGGTATTTATCTTAACCATATAACGACAACATATTATATATGCAAAAAAACTCCATTGTCTTGTAAAAGCTTAACTGATCGCTTTATTTATATATAAAGAAAATGACTCTATATATATATTTTTTTATAAGTAAGAGACAATCCTATCAACATTGTAAATTTGTTGTAAAATGCACATAAATTTTAAAATGGCGTTGGCCATAACAAATCGCGAGATGCCAACCATGAATTTTGAAGATACGGCCAAAATGATACTTTGTCAAAATAAAAAATAAAAATTGAGACCGGTTGCAAACTCGGACCGACGAATATCAAGTGGTATGGGATAACGAGTAATAAAACAGAGCTTAGAGTTTCGTAGAAACACAAGGTGGAGCACTCGATGACATCATTGGGAGCCGTCACGAGCGCACGCTCACCTTCGGACGAAGCGACTCCGGTATTTTGTTAACATCTTGATGCCCATTACAATGTATCGTCCAGCCTCATACATTTCTACGAAAACAGTACTAAACATCAAGGTTGAATTTTGCCGAGTGCAAATTTTATAAAGATACTATTTCTACCCGCGACTTCGTTTGCCTCTCTTTAATGGTGAAAATACCTTCAACTATATTTTACGTATTTTTCTCCTATTCCCAAATGAAAAACGAGATAAATTTTAATCCTATTTGTTAACCCGGTATATAAGCTTCAATTGTACGCGTAACAGATAGACAGAAAGGCAAAAATATAGACATACAGACTTTCACGTTTATAATATTAGTATGGGTGTATTATTTCGTTCCATTACTCGTTGTTAATCCACTCAGATGTGAACTATGAGTTAATACACTCCTTCTTGTTCTCAGTCGATGTCTTCATTACTGAAGGTCGTGTCTAGAAAAATTTATTATTGCTTGGATTGGTACGCATATCACATTTTTTTTTAATTATAATTAAAAGATTTTTTTGGGTAATAGGCAAGCGCCGGACTGCAATGCCTTGTAGAAAACGGTAATTGAGTCCAAGGTAGAGCACGTTTGCCCAGAATATACTTATTTACTGTTGAAAGATGCCTGAAGTTGTAGATCTGTAATGAGCGCAAAAAAAAGATTTAGAAGTTCGTGCGTTACATGAAAAGTACCTTAACATGCTCTCTTAAACATATCCTGCATAAAATCCATAGGCAGGCAGCCTTATGCCGATGTTATAAATACTTAGTTTACTATTTTTAATATTATATCTTTAAAATAATTAAAACATTTAAAATGTATGTGTTAGTGTTTCCGAGCTCAGATTAATAATAATATCGAGTAATATCTTTACCCCAACTGAGCCGGACAGTATCTCCGAGTAACAACAATGTCATGGAACTAAAATATTAAATAATCCTACAAAACATCTAGTTTGAAGTGTTTGCAGTTATTCATTATTTCTTGCTTTTTTGTGTACTCGTACATATCCATTATCATTCAAAATCAATCAAAATCAAAATAATCTTTATTTAAATAAACCATTTTAGGCACTTTTCGTCAAGCATCAATATGATTAATGAAGCTACAACTGGTTCGGAATGTTGCTCTTACCGAGAAGAACCAGCAAGAAACTTGGCGGTCAATCTTTTAAATATTTTCAATTTTACATTATTAAACCGCTGTCTTGTATGATTATGTCATTACTTTTGTAATTATGTATGGATTCATTAAAGGCGCAAAGCCTTCATAAAAATGGTATATCCCAAAAAGTTAGAAAATTTTGATTCCTGTCTTATTGACTAATCATCATGCCGTTATCGAAATATATAATTTAAGTATCATGGTCACGCCTATTTTCATTACTTAACGAACAAAGTATGTCATTAATTGATGGTGACCTTTTGCGGGTTCATAATTTATAGCGGTAGCCTTAATTCTTTTGACAGTAGGAGTTAAGATCTATCTACAATGAAAATTAGCTCTTGTCCACTCTAAAGGCCTGCAAAATAGGCAGGCAAGTGCGAATGTCGCAAGAAATTATGACAGAGAAGATCAAACTAATATACCTATCTCTGACTAGTCACACAAAAAAGGAGACAGGTAATAAGTCTCATTTGCTTTCTCTTTCTTGTCGATGGAGACATTTTAGGCCGCTCCTCTACCCTAGTATAATAACTTCATGGTAAAATCACGTTCCAATCCATTTTGACGCTTTCGCATTTAAAATATTAGCACGAGTTTTAAATATATTTTTTGTATATACAGTCGTCATTATATTAATTTTAGTAGTTACTTGATTAATTTAGACTACAGTGGGAGGTATACATAGTAAATGTATAGAAACTGGCTATACTTACGTCCTATTTTATCGGGTGAGCCAGGCTAGTTTCAAGCCCATACGGGGCCCTCATTCAAGAGCTCTTCATACGGCGCTACCGCGGCGGGAACTGCGTGATGCGGCTGGCTAAGCGCCGCTCTGGTTAAATTTATTTGAAAATTTTCTCCAAAATAATAATATCCAATTAAAAGTTATTAGCGCAGAGAAATTGGCTGCTCATGCGTCACGTATCCTCTTCCTGCGGCGCCGCCCATCGCGCCGTACATTTCGTAACAGTGACCACCGTCTCGTCTGTGTGTTATTTTTGTTGACATCACAGAAATAACTGCATCTGCCCTAACACCACTCGATACCGCCGCGGAGACGTTGACAACTTTATGCTAATTGCGTTATTGACAGCTACTCACGTCGTTCAGTTGCGAAATAACTGATGCGATCTAATATGCGATGTCAATCAGTAAATTTTCACTTGTATATAATAAATACTAAGAGATTGCTTAACTTTATTACGGTAATGCTTTTTTATTTAAAGAGGACATTTGTTTTTATTAACACTAAAGGAAATTATGAATTTCCATATTTGTGAGGTCAATAAATAATTTAAATTTTATTTTGCGATGATTTATATTAATATGGTATGATAGTTTCACATTTTTTTTTATTTTTCTCAACAAAAAACCACAATATTCAATTAATAAATGTACAATAATTGCACCAACTTGCAAATTTGGTCCAAGACGGCAACAAGGTGAGAAATGGCTTATGGGAAAATAGGAATAAAAGTCCAAAATGTGATTGCCAACGAGGCTCCGACAAGCTTCCTCTATCTAAATAATAATAATACGATTCGATACCTATGTCTGTTATTCGATTGTTTGTTGCATACTTTGTAAAAAAAAAGTGTAAAAAAGTTGCCTTTCACTCTTTAAAATATAATTATCGTAATATGTATGTTGTTATAAAAAGAACTACATTCGCTTTGATATTTGACTGGCATCAGTTCACTAATGTCGAAAACTTTACACTAATTGCACTATTGACAACTACATTTTTAGTTCAGTTTCGTAATACAATTTAACCGAACCCGTTTTTTCTGTGAAACGTTCATGAAGGTTCCGGGAAATGTAAAGTTAATTTCTTATTTCTCGAGCATGTAAACTTTTTAATTAATCTGGAAATTATACTGCTTGTCTCATGTGTACATGAAGTATAATGATACTTCATGTAATTTTAAATTAATCTTGCAGTCTACCTGATATTATGATATGTACTGTTTTTTCAAATATACGAGACACATAAATATGTTTATTACTTACCAAATAGAATAAGTAATTAACAAACATAATGCTTTCAAGTGTTTCCTTTTAAAAAAGGAGGTTTTTGTTAAAACCTTGTCATGTTTCGATATTATCGTCTTAATATTTGCACTTTTAAAATCAAATATACAATACAAAGATCTACCCAACCAGGATATTGTCCAATGATGACTTTGAAATTTATAGAAGTAATGATTTTATTATTTTGATTTTATAATCCGCGATAAAAGCCACGTATTATCGCAAAGATCGCGAATTATTATAATTATATAAACGAAAATTTATTGCGTACAAAATAATATAATTATTATATTTTTATTATTGATATCCGCCTGTGAGTGAAGCTGAAGTGACGCTGAAGTCTTGAAATTGCTTTCAATATTATTAAATTCAAGTAATAGGCAACGTTATATAATAGCCCCCTCTCGCCTTTTTTTTTGGAGAGAAGGGTTGGAGTTAGCATCCACCGAACTGGTCCAATGCGGATTGGTAGGTGCATATATACCTAGAATTCTCTAGAGATATGTATCATTAGTAACTTCCCGGAGATTGAATCGTGATTCAATTCAGAGCCTGTCGAAAAAGGCACCCGGTCTCACCGCTGGGCTATCACAGCTTATATATTACCATTAAATGTGGTATACATATACAGCGTCTTCGCCGGCAAAGACGAGGTCTTCGCTTTCTTACGTGTAGCGGCCAGGACTTGTAACGTCATAATTTTTCCATAAGTCCAATGCAGTACTCCACATCGCGTCGCTTTAAGCCGAAGTCCGCCCTCACAGGAAGCACCCTTAAGACGACGCTCCTACGATGCTGCGAGTCTCGCTCGAGAGTCGCTCTCCCAGTTCACACCCGACAATGCTTCTGCGATGCTTCTTACCCGTGACTTTAGTTAGTAGCATTACACTACTAACAACATTAGTTAGTGTCCGCAAAAAAGATGTACATCTTAATACTAATATTTTTGCATAAATAAACAAAAGTGTTCCCTCTTTAAAACATCTCAGATGAAAGTTGTAGACTGTATATTTTATAAAAGACACAAAAGTCCGAAATGTTTCACGACGATTAAGACAGTCATTATGCAAATACACGCCGCGTGACGCAGTCGCTCTTCCTTATTTGCATACAGTATTTACTTGTATACCAGTCCAAACGTATCCTAAGTATTTTTTAAATATAGACTTGTAAAATTAAAAATATTTGTTATGTGATAGTGTGGTGCTAAGTTTAATAAAATAGAGACAGGTAATTAACCTCTGCTTATATAATTATCCCTTATATTATTTTACGATTATGAATAGGCTCTATTTTATTAAAAAATTACTTAAATTTTTTTATTAAAAAGTTCTATTATAATCAATTATTTGTATATTGTTTAATACGATATCGTTTTCAATCAAGTTACATTCTAGCAAGATGTTAACTTACTATGCTAGAATTTAACATTTCCATTTTTTTCTTAAATAAACTTAATTTTCAATTTTAGGTTTTGCATGTAATACTAAATGGACAATAAACTATTAAAAACATCTTAGAATATTTAGACATTTCCATAGCGCCTCTGCTTCTGCATACTTATAATATATATTTATATATATATATATATATAAAATTAAATAATGCAGTTCGAAAAATATATAACTGATTTATATATTTAATTAAATTAAACTAAGAAAATTTGTAAAAAACGTAGCGCTTAATAACTCTATCAATTCGTTCGCATTCGCGACTGAAAATAGTGAATATATGGTATCAGATTATGTCAAAAACACGTATTAGCAATCTTAAATAGTATTACTTAATATCATATTTAAACTAACTGTTTTTTTAATATTAAGAATTTCATAAATAAAAATTCAATTGACGTTTCATTAACGGTATTCTCTATTTCGAATAAATCGTTAAAAACGTAATCCTATCATCGATTACAAATGCTAACTGCACACTCATAGCGTTGAATTCAGTCAATAATCCTTTAAAATATTTTTTAATCTAAAATAAAAATATGTATGTAGTGAATTCACGCAAGTGACTAAAAGCAAATGTCATAGCAGCAACCGAAAAACTACTGTTAACGTTAACTTTTTCACTATTGTGAATGAATACGTAAATGTTATTTAAAAATAGATCTATTACTTAAAAGTTTCCAGAATAGTAGCCATGAATCTTCTTATCCATGGATTTTTGTATTATTATGTCCCCTGACAAAACTATCACATCCCGAAATCTATTTTAGAGCACAACGAAGGGACTATGCCCCAATTAGTATTTTCAAAACAGTTACTGCTTTCTATCAAATGTTTGGAGTTTAATTATATAATACGTATAAATGTATAATGTATGTAGTGTAACTTTCGAAGGGCATATTCTGAGCGAGATGCAACCGACTTTACTTTTAGCGTTATTGATTTGTAAATTTTCTGTGACAGAAAAGTTACAAGCCGGGATTTTAAATCATGAACTTACTAATTTCTGTGTCCCGTAGATAAATTGTAATTCCCACGCTACTTTCCGTAAATCACCACGAAGATTACACAAATACAAAATGGTAATTATAAATGAAAACATGGTCTGATTATTACTATGTTATATAACAAATTTTTTTGGAGACTTGTTGTTATTCTCTTCACTAAATAACAAGGGGATCGCAAATAAAAGTGAGACATTCCGTGAGACAACGGTGACGACCGGGATACGGGTAACGGGAAGCGAACTTAGTCCTTTTAAGGATGTTGTCCGGCTACAGCTGGTCGTAACTGCGCCTCTACTCAATGTTACCGATAAACAGTTAATGAATACTACATTTACTAGCAAGTAATACTCACTCACATGTGTCACGACAACGTGGACAGTGTTCTCGTAGTGGCTTTGTTTATCTATTAGTGTCAGTCAAATCAAGTTTAATCAGTACACGTACATACCTAATCAATCATTCGGACATATACATATACGGTACGTGTTCTTCTATTTGGGCATCGATATTTTATGTGTAGCTCTATATTTGGTTGCGGTTAAACTTATAATTTGAAAGCTAAAAATTTGGGTTACACATATTTCGGGTTTGCTTTATTTTATTAACGAAGTATAAATCGAGAACCATTGCACCTTAGTACCTTATATATAGTCTCAAACTTATATTTTAATCATATACCTAAGTAACATGGTCTTCCGTTAATCTTATTCATTGAGTGGAAACATAGTGTTAGTACCCTATAAAAAGGTCTCAAACTTATGTTTTGATCATGTACCTAAGTAATATGGTTTTACGTTAATCTTACTTATTGAATAGCAACAGTAAAAGTTTTCGTTTGGTGATAGGTGAGAACAACGGCAGCGCCGAGGGTTCGGGATCGGGTGGGGAGGCGGGTGAGGGAGCTGAGGCCGCACATACATTTGGACCTCTCGACGGGTCCATCTACGCGACAGTAGTGCGCGCGAGCGGTGGGGCGTCATCTCCGCTCACTGCATCAATGGACTCCGGCATATCATCAGCGGGGCGCCGCGCCGCCCCCAGTCCGCCTGACGAGTTGGACGCGCTTCTGGGTGATATGCTTCGCACCGTGAGCGCGCTGCCCGACCCGCCGCCGGCGCCGGCTCAACAGTCGCACGCCGACCGCGCTCCTGATATACCGTACCACGCGCGCGCTGATTCCGCACCATTCACGTACGGAGCACCCGGTCTCCGCCCTGGGATGCTTCGTGCTTCGAATCGCCTCGCTAGCCCTGAGCTGGTGCGGCGGGCGCTTGGCAGAGATCGTAACTACCGCGGAATTGAGGACGACGATGACGAACGGACCATTACACCCGAGCCATCTCCGCGGACGCCGCTATCACCTCGCACATTACGAAAGCTCACTCATGACGAAATCACTACTACTACTACTACCACAACGACATCCGTTCCGGCACCATCGTCACCAGTACGTAATGGAAGGTCAGTAAATTTTTAATAAATAATATTCATTAGCTTATATATACTTTCTTACTTTTAATAACAAGTTATCTAATAACAAGTATTTTCAGCATCTAAGAAGAAAAACATATAAGGTATTTTAAATATTTAAATATGTACACAAATGTCGACTGCTTTTATATTAATTTACACCTTTGTAAATTAGGCCAAAAGTTTTCTACTCCCTATAAAATATAATTTAGAACATAATAGTAAAAAGCTTTAATGATAATATCCCAAAATTAAATATCATTGAGGGATAGTCTAACGGCTAACCTATTCAGTATCAAAATGCTTTAATTTTTAAAGTCGTACTAAAAGTTGATAAACTGAGATTTTTCAAATATGCAAATGATTATCTCGATAGTATGTTAAGTAGGTATTGATAAAAGAAGGGGAATTTGGTGGGAGATGTAAACATGTGTTCCTGTATTGTAGGCGTGAAGGCCAAGCGCCTGCCGCCTACATTCCTGGCCTGCTCTGTTTACATTTATAACCTAACAACCCAACCATATTTTTAGCGAAATCAATCAATCATTTTTCAAGGCTCATTTCTACGTAATCTTATATTTCTTTGTTTTGTGGTTTTATAAGATTGGCAAATTTTTTTTAACTCTTTTAAGAGAAAAGCAATCTGAAATTATTTATTTCAAACATAATGTAAGAAAAGCTATACCTTAGCTTTAATTGATGGAATATACTTTGTAAATAAAATATTTATTTACAAAGTAACCAAAAAAGTAGCACCTTGAAGATTCATTACACTTTAGCATATTGTTTCACGTGAAATACAAGTAAATGTTGATGTGGTTAAACTAATATTTAATTAGGACGCACAGAGACATTTTGTGTGGCAATGTTTCGACATACTGGGTTTTGAGACTGATACGCGTATCAAGAACGCAATGCGAGTATGTGCAAAACCGCATCGTCTATGTAACTATTATGAATCATTCACGTGTGATTGTTAGACGTCACTACTATTTTTAATATTCATTGACTTGCCCTCACTATTGGTTATTAATAAATAAGAGTTTTTAAAAGTAATTCGCATTGATCTGTTTTTTGGTAAAGGTCTTTATAGGAATTGAAAAATGTCCGTTGATTATTCCTGCTAGAGTCGTAACAATTTGATTTGTCTGATTAATAATTATGAGACTTGAAAAATTATCTGTCTTTCTTCAACAAGTCAATGTCAACTAATTTCTTCAAAAGATTTACATCTTACAATAGGATCTTGTGTGATATTTGAATAAAACTATTTCCATGGCCTTTTTGGGCTTTTTCGAACTACAATTATCATTGTCAAACAAAAAGCTAACACAGTTCCTTACTCCGGTTTTAGCAGCTTTTCGGTTTTTTGATTTTAGTCGTGATTTCAGTTCTACGATCTCTTTATTGCTGATTTGATTGAGATCCGAATAACGTCTTACACACTAACTTTTAGCTCTCTTATGAGGTCCATTGCCAGCCAGCGAGTAACAAAGATTTAGATCATTTTATGTCACCAACAACACGCACTCTTTGAAAACTTAAATCTTTATGCACTTTGAGCTTTCTGACGAAAAGATCTCGCGTGAGAAACTGATAGAAATTTCATCTCATTCAATGCACTTTTTTATCATTTTTATCTAGATTACATACAATTTTAAAGGAATTCATCTGTTTAAATCTTAAAACTTGATTCTGATTGTTCATTGCAGTAGGTGGAAACTGAATATGGAGTTAATCAGTACATACTGAGCACAACGCTTAGTATTTGTAAACTTAACCACAAAAATGAACAAAAACGGATAATGTTTCATCCGGGGAAATTTCGACATGCACTGTATCAAGCTCAACACGCAAAGCAATAACATTGTGGACACTCGCTTAATTTATTTAGCCGCGTTCCGCTTGACCCACTTCATTGTCAATGAATTATAATACATAGAGGTAATGAAATATCCCATAACCAATCTCGGCCGTTACGCACTCTTGGCTCGTTGGTCTGTCTTACACTCCTGTTAGTGTTTTTAAATGATGGTTATATACGCATAAAAATGTTATATTCTTTCCAATTTCTCTTTAATGTATATAAAACTAAGGAATATAAAAAAGAAGTGAGTATTATAATTCAGCTTAGAAGGGACGTTAGCTTTGGCTTTACGTTATTCCTATAAAGCATAGGATATTGTTTCCAAAACGATAATATCAATCCAATATAATAATATCGAATCGCCGCAGCAAAACAGCCCAGTTGCGATCACAAAAGTAATTTACTCCTTGTGTTGACATGTGTTATTATAATACATTACGAGAATATTTCGTATACCACCGCAGGCGGTCTTGCTTCTTGGAAAGATAAACTTTTTTCAATGTCTGCTTTTATTGATGGTATTGGCAATTATACATTTAAATAATAGTCCCTAATGATCTTTTAAAGTTATGACTACTGAGTGTGTATGGACTTTAATTGTGTCATAAGATATTTTAAGGAAGTAGTATTATTCGTAATATATACTATCATATCTTATTATACGCGTTATTAATTGTTAGATACGATCCAAGCGACGATATCAATTGCTAGTCTATCCCGATATATATCACACATCTTCTTCGACTTAGCATATTCTAGCCATTAAATCAGGGTTTGGTTAATATTGTTACACCTAGACACGGTGGACTACGTTTTGATCCAGGAATCACTTTTTTTTCTTTAGATTATTATCTAAGGTTAGTAACCAAATTAACGTGCTTCGGTAGCACGGGGAAAGAAAATTGGCCAAACTTGTGTCAGTGTTGTCAATTTGACCCGTTGGCGCAGTTTTCAGTGAAGCTGTCTTCAGCTTCGCGGGTCGCGGGAATGGATCCCGCTGAGGGCCAATATTTTCTATAAAAAATTTGTTTGTTCTTCGAGTCTGGATTTATATTTGTATTTAAGTATGTAATCAAAGTTATATATGTAGTATATCTTTCCAGTTGTCTGTCACCCATAACACAAAGTATTATGTTACTTACTTTGTGGACGGACGACCGTGTGTGTATGTGTACCATACATTTATTTATTTATTTATTTCGTGTTGCAAAAGAGCAATCTTCTAGTTCCGACAACTAGGCCATACTTCCTTTACACTTCCGATAATCCATCCATTAGAGCTTTTCGGTGGACGAAAGTATCGTGATGTAACCTGCATTTTGGGGGATGACTGGTATACGTGTTAGAGCAGCGAGATAGATATAAGGTACATCTCTACAATGGAGAGCGTTCTTTACTCAACTGCACGATAGATACTTCAATTAAAACCGAATAAGGGCATGTTAATATTAATAATTAGAAGCTGGTACCGTCCAAAAGTTACAACCTACCAGTAAATAAAATACATTAACTATTCCTTTGAAAATACTTGTCAAGAGTAGAAAGTTTTAAGCAATGGAAGTATAAATAATGGTTTACATAGGAAATGGCAATTACAAGGCGTAATGGTGTATTAATTAAAGCTCAAAAAAAAAATACACTGACAAGAACCAAACCGGAAAACCAAACTTTTAATTTTTTTTTAAATCGGAGTAACGATGTGAAAGTCGGTTGAATAATTAAAATCTTGTGGCTTGACTTATTGAGTAAGATCCAGCAACTTGCTGGCCACTAGGGCATAATTTGAAACACAATACGTGTGCCAATTGTTCTATTTTCGAGACCGCCAATTCCATTTAAAGAATATAAAGTTGTATTGTTATCATTGGTTGTTATTCAATTAACACCCACGGGATATGTACCGATGTTATGTACCGATCGAGTCCCACGTAGTATTTGTATCTGGTGCCCTGTGATAATATTGTCAAATAAGTAAACAAAGTACGGTTTAATAAAATAACAATTATTTACCTATTTCTAATTTTTATATTTAGCGAAATGTTTCCGCATAAGAACTTTCTCTCTCTCTTAATAATTACGGAATTATATTAACAACGTAACTCGTGTTACGTTGTTAATATAATTCCGTAGTAGTAAGTGGACTACAAACAATTATAGATATATTTTACTCCTTATTCATACGTGTTGTGATAGATGTAAAGTTAATTATATGGCAGTGGAATGCCTTAGGATATAAAGCTGTGTTGAAAAAAATATTAATCATACGTAATTTGAATAAACTGAGTTACGCGTACATTTATTTTGCAGTTCGTTGTTTATTGTTAAAATATATCCAAATATATAAATATACTTAAAAATATAAGTAACCTGGCATCATGCCTTACTAGTAAGACATAATAAGCGTAAGATAATTATTGAATTGGTTTGCTATAATCCGCGATTAGATTATCATCATTCTCCTGCCCTTATCCCACTCTAAGTGGGGTCGGCAAAACATGTATTAAACATGTTGTAATATGATTCAGCCACGTATTTTACGACCGGCCGCCTGCCTGACGTCAACTTACCTTAGTTGCCTTTTACGAGACCTCGGTAAGGAAATGAGGATGGTCTATTCTATGCAGTCGGATACCACACGGCACATCCGCGATTAGATGATATTCCTAATAATTGTCCAATGGCAAAACAATATTATCATTACTTTTGTATTATGGACCTCCACAAAGTTACGCCTAATTGTATAAATTTAAAAAGTAAGTCTATATCAGATAGTCAATGAGATTGATATACACTAGTGCGTTATAAATTCGATGTTTGAAATCTGTGCGGCTATGGCGTGACACTACGTCGCCGTCGTGATCCAAACAAGTTGCTATTTTGAGATAAACGTCGCCATAAACGGCCTGCTCGGTCGTAGATTGTGTTCCCAATGACGCAGACCTCATAAACGCACTTTGTTACACATATTTTCCAATGAACGATTCTGTACTATACTCGAATACCCATTGAGTTCTGTGTGTATCATTGAAAATGGTTTTTAAGTTAAGAATGAACGTTTGTGATATGTATAAACTTGTAACGTAATTTAGAGTCGGTGTTTTAGAAAACTATATTAATACATAATCAATTAATTTATTAATTCTCACCGTTTTTTGATGCTACCATATTTAGGAATCATTACGTTTCTTTTTCCGTTTTACGTTTCTTATGCGTTGATAAACATATGTTTGTCCTTTTTTATACTATGACCATATGGTCATAATAAATTACATGTAAAATTACTAAATAACATAAATATTTTAACAGATGGTTGAACGGAGAAGCTGAATGGACAGAGCGTCCAACAAGCAGTGCAAGAAAAACCCCGCCTGAAAATGGTACGTGGAGATCTAACAGTACCCTGGGTTGGCACGAAAGTACTCGATATCGGGAACCTAGGAGATCGGAGGGTAATGTTGAAACAAGTTCCGGTCTAACATGGCTACAAAGACAACAGCAGAAGTTACGGGAAAGGAAAGAAGCAAGGGAAAGGGTCGCTCGACTGCCGCTCGAGTGGGACGCGCCTTCCCGACACGTGCGTCGATCAGCAAGCCACCGGTAAACAAATTTTTACGTTAACACGCTATAAAAATATACATTAAACAAAATTTGTTTAAACTATAATTAGTAATCAATTTCTAATCGAACCTTGAGGCAATGCAAGGAAATTAAAAATAATACACATTATTTATATCTGATGTATTTAAATATAAATTCTATTTCAACTATGTATACTTTAATATGATTTGTAACTAAATAAGCTCTGTCGGCTCCTCTTGTATCTCGCGTTTAGCAACGAGTAGATTCTTACCTCTTTCGATCCCATTTACTGTCTTTAAACTTTCTTATAAGGTCTATATCAAACGATACGGATGTGCAGCACTTCACTGCTTGGAGAAGACTTTGTTTTCAGGCAGTTTGGGATTTGGAATAATTGATCTCGCGTGGCTATTCTATCGCTGAGATAACTAGTGATCTGAATTTGATTCGCGAATTATAATCTTTCTTGTAATAGCATCGTTTTAGAAACAATTTTTATTCTGTTCGTGTTCATTCATTAACCTGCTTCCTGAGATTGTAGTATTAAATGTTCAAAATTTGCGGCCTTAGCAGCTATGTCATAGACAAACCAAAGTTTATTCAGTCGGAATTATTACAATCCAAAGGCGTAATTAGAGTAATTGACTTGATGTTCGTTCTTTATACTCATAGGTATGAATAATACGTATTTAAACGTTTCTAGTGTGGATGGATACACAAGCGATACTACAGCATTTGCCGATGACGATGACGACTTCAGTGTACCTCTACATGTGAACACGCGCACTCCTTTAAGGACTGACAGCATCAGTCCACAGGCTCCTGACAGGTAATATTTGATATATTCAGAAAAAAATTCCAAATACGTAAAAGATAGCATAAAAACACTATAGGCGTTGATTATTTGAATTTGGCAAAAATTTAAAATAATCACATAGAACTTAAGTGTTGTTTAAGCTTCATATAGTCAACGTAAATTTATTTTATCTTGATTACTTTTCTTGACTGGCCCGTTGGCGCAGTGGGTAGTGACCCTGCCTTCAGCTCCGCGGGTCGCGGGTTCGATTCCCGCCGAGGGCCAACATTTTCTATAAACAAATTGTTGGTTCTTCGAGCCTGGGTGTGTATATGTATTTAAATATGTATTTAAACTTATATATGTAGTATATCTACCAGTTGTCCGTCACCCATAACACAAGTATTAAGTTACTTACTTAGGGTACGGACGACCGTGTGTGTAAATGTCCCATATATTTATTTATTTATTATTATTTATTTATTTACTTATTTATTTATGGTAGTTTAAATTAGAACCAATCTCAGATAATAACCGTTTCAAACTTAAGGAAATAATAAAAGTGTAATTTTTAAATTTAAATCTCAACCTTCCTTTCTTGTAATTGTTATATATAAGTAATTGTAATTGCTATATGTAAGTAATTATTTTATTGCAAAATAAACTTTAAATTCATTACATTTTAAACAATAAAATTATTAAAATTTTACAGAACCTCATCTAAAAAATTCATGTATGAAAAGATGACGATGCGCGAGTGGAGTGCTAACAGCACACCGACCAGCACACAAGCGCCTGGTTTACTGTCTCTTGCAGAGCCGAACAGCAATGACACTATTGTAAGATTTTACTAAACTACTACTTAAGTTACCGTTTAAGTGAACAGATACACAGGCGAGAATAGTGATTGCAGAACAGTTAAACAAGAACCCCCCCCCCCCTCTCTCGCGACCTCCACTAGTCATGGGTTTAAACCATGGGCGTGTGCAAATGAGATTTTCTAATAAAACTCTAATCGCCTAAACATAATAATGTGCCTAATCTCACGTTTTCTCACAGAGATGTGTGTATCTTACCAATTCCCATTGGAGTAGCCCCAGAAGGGGGATAGCAAGAGGCCTAGCCTCTTTACCTTAAAATACTATATCTAAATCGGTTTCTCTTTTTATGTGAGATTAGACAAAGATTAGTATGGGTCTCTCATCTTCCCTTTCTTATTATTTGTTGGACACTCGAACTTACAGGCCCATAGGCAGGCCTGTAAGTTCCCTTACTCTATGTATAAAAATTCTATGACTAAATTGCTTGATTCACAGAGCCGAGAAAGATCAGAAAGTTGGTCACGCTCCGAGTCTCGTGCAGCCACGCCCGCGTTTCCAACACATCCTCGCACCCCATACCCACCTACACCGACGCCATCTCTCACGGCTAGGCCGCCAAGATCACCGACGGTCTCCAGGTAAATTTCTAACAATGAATAATTTGAATGTTTCTTAAATTAAAAAAAAAAACAGTCCAAAAAAAAAGTTTTTATATATTTAGTAAAAACAGTATATTTTATTAACATTATATTAATAGATTCGAGACTATTATGATTAATACTTATCACTATTGAAATATATGAGTAACATCGAGATTTAACGAATCACCTTTATATAAATAAGTACTACGTTTCTTTTGAATGAACGAACGTAGTCAGTTCGTGACCTCGGTGACCAGTAACTCGATTATATCGCGCTATCACTCGTATACTTAAATAATAACTAGCTTTTGCCCGCGTGGAATTTGGTCTCCCACATTAAGTTTCACGACAGATCATTTCAGATTTAAATATATTTTAAAATATATTTTACTTAGTTACTCGTACATCCGAAATTTCAAATATCTTACTTCAAAACTTACGGATTCCATACAGTCTTCGCGCGCCGCACCTGTTAGGCGCTCTATGACGCTCCATTCAAGTCCATATCGCGATAACTTTTAAACTATTCAGCCAAATTACTTAGTGTGAAAGACAAAGTTTATCTACATGAAATACTGAAAGCGGTAAATGTATTGATTTTTGAGGAGAGTTTGATAAATATACTAAAATGTGCATTGTAAAATAGCATCTAATATAATTGAACTTATAATTCACAATTTTGGTCATAATGATTTCCCCATAAAAGGTGGATATATGCTGTCGCGGACTTTTATTTAGAACTTTTCAAGACAAACAATACTACGCTACATTATGTTTGTGTAACTCCAATGGTTTAGGTAGCGTACGCCAAGATTGCTCTCAGAGACCGACTTTATTGACATATATCGTAATATTACATAAAATCATTAAAAATTGTGGCCTATATGTTATTCTTATGTATAACCTATATAACTGTCAAGTTTCATTCAATCCGTACAATAGTTTTCTCGTGAAAGAGTAACAAACATCCATCCATACTAAAAAACTTTCGCATTTATAATATTAGTAGGAAGGAGGATTATAAGTATATAAATCCACAGAAAGGAACGCGAAGGCAGCCCTGAGTCGGAATACCGCACTTACAATGGCAGTAGCAGCTCGCGACGGTCGAGTGTCAGTGGCGGCGCCGAACCGCAACATGTAGCTCCTGACCGCGTACGCTTTGCCCGCGATACCAGCCACTACTGGTACAAACCTAACATCTCCCGTGATGACGGTTAGTATCAGAATAGAAAAAAAACAATATTCCCAATACTATTTCATAAAATCTTTGTGCTATAATGCATAAGAAGCTGAAGTTGTAATGGGCGGGACACATAGTGCGGAGAACCGATAGGCGTTGGTATCTCAAGTTGTACGAATGACGACCCCGCACTGGAAAACAGCGTCGGTAGACCACCTACAAGATGGATTGATGGCTTCAAAAGATCCATCCGATCACAGCGGCACGCAACGTTGTGATGTGGAGATCCCGTGAAGAGACCTATGACTAGCAGTGGATGTCCATCGGTTGACACATCCATAAAAAGAAGTACCCAATATGCATGGAAACAATCATTTACTATAGAGAATCTACCATAGCTAGTTTGTGGATTTAGTATGGCAATTATCGAGAGAGGCTATTAGGTGACTTAAAGAGTTTTATGAATGAATGAATGTGAATGGATATATCACAAGGAGACCAGAAATTTGGATGGTATGTGTGAAGTATGCTATGCATATACACTGTTGTAGTTGACTAATGATAGAAGATAATGGAAGACGAAAACGTATTGTGCCGAATCCACTTAGAGTATAGGATAAGGATATGAGAATGATGAATATTTATATTTGTAGCGGTGGCAGCTGTTCAACAACTAGAAGAAGGCGCGTTCATAGTACGCGACTCCAACTCATTCCCGGGTGCGTTCGGGCTAGCGGTGCGCGCCGGAGGGCCGGGCGGCGTGCGACACTTCCTGATAGAGCCAACAGCGCGCGGCGTCCGCCTGCGAGGCTGTCCCGACGAGCCAGTCTTCAGCTCGCTTTCTGCACTCGTCTACCAGCACACGGTCACACCTCTCGCCTTGCCCGTCCCGCTAAAACTGCCCGAAAGGTATGAGAATAAAATGAAGCATTAAAATCATGATTACTTCCATCCTCTTAAAGATAAAGTCATGCCAAACATGATGAAATACGTCTTCCTCTTACTGGCACTCTAAATTTATAAATAAAGATATACTAAACGATTATTCTATAATTTATAGCAGTAGGCACTAATTTACAGATTTCCTTACTATGGAATAATGATTCTTTTAAATGGATAAAGAAATCATATCAGTATTTCGTTGGATACGATCTCTTGATAATACTTCGGTTACGGATCGAAACGATCGTCGAGTTTGTGGTAGTGTATATTTGCATTACTTGAGGATTGTGGTGGTGATAATTTGTGGTACGTACAGGTACTGATGCTGCATTATAAATGCAGCAAGGCATGAGAACGAATTATGCTTCCTGTACTTACATAGTTTAACAACCAACAACAGTAGATAAACAACCAATTTTCCAAGCAAGATCTAAGCATCTGCTGAATACTGACTAATGAACTGCTTAGTATTTTTACTTTTTAGTAATTAAAATGTATATAAAAATAATACTGTATCTTTTGTACTAATAGAGACCCTTGGATCGGTGGTAGTGCGAGTGCAGCAGCGCGAGCGTTACTTGCTACAGGCGCAGCGTGTAATGTCCTCCTGCTGGGCTCCGAGAATACTGAAGCTCTTACTGGGCCGGCTGCTGTTAAACGGGCCGTCCAAAATATTCTACAGAAAAAGGTAGCAGTCTTCAATAACACGCAGTTACGCCTAACAATTTTAGGGTGATCATTTTTCTCGTATTACTCATAACATCTTCTAGAGACCAACATTCAATTAAAGATGGCTGTATTCGGGCTTATCAGGGATCTAATTTCAAGCCGTATCTTACTCTTATAAGTTATCAGTTATATACATATAGGATCAGGACCATCGAATCTAAGTAAAACTTGTAGCTTTAGATTTAAACTTTATCTATTCTCACTTAAAAGTATCCCAACCATACTCCAGCGTCCCTCTCCCTCCCTCATGCCATACTATCCCGCTCACACACTCATCTGCATTCCATTTCAAGCATTCATCTACCGTTTCATTTCCGCATGTAACAAAACAATACATTGCATTATTTAATTATGTACAATCGTAAGGAGGTCATTTCATTGGCGTGGTACATAAATTTAAATTTACGTTCATAGGCAGCGGCCCACGTAGTGCACTTTAAGGTGTTCGGTGGTGGAATTACACTGACAGACGCCACACGCAAGCTGTTCTTCCGGCGACACTATCCTGCGTCGGGTGTCTCCTACGCAGGCATCGATCCTGATGAGCGACGATATGCCTACCTCGATAACGGCACACAGCATGAAAAGTAAGGCCTTTTAATAAATAGCTTTTTCTTAATAATCATTTAATTTTAGATAAGTTTAACGTCAAACAATAATAATCCATATATATTTGGCATATAAAACATATGGATACTAGATGGATTCATAGTAGTGGGACCTGCAACTTGGATCTGGCTAACTTAAGCGCATTCAATACCCTCAATAAAGCAATATCTGTTCCTTCGAAAGAAAATCAGGATTATCTTCATCCTATGGAGGTAGCTATGTGCTTCGTCCATCTGCAATTCGTCATTAGCTACTTATGAAACTTTATCTGTAATTCTAATTATTCTACAGATCTCGAGACTTTTGATTTCATTAGTCTATAAGTATTCATGGAGTTACATACATGGAGTTAAAAGTTAGCGTTAAAGTTTTGGAGTTGTAGGTTATTAGTCACAACACGAAGCGTCATAGCAGAATCGATTCAATGCTTTAGTAGTCAAATTAATATATGACGAATATAATTTGTGGTAGTTACAACAATAATAGTTTTCCACACACACTCAAGCTCAGTTGCTAAATACAGAATCTAAATACCCTAATTTATTTTTATAGATTTGCAATATTAATATAAGATAATGCTTCATATTGGTTTGACACTTTGTGCTGATTCACAGGCATTCATAGTGTGTTCCCTATATCCTATGAATGCCCTGAAATGGCAATGGCCTTTACTCAGAATGCTGGCCCTGTCTATTTTACTTTCAGGAATGGATAGTCAAGACAAGTCGCAGCATTAATTTTTCTTATTTAATTCATTTTCCAAAGTCCATACCAGATATTCGCCAGATTGAATAACCAGCTAAATATCTGTTAAGATTTCAGAAATTATGTAAGAGTTAAACATAAAATATCTTTACTCTACAGACGTATATTCGCATTCGTGGCCCGAGCATCGTCAGGGGCGGACAACCAGTGTCATGTGTTCGCTGAGTTGGAGCCAGAGCAGCCCGCTACTGCTATCGTCAACTTCGTCAATAAGGTCCGTTTAAAAAAAAAACAATTTTACATACATTCCGCATCTCAAAAATAATCTATAGTTCCTTTAGTGATCCAATTAAAGTCCGCCTTATATGCGGCGCCATATATGCACCATATATGCACCATATATGAGCTGTGATAGCCCGGCGGTGAGACCGTGCGACTCTTTCGAGGGGAACACGAGTTCAAAGCTCCGGGCAAGCACCAATGAGGCTTTCTATTAAAACTTATTTGTCTGATTGATGATTGCAATTAATCACACGCTTTTCGGTCAAGGAAAACATCGTGAGGAAACCTGCATATCTCTGGAGAATTCTGGGGATATGTGTAACCTACCAATCCGCATTGGGGCAGCGTGGTAGGTCTTAGCTCCAACACTTTTCTTCAGAAACGGAGAGAGGAGGCCTATTCCCAGGAGTGGGATTGTAACAGGATTTTATTTTACTACTTTATATATGCGGCATGTAACTTCCAAGGAAGAAGTTACAGAATCTATGTCGTAAAAATTGTTGAAGAACGTCTGTAAACACATTGGGATATAGTTTTTACTTAAAACAATTGTCCAAAGTAGTTAAGACAATTGATACTCGGCTTCTCTGCCAACTGCAATATGGGTACGAAAAGCGATAAAGCAAAAGTCAACAGGCATGTAGATGCCTGTAGTATAGATGAAGGTAGTAGTACCTTACGGACCATCACGACAGCATTACTATTCCTCATACATTTTATTTATTTTACGCATTTCATGTATTCAGTCTAGCACGTGACCGACTTAGAAAGATATGATATAGAAACTTCTAATCACATTTGCGCTTCAAAATCTATTCTGAACCATGTCCATTAATAGTTTTAGATACTAAAATCCCTTCTTATTGTTACAGGCTCTGCTCGGAAATTCTCTGAAGAGGGATATTATATGAAAAGTTATTTCGAACATATACGCACGTAGTTTCTTGTTAACAACATTCTCAATTCATTCATTCATTCATTCAGTGTCAAACATAAAAAATCAAACTTATTCATTGCCATGACTAAAATCACAATATTAGTTTTCATATTTTATTCCACTAAATTTAAAGATTTAATTATTGTCAAATTAAAATAGTTGAGATAGTAAAATAAAATCGTTTATTTCGATACAGAAACTTATTTCATAATTAAAAGTTAAAAGAAATTTATCTAATATATATCTCGTGATTCGGTAAGGATATGATTTTAGTTTTTCATTTTATATCAATTTAGACATATGATTAAGTTATTTTCAAAGATTTACTAGTACGCTTCACATTCACCAAGTACCATGTACTATTTTAATATACATTAAAAATAATATTATATCTTATAATAATTTAGAATAAAAAGGAACTAACTAGTCTCATTATTATTTAAATATAAAATCATGCGTGCCTAACATTATGTCAATACTAATGTATTTTATAAGAAATTATTTCTTGTAAAAAGGCTCTTTAACATTCTAAATAGGTATACCTAATATAATTAATAATTCACATGTTAAACAGTTAGGTAGAAATCGAAAACAATGCATTTCCTAGTACATTTCGAGCACAGGCTTGTTGCCAAAAAGTACAACGAAATAACAACATATAAGTACAACATTGCAAGTTTATGTTACTATAATATTTATAGTATACTTATTAAAAAAATAACAATTTACTACTTAAAAAAAGTTTTAAAACCTATAATGCTCCAAATAAAAAAAAGTATATTGAATAATGTTTTTAAAATAGGGCTAAGTGAAATTTTATGGTATACGTAGTTCTATCAATGCTATATGGAATATAATGCCTTACCAGTGATCTAATATAATTATCATTTTATCTAATGGTGTACCCAGTTAAAATAACTTTAACATAATTTTTAAGTAATAACTGTTGTCAAATGTATTTATTGGTTATAATAAATCATTTAAAGTATTTATGGTGTTTTTGTTTGTTTTATTGTATGAATTCGACATTATCGTAATGATTATTGTCTAATTAAAGCTGTTGATGAATTTTGCGATTCTACTTTTTCAACTTTCAATAATATTTATTAATGAAATTAAAACTGCTTTGGACAAAATTTTATATAATAATTTTTAAGTCCTAGAAATAGAGTTGTACTAGAAGTCGCGGATACTTTAATTTGTCATAAAACTTTACTGTCAATAGACATTTTCATCATACAAAAGGAGTATGTACACGAATTTAAAAATATTTTTAAACAACCCTTTCTTATACCAGTGGCTACACGAATATACTACAATTCTTGTTGATTAAGAAATCTTTCAATCAGCATTATCACTAAAATCTGTAATTATAACTATCTAAAATTTTCACGTAACTAGTCCCTATAGATATACTGTATAGGGTACTAGTCTCTAGGACTTAATAAATTACCTAATACAGTATATACTAATATACTATGATAAACAACGTAATCTGACTAGCGACAAAAATGGAAAGTAAAAATAGAGACTAGAGTTATGAGTTGGCACGTAAAGCATAAACCTTACTATCGGTATAGTAAGGTTTATGCTTAACGTGCCAACTCTTAGTGTGGGCCCACTCTACAATTAATTAACCCTTTGAATGATAGGTTTCCGTATCCGATCATGACACGAATTTTTTACATCCATTTTTCCAATCCATTTTTAGATCATGTTATTTATGTTATCTATGATTTGTATACCATTTTCTTTTTTATAAAACTCCCCATTGTATACAATAAATCATTTTATACTACTTACATTTATCGTTGGTGACGAAAACATATAGATTTTTCCAAAATTGAAATATGATCCATAAAATCTCTTATCAAATTCACATAAAGAAACACAATAATTATTTTTAAAGATTATATCCATGCAGCTATATGGATTAACAATACTATTTTTATTGGCTATTGAAAAATGAATCAATCATACACTATAATGTCCGGTGAGCACCATATGCACATAAGAGCAAGTACCAAATTGATTGCATTCGATGGGGATTTTTATAAAGAACAAAATGGTATGCTAATCATGGGTATAATTATTATATAGTTTCAAAAAATGATTCAAAAATAAATGTCAAAATTTTGCGCGACGGTTTGTGTACATGGTGCACAGCGACGGGTGAAAGGTAACAATTTATACCAAGAAGACAATGAACTCTTAAGAATATATTATTGTCAGGCGTGATTTTGATATCCAAAAATAAAAATACATAAACTGCAATTAATTTTCTTATATTTTACACTCAGTGAAAACTTCATCGTGAAATTTACAAAATATCCTACCAGCCATGGATATTATATAAATTGACACAGCAACTATATTAATCTAACAAAAAATTCATTTTATTCGTTGTCGGTGTCCATATCGCTGCACGGTTCGCTTTTTGTATGACTGTCAATCCGTAGAGCGGCCGAACCTAAGATGTCCGTAGTCGTCGTAATAATCATATCGTTCAGCAGCCCCACGTTTTAATAATTCATATTGGCGACGATTTGCTGGAAAACCTTCCTCGTCCTCCATGAGTGAGAGACCTCGAAAACTTGCAGCTTGGCAACATCGTGTCGTAATGACTAAGGCTACAGTAAACGCTAATGCTGTTATTGTAACAAACCGCATTGTTTTCTCGAAACAATCTGTAATATAAAAATAATCAATAAATTATTTGTGTAGGAATAAAATTCGTTTGTTTATTTTTATAATTTTTACGTTATTTGAAGATTTAAAAATCTTTGTGCCGTAAAAGTTTTATAAGCTATTTTTTGTAATTTAAAATTCACCTGCATTGTTTCTGTACATTAATTATTTTTATTGCAATTTAATTATTAACATAAAAATAACAAATTCATTCTGTATTTTAAAATTTCACTGTTTATTGTACTATAAAAATATTCAAAAGTATATTGTTTATAAGTATATTAGAGACGTTAGAGCGCATTCTGAACCCAGTCCTATTCACGTATTATTAACCTCATATGAGTGAAATGGAATCTGCTGATTTGATGGCATAATACTAAATATTTCTTAAGTAGGTGGCATAAACATTTTGAAGGCACCCTAACAGAACAGAAAGTATTATTGGCTATTATAATAATATGATAGCAAGTGACAGTAAAACGCACTAACCTGGAACAAATAACAGAACAATACATTGGTATTGTTCTGTTATATTTATATGTTAAAATTTCTATGTAGCGTTATATATAATATAAAGACTATATATACTCGTATGAAAGGTAACCCGTACCGTAACGGCACGACCTATACATATACGGTAGGGTAATTAACAGCAGCTAAAGCTTTCCGTAAAAAAAGCACTAAAGAAAAAGTGTGTTTGAATATGGGACATATACAAATACACCTGACATGGTGATAAAAAGGCAGACCAAAATACCTACCAGACTCCTTGCTGTATGGCTTAGAAATGGGATAGAAAAATAAGAACCGGAATTTTTATACTAAATCCACAAAGTGAAAAATAAGGCTCCCCTCTTTAATATTCCCCTCGTAGACTTTTCTTGGTTACGGTAATTGACATATTTCAATAATTTCGTACCTACACAATTGATCTTGTTAGCTGCTTCAATGTATTTTTTATAGAGAAAGGAGAACAATTTAAATTTATTTTCTCTTTATTATCTATATTTAATGTCAGTAATTGTACTTTGAATTATTCTCGATGAGGTTTCTTACGACTAGCTAAACTGGCGAACAATCATTACATATAAGACGACTACGTCTGTCTGACGCGAAAAACTAAAAATTACTGAACGGATTTTCTTACAGTTTTACTACTAGAGGGAGAGATCTGCCAGTAGTGTAGTTCATGTGTAGGTATAATAGATTACTGTTTTGTTTAAATCAGTTGAAATATGACATGTTAAATGTTAGGAAAACGTAAAATCGCTTTGAAGCTATAAGATAAAACTATATAGAGAGATACAGAATTAATCTTTATCAACTTAAATTCGTCAGTTTTTTAAACATTTCATTTAAGTAAGTATAAATGTGACAATTCCACACACGACTGTCCAACGTAACTTAAGAATTGTGTTATGATTCACAGAAAAAAAGAAAATTTTAAATTTATACATAATTCATTCATACCATATCCATACCATTCATTTTGACCCTCGGTGTGTATCGAACCCGCGAGTTACGAAGCTGAAGGCAGAGTCACTAACGACTGCGCCAATTGGCCAATCATGATAATTATATTTCGTGCTTAACATTATGATACCCTACACCGTATAATTTAAATGAGTCTCATGTCTTGTTTCAAAATGAAAAATAAGGCACAGAAATCGCGTTAGCATAAAAATACACCATAAATCTTCCGTTTTTCAAATATTGTTTGGGGTTTTTTAGAACGTCACATTTAGTAACGCTCTCTTGCTAAAGGTAAGCTATACTAAAAATAGACTTATAACACTAGAACAGGAGAGCCATAGGCAGGCCTATAAGTGAGATTGTCAAAATGAATAATGAGAAAGAAAATGAAACTCGTATACTCGAGTAGAAACGAGCCCAGAAGGTCTTGTATCGTAACATCTTCAGTTTCTCACTATCAAACTTGTATTGATTCACTATTCGCTCGAAAGCGAATTGTCGATTAGTGAGTATTTTCAAAAATACACTTTAACTAGAAATCACTTTAACGACGACAATCGGCAGATTCTTGACAGATTCTGTTGAGATTCTGGCGAGAGTTCATCTTTGTCTCATAATAAGAGAGAGATTGATACAGTCTCGATGGCTTTCTATTTATTATAATAGGACACATTTTACCCTGGCTTCCTTACTCTAGTATAATAACTCTATGATGCTTAATCAACGGTTCATGCATATTAATAGGTTATATTGAATAGGTACCCACCTCCCTCAGAACAGATTGAGCTTAATTAAAGAAGAAGAAGAAAAATATAAAGACTAATTTATAGAAGACGCAAACTAGTGTCAAAACTGACTCAGCGAAAAACCCTAATTATTTAATATTCTGTTAAAGTCTATTTGAAAGTCTTTTTTTAGTTTAATAGATAATTCAAACGATATAAAAAAGATTTATTATATGATATATATGACTATTGACTAACCATCAAAAATTTATTTATATTTTTTGTGCGAACGTTTATGAAACCATTATTGCTGACTAGCCGCCAACTAACAAAGCTTCAAGATAATCTTGGGCTTCGCGTTTCACAAAGTTATGTTCGTGTCCATTCTCCGGTTGGAAGCCTTCTTCAGCTTTCAGGGCAGAAGGATTAGCAGCCTCGGATACCCTTGCCAATATAAGTAACGCTACTGTCAGCGCTGAAGCAATTATTGCAATGAACTGAATTGTTTTCCGAAACTGTAACAAGGATAATATGAACACGTAATTTGAGTAAACTCATTCTTTGTTGTTTTTGAAGATATAATGGTCACTTCTTCTTCTCCTTCAAACTGATAGATTTACGTTGCTGGATTAAGATCTCTTCAAGGGATCTCCATATCACACGATCTTATCAACACTTCAGCAATATTGTCCACATTTCACTTTTTGTTATTTTCCTTTTGTTAGTCAAAGGTTGACTGGAAGAGATCCCTTATGATATGAGATATGTTCTACTTTTTTCACTTTTAACATTTTCATATATGTACAATTAAGCGAATAAATAAATATATTATTTACCAACAAATAAAAACGCTTTTATAATGACTTTGAAAACCTTTATGTTGAATGAAACGACGTGTAACCTTTATATACTTTTCAAAATATTATCATTAATAAATTGGTAACACCAAAATTGGTAAATTGGTAATTGGTATTTATATTTTTTCAATTTACTTTGTTTTTCCATGGTCACAAAACACAGTTAATTTACATTGAAATCTATATTATGTACGTGAAATTAAATTTTTGCCGCCATTGTTGATTGAAAAAAGTATATACTTTTTTCAATCGCAACCTGGTGGGTAGCTGACTGAATTAAAATATGCTACTTTAACTCAAATATTCGTCAATTGTATATTAACCTTTACGTACCAGCATCATTTTAAGATAATTTCTAATCCTTGTGTAAAGGCAAATCTAGTTAATCTTAGGATTAACTAATTTCTCATAATTTTTTTTTTTTTTAAATATTTGTTATAAAATTGTGTACAACGCCCGACAAATGATTTTCAGACTGTTTGTCATGTCTATCACTATAATTTTTATACTATATAAGTGAATATGTTTCCATACAAATAGTAAATTACTGTAGATATATTATATTATATTATATTATGGTTCAGTCGGAGTCGCATCGACTAAAACCTGACTGTGCTTCACCACACCAAGGGCTCGGTATCGCTGTATGCATTATCCGCACCCCCGACAGCGGCAGCTCTGTAATCCGAAGAGTTCGCCTCGCTGAAAGTAGCCCCTCCCTTCGCTAATCGATGAATCGGAAGCATATGATGCACAGACGACCTCTCAGACATATCTTCATCGTGGGCGCCTAAACCCTCAAATTAGACCCCTGGAGGTCCCTCTTAGGTTGGCAAACGACGTTGTTTTGCGAGCTTCTACGTCCTACTCGCTTGTGGTAGATAGGGTCGAGAACCCCAACTTCTCGGATCCACTCCGTCGCCTAAATCTAAACTCCCAGAGTTGAATTTTGAGCCAGGCGGACTGAAATGACCGAAATCCCTACCGGCTTGAAATCTCAAATCTTCCACAAGTACTTACCAGAGCATAATTCGGTACAATGCTAACCGCTATTCACCAAAATAGTAAGCCAAGTAACAATCAAACACTTTGATTGTTCTAGATGAGGATGATGATTTAGATGTGCATATATTTTTAAAATTTTATTTTATTCTTAAGATTTTTGACGTCATACGCAACTAATATCATGTATCGCCCCAGTATCTAATATTAATATTAGGTCCTTACATATGAAATTGGCGTTTTGTCGTACTGGCCACTTTGATCTCAAATATTACCTTTATGGTTAGGAATTCCAAATTCAAATTCATACAGCTATTTACTCATGCATTTGTGTTTCAAACCCTCTAATTCATTTGTTTTTTCTTCTTTTGTTTTTTTCTTTGTGTCACTCTGTTTACAAAATGGAAAACATGAAATATCGCGTTATTTACGAGTATGAGTTGGCACCAATGCTGCAGAAAAGGCTCGAAGGATTAATGATGTGTATGGTGACGGTGTCGCAAAAGAAAACACAGTGCGTTTTTGGTTCCAACGTTTTCGTTCTGGAAATTTCGACCTGCAGAACAAGCCTCGTGGACGGCCGGAGACCAAAGTTGATAATGAAGAATTGAAGGCTATTGTGGAAGCGGATCCATCGCAAACCACGTCCGAGTTAGCTGCAGGCTCCGGCGTTAGTGATAAAACTAATATGTACGTTATTGACAGTCGGCACGACACGTGGTTGGCGCTAGAGTGATGGCAGGAGGCACGCATGTAGTGGCCTGGCTGCGTGCCACTTTGTCTGAAAGATGTGCCACTCTTGCGGCACCGAGAGCTTTGCCCGTCGCACGGCAACGACCAGCTTGGGTGACACTAATCGATCTATACGACTCCAGTAAGTATTATTTCCATTTATATAAATTTAAGCTCAATTATGTATAGTATATACTGATAGATAGTATATAGTGATAAAACTATTCTAATCCACTTGAAGCAAATTGGGAAGGTGAAAAAGCTTGAAAGGTGGGTACCTCATGAATTGAGTAAAGCAAACCGACAAACGCGCGTCGACAGCTGCGTTACGTTACTCAACCGGCACAATAATGAAGGAATTTTAAATCGAATCATTACCTGTGATGAAAAGTGGATCCTCTACGATAATCGGAAGCGCTCATCGCAATGGCTGTACCCTGGCGAACCAGCCAAATCCTGCCCTAAGCGAAAATTGACTAAAAAAAAGTTGCTTGTAAGTGTTTGGTGGACTAGTGCCGGTGTCGTTCACTACAGCTTTCTTAAATCTGGCCAGACGATTACGGCAGATATCTATTGTCAGCAACTGCAAACCATGATGGAAAAGCTAGGTGCTAAACAACCGAGGCTGGTCAATCGCTCTAGGCCACTGCTGCTTCAGGACAACGCTAGACCACACACTGCACAACAGACGGCTACCAAATCAGAGGAGCTTCAATTAGAATGTCTTAGACATCCTCCGTACTCTCCGGACCTTGCTCCAACAGATTACCATTTTTTTCGCAATTTGGATAACTACTTGCAAGGAAAAAAATTCAACTCCGATGGGGCAGTCCAAACCGCCTTCAAAGATTTTATTGATTCCCGCCCGAATGGTTTTTTTATTAAGGGGATCAATGAACTACCTATGAGATGGCAAAAGTGCATACATAGCAATTGTACATACTTTGATTAATTAAATATATTTCATTTAAAAAAAAAACGACTTTATGTTCCTTCCATAGAAAACGCCAATTTCATATATAAGGACCTAATATTACATTACTTCATAAGCGCCCTAACTTCTAACTGCGGCTCGCCATGTACCCGCTCTGCTTAGTTATTAGTACTGTGATCGCCAAGACTTTCGGGCAGTTCGCCTAAACTTTTACCTTCTGATTTTGATGTTTTATGAATTTATTTGATAACAGCATCAAGTATGTAAAAATCTGTACTGCAACACATAAGTATTTCGATGCTGTTTTGTAATTTTTAATACTTATTTATTTGTACACGAATTCAGAACCGATAGAAACCCAGGTGCAAAACTGACACTCGAGAAAAAGTATTCTTTAAAAGTCTATGTGAAACAGTCAATTCTGAGTTTAATAAATCATCTCAACGACTTATAATTTCTATCATAAGAAAAGATTAGTATAAGTAGCAATCAAATATTTATTTAATATTTTTTTGCACCAACGTCATGATAATATTGACACCATTATTATCCTAGCGGCCAAATCTGAAGAAACCGTAGTCCTCATCATCTTTTTGGGCTTCACGTTTTACAAAGTTATGTTCGTGAGCATTCCCCGGTTGGAAGCCTTCTTCAGCTTTTAGGGCAGAAGGATTAGCAGCCTCGGAGAACCTTGCCAATATAGCTAAGGCTACGGTCAGCGCTAACGCAATTATTGCAATGAACTGCATTGTTTCCCAAAATAATCTGTAATAAGGATATAATTAAGAAATTTAAAAGTTAATATGCTTTGTTTGTTGTCTTAAAAGATACACGATACATGATCACACGAAAAGCTCATCACTAATAGTTCAAAGAGATATGTATGTTAAAAATAGTTGAAGACCGTAGATAAAATATAAACTATTCAAAATTTCCACCAATCAAATATATTTATACAGTTTTATTTCTGATATTGATAGAAATATTATAATAAGTTACTTACCGACAATTAGACAGTTTCTTCAATGGCTCTGTAAACCGGTGTGTTGAATGAACCTACGTAAAATCTATATATACTTTTCAAAATAATTTCAATTTTCTTTGCTTTTCCATGGTCATGAAACATAGTTAACTTACCTTGAAATGTATATTATCTGCGTGTAATTGAAAATTTTTGACATATTTTTTTAATAATAAAGACATATAACTTTTCTGTTTTTAGTACTGACTATATGCTGTTAGCCCTAATAGCTTTTAAAGCGTCAACGACCTTACTGATCCGATCATACTGGGATTTAGGTGGAAGTTACTGATATAAATGTGTCTACATTAGTTTTCTCAAAGTACGACTTTAAAGAGCGTTTTAAGAGATGACCTATGGTCCGGAGTCGATCAGGTCGAAGGGGCGTGATTCCCGCGAATACCATTGACAACCAGTGACTGTCCGAAGAAATCGGTCCCGTAGTCTATGGAGCATAAGCAATCTGATCCATGAAACGTACGCGAAAGCGAAACTTGCATTTTTTTACATTATTGGTCTTATGCAAGTTTCGTAAAATAGCACTTTATTGCGGAGTTGTTTGTTGTTACCATCCTACTCTATCTTCTTACTCTACCTTCATAACATCCGATAAAGTTGACCCAGGTATGTCGTGTGGTATCCGGTAGAATAGAATGAACCACTCTCCTTTCTTACCGAGTTGTCGTAAGAGGCGACTAAGGTATGTGCCGTGTCGTATCCTGCTGCATAGAATAGCCACCCTCATTTCTTACCGGGGTGTCGTAAAAGGCGACTAAGGTAAGTTGACGTCAGGCAGGCAGCCGGTCGTAAAATACGTAGCCAAATCATGTGACATCATGTTTGTAACACGTTGTGCCGACCCCACTTGGAGTGGGATAAGGGCAGGAGAATGATGATGATGATAGTTGACCTACGCATCCAGGCAGGTTGATGCAGGCCTATTGCAGACAATACATATGTATTCGTGGAAGGATGGAAAATTACAACTAGACCTAATTTTTGTATTTCTACATATAAACATGTATTATCTATTTTTGCAATCAGAATTTGGAAGTGTTTTTATAGTTAAAAATATTTTATGTTCAAATATAAACAAAATTTTAAATTATACGCTGTATAACTTTATTGTTACGATATTAAATCAATCAGTTCCACCTTGAGTCAAATTTACATTATAGTATTTATTAAAATGTCACAGTTTATTTCATTCGATTTTAACACCCACATGACAACGTAAAAATAGAAACTAAAACATAAAAATATGTATCTGAATGCAAAAATGCGTATAAAAATTTTTCTGTCAATTTTAACTACCTTCAGAAGTAAATGTTTTGGTTTTTAAAGTTTCGAGTGAATTGATTATATCGCCGAAATATATTATTAGCATTCACTATATTGCAACTATGTTTAATAACATACTTCATTATTTTTGAAAATAGAGTAATGACCTTTATAATATACAGTTGGACAAAAGCTTCCTCTCTCTTTGAAGATCGACTGGAGCTAAGCTTAGCTTATCTACCATGCTGCTCCAATGCGCATTGGCAAAAGGTTCTATTTATACAAAGATTTTAGTAATCAAGGTGTGGCGTTTCATTCATTTTTTGAGATGAATTTCAAAAATCTTATTACCCTTCGTGATCACAAAATTTTACCAATTATAGCGATATTAATAATTTTAACAAGTTCTATTATCTATAACTACTGCCTAAGACTGTGATACTTTTTTTTTCTTTCTCATTTCTAACAATGATTTATGTGTATATTTATTTATTTCTTTTTGGTACAAAAGAAATAAATAAATAAGACTATACGTAGGCGTAGCCGCGATCTTGCTGGATGAGGTTAGAATCAACGTAAAAATATATCTAATATCTTAAAATATTTAACTTAAAAAAAATAATTTAAATATTTTAGTGACACAAGTAATCATCAAAATATATAATAAATTATATACACAATATTTACTCATGCTGTATACGTATAAGCCTTTGCCTTAATTTTAATTAAGAACATGAGAAAGAACCTAAGTTTATCCCGCCAATTTTATGTGTTGATCTTAAATTGGTCAAAAATGAGTTTGAATATAAACGAAATAGAGTGTTTTGAACAACAGTTTATTGAATTAGTAAGCGAATTTCAATCGCTCTCGGTGAGCTAATGGTTTATTTAAAAAATTGTGTAGATTGTATGTCTACAATTATATCCCAAATTTTCTGCTTATGTAAAACTAGAAAGACTACTTACTTAAAATATACTTTAAAAACAAAAAAAGACAAAACAGAAAGAAATGAGCTATAATAAATACATTTCCACAACAGATTTAAATTTTTCGTACACGTACAACTTTGATTTCACAATCTTCGTAGTTTGAACACGAGGTCAAATTAAATCAAATCAAATCCAAATATTCTTTATTCAAGTAAGGTCTTTCGAGTACTTTTGAATCGTTAAGGATCGATATGATTAATGAAGCTACAACTGGTTCGGAATGTAGCTCATACCGAGAAGAACCAGCAAGAAACTCGGCGGTCAATCTTTTAAAGATTTTCAATTCTACATCATTAAACCGCAGTCTTGTATGAAGCTGAAAGGATTTTCAAATCTAGGCATTTTTATCATCCAAATAATCTTCAATTTTGTAATATGCTTTACGTATAAGCTGCTCAAAATGCAATCAATGCACCAAAATATATTTGAAAAAATAGAAAGATAATATTTATTTCGAAATAACATTGTAAAAACTTCACGTACAAACTTTTTCTTCACATATGTTACGTATGTTACAGAACCTAGAAAATGTGGCTTGTAAAGAGGGAATAAGTATAAAAAGTTGTACAAGTTTTCAGTGAGCCAGTCTCCTGTAGAGGCTCGATCGATTATTGTATTCGTTGATATCTACGTCATTTACTGATCTTTAAAGGGACTGGCCCGTTGCCGCAGATGACAGTAACCCCGCCTGGGACGCAGCGGGTCGAGGGTTCGATTTCCGCCGAGGGCCAACATTCTCTTAAGACAATTTGTTGATTCTTCGAGTCTGGGTGTAAATATGTATTTATGTACAATATTTATTTAACACTATGTATGTGTATATTAACCAGTTGTCTGTCACCCACATCACTAGTATTACTTCGGGGACGAATGATCGTGTATAAAAAAATTATGTGACAAATCATACGGTAATTGGATATATGTAATTAATAATTTTTATTTTGTCGACACTAATAAGTTATCAGAGAGTCAACTTCGTGAAGCGCTTCGTACAGAAGCTGGTCGCGCCGAAGCAGCAGAAGCATCAAAAGACGTGGTCGAACGTGCTGGCGCTGATGCCCGAGCTAGTGCAATCGCTGCCTCAGCAGGCGCCACGCAAGCTGGAAAGGCTCTTGCTGCAGTTCAAGATGAACTGGTCACTGTGAAGATGCAACTGGAATTCGCTGTATTATATCTTCTTTTTCTTAAATCGATTCTCATATACAAATATTTCAAATATCTGAACTAAAATAAACTTGATTTTTGCCTACGGCTAGGAATTATTAGCAATTTACCTTTTCTACCAGGGATGAATCCGAGTAGCGCAGCTAACTATTAATATAGGTACATTATGTACTATATAAAATTATAGCTAATATAAAAGATTGGCTAAAATATGTTAAGTGTATGTATAATATTAATAAAATACAATATGTGGGATATAAAGCTTAGTTATTAGTTTGCGCGATCCGACTTAGTGTCCACGTGTTAAATATGGTCAAGAGCTTTAACTCTTTAGAAAAAAAATATACAAAGTTTGTTGTAAAACTTCGTGTTTCAATAGGAATAGATAAGAAAAAGTAGCACCAATACAATAAAAAAATCCTATCCTACTAATATTATAAATGCGAAAGTTTGTGAGTATGGATGGATGTTAGTTACTCTTTCACGAAAAAACTATTGGACGGATTTGGATGACACTTTGCAGTTACATAGGTTATACATGGGAATAGCATATATTTGTAATGATTTTATGTAATATAACGATACATGTCAATAAAGTTGGAAAACATTGAGTAACTAAATAAATATATATCTTTTAATATTGAGTAAAAATTAATTAAAAATATTTAAATCTAAAATGATCTGTCACGAAACTTAATGTGGCAGACCAAATTCCACGCGAGCGAAGCCGCGGGCATAAGCTTGTAATGTCATACTTAAAGGAATTTTAAATACAACACAATCTACATCTATTACATGTCTGGTATCAAATAATAAATAAAGCTTATTTATGTATCTTATGGAGAATTTCTATTCATCAAACTAATATTTATCAAGTATTTATTTCTAATTATCACAAACACAGGACCGTCAACGTAGTTTATACGAAGAAAAGTGTTCAGAGATGACAAATAAGATAACTTCTTTAGAAAGAGAACTACAGAATTTGCGACCGCTTCAAGCGACAAATTCGAACATTCAACGCCAGTACACTGAATTGCAAGAACGTGTTCAATCTGCGATTGAGAATGCTAAAAAGTAAATCATCATCTTCCTGCCCTTATCCCACTCTGAGTGAGGTCGGCACAACATGTTACAAATATGTTGTCAAATTTGACTACGTATTTTATGACCGGCCGCCTGCCTGACGTCAACTTACCAAAGTCATATTTTACGACCCCTCGGTAAGAAAGAGAGTGGTCTAATCTACTCAACCGGATACCACACGGTGGATAACTTACCTTAGTCGCCTTTTAGGACATCTCGGTAAGAAATGAGGGTGGTCTATTCTACTCAACCGGATAACGCAGGGCATGTAGTAGAAAGTTTAAATTGGATTAAATTAAAAATCCTTTTACTTCACATTGCATTTAAATCCACATGTTCTCAAAGGTTAATGTTATACAATTCGACATTACAAAATATAGCATATAAGCATAATCAGGTATTTAACTAGAGATGTATTTTTAGATTTTCATTTGCAATTTGAAAAACTCGATGTAATATGTTGCCTTCTTTTCATATAAGCTAACACACTTGAAAGTAACGGCCTGTTACCACTACTGGGAATGGGCCTCCTCACTTCGTTTTAGGAGAGAAGGGACCTAAGACCTACCACGCTGCTCCGGATATGTGGATTGGTAGGTTCCATATATCCTCTGAATTCTATAGAGATATGGAGGTTTTCTCACGATGTTTTTCTTCAAAGAAAAACGTGCGATAAATTGCAAATATCAATCATACATTTTAATACAAAAACTCATTGGTGTCTGACCGTGGCTTGTGACGCCCCCCCCCCTCGAATTAGTCGCATGGTCTCACCGCAGGGCTATACAGCTATATACTTATAAAAGTAGTAAAGTAGCGGTCTGTTACAATCCCACTGCTGGGCATAGGCCTCCTCTCCGGAGGTCTTAGCTCCAACCCGGAGCTAAGACCTACCACGCTGCTCCAATGCGGATTGGTAGGTTACACATATCTCCAGAATTCTCTAAAGATATGCAGGTTTCCTTCACCGAAAATCGTGTGATAAATTGCAATTTTCAATTAGACACATGAGTATTAATAGAAAAACTCATTGGTGCCTGCCCGGATTTGAACTCGTGTTGCCCTCGAAAGAGTCGCACGGTCTCACCGCTGGGCTATCACAGCTAAAATACTTGTGTAAATAGAAACAGTACATAAAGTTGCAACATAACATTTTATTGGATTAAAAGGGAAGTATCACGACTTGAGAATGAGCTCCGGAGGGTAGAGAGATCTGCAAGCGCAGGATCCGAGCTGCGAGAGCGCGCCCGTTTGGCGGCAGCGGCGCATGCACGAGAAAAACGTCTTGCAGATGCCGAATTGCAACATACTGCACGTGAACTGCAAGCTGCTAAAGGTATAATGCGAAGCCAGTAATTTAATGGGCTTACATCTATTTTTGTTGTTCACTCAAATTTTCCTCTATTTAAATATCTTTTGCTATTGATTGTGTTCAGCATATACTTAAATCGGTCTACGCACAACTGATGTGAAATAATGATAAATGTGTATAATAATAAATGTGTGATGCATATGAAATTAAACGAATACCTAGTTTAAGCGAAATTTACATCATGCATGTTTTAAAAATTTACATTACTTAATGCAAAGCAAATAAAAGGATATATTAATTCTACATTTATTTCAAAACCAATTTATCATTAACGACAAGATTTCAGAAAAATTAGGACAATTAACATTAAATAATTTAATATTTAAACATTACAAAAGCAATATAACAGAACTAACTACTTTGCTATAATCCGCACGGGTTAAGTGAATGCATGCAAAGCCAATGTGTATGAAGCAGGCAAAATCTACGCACCTTATACATGCAGGACAAGCCACAAAAATCGTACTGACAGTACGATTTTTGTCGTGGAGCCTATCCTCCTGATGATGCTTCGGTTTCGGGGCGAAACGATCGTCGAGATTGTGGTGGTGGGTGTGTGTGCTGCTTTTGTGTGCGTTGTTGCTGGTGAATTGCGCCTTGGGGTGCATGTGGTGGCTGGTCCTGCATGTATAAGGTGCGTAGATTTTGCCTGCTTCATACACATTGGCTTTGCATGCATTCACTTAACCCGTGCGGATTATAGCAAAGTAGTTAGTTCTGTTATATTGCTTGTAATATGGAATTCCGCAAAGTAACGCCTGCTTCTATAAATCTTTTACACATTAATTGGGACTTATGTTTTAGCTGAAATAATGCGCCAAAAAAGTCTGATAACCGAACTAGAATATCGTGTGATCAATTTTCAAGATGAAACATCCAAGGAAATAGTCGATCCCGATATTGAATTATTAAAGGAAACGAAGGCAGCTCTAGAAACCGAAAGGAATGGAGCAATACAGCTCAAAAAAGCTCTCTCTGCAGCTCTTAACGACAATGCTTCTTTAGCCGCCCAGTTACACAACATTGACAACAATGATTCTAAGCAACTGTCTAAATATACTACTTGCATCAATATTCGTCCTATCGACGCTTTCCTTGCTGATTGAAGTTTTTATAACATATTTATTATAAATAAACTATAATTAATAATAAAAATCATTATAAAAATATTTCATTATTTTTATTCGTCATGCTTCATCTCAGTTTTCTCAATTTGTAATTTTATCCATCACGGATGGTAGCCTCTTTAATTTTAACTTCTGAATAATAATAGTAACTAAATAAAGTCATCACCGAGTAATTCGTATGAATTGTTTAAATTAAAACATCACGATGTTCTAAAATTACAAAGAATACTTTAAAGATTTATCAAATCAAATCAAAATCATTTTTATTAAGTCCGCTTGAAAAGCACTTTTGAATCGTCTAGATTCAATGAAGGTACTTTAATGTAGGTTCGGCATGTAACTCTAACCAAGAAGAATCAGCCGACGATTCTACGGTCGTAAACTCGACGGTCTATCTTTCACAATTTTCTTTTTTCTGTTTTCTCAACTTTTTGCTGATCAATTTCTACTCCATCTTTACTTTTAAATTTTAATTCATTAATTAATTTATCACCTCCAACGTAAAACCAAAAAATAGTCGTCTGATCTCTTATGATATTCTGCATAGAGGATATATACCGAAAATAGTTTAGAAATGAACAAATACATTATACTGTTCTGGGTAAACCTGTTGGAGCTTGAATGTTTTGCTTTTTACGGTCGAAACCAGTTTCCAAATTGCGATACACATGCCATATCAGGTTTCTTTGTAAGGTCGCGCAATGTTACATAAACTTTTTTATTGTTAAGGCTGTATGTATCGAATAATGAAGATCAATTTGACCAATAGTACCGCTCATTAGTATAGTAGTACATACCGGTGGATGACCTTCTCTACTGCATCACGTTAAAACTCGTTCCAAGAAATGCAGTTAGTTTCCCGAATGAACTGAAATGCTTATCGACCGTATTAATTATATATCAAATAAAATTTGATAGCAAATACGCGTTTTTATGATACTTTTCATTTAACAAATAAATGAATCTACTACATATATACCTCTTAAATTAATAACTTTCATTATAATAAACATGATTGTAATATATTCAATGTTTATTATTTTTTTATCCCTAAAATTTACATACTTGCCACAAAACATTAATGTAACATAACTATTAAATATAGATATCATCATCATACTCCTGCCCTTATCACATTCTAAGTGGGGTCGGCACAACATGTTACAAAAATGTTATCACATGATTTGGTTACGTATTTTACGACTGCCTGACGTCAACTTATCTTAGTCGTGTTTTACAACACCTCGGTAAGAAACTAACTATTAAACTATTGAATATAGATAATTTATTTATCTTTGATTGGATATCATAAAACAAAAAAAACATCGAATTCAATGGCTAACAGGAAATAATGTTCTATGTAATGTGGGTAGTGTTTACCTGCCTAATAGTGGGTGCAGTAAGTTATGACGCGGGATTTTCGCAAGGCTTCGCAGCGCCCCACACCTCGGACCTGCGTAGGCGCCTCGAACTGCGCACGAAGACAGTCATTCAACGACATTGCAGCTCGCGGACACGCTGCCCGGCGGCCCGAGACGATCGCACAAAAACTGTGTGCGAATACAAACGATCTGTGATATAGTGTTAAGTTACATGCAATAATTGAAAGTGAAAATTTATTATAGAGTGGAATTCGTTGGATGTTATAACAGTAAGCTTTCTTGAGTTTTTATTGCAGGTGGATCATCACAAACATAATTTAGTAAACTGCATTGCAACAAAATAACATCGATAGGTACATACATATATGATAATATGAGATGTACATAAATGATTTAGTTACATAAGAATGAAAACTAAATAACAATTGTTCAAAAATGCGGCACTGTATGGTAGCAAAATCGCACTCTACACAATGTAGAGAAAGTATATGAATTAAAAGTTCAGTCATTTCCCTTACTATACAGCAATATACTCATTACTTAGTTGCCCAGAAATGCAAATTCATGTAATCATGTGTAATAAAATGTAATGTATGTATAAATGATGACAATATATTCGAATATATTTTTATGTAACGCTTATACCATATTAAGTAAAAGCAATTCCACCTACGCAAATAGATATAAATAAGTATACTGTTGATATAAATGAGTCAGAGAAGCTTGGAGACAAGGACGGTGAGCTCAGTGTGTGGAAACAGTTAGCATGTGAATTCAATGGTTACATTACAATAATTCACCCACGGCACCTGTCATCTCTACCATTAACATTCCTATTGTGAATTGATCTCGAAAAACTATGTATATTTATACCCTTTTAGTACAATATTATTTACCTGTATTTCAATATATTATCAACATTGTTAATAATGTATCAGAGTTGTTTTTTAAATACCTAAGGTCTAAATTCTGTACGTAATAGTGTGTTAACAGCTTGTAGCCATGACCAAGAGTTATATTTCCTTTTACACCTTCGTATATCTGAGTTACGCAACCAAACACATTATCAGTCAAAAAAGGCATTATAATTTTTTTTAAGATAAAATAGATCAATTAATTTTAAACAGGCCTTTCTACAAGTTTCTTTTAGTCACTATACTGTATACAGTAGGTATGCATCCTTAACGATGAATTTCTGTAAACAATTACCATAAGTAGCACAATAATTTAGGATTGTAATACGGCATTTTTATAAAACAAATTATAATAATTGGTTACAATATTATTAAGTGATATGTTTGGTTTCGCGTAAACGATTTTGTCGAAAGACTATAAGTTGTCAAAAATTTATTTTCTTATCTTAAATCTTAAACGACATTAGTTATTTACTTTATATGGGTAAACAAAAAAGCTAATGTCGTTTAAGATAGAAATTGGAAATGAACCTTTATACATCAAATATCTTCTTAGCTTAACCAACTTATAAAATTTTAAAAGAAAACATTATAAAAAATTAGTTTTGTTTTTCAGTAAAATGATGCAGAAAATAAGACTCATATGCTGTTTAGCAGTTCTTACATCTGGAGTGGTACAAAGGTAAGTAAAAATACGTTGAACGTAGACAAACTTAATAATCAACAAAGTCCATAATGCCATCGCTTAACAAATAAATATTAATACAAAACAATATCTTTGACATAATTTACCTAATAAAAAACAATCTATGCCACTCGTCACAGTTATTCCATAAATTAATTTTTATTAAAAAATGAATATATTTTTTTATAATTAGTAACAAATTCACCAATATTAAAGTAATTCAATTGTAAATTTTACCGGAAAATTTTATAAAATTGATATTTTTACAAGCAAAACTTGATTGTTGAATCCCTGTATTATACAGGGATCATTCCAGTTTAACTTTCCTTAAGCATATAATGGAAATTGGTAAACGGGATAGTAATACCAGAAAATATATTGGAATTGCAGTTATTTTGCAAAACAAAAAATAACTAACAAAAAAAAGTGTCTTTGAGTCATTAAGGTTTATCTCAAGACAATAATTTGTAATATTTTTTTGTTTTCACTCGCTACTATTATGTATACATTAGGCTTATTAAGTTATTAGAAAGGCTTATTAAGTTAATAGATTATATAACATAGTATAAAAACAGATCCAGTACACGCATTGTTTATATAGACTATACAGTAATTATATAATTTTTCTCGTGATTTCCGTTATTATTTCAAACGCCTATCACATAACTGGTTTTGTAAAGTTGACTGATATAAGATCAAGTTAAAGGAAATGTTAAGTTTATTTTACCTTGTATGTAAACCGGCAACGCGTTTGATGTACTTTTATCTGTTTCACAACACCGTAACCAAGTTATACTGAGAAACATTAGGGTGCAAACAGATATATCCGTTAAACGTAATCTTTTAATCTCATACAGCATTGTTTTACATCACTTTGTTTTAAATATAAATATAATAACTCAACAGTCCAGTAACCATTCGTGATAGGGAAAGCTATTTATCACAATTTTAAACCAAATATTTACTTATAACTTGAATGGTTATATGACAAGCGTATAAGAACATTAGCCTGAACAGAACCTTTTTTCGCTTAAACTAATGATCATAATAAATCAATGATAGTAATAAATAATAAAATGTTATAAACATTTAAAAATTATTTACTGTTTTAGCGTCTCAATATTAGGTCCAAAATTGTTAAGGCCATACGGAAATTATAAAGTATCTATAGCAGGAGGATCCCGAGCATACAATATATATGTAGCTGTGGAGGGAAAGAGATCAACTGGCGAACAGTTCTCACAAGGAAGAGTTGTACAAGTTCCAGCTGCTGCTTCTAGGCTTATAGACCTCGAGGTGAATTAATAAAAAGGATTTTGTAGAATTAAAACATTAATACATTTTCACAGATATTCAGGACAAATTATAAGGTAGGACAACACATAAACTTTTTACTTATCGGTCTGTTCGGTTAATTTAATTTATGGTGACCCGTACATATCGTTGATATTACGAGAATTTATTTAGGAGAAACTTTATTCAGGGTGTTATGAATGTATCTGTTTGATAGTGCTTGACCGGAACGTTGGCCCAGTGGGTAGTGACCCTGCCTTAAGCTCCACGGGTCGCAGGTTCCATTGCCGCAGAGGGCCAACATTTTCTATAAAAAAAATTGTTGGTTCTCTGAGCCTGGGTGCATATTTGTAATTAAGTATGTATTTAAATTTATAAATGAAGTATATTTACCAGTTGTCCGTCAGCCACAACACAAGTATTAAGTTACTTACTTTGGGGATGGACGACCGTGTATGTAAGTGTCCCATATATTTATTAATTTATTTATAGTGAGAACTCACTTAAATACAAAATATTTTTTATATGTTTTCAATTTATACAAGTAGGCGTTACTTTGTACAAAACTCCATAGTCAATTCCATAGTACAAAAGTTTTGATAGAATTATTTTGCTATAATCCACGTATTACAAACGCAGATTAAAGAAAAATAATAATATCATAACTTTTGTCAAATCTTGAATAGATTTAACTTACTCATCTCAGAGGCATCATTTTCAGGAAATATTTGATAAAAGGTGGTATAGGATTTAGATATAGTAAAATACATATCTAGTGTACAAGTCAAACTATTCAAAGCCCATGAATCACCAATCATTGCACATGAATCACGTCATCTGTTACGCGATATTTTTTAATCTTTTCATTATTTTTTCATTTTAATAACAAATGAACTGAACTGAAACATTTTGGGGAGCATTAATCAATAAAACGTAATGAAGTATGCTTTGTCAATAAATCATTTCCGCTGTTTCCTTAGAGTATAATATACGAGATTTATATCCAAATCTGTCATATTATTTGATGATATTAGGATTGATATACAAACCCTTTTTGTAGATGCACATTAACGTGACTTTAAGTTTTTTAACTTTGACTTCATGTCAACAATCCGTAGTTTTTTAAATCCGTTTTTTAAACTTCACGTATACCATGGGAAAAGAAAAGTTTCCGCACACAATAAAGCACAAAAGTATTTGATATCTATAGATTGAGTATGAATAATCTCTAATTTGTATTATTTTCATGTGCCACATCATAAAATTCTTGTTCTTTAAATCACTCTTTTAATCATATAGATTGATGATCCAGGACCTGGCCACTATAAGTTGGTCGCCCGATCTACGTCAGGTCCACTGTTCGCCTCATCGGCGCCAATAATATATCAACCAAGGAGCTTTTGCGTTTTCATACAGACAGATAAAAGAGTGTATCAACCTGGCGATACTGTTAATTTCCGAGTTATAGCTTTAGACAAGTAAGTAATTTTATTATTTGAAATCATAATGATAAATATTTAAATACCTGGTCCGGAGAGTAAGGAATTTCAAGGACAGATTACCGAATTTGTAAAACTATAGCAATAGCATATTTTGCCAAACTTAAGGTAAGTTCACAAAAACTTTGCAAAAACCATACGTTTATATGAATCAATGAAGTATAATTAAGTGACTGGCCCGTTGGCGCTGTGGGTAGTGACCCTGCCTTTAGCTCCGCGGGTCGCGGGTTCGATTTCCGCCGAGGGCCAACATTTTCTATAAACAAATTGTGGGTTCTTCGAGCCTGGGTGTGTATTTGTATTTAAGTATGTATTTAAACTTATATATGTAGTATATCTACCAGTTGTCCGTCACCCATAAAACAAGTATTAAGTTACTTACTTTGGGGACGGACGACCGTGTGTGTAAATATCCCATATATTTATTTATTTATTTATTTATAATTAAATCATTTATATACCACACCATACCTTATTAAGATAAACATAAGGAAGCATATCATTTATCATAATTGTCGGAGTAAAAGTATTAAAAAGAACATACGCAAGACGTATTACGTGAACAAAATATGTTAAACGTATGAGAAACTCTACCTATTAAGCACAATTTTCAAATTGTTATGTATCAAAAAGATTTTATAGGTAAAAATATACTAAGAAGCAACTCCCGTGAGTAAAAAAAATATACTTATAAAAATTATACATTAATTAACACACATTATAAACACTTTCGATTGTAACACCAAGAGCATGATATCAACTGTTCGCACGGTAAGATTGCGTGAGATGATCGCGCGGTCGTCGACCCGTGGCGCTTTAATATTTCTTCGTACTATTTATTATTTTAGAAATGCTTGATTTCACATTTTAAACACTTTTGACTGAATAAATGAATGATTTATTTATTTGATACTAAACACTGTTCTATTTTAAAGTAATGAATAATTTACAATAAACTATATTTTTTATACTAAACTCTACGTAAGTTGCGAAAATTTTTCACGAAGTTTACTGCTATTCACTGTATAAATTCTTCGCTGACACTACATTACATAAATAAATAAAACCTTTATTTTCCACTTTAAATTACTTTTATTTGAGAGTGGTTTGACGAAATTATACGACCGTATGTTTATTATAAGTGACTGTATAAAATTCGATAAATCTCTCATAATTTCGAAGAAACTTAAACGTTCATTTAATATTTAACTCCGCTCAGTCTTTCGAAGCAAGAGGAGCACATGAATTCATCCCGAAATTTAAATATAAGCTTCGGTTACACTCAATTGGAAATTTCGAATACCCAAGTTATCAGGTATACTAAAAAAAAACTTCTACACTCTCTGTAAAAATTAATCTGTTTACTATACGAATTAAAATTATGTGGAAAGTGCAATATAAAGTTAGTTCAATTGGCAGAAATGCTCTCACAAATGTGCACATTTCGGAGAACACATAACGAGGATTCTTCGGTTGGGTTCCTATGATTCCTACGAAATCTTAACTTGTAAAGTTGTACACCTTATAAACTTATTTGCAGATATCTATTACCATTGTCAGGAAATGTAGACGTAAGTATTTTGGACACAGGCGGGAATCCAATTAGGCAGTGGGCATCTGTCCCTTTAGATAGAGGAATATTTTCTGAGGAGTTATTACTTGCTGACGAACCGGCGCTTGGTCAATGGACTATTCAAGTAAATATAGTCTTTTTTTAAAATTAATCAGTGTAATAAAATTGAATTGAATAAAATTGTGTGACGTAGGTTGTAGTTTGCTTGTTGTTGATGTTGTTACTTCTTTTATGTGGAGCTAAATTAAAGTAAAGCAGGTGAAGATGAATTTATACGATAAACAGATTGCGTATTAATTAGCGACTCATTTATAAGTTGCATCTATTACGGATATTTGAGATCCACTGGCTACGTGATACAATTGTCTAGAAATTAATTTCTAAATTTTAGTTATAAAAACGCGTTTAAAATCTAAAGTCTTAAAATTAAACCACATATTTATTTTGAATTCGAAAACATCATATCGCAGTTTGGTAGCCTCAATGTTAAAATATAACTCATTCATCAAAAGGTTCCAGCTAGCTTAAAAAATATATCAAAATTGTTTAAAGTTTACTCCACCATACAATAATGAGAATGTACTGCTCACCAAAACCGGATCAACGGTTTCAACCTTTGCAATAACAATTTTGTTTAAGATAGCCTTCACTGATACGAATAACTGATTTTTATTTCTGTAAGCTTCCATAATCGAATAGTTATGACAGGACATATTAAGTTCATTGTTCCAATCAAAATTACTAAACAATCTTTGAAAGATAGAGCTCGTGACAATAAAATAAATCTTATTTTCTTTGCAATTAAAACTAATTTCAAAGCAAATAAGCAAAAGCATAGAAAATGATGTTTCATTACAACATAAAGCAATTTATACACCACGGCAGCGAGAACTGACTAACGTCCTGAGTAATAACTGACGTGTAATTGTATCTAAAACTTGGAAATAATAATAGTACTCAGGGTTTTTGGTGTTCATATCATATTTTGTTGTAGGTAGAGGTTCATGGTCAGAAATATTCGAGACAGATAATGGTGGCCGATTATGTCTTACCAAAGTTTCAAATGAACATTGAAATGCCAAAGGAGATGCTGTTCAGCGATGGACGATTTAACATAAACATAACTGCCAAGTAAAAAATCTTGATTATTTTGTTATTAATAGCAAAATTAAAATCAAAATATGTTTGTTTCTGAATCCAAGTATATGAGGGCTATCATTCTGCATAAAAACACGATTTTTGGACAGTATATTTTGATTTCCCATAAAATCCTACGTTTATGAACTTAAATTTTTAACAAGAAATAAAAAATATTAAAATTACCATCTCACATTATTTCGGGCTTTTTAAGCTCCGTGTTTAATAACCAACTGTATTAAACAATTTCATTAAGAGATAAAAAAGTTCTTTGAACTAATTCATTCTAGTTACAGCAATGTGCATCAATTGGAACATTTGAAACATATATGAAACCGATGTATTACACTTTTTAAAACAATGGTCGTAGTTATTTATTATTAGTCTTATTATAATAAATTATATGGAAAATAAAATGAAAATAATTACATATTTCAGCGTCAATTATAGCTGAGAAATTCTTTAGAAAGCCGCATTGCTCAAAGAAAAACTAATCAATACAGATGTTCAGTGTAATTACAGACCTTGTCAATACAAATGTCGATTGTATTTAGTCTCAATTTACAAGGCAACAATTTCATTGTAGATATTTTTAGAATTGTTTGTTTATTTCTGAATACCAAAGCGGGGAAAAATTGTGAGAAATGATGCCACTAATTAGGCTAACTTTTCCTGATAGATATTTTGACTAAATTGAGTAAATAAGTGTTTTATATCATCAGAATCACATCAAGATTTGCTTTCTTTGTAACCTGCTTTTTAGTTTAAACAGATTAAAAAAATATTAATTGTCTTCGCAGGCACTTCAATGGTCTCCCTGTAAAAGGTGAATTAACCATATCAGCATACGCTGTATTCTTTTCTGGATTATTGCAACCCGTATTCTCTACTCCCGCTCGAAAAGTTATAGAATTTGAAGGCCAAGCCAATGTTATATATGATCTCAAAACAGACCTGGATCTAGCTGAGGATGCAGCTAGGCCTTTGGTTGTAGAAGCCGTAATAGAAGAAAGGAATACGCTTTTAAAACAAAATGTATCATCAAGAATTCTTCTCCTTCGAACTCCGTATAGACTTAAATTAACCGCCCCAGACCGATTTAAGCCAACTTTACCTTATAACGTTCAGGTTAGTACAACTTATTTCAAAAGATTAAAAAATATTTACAATATAGGCAAATCTTTGTAGAATCCCTTATTAAATTTCGTCTCTACGATTAATAATGATAGTAATTGTATAAAATTGACATCCTTCTTATTGTTGTGACATATATGGTAATTTTGCTTTAACTTTACTCAATAAGTTGTATTTTCAGATAGAGTTAGTAAATTCAACCGGGCAAACTATTGAAACGCCTGGAGATGTTGTTGTTGAAAGATTATGGGACGATGGAGCTCCAGTTAATAAAACAACCGTAGCTTTGAATAAAGGCTTTGCTAAATACACCTTTACACCAGATCTGGCTCATACAAATTCTACTCTCAATTTGGTGGTATGTAGATACAAAAAATATGAACGTATAATGCAAGAAACATGAAATGTCTATACAAACAAATTAAATTTACCAGGTGAAGTATAAAGAAGTATCGGAACGAGTTGTCAATGTACAAAAAAGTCTGGAAAAGGGAGGACAATACTTGAACCTGGAAGTGCTAACTCATAACACAAAAGTTGGTGACGAAATGCGTGCACAAATTTCTGCCTCAGAAGCAATGGACATCGTGCATTATGTCGTTATTGGTCGTGGAGACATTCTCGTCGCGAAAACTTTAGAAGTGAGTGATTTTCCTTCTTTAAAACTATGACTTTTTATTTATTTTAAGGCAGCATCTTCTTTAATAGGAAAGTATCTTAAATTAATCCAATCATATTATTAAGTTTGTTTTTTTGAAACGTCAAATACGGTTGCGGAAAATCATTACACTTTTGATAGTTTTAAGAGCAATTTTTGTTATATGTCCAGGCTGGCAGTATATGTACGTACTGACTAAAACTTGATTCATTATATTAGCATAATTGTAGAGTATTAGTTATATTATTCATTGATTAAAATAGAAACTATAATAAATGAAATAATCGTGTTGAAATAATATATACAGAGAGATATTGTGATTTCATCCCCAAGCTAGTAGCTGATATGAATTTTAGTGTCGCTGTAAAATCCGTTAGAGCTAACAGCACATCAATTCGAATAACTATTTGGTATTGCCTGAATAAATGATGTTGCTGTGTAACAACATCGACTCATTTAAACATAATTTAATTTACAGTTGAGTCCAGCTCGTCGCAGTGTAGACATATCTGTGCCAGTAACTGTGGGAATGGCACCAGGTTGCATACTGCTGGCATGGTACCCTCGACTTGCTGGGGATTTTGTACTTTCTGCTGCAGTATATACTCCTCAACAAGAAATGTTACAGCACAAGGTAATCGGACCTATTAAATTTAAAAGTGTTTTGCATGGCCGTTTTTCTTTCGAATATACCAAGTATATACGTTATATCCAAATATTCTTTATCGAAACTGATTTTTATAAGTACTTTATCAATATTGGTTTTAATGTGTCCTGAAGGAAAAAAGGAAACAGGTAGACAAACAGCCTTTCACATTTATAATATTAGTATAGATTGATATTTTTTAATAACTTAAGACTTGCATACATAAATGCTACAGCTTTATCGAATTTTCAGGTATCAGTAACCTCAGTATCATCGGGATCACTTCTCCGGCCAAACGGTCTAGTGGAGTTTCGTGTTTCGGGAGAGGCTGGTTCACAAGCAGCCTTGCTTGGTGGCGACGAAAATGCTATATTTACCGGATTAGCAAGACAAAACGGGCTAGGTAGCGGACTCGATATGCATTCGGTACGAATATTTAACATATGATTTACTTTCTAACCGTATTTTAGTACTTCGCGGCAGCAAATTTTAGTCATATGATATCTTCTTTTTAGATCTGGTCTCATGTAGGTAAATATTTTAAATAATCGGACTGCGGGATATATTACCTAGTGTCAATAATTTCTGTTTAAATTTTTGTTAAAATTATATATGAGGTACGTAAAATTAAAAATCAGGATTGACATTATTACGACTGAGAAGAAGTGCGGTGAGCATATTCTATCAAATCCTCTCTCCATCCAAGCTGTGTTCAGTCTGTCTAATGCCTTCGTATATGCTCTTTTGTCGTTTGATATTTAATTTTTCTCATCTGACTTGTTACGAGACCTAAACATCTTTTAAACTTATTAAAATGGTTTCAGATCGAACGAGAAGTAGAAAGCTTCAGTGGATTGAAACACTCCCTTTTTAAAAATGAAGATCATTTGCCCAGTTTGGGATTGGATTTAGGAGGGCGAAATTCTTCTGATGCATTTAGCGTAAATACGAATTTCTGAACTTCTTGAATTTAAATAATGAATTTTGATTAAAAAACAACATATTAATTAATAAATATTATGTTTTAGAATGCAGGAATGGTACTATTGACGGATGGCTCCTTCATTGCTAGTGATGACGCAGGTGAGTTTTTATCTTACTTTAACGCTCGTTAGTATAGTACCCGGCAATAAATAATGCACATCGATGCTTAGACAGAGAAAATCGACTAGTTCTGCTTCATAGAGCATTGTCTCTGTCGCACAGACTGACGACAGACCCGTGTGAAACGTCACATACTAACTGAGTGACAGTGACAGCGCTCTACGAAACCGAACTGGTAGGCTGTTTCGTTCCACACATCGATGTGCATTATTTAATGCCGAGTACTATACGAGGTTTATTTTGTATTGCATGACGTTACTTTGCGGAATTTCATATTACAAAAAATTAATTTCTACGAGTTATATTTTTAATGATCTTCAATAGTGTGAAAAAAATATTTAAAGAATACTTAAAGTTAATTTATTAATATTTACCATTATTAAGGAAACCGATCATAAAAACTTGGGTAACTTTGACGTTATTTTGTAACTTAAATGCAATTATAAAAATTATTAGGTATTTCGTATTTCAATAATGAAATTATGCTTAAAACTAGGATGATATTACGTAGAATTTTATATACGTTTAGTAAGTTTAGCTAATCATTACTTAGTGTCCTTACATAACACCGGTTTTTCTAGCAGTTATCAAATGTCAATTTGTCCATAGTATATGAATAAAAATTCTAACCTTATTCTTTATTTTGTATTAATGATAAACTAAAATGATTCAACGTGGAAACGCTGCCAGCATTCTTGGGGCCATTCCACGTGGGCATGCTTTGTATAGTACTAGCGTGTAAGTTATTTAAGATAGACATAACTTGTACATTTTTGTTGTAAATAAAAAAAGCCTTAAATAAAAAAAATACTAAAATTCCATCATCAAAAACCATTATTTCATTAGATGTTAAATTTGAAGTCATTCTACAGGATATTTCTGAAATTACCTCAGCGTCAGTCAGTTTAGAAATTTACTTAAATATAAAATATAATAATAACTTTTGGTATTTATTAAATATATGTATAATAACTTTTGGTATATGCTATGCCACATATATGGTATTAGTATTGTTAACTTAATAGGGTTGTTATTCATAACAGACGTATCAGGATTGCCAGAAACAGGCACCCGTGCTCCACAAGCTGGTCCGTACGCTTTCAGCCGGGTACCGACGCCGCCTTCACCTCGTTATTATCTCACAAGAAATCTTTCGCCGCACTCTACATGGATGTTTACAAATCTAACCATTGGGTATGTAACTAAGAATTTGGTCTATAAATAATCAATGAAACATCAAGCGTAACCAATCAAGGCTTTAATCCACAAAGTCAACCTGTAGCTCGAATCACGTAGCATCATGAATACTCTTTCACTGTTAAGAAAGTCTTAGTTAACTAAAGTCTCTAATTTGAATTAAAGCCTTTATTATATAAATGATTCTCATATTGAAAAATATTACATAAATTGAGCTTAGATTTGATGTGCAAACAATAACGTGAAGAGGTAAGCAATTAAATTGCACCAGCGACACTAAAATGAAAATGAAAAATATTAAATAAAAAAAAAATATAAAATAAAATATTTTAATTACAGCGAAGTATGTAAATACTTAATTTGATACTTACATACTATCGCCACTGCAGCTACAGATTTGATACTATTTAAATACTAAATCAAAACTAATTATTCTATAATATTATAGTGTTATCGGAAAGCAATTAGTTTCTGCCCAAAAAAGAAAAAACACCTTAAACTTAAACTTAAATCGATAAAATCGTTTTTTTCATTATGGTCTAAAAATTCGACAAAGCAATAAATACTAAACAATAATTCGCATCTTATTATTAAGTAGTTTTTTTTACTCGAAAATGAACTCTGATTAGTTTTGATTTAGTTCAAATCTGTAGCTGCGATTGGAATAGTATGTAACTACCCTTAATTTTAATAATGTACCAACAGCAATGACGGCGTCGGTACTCGAGAGCGCTGGTCACCACTCACTCCTGGTGAATGGTCTGTGGGAGCATTTGCAGTGCATCCAACTCTGGGTTTGGGCATTGCTGAACCACGTAAAGTAACAACGGCCCTTCCTCTCTCACTTACCGCCGAACTACCAGAATCTTTGCAGAAAGGTGAAACACTAGCCGTAGTGGTTACATTGAAGAGCACCCTCGCTACCGATACATCCGTTGAAGTGACTTTCCATAATTCCGATCAATACTACGAATTCGAACCTCTTGAAAACAACATCGATTCTCCCAAAAGTAAGTATAGTGCAAGCAAATAATGAACTTGTCCAGGTGAAACAGAACTTAAGATCGTATTACTAGCTTTTTTTGTCCTGAAACTTGATAATCACTACGTTCAATTAAGAGTAATATGCTAGTTTTTTAACTTTCGTTACTTTTACGTCTACGCTGATGATGACAACAAATACTAATTTTTCACGTTCTTTAACTATTTAATCTAACCATAAACTAACGACATTTATAAAGTTGATATTTAATTTGAAACAGTTGTATATAAAACATCAAGTACGTTCATTTAATTTGTAGGATCTACCTTAAAAGAGATAAACTTAGAATATTCCTAAATTTTTTACAAAAAGCATGCTGCTATCCACTCGATTTCACGGCCTACAAATTTAATTCGATTTTACGTAGCTTAACAATCATTATTATACTTTGACAATATATATTTTTAAGTTTTTTGTATATTTATTATTAAGGCAATTATAAGCCAATTCATAGAATGGAGTCAACGACATAAAGCTACTCTAAACAATAGTTTAGGTCAGTTATCTTATCGATTCTAAACTGGAAATTATAATAATAGTCTGAATATATAAAAATATAGCTACTTACTTCTTATTTAATCAATCAAGTTGTTAATAAAATCCCCATTCAGAAATTGAATTATTCCGTCGTCTGCGGGTAACTGTGCCAGCAAAAGGATCCAAGAGCACAGCGTTCTTGGTGACAGCAGTACGCACCGGAGAAGCGCCTATCATCGTGGAAGCTAAAGGCAATGGTGTATCTGCGTCTTTGTTCCGGACCATTAATGTTAAGGTAAATAACATTTTAAGTGGACTCGTCTTAAAGAATAATTACTTCAAATGCGCTAATTATAATGACCGTCCATTAGCGCGGGTAACAGTGACCCTAACTTCCCCTCCGGGGTTCGCGGATTCGATTCCGACCGAATACCAACATTTTTAAAACAATTAGTTGGTTCTTCGGGTTCGGATGAATTTGTATTTAAGCATTTATTAAAAACTATATATGTATATATCTAGCAGTTGTCTGTCACCCGTAACATAGGTTACACAGTAACTTATTTTAGGGACGGACGACCATGTTTGTAATTGTCCCATATATTTAATTTAACTATATTTTAAGAAAAAACAAATACAAGTACTATGTACCTTCCTGATTTATTATACAGTACTATATTTTACACAGCGGATTTTGTCACTTCGGTTACAATAGTAATTTGAATATTTTTGCATTCGAATGATTGAGTTTGTTAGGTCTTCTCAAAAAACTAGTACAACGGTGAACTTTCTAAAATTTATTCTCGCTTCACTTTTGCGATTCTTATTCATTCGTTCCACATTAATGTGGAATTCACTTTCGACGTTTATTTATCTTGTCTGTGAATAGTCAAAATAGTTTCTGTCAATAAAATATTCGACTTCTATATGTAGTAAGTGCTAAGAGAATTATTAGGGCTCCAATGATAAATAATTAAATATCTGCTGCAAAAATACCGGTATCCCCTAAATCATAAATGTTCATCAGTATCTTATTTTTCAAAAATAGTTAAATTTAATTTTTAATATTTTTATATTATAATTAAGATTGGTAAATTTTCGTTCAGATTTTGCAATAATTAATACTGGACTAGGATATAGTATTGTCTAGACTTTGGGAGACTAAATTTCTTAAGCTATAATGTAAAATCTAAAATTTTAAGGATCGTAAGGTTACAGCGGTATGTTTTTTTAATTAGATCAATTATTTACACATTTAGATGACGCAAATATGTGGTGTGAGATAAAATTTGTAGTTATTACACTTTAATCGATATTCATATTAAATTTTCTAATGATGTTTCACGAAATGATTCATTTTTTACATTGACAAATACTTATGTTATGAATAACTCAATAGTTATAATAAAATAAGATTTTATCATATCTAAGAGTTGGTGCCAACTTTGCTGTTCAAATAATCTCATTTATGTAATATTAGTTGCTTGAGGAAAGATTTATTTATTCTACATATACTTCCGGTATCTTCAATTGTATGAATTTCCATCATTAGCCATGGAAGCCTCACAGACAAACTTTCGCATTTATGATAGCAGTATACATGTTGAGATTACTTATGTATATGTAATTATTGATGATAAATTGTATTAATCATTTGCTGATGTTACAACAGGACGGTTATATTGAAAACATTTGGTCGTGGGCACTGTTAGACGGTCGGCGCGGCGTAGCGCGGGCCAATGTTACTTTGATGCCTGCAGCAGGGACGAAGTTGGGTGCAGTTTCCCTCGAAGCCACTGGAGATTTGTTAGCCAATGCGTTGAGGTCAATCAAAGAGGCTTCCACCGTTGCTGCGGACGCTTCTTATGCTTTACGACCGTTAGCCCGCGCCTGTATTTTGTTGGACTATCTTCAGGTAATTTTTAAATTATGGCGTGTTTAAATTAAAATAATGAAAAAAAGGATCTTCTAAGGCAGGCTAAGAGTTAAAAAGCCTCTCCAGCTCTACCACTTCTACATAAATCACAAAGTACTCTTGTTCCGTTAGGAGATGAAGGAAGAACATACAACAATAAAGACACTTGCATTAATAATATGTGATGTATTATTGTGTAAACATTACCAGAATAATATATTCTCTATTTATTAAACTGTCAATTAATATAGCCCTGTGACAAGTCACAGAACAAGTGCTTTTAGAAATTATTGTCCTAATATTGGAAATCAACATGACTATACTATGCTGTAATTTATGTTGTGATTTTGCATTTCAGGCGACAAATCAAGATGACGAGGTAACGATTGTTAAGGAAGCACGCTTGCAAGCCTCTACTGGATACCAGCGGCTCATGTCTTTCCGTAGGCCTGACGGTTCCTTTGCACAAGAAGCAAAAGAGGAATCTGTGTCAGATGTTTGGTTAGTGTCCTTGTCATTAATCAATTCTGATAAACCCACAATTATATACAGTTCGTATACGGCATCCACAAACAACGAAATATCTCTGTTTACAGAAAGAATCTGCCTTTTGTCAGACGACTGCATTGTAAAGCGCTAAATTGTCATCAATAAAAAAAAATCGTCTTTTATAGAACATGAAATTCGATAAATATCATGACAATTTATATAATCATTTATCGAATTATACAATTTAGGATATGCTACTACAAATCCATACTCTTCTTACAAATGTAAAACATCTCTTTCTTGAAATAGGATGACGTCTATAGCTGCACGATGGCTGAGTCGCTCGTCTCGTTACGTCGATGTATCACCAGAAGCCACAATGGCTGCCGGAAGATGGCTAGCCAAAGAACAACAAGCTGACGGCAGTTGGCAACCGCCTCCAATGGCACAGAAAAATGATCCGCGGGCACAAACAGTTGTTCCATTAACAGCATATGCTTTACTAGCCTTACAGGAGACTAAGGTATTTGTTTTCACTTAAATCTCTTTGTTCTCAATCTTAGTCCTCAAGTTTCAAATGGTCAATCCTGGAGATTATCCCCCTGCTCTTGGACATATAAGGGATTCAGAGGTTTTCCACGCCACACATCTTGTGTCCCCTGGATCCAATGCCTCCTCCTGATTGTTTTAAGGTCGTTCAAACATATTTAAGGAATATTCTAGTGCTAGAAAGTCTTTTTACAATTGAATCTTTTATTGTAGCATAAAGTTTTTTAACACATATTGGTGCTATCTTATAAACTTATTTAGATGTTATGCTAAATAATAAGTCTATTGCAAATTGTTGCAGAGTAACGAAGCTCTTTACAAGAATTCCATAAACAAGGCTTTAGACTTCCTTGCAAAGAAGCTTTCGCCTGAACTAGATGCATATTCACTAGCGGTCACGGCAAGTGCGCTCGCTGTCGCCCGGCACCCACAAGCCACACAAGCTTTGCAAATCATGGATAATTATGCAAATACATCGGGTAAGTCTACTTTGCAAATTGCATTAGCCGTTACTTTGCGGAGATCCATAGTACTAAAGCAATTATAAAATTATTTTGCTATAATCCGTGATAAAGTAAACTGAAATGCTATAGCCTATACTTTATTCAATATTTATTTATTGTACCCAAATACCTTATTCTTAAAGAAGAGTCAATCACCTGCTCAATCAATCCATAGAAAAATTATTTCAAAGGGGCACTTAACTCATATTTTAGTGCTTAGTGTAGTGTTATTATTTATCTACATGGCCGTAAATTTTAATTTTACATTAAACATCATATCTCATCATAATTTGACCCAAATACCGGTGGAATGATTAGTAAAATACGCTATACTTACATTTAATTAATCTAAATGAAAGTATTCATTTTTGAAGATAATTGTTGATTTTATAGACAATTTACTTAATAATAATATTCAGGGCAGATTTGTTGTATAATTATCAGACGCATCCACCCTGTACTGGACTCGACAAGTTAGCGGGACGGAATGGCGAAATCCATGGTTAAAAGGAAATAGTCTAGAAGCTTCCACAGCAGCATGGGGTCTCCGAGCGATGTTGGCATCGAGCCTTTTGGACGAAGCTGTACCCGTCGCCCGTTACCTTCTTCAGGCTCTTGGTCCTAATGACCAAGATCCTGACGTTGTGAGTAATAACGTTAACAATTTTGAAATAAAGAATTAATAATTAACTTTTATGCAAGAAATAGAATATCAAAATAGGTATTTTTTTCACTATTTTATTCCGATACGAATATTTAATTGTTCAACTTATTAGAATTGCATTAATTAATATGTATTTACGTTAAAAAAACTTAATTAATCTGTATGTACTACAAATCAAGGCAAAGCCTTATTTATCTATGTAATATCTACAGCTTTGGGGAGCTCATCCAGCAACCGTATTTTTAAGGCTAAATATGCCTAAATTGATATTTTTAAAATTGTCTTGTAATTTACGGACACCTTAAGGAACTTAATTTAATGCCATTTCATTACTTTTGCAGTTAGATTCGCTTGCGCAATTCGCAGCACTGATCAAAACAACAAACAAGTTGAGAGTGTCGGTCACTGTAGCGAGTTTCGAAGAACCGCGCCAATTTAATATTGACGATGACAACGCTCTAATCATACAAACACAACTGGTAAACTCTATTTTTCAATCTTTATTTTATTTATTTTCTTAAAAGAATTTGCCCCTTATAATGGGAATTATATTGCAAATCTAATCATAAACCTTTTATTGATAACGTCACATTAAAAGTTAAAATAGGTAACATGAAAAATAACAGGGAGCATGTATATAAATATAACGAATTGGAACACCACTCAGCTTAAGTTGAGTTGTATCTCGACGCTGATTTCCAATGGCGGCTATTGTTACTAAAGTAAAGTAAAGTACGGCCTGTTACTATCCCACTGCTGGGCATAGGCCTTCTTTCTCCGTTTTTGGTGGGAAGGGTTGGAGCTAAGACCTACCAAGCTGCTCCAATGCGGATTGATAGGTTACACATATCCCCAGAATTCTCTAGAGATATGCAGGTTTCCTCACGATGTTTTCCTTCACCGAAAAGCGTGTAATAAATTTCAATTATCAATTAGACACATAAGTTTTAATAGAAACACTCATTGGTGCCTTATCCGGGCTTTGACCCCTTCGAAAGAATCGCTCGGTCTCACCGTTGGGCTACCACAGCTTATTGTTATTTAAATCTAAATCTTAATCTAAAGAACTTTCTCCAGGTCCGCAGCGCACGTAACGCGAGCGCAGTGACTGAGGGTCGAGGAGTCGCAGTAATAGGACTTGAGGCGAAGGGCAGCACGAATGTAACTGGCGCATGGCCCAGATACATCTTAGATCCGAGGGTTGACCAGGTGTCCACGAGGGAACGTCTTCAACTTTCCATTTGTATCGGGTAAATTCCTAAAATTAATCGACATAATGGGAGATGCATAATGGTAGAATCGTATTTATTATATTGACTTAATACCGTGATGTACAATCTTAACAAGCTTTTATAATCTAGATCTGTTAAAAGTTCTGGTAAAAGATTAAAAAAAAAAACTTATCAGCTTTCAATGAAAACTTCTTCTTCTTCTTTCTCCTACCCTTATCCCACTCTAAGTGGGGTCGGTACAACATGTTTTCCTCTTCCATTCTCTTCTATCATTCGTCAACTCTGGCACTACTCCTTTTATATGCATGTCATACTTCACACATTCCAACCATCTCTTTTTAGGCCTCCCTCTAGTCACATATCCATCCACATTCATATCCAACACTCGCTTAGTCACATGATTTTCATCCCTCCTCATTACATGTCCATACCATCCCAATCTTGCACCTCCCATCTTTTCTACAATGGGCGCAACTTTCATACTTCCCCTTATATACTCATTTCTTATTACATCATTCAATGAAAACTTCTATGCTTCAAAATATTATTCATTAAGTGTTTTACTGTGAAGGCAAACAATTTAATCTGCCCTGCATTTTCATAAATAATTCATAGGAATTGCGTAATCAATCCATCCTTTGACAGTGGTGGGATGGTAAAAGGCTATATGATTTATTATATGTTAAAAGCAGAATAATGTCCGATTGATCCAATGTTCGTCACAATTATTTAGATATGATGAGAATAAATAAATAAGATGGGAAAATTTTGAATTGAGTTAGTCATTGTCTTATATTTTTTGATTAGGTTTGTGCCGGTTGCGAATGAAACTGATAGCGGGCTAACGCTGCTCACTGTGCAGTTGCCGTCGGGGTATTTAGCGGACCTAAACACTATTACAGAATTGACAGTAAGTTTCTCTTTTAATTGTTCTCTGACGAATCATGTTATTTTTTATTACGAGAAGCTTGTGTTAATGATACGACAATTTTAGTATCATACCATTTTGTTTATTCGTTTTTTTAATGATTTCTAAGCCATATATTGCTCTACTTAGCGTTACTGCTGCCATATGACTTTTAAAATTATACACATGATAAATAATTAATAAATATATGGGACACTTACACACGCAGTCATCCGTCCCCAAGTTAAGTAACTTAATACTTGTGTTATGGGCGACAGACCACTGGTCACACTGGATAGATATACTACATATATAATTTTAAATACATACTTAAATACAAAGAACCAACAAACTGTTTATAGAAAATGTTGGCCCTCGGCGGGAAACGAACCCGCGACCCGCTGGCGATACTCGTGTTTACAAGGCTAAAGTAAAATGTGTAATGGATCTTTTTGCAAACCAAAATAATGTATCATAATTAACGTTGAGAGACCGGCTATACTGACGTCTATTATATCGTATATTTTATCGGATGAGTCCGACTAGCGACGGGAACTGATCAGTTCCCGCCGCGATAGCGCCGCGTAAAGAGCTCATGAATAAGAGTCCCGTATGGGCTTGAAACTAGTCGGGCTTGTCCGATAAAATAAGACGTGAGTCGTGAGACGTGATACCACTCACGATAGTTTAAATTCAAAAATGTATCATAACCTTGTAATGTTAGGTCCTTACATATGAAATTGGCGTTTTGTCGTACTGGCCACTTTGATCTCAAATATTACCTTTATGGTTAGGAATTCCAAATTCAAATTCATACAGCTATTTACTCATGCATTTGTGTTTCAAACCCCCTAATTCATTTGTTTTTTCTTCTTTTGTTTTTTTCTTTGTGTCACTCTGTTTACAAAATGGAAAACATGAAATATCGCGTTATTTACGAGTATGAGTTCCACCGTGGCACCAGTGCTGCAGAAACGGCTCGAAGGATTAATGATGTGTATGGTGACGGTGTCGCAAAAGAAAACACAGTGCGTTTTTGGTTCCAACGTTTTCGTTCTGGAAATTTCGACCTGCAGAACAAGCCTCGTGGACGGCCGGAGACCAAAGTTGATAATGAAGAATTGAAGGCTATGTGGAAGCGGATCCATCGCAAACCACGTCCGAGTTAGCTGCAGGCTCCGGTTTTAGTAATAAAACTAATATGTACGTTATTGACAGTCGGCACGACACGTGGTTGGCGCTAGAGTGATGGCAGGAGGCACGCATGTAGTGGCCTGGCTGCGTGCCACTTTGTCTGAAAGATGTGCCACTCTTGCGGCACCGAGAGCTTTGCCCGTCGCACGGCAACGACCAGCTTGGGTGACACTAATCGATCTATACGACTCCAGTAAGTATTATTTCCATTTATATAAATTTAATCTCAATTATGTATAGTATACATTACATTACGTATATAATATAGTACCTAATATCTCAAATATATTTTGCTTTTCCAAACGTAAGTTCTTTCTGTGTTATTCGTAGTCAAAGCACTTTGATTAAATCTCATACTTTAGTGAATTTCAAACTTCGATAAGCATTTTGGTCATGCCATTACAGCAGTTTAAAACCACTGTTAAAAAGAGGCTGATACAGAAAGCCTACTATACTGTTGAAGATTACTTAGATGATAAGGATGTGTGGATATAGGTGCAGTTCTACCCTGTACAAGACAGTAATAAATAAATGTAACTAGTTCTAAGATTTATATTTTAAAAAGAGCAACCGCCGAGTTTCTTGCTGGCTCTTCTCGGCAGGAACAGCTTTCCGAACCAGCAGTAAAGTTGACGATTCAAAAGCACTTGTTCACAAGTTTACTTGAATAAAGAATATTTTGATTTGATTTGATTTGACATTAATATACATGCTTTGGCATCAGTATCAGTCTTTCAAATAAAATTTACGCTGTCGTTTTGATTCAATTTTAAACATTTCAGTGGCGAGTTAATAATAAATCAAAAGTTATTATAAAATTAATTTGGTGGAATCCGCGATGTCTACTATCTACTGACTAAATATAGGAAGTACGATCCATGCTTATACTCAATCAAAATTGAATTAGCGATCGATTTTAATTTTTAACCCAACCCTAATATCACGGATCCAAAAGTGTATATTTTTTGTTAGTCCTTCTTTCATGGCCGAACGTAGAATTTAGATGTAAAGATATTTATAAGGCTGAAGTGATAGAGGCTACTTTTTATCACGTCCTTACAGACGAAGCCGCAGGAGCTTGTTTCTTATTAATGTACTAGCAAAGCCCCGCGGTTTCACCCGCGTCCATACAGATCTCGTGGTAGTGGAAAGTCTACGAAATCGAAGTAGATTATTTAATTATAAAAAATGGGTATCATTAGTATTCTTGGAATAAGACTTAACTCACCAAGTGCAGGCTATAACGGTAGGTTAGGTTTGTTATGGCATTATTTGATTTCGATTTACATTCTTAAATTCGTAAAATCTTTTGATTGGGATGTCGGATTTTAATAATTTAAAAAGTATTTTACAGGTATTGAAACAGTTATTCATAAAATATCATTTAATGGGATAAGGATTAATACAGAGATATGAATAAAATGGTTTGATTATTGTCGGCACTTTTACCAACTTTTACAATGTAAAAAAGTAGTTATATTGGCATAACTATAATAGTTAGACATATGGTATCGCGGACTTTTTTGTGGATATTGATACGTTCTATAATACTGTAGAACATTTTTTTGTTCTATCATCAATAGTTTCCGCAGCGCACGCGATAATAGATGTTTACGACTAAATTTTCACACCTTATTACAATTTTATTACGGATCTCTATTATTTTTGAAAATGACATATAGCCTATGTTGCTCAGTGAAGAAGCAGCTTTCCAATGGTGAAAGAATTTTTGAAATCGGTCCAGTAGTTTTTGCGTGAAAACGTAACAAACATACATACAAACAAACATACAAATCTTTCCTCTTTATAATATTAGTATAGATTAGCTACTCAGCTGTTGCCTAATGAATATAATATACTTAAAGGTCACCGCGCCCGCGTGTTTTACCAAGTACCACCAAGCACGGCTTGTGACGTGTGCCGGGAATGGGAATCTTGCGCAAGCGCATGTGGTTCTACGGAAAGGCAAGTGAACCCAACGACCACTCCAGCGCCATCTGCTGCCTCCACTTACAGCGAGCATGTACTCACATTGATTATAACTACTTTACTTTTATTGCGGTAACAATAGCTGTTACTAAAGAGACAATTGCGTTATATTATATAATATAAAAAAAATTACATGTTAAAAGCGTATAAAACTCATACATGTCTAACAATTGTACAAAATACTTACATTCGCATAGTATTAACGTTACCGAATTCGAAAAAGTTGTTTTGTGTCAAATTACAATAAGGCGTTAAATAAGGCGGCAATATTAATTAAAATATATATATTATTTTTATTCTATATATACCCCCTAAATTATATTTCAATATCATCTAATATACGAAAATCCAATTATTTTTTTATAATTTCTTAATTATCAAAGTATCTCTTAATTTTTGAAGATGGTAACTTCTCGTTTCCTAATTTTTAGGATATATGTTTTTTTTCTTTATTTTTTGTAATACGCATACATAGTAATTGTAATAAACGTCACAAATGTACCGCCAAAAAAATATTTTGGTAGAAATATGTCCAATATTATAATATAATAGCTTATCATACCGTAGACAAACCTTTAAAACATTCCGGCTTTAATATGGTTATAATATATTGATATAATATTTCATAATATTTCTCTGTAAAATATTCAAAAATGGTTTTATAAGGACATATCTAGATAGATTTTATAAAGATTTATAAAAACAAAGATTTTATAGGAGGAAGGATTTATAGATAGGCCCGCATTTATATATACCAATAAACACATATGTATAAAATAGCAAATTATTTTTTTATTTAGTATTAATATATTTTAATAATATAGATAAAATACATGAATATCGAAAAAAATATTATTCCGAACGTGTCTGTAAGTTCTATGTTCTTAGAATATAAGTATATATATAATACGAAATGACTTCACCGAATTTCGAGATTAAATATTATACAGGCAATGCAAATCCAAATCAATTACCGAATTATTAAAAATGGCGAAAACCAGTATCCTATATAGTGTATTATCTATGAAAACGAGGCTCAGAGATTTATAAATAAAACGCATTGAACTTAGGATCACTTTATTTAGAAAAAATTCACATCAATAGAAACCATTGTTACAAAAAAAACGACGAATAATGTCTAATATTAATTTAAATTAACTTTAAATTAATATTACAATTTAACATTAATTGAATTTAAAAGTTCAGCAACTTAGTATTGTTAACAAACTATAATTATATTATATGCAAAATTTACATCGGATTTCATTAAGTTAACACAGTATATTGGAAAAAAAATATATTCATGTGATTATATTAATAGTCAACAAAGTTGTTTTTATATATCCATTTTCCTGATCATCCATTGAAAAAATCCTAATATAGAGAAAGACATCGTGAGAGGCACAGCAGAGGCTTTTAACCAACCCCATAAACTGAAATAAAAAAAAAGGTAAACCTCACCATGCATTTTATAATATATTGAGTATAAAAAACTATACCTATATACTCAATATCAGTCGACATACAATTAGAGCCATCACTTAGACATTACCAGAGCATCGACTCCTCATTTATCAGCAATAATAAAAAAATTACGTCTGTATTCAATGGATTTATTTTCGTATTTTCAATAAGCTTTTAACTCTAATAAGTTTTAAAGCATGTCAGAATGCGTTGGGTAGACTGTAGAAGTCTCATCCGCATATCTTTCTGAGTAAATTATTCTATATTCTAATGGATAGGCGCTTCTAACAGATTTACTTAATTATAAAAAAAAATTAAAACAAATATTAGTTCACTATTCGGAGGAATTATCGTGTAAAAAAGACAGTTTTAATAAAAACCCTAGCATAACTTTATACCAGCTCATAGTGACCGCCCTTTTGTCTTTAAAGATTTGAACTTTATACCTACCACGTTACATCGAAGTATAAACAAGTAAAGTAAATATCAGGTTGGTGGCATGCGATCTCACAGAAATATACTGATCATAAAACCTAACTGATGAAGCGATTGTAAGTAGCAATATATGTTTGATATAAGAAAGAAGAAAATATTATCTCGTACCATTTTTTAAAGTAAGAAAGTTCGTCAAAATAAGTGAAGTTATCGAAAAAAAGTGTATTATTTGATTTGGGAGAAGAAGGCAAGGAAATTTCTTACATATCTAAATATTATTAAGTTTTTTATTATTTTAAAATGTATTTACTCGTAAGGATCGTCAGAGATATAGAAGGGTTGTGTTGGAAGGAGACCACTGTCGGCGATAAATACGTGCTCCAATGGGCGATCCTCGGAGTCCGTAGGAGTGTGCTCGACCAGATGAACGATATTTTGACCCTCAACCACCTGAGAGAAAGTACTTTGAAATAAATAAAATGTGATCTTTATCTTTTACACATAAATCAATGAATTTTACCAACCAGTTAAACACGCAACAGAGTTTATAGATTTCAAACAAAAAATTAAATAAAAACAAACCAGAACACCTAAGATTTTCGTAAGTAGTTAAGGGCTCATGAGGGATGATTATAGACAAATTACGCATAAATATATGAGACTACTACACATTCTGTCCATCCTAAATGTAAGTAACTTAATACTTCTATTACGGAAGACGGACAACTGTTAAATATTTATAATAAAAGTTTTAAATAAATGCTTAAATATATGCGCTCAAATTGGAAGAAGAAACAACGGCGGGAATCTAATCCGCGACCCACGGAGCTGAAGACAGTCTCTGCCACCTACGCCAATGGGCTAGTCAAATTGTCCCATTTGAGCTTTATACAATTGAATCTATATAAATCATATTTAGAATAATTTGATGTATATCGAAGAGTTAAGCTTAATTTTCTTTTAAGATTCGATATCGAAAATTAGAAATAAAATTCATTATTAGTACCTTGCCTATAACTGTATGTAAGCCATCCAACCAAGGCGTGCCCTTTGTTGTTATTATGAATTGACAACCATTCGTATCCTTGCCTGAAACGGGATATTCGTATTTTGTATCCATTCCAATATTGTGAATGCGAAAGTGTGTGACTGGTGTAATTTTTTATTGATACAATTGGAGTGCTGGAGAGGTATATTTCTCCTTTTTATCTCGGTACTGAAATCCACGCTAAAGGAATTGCAGGCGAAATCTATTATTTTCTGAATAACTTAATCGTTAGATTGCTGACATAGAAAAAAAAACCATTTAGTTATGTTAAATTAAAATTAGATAGCAACTTATTTAGTTTTAGATAGGTTTTACGTTTACTTTAGTTACCCTTATCAAGAATTGATATGATGGATATGAAAAGCCTGTTAATATCCCACTGCTGGGAATAGGCCTCCTCTCTCCGTTACTGAAGAGAAGGGTTGGAGCTAAGACCTACCACGCTGCTCCAATGCAGATGGGTAGGTTACACATATCTCCAGAATTCTCTAGAAATATGCAGGTTTCCTCACGATGTTTTCCTTCACCGAAAAGCGTGTGATTAATTGCAATTAACAATCAGACACATGAGTTTTTAACAGAAAAACTCTTTGGTGTCTGGCCGGGTTTGAACTCGTGTTCCCATCGAAAGAGTCGCACGGTCTCACCGTTGGGCTATCACAGCTTCAAGAATCAAGGATTAGGTACTTATAAATATATTGAACTTTTAAGATAGTCAATCAGATATGTAGTTAAAAAATCAAATAGTATTTTTGATTTGCAAAAACCACACGATTCTTAGCTAAGCTGTGATAGCCCAGCGGTGAGGCCGTGCGACTCTCTAGAGACTATCATGAGTACAAAAACCAATGAGTTTTTCTATTAAAACCTATGTGTGTAATTAATAATTGCAATTTATTTACGCTTTTCGGTGAAGGAAAACATCGTGAGGAAATCTGCATATCTCTAAAGAATTCTAGGGATATGTGTAACTTATTGGTAAGTTGAATTGAAACAGCGTGGTAGGTCTCCAACCCTTTTCTCCAAAAAAACGGAGAGACCTATACCCAGCAGTAGGATTATAACAGGCTTTACTTTTTAGTTACACAATTCCTTGTTTAGTTTATCAGGGAAATAAGCAGCACAACACTTAATTCGAGAGCGCAGCGCACCATAGAATGATATATGCTGGGAGTGTAAATTCTTGATTATATCAGAAATGAGGAGATTCATATAAGAAGGCTTTACTTTTTACTTACACGATTCCTTGTTTAGTTTATTAGGGAAATAAGCAGCTGACATTGCCAAACGGAAGGCAAAGTTAAAGTTGCGGTAGGTGGCGCATATATATTTAAATACCGATCGATGCATATCAAGGTACTAGAGCGGCGATCTCATACCAAAAAAGGACTGTGGGTTATACGTAGACAGAGACCTCAAAAAGATGGATTTATGCGGCGCAGCTTCTTGTGGCATGAAATCTCTTGAAGAGACATGTCTAACAGTGGACAACCATCCACTGTGGACCACGTTGAACAAGTTTCGAATTTATTTTTAAAATAACTATATCATACCTTGGTTGGCCATAGATACGAAACCTGCACCGCTGTGTGGTGTATCCAGGTTTTCATCTTCAAAAGTGTCCCCATATATACTAATTGATCCTGCACCGTTATTTGAAACAACATCACCACCTAAAATTTGAAAAATTAAAGATTGCATGTCAAATATATATAGTTACATTTGTTGAAATTTAATAATTTACCTTGTATCATAAATCTTTTAATAATGCGGTTGAATGTAGTCCCTTTATATGATTTTCGCTCAACCCCTTTTGTGGCCAGGACTTTAAAATTTTTAACAGCTTTCGGCGCCAAATCTCCAAAAAGGCCGATAACGATACGACCTAATGGCTTATCTTGCCTATGAATATCAAAATAAACTTGATCGGTGACTCTATATTGTCGTGCCTGAAGTAATAAACGAACAAACAGTAATATTATGGTTTAAACTATTATTACACCGTAAATCCAATTATGACTTAATATTCACTTACACAAATTAATACAATTAATTGTGACAAAAAAATAAACATCAAAAGGAAATTCATGTTGTTTTAACCTTCCTTTTTAATTTTTAAACTAGAGAAGTAACACACAGTGACTTGTACGAGTTTACATTCAAATACATAACGGGAGTCAATGTTAATTGGATAATCCAGTGGACGGAATGGGAAAACTTATAACTGCGTGACAAAGCGAATTGGTTGGAGGTAAATATAATGTGCACTATAGAATTACAAGCCGTGATGTCAGAATGGTGTTAGCGCGTGATCTCTGCCAAGAGGTCGCCGCTTCAGAATTGGATAGGCCCCTATATATTTTGTGTTTAATTAATATGCAAAATTCATAATGAGTTTTACGGTAAAGTAAACCATTGTGATCCTGAATATCTTTGACGACTTTCTGAGATACTTTCTCAATTCGTATTGGAGCAGCGAGCTGAATTGACTTTCAAACCTTCCCTCCAAGAAAGCGACAGAGTCTACCCAGCCGTATACTAACATTATAATATTTTTATGAGATGGTTCTATTATAAAGATATGATGCAGTGTTATAAGATTTATTTTTATAGTATTTGAGGAGATGCAACTGAAACTAGTCTTATATAAAAAATGAACTTTAATTTATCTAGTAAACGAGTTAACACTGATAATTTGCTTTCACTGTAGAGCAAATAATGAATTTATTATCAAATTACCACATTTATTACAACAATTATTATTGAAAAGATTGAAATAACTCAGAATAAATTATTGTATTATTTAGGTAGTACCTCTTTTAATAATTGGAGTTAAGTTCTTTCAGGTCCTTAGAAACCGGAGCTACTGGAATCTAGTCTTTTAAGGTTAAGGAGGAAAACGTTGAGGGTCGGAAAGATCTGTGTATGAGTGTGACCGCGAATATTGAAGCGCAGCAGTGGCAGATATTTGTAAATTACTTTACAATTAAAATTGTCTAGATTACTTTTGCAATTCAACTATATATCATTGATATTTAAAAACTTATTATCATAAGTTGGTAATCTTTGTTATTCATCTGTGGTCAAATCTATATTTTGCTAAACAAAGTTATTTTCAATTTAAGTTAAATCAAAACGGATTAATTCATTGAGAAATCTAAGTACACTAGACTATTTCTAAACTGATAAATTATGACAGTGAATAATACAATTGCTCATCAACGTCTGATTCTCAGCGGGGATCGAGAAAGGTATATAATATTTTGCTCTTAATAATTATTTATGTATTACATGCATATTTGACGAAAACAGAACTCAAGTATAAAAGAATGAACTTTAAAAAAGTTCATAAGGATTATAAACCATATGCGAATGCTTTAAAACCTAGATAGTTATAATTATTTAACAAATAAACGAATTCCACTGTCTGTATTTTATTCCTAAATTATACAATACTGACTTATTGGTGCATTTTGTAAACATTGAATTTCCAAATTCATCAGTATCTAAAACTTAAAGTTAAAATTTTCATGAAATCTTACATAGTTTTTAAAGTTTTTAAACCTATCAATGCCATGGGCAGGAAATGTCTTATCTCTCTATACCAAAACTAAGCAGAAGCTTGACAAGTACCTTGTTTTATGATGGTTTTAAATTTTATGTTGATGTAAATATTTATCTTCATGATCATTTCAATTTCAAAAATCTACTATGTAGTGAATTTTCATCACAATAAAATTAATTATTTGCAGATTTAAAGAACTTTTAAGAAGGAGGTTAATTGAATGTGGTTGGAGGGACCAAATCAGGATGGTGTGCCGTGAAATTGTTAAAGAACATGATTCTAACTCTGTTACTCTTGATATGCTGGTGGCAAGAGTAACACCACGAGCTAGAGCTCTGGTACCAGATCCAATTAAAAAAGAATTACTTCAGAAAATAAAAACCCACCTTTTAACCCAAAAGAATGTCTAATTTTAATGAACTGATGAGCTTGAACTTGTAGTAAAAAATTTAATTTAATTTTAAACATAGGATGGCCCTTTTTATTTTTGAGCTAATATTATAAAATATTAGTTAAAAAAATATAAAAGATAAGAGTTGATTATTTTTCTTTCATCTGCTAACTCAAATAACACCTGATCAATTGTTTATGTCCTTATCAATATGATCAGTTAACAAAAAATAAACAATTCTGTTTGGTATTGCTACATATCTTTAAAACTATAATATAACCAGATTTTTTTATCTACGCATTTTAAAAGTATGTTAAAGCTAAAATAAAATAAATCGATTTAAACCAACAATATATTTTATTTATAAACATTTAGGTACATTAACCAAGAAATATATATTGCTTACAAACATAATACTGCCTTCAGATCTTATTTACCTGTCAAACACAGTTCTCAATACTATGTTAATCGTGTTTATAGTTTAAAATGAAAAGTTAATACTCTGAATCATATATTAATATAGTGCTATGGTATCTACTATGATACATATGTAATTTATCATAACTTATCTCATGATTTAACATGAAATATGTCATATTCAGTTTTATTTATAATTTTATACTATATAGATATTGTAATATTTAAAATTTATTATTTGCTCATTATGTTAATTAACATATTTTACGTAAAGACAAATGAAACTATACATTGTAATTTTTATCTAAATATACACAAGTAATAAATTGAAGTTTCGTCTAAATATATTGAGCAAGGCAAAAAATTTCACTTTCTTTTTTTTAATATACAGTCACCACATTTAAAAATAATAAATTACTACTTGTAACAAGATCAATTTGTAGACTACACTAGGACTACATAAGGACTTGTAATATTTATATATTTGAATATAAGATATCAGCAAAAATTATCATGCAGTATTATAATTATATAGTTAAATATTCCATCTCCTTTTTTCCTTGATCACAACAGAAAAATCAAAACTAACACCCAATTTACATAAAAAACAATAAAAGTTACTACCAATTGTATAATGAGAATAAATAAATGCATTTTAAAAGAATTTTTATATTCGAATTAGTGAGCAATCAGTTTTCCTAAAATAACATCTTTAAAGCTCTTAGATGCCCGACTTACACAAGTTATGTAGTGCTTAATATTATGTATATACAACATATACAGATGGAATGTTTCTTGGACTCGCTATACCATTCAGGGTATGATATTTTGATCACATATCAACTTATATAATTATTTATAACAATATCAGTACTCTCTTATATAATTACAACTAATAGTTATATTTTTTTCACTTAAACCTAACCTAACCTACTAAAATAGTTCTACTTACACGTTCGACTTATTGATTATTAATTTACACAATACTGCTGATTATCAATGAGCAATTAGTAGTTTGAGAATATAAGAGAAATCTGCGAAATTTGAAGGCTATCAACTTGCATAACACTACTATTTCCTTTATTGCCAGCACCAGTAGAAAATCTTCCATTTTAAAATGTTTTACATTTTATTAATTTTGATATGTTGGCAATCATGAAATCTTTTAAATTAAATGTACTACTGAGGCTAAAAATTACAAAAATACGTAAAAATTTTAACTGTTGAATAGTGTTCTTTGGGTAAAATTATGATTCACATTTTTGCTGTATGGAGTCCTGTAATTTACGAACGCCCTCAGTATTTCCATAATATTGTTCTCATAGATTTATAATCCACTTCAATATTCATACAATTTTATTTTATAACGCTTATTCAGTTTCGGGTACCTTCCTTAAAATATTATGTAATAATCCTAAATAATTACAAAAAGTTTAAAATTTCATGAGTTCTCCACAAATTTGGCATCAATTCTTTTTTTATCTATCAGGAATGTAATCAGCACATTATATTTCTGAGCATAAAATGCTCAGAAATATAATGTGCTGATTTACACGACGTACGTGATAATAATCAAAAGTCGTTAATAAGAGCAGGTTAGTGCACATAGGGTTAAAATTAACCAAATAGATTAGTCGAAACCATAATACCATACCTTAATTACCATTTAGGACCATTCATTCTTTATCTATGTTTTATATATAAAATTGAAAAATATTTAATTGTATAAATTGGAAGTAATATTATTTTAAAAAATGTCGACAAATACTACCTATTGTTATGTCTTAATCTACAATACGTAGTAATATAGCTCGGGTGGGTCATGAAGGCGGGTCTGGTTCGAAATGTCAATGAAAATATTCAAAGAAACGTGTTGAACAAAACAAAAAGGAAGTACTATTTTTACTTTAGGCCAATTTTTATTAAATTTTTACATTCTCTCCTATTGGTAAATGTTCTTGATATGAATAGAAATACTTAATTTAGTTTTAATCGGCTTTTATAGGACTTTGTAAACAGTGATAATAGAATTGTTATTAAATGGATCGGCTGAACATGGGCGGGGTAAAGCGTTTCCTATTGAGAACAGCCGTCTCAAGTGTAATTACATAATCACCAATTTTTTTAAGAAGCGACTCTGTTTTAGAATTGCAACAAGTAGTAGTAGGCCTTTTATGGGAACGCCATCAAGACCATTATTGTGAATATCTTTACAATGGGTCTGAAAATAAATCCAGTAATAACAATGAAGTTTAAATCTTTGAATGATTAAAAAAAACTAATATAAGAATCGTATAGTAGGTTATATACCCTATTATATTCCATGTAGTTATCAACTATAATATTTATTGAACTAATTTCACTGGTCATTATTTCTTAACTTTCGTCTTATTACGCATGTAAGTATAAAACAAGTTATGCAGTAATATTACAAATTAAAAGTTAAAGGGGGACTAGATGATAGTGTTTAGCTGATTGATGTTTGTACTATACGAAATGGTCCTCAATGGTTTACAAGACAAAACAAAAAATTATTAATTAATAAAAAAAATATACACATAAAACATACTAAATATAAACGTAAAAAATAATCACTCGTTACAATTAATATAAATTTTTAAAATTAAAACTTTTTGAAGAGATTCTGCAGTAAGCGCTCAGATCAACAGGGACAAATAATTACGAGAAAGAACGGATACACTTGAAACTAATACAACAGGTACAATGACGAAATATCGAATTATTTCATCTATTTATAAAAAGAAATCTATACAGAGGGTAAATAAATCATAGACAAGATTCAGTAAACTTATTTACAAAATCTCTATAACTAAGTTGCATAGACGTTAAATAAAATACAAAAAGCTACCATATGATCGGTCATTTCATTTTCATAATAATGTTTTATATTCCAGATCACTCAAACCTCTCGACAGCTGCAAAGGTAACAACGAGAATGAGCTGTTTATGAGATAATAATTATAATTTAAAACACTACCACGGTATTACATAATAACACATTACCTATCTAAATAAAATTTAGTAAAAACGATCAATTATACTCTAAACATATTTAGAATTAACAAGCCATAACATAACTCTGTGTATCAACATCACATAATAAAATTTGGAAATAAAGAACACAACATGCTTCAGCGACTATTATTCGCTACTCACAACCCGTGTTCAAATCACGCAAAATTTTAATTCCTTTGGCTCTCTCTTCGAATCGATATGGCAAAATTACGAATAGGATTGAAACTATTTTAAATAGTATTCATGAGCTTAAAAGCGATATTTATAACCATTACTATTGTAAGCACAACTATTCAAATACCAAATAAGTTAACATTCACTAAATATCTGTATAACATAGATATTGCAAATCTGATCTTATTGCCTACAGTAAAAATCCTATAAGGAATGTAATGCTATTTTGAGTTCTAGACATAATAAAAAATAATTGTCTACATTTTATTTTAACTATTTAATATCTGCAAAATTTAATCCTAAAAGTAGTGCTTTCTCCTCACTTTATAAGCATGCCATTTATTAAACTTCACACCAAACAAAACGCGTTGTTGTACGTAAATATATATAAATCCAAATTCGGAACTCTCTTTTGATACTTCACCTTTCAACACCGAGTTGAATAAAAAAGATCCCACATATGATCTTGGTAATAAGCTAATGAGAAATGTTAAATACGATTTATATCGGAGTTTATCTGTATCATGAGTATGTAGGTCTAACATATACGAAACAATACACCTAAGATTTGATTGTGGATCTTTTAAAGGCAAAACGCGAAACCACATTTGTCTGTTACGCCATATATTATCCCTGTCAAGAGCATGTTATTTTTTTTAAATAAAAAAATGTAATATCATTGAATTTACCATATGAAAAAACGGAACATACAAAAATATTGATTCCGTAAACGCATATGGGTTTCAAACGAACAAAAAAGTAAACGAAATGCAACATACTGCATCTAAACTTTTAAATGATTTTCAATTACCGTTTTCACTAATACAAGTATATATAAAGTTTGTTATTGTGTTTTCACTTTTAATAACATAAGATTACAGAATTGTAACTGTAGGCCTACCATGAACTTTTAGAAAACGATTCAATTCAAAGTTAGTACCTAAACTCAACAGCTTTCTTTTCGTGCCATGAAGTGTGGGATTGCATTGGGGTCGTAATATTTGAAAAGGACAAAGTTATATAAACTATAGATAACTCTGTCTCTTTTACTCAAAAGTTTTTAGGACGCATTCCCAACGCTCTTTCAACAACGGCTTAAAGTGGGCGTTTTTAAGACGTCATGGTATGAAAAAGCAAAACAATTTAGTTTACGTCTTCAATTGAGTCGCATTAAAAGTTCATGGTAGGCCTGCTGTTCTGAAGACTATACTTTAGACTAATGTTCATTATTTCCGATTTAAACATACTAAGGTATGTCAAACACTACAGATCTTTTAACCAGTGATGTAAAGTACACCCCCACACTGCGGGGAGGCGCCGCATGTTAAAGGGCGCGACCCGATGATGAATAGGGTGGAAATTTTAATAAAATTAGTAAAAATGCAGTCCGATTTCACCACGTTACTCTTTTCCACAAAAAACATATTACTGTTTTCATTGTAATGATCGAATGACCATACATATATAAAAAAGATACGAGTAGGTCGGAAGAAGTGGGGGGGTTGTTATATCTACTTCTTATTGTTAGTGTTATGGTGAATGGATGTATACTTGTTCCAGCTAGGAGAGGGCACGCCGTGCTCGCGGGCGTAGTGGAGGCCCGCGCGACACCAGAACCAGGGCAGATGCAAGAGCCATGCGCACGGGAGCACGGGAGCCTCCTGGTAACCTGTTAATAATTATTTAATTCTAATTATGCGCTTAGAGCATATAAATTTGCGAAACTATTATTATCACATTGAAATAACGAAAAAAATTGTAAGAATCAGTTTTTGTAAAAAAAATTGTAGTCGATTTTTATTTTAAAAAGATGGCACGTAACCCCCACTCTTTCACAATAATCCTAATATTATAAAATAAAGTCCCCAAAGCTGTCTGTCTGTATGTAATCGATTTTCTCAAAATCTACTGAATGGATTTTAGTACAGTTTTTACTAAAAGGTAGTGCTATTCCTCCGAAAGGTTTAGGTAAATAGCACATGTCCGTTTCATGTAGATTGAGTTGAAGAGGTCGTTTTACAACAATTTTTAGTGGGGGTAGTAACAAACCGGTGTCGATTGTAGTTTAGAGGGGGGAATAGGTATAAAAAGCGGTGTAGGGTATCAGACAGCCAGTCTCATGGCGAGACTCGAGCGACTGTAACACGATAAACACTGAATTTCATGCGGGCGAAGCCGCACATATTTCTAGTTAATTTCTAATTCGTTTATTATTTTTACTCCATCTATATTAAGAATTATGTGTTGAATACCACTAACGCGCGTAATGTGTCATAGTCTACCTACTTCCGGTGGCGCACATGGATCTTTATAAAATGATTGTTAGACAATAATGATATATATAGGCCGATGATAAAATACAAATATTATAATAAATTACAGATAACATAATGCATAAAATAAATAAGGTTGTATAGGTGTAATAACGACTAAGTTTTGGCGGGCTATTCTCAATATAAGTAAAAGAGCGGGTAGATGTAAGGAGTTAGTCTGTCAGTGCTTGTCTTAGTAGTAACGCTGCAGGAATTGGGTTTGATTAGAGTAAATAATACTTTTGCTTGCGGACATCCCGAAATACTTTTGTAGCATATGTTTCGGCTTTTTAATTCGATGGTATGTAATTTAGTTTCTTTCGAAGTAATTTTTCAACACAAACAAAAGGAATACTTTTTCAAGTTATTTATTTTATTAATTGTATTGTTACCGGTACTTGATAAGTGTAACTACCTGACAAATAGTAAATACCTGACAAGAAGCGACGTGACGGCTGCCCGGCCGTCGGCAGTGGGCTCTATGGCGACCGGCCGTAGTTCCGAGCGCCGGCGCCGGCCCCAAGCACCTCCATTCAACACTATCCGTACAGCTGCAAACGGCCGTTTCGCCATGTGCAACATCTAATTCAAATTGAAAATATTCTTTATTCAAATAAATCAAATCAAATCAAATCAAAATAATCTTTATTCAAATAAACCATTTCAGGCACTTTTGAATCGTCAAGCATCAATATGATTAATGAAGCTACAACTGGTTCGGAATGTTGCTCTTACCGAGAAGAACCAGCAAGAAACTCGGCGGTCAATCTTTTAAATATTTTCAATTATACATTATTAGACCGCTGTCTTGTATGAAGCTGAAAGGATTTTCAAATCCAGGCTTTCTTATCAACCAAATAATCTTCAATTTTGTAATATGCTTTACGTATAAGCATATTTTTTACACTTGATTGGAATCTTTCTGTACACTGGTCTAGAATGGATTGAACCGAGACCAACAAATGAGTTGCTTACTCTGCTGAGTCGCGACGCAGGTATCGCAAGCTGTTTGTGACCTCTCGTATGTCTATGATATACATCAAATTTTGTTTTATACGTACTTATATTTTTCCGTACAAATAGAATATTACTATATATATATTGTGATGCTACAGTCAGTATGCCTATTTCTTAGAACTTTTCGCGAAGGGACTCACGTTGCTTCATATTATAGATAGCCCGTATGGCTCTTTTTTGGGCAACAAAAATCTTTTCTACCTAATCTAATTTAAATCTTATAAACAAACACCATGAGGATGTCACTTTCTAAGAAAAAAAAAAATTATACACCAACGCCACCTACCAGGTAGGGGACCCTAAAAAAGTATTGTAACACACTTGCAAACAAACATCTTAGGGATGTCACTTTCAAAAAAAAAATTTATAAACCTACCAGTAGGGGTCCCTAAAATGTTTATGGTTTTTTTTTAAATATTGTACTAGGTGGCAGCTATGTCATATATCAATAAACTTTCTATATTATATATAATGTAAAAATATATTTAGAAATAGTTTCAGAATTATTCTTTTAATTTTTTTTTATTTTTTTAACTCTAGTTATGAAGTGATTATTGCATAGTTGTAACTGTATAACTAAGGATTCTTGCGTTAATAGAAACGTAACGTCAGTCATGTGTCTTGTTATTTCCAATTTTTCTAGCGGATTAGCAATGACAGACTAACTTTCGCATTGAAAATATTAGTATGGATGTATTATCTTATACACACAAGCAACTAATAAAAACAATAAATCAAGTTTTCAAAGTTTCTCTACACACAAAATAACAATTGTCACCGTGTCATTCTTAGGGGTAGAAATAAAAGTGGTGTGAGAGATTGATCTCTGCATCCTGTGTTAGAGACAACCGTTTGGTTGTTTGGGTGGGAGTTTTCCCACCCTCGAACATTATAAGAGAAAACACTTACAATGTAAAAATTTACATATGTATAAAAAGGGAAACAATTAAACTTGATATATTATATTACGTAGAACGAGTTTTTGGTTACATTTCAATATATTAATTACCTCTACAACATGACGTCTTCGGGCCCTGCGAACATCTGCAGCTTGTTTCGCTTTCCACGCAACGACACACGCAGCCAAGAAAAGGAAAAAGCAAGAAAAGAACACTGAGAAAAACACGAAAAGATCGATGTGCAACTGATCCTGTCGGAAGAAAACAATTCCGAAACTAGCAGAACCATCTTCCGTGTGCCTCGCTCTGACAATTATATAAAACTTCGTATGGGTGAGATCGTGAATATTCTGCGGCAAAGTTAGGACAAGACGGTTGCGAAGATTCTTCACACGAAGCAATACATTTCTTTTATCAACAGTTACATACGTCGCTAGATCTTTGGCTGTGTAATCGGCAAGGGCATATTCTGTCTTATCGTAATACCAAGTGACTTTTTCTGGCTTCTCTGGTACGTGATCATCGAATGATGGCATTTTTCGGAACGAATCATGCTTGTAATAGGTTGGATCTAGTTCTACTGCGTGAGCTCCCGTGCTGGTATTAACTGAGACAACAAAAGAGCTGTCGTTGGGACTCATGTATAGATCCACTGCACCCTGCGTTACATCAACTATGACTCTGATGTCCACGTTCATATATCTAGGGTTAACGGCCACAAAAACTGTCTGTCCCAGGTAAAGGGGCCGTGGTTTAATTTTGCACTCATCTAAAACAAAGATGAAAGTCAGTAATTTACCACACCACAAATTAGTTCTTGAGAATTCAAATATATGCTTAATTTCTTTTACACGTTAAATTTATTGTTCCATAATAACGATATTAAATAACAAATCACTCATCGCTGTTAGTTTTATTCCAATAATACCCCCAAAAGAATATGTAATGTTACGAACTTGCGAAAAGAGTTCGTAATGCGTATTTCATAATGTTCAAATTAGAAAAGGGCCGTTTAGGAATATGTAAAAAGAGTTCGTAAAATTTATGAAATAGAGCTCAAATTGGCTTGACGCTAAATATTTGTAACATTCAGGTTGTTTACGAATCGTGTTTGCTATCCCCGCTACTCGGACTCGTGAACGTTCGCGAACATTGTCGTCATCGGTTCATTCGACATATAAACGGACGTATCGTGCTCCTTGAGGTTCAGTTTGCGAATAGCGATCAAAAGCTAATTAATTAAAGTGAAAATAGAACTAAAATAATAGTGACGTCGGATGGACTACATAGAAACTGTAAGTACTAATTTTGGAGTGAAAAGCTAAATAAAGTGTTTTTAACGAGTCACCAGATATTTTCATCCAAATCCACGAACCCATGTACGTAACAATAAATATCAAAAATAAGGCGATAATAACCGTTTATTATAATTTATTGTATACATGATCAGTTAAAAATCGCTATCAATGTTAACCACTCATGTATTTTGTTTGCAACACAATTTGTTTTTTTTTAGGTTTACACAGTTATTTTGCAACAACGTAACTTAGTGGTAATTATATGATATCAATTATGAATTTATTCTAAAATTTACAAAAAGTGCTATTTCACGTGATTCAAGAGTTCCATAAAACTTTTTTGATGTATTTCTAAGAAGATATTACTTCATGATAACACTAGCTGACATTGATTAAAAACGCTGTTTAGGCCATTCATACAATGAAATGTTCTATAACAGATATGATACTGTAAGAATTAAGAGCCAACTAAGAATCTAAGTGAATATTCTGCTTATCGTTAAAACAAGACAATTCTTATGCGCTTGTGAAATATCTCTTACATTACCTACCTATAGACTTTCCGTCGAAGCAAAGCTTATTCTCGATGTTAATCGTTTTGTAACACTGATGCCCATTTCGAGGGTCACCCATATATAAATCGCGGCATTTTACACACTGATAACGCCAACACTCTTGGGCGGAATTCTTACTGGAAGAGGCAGTCTGACAAGATGCATCACTTTCTGTATTGTTACCGCAGTTACATTTCTCCCCAGTCACTGGGTCGCATGTGTCACCATGACCATGACATTCACATCTGGAAGAAAAGTACTTAATATAACATAAACGATATGTTCCTTAGCTCAAGCTTTTGGTCTAAGAGAAAACTTTGACTACACAGAAGCAAGATAAAAACCTTCACTACATTAACTCCAAATAAATGTATATAATATGGTTATAATCAACATATATTACGTTAATAAATGCGAATAATAATTTTCTAAATGACGATTCTACATTCATTATTGCCGAACACACGCAATCTCAGATCAGGATTTTGTTTTATTTGAATATGGAAAATGTTGCGTTGGATACTCTGTATTAGATGGATAGACACTCAAAAAAGATCGCAGGGATCTGCTTTAATCAATGGGTAAAGATCTTATGGGGAAATGCTTTGAATAAACTTACGTCCAACAGCGGCCGTACCTACATTTACAGTTAAAAAAAAAACAAATACTATTAAAGATGCGCACAACCAAACCTAAGCAGGTTATAATGAAAAAAAATTACGTACGGGCGACAAGGATCCCGAAAGTCTTCAGATCCTCTAAAGTAACCCTCTATGCACCGCTCGCATCGTGGTCCATCAGTATTATTTGCGCATCGCACGCAGCGTGCCTTAGCCCCGCCTTCTCTGTAATATTCTTCCAGATCCGCATTACTTATATCTCGCGAAATGTCGGCTTCGTTTGTGCACACGGATGTGTGTCCATGGCAGTAAACAGAGCAGGGTATGCATAGGCCATTATCCGTCGGATCACCTACAAAATTCGGCTTACATTTGTCACATTGGCTACCCTAAAAATAAACCACATTTAAATTTTTTATACTTATTCATTTTATGAAATCGACCTTCCCAGAAAAAATTGAAGATTTTTATATAACAGAAAATTGACTGTAAATTTTTATTAAAAAAATTGTTATACCATCCTTTCCGACCTTCATCCTATAATGTTATTTAGGTAAGGTAAAATCAATACTTATTATAAAACAATGTCCCAAAAAGCTGTCTGTATGTAATCGATTTTTCTCAAAATCTGCTAAACGGATCTTTGTACGGTTTTCACCAAAAGATTGTGCAATACTTCCGGATGGTTTAGGTAAATAGTACATATCGGTATTATGTAAATTGTGTTGAAGAGATCGCGCAGTTGTTAAGAAACTTGCTTGCTGGGAGCTTTCGTCGCGTGCGCTGCGTAAACCAGGAGAGATAAGCAAAATCAATGTATTAGAGAATTGTAGATCTATAAAACTACTACAAAAAAGTCCGCGATAGCAAGTCTCTATCTGTTATCATTAAATCACAATAACTACTTTTATGTTTAAAATTTGAATTCTAGAAAAAAATTGTGACACGCAGGTTTCCAAGTGGGCACTTCGCCCACTGGCACAGCTAGTTATCAATAAATAGCACGATAAAGCATTTGCAATAACCAAAGCGACTAAAGGACTAATAACAATAACTTACAAATACCTATTGAATTTTAACAACGAATCTTACCATAGTATTGTTGTGACATTCGATGCACACGTCCAATTTATCCGGCCCCTCACAATGCGAGTGTCCGTTACATTGGCACTGTATTGTGCAGTTAGCGCCAACATATCCGAAGTCACAGCGACATCTATCTGGTTGTACGCAAACACCGCGCACGCAACCTTGCGAGCAGACGGCTGCGCAAACCCCACCTACACGTTTGTGTCCAGTACCGCAAACACATTCGTAACCCTCCGGCAAATCACGACATACCTGTGCAAAGAAAATTTGTCTTTCTATACTTTATATTATAAAGAGGAAAGATTTGTATGTTTGTTTGTATGTATGTTTGTTACGTTTTCACGCAAAAACTACTGGACCGATTTCAAAAATTCTTTCACCATTGGAAAGCTGCTTTTTCACTGAGCAACATATGCTCATGGCATATGTCAAGGCTATATGTCATTTTCAAAAAAAATAGGGATCCCTAATAAAATTGTTATAACTTGGTAAAAATTTAGTCGTAAACATCTATCATCGCGTGCGCTGCGGAAACTATTGATGATAGAACAAAAAAATGTTCTACAGTATTATAGAATGTATCAATATCCACAAAAAAGTCCGCGATACCATATGTCTAACTATTATAGTTATGCCAATATAACTACTTTTTTACTTTGTAAAAGTTGGTAAAAGTGCCGACAATAATCAAACCATTTTATTCATATCTCTGTATTAATCCTTATCCCATTAAATGATATTTTATGAATAACTGTTTCAATACCTGTAAAATACTTTTTAAATTATTAAAATCCGACATCCCAATCAAAAGATCTATAGTCCGATTTCGTAGACTTTCCACTACCACGAGATCTGTATGGACGCGGGTGAAACCGCGGGGCTTTGCTAGTGTCATATACAGTGACTCACATATATATTTGGACACTAAGGTGTGTTCGAATAAATGCTCAGTACAGCGACACCTATGGAGGGGTCGGGTTAGGGTTTTTTTTTCTAGTAATAAGACATTTATCCAAATCAATAGTAATATATATATTTCAAAATAAATCCGTATCTGTTCGTTGTAAAAAATTATAAAGTAATGAATGGAAGGGTATTTTTATTTATGATAGTGTCATAAAAAGTAAATGCCAACACCTGTGGTGAAAATGCCGCTCCAAACCATCACACTGCCTCCTCTGTGTTTAACTGTTCCTCTCGTATTTTAGTAGTAGTATTATTTGTTGAGTTTTCGCCTAAAAATTACTTTTTCATCCATTCCTATATAGTTTTTTTTACAATGAAAAGATATAAATTTATTTCAATACATATATTATTATTCACATGGATGCATATCTTATTAATAGAAAAAAAAACCGACCCAATCCGTCCATAGGTGTCCGCTGTACTGAGCGACTTATTTGAAAATACCACAAGTGTCCGAATATTTTCGTAAGTCACTGTAGTTGTGAGTAACGTAATCCTGCCACATTTGTAATTGGAGTCTTAAATGGTATTATTGTAAGAATACGACTTTTACAATAAGACTATAACCGCAGGAAAATCGAAAATACATACTGTACTTTTATTTAAAATAAATGAAAATAATACTTTTTTTACTATTTTTTGTTTTTTTTTCAAATTTGTGATTCTATTTGAAAAGCGACGTTTACACTTACTTCAGAGTCAGCTTTACATTGGTGATGATTATTCATGCACTCGTTTTCTGGTGGACAACGGGTGTAATGCCACGAAAAAGAGTTGTCGGTGTTATTGTTCTGGTGCACATTTGTATATACAGCGGCACAGGACGTTCGAGTTGAGTACTCCAATGGAGAGTCGATGGACCCTTCGGTACAAACACCTTCTCCGTTTGCACCTTCAAGTGCGCACCAACCGCAATGTGAATGATGAAGGCACTCAGTACATTGTTCGAATGTTCCGCACGGTGCTGGACACTTATTCTTATCGGCTTTAGTTAAAACTAGTCCACAAACTCCGCCTGCGCAATACACTGGCTGATATGCAGGTGAAATACACGTGCCCAGATAACTAGCCCAGTGGCACTCGGAAAAACCACCCTCAGCTCCTTCGGAATTAAGGCACGTCTGACAGTCTTCATAAAGATGACAATGACTAGGGCATTCGTCTTTATTAACTCCAAAATATGAATGTCCAAGTTTAAGGGCAACAGCACGTAAATTCGTATGTCCTGGTTCTTCGGTTGAGGTGCATGTCCAATTAAAAAGTTCTGATGGATCATCAGTTACTCTTGTTATTTGTGCTACAAGATAAATCTAGTTTAAATAACATAATACAAAATGAAGATTGTAATGATGATTTCAATTATAATTTTTCAACCTAATATTAACTTACCTCCTCTTTCGGCTAGTCTCGTCCATGTACATTGATTTGAAACACATTTGTCGCAATCTGATGCAACACACCTCAGTTCTGGACACTGGGCTGAGTCGCTAATGTATCTTGTGCCGGCATTACATTTCATGCTAGTGCATGATTCATCTGTTGGTACACATTCGCCTAGAAATATAAACTAACATTCTATTATTGTTCTTATAAATTATATAGAAACATTTATAATGATTATTTGAATGTCTTGGAATTACGTGGAATTAAACTTATTAATCACCAATCGTGAAAATCATTTCATTTCATTTCAACAAGTCCTTGATAATTGATCTTTACAATATTCTACTGCTATTGAATAATGTCTCATCACATAAAAATAAACAAATTCTTTAACTTTCATTTTACTTACCAATTCCAGCAGCACAAGTTTCACACCATCGACACACTGGTTTTTCTTCAGGATACAATGGCCAAGCAGCTAAACACGAAGTGCACGTTGTAAAGTTCTCACACGGACGCCTCGCTACTAAGTCTGCATCACAAGCCGCACCGGCATTTGTTGATATTCTATCACTTCCTTCACATCCCGGATTATCAACTGAATAACATTTAGTGTAATCACCGGTACTACAGAAACTACAACCCATATGACTTCTACATTCAATTTTGCTGGCACTCCATAATGAGCACAAATCATCAGGCAAAGTAATGCGTGTCACCTGACAGTTTGCACTGCCTGTCCATCCCCCAACTATATAAATATTCCAGTCGTTCTCAGATTCCATATCTATTGCCATAGCATGAGCTATTGTGCGAGGTGGAGGATGATCCAGCACACTTGCACCTAAAATAATTATCTTCTATTATTGCCAATATTAATTAACGTTTATTTAAAACAAATCTAATGGTGATACATACCTTTAGTAAGCTTAACCCATTGATTACAGCTGTAAATGTATGCTATTAGAGAATTCGACCTTTTGTCTGGAACTGTTCGTCCGCCAAATATTATCATATACTCATTTGTTGTAACGGCTGAATGTAAATATGTTGCCCGGGGTAAACTATCGTGAACACTATTCAGACTTGGGAAAACCGGCAACTCACTCCAAGTTTTAGTAGGATAGTGGAATGAAAATAATTTGTTAGATATTATTGTTCCATTATATATGTACAATATTCCTCCAAATACGTAGAGACTTTGCGAAGGTACATGATATACTGTACTATGACCAATAATACCTACTGGTTTGGAACCTTCACTAGTTAATTTAACCCATCTGTCGTTGTCCAAGTCAAATTCCCACACGTCTGTCATGTAACCTTCTTCTAATGAGAAACCTCCAATAAGGACTAAACTTTCATAATCTTGGAATTTTTGTAACGTCAATGTATGCCCAGCAAGACGTGGTGGTGATTCTCCTTTATTTCTAATTAAGTTCCATCGTTTTTCCTTTAAACTAAACTGCCAAAAATCATTTAATGTTTTGTTTTGGCCACTTTTTTCTTGTAAACCTAAGCCGCCGTAGATATATATATTTTGTTTCGAATGATATATTTCTGCAGCATGAAAGTATCGCCCTTCAGGCATTTTAGGATCTGGAGTAGCGTCTACCGTAACTGGCATCCATGTATTATTTTTCGTATCATAATATCTTATATCGTTTAAAGGTCCATGAGAGAGTGAGTACCCTCCAAACATCCATAAACCTCGTCTATCTGCAACTAAACTATGTCCGAATCTCGGCAAAGTCTTTCTCAAATGATCGAGATCATCAGATAAAAAATCAGAATTAAAGAGCTCTGTGAAAACGAGTTCTGTTTTATCCAGTTTCAAAGAACAGTCATCTCCCCCAAAGCCATCGTTACAAAGACATCGACCATAACTTGTATCGCAAATTCCACCTTTAAGATGCATACTGCAATTATTTCTACAGATTTCCACATCACAATGAAATCCACCATAACCCTCTCTACATATACAATGCCTTTTACTGCATACCCTGGGCCAAGAGCAGTAACCCTCACAGGCTAAAACGTTGTAAACTCCTTCAAAGCCTTGTTCAGGTTGACTTTGTTTGTAATGGACGGTCAAGTTCCCACTTCTCGCTTCCACGATACCTGAAGAAGCACCATTACAAAAAACACCCAAAAGTTGACTTTGTTGATTGTTAGTCAAATCTGGGACACCACCTAACCCATCATATACATAAACAGCATTTTCGTCGCAAGGAACGTTAAAAGTAGAAGAATTTACAGTAAATTGTATAATAGCGTCTTTGATATCGGCAGATGAAATGATCCATAAACACTCTTTTGCTGGGCCAATACTTTTAATGTCGGGATCGATTTTATATGAACCAATACCTTCAGTTTGTGACGCGTTTAACATTCCTCTAGGTTCACATTGATAGTAACATCTGCCCCCATGACGAGGGTCACCATAAAATTTAGGTTTACAACGTTCACAATTTTGCCCTTCTGTGTTATCTTTACATATGCATTCACCTGTTGCAACGTCACAAACACCTCGGGTTTCATCCCCATGATCGTTACAATCGCATCGTCGACATCCTTGTCCTGTAGTAGCATTACCATGACTGCCGGGCTTACAAGACTCACAAAATTCTCCCTCGGTCCAGTCCTGGCACTCGTCACATCTTCCGACTCCAGTTCTACACGTTGAATGGTTATGACATCCGCAATTTATTGAGCAGTCCGCACCAGTCCAACCCAAATCGCAATGACATTTATACTGTGGTGCACCCAAACAGTATCCATGTATACAATTATTGTAACAAGTCCGCATACAGCTTTTTTTACCATCTCCTATATACCCCTGCTTACACTTGCAAGTATATGAACCGTGCGTGTTGTTACAAACAGCATGCTCGTGACAATCGTGAAGCCCAAGTCCACACTCATCAACATCTGGACATTGAGCATACGCCCATCCCGCATCAATAGAACTTACGTTTAAAAGAGTAGCGCAGTCCACATGAGACCTCGTGAAATCTCCCTCAGTGCACATCCCATTGATTGGATTTTCATGAGAATGGCACCAGCCACAGCCCATACTACGCAAACAGGACGAACACTGCGTTTGCGATTGACAGGATTTACACTGTCCAGATTTTCTATTAACTTCGTCGGCAGGTGTGGATGCTCGGTCAAGCCATTCTCGACAAAGGCCAAATTGATACTCGCTAGTGTAGACACTGAAACTAAAGCATTGCCTCGTTGCTTCGCACCAAACACATCGGCCGCGTTCATCAAGGCAATGTTCACAGTCTAAGCGCATACGACAAGGGGCGGGACACTCGGTGGAATCGACGATGGCTCCACTTGCACGGCCTCGACGGGCGCATCGCGCCTCGTCCGCCCACCATTCGCAATAATTTCCAGATACACAACGCTCACAACTAATATAGTTAGAGCAATTGGGGCAGGCTGCTGGTTGCAATGTAAGATACCTCCATTCACCGTCGACTGAACACGTAGTCTTCTCATCAATATTCCTCTGTTCACATCGATTCGACAACTCACACCAACCACATGCTGAATCCGATAGACACAACAGACAATTATCGTAGTTCGAACACTGGCCGTCTGAATACGGTTCTAGAAATTCAAATGTAAATACCTGTAAGAGAAGAAAACAATTATGTAAACCCCACATTTTTTCAAACGTAAAAGAATGCTACAACTATGTTTTAGTTGTTTACTATGATAATAGTGAGTGTTTTAGTTGTAGCATCATGTTCAACTCACCTTAATACTCTCTTGAGATTTGTTGTGAAGAAGCTCCATTTTGGCATGATGATGAGATGGATATAGACCTGTATGTAGAGAATCGTTAGCATGCATATCTACTGCAAGACGACCTGGAAGTAATACGGGCCAGTCTACTGGTCTACAAGAAGATGGTTGTGCAGTAACATTTGCAATAGGCTCTGTTCCCTCTCCAAGACTTAGGGATAAGTTGGAATACCCAGCACAAATGTGCAAGACTTCGCCTGTCCCATTCCAGTACTGAGGTATATGTAACCAGCCTCTGAGTCTCGCTTCGCTAGCACCGCTAAATATATGGTTGCTGCCTCCGCCAGTGCCCCAATCTACAGTCGTAGCGTTAACAACTGAAACGCCATCTGGATGGTTCCAATCAGCAGGTTGCTGATATCGTAGAAATGTAAGTCCTGGTCGTTTATCTAATATTTTACATTCATCAGGGATTGTAACCTCAGTACCAGTTATACCCCACCAACCAGGATTCTCGGATGGCGTATCTTCACCGCATACGCCGTAACTATCTAAAATAAAAAACAAACTTTCTTACACCATTCAAAAGTTTACATCAATTTAGACATGATATATACCGTTAAATAAATAAATAATAGGTGCCGTGTGGTATCCGGCTGAGAAGAATAGACCACCCTCATTTTTTACCGAGGTGTCGTAAAAGGCGACTAAGGTAAGTTGACGTCAGACAGGCGGCCGGTCGCAAAATACGTAGCCAAATCATGTAACAACATGTTTCTAACATGTTGTGCCGACCCCACTTAGAGTGGGATAGGTGCAGGAGAATGATGATACCGTTAAATAATATACCGCAAAAATATACCGTTTAAACTGCCTACTCATAGGCAATTTATTTTAAAAAAATAAACGAAAGGACTGGGATTCCTGTAATAATTAATTAAACTGAATAGCTTACTCCTATATTCTATTGCAAAGAATTAGTTTAGATTTTGTTTCACAAATTCATTCTAGATTATAACAAAAAATATAAAAAAGCTAAGAGGAACTGAAACACAAAAGGCTTATTACCTACCGTCTTTAAGATGACATCGAGCGTTTTGGACACACCAACTACACTGGTATAGACCTAATTTTGTGCTGACCGAATGTAATGGTGTTCGAGAACTATTTTTTCCAAGCGGTGGCCCATGGATGAGACACGAGTGACAATCTCCAAGGGCGGGACAAATGCCACCACATCTAATTGATTGCAAATTTGTAGTGCAGTTTGATCCAATCGTTCTTCCATAGCATATCTGTAAAAGTGCAAAAAATCTCTGAAACTAATTTCCTAAATCTACTAAAAATTTGTGCATTTTTTATATTATTTTTAAGTATTAAACCTGTAACGAGGTATAACTCACAATAATTTATTATTTGATAGATATAAATGTTAAAATTTCTATGATGTTGCTGGATCAAATTTGCGCCTCAATAATAATGCACCCTGAACTCCACAAACTGAGATAAACGTGGATTTAGCATTGTTTTCTAAGCAATCCATACTAAATAGGGACCCTACATTACATTATATTATATATATGCTATGGAATAATTTATAGAATTAGGTGTTAGGTTAGGTGTAGGTAGAGATCCATAATACAAAAGTGATAGTAAAATTATTTTGCTATAATCCGCGATAAAGTAAATAGTAAATATATACAATGATAAATGTAAATGGACTATCCGTTTTCATACCTCATACATGCAGGGCTTTCAAAAACACATACGCTACAAACCTGATCATTAGCATAATATAAATTTTCAATTTAATAATGTCATTATTACATTTGGTTATGGAAAAGTTAAGATTATTACCCTTTTTATTTTGTTAGAGGAAAATAGACTTATTGATATTCTTTTGTGACCATAAATTTTATGCGAATAAAAAGCAGCCGATTGTTTGTATGAAATTTTTTTCTACATGTCATTGTAAGTCAAAAATTCATACAAAACTGTTCAGCCAAAGGAACAAATAAACACAAACGTTCACTTTAATAACATTAATAGGAGAAGTTAAGCACTGACCTCAAGTTATTTGAATAATCTCTTAAGGTATAGAGCTGTACATACATCATCAGCAGAACACCATCCACACTCAGGGTCAGCCAGACATTCGGGTTGTGTGCGATGTTTTGGACATGCCGACTCAGGGTCTTTATTCGTGATGCCAGCATGCCAACTTGGCACCACGTACGCTAACAAATCACCTGAAACATAAATAATAAAAATTCAAAATCGGTTTAAAAAGATTTTGCAAAACAAGAAAACAATTTCATGAAAAATTTCGACTATTTCTTTTACACTAATTGACTTTTTAATATGTAATTCATATTCCTTTTATAGCTTTTGTTGAAATAAAAACTTTAGGATTGAATATAGTTCTCACCATTTACATTTCCATGATATCCACCAGCTATAAGCAAAGTGGAGGGTGGTCTCAAATCGGCAGCATGGGCGAAAACACCTTGCTTTTTCGGATAAAATTTTCGAGTTTTTCCCAAAACATCCAATGGAATCCAAGAGTGGCATCCAAGATGATAAAGGTACATCTGGCCATCATAACAGATTTCTTCCCGGTTGTGCCTATGCGAATAGCCCCCAAATACCACCAAATAGTTTCCTTGAATAATAATATACAAGTAATTTATAGAATTCGGCGTTACTTTGCGGAGATCCACAATACAAAAGTAATTGTAAAATTATTTTGCTATAATCAGTGATAAAGTAAATAGGAAATACATATAATGCTAAATGTAGAGTGGACTATTCGTTTTCATACCTGAAACAGCAGCATTCGTTAAAACACATGCACAAACCTCCACCAAAATACACTAATTTAAGTTAAATTAAAGCCTAATTTTTCGTTCACTTTAATACTAAACGTGCGAAGTATATAAATTCAACTTCGAGCTTTTTTAAATCACAAAACTTAAAGTATCCTATAGAATGTTTGAGTGGTATTTTACAGCGCCACATGGCGCACTCCAAAGTACACTCTGACCCACAGTTAACTTGATTCAAATTCAAATAAGTCTTTAAATTCAAATAAGTCTTTATTCAAATTGACCTATTACAAGCACTTTTGAATTGTCAAATTAAAATTAAATTGAAGCTACAACTGGTTCGGAAAGGTGCTCTAACCGAGAAGAACCAGCAAAAAACTCGGCGGTCACTCTTTTAAAAAATAAATATTAGTTTTGTATTAACTATTGTTAACAAACTTAGATTACAATATCGTCTAGTACATAGCAGGTCGCAATTTAGTTCCAAGCTTTCTTATCATTGACATAGTCTTCAACATTATAGTAAGCTTTATTAATGAGAGTCTCTTTAATTGCTTTTTTGAACTCGTGTAAAGGCAAGTCCAAAATTGATTGAGGAATTTTATTATAAAAAAGTATACCGAAGCCCACAAACGATCTACGTACTTTCTGAAGCCTTAGCCTTGGTATTATTAATTTATATCGGTTCCTAGTTTGCCTATTACTAATATCGCTTTTTTTATTAAATAGATGTATATTTTGTTTCACAAACACTATATTATTATAAATGTATTGTGAAGCTACAGTAAGAATACCTATTTCTTAAAATTTATCACGAAGCGAGTCACGTGGTTTCATATTATAAATCGCACGAACAGCTCGCTTTTGTAAAACAAATATTTTTTGGATATCAGCTGCTTTACCCCATAGCAAGATACCGTATGCCATGATGCTATGAAAATAAGAAAAATAGACAAGTCTTGCTGTTTCAATATCAGCTAATTGCCTAATCTTCCTAATGGCATAAGCAGCGGAGCTAAGTTTACCACAAAGATTCGTTATATAGGGTCCCCATTGCAGCTTTACATCCAAGGTAACTCCCAGAAAGACAGCTAATTCTTCTGTTTTTAATATTTCATTATTAAATGATATGATAAACACGGTCGCAGCTAAATCTTGCGCAGCTTAACAAGTATATGAAATAAAAACTATTATATTTACCAATTATGGTCGCAGTGTGGAAAGCTCGCTCGCGCGGTACGTAGGTATCACGCAAATGCGCTCGAGGATAATGTATTTCACTCCAATGTCTATAGGCTAGGTCAAACGCGAACATTCTATCGGAGAGCTTCGAAAACCTACAAAATTAATGGAATTCATTTGCGTAATTGTAATGTAAGTCCCAATGGTATAAAATTTTAGATTTTTTTTTTATATTATTACAAGAGATTATTGAAAAAAAAGGATTTCGCTCGTTTACCAGCGTTACGTTAAGTAAAGTAATAAATCACGCGAAAAATACAAGATAGGAACAGTAATGGTTTGACTGTCAGAACTTATTTGTATTTAATTAAAAATAGTTACCTGGCAACACTGGCAACCACCCCACCATAGACTAATATCGAGTTAGAATGTTGATGATAAACAGCTGTGTGTGCAACTACCCGCACATCCAACTCTTTGCCGCCACGCACTTGAACTTTTTCCCAAGTTTCAGTATTAGCTTCACCCAATTTTATTTTATACAAGCTAAAAATATTGTATAATTTTATTAAGTACATTAAAAGATTATTTCCTATGCCTCTAATATAATGTAATGACGTCTTCACATCATACAAACAGAATGTACAGCGAATTTATCACGCAATTTACAGCGTGAATTTTATTTCTTTTATAAAGAACAACCAAAAAGGAAGTACTTTATTGATATTGCGTTCTAGCCATAAGGCTAAAGAGCAACCTCAAGATAACGTAAACTTATAAATTAACTTATATCTAAGAATAGTTCCAGTGACTTATCTTAGTCTTTCTTGCTATATGAGACACTTTGTTCTCGTGTTCATTTAAGTAGCACTAGCACTACATTACCTTAACTCAAAAGGTTTCGTCCTTTTCAGTCTTCTCACTAGTAGCGTGAATTAAAACAAATAAGTATTGTACATTTTGTTATAAATAGTCTATTATATAATTTGCAATAGACGAATTTAAACACTATGACTTAAGTATAAATCCCAATAAATGACTAATGTAAATGAAATGAATGACGTGAATAGTCATTTCTAGTCCTTATTTTCAACATCAATAAGGCACGTCTTAAAATTCTGAGTCTTGGCTTAATAGCCACTTAAAATAACACAATATTGTAAATAAAATAAAGAATATTCAACCAAGTAAATAATTTGTGAACATTGTAAGTGGTAAACACTGAAACGCACGTCATATCATGTTATGTCGTAATGTCCTAACGCGGAATAAAATATGCCTGGTTTTGATAAAATGTATACAAAGATTGCCATCCAAATTTTGAATAGGAGCTTTTTGGTAAATCGGTTTAAATGCTCTAATATTTGGATATTTTTTTTCATGTATATTTGGTAACTATGCCTGTGAGAATATTATACGCCATCCATTCTTATCATACCTAATCACCGAAGTAGCGGCCTGTTATTATCGCAATGTTGGGCAAAGACGCCCTTTTTCCTTTTGGACAGAAGGGTCGGAGCTTAGATTTAGCACACTGCTACAATGCGGATCGGTAGGTACTTAGATTCTACGAAGCCTCCTTAAGAAAATTTCTACAAGAGATTTTCCTTACACCTACACATGCAATTGTAAATATCAACTAAGGGTGTCAAACCGTAGCGCCTTAGTAAGATTCACAAGGTCTTACAGGCTTTATTATAGTCACTAATATCACACAATAGTTGTTAACCAACGTCATAATTTATTCTATTGCTGTCAGTGGTGTAACCTCTTAGGTAGACCTTATTCAAATATCAGAAATAGCTCTGATTTTCAAACAGTTTAGTTAAATATAAATTATTTAGATTTTTTCTGCTTTTTACGTACATAATAGATTATTAGCCAATACGCCGTGTGGTATCCGGCAGAATAGTATAGACCACCCTCCTTTCTTACCGAGGTGTCGTAAGAGGCGACTAAGGTATGTGCCGTGTGATATCCTTCTGCATAGAATAGACCACCCTCAGTTCTTACCGAGGTGTCATAAAAGGCGACTAAGGTAAGTTGACGTCAGGCAGGCGGCCGGTCGTAAAATACGTAGCCAAATCATGTGACAACATGTTTAATTTGTTGTGCCGACCCCACTTAGAGTGGGATAAGGGCAGGAGAATGATGAATAGATTATTAGCCAACGTAACTTTCAAGATACGGAAAGAAATTACCTCGAGGAGAATTCACCGTCTACAGTGCTTCCACCAAATAAATACAATTCATCCTTAACGGCCGTAAGTGTATGGCGTGTTAGTCCGGGTGGATTAAAGGAGGAATTAGCAGCTCTTAATGTCCAGAGTTTGGTTATTGCGTTATAAAACCACAATTCTGAAGATAGGCTTCCGTCGGACAGCTTCCCACCATACAGCATAAAACCCTTATTAAAAGCGCACGCTGAGTGTCCATATCTTGGTTCTGGCTTAGTGTTATTAGACTTGAGATTCGAACTGAGAAATTCGGGCCTATCTGTGAATTGTAAATAGCTCTCGGAGTAAGGGGTGGAAGTGTGTGAATACATGAGAGGTAAAGTTGTTTTGTCATGATGTGAGAAAGATGTCAGAAGCAAATTAAATAGGGAACTCCGATTGCCTATTTGCCAGCTACCATCGATGTTTCCCTGTGGAATTAAATATATTAGTCAATTATTTGAAGAGTTATTATGCTTTTAAAATTAAATTAAATCTATTATTAGGTACTATACCAGTAATGGGCAAATGTTTCGTATACGATATAGAAAGTATGTTTTATTAATCATTGCCCTTTTTTTTATAAATGCAAATGTTACTATTGATTAAGAATAAATAGAATCAAAGATTGTAAAGAACAGTGGTAGCATTTAAAAGAAGCTTTTATTAATATCTAAACATCAATTGTATGCGATTCGTAGGGTGTGTTTTACACCGAAATCTCAAAACATATGTAATTTTTTTTAAATATAAATTTTAAAAAAAGAAAATGTTTTTTTACTTTTTAAAAAAATCGTTATATACGATTGTGGTTAATATCTAATATTAATCACACGAAGCTTACTCACCTTGGTGAACAGTGTTAATAAAGATTTATCTATCTCTTCATTCGTAGGATAGCGACGGAGCACTTTTCCGTTTTCGTCATACCATTGACTAGTAGAAAAACTAAAGGAAAAAATATAAGGAAATCAACTAAACTATACTAATTATAAGTAACCACTTTTAAGAAATACGTTTATTACGATAGGCTATGAGAATTACCTACTGTTTATCAGTTGAACAATTTCAATTATTCTATTCACCAACATTAAAAGAAAAAAAAACCTATAAATTGGTGGTAATTGGCTAATTATAATTACTAACAGAATTGTTGATTGCTTTATTGATCTAATACTGAAAAGCTTTGACTATCAATTTTTTTACACACATTTCATTTAATGTGTGATCAATTTTAGGTTACAAAATTCTGTATTGTGATGCCGATGGCATTCAAAGTGAGGGGTTTACTCACTTTAGAAACCTAACTCTCAAGTATTATAGTATGGTCATAAAAAAAACAAATTTAAAATATTCTTTATTTAAGTAAACTTGTAAACAAGTGCTTTTGAATCGTCAACATCTACTGCTAGTTCGGAAAGGTGTTCCTACCGAGAGGAACCAGCAAGAAACTCGGCGGTTGCTTTTTTCAAACAATAATTCTTATTACTCGTTACATATAGTTATTAATGTCATATACCCGCTTCCTTTCCGTTTTTTTTAAAATATTGACGTTAGTGTCATTATAGATTAATCGGCAAAGTTCTCTTTCTATTTATTGGATTTGTTGGCCAATCGCAATATTTGGCTATAAACATTGTTTATATAAAATGTAAATGAAATTTAGCTGTTCTATTTTATAATGACAATCACTACATGCTCACAGAATTAAATTCAAGGCTATATTCACTCATGTATATATATTATGAATAATTAACCATATAATTTATGTACTCTATCATGCATGTATCACTTGGATCTCTATGTTATGTGACCTCTTTGAGGTTTGAGTATGCAATTTAGTCTGTATTTTCTATTAATTAGATGCTTCTTACTCATCAGTAATATTAGTTAGTTATTTAATAGTTCTTATAGTCTGTATTTTCTATATCAGTTACAACTATGTCTACTTTAAAAAGATCAATAAAATGTTTTTATCAAACTATGTTTAAAGGAGTTATAGTAGAGCCTTCCCGTAATATAAAATAGTAAAGCCAGGTGAGCCTTAAAATGATCATGAGCAAGACGAAAATCATGTCTGACTTAAATGTTCCACTCTGCTCAGTCGACGAGTTACCAGTTACCGAATCTACTTTGGATGGGCAGCGTTATCAGAATGTAACGCGAGATCTTTTGTTCAAAATACCCCCGTACTTCGTCAAGTACTGGGGTATTTTGGACAAGTTCCAGCAGTGTGTTTCACGAGATGACTTACGGATACGATACTTAGTCGATATGAGGTTATAGCTTATATGAAAGCGCATTATATCTTAACGTTATTCAATTGGGGATAAGGAAATCTATAGAAAAGCCGAAATCGATAAAAATTACCACGGCAAAGTGTGGGCGCATATAGTATAAAGAAACAATGGGTGTTAGGTGTTACAATGTCGATCCCTAAGAGGTGGACAAACGATCTTGGGTTCAAGCAGCACAAGATCGTGTGAAAAGATTAGATACCAGAAATTGTCAGAATATTTAACTCACTCATATTTCTTTCTCATGACATATAAAAGACTATAATCAGTATACAAAGCTGGTTGATTGTAGAGAAAGAGTAAAATCAATGTATACTTACTTATAAATTTCCAATAAACCTAGAACTCTATTCAGATCATATCCTCCAAATACATATAGGGAATTAGTCTGATTAATATATATAGCAGAGTGGGCAGCCCTTTTTGTCATGCCACTTTCTGTATGAGAGAGCCAATGCCAGCTATTTCCTTCTTTATCATTGGTTTTTAAAGAACATGATTCTCCTGAGTATCTAAAAACATAATATATATTTTATGCAAATAATATTTTTGGATATACAAATTTTTTTACAGTATCTAAAATGATACTTTTTGGGGAACAACAAAAATCATTGTATACAATTTTTTAATTCATTCTATACATTATAAAAGTCTTATTTTAATATTTATAAAAATCATTATAAAAATTTACTTATTATAAAAAAAAACAAATCATAATAATCATGTAAAGCAAAGTTTTGTTAAATGCCTGCATCTATAAATATAGATGAGGCCACCCAGATATAAATAGAAACATGTTTGTGTATACTTTATCAAAGTCAAAGCCTCTTTTTCTATTATTCTAAATTCTAATGCATAAAGACTAGGAATAAAGCTGGTTTTCATCAAATTACATTTTGAACAGAGAATTAATGGAAATTAACACATTTAAATATAGTATACAAGGAACACAAAGTGATATAGGTAAGCTCTTTTATCTTGGGGGAGATGCAAAATTAGTTCAAGAAAATAATTGACAGATTTAAAATGTTACAATTTCAATGTACAATTTTACTAAAAAAAAGGAGTATTTTCTTAGTAATTTAATTCTTAAATCTTGCAATCATTTTTTTTTTGGTATTTTTTATAATAAAACCATAACAATAACAGCAAATTGGGACATTCTGTTTTCCACTTTGCCTTTTTTTGCACTGAATCTTCTAATTTAATGCACAATAATGCTTACTAAGGATTTTAAGGTAAAAAATCTGTAAAGTTTTCCAAATATTGCATAGCAAGTAACTGTGTTTCAACAAAGTTAGAATGGAAGTAACCTTAAAAGATCTATACAATTACCAAAAACTTTTTTGTAGTCTAATGAAAGAGGAACATGGCTTGGAATGTTTTGTTATGTCTCAAACATATAATACAGTATTTTTATGATGGCTTCTGGGTGGTCTTCTAGAGATATTTTCAACATTTCTTATCATATATCAAGTAGTTAATATATACTTTAACACATTATACACCAAAATCATTCTCATGAATCACTTTGTATATTAGTGAAAATTTAATGAAAATCTGTTTAGTATGTTTTAGGATTATAATTAACAGATATATTACAACATACAGACAGATAACAGATATATTATAACAGTTGTTCACAGTAACTTTGTTTTATAATATATATCGATAAGTAAATAATTTTATTTCTTGAGAATACCAGATATAATAGAAATATACACTCACTTACCCCTTTTTACATAAGCACCTATCACCTACACACTGTCCATTTCCGGAACATCCACTAGGGCAGAGTTTTACACTACAATCCGACCCTCCCCAAGTACCACCACAAAAACATTTATTTGACATGCACAGTCCACGTCCAGTACAGTTATTTGGACAGTTGTGTATAGCATATGTTGCTCTAAAACCATCTAGTACATAATTTGTATCACTATATAGTAAAATGAGCATCTGAAAATTGATTAATCTTTGATATAAAAATATTAAACACATAGGTGATTATAAAAAGACATTTTTAACAAACAAATGAAATTATCAAAAGCAAGAACAGAATTAGGTACTTTAGACATAAGCTTGTCAGTATTAAAAAAGTAAAGTAACAGCATGTTACTATCCCACTGATGGCATTATGGACAGAAGGGTTGGAGCTAAGACCCACCATAATGCTGCAATATAGATTGATAGGTTACATATATCCCCAGACTTATGCAGGTTTCATCACAATGTTTTTCTTCACCAAAGAGCTTGTGATGGATTGCAATTGTGAATAAAACACATAAGGTTTAACAGAACAGTTTGTTGGTGCCTGCCCGGGTTTGCAAGAAAGAATCAAAAGAGTCACATGGTTGTATCATTGGGTGAGCACAGCTATTAGTATAATGCAGTATGTTAGATTGTATTAAACATATAATTTATACGTACATATCCACTAGACGCCGTAACATTTTGCGGCTCAGTTTTTCCACTAAAACTTCCTAACAATGGTGCATCAAAAGAATCACCATCATATACAAAAACATAATCATATGAACATTCTGTGCCCATTCGGATAAAACTTAAGGTTATGTACTGACTTTTATTTGCTGCCTTAATGAGCCATTCACAATGTGAGTCCTAAAAAAGATTTGTTGGTTATTTCTACAAAATTTGTTTGAAGGTAACTGATTTAAGTCGCCACTAACTTGTGTATAATTTGAGTTACTGGGTCCATCCGTAATAATCCCACTTGGGTCCGTAAATACCCGACGGGTTTTGTCACAGGGTGCCGTAGTCGCTGCACACAACACAGCTAGGCAAGTCCAGCTGACAACTACGAAACTTGCTCCTTTCTCCCGAATGCGTGGATAAAACATGCCTCTTCCAATTTGTCGCAAACCATAAGTCAAACGTCAGAGCCATATAATAATGATATTACGACTAATATCACTAAAATGTTAAATAAACAACACTCATTTTTATGACATCTACTTCAAGGCTAACAACTATAACACCTGAACAGTGCCACAGTGGCTCAGAAAAGTTTCGAACTAATGTAAATTATATATTGATTCAGTATAAAATTTATTTATAATCTTAATTTTAATGACATATTATTACTTTCTAACTAGTTTTCCACAAACAAACAATCAAATCCATCACAGTATTTTGACATTTAGGTATAAAATCCACAGATGAATATACTTATTTACGAATATGTCACAGACATAAAAACTACAATACGAATAAAATACTTATTTAAGTAAAATAGAATATTAATATAGTTAATATTCACGTCAAATTCTTCTTATCTTACTAGTCTAGTTCAAAAATTAAGGATTGGATATATCGCTCACATTGGATAAAACCGACTCGCTGGCTTAATTTATTGTAGCTCCATCTTTTATCAGTTTAAATAAACATTCAATTTAGTTTAAGTTTTTGTTAAAATTCCTAGAAGTAGAAAATAGATTAATGAAAACTGATTTATTCCATAATAGATTGAAAATTAACAATGTTAAGTATATTTATCCTATAATTGGAATAATTCTCATCTAATTCTCAATGAAACGAAGGGTTTCATTACCATAGGTATAATGCAATATGTTTTCTTCCCTGTTCCCAAAAGTAAAACTTGATTATTAAAACGAGTTGTATAAACTTTAAATGTAGCAAATTTAATTAATATCGCCCCAGCAGATAGGCCGCGACAACGTTACAGACATACAGACTTTCGCATTTATAATATTAATATTCCTTCACACGTCGATGAGCACCCTGTGCACAAATCGTTGTTTAGAATTTTTCACATTTATTTTTGGATCTTTTTTTTACTATACATATAATTATTATACCTATGATTGGCATACCATTTTCATAAGTTATAAAATGCCCCATCGAAAACAACTATTTTTTTTTATTATATATTAATAATGTAAGTTACATTTATCTTTGGTACTTGCTCTTATGTGGACATCGTGCTCACTGGACATATTGTGTGATTGTGTTTCTTTACGTGAATTTGATACATCATATTTCAATTTTGGAAAAATCAAAATGTCACCAACTATGAATGTAAGTTATTCTTATAAAATGATTTATTGTATTCAATAGGGGATTATATAAAAAACAAAATGGTATACAAATCATAGGTTTAATTATTATATATTAAATAACATCATCCTCCTGCCCTCTACGTGGGGTCGGTACATGTTACAAACATGTTGTCACATGGCTACGTATTTTACGACTGGCCGCCAGCCTGACGTCGACTTACTTCGGTAAACTTACGAACCCTCGGTAAGAAAGAGGATGGTCTATTCTACTCAACCGGATACCACACGGCGGGTCAACTCACCTTAGTCGCCTTTTACGACACCTCGCTAAGAAATGAGGGTGATCTATTGTACTCAGGCGGATACCACACGGCGGTATTAAATAAAGTAAATAATATGACCTGAAAATGAATGTCAGAAATTCGGTCTATGATCACCTAAGGGAACGTTTTACAAATTTAATCTACTAATAGACCTTCTTTATAATATTAATTGTTATGTTATGTCACTATGTTAACGTTAAATAAACCTATTTATAGTATATATAAAAAAATATAATGGTCAATTATACTGCTTCCTAAAAAAATTCTCTTACGGGAAGAATCAGTCTCGGCTATTGCTCTTATCAAAAAAATAATAATAACTAGTTACTAGTTACTTATTTACTTAGTTAATAACCTTTTTTTCAATAATTTTCTTTTTTTGATAATTCTGTGATATATAGTTATTGACACATCGTATAAATGACATGGATGGCTCTCTCTTACTTATATACTAAAATATATATTTTTTCTAATATCAGCGCACTAACTCAAAACTCGTGAGACATAATATTATAAAAAATAAAGAATATAATCAATTTTCGCACTTTCAATGTCAGTAAACTGCCTTAGACGTACTACGTAAGAATTGCTGAATTGAGTTACTCTACAAGAGATGTGTTTGCTCCGTTGAAGTTTTGAATCTAAAGCTCACAACTAACATACAGTCGTCTCTTCTGTAGTTTTCCTGGTTCATTATTTACTTAAAGTTTCTGAGGTATTTTTCTAACATTGGGCAATGTGAATTGAATACTAAAGTGTTTATTCTGTATCTAAAAAAGTTCATTTCAGAAAAGAAACACATGCAACAACAATTATGCCTCAGAAAATCGAGTGGAATGTAAGTTTGTAGGACTGGCAAATTGTAATTTGCAAGAACAAAAGGCCGTTCAGTAGGCGGAGATGAGTATCGATCGCACGCTGCTGACTCAGCACTCGCACTTCAGCGTAGCGCGGAGCGAAATACGCATCGAACTCTCTTCTCTATGATCTCCACAAAAGTACTGCATAGTATATGCAGTGTATGAAACTCATAGTTATTATACTAGAGTAGGGAAGCCAGCCTCAAATGTGCCCTATTACAAAAAAAAGAAAGAAAATGACTGTTTCCTCTCATTATTTATTGTGACAATTTCACAGGCTCACCTACTCTAGTATAATAACTCTATAATGAAACTAGGTTACAAAACTATTATAATAACATATTCATTACCTGCATATCGAGACCTCTGTTCATGCCCAAAACAAATTACCTAGGTATGTCTATGTCCAATAAAACTTAAAATCGTAAATAGTATTTTCAATCAAATGTATGCTTTGACCTGAAGATAATATTAGTATGCGGAATCTATATTCCATTACTTCTTCCTGATAGAAAACACCTTTGCCCAGACATGGAAATTGCTGTTTTTCACTACAGAAAACAGAAACTATGGCACTTAAATCATTTTATCATTACATATAAATGAATGTTCATTTATAAGTATTAAATTAATAATGTTTTCATGTAGTATTTCTCAATCAATGTGTAGCCAGCTCTTGCGTACGTATATATTAATGAATTTAAGTATATAATGTAAAAACATTATATCCATATTACCAGTTGGCATGTTGTTGTCACAGGTAATTACATAAATACGTAAACATATGGGCCACTTACACACACGTTCGTCCGTTCCCAAAGTAAGTAACTTAATACTTGTGTCATGGGTGATGGAAAATTGGTTAATATACTACATATATAATTATATACATACTTAAAGAGAAATATACACCCAGGCTCGAAGAACCAACAAATTGTTTATAGAAAATGTTGACCCTTGGCAGGAATCGTACCCGCGACCTGCGGAGCTGAAGGCAGGGTCACCACCCACTGTGCCAACGGGCTGGTTAAAATTGTCCATATAATATGTTTATTTTATATATTTATTTTATGTGAGTGATCTGAGAGAAGACAGAAGGGAAAGAAGTAAAATAAATACTCTATGTTTGAACACCGCGGCGTCATGGTATGTATCTTTTAAAAGAACGAATAAGAATTCCGTTATAAGCGAAACACTTATTAGCCAACGAAAATGTCTGTGTGAGAGTGTGTATATTATGTATACGTATATAATGCGTCTGGTATGTTAATAAAGTTCAAGTGTTGTTAGTGGATGAGTTGCCGTTTCAGGCGTGTCATTAGCGGTTATCACTTCATTCCGCGTGAAAAATCTTCAACAGCCCCTGGCACCACTTGCTTGCGCTTTAATGATTTATTAATTTCACCTCCTTTAATACAGTATATGTATAATGAGCTCGTCACCTCAGATTTTAAGAGCAGACAAAGAGCTCTTTGTTTATAATCGATCGTGAATAAAATAATAGTTACAAATATAACTCTCAAACACTAGCCATATTAATATTTTAAATGCGAATGTCCTTCTGTCTGTCACTCTGTCACTTACGTTTACAGTAGAACCAGGATTTGGCACAATAACACCTTTAAATACCGGGTTAGCATGTTAAAATAAAAATTCTTGCTTTTTCTTTAATGACACAAAAAACACATTTAAAACCTTTAAAAAAAACAAAACATTTTAACACTTCAGTTTTCGCGAGAGACGCGAATGACACGAGCAAAGGAAATTTATTGTTGAAATCAAATTATACTATAACTTAAATAAAGATTACATAGAAAAATAGATAAACATCTAACATTTTCTAAACACTAAATATTCTATCTTTAATTGGTCACAATTAGTCTGTTATAGATATTGTCACGAATTGAAAAAGTAATTATGTATTCTACCCGAATATGACTTAGGTCGTACCGTTTTTTTGTTCTATTAAAGCTAGAGTTATCGAATTGTCATATCAATACCAGTTGCATTTTTGTTTTTTTAATAACATATTCGTATGTTTTGTTTCTCTTATAATCAAGAAGAATAAAATCATTCATAATGCGAATTTTACTGATTAATAGATTTAGGCATTACTTTGCCGAGATCCCTAAAATAAAAGTAATAAGAAAAATTATTTTGATATAATCCGCGATAAAAAGTATATAATGCTAAATGTAGAGTAGACTATCCGTTTTTATACTTGATACATGCAGGAATCGTAAAAACACATGCAAAAACCTCCAACACGGCCACCACAATACAAAAGTTCACTATAACAAACTCAACAATCGTTTCATCCCGCAACCGAAGCATTGGGGATAGACTCCACGATAACATCGCAAAGCGGGCTTTAGGATAGTTCACTCTACATTTAGCATTACATATACTTTCTATTCACTTTTAAATTTTTTTCTTTATAGGTTCACCAGCACTTAATATAATCTTACATTCTTATAACAATACATACTAAAATTATCGCTAATTACTAAACTATATATAGTTAAACACAACATAGAATGATTTTTTTAACAAAAATTATAAATACAATATTTGTGTATTCGACATTTTTATTCAATCACTAAAAGTTGTTTGATCCTTTTTTTTAAAGTAACAAAAGACTCAACGAAAATATCAACTTTTCCACTATACTTGTTTAATAGGCGACTTGCGCGCAGAATAGTAGAATTACACGCTAGCACGGTGCGACTATGGGCCTCATAAGAAGGCTCAGAGTCACTCAGCGAGCGATGGAGCGGGCTATGCTCGGAGTGTCTCTACGTGATCAAATCAGAAATGAGGAGATCCGTAGAAGAACCAGAGTCACCGATATAGCTCAGCGCGTTGCGAAGCTGAAGTGGCGATGGGCGGGGCACATAGTGCGGAGAACCGATGGGCGTTGGGGTCTCAAGGTGTTGGAATGGCGACCCCGCACCGGTAAACGCAGTGTTGGCAGACCCCCTACGCGATGGACGCACGACCTCAAAAAGGTCGCGGGGAGCCGCTGGATACAAGCGGCACAAAATCGTGTGTTTTGGAAAGCCCATGAAGAGACCTATGTCCAGCAGTGGACGCCTATCGGTTGAGAAAGAAGAAGAAGAAGACGGTGCGACGAAATGGTATATCCATACCATTTCGTCGCACCGTCTTCTGTTTTTTTTTTGCAAATTTTGCCACTATCCAGTGGCAAAATTTGGCTTCGTGGATTATATGTTCGAGAGACACGAAAATATAGCCATATAATTTTCTTATTAATTTTCAACTTTTGCTATTATTTATTTATTTTTATATTGTTTTAGCAATCAAAAATATCTTATCAAATGTGATTGTTAGCTTTATAAAAACAATAAGAACTTTAATAGCCCAGTTGAATCTTGTGAACGCGCGTGCCTGTCCATTCTAACCGTCGTTTACCATATAAATGAATCCACTGCCACCGTTCATTTTTTAGCACAAACACCACATATTGTGTCTACTGTTTACATTGTCTGCCTGAGTTCGGACACTGTTTGTAGACGGTGATTGTTTATTTTTTTGTTTAGTAAACTTTCCTTTTAATCAGATTCGTGTATATTTTAAGTAAATACAATTTCAATTCTCATTAACAAAGCTGGATACGGATATCTTTCTTCCTGGTAATCAATTGAAATATTCTAAACATGTCTAAATAAGGATCATAGCCATGTTTGCAAAATATGTAAAATTATAGATAGTTCAGCAGTTTTAGTCATAAAAGGATTAAGTATACGTTAATGGCGAGTATAAGTTAAATTTTACAAGTTGCAGCTGAGACTATCCGGGTGCGTTTACGATGAAGCTAATCTGTTGGATTAGCTACATCGTGTTCATAATTCATCCTATTGCATATCTTTAAAAGTTAGTTATGCACACATCATGCTCCTGCCCTTATCCCACTCTAAGCGGGGTCGGCACAACAAGTTACAAACATGATTTGGCTACGTATTTTACTACCGGCCGCCTGCCTGACGTCAACTTACCTTAGTCCTATTTTACGAACCCTCGGGAAGAAATAAGGGTGGTCTATTATACTCAGCCGGATGCCACACGCATGAAGTAAGTTATGCACTCTAATCCTATAATAATGTAAATATGCCGCTACAAACTCTTTCGGTATTATTATAAACTGTTGAATTATCATAGAGTTATTATACTAGATAGCTGAAACTGAAGCTGTGACAGCCCAGCGGTGAGACCGTGCGACTCTTTCGAGGGGAACACGAGGTGAAACCCGGGCAGGCACCAATGAGTTTTTCTATTAAAACTCATGTGTCTAATTGATAATTGCAATTTATCACACGCTTTTCGGTGAAGGAAAACATCGTGAGGAAACCTGCATATCTCTAGAGAATTCTGGAGATATGTGTAACCTACCAATCCGCATTGGAGCAGCGTGGTAGGTCTTAGCTCCAACCCTTCTCTCCAGAAACGGAGAGAAGAGGCCTATTCCCAGCAGTGGGATTGTAACAGGCTGGTACTTTACTTTTTTTTTTATTATACTAGAGTAGGGGAGATATAGGCAGACATGTAAATGAGAGTGTCACAATAAATAATGACAGGGAATATGAAACTCGTATACTTTTTCTAATCACACATAAAAACAAACAGATAGATAAGGCTCACTTGCTTTCTCTTTATAGTAATAGGGCAAATTTTAAGCTGATATAATCACTATGTGAATTATACCCCTCATCCAAACAAAATAGGTTATTTTTTTAAAGTTGAAACGAATTCAGGCTAAAGCTAAAAACTTTAATTCCACACGTCCAGTATTTAGCGGTACCGTTACAGGACATTTAGTTGCAGCACTCTCCCCAGGGACGACCGTTCGCATCATCATACAAATGGCACATTAGCCCCGCGGCCGGACGCACCTTATCTACCTCTCAACTATATTTGTTTTGTACAGGAATACTAGAGATTTACCACGGTCGCTAGACATTAACAGTCGATTAGCAGCCCTGTGTAAAGGGAAGTTAATTTTAACGATCGTTTGACCTTTTTAAACATATATTGGTATAAATATATCTGTTTATTTATAAGCTCATGTTATTTTAATTAGTTTTTTGAGCCGTAACCCGACAAATTTTAAATTTGAAAGAAGCTTTACTTTACTTCGCTGCTTAAAATCTGGATTATAATAACCTTAGTAATATATATCTAAATTACTATTAACTTTTTACCAGTGAAACTTTAAGCCAGGAAAATAGTGAAACTTTTAATCAGTGATTGATTAATCTTTAGTTCATAACTCATGAAAGACTTAAATACTAATCATTTACTATTATTATAAATTGTCCCTTTATTTCTTATCTCCTTATATCGAAACAAACTTAATTATTTGCTTAAGGGATGATTTCTTCAGTAAAGAATATACATCCACGAATGCGATAGAGGACTAAGCTATAAATCAGCGGTCTGTCGATGTGAAGCCGCCCTATTGCAACTCGCGGCCTGATTTGTCGCGTCCACATTATGCCAATGTGTGGACTACTAGTGTGGATGCTATCTATCGATAATGCACAAAGTAATGCGTATAATTTCAATAAAACAACTTTAAAAAAACAAATTTCATAATTTCATTTCTAAATGAATAAATTTAAAAGAAACATCTCGAACATCTATTTAATATATGTATATTAATGTGAAACCTGTAATTTTTGGAAATTTGAACTTTGAACTTGTTCTGTTTTATTCTATTATATCCTTTTCTATTTAGGTTTTAACTGTTTCAATCCAACTTAGTATTATTCATGTGGTAAAATACAATCTTAATTTATACTAACGTACACAAACATGACAATTTATTTCGCGCAAGCCCTGTGCCGCCTAACGAAACAACTGCCGCTGCTGTGTGGTGATAATGGATACTTCCTCTCCTATGCCGCGCCAGCGGTCTACTCCCTCTCCGTTTTACGAATATTTTCGATCGGGTAACGTGGCCTGCCTAGAGTTTAACATTTTTTACCCATCCCAAAAATTGCACAACGTGGCTCAAAAGGCTTCACTTCAATAACATAAATAAATATGATATAAATGTGTATAAATAGTACATTTTGCAGTGTACGAACTACTTTTGAAATATTTCATTTCGCATTGCCGACGGCTCTGATATTTACTTATATAGTAGGTAACTTATCGGAATGTTTATCCTTAAATAAATATTAAATAGTTATCGATAAATAATGTTTCTCAGCTCTACATTGACATTTATAGCCAAGCAATAAAGCGTCGCTCAGTAAAGTTGTCCCCACACGGTCAAGAATATCTTTAACCATTATTGAGGTCCACTTGCATAATCACATCGTTTCGTGACATGAAAACATTTACCAACGTTACCTATTTAGATAAACGTACTAAGAAATGTGATAGCCTGAAGCTGTGTTAAACTTACAAAGGGTTGCAGGTTCAAATCCTGGGCATACATAAATGAGTTTTTATAAAAAACTTATTTGCCTAATTAATATCGACAATTATTTATACGCTTTACGGTGAAGGAAAACATAGTGAGGGATAATACATATGTTTGGAAAAATCCTGAAGTGGGATAGAAACAGGGTGATATTTTACTGATACATACATTCTCCTGCCCTTATCCCTCTCTAGCGGGGTCGGCCAAACATGTTACAAACATGTTGTCACATGATATGGCTACGTATTTTACGACCGGTCGCCTGCCTAACGTCAACTTACCTTAGTCGCCTTTTACGACACCTCGGTAAGAAATGAGGGTGGTCTATTCTATGCAGCCGGATACCACACGGCACATACCTTAGTCGCCTCTTACGACACCTCGGTAAGAAAGGAGGGTGGTCTATTCTATTCTGCCGGACACCACACGGCGTAGGGTGATATTTTACTGATGTGTTAATTAAAAGCTGTAAGAAACTCTTCTCTATATTATTTTGTCTCAAAACATATATTGTACGGTAATTATAAATTATACACATTTTAAAAAATAAACTAAGATACCACAACTTGAGCCGCACCACGTGAACATACGTATTGGTCAGCACTACAAAATTACTATTCTTACACCAAAAGACATAATATATTCTTAAATGTTATAAAACAACGTCTCCCGCCGTCGTTTGTCAGGTCGCGATAAATTAAAAAATTACTAAACTTATTTTCATGCAGTTTCCACCGATGGATAAAGTTATCATGGAAGGTTTCAGTGTACAAAAATTTTAAAATAAATATCATAATATATCTTAGAAGTATCACAAAATAAAAACTAAGCGCGCCGAAATATTAGGAGAGGGGAAGTCGAAAATAGTTTGTGCCACAGCAACGCATGACCGAGTCTGCTAGCATTTAATATTAATCGGTTTTTGTAAAACAAAACACTATCAAAAAAAAGGTAATTATGAAATTTAATATATAGTGAAACTCAGAATAACATTTTCTGTTAAATGATTAATTACTCGTACATTTCAATGATTTCATTTAATCGGTAATACGTGTTAACGCTTTAACTAATCAATAACTTACAGACCTTTATAGAGTGACAATCACACCGTCACAAAAGCGTGCACTGACCCTTACTTAACACTACTGTGTTAAACTGTGACCTAATTTCAGATTAATACGCTTAAGCGGAAACCTCACTAAGCTGGTTCAAATGGCACGGAAGACCGGCTACGTAATACGGATGAATACTATTGAAAAACGAGCTAATAGTCAACAATAGCTATTTTGCTTTGATTCTCCTTCATTGCCTAACTTTTGCGACTAAGTAGATTTATAGTTTCCGCCCCATTCATTATCGGTATTGAACTACATGGCGATAGCGTACAAACGCGTGGCATAAATCTGAATGCAACTAATAAATAGTCCGCCAAGAAAAGTTTCCTCTGCTCTGGCACAAGTTTCAGAAGTTCGCACCATTTGACTTCACACTGGGAGTGATAAATGTGCCAAATTGGAGAGAATACGATTTTACCGTTGACCCATATAGTTGTAGAAAATTTTAGAAGCGGATTTGTTATTATTCTTAAGTTTAAACATAAAAACAGACCCCAGAATAAACTAAGGCCATTATTATAATAGGCATCGGGAGTCCAAATACCCTAAAGTAAATAAAAAGAATTATTGCGGAAATCATAACCCGTTCCAGTCTTCTATTCTCCTAATATTGTTTTTTTTGTTGGCTTTTTTGTAGTTAGAAAAACAAAGAGGTCATAACTCTTCCCGCTTGATCTGATATGGCCGTAATGGCAATAATGGATCCTGGTCAGCGGCCCGCATGCAAATAAATCTGCCGACCGATGCAATGATGTGTAGAGAATGGGGTCTGCCGCTGCTATCGCTACCGGTCGCAAAGGCCTTGTGGCCGACTTGTTCACCTGTATGTGATGAATTTTACGAAGTGATCTTAGATAAAATATTTTTCAAGATGAACAGTACGTTCAAAACTATTTAAAAATAAATAATAGGTGTACAATAGACACCTGTAAAAGTCAACTAAAATTAAATTTAGAAAACTACCCTGATAAATCGATAATTGATAAATTGATTCGTTCTTTTCCGGGCCGATGGTTCTAGATACCATTTCTGGTATAAACGAATGTGGATAAATTGATTTTCCTAAATAATTGATCAAGGTCTAACACTGACAGCAGACTTCAGTCGCGCTGCCACTTGCAAAACCCGCAACATATCTCCAAATTATTACCGCTTTGGTATGACACTGTTTAACCGATAAACTGAAAACCGTAATAACCACGGAGAGGTATGATTATCATTTTTTTCTTCTTCCATATTATTGCATATCCAAAATCAGTTACCAATAGGTGGTCGCGAGATTGCAACAAATGTAAATTAAAAAAATATATGCTTTACTTTATTCACTTTATTTTTCTTACTCTTATTTTAGATTAAAGTATTCAAAATATAAACAGTTTCTACATAACATTTTGTGTAATCGTCTTAAATTTATCTTTTTATCTGTTCTGTTTTATATAATACTCGCTGTGCCAGCAGCTTCGCTCGCGTGGTAGTCTGCGTGTCACAGATTTTTTTCTAAAATTCATATTTTAAACATAAAAGTAGTTATTGTCAGTTAACCATAAGACATAGAGACATGCTATCGCGGACTTTTTGTAGTAGTTTTATAGTTCTACAATTCTCTAGTACATTACTTTAGCGTATATCCGCTGGTTTACGCAGCGCACGCGACTAAAGCTCGCAACAAGCAAGTTTTTTGACAACTGTGAGACCTCTTCAACATAATGTACATAATACCGATATTTACTATTTCCTTAAACTATCCGGAAGTATTTCACAATCTTTTGGTGAAAACCGTACAAAGATCCGTTCAGTAGTTTTTCAGAAAGTCGAGTACATACAGACAGACAGCTTTTTGGGACTTTGTTTTATAATAAGTGTAGATTCTCGATTTTTTTGATTCCAAAAGGCCATAAACTCATATTGCGACTCAATTGAAGACGTAAACGACGACCGCGATCCGCTTTCTTTTCGTACCATGAAGTGTGAATTGCATTGGGGTCGTAATGTTTGAAAAGGATAACGTTATATGAACTATAGATAACTCTGTCTCTTTCACTCACATATTCTTAAGACGAATTCCGAACGCTCATTCGAACGGCAACGACTTAAATTGTGCGTCTTTAAGACGTCATGGTATGAAAAAGCAAAAAAAAAATGTTTTGCGTCTTCAATTGAGTCGCAATAAGAGTTCATGGTAGGCCTGCTGGTCGTATATATCCCTTCCATTACCAACAAAGTATTTTTGACAACTTTATTACAAAAGTAATTTAATCTCTAAAAGAGGATTAGGGGCATTGAAACTAAATAGAATTTTGACATGTTTATGGTACTAAGAATAAAATTTATTGTATTAACATTTTTGTAACAATACCAGGCGGGATAACAGAATTAGAATTTGATTCTTGAAACAATTTAAAACGTTTTAATAGATTCATTAGTCCACTTCTGTTATAGTTTCTCTAAATCCGGTTTCTATAAAAAGTTCAAGTAGCGTAAAATATCCTTGTTTCCAAATCGCAGATTACATGATTACACTATTGTAGTATAACGCATATCGTTAAGGAATTTATCACAGCATGTTAATTTTTTCGTTCAGTTATGGCCAATAACCTTTACCTGCTGTTTTTTTATCCGGAAAATAGGCAGCGATAAAAGTCAGAGCAAATGGCAGTCAATAAAATAAATAGCGATGGCAGGGTGTTCTGTAAATAAGTCTGTGCCCAGGAAGGCGCGGGCGCGGGGCGACGATCGCCTTTTTTATTGGCGCCTCGATTGCTCTCCACACGACGAGTGTAAAGCGAGCTGCAACGCTGATGTCGCAGATTATACGAACAGATTAGAGAAAGAATTCCCCGCTGTGTATTATCAACAAACGCTGCTATGCATCTTAGTAAATAAGTTCAAAAATTTCAAGAGCGTGCTATTTGCAACCCTTCACTCTGTCTTCCTTAAATGCGTTCAACTCAATATTCATAGGCTTTTATCTCTTGTCTTATTGCTTGAGTAAACCGTTATACTTATACTAATTATTACGGTTAAAGTGGGTTAACGTTATAAGCTAGACATATACTATCGCGGACTTTTATTTAAAACCTTTAGAGGGGAACAATTTTGTGATACATGATTTGTGAATAATTTTCACCGTTTACTTAGCGCACGCAAGGAAAGCTTCAGTTTCGTTTTCGCAATATTTTTTATTGCTGCTTCTCTCTTGCTCATTTTAGCATGATGTTATATAGTCTATAACCTACCTCGATAAATAAAAGAAAACTTTGGAATCCCATGTATAAATTATAAGCCAATAAGTAGTTCATAGTTTATGACATAACAGAAACATAACTTTTCAATAAAACATTTTCGAAATGCTTCATTTAATTTCCTATACATACCGTAAAAGGAAAATTACCTAATATCAATATTTCGAGTATCACAAAAATGTGTTAAGACAATAATAAAGAATTCCACACGTATCGCGGTCGGTCGCGAGGCGGCAAGGCCCAGTATTAATTTGTAAGAATTTGTCGACGACCCTCGCCCTACGGCCGTCTTGGATTCCAATCACGCACTACAAGTTCCGTAATTGCAGCTAATAATTTCTTTAAATAGCTTCAATGACCGGACTCATGGAGGATCAGAAGAAACTTTCTCTCACATTTACGCGTATTTGACAAATACGTTATATTATATATGCTTAAATGGTTAATCATTATTCATATTGGCTTGTATTGTGCTTAAAACGTGTCTGAAAGACAACTCTAAATGATAAATGATTTCTTTATATATGTATATACACGAACAATATTAATTGTTTTTTTTTTATTAACTTTAAACCTATCACCAGCTAGATTAATTTGTTCAAATCTGTAGTTTAATAATTGACTGCTTTTTTTACTGTATAAATTTCTCTAATTTTATTGTACGTTTAAAATATTTTTTTTAATACGAGCCAATACAAAACTGGTTATGAAAAAAAACCTTTGTAAAAATAGTGAAGTAACGTGTTACTATCCTAGTGCTATGTTGACAAGTGGTTGGAGTTACGATCCACCACGCTGCTCCAATGCGAATTAGTAGGATGTACACATAACCCTAGAATTCTCCAAAGGTATGAAGGTCTCCTCATAATGTTTTTCTTCATTGCAAAGCGTGTGATAAATTCCGATTATTAATAAGACAAGTTTTTAATAGAAATTCTCTTTTCTTCTCACTCGGGGTTTGAACCCGTAACCGTGAAAGTCGGTCTCATCGCTGGGCTATCACAGCTCTCATTTATAAGATTGTCGTAAAATATCACGGTAGAACGACACAGCAGCTATAAACTTACATATACGTAGCTAATAACTTTTATTAGGGCATTTTTTGCAGTGGCTGTGATCTCGTCTCAATGCATCGCTTTGGGCTGCGGACAGTCTCGGGGGACTCGTCAACGCCGGCGAACCTAATCCAATCACAGCTATTGGTCTCCTTGTGCCCCTACTCTACTTACACTCTGAAACTATAGAACACCTGAACAGTTTCACAATAATTTCTTACTATCCCGACATTGTCTTACAAAATTTGTATTTGTTGTATACATTGAAAATTCTTTCTAATTTGATAATATTGAAGAATATTTCTCTTATATTAACGTACTTTTTTTTATTTCCTTTTTCTACTGAAATTGATTATATGTATTATAACTAGCGATAATCTATACTAATATTATAAACGAAAGTCAGAAAATCAGATAGATTTTCTGTCTGTCTTTGACACTCAAGCTAATGCGCTGAATCAATATTAATTAAATTTGGCACAACTAAAACTTAGCTATGTTATAGGTGCTTGGCCCAACATCATACCTACTTTTTACCTCAGATTTGCCTTTGACTGATGGTGTTTTAATTGGAAAATTCGCAGATGACACTGCAGCCTTGACTATACATGACGATCCGACTCAGGCAAGTAAAATGCTTCAACGCTGTCTGAACAAAATCACGAAATGGCTAAATTCCTGGCGAATAAAGGCAAATGAGACTAAATCTGTACACGTGACCTTTACAATGAGACATGAAACATGTCCCCCAGTATCACTCAATAAAGTCCAGATACCTCAAGCAAATGAAGCCAAATACCTTGGAGTACATTTGGACCGTCGCCTTACATGGAAAAAACACATATTTACAAAACGAAAAGCTCTGGGGCTCAAACTAACAAAATATTATTGGCTACTCAACAAAAAATCTCACCTGTCGCTAGAAAACAAAATTCTTATATACAAGTGCATCCTTAAACCTATATGGACTTATGGAATACAACTCTGGGGAACTGCTTCCAACTCTAATTTAGAAATACTGCAAAGGTTTCAGTCAAAAGTACTCAGAATAATCACAAATGCCCCTTGGTACATATCAAATCATCAGCTACACCATGATCTTAAAATTAGAACAGTCAAAGAAGATATTACACACTCAATGCTATTATACAAAAATAGATTGGACTGTCACCCAAATGCACTAGCTGCAAATCTGATGAGTAGCAATTCGTCATTCAAGAGACTGAAACGTAAATCCCCTTTGGATTTCTTAAGCTAACAGTATTGTGCTGCAGAGTTAATAATAGGGCGCAAGTCACTGGACTGACCGCTCTCCAAGACAATCACTCTCACAACATTTTGCTGAATGTTCATTAGAGAACAGATTGCACTGAAACTCATAAAAAAAAAAAATGTTATAGGTAATAAATTTAAGTTTTTATATTGAAGATATTTCAACACTAAAGTTCACAGGGATGAGGTTCCGAAAATGATTAGTATTGAATAATTTATGTAATATTTTTATGTTTAAACCATATTATAGTTGCGAAGTACTTTATTAAAAATAACTCTTAATTCCTATATATTTGTTATCCTATTCCTTCATTGATGTGCAATAATCACACAAAAATTTTAGAATTTAATATGTAATTTGAAATACAAAAAATTACACAAATTATAAATTATAAGTGCTACAACAGACGTAGGTCTGTCACCGAGCTACGAACCGTAGCAGTCTTATGAGCCGCCAGTTAATTTACCTAAGCATCTTACCGCTATCTGTCAGCACCCGCTATGATTATGGTAATTGTTAATTGTAATTCCCTTATCACTCTTTGTGCTGCACTGAGAACACGGTATATCTAAATTAACTCTTATAACTTTGTGAATATTTAAACAGACTTCGATGGCCTTTTTTGTAGATTCGACCATAACTGCAAAAGAAATTTTTTTCAAAATAATTGAGTAAATTATTTCTCTGTGTAAGACTTTCTTTCCTCACTTTCTCTCCATTTTGGAGAGAAGCTTTGGCCCACTGCTATTATATAATGCGGATAAGTAATTTATACACATATCTCCAGAATTTTCTAGAAACAAGCAGGTTTGCTTATATGTTTTCCTTTACCAAAAAACGTGTGGTAAATTATAAATTACCAATAAATGGACCTAAAACGCCTTCGGCCAATTAGCCACCAAATGAACGTAACTGCTAGGAATGATGAGATGTATTAGAGGTTTTAGTGTCGGTGGAAACCGCCGCCTCTGGGTAGAAGTAATGGACGCGAGATGCGAGGGGACTGGCTATAAGTCACCCGGTCATCTGATAGCCACGAATCAATGACCGCCCCGCTATGATACATGGGATTACCCGCCGTTTATAGTTTTAGCTTCGGTCACCGAATTAATATTGCGGAAATAACTCCTATACATTTTTATGGTTCTGATATGTTCATTAGTAATCGTAGATATGATTTTCTTTCAGGATATTAACGTCCCAATACGCCTTTTCCTAAATAATATAATTTAGTGCACTATAGCCTCATATAATACATACCCACCTTACTTTTCCACAGCTGGGCAAAAGCTTAAGCTCTCTCCTCGGCGAACATCATAATGATCTTACACCTGCCTACATGATCTCTTACGCATTGAAAGTTCACGCTTATCTCGAATTTTTCATAGTATATGTATATTTCGTCACAATGTTATAGTTCACTGTAAACTGTATTTGAATGGCAAATATCAATTAAGAACTCGCGAATCCTTGGTGATAATCACAGTGATCATCACCAAGGATTCGCGGGTTCTTAGTGTTCAGCCAGTACGGCCTTATTAATAAAGTAGTAAAAATAATTATAATTATTTGAAGAATTAAATATATACTAAAACTAACACATTTTCTTTAGCCAAAACTCAAATATAATAAATATTATAATGTGGAATTCTTTTGTAATCAATGACAATAAAAAAGCAATTATTATATCACTAACATTTAGCTTTACGTTTGTTTAATCTAATACATCCCTAAGTATGAGATTAAATAAATATATGATTCTAACAACAGATATAAACACAAAAACATTTATTTCATTTTATAAATTACTAAAAGAAAGATTGAAACCTAGAAAGCATAAAAATAATTTTGACAGAAGATCTCGACGAATATCAAAGCATTCACTGTTAAGCATGGCTAAAATGAATGCAATATATAAAATCGGATAAGTAGTAAAACTACAAAAGCTTTTAGATACCTGTCACAAGCATTGTTGTTAAATCAGGTTTAAGGGTCTGCCCTGTCAGTGCAGGTCTGTTTCAGGCGAGAGGGCTCTCGTTAGCGCGAACGTGACGCGCCCGCGTTCGCGCCCGCCGGTAAACACGTGGGTAGATAACAATCTATTTGGATTGCCTCTATATTTCATTTTTCCCCGTGTGCCCGCGCTAACTAGATAGACGCGCGTTCACGTACTGCAAAGGTAATACGGGAGCGTCTCTTTTAAAAAGGAATTTATCTCGTGAGAAGTGTTACAATGTTTAACTTGCTCGGTTTCAAGCGTGAAAATATTTAATGATGAAAGGAATTATGTTTCCCGATACTTTGATAGATTTTTTCCGTATATTTCGGTGTAATATGATTTGCTTCAAAAATATAACAATTTAGATTCGTACCTAATAACAGCATATGTGTATTTAATTTTTATATAGATTCATCCTAATTTATAGAATTAGGCGTTACTTTGCGGAGATCCATAATACAAAAGTAATAATAAAATTATTTTGCTATAATCCGCGATACAGTAAATAGAAAATATATATAGTGTTTAATGTATAGTGGACTATCAGTATTTTCATACCCGATACGTGCAGGATTCGTAAAAACACATGCACAAACCGCCACCACTTCCACCACAATACACAAGCACTACACAGGTTCACTATCACAAACTCAACAATCGTTTCGCCCCGCAACCGAAGCATCATCAGGAGATAGACTCCACGACAAAATTGCAAAGCTTTACATTAAACACTATATATATTTTCTATTTACTGTATCGCGGATTATAGCAAAATAATTTTATTATTACTTTTGTTTTAGATTCATCCTAATTGACGCAATCAATTAAAGACGGTGTAAAATTAGAGATCAAATCAGAAAATGTTAATATTTGTTTTATCCTATAATTTGACACTGTCAGTTAAATTCCCTGGACTTAACGCGTAAGCAATAGACAATCATTAGTGATATGTTATTTTAGACTGGCCCGTTGACACGGGTGGCGCGAGCCTGCCGCTAGCTCCAGGGGTCGCGCGTTCGATTCCTGCGGAGAGCCAACATTTTTCTAAAAACAATTTGTTGTTTTTTAGAGTATGTTGGTGTATTTATCTAAAAAATGTATGTGTATATGTGTATGTGTGTGTATATGTAAATATATATTTTACACTCATACCACAAGTATTAAGTTACTTACATTGGGGACGGACGACGGTGTGTGTATTTCTTTATTATAAATACTTTGATAATCAGGTCCAATGTCTCCTACCTTCTGGCTTGGTAATATTAAGCAGATCAACATTAACACTTTTAAAATATTTTACTTCCTTTTGAGTAACTTCAATTGAAATTTTTGACGACGTGTGATTATTCTATTACGTGTCGTAGAAGTAAAGGTGTCATATAACGGTTAGTTAGGCAGTATTTATCCTGGTATACCGCTGGTCAGCCAATGAATAGTACACACTGAGCACCCCTCGATGAAATGCAATCACGGAGCACGAGGACCACAGCTAGAGCACGCAACCTGCATACAAGAACACGGGTTAAAGGATAAATCTTTCTTCTCTTGGAATCTACATTCATAGTGCTTGTAGATGTCATATACATAAATTGTCTATGAAACCTCGCCATATTAGATTTCACCTTATGTTAGTAGTAGTTGTAGTTCGTGTTAGTGGGTACTAACACTTTTTACTAAAATAAAAACCCAAAAGTTAGGAACTACTGTAGTTTTTACATTTTGACTGGGTTAAAAATTCAATTCTTTCTACTTTATTTCGTTTACTTGTATTAAACATGTATTTTGTCTTCGATATTTTTGTAATAAAATAAAGTCACAATTAGAAGTCGATATTTGTATAATGTTCAAAGAGAAAATAGTGTGCATATTCTTTTGTAATTTTTTTTTTTCCTTTTACATAATTATACTCCGATAGATTTGTAATATCTTTAATTTATATTATATTATAATATTATGATACTTATATAATTACTTTATATTACAATAATATAAGAATTAGTTATTGGTATGATATATTTTAAGCATAAAATAGAAATTGAGTTTTGATTTTTATTTTCTGAGAAGAGACTTAAAATAACAAATTTAATTATTTGTCTAAATACTTGTCTTATAGACTGGGTAGTCACATGACCTTATACAAATAAAATATATGCTTTAACATAGGTGTAGCTAAATTGAGATTCCTGAGCAATTCGAGACAATTATGATATTTATATGAATAATGACGAGAATATTTCATATTTTGAAATAACTGGAAACTTTTAAGCCGGAAAACTTAACTATGAAATTAGCGTTACCGGCTTAACTCTAAGTCCTTTTACCAACCCGCTCTTCACGTATTGTTAAGTGATAGAAGGGTTTTTATTATATTTTAAGTATACGCTCGTTTGCACGCGAATGGGCCACTTAACCACGAAGACAAGCGCCCAATGAACCTCAGTTTGCAATTCACCCCATATAACTCTATTAGGAAAGTTTATGTGGTTAGATAATAGTTCTGCCACGCTTTTTGCTTGTTTCTTCGTTTTCCAAATAAAAATTACTGCAGGCTTAAAACAAACCATAAATAAACCGATTTTTTTCCAATATTGAAATCATTTCCTACACCTTTTTAGTCCGACATACCAAATTGTATCACAAAAACGTAGATTAACCATACTATATACCAGAAAAGTATCTTTACGCCTGATTATTTATTTCATTAATTAAGTAAATTACTTATTTGAATTAGTGAAATACATTTTATGTAAGATAATTTCACACGTAAAAAAACCATTAACATTATAAAGCGGCGTTTGAGACGACCAAAATGTTACAGTATATATACAGAAACATTGTTAGGAAAATTTAGATCCGAGAGATGGTTCTGTAATTTATACATCGAATGTGATGTCTCTTCTACACATATTATAAAACAAAGTCCCCAAAAGTTGTCCGTCTGTATATGATCGATTTTCACAAAATTTACTGAACTCATTTTTGCACGGTTTTTACTAAACAGTAGTGCACTACTGTTTACTAAAAAATAAATAAATTCTCGAGGAAGGTATAAGTTAATACTACATTACAGTTAAATTCCCGCGAATTCAGATTTTACGCGGGAACAACTTTGTGAACACTGATGTCCACACGGACGGACGATGTGGTTAGTTAGTCATAAATGCTAAAGTAAGTCATCCTGCTTTTTTCTTAGTTGTTGAAAACAGGTGGACATTGTTAACGAAAATTTTCAACCTTAGGTGGGCATAAAACTTATCCATAGAAACAGCGTAAAATTTTCACACGAACGATGTTACGATTAACAACGAGATGACCTCAATACTGTTTTCGATGATTATTACAGTGTGGTATAATTTTATTAAGCTTTTCTGAACTTTCTTGCGTCATTTAATATTTTTTTCGAGTTTAAATCTGCTTAAAACATGGTAATAAAAAGCTGATTAGCAGACATCAATATAGAAAAAAATATAATATCTAATTTAATGTAATACATAATAAATTGTAATATTTATTTTTGAAAAGAGTAACTGCCGAGTTTTTGCGGGTTCTTCTCGGTTAATGCGCGTTTCCGAACCATTCGTAGCTTCATTTTAATTTTCAAACGATTCAAACGTGCTTGTAAAGGTTACTTTATTGACCTTTACAAGCATGATTTCTATTTGAATTTGAATGCTAGAAGATTAATATTACACTTATATTGGTCGATATCGAATGAAAATTCGCACGAATGAATTAAAATACCACCCTAAAAGTTTCCATTTATGTCGCTAGTGGACACTGTCATCTAAATAAATATTTTATAAAAAAAAGTGCAAAATCGCAATGTATTCCAGTTAATTGAATAATAACAGTTATTTTTTAATCAATGGGCTACTTGATTACAAATTCAAGAATGCTAACATTATGACGACTATGACATTAACTATAAACAATTTGTTGGTTCTTCGAGCTTGGGTGTATATTTGTATTGAAGTATGTATTTAAAATGATAGATGTTGTATATTTAACAGTTGTCCGCCACCAATAACATAAATAAGGTTACTTACTATAGGGATGGACGACCAGGTAAGTGTCCGATATATTTATTTATTTATTATAAAGGACCTCAACATAACAAACAACAAACGAGTACATTGATGACGTAATAAAAATCACCCATTAACCCGGGAATAATATATGGGTGAGAATGATACTGTAACAAGCAATCGTGTCAATATCAATACAATCGCTATGAAGACAGAGCAGTTGTTAGACAGGTACGACACGGGAGCGAAATACGGACCGAACGTAAAACGTGACTTGCATGCTGGATTGAAAGGAGCGCGAAATCGAGATACGATTCCATTATATTTTTTCTCGTATAGTCTAAATACAGAAATCATTTACAAATTTTACTAGAACGGACAGTATTCATGTGTAAACTCGTTAAAGTTTCTTAAAGAATACATGATTGACATATAAAAAACATTCAAACATTCTATATGTCATCATCATCATCCTGCCCTTATCCCACTCTAAGTGGAGTCGGCGCAACATGTTATAAACGTGTTATGTCATGATTCGGCTACGTATTTTACGACTAGCCGCCTGCCTGACGTCAGCTTACCTTAGTCGCCGTTTACAACATCTTGGTAAGAAAGATGGTGGTCTATTATATTCAGCCGGATACCACACGGCGGTCAAACATTCTATATGTAACGTATATATATGTAATGTAGAAATTATCCATTGAATTAATGCGCAATCTATACATATTATAAAATAAAGTCCCCAAAAGCTGTCTTCCTCTATGTGACCGATTTTCTCAATCTACTAAATGAATTTTTGTAATCTTAAATAATAAATATTATGAAATTCACTTTAATCTAAGTTATATATTTTCGCTCAGCGATTTTATCGTGAAGCGCATCCTAGTTATGTCCTAATTGTGCGTGATTACGGGACGAAACGATGTTGAGATTGGTACTTGGTAGTGAATGTGCATTGCCAGTGTAGTGCGGTGGTGTTGGAAGTAGTGCATGCATTTTCACAAATCTTGCATGTATCAGGAATGGAAACGTAAAGTACACTTTACATTTACCACTACCTATATTTTCTTTTATTACAATATTATTATTGCTTTTATAATATTTGTGCATGATAACAAAAAAAATATGTATAAAATCAAAGTCTAAAACTAAACTCGTATTTATTTATATAAGAATTCTATGTTACAGAAATATAAAACAATACCAAACTAATGAATATTCTTGAAAAGTATAGTGCGAACAAACCTGTAAATAAAAAACGGAAATGCTTTCTTTGAATATCGGTGCTACTAAAATTTGCTACACACTCAATCGCTTCTATCATGTTTAGAAAAAGAATATAGATCATTTTACGTAAAGTACGTAGTACTTTCTTGTATCTATAAATTAAATTCAAAAACAAAATCAAAATAAGATTGTTTTAAAGATAAAAAAAGTTTATACTTGTATGTAATAAAGATATTTATTCAAAACTAATGTAATGTATCACAATGATTAAAATAAAAGTTTAATTAAAGAATCCCGACATCATAACAATAAGTATCACAGTTAATTTTTATTTATCATCCGTTAAAATATTATAGTTACAGAGACAGTGGATACATTAATTTACGAACCTGTAAAATTATCAGTACAAATACGTAGAGTCATTCCTAAAATATTTTGTCTTATAATTTTACGTTGTACCTGCTGGTCTATTTAAGTCTTAGTATCAATCTATTAAGATAGTGGCTATAAACTATCTCACAGGTAGACACATCTCTTTCTCTCCTTTCCGGAGATAAGGATTGGAGCTTGGTGCCACCATTTTATTTTAATAGGCGTTGGTAGGTGACATGTTACATTTAGGATTTTTCTATACATATGCAACCTGCATATTGCATACCTAAATCCACACATTATTTATGCAAAGGGCCTTGATAAATTGTTGATATCAATTACACAAATCATTTTTGAAGATAATACACAAGTGCCTGGGTTTTGGGCGCAATCTCCTTGAAGAGAAATAATAATAAAAAATATTTGCATGCTTTTTTACAATACAGTTTTTTACGATAAGCTCTTATTCTATAAAATTTAAGTAAAGTAAGTATAAATTGTTCCGGAATCACTAATTTGCAACCCCCAAAGCGATTGTGCGTTGCCGGTTTGTGAGCGACTACGCATTTGATTCTTATTCATGGATGGGGCCGCGTCGACCGCGACCTAACGATTTGATAATGTATTCACTTGATAAAGCGGAAGGTGGTACTTCGCGAATGCCGCATTAAAAAACCAATTACAGCGTGACTAAATCGCGACGCCGCTCGCAGCTATTTGTCAGACTCCAGAGGGATAAGAGTATATTTTAAATTTAATTTCACGCAATTTTTAAACTGGGGGCAGTTGAAAATATAATATTTTATTGAGCTCTAGTTACGAAGTTTATTAATCGTATATTAGAGCAGCAATATCGTAAGAACTTTGATAGGGTGGATTTAGGAATTAAGAATTTGAAAAACGTCTATCAATGCAACATTAAAAGTATAATGTCTAGGTCTGAGGTATATTCAAGCTATGTGCTTATAATTATTAGATGAAATCATTTTTAATACACATAGATATACTATAGGTGTTACAGACGAATAACAATACACTTTCTTTGTCCCAGACTTTTACATTACTAAATGACTGAGACAAACTAATTCCCTTTCATAAGAATGGCAAACAATGATCTTCATAGGCCAAGACGATAAGACGAGGCTTATTTTTGTCGCCGAATCCTAACAATTTAAAAAAAGGTATTTTAAATAGAGCATGAGGGTGCCGTGTAACATACAGCCGCCCTAATACAATAACGGCCGGAACAAACTATGCCATAAAATATCACCAGTGAATAAATCAGTTTTGCTGTGATGCGCACAAGTCCCGACCCTCTACCTTCTGTGACTATCAAGGATTTATGGTTATAGAAAATAATGTCATAGATAAAATATTAATTGACCAGGCTTAAGTCAATTTCGAAGGTATGGTGGTCTAGGTATTTTAGTGACAAGACTTAATTTGTTCCAGACCTAAACTCTAGTCTTTATAAAACGTGAATTTTTAAACATAAAATAAATTAAAGTGACTAATATTCAGGCAAACAGCTACGTTATTATACACCTATAAAACAAGGTATTTTAGAACTAAGCAATATATGCGGCAAACATGCTTAAAATACTTATAAGTTGAGTAAACGCTACAATACTAATAACAAGAGGTATATTACGCGGCAATAAATAATGCACATCGAGGCTCAGAGAGAGAAATCGGCTAGATTCTTCTTCATAGAGCATTGTCTCTGTCGCACAGACTGACGAACCCGTGTGTGACAGTGACAGCGCTCTACAAAACCGAATTGGCCGGATGTTTCGTTCTAATTTCTCGATGTGCATTATTTATTGCCGGGTACTGTACGTTGCAAACCACAAGTTTACGAAATCTTACAATGACCTTAAGAACCTTGTTAGTAAGTATAGTTACTACTCTCATAAGTTTCATAAAAAGGCTGTGCTATAGTTGAGTGCTCATTGAATCAAATCTGGTTGTGACGTCAGATTTTTATCGAAATATATGAACACACTAAAGTCGAACTGTACGTAATTTATTTGTTTCGTTACTTCGCTTGTAAAACATAACGTTAGTTAGAACGAACAATTAGTGTTCAAAATGAAAATACTTATCTTATTGTATGATAAAGATTTTGGAACTCAACAGAAGGATTTTCACTGGAATGGCGTAAAGACGTAGGGCACAGAAATGCAGCATCAGTATTCGAGGCAGTGAGCATGAAACAGTGCGGTGCGTGTGGCGCCTTACCCGCCTCGGCGCGCTACCCTTGCTAGCACTGATTGAGCCGCGACAAGTTAAACCATTTGAAACAATTTAATAGAGATCAAAAATTCTGGCCCTCACCACGCCCGCACTAACTTTTGAAGTTTTTCCCTCGCTAAAGGGATTATCGTTGAACGGGAAGCTTGGGGGATATAATATGGGTTTTGTGGAATTTGTATTCATTTTTCACAATAACCGTTAAAAGTTTCGTACTAAATATTGTTGGTTCCACCACGACCATTAAAAAATACAAACTTATGAGGTTAGCGAAGTTCATCAAAACCACAATTGCATAGAAAGAGACGACACAAAATCTTATAAGATATTAACAATATCTTATAAGATTTTGTCAACAAAAGTCTAACAGCGTTCATGTTAAGGCCGTGTGAGGACACATATACTTGTATATAATTGCATAATATATATATTACGTCTATACTTACATATTTCACTTTCAAATGCCATCCTTAAAATTAGAAGACGGGGCTGTTTCTCGTTTAAAAATTCATAAAAAAAAATGTAAATTGAAACATATCACTGCCACGTTACTGTTGGAAATTATAAAGTGGTAAGAAGAAATCCATATTTCTGCGTTTACAATACATGTCAAAAATATTCAATAATAAGTTATATTTTAATTGATCTGATCTGATTCTGATGGTGAATTGAAGTCCATTTTTAATAACATTTTCCGATTTTCATCAACCGACGAAACCCCTTTGCTCGACTTAGGCCTCTTGGAAGAATTTATTTTACCGCTTGAATATAGCAGTCACCTGCAGCATTATAAGGTCCTCTGTGTACCCAATAGGGGATAACTTACTTATACTGTAAGTAAGTACTACAAATATGTTACTTTAATGCACTACATTATTGCAATTCCTTCAAAAGTTCTCATATGAACTCCACTTCTTTGCTGGAGGGCTATCAATGTAAAACATTTTCTATCGCATAGTGCTTATAATGAACACAACCAAAACTCAACCATCATTCGCTGCAATAGAGTTTAACATTCTTAGGCGTCTTTGCCTTGGAACCATGTCATTATATTCGGGACGTATATGCGATTGCGTTATGATAGGATCAGGATTCAGCAGAGCGTGAACCTGGAAAAACGCTTCAAGCTACTCATAGAGCACGTCCCTGTTCCACTTTAATTCATTTTTTAAGCTCTTGTCTTCATATGAAGTTGTAACTTCAATACGTTTATAAGAAATAGCTTTTAAAGATTTCATTGTAAACTTGAGTGTATATTTATTTCGTTAGATTTTGTAAGTTAAGTTAGTCAACGCACAAGCGTAAACGAATAAAAAAATATGTGGAATAAAACTCATAATCATTCCCGAAACTTAATAACTAATACATTTAAAATTCTTACAAAAAATTTAACTAATATTCTGAATGAGTGCTGAACTAAGAATAATTTTTTTTTTATTACAATACCAGTAAAGGACAGCGCAGGTAATGCTCTAATCATACTTTGATAAACTAGTGCCATGCAAGTTATATTGGAGGATTATTGCAAAGTATAATGGAGCAGAACGTCTTCCCCAATCGGCTCATCCGATAAGCACAACCGACCGGAACGATGTTCCCCACTCACATCAATCGCACTATTGATTGTCACTGGAAAATATAGTTCCTGTTTAAATCTAAAAAATGTTCAATACACGCCGATATCAATGTATTGATAGTGTAACGATACATAGAATTTTTATGACTGCTATAGATGAAGCTAGTTTTATTACCTTCATAAATATTTCGTTTTTTATATTGCCTCCCCTAAGTCGTCTTCGTTAGTCCTGTTAGTAGCTAGGTTTACTTTTATCTTTGCGTGCTATAAATATTGTCAAGATTTTAAAATTTTCTTTACAGAGTATTTAAAGAGACATTGCTTAACGTAGATTCGGTAAGTTATGTCAAATATGGAGTAGGTTACAACTATTTAGCAAATCCAAATTTATTTTATTCATAAGTAATTATGTCATCTTAATAAATCAATAAATGGTATTGTAGTCATTGCTATTACAATATTTAAACCCTTTCCATGGACTCCAGAAAAGCGAATGATGAAACCTAATACGGTCAGAACTTGCCAATGTACTAACTATTCATTCGTTCTTAAAATTAAACAGATGCAGGGAAGAAATTTAAGTACTTACGTACGTATATTACTTATATGTGTTAAAGAATCAAGGTTTTGTAATTATAATTAATCAGTTGCGAAATTAACTAATGGCAGCAAAATATTTATTTGTATAATATATCAATCGGCACAAAAAGGTACACATGTCATATCATGTTATTAAAGTCAGCAATTTACATACGTCTCTTGTTGCATACATTGTTATGCTTTTGAATCAACCGATTTAAAAAGAATTTTTAAAAATGTAAGGTTTTTGTTCATAAGTATTATTTGTAGATAATTCAATGGATAATTTCTAGGGTATAAAGATAGTAAGTATTATACTATTATTGTACAAGTAATAATATTCTTGTACAAGTAATTAAGTAATATTATAAATAACTTAGTTCGATAGTTACCGAAAAATTAACTGCGAACTAGTTGTCTGTCTACGTTAAGTGACAAAATAAACTCTATTAAACCGCTATTAAGATCATCTCATACTCACTATACCAGAAATCTTAAAAGGAGCGAATGCTGTTTCTCCGAGATTATAAATAAGGTTGCACATTAGATCGGTACTGAGTACTCTTCAGTACACTTCTAATCAAAAAAATAAATAAATATAACAATAAAAAAAACAAAATTTAATTTGAATCAACCCATACGCCTCTTTTCTCCTTTAACTGTAAAGCACTGTAGATCCACCAAGGTGCTGCATTATAGATTTACGTATTACACATATCTTGGAAACTGTCTAGAGACATGATGGTTGCTGTACGATGTTTTCATTCATATTAATATGAATAAATAATAAATCAATAAGATACAAGAGATTTTAAAAACTGATAAGTGCTAGGCCAAGGTTTAAACCTGTCGCCGCCTGTTAGATGCTAGGCCAATTTCGTTCGGCAGTTCATTTCAAACATCAGTTAATGTACGATACATTTCAATATTCAGATGGTAAAAATATAACCCTATCAAAAATAAATTAAATAAATAAGAATCCATTTGAAAAATATCTTCAAGCTTATGGCAGAATGGATAATAGTTCCGATCATAATTTTAATAGATACCCATTGAAGTAAATAATCTTTAAGATTGATTCCCCACAATCTTAGTCCTCGTTTGATTAAATTTCTGGAAAATCCATTCAAAGGTTGCATTCAAGCGGTATTAATAATATTCGTCTTAGTAAGTCTCAATCCTTTTGAAGAAAACGTATCAATTTCAAATTTAGCCGGATGCTCGGATTGTAGGGGCTTATATTTTTATATTACTAACAACACAAACACAATCATGACTAATCGGATCTCATCAAATGACCGGTCATTTAGCGGAACGATCGTCAATCGAAGAATGTCCCGGTGACTATCTAAAGTATTGAGATAATAGGAGCGGGGGTCGACACGAGAGTCCCCGGGCACTGGCAGGGGGCAGTAAGGAATAATGCGAGTGTCCGGGGCGACATTTGCACCGAACTGCCGGCGACCTCTGCCTCTTACTTATGCGGTTTTTAATATTTTTATTGTAATGGCTTTGGTCACTCGGAACAAAAATGGAGTAGAGAACGTGTATAGAGCACTTGAAGAACAAATTGTAATTGTAGTTTTTTTTCGCAGCTTATTATTTTATCTAACAAGAAGTAACATTAACATTAACAAATTACATATTTAACCCTTTTATTTTATAAATACAGTATTTATATAACAAAAAATCAAAATCTAAGTAAGCTCGTAATATTTCCGAACTTAAATTAGAATCAGTTGTATTTAAGACTCACTATTGCTAGCAATGTTGAAACTGGCTTAATAATCAGGTGTAAAATATAAAGAATTCATATTAGGAAAGGTTCCTATGGTGATATAATTATTATAGTTTTTTCAATGTCAATAAAAAAAAACTGGGTTCAAAAGTATCTTTTTTATTTAATTGTATTGGAAGTTATTCATGCTTATGGAATTTATTCAGTTGATTTTAATAAATATAAATACGACGCGCATGTCAGTTATTTATTAATTAATTAACATGTGCATTAGTTGAAGACAAAAGTCAAAAAAATTTTTCATAACGTAGATAGTAAAGAAGTCTCGTATGTATTTTGAAATCCTGTGTACTGAGGTAAATGCCATAAGGAAAAGTGTAAAAAACAGCTGCTATGTGTTTCCCGTCACCCTCGCGGTCACTATTATTGGTAGCTCGACAGCGGTCGCCGTAAAATTGCCCATAAACCATTCTATGTTGGCGCCTACGGGTATCGCTGCATTTATTAAAAACCGAACCTTTGTCTATGGTACGTTGATAGATCCTATAACAAACGCATAATGATAAGATGTCTGCCAATATTTTTAAAACGACTATTTACGGCTTTCCCTGGTAAAAACATAAGTATTATTGTAAAAAAAAGTGTGGGGCGCTTTATGCCACCTTTTTTTTATATCTATCTCGATCACTATTGAGTATCTCGAGTATAGAGTTCAAATTAAATCTATCCGACAGTAATAATGAAATTATTTTGCTGTAATCCGCGATTAACTAAATAAAAAATAAATATACTGCTAAATGTAAACTATCCGTTTTCATACCGAATACAACAAAATCACAAAGCTTTGCGTGAACGTGTGTATAACTTTTTTATTAGAGATCTCCGCAAAGTAAGCCTATTTCTATAAACTATTTAAATGTATCCGTCAAAGAGGGTTTCAATTGAGTTCAAAGTCAGTTACATACCGGTTACAAACAAGCTTACATATAGGTACAGGTGAAATTAAAATCGTGTAAATAAACAAAACACCGCTACTTGGGATTGCTAAAAAGTTCATGCGCACATCTGGGCGTAATATATGATCTGGAATAAACTCTGTCAGTGACCATTTATGGCTGAGTTCTGTTATTAAAATGTAGCGGAGCATCAGCGCGGGCGATGGTCCGGGAGGTCGAGGCGTCTCCGCGCCGGCTGCGACCGCGACACGATCTGATTTATTACCCGAACAGCAGTATTTTATTCGGCGGGCGCCTCAAGAAAACTATAAGTTTCCGTTCGGCAGGACCAGGGGAGTAGCCCAGTAAATATTGTCTCCGCTCACTGTATCGATACTTATAGACAGATATCGATATTTATTGCGCTGCGTTCCGAGATAATTTGGTAATGGATTAGACTCATTACACGTTTATTCTAAACTATATTATATTATGTTTTTCGGTGTACCGACACAGTCTTTCATACCTTCTCCTTTACCTTCATTTTCATTTTCATATCTGTAGTCGTGAAAGCCGATAGAGGCCACATGTGAATCTTACTAGAGAGTCACGGGTTCAAACCTCGAGTAGACACCATTGAGTTTTTCTGTAAAAACTTATATGACTTGTTGATTTTTACAATTTATCACGCTCTTTTTTTTGCAGTGATAGCAAATATCGCTAGGAAACCTCCTTATCTTAAGAAAAATCTTGGGATATATGGATCCTACCAATCCGCTTTGAAATACCCAGCGTATTGTTTCAAAGTTCTCTCCGTAAAGGAGACAAGTGTTAGACTTTAGTCGTTAGCAGTGAAATATAAAGAGGTAAAAAACCATTAACTACTATGCGCCGTAAGGATGCATAATAGATAACGTATGTACGTCGAAGTAAAAAGTTGTTTAAAATTCTTATCATAGAGCTCATATCCTCGTCATTCTTGACATTTTATCCGCTCGTGAAAGGTGCACGATTTTCAAAATGAAGGCAATTTGTCCGTCAACGTACAATGACCCTTTAGGCGGTTTTAAGGCATTCACATTGTATAATTTTGGAAACGGCATTTAATTCGAAGCTAGTAAACTTTCGTTGTATTCCTATACCAAAATTTTATGCACTTTTAGAATAAAGTGTAAATGTCACTTACACATTAATTGATATAAACTGGAAGATTATAAATTAAATTTCACTATTATTAATTTATAACTTCATGTCGGCTCCAAATTTCTCACGTATTATGTTGATACTAAACATATCCTATACACAAATACATTTCTAAAAACTATTTCTCGAGTATTCCTAATAACCATTATGTAGAAAAGGCGCTAACATAATTATATCTTGGTCACGAAAAGCATGTGATGTGACAAATGAGGATAAGAGGGAAGTATGCATATTTAGGACGTTAGACTGGAAGCCTTCCAGACGACCATTCCATACATAGCTATATAAATGAGATGAAAGATAATATGGTGTCTAAAATCTAGATGATCTTAAACACCATATCATAGAGCCGTATGAATCTTCAAAAAGAGTCAAGTCACAATGAGATTGAGTTATGACACTTATCTTACCCAGGTGCGAACTCCATTTCCGTTTCTAAACAATAACACAATTGTTATTAGACTATTTCTGATTTCGATGGTAACAATAACTTCCCCGAAAAATGAAAATAAAATATAACTACCGATTAGCGTTTAAATATAAATAAGAAGTTTAAACGTCTTTTATCTTGGCTATCGGAGCCTTAGATTACACTAGACATAAAAACATAATGTTGCAAGTATATATATTTTTAATAAGTATATTTTTAAAATAGCTTATTTTGAGATTGAATTTCATAGGATATTAGAACGACATTAACTAAAACAAATGAATACGTGATCAGTGTCGCCCTCCTGTGATAATGATCCACTAATGACTCTTCAATGTCAGTACTGCCCGCCCCAGACAAAATGATCATGTTACGAATTGCCTACTACTACTGGTATTCCAATACTGATTGACACACCCTTTATTCGTTAATTCACTGTGTAATGCGCTATAAATATTAATTTTATCAAAAAATCACGCCTAATAACTCAATAACTTTAAATATCTGTAAAAGGTATGAGTAAATATCAACACACTTTTTTTAACACACAAATTTTAATATTGAACTAGCTTTACCCGCTTGGCATTCAGTTTGTCACAAAATTTTTCCCTTTTAAATCTTACCAACGCGGGAATTCTCGGATAATATTATAACGCATATAATACTCCAATATTTCCTCTATCTTTTAGTGTAATCATTAAAATTTGTTTATCCATTCAGGAGAATAATATATATATGGGAAATTTACACACACGGTCGTCCGTCCCCAAAGTAAGAACCAACAATTTGTTTATAGAAAATGGTGGCCCTCGGCGGGAATCCAACCCGCGACCCGCGGAGCTAAAGGCGGGGTCACTACCCACAGCGCCAACGGGCCAGTCAATGTACTATTAACCTTAATCATCCTCAAGAGTCGCACTATCTTCTAGCAAAAACCGTGATTATGATAGATTTTTCAGAAAATCGATTCAATATACAGACAGACAGCTTTTGTGGACTGTGTTTTATGATATCTATAGTTTACTCTGTATATGATCAATAAATATTTATTTGTTTTAGCAGTGTTTATTTATTTATATATTACATGATCAGAGAATAAATCTAACCATCTAAACGAAGCCAAATGCAAAAGCAATTCCAATATTACTATTGCATAAGGTAGCTTAGGAACTAAGCTTGTAAGTGAAAAGGAAATCCATTGAGCAAATAAGTCTAATACCAATTACATGGATTAGACAAGTATGTGACGGATTAGAGTAAGCTTGTAGTTCGACTAGACGAGACTTAGTATCAACTGGCTAATAATATCTACCTTATAACTCTATTTATATAATTTTAATTCTAAGCTTTAAATCTCATTGTCCCAAGCACAATTTCCAATTTCCAATGCCGAGTTCATAGCAAATAATCGAATGGCCAATAGTGAACATTTACGGACAACCTCAAGTTGCTCGATTCTAGCGGTAATAAATAATTCAAAGTATTTCGTTTCGAAAAGTTAGTTAGGGGAATTAAAGTTTAAGTATAATAAATATTAATAAACTAAACTCTGCAAGACCAAATTCTGCAAGAAATACTATTTTGTAAAACCTACAATTTTACAAACTGAGGTGAATGAACGCTAAGACATATTAACCTACTTAACTGTCGCGTTTGCTCATTTTGCTTACAATTATATTAAAACAAATTGCAGAATCATTATATCTCAATATTTTCTAAAATTATATATCTATGTCATTTTTACTCCATGACTCAATTCGCTTATTTAGCGTTACTAAATATTTCGTATGTAATCTTTTATTATTCGTTTGTCCATTTCAAACGTTCACAAGATTTCTAAGATTTCCAGTTTTGTTAACAGACAGATATGCGTCTATCATTATCCAGACATTATGTAGGAAGGACAAACATATTAGATTCCCATTGCGTAACAAAAGATTACTGACACACACAGTGCTTTCTTATTATAACTAAATAATGGTACCTGCGACTTCGTTAGTTCAAGTTTAGTGTAAAAATAACCGCAGTCATGCACTATATTGTCATTCTCCTGTTCCCTAAAGGGAAAACGAGATTTTATTAATATTCTATATGCTAGAACGGTATAGGAACTTGAAACGTAACAAATTTCATCAGAACTGCTTCAGAAAATTAGCTAAGAAAGCACAATAGACACATAGATCGTGTTTATGATATCAGTTGCATGGAGAACAAGAGAGTGCCTTTTGACGTCAAATGTCTATCTATACATATTACAAAACGTTACCCACAAGCAGAAGGCTTGTATGTGATGGATTTTGTCAAATTCTGCTGAAATGATTTTTGTACGGAAGGTTTAAGTTAACAGTACGTTCCGGTTTTATGTAAACTGTATTAAAGATATTAGGCAGTTGTAAAAAAAACTCGCCTCCTCGCAGCTTTAGTCGCGTGTGTCGCGCAAACCAACAGAAATACACTAAAGTAATGTACTAAACAATTGTAGATCTAAAAAAATACTACAAAAAAGTCTACGACACCATGTCTCTATATCTTATGTTGATTGTGATTTCCACATGGGCAAAGGAATGCTGTGGAACAACGACTTTACTCGTAAGTATAAAAATGAAAAATACTCATTGATTTATTTCGAATTTTTGTGTAAGCACCCATTAGGATATCTTCTTCTTCTTCTTGTTTAACCGATCGACGTCCACTGCTGGACATAGGTCTCCTTAAGGGATCTCCACACCACACGGTCCTGTGCCGCTTGGATCCAGCGGCTCCCCGCGACCTTTTTGAGGTCGTCTGTTCACCTCGTGGGGGGTCTTCCAATGCTACGTTTACCGGTGCGGGGTCGCCATTCCAGCACCTTAGGACCCCAACGCCCATCGGTTCTACGTACTATGTGCCCCGCCAATTGCCACTTCAGCTTCGCTACACGATGAGCTATGTCGGTAACTCTGGTTCTTCTACGCATCTCCTCATTCCTGATTTGATCACGTAGAGATACACCAAGCATAGCTCGCTCCATAGCTCGCTGAGTGACTCTGAGCTTTCTTATGAGGCCCATAGTCAGCGACCACGTTTCTGCTCCGTAAGTCATCACTGGCAACACGCACTGTTCGAAGACCTTGGTCTTCAGGCACTGAGGTATTTCGGACGAAAAGATCCGATCCGCGCAGCTTCCCAAACACTGCCCATCCGAGTTGGATTCGGCGACTGCCCTCTTTCTCAAAATTGGACCTACCTAACCGGGCCGTGTGTCCCAGGTATATGTACTCGTCTACAATTTCAAGTACAGAGTTCTCAACGATGACCGGGTGGAGCGGAACAAGTGAGTTTGACATAATTTTCGTCTTGCTCATGTTCATTCTAAGGCCCACCTGTTGAGATACTCTGCTGAGGTCGTCGAGCATTGTGTTAAGGTCCCCCCAGAGACTCTGCCATAACGACTATGTCGTCGGCAAATCTAAGGTGAGTGATGTACTCGCCGTTAATGTTGATGCCGTATCCGTTCCAATCCAAAAGCTTAAAGACGTCCTCCAATGCAGCGGTAAACAGCTTCAGGGAGATGACATCTCCCTGTCGCACACCTCGCCGCGTTTGGATTGGCCTCGTAGTTCCGTCTTGGACACGGACAGACATTGTGGCGTTTTCGTACAAACACTTCAACACTTAGGATATAGGGATCTTTAATTTAATCTTTAATTAATATTTTCTCAAACAAACAAATATACCATTTACTGTAGAACATAATTTCTCCATAGCACATAACGTTAGTGTTACCCTGTTAGGAAGTCATTAATGTTCGATTGTTTTGTTTCAATCGACGGTATTCACACTCGTTAACTCCCTGCCCATTACTACTCGCTACGCGCTCGGTGCTACGCCCGCCTGACCACAACCTGATTGAACACTTGTATTGACATCTTTGAACATTTAACATTGATTGTCTATCGTTTACATTATATAAAGACATAAATTAATACAGTACATTGTCATTAAATTTCATTATCACTAGCATCTACGTCTAAATTTACCTCCGTGGTTCGAGTGGTCGTGAAATAACAATATGTTTTTAAAATATTTACAATAAAATTTTAAGGTCAAGCTAGCCACAAACTCATATTATAAATGGGAAAGTCTGTCTATCTTATATAATCTGCATGTTCACACAGAAGCAGCAAATTGAGTTTAAGTTCCAACATTTTTTTTCTAATGAGGGAGGAAACGTAGCAATTGGATAATAAAAAGGCTTAATTTTTTAGTCATTTATTTTATTGTATTTACTGAAAAATTTAAATATGAGCAAACATTTACCATTCCTACAATAGTTGCTTCAAATCTAAATTAAACTATTCTTTTTATTAAACTTGGCTGTTACAAGCACTTTCGATCCATCAAATTACAAAAAAGTTAAGTTAATTAATTAACCACTGATTACTGATTGACCAGTTAATGTACTGCATATTCCCTTGTTTCATCTTTATTTGTCGCAATTCCTTTATCTGTAACTTGTATAACACTGTTACGGTATCATTAGGAGTCAATTGTTGTGGTAAGAAAGTCAAAATACACACACCCTGCGTATTTGCTATGAATTTACCTCTGCGCCAACCCTCCTGGAACTCATGCGAGTGTAATTAAATCCTCATTAATCATTTGACAACCATTTTTTTTTTGTTTAGTATAAAATTTATGTGCAATTATTAAGAGGGTTATTTTCCATTTCTTCTGATCTGATATTAGATCTACATCTCAGTATCGAAGACAACACAATAATGTAACAATTTTTACTGTATAAGGGTACAAAATAGAGAATCAAACTGGTTTGGATTGTAGTTTAGAGGGTGAATGTGTCTGAAAAACAGGACAGGTTGTGAGAGAGCCAATTACCTTCCGAGACTCCAAACCTCCGTCGACTACGAGTATTAGTTGTCTGCTTATTATCTAGGTCGTGTGATGAACTTGTGTAGCGATAGTGTGTATCTTGCCAAGGTAAATAGATGCCACCATTGCTTTAAATTTTAATGTGGTGTACAATATTTATAGTATGTATTTGTTTTAATACTCTTTATTAAAATAAAGATTCTTAAAAGAATATCATTGTGGCTGAGTTTTTGGAGGACCTTAACACAATGCTATATATGTCAATAAAATATTTCAAAAGGTGGATGGATGTGTTAAAATTAACATGAGCAAGATGAAAATCAACTTTTCTTCACACGTTCCGCTCCGCCCGTTCATCGTTGATAACTGCACTCAAAATTGTAGACATAATTTAAGGTATATATTAATACATTACCTCGAGAAATCTGAGGTACACCCGAACCCTTTTATTTCAGTTGCTTCTACCTACGTCCCAGTTTGGTCCGACCATCGAAAATATAGGCGTCCAAAAAGTGTCCTGTATGACCCCGACGATCAAATAACGATCGCCAACACAGAAACACGTAATACACACACACAGCGTCTTCGCCGGCGAAGACGAGGTACCAGTTTTCTGACGTCGGTCGATCGTGGCACTACGCGTCGCCCTAAGCCGTAGTCCGGCCTCACAGGAAGCACCCTTAGGACGACGTTCCCCGACTTAAGTAGAGCTTCTGCGCTCTACTCTCTGCATTTCGCAAACTCGATGATGCTTCTGCGCTCGCCCGTCCCACCCGGTGACGCTGTAAAAGCCATTAGGGCTAACAGTATACAGTTAGTTCGAAAAAAAAAATACATACAAATAATCAAAACATAAAAAAGATGTGGTACATACAATTATCTGGAATCCACTATAAAACATATAAATAGAAAAAAAATACAAAAATTACTCGTTTATAAAAGTTGACGTGACATTTTTTCATCACACCTTCCGGCTTGCGATGCGACCTCGATATGTTTATTGCGTAAATACTAAAATCGTTGATTGTTTTCATATTTTAAGATTATAACTTTATGATAGATAGAACAAAAATTGGATTCCCAGACAATATGAACTGCCATTTTATGTTATGTGTAACTTATGCATTGAAGTAAAGTTAATTGCAACAATGAAAACAGATATCAGCTATTTATACGTTTTAGTTAAACCTAATAGTATGATGACTTGCGCTATGTACACGACCTCGCATAGGAGGCATTTTTAACAGTGCTTTCTGAAGCTTGTGATACTTCTACACCTTGCTTAAATATTTATATTTTATAGCATCTTTGGAAAAGCTTATGTACTTGCCCGTTCCACTTGACATATTGACAGTTTTGAAAAAAAAAGAGTTAAAAACGAGCAATCGCATAATTTTTTTTATTTCAAATACATCATCATCATTCTCCTGCCCTTACCGCACTCTAAGTGGGGTCGGCACAACATGCTTTAAACATCTTGTTACATGTTTTGGTTAGTTATCTTATAACCGGCCGCCTGACGTTAACTTACCTTAGTCGCCTTTTATCACTTCTCAGTAAGAAACGAGGGTGGTCTATTCTACTCAGCCGCATACCACACGGATGGTCACCTTGTCTGAGTCACCTTTTACGACACCTTGGTAAGAAATGAGAGTGGTCTATTCTCCTCAGCTCTATAATATTAGAATAGATACGTTTTTAAATTAGTACTCCCTCCCACTTATAGGTATAAACCGTTGAGAATTGTCGAATACCACACGGTGGATATTAATATTTCAAAGCATTATCTCAAATAAACATCAACATCAAGTATCTGAATATTGACGCATTGGGTTTCTAACGCAGTTATTTGTATTTATTTTAAATTTTAAATAAATTTAAGGTAGAAGCCTACGTTTTTCTTTATTTTAAAATTTTTTTGAAGCACTATTTGTATTGTATTTATTTATTTATATAAGACACACCAACGACATGAATGAATTATATAATTACATATTTAGTGTATAAATTTTCGTTCTGGATAACCACGTTACTTAAAGGCATGTACAACATTCAATATTGTATTTATATAGCCCGGACACATGAACGGCGTATATGAAGTCGCACTTAGAAAAAGGATGCCTTTATACGTCGGGTTGTCCATTTTAGTCTTGGCATGCACTCTGGCTTAAAATAATTTTATAGTCACGAATAACTAAACTATAAATATAATTACACAGTCACAGATCTATATTAACGCCACTAGCATAATTACGAACAATGGTCGTCCTGAGGTAATAAAATCACTAAATACGAAGTAAATTTTTTCACACAAATTAAATGTCTATAATGTGTAAACGTTCGAAACAAGACAAACGTAAATAATACGTTTTTTTTTTGGATTTAAGATATTTGTTAAGATTTAATCATCACACAATATGTTCTCGTGTAATTAAATTTATTTATACATATACTAGTGGTACCCGAGACTTCGTTGGCACCAACATAAGCGTTTGAGTATCCTGACTACTGTGATCTTGTAACCGATAGAAAAACAGGATTGTTTATCCCATATATTGTACCGAAATTCAATAATTCAGCTCGGATTAGTCGTGAAAGTAAAACAGACAGACTTTCGCATTCATATTATTAGTATAAAAAAGTAAAGTAACGTAACGGTCCGTTACTTTCTGTTGGGCATAGCCCTCTTTGTCTCCGTTTTTTGGAGAGAAGGGTTGGAGTTAAGACCTACCACGCTGCTCCAATGCAGATTAGAAGATTACACATACTACCAATACGGATTGGTGATTTACACATATCCCTAGAATTTATTTGAGATACGCCAGTTTCCTCACGATGTATTCTTTCACCGAAAAGCGTGTGATAAATTGCAATTATCAATTAGACACAAGTTTTAATAGAAAAACTCAGTGGTGCCTGCCCGGGGCTCGGAACCATCATCGTCTCTAGAGAGTCACACGGTTTCACCGCTGGGCTATCACAGCTTAATTATTAAATTATTATTATGGATTTTTATAATTTTGTGTATAAAATATACAGTTAGATTTAAATCTATCAATATTACCCGATGAAGCTTTTATCTTTATGGAGTCGAATTCGCGAAAACAATGGTCGGGCGGCACTGTCAGGTTACACAAGCTCAAGGTGAACATTTCATAACATTGACGCCATTGGAATCCTTTTACAATACATTGTAATCGAATATATTGAGATTCTTATTAAAACAATTTCGCGTGCAATGCACATTCATGATATCATTCATACCTACACCTCGCTTTTATTATTAACTTTGTTGTATCATTTCTGTGATATTTAATATCGTTATATTTCAGATCTAGAAGGTTCGAAATCCTCCTGCCCTTATTCCACTCTAAGCGGCGTCGGCACAACATATTATAAACATGTTGTCATATAGTTTGGCTACGTATTTTACGACCGACCGTCTGCCTGACGTCAACTTACCTTAGTAGCCTTTTACGACACCTCGGTAAGAAATGAGGGTGGTCTATTCTATTCAGCCGGATACCACACGGCAGCTAGAAGGTTCGAAATATCCTTTATAAAATGAGCCTAAAACAAAGTAAAATGCTCTTAAATTCCAATCTTCCATGACGTTATTCAAGAAGATCCACACAAGTAAGGTGTTTTTTAATACATTAGCATTAGATCAAAAATTTATTTCAGTCAATAGCACTTTTAAACAAATATTCCGGAATAGCTGGGATACATCTAAAACCAGTTAAAATAATGACTATCCCTCCTATTATATCTTTCATCGGTGAAACTAAATCAGACCATGATAACAATATCACGATCACCAATACATATACATAACATTTTTCCCAAAGCACACATAGAATACATTATATATACATTGGTTGGTAGGTACGAGTACTTCCTATTGCACAGTCCAAGACAATTTGTTACAACCTGATGGTCAGTAGGTCCTCAACTTTATGTCAGGAACCTACCAACCTACCAACACTCAGTTGTTTTATTATTCTAGAATGAATGCTTAATATTAAAACATAACAAGATGTATATTAGAAGTAACAACAGCGTTACGTTATCAGTTCAATTTAAAATCTATTTAATGAATTTATTATTATCTCGATAAAATGCTTGAGATGATATTTTTTATAACCCTGACATATAATTTCTTGTAGGTACGTACCGGATGTTAATACGAGCTGTCTTGTACTCGATAGTCAAAACAATGTTATCGCCTCTCCTAGATTTCCCGGTATTAACTGTTGCTACTTTTACAGCACTGCTTGATAGCAACATGGTTGCACCTGTAATTTGACACGTTTTGACAAATATTATTTGCAAAATTAACATATCATATGTATATGCGAACATACGTCACGGGTTCAAACCCCAGGCAGTCCAATGAGTTTTTCTGTTAAAACTTATGGACTTAAGTGATATTTGCAATGTAACACACGATTAATGGCGAACAAAAACATCGTGAAACCTACATACCGCTCAAGGGGTCCAATAGTGGCACAACTCAAAAAACAAGTGTTTTGGAATAGAAATAGGTGTTGATATTAAAATATACATTCTTTTCAGCAGCAACATCGGCATTATAATTCACTACTAGGTGGTTCGTTTAAGCAAAATAAAGGATTTTTTATGCATTGTCCTTAGCAATATATTTTTTTTATTTTTTATAACAAATATGTACAAGTTATATCTATCTTAAATTACTTACACGCTACTACTATACAAATCATGCCCACGTGGAATGGTCCCAAGAATGCTGACAGCGTTTCCGCGTTGAATCGCTAAGCTGATTCTTAAACTTCAAATCCATGTATCTCAAAACATGATTTTTGAGTTGTGCCTCTATTGCAGCCAATGAGTGATATCTCTGGAGATATTAAATGGGCATAATTATGAGTATATGTGTACCCTACTAAGCATGGACAGCGTGGTGGGTCTAAACACAATCTTTCGCTCCAAAATTATACGATTATAGCTCTCATGAATAAATTTGATTAATCTGTAGAATATTGAATGGAAAAAATCCTGGTTTAAGAACCAGAATTTATTGAATCAAAAAATTTTTTGAATCTTAATGCATGATAAGGATCACTAACCTAAAGAAAGCTAGTTAACCTAAGGAAAGTTTTTTTTTTTGGATAAGTTATAACAGCGAACTCCGATTAACAAGATGTAGATTACACTTGACCAAAAACAAAGCTTGTTTTGGCTTAGTATTTGACACAAGCTAAATAGGTTTCCTAACTAATTAGAAAATAAGCATTAAAGGCGTATGTATTGTATATTTTAAACTGTGAACATTCAAAGTATGTATTAAAAATGCTTCAGTCGGCAATGCTGGTTTTTTCATATTGTTGATCTGTGAACGCATATATATCTATGATTGCGAACAGTAATAATGACGGTGCAAAGAACGAAGTTCAGGAACAAAGAAACAGTTCAAAATATGTTAAATGGGTTTTAGAATCACTACCTATCCACTAAACCGTTGACATTCGTTAAGATGAAAACATTATAATAAAGACAGTATTATAATTTTTTACATAAAGTACCTCCGACTTTGATCCATCTCAACTTTTCCTGTTCTCGATGAAAACATGGGATTTCATCATATCATCATTTCCCTGTCATCCCACTCTAAGTGAGGGAAGCACATGTTTTCTGCTGTCACATGATTTGGCTAGTTATTTTACGATCGGCCTACCTGCAACTTACCTTAGTCGCCTTTTACGACATTTCGGTAAGAAATGAGGGTGGTCTATTCTAGTCAGCCGGATACCACACGGCGGGTCAACTTACCTAAGTCGCCTTTTACGACACCTCGGTAAGAAATGAAGGTGATCTATTCTACTCAACCGGCTACCACACGGCGGGTCAACTTACCTAAGTCGCCTTTTACGACACCTCGGTAAGAAATGAAGGTGATCTATTCTACTCAACCGGCTACCACATGGTGGGTCAACTTACCTTAGTCGCCTTTTACGACACCTAGGTAAGAAATGAGGGTGATCTATTCTACTCGGCCGGATACCACACGGCGGTCCAACTTACCCTAGTCGCCTTTTACGACATCTCGGTAAGAATTGAGGGTGGTCTATTCTACTCAGCCCGATACCACACGGCAGGCTAACTTACCTTAATCGCCTTTTACGACACCTCGGTAAGAAATGAAGATAGTCTATTCTACTCAGCTGTATAATATTAGAATAGATGCGTTTTTAAATCACTACTCCTTCCTACTATTACCTATGAACCATTGAAAATTTTCGTCAATGTGAAAACACTATAATATTCAAAACGATGAGGCAGACAAGTCACAGAAGGTACTACACAGGTGGCGCGGTAATGGCATATAACGGTTCGTTTGCCTACAATCGCGTTTGCGGCGACGCCCCGCGGAGCACAGCCGCTTCATCTGACAATTCACAGCCGACGGGAAAGTCACAGATTGAATTTGTATTTTGAATATTCTGAGCAAGTATGTATAAATTACCTGCGAATTCACACATAACTACAGAAATCATTTTCAAGTTATACAATTGCAATCTCTAGACGTGTAAAGTTTAAGTCTTTTAGACGATAATTCTTGGCTATGTCAGTTTCGGAGTAACAAGCTACTTTATCAAATTAATCCCAAATTAGTTCTATAGTTTTTATATAGTGATCAGTTTCTAAAAAAAATAAATGCTTCAGTCTATTTTTTAAGGTTATACCAATTTATTTGGAAGTTCATTAAAAGAATATAAGAATATGTTTATAAGGATAAATCCGTGCAGTCTGTGGACAGACTACGCAGCGGGCATACAGCGCTCTGCGTGTTCAGTACATCAATGTGCTGAAGACGGTGCTGGGTATGCTACATCATCCGCAAACGTGCTGCTTCGATGATGCACAGACTTGTGAGTAGCACCAACTCCCTCCTCAGCACATTTGCTTGTAAATGGGATAGTCCTCTATGGAGGACATGGAATGAGGTCCTAGGAAATAAATTTTGTAAATTTCTTTTTTAATTACTAACATACGCTAAGTTATTTTTTTACTAACATTATGGACATAATGTCTGATTTTTAAATAAATAATAATAACGATATTGATCCTTATTAATTTAAGTACGTAGTTATTCTAAGCATTTGATACTTAAAGTTGCTTAACGTTGCTTTTACGACAAATAATTTAAGATAGATAGAACACTCTTTATTGTACACTTTATTGAATTTACAATTAAACTAAAATACAAAAATCACAATATAAAGTACATGACACAGTAAGGCGGCCTTATCGCTAACAAGCGATCTCTTCAAGGCAACCTTTTTTGGGCTAGGGAACTTATCAACTCACGGAAACAAGGTAGGTGGTGCAAGTTTAATGAATATCTTGGAAATTATCGCAAAATTAAAACTAATGCGCTTATAAATATTAGGAGAATGGAAGGCGAATCAGATACAGCAACGCGTATAAAAACAATTTGCTATGTACATACTTTGGAATACATACGGTCGACTTACATTCAGTGGATAACAATAAAATACTTGCTCAATCCCTAAAAAAAATCGAAAGGGCACGGGTATTATCCAAAAATCCACAAATAAAATTTCAATTATGGGAAAAGAAATGACATATTCCGTTTGCACAAATCCTTAAAACGTCATCCAAATATCCATTACATGTCTATTAAATCTTACGACATATATTTGTAGGGCTCAGTCAGCAGAGATTCCCCTCGCAAACACGGCGCCGATTACAAGCTCGGCCGACTGGAGTAAACGAATATAAAACACATGCGGGAAGACGAATGCAAAATGTAGTCAAGTTTTGCATAGGTAAACACTAAGCAGAACACCCCTTTCACGAATAATCATCGAAAAAATTAAAAATACCCTACATATCGCTAATTTATGAGCACTAAAACTTCCTCTGTAAAACATAACTGACATTTAAATAGTTTTCCTATGAACCAATATCCTAACCACATGTACGAAACATAAATGTAGCATTATTTAGATAACCAACACTTTTAGTCAAATCAAATCAAAAGAATCTTGATTCAATTAAGCTTTTTACAAGCACTTTTGAATGGTGGAATCAATTAGATTAATGAAATTACAGATGGTTCGGAATGTTGCTCTTACCAAGAAGAACCAGCAAGAAACTCGTCGGTCAGGCAATTATACATTTTAAATTTACATTATTTAACCGCAGTCTTGTTTAAAGCCTTGTCTGAAAGGATTTTAAAGTAGGAAGTAATGAACAAATCCAAAAATATGCATACTGTTATAGTCCAGATAAAATTCAAGTTAAAATGTGCATTTGTTAAGTCTTAGTACGTTCATTTCGATAATCTTATTCTTTCTTTGTGCAAAGATTTTTACATTTCCAATTTAAATTGATTTTCCATAAATATTATAATAGAAAACTGGAGTAACTTTTGTAACAACTAAGATAAGAGTTAAGATAAATGATAATTTCGCCTTTTAAATATGATTAATGCAAGTACAGTGAGGGAAGATTAAAACTGATTAATTACGGATCAGAACAATGCTAAATTACTTAGATCAATAAGACATAATAACGAATATTATGTCTTAATGATGTTCACATGCGCATTTTCAAAGTTAAAACTGAAATAAATAAATAACTCTTACAAACCAATATGAAAAGACTGCCCATTGCGACACCTTACATATTATAGGAGAAAGTCGCTCGCCAAGTCCGTCTGTCTGTTCCCGATAAACTCAATAACTGAATGACCTGAACGGGTTTCATCCATAGTCAGAGTGGTTTCCGACGCAGTTTACTTTATAATTTATTAAGGTTTTGTATTATTTAGGTGAAAAGTAAAGTAGCGGCCTATTACAATCCCACTGCTGGGCCTCCTCTCTGCATTTCTGGAGAGAAGGGTTGGAGCTAACCTACCACGCTGCTCCAATGCGGATTAGTAGGTTACACATATATCCAGAAATCTCTAGAGTTATGCAGGTTTCCTCACGATGTTTCCTTCACCAAAAAGCATGTGATTAATTGCAATTATCAATTAGCCACATGAGTTTTAATAGAAAAACTCATGTGGCTAACTCGCACGGTCTCACCACTGGGCTATCACAGCTCTATTTTATGATTTAGGTGAAATATGACGATAATTGTTGAATATTTTGGTAAAAAAAAACCAAATTGCTATTCCATCTATATACATAAAAATGAATTGCTATTCCTTAGTCCTAGTAACTCGAGAACGGCTGGACAGATTTGGCTAATTTTGGTCTTCAATTATTTCTCAAAGTTCAGGGAAAGCGAGTAAATGTGATAAAAATGCTAGAACTTAAAAAACCACAATTTTGTTTTTACTTAGAAACAGGGATGGCCCATTATAATTGATTTTCGATGAGCATCGTTAGACAATAAAACTTTGATGTTTTAAAATCGACTTTGCATTACTTAAAACATCGTTAATAGAAGTAACGGAACCTTACTAACATTAGTAAAGAGCCTCATTAATATTATAATTGCGAAAGTCTGTCTGTGTGTTACGTTTTCACGGTCAATCCGCTAAACCAATGTCGATGAAATCTGGCGCAATTCATGCTTATACACCGTGGTAACGTATAGGCTATAAAAATCCTGAGATATTTGCAGGATTGGAGAGTGAAAGAAGCTAATATTTATTTCAGGACTAAGGAACACGCAAGCGATGCCGCGGGTAAAATCTAGTTGCTAATAAAATAGTACTAAATACTTGTATATCGCAAAATCACGATTAATGAAACAAACTAAGAGTCGTGACGAATCTTGCAGGTGGTTGTCAACCGTGAACAAACAACACCACGTGGAGCCAAATCCAACGAAAACCTGACCTACAAAGCTAATTTGAAGGACATTGAGAAAAGGAGAGTAACCTGACGTAGCATGTCGTCTAAAGTGATGAGTCGCATTGCCGTCGCGGGTCGCCCGGTGCTCGGTAACGACCTATCGATTGGCAATAGTGCTTAGTTAGCGATCCGTGGCTCTGTGCCACTCCCGCGGCCGTCTCGCACGCGTCCCGGCGCTCGACCGAGCCCCGCCCTCCACACGCTCTGTACCTGTTCACTTGAACTTTTGAAATACGCGTATTGTAGAAAAGTGTTACCCGGGTCTTCATTTACGTCAATTTTGTTTTGTGAAAATACCTTCGATTATAAAATAAGGTTTTTTCAGATTTCGGATCTCAGAAGAAATACGGATAATTTTATGTCCTCTGTTAGCTACGGCCGGCAATTCGACTCATGATTCTGACGTTCTCACATAGAAAATGTTCCAGAATAATATGTCAACGAGAGATAACCGTACAGCCATAACATATGGAACACGCCAAACAAGTACTGACAGCACTCATATCTGACAATATCTAACACCTATATGTTAGCACGATATAAAAGCTACCAAATTGTACCAAATTTAACTCCAGTGGATTAACCATGAAAGTTTAACATACAGACAGACTTTCGAATTTATAATATTAGTATACATTTGAAATACGTATACTAGAATGATTTATAGAAGCAGGCGTTACTTTGCAGAATTCCATATTACAGGCACTATAACAAAACTACCTCGCTATCATCCGCGCGGGTTAAACGAATGCATGCAAAGCTAATGTGTCTGAAGCAGGCAAAATCTACGAACCTTATACATGCAGGACAAGCCACCACACGCACCCCAAGGCTCCTCCACCAGCAACAAAGCACACAAGCAGCACCCACACCCACCACCACAACAATCTCGACGATCGTTTCGCTCTGAAACCGAAGCATCACCAGAAGGATAGGCTCCACGACAAAATCGTAATACTACGACGTTTACTAGAAATTAGATTGTGATGTTGGGGTTTTTAATTCGACTTTAACAGATTCTTAATGTGAAGCTTCAATTTTACCATATTCAACAATATTGCTCCAGCCAGATTACTGAAATATGAAGAACAACGAGAACTTATCAAGTACAACAATTACTTAATTGATAAATTTGGTACTATACATCTTCAACGTCATACAAAAAATAATTCTTCTGTATAATCTTCGAGAATAGTATACTAGCTGACTGGGCAAAGGCAGTTTTACCATATAAATTATTACTAGGCAATTTTATAGAGTACTGATTTATAGAAGCAGGCGTTACTTTGCGGAATTCCATATTACAAGCAATATAACAGAACTAACTACTTTGCTATAATCCGCACGGGTTAAGTGAATGCATGCAAAGCCAATGTGTATGAAGCAGGCAAAATCTACGCACCTTATACATGCAGGACCAGCCACCACATGCACCCCAAGGCGCAGTTCACCAGCAACAACGAACAACGGCTTTGCATGCATTCACTTAACCCGTGCGGATTATAGCAAAGTAGTTAGTTCTGTTATATTGCTTTATAGAGTACGTTATACAAAATATTTTTTTTGTCCAAATAATAAAAAATTAAGTTTTCACTTAGGGTAATGAAAAATAGATAGTAGCCGATTCTCAAACCTACTGCATATACATTTATAAAATTTCATAAAAATCGGTCCAGCCGGAAGTGTATGGTAACTAACATTGTGACATGAGAATTTTATATATAAGAAGATGAACATTATGCCCATATCCTTTTTTATCCTTATGTATAACTAAGAAAATTAGAAGCTTCAAGCAATGTCTGTTTAGCTGTTATTAAACATTCGAGAGATCACTTTTACACTTACTTTTGGCATGTGACTAAAACCGAATTTACAGAGAATCACTAATTTTTGATTTAAATTTAAATGTAATTAATGTTGGTTTTTTTAATACAATCTTAGCATTTCCTTTGAGCCATTCGGTCGAGTTTATTAGTGCTTCTCTCTAAAATGACCATAGTGTTAAGATTTAATTATAAAATTAGATTTAAGTGTTATTAGGTTACGATGGGGCTGACATATCTGTAGATATGTATTTAAGTCCCTTAAAAAAAAAATATAAAAAAAAAAATTTAGTACAAATTTTTAAATCTCAGTATCCGTAACACTAGTATTCAAACACATCTTTAAAAGTACTTAAATTGTTTAATAAAGATTTATCGTTAATCGATTATTTTATGAGGCATGTTTGTGTTCACTGGAAAAATTACCTTATTCATTGTATATACAATGAACAAGGCGATTTTTGTTTGATCTTAAAAAAATATTCTCAAATTTAACATAGTAATTGTTTAATTTGGGAATATTTTTTTGACTTTTTTCATATAGAAATTGTGGCGTTGATTGAACTTAAATTAAACGTGTTTAGTTTAAATTAATTAAATATATATAATAATAATTAACTAAAATTAATTAATTTTAACGTGTTTGTATGTGAAGGTGGAATCTTGCAAGTTAATTTTACCTACTTCCCCGTGTCCGATTTAGTTCAAATTTAGCATACTGGTTCAGTCTCGATAACAATGCATGTTTATGATAAGCATGAGCAGATGCTGCTAACAGGATTGACTAAAGACGATGGAACTCCTCTCTACGGCTAACAGTAGGGACATTAAATTTTCTTAAAAGTTTTTTTAACTTGACTTGTTTATAAATTAAAAGAATTAACTTAAATATTCAGCTTTATTTACACAGTAAAAGTTCAAAATATCTTAAATTACGTCTGGATACACGATAATATCCTATAAAAAATATATATAATGGAGGTCGACCTAGTGCGGAGTATCGACCGGCGCGACCCTGCCTAGCTGGCAAACTGCTGTTTCAGCACCGAGCGGGCGAATGTTACGGCCTGAGCCCTTTTACTAAATCCTCAAAATATATTTTATATTTAAAATATTCTATTACAGTAGAATCTCGATAAGTTAAAAACCTCTGTAACTTCGAAAAATCATCTGCTCCCTTCCCCTCAATCTCTAAAACCTCTATAATTTAAATTAACAATTTCCATATTAACCCTCAATAATGTAAAGAAAAGTCGACACATTCTGTAACTTAAACTATCTGCCAGTAATTTCGAATGGAATGTGAAAAATAAAAAAGAATTTCGGAATATATTTCTTGCACGTGTTCACCTATTGTTTCAACATTTTTGAAAAATTGCTATATCTCTTTTTAAATGAAAGTACTTAGACTAAGCACAAGTATAATAACAACAGCAGTAGTTAAACACGAAGATAAATAAATAAATAAATAAATAATATGGGACATTTACACACACGGTCGTCCAGTCCCAAAGTAAGTAACTTAATACTTGTGTTATAAGTGAGAGACAACTGGTAAATATATACATATATAGTTTTAAATACATACTTAAATATATATACACCCAGACTCGAAGAACCAACAATTTCTAAATAGAAAATGTTAGTTCTCGGCGGGATGTCATCAATAATAATTCATAATACTATCCTTTATATTTAATAAGCTTAACATCAGATGAGGCCGGGGTTCAACAGAGAGCAGAGTATCGACCGCCGCGACCCTGCTGAGCCAGCAGAATCTCAGCATCGACTACGCACTTTACACCATTTTTATGAATTTAACGAAGTAAAAAAGCAGAATACCGTATAAGAGATCTGCGAACTGAATTATCGTTATATAAATCTGCGTATTGTTTTTATATAGTTCCGTTTTCTGAGGAAAATCGGGAATTTTTATAACGGTTTTGTTAACCCGATATATAAGTTTCAATGGTACTAAATTTCATCACTTTTGCTCCAGTGAATAAGCCATGAAAATGGAACAGACAAACAAACTTTCACATTTATAATATAAGTACATATACATTTACTGCATAACTGTTTTTCCTATACAAGCTATTCCGTGTGGTATCCGGCCGACTAGAATAGACCACCCTCGTTTTTTACTGAGGTGTCGTAAGAGGCGACACGGCGGGTCACCGTGTGGTATCCGGTTGAGTAGAATAGACCTCACTCTTACTTACCGAGGGATCGTAAAATATGACTAAGGTAAGTTGACGTCAGGCAGGCGGCCGGTCGTAAAATACGTAGCAAAATCATGTGACAACATATTTGTAACATGTTGCGCCGACCCCACTTAGAATGGGATAAGCGCAGGAGGATGATGATGGAGGTATTTTGTAGCGTGTTCGATGTAATATTTTAATAATTTTTAAGAATTTATTACCCCTTTGCATTTAAACTGCTTCTGTTAACTTTTTTTCCTATACAAATGTCATTCAACCTTTTATGACGGTATAACTGATAAATAAGTCCTACAGTCACTTATTTTGAACAAAGGTTATTCAGTAGATAAATAAAATATTGAAGTTCTACTATTTACAATCTGGAAATTGAGAAACCTTACTAAAATAAGCTATCGATTACAATATTTGATTAAAGTAGACGAATGCTTGAAAATACACCTAATACAAATGGTAAGAAGATGGCGTTTATTACAAGATTATTTCAATATAATTAATTATTTAATAACAAATTACCGATCCTACTTACAGTGGGATAAGTGTAGGAGAAAGAAGTATAATAGGTATATAATAGCATTTAACATTTTAAATGGTGTAGGTATAGTTAAATATCTTAAATAATTATGAAATTAAAGTTAAACTTGATTCTCGTTCCGAAATCGATTAATTATCTGTTTCCTGACTATTGTGTTTACGTTAAATTCTCTTCTATTAGATTGGCAAAAATAATCAAAATGTTGAGTAAAAGTAAATTAATGAAAAAGCTATTAATTGGCCCCATTTTCATCTTTTTAAATCTTCGGCCGAAAATTGCATTAAAGTGTATGAGTTTCCTCTGTCATCGATAGACGGAGACAATAGATTAGAATATTATTTTGTATAGGAAATGGAAAGTAGAATCGAATGGTGACGTCAGGGACACCCGACCTTGCCACTAGAAAAATGTGCCGCGTCGCCACAGCCCCGCTGCAGCCTCATCACTACGCGCGGCCATCGCTCCCTCTTACTCGACAAACCACGCAAAGCTTCATATTTTTAGCTCTCAAATACTGTACTATACTGACAATAACGCTACTTTTTATAGATTCACTCAAATTTAGGTATCAAAAATTTGAAGCTTTCGTTTTGTTGTCTTTAATCATCTATTATTAAAATTGTCTTGTTGTGGGGTACAAATTTAATTCTTGTGTAGGTAAATGTACTGCAATATTTAATATTTATATAAGAGAATAAATATAATTTTATTGTTTTTGACAGAACTAATATATTCTAAATGTATTTAAATTTTTACTTATTTTTTTCATCATCATCCTCATCATCCTCCTGCCCTTGTCCCTCTCTAAGCGGGGTCGGCACAACATGTTACAAACATGTTATGAAATGATTTGGCTACGTATTTTACGACCGGCCGCCTGGCTGACGTAAACTTACCTTAGTCGCCTTTTACGACACCTCGGTAAGAAATGAGGGTGGTCTATTCTACTCAGCCGGATACCACACGGTGGTTTTACTTAATCTTGTTATACTAGCTTAAATGCTGCAAGGATTTGCTTAATTTAAAAAAGTGAACAACTACGTAATCACTTAGTTATTTAGTTAGTATTTTAGTTTTTGTTATACAGGATGTAGTTGTTATAGTGTGTCTCCTTAGCTCTACTTCCCATGTTGCATTCAGATAAACCAAGGATTTAACGCCTACCTAATAAATGTATTCCATTTTTTATACTAGTCAAATAAGTTCGGCAAATGCTAATAACCCATAGAAGGCAATAAATAATATTATTCGTACTATTGGGGCAGCAGGCCTACCGTGAACTCTTATTACGACTAAATTGAAGACGTAAACGAAATTGTTTTGCTTTTTCATATCATTACGTCTTAAAGACGCACACTTTAAGTCATTGCCGAATGAGCGTTCGGAATTCGTCCTAAAAACATGTGAGTAAAAGAGACAGAGTTATCTATAGTTCATATAACGTTATCCTTTTCAAACATTACGACCCCAATGCAATTCATACTTCATGGTACGAAAAGAAAGAGGTTCGCGGTCGTCGTTTACGTCTTTAATTGAGTCGCAATAAGACTTCATGGTACGCTTGCAGGACTGCAATCAACAACCGACTTAAGCCAAGCACAATAAATTTTAATATAAACGTTTGATAAATTATTATACTTATATATAAAATTCTCGTGTCACAATGTTAATTACCGCACTTCTCCTAAACAGCTTGACCGATTTTTACGATATTTTATATGCATATTCAGTAGTTCTGGGAATCGGCTTATATTTATTTTCCATACCCCTAAGTTATAAGGTTCCCTAAAAAATTTTTACTTTTTGAAAAAAAAACGTTTAAAAAATTCCTAGAAATCATTTATATGGCATAACAACGTTTGCCCGGTCAAATATTATCAATATAAAATACCAATAAGATACTTATGACCAGTTGTGAATGTCGATTATTGTAATAATAATTCATATAATTAATTCTACTTTAACGTTCGTATTAACAAATTTTATTAATACGTAATAATAGTAAAGATTCATTTTCATATCAATTAATTGTGACCATATAAAATTGAACGATTGTGTCATATATTAATATGATATATAGCGACAAAATGGGCCATTCTGCCGGCGGACCGCAGTAACAACGCCCATAATTCTCCTCAACTTCATTAACAGCCTTCCATTTGCATGACAGCCTGACTTACGTACAACTACAGCTTATAAACGTTTCGTAGATAAGAAGAGAGCATGGACGTACTTCGCAAACTGATCCAGTTTAGAAAAAAATTGGGAATTTTAGCCTTTAACCACAAAGGATTAAGGATCTCGCAATTTTTTCAGACTGAAAAGCTGATTACGTTCAGAATTTAATAGGCGGCGTACAGTTCCTCTCGCTCTGGCGGGGCGTGGCGCTCGAGTACACGCCCTGTCGCCCCCACCGCAGCCTTTCTCTTAACCAGACTGTTATGAATAGACTGGTACATACAAAGGTATGTAACTGGTATACCATAGTATTTTATTGAAGCTGTAAGCTTCGGTGAATTAAACATATCGCAAATATTAAAAAGTGTAAAAGCGTTTTACGTTTGTGTCGTTAAGTAGCGAACTTTTATTATTAAATAGAAAATCAATGGTTACATCCACACCTACTAATACATATTATAAAAGCAAAAGTCTGTCTATCCGTCTGTCTGTCTGTTACGCTGTCACGGCTAATCCATAGCATCGATGTTAATGGAATTTCGTACAATTCAAGCTCATCTACCGAGCTGACATATAGGAAAAACAACGGTTTTATTCGCGAATAGGAAAAAACAGATGACACAAACGGTGGCACGGCTATCACTAATTTTTTACAATAAGTTTATGTTTTTTGATAACATAACTCGTTCGCACTGCATACTCGTACTACTATGTAATAGACTAATGAAAGATTATTGTCATCTTTTAAAAAAGCTTAAATCAAATGACATAACTAATTTAACTGAACTATTCTAACATAACAAGCTGTGATGGCCCAGCGGTGAGATGGTGCGACTCTCTAGAGATCATGGCACCAATGAGTTTTTCTATTAAAATATATGTGTCTCACTGATTATTGCAATTTATTACACGCTTTGTGCGGAAACGTGAACAAATCTGCATAACTCTAGAGAATTCTAGGGATATATGTAACCAGCGTGGTAAGTCTCAGCTCCAATCCTTCTCTTTGAAAACGGAGAGAGGAGGCCTATGTCCAGCAGTGGGATAGTAATAGGCCGTTACTTTACTTTTATTTTTATTCTAACATATAAATATCAGATTTTATGTGACAACAATCTTACTTTATAAGATTGGTAAAAAAAAAAAAAATTAGCTGCATGTAAAACAGTTTGTGGATAGTAAGTTTACATAGATTTAGAAGCCTGCCGGAGGTAGAACCAACGAAACTTTGATATGGATTAAGCGTTCTCACAATAATACCGTCAAGGCTCTTTAACAGTACCGATACATGTTTAGATTAGGAATCACAGTCTTAATTAACTTTTATCGACTCTCTACTTCTATCGACTTTTATCGATATAAAAGCTCATACAAAAAACCCAGACCAGGTTTTGTTATTTTGTTTGTTTAAAAGTGTCTTCTTCGATATGAAATGTCTTGGTGACTCGTCAACTTACAGTGAAGTACGACTGGTTCGAAAAGGTGCTCTTACCGAGTAGTACCCAGTAGTCTCTTCTCTGTAAGAGGTGAAAACGGTATTATGGTCGCTTTTATTGAATTCCGATATGCGACAATAGCACACGGAGCAACAATCATCACAAGAGATTAAATGCTAGTACCTAAAGTACCTAGTCATTGTAAGTGTTCAAATAAAAATAAACTATTTTAGTTGGGCCAAATTTTTGTAAAATCGCGAGAGCTTCTTTTACATATGTTTTTTTTCAAACATACATATGAAAAATCTGTAAGTTATTAGCAAATAAATAAAAATGAACAACTAGAAATGATCTTTCTATACGATGATTTTGATGACCCAACAACAAACGTGTAAATGAGGCATTAAATGTTGAGACAAAACATTGTCGTCCCACCAGGCATTATCAGAGAACTTGATGCTTCGAGCAATTCTAACAACAACAGGTATCGGATTTCAATTTGTAAGAATTAGCTCGTTGCGATAGAAGCAGCAACAATGTTAGTTTCCTGTTTATTTTCAAATACATTATATTAATACAATTTGATATCGTATAAGCATATAACAACTTGTTAATATAGCTAAATGACTTTACATAGTTGTAACAGTTTGTGATAATCACGCGATGTTTATTATATTAAATGAGAGAGAGTGCAATTAGTACGAATTCCAAAGTTATTTGTGCAAATTTTTAGTTTCATTTTAATCATAATCATAAAAAAATATATAATCAACGGCCGGTAATATAATTTAAAAAATGTAACAAGTTCTCCCGTTAACAAAAACGCACCCTTGAACTTAAATCAGAAAAGTGCCCAGGATTCGGGAAAATTTGGTGTAAAGATCAGTGTCCACCTAAAACATTTATGAAAATTATTAAATCAAATCAAAATAATCTTGGTTTGTAATGCTTCAAAATAAGCTTCAACCAGTATATGGATATTGATTGCAATTTACGTGTATTTAATATGAACCGACGGCATAACGCGCTCGTGGCAGAAACAATTGACTAAATCATGGAATTACGTGCCTCACTAGAAACCTGGCTATTATTTGCGGTAATAAGATTTTTTATGGATTAGGCCTTATACGCCGTCGGCTGAATTGACATCATGCTATGCATCAAAGTGTTTCAGTTTAGTCCTTGCCCCATAATTTACTTTTTCTATGTTTACGTATTTCCATCTTACCTGCAACGTCTCTTTCAAAATAATCAGAGCAAAAAATTATACTGATAAAAAAATAATCCACCGCGAAATTATAAATGTTTCAATCTAGTTTGTAGTTCAGTGTAGTTTTTGTCTTTCTTCACATCCGAACGATATAGTAAATGAATATATTTAATAAATGATTTTTGATATGATAATAGCTGAGGCTGATAGTTGTGAGGGTAATAGCACAAACTACTTTCATTTCGGTACTTACGAGTAAATCCACGCACACGAAGTCACGGGTAAAAGCTACTTTATATATAAATCGTTATATTCTTAAACAGTGAGTTTTAGGTACTTACCAGCATAAGCCACGAACACGACCTGATTAAACTGCACTGTTGGGCAATTATTGTTGTCGCTAACTTGCAATATTGCTCAATCACCTCCAATAAGTCATTGGACTCAATTTACAACCGTCTTTTACGTAAATAATCTTTACATTATATTTTCTACGTAACAGAATTTAATTTTATTTATAGAATTGGATGTTACTTTGCGAAAGTCCATAATTCACGAGTAATGGTAATAATATTTTGCCACAATCTGCGATTAGAAAAAATCTATGAAATCGTAAAAGCAGAGTGTACTGTCCATATTTATAGTTTATGCACTCAGGATTTGTTATCCGCGTGCACTATAAGCACCACAACAACCACGCTATGTACTAGCACTGCACACATTCATTACGATAATCTCAATAATAGTTTCGTCACGTAACCGAAGTATCATCAGGAGATGCTTTATATAAATTACATAGATTTTCTGTAATCTCCAGATAGAAAAATAATTTTATCATTACTTTTCTTCTTCTTATGCCGTGTAGTGTCCGGCTGATTAGAACAGACCACCCTCATTTCTTACCAAGGTGTCGTAAAAGGCGACTACGGTAAGTGGACCCGCCGTGCGGTAACCGGCTGAGTAGAATAGACCACCCTCTTTCTTACCGAGGTATCGTTTAATACGACTAAGGAAAGTTGACAAAAATACGTAGCCGAATCATGTGACAACAAGTTTGTTTCATGTTGTTCCGACCCTACTTAGAGTGGTATAAGGGCAGCAGGATAATGATGCCTTTTTTTTTCTTTGCCTACCTCTCCAACTAGTGAAAGTTGGCAGTCAGCGCTGCGTATGCCTTCCTGTGGCCATGGAAGACTTCAGAAGCGCCCTTAAATCCCGTCCATTTCCAGATTACTTTTCTAAATACACGATAATATATTTTTCGTTTTACATATAATATACCTAATTACTATTCAAATATATTAGACGAGGCATTCCAGATAAAGTAAAAGTAGTGGGCTGTTACAATTCCACTGCTGGGAATAGGCCTCCTCTCTCCACATAAAGTATTAACGACTAAATTGATTAATTGGTATTTGTAACAGTAGCAAGCTTTTTAACATGTAACACATAAATTTTAGACAGGCAACAAATATATACTTAATATAAAACAAAGTCCCTGAAAGCTGTCTGTATGTGATCAAGTTTCTCGAAATCTACTGTAAAGAGATTTTAACTTGTTAGGTTTTACTAAAAGATGATTGCAATTTTCGAGGAAGGTTTAGGTTAATAGTACATTTAGGGTGAATTCTCGCTGGTCTTTTTGCATACTTAGTATAGGATAATTAGGTAACGATTTTATAGGAATAATTAAATCAACATAAAAAAATTTGCTATTGGATTGTTTTCTGTCACAGAAGATTTAAAGGGTTTTAATTTAAAGCTCTTTTAGTAGTGCGAACCTCTCGCAATAAGTTATATCAGAATTCGTATTATTCAAAATTACATTACATTATAATACAAATTACAGCATCAAATACAATACAATACTCTATGGTATAACTAGATGATACACTTAATGTAGTAAAAAAGTAGAGTAAAGGCCTTTTTATTATCTCACTCCTGGGTATAGACTGCCTCTTTCCGTTTCTTTTAAATAATAGGCTTGGAGTATAAGACGCACCATTATCCCCAACGGTTTCCTAGCGATGTTTTCTTTCACCGAAAAGCGCTTTATAAAGTGCATATATCAATTAGAAACATACATTTTAACAGAATAATTTATTGGTGCCTGGTCGAGGATTGAACCTGTAACCACCTCGAAACACAGTTCATACAAACATGATCACATATGATATAATACTAATAATTAAAATAAAGTTTAAAATAGCGATATACCCAAATCTTCTCGTACCATAGTTACAATTTCATACTGAAAAGAAGAAGAAATTTCTTTATTTATATATTACGTAGCATTTAAATCGTAACGTTAATATTGAAAGAGTTCAGAAAAATCCCTTTATTAACCGGCTTTCCAAAAAGGAACATTGTATAAGATAAATATATAAGTATAATTTTTTTTAATCGGAACTGAAAACTACAGTAACCTAAATTTACTGTGGCAAAAAATACGAAAGGTATAGTGTTATAATGAACTGCCAAACAGACTTCTAAATCCTTACTTACTTCTACATCCATAGGCGAAGCTGTGATGGAAAAGTGGAGGACACAAGACCGCGCGGAAGATCGCCCATGCGATGGACCGACAAGCAGGCCTACCATGAACCCTTATTGCGACTCAATTTAAGGCGTAAACTAAATTGTTTTGCTTTTTCATACCATGACGTCTTAAAGACGCAGACTTTAAGTCGTTGCCGAATGAGCGTTCGGAATGCGTCCTAAAACATTTGAATAAAAGAGACAGAGTTATCTATAGTTCATATAACGTTTTCCTATTCAAACATTTCGACCCCAACGCAATCCACACTTCCTGGTACAAAAAGATAGCGGTTCAGTTTAGGTACTGACTTTTAATTGAATCGTTTTATTAAACTTCATGGTAGGCCTACTCAAAATGGTGTGTATGTTTGTACCCCTTTATCGCCCTAATGGTTAAACCGATTTGTACACAATTTTATGTACAGATAGGGCTAAACATAGAATACCACAAAAGCGGAATATATTACGGGAAAATCAATGAAGTAGAGCCTCGTAAAATCGGTCATTACTTAGAATGTAATATATGTACTTCATAAGTTGTACTTGGATGATATAGAAACTGCTATTTAAAAGAATTTATTCATTTATTCTGAAATTTTGTTATTTCAAACGTATTTTTTTTTCAATTTAAGTAACTACTCATAAAAAAATAGTAAAATGAATCATTTTATTGCTAAGGATGTGGGTGAAAGAATATAACTTTAAACTATCGAAATGACATAAATGATCTTCATTATTACATTGTATTCGTATATTAATCTACTAAATCGATTATATCAACAAGGCGTGAGTATTAATCATGACTCCACTGTAATCGTTTTAACAGATTGCCAAAAGGTGAAATCATAGAAATGAGGTAAATTGTACTTAGTCCTTCATTTAATCTATACATATTACAAAACAAAGTCCCAAAAAACTGTTCTTAATGTACTGAACGGATGTTCGTACGGTTACAACTTAAATATAGTGCAATTCTTGACGAAGGTTTAGGGAGTTTAATTATATTAGTACATTCTTCGAAACGGCTAAGCGGATTATGGTGTGACTTTCACTGGAAGATTGTGAAGCAACATAGGCCAACTTTATAGCCTAGAATACTCGCGGGACTAGGATTTACGCGGAAAAAACTTTGTGACACACTGATCTATGCATTCAAAGCCGTGGTTACAGCTAGTTAATCAATTAAATCTAAATAAGAAATAGGAAAACTTAGTCAATACTTAAAATTTGTCAAAAAACATTGTAGTCACTCAATTTTAATCACAGGTAACTAAATAAAGACGTGATATGTTTAATAATATCGAGATTTAGCTACTATTAAAATTATTTCTTTACGTTGATTAGAAAAGTACATTAAGATTTATTTCAATTCAAAGATGGTGAAACTAATTAGATGAAATTTCATTGGCTATTATATTAAACAATAAATAAAACTTTAAGAAATAGTAATAATAATTAGTTTGAATAATCGCATCGATTTCTAAAAGTATTAGCTATATTAAAAAATATAGCTACACTAGATAAAATATCTGGTTACTTTATTGTGCTTACGTTGTTCATATGTAAATATCATCTTATAATTTGTTTGTTCTAACGCTTCTTTCTGGAGTATTCAGTATCTACTTTACTATTCTCTTATCTATGCTATACCCAGACCACGAGCTATTAATTTGTGCTGTAATAAACTTTATAGTTTTATAGATACGATTTGAAACAACTTTTGAGAGACTTAATTGGCATTATTACAATGAATGTGTAAAATAATCAAGCAAAATCAAATCTAATCTACATCTATTCAATTTAATAATGCAGGATATATAAACGTTGACGAAATATGTATTAAAAGTATAGCAAGCAAAAAAAACAACATATATTGTTTAAGAATATTTTATTAGGAAAACAAAAATCCTAAAGTTAATATTCGTTAGATATTATTTATGTAACTATTTACAATTATATGAATAATCAGTTGCATCATTCCAACTTATGTATAATTTTAATAATACATAATAATATACTTTAACGAAGCTATGAATATACGACACAACCATACATTTAACACGGTGTTTGAATAGCCTTCTCGTTGAGGCTTCAATGTTCCACCATTAAAAAACTATAAAACTGGAACTGATGATAATTATTAATTCATTTTCAAACTTAACAAAAGCACGAGCAGTCCGTCATCGCAGTCCTTCAGTAGCGCTGCCAGGCGCACGCGGAGGAGGAGGCGCCTGAAGCAGCGGCGGAAGCGGCGGCGGACCGCGGCGCCGCGCCCTGCCGTCACAGCTCGGAGAAGAACTCCGGCGAGGAGTGCGGAGTGGGCGGCGCGTGCCCGCCGTGCTGCGGCACCGCGTGCTCGCGCTCGACCAGCGCCAGCCGCTGCTTGAGCACGTCGCACTCGTGAGTCACGCGGGCAACCTTCAGCTGCAATAAGTGCACTTCGTTTTGAAGGGACCGGTTCGCCAACTCGAGCTCTTGTCGCTGTTGAAGCCTTTTGCTACGGCAATTTTGTGCGTATCCACGATTCTTCAGCGTTCTCCTTTTTTGTTTGAGCCGTGTCACGTCATCTCGAGGAAATCCATGTAGTCGCTTATTAAGCTCCCGAACGCTCAATGTCATGAGTAAATCATCACTGATCAGATCATCTCCACAGGACGAAGGTTGATATGATGGGTGTGGGCCCGCCCGTGGGGACATGGCAGAGCACGAGCTGGACGGGCGCATGCCAACTTGTTGCACGTGGTGATCTTGTTCTCTCCACTCGCGCCTATCCCACTCCTCGTAGCTTCCACATGGTACGGTACGCATGTCGAGGGGCTCTCGCATATGAGGAAGCCAAACAATATCATCCACGGGTTGTGCGCGACAAGGGCTGCGGCCTACGAGTGCGGGCGGTGTTTCCGGCGGCGTACTGGGATCTACCGCTATCGCGACGTGAGGCTGCGGGTAAGGGCCAGTATCAGGCCATTGTCTATAAGCGCGGGCGCAAGCAGGTAACGCTTCTACGAGGTCACGCCACCCGCTCTTTAGAGGCTCACGTTTAACAAGATGATGATCTTCTAGATGATCCAGCTCGAAATTTTGCACGTACTCGTCGGCGAGCTGATCATCATCAGTGTCGCGATGCGGCTGAGGTGTTAGAGTTTGCATGGCACCCGCCTGAGAGCAGTCTACGAGTGTGTGTTCCACCATGGAGCCGTACAGGGCGCGCACCGGCCGGAAACGGACTGCCGCGGCGACACAGGGCGGCCCGAGACTCCGCCCTCCACTCCAATGACGTTATGCGACGCGCGCAACGCTCGCTTCAGCCTTTATCATTACTAAAGTAAGTTCGCCAACATCAAGACATCACAATATAAACACAGCACACATTTGCACATCTACTTATCCAATATACATTACTATGTATATTGGACGTTGTAGGTAATCAATGTAATCATAGTGTAAGTACTTTGTACGGAAACGTTTTCGAACAAATGCGTGATATGCTATATCCGAGCAAAAGGACCTGAATACTTCATTGATTTAAAATGTGAGCAGAAGTTTTTGTTTTAACATATATCATACTAGTGGTACACACGACTTCGTTCGCCAACTTAAACGCTTACGTACCCACGCTAGTGCAAGTTGTGTTTTTTCCTTGAAGAAAAACGAATTTTTTGTTTAATACTACCCCGGTGTATAAGCTTTAATTGTGCCAAATTTCATCAAGCGTAACAGACAACTGTCAGACAAACAGACTTCCAAATTTATAATATTAATATGGATTATCCAATTCATCCGTAAACCCTTTGTGCTACACGATCTTGACTCAATTTGCAAAAAAACATTTAAAATTTAATTATAAAGAGACACTTAAACCCAATTTTCAAAACTAAAATTTATAAAAAAACATACACAACGGGAAAAATATCTAAAATCAAATTGATAAGAAGGTAGAGAAGCTTAAGAATAAATCAATTTGTATCTAGCCAAAAGTGACTTTAATAAATCACAATTCATAATATACCGAGGCAGTTATGTGGCTAACATTAGAACAAAGTGATTTCACGCACCGGCGAACCCAGAGGGGTTAACAAGTCAGCATAATCCCGAATTACATTTAATCACCGACCTACGTGCACTCTAAACATTTAACCCTTCCTTATTATACGCAAATAATGGAAATGATGCGCCCATTACAGTTACCATAATAGATATAATTAAAAGCCTATATGAATTGTTCATAATTAAACTGGTACAATTCAAATAGTAAACATATAAATATAAGTGAATTTAATGACGTCAAACGGTTTCTATAACCGGTGTGATTACCAAAATTGGAAAACGAAACGCTTTGAAATGAAAAATTGTAACAGCTCATAAAGAATTTCATATTTTATAAAATAAACGCAATAATATAATTATATTGATTGATTGATTAACATTTTCATAAAAGTAGACCAAAAAATGGAATTGAGAATCGGAGACAACAGGACTCAACTTTGCGATGTTTTTCCTTTCTTAAATTTTGTTGTAAAGATTACAATTTTTATATTCTCAATAAACAGTTGTTATATTAACAAGATCACTTCTTGTTGCCTGCAACTTTTTCTCCTTTAGCCTATTTATTTTATTATTTGCCTTGGTTTCACATAAAGTAGTTTTGTCGGAATCACCTGATGCATTAGCCTGCCTGTTATTTTTAAATTGATCTCTGAAACCCATCTATCCATGGAATAGAATCAATTGAATCAGAAATCTAATTTCTCTATCTAAAATGTGCCAAGTATAGTAATATATAATGGATTATGAATAGCCAAAGAAGTTGCAAAGATTACTAGTGCCGAAAGAGGCTGGGTACTGTCTGAGACCAGAGACTAAACGTAAAGCAAGAAAAGCACCGATGAATTTATTAGATCCCTTGATTAAGACTTTTCCAGATAAAAGAAGGTAATTCCGCCTTTAAGGTTTTTGTACATAATCCTTTATAGGTCGTGACGAAAATCCTCTAGAGGTGTAAAAACTATAAATACATCTTTGGAAAATTTACTCAGTCACATTTAAATATTGAGAGGTAGAGTTAGCGCAAGTGCGGTGAGCCGTGCGCTGACGGCGCTGTTTGCTCGCTACGGTCAACATTGTTAGCAGCAGCACGGCCGCAAATGTTATTACATGATTGCCGGGGCCCTTCTTAGTTCTCACTCCCCGCTCATCATTTCTCTACTTATTTCTTTAGAAATATAATTAATAAGGAGGTATAATAATACTTATAAACAAAAGCGTTTTTATTATTACCATTCATCTCTTCATCTTCTCTCTTCGATTAGCGGACCTTAAGTCTCAGTTTGGTATATTTCTCTTTATCTCTCACGACGATAAATAGTTCAAAATAGTTGAGTATTCATTACTTTGAATTCATTGTACTAAGTATGTTGTAACTTAATATGATAACTAATAATTAATATAACAAAAGAAAATGCCTTATGTGTAAAACCTATTAACATAAATGAATATAACGAAACGTTAAACCAGAAGAGATGTTATTGTCTATTGTTAAAAGCTGAATTAAGTTCATGGTAAAATAATAACTGGACATACACCTTTGAAGAAGACTCAAGTGGTAAAAAACGGTTAAGATTTGGTAGACGTTTAGTATTCTTTACCAATACAAAATATCTCAACTCAAAGGTTCAGATAATCATGAAAATATTAAAAAAGTGATTCTCCAGTAGCAAAGTATAAGATGCCGAATGTGTTTTTTGTTCGTTGTATCTCTTGTTCGACAATAGTAGGGGGGTCCCAGGTAGTGATAGCGTGTCAAGTGGCGGGCTCCCGCCGTCGGAACACGTACTGTTCCTATCGAGGTCACTTCATCAATTGATCTGCCACCCTCGTTCCGTGCCCTCACACGGGCACCAAGTCTATTATAATATCATTTGCATGGAAAATTTCAGATTGATGATCTATTTTGTCACGTCTAGTATTTTTAAATACTGATAATCAAAGTATTTATGCATTATCATAAGGATGCCGCGTGGTATTCGGCTGAGTATAATAGACCATCCTCATTTCTTATCGAGGTGTCGTAAAAGGCGACTAAGGTAAGTTGACCCACCGTGTGTTATCCGGTTGAATAGAATAGACCACCGTCTTTTTTACCGAAGGGTCGTAAAATACGACTAAGGTAAGATGACGTCAGGCAGGCGGCCGGTCGTAAAATACGTAGCCATATCATATGACGATATGTTTGTTACATGTTGTGCCGAACTCACTTAGAGTGGGATAAAGGCAGGAGGATGATGATGATGCAATAAATTATCATAAGGGATTTTTTTTAGAATGAAACTGTTTATGTGTATTTACTTCACATATTTTTGAACTTTAATCATAACTTTTCTAATGTTTTTATATGAATCTGTGAGCATGTTGCGTGCAGGAAAGGTAAAGTTAAGTATCCTTTTTTTATTAATAAAAAATACACAACAAGAAGAAAATTGTTGTTATTATTACCTTTTTTATTTATTTATTCAATAGTTTTTTAACAAAAACATATAACTAACTGCTTAAAGGAAAATTTACACTGTTCAAAGGCGATCTTATTGCTGTTAACAATATCAATCAATAGCAAAAGAATATGGGAAAGTGTAGATTTCATTAAATTAGTAATTATTTGTAAAATAAGTAATTTTTATCTATTTTCCTTTAGGATGTTAGATTAGAATCTCTTAGTAGATGTACATATTAAGTAGCGGAATGCGGAGATGAGACGGCATTTGCTACAACTAAAACTTGCAACATGTCACCAATAGAGTAGGATACTAGTCAATTCCTCATCATGAGAAATAAGTTAAGTTGATAGAGTATTTAAATAATATTTCTACATAATTTCAACGAGATAACTCACTTTCCGTCAAGCGCTTACATTGTTGTAGGTAGTGAATCTTATGATATGTAGCGACCTTAGATGCAATAGATTATCGTTCATTGGCTTATGTACAGAGTCAGAGGTTGCACGCTTAAGCAATTAGATAAATATAGATCGTGATGGATAAATGGTTAGAGGGTCGGCTCCAAGTAACTTTAAGGTTTATTTTTGGAGATGGGCACGAAACTAGTCGGGCTAACACGATAAAATTAGACGTGAATTTAGCCGGTTTCTAAACATTTACACTATCACTTTAAGGTCTTCAATAAAATAAAAAAAAATTCAATAAGAACGAAAGAAAGAGTGAAAAGGCACTGTAGTGGCAAGCGCAGTCCACCTTAGGCTACCTCCTTCGCTTTCCATCAGGCGAGATCGTAGCCACGCGCTAGCCTTTCATCATAAAAAAACATATAAAAACTGAACGCAGGCAAAAATTTCAAACTAATCGACAGCTTTTCAAGTTTGACCGCAAATTAATGGAGCCTGATTCTTATATATAATGTATTTTTATATAGATTGAGTTGTTAAGTGTTACAATTGTTTTTCTGTTTAGAATTTATAAAAAAAATATTACGTATTAAAACCACGAAGATCTGAATGTCATTACAAAATTGGATTTTATAAATTATTTATAAAAAATACTTATGTCTTATTATTATAATCTTGGACATTACAAACAAACAAGCAGTATTTCTATGTAGTGTTGACGAAATATTATTTATTTAAATTCTTCATGTCCCCAAAGTCCCCAAAAGCTGTCTGTCTGTATGTGATCATTTTCTCAAAATCTAGTGAACGTATTTATGTAAAGATTCGACTAAATGATAGTGAAATTCTTTCAAAAGGGTTAGTACAATAGTACATTACAGTTTTTAATAAAACACGCGTGTTGGGAGCTTTACTCAAAAGTGCCGCGAAAACCAGCAAAGTGACACTATAGCAATGGATCTACATTACTATAGTGTTTTAGTCTACTAGTACTATCTGTTCTAGTACATCTGTACTAGAACAGACTTCAGCAACGCAGCGCCCGCCTTCGTCACTGCACTCTTCAATAAATTTTAGTACGCCCTTAATAAATAATATGAATATTAAAAAAAAACAGTTGGCGCCCGCCATGAATTTTAATTTAGTATTTCACTCTTCAAATTGAAAAGGTTGCCGACCTTTGTATTAAAGAATTTTAGATCTACTAAAATACTACAAAAAGCTGGCAAAAGCAAGTCTCTATCTCTTATGGTCAACTCGCAATTTACGTTCACAATATCAATTCGGGAACAGTTTGTGACACACTGAGTTTCACGCGACCGAAGCCGCTGGCACAGCTAGTATTACATTTTAAATATAGAGAGTCACAAAACTTTGTACGTAATGTTTACAATAATAATATATGATAATAAATAATTAGTAACGGAAGGAAAAGAGGAGAGCGGAAATTCGATTTCATTTAGCAAGGAGACGTGAAGATCGCTATGGCGATGTGTGGTGACAGGCGGCGAGGCGCGGAGAGGAGAGTGAGATTCGTATATGTGCGTGGAGGTGGCAACTTGTTAAAAAATAATAAATGAGCTGAGCTTCAAAAAAAATTGCTTCACGTTTATTGAATAAGTGTAAAAGAAAAATATCGTCGTCATAAATTATCATAACAATTGCATGTTTTTTCGTTATGTTATGTTATTATGTGTATCTCTACAAAAACGACGTATACCGACACACTCAATGTACGAAAAGCATTTATGAAATTTTTTAACAAACACCTTATTAACATAAACAGGATTCTTTGTTCTTATATACCACCATTGTTCAATATAGTACTAAGCATACGATAAATTTTACCCTTTGCCACTTCCCGACTCCTTGATCCATGTAGTTACATATCTTTACTATCTCATTTCAGATTTAATACCTGTGTAAACAAGTCTAAAAGTACTTTTTAGTGCATTATTAATATCCAACACAATTAAGGCTTAAAAAGGGTAACAGATATGATACGAAAAACCCTTTTTCTTTCGGCTACAGGGAAAATAGATTATGCATTACGAAGGGTAATTAAACGCTTAAGTTGACACTAATAAAGTAACCTGTACTCCCTAATCTTAATATAGAAAACTGAGTCCGTAGGTCCTTTATAGACTCCGAAGCGACTGAACCGATTTTAATGAAATTTTGAGACTTTCTTTAGAACGGCCCAGCGGATGATACTGTAAAGTTTGGTGGCTATCGGAGCATTTTTTTTAAACTGTTGTTCTGTTTCGTGGGGAATCCGAAACCAGACCGAAACCGGGTGCCACAGCAACGAGTGGCTACCGAGCAACAGCTAGTATGATAAAAATAAAAGAAATATCGACAATAATAAATTCTTTTATTGTAAAAGTAACAATAATAATTTATAACGAGTGATTGCATATAAAATATATAAAAAATAGTATAAAATCATGGAAATGCCTATCACAGGATTATTGCACTTTATTAAATTCATATTCTTTGATAAGTAGATAAAAGTTTTTTATAAAAAAATACATATTCAAGCTTAATACTAATCCCCTATTATTATTCACACATAACTAAGTTAGTATAACAAACTTGATCAAAAAAATATGTAAATACTCCTCTAAAACATATTTTCCACACAAATTATAATTAGTAAATATATTATTTATAAAAATTTAATATTATACACATAAAAGTTTCTTTGATATTTGATGTGATGTATTATAAATAATCTACTTCACAAATATTATAAGTAGTACTTAATAATTACAATAGTTTTCTCCTTTATAAAAAGTTTTATTAAGGATCTTACCTATAATTAAATATATGATAAATCTAATAATAATTTTTATTCCAAGTTGAAACATATTCGTTCATATGAAATTTAATGTAATGTATTTAATTCGTTACCGAAGAAATCTAAATTGTATTTTAATTTATTACAAAATTTAATTAAGTGATATACCATAATAAAGTTGACCACAGATTTGACAACAATAGACAATGTTTCTATTTGGAAACGAATTTATACCATAAGTATATAAGTATATATACTGGTATAAGTAACTGAAGATCCTAGTTTCGATTCCAATTATTAAATAACAATTAATATACCGAAAACAAAAAATAAAACGGGTATAAATTGATGTGTATATATATCATTATTACTTAATCTCTATGTAATACAAATATCGACTTTAGTAAACATTACAAAATTACCCGAATAAAAAATATTAAAACTTTGTTAACTTTTTATTAAAGCTTTGCAATAAATTACTTAATTTTACAAAATGCCTTCCAAGTCTGTACATAATTAATGACGATTTTATCACCATATGACTTTGAACTATGTATTGGTTTTTTGCATAGACTTATGATTGATTATTATAAAGGTTAAAAGATAAATTATATTATTTATATATCAAAAACGTATCAGAATATATTCTATATAAAAAAAAATCATTATCGCTCTACAATAAGATGACGCTGTTGTCCAGCAAAAAGCAAAATGTTTTTTTTTTTAAATGGAGGACCTTCCATTATTATTTAAATGATTTCGCACATTATATGTTCGAAGAATTACTAGATATTAAGATATTATTATATTATCATAGAAACCAATTCCAAATCCAATTTTTTTACTTTAGTCTATAGATACCGTCTGTATGCCTATATAGAAATAGGAGACTAAAAACAACCAGAAGCTCATATATGGCATGATAGTATTAAAGTGACCGAATTAATTTAAGATCCAATGTAATCTTTATTTCAATGCTATCTATGAAATCGCGCTACCAACTATAAAAAAAGGTATAGTTTTCTTGCTCTTCCAAGGTTTGGGGTGTCTTTTGTAGGCTACGCTTTATTGCGTCTTTTCGGATTAGGCCACTTTAAAACTAAACGCGCCACATGAAATGTGAATTACGATTGAGTAATATAAATATACAATATAATGGTCATCACCTTAATATTTTAGTATAAAATATAATAATGTATATAATAAAAAAATATAAGTATATATTTCAGTAGTAGTAATAAACAGATAAAATTTCAGTATTCAAAAATAAATGCAGTTACTGATTAGGCGTGAAATGCAAAAGTGCGTAATCGTGATAGTACATCATAATGGCCAAGGGCTGGCCAAGTATTAGAGAGCTCCACACTATTATGTTTCCCCAGCGGGCACCTAGTTTTGCCTCAACCAATTTTGAGATCACCGACAGAGGTGGTTGGGCCATCATACCCAAGAACGCCCAGATACGGAACATTTGCAGCGGTACACTTACCTGGCAAAATTAATAAACGTAAAACTAAAAGTAACGGCCTGTTATTATATCACTGCTAGGCATAGGCCTCCTCTCTCCATTCAGGAGAAAAGGGTTGGAGCTAATACATCAGTTTGCTCCAATGCGGATTGGTAGGTTACACATATCCCCAGAATTCTCTACAGATATGCAGGTTTCCTCACGATAATAATAATAATAATAATAAAGCTTTATTTATTTCTCCTTTAAAAAAAAACTTTACACATAATCTTTATAATATTACAAGGCTTAATGTTTAGTAATTTAAAAAGTTCAAAATCGGTACACTATGGAAGGAGACTGACGCCTGAACTAGGATTCCCTGTATTTCAGGTCGCCAGGGACTTCCCCCTTACAAAAAATTATAGACTTAAGAAATACTGAAACTCAAATATACTATACTACGAAAAATATTGTTATAACTAAAATATTATAAGAAAACGGAAGAAAAAAATGTGTATATAAATTTAGGGGTGTGTGTATATGAGTGTGTGTGGGTGTAGATTATATACTGTATGTATAAATTAGGTAATCGTTTGAATTAATTTCTCTGTATCCTCATAATTCAAATTGCGGAGCCAGTTAGTTACAGTTTTTTTACAAGAATATTTACTGAGTGGGTATATATTTAAAGACTTATTGCACTTATTATATAAAAAGGAGGACAAGAACCGAAGGAATTTTTTACTAAATTGTGTTTTGACGTTATTTACCGTGCAAACCATATGTGTACGTTGTTCCACGATGTTTCCCTACAAACCTATTTGATATTATAGAAAGCCCATTGGAGTCGGCCAAGGCCAACATGTCCATCATTCACTTGCATTATACATGTACTTCTTATGGCATAACCTTAATAACTAACAGAATTTGCAAGGTAATAAATGTCATGGAAAAACACCGCTTGCTCGCGGATCTAACATTCTCTTGGTGGCTTATTTTTTAAATAAGTATAGATAGATAACATGAAATCACGCCGTGTGGTATCCGGCATAGAATAGACCACCCTCCTTTCTTACCGAGGTGTCGTAAGAGGCGACTAAGGTATGTGCCATGTGGTATCCGGCTGCATAGAATAGACCTCCCTCCTTTCTTACCGAGGTGTCGTAAGAGGCGACTAAGGTATGTGCCGTGTGGTATCCGGCTGCATAGAATAGACCACCCTCCTTTCTTACCGAGGTGTCGTAAGAGGCGACTAAGGTATGTGCCGTGTGGTATCCGGCTGCATAGAATAGACCACCCTCCTTTCTTACCGAGGTGTCGTAAGAGGCGACTAAGGTATGTGCCGTGTGGTATCCGGCATAGAATAGACCACCATCCTTTCTTACCGAGGTGTCGTAAGAGGCGACTAAGGTATGTGCCGTGTGGTATCCGGCTGCATAGAATAGACCACCCTCCTTTCTTACCGAGGTGTCGTAAGAGGCGACTAAGGTATGTGCCGTGTGGTATCCGGCTGAAAAGAATAGACCACCCTCCTTTCTTACCGAGGTGTCGTAAGAGGCGACTAAGGTATGTGCCGTGTGGTATCCGGCTGAAAAGAATAGACCACCCTCCTTTCTTACCGAGGTGTCGTAAGAGGTGACTAAGGTATGTGCCGTGTGGTATCCGGCTGAAAAGAATAGACCACCCTCCTTTCTTACCGAGGTGTCGTAAGAGGCGACTAAGGTATGTGCCGTGTGGTATCCGGCTGAAAAGAATAGACCACCCTCCTTTCTTACCGAGGTGTCGTAAGAGGCGACTAAGGTATGTGCCGTGTGGTATCCGGCTGAAAAGAATAGACCACCCTCCTTTCTTACCGAGGTGTCGTAAGAGGCGACTAAGGTATGTGCCGTGTGGTATCCGTCTGCATAGAATAGACCACCCTCCTTTCTTACCGAGGTGTCGTAACAGGCCACTAAGGTATGTGCCGTGTGGTATTCTACTCCATAGAATAGACCACCCTCATTTCTTACCGAGGTGTCGTAAAAGGCGACTAAGGTAAGTTGATGTCCAAATCATGTGACAATATGTTTGTAACATGTTAGGCCGACCCCACTTAGAGTGGGATAAGGGCAGGAGAATAATGATGAGATAACATGAAATGAAAAGATATGTCCATAAACATATGTCCTAAACATATACTGGATATATATGTATACTAACATATACATATGTCCTATGTCCAGCAGAAGACCTATGTCCTCAATCGGTTGACGAACAAGAAGAAAAAGAAAATATTTAATGAAATGAAAACCTCACTCACCAGATATTCGTGGAAGAAAGCGGAGATAAAGAAAACGACAATGCTGGCCAAAGCCTTGCTGTATCCCAACTCTGTAATAGGAATATAAACATGTCGCACGGCCCACCGGTGCACCGGCATGTTCCACGTACTCCAGAACACTGCTATGTTGTTAGCGTTCCACCAATCACAGTAGAAGTTGCGATCGGCGAAATGCAATAGTTCACCCATGAGATTAAGGAACGAGTGAAAGCTGAGATAGAAGAAACACAACCAGATCAAGTGGTTTGGAACCTGGAACAGAAACCAACCAAAGACCCTTAGAAACCGCAAACAAAATAAGAAAGATACGATTTCATTAAAAGTACTGTTACTATCATATTTAAAGGTGCTTTTAAAACTAATCTTCTTTTAAATTTGATTTGGAATTATTATAAACGTAAATCGTCTTCGAAATTACTATATTACATATGAATTTCTAACGCATTTCGGCGATTAAATTCAAATTTCAAATTCAAAATATTCTTTATTTAAGTCAACCTGTAAACAATTGCTTTTGAACTCTAGCGGTGGTTCAGAAAACTGTTCCTACCAAGAAGAGTCAGAAAGTAACTCGGCGGTTGCTCATTTCGAAATAATACTTATCACTAGTTACATTTAGTCATGACTATCTTGTACAGGGTATAACAGTAGCTATATTCACGCATTCTTAGCATCTAAGTTATCCTTAATGTAGGATTCCACCAAAATAGTGTACAGCACATTTGTTTATAAAGATTGTGTACAAAGTTCTCGCACTGCACGTACTAAGCTGATATCGCGTTTAGCTTCTGTCTCCACCGGCAATGTTGTGTGTAACTTGTGTAAGCGCACAGTGAAGCACACGTGTGCGCGAACATGTTCAATTAGGAATATTTTATAATCTTTATAATTATTATTTCACTTATTAATTATATACAAATTTATAATATATCTTTAGACATTTTCTATAAAATTATTCTTAGTATTTTTTTCATTCCTCCAATCCTCATTAAAGATGTGCGCGTACAAACAAATGCTTTCTTTCCAGTAGTGGACGCAAAACTGAGTTCGTGAACAACGAGTGCGTACGCGTGGACGCGAGCGAATGTTTGCTTGAGTGAGTCCACCAAAGTAAACATTTGTGCCGCACACTGTGCATTCACAGTGCTGCACAGTTCTCCACACTGGTGGAATTCCACCTTTAACAGCATAGTACGCTTTCTGTATCAATGTTGTAATATGTTTAAACAAGCTATAGGTATTTCACTGTATTTAAGTAATTTTATTTATATTCACAAATTATTATAGTCCCACTATTTTCCAAAAATAATGATAGGTACATATGCTTTCCAAAATCAAAGGTACAATCTGAGATCGCAAGTTCTCTGGGGGTCCCAGTTTTCATAATGATTTAAAAGAGCTTAAAAATTACAGAGATTTTAATGATCTATTTAAATTAGAGTATCGAAATTTAACTCACAGCCAGTTTCAGAAGACGTTCGGTGATCTTAATAAAACCCATCTGTGAGAAGGGGTCCACGGTATTTGTTACAGAAGGTATCATCCACTGTTGGAACAACGCCAGTACTAGATTCACACCAAAAACAACTTCAACGATCCTCTTTATTAAAAACCTTTTTCGAATTCTGAAACATTACATATGAATGACGAACGTCCTTAAACCTATAGAAAATTGGTTAGGATATAATTATAGTAGCGTATATTAATATGAATTTGTGATACGATATTTAAATTTACTGTAACCGCTATTACCAACACCTAGTTAAACGTGCGATAAGGATCCACAAGCAAAAATTTAAGGGTACGCAAATAAAAAAATCATTTTTCTATAAAGAAGAATATATATTTTTATATGATAATATATATGGTAATTCATAAACATGATCTGTAAAATAAATAAACAAATCATTAAGAAGCAAAGAATTGCTTTATTTACAAAAGAAAATTAAAAATTGTTATCTTTCAAATACTCTATTACATATTTCCTTTATAATATTATAGTTTTAGGCGATATTTTTTTTAAATACAGATACAGATAAAGCTGTGATAGCCTAGCGGTGAGACCGTGCGACTCTTTAGAGACGACATAGGTTCAAACCCCGGGCAGGCACCAATGAGTTTTTCTATTAAAACTTATGTGTCTAATTGATAATTGCAATTTATCACACGCTTTTCGTTGAAGGTAAACATCGTGAGGAAACCTGCATATCTCTAGAGAATTCTAGGGATATGTGTAACCTACCAATCCGCATTGGAGCAGCGTGGTAGGTCTTAGCACCCATCCTTCTCTCCAAAAACGGAGAGAAGAGGCCTTAGCCCAGCAGTTATAGTAACAGGCTGTTACTTTACTTTACTTTACTTTTTAGGCGATATTTTTTTATCCACTTTTATAGGATAGTTCACTACGACAGGATTTTTAATAATAGCACGCACCGTAGACTTGATAAAAAATATGCGATAAAATTTGCAATAAGGATACAAGCGTGGCTCAATTACACGCAGAGCCACCTGTTAACGCGTTATTGCATACTATCATAAAATATATTGTGACAAAGAGTTTTTAAGATCCACAAGACTAATGGCCAGCCAGATTAAAAGCATCATCGTTATGCTATTGAAACGGACTTAATTTAATAAAAATCAGAGGATTTTCATTATATTAGATATCACAATACTTAATCAAATAATAGTTTGAAATAGAAATATTTTATTCACGCATATTATTTGGACCAACCAAACCCGTTAATTTTGTGCATTTTGTGATCCTAAGTGAGATAACACCCAATTTTTTTTTAAATAAATATAACTTCTGCTCTGTTTATTTATAAAATAAACTAAACTAAATACTAGCATGCAAAAATAAAAAAGGCAAATAAATACTACGGCTGTGGTTTATATATGTGGACCTCACCGATTCGTGCGTGGAAAATTCAATTCGTAGCAAAGGGTGGGTGCCAAAAGGAAGTAGAAGAGGTCTTTGAGGTTCAAATTATCGGGATATTTGACCAAACCAGAAAATGTCGCGTCAGCCTTCTCGTCTTCTGACTCTGGAGACAATTACATGCGAATGATACTAAATTACATGAAACTGAAATGAACAAATGTAAACGCCACACCATAATAACTGAGATAAATTTAAATATACATATATACACACAGATTTACTTATAATAATGTAGTGTAAATCATGTAAACCAAAATGTTCTATAAATGTAATTTCTAGACGAAAATTTCATAACAAATTTATTTATTAAGTAAAATATAACATTTTTGAAGTCATACAGCAAAAATAAAAAAATGTTGCACCCGGTCATAAAAGGGTAAACACTTATATATTATTCATTTATAATATTAGAAAGGGTTGCATTCACGGAACAAAATGAGGCTCATAAACCTTGTTTCTATCACAAATCAGTACTTTATAGTACTTTTACAGTACAGTATTAAGACTTCAACAATTTTTTGGCATGAAAATTGACAATAGCAAATAACGTTAAGTTCGTTTACATAGAACATTTAAAATTATTATGATTAGAGAAATCTATTACTAATAATAAATATAAGGCACCAAGTTATAAGCGTGGCTTTATCTGAAATAGTGCTATTTTTTATATTAGGTTTAATTTTATATTTTAATTATAGCTAGCTAGTTGTAAGACAAATTGTTTACCAGCACGTATGATGGTAAAATTAAATTTGTAAAACCTATTTTTGTATTGCAATATCGACAAAAAATATCGCTATAAATTTAAGTACCGCTTTAATATTATAGGGGATTTATGATATAAAAGTTCTGAAAAAAGCCCTCTTAAAAGATATTGAAAATAACTTTATAAGCTTCTTACATCTTAAAATTTTTAATTGAAAAAAGGCTAAATTACTTTGTATTGTATTTTCAATTACTGCTCTTTGTTATTCCTCATCTTTTATTCAAATATTCTACACACTGTAGTAAGCACTCGCACCAATACCTTTATAAATTTAAAGAGCTTATCTATTAAGCAATACTCAGCGTTTGTACAAAGTATAAAAAGTGTTATACATATAAATAAATATAAATATATGGGATACTTACACACACACGGTCGTCCGCCCCCCAACGTAAGTAACTGAATCCCCAAAGTAAGTACTTAATACTTGTGTTATGGGTGACGGACAACCGGTAAATATACTACATATATAATTTTAAATGCATACTTAAATACAAATATACACCCTGGCTCGAAGAGCGAACAAATTGTTTATAGAAAATGTTGACCCTGCGGAATCGAGCCCGCGACCCGCGGATCTATTGCCCACTACCCTCCGCGCCAACGGGCCAGTCATATTATATTTAAGTCACGTTATACTTTGCACAACTTTAGTCGCTAAAAGCTAGATAGAAAAATCATATAAGGCCTTATTTACATAAAATTAAATCACAAAACACACACACAAAGTCACATAGAGCGTTAAAAAGCACAGAAAAATTAAAATTAAGATAAAAAGTCTATTTTAAATGCTAAATATGCATAGATATACACAAAACAATGTGCAAATACTGGGTATAGTGCAGTACGTAATGTTTAACTTACGCTCATGTTCTGCATTAACAAGGTTATCTGTAAATACAACGTACACGAACATTAAAAATTGCATTTTACCAAAGAGTCATCGTATCATTTCATACCATATATTTATTTATTTATTCCTTAGGTCCGCCAACAATTAAGTTAACCATTAATGTATACTCTACATTAAACGTCAACTTCATTATTAATACACATTTTAAAAGTATAATGCTACCCTATTTAAGGGGATGGACGCAACATGCTATAAAAATACAGTACATTTGGATCATTATTATGGATATTAGATGATGAAGATATATTGTTTTATTCACTCGTGTATCCCCATTAATATTTTAAAACAAAACTAGCTCTAAGTAGAAACTATGGCTTCCGCAATGTTTTTAACAGAATCCTAATTCTGTTAAAAACATAATAGTAAAGTATAATTTTTTTGTCGTTCGGTATAATTTTATATATTGGACTTACCCATACATGTTATTATTAAGTTATTTATTTGTGTGTGTTTGTGTTTGTGAGTACACACACAAACACACACAAATGCGACACTCATACGACACTACTCCTTTCTTACCGAGGTGTCGTAAGAGGCGACTAAGGTAAATGCCGTGTGGTATCCGGCTGCATAGAATAGCCCACCCTCATTTCTTACCGAGGTGTCGTAAAAGGCGACTAAGGTAAGTTGACGTCAGTCAGGTCGTAAAATACGTAGCCAAATCATATGATAGCATGTTTGCAACATGTTGTGCCGAACCCACTTAGAGAGGGATAAGGGCAGGAGAATGATGATGATGTTTGTGTGTGTGTATGTATGTGTAAACATGGGTAAAATTATTTCACGTTACCCAAAGAGGGTGTTATTAAATTAAAGTAAACTTACTGTAATTAGGAGCCGACAGACTCTGTCGCCGTAGTGTATTTTTAGATTGCTTTCCTTTCCTCCCTTGTCTGCACCAATGATTAGTTTGGACATAGCTCCATAGTTTCAAGAACAGCACCAAATAAATCATACATACGGTCGTTATTCCCACTACAAATAAATAATAATTAAATTAATTAAAAAAAAAAAATCTTAATCTTAATTTTTTTTATAATTCTTATCCCCTTTTACTTTTTAAAAGGAGAGATTTTCAGAGGTAGATCCATTAAAATTTTATAAAATTCCTTATAGTTATGCATTTATCGCATGTATTAAATTCACAATTCAGTCACCAGTACGTGCAGCCCGCAGCATATACCCTAAAAATAAAACGTAATGCCACTACAACCTTTTTTTTCAAATTAATGTACTCCTTAGTTTGCAGTGTCACTAACAATTAGGTAAAATTAAAAAAAAAGAAAACACACCGAAGCTGAATTCCGGTCCCTTGAAATATAATACTATTACGGGCAGACTGATCTCCGCTACTATGTTGAATACTTGTAGGTAAACTCCAATTTTTTGTGCTAGAACACACTAGAACAGATATCATATTATTATATAAGCAATTATTTTATTTAATATATCTAACAATGGTTCATGGGCTGGCTCTTTTTGATTATACGCGCTGGTACACAAACAAACCAAAAATTATCTCCCTAGGGTCTAACTTCGCCCAGATGTAAAGATCGCCAAGAAGATCCTAGCAATTAGGGATGTGAATTGAAGTGGAAAAAATCTATTACCCTCCTATAACGCGGTACTCTCAGAACGCGGTTTCCATAAAACGCGAAGCTGAATATCTTTGTCTCTTTGATTCAATAAAAAATATTTATAATTATCTTGTATAATACGAATGATGTGATTTGTACTAATTCTGAGTTTCTGATAGCGCGGTTTCCATGCAACGCGGTACGCACTGACCGCATTATAGAAGGAGCCACTGTAATCGATTTTTCTCCTTTCCAACTTTTTATATTAATAACTAATTTGAATAAAAACTATTTAAAATGGTCTACGATGGGGTTTGAATTAACAATAATATGCGCAAAATTCGATTAAAATGTGTATCTTGGCTACATTGGTTTTATCCATCAACATATCTTCATCATCATCCTACAGTCCTTATCCCACTGAGTGGGGTCGGCACAACATGTTTTTAACATGATGTTACGAACATGTTGACACATGGTTATTGTTATATATATAAACGGGTCATATCGAGGCAAAATCGAGTTACCTCTTTACAAGGTTCGACGTTTCGGCAGAGTTGCATCCGCCATGGTCACGAACGACTCAGTCAGTCAGTTCGTGTAACTCGAGTTTGCCGCGATATGGCCCGTTTATTTATATAATAATAAGTATGAATCGCGAAAGTTTAGAATTTATGTTGTCACATGATTTGGTTACGTATTTTACGACCGGCCGCCTGCCTAACACCTACTTACCTTAGTCGTATTTTACGACCCCTCGGTAAGAAAGAGGTTGGTTTATTTTATTGAACCGGATACCACACGGTGGGTCAACTTACCTTAGTCGCCTTTTACGACACCTCGGTAAAAAAAGAGGGTGGTCTATTCTAATCAGCCGGACACCACACGGCGGATCCAACAACATATTTTATCTTATCATAAAAATAAAAAAAGAGTTAAAAAAACGGTAATTAATATAGTAGATTTTTTAATATATTTATGTTTAGGAAATTCATTATAATAATCGATTAATATAAAAATCGATTATTTTTTGTCAATCCTAGTAACAATAGATCAGACAGTGTCAAAATTATGGTGGGCGGGACGTCCGTTGGAATCTCAGGTACTCTACGGTACCTGGGATTAATTCTCGACAGCCGATGGACGTTCGAGGCCCACTTTCGGCGGCTCGCCCCGAGATTAAAGGCGACCGCCGGAGCACTGAGCAGGCTCCTCCCGAATGTGGGAGGGCCAAATGCAGGCTGCCGGCGCCTTTATGCCGGAGTGGTCCGGTCAATGGCCCTGTACGGCGCTCCCGTATGGGCGGAGCGGCTGACCGCCAAGTCCCTGCCCCTGTTGCGCGGGGCGCAGAAGATTGTGGCGATCAGGCTAGTGCGGGGCTACCGGACCATCTCTGGCGAGGCGGCCTGCGCCTTGGCTGGATCTCCTCCGTGGGATCTAGAGGCCAAGGTACTTGCTCAGGCCTACCGCCGCAAAGTTGAAGCCCGTTCATCGGGGGGAAACTCTGCGGCGGTAGAGGTAGATTGGCGGAGAGCAGCTCAGTTGGAGCTCCTCCGCCAATGGAGGCGGCGGCTGGAATCGCCCAGCGCAGGATTCTGGACAATTTCAGCCATCCAGCCCATTCTCCAGGGCTGGGTCGCCAGGAGGCATGGGGTCCTCACCTTCCGCCTGACACAGGTACTTTCCGGACATGGTTGTTTCGGAGGGTATCTGTGGAGGGTGGCCCAGTGCGAAGCGTCTGGTGTGTGCCACGAGTGCGGCGCTGAGTTTGATACGGCGCTGCACACCCTCGCGGACTGCCCTGCTTGGGCGGTTCAGCGGGCGAAGCTCGTGGCAGAGGTGGGGCACGATCTCTCCCTGCCCACTGTGGTTCGTGCCATAGTGGACAGGGAGGCATCGTGGGCAGCGATGGCCTCCTTCTGCGAGGATGTTATCTTGCGGAAGGAGGCGGCGGGACGGATCCGGGAAGTCGAGTCTTTGGATCCGATCCGCCGCAGGCGAGCGGGGCGCAGGCGACTCGCCGAAGTCCGTCGCATGCCGCCCTAACGGGGACCTCCGAGCGTTCCGAACGGGGTTAATCGGACGCTCGCTGGAGTTAGGTCCCCGAGGCGGTCGATGCATCTGGTGCTCCCGATGCATCGATTAGCGGAGGGATGGGCCACTGCTTAGAGAGGCCCCGACCCGGAGGTGGCGCTCTCCGGGGTACAGAGCTGCTGCTGGCGGGGATAGGGGTAATGTGTCCAACGGTACCCTATCCCCGCCACTAGCAGCGTGGAGAAGCACTGTCAGGTTTTTAGTCGGTGCGAGTCCGACATACCCACCGCTCGTCCCCGTCGGGCGGTGATGACCCATAACGGGTTTTCCTGACATAAAAAAAAAAAAAAAAAAAAAAAAGTGTCAAAATTATACAGAAATATTATACGCTATTCCAAAAGAAGATATCCATAGTTTAAGTTTCTCGATGGTCTCTTTTGTATGTTACTGTATGAGATAAAGACATTTAGCGTCATCAAGCGTAACGTGACAAAAAAAAATACTTACGACAGCCACAGCCTTTTCAATCAATAAACAAATAACTGCAGGCACTACACTATCTGAAAAGAAACGAAGATAACCTTTAATATGCTTTATAATTATTTAAAATTAATGTTATATGACACACGCGAAGTTCTGGTATATAAAAAAATAATTTAAAAACTATATGAGATGAGATAGACTAGATATAGAAGACACTCTCACTGTCAGGCCATCTAGATTCCTAATTTATAATAATCCATACTGATATTATAAATGCTACACTTTGTCTATCTGTCTGTAACGTTATATTCAAATTCAAATTATTCTTTATTCAAGTAAACTTTTAAACAAGTGCTTTTGAATCGTCAACATTTACTGCTGGTTCGGAAAGCTGTTCCTACCGAGAAGAACAAGGAAGGAACGCTGCGGTTGCTCCTTTCAAAGAATAATTCTTATTACTAGTTACATATAGTTATTGATGTCTTGTACAGGGTTAAAGATATACACCCATTCTTATCATCTAAGAAATCCTCAATAGTATAGTAGGCTTTTTGTAATAGCCTTTTTTTAACAGTTTTTAAACTGCTGTAATGGTAAAGTTAAAGTAGATTGCGGAATTTTGTTATAGAATCTTATTATACACAAACCCATAAACGATTTACGTACTTTTGCTAGGCGCAAAGCAGGAGCGGCAAGTTTATGTCGGTTCCTACTTTGTCTTATATACATTACCTATCTTTTATAATTCTTTATATTTATTATGTACAAAAATTAAATTGCTTAAAATATACTGTGAAGCGAATGTAGGAATACCTATTTCCTTAAACTTCTCTTGCAGGGAATGGCAGACTTAAATTGAAGATGCCACATATGGCTCTTTTTTGTATTACAAAAATTTTTTCACAATCCGCGCATTTAACCATTAGCAATATTCCATAAGATAGAAAATTATACAATCTACTATATTATTGAAGAACTATAAATCTTATAGTTAATCTTTTAGACTTTAGAATTTTTTTTAAAATTTGCATGATTAAAGCACCTACACTTGTCTAACATATAGGATAAAAAAACAGTTTACTTTCCGGGAAAAGGGAAAAAACATTATTGCTTTATTGAGGGTACTTGAACATTTAAGTTGGCGCTTATGAAGTACTGTGTAACGTAAATATATAATACTTGATTAGTACTTACAAATTAATAATATAACTGAAGGATACTGATGATCACCACCTTCATTGTAACCAGTTAAAACAATAAGCCATTCTAAGGGATTCACACGGATACCATATCTGTAACATAAGACAGAATTTTTCTATATGATTGCATCTTTGTTTAGTCTGAGTAAATTAAGATACAATATGCAAATGTACATACTAGTCTAAGATAAACTTATGTTACTTAGATGTTTTGTGCCTTCTTTGTCATACAGATATATGTACAATGAGCACCACATGTTTAATTTTTCACAATAATAGTAATATTTTTCATTCAATATTTTTATTCTACCTACATTAAAAATTGTTTTTCACTCTTCAATGCAAGCATGTATTTCCACTGCACCACAGTTAAACCATATGAACAATAAAGTTGGGTTACCTATGTTTACCACTTTTTAAAGGGCTTTTTTAAATTTTGTTAAGTTATTTGTTCTATTGTATTGTTATCAATTTTAATTTTAATCTAAGCAGTCAGTTAGATACAAATAAACTAACCCATTAATGTGAAACGAATATAAAGAATATAAAATATCTAACTATATCTCTAAAAGGGAACAGGATAAAACTTATACTTCATATTAATTATTAAGTAGTACTTGACTCACTTTATGAAATTTTCAAGACACAAACGAAGTCCTCCGACAGTGAGCATAAGAAAACCCCAATTTACCAATCCAGTGAAATCTGTAAATTCTGAGCTCCATGAGAACAATGAATCCCGTGGTTTGTGACACCTGAAAATATAGAAAAATAATATCCACAGAATAATTGTCTTTAAAATAAATAATCTAATTTATGAATTTTAAATGAATTAATAAATTTCAGGCTAAATATAAATCACTTATATACTTAGAATAAATACCAACATAATAAGTCTAAGAATAGAAAAGGAAAAAGGAATATTAGAGAATATTAGAATAAATAATTACTATCACAACCAAACAATTCAAACATACCTATAATTTACCTACGCGATGATTCATCAATGCAGCATGTAAAAAGTTCATATATGAATCATATAAGAATAATAAAATTTAACAATTTGTACAGGTAACATACGGTTTATCCAGCTGAGACTTCCGCGCTTTCTTTTCTTTTTCTTTTATTTCTTCCGCCGTGGTGACACTTTGAGCTCTCCTATATCGCAAAGCATTCTCCTCTGTCTTAGCAGACATAATAATTTTGTCCACTAGACCTGCAAGTTTTAAACTTTCAATGATAAAAATAATGTATCGTAATAGTTAAATGATAGGTTGCGTTATGATAGCATTTATGCAATACTTGCATTATAATAAGACAAAATTAGTATTTAAAAATATAACATAAATTATTTTATTAATACCGACTACTCTTCTACTGCTACTCTAAGAAAAATAAGCCTTATGGATTCAATTCAATTTTTATTTATATAATGAATAAATATTCATTATAGACGGTAAGACAAAACAAATCAATAAGACTATAAGTCAGAGATAGCGCTGCGATGCTATGTATATGTTCACATCTTATGATCTTAGTGACTTGTTACAAGAATTTCTTTACAGTTTAAAACACTATTGGACAATTTTAAAAATTACCTTGATTGTTATATTTACAAATATTTTTCCAAAATACTTAAACACAGACTAAACGCTTCCAGTTCCACGAACAGCGTAAACCACAGACAGTTGAGAGTTAAAGTAACATCAGTATGCACACTGTAGTCTTTGAGTAACATGTAGAAATACAGAACCACATAGTACATACACAAGGTCCATGATCCAGGCTAATAGAAACGTAGATAGTTCTTACTAATATTATAAATGCGAAAGTACGTTTTCGCGGGGAATCCACTGAACCTATATCTATGAAATTTGGTATAATTATTCTTTATATACCGAGATAACATATAAGCTATAGAAATCCTGTTAATTCAATAGAAATAGGATGACATTGAAAACACTAGAGTATTCATTATCATCTTATCAAAGTTTTTTTTATACATGTGTGAAAGTCAAGTCTAATCTATAATTAAACGAAGGTTTTATTTCACGTTTTTGGCTTACGTCGAAAGAGTTATTTTAAAGAAGTTTTAATATATTAAAAATTTTATTAAATATATTAAAGAGACCAAGATATATCTTGGTCTCTTTTTAATGAATAAATTTAACTGAGCAACAATGCATAATTAATTTATTTAATAGGTACCCATATTTATATTAGTAGTTTATTTACTAAAATAAATAAACTACTAATATGACAAATGTGAAAGTCTGTCTGTTACGTATTTATGGCCACTCCGCAGAATATCTAATGAAAATCGAATTAAATTTGCCACAATTAAAGATTATATACCGGGGTAAAATACAGGCTTTAATAATCCTGGTTTTCTCTAGGAGGAAAACAGGATATTCAGAAACGCCGTCTATTTACAAAAATCCTTTATATATTATTAGGGATTTTTATTTACTGTGTGAAAATGGTCTGTAAAATAAGTTATATATTAAGCTGTTTACCTTATGTCGAAAAAGTTATTTGAGGTGAGTTTTATATAGCTATTTCGGTTTTTGTTTATTGCATAAATTTAACTGAGCTAATTCAATATATATTTCGTGCAAGACGTACGGGTTATTTACTAAAATAATTAAACTATGTTTTCGAGAAAACGATACATCTCTCTCAGGCTTTGCGGATCAATCTGATTTTTGTGTTGGAGATATTTGCAAGGTTGGCGAGTGACAGAGGCTATTGTTTATTCCAAGGCTAAAGTCCACGCGAACGTAGTTGCGGGTAAAGGCTACTGTTAATATATTTTTAACTTTCCATTCAATTTCCATCCTTATTTAATTGTCCATTCAAATTGAATTGAAGTTTTTGTTCTTAAACTAAACGACGATCTTTACTATTATCTTTCTTTACGGCCTGTACAGTGCAAATTAAGCGCTACAGCATTGTAAGATAAGTCAATAATATCTTAAATACTTAACAAACTTAAACTTAACAAAACAATTCTCATACTCATATTAAGCTCATATTTGAATTTCATTTTGGCACATTTTCTCGATTATTATTTTCAGTATATTTTATGTTTTCTCTATAGTTTTTCTAATCTTAACCATGCTAAAATGAATAAACAATTTAAATATATTTAAAGATTATTGTCTACCATATCAAGGTCTTTCTGCTTTAACGACAACTGATAATCTATTAGTATGTTGTAATGCCGACTACAGTTGACTATACACTGTCCATTATATTAACCATCTTTTGACAGATTGACGATTTACATATTTAGTGGTGTCCTAAAGATTCTCGTATGCGATACCATTCCGATTATAGTACCTACTATCATTAATCGAATTACGTACCTAAGTAATTCGATTAATGATAACCTACGTAAACTAATAACAGATATAGAAATCAACATTTTGATTTAATATTGCCTTAGTTTTTTGAAAATAAATGTTAATCCGTGTGTATTTATTATAATCATAAAAAATATATTATACATCAACTGGCAACATCAACAGACCTTCCGCTCGGCCGCCATTTTGACGTGATCTGTCACTCTCAACGAAACGCCCGTGATAGTCACACGCATTTACGTTCGCTGAGTGTTCTCTCGCATCTGTTACACCTTGAGTTAAGTAGCTTTATTCCTCGGAAAAACTTTTGTGAAACTTATATTAATTGATCGTGAAAATGCCGAAAGGACGTGTGTTGAAAGCACAATCGAGACAGTTAGTGTTAAAACTTCATGAGTATTTTGAGCAAGAAAATCAAAATGGCGGACCTCTTATACCTATCACGCAAGTCCGAAACCGTGTTGCAGCCGCGTTGGGGATCAGTCTATCAACTGTGACTAAAATCACTACTGATGCCTACGGCAGGAGCGGCTTGGAGCAAAACAAACCATCTACACCAAAAAGAAAGCGCCGGGCTCATAAGGTGACAGCTGTTGATGACTTTGACGCTGACGCTATTCGTCGTCATGTATATGATTACTACTTGAGAAAAGAAATTCCAACTTTGAGAAAACTTATTGTTTCTTTGGAAAGAAGTGGTCTATTTCATGGTGAAAAATCTTCTTTGGTCAAAGTTTTGAACACAATTGGCTTTTCATATAAAAAGTTAAATAAAAGAAAATTATTAATGGAACGCACAGATATAGCTATAGCACGTTGTGATTTTTTAAGAGAGGCAAAGAAAATACAAGATTGGACAAATATTGTTTTCACGGATGAAACATGGCTCAACGCTAACCACACACTATCTCGTTTCTGGACTGATGATACTGCTGATTCCACTTCCTCAGTACCAATGGGAAAAGGTGAGCGCCTAATCATTTGCCATGCAGGTACAGCAAAAGGATTTGTACAAGACGCACTGTTGGCATTTAAATCGAAGAAATCAAATGACTACCACGAAGAGATGAATGCAAATGTGTATGAAGAATGGTTCAAAAAAATGCTCATTTCATTGGAAGAACCATCAATAATTTTTATTGATAATGCGCCCTACCACTCCCGTCAAATTGACAAAATGCCAACACAGGCTAATAAAAAGCATGAAATAATTAATTGGCTTCGGGACAATGGAGAAAATGTGGACGACTCAATGTTAAAAGTTGAATTAATAAAAATATTAAAAACCAAAAAGAGAGCAAAACGCTATGTAATCAATGAAATGGCAGCAGAATATGGCCATACTGTTCTTCGGATTCCTCCATACCACTGCCAGTACAACGCAATAGAACTTATATGGGCACAAGTAAAAGGGCATGCTGCGAGATGCAATACAAGCCCCCCATTCACAGCGAATAAAATGTTGCAATTGCTAAAAAATGCTTGCACCCACGTAACGGCCGAGAACTGGGCAAGTGTGGTGGAAAGAACTAAAAGAGTAATATTCTCTGATTGGGAACGTGATATTGCGTTTGATAATATATTATCTACACAAGAGCTAATAATAACTGCTACTGAAGACTCCTCATCGGAGGAGTCTAGTGTTGATTATCATTCCGACGACTCGTGCTAATAAAATAAATTAAAATATCCTGATTGTTTTATTTGTATTCATGTATTAACTAAGAAGAAAGTAAAACTTTATATAATGTTATTAAATGTCTTTTAATACTCGTAACATCGATTTCTACCGATTATTTTTAATCTGTGGCATAATCGTAGTAACCATTATGTGTGACATCACTAAGTGGGCGGTACCCATCCATAAAGTACAAATATTATTTGTATGATATTTGTACGTAAGCAATACAAAACTTAATGAGCGTGAGCTGTCAAAAGACTGATAATATGATGGACGCAGTATAATCAAAAATTTCTGGTAAGTAGCCTGTGGTGCAGATCACAAAGATTAGTGTACGTAAGGTGCAGATTTAAGTGTCAAAACGACGTTTATCAATTCCAATTGTCGTTGTCATTGATAAAATATCAAGGCCTCTTTTTCTTTTCTCTTTTGTGTCGGAGGAGTAATGAAGTGGTAGAAATAAATAATTATGTTTTTATAAACGTAATGTAACGAAAAGTTTAAATAGTAGATAATTAATGAGATAAGCATAATTATCTCAGAATCTTTATTTAAAAACAAAGAACTAGTTAAATATGAAGATTTGGACCTCTGAACATACATTTAAGTAAGTGTTTATGACGCAACAATACTAATTCACAACGATTTAGATGAATCGATGCGAAAAGTAATATTAACTTGTACTTTGCAGTCATCCTTGGGAAACTGTTGCTCAAGCAGCATGGAGGAAATATCCAAATCCTATGAACCCTGCTGTCATAGGCATCGATGTTGTTGATAGGCAAGTGGTTAATGGAGTTTTACATACTCATAGACTTGTCAGTTCAAAATGGTTTTTTCCACGCTGGGCACAAGCAGTAAGTATAATGAGAATATTGTAGTCTATATATATCTTAAATATATTAATAACTTTGTTTGATAGTTTTATGTAACATTTAATTTAATTGGAGCCAAAAATAAACCATACTTTGTCATTCCTTAATTATGCAGCTTATTGGCACAGCGAAAATATGCTATGCTAGTGAAAAGTCTGAAGTCAACCCAAATGAACGCCAGATGACCCTTAAAACTACAAATTTGACATTCTGTCGGTATATTGCTGTTGATGAAACTGTTAAATATACTCCTGATCCTGTTGACCCCACAAAAACTCTTTTGACCCAGGAAGCTGTAGTTACTGTACAGGTAAGTATCAACAATGCACATAACATAAATGTTATTTTTTTAATGTAATAAAGTAGAATGAATTAGTCCCAAACATTGTTAAAGTTTGATCATCCTATTTAGTATAGCTGATTAAACATTTGGGCTGTTTTTTTACTGCTTATTATAGCAAATAATTGTACCATCATCTATGTTTTTGTATATAGGTTTTTTAGTATATTGCTGAAATGGACTATTCTCTTTATATTAATTATAATAATCAATAAAAATAAACAAGAAATAGAAAATTTCTGTGACTCAGAATTTTAGAACACTATTTGACCTATAATTGATGTCATTTGATCCCTTTTTCTCTATTCAATAATTAACATATTATTAATTTACTTTTTAAATTATTATTAAGAATTTACAACTAAAAACAAACTCACAAGTATTTGTGATTCTTATTTGAAGTAAGAATGTTTAAATTGAGTGATTAAATTTATGCTATCTCTTGTCAGTTTATTTCATATCTTGAAACACATGTTTGTAGCCGATAAAAGATTATTTTCAATGTTAAATGTATATCATTATTAAAATAAAGTTCAAGGTCATTCAGAGTCGACTCTCATTAAAAAAAAGAAATTATGTTGTCATATAAATTGTTATCTAGAGAAAAATATTTTTAAACAGGATTTGCTTACACATTTGTATATCTAAATGAAAGTTATAAGTATATATGTCTTAAAATATAATTTTTTTTAACGTCAAAGTGACTAATAATCTCTTAATTTATTCTTGCAGGGAGTACCACTTAGCAGCTACATGGAAGATTTACTAACAAATAAAATATCATTAAATGCTGGAAAAGGTCGTCAAGCTATTGAATGGGTTATAGGTAAATTGGACACGGAAATAAAGGAATTAGCAAATTCAGCTTGTAAAAGCACTGATGAACTTCTATCACAAACAAAAAAGTCTATAGATGACATCACAACCACTGCACGAAGATCAATGGATGATATATCATCTAAAGCTAAAAAATCATTAGATGATATAGAAAAATTCAGAAAAGCAAATGCTAATCAAAGAAGCTGAAAGGAGAAGTGATCAATGCTCTTATGAAAAGAGAGGGAATAAATTTGTTCTTTAAATGATTATTGACTACTGAATGAGTTTGCAAACACAACAAACAAATTTACCTACATTTCTTATATTTGGTTACTTCATAAGGATTTTTAATAAACATTAGTTGCATTACACCTTTGATTAGAATCATAATGTATTGAGTATATAATGAGGAATGTATTAAAATAATTTTTAATAGTTAATTGTTAATGTGTGTATATGGTAGCATATGTGTGTTATTTTCTATAAAATTCGTAAATATTTTGTAGTGATAATGATGACATTAGAGAAAACTCAATTTTCTCTAAAGATGTATTTCAATCTGTATCTCCTTTCTGTCCTATATTAAAGTTATTTCATATTTATTTAATAACTTTGTCATACTGTGAGCATAGATTTAAATCATTTCCTTTCGGAGATAACTTGCTATATGTCAATGAATGGTACATTTTCAATAAATTTTCTGTTACTCACTGTCAAATATGTTTTAATGAACATTTTTCTTGTATCATCACATTGCTCTACCTTGCCTATAAGTTTACCATCTTTCAATAAATAATTTAAAAATATGATTAACATAGAATAAGAAGTTTACTGAATATGACAGAATTCAGTTATATTAAACTTATATAGGTTCTGTATCATCTAGGAATTACTAATTTTATAATTCATTACTTTTAGTTTAATAAGTAATTATCACAATTAAAAGTATTCTTTTCTTCAAACAAAGACCATATTATTTTTGGGATTTGTCAATATATTTAATTATTTAGATATAAATTTAGCCTACATTTCTCAAAAACTAAAAAGATATTTTTTGTTACTACATTATATAACCTTTAATTATATCAAATTGAATCAATGTGGGTCCAGTGGAATAGATTAGCCCAGAAGGCGAAAGAGACAGACAGACTTATGCATTTGTAATATAACTATAGTTAACAGACCCAGCCTTCATTTTGCTGTGCTGTAAAGGATCAAAATATTAAGCATGAAATGCTTGAGTAAGGTACCAAACTAAGTTAATTGATAAGCATTAACACTATATCCTTCTATACAGCTTTCCAAATACTGCATTATATGAGACCATTCAAAAAATAGTTAATTATTCTCAAACTATATGCCATTGCAATTTCTTTTGTAGCCCATAAAACAAATAATCTCACCGTAATTGTTTTGTTATTTCAAAAAAGAGCATTTTTAAATAAAGCTGGAATTTTCAAGAATTATCACATTTACACAGAATAACAAATTATACAATAATATCTTCATTATGAATTACTATCTTTCAGTGAATAATACCATATCAAACACATAACAGTACTTTTAAAGTTTATCGCAAGCTGAAATAATGTAATTACAAAGTAGATATCACATTGTTCTACAACTATTATATTAGATTGCGATTAGTGGAGCATATAGTATGAAGAACCAGTGGGTGTTAACATTTTAATGTTTAAATACCCCCACAAAAAAGCCTCTTCCTAATATAAGGGCAAAAAAAGGTTTTTAAGAAGCAGACACCTTGTAAAACAAGATTATTTAACTAGAGAAGAACTCATGAATGTTATCTGCACAGGGCAGATAGCATTCATGAATTAAAGATTATTTTGAAATATTAAAGTGTAGACAATATTAATAAATTAGAATAGACTTTTAAAAATTGCATAGCAAAGTAACAATAGAAATAAGGCATTAAAGTAAAAGATCCAATACAAAAGTACATGAGGCATGTAAGGTTGAAAGGAAGTAAAGGGTTGGCACATGAAAATAAGTGACTAAGCCTGTCAGATATTATTAGGGCACTAATTAAAACTAAAAAGATAGGCAAGCAGATGTGATATTGTTTGTGCAGCAGTAAAGACTTCTCACATAAAAATTTGTGAGATTGAAATTTTATTTATGAATTCAACAAAGTATAATATAATACACTACATTTTGTTATATTGATTTTAATTTTGCTAGATTTTGTTATAATGAATAATTAAAAATTGGATATGTATGTCTTTAATAATTACATATTACTGGGTCTAAGTTATTGTGTGCTGGTTCCAGAAGAAGTCATGTTTCCATTCGATATTCCTGGTGTTCTATTTGTTGTAGCTAAGTGTGATGCTTTAAGTCTATCTAGCTCATTTACCCAAGATCTGACATGTTCTAATCTGTGCCAAGCCATTTGTAAGACTTTTTGAGAAGCATATCCTGATCCTTCATGTGGCTGACCAGTGGAAACTTGTGTTAAGTAATTAATTTGATCGCTTAATTTGGATTCGACTTGGCTTAAGGTTCTAAGAAATTGAGAAGTATTACTTTCAGCTTGTTTCTGGCTTGATTTTTCTTTCCCCAATTCCAACAAAGCTTGAGCTGTAAGTACATAAATTGTTATTACACGATAGAAAAAAGTGGACGGGGTTAATATATAACACACTAACCCGCGCATTGTAAACATGTTATAATATCCTTTTCTATATCATCAAGCACCTGAATTCTTTCCATAGGGCCTGCCATATTGTAAAATGTAAATTGTAAATACAATAAAAAGTAAAAACTTAAATGATGTAAACTTGTCTATAATGTAAACAGTACAATATTTTTACTTTGACGGATACAGATTACAGAATATAAAAGTTAAAAGTAATCCAGAATAATATATAACAATTTTTCATTTTTATTATTCGATAAATGGCCTAGATGTAAATTTTTTAGGTATACTTATTTAATCAGTTACATGTACTCAGAGCTAGTTTTTCTAACATCCATTAATTGACGTTTAACAATTATTGGAATTCCGCAGATATTGGCGTTTTTAGCTAAAAAAAAGCCTTACCCCTCGCACGAGATGAATTTTATCGCGCGTAAAAATTACGCCGAATTTAAACAAATGGATATCCAGGTATCTGTTCACATGACAGCGTATTTATATCGCGACGTATTTTTATTGTGCAGTGTTCCATTTTAGTCGTTAGAACCAGGGCGTTAAGCTGAATATACCATACAAAACTTCTTATAACGCCTATTGTGAAATTTTAACGCGACGTAATTTTTACGTCCGTGCGTACGAGGGGTTACAGTATATGGATTTGTTAAAATAAAAGTAGCTGTTAGTATTTATGGTATACAATCAGGCTATGATTTATGAAGTTAAAGTTCTTTATGTTTGTAGTATAGACGGATGCGGGTAACAGAAACGAGAACTATTTTTTTTTAAAGATATTGGTTACTTCTAGTCTCAAGAGCACTGAAATCCTACAGCTACATAAAAATGACCTAACAAAACCAAAAGTTATGTAATCGGTCTAGCCTATTTTCAGTTACCCAGCAAGTACGATCTTTCCTCCAAATTCTAACGCATGATAGCTTACGTTATTTTAACTTGATCCATTGCTTATATAGCTTACCGGCTTCTGGTACACTAATATATATAGCACCCTGATTGAGATTACTTAATTTTTGCACGTATTAATTTTGATTATGCGACGACGACCAGCTAAGATGCAAACCCGTCCACGCATTACTGAAGCTGTCTATTCTCGACCTCCCGTCATAATATTATGGCACATGTTAATTTTAATTTTACTTTAATTCTATGAATTTAAAAAAAAGCTTAAAAAGCTGAATTTAAATAAATATAAGCTGTGATAGCCTAGCGGTAAGATCGTGCGACTCTCTAGAGACGACATAGGTTCAAACCCCGGGCAGGCATCAATGAGTTTTTCTATTAAAGCTTATGTGTCTAATTGATAATTGCAATTTATCACACGCTTTTCGGTGAAGGAAAACATCGTGAGGAAACCTGCATATCTCTAAAATATTCTAGGGATATGTGTAACCTACCAATCCGCATTGGAGCAGCGTGGTAGGTCTTAGCTCCAATGCTTCTCTCCAATAACGGAGAGAGGAGGCCTTAGCCCAGCAGTGGGCATAGTAACAGGCTGTTACTTTACTTCTATGAATTTATTGAAATTCTACATTTAAAGGATCAAAATGTTTAGTATTATATACTTAAGGTAACTAATATATTTAAATTGATAACGAGCTACATCATATGCATCTAAATAGCTTTCTAAATACAATATTGTTGATCATTTAAAAGATACGGTGCGTATTGTGCAGTTTTCTTAAAGGATAAGGGATTAAAGGAAGCCAACGCAGAATTTTTTGTAACCCCATGAAAATCCATTCAGTAAAATCATATGCAGCAGTTGCAGCTGTATGCGAGTTCATCATAACGTTATTTCGATTGTATATAAACCTATATACACAGTCCATCTATCATAAAAATTATATAGAATTTTGTCAAAAGTGTTCTAAACTATTCATCTATGTTACGTTCTTCTACTTAAATTCATAGACTATTTATATTTATTAGTCGTTTGTCCGAGAAGATAGTGACTCTGTCATTTTTGTTGCGATTGTCATCCAACATGGTAAGGCTCCACCTAATTTACAATTATTTATTTGCAAATATCTTTCCAATCATTACGTAAATATGTTAAAAATTACTTCACATCGATTAAAAATTATTTAATGAACTTTAAAATTTAAATATTTTGTATCATTTTAAGTATGACATGATGATAAAAAGTATCAAATTTAAACGGTTAGAACCTGATTTCTAAAGTGAAGAATTATACTAGGGCGGACTGATTTATACGTTGTTTAATATAAGAATATACGAATAATGCCACAGAATTGATGAAGATGTTCTTTTGTTTCAGTCGCATAGAAAATTTTCGGCGCCTCGCCATGGGTCAATGGGATTCTATCCCAAAAAAAGATCTCGCCGTCATCGTGGTAAGGTAAAGGCGTTCCCCAAAGATGATCCAAGCAAGCCTGTTCATTTAACTGCCTTTATTGGTTATAAAGCTGGCATGACCCACGTGGTCCGTGAACCTGACCGCCCTGGTTCAAGTGAGTTTTGAATTTGTTATTTCGCTATCCATTTGTCCAATTGCTGTGACTAATTATTAGATTAAATTAAAACCAATGCATTCCAAAAAATTAAGTTATAGGGCACTTTTTATTTATAGATTTCGAATTCTACTGCACTAGTCAGATGTCTAGTAACCACTCATTCAGTGCACATTATATTTTTAATAATAATTGAAAGACTTCTTAAAAATTGTTTTTTAGAGATCAATAAGAAGGAGATTGTAGAAGCTGTGACTATCATAGAAACACCTCCTATGGTTTGTGTGGGTGTTGTTGGGTACATTGACACTCCACATGGTCTACGTGCGTTACTTACAGTCTGGGCGGAACATATGTCTGAGGACTGTCGTCGTCGCTTCTACAAGAACTGGTGAGTTTCTATAATTGCATGGTTTTAACAAATGAAAGTGTAAAATAGTGAGATATTTCACACTTAAAGATTAAATGTTACAAGCTTTTCCCATGAGGATTTTTTGCGTGTTTATCCAGACAACATTAATTTAATCAGTATATAGTATGGTTCCGTGATAACATTCAATCAAATCATAATATTAGATTTAACAAAAATAGATAATTTCATATATTATATAGACTAATTATTTTTAAAGCTCTCCACTCTAAAGATGAGAGCAAATCTTGAAATATGCACATGCATATTGCTGCCAAGTGGTCTCCGCTCAACGATGAGACTGCTAGGTTCTTTCTTACAGCTGCTTACCAATATCTAATAATCAGGTATAAGTGCAAGAAGAAGGCCTTTACGAAGACCAGCAAGAAGTGGCAAGATGAACTTGGCCGTAAATCCATTGAGAAAGATTTTAAAAAGATGATTCGTTACTGTAGTGTTATCAGGATTATTGCTCATACACAAATGAAACTTCTTAAGCAGCGCCAGAAGAAAGCCCATATTATGGAAATTCAGGTTAATGGTGGAAATATTGAAGATAAGGTAAAGTGGGCTAGGGAGCATCTTGAAAAACCAATTCCTATTGACTCTGTTTTTGCTCAAGATGAGATGATTGATTGCATTGGCGTTACTAAAGGGAAAGGATACAAAGGTATTTATTTTTTTCTAAACATGATTGAATTAGTTTTTGTTGTGACTAATGTTTAGAATATTGATAACCTTAATTAAACAAGCATCCTTAGGAATAAAAGTTAAGCTGTTTTAATGATATACTATGTTTTCTATAGGTGTGACTTCCCGTTGGCATACAAAGAAACTTCCACGTAAGACGCACAAAGGCCTACGTAAGGTTGCTTGCATTGGAGCATGGCATCCTTCAAGAGTATCTTTCACTGTAGCACGTGCTGGTCAAAAGGGCTATCATCACAGGACTGAGATGAACAAGAAAATTTATAGAATTGGCCAAGGTAATTAGCAATATTATTGTATTTTAAAATATATTTGGACTGACATATAATATATATTTTCTCAAATTATTAAAATTTACTAATTAGTTATGATTAATACTTGTTCACATTTCAAGGAATTCACACTAAGGATGGAAAGGTTATAAAGAATAATGCATCTACAGAGTATGACTTATCTGAAAAATCTATTACACCCATGGGAGGTTTCCCTCACTATGGAGAGGTGAACAATGACTTTGTCATGCTTAAGGGATGCTGCATGGGGCCTAAAAAACGTGTTATCACCTTGCGAAAAGTAAGTTCTAAAGATATTTCTTTTTGAAAACATAATTTAGATAGAACAAGCTTGTAATTGCAGATAAACTAAATGGATTAAACTTTTTCTTAATATAATAAATTAATGATTTCAGTCTCTACGAGTTCATACAAAGAGGGCAGCTCTTGAAAAAATCAATCTGAAGTTTATAGACACATCATCCAAATTTGGTCATGGTCGCTTCCAGACACCGGCTGATAAGGCAGCATTTATGGGAACCTTGAAAAAAGACCGCATTCGGGAAGAGGCTGCAGCCACAGCAGCACCAACTGCAGCACAATCTTAATATTGTTGCTTAATTTTTGAATAAATTTATTCAAATATTTGCTGTTTCTCTTCTAAATTCTTAAATGAACTTACTAATACAGTTTAGGAGAAACCATTATATTATTATATTGTCTTTCAAGTCTTTTGGGGTATGTCTTATCTTAAACCTACCCAATATACTACTTGTCTGAAAAAAACCACCATGCATATATTTTCATGCTATCTACATTAGATCAATCTACATAATTTAGCCAAGATATTAGATAACGTATACGTAATACAAGCCTGGTTCGTCGGTATACTATGTAATTAGTGTACATAATGAAGTAATAATGCTGGGTCGTTTTTAAAAATGTTCGAATTACCTACCTACATTTTCTAGAATGCGAATTAATTTCTTTTTTGGATCCCATGACATTAACATTAAAAATACACACAGATGCAAAGAGAATTTTAAAATCAAAGCAGTTTTAAACCATTAGGTTACTTATTTGAAAAAGAATACGCATAGTCGTCTGATTGGGCTTTCAGTTACATCTATGTGATACCAAGAGCAACACCTTCCACAAACTGGGTTTTTACTGCTCTATGCTTCTCAAAGGGATAAATCTGATATATCGAAATATAGCAGATAGTTGAGAAATTTTTCAATGAAATAGATTTATCTCAAAGGTCTTAGAGATCTATGCTGTGCAGGATGTATATGGATCACCCTAAAATGTTTTCCGTCATAAGGCTTGTGGTGAATCGTTATGTGAATTTGAATTGAAGTAATTATCTTAAAGCTTAAAAGTAATGTACTTTAGTACGAGTACTACGAATGAGTAATATGAAGTACTGAGCATATTAGATCTTAAATGAGTGGTATGGACTACTCATGAAGTATTCCTGTATTCTATCACTCTCAAAAGATAAGACATACACACATCACAACTAAATAAAGACTTCTCACTGTGGAAGCATACAGTTTGGGAGTCTAAGCCATGGTGGGAGAATCTAATAGATTTATTTTTACTAATTGAAAATCAGTTCTATTTCCTCCATTATGTTGGTCTACTCTTATTTCTTGTTAAGTCACACAAATCAAAATCATCATGGAGGGTACCAGAAGGTTGAAGGACTGGCTGAATAGACAAGATAAATTCATGACAATGACATATATTTTTCATATTCCATTTAAGACCTTAAGAATATTTTTGTCAGACTATAAGTATCTAACCAGAATGCTTAGGTCTTTCTGCTTAGAAGATCACTTAAGTATTGTTGTGAATAAAATGTCCCAACTACTCATTTACAAAGGAAAAGATGATATTTTTGCTGGTGCATGTGCTGGCTGTTTGAAAACTCCACCTTTCTCATAACTATTAAAATTCAGAACACCATTCTTTAGTTTTTAATGATTATGTTTCACATTGATTATTGTCAAAAAAATTGTTATGAACAATATATCGCACACATTGGAGAATGACATTTCGCTCATGTTGAATTTCTTTATGTAATAATTTTTCTAACAGGGTTGATGGTAGTTTATTCCTTTTACTTGTTATGTGTTTTTTAGTTACAGATTTATTCATTTGCCTATATTCTTTTGTTTGTTTTTTAAGACTATGAGTATTGGAATGGTCAACTGGTAAAATGGTTTCTTCTTTAACAACTTTTGCTTCCTCAGGGCCGCTCTCATCATCACTATCTGCCTGACATTTTAAATCTGTAGAATCTTGTAATATCATAATATTTTGTGATGTTTGCTTTTCAGACTTCTTACTTAAATGCTTAATTTCTTTAGACTGATAAGCAGGATTTTCCATTTCCATTTTATCATTACTATCAATAAGTTTAGCTTTATTCATCTTATTTATAATAAAAACATTTTTTTCAGCCTTATTTTGTGTTGTGATTTTTGTATCATCATCCTCATCAGATGATCCATAGCTACATATTAAAGAAGTCAAGGCGCTACAAACTATTGGTTCTGTAAGATTGTTACCTTTATGTAGGGTAATTTCATTATTAAAATCCTCGTCTTCTATAGGGTCATTGCCTTGAGCTTCTGATATATCTTCATTAGCATCTTTGTCAATTAGTATTGATTGGATGCCTGCAAAAGGTTTTAATTGTCTGGTTTCTTCTATTGAAGAAAATTTACACATTTTTTTGGATAATGGTATTTGTTTAGAGGAATCTGTTGCAACTCTTTTTCTATTACTGATGCTTCTTTTATATTTTCCTTGTTTACCTCTACTCATTTGTGAAAATCTATGATTAGATTTATTTTGAAAATCTGGAACAATTTTGGAAATAGTAAAAATTTCACACTATTTATTTAAAATGAATCTGCTCTCATCATAATCTTTAGCTTTTGGGGCTATAATAGAATCGATAATAGCAAAAGGATTGATATCTAGCAAGCTTTAAAAGTGGAATTTATTTAACCTGTCACCCGACACGGTTATTTTAAGTTTAATGAGCTTTTAGGCATAGCTGCTAGAAAAAATGCATGTGTTTACGCAGGTCGATCACTTGAAGAAATTTGGGGTAATACTAGTTTAGGTAGTACGAATTTTGTATGGCTGTATTTCCAGCCTCCTTACAGCATATGGTAATCAAACAGATATACAATTATCAAGGAATCTCATTTCGCAAGGAATTGCAAGAAGCCTTACCCAATTTACTTTTTCTTCTAAATCCGTCATATTGAATACCCATTTTTTCACCTCTACTTATTTTTTCTTTAAGTTCAGCCTCTTTTTTCTTTATGTTTTCGATTGTAGGGTATTTTCTTTTCCTTTCCTCCCTCCATTTTTTAATGTCTTCTGGATTATTTAATTTAGCTATTTTTTTGAATAAACCAGTTGAATGTTGCATTTGTATATGTTTTGTTATTATTTTGGGATGAGCAATAAATTGACATCCATCTATTTTGCATTTCTAAAAATATACACATTTTCTATTACAAGCAGTATTAATTTCTTAGATATTATGGTAAATTTTAGAAAAAATAAAATAAAATAATTGTTCATTATACATAGATATGTTTAGTGAGATATGATTCATGTATACTTATAGGACATCACATCTGGGTTAATATTAATTTTTCTTTATCCTTTTTCTTATTATCTAATTTATTGCGAAGTAAAAATCCTCTATCATATTTATAACTACATAATGCTATGATGGAAAATAAATTGAGTTGCAAAGAATGTTCAATCTTATTAAATCACAGTTACCTGGATGTGTTGACAATGATAGAAGTATCATTTTTAAGATGACTAAAGAGTCTTCTTAAAAGTTGTAACTTTTAAGTTACAATTTAAAAAGAACAACAAACAAAACTTGTTAGTTTAGAGATTGAGGTGATATCTTATGACTCAGTTATGTATATTTACTTGATCATTCTTATTGGTTAGGACTGTGTTGATCATATATAATAGTGATAAAACTGAAACTAGCATTGGATAATATTTGTTAATGTAAAATTTATGCTTCTTATTGATTGATCCGTAATAAGTAGTAGAGGTTTGACAACACTGTAAAGTAGTAGTATTACAAATAAGGTTTAGGGTAGGCTAAGTATCAGTATTATAATACGTTGAAGACAATGTACCTCATGCTGAAGTTTATGATTTTCCAGAAATCGCGCTGTTGTAAATCCCTTGTCACATGTTTCACACCAGTGTTGGAAACCAACTTTGTGAATATTTGGACGTAGCTGGAATCCTTTCTTTCCATTTTCTCGAATTGATGTATTCCATTCTAAATTTTGTTTATAATTTGCATAACTAGTTGGTCTGACGTTGTACGAGTGTCCTGTAGGTCTTTGCATCATGATAATTTATTTAATTTTCTTTTTTAGTCGAATATTTACTTTGAAAGTTTGAACCACAATCCACAATTATAACTTTTTTTTATTATTTTTATTAACGGCCTGGACTCCAGTCTTTTAAGGCCTATTTAAAACTTTATATAAGTCAAAGTGTAATGAAAGTATTGTTAGAGATCTTGCATTCTAAAAGTGCACGCCCCTCCAATGTCTTTACTCACACACAAAAAACTTATGTACAGACGAAATACACGCAAACTTGTTATTCTAATTGGTTACTCAGTTGCCGGACAGACACGAACGTACGGACGAGCACGCATCGATCGTTGCCAAAAGTACAGTTAGCATGTCATAAAAAAAGAGGATAAATATTTTTTATTTTAAATAATAATTAGATACAATTTTTCTTTAATAGAAAAATATGGAGAATTTTATAAAACTATGTGGCGAAAAAAAACGGGCAAAACTTAACATCTATCATTATTTCATCATTAAAGCCATTGCTTTAATTAAGGAACGAATTGACATGATTGATAGAAATATGTGGGAAAGTACGTGTCGAAATGTGAATGGTATTGAGATAGAATATATGAAAAATTCTGACATGGATTTTGAATTTATAATTAATGTTGAGTCCGAATCTAAAGAAAGCGACATGAGTGACTAGCGTTAAAATTGTAAATATTTATTGCGGTTTGATTTTTTTCTTTTTTTACTAATAAAATAAATGAACAGATTTCTGCATTACGTTTTATTAATGATTCTAATAGATGCATAATGAATATATGATATGATCTTTATTAAATTAAGTTGGCAAGCTAGCTCTTGATTGCGAATTCACCTGATGGATGCCGATGTAGTTTAAGTTTCTTGAAAGGGTTTGGTGATGAAACGTGTAACCATTCAGGGTTTTTACACGACATCATACCTGAATGCTAAACCGCTTGGTGGAACGTCTTTGTTAGAAGGTTATGTCGGAAGTATCTATCAAGTCAAGACCAGGGATAAATTTTAGAAATATACTAATATGTTTTTTCTAGGATTCGAATGCGGGACTTCCCGTTTACAATCCACAGCGCTTACTATTACTCCAGGGAAACGTTAAAAACTTACTTTTTATTCTAAAGAATTTTCAACATAAATTTGATTATAAATATTATATAATATTAATTTTATTTTTATGCAAACGTTACTTGTAACCCGTGTAACCGGATTGGTCGAAATTGCTGCGCGCACACATATAAAGTAGTACAGTCAATATTTTCTCTCACACATTAAAATAATGTTATTTGGTGGAGGTACAACAGCTACAACATATGGAACAGGCCAAACAATTATTGACAGGTTAAGTTTCATATAATTTGGAATTATTATGCCAGGACGATTCTACCACCTTACACGATTCTACCACCAGTTCAGAACGCTATTATTCTCTGAAAAGAACTGGCAAGAAACTCAGTGGTTACTCTTATCACGAATATTAAGTATTCGAGGTTAGATTCTAATAACACGGAACGGTATGTGGGTTGGTGCGGATCTGTCCGAACAATATTAAACATCGCTATAGTAATCACACGAATATGAGGGTAGATTCTAATAACAAATAACACCTAATTTAGGTACTCGCGGATCTGCCTAACCATTATTAAAAGGACACAGTAATAATTACACCTGCTTGTTTAACCAAGACAGTTTGTAACACGATCTAAACGAGGGAGCGTTTAATAATCGTACAAGTCTCGTTTACAACGAAACTCCAAGACAAGGGTCTAGCCGCGTAAGCGTAAGTTAATAACCGTATTCGAGACCCCATTTTTTATAATTAATTTTCGCTCCAAAAGTAAGTCCCTTACTTGTTCGGCCACGTGATTGTAGTGTTGGCAACTTTCATTCCTAACACGGCCTCTCCTGACCGTGCTTCGTATTCGATAGCAACTTAGATCTCAATATTATCCTCAGCACCTAGCATGGAACACAAGCAGCGTACATTAACATATCTCCGTGAGACACACGCAGCGCTCTCTATGGAACACACGCAGCGTCCATTAACATATCCCCGTGAGACACAAGCAGCGCTCACTATGGAACACACGCAACGTACATTAGCATATCCCCGTGAGACACACGCAGCGCTCACTATGGAACACACGCAGCGTCCATTAACATATCCCAGTGAGACACACGCAGCGCTCACTATGGAACACACGAACATTTAAAGAGGTGAGTAATGGTAGGGAGATCGAGATCTCTATGGAGGACAACGTTCCGCATGAACCACGGACAACCAGTGGCTGTTCGCATAAATCGGTTCTGTGATCTTTGGAGCCTGAGCACTCTGACCCTTGAAACGTGCGCGAACACAACGCTCGCATAGGACATTATTGGTCTTATGCAAGTTTTGTAGAGTGTCACTTTGTTGCGGAGCGACATCTTACTTTTCTTGCATAACATCGGATAAAGTCGTCCCATGACATACGCAGCCTTATTGCAGATTATGTGTATGTGCTCGTGGAAGGTCATGGAAGGTTGAAAGGTGACACCTAGGTACTTGACTTTCTGTTACCAGTGAATCGGTGTATTGTAAAGGGAAATTTCCGCCTTGCAAAATGTGCTCCGTGAGGCGGTGCACTTGTTGAACACATGTATTTTTTGGACGAAATCCGAACTGTTTGTTCGGAATAAGATTTTGGGTATCAACTACGGATTTGAACCGGGCGAGGATGATTCGTTCGTATATTTTTCCTAAGCTAAAATTTTATGTAATAAAAAAAAAGGTTGACTTTAAATATGATAATAATTGATTAATATAGAAATCATTTATTTTTTTACATCCCTAAGACCATACTATATATAGTATATAAATATATACTATATAGGTCTTACCATAGACTACTAACTAAAATAGGTCTTACCCTCGCCTTTAGATTACAGAATATCAGTTTATATTTAATACAAATCAAATATTAAATACACAGTAATTTTAATGTGTGACTCCCGCACGAAAATGAATAATTCTGCCGCAAAGGTATATATGTTATTGTTAACATAATGTTGACGAAAGATTTTCGTCGTTACGTATAGTTACCTATATTAATTTCAGGTGGGGGAGATATTTACTGAAGCAGGGGCAGCTTTCAATAAATTAGCGGAAATGACCATGATGCTGCATCCAATGCCTGAACCTCAGCCAAGGTATTTCAAGAATATGTTATATGTAATATTGGTTATTACAATAATATTACATATAACATATTTAATATATTTAGTTATACATAACTACAAAAACATTTAATTTATTTATTCGGATCTTCAACAGCATTACATATTAAGTAATTCAACAAATAACCTAATATTTTTAAATTATTTATGTAGTATCAATTATAGGAGATCACATTGTTGTTAGTTATAGTGTCACGATTATAAGTAATTACTATAAATAATTTTAAACAGAAAAATAAACAAAACGATATTTAAAAAAATAAAAAAAACAACATTAATCCTCAAATATTACAACTCTGACATTAGAATTTAAGTGCATTTTTTCAAAAATTGTTTGTAAGAGTATTTTAAAATACTAAAGTATTCAAATGATACATCTTTAGATTATTTATACAGTTTTTTTTGCTAGCTTTAAAGAGTAACCATACTTGTTATAGTACAATATTTCAAAATTTTGTGCTTATGGTAAGAACATTATATAAATGTAAAGAGACTCTTTCAAGGAATACCACCTGAGGTTTTCAAAACGTGATGTTCAATGTCATTCCTCCAGGTGTTTATATATTTATGTATTATTATTATATAAATTTATGTATTGCTTAAGAACTGCTTACTTCGAAGAGTATATATGACTCACTAATGTTATTGAAATTAATGTAATTGTAAAATATTTCAGTACCCAGTCAAAAACACCAATTAAGAAGAAGGTCCAAGAGGAACGTGTAGGAACAATTAATAACAGTGGTGGTTCAGGCCAGGTATAATGTCTTTGGTGTGAGAGGTGTAATTATTCATCATAATTATATATGATGTATCTTGACTCCTATCTGGTAATATCTATAGAAAAGTTACACAATTTTATATAATTGCATCATTACGAGGAGGCAAAATTATAGTCAAAACAACTATCAGTTATTCAGTAAATGGAATATATAATATTGTAATTGGAAGTACTAGTTTAATATTAATTGAAATAATACTTAAAATATAAAGTCTTAAAGACACATTACTTGTTGTAGGAATATTTAGCAATATGTAAATAACTTTTATGGTTATAATGAGTAATTGAAGTTAACATAACTTGTATATTTTTCTTGTCAATAAATATACCAATTTGTATATTAATACATTTTTTAAAATAATTTTATATTTCAAATATTATTATTAAAGATTTGTTGAGATTATGTTAAAAATGAGAAATGTATTGCCTTTGAAAAGTTTAAGGATGTATATCACACATAGTTAAAAAAAGTTTAGAGATGTTAAAATTAAGTTGCATATGAAATAAATGTCAAGCCTTGTGGCAACAAACAATGGGAGACAATGGTGGCACAGTTATTACTTTATTTTTTCAGGTTACACTTAATATGCTAAATGCTTCAGAGTCTGAAATGGATGTTGGAGGCCTTGGAAGTGATGTCAAGCTTGAATTTGAATCAAGCACTGAGGAAGTTACAACATAAGGATTTATTTAATAGGTAGTAAACCTTATATTTAAGTAATTTAAGAATAACATAAGTCAAGACTCATTTTTTAGTTCCTACTTTTTATTATGAGTAAGTTAAGTTCTAAATCATATGTAAGCAGTCTTTAGTATAAATATAAGTTATAATTTTCGAAATAATGAACTTTTTTTGATACTGAACTAAGTCAAGAAAATTTGATAAAAAGAGGGTATACAGCACTGCAGGTATAACAAAAACAATTAAGTAGATTCTATATTTATTTAGTTTGCAGTATTCAGTATATTCTGCTATTTGGAAATTACTTCTAATCTAAACTATATCAATACTAATATTATAGTCTGTTTGTCTGATATATTTTCACTGCAAATTTGCATTCAATTGTATAGGATGTGAAAATATGAAATAAAAAAAACCGTTTTCCTTTGGTTAAAGAAAAAATGTGTACTACATAATAGAAGTGATTTTAAGACTAAAGTGAACAATGGGTGTAATTAGTTTTGTATATTTGAATCTTTGTAAAATCTATTTTCCTTAAATTATTTTTATTTATTAATTACATATATTATTTAATTTATGTGATTTTAATGTAAATTGTACATTACTGACAAAATTGGTTGATGTAATAGTGCATAATTATTGGTTTGATACATTAAAAGCATATATTAATATCTCTTGTTTTCTTTCCAAAACTCTGTTTATAGAATTTTCAACAAAATGCTTTATTATAAAACTAGTTTGTTTTATTTTATTATTAAGTGATAGCTCTGTATCTTTCTATTCCATGAGGATAATGATGATTCATAAACTTTTTTGTGACTGTTTTTACATAAAACTTCTTCTATTTGTGTATCTACATTGTCTCTAATACTTAATGATTGATATAGTTCGAAACTTTTACCTGATTTCTTCATTCTTCTCTGAGCATTTTTATAACATTTCCATGGTTGTGGTTCTATAACCAAAGCTCTTGCATTATGTTTAAGAAAGTTTAAAAATCTCATTAGTTCTTCATCTCCATTATTTATGTGTATCCACATTGTAACAGAAAAGCAAAATATTATATCAAACATTAGTTTCTTTTCAGCTTCTTTATATTCGTGTATGAGTTGGCGGCTTGTGTCTGTCACTACATCACAAGTCTCAAAAGATAAGTCACAAAAGTTATTTTCTTCTTTTGCTCTTTGTATTAAAATTGGATCAATATCAATACCCAGCAGTTTAATTTTACATTTAGGGTATATATTTTTTAAATATAAATATAAATCCTTCGTAAGTTCTCCTGTATTACAACCAATATCTAAACCAATGATGGTATCATTTTCGGTTGCTGGAAACATTTTTGGATCTAAATTATTTGTTCTTTCTTTGGAACTGTGAAACGTGTAATAGTTTATAAAGTTACCAAACTTAACTGCGCCAGGATTATTAGCAATAAATGAAAGTTGTTGTAACGACATAACAAAATTGTTGTTTAAAAATGTGAGTATGCAATATACTTGTAGCTTATAATTGTGAACTGTCGTAAAAGTGAAATAATTATGTTGCATTAATAATAATGGATACATGTAAATTCATTCGTTAATATTTATTCACACAGGAAAATAGAATTACTTGATTTAAATGTACACTTGTCATATGTCATATTTCATAATGACCAACTGACATAAGCTAATACAGATAACTAAGCCTGAAGTGTGTATTAATTTGTTAGCGTTTTATGGTTAAAGCAGCAGAACTACAATAACAATGTTAGAACCAAAACATTCAGTTTCAATCATTTTCAATGAATAATTTGACTTTTTGTAGGGGTTTTGTAGGCATGTTGAAGGTGTGGTCTCAAGGAGTTGGAAAGGAGACAGGTTATTGGATAACATAAAGTTGGTAGAGGCCACGTTAGTGGTAGCCACATCAGGAAAACGAATAAAAACTTAGCTTATTAAACGGACCAAAATGTATCCGAGTTTCACCGACTTGTAACCTATTTTATATTGTCTTTTTGTTTCGACTGCTATCCCTAACGGCTTGTATGTCGACGGACGCACAGAAAGTTGGCTAAGGGTGTCTGTTGCGAAGAGTAGAGAGCATTTAAGCATTGTTAGCGAACGTTATTCTAGGTTTTAGGTGTCTTCAGCGTCTACACCACGGTGTAGGGTAGGTCATTGATCATTGCCATAAAACAGCAGCAACAAGTATTCGCCCAGAATTTCTTATCTTTTTAGTTCATTTTAAATCATGCCATAACGTACGTCATTTTTAACTTTTAAACTTAGCCTAATATACCTGATATTAATATTATTGTTTTGATTAAATTATCTATTTATTATTTTAGATAAGTCTGCTCTAAACTTTGTGTTCGATCTTTATAAAGTTCAGCAACGAGAAATGTACAGTGAAATTGTATTTACGTACCTAATGCTTTTTTAAAAGTTTATATTAATGAAAAAAATTAACCTTTGTATGTAAGCTATGGAAAATTAAGAAATGAGTATGATTGATAATTAAGTTTTATTAAACGAATATTTGAATTTCGAAGTCGCAATGAAAATATTGACCTAAGACCTTACGGTCATGCAGTGCTTGAAGTGGATTATAAATAACTAACAAAATGTTATAATACACAAAACTCCACCTCATCTAACCTTTTAAATAAACTATGAATTAGTTTCAATTTTTATAATATGTTTCATTCTGTATATTCTGATATTTATAAGGTCGCAAATTGTAAGGTAGAAAACAAATACCCGATTTACCATAATATTATACTACTTAATAATATTAAACAGTTACCGACGCTTTCGATATGCTTGGTTACAACTCTTACTTTCCTGCAATCGTAAATATCCGTAGTTCCTTATGTTGTGCATCCTCATCGAAACCACGCGTTTGTGTGGTTCATAAATAGCTTTGTGGTAAATCAACCTTGCACTCTGTACAAGTGTTGTTAGAGACAAAATTAGCACATTTGCAACAGTTAATATTATTATGAATTATAGACCGAAACCGGTCGTCCGTGAGTGAAAAGTGGGATTATAACGTCCTCACGCTAAGTCATTCACGATATAATTTTTAATGCTTAGATTTAGTACCATTTTTATCCTAAGGTCTTACAAAACCCATGTCTGGGACTCCCAACCATATGAGGCCCTGCAATGTATTTCCCTACATAATAAAAAAGTACTTCTAAAGGTACTTTACAATGGATCTCCAAATTATAATGTGCCTAACGACCTAAGACGCCACTGCGTCACGTAAATCTTCAAATACAGTGAAAATTGTGGAATAAACTTTTTCTTTTCTTGAAAATTTTATCGGAGAAATTGTTAAAATTTTCTCAATCATTTCAAGTTCAGTTACGTAAGTACGCGTGCAGGAGAATTGGTGCGGAATGGCGGATGTTTGGTGGTGCTCAGCGGTGAAGCGGCTCGCCGTTATAAGCTAGAATCGGTTCCCTCGACCGACAGTCGACGCTTGGCCATCCTTACATACGTTAATTTGATATATTGTGTAGTGTGTTAAAATTATCAGCAACATGTGTGCCTCATTTCGGATAGCCATTGCATCGGTTATCTGTATTGTTGTCACCTCAGCTAATGTTCACGGTCCTCGGAGATCCCGTAGAATGGATGTCGAAGATTACTCACGAAATGAAATCGATAATGGTAGAGCAGATGAAAGCTCTTGGTGGCCTTCAGCAGAGTTTGCCATTTTACAGAAAGTTTACGACGATTGCAGTTCGCAAAATCAATTAGTAATGTGTCTTAAAAGTAAAGCACTGTCGGCGTTAACGAAAGCAGTGGAGCAGGTGAAATCAGTGTTTAAAGTGACCTCATGAGTGTTTAAGTGAAATAGTATTGTGTAATTTAATCTTTTGTTATTGCACAGGAGAGCGTACCGCTTGCCGATGGTCTGAACTTAGTCAAACAAGCCGACTCGCCAAGTGCTGTAGCAGAGCCACGTTTTTTCCCTGGTATGTCAACCGAAGATAAGCTCGACACAATGCTACGAACGCGCTTCGAGCAACTAATGAGTACACATACAGTTTCTGTTGACCTCACTGAAGGTAGAGGTAGAGGTGTGTATATATATCATTAAATGTTAATTGGTAATATAAATTTGACAAACCCATTTGCATTTTTTTTACTAATATAATATTCTCGTACAGGGAAAAAGGTTATGCCTTATCTGCTACTTGGTATTTTCACTACTGTAAGCATCTTTGGAGGAATGGCCCTGAAAACTTTAGCTGCTATTGCTGGAAAAGCTCTCATTGCAAGTAAGGTTGCATTGACCATTGCGGGTATCATCGCCCTAAAGAAAATTTTTAGTCATGATGGATCAACAGGCGAAACTACCTTCCAAGTACATGCAGATGGCCACCATAGGTAAATTAATTTTTTAACAAATTAATTTTTATATTTTTTACACATTAATTATTAAAATAAACCATAAAAATTACTAAATATATGTATCCGTAATAAATATAAAAAATATTTAATATGAGTAAATATAAAATATTAATTGTGATGTCCAAAATTTTTTTTTGGAATTTAATCATGTATATTCATATATTCGTATATTCATATTCCATTGATTATACAATGTCAATCTCTCTTAGTTTGACAAAGTATCGAAGTTAATATCAATAAATTCATTTATTCAACCGTGGATCGATAAATTGATAAATAAATAAAAAATGATCTATTTGTAATTCAATTTATAACGATTGCTCTTCTAAGACCATGATTATTATTCCTTCAAATTAGTAACATTCACACGGAAATAAATAGCATTCTTTGCAAGGCGTAGACCATCTATACTTATTTCAAAACAAAGACCCAAAAAGCTGTCTGTCTGTATGTAATCGATTTTATCAAAATCTACTGAACGGATTTTTGTACGGTTTTCACCAAAACATAGAGCAATACTTCCGGATGGTTTAAGTAAATAATACATATCGGTATTATGTAAATTTTATTGAAGAAATCGAGCAGTTATGAATAAACTTGCTTGCTGGGAGATGTAGTCGCGTGCGCTGCGTAAACCAGAATTGTAGATCTATAAAAATACTACAAAAAAGTCCGGTATAGCATGTTTCTATCTCTTATGGTTGACTCACAATAACTACTTTTATGTTTAAAATTTGAATTACACAAATAAATTGTGACACGCTGATTTTCACGCGCGCGTAGCCGCTGGCACAGCTAGTAATCGTAATAAGTTCATTAATAGTTTAACGCAGCGGTTGTTAAAACGTTTACAAATTTTATTAATTTTATCTTTATCTGTATATCCACAGATTTTAATGACTATTCTTTAATTCTAGTCTTTAATTCGAAGGCGAGACTTATACGTGGTGAGACCAGCGAGGTTCAGCGTGGGGGGTCCGTATCGCTACTACGAGGGGCGAGCAGGTTCAATTGCGTAGCCAGTGTCTCCTGCATACCTCACACGCAAACCCACCTCGCTGCTCCAATCGACCCTGCGCTGAAACCCACAAAAAATGACCTCAAACCAAAGTACCGTCCACCTAGTGGACATTCTATTTAAAACAACCCGATGTCCACCTTCATGTTCGACTCTACGTCAGTCAATAATTTAATGTAATTTATTTATTCGTGACTACGGCTGTAGGTTTATGTAATTGTAAAATAATTTATTTAAGGAGAAATAAACATAATTATAAACAGTGTAGTATTATTTTTGCATCAGACTTAAATAGCATATTATTACAGATTGAAAAGTGAAATGTTTGGAATAATATGTTATGAAATCGCAATACCGATTATTGTGTGACGCAGTTACTATCAGAATAATACTTTTAATGATTCCAAAGACGCATACCTCTTTGCAGTAAGCAATTTATGTCAACTGATAAAGTATGAATAATATTAATAAATAAATTAAATTTATCCATTTGTATATTATAAATTACTTGTTAAATTAATTTACATTTAATGATCTTTGTAGTGTTAATGAGAAAAATTGATTAACTGCACAGAAACGCTTTCCCCACACGCTCTAGTGGAGAACGGTATAGAAATATGTTTAGATTTTCCATTAATGTTCAGTGGCTATGAACGTGGAAAGTAGAAAGTTATAATCGATCCACTGCACATGCATGCACAAATAACTACATCTAGAATGTCTGAGTCTTTATCAGTATTAACTGCATTTAAAACCGAAGAAATTATATTTATATAAGTGCTGAATTTTTTGAGAAAAGGAAATTTTAAAATAATGTGATATTCAGAAAAATCCAGACTGATTGTAACTAATCCAATCACTTTTATTTAAGAATTTACAAACTTTCAAGAAGTTATAGACATCTTATGAATTCATTTGTTTCTTTTCTTTCAAGTATAAGAAAATTTACATATTTCAAGTAACATAATTAATATATGAATGATTGCCTGCGATTTCCTCAAAGGGACGATTTAAATAATGATATCTAATTACAGCAGAGTCTGGTGGTAAGTTTTGCTATGGGATACGTCAATTTGAGATTAATTTTCAATAACTATTGTTATTTTATTATATACTATTTACATATTGTACTTACATGTTTATTATACATTATGTTATATGAACCTGAGATTGCCCAGCGATGAGATCCTGCTACTCTTTGGAGGGGTTACGGGTTCAAACCCAGGGCAGACACCAATGAACTTTTCTGTTTAAACTTATGTGTCCAATTGATATGTGCAATTTATTGCACGCTTTTCGGCGAAGGAAAACATCGTGTGGAAACCTGCGTATCTCTAGAGAGTTCAGGGGATATGTGTAACCAACCAATCCGCATCGGAGCAGCATGGTAGGTCTTAGCTCCAAACCTTCTCTCCTAAAACGGAGAGAAATGGTCTATTCCTAGCACTGTTATACTATATGTTTATACCACGTTTAAATCTGCTTATAACAGCATATGATTGTAAACATATAGTTAACGAGGTATCTCCATCGAGGAGGGTAGCAATATTGCAGTGTGCCATGGCATGTGTTAGGCTTCGGAAGGTCAGCCAGTTGATTAGTCGGGCACCGGTAAAGGCCGACCACATTGCAGGTTCGTGCGCCCGAACGCTGTTTATAATGCAGATATGTGTTTGCCCAATCGCTGCACGGTACGTTGGCTATATGGCATAGTTAATGCGGCTCGAGTCTCTTTGCATACGCAAATATAGGGCGGGCGGTCCAGCTCTGATTAAGCGGTACGCTGGCGGTGATGTTGGCTTCATTTCTGTTTTAGGAGCTACGTTACACTTTGATTACTTTCACGGGGTTTCAGAGTAAATTAAGCAAAACATTTATTGTTTAATATAAGGGCGTATACAAAACGTATCTACTCAGAAGTTGTGTTGTATTACTTGTTATGATTAAAAATATAAATAAACATATAGTTTCGTATTCAAAATTTGCTTAAAATTTACCTATAATAAGTTATTACTTATTACAGGAAAATTTTAACTGTAATGATGAATCTATCTCCTATTCTATCTATTCACACTGCCTTTTTCGGAGTATGGCCGCCATGCCGGCACCATGAGACCCAGTTTCTAGGAATATTAAAAAAATCAATATTTACATAATGTGAGGTGATCTGCTTCTCAGACATTTATTGACTTTCTTGGCAGTCGTTGTTTATTTATTTATTCAATGGACAATCAACAATAGTTACATTTAAATATTTACTGTTTATTTTTATTTTATTTCATCTTTTTTTTTATAATTTAGCAGAAACAACTTCAATGACTTTGCGTCGTAAATCGTCTGCGTTTTATCTTTGGGTCTTGGCTGTATATCGTAATTATTTACTAGTTTTGCATCTATACAGATATTTAACAGGTCTGTCTTTGTAGTTATGTAGGTGTTGTGTCCCTTGAGTCCTGCGTGCGGCTGGTGCATTAGCTGCTAATATTACCTGCTAAATCTGTTCAGGTGTCCATTTACCGTGACATTCAATATTTGATGTCACGTGCCTTTGAATTAGATCACAATAATATCTATATAGGTACATACATTTAAAGGAAAAGATGCATCTTAATTAGATTAAACAAACGTCTGTTTGATTAGTACTTAAAAGTAGAAGTCTTGATACCCGAAACATCATAGAGCCTGACCGCAGATTGACAATAAAAGTTGTAGTATAAAACGTCTTAAATATTTATTATTGATCTCACAAGAAAAGAGTAACAATATTACTCGGAAGAGCGTCGAAGATGTAATATTTTACCGTAAAGGTACATATATGGACATAACATATGTGGCTGCGAGCGTCAGTCGTAGAGCGAAGTTACTTTACGGGCGAATGGTCAAAGTATCCGACATAAACCTATTTTGTTCTCTTCTTATATTGGATGTGCGCTCCCTTCTTCAGCCGCTACGCCGCCGACCGTTGTCCTTCGACACAGGGCTGTCTGAAATAAAAAAAACATCTTTCATTAAAAAAAATGAACATCCATACTAATGTTATAAAGTCTGTCTGTTATTCTATACAACTAATCCGATTAAGTAATATTAATGAAATTTATAAACATATAAGTTTGTATACCGGGTTTATATATAGGATAAAAAAAATAATCGTTTTTCCTTCGCGTACAAAATCAAAATATCCGGGAGTTGTCGGGGTAGTTTCTAAATATAGCAAAATGTTCAGATATGGTTTTTCGCTTTTTATCATATATTATACAACTAGGCGTACAAAATCAAAATATTCGGGAGTTGTCGGGGTAGTTTCTAAATATAGCAAAATGTTCAGATATGGTTTTTCGCTTTTTATCATATATTATACAACTAGGCGTACAAAATCAAAATATTCGGGAGTTGTCGGGGTAGTTTCTAAATATAGCAAAATAATCAGAAATTATTTTTCCCTTTTTATCATATATTATACAACTAGTTTGTAGGTATTATTTATCTAAGACAAAAGCAATAGCATCTTTTTTTCTATAATAATAATATTAAAGGAATAGGGTCTATTATGGATTACTAAGGGAATTTGAAAAAAAGTTACGATAGAATTAGTTTTTCTATATTCCACGTTTTTTGTGTACAAACGCGGATTGTAGCAAGACAATTCTTTCATAACTTTTGTACTATGTAATTTATGGAAAGAGTACTTCCGTTATTTTTTTTAATCACAAGTCAACTTTAAAGGACATTTATGAAATTGCTAATATCAACATTTAGAAAAAGTAGGATTTTTAATATGATATTGCTTTAGTACAATATTTTGTGTAACATTTTTTTGTATTAATTGGGCTAGTGAAGACTTTTTACTAACCTTCGTATTACAAAACCGTTAGAAAAAAGAAAGTTTAACGAGATAAGGCCTATACTTACAAAGTGAAATCTTACTTCGTAGTTAAGTATTAGGTAGGAAATAATGTTATTATAGTAATCATAAAGTCAAGTACGCACGGAAAGATTTAGACTAGAGTTTTCCCACTAAATAGGTATCATAACTATAAAAAACCTATATATTGGTCAAACTAAAAATAACATTACAACAACAATAAAAGTTAGTTAAAGTAAGTTTTATAACTTGGAGAAGTCAATTCCACAAATTTATTATTAACTTTTACTTTACTATTATTAACTTAAGCCCTTTACCCTCGTTCATATACTTGATGACGATCACATGATATGTTAACAAGCTAATTTGTTCAATAAATAATGATTTAACAATTATTAACGATTTAAAAAACAATGATTTACCGTGGTTTGTAGTTGTGTATTTTTTTTTCATATAGAACTGGACTGTAAATCCTTCTAAATTGTTCAACTTCGGTGTTAAATACTTAACTATATACTCACTACATTGTTCTTTTACCTCCTCCAGTAATTATATTCTAGTGAGATTATATAAGCTTCAATCGTACCAAATTTCACTAAATTGTTTCAGTAGATTAGCCTTGAAAGCTTAAGTGACAGAAAGACATCCGCTTTTATAATATTAGTATATGCACTTAATATCATGAAATATAGGATGGGCGTTCAACCCTATGTTTGGGCGGGCCGTGAGGAAGTTTTGTTGGGAATTATGTTGGTACGTGCCAAAGCCATTATTGCTGCGAGAAAAGTTCATCAATTTCATTTCTATCTCCGTACACGTCCAGCGCTTTCTCCCCGTAATACATATTACTAACTTGATAAGCATTCGCCTTTCAGGTACATAGTTTCCTAACTAAAATTTATTCGAATTAGAATTACGAGGATTTAATATTGGTTTTATTGTTATTTCATCATAAATACAATTATACGAAATTCGCGTTTATCATGTAAGTATGGATGTTTCGCATAATTAGTTAGATTCGAGACCTCAGCTCAGCTTGTCAGTTAGAAATCATTTCTCCGATTCTGTTAGATGTGCCCAAAGGGATATACCAATAACTGATGTCAAAATTTTGATTACATTGTGATATTTTCACACAATTCTTGACAAAGTAGGTATTTTTATCATATTAATATTTTGCATCTTGCATCTTAAGACTGATGTGGTTCTACATAATCCAAAATTACTTTAAATTTATTGAAAAATTTCATCATCTAATTTATTTTCTCATTAATGCAAGTTTTTTTTGCTATTTTCTAGCAGACGCCGCGAAAGTAACTGAACACGCTAGTATATGGAAATGGGATCACTGAAAAGTGAAACAAATTCAATGTGTGATAACTTTCTAATTTTCACTTAAGAGAAAAATCGGAATGAACTATTAGAAGTTGCTACTTACTTTAGTAGTTACTTTTCGATTGAAAAAACTAGGTTATATTTAGAACTAGTTGTACTTGCGACTTCCTCCGCGTAGAAATCAGTGTAAATTAACTGATTTAAAATTTGAACATAACGTAAAAGTAGTTTTGTGCGATAACCATGAGATAGAGACATGGTGTACTGGATTTTTTGTAATTTTTTTATAGCCCTATAATTCTCTGGTACATTACTTTAGTGTATCTCTGTTGGCTTAAGCACTCGCGACTAAAGCTCTCAGCAGGCGAGTTTTTTTTACAACTACGCAACACCTTCAACACAATTATTACAAAACATCAAAAATCCGTTCAATAGATTTTGAGAAAATCGATCACATACAGATAGACAGCTTATGGGACTCTGTTTTATACATAATATATTCTTTAAGGTACACATTTTTAGCATTATTTTTGTTTAAAAGCCTTTTTAATATTTTACAAAATACAGAAGAGTACATATTTTCGAAGTAACCTCTAAAGCATTTACACGTCTAACAAATGAGTATCGCGCAAAACAAGCAACATGTCAAAGGTAAAGCGTAAATAGAGTAATCATACAATTTGTGCTGATTTTCAGTGGAGGCACTGCGGTTTGTGTACCAAAATTAGGTTGCAGGTAAAACGTGGTCCAACTAGTTGATTGTCAGATTAGATAATGAGGGTGTATTTTTGCGGCTTGCCTTTAATAGAAGAGTCGCGTACTAATGTGAAAGTTATAATAAATAATAAACTTTAAGTTTCTGTTCTGAACGTATAGCGAGAGAAATTATAGGCTATTCCTCACTCGCTAACCGCTTCTTAGACCAGTTTCATACAACTTTCTTAAATAAGATTAGACGTCACTGGCAGAGGGTCTCTAAAATATTATACAGAGTATGTCACGATAGAGCAAGAAATATGCCATGATTTTTTTTATCGACGTTACACTTCTGTGAGGCTATTGTCTTCGCGATTTAGTTTGTTCTGGTTTACTTCTGTGTTCTTTAACTATTGTTCTGGTTAATCCTTTTAAGTGAAATTAAATGAAATGTTCTAAAAGTATCACCGCAAAAACAAAGTCTTTCATATAAATATAATACAACGTGTAAATAGTAATAGATTCGGAATAATTTTCCTGTTAAGAACCTTTTGATATAACTATAAGGCCATTTATCGGCCTTAAGAATTCGCTGAAAATTTACCTCGTTGGTTATAACTTTTTAAGAAAAACTGTTCTGACGACTGCACGTATTGAACTTTTCACAAAAAGTATGGCAACTGGTTCTAAAATATTAAAATTTCATTCTTAAAATCTTATATTCTCCCGGTATTCATTTTCATTTAAACTTCGGTATGTATTTCAAAGTAGCCTTTTAGTATTACATTTGTCAACCAATTTGTTGAAACTGTCTTTTAACTTTTAATATATCATCATAATTTACGGCAAACTATTGTTATTACAAACTTAAACGAATGTTTAACGTGTAGTTAAACGGTGATAATAAGTGTAGTTCTCATTTCCCTAACGGTCTCGGTCGCGTGGTTGGCAGTGTATTCGTATGTAATTTTCTAAAGTGCACGCACGGCGCGGGCGCACTATAACAAGATCACTGGGGCAAGCGATCAATGGTCGATATGCGATCATGCGTTTAGGAACTCTTACGATGATACACAATTAACCTTATTCAAGGATTTGTTTCGAAAGTGATATAAGATAAGCTTTATATATACAGACAAGCCAAAAAAAGAAACGCGTCTATCACAAACGAAATCTGTATCCAAGGCTTTTTATATGCCATAAAAAGCGAATCTTTATCAACAATTAATATTCAAAATGTAAATACTTCACAAGATATGTCGACACAGAGGAGCTATGTTCTAAAAATCTAGGCTTTATTTCTCATCGCTTATCGAATAAAATAGTTCAAGCACGTTTGGACATATGGACGACATAGCTATAAAGAGATATCAGTACGGGAGATAGAATATGGGAAGTACTGGATGACAGATTGAGTGGAAGCTGTATACCATAATAATATTATTAATCATCATCCTCCTGCCCTTATCCCACTCTAAGTGGGGTCGGCACAACATGTTGTCACATAATTTGGCTACGTATTTTACGACCGGCCGCCTGCCTGACGTCAACTTACCTTAGTCGCCTTTTACAACACCTCGATGAGAAATGAGGGTGGTTCATTCTATGCAGCCGGATACCACACGGCACATACCTTAGTCGCCTTTTACGACACCTCGGTAAGAAAGGAGGGTGGTCTATTCTATTCTACCACACGGCGTAATACCTAATGATATTATTAAACACATTAATTAATTATTTGGATTATATGACATTTAAAAAAGAGCGAAAAACCTAACTGCAATGGTTTCGTTAAAGAGTTCCAGAACCTAATTACAGTCGTTAAATTGCGTTAATCGATCTAATTATCGTTTTGCTTAAAACAATTATCATTATGGCATTAACGGACCATCTGAAGTTTCCTTGAGGAATTTTGCGGAATGATTAATGATACATTCACAAACAATTGTGTCTTTTTGTGTTAGTAAACAAATGGAATCCAAATGTAATATGTTAAATTTAAAGTTATTAAAAGTATTAAAAAACAAAAATTCTTAAGCCATTTGTATTTAAGTATGCATTACTTGATTGCACTATTAAACATTACCATTAATTTTATCCCGCGTTTCAGAATATTTTGCCGGATTACCGTGGGGAGCTTCAATTAGCTGTGGCTAGGGTGTTCAGGTGGCCGTCGTCGGTCGCGACTGGACCCCGAAGACCTCCCTGGGAGGTTAGCTAACAGACCTTGACTGATGCATGATCTATCTTAAGGCCTTACATGTATATATTAAGGTTTAAAGTTGTCCAGCTTGAGTACAAAGTAATTTTGGTTGGTCACCACCCTCTGAACGTTAGTACGGCCGTCATTATGTGTCATTAGTTTTGCGACGCTGACCAAATGACTGGTCTGTGATATCGAATGACTCATTCCGTTCGTGATTAGTCTCTGTGATTTTCTAAATGCACAAAAGTAAATTCTGACTAAACTACAGTAATATTGGATAAAGGAGAGGCAAAAACAATTTTTAATTTAAAAACCTCATAAGTTGTTCCTAAACCAGTTTATAACCAGTTAAAAAACAAAGTTAAATAAATAAAAATAAACATTTGATATATATGTATACACAGCATTACTTAAATATGTGTGACAAATACTAAAATAAATAATTTTATTTTACAGCGATTGGAACTTACTATTCTCTGTAATTTATTATTATTCACTAGTGGTGTTACCACACCAGATACCTCTAGTTGAGTAGAATAGACCACCCTTTTTCTTACTGAGGTGTCGTAAAATACGGCTAAGGTAAGTTGACGTCAGGCAGGCGACCGGTCGTAAAATACGCAGCGGAATCATGTGGCAACATGTTTATAACATGTTGTACCGACCCCACTTAGAGTGGGATAAAGGCAGGAGTATGATGATGACGTAGAAAATTATTATTCTCATTCACTTATCCTGATTCCACTCTAAGTATGGTCGGCACAACATGTTCTTAACATGTTGTCACGTGTTTTGGCTAGCTATTTTACGACCGACCGCCTGCCTGATGTCAACTTGCCTTAGTCTACTTTTAATTGAAATTTATCATCACCTATTATTAAATGTTACATTTTCCCCTGTGGTTTTTGAAACAGGACATTTTCTTATGTATTCTTATTCTATGTTCTTGGTTAGGTAAATATGATAGAATGATATCTTTTAACCACCTCCGGTCATGATTTTTTTATGCCTAACTGCATTAACACAAAATTAAGGGTGGCATTAATTTTTTTGAACTATTGCCGACTTTTATATTGGACTCAATGTACTCTATGTGTATTGACATGTGTCGAAAAGTAAAGTAAAGATAAACTTTTCTTTAATTACGACCACTTAAAAAAAGATGTATTTAAGCTATTGTCATATTGAAAAAAAGAAATAAAACAATGTTTTTCGCAACGTTAAGTGTAGTTTTATTTAGAGGAAAAAGCGTATTAACATGTTTGTCACTTAAAAAATGAAAATAGTTTAATCATGAATGTAGTTCACACCATTATTAGTGCAAAATTCCATTTCATAAATAACCACATGATTAAGACCATAGCTAAGTTTTAGCATAGAGTTTTTAAATAAAGTAAAAAAAAAAGTAGCGGCCTGTTACAATACCCACTGCTGAGCTAAGGCTTCCTCTCTCCGATTTAGAGAGAGGGATCCAATGCGGATTGGTAGGTTACTCAAGTCATATCCCTAGAATTTTCTAGAGATATACAAGTTTCCTCACAATGTTTTCCTTCACCGAAAAGCATGTGATAAATTGCAATTGTCAATTAGACACATAAGTTTTAATAGAAAAACTCATTGATGCCTGCCCGAGGTTTGATCCCATGATCGTCTCTAGAGAGTCGCACGGTGTTACCGCTAGGCTATCACAGCTTTTGTTTTTAAATAGATTACTAACAAATCTATAAACATAGAACCATATTTTCAACAAAAACTGTTCCTGTAAATCATTTTGTAATAACTTTGATTATTATTAAACATATAATGAAATCCATAGATTATAAAGAGAAAAAAAGTTTATTCATTCATAAACAATACTTTGCAGTATTATTAGTTAGCACAGATAAGCAATGACGAATCCGAATTAACAATTAATACGAAGTACTATTTTAATTGACCTTCATAAATTCTTTATATAAGCAATGAAGAAACGAATACCTATTGCAAGGTGGGTATCTGGTGGAGGCAGACAAATTTATGGCAGAGTCTTGTGTGTATGGCGAGCCGTCTCCCTTCCTAATTATCTCGTAAATTACACTCAGTAATATAACTGACACTATATTGGAAAGGTGCCATAACGCGTTTTAGCATACATATCTTTAATACGTGCACTCGATTAAGAATTCAATAGAATAGATTCATTGTTTCCTGTGAAAATTTTTGGGGATAATATAATTATTTCGCTATAATCATAATATATCGATTAATACAAGAAATAATCCTATCATTATTTTTGTACTATAGAGTTCCGTAAGTCAACGCCGATTATTTATATAGGGCATACTTTTGAACTAAACTAGTTGTAAAATATGAACGTAGTATGTTTTATATGATTTATAGAAGCAGGCGTTACTTTGCGGAATTCCATATTACAAGCAATATAACAGAACTAACTACTTTGCTATAATCCGCACGGGTTAAGTGAATGCATGCAAAGCCAATGTGTATGAAGCAGGCAAAATTTACGCACCTTATACATGCAGGACCAGCCACCACATGCACCCCAAGGCGCAATTCACCAGCAACAACGAACACAAAAGCAGCACACACACCCACCACCACAATCTCGACGATCGTTTTGCCCCGAAACCGAAGCATCATCAGGAGGATAGGCTCCGACAAAATAGGCTCAGTACGACAAAAATCGTACTGCAGTACGATTTTTGTCGTGAAGCCTATATTGCTTGTTATATTGCTTGTAACGTAGTGTGTTTAAAAAATATTTATCAATGTGCAATAAATTTAAAGTATGTACATTTGTAAAGTCATAATGTTTATTCAACTCTAGCAATTCCATTTATTCCGATGGTTAGAATGGACTCGGGTAGTCCGACCGGATCAGGGTGTAATGCAAAGTGTATCCGAAGGAAAACGCTTCATTCCCGCCGGAATATAATCGTCCGTTTGTAATTTATATTGTCTGTTGCAGAGGCGAGTCCCGCTGCACATTCATTTATTTTATGTGCCATTTACAATTGTCGGTCGATGGTCAAGGGAGCGGTGAGGGATGGTGGGCGGCTGGACGACGGTGCCTTCGCATTATAAAACCGTGCGGTCATCTGCAAAGTCCGTAATTGTGTTCGTAATAGGAACCGCTCGGATGAATTGTAAGCGGCCCACACATGGTTCCGTGTCGTGATTTGTTTTATTACTTGAAAATTTTCTATTGCTAAAAAAAATCACACAAACTCATAAAAGTTTTCGTTTCTTTAGTTGTATAGGATTTATTTTTCAGTTCAGTTTGATATAAAATCTATATTACAATTGTATCCGGCAGAATAGAATAGACCACCCTCGTTTCTTACCGAGGTGTCGTAAGAGGCGACTAAGGTATGTGCCGTGTGGTATCCGGCTGCATAGAATAGACCACCCTCATTTCTTACGGAGGTGTCGTCAAAGGGGACTAAGGTAAGTTGACGTCAGGCAGGCGGCCGGTCGTAAAATACATAGCCAAATCATGTGACAACATGTTTGTAACATGTTGTGCCGAACACACTTAGAGTGGGATAAGGGCAGGAGAATGATGATTACAATTGCACGATTTTTTATTAATTAAGGCATTAACTTACGAGCAATAAAGATCGAATTTTTATTATGGCATGTTAAGTTGAAAGTTTTATTAAATTCAAAACAGGATTACTTCAAGATAAAAGTAAAAGTAACAATACTTTTATCTTAACTTTTATAATAAGTAATCCTCAGTCTCAAAAATCCTTTTATCAAACAAGAAAGGCATCATCGTATCATCTGTTAGTAATACAACTTTAATGATCATCTGTTTTACGAATATTTACGGAAAACACAAATTCCTTTGTATCACCAATTTCATCTTACCATCAATGAAAATCGAGATAAATCGTGTTGCGATTTTACCTCGTTTATCGGAATCCAGACCGGAATTTAAAAACCGGTGGCGGTTGAGAATTACTATCTGACAAATGTGTAATAAAACTCAATAACATTTCTATATAATTATGAAAAACGAAAAGTATTTCGAGCGATTATTTTTACCGGGATAAAAAGATTTCCGTTAAAATGTAATACTGGTCATTTATGAAATAACTATATTAGTACGTTTCTATAGAAGATAAAGTACATAATTAGACATGCTGGTAAATTTTTAGGGCTATGTTAATTTATCATACTCGTATATGCAAAATATATCTCGAAAGGTTAAATCTTACATCAGGGAGGTTTGTAATAACATTGAAGGGAGTTCCGTGACACGTCTGTTTAGTCTTTTCTGAATATAAGGAGATAATTTATACTCACACACCCTCCCATATATACACACGCACACACATATACGCACGCACGCTCAGATTCACACACACACACACACACACACACACACACACACACACACACACACACACACACACACACAAACACTCTCTTTCACACTCGCATCCATACGTATGTTTACGTACTATGGCCCTCACTTATATACACAATCGATTTTAATATTCAAGTATAGTTTATTTTATTTTTATGTAATATCTTTTATACCTAGTAGTTTCTTTCAGTTTAGTTTTATTTCTGGAACTCTGTATTTTAATATCGGAGGCGGGCGTTGATATCTGCAACGCAGTTTTTAACTTTTGCTTTATCATCGCTACCATTGTAAAAGAAAAAATGTTATTGTTCCACAATAAATAAATTTCATTTCATTTCATTTCAAAAATCAATAGCCATTTCTTTAGTGACTGCAGCTTTAGCGTGAAAGTCGAGCGAGCGGTAGCCAAGAGGCTGAGTGCCTGTGTATTCTTTTGTTTTTTAATTATAACGCTGCCGAGGATGGGGTGGCACCCCCCGCCATGTTCTGTGGAGATGCTTTCTTGGTACTCGCCTCCTACGTGGCTCGGCCATTCATTCCGTGAAACTTATAACCTGACCCGCGTACTTATGAGCGTCGCCAATAAATATAGCAATGACCGGAGGCGAGCGCGGCGCTCCCTGTCGGATGGTGGTGTGCTGCGGCGGCGGGAGCGGGACGGAGCAGGCTAGGTGGCCAGCGTTCGCGGCGAGGCATTGTTAGCTAAATATCTAGGTGGTCAGTTGGGCGGGCGGGGTCGGGCGGCCGAAGACGGGCGCCGGGCGGGGCGGCGGACGTGCCGGGCCCGGCGCCGGCCGATGTATTGAGCGCGTATTGCAGACGCGGTCACGCGCTGCAATATTGCGTTCGCTCTACGATATTGCCCCTCAGTAACTCAATTTGATAAATTGTGCAAAGTTCGCCGGTTCTGTATTGCCATGAAGTCAATCGACATATAACTACATCTAAATGTAATAAAATTTACTTGAATTGCAATTGGCTAAAGATTGTTAAAGATTCTCCAAAGTTTTAATTTTAACCAAACAAATTCATGTTATGTAGCCATATTTTACCAGTATTCATGATATTGAATATTAATAAGGATGCAATAGCGTGTCTATAAACAACATGCACGCAAACATTTAAATCGAAAGTGAATCTCTTATATTTGTATTTTGCGTTTAAACTATTAGTCCGATTGTTATGGAATAGGCTCCAAGTATCAAATTCGTTATTTTTTAACATATTTCATGATAGCTTCGTATTCCATCAGAAGACTTCACTCACTTTAACCGATGAACGTCCACTGTTGAGTATATCACCATGACAGACCGCTCGAATCCAAAAGCTCTTCGTTTGACCTCTTCAATACATCTTTCGGAGATTTACTTACTTATCCATAAAAAAGATTTTTGCTAACCTTGGATTACCAAATACGCAAGGATAATTCGTTATCTGCTTGATAAATTATCTATCAGTAACAAGCATTAGAAAAATTCTTATCCATAAGATGAGGGCTAATTTTCCTTTAAATTTTAAATTAATTTTGACCGGATGAGAAGCCACAACCTATTGTTAGGTGCGAGTAATAGTATCACTAATCAACAGAAGTAACAAACTGTTTTGTTTATTTAATATTTTTAATTATGCATGCGATGTCATACTATCTGACACATGCGATGTTAACGATAATTTCCTCATCACGCACTACATTTACTTTCTTATTCGGCTAAGAACTATTGCGCATATTTTGCAAAATAAATCGTATGAAAGTTAGATCTAAAGGAAAAATTCTTGTGTTGGAAATATTTATATATTTATATAATTCGTGGATTTTTTTAACATACAAACTGCTATTAATTATTGTGCTATGCGTAACGGCCTGCTACTATTCCACTAAGGCCAACGAAGTAGAGGGATTAAAGTTGTTGTTTTGTGGATTTGTTTTAAATACAAATTACTGTAAATTATTTTGTTATAAGTAGTGACATGTCTATTCCTTAAGGGTAACGGAGAAGAGAGAAAATAATCCTTCTCTCCTTTTTGGCGAAAAGGATTTGTATTAGACATACCACGCTGCTCTAATGTGGATTGGAAAATACTAAAGTTTCCCACTATGTTATCTTCACGTAAAATTTGACACACAGTCTTACTTATATTATAAATGCGAAAGTCTGTCTTTCAGTAACGTTTCCATAGCTAATCTGCTGGCACTTTTTTGATGTTTATTCAGCGGGGTAGCATATAGGATAACGAAATTCAACAAAAATTCAGCAAATAAAAATTTAGAAAAGATGTTTTCCAAACATGGAATACAAGTTCGTTTATGAGGGTACTTAAACGCTAAAGTTGACCGAAGTCGCCGGTGAATCCAGTTGAAAATTAGTATTAAGTAAAATAATTATTAGTATTAAGTTAACATTAGAGCCCAGTAGGTCCAAAATTCCTCTGTTGCAAATAACATTATATTTAGCAGATGGACTTTGACTTGACTTTTACGGGGCTTGTTTCGCTTAGCTCAACTTAGCATACTCAATACTAAATTGTGCTTTATAAACAAACAGTGGTACGGACAACTTCGTTCGCATCAACTTCAGGTTTAAAATACCCTCAGAGACCTTTTTTTTTTCATTTTTTCCTGTTCCCAAAAGAAAAAGCAACATTTTCGTCGTGCGTTCTACATTTAGCATTATATATCGTAATCCTTTTATGACAAGACGGTGTATGACCAAACTAATCTAAAAAACAAAAATCGCATTTTTGTTGACCGTCCTTAAGGTTCAAACCATTTCAGGTTATACGAATATATATGATAGTGGAAAAGTACCTGTAAAAGAAAAAGTTTTCAAATATTTACATTATATATTCTTTATTGTTATTATTTTAAGTAGAACCTATTTTTTTTTGCTTATCCATTTACCTACTACAATATTTATCTATTGTTAGCAATGTAGTAACATTTAATCAAACCAACGAAATACTGCTATGCTTGGTTATTAGGTAGGATTTAAGGGATCTTTATCTCAAAAGACAGAGATCCTTTAAGAACCCTTAAGAAAAGTTCGAATCTTGACGATAGCAAGCTGTTCTACGAAGACACAAGACACAGCTAGTCTGATATCTCCATTAGTACTTGGATGAACTCCGAATTTGAAATCTGCTGTATACTTACTACTAGTACATAAAAGTCAAAACATTACTAAAGCCTTACTAAATATGGGGGATATCCTAGTCTTGAAATGGACTTTTGTTTAATGTTACGTGTTAAATGATTTATAGAAGCAGGCGTTACTTTGCGGAATTCCATATTACATGCACTATAACAGAACTACCTTGCTATAATCCGCACGGGTTAAGCGAATGCATGCAAAGCCAATGTGTATGAAGCAGGCAAAATTTACGCACCTTACACATGCAGGACAAGCCACCACATGCACCCCAAGGCGCCTCCACCAGCAGCAACGCACACAAGCAGAACACAAAACCACTACCACAATCTCGACGATCGTTTCGCTCCGAAACCGAAGCATCTTCAGGAGGATAGGCTCCACGACAAAATCGTAATGCGATCAATGAATCATTACGATTTTGTCGTGGATTTTGATGTGGTGGCTTGTCCTGCATGTGTAAGGTGCGTAAATTTTTCCTGCTTCATACACATTGGCTTTGCATGCATTCGCTTAACCCGTGTGGATTATAGCAAAGTAGTTCTGTTATAGTGCATGTTACGTGTTAATTTTCGTGTACCTAATATTAATCTTCATTGTATTTAGTATTCAAAGTTTGCATCTTATTTTTTTATATGAAAAATGTTTTCATATTCATTCACATGTTTGATATACTTAAAGTACGAACAATACAAACGAGCTAAGGGCGACGTCACAGTGTCATCTTTTTAAAGAAGTTTTTTCAAAGCCATTTCTCATTCTACAAAAGTAATAACAGATTATTGTTTTCATACAATCCTCGTTTATAATAAAATAATTAATCAATAATTACTTTTGTAGTATGGAATTTCGAAAAGTATCGACTACTTTTATATATTAGTCTATAAATGAATACTGTCAACTTGTTAAGTAGTACTTCACTATGATGAAAAAATAGTTTCAATAAAGTGATATACTATATATTAAATAACATCATCATTCTCCTGCCCTTGTCCCACTCTAAGTGGGGTCGGCACAACATGTTCAAACATGTGTCACATGATTTGACCACGTATTTTACTAACGCCCGCCTGCCTGACGTTAACTTACCTTAGTCGCCTTTTACGATACCTCAGTAAGAAATGAGGGAGGTCTATTCTTTTCAGCCGGATACCACACGGCACAAACCTTAGTCGCCTCTTACGACACCTCGGTAAGAAAGGAGGGTGGTCTATTCTATTCTGCCGTTATTTAGTGTGGTATCACACTAAATAACATATTCAATGTAATATTAGAATAATGTAATGAAACAATTTTGATACAAGTTAGGTAAAAAAAGGTTTATTCATATGATATTTGAGTGAAAGTGAAACTTATTAAGTACATTTTATGAGTTTTTATGTAGTGATTTTTTTTACCTTTAGCTTTTTAAAATTTGTTTCACGTAATTGTGTCGGGACGAACTGCCATGGCTAGTTACTTAAAATAATACAATTTTGTAAGATGTACTGTAAAGAAGCTGTGATAGCCTAGTGGTGAGACCGTGCGACTCTCTAGAGACGACATAGGTTCAAACCCCGGGCAGGCACCAATGAGTTTTTTTCTATTAAAGCTTATGTGTCTAATTGATAATTGCAATTTATCACACGCTTTTCGGTGAAGGAAAACATCGTGAGGAAACCTGCATATCTCTAGAGAATTCTAGGGTTATGTGTAACCTACCAATCCGCATTGGGGCAGCGTGGTAGGTCTTAGCTCCAATCCTTTTCTCCAATAACGGAGAGAGGAGGCCTTAGCCCAGCAGTGGGCATAGTAACAGGCTGTTACTTTACTTTACTGTAAAGACTTATTTGTTTCAGATTGGGGTGTTTTTTTTACGTGATGCATATAGCGGCTAAATCGTAACGGGTCGGTTGACGATGTGGTCGCGGCCTCAGGATGGGGAAAATGATTTATATTGTTTGTGTAGCGGCGGCGGTGGGAGGCGCGGGTGGCGCGGCCGGTCGCTTTCTCAAGCAGATCCAGTCCACTGCAGATATGGGCGAGTATTATTATTGATCCGGCTCGGGCGGTCGGCGGTCGGCATTTCCTACCGCTCATACTCGGGCGGGCGGGGGCGCGGGCTCGCTCCCGACATATTTATTGAGGCGCGCGGGAAGGGAACCATGCGGGAACGTATGGCCGGACAAGTTATCGTCGACATATTAAAAACTGTCACAACTCACAGAGAACCAATTTTGTTCTAATAATATCAGTACTATACAATACATTGTAGGATTCAAAAGATATAGCAAGGCTATAGGTATGACATCTCAATTAAACGTTATTGCTTATTTCGTTTAAAATAATAATCAATATTATTTATTTGCCAGTATACTAGTAATATACAGAGATTTTCACATTTTATAAGGCACAAACATATTTCGAATATTACATTTTAAATTTAAAATTTTAGATACAAAATGTCAAGAAGAATATATTATTATGCAATTATGCAATTAATTAGGGCTTCTGGATAGGCGATTAGTAAGTAAAGTTCCAATTTAAAGATTTCACACGGTAATCACACGTTCGTTTTTTGTTATCTGTAGATTTGGTAGTTTTAATAGTTTTTGTTATCTGTTTAGATCTTTACAATCACAAAATTATAATATCTAGAGTAATGAATCCTTTGATCTAAGAACACATATAAATTGGATTAAGATCACATTATCTATTAATACATTTTAACGTTGTATTTATTAAATACAGACTATCTGTCTTAAGAAAAGCAAATTTAATGTATTCATATGTATTTGAGTTATACCTCTTTGTTTTTGGAATGTGTTATTTCACAACATAGGCCACTTTTCCGTGCACTAACCTTTAATAAGACGGGTGCGGGGGAACTGTCCTGAGCTCTCGCCCAATCCTGGCTCGTTATGATATTATATCAACTTATAACGGCCAATAGCATCCTGTTATGATATTGTAGGCGGGCGATGGCGAATGCAAGCTTCAGTTTTTCCTCGTAGGGCGGGCGGGCTTATGATATTACGTTATGATTATAATGGGGTGCGAAGTTTGTTTCGAGCTATCTTCTCCAATCAACAGCCGTTTAGCGGAAGATATCTAATTGGATTGTTAATACGTTGAGAATCTTTTGTAGCCTTTAGCATAAACTCAAATATAAGAGTATATATGTTGTCATAAGTAAAACTAATATAAAGGGAATTAGAGACAACAAATAAAACTACAAAAATTCCATTCAATACTTTCTAAAAATTGCCTTTTTCACATTAATTTCGTTGATTTTAATAAAAATATTTTTTTTATTAACGTTCTTCTAGCCGTTGTCAAATTATAACTAAAAAGTAGTACAGACTCGAAGTAGTTTAAGTAGCCAACTTTAAGATTTGGATATCTAAGTTTCAAATTGTGATTTTTACTCCTGAGAAATATTATAAAATGGTTTTTGGAACAAGGCAAAAAGTGTTTCTGTCATATTTTTTAAATGAGTTTTATTATTTTTAGTTCGAAATCGTGTTTTTTATTTTTTTAGGCTATATTTATTTATATGATTGATACAATTTATGCTACGGTGATTCTTAAAGGACTAGAGAGTGATAACTGACAGGGAGCTGCTTTTTATCGCGTTAGTAAATTTAATACAGACGAAGTCGCAGACAAAAGCTTATTATATAAATCGTAATTATTATCTGATGTCTTTTGTCCTGATGATGTTTTGATTGTGGCACGAAAAATGCTTTAAAGTGGTCTAATGGTCGTCGTTGTGATATATTAACTATTTACTAATATTACGTATTAGACTACTAGACAATCTAGTCTATTTAAAATGCAGATTATGCCGGAACAATTTAATCATTACCTATAAAGATTCCAATTACACAAGCTATAACAAAACTTCTTTGCAATATTTCGCGTTTGTTAAGAGAATGTATGTAATGCAAAGTGTAAGAAGCAGGCAAAACTCACAAGCAATACACACAACCACTACCACAATCACTATGACCGTTTCGCCCCAAAGCATCATCAGAGGGATAGGCTCCACGATAAAATCGTGTGTGCATTGTTGCTGGTGGCGGCATCTTGGGATACGTGTGGTGCATGTGTAAGGTATGCGAATTTTACCTGCTTCATACACTTTGTATTACATACATTCTCTTAACAAACGCGGAATATAGCAAAGTAGTTCTGTTATAGCTTAATAACTGGAATCTTTATACTTAGGTAATGATAAAATTGTTCCGGCATAATCTGCGTTTTAAATAGACCAGATTGTCTCGTACGTATAATAATATTAGTAAATAGTTAATATATCACAACGACGACCATTAGACCTCTTTGATGCACTTTCCATGCCACAATCAAAATATCATCAGGAGAAAAGACATCAGCTACTAATTCCGATTTATATAATAAGTGTCTGCGACATCGTCGGTATGGAATTTACTACCGCAATAAAAAGCAGCTCCTTGTCAGCTATCACTCTCCAGTCCTTTAAGAATCACTGTAGCATGAATTGTATCGATCATATAAATAAATATAGCCTAAAAAAAATAAAAAACACGATTTCGAATCTTATGTAATATGGAATTCAGTAAAGTAACGTCTGCATCTATAAATCATTTAAGATTCCAATTCTTTACAATTAAGCTAGCTATAATGAATATTACCCTGTTTAAGAGCCAGTCATAAGAATATATTAACTTTATACATAATGGGAAATCAATGATTAAACAAGAGTTAATGATGTCCTTGCTCCATCTCTGGAAAATTAATCGACCGAAAGTAAATTACAGAACAGTGATCGATACTGTGTAATTACTTCTTAAAAATAACGTTCTTGGGCGACATTAAAGCGTACAGAATTAAACGATATCCTTGTACGGCAAATGAGTTGATAATAAAAGGATAATAAACAGCGCCTTTGTAACAAACTATAACAGATCGGTAATTGCTTCCACGATGCCTCCTCGCGTTATTACGCCTTTTACGACGCCGTATGGGGTGAATAAAACATTTTTACGAGCGGCCATGGCTGTTATAATAGGGCACATGTATATAGATGGCCATGTACCACAGGTACACGTTAATATGTACTGTCCTGTATTGGATTTCCTAGAAGTAAGAAAGTTTTTGAACGCCTTTTAAAACTTTACAAAGCTCCAATATCTACATTTTTTCTTTGAGATACCATATTCTCGCTATATAATGAAGGTTATCCTTTTCACCATCCTCCTGCCCTTATTGGGATAAGGGCAGGAGGATGGTGAAAAGGATAACCTTAGGGTGGGCCCTAAGTGGGGTCGGCCAACATGTGACGAATATGTTGTCACATGATTTGGCCACGTATTTTACGGCCGGCCGCCTACCTGACGTCAACTTACCTTAGTCGCCTTTTACGACACCTCGGTAAGAAATGAGGGTGGTCTATTCTACTCAGCCGGATATCACACGGGGGGAACGTCATCCTTTTATTATAACTTTTATTTTTCCTAAAACAAATTCACATTTTTAAATATTTCTTATTACAAAACAAAAAACTAATTATATAGGTATATTTTATAAATATTTAAAATTAATGTCGAAGCAATATCCTAAACTACAGTTTCTTAATCGTTTTGATAAGTGGAATCATTTTTAGTAGTAACTTTTATGGTGGAACCATTGGTTTATTTCAACAGTATGCTTTTGTAAATGGATTCATGCGACAAAATATGACACTTTATAAAAAACACACGTAATTTTTGCGGAACCGTTCCGTGGAGATCATTGAGGTATTATAAAGTATCACACAGTTTAAGAAACGTTGTCCTAAGCTATGGGTCGAACCACCGGCCTTCGGAGTCTGGAACTATCGCACAATACGTTCTAAATTCTATATTGCTTCTACATACCATGTCTACCAAGGTTGATATGCTATGATATCGAGTTTCCGGATATTGGTCACCCATCCAGTCTAAAACATGTGTTAATTTTGTTAAATAGTAATAGTCTGTCCAAAAGTAATACGCTTGCTCTATCGTTTCTGGGTTAATTATCGTAGAGCAGAGATCATTGTAATAATTATTTATAGTTTTTAATAACTAGTTCTTTAGTTTCGTGTTTTAGGTTAAATTATTTGAGCATGATTGATGGACTGTGACTGATTCTAGTTTTCTACTTTAGCTGAATTCAGGAATTTATTAACTAAAAGTTGCTGTTTGAAATGTCAGCCAGTGCCTCATTTTGTGCTCATTATAGCGTTGGCCACAAAAGTTCAACATTAGTAGACCTCTTATGCCCACAAATATAATTGTACCATAAAACAATTTTTGTACATATAGAAAAAAAGATCATAAATGTCTAGTAATCATAATTATATCTGTTTCTTATTCAAAGGCTATCGACGATTGTAAAAACGTTAGCAAAATTTGTTTAGTAGATACTCCTTATATTATTTATCAAAAGTAAAGATCGTAAAGGGCACCATTATCGTAGTTATCCTTCAAAGTTTCCTTTATCAGAGTTAGATAATTCAATATAGATCTGAAGTCGGAAGCGGTAGATATATGTCCCCCGGCGCTCGCCGACGCGGGCGGACACATGGCTCCGGTCACTCAAATAGATTGCGTCATATCGAAATGCCAACCCAGAGCACAAAACAATTATAGCGGCTAAATGAATAAAGCATCTCCCGCCTCGGCGCGCTGCCTGTCTCGTTGGACGCTGCTTTTTCTTTGTCGTTCACCGTACGCGTTACATCGCCGAACGTAGATACAATACGAATACTTATTTTTTATTTTTTACTCTGGGGACACTTTTTCGACCCTCGTCCGAGCGGCCTCTTTGAAAAGTGGACATCGGAACGCGGGGGAAGGAGCCCCTGAGGACACCGGACAGAAAATGCGTTGTAAACATTGCGACTACATTCAATTTCCCGTCATTTTTCAAACTGATAAATAATTCTGTCATCGAACGCTCGGACAGGGGTCGCTATGAAGTGATTGTCGACGGACGGCCGTAAAAAATAGCGGACTATGAGACTCCGCAGCTCCTTCCCGTTTGAATGTGTGCGATAAATTTCTTTTTTATTATCAGATATCGAGGGACTACAGAATCAAATAAAGCGCTCATATTTAATTCATAAGATACCGGCCATATAGTACTTACGCTACGCTATTTTATTTAAGACGAAGAAGATTACGAACGGAGCGTTTCGATAGTATAATAATGTACAGGTACCTTACTAAAAGGAATAATAAAATATGCATTTGAATTAATGTACATAGCTGTAAGGAAAACATATTGTTCTAAAAATAAATAAAATTGCCATATTTTTTTAATGCAATCTGAGGCCAAAGATATATTTAAATTCAAAATTGAAATAGAATTGCATGAAACTCGAAACTGAAGCTCTTTCTGCTTAATACTTAGCAATATTATAAGCCAAAATGTTACTATAATTGTTATAATATCAAACATTTACTTAATGCTACCTTAAAATATAAAACGAGTATCACTGACATTTCATTTAAATTGTGAAATTTATTACGGCGAAATTATACCTCGAATGTCCGGCAGATGTGTTCAATACATTTGCAGAAAACCGGGGTCACACGCAGTATTAAATAACTCTCCGACAGCTAAATGAGTAGGGGACTCGGATAACGTGGCTTTCCTCAATTATATTATACGTGAGTACTTTTACGAAGAACTATATCTATAACCCTAATAGACATTTACTAAGTTATTATTTTCGGAAGAAAAAGAGTGAAATTTCTAGTTTGAAAATTTCTGTATACATTCTCCTGCCCTTATCCCACTTTAAGTGGGGTCGGCACAACATGTTACAAACATGTTGTCACATGATTTGGCTACGTATTTTACGACCTGACTGACGTCAACTTACCTTAGTCACCTTTTACGACACCTTGGTAAGAAATGAGGGTGGAAATAGACCACCCATACCGGATACCATAGCCGGATACCATACGGCACATAGCTTAGTTGCCTCTTACGACACCTCATTAAGAAAGGAGGGTGGTCTATTCTATTCTGCCGGATACCACACGGCGTATCGGTTTGAATATTTATCTATATTAGTGTTAATAGAGAAAAAGGAGTAGCGCCAGAGTTAAATTACAGTCGAGAATGGAAGAGAAAAACGTGTTGTACCGACACTACTGAGAGTGGCATAAATGGCAGGAGAATGATAAGGATGTTAATAGAATAATCAACACTATAATAACTGTTAATAGGCGTTACTTTGAGGAATTCCATGGTCCAAAAGTTATGATACAATTATTTAGCTATAATCCGCTAATTAAGAGAATCTATGTAAGTAGTATGTGGGGGAAGCAAAAACCGTTCTCATACCTTATAGATGCAGGGTTGGTTACTGTACGTATCACAAAACACCATCACCAATAGAATACTATACAAGCATTATATATATTCAGTACGACAATCTCTTTGATAATTGCATCCCGTAATCGCTTCGCGGTTTTGTCGTTGAGCCTATCTCCTGACGATGCATTGGTTGCGGAGCGGGACGATGGTAGAGATAGTCGTAGTGAATGCTTGTGTCAGTCATCAAACTTAATATCAAGTAACGGCATCACCCGTTCTTGATTTACTTCCTCAATCATCAAATTTGACATCAAGTAACGGCATCATCCGTTCTTGAACAACTTGTTCAATCATCAAACTTAATATCAAGTAACGGCATCACCCGTTCTTGACTTACTTCCTCAATCATCAAACTTTACATCAAGTAACGGCATCATCCGTTCTTGAACAACTTTTTCAATCATCAAACTTTACATCAAGTAACGGCATCATCCGTTCCTGACCAACTTCCCCGAATTTATCAAACAATTCATCTAGAGATAAGCATCATTCATCTCAAGATTTTCTATTAATCTATCATCCACTATTTCTACAATTATTTATTAATCATATATAATTATCGTGTCGACACACTAATTATGTATTTATATATGTATATACGTGTTGTTGGTGGCGGCGTTAAGTGACACGCGTGGTGACTGGTAAACATGTATAAGGTATGTGAACGCCTGTTTCCTACTCTTACATTTTCTTCACAAACGCGGTTTATAGCAAAATAATTTTATCATAACTTCTGTACTATGGAATTTCATAAAATAGCGCCTGCTTCTATAAATAACTATGATAACTGTCGTTTACCCGATACTTTATATCGGGTACATGTAACATTTAAATTTTAATTTACTTAAATAAAACAATTAAATTTTATGAATTAAATTTAATATTGCTAATATTAAATATAAGTAATTTATTTAATTAGATAGTATGCACGCTCGCGTAAAATTATATTGAGTGGTCAAGTTTTAAAATTTATCACAATCAATTTATCCGTTTGAACGCAAAAGTTAGTGAAACTATGAGTTATTTTAGCATTAATAATATAATATTACTAATGATAGTTCAAACTTTTATATACATTGTAATAGTTGGCAATGCCTTGCATATAAGAAATAGGACAACAAAACTCTCATTATTATAAACTCAACTCTTTTTAGAACAACAATTCGTACTGTTCGTTATGTTATATGTATTTATTTGTTTAAACGAGCAATTCAAAACGTCAAGTGTTTATAATGAGAATTGTTATTTAAAGCATTACATTACACGTAAGCCCGAAATAACAAGAGATTTCCTAAATCCAAGCGGCGATTGCACCGAACACGCCTGATAGGAACTCAGTTTATATTTTATTCATACATTGTATTGTTGGAATATCAATTGCCTCGCCCGGCGGTAGGTAAAGGGTACATTTCCAATCCGCACGGGATTCACTTAGATTTGAAGGAAAATAGATTTCGATTTCGAAAGCTGCGACAAAGCAATCCGATATATTTTTCAGACAGATATTGCTAGCGATTTCTTTTGAGCTTTGAAATATAGGGGAGGAAATCTTCAGAATTTCGTGTATATCCTTTATAACATGATATGTTTGTTTTCCATGATATTAAAGAATTTAGTTATAATATGGTCTTTAAATATATTCTCTAGTACGGTTTCTGGACACATACGATCCTGATGTTGTAATAAGGTAAGTAGATAAGGAATGTTATTTATTACAGATCATCAGATATTTATGGGTAACTCTTAACGTTATTCGAGTTCGACAACGATATTGACTATGAAAGTAAATTATAATGAAATGACAACTTTCAACATATGTATTTGGATGGATTAAGAATATGAACAACGATTAAAGTTAAAGATTAATATTTGGAATGTATAATTATTTATATTTAGGATTTAAAATAATATAGTGGAAATATATATTAATATTCAGTATGAATTAAAAAATTAAAAGAAATATTTCATACAAATAAAATGCAAATACAAATATCAATGGATATGTTTGACGATATATTAATACACATTACTATGATAATTTTAGTTTTCTATTTTCTTGTTGTGTTTTTGGCGATAAAAATTCATTGTTATAACTATTCTAAAAACTTTAATAATAACTCTTTATATATATTATTAAGTCCAGAAATGTTGAAGCTTACGAAAGGTCAATGTCGTTTTGAGCCGGAGACGGGTTATTTCCTCTCTTTTTAATTTCGGCAGCAGACAATGCATTAAAGGAAAACGTCAAGGAAAACATTAAAGGGGAGAACACAGACCCCTTTTGCGAGTGATTAATTTATTATGTTCTTTGTTTCTATTTTGATTTGGCTTCAGGGAAACAATAATGGTCGAATATAATTTAGTACTAAGTAATGTAGTTTTAAGAGTGTTTGTATGTTTGAAATTAACATTTAATTGAGTTTGAGTACAAATGTGTGATAGAGCTGTGATAGCTTAGCGGTGAGACCGTGCGACTCTTTCGAGGGGAACATGAGTTCAAACCCGGGCAGGCACCAATGAGTTTTTCTATTAAAACTCATGTGTCTAATTGGTAATTGTAATTTATCACACGCTTTTCGGTGAAGGAAAACATCGTGAGGAAACCTGCATATCTCTAGAGAATTCTGGAGATATGTGTAACCTACCAATCCGCATTGGAGCAGCGTGGTAGGTCCTAGCTCCAATCCTTCTCTCTAGAAACGGAGAGAGGAGGCCTATTCCCAGCAGTGGGATTCTAACAGGCCGCTACTTTACTTTTTTTTTACAAATTTGTGTATGTTATGTTTCGAAGAAATTGTATTATAATTCGCAGAAAAAATTAGCTTCGCTATTCAACGCAGAAACGCTGCAAGTATTATTGAGACCTTTCCACGTAGGCATGATTTGTATAGTACTAGCGTGCAAGTAATTTACAATTGTACATTTTGTTGTAAATAAATGTTTAATTTTTTTAATTACTCGAACACTTAAAAGATATTTCAATGATATTACACGTTATTCATGGCCATTAACAAGGCGTGTGGTAATTACAAATGCCAAATTTGGTGTATACTGTTAGCACCAATTATGACAGAAAAAGGCATTGAAGAATCGGTGATAAATTGAAATGTTTCGTTAGCAGTTTTATTTATATATGTTACAGAGTACTGACAAATATTGCGGTGTTAGTTTGAAATGACTTGTAGGAAAATGGAAGGTCCAGTCATGTAACAATCAAATGTAAGATTTATTTTCATATTTTCCGCCTATTAGGCGGATAGGCAAAAATAAGCTGGATACAATATCGCATGGCACAAAAATCATTTAAATACACATATACCTGGCTGTGGATCTCGATTATTTGAAAATAAAAAAACGATTTATGAGTTGCATTAATATTTTAAATAATGACTAAAAGGCTCTCATATATCGCACTATTTACGTTATTACTTTTACTAATGTTCATAAATTTACAAAAAAAAATGCATTTGCGATTAAAAAGTTTAGAAAATATATCGAAGTGAGTATACATTATAGTATTCCTATCTATTTTGAGTTAACATAAGTTATGTATCAAACTCGTAAAAGTATCACTCGTGCAATATAAAAGTTAACGACACAAGAAAACGCGTTTTCCACAACATTAAAGATAACAACAATACGGGGGCGAGTGAGTGTAGAGCCTCCCGCGAGGGTGGCGGGCGGGGGTCGAGAAAAATTCAATATTAATATGAAGGAGGTGCGAGTGAGAAACCTTGGCTTTCTCCCTCCCGCGACCAATGGAGATCCGCGGTGCTGCTGCGATATGATGAATTTATGGATGTAATAAAAGCGAGTTGCGCGATTGGAGGAGCGGTCACGTCGAGCTTATTTTCTTTATTTTCATATTTGCAATATGACCCTTAAGTCGTTCACCTTGGCTTATTTATATAGCTTTTATTTCATGAAAAGATGCCAGCCTTTATATATAGTCCGGGAGACAGTTATAATAATCGTAGGTCAAGTTCATATCGGTCTTTTAATATAGGTACTTAATGTTATAAGGATTTCGTTTTGTTTGAAAAACCTTTATGTATGCACTTGATTTTAGTTAGATATGTCATCTGGATGAAAAAAATTATGAATTATTTTGCCACAAACCGCGATTAGAGCAAATCTACGTAATGCTAAAAGTGTGCATTCGTATAATGTTCACTAGAACTTTTATCGGTTCGATAATTTTAGTTAATTGTAGTAAATAACTATCTTTATATAATTATTTAGTCGAGTATAAAAAAATGCAAACACAAGCAAAGTTTTATTGTCAAAGTATTGTATTTGGTGAACTTTGAATATTCCAGGTACTAAAAGAGAAAAAAATCTTGCAATCATAGAAATTATTGACCAAAAATAAAATAAATTTATGGTCGATTTACTTTTTATCTTATTAACTAAAAAAGAATCTTGTCTTTTGTATAGTTAACAATTTATTAAAATGAAAAATATTGATTTTAGATATTGATAATTGCCACAATTCAACTAAATAATAGGAGAAATGTTGATGACCGCAGCGATTTCTAACAGTCGTCTCTGAGACAAAGAAGGTTTGTCTCCTTGTAATATGCAAAACGTCGAAGTACCGAAAACGTTTAAGATTCGTGGCTAGTGAAGGCACTCGGCGTACAAAGGAACGTAACTGGCAGTTGATTGAGGCGTGAACGACGCCCGACCGCGGCCCGGAGTTTCTTTCTTGATTTGCTTCTCGAGTGGTCGAAAAAGAGACTTCTATTTACATTAACTGTATTTGGGTAATCTCTGAAGACTGTTTACATTTAGTATTGTTTTCGTTACATAACATTTCATTGAAAAGTAGAATGTACTTAAGTTTGTGAATACGTCACTATGGGCTCGGTTACTGAGGGTTCATTGCCCTTGTAAATAAATCTCTTTTGATAAACATTTTTCAATTGAAATTTATTTTATTCTAATAGGGCTTTAAAATTTATATGTTTAATAAACTAGTTCTAAAACATGCTTTGAAAATTTAAGTTAAATTAAAAGAGATAAATAAATAAATAATGAAATAAATAAATAAATAAAGAGTAAAATAATTACTGGGTAAAAACCTCATCATTCCTCGATGAGAAAAATTTGAGCTACCCATTATGCTACTCAAATGTGGATTGGCTGGTTACACATATTTCAGAAGTGGCCTAGTGGTACACATTTTTCATAAATTTTTACCCTTTAACCCTTTTATTGCTAGACATATTTTATGCTCAAATGTTTTTATACCAAAGACACATGATTGAACAGTCTTACTAAAGGGCATAAGTTCGTATTACGTTCAAGCCAGTTGCATAAAGGCGCTCAGAAATCGGTATAACTTAAAGGAATTGATACCGTCTATAGTGCGTTTCACGGATAGAAAAGCGTTCAAAAGGCAGACTGACAGCAGCAATGGAAGACACGGCAGACAAAATAAATAGCAGGGCGGAGTGCGAAGTGAGCCGGAAGGATTGGGGATCTTCGAACGCAGTTTTGGAGTTCAATTATATCAGGTGGCTCAGCTCGGCAGGTGAGCCCGGGGCGACAACTGTCTGCGTGTCTGCCTTGTATACTACTGGCGGTGACGTTTAGTTTGAGCGAACATACTTTTAATGGACGGTTCAATTATATTAAATTTCCTAACATTTAAGAAAAAAAAGATACATATAGAGAGAGATAAAGTATACATAGATATAGTAAAGTAAATAAACTTTAATAAACTTATTTATCTTTTCATCAATCTGTTGTTATTTTTACTATTTTAAACATAAAAATTATTTATGGGATACACACGATCTTCCTTCCCCAAAGTAAGTGACTTAATACTTGTGTTGTGGGTGCCAGAGAACCATTCATTATAAACATATATAATTTTTAAATATATAGATGAATACACCGAGATTGAAGAACCAAAAAATTGTATTAGAAATATTGCCCTTCAGCGGAAATCGAACTTGCTATCCGCGGAACTGACGGCAGGGTGAGTGCCAACCGGCTATTTTATTATATTGATGACAACTTTGTATATGACCATAATATTTGACTGTAAGTTATATTTGATCTTAGAAGAAAACTTTAGTATGGATGCAATTAGGTATGATACTTAAATATATTTCACTGTTTTCATACTATCGAAACGATATATTTACATTTTGGCAGTATTCTACGCCTGAAATGTATATTTGACACATTTTACCAAAAATTAGTTTGTGAGACGAGTATTTGTGACAGTTGGACATCTTGTTTCTTCTTAGTCTCGGAATTATGAACATTTTCTCAAATTGTGCATTGATTTTCTCGTAATTAATTCCCAGACTTTAATCGAGGTAGTTGTATATGCCACAAATTATTACTATAGCTACAATAAATTGGTACAATTGACGTCCTTATAGCTAGCTAAAACTACAATATATAGATATGAACATAGTGCATATAAAATATTACATGTATCTAATTTATTTTTTTCAGTTTTAACATAAAGTCATAAGGCATTCATTCCATTTTAAATAAGTTGTAAATATCCTGGTTGTGGTAGATTATTATGGATTTTGGTAACCATACGCCGGTTAATTTTTTGCCTTTTAAAGGGAATTTATTTAAAAGTTACGTAATAACATTCTATCATATAGATAAGCACAGCATCGTTTTCCTGCCTTTATCTCACTCTAAGTAGGGTCGGTATAGCATATTTTTCTCTTCCATTTTCCATTTTTACTGGCCCGTTGGTGCAGTGGGTAGTAACCTTGCCTTCAGCTCCACGGGTTGCGGGTTCGATTCCGTCCAATATTTTCTATAAACAATTTGTTGGTTCTTCGAGCCTGGGTGTATATTTGTATTTAAGTATGTATTTAAAATTATATATATAACACAAGTATTAAGTTACTTACTTTGGAGACGATCGTGTGTGTAAGTGTCCCATATATTTATTATTATTATTTTCTCCTATCAATCATCAAATCTGGCGCTAATCCTTTTATATGCACGTCATACTTCACACAATCCAATTATCTCTTTTTTGGACATCCCTTCTGATTATATGTCTTAATCTTGCACTTCTCCACTTTTCTATAATGGGCGCAACTTTCAAAATTCCCCTTATATGCTCATTTCGTATTTCATCCAGTCTTGTCACCTAAATAATCTACTAGACATAAAAATATTTGCTAAAAATAACCTAAATAACACACAAACTAAGAAGCAGTGTAAAAGCGCTCAAAGCGAAACTTTTCCCGCAGCGATTTCTTTTCTTTGTTTGGTGTATTTATAGTAAATCTACTCATACCGCCTGCGCCCTCCCGTTAAAAGTATTCGAACATAACTTTTACTCCAAGCACCATGTACCGTCTGCGGCTTTGCATTGTTAAAATTAATGCGATTTTACATACAACAGTTATATGAACTAGGTTTAAAGTGCATTTGGTGAGATTTATGATATTGCTTTATTTTTATCAGAATAAACGATGAAAGTGCTAATAACATTTTCACCATTAAGATATATTAATAAACTGCATAATTTTTTTATGGAATGAATGCCTTCTCTGCGTATTCTTTTTGCAAACCAACATTACAGCTTTTTTGGTTAAACATAAACATCAAGATCTCCCCTTGATGTTTACCAATAGTGCGTTTTCCAGTGCGGGACTGCCATACCAGCATTTTAGGACACCCAACTTCCATCGATTCCTTAAATTATATTCCGTTAGAAAACATCTGTGATATTTTTATTAGTAAGCTACAAAATCTTTTTTTGGGATAAATATGAACAGTTAACGGAGCTCTGCAGGCCCATCATGAACTCTTATTGCGACTCAATTGAAGACGTAAACAAATTGTTTTGCTTTTTCATATCATGACGTCTCAAAGACGCACAGTTTAAATCGTTGGCGAATGAGCGTTCGGAATTCGTCCTACATGTAAGTAAAAGAGACAGAGTTATCTATAGTTCATATAACGTTATTATTTCAAACATTACGACCCAATGCAATTCACACTTCATGGTACGAAAAGAAAGCGGTTCTCGGTCGTCGTTTACGTCTTCAATTGAGTCGCAATAAGAGTTCATGGTAGGCCTGCTGTACACGTTAATAAGTGAGAATTGCGGAATTGTCAGTGCAATAGTGAGGCAGGTTTAGCTGCCAGCGCGACGTTGTCGTTAACATGATTTGCTCCCGACTGTTCGGCACGTGACATTTTCTTTTATTTTTCCTTCAAAAGTTGGTAACGGATATTTTGGCAAGAATAGTTCAACTAATATGATTTTTATTTACAATTATATTATTAGTAATTATAAGTATAAATTATGAATACCTGTAAATGACCGTGTGGTATCGGGATGAGAAGAAGGGACCACTTTTATTTCTTACCAAGGTGTCGTAAATGGCGATTAAGGTAAGGTCAGGCCGTTCCTAAAATAACTATCCAGATCAAGTAAAAAATTATTTAAAACATGTTATGCTGACCCCACTTAAAGTGGGATAAGGACAAGAGAATGAGCTAATAGGGAAATTAATTGTACATTTCTGAATGATATATCATAATATGTATTTAAGATACAGACAGGCCTCTGAACATTTATAGCAAAAATCAAGTCTCTAAAATACTAATTTAAGGTAGCTTTAAACGTATTTGCTAGGTAATATAGATTCTCTTATTCCATATATAACTTGCAGTCCATATGTCTTTTGCTCTATTTCTATGTACGCTTTTACTAACGGAGGAAAACTACACTGAAATAGCGAGTTGGGCTTAGATGCGAGCACGATGTTCCTGTAATATGATTTGCTCCTACATATCAACTAGTGACGTTCCGAAGTAGGAAAAAGTTTTATTCTATCTTTAGAAAATCCCTACTTCTTTTAATGGACATTGAGATATAAAGTTCCTTGTATATCGATACTAATATTTTAAAAATTTCATATATTCTTTAAACATTTAAAGAATATTAAAATATTTAAAATTTAAATAAAGAATCTTCAAAATATTTAAAAAAAATTCAGAAATAACGTTAAATTTATCTTAAAAATTAGGGAAATATACTCTAGTGCGTAGTTGGTCGCAATTCAAAAATTTTAATTGCTTTTTGAACTTGTGTAAAAGCAACTCCAAAATTGATTGAGGAATTTTATTATAAAAATGTATACTGAAGTCCACTAACGACCCACGAGCTTTCAGAAGCCGTAGCCGTCAATATTATTCCAGCGGATTATCCATAAAAGCGTAACAGACAGATAGACTTTAGCATTTATAATAGTAGCTGGAATATTTCATCAATTTCCTTTAAAGAGAGCGGATCATGATGGCCTTCAGTAAATTAACGAAGCAGGATTGGATACGAGGCGGAATGCTCTCGTTAATATGATTTGCTTCAGAATGGTCGTATCTTTCCAGCGTAATAAAAGACATCAAATACACGAATGTTAGATTAAAAAGTGTGAAAAGATGTAAATGTTGTCGTAGTGTCTATTCAATGGATGACTGGGAATATCTTTGCTTAATTACTTTCTTCATTTGATCTTTTCTTCTTCTCCTTCTGTGTCAACTGATGGACGTTCACTACTGGACATAAGCATCTTCATGGGATCTCCACAACATACGATTTTGTGCCGCTTGAATCAGCGGCTCCCCGCGACTATTTTGAACCTACGAGATCTACGAGACCTACGAGATCGTAGGGGGTCTACCAACAGTGCGTTTTCAGGTGTGTGATAGCCATTCCAACACCTTGAAACTCCAATACCCATCGTTTCTGCTATGTGTCCCGCCTATCGCCACTTCAGCTTCGTGACACGCTGAGCTATATCGGTTACTCTGGTTCTTCTACGGATCTCCTCATTTCTGATTTAATCACGTGAGAGATACTCCGAGCATAACCCGCTCCATCACGCGCTGAGCGATTTATATTTTTGATCTTTTATCAACCAATAAAATTAATGCTTTATAAATGTACAAATATTTGTTTTTTATTGTTAGTTATTATTTAAGGCTTACTTCTTTATTTTGAATTCAATTATTCTTTATTGAATGTGACCTTTACAAACGCTTTCGAATCGTCAAATATGAATAAAGCTACGAGGAGGAAACTCGGCGATCACTTTAAAAAACAAAAATATTTTAATAATATATAATTATTTCACAAATCAGAAACAAAATAATCTTACAATATTATTTAGTTCTTAACTGGCTGACTTAGTTATGTACTTTGTTTATTATATTTAACTGTGGTTTTTTAACTCAAATTTATTAGAGTTCAATAAATGTGGTTATTTAAACCACATTTATTGAACTCTAATAAATATTAAAACTCAAACAAGGATATTGTTGTTTTTTTTTCAAATAAGTCCAGTTAAAAATATATTTGAACTCGAAATTGAATGAAATAGTGATTTTAAAATAATATAAAACTAACTCAGGAGACAATGCAAAGGACCTTTAAGAAGCGGTGTGGCTACGGAAGCGACATAGAAGACGTGTAGTGGGCTGAGGGGTGGAGGTCCAGTCTTGAAGATACTTGCGAGGTGCAACCCACCCTCTTTCCCCCGCGGCGCCGGACGACTTGCTTATTCTATCAAGCGTGGACACACACATCTACCCATGCAGCGACGAGCGCACACTCACACACGGCATTATACGGCCGGCCACCACTCCACTGTGTCAATACAATACGCTCTCTTCAGCTGGACTTAGATTATTTAGAAAGCACTTGTAACGCTCATATAAGAAGCGCCACTGAAGGCGTATTCGACGTCACAATGGCCGCTACGTGTCGGCCGGGGCCAAGGCGGGATAGCTGAGAAAGATTACGATCCTAAAAAAACATCGTCCACTCAAGTATATGCCACTCTAAATTTTCATTTTGCCGAAGTTGTAGCAAATAAAGTATAAAACTGTTAAAATTGTATTGTGTAGTGTGCATGTAACAACGAGAATACTATTCAAACATAAATAACATGTGCTCAAGCAAGAAACCATTTTAACTATATACAGGATGTCTCGTAATTAATGGATAACCTTTTAATCCCAGATAGTAGATCTATTCACGACTCAAACTATGTTTTATTTTTTTTATTATTAATATTGTTAAATATTGTTTAAGTCGTGATTTTTTTTAATCTAGTTTGAGTTGTGAATAGATCTACTATCTGGGGTCAAAAGATTATTCATTCATTACGGGACATCCTGTATACGTATTGGCAACCCAAACAAAGCGTTGGATAGGGGTGCAAATCTGCATCATTATTGTATGCAGAGCTGACAGTTGCATTAAACATGACAGGGAAAGACCATCAGAGTCATATCGCGGCTACGGGAGGCGTGAGAGTGCGCCCGCTAGCGGATTATCAGCTACAAGGCTACACCGTAGCCCTTTGAGCCGTTACGCGCGTAGCATTTATACTCAGATTCTAATCTTAACGGGGATTTTTATTACAATAAAATTATCATATCGTTGTGCTTAGCTTGCTTATCTTAAAACGAATTTAGCGCTTCCAATTAATAAAACAAGCCAATATATTTGATTTTTACACGATAGGTGAATAATAAAATTGTTAGTGATAGATAGTCAAATATAAGGCTATTTCTCCCGATGTTTGAATAGTAGTGTGAACAAATTGAAATATTGAATTTATATTTACCGGACTGTGCCCACGCCTTCATCCGCTTAGAAATCAGTGCCTCACATAGTTTTTCCAGCGTTAATCCCGACTCTGCGAGAGTTCTAGGATTAAAAGTGACCTATATATTGTTCCACAAACTCCTCTATCTTCCAGTGAAAGTTGCATCAAGATCGGTTTAGCCGAACGTAAATCTACTTTGAACTCAAACCATGTTTTAGTAAAAACCGTACTATAATCCGTTCAGTAGATTTCGAGAAAATACAATACAGACAGACAGTTATTGGGGACCTTGTTTTATAATGAGTATAGTAAAATAGTAAGTATGGTCTAGTAGTGTAAAGAATTCTCATCATCATTCTCCTGCTCATATCCCACTCTAAGTGGGGTCACAATATGTCTTCGTCTTCAATTCTCCTTCATAATTCGTTAACGTCCTTGTATATACATATCATTCTTTACACAATCCATCTATATTCATATTTAAAACTCTCATAGTAAAGAATGGTATTATAATATAAAATCCATATAATAATCGTCGATCCAGATAAATTTACCACGTTTCTTGACTTTATAATAACAACCATTAAACCTCTCAGGTAATGAATGTGGCTAACACGTATCGTCTAAATGCTGTAATAGTGCTCGGTAAAATTTATCGGTAGTCGATACTCTAAAATTAATGACCCTTTAAATTAATAAGTGTCAAAGTTTAGCTACATTCGGGACGATGTTGCCTGTGTGAGTTTATATAGTGTGTGTGAGTAAGATAGTCCACATGTGTGAGTACTTTCATAAATCTGTCGGGAGATATATGAGAGCGCAATTTCCGGTATCCGGCCATTAGCGCCGAGCTTTTATAAGCTTAAAGCTTAGGTTAAAGATTTTCTGGGTAGTTTAATGCGAATCTTGTAATAGGTACGATAAATTTTCTATAAAGTATGTGATTGCATATTAGGAGTCGATTCGGGGCCTCTTAATGTGTATAATTTGGCCTAATGTCTGTTTGCGTTGTCTCCGTTAATTTAGATTTGTATCGATACTATATGTGCAATGGCTATTTAAAAGTGGTATTTCAAATGGGTAGAATTTATTGAAAATAGTTGTTTGTTTTATACATACAACCAATATAAATTACGAAGATGTGATTTATACAATGAGGCGTTACTTTGCGGAGATCCATAATATAAAAATAATAATGATAATCTTTCGCTATAATCCGCGATAAAACAAACAGATTATAAATGTAATGCTAAATGAAGATAGACTCTGCTTCTTCTTCTTCTTCCTGCGGCGCTACAACCCTTTATGGGTCTTGGCCTCCTCAACGAGCCTTTTCCACTTCACTCTGTCCCTGGCCTCCCGCCTCCAAGATGTGACTTTGCCCATGCATCTCAGGTCCTCCTCGACACAGTCTCTCCATCGCTTCCTGGGTCTGCCTCTGGGTCTCTTTTGCTGCGGGGTCCACTTAGAGATGGTTTTGACAGCTCTAACATCGTCCATGCGTTCCAGGTACCCTGCCCATCCGAGTCTTTGCGACTTGCAAAACCTGACAATCGTTTCTTTATGAATCAGCTGGTCAAGTTCGTGATTCATTCTTCTACGAAATATGCCGTTGTCTTCTCGCATTGGCCCGAAGATTTTTCGTAAGACATTCCTTTCGAAAAATGCCAGTTTCAGTTCGTCTTTTTGCGTCAGCGTCCAGGTTTCACAGGCGTATGTCACTATAGGCCGGATTATTGTCCTGTAGATAGTGAGCTTTGACTTGTTGGATAGAAGTTTATTGCTTAGCAAGAAATTACACGCATAAAAACACTTGTTTCCGGCTGTTATTCGAGCTTTGATTTCCTCACCCATCAAATTCAGGGAATTCAGGTTTGACCCTAAGTATCGGAATGCATTCACCCCCTCGATCCTGTTATCGCCTATAGTTATGTCTTGAGTTGGCTCCAGGACTCTGCTACTTTGAAGGTACTTTGTTTTGGATGCACTTACTTGTAATCCAAACTGAGCCGATTGAGTCTCAAGGATCGTTCCGAGGTTAATCATACTTTGCTTCGATCGACTGGTTATCACAATGTCGTCCGCATATGCAGCCAGCTGTGATGTATTGTAGTCGATGAGCCCTCTGAGGTTGAGTTTACGTATGATAGCTTCAAGAACTAGGTTGAAAATAACTGTCGATAGAGCGTCTCCCTGCTTTACTCCAGAGACTATGTCAATGGCTCCGACTGTTCATTTTGGATAACTACTATGCACTTGGAGTTTTGCATCGTTACGTCTATGAGCCGAACAATTTTGCTTGGTACCCCAAGTATCAGCATACTGCAAAGGATGCGCTTACGGTTAACGCTATCAAAGGCCTGTTTGTAGTCGACGAATAAATGGTGCAGGTTAATATTATATTCGTGAGCCTTTTCTAACGTTTGCCGCATAAGGTGAATTTGGTCTGTGGTACCGCGGTTAGGTCTAAATCCGCACTGATATTCACCCAGGATTTCCTCAGCGTATTTCATGAGTCTCGTGTAAAGTATCCTGGAGAAGACCTTATACGCCGTGGACAAAATGGTGATACCTCTATAGTTAGAACAGACTGTTTTGTCTCCTTTTTTAAATATGGGTACTATGATACCCAGATGCCATTCTAGAGGCATTTCCTCTGCTACCCAAATCTTTTTTATAAGTTGGAAGAGTCTTTCTTCGAGATTAGAGCCGCCAGCTTTCAGCAACTCTGAGGTAATAGTGTCTAAGCCTGGTGCTTTGTTGTTCTTTAGATGCGTTATGCATCTCCGCACTTCAGATAAGTTCGGCTCTTGCAATTTCTCCTCGACATTGTAGTAGATGGGTGCGTCTATCTGATCTTCCTGATATGCAGGTTGGAGCAGTTGCTTAAAATATTCTTTCCATCTTAGTACAATTTCTTGTTTTTCGGTGAGGATATTGCCGTCACCATCACGTACAGCACTTGTGCGCGGCTGAAAGCGACTACGGAGGTCGCCGACTCGCTTATAAAATGCTCTACATAGATTTCTATTCCGCATATTTTCCAGGTCTTCGACTCGCTTATTATTGAGGTTACGCTTTTTCTTCCGTGCTGTTTTTCTACAGAAGTCCCGAGCACATTTGTACGTCGTATAGTTCGCGTCGGTGTTATTTTGTAAATATTTAAATCTAGCTTCGTTCTTTCTGTGAAGAAGTAGAGCAAACTCCTCGTCGTACCATTCTTCTCTACTGGGTTTTTTTCTTTCCCCCAGCACACTCTTAGCAGCATCTATCACTCCGAGCTTTATTGCCTGCCACTCCTTTTCGATATCTTCGTCTGGAGCACTGTTCTGTAGGTTCTTCGTCACTTCACTAGCAAAGATGTTGCGTGTCGTATTATTTCTGAGTTGTTCGGTGTCCCATTTCACTCTTTGTTCTCCTTTTCTGTTTTGTACAACCGCGGTTCTATGTTTTAGGCAAGCTATAACAAGGAAGTGGTCAGTATCACAATCAGCTCCTCTGTAAGATCTCACATCTAATACATTTGAAAGTCTCCTTTTGCGGACAAGAACGTGGTCTATTTGGTTGCAGCAGTCTCGCCCAGGGGCACGCCAGGTTACTTTATGTATTTCCTTATGGGGAAATTTTGTTCCGGTGATAAAAAGATCGTTAGCAGCTGCGAAATAACACAACAGTTCTCCGTTTTCATTGGTAATGTCATGTGGAGACTGCTTCCCGATTACTCCCGCATACGCATCTTTTTTACCAACTTTTGCGTTAAAATCACCAAGAACGATCAGCTCATCGTGCTTAGGCACGGAATAGCACACTTTTTGGAGCTCTTCATAAAAATGTTCCTTAGCTTCATCACTGGCGTCGTCTATAGGGGAATATACGCAGATGTAAGTGGTATTATAGAGACGTCCTTTAACTCTTAGTTTACAGAGTCGCTCGCTAACTTCTTGAAATCCCAACACGCATTTGTCGAGCTTCTTGGTGATGATGAAGCCAGTCCCATAAAGCCCCTGTTTAGTAGCACCACTGTAGTAAATAGTAAATTCGGGTTTTTTGATACAGCCAGATCCTTCCCATCTTATTTCTTGAAGTGCTATTAGGTCCAGTTTGTAGCTTTTGAGGGTATTGGCTAATTGATTCATTTTACCTGCTTGTAACATTGTCTGAACATTCCAAGTTCCAATTCGTAGGCGAAATCGTTTATCCTTTAATCCTTGCCGAGGTCGTCGAGATATAAGCGATCCGGTTTTATTACTTGTTGTGGACTTCGGAACCGGCTTTCTTTTTACCATGATGGGTGGTTAGCCCCTCGATGAACCCTCCTCTCTTATCCGGGCTTGGGACCGGCAGTGCCATCGAAACGAACACTGGCTAAATGAAGATAGACTCTGCTATCCATTTTCATACATGATACATGTAGAATTTGTAAAAGCGCAGTGAAAACTTAATATCATGCTTAATATTTTAGTATTTTACATATAAAATAGAAATAAATATCTTAGTTTTGCGAAAAATAAAGCTGACGCACCCCAATATATTATGAAGGCGAAAATCAAAAACAAGCGGAGCCACAGCAACGCAGAGCCGGACCTGCTAGTTACAAGTAATTTAAAGATCAGTTAAATTAGCTAACTTGAATCGATTATTTTTATAGACCGTAAAAAAGGTGGACCTCGTCGAACCGTTTTCCGATACTTATAAAGATACTAATTATTTACGGTCATTTTATTTTAAGCCGTTGAATTAACTGCAAAAAGTTTAAATATTTTTACCTTAAACGCTAGTTAGTCTGTATTAATTTATCTTATGTGTTTGTTACTTGAACGCATAAAAATTCTTTGATCAGACAATTATAATTACTTGGACAATGGACAATATACGGAAAGTACGTGCTATTTTATATATCTTATATTCTTATCTTCGTATAAATAAATAAAAACTTAATTATAAGTTAAACAAATCATAACAGTTTTGATTTAAGTAATTTTTTTTAAACTTAATGAAGGTGACCATTGACGATGATAAAATATATCCCAGAAATACGTTATTACAGTAATACAGTTGTAAACAATGCTTCTCTGGACGTATTTGATAAAAATTAAAATAAATTTAAAGCACACTTAAAAATGGTTTCTATCTAATTTTATTTGTAATTTTTATTTTCTTATTTTAATTTCATATCGTTTCAATATATCTAAATTTGTACTAAACATGATGTGTACACATATTTTTTGGATTACTTAGTCTTAGATTTATACATACATATGTTTTATCTTGTACTTCTCCGGCTGTACTCTGTTTTGCGTAACTCTTAAAATAAATAAATCTGGAGAACCAATGGAAAGTTTTTCTTTTAAACGTTAAAAAAGTTTTGTAAAAAAAAATATTCTTTATTTCGCAAATATTCTTTGATATAAAGAAAGAAATAACGATCACTATCATGAAAAAAAATATGTTATCTAAAAACATTGATTGTGTATAAAATTAAGTTTCATCCCCTCAACTTTAATTGTCAAATGGACTCGTCATTTGTTCCACTAGGTGACATGACACGCAGCTGCACGTTAGCTGGTCAATAATGCAAGCGATTGTTCTAAGCTACTCGGCTCGAATATGTAAGGTAAATGTATAAATATAATAGCCGCGTGGAAATCAGTGAGTCAAATTGTTTTTCACGAATTCAAATTTCAAACATAGTTATTTGAGACAACCATATGAGATAGAAAAATTCATTTGCGGACTTTTTTGTAGAATTTTTGGCGATCTACAATTCATTACATAATTTACTGTGTCTCTGCTGGTTTACGCAACACCCGTTTTTTTTACAACGCGTGACCTCTTCAACGTCATTCGCGATAACTATTAACCTAAACTTTCAACGATCTTTTTTAAAGAATTGCACTTTTGTTTAGAAAAAACCGTACCAACATCTGTTTATTAATGTGAGAAAATCGATCATATACAGACAGACAGCTTTTGGGGACTTTGTTTTATAATCATAATAAATAATATAAATATATGCGGACATATTAGTAGTATTATAATACGATATATCGCATATATACGTGCGATATATCGCACGCTTAGTATTAATTAATTAATTAATTATTTGGTCACAAATTAATTAATTAACTAATTAACTAATTAATTAATTAGTGACCAAATTCGAAATCAACCGAATTAAGTTTTTATTTAATGCCATCTGTGACACGCTATGAACTACTAAAAAAAGGTTAGTTACTTAAATACTAACGTGTTTTGTAGGCGCTACGCTACGCTTTATTGCAATTTGCAACATAACAACTTTTTAGACTTTGGTCACTTGAATACTAAGTGTGCGATATAGTATTTTAAAATTGCCTATTGATATTTCTCAAAGTTTTGATACCAATGCTGCTCTATTTATTGAGTGATTTTTTGTCTTAGCGAAAATTAATTCAATAAAACGCTATTTCATGCTGTTACAACATAACAAAGTTTATATAAACAATGTCATATGATTAGTCAATATGATTGGTTGAACGAGTGTGTCACCAACTCGTCAGATCGAAAACTTAAAGAAAGTTGCGACAAACCGTTGTATCAGTAATGCCGGGAACGAGTGTGGTGATGCTCTCTTGGAAAGGCCTATCTCCAACAGTGTACTTCCATAGCCTGATGTTGCATCTTAACGCAAGAAACATATACTGAAACTAATGAAACTGACAACTTGGTGATTATTTATATCCGTCCCATAAAAATCTATTCTCAATTAAGGCAACAATCTTCATAAATCAATTTCCCCCCCGAATTGAATGTCAATAAGTGGGGTCGGTTGTTAAACGACACGCTGTAAAATAAAACTTTTCGAAGGGCGGAACGTTCCGAGTAAAAAGAATATTTACATTAATTCTCTTCATTATGTTTTGAAGAATAATCATGGACGCCGTTTCCTATTCCACTCTCTCGATTGAGTTTTTATTTGAATATTTTTTCCAACGTCCCCCGATTTCGTTCCTGTGCGACAAAAGGAAGTTTTTATTAGCATCTTAATGATTTTACGGCGAGTCCCCGGTTACAACAGCCTTTATGTTGTCAGATTTTCTTGAGCATTTTTTGTAGACTTTTTTTGCATCTTACATTATTAAAGTTTTCATTCCGTCGCTTAATGAAGCTCATTTCTTCTGTTCGTCCGGGCCTTGATTGCCTTTGTTTTGCATAAATGCAAGATTTCTATAGGTTCTTTCTAGCAAATCGAGTAAGTTCGAAGTCTCGGAATTTGTTCTTGAATAAGGCAATTAATTGTATCTCTTTGGTAAGTTTTATTCTTTTAGCTCATAAAATTTTCAATCTAAAGGCGATATATAATTTTTACAAAAGTACTTTTAACAACATTGATTTATGGTTGGATGTAAATTGTTTTTAAAAAAGATTTTCATATCTTCATCATCATCATTCTCTTGCCCTTATCCCACTTTAAGTGGGGTTGTAAAATACTTCGCCAAATCATGTTACAAACATGTTGTTACATGATTTGGCTACGTATTTTACGACCGGCCGCCTGCCTAACGTCAACTTACCTTAGTTGCCTCTTGAGACACCTCGGTAAGAAATGAGGGTGGTCTATTCTATGCAGCCGGATACCACACGAAAGATTTTCATATCTTCATTATTTCATATCCTATAGAGTATTTTGTAGTAATTTTTTTTCGACTTTCATTATGAAGTAGATAGTCATATATTAAAGAAATATGATTATTGAGATTGTGTTTTTAAATAATTTAATTGTAAAAAATATTTTTGTGGTTGTTGATGCTATCATAGTACAGTTGTTATAACATCTTTATTACTGAACTTATTATACCAGTTAATTTAACACACCCAACATACCGAAGGAGCTGTGTTGTAGATCCTTTTCTGGTTTACTGATCATCCTAAACGTATACTAAAGAGCTACTGTAATAGGAAGTCAAAAGTAATGAGCGGCGTCGTAGAAGCCCTTCGGTTAAAACAATCGAACGAATGAACACGTAAAATGAATATCTTTATATATTTTATTGCGTTGTTTTATAGGATGCACTTAACTACTGTTACTATGAAACATTAATTATTAAGTGCAAAATAATTTAAAATGTGCTCGAGACAGAATAATGCCTCTCAGACAATGCTCCAATTCCTGCCATTAACTACTATTCCTGCTTTGTCTTACGCACCACAAAATAATAATTGTCCGGAAAATCGGCCGAAGCTGTATGTAATGTTATGAGAGGAAGGCCGTCGTTTTTCTCCGCTCGCAATTGAGTCCGAGATCTTGCTTTCTTTTTAATTTCCCTACGGCCTCCTAATGAGGTCTCTGTGGAGGCGGCTTCGGGCCGTTATCTATGATATTCTTGAGGTTGATGCTTATTGTGCGTGTCACTGATGACTTCCCTTTTTATTATCCTCCCGAACACAATTCTGCGGTCGCCTAAATGAGTTCTTCTCATTTGTTTCGCTTTTTTATTTCTCTTGGTGGCAGTTTGTTTCAGCCTTAATTTCTTTGTAAAATAAAAGCTTTTTTTACATAAACATTAAATACTCGAGATGCTTAGATAGCGTACATATTTAAGGAATCGTCATCCCAGCGACAATCAAACGGTGATATGAGTTCGCCCTTCGTAACAAATCACCCGACTCCGCCTACACTTATCTATTAAAATGAGAGATTATTGTTGGCTCAAATGTACACAAAATTGTCCGGTGTTATTTTCAGTGGATTGTACAATATTGTCACAATCCCTATGGAAGGGCAATTAGAGACGTGTTGCGCGTGGCGGTCGCGTGCCGTAGATCCCGGAGCGTAGACCGTGTTGCCATACTACCCTCATTACAGCCAATGTTTATACTGTGCGTAACACGAGGTGACGCTCTGATAGCGATATGCTTAAACAAAAGATCCGTGCAGCTGTGTCTAACACATAAGTAAATGTAAAATCAATGTAATATAGTACTAAGCAATTTTAAATAATCTCACGCCGTGTTAGTTTTTTAAAAATGTAATGCAACTCAAGAATTAACTATTCCAATGTAAATTAAATTTCACATATGTGATTTTGTGTTATACTGAGTGTGTAAAATATAACATTAAATTTGTAGTATATTATTTCATGTAATACTTAAGTTAATTTAAATGTTTACGAATTATCTTTATAAAATAACTTAGCCTTACTTTTATAAATTACTAGCAGATCCAGCCACATGACCGAGACTGTTGTGAACTTCCTCTAACCTAGTATTTTGCAAGCATTGTGTCGATTTTGCATTACTTTCTAAGATATTGATTTAAATTATATGGTATAGCGTAAAAAAGTAGATTATGCTTAAAAATAAACTATTGCGGACATTTTTATCCCCATTATACAATGTTCTGTTATACCGCAAACGGTTAATGCAGAGTTTTTAACGAAAGCATCTATACGTTTTAATAATTAGTTATATCGATTAAGCAAATCGTCATGTTTCAACTAATGCGCAAACTTAACAGTTTATACATAGGAACATCATTTGTGACTCACTTTGTGATTGGTTAAGGCCGCATAAAAATCTGTACCGTCATTTTTTATTTTAATCAAACATACAGATTCAGTGATGGACTTTATTTGGTATGTACTGCTTCAAAGGTGAGACAAAAAATGTGTTAGAAGTAATATTTATACACCTTAGTTATAAATTCCCATCGTATCCATATTATATGTTAACAACGTTCATCATGTTTTAACTCACAAAAATGTTCGTATTGTTTGAACAAGACGCGTCTGTGATACCCTCGGTGGGATTATCCATGCCAAATTGAATTAATAAACGGAATTGCGAAATTTTGGTATGAAGCAAATCCCCATCGAGAAATTCACTTCATTTAAATATCGCATTTTTCTGGAAGATTATACCGTACGACAGCTATAAAGAAAAACAGCAGCCCCGCCCCTCGATAATGCGACGAGCCGGAGGAATTTTTATTTCGTTGAAATCTCTTCTGACATAGGTATATTTTTGCAAGATCGCTTGGAGATTTTAATACCCGATTTTATTTAAATTCGTTTAGGTGGCGCGGGTGACTGCGCCTCAGACATTTATCGTGGGGGCGTGATTGTATTTTTAAGGAGAGTTTATGCACTAGTTTGAATTTATGTTCTGACTCTGTGTGACGTCATCGTGTTTCAACATAAACAACATTAAAAAAAATTAACAAGAAACTGGAAAACGATAATAGAAGCTTATCACTAGGTAATTTTGAGATCCGTTGGTGAATTTTACGAACACGACATTCATTTTAATTGTAGGTCTACACATCTCAGCACCCTGCATAAAAAAATTAAGTATTTTAGCCACAGGAATTATTTTTTCAAAAATATAAACACGGTTTATATAGATAAACGACCGTACACGCCATTCCAACCTTGGCCTAAAAACTAAATACGGCACAACAGATGCGAGGGAGACAACTATAATGTTATAGTTTTCTCCTGTTTTTTGAATACGCGCGCCTCTCCAGTAAATCAACACTCACAAAACCAGATCTAAATTAAAGTATATTTAGTAAAGTGTTATTTGATAATATTTAATTATGCCAAAGTTATCTTATACTTAAAATAATCAGTGGTTCATTTAATGTTATATCGTCGATACCACTCTGTATATGTAAGGTTACGAAACTATTAATTTTTCGTGTTACTTAATTCACAAAATAGTAACATTAACATAGTATTCAAATTTATTTTAGTATCATACTTTGCCATCGTATTTTACTTAAATTGTCGGTATATTGACATTTTGTTGCCAAAAAATTAGGAGTGCATTTCTCAAGATTGATGGTTTGAAACTGTCCGATCGATTCCTAGCTAGCATTGAAACTCATCATTCACTTACCTTGACGTGTCATACTAGCGCTACCTCCCCTTCCGAAAATCGCCTTGCACTCCGGTAATCATTCTTCATTTGTACTCGCTGCGGGAGTTGCCTGACCAGTGATGATATCCCTACTAGTAACTTTAGTTTAACATTTTTATATAAATTGTTAAGTTGGTAGTTGACCAAATATTTAAATGTCTATTATCCATTTTTGCTTTATTTAATGTTTTATTTCGCTCTCAGGAACTTCATTGTTTGTGTTAGATATTTTGGATTGCCAGCTTTTTCTATAATTATCTTGCTCAGGTTTTTCATTTAAGCGACGCTACCATAATATTTCAATTGACCCGTTAGCGCAGATAGCAGTGACCCTGCCTTCAACTTCGGGAATCGCGGGTTCGATTCCCTCCGAGGGCCAAAATTTTCTATAAACAATTTGTTTGTTCTTGGAGTCTGGGTGTATATATATGTATTGAAGTTTTTATTCAAAATTATATATGTAAATATTTACCAGTTGTCTGTCACCGATAACACACGTATTAAGTCATTGCATTGAGGACGGACGACTGAGTGTGTAATTCTTCCATACATTTATATTAAAAGAATTCTAGTGGACAGAGACTGTCATATTTCAATATGATTTCTTCTTCTTTAATGATGAAGTACACTGAATATGATTTTCAACTTTGTATTATATTTTGTTAATTCATCTAAATAAATGGATAACTTCTGCAGATATGGATGTTAAGATTTGCACTGGTGATCTTGTATAGCTTGCATCGAAATTTTAACGATCCAATTCAAACTTAAAAACAAATTAAAAATTCAAATTAAAAAATTCAACAAGTTCTTTTAAATGCTTCAAGTGCTTTCAACTTTACTGATGGTTCGGAAAGCTGTTCCTACCGAGATGCGCCTGCGGTGGTTGCTCTTTTCCTTTGGAAAGATTTATTTTTTAATAATTATTATTGTTAGTTACATTTAGTCATTACTGTCTTGTACAGAGTCGATGCGTAGCTCTGCCCACGCATTCTTATAATCTAAGTAATCCTCAATAGTATAGTAGGCTTTCTGTATGATGTTTTTTTAAATAGTGTTTTTAAGCTGCTGTAATGCCAAAGTTAAAATCGATTGCGGAATTTGATTATAGAAACTTAAGTCTATACTTTATTAATGAAACTTATGAGTGAGCGTTGGTCCAGAAAAAAACTCCCGGGTATAATGATTAATAAGAACTGTTATATTTTTCTTTAGCTAGCAGCAGATATACTAGAACTAGTTATAAACGGGATGAACTAGAAAAATGGCAGTCATTTTTCGTCCCATTTTTGTTTCTTCCATCTCAATGAATTCCACCGACAAAATTTTCCTTGCCATTTGTTACCATCGCGCAAGATCTTTTCGCATGAGGCGAGTTCTCTGTTAATATATGTGCCCGGAATACCGTGGTCATATATTACGCCGACCTCTGCCGGACCGGACATAACAATCCTCGATTTGCTATAATATCAGCATTGCGTCCCTGTCCATTCTATCGGTCAGCGAGTGGGTGCGAGTGAGGTGAGATATGTTGGTGAAAAACGCGGGGTGGCGGCGTACGTGCCGCGTATAATAAGCATTTCATGCACGGGGTGCGGGCGCGGGTACGTAGGTACCATTTTCCGTAAGTCGTGTACCTAACCGGACTGTACATTATGAGCTAAGGGTCAGCGCCTCGCGCTATCTCTGTCGCGCTTGTGCAACCTTATCCAAGAATAATTTTGCGTGATGTATCGTAGAGAGGGTCGCTGTGTCCGAATCGTATGAGAAATATTTTACGTTCGTAAATTTTATTTCTGTGTAGGTGCATAAAATAATTTTACTTTTGTATACACAAAAGTAAAAAATTCAAAGCTATACATACGTATAGCTTTGAATTTTTCTTTATTTCAAATTGATCGTATGGATAAAGGTTGAGAAAAAATTAAAATGTTTATGATCTGTACAGAAACTTTCAGATTATTTTAATTTTTCTTAATTATACATATCCTTAGATAACTATCATAATATCACACGTTACACACATTACCTGTTTACATTAACAGTTTTTTTTATCTATATATTATATTTATGTTTAATCTTTTTGTTAAAATACTACGCTATACAAATATTTTTTTAAATATTAGTTACTCACTCGCTATACAAATCCATCACCAACCCACCTCAGGTGTTATTATTATTGGTAGTAATTTCTATAGTCAGCAATATTTATCAGATCATCACACACCCATTTGAAGTAGTGTAAGAAAATCAGTAAAAACTATTAACGTTATTATATATCGACTTTGAATTGATTCGTCATCTAAAAGTTCATGGTAGGCCCATAGTTAATGAAATTCCCCGATCGCCACCAAACTTTACAGGAATATCGGCTTGGTCTTTCTTAATTTCATTAAAATCTTAGATATAGATATCTTAGACTTTCTAAAAATTTCATTAAAATCAGCCCAGCCGTTTCGGACTCTATAAAGAACATACAGACTATTGCGTTTATGATGATAGGGGAATGGAACCGAAGGTGTTCAATAATAAGACGTGATGAATAACAAATGTATATTTTATTGACTACATGCTAATGATTAAGTAAAAGTAATAACAAAGAAAAATACCCTCGCTTATAGAGTACGGATTTCTACGGGGGAGTTATTGTAAATAAATAGATATACGTAATTTATATTTCTTGTATGCCTATTTCGCATAATATTTTTTATTTATCCATAGCCCACGTACTAGGTATTTAAAACTGTATAACAAGTGAGCTATGGTTTTGTTTATGAATAATTTGTGGCTGTTGGCCACATTTATTTTTATATATAAGGCATATGGGAGAGCATATTTACCCAATTCGTTCGTTTGAATAAAATACAGCTCACATTGAACCTAGTGAGATAAGTATAAAACGATAGTGGTCGCGAAATTCATCTTTTATCTATACAATTTATACACGGGGAGGTCGTAAAGCGGAACAATAAAAACCCAAAACAGTAATAAATTTCGTGCAATAGACGAAAAGGTTCAAGTGTGTCTTATCAATTCCTACCACGCATAAGGCGTTAACTCTGACAATAAACTGCTGACGCAATTTTTTATTTAACGGTTTTAAAAAGAAAATACTAGAATTAAGCAATAATGGTTCGTATGAAAATGGAATCAGAAGACGCATAAGGATGGCTAAAAGTGCGATTAGCCAATTGGCTATTGCAATTGCAGGAATATGGAGAGATCATAAAATCTCTCGCAAAAACAAAATAAAACTAGTAAAGACCTTGGTATTCTCCGTATTCATCTACGGAGCAGAGACGTGGACGTTGAACAAAGCTGATCGCGACCGCATCGATACTTTTGAGATGTGGTTCTGGTCCCATGGACGGCTTTCCGCATGAATGCGTCTATTTTGCACGAGCTAAATGTAAGGACCAGATTTTCATCTATCTACTTGCGAAGAGTGCTTGAGTTTTTTGGTCACATCGCCCTGATTCTTTTAGGGGACAACCTCAAATAACTCATGGTTACCGGCAAAATTGACGCCAAAAGATCACGACGACGTAGCCCAATTTGGTGGACTGATCAGATCCGAACTGCCTTGGACGCAAATCTGACGTTGCTCTTCATTCGGCGAAGGCAAGGGACAAATGGAGAGCAACCGTCCAAAAGTCACTTAGCACTAGGGATCACGATCCTCAGCAATGAAGATAACGATGCGAGGAGGAGGATACTCGTATATTAACAAGCGGATAGCATAGTTGTATAAGTAAATCACAGTTATAGTAGCGGCCTGTTACTATCCCACTGCTGGGCAAAGCTAAGCTCCAAATCTCCTCCAGACCAGGAGAGGGGAGAGCGGGAAATCGGACCCAGCAGCGAGATACTAACTAAATACAACTTTTTGTACTTATCTATCGAAGAGTCACAGCGATAAGTTTTGAAATGAAAAGTCAAGTTTTGAGTTGTGTAGTAAATAAATTATCGTCTGTAATAAATTAATGTAATAATGTGTAATGTAATAACCGTGTGGTATTCGGCTGAGAGAATAGACTACCCTCATCTCTTACCGAGGTGTCGTAAAAGGCGACTAAGGTAAGTTGACCCACCGTGCGGTATCCGGTTGAGTAGAATAGAGCGCCCTCTTTCTTACCGAGGGGTCGTAAAATATGACAAAGGTAAATTGATGTCAGGAAGGCGGCCGGTCGTAATATACGTAGACAAATCACGTGACAACATGTTTGTAACATGTTGTGCCGACCCCACTTAGGGTGGGATAAGGATGATGAATAATGTGTAATGTAATAATCTGTAATAAATCAATGTAAGTGTCAATTTTCATACCAAAATACAACAAAAACTGTACACCTGCGTCGTCGTGAAAACATAACAAATAGATAGAGTTACTCTCATATTTATCATATTAGTATCTTAGTAATCTATTATTATCTTAGTAATCTATCCTAGATTGAGATTGAATTGTGTAAAAATAAGAAAAAGACAACAACTTTCCAGTCAAATGCTGAATAACATTACCTAATACAATTTCGTCGAAAGTAAATATTTTAAGAGGAACGAGTATTTACAAGCAATCAACACTTAGTAGACAATTGTACGAGGGGTCACAGGTAGGTAAAACAAATAGTAGACAAGACCGCTGCGCCTCCACTGGGCTCTACGAGGGAGGGTCATCTTAAAGGAAAAGGAAATGCGGGACTGCGGTCAAGTTCTCTATGCATTACTAATGCAATCTAATTGAAACTAGCGTAAGACGATGACCATTGCCTGTGATTATACATTCAAAGTGATTGTCTCTAATTTTAAATTCAAAGCTCGGGTCACCAACGTTACTATAAATTAATCTATATCACGCGAATTCCTTTGTTTTCAAGTCAATTGAACTTCATAGGTTTCAAAATCATGTCCTCAAATCAAAACATTACATTACTTTTGGTTTCTTTAGTTTATTTAGTGAATTTGTATACAATTATATAGTTGTGTAGCGCTTCTATTTTTAAGATATCTACAAATAATAATAAAAAAATATTTTAACATAACATGCAGTGAAATAGTTTTGTCATATTATCATGGAATTGTTTTGAATTGAATTTGAATTGTCATTGTGTGTTTCGAATGCAGATCTAATATTGCTGTGGTAATATTTTACGTGTGCGATGTTCATAGCCTTATCGAGTTGGTCATGAATATATTTTTTATAATTTTTTGGTAAATTGTATATGCACTGTCCGAGCATCATTACGGTAAGAGCCTGTTAATAAATTGCTCTTATAAGAAGAAGAAGAAGAAGAATAACTTTATTGAGAAAGTACATACAATAGTTACATTTAAATGTGCAAAGGGCGGTCTTATCACATTATTGTGATCTCTTCTAGACAACCCTTTGAAAAAGAGGATCTTTTGAAAATAACCACGGGTTAGCAAATACATACACATAACAAATAAATGGAGAATAATAAATGGAGAGAAAAATTAACTTAAAAGACAGACAAAAAAGAGTAAAATAAATGAAAGATAACAACGTCAGTAAAAATCATTCTTGTTGTGGCAAATAAAAATTATTCACACGAACCTTAAATACGCTTAGTGTAGGAGATTCCGGAACTTCAGGCGGAAGAGCATTCCACAGTCTTACTGCTTTAACTGTAAATGAGTCATGATAGCAATTTGAGTTGCATTTAGGCACATCAGAGTACAGTTTTGTACAATACTTGATGTAATAAGCAAGAAAGCTGTTATTACGAAAGCACAACGGTTAATAATTCGTAAGTGCGGCCCGGCGCACTTACACCGCCGATTCATTATCATTACGGCCGAGGGAGATATACGATATAGCTCCCTGATTGACCCCGCATTAAAAATTACATAGAAATAGATAGAGGAAAGGTGGATTACGGAACGAAGAACGCACTTCCTTTGTTCTATTTGTATCCAGGACAAATAAAAAATTTATGGAATAGTCAATCAATGGACTCGTATAGTAGGCGCATGTGTGCATGCATCTATTGTTTTGTTTATTAAATGTAGCTAAGAACATTGTAATATCGCCTTCGATTCGTTAGGTTAATTCTGTACGGGTGAGTGTCGCAGCGGTCGCCGGAGGGTCGAATAAATATGTCCCAAAGAGTTAAGTGGGAGAGAAGTGCGAAGCGTAGACCGCGTCCGACGTTTGCTCTTCTACTCGTGTTGTTGAACCACTTATTACACACAAAGTTCTGTTAAAGTTTTCTCTAACACTCGAGCGCGAGTTTAATTTACTCGATAGTGTAAATAAAGCAGCTGGATTGGGAAGTTTCTTAGTCCCAGGACTCCGGCAACGCTCGCTGCGGTCGAGTGATAATAATGCTCTACCGCCCAGGACTTCCTTATTAATCGAGAACGACAAATTTTAACGACAAGAATTAATGAATCTCGTTACATGGGTTAATCCCCCGGTCGTAAAGCGTGCGCTTGGTAGTTAAGGTGCGCGGGGTGGCCCCTGCGATACGTCTACCTATTCACGTGATGCTTTATTTCACACATAATTCATTATATTGATTGTAATTGAAATTCAAAATAAAGCCTAAAGCAATTCACGTATGAATTTTGATAACGATATTTTTTTTAAATGTTTTTTTTAACTCACACGGTCGTCCCTCCCCAAAGTAAGTAACTTAATACTTGTATTATGTTATGGGTGACGGCCAACTGGTAAATATACTACATATTTAATTTTGAAAATATACTTCATACTTAAATACAAATATACATCCAGGATCGAAGAAACAACAATTTTTTTTTCCTCGGCGGGAATCAAACCCGTGACCCGCAGAGCTGAAGGCAGGGTCACTACCCACTTGGCTAACGGGCCAGCCAATTGTTCTAATATATGACTTACAGATCTGAGAAGAATTAGAGAAAACTGTAAAAGATTAAAGGATTTTTTTAAGGATATAAAAATGTATATACTGAAAAGAACTTACATAAATTCAAGGTGGGAAATAATAAAAAAAATATTTGTGACGCGCTGCCAATAAGCGTAAATGCAATACTTCTTAATGAAAATAAAACAGTAGATGTCTATCTAGAAAAGAAGAACAAAATATGAACTTCAGACTGTCTTCTACTAGTTCAACAATAATAAATATATTATTTCAGTTTAAAATAGGAAATTATTAACTTATACACCTTTAGACGTATATAAATATGTATATGCAAATCCAGACGTCGAGTCTGGAGGCTCGCGAATAGCAAGCTAACTGAGAACTCAGAGATATATTGTCCAGTTAACGAGCGTGTGCGAATGGAACTTTATTGTAATTGCCTTTTGTAAGATCGGGGCGAAGTCATTACGGGCCACCCTCCAGCCTTGGCCTTTTATTATACTGAAATTTTTATATAAATTCAGAATACAGCCTATGATTCTTTGTCAAAACACAATATATGGTTTCGGACCAAAGTTTACAGTATGGAAACATATTTAAAGTCAAACAACTAAAAAAAGTTTAATATTTTTATTGCCCTATTACAGGGATCGGGAACCTTGGCTCTTTTGATGTAATGTCTCGTCTCTCGAGTTCCGTAAACAAAAAATAATAATGGTCCCATTGAATTACGAACGCTAGAGTATGATTCGTGATAAAAATATGTTTATATTTTCATAAGAATAAATTTTATTTCTTATTCATTTGTGCTATAGCAGAAATCAAATATAAATAGTTAAAACATGTTTGACATACAACCAGCTTCAAATAATTAGGTCAATAATCTAAAAAACATTGTCGTAATCAATGTGACATTAGTGTGGTTTTTGGACTCTTTCGATTGTTCCGGGCTAACGAATGCACTAACATCAACTAACCATTTGTGCCTTTGTTTCTTGCCGAGATTCTAGTAATTATTAGATACTGATATCTAGGTTGTTAGCTCAGCCACAAAATTTTTCGTGCGTTTACAAGATAATATATCATAAAAAAATTTGTGGCTCTTTAAAATCTAGATTTTCTTAAATTATCACCTATGGTTCTTTAGTCTTAGAAGATTACGACCCTTGCCCTAAAGTAATATTTCTTGTAAACACTAATCTGCAGTACCATTAAAATTAAAATCTCTTTACGCCACACAAGGAAAACAAACGCGGAAAATTGAACATTTCAATTACGCGTAAATGAAACGTTGATATTGAATTCTATCAGCGACTCGTAATGTGTATGTATTCATCAGGTGAAGAGGCGTGCGGCACATTAGGGCGGCGGCGGCCTCAAAGCCAGAAGACTGATTATGTCTATCCGCAATTTCTCGTCGGCCCTATTCTCGCGAGCTAAAACTAGCGAGTTTTCCACCGCACTATTAAGCGGTCGCTTTTACATTTGTCCTTATAATGGAAACGTGCAACTAATTAATTTACGAAGCGAAACTCATTTTCGTTTATATCGGAATGCGACTATGTTAAGTGATGATTAGATTCAAATAGGTTTTTCATTACACATAAAATGATGTTTGTTTCCGTATTTTTTTTCGTGAACTCTATTTACCGGCTTAATACGAAACTGACGAGTTGATTGAACACCCTCTGATTTTACAAACTAAAAAATTGGACCAGATTGAAGTAAGTCCAGATTCCAGGGATCGCTAGTAATAGTTATAAGATTAGTTACCACAGGATTAATTGTTTAATACAGGTATACTAAAGAAATCATTTTTTATACTTATATAAAAGCTTATAGCAAAAGTTCGTGATTCGTTTGTGGGTTTAGGTATAAGATTCTATAATAAAATTCCACAATCTACTTTAACTTTACCATTACAGCAGTTTAAAAATACTACTAAAATGGCTAATTCAGAAAGCCTATTATACTATTAAAGATTACCTAGACGATAAGAATGCGTGGATATATCTTCTCTTCGACCCTGTACAAGAAATAATAACTATATGTAACTAGTAATAAGAATTATTATTTGAAAAGAGCAACCGCCGAGTTTCTTACGGGTTCTTCTGGGTAGGAGGAACAGCTTTCCGAACCAGCAGTAGATGTTGACGATTCAAAAGCATTTGTTTACAAGTTTACTTTAATAATCAACATTTTGAATTTGAATTTGAATTTAAATATAAGCTGTTGCATTAGTTAATTTCATTCCCTAAATATTCCCAGAATAAATAGTAGATACTTGAATTTCATGGTATTTATACAAAGATGATGATATTACATTATGATGCATGGGGTTTAATGTCTACGTATTGCAATACACTTTATTTCATGATTCCAATAGTAATTTTTATCACGGATTATAGCAAAATAATGATTTCATTACTCTTTTCTTATGGAGTTTCGTAAAGTAACGCCCAATTTTGTAAATTATCCAATACTATGCAATTGGCGACTGGACGTATCTCCGTATTGAATTACAACTCATAGTAATTGGTTTACGTGATCGGTACGCGCGTATTTTCACAATTACTCTTAAACCATGAATATATTAATTATCATTTCTAAGTATATTCAACTTTATAATGAAGTATTCAATGATTTATAGAAGCAGGCGTTACTTTGCGGAATTCCATATTACAAGCAATACAACAGAACTAACTACTTTGCTATAATCCGCACGGGTTAAGTGAATGCATGCAAAGCCAATGTGTATGAAGCAGGCAAAATCTACGAGCCTATCCTCCATCGCTCCACGACAAAAATCGTACTGTAGTACGATTTTTGTCGTGGAGCCTATCCTCCTGATGATGCTTCGGTTTCGGGGCGAAACGATCGTCGAGATTGTGGTGGTGGGTGTGTGTGCTGCTTTTGTGTGCGTTGTTGCTGGTGAATTGCGCCTTGGGGTGCATGTGGTGACTGGTCCTGCATGTATAAGGTGCGTAGATTTTGCCTGCTTCATACACATTGGCTTTGCATGCATTCACTTAACCCGTGCGGATTATAGCAAAGTAGTTAGTTCTGTTGTATTGCTTGAAGTATTCAATTTTGCACACTTATATACATAATAATAAATAATAATTATATGGGACATCTACACACATGATCGTCGGTCCCCAAAGTAAGTAACTTAATACTTGTGTTATGGGTTACGGACAACTGGTGAATATGCTACATATATAATTTTAAAATACATACTTAAATACAACAAATTATTACCACACATTCCAACAAATTGTTTATAGAAAATGTTGGCTCTCGGCGTGAATCGAACCCTCGACCCGCGGAGGTGAAGGCAGAGTCACTACTCACTGCTTACTTTATTAAACTTTTGTATCTTACTTCAAGATTGGCTTTACAAGTATTAGTTCCTGAGATTGCAATACACTGAAATATTTGTTTTGTTTTGTATGGCAACTATTTGTGCAGTATATTCTAATGTTGGGAATTGGTAAAAATTAACTTCCTAATTCCCGCTGAGATAATTGTAGTCTTTTGTTTCCTGGTGTATATTTAGTGTATTTAGAAAATTACACATGGTCCAGTTACAAGCCCTCACCCCATTAACTGAAGGCGAGCTCATTCTCAGTAAGACTAATCAAATAACAGTCTCCCTATCGTCCGCTCGCCCCCCCCCCCTCTCCCGCGGCTAGTGGTCATCTCTCTTATCGATTGTGGTGGAATTCGTGCAGAGAATGCGATATTTCCCAACATTCGCTACACGCCAAGATACAATCGGAGGAAATAATATTAGACATTCTTTTCGCTTTATGTCCGAGCGTTCCTTTGAATTCGGAAATGGACGGCAATATTTTGTGGTGCTTTTATTTAATTGTAAACAATTGGTAATTGTGTTGTAAAGTAAATAAAAAGTCTGTTACATTTTCTTTCATTGCTATTTAACAGTAAGCGAAATTAAAAGACATAATACGTTTAAAATCAACACGACGCTTCTGTTATTCGTCATCGATATATACTTACGAGGTATATCTCGGCGCGTAGCTGGGCGGCCTATCGGCGTCCATAACTTCATTACACAATTCAATAAAAACCACAAGAAACTCAATATAAATTAGTTTTCTTTAATTTACAGTTCGAATTTTCTTAATAGTAATCGTTTCTTAGCAACCAGCGATTCCTTTTCTAATTCATGGTACTTACAATCTATTTAATTACGATTTTCTCAATATAAATAGTATTAAACACTGTTTCTTTTACTACACAATATATCTCATAATATACAAATATTTTATTCAATATAAAACTTGCGGAACGGAAATGCGTCATAATAACGTTCAGTTATTTATTATACAAACCAAGGAAATGCAAAGCAATGTTTTAAAATATAAAGCCAGTAGTAAGCAGCAGCAGGGTCTTCTTGTTTACTCCCCGGGTGGGGGTAAACGGGGTGCGGGCCTCGAGGAATTCCTCTCTACCCGGGCATCTCCTCGCGGGCACTTAAGCCCGGTATGTGTTCCGGCCTAGTAGGCCGAGGTCACCTAGGTGACCCAAAGGTGTTGGTATTTGGGCCGTAAGCCCAGGCCCAGTAGTAAGCCAAATATTACAATTTGATATTTATAAGCGTTTCTAGATAGCACTATTTGACTGCGCCCACATAGATACGAGGTAACGAGGTATTCACGTTACGAGGCAAGAAGGGCAGCGTGGTAGTTTCAATCTTTCTCTACAAGGAGAAAAATGACCTTTGCAGAGCATTGACTATAAGCCTCTATTTTACTTAAACCACATTACAAGAAATCCGATATCGTATATTTATAATATATCTACTGCACTGAGAATAAGTCATTATTGTTTATGATTTATAGGAATATAAAAAGAAATTGAAACGAATACTGCGTCTAGTATCTACACAGTAACTGAAAGATTAGCGACATGGTATCGAGCGCCTAACGTAAACTCATCTACATCGCCTCCAACCGCAGCCGTTGAGCCGGTATCAGGCGCTTTAGAATTGCAGTCTGTAATATAAAACACATTCGACACTGGTAGTAACTAATATTTTATTATTTTGAATACACATAAAAATATTATTCCATTCTCTAAATTTGTATAATGTTGATAATTGCCCTCTATGCATTAGGATACGAACTTTTACAAATTTGGTTTATTTTGACAAGGTGAACTCACACTACTTAAAGATTAAAATACTTACAATTATGTGTCCTTCCGACTCCGAAGGGAAAACGGTCATTTCTATATCCTATATTTTAACCCGGTAGTTAAGCTTTAATTGCATTAAATTCATGATATTGGTAAAGCTTTAAGAGCGTGAAATATTACTAATTTGAAGGAATTTAACAGTTGTATTAATTTATGCTTTCTATTTAAAATATTTATTTTAGCTTTGGTTGTGAAATAATTGAAAAAGTGTATAATTCTTAAATGCATATTCCAAAGGCATATTCTATGAACAGTATTTCAGAATTTTGAGACGGAAATGCAAAGTACTATTAGAATTCTAGTAAATCCTCGGTACATGCTGGACGCACGGTATGGTCGACGGTGACCGCTTCGTTTCGGCTTGTAATTCTAATGAGTATTAGTGTCGGCCGTTGGGCTCTCTAGTGCTGATTCCATTCAGATATTGTGTTTCAAATGGGAATTAATTTTACTTGTATTTTTATTTTCCCCTGATTATTATTGCCACGAGTTGTGATCACCCAGCGGTGAGACCGTGCGACTCGCTCAAGAAAATCACGAGTTTAAACCCTGGGAAAAAATCAATGAGCACTCATGTGTCTAATTAATGATTGCAATTTATTACGGTGATTAAAACATTCTTGAGGAAAACTGCATATATCTTCCAAATCCTTCTACAACTTACTGTCTTTAACTAGCTTCAAGCATGTCACAGGTATTTTTTAGGCAATAATACATAGGGTCGTTCGGCCCCAAAGTAATTAAATTAATACTTGTATTATTGGTGTCAGACAACTGGTATACTGGTACATAACTGGTAACTAAATATATACTTATATAATTTTTAAATACATAAATATACATACAGATTCGAAGAGCCAACAATTTGTATTTAGTAATCTGGCCCACGGCGGGAATCGAAGCCGCGTCCCACGGAGTTGAAGGCAAGGTCACTGCCAATAGTTAACCAGTATGATTTCAGCCGCAGGTATTGCCGCGACTAGAAAAGAAATTTAAACAAAAATCCTAAAATGAACAAAGGAATCAAAACCCAAACCACAATTGCCACATGTTAGTGAATCATAAATAACGAATGGTCTATTGTTTAGTTCGCCAAATTGTACTGATTTAATAACAGGACAGGTGAAACTACGTGGCGGAACCACAGATAAAAATAAAGTTTGTATGTAATTATAACGGACAAACAAAATTACATTAACAATCAAATGACAAATCAGGGAGGAAATTCGATGTTTTGTTTGAACGAATCATAAATCATGCGCCAGTATTTAACATTAATTGTTAATATAAAAAAAGCCGATACATTGCCGAGGGCCACTGATCTATTCAGTTGGAAGCGCACCAATATATCCTGCACTTCAGATATATTGCAATCATACCAAAACTGGGAGAAATACTTCATTGATTATCAAAGCTTAATTAGCTTTGATAACAAATGATCATGATCATAATTTTTGGTGATATGAGTATGAGTGAATATTTTGTCATGGCTGATTTTTTGGTTATGATTTTAGCTTTTTTAGACTATCTCAATAGACCATATATTGAGGTAAAACTTAAACTTAAAAGATTACACTAGATTGATGCTTTCGAAATTCTATGATCCTTATTATCCTTTCACTGCCCTTTCTAGACAAAGATTTACGAGACTTATTAAATATTTTTTTATATTTTTTAGGGTTTAGCGATAAAATTTAAAGAAGAAACAAAAATAACTGGTTGTATACTGAATAAGTTCCTGCAACACAACCAATCAGCAGTTCAACAAATGTTTATATCAAGATAAGTTGGTTATCAGAGACTTGTCGATTTGATGTTGGTTTGGTACAGCGAGCCTCTGAGATTGGTAGTTGGAGAGACAGGCCGGCACAACGTGCTTCATCTTTCATTTTATATTTAAAGCACGATAGTTATTACGCAGATAAATTTCCTACATAAGTTATTGTGCCAAATAAACGATCATAGAAGCGACCACGGAGCTTATGCGGGACTCATTCCCCATAAGGTACTGTTCGTTTGACTGTACGTACACCGCTCCACTGGGCTGTGAAAATGATTTTGATTTGACCCTTTGAAGCACCCTCGCTTCTACCGCAAAATTACATTCCGTGTGTATTTGTTCATTTATATTACACTAAAGATAGTTAATTACTTCATAACATATGAAATCATTCGTATAAATTGAAACTTCTATTAATATAGATGTCAAAAAAACTTTTTAACACTCGAAAAAAAAATTGAAGTTCTTAATCGATTTTCATAAATTTAAATACTTTAAAAATATTAATAACGATTGCATATACTTGTCGAGTTTATGAGTTCATTACTATGTTACCTAAATGTCCCAATCACTTTTGAATTTCATTGTCCTTTTACATCTTAAAATTTTGGCATCACTAATTTTCGATATTTCTCTTTAGGACTACGTGGATTGGAAAGGTTGATTTTGTGCACGATCTAGTGAATGGGTTGACAACAAGAGGAGGTTTTCTTCGCATAATTCTAGATTACGCCATTAAACATTGAAGCGATATTAGATATAACAGATTCGGAATTGTACGTTGAGATACTAAATGGTACATCTACGTTGTGCTTCGTAATGACTTTACTTGTAGAATACTCCATCGTCTATTTCTTATACTGTTACACATGATTTTTCAATTAAGCAGGATACAAACGATTAAGCTATACTTTCTTGTGTTCTTCGGATTCAGAGACTTCCGGTGCCAATTTTAAGGTCACAAAATTGTTTGAACACTGTGTAGTATATAATATGAGTATAATACATTAGTAAATTTCTTTTTCGTATAAAATATAAACATAACACAAAATTCTAATATAGACAAGAATATTGAAACGAAATGAATATTTATTTAATAAAAATATATAAAAAATAATTTCACTTCTCCATTCTGTTTTATTGCCGCATCTCATCCGTAAATGTGTCGGTTGCGATAATTTTATTCTGAGAGTATATCTCCTTACTGCTGATATATTCAACAGAATATTCCCATATGTGCGTAATTCTGTGGAATGGCAAAAAAGGTCTGTTTGAGGGGTGAAATATGTAAATTTATTGTCTTGGGCGGCCCCGGGCGGCAGCAGCCTGCGCCCCCGTCATATGCCGACACGTAGGATAAAGGAAATGTTAATGCGCGCCAATTTATGTGCTTTTCTATGATTTCGCTGAATCGGGAGCCTCGGCTTCCCCTTTATCGCAAAGCGGAGTGAGCATTTTGTTTATAAATTGAAGTGTTTTAGATATTCTCCAGTAATTTCATACTGTAACGTATATCGGTAATAAATGAAATAAGTAAACTATTGTGTAATTAAGTATATTTTTTTATTCTGATTGTGTTTAAAAAAACGCCGTGTGGTATCCGGCAGATTAGAATAGACCACCATCCTTTCTTACCGAGGTGTCGTAATAGGCGACTAAGGTATGTGCCGTGTGGTATCCGGCTGCATAGAATAGACCATCCTCATTTCTTACCGAGGTGTCGTAAAAGGCGACTAAGGTAAGTTGACGTCAGGCAGACGGCCCGTCGTAAAATACGTAGCTAAATCATGTGACAACATGTTTGTAACATGTTGCGCCGACCCCACTTAGAGTGGGATAAGGGCAGGAGAATGTGTTTTAAGAAAAAAAGTTTTACAAATAAATAAGTGTGATCAATATATCCGAACCGAGTAATTTTAATTTTATATTATATACTATTAAAAACAACCTTAAATCACTCTTAATTATTGCAGCAATTATGTAGATGAGAAAAAACAAAATTATTTACGAATACATTTATTGCAACTAATACAGAAGTGATAAATCAGTTCTCAGTATCGCTCACTAATAACAGTGACAAACACCCAAATATCTCCCCCCGAAATGCTTTGACTAATTCACAAAGGCCAAATGTGACATAATACCAGCATAATTCAATGTTTTGCTCACCATATTGTATTTTATTTATGAGTTATGCCCTGTTAAGTATCTTGCCACCCTTTTGCACTGTATTGTTAGCGGTTTGGTGTCCCTCTCTGTCTATGGCGAGGGTGCTGTTTCGTCGAGGCTGAATGAATGTATGGTTAAATAGTACGAGTTAACTTTGCCGCGTTCGCTTATTTATGAGTACAAAAGATCGTGATAAATTTAAGTTTATAATAGTAAGTGTTACTTATAATGCAGTGTAAAGAAAATTATATAAGTGTATTTAAATATAGATAGTTTGTAGCCGTGATGGCCTAATAGTTCAATTAAGGTATGAGACATGAAGCTTATCTCAGCGCGGCTGGCAAGCACCTTTTTTGTTTACTTATACTTACGTAGAAACAGTGAAGTACGGCCTCTTATTATCCAACCGCTAGAGATATGCACGTTTCGTTCCGATGTTTTCCTTCACCGAAAAGTATGGGATAGATCGCAAATATCATTTAGACACATAAATTTTAACGAAAAAAACTCATTGCTGTTGCCTGGGGTTTGAAGCCGTAACCGTTATTACAGCTTCAAAAACTAAACTTACCTAAACTTAAGTGATTGCTGAATTGACTTTAAAAATTTATCATGCGTTTCCCCAATGAGGCCAAGTTCTTCCAAGTTAAGAAAGTAAATGTAGTGGTTTAAAAAAATGTAATTTTGTAAAAAAACATTTTTCAAAAGTGCGTTCAATTAAGCTAGGAGGGGTTGACTACCGATATTTAAATTTTTAAACGTCGCCGAGACACGCACACGAGCGCGTTGCAACCAATTTGTTTGTACAAATTTGTATAACATTAATGGATTGGAACGTATTGTTTATCAAATTGAAAATTGTCATAAGTAATGTGAGTGACAATGACTTTGTCTCAATTAATTAATCGAAAAGTATGTTATGGAACCACGAATCTTCGATATAATTTTTTGAATTTGTCAATCAAATATTCGATTTACTCGAATATTTTTAATTTACGGGAAATCATTACCTACGTAAAAGTTTACTTATTTATATTCAATCGATATACCATAGACCATTACCATAATTTAATTTTTTATATATGGCTAAAAATAAGATTTTATAATTAATGGAGTAGATGTTGAAATTTAAATGTCAAATAAAAATCATTTAGCCATAGTGTTATTATACTAGAGTAGAAGAGCCATAGGCAGGCCTGTAAGTAAGTGCGTCACAATAAATAATGAGAGGGAAGATGAAACTCGTATTTTTGATCTTTATCTTAATTGATTACACATAAAAAAGAGAAACAAATAGATATATCCACATATTTCGGTTTATTATGATATGAGACATTCATGAGGCTGGCCTACTCTAGTATAATAATTCTATGCACATAGCTATTAATTATTATGACTTTTATTGTGACAGACCTATAATCAACCGCGGCAGATGATAAAAATGTTCAAAAAATCTGTCAACAACAACCGTGTCTTAAATATTATGAGGCCCAATAAGCGACGCGTGCTACCCGCAGGGGGCCTCGATCCGACGCCTCATGGGGTCTATAATTATACAAATAACTGATATATTATGTTAGCAAGTCTGTGGCGAAAGAAACATTTTTTTTAATTATAAAAAATTATGGTAATTACGTAAATCATTTCGATCCTAATTAGATAAAAAAAATTACAATAAACGCTGTTCTTTCAAAAGTAAAAAGTAAAGTAGCGGCCTGTTACAATCCCAATGCTGGGAATAGGCCTCCTCTCTTCGTTTCTGGAAGGGTTGGAGCTAAGACCTACCACGCCCCAATGCGGATTGGTAGGTTACACATTTCTCCAGATTCTCTAGAGATATGCAGGTTTCCTCACGATGTTTACCTTCACCGAAAAGCGTGTGATAAATTGCAACTATCAATTAGACACATGAGTTTTAATAGAAAAACTCATTGGTGCCTGCCCGGGTTTGAACTCGTGTTCCCCTCGAAAGAGTCGCACGGACTCACCGCTGGGCTATCACAGCTCTGTTCTTTCAAATTAATTCTAGTCTAGTTATAAAATTAAGTCTAGTCGTTAACTATTTATTGATGAGATGTTACAATCATATAATTTTAATTTCCTTGTGTCAGAAAATTTTGTGGGAAAAACACCTGTTTAAGGTATACTTGATGGTGATCGAGTCAAATATATCAACTACATACGAATAATTACAAAAATAATACTACGAATTAACATTAAATTTAGCAAACATTCATTCCTTTCCATTTAAAGTTTAGTCATTCTTAATTGTAAGGATGTAATGAATCGTGATAATTTTAATTCAATAATATTTGTAGAAGATAAACATAAATCTATATATAACTTTATTAGTTTTCTTTAATGAAAAGCTACTGTATGTGGTTTTACACGTATGATTTCAGAACGCAGGATGAAATATTTTAAAAAACAATTTAATATAATACGGTTATTTTACTTGTAGTTGGTGTAGCTTTTATCCAAGTTTGTGTTATACCTATATAAGAAGAATTTAAATTGAGAACAAAGAAACATCGTGACTGAGCGTAGCAATTTGAAAATGTACATTATTAAACCTGTATAACAAATATTAACAATGCTTTCACATAAATAAATAATTAAGAAACTTGTATATAAGCGTGGCGGCCTCATTTATTATTCTTTATAAGGAAACAAAGGCGAGGGTTAGCCGTAATAAGGCTCCGCCACCTCGCTGGCTTATCTTTATTGCCTCCAACCCACGTAGAATAATAAATCGTTTTCATCAAAAACAAATACTCGACAGTTTTTGCCGAGTCGAGCGAGCGGGAGGGAGGGTGGCAATTTTCCACCCCCATAATACAATATTTTCCGACATTTTCCACGGGAATACAGTTTCGAATCGCTCGCACACGACCGGTAGGTTCCTTTAATGTGTATTTTTCGTCCAATCAGAGACCGGAGAGAGTCTCGATATTACCTCAACTGTCACACATAAAGTGGAAAATATGGTCGGCAGATGTGGGGGGTGCACGGGGAAAGAACGGCGAGGGGCGCGCGGGACGAGGAGCTGCTTGCCAGTCGGCGCGCGTACGCGACGCTCCGGCGCGCCGGAAGAAACGCTTCGAACAGGTTTATGGCTTTTCTTTCAGCTTCAGGTACGGGTCGTATCATAACAGGGAATAGCGGCGCGTGATGTGAACCCGTGATAAAATAAATGTCGAGATAGGCTTATGTATTGTACTGTTTATCTTAATAATGGGCGTCGGGAGAAAAGTTTCGATTAAACCCAGGTTTTTACGCTTTTTTTAATATAAGCACAAAGCAATCCCTTAGTACCGTTTATAGCGATTCTGATGTGGAACAAATTATAGTTAACTTTTCTCACACGACGTTCCTAAAACATCATAAAAAAATTACATTTCTCAAAACATTTATTTATTGACTAATATTTTTCTTGGCTGTGAACAATGGCTGTCCATCGTCAATTTAGCATAGATTTTCTGTCTATGATAAGAAGATTTCTAGCTGTCAATTAAATATTATGTTGAAAAGACATATTAAACCCTCTTAAATTAAAACCTCTTCAATTACCTAGATTTGACTTACGTTTCAAGCGAGAAAGTTGTTGAATAGTATATCGCTAAAGTTACGGCGAGAGATGTTGAAGGAAATTTAATTTGAGATATTAGACCTATGCTAGCGAGTCTGCTTCGCTGAGTAGCGAGCGTCGTGAGCGAGTGCCTTACCCGCGAATATAAATCGCGATTCATTTCTCATCGTAACTTTTTGTCGGTTCTTATCTGTTAGACTTCACTTTTCATCATCCGAGGGGATTTATGTAATGCCTAGTCATTTCTCGGCGTCGAGGCGAGGCTTATCGGTGGAGCGAGTTCGCTTGATTGATGAGCGCGCAAAAATAAATGTTCAGTTAAATTATTCGATAAGTTGGAAACGGAAGTTAAACGGGACTTATCTTTGTTTCTTGCCCTCGAAGATTTCATGCTTGTAGTTGTTATGCCAAGGGTGATGGATCGGTTACATCCTTATAATGATTTGTAGATGAAGGCGATTCTTAGCGCTATACTATAGTACAAAAGTAATAATATAATTATTTATAAAATGCTGTCGGTGGCCTCATTTTTCTGGGGTATTTGGGGGATGAAATATTGGTCACACTAAAAAGGGCTTCATCTTGACTAGCACTATTTTGGGTGTCTTCATAGTGCATGACAGATGGCGCGGAAGGAGTCTCACGTGTGGTCGAAATACAGACAGAAAACTAGATTACAGGAATTAATGTATCGTCGATAATAAAGACAATCCATATTTTTTTAAATTAATTTTGTAAACAAGTGCTTTTAAACCGTCATCTCTACTGCTGGGTTAGGTAGATTTTCTTAAAGCTCGGATTATAGCAAAATAAATATTATTACTATTATAGAATTACTTGATGCAGCCGTGTGGTATCCGGCTAAGTAAAATAGACCCACCTCATTTCTTAATGAGGTGTCGTAAAAGGCGACTAAGGTAAGTTGACGTCAGGCAGGCGTAAAAGATCTAGCCAAATCATGTGACAACATGTTTAAAACATGTTGTGCCGAACCCGCTTAGATTGGGATAAGCTCAGGAGAATGACGATATATATTACTTGATGAAAGTAATAATAAGAAAAATAGGTAGAGTATGGACACTCTTCAGTGATTGCATATTAAAAAAAAAGGTTGTGCTAATATTACAAACTCGACTATGACACCAGTCTCAGATTCTATGAGTAGATATGATGTCTGAACAAATACTGAACTAATTATAATAAGAAAAAGCAATATAAGAATTAAATGCGACTGTTCGTTTCAGACTTCGTTGAGCTAAAATAAACAATTAACTTAAAATATCAACTTTAAACAACAAAATTTTCACACTACATTCAAAGAGTCATACATTTCTCTGTTTTATCTATTTCGATGTGGACACATCAGACATTAAATTTCCTGTTCGTTTGACCACACACTGTCTTACTTAGGGGAAGTAACTGCAATATAAAATTAGGCATTGAAGCTAATGCCATAATTGCAGGCAATCAGCGCCCCCTCCTGATGATTTATGGACGTGCGATGCTACCCTGCTGCCTACATTTACATCTTTAAGCGTACCTCCTATCGCTATCTGTACAGATTTGTGGATTTTGGGGATTATTCATTTTATTTATGGACGGATGGATTTGCTGCACTATAGTTATGTAGCATTAAGTTATTTACTCAAACAGTACCGGATTACGTGAAATTTGAAAATGGTATATTTATTTTAATTTTTATGACAATCATAATATTATATTGTAATTTGTCTATAACAGTAAAAAGGGTGTAAAAAGCAATGATGAAAATGCAAGTGATAGTTCAATTTAAATAACTTCCATTTAATGGATTTTACATAAAAACCTATATAAATAATAACTCTTTAGAGGCTTTTTTAATCTACATTGAATTGTAAGCAACATAAAAGAAAATTTGATTTTCACGGCTAGGAAATTTTAACTTAAAATTTAGTTAACGTGTTACTCTTATTTTTTATTAGGAAACATTCATTTGACACGTTTAATTTAACGTTTTAAAAAATTGTTTACGATGAATTCTTTAATATTGACATATAAACATCAAGTTTATAATCTATGTATAAGCATACCTAATTATCATTATCGCTTTAACTTTTTTTTACTTTGATACCGTTTTTAGTTTATAAATCTGATAACACTCTTTGCATAGATATACAGAAATGCCCAGCTTATAGTTCTTAAATTATGTTCCAAAATGTTCAGCGTGTAGTTTTAAATTTGTGTTTCAGTATCTTAAATTGCATGTGGGACTGTTGTCGGTCTACTTAAAAAGAGCATTGTGGCTAATCTCCAGCGACACATGTACAAACAAAGTTTAATTGTGAGCGGTGCGGTCCGGCCGCCCCGGGCAAAACCGATTACAGTCTTAGCGTTCACCTTCGATATCACCACCCTCCACCCCCACAAATTCAATTCCAATCAATCGTATCGCACATATTTATATGTAGACGTTCAGTGCATGTTTTTATTGCGGACTGCATTGAATGACGGCCACAAACATTGCAACAACCGCCTCCCTCGCTCGCGACTGGAAATCCTTTTATTTTTAATTTCGATTTTGATTTTTCCCGGGCGCGCCGTGTCGTCCTAGTTTTATTTCGTTTCATTTCATAGCGCGGGGTGGGTGCGCGACAGATCGGAATTTCAGATATGTACAATTTAAAATCGTGTAAGTACGGTCAGCACGGCGGGCGGAGGGACGGGCGGGGAGCGCTCAGACTGACGCCTGTCGGTTTGTTGACTTTGCTTTTTTACAAATTCTATTTTCATTTGATTGCATTTGAATTTCCGCCGCCAATATCCGCTAACTAAACACGATTAATGCGGAGCGGAGATGGACAGGCGGGCGGGCGGCGGACGGGGGGCTTGATGCTGCTCTCTAGCCGTTTTGTCGTTTTATATTAGATGCCGGCTAATTTATAGCGCCGCAGGATTCCTTTTGCAATATTTATGTTTTACTTTTCTGGCACTTTATTCGCAGAGTGTATAGCATTTTATTATTTATGCGTTTAATTTTGGTGAGTCTTATTTCTGAATAGGAATTTCATTAAAAAGTTCCAATTATTTGATCCTTAAACGTATGTTGGGTACATATATTGTTACGTCTATACGTACACAAATAAAAGAATTGATAGAGAGAACTTCCTGTATTTGCACTAAGTAAGACAAAAAACACACTGCCCTATTTTTCTCGGGGTGCAGCAGGGACGTGGGCTCAGGATGCTCAGGACACCGACTGCGGGCCAGTATGGAGACGTGGAGAACCTCACAGAATAATTCAGCAATTGTAGCCGTAAATATAAACCCCGATTACGGGGTTAATAATTACAGCTTCTAAGATGTTATTTATAGATTAGGCTTCAGTTTCTAATTGTTGATTATAATTCACTTATAACGTACAGACTTTTAGAGTAGTCTACAAACAAACAATAGTAATGAGTGGTAAGTGAATCCGAAAAAAATGATTTTTTCAACCGTCTGTCAAATTAAACCGTTTTCAAGTTCAAAGCCCTCTCTCAGCTGTCACCCGTCACATCTACAGTTGACTCATGCGCACGCGCTTGCACAATGTAATCGCGCAATTATTAATTTAATTTAACGCAGTGTAACAATATCTATTGTTTTTAACTAAAGAGGTGCCGCACTTTTGACGTATTAACGTGTTAGATAGTTCAAATGTAATTGTAGAATTATTTTGCTATAATCCGCGACTGTTAAGAAAATATACGTAATGCTTAACGTAGTAAGGACAATCCGTTCTCATAACTTATATAAGAAGGATTTTATCAGCAATCAGCACCACTATACCAGCACTACACATATTCTCTATAACTTAATAATCGTTTCGCCCCGTAACCAAAGCATCATCAGGGACAGGCAGCACGACGGTTTTTCGATTAGCCTAGGCGCCCAATCTGTATATCGATATAAGACGCTCACACAATTTTTAACAATTCCTGAACATAAGACAATTCTTAAATAATTATCGAATTACTAGACTTTTTTGAACGCGTCAGTTGTTTTTATGACAGTACATTATCAGCGTGTTGCGGCGTTTTGTACAACAAACAGCATTGTAATGCGACGACAAGCTAGCACGAGATCGATCACGGCGGTCCGTTATTGGCAAACTTCTCCGCGACACGGTCCTTGATTAAAAGTATGCAAATTTTATTACATCCCACGGGGTGCGGACCTAGGGGGCAACGTACACCCGATTGGGGTCAATTGAACTCGTATCTGTTATATAATTAGTATCAATCTTTTCTTATTTAACACATTCTGTGCGATAAAGGAAAACAGTGTATTTGTGTAAAACAAGATTATTTATTATACATTATTACGGAAGACGTAGTATCTTTATACTTTAAAAAAAAAAAATCAGTCTTTATATTATCTTTATATCTTTATATAAAGATAATATAAAGACTGATATTTTTAATAATTTTTTTTTTATAGTAAAATTACAATATTCATAACCATACATGAGTGCTTAAGTTCGATAAAAAATTGCCTGAGGGTAAAAGTTCATAGAAGACTCTTTCTGTGCACAACTTCGTCCGGACTTCAAAACCAAGAAATAATGATGAGTGCATCACGATGCAGTATTTACTCCATTCAAAAGAAGGACAAACAAAAACGCAAAAAAATTGTATAAATTATTTCTATAACGCTTTTTTAAAACTTAGTTAATAACTATTTTCTATTTCTTTCTCTTCAACCAATGGATGTTCAGGGATAGTTTAAATCTTCTGAAGTCTTTAGCATCATTTTAGCGTCCTTAGAAGACTTCTACGTCACACGACCTTATGCCGGTCGTCCCTTCTCATAATGGGGGAAAAACTAAAATTGTGTTCAACACTTGAGTCTTACCTCCTTTGTCCTTCGAATTACGAGTATGTACCTCGTCCATTATTATTTCAGCTTCACAACTCGTTAGGTTATCTTAGCCGCTTTAGTTCTAAGCAACTCCTCATTTCTTTACTTACAGTATATCTGTAAGTAAAGCTTTATCTCCCGTTGAGCGAGGCTAAGCTTTTTATGGATATTTAGCGACCAAAGTTCTGATTTATATATCATGACTAGAACCAATTGAGTAGGTTAAAAAATATTTAATACTGTACATTTCTCCGGAAAATCTACACGCATACAATTTTTACGTATATAAATTGTTTTATTTAGATAGGGCCAAAATTGTTATTTTTCAATAACCAAACCAAATTCGATTTTATCTTCTTGGAATGTCTCAGTCTTTACAAAAAAGTAAGTAAATATATGAGACACTTACACACACCGTCGTCCATCCCCAAAGTAAGTAACTTAATACTTGTGTTATGGGTGAGAGACAACTGGTGAATATATACATATATAGTTTTAAATACATAATTAAATACATATATACACCCAGACTCGAAGAACCAACAAATTCTAAATAGAAAATGTTGGTTCTCGGCGGGAATCGAACCCGCGACCCACGGAGCCGAAGACAGGGTCACTGCAAACTGCGCCAACGGGCCAGTCAATTTTGTTCGCTTTGATGTATTAATATACTAATGTTGTATGAATATAGCACAGGCTTAAACACGCACTACAAGTAACAACATGTCACTACACGTTCACTCTCACCAAATAATGTGTTTATTTGTACATAAGTGTGAGGATATTCATATATGTGTCTTGTATATATACAAGGTAAGATGTCACACACATGTCAAACCACATACACTACAGTGAGTATATCAATTTTGTGCTAAATTATTCGATGCATGATTTAGAGTGGAGTTTTGTAACCGTCAAATTGTAATTTATTGGCTACTAGCTCCACTAGGATATCACGATGCGTCCCGCCTTCTGTCCGCTCATCGTTCCGTTGAAAATCTTATATTACCGGATCGCAAGTGACGTCATCGTGTTTTTTCTTACCCATGACCAGCTAAAGCGACCTTTTGATTAAATTAAGGGGATCAACAGGGAATTTTTAAACTGATTGATAGGTTGACGCAGCGTTACGAGGAACACTGGCGGAATTTTTATTAGCTACAAATGATTGAGCGGAAATTTTAAACGGTAATTTATACAATTCATAAACATTAGGGCCTGATCCGGAGTTAATCCCTTAGGTTTTATTGATTTTATTATGCTGAGAATTTATACGGTATGTTCCTGAATTAACTTTTTGTGAATATTTGGTTACTCAGATCAAGTTCGTTATATTTTAGCCATCAATAACGTATTCTGCAGTTTTTTTTATTTGAAATGATATATACATTTTTGGTGCTTGGTCTGCCGCCACTTAACATCCGGAGATATAACAGTCAAGCTCAAACCTGGAACAAAAAAAAAGTCAGTGACGTTAAGGATTAATAATAATTTTAATTTTTTTTTTTTTATGTATGGTAGAAAGTGTATCATTCAGATCAGACTTTAAATGTGTGCGATAAGGAATTTAAGGTAAGTAAGTAGCTAAAATTAAAAGTATATATTATTTGTAATAGCTATTCTTATGGCACATATTTACAATGGGCAACAAAGACTGTAAGGGAGAAACAAAACTATATTTGCGATTTCCGATGTGTGGTATCCGGCTGAGTAGAATAGACCACCCTCATTTCTGACCTAGGTGTCGTTAAAGGCGACTAAGGTAAGTTGACGTCAGGCAGGCGGCCAGTAGTAAAATACGTAGCCAAATCGTGTGACAACATGTTTGTAACATGTTGTGCCGACCCACTTAGAGAGGGATAAAGGCAATGAGGATGATGATTTGCGATTTCCGATATTTTGTTTTCGAATATATTTTCATAGCTACAGGTAACTTCTAGCTGTAACATGTAAATGTTTATTTTTGTTTCACCGTGACGGAAGGAAAAGAAATAAATAGTGTGAAATTACATCAACTAAAGATATAGTTCTCATTTATTTATGCTTCAGCTACCTCCTGCCCGCGACATCATTTGCACTTATTTGGTACGAGTGGATCGACTGGCCCGTTGGCGTAATGGTTAGTGAAACTGCCTTTAGCTACGCGTGCCGCGGGTTTGATTCCCGAGGGCTAACATAGATCTCAAAGTAGAATAAAAACTCTTGCAAAAGTAATAATAAAATTATTTTGCTATAATCCGCGATACAGTAAATAGAAAATATATATAGTGCTAAATGTATAGTGGACTATACGTTTTTTCATACCCGTTACATGCAGGATTCGTAAAAACATATGCACAAACCTCGACCACTTCCACCACAATACACAAGCACTACACAGGTTCACTATCACAAACTCAACAATCGTTTCGCCCCGTAACCGAAGCATCATCAGGAGATAGACTCCACGACAAAATCGCAAAGGCTTTGCGATTTTGTAACGGGTATGAAAAAACGTATAGTCCACTATACATTTAGCACTATATATATTTTCTATTTACTGTATCGCGGATTATAGCAAAATAATTTTATTATTACTTTTGTATTATGGATCTCCGCAAAGTAACGCCTAATTCTATAAATTATTTAAAAACTCTTGGGTAAATTGACTTACCTTTAATACTTTTAGGGTATTTTCGATCCAGGATTTGCTTCTATGTATATGGCTATGTTTATCATATAATAAAATAAGGTTCCCTCGGCATGTCTATCTCTCTGTTCGGGAAAAACACTGAATTAACTTTCATGCCGTGTTCTCGAAAGGATACAGTAATTAATAAGAAAGTGTATGATCCTTTCGAGAATATATATAACAATGTTCGGTGAGATTATTCGTCATTTATAGGTCTCTAGGAAATGAATACCTATACTTACCTTAAAGAAAATGGTCACATACAATTCGGTAATTGGAAACCTATTATGACGAATACTATAATATTAATATTTACCAATTTAAATGATTTATAGAAGCAGGCGTTACTTTGCAGAATTCCATATTACAGGCACTATAACAAAACTACCTCGCTATAATCCGGACGGGTTAAGCGAATGCATGTAATGCTAATGTGTATAAAGCAGGCAAAATTTACGAACCTTACACATGCAGGATAAGCCACCATACGCACCCTAAGGTTCCTCCACCAGCAACAAAGCACACAAGCAGCACACACACCCACCACCACAACAATTTCGACGATCGTTTCCCTCTGAAACCGAAGCATCATCAGGAGAATAGGCTCCGCGACAAAATCGCAATGCCCACTTACCAATTTAATTATCTTGTTGTTAAGCATTTCCTGCATACAATGTAACTTAAATTAATATCTTAGTTGCAAAGTTGCATAACTAACACGCGAGTAAATTAATTAACGGCTAGTGTATTTTAGAAATCAATATGCCTTACCCGTGCAAAGCCGGGTTAAATTGACTAGTTAATTATAAGAATGTATATTTGCTGCATAATTGAAAACGGTGTCGTCATGATAAATACTGCACCTCTATCCGGTTCTTTTATTTGACTCTGCACTTATCGTTATAGATGTTATATGTAAATGTATATTCTATAATGACGGAATTTTTAAAACTTAATGGAGAAATCAAATAAATTAATGATTTACCGTCATGGGAAACTTTCATTTTATGGTGTTTCTTATGGGTGTTATAGCAGTTTGATTGATTTGTATTAAGTTTCAGATATACGGATAGTTTTATTTTTTAAAACGTGCTTTGTCAACACTATTACAAAATTCAGTTCACAAACCATCGCATAAGAATGCGTACAAGATTGATAAATTATTAAATTATTATTAATAACGGATTTAGGATACTGTTGGGATTGCCGAGGTTTTGCTCAGCCTCTAGTAGTACCGGTTCCTTGCTAGACAGACTTCGCTCGAGCTCTAACAGTATCCTAAGTACGTTAGTGCGTAAAATGGAGTCGCCTACTATATATGCACGATTTATGGACATATTAGTGCGACAGTAAAATGTCGGATTTGTGTTTTAGTTGTGTCTATTTGTATTTGTTTGTATGCTTGTATTGTATTTGTCTATGTATATTTGTTACTAACATAGTTATAAGTCTGGTACTAACATAATGAGCCTATGTTGCTTCTAAATAAAAACATTATTATTATTATTATTATTAAACTAAATCACGAGTGGACAAGCGACCTAAAACGGAAATAGCAAGCCGTTGAGGTCAAGTTTTACTAGACTAGTCTCTTGAGGATGTCTGTGTACATAGAAATTCGTCATGTTCGGTTTTGCCAGATTATAGAGGCGTTGGTAAAATTATATTGGTAAATTGTGATGAAAAAAAAACCATACATATTACGCAATATATAATGTTTAGTCTCATTTCTTATAAAACACACCTTTGCAATTTTGAAAAGCATATAGGGTACAAATAAATAAAGGCCAGTTAATGCAACCATGTGTTCCAGTCGTTGTGTAGTCCAAATATAATTAAGCGAAAAAAAGGAAATACAAATGTCACATTGACGGCAACAGTGTTGTTAAAATTAACCTAATTATTTGAAGCAGGTTATATTTTTAACGATACTGTCTAAAATATTATTCTCCTGATGATGATTATTGTGGTTGAAACGTGAAAGCGCAAATTTTTTCAATCATAAATGTTAGTCGAACTTATATTAATTCCGCATACGTTAAAACCTTTATTCCGAAAACGAAATTCTAATTCAAAATATTCTTTATTCAAGTAAACTTGTGCACAAGTGCTTTTCAATCGTTAAGAAACTGAGAAATAATTCTTACTACTAGTTACATTTAGTTATTACTGTCTTGTACAGGGTCGAAGTGTAGAATCCACACATTCTTATCATCTAAGTAATCATCACCAATCATCAATTAGTATTATCTAAGTAAACAATCGTAATGCATTCATCATCGCATAGACTTCTTTATCATACATTATAGATTGATTATATTAAATTATTTATTATAATAGCTTGCCTTTTAATGACATAACGTATATGATAATACCTTAGGTATTGTGTAATGTACCCTATTGTGAATTGTAACTTTTTTGTTAACAGTTTCAAAACGTCAATTATTCACACAACGATTGTACACATGACGTTAAACATCGATTTAATCATATATAAATAATACGATTTAATCTAAGTATAATAAAATGTTAAACAGTATAGTTTTTCCTACATAGAGGAAAACTTTTAAAAATAATTTCAATATTTCCGTTGGAACTAACTACTACGTGTAAAAGTAAAAACTTACTGCAAAAGTAAAGCAATTCAGAATAGTGTGTATAATATTTAATGTTTTAATTTTTGTTATTATTCGACGGTATGCAGTTTCGTTTGTGAATAGATAGTAGGGCAGACACCCAAACATTTGACTCCGGGTCACGTACCCTAACACCCCAACTGTGACAGAATGCACCCCATCTCATCATTGCAATTTTTCGCTACGCAGCTTATTTTCGCCGTCAATACAAGTGTGGAATTATGTGTGAAGATAATAAGCTCATATGCGCTGTTTTGTTCAATACGGAACCCCTATTCACAGTGATATTTCTAAACGGGAAAAGCACACGTGGTTAAACTTTTTTTAATTTGCTTTGTATAAAACAAAAACAATAAGCTGTGATAGCCCAGCGGTAAGACCGTGCGACTCCTTCGGGGGGTCACGAGTTCAAACCACAGGGCAGGCACCAATAAATTTTTCTATTAAAACTTATGTGTCTAATTGGTGATTGCAATTTATGACACGTTTTTCGGTAAAGGAACACAGAGAATTCTGGGAATATGTGTAACCTACCAATCATCATTGGAGCAGCGTGATAGGTCTTACCTTGAACCCTTCTCTCCAGAAACGAAGAATGGCCTATGTCCTGCAATAGACGTTACTTTACTTTAAAAAATGAAGTTTAATACACTTTTAAGTAATAAATAAATATTTAAATACTATATGGAACAATAACACACACGGTCGTCGGTCCCCAAAATAAGTAACTTATAATTTAAAATATATCCTTAAATACATAAAAACACGTAACTCGAAGATTCAACAAATTGTTTTTAGAAAATGTTGGACCAATGGATCAGTCAAATAGGTAAGTGTATATGATTCCCTTCACCATAACTTTAAACTTTATTGCATTTCTTTATAGTAACTGTACGCAATGGAACCGAAGGTGTTCAATGATATGACGTGATAAATAACAAATATATATTTCTGTGACTATATGCTAATAACAAGTTAGAGTAGGTGAGAGAAAGTGAGAGAATATAATAAAAAGAAAAATACCTTATAGGTGATATTCTACGGGTTTTAACGGGAGCGAAATACAGGAAATATATTGTCACGTACAGTATAATTCCTATTTCGTATATACGCCTATTTCAGATAATATTTTTATTTATTTATTTAGGACTGACTACAAAACTATAAATGTGAGCTATGGTTTTGCTTGTGAATTTATTTGTGGCTGTACGCAATACTCTTTTACTTTGATATATAAATAATTTACTTTGTGTGGTCTGCATATCACTCTCCAGCCTCTTTGTCGAAAATCACTTCAATTCCCGACGAATGAAAGAATGACTAACAAAAATAATAGTCAAATTTTAATTTGACTGGCCCCGGCTTACGCTCCGCAGGTCGGAGGAGCCAACATTTTATATAAACTATTTGTTGGTTCTTCGAGGGTGGGTGTATTTTATTTATTAATTTAATTATGGCCAACCAACAAAATTACATGTAGGCATGTTAATTCATAGATATTATTATATAATTATATAATCTAATATAATTATATATATAATTTCACTTATAGGTAGACACAGCATGCTTTTATACATAACAACGTACGATAAACAAAAAACATTTGTATTGAAGTGTGTATTTAACATTATATATATGTATTTATTTACTAATTGTCTGTCACCCATAACACAAATATTAAGCTACTTACTTTGGGGACGGACGACCATGTGTATAATAAATGTTATTAGAAAAAAAATACTTCTTCACATTAATTGTGATTTGAATACTGTTTTGCTTGCCAAGATAGCTTATAGGTAAAGCCACGAGTACCGACATATATCATCGGTGCTCTATTTAAATTTAAAAATTTGCAAAATTTAATAATATTACCGACCTTGATGTTAATAGGGGGCCTTGTCCAGGCAACATAGCCAATATTTAAATCAGAAATATCTTAATTTGTACATAAGAGTACGCGAATACGAATGTAATATATTATTTACGAAGTCTCGTAGCTGTCATGGGAAACTGTCTTACTGAAGTTAGCTGAAGCTCGCGTCGTCGAACTACGAGTGGAATTTGTTGACTTAAACCAATTTCACTTTAACTCGCCTAACAACTTATAATAGAGTAACTTTGTAGATTAATCTATTTTTGGGTTCAACACCTCAAATAAGCAACATCCTACTAAGTGCGAGAAGATTTTGTTTTGAAACAGTTTTGCTTTAATTAGGGGCATTCTGATAGAATTATTTTAAACAAGAAATAGTCCTTTATTATTGTCATTTAATATTGTTTATTATAAGGCAAAAGTGATGTTAACATTATGTTATTCTTATTATCATATAAATATCATAAATTGTTAAATGTATTTAATAATAATAGCATATAATTTTATGAACTGTTGTTATTCCTAACTCAATAAATATAAAATTATAGATAGTTAATCAGAATTTATACCATTCGGCTTTTGATGAATACATCAATTTCTATTTACTAATGATATAATTATTAGACTTAGCCTAGGATTATTTTCTTTAGTCTAAAGTCACTTTTGTGCAATAAAACGCTGAAAAACGAGCTATGCGTACGACTAGCACGATGTTATGCTTTCTTCATGGTATGTTTCTTCTCTTGTATGGCGTCGGAGCGTGGTCACAGAGTCAATGTGCAAAAAAATTGAATCCTTCGAAATGTGGGTATACAGGAGAATGTTAAGGATATCCTGAAGAGATAAAATAAACAACATGACAGTGTTAAGTAGGCTAAAGAAAAAAGCGGAAATTATATATTCTATTAAAAAAAGGAAACTAGAATATTTCGGCCATATTATGAGAAATCCCAAATATGAATTGCTGTATTTGATCGTACAAGGTAAAATTCAGGGAAGGCGAAGTGTAAGACGAAGGAGAACATCCTGGTTAAAAAACCTTCGCCGGTGGCTTGGCAAAAGCACCCATTCTTTATTTCGAGGCGCGACATCAAAGTTCAGATTGCCTTAATGATCGCTGAACTTCGCAAGAAGATGACACCCTAAAAAGAAGAGAAGAAGGATTATTTTAAATAAAGTTAATTAAAACATATATACCATTATATTATATGGAAATAATAATGTTTACTTATCAACACACACGCTATCTTAATAACTTTGCTTTGCCTGTGGTTATAGTTCTTTCTTTTGATATTACACACATCACTAAAACAAGCAAGCATTTTATATCTCACTACTTATTTTAATAAAGCACATGACAATAAAAACAACTTGTATATAGTAAGTAGCGGCCTGTTACAATCCCACTGCTGGGAATAGGCCTCTTCTCTCCGTTTCTGGAGAGAAGGATTGGAGCTAAGACCTACCACACTGCTCCAATGCGGATTGGTAGGTTACACTCCTAGAATTCTCTAGAGGTATGCAGGTTTCCTCGCGATGTTTTCCTTCACCGAAAAGCGTGTGATAAATTGCAATTATCTATTAGACACATGAGTTTTAATAGAAAAACTCAATGGTGCCTGCCCGGATTTGAACTCGTGTTCCCCTCGAAAGAGCCTTGTTAGAACTTATATAAACATAAACAATCTTAGTCTATGCCTGTGTGACAACTGTCTTGATTGTAATGACTACATTGTATTAAATCGCACATCATAAATTCAATCCTTCTCTTATTTTCGCATAATCCCATCAGGTTATGGGCCCAGAATACGCGAAAAATAAGTGTGTGTAAAAGTTTTATTCTAGAATTCAAATAAGACGCGATGTCACGTAACGACGAGATGCAAATGCCGGCGCCATCTTCTTCAACAGCAACAAATTCCGGAATTACAATCAATTTCGAGAAGCTTAGTGGAATATCTAACTACGGAAACTGGAAATTCATGATGCGGATGTATTTAGTTCATAAAGATTTATGGGATTGTATCGATGAATACACCGGGTGTACCCAAGGTCAATGACAGCCGCAAACAACTACGGGCACTCGCAAAGATATGTTTGATGGTCCAACCCTCATCTTTTTCCCACGTTAGAAATGCTGCCACTGGCTACGAGGCATGAAACAACCTAAAGACAGCATATGAAGACAGGGGGCTGTGTCGCCGTCTTGGACTTTTACGCACGTTATTCGGATTAAAATTGGAACAATTTAATGATATGGAAGCGTATATCTCGAGAATCACGGACTTGGATCAACAATTACGAGACATAAACGCTCCATTAGAAGATAGTTTTCTGTCAGTGTTAATGCTGAGCGGATTATCACCAGACTATGATCCGCTTATCATGGCTTTAGAAAATTCGAACATTAAATTGTGCAGTGAAACAGTAAAAAGTAAATTATTACAAGAAAATTTACGTAGAGAGTTCGATAAGAGTGAAGGTGCGATGTTTACAAACAAGTCCTCTACAAAAGGTGTCAACAAACATCCAAAGTGCTTCATTTGCAAGAAACCAAATCACTTTGCTAAAAACTGTCCAACTAAAACGAATAATAAAAATGATAAATGGGATGAAAGCGAAAAGTGTGAGAAAGCGTGGAACGGAACATTATTGACAGCACTAGCCGTCAAGATTGACTCGAATGCCTGGTACATACCAGGCATTCGATGAAATTTTAATTTTTAGTAAAGATACACCAGAAAAGAAAGCACTGAAGGAGAAACTGATGAAAAGGTTTGAAACAAAAGACCTGGGTCGAGCTACACATGTATTGGGAATGAGATTGAATCAAAGACAAAATCAAATTACATTGGATCAGAAAAACTATATACAGAAGGTACTAGATCAATTTAATATGACTGATTGTAAGCCTGTAAGTACACCCGTGGAATGTGGCATAAAGCTTGAGAAAGGAGACCAAACTGATATGGATTCCAAGTATAGAAGTCTAGTGGGATGTATTATGTACATAGCCGTTTGTACTAGACCAGATATTATGCATGCAGCAAGCTTCCTCAGCCAATTTAATAATTGTCATTCTGATACACACTGGAAAGCAGCCAAACGTGTATTGCGATACCTCAAAGGAACTATTAATTATAGCATAGTATATGAAAAATCCTTATTAAGTGTTACGGGATATGTAGATGCGGATTGGGCGTCTAATCAACTAGACCGTCGCTCATATACTGGTTATGTATTTAAATTAGGAAATTCAGTAGTGTCATGGGAAAGCCGAAAACAAAGAACTGTGGCCCTATCAAGCACCGAAGCCGAATACATGGCATTGTGTGAAGGAGCAAAGGAAGCTAAATTTCTTAGAAGTTTTCTTTATGAATGTTTAGGTAAACATTTATCAGTAACTTTGTTTGATGATGACAGTCAGTCAGCACAAAGCATTTGCAAAAGTCATGTTAATTATAGTCGTAGTAAGCACATTGATATAAAACATCATTATGTACCACAAATTGTAGAAGATAAAACTGTAATGTTAAAATACTTATCTAGTGAAAATATCTTAACTAAATGTTTAAGTAAACATAAACATTTTACTTGTGTAAAAAATCTTGGATTACAGATTGTTTAGTTTAAGGGCAGGTGTTAGAACTTATATAAACATAAACAATCTTAGTCTATGCCTGTGTGACAACCGTCTTGATTGTAATGACTACATTATATTAAATCGCACATCATAAATTCAATCCTTCTCTTATTTTCGCATAATCCCATCAAGCCGCACGGTCTCACCGCTGGGCTATCAGAGCTCAACTTGTATATAACAAAACACAAAATGTGCTTTAGTACATAACAATGTACAAAAATCCCAAAATATTGAAAATTGTTAGACTACGATGTTAAATTTTCATGAACAGTTTTATTTGTAGTGACCCCAGGCTACGGTTCGCTACTTTACTTGATAAGCAGTAAATTGCTTTTCTTTCCATTTCTTAAATAATCGTCCCCACCCCTCACCCCGTCGGCAAGGATACCCCCTTATCTTACAATATTGTATTACTTTCTGCAACGAAATTTAATTACGCCCTTTCTTAAAAAGGCGGCGTACCGTTATGCTCTAATTATTGTACCGGCAATAAAAAAACGTAAACGAGTGTATTATAACAATTAGACAGACTCCTTGATCGTTAAAAGGGAAATTTAAATGGAATTTTTATGTCCAGCAATTAAGGATAACGTCGGCGTACTAGACATTTTTGTAATTACAAAAATAAGATTCTTGAAATGTAGCGTGAAAAAGAATTAGGCGAAGTGGGCGGAAAATACCTTGAATGCTACAACTGACAGATGGACGAGAGCCACTTAAAAATTTATTATCAAATTTTAGTAGAACTTTCGTATTTATAAGAAATAATTATTGAGTTAATAAGAACCTTAATGTTTGGCAAGGCCTTTGATGAAGAGGTCGGTTTTCATGGAATACTATACGCAAGTATCCGATTATGATTTTTGTTTTGTATTAAATGTCATTATAGAGTTACTAAAAAAAAGAGACATGCTTTTTAATAACTATTAAAATTTAAAGTAAACATTTACCATGCGAATAATAAAATCATAATTTTGTAGTACATATGCTATTGTGTCCAATGTTAAGGAAGGACTTAAAGTAGTCAAAAATCCATTTTGTAATTACTGTTATTTAATATTAATTTTTTGTTAGGATGCTTATTATCATATCCAATTACTGAAGTACAATAGTTTTAATAAATTTTATCAAAATTGTGTGTTGCTAAAGTAAATTATAACAAAGTACAATTTTCAAATATCAATAGAATCAATAAGAAAACTAAGTGTTAGGAATGAGGACCGTACTTTAGTACACAGAGGCGTGTACATGAAGATGGAGAGAGGTGAAGAAGCCCGAGGGAATCTCCGATTTATTGCCGCGAGCTGACGTAGAGGCCGCGCCCGTGCCCGCCATCCGCGTCTCACACTGATTTATACTGCACAATCTCGCAAAACTTACTTCACATTTAAATTTTCAAACTGTCTAAGCTGCTCTTAACGTCGACCATATTATCTTATTCGATCGCCTATAAATTTTATGAGCTGACTTGCCTTTGTCGCCTAAGCTTTGACTTGGATTAATAGTCCCGTGCGATCCAAGGTATTTATTACTTTCTTATATTTGTATAAAACATATCAGAGAAAACATGTTACATCAGCTTCATAACGATATTGTATATAAATATTACTGTTTAATATTTTTGACTTCTGTGTAAATATCTTTAAAATGTTTTTATATTTGTGCGTTGTTTATGGAATAGTGATATACGTTGGCTAAAATCGTTTGTTTCAATGTCAAAAGATTGTATTTTATAATCTTCCTTATTTTTTTATATATACCTGTCATAATTTATAGAATTAAGCGTTACTATGCGGAGATTCATAATACAAAAATTATTAAAAAAATTATTTTGCTATAATCCGTGATACAGTAAGTAGAGAATATACTTAGTGCTAAATGTATAGTAGACTATCCATTTTTTCATACCCGATACATACAGGATTCGTAAAAACACATGCACAAACCTCCACCACTGCCGTCACAATACACACACTACACACGTTCACTATCACAAACTCAACAATCGTTTCGCCCCTCAACCGAAGCATCATCAGGAGATAGACTCGACGACTATTTTATTTTTTATTTTTGTATTTTTGTATTGAAATATTTTTTTATTATTTTTATATACCTGTCATACCAAGGAGAAAACTTGTTCATGGTTACTACTATAAAAATAACACATACTTTTTGAACCTAGTGATTGTTTATTTCGTGTTACTGTTATTCTACTTACTTGTTGTAGAATAACAAAAAAAATCCATTAACAAAGGTAGGAGAACAAACACTTATCATCCTATATATTGTAATCTTATACATTATTAAAAAGTTAATGTATATCTTAAACATTGCTACATCCTGGTACCAAATACTGACGGTCTCCGCTGGGATTTACGAAATGAACAGATCCTCGGCGCCTGTTATGAATATGTAATTTAAATTTGGAATTCTCCAAGTGCGAGCGATGTTTGCCGCAACTGTTTCAAGTAAACATTTGCCTTCCTACCACGAAACTTTGTCACGTTATATTAACGCTCGCTGGTAGCAAAGCGAGTCACTTTGCTTAGCTTCCCGGTATAACATTCCGGGTTTGACGATGACACCCACTTTGATTAAATTTTCGCTACAATCTTGGTACGAAGTCTATCGAGTCCCCTCTCATAATTCAGTTTGAAACTTTTTAATTAGCTTTATATTTGTGTTTGCAGATTGAGACTTCGTCTCTCAGTTTATCATTAAGATGCTTGAAGTTAAGAAGTTATGTGTGCATTATTAATAACATATTTCTTTTTTAAGAAAATTAAGTTTAAAAAAAAATATTTATAATGCAACTGTCATTTGCATTTTACTTTATAAATAGTGTATAGTGTATATGTTAATCAGGAACTACTTAACTGGATGCAAGAAGATTATGTAAATTATTACAGAAAAGACCACGTAAAAACCGCAAACAGGCACCACTAATATGCCTTATTTTTATTAATAATTTATCAAGTACCATTTATATTAATAATATCTCTTACGAGTCTCTGGAATACATGTATTATACCGATCCATATTAGTGCAGTGACGATGGTGATGGGTCTCAACTCCGATATTTCGCTCCAAATTATGTTATTCGCCCAGTTAACGCCTGGTTAATTTTTCTTTACCGGTTTAATTATTCCATATAAGTAACAATCACACTAAATTATCAAGCTATTGCTATCTCAAAGAGAAATTAATTTAAATTTAAAAGAAATTAATTTGAGATGTTAAATGTTACATGCATGAACCTTTAATCCTATAAGAGAACCGGTAGCTAAAGCACAGAATCTCACGATTCTAGTTTAGCTATCGGTGAAACGATTGTCTATGTAGCCCTAAAATCTGGAAATTATTTTGTTTATGTATAGTTTTTGTAAAAATTTGTAACAGTAATAAATAATTTATTTATTTTATTTATTTATCTCAAAGTCTATATTAATTCTATTCAAAGTCTATATCAAAAATCTATATTATTATGATTTAAAGATAACTGAGAAGTTCTACGAAAAACGATAAATTTCATATGCCACCGAAAAAACTTACTAATTAATAGTAAACTACATTGGTACATTTTTCAAATAGTTTTTTTAATGTATTATAATAATAAAATAAATATTATGTTACAAGATGTTTTAAATATAACATCCTTCATATAGTTGGTCGGTAATATAAAGAAAAACAATGTCCCTGTCTTTATGTCTTGATTGTTGAAAGAGATTAAATGAATTGACTTCTGGAAAATTGCTTCTTATTTATTGAATAAGTCTAAAGGAAAAATATCGTCGTATTATACGACGATATTTTTCCTTAATTATATTGCTTGATTGATTAATTATATTGCTTGTTTTTTGTGGGATACATTGTTTAACTGCGACAATTTTTTTTCTGTGATGAGGTAAATCCGTAGGTCCTATTTTTGGAATATAAAAGACTAGTAGTCACCGCGAAATCAATTCGCGTCAACTTATACACATAAGTACCTTCAATAAAACAATACGTATTTTCATCCTTGTTCTCGAAAGATAAATGGCATTTTTTATCTCATATGTTATCCAAGTGTATAAGCTTTAACCATGCGATGTTGCATCAATAGTCGTTCAGCGAATTAGCCGTGAAAGAGTAACAGACAGGCAGACAGACTTTCATATATATAGTATTAGTATTAGTAAAAAAGGTATAGACATAACGCTATAGTATGTAAGTAGACCTGAATCTGCAACCACACTCCTATTTGGTTTATATGTGTTTACCGTTGTTCGTTGAAGACACATGACTTGAATATAATCAGGCCAAACTAAATTTTATCAGTTCACAAACATACCTGGCCGCTTGTTACATTGGGTAATCTGATTTAAGACGTACTCAAATATTGGAGACCAACAAGACGTTGTTGGTCGTTCTGGGGCACCAATTAGATAGGCTGGTCTATATTCAAACTGAATAGCAATAAATCTATTTGGATTTTGTTAACGGTTGAATTCCTATTCAATGTCGATTTCTTATTATTCGAACTATGCGATAAGAAAAGGAAATCATTGTGAGACGTTTGATATTTTTTATTTAATAATCTGTGGATTATACTATCTAGCTAAACCGAACAGAATGAATTTTTAAATTGATTTTGTTGTAGTGTTAGTAATCATGAAACTATGTAGGTGCAATAGTGAATTAAAAAATATAATTTAACTACATATTCTAAATCAAAGTCCTGAGCTGCGTCCGTCGATCTACTCCAATGTTCCCGATAAACCCAAAAAATACAGAGCTAATATTTTTCTTTAAAACAACCTCCATAAATAAGACATCAGCTTCAATGTTTTTATTTTTGTTTTTATTACACCGATAGAATTTATGAAAACAAAATATGTTGTCGAATTATTTTTACCACGTTTCGTGTATTTTTAGACAACAATACTATAATTGAAATATGTGTCGACGGTAAATATGTATAAGTCTGCAGAATTATATACATATATTTGAGGTTAGAATGTATTTAAAAAAGGTTTAAGATAGCATATTAAAAATTTAAGACTTAAAATGGCATAATAAAAATTTACTTTCTTCTTATAATTATAACGACAACAATATTTTTCCATTACAATTATTCAATAAATAAGAAGCAATTTTCCAAAAGTCAACTCATTTAATCTTTTCCAACAACTAAACACACGATGACAGCGACAATGTTTTTCTTTTTTTTTATTACTGACCAACTATATGAAGGAGGTTGTATTTAAAACACGTCGTAACATAATACAATATGTTTCTACGTTGTTATTGTATGGTTACTTTAAGTCTTAAATTTAATAATTAACCATCAAGCATTTTTATATTGTTTATAATGACTAATATTTAAATTAAAAGAATTATATAAAAGAATAGATTAATTTTCTACATTTCAAATCTATATTTTTGTTTAGCACCACCATTATTTGGTCGGGGAAAAAAATCCTTGTCATTTTATTTACACATCTTTGTTTACTATAGAGTATAGAACGAACTGTTTGCTTTACCATCGCTCCGTCGACTATGACAAATTGTAATGGAGACGCATCGTAGACAGATGTGTGATAACATTATTAATTAATGATTTAACAGTAAGGTAATCAAGTCGTTTGTAGACTCGAAATGAACTTATTTTTGATGTTTTAAATATAAATATCATATCAAAAAAGCAGTTATAAATTATAATGAAAAAGATTTTAGGAAAATCGAAATTATTTCATAACTCGAATCGAAAATTGTTTGAACGGTTTTTTAACGGTTTAAGTAAATGATATTTATGAAAAGCATGAATTTTTATTATATTAGTCCAGCGAGATTCCAGATAATAATTTGTGATAAAATTCCGTTATCCATCTTACACTTGCCCATACAATATTAGCAGGTTTAAAAGTTGAACATTAATATTAATATAACATTTGACCTGTGTGATTCTCATATGACCAAAATCGTAAAGATAAGACATGTAAATCATAGTGTTATTATACTAGAGTAGGCAAGCTAGCCCAAAATGTGCCATATTACAATAAAGAGAAAGCAAATGATATAACATTGAAGTGTATTATTTAAATGATTATACAATAAAGTATTTTTTATCATGTATGTCTTTTCTGCGCGTGCGCAGTGAGCAAATGTCATTTTGAAAGTGTACAAAAATGTTCTTAGTATTTTCTAAATTAAGAACGTGCCATAAATATTTCTCGGCGTATGTGTGAATGGACAGAGGTAACTAACTGTACGAATTTAAAATTAAAAAAAGTATTATAATACTATAATGAAAATAGAGGGAAATGTCACATTAAAACAATTACATATTTTATATCCATGACCGGTTTGGATTTTCCACTTATTAATATTAACGTGTGTCGGATATCACTTAAATTCAATAGTAAAATAGAAATCAGTAAGGCCTACAATGTATAACATTTCACCAATTGATAGTCATTTTAAAGAAATATGGCCCGTGTGAATGTTAATAAATTCAAATTCAATTCAAATTGAAAATATTCTTTATTCAAGTAAACTTGTAAACAAGTACTTTTGAATCGTCAACATCTACTGCTGGTTCGGAAAGCTGTTCCTACCGAGAAGAACCAGCAAGAAACTCGGCGGTTGCTCTTTTTCAACAATAATTCTTATCACTAGTTACATATAGTTATAAATGTCTTGTACAGGGTTGAAGAGAAGCTATATCCACGCATTCTTATCTTCTAGATAATCCTCAATAGTATAATAGGCTTTCTGAATTAGCCTTTTTTTAAATTGTATTTTTAAACTGCTGTAAAGGTAAAGTTAATGTAGATTGTGGAATTTTATTATAGAATCTTATACCCAAACCCAGACTTTGCAAGGCGCAAAGCAGGAAATAATAACTAATATATTAATTAATACTGAAGCTAAAAGTTCCAGGTTATGTAAGGCGAAATAAAAATATTTGAAGAAGGATGAGTAAATTATTATTTCATTATGTTCTGTTATTATTCTAAATAAATTAAATTTATTATTCAAGTAAAAATAAAAATCCTTTAAAAATAAAATGAATAAAAGGAGAGATTGAAAAGTTTTTGTACAATTGAGGTTGAGTAATAGGATTATATAATTTTATTATTTAACGACATGCTAATATATAATCCCGAATTGTTCTTAGCTCCATTTATGTAAGTATAATTTTATTATGTTTTAATAAATGTATATATTTAAAGGTATAATTATACCTTTATATACGAAAGGTAATTTCGCAATTGATTACTAACTTTTTGCAATCATTATGGTCTAACATGGATGTAGAAATCTTGAACGAAAAAGCCTTACTCGCCTTAAAGATTTTCCCAAATTTTATGAGTGTATCCCACTGCTGAGCATAGGCCTCCTCCTCTTCCTGGAGAATACCACATATCCCTAGAATTTTCTAGAGATACCTTACGATGTTTTCCTTCACCGAAAAGCGTGAATTATCAATTAGACATATGTTTTAATAGAAAAACTCATTGATGCCTGCCCGGGTTTTGAACCCATGATCGTCTCTAGAGAGTCGCACGTTATCAACGCAGGACTATCGCAGCTTGTTTTACAGCTTGTATTATGTAGCAACAAAAAATAATTTTGAAATTGACAGGATAAGGTCAAAAATAGAGGTAGAATCCGGGATAGATATATGGTTGGTAATATAATATCTTAATCGGAATATTCTTTTACGAAATAGACTTCTATAACTACATTAAACTGATACATACTGAGATCATACTGCACTTTATTCTACACGAGCATCCTAAGAATTTTTTTTTCAAAAGATCACATAACGCTCTTCGAAGACTATATTTTAATAAATTTAAGGTGCTCCTGGGGCTATCACGCTTCTGAAATGCATCAGAGATGTTTGCGGAAGCACGTGTAAATTGTTTTTATACAACAATATGTCAACGATGAACTTCCCTGATGCGCAGACATGGCGAGCAGCAACAGCATCCTGAATACGATATCGGAGAGGCTACACTTCCCGTATGTGAACCGCTATTCTAGGAATAACATATCATGTATAAAGTAGTTAATAATAGTAAGTTACTAACATTACTAAGTATTTTATAAACAACGCTATTTTCCCTTTAGACTTATTTAATAAATAAGAAAGGAAAAAACTACACCACACAGGAAAAAATTGGGAATAATAAGACAGCAGTAAAAAAAAAACAAGTACAAAAGGCGGTAATTTATAGAATTAGGCGTTATTTTGCAAAGATCCATAATACAAAAGTAATAATAAAAACTATTTTGCTATAATCCGCGATACAGTAAATGGAGAATATATTTAGTGCTAAATGTATAACAAACACACAAACCGCCACCATCGCCAATACAATACACAAGCACTACACACGTTCACTATCACAAACTTAACAATCGTTTTGCCCCGCAACCGAAGCACCATCAGGAGATAGACTCCACGTGGTGGAGATCTGGCGCATGTGTTTTTACGAATCCTGCATGTAACGGGTATGTAAGAACGGATAGTCCACCATACAATTAGCTATATATATTCTCTATTTACTGTATCGCGGATTATAGCAAAATAATTTTATTATTACTTTTGTACAAAAAGCGGTGCTATCGCTTAGTAGCGATCTCTTCCATAATATGACCTTTGGGTTAAGTAGAACTGTAGCGACTATGTGGGTGGTGCACTATTGTATACTTAAATACGTACTAATAAAAAATACCAATACAGAAGCCAAAGATTTACACATCATAAAACGCGTGGTATCCGGCTGAGTAGAATAGACCGACCCCCTTTCTTACCGAGGTGTCATTCCTATTTTCCAAAAGTCAACTAATTTATTATATTTGAACAAATCAATAGATAATGCCGGCGACAATGTTTTTCTTTATATTATCGACCAACTACACGAAAGAGGTTGTATTTCAAACATGTTGTAACAATTTTGTTGTATTACTAACCTAAATATTATTATCAGTCGTACAGTCATGTAATTCGAGCTAAATAAATATTATTATTATTTTTAATGTCGGCGGTAATTCAAATATATAAATAGATCGTAGATTAACCGAATTCGCCCGCAGTACTAAAAGCAATAAGACTTACAAGTCCCCTACCAAAACAATTCTGTATCTGTGTCTTCACTAATGGCGTAAGTTCGACAGTCGAAGTTAGTTGGAGTGTTCTACGGCTGCAATAAAGATAAATCCAACAATAATATGTTAGGCCTTACGTGGAGGATCGCTTGGGCACGAAATTGAATTTGCATGGAGTCTTAAGTCGACACCGATTGAGGCGCGTTGCGAATTCAACTGTCTCGGCGGACTATTACCGTACCACAACAGTTAGTCGGCGATCATGGTTGAGCCTGTTGAGCCATCGTGGACCTATCGCAGTTGGGCCAACACTTTGATTACTTAATTTTATTAATATTACACTTTAGAGCACAGATTATGTTGCGTTTGTGGATAGTACGGTACGCAATCGAACCGAAGGTATTCAACGATATAACGTGATGAAATAACAAATGTATATTTTGCAATAACATTATATAGTATACATGCAACAAGTTAGAGTAAGAAATAGAGATTCATAACTCACGTACTAGGTATTTAAACTATACTATACAACTTGTGAGCTATGGTTTTGGTTGTAAATTATTTTGTGGCTGTACGCCACAGATTAATTACATTTAAGCTCACGACTGTCCCTATTGACGATATTTTACTCTTAATATTAAGCTTATGGAGTAATACATATAATCGATTCGATCTTAATTAAAGTAAACCGTTTCGTGACCAATATTTTTTGGATTACCTGTTAGCCGTTAGCCGTTAGTACAACGGCTTCCTAACTCATTGCAGAGGAATATAAAGGGAAAGAAAGCCCATTTCTGTCTTAATAGAAATGCTATTAATTGTAATAGGACGTTTAGATATTAACTAACCTGCTTTAAAAATACCTTTCATCTAATTTATTATTACTTAAGGAAAATTTTATTTTATGTGTGGTAGATATCTAATTATGACAAATTCTTAAGTTTATCGTTAATTATTTATTGTTATTTATTATTTATAGTCTGATGAGTATTTCTATGGTATTGTTATTTATCCTATGCGAGTATATTAACGATACAAGAAAAAAAGTGTTCTCAATTATATATATATAGAAAATTCTTACAAAATACATTCTGCCTAGATCATTTAAGGTGTGTTTTATAAAGCTATTTAGTTTTCAATAAGAACAATTTTTATTTAAAAGCATGAGCATTATATTGTACATATATTTTATATTGTAGCATATTTTATATTGTACATATCGACAAATTTGTAAGTCCACTAAAGCATACCGAACGTCGAACATAATTTGGAATGTGAGTTGCAATCTTACTCCGAAGGTCGGTAATCCGCGCCGGAGGGCCAGCCTGGAAGGACTCTCCTTATCCCTTGATCCCGTTGTTTACCAGACATTAAGCAGATAACAACTCCGCGCTGATACTCTCGCCAGATTAAGCCATGGCTCCCTTAATCCGAACTTCGATTAATTTCATCCAATACTTATTCACGGGCTGTTTGTTTTGTTAAAATATAAGATTACTAACTGCTTGCTTGGTCAGAGCGTTGTCGATTATAACTAGAGAATTTTTTTCATTCATAATAATGGATTAAGATGATGATATATCACAGTAAGTTAACTAGAATACCAATTTTTTATTTTTACCAATTTTAGTGTTTATAAAAACTTGTATCGGGATTTTTATAAAATATTAAATTCTTCGTATACAATAATCGTTGTGCTAGGAAAAAACATATAGTATTGTTACGTACAGGGGTTCGTGGATCTGGATGAAAATACCTGGTGACTCGTTAAAACACTTTATTCAACTTTTTACTACAAACTTAGTACTTACAGTCTCTATACAGTTCGTTGTCCAATAAGAATGCCGAGATCACAATAATTCACTTTTATTTTAGCTTGTTTATGCGCTCTTGATCGCTATTCGCAAACTGAGGCTCTTCTCGAGGAGCACAATACGTCTGCTTATATATCGACCAACCGATTACGAGAAAATTCGATAGACCTTGAAATGATCGTAAACATGTTTACCGATAAACATGTTTTGATACACGTTGAATGTTACAGAGAATTAGCGTTAAGCGAATTTGAACTCTATGACATATAGTTTACAAACTCTTTTTGCATGTACGTAAACTGCCCCATTCAATTTGAACTTTATGACATACGTATTACGAAATCTCTTCGCATGTTCGTAACAGTACGTTTCCGTAACTATTTTCCTGAACATGATTATTCTCATAAACTGCTCAGTATCTTCCAGAAATAATTAAGTATATTTAGAGATTTAATATATAACCGTAATTTAAAAATTACGTTTGTACCTATTATATTAAATTTCTAAAATCAGTAAAAGAAGATGTTGGAGATATTGGTTAACTCAGTAACGCCCTCGCAAATGCAAATCAAGTAAAAAACAATCTTGTCAAGAAAACAAAAATTTAAGTATGACAAACGCTGGAGTAAGAAATATTTCCTCACCTGAACAATTACATTTCGAGATTAAATATTTTTTTACTGAGATACGATACACAAATCGATTTAAACAGCTTGATGAAACTATACTTTGTTTTATTTACGACGAAAATAACTTTTAAGTTATATATATCCTTAATTATTTATATAATTAAGGATATATATAACTTAAAAGTTATATATATAAGGATTATTCCTTATATATATATATCCTTAATTACTTACATAATTAATTGAGTACATAATTGAGGATAAAAAAATTATAATGTGAAAATAAATAGGTGAAAAAAATAAAAAGAATCCATACAAATACATAATTATGCCAAAAAGCACTCAGTAGCAACTTTGTAATAAAAACTGGTGATATTTTTAATGGTAATGTAAGTAAGTAACAAAATATATGTAAAAATAATTGTATTGGCTTAAGGTATGTGTACCATTTTGATATGGTGAAAATTATAGTTATGTTTATTTAATGTCCTGTTAGTCACGTTAATTGGTTAATTTTTGTATATCGTCAGCGTTATGCGTGTTCATTATTTTTTCCATTTCCGCTCTACTTGTTAAGATTATCTTATCTTCAAGTGTTGTTTTCTAATAATAAACATAATTCAAACTACACACTCGAATACAGCGATGAAAGTTGTATTTTATGAATTCCATTAGTTTATATGATAAGTGCTAGACGTCAATGACATGCGGCTTTCTTATAATTAGATGAAGTAAACGGTGTTAGCTTATCATACTATTCTAGTCAGACCCGTCTTAAGCACAATAGATGCCCGGGTGCAAGTGCTCTGGCCCAAACACCCCATCCCCCTTTTTTAGAATTCTTTTATTTTACAGCTATTGACAAATATAAAAATCCTAGTAATAAAATTATAACAACCTTGGGACACCTCATCGAAGAAATTGATGAGTACAACGAAATTTGACCATCATGACCGATTGTAATCAAAGTAAGGACATTTTGACCGATTAGAATTAAAACTCTCTCTTTATGTAATTTATAACATAATATTCCAAAGTAACGCTCGTATAAGACACAAAAAATTACTTTTAAGTACTACTCTTAAAAAGGTCAAGAAAAATTTCGTCCGATCCGAAGAATAAAGTCATATGTTTTACGTTTACAAAACGTATATAGAACATGTGATTTTATTATTCGATTTGTATATTTAAATGTTAGTTTATTACTGAGTTATTTGTATTTAAAAAATGTTTATTTAGTATGTCGACCTAAGCACAGACATAAAACTAACTGGCCCTTTGGCGCAGTGGGTAGTGACCCTGGCTTCAGCTCCGCGGGTCGCGGGTTCGATTCCCGTCGAGGGTCAACATTTTCTATAAAGAATTTGTGAGTTCTTCGAGTCTGAGTGTATATTTGTATTCAAGTATGTATTTAAAATTATATATGTAGTATATCTACCAGTTGTCCGACACTCATAACAAAACTATTAGGTTACTTCCTTTTGGGAAGGACGAGCGTGTGTGTAATTGTCCCATATATAAATATATATTAAATTATCCACTACAAAACATCTATATCTATACCATTGAGAAAAGTCATACTTCGCGAAGGTCGAGATATATTCGAACTCGTTTAGAACAATGCTATCCTGTGTACCTATATACTTTATTTTATATTTTAACTGTCCTTCCGATATATTTATATGCTAGTTTAAAGAAGAAGCCTGGTTAAATATTTACAGGATATAATACAAATTTCCAAAAGAATTGTGTATAGAAAAATAAGTCCAAACAATTATATGAAACTCCTGTATAGAAAAACACACGATATAATCAATGATTTTGCGTCAAAGATTAATGCAGGCGCGTATTTTATATTGCATTTTTTTTTATAAAAGAACTAGCTGTCCCGTCACGCGTTGCTGTAGCCCAGTTTAATTCCCTCATTCGAGGGAATTCGAAACATTTTTTTTACTTTAACCTAATTTTTTAAAATCATGATTAAGTATGATATTCGTTAGTGAAAAAGAAATTTTGATTTCACCATAATGTAACCTAACTTTCACTGTAATCCATACTGATATTATAAATTCGAAACTCTTTGTTACGCTTTTACGGCTAGCCCGTGGACCAATATAGATAAAATTTTGAACAATTAAAGCTTACATTACATTGGGTTAACATATAGGATCAACTAATTACGGTTTTTCTTTCGGGAACATCGGTCGGGGCGAACGAATATCACTCATATGTAATAAAAATAGATTCGGCCTCTTAATATTGTAGTGCTGGGTAAAGACTGCCTCTTCCCTTTTCTTTGGAGAGAAGAGTTGGCGCTTATAACCACCACGCTTCTCCAATGAAAGCATAAATAGAAAATAATTCAAAATTGGAATCTCTTCCAATTGCCTTCAGGATAGTAACAGATGTCTAACAGTACTGCTATTCATTATCTGCACGAAATATGTTCAATTAGCACTACACTCGTGTATAAATACGACTCTGATCGTAATAAAGAGAAGTGCTTACATCCTACCTGCACGCTGATCCGGCTTACAATATATACATGGTTCTCATTTTAGATAATACTCTATTAAAAATACTAGTGGTGTACAAAAGGACAGGATGTTTTCAACATTGTCCAAACTGAATTCAATTTGGAATGAAATAGCGTGACAAAAACGCAAACGAGTGCTCCGCGTGCTTGTCTGTTATGACATAATACGCGCAATAGCGGCCCGTAATTAGGGCTGCGAAATTTAGTTAGTGAGTTAATTAGTGAATTAACTTATTTAAATGTTGAGCAACATTTAAATAAGTTAATTCACTATTAAAGTGTGATAGCCTAGTGGTGACACCGTGCGACTCTTTAGAGACGAACATGGGTTCAAACCCGGTCAGGCACCAATAAGTTTCTCTATTAAAACTTATGTGTCTAATTGATATTTGCAATTTATCACACGCTTTTCGGTGAAGGAAAACATCGTGGGGAAACCTGCATATCTCTAGAGAATTCTGGAGATGTGTAACCTATCAATCCGCATTGGAGCAGCGTGGTAGGTCTTAGCTCCAATCCTTCTCTCCAAAAAACGGAGAGAGGAGGCCTATTCCCAGCAGTGGGATATGAACAGACCGTTACTTTACTATTAAAGTACACTCGTAAACAAGCCACAACAAACGAGCTTTTGAATCGCCACTCTACTGCTGTAAAAATCTAGAACTATGACTTAGTGTTCTCATTTAATTTATTGGAAAGATATATTTTAAATGTATTATGGAGGTTACCTGAAGATGTGTTCCATACGCATTTAATATGCGTCACGTCTTCAGCTAATAAAACTAATTCAATTTAATTTTATGAAACCAATAAATTGAACAAGTACAATAAAAAAAATGTATGTAATTTCGTGAAAAAATAGACTATATTTTAGCATTAGGTTAAGTGTGATAAATATTCTAATTCCTAATCCCCGAACTATCATTATCAGTTTCTTGTGCATTTCTATTAGTAAATTGTATGAAATTCACAAAATAGAGAGTTTTACCTACCAATAAAACTTACCTATTATTTTTCCTGAGATATCCGGAATCCATGTTGAGTCAAGCCTTCCGTTTTTCGTGTGTTTTAGTCAAGTTGAAGCCCCTCACTTGCTGTCTTCAGTCTTCTCTTTTGCCCCCACTCACGTTACCATTTCCACTGGCGTTGAATATGGCGCCGGAGGAGACTCCATTTGGTTTTGTCATTATAAGCAAAAATACCAGGTAGGAATTATTTGGATTCCGGATATCTCAGGAAAAATAATAGGTAAGTTTTATTGGTAGGTAAAACTCTCTATTATTTGTTCCGTCTTCGATATCCGGAATCCATGTTGAGTGATATGTTTGATTTCTCCTGGTATACTAATAAATGGTAACTAAAGCTATAATGTGTATAATAAATGTTAACCTAAGTGGGGTCAACAAAGAAGTTTCATAAGACATTCCAATGCAATCATTAATTTATTACTGGATTAGTACTGCTTTACATTTAAATCAAATTGTAAGTTCTAGTTCTTATGATACTTATGGTCAATCAACTAACCTTAGATGGCTTCAAAATATTTTGACAATGATAAACCTTCATTAGTACTAGACTTTTCAAAATCCCTGATCTGTTTCTGATGGTAATCTTTAAAAGTATGTTCTTGCCTCCAATTTCCTGTTGTCAAAATCTGATTGACTGTATAATTCTCTAACCAATTTAATGATGAGACAGCTGACCTTACTGATCCCGGTGAAGCTTCTATTCCAGCTTCGCGAAGATCATTTTTAATCCACCCTCCAATAATTGTCCTGGTGGCGGGTTTACATTGTCTTTTAGCCGTAATAAACAACTCTAACAAATTATTATCGTTACGACTTTGTCTTGACACTGCTAGCATACGACGGATCCAATAAACTGCGTCCAGATTTCTTGTGGGATGTTCCATTATCTTCCAACCAAATTGCCTATGGTTGGCCGAATCTGTTTTTGAACCAAAAACTGGCCACATTACTATACCTCCATCAACCAAATATTCAGGGCTAGCCCTCAAAAGCGTCAGATCATGTACCCTACGACCAGAAGCAAGCAAAAGCAGAATAGCCGCACGTTTTGAAGTCTGATGGAGATTATTTTCATCAGGGCTCTTAACACTTAGGAATTCCAATAGATGTCTAGGGTTCCATATAGGGGGTTTTGCTTGTTTCACTCTGGTAACTGATATAGCTCGCAGAATTCGCTTCACAAGGAAACTAGAAGAAATGTCGTGTTCACTAGTCTTTGTGAAGATAGATATAACTGACTTGTGAACTAATATTGATCTGTAAGCCAATTTTTCGCTGTTGTGTAGATGTGCTAAATAACGAGCCACACATGATGGATCAGGATTTTTAAAATCCACTGAATGACGGGCACACCACAATTTCCATTTGTTCCAAGCTGGTATATAAGTACGAATAGTAGATTTCCTCCAGCTAGAAAGCAGCAATGATCGCTCTTCTGACCAATCCTTAATTAATTCAGCCTACCTTGAATCAGCCATGCTTCCAAAATTATGTTCGGTACTTTTGGCGGATGTCGGCCAGCGGTCGTGTCTATGAGCACCCATGGGAGGTTTTGAATTAAGTATGGTTTGTGGACAGCTCGATGCCGAATGTCCGCCGTCTAAAACGCTTTGTCCCACTTTGGGGCTATTAGCACATATCGACCCCGAGCATAATTCAGGTGAGCGAGAACCTGCGGTATTAGATTGGGCGGAGGAAAGAGCCAACCCAAACTGTAATTCCAATGGTAAAGAAACGCATTGTGGAATATTGCTTGCTCGTCTTGTGGGTCTCTCGACACATACTTTGTCACAACGTGAGCTGTCTTGGATGCAAAGAGATCCACTGCCGGGGTTCCCCACATTTGAAACAGAACCCTCGTAACTTCTGGTAAAAGATGCTACTCTGGAGCTATCGTGCCGCGCGACAGGGCATCTACTTCCGTATTGTATCTCCCTGGAAAGTATTGCGCAGTCATCCGTAGATTCAATTGATCTAACAGAGTAAGTAGCTGTCTGGTCAGATTTAATAGCTTCTTCGAGCGCGTTCCCCCTTCCTTGCTTACGTAGGCTACCACTGTGCGGTTGTCTGTCAGCAATAGCACATGAGCATCTTTCAGTTGTTGTTGCTCGTGATGTATTGCTGCATGCACAGCGTATAGCTCCTTGCAATTTACGTGCCAGGTCTGTTGAGCTACCGTCCACTGACCTGCTAACTTGGACTGGCTTAATTGAGCTCCCCAGCCTAGATCGGAAGCATTCGTCGTAAGCAAGTGTGAGATGGGATCCACGTGGAGAGGCGTTGAGCTGGATGCCATCTTCACCCACCAATTCATTTCAGTTAAGACCGGTTCTGGAATTTGAATTGACTGTGGGGCTGGGGTTTCGGCAATTGTCGACTGTATTGCTGCAGCGTTCGACAATGTAGCCTCCTCCTGGGTACGATGAATGAGGCAAAGTTGAGTCTCCCCATTAGGGACTGGGCCTGTCTGAGGGACCAACTGCCTTTCGACAATTTTTTCTGTAAAGCCATGCGTAGCGTTAGGCACTTTGGCTCCGACAGGGATTTCGAGTTGGCTCGCGTATCCCAAGTTACACCTAGGAATTCTAGGCGTTGTGTCGGAACCAAGACAGATTTGTCGAAATTTATCGTCCACCCAAGTAGTTTCAATAATCTTATCGTGAACGCTACCTGTTCTTGAAGCTTCTCGAACGATTGATTTGTCAACATAAAGTCGTCCAGATACACAACACATCGAATGTTGTTGTTTCTTAAGTATTCGGCCATCCAATTCTTAATCGTCGTAAAGGTTCTTGGTGCTGACGACAGACCGAAAGGTAGACAAGTCATCTGGTAAAGTGTACCTGCGTAACTTGTCCTGAGAAACCTCCAATGATTTTGTGCTATGGGTAGGTGGAAATAAGCTTGGCTTATATCTAACTTCACCATCCAGTCTGTTATGTAAAAAGTATGGTATTCGGAAATGACTTATTAACCGATTTTTTTTGGTTTTGACGAAGGTGTTCCAAATTGAAAATTTCAACAGTTTCAAATTGAAAGTTGGACGAACTGAACCGTCTTGCTTTCTGATTTCCAAAAATCAGAAAGAACGTGGATAGGTAGCTCGGAGATATCTCTGCCATTTCGAGAACCTGACTGTCTATCATGCTGTTGATTTGTTGGGACATCTGAGGCGAAACTTTTGTTGCAAAACTCGACATAATTAGTCGACTTGGGTATATCAAAGGTGGCTTCAATATAAAAGGAAGGTGGACACCTTTCAGCAGCTGGCAAATTTGTTTTGGAGCACCTAAATCTCGCTAAATATACAGATATCGCTTTAGACAGCCGCCTCGAAATCGCTTCGAGTCATGCCCGACGGTTTTTATACTTAAGCGGAGAGCGGGTGCGAGATGCCTTACCCTTTCTTTGGTTTTTGGCTTTTGTGGTGGCATTATCCCTCTTAACCCCTTTATTCTTTCTCTGGGGACCACGGAAACGAAAGGATCTCTATTTTGCTTGAATGACATTGAAATCCCTTTAAAACCACTACTCATACTCAGCTGAGCGGTATCGGAAAGCGGATGCCTTGGAGGGCCTATTTTACGGGATAGATTTTCCGCCCCTCCAATTTTTTGTATATAACCCTCTAGCGAAGCATTGTCAAACAATGATCTTGAACTTGGTGGTATTTTCTCGAGACCCGCTCTAGTATATTCATCAGGGATCTGCCTTAGTAGCGCATTTCTCCTTAAATTAACGAAATCTGTTCTTCTTCCACATGTTATTTGTAAAATATCATCACTAACCTTCATAAACTTTGAGTCTTTACCAAATAAATTCTCAATCTTTTCGAAGAGAGAAGTGGACGTTAATTGCGTTCCTCTTTCACTAGACCAATCGATTAAACTTTGTAAAGTGTTACGAAGTTCATCCTTCTGGATGAACATGGCATTAGTAAAAGCAGCAAAAGAACGCTCCACAAGAAACAACTTAGTATCACTCTCAGGCTCGAAACGCTTCAGTTCTTCGTTAATATTAAGCTCCACAAACGGAGAAGCTAAATATTTCTTCTGAGCTTCAGAAAATATCAGTGAATTCCATTCTTAAGAATTGAAACGTTGCAACTCTTCCAATCTTTTAAGATGTTTATCTTCTGATTTAGGATAAATAGGATCCTTAACAATTGTTGTATATTCTGAAATATTTAATCGAGCAGTAAAAACCGGGGGTTGTAAAAGAATTCCCGGATCAGAGCTGCTAGCTATAGGCAAGATTGTTGTGGAAGACGCATTATTATAACTAGCGTTCACTTTACTGCCCGACTGAGTAATTAGATTTGTCAAAAACGCTACTTCTTGAGATAAAAATTCAAATTTCAGATCACTAACTTTTCGTGACCGCTTCGAAGGTCTTTGTCCAGAATCTGACTCATCAGACGTGTCTCCTCACCACTTGAATTTGACGTTCGCGACACTCCGTCTTCATGATCGCTTACATTTCTTGGCCGCTTATTTTCCCCACACGATTTTTCTTCCTTATCCTCCATTGCGAAGCGAGGGGATTCACTTCACTATGTAACCACGAGCACTGTTGACACTGATTTTATTAAATGGCTACGTCCGAACACTACGAAAAACGATGCTATAATGACAAACCTTAATGGAGTCTCCTCCGGCGCCATATTCAACGCCAGTGGAAATGGTAACGTGAGTGGGGGCAAAAGAGAAGACTGAATACAGGAAGTGAGGGGCTTCAACTTGACTAAAACACACGAAAAACGGAAGGCTTGACTCAACATGGATTCCGGATATCGAAGACGGAACAAATAATAGGTTAATGTCAACAAAATTCTTAAATATTACAAAAATATTGTCTGAATCAAGCCACCGAAGTTGGCAACCCTGACAATAATTCCGAACTCGTTCAAAAAGACATCAAGACATCAAAAGTGCACGTCACGAGCTAATCCACCCGTAAAATGTCCCAAATCACTACAAAAAAGTAACCGACAAAAGTGTTGTTGTATAAACGTAAAATGAAATTTAATAAACATCGAACAATAAAGCGGGTTGTCGATGGATTTTGGGAAGATCCAGATAGTGAATTTGAGATAAGCTGGCAAAAGGTTCGCAAGTAGAACGCTATGTTTGATGTCGCCTCTCGTCGGCGGAGCGTGAACGTTTTAGAGCAAAATTGACAACTCTAGTGGCATCTGTTAAATGTAAACTCCATACAAATAACAGTTTTAATTTCGTAGATGGAATGTCATACTGTTACATTCATAGCAAACTTCTCGACGATAAGTAATTAGTTATTCAAGTTTTAGTATGTAAAAAATATACCATTAAGTACTATGTAGTAGATAATTTCTTTAATTAATTAGTAATTATTTGATTCTTACAAATTACTAATGATTATGCTTATATACAGTTTTAATCATTCTTGTATATATTAATGACCAATTATATATTTCTTCTTCATTTTCGAGTTTACGCTAGCACGCCAGGGCAAATTATGGCTTACCATTTCTGACTAGTGACTGGAAAGTTGAAATTAAAATGAAATGTTAAACTTATTATTTCTATATTTAATTTATATAAAATGTTACTATTCTACAATGTTATTGAATAGACCACCCTCATTTCTAACTGAGGTATCGTAAAAGGCGACTAAGGTAAGTTGACCCACCGTGTCGTATCCGGTTGAGTAGAATGGACCACCCTCTTTCTTACCGAGGAGTCGTAAAATACGACTTAGGTAAGTTGACGTTACGCAAGCGTGAAATACGTAGCCGAATCATGTGACAACATGTTTGTAACATGTTGTGCCGACCACATTTAGAGTGGGATAAGAGCAAGAGAATGATGATGCTGGTGATGACTATTCTGTGATGTTATTATTATTTTCTCCAAAAATTATTGTTGATTTTGATACGTTTATGAGGAACTATATCAAGTAAGGTGTAATTGCTGAGTGCATTTGGAGAAGTTGACAACCAATATTGGGCATATAAATAATAATGCAAACGCCTCGATTATAAAATATAAATATAAAAGAGACTATCACTAAATGCGAATCACACAAAATACGAATTTAATTTAAGTTAAAGTTTGAGTAGAGAGCTGCGACTCTTTCGAGGGGATCAAGGGTTCAAACCCAGGGCAGACACCAATGAGTTTTTCTATTAAAACTTATGCGTCTAATTGATAATTACAATGTATTAAGTGAAGGAAAAACATGGTGAGAAAACCCGCATATCTCCAGAGAATTCTGAGGATTTGTGTAACCTACTAACCCGCATTGGAGCAGCGTGGTGGGTTTTAGCTCCTACCTTTCCATTTAAAAACGGAAAAAGATGAAAGACTACGCCCAGTGGGATAGTAATGGTCCGTAAGTTTAAGTAATGAGACACTCCACACTCTTTTGAAATTACAAATAAATATTCATTTATGTATAAGCAGGGCAATGGTAAATTTTAATAATTTATTTAATAGTTTTGATTTTTGGCTATAAATACATAGCTAGTAAAATGTGTAAAAAAGATAGTCTTAATAAGGTTACACATTCTATATAATTATTTCTAAAAGTACCTTAAACGGAAAATCTCTAAATTCATGAGTAAAGTTGATCGTTTACATCACAATTTAAATTGCATTCTAAAATTAAATTTTCACCCGATAATCTCTGAAGTGTATCAAGAGATAAGTATCAAACATTTCTATTTAACTTCTCCCTGGCACAAATTCCCGGAGCGCCATATTGAAATGTTTATAATTAAATTACATAAAGACGAAGAAAATTAATTTCACAGTAGCAAGTAGCAAGCGACGCCGGCAAAGCGGAAAGCGCTCAAAGGTGGCGCCTAACGTCGCTATACCAATCTAATTTCCGAGATGTTTTTGAAAATTGCCGAGGAGTTGAATAATCACGTTATAACTTAACGGTATTAAATTTTATACGGTAAAGTGTTAATATTTCATTTCCAAGTTTAATTTAATTAATTCCAAAGTTGGGAATCTTCTATGCACAAGCGATATGGCTTACTGTGACATATCTAAAGACAAGAAAAACCTTGGATTAATAATAAAATATATCAAAACAAATATTTTATTTTGAGTTTGGTTGTACAATTGTTAAACATTGATTATAGTAAAACTGTAAATAAAATTTAATATAAATTTAATTGGAGAAGTACACTTCTGATACATTATACTACAATAAAGCAACAATACTTTGTTTTTGTTACTTTAAATTTGATCTTTATTTAGAATTATTAATTAATTAATATACTTATGACTGGCCCGTTGGCGCTGTGGGTAGTGACCCTGCCTTCAGCTCCGCGGGTCGCGGGTTCGATTCCCGCCGAGGGCCAACATTTTCTATAAACAAATTGTTGGTTCTTCGAGCCTGGGTGTGTATATGTATTTAAGTATGTATTTAAACTTATATATGTAGTTTATCTACCAGTTGTCCGTCACCCATAACACAAGTATTAAGTTACTTATTTTGGGGACGGACGACCGTGTGTGTAAATGTCCCATATATTTATTATTTATTTATTATTATTATTATCTTAAGAAAAAAATCAAGGAATACTGTCTCATGTACGCCGAATCCTCGGAAGGCGGTAGCTCGGCGACGAAACAAATTGATGTACCCAAATAATTATTAATGCCTCACGAAATTTAATTGGAAAAGTTGAATTTGTATCGCGCTCACGGCGTAGGTGAGCGATTTTAGTCGCGTAGCGGAGCTGCGACTGTTTACGAGATAATTAATCTCAAAGTATTTACGGCTTTAATCGAGGCATTGCCGCCCCATGGGGAAATAACTCTCGTACGTAATAACGTCGCAACTGACTGTGTGATACTTTTGTGTGGTGCGGCGAATATGCGATAACACTTCAATATATTTTGATACCTAGTGAAAAATTTCATTCTAATAACAAAGCTAATATGTTGATACCTCAATAATTAGAATACTCTAAAGATAAATTATAGTAAAAACAAGAAAATAAAAGTCCATCACTAATATTGACAAAGTACTTTTATTACAAATGACATATTAAATCTCCTCTTTTCTACAATCTATGCTTTACTAGGAGTAAACTAACGTACCAGAAACAATGCAAGTAAATTTTTTAAATCATCAATTTTTTTATCAATTTTTAACATCTAATGAATTTAGACGTTCATATTATATTTCATGTTATTAGTTTATTTTGTAATGTAGACATAAGAGCACAGTGACAAGGTGAAAAGATTACAGTGGTAGTTTGCGTGAACTATATATTATATGAAGCAACTTACAAGAATTATTAAGATTAAGTTAAATTAAATTCATGAAAATTAAACTGAACAAAATGTACTTAGGAATGTGGCACATAGAATAAAGACTATACTAAAAGATATAATAAATATAAGTATTGTTAATGTAATTTAACAAATTTTTGTATCAATTGTCTCAACTTTGATTAAGCTGCTCAAGTAATAATGAAACTTCTACTTATCAACTTAGTTTACATGTTTATGTGCGATCGCGTAAGTTTCGTTACATGTATTTATTGTATAGCATTTAGTGCAATATTTTATTCTAATAATAGTATTTAACAAACCCGTTTTTTTTTTACTGGACTGAAACATTGAATCTAATAAACAACAAAACACACTTTTGTAATTTAACTGAAATGTTGAATTTTTATAATATAATATTTTTTATAAAATATGTTTATATATTTACGTTTTAAAACTACTTTATTTAACATTACAAAACATAATTAATTTGTTTTACTACTCGACGATAGATGGCGCTCGGAGTATGTGTTTAAGGAACTTGTTCTTTTATAATTTCGAAAGCTGCCACGAGTTGTCATCGCTATCGTGAATATTATGGTTTATTGATATATAACTCAAATAAGATGAGATGGACGATTGTTTGATTTTGAATAAATATAACAAAGCTCGTCGCAAAATATGAGCAAAGTAAATGTAAATATTAACCTAGTTGTATGGCACGGCATAGCTCATGGGCCGTTTAAGCTAATTAACAATAGATCGAATCCGAATGCAGCAACAATGAAACACGAAGAATAAATGTCAATTTCACAAACGACGAGGAGGGTTCGGTTTAAATCGAATTCCGTTTAATAATAGTATCGCGTTAGAGTTGAACGCACTCTTGATAGTACGATAGTTTATTGTATTGTAGACATTGATATTATATTGGAATGTTTTCTTCTCAACAAACAAATTCACAACAATAGAAGTGTATCTAACACGAAAATAGTATCTTAGCTGCTAATGACACCATTCATGTTCTTGTTCGTTTATGTAAATAGAATTATGTAATGGTCATAGAGATTGTGAAAGATTCGTAATGCTATTTTTCCTATAAATATATTTGTTGTTATTATTTCACTTGATAGTATATCTTTATACACCGTTGGTATAATTTAAGGCTTTGTTATCATATGATGGTCAATCTAAAGCTTCAATGCGAATATGTTGTTCAAGAAATAAACAGTCTCGAAACAGATAGAGTTACGAGGTCTTTAAAAATAACTTATAGAATTAGGCGTTAATTTGTGGAGATCCATAATACAAGAGTAATAATAAAACTATTTTGCTATAATCCGCGATACAGTAAATAGAAAATATATATAGTGTTAAATGTATAGTGGACTATCCGTATTTTCATAACCGATACGTGCAGGATTCGTAAAAACACATGCACAAATCTCCACCACTTCCACCACAATACACATGCACTACACACGTTCACTATCACAAACTCAACAATCGTTTCGCCCCGCAACCGAAGCATCATTAGGAGATAGACTCGACGACAAAATCGCAAAGCCTTTTGCTTTGCGAGTATATACTATAGTGAACGTGTGTAGTGCTTGTGTATTGTGGTGGAAGCGGTGGAGGTTTGTGTATGTGTTTTTACGAATCCTGCACGTATCGGGTATGAAAATACGGATAGTCCACTATACATTTAACACTATATATATTTTCTATTTACTGTATCGCGGATTATAGCAAAATAATTTTATTATTACTTCTTTAAAAATTGCTTAGAACCTTAAACGGGACAGAGAATGTTATTGATGATGATAAAATTAATACATCATAACACTTTAACATAAGATTTTAGTTATTCTTTTTTTGTAATTAAAAGTTCGCTATTTGTGTTTTGCTATAAAGAATTTCTTCATTAGTTTCACACGATTCAACTGTAAAAATCTAATGCTTTTATTTTACATCTCCTATAATCCGAAGTCACATTTACTAGGACTGTTTTAAAAACGTTCCTTACCACAAAATAAACCATAGCTATTTAGCTTCCAAATAGAATCGAATGAACCCCTAACTGTGGCATCTGATTAAGATCTACTCAGTGAATTTGTTCGTTTAAAGTATAAAATGAGGTAAAAACCAACGAAAAACTCAATGAGAATAGTCCGAAGCACTCGCAGCTCACGGACATGTATTTTCTTTTATACGAGAAAGTAGGGAAAAATTTATTCATTAAGTTTAATTAACAATATTTTTTAAATTACTTTTTACAGTCAAACACCTGAAATGGAGTGCTATTTTGATAGGTAGGATTTATAGAATTTAATAAGTAACATTAGAGATAATATCCACTAAATAATATATTTCTGTTTTGCATGAGATTTAATCCCCTGGAAAGCCTAGCTTGTATTACTTTTCGTTAATTTGCAACGCTCTATCGAGACATTGTATAAAGTTTTAGAATTAATTCCTTTTAAAGTAAAATAATTGACACATTTGTAAGAGGCTAAGATTACTTGCAAATAAGGTTTATCGATTTTGTATCGTAATACTTAAAAATATATATTGTGTATGTTGTATATATTGAGTCACAATTTTCATATTGTGACAACTCACTCTAGATGCAGCATTTCGTTATTTAATATTGAGATCCTTGAATATAAAACTATTTGAAAGTTATTACTAAACGGAAGAAAATATAGGTGTAAGATGATATATTTAGATTATGGAGGGTTTCTTACTGTAACTTTCAAAGCTTTAAAATTGATTCCTTGTGTAGTATTGAATTCTGATCACTTAGAACACCAACCAACAAATTATCTATAGAAAATATTGGCAATTGGCGGGAATTGAACCCGCAACTTGTGGAGCTGAATAGAGGGTCAGTGCGTCAAAGAGCCAGTCTATTATATTATCTAGCAATTTACGTACACATATATTAAAATAAAGTAACATTAAACTTAGCGTGGTCTACGAGAATAATTACCAGGGTCGGAAAGGGTGGCTCTAGTATGAAGAACGACCCCTCCCGTTTGACCACTACCCCCTGTTGCCCGGCAACCGTCCGCCGCCTAATCATCATAAACAGATAGCCCGTATATGTTTAGAAAAGTAAGCCTAAAAGATGGAAACTAGCCATTTTATGATATGAGGAATTTTTCGCAACGGTTTACTTAGAAGTCGCAAATAATAAATGAACGTTAACACAGTCATTATTGTGAAAGTAGGAAAAACTTAAATTTTCTTTTTGTTCCTTCTTAGCAGCGTTTCCAAAATTTGAATGTTCATTCAATACGTATTCCTTTAGGATTAGAGAGTGTTGTGAAAATTTATCTGAGTAAGTTTTATATTAATGACTATAAAATCATTCAGATAGAACTCTACTGCCTACTTTGCAAGTTTGCATATGCCCAATGTTTATTACATGGTTGTCTGGAAGAGATTGCTGTCTTAGCAAAAAGGGCGCCAATTGTATAATGTTTTCTCTTTTTATCTATGTTTTGTTTCTTTTTAATTGCTTTAGAAGTAGTAGTGTTGTTTATTTATTATTAGAGAAAATATTCTGTCATGCATTCAAAAAAACAGTAAAATAACCGCCTGTTACTATGCTCACTGTTGGGCTAAGGCTACTTCTCTTCGTTTTTGGATAGAAGGATTGCAGCTTAGACCTACCACGCTACTCCAATGCGGGAGGTTACACATGTCACTAGAATTCTCTAGAGATATGCAGGTTTCCTCACGGTGTTTTCCTTCACCGAAAAGCATGTGCTAAATTGAAATTATCAATTAGACACATAAGTTTTAATAGAAAAACTCATTGCCCGGGGATTGAACCCATGATCGTCTCTAGAGAGTCGCACGGTCTCACCGCTAGGCTGTCATTCATTCATTTAAAGTTTATTATTATTCTGAAAATTTAATAAATTTTATAAGTAGGCGTTATTTTGCGGAATTCCATAACGCTGATAAGAGAGTGCATTACGATTTTGTGTTGGAGCCTATCTCCTGATGATGCTTAGGATACGAAGCAAACTGATCGTAGTGAATGTGTACTGCTTGTGTAGTGTGTTGTTGGTGGCGGAGTTAACATTAGTAATATAGCATATATTTACTGGCCCGTTGGCGCTGTGGGTAGTGACCCTGCCTTCGGCTCCGCCGGTCGCGGGTTCGATTCCCGCCGAGGGCCAACATTTTCTATAAACAAATTGTTGGTTCTTCGATCCGTGGTGTGTATTTGTATTTAAGTATGTATTTAAACTTATATATCTAGTATATCTACCAGTTATCCGTCACCCATAACACAAGTATTAAGTTACTTACTTTGGGGACGGACGACCGTGTGTGTAAATGTCCGATATATTTATTTGTTTATTTATTTATATATAAACTGTGAACTGGTCTATCTTATTTTCAACAACTTTTCAGGAAGAAGAAAAAACGTGATTATTAATACAATAATTTTTATGTAATTAAAAAAAACGTAGACTTCAAATATGTTTATTTATTTACAAATTAAGTTTTACCAAATGCAATTAAAAAGCGATTGGGCTTAAAATTGGAGACGACAAATTGCCGGCTCACAGTCGATATATTTAATAAAGAGTACAGCAAAATAATTCAATCATAACTTATGTATTTTGAAAATTGTTTACCGTATTCTGGTGACACTAGAATCACTTTCTACTTAACATGTCTTGTAACACGAGTCAGTACGACTGTTTGAAAGTAAAAAATACTAGCACCTAACACTTATAAAACAAAACAATCGATACTGAAAATATATTAAGGATCTTAGCACTTATAAATAACGAGGATAAAGTAAGCGACATTTCGGATCTGAGGTAATCCTTTCACTTAAGCGTTTAACCCCCCCATTTAAAGTGTAAGCCGAGTGAATTTTTAATAAATTTCAAAGAGATGTCAATCGCGTGTTTTATTTTGCATAGGCCTTAGGCAAGGGGTGCGCGAGTACATTTCGCTGTACGTCATTTGTTTGTCTGAAACACCCTCGCTCTCGCTTGCATTGTGACTGCACTTATTTCTGACAGTATATCAAATGATATTTTAATTGTGTACACATTGCCCTTAATAACCTGAAGGGTGATAAATGGTTCAGTTTTATTATAATAGAATACTGAGATTCTACACATATTCAGCACGAAACAGACACTGATTCATATAAAGTAATAGTGGATTATTTAAATAATTAATCAGGCGTTATTTTGCCAAGAGATACAAAAGTCATAATAATATTGCTAAAATCCGCGATAAAGCAAATAGAAAATAAGTGTTATGCTAAATGTAGATTGTAATATAAATACTATCATGTTTCCAAACCTGATACAGGCAGGATTCGTAAATAGTCATACACTAAAAACCTCCACCACCATCATACACAAGAATTGCACACATTCACTATCACAAACTCAACAATCGTTTCAGCCCGTAGGCGAAACATAATCAGGAGATAGACTCTACAAACGATCTGTTGGATCGTCCAGTTTATTTATTTATGTATTTATAAAAATATTAATTTAATTTAATTAGTTTAATCACTGCTGATACTTGGATACTTTTGGCGAAACTCTTGTAGACGGCTGTAAGAGCCGGTGTATTTGATAACCAGTCTATTGCTGAAGCCAACCGGTAGGAACCGGGTCCGTAGCTGGGCAGCAAATCGACTAGATCACAAGAACTGAACGTATTTGGAAAATGTATGAATTTTATAGGCCTATATTGCCGATCGACACTTTATATTGGCCCGTATTAGGTAACAATAAGTCAGCAATATATGCCCATGTTGTATAGGGTTGTAGCAGAACGAAAAAACGAAAACTAAAGAAGAAACGCACTCATCAAAGTACAGTCTACATTTAGCATTTTACATCATTACACATATTTTCTATTTGCGTTATCGCGCATGGATATTAACTTAATGTTAGAACAATATCCCCAACACAAAAGATTTACGTAACCTCAATTTACAACAGAACCGATTGAAATTATAGGGAAAGCATCGCAATCAGACCATATCATTTACGTCGGGCCGCTATTTAAAGGGCAGTCAGTTACCTGAAAAAGGGTAATAGATGCATGTCTTGTAGTCTATTGTCTTAAAGTAAATGCTTCCGTGAGAGTGTCTAGCCGATCGGTCGATCTGACAATTTCAATTTGTATGCCGGCCACCGCAGCCCACCCCGCACGTTCTCACGCCACTTTTACATTTTACCTAATTATTATTTCTCTTTAACAAAGTAACACATGTTCGAATGGTATAACATCGTGACTGCATTATAAAGTTGATAATTTTTTGTCCATATCTTTAATAAGCAGCGATAGATATCTGTATAAATATTTCCTGCGGATATTAAAAAAAGTTTACCGCAATGGAATGGTTTTTGTGTTTTTCAAATAAAATTTTATGAAATTTAATATAAGTTCATGACAATATAAAGATAACATTCGGTGACATAAAAAGTTTTGATATGATGTGAAAAGGTAATAGATAAAATTAGCATTTGCGGAATTCCAAAAAACAAAAGTGATTGTAGAATGATTTTACTATAATCCGCGTGTATTGAAAGAATCTACTTAATCAGCATTACAAACTGTAGGAAGCAAAAACCGTTCTCATACCAACAATGCATTGCGATAACGTCGTGTAGCAAGCCTCGGTTACGGGGCGAAACGTTCGTTGATATTGCCGTAGTGAATGTGTTTAGTTCTTATGTGGTTCATCGTTGGTAGTGACGTCTCGTGATACATGCAGTAACTGGACTTGTATAAGGAATGAGAACGATTTTTGCTTCCCACACTTAGCATTACATACTTTGTCTTAACAAACGCGGTCTATAGTAAAATAATTCTATTATTACTCTTGCTGGATAAAATCAAGGTTTTTCGTGCGATTAATAAGTTTTTAACTTTAAGGATCTTTCTTTTAGCGTTCGGCCAGAACGTTGTAAAACGTCACTATCCGAATTAACTATATAATCGTTCTTGTCATTTAATCGATAGTCCATTGCTGGACAAATGTTTCTTCAGGGGATTCTCACACTACGCGGACTCGTACTGCTTAAACCCAGTGACTTGCTAAGTGCTACCTTTTTGAAGTGGTCAGTTTTCTACTAATAAACAAAATATTGTATTTTTTTTATCTTCTAAAGTTGAAGTTTGTTATAATTAAGTATGTATTTAAAATTATATATGTAGTATATCTACCAGTTGCCCGTAACCATAACACAAGTATTAAGTTATTTACTTTGGGGTCAGACACCGCGATGTGTCTAAGTGTCCCATATATTTATTTATTTAAATAAATTAATATTCCATTCACCTAAATATATAATAATAATAAAAGTTGTTTATATATATAAAAATAATAATAACTTGTTTATAATTTTTTTTAGCGAACACCTTTAAATGAGTTCACAATACATATACATACGTGTTTAAAGTATATAAAGCATATACATACGTGACAGAGTAAATAATAGATGACGTAACCAGTAGCTGTCATGTTTCGGACATTGTGTAGATGAATGAACAATTTTCCTACGAACAAGGAACCCGGAGCGCACACTTCGCCACCTAACCTATTCAGGATGCAGTTATGGCTTGCCTCTAATGATCGCATCCCGCTTTGCCGCTACATCGGAATACCACTTTTTATTTATGTTCTTGCTCCTCTTACTTCACCCAGTACGGGCACGTAACGGTGACAGGAAATTTATGCTTCTTATGATTCATCGTAGGCATAGATTAATATAATGCACGTCACACGAACCCGAGGACGAACATGAAATAATGTGACGCGGTTTTATAATTCACGCTAGCAACTTGATTGCATTCCGTTCTCCCATTTTGTACTTGATTACGTGTGCTTAAATGGCTTTATTTAATTAAAATTATAAATGGCCCCTATGTTCTATTTATCAAAAGATATTGCTGATTTCATACTTTCATTTTTATTTATTATTTGTGGTTTGAGTTTTCCATTACAATTGCATCCATGAGCTCTTCTTTTTTTACTATAATTCAAAATACTTTTTGCTGCCATTTAGTATTTATCTGTCAGTTCAAAAATTAGAGATTTCAAAACTGACATATTTCAGTACAAGATTTTTAACGGTCATTTCACTTGCTAGATTAATAAGTTTTAGCAGATACTTTGTTATTAGCACCCGTAAGTTATAAATACATGCCTTCTATGTTTATGGTTCTGAGTTTTCGTGGTATATTTTTGTACTTTGGCATTTTGACTGCTACATAAAGCTTTGCGCGAGACATGGAGTAGGTACGCGTGGTGTGAAGAAACCCTTGAAATTGGTAAATTAACACGAAAAAGACATTGGTTTTCGAAAAGATAGCAGGAAGTCAAATGCTACACTGTTTATTGATGACGAAAAAGTGACTATGTTTACTATGGAAGATAGGTTAAGACTGTGAGGCACATTCATTTAGCTTTTAAAAAATTACTAAAGGCATCGGACGTATAAATTCTGTAGTCGGTGATTCATTATAGTTTTGTCACAATTTAGATATAGCACTGGACATAACACGGTATCAGGGTTCTGACACCAAACAAACCAAATCTTTGTTTTTTACTCGACTAAAATAGCGGTAGGGTAATAATGATATTCTAGTGTAATATAGACATGTATATATATAATAAAATATAATTCTATATTTTATGAGATGCTTAAAAGAAATTTCTTGTATTAAACCAGCTTAACATTAGTCTTGGCTGTATGTCTGTCCCTTTGGTTCACGAGGCAGAGCCTGCCTCCCTGCCTTCGGCTCCGCGGGTCGCTGGTTCGATTAGCGCCTTTACCATTTTCTAAAAATAATTTGTTGGTTTTTCGAATTTGGGTATTTATATGTATTTAAATATTTATTTAAAATTGTGTATATTTTTATTTACCAGTTGTCTGTCACCTATAACACAAGTATTAAGTTACTTAATCTGCGCACGAACGATGTTCAATTCTCCCATACATTATGTTATGTGTATTATTTTTACAATCACGAGAAAAAATATTAAAACTTGTTGTTAAGTAAAAGTAAAAACAAAACTACATAAAAGTGACAACTGGCGGGAAAAGGCATAAGTTAATGTATTCATTAATATTGAGATGCAAATCAGTAAATACTCGTTTGTTCTTCATAAACGGGGCACAACTCTCAAAAAATCCTCTACCAATACTCGTTACCAAATGCGGTAGAGGCATATTAAGCAAAGAATCATTTATGGAACCAGCCATATCGAAAATTAAATTGGCATTGCTATTAAAATACCGTATTCACTTATGCAAAAACCAACGCGATACATTAATGTATGTATTGCGAGAATCACATTAGTGACATTAAAATCCTCTCTGCATTCGTTAGCAGACTCTCTGTATGGCAAAATATGTGCGCCGACTTGCTTTTGCTATTCGCTCCGTATGATTTTCAGAAATGGCTGTGGCATATAGGTAGTAGGCAGTAAGGATACAATATTTTTATGCGGTTCGTTTTTCCTCCGCGTTTTTACTGTCATTGCCTTATCTAAAGTAGGAAAATCGTTCGAGATGCTACATTCTAATGCCGGCCAGCGAGCCCGCGCGTGCGCCGCTACACAGGTGTTATAGGGCTGTCATTTTCTTATCTGATTTTTCAATGGTGAAAAAAAGAAAATAGTGTGGAAAATAAAAACGATGTCTATAAAAGCAAAACAACTTTCAATTTACTTTTATTTTATTTCTAAAGTGCAGTAAATTTTTTGTTCTTCGTTTAATAATAATGTGTAAGTTTCAATGTGTATAATTTTTAAAGCCAATTTTTACATTTTTCTATCAAATATCAATTTATTTAGTGTAGTTTTTAGGCGTAACGCATAAAAAGTATATTACTATGATTTCATGTAGAAGTTTTGCGGATTTCGTACTGTTACTGGCAACATTTGAATTTAGTAATGGCAATAATAGCAATAATATTAGAATTGCGCTAAATATAGAATTCAATGTGAAATACTAGATGACTATATTTTTTATATAGACATGAAAAAATTATAGAAAATGAAAGAAAGAAAAGGATTAATGCACTTTTTAACATATAAAATCATACACGAAATCGAGCATGATGCCAACCCTAGTTTTTTGTGTTCTTGTAAGTATGGCGCTCCTACTTAACTCCATGACTAAATAAAAACTTGTTTTATATAAAATATGATCTTTACTCGTTTTTGTTAAATTATTATATTATACATTCCTATTCGTAGTTCCTTATTTGTATGTGGTTGAATACATTTTCGTACCATATGAATAATATATTTTCGATTATTGATTTCAAATTGAACACTTATTACATTAAACGTAAAAACGATTCCAGAACTTTACTGACCTTGTGATTGCGCAAGGACGACGTTTTAAGGAGATATAGTGGAAACCGTGCTAATTTGAGACAGTCAGAGTGTCAGTGTACGATGGCATCTTCACGGCTTACAATAGTAAACAAATGAGTCGCGAGCCCGCAATGACACCGATGGAAGGTGCGCGGGCGACGGGCGCGGCGGGCGTCACGCCGAGCGGCAGGCGCCGGCGAATCGCGCGCACATCACGCGCTACCTCTCGACTTATGCTAATGGGCCCAGGCCGCGTAAATTGGAGTGAGCCTGCTGCAAAACAAAATGCGTCCGCCTCTTTATCTTATTACCACAGTATTGGTTGCTAGCTAGGCCACTCCAAAACGCTTCTCTCAATACACAATATAACCTCTATCCAGCAGCCTTATAGCACAATTTCATATGCGGCAATGCCTAGGAACCCTGATCGTCCACTGAACACAAATTGGCGGTCCGGGCGAAACTCGGATACAAAAACTAGCGCGGGAATGAACGTGAAACCGATTAAACAGCCACATCACGATTTTGTATGCACTTTGCACTCATTCGATCTCATGCAGGTACGGGCTTCTCTACTTTTGTCTTTTCAGATTATTCAAAGGTGCCTTATAATTAAGGTGCTTCCACTTAGTTTTTTTCCCCATATATAATATTTCTATACTTTGTGAGATGCATTGGATTTATTAACCTATTTACAAATTATAAAGTCAAATATAGGTTATTCTTCGAATGATATAGTAAGTAGGTGTATTATACGAGTATCATAATCATCCTCCTGCCCTTATCCCACTCTAAGTGGGGTCGGCACAACATGTTGCAAACATGTTGTCACATGATTTGGCTACGTATTTTACGACCGGCCGCCTGCCTGACGTCAACTTACCGTAGTCGTATTTTACGACACCTCGGTAAGAAAGAGGATGGTCTATTCTACTCAACCGGCTACCACAGAGGGTGGGTCAACTTCTCTTAGTCGCCTTTTACGACCCCTCGGTAAAAAATGAGGATGGTCTATTATAGTCAGCTGAATATCACACGGCGGTATTATACAAGTATCATAAATGCAATAATATTTTTTGTCACCAAATTTGAATAACTCTCCTTTCAGGATTGTTACACTATAAGCTGACGTTGTTTTAATATTCAAACTTCATCTACGCATACTATAATAATAAATTCATTGTCAAAAATCTGTGTGCCGAAGGCGGTTTTTACTGCTTCACAGGTGGACCCAATCTAGTATCTTTATACTTATGATAAATGAGTGAATATAGTTTTGAAATAGACCCCATAATGTAGCTACTCTATTAGTAAATCTCGTTTAACATTCTACACGAACTAAATAGCGTGACGAAAATTGTCTTGGAACGTCTTTTTTTATACACACTAAATTCACGTCGGAGCGGACCGATGATTGAATATTCATCCGTGGATCAATAATAATAGATCGTATCAGTAGCGGGTATGTGGCATCACATTTCATATAATAAAACTTCAACACATCGCACCGTGAAATGTATCGATACAAAAACTTAACTAACTATAACGTGTGAATCGTATTAAAAAGGTGTTTAGTCATTCGACTTCATAAACGGGTAGCATTCGGTTTGTCGTGATTAAATTTGGACCATTAGGGCACCGTTACTGCTATCGATAGATATAACCGGATAACGAGCACCAACAATAATCCGATAAATAGAATTTTGGTTGCAAAATTGCTCTCGGGTATCTGATAAGTTGCTTATGAAAACAATGTTCTGTATCTGTTAACTGAATTATAAGTATACGAGCTAGCGAAAGAAGAATTGGAGATAAAATGGTTGAAAAGATCGCCTTAAAATATAATATTGACGTCTAAAAAGAGTCTGTAATGTACCTAATGTTTTAGTATGTTTTTGCCGATGAAGATGAGGTGTAAATTCAAATTCAAATTTCTAATTCAAAATATTCTTTATTCAAGTAAATTTGTAAACAAGTGTTTTTGAATCGTCAACTTTACTGCTGGTTCGTAAAGCTGTTCCTACCGAGAAGAACCAGCAAGAAACTTGCCGGTTGCTCTTTTTAAAACATAATTCTTAAAACTAGTTACATTTATTTATTACTGTCTTATACAGGGTAGAAATGCACCTATATCGGAGTTTCGGAATTTTATTATAGAATCTTATACCCAAACCCACAAACGATTAACGTACTTTTGCTAGGCGCAAAGCAGGAGTCGCAAGCTTATGTAGGTTCCTACTTTGTCTATTATATACATATATCACCTATCGTTTTACAATTCTTTATATTTTTATGTACAAAAATTACATTGTTTAAAATATACTGTGAAGCAAATGTAAGAATACCTATTTCCTTAAACTTCTCTCGCAGGGAATCACGCGGACTTAAATGTAATGTGATGTGACTTTGTATATCCCTATTGTTGTGTTTGACTGGCGCCTTAGTGCAGTTGGTAATGACGTTGTTTTATGCTCCGCGGGTCGCGGGTTCGATTCCCGGCGAATACCAAACTTTTCAACTATAAACAACGTTGGTTCTTCGAGTATGGTGTATAAATGTATTTAAGTATGTATTTAAAATTATATATGTATATATTGACCAATTTTCTGTCACCAATAGCACAAGTATTAGGTTACTTACTCTGAGGACGGACAGTGTGTGAAGTGGTCTCGTATATTTATTTATATATATGTCAAACAGCGCTTTCGATTAAATATCCCAGGCGGGTTGACTTTTTAAATTTTTAACAATCATCGTCATATTTCAACTATAAATTAGTTAGGTCACTCTGCCTGCTAGTGAAAAACAATATGAAAATCCGTTCAGTAGCTTTTGAGCTAACTGCGAATATACGGACAGACGCGGTGTGGGACTTTGTTTTATACATCGATTATTTAAATTAATTTTTAAATATTAGTTAACAACAAAGTAATGGGTTGTGAATTTTATACGACATTTTGTCGTCATTAAAATTCAAAACATATTAAATAGACCACTAACCTTCTTAATTATTTAAGTTTACCTTTTTTGTATTAATATTCTGCTACGTTCTGTTTGATGGAAAATTTTGTAATGCCATCCATATATGGAAAATAGTTATTTTAATTAAGTCTGCAACATACTTGTTAAAACCATGCTTTGTGGTCATGCTAACTTAAGCTCACTTCATAGCTATTTATCAGATTGGTGCCATGCAAGCTTTAATGGATGGAAACCCTAGTTGTGATTTGTAAGCGTAATCTTATAAGTACAATTTATGATTAACTAAAATCTTATAATATATAACAATAAAAATTGAATAGTCATCATCCTCCTGCCCTTATCCCACTCTAAATGTGGCCGGCACAACATGTTACAAACATATTGTCATATGATTTGGCTACGTATTTTACGACCGGCTGCCTGCCTGACGTCAACTTACCTTAGTCGCCTTGTACGAAACCTCGGTAAGAAATAAGGGTGGTCTATTCTATTCTGCCGGAAGCACACGGCTTAACAATAAAAATTGAATAGTATAATAATAAAATATCATCGAATAGCCTCGACTAACATCTCAAGAGGCTCTTGCTTAGTTGCTGGATCAAGCGTAAGATACAGAAGGCAGTGTTGCTTGAGACGGCACGTACAGTGAGTAGTTTCATCACTCTGTAGCCCTAACCACCGGGAGCTTGGGTCCTCTGGTGGATGACATTTTTTATATTTTTAAATGTTTTTTTTGGGTTTGTTTTAGAAAATATTTAAAAATGTAAATTAATTTGTAAATAAATAAATGAGTGAATAAAATATCATCGAATATTATCAAAATAATAAAATAACAACGTCGGCTGCAGATACAACAGTACCTACTTACCTGTATCTACAGGGAAAAATTATATACAATCTTATATATTAATTTTAAGAAATTCTGTATGCGAGAAGTATTACATTTTTATAGTGAAATTGTAGCTAAACATTAATAAACTGAACGACGGAAATATCATAACGATAGAAATTTAGTAAGCTTAAACTAATAAAACAGACGTGACTGAAATATTATGTATTAGGGTAAATATATGTACGAGAGTTACTTTTAGGTTTTTATTATCTATAAAATGTATTTATTGTATAAAGCTGTGATACCCCAGCGGTGACACCGTACGACTTTTCGAGGAGGTGATCTGTTCAAACCCCGGGCATGCACGAATGACTTTTTTTTATTAAAACTTACGTGTCTTATTGATAATATTGATAATTTATCACACACTTTTAGGTGAAGAAAAACCTCGTGAGGAAGCCCGCATATCTCTAGAGACTTCTAGGGATATCTGTAACCATCCAATCCGCATTGGAGCAGCGTGGTAGGTCTTAGCTCCAATCCTTCCTTCTGTCTTAAATCGGAGAGTAGAGGCCTATGCCCTGCAGTGGGATAGTAACAGGCCGTTACATTACTTTCATTTTTTGTGAAGGGATAAAAAATGAAAGTAATATTAAAGATATAGTAATGTTGATATTAATTTTATTAAATATAATAACCAGAACGATTTTATAACATAGTTGGAATATGGATGACAGCATCAACTGATGACAACTGAGAGCAATTGGCAAAAAGTTACTTATTTAGGGATTAATCATTACACCCGAATAACTTTGCCAATTTTTATTTATATAAATAAATAAATAATAAATACATGGGACACTTACAACACACGGTCGTCAGTCCCCAAAGTAAGTAACTTAATACTTATGTTATGTGTGACAGACAACTGGTAGGTATACTACATATATAAGTTTAAATACATACTTAAATACAAATACACACCCAGGCTCGAAGAACCAACAATTTGTTTATAGAAAATGTTTGCCCTCGGCGGGAATCGAACCCGCGACCCGCTGAGCTGAAGGCAGGGTCACTACCCACAGCGCCAACGGGCCAGTCAATTTTTTTTATATGTTTTTTTATTTGTTTTAATGGTTGTGTTAAAAACTTAACATTGTAACAAGTATTAATTGCGCAAACGAAGCGCAAAGAAAACCTAGGTAATTCCCACTGAACCGTCTCGAAGTCCCGTTAGTTTAAGTAATTTTGTTCAATTGTCTTGGGTCCGCCAATAAACAATCGTTCATATTGAATGAAAGGAAATGTCCGTCTGGAAATTAGTCAGCTACAAGAGAAAACCTTTAGCTACACGCCATTTATTATATTTGAACGGTTCAAATGTAAGAAGCGGATGCTCGTAAGCTGGTAATGTATTTAGCTTGTAACTTATTTCTAAGTTAAAAAGTTCATTTTTAGTTTTATGACATCTTTGTTCTTGTACAGAATAAATATATGGAACAATGAAAGTAATTGCATCGCTGTTGTTATTTGTAACATAATTAAGCGTAACAACAATGACGAACATTTATTCATTGTTCTATTATAAGCAAAACCATAAGTCAGTATTAAAATATAAACAGATTCATATCTTATTTTGAATAAAGATATAAATAAATAAAATCTGGGATACTTACACTCACGGTCGTCCGTCCCCAAAGTAAGTAATTTAATAGTTGTGTTATAGTTGAGAGGTACAACTGGTAAATACATACATATATACTATTAAATATATACATATATACGCTCGAAGAACTAAAAAAAAGTGTATAGAAAATGTTGGCCCTCGGCAGGAATCGCACCCGCGAACCACGGAGCTCAAGGCAGGTTCACTGCCAACTGCCAACGGGCCAGTCATATATTAAGTATGATATACCTAATACAGAAAGCAAATAGCTGAGTCAGATCGAATGGTTGCTTCGATACATAAACATTGGGTAATATACCAATTTTGTATGTCTTGGAGACCACATTAAATGATTGTTCCTGTATTATAAGATATTACATCAGTTAAATTTACTACCTATGTTTGTGTCAATAATTATTATTTCTGGTTGAATTTTACAACGTTTGGCCACACTATGCTAAAATATCCCTTAAATCAATTTCCTAGTTCTAGTATTTCATTCCCAAAAAAAGTTAATAACTTTGACAAATAAACCTGCAAATATACGTACTATTTCTCGTTAAAAATTCGTTTTATCTGTTCGTTTTCCGAAACAAGAGTTAGTCACGTAGAATTCTAAACCTAACTAATTTAGCATGGACGTCAAACGTTTACGAACATTTATCAAGACTGATAAATCAATCTGTAAATTGCGTCAGAGAGTGCAAATTTATGCTCAATATATTAAATATCTTAAATGTTAAAATTTCATGTCCACGTTTAAAAAATCACAATATATATAATATATATAAATAATAAATATAATACTACTCAACATGAAAGCACATAGGTAATAAACCTCTAATAAAATAGTCTTTATTCGTAAAGGGTTTATGTAATTCTCTTTATAAATAAATTATCAGTGTAAAATTATTATAATATTATATACGTTTTTTATCCATGACAATCCTATAAAATAGTACCTTTTAGTACAAATTCTCAATCCTACAGGAAACCTTGCGAGAAATAAAAGTCGACGGATAATCCTATTTCAAAACGCATTTCACATACAAATACCTTATTTCAAGTAAAGTACGAACATTATACTGGCTGGTTCGCATTTAAATTATTCCAGCGGATCGTTTATAGGCCATAACCGAATTTGGGAATTAGCTATAAAACAACATTTGATAGGGGCAGGCGCGGGCGGTGCAATTTGAATGTTTCGCCCGTTTCAGACTCATTGGGTTGCGAGGCGCGTGCACCGCGTTAGTGGTGTATCACACTCGTTTATACGCAAAGTGTTAGAGCGCATATTGCATTTTTCTACGATTTAACATACTGTGTATACCAATCGGCTGTTGCGAGATATTCTAAGACTTCTTACAGGTTGATATTAATTTACTTGCATACTCACCAAATCCAAAATACGACACATTGTGTTGTTCTCGTGTGAGCAGAGACATTATACGTCTATAATTTTTCTATAGATTTTTGATGCAAAAATGTACAGCATTTCTACTTTTGAGTATTTAATAAAGATATCTTAATAGTAAGAAATAAAATTCTAACACCCTTCTCCAGTTTATTTTATTTTTGAGCAGTATTGGATTATAATTTTATGTTACAGTTTGTGTTAATATATTACTTTAATAAAAGTAGATTTAGATAAAACTTTTATGCATATTCAAAGCCGTGATTGACGGCGATAAAACGGCACAATGGCGAAATCGTGCGTTTATAAGCTATTGTTTGTTACAACCTTAACTTGACTGCCTTGCCACCTCGCTACTACAACCTCTATAGCCGTCGTTGTTTTATGTGATAATGCACCACAACTATTAACGTACTTCACTAAATCAAATTTCAGTTAATTTCTGTCTTCTAATTACAATTCATATGAATCATATATATTTATTTCCAATGCAAATATACAAATTACATAATAAACAAATATATCTTAAATTACTTAAACGCTTGTACTATTCAACTTGATATTATTATTGAATATATTGTCAACGTCATATTGGATGGTTTAATAATACCTTATAATTTAAAGTTATTTTCTAATGTCATTGGAGATAGTTACCCATATAGGTGTTTTTCTACGTCTTTTAAATTGTCATTCTATCAGTTTAAAAAGTAATGTAAACAGCATGTTACAATCCTTAATCCTAGGCCTTGGAGTTAAGACCTACCACGCTGCTCCAATGCGTGACATGCAGGTTTCCATACAGTGTTTTTTCTTTCACCGAAACCGTGTGCTAAATTGCAATTAGACACAAAGGTTTTAACAGAAAAACTCATTGGTGCCGGCCCGGGGTTTGAATCCGTAAACCCTCGAAAGAGTCGTACGTCTCATTGCTGGGCTATCACAGGTTCTTCAATTTCAGTTTATTTAATGTACATTTTTCGAAAAATCATAAGTAAAATCAGTGAAATGGTATTCACTGATTTTATAAGACGTGAAACACGAAAATAATGTTTTTTATGATAACTAAGGGTGTATACAATACTCAATAAAGCACAGATAACAACATTTTATATTACTTAGATTAGAAATCACATCCATTAAAGACCCATATGAGAGATATATTCGAAGAACCGATATTGTATAAATAATTATAAATTAAGTACTTTAAATATCATACTTTATCAATTAGTATTATAAAATTTCCGAGAAGTAAAAGTATAAAGGCGAGACAAAATTAACTAACTAGTGATCTAGATTACTTTAATAGTTTCTAAGAAATTATCAGGACCCACCAACCGCGAGCGGCAACAGCAATATAAAGTTCAAATTGGCTTTTTATTTTCAGTGTAATGGAATTTAAATCGCAGCAAAGGATAGTTTCCTTTAAACAATTCCCGGGCAGTTTTGCTGCGAACTCTTCCTTTAGTCACGACGGTTAATTATATTTATATATTATTCGTGGGTTAGCGATCGTTGGATACAAATGTTTGCAACTGATTATATTATTTTTGTATAAAGTATTATAGTCTCGTTATTTTAAATTAGTATTTATGTCGCTTAGCTGCGATTGCTTGTAAAAAAATGTGTCCATTATATTGTTTTTATTTCATTAATTATATTCGATAGTGATTAATATTCGATTTAAACAAATTAATAAATAAATCTAAGTTTTAATTTTGAATCAAAATTATATAAATCTTTAAAAAAAATCCTACTTGCTATAGGTATCTAAAAACCTTTATTTACTTGATCATTTTTTTATTTTTTTATAAATATAAATATATGGCACACGCGGTCGTCCATCCCTAAAGTAAGTAACTTGATACTTGTGTTATGGGTGACAGACAGCTGGTAAATAAATACATATCATTTTAAATACATACCTAAATACAAATGTACACCCAGATTCGAAGAATCAACAGTTTTTTTGTAGAAAATGTTGGCACTTCGATTTAACGAACTGCGGATTTAAAGGCCAGGAAGGGTCTTCTTTGAGATCTTTTATCATCTCTCTTTTTATTTGCTGAAATTTTATTAATATTAATTGGTCGTTCTTATTTCGTAAAAATACTTTCCATAAATGATTCTTATCGTTAAACTTCTCCATAATAAGTATCTGCCACCCCGATGCATCAGCTGTAAATGGCGCTTAGAATGTGAATATTATTAGAGACATATCATGCTGGTAGTTCCCATAGAGTGTGTATGGAAATGGCAGGTCTATTAATAAGTTATCTGTGACTGGTATTGTTATACCGGTTGTTCTTGATAATTGTTTTTATCCTTAAAACTAAATATGCATACAGCATCGGTTTAAGGCGTACGAGAACCAAAACTTATGAAATCGAAACTGGTTATGGAATCAGTAAAATAACATTTCGTAAATTTCAATCGCTCGAAGATCAAAGTTATGAAAACTTATTATATTTATATTAGTTATGATTTTTACTATCTACCTCAAACTATTTTTATAATCAGGAAAATCCTCCTTACCGGTCATCGCTGCCCGACGGGTACGCGCATCGGGTATGTCGAACTCGAACGAAATAACCTAAGTACTGCACCACTCTATTGATGACTCTTTCTCAATATATTCAAATTCAAATTCAAAATATTCTTTATTCAAGTAAACTTGTAAACAAGTGCTTTTGAATCGTCAACATCTACTGCTGGTTCGGAAAGCTGTTCCTACCGAGAAGAACCAGCAAGAAACTCGGCGGTTGCTCTTTGCAAAGAATAATTCTTATCACTAGTTACATATAGTTATTAATTATACAGGGTTATATATTCTATATATTTTTTAAATATTTTATAATATAATACATATATTTTATTATAATATGTATGGTACCCTGTAAGCATGCTAGGTTCACATCAAGAAGACATCAATTATTGTAAGCGAAAAATTATGTTGAATATTTGATATTTTCAATTGTATGTCAGTTTTGTGTTAACTTTAGTTAACACAAAGTTATTTAGTTTTGTTTACAAAAAAAAGGTTTGAAGAAAAGCTATATCCACGCATTCTTATCGTCTAGGTAACATTCAATAGTGTAATAGGTTTTCTGAATTAGCCTTTTTAAATTATAGAAATATTATTCAACCTCCTTTTTTTATTTATTTTTATCTAACAAAAATTACTTCACGCATTAACTTTTCACTACTATGTAAAGAGTTAAACGTAAGTTTACTAACGTTTAGAGTACCATTATAAGAACATAATTTGTTGCGTGTACATTAATAAAGCGTTAAGAATTAAGGAGTTTCAGTATATGTTAACAAAAACTTTCATAACCTTTGATTTCACAAACAATCTAATGCTAAATAAATGTCTTTTCGTAGGATAGATACCTATGTCACACAGCTTTCGAGTCTCCTAGTGGTGAACCACTAACTTTTTCTGGTCTGTTTTGGGAACACTAACATATATCAGTTTTCGAATAAACGAGCTGTACCTATTCCAAGGTTTGCAACTTATTCTTACATTTCACGGTTGTTTGATAGTTATATTACAAACGAGTTGTATCCGTTACTTTTTTCGCTTCAACTATAATATTTAAGTATCCTCATTAATGCATATTTTTTCCTGTCTCCTAAAGAAAAACGGAATTTTTTAAACTTTTTTTGTTTCCCCGACGTATAAGCTTTAACTGTGCCAAAATTCATCAATGTTGGTCCAGCGGATTAGTCGTGAATTCGTAACAGACAGTCAGTCTTTTATAATATTAGTGTAGTGTGTTCGACGTTATTCATTCGCTGTATGAGTTAACAAGCCCATTCAAGTTTTTATAGTAATAGTAATGTGATACACTAAGGTATACTGGAGTGATGTAACGATTGTGATTGATAAACATTAATAGCAATAAATGCAGCCCGCTAGCGACGGACGTCTGGACATACAGCGTCCGACCGTCACACGTCCATCAGTTCTGCTCATTGCACTCATTGCACAATTTGTACCTTCCCTCCAATCTCGACTTAGGCATCCACCAATCGTTTTATTATAGCCTCAGGGATCGATACGTATCGCATTTTATTTCGAAATAATTTGTATTGTCTATCTATTCGATTGCAAGGTATTGTATAGTCATATTAAGTAATTGTTTTGAAGCAATTCTCTACAAGAACTGTAATTTTTTTTACTGCTGCGCTATATTCTAGGGAACTGCTTTATGTTATTACGGGTCTGAAACACTTATTTTTTTAATGTATATATATAATTAACGATAAAAATACTAGTATGAAAGGTGTGTTTAGATTAGTTTTAAAAATAGAATTAGTATATTTTCAACGTATCGCCGTCAAAAAAATAAAATTATGTTCAATGTATTATAGTGACGACGAAGGGGTTGGGAATAAGTACTCAATCTATGAATTATAATTATTCATTTATGCTGTACATGCTTACTCAAAATATGCGAATTAATTTTAAATCTATTAGAATTTATCGTTAAAAATAAAGTCATGATGTTAAAAATGGGAAAAAAAACTATTTGTTCTTATTTTCACCTTTTTCAAAAGTCACAATTAAATTGTTCCATCAGTATAAACGATGATATCGAATTTCAAGTATAATGAGTTTGTAAATTGGTTAGCTATGTCGCTAGTAGTTAGGTGAACTCATTACAGAAGTAGTTTATTCAACATAAGTCGGCACTCAGGATCGTGCACCCTGAAATAAACGCAACAATCAAGCAACGTTCACTAATTTACTAAGGGTTCAGCATAATATGATAGTTGAATCTATCATTCATTAAATAGTAATGTAGTGCTGAAATATTTAGTTGAACCATCGACTTTCAACTAAATAAAAGTATATAATTTAACGATCATTGGAATCGATATTAAATGACTTTTTCTTCGACAAATATTTGGACTAATTTCCATCGTCTATAAATTACTATAGTTACTATAATTACTCTATAAATTAGTTCAGATCGTTCAGAAATTTATACTTTTGGGATCTTATAGAGCCAAATGAACCTAATATAATTATTTTACAGTAATTAAGTATTTTCACTTTTATTCAATGTATTTTGGCATATAAAAATAACTTTTAAATGGTTGACTACCTTTAAAGTAATTTTTTTTTTAAACTTATTATATTTATTATTATTATTAGTCTAGTTATTATTGTTATTTGCTATTTTTTTATTTGCTATCTTGACATTTATTTTGATTTTTTGTAATGAGAACTTAGTATATATTTGTTTTTTTGATGCTTTAATATGTTTGACATAATTTAATATTCCAATTGTACTGTATTTTTTTTAAGCATGTTGTGTCCACCTTTAATTAGGGTAGCATTAGACCTTGCATATGTATGTAATAATAATTAAGTTTGACATTTACTGTATATTCTGTTGGCGTACCTATAGAATAAATAAATAAATAAATAAAATAAATAAACTTTATTCTATAACTGGCTTCATATTATATAGATATAGTAGCCGTCCTTTACTTCTGAAAATATAAAATATTCATTATTTTATTTTATTATTCATTAATTTGTACAACTAACATTGCATTTGTAGTACAAAATTAAATTGATAATCAACTTTGGAAACATTAACCGTTTGAATTTTGCTGGATATACTGCTTTTATTTTAGTTATATTAATATAATATTTAATAAGTTTCAAAATTTATATATTTATTTCCATTTTACTTTTTTACTGTATAATGAATGGGTTTTGTATGTAAGTAAACGCTATCTAATTAAAAAATCAAGTTTCAAAAGTCGTTCGATTTTATAATTTTTGCCGATTTGATTTTAGCGGGCCTTTAAATTATTATAGAGAATCCTAATAATAAGTACTTCAAACGAAAACAAATTAATTTTCTAAGCACTTGCGTGTTTGCGTTACAGCACTATTAACTTCATAAATGAGGTGTATTTCCTGAACGGTCTCACTTATAATGGTACCGGTTTCTGCGGTTTTACGTTGGTTTTCGTTAACCGAATATCTTATGTAGATAGTTATCGATTTATTAGTATTGTGTGCTTAGTGGTTTGAATTAAATTTGATTTCGATTAGATATCAGATAGAGACTGCACCTAAATTATTCATTTATTATTCGTTTTGTAATTCATAAAAAAATGTCCTTTCATTCTAATTTATGTTGTGACAATTAATTGATTTATTGGCATAGTTATAGAAATCGCCGAGAAGTAATTCGAGAAAACACCAATTAAAATTGCTATATAATAATGCCATTATATCACATGTGATGTACCTATCAATAATCACCGGTTCTTCTGTAATTGTAACAGCTGAGGTGTTTCATCCGATAAGACTTGAATTTTAGATCAAATAAATATTGAACCTTACCAAGCCGATAATTTATTTGAATTTCAATAATTTGTATGCGAGATATGTAAGTTCGTGATAGCGTCCCAGACTTTATCGAATTCTTTATTTAAAATAAGATTTGAATCTGTTTATATTATAATACCGACTTACGTTTTTTCTTCTAATAGAACAATGAATATTTTTTTAACATAGTTATAGTAATGTTGTTAAATTTAAATATGTTACAAATAACAGCAGCTATGTAAGATATTTAGGAAATTAATATATTAAAAGTTGAATTGTGTATAAACTAATAAAGTTAGACCAGAAATGTTTCCCTCCACACCATTTCACTGAAGATATAATATTGCCAAATCATGGTAATATTATTTACAGTTCCAATATCGTTGTTGAGATTTATTGAGGCGATACGACGGCACCAGGAGCGCCGCGTGTCCTCTTCCTGGAGTTGACAAGCAAATAAATTGCGAGATCAAAGTTCAGTACTAGAAAAACATCGCATCGAAAGGGGCGGGTCGTATGTCATGTATCGGGAGATGATCGCGCGGAAACGGAAGTAGGAGTAGAGGAAGCGAAGCATCGCAGCATACGAGCCCACTTCCTGTGAGCGATTCGCCTTCACTTAACTCAGCAGGGTGCGCAGAAATTATCTTTGTGCTTCCGTGAATAGTTCATACTAACATCTGTAAATACGAAGATTATGCAAATTGTTATATATTAGGTATAATAAAGAATTACGTTCAAGGAATTGAATAATATGTTAAACTTTTATTCATCATATTTTGTTTGTCTAATCAACAAAAATTGAAAAACTTTTTTATTTGTAAAAGCTCAGTAGAAATTTAGAAATAAATTGTTAAGAATCCGCCTGATCTATTTACCTACCAGGCTTTTTGACGAAATATTGCTTTTTAAGTTTCGTTTCTCTCTTCAGTTTTCACGTGTTCAATATTCGAATTTTAAAAATCTTTAAATAAGAAAAGTGGAAGTATTTAATGTTCTTCCGCTGCAAAAAGCTTTGCTTCTATGGAAAATATATTAATATTATAAGTTAACAGAAAAAAGCTTTGTCATGAATTTTATTTTCTGATGACGCTTTGGTAAACGGGGCGAAAATATTGTTTATTTATTTATTTATCCTTTATTGTACACCAAATTTAAAATTACAAACATTTGCTTAACACTACACAACATAAGAAATTTTGTAATGCACAAAAGGCGGCTTTATCGCTTATCAGCGATTTTTTCCAGATAACCTTTGGATCAGGAAAACTGTAATTGTTCATATTGTAATCGTGAATGTGTGTAGAGCTAGTAGTGTAGCGCGAAGTTGGCGTCGCTGGTTAAGTATATGTGGCTAATGCAATCTAACCTAATCCGAATCATGCATCATAAGTTATGAAAACGGATCGTACACTCTATTTTCAGAATTGCGTAAACTATCTCGAATCGAGGATTACAGCAAAATAATACTTTCATTACTTTTTTTAAAAATAATATAATGATGGAAATTACTATTTGTGATCAATATACTCGATTACGTAGACACACTCTACTTTTAGCATTATTGCACTAAAACAATACTATTTTTACTTTTGTATTATTAACATCTGCAAAGTAACGCCTAAAATATAAATTAGAACAAAAAACTTTAACATCTTAAGTATAAAATTCTCGTGTCACAATGTTAGTTACTATACTCCCTCGAAAAGGCTTGACTTATGAATATGAAATTTTATATGCATATTCAATAGGTGTGACAATCGGCTACTTTCTATTTTTCATACCCATAAGTGATTGTCCAACCCGTAAAATTTAATTTTTTATTTTTTGAACAAATAATTTATTTAATGTACACTAGAAATTATTTATACGGCAAAATAACGCTTTCCCGGTCAGCTAGTACTTATATAAATTATTATTTGAGATCTATGTACGTGATAACTTCGAGGCGTGAAAACTGTTGACATATGAGATAATGTAGCGGAATGGACAAGGATATTATTAATTTGATGCATCACGCAGATAGCCGCTAAGACGGCAGCCGATCGCGAGGGTCCGGCGAACATGTGGACAATCTTTCACGCTCATCTGTACGCTCACCCTTTCATTGATCCACCCTTAACTGTTGCAGTAACATGGATGAGTTAAGAATAAATGCGTTTAGTTTTAGTGTATAAACGGTCTAATATACTTCAGAGGCTACTTTATCCTATCATACAGTGACGAAAAATGAATAGTTAATTCACAACTGAACATTCTAAATGTTAAATTGAATTATCAACTAAGGTACTCCACGTAGGTTTGATTTGTACTATTAGTAATTTATTTTATTTAATTTCTTTGTAAATAGATAAAGTGTAATTTACCTTAGTTAGCGAAAGTCCATAGTACAAAAATAAAGAAAATATTATTTTTCAATACTATTGCGGCTTATAGCACTTTTGTAAGTGTCTAGTACACTATATCATAAAATTTATCTATCCTTTCAATTTTGGTCTTCGTTCATTATCTCCTTATGATATTATGTTTAAAGGTTATGATGAAACAAAATTTTACTGCTAGACCTCTGTCCAGTGACTTTAAGAGAGTAAAAGTGAAGATAAAATTAATAACAACCTAAATAAAAATAAAGTTACAAAATTTTTAATCGAAACATGATATCTCCACTCCAGACTAAATAATGTCGCTAATATTCATAAATTGAGATTGAAATATATAAAAGATATTGAACAAAAATGTGCTTTGTATCTTTTGTAATAGTAAATTTCCTATTAGTATAACACAACGACGTCACTAGCAGTCATAGAAGAGATTTTATTCTTTCTTCATAACATCAACACTTCAAATGTAAGTTATAATTTGTAATTACCATCTTTTTGGCGTATCCATACTAATATTACATCTGGTTGATTAGAGTCCAGAGCATGGGGTGTGGAGAAGAGAGCGTGAAATTGTCTGCTCACTTCTGTAAATATAATTTCGGCGACAAAAGGACTATAAATGATATACTCAGGGTCGCAGTGCAAGTGCGTGTCACATTTCTTGTTATACGAATTTAAATTTCATCCCCTTGCTACCACATTTGCAGCAGGTAACTACCTAATATGTGCGATTAAATAATATGTTTGTTGATTTCCTAACTAACATGACATCATATAATCAAAACACTTTAAAGATGGATTCTTTAGGCTACTGAGCCTTGTAAATACTTTGGGCAGTCCCAAAGTAATTCTTTAAGTGTATATTATTTAAATAATACAACTATTGAGCACTTAATTATAATTTTAGAAAACACGTGAACGAAACTTTAGGTAATTTAAAGTTCAGGTGCCCAAACTAACGTCTCCGGATTACCAAATATTTTTGTTTAATCTGCCTATGGTTGGATCAAATTATGTAGAAAACACATTTCTTTTTAGAGTATGCAAAAATACAACAGAGTTGCGTGATATTGATTTGTTCTCGGAATCATGTATAAAATTTAATAATTTAGTTTTAGATAACAATTCGTAATTTCTTTGTTCTACTCTTATTGTTATTTTTATTATTTAATTAGTGGAAATTTTACTGGTTTATGCATTAGTTTTCATTTTATATTAGTAGCATAAATATAATGTTTGTTTTCCAAATAATACAAATAAAATAAATATAAAAATTATTTATATTTTATATTTATAATATTTATTTTTATTATTATGATATTACGTCTGAGAATCGGCTACTATTTATTTTTCACCCCTAAGTGATAAGAGTATCAAAAAGAAACGTAGGTACCATTTTTTAGTATTTTTTTTTTATAATGTACAATAGAAATTCCCTTAGACTAATTTATATGGCAAAACACCGTTAACCCGGTCAGCTAGTATTTATATATAACGATCGAATTATTTGCCTTAACCCAAGGCGAGCGTAATTTGGTAAATACTTTACAATTTCAAATAAGCTTTTTCTAATCTGTACCAAAGTGTTCCTTTACACTATTTCGTATCCATGTATCCGTACAAAGAAAATTCTCTCATTCAAAAAGTGACTATGCAAACTGAGTTGTTCCCCAACTTTCGTTTCAAAGTTCAAACTCAAAGTTGGTACTAGAGCCTATATTGTATTAATGCACTAGATTGTGACTAATGGAATCACAGAACAAATAAATTCAAAATGTAAATAGTGGAACGGTGAAATGCTAATAATAAATTTCACCATTTTAATAACTGTAACTGTGTAGGGGAGCTTCTGGCCTGTTAAGTCAATATAACACTTCCATTACTCCAAATTAAATTCCTCGGGGAGAGAAATGAAGTTTTTATTCAACTCAGACAAAGGCCCGGAAGAAACTGGCCATGTTGTATTTTCGTACAGTATTCAACCTTACGGCTATACTATTTTTCGATCTAATAAGTATATCATACAATATAAATATGTAAAACGTATATATAATAAAATATTTCAGATATTTTCTACAATAACCAGAAAAAACAAAAGATATTTAAAGATAAAAAAACTGTTTTTGACCAGGAGTGAACAGAGATAGTAAAGCTATCGCTTCTGACAGCTGGTAGCTGGTAGCTGACAGCTTCTTAGTTAGTTCTTTGCTATCAAAAGATTGTACGAAACAAGAAAGGATACAATTTTTTCCTCAGTCGACATTCTGCGCGGCGGTTAAATTGAGCAGGGTCTAAATATCTAATAAGTTACTCGAAATACTATTACATAGAATTTAAAATAGACTTAGCTTAATAACTTTTACCCTTACATATTGCTGAGCACAGACTTAATAATTTTTTTTCTTTATTGTTTTTATGAATACCTAATTAGTTATATGTATAAACCACGTAGTACCCCGCAGGCGGAAAGCAAAATCTCCAGAATGATTTCCGAGATCTGTTGATCTGATCTGATCTTGTCTTAGGGCTGGATCTCGCAATATTTATTCCCTTTCTCGTCAAATGATGAATCGTTATTATAAGTATTTCGAACGTATGAAATAGTTAAATGATAAAAAAATAATTTTAACCTTTGTGTATTTCGTTATTTCGGTCTATGAGAAATTTTATTTTCCAACTGTGAGATTGATATAGCTATGATAGTAAGTGGCTACAAACAAACGCCTGAAACCCCACTAAGCTTGATGAGCTACCAAGTGTGCGTCGCTGGTGTAAGAGTATTAATATTTTAGAGAATTAATCATTATAATCCTCGCGACAAACAAGCAACCCTCGGGAGTGCGAAGAATATAATGAAGTTGTCATTTTTTAGGCACGAGGGAGGCTGGAGGAAATCCAAATTGAATCATGCGGCGAGGGAATTGTGCTATTATGTTATTAAGCAGCGGAGGGCAGGACCCCGTTCAAGTTATTTTTTATCCGGAGGGCGGCGAGGAGACAGTTAACAGTTTTCACAATAGAATTATGATATAATTTGAGACAACAAAAGGAATGTTGGCATGAAGTCTATGACTATATGGGTGTTAATCCATCCACTTAATGGCGTGCAGTGCTATTATTGCACAAATATTAATTTTTTAATTGCAGTTTATTATAGCTTTTTATTAATTATTTAAATAAGAGTATGTTTCAATATTATATATAAATAGTATATACATCCTCCTGCTCTTATCTAAGTGGGGACGGCACACATGTTATAAGCATGCTGTCACATGATTCGGCTACGTATTTTATGACCTGCCTGCCCGACGTCAACTTACCTTAGTCGTATTTTACGACTCCTCGCTAAGAAAGAGATAGGTCTATTCTACTCAACCGGATACCACACGGTGGGTCGACTTACCTTAGTCGCCTTTTACGACACCTCGGTAAGAAATGAGGGTGGTCTATTTAATCAGCCGGATACCACACGGCATTTTATATATTAATAGTATTTAATTTTTCATTTACGAAACAATTAATATACGTATGATTTACGCATGATATTCTATTAATATTATAATAGCGAACGTTTTTCAGTGTGTTACTTTCGCGTTGACGCTTAATTTCTCTAGACTAAAACTAAGAAGAAATAGTTTTATTTGGAAATAAAATTATCATACTACACTTAGTGCTATGGGTAAGCAATTTAAAAATAATAATTAAAATTTATTTGTTAATAAAGATCCATTTTAGTTCAGTATTAAAGTGCCACACAAAGACGATTAAAAATGAAATCAATCTGATAGTACATTAGCTAATTAATTTACGTATTTCTCAATAGCGAAGATTTCAAATCCAAACAAGATGTCTTAAAAAGCATGACAATTAATTATTTTCAACGGTGTTTTAATGTCAACAGTATTCTTGATATAATTTAATATTGTAATTGTCATAATATGAACGTTGTAACCTTTTTTTTTGGTTCAGAATACAAACAGTACATTATTATATTGATTTATTTCATTTGCTCGTATCCATTATCAAATTCTATATCGCACTCAAAAGAGCTAAGAGTGAAATGAAAGCTTTTATCCATATGTCAGAGAGAGTACTTACAGCGGCTTATTGTCACCCCCGCTGGAGAATTTGATAAAGCGTGTGCGAATATTAACAAAAGGAATATCTTGTTAAATTGATATTGTCCCTTGGTTCACGCGAATTTCAACTCTAGATACGCATATTTGTATGCAAAAATTTCTATAACCGATTGCAATAATAAGAAGACTTACGTCATTTTAGTGTAATGGGCGTGAAATTGTCTCCGTTGGAAAATGTATAATTCAAAGGGGAAGATTAAAATATTATCCATGTTAAGTAAATATTCAAATGAATATTTTCCGTGTTAGACAACAATGAGCGTTGGCAGGGTGAGGGTAGGCGCGTAATTTGATAGATACCTATCTACAAAACGATCGTTCGTTAAGGGACAACTCTGTTATCATAAATTATAAGCGCGATTTAGGATTTAGAGCAATTAAACGGTTCTTAGTTAAACTTTGACTACGAAATATGTTCTGTGTAAATAAGCTTACATTTCATTAAAAATGCGTCATTTACAAATAAAATAAGCTAAGTTAATATATACATATTCGATTATATTTAGTTAACTATGGAATCTGCAGATGATTTAATTTTCATGAATTAATATAAAACGAAACTTGTAGAGTATGTGCAGGTTCTAACCCAGGACAGATTTTATAATCTAGGGGTTACTTAAGCATTATGTATGGCAGTGAATACGATCTATTCACTGGCATACATAATGCTTAAGTATTTGAAATCTCAATGGAAGTTTGCTCTGGTCGTGTTGATATTTCTTTTCCGTTACGTTTATCTCACCTAAATGCATCACGAAATTGAATGAAATTCAAATAATTCCCAAAATGCCTCGATTTCATTTAATTTCATTTAATGCCCGCGACTAAATTTGTTGTTCTTCTAATTTTAACTCGTACAGTAGTTTTTTGTATACAGAATCAATGCTATCTAGTTAAGGTACTAGCGTATCTTGTTAATTCACTAAAAATAATTGATGTAGCGTGTGCGAATGAGTGCAGTCTGTGACAATGTGTCATGTAAATTATACACTTGCGCTCAGAACCAATACCGCTGGGACACACCATTGTTATAATAAAACGCCATCTCACAGTATTAACGTACAGCGACAGGAGATTGAAATAAAAGAGAAATTAAAATATACATACAAAAAAAATACGTACAAAAAAAAAATGATCACATTCAACGTAGTATAATCTTGTTGTGAAATCTATGTACTAAGGTCTTAAAAATCTTAATAATAATTTATTTAGTTTTAAGATTTAAATGTTGGCCGGGATTTTTTTAAATTACAAAAAATATGTTAAGTTAGTCGAATGTAATAAAACCGCCGTGTGGTATCTGGCTGTGTAGAGTAGACCACCCTCATTTTTTACCGAGGTGTGATAAAAGGCGACTAAGGTAAGTTGACGTCAGGTAGGCGGCTGGTCGTAAAATACGTAGCCAAATCATGTTAGAACATGTTTTATAACATGGTGTGCCGACCTCACTTTGGGTGAGATAAGGGCAGGAGGATGATGATGAGTCAAATGTAATAAAAATGTAATAACGAAGAAAATGCTGTTACATGATTAACTTAGATGTGCATTTAATAAACCACGTGGCTTAAGATGACAAAATATTTAGATAATATTTATATCATAAATATAAATGCAATTCATACAAAAATATAATAATCAAACAGAAGTCTCCCATGTCACCACGATGATTAATTAAAGTGATATTTAAAATGTAAATTTTTATTTCGGATCCATGAAAAGTAATTTTATAAATTATAAATAACTGTGTTAAATCCCAAAAAAGTGTTTAGACCGTCTCTATAAAATTCATCTTCTTGATTCTTTTTTTTTTTTTTTCTTTATTTTATTTAGGGACTTTTATACAACATGTATATGCCAGTCCCATTTTGGCAAATACAACACTTAACCTAAGAAAACAAATTAAAAATTACAAATTAGATAAAAACTACAAACTTAAAAAATAATAACAATAATAAATCAAATGAGATTTATGAGTTTGCATAGAAATATACTTTCTCTCGATGAAGGACGGGAAAGTGTCCAGATAAACATCCCAGTATCAAGTCTATTCAAACTCATAAGTCTCATAAAACTGTCCCTGCCTGTCTGGAATCTAGCACATTCCGTTAAAAGATGATGCACATCCTCAATGATTCCACATACATCACAATTAGGCGAATTATTTATTTTCATCAAGTATTTAAATTTATTTAACGGCATGTGTCCAGATCTAAGCCTGTGAGCAGTAATAATAATATTTCTAGAAATATTACCCCTGGAAAACCATGGAATATTCTTGATTCTATTATTTGCATCTTTAACCTTTGCGCTTCACTGTTCGTTAACACATTAATTTTCACTACGGTGCGAGTATCTCCTGCGGGTGTACATCGCGGGGGTGTAACATGTTTATATGTTTATTTTAATACGCGTGTCGTGCGTATAATACGGAATTTATTACGGCACGACCCTCGGCCCGATTAATGTGATACGGAAGATTTGAATTCAGAGCATTCACTTGGATTGGTAGATTCAGGAGGGAGGTATTAAGTAGTGTTAGCAGTCAACCTGTCATAGTGATGAATGTTTCATATTTAAACCTGCACAGCTGCCTATATGTAAGGTTAAGGTTATTGATAACTTGGAAATCAATATAAGCTATTGTGAAACTGCAAATTTATTTATTAGGGAATATTCTTATATGGGTAGGTACTATATCATCTAAGCTTAGGTTTGAACCTTATGTCTATTTGCTTTTATACTGCCCTTAGTGATTGCTAAAAATAAACTATTAAGGAAGTAATATTTTATTCTAGAATAAATCTTAATTTTAGGAGTGTGGAAGAGGTACACTCATCTCTGGATATGATTAACGGACTCGATGCGCTAGACATGTCTAGCATGATAGGGTTATTCAATCCATTTTATTACTAGTCATAGCCACGGTTTCGTTCGCATCAATTTAAGCTTTAAAGTTCTGTTTGTTACTGTGTTGCAGCCTGTTTTTTCACTGGCCATTTTCCGGGAATTTAAAAATGAAAAAAAAATTGATATTTTTTAGCTACTTCAAAATATAAGTGAATAATCCATTAGGCTTCATCAGTTGTAGAGGGGTAGACAATGACAAAAAACTGGCATTGAAGGCAGTGTTGCTTTCATTAAAGTTCAGCGCTCACTATCAAGACCTCAGAAAAAGTGTTGTATGCTAGAAGCAGTATTTATTAAGTCAATATTTGTGGATGATCTAGCTTAAGAGCTAACAAAAGCTAGCAAAATGTATATAGGAAATAAATACATTGGTGTAAAATAACATGATCTCGATAGTTGATATTTTACAATCTTGAAAAAAATATGAAGGTGTTTTTAATAAATAGTGAAGCAATTAAAAGGTGGACTAAATACGATTTTTAATATAGAACTACGTTGAATTGAGAAAAACTTGTAAATTAATTGAAAGTAGAAACAATACAAAAAAGTTTTTAAAAGCATATTCGAATAATCAAATGGTCATTAAAGATTATGTTGTGCTGAGTTAAATCTTGTATTGGACAGATGACCAAAAAAACGTGGTTTTATTTTATCTGACACAAAATTTGTGCACCAGAGATCACAATAAGCACTGGAAAATATAGAGGTCGATATCGCTTGTAAAGAGTATCTATTATTTCCTTCAGATCTTATTTAAGGATCGAGAATCACGGATGTGCAATGATTTATGACCACTAATAACAAGAAAAACTGGCTATAATCTATTTTCATGCATATACAAATCGGTTGAACAGAAAACCATAAAACACCCCACACAAAGAATCTTTATGTAAACATAACATACATAAAAAGCGTTATATCTGTTGTTTTAAGTCATTTCGAAAGTCATTAATCAGAAGCATTGTTTGTATTGTATTTGAGGCAGCCGGTACCCATGATTAGATTTTATTACTAAGTACATAGACATTGCATTTGACCTTTAAAGGGTACTCACACAAACGATATACGATACAAAATATACTGAGCAAAATTGCAAATAGCAAGTCGTAATACTAAAATTTGACATAAATAAACTAATTGCAACTTTCATAACATTTTTTTGTCTATTATTAATAAATATTATCAGCTGGCGTTGGACTAAGGTATTATAGTAAAGTAACGGCCTCCTTCAATCCAAGTGATGGGCATAGGCCTCTTCTTCTCCATTTCTGGAGAGTAGGGTTGGAGCTATGAGTAAGACCTACCACGCTTTTCTACCACCACCACCACCAGTACCACCTACCACGATAAATTGCGATTACTATTAAGACATACATTTTCATAGAAAAATCATTGGTGCCGGTTTGAACCCTCTCGAAAGAGTCGCACGGGCTCAACGCTGGACTATCACAGCTCTTATAGATATACCAAAATAATATTGCTCTCAATATATAATTATAGTTCTGTTTTATTATCATTTAGTTAATCACCGTCGTAAAGGTGCAAAAAAGCACTAATTTTTATACTAAAGTTTGCCAGATATAATAAATGGGGTTCACAAGTCCGATACAGTCCTTCACAGCGCGTCGCTTTAAGCCGAGGTCCGGCCTCACAGGAGTCACCCTTAAGGCGACGCTCCGAGGATGTTGCGAGCCACGCTTGAGACGCACTCTCCACGTTTCACACCTGACGATGCTTCTGCGCTCCCCCGTCCTGCCCGTGACGCTGTCAAAGCCTTCCAGTCTAACAGCATTAGTTAGTGTCCGAAAAAAAATCATAAATGACATACAAAGGACTAATTGACGTGCTCTCTGATGCGCGTCAAATCAAAGTAAAGAATCAATTATAATTATAAATAACCAATCTCAGCAACCATGTTGTTACATACTTACTCTGATTATCATAAAGAAACAAGTCACAACCTATCTTCGGCGTTATTTTCTTTGAAAACTTATACCCTTATGTAGTATTTACTGTTTATCATGCGCTTTTTGGTTATGAAAACCCTAAGAGTTCTAACCAAATGAGAAAGGAGACCGATATTATTATACCGCTCGTTAATAATTGTCTGTTGCTTTAAGTAAAATTCCTTATGCGATATCACTCTAAATTGTCAAAATTAAAAAGACAATTAAAAGGCAATCATTGATTTTGTTTGAGACAAACAAATTAAATTAACATGGCTTATTTTCCCCGCTTGATCCAAGAGAGACAAATAGTCTAAGTAAAATTTATGTATCGGAATCAAATTCAATTTCGCCTTTGCATTTTTATTTGATTTTAGGACCGTAACTTTCAATGTCTGCGCTTACTGCTGATAGGGCAACGTTAACAATGGCCCTTAATTGGAATTTGTTTTTGCTGTAGAAAATAATTACAGTTAATAATTATAGTTAATAGTAAATACTCACATGATCCTCTTGTATTTATGGTTTCATACACTTAAACATTTCATAATGATTTATAAAATATTTTTAAAAGTATCATCATCATTGTTTACATATTCCTATATAAAGTAGTTCGCTTTTAAGTGGGGTCGGCACAATATGTCTTCATTTTTCATTATTTTCTATCATCATTTTCTATTATCATTCGTGAACTCTGGTGTTACTCCTTTTATATGCATATCATTCTTCACACAATTCATCATTCTTTTTTCGGCCTCACTTTAGTAATATTACCATCCAAATTCATATCTAAAACTCCTTGATCACATGATTTTCATCGTTCTTCGTTACATGCCCATACTAACTTAATCTTATACTTCTTATCTTAATGGGCGCTATTTTCAGAATTCCCCTAATATACCTCATATGCTATACTCATTTCGTATACTATCAAATCCAGTTACACCACACATCCACCTTAACATTGTCATCTCATTGGCATATACCTCTTTTCCTTTTAAAAATATCATATTACGGTTATAAATATTATATTGTTATAATTTTAATATATATCCGCTGGATATATGTAGGGGGTGTCAAGAATCTCCGGAAGAGATTCCGCTGCCAACCCCGACGACTTGACCTGGCAACATATAACGCACGCACTTTGAGGGAAGACGAAAAGATACTCGAGCTGGAAGAAACAGTAAGCAAGTTGCGATGGGATGTCATAGGATTATCGGAAGTCCGAAGAGAGGGGGAGGACACGATGATTCTAAAATCCGGCAACCTGTTTTACTACCGGGAGGGCGACCAACAGTCCCAAGGTGGTATCGGGTTTCTCGTCCACAGGTCCCTTGTCAATAACATTGTTCAAGTCGAGAGTGTGTCGAGCAGGGTCGCGTTCCTTATACTCAGAATTACCAAACGGTATTTGCTGAAGGTCATACAGGTTTACGCACCGACATCGGCACATCGAGACGAAGAGGTGGAGGCCATGTATGAGGATATATCTAGAGCCATGCATGCCTCTAAAACCTTCTACACTGTTGTAATGGGGGATTTTAACGCAAAACTGGGCACGCGAAGCGGCACAGAGGTGAGAGTAGGGCACTTTGGATACGGGCAACGGAACCATAGGGGCGAGATGCTGGCCGATTTCTTGGAGAGAGAGGACCTCTACATGATGAATTCTTTCTTCAAGAAACGGCCGCATCGAAAATGGACCTGGATCAGTCCCGACGGTTCCACGAGAAACGAGATCGACTTCATCATGTCGACCAGGCGTCATATATTCAATGATGTCTCTGTGATCAACACCGTTAAGACCGGGAGTGATCACCGTATGGTTAGAGGCACATTGAATATATGCGTACAGCTGGAAAGATCCAGATTGGTGAAGTCTACGCTCCGACCAACTCGAGCCCATATCCAAAACCCCGAGAAGTTCCAACTCGAGCTGATGAACCGTTTTGATTGCCTAGCTGACTGCGCTTCTGTGGACGATGTAAACAACAGGTTGGTGGAAACTGTCCATTCGGTGGGGTCAACATTCTATAAGACACACCGTAAGAGAACTAATAAATTCTCGACCCAGACTCTCAAGCTCATGGCTGAGAGGAACGAAATGAGGCTACAATCTTCAGTGGACGCGACGCGCTACCGTCTGATCAATAAACAAATCTCTAAGGCTCAGAAATGTGACCTGCGACACTTCAACACCGAATACATTCGTGGTACCATTGAGCGTAACAGGGGCTCAAAAGTGTTCGCAAGAGATTTGTCTATTGGGCAGAGGCAGCTGACGCGATTGAAGACCGATACTGGTAGTATCATTTCGTCTCGACCTGAGATTTTGAGAGAGGTTGAGATGTTCTATGGGCAGTTATACACCTCAACACAACAGCCTGTTGTCAATTTGGCAAAAGATCCACGAGCCAAATTGACCCGACACTACACCGAAGATATCCCGGACGTCAGCCTTTACGAGATTAGTATGGCTCTCAAACAACTCAAGAACAACAAGGCTCCAGGTGACGACGGAATCACAACCGAACTCCTGAAGGCGGGTGGTAAACCGGTACTTAAAGTCCTTCAGCGACTGTTCAATTCCGTCATTCACGAAGGTACTATGCCGGAAGCATGGTACAGGAGCGTGGTGGTTCTTTTCTTCAAGAAAGGTGATAACACCCTTTTGAAGAATTATAGACCCATCGCGCTGCTGAATCATGTTTATAAGTTGTTTTCGAGAGTCATAACGAATCGTCTCGCTCGTAGGTTCGACGACTTCCAGCCTCCCGAACAAGCCGGTTTCCGAAAAGGCTATAGTACCATAGACCACGTATTCACGCTGCGGCAGGTTATACAGAAGACCGAGGAGTATAACCAGCCACTTTGCTTGGCGTTCGTGGACTATGAGAAGGCCTTTGATTCGGTGGAAACATGGGCTGTGTTAAGATCGCTCCAGAGATGCCGAATCGACTATCGGTATATCCAAGTGCTGAAGTGTTTGTATGAAAACGCCACAATGTCTGTCCGTATCCAAGACAAAACTACGAGACCAATCCAAATGCGGCGAGGTGTGCGACAGGGAGATGTCATCTCTCCGAAGCTGTTTACCGCTGCATTGGAGGATGTCTTTAAGCTTTTGGATTGGAACGGATACGGCATCAACATCAACGGCGAGTACATCACTCACCTTAGATTTGCCGACGACATAGTCGTTATGGCAGAGTCTCTGGAGGACCTTAACACAATGCTCGACGACCTCAGCAGAGTATCTCAACAGGTGGGCCTCAAAATGAACATGAGTAAGACGAAAATTATGTCAAACTCGCATGTTCCGCTCCACCCAGTCATCGTTGAGAACTCTGCACTCGAAATTGTAGACGAATATATATACCTGGGACATACAGTCCAGCTAGGTAGGTCCAATTTTGAGAAAGAGGTTAGTCGCCGAATCCAACTCGGATGGGCAGCGTTCGGGAAGCTACGCGAGATCTTTTCGTCTAAGATACCTCAGTGCCTGAAGACCAAGGTTTTCGAACAGTGCGTGTTGCCAGTGCTAACCTATGGATCCGAAACATGGTCGCTGACTATGGGCCTCATAAGAAAGCTCAGAGTCACCCAGCGGGCGATGGAGCGAGCTATGCTCGGGGTTTCTCTACGTGATCAAATTAGAAATGAGGAGATCCGTAGAAGAACTAGAGTCACCGACATAGCTCAGCGTGTCGCGAAGCTGAAGTGGCGATGGGCGGGGCACATAGTTCGGAGAACCGATGGACGTTGGGGTCTCAAGGTGTTAGAATGGCGACCCCACACCGGAAAGCGCAGCGTCGGCAGACCCCCAACAAGGTGGACAGACGACCTCAAAAAGGTCGCGGGGAGCCGCTGGATCCAAGCGGCGCAAGATCGTATGGTGTGGAGATCCCGTGAAGAGACCTATGTCCAGCAGTGGACGTCCATCGGTTGACGAAGAAGAAGATATATCCGCTGGTCATCACATTAATAAAACAACTGTTGCTTCTCGGGATACTTATTTCAATCTCATGAAATTTGTTTTCGTTCAGGATTTTTCTAATCTTCTTTAGCATCGTTTATATTGATTATAGCGCTCCTGCCTTATTTATATTCAGCGGGGGTTTTTTCATCACGCCCTGTGCTTAATATCGCAATTTGTGTCGTAGCTGGCGTAAACTGTGAAGACTTGTCAATTTCTTCTTAGGCCTTCCGTCTTTGTAAGGTAGCATTACTTTGTCACTAGTTCAAAACATTCATAAGCAAAAAATAGCATATAACATGCAAATTTAATCTATTTCGATTAATCGTTTTTTTATTATTAGAACTAACATTAAATTATAACTAGTAGGTAACTGCAATTACAATTGCATCAACGGTTTTCTGCTGTTACTATAACGTTTTACCATAAATAAATAAAATATTTAAATAATTTTCTTATCTTAATTTTTTCATCCTTTTATGAATAATTTCAGTATTTTCGACCACTATATTTTTTGCTGTTCTTACTTAACTTAATTTTTACTCCTAATTAGGTTACACACTTAGGTTCCTACACTTAGGTTAGTTTAGTTAGATAGTATTATAAATAAGAAGTTGAATACAAAAACAAAAATGAAGAAACAATTTCTAATCACATTGTTAAATTTTTCTTTATAATTAAAATTCTAGTATCGATTTATTGTCGTCGTTTATTACTGAAAACGAAATTTAATTTTTTTATAGACGTATTGAGCTGCGCTTATACATTAAAGCTAAACATAAATAAGAATACTAAAATAATGTTTTTTTAGATACCGTTTTTGATGTTTAAACGGGCTCATAAAAAATAAGCACTTTTAAAGCGATAAATGTTCTTCAAAAAAACTACTACTGATAGGAAATTTTTATCCTGTCGAAATAAACGAGTAAGGAGTTTGGTGGAACCTCCTTTTAAAAAATAATTGAAAATTTAATATATTATATATGTAAAGATGTAAAGACGTTCAATTCTTTTCTTCTTGTTATTTTCTGTTGTACATTCCTAAATATTATGCCTTGAATGTCCCAATAGGATTTGAAAGCGCTCAAAAACTATGGCGCCGCAGATCAATTAGTTCCAAGTAATAAACAAAGCAAATATGTCCGTTATGGAAAGAATTCGGCTGCCAGCAAACTTCTTTTGATGCATCAATCAAAATCATACACATAATGAAATCATCATTTGGGTGGCCATAGAGTGGACGCTTCTGAGAAATTTAGACGGACTCCAATGTGCACGGCCATTATCACATTCCTGTATTATTAATTAGAACTTAGATAGCTAAAGATCCGAAAACGACAGTGCACAACTTTTTGGAAAGGTCCAAAATTGAATGCACCTTATTAATTTGGGCAAGAAATCCACGAAAAGGGAAATATATTTCACATTATGTAAAACACGATCAAATTTTGCAATCTGTTATAAATGCAGTAAATACACATTTACTTTTTTGAGTCGGACTTAATTCTATTTTTTGCTCAGAATCGTACTTGTATTTAAATGCGGCACCTGAGTTTTATTGCTGCTATAAAATATCTAATTAATCGTGTAATAACATGCATACATTTAAGAGTAACTAACATTTCAGTAGTTTATGAAGTAAAATGAATTATTTTTTGCTATGCGTTATATGCTCGACGATAAATTCTCTAGATGGTTTGTAAATTTTGATTAAATATGCATTAGAGTATTCTTCGTTAATTATTAACACAGCTTATTAAAAATAGTTACAGAATACAGGAAACATTATGGATTAAGTTTTTATAACAGATGCCACAGTTACGTTAAGACTTTCAAATGTATGAGTGTATGCAAGAGCATTGGCTATCAAGTCTTTAGATTGGACAGCTTTTGTAAATGTACCTGCCACGATTTAAAGACTTCGTCTATTTTACCTTATTTTCAATGGAGAACAAACGGTACTACAAGAACGCCGCCAAAAACGTTTAGTTCGCGACTCCACCACGTCGTAGGAACTCTTTCACCGCCATCAACCGTCATGACAGATATTTCTCCACCAAAAACGAAACATCCTGATTGCAAAACACATAAAAGTGTTGTTATGACTGAAACAACAGAAGATGGATCAAATATTTTAGATAATGGAACAACCGTAGCGATAACAGCTGCGGACACAAATACAACAGGCCTAAATAATACGGATGTTAATGACACCAATATTACAAATACTGACATTAATTCTAATATAACGCAACCACAAAATAGTACTAATTAAGTAATTAAACTTCTGAAACTTCTAGTTGTTTGTATGTGTTACTAAAATTTAAGTTTTAGTAATTGTCATTTTATTATGTTTTGGAAAATGCAACCTTTAGATGAGTAGAATAGAGGATATTCATTCCCCTTTTTTTATTTTATGCAAAAGTAATAGAAAGTTATAATTAAGTTTATTATATGATATGAAATACATATTACTATTATAAATAAATAAATACAATAACAATTATTTTAAGAATTATTACGTAGCAAAATTGCCAAATCTTTATTTCCAAATCCTTAAAAACCTTTACAGTTCATTTTTAATGTTGTATAATGCACCAATGACAAAACTGTTCGGAACTAAAGTTAGTAATCAGTTTAACTTTCTAGTATGTAAAATAATATTTAAGTATAGATCAATCGTAGTACAGGAGTCGTAATTCTATGGCATCATAACATTTAAATATTCTTAAATTGTTCATTCTTCATACTTTAATTATAAATCTGTTATCAGAATTAAACCCAATATTAATTTCTTGATAAACAATTAAAATATCAAATTGTTTTTGATAACGATAAAATTCAACAATTGCAATAATGGATATCGTTGTCCTAGCACCACGCATTTTACTGTTGTTTGATATAGTTAATGGGAAGCTCATAAATTCAAGTAACGGTAAGTTTCTAAACAGTATTTATCGATTACAGGATTGTTTTCTAATTCATTCTAATGTCATCTTTCATATTGGGAGATGGACATCAGATGAATGGCAAACATACGGCTATAATATAGCGCTTAGTAAAGCGCTATATTATAGCCGTACTAAAACAGTCAATAAAATTGTTAAGTTATGGATCTAAAAATTAATACCATAAGAAATATTTTAGTGGAAACCAATCTGTAATAAAACAGTGTTAGCAGTTTACTCACCGAATTTTGAAAGCATTGTTCAATGACTTGACTCTTACTAAGCCCTCCAGGCATTGAACAAAACGTTAAGACATCAGTCGCTTTACAAGCACCAAAGCTGTACTATCAAGCCAGGAGCGGCTTACTTTTTCTTTGCGATTTCTAACAAAATGTGATAGGTGTAATAAAAAGCTTAGTACAACTTCTTTGCTTATTTTATTTTTGTGTTATACTAGACTAATATTTCTAGTATATAATATAAGCTCCCATAAATATTATTTATGTTTCAGTATTTACACCATCAGAATTAGACATTGTAAATAAAATAACAAATAGTAAGTCGATGATTTTTTAATGAAATAAAATAATTTATTGTAACTCTATAACTGCAGTTAAATGTTGTTAATTGAAAAATCATTTGTACTATTATAATTACTGATAAATTTACTATCTTGATGCAGGTTCCGAAAAATTAGTGTTGCGTTATGGCTTCCATCAAACTTTAGAATGTAATAATTATGAAAAAGCATTTTTATGCATACAAAAATGCATAGACAAAGGCTATAACCTAGCGTATTCAGATAAATACTGTTTTTGTACTTGCTATTTAAAGAAAGAAAAGGCTAAATATACTCCTGATCATCAATCCAATAAAACCAGATGGAAATTAGGAACACCGAAAACGACAAAGCCAGCGTGGATACAAAAACTGGCAAACCAATCAAAGACTTTAGAATATGTTATAGTTACTAAGAAGAAAAAATGGAATACTACAAACATTCCAGGTACGGTGAATAAAACTGAAAATATAAAAATTATTGATACAGATAACATAACCAGTATTCTAAATGAAACTGATGTAAATAACAGCCAAAACTACTCAAACAATACGACAGTTAGTGTTATTATGGGCAATTCGACAATATTATCGGATAATCAAAACTTCACAAGTGTAGCAAATGAAACAGTCGATGCATTAGAAAATATAGCCGGTGATACAAATACAACCGCTGATGAAAAATTAAGTAGTAATTCAAATAAAACCGAAAATGGCAACGTGGAATCAGATGTTAAAAAAGAAATTAATACAACCAGTGTGACTGGCAACGACACTATAAATATAACATATGCCAACAACACTCAGACTTAACAGAAGATTTGTTGCTTATATACTCTTGTCAGCGTAATAAAAAACGACTCGTTCTTGAATTTTCTTTATATTATTTTCAAAAACACTTGTAATTATATATTATTCAATTCAATTCAAATATTCCTAATTCAAGTAAATTTGTAAATGAGTGCAAAGGTAATAATAAAATTATTTTGCTATAATTCGCGATAAAGTAAATAGAAAACTCTCTAACCGTATTTACACCGAATAATAAATTTATTAATTAAACTTTACAACCTTACATAGTTACTTAATTGTTCAAGTAAAGGAACATTTTGTAATGACAATAATGGTCACAATCTACCGTGAGTAGAATATTTACGACGATGCAGTGAAATAATTATCGGTATAACTAGCTTAATGGCAACATTAGGGAAACAACGTCTTTCTCCTCATAAAATATTGAAATCCTATCTCCTAAAAGTACCCGTAAAATATAATAACGGATTTGATGGTATAAGTATCGAACACTATGATGGATTGTAATTCTAAGATAAACTAACAAATACCCCGGGGTTACTACTTATTAATTATATTTTATATAGTCTATACTGTTAAGATAATAAAAATTAATGGCCTAACTAATTTAGACTATTGACTGTTTTCATAACGTTTAATTGATTTCACAAAACGTTTCAGTAATACATCATATCGGCGTATAGATTAGGTTTTTAGGTTATGTTTTGGGTTTTTTTAGATTTTAATATTTTCTTTCGTTTAATAAATAAATTTAAAAATGAAACATACTTAGCGAAGTAATGGAATAATAACATTTATAAAATTAAATGAAAGATATTGTTCCAAAAGCTAACACCACTAATTGACGTAATTATGGTGTCAATTATAATTATATGGATTCGTGTAATTATTATTTCTGTGCTATTTATCTATTATGATAAAAATCTTTGTGTTTTAAAGTCTTTAGGTTTAAAAAGATTTTTATAAAGAATGATTATTATGAAGCAGAAATTATTACTTTTTTCCCTTAGTTCATCGTGGTCCCTGCTTTAAGAGAAAACTTTTTACGCAATACCCATGAGGCGAAATGTAAGACTGACGGCTATGACGTATCACTAAGATTTTTTACCAAAACATCGTGAACATAAATATGCTTTTATATCAATATATCAATTTCTTTTGTCACGTTCGACATTCAACACACTATTTTTCTATAGACCATTATAGGAAATTTTTAAAAGGAGGTTTATGTTTGAACATTGAATAATATGAATATTATTACAGTTATTAATTTTCTTCTTATTCTACGCTGGTCACGAATTTACAATAAACTGGTGGTACCCGCCTCAACCTTAATGTGTAATTAGGTGTTGTTTTTTTCCTGTTCCCGGATGAAAGTGGGATTTTTTAATCTTATATAAGCTTCAATTATACTAAATCTCACCAACATTGCTCCAGCGGATTAGTAGTGAAAACCTAACAGACTGGAACAATTAACATTAGTTCATTCATTAGTATATATTAATATTTCTTTAAGATATTTCAGTGCCTGAACACCAAGGTTTTCGAACAGTGCGTGTTACCAGTGATAACATACGGATCTGAGACGTGCTCGTCAACTATGGGCCTCATAAGAAAGCTCGGCGTCACTCAGCGGGTGATGAAGCGACTTATGAGCTATGGAGTGTCTCTACAGCACAGCACTCTACAGAAAACGCAGCATCGGTAGACATTAGTGAACTGACGACATCAAACAGGTCGCGGCGAGCCGCCAGTGCCACGATCTTGCGTCGTTTGGATCCAGATCCAAGCAATCCAGCAAGATCGTGGGGTGTAGATATCCCTTAAAGAGACCCATGTCCAGCATAAGACGTCCGTCGGTTGAAAAAGTCCGTCAATTGACTGGCCCGTTGGCGCTGTGGGTAGTGACCCTGCCTTCAGCTCCGCGGGTCACGGGTTCGATTCCCGCCGAGGGTCAACATTTTCTATACACAAATTGTTGGTTCTTTGAGCCTGGGTGTGTGTATTTGTATTTAAGTATATATTTAACTAAACTTATATATGTAGTATATCTACCAGTTGTCCGTCACCCATAACACAAGTATTAAATTACTTACTTTGGGGACGGACGACCGTGTGTGTAAATGTCCCATATATATATATATTAAAAAGAAGAACAAGAAATTTTATATTTAAGCTATCGTGAGTAGTATTCAAAGTAAATGTGCATCACATTACATGTATCATGAATAAGTGCACCAGATGGGCTCGATAAAATAAGACGTGAGTATAGCCGACTTGTACACATTAACTAAGAAGTAGAATATTTTTTCGCCAAGTACTCGTGAAACCTTCATGTCTCATTATGTACTTTGTGAATTAAATTTGTAGCTTAAAATAGAATGCAATGTAGTACCTATATGTTACTTTTCAGGAAATATTTATTTATTTTAATTTAGTTGGTGGTTTGTTTTAGGTACCTCTTTAAATTCCATGTCTCATGTATTAATAATTTAATATGAACACTTTAAATAGGAAAATATCCGTAGGAACAAGAGACAATAAATAATTATAAGTCGTTACTATCAGGCTAGAAGAGACCAAGGTCTCTTCTCTACTTTTGGAGAAAAGGGTTGTATCACATATCTTACGAATTCTCCGTAATAAACGGTTTCCTCTTGATATTTCCCTTCAGTAATGAGAGTAAGATAAATTGCAAATATCGATTAGACACAACAGTTTTAATAGAAAAAACTCATGATTCCGGATTCCCATGATTGATTCCGTGACCCAATTCGTATTACAGAGAAATCAACTTTTAAAAAGCTAGATGAATCGATTGTTTGATATAAAAAGGAATATTTGGGATTGAGCCGAATGTCGCATTTCATAGTTTTGGTTGTTTGTCACCAGGGGCTTGGACCATAAATCTTGCGATGACCCTCCCTTATGGCAGCCAGTGATACAAAGATAGTAGGTCAGCGGGGACGGGATGGACGCAATAAAATTCGATTGTCGATATTTATTAAAGATTGACCCCTCGTTTTTCTAAAATATTTATCGCTGCAGGGAAAAACTTATCCCTTTGATCTTACGTGAGCAGATTTTATTTTTATCGTGTAATATCATATTACGTGCGTTTCTTTTCAATACTGAAAAGAAACGCACGTAAGATAGGTAGTAAGAATAGGTAAGATAATAATACTATTATCTTACCTATTTAATCTGATGATGATGGATTAATGATACGACAAACAACAAACTCCACGACAAAAATCGCATTACGATTTGTCGTGGAGCCTATCCTCCTGATGATGCTTCGGTTTCGGGGCGAAACGATCGTCGAGATTGTGGTGGTGGGTGTGTGTGCTGCTTGTGTGCGTTGTTGCTGGTGGAGGCGCCTTGGGGTGCGTGTGGTGGCTTGTCCTGCATGTATAAGGTGCGTAGATTTTGCCTGCTTCATACACATTAGCTTTGCATGCATTCGCTTAACCCGTGCGGATTATAGCAAAGTAGTTAGTTCTGTTATATTGCTTGTAATATGGAATTCCGCAAAGTAACGCCTGCTTCTATAAATCGGTTAAGTTAACATTTATTAGTAAGGTGATGCATGACTAAAAATTTGTATCCTATGAAACTTCGGTTCAGTATGAAACATTAAGCATTATAAACCATGATTTATATATTTGGGTACGAACGATTGCCGTAAGTTTTGTAACTAAAACCGTCAATGTAGCAGATCGATAGTAACTTATAATACTCATAAAACGGGAAAGCTAATCTGTAATATATACTTTGATGGGAGATTGATTAATTTCTAATGAAATACAGGACGGTCTTTTATCTGTCTACGCACAATCGGGGGCGAAACTAAAGGAAAGCAAACAATAAATCCTCCAACATAAAAATTGCAACAACTTTGTTCATAATACCGATGGAGGCATCATCAAAAGTTGGTTCGGTTCGCACCCTCGCGCCTATTCGTGCAGAGATTACCAATAAATCCAATACGGGATAATTGGGCCGCTTAATTCTGTTCTATCTTTCTACTTAGTTCAGTCGTCAGAATGCCAGCTCAGGCCCCTTGGGAGAGTCCACTACGGCTTCAAACACTGATCTCTTGCCAAACGAAAAGCAGCTATTCTTCCTTATATTAGATACGATTTTTGCATGTTGCAATGGGACAAAGCATAAAGCTGTGTTAATGAACAAAGTAGTATGGTTAATGAAGTATATTATTTTTATGCATTTGCAAGTAATTTCTATGACTTTGGTCAAATCTTTACTTTAGCTAAGAAACAATGCATGGCACAGTTGCAGTAAATATGAAAACGTAAATAATTTTATAAGTCCCGTAATAGCGTGATTTTTTGTCGTACAAAAGAGGTTGTAATTTTGATTTTCAGTTGAGTCTTAATGAATTTTCGAAATATTAATTTTGGTAGATAGCGGCAAAAGAATACCTTGTAGTTAGTTTGTTTACTTAAAGCAATATTTATATCACTATTGATTATTCCTATCTATACTTATTATAAAACATAGTCCCCAAAAGCTGTCTCTCTGTATGTTTGTTTTTCTCAAAATCTACTGAACGCATTTTTCTACAGATTTAGCAAAAGGATAATAAATAATTCTTCCAGAAGATTTAGGTTAATAGTACATTATTCATATATGTATATTGTGTTGAAGAGGTCGCGTAGTTGTAAAAAAACTTGCCTGCTGGGATCTTTAGTCGCGTGCGCCGCCAAGTCCGCGACTTCATATCTCTGTCTTTTATAGTTAACTGAAAATAACTACTTCAATTTTCATCTATCTATACTTATTCTAAAACAACTCAGCAACAATTTAACTCAATAATATGTAGGGATTATAGCAAGAAAAACTTTATGACACACTGATTACTACGCAAGTGAAGCCTCGGGCACAGCTAGTAACATAGATAATCAAAGAAATTTAAAGATTGACGATCATCTAGTAATAGCATCATAACTCTAAAAAAAATACTCACTATCGAACCATGGACGCCGGCATCAGGGTTCTGAAAAAAACAAAAGAAATGCTTAAAATTAAGGTTTCAACTCGAATTTGCGCGTTCAAATCTGTAAAGTCAAGACTGTAGAGTAAAAGTCAGTCTCAAAGCTTTATTATAAAATATTATGGGCTCAATTGATGTTTCTAATTAATCATGCTTTACGATGGACAAAACCCTGTATATGTAAGATAGCTAGAGAATACCAGGCTGGTGTGGCCATTTCACTTTAGAGTAAAATGACGGGTAAAGAGTAATATTTCTCTTTCGAAGGAAAGGCTTTGCCGAGCTGTTAATATCATGAACAAGTTTATTATAAAATGAAATCAACAAAGGAAGATATTACCGTATTGAAGGTAATTAAGTTGGCGCCAACGAAGTTGCGGGTACCACTAGTACTAATTTAATAATGTGGCAATGATTTTTCCAATTATAATCTATGAGTGTAATACTTAATGATATCATAAGTATTGACAGTAAGTCTATATAACTTGATGGACATAGGTGTCGATTTCCCGCCCGCCTAATGGATGAGTATTATTGAGTGCGAGGGTGGCTGTGATTTGATATTCGCATCAGCAGGCCCTCGGGACCTCTGTGACGTGAGCAAAACTACTATCGACTTTTTATAAGCATTCAGTTATGGGAAAAGTGCTTTGGTGAATTGATCATACGCCTTATTTTGATGGTCGGTGCAGTACGAGGGGCGCGACACCACCTCAAGGAAATGTCAAAGAAATGTAACTCAGGATCTGTTATTTAGATTGAAATCTATATCATTTATTAAGATATGATCGTTTTGTCGATAAAATAACGTCCAATTTGAAATAATAATCAATTTTTAAGCCTTATAAAGCGCCACTTTCTGGGTTTCCAAAAAGAACGGAATAAGGCGTTACTTTTCGGCGATCCAAAAGTAATAGAATAATATTTGGCTCTCCCCGGTAGAGCATATAAAAATCATGAAAAATGGAAAATAACACTATCTGTGTGCATACTTGATACAGGCATGATTCGTAATAACGCATGCACCTCAAGCGATCCGCCACAGCCACCATAAGACATCAGTACTGGACATATTCAGTATAACAGACTCAATAATAGTTTGAAACAAACAAACAGTTTTATACTATCGCAATGTCATCCTTGCATGTCTGGCAATGCAATGTCTTAGTTAATTTTAAAATGTCTTTAACATATAAAATATATAAATAAATAAATAAATAAATAAATAATAAATAATTGAAGCATCATAGGAGATAATATTCATAACAATATTGCAACGCTTTGCGAATACGTCGTAATCCTAATCCTGCATGTATCAAGTATGTAACAGATATTCCACTCTACATTTAGCATTATATTTATTTTCCATTTGCTTTGTTGTGAATTACAGCAAAATAATTTTAGTATTACTTCTGAATGGTGAAATTATTTCCATCATTTTTTTATTGAGAGATAGTCCAACAAAGATATCTTACCATTACTACTACCAGGATTCTATTACTACAGGTAAATCTTGCAATATTTAATAAAAAGGATTTTGTTCTCTCAATAAAATAATTTTTATATTTTCGCTTCAACATTAATAAAAAAGTACAATTAGCATTTATGTGTCTGGTTTTTATTTCGGTACATGCATCTTAAAAATGAATATAAAATTCTGATAGTATACAGATAATAATAAAAAAAGGGGTTTAATTTACACAAAAGATATTCCAATCACCCCATGACTATTTGGAATTAAAACGTCAGTCAAAGCGGAAAAATCCCGTTCCGAAAAATTAGCCAACGAAATTCCGACAAATAATTAATCTGGAATAATCATACAAAACGATGCGAGCGGGATTCTCGGGCATTATTACCATTCATTTCAAATCAGCCGTGCGGAGGCTGGGAGGGTGAGGTTTCGTCGACCTGAATACGCATACATTTTCCAATCAGGGCACGTATCATTTAACTCGCTATTAAATTCGACTTTTTATTTTTGAATCATTATGTCAAACGTTATGACTCCTCGTATATGGATCAGTTTTATTTATGGATAACTATAAAAAAATTTAAATACTTCTTTGGTCTAAGTAAGTAAAAAGTAAGTCTTGGTTTATATATAGAAGACAAAGAAAATGTATTATTTAAAGTCACTACATTAACTTAGAACTACTGGACTAATCGAGCTGTGATGGTTCAAAGGTGAAACCGTAGGCTCTTTCGAAGGGATTACGGGTTCAAATCACGGATAGGCACCAATGTGTTTTTCGGTTATGAAGTACGTGTCCAATTGATATTTACAATTTTTACAAGCTTTTCAGTGAAGGAAAACATCGGGATGAAACCTGTATATCTCCAGAGAATTCTGGAGTATTTATGACCTACCAATCTACGACGGAGAAGTGTGCTAGGTTCTCCAACAAGATAGAGAAGTCATTTGCTCAGCAGTGCGATAATAACGAGCTGCTTCTTTAAAAGTAAGAAACAATTGCGGTCTGATAAGTATCCTGGTGAAGGAATCCGACTTCAGTCTACTAATGATTTAACATTAAATCGTTTAATATGTATAGGAGTCTCTGATGATACGCAAGGCTATTAATTAATGTTAATTGTGTGAGAAAAACAACATTAACTTTTTTCAAAGGCGGCGGTGCGTCTGAAAATTCATAAAAGATCTTTTCGACACAAAATTTATTGTGTGGTAAGCATTCAGATGCCGAAAAAGGAAGCGTGAATGGTTCGTTATACCTACTCTGGAATACTTTTCATAAACGCCGTCATAACATTCGTGCTTAAGACCTTTTACTGTAATTACGCTGAGAGCAAGCAGTAGGAATGAATTAGAGAATTAAATTTTTATGAAAGAAGTCTTGGTTGTTTCTTACAAATCCACATTAATTTCACTGAAGCATGCCAGACGTATATATTGAAGCGTGAGACTCTTTGTGCCTTACTGGATCTAAATGTGGTCCTTTTGAAATTTACACCCTTTTCTTTTAACGAGAGAAGTGTTAGGGCCCTAGGATTGCTGTCTATGTTACTTTCTAAAAGACTTTATATCAAAGCTTTATTATTTTTTGTTCATTTTTAGCAGGTAATCTACATTTATTTTATTAGTCTACTAAATGCAACCTACCCAACGAACTGCTTTTACAGATGGATTTGATCCAATTCTAGGCTAAGTTTTAGCAAGGTATACTTTAAATTATAAAGGTAAAGTAGAGTAACGGTCTCTTAGTATCCCACTACTAGGCATAGGCCTCCTTTCTACATTTTTCGAGATTAATTGGAGCTAAGACCTTACCACGCTGCTCCAATGGATTAGTAAGTTACATACTATCTATAGAATTCACGTACGTTAAGATAGAAAAACTTATTGGTGCCCGCCCGAGTTTGAACCCTTGATCGTCTCTAGAAAGTCGCATGTCTTACCGTTGGGCTATCACAGCTTCTTTAAATTATAGTTTATGTTAATTACTGTTGCTTCACAACCTACTGAATAAATTTCATCTTAAGCCATTGCGTGGGACAAATGAATCTGTTCTCGTTGATATGATGACATATCAAACGAAAAGGTCTTGCCACGGTTCCAGTTGATCATATTAAGCCGATGTGATGCCACATACTTGTACATAACTTGTCTTAAGCTTTGGGAACCCCATTATTCCAGTTTTGGCACTTTATTCTATGGCATAGTTATTTTTTGGTCTTAATTTCTTAACGATATTATAAAAAGAGCTATTGCCACAGTTTCAAACCTGGTTATCGTGTGCATTGGGGATGAGTCTGGATGATGGCAAGAAACATACGGTGTGGCGCTGGACACTTGGCAAACTGGACTAGCTTTAAAGTGGGTCGCAGCATATGTTTAGACAGTACCCTCATGACATATTAAAAGGTGGCGTTGAGACAAAGTTGCGGTCTTGTAAAATGGCAAAATGCTTGTACGTTAATTAGTATAGATATGTAATGTATATGTTGTAAATAAGTGTACTTACCATATTACTGTACGTTATTTTCTCAATTAAGTCGCATGTCGGTTGGTTTACAACTTGGAATCATCTTCTCGTTTCATCGAACGGACATGGTTATATTTTACGGTGGGATAATTAAATAAATGACTTTCAACTCCAAAAGCAAAGATCAGACTGCACTCGCTTCTTGAAAGAATGTTGGCATTTGGAGAGATTTGTTACCCATAAGAATAATAAGAAAGAATGAAAATATAAGATATTTGATGTATATGAGCTTTAAAATAACAATCTACACTTGTAACATATAATATATAGAATTATCTTATTAACCAGGACGGCACAGTAGAACGGCTGGTGTCATCACTGCCACGCGCCTTGCGCCTGACGCGTCATACGACCTCCCCCATTTATTAAATTAATAACTCCAACTGAACACCGTCATTATCCGCCTAATTGGGAGGGCGATGAGCTCCTCTTTTAACGCGTTACCTAAACGTTTAATACAAGCTTTATGAAGTGTGTAATTTGGTTATTCCATGTAAGTAACATAAGAAAGGAGGTGCCTATTAAAGTTTCGAACGTTTAGAATTTTATTTTGAACTTCATATTTGACATAATATCGAATTAAATGATCAAGCCCTTATCAGAACTTGGGCAGTGTGTTATCAAAAAGTATAATTAACGCTAACGGTAAAATTTCGTTGTTTATAAACATATTATTTCGTTTCTCGGGCGGCGCTTGAGGCTATATTTTACTTAGAAATTTAAGATATATAATTAAGAATTTTGTTTGGCGCAATAATTTAGGGATCTCCTAATGAATGATATCAGGTTTCGCGTAATTAATGCCGGGGGGCATTGGTATTTTCGATGTCAAATATAAATATGGGCTAATACTGCTGCTATTTATAATGATCATCTAATATTAATATTTTTTTTTTGTTATTCGTGCTTAGATATTACTGATATCTTTGCTTGTACTTGATTTCATTGCTTTTCAAGAACTATCTATATTTTTTTATAAGTGTGTGTTGCCGCTTAATACCTCTCCGACCTAATATCATATAACATAAGATCGAAAACACTACCACTAAACGTATGAGAAACTTTTTATTACGTCTTCAAAATTAAAGCAAATTGATACAACTGCTAGTTCATACGTAATAAGGTCAGGATAGTCTGCATTCTCTTCATGATACTTGTCCACGTATGTCCATATAAGAGGACGAGCTATAACTAAGAAAATTCAATTAACAAAATTGAGTGTGCTTCATCAAAATGAGGTTAATAATATTTAATACAACTTTTTTTCGTTCTATATTCATTTACTTTTTGACTTTCGTTCTATATTACATAACCAAATCTATGCCGTGTGCTATCCGGCTGAGTATAATAGACCACCCTCACTTCTTACCGAGATGTCGTAAAAGACGAATAAGGGAAGTTGACCCGCCGTGTGGTGTCTGGTTGAGTAGCATAGACTACCCTGTTTCTTACCGACAGGTCGTAAAATACGACTAAGGTAATTTGACGTCAGGCAGGCCGGTTGTAAAATACGTAGCCAAATGTTTGTAACATGTTGTGTCGACCCCACTTAGAGTTGGATAAGGGCAGGAGGATGATGACTACATATCCAACGTTGATTTCAAGAAATCGACTAACGGCTTTGATGATATAATACAAAGCCGAGCGTGAAACTATTGCCGCGCGAGATAGCGGACATCAGCAGAGATGCGTTAACTATTTCTCTCTCGGTCTTTTAGTCGACTCGAGCTAACTTTACCCAAACGAGCGTTACATAGCCGAGCGTGACGGCTCAGACTCCTTCAGTGTCTACAATCAGCGCACCCATAGAAGTTTTCACTTCAAAAAGCAACAAACCAGAGTGGTAGTTATAATTTCCCATACTCTTTCCAAGTATACAACTAGACTATAATGTACTATATACAATAAACTCGTATCTTAGACAGATTAAAATCCTGCAACTCGACACAATTTTAACTTTACACAAATACAAACTTAAGGTTATTTAGTTTGCCTCATTACCCTAAGTAGGCATAAATGTGAGTATACAAATAATGAGTATCAGTGACGAAGACCTTGACGCGCGGTGTTCGTTTCACCGTGTGTTGCTTCGAGGCCCTACAATCGCTAGCGTGATACAAATATACACATAATTTTAATGCCGGGGGTGAAGCATTAAAAGTCAGGGATCAAATGCCTTTAATACTATCTGTAAAAAACCGTAGAGTCGCTAATATATCACCCTAAAACTGTTGTGTACAAATTGCTGATGGGTTTTTTTAAGACAAGTTGTATCTTGGCTTTATACTTCACTGCCATTAGCCATTGTGATATGCACTGATTAGGAGAACAAGATATATTCTGGTTCTTCTTGTTTGATAACGCTTATCACATTGGCTCATCTGTTTTGGAATAGTTCAGCTTCAGATTCATACTATTGAAAAATAACGTTAAATTTGTAATAATATATGTATTATTTAGGGATATTTACTATATCTACCTTACTATTATTGAATATAGAGCTCAGACATATATTTGTCAAGACAAGTGAAATAAAATGAAGCAGATGTTAAAAATTTATAAACATACAGAACTTAGCTCCGTGATACGCAATAAGGTAATGCAGCAGTTGCTCGTTCAGTTTGAGCAATCTCTTAAAATAACTAATAAGCAGTCTCTTGAAATAACTAGTCTGTCCCATTTTAATCGGTACTTTGCTTACCTTTAGAGTCCTCTTAAAAGTAAATTCTGATATTATTTAACTTTCGGGAACTGTTTACAAAAGATAGTTACAGAAGCTTACTCGACATTGCAAGATTAGCAGATAAGTATAGTATTATGGAAGAGTGTTCTTATGCATATTAATATTATCAAAAATAGGAGGTGGTAGATACAGTATGGTAAATACTATTGCAATGCTACTCTCGCCAATTGTTGTTCTATCATTTGTTGTTATAACAAATTAAAACCAACGATTTATTCATGTAAACATTGTACAGACTATATCAAGGAGGCTCTATTCCTTTTTGATAACAAAGTGTAAGGCGTTTACACAGCGGGGCGCACGCGACGCTCACGGCTTACCTGCGCCGTCCGCACTTGACTTACTCTAATCTCCAATCATATTTGCTATTAACACTTGCTAATAAGTGCGTTACAAAGTAAGGAACAATTTATTGAACGGTGTAGTAAAAAAAGTATAACTTTTAATGAATAACTTGAAGTTAAGTTACCTTAGAGTTTTGACTTGATGAAAGTGACAATCCTTAAATTTTAGTTATGATATTACGTTAAATGAACATTACAAAGATATAAATTGGATAGAGTTACATATTTACATACAATAACGTACTTCTAATGTACAAGTACAGTGCGCGGAATATATGTTGTATATTAATAGTATAAAAGTATAGAAGGTACATCAAATTTGATAAATTTTTCATATTTTACATGTATACTTTGTTCAGGACTGACAAATAATCGTCTTTAGATGATTTTTAATGTCAGATATTGCTAGATTTAACATTAAGTAGTAAAATAATGGCTTGAGATGAAGGTTTGTCTGGAGAAAAGGATTGGAGCTCATCTCGCTATTCTGATAAGGTCTGGTAGATTACATCTAATATAATTATCCCGAGATGGCATTGAAAAATCTCCTCATAACTTTTGCGATCCAAAATCACACGTTTAATTGCAAATATCAATCAATTAAGCCCTTATTTCCCAATCTTTAAAAAATGATAGCAATCTGAACAATCTGATAACAATTATACTTTGGAAATAACAACCACCCAGTGTCTCGCTGGCTTTTTTCAATAGGCATAGGTACAATGTACCGATTCAGAAGTAGAGTTAAAGTAAAAGTGTAAAGTCGTTTATAAGTCTATCTCAAATATTAATTTATTTTATCACTATATTTTCAGTTCACGTACGGAATCCGTGAGTAATATTAGGTCCTTACATATGAAATTGGCGTTTTCTATGGGAGGAACATAAATTCGTTTTTTTTTTAATGAAATATATTTAATTAATCAAAGTATGTACCATTGCTATGTATGCACTTTTGCCATCTCATAGGTAGTTCATTGATGCCATTACTAAAAAAAACATTCGGGCGGGAATCAATAAAATCTTTGAAGGCGGTTTGGACTGCCCCATCGGAGTTGAATTTTTTTCCTTGCAAGTAGTTATCCAAATTGCGAAAAAAATGATAATCTGTTGGAGCAAGGTCCGGAGAGTACGGTGGATGTCTAAGACATTCTAATTGAAGCTCCTCTGATTTGGTAGCCGTCTGTTGTGCAGTGTGTGGTCTAGCTTTGTCCTGAAGCAGCAGTGGCCTAGAGCGATTGACCAGCCTCGGTTGTTTAGCAGGTAGCTTTTCCATCATGGTTTGCAGTTGCTGACAATAGATATCTGCCGTAATCGTCTGGCCAGATTTAAGAAAGCTGTAGTGAACGACACCGGCACTAGTCCACCAAACACTTATAAGCAACTTTTTTTTAGTCAATTTTCGCTTAGGGCAGGATTTGGCTGGTTCGCCAGGGTTCAGCCATTGCGATGAGCGCTTCCGATTATCGTAGAGGATCCACTTTTCATCACAGGTAATGATTCAATTTAAAATTCCTTCATTATTGTGCCGGTTGAGTAACGTAACGCAGCAGTCGACGCGCGTTTGTCGGTTTGCTTCACTCAATTCATGAGGTACCCACCTTTCAAGCTTTTTCACCTTCCCAATTTGCTTCAAGTGGATTAGAATAATTTTATCACTAACACCGGAGCCTGCAGCTAACTCGGACGTGGTTTGGGATTGATCCGCTTCCACAATAGCCTTCAATTCTTCATTATCAACTTTGGTCTCCGGCCGTCCACGAGGCTTGTTCTGCAGGTCGAAATTTCCAGAACGAAAACGTTAGAACCAAAAACGCACTGTGTTTTCTTTTGCGACACCGTCACCATACACATCATTAATCCTTCGAGCCGTTTCTGCAGCACTGGTGCCACGGTGGAACTCATACTCGTAAATAACGCGATATTTCATGTTTTCCATTTTGTAAACAGAGTGACACAAAGAAAAAAACAAAAGAAGAAAAAACAAATGAATTAGGGGGTTTGAAACACAAATGCATGAGTAAATAGCTGTATGAATTTGAATTTGGAATTCCTAACCATAAAGGTAATATTTGAGATCAAAGTGGCCAGTACGACAAAACGCCAATTTCATATGTAAGGACCTAATATGTTTTTGTACTTACAAAAAACAATTGAAACAAATTCGTGCGTTTTTATTTACCGTTCTTTAATTTACAAGCTAGAATATAATTTTTAAGAATACTGGTTATATATATTTTATACTGGGTTATATTTCGTTAAATAGAAGATACTGCGCACATTATAAAGCACTTTAAACAACAAATAATAAATATATTTAAAAATATTTCTCAGACCTTCTTAATTTGGGCTTCAGGTGCAGAGGAAACCATTTAAGATTGTTAAATATATAAAATTAACTTTGAGTTAAATGTTTCTTATAATACCACTTTTAGCTTTTTACATCTTGTATTACTTGTAAAAGGTTGGCTTTACTTTGGAAGGATTTCAACGTTTTCCGTTTTCAAGGATTTCCTCTGCATTACCTCGAAGGAGCAAAGCTAATAATTAATTTGGTATAAATATTGGTATTAAATAAGTAAATATATATTTAAAAATAAATACTACAAGGTAATATTTTTCATAAAATAAAGATGAAGGTAGAAAATAAATTTAAAAAATATTATTTAGGTTCAGTCTTAATGGTAACATTATTTTGACTGTTCCCGTTTTAGTAAATGTATGTATGTAACTGTCAACCTGAACACAGTTACTACGACTCAGTTACATTTACTATATACAGTTTCTACGAAGCTGCGTACGTCTCCTAAAGTGAGTGGTTACTAGCAGGGAAACTGTCTGCTTGGGTAAAAACTTTAAAATATTATTTATCATAAGATATTCAGTGCAAATCCGTTCACATATTACTCTATCGTCAATAGGGTTTGAGCCGTCACCCTTTTAATTTACGAGTCGGACGAGGGGTCATTAAACAATAAAGTGTTGATTAAAAGCCCCTATGCGCGGGTAGCGAGTGGCGCGGTGTTGCGATTGCGAATAACTGCGCTTCCTGCGGAGGAGTCATTATTTTATCACCGATGATTGGTAACGATCGTTGTAGTCTTGAGAGCTACAAACAATCCAACCTATGTTTACAGTATTCCAAACGACCTGAATAGTACCATCATTTGCTTTATATTTTTACCATGGTTGACAATAAATTAGTCTGATAGTTTCTCTTGTTTTTATAAATATACAACATTTTGTTTTGGAACAGAATATACAACAATAGAATTGTATGTAACACCTTGTGAATCTTCATCGAGGTTTGGAGCTAGGTAGCTAATCAGCGTCTCATCATATTTGTGCCGTTAAATATATTTAAGTTTTATTCTGTTGTAAAGAAACATAAAATTTTAAAATTTTAAAATGTAGAACTAGTTTTCTATAATAAAGGACTATAAACCATAAATAACGCTGATTTATAGAAGCAAGCGTTACTTTGCGAAATTTCATATTGTAGAAACTACAACAAAACTAATTTGATATAATCCGCGTGGATTAAGCGAATGCATGCAATGCTTAGTGTATGAAGCATTACGATTACATTACGATTTCGTTGTGGAGCCTATCCTCTTGACGATGCTTCGGTTTCGGGGCGAAACGATCGTAGAGATTTTGGTGGTGGTTGTGTGTATTACTTGTGTGGATTGTTGCTGGTTGAGGCGTCTTGGAATACGTGTGGTGACTAGTCCTGCATGTGTAAGGTACGTAAATTTTGCCCGCTTCATACACGTAGCATTGCATGCGTTCGCTTAACCCACGCGGTTGTAGTTTCAATAAATAACGCGTTATTCTTTTATAATTTGTACGGAATACTCTGGATGATTAATATGGCTTATAAAATTAATTATTTTTATCTCTCTGCTCAACATTTTGTAATGTTAAACTGTTTACCTGTTTAATTCCTATGGCATAGACATATCGAAAATAGTGTTTATTTTTGACCAGCTATAAGTATCAAGATGTTTTAATAGCAGTATTGAACAGTAATTGACATTTTGATGCTTGGCCGTCCACAATAGAATAAGAGTAGCAGATAATTACTTGAGATAATACGGAAAGCAATGAACAAGAACCTCATTAGGGTGGGGATTTCAGTTTTATCACGTATAATCCCTCACAACATTGTTCGCTTTCAGACCACAGCGGGAGTATTCCGATAGACCGTCCAGTGCCATTTTATTTAGCGCCTTGACCGTGTTATTCCATATTATATGTAATGCATTCCGAATACTAAGATCATCTGGAGAGTCCATTTATGGAAATCGTATACCAATCGTTAAAAAGAGAAGCGTCCTGTTAACAGATTTTAAATCATTGCTGTCACTGGTTTCCATTGTAACGTCAAGTTAGTTCAAAAGCGGGCGTTCCGGACGAACAAAATGATCTCCGCTGGATCGGATCGCAAGTTCCACACCTCTCTGATCAATAGATCTCATTCAAATAATAATAAGGAGTTATAGATCAGCGGTGGCAGTACCTCGAAGGACGGGCGTAGCTGCTTGCCGTTTGGTTAACACTTCTCCTCACATTTGAGTATGGAAATGGATATTTATTCAGCGACTCGTCTGAGGCATTCATCTTTAGTGATTTTCCAACGCGATAACGATGATGTCGATTTATATTTTGTACGATGATCGGCAGCTTCTTTGTACTTCTTTGCAAACGTATTATATCATTATACAACAGCTTTGAAGGTTAGTTTGTATTGTTATCATTGGTATAAAATGTCTTGTGTACTAGAAAGATTATTGCTATAATTTTCGACATTTACGAAATAAGCATACCGACTTATAATAGTGACACTGATTGAACTTTGCAAGATATACCATTTTCAAAATATTGTAGCATCGTTTTTCCGGTAGTGTAACTGAAATATAGAATATGAAATATGAAACTGAAATATGAAATATACTTGTTATAAAAGGCCAAAAGCATTTTATAAAAGATCAAAGAAAGTTTTAGTATAATCTTATAATATAGTTTATAATCTATGGCTATAAGTACATCAGAATACATTGCATTTGAAGTCAACGCGATTTTATTAATTTAAAAGTTTGTTACAAAAAGACTTTACTTATAAAAAGATTTCTTAGTATTTAAAGTAAAATACAACATTGATCATCGTCTGAGAAAAAGTTGTCTTTAGCATTAAAAAAATATATATATCTTTTCCTTGGAAGTTTTAGTGGTAGCGGCACATTCTGCGAAAACCGTTGAAACTCGACTTTATTTTATTAAATTCTTATTGACATTTAATTTTGTATCTGATAAAATGAAAATATGCCTTATTATGTAAGAGATGTTATTAAATTATTACTTTCTAAAAATAAATTATGGATGGATTCTTGAGTTATCAAATTGCCTGATAAATTTAAAAATTGAAGTTCAAAATTTGTCGACTTAAACTAGCGTCAATAATAGTAGTAACAGATAAAAAAATTATAACGATGTTATTTCACGCTCCACTTTAATTAATAAGGCAAGGCATTGGTGCATCGAGAAAGGTATGCGTTTTTAACCTTTGTTATCTACATTCGCCAGGGCTGCCATCTGTTGGCATATTATTATATGCAATTTGATGTTTGTATTATTTTTACATTTACAATTTAACATTTTAATGGAAAACCCATAATCTAATTTAGACTAATCTAGTAAGCCTAGAGAGAATAGACTGCTTAACAATATCTCTGCTTGATTATTGCATAGTTGATGTGAAGAAACAAAAACTATTATTTCTTTAACGTCGAATAAACACTCATAGTATAATTTAAAACTATTAAAGCATACGTAAGTAACGGCCTGTTACTATCCCACTGCTGGGCGTAGCCTTCCTCTCTCCGTTTTTTGAGAGAAGCATTGGAGCTAAGACCTACTCTGAGAATTGTTAAGTTACATATATCCCTAGAGTTCTCTAGGGATATATGCAGGTTCTGACGATGTTTTCCTTAAAAGCGTGTGATAAATTGCAATTATTAATTAGACACATAAGTTTTAATAGAAAATCTCATTGGTGCCTGCCCGGGGTTTGAAGTCATGATCGTCTATAGAGATTCGCAGCTTAAAATAAAATAAAACTATTTAAGTAATCTCAATCAAGAAGGTAAGGCCAAGAGGCGCAACTTAAAAAAAATGTTGTATGACACCACAACAATATAGGTGTACGATCAATTGGACACAAATATTACCTACACTTCGCACGGTGTTTTTTGTGACTGACATGTTTTAAATTTATATATAGTATTCCCTACTTAACTGAATATTATTAATGTTTTTATAATTAAAATTCTGACATCTGGAAGCAAAACCTATTTAAGGATCGTCGCTAACCCTAGCACTTCTGCTACTATTAATAAACAGAAAATATGTTAATGAGCAATTACCCCACGCAATTTTAAATGAGCAAAGCTATTTACAATTAAATTACGATAACATTTATAGTGAGAAATTATATCTTTTACAACCTACAAATAACTGAAAAATAAATTTGTCTTGACATATTTGGAAATATTTTTCATTTTTGAATTTGGATTTTGAATAAATTTTATAGGTACGTTTTATAGGTAACGTAGATGATAGATTTTGTCCCTTGATCGCACTTAAGACTCGACAAGATCTTTTCTGAATGTTATAGTAATTGGGTATTAAAAAAATTAGTAGGTAATAAATATTATAATAAATTACGTGTATCTGATTTGTTTTACTTATAGAATTATGGTCTCAATGATTTCAAGATGATATCGACGTTAGTCTACGACACTATTGTAGCTTATTTCAACCACAAGTCATTTATTTACTCTATCCATGAGGAATTCCAAAATTGTGCAACATAGGGAAATCACTGACTTTTTAAAATAATGTCGATTTGCAATGAAACAACGTTTCTAATTTGGTATTATAGGTTATCTGTTATTAAGCTTCACTTTATTGTATCAATATCTACAATTTAGATCATAAATACGATATAAGCATGTACTCTGCACAATGCGGCAGAGACACTAAGCGACCTCTGGTCCTGCGCCGGCGCATATTTACATCCGCGCTAACAAGCCAAGCCACGCCTCGATCGGTGTTCTTGTATTGTACGGAAATGTTGAACGCAGTGCAAAACAATTCTACCGTATACCGTAATATCTGCATACAAATGTTAGACGCTCCGCTTCGGTATTTCATTGCAAGTGTTTATTCTTTATTTGGCTGTCCTACTATGTATACCGGGTTAGGACATTGTTACAGATTTACACCTGTTATTTAAGTCCATTCGCCACTCGACACTCCCCATGACTTTTTAAGTTATGTTCTTTTCAATACACACAACTAATGCTTTAGCCTATATCAGCCATTACAAGTAAATTACTAAAACTGTAACTACGAATAAAGTCATTTCTAATTGCATTTTACATTCACAATATTATATTTCAATCTAACTAAATATTTTATGGATAAAGTTTTTAAAAATTAGAAATGGAGTAGTTTACGACTAAAGGATAAAAACCATTCTTAAAAAAATATATCAGATGTTTAAAGATTCATAACCTCTGACCTATCATTAAAGGTAATCAAAAAGTGCGGTTATTTATATAAAAATATTTGTGTATTTTGAATCCTGCACACCGCAGATAATCATTATTGTAGGTAAGTCGCTTTCAATCTCCTGACAAAAACACAGACGGCAAAATTTGTCATTGAAAAGCATGTAATGTAAATTCTATTATTAAGGCCTTTTATTTTTCAATTACGAGCCCCCAGTCTCAGTGTGCGCCCGGGGGTTAACTTTGCAAGACCCTACCATGTTAAGTTTTTTAACTCAACTTATGTATATTATACAATTTGTGCAATCTTCTTTGCATCTGTATTTACATACATATTTTTGAAGTTGCAATAGTTGTTTAAGACCATATCTTTTTTAAGTTGGTTTTGGAGAGTAGATTGGGTACTAAAATATAATGTTATTTTCAACATTTATGTATGTATGTATTATGAATGTATTCATGCATCTATGACATTAAGTTTATAAAAGATTTAAAAAATATGAAATTAAATTTAGTTATTTTGTTGTGTTTTCATTGTCGGTCTTGCCTAGATCAAAACGTGTTAGTTAATTTAACAAAAATAATGGACGTACACAGCGTGAATGAAAATATTATTACAAGTAATATAATATTAGAACTAACTAGTTTGCTATAATCCGCACGAGTTAAGCGAATGCATGCAAAGCCAATGTGTATGAAGCAGGCAAAATTTACGCACCTTATACATGCAGGTCAAGCCACCACATGCACCCCCAAGGCGCATTCACCAGCAACAACGCACACAAAAGCAGCACACACACCCACCACCACAATCTCGACGATCGTTTCGCCCCGAAACCGAAGCATCATCAGGAGGATAGGCTCCACGACAAAAATAGTAATGCGCCGCGCTACCCATACAAGCAGTCTTAAATAGTTCAACTCCCACCAATACCCTCCCCTCCGAACACATGTAGCAAAACGGAATTAGATACATTTACTTGCTCGTTAATTAAGTGGCCATTGTTATTTTTTATTATCTCAAGTTGCTCTAACGTATTGAGTCGGAGTCCCTTATCACATAAAATATCATTAATATATTATATTATAATTTAAAATATTATTAGTTAAAATAAACTAATAAACAGGTATTTCTAAAATCATTAAATGTTTAAAGAAGCTACTTTTGGTTTGGACAGTCCAGCTACAGAGAGAGCAAATCCAGCAAAAAGCTCCGATCAAAGCATCTCTCAATTTTCTCTGACATTTATTTACCCGTTTATGAAGCACTAGATTCGCATGCGTAATATGCAGTCCAAGCGCGATTGCATGGTATGCATTCATTTAATGTAATAATACATTTAACAATGGCATAGGTAGTTTAATTCTTTATTTTATTATCAGATTATTATCATGTGCATGTTGTTACAAAGATAACATGTCTTGAAAGAATTTTTTTGGTAAGTGTCTGATCTGATTTCAAGGAGTTAACATTGAGCACATCTCTTGTCTCAGTGAACACCTTAATAATACACTAATACACTAAACTTTGAAAACCTCTACTTCCTATAGGATTTCTTTCTTATTTGTAAAAACATTTACAGATAAGTCAAAAATTTAATTACCGGAATTGATTACTTGCAACTCCATTCCGCTGCTACACAGCAAATTAAAAAATAACGAATAACATTTGACTACTTCCGATTATGAAATATTAAAGAATTAATAATTAATAAATAAATAAGATAAAATTTATTGAAATATATTGTGGAGGACTTTAAGCTAACGAAAGTAACAGGCTGTTACTAACCTATTGCTGGGCATAGGCCTCCTCTCCTTTCCTCTCTCCTTTTTGGAAAGAAGGAATGGAGCTAAAACCTACCACGCTGCTCCAATGCGGATTGGTAGATTGCAAACATCCCCAGAAATTTTTAGAGATATGCAAGTTTCCTTGCGATGTTTTACTTCATATATTTATAAATAAATTAAATATATATGTATTTGTATAAAATAAATAAAAATAAAAAGAAATAGATGTGAGTGTTATTGAATAACATTAGGTAACATAGTATTTGAGATCAGTCATGAATGTCAGTAGTATGTATTTAAATGAGGGTGATGTGTGATATCATTGTAATATTTCATTGTCAAATCATAACTTTAATGTTAACACATTGTGTCTGAATCGTGAAATAACTCATAAAAGGGAACCCTATAACGAGGTGTGTTTGAATTTGTTCTCGAGCACTCCATAAAGTCAACACTAGCAGGTCACGCGACGGCTTGATGACGAACGATACCCAAGCCATTGCGCTTACACAGCATAAGTTTTACAGTCTATCAACTGGATTGTATTGGATTGAAGATATTACATATACAAGAACACATCGCAAGCTCAGTATAGAAGTGACCGAATCAAAATTAGTCTTAAATGAGTCAGATACATTGTAACCCTTATCAAAAAGCCATCTATGACATCACTCTACGAACAATTACAATATTTAGTATTATCTTCCATTTTCAAACTACAGGTCTTGATATAATTTTCGATGAACAAAATAAATATTATTATGTACAAAACAAACAAAAAAATAACAAAATAAAAGAAACAAAAATTAATAAAAAATAACCATATACTATGCAACTATCCTTTCGCATTCTCTTATTTTTTTTTACCAATTGTAACGTTTTTTTTTTCGAACACTAATTAATGCTGTTAGCCCTAATAATGGCTTTTACAGCGTCACCGAGAGAGTGGGCGAACGCGGAAGCGTCGTCGGGGGTGTGAGCTGGGAGAGCGAGTCTCGAGCGAGGCTCGCAACATCCTAGGAACGTCGCCTTAAGGGTGCCTCCTGTGAGGTCGGACCTCGGCTTAAAGCGACGCGCTTTGAAGGACTGTATCGGACTTGCGGAAAAGTCTTAATGTTATAACGAGAATTGTAACGTTTTGGGAATTACAGATTTAAGTCTATTTCTAATTACCTAACCAATATAAAATTATTCATTGTATTATCAAATTAAGTTCTAGTTTTTGTAAGTAGTAAATAATTACATATTATTATTTGTAATTTTAAAGTCGTATAAAAAATATTTAGAAACTTAAGCTTTTATTATTTTGTGGCTATTGTTAAATGTACAAATGATCTATACGCATTTATTCATGCTGTGGAAACCGCACGTAAGTCGTCCCTCGGAGCCACTCAGCGGCCAAATTAAATCATTTCTATTTTGTCCGCGATTGACTAGACACGCAATACACGCGTTGTCATTACAAGACATGGATACTATGGTAGATAAAGAAAATTTAATAAGGTTTTGTAAATACGTTTTTATTAGTCATTTTAATTACCTAGGCTTTGCTTATATTACCATAAGTAGATTATTTATAGGTGAATGTCGGTTTTTGCTAAAACCTGATGAAGTCGAAGAAGATGTAAATGTTTAGTAGTATTCTTATACAAAAGGCACACACACAAACTAAAGATACCTATCCATAACCAGATATATAAAATTGGAAAAAAATCAGTTAGACATCTACTATACGTTTCGAACTGATGCGCAATAATAATTTTATACACGGGTGGGATATTCTAATAATACTAATAAAATACTAAGTTGATGCTGAACAAGGGTAATATATTATTTCGATTATTCTTTATTAACTGTTGCCAGTGATTTAGTCTGTGTGACCTTTAGTTCCAAAATAAGTCCATACTACCTATACTAACGCTGTACAAAAATAGCAACTATATATTGTTTCATTTGGACATGAAAGAATAAACATCAATATATAACACGATAATTGTAATATTTATAACGTTATATTTACATTAGCATATTAGCTATAGACCTTTTAAAAAACCTATTGAATTTGCGATGTATGCTTAACATGCTTAGATATTGACTGGCCCGTTGGCGCTGTGGGTAGTGACCCTGCTTTCAGCTCTGCGGGTCGCGGGTTCGATTCCCGCCGAGGGCCAACATTTTGTATAACCAATTTGTTGGTTCTTCGAGCCTGGGTGTGTATTTGTATTTAAGTATGTATTTAAACTTATATATGTAGTATATCTACCAGTTGTCCGTCACCCATAACAAGTATTAAGTTACTTACTTTGGGGACGGACGACCGTGTGTGTAAGTGTCCCATGTATTTATTTATTATTTAAAAGCTGTCTGTCTGTATGTACTCATTTCTCAAAATCTACCGGACGGATTTTTGTACGGTACTGAAAATGAGTGTAATCTTTGAGGAAAATTCAGGTTCAAATTTCTCGAAATGGGTAATCCGATTTTGATGAGGCTTTCACTGGACGATAGACGAAGTTGTGGAGCAACGCAATTACGCGGGAAAAACTTTGTGCCGCGAATCCGCGGACACAGCTAGTGTTGATTAAATTATTGCATCCTTGTCTACTTTGTGATGAATCGAACATAAATATCGTGTCCCTAACATGTAAAAATTCATTTATTGTAATTGTTTGTCAATATAACTGTGATTAATAAGCACTTCACGATCGCGACAGATGAAGAATCCTCTTTTGTGGAATCACAATTACAATGAATTGTTTAAATTAAACAGAGCATATAAAATAATTTACAAGAATGCTTGGTTACATACTGAGCATTGGAATTGGGAACATAAATTCTTGCGAAAAAGGCAGATGTCGTTTAATTTTCGGAAGTAAGCTTGTAAGTAGAATTTCGCAGTACGATATGCGAAGTTGGCTTGAGGATAAGCAATGGAAACTGTGAATCAAAAATGTTTCTTAAGAAACGGGGTTAAAACACACGTCACGTATCTATAGGAATCGTGGAATCGGACTAAAGTCTAATATTTAATGAAATAATTATTCATAAATAATTAATTTAATCTATTAATTATAAATTAATCATTACAAATTGTTAAATGTATTTATTAAACGTGACCCCACCCGATATTTCTATAAAAGTTATACGAATTATTATTTACAATTCATCATGAAGATACTCTTCACGGTAAAGTAAAATATCATGACAAGACTAATACTCATCTAAATAATTTTTGGTATATGTTTCAGCTGCTTATATACGCCGTGTGGTATCCGGCAGAATAGAATAGACCACCCTCCTTACTCACTGAGGTGTCGTAAGAGGCGACTAAGGTATGTGCCGTGTGGTATCCGGATACATAGAATAGACCACCCTCAGTTCTTACCGAGGTGTCGTAAAAGGCGACTAAGGTAAGTTGACGTCAGGCAGGCGGCCGGTCGTAAAAAACGTGGCCAAATCATGTGACAACATGTTTGTAACATGTTGTGCTTACCCCACTTAGAGTGGGATAAGGGCAGGAGGATGATGATGATGATGATGTTTCAGCTGCTTATATGCATAGGAGCAGTGTAGACTCCAGCCTGCTTTCACGGGGACACAACATTTCTGTGTAGAAGTGAGATTATTTCTTAATGCAAAAAAATATGTTGAATTTAACATCTTTTAACTTGTGTAGAGTTCCCATTAAGACGATTATACATAAAACCATATTATGCATGTACGAGTATGTCAGATTTGCCATTTTTATTATAATGGTAAAATTAGACGTGTCCACAATATTTCAACGGTCGCAAGTGCATTTACAATCAAATATAATGAATATACTTTGTAAAGACTATCGAACCATATCGTGCGAGTTCGCAATAAACGTTGTAAACGACATTGATGCTTTTAGCAATAACTTGTCAAATACCAGGCGTAATAGCACTATTAAATTTAACTCGTATTATGTTGAGTAAGTTTGTTTATATCGTATACGGCACGATCATTTCAATGGGTTACAGGTATTTCTCATATAATAAATGTCCCAAAATATAAATTTGTCTTATTTACATAAGACATAAAATCCAATTAAATCGTCATTGCATTAGACATTTTTGATCCATTGTGGCGAAATATTAATTTGTTGCAAACATCCTTAACGAAGCACTAATATTATAATATGATAGACCACCCACTTACTACTGGTGCTGGTCGATTTGATGACAATGTCTGATTATAATTATGATGATAAGATAATATTATTATAAGATAAGAGTATTATTACGTTATTAGCAGTTAGTAGTAGTAGTAGTTAGTAAGACTAAATATTTACTATTACATGAACAAAGCGTCAATGTATTGTAAGTCAGTTCAAGAATATATTACAATATATTTCTTGATGATGAACAGAAGATACAAATTTCATTTCATTATTTTTTTCATCATTCATTCATTTTTTTTTCATTAGTTAATAACTACTTTTTTACAGTATACAATTAATTTAAAAATTGAAATTGTTTACGACTTTTACAGAAGAATTATTTAGTGACTTACTCTTATCGAAAACTTCAAATGATGTGTGTATTTTTCTTAATATTTATCAGCCGATAATGAATCGGCTACTTTATGTCTAGACATAAAAACGGTCAACAATACTAGTATTGTTGCCCGTTTTTGTGCTTAATCTGTGAGCTTCAAAATCAACGAATTTTTAATTCAGCCATTTTCATGAGTATGAGCACAACAATAAAATACAATTTGTCACACTAATATTAGAATGGTAGGATATTATATAAGTAGAACATTAGGACGATAAACAATCACTTGTTACAGTTCCTTCTTAGTTCTTATTTGGGTAAATCGGAAGCTATAAATATATATGAACAATGCGTATATGTTTCGAGTGCTTCGCATTTGTTAGATAAAAATCAAGCACAGCTAGAACATAAAGTTTTATTTGTAACGACCACTTGTTGGGTCGTGATATCTGTATGTCACACAATTTCACAATGAACTGAGCAACGCGCCGGATCACGTACTCTGAAATCCACGTCGAGAACATAAACTATTTACCAACTATTCAATATTCAATACGCGATTGCAAAATACGCCAAATTATTGCATTAGTAGCGAACAGGGATTCCCGATATTGTGGTTCAGGGATCGGCGGCACACGGCGATATGCGGCATAAATAATTTAATAATTCGCAATACGGAATTTACCATACGATGTGTCGTACCGTTCATCCGATTCGTATTCAATATGAGTATTTGTTTCTCATACTGCTGTCGCATTGGGCAACGTTGAGACACGGCGTTTTCTCCAAATGAAATGATGGCTTCTAGCTCACGTGTAAGGTTGAATTTTATTACGTGCCCGTCACTTGGCTCGGATCTTTTAAAATTACATATGTTGATATGTAGGTGAATAAAGCACGTCTGTACATTTCAATATCGGGAACATCCGTGTTATACGCGTGACCTTGCAAATCACAGCCTGCTTTCCAAACGACTTCACAGAATCGGTAGCCGGCGTCTGTATTGCACGAATGTTACTGTGTATGAAGAATATTTTATTAGTCGTTACCATCTTGATTTATTTAAGCAATGATCTGTCCACTTCGCCTATTGTGCCGCCACGTCGTTATTTTTATTCGACCATCATAATAACCATGAGAACTAAACTAGGAGTATTAAATTTGTAACCATATTGAATCGTTACACAAATCATACAGAAGTCGTGACTTTGCGTGTATGATATTAGAATGTATAACTGTTTAGTAATTCCTATATTGTAATTTAAATGTGCAATTGAAAGCTGGTACTCATTGCATGACTGATTATATGTTGATTGCATTAACTGCATTAAGGACATTGTTTTATACACTACATTGATATACGTCGATTGCACGCAAGCAAATAAGTAGATTAATCGATAGTTCACATATGGCGATATAATATTACTTAAATGATTTGATATAAACCGATATAAGTTTATACACCAAGATTACCTGAAATAGTTATTTGTTTTATTCTTCATATATTAAATAAACTAATTATGGACATAAAATATTTAGATAAAAATGAGCGTATAAATATTTTGCAACTGGAAAATTTTGTACAGTCTAGAGACTTATCAATATTATCTTGCTCGATTTTCCAGTTGAGTTTCCTTTTTATTTTTTTTATATTGAGTGTTATTGTAATTGTCTATCACAATAAACGTCGTAAAATTTGATTCATTTGTATTTTACTACCCTAATTTTAAAAGCACGATTAAAAACCCGTATCTTAATTGCTTTCCAGTGGAAAACAGGACCACAAAAATGATAATAAAGTATAGGTGGTTGGGCAGTCCCCGACAAATTGACCGAATTCTTGTTAACGCTCGATGGTGGCACTTGATGCACTAAGCCATCGGCGCCGACCCATCCGTTCTCAACAGATAATACTCCTTTAATAAATTAAACACTAATATCCTTTAAAAAATGTCGACCTCGAGTTGCCCAAACCACATTAAAGATAACGCACTGCAGAAAAAATGTTTCAGCTATCTATTAAGACAGTGTTGATGGCTTAACATCTAGACTGTTTGCAATTAAAACATTTCGGTTAAATGTTAGAAAGGAAAATTAGGCATTTCTGTAATATGTAATTTTGTGTTTTAAATAATATTTGTGGCGTCTGCCTCTGCTAAAAGTAAACTAAACAGTATCAAATCAAATCAAATTAATCTTTATTCAAGTAAGCTCTTTCAAGCACTTTTGAATCGTCAAGGATTAATATGATTAATGAAACTACAGCTGGTTCTAAATATTGCTCTTACCGAGAAGAACCAGCAAGAGAAACTCGGCGGTCAATCTTTTAAACATTTTCAATTTTACATTATTAAACCGCAGTCTTGTATGAAGCTTAAAAGTTTAAACAAAAAGAAGAATATAAAACTAAATAGAAGCGCCAGATAAATATGACTTTCAATTTTAATAACCTTTGACAGTATTTTGTTACACTTCACTATTGTAGACACATCGAACGCTGACACTAGACTGACTAGAATAGGCCCAACTGGCTTATTTATAACCTTTGTTGTTTGCATTCCCGTTTCCGTTTTATGAAACAAATGACATTTGACTACTTCCGTCTCCACCACATTATTAAATTATTCCTATTAATTATGTTTCTTATTACATAGTCACATAATGGTAAATGTATTTAAGAGTATTTATAAGCACATTAAACACAATATATAACAATTTAGGTAATCATTAAGTAATTTATTTTGTTTTTAACCAACGATGTAAACTGGCGAATCTGTCAAATTGTTACAGATAAAAACTTCCAAGGAGTGTTTAATACAAAAATATTTATAAGAGATATATTTAGAAAAGATACGAAAGCGGAAGTAGTGTTGCTTAACGAGTTCATTTCTTTTATGCGATATATATAAACATAAGCTAGAATGAATCTTTACACCTATATCTCTGATAAGTGAGCTAAAATACGAGAGGTACATATTAAAAATAGACTTATAATATAGTCATATATGTAGAACAACAATTATATTTAGAACAAGAATTTCGCAATATTCTATTTTGTGATACAAAAGTATCATAAAACTATCATCTATCAACAAATCAAATCTATCATAACTTTAGTAAAATGGAATTCAGCATAGTAAAGTTTAAGTTATATATAGAATTAGGCGTTACTTTGCGGAGATCCATAATACAAAAGTAATAATAAAATTATTTTGCTATAATCCGCGATACAGTAAATAGAAAATATATATAGTGTTAAATGTATAGTGGACTATCTGTATTTTCATACCCGATACGTGCAGGATTCGTAATAACATATGCACAAACCTCCACCACTTCCACTACAATACACAAGCACTATCACAAAGCTTTGCGATTTTGTCGTGGAGTCTATCTCCTGATGATGCTTCGGTTGCGGGGCGAAACGATTGTTGAGTTTGTGGTAGTGAACGTGTGTAGTGCTTGTGTATTGTGGTGGAATTGGTGGAGGTTTGTGCATGTGTTTTTACGAATCCTGCACGTATCGGGTATGAAAATACGGATAGTCCACTATACATTTAGCACTATATATATTTTCTATTTACTGTATCGCGGATTATAGCTAAATAATTTTATTATTACTTTTGTAAGTTATTTTATGATAATTTGTATATAGGTACCACAAGTCACTCGCGAATAACACTGAAAGAAATAACCTCATTTTTATTTTAAATTATGACTGCAAATATATAAACAATAATATTTCTAATACGTAATTCTATCCCATAGTGGTTTACTCGATGTTATTAAAGGGTGTAGAGCGGGCCATATTTATCGTTGTACCGGTAATCGTGCATAGTTTACAACTTTAGAGCATGTACGTTAAAATTTATGCCTCAAAGATTTGTTTGCCACAAATAAGGTTGTCAGCGGGCCTTATCTATGGGATCGTTAATTAATTAGAGAAATTGAGCGACCATGGCACAGGGGACCTATAACTCGCAACCCGCCCCGTATCATAGCTTCGTTCTTTTTATTTATTTTTACCACTCACGTGAGCAAAATTGAATTCAAACCGATAGAGGTTGTCACACTTTAATGACTGCATAATGAAAAAATACATCTTATATAATTTTTATTGCTTTGTAGATGACTTTTTTGCCTCGACCAGAAATTATTGTAAATAGACAATCGACCGTGTGGTATCTGGCTGCATAGAATAGACCACCCTCATTTCTTATCGAGGTGTCGTAAAAGGCGACTAAGGTAAGTTGACGACAGGCAGGCGGCCGGTCGTAAAATACGTTGCCAAATCTTGTGACAACAACATGCTGTGCCGACCCCACTTAGAGTGGGATAAGGGCAGGAGAATGATGAATGATGATGAAGTAGACAATCGACTGCACTTGAAATACGCTTGAACAAATCGTAGCTGGAATTAGTAGGATACCAACCCAGTGGTCTTATTTTATTTACAAATAAGTTTAATAGAAAAAATAATGCTTACGATACAGAGATAGCTCTACATCAAAATCAAAGCTGAGACAATACTTTCAGAGCAAACTTTAACTCTCGTTAAGTCAAGCCTATTAAAATGTACTTACGTGATAGAGGGAAGTATTAGTTTATTTCACGTATTATTGCAAAAATTAAAAATAATACTTGCATTATATAATGCAAGTATTATTTTTTCTTGCTTCAATCTATATTGTGTCTCCTTTATTGATTTTATTCCAAAATATGCAGTGCCTTCAATTATATACTTAGTATTTTTAAACTGTGCTAAAGCATTAATAAACCTTTAATTTCCTGAGTAAGCTCTGAACAGTATACACTTATTACTGTAGATAATCTACTAATATATATTGGACGGATATACTGAAAGACAAGGATCCAGTTGATTTATTGATGCTAATTTATCTTAATTTTCATTTCAGATGCGCTGGACTAGGTTTATAAAAGGAATAATCACAGATATATCTTTATGCTTTGTAGCAAAGACAACTAAACGGCTCAATAAAATAGCGGAGCATAGACAAAATGCTACAATAACATCAGAACGGGAACGAATTGCCAGTTTACGACATGAGCACAACGACCGACTGCTCTACAAATGAATAAGCCATCTGTTCTAATAGCCACAATTAAACATGGTCGTCCGGCACCAGCCCTCTGAGTACATTTGCTTAAAGAAACGATATCGTATAGAAAAATTTCATTTATTTCCCAATTTTTCATGGTCGTAGGTACCTAGAGCTTAGTGGTGATTGCAAAAAGTATAACGCGCACCTGTATGTTAAAACTTTTTTTGATTTTGTATTCATAGAGTGAAAAATTGGGTGTAAGATAATAAACTATAAATTAAATTAGATAAATTGGGGATAAGATAAGATAAACGCTACGACGTGTTTTCAAAAATTTTAAAAATATTGAATAAAATATTTATGTATCATTGAAAAAGGTAAAATTTAAACGTAGATAGTTTTAAGTTGGTAAGAGGCCATCTATAAGAAAAGTCAACAAGTAAAATTTTGGCGAGATAGGGATGTAAGTATGCTACGTTGTTATGCCTTTGTATAACCATTTAAGAGTCTACAATTTGCCATTTCTTGCAACACATTAAAATTTATCTTTTTTGCATGCCGTATTCGGGGTGATAATTATATGGTGTTGGTAGATCGATAAGGATAAGATAATTTATGTTAATAATATACATTTGATGTAACATCTAAGATGATGGTTTTTGTCGTCAAATATCAAGTTGCTTTGTATAGACGAGCCGTTACAGGACTTGGCTGCTTTTTGCCACTTGTTCGGTCGCAATCGAGTAACGCATTCATATATGGTAAACTGTCATAATTAAAGATAATAACGAGTATCGTTCGATACTTTTTACTGTTACCAGGAATCGTCATAATTTAATGCCTTTGGGACATAGTACTTGGTGTTTGTTTTGGTTTGTATTATAAACTTACTAAATTTATCCGAACCGTTTTTATATGACGGATCTCAGGTTTGTATAGAAAACAGCGGCCTTTAATTATAGAAACTCACAGAAACTGTTAGACAAGTACAGAAAAAGTAAAATCTAAACAAATGTAACTAAATAATAAAACTATAACTATAACTATAACTTAAATTTCCATATAAGTAAAACAGTATACACACTCGTAGTTACATCGTAATTTTAACGGCGGTACATCTACAACCTGAACTTGTAGGACGTGTAGGAATTTACTTCTGCTGTAGTACTTTTGGATTAAACACCTTTCTTCGTAGCTTGTATACATTAAAACGAATATTTATAAAGTATTATATGACCAGCCCGCTTCGCAGGGCTTAATTCAAGATATATGAATTAAAGTTAAAAAAAGGAATGTCTGTTACAGTTCTAATATATAAAGGTTTACTCCAATTACTATCTAGCAGGTGATGTAAAAATATTTATCTACAATGTTGTGGATTAATTACAACTAAGTTATGCTTAAAACTAAATTAAAGACTCACGACATTTACTTTATTAGTAAATGAACCATTTAAGGATGAACTTAATGTTTTTTCGAATATTTTAAGAACTTTCAAGAAGTTCAGTTTAAATTTAGAAAAAAGCCTGACATGTATATAAATATGTATAAAAATATTGCCTCCGACACTGCTTTATATGGCATATGTTTAAAGAGGATAGTAGCTTGCAATAGGCTCATAATGTGCGATTGACCTGTAATTGCCAAGCATTTTATATCACTGTCTCACAGGTTTTATATTATTCAATCTTAAACTCTAATTAATTGAATAAGTGACCGTGACCGAGCTAGGCTTCTAGCCTTATCAGAAAAAGAATCAGGTTATTGGCTTCATGCTCTCCCGTCTAAAAATCTTGGCACACTTTTAGATAATGAAAGTTTTAGAGTGGCTTTGGGTCTCAGATTGGGAACCACATTGTGCCTTAAGCACAGATGTCCATGTGGAAAAGAGGTAGACAGTTTTGGCATACACGGGCTTTCATGCCATAGGAGCTCTGGTAGGCTTTTCCGCCATGGTTCTCTTAATGACACCATCAAAAGAGCTCTTGCCACCATCGACATTCCTGCTCTTCTCGAGCCTTTCGGGATATGTCGGGATGATGGCAAGAGACCAGACGGTCTGACGCTGGTTCCTTGGGAACGGGGACGGGCCCTGATGTGGGACGCAACATGCGTTGATACGTTAGCCTCGTCCCATATCAGGGAAACGGCGTCCAGACCTGGAGCTGCGGCGGAAATGGCCGAATCCGGCAAGCGGCGAAAGTATGCATCTCTCGTTGAGAGTTATATATTTGTGCCGTTTGCAGTTGAGACCCTAGGGCCATGGAGCCAAAGTGCAAAAAATTTTTTATCTGTTTTAACACCTCGGTTGATCGCCTCTTCGGGTGACAAGAGGGCTGGCTCCTTTTTCGCACAAAGAATCAGCTTAGCGATTCAACGCGGAAACGCTGCCAGCATTCTTGGGACCATTCCACGTGGGCATGATTTGTATAGTAGCAGCGTGTAAGTAATTTAAGATAGATATAACTTGTATATATTTGTTATAAATAAAAAAAAAAAAAACCTCAAAAAAAAAAAAATTGAATAAGTGACATGAAATTTACAACAGACCTAAGTTTAGTCTTCTAGTTATCTTTGATGTTACGTACTTATTCATGACATAAATGACTGCATACACGTTTTATAAATTAATATATTAATCTGACAGTTATCGATAATGATGGCAAAACCCATAAAGTGCATGTAATGTTATAGTATTCTATTACATGCACTTTATATATATATATCTCCTCAACAATTTATCTTAATATAAACTGAAGACGCAGGATAACAGTTATCTATAATTGTTTTATTGAATATTTTTTGAGAACTGTATTCTTTTTAGGCCATACCATTTTCCGGTACTCATATTATAAGTAACACGCTAGCAGTTTTAATATAGAGTAAGTGACCTTTGTAACCTTCGTTACCAGAAATATCATGACGCTGCAAATATTCTAGAAATTCTCTAAGGTTTTCTGATTCTTTACAAATTGAAAGATACTAGAATATAAAAAATAAATATAGAGCCTCTTGCAGCTGTTCTTGATATAAAATTTCCTCTGAATAGTAATGTTGCTATAGCACGAAATGTAATTTATTTAAAACAACAACTTAAGACGAAATAACATAAAAAGTATCTTGTATTTATCCTATTTATTGACTTTATTATACATTTTATTCTACAAAGAAAAATGACAAAAATCTTAAAAGTATTTTAACGGATACGAGGTAATGGAATACTTATTTAAGTTAGACACCCTAGTAAAACCGATGTACCAATTCTACTGGCCTTTGGCCCTGTAATAATAAATAGCAGGATTAATACTAAACTACTGTTATTTAATATATTTGGTGGAAAAGTATGCGGACCAGTCTCTGTGCTAACGCATGTCTCTGAGCAAGTTTCATATAATTATTTTCCCAAAAATATTATATTTTGTTTTACAACACATTTTGTTGTTAGTGTGGAAATAAATCTCCAATATAGTCTATACAATCAGCTGATTTAAGACCTGAAACAACATCAAAAGTCTATCGAGCTTAAGTTTATGAGCACATATACGTCAGTAAGGGAGTGTCACCACACATCAGTCGGAGAATGTCCAGCGTTTCTTATTTATGTCTTCTAATAAGCCCATAAATATTGATTTTAATTACGCGTCGGAGTCCCAATGACAGTCGCGTAAATGGCCGCGGATTGACGCGTATCAACCGGTGGCCATTGGCCTTAATCCAACACAAATATGGACGCGATTTCATTTATATAAATTATATAATATCTCGCACTTTTCATACCCTTTTAAATTGTTAACAGATCATTAAAGGCCGTATGAAATTGTTTTTATCTGTTAATGGTATGTAGACCGTTTATTTTGTTAATATCTTAAGTGGCCGTTTTTGGGTTGAACCTGCTTTTTGCGGTAAGTAAAACGAGGGTATTATTTAGCGATTTGATAACTAAATGAAGATTCTCTTATTTTGGTGTGACGAACATCTCTAAAAGGTCTTATTTTTAAAATACTTGTTCCCAATCAAATATAAAATTTACATTTATTTTGCAACTTCCATTATTAAGAGATAATAGCATAGAGATGTACTTGTCACGCAATCGAATGTAACCCAACACTAGGCACTGGAAGAGCGTAACAGGCTGAAGGTTGCAGGTTGTTCCCAATAAGTAGTTAATTGATTGCACCTTAGATTCTACGCACTTCATTAATAAAGGGTTTGAATTGTATTTGAACACAAAATGGACCTTCAGATATATCCGTATCAAATCAAACCACAAAAAAAAACACTTTCTGTGGCAACCATTAAAATTAATGATAAGAAACAATATATTTTTTAAATTAGTAGCATTAAGTCAGCCTCCTTTTTTAACGGGGTGTACTGCGACCAGGTGAGGAAGGCAGTTAAACAGATAAACCGAGACAAGTTCACATCAAGATTAAAGGAAACAATAATAACTATAAAGTAAAGTAACAGCCTCTTATTATCCCATTGCTGGGCATAGTCCTGCTCTCTCCGTTTTTGGATTGAGTAGGAGCTATACCCACGACGATGTGGATTGCTGGGTTTCTCTTATATCCAGAATTCTCTAAAGATATCCATGTTTCCTCACGATATTTCCTTCACCGAAAAGCGTATGATATATTACAAATATCAATTAGGTATCAATTAGTGTAGTGTTAGTTTTACTTGTAAAGAACACAAGAACAATGTTTCTCATATAGTAAATAAATATAACATATAATAAGTCATCAGACCTGTTCTTAGATATTAATTTATGAGGGTTAAAATTAAGTTACTTATTAGCCCTATGGCTTGATTGTAACTTCAATGAAGTACATCTATTGTGAATGTACTTTATAATGGAAAAAAATAAGGGACTTCGGTTTTAATAGAAAAACTCGTTGGTGCCTGCCCGGGATTTAAACCTGCGACCCCCTGAAAAGAGTCACGCGGTCTCACCGCTGGGCTATAACAGCTATCAACTATAAAATTCAATCGTACATTAAATATTTAAAATATATAATGTATGTATGAAGGTAATATTTTTATCTTTAAAATATATCGTAATGAAGCCTCCAAAGAAAGAGCTCTTTAACCTTATTTATCCAATTAAATAATTTATGTATCTTCGTGCAGATCATGTGACAACATGCCATGACGGTCCTTATAATGTGAGATTTGAAACATCTTGATACTTACTATATTTTATTTATATTTCACAGATTTATTTATTACTAGCTGTGCCGGCAGTTACGCCCGCGTGGAAATCAGTGTATTTAATTGAAATTTTGTAAATAAAAGTAATTACGCCGTGTGGTATCCGGCAGAATATAATAGACCACCCTCCATTCTTAAAGCGGTGTCGTAAGAGGCAACTAAGGTATGTGCCGTGTCGTATCCGGCTGCATGGAATAGACCACCCTCATTTCTTACCGAGGTGTCAGGCGACTAAGGTAAGTTGATGTCAGGCAGGCGGGTCGTAAAATACGCGGCACAACATGTTTGCCAAACATGTTGTGCCGACCCCACTTAGAGTGGGATAAGGGCAGGAGATTGATGATGTGAATAAAAGTAATTGTTGTGTGATAACCGTAAGAGATACAGACATGTAATCGCGGATTTTCTGCAGTATTTTGTAGATGTACAATTATCTAGTACATTACTTTAGTGTATCTCCGTTGGCTTACGCGGCGGACGCGATTAAAGTTCCCAGCAGGTCAGTTTTTATACAACTGCAAGACCTCTTTAACACAATTTGCATAAAACCGTTATCAACTATTATAACCTAAACCTTCGGGAAGAGTTGCGATACTTTTTAATAAAAATTGTACAAAAATCCATTCAGTAGATTTTGAAAAAATCGATCACATACAGCTTTTGGGGAATTTGTTTTATAATAAGTATAGATTCCAGCTTTTTAGAAAAGAGTTGCTTTTTAAATGATTCGTCCTATCCGTACTTATATTATAAATGCAAAAGTTTGTCTGTCTCTTTGTAACGCTTTCACAGCTTATCCGCTAGAGCAGAACAGATTAAATTTGATACAATTAAATCTTATATTCTGGGCTTTCGAAAAGGACAAAAAATACTGTTTTTTCTTCGAGAGAAGGAATTTTAAAGAAATGGGTATTTTAATGGTAAAAGCAACGAAAAACTCGTTTTAAAATTATTTTGGTAATATAACATTCTTAAGCTGTAATAGCCGATTGGTGCGATTTGTGCCCCGTATCAATGGGCCATGAATTGAAACTGCGGTTCAAAACCAGTGAGTTTTTACTATTACTCCTCGTGTTCCTAGTTTCAGGCAAACCTTCATACTGTAATAGAATTTATAGGATTTGTGTAACCTACCAATCCGCATTGGAACAGCGTGGTTAATCTTAACTTCAACCTTTTTTGGGAAATGGAAAGGAGCGTTTTTTTCAGCAGTGGGATGATAACACACTGGTAAATAATAAAAAAGGACAAAACTGTTATGACTAATATGTTTCTTAATCAAAATTTTGTAAGCTTTTGTAATAAACAGTTTGGAACCATAACTGACTACTTTAAGTCGTATTTAATTGGAAATTTCAAGTTCCTATGACAATTTTAGATCAACAATTTTAGTAAATTTCCGTAGAATATTCATTCTGTAGAATGTTGCATACATTATATAAAAAATTTAAGTTGGTCCATTACAAATTCAGTTTTGCGATTACAAGCCATCATTAAACCCCTGTATGGGTTTAATTTTTAATAAATAACAACTTATACTCAAAAAAGGAAGACTTATTGCAAACATATTTAATTAAATACATTTAAATTTATTAAAATTACCGCTGAGCGTCGGAATGTAACCACTTATATTAAAAATACCTTCTTATGGACTAAAACAAACTCACATGTGTGTAAAAAATAATTAAAACAACATTGCCAGAATTTTAATACAGTCCAACATCTCATAAGGTAATATGCTAACGATGAGAAAAGTAAATGTTACACACATTTAATATTATCAAGACTCGGTCAACATTGTAAATCTGAATGTATAAATTCAAAATTGGAGTGATACACGTTTAGAGGTAACATGTTGCTATATACCCACGTCCCAACTTGAACTATCGTATTTTTATTATAATGAACATGAAGAGTTGCCTCTGACTCCTAAAAAGCCTGCATATTTGATTTGTAGGCTCATATTTTACTCATCGCATGAGTTAAAGGCAGACGTATAAATCAAAGAATGTTTAAGCGGAAGGCGACCGCTCAGCGCGTCACTATAATTGCCGCAAAAACCTGTCTGTTGTGATTTTTGAGAACATTGGCAAATTTTTGGAATTCCATAATTCCAGCGAACCGTACCTCTGGTGTTACAATGCTTTGCCTCTTGAATACGAATTGTAGCCTTCAATGAGTAGTACTAAAATAACAGCTCTTGTGTTCTCTCACGATCAGCTTTTACGTCCTTAATTACTTACTGTCTTGTGCTTACATGTTTGGCAACATTTTTTTCATCTCAACTGTTGAGGATATTTAGTATCGGTTTGTATAATATTTTAACTGATGTGTTGGGATAATTATAGGTATTGTTTACTTCATTAAGTCATGTTTTTTAAAGTCATAGTAGGTATATGTCAAATAATGTATCATTTTTTTAAATATAATTTGTATATACTTAGTCTTTGTTATTTTAACTATATAGTTAACTATCTAGGTAAGTAGAAAGCTAATACCATCTTTTTTTTATCAAACAATGCTTCTCGATTATATAGAAGGCGAAGTTACATCTAAGGTAAAGCCTAAATAAAAATAGTCAATAGTACTTCTTGATTTAACAATATCTTAAATACAACAAGAAAAAGGAACGCTGCAAAGATATTACTTTGGACATGCACATGAGTATTTAAGAAGCGAAGTAATTCACACGCTTGTATAATGTCGATTAAGATTATTGTTGCAGAAACTGTAGTAGAATGACAGGCTCTCTTAGACACACATTTGATTCTAATCAATTGAACTATGGAGGTTTTACTTAATTTGACTTCTTCCGCAGAGATGGCCGGAGGATGGATAGAATCAGATTACCAAATTTGAACTATAAATCGACCATAGATTTGGTTCTTAACAGTATGAAAAATTTAGTTTCGACTGCTTCTATTTTCTAATATTTCTCTTATTATGTATAAGGTAAAGTTCATTTCTAAATAAGTAGATAAAAATTGTTAGAGGATGCGATCTTCATGCTGAGAGCTGATTAGCAAAGTCTGTGTCTCTCAACGGTACGCAGTGCCCGCTCCCGGGTGCTTCATAAATTTCCATTGATTGGATTAATCTGATTTGGATGTCAATTTTGCAAGCAATGTGCAGGCACTTTATAAGAAAATACAATCATGATTCCTCTGACTTTTATACAGTCTACTCTGGACGCATAATAACGAATGTATTATACTATCGATGCGTATATTTGCTTAGCAGAGAGCGACGCGAAATATATCTCCCTTTTCTTTTCTGATACAATCATTAAGGAGACGATGAAGATTTATACGTTCATCATTTTGTCTTATTAAAAATGATAGTTTTGTTTTTCCATTTGATTTCGGGAGCAGAATTTACATTTTAAGGCTGCCAATCGAACTTACTACTGTTGAATGTCCTCCGAATTATATTATATCTAAATTATTTATTGAATGATCTTATTATTTATTGATAGGCACTTGTCATTTTTTATTATATAGGAATTTCAATTACGAATAATCTACATACACACTTCTTGAGGGGTAAATAACTTTATTATTTAAAATAGTTAGCTTAGTGCTTAAATTATTAAAATAAGAATATTCAATTTTTTTTTATTTTCATTACTTTTATAAAATACTCATTTATCTTACAAACTTACAAATTAAGGAGAAATATGTATTAACTATACATATTAGAACAAATAGAAACAAAACTCCTATATAGGACAAATAAAATGTTTTGCATATAAGTATGCATTCAAGAAAATGGATCAGTAATGGGTTTACAAAGATTAAAATCACGAAAAGAAAAAAGGAAAGTAGTGGACAGTTAAGAATATTACTGTTATTTTGAATATTTGAAAATTTGAAATATTTTAATGTAAGCCGATATATGCTCTCAGAAATATGTCTATGATGAATCTGACAGCATCAATTTCGCATGAAGTGGGAATTAATACTGATAAGATTCTTTGAAAAACACTTGTCTTCTTGTCATACGTAATAAGCGAAAAGAGAAAGCTTGCTCGTGCTTATTTTTATTTTTATTTTTATTTATTAGGATAACCAACAAGACTTACATTTTTAATACTACAAAACACTCTACAAGCTACTTAATTAAATGTAGTCTTAATTATAGGTTACCACGGCATTTAAAAGGGACGCGTACATTTTTTGAGTGTATTATGAAATAAAATAAAAGATATACATATATTATATTAATTATAAAAATAATTATTAATTAATTATAACTACTTAATTCATTCTTTTAAATTTAATTATATTATCTTTAAAAGTATGTATGCTATCGCTAAATATGTCTACATCTAATTCTTTTGGTAAATAGTTATAGCGACGTTGTATTCTGTTCAAGGTGACGTGGTGGCCCAGGTTACTTTTTGCCGAGCTTGTAGCAAATGGCGAATATTTTGATTGCCTTGGTTTAGATGAAGTTTTTAAGTTAATTTTTTGTAGTAACTCTAGTATTATAACTTATATCATTATTCATAACTTTAAGATTGACGTTCTGATTTGATCATGATTCTTGTATGTTCATTCATACTTTATTGTTTAATTCCATTATTGTGAAGAGAAAACGGGAATTTAGTAATCCTTTATGTTAGGTCGGTATATATGCTTTAATTGTACGAAATTTCATCGGTGTTGCTCCAGTGGAGTAGCCATGATAGCGTCACAGATAAACAAAAAGACAAACAGATTTTCGCATTTATAATATTAGTATGGATAATTTCCTTAAATGATGGCCTCATACGATTGACATTACATTGATAAGCAAGTCTATAAATGAATAATACCGCTGTCTATCATGCATGCACACAGGATAATATGATTGAATTATGCAATGTCGAAACCTAACCAACATGTTCTATAATTCATTGTAAAATTTATTGGCACGGGTTGCACGGCTTCAGTTACAAACGAGTATATTTCCCACGTCAATTTTGATTGCGATATTATAGTGAGCGATGACATTTGATTACGTACTAATTTAGTGATGCCAGAGCGTCTGCGGCTCATTTCGCTATCAAGGCGTAGATATTGTAACACTGTACATAAAAGGAAATTACGTCTTATACATTTGAGTGGGAAGGTTTCTTTTTCAAATGGACACAACTGGCCAGCAATCGAGCAATACTGGGCTTATAGTATTGAGTAAACAAATCTTCGACATAGTATCTGTTCGCCTTAACTCTATATTCAAAGGAACATTGTCAAGAGAAATGTACGATTATTGTAGCGCTTTCTTATGGATTGTGTTACGATAATATATAGCTCGTGGATTCGCTAAGGAGGGCTTCACTATCTGCGATTTCATGTGGTTTATCAATTTGAACACCTCCATAGACATATTTGTTTAGCCGTAGTCTGTGTTTGCGCTGTTTTACGAGATAGATTGTGATTTCTCATTCTCGTTAAATAACAAGGACGATAGAATTAATGATATTGTATGCATAACAACGTTTATATCTTTTAAATAAGTTTGGATACAATTAAACGTCTTTTTCTGTTTATTTATTTATATTTATATAATATTCAGTGTGAAAAATGACATTTTTCAAGCTTACCTTAGCTTTTCTATTCTATTCTATTTTATTCTAAAATAATTGTTGTATTAAGTGATCTTTGCTTATTATTAGTATAGCTGATAAGAGTTTATTTGATTGCGTTTAATGTATCTCTTACATATACTTAATTTGTAGATGCTATGAAAATTTCAATTGACAAAAATGGCTCAGGTTTTTGTTTATCTCTCACAGTACGATAATAAGGTAATAAGAACGATAGCAGCATAGTGCATATGATCTACATGTTAGTCATTGCATGGGGCATTAAGCGGATTCTAATACATTTTATAATTTAATACGTGACTAAATTTCATGTAATTCTAAAACTATCAGCTATGAAGGAGAAAGCGGGCAACATCAAGTTTCGATGTAAATATTTGTTTTAATTCTGGAAGTCCTGCGATTCTTATGGCCCTTGGACTCAGTCTTCGTCTTCAGACGGCTATAAATTTTAACAATAATACAGTCGGTCATCTTTCTTTGTTATCATATTGAAGGGACGACATTCCATTGGCGTAATTATGCAAAAAGCTGGACCGTGGTCGCGGCGGGCCTCCTTTGACAGCCGCATCATTATAGTTGACATAAGCTAAGATTTATACGATTGATTTATTAGAAGGTAAATATGAAATATTCCATTTACCTTGATATTAAAGTAACCGTTGAAGTAATAAATCAACACACGATTAGGTAAATGGCTCGGAATTATAATACTGAACATTAGATTTACTTAAATGCCATTACTGGTTCAACAGAATTTAATAATAATTTAATAATTAGAAGACTTTGACCGCCGTGTGGTATCCGGCTGAGTAGAATAGGCCACCCTCATTTCTTACTGAGGTGTCGTAAAAGGCGATTAAGGTAAGTTGACGTCAGGTAGGCGACATGTCGTACAACACCTAGCCAAATCATGTGACAACATGTTTCTAACATGTTGTGCCGACCCCACTTAGAGTGGGATAAGGGCAGGAGAATGATGATGATGAATTAGAAAAATTTGAATCTGATGTTTCAAAGGCGTAATTAGACTAACTTGATTGGATTTGTGAACTGCAGCCATGCCTTTTTCCAATTTTAGTTTTTCTATATGACGCTGGATAATGTTAAGGATAAGACTGCTTCTAATAGTGTTATGACGTCACTGTATATGGTTTAATAACTTAAAGGTTTTATTAACAGAAAAAATTGCCAACATTAGAAATTTAGATTTCGTCTGAGTTGAAGATTCCAGTTGTGATCATCAGGATCACATAGAAGCCTCTATGGCTTGCCTATAAATTTGATGATTATATCCCAACCATATAGTATTCGTATAAGAAGCAGTATTATAGATCATCTGTATTATTATGAACCAAGGCTCCTTTAATGTTATTAATAAGCGATAAAATTACAGAAAATCGATGATCTTTCTTTCTTTTTTCTGAATTTATTCTGTTTTTTTGTTTCAAATAAAAAAATATAGCTATTGACATATAGATTAGTTGTTAGTAGTCGGAAAACATCATGTTAACCGAACCAATGTTTTACGCAGACATTAAGTGCAGTATTAGTGCGTTGACTGCTCGGCTTTCTAGAAATTGCTATTGAGAAGCGCTTATAAAGATGAGGTATAATAGATTATCGGGATTTTTATATATTTTTGTTGTAATAATTTGTATGATTTTCCCACCTTATCCACTGAAGTACTCGAATGTTTATGTTATGTTTCTAAACATTTATGGATTTTTCCATTATTTTTACTTATTTTACAAGGGTATATTTGTATAGAATGTTGACAAAAGTATTGTTAGTTTAAATTATAAGAAAAATCAAACTAACACCTAAGTTACTACGATACAATTAAAATAACGGCCAGTAGGATTTATACACGTCTGACAACAGGGCAAGAATGAACGAATGCGTAATTCGGTGAACACTGGTTAAATTAGCGCGCGATGCGGGCACCTTTATAGTCCTCAAATTGGCAAAAAATAACGACAAGCTTCCACTGACACCGATCGCGGAGGCATCAGCGAAACAGGTGTTATCATAAACATACATTTTGATATAAAAACAAAATGATGTTCATGAGTGGCGGTAGGCGCGAAGTGCCGTTCTCGTCGCCGACACAATGGCGATTTTGTTTTTTTTCTCTTTTCTTCCTCGCCGTAAAGGCCGACGATATTAAATTTAGTAAGCGGAGAGGTGTCCGAAATCTCACGCAGACGTGCGATCCGCCACACATATTTCCATCCGCACAAAAAGCGGAACTATAGCCATAAATATGTCCAAATAAACATTAGTCTCCAACGGGCTGTGTAAACCTCAGTAGGGTTTTGCTGAATAGTCTCACGATTATATATTACTAGCTTTTAAACGCAACTTCGTTCGCGTGGAATCCAGTCTTATTATTTGAGTAAACTGTAAACTAATATGAATTGTGATTAAAATAGGGTTAAGCTTAAAAGCTAGACGTAGATGTTGACGCCGACTTTTATTTAGAAGGGAACAATTTTGTAATACATGATTTCTGAATAACTTTCACCGTTTACTTAGCGCACGCAAGGAAAGCTTTAAATTTGGAGTTTTCAGCTATAGCTTTATATTTTTTATTGCTGCTCATCTCCTTTTCATCTTAGCGTGTTGTTATATAGTCTATAGCCTTCCTCGATAAATGGACTATCTTATACTCAAATAATTTTTCAAATCGGTTCAGTAGTTCCTGAGATTAGCACGTTCAAACAATCAAACTAATGAACAAACTTTTCAGCTTTATATATTAGTAAGTATAAATATAGACAAACCAAGAGACATTACAAAGAAGCAATCAGATTGATTACAATTATGCCCTTTATCATATTTGTAATTAATCATATTTAATTGGCTTATTATTAAACAGAATGTCCATATTTTAACTTGACGCTATTATTTAATGTTTAATTAAAATAAAGCCTGAACTTGCCTTGAACAGTTCTCTCTCTACCCAGCTATGCATCACACACGGTGCAGTGGTAGGGCCTTCCACTTCGCTCGGCCATGGATAAAAATGATGAATGTATTGAACAGTTCATAACTTAGACTAACACCACACGAGTCATGGTCTTATTTAATTAATTTAGTCAATTATAATATAATATATTAATAATTAAGGCGTAAATTAATCCTATACATAGGGCGGTGGTCGACGAATCCCATAGTAGAAGCCAACACCCGTTCTTGTTATGAGTTTCACCGAGCTAAAAGCTCAAGCGGTTCTCAGGAATAAATTAACAAATCACTGAACCAATGTAAATAGGAAAAAAAATATATTGAAAAATTATTCTTGAAAAATCAAAATAAGACTATATCTTGTAGTATAAGTTATATAAGTAAGTATACAAAGATTACGTCTATACCCGTTCCTAAATTATAGAAAGCTACATGATTCATTATGATTGTAATATTTAATTGATGCATAACATACTCTTTCTATAATTATTAGTAACCTCGATTTCTGTTATTATGTACTCATTATTCATAATATAACACATATAAAGATATTAAATCCACATTATTATAAATGCGAATGGATGTTTGTTTTCTTTTGGGGAGGAACGGATTGATGTGATTTTTGATATAATTGTATTTAATTATTTCAATTAATTAAAAAGCGACTTGTTTTTATTTTCCTCAAATTGGATGAGAAGTTCATACATAAGTACATAGTAACTTCCGATGATTGTGAGTTAAGTAAAGTAGCGGCCTGTTACAATCCCACAGCTGGGAATAGGCCTCCTCTCTCCGTTTCTGGAGAGAAGGGTTGGAGCTAAGACCTACCACGCTGCACCAATGCGTATTGGTAGGTTACACATATCTCCAGAATTTTCTCACGATGTTTTCTTTCACCGAAAAGCGTGTGATAAATTGCATTTATCAATTAGACACATAAGTTTTAATAGAAAAACTCATTGGTGCCTGCCCGGGTTTGAACTCGTGTTCGCCTCGAAAGAGTCGCACGGTCTCACCGCTGGGCTATCACAGCTCTTGATTGTGAGCAATTACTATGAATTGCAGTACGCACATAATCTCCCAAAGAAATTAGAATCTACAATTTATGGTAAAACTAATTACAACCAATAAATATTTAAATCTCAATGAATCACACAACATGCGGATAAGCTATTAGAAGAAGCGATCTATCGCCGATATACCGAATAAATTACTATTTTAGATTAAATTTTAATCATTCATTTAACGATAGCAAGATTAGTAGTTGTTTGCTTTTAAACATTATTTTTATCGTTTACACTAAGATCATAAGTTATTAAATAATTGTAACTATTACTTGCTGTTCCAGTCACTACGCTCGCGGAAATCAGTGCCACTAATAAGTATTGTATTTCAGTCAATTTACATTATGTACTATTAATCTACACTATTCTCTAAAATTATACTTCCTTTTGGTAAAAACCGTACAAAAATCCGTTCAGTAAATGTTGAGAAAATCGATTACATACAGACAGACAGCTTTTGGGGACATTGTTTTATAATATGTATAGATTTTGTTACACTTAAAGTAATAGAACACCTCAGTGTCTGCGTTTTTCAGGTGACATTAACTATCTATCGAGTTAATATAAAACTCATTTCACTTTGGATATGCCTTTCTCTATTTAGTTTTTTTAATCACCTCTCATAAACTCATATATTGAAGCTCGAATAATTTTTTTCCCCTTAATAAATCAAGGCTAAAATAAAACAATAGCAAAAATAAGAACAAGTTGATAACAAAATAGCAAATATTGCAGTAAACGGGCCTCATTGTCCCGCTAACAAGAGCAGCGCGGCGTGCGATGCGATGACATTCGCGCTGCGCAGGCGATAATATGTGTACATATGTAACATTAAACTGCAAAAATAAACGACACTTTCACACTACATGGGTTCAAAAACAAGTTTTTCCATAACACAAAAGACGACACTGAATAGTTATAGCTGCTTCGCGTCCTCACCGCATAATCCAATAAAACAATTCTCGGAATGTTAGTACGGTTAGGATGATATTGCGTATCTATTAGGAGTATTCATTAATGTACGATTGTTTTTAATTACAGGTCTATTAATGTTTATATATGATAGGTCTTATACAAAAAAGGTTCTAAGTCTAGGCTTTTATTTAGGAAATTATTAAAGACCTTTTTTTGGAAAGGCAATTATAATTTCAGGATTTTGTACAAATTGTTTGCACCAATGAGGGCAACAATTACTATCACTATTAAAACTTATATGTCTAAGTAATAATAGCAATTTATCACACGCTTTTCGGTGAAGGAAAAGATCGTGAGGAAACCTGCATATCTCTAGAGCATTTTAGGGATGTGTCTAACATAATAATCCGCATTGGAGCAGCGTGGTAGGTCTTAGCTCTAAGTCTTCTCGCCAAAAACGAAGAGAAGAGGTCTAAACCCAACTGTGGGATAGTAATAGTCCGTTACTTAACTTTATATATAATTAATAGGCATAAACCGATAATTAATATTAACCAATGATTTATTGATTAAATTTCACCGTATCATTATGGAAGAATTGAAGCTATGGAACTTTTCTTAAATCTCCATTTGTATTCTGCAGAGTTAATTTAATGCAAGTAAAAACAACATTAAACATTAAACACGGGATATTTTATACGCATCTATGCCCATATATGTAAGTGAGGTAATTAATTTTACCCATTAATATGCAGTATACATTAGTCGCTTCAGATCTATCAAAGATACCATAACTATGATGCATCAGTTATGTTAAAGAATACGATATAAAAATATCTAAGAATGCTAAGGACAGGCTTCTAATACACTTAGCCTTTTAGCTCATGTGATGGGATGAAACTTTATTTGCATAAACACCCAACATTTTCTGACTTTCATTAATTGACTGGCCCCTTGGCGCAGTTGGCATTGACCCTTCCTTCAGTTCCGTGGGTCAGGAGTTCGATTCCCGTCGAGGGCCAATATTTTCTTAAAATAAAGTGGTTGGTTCTTCGAGCCTGGGTGTATATTTATATATGTATTTAAAATTATATCTGTACTTATTATAAAATAAAGTCCCAAAAAGCTGTCTGTCTGTATGTAATCGATTTTCTCAAAATCTACTGGACGGATTTTTGTACGGTTTCCATTAAAAGATAGTGCAATACTTCCGGATGGTTTAAGTATATAGTACATATCGATATTATGTAAATTGTGTTGAAGAGATCGCGCAGTTGTTAAAAATATTGCTTGCTGGGAGCTTTGGTCGCGTGCGCTGCGTAAACCAGCTAAGATATGCTAAAGTAATGTACTAGACAATTGTAGAACTATGAAAGTACTACAAAAAAGTCCGCAATAGCATGTCTCTATCTGTTATGGTTAGCTCACAATAACTACTTTTATGTTTAAAATTTGAATTCTAGAAAAAAATTGTGGCACAGCTTGTATGTATATATTTACAAGTTGTCTTTCATCCATTACACACGTATTAAGTTACTTACTTCGGGGACGGATCATTGTACTGTGTACTGTGTACTTGTGTTTGGGGACGTATTTGTAAGTGTCCCATATGTACTATATTTACATTTATTTTCTAAACGTTTATTAGTGTTTAATAAGTAAGTAACAAATAAATATATTTGTTGAATTACTCACAAGGTGATAATAAGAGTTGTACTTAAATCGTTTCAATGTGATTAAATCGGAAATAAAGAGTTCCTTTGAAGAACCGATATAGCTTAAGGATTTTCAAAAACCTCCTAATTCTAATGATATAACACGAGTATTGCCGTGAAAAAATTATCGAATAATTCAAAACAAATAAATAAATATTAGCTTTCAAAACGTGAAAACAGATGCCTTGAAAGCGAATATTTATGTATATAAGTTCTTGGTATAATTTTACAAACTACAAATAAATTGTGCTTTAGTAAAACTAAATATATGTTAACTCAACTGTATGTTTTAATTTTTAATATTAGTTTTAGTTATATATTTCGTATCGTTAGTTATAAGTCAAGTTTGTATATTTTTCTTCAATACCTTTTATTTTTTACTGTTGTAAAACAATAAATTAAGCATCTTTGTTCTGCTGTAATTGGGGTACATTGAATTTAATTTGAAAAGTAATACTAAAAATTATTTTGCTACAATCCGCGATACAGTAAATAGCAAATATATATAGTGCTAAATGTATAGTGGACTATCCGTTTTTTCATACCCGATACATGCAGGATTTGCGAAAACACATGCACAAAGCTCCATCACTGCCATCACAATACATAAGCGTAGCGCTTTCACACACGTCCACTATCACAAACTCAACAATCGTTTCGCCCCGCAACCAAAGCATCATCAGGAGATAGACTCCACGACAAAATCGCAAAGCTTTGCGCGTACTGTATCGCGGATTATAGCAAAATAATTTTTATTATTACTTTTGTATTATGGATCTCCGCAAAGTAACGCCTAGTTGTATAAATTATTCGAATCTATTTTGTTAAACTAGACATTACGGAACTTTTGTGTGTACGTTGGAGTCCTTTAAATAAATAAATAAAAAGCCTATGTATTTCCTAATTTTTTTAGATTTATTCCTGTATATGCTGACGGTACAAATAAAATTGGCGACTGAATCTCAAAATATATGAATTTGATTCAATGGAAGGGCAAGCGGCTCCTCTTTCTGTGATTGCGAAGGGCTGCCACCGGGGCATTCGCAGCCACACTTGTTTATTTTTAATATTTAAGGCCATATTATACGTGGATTGCGAAAAAATTCTGTCATATTTTTTCAATTCAAAAAGTTCATTGTTAGAATAACATTTGTATAAAAATTAACGACATTTGTATAAAACATAAATGTTCCAACTAATAAGATGTGCAATAATTAAATGTATTTTATATAGATTTGCAGGTAAATTATTTTACGCAATGCATGAATTTACAAAAAAGTAAATATCATAAAATTAACAAAGAAATTTAATGACTTTTGAATATAAAATATTATTAAATAAAAAATTTACAAATTGGTTTAAAATGTTAAAAAAGTTATTGTGAATTATTCATTTATGACTTCGTATCGACATTATTATTGTAAAGTAATTTTAATTATTTTTATTGTAACTTTTTCAATGACGTGATAACTTGTAATTACTACAACATTTATAATTAGACCAGAATAATTTAATTTAAGTAATTATAATGTGTCTATTGTTGGTTGTCCATTAAATCAAAAATAAATTCATATTTCATGTAAGTAAGTGCTTATGCACAATATAACTAAAAATCACCAATGATTTTATAGTGAGGGAACCCTTTTACACTTTCTTAGGATGTCGTTGATCTTTCTTATCTGATCGGTATCGAGCTTAGAGATAAGATCGTCTAAACTTGATATTCAGGAAATGCGGGTTCATGAAATCTTAACATGTATTCGATAAACAAAATTTTTCAGTGTAGATTTCGCTGTATAAAAATAATAAAAAATAAGGTTTTGATTAAAAATAGATACTTGTTTCAATAATTGTTATGTAATTAATTTTATTTTAGATATATTATAAAGAGAAGAAATAGAAGCTCCTTACTTCTTTTGAAATATAGGCTTAGTCTGTAAACATGTGAAAAGCTCTTTATATTGTTCGTCAGCATATTATCGAGGGTTAAAGGTATTAATTACTATTCTAAACTTTGGTATTACTATTCTAAGGGTGATTGCGAATATCACCAAAAATAGTCAACGTGGTAATTGTTATTGCCATGGTATACAAGTGAAGACTTAATTACAATTTTCATCTTGTTTTTTTTTTACACATATTTAACATAATAAAATTTTCTTGGAGCGGTGCACGAAACTTATTTATCCTGACATTTAACGAAAAAGTATAAAACCGTGGAATCCCGATATTAGTTCCAAAAGTTGCAAATACGATTTGTTACCATAATACAAAAGTAATAATAAAATTAGTTTGCTATAATCCGCGATACAGTAAATAGAAAATATATATAGTGCCAAATGTATAGTGGACTATCCGTTTTTTACATACCCGTTACATGCAAGATTCGTAAAAACACATGCACAAACCTCCACCACTGCCACCACAATACACAAGCGCTACACACGTTCACTATGACAAACTCGACAATCGTTTCGCCCCGCAACCGAAGCATCATCAGGAGATAAACTCCATGACAAAATTTGTTACCATAATTTATTTATTACAAACAACAGTTGGTTGATAAAATGTCTGAGACAGCTTTTTAATCACCTGAAGATGACATAACTGAGGTGTTAGATTACACATCTCTAAATACCGTTTAGATAGCTGGACGATTTCTTCGCTATAGGATCTTGCATCGCTTAGATGTATAAGTCTTATTAGGTCGTGTTTTAACATCACTCTTGGTCTGGTACATCAATGATGCGTTTGCAAAGTAGTTATGTTTTTCTTTTCGGAGTCCCCTATGATACACTAGCTTCACTACACACTGATCCAAGTTGGCAGCTTTGATTCTTTGCTTCTACCAATCTCTTCGTTTCTAATAGGAACAAATCCTCTGAAAAAGCCTATTATATTATGTACTGAGTCACTCTGAGCTTCCTATGATACCACATCCAGTTTTGAAGATACGTTGTCACACCAACATGGATTTTTCTAATATTTTTGTTTTCAAGCAATGAACAATTTTAGAGAAATGATCTCAAATAGCTTTCCGAGCGCTGCCCACAGGATTTACAGTCGGCTAATTTCTTTCTAAAAATTTTGATTTATCTGGCATTAAATACAATTAGGGATCATAATTTTGCCGATAAGAGATGCATAATTGCACTTCTTGTCACATTACGATCTCTATGGCAATTTTTTTTATTTAATATACTTTGAAAGTATCGGTTTAGCGATAAATTTTCAGTTTTATTGCAGAGCATAGCCCTAGAAATAAATTATGCAACTGGTCGCTAACACGTGTAGTCGGCATCACGACGCCTTCGCCTTTCCCATAATTGCCACAATGTACTACTCGCTTTACACCATCTTAGTCCATTTCCATACTTATTTTGGTATCCTACGTGAGAAAATTCGGGTAGGCTACATTAAATCACGCTCCGTGATAAAGTAGCTCTGTAGTGCCTACTTGTTTTACATAATGACTTATTTAACTTTCAGGGTCTGCAATTTATTTGGGAACTGCTTATTTACAACACAAATATTTTTCTTGTAAATTAGTGGATTAGGGGCCATATTTAAAAATGAATTGTGTAATGTGAATTCTGTTTTTTTTTTTCCAATTTCAAGTGTTTCTCTTTGTGTTTTTAAACACTGTTGAGAAACACCTTAGTTTGAGGTCAAAATCATTCATGTTGGGGTGATGGCTATGCGATGGATGTATCATCCACCACTACTCAACCTGTCTGGTATTATTTAAGGCACTTAATTTATTCGCTCAAACTAGATTTAACTATACACTTTTAGTATATATCATCATCATCATCTTCCTGTCCCATCCCATTAAGTGCACAAAACATGTTACAAAAATGTTATCACATGATTTGGCTACGTATTTTACGACCCCTCGGTAAGAAAGAGAGTGGTCTACTCAACCGGATACCACACGGTGGTTCAACTTACCTTAGTCGCCTTTTACAGTACACCTGGGTAAGAAATGAGGGTGGTCTATTCTACTCAGCTGGATACCACACGGCAGGTCGACTTACCTTAGTCACCTTTTACGACACCTCGGTAAGAAATGAGGGTGGTCTAATCTACTCAACCGGATACCACACGGCGGGACTTTTAGTATATAAATTATACATAATTATCCTTATGTATAATTGTATATTTTATATAAGAACATAATATACAATGGTTCACTTAAAGTGAATTAACAATACCTAATATTTTAAAATTCCTCCGCTTTATGGTATGATATGGTGGGGTGGTAAGTAGAATAGACCACTCTCATTTCTTACCGAGGTGTCGTAAAAGGCGACTAAGGTGAGTTGACCTACTGTATAGTATCCGGTTGAGTAGCAAGGCCACTAGACTATATGCGAAAATTTTATGTGAATTCTTATCAAAAATACGAAGTAGATACAGAAATGGCGACTTCGACTGTCACAAAATCGTTTTTATCAAATTTTTGGCAATTAAATATCGTGTCACGGCTTTAGTTTGATAGAGTCAGACGTCGCCATTCCTGTGACGTTTAATTACTTAAATCAATTAATTACTTAATTAATTACCTACGTAATTTACACATCCTTAAGTTTTGAATTAAAAATTCATAAAGGGACTTACTTCATTGGACAGATAAGTCACTTTTTCATTATGCAGTAGTTGATAGATTGTAGGTTATTAAAATTTATCACTGCAAGAATTAAACAATGATTTGAAATGTAATTTTTTTACGCTTATTTAACGCCTTTTAAAGTGAGATATTAACTACCTTCCTAAGAAAACAATGCAATAAATTCAGTCATGTAAGACCATTTAAAAAGAGAAAAAATACTTCAACACTTAACAATCGCATCAGGTCTGAACATGGGAATAATGAGTGCAGTTTACATGTTCCGTACAAAAGTATTTTCACGGTTCTTCCTTGAATAAGGGCAAAGCTCCCCAGAATCGTATGATCGTAAATGGGAGAAGCCGGGCGGGAGGTGCGCCGGAGTGAGATGACTGGTTAATTAGCGCGTAAGCAGCGCACGTACCGTCGTTGACATGTCACAAGACGTCTGCCACCGGCCGCGGCGATCTCACAACGAATTCCGATCGCGAAGAGCGAAAAAGACACGAGTCGAGTACGCACGGGTAAAAACTAGCTAGGCCGGAGCTACTCCGCGGGAGGCTGCACGGCTCGCGTCCACAGCCGCCCGCCGCCCGCCCGGGCCGTTTCCGCTCGCGTTAAGCTACGTTTGGATTACTTGAATCGATATTAATGTAATTAAGTAAACACGTTATACAATATTTACGCTTACGATCGACCAAGCAACGAAGACATGTCGCATTTTTTATAATTTAAGAAAATAACCGATGTAAATTCTTACTACCTATGTATATCATTAAAATTTGAGCTTAATCATTGCAATGAAACTAGGTAAATTCTAGAAAATTTAAATGTCAGAAAATGCGCTATATTTTTATGTTATATATCTGGGATATATTTTAAGGAATTCAGAAAGTCATTTTTTGCGATAAAAAACTTATGACGATGAAATAAAAAAAAATGGATTACTATCCTGTAAAAGATTATTCTAACAGAAATAATAATAATAATTTATTTGTTTTTCGTTAAATACATAAGGATTACAATATCAACGTTGGGACCTTCTTTTAAGTGTAACAACACCTGTGTCAGAAGGCCCCGCTCGCCATAACAATATGCATACTAAAAATTAAGTAATAAAAATTAACAAAAGAAGAATGAAATAAAACATACAAGAATGAGAAGAATAAGTGTGTGTGTGTGTATGTGTGTGTAGATGTGTGTGCTAGTAAAAAAAAAGAAAAGAAGTATTATATTATATATTATCCGGACCAGCCTCTTTAGTAGAGTTTAGTATACATCCTTGAAATATTTATAGCATAAATCACTTTATACGACTTACTGCAGTTACCTACTTCATATAATTTCCGTTGACGGTCATGCATATAAACTTCGTGACATCATGCATTTAAACTTTTTTTTATATGAAGCAAAAAATATTAAAATTTAGAATGTGGTTAATGTAATGCGATGCAGAGTAAAAGGCTTAGTTCCGAGTATTGTTTTAGCTGTTTTGAAGAACCGGCGGCAAAGAGACGCGGCTCGCGACGCGACTCGCAAAAACGTTCGTCTGGTTCTCGGGCGCAGCGTGCGCGTGTGTGTCGCAGCCTCCTCCTGCCTTTGAGACGTCGAGAGAGGAGTCCAGTCCCTTGAGCGGTGCTCCGTGCCGTCACGCCGCCTGCAACGCTGTGTGCGCCCTGCATGATAATCGCGCGACCCTATTCCCCGATATAATAATCAATTTCATTATCTTTTTTATCAGGAACACCCCTTATAGGTCGGTACGTATAAGAGGCTTCCGACCGACGGAATTGGGTGGCGGGTATATAAGAGTCGCACCGACTAAAAATCCTGAAATAGGGGTTATTCAATAGAACAGTTTAAAATAACTATCAAAATGAAACTATATTATTCGAAAGTTATACTAGTGAGGACTACATTAATAATAATGTGTGAATTTGCTGCTACTCTTCAAACTTACACAAGAATATCAATGACAAAATGCAACTAGTTATAAGAATTTTAGTAAAGAGCAACCGCCGCCTTTTTGCAGGCTTTTCTCGATATGAGCAGTTTTCCGAAACAGCAGTAAAGTCGAAGATTCCAAAGCACTTGCTTACAAGTTTACATGAATAAAGAATCTTTTGGATTGGAGCAACCTTTCTTTTTCTACGAATGTCTCCTACCATATCCTACCACCTATTCTTATTTGACCTATGGGTTAAATGGATCTACAAAAAAAATGAATTTATACGTTAACACCACTTCTCAAAGATTTCGGTCTTTAGGTAATAATGTATCATGTTTCATTGTATCATGTCATGTTTCTATAACAAATCTAATCAAGTTAAATAAATTAACGAGGAAGCAAGTGACGATGTAGGAAAATGCAGCAAGCGGACCAACCAGCACGGCAATACACCGTGAGTGCGAACATAATGTATGCGGACGCCGGCATAATACGAATGACGCGATATAACGGATCGACCCGATTATTTCTGTCCATTTCATGACTGTTTAATAGCAATGTTAAACTTGGCAAATGCAAACATACCCGCCCTGTTTATCGAATATTTTACGATCTTCACTGGATTAATTTTAAAATGCTAAGGTTGTAGAGTCGGTTGAAAGACTGTTTGATTCCAGAATGTGTTGCTAGTTTTACTATTTCTAATATTTATATTACAGTTACTCATTCACCATTCTGATTTACCTGACTGTATGTTTATTCTGATTCAGATGTTTGTAATACATGTATACGTTATTTTAAATAAGATTTAATGCTGAAGCGATAATTTTCCGTTAAAACATCTGGTTGAGGCCTGTTTAGTCATTAATCTTAATCGTTACCTGTTTTTTTAAAGATTACGTATGAATTGCAAAAATCCACTACAAATTCTTTTATTTCCGTGTCAATGATATTTATCCATATAGGCATTACATTAGGCTTTGTAAATAATCTATAGACAACACGTGAGTTTTCAAAAATAAAATTAAACTTCTTGCGAATTCTTCACAGTAGCAATAAAATTATTGTACATAACAATATACAGCATTATAAAAATAATGCCGGTGTAAGTAATAGGAACTGACATAATCTATTAAAAAGAGGCTTATACAGAAAGTCTACTTTACCGTCGAGTATTAATATGTAAAGTATGATAAGAATGCGTGCATATAGCTACACTTCAACCTTTTAGAAGATAGTAATGACTAAATGTAACTTGTCATAAAAATTATATTTTGAAAAGAGCAACCATCGAGTTTCTCCCAGACTGTTCTTTCAGCTTTACGAACAAGCAGTAGAAATAACGATTCAAAAGCACTTGTTTATAAGTTTACTTGAATAAAGAATATTTTGAATTTTAATTTGACTGAAACTCATTGGAAAGTTTTGAAATAATGTAGGAATTCTGTAACTATTTAGATTTTTTTTGTATTAATTTCATATAGCTGAGATGTGTGAGATATATAAATGTTCTCCACTTCTACATATATAATGTAAAATGGTAAGGATATTTGCCTTCTATATATATAAGTGACTGAAATCCCCCTAGTTTAGCAGGCTGCTTGGTCAGCAGCATCTCCCAGTTTTATTATATCGATAATGCTGAATACCCATTAATGAGCATTAGTATTTGGGTCAGTTAAATGGAATAATTTTACCGACTGATCCAGTCAGTCGCTTACGAAATAGTGCATCGTAAGCAGGTTAGGTTAGGTTAGGTTAGGTTACTAAGAACAGACCGGAATAAGGAATAAGCCTCCCGCGATGCTCAACTGTAGATTTAGCAGTACCAAATATTCATTAATATACAGGGATACCTAAGCTTTTTCCTGAACTTTTTAATTCAATATTTTTACACCGTCTACCTGAAATAGTGTTCGTAACGTATACGGTAAAATGATGGCACTTAATGCTGCCACATTACGAAGGTCGAAATCCTTGTTATGTGGCACTAAAAGTCACGTTTTTGTACTTGTAATTGCTTACGCCCGTCCATTAGCGACATTGCATTTACGGAAGAACGAAATTCGTCACCGATAGACGATGTGTAGTAATGTTTAATGACTTGGTATTTCTATTTAGTGTTTCTGAATCTGATGATGATATCACTAATTTAAGATATTATTCGTAATGTGTTCGTATTATTTTTATTGTTAATTACTGCATGTATTGATAAATGACAAAACCTGCTTTTTTTATTATATCAAAAGTTTAGACTCATGTATTTAAAAAATACATAAAGGAAATATATCTTTTAATATAGGTACTAAGTGTAAAATTTAACAAAAAATAATTTAGACAAATAAGACCATCGCGGATATATTTTGCAAACTCTTTGAATTCACACACAATCTTCGCAAATTACACGATAGTTGAAAGAAGCGGCCGCTAAAGAAAGTGTTAAGTTTTTTTCGGCAAGTTTACATTTGTCATATCGGGGTTACCAGAGTTAGAAATTTATTGAGATGTTTATAAAATCCACACGGTGTGTACCGATACTAACTTGCACCCACTACTTGCCTCGTCGGCAACATATTGTGCGCGGCAATAAATAATGCACATCGAGGCTCAGAGAGAGAAATCGTCTAGATTCTACTTCATAGAGCATTGGCTCTATAGCACAGACTGACGAACCCGTGTGTGACAGTGACAGCGCTCTACGAAACCGAACTGGCCGGCTGTTTCGTTCTAAGTTCTCGATGTGCATTATTTATTGCCGGGTACTATACATACGAGTATATCACAATATGTACAGGTCACGCTTTAGCTTTTAATCAATCGAAATTAAAAAGAGCTGATTGATTATTTTTTTACGAGTAGAGATTTATTTATTAACGAGTGATTTGATTATTTTGCAAAATAACCATAAGATTCATTAATATTAGCACGTGGCGACGAAATCTTTCTACAAAAATTATGAATGAGCAGTACGTAAAGTAGTTTGAAAAATATAAGATGATACTATTATTTTAAAAAAACATATACGAATAAGGACAACAGAAACATACACAGAACTCCTAAAAAATTTAATGATGCATTTATAGCGTACTTATTTGACTAAAGCATACGATTAAATATTAACGTTGCTACAATATTCATTAATTTATCGACGATCAGAAGTTAACTTTTGTCTCTTCAGGGAATTACAACATCGTTTGAATCCAGTTTATCCTCTACGATTTACCTTATCTTTGATGGAGTCAGTACATCTCTTGGGTGGCCTCAGTTTTGAGATGAGGAGTCCCCATTCTTAATACCTAGGTATCCAAATGTCCATAAAAGTTTTTGCTTTAGAAAAGCGTAATAAGAAAATTAAAGGTCTAAAATCATTTGAAACTATTATTAGGACAAAGGAAATATTCGTTGTAATATCTTACTGAGAATTTAGAGAAGAAAACTCAATAATGTCTTTTAGAAACTACAACAAAATTTTCCCAGCTATCCGATTACTCCCAAATTAATAATTGGATCAGCTCGGAAGTTACCACGCGCATACATGTCGTGTCAATAAAGTCCTTAATAATATACACCATGTTTAATGTGTTGATCCTTATCATAGTTTATTTTGTTATTTTAGAAGTTATAGACGTTCGGTGTAGACCATAATCATAATTAAGTTTACTCAAGCTAATGCAGTTTTTGTGTCGCGCTTCCGTTCAGGTGACGAGTGATAGTATCTGGTCGTTCCAACTATTTGTCACTTGCCTAATTTACGTGTTAAAGTAAACTTGTAATAATCTATTTGCCCGGTGCAAAGAGTATAACGGGCGAGCTAGTGAATCGCTATTTGTCGTAGAAATAGTGATTTTTGATTATTTTGATTATTTCTTTCAAGATAAAATTAAATATATATCATATAAAACTATATACTACAATTTTGTTGTCATTGTATGTATACAAACATATATAATAATGTTAACTACATTTCCACAGTAATCTTTAAAAAGATACGTTTTAACGCCAAGCATCGTAGCTCTATTAAAATATCAGTCTTTAATAATTTAATACCTATCACTTTATACCTGTAACTTACAAGTACTACCTCAGCATTTTATTTTTAAATAAAAAAAAGAGATTATTGGTAAAAAATGGTATCAATAAGTTCAGCCATGTGATAATCTTACAATTAATAAGCGCTGTTTCTTTGTGTATCACAAATATGTATCTGCTGGGTATTTTAATTTTTTTCGTTATTACTGAACATGAACAAATCATGTAATACAGCATCAAAGCAGCTCGTAAACTATTTTTTTTAATGCACAATTTTTATCTAATAACTGTTTGTTATGTATATAAATGTTGTCTATAATTAAGGTGTATATTATAAATGTAATAAAACAAAATAAATTACCCATTCTATGATAAGCTAATGACAATAAATTCATTGAATTAACAAAAACGGGTCCATGTTGTCGTATTCTTATGTAAATGACAACAAAATGCACGCATCGTGCCGAAACAAAATAATTTAAAGAGTCTTTTACGTTTGCATGGTAAACGCCAATCAGCAAACGCCAGTTTAACAATCAGTAACCACCTTTCGTTAATATGCCATGAAACATAATCCGTTTTTTCGGTTTCATAAATAACTAACTGTGCAAAATTTAATGATATTGGCTCCTACCGATCACTAAACAGTAAACTCTTCAATAAGGGGACAGATGATCTGAAAAAAGTCGCACTGGATCTATGCGACTAACTTGACTTTTTGAATGAAATTTGAAGAATTTCTAAAACATAATATATGTAATAATTACAAATTAACTGGGTATATTGAATAAGTAAAAAAATATTTAATAATATCAAAGTCCCCAAAATCTATCTGTATGTAATCAATTTCTCAATATCTTCTGAACGGATTTTTGTAAAACCGTTTTTACTAAAATATAGTGCAATTCTTCCGGAAGGTTTAAGTTAATAGTTCATTATGGTTTTGGAAATTGTGGTAAAGACGTCACGCAGTTGTAAAGAACTCTCATGCTGAGAACTTTAGTCGCGTGCGCCACGTAAACCAAACTAAACTACTACTAAAGTACTTTACATCTACAAAATTACCAAAAATAAGTCCGCAACAGTATGACTCTATGTCTTATTAATTATGGTTAACTATAAAAACATAAAAGAAGCTTCTATTGCTTCTTTTTATGTTCAAAATTTCTTTTGAATAGACTAATTTCCACAAGGTGCCGTGTGGTATCCGGCTGAGTAGAATAGACCACCCTCATTTCTTACCGAGGTGTCGTAAGAGGCGACTAAGGTAAGGCGAACCACCGTGTGGTCTCCGGCTGAGTAGAATAGACTACCCTCATTTCTTACCGAGGTGTCGTAAGAGGCGACTAAGGTAAGTTGACCCACCGTGTGGTATCCGGTTGAGTAGAATAGACCACCCTCTTTCTTACCGAGGGGTCGTGGAATACGACTAAGGTAAGTTGACGTCAGGTAGGCGGCCGGTCGTAAAATACGTAACCAAATCATGTGGCAACATATTTTTAACATGTTGGTGCCGACCCCACTTATAGTGGGATAAGGGCAGGAGAATGAAACTAATTTCCACAAGGGTGAAGCCGCATGTACAGCTTGCATTGTAATAAATAAGTCTTGCAAAATTTTCAAGTTTATTTTCTTAAAAATATTCATTTATAAACTGTCTATGAAAAAAAATGCGATTATACATTTATATTTTGAGTAAATTGCTTTTTAGTAACAAGTGTACAATGGCCGTCATAATCGTAATATATTCGCTTATTATTACAGTTTATGAACATGTCGTGACGGGAAAAATAATAGTTTTTCAACGTGAGTTCAATAGATAGATGCCTTTTCCGTGGCTAGTAAAAGTATAAGAAACGGCCTATAAATTCTAACTCTATTATTGTACCAGTTTTTTGGTGACCCACACAAATCTATCCCAAACTTAGGGACTAAGAAGACTTTATGGAACTACGAGCAAAAACGTTTGAAATTAGATCTTTGAAACAGATTAAGGGATTCACACTCCACAAGATTTTGTTTTATTTCTATTAAATGATTGCAGTTCCATAATAGTTGAAAATTATATCTCATTAGTGATTCAAAATTTTAATTTATGCACACATAGCTTCCGCAGATCACGCAACATGTAATGAACAGTTAATTATCTAACACAGATTATGACGCTTTGATTTAATTTTATGAATAATTCACCGGAAACGGCAACTATTGTATTCCGTCCATTTTATAAACGGATACCTTTGTTATTTTTCCTGATATATTATTAAAAAATATGCAAATCGATCGCAATGCGACAGGATGTTCATTTTAGTAATAATGCCGATGTATTTGCATGTAAATTAAGTCCGTATCCACGGATGTAACCATTACAAATTGTAATGTGCATCGTCACAGTTATAAAATGCAGGACGTTTGATGGGCCCATAACATCGTGCCAGTTTTCGATAAAATTGCCTTTTTATATTTGTTATCGATAAGGTCACATCATTACATTTAGACGTTCGATAAGTTTTTAAAAGTCGAATAAATTTAACTGACATTTAAATGTCGTTATTGTTTCGATTAAGCTTTGTGCATTGCGCATTGTATATTAGTATTATATTTATTAATTTATAATTATTTCAAAATTAAAAATGATTGAGATATAATAAGCAAATCTTATCTTAATTATAGATTGGTTTTATGTATATAGTTCCGCTATCAGCCGATAGATGGCGTTAGATGAATCATAACAAATTCCTCATTCGTACGACACTGCATGTTTCTTTAAATGTTGATAAAAATGTAACGTTTATTATATAGTAAGTATTAAGAAATGATTAGGATTTTGTTTTCTACACTCGCCTTATACTACACACGATTAAATTGTTGATTATGAATTGCTTAAGAAACCGGCCGGCGGGTGGCGGGCGTCGGACGGAGTGCATCGTTCAATGCATTAGTTCGGAGTGCAGTCGGGAGGCGCCGTGGCTGCAGGCTGCATGCCCGCCCCGATCCGCCCCACGGAACCCCACCCCGTGTCCCGCCACCTGCCTCATCGCCACGGCACCACTTGTTTTGATGTACGGCTACGCTCTATGCAAAACTTGTCTTGTTCCTTCGATATAACACTGCGAGGGTCACAAGTTCGGACGTGTAAGTTTGAAATCTGTGAAGATTCCACAGGTAGGATGTAACGTTTCTTGTTTTGACTTCTTCGGATATCTCTAATACCGTATTACCATTTCTGTGTTTGGGTTACTCGAGACTCAATGTTTAACAAAATTTATCATTGAAAAATATTAATCGTTTTAACTTCGTGTAACAAATTTTCGCAAAATTATTAGATAAATAACTTCATTTTCTAAATTTACCATTATACAGTACTAAGCGTCAAGTAACTGTTATGTGTCATAATTTCACTTCTGATTTATTATTTGAATTACCTAATTGAACCGAATTAATTGATAATTAATTTTATACTATTTCTTCTAAAGTAAAAGTTTATATGTTCGTTACTCATTTCCACAATTAAAATATACTAAAATATCAGTTAACATTATTGGCGATGTAAAACAAAGTAGAAACCGATGTAAGCTTATGGCGATATTAAAACAGCCAATGTTGACGTAAGCTTATGGCTTTCGAACTAAAAAGTACGCATAATAGTTACGGTTGATGATTCTATAACAAAATTACATAACACTTAAAAATCGAAAAAAAACAAAAGAAGACATATATATACAGAAAGACTATTTAGTATTATATTAATGATAAAAACGCATGAATGTTCTCGTAGCAGCACAAGATAGCAACAAAGAAATCTAGCTAGTTATAAGAAAATTTTCTTAAAAGCTGCTGAGCTTTAGAGGGTTTCTCTCAGTAGAAGCAATTTGCAAAACCGCCTGTACAATTGACGATTAAAAATTTATGTTTCAAAAGGTATTTAAAAAAATGTTTAATATTACATACGTTACGGTGTGTAGATTAAAATAAGTTTCTTTTCCATCTTCATATTTTTAGTATATTTGATAGTAATTATGCTATATACTTTTTATTATATTTGATAGTAATTATGCTATATCAGGAAACTTTATAGTTCTCAATTAAAAAATTATCATGCCGTTTACATATACCAACAAGTCGTCCAACACAAATTTGCCGGGAATTAAGAACCTGAAGCTATCGATACTACAAAAAGTTGAACGTTGACCAGATATGTACGTAAAACATTACTATGTCATGGCGATGAGATTGTTCGACATCATCCATGTTGCGAAATACCGGAATGTCGTTGTACGAAACCTGTTATCAGCAAAAAGCAAAGTTAATTGATTTTGTTAGTTTAGGCATACTAATTAACTGATAAATATTTAGCGGCCGCCATATACGTTCCGCCACTGCAGATGGCACGTTGCTTCTTGTTTTACAATAACAAAATTTTATGGTTCCTGCGATCCCGCCTATGTAGTTTATACGGCCGCTTATTTTCTTTCATTCGCAAGTTTTCCCCGTGAATGAAGATAGACTTACGTAGCCTTTGATCGAAGATAACAAGATTTATTGCTACTATATGGCACAGGTATTTCCTATTAGTGGCAACTTGTGTCTGTTCTACAATCCACTACAATTACCGACTACATAGTTTTCGCCGCGTTTGGTCATTTGGACAAAAACAGTTTATGATTGCGGTGCGCTGTCGGGTTACCGAGTATGAGACAAAAAGCTTCGCAAGTGAAGCCGGCAGAGAATTATTGTGTTTTTCTACAGCCGGATCAGAGACTTAAGAGCCTGCGGGTGGCGCGGCCGAGGCGCGTCGTCGTTTCATAATTAGCTCTGTTATGAATTTTATAAATATTTCATTCCCTCAACATGAGTAGCCGACAATTAATTAACTTCTCGGTGCTTACATTAATTAGTAGAAATCATGTTCTTTTGTAATTATTGCCAGTTGAAAGCAGCATCGGTTCTAGACGTAAAGCACTTAAATCGATTAAACGTCCGATTTCTTTTATTATTAAATAATGACAGCGGACCACCCTGTTGACTTTTTGTATATAATTTGCTCTGAAGGTTTTTAATTAGTACTTATTATTTTATTGCGTCAATAGCGGAGTTGAGTTGTTCTCTTGGAATTTATTATGAACTTGGTTATGACTTTACAATCCATAATTTGAACCTAAGATTATATTGGGATCAAATTGAGGATGACCCTAAACTTCATAATTACGTTATTATTTAATAACATATTATTGTATCAATTTTACATAATATAATACTTAAAAAGCCCACAAAACGTGTTATTAATTTTGGCTATAGTTATAAGAAATTAAATATTAATAATGATACTCTAAGCTATAAAATATTATACATTAATTTAAATTTTAAATTTCAACTAATTGTGAAAAATTTAAGTTGTGTCTTAAAATTGAGTCGATTTTTTGTGTTCTGGTTGAATTGTTTTTACTATTGCGCTGGTAGACTATGACAGAATATTAGATTTTCATTGTGATTCTAGTATTTCTGCATTGGAATAAAACTTATTTGTAAGCGATATTTAGTACAAGATATTTTTGACTTTATTTCCCACTACACAAAATAAGTTTTAGTTTGTAAAATAAATAAATTCGAGCTGCATTAAAATTTGTCAATCATTGGACGCTGCTGGACAGATATCTATTATCGGCTTACGCGATTCCATCTAGTGAGTTCTTCCAACTCAGTTTAGACCAATTTACAAAATTAGGCTTTACTCAAATTCAAATTAAATTTAAAATATTCAAGTAAATCTCATACAGAAACCCATAAACGATTTACGTACTTTTGCTAGGCGCAAAGCAGGAGTCGCAAGCTTATGTCGGTTCCTACTTTGTCTATTATATACATCGCCTATCGTTTTATACTTCTTTATATTTTTGTGTACAAAAATTACTTTGCAGGGTTCCATAATACAAAACTAATTATATAACTATTTTCCTATAATGCTTTAATTGTTTGAGACTATTTGTCCACTTACTGGGAGCGCTGCATAAACAAATTAAGTGACCATTTGCGTTATTACCAAAACCACAGAGAAGAAAAAATAATCTTTCGAAATACGACAAAGTCTTTTTCGGTATAATAAAAACAACTACGAATATTTAAAAAAAACTTGTTTAAAATATCTACAATAAAATAGCAACATTAACAATATGCACTGGAATATTTTATTAAGGCTGGATCTCTAAGTTTTATAACTTAATTGCCTTTGCAAACTGTATCGGTATCAGTTTTTATAACGTACCCACAGATGATGCGCTCCGGAGAATCTGAACGAACGTTTATGATTATTTTTTATTTTTATGTCATAACTCGCCGAGATGATAAACTGCCCGTCCGTCGTCCCCTTTCGTATAAATTCCCTTTTGTGCCGCCGACCGAAATATATTTGTGATTTGAAAGTATTCTTCCAATGAGTAAAAAAAGTAAAGTAACAACCTGTTACTATCCCACTACTGGGCGTAGGCCTCCTCCGTTTTTGGAGAGAAGGGTTGGAGCTAAGACCTACCACGCTGCTCCAATGCGAATTTGTACCCCCAGAATTCTCTGTAGATGTGCAGGTTTCCTCACCCTAAAGCATGTGATAAATTGCATCAATAAGACAAAATATAACGATTCAACATAAGTAAGTAAAAACAGAAATATTCATTGGTGTCTTCCATGGGTTTAAACCCTGAACCCCTCGAAAGAATCGCACCTGAGACCGCGAGACTTAGTGTTAGGCTATCACAGCTTTTGAAAGAGTGTTTTACGAAAAATCGAGTGACAGGGCCGACATTCAAGAAGTGTAGCTTGCATACGAATAACGAGTCGGCGAAGTATTAAACATTCTAATCACGGTTATAATCTGCCAAGTATTTGTTGCATGCTGTGGAATATTTTAAATGTGGAGAATCTTACTGTGCATTGCCGGTACAATGGCCCGCAGTGATAAGGTTCGCCCGCAGTGCTCCGTTCCTCTCCGTGATTGTCGGTGGATCAGTAATTTTCCCATGATCGCAATGGGCTTGTATTCGATATGAATGTATTGTCTCTTGTTGCAGCGATCATTCAATTCTATCACTATTGTTGTACCTCGCTGCACAATATCGTAGTCTGCTAACGTATATCTTCATTGAATATATGATATTAAATGAATTGCCATCGAAATATCAGTCCATAATTTATTCTATACGTTATTTATTTATTTATAAACCAATAACTTAAATACAATTCTGATCTGAAAATAAATCTCTGAAATAAACCAGTTCCAGTATCCAGTTGAATAGAATAGACCACCTTTATTTCTTAGCAAGGAGGTAAAGGGCGACTAAGGTAAGTTGGCATCAGGCAAGCGGCCAGTCGTATAATAACTAGTGAAAACATGAAACAAAATGTTTAAAACATGATGTTTTACCACACTGACAAAGGATGTGGGGATAAGGCGGATAACAACGAGAGTGATGAAGCATCATGAAATAAAGTCGTATGTAGATCCATTACAGGCATAAGACAAATCAAAATTTAAATAAAACAATTTCAAGACTAACTATATTAAAAAAAGTTTGACAGCACCAAAGTAAACAATGTTTTCACAGTTTTATATTAAAAATTAAGATCCTTCGCTTTTACAATATCAATCTGACTTCATATAGGTAATAGAGAATTCGTTTTCTCAAACGAAAACAAATACAAACGAAAATACAATTTCCGATAAAGTTAGGTCTCTACGAAGCAATTAAAAAAGTTTAAAATAAAAGTTAATTATCAAATAATAGATCTTACGGCGTTTGTCTTAGAGTCCACAATAATTAAAACAATTAACTGTATATATCCTGCTACAGAGATAAGCGTTTTGAAGTTAAGAAAGCCTTCAGACTATTCGCTGAAATAAAATGTAGAAAAGGAACAAAATTAATGTTTTAAAGAAAATTAAAAACAAGGAAGTTTTTCCGATCGCGTCTGGTAATCTACGCTGTGTAAAGAAGAAATTAAAACAACTTTCTGGAATATTTATTAGGTTACTTATAGCACGGGAGTGAATTTAAAAAGAAGAAAGGACTCGTAAACTGATTACAATTCTAAAGGTCTCATGAAATATTAGTTTGAGATTTTTATTGTTTAGAAATTACTTAGCTCAATCATGTGGATTTCTCGTAAAACTTTGTAATATTATAAGTTTTCGTTAATTTTTGTAATTTTCCGCAAACAAATTAAGTTTTGCCATTAAAAAAATTAATAGAAGGCCGATATATAAAGCTTACTATATATGTATAGACTATTGAGGATTACATAAATTATAGGAATTCGCAGATATAGATTATAGAGAAGATAGAGAATTATATTTCGTTGCAATTCATTTATGTGAAATATATAAATGAAACTGATAGCAAAGCCCTAGGTGAAGATCCAAACACATGACTTTACCATCAAGGGTTTTATCGTATATGGTGTACCACAGCTATTTGTGGAACGGCTTTGCTGAGTTCCAACTAGATACTCTGAATTCAGTTGGTCATCAAACAAGCAAAATTTCTAGTCGTGTATCGCATCATAATATTTTTCACCGATTAATATATTTCTTCAAACTATTTTTCAACAATATGGGGATCGTACAGAAAGCCTACTATACTATTGAGGATTACTTAGACTATAAGAATGCGTGGATATAGCTACTCAGCTCTCTAGCTTGTAATGACTAATTGAAAAGAGCAACCGCCGAGTTTCTTGCTGGTTCCTCTCGGTAGGAACAACTTTCCGAACCAGTAGTAGAATTGACGATTCGAAAGCACGTGTTATGAGTATGTAATGTGTTATGAGTATTTAAGAGACATGTATTACAAAAAAAGATGTTGGCATGGAATTTTAACTCTATTTTTAATTATTGCACTGAATTTATAATCGTGCTCTAAATGGGATTGCGAACTCTATTATCGACGGGATACGGCCTTGACCCTGTGATCACGACTGGCCCTAAACCCATAAGACCCGACAAGGTCATTCACTCAGTAAACACTACGCGTCAAAAACTATAAACAACTAACTAATGGAACCCGCGACTTCGCTCACACTAAATTTTTCAAAAACCCTCAATTACCCCCTCAGTACCATTGTTTCCCATTAACGGAGGAAAAATCAAAATATATCTTTTAATTTTATCTAGTTATCCTAATTAAACATAGTTTAAATATCGCGAGCTAGATTTAGTCTATAAAAAATAAATATTTTTCTCCTATAGTATATGCCTGCCTACAGAATACATTCTGTAAGGCAGAGATGGAAGACCTTTACACATCAACGTGCCGATTTTTCGAAACAAATGTTGAATGAGCTTCATTCAAGAAGCCTGCGTTTGCTCTTTAAACAAACCCATTTCACTTTATTCGTTAACCCAAAATATTGTGTCACGTGCTTTAAAAAGCACTAGTGCCATTGGTTTACCATCCTTGCTGTAAGGGGCACGCCGGTTATGAGCATTAGTGATCATTGTCCAGTGGTCATTGTATGACTAAAATATTTGCCGCTATTTGAACTCAAGTAATTACATTACTATTCATTATATCCGAGGGATAATTTATTACAATTACTAAAAAAATCATACATAATTCAGTATCGGCATTGCTAATTGAAAACCGGCAATGCTTATAAAAGGGCTGAGAAATTAATTGTACTTAGTTTAAAAGTTGACATTTTCCTAACTGCGTGATTTGATTTCGATACGCGTTAACCGATGAATTTCGACAGCAGACTCAAGCTCTAAAGAGTGGTATGCTACTTGAATTTCATTGTTCCATTTTATATTTTTGTGGTCATAAAGCGAGATATAACGAATTATCAATGATGAATGAATTATCGATAACGAATGATATTTTTTACTTAATTAATTCTCAAGTAAACTATAAAAATAACTCGACACCGCAGATTGCATCTTCAATTGTTAATTAAATTAAGTGTTTTCAATACTAGGCTATCTTTGGATTCAAAATACATAACGTAATTAATACAAACGAGAAAAGGGAAAAAACGATTTTTTATAAATAAGAAAAAAAATAGGTATGCATTTATTTGGAAATGTAGCTTACATTGCGCGCTAAGACTCAAATTTTCAAATACCCTCATCATGTCAAATAATTATTTATATCCTGTTCGCAAAAGAAACACATTATACTACTGTATATTAGCTGTGAAAGCGTAACAGACAGACTAAGTTACATATAAATAAATTCACTGTGGATTTAATTTTTTTTCCAATATCTAGGGGCGTTTTGACCACGTCCATGACTCTGTGGCTCGTGTACTGCCTTGTTACTGAAATTCCCAGGTTCCAGTCTCGGTATGAGATGAATATTTTAATTTCTACATTGTTGTTTCTAGTCTAGTCTGGTGGAAAAGTGTTCCGGCCGTGGCTTGCAACACCCAAATCGCAAAATCGTACCACAATGAAGTGTTCCAGGATAATGTTGAGTAGAGACGTATGCTTAAAAATATTTATCTAACATTAAAAATGTCCAAATATCTCTCCTAGATGAAGTATTGAATAATATTGGAACAAAAGAATACTCCTTGCGAGTCTATCAAAAAATTCAAAACGGATCAAAGTAAAACGTTATCGCCAAGTAACATCATTTATCAAGAATCAGGAGTCATAAACTTAAAATGCCTTTAATAATAATCATAAAACAAGTTTCTGTCGTCGTGTTAAAAATTCGAGATGAGTGTCCCTTGAAACCTATAATGAGTATTGATTTAAATTGGTTAGATTAAAAATCTGGGAAAAATTATAACGACAGGATGCCGCCATTGAATTGACCGAGTCAGTATTGTGTGGATAAGCTCCTACGCTAATGATAATTTGGGTTAAATTTCACTTCTTTCATTTAAAGCTATATACGACATAACTATAAAGAGAGAAATTTAAAAAAAGTAGTATGCTATTACTAATAAGAAATAGCATACTACTTTTTTTTAATTTAAGTTTTTTGAGTTGCGTTTATCATTAACTGATTTATTTAAAATCAAAAATTTTAGTTTACTACTATTATTTGCAAAATCAGTGATTTTTTATGAAAGACTACAATATTAGCTTATCAATCAATATTTTATGTGGAAAAATATACAACAAAGATTTAAAGATTTTTTTCTTAAATTACCTATATACAATCATATCTGTAATTTCCGACAAAATACGAAATTACTTAAAATAACGTTAAACCATGATTAGACATTTCATAACTAAGAATCGTAAAATATTGAATAATTTAAAAAAAAATCTATAAAAAAAAAATTAAAATATTCTTTATTCAAGTAAACTTGTAAACAAGTGCTTTTGAATCGTCAACTTTACTGCTGGTTCGGAAAGCTGTTCCTGCCGAGAAGAGCCAGCAAGAAACTCGGCGGTTGCTCTTTTTAAAATATAAATCTTAGAACTAGTTACATTTATTTATTACTGTCTTGTACAGGGTAGAGGTGCACCTATATCCACACATCCTTATCATCTAAGTAATCTTCAACAGTATAGTAGGCTTTCTGTATCAGCCTCTGTTTAACAGTGGTTTTAAACTGCTGTAATGGCATGGCCAAAATTTATTTCGGAATTTTATTATAGAATCTTATACCCATTGGGTATGGGTATAAGATTCTAGAAAAAAAAAGAGAAACGACTTACGTACTTTTGCTAGGCGCAAAGCAGGAGTCGCAAGCTTATGTCTGTTCCTACTTTGTCTATTATATATACATCACCTATCGTTTTATAATTCTTTATATTTTTATGTACAAAAATTACATTGGATAAAATATATTGTGAAGCAAATGTAAGAATACCTATTTCCTTAAACTTCTCTCGCAGGTAATCACGCGGACTTAAATTGTAGAAGCCACGTATGGCTCTTTTTTGTAATACGAAAATTTTTTCACTATCCGCGCATATCTTAAAAGGTCGATATTTCTTAAATTACGATAATAACGATTTTAAGTGTTGTATTTTTTAATCCAAAATTACATTTAGTATTTGTTTTCAAATATATAGAAAGAATGCAATATTAACACCCATTAAACCATTTTAAGTATAATAAAATACTAATATTAATTCCTCGTAAAGTACAAACTAACAATAATCATTAGTTTATCGATTATATGACGAACCTATTATAAACAGGTTATACTTTTATAAAGGACAGGCCGACCCTGTTACGTCCATATTAAGCTGCCTTTAATTTTTTAAGAATAATGAGGTAGACATTTTTATAACAAAGGTCCTTGGCCGTGCATCTTGATCTTAATGTTATCTCTAATAGGTCAATAAATAAGGAGCAACGTGCGAGCTTCGGCGACACATACATGCCGAGGGCTTATTAAAACAAAATGAATACGATCGCTGTTTATAATATTACCTCCGGTTGGTCTTATTCATATACTGTTTCTGAGTAACAAATATAATTTTATTTCTCTTTGAAAAAGCTTTATAGCATAAATGTTATTGTATTCTTTAAAATCCATGCAAGGTATGTCGCTATAATTTTAACATCAACGTAGACTTTAGTTAAGAAATTTGGATTTGTCACAAATCCTTATATTTGAATTACTTTACTATTCCCGCGAATTCTTAACACCCGTATTCAAGAAGCATACTCAGCTAAGTAAGCACAAATTACTATGCGAAGGAGGCTAGTTCACTGTGCGTTCCTCGTGTCAAGCCTTCCATTTCATAAACAATACTTAACTACTACCAACTGCGCGCTCTGATTGGTCCATTTGATGTGGCGTACTTCAGTCTAGTTTTGACAAATGTCAATGTTATTGACAATTTGTTGTGTTGTTAATAACAAACAAACATAACCTTGTTTTGGTATTCCCGTAATTTGCAGTTGATCGTGTTAATAATTTTTTATGATATTTTGTGTATTGTGCTGTGTAAATAAAATATAGTTTAGTATAATGACTTCGCCTTTGTATTTAAATGCAAGCACTGCAACTCCTAAGAGGTAGAACTATTTTTCTTTAATTTATTATGTATGATAATTTTGTTGTATAGTTTTACTTATATTATTTACTAGACAAAGTTAAATGATTATAAGAATAAAATATAATAAATAGATAACTAATAAATAATTTTGTCATTAATTAAAGCGGCGCGGACACTATGCGTTCGCTAAAGTAGCTCCTTATCTATTTTAGCTGTGCGTCGATTTTGACAAACGCATAGTAGAACATTTCACTCAAGTAATGTCTATGAATTGGTTTGAATGACCCTATGCGTCCCTGAGCACTGTGCGTTCTCATAGTAATGTTTATGAATACGGGTGTAAGTGTCGTGTGTAGGCCTTAGTATTTTAATAAGTATCCTATATGCTAAACAAGATATATGCTTTTTCCATAATGTTTAGGCAATTTCAAATGATAGTCAACAAATCTAAGAATTAAAATTTACATTTTTACAGAAATATAATTATAAGCTGATAACTGTCATCGATATACATTAATATTTTCATAGAACACTACCAAAAGTCGACCTTACCACTCTGCTCTCAAATTTAAAATTACGATACTCAGAAATCATTAAAATTAAAAAATTAAGCTTATTTTAAGTAAGCGCCCTTTTTTCTGGTAGTCTATATCCTAACATATAATCAGGTTAGATAATAATTAAATGCAAACCAATCGAAAGATGTTACATGAAGTAAATATGCAAAATGCAATAGCGTATTATAAGCAAATTAGTATGCGAAATATATAATTTATATGTAGTGCGATAATTTTTTTAAATATTGCAATTGGTCTTATGAATGAAATGTAAACAGCCGCAATGAAACGATATAAATGATAGCAGGGTCCCAGTGGGCTTAATCTTGTCGCGGCATCTAATACTATCCCGCGAGAGGCCGAGCCGGACAGGCTTACGATGTTTTTGAATCTTTTATTTCGATATTCATAGCGATCTCCTCATATTTATCAACTAAAAATCATTATTACGTTTATTTAAGTACTCATTTATATTATTCGTGTTGTTATTTTAATATGTTCGGGTCCAAAGTTAACTTCGTCACCTATCTTATACCTGCGTGTTAACCGCTTTGAGATGTCGCGACGATTCTTAAGAGATAGAAAGATAAGGTCTCTTTAAAGCTGTTTGATGTAACTCGATTCTTTACTGAATCTGTTATATTTATGACATCGAATGTTCTGAAGTACGTTGTTTTGGGGCACGATAAATCTTATTTTTTTTATGTCCGCACTCAACAGATAAGGTGAGTTGTTAAATCAACATTTATATGAGGATTCATAGTTATTAATTTCGTCATAATGGTATTTTATAATGGTTCATTGAATTGATAATTAAACATTAATATGTATTATGTGAATATGGTTTATGGGGCTTTACCTCACAAAATAAATTAAATGTTTAGACAACTATTTAATACTTCTTTCGACCTTCTTCCAATTTTTGGTATTCATAATTAATCACGATCCTTTAATAGGATTTGTTATTCATTGAAGTTTCACAAAATACAATAACTCTCGTGTCATTGTGGTTACATGATTGTTTAGTTACCATATATATACTGCTATTACCTTTTTTACAGCCAGACCTATTTCTCCTGCATCATACGATCTTTTGTTGCCAGTCTGCTGTCATCGATGCAACACCTTCGTATTCTTCGTATTATGTCATTTACCTATCTAGGAAGGTTCATTTCTTGGTCCGGTCGGAATTTCAACGTATGACGACCAAAGTTCCAAAAACGATGGGGACTTATAAGAAAAAACAAAACTACAAGATACTTATTCCATAGTCCGTCACTTCCTAAATCCAAACTCAGTTAGAGTTTGGATTTAGGAAAACTCAAAAGATACCAGATGTTACAATCACTCCTACATTTGCACAAACACATAATACATCATCAGACAAACCTTTACCTTAAATCACACAAAACCACCATTTACTTTCATAACACTAACTCGCCGAAACAATTATATTCGACGTCGTATACGGAACAAGTATACCGTATCTGACTGGTCAAGTAGAACTAAATATAGAAAACAAATAATTTTATTAAAAAAAACATTTCAAAGGAATTGCATTAAGAATTACCAATCATCTGAAAAACATCTGTTCAAAGGAACTGATCCTCCAGTCTCCTGAAGACTGTTTCTGTATAGCTTTTATCCTGTATGTGCTTATTTGAAATCACTACAGCTCCTGACTTACACCGTTCTGTAATATTAAAAAATGTTAAAATACTAACCTGTAATAGATTATTTCCTATTCAAACTCAATAATATCAGGCATAATACTTTTGAAAGTTATTTACTTTTGGCATCTAATTATGCCCATTATAAGGTTCGAAACACAATAACGACATGCAACGATTTCATAAACTACGGTTACTGGTGGTTTCAAGAAATTATGTCGTAAGAAATGGAATGACGGTAATTTAAATAACAGAGTATGGGACTGTCTCTCCCCTTTTTGAAGAGAATATCGGAGTATAGATCCACCACGTTGCTCCAAAGCGGATAATACAGAAAATACAGATTTTCACAAGTTATTCTCCTTTAAAGAAAACTGTGTAATAAATCAATAATATGGCGCATAATTAAAATAAAACTCATTGGTGATAACTGAGTTTGTCACTCAGTCAACAGTTGTCAATTGTTAAATATTAAAGAGATAAATATACTTTGTCATAATCATTTGGAATAAATGACAATCTTTCTGGATATGACTCATATAATACATAGTAAGAAAGTCTAGTTTCTAATAACACAAGTATGAGGATAAAATTATTTTTGTTTTATCTAGTGTTAAAATAGTGTTTGTAAAGTAGGGGCCTGTTGCAATCCCACTGCTGGGAATAAATAGGCTTCCTCTCTCCATTTCTGGAGAGAAGGGTTGGAGCAAAGACCTACCACGCTGCTCCAATGCGGATTAGCAAGTTACACATATCTCAAGAATTTTCTAGAGATATGCAGGTTTCCTCACGATGTTTTCCTTCACCGAAAAGCGTGTGATAAATTGCAATTACCAATTAGACACATAAATTTTAATAGAAAAACTCATTGGTGCCTGCCCGGGTTTGAACTCGTGTTCCTCTCGAAAGAGTCGCACGGTCTCACCGCTGGGCTATCACAGCTCCCTAAATAATAATAAATAGTGTTTAATAAGAACAAAATAACAATTAGTGTCATATAAAAATCGCACAATTACTACAGCTTTTCGCGTGGTAGAGGCCTTCGATGTCGGAAGCCGGTAGCGCCGCCCGCTGGGCGCCCCGCCGGGCGCCTCCTGCAACGGCGACGCCGCTCCACGCCACTAGCTCATATTTTAATATCTTAATAACCGTTTAGGGTGTGTTTAGGCAACACTTTGAGTAATTATCCAATTTATGTCTGACAAAATGACTCACTGATTATCTAATTTGTATGTAGACATGTTGTTTCATGTTCGAAATGATGTAACATCAATTATGTTGTTACAAGTTAATAGAAATATTATAATAATTTGTCACTTAAGTCCATTCAACAGAAGCTACCAATACCGTCATCGATCATTTGTATTCAGACTAGTAGTATAAAAATCTTATAGTTATTAATTTCACTGCATACACTGCGGACTCAGTTGCGGTACGCTTTCACACAATTTAATTCTGTGTGATAGAAATGTTTTTATACTAAGGGTAACACCAACTTCCTGAAATTACTTTGAATAAAAATTGCCAATTAAAAGACAACTTAATTTTTTTACTAACTCGTGCTTAATAGGGAAGTATGGGTAAAATACGAAGCAACATAGTACCTAAGGATGGAAATCATTAAAAAATTACATCATGAGTAATCTGTTTCTGTAGAATAAATGGCTAAGGCCACAAATGCTGGAGCATCCAATTAGAAATAGATGCGCGATAAATGTTTAAAAAGACTTCCTGCTTAAAAAATTGCACTATATCCCGAAAATTAAACGGTAACACGAGCTTATAGCTTTGCCTTAGAAGATTTGTCTGAATTAATTTTAATGAAAAGCGATGAATTAAACAAAACTCGCATGACGCATCTCATCAAACCATAGAATCTTGAAGACATACTGATAGAGTTCCAAAGATTAAGGTGACACCCTCCTTAATAAAATAATGATTTCTATTTGATGACAAATAAAATATTCCTTTCGTATCTATAACCGAGCATCGACATAAAATGGAAAGCCACAAGATCGGTGCGATATCAATAGCATTCTTTTGAATCTTTTTAACGAAGGTTTAGTCATGTATTCTCGTTAGTAGGTAGCGAAAGTTATACTTAGCAAATTAAAAGAACAAGTTGAAGATGGCGAGAAAGATGATGTAGATTGAATACCTACGCAAACAGTTCAAACAGTGACAAGCAATATAACAGAACTAACTACTTTGCTATAATCCGCACGGGTTAAGTGAATGCATGCAAAGCCAATGTGTATGAAGCAGGCAAAATCTACGCACCTTATACATGCAGGACCAGCCACCACATGCACCCCAAGGCGCAATTCACCAGCAACAACGCACACAAAAGCAGCACACACACCCACCACCACAATCTCGACGATCGTTTCGCCCCGAAACCGAAGCATCATCAGGAGGATAGGCTGCATGTGGTGGCTGGTCCTGCGTGTATAAGGTGCGTAGATTTTGCCTGCTTCATACACATTGGCTTTGCATGCATTCACTTAACCCGTGCGGATTATAGCAAAGTAGTTAGTTCTGTTATATTGCTTGTAATATGGAATTCCGCAAAGTAACGCCTGCTTCTATAAATCATTCTATAAATCAAACAGTGAATCAATAAATTTAAGTTTCTTTCAGAAAATTTTGTGGAAGACAATGTATTTTTCTATTGATATCCCAAGATTTACTTTCGGTCTTTCAATAGTGAAGTTTACTATAAGGGGTCGTTAATGGCTGGAAACTGTATAGTCGGCGCGGACGCTGGCGCGGGCGTCGACGCACGTTGGTTATAGAGCACGATTTGGGCAAGCGAACTCAATACAAGTACATACGATTGATTTACGAGATGAGCGTGTGCCCTTTGTGCTCCAGCTGACTAATGGACGGACGCTCACGGACATTTATGTAGATTGATTGTATGAATTTTATTCACAATGTTAATACACTAACAGATTTAGATGTCATTTAGAAATGGCGCTGTAAAGTTGCGCAATTTAAGCCGTAAATAATGGATGACGAATGATTAGTTTCTGTACCGAACTGCAATCTAGGTGGGGCTGCAATTGTGTACCGGAAGACAAAGAGTTTGTATATTGATGCTGGTTTTGTGTCCTCGTGATTTCGTTGCTCTATATTTAAATTTCTTGTACGTGAATGGATATTTTAAAATCATATTTTAATCCATAGATTAACAATGATTTAAAATGTCTCGGCTTATTTCCGATAACAAATATTAGTGTATTGGATTGTTTTAACAAAGAATGGACTGTTTTATCCCCAAAAGACAATGTCAGGATGTATATCGACGTTATATTCGTTTTTGCGTGGCTTATATGCAATATTTTTCAGATTTTTCTTAATTTTTCGTAATCCCAAATTCTAACATTCTATTCAACCTTACCTAAATATTAATGATTATAGTTCCTGATACATATTATAAAGTCAAAAGTAAAAATATATATAAAACTTAGTGCTTAAATATTTTCCTAGTCCAAATTGTTGATCGATTTATATTGTGAACATTATACCTTTAACGTAGGCACTTACAATATTTTAAAATGCATATTGTACATAATGTATAACAAAACAACCTGAGGATAGAAAACAAGATAATGTTAATCGAAAACTTGTAATAGTACCTAATGGAAAAAGATAATGATAATTATCACCTCGTGACAAACAGAAGCACGTAGCGATGATGGACGGATCGAAAGGAGTCAATAACATCATCACAATGAGCCTAAATGCCAAACTGTCTCGCGCTACACCGTGTTCAATTACCACAGATCGACTAGTTTTGATACTTGACGATAAGTAAGACATTAATACGAAGTAGATAGAATTTTATCCTTTATTTTACATTTATCTACCTATCTAACTTTTATCTTTATTTATCTATCTACTAATTTTATCCATTAAATGTATGTAGTTGCATTAAAGATGCCCGTTTTTTTTAAACGTAGGTATTAATTCCTCGCTATATTGTTATGTTATTTTATGCTAAAACTAATGTCAGGTTATTGAACAAATAATTACCAACTTAAATATATTTAATGTCGGCAAAACTGATGGAGGTGGGATAGAAAGAAGTCATTCTATAGAAATGAAGGTCGGTAAGAGAGGACTCTCTTGGGTACTCTGGGTGTGGAAGTGAACAGTGAAAATGGACACTCAATATGTTATTGATAACGGAATTGGAGTGTCTTAGACTAAACTGAACTGTTATTTAAAAAGAGAACTGTTATTTATACTCATACTTTTTGTATAATATTTTCATATACATCACATTAAAAGTTTACGTTTTAATAAACTTAAAATATGATCTATTCATAACATAAAAAAATATGTTTTTAACCCTGCCATTAAGGAAACAATTTAGTGGATATTTTACATTTCTTAAAAATACGACTTTTGTCTAATTAGTTTTTTTATTATTTTACAAATTGGCGAGCAAAATTATTATTGTAATTAATAAAATTAGATCCATTAAAGAGTATTCTCTGAATATAATCATTCAATCTAACTGCTAGCTATATTTAGTTGAATTTTTGGCTGCTATTCAAATGCATTAATAAAGTCAATAAAATGGTTTCTATAAAATTACGGGTGACTAATATCAAAACTGGCCAAACGAATTTCATATCGGAAGCCAAAGAAAAGTTATTATTTTCTGAACTATGGTCATTAAAATTTTTGATTAACAGCGTTTGATCCGTGTCGATAAGATGACTCAGCAAGATGTTTCATAAGCCCTTTACTTTCAACCGTAACTAATTGTTGTACTTTTTATTGCATATTTAATAAAATATTATATCTTTCAGGGTGCCTCGTAATAATTATTAATATTTAATTTGTATACAAAAAATTACAAATATTTAACTCATATAAATTAATGTTAAATGAATTCATTAAATATTTACAATTCGATTAATGCTTGCCATCAATGCGGAGAAATAAATCTCTTAAATATATACCTTTATAATATACTTTTTTAATACAATATGATTTGATAAATTTTATGGCAAATTAACAGATAGTTGTTATATAACAAGTTTCTGAAATATATTATAAGGGCCAGATTTTAACATTAAGATGGCTTAAGCTAATTGTTGAATCGGTTGATTACTGCATGTATACAATTTATATATTATAATTAACTTATTTTGATTTGAATTAGGTCAGTTTCATACTAAGCGTGTGATATATTCGTATTACATTTTTACATAATCGGAAATTTTATAAACAAGACAGAAGTTTTGAAAGACAAGATAATAAACCTATTCATTAATGGGAAGATTCCATTGCATGTTATGATGATAATTTATCGAAAGTGCTCAATCATTATGCCCTTAAATATTCACTATCACAAAGATACAATCGACTGTAAAGTTTAATGCTCAATTATTAAGATCTGAAATTGATTGTCTATTATACTTTAAAGATAAATTCGCCGGTAGCGCGCTATAATCGATTTGTTTCGGATGAATATCGCCAGTGGAAGGTTTTTATCGCTATGTGTTTTCTAAATAATTATGAGGGTTATAGTTATTTTTCAATTATCAGAGTAACTTAATTGTCTATTAAATTTTATTTCAACACTAAAGGATAATTGTTACTTCATGTGATTTAAATATATAATTTTTTTATATTTTCACTATGGTTTTGGCTAGTGCCGTAATGATAGAAATCATACACATACTAGTATCTAATGACGCATAAGTTGCGCCTCCAAAAATTCCGAAAATCATTATTCGATCTTGGTATACGTTTTTACAACAAAATTTCTCTATATTATCTAGCCTTTACACAAGTTTAGAAATGATCTTTAAATGATGCTACAAAAATCTTGCTATACAATTGAATATTATTTGAGTGATAGTAGCATATCTTAACTGCAGTCAGCTACGCCCCAAGCTGCAATGATTACCTTGTAACCAATCTAATTGTATTTTTTCTAAAGATTATCCGCCGAGTTTCTTGATAGTTCTTTAAGAAATGAGCAAAGTTCCGAATCAGTGGTAGTTTCTTTAAAACATTTGACGATTCAAACTACTGTAAACAGTCCACTTCAATAAAGAATATTTTGAATTTAAAATTAGAATTTGATAAGAGATTTTGAACTTGCGAATTTCAGCTTCTGTGGTCCTTCGGCACTACAGGAGACCCGTAAGTTTTTTAATACGCAGCTGAATTTACTTGGGATTACTCCGTTCTTTTTCTGGTTTCCATTCAACTATCTAGTTCCATTTTTGTCGTCTGATCTAAATGTCAATAATTATTTACAATGGAATTCCACGGATCAGAGTTCAAAAACCTTGGCGTACAAGATAAGATCTTTGTCATGAATATGCCCTATTATATTTAATTGATTAATTATGAAATGCCAGTTATTGTGAAGTGAATGTTATTGACATTCAACGTATATGAATATAGTTAGTAATAACTAATGTACATTCTACAGTTCTTACGTGATTGCCCGTTAAGGTTCCTAAAGATGTATGTTGAAACACATTTTTAAATAATGAAATTATTCGAATTAGTTCAGTCCTATTTGTATTGATCGTAGTCAATAGGGATAGGTAGATATATATTTATTTATAAATCTGTTCTAGTCTTATATCTGCAGCATTATAAGATTATAAATGATTAGAAGAAAAGTAATAACAGATAGTATTTTATTAGTAATTCTTGTATTTTCTACGTCAATTAAATAGGTCACCATTTTTACTTTGCTTCAATCATTACTTTTGTCAAATTTTTATGTAGTTTGTTAAAACTAAAAAGTCTTAACTTAAAGGCTTTACGATTTTGTCGTGGAGTCTATCTCGTGATGATGCTACGGTTGCGGGGCGAAACGATTGTTGAGTTTGTTATAGTGAACGTGTGAAGTGCTTGTGTATTGTGGTGGCAGTGGTGGAGGTTTGTGCATGTGTTTTTACGAATCCTGCATGTAACGGGTATGAAAAAACGGATAGTCCACTATACATTTAGCACTGTATATATTTTCTATTTACATTATAACAAATAAATTTTATTATTACTTTTGTTTTAACTTAAAGTATTAAACGATAATAATTTTTCATCCTCTAAGTAGTTTAAGTTTATAGAATTAGGCGTTACTTTGCGGAGATCCATTATACAAAAGTAATAATAAAATTATTTTACTATAATCTTCCATAAATCGCTTATTATCGCTATTAATCGCTTTATCGCGGATTATAGCATGACAATTTTATTATTACTTTACTTTAAGTTTTTAATATATTATATCAGATTTAAAAACTGTTATTGTGATAAGCTTGTTTAAATTGTTCACGATAATTCTAAGAGTATTCAGAGGTAATGGTCATGTATTCATTTTATTTAATTTAGAACTCTTTCAGACATTATACAAACACGGCTGCACAATTCATTATTCGAATAGTTTGTTTAAATTTCTTTTTACTATCTAATGTCGAAGCACGTGACGTTTATTCGGATCGCTTGGAATACTGCACCTGTTAAATGAGAATATCATCACGCTCCGGATCCGCTCGGACCGCTTCATTTTATACCAAAAAAATCATGCTCACGTACTTCACGAATTATATGGACCGGACGGGCGATCACTAAGAATTGTACAAAGTGATCCATCTACGGTAAAATGAATTCCCGTAGCCGAAAACGTGATGGCTGCTTTTTTAGACAATATTATAATCGAAGTGTATCGATGAGACAGTTGAAATAAAGACCTTTTTAGTATCTACAACAGCAATGAAACTAATGTCCTTATTGTTTTGTTAATCCCATAGAGTTATTATACTAGAGTAAGAAAGCTAGCCTAAAATGTGCCATATTACAATAGAAAAAAGCACATGTTGATTGCTTGAGTTTCATCTTTCCTCGCATTATTTATTGTGTCGCTCACTTACAGGGCCCCCTATTCCAGTATAATTACTTATATGTTTATTCTAAGTCTCTTAGGATTTTCAACACTTAATTACCATACAAATTGAAAAAAATATATATGGGAGAATTACGCACATGGTCGTCCGTCCCCTGTGTAACTAAATACTTTTTTTATGGGTGACGGACAACTAGTAAATATATTTTTAAATAAATATATTACACCCAGAGTCTAATGTGAGAATACGTATTTCCGTAGACTTCTCTCGCAGGGAATCACGCGGACTTAAATTGTGAATGCCACGTATGGCTCTTTATTGTAAGAGCTATAAAGCACCAGTTTAGAAACGACTAGATTATTAAGCTCTGAGTATAGCTAGTCTTTGCAGGTACACACAGGTAGAGATCTTTCATTCTAAAAGTGCACGCCCCTCCAATGTCTTTACTCACACACAAAAAACTTATGTACAGACGAAACACACGCAAACTTGTTTTTCTAATTGGTTACTCAGTTGTCGAACCGACACGAAAGTAGGAGCACGCATCGATTATTGCCAAAAGAACAGTTAGCATGTCATAAAAAGAGAGGATAAATATTTTTTATTTTTTATTTTAAATAATAATTACATAAATTTTTTCTTTAATAGAAAAATATCGAGAATTTTATAAAACTATGTGGCGAAAAAAAAACAACAAAACTTAACATCTATCATTATTTCATCATTAAAGCCATTGCTTTAATTAAGGAACGAATTGACATGATTGATAGAATTATGTGGGAAAATAAGTGTCGAAATGTGAATGATATTGAGATAGAATATATGAAAAATTTTGAATTTATAATTGATGTTGAGTCTGAATCTGAAGATAGCGACGTGAGTGAATAGCGTTAAAATAGTAAATATTTATTGCGGTTTAATTTTTTTATTTTTTTACTAATAAAATAAATGAACAGACTTCTGTACATTACGTTTTATTTATCATTCTAATAGTTACATAATGAACATATGATATGATCTTTATTAAATTAAGTTGGCAAGCTAGCTCTTGATTGCGAATTCACCTGATGGATGCCGATGTAGTTTAAGTTTCTTAAAAGGGTTTGGAGATTAAACGTGTTACCCTTCAGGGCTTTTACACGACATCGTACCTGAATGCTAAGCCGCTCGGTGGTACGTCTTTGTTAGAAGGATACGTCGGAAGTATCTATCTAGTCAAGACCAGGGATAAATTTTAGAAATATACTAATATGTTTTTTCTAGGATTCGAATGCGGAACTTCCCGTTTACAATCCACAGCGCTTACTATTACTCCAGGGAAACGTTAAAAACTTACTTTTTATTCTAAAGAATTTTCAACATAAATTTGATTATAAATATTATATAATATTAGTTTTATTTTTATGCAAACGTTACTTGTAATGAAAGATCTCTACAGTACACTTTATACTGAATTTCGTCTGGCCCGTTGGCGCAGTGGGTAGTGACCCTGCCTTCAGCTCCGCGGGTCGCGGGTTCGATTCCCGCCGATGGCCCACATTTTCTATAAACAATTTGTTGGTTCTTCGTGCCTGGGTGTGTATTTGTATTTAAGTATGTATTTAAAATTATATATGTAGTATATCTACCAGTTGTCTATCACCCATAACACAAGTATTAAATTACTTACTTTGGGGTCTGATGAGCTTGTGTGTAAGTGTCCCATATATATATTATTTATTACTGCATCGTTAATTTTCAGTGGTTGTAATTAGCCAGGACATTATAACTGTAATTAATAGAGTGCTGTTACACGATTCGCACTAAATATGAAATCAACAAATTGGTTTTGATGCGCCCGCAAATAATAGGTGGGTGCGGCTGAGCGCTTCGCTGCCAGTCTCATTGTACTCACTATAAATAAATGGCAACAACAGGTGAATAACTAATTTCACTCGTAAAATTAGCTCTCCATGGGTGGAGTGCAATATTTATCCGTCGACAACATCCGTCTATTTATGTACAATATTGCCGTGACAGATTACTTCACATCATATTGAATAAGCGCTGAACTCGCATTGCGGGCTATTGTAGTCGAAACTAATTCTGTAAAATTCATTTATTGCTGGTACAATAAGCATGATGATGTATCCGATGATACATAGTTATATTTACATATATGATACGTATGACACACAAATCTTATTATACGAGTTATATCCCATGCAATCTGAATTGTGTATTCGAATTCAAATCCAAAATATTATTTTTTCAAGTAAACATGTAAGCAAGTGCTTTTGAATCGTCACCTCTACTGCTGGTGCGAAAAAAAGCGGTTACCATATAGAGCCAGCCAACTCGGCGGTCGTTCTTTTCAAAATTGAAGTCTTATAACTAGTTACATTTTGTCATTGTCATCTTGCCATAGTCTAGTTCGAAGAGTTGCTGTATGTGCGCATTCATATCATTTATGCAATCCTTAATAGTATAGGCTTTCTATCTCAGCCTCCTTTTAAAAGGTTTTTGGTTAAATATGTTAATCACAAAGACATGATATTAAAAAGATATATAAAACTATTGTATAGAATGAAAATTAACTCGGTGTAAAAATATACACTAAATTGAATTTAACTGCAATAAAACTTTAATTTTAATTTTATTTTTAATTAAAGTTTTATTTAAGTCAGTTAATTTGTAAACCAATCTATATAAACGAGATTCTTTCGTCCTAAGTTATAAATATAAGATGAAGTAATAAAATTCATACGACACATCTGAAAACAATATCGATTGTAAAAAAGCCTAAAAATGTATATTTAAGTTAGAAATAGGAACCAACGCTAAAAATGAGATAATAATGCTTTTTTTTCGTAACCATTGTCAAGGTTAAGAACTAATGGATGCCGATTAATCATTCGAGATGATTTGACGAATTTTACTTATAATTTATAGATTTCATAATGAACTTCGCTATCAGAATTAAATGGTAAAAAACCATGTCATAAAGTAGACTCAAACAAAATATTCAGACTTAATAAGTAATGAAAATAATTGACTGCAATATTGGAACCAACCGGCAGTTAAATATTCTCGAACATTGTTTTTGTCACTCTTAAATATGCAGAACTCGGAATAAAATATTTGATGCGGTCGACGCCATTATATAAATGGAATTATTCATGGAGCCAGATGTCGGAAAAATGCTGTGAAATTCGACAATTCATTTACTTTTGCGAACGATGTGGCTTTCTGTATCAGTATATGATTTATTATTTACGTGTGCAATATGAGACATATTTCGCATAAATAATAGGTAATATCTACAAAATAATCCACATATAATAAAGCAGGCGTTGTAGAAATTGTATTTGCTGGTACATTTATGACAATCTGTTACTAAATCCCAATTTCATATATAATCTGAATAAAATGTTATTATCCACTCCTTATTTATACTTATTTAAAAAAAAAGTCCTCTAAAGTTGCCTGTCTGTATGTAATCGATTTTCTCAAAATTGGAGCGGATTTTTGTACGGTTTTTACTAAAAGGTAGGGCAATTCTTGCGGAAGGTTGAGGTTAATAGTACACTACGGTTTTTATAAATTGTTTTAAAGATGTCATGCAGTTGTAAAAAAAACTCGCGTGCTGAGAGCTTTTATTCGCGTGCTCCGCATAAACCAACAAATATACACTAAAGTAATGTTCTATAGAATTATAGATCTACAAAATTCTACGAAAAAAATCGTATTTTTTCTTTAATAAGAATTCGTATTCGTACTCGTAATTCGTAGTTATTGTGAGTTAACTAAAGATATAGTGATATCTCTTTAGTTATCTCACAATAACTACGAGAACTTTGATGTTTCAGTGTTCGCTTAATGTTGTTCGAACTGAGTAACTACAGCATTATAATATAGCAAATAAAATTTTATGTACAACTCGAGGTTAAAGAACAACCAAGAACATCAGGAAGATTAATTGTACCTAGTAGTCACCTCACCATGACATTACCAAGCGTTATGAGTAATTATTCTTCTTAACTATTCTATTGCAAAAATAAAATTAATAGATATGAAAGAACGATAATTGTAATAGCGTCGTTGATTTCTACCATCAATTCCGTGTATGTGAAGTAGGTAGGGCAGCGCCTAACTCAAAGCTCGCCTCCCCACAAGTGTTCAAAGCGGGCGAAACGACTAGTCAACCCTTTGCCGCTCACTCGCTCGTGAAATCACTCAAATACTGAATATTTTAATCTGAGCAGATAACGAGATCGCAATTCTATTAGATGAAACAGCTATGTGAGGTTAAACACGGATTGGTGGGGCACGATGCACTGCTCGCGACCTCTCTTTCGCGCATTTCATTTTTCGAAATTGACAATCGCTCCTTTGATGCAATTATATAACTAACTAGCTTTTAAATGCAACTTCATTCGCCTGGACTGCTGTTAATATTTGAGTAAACCGTAATACTTATATTAATTATAGTTAAAGTGGGTTAACCTTAAAAGCTAGACATATGCTGTCGCGAACTTTTATTTAGGACTTTTAGAAGGGAACAATTTTTGTGATGTAAGATTTTTGAATAACTTTCACCGTTTACTTAGCGTACGAAGGAAAGCTTTAAATGTTGCCGTTTTCGCAATATTTTTTTTGCTGTTCCTCTCCTATTCATCTTAGCGTGATGATATATAGCCTTCCTCGATAAATGGACTATCTTATACACAAATAATTTTTCAAATCGGTCCTGTAGTTTCTGAGATTAGCGCGTTCAAATAATCAATCAAACAAACAAACAAACTCTTCAGCTTTTATATATTAGTGTAGATAGAATATAGATGAAATGCGGCGCCCTAGGTGAGGAATTGCAACTATAACCAGTTGCTGGTATAGGCTATCGGTAAATTCATTGTCTCACAAGTCATTGACAAATTAAGCGCATACTACCATAAGGTATCTCAACATCACATTGTTGAGTTCTCAGACTCATTATCAGCTGCAATGCAGGTTGAAAAAAATTAAGGGTTAAGGGAAAATAACATTTTTAGTTATATCATATGACTAATCCTTGATTTATCAAATGACAAAGTCAATAAATGGAGTAAATATACTTCATATTCAACTGATTCAGAGTCACTTTATTACTTCTCTATTAGGAACCAAATCTCAATCATCGCAAAGCCGTGTATAGCATTGAGCAATAAAGCAATCAAATATTTACTAATCTCGAACAGCGCGAGTGTCGCATGAACCCCTTCTGTGCCCGGACTCATAAAATAAATTGAAATAGTCTCGCCGCCCCCCAAATTAAAATATTCAAATGGGACGCACGCGCAAGAAAATTGAAAATTGTCGTCTATCGCCCGCAAATGAAACCTATAACTTCTCATATACATTCGCTGCCAAATAAAGTGAACAATGTGAGAATTGATTATTTGTGTCATTTATACAGAGCGTGTAGCGATAAGTTACTATAGTTATAGTTATAGACGTAAAGAGTGTCAATTTTGTACATTTAGATTTAGTATACTAATATCATTAGTAAAAACTAAAAATTCGTAATGTGTAGGTACTGGTGTAACTAGTTAAACTATTACTTTATACTTACTACAAAAATATATTTTTTTTCTATAATCCGGGATAAAGTAAATAGAATATATGTATATATAATGCTAAATGTATTGTGGACACTCCATTTTTTCATACCCGATACTTGCAGGATTCGTAAAAACACATGCACAAACCTCCACCACCGCCAACACAATACACAAGCACTACACACGTTCACTATCACAAACTCAATAATTGTTTCGCCCCACAAACGAAGCATTATCAGGAGATAGATATGGAGGATTTCCACAAAGTAACGCCTAATTCTATAAATTATTTATACTTTATCTTGAGGAGAGTATGAACCACTTACTGTACTGCTTTTAAACAACTCGCGACTTTACCCAGTCAATAGGGAAATTATAATAATAACAGCTTTTTATATGAATTTACAAATGGTACTACTATATCAAACAATTACAATTAGAATGTCCAGGATGTGATGTCTTTATAGGTGAGGTATTGCTACATAATAAATAATAGGATACGACCATTGCATAATAATAGGTACAATAAATAAGTTTAGGGACATATAAAAATTATATTAACACATCATTACGATAAGGATACATAATTATCATTAATATTTATAGTAGTGCCATACGTTTTTATGAGTTTTGCATGCATCGGGTATGAAAACGGATAGAGAACTCTACATTTAACTTCACATTTTTTTTACTGCGGATCAAGTTAAATAATATTGTCAATACTTTCGTTTCATTAACAAGCTTATCATGTAGATTAAGAAATTTTAATCACAGAACAGTAAATTCATATTTGATATGCGTTTAATGTCAAATTTATTTGCACTGCAGTGTACTCAACATAGAGAGCATCAAATTCGATATGCCACTGAATAATGCCATAAATGGTTTTCAGTTTTATGACTGCAATTTAGCCCCAGACATTGAATTAAGTATTTGTTTTATGCAAGAATAGATTTTAAGAATATACATTATAATTAATTTCAAATATTGCCCGGAGTATGACGAAGTCATGTATTTTAGCATACTGCAATACTACGGATAGGGTTCAAATTGTATGTATATGTTGGGTATATAAATAAAATAAATAACGGTAAAAGAAAACATGATTAAATTAAATTAAACATTATGAAAATTTCTGGTATACGTTGAACGTTATAACCTGTCATTTTTCACTGGACCAACATTGTTGGTCTGAGCTCCAATTCTTATCATCAAAAAAAAAGAAAAGGCCTTTTCTCAGCTTTGGGATCGTAACAGAGCTCTATCCAAATGATATGCAGGTAATATAATGATGTCTTAATGGTTTTTACAGTGTGATAAGGCGGGGAGGGCGAGCACAAAGGTCTCGAGGAGGATGAGAAATGCAATGAAGAAAAAGTAGAAAATTTACTGCCGTCCGGAAAGGAGTCTCAATGAAAAAATATTCAAAGAAACAATTTAATAATATTTATCTCCATGTTACAATATGTCACGCCCGTGGGAGCCGCAACCATGGCTTCCGTTGTTTTGCGGCTGACGGGATCCGGTGGTTTTATTTTGCGTAACCTGATAGACATAGACCTTACATCCTTGATTTTAATAATAACAAGCCAGTGATATTTTATCGACAGATTACTTTTGATACATTAAATCAAAGTTTTAATGTGGCATATTGAATATATTTCGAATCTGCTTTATTAAAGTATGTGAGTTAAAAACAAAAAAACTTCAATAGTGGACTGTATTTGTAGGTTAGAGATTATAAGAATATAATATAATATAATATAATATTATATTCCTATAAAATTACTGAACGGAAGAATGGAAAATTTTAACCTTTTGAATAATATTTATAGTATTCCGAATAATATAAATATTATTTATAATAAATAAATATTATTTTAATTAACTAATTTAATATAAATATATAATATTTAAAAATTATTATAAATATATAGTATTTAATAATTTAATATAAATATTATTTAAATAATATTTATATTATTCCGAAAATTACTCGGCCTATGGTACTTATGCCAAGTTATTATTATTAAAAAAAGTCCCCAGAAGCTGTCTGTATGTGATCGATTTTCTCGAAATCTACTGAACCGATTTTTGTACTGTTTTTACTCAAAGGTAGTTCAGGAAGACTCATTACGGTTTTAAATTTTGTTGAAGAGATCGCGCAGTTGAAAAAAACTCGAGTGTTGGGAGCTTTACTCGCGTGCGCCGCGTAAATCAGCAGAACTATATAAGATATTCCAAAAATTGAAAAAATATCATACTTGAATTTAATAACTCGAGCCCTTTACGATTGTATAATCGTAAAAAAAATAGAATATTATAAATTATATATCTTTATTGAAATTGACAAAGTAGAAAAGTTAATGTATAAACTAAAGACACACAATAAGACCTTATTGATAATTAGCGATTTATTCAAGGCACCTTTTTGGCTAGACTATCTATTAATTCAGGGAGGTAAATAAGGTAAATGGCGATTTCTAAATGGTTAACAAATGAATAATACCGATAAAATAAAGGATCTTATTAAGTTACTTACTGTACCCGCAGCTTCGCCCGCGTGGAAATCAGTGTATCACAAATTTTTACCGTTTAAAGGTCGACCTCGCGAAAATTCTAGGATGAAAACCCTAGATGTTGCCCCACAACCTGTATGTTCCAGTGAAAGTTCCATCAAAATTGGTTTAGCAGTTCCGGAGAAAGTACTATTACTTTACTACCATACTACAGTATTACTATATAGTATTAGTATATAGTAGTATTAATATAGTAGTAGTTTAGTACTATAACTTTAAACTTTTCAAGAATTACACCAGCTAACAGTAAACCGTGCAAAAATCCGTTCAGTAGATATTAAATCGATCACACACAGACAGACAGCTTTTGGGGACTTTGTTTTATGATATGTATAGGTTACGATTAGTTAAATGAATTTAAATTGCGATTTCAAGTATAATACCGTTGTTGTTGCATATTTGAGCTTAATCGGGCTATTAACTAAAATGTAAGTATTAACCAGCGTGCGCACTTATCGATGTTGTTCAAAATAAACCATTAATTACATCTGAGGTTGTATGCATCCGGCGTTGTAGCAAGTGATACCCTGGGAATCAAGTGTCTTCCGTTGTACTGGCGATGCACTCACTGCATCGCCGTCGTGGACATACGCCCGATGAAAACGCATCTCATTACTTTAACATCTCGCCTTTACCTCCGAATGACCCCAATCGCCCTGCGAATACACTTTTTATTCATTTTGACGCATTTAAAGATTGAAAACGATTGCTTCCATTCATAAAATTATTAATGTGATCGTAAAATTGGGTAAATTTTATTGTCTCGAAGGCATAATGGGAAACTAATGTAGCGTGTTATTATTCAGATCGGCTGTAGCAGTAAAATACGAATGTTTGTGCCTGAGAGATTCGATGATGCGACTGCGTTCCCAGCGGAAGTCCCCTCTGCTATTTGAATATCAAACATATTTTTGGTAATATTTCATCGGAACAGTTATGATATTCTTCCTTTACATTTTATTGCGCGGACGTGTATTGTATGCTAACGTAAATGCGTTAATTGGTATGAGTCGGGGATTTTCGAGATTTGTATCTTTGTTTATAAAAGGAACAATGCACTTTATAAGTAATATTTCTGCTTTGCGGCTGTATAATTTTTAATACCACACGTCTTAATAAATCTCCGATATTTATGCTATGCATATAAAATGTAATGTTTGCTTTTATCTTAAGCGTAAAATTAACGCAAGATTGTTGAATATGTTATCGTTTGTTGATTTATGAGAACACAACGTTAGTGGCCTGTAGTCGCGATGCCATCGTTAAGTTCACAGAATTGCACAGAGAGCTATTTGTTCGTAAAGTCACGGACGTTGGGCGCTTCGCAGCTGCTTTTATGAAAATATTATTTAAAACACATGTTATACTCTTCGAATGATTCAACTGATAGGTATGATAATAGATGTGAGAATAAATATTTGATTACGAATATTATAAAAGGGTATATTGTGGTGCATATTTTTTTCTAAGTCAAGAGGAATATGTAAGTTAAGGCTAGAACGGTAAACTAATCATACTTATATTTTAAAATCCCGTGATACTTATAATATTAATTGTAACTACGCTGTACATAATGAGTGTTAAAATTAAATATTTCAGTTTTTAAAGCAATATTCAGAATGTCATAATATAGCTATTTTGAGGAAATAACTGCAATTATGGCTAAAATTAAAATGCACTATTTTTGCCTTACTTACTGCAGGTCTTACAAAAAGTTTTCTATTGTTATATTTAAACTTCGTATTATATAGGTTAGTAAAATACTCTGCATAACCATTTCAACAATCAGGTCTGATAAAATCATAAATTTAATCAAAGAATTCATTATCTCGAGATACTAAGAGATTTTTCAAGTTCTTTACATGTCGAGCAACACGACGACAACCTTAATTCTAGTTTCTTTATAATCTGTGCTCCCATTGGAGGCAAATGAAAAAAATATTGTGCAACTTAATTACAATAATCTTAGAATTATAGTAGAAACTTTTTTGCCAGAAAATATAACAATTCATATATAAATATAAGTATCAAGATATGAGCTCACTGGCGCATTAAATCTCGATGTTGTTAATGACTTCATCTGCCTGGGCTCCACAATCTCAAATAACGGATCTTGTGAAGCAGACGTCAGAAGACGTATAGGAATGGCAAAGAGCGCCATATCACAGCTGGACCGCATCTTGGCAAATAAAAACATCATGCGCAAAGTCAAACCAAAGCTTGGCACAAGCCTGGTTTTCTCGATTTTCTTATACGGCGTGGAGACATGGACCCTTGTCCATGATTTCAACCGCATAGACGCATTGGAAATGTGGTGCTGGAGAAAGATGTTGAATATTCCTTGGACGGAACATCGGACCAACGGATCAATAATCAAGGAACTCCAAATTAAGACCAGACTTTCCACATCCGCATTTTAGAGTTCTTTGGGCACGTTGCGAGAAAGTGGCGACAACTTTGATAAGTTGCTTGTCACGGGCAAGGTGGAAGAAAAGAGGTCCAGTGGACGGTGCCCTATGCGTTGAACCGACCAAATTCGCTGAACACTCCACTCCAGTATCAGTGACGCCATCCACGCCGCAGAAGACAGAGCCAGGTGGTGGAAAATATTCGTCAACAAGGTATTACATAAAGATCACGACCCTCAACATTGAGGATTACGACGCCGGGAGGAGGATCAAAATCTGTTTATGACTTGAGTCCTATTTTTAAATATACAGTTGCAGCTCATTCGAAAGAGCCAAAATCTCTGAACACCTGTAGTTATAGCACACAGTCTTACTGTGTTCAGATCTACTGGCTTATGACACACCACTAGTATCCTTTCATAACGTAAATCATCAGTCACAATGTAATAAATTACATTCATATCGATCTTGTACACTGCCAAGAAGCATCACGCACTTATAGTCATCCCGTCAAAGTTGCCACCCAAATACGCGAGGTCACCGGGTATTTTGGCCATCAGTGATAAATATTAATAAAACGGTGCAATCGCCTTTCTTTTTCGTGAGAAAATAAGCACGGGAAGAGAAGACAATATGCTTTTGTTTTTCTTTATTGTTATTGCCGTAAAACATTTAGCGAGCAGCGTACGGCGATAAAACACGTTATTTTGTGTGACAAAACGTCGAGCTTCATGAGAAAATATTGACCCGCAGATAGTGGAATAAGCGAATTATTAGTGACGGCTCAAGCGAGACTGAACCAGCAAAATAAATTAGTCTTATTAAAAAAAACGTTTAATATACGTTTCATTTGATATGATCATGTTATAGTCTCATATTATTTATATTATATTACTATTATAAGCGTTTTTAAAGGATATAACTTTTTTTCGTGATATATACAATATTTAGACGATTTAATGCGCCGCTGTTGTATTGTAGTGTATATAATATAAATATTTATTACGAGTATATTTGTAATATGTGAAATAGCGTGTCTATTTTCACTCTCGTTTATTTTGTCGTTCAAATGCGCATTAGGAGGTTACATATACCTCAGAAATCCTATAAAGTTATTCAGATTTCATTGCAATATTATCTTTCAACGACTTGATAAATTGACTATATCAATTAAGCACATCTGGTTTTTTTAACTCTCATGTATCTTTCCGAGGTGAAAGAATGATGATGACTACGCGAAGTTAGTTCCGCACTTTCACAGTTCGGATTTTTAACAACACAAATTAAGGTTTAGTTTGCGTTGTCAAAAATCTACACTAAAAGTGAATAGAAACATTAACTATTCACTTTTCATAGTTAAAAGTTAATTTCCAAAGTATAGACAAAGTTGTGTGGAATAAAACTATCCATATGCTAATGTGACGAACGATGAATCGGCTACTAATAAGATAATTGACCGCGCTTATACGTAGGTAAATCAACATCTAAACAGCTGCGGCAAGAGCAAAACTCATCATGCGTGAAATAGTTGAAATTTATCGAAGTTGCATTGTTTCTATTAAGCATTATTTTCACTTGATTGCAATAAAATCGTACTGACGTAAAAAACCGATACTGTATGATGGTATAACTAAGAATTTTTTCAATCCTGGAAAAAAGCACGTTACTTAAGGACAAGGGTACGTGATTAGTTTTGGTTCGAAGAATAGTCTTAGAATACATTTAAAAGACTACGATTTTTTATCTGCTACTCTTCGATAGCCGCCAATCAGTCCAAAGTCCTGATATTTTAATTAGTATTTTTTAATATAACGCGACTGACTAATATGACTAATTCGAAGACAAAAAGTCACAATTTAAATGTTAAGTATTTTTAAAATGGTAGTTGTAATGATATTTATGGGAAATATTGCATATAATAAGATTAAAAGTAAAAAAATCTATGATTGCATATATTTAAAACCTGATTATAGCTGAATCATAGACATCTACGCATAGATGATTCACTTTATTGTTGTAAGTCTTAGTTCGGTTTAAAGTAAACAATCAATTAGGCTTAAATTATGGTACGATCCGTAATAGTGGATATTTATTGTCATTGGAATTTTATAACCGTTTCACTTATTTAATTGATATGAATGAGGCACTTAGCTTGTCGACTGCGCCTGCGGTACTTTTCAAGCCAGATATGTTCGAATCGTCATCATGTAATTTATATCCTGTTTTCCTATTAATAATTATATTGTTCAAAGAAAACGGCAACTTTCAAGAAAATATTATTATAATTTAATAAAATAAAATTTTAGTGTCTAATGAAATAATTACTGTAGTTTTTTGTGTGGTATTTACTAGGTGAATGCGAAGGTGTATTATTTTATAGAATTAGGCGTTACTTTGCGGAGATCCATAATACAAAAGTAATAATAAAATTATTTTGCTATAATCCGCGAAACATACGGATTATAGCAAAATAATTTTATTATTACTTTTGTGTTATATTTTTTTTTCTTATTGCCTCGTACGAACGGATACAACGTAGGATTTTTTCTTTCTAAGGCAGGATATAGATCCTGCCTTAGAACCTCAATCACATATAGATGTGATTGAGGCTGATTTATTATTTTATATATGTATTCGATATACAATACTATTGAAACAAGTGGAATAGTTTTTAAGACGCGCTGATGTATACAATCTTTTTATTATTGTTTAATTAATATTATTATTCCACGACTCCTAATTCATCTGTATATATTTTATAGTTTACTTTTTTATTTATAATATTGATATTTTTATCACAATACAAACTAAGTAGGTATTAGGTAAAATTAAGTAGATATTAGGTAACAACATAGGACGCCTTTAGTAATAGATTACTTTAAAATATACATATACATTACAATGTATATGTATATTTTTTACATTACATTACAATAAAGGGAATTATTTTAATCTCTCCTTTTTCAAGGTCGTCTCAACTAAATATAGGGGACAGGAAACTAGGGAATTCATTTTTCCTCTAATTAATCAAATCCCTAAAACATTTATAAAGAATAGCAGTCGCTACATTCATGAACACTTATTGAAAATTTGCATGCATAGTACCATCGGGATTAGTATGTCAACACGAGTGTATTAAACGTTTGTAGGTCTACACACGATTAGGAAACGATCTGTCCATGTTGTAAAGTATAAATAATTTGGTTGAAATGAAATGAGGGCCATTTAGAAACATGAGGGTAATAAAACTAGTGCGTGTCGGGTAAACTCGGTCGCAGGCCTACGAATGGCGTATCCAGTTTGGAAAGACCTCCAATTGTTCATGATTTAATTTCGTTCACTAGTCACGGAAGAAAGCGGGAGAGAGGCAGGGGAGGTCAACTTATAGGTTATAATACTTCGATGGAATCATTTGTTGATATCGGTAAACCATGCGTAACGTAACTACATATGAAATTAACATTCTAAACGTAGATGGACGTACGTGCGCTGCGGGCAGCGTTGTGTACCGTAAGTGTACTTGATGAAATCGATGTTTTGATATCAACTAGCGTAAAAATGTCGCAATTTACCCATTCTTTCTATGTCTGATGAATGGTAAGCACCTCATTATATCATCTTGAAAATTTATTCTCCTATGGATACTACATTGCCCCGAATAACGCGCATATAGAAAGCACTTTGAATATTTTAAAATAAATTTTATTACAATATAGCTGTAAAAATGTTAAATATGCTAACTTTATAACTTGATTTTAACTAAAACAACACAAATTGAGTGTCACAACATGTTATATGCTTAATAAAATACTTATTGGCCAAAACCAGTTTCGGCATCATTTGCGTCATAACGTGATATGATAAAGTATTTTGGGCTTAATGCTTTTCTATTTATGCACATACTGTGAAGAAAAATAGAAAATACTCAAATTTACTCCTAAAATATATCTTTAGTGACTTCAATTGTATACATAGACGAATTCAGAATAGTTAAACATGAAATTTAAAATTAATGTCCTCCGCTGTTTAGATCAATCAAAGCTCATTCACACTTATTTTTTTCTTAAGATATTATTTATTATCAATTATAACGATTAGAACCATAGATGACGTACCAAATTTAGAAACGTAATTGTTGTTAAATACGCAAAAATATCATATTTCTGGTCGTGGAGAAAAATAGAGAAAAAATCGTAATGTGCAATACGATTTTTTTCCAATCGTGGAGCCTATCCTTCTGATGCTTCGGTTCTGAGACCAAACCATCGTAGATTGTCTTAGTGAGTTTGTTTAGTGCTCTTGTAGAGTGTTGCTGGTGGGGGCACTTTATGATACGTGGGGTGACTGATCTTGCATGTATAAGGTATGTGAACGCCTGCTTTATGCACTTAGCATTACATAAATTCTAAATAAACAAACGCGGATTATAGGAAAGTAATTCTGTCATAACTTTTAATCCTTCAAATATTGAATGTATGAAATACACCTCCATGAATATATTTGGACATAGACTAATGAATTTGAAATAGCATTAATATGAATTACCACGTTGCTGGACACGTGCAATCTTGAAAATATCATCACTCCATTATTTTACAAATGAATGGACATTATTTTATTATGAATCTGTAAGCGTTCGATATTATCATAAATATTTGCATTATTTTTAAAAAATAACTGGGTTCATTTTCAATTCAGAACAAGGTTTGAATACGTCAAAGTGAGTTTTTGAATTATTCTTCGTATGGTTATTAATATTAATTTTTAAGTGTTTCATGGCTTCTTTCTTTAATGTCCAGTATAGTTTATGAATTTGATTACTTTAAAATTTCCTTTAAGTTTGGGCTTTTTATAGAAATTGATATAGGAGTCATTTACCCAAAATCTTATTTTGTATTTTTCAAGCAACCTCATTTTTTGATTTTTAATAAAGCTATTCATTGATATATATCATCTACTACTACTTATTATTTTAATCTATAACACATTGAAAAGTACATATTTAAGAGAATTCTAAACTCCCTGGCATAACCTTACACAAGCATATTTTGCCATTTACTACCAAAGTGAAATTATATACAGATAAAAATATGCCAACCCTAACAGTAACATCTTTATTTCTAGATGGGTTAATAAAATATGGACAAGTTCCATAATTCAAAATCTTCTCAGGTGCCGTAAATCTTTCTTACGCTGTATATCACGGTTACATTTTCCTGCTAATTAATTTTGATGCTTTCTTTTTCGTAGCCACTAAGGAAGTGAATGAAATTCCAAAAAGTGTAAAGGAACGTGTAGTGTATTATAAATTGTCGCAGTGCTCATTAGACATTTAATAAGCGCATCTTCAGATACCTACATCATATTACGATTCCATAGGATCGTGTACAATCAAGAGTAATCGATCCAAGGCTTGAATGTATTTTTTTAAATAATCTGTTTTTTTTCAACGTAAAGATTTTTTTTAATGCGTAACCTCTTAGTTGAAGCTTTTGAGTTTGTCGATTTACTTATTGAATCATATTTTTCTTTATATTGTGCTTTCGTGTTATGTTTTCGTAGGATAACATATCTAAAATTTTTGCCGTTTATGACATGTCTTCAAATTTCAATAAAAATTAATTCCCTAAATATAAAGAGACTTCATATAAATGTCAATATTGTTGTACATAGAATACTTAATGATGAAACTTTGTTCACAAATACATTCCATGTTTAAGAATTGTTAAGTTTTTGGAAACCGAGGTCTTTTTGGGTGCAAGATTGGGTGCACTATTTGGTCATTTTATGGCCACTGCACGATTATTTTGTCTGGCACTTCACCGAAACGTTAAATTCCCCAGCCAAGTCACGGGCGTGCAGTAGTGTCAAATAAATAAAAGGGTAACCGCTTTGTATGTTATTATAAGCAATATATGATGGGTGGTTAAGCTGGAGTTTTCGAAGTGGCAGACAGATGTCATCTGATGATATACACGGCGCATTGTGTGGTAATTTTGTTCGACCATTTAATTGCCGTTTCACTATATTCTGACATGGCCAACAATTTATAGAGACACTCGGAATTGCTCAGTTTTAATACATTATAATTTATCGTCATTAGGGACAAACTAGTTTGTTTCGCGAAGTACACTTTGAAAATCCAAATTCGAATTCGAAATACAAATCTTACTCTTTATTTAGTAATATTATTACATAATTAAATTATTCACTCTTTATTATCACATGTATATAATGCCACCTAGTTTAGGAACACCAGAGGTAAGATGTAAAGATTAAGGATTGTATAAAAATCGCATAGTTAACATTTCGTAAGCATATTAAAGGAAATCATTAAAAAACAAATTAAGGCTATGTGACACGATTATCTCATATGCAATACTTTATTATTACTTATGTATGGTTTATCGAAAATACCGGAAATACTACTACATACGTATTCCTATTATATTTAAGAAATTCCCTGAATTCCTCATAGATGTCTTCATCAAAAATATATTTCATAAAAATTGGACTAGAAAGCTAGTCAAATAAAGCAAAAAACAATAGTTTTTTTTAAATTCATTAATGACGTACAAATTGAGTAACAATAAAATAAAGAAAAAAAAATACAACTGTAATAAAAACTTCCTTCTTTTCGAACTCATTTATAAATATGCTGTTTACCTTTTTTAACATCGGATCCCTAAAAACAATGATTTCGATAACATTTATGAATTTTAATTTTAGTCAGATGTGACCTCTTATGTAAAGCGTTGACTGAAAGTTGATATGAAGAGTTGATTTCATAATGCTTATATGAATGAGTAATGTCACAACTGTGTTTGCTTAAAAGCATTAAAAATGTATTGCTTTTTTCAGCCTCTTTAATATTTTATGGATTTGACAATAAGGTAGGGTTAATACTCGCAATGATAGAAACATCTGTTCAATAATAACCTTTGATTGACTTGTTAGAATTTTTGAATCAAAGGCGTATAATCTTATTGTGATGAATAATCCCGATTTGCTTGCTATCTACTTTTTTGTTATTAATAATTGAATACGAAATATATCATATGATTATTTATTTAATAAGAAAAATAATAAGTAGCTATAAAATTCTATATATTAAATAAAGACCATCGAGTCGGCTGCAATTTGTTTAGATGTCGAACCACCAACTATATAACCAACTAAATAAAATGTAGAAGTTAGATAAGGTAGCACAAAGTAGGCCTACCATGAAGTTTAAGAAAACGATTCTATTCAAAGTCAGTACCTAAACTCAACCGCTCTCTTTTCGCACCAAAAAAATATATTTAACGAAAATATATTAAATAGAAGTGATATGGACGTTAAATATAATATTTATGAACTTGAGAAAAGCTTTATATCGTTTAATTATATGCCATTAATAATGTAATAAAATTAAGTGACATCTGACAACATGAGCCGTTCAAATATGAAATGAGTTAAATCCCAGTTAACAACATAATGCGTGTTTTAGACTTTTTGTTGACACGATGGCCCAGCGGCATTTCCTGCTACTGTAAGTGTAACGTTAGCAAAAAAACAAAATAGTGTCTTATGACCCTTAGCATTAAGTTTAAAATAGATGACATATGTATAAAAATTTCAGCTTCAGCAAAGCGGTGATTAATTGTGTTATAAAGACCTTTATTTCTGTTGTTATTCTCTGTCGCGTCATTTTATAGGCGCGACACAAAAATGTTTCCATACGGTTGACATTAGGCATATTTTAAGATAGTTATAAATATACTTTGGACGATTGGAGTGCAGTTGTAGTATGCGGATGAGCTAACATGAATATATTGTATTTGAGAACGAACATGGAAGTGTCCAATTAGGCAATGCTCGGGCATTTTAATGCGATAATTCCGCAAGATCAATTGATTTCACGTCTTAAGATAACTGCTGGATGTTGTTAGCTCATGTTATCAGATCAACGTGTCGCCATCGCCACAAGCCGCCCACTTTGTTACGAATATATAGGCAATGGATATAGGCTATGTCTATATCTAGACATAGGGTTCCAATTTAAGGGACGGCAATATCCCTGCAACTATTCTTATACCTGAGTTACACGCGTGATTATCATGCCTTAGAACTCACAATAACTAATACGAAGAAAGCAAACCGTTATAAAATCATTATAAGAATACATTTTCTTTTTTTGTTATTATTCTTAAGTTCTTTTGTCTTATTAATCGAATTTGTATATGATTATATTTGTGTGCTGTTTAATCTCCATTCGCGTTCGCAATTTATACCTTTATTTTTAGGGTTAGAATAAATTCTAACAGGTTAACGATTATTATCCGATACCTATAAGTGATTAACACCGTGACAGACAGCTTAACAGCAGCTTACCCTTACAATTACTGACTAAGATAACTGACGAAGCAACTCAATCGCTTGATATTCGCCGCCGCAGCGAGGCCATACTACACTCACGACGTCTCCTACACACTATTTAAATTGAAATTTCATTCGAACACCTTTTTCGTACACCCTATTGATTAAGAAGCATAAACAAAGGCATTTTGGACTTATATGACCAAATTATATGTATTTACAACGAGAAACATTCAATTATGCTAATTTTTATGGCTACTTACGAATGGTATTGACTTAAAAAGCCAAACAGTCGTTCCGCTCTAGCTTCATATTTTACAACGATAAAAAACGTATATGGAGCAATATGTGCATAAACGTCAATATTTATCTGGCGAGTCGCGGCCGCGGGGAGCTCGCCCCTCGTTTTATAAGCGACATTTGGGTCCTAAGCAGCGGCGAAGTCCGCCGCTCACAGCGGTATACCTAAGGTGACCATATTTACAATGCGATATAAATATGTGGTATGACAATAAAGTGGGACAAATAGGACGTAATGAGAATTACAATTTTTAAAGTAGTAGTAAGTAAGTAGTATAATAAGACAAATAATTAAATTTTTAATAATTTTTTTTCGCACAAAGATTCAGCATAGTGATTCAACGCGGAAACGCTGCCAGCATTCTTGGGACCATTCCACGTGTGAATAATTTGTATAGTACTAGCGTGTAAGTAATTTAAGATAGACATAACTTATACCCGCCCTAAGCCGTGGTCCGGCCTCACAGGAGGCACCCTTAGGACGACGTCCCGCCCGGTGACGCTGTAAAAGCCATTAGGGCTAACAGCATACAGTCAGTTCGAAAAAAATAAAAAATAATAACTTATACATTTATTGTAGACCAATTAAAAAAATTAGACAACTATACAGATATATTTTATTATATACAATCATATACTTTTACAAAAATTTATTTATTTTTAATTTTTATTATTTTTTAAGTATAAAATATTTGTGAAAAGTAATAATTTGAAAAATGCCTTTTGTTTATTTCTTACATTTCAAATAAGAAATGCATATATTTTATGAAAACCGGCGCGACGCGGGACAGTTCACCGAAAAGCGGGGCGGGGCTGTCCTGTCAAAATTGGGACGTGTGGTTACTTTAGATATACCTCGTATTATAACGTCCAGCATCGTAATTGTCGATTAATTATCTCGGTTTCAATAAATGTACGCCATACAGATGAAATCGTATAATTTTAGTCGATGCTCGTTACTAATAAGGCATAACCACCGCTGAGTCTCACTTGAATACTTGCGCGCGTCCATAAAAATGTTAAAGTTGTAAACGAATTATGTGTTCGGATATTCAGATGTAGAATACAGAATGGACCAGAACTCACTTATGTTAATACCTACTTATGGACTGCATCATTTACTCATTATTACAAAAATATGCGAATTTGAGGACATTGCCCAAAAAGTGTTGCAAAATGCTTGTAGCACTTTAAACAAAATTTTCCAATAAATTCTGATCCTCATACACACCTTACGCCTCTTAACCACTTATTTATATTTTATATTTAGATATTATTTATGAAATGATGGGATTTACGTGATGTTTTATATTATTACATGATATTTTCCTTAATTAACATAAAACATATTATTTCTAAATAATCTGCTGAGATAACCCAGCGGTGAGACCGTGCACCTGTTTCGAGGTGGTTACGAGTTCAAATCCCGGCACCAATGAGTTTTTCTATTAAAACTTATGCGCCTAATTGTAAATGCAATTTATCACACGCTTTTCGGTGAAGCAAAACATCGTGAGGAAACCAGCATATCTCTAGAGAATTTTAGGGATATGTGGAACCTACAAACCCGCATTGGAGCTGCGTGGTAGGTCTTAGCTCTAATCCTTCTTTCCAAAAACGGAGAGAGGAGGCCTTGCCCAGCAGTGAGATAGTAACAGGCCGCTACTTTAATTTTACTTTTTTACAAATATTAATTTGTTTTTTTAAATCACGAGTTATTGTCTGGCGTTCAAACTTGATCTATAAGATATCAGGTAGGTTCAAAAGATATACCTATTACTATCCCACTGCTGGGCGTTGGCCCCCTTCTCTCCATTTTAAAAGCGAAGGGTTAGAGTTAAATAAACCATGCTGCTCCAACGCGGTATGGTGGGTTACACATTTCAGGCGGTTTCCTTACGATATTTTCTTGCATTTTTATAAAAAAATCAATTATCAATTAGACACATATATTTTGTACTGAAAAACTCATTGCCGTCCCGGTTTTGAATCCGTGACCCTGTCGAGGGCATAACAGGTCTCACCACGATCACAACTACAGCAGCTATATGTGATATTTTTTAAATATGAACAAAAATTTCATTAAACTTTTTGAACAGTATAGTATAGTATAGGACATACACCGCTTTTCACGTTTATACGTACAGTTTTGAATGCGGTTAAATATTTATGTATCATTAATGCAGGCCTGTTAATAACGACGCATCACGTCCACGGTTCACAAGGCACCAGGATCAAGGCATTTATATTCCGTCAAGTTTGTTAGCGTTTAGATTTGGATTATGCTCGGTCATTGTTATTCACCTAACGACCTATAATGTTTGTATCAATTGGGATACAATCATGGAAAAATTTATTAATGGAACGCATATTGTTTATGAAGTATGTACGAATGTTGATAAGTATCGCTTATCAATTACAAATAATATGTTAATTAGTTGTTACTATGCCAATGCTGACGAAAGTTTTTTCGCGTACAACGCACTCATCGTAAAGCTCTAAACTTCAACAAAGGTACAGGAGTTAAATAATTAATACAAGTACGTATAGTACCCGGCAACAAATAATGCACATCGAGGCTTAGAGAGAGAAATCGGCTAGATTTTGTTTCATAGAGCATTGTCTCTGTCGCACAGACTGACGAACCCGTTTGTGACAGTAACAGCGCTCTACGAAACCGAACTGGCCGGTTGTTTGGTTCTAAACACCGATGTGGATTATTTAATGCCGGGTACGATACGAAAGCGTTACTTTGCGGAATTCCATATAACAAAATTTATGATAGATAATTTATAGAATTCGGCTTTACTTTGCGGAGATCCATAATACAAAAGTAATAATAAAATTATTTTACTATAATCAAAACGATTTTATTATTACTTTTGAGTTATAATAGAGTTAATTTGCCAAAATCCACGTCTTTTAAGAAAATCTATATAATATTAAAAACAACTTTAATTGTGAACAATACTAAAATAGTATTGTTCACAATAAGTAATAAAATTAAAGTTTATTTTTAGAATAATAAAACAGAGAAAAGAACGCTGTATACCAAGATACAGATAAAAGGAAACCTAGTTCGGTTATAGATGTCTAAAATATAATTAAATGTAAAAGATATAATATTATAAAAAAAAATTGTAGATAAAAATATTTTTGTATGCATATATATTTTTTGGTAAGAATATTTTTCGTAAAATAAAGTATGTTTATTTTTTTTTATTTACTTATATACAAATAATTAGTATTATCATAATAATAATAAAAATCGTAAACGTTACGACTTTCGTCTCTTGATGATGCTTCGGTCGTGGGGCGAAACGATAGTAGATATTGTCGTAGTGAATGTATGTAGTTCTTGTCTGGTGTGTTGTTGGTGGCGGTGTGTGGTTTAAGGAATGTGAACAGTCTCTGCTACCTACACTTAGCACATTACATAGATTTTCTTAATAAACGCGGATTATAGCAAAATAATTCTATAATAGCTTTTGTACAGGAGTTAGTAGATAAGTGCTATTATTAACAATGAAAATATCGAGTCAGTGTATATACTAGGCGACTTTAATGGACATCCGAATGAACCTTTTTATAACGAACTAATCGGTTTTTCTAATGAGTTAGAGTGGGTTTGTGCAGACGTACAATTGTTAGATATAGATCCAGACACGTACACTTATGTTAGTGAAGCCCACGGGTCGAGACGCTGGCTAGACCACTGTGTGACTACTGCGTCCGCACTATCCTCTGTCGTTAAAGTCTACGTAATGTACGATGTGCTATGGTCAGACCATTACCCCTTAGTAATAGAGTGTAATCTACATGTTGTTAAGCCTAAAGTTAATTGTAATAACATATCCACATTTAATAAAGTACAATGGGGAGATAGAAAGCCGGAACAAATAAATTTGTATACTAAGTTATGTCTGGAGGGGCTTAGTCGCCTTGACTTTTCTAAAGAAAGGTATTGTTGTAAATATATTTGTAATAACACTAGTCACACTAAAATTATAGATAAGATGTACGCTAATATAGTAAATGTTCTAACGGGTGCTGCCACAGTTTCTAATGAGAAAAGGAGGTGTGGGAAGAGGGCAGTGGTGGGATGGAACAAGTACGTGCGCGATGCGCACGCGGATGCTAGGGCTGCTTTTTTGACGCGGACTAGATATGGTAAACCAATTTCGGGATTTTTCTATCAGGAAATGCATAAAACTCGATGTATATTTAAGTCACGTTTAAAATGGTACCAAAGACAAAGTGAGCAAATAAGAATGGACCAATTGGCGTCACAACATTTGAACCATGATTTTCGCAATTTTTGGAAAGCTACAAATCAATCGAAAAAATAGTCTAGTATTCCTGTGAGCATTAATGGCGTTAGTGATCACATTCTTATAGCAAATATGTTTAAGAGTTATTTTACGGTAAAGTCACCGGTAGGACCATCACCACTGAAGTGTGATAAAGAGACTCATGGGCAGGAGATTAAAGTCCAATTTACAGCAGAAGACGTTAGCAAAGTCATCATTTCTATGTCGCGGGGCAAATCCCCTGGCCATGATGGGCTCAGTATTGAGCATTTAAAACATGCTGGACCTTCCTTGCCTTGATTGTTGGCAGCATTTTATAATTTATGCATATCACATTTGTATTTACCGGCGGCGCTCATGAAAACTATTGTGGTACCAATTGTAAAAAACAAAACTGGTGACGTAAGTGACAAATCTTACTATAGACCTATCTCAATTGCCAGTATTTTGGCTAAAGTACTTGACAGTTTGCTTAATATTTTACTTGATAAATACATAAACTTACATAACAATCAGTTCGGTTTCAGATCAGGTTTATCCACAGAATTAGCAATATTGTGTTTAAAGGAAACTGTCAAGTATTACTCAGCGCGTCAGACCCCCGTCTTTACATGTTTCCTTGATTTGTCAAAGGCCTTTGAGCTGGTGAATTACGATATCCTATGGAAAAAACTGAAAGACACTGGTATGACTAATGAAATCAATAGGATGTTTAAATTTTGGTATCAAAACCAGGTCAATGTTGTGAGATGGTCAGAAACGTTCTCTAATCCTTACAGATTGGAATGTGGAGTGAGGCAGTGGGTTTTGAGCTCACCAAAGCTCTTCAATCTGTACATCAACGCGCTTATAGAGGCGCTCAGTAGCACGCGTGTCGGCTGTCATATTGACGGAACTTGTCTGAATAACATCAGTTACGCTGACGATATGGTGCTGCTAATGGTGGATCAATTTAAATATCTCGGGCATGTGATAACCCCTGACCTGAAAGATGATGCAGACATCGAAAGGGAGCGCAGGGCTTTGTCTGTCAGGGCAAATATGATCATCCGCAGATTCGCTCGCTGCTCTGTTTCAGAAAAGCAACCCTCTTCAGAGCGTACTGTATGTCCCTTTATACGAGCAGTCTGTGGATAGATTATACGAAAAAGCAGTATAACGCCCTGCGCGTACAATTTAATAATGCGTTTAGGATGCTGATGGGGCTGCCCCGATTTCGTAGTGCGTCGGGGATGTTTGCACGCGTGGATTGTTTTTATACCACCATGCGTAAGCGGTGCACATCCTTGCTGCACAGAGTCCGGGCAAGCTCCAACGGCGTTTTGAGGGCATTTGCAGACAGGATCGATTGTCCGCATTTGAATCATTGCGCAATGGTGCATATGCTGGCAAATCGATCTTGTCTTAGGATTAATACTAGGTAAGGATATTATTATAGTTTATTACTAACAATTAGGATTAAGTTTTTGTATTAATACTAACACGTATTTTTATTTTTGTAACGTATTTTTGTAACGCATTGTTGTTATGGCCCTTAGTAGGCTGAGATAATAAAGTGATTTGATTTGATTTGATCTGAAAGCATTCACCAATCACAAGAATTCTTGAGAGATATGTAGATTTTGTCACTTTTTGTTCCCCTTTTTTTTTCCTTAACTTAATTAATATAGTAATAAATTAAATTAATTTATTAATGAGTAAATGTGCACAGGTAAAGCTCATCAATTGTGTTGAGTGATCATCAAACTATAACATCATTTCCTAAGCCCGTGGCGGGAATAATATGACAAAAGGGCACAGCGGAATGAAAGCAAATGACAGATTATAATAATAGACACACCTGTTATTCTTTTGATCCGACATTCTCTCATTTATGAGGCTAAATGAGCGGAATGCTTTCGTGTTAACTTAGCGATTGTGTCCACACAAAGCGTCGCCATCGAACAATGCTTATACTTCTGTCATATTTTTTGTAACTGAGAAATATTCTCTTTCATCTCATTTAATTTTAGATCAAACTATAGTTCTTACATTTAGATCACATCATTGTCTCTGCTTTCTATCACGCCATTTAATAAATGTCACAAGAAATATTAGACAATACGGGAAATTGAGCGTTATTTAAATGCATAATAGAGATGATTTTCTCCGAGCCAGTTTTGTTCATATGTTGAAATTAATAGAGATTGCACGTGATAAATAATAAGCACTGGTAAGAGAGAAGTATGAATGTCGCTTGAACGTTTACGTCCAAGTCACGGATCGAATCAGTGTATCGTTATTCGTTAGTTCATACGCGCACTGCGCAGGCGGTTTTGTCTACACGTCGGCTCTCGCACATTAATCTCTGCACTCGAGATGAAGCGATATGCATTTATCATCATGACTACGATTACCCTCCGAACATTGTATTGTATATAACCAATTGAATAAAATTTTGATGACTTAATTAAGTGACGCGATTGTGTTATAACACTGTAGGCGATCGGTTTTTTGTATCTAATATTAGAAAGTGTAAAATTTTACATTAGAAGCACCGCCGAAATAAGTAAATATGAGTATTTATATTAGTAGCTATGAGTGTTTTATTTTTCAAATAATCGAATTTGTATTAACATATTAGACAACGATTGTCTCTCAGATGAACGAAACGATTAAATTTTTTAAGCAATGTCACAAATTATTCAAAGTATTATTTTTGATGGAGATCTGCAATACTAAGAGTCATTCATGTCATAAGTGGCTAAATTGTGTAATTATGACGATTAAACGTTGTAACAAAGGATTTTGAATATCGCTGAGGAATGAATATACAATGAAAATTACATACTTACTCGTATAACAATCTCAGTGTTATTTAGGAAAATACGTTGTCTACACTGTTATATCTGACACCTTCCCTAATGTCACTTAAAATGTTTTCGTGTATAATTTACCGTTACAATTTTTTTTCTATTGTTCTTATTTGCATGTCATAGCAAATATTATTGCCCACCACTCACGAATAAATTAGTCAGTTGTTAGGCGGTCGGCAAATATCTCAGAAATATTACGTGCATGAATAGAGCTCCGTATGACGGACAGCAGAAAGGGCTGCCCTTAAACTTGCCTTGTATTATTTTGTCATTATTAAATTCCGCTGTCACCGACTGTTATTTCTCCCAACAAAATATTGTATGCAAAATTATATGACATTTGAATAAGCACAAAAATGTCGTATTACGATTTGTCCTTACTCGGTGTGGGTATGTTTTGTTACTAAGTGTAATAAAACTGTGTAACATTGTTCGAAAATCTAGGTAGAAACCAGAATGTCATCAGTCTATTGAATTTACAGAATCTATCAATCCAAGATGATTAATGCACTATTTTAATGACGCTTAAGGTTATTAAACCGGTTTTGTTTTGTTGAACTGTAGTGGGCTGACTTAAAATTCCTAGACAGTCATTCCGTCATACTTGCAACAAAATATATCTAGTATATTTTTTTTCATACAGTAAGCGAACATGTGACCTCAATCATGCCTTATACCAAACTATGCCTAAGAGTTAAGATCCTGTTTAGAAGATACTTATTCATAATTGTTTAAAAATTTTAACTCTAAGAAATTATTTGTTTATTTAATTGTATTGGTTCTTCACAAGTGTATGAAATATTAATCAAATCTGTGCGTTTAAAATGGATCAAATTTGAGTTTTAAGGAGTCGGTTACATATAAGTGAAACTATTAGGTCCTTACATATGAAATTGGCGTTTTCTATGGGAGGAACATAAAGTCGTTTTTTTTTAATGAAATATATTTAATTAATCAAAGTATGTACCATTGCTATGTATGCACTTTTGCCATCTCATAGGTAGTTCATTGATCTCCTTACTAAAAAAACCATTCGGGCGGGAATCAATAAAATCTTTGAAGGCAGTTTGGACTGCCCCATCGGAGTTGAATTTTTTTCCTTGCAAGTAGTTATCCAAATTGCGAAAAAAATGGTAATCTGTTGGAGCAAGGTCCGGAGAGTACGGTGGATGTCTAAGACATTCTAATTGAAGCCTCTGATTTGGTAGCCGTCTGTTGTGCAGTGTGTAGTCTAGCGTTGTCCTGAAGCAGCAGTGGCCTAGAGCGATTGACCAGCCTCGGTTGTTTAGCAGCTAGCTTTTCCATCATGGTTTGCAGTTGCTGACAATAGATATCTGCCGTAATCGTCTGGCCAGATTTAAGAAAGCTGTAGTGGACGACACCGGCACTAGTCCACCAAACACTTACAAGCAACTTTTTTTTAGTCAATTTTCGCTTAGGGCAGGACTTGGCTGGTTCGCCAGGGTTCAGCCATTGTGATGAGCGCTTCCGATTATCGTAGAGGATCCACTTTTCATCACAGGTAATGATTCGATTTAAAATTCCTTCATTATTGTGCCGGTTGAGTAACGTAACGCAGCAGTCGACGCGCGTTTGTCGGTTTGCTTCACTCAATTCATGAGGTACCCACCTTTCAAGCTTTTTCACCTTCCCAATTTGCTTCAAGTGGATTAGAATAGTTTTATCACTAACACCGGAGCCTGCAGCTAACTCGGACATGGTTTGCGATGGATCCGCTTCCACAATAGCCTTCAATTCTTCATTATCAACTTTGGTCTCCGGCCGTCCACGAGGCTTGTTCTGCATGTCGAAATTTCCAGAACGAAAAAGTTTGGAACCAAAAACGCACTGTGTTTTTTTTTGCGACACCGTCACCATACACATCATTAATCCTTCGAGCCGTTTCTGCAGCACTGGTGCCACGGTGGAACTCATACTCGTAAATAACGCGATATTTCATGTTTTCCATTTTGTAAACAGAGTGACACAAAGAAAAAAACAAAAGAAGAAAAAACAAATGAATTAGGGGGTTTGAAACACAAATGCATGAGTAAATAGCTGTATGAATTTGAATTTGGAATTCCTAACCATAAAGGTAATATTTGAGATCAAAGTGGCCAGTACGACAAAACGCCAATTTCATATGTAAGGACCAATATTAAAGAAGAGTAAAAGAAAACTGAAAAATATAAATTAATAAATAAATATATGGGACACTTATACACACGGTCGTACATCCCCAAAGTAGGTAACTTAATACTTGTTTTATGGGTAACGGACAACTGATAGATATACTACATATATAATTTTAAAGACATACCTAAATACAAATATACACCCAGGCTCGAAGAACAAATTGTTTATAGAAAATGTTGGCCCTCGGCGGGAATGGAACCCGCGACCCGCGGAGTTGAAGTAAGGGTCACTACCCACTGCGTCAACAGGCCATTGAAACAAACATATATAAAGAAAAAATGAATATATTGAAATATACTTATTGTGATGCTATATGTGAGAAATGCATATTTCACCGTAAAAGCTAATAAAGGAATAACTAAAAATATTAAGTATAAAAAAAACGAAATTATCGTTGTTTACGTTATTTTCTATCAGTTTGTTAAATTAACCGATATAGAGTAGTGACTCTTCAATATTTAGCGAACTGTAGTCAAAAATACGTTAAATGAAGTAATCCATAAGTGTAACAATACAGCGTCATTGAAGATTCAATCGAGGACCATTCTAGAACCACGACGCGTTATCGACATGTCCTCGACTTCAACGAGCCGCAAAATGAAATTTCTTGAGGCCGTCAATCACATTCCCCTCGATAATGCCTCCCATGGCTAGGCTAATAATCAAAAGTAGAGCATTATAAATATACAAAAGTAATAATAAAATTATTTTGCTATAATCTGCGATTAAGTAAATAGAATGTTTTCATACGTGATACATGCAAGGCAAAAACACATGTATTACGAACCTCTACCACCACCCACCACAATACACAAGCACTACACACATTCGCTATCACAAACTCAACAATCGTTTCGTTCCGTAACCGAAGCATCATCCGGAGACTGACTCCACGACAAAATCGCAAAGCGACGCATCACCCAAGCTAGCGTAGTTATAGAGTAATTGGGTGCACCCTCACCATTTATTTTGCATCAGAACACGTGTACAGTACAGGCTTGTGTTCGGATTATTTATTTTCTATTTTCTTGATCGCAGATTATAGCAAAATAATTTTATTATTACTTTTGTATTATGGATTTCCACAAAGTAACACCAAATTCTATAAATTATTACAAATATGGTTTGAAAGACTAACATATCTATAGTATAGAATACCAACTACAGATTATGAAGTGCGAATGTCTGTCTGTCTTTATATCTCTTACGCTTTCACGGCTAATCCTGGACCAAAATTAATGAAATTTGGCACTATTAAAGCATAAAGATACATCGGGGTTTCATATAAGATTAAAAGAATGACAGAAATTGTGCGGCTAATAAAAAAAATGTAATAGTTCCTTTATTTTTGTTAGGAATAAATCAAAAAACTTACAAAAAATCGGATAACAGCCGCGCCACGGCTTGTCGCAGACGGAAAAATATTTCAGAATTGAGATTGATGTCGCACGCATGTGCAGACGGCATGGCTGTATGCAAAACAACGCGCCTTTAAATATAGAACTAATTTATAGTCATACTCTGCGATTATAGATAAAAATAAACAACTTTACCGACCATCATTTATTTATTTAAACGTAAAGGTAAACGCGCAGATAAACCTGAAGTGTTTATGATGGTAGGTCGACGAAATAGAGATTACGGACGTAGCAAAGGGTAGACGGATAAATAAAAAAACTGTTTATAACGTATGCTCTCATTAAAGGGAGCCGTGACTTGTAAATTGGTTTTATTTAATTTATTTGAAGTACCTCTAACAGATTTATTTATAGATGGTGGATAGAATTTATGTATAACTGATATAGTGTCGTGTATATAGCTTTGCCGTAACAGCAGTTTAAAGAAACTGTTACAAAGAGGCTGATATAGATAGCCTACTGTTGAGTATTACATAAATAATAGAAATGCGTGGGTGTAGCTACACTTCGAACTTATACACGATAGCAAGAATTTTTCAACAATATGAAGATCATACAGACTTCCTACTACATTATTGAGGATTACTCACAAGAGCTACTCTTCGACACTGTACAAAAGACAGTAATGACTAAATATTATAAATAAATAAATATTAAAATAAATAAGTAGTAGGAATTATATAAAAGAGCAACCATCGAGTTTATCGCTGGCTCTTCTCGGTAGGAGGGTGTATTTTCCGAACCGGCAGTAGAGTTTACGATTCCAAAGGACTTGTTTACTTGAATAAAGAATATTTTAAATTTGAATTTGAATTTGTAATATTCATAACTGTCTACTCTTTTGCAGTTTTGAAAAGTCTTAACATTAAAATGATCTAAAATATGAGGTAAAACGATAAACTCTGCCACTTTCTACTAAACTAACTTTTTTTTATTTTTTTTATTTAGTTTTACTTACAAATTGCTTACACTTATAATATAAATTCTAACTTGCTAAATACAAAAGTTAAGTGTAACAATTCACTTAAAAGTAAACTCCTCTAGCATCCTCTTTTTGTGCCCTAAATACTGCTGTTAGATAATAAACAGACCATTAATTTTTGGGATACGGTTAGAACGGTCACGGTCAAGCTTCGGGAAGACCATGAAGATTTTTGGAATGTACGAGATTCGCGTACATAATAAACCCTAACCTAAGTCTAATTGGAATTCACTCCGTACATATTAGTAAATTAACGGCCTGGTAATATGGCCCACGGCTGGGCATAGGCTTCCTCTATCCGTTTATGGAGAGAAGGATTGTTGGAGCTAAGGTCTACCACGCTGCTCCAATGCGGATTGGTAGGTTACACATATCCTCAGAATTATCTTGAAATATGCAGGTTTCCTAACGATGTTTTCTTCACTGTATGATGTGTGTGGTAAATTGGCATTATCAATTAGACACATAAGTTTTAACAGAAGAACTCACGCCGGTGCCTGACCGGGATAAGAACCCGTGACTCGTACCTATCGCCACAGTTTAAGAATAATTTTTATGTCTATTACGATATTAAAAATATTGGTGGGATGTTTAAATGCGTAGTAACTTAATTTATAGAATAATTTATAGAATTAGGCGTTACTTTGCGGAGATCCATTATACAAAAGTAATAATAAAATTATTTTGCTATAATCCGCGATACATACGCGTAGTAACATAAAAAACTGGGACGTGAGATACTTTGAATTTGACGATCTTCGATTCGGCTTAAATAACTGCTTATAAGAACACGTCTGTTCATCAGGAGATCTTTACTTAGTAATTGTTGATATTCCAACGAAATTTAAATGAAAAATAAATCTATAATTAATACGATCATAATTATCTAGCATAATAAATATAGTCTATACGATACATTATTTTACAAAGACGCCTTAGTTGTTTTAACAAGCAACAAATTTAAATAATAAATTTAATAATTTATAGTTCATCGGAAATAGATAAAATCTTTGAAACCACATCGAACATATCAACAGTTTATTTACAGAGTAAAAAACAATATCAAATTGCCTGAAATGACAAATATATAATTGTGTCAATAAATAATTAAAATAAATCCAATTTAAGGGTTAGCTCCCACCGATAAGAGATGTTATTTATACACCCTCATCTTACAAAGGAACCGCTGCCGAATATCACCCATAAATATTGGACTGAGGTGTAATTTTTCACATACCACATCTTCTCGAACGTCGCGCCTTTAAAATAAATGCAAACAAAATTTAATAGGGAGAGATGTGCGGGATCGCGGGCTTCAGGTAAAAATAAACGATAGCCGCGCGATGTTTTGAAATATTTTGCTTTAAGAAAGTATTCTGCTGAGTCAGTTAAGATAATAAACATAATTCCAGGAATTTTAAATATTCTCTGCCCACTGATACCGCAATTGCTTCAAAGTCATTTATTCACCACTTTTCAGCGCTGTTTTAATCATAATTTGTTTGTTTGTTTGGAACTTTTAATACATAAATTTAAATTAATATAAAAATGACAAAAAAAATAACATAATCTGCAACAGCGCGCTTATTCCGGAATCGGAATGTCATCCAGTCAACCAGACTTAAATTATTAATTAAAACATTTAATTCAACGACCATCTAAAACATTGAAAATTTTGACCTATTTCTTCGATTAATTATTATTGTTTGTCAGCTTTAAAATTTAATAATGAATTTAATGCTGAGTAAAAATGTTTTTTTTTTTGCTTACGATAATGTTTTGCGTTTTCTGCTTGGAGTATTTCTATTTAAAACAAAAAATGAGGAGATCCGTAGCAGAAAGCAATTGCTGCAATTTAATATTTTAGTTAAATTAAACAGCAGTTACACAGCCGATAGTATAACTATTATAGCGTCATAATATTTGGACATAGCCAGATTCTACAATGAATGAAACATAGGTATCGTTTTATTATTGTGTCCTTTGATAGAATAATTTATGGTTATTGGTTATGGAGTTGAGCGACGGCCGATCCCGCGAGCCTCGTAAGACGGACTCTTGCCCAACTGAAAGATATATCTATCATCGGGGAATACACCGCTACCCAAATAATATATCGGTGAGCTATCTTTGATACATTGTATCTTATAAATTACCAGTATCCCAGTCATTTTTTTATAAACACCTGTATATATATATCACTAAACAGCAAATAGTCATTAAGATAATGTATATGTTGAAAGTAAAGTAAGTAAGTATTTTTCCTCAGGAATAACTATTGCATCTTATTCTATATTTTTAATTGTTAGTCTCTTAATTACATTATGGATTTGTACTAATATTCGTTTTTATTTATTTATATGCTTTATTATATACCGCAAAGTAATAGTATTAATATTACAATCACAAGAAATAAACATTTTGTACAGTACAAAAGGCGGTCTTATAGCTTTATCAGCGATCACTTCCAGACAACCTTTGCATCAGGAAAGTTGCTAGATAAATTTAGATAGGTGGTGTATTATAAAAAACATACATAAAAATAAGAACACGTTAATAAACAGACAGATTTCATAAATTATAATATTTATACTATATACAGACATACAAATTTAATGAACCATTTAAAATTAGTCGTTACAAATTTATGAATTAGCGAGGTCTTGATCGTGTATGGAATTTCTAGAAGGAGTGCATTATAATAAATAGAATAGATAGCCGTTCCATTTATTTTAATTCCATTCGATTGAAACTAGTTAAAATCGCACGACATAGTAAGTTGCGTAATATAATTTTTTATGGTAATCTGTTATTAGGTGGTAATTGGGAGTCAACAAACTGAGACAACTTGGGGTTAGGATGGAAGGCCCCTAGTCAACAACAAATCCATCATAATCGGTAAGCTAACTCATCACTGGCTACATGCTTTATTGGAAAACTTTGGTCTTCAAGAACAAAGGGGTTGTAGATGGAAAGTAATTGTATTATTATTAAAACAGTATATAAAAAATGGCGACAATGAATCAAATATTTCAATGCCAATAAAAGAAAAAGGAATAGAGACATCGCACGCATTTGTAATAAAAGTCTCTCCATAAATAACGATCATGAAATATAATACACCTGCAATCTTCGGGAAATAGGAAAATCATTTTGGAGGGCGGGCGCGGTCAGCCGTAATATTGTTATAAATGTACTTTCTCCAGCACATAAATAATAATGTTGGATACGCGCTGGACGCTCGGGGAACATTTTGCGTTGCACGACCCGCTCGTATAAATTTGCAACTGAAAATTAGCGTTTATTTAATGTTTATTTTAATCCCTGGTCTTTGCACTCTATTTTATTTAATAATTTATATTATTAAATTATTAAACAAATTATTTCGCACTAAGAATCAGCTTGGCGATTCAACGCGGAAACGCTGTCAGCATTCTTGAGACCACTCCACGTGGGCATGATTTGTATAGTAGTAGCGTGTAAGTAATTTAAGATAGATACAACTTGTACATGTTAAATAAGTTATATTTTAAAATAAGTATTATTAATAATCCTTATAAGGAGCTTGTAATCTAGTAAAGAACAGAAATTTTTACATAAAAACACTACCTTTTATTAAGTGAAAAAAATCATTTAGTAGGACTAGCTCTACCTACATACAAGTTTTACTGCATCTTATTTAGCAGCTTCAAATTAAGGTAAATACTATATTCATATATAGTTTATTAATCCTTTTTATTTACTAGTTAGTCTTAGCAGTTAAAAAATATTTTATGTGCCAAAATAAACTTTTATTATAATGAGAAACTAATAAGCCAGTTTGTTACTACTAATATCTTTAAAGCCCGGACTATATGTACAACTGTATATCCATAAAGTATAAAGCCATAACCACGTCACTCGCCTAGTACGTGTAATAAGAATTGCATTTATAAATACCAGATAAATATTCAGAAAAATGTCGTATTATGCCATATAAGTTGTAGGTAATGTATTAATTATTAACCAAATTATAGAAAAGCTTCTATACAACCATCGTTATAATAATGACAAATAAACTACTCAAATTTTCATTCCACAGTGTGTTTCGTCGTTCATTGTTTTGTGCTTTATTATTTAACACGTTTAGCGTTTTTCTGTTTAGCTATACGCGGCGAGGAGTCGCGTTCACCTCTGGGAGTCATTTCGCTCCGACAGCTTGTAAATTCTCCATTACGCGATATGAAATATGCCACACTGTTCTATACACAGGTTCTTTTCTACTATTTGGATACTATATTTTATATTTGATGCGATGACTAATGTATGCGATTCTACTCAAGATTTTAGAAGATTTTCAAGATTAATTATGTAACAAGTTAAAAAGTTTTTACCAAAATTTTATGTTCCTACAGTTAACCATTGAGGAATTCCCTTGTCTGGAGTCAATCCTAGCGGCACCATCGGTTCATGCTTTGTCATAATTTATAAAATTAGGCGTTATTTTGCGAAGATCCATAATACAAAAGTAATAATAAAATTATTTTGCTATAATCCGCGATACAGTAAATAGAAAATATATAGTGCAAAATATATAGTGGACTATCCGTTTTTTTATATCCAATACATGCATGATTCCTATAAACACATGCACAAACCTCCACCACTGCCACCACAATACACAAGCACTACACACGTTCACTATCACAAACTCAACAATCGTTTCGCCCCGCAACCGAAGCATCATCAGGAGATAGACTACATGACAAAATCGCAAAGCTTTGCGCAAAGCTATAGTATATATCTATAGCTTTGGATAGTCCACTATCCATTTAGCACTATATATTTTCTATTTACTGTATCGCGGATTATAGCAAAATATTTTTATTATTACTTTTGTATCATGCTTTGTCATTGTGCCTGGACCAGTATGTAAAATTTCAGCTCAATTTGACACCCGAAAGTGGGTCAAATTTAACTTGCTTCACACTTCACATACAAACATACATATAAGTTATGTTAAATAAAAGCATTTAAAAATGAGCACATGCGACAGAGTCGTGAAGATTCTCTATATTTTTTCGAAAGGGACCGTCCCTTTGTATTAGGCTTAAGATCATATCAAGTTATTCCTGCTAATTCGACAGGAACTCTCTCAAATTGCATGCTTCCCCCTCCCTGGCATGGCAAGCTTCTTCATTCAATTCCTCTTATTTCGCAGATATTATCTTAATATATATTTTGTATGTTAGCGAATATTTCGATGGCAGCCGTGATTCTGCTATGATAAACATTATATAACTTACTATTTATTGTCCATATCATCCATATAATATGCCAGAATGTCCCATACTAATTGTGCCGTTTGTGACAAGTTTTATCAGCTTATTTCTAAACATTTCTCATGTTAAAGGACACTATGCAGATTCCTATTAAAGTTGCAATTTATATTATTGGCTTAAGAGATTGCAAGTTTAAATATTATTGTGGATATATACAGGGGTTGTGACTGCCGTGTGGTATCCTGCTGAGTAGATCACCCTCATTTCTTATCGAGATGTCGTAAAAGGCGACTAAGGTAAGTTGAAGTCAGGCAGACGGCCGGTCCTAATATACCTAACCATATAAAAAGATGTTTTAAACATGTTGTGCTGACCCCACTTAGAGTGGGATAAATGCAGGAGAATGATGATAATATATGATGATGATAGAGATTGTGGATATTAAGACACTTAAAATGTCCAGATGTGTCTTATATTCAATACTGGATTCATGAGAATATCAATGACCTCGTTACATATAAAAACATCAGAGATATCATAAAGTAAGTGTTTTAACGTTTCTTTCATTATCATTAATTCGGTTTTCAACAGAGCGTTTGCCTTTTGTTTCATGAATCGCTTTATTGTTTTTATGCGACCGCTGAAGTGACGTTACATCAGTTAAGATTCTGATTTGCGCGTCGGAAAACTGAAAAGAATTATGTTTATTGAAGCAACTGGTTTGCTGTTATGAGATGTATATATGTACAGAGGATACAATGGATTTGAATTCTGATAAATGTCGCGAGCAAATAATTATATATTGGCGATACTAAGTGAAAGCAAATAGTACTGGCAATTATCAAATAACGTGGAACTGGCAGTAGTAGTAGTAGTAGTAGTGACATTAGTATTCGGCCTACTACCTACTATGTTGTTCTATATTATAATTCTTTTTGTGTTCTAAACATGAAAACTATACTTAAAATTTGTAAGTGTTCAAAGAGTTTCATTTGTTCAAATATTTCAAATCAAATATTTGTTTTTCATTTCAACATAAATGTTAAAATTATTATAGTTAAAATAGTTGTAGTAAAACTTGTTGTTTGTTTGTGGATGTTGTGACTACCTTAATAAGCTGCACATTTAACGAATACTATTAGTAAGTTTATAGTATAATAATTTATTTAAATGTAGTAGCTACTGGTGGTCCTTAAATAAATAAATTAAAAAAATAAATAAGTGCGAATTTACAGCTGGTCTATAAGGTAATTAAAGATATTGTATTAGCAAAATTGTGTCGATTTTTATTTTGATAGACTGATAATTGGCTACGGCTGAAGCTAGAAATGCAGTTTTATGTATAAGAATTAACTACATTAGGAGCTCAATCTAGAACTTTTTTATTTATGGGGTGTGATATCATATAACACATATGTAACGTTAGTAACGAAAACGTCATCGTTTTGCAAAAGTTAAATATTAAATTACTCTGATATCATAAAATCCTGCCATAATTCCGAATATAATCCGAAGTCAATCTATTTCATACATTACTTTTTGGAATTTTTAAACTTAAGAGATCCAAACAAAAAAACCGTGTGACATTATTTTAGTTCAGTATAACTCTTTACCAATAATAACGCAGGCTTTGCAACGTTATTTTCAATATTAATTATGGTACCACAAAAACAAATATGCTTTAAAGTTTCTAACATTTAAATTGATATTAACATCCTTGGCCTTTCTACTAACAAATTAATAAAACATTGAAATGTTTTGACTGAAATAGCTTATGATGTTAGGGGCACCTTTGAACAATTATACATGTCGTCACATGTCTTGTATGACATCAAAATAAAATGACTACTATTTATGAATCTGGAAGCGTATTAACGGCACGCCCGGCGTTCTTATAATATAATAAATCGTGTGGAAAATATAACTATCAACGCACTGTCATATGCGTGTCGGCGATGCGCCCGCGCACCGAGTAGCCCGCCCCAGTGCCGCGACGTCACGCATCCATGCACTATAAATTGTTGCGACGTAAATAAAATCTGACGTACCATAATTTCAATCTTTATTTTAATAGCCCACTATTCAACGAGGAATTAGTACGTGTTTATTATCTGAACACTCATTCGTACAAGTCATTCCTTGAAAAGTGTCTGTTGCTTAATTTCTAATCGTCAGAAAAGTCAACGCAATCATGCTCATTTCTTGCTGTGTAACAGAACTTACAAAGGCGCTCGTTTTTGTGAATCTGTACATATAGTTCCTGTTCAGCAACTAATAGAATCTCATATATGTGCTTTTAACAGTTTTCAAGAATAATTTATAGAATTAGGCGTTACTTTGCGGAGATCCATAATACAAAAGTAATAATAAAATTATTTTGCTATAATCCGCGATAAAGTAAATAGAAAATATATTTAATGCTAAATGTATAGCGGACTATCCGTTTTTTCATATCCGACACATGCAAGATTCGTAAAAACACATGCACGAACCTCCACCACCGCCATCACAATACACAAGCACTACATCACAAACTCAACAATCGTTTCGCCTCGCAACCGAAGCATCATCAGGATATAGACTCGACGACAAAATCGCAAGGCTTTGCGATTGTCGAGTTTGTGATATTGAACATGTGTAGTGGTGGCGGTGGTGGAGATTTGTGCATGTGTTTTTACGAATCCTGCATATATCGGGTATGAAAAAACGGATAGTCCACTATACATTTAGCACTATCTATATTTTCTATTTACTTTATCGCGGATTATAGCTAAATAATTTTATTATGACTTGTGTAGTATTCGAGAATCTAAACCTTCTTTGTAATTTACTCCTTTACTCTCAACTACGTGGTCACCAAAGCAATACACATGAAGTTGATAACTTATATATTAAAAACACCAATTTTCCATTTATTGGTCTATATACCGAACGCGTGATGATTATTTTACAATATAATAAGTTTGAGGTATAGTAATTCATAACAATAAAAGTAAAAATAACTTATTATTTTCAAAACTATACAATCTGCAAAATTGTAATAAGTCACAAAAAACTGATAGGGATGCAAATAATAATCTCCGTTGTATCGAGTAAATGTTGCGGAAAAAGCAAATGGGTGAAGTTTACGTCAAAATTCTAATTATCCTCGATCCTTTTATGGGAAATGAAATAAACGTAAACTGCTTATTTGTTTTATTTTGTTACATTTATTGCAATAAATTTTCAATAATTATGTGTGCTTATAGGAAATTAAGATAAATAAATATGAGATATGGATAATAGAATGTTTGCAGATTAATTTTCGGTCATGAGTTTTTTTGAATTGAATTTTATAAATGGATTCGTTTTAAACTAATATTTATTTCACTTTCAACTTTAAATTTGCACTATATTTTTCAGTAATTTGTTATCAGTCAACCAGAAAAGTATTTGGTAACACTATTTACGCGATCACTGTATAATTTGTACTTTTGAGAGGAATAATAATAAAGAAATACAAGTATATATTAACCATTTAACCGAGCCTTAAAGAATCTCAATATTTATTTATTAATAGTCCTCTATAATAATAAACATAAATTAATAAGGCAATAAATTTACTACAATTCAAAAGGTCGTGCCTGCTAACCAAAACTAGCAGTTATTGTATGACAAGGGTCATATACAAAAACTGTTAGTTTTGTACATTTTAAGTATAAGTACTACTTGCATTTATAAAAATATTCCTTAAAATATTTTTAAACTAGTTTTGTTTTTATTACTTTGTCTGTGGTGTCTGCCAAATTTTTATATTTATAGCATATATTTAAGCATATATATTTCTAACATAAATTAAAAATTAATCGGGAATTTTAATGTTTATTTACAATTTCGTAATGTACTTGATTTCTTGGTGTGTCAGTTAGCTGTATTAAGCTTAATCAACAGTTGAGGTGATAACGTCAAATAAATAATTTCAATAATGTTTCACTAAATCATGACTAATGATTTTAGTACTCATTGTTTAGAATCTGTTGAAGCGGTCGCAGTTCGACCCACGACAGCTGTCATACTAATCAATTACTCGCTGTCATACAACTTTTGTCTTGACGACTATAAAATTGCCCCACTTTATATTTTTCTCAGTGCCAAAATTCGACCTCATCTCGTCGAGAATGTTAACAACACAATATTTTTCAACGTGATGTTAATCTCAACAAATTGGTGAAAATGAATATAACGATTAAAAAAATGTAATTATAGAAAATTAGAAAACTTGAAAATGTTTCCTGTCTTCGCTTGTATATAATAAAACTTTCAATAGAAGTAAAATGATAATATAGCGAGACACATTTTTAATAGAATTTACCTTTCAATCAACTTGGAGCATCTTGTCGAGTCTAAGTTATAATATATTTTTCTAAAGAACGAAGAGACCTTAGCAAAAAGAGACTACATTGTGTATATATATCAGAATATATGTTAAATTATTGTGTCTATTATCTAAAATTGATTCTAATAGACTAACTTTTTTTTGTTCATTGACTTAAAGTCGTCTTAGAAAAGAAAAGCAATATTTAAAAACCGGATAACCTGGTATAAATTAGATACTTTTCCGAAATATCATGACTATAACTTATTTCTTTAAACGTTAACAAAATGTATAATTATATACAGAATATAGTTCAGACTAGGTAGCATAGCGCAACTGTCGAAATGTGATGTACGTACAAGTACGATTCGTATTTGCACTTCCTTATTTAAAACTGATATGCAAAACTTCTGAAGGTTAAACCAGTTTTGTTTTGTTAGAGTATGTGTAATTTATGGTAAAAAACTTGTTTAAGATTCTCTATTCTACGTTTTAGTTTTATCAATGCAATAACAAGTATAGGTCAAGCTCACAAAGGAGATAATAAAAAGTTTAGAAATTGTTTAACGAACATTTAAACGCATAATAGAAATAATACTTCAAACCTTTTGTGCTGAAAAACAAAATATTCCTATTGCCCAGTGATGACTTAATTCTAAAAAATCCCGATTTCGGACTAATATACTCATTCAGACCAAACTTTCACGTTCTTCTTTTATTTGATTTAAGAATATTCACAAGAAGGCTAAGAGTATGTTTTAACTTCAGACAATGTTTTTTAAACATTGTCTGAAGTTTTCGCATGAACCGTAAAACTAATATTATAAATAAATAAAGTAGTAAAAAGGGAGCTGGCCCCTCATATAAAGTATATATAAAAATGTAAATTTCGTTTAAACATATTAATTTCTGATGATACAACAATACAATAGGTAAAATTTTTAGCAAAAGCTATAATTTAATTTGACTCGTTTGACTCGCTGCCAAAATGACTAATTCGCGGTAACAGCCCGTCATTCTCTTTTTATCACATTTCTTCTTAATGTTAGATTACAGTTCAGGAAGGTCGTACTATTATTGTAATTAATGAGATCGCTGCAAAATATTGCTAACATTAATTAGAAATTTCTGTGGTTGTGTTTATTTTAGTCTGGAACATGCACATTAAGATCCCAGGGTTGACTATAATCGATATAAATTATATTTGAATTTTAAATGTCTATCAAGGGCAAGTTTTATCCTTTTAGATTTAGGATTCAAATGCTACATGACAATAGATGAATCTCTTATAAATCATCATCATTTTTTATCAGTTATAATTTAAATTGAGATTTTGTTTAATACTAAAAAATGTTCAACAAAACATAGAAAAAAAACTATCAACAAGTATTAGGTTCTTAACAAAATAAAAATGCCGATCGTTTTTTTTTGTAATATACATTGAGAACAGGAAACTCTGTTGTTGTATCTCTGTTTCCCCATACTTATAGTTTAAAAAAAAAGTATTACTTAGACATGGACTTAACGGACTGTGAATTCCAGCCAGTCCGTTCTTTCGATTATCAACCTCATCAGCCGACGTAAAAAATGCATAGAGACACGATCAAATGAATGTGTCATATAGGTTTATTAAACCTCAATATATAGGAATAAAATTGTACTTCTAAAAAACTATTCAAGGATTCTCAATCCAGTACTTAAAATATATTTAATTGTTTGGAAAAAAATTAATCACCGATACCTAATTTAATTTATTCTTATTCTCCATGCTAGAGCAGTCTATAATAATAATAACTTAAAAAAAATAAAAAAATGACGAGCAGTTTATAGCAAAGTTTAAATAAACGGTAAGAAATATACGTAAAGCATATTACACAATTATTGAAGATTATTTGAGTGATAAACACGCTTAGTATTCTTGAATATTCTTACAGCTTCAAACAAGACATGTTTTTTCTTCTCAGTAAGAGCAATATTTCCATCTACAACCAGTTGTAGCTTAAATAAATCTAATTGTTACTTGACGATTCAAAAGTCCTTGTAGCTTACTTTAGTAAATATTTTTTTGATTTGATTTGTTTTTCATTAACTGTCAATATGCATGATGAGCATATGGATATTGAAATTTTAATAACACAATAAAACAAATACCAACATTCCGTAGCAGGTAATAAAATTTTATAAAACCATGGTTATCGTAAACAGAAGAAATGGCAAATTTTATGAGCCATTCGTCGCAGTATTCCATTTGCATGATACGAGTGTCATAGGATATTTAAAGGTAATATATATCTTTTGTACGGTTTATATTAGATGAAAATTTATTTACAAAAGTAATAATAATGCTTCCATACTAATTGTATGGGCTGCTACTACCTTGTACAATATGTGGTTGAAAAACTGATAGAATTATAATGACATGAAATTGATTGATAAACTCCAACGCTTAATTGATAGACGTATTTAACTACTAAATTAATGATAATAATATTATAATTTGATAGCTTGAGCACGCGTAGCCGCTAACGTCGTACTGACTTCAATTTTATGCGAAATAAAATATGTGACGTAAAATGCTGATTTAGCAAATTTACGTGCAAGCCCGTGCACTACTAATACAAAAGTCTGTCTAACTTTCTATCTGTCTGTCTGTTGCGCTTTTACGGCTAATCCACTGGAACAATATTTATGAAATTTGATACAGTTAAAGCTAATATACCCGACTAATATATAGCATAATAAAATTCCATATTTTCCTTCGGGAACAGGAAAAAATAAGCATAACATAATTAAGGGTGTTTAGGCATTTAACTTGACGCGAACATTTTTTTTTTGTTTTTTTTTTCGAACTGACTGTATGCTGTTAGCCCTAATGGCTTTTACAGCGTCACCGGGCGGGACGGGCGAGCGCAGAAGCATCGTCGAGGTTGCGAAATGCAGAGAATAAAGCGCAGATGCTCTACTTAAGTCGGGGAAGGCGCGAACATAGTCTCGGTTACAGACTGTATTTAATATTCTTATTCTATTGTTTATTTACGAAACTGAGGATGATGTTTCCCGACGTTAGTAACGCTTCTGCGCTTCTTTCCCTGAGTTGATGTTTACCGATGTTTCTGCTTTCGCCTATCACAACCATTGTCCTTGTGAAAGCCGTTAGGAATAAAATAATATGTACGATTCGACAACGAAAATTAAATGTAATGCAAACTCATGGATATTACATCTATAGCTAGATATATATAGCTTTGCAGGAATTTGTTTTAAAATACGCTCAAGGGATTAAAAATAACAATGCAGCGGGCGCCGAGTGAATGACACACGCTAAGAGGCATCTTTATATGATGGGTGTTCCACTTTAGAAAATAAACAAGATTATTAAAGAGAACGTTCGGAAACCACATAAAGTGTACGCCAGCTGCTGTACACCGCGCCTTTATGATGAAAGAGGTGATTTTTAAAACCCCGCCGGCCACTGTATCACGTTTCCTGTTATGACTTCAGTTTTTGATGGGCTTTTGTTGAAACTCCTTTATTATATGGAAGCGTTAACAGTTCTAAATGCGTCCTTAAAGTCTTTTATAAGTGATACGTGTTCATTTTTTTTACTGTCTTCATTCTCGGCTTTAAAGTAACGCCTATCAGAATCTATTAAATTGCGTTTACTAATAATGTTACTATTTTTAGCGCTCGTTAACCGAAAATATACATGATTTGTAATTAAATTGGTAGAATTATTCGGTTACTCGCTTCTTAAGAAGCTGCGGTCCAACGTTTGATTCCCTTTTGGTAAATTTGGAGAATTTGAATAATTGTAAATATGATTAAATTTTTAGTACTATAATTAATGCTAAAGTGTGTGATACCTTTTTTAGCGTTCGAGCGGAATAGAATCGTAATAGTAGTTTCTAGATGAAGATGAAGAATTAAAGCTCTGAATAATGACGTAGGAACTTTTTTTTTATTTTGGTAATGCAGTCCTCGCAAACATAGTCGCAGGCCGAAAACATATAAGTAGTAATATACAAAAGGTATAAGACAAATAATCCACGCTTGTTAAGTGACTTCTGTACTGATTTCTTAGCTTCCATGATTTTACTTTCTTGTTTCGTTAAAAGTTTAAGTAAACTTAAAAATTTGATATATAATTGTCAGGGTAAAATTAGGCCTTATGTCATCTCAATAAGGATCATTTTTGATTAATACAATTTTTTTAAAGTTTTCAAAATTACGTTTTAGTCAAATGCACAGACCTTATATTTGAAGCTAGCTGACCTAGTTAGTCAACGTTTATGTATGTGAGTTGGCGTCGCCCTTCTTTGTTACTCGTAGCATGGTGACCATAATCTAGAAATCGTCTCTAGTCTAGGATAATGGGAGGTCTCTTGGTGGAAAGTGGTTAGTTTTTGCACTACTGGCAAAGTTCTACTGCTGCGCTAATTTGTGGGGAAACTATGAGGGTTCACCTCAAGGATTGAGCGCCTCCATTTCATGTATGCATCCGGTAAGGATGAAATAAAAACCTGTACTAATCTAAACTTGTTTAGGCTGTGAAAATAAAATTGCATCTTTAAATACTTGTACGCTCTAAGACACCAAAGTAAAAAAATATCAATTAAAGGATAATAATTGTCTGCTGCTAGGATATAGATGAAATAGCCTTTTGCCACCCACACGTTAATGGCGTGGTAATTATCAATCATTATGAATCCAAGTTTCATTATTAATACCAACAGAACATTATCGAATCAGTGTTGTCTTAAAATACGCCCACAATTTCTTAGTGTATAGAACAGTCTCTTGTGATGTAAACTAGCGTTTACTTGAAACACTGTATATGTAAACAGACGAAGCGTATGCAGCGTGGAACAGTGAGCAATAAGCCTTCTCGTCAGCTAATAACAACAGTAGCATCTCCGGAGATATCTCAATATCGTAGGTGCGAGTTAATTAACACATGACGCTTGTCGTGAAAATAGAATTCCTGTAAGCGAGGGTGCGCGCGCGCCCCGGGCCATGTCGCCTGCCGAGTTGGAACCACCACGCCTCGCCGCCGCGCCACCGCCCGCTCCCGATGTTTGTTTACAAGCAGCGAGACTTCATTACGCCGCTGGCTAATGTATTCAACTTCAGCCTCCACGTTAACAGCGACACTTCTCGGAATCAATATGCTCCTTGTATGTTTTGATTGGTTGCCGCTGCGGAGCGCAACACAAAACCGCCCTATTGAGTCTAACAATAAAATCGACTATCCGTTTCTATCGCCGTCCCGATTTAATGACACCGAATACAACGAACAGATTTCAATGTTAATACACGAACGGGTTATTTCCTATACTGGTAACGACCGCTGCATTGAACTTGTCCAATTTTAGGGTTAACGCACATTAATTTGTTTTATTAACAGTTTATCGTTAAGCCGTTTCCTGCCCTGAAACAGCTCTCCGTGCCATTCCTATTGTCTGCTATTTCCGTTACGATTGTCTGAATATAGCACTTATTTATTTCTATGGTGTATCCCCTGTATACAAATTTAAGAATGAATAAAAATAAATAAACGCAACTCAATATTCATTGCTAATAGTCAGATAAAATAAGCTAAAGAATGATATCACAAAACTCATAACACGACCGTCTGATCCCGTCGCCCCCAAAATAATAATGTTTCATCTTATAAAAATATTTCCCTTACGACTGTCGCTCTGTATATCACGGTATTTGTCACAGAGGATCACCCTTTATGTTCGTTTCCAGTCAAACCCCTTAGATAAGCGAGCCTTTTATATGCCAAATATAATATATTATGGTTTATATTTCTTACGACAGTATTATGTGGACATGCCTGAAGCAAACGAAAATTAATAACGTTATCTTTATAATTTTTTTAAATCTTTGTTTAAATCAATACTTTTGTGTCAGTATTTTATTAACCAATTTTTGAAATTTTGACCACTATTCTATGAACAATGAAATCAAAGAAATTGTGGATCACAAAAAAAAACATTATTGGGTATATACAAAAAACGGATAACCGAATTATACCATATAAAAAAGCATCATTCATCATTTTCCTGCCTTTATCCCACTCTAAGTGGGGTCGGCACAACATGTTACAAACATGTTGTCACATGATTTGGCTACGTATTTTACGACCGGCCATCTGCCTGACGTCAACTTACCTCAATCGCCTTTTACGACACCTCGGTAAGTAAGGAGGGTGGTCTATTCTATTCTGCCGGATACCACACGGCGATATACCATATAAAAAAGCATTAAACAAAAATAATAATGAATTATCCCATAATCCGTGTTTAAGGACAGTTGACGTGAGTGTACTATCTTTATATGATATGCACGCAATATTAAAAAAAACGCATGCACCACCGAAAATTTATCGTGGAGTTTATTTCCTGATGATGGTTCGGTTACGGAGCAAAACGATTGTTGAAATTGTGGTAGTGAATGTGTGCAGTTGTTACTAACAATCAAAAATAATAAATTACTATTTTTTATATTATGGAACTCCGCAAAACACCGTCTAATTAATTAAACCATTTAACATTAAATGGTCACAAATGTATAGTCCTTAAGTTTTCAACGTAACATCACACGAACCATTACTTCCAACATATGAGCAACGCAAAAATATCCGCGTATTATGGTTTATCAGAAGCAGAGTCGTCCTGAGACCGGCTCCGACTTCAGCCACATTCACTTTCCATTCACATCTAATGGATTGCTTTGTCATTTTTCAACAATGTGTAAGCTTCTATGATCATACATAGTGCTCAATTCCTTTTATTTTCGAATTGACTATACGCTGTTATATATGGCTTTTACAGCGTCACCGGTCGTGACGGACGAGTGCAGAAGCATCGTCGAGATCGTGCAGTTCGGAGAGTAGAAACTCTACTAGCATCAATAAATGTCGTCCTAAGGGTGTCACCTGTGAGGCCGAACAACAGTTTAGGGCGACATCTAATGGAGGGTTGTGGGCATGACTGTGACTAGATGTAGGTGGAAGGCGCTGCTATAAGTGGATAAAGTGGAGTGCACTTTATCGAAGTAAAATTTCAGAAAGCTCTTAGCGAGACTCTGGATTTCCACTGTAGATTATAATTGGGCGTTCCAAAGATATGCTCATGGTACGTTTCCAACACCATAAAGCACGTGATAAATTGTACAGTGTGTATAATATAAAGTAAGCACATAACCTTTTATACAAAACTTATTGTTGACTGTCCAGGATTTGAATTCGCGTCCGCCTTCATCTGTCTTCCAACGTTGCAAGTTTAGTACGTGATTTATTACTGGGTAATAGATGTCGCTTTCATGGCACGAGGGAAAGTAACCCGATATTAATACACTGTATTTCAATATCAGTACGTCACGACAAATGTGTATGAATAAAATTTGCACCCGATATAAGCTAATAGCATTTTCCGATACAAACTCGAGTACGAAACTTCACACCCATCTGTTTGCGCGTCTATAGCTCCCCTTTCATATGAAAGACGAAAACAAACAGAGAATGTGCCAAATAGCAAACAATATTATACGGAATGCACAATAATATCAGTTCCGGCGTGGGCGCGCGCTGTTTGCTCCCGCGAATAAATATGAAATTCGAAGACTTCTCGAGCGAGTAAATATTATGGGAGCTTGCTTTGGTAAAATGATAACTGCCAAGATTGAAAATTTGGGTTTAGCCCGGGGACGAAATACTGTTATTGAATATTTAGGCGTATTTATTTGTCATTCAATACTGCCTGTATTTTGTTATGAGATTACGTAGCGCGATGACTTATTCTTGCGTTAGGCATTCTGATTTCTAATAGCCAACAGGAATAGACCCCTAGCCTAGAGCAGCAGACTCATATTAAAATTTTGCTGGCAATATATAGTTTCTGAAGCCAGATGTTGAAGAATCTAGGGCTCTTATTACCCATGCTGCACCTTTCAGTAATATTCTTTAGTTACAAAATCTAGGTCAACTAGGTCAAGCAACATGGAACAATATTAATATTTACGTCTACGAGCTATGATAGCTGGTGAGAATGGTGGAACGATGAGACTGTGTGAATCTTTCAACACGGGTCAAACCTCTGTGCTGTCAATGAGTTTTTTGTTAAAACTCATGCAACTTGCGTTGCAATTGATCACTAGCTTTTTCCTGAAGGAAAACATCGCGAAGAAACCAAGATATCTCTAGCGAATTCTGGGGTTATTTGTTACCTAGCGGGATGGGTTAAATTTTTTCAACCCATCTCTTCATAAAGAAGAGAAGAGGTCCATCGGTGGGATAGTAACAAGCTTGGTAGATTTTAAACTCAGTCAAATTCAAATTCAAACTTACAAGTAAACTTGTAAACAAGTGCTTTTGAATCGTCAACTTTACTGCTGGTTCGGAAAGTTGTTCTTACCGAGAAGAACCAGCAAGAAACTCGGCAGTTGCTCTTTTTAAAATATAAATCTTAAAACTAGTTACATTTAGTTATTACTGTCTTATACAGGGTAGAAGTGCACCTATATCCACACATCCTTACCATCTAAGTAATCTTCAACAGTATAGTAGTAGCCTTTCTGTATCGGCCTCTTTTTAACAGTGTTTTTAAACTGCTGTAATGGCATGGTCAAAATTGATTTCGGAATTTTATTATAGAATCTTATACCCAAACCCACAAACGATTTACGTACTTTTGCTAGGCGCAAAGCAGGAGTCGCAAGCTTATGTCGGTTCCTACTTTGCCTATTATATACATCACCTATCGTTTTATAATTCTTTATATTTTAAGTCCGTTCGTGATCACGGTGGATGCAACTCTGGCGAAACTTCGAACCTTGAATAAAGGTAATTCAATTTTGTCGCGACCCGTTTATTTATATAATAATTAGTAACAAAGGTTACTTTACTCAGACTCACTTCACTAAAATTTATAATTTTACCGAATTAATGGATAATAGTATACTAGAGTGTATTCTTAAGTGCTAGTTATAAGAGAAAATAGCATTGAATACAAAAAGTATTGAATGCGATATGATAAGCATTTGGTAGGCGAAAGGTTTAACTCGCTACCCCACCTTATCATCTCACGAGAATAACTCACAGATTTATGTTACACGTAAAACTTTATGTCGTTCTTCGCTTCCCTCTTTTGAACATATGAATGTTTTTGTGTATTCTTGGTTTTGAATAAAAGTTGTTTACACTTTAGTTACTATTGCTTAAATGTTTAAATCTTTTTTCAGAAATTTCAAACACAACTCAAGTACTTACTACAATTTTTTTTTACTTCGTTTAATTTAATTTATATCAACCAATTTAATTTTGAAACTAACATTTGAAACTACAATTTAAAAACAATTTACACTTTCCAAAATATTTTTTTCCATAGCTCGCAGTTTTGAGGAAAATACATAGAGTACATAAAATACATAGAGAAAACTACATAAGTGAATGGTCCAAAAAGTTTATATTGGTGGTCATGTAATTTGATCTAAATATATTTTATATCTACTTGTGGTACCCGCGACATTATTTTCATCAAGACCAGCGTTACAGTTAGAAACTATTTGTTTTTTTTAATGATCCTCAGTATACTTGCATCTGAGATCATTTCATTTCAATTTTTATTTATTTATTTTATTTTCAATAAAAGAGCAACAAAGACTCAGTGTTTAGTAAACATAAAAATAAACTTAAAAATTATGTTAGTCCTTAACCTACTCTTAAACTATTTAAAACACTAATTAATTTAATCATTGCTGCGATATTCCACTCGAAATAGCTCAGCAATGTCTCACGTACGTGCAGTCCAGTCTGCTAGCAATTAGCTTTAGGATGCTGTTGGAGCTGCTCCATAATCGACGAACCAGGGATCCACATCTTTTGCGCATCGTAGCAGCAAAACAGTCTACTCGCGCTGCCGCGAACATCCCTGATGTGCTGCAAAAACGGGGCAACCCCATCAGCACCCTGAAGGCGTTGTTATATTGAACGCGGAGAGCGTTGTAGGCTTTTTTGGTGTACTTAGCCCATAAGTTGCACGTGTAGAAGGTATTGCAATAAGCTCTAAATAGTGTTACCTTTACTTCACTTGAACAACTTGCAAACCTATGAGCCAGCATATTTGCTCGGACTGACAACGCCCTCCATTCCCTTTCAATATCCGTGTCATCTTTGAGGTCGGGAGTTAGCATATGCCCAAGATATTTGAAAATAAACACCCTCTCCAAGACAGCATCGTTGAGCTTGATGGGAGGTACTTTGTTTGGTGCTTTACCCTCGGCCTCAAAGACCATCACCACACTTTTTCTGGTATTGTAGGTCAGACCATGACTTTCCACATAAGCCTCGCATTTAGCTATCAGTTTTCTAAGACCACAAATTGACGCACTAAGGAGCACCATATCGTCTGCATAGCATCCAACCCTAGTACTACCGAGCTCACCTAGCAAATCATTGAGGTAGAGGTTAAAGAGCGTTGGTGAGCTTAAACCTCCCTGCCTCACCCCACACTCTAACCCAAACGGTCTTGACAAGACCCCAGACCATCGTATACTCACTCTATACTCAAATTTCATTGCATTATTCGTGAAAACGTTACAGACAGACTAATAGATTTCGCATTTATTGTATTTTTATTGTCATAACCAAAAATGAAAGTAAATAATATTCGCTAATCACTAGTTTTGCTCTTAAATCAAATAAATTATTATGTAGGTGCTGGATAAAAGTTATTGCGTACAAAATAGCTAGTAGAAATGAAAAAATGTAAAGTAGGAGAAACATAGTCTCAAGGGTCTAAGGTAATGCTGAGGCTGGACAATAACAGAAGAACGTCTTTACGAGTTTCATGCCAACCACTCACAGCTAACACATCAACACAACAGTACATTGAACGTCCATTTACCAGAGATGTTTGAGTATGCCAAATTGTAATTGATGTGTGACAGTATGAAAGAGATCGAATTGTGAGAACTCGGTCAAAATTTAACATAAAACAAACGTAAATAAAAAACTAATATCATGACACATTTTTTATTTTCCGTAATTGAAACAACGTAGACGTTGACTTAGATATTTTCAGTTATTTATATAAAAAAATATACTTATGCTTTTCACGATTTGTCAAATACAGAACTACTTAGCTATTAAGTGCATTAGTTTAGTATTGGTTTGTGCCCTTTACACATATCCTTTTTTAAAATTTAGCGTAAAAAGTTAGAACAATTTTCGACTTGCTTCTCAAATGATTCTTTATTCAAATTTGCCTTAAGAAGCACTTTTCAATCGTCACATATAAAGTAAAATTAAAATGGAACTACGACTGGTTTGGAAAGGTGCTCTAACCGAGAAGAAGCAGCATGAAAGTCGGCGATTCTATTTGTAAATCTGGAGCCCTTTCTTTTGCGGTTTAAATTTTGTAACCACTCTAAGAAATCCACAAGGTAACCGGCACTTTCTGCAATGTCATCGCTGCATATAAAAAGTTATGACCTCTGGCAATATTTCCGAGAGGCGGCTTGATCTCGGTGAAGAAACGATATGCAGTAAATGGTCGGGCGTGCGGTCTCGCGGGGCCACTGCGCTGACCCGCCCGATTTTATGCCAATTTTCATAAAAATAAATCTGGCTCGGCGTTGATTGAACCAGTCGCCGCCCTGCCCGTGATCGCCTTTCTATTTTATTGTTATTAGTTCAGTCGCGTAAGGGTACGAGTTATTGTTTTGCCATTTGTTGCAAAAATCAAACTACGCATTTGATATCCTGTGCTTCTAAAATTTGTTATTGCTTATATTTTTACAGTGTCAGCGAGTGAGCATAGGGGTATCGTCAGGATGGTGAAATACAGGATAAAGGTTCAGAAGCTCTGTTACCTTTGAGAAATGTCATCCTAAACGTGTCTACTGAGACCATGCCATGCACAACGGATAATTGCAATCAAATTAAAATCAGCAACCTGATCAATGATAATTCCTATACCTTCAGTTATGTCCCGTAGTACCATAAACCATACTATAAATATAATACGAATATACAATATATTTGCAATTCAAAGCTTGACTTTGTGTCACATACTTTTTTTATGTCCTTTCGAGATGAAACTGCAAACAAATCTGCAGGTAACAAATAGTTACTTATAATTTTTTTTAACTAAGTTAGTTTTACGCCAAAGGACGATCATCGCCTTTTCAAAACAAGTTGTGGGTATTATTTGGACAAAAGTGCAGTGTAGTCAAAGAAGCATGGCGGGCGATCGTGATTTATAGTCGGCCGCTTTTGAATATTAAATAATCTTTAATGGGAGCGCATGATCGGCCCATTAGCCGTCGCTGCTTTCACGTTTAATAAAGAGTCATTTATAAGCCAGCGATGCTTTTCCCTTATCTGGACGAAGTATGTCGCGCGACTGAGAGGTGCCGCCAGAATTAATTCATAATTTTTATCCTTGTTGTTTAGGTAATTCGGTGTTCAGTCACACACACAAAACGAGAAGTAAATAGCCATATCTTAAAAATATTACTTGGTAGATAATGATATACAAATTTTGATAATATTACAACGGTGTTGACGATGGAAGTTGAAAAAGGTTTTGTCAGCACTGGAGAATTAATAAGGAAGTTCTCATGAGAATCCAGGAGACAGACAGAGAGAAAGACAGACGGTAAAATAATACAATTTAAAACATATTATTCGTATTTTAAATTGATATATGAATATGTTATCATAGCGATGTTGACGAATGAATAGAGAGAATGGAAGCGAAAAACCTACTTAGTGTTACGAACATGCGAAAAGAGTTCGTAATGCATATGTCATAAAGTTCAAATTGAACGAGGCAGTTTACGAACATGCAAAAACGGTTCGTAAAATAAATGTCATAGAGTTCAAATTAGCTTCACGCAAATTGTCTGAACATTCGACGTTTATCAAAACATGTTACTGGTAAACATGTTTACGATCGTTTCAAGGCTATCGAATGTTCTCAAATGCGGCTCGTTCGATATATAAGCAGACGTATCGTACGCCTCGATATTCAGTTAGTGAATAGCGATCAACAGCGAATAAATAAGTGAAAATAAAAGTGAATTATTAGTGACCTCGGCATTCTTATTGGACAACGGACTGTGAGAGACTGTAAGTAGTAAGTTTGTAATAAAAAGTTGAATAAAGTGTTTTAACGAGTCACCAGGTATTTTCATCCAAATCCACGAACGCACGTAACATTAGTGCGGGATAAGGGCAGATGAATGACGTTTTTCGATTTTTAAATTAAAAAATATTACAAACTAAGTAATCTAATGAATAGAGCGTATAAGAAACTCTGAGAAAAGTTTCGTTTCTGATACAATATATGTTTATAATCATGAGAACTGTAAGAGGCGTTGGGCTGGAAAACAGTTACAATTTAACACAAACCGTCAGAAGTATTGGCTTGATTCCCACGATGGTTAACTATCACCTCATTGAACCATTAGGAAATTACCCCGTTTCCTCGCCTCAGCGACTGATCGCCTTTAACGTCGAGAACTTCGACATAAATGTCTCAAAAGCGGGTACCACACACAATTACAGCCGGGATATTTCTTTCATAAACATTTTACACATGCGTATTAATAGACAATATTGGATGTGCCTTTTCCAATGAGCAATTATTTTCATTTGAAACTTGAAATGGATAATTTAAACAATACTTGATAATAAAATTTTATTATAGTATATTTTAGGTTCTAATTAAATATTAAAAACAAATTTTTGTTAGGAGGTTCATTATCGAGATAAAAGTTTATATCGTGTAAATGTGATGTTGTTAAGGTTTCTGAACCAGATTTTATTTGTATCCGAAAAGAAATAAAAGAACTTTTTTATTTTTTTTTACTTGAAAATAGTAACAATTAAAATCTTCCAAGCGAAAGATTAAGCAGACAAGATTTTTCGACCGAGCGAAAAAAGCTTGAAATTAAATATTTTGGAACAATTAGAAATCATTAAGCATAACAATGGCACCCTCATTAACGAGCAGATAAATGTCTCTAGTTCAAGCTTGTTGCACGTGTTCCGAGGTAAAATAAAGGTTAGGGATGAACCAAGTACTATTTAACAACGCTTGTTTGAATAACGCTTCGCTTTGCGATTTTGTCGTGGAGTCTATCTCCTGATGATGCTTCGGTTGCAGGGCGAAACGATTGTTGAGTTTGTGATAGTGAACCTGTGTAGTGCTTGTGTATTGTGGTGGAAGTGGTGGAGGTTTGTGCATGTGTTTTTACGAATCCTGCACGTATCGCGTATAAAAATACTGATAGTCCACTATACATTAAACACTATATATATTTTCTATTTACTGTATCGCGGATTATAGCAAAATAATTTTATTATTACTTTTGTTTACTTCGACCATTGAAGATCAACCAAATACATTAAAATTTTTGCCTTAAATTTTTAGGTATCTCTGCGTATTACAAATATTATCAGCACGCTGTCAATCATCAGGCATGTACTATAATCGGATAAATTACCGAGCGACGAGCGAGATTACTTAAGGTGCGTATCGTCAGTTACGACTTCCTAATGACACTTCGATCTTAGCCGCCGCTCATTATCGCAATACATTCGATCGGTTGGCTCGAGTTATTTCTCTTAATATCTGCAGAGTGCGCGGCGTGGGCAGAACGGCCGGGATATCGTCACGTATACGCGGCTACCGGCGTAATTATATCGACGCAATTAAAGAGCAACTAATATATTATAATCGTTCTGTTAGTAACAGTGTTTTTACAAGAGAGTCTGGAGCCGACGCGGCGCGTTTTGATCGCGTCCGCGGCTGTGCTGTAACACCCGATTACACTTAAGGCGGATTTATAGACTTTATTAAATATATCCTAGTTATATTCCTATTAACTATTCATATTTTACATCTTTCCTAGTGTCTTGGTGAGATAGCTATTCACCTTATATATTCCAAAGTGCGATTTATATCAGCGTTTTCACGTTAGGAATCGCGCTACACCTCAACCTCATAAGCATGTCGGGGTTAAAGCATATTTATGTATAATCACTACAAAATATATTGATGTTTCTACCAAAATTTACATATATTGGCTACGGGAACGTATAGTGATTATGTATATATTGTTCTACTGAGTAACATTTTTGATTTACAAAGCGATTATTACTCACATTATTACTTCAGTACTTAGATAATCAGTAGGTGCTTCAAGCTTGACCTTATGTTTAAAGGATTATTTTTGTAGACCACTACTCTTGTCATTCAAAAAATAACTGAAAAAGCGCAAAACATATATTTTTATTGATTGTACTTTAACACTTTCTATAAAAGGCTTTATTCACATAAAAGGTAGCTAGACTAACAGCGGTAAACTTTCATTTAATAACACAATATTTATAATGATAAAATATTTCAATGACGCGGCAGTAATAAGTAATATCGTAACTATCTAGGTTTATTATTCTGTATACATTATAAATAGTTTATGTTTATATACTGCACCTACGATGGCGATTAAACAATTATACAATGCGAACAAGTAGATAGATGGTAACATTAGGCAGTCAAGTCAATGTGACTGCTTAATAAAAGGGTAGGGAAGGTTTGATTTGCTTGCGAATCATGAGAAAATTATGCCGGAGCACACGTCGAGAACGAGGCAGGCAGCTCTTTGAGAACATCCGACGGATAAGAATAATTACTCACAATTGAACCCTTATAATCTGAGTTTATTTAATAGTCGACAGATGTTAATCGGTGATCTGTCTATAATTACGCTTCGATATCTGACGAGAAAAACGTTGAAGCGCGCACAATTTCGTGGAGGTTCGCATAACGCTTATAATGTTGCAATGAATGTTTTTATGCATTGCGATACCTTGCAGCATTTAATAAGCGGCATTTTTACTTTAATTATACCGTTAGTAGTACCCGCGACTTTGTTCACGCCAGCCGTTTAATGATCTTTCAATGATAAGAGTTTTTTTTTACTTTTTACGAAACTAAATTTAATTTGTCACATTTCATCGATATTCGTCGAGCAGGTAAACTGTGAAAGTGTAACAATCATACGGACAGACAGACTTTCACATTTATAACATGTTTTGTTTATGTTATATAATATGTTATGTTTATATTATATTATTTATAGTATATATTTTAGTATGGGCATATAACTGCCCATAAATCATTTAAGGAGGTCTTAGTTACAGGTTTTATACACCGTGTGATATCCGGCTGTATAAAATAGACCTTCCTCACTTTTTACCGAGATGTCGCAAAAACGTGACAAAGGTAAATTGACGTCAGGCAGACGGCCGTTCGTAATATAACCAGCCAAAATATGTAACAACATGTTTAAAACAAGTGCTGACCCCACCTAGAGTGGGATAAGGGCAGAAGAATGGTGAGAATTATGATGTTGAATACATTATTGTATGTATGTTGGTTACAGGATTTATAAAATAGAGGTAAAGAGATATCATATTAACAACTTTTAATAGCTATTTTATAAAAAAACATCGATTATAGGTAACTAGCTGTGCCAAAAACGGCTTCGCCCTCGTGGAATTCAGTGATTTACGAAACTTTTCCCGAATTTTAGAAATTTTGAAATTGTGAGTTAACCGTGAGAGATAGAGACATGCTATCCCGGACTTTTTTGTCGTATTTTTATAGATCTACAATTCTCAACTACATTACTTTAGCATATCTCTGCTGCTTTAGGCAGCGCACGCGAGTAAAGCTCCCAGCAAGCAAGTTTTTTTGACTGAACTTGAACTGCGCGATCTCTTCAACACAAGTTACATAATACCGATATGTTCTATTTACCTAAACCATCCGGAAGTATTGCACTATCCTTTGGTGAAAACCGTACTAAAATCCGTGTAGTATCCGTTTGAGAAAATCGATTTCATACAGACAGACAGCTTTTTGGGACTTTGTTTTATAATAAGTATAGATTTTACATGACAAAAATAGAACTTTGAGATAGAACCAGGCTAGTTTTTTACAAGTGCGCGTCCTCTGTAACACAATCTATATAAAAACGTAATGCACTATTTACCTAAACCTTCCATTTGGGAAGAATTGCGTTACCTATTAGTAAAAAACAAAACAACAATTGGTTCAATAGATTTTGTAAAAATCGATCATTTACAGACAGACAGCTTTTGGGGAACTTTGTTTTATAATAAGTATAAAATACTACTGATACTGGTGTAATTTCTAAACATCTCTCGCATAAATTAACAAAGTAGCAGTTTTAATTAACATGAAAACATGGCATTTGTTGTCCAATTTATTATTTGGCCCATTGTATGGTAATTTGTTCTGAGGTTCTTCCATCAGGTAATTGTTTACATATATCTCATACATTTGAAAAAATACCTCCGAACCTGTGTTGTTAATGTGCTAAAGAATAATATATTGCATGCGACTCCACGAGAGAAAAAAATTCATCTAATTATGGCTTTTAAAGATCAAAAGAACTCTTGTCACTATCGACATTCCTGATCTTCTTGAGCTTTCAGGAACAAGGTAATAGCAAGATGGGCTTGGTTATTGAAAACGGGAACGGATCTTAATATGGTACAAGACATACAAGTATGTGATGCATTGGTCCGTCCCATATCAAAGATTTGGCTATAAGACCTGGAGCCGCAGAAAATGAAATCTATGAAATAGCTGGATTTGAAACCCTGCAAAAGTATGCATCTTTCACTAGGAATTACATATTTGTGCCGTTTGCAGTTGAAATCCTAGGGCCTGAGTTAGGATGCAAAAAAGCGCTATACAAGTTGTCTACAAATATTTATATATTGACTTTCATTTGGCATTATAATGCATAATTGCCTAACAAATTATAGCGGAAATGAGAAAGTAGCGTTCGCATAGCATATTGCCTTTACGGCTATATACTTACGTTAGGTACGTTGCTATTTCAGTTCGTGCACGGCGAACATCCTGTTGCCTGTATAAAAGGGAAAGATATTTAAATAATAGTCATAAATGCCATACGCGTGCTTGTTAACGCTGCCATGTAAATTCTAATCCTTGTTGCATTTAGAACGGGCCCCAGTAATTATGTGCTTTCATTTGTTTGTTTCTCGGTATAAACGAGCCAACCTCCGTAAGCCAGCTCCATGTAAAGCAGTTAACAGTACACTAATCTCGCTGAGCTATTAATTTAAAGAATACGTCTGCGTAACTGATTCTACCAACGTCTCCCAAAACACAATGCTCCTTCACATACTTATTTGCATATTAAAATAATTTCAAGTGAAGGCAATACTTGAAGTCGCCTTCCACCCGCATAAAGGCAATTTGAAAAATAAGATATGCATAATTCGGGACAAAGGAAATAATATTTTAACGCTACGATTTTAGAGCCTCAATTAAAACGTACATATTCTAATCATAGTATCCTTTATCGTAAGAAAAGTAGAGAACGATGACAGATAAGGCGGTTTGTGCGCCCAAATAGATAAACTAGTGTGGAAATTAATGTCTACATTTACTGGTGCATGAAGTTTATAGTTAATTATATGTTTATAGCTATTCGAATTTTTAAAAAGAGTATTAGTAGTACAAAGGGTAACCATTATCAGTTTGAAAGGAAGTGCATTTATTTTATTTATACTCTGTTTGGTCATATCAGGAGACGTATCAGAACATTTATCATTGTTTAAATGGGTTTGCATATCTATCAAGCGTATAATTTATTTGTAGATAATTTTATTTACTAAACCAAATTTTATTTTATGAACGTTATAAACTTTATAGCTAATATTGTCATAAAGGTTGCTAAATGAATGCATAAACGAATTGTGTATTAACAAATAAGACGTTGATTAAGAACCTACAAAACCTTATATTCTTCTAATGTTTATAATGTTTAGCTGTTTTTTTGTGAGTAAATAATAATAGTAAGAAATACTAAGGGATTTAAATCTCACCAGGTGAAACTAGCGACACTGAAATCCAAAAAATAATGGTTTTGAAAATGTTGAGTAGATTCAGTCCCAACAAAAGACTACAACTGTTTTTAGTTGTAAAATCTTTTTATAATTGTGACTGTGTTCATAGTTGTGTATGTTTTTTTTAAATTAAGTTAATCGTGGCTTATTTCCATGATATTATTTTTAAATATATTAAATATATCGGACAGTTCTTAACGTAAGGTAACGACGTTACGTCGTGACGTCGTAACGACTTTCCGTCCTCAATATCACTTAATACTTGTGTTATGTGTGAAGGGCAACTGGTATTTACATATATAATTTTAAATACATATATGCACCCATACTCGAAGGAATTCATCATTCTCCTGCCCTTATCCCACTCTAAGTGGGGTCGGCACAACATGTCGCAAACATGCTGTCATATGATTTGGCTACGTATTTTACGACCGGCTGCCTGCCTGACGTCAACTTACCTTAGTCGCCTTTTACGACACCTCGGTAAGAAAGGAGGGTGGTCTATTCTATGCAGCCGGATACCACACGGCATTTACCTTAGTCGCCTCTTACGACACCTCGGTAAAAAAGGAGGGTGGTCTATTCTATTCTGCCGGATACAACACGGCTTCCATACTCGAAGGAATTGGCTATAGAAAATCTTGGCCCCTGGCGGGGATCACCAGGCTCACTGTCAACCGCGCCAACGGTCTAGTCATTGGCCAGTGTTTGGTCCGTTTGTTTATTTAAATCTACTATTGATCCATTTATTAAAATTTGTTAAACGCACTACTGACATTAAATTACTGCATTACTATGATAATAAAATAAAAGACCTTGCGATTCAAAGTATGACAATCACGAAACCCTACACACGTTAAGCGCATTAGAGTAACATAATTTTACATTACACTTTCTGCAACGCAAAATATATAATCTCGTACAAATACAATTTGCTATAAATAATTGTATTTGTGCGAGCATTACGTGACAGCGGGTATTAATCTATACATTTATTTGGTTTTTTTAAATTTATTTATTTATTTATTTATATATGTTAAAGACATTTTAAAATTAACTAATACATTACATTGCCAGACATGCAAGGATATATATATATATAGTATAAAACTGTGTTGCATATGCCATCCTCACAGTTTCATCTATATATTCCTTGTATTATTCTTCATTATATGTTCCTTGAATTATCACTATCCCACAGCTGGGCAAACGTCAAGTGCCTCATTAGAAAGGAGAATCTGAGCCATCATCTCTTCTTTCCTTTTGTTGAAAAGGTTTTGAGCTTAGACTCACTACCCTGTACCAATGCGGATTGGTAGGTTTCACTTATCCTTGGGTTTCACTAAAGATACATAGGTTGTCTCACGACACTTTCATATACCGAAAAGTGTGTAATAAATTGTAAATCAATTAGTCACATAACTTTTAATGGAAAACTCATTGATTCCCATACAGAGTTTAAGCCCGCGATCTCCTTGTAAACATTACAAAGTTTCACCGATCGCTGTCATAATTGGCCACAGCATTTGGGAAAAAATAAAATAAGGCTGCTTAACTACCAGACAATCAAATGATAGAAGCAGAAAATGCTGTTTAAGCACATGAGTCTGTGAACGCTTCACCTTTGTCCTATCTCCTTGATTTCGAACCTCAACGCTATGCAAACTACTTGTTAAACACGACGCTCTATCTACCGAGTATTTACCAGAACTATTTATCATAGTTGATCTAAGTACATAGTGCTGATCATTAGGTATTAATAGTATGTTGGTGTATAAATGTTAAGACAAAGATTGATCAATGATTAGCATCGTTAATCCAATCTCCAACTAAAGTTATCATAAGATGTTATGGGAAATGTTATTGAAACACCTGTGTCAGGCAAAAGACTTTCATCAAAGTAACTGACCCAATTTTTGTCGTCAAAACAATTAAATTATGGAAAAATCAAATCAAAATTATTATAAGTCTTAACCTAAACAAATAGAAACATTACAAGTTGGAAACGGTGAATAATCAAAAACGTAGCAAAGCATTCACATAAATATGATAATATGAAAAGATAATAATATTACCTTGTAAATATTTTAAAAAATTAAAATGAATACTTTTTTATAGTTGTTGTCACCTCCAACAAGTTACTCTGAATAATTTGTAATATGATAAGCCGTAACTCGTGTTAGCAACTAATTATTACGGAAAGGCATGCGTGTTCACACACCGTGGTATCAGTTTACTTTATGAACAAATTAATAATTACAACCAACACTTAACAAAGCTACTATTACAGATATGCCATCTAAAAACAACAGAGCTATTAATTATTAATTTTATGATACAAGTTTATAACAGCGATTATACGGTATAACTTTATGATATGTTAATTTAACTACTTCACACATTAACAACTAATATAAATAATTGCTATACTGAGGGTTGAGTTTTATATAAAGAAGGGAAAATTAAAAAATATCAGCCAATTCTTACACATCAATATATTTATTTGCTTACTAGCACTAAATATTATAAAGTCGCGATAAATTATTTAAAAATCCTGTTTTTCTTTCTCAGGTATAGCTTGTTGAAAAAATTTTTTTTTATGAATTGCACAAACAAAGCATACACAAAACTCCATTACTTGTTAGGTATGTGAATCGTCACCGGAAATTAAAATGATAAAGAACTATTATATTTTATTGTTGCTTAACGCCCTCTGTGGTGTATTTTACACGCCAATGATTTCGAACGTTTGACTTTGTAGTATCAATTAATTAAGGAAAATTATGGGGTAGCAACTGAATAGCTGCAGGTAGATAAAGCACGATGTCGATAGCAGCGTAAAACGCGTTGCATCAAACCGGCAGCGAGTCGAATGGGGGATGAATAATGCTCAGTTATTATCACGAATGCGGTAAAATTTTTTCACACATTCCTCGAAGGCGATGCGGCGAGTCGAGGGGCGCCGCCCCGCCCGCCACCAGGAAGCGCTCGCGCGTGAAATTATTATCATATAATACCCGGCTTTAAGCGAACTGCGATTATTCAAATGCTCATAGCCCCGCACCGAGCCCAGCTTATACCCGGCTTTCGCGTAGACATTCCTGAACACTTTGCATGACGCTCCCACTAAAATTTGTCAGATATATTCATGTATAATGCGCGAGTCTTGTCAAGTGAGAGATAAGCAAATGACAGAAAATGTTATGTAAATTCAAAGTGCCTATAATCCTGGACGAACGCCTTTATAATATGAGCTTGTGGCTGGATAATGGTAGAAGCGTGAGTTATCCGCGCAGATAAGACAATGGCGCGTTTAATTTAAACAACATATAAGTAATTTTATGATTATACGATTTAACTAAAACAGCGTAAATACAGTTGATAAATTTTAAAAGTTGAACATTAAATGAAATTCCGAAAATGTAAAAGTCTAATCTTGATATATTTTTTAAAATAAAAAATCATTACAAGTAGACACAAATACTTTGCATATACTAATTTTATAGGTATCTAATGTCTTTGCATTCCATATTCATCATTTTGCTTAAAATTTCCGAGATTTGCGGACGTTTAAATGTCTTAAAAATTAAACGTGATCATGATCTGTCTATAAAATCTTTTTAAAACATAGAAAAAATCGAATTACCATGACGATAGTATGCCGTTTGAAGTAAAAGTAAAAAAGTAAAGTAACAGCCTGTTACTATGCCCACTGCTGGGCTAAGGCCTCCTCTCTCCGTTTTTGGAGAGAAGGATTGGAGAAAAGACCTACCACGCTGCTCCAATGCGGATTGGTAGGTTACACATATCCCTAGAATTCTCTAGAGATATGCAGGTTTCCTCACGATGTTTTCCTTCACCGAAAAGCGTGTGATAAATTGCAATTATCAATTAGTCACATAAGTTTTTAATAGAAAAACTCATTGGTGCCTGCCCGAGGTTTGAACCTATGTCGTCTCTAGAGAATCGCACGGTCTCACCGCTAGGCTATCACAGCTTATTATATCATACCGTTTGAAGTAATGACATAAAACTTTTTTCTTTTCTCAGTCCTTGACCCTTTAGACCTCTTCCGATTAAACCAATTAAAGTAAGATTTTAATTATAAATAATGTCCGACTTAAATAAACTTGTTAAGGTGAACCCTCAGCGTGACTCGATCTAAACTTGGCAAGTGGAAGGCCCAAAGACGTAAAGCAAGTGTTATCTACGAGCGTATTTTGCTTTGGACTCTTTATGGCTTTCAAACGAGATCCGTCACGCGACGTTAACTCTGTATTGAAGTGATAAAGTGGCCGCTAATCTGTCCTATTCGGGTCACACTTAGTACACTTTATTAATCACAAAGCTTACAAATTACTCCACACTTCCTGTGCAGTGACGCCGATATGGTAATTTTATAGGTGCCTAGATTGGACAATTTGGGCACCGACCACTTTTATAAGGGTTGTATATACAAATTGTATACTTTACCCGCTAAGTAGCCCTTTGTTGTCTCCAATTTATAATACATCCAAAATTTTTTTAGCTGGCATACATGAAAAACGGCTTCCGTAGCTGTTCTCTTCTTTTGTGGATGGAAATGGCTACACAACTGTTGCCGGTATATGTTAACAATTTATTGGAGGAATAAGAATGAGTATAATTTTAGGTATTTATGAATGAATACTTTGTTTGTACTTTTTATGGTTTACACATAAGTTCGCCTTGTTCTAGAATATTTTTTATTTCAAATTATAATTTTGACTTAATTTTTGTTTTGTTTATTCGATATAACATAAGGTTCCATCTCTGACTAGCACCTCAAAGCGATGATGTCAAAGCGTTTTAAGACATTAGTAGTATATTTGCAACAACCATCTTAGTATAATCTAAATATAACTAAAATATAATAATAATGCTGAAATTTTCTGTTTAATGAAATTGAGTATAACTACGAATGAAAACCGAAATAAAAGCTCACGGAATTAAAAAAAATAGTTGAAGAGATTGCTTTTTCGACGAGCTTATAAAATCATACATACTATACCTACGTGTAATTGAGAAGCCCTTGTTGCCTACCAACAGCCCATACTACTATAGATTTGATAAAATAACCTGCTCATATGTATTGTCTTGAAAAAAAGTCTCTTTTAAAGCTACTTCTTCAGATATAAGTTAACTAGATGACGCAGCAAACGTTGTTTTTCCATATAAAAATTTTCTAGGGAATTTCTACTGTTAATTGTAAAAAAAACTTTGTCCAGAAAATAAAATAAAAATGGTAGAGGTGGACAACCTTTATTACTCGAGGGTATGAAAAATAGATAGTAGCCGATTTCAGACCTACTGAATATGCATATAAAATTTCATAAAAATTAATCAAGCCACATTTCCGAGGAGTATGGTAACTAACACTGTAACATGAGAATATCTATATTATTATAAAACAAAGTCCCAAAAAGCTGTATGTCTGTATGTAATCGATTTTCTCAAAATGTTTTGTACGGTTTTCACTAAAAGATAAAAGAAATACTTACCTATACCGGTTGGTATAGGTAAATAATACATATCGGTATTATGTAAATTGTTTTGAAGAAATCGAGCAGTTGTTAAAAAACTTGCTTGCATAAACTAAACCTCCCAGGGTTTAGTCGTATGCGCTGTGTAAATCAGCAGAGTTACACTAAAGTAATGCACTAGAGAATTGTAGATCTATAAAAATACTACTAAAAAAGTCCGCGATAGCATGTTTCTATCTCTTACGGTTAACTCACAATAACTACATTTATGTTCAAAATTTCAATTTGGATTTTTTTTGTGACAACTGATTTTGACGCGGGCGAAGCCGCTGACACAGCTAGTTATGTATAAGACTTTAGTTTTAAATATGTACCTACTATTAATTCCTAGAATAAAAACTGCAGCTATACTTGTACTTGATAACATAGATGGAGTAGGATGGAGAAACTAAACGAACAAAGGTATTTTGGTAAAATACTTGTATTGTTACAATTACAGTATTGTTACAATTACTTTTGGTGCTATCTTTTTACGTACGTAACGTAATTATTTCTCGTTAAGTATTGAACATTTATTTAAAATTCTAATCATTAATAAGGACACCTTCGGTCGACCTTCCTTCGACTTATTATGTAGCACGCCGACTTATTATTCTTATCAACAACGTTTTGTTTCCTGTATTTATGCTCGATTTTATGCATTTAATCGCAAAATTTACACTTTGAACATGGGGCTCTCGACATGACGCCTTATGCAAAGCAGGTGCTACCTGATACTCGACCGTCTAGATAATTTAAAAGGTAGTAAGTTCATACCGGCACGTTAAACGAAATCGGAACATAATGACGTAAACTTTTGTTAATAGAGTCGCCTAATCCAGATATAATACAATAACCAATCATTTCGTTTCAAAAGGAATAAATTTGTGTATAAAGTCTAGCAGCATTGCATTAATAAATTTATGGTCTGTTAATATGTCACATTTTCGTTAGGGGCCCCGCAGCGCTTACACTCGTTCACAATCAGGAAATTCTTATCAGTCACTTATCGCGTAACGCCATCATAAAGCGGTAATATCATGGTGGAAATTCACGAAACCACTAAAATTAAATGGAAATAAAAGGCAATACACCGTGTTCGTAGGTATCAGTACTTATTAGTATTTGGAGATAAAATGAAGTTGGCCCGCTTTGGGCAATTTATTGGGGTAAGTTATGGGCGGCGCGCGGGCTGGAGAAGCTAATTTATTCGCCGTGCACATAAATTACTTGATTATGAATTCAACTCCGCTGAATTATTCGTTTGTTGTTGTAGACAACGCTTTTGTGTAACAAAACAAAGATATTTGATTTTATCCACTTCGTCTTCCCAGGGCCATTAGGCAGTCGTTTATATATTTGGACCTACTACTTTTGTAATTAAACTTTAAGACATATTTAGAGGCGTTTACTCGGGAAGGGAGTCGTTATTACCGACCTCGTGCGGTACACTCTATCCTCAAACCGACGAAGCTCTACCGACCGACCATGTAAGCATTCATACCAAATGACCAAATGAGGATATAACACCAGGCAATTTATTAGTGCAATATTGTCAATACTAGTATGTACCAAAACCTACTGTTGTTTAATTTATTCTGGAATTTAATTTATTTAAAAAAATATCTGTCCTCCCAGATACAGGTTATACCTAGTGTGGAGACTAAAATTAGGTACTATTCACATATGGTAGATTTAAGTTTTGTAATTTTAATTCAGATAAACATGGGTCTAGTCTAGTGTAATAATTATTAGCAACAAAACTTCGCGACAGTAAAAGACGTAACTCATTTTAATGATGGACTATCATTGGTTGATCAGATGGATTTTAATAAAAAAAAAATTAACCTGTTTTGTTGAATAAAAACAATAATTTTTTACAAATAAAAATGAAAATGTACCAAGCATCAAAAAAAATTTCATGTTCAAGTTTACTTCAATATCTTTTGTTCACGAATGAGCTCATCATTTTATTAATGACAAATCATCCCAATGCACTTTGTTGCAGTAGTTTAATGACTTTGATCCTAAGGGTACTTTGCTTGTGATATGATATTGCGAATGCGTGCAGAGCTTGTGTATTATTGTGTTTTTGGTGGCGGTTAGTGTATAAATTTTTACGAAGGTATGAGAACGCATAGTACACTCTACATTAAGCTTTACATATATTTTCTTTTATCGCGGATTATAGTGAAATAATACTCTCATTACGTTTATATCAGTTCGAATTGCACTTGCTCATTTAACTTTCAAAGTTAAAGCTATTTTTGAATACAAAATTATAGTAAAATTATTTTGCTACAATCCGCGATATTTTTTTGAAAATTTATCGATTTTTTTTTAATTTTGTTTTTTTCTTGTTTTTGATTTTGGTTTTAAATTTAAATGTTGAAATTTATCGCGCTCTTTTATCGCGGATTATAGTAAAATAATTTTACTATTACATTTGTATTACGGATCTCCGCAAAGTAACGCCTAATTCTATAAACTATTAAGTGAATAAATATTGAGGGTATATGATATAAAATTAAAGCGTAACACGTGTGCCAGCAACATCAGTGATTGTTTAATTAATAATGTACCGCAAAGATGAATACAGAAAAGAAAACAAACAAATTAAACATTAAGCCCTATGCAATAGGTATCTAATGTGTGAAGTGAGGAGAGAAAAACAGAAACAATCACATAAAAAGCAATAGTGAGGATTATGTAGAACAGGGATGGTAACGTCAAGTTATATTCCAGCACTAACGTGCCACAAGCCGCTGCAGCGCGGAATAATCGCGGATACCCATAAAAGATGTAATTTCAGATAAGCTGAAACAGACGAGCACCGCCCCCTACCACCCACCACCTCCCTCCCTCGCTGCCTACTTTCTAATGACTAATTATTATGCTGTGCGTTGCGAGCCTTTACGTCAGCCTATACCTATCCGCGTGTTCTTGGCTCGACTTTGCGGTAGGTCATCAATCTACACCGGCGTAACATGACTGGTTTTCTTTATCAGTAATCCTCAAGAAACTTTAGCGTGCTAAATAAAAGTTAAAATGCAGACATATTTACATGAAGGTATTATAGTATAGCAGATAAAATTTTGATTTTGGTATCACTCTTGAAATCATAACAATACAATGCAAGACTTATTCTACTATACTACATACACATGTGTGTGTGTGCGTGTTTGTATCCCTTTAATACTTCAACGAAATTATGGATTTGTATGAATTTTCTGCGTACAGATAGATCTAAGCCCAGAATAAAACATAGGTTTCTTTTCATTAAAACAAAACAAATAAACTCGTCATATACTCTGCAAGTTGATTGGTGCTTGCAGCATTTATATATTTGTTTTTATATCGCTATAGCTTAGTTTTACATCACGGTGAAATTTAAATTTCCTTGTAAGAACGACTAAAGTGCGATGTCTGTACAGACATCGCACTATTATACTACATACTAGTACTAGTACTACTACGTAAATTCAGCGAATAAACTTAATATCTATAACAATTTTATATATACGGCAACAAAAGTAACTTAAAGTCTTAAAAAATTTAACATGCCATTTTTCCATCACGTGTCTGTTAGTTAGCAAACTATTGGTTTTAATGGTTTTTATCAAAAAGTGATGTCATTAATACAGATGTCAATGAATGTAACAGAGAAGTTTGGTCGACGATTTTTCCTTTGTTTTAGCTATAGGTGACAAAGAAGACTGCTAAATTCTATTCCGAAAATCGATGTTGGTGACAACCTCATCTGTTAGATAATGTGTGTCATAAGGTATTTTTTCCTATTAACAGGACGCTACACTATGGAAAATTATTCTCTTTAGAACCTGTGGCTTAATAAAAGTTATAACAGGGTGAGATGGTGGCTTCCGCTTTGTGATAGTCCACATCCCGTTTATATGGGAATCATTTGTTCTAACATACTTAAACTTTATAAATTTATACAACAAAATAAAATGTAAAAGACTGGATACACAAGAAACATTGGCTCACTAAGAATATCCAATGTACTCTTTTGATTATACTTTCGCGGTTTATCTGCTGATATATTGTTATATTGAAATTTTACGAAAGCTAATGTAACGGGCTAACATGTAGGATAAAAATAACCCTTTTTTCTACCGAATACAAGAAAAACCACATACCTAATACATAATAGAGGGTATTTTTAAGGTTAAAGTTGATGCGAATGCAGTCGTTGGTACAAGTAGTACTGTGAGCACAAACTTCAGCAATAAAGAAATACACAAAGAAGAATATTGTATATGTTGTTCTACATCCTTTAACCATCAACTCATGTTGCAACTCAATTGATGACGTAAACTAAATTGTTTTTCTTTTTTGTACCATGACGTCTTAAAGACGCACACTTTAAGTCGTTGCCGATTGACCGTTCGGAGTGCGTCCTAAAAACATTTGAGTAAAAAAGACTGAGTTATCATATAACGTTTTCCTTTACAAACATTACAACCCCAATGCAATCCATGGTACACATGATACACACTTCATGGTACGAAAAGATAACGCTTGAGTTTAGGTACTGACTTTGAATTGGGTCGTTTTCTAAAAGTTCATGATTAGGCCTACAGTTCTTCGAGAAATATTTACTCAACATTACATATTCGTTATTCGTCCGCAACAGTCGGCACCTACACCCAGTACGATTGTTTATTAAAAAGTATCATGATTATATAATTTTACGCTGCATAGCATAAAGAAGCAGCACAAGACAATGTTGGCGCCGGGCCGATGTCGCCGATAGAGGTCGCCGACGCCCGTCGATGGTCGATACCACCGCATTACCATATTGTTCGCACCGCTCTCATTATCTCTGATTAAGTATTACCAGTGTTCCACGCTGCCGCTTATTACTGAAAAGATTGTGTGATACAAATTTACAATGCACCAGTCTATTAGGTATTTATTACTCTGTGAAGATACCCTACACTTCTTAATGGAATATGTTAAAAATGGTCAGATGAGAATAGAAATACTTGATAGGATTTCAGAAAATAAACTAGATATTGGGTTTATAAAAAGCATTTTAGCTAATCTCAATTCTGATCGAGCTAAAATGCTTTGTATTTTTGCAGTAAATAGTTTAAAATATGTATATAATAGATTATAGGAATACAATTGTATAGATGTAAGTGAAGCGATCATCTAGCAATGGCTTGAATCAAATAAATTGTAATTTATTTGATTCAAATCACCAGTTTATTACAAAATGGTGCTTAAAGAGAAGTCAGATTCGAACAATATGAATCATTAGCCTTCCACTACAGACGAACAAAAATTATCTAAGTAAAGAAAATATCGAGAAGAAATATCAAAATGCTCAACAACAGCAAAGGGGAACGTTTACTAAGTACACCTCTGTCACCGGAAGTGAAATCTAAACAATTACACTAGCACGGAACCTAACTTCCTAAGTCCTTATATATTATAATATCCATCCGATAAACGCATAAAAAACTTTCTAATATTGTCATACCAATAATACCCAATAATACAATAATACTTCTATACTTATTATAAAACTATGTCTCTAAAAGTCAATGTGATTGATTTCCTCAAAAACTTACGGAACGGATTTTTGTACAGTTTTTACTAAAAGATGTAATTCTTGAGGAAGATTTAGGTCAATACCACATTATTTTAAAACTCCTGGTACGCGTAAAAAAACTTTGTGAAACACTTAGGTATATACTACATACGGGAGAAGTAGCTCGCGCAGCTAGTATTAATAAGTGAAAGACAATCATGACTACACTGCATTCTTACAGGGGATACTTACTTTATACATGCAAGGATAATTTTGAACTAAGCAGACAATTAATTAATCAAATTGTTTCAGTATTTATATAAGAACTTCGTGTACATCTCCGCTCGCCAATTCATCCGAAACGTACAAATAGCCTCAGTAACGGCACCAACATATTGGCATATGTTCGTGACTAGTTTACGAGTGCCGGGACATTGCATATTAATTGGTGTCCCTATCGAGCGCCAGCTTGTATACTGATACCTATATTCACTGCTAACCCTAATGTACATATGGTACAATCGTATATACTTATAAGTGTTAATAAGCAATTGAAATAAAGACAGCATATAACAATAACAAAGTTTACATACAAATACAGAAAACACAGTCACTGTTACAATGCATTCATATGTCATTTTCTTAAAATGAATAAGAGTGATTTATAGAATTAGGCGTTACTTTGCGGAGATCCATAATACAAAAGTAATAATAAAATTATTTGGCTATAATCTGCGATATAGTAAATAGAAAATATATATAGTGTTAAATGTATAGTGGACTATACGTATTTTCATACCCCATACGTGCAGGACTCGTAAAAACACATGCACAAACCTCCACCACTTCCACCACAATACCCAAAGCTTTGCGATATTGTCGTGGAGTCTATCTTCTGATGATGCTTCGGATGCGGGGCGAAACGATTGTTGAGTTTGTGATAGTAAACGTGTGTAGGGCTTGTGTATTGTGGTGGAAGTGGTGGAGGTTTGTGCATGTGTTTTTACGAATCCTGCACGTATCGGGTAGGAAAATACGGATAGTCCACTATACATTTAACACTATATATATTTTCTATTTGCTGTATCGAGGATTATAGCAAAATAATTTTATTTTTACTTTTGAACAAGAGTGAATTATTATAATATTTTTGATCTATCTATACTTATTATAAAACAAAGTCCTCAAAGCTCTCTGTATGTGATCGATCTTCTTAAAAATACTAAACGAATTTTTGTACCGTTTTTAGTAAAAGGTAGTTGGATTGTTCCGGAAGGTTTAGTGTTCATGTTAATAGTGCAATTACGGTTTCATGTAAATTATGTTAAAGAAGTCTTTTGGACGCTTAAGGCGCATACGCCGTAAAATAGAGATAAACGATTTGACCCATATTTTATACTTTATGAATCAAACATGGGTCAAATAGTTTAATCTTTTTATGTACTAAATTATTTCATTGTGCTTAAATACCAAAAGTGACCAGTAGACTAACGAAGCTATAAATAACCTCAATATATCAAACAGTCTGATTTAAGCACTTAGAAAATTAACAATTGCTAACTGATAAGACATAAGTTAATTAAGTTCTATTCAATATGTCGGTAATCGTGTTAATATCGCAACATAAAATGCAAATGCACGCAATGAAGTAAATAACTTCATCGGCTTCGCATCCATGTCGCAGACATAATGAAGCCAATGTGCCATATGATACGATACGATCGTACTTGGCATAATTATAATAAACAGATCGATGATTTATAATATTAATGGGGCTTCGTATCACTTACCTGAAGTGTTCATAGTTTATTTAATCTCAATGTAATCTGATACAATTATTATAATCATTCGCTTTGCTCTTCATACCTAGTAACGTTTATAAATAGCTTGCGAATGATGATGATCTTTTAGATTATGAAATTATTTTTTTTACTTATCATTACCAAAAAGCTGTATTTATTATTGTTTAAATTGAATTCACAATTGAGTATGAGTGAAGTAGCGGCCTGTTACAATCCCACTGCTGGGAATAGGCTTCCTCTCTTCGTTTCTGGAGAGAAGGGTTGGAGCTAAGACCTACCACGCTGCTCCAATGCGGATTGGTAGGTTACACATATCTCCAGAATTCTCTAGAGACATGCAGGTTTCCTCACGATATTTTCCTTCACCGAAAAGCGTGTGATAAATTGCAATTACCGATTAGACACATGAGTTTTAATAGAAAAACTAATTGGTGCCTGCCCGCGTTTGAACTCGTGTTCCCCTCGAAAGAGTCGCACGGTCTCACCGCTAGGCTATCACAGCTCATATGAGTATGAGTAAATGACAGTAAATATATAAGTGAAAAATCCGTTTAAACATTAAGTTTCATTAGAAAGCCAAATAACTCACACGAGTTTCTTTATTACAACATTTATCAAGTAATAACATTTAAGTTCACTTCAAATACAAGCGCCAATGTCTCAATTGATAACGTATAAATTTGTACATTGAAATTATATCAATGCTTGAACTAAATTATCATAGCGCAATCAGGCAAGTTAAACTAGTTAGATATTTGCTTACGACTCACCGGTCCACTTGAACGGCTAGTATCAAACGGGCACTGGCATAGTCGCTCAACCCCCTGGCGATAGAACGCATTCTAATATGCAAATGTATTTAAATGCTGAGCCCTCTTCATTACGCCCGTATCGATCTCAGATATACAATTTGTAACTTGATAGGTATCCAAAGCCTAACAAATCAGATGCTACTAACAACTGACTATCTACTGTTTAAAATTCTTAAGCCCCGTTTTATCATTAGTATAGTAGAGTATATTTATAAGAACACGCACAGGACGCTTCATATCTTCTACTTCTTTATAAAATGTTACCCGTACTTAGGTACCGGTGACCACTATGTGTGATGGTGAAGGGATAATTCCTCCAACCAGTCAAATTCTTCCTAGAAGCTTACTGTTACTATAGTTCCTGAAGAATTCTTGCAATGGTTTCGGTAATCTTAGGATGTTATCCCGATTTACTGCCAACTCTGTGAGATACGGCATTATATGATGTGCTGTTTCTGGTTGCCTTGGAAATACTGTATTATATTGACTGGATAAATAAAATAGGTGTTTATTAAGCTGAGAAACGGTATTATTGTCTTTGCTCCTTGACTTTACCCAGTTGGATATTTTACACACGATATTTTTTTTTTGTAAAATTGCCACATATACTTAGAATATCAAGCAGAAGTAAATCCAAAACGTTGTAAAATTTTATTCGAAATAATATCTTATAGGTGCATGAATGGTGTTGAATATAAGCGAAGCCCGCATTGGTTAATGTAGTTACGGAAATTTACATAGATATGTTTCCAAGATATTTCAAACTTACATTATTCAGCCCGAGCTAGGTTATGTGTTTTAAAATTACAATAAACAAAAAGACGAATGAAGTAAAGGAAACAAACTTTACATAAATATTAGGCCTATCGGATGTATAACAGAAACCTTAACACAATTTCATAATTGTTATTTCTAACTAGCTTTTAAACGCAACTTCGTCCGCGTGGACTACAGTCTTTTAACGAGTATTTGATTAAACCATAATACTTATTTATATGGTTAAAGTGTATTAATCTTAAAAGCTACACATATGCTGTCGCGGACTTTTATTAAGAACTTTTAGAGGGGAACAATTTCGTAATACATCATTTTGTATTAAGTTTCACCGATTACTTAGCACACGCAAGGAAAGCTTTAAATTTTGCCGTTTTCGCAATATTTTTTATTGCTGCTCCTCTTTTATTCATCTTAGCGTGATTTTATATAGCCTATAGCCTTCCTCGATAAATGGACTATCTTACACTTAAAAAAAATTTCAAATCGATCTAGTAGTTCCTGAGATTAGCGCGATCAAACAAACAAACAAAGTCTTCAGCTTTATATATTAGTATAGATACGTTTGTGATGAACATCATTTTACTTTTTGTGTACCATTACTATTATATTTAATAATATTTCGCAAAATTCAGTTAGACAATGAAATAAATTATGTTTCCGTTTGAGCCAATTCTCCATTAATTTGGCCAAGTAAAATAAACATAAAACAAAACTAGAATTGAAAAACAAAACAAATACCCCGCTACCTGTTTTATAACCGAACAGAATCGAGTCTTTAGTGATCGTTAGTATTCTGCAAACTAACTAGCTGCGGGTCCCAATCAGATTAATCTTAAATATTTATTGCACATAGTCTATTGGTAGACGGAGCTGAACTAAATTAGTATGACGATGACTACACTGATGGTGAAGAAAACGGTAAGTACCCTCCGGACGTGGGTGGGCTGCAACGACTGATTAACTACTTGTTGAATATTGATTTTACACTCTGCTTTCTTATGTTTAATTATAATAGAAACTACGTACTTTCCCTTCATTTCACACGGTTGTTAATTTCAAACCTTATATAATAGTAAATACATTAAATGCATAACAATGTATTTTTAACATTGACACATTTCCCAATGCGTATCAAAACATTGAAAGAACTCAAAAGAAAATTACTAAAAATTATTAAAAACTAAGAAATTAATACCAAAGAAAGTTGCTTGGTAGATACTTCTCTTGTTTTCTCAGTTAATTTTTTTAATGCTTAATTGAATTGTATGTAGCTTAATCATTTATTGTTTCAACAAGTCTAAAGTATGCATATGTAAAAAAAAACATATTTCTAAGTCTATACCGATGCTTGTTTACTAACCAAATCAAATGCATTCTTTTTATAAAATTTAAACATTGCGTTTACACATATTTATAATGAGATTGTGAATAATATATTGGAAACTCTTAACGTCGCTTAAATAAATATGAAAAATGTAATAGTTATCAAATTTATAGAATTAGGCGCTACTTTGCGGAGATCCATAATACAAAAGTAATAATAAAATTATTTTGCTATAATCTGCGATACAGTAAATAGAAAATATATATAGTGTTAAATGTATAGTGGACTATCCGTATTTCCACACCCAAAATCGCGATTTTGCCGTGGAGTCTATCTCCTGATGATGCTTCTGTTGCGGGGCGAAACGATTGTTGAGTTTGTGATAGTGAACGTGTGTAGTGCTTGTGTATTGTGGTGGAAGTGGTGGAGGTTTGTGCATGTGTTTTTACGAATCCTGCATGTATCGGGTATGAAAATACGGATAGTCCACTATACATTTAACACTATATATATTTACTATTTACTGTATCGCGGATTATAGCAAAATATTTTATTATTACTTTTGTAATAATTATCCATAATTATTTATTTCTAGAGTTTCAATTCAATTTAACAGTTCGGTTCCTACCTCACTTTTTGGACGAAAGTATTATGTCGAAACAATAAATGTAGCTTAATTTATATTCAGCCGTATGCAGAGAGTAGGACTATGAAACTAATAAAGCTCTTCCCCTTCCGTATCGGGAATCGATTAGTTGCTGCTAATCCGTAACCTACAGCGAAGCAAAAACGAACAGTAACAACTGCTCCACCTGTCGAATCTGATAAAAGTGTTTTATTTAAATTCCGTTGGCTCGCGTACCAAAAACGAGCACAAAGTTGTATTTGTGTCTTATTAAAAGAAATTTATAGTTTGGAGCATAGAGGCTGATTGACCTCGGTCACTGGAAGGATAACAGGCTGCCAGCATGCAAATATGAGCCGGTATCAAATCGTCCCCATGTTGTACACTGCGCGGGACCGCGGGACTTCGGCACCGATCCAATTGTTTCGTCGAAACCTCCGCTGAGGGTTTTTATTGTTTTACGTACTTATGGAGACACACAGTTGGTTTTACCTGTGGTGCAAAATTTATCGTAAAAAATTAATATGGCTACCTATAACCGTTTAGTCATCACGTGAATATTAATTCTTGAAAATTTGACCTTACTGCGAACAGACCTCCTTCTTTGGCAGATGATTGCTTAGAATTCTTACCGTTGCTTCAAGGTGGTTATGGTGCTTGACTGAAGTGAAGAAGTGTCGTAACGGCCCGTTACAATCCCACTGCTGGGCATAGCCCTATGAAGAGAGGAGGCCCCTCCTCTCTTCGTTTCTGAAGAGAAGGGTTGGAGCTGTGTGGATTGGTAGGTTACACATATCCCAAGAATTCTCTAGAGGTATGCAGGTTTCCTCACGATGTTTTCCTTCACCAAAGAGCGTGTGATAAACTGCAATTATCAATTAGACACATAAGTTTTAATAGAAAAACTCATTAGTGCTTGCCCGGGGTTTGAACCGGTGACCACCTCGAAAGAGTCGCACGGTCTTACCGCTGGACTATCACAGCTCTGGTGTTTGACTGCTCTCATCCAATTAGCATCGCCTTGTATACATAGAATCGAAATTTCGATAAAGTTACAAATGTGTAAAAACGACCACAATAAACATTACTTCAAGGAAACGAATATACAGATATCGAATGGGCGACTTAACACTTGTCGTTCCTTAAATACGGTGGAGTCTATTGTATAACAGATTCGTAACAAACGGACAATGCACTTAAAATAAAATAGACATTAATTTTGTGCTCGGAACACAATGTGCAGCAAGGTGCGCCCGCGCACGTGCCCTTCGCCCGGGGCACCTACGATCCTTTTCCGAATTCGAATTTGTGTCATACATCTTAACGTTTAAGTTGAAATTAGACGTAAAAGAACCCTAGGACCTTCGCGTAAGGATCTTTGAATAATAATGATAAAATAAATTGATATTCAAAATAATATCACCTCGGGGTTAACGATTACCGGTGCGCGCTTCGCCACAGATGGCGGGATAAACCGACGCTTGTTTCCGCAGTGATATCTGAATTAAAATATACTATTGAAAAGGTGTTCATTACCATGATTTATGCAAGATAATATTTTTTTGTGTTGCTCCCTTTGTGTCCTTTCTGATAATTTTTTTGAGGTGTGCACAAAATGTACAAAAGACACCTCGGTAACCGCTTGTTCATTTGTCGTTATATTTGAACAAACTTTGAAATTTACCTCTTTAAAAAACTATAGAAACGTGTTCGTTACGTTCTCTATTAACCTGATCTAGGTGATGAATATTATAATTAGTTTTGTATATACCAAAATTTATTAAATATCATGCATTTAGAACAACATACAATAGATGCTTTGATAGTCTGCAGTGATTTCGATGAACTTTTATTTAAACTGAAAGCAAATTTTAGAAAGCAAATCCAGAAAAATCTTAGCTAAACATAACATTTAATTGTTTGAAATAACAGTGTTACACCAACTTATTTATTAATTATTTTTGTAAATTTCATTTAAGTAGTTTTAGGTTATTTTGCATGTGGCGTTTGCCTTTAATTAGTTTTACATTTAGACATAGTTTTGTTATACAACAGAATATAGATTTGAGTGATATAAATGTTAAAGCTGTTGATGAACCTAATAAATTAAAAAAAAACTGTGCACAAATACTCATATGTATCAAACAATTTTGAAAAAACGGACAGTCATTGGAGTGAAAAGCACAGAAATATAACGATGTTCAGAGTTGTCTGTTAAAAACTGCAATGCTATGCTTAATTTAATTATTACTTATATCTTCTGTTCATGATGTATATAATGATTGAACCGATTTTAATGAAATTTTCAGATATAATCCAGTAAAGTTTGCTGGCGATCGGAGCATTTTTTATAATTGTAATCCATATATTCTTGAATTAAGCCCTGCGAAGCCGACTGGACATAGTAGTAGAATATGGAATCCCACACGAATGAGGGTAGTTTAGAGTCGACGCCAACGACTTTACGGGTAAAACCAGTATAATATGACGACCGGTACTCTCGAATTTTCTCTCGACGACTACATGGAGGAAAAAAGGTGTTTTTCCATCGGGGAAATGTTACTCCTTTATTTAGGCTTAAATTATACCAATTTTTTATTCACATTTGTACCGTGAACACCTTTCAACAGATAAATAGATATAATTTCGCATTTATACTATTAATTCAATATATCGCACACTGAGTATGAAAGTGACGTAATTTAAAAAAGTTGGTTTGTGTCAAATTATAATAAAGCGTAGCGTACCACCTACAAAACGCATGAGCGTTAAAGGTACTCATAACTTGGAAGAGTTAAAAAACACTAGTTATTTTTAATAAATCATGATCATGATGCGTGACGTCATAGATGGCATTGTAATAAGGATTACAATGTATCTATCTCAAATAAGCGTAATTTTGAATTCGCTCACTTCAATACTAAGCGTGCGATATATAGTGTGGATATGATAGCATAGCCGAAAGTATCTAATACCTACTCGTGCTCGTTCGTAGCACCTACAAAACGCATGAGCGTTAAAGGTACTCATAACTTGGAAGAGTTAGAAAACACTAGTTTTTTTTTAAATAAATCATGATGATGACGCGTGACGTCATGGATGGCATTTTAATGAGGATTACAATGTATCTATCTCAATTAAGCGTAATTTTGAATTCGGTCACTTCAATACTAAGCGTGCGATATATAGTATAGATATGATAGCATAGCCGAAAGTATCTAATACCTACTCGTGCTCGTTCGCAAGCCAGGCACACATAAGTCAGTTGAGATGACCAGTGCAGGGATGTTCTAGGCAGACCGAGCAAGGCGGCACCATCGCGAGCAGAGGCGCCACTCGCAGTCCATCTCGCGGCGTCTCGCTCACTGAGTACATTCCCGTGTAAGTTTTTACACCTATTATTTTATGTGTCGGCGAGTAAAGTTCGGTACGTGAGTTATAAACTCGCTCGCGCCTCTCTCGCCCCTACTTTATAGGTATTAACGACTTGTCCGAGAGTTTTCTTATAAATAAATTTGAAGGGTAACAAGGCTCGCTTTTGTCGGATTAGTAGAGTGGATCTTGTTTCACTTTGTTGCAGAGCCTCTTCTACCTTTTTATAAAACGGAAATTAATGTTTTCCTTTTTTGTTCGCGCTAGTTATTTTTAATACGTACTTTACGAATAAGACCTTCGTTGATGTATGCCTTTGAAGATTTTATACGAAATTTAAAATATCCTTCAACAACTTTCGCTTTCTATACCTACAAGTTACCTCATCGTAATTATAATAATAACATCTCAAGAGGCTCTCTTGCTTAATTGTTGGATCAAGCGCAGGATACAAAAGGCAGTGTTGCTTGAGACGGCACGTATTGTGAGAAGGTTCCTCACTCTGTGATGGTAACTACCGAATAGCCTGGGCCCTCTCTCGGCTCCCTGTAGATGCCAATTTTTTATATTAAAAAAATATATATTTAAAAATATATTGAAATTTGTGACCGCCGTGTGGTATCCGACTGAGTAGAATAGACCACCCTCATTTCTTACCGAGGTGTCGTAAAAGGCGACTAAGTTAAGTTGACGTCAGGCAGGCGGCTGGTTGTAAAATACATAGCCAAATCATGTGACAACATGTTTGTTGTGCCGACCTCACTTAGAGTGGGATAAGGGCAGGAGAACGATGATATTGAAATTTGTGAATAAATAAATGAGTTAATAATAAGTGAGTAAACAAAACTCGTAGGCTACTTCCTGTCTAAGAGTTGCGGTCCAGAAATTCTTGGTAAGTATAACGTTATAACCTTTCGAACATAGATTATTTTGCTTTTTCATTTTTATTGGGAATTTAATAAGTAATTTTATTCATAATACATAGGTGCGTACTCTTTACCTAAATAAAAAGACATTAAAAAACATGATAGTCCGTTTTAATACGACTCCTAGCACTGACTAAAGCGCCTGAAATCTGAGTATCACGTGACATCAGGCCATAACGAGTGAAGCAGACTATAAAAGCGGACATATGGAAGTTAAAAGCTCTACCTGTAAAATATCAGAGCAGTAAAGTAAATGCAGTAGTGTAGCTGCGAGGACGTGCCGCCGCGAGCCATTACTAACAAGCCGAGAATACTGCCTCATAACTCTGTACCTAGTTTGTAGTTTACTAATTTCAACTACAAAATAAGGTTTCTTACGTTTTCTTGTCAAAAGTTCCTATAAAAGCCACAGATAAATTAATTACGAGTAAAAGCAACTACTTTTTATAAAGTTTTTATTTGCCCTCATCTTATTGGGAATATTCAAATATTCAAGTGCTTTATCAGTCCGGCTGAATGTGGTTCAATAATACCAATAATATTTTTTTTAATCTAAAGTTTTTATAAAAAGTTTTTGTAAAAAAAATTGTAGTCTCTTTTTGATTTATAATAATGAAATTTAATTTTCGACACCAAATTCTTTGATCGTCCTCATACAACCGGTGATCGGGATTAAAATAACAATAGCTTATTATCAATTCTTCAACTTAAAGTAATAATAAAGTAATATAACAGAACTAACTACTTTGCTATAATCCGCACGGGTTAAGTGAATGCATGCCAAGCCAATGTGTATGAAGCAGGCAAAATCTACGCACCTTATACATGCAGGACCAGCAACCACATGCACCCCAAGGCGCAATTCACCAGCAAGAACGCACACAAAAGCAGCACACACACCCACCACCACAATCTCGACGATCGTTTCGGTACCCGAAACCGAAGCATCATCAGGAGGATAGGCTCCACGACAAAAATCGTACTGCGCCGCGCTACCCATACAAGCATTCTTAAATAGTTAGATAGTTAGATATTTAGTAGATAGTAGTAATAGTTAGATAGTTAGTTCTGTTATATTGCTTGTAATATGGAATTCCGCAAAGTTCCTGCTTCTATAAATCATTTAATAATAAAGTACTTTACGCAATAATAAATAAGCCCAGGACATCTACACAAAAAAAAATGCATTTCTCAATTCAGAATTCCAACCTTTTTATCCATAACTTCTTAATTAAAGTTAGATAATTAATGCTCTTACTCTAATATACCTGTTGCCGCCGTGTGTTATCTGGCTGAGTAGAATAGTCCACCCTCATTTCTTACCGAGGTGTCGTAAAAGGCGACTAAGGTAAGTTCACGTCAGGCAGGCGGCCGGTCGTAAAATACATAGCCAAATCATGTGACAACATGTTTGTAACATGTTGTGCCATAACACTTAGAGTGGGATAAGGGCAGGATGATGATGATGACTCTAATATACCTGTTGGACCTTTCACCTAAAAGGGAAAATAATGTAATGTAGTAACATTTGTAATGCTTAAAAATACAAAACTGAAATAATAACGAAACAAATTTATGAAGGAACAGACAGAGTGACACATGCCTGAAAACTAACAATTCAACAATGGATATTCTTAGAATGTGTATTATTACTACAAAAGTGAATTTATGAGTGCACTCCCGAGGTTTCAAATATCTCTAATGGAGCAAGAGTGAGCCGTTTCACATCTTCATCTTCCCCCACAAACTGTATTATAATGTCTCCGCCGAAAATAACCGCACATAAATATAAAACAATGTGAAACCACTTAAAGCGAATAAAATACACGTCCACTTCAACTCAGTAAAATGAATTTATTAATAACGGAGACAATGAACGTCTGAAACAAACGTTTCACTTTTTGTATTTTTAATTGTCGTCCGGACAGCGAAGACGCATTAGAAGAACTAAAATAAACTGTATCATATTCGACACACGCCGCACGCCGCCCCTGTTTCATTGCGCGGCATTATTACCAACTTAATCTGTACTAATATAATAAAGAGGAAAGATTTGTATGATTGTGAGTTTTGAATGTTTTCACGCAAAAATTGCTGGACTGATTTTAAAAATTCTTACACTATTAGAAAGCTGCATCTTTACTGAGCAACGTAGGCTATACAACATTTTCAAATAAAATAGGGATCCCTATTAAAAATGTAAAAAGGTGTGAAAAAATTAGTCATAAAAATCTTTCATCGTGTGCGCTGTGGAAACTATTGATGATAGAACAAAAAAAATTTCTACTTTATTATAGAACGTATCAATATCTACTAAAAAGTACGCGATACCATATGCCTAACTATTATAGTTCTGTCAATATAACTATTTTTTCACATTGTAAAAGCTGATAAAAGTAACGACAATAATCAAACCGTATTATTATTCATATCTTCGTATTAATTCTTATCACATTTAATGATATTAAATATATTTCAATACCAGTAAACTGTTTTTAAAATTTTTAAAATCGGACATTCCAATCATAAGATGTAACGAATTTAAAAATATCAATCTAAGGAAATAATACCATTCCAAACTCATTGTAGCGACCATTATAACAGGGACTGTGACTAGTGAGTTAGCTCTTATTCCAAGGATACCAATGATATCCACGGATATAGATATACCTTTTAAAAGAATTCAAAACTTCTTTTCAAAACTTCAGTTAAAACTTCCTTTGCCTTAAACATTAATAAGTCACAGGACTAAACTTTTAATTTACAAAAATAAAACAACAACAAAAATCTGTAGTCCGTAACTTAGCAGACTTTCCACTACCACGAGAACGATATCTACGCGGGTGAAACCGCAGGACATTGCTAGTCTATACTATAAAAATGATTCGCTGAATATGTTGTTAAGCGCAAATCTCGAGATCGGCTGAACTGATTTCGCTAATTCTTTTTTTATAATATTCCTGGAAGTACGAGGATGGTTCTTATGGAGAGAAAGAAATGCCTGAGAAGTCTAAAAACAACACTTTTCTATATTCCAATACAAAAGATTCGTAATAATACACAAAAGTCAATTTGAACTTTAATTCCGACATGGTATTAAGGTATAAAGTTTAAGTGTTAGTGAAGGGGGGTATAAATATTGACATTAATATTTACTGAAAAACAAATTGTCGTTTGAAAATTGTCTGCAGTAAAATGTTACCTTAAATTCATAATATACGCTTTAATCTTTGCCTTAAATATAAACGTCTCTTTGCTGTGCATTTATAATATTACTAAATCTAAAAACCACAAATTTCTATAAAATTAAAAAAGTGTTGTGTGTTTGTAACTTACTAAATATGCCTCCTATAAGGCAGCGGACAAATTTAGGCAGAAGAACCCGGAATACAACGAATCAAATTAATAAGAAATAAATAAAATAGGTAATTAATTCCCGTATCGATCTGATTTATTGTCATGGAGATATTTGCAGGGTTGGAGCACTCTCCACAAACAAAAGTTACTGATTATTCCAAGACTATGTCAACGCGAACGAAGTTGTGGGTAAAAGCTAGTAGTTTATAAAATTTATAGAATTAGGCATTACTTTGCGGAGATCAATAACACAAAAGCAATAATAAAATAGTTTATCTATAATTCTAATAAAGTAAATAAAAAATATACGTAATGCTAAATGTATAGTGGACTATCCGTTTTCATATCTGATACATGGAGTATTCGTAAAAACGCATGCACTACAAAACTTCCCCACCACCACCACCACCACAGTACGCGTGGTTGGTTTTAGCTTCTTCTCAGAAAAGAACACGGAGCAAGTCTATGCCCAGTAGTGGAATAGTTTACTTAGTCGTTACTTTACTTTAATAATTATATCAACGTTCAATAAATTTAACCCTATAATAGAAATACGCTGGCGAACATCTTAATGAATGATAAAAAAATATGATCAATACGGACAATTGGTACGATCCGTTTCTTTTTGTATTGCTTTCAATTAATTAAAATAACATATGAATAATTAAAACATCGTATAAATTAATGGAATTAATTGAGCTTGTTTTTAAGGTAACTTCCACAAATGGAGAATAAATAACTTGAAACAATTTTTACTGGATGTATAAATTTTGAATTATCCTTTTAATAGTCGTTATATTGACTCATAATTTTTACGGTTTGTAGAATTGTGATCAGGCATAATATAGGTTTTTGTAATAAATCCATTATTTTATTACAAAAACTTTCCTTCATCGAGTAGTCCATATTAAAATATATATTTCATTTCAGCAAATGTCTTTAAAGAAAAAACCTGCGCGGGATGTGAACCTACAAAATCTTGGTAAGGATCTCATAAGCTAACAGTTGGGCCGTTAAGGTTTTTTATCTTTTTAATTAAACAATAAAATCAATCAAATAAAAACAATCGTTGAATGGAGTTACAGTCTTAGTTCATTATAAACCTTTCAAGAAATAATTATTGAATTGTACAATGTGTCGCGAACTTATAGCCGGGAGTGCACTCCTTAGATGATATCTTCGCCGTAATTAAAAATCTTGTCGTGACATTCAGGGCCCCGTCCCACCTCCGCACTCTTCTGCCTCCTTCAATATTGTTTGCGATTGAATCGCAATTAAATGTAACGAATCAAACTACACTTTATTAAAGGGGCCTGATAGCTCAAAATGGTAAGTATTTATATCTCCCGGCAGAATCGAACGTGCTCCCGTCGAAATGCCAACCATTTTATTTATTCGCCTTAATTATGTATCTTGTCTTAATTTACGATTGGATCATACGATAATCGGCAACATAATTTATTGTAGATACTTAAATTATTCCAAACATTACCATAACGAGATTTAGGATTATATGAAGGATGGACTAATTTTGAAAAGTCTGAAAAGGCAACTGAATTTTAGTCAAGTTTGCAATGAACCGCGATTACCTAACTAAACCTGTTATGTAGTACTAAACGTATTATGGTACTTGGATTAGTATTATATTGGATTATGGAAATACCTCAGGTTAAACATCGGAATTCTCTCTCTGAATTTCATTTAAAGATTGTTACAAATTATAATCGAAGATACCAGGGAAAGAGCTGTCTAAAAGGTAAAGCTACAACAATAAGAGTCTTTTTCAACAATTTCGTTATATCTACAACCTTGAGTAATATTCCTAGTTGTACTTTAAGAGATGTTAAAGCCTGGTAATATACAACTTCAGAGAAAAACCTTCTCTATTATAAGTATACGAAGAAATCATCAGGCTGTGCCGGCATGGTTAACGAAAAGACTGTCAAGATGTGCACTTTTCATCATATTAATGGATATTCCACCGCATACGAATATTCAGATCAGGCTGCACGATTAGCATGTAATAAATGAAATTGTATTATGAAATTTATTTTATATTGTCCGAAGAGTTTCTTGCTGGTTCTCCTCGGTAGGAGAAAAATTCCAGTGGAATAAAAAATATTTGGAATTCGAATATAATGAGCTGCAGGTTTTAAATAAACATAGAAGGATTGAGTGTTGCAAAGTTAAATAAGAGGTACCCGAATAGATGAATGAAAAGATGAAGAGCTTTGTCTACTATGCCATAATATAATATAAACGGGGATAATATAGAAAACAATGACTAACTAATAAACTGTGTTATTAATTTAAGAATGAAGATAAAGAAATTCTGCTATTAACATTTTTATATTGTAATATAATTGTAATTTCGTAAAATAACAGACCACGTCTGGGAGATCACTTACTTTGGAAATGCTACATAACACAACCCAAATTTTCTCCAAAGACATTCAAGGTTCCTGCGAATGATTTCCATTAATAAAACTTTCGATGAATTGAGAATTATTATAAAATTCCTACATAAAGTATTTATAAAAAAAACTCATTGTTGAACAAAAGTAATAATAAAATTATTTTGCTATAATCCGCGATACATGTATCGCGGATTATAGCATTATGAGATGCGAGTATTATGGATCTCCGCAAAGTAACGCCTAATTGTATAAACTCATTGTTGCTTGTCTGAGGTGTGAAAACCGGCAAAACCTGAGGTAAAGTCACATGCTTTCACCATTAGTTTCACAGTCAGTAATACAAGTATATCATGAGCGATAGTACAAGAGTTATTGTTATTTCATTATACTCATTTATCAATTTAGTATTGAAAGCGGAGAGCGACGTTGTGCATTTGCTCAACGTTGGATGACGTCATCGGGCTTAATTTTATTATGTGTCGATGGCATGACGGCCGACGTCGCGATACGACCACTGTCTGCAGATAGCCTTAATGAAAGTAATGGAGGTTTATTAACGATACATCGACAACTCTTCTTGCGCGTACCCATTCATTTGCATATAGTAATAGATGGGAAACCAATGCAAAACGTGCCAGGAGAACAAAGAAAGCCACATTTGCTAATTACCTACAGTTTTGCTCGTGTCGTGCACACAGAGGCCGGGTCGTGAGCACCCAAGATATGACGATAACACATTCATAAATAATTAGAGCGAAATTTTCTCATTTGTAAGACGGTAGTCATGATATTTGGTACCAGAGCCCTCTGTTCTCAGAATGTTCAGATCTAGATAAGTGGTGTACGACACGCCTGGTCTCTTCTTATTTCCCTACGTATCGAGATGTATTGTAGACAGCACTAATATATTAAATAGTATTCTATTGCTTTTTAACTAATAGTATACTATTGTTTATAAAATTGCTTTTAATAAAATGTTTCTTTTTTAGTTTAATAAGAGATATCTATTTAAAACAAAAACATATAAGTTATATCAATCCTAAATTACGTGCTATTACTTAACAAATCATACTCGCGCAGAACGGTTCCAAGAATGCTAGCAGCGTTTCCGCTTTGAATCGCTGAACTGATTCTTACGTAGAAAAATAATAAAACAATTAATCGAGATCATAAAACATATGTGTTTCTCTTATATGTCGTCCTGATTCATGACCAAAAAGTAAGTAAGTAAGTAAACCAAATACTGAAGTGGCAGTAGAGACTACGATAAGTTTTTCTCAACGAGTTATTCTATTCCATAGGGCAAAGGCCTCTTGCCAAAAGGGCTTTGCACTATACGGTACAAATACTAGCTGTTACTTATATGCGTTATAAACTACTTGTGGTTACGGTCATGCCCGGGTCTTACCATCTTACCATCCCGGATCACGTTCCATTTCCGTCTGAACCACGAACAATTGTTAGTCCCCTCACTTTTCTATAAAAACAAAACACTATAGCAAAGCTCTATTATAGTAAAACTTTCTTCATAATAAAACCTGGAAGACGCCGCTTGCTTTGGTGACCGACTAAAAAAAAAAGTAAAGTAGCAGCCTGTTACAATCCCTCACGATGTTTTCCTTCACCGAAAAGCGTGTGATAAATTGCAATTATCAATTAGACACATGAGTTTTAATAGAAAAACTCATTGGTGCCTGCCCGGGTTTGAACTCGTGTTCCCCTCGAAAGAATCGCACGGTCTCACCGCTGGGCTATCACAGCTTCAGATGACCGACTAATAAAGAGTAATGTTACAAACCAGCTGTCCCAGATAGCGTTGATCGATAAGTTGCATTTAGGAAACATATCGGCATGGGTCTTAAAAGCCGAACGCCTGCTTATGATGGTATTTATTGGCTTTAAAGCTAAGAAACATTAATAAAAGAAATCTAGTGTCGTAGAAGGGAGTCCATCGAGTTGAAATGAAAATATTTTTGTGTATTATTTCTCTGAAAATTACTCTGTAAAATAGAAAATCTCTCCACAAAGCTCACTATATGATTTAATTTACAAAATCCTTTCATTTAAGTTATAGCTAAGCACTAGACGTAAAGAATAGACTGTATCATTTTTATTATTTTTTTAAAGTGTATCCGTTAAGTTTCTATCTGCTTGTCTTCAGTGGTACAAACTTTCAAATCAGTGGTAGCTTCAATACTTCGGCGCCGTTTTCGCTATTTAGAACTAGGTGGCGTTGTACCAATGTGAGTCGCGCTATATTTATAGTTACGTTAAGTGCTTTAACGTAACTATAAATAGCCGATACATGTTCTAATACTGATAGAAATTGTCATAATTCTCGGTATGTAAAATTTTATGTTGTTGGTAATTTGTTGTGGTTGTAATAGGAGGTTGGTAGAATATTGACCAATTTAAATTGGTAATCATAAAATCCAGAATATGTCATTAAAAAAGGGTGGTTATTCAAATTAAATAATTAATCTAACAATTACTAAGCTACCTTTCAAACAGAATAATTAAAACTTCAACGTGACAATGGTAGCAGATTGACAAGTTTTAAAAAGTATCAATAATAATGCGAAAGATAAATGATTTTAGTTAATTGGATGAAACCAGCCGGCTTGCGACGGATTCATAGTTTTTGCCATGTCACTGTTCGTAGATTAGGATTGTTGAAGCGTAACCAATTGTTATGGGCATTATCGGTTCCAGATATTGGTTCAATTAATGGAGTTTTGTTATAACTACCGATATTATATAACTCGGTGATTAACATTTTCTACTTTTTTGCGTATCTTTTATAATAATTTACGTTTCCGCACCTTTTTCTCGCAACGATTTCAATGTTATTTGGTTTTTAATTTATAACTGAATTGTTGTTCTGCGCGAAGATTTATTATTACGCTGACTGTTAATTTTAATGATTTTACGGTGTGATATTAAAAAAAATGTTTACATGTTCCTCGTCACGTAAATTTGTTCAAAAAGGTTTGGGACAAACTTTATATACAGATGGTTTATTATCTGAATTATTCTTTGACTGTAAGATAGTCCATTTATCGATAAAGGTTATAGATTATATTACATCACGCTGAGATGATCAGGATAGGAGCAGCAATAAAAAATATTCCAAAAACGGCAAAATTTTAAAAAAGTTATTTTAAAATCATGTACTACAAAATTGTTACTATCTAAAAGTTCTAAATAAAAGTCCGCGACAGCATGTGTCTAAATTTTAAGTTAAACCCACTTTAATAAGTATGACGATTTAGTTGAATAATAACACTGCAGTCCACGCGAACGAAGTTGGGTTTAAAGCTAGTACTACATATAAAAATAGCCTACTGTAGCTGGATAATTTTACAACACCGGCTAGAAGAATACTGTATGAATTAGAATACACATAAAATCGCTTATAATAAGAATACTAGATGAGTTCGAAACTAGTTGGGTCAACTCTATAATTTTAGGACATCAGCATATTGAAATTTAAAAATTAATATATCCAGAAGAAAAAACTACTTCTAATTAGTCATACTTAATAGTTATTAAGTACCTACTCATAATAAAAGAAATAAATATTATGTAGTTCCATCTCAAACTTTTTATAATGAACTGACTTTTCATTAAGATACATTTAAATTGTGTACTAAACGGCTATTAGCATCTCATATTGAGCAATATGCATTTAGAATCGATAATATATCTTATCTACATGAAATCAAGCTTAACATTATAAAGAAAAAGATCAAATTTACATATTTCAACCTTTAATAAAAGAAAAGTACTATAGCATTATATGGAATAAATTTAGTTGAGACAATCAGTAGAATTATTGATGTGTCTTGTTATTGTGTTTACTTATATTTTTATAAGTATTTGTTTAAAATAATTACTATCATTTATTATAGTACAAAATATATCAGAATTTATAGTTCATGTAAAGCGGCTCATGAATAAGTGTCTCGGATGGTTTTGAAACTAGTTGGGCTAACACGCTTGAATAAGATGTGAGTATAGCCAGTTTCTTTACATAAACTATAAATACTACTCACGATAGCTTAAATTAAAAAACACAGAATTTCTATAAAGTTAGGTTTAATCTCGTATCCTATATGAAACATATAAATAACTTTTAAAAAACAAATCTAAATTTTATTTTTAAACATTTAAGTGTACTCGCCCGCCAACCATTTAAAAAATAAATCACGTTATAGTTAATAAATATTTATAATATTTTTCAACACATTAAATTTCACATAATTTTTAGATCTCTTTAAAATTTTTATTGCATGTTTTTAAATAATTGTTAAGAGATGCAGATGTATCCCACAACTTCATGTCGGTCACTTACAGTATAAAATATTACCGCAAACAAATATTTGTCGATATTTCTCGATCGAGTGAAATCAACTTTTTTCCATAGCGGTACAAAAACAATGTTCTCATAAAAACAAACAATTTCAAACGCATAAATTAAAATTTCCGCTTGCCGATGGCGGTGGCAAATGAAGCAGAAATGTTATTGGGGGAACGACGAAATCCCGTCCAGTTTTCCGTTATTAATTTGTTAAACATAAAAATTGTGTTGTCTACTTGTTGCACACCTCATACTCGAGTTAATTTTTTTTTTTTTCATCCAGTGAGGAAAAATCCCTACGATTTTCTGCCTCAAGGCAGGGTGTGTCCGACTCGCACAGACTAAAAAAACCTCCCGGAAAACTGCAAGATTGGCATGGAAACGCAATGCATTACTTCATGCCAATCGTGTTACAAATATTATTCACAAAAATAACTACTGCTTTACAAGCTATTTTGAATTGTCAAATTATAATGGAGCTATCATTGGTTCGGCGCGATGATGTTACCCAGAAGAACCAGCAATTAACTCTGAGGTCACTCTGGTATTATAATATGCAGGCAAATCTGTAGTCAATAGTTTAAAAAAAAAATTGACCGCGGAGAAACCAAAATCAAGTAACGTGTCGCAAATGCAAAGTGGCCCATATAATTCAAAACCTTACTTTTGGGGAACCAAGGCGATTGACACAATTTTGGTAGACCCGCATAAGGGACAGACAGAAGATAAGAGGCGGTGCTGTATCCAAACAACACGAGAACGTAAAGTGTGAAAATCCCTTAAACAAATCTATGTCTTGTTGAGGATATCGGTTAAATATAGACACTACATTCCTTAATGAACGTCGCTTTACGGAAAGCTTAACTTCAACAAAGCTGTGGTTGTACGTCTCAGGCACTATAACAAAACTACTTCGCTATAATCCGCACGGGTTAAGCGAATGCATGCAAAGCTAATGTGTATGAAGCAGGCAAAATCTACAAACCTTACACATGCAGGACAAGCCATCACATGCACCCCAAGGCTCCTCCACCAGCAACAAAGCACACAAGCAGCACACACACCCATCACCACAACAATCTCGACGATCGTTTCGCTCCGAAACCGAAGCATCATCAGGAGGATAGGCTCCACGACAAAATCGTAATGCAAAATCGAATCGATTATAGCGAATAATAGTGCGGATTATAGCGAAGTAGTTTTGTTATAGTGCCTGTAATATGGAATTCCGCAAAGTAACGCCTGCTTGTATAAATTATTTGTACGTCTCAGTTGACTTGACCTTGACCTGAGTTAATAATCAATAATGACATAAAATTCTTGTGAATAAGTTTCCTGATAATAAATAGTTGAACATCATTTTAAAACAAAAAAAATATGACGTAAGAGGCCGCATTTAAAAATATAGCCGACAGTGATTTTATATAAAGCGACTTCCTCGCAATTAAATACATTATTGTAACAACTTTTTTGGTTCTTATCAAAATGGATTTCCTGGAAGATATAAAATCTCGTCATAAATAATTAACTTTACAGCTGTCTGTTTAACAATTACATAAAAACATATACATAAATAACGTAATCTGTCGTCAAAAAGTTATTTTATTATCATATTGATGGGCTTGGTTCAAATTCGATGGTAATAAATTATCATAATAGGAAATAAGTTATTGTAATTATGTCCGTAGTAACTACGGTTAGTAAAAGTTACCGAGCAATCAGGTTAAGAGATTAATGTCAAATATTAATGAGTATAGCGATAACCGACGCCTAAACAAAATATCCACAGATAGTAAAAAAGTAAATCTATACATACATACATACATTTATAGAAAGAAATCCCCAGGACCTGTCTGTCTGCATATGATCGATTTCGCAAAATCTACTGAACGGGTTTTTGTAAGGTTGTTACTATAAGATTTGAAGTGCAATTCAAGAATTGCATCTTGCGAGAATTGCAATTTTATTTATTAACAGGTTAATTTTATTAATAGGTTAGATAAATAGTACAACACGGTTTTATGTAAATTGAAACAGGGAAAACTTTTTGAAACAATGATTTCACACACTGGCACAGTTAGAGGTAAATATTTATGATATAAGACTATCAAGTTTCGGTCACCCATCCAGTTGGGTCACTCCGTTGCACCAATACAATCTTCTGATACTCGCTATGACAACTTATTTATATTCATATCGCTTAGTTCCAATACAACCAGCTAGTAAAATATTACAATTTCATAAATATTAAATATAGGTCTATATTCCATAATGAAAGACTTGAACGTACGACTACGTCAATAGACAAATATAATAATTTACCAAATTTGTTGGCAGATGGTTATTAGTCATGTTAAAAATTTTCCACTAAAATTTCTTAAAAACTTTCATTAAAAACAAAATAAACTCAGTGTTAGAATTTCTAAATCAAATACCTTTACTTGCGGTGTAGAAGCCATCAAAGTTTCCTATATTATTTTTTTACCAATTAATTACGAGTATATACTGTTTAAGCCGTGATTGCCCAGCGGTAAGACCGTGCGACTCTTACGAGGGGAACATGAGTTTAAACCCGGGCAGGCATCAATGAGTTTTTCTATTAAAACTCATGTGTCTTAATTGATAATTGCAATTTATCACACGCTTTTCGGTGAAGAACATCGTGAGGAATCCGCATTCGAGCAGCGTGGTAGGTCTTAGCTCCAACCCTTCTCTCCAGAAACGGAGAGAGGAGGACTATTCCCAGCAGTGGGATTGTAACAGGCCGCTACTTTACTACTTTTATATACTGTTTGATTCAACGTCACCGACTGAAGTAAGTTTAAAGCGTCCGAGCCTGTAGGTGAAAACTTGCGTTACTCTTGTTCACAGAAAAAGTCGAAGGTTTTAGTATATGTGATTACATTGGAATAGTGATTATGGCCTAAAAATGTTTCGGGGCGTATAGTTTTAGTAAGATAAGAAAATATAACTTTAATGCAGTGTGGTATCCGAACGAGTAGAATAAACTATCCTCATTTCTTACCGAGGTGTCGTAAAACGCTACTAAGGTAAGTCGTACCCGCCGTGTGGTGTCCGGCTGAATAGAATAGACCTATACCCTCATTTCTCAACAAGGTGTCGTAAAAGGTAAGACTAAAGTAAGTTGACCCACCATGTGGTATCCGGATGAGTAGAATAGACCACCCTCTTTCTTTCCGAGGGGTCGTAATATACGACAAACGTAAGTTGACGTCAGAAAGGCGAACGGTCATAACATACGTAGACAAATCATGTGACGGCATATTTGTAGCATGTTGTGTCGACCCACTTAGAGTGGGATAAGGGCAGGAGGATGATGATAAGAAAATATTACTTTAGTAATGAATTAATAGCACGTGTTTAGAATCTTAAGTTCTGCTAAATATGACACGCCACCTTTACCCGGCCTAAGTAATTATACTGAGTTGAGCTAGCTAAGTATCGCAGTTGTACCTACTAGCTTGTGAAATAAGTAAGAAAACAACTTTGCTAGGCTTACTTATATACTTGTTTAATAAGTAATTAAGTATAGAAATAAAACAAATGGCCTTTCAAAATAGTTGATCTTGTAGTTGAATAGTCTATCTTCAATTACATTATTTATATCGTCATATTCATTGAACGGCGTACTTGGCTGATTAGTGAAATGCTCTTTTAAGGTAAATTACAGGTAAAGGCGCCATTAAAATAAATAAGTAACCATTCGAAACAATTTAAAGTGTTAAGTGACCATTGGTTATCAAAAATTACTTGATACGCTGACAATGCTGCTCTGGTGACTTATGAAGTGATTAAGAGAAGGTAAGGTCAGTAAACAAGGAAAGTTTGTTCTAAGTTAAGTAACTTTTTACTGACAGTGAAAATAACAAACATTGTATAAATTTATATCCTCTATTGCCTCAATAGTGCGGTGGCGATCTTACGATTGCACTGCCTGATGAGTATCAATGGTTCACAGTTTCATACGCGAAAAGCCATCTTTGTTCGAATTGTATATATTTCCATGTTCCATTCCATTGTTAAATCCACAACTTTTTAACATTTTACGTTTAACAAAGCTTTTCTGGATGTGTTACCTTCTAAACCGCGTTAGCATGGAAGATCTTGACTTTAATCTTTCCTTTTTCAATGAAATGAAATTTAATAACTGAAATGAAATGACTGGCCCGTTGGCGCAATGGATAGTGACTCTTCCTTCACTCTGCCTTCAGATTCGCAGGCCGCGGGCTCAACTCCCGCCGAGGGCCAACATTTTCTATAAACAATTTGTTTGTTCTTCGAGCCTGGGTGTATATTTGTATATAAGTATGTATTTAAAATTATATATGTAGTATATTTAACAGTTGTCTGTCACCCATAAAACGAGTATTAGGTTACTTACTTTGGGGATGGATATATTTATTTATTTATTTCTAAAAATAATGATAATGAGAAAAATCTTTGCCCAGCATAAGTTAACTGTTTTCTTTTTCTTATCCGTGTTGACTGCACAAAATTTTGAAATCGCATTATGTCATCATGGTATATTAAAGTTAAAGCAAAATACTTTTACGTATAGCTTTATAATAAAAATGTAATAAAAAATTTAATAAATTTTCATATTATAAATTTTATAAATACTATCAAGCTGAAATGAAATCCCATTAGACAATCATCACGAATTGGGAATACTTCAACTTTTGGCTTCACATCACGTGAACAAATAGGTGTATGGGCGGCCTTACTCGCGCTATATCACAGCTAGATAGCTACAATCAGGTAACAGCCTACTTGACATCTTTATGATGTTTCAAAAACCATTACTAACGACACCTTTTTAGTTACTTGCGATAACTGACCCAGTCCGGGACAAAACGTTTGGAACGCGTCTTAGAGCTATCGGATTAAAAACAAAGCTTGCTTCATTACTCACACCTTCTTAACGACCACTATCCTTAATGTAACGAAAATTGTAGATGGTTATATTTAGTTCTTTGTAAAGTCTAAGATCTATCTCTATATAAATGAAATTTGATTTAAACACGAGTGAAATCATCATCAACTTTCAGTACGAGTCTTAAATCATAACAAATAAATAAAAACTGTTTGTTATTTGTTTTTATAAACCGTGAGCCATGTGGTATCAGGCATAGTAGAATAGACCACCCTCATTTCTTACCGAGGTGTCGTAAAATACAACTAAGGTAAGTTGACGTCAAGCAGGCGGCCGGACGTAATATACATAGCCAAAGTATGTGACAACATGTTTGTAACATGTTGTGCCAACCCCACTTAGAGTGGCATAAAAGCAGGAGGATGATGATGATTTGTTTTTATAAACGTCACCTCGGATAAGAAGGCAGAAAGTGGTTCAACTTGCAAGTTACTTTTAAACACTAGCTCTTAAACTGTAAGTCGAACATTACCTAACAGTAGGCTTTCTTATTTTAGCAGGTTAATGAAATTTAATGGAAGGTTGTCAGTGTGTATTGGTAACGAGTTGAATAAATCATGTACCAATAAGTTGTTTAGCTATCCATTACCATAATTAATTATTCATGGAGCATATTCAGTACAAACTACGCGAAACGAACATACGCTACGTATGTGGAATGTATAGTATTAATTAGTTTTAAGCATACTCTCTAGGTTAACTATTATTAATGTACGTCTGAAACTTTAGGGTTCGATTCTCAGTTACTACAATTAAGTTATAGAAATTTTCAATATTTAACTGTACTTGTAAATGTTATGCTAAGGCAAAATCATCATTGGTACACAGAAATGAAAAAAGTCAAAACAAACAGAGGGATCCAAAATTACTGATTTTCATTGACTATTACTACCTTTCAGCTGTGATAGCCTAGCGGTGAGACCGTGCGACTCTTTCGAGGGGAATACGAGTTCAATCCCGGGCAAGACCCAATGAGTTTTTCTATTAAGACTCATGTGTCTAATTGGTAATTGCAATTTATCACACGCTTTTCGGTGAAGGAAAACATCGTGAGGAAACCTGCATATCTCTAGAGAATTCTGGAGATATGTGTAACCTACCAATCCGCATTGGAGCAGCGTGGTAGGTATAAGCTCCAACCCTTCTCTCCAGAAACGGAGAGAGGAGGCCTATTCCCAGCAGTGGGATTGTAACAGGCCGCTACTTTATTGACTACTAACTTCTCGATTCAAGATTGATTCCGTACTAGCCAAACAGTGAGTCCGGGTTACTCTTACCAGGTCATGAATTGAAATCCAATACAATATACAATATAGGCACCACTAACTTTTCTATGAAAACTCGTTTCCAAACTAGATATAAAAATATATATCGCACGCTTTCTTTATGAAAGAATAGATTATGAATGCAATAAATATTCTGGACAGTTCCTGGGATATGTATTACTTATCTAACTGCATTGGAGTACCATAGTTGGTCTGATCTCAAATCCTTTTCTTGAGCAACAGAAGAGTCCTCACTTTTCTTCACTCTCACTTACTGTTATATCTTACTGCCTTTACCTAGCAGTAAGATATAACATGCCACTACTTCACTCAGTTTTTTGTAAAACTAAACCATTTAGTTTAGTAATCATGCTCAGTGGCTATTTAAAAATGAATGTGGAAATGAAATCAATAAGTTGATGGCATAGCGGGCTGAGCGAACGTTATGTGAACATAAATCTCTGAAGTTACCGCCGCCTCTACCCAATACCCGCGCCCAGTATCGCTACCCCGAGGTATAGCACATCAAATGCTCTGATATACGGCACCGGCCATACACATGAAGCTTATTCATTACATTTAAACTCCATTACCGATGGAGTGTTTCACGAAGAAACACACTGCCTTGAGGTTATTGTTACAACTTCCTTAACTATTCTTAGTCAGTATAGTGAATATTTATATTTACATATATATTTGACTTACCGTAAAATTTTGCTATTCGTTAGTAACTAGTGGTACTTGCCATTTCGTTCTCACCGACCTAACCGTTTAAGTACCCTCAATAATGCAATATGTTTTTGCGCTACATATAGGATAACAAAAACTTTTTTGCTATCCTATATATAACCCAGATACATAAACTTTAATTGTGATAAAATGTAATTAAAATTGAATTAATATAGTACTCGTGGGTTTAGCGGTGAATCCTTAGAAGACAGACTGACGGATATACTTTTTCTTTTATGAATTTAATATGGATTATGGTAAGAAAATGAACTCAGTTCCATATTAGGAACAATTATTTTTTTTATAGATTATTCAAGTCAATTCTTTTTATTGGTACCGATTTTCGTCTTTAATAATTTATTTTATATGGTTTTTTATCTCAGTTAACGATTTAAGTAAAGTTGTTAAACTTCCTTATCAATTATTTTGCATACCTACCATGTAGGTGATGAGGTATCATTGTTAGAAGACGATTATCATGTACTTATTTAACACTGTTTTTTATCTTTACACAAAGCATGTTTACACTTTATTTGCAATACTATTTGACAGACTTACTTTTACCTAAGCCATTAAACCAATGTGTGTATTGTTAGTGGATCAGATGTAGTGAGATAGTCAAGTTTGGAACATCCTGACCCTTTTTGAAATTTTCTATACGAATATATTGTTAGCGTTTTTTTAAAAGTCATCGAGTAGGACTCGCGGACTGAGGGCAAATTGCGGATAAGCAGAAGTGCTATTGAAGTCGAAGACATTAGACTGCCTTCTGAAGCAGGAACAAGTGTTTTTTTACGTGTGTAAGGCAAGTAGTATAGTTGAAATGTCACATATGTTGCGAGAAGTCATCACTGACGGAAATCAGACACATTTATTTATTCATTTAATACATTTACTTGGAACATGGTTATACAATAAAAAACAATCAAAAATGTTCTCATGCTCCGCCAATTATCTGGCATGCAAAGTTTATCCTAAATCATACAAATATAAAAATAATAACAAATACTGTGAATAATCATTTTTAAATAAATAGATATATTGTAAAGTAGTAAAGTAAAGTAGTGGCCTGTTACAATCCCACTGCTGGGAAGAGGCCTCCTCTCTCTCCGTCTCTGGAGAGAAGGGTTGGAGCTAACTACCGCGCTCCTCAAATGCGGATTGGTAAGTAACACATATCTCCAGAAGTCTCTAGAGATATGCAGGTTTCCTCACGATGTTTTCCTGCACCGAAAAATGTGTGATAAATTGCAATTATCAATTAGACATATAAGTTTTAGTAGAAAAACTAATTGGTGCCTGCCCGGGTTTGAACTCGTGTTCCCCTCGTAAGAGTCGCACGGTCTCGCCGCTGGGCTATCACAGCTTTTATGATATTATGATTTACTATAAATATTGATGAATGTCAAAAAATTAAAAACAAATTTACAAATGTCATAAATAAAAATAAATTATATCACAAACACAATTTTTTATATTTTAAATACTTAAATTGGTATTTTAAGGTATACGTTCTCTGATATCATAGACATTGTATTTATTTAACCATATATACAGATGTTTTAAATTTATTTAAGGCAACTTGTTTAATTACTTATTATTACCTACACTTAGTACGCATCATAGTGACGTTCGCCGATGTAAGAAATATGAAAACAGGGCATAAACTGGTAAGAAAAATTTAACTGTATCCGGTAGCGGTCATAACGATAGTCAGAATATTAATCTATTGACCGGAATATTGACCAAAGGTGCATTTGTTAGTGCTGTTAAAATGACTACGTGGGGTGTGAGGAGGTGAAATTGCACGCCTGTCCTGGAAGAATTATGTATTCCGTACATTACTTTCTTTTACATAAGAAATAAAAAAAAATAGAAATTAGTAACTATATGCTTAGTTCTATATTTTATATTAGTTAATAGTATTTGTAGATACACATAAAAATAATCCTGACAAAGCCCATGCTGCTGTTAATTAATTTAACATTCAAATTCAAATTCAAAATATTCTTTGTTCAAGTAAACTTGTAAACAAGTGCTTTTGGATCGACAACTCTACTGCTGTTTCGGAAAGCTGTTCCTACCGAGTAGAGCCAGCAAGAAACTCGGCGGTTGCTCTTTTCAAAAATAATTGTTTTAACTATTCACATTTAGTCATTACTATCTTGAACTGGGTAGAGGAGTAGCTATATCCACGTGTTGTTATCCTCTATATAATCCTCAATAGCATAGTAGGCTTTATGTATCAACCTCCGTTTAACCGTGTTTTTAACCTGCTGTAATAGCAGAGATAAAATTGATTGCGGAATTTTATTATAAAATGTTATATCCAAACCCACAAACGACTTACGTACTTTTGCAAGGCGCAAAGCGGGAGCCGCAAGCTTATGTCGGTTCCTACTTTGTCTATTATATACATCACCTATCGTTTTATAATTCTTTATATTTAAATCTTTCTTTATATTTATAAGATTTTGTCGCAAGTACACATTTTTTGAATGCATTATACGTAACGTGGCTTAAACTTAAAAACTTGTATCCTTAATATTGTAACATAGCGCATTATATGGACAGACGACCTCAAAAAGGTCGCAGGGAGCCACTGGATCCAGGCGGCGCAAGATCGTGTGGTGTGGCGATCCCATGAAGAGGCCTATGTCCAGCAGTGGACGTCCATCGGCTGACGAAGAAGAAGAAGAAGCGCATTATACTTAAAAATATATATTATTTCCGTAATATTATCATAAATCCAAATGAAGCCTATAACCAAATGCTTATCATTTGCATGCATAATTTTATATTCCATTAATTCTATGTGAGCTGTATTTTTATACAACACATTGACGGACGCTAATAGTCCATTAATACATGTTATTGATTGCCATATAAATAAAATGATGGGTTCGGGCGGGGACGTGAGTCGGTTACTTGTAAAAGCTCGGATGTTAGTTCGACAGATATGAGCGGAGCCGGCGGTTATATTTTATCTAGAGTAACGGCGTCTAACGTACGGCCAATTTCATAATGCCTCGCCTCGCCCGCCGCCCGCCTCGAATGTGCCTCACTTATCAATTTGATATCTCGATCTGGGAAAATAATGCGCCAACGATGAATGTGCGATCGATGAAATGCTGACTTCAGGTTACGCTTCTGTGTTTTGATTTGACGCTTCTACAATAAAATTCCGCAATCCATATTAGACTTATCTACAGAAAAGTTTAAATTTATTGCTATAGCAAGTGACTATGCTTATACGTAAGGCATAGACAATTGCTTGCATAGACACAATTGAAGATTAATTGAATAAAAATGGATTGTATTGGATTTAAAGCTTTCAGCTTCAAACCAGACTGCAGTTAAATAATGTAAATTTAGATGATTAAAAGATTGACTGCTGATTTCTTGCTGGTTCTTCTCGATAAGAGCAATATTCCGAACACTGGTTCGGAATATTGCTAGATTTATTGAAGCTACAACTGTGTAGCTTCAATAAATCTTATTGATCCTTGAAGATTCACAAGTGCTTGTAAAAATTTACTTGAATAAAGATTATTTTGATTTGATTTGATTTTGAGGAAAGTAGGTTGGTATATTTATTAAAAACTAGCTGTGCTACGCCCGCGTGGAAATCAGCGTGTCATAATTTTTTTCTATAATTCAAATTTTAAACATAAAAGTAGTTATTCTGAGTTAACCATAAGGGATAGAGACATGCTATCGCGGACTTTTTTGTAGTATTTTTATAGATCTACAAATCTCTAGTACATTACTTTACCGTATCTTTGCTGGTTTACGCAGTGTACGCGACTAAAGTTCCCAGCAAGCAAGTTTTTTAACAACTGCTTGATCACTTGCCCAAAATTTACATAATACCGATATTTTCTATTTATTTAAACCATCCGGAGGTATTGCTCTATCGTTTTGTGAAAATCGTTCAAAAATCCGTTCAGTAGATTTTGAGAAAATCGATTACATATAGACAGACAGCTTTTTGGAACTTTGTTTTATAATGAGTATAGATTAGTAAACAGGAAACGGTGATTTGTGACATATATTTTTAACAATTATAAGACACAACCGCATAAAAGCTGATCCATAAGGGCCCTGTATTGGCTTTAAAACTAGTCGCGCTCACCCAATTAAATAAGACGTGAGTGTAGCCGGTTTCTGTATATTATAACTATGAATACCACTCACGATAGTCTAAATTAAAAAATTTAGGACTAGCTTATCATTCATACATTATAAATAAAAATGTCTATATATGTGTCTGTCTATTAGGATTTCACAGCTAATTTGGCACAATTAAAGCTTATACACCAGGGTAGCGTGTAGTATAAAAAGATTCCCGTTTCACTTTAGGGAGTAGGTAAAAACACATTACATTGTTGAGGGTACTTAAACATTTAAGTTGACTCGAATGAAGTCGTATGCACTATTAGTAGTATATATTTTTATCTGTATATTCTTAGAGAATTTTTAAGATATGTTTAAACTGAGCTAAAGCTTATTAAAACAGTGTTCTGAGTTTAACTATAGGAATTCCACCTCTCCGTAGAGAGATGAAGCCTTTGAGGCTTTGGTATATTATTAGTCTGCTTATTTAGATTTTACATTATTTTGCTGGATTAGTGCGGATTTTTTGTTGCAAAATGGGGGTGATGTAAAATTTATAAATTCAGGTGCGCTAAGGATATTATGAATGGGAGAAAGGACATTGCCTTGCATTCTATTTACTTACCGTAGTATCAGCCCATTATTGATCAATTAATTATGCAGGTAAATATAAAAGACCTGTTTATAACCGGCATTTATTAAACCGTTTAATGTAGAACGTATACAAAATAGACCGAACGGAATATTAAATTATAGAGCATTAACACTCTACAAATATTTTGACACCACCCATAACGGAAGACATCAACGTTGATATGGAATAGTAAAACAGATGTCAAATAAGTCATCAGTGCGTCAGTTAACTCAATTACACCGAGATCAACACACAACTACCGTGCATGAGTTAACGTCCGGTTGAAACAAACTAAAATGATTCTAAAAGTCATGACAAAAGCCTTCAATTTTGAAAGGCCTTTAACACTTCCAGTGATCCTCCTCCATAAATCATTTAATAACACAAATGTGCAGCCACACACTAAGCTATTCCTTCCGTTTTAGAAATTTTATGAATCTTTCTAAGCGAATATAAACTTTAAATAAAATTAATTTAGATCCAAATTTGTTTGTAAAAGCAACTGTAAAAGATTCGGGAGAAGGTAATTTGATTTCTAAAATGTAACAAGTCCGAGTTGAAAATTTGTTTAATAAAGTACAAAATGGCTTAGTTGTTTAAAGTTATTTTTCCGTGCAAACTATGATTGATATGATTATAAATGGTTCATACTCAGGTAAACCGGATGGCACGAACCGTTGTCAACCCTTGACGTAGGGATAACTTTGACAGATCATGTATGAAAATGAGCAAGTGTTAAAACGTGTAACAGTAGCGTGAAACCAGATTAAGATATTTGTATCCGCGTTGTAGCGGAGGAGATCGTAGCGTGTACGCAAAGGGTTTTAAAACAGGTTTAAAATATATAAACGTTTATGAATCTAGGTATCGGATGGGCAGGGTTTGAGAAGCTACGCGAGATCTTTTCGTCCGAAATACCTCAGTGTCTGAAGACCAAGGTCGTCGAACAGAGCGTGTTGCCAGTGATGACCTATAGATCCGAAACGTGGTCGCTGACTATGGGCCTCATAAGAAAGCTCAGAGTCGCTCAGCGGGCGATGGAACGACCTATGCTCGGAGTGACTCTACGTGATCAAATCAGAAATGAGGTGATCCGTAGAAGAACTAGAGTCACCGACATAGCTCAGCGGGTCGCGAAGCTGAAGTGGCGCTGGGCGGGGCACATAGTGCGGAGAACCGATTGGCGCTAGGGTCTTAAGGTGCTGGAATAGCCACCCCGCACCAGAAAGCTCAGCGTCGGTAGACCCCCTACGAAGTGGACAGACTTCCTCCAAAAGGTCGCAGGGAGCCACTGGATCCAGGCGGCGCTAGATCGTGTGGTGTGGCGATCCCATGAAGAGACCTATGAATAGCAATGGACGTCCATCGGTTGAAGAAGAAGAAGAATCTAGGTCCGTGGTATATACGATAAGAGCAGTAGATGAAAAAGCAAGTAAAAATAACCTTATACTATCATACATATCATACAAACGCATCTTCACTCGTTTGAGAGAATTATTGAAGCTTTAAACCGCCACGCTGCACAAATATAGATTAGCAGATAGATTTCATTGCAATGTTTTCTTTAACCTGACGAATTATAAATATTAGCTGAATAAATAAATAGTAGAACCAGATAAATAATTAAAAATATATATTTTTAATCTTTATGATACGAGTACAATAAACTTTTCTATACAAAAATACGATCCTAAATCGCAGCAATAATGTTATAATTTACGATATGACGAGCGACGGTCGTCAAAAAAATACATTAAAACTAATAATTATTTAAATCATCGGCCGGTTTATTTCGTCAAATATCTAAGGCTCTGACCAAATATCTTTAAAGCTTGTAGACCATTAGAACAAAATCCAGCATTTAGACAAAAAAATCCGTAAGCAGAAGATGCATTGTTAAAAATTGTACAATAACAAAAATGAACTCATCATCCTCCTGCCCTTATCCCACTCTAAGTGGGGTCGGCAAACATGTTACAAACATTTTTCCACATGATTTAGCTACGTATTTTACGACCGGCCGTCTGCCTGACCTCAACTTACCTTAGTCGTATTTAGCGACCCCTCGGTAAGAAAGAAGGTGGTCCATTCCACTCAGCCGGAAACCATACGGCAGGTCGACCTACCTTAGTCGCCTTTTATGACACCTCGGTAAGAAACGAGGGTGGTATATTCTACTCAGTCGGATACCACACGGCACAATAACAAAAATGCACCATGAGGAAAAAAGTACTGATGAAATAATATGAAAAAATAATGTACTTTAATTCTAGGCGACGTTTCGTGAGAAGTTTTTACAAGTTTAACTACGAAATACGAATACAGATAAAAAGATTGCGGAATTAAAAAATAGCGTATGCAGCAAAGCAATTATGAGAAGTATAGAGATTAAGTTGGTATGGTTATGTAAGGATGGTCCAGAGGGATGAAAATCATATTACCAAAGATTTTTAAATATGAATGTACCTTCCGACCAACCTTCCGACGTCGCAATGACTAATCAAAGTCAAACATCAGCCCTCCACTACGCGTCGCCCTAAGCCGTGGTCCGGCCTCACAGGAGGCACCCTTAGGACGATGAACCACGACGGTAGTAGAGCTTCTGCGCTCTACTCTCTGCATTTCGCAACCTCGACGATGCTTCTGCGCTCGCCCGTCCCGCCCGGTGACGCTGTAAAAGCCGTTAGGGCTAACAGCATACAGTCAATTCGAAAAATAAAATTAATGTGGGTATATGACAAGAAAGAGACCGAAAAAAATGGATGGAATTGTGAAGAGTGATATGCATATAAAAGGAGTAGCACCAAAGACGAATGATAGAAGATAAAGACATTTTGTGATGATCCCACTTAGAGTTGGATAAGGGTATGGATAAGGGTTGAATAAATAAAATAATGATGTCACTTTCTAGACCTCAACTCTCTTGATAACAAAAATCAGATCGATCAACGAGTGCACCCGGGCGTCAGAGTACGACAAGCAAAATAATAAACACAGTTTTGCATTTATAATATTAATTATTACTGTTAATAATGTAGATTATTATCAGGTAGCAACAATGGCCACTGATAGGAGCCGGTGGAAACAAGAAATCCACTCGGGGATAAAATCTAGCCAGGACCAAACCTTCAGCAATGAAGAAACGACTGGAGAGAGAGAGAATTGATGCTACATATTTCGATTATATTACACATCTGTAAGAGATTGAATGATTCCAGGTCGTCTACATTATTTGTAATATCTCTAATAAGTGTAGATAGGCCTTAAAATATGATATCTCTTATCTGATTGAAATATAATACGAATATATTTATATCGTAACTTTATATTATGACAAAGGTCAATAAGACTGTTGATCATCAATTAAAAATACTAAAAGAATGAGCTATTTATGCATAACTGGAAAGTGGCCGTTAAACTGGATTGTATTCGACCATAAAAATATTAATAACTTGTCACACGCATTCCTCCCAAAGATTGTGACACGTGTATAAAAAAAACGATTATCTACACTGTCCATTAGACAAACCACCTATAGATATACTTGACATTGGTAATGTATATCGATTATATCGCATTCATATTAAAACTGTTGGTATTAGAAAATATTATACAATATAAATAATAACCCCGATATTGATCTTTATTATTTTAAATATAAAATTACTTATTTATAGGAAAGTATATTATACGGAATTGAGCTCAGTAACAACTATTTCAAATATATACTCGTAGCTCAAATATTATCTGTGATGATAGGATATCTGAGCCCTTACGCAGGGGTCTGTAACTATTAAAAAGTTTCGTTGTAGACAAAAGGCCTGGAGCTTAGACTTACTTTGGTGCTCTAAAGTGGACTAGTGCACTACACATATCCCAAGAATTCTTTATAGATATGCAGGTTGCATTTGAGGTTTTTATCGTAAAACGTAGAAAGAGTTGTGAATAAACGGAAAAGAGACAAGATTTTTATAGAAAACTCTCGGATGCCTGGCCGCGACCCCTCGCCACACAATCTTTGATGGGCCATTATCGCTTCAACTCTCTATTTTATGCTTTATTCTAGCGACACCCAAACTTACTTGTTATCTGCATTATTATTGACAGATCCTTTCCCAATTATAGCAAACAAACTGGGTCTCGAACGCCAAGATGTCTAATTACACCGCACGAGTAACTAAACGTACCGTTACTGTAACTTAAGTTACCGTGACGGTAAATCTTTATAATCATTATATAAATATTTTAACAGAAATATACAATCATTATGTAAATATCTCGTCAAAATATCGAAAAACGACAAAATTGGAACAGTGATGTTTCACAAAGCATACAGCACTATTGTATTGATGACTGACATAAATAATGGTTTTAAAAAATGTCGCTGCGCTTCACTGCATACCTAAGGCTTAAAAAGTATGATAAAAAGATAGTCGTAATCAAAGAGGTGATCTACTTCCCAATTGAGAAAATAATACCGACCAAGCTTGAGTTGGGAACTCGCAAAATATTGTTCCGCATATGTAATATGTCTTGGACTTGACTCTACACAAGTAAAGAAAACGAATAATAACAAAGTAGAGTATAGTATTAAATAAAATGTTAATAATAAAAAAGCTTGAATTAAATTTGCAACCAGCTACGTCCTAAATTAAGTTGTAATTTTTGTTTTGTCGAACACTTATACGAGTCAAGTAATTATTACATTCCCATTACAATTGACCCAATTGTCTTCAGATTTAAATGATATTTTAATCAAAGTGCATATAATAATCTGTATGATGTTTCTAAACGCAAAAAGGTTATGAAGTTACATATCTATATCACAAGTAGGTGGATTTAAAGTAGAGAAAGTTTTCATATGGGCTTGTAGCCTATATCATATTAGATATTCAAGAATGAATATTAGCTATTGATACCATTTTGTGCGTCGCTTCTAACTTCAAGTATAAGTTATAATTAGTTTATCCGTAAAATCTAACAAAAATAATATTTGACGCGGTACTCTAAAAAAATAATGAAAGATAGTTAATAATTTTAGGCAACCATCATCGCTTTCATCGGGCAGCGCACAGCTGCAGCACCGCATACGACAACAAAAGCATGACGTCGGCCGACCACCAAAAAATTAACAGAATAGTCACATTGTATCGTAAAAACAAATTATCGGATAAGAAATAAAGATTTATCACGGAAGTTACAGTTCGCTGTTTATACAGATCATCTAAAGTATCGAGGAGTTCATAAGAAATAAGAGTCCAATGATTTTACTTTTTTGGTACATTACTTTGTAGGGCATTTATAGTATAAAGAAAGAACTTTATTTACCATTATAAACAAAAACTGATTGTAACAAAAATTACTAATACCGATAGAGCAATTGGTATTATCGAAAATTATAGCAGCTTGTCCGCGAAATAACAAAACATACATGAAAACCAGAAAATGTTGGAAAATTTAATCTAAACGTAAAACTATAGATATATATCACCCGAAATCTGGTACAGAATTTATTTGCCTATAACTAAAAGGCATTTTTGTCATTTATTTCCATTTTTCAAAGAAATTGATTTTCAATCATTCTGCTTATAATGCTGGTAATCCCGAGATCATTTTTTCTCACGACGTTGTCCTTTACATATGTACATGCCTTTAAGAACACCTCTGAACCGATTGCTATGTATTTAAACACGCAAATCTTTTATGTTATAATCGATTTCGCAAAACATAATCGTTGTTAAATTTGTCCTCGCTCATACGAAAAAGTAGGACACCATGTCAATATCCATTGCAGGTTTTTTTATATATCAATAATATTATTGGCAACAAAAACATCGGAAATGGAACGCTTTAATCGATTCCGGGCCTCGCGATGACGTTGCGTTTGATTAACAGAAATTATATGGCGAAGCGAATCGCGTCAACTTTGTTTTGTGTATTGTTAAGCGGCCTTCGATTGCAGCGAAAAATAAAAACTAATAGCTAAAACATTATTGTCTTAAACTCGTCATTATTATCAATGACTATGAGGAAGTCAGTTCAGCTTCAAGGTTGAACAAAACTTAATTTGTGTTTCTTAACTATTAGCTACTTTATACCTATAATTAAAGTTGAAATAAGCGTTTAATATGTTTATGTAAATACGAGTTTTAACATTAATGAGTTTTTAAAGTACCCGCGGATGTGTATTGTATAGATAACAAATGCCAGAACAATGAATATAGGCAAAGTTATATATAACTTGGAATTACAAATTTATGTACAAATTTGATATTGCTACAGGAATTCCGTTATTCAAAAACATAAACTAATTTGAATAAGTAACGTCCTGTTATAACCCCACGGCTGGAAATAGGCCTCTTTGTTTTAGCGAAAAGTTGAAACTGAGACCCACCAAACTGCTCCAATAGGAAATAGTAAATTACAATGTAATTTTTTCAGATATACGTAGGTTTCCTCACGCTGTTTTCCTTCATTGAAAAGCGTGTGATAAATAACAATTGTCAATAATAAGTTTTAACAAACAAACTTATTAGCACGGATTGGAACCCGATCTCACCGCGAACTATCACAGCTTCTCAGTTTTTTCTATTCTATAAAAGCAGTAAAAAAATATGATCGACTAAAAGTTTTTAAATATTAATTTTTTGTGAAATGAATAATACACACATGGATTTAAACTCGCCACATATGATGTACTTTTACAACGTGCTCGCATAAAATATTAATGTCAAACGAAAAGATGGGGCCACTCTGCAAAATTTATCTCACATCTCCACTCTACCAATGACAAGAAAACTGTTACGGTTTGCAACGGTCTGAGTGTAACATTAAACATTCAAACCGTCTTACCCACTTGTGTGAGGGATTGCCGCATACTCACCTTTGGACACCATTTATATTTCCTTTGATTTGGACCGCTCTTATCGAGGGGGATTTTTTAGAATTTAACTTCATTTGGCATCGACCAAGTGCAACTAAGTCTTAATAAAACCGAAATGTATTTTTTGAGTGAGTTTATGGCCTAAAGTTTTATCGCGTGTCATAGGATAGTAATTATTATTGGACCTCTGCGAAGTTATGCTTAATACTATAAATTTTTGAATGAATTCAAATATCATTCAATTGTAACATACAGCAGCGATACACAGGAGATTTATCATACTTTTGTGGACAGATTTCTATATACTATAGGAATTAAATTAAAATTGCGAACTATGTGACTCACTAGTCACATAGCTCGCAATTTTTATAACAATATATAAATTAAGGTGTATACAAACTTTAAAATAGTTCACAAGGAACGAAAGTAATATAAATCATCCTAGATAAAATAAAATCTATAGAATCTATTCTGTTGAATTTTTAATTAATGTATGTAATAAGTACTTAATTCAAAAATATTTGAAACACATTTTGGTATTCCAAAGGCTTGATACCTGACTGATTAAAAGATTTTTATGATGAGCGAGTCAGCAGGAAAATCTATTTTCTCTACTACGCAGTGGCAAGCCTTAACACAGATTATTATCACAATAATATGACAAAAAGTATCTCATTTACTGGATTGTTTATGTTTCCGAAATTCCTTCCTTGTCAAACTATTTTATGGAACCCATCATTTCGGTATCCGGTACAGGTATCACAGGGATGTGATACGTGTACTATCTGTAAAGCATTACCCTCAATATTGGCTTTCAAATTTATCAAACTTCCTTGAATAATATAATCCATGTGACCTTTGTTATATGAATATAATAGCGTTGACGAACTCGATATTTCCGTTTGATATTAGCTGTTTATTATTCCTAAGTACAATCGCCAACAAAACTAATTTTATTATTACTTTTGCCAACAAAACCGATTCACTGTTTTATCATAAGATTTCTATCATATTGCATAATATTGCTATAAGTGGTTAGGTTAATTGTCACATATTGTAAAAGTTCGGGTTTAATATCAGGCAGACACACCTACAACCATTTAGGAGCTAAAAAATACTTAAAATGACCGAGATACACGAGATACTTTTAAATATAAATTAGCCGTTTACCGCTTCTGTATGTATAGCTTCTTCTTCTTAGGGTGCCATCTTCTTGCGAAGTTCGGCGATCACTAAGGCAACCTCAACTTTGATGCCGCGACTCAAAATAAAGAACGGGTGCTCATCCTACATACATCGTAATTTAAATTTTATATGGAGAATGATAACTCTAAAAAGACCCAAGGTCCTTTATATTAACAATTCATGTCCGTTATATAAGTGAATGAGACAATTTTCCGGAGATCTACATATGCCGAGATTATTTTTTGGAGATGTACACTGTGAACCTAAATCGACACAGCGTCGTATATAGTAAAAAAAAGTATAGTAACAGCCTATCACTATCCCATTGCAGGGTAAAGGCCTCCTCTTCTCTGTTTTAGGAGAGAAGCGTTGGAGCTACGGAGCTACCACGCTGTTCCAATGCGGCATGATAAACTCAAACTCAAACTCAAAATATTCTTTATTCAAGTAGACTGTTTACAGTACTTTTGAATCGTCAAATGTTTTCAAGAAGTTACCACTGATTCGGAAGTTTGCTCCTACCGAGAAGAACCAGCAAGAAACTCGGCGGCCATTCTTTTTTTAAATATATATTTTTTTACAATTTGATTGATGGTTACAAATTAAAGCTTGCAGCTTGGTGCGTAGCTGACTGATAAGTAACACATATCCCAGAATTCGCTAGAGATATGCAGGTTTCCTCTCGATGTTATCGTTCATCAAAAAGCGTCCGATAAATTGCAAATATCAATTTAAACACAGCTCAGCGATTAAACTCGTGACCCCCTCGAAAAAGTGGCACGGTCCCACCACTGGGCTATCACAGCTTATGGTATATAGTATATCAGAGTTATACTACGAGATAGTTTCGTCAACTAGCAGAAACGTAACCATTTACAACTTTATTTTTTGTTAGTAGTACAAACGACGTTCGATGAAGATTTTATAAACTACTTCCTAAGACAAGTTTTCTTATCACCAAGTTTCATGGCTATTGTTCAATTCACAGTCCGCTGTACTCTATTGTAAGGCGTAATACATTCGTTGACAAGCCGCTGTAATTTACTAATTTTGATAGGACGGTGGCGTGTAAGGTGCTTATTTAGATTCAATTAACCTAGATTACGACTGTATGCGTCGTAAAATGACACTAGCTTCTTATTGCTCGTATTTCAATGGCTAACACACATATAATTACTCGAATTTTTAAGTAATAAATCTATTTAGGTACCATATGCAACTGTTGGTCATGAAAAATAAATTTAGAAATATACAATATTATATATACATATTATATTTTTTTAATGTTGGCTTTTCTAATTTATATTTTTTGGTTATACTGTTTACATACGAGTACACTGACAACATTATGCTGAAAATTATACCTCAAAGACACCGAATTTAGGTATGAGTATGTTGTGTTTAATCAATACTTGTATTAATACAACAACATAAAAGAACAAATAAAGTTAGTATAATGAAATATACTTAAAATGACATTCTTGATATAGTTTCTATATTATAATCGAACTCAAAGTAAAATATTGATTAGAGTGAAAGCATATTAATCACACTTACATCGACGATTCCTACTCTTAGTAATGCTTACTAAAAACCTCTCTTAATAGTACTAATGGTATCCGCAACTTCGTTCACGCCAACTTAAGCGTTGATATACCCTCATTCATGTAGGTAAAATGTGTTTTCCCTGCTACCGCAGTACCCCATCGTATAATCTTTAATTTGTCCGAATTTCATTAATACCAGTCTAGTAGATGAGTGAAACGGTTAGAGCGTTACAGTAAAATAAGCAGACGGACTTTCGCGTTTAATATATTAGTGTGGATATATCTACATATCAAAATATCTAAAATGAGGAATATTACTGAGTGCACACTGTCGACGAGTGTACGTCGATGAACCAAGTATCAACACCTACCACAATGTCCGGTGGCTTCCGTCACGATCTACTACACTTTAACAAACCACAATGTCTTATTACACAGGAGTATAATAAAAGCACGATATAAATTTATAATCCTTACTGTGCTTTATATGACATACCCACCATCTATCACACTCATACAAATAGTAGCCTCAGTACTATATAAAAAAGAAACAATCTAAGTGAGAAGCAGCTATACCTCTCATATATTTTTAATCAGTAGTACTCTTTGTCCGTAAAATCTACGACATAAATTTATTCCCAGAGACACAGATTAAAAGAATAATTTCATGCATTAACCGAACAGAAAATATGAAATGAATGAATGAAATAAAATATGTCCCTGTATAATTTTCGATTATGATATCAAGAAATGTATCCCTCATTTCAATATAATTGGTGTGAACTTGAAATAAACTCTTATACTTTATTCAAATATTGCCATATTAGAATTGTACGTAGAATTGTAACTGCATTTCCGCATTGAATCGCTAAGTAACTCTTTATGTAAAAAACGAACCTCTCTTATCACCCGAAAAGGCAATAAAGCGAGACATAGTATGCATACAAATTTAACATAATGATAAAAAAAATAGGACTGTAACGTTGCACAATCTAGGATTGACTTGACAATTACTTTATTTACATTTTTATGAACATTCTACACAGAGCTCTAAAATTTCACGTATTACATCGGATGAAATAGAAGTAGTTGAAGGATATATTTTTATGACAATAAATAGCGTTACACAATCTTGTTCTATATCTCAAAAGTTATTCCGATTCTTCATTTTTTAAGTGAATGAACGAATGAAGTAAAGTAAGATTTACAGTAACGAATTTAATATGAAAGAGAAGAAAAGATACTAGTAAATTAACACCCTTCAAACAAATTGTAGAATTGTGCCATGTGTCAAATCAAACAATCGTTAGCGCCCCAAAGCAAGCAAAACCCCAAAACGAAATTTTGGTATATGCCTCATAAGGGTTAAATTGGTTCTAAAATACAAGAACAGTTTAATAAAGTGAGACAGCGGGTCTGCGCACGCGCCGGCACAGATCGGGTGTTATTGACAAATCGAAGGACAGGCCGCACATGGCAGAGTTGACGGCTTCCGTTTCATAAACTTTAATGGCGTGGTTGACCCAGCTTTGTTTGCTTTAGTCGAGTTCACAACTGCACCATTCATAGTCGTTCTGGTTAACTATTAATTGCATAGCAATTACTGCTCGTCCGTTGTTTAAAGAAGCGACGTATTGAGAACAATTACAGCTGATAATTCAGTTACATTGCCGTTTCGTATATGTATAGTTATTATATTTTTTTTTGTATATATATTATTTGATTCGAACTAGATGAATTAAGATTTTAGTTTAAGATTTTTCTAGAATATTGGAAAGGAAGTTTTTCAGAAATCTTTGGCGAAGGAATGCTCCATTGTAACTAACTACTCCAATTCCTGATTTCCAAACATAAAAATTAATCATTAAAAATAAATATAAACAAATATATGGGACACTTACACACACGGTTGTCTTTACCCAAAGTAAGTAACTTAATACTTGTGTTATGGGTGACGGAAAACTGGTAGATATACTACATATATAATTTTAAATACAATTTTTTTTATATAGCAAATGTTGGCCTTCGGCGGGAATCGAACTTGCGACCCGCGAAGCTGAAGACAGGGTCACTGCTCCAACGGGCCAATCATTATCAGGGGCTTGAAAATAAATCCTGGAAGTGAAGTATATTGTATTTACAATTTATCATATTTATCATGTTGGTAATGACCAACTCATGATAGAGCTGCGTGGCGAATCTAAGCTCAAATTTTTCTTTCTAAAAAGAGATTTCTGCCCAGCTGTGATATAATAACAATGCCAAGTTTTTATTTTCCTTATAACTCAAATAAATATTTTTTACCTCTTTATAATGATTTAAAATAACAAAAATAATAATACAATTATTTTGCTATAATCCGCGATACAGTAATCGCAAAGTCTTTGCGATTTTGTCGTGGTGTCTATCTTCTGATGATGCTTCGGATGCGGGGCGAAACGATTGTTGAGTTTGTGATAGTGAACGTGTGTAGTGCTTGTGTATTGTGGTGGAAGTGGTAGAGGTTTGTGCATGTGTTTTTACGAATCATGCACGTATCGGGTATGAAAATACGGATAGTCCACTTTACATTTAACACTATATATATTTTCCTTTTACTGTATCGCGGATTATAGCAAAATAATTTTATTATTACTTTTGTATTATGGATCTCCGCAAAGTAACGCCTAATTCTATAAATTATTCAAAATGTCATCACGTTGAAACTTTCATGATTTTTTACCGTATCTATTTACGTTTAATGAGTTTCAATAAAAATTTGCATTGTGTAAGATATGTACCATTAAAAACCTCTTCCTAATTAGATAAATTTCCTTAGCCAGCTGTGATATTCAACTAGCTAGTTAATGAAATTTAGGTATAACGTCACGGATAACATAGTAAAAAATAAATGGAGCTATGTTTCACCCTGAGACAAAATTTAATTAACAGAACAACTTAAAGCAGTCACAAATATCGGGGGCGACTTAATCAGAGGATCACATCTCTTAATATACGGTCCGCCGACGAGTGAGATCTGACACGAAATTCCCTAAAAATAATATTTAAAATGGTAATGGGCACCGGGGTTCATAAATTGCCTCGCCATATGTCCCGTGCGTTGCACCTACTACGTACATAAATATGTCAAGTATTACTGTCGTTTCAAACAATTATTAATATTTAAGATTATTTCGTGCTTATTATTATTGTACTCGCCGTTTGCGCGGGTGCCAGTGACGACGCCTTGAGCTCTGTGAGTCGTGGGTTTGATTCTCGGTCAATATTTTCTGAAAAACAATTTGTTGGTTATTAATATACAAAAATACGGACGTGACGTGGTCGGAAACTGATTGGCTAGTCAGTTCGTGACCACGGTGGATGAAACTCTGCCGAAACATCGAAGCTTGTACAAAGGTAACTCGATTTTGTCGCGATATGACCCGTATTTTTATATATTACTAAGTATAAATCGCGAAAGTTTAAAATCTATTGTATCAATTAGTTCTTTCTTTGACTTTGGGTGTATATTTGACTGGCCCGTTGGCGCAGTGGGTAGTGACCGCACCTTCAGCTCCGCGGGTCGCGGGTTCGATTCCCGCCCACGGCCAACATCTTCTATAAACAGTTTGTTGGTTCTTTGAGCCTGGGTGGGTATTTGTAATTAAGCATGTATTTAAAATTATATATATAGTATATTTACTTTGGGGACGGACGACCGTGTGTGTCAATGTCCCATTTATTTATTTATTATTATTATTTATTATTATTTACGTAATATATATTTACCAACTGTGTGTCAACCATAACACAAGTATTAAGTTATATTGGGAAGAGATAATTATATTAATTAATATATTAGAATATATTGGAAAGTTTTTTTTGCAAATTGCTACTTATTCGTGTTTGGAAGTAAGAGTTTAGTTAGTCACTAAAAATAAACACCTTTCATTCATATAAAATTAATTGTTATTAAACTTTTGACATTAAACATTGACTGTTGATATAAAACTATCAGAAAACAATTGTAATTTTGTTTACAATTTTCTTACATTTATTAAACAAAAAAACTTCAAAAACAACCACACAATAATATCTGTTAATCGTGTAGGCCTAGGATGATGTCGCCAGACTATGAAAGGGTCCATGGTTTTTTTTTTATTTTTATAAGGAAAGTCAACAGCGTGTCTATAAATCCATAGCTTACAAAGTACAACTAATAAAAAATAAAAAAAGATAACGCTGTAAAAGCTCTACATATTTTCAGAACGACAAAATGTAGTTCTTATTGACGTTATTATTTTTTATGCAAAAAATTGCAAGGAGCTTTTTTAAATTATTTAGGACCTGATAAACTCGGAACAAAGTCTACACCAGGGTAAATATTTTATTTAAGAATATTTTTACCCATCTTGAAGTACCTACCAGTTAAATAAAGCAAAAGAAAGATAAACCGTGAAATAAAGAAAGTTGTGCAAAATCGCTAGCAATGTTTTATATAGCAAATATGACGTAGAGTTATTATACTTAGAGTAGCGAAACCAGCATAAATGTGACATGGTGATCTATCTGTCTCTCTTTTTAATGTGTGTTAGAGACAAAGACGAAATAAACGAATCCCATCTTCCCTTTCATTATTTATTGTCACTATCACTTACAGTTACACTTACTTACCTATGGTTCCGCTCCTCTAAGTATAATACTATAAGATGATAAATAATTTTTTTTTATATATATTTGGGACACTTACACACACGGTCGTCCATCCCCAAAGTAAGTCACTTAATACTTGTCTTATGGGTGACGCTACTGGTATGCTATACTATATACAAGATATACTACCCAACAAATTATTTATAGAAAATGTTGGCCTTCGGCGGAAATCGAACCCGCGACCCGCGGAGCTGAAGGCACGAACACTACCCACTGCGCCAACGGGCCAATTAATTATTACTACTATTACTAGTTTTAATATGACACAGATAATAAAATAACTACACAATAAGCCTTGAAACAAGCGCAAGTACCGCCATGTGCGCTAACTTCTATAAATAACATCTACTCACCACCTCACCAAAATAAAAGCTCGTAAAACTTCTGACTGATTAATTTTATATTCGTTTTTAAATATTTAATTTAGGATAGCGATTTGTGGAATATTCACTTAATTTTATCTATTAAATGTTTACAATTATTTTGTATATAAAATTGGGGCAAGTCAATTACACTACCTTTTTAGTTCTATATTAAAGAACGCCGATTCGTTAAATATATAGGTCGTATATAAGAACAATAAAAAAATAACGAAATATAAGACACTATACGAGTATATGTTATACATTCAACGAGTTCTAAAAATTACACTATATAAAACTGAATACAAAACCTTGAATTATTAATGTATGTTTTTAAAACTCTTTTTTACTTGCTAGTTCATTGATATAAATTAATGTCATTTTAGCTGATATTTTATTTATTTTACTTGACAAAATGAACCCAGACCGTATTTTTTAAAAACAGAATTTAAAGAATTTAATAATACTTCAATTTTTTGTTTAATACCCGTAGTTTCGAGACGAAGAAAACTGATAAGAGTAATACTAAAAATGTGCTTTTTACTTTAAAATTATCAAACATAAAATAACTTTTTATTTTTAGAAACACCTATATTTTTACGTGAATGGCACTTATTTTTTAACGTGTAAAATACTTCCGAACTAAAAAGGATGTGGTCAATAAATTTAAGAGCCAATATCTTACTTAAGAGAGCTGTTTCAGGGGGCCAAACTATGTCCAAAGAAAACAATAAATCCTAATGACAACGCGCCCCTGGGGCACCCTCGGATACTCGCTATTTTGAACTATAAATAAATGTGTAGATGGATTGATAAATATAAATATTAGGGGCGAAACGAAGAAAAACAATGTTTATGAAACTGGTGTCGTCCGCTTCATAACAGTGAGTTACGACTTCCGACGCATGCCAACATATGGAGTGGCAATTTTTTCTAATACTGCAATCCTATTCCCTTACGTACCCATTCTTATCTTTGACTTGGGTACATTATCATAAAGTTCGTATTTTTATCGGCTGAAGGCCTAAAATTATGTTAATTGACATACCGCATTAAAATTCTTACAACCCAACAATTTATATAGCCCGAATATAATATATTACTGTTACTTTGTCTGCGACGAAATTACAATCAAGATGTAACTTTGCACTTAAGGATAAAGATTAGCGTCTTGACCTTTCACTACACTTTTTATATAGGTATATATATATCACTACACTTTTATGGTTTTATTTCATATACTCCGATATATATATATATATATATATATTATAAAAATTTCAAAATTCTTCTGAAGTTGATTTATATAAATTTTTTTTCTTTCTCTAGGTATAAGTATGTTATATGTTAATTTTGTAATTTTTTTTAATATACATTTTAAGCATTGTCTGTCGTTTTTTATCTCATGTTGAGTTAGCCTATAAGATGTATGTGGTAGTAATATTAAGATGATTGAACTAATATATTGTAGGTATACTCTGTGCATTTCGTTGGCATTCTATTCATATAAATAAAATTTAAAAAAAACACATATTCATTAAGAACTAGTAGACTTTCATGGAATTTTATAGTAAAGATTCAAAATATTCTTACATACATACGTGACGGCTATTGTTTCTACTAAGAAAAACTTTTGCAACAGTCCATTTTTGAAATGATCAAATTTTACAAAAACTTATATGAAATTACGTGTATTAGATTTTTGATCGGGTTCCTTTATGCACTAGGGAAAATATTTATTAATTTAAATATAGTAGCACCACAATGGTATAAACAAATTAAATTTTTAAACTGCCGCGAGATTTACTTAGTTTGCCAGATGTCCTTCAGCGCTTTAAACTCTTGTAAGTGTAATGTATTGAAATAAAGACAAAATGAAAACGACCCTCAAAGAAGTATAAAACGTAACCAAGGGTCAAATAGAGTCACTAAACACTTTCATCATCTTGGCTAAGTTAGTAAATAAATTTATCACTGTTCTACAGATATAGTCGTTAATTGTCAAATGAATAAAATTAAATTTAAATATATATATATATTTATGTATATGGGACACTTACACAAAAGGTCGTCCATCCCCAATGTAAGTAACGTAATACTTGTTTTATGAGTGACGGACAACTGGTAAATATAGTACATATATAATTTTAAATACATACTTAAATACAAATACACACCCAGGCTCGAAGAACCAACAATTTGTTTATAGAAAATGTTGGCCCTCGGTGGGAATCGAACCTACGAACCGCGGAGCTGAAGGTAGGGTCACTAACCACTGCGCCAACGGGTCAGTCATTTATATACTCAAGGTTTATCCGATTGGCAAGGGGCTATACTTTATTTATAAATACGATTGAAAATTACTAGCAACGACACGTCAAACAGGGTTCATCGCAGATAAATCTCTCGAATATAATAAAATCAACAGGCATTGGGCATGCGTAGACGCAGGCCGCCGCGACAGACGGAGCGTTAGTCACGACCGTCTATACTTAGCCGATTGCATTGTCTTCTGAAATATCTATTAGCGATTATTGACAAGGCATCGGCACGCGAATTCTCCTCACGGTAGGTGCGGGTGCGACGAACTGCTATAAATATATTTTATGTGCGAATATGTCGCGGTAGGCGGAGTAGAGGGTGACAAACGATTATGTTCCGCGGAACTGTATTTTGGAGGAATAACTTTTGTATCTTTTAATGCCATGGAATTTCTTTCAGAAGTATTCCCTGTATATGTTCTTATTGTTAACCATATTGGACTTGCTACCAGTTTTACATAAAACGACTGCCATCCTTGCCAAATTATTAGCAAAAGTACAAATAAAATTATTTTGCTATAATCAGGATTTGTAAAAACACATGCACAAACCTCCACCACTGCCACCACAATACACAAAAACTACACACGTTCACTATCACAAACTCAACAATCGTTTCGGCTCGCAACCGAAGCATCATCAGGAGATAGACTCCACGACAAAATCGCAAAGCCTTGCGATTTTGTCGTGTCGTTACGGATCCTGCATGTAACGGGTATGAAAAAACGGATAGTCCACTATACATTTTGCACTATATATATTTTCTATTTACTGTATCTCGGATTATAGCAAAATAATTTTATTATTACTTTTGTATTATGGATCTCCGCAAAGTAACGCCTAATTCTATAAATTATTCAAATTATTAGCATTAAAGTGACTTAATCACAAAATGAATTTCTTAAAGGAAACTATGCATTGTATCTGAAAAAAATTGTGTTTGACACGAGTCTCTCGCCATGCTTATTATACGGTTGTCAAACATGGATCTTCACAAAGTAAAACGGAAAATCAAATGCGCCCAGACAGCAGTGGAAAGGAGTATGTTGAAGATAAGGCTAGTACACGAAATAAAAAATTAGACAAAAAACTAATCTCACCGATGTTATGAAGCAAGCACTTACATTGAAATGGGATTGGGCCGGACACTTATCACGATACATGGACAAAAGATGGACATTAGAGACAACATGATGGAAAGCCCCAGGAGGGAAAAGAAACATTGGTAGACCAAGTATAAGGTGGGCTGATGACATAAAAGAAGTCGCGGGGAAAAATTGGCTAAACATAGGCAAGGATTGAGAGAAATGGAAAGAACTGGAGGAGGCCTTTACCCAAAACGGGTAACATAATATAAGAAAACTAACTAACTACTTACTAACTTAAAACATTTGAAATGTATATTTGGAGATATGAATTAAATGGCTTTATTATTATTAAAGTGACTTAATTCTAAAAGTTGTTTTGTGGCAAATTGCACATAAAGCGTGAGGTTAAAGAGACCCATTACATGTAAGAGCAAGAAAACACTTTTTAATATAACGTAGCGTGATGTCATAGATGGCATTGCAATAAAGATTAAAACGTATCTATATCAGATAAGCCTAATTTTGCATTAGGTCACTTTAATACTACGTATGCGATATATTCAATAAATAGCGAATGATTGTGTAATCATCATCCTCCTGCCCTTATTCCACTCTAAGTGGGGTCGGCACAACATGTTATAAACATGTTGTCGCATGATTCGGCTACGTATTTTACGACCGTCAACTTACCTTAGTCGTTTTTTACGACCCCTCGGTAAGAATGAGGATGGTCTATTCTACTCAGCCGGATGACACACGGCGGGTCGACTTACCTTAGTCGTCTTTTACGACACCTCGGTAAGAAATGAAGGTGGTCTATTCTGTTCAGCCGGATACCACACAGCATAGCGAATGATTGTGTAATCTTAAACTTATAATCATTTATTTATCATATGCGTAGAATTTCTTATTTTCGGTCCAGTGGTAGATTGTAGAAAAATTATACATGTAGCCCTAATTACAAAAAGTATTCACTCAACTCCAATCTATATAAAACAAAGTAAACGCTAACGAACGACATGCCAATACCTACAGAGTATAAAGAGCATGATTGCATTAACAGTCCTAACAAATTAATGAATTCACGTCAAAATTGCAAACTGAAAGTACAAATTGATACAATTCGACAATTGATTACTATATGCACACAAAGCTATCGTCCACAAACAGGCGAGCAGTCACTACCAATGTCGATTCATATCGAACGACGGGCAGCTTTTCATTTTGTATGTTAAATTAAATTTCCATGAACAAGATTGAATTTTTCGCAATCAGCACTGGCGGGATTTGATGGAACGAACTTATGCAATTTCATTTTACACATACACGTGAATGGATACGAAAAACTTTGCAAATGGTCTTTTACACATGTACATGTGTAATCGTCTTATTTTAACAATTATGGTTTGCATCTGTATCAATCAATTTTGAATAATATTTAATAATTAATGTATTTACTAGAGGGGATAGTAAAAACAATTGTTAACTGAAATAATTTGCATGTGTAATCTCCTTACTTTTTCAATTATTGTTTGTCTTTGCATCAATCAATTTTGAATAATGTTTAATAATTAATGTATTTACTAGAGGGGATTTATAAAGCATAGTTTATAAAACTCATCATTGTCATTCTCCTTCCTTTATCCCACTCTAAGTGGGGTCGGCATAACGTGTTTTAAACGTGTGATTTGATTTGGCTAGTTAATTTATGACCGGCCGCCTGCCTGACATCCTACTTACCTTAGACGCCTTTTGCGACAGCTCGGTAAGAAATGAGGGATATCCCAAGGTGGTCACCGCATTGACCTTGAAAACCCGAAATCATAATACAAGCTATTTTTACCATCACGGTGTGCCGTAAGCTAGCTACGGTCATAGTCATTCAGTTCTTCACAGATTATCAATTTATTTATCCCAAAATTGGAATCAATCCTAAAAATTATGCGTCCATTGATTAACTGCGCCCTGTTTCTCCTTACCAGAAATTTATCAAAGAATAAAATCGAAGAAAATATATGTTTCCCAATATGTCTATAGTAAGGAAAGAAACTCACTAAGAATCGAACTGTTTTTTTACAAAATATTAGTTTTTACTATATTTTAGTTCCCTATTAGACACAAATCTTTCATAAGTATGTTGGAACGTATGTACTGTCACTAGTTAATTTAGCTGTCATAAAACCGCAACAATCAGAAATAGCGGCTATGAATACGGCGAGCGGCAGTGAGCTAGCATCGGCTTAGCTAATTTACAATTTAATTATCAGTTGGGATGATACATCGTTAGAACGCGCCAAACCGAGTTTATGCGACTAATCAATTGTTTGACGCGGCCGCTGCAATCACACACCGCACTCTGCCGCCCGCAGCTCGCGCCCGCCCGCCCAAACATTGTGCTGAATTTCGCTGATCATCTAAACTACATTTAAATGATAAATTAGCGCACCTGAATTAAGTTAGCAGTGCTTTTGCTACTACCCAAATTATGAGTATACTAGCATAGACCATAAGCTGTGATAGCCCAGCGGTGAGACCGTGCGACTCTTACGAGTGGAATACGAGTTCAAACCCGGGCAGGCACCAATGAGTTTTTCTATTAAAACTCATGTGTCTAATAATAATTGCAATTAATCACACGCTTTTCGGTGAAGGAAAACATCGTGAGGAAACCTGCATATCTCTAGAGAATTCTGGAGATATGTGTAACCTACCAATCCGCATTGGAGCAGCGTGGTAGGTATTAAGCTCCAACCCTTCTCTTCAGAAACGGAGAGAGGAGGCCTATTCCCAGCAGTGGGATTGTAAGACGCCGCTACTTTACTAGCATAGACCACTAACCAAATAAAAAAGGAGCACTAGTTTAAGGTTTACAGGATTGCCATTCATGATCTTTCTCATGTTACAACAGAAAACTGTTCTTCAAGATGGATTTCAAACTAGTTGGGTAGATCCGATAAATTCAAATTAAAAAGATTCTTTATTCAAGTAGACTGTTTTCGGTACTTTTGAATTGTCAAATGTTTTTAAAAAGAAGTTTCCACTGATTCAAATTTAACGACGTACATAATTGGAATGAAATAACCTGATATAATTTTAAAAACAACTATAATTATCATTTAAATATATTGTTGGCATTAGCAATTTTTTTTTGTTGTATTAGCAATTTGTTTATATCACCAATGTGTATAAAACACGCCTTTATCTATAACACTATAACACTATGTTTGTCCATCAGTCAACAAAGCAATCAACTGACAATGCGGCGTAGCATCTTTCGTTAATTAAATATAGCTCAGATTCCATCAAGCCTGATCGAACCGGCGCTATGGATTTATACGTTTAATATTCGACAGGTGCCAAGTGTGTCGATCACAGAGTTCGATGACTAACAATGCCCCGAATGATATTCAAATGTCAAATAATTTGAGCCTCTACCCTGCGTCCAGCGCTTCACGCTTGGCAGCTAATATACAATTGGATGCAATACCTCAGTGCGTCAAACTAAATCGTTTACAGAAACTGTAAGCCACCATGGATTTCTAAAATGAACATAACTTTTAACTTAATTTATAGAATTAGGCGTTACTTTGCGGAGATCCATAATACAAAAGTAATAATAAAATTATTTTGCTATGATCCGCGATACAGTAAATAGAAAATATATATATAGTGCTAAATGTTTAGTGGACTATACGTTTTTTCTTACCCGTTACATGCAGGATTACCATGCAGGAAACCAACTATTTTTATATCATACTATTATACTATTATTATCAAATTAGTTTTCACATTCCCATTAAAAAGTTTTGATTTTTTATTTATTGTGATATTCAATGACAAAATATTTAATAATTTTTTGATGTATCTGGGGTTTCTGTAATAGGCTCAATTTTGGCAGTCTCCTTTTCTGGTAAATTTTTAGTTACTATTTTTATCGTATTTTCAATTATTTATTGTTTTACTATTTTTCCTTTTATGTAAAAACATATAGAGTGGTGGACTATGAAGAGTAAATGCAAATCCGAATGAAACATAGGAAGCTACTAGGTAGATTGCGCAATTGTACAATAACACCTGACGGTAAGAATTTTGATCATGAAGTAATTATCTATACCTAAGTTAATGCGTTTTATATTTCTACCACATCGTCGTATTATCGATTAATTCAACTATTAGTGTAGCATCAGCAACAATACTAGTGCCAATTTTATAAAATAACAATTTTTAAATATATTTACAACAAAAGAAGACGATCAAAGAGCGAGTACCTACGAGTCAGACGTAATATGAACGTTCACAATTCGCTAATCCCGTACCGCTACCGTTACATAAGACAGCTGAGTTGAATATAAATGTAAAACACAATAAATTTCATGCCCCGTAGGAAATGAATATTCATCACGAAATCGCCATGCATATTCTGTTTTGCTACGAAATTTGGTGTTCCCTACAAGCACTTGGGACACAGTAAAAATATGGACCTTATAATGTAGTTACATCAGTTAGAAATCGCTTGCAGCCAAAAGAACTATAGAGCGGCAGTCGGCGCCACGACGAGCGAGGTATCGTAAATTTCAACATATAGTAAAGTGATTTACGAATAATTGTTGTGTTGGCGTATAACTAGAGAAATCTTTCCGCTGTTTGCCGTCGGTTAATTTATATTATGAGGCTTAGGTAATTCGCGAGCCACGAGTAATTGGTCTATAGAACAATAGCTTTTGTCATATCCTTATCTTGTATGAAACGATTGTCTCTCTAAAGGCCGTCTTCGGAAGATTCGCATGAAATTAATTTTAAGTCCTATCTACACATTTTCCAACGACCGTTAAACGTTTACTATTCAGTGCTCGTGTGAAGTTATTGCAGCCAAACTGTAGATACTACTTAAGCCATACTTGTGAAATTGAATCTCAGATCACGAGGGAGCTCGAAATAAAGTTTTGTTCTAGAAAAATGTTCCATGGAGTATTGTGTAGAACAAATACTATCTAATAGTAGAAAGTTGTTCTATGAAAGTATTGTTACTCATAGTTAGGATCTTTATCCATGTCGTTACCATTTACGTTGAACCGTAGATTTCTGGATAATCTATGTATTAAAACCTAATTTACGTATTGAAATAAAATACAATTTCAAAACAATCACTCCTTGTTAATATTAATAAGACAAGGCACCAGACATACAATCACCAAAATTGGGATCGGTAATAAGAAACTTTTATGGTATAAATAAAGTATTGTAGAAGTAGGACTTAAAAGTACCCATTTTGCCAAACTAATAACAGAATACAAAACGAGCAAGGCGTTACTGGGCGCTAATCGAAACATGTGTTTATCGTAACATCCGAATCGGTCTAAAGCGAATTAGTTCTCGCACAATGCAATTTGAATGCACATTACACAACGGACGAGCTACGAGCGCGTTTTTATTGCGGCATCATGAGATCTTATCTTCGAACTGCCACTTCCAGCAGGCAAATTTCAGATTCTCCGCACAACGTTTCCAATTTTGCACTTTACCGCCCTCGACCCATGAACCGTAGCCGGTTGATTCCAACTACGGAAGATTAGTGTGTGCATGAACACAAACGTCAAATATACACGCACTCCCCCGTACATGTTTAAAGAATTCCACATAAAATCAGCAATAAAATTGAAAACATTTTGTTAGGTTTTAAATAAGTTTCGCGCTGTCGGCTACGCTCGTCAAACAACTTTGATCTCTGTTCTCAATTCGAAATGTACAAATTGGAACGCGAGTTCACACACTGAAATTATTTCTGGATCGATAAGAAGCGTTAATTTTACGAGCCAGTGATAATTTGCTAACTTCCGACAGAACATCGCCCTAGTTGAAGCCGTTCCGAACACTTGCCACATAAAATTATTCACGTGCCTATTCACAAAGGAAAATCCTAATTATCTTTAAAAGTATCTACATACAAAACAATTTGTAATTCACACATTTCTTTGAATGGTTATATGTAGATAATAAAAAGTTATCTTTAGTTAATACTTGCGCCGGTTCGGTCTAGTATAGAAAACATTGAATACTAATTACTTATACCTAAATTGAATATGAGGTTTCAATTTTATATCAAATATAAAAGATACCTTATATTGCCAAAAAAGTCAGAAGGCTACTCTTATACAAATAATCCAAAAGATTTGTGTAACGCGAAAACAAAAACTAACGGAATTTCAGTATATATTATCATAAATTCATATCATTTGAGTCAGGCAGGCGGCCGGTCGTAAAATACGTAGCCAAATCATGTGACATGTTACAAACATGTTGTGCCGACCCCACTTAGAGTGGGATAAGGACAAAAGAATGATGATGATGATCATTAATTCATATCAGTTAATCTTAACGTAACGTAAGCTTTATAATAAAACATCAACATTAAAAAAAAATACTCAACAAGACCATAATGTTGAGTCTTGCGATTAAAATTGACCCATGTACTGTACCATACAAACAGCATACGCATAAATACGTAGATATATATAATCACACGAAAAGCTGTGTTGTATGAAAAAACAGAATTCATTCTAATAAGAGCCTTCGCGTAAGTTTAAAAAATTAAATTAATGTCTATTTATGTGCATCATAAAGTATATCCACGTTTATAAAAATACGATAATTATTATATCGTATACGGATAAAGGATTTAATATACGAGTAATTTTATTTGTTCTATTGAAATTATTGTCTCATATATTTAATATTCACACATATCTCATACAGGCATTCAAGTAAGTGTGCATAATACGAATACTAAAATTGGTGTTTTAACGTATGAAAATAAAATAAAATAATTATTTTATTATAAAAAGAAAATAAACAGTTAATTTTGTTTTATCTTGTTAATCTGTATTTCCAAACAGGACCTACGCAGTCATATTAATACTATCGCCGTTTTTACAATATCGATTGCAGTTGCGCTCGCTGCTCAGAAAGCATCATTTCGTTCCCCAAAATGAACTACAGGAATTTGTAATCACTCACACGACATGAATCGAATTTTGGCGGCTTCTTTAACACAATGGTGGTCGAACGAATGCGCTTTTTGAGCTACATAATATCTTTCCGCTTTTTGTGTAACATTTTAGTTTTTCCGATCTGTTGTTTCATGCATAACCGGATGAAAGCCATATCCCTTTTTGTTTTGAACCTTAACAAATACCAATCCGAGTTGGACCAGCTAATAAGTTACTTATTTGTGGTTGTGTTTTTATATATCTTAAGGCTCCTTTTAAATACTAAATAAATTCATTTAACTAACAGCTTATTTTTTACTGTGAGGTTATTGTTTAAACACTGAATAATATAGCCGTTAGTTAATAATAATACCGACTGGACGGGATAGTGATTGAAGATAAGCATATCTTAAATTACAACCATATCTCCCATGGTTACCTAAATAGAACTATATCAAATGTCAAATCTATGGCTTTTTTGATATGGTGGCTACAATCCTTTGCAGAAATATTCCATCAGGACTAGAATCAAAGAACTATTTTAGATAAAATAATTGTAATATTATACGTAAAAGTAATATATATTTTTTAAATTTTTTGATAATTTTCTTTTTCTAAATAGAGCCGATTTTGATAAAATATTTTTTTGCTTTCTAGGTCACCTACAGTGTTAATTAGTTTTCGTATAGTTGAACCGGAAAGATGGGGATGATGTCGAGAATTTTTATAACCAAGAAGGGAAGATCTTTAAAATTGCTAGTTCATTTAATAAAACAATTTTTGTTAATTGTAAGAAATAATTCTAAGAAATTAATTAAAATTAGTAAAATTTATCTTTTAATTATGAAAAACAAAAACGAAGTGTGAACCGTATCAACAAACTTTTATAAATACGAATTAATGAAATAAAATAAATAAAGAGCAATCTTCAATAAACTATGGAGTAGGCAGTACATGGAGCTGGACCCCTTACAAGTTCGAAGCAAGGTACAGTGTAAAACAAGACAGATTTGTGAGCTTGAGCCTACCATAGGTGCTTTGCAAGGCCGCCCGCCTTCATGCATTTTGTTATGTCAGAGAAAATCATCGGATTATAATCTTTATTTTTATCTGAGTAAGATATATAAACGAAAAATTGGACCCTTTTACAGGTATCAAAGAGAAATTCAATACTAAATATTTTTAAGACTAAAACGGATTATCTGTAACAATATGAACATTAAATTTTTAGCATAATACAAAAGGCTAAACTTTTTACCATTTATCAAATTGCATGCAGTGCTAGATATAGCATATAGAAGCGTAGAAAAATAAAATTTATAAAGATTTTTTTTAATTTTAACATTTGTTGAAATACATATAAAAAAATATATATTTCTTGGTTTCGTTTGTCCTGTAAATATTAAACACATTATGTCTTGACATAAAATATTAATAACTCGGGGAAAAAAGAGGATTATTAATCCCGTTGACACAATTTTGAATTTAAATCTCTTGAATATGTATGTATGTATACAAAATGATGCAATTATCTTGAGACATACATTCCATGACATTTTAAGAAATTTAAAATACTTTTAACCTTTACTCACTTCAGGTAAAAAGAGTGCATTCATTTCATATTTTATTCACATTGCACTATCACTAGTATATGTAAAATACTAAGGTTAACAAAGGTTAAGGTTAAGTGTAATATATCTTGCTAAAACGTATTTTAGCAAGATATATTACAGCAAATCCTAAATTTTGTCAAAAATACAAAACTTTATACATTGTATTTGTAAATTATATTATACATTGTATTATATATACAAGATATATAAACACGGAAATATTTTTATTTATTTGTTTATATCCCGAACTTAGAGATCGATCAATGTCATTTTTAAGTATAGTTAAAGAACTGAAGCGATACAACGGATACTTTTATCTCGACACGTAAGTTAGTGCCAACGAATATACGGCTGACGAATTTTGAAGAATATCTTATCTAATATCTAATATAACTTACATACACATAGTTAGATACTCCATGAAAGAGGCTGCAATTCCGCTGGTACATTGCCAACAATGCCCAATTATATCCTGAATGCTTTTTATTAATTAGATTTCTCGGGGTTTCGAGCGCTTTGTATTTTAATTCTCATAAATTCATAGCTTTTTAACAGTCGGGGACTAATTGTCTAGGGGAAGGGCGCAATCGATGTTGACCGGACGGTACAGTTAAGAAGATAAAAATTCCTACTGAATAGAAGATTCAAATAAGAGTCACAATCATTTACATACATATCAGAGTACGCTTGATCATTGCTTTTTTTGCAAAACATAAAACTAATTAAGTCAACTTTGGTAAAAAAGAACAATACCATCGCTCTTTGCCGAAAAATACAGATAGGTATATCTTCCAAGTGTGACATTCAAGTTTGAAGGAACCTCCGAAGAACGCCTGGCCCTTATTCAAGTTCGTAGTTTAAAGTCCCGAACAGGCAACTATGACTTATACTAAATTTTATACTTGATTTGTATTTAGAATTCATCACACAATAGACGGAAAAATTATAAGTTTAATATTATTTTATCCAGAGAGAAAGGAGTACTTAGGTCAGGAATATGTCAGAAATAGGCTGCTGCTTTCAAGTACTCTTGTGATAGTGTAAACTATAGATAAATAAATTAAAAAGAAGAAAATGGCCGCCAAACCACTTTATCGTCTTGTATGTTACGAATACTGATACAGTAATGAATATGTGAGCGGTAATAAAAGGTTTTTGTAAATGTTTTACACGAGCAAATAGCCGTATCGGCAATGGTGGTTATCAAATTAAGATGGAGTCACTTGAGCATTACATTGGTAACGACGATTGCGCGGACAGCTTTGTTATCGTTTCTTTTTATCACATATCATGTAGATATTTGCAAAGTACTTAAACACACTGCCTAGTATGCGTTGCATCAGAATCAGACTCATCTGATTCTCGATTAATTAATATCGCATATGTTGGAGTCAGTTCATCGCTGAAAGGGATGATCAAACAAAAGAGGAACAATATGATTTGAAGCTCGCAGCTCACAAAGTATAGGATGTATGTACATATCCTGTGTATATCAATGAAAATTTTAGTTGTCTATGTCCTAACTTTATAGACGACTATAACCACTTCCGGTAATGACAACGATAGCCCTTTTTTCAATAAATTATAAAACCATTTTTGTATCGATCAATCATTGTACTTTGCGTACCATTTATACATTAGAAGATTATTAGAGATTTATTAATATTAATATACTAATAAAATATAGGACTTACTTTTGTACTATTAGAAGGATACTTTGCAACTGGTTTATTAAACAAATGTATAAACGATTTTACAACAAGTCATTCAAAGTTGCAGACGTTTTATACATAAGCCAAGCTATCTGCAGAAACATCAACAGTAAATTTAGCAGCGATATAAAGCAGTGTTCCATTTACATAAATACAATAGCATCGTAATTTTGATAAATTGTGAAAGAATGTCCGCATATAATACGTTGCAAGTAAGGGCGAATCACCATTCGTATGGCGAAGCTTTAAGCTAAAGTGATACTTTTTTTATTGTCTGTTAAATTTGATACAATATTTACTTATTAATTTATTAAAGATTATTGTTATTATCTTGATATCAAAATATGTCCTATTTTTAAATATTATTATTAAAATAATATTATTAAATTTGTCCTATACCCTAATAAGAATAACAATAAATAGGACAATTAAAGCTTATTGTGATAAATAAAATAAAGCCGTGTAGTATCCGGCAGAACAGAATGGACCACCCCTCCTTTCTTACCGAGGTGTCGTAAGAGGCTACTAAGGTAGATGCCGTGTGGCATCCAGCATAGAATAGACCACCCTCATTTCTTACCGAGGTGTCGTAAAAGGTGACTAAGGTAAGTTGACGTCAGGCAGGCGGCCGGTTGTAAAATACGTAGCCAAATCATATGACATCATGTTTGTGGTATGTTGTGCCGACCCCACTTAGAGTGGGATAAGGGCAGGAGGGTGATGATGATGTGATAAATAAATTACGCGTGTCACTATGTTAGTTATCATACTCGTTACAAACGGCTTGGCCGGTTGTTTTGATTTTATATAAAAATTCTCTAGAAATCATTTATATGGCAAAACAACGTTCGTCCTGTCAGCTAGTATTAATATAACAATAAAAGGTTATACATACATATCTCTAAAAAATAGGTTATGTTTTAGTCCTTTTTTAGGATGTAACAATGTCGGACTAAAAACTTTATTATTTAATATAAAAAAGTAGAATGTAGAAAAAGCTAAAGATACATCTCTTTGCGGTTTACGTAGATAGGGCTAAAAAAAATCAAAATATTCCCAATTTGTACAAAAATTTGATAGATAACTTACCAAAAACGACCCCCTCTGCGACGACAGCTTACCTGATAAAATAAGACGTGAGTCAATACATCCATACATTAACTAACATAAGGCTATACATTCTTAGAATAAATTAAACAATATATGTTTCCTTATTAATCTATAAAAGAATTTGCTTTCTGTTGATGGAGGAAAGACCTTAGGGGTTTTAGTTTGACGCAACCCGCTAGGGTTGGCATGGTGCCAACAAGGTGAATGCCACGAGAGTCACGCACCGAACGCGGTCCACTTAACCCAATACAAGGAAAGACATACTTGTCTCATACTACTATTTACAAACAAAATAATGTATATCGATTTTAGTAATAGGTACTTGAAGTACCTATTACTAAAACTCACTCAAAAGGAAATATTCATATGGACAAAATAAATGAAAACGCAAGACGCAAAACGTTTTACGTCAACTCTATAGCTTATTTGAAATATTGCGCCTACCAAAAAGAGCCAGCAAGAAACTCGTCGATTTCTCTTTTAACAAAAAACCGTAATACTAGTTATATCTAATCATTATATATCGTACGATTATAACGATACATAATTGATCATAATTGGAAGTGTCGGGAAAAGTGTTACATTATTTGGAAACGTTGATACTAATAAATATTATATCAATAGAATACATATATTTGTATTGAAAAGAGTTAATTTTACACAACTATTATAGACTGGCTAAGATCCAACAAGGTGAATGCCACGAGACCTACGTACACGGTTTACTTAGCACAAGGAAGAACGAACTGTTACGTTGAATTAGCACATGTGGAGTAGAATAGACTTAGTTGAGCAATGTATATGAAATTATTGCGATCTTATAAGTCTTGTTAGTTCAGCAATGACGCCGTGTGTTTCTCCCGAGAAGGTCACGGGTTCAAACCCTGGGCAGACACCAGTGAGCTTTTCGGTTAAAGCTTATGGGGCTTATTGCTAACTTCAATTTATCACACGTTTATCGATGGAGAAGAACATGGTGAGTAAAACCTGCAGGTTTTTTCACGATGTTTTTCTTTAACCAAATATTTATAGTTCTAGAGAATTCTGGGTAGTTACAGTGTAACATACCAATCCGCATCGAAGCAGCGTGGTGGGTCTAAACTTCAAACCTTCTCTTCAAAAACAGAGAGAAGAGGCCTATGCCCAGCAGTGGGATAGTAGCACCGTTACTTTAATATGGGCTGGCGTAGTGAGAAATTTTCATTTTCCATCAAGACAGGAGTGAAACACTATTAATTATTCATTGCGGACAATTTGATATTACATACGCTAATATTTTCAACCAACTAGCTATTTATATGACCAAAGATCAGCTAAAATTTTACGTTTATAGTAAAAAATATACTTTGAAAATCGTCTTTCACAAATTTTATAGATTACCGAGCGATAAAAATTACAATTATTCTCATTATTAAATACCATAATTACGTGTTAAAAAACAATTAATTATAATTTTAACAGGTAGATATTAATGTTACTGCTACTATATGTGATAAGAAAAACTTTCATTAACTATATAATTATCCTATACAGTCTTATTGGAAGTTTATATTAGTACTCTTATTGGAACAATAAATGCTGTCTTTTTTACACAGCTGAATTCTGAACTGAACTGTCTCTAAGGAATGAATGAATTTTTTTGTATCAGATTTTTTTGTATCAGAAATAAGTTGTATACCTCCAGAACATTAATCTCCATTTCTTCTTTCAGATATTAGGCACTGTTAGCTTTGTTAGTTATAGTATATTTTATGACATATTTGTTACAATTATCAATTATGAACTAAACAAAAGCTACTGATACTAGTTTAACCGGGTATTTTAAACCCACTTGACACTGTTATAAAGTAATAGCTGTTGCGTATTTTTTTATTGATATTAATGATATCAGACGCTTGCTTAAATCCCAATTGATGCTGAGTGATGATGACAGTTTACAATTAGAAGGCGTTGAAATAGGAAAGGCACAAAATTTTAATAATTTAGAATAAAACATAACCGTTCACTTCGCAGTTTTAATTATCGCGTATTCAGCCCCACTGAAATGCAAATCAATATAATGCAGGAAACGTCTGAGTAGGTCTCATAGCGGGCGCCTGTACCACATGAGTAGCATAAGTTAGTTTACATACGACAGTCTGCAGTATTTGCATCCCAAATGTTCGATGCGACCGCTCGTTGGTCCGACTTACCTCTCCAGCAGGCGAAATATTACATTTTGTACATCACCATTCAGAACGTGCATATCTGAATGTCAATAAAGGAATAAAAAAAGCCACCGGAGGCGTTCCCGCGCAGTCGAGGCGGATGTGCTTTCCACCAATGAGCGAGTAGAGCTCAGCATATTCATAACGATATTACCGCCGGCGGTGCTGCGGCGTCATCATAATTCATATATAATAACCCTTCCGAAGACGGCGCGACGCGGCGCGCCGCCCTGCGTCTCGTTCGCTCGCCAGTTGTCTTCCTAAGTGGAACAGAGACGTTCGCCGACACCCACTCGGTCATAATTCATAATTTCGTATCTTAAAACGCTACTCATCATATCTACGTTGGAAAATTTCTGTTTCGCTCGCTCTCCCCGACAGTAACCTCGTTGCGCTGAAAACAGATGATGTACTCACTATTTTATTTAGTCTTGTATTGTTGAAATAACAGAATTGAGATAGTGTTTACCCGAAACACGAGAAACAGAGCATGCTGGGTACGTAGAGACGATGACAGCTATTTGTAATTGGAATATGACGGGACGCGTGCGCGTGCGCTCCGCGCGTCTCATTCGTCAGTTTATAAATAGAAGTCGGCGTCTGCGCCGTGACGACTCGCGCCATTAATTTATATGAAATAACTGTCGGCAGTCGGAAAAATAAGTTCGATCGAGAACGGCCTTCTGAACGATAATATTTATGTTTTACGAAGTGGCAGACGAGTCAGACTCATCTGTTGACGTACGCACATCAGAAACTTCACTTACATTCAAATTTATTTACTTCTAACGTTCAGAAAGAATCATTTTTCTTAAATAATTACAACATTCAGAACGAATAGGTAAATAAGTTTCCTTCTAACATTTCAAGGTAACATTTTTGTGCGATCCGAAATAGTAGTTGGGAATCAATAAATATTCTGTTCCAGTAACCTCTCATGTCATGAAAGATAAAGGTAAAAATCTCTGAAATGACATAATTCCTCTGAGATTACACTTTATAAACCTCACCAAATCCTCTTTCACAGTGTTCACAATTCTTTACAAATCCAATAAAGATACAAAAATACGATCGTCAGACATTATGATCCTCACGAAGTACGCCAAAGACAAGTGAGACATAAATTCGTTTGCGCGTATGTAATCGTCATGAATATACCGACGATAATTTACCGCATTAAATTTTAAAGTTGACATCAGAAAGAACATCTTATGAAGCAATAATTCAACTTCATTTTAAATGACTCCCTTCTTAGGAATGTGTCATATGTACAAGCTTTTACGTTATATTTATTAAGCACAAGTGTACCTACCGTTAAATTGATAGCGATATTTCACACACATCAAAATTTTATTCTTATTAAACCGTATATAACGTTTGCGTACATGAAGCAATATCTGATTGAAAACAAACCATAACCAAGCATATTTCGCCCTATCCGAAGAACAAAGTCCCATTTCCCATATATAAGCATAGGAAATGTGGCTTTATTCTTCGGATAGGGCTATTTAGGTTTATACTTGGATATGCTTATAGCCGAATCTTCTGCGGGCGCTGTATTCTTTCCCTTATGTTATTTTAACTAGCAGTTCACTTTGTGTGATGGGGATTCATGTACATTACATATATATTCCCTATGAAACTCATAGGTTTCAACTTATACAAATCGCCAGAACAAAATGATTCTTATCGTATATAAGTAAAGTAAAGTAGCGGCCTGTTACAATCCCACAACTGGGAATAGGCCTCCTCTCTCCGTTTCTGAAGAGAAGCGTTGGAGCTAAAACTTCCACGCTGCTCCAATGCGGATTGGTGGTTACACATATCCCCAGAAATCTCTAGAGATATGCATATTTATTTATCGGTATCGAGTATAATTAAATCGATACCGATAATTTACAATCAATACTTTTAATCATTGAGTTTTTTTTCTCTTTATTTTATCGTGTCGTTAAACCTCTGAGAGGTTATGTCAGACATCGAACACTATCTTTCACTTGAAATTTCCTTAAAATTGACACTTAAATTTTAGTAGATAACGAAGGTCTATAGCTACGTATAAACTGATAAAATGTACATATAAACTATATTAAGATCATTAGTATTAGTAATATGTAAGACCTTAAATATATTTTATATTCATGCGACAATCGTACAAACTGACTGAAACAGAAATTATGATGAAATTATTTTGCTATAATCCGTGTTTGTTATATTACATGATATTGTCATAGTGAGTGTGTGTAGAGCTTGTATGACACGTTTCGTGATACGTGTGGAAATTTGTCCTGCATGTATAAGGTATATGGAGGTTGGATGCATCCTGCACCTAGCATTATTTAGATTCTTTTAAAAAACACGGATTATAGCAAAATAGTTCAATCATATTAACAAAACATAACAGCACATACACCACACCTATAATAACATAACACTATCATACAAAACATTACAGCACATGGTGCCATCATACAAAATTTTGTGCAATTTTTTTCTACTATTTTAACTTAAATTAATTTTAAAATAATAAGATTGTATCTTTCATACTTGTTAACCTAATAATTTTGTTATTTTTCTGTTTTAGTTTATCAAATATACAGTTTGAGTCAGACTACTATGTTTAGTGTAAATAATGTAATCCTAAGTGTCTAATCAAAAAAAAATATATTTAGAGTTATATAGTCATAATTATAGCTGTGGATTTTTTACAAATCAATAAATAAATAATTTCCGTGCTATGGAATTCCGCAGTAACGCCTGTTTCTATAAATCTTCTAATAAACATGAATGATCATTATAAATATGTATAACTTCATATAAATAAGCGCTAGAAATACAGGGTGTATTTCTAAACAAAAATACCTAATTAAGCAAATTTTAGATCCATCGATATACGACATACAAAAGATAACCTATATCAACTTAATGGATTCTGAGCTACTCGAAATGAACTTACATTTAAATCTAAAGATATTTAAACACATCGCCCTCGCGCGGCTCTCTTCTCTCCATAAATAAGATAAATACAAATATTCTCACGTAAACGAGTAACTCGAAAGCGTTCATTTACATTTGTGAATGTAATAAATGGGGCATACTCCAAATACAAAATTAATTTGAGGTGAAAATAGATCGCCGTTTCGCTTGGGCCTATCTGAACTGATTCATTTAGAACAGAAACAGATCTGTGAATAGTTTATGAATAAATAAATTCGTCATCCACACGTATTACAAAGTAGTATAAGTAGAGTTTATTGCCGGTGTACTAGCAATGACTATTGCCTGTTTTGCGTTAACTATTGAAACTGCGTTAATTATTTTATTGAAACTTATTTTATTTACAATTTATACAAATCTGACCCGTTGGCGCAGTGGTTAGTGACCCTACCTTCAGCTCCGCGGTTCGTGGGTTCGATTCCCACCGAGGGCCAGCATTTTCTATCAACAATTTGTTAGTTCTTCGAGCCTGGGTGTGTATTTGTATTTAAGTATGTATTTAAAACTATATATGTAGTATATTTACCAGTTGTCCTCCACCCATAACACAAGTATTAGGTTACTTACTTTGGGAATGGACGACCGTGTGTGTAAGTGTCCCATTTATATATTTATAAAAAAAAACATGTGTTACTTATAAAACACAGAGCTGTGATAGCTTAGCGGTGAGACTTTGCAACTCTTTCAAGGGGCTCACGAGTTTAAAGCCCGGGCAGGCACCAATGAGTTTTTCTATTAAAACCAACAACTAAGCATTCCACGTGGGCATGATTTGAATAGTACTAGCGTGTAAGTAATTTAAGATAGACATAACTTGTACATTTTTGTTGTTAATAATTAAAAAAAAAACTAACAACTACTAAACTTATGTGTCTTATTGATAATTGCAATTTATGACACGCTTTTCGGTGAACGAAAACATCGTGAGGAAACCTGCAAATCTCTAGAGAACTCTAGGGATATGTGTAACCTACCGATCCGCATTGGAGCAGTATGGTAGGTCTTAGCTCCAACCGTTCCCTCCAGAAACGGAGAGACGAAGTCTATACCCCGCAGTGGCATAGTAACAGGCCGTTACTTAAATTTTTTATGTCTTAAAGTCTCCTATATAAGTATTTTTTATATAAGTAACTATTATATAAGTATTTCCAAAACTTTCTTATTAATCTGAAACTTATTGTGGCATCAAATAATTCTTAAATATATCTCTAAAAGGTTCTTAGTAATTCAACATCTTTTTTAAAGTATTTCTTAAAACGTCTAATTAATCTATGACTTATTTCGAAATAGCATCAAATAATTCTTATTAAAAAACGTAATTTCGTTTTATATATCAGAATGCACAAAGATATGTATCCGAGGAAATAAAGGGTTGACACACCTGCACATATTCGTTCTCATACCCCTCTCAACAGATTTACGACCAGGTATTGAACCAACAAATAAGATCATCCAAAAAATGCATCCAAAAAATATAATAAGAGAAACACAAAAAGCTCAGCAAGACACGTCAACGTCGGCTTCGCTCCATTGGCTGCGCGGACAAAGGAATATCGCCGCACATTATAACTGCTCGCCAAAATTAACAATTATTTAACTTTCTTGTGTTTGCACACAATTAAATATTGCTCATTTTATTGTTATTACTCAATCAATATAGTTTTTTCGAAAGAAACTTTTATATATTGTGTTAAAATGTTTTATGAATAATTTATGATTTTAGTATCGTTATACTCAACCAACAAAGACAGCGCAGATCCAAAACATAGTAACAAAAACCTCTACGGATCAAAAACTTAACAGATTGTCCCAAGTAATATAAACTATAGCGCGACCTTGACACGTGAGCGACTAATGACTGTAATGAGTCAACTTTAAGGAGACAAAATATTTCACTATATCGATTCTGACAAGATTTATGAATAATTGAAATTAGTTTCCAAAACATATTTTATCTATACCCGTCTTACAATAAGCATTCATTACAGCAATACTAGGCGTATTTAAGATTTTGAAGGTAATATTTTGCGACTATAAATATTTGTTTAAATCATCCTAACCTCAGCAAACCAAATTTAAAAACGCATTATAAATGATATAATGCGCTTGTATCGTACAGCAATAAATATAAACGGAAGGGTCTTCGCTATCGCAATAATTAATTACACGTGAGATTATCAAATGAAGATTTTCAGCTAACATCAAAGAAATGTACGACAAATATTAGGTCGGTAATTATGCGTTACTTTATTTGGATTATACTTATCTAGTTTATAAGTTTATAACATATTTTAGTGCATCATAAACAAACATAGCGAGGGTTTACAGCTCCTGCCGGTCTCGGCGCACATTCGAGCCATTGTGCCTCTTATAATTTTTATTAGGGGCAATCCGTCCGCCTTGATTTACTCCTTCCCGAACTGATGGATCTTTCATTTAATTTACGATTCTACCCTAGTGTTCTGAACGTAATAAAATCTGACAAAAACAAGCAAAAATGATTACAACGTATGAGAGACTTTATTTCTTATCTATTTGTGATGATGACAGCACAAATTTAATTATCTTAGTTCAGAAGTAATAGTTTAAATTTAACATATTGATTCGTACATCTCTGGTCGCGACACAAGTAATATATTCATATTTTCATATATGTATATTCAGTTCTAGCACCCGGTCAGGCGTTGTAGTTGCTCAGACTGTTTTCGACGTCTCCTTTCTTAATATTTTTGTACGCGTTAATTTTTAATTTTGTTTTAACCTTTAAGACATTTCATTTTATTATATGATGTGAAGTAGATAATAAGAACGAAACCCTTAAACTACCAAACGTATTTACATTTAAGGAGTTGCTTTATCCACCTTAAAAGCGATAAAAATACCGTATTGTACGTTAGCATTTTTATAAAAGTTAGAATGGATAATGTTATCCCTTAAAGACAAAAATATGTCACGGCGGACTTTTTAAATGTTTTTAATAAGGAATAACACTTTATCTATACATTATTTATATCTGAAAATAATAAGTTGGAGATTTCGATAAAAAACCTCCAGGAGACTTGACTTGATGTTGGTAAACCAATGGTTCAGGAATAGAAGGAATATGATATTTATGTTAAATAAAATGTAGATTGACACTTGTATACATACAACAATTTATAAGGCGTGTTTCTCAATAAAGGGGAACGCATGTACTATTTATTCAACGATAAGCTGGGTGGTTCTTGGAGAGAACTATTGGAGTGTAGACCCAAAATTTTCAAATGCAGATCAAATTGACATATATTCCACGGATTCTCTACGTATATCCTAATAATGTTTCTCTTTAGAACAAAGTCTGTGATAATTTGCAAATATCAAATAAGAGATTAAGTTAATATTAATAGTTAATTTTTGACTGGCCCGTTGGCGCAGTGGGTAGTGACCTTGCCTTCAGCTCCACGGGTCGCGGGTTCGATACCCGAGGGCCAACAATTTATTTAAAACAATTTGTTGGTTGTTCGAGCCTGGGTGTAAATTTGTATTTAAGTATGTATTTAAAATTATATATGTGTATATTTACCAGTTGTCCGTCACTCATAACACAAGTATTAAGTTACTTACTTTGGGGTCGGACGACCGTGTGTGTAAATGTCCCATATATGTATCATATATTTTATATTTTATAGATAACCCATTCATATGCCTGCCTAAGATTTGAATGTACGATACCTATTGATAAAGATCACGCGGTCTTAACTCACGACCATTACAGACTTTTATAATACGCATTACAATATCTAAATCTTTCGTTAAAATTATTAAACACTGGAAAAATTTGCGTAAAATGCCATCATAATATTTTTAGTGCGATTATTATTCGTGATCGTCTGGGGAAATGCCCACTGCGTCTTATCTCGGTGACGGCAGCTTGGCAAGAAACCAAAGATTATTATTATAATGACTCTCCTACTCATAACAATATTGCCTTGGCAAATGTCTTTATATCGTCGATAAGCTATAATTCCTTAGAACATTAATGTCAAGTCCGATTCAACATAGAACCAAATGATTTTTTGATTTATAGTTACAGACGAAGAAAATACACCATCTTTACAAACAGGGACACAGAAATTATTCGTACAAGTCAAGAAAAATTTGACGACGAAAAAACACTAAATGATCATCCTCCTGCCCTTATCCCACTCTAAGTGGGGTCGGCACAACATGTTACAAACATGCTGTCACATGATTTGGCTACGTATTTTACGACCGGTCGCCTGCCTGACGTCAACTTACGACCCCTCGGTAAGAAAGAGGGTGGTCTATTTTACACAACCGGATACCACACGGTGGGTCAACGTACCTTAGTCGCCTTTTACGACACCTCGGTAAGAAATGAGGGTAGTCTATTCTACTCAGCCGGATACCACACGGCGGGTCGTCTTACCTTAGTCGCCCTTTACGACCCCTCGGTAAGAAATGAGGGTGGTCTATTCTACTCAGCCGGATACCATATGGCATGAAAATTCTTACAAGTCAAGAAAAATTTGACGACGAAAAAACACTAAATGATATTGCTAATAATTACCAAGAATTTTAATACATACTTAAAATTTTACATAAAATTTGCGATATAAATAGCGCACACTTGTATCGCTTGATGCTCTGCGAGTACAATATAATAATGGATTTAGAATGCTGTTGGGACTACCGCGTTTCTGCAGTGCCTCCGGTATGATTGCAATAAACCGTTCTAATGATTTTTATTGTATCATCCGAAGAAAAATTGCTTCGTTGTTGAAAAGGACGCGGGATAATGCCAACAGTTTGCTGAAAGTCTTGTCGGACAAAATAAACATTAATCTGTTTCGTCATTTTGTCCGGCATATTATAAAGTAGGCTTATTTTTAATTAGTATTTTATTTTTAATCACTAATTGTATTTAAATTTACTAACACTTAGTCACAGGTACTCACTCACAACTGGACTGTAATTGTCTTAAATAAAGTCATATTATTAATATTATTATTTCAATATATATAAAAATTTCAATATTATATCCACTTATACTTCTAACTCTTTTCAAGTGACTTACTTTATAGCCAGATCAATGTACAGATGTGTGTAAATAATTATTAAAACACTGTGCACAAATATCTTCAGATCATAATGAAATAATAATTTTTTGAAATCTAAATCGGTACAATGAAAATAATAAATTATATTGGTAGGATTTACGTTGCGTTAAAAACACGGACTATGAAAACAAAATTATTTTTGTATGAAAAGAATCGTTAAATATGCTTTTAATTAGATTCAACACGTCGATGTTCGTATCTGTTTGCCAAGTTTATCTTATTGGCCTCACAAAACTGTTTTAATTAAAAACTAAATACAAAAACAACATCGATCGAGACAAAAATTTTAATTATTCCTATGTATGTCATGACCAAACGTTCCCAACACGTTCCCGTGCGTCTCATTTGCAAGTAACAGGACGGGTATTATAGACCCCAGGAAGGCAATAAGATAAAAAGACGCTCAATAAGGCGCGATCACAGGCAAAAATGAAATAAATTGCCGGTGAATAAGAGTGCTGTGTGCAATTGAGAAGAACACGGGTGCTCATTAGAAGGGCGACGAGGGCCCGGGGCCCGCACTGCCCGCGCGCGCCGCACGTACAATACCTACCCTGAACGTATTTATAATTGGCCAAATTATGTCACATTTCATGTAGTAAGAACCTTTGTAATACTGCCCACTCTATAAGACTGGCCCGTTGGCGCAGTGGGTAGTGACCCTGCTTTCAGCTCCGCAGGTCGCGTTTTCTACATATAAATTCTTGATTTTTCGAGTCTGAGTGTATCTTTGTATATATTTATAAAAATTATATATATAGTATATTTACCAGTTGTCCATCACCCATAACACAAGTATTATGTTACTTTGCGAATGGACGACCGTGTGTGTACGTGTCCTATATATTTATTATTATTTATTATACTCATATTATGAATGCGACATAAATTTACACAAGAAAATAAACAAAGCAACTTCACTGTAACAATTTTTTATCTGACCTAAGCTTCCGTCTTGTAATCATCTTAAACTCAAAACAAGTAGATTAAGTAGGTTTTTTGTATTCAGAAAAATAAACAACTATGCTACGAAATATCATGAATTTGTAAATTGTTTCTGTAGTGGATGTGGGTTTATATGTGTGTATCTTACCTTGTATATTTATATACAAGACACATACATGAATATCCTCACACTAACTCACACTCACACTTATGTACAAATAAACATACACAGTCTCAAGCGCACACACGTGAGTACACGAGAGCCCTTTGGTGTGAGTGGACGTGTAGTGACATGTTGTTACTTGTAGTGCGGGTTTGAGCTTGTGCTATATTCATACAACATTAGTATATTAATACATCAAAGCGAACACTACAGTTTCCACAAATATTTTTATACAAGGATATGTTCTATTTGTATAAAAATTTATAAAAAGTAATTTGTCCTTTTTGTAAATTCTACCCATTACCACATCGTCACAAAAAATGCTTCTAGGAATTCTGCCGATACGTAAATATATGCAAAATTTTATTATTATCGCTATTGAACAGATTCCTAAACAGCCCTTTGCAGAAAAGCTGTAAAAACGGGTCACATTACCATAACAAAGATGGTGATTTAGAATGACAAAGCAGTTGTGCCTTACAAATTGTCACTTTCGCTTATAACCATGTCGGAGTCTTAACACAGTTGCCTAATAACTAAAATAATAATAGCAGATCGAATTAATCAATAAAATTTTGGGATATTGAACTTGACCATTTTTTTTCATTTTAAACGTCAAAGCTGTATTCCTAATACTATTGTACTATATCTATATATATAAAATAAAGACGGGTTTGTTACAACACTTATAACTCGAGATCCGCTGGACCAATTTTCATGGTTTTTAATTCGTTGGATTTGTCTCCGCCCCGAATAGCAGGATACATCTTAAAAACAATGAATAATCGACGAATACATAATTATGAAAATAAATAAATGTTCATTCGTTTCTTATCTGTCAAACATTTGTTGTCATCCTGTCAATAATGTAAGTAACGATTGACATTTATGCATGCATTCAGAAATGTATTTTGTGTAAACTTTAATAAAAGGGTAAATACTATTGTCTTTTTTTAACCATTAAAAAAGGTTGAAAAGTGCATTAAGCAGATACACATAAGTTCCTAAATTATTTATACGTGCGTACAGAAATAATGACAAATTATTAACATTTACGCGTGCGTTCAAAAATTTATTTTGTGTCATCAAAGCCTAAATTAGTTCAGCTAAAAGGTAAAACACCATTATTGACTATTAGGCGGTACGCAGTTCGCCGGATCAGCTAGTTATATATAAAATAGTACTATAGTAAACCCAAGCCACGATGCTGACGATGACGCGTATTAAGTATACTTAAAGAAGTAAATATTTATATATTATAATTTTTAAACATTACGCACAAACGCTCCTTATGATGGCGATCGGCTAAGTTTTATTATAGAATGTGTTAAATACGCTTCATTTTTAGAGGCTTTATATTAGTTTCACATGCATGTATAGATATAGAGCACGCTTTTCCAAATAATACTCATATTTTTGGTTAATTATTTTTAACTATATAAAGAATTATTTTGTACTTTTTAGTTTGCTTTCAAAACATGTTTTGTAATTTTATTACTAAATAGTTTTTAATTTCCAAGCACTCTATCTTCATTTTAATTGATCGCTACTATTAATTTTTAAATGATTTTTGTTACTTTTAAGTAAATATCACGAACTTAACGGTGCATAACTCTGTCCACACTAAACCAATGTTTTATACCTGGCTGTACATTCAGATAGTGAAAACCCCAATGAAATCAATTAAGTTGTTTTTCTGTGTTTACGATAAACGTAAACATAACAATCGATAAAGTCTTTCATAGAACAAAATTATACATTAATCAAATTTTTAATAAAAAATTGCAAAATTTATTTATACGAATATTGTTTGCATGTTCAAACATACGTCTGTACGTAACATACGTAAGAACATATAGTAGTCGGCAATAAATAATGCACATCGAGGCTTAGAGAGAGAAATCGGCTAGATTCTGCTTCATAGAGCATTGTCTCTGTCGCACAGACTGACGAACCCGTGCGAAACGTCACATACTAACTGAGTGACAGAGACAACGCTCTACGAAACCGAACTGGCCGGCTATTTCACTCTAAACATCGATGTGCATTATTTCATGCCGGTACCTATACTTATATGCATTAAATAATGCACATCGATGTTTAGAGCGAAACTACTTTTTTTTTTTACTTTTACAAGTAGTCTTGTATACAGCTAGATATTCGATTGTACGATTGTCACTGGAATATTGTTATGATGCCAGGTAACTATTGTAATTTATGTTTAAGAATAATGAAAGGGGTACAAAGTAGTTGAATAAATCTGTTTATTAAAAACTTTTATTTAAATTGCCACGTATGTATGTGAAGGTGGAATCTCGCAAATTAAATTTGACCCACTTCCCGGTGTACCATTGATTTGGAATCTTACATACTGGTCCAGTCTCGATTACAATGCATGTCTATTATAAGCATGACCAGTTGGCCTACCATGAACTCTTATTGCGACTCAATTGAAGACGTAAACGAAATTGTTTTGCTTTTTCATACCATGACGTCTTAAAGACGCACACTTTAATTGGTTGCCGAATGAGCGTTCGGAATTCGTCCTAAGAACATGTGAGTAAAAGAGACAGAGTTATCTATAGTTCATATAACGTTATCCTTTTCAAACATTACGACCCCAATGCTATTCACACTTCATGGTACGAAAAGAATGCGGTTCGCGGTCGTCGTTTATGTCTTTAATTGAGTCGCAATAAGAGTTCATGGTAGGCCTGCTGATGCTGCTGCCAGGATTGGTTCCAGACGAGGGAACTTCTTAACGGTTATCAGTAGGGAAAACTTTTTAACTTGACTTGTTTTACTATTTAAATACCGTTTGACGATAATAATCTCACGAATGGCTAAATTCTATTATAATGTTTAGTTTTTAATAGTATAATAGCAAACGCTTACAAGACAATATGATATTCGTTCGGAACCGCAGTCGGCCACAACGTACGAGTATTATCGGTAAGAGCCACCGAAGCAGGTCGTGACGCAGCAAAAACTTATTTCTCTCGGACATGAAATCGAAACCGGAGAATAATGGAAGGAATGTCGTAGTTTGCATGCGGCGGAAAATTAAAAGATTTTTAGTTTTACTAAACGGGTGGACTGAAACTCTGTGGAGTAGCCTTTAACGCATAAATTATATTTATACTGGAAAACATTGTTTTGCTGTATATATTATTTCTTGGGAACGACTAGTGTACATTATAAAAAAATAAAATATTTTGTCCAAAAAAAATACTAGGGCTGGACAACCTATGAGTATGACAAATAGATAGTAGCTGATTCTCAGACCTAATAATTATGCATATAATATTTCATAAGAATCGAGCAAGCCGTTTCGGATGAGTATGGTAACTAACATTGTGACATGATAATTTTATATATTTTCGACATTTTGTCACTAAAATTTGCTTAGATAATAAATATAAAAGTTTGAAATTATTATATTTTATTTTTAATCTTTTGAAGTCATTAACGATAGCCTAACGGTAAGGGCATATGTTACGTACAGAAGAAAACGCTTAGTATGTAATGTAATTAATCGATGTACATCAGGTGCTTTGCAAGGAAGGGTTACATTATGAGGAAACTCATCGGTGCCTGTTCAGTGTTGAAAACCCCGAGTGCGGGTCACACAGTGTGCTGTATAATAAATCAAAGGTGTCAGAAACTCTAGTATCCGAAGCCGATAAGAAAATGACACTTCCTGCCCTGTCGTCCCTAAACTCTCTTTTTCCAAAACTTTCACTAATTCTTCGTTCTAAATTCCACTTATCTCCTTTTTCCCCGATATCGTCCTTTAATTTTCCTTTTTATATGTAACTAGCAATATCCCGCGGTTGCCACCAACGTCCATACCGATCTCGTAGTAGTGGAAAGTCTACGAAACCAGACTTTAGATTTATTTGTAGATTATTTAATCATAAAAAATGGGTATCATTAGTATTCTTGGAACAAGAGCTAACTCACTAAATGCAGGCCCTGCTATAACGGTCGCTACCATGAATTTGTTTTGGCATTATTTTCTATCGATTTACATTCTTAAATTCGTAATAACTCATGATTCTGATGTCGGATTTTAATAATTTAAAAAGTATTTTACAGATAATAAAACAGTTTTTAATTAAATATCATTTAGAACATTTGAAGCTTTCTAATGGTAAATGAATTTTTGAAATTGGTCCAGTAGTTTTTGCGTGAAAACATTACAAACATACACACAATCACACAAACATACAAATCTTTCCTCTTTATAATATTAGTATAGATATAGATATAGAAGATACAAGCAATACAACAGAACCAACTACTTTGCTATAATCCGCACGGGTTAAGTGAATGCATGCAAAGCCAATGTGTATGAAGCAGGCAAAATCTACGCACCTTATACATGCAGGACCAGTCACCACATGCACCCCAAGGCGCAATTCACCAGCAACAACGCACACAAAAGCAGCACACACACCCACCACCACAATCTCCACGACAAAAATCGTACTGCAGTACGATTTTTGTCGTGGAGCCTATCCTCCTGATGATGCTTCGGTTTCGGCGCGAAACGATCGTCGAGATTGTGGTGGTGGGTGTGTGTGCTGCTTTTGTGTGCGTTGTTGCTGGTGAATTGCGCCTTGGGGTGCATGTGGTGACTGGTCCTGCATGTATAAGGTGCGTAGATTTTGCCTGCTTCATACACATTGGCTTTGCATGCATTCACTTAACCCGTGCGGATTATAGCAAAGTAGTTGGTTCTGATGTATTGCTTGTAATATGGAATTCCGCAAAGTAACGCTTCTATAAATCATATAGAAGATACTTTTATGTTATCGCAAAATTTAAAATTGTTCGACTCTACGCTTGACATTGTGTCGGTAACAAGGGCGGTAGACGAGCGAGCTGTACGTCACACATCTCCACGCACCATTTGCATGCACCCGAGCGCATCGCGTCGCATCCCGCCGCATCCCACCGCATCTCGACAACAGAAATAGTATAATGTCATATCAGATGTCTGAAGACGCGTGCCGTGTTGTGTCGCTCCCCCTACGCATCAATACCGGCTGTGCCGTGGCAAGTGTCAGATACCAACAATGTTGCAACGAATTTGTTTAAAGATCTCAAAACTTGGTTTGGGTATAAGATTATATAATCAAATTCCGAAATCAATTTTGGTCATGCCATCACAGCAGTTTAAAAACACTGTTAGAAAGAGGCTGATACAGAAAGCCTACTATACTGTTGAAGATTACATAGATGATAAGGTGTGTGGATATAGGTGCACTTTTACCCTGTACAAAACAGTAATAACTAAATGTAACTAGTTTTAAGATTTATATTTTAAACAGAGCAACCGCCGAGTTTCTTGCTGATTCTTCTCGGTAGGAACAGCTTTCCGAACCAGCAGTAAAGTTGACGATTCAAAAGCACTTGTTTACAAGTTTACTTGAATAATGAATATTTTGAATTTGAATTTGAATTATTTGTTTGAATATCCCAAAATTATTTTTTTATGATTTTTTAAAATCAAACATTGTCTTTTAAACAGCAAACGTGCGCAAAAAAGTGTTAAATCTTTATTAACGTCGGCGAAACAAAAAATATATTATTGGCCTTCGGTAAAGTCATAAATCTGCATTTCTTAAAGTGGCATTTTTGTTTTTCTATATTATTTCCAATAAATCCATTTTTTTCTAGCCAACTGAACAGACATGACTAATTGGTGCTGCTATGGCGATCCCTCGCCGGGGTGCAGGGCATAATTGTCATGTTGGCTTTTGCAAATATAATAATAACATTTTATTACCCCGTTCCAAAGGGTTTGTTTAGACGCCCAAAGGGTAGATGCTGGAACTTAACTCCGTGCCCATCATAAGTCAAAACGGGTCCATTGTTAGGTTGCATATCGTTATAAATCACCCTTACAAAAATAGCAAGTGAATAGAAGCCGTAGCCTTAATACAAGATCATTACACAAATATAGATTTCAGATATTTGTGCACGTACCACAATCCATTGTGGGTGGTGCGAAAAAACTGTTGTCTTTTATTTACTAAAATTCGCAGGGCATATTTCTGCGAAAAGAAAGTTCATTCTTAAAGAAATGGTTCTATGACGTCACCTGCTTTTGATATATTGCTATTTTGTATCTCTTAAATATAATTTATTAGTTTAGTGGCCATTCATTTTACTTAAATAAGCTTTTACATTTCACTATTAAATAATTTATAGAATCGGGCGTTATTTTGAGAGGTTCCGTAGAACAAAAAATGATATTAATATGCAAATTAATAGAATTATTTTGTTTTATTCTACTAATTCTACTAGCAGATGTGAAAAGACTTGCAAAGTTAATAATAGTAATAAATAATAATAATAACTCGTGGTTTGACCGGTTAGTAAAGAAGCGGTCTAACCTAACCTCACATATTATACGAAATTTTCGTATGACGATATTCTATGGAAAAAGAGTTTGAAGAAGTGTTAGTATGTATACAAAAAATATATAGTGTGGACATTCCTTTTTTATAGGGCTACAAAAAAGTAAAACAAAAATAATCACGTAAAATGCTATATTTATAAGACTATTGAACGGATGTAGTCTTTATGCTTATCAACTTAAATGCGTTAGTTACTTTAAGCATTTCATGCTTTAAATAATGATCCTTAACACCTAAAAATCAGAATTTTAAATTAAAAATAACGCTAAATAAAATATTAAGAGAGTTCCAATCAAAACCAGACGTGTGATAAATCCTCTCCGTCTCCTAGTAAATAAAATAACAGATTGTACGCATATTCATGAATTCTCAAATCTAAACGAAAGGTCACCACAATATATATATATATATATATATTATTTATTTTTTTTTCTGTCTAACTCAGATCAGTCTCAGGACTATAATTAGATTTGATGTGTTTGCTTTGACGTTGGGATTAATCTCATCCTACGATGAGACAATCCTCTGTATTAATGTATGTTATACATTTTTTTTTATATACTTTATTTATTTATTTTTGTTTATATGCTTGCTAGCCGTGCCCTTTTCAAGCGGTGTTTGCTAGCATTTGCATTTAGTAGCATCACAGCTAAGTTGTTTTTGTGGCTTTTAAGCCTTAGTTTATATAAATCATAAGACCTTATGATTTCTTGCCTAACAGTTGGAGTGTCTAGGTAGCTATGTACTTCAGTGTGTGTAATATATATTTATAACTATATTTTATTACTATTGTGACTATTAACTATTTCCAATTGATACAGGAGAAAACAGTAGTGCGGTGTTGATTGAAGAGCGATGGAGCGGGTCAGAGCCGGGGTCAACGCTGCCATGCGTCATCGCTAATGACGACAAATGACGTGACGTGACGCGACTCGGAATAGGGCCGCGTCACTCCTCTCAGCCACAAATTGTCTGTTTTATTTATAGCGTATACACTATAGTTTTAATAAATTGTGATTTCTGAATTGAATTAATTAAATTTATAAATCTTACTTATAATTATAAGGATAAATTATGTGATTTGGTTTTGTGGTTGGATGTGCGCTCTAGGAGCTTCATATTGCTTACTTCCATAGCATTATGTCTTATGGAATATTGCTGTGGGGTAAATGCGCGGATAGTGAAAAAATGTTCGTATTACAAAAAAGAGCCATACGTGGCATCTACAATTTAAGTCCGCGTGATTCCCTGCGAGAGAAGTTTAAGGAAACAGGTATTCTAACATTTGCTTCACAGTATATTTTAAATAACGTAATTTTTGTACATAAAAATATAAAGAATTATAAAACGATAGGTGATGTATATAATAGACAAAGTAGGAACCGACATAAGCTTGCGACTCCTGCTTTGCGCCTAGCAAAAGTACGTAAATCGTTTGTGGGTTTGGGTATAAGATTCTATAATAAAATTCCGAAATCAATTTTGGTCATGCCATTACAGCAGTTTAAAAACACTGTTAAAAAGAGGCTGATACAGAAAGCCTACTATACTGTTGAAGATTACTTAGATGATAAGGATGTGTGGATATAGGTGCATTTCTACCCTGTACAAGACGGTAATAAATAAATGTAACTAGTTCTAAGATTTATATTTTAAAAAGAGCAACCGCCGAGTTTCTTGCTGGCTCTTCTCGGCAGGAACAGCTTTCCGAACCAGCAGTAAAGTTGACGACTCAAAAGCACTTGTTTACAAGTTTACTTGAATAAAGAATATTTTGATTTGATTTGATTTGATTTGATTTGATATATTAGCTTTATATATGGTTCTAAATCTGTTAAATAAATACTTTGCTCGATTACTCGATGCATTCTGCCAAAGCTCTAGCATTTGACTTATTCATATCACTTAAACCAAACATAATTACTAGTCAATAGACATGATGATGTTTGGATGGTGATGTTTGTTTGCCGAGTCTTGTAATTATGGACTTAATCTTTATACGTATGAATGATATCTTTTAAAACTAAGAGTCTAGAATCGTTGTGACTTAATAGGTTTAATCAATTTGACTTAACATAGAAATATTTTACACAAAAAGGACATTCTCGATACTTTTATATTTAAAGTAAATTGACCTTGCAGTAATACTTTTAAATATTAAACATAGGTAGTTGTTCTACGCTAAAATTAGAAATACCAATAAAATTATATTATTTTATAGTTTCTCTGCGTCTCACATTTATATTCTAATTTATTGACTACAAATAATTTGTTGCAAAAAAAAATCTATCTATATTATATGTTTATCAGATGTGCATCTTAAGTAGATGATGATTAGCAATGCGCTTTCTTTAACCGTATGCAATTTATGTTAGAAAAACTAAAAGCGTTACCATAAAAATAAGAATGTGAAATACTCGTAATTAATGTTTAGAGACCGGCTATACTCACGTCTTAGTATTATCTAGTCGGGTTCATCGGATAAAATAAGACGTGAGTATAGCCGGTCTCTAAATATTATTAATGTGAAATAAAATATAATAATATTAGTGTCATAATATTTTATATCAGAATTAAGAATTAATAAATAAAATATTATTACAATAATTTTTTCTTTGTAACAAAATCAATCTCCAAGTTTTCTAAGAAATTAATGATCGAAAAAGAACGATTAAACAGGTTCCTAACAGGTCTCAATGGACCCTGATAGGAATGTACCAATAATGCAGTTATTTCTGTTACAAAAACCTTCCCTAGTACCAAACAACTGGAATACGTACAAAATCGTTAAAATATAATTTAAAGCAGTAAGTAGACTTAAGTCATACCATACTTAAACCCGATGACAGGTGTGTAAGTATTGAAACAACGAGGCATATTTTTTACGAACCAGAAGGAAAGTGTCAATCTTCGCCAACATCCATCAAGCTATTCGTTTCCTTTTGCTCGTGACATATAAATTACGTTTTAAAACAGTACAACGAACACCACAAACTTTTTTATCGGAAACAGCTCATATATCAACGCCGAACTATCTTATAGAAACTGTGACAAGTCCGTGGTTTATATCTGTCCATTCAATAAATCGCAAACTAAATAATATAAATAGACGCTGTAGAGACTGTGGTAAAACGTGTTTCCCACAGAGATTTAGCATCGAGATGTTGCCGGCTGCACGCGACTCAAAAATAGCACACATTTGTCGAAAAATAAAAATTTCCCCAAATAGACGGAAATATACAAAAATGTGAGCGCAAAGAGCGAGGGGCGAACGTGCCGGCGTGCGGTGTCGTAATGTGCGCCCCTAATTAAAATGTTAAAAACCGACCGTTCCTGAAAAACGTCAATTTTGAAGAGATATGTGCCGCCTAAAGGATCCCCATTCATATTATTCTTAAACCTTAAGTATACACTAACGATTGAATAACATTTTGTTCTCCAAAATATTATCTGCTTTTGATAAAACTGATACTTTTTGATTTCAGAGACTTCTACATTGTTAATATTTTGTAGTTTAGTCACAAAATAAATACCGATCATCATCTTTTACTTTCTAGTTTTACATAATAATTTGTTGTATGTTGGCTAGTTATATGTAGGCGTCAGTGCTATTGCTGTTTCAACCCCTGCGTGCCTTATATCAATAAATCAGAAATGAACCTAATATTCCTAACTGAGACTGCGGGCGAATTGATAAATCTAGCCGTTCAAGCGATATGGAGATCAACATCGACATTCATTACCTAATTAAAATCGCAAGCCCCTTCCGCTCGCAACATTTCTCCAGCGCGCTGCCAATAAATTTCATCCAGTCGCCCCATAACGATAACCAGTTCCTCGGGAACTATCGTTCAATCTGCCGTCGATGCCGTATGTTGATCCGGTCGTGTACCCGCCGCTCTTTGCAGACGAGCCTGTCGATTCCTATGTATTATTTAGTACCGCCATAGAGTGAGTGCGGCGCGACACGGCCACGAGCGTGTGTGCCCGCTCGTACACACGCACTCACACGAACACACGCGCGAATGTCTCGAGCCACGTCAGCCCAGAGATAACGAGCTCACATATTCATAAAGAATAAAGAATTATCCAACAACGACAACTGCTTCCCCTCCCCGACTCCTCACCCCCTTAGATTGTAATGCTCTCATTCACACTCTTCAGCAGATTTCGATCTATCCGTTCCCTTCTAAAACACAAATGAGATAGACTTTCGCGGCGACCTGAAGAAATTGGATAATAGACTTTAATTTATTCAGTAGAAGAAATATTTCATTTTTCGTCTTGATCCGTTCATGAAACCCTTTAGGTTCTCGCGGGCCGCCATTGACTAGATTCGAAACGATCGTGTAGACTGAGTAATAGCAACCAGTTTTAATTCTTATGGCTTTGTTGCGAGGGACCATTTAGCGGTCGAGACGGATCGGTACAAAGGCCATATATCGAATTAAGGGATCGGGATCCAACCCTCGAGACAGCATCTTTATGGGCGACACATTTGATTCGAAAACTTGTTATGCTTCGTCCTAAATAAATTATAACGAGAAATTGTAATCATTAAAAGGATATATTTAATGTGTGTAAAGGTGGACCGGGGCTCGGCGCGATGGCGGCGGTGGTCGACCGACGGCCGCGGCCTATCTCGGCCTACATGAATGCCTGCTCCCCAGAGATAGCGCGCAAATCTTTCGACCTTTGTCGCCACTTCGTTTTGCAATGCTACAACGTGCAACAATTGCTTACACTTTATGAATTATAGATATGCATTCAAACTTAACAGTCTTTTTATTATTTTTTTAGTAATGAATACCGTTTCAAATTCGAAAATAATGAAACTCCACATTTTTCGGTTAAATCACGTGAATTCTTAAGATGTTGTATGTAAGTTTTTAAATTTTTTGACATTTTTTATGGTATTAATGCCATTCTATAGAACATCTAATCTGGGCTTATATTTGATCTAGTAAAAAAAAAATAGTTAAGTAATAATAAATTAAAATTTTAAATTTATTTTGAATCTATTTTTCATTTGAAGTTTGCAGGATATCTATCGATTATGATCCAAACAATGTGATAAATAAACGGCGCGACCGTGTGAATGTTACCAGGAAGTCACGGGTTCAAATCCTAGGTTTAAATTAGTTTTTCCAATTAAAACTTATTAGCTAATTGATATTAGAAATTCATCACAGATCATGAAACCTGCATATTTCAAGTGAATAATGGGGATATGTGTAACCTACCATACCGCATTGAACCGTAATGGGTTTTAGCTCCACCGCTTCTTTCAAAAAAGAAGAGAGGATGCCTGCTCCCAGCAGTGAGATAATAAAAGGCGTTACTTTACCCTTTACTTTACATCATGATTTAATGTAATTTATGTGTTTTTTTTTTGAGTTGATATGTATATGAAGCCGCGGGCAGAAGCTACTAAATGAATTTTTAGGTTTAATAAAATTAAATATCCAAGCCGATTTCAAATACTGAGTAAAATAAAAATTATTTACCTCTTTTCCATTGATACTTAGTTTATTAAAACGAACTTTGCATCGGCTACAGAACTGGTTTATTCTGTACGCTGATAAAGTTAAGCATTTCAATCACATTCCTTGATTAAATTTATTTTTTCATCAAACAACAAATACGTTGTGAAGTAACATGGATGGAGCAGCTCTCAAATCTATTAAAAGTGCGTTATATTTTTTATTCTCTGCATATTTTATATAACATTAAAATAATATTAACCAATTTGTATCTCTATTACTCCTTACGCTGGAAAAATGCCTCGTCTCTCTTTCTTTGATTGTATGCTTCAAGCCCCAACGGCTTTTACAGCGTCATCAGGCGGGACGGGCGAGCGCTGAAGCATCGTAAAGGTTACGAAATGCGGAGAGAAGAGCGCAGAAGCTCTACTAGCGTCGGGGAACGTTATCCTAAGGGTGGCTCCTAAGTGGCAGTACTACAGCGGAGTAGAAAGTGAGACTTATTTCAGAAATTCTCTAGACACATGCAGATTGTATCACAATGTTTTCCTTCAAAACATAAGTACATAACATTACAAAAGTCATCAAATTGAATTAATTTGTATTAAATATGCATCATAGTGACTTACCCCTAATGGTATTCGAGGTCCATAGTGAAACTGAAATCATCATTCTCTATAACATAACCTATTTTTTTCGAGATATGTTATGTATAACCTTTTATTGTTATATTAATACTAGCTGACAGGACGAACGTTGTTTTGCCATATAAATGATTTCTAGAGAATTTTTATATAAAATCAAAACAATCGGCCAAGCCGTTTGTAACGAGTATGATAACTAACATAGTGACACGCGTAATTTATTTATCACATCATCATCACCCTCCTGCCCTTATCCCACTCTAAGTGGGGTCGGCACAACATGAACATGTTGTCACATGATTTGGCTACATATTTTACGACCGGCCGCCTGCCTGACGTCAACATACCTTAGTCGCCTTTTACGACACCTCGGTAAGAAATGAGGGTGGTCTATTCCCATAGTACACTGAAATATGTGAAAAATAGGCAACACGCACGTGACTGGGTAAGTTACGCAATACGGATTCGCTAGGCTTGTTTCCAGTCATTGAAGACATTATTATGATATTATATTACTACTCTCCTTAGCTATCAATAAAATATGTATATAAGCTATGCCCGCGGCTTCGAAATCAATGTGTCACAAATATGCATTTCAGTTGATTAACATAAAAGTTACATGATTATATAACTATACTATTAACCTAAACCTTCCTAAAGAATTGCACTGTCTTTTAGTGAAAACCGTACAAAAATATGTTCAGTACATTTTGAGAAAATCGATCGCTCACAGACATGTATGTATAGATAGACTATTCACAATAACAACACACATGATTTTTCAATTCGAAACTTCAATAATCATATTTGAATATAGCGTTTGTTTTACAATCAGAATATTAAAGGCACTATTATTTAAACACAATAGTCTATGAAAGTTAAAGAAAACATTCACATAATTAAAAGTAAGCCCAAATACAATATTTTACATCAAAAGTCGTGATTAATAAAAAGTAAAACCAACGATGTGTTGAATACAAAAAAAGAAGCACAAGATGCGTTGAAATAAAATTTTATATAGTGATCGTTAACGCGACCCGTGTTCAATATTAAATGGACAGCGGCGATGGAGTAAAAATTGAAGACAAACATAAAATATAGGAGAGGATAGAGTTATTTAACGTCCACTTTTTCCCACCAGCTCTACGAGTAATAAGACTATCAGATCCCAGAACCTTTATTTACGTGTGGCACTCTATCTATATATTTCATCTGCCTTCGCTTTTAATATTGTTTAAAGCGAATAACATTTATGCATGTAAGTTGTGATAGCCCAGCGGTGAGACCGTGTGACTCTTTCGAGGGGGTCACGAGTTCAAACCCCGGGCAGAAACCAATGAGTTTTTCTGTTAAAACTTAAATGTCTAATTGATTTTTTCAATATTTCATATGCTTTTCGGGTAAGGAACTGCATAGCTACGGTGAATTCCTGAGATATGTGTAACCTACCAATCCTGAATATTTCAAGAGAGTTCTGGAGATATGTGTAATCTACCAGTCCGCATTGGAGCAGCGGAAAAGGTCTTAGCTCCAACCCTTCTCTCCTAAAACGTAGAAAGGCAGTCTAAGTCCAGCATTGTAACAGGCCGTTACTTTATGTTACTTGCAATTCACTTCACTACGCCATGAAGGGGTACTTACTGATTTTGGGTAGCAGTCGAGGTTCATCCGACAATAGAATCTAGATTAAATACGTAAAATTATATAATCAGTTTGGCTTTATTAATAGACTAAGTTTTTTGTTAAATATTTATTGTATAGCTTAAGATTATATAAATAAATAAATAAATAGTAACCAATTTCCCTATACAGTCCTAAAAAGACGTCAAAACAGAAAATAAATGTATCCTACATGACCCAAAAATGTATATTAAAATCACCAACATAAATAAATAATACACACGAAAAATTAAGAGGGACTTACTTCTTGGCGTTGTAGTTTCAGGCCAAATCATATCTAGTCACCGTCATAGTAATAGCAGTAAACCACGTTTTAAGCCAAGCTCCGGTCTCATAGAAGGCGCCCTTAAGGCAGATGTTATCCATAGATCGTTTACGTACGCATATATATATAATATAGTATATAAATAGTATATAAATTATGAAACTAATAAAGTTCGGGTTTTATTCTTAAAACTGTGAATTTGAAATGCATAAATCGTTGTTTAAAATGCTGATAAATTATTTAAGAAAAAGCTGTTGAGATAGAAAATATGCATATTCAAATAATTACCTATAATGTCATACTTCATCGTAATAAAAATTGCCTACTATCGCCATAAAACTATGTCAAAACACACATTACCCACATTGCAGTGATGAAAGTGAAAGAAATTCGAAAGTCAATATTCATAAAGGAGATACATATATTAAGCATTAGTTTTAATGACAGGCCGAAACAGTCTATGATCAACGTCACACTTGATGGGTTTTTCCAATGAATCTGCATGTAACATGAACTGGTAAATATGGTGTCCATATAAGAAATGTAAACTGCACTTCATACTAAAGATTATTGCTGCTATCTATCATAAATAAAATTTCACCTTGTAGAAATGAGTTTGAAAATTGCCAAGGTTAAACCTTTTACCGATAAAAAAAATAAGGCATATCGTTTTGATACGCATTTTAAAATGTATCGGTATTAAGGTTCCATATTGCATCTTTTTTATCTTTTGTGTATAGTAAAGTAAAGTAACAGCCTGTTACTATGCCCACTGCTGGGCTAAGGCCTACCACGCTGCTCCAATGCGGATGGTAGGTTACACATATCTCCATAATTCTCTAGAGATATGCAGGTTTCCTCACGATGTTTTCCTTCACCGAAAAGCGTGTGATAAATTGCAATTATCAATTAGACACATAAGTTATAATAGAAAAACTCATTGGTGCCTGCCCGGGGTTTGAACCTATGTCGTCTCTAGAGAGTCGCACGGTCTCACCGCTAAGCTATCACAGCTTCTTTTGTGTATAATGTGTAAATATTAATTAATCTATGTAAATAGTTGTTCGTTACTTTTCTTTTTTACTTCCTATTTTCAGTATCCATATTTCACTTCTTGTCCTTTTCCTTCTGTCACTCAAAGGTTGACTGCAAGAGATCCCTTTTAGGGATAAGTCCGCCTTTGTACATGCGCTTTTTTTTTCTCTTTTCTAATATTATGCATGTACAATAAAGAAATAAAAAAATGAGTTTGATAGGACGGCTATAGATAGCTAACTCGAATCAAATTCTCTTACTTATAAAACATTATCCAAAACTTACTCAGATCCAAAGTTGGGGCGTAGCAGCCAATTTTCGAGTTTGCGGTTGTTTACACTGCTTCAAAAATCGAAGAATTCCCTTGATCATTAACAATGCCAAAATTTAGGTTTTAATAACCTAATTTTCAACACTTTCTTGGCAGTTCGTACATTAATTTCATCACACTTCACCGTATCTAATTAAAAAAAAATCATCAACTATCAGTCTGTCACGGCTATAAACATAAATACATAAAAGACAAAAACGATTTGATCCAACGTTAACCCTTTCACACTAGTTCGATTGACGGTCGGAATGAAATTCGATATTTTTTAATGAAACGTAGGCGTCGTACCGCTTTGTCACATTATAGGCACTGTACAATGGTTTTATAGCTAAAAAACATGAATGAAAACCATATATGTCCTATAGCAAGTTGAATACATGAACTTTCACGTTACCTATTAAGAATGCAAGCGGAGATGGACCAATTTTAAAGCATATAGATAACTAAGAAATTATCTCAAAATCAAATTATACTTTAAAAAAAATTGATTTTTCATAATCAAACTGCATCATATTAACCGTTAACCAGTTACCGGTTAAGTCATAAAACCGGTATAATTACCGATAAGTTATGTATTTTATAGAATTAGGCGTTACTTTGCGAAGATTCATAATACAAAAGTAATAATAAAATTATTTTGCTATAATCCGCGATACAGTAAATAGAAAATATATATGCAGGATTCGTAGCAAAGCCGCTTTGCGATTTTGTCGTGGAGTTTATCTCCTGATGATGCTTCGATTGGGGGGCGAAACGATTGTTGAGTTTGTGATAGTGAACGTGTGTAGTGCTTGTGTATTGTGGTGGAAGTGGTGGAGGTTTGTGCATGTGTTTTTACGAATCCTGCACGTATCGAGTATGAAAATACGGATAGTCCACTACATACATTTAACACTATATATATTTTCTATTTACTGTAACGCGGATTATAGCAAAATAATTTTATTATTACTTTTGATAAGTTATGTATTGATTTTTATAATATTAATATCCAATATGTGTTTTAATACATCAATACTAATATTACGACTATCAGTCTATAACACTCTGTTTGACGCCTTCGCGTCTAGATACATGTACATTAAAAAAAGTTTGTTCTTCAGCAATCAGCAGATTATATTCTTGAAATACCTCAGTTATATAATACCCTCAATAATATACAGAGTATATTGTTTAGTGAATTTTAATTTTTAACTTGATTCGAACTTAGTCGCGGCTATAGCTTGTTTTTCCTATAACAGAAAACCGTGCATAAATTAAACATAGGTACGATTAAATCTTTATAGCATTAATGATTTTTGAACAACATTGTACTCCCATTTTCTAGAGTACCTTAATTTGAATATATTTTTCGTTACTGTTTCTCAGAAAAAAATTCGAATTTCTAAATAATAATTAATAAACGGTTGCTATAAACATATCACTTATGTTATTTCTTTTCTATAATAATAATTAATTGTTATTTAATCACCAACATGATTTTTGTAATCATACATATCTACTTATTGACTATAAGCTGTGATAGCCCATCGGTGGGACCGTGTTAGTATTACAAGTTCAAACCCCGGGCAGACACCAATAAGTTTTTCAAAACACTTACGTGTCCAATTGATAATTGCAATTTGTCATACGCTTTTCGGTGAAGGTAAATATCATTAGGCAACCTGCATATCTTTATAGAATTCTTATTATAATTAAAACCTATCAATTCGCATTGGAGCAGCTTGTTGGATCTTAGCTCCAACCCTTCTCTCCAGAAATACCTATTAACATTAAAAATAGTATAACGATTTTCAAAACACTTAAGAAAACATTGAAAAGATCGTACCATTCGTTTTCCTGTGTATTATTTCATCTGTTTTAAAATAAACGCATCGAACACGCCACTCTAAGAATATCTTCGTTATGATTCACCACTTTAGTAACAGCATTCCTGCAATCGCACCTGATAGAATGTGAAACCTAAGTAGCCTTGCCCTTGCTATATAACAATCATATTATATGAAGCGGAAAGACGATTAAAAAAATAGTCTCCCTTTTCTACATCTGAGGTTCACATAACATCATTCATTCATCATTCATCCCTCTCTAAGTGGAGTCAGCACAACATGTTTTTAGTCGTCTATTGCCTTCTATCATTCATCAGCTCTGGCGCTATTTCTTTTATATGCATGTGATACTTCACACTAACTATATCTTTTTAGACCTACCTTTAGTCACATACTCGTATTTAGCACTCGTTTTGTCAATGATTTTCATCCCTCCCTATTATGTGTACATACCATTTTAATCTTGCATTCCTCGTCTTTTCTATAATGGACGCAACTTCAGATATTTAGTCTTAATTTATGGTACACAAAAATGTCGCAGTAAAATTTACATTTTTTATTGCTATTGTACTATTAACCAATTTTTTTGCTTATATATAATATAAATATTTATGAGCCTGCTAAAACAAAATATTCTTCAAATTATCTGTTATTGCGAGTATGTCTCAGCGCTGGCTAGATTATGGTTAGTATGGTTAGATTATGACTATGCTCTTCTGAAATTCTGTATAATTACGATATTCAAGGTGTTAGGGAAGGCTGCAAGGAAACTGGATTTTAAGTTAAAAGGAATAAATTAAAAGTTAAGTTATGAGCGGTCCGATCTAACATGAATGAAACCTTGTCCCGGCCTCCGCGCCCCTCTCACTGTCCCGACCGCGTGTGGCCTTACAATTGCCTCGACAGAGCCGGACTGTAGACAGAATAATCTTATTGTAGACAAATCAATGCCCAAAGACAAAATAATTTTATTAATTTAAAAAAAAAATCATTAAACATCAACCAATTAAAATACAAAAGTAATAATAAAATTACTATATTCTGCTATAATCCGCGATACAGTAAATAGAAAATATATATAGTGTTAAATGTATAGTGGACTATCCGTATTTTCATACCCGATACGTGCAGGATTCGTAATAATACATGCACAAACCTCCAGCACTTCCACCACAATACACAAGCACTACACACATTCACTATCACAAACTCAACAATCGTTTCGCCCCGCGACCGAAGCATCATTAGGAGATAGACTCCACGACAAAATCGCAATCGACAATTGAAATAATTGTTCTGTCGTCTTCTTATCATCAAGATAAATCTAGTGGATAGCAAGATGTTTTCTTTTTGGGACTGATACATCATACAGGAACATTAGCATTCGTACCGGCTAATAAAATGAAACCAAACTCTACGACCAATATTATCTTCTTCATCTCTTTATTGAGATTCCGTCAAACAAGATGCTGCTCCTACTATATCCACCCACCCTACTCTCTATTTCCAAAAATCTCATTCCCTTCCTCGTCCCATTCCAATTATCCCACGTTTCGCAATATCGAATCTTACAATAAGTAACGTCAATAATAAATATTGGATTTTAGGTTGAAAAAAAACACGCGAGTATTAGCTATTGTTAAAAATATATTGATATCATTTGTTTATGACAAAACGAAACTTTTTATAATAACTTTACGGTATCTATACTTATTATAAAACAAAGTCTCAAAAAGCTGTCTGTCTGTATGTAACCGATTTTCTCAAAATCTACTGAACGGATTTTTTCACAAGTTGCACCGAAAGATAGTGCAATACTTCCGCATAGCTTATTTAGATACTAGTAATGGTATTACGTAAATTGTGTTAAAGAGATCGCGGAGTTGTTAAAAAACTTGCTTGCTGGAAGATTTAGTCGCGTGTGCTGCGTAAACCAGCAGAGATATGCTAAAGCAATGTACTAGAGAAATGTAGATCTATAAAAATACTAGAAAAAGTCCTCAATAGCATGTCTCTATCTTTCACAGTTAACTCACAATAACTACTTTTATGTTCAAGATTTCGAAAATTCGGGAAAAGTTTTGTAAATCATTCAATTCCACGCGGGCGAAGCCGTTGTTGGCACAGCTAGTTCTATATAAATCAGAAACATAATTACGAATTTAAATGAACATATTTTTAATGCTAATTTCATTTTAGTATCTATACCGTGTATAATCTGTGAATATAGATTTACAACGAATGTTTTTGCAACACAAATTTTGAATACATAAAAAGCTAATTTAGATATGAATATAGTGTTATTATTGTGCCAGTTTAATTTTACGTGTAAAGGTCAATTCTTTGTGTTTCTTTCAATAAGAAACAATATTTTAATTTTGAAATGCGTCCAGCCCTGACAAAAGGTGAGATGAAACGTTATCGGCGCTGGTAATCAGAACCCAAAATATTACGATTCAAAACTTGGTCAAGACCTTATATCCAGAATATAGTAACTTTGGGCACCATTAAAGGGAAAAGTGGCCATTTATAACCCTGGCTCCGGAATACTTTATTTGTTTAGTCATAATAAACCGATGTCAATTAAGCGAGTTGGGAATTAATGTTTCTTTTTTGTATCGGACGAGGTATCATAATCTAAGAACCGGAGTTTTGTGGCCGAACATTTTGAATGCAGTATTGATTTATCGACGGTTGATAAACGTCGCAAGTTTATTGTAGCGAGATTTACTTGTTTATCGTTGAAACCGTAAGTTATATCATACTAATTATTTTGTTCTAATTTTCAATGATGCCGTAAAAAAATTGTATGCGTTTAAACAACTACACGTTACGGAAAGCAGATACCTTATAGATATGCCCTAATGGATTGTTACCTATTATAATATTATAGATGAACAAACTAAGGGTCTAGGATATTTGATGAACATACTTTAGCCTCTGTCGCATTTCTAAAATGTCGAACTTTAATAGACACCGCGTACATTCCGGAGTAGCAAAAACTATTTATATATACCCGATTAAGACAATAAGAATAAAATACTAACCATTAAGAAGAATCCCCAGAAGTAACACACTATTGGATAGTAAAAAGCGGTATAATACAATACATTTCTTATCCGATATTGTGCAGTTTATTACGGAGTGGTATATATTTTTGTCACTATTAGAATAGTGAAGATGTATATTTAATAGGGACACTAAATGCACAGCCGCCTACAATGACATCTCGCACAGCTTCCTAGACTTTGAAGCTAGTGAAAGTGTCCTGCAATTTTAAGAGTCGGCACTCTTATCAACTTTTACAATGTAAAAAAGTAGTTTTATTGGCATAAATATAATAGTTAGACACGTGGTATCGCCGACTTTTTTGTAGATATTAATACGTTCTTTAATACTGTAGAACATTTTTTTGTTCTATCATCAATAGTTTCCGCAGCGCATCCGATGAAAGACTATCATGACTAAACTTTCAATACAAGTATATAAAACCATTAAAATTATGATAGAAGCATAATTTTAATGGTTAATAATTAATACATAACATAATAATAATGTATGTTTTCTCGCATAATGTATTTGTTGACATTTATGTATATATTATTATGTTATTTTATTTATCATATATATAATATTTATGGTTTATATTTACAACATATTATATATTTAAATATATATATATTTATAAGTGTAGTTATGATTAGTAAATCTAATTTGAATTCATTCTTCATTTTTGATATTACGTACTAAAACTGGTTCACTATAAATTGTCTCACTTCGTAGGTTAGCTGGTAGAGATCTCTGTCAAAGGGATAAGTTGACCTTTGTATTCTGTTTTTTTTTATTTATAATGTTTTTCTTACGATTATATGGTACATAAACAAATAAATAAGTAAATAATTCTTGGAATATATGTACTTTTCGCAAAACACAAATTTGTCGTCTAATAATTACACATATACGCCAGATATATTTATTTTTATCCAATATGAACATTCCCGGTCGTTATGTGTCGCAATTTAATTGAGATCTTATATTAATTAGGGTGCAATGTGGGGAGAGGCGAATGTGCCCGCCGCACGCAGCCTCCGCACGCAACATACTTGCTAAATATATTGTAAATAAATTTTTATATGTTTTATATGAGGTGATAATGTTTTGATAGATGGTTCCATGTCCTATAGAAGATATAACCGTCTGAAATTTTTACTGGTATGGATTTTATTAGATCTAATTGTGTATATCAATTTTTTTTCGATATGTCATCAATATTTTGGTAAATAATTATTTATTTCTGTCTGTATGTTCTGTACGTATTTTGTATTTTGGCGAAATAAGGTTATTATTACTAATAAAGATTTTTTTCGAAATTACTGTTCAAAATAATAACCATTTATTACAAATAATCTTCGTTATTAAGTGGAATATAAAAATCTTCGCTTTGAATTCATCAAATCAACAAATACAATTAAAGATATCTTCATAAATGTTATCGAAGTTGTCAAAATGTCATCAAAAACTTCTTATTTTAAAGCATTTCAAGAGTTTGCCTTTTAATTATGTATTACAAATATAAATATGTGATTTCTGTTTGTCGTTGTTTTTGTGGTTAAACTCGGAAATATATTTTCTGCAATCTTTCCAAAAATTTTCGCAGTCTTATCCAGGAAAATAAATTGTTTAAGTTTCAATAATGCCAAGAAGTTCTAGTCAGTTTTTATTCATACGTATGATATTGAGCTTTGACATAATAGCTCATTTAGTAAAAATATATCACATACTTTTTATAATTTTATTGTGTCAAATTTACTTCCCGATATCGGGATCTCGGGATCGGGATCCCGATATCCCGATATTATTAAATCTAAACAGAGGAAAATAAAACACTACAGATTAACAATCAGTAAAAGGCTTATTAATTTGGGCTGAAGGAAGATGAAGGTCCTAATACGCACGTACGAACACAACGAGACCGCATCACAAATTCGCTAAATTGAGATGTCAAAGATCGTTTATAAATTGGCAGCCACGCTTAAAAGTTGTCCGAGTGAGTGTCCGATGGCAGATTTATTATTACAGGTAGGGAGCTCATCGGAGCTCGCGTGCCCGATGACGTGATATCGCGCCGTCACGCGTGTTTACAACAACCTTATAACAAGTTGTAAGCCAACTAACAAGCCAACTGCAATATCTCGCCTCCGACGTTAGTGTACGTAGCATGCAAGAATTTTATTATACGCCGAAATAGGCCGTGCTTCTTTATTTCAGCTTTGACATAACAGTAGTTTAAAATTACTATTAAAAAGAGGCTGATATAGAAGGCTTACTAATGAGGATTTCATCTATACTATAATATATAAAGCTGAAGAGTTTGTTTGTATGATTGTTTGAACGCGCTAATCGAACTACTGGGCCGATTTGAAAAATTCTTTGAATGTAATATAGTCCATTTATCGATGAAGGCTAAAGACTTTATAACATTACGATAAGATGAATAGGATGAATAGTAGCATTAAAAAATATTGCAAAAGCTTTCCTTGCGTGCGCTACGTAAACGGTGAAAGATATTAAAAAATTATGTACTACAAAATTGTTCCCTTCTAAAAGTTTAAATAAAAGTCTGCGACATCATATATCTATCTTCTAAGGTTAGCCCACTTTAACCATAATTAATATAAGTATTACGGTTTCCTCAAATAATAGGACAGCAGTCCACGAGAACGAAGTTGCGTCTAAAAGCTTGTATAAGGTAAGAACGTACGGATTTAGCTATTAATCGACCTTGAGGTAGAAATGACGTAATGTAACTAGTTATAAGAATTATATTTTGAAAAGAGCAACCACACAATCTTACTGGCTTTTCTTGGTAGAAGTAATTTTCCGAACCAGCACTAGAGTTGACGGCAATTAATAAAAAAAATAAGTGACGATAACGGCAATTTATAATAATTCAAAATTAATTGTCATTTTTTGTTTACACGTTTATATGTTATTTGTATGAATAAATAATTTTAAACGAGTGTACACACAATTAAAACCAGGGTTTGTAAAACCGATAAATGTTAAAATGCGATAAAACATATTGTATATTTCCATTAATAACTGTTTTCGGCGTGCGGTATCCGGCTGAGTAGACTACCCTTATTTCTTACCGAGGTATCGTAAAAGGCGACTAGGGTAAGTTGACCGGCCGTGTGGTATCCAGCTGAGTAGAATAAACACCCTCATTTCTTACCAAGGCGTCGCAAAAGGGCGATTAAGGTAAGTCGACCGACGGTGTGGTATCCGGTAAAATAGAAAAGACCGCCCTATTTCTTATTGATGGGTCGTAAAATACGACTAAGATTAGTTGATGTCAGGTGGGCGGCCGGTCGTAAAATACTTTGCCAAATCATGTGACAAAATGTTTTTAACATGTTGTACCGACCCCACTTAGAGTGAGATAAGGGCAGCAGGATGATGTTTCCATTAATAACTGTTTCACCTGATGTGTTGATGAACAATGTTAATGTGACATTTATGGTGTTTCTGCAACTTTCTATTAAATGGTAATTATCCTTGGACGGCGAAGTTCCCAAATTATAAGGAAACTCGTCCGTAGACCTAGGTCGCTGGTTGGGGGGTTAAGTGGACTGTATGAAGGGGTTGAAGGTTTTATACTATTTTCTATTTTTCTGGGCAATGCACAATTATCACCGATAAGTAGTAACAACTTACGGCCGTTTCTTGTGACGCCAAGGGAGTTGGTTACTCGAACAAACAGTAACACTATTACGAGTCCGAAACTCGACACGACACTTTTAGTTGGACACAGCACTTGATATTACAAGTCCCAGACGAATTGTCAATGTTTCACAACGAAATTAAGACGAATAATGTAAGACGATCAAGCGGCCATTAGCGAACGATGGCGCGCACGTAGACACTCGCACGGCGACAGAAGCCGAACGGCGAGTAGTGTTTCCATTGCTACCTACAACATATCGATGAATAAAAAATGACAATTGCCCAGAGAGAAAAAGATATTTCGATATAATTAAAAATTATCAAATATTTACGAACACCGCCCACCGTTAAAATGTATTTTTAACCAGGCTCAAATTACCAAATATTTACGAACAATCCTATTGATTGATATTTGACATCCAATCGAATACCATACCCTTAAATCTAACTAATCCCGTTGGCCCATTGGGCAACTATAGTACAGAAAATAATAAATATTGCCCACGTTTAAATCGAACTCATAACTGCTTGCGTGTCAGGCGAGTTATTTTATTACTCTACCGAAGAGATTATATAAATAAATTTGTTTTGTTTCTATATTACTTTCATCTATACAGTTAATAAATATCACCATCAGACAGAATAATTATGTATACTATAGATATATTGTTAATGATTCAAATTAGTGTAATCATTCCAATAATGTATTTTGGCAACTGTCAATCTATTAGAGCTCAATAATTTGCATGCCATTGTAGTGTAGATTGTGGCATCAACAACTATAATACGGACGACAGGCAGGTGAAAAAAACATCAATCAATCAAGAATATTAATTGATTTGAATTATTTTATTGGCTACGTGTCTGGTGATTTAAGAGATGATGATTAATTTGCTTCATTCAGAGAAGACACAGCGATGGCTTCGAGTAGATACTGTTCCGTAAGAACAACGATCTTGCAAAGAATTAATATTCGTTTTGTACAGTATAAATCAATACTAATATCTCAAAGTGAAAGTCGATCTATCTCGATTACACAGCTATTTCGCTGAAGCAATAATTATACATTTGGCACAATTCAAACTTATACTCGTATTTCAGGATATACAGATGTCAGTTTGTCCTCAGGGAACAGGAAATAACTCATAATTGACAAAAATACAGTAGAGGATATTTAAACACATAAGTTGATGTGAACAAAGTCTTAGAGAACAATCAACAACAACAGACAACAGGCACCAACAGTAAGGCATCGGCCGCAGTTATTTTCTAATAAAATTAATAACAGAAAGAAATCATCAGTGCCTGCCGGGGTTTGAACCCTTTGATTCCTTGACAGAGTCGCACGGTGTCACTACTAGGCTATCACAGCTTATAATTTTGACAACGTGAATTTTAAGCAACAATAATAGCTGTTAATTAATCATGTTTCAGTTATAATAATAAGCAGACCAAACCGAGAATATCCTGCAGCGTCTTGGACGTTTTTTTATGTCTAAAATAGGAGAAAAGCTTTTTTAGCGACATAAAAATACTAAGTATCTTTTACTAAACTTACAAAATTTATAAAAACACGCAATATAAGAATTCGAAACATTCAGTTTAGCCGAATTGGTGTTTGCTGTAATAATAAAGTTTTTGCCTATATTGATTCCGGATGAGCGTCGTATAAACTGTAGATATAAAAGCGAGAACAATAAAAAATCCAAATGAGTTAGCGAATTAGCGATAATCTTATTGTCGTAATAAAAGTTAACTTTACCGAATATGCATACTATTAGTGCTTGTATATATTTACAGAATGACATGTGAAGTATATGTATTAATTTAGAAACTCGCTGAAATAATGGTGATAAAGTTATTTTTCAATAATCCACAGTTAAGACCAATATTTTACCTTTCGTTAAATAGGTACACACCTATTTAGTACTACCTCATCTTTTCCTGCCCTTATCCCACTCTAAGTGGGGTCGGCACAACATGTTACAAACGTATTAATATATGATTTGGCTACGTATTTTACGACCGGTCGCCTGCCTGACGTCAACTTACCTTAGTCGCCTTATACGACACCTCGGTAAGAAATGAGGGTGGTCTATTCTATGCAGCCGGATACCACACGGCATTTACCTTAGTCGCCTCTTACGACACTTCGGTAAGAAATGAGGGTGGTCTATTCTATGCAGCCGGATACCACACGGCATTTACGTTAGTCGCCTCTTACGACACTTCGGTAAGAAAGGAGGGTGGTCTATACTATTCTGCCGGATACCACACGGCATACCTATTCAGTACTAAATAGGTGTGTACTAAACACCGCCTGTAACTATTGCACTAACGAGCAAAGACTTTTTCACCCTTGTGAGCATGGTTTTAGGTCTTAGGTAGACATAACTTAGACCTCAAACATTTTCGTGCGAATTCGCCAGGGATGCAGATTTCATCAGGATATTGTCTGTTACCGAAAAGCACATGATGAAATAAAAATATCTACCATATAAAGCACATACGTTGTTGTAATAAAAGAAGTGTCCCAACGAAGTTTTCTCGCACCGTTATAAATATAAAATATCAATTAACCACATGTTTTGACAGAATTCTAATGCCTACCTATCCGGTGTACCCGACAACTCTTGTTTTTCCTCACTCTTTGATTGAGCGCAACGTGCAAATAAAATCATTAATCAAATATTTTTTTTAAAGAATATTCAGAAGTAGATAATTTTAGTAACATAAGATCATCATAGCAATCTGTTATAGTAAAAAACCAAATATATTCTGTCACAAAACATTTTGTTAATATTCATTATTAAGCTCCTATAAGTGCGTTACAAGTTTTTAGCAATTATATGTTCAAGTTTTTTCAACCTAAAATCTAGCAAAATTAATTAAAAATAAAGCAAAAAGCTTAAACAATTCGTTGGGTTATTGTTAAAACAACCCAATGCCATTATTTAAGAAACATATACAATTTACTTCAAATAAGAAAGTTAAAAAATTATAAAAATTCACAATAAAAGTGTGAAATCAATATACATAATTCTGTTCAATAAACATCTGTATTCTAAAAATTTCATAATTACTTGTAAGCTGAGAAACGTGGCTCAACCTTCGACGACATTAAGGGCATAATACTTAAAATGACAGACAAAAAACATAATAATGTCCTTTAAATATAATATTATATATCGTGAAACCAAAGCTTTATGAAACCCGATATTTTTGTCATATCTTGTTTTATTGCTATTGAATAGAGAATTACGGGCGTCGGTGTTCAGAAAAGCTATTCAATGTCATACGACCAACACAAGAGGGTAGACTGGAAATTTCTTAGTTGAAATGAAATGCCTCACGTAATTATAAAAAATAATCATATTTATATAAGAGGAAGGCAGAGCAAGTCGGCGTGCAGGCGTTTCCTTCTTATTCTGCTTTTTGTTTGAACATGTTTTTATCGGATATAACAATGAACTGAGATATCTTAAAATAATTATGTAAGGCTTATGTTAGTGTAAAGTGCGGTATGTCACGGACTGTAGTAGAAAAATATTTAAAAACTATAATTATACTTCTTTGAAAATAAATATCTAGGAGGTAATCCTCTAGGTTCGCATGCAAAAAAATACCCGGCTTTTATGACGTCTACTAAATGAGATAGACCACCGCAGTCTTAAGGTTTACGAAATATAGATGTCTTCCTCATGACAAAATGCGAGTACTTACTATATAGGGAATGAAAGAAGATGATTTCGCGAGAAAATACACGTTATGGTTTTAAATATATAAATTCACTAGTATGCACGACTGCGTTCACGTCAACTTTAATGTTGAAGTACTATTATGCGGTATATCATTGTTTTCCTGGTTTCAAAGGAAAAACGCTTTTTATATCCTATATGATATATATCCTATATTGCCCAAGCGGGTTAGCTGTAAAAGCCTTATAGACAGACAGAATTTCGCATTTATAAAATAAATATAAATTTAAGTTATTGAAAAGACATGACAACATTCTTAACTTCCACTTACATACATTGATAATAACAGAACAGATTAATCCAATTTATAGAAGTTCAGTGAGCGTTAAAATTTCAATTTTTGCACAAATCTAGTCGTATTTAAAGTATTGTGTTACATGGTGTATTAAATAGCCGGTTGACAATGTCGTGCGGATATTAACCCACAAAAAATGTCCTCGAATGTCCCGAGGATTTTCCGCTTCACGCAGTCCTGCACTCTCCGCGGCCGGAGTAGGCAGTTGACAAAATATTGCATTGTTCGTATAGATAATACGGTATTTATTTAAAAACTTTATTTAAATGGATGATTTTAAGCCCGTCGGGCTCATGCAGCTATTGTACTCTTCTAATACGTATACAAATGTCGCAACATTAAACGTTCAGCATTTCTTCAGCGTTATTTATTCCTTTGCATATTGCTACAATGTTGTTACTTTAATAGAATTAATCAAGAGAAGTGCTTTAACACTAGAAATACTTAAAGCACAATTGATATTAACAATGATAGGTTGTGGTTGATAGCGTGCAACAATTTATTACCATTATTACTTTATTCACTTCGTTATAGACATCAGGCTATCGGCGGCAATAAATTTGAATTCTCTCTGTGACAATCTATAAAGGTAATGAAGGCAATCATCGGCGGGCAATCCAATAAAATAATAGAAATAAATTTGATATGACCGACATATGGTGGCTTTAATGCGCGGCGAACCCTGTTACTGCTGTCAAGCATGCGATAAATAGCTGTAGCCTGAACTCCGCACTATAACGTCCGAACGTTGATTATACAGTATTGGTCCGTTGGCTGACAATGAGAAACGTATAACAAAAACCAATATGTTCACACCCCTTTCTGTTTTTGATCCGCTCTTATGACCAAAAAGTAAATTCCAGTTTATTATTATTCCATTAGCAGTCACCCCATTTTAAAAAATATGTCAACCGATGACGACTGGGGAAGAGCGGATATAATCTCCGCCGGGGAGGTCGCGACCCGAGAATATTCAATGTGTTTATATAAAATAATTTTCATGTTCGACAACTCACGACACAATGCCGCATATTTTTTTGCTTTGCCGATAAATTGGAGGGATTATCATTTAATGGAGGGCTCATGTTCGTTGGGCTTGTCCCGATTCCCTACGACTGGCGTGATTTTATTAAACACAATATAGATAGATGTATTGATGCGGATTTAATATTTTTACGAAGAACAAATTATTGATGTGTAAACAAATTATGCTATTACGATAAAATAATAATCCATAGGCGGTTGTGGATGTAAGAATTGGTTCGGTATATTGCTATTGTTTATATTGCCTCGATAAAATTTATGGAGCATACTGCTACAAAACCGCAAGATGCATTCACTGCGTAGCTTAACTTGAAAACATTCGACTAAACTTCTAGGTTGGATTGGATGCAAAAGCATAAAACCATTTGTCGTCTTATAACCACTTGACTTATTCTTTTTTGAATTTTGTTCTTTTGGTACCATAGACTTATTATAAAGCCAGCCTAAAATGTGCCACAATAAGAGAAATAAAGAGAATGCAAAAAAGGGTGATTCTACGTGTCTCTCTTTTAAATGTGTGATAGTGACAGAGATGAAGTAAACGAGTTTCATCTTCCCTCTCAATTTATCATGTTACTATTACTTGTAGACCTTCATACAGCTCTCATTTCTTACAATTTACACAAGTGATTTCGAATTGACCAAAGCTTCTTCAGTTTGTTTAAAAACCATAAGATCCATTATTTAGGCGAGATATTGGTTGGTTATTAGTTAGCAGTCAGCTATTGCCCGGGGTTCTCTATATATTTTTGAGGATAAATGAATCTATCGATGTAAAATCTCCAATTTTACCTTAAAAATATGTAGACGAGTAATTTACTTATTTCTTAACTTTCGTATTTTTTTTTTACTTTAAATTAAAAAAAAACCTTAATTGCATAGTTACTTGGACTATGGTTCATACACCAGACTATCTTATCGTTTTTTGACTAATAAAACTCAAATATAACCTATTGAAAATATAAATTCTTCTTCTTGGAATTGATACAGTGTTGTTCTTAGCGGCTATAATGTCATCACGGGAGGCGAAACGCAGCAGCATCGATTATTAATGTCACACATATTTTTAAAAAATGTGTAAAATATAATCATCTAATCATCTTTGTTTCAAACCTACACGTAAATACTACACGTTATAACTACTAGGCCATCACAATATTTATATTCTCCTTACCCTAATAAACTGTAACATTAACGTATTTATACTAACAGGGGCTAATCTCCTATAAACGACCGCAAAAAATTACAAATCTCTCAGCGTCGGATACATTGTTTTGTTATGACACGGAAATTTAGTATAAGCCGGAGTATGAAAAGTAGTCAGATCTTATCGAGTTCGCCGCATCTCCCCGTTTTGTTTACTCTAAATATTTCGCGACACAATGAAATTACATGACATCTGTAGCACAAATAACGGGAATATCTTTATTCATACCGCGCTTGCAAACAGGATCCCCTCGCGTTTGCATTGTCAACGCGCGTAACGTCTGCTTGCTGTCTCTATACTTATATTACCCTGTATACTATCATGTTTGTACTAACAATTTGCTATTTAATAAATTTCGTAGTGTATAAGGTTATCGTACCGACTCACATCTGTTTGTGGTCCTATGCTTATATTACGCTGTACGTTGTCACATAATTTATACTAATAATTTGTCTGTAAAATAATTTGCATAGTTAACCTCATTGTGATATATTTAGTAACAGAATATTTATCTGTCTTTATTAAGTAATATTTTTTAAAATAAAGTAGACAGAAATTATCTGTTATTATATTATAGGAAAAATTTCAAAGGTTTGACCTGAATATGATAAGACACTAATAATTAAAACTAAATAAGCCTATATTTATTATAAAACATTTTTTAAATTTCGATGTTTAATAGATACAACTCTATTAAAACTTAAATTTCAAAAATAACATTATTATCATTTATTGACATCGAACTTTTTCACATAGGTAATTAGAAAATGACTGCACCACTCTACTAAAATATTTAATTCAAATTTACCTCCTAAGAAAATCCTATACAAATTATTATTATTATTAATATTATTATAATTTTGTCGTTTTGATAAAAAAAACTTTGCATTTTACAAGGGGTTAAAGGTATGAACAAATCATAGTTAATGCACCAAGATTTATAGAATATTCTTTGGTCTTACCGCGCAATGACAAACTACGTAAAAAACAGATAACGTTATTTTATTACAAAAGGGCAAGGAAGCGATTTACAATAAATAACTCCAATATTAAAGTCCTCCCCCATATTGATATCAATGGAGCTACGACAAACCTATATGCCCGCGGCAGTTTCAGATATCTCGCACATTTCACCTATTATAATAACGTACACAAATTATACGATTTATTACAACGAACACAACAGAAAAACTAGATATACACAATTATATACTGATTAATTCATATCTCAGACCTAAGTAACCACCTACACACATTTACCTTCTACATCTTTCTCTATTTGAACATCAACGAATATATTAAATATTTATAATCATAAGAACTTTAAAAGCACAGGAAATTTAATTTTTAATATATCTCGATTCGTGGTTTATTCAAAATATATTTCAAAATATTATTAATAATACCGGATTCGGTTATATGAATTTGTTCTTTTTTGAATTTTTTTAGATTTTAATTAAAATTTTGCATTTTGATTTCAATGGAAATTTTTTATTTAGACAATATTTCTGTTAATCTATGTTTTTACAATAACATTTTCAACACAATTCTTAAATTCCGTTTGAAAACCTATCAAACTGCAGAAATTTTGGTCTCTTAAAGAACTTATTCTATTTGATATAATTTTAATGAACCTCACTTTTATAATTTTTATTGCATCAGTACATTTGAATTACCTACATATTTACATGTGTCATATTGATATGAATTGAGAAGGATATTTTTTTTTCAGAAGTATAATAATTTCAAAATCTAAACCAAATGTTGTCGATCTATGTGGTCTCATAAAAACAGTGAAACAGTCATTTTGACAAGGAAACCTCTGTTAGTTTTCTTTGCAAGTCGTATTGACAATAGTCGCGTCCTCTTGTCATACGCGACATGGTTCCCGCTACGCGGCTACCTGCTTCCGCCAAGAGTTGTTTACTATTAAAGTACATAACAGGTGTACGGAAATTTAGACGGAAATGGAATTTCGCATTCTAGAATCTTTAAAGTACAAAGAAATATACATAGGTTTTCTAGTTTTATACTGCTTTATTATTTGTTCAGACGAAAATCTTTCTTGCAACAAGAGAACTCAATCTTCTTCTTCTTCTTTTTCAACCGATGGACGTCCACTGCTGGACATAGGTCTTAAAGGGATCTCTACATCCCACGATCTTATGCCACTTGGATCCAGCGGGAACCCGCGACTTTTTTGAGGTCGTCAGTCCTACAGACGCTGCATATTCCGATGCGAGGTCGCCATTCAAACACCTTATGACCCCAACGTCCATCGGGTCTATGTACTAGGTGCCCCGTTAATTGCCACTTCAGCATCAAGACACCATGCGCTATGTCGGTTACTTAAGAGAGCTCAATATTTACTGAAAAATAACAATTAACTACGAATATTTCGAACAACCACATATTTTATCCTGAAAAACTACAGACTGAAAGAAGAAGAAACAGCAAAGAAATCTAATGTACATTTTAAATGTATTATATCAACTAACTGATAATGAGATAAAAGAAGATAAGTACATTAAAAAAGGAATATCCGAATTTAATGACCGAGTAGATATGCAATCGCATTATGTACTGCAATTATAAAAACAAATTAATTCACGAATGGTTTTCATTTTATTTTTATTTATTAGGATACAGACAAGACTTAAATTATTAATACTATAAAATACTTTACAATCTACTTAATTAAATGTAGTCTTAATTATAGGTTACCACGGCATGTAATAGGGTCGCGTAGGTACATAATTTAATTATATTAAAATAAAAGATATATATTATATTATACGTTTTTTACGACACGTCGTCTCTTGTCCGTTAGAAGGGAGCTTGTTATCATTGTACCATCATAGCCATATACTTATAGAATGAATATCCCAACCTTAAAGAAACCTCTTCCGGATTGTCTTCCATCCGATATAGCGTTCTAACATCCTGTCAGGCATTTTAAAGTAAGAAACAATATTGACATTCAAGGTTAAAGTTGAAACGAAGATATCTATAATGAATACAACGTTATTAATATTATATCTTGTTTATTTTAACAAAGACGTTCCTTTTTGCTAGTCTTAGAACTAAAACTAAAAAAAAAGACTGAACATAAGATCTTCAAATATCTATCCAACGAAAGATCATAAAAGCACCTAAATATAGAGCAGATGATAAGCTTCACGATATTGGTTGAAATATAAAAGAATTATGATGACAATAAATACAAAAACCCCCTTAAAGGTAAGAAGAATCACACAATTAAGACATAAATCATAGAAAGAGCGGCATTGTGTTTGGAGGACGTTATGACTATCGGGGAATTCTGGGTCGGATCACTCTTGCCCTAGTAGCCATTAGAAACGGTCACCAATTTATCATTAAGGCAATTTTTACAATAATTGTTTGCCATTGTATTTACGATATCAACTGGGATATGCTCTACTATTGATTCGTCACAATCTTATATATAAAAATTGATGTTTGTTTGCATGCCCTTTGTAGACTACGAAACGGCCGAACCGATTTTAATGAATTTTCAGACAATCTTTAGAATGACCCAGCGGATGACCCTGTAAAGTTTGGTGGCGATGAAAGCAATTTTAAAACTGTTAAGTTCTGTTTCCAAGGGAATTTGAAACCAGATCGAACCACAGCAACGCGCGGCTAGACAGCTAATAATTGATAAAATATAACATATGCCTAAACATATATATTGTACAACTATTTTACGCATTCAATTATAATATTTAACTTTTTGGCATTTTGAATCGAGAAATCAGTCACTGGTAATATACATCATCCATATCTATATTCCATAGTATATACTAAATATACCTTGAAAATTATTCAAAATCGTAAATTTAACTAGTTATTATATAAATAAAAAATATATTGATAAAAAATTAGAACCAAAAATGTTATGCCAAATATAAAACTAATAATACAACAAAGTCGTATTAAGATAATATATTATTTTTTTAATACTTTTTGATTCACTATAGAGGACTCAAATGTAAAAATTAACTAAAATAATAAAAGTAGAGTATTTCGCAGTTGTACAACACTGGTCAGTGGTCCACCCACGCACGCGGCAACCGGCGTGGGTGCAAAGATTATTCTCATTCAATTGAACTGCATTGTGCGCCGGCGCATGCCACTCTCAGCCACCTCTTAATTACTACGCAGCTGCTGACCCACGTCCATCTGGAGCATCACCACCTACACCATACCATCTACAGGGTGATTGATCTTATAGCATACTCTTAAAAAGCGATAGCAAGTCGGCATACACCAATCAATGTAAGGTCAAACACCATCCAAGGCATCTTTCATATAATTGTAAGTATTATTTCACTAAATATGCCTTAGTACAATATGTTGCCGTGTGGTATCCGGCTGAGTAGAATAGACCACCCTCATTTCTTACCGAGGTGTCGTAAAAGGCGACTAAGGTAAGTCGACCCGCCGCGTGGTGTCCGGCTGAGTATAATAGACCACCCTCATTTCTTACTGAGGTGTCGTAAAAGGCGACTAAGGTAAGTTGAGCCACCGTGTGGTATCCGGGTGAGTAGCATGGACCACCCTCTTTCTTACAGAGGGGTCATAAAATACGACTAAGGTAAGTTGACGTCGTCGTAAAATACGTAGCCAAATCTCCTGACAACATGTTTTAACATGTTGTGCGGACCCCACTTAGTGTGGGATAAGAGCAGGAGGGTGATATCTTGCTACAATTAGCTTTTGCTACCTTAAAATATTGAATTGAGGCTTATAGCAAATGTCCCAAGTGTTACTAGCATACAATATTTATAAATAATGCGTAGCCGCTGTGATATTAATTAAAAATAATAAAATTAGGTTAAAATATTAAAGACACTGTAAAATTGAATTAAAACAAGTAAAAAGAACAGCGCGAGTATCGGTTTTTGTAAATATATGGATGTCAAGACTAAGAAGTGCAAAACATCGGCATATGCTTCTAAGGTACAGAACTGAGACACAATCATTATTAAATAAGAGTAATTTCTTTTTGAAAAAAAATACTCCACTTTTGAAACACGATCATGGAAATTTCATATATATTCTTTGCCTACTTATCACTGGATGACACTTTTACTTCTAAATAAATCACTTGATCCCAGGTTGATCTATGGAAAACAATTAGTGTCCTATATCTGCAAGTTACCTTTTATTACCATCTAGACACATGTATTGTAGATATTGGTGGTTCAGAAACTTGAAAATATTTAGTATGTACATCTTATATATTAAATTCTCATATCACAATGGAAGTATGGTAACTATACCATACTTCTCAGAAACGGCTTCACCAATTTTTATGAAAGTTTATATGCATATACAGTAAGTAGGTCTGAGAATCGGCTACTATCTAAATCATGCCCCTAAATGATAAGTGTTGTCCACCCCTAACATTTTTGTTTTATTTTTTGGACAATGTTTTTATTTTTTTATAATGTACTCGTACACTAGAAATTCCCTAGTAATAATATATATGGCAAAAGGACGTTTAACTAATCAGCTAGTATGATATATAATACATATTCTATGTTATAGAGGTCGAATCATCCTGTATAATCCGATATTCCGATGATCCGTGTTAATATAAGGTGAGTGTCCAGTGACAATAGAGTATTGGTTTTGAGTGGCCTGGCGTCCGCAAATCTCATTTGTGGATTTATCATTAACCGTATTTCATTCACCCTTGTCCGAAGCCTATTAAGCGGTATAAATTTTATTTCCGCCGTTCCTAATATCTTACGGTTGTTTGGTTATATCCTCTATAGGAGTATCGTACAATATTATTTCTATTACATTTTCAATTGAAGTAATATTTACAATACGCGGGCTAAATAAATAAACTAAATAAGATTCAGGTAAACAAAAATCCGAGTTTTAATTACTCATCATTCTTCTGCCCTTATGCCACTGGGGTCGGCACAACATGTTACAAACATGTTGTCACATGATTTGGCTACGTATTTTACGACCGGCCGCCTGCCTGACGTCAACTTACCTTAGTCGCCTTTTACGTCACCTCGGTAAGAAATGAGGGTGGTATATTCTATTCTGCCGGATACATGGCATCCGAATTTTAATTACTGTAATATTTAATTAGTAATAGCAAATATTTCATGAGTGATGATAAATGGATACAAGGCATAGATAAAAAATAAGTTTAATTTAAAATCCCTTGTCTGTGTTAAGACACATAACAATAACTCATCTATAGATATCTCATAAATAAAAATAAAACAACAAATTAAGGTCATTCTCTTTTATCTGAACATTACTTCTTCAACATAAATAATATTTAAAAAATTAGTAACAGATCAAAATAGCGTAAGCTTTAAGCGTGAGTTAGAAATCATAAGACAAAATTTGTATTTTTAAGTTTATATGTATAAACGAAGGGAACATGATTTTTGTGGTTCCTTTTTCGCATAAATGACACTTAAAAGTTTATTATTAATAAAATCTTAAATACATTCTACGGGAACTAAAATATCGATGCCATCAATTTTTTTTAAGTCGATACGATTATAAACAGGTATTTCACTTATCAACGCTTCAATCAAAGTTTATCTAGGTAAATTTGTAATATCAAATTCTTAACAAGACGTCACCCAATTTTCGAAGAAGAATAACGAAGAGATCGCGCAGTTATTAAAAAACTTGCTTGTTGGGAGCTTTAGTCACGTGCGCTGCGTAAAACAGCAGAGATACGCTAAAGTAATGTATAAGAGAATTGTAGATCTATAAAAATACTACAAAAAAGTCTATGGTAGTATGTCTCTATCTCTTATGGTTAACTCACAATAACTACTTTTATGTTTAAAATTTGAATTCTAGAAAAAATTGTGACTCGCAGATTTCCATGCGGGCGAAGGCGCTGGCACAGCTAGTTTTTTATTAAATTAAAACATTAGGTAAGCACGAAGCATCGCACCAAAGGACAATCCATAAAACTTATTGATTAAAGGAAAAGCAATCACAGAATTAAGTCGTAAAAGTTGGAAAATTATTATCCACGTCAAAAGTGCACTGGCAACAACATGAGGCGTGCCCTAATCGCACGGCTTATCGGCTATAGCTTTTGTCTTAATTTGATGGCCGGTTATTTATTGTATATGCGTTGTGCACTTGCCATAAATTATGCTAGTTTCGCTGCAACCCAATACTGTGCTCTGTCAAAATTCACATAAATAATGAGAAGACGCCAGGCAAGATGTTATCGCGAACTCGTGACAACTCTACGAACGAACGGTTATAAACAAAAGACGCACTCTAATGACTGAATGAGACATCGTAAAACCCCATAATATTAACGCGCGACTCTTTCAGTTGACTCTTTCAAAGGTTTTATTCCTCGGCCGGGAAGCTCCCCTCGCTCCCCAGGCGCCTACGCCAGTCGCGTCGCTATATCTGATTTATTCATACCACCCGAAACACATGATCGGTTTTTCGGATATCGGGTATTTTGTTATTTTTTTTATTTTACTCCTCTGCTACTGCCGCAATGTTTAATTGACGCGCATATTAATTCTGTACGGATCGAAATGTTACATTTTTAATAAAGCTTGATTGGAAACGTTTACGTTATGATAAAATTGAACGCAATTGTTTTGTTTTAATTCAATTATATTAATGATTTATAGAAGCAGGCGTTACTTTGCGGAATTCCATATTACAAGCAATATAACAGAACTAACTACTTTGCTATAATCCGCACGGGTTAAGTGAATGCATGCAAAGCCAATGTGTATGAAGCAGGCAAAATCTACGCACCTTATACATGCAGGACAAGCCACCACATGCACCCCAAGGCGCAATTCACCAGCAACAACGCACACAAAAGCAGCACACACACCCACCACCACAATCTCGACGATCGTTTCGCCTCGAAACCGAAGCATCATCAGGAGGATAGGCTCCACGACGATTGTATTGATCGATGCAGTACGATTTTTGTCGTGGAGCCTATCCTCCTGATGATGCTTCGGTTTCGGGGCGAAACGATCGTCGAGATTGTGGTGGTGGGTGTGTGTGCTGCTTTTGTGTGCGTTGTTGATGGTGAATTGCGCCTTGGGGTGCATGTGGTGGCTGGTCCTGCATGTATAAGGTGCGTAGATTTTGCCTGCTTCATACACATTGGCTTTGCATGCATTCACTTAACCCGTGCGGATTATAGCAAAGTAGTTAGTTCTGTTATATTGCTTGTCAATTATATTAATAATTTTTAAGTTTTTAAATAAGTTTCCTATTTTATATATTTATCTTTTGTTTGTAGATAAGGTATCAAAATCACAATACAGAGAAAAATGCAAATCTATATGTATCTGCGTAGTCTTCGCAACTCTTATCCTTTCTTTCTAAGGATAGAGGAGGCTTTTTTACAATTTACCAAGGGAAAACGCATCCTGCATATTTCTGGAGAAGCATGTGTACAAATCATTATTAGAGCAGTTTGGCGGGTTTAAGTTTCAATGCTTTCCTGTAAGACAAGAGAGCTTTGCCCTGCTGTGAGATTTTAAAAGGAAGCTACTTTACTGGGCAAAACTTTACTCTTTCATAGTAAATAATAAGGACAATATAAGTAGATTTTAAGACCACCCACTGCTAAATTTCACCTCATTCCATACACATCAGTATGTTTCCTTTATCATAAAGCTCATGATGAATTGTAAATGAAAAATCTGGTATACCTGCATACGGGAATTAATCCAGTAAATCTCGTATTATTTATAATTAATTAAAGTGATTTATATGTAGATACTAATAGTAAGTCGTCAACATTTCTCGACAGTGATACATAAACTTTGACAATGATGTATAGGAACAAATATCGGGTTGCAATTAAAACTATTGCAACTTGTTAACTAAACTGTGTGTGGGTGGACAACTGCAGCAGATGTCCGACCCTTCCGACCTTCACGCTCACCCCAATATACACACAAACTATAGCTATACTTAACTCTATGCATTTTTTAAATCGATGATAAGTTTTAGTTTGTCTTGACCTGATTGTAGTGTTGTAGTATGAGATAGAAAAGCTGTTTCAATCTACTTTAGTAAACACGAGTTTGCTCTAAGACTTTCATTAATAGACAAACTTATTACAATTAATGTCGATATTATATTGAATGTCACGTAATTACTAGCAAAGCAAAAAGGTCATGATGTAGTCTTTAACAAATATAATTAATATTAATTTATTAAGAAGTTACACCTGTATTCATGAACGTGTAATCAAAATAAACTTAAATTAAATGAATAATCAATATCTGGAATATTTTAAATTTAAAAATACATAAATAAAATTTCTAACAGATTGCGTTAGTCAACATTTTGCTTCGACCTTAATATTAATGTAGTTTCTAACAGACTTTAGTGATAAAAATATATCCCTGAATTGAAGTAAAATTTTTTGTTTGTTTTAACTATTTGTCTACAAGTTAATAAAATTAAACGTCAATAAATTTGATCTTTTTGAAATTTGTCTATAATATTATAGTAATTGGTAAAATTAACTGTGACGAGATGCCGCCTTAAATCATTACTCATTGCTAAGTATAAAATGATATCCACTCCTATAATGTATTATCGTGTACATTTTTTTATATATTTAAAAATTTAATGTTTATTACCATTTTTTTTTTGAGCTTGCTTATATAAATAGTACTCGTAGAGATGTAAATTATAAAGCTGGGATATTTTACAACATTTAAGTCGTATTTAAGTCTTACAGATATTATTAACTAGGTTATTTTTAACAACTTAACTAAGGGTTATAGGAGAGAATTGAAGGTTTCTGGTTTGATCTGGAGTCACAGGTTTTTTTTTGTCACACAACATTTTTCGCAAACCGCATTAAACGTGGATTTAAAACGGCACAAATAGTTTGTTAGTGTATATGTGAGACAGAGATACGTTTTATATTAATGGGAACAGTAAAAAATACATCAATTAAATTATAAATTCATAGAAGTATTTAAGAAACATCAATTTGGGGGGTCTATCATAGCATACTGGTCCGTGTGACGCAATGGATAGGTACCTACCGATAACGATTCAATATTTATTGTCACTCGAAGTTCGTCATTAAGATAGTGTCAAAACTCACTGGCGCTCACTTACCGGCCGGTCGGAGCACTCATAATTATTACTAATGCCTTAAATATGTCAAAACAGGAATCCAGGTAAAAAGGCGTAATTTACGCGCGCCCGATAGAGATTTGGCAGTTGGCGCCGAGCTCGCCGGCCGCTTCGCGAGCGGGCGCCGAGTTTTTGTCCACCATTGTCTTTGATATAAATTTTAAATAGGAAATGTTCCTTTTTATGGAGATCTAGTTTACGGCTGACAATGAAGGTAGTATAAATCTAACGTCTGCGTCAATGTCCCTCAGCGATGATCGATCGATAAACATTATTTATGCACTTCCGTTGGACTCGGCCCGATTGGATGCTTTTGACGTGAGTGAATTCATAAAATTAGACTATGACGAAAAAATATAGTGATTCATTGGATCTTTAATCCATACTAATATTATTATAAATGTGAATGTTTAATTCTAGTGGACAAGCGGTTCGCTGTAATAATTTTTTTAAGAGAGCTAGCTATCTCTTAAAAAAAGAAGGGCTAATCCGTGATGCGGTCTATCACAAATTAGCCCTTTGCTATGTATTTATATCAATACTGTATTCTGTATTGTAGAAACAGTTGCGTGCCAAACTAAGTATAAAAATAAAATTTTTATTTACCAGTCCCATGTATTTAGGTATGACCTAAATATAGGTTATGGGACTATTACACATACGGCCATCCACAAGGTAAGTAACTTAATACATGTGTTATGAGTGACAGATAACTGGTTAACATATACATATATAATTTTTAAATAATTTCTTCAATACACATACATATCTTGACCCAAAGAAACATCATATTGTTTATAGAAAAAGTTGGTCCTCGACAGGAATCGAACTCTTGATCCGCGGAGCTAAATGCAAGGTTACTGCCGCCCGCGCCACGGGTCAATCGTATATACATATATATAGAAATGTGTTACTATGGCAATACGATAATTTTTGAGCTTGTGTCGCATTCAATGGCAGGGCAGCGTCTGCTTGGCTCACTAGTAACTTAATTACTATCTGAATGAAATAATTATCATAAACTAGTTCGCGTCGACTTCATTTGCGTCAACTTTTGTGACACAAAACCTGCTTCCGCAGGAAAAAAATATATACCTAATTGATGGTTTTCTAAAACAGATATGTAAGCATCAATTGGTCCAAATATGATCACTCATCATCAATGTTTGAAACCGATCTCTATCATTGCGTGCAATTTTTTTTAAGAATAAAAAAAGTTATGGTAGATAAGAAATCAAACTTATATTATATTAATAAACATCTCTAGGCAGATTTACATCGTACATATAGACATAAAATTTTTCCATTAACGTTTCAAATTATTCACTTCACATTATTATGCAAAATCGCTTAAACATACTGTTTCAATATCCTCGTAGAAAAGAAATCCATACAAAATTTACCGATACTCTGTATTACATTCTCAATTCCACGTCCTCAAATGCGCAATATCAATACAAACAAAATTCCCATTAGTACAACCTCGCCGCTCTCCTAATATGGGAAAATGAAGTTCCACCATACGCACGTTGGTACGCGTCCCAAGTAATAACCTACCTGTGATCGCTCATTGAATTCAAATGAACCAGTGCGAGTGCGACCCACATGCCAACACAAATAGACACCACTCACGCTTATGACACATATTATTAACATTCTGATGTGAAGAGGCCTGTATCTATGGCTACTTTCCACGATCATGCAGAAAATAAGTAATTATCTCTAACCTGAAACAATTCTTTGTTCAAGTTGACTCTTGAAATGCCATACTAATGAAGCTAGCACTGATTCGTAAAGGTGCTCTTACCGAGAAGAACTATTAAGAGATCCGGAGATCATTGTTTTCGAACATTAATATTTAAATAATATATGATCATTCAACAAATCAAAAAGCCTTACGAACCAATCTAGTGCGTAGCTGGTTGCAACTTAAATCCAAGCTTTCTTATCGTTTACACCACGTGCAGAGTTTTGAAACAACAGTCAAAGTACTTAGGTCATTTGTTGTACAGAAACGTAAACGAAAAGTAAAATCAATTGACTGAATGCCTGAATATCTGAAAATACCTAAAAAACTATATCCATAACAAATAAAATACAGCTATTGTTAATTTGATTCCTTAGATTATAAAAAAAACTTTAGTATTTCTGAAGAAGTAAACGTGTCTTACTATATATTTATAAGGCGTACTGTATATATACGTCACAATCATCGTGGCTTTACACAGTAAGCCTGTGAGGGAAATATGTCAAAAAAATAAACATGCGAAAACCGAATATAATGCAGCTTACAAAAAAAAAGAAATATACCTTGGTTTATTAAAAGCTGTTACAGATTGTGAGTTATTAAATTAATTATAAAACATTACTTGTCTGTCCGAAGAAAGGCCGATACAGTGCGACCGATCAACCAATACTCGTAACTCGACGACACTAACTTGGGAACGTTTATTTTTATTTCCGTTCCCTTCCAACCGATCTCTAATGAATACGGTTTATCTTTCAAGTTTATATAAAAAATAAATCGCTTTTAACTGAAGAATCACGCCTTAAAAAAGAAACGCTTATTAAAATTTATTTCTTTCTCTCCTCGCGGCGCTGTCTTGTACATTGGCTCGAATAAAATTAAAAAGTCAAGAATTCTTATTTATTTTAATACAATAAACCGCAATCGCTGAATAAAGATAAATAAAAAGCAATAAAAAATAAAATTGCATTAGCAATAAACAAAATACTTCAGCGGATGTGGGCTGAGCGCAAGGCGGCGCACACCGGCATACATGGAGTGGTGGTGTCGTGTTAGAGAATTATTAAAATTATTCTTTAACAATATTACAACAAAAATATTGAGTTAAAAAAATATATGTAATTTTCTTTACTCAATTAAATCGTATAAAATTTGGTTCTTTGTGACAGAAGGAGTCAGAAATTAAGAGTGTAACCACATATGAAGTTAAGAGAATGAGCACTGATCTCAAATTTTCAAACAATCTGTACCAGTAACTTTGTTCGCATGAACTTAATTCTTGAAATACCCTCAATAAGTTTTTTTTTCTAATATCACAAAGTTACAACGGAAAATTTTTGTCCTGTTATTTTGTAATTTCAAACTTATATTTAAGAGCTAAGTTTAAGAAACGACATACTCTTATAGGATATACTTTTTATACCATCGGAATGTAAAGATCATCGAGAGATTTTTTTATCTTATATTTATATTGATGCATTGCATTTAATGCATTATTTACAAATATGTTTACGTTTATTTTTATAGTATTAAAAGTTATTTTATTAGTATTTTATTTGGTCGTATCCTCGTTGTCTTTAATGAGCTTCGCCTTTTTATCGCGTATTCGACAAAAAAGTTATTTTTTTTAATAAAAATATATAGTCCTCTTTCTAATAAACGGCCACTCCACGGTAGACTATTGTCGCAGTGTCACGAGTGCTACACTCTGTGGCGTTTTCTTAATTGTGCCGAAATATTTATTTGATTGCGAACTTTGCGGCGCTGCCGTGCAACAGAAATGGTCATCGGCATCCCCGCGACCGCCACAATGGCCACTGGCTTGTTTTCTGCTGCGAGACTTAGACACCTGCGCTATTTATATCTGCAATATCATTTATATTTCTAGACGTAAGTCGGAATAAATGAAACGACCCTTTATACTAGCGTACAGCTAGCATTTAGGCATAGTTATCACATCCACCAAAACACGCTTGAGCTTATTTATGAGTGTTCTTTAGAATGAGCCCAATGTGTAGTGCAATACAAGGAACGTCCTAGATCTTCACAAACGTATACCGAGTGGGTAACAAGATTCACTACAAGCCCTCGACAAACCTGTGCTAAAACATATTCATTGCAGATATGTAAGTATCCTATAAACTTAAAATTTCATTTTATAACTTTTATATTTTTTACGAAGGTTGTTAAAATTTAGCCTGTTAGTATCTCACAGCTGGACAAATGTCTCCTCTCTCCTTTTGGTGGAAAGGTCATGCTGCCCCAATGCGTATAGGAAGATATTTTGTATTTTATATATGTACCAGATAACTGTGTCGTTAATCACTCAGTGAAATAAAGTGAATCGCTCAATCTGGTTCTGATTAACCTTGGCAACAACCTTGCCAGTGAAAGTGCCGTGTAATGGCCAATCGAGTCATTTCACGATGCAGAAAGAAGAACAATAAATTCATTATCTACTTAGAAAATACATTATCATCTTTACAGATTATTGTAACACAAATAATTGTTAAATGGAATCACCAAAGTCTGGTGATATACAACTTCCAGCTTAGTTCACTGTGTATTTGCCGTGGTGAAAATATCTAAATTTTAAAAATAAAATGCAATTGTTTTTTTTTTAAATCAGTGATCATAATTAATACAAAATATATAAGTGAATACAACAATATTAATTACCAAAAATCATCATTTGCCTGCTCTTATCCCACGTTTTAAACATGTTGTTATACAGGTAGACAGGCCGCCAGCCTCACGTCAACTAACCTTAGTCCCCTTTTACACCTCGGTAAGAAATTAGGCTGGTATATAATACTTAGCCGGATACAACATGACGGGTCAACTTAGCTTAGTCGCCTTTTTGACACCTTAGTAAGAAATGAGGGTGGCTATTCTACTCAGCCGGATATCACATAACAGGTCAACTTGCCTTAATCGCCTTTTACAACACCTCGGTAAGAAATGAGCGTAGTCCATCCTACTCAGCCGGTAACTAACTAAACGGCGGAATATTAATCACCAAAAATATAGCTAAAATTATCAAACAATCTATCTTATTTTTGACTATCAAATCTCGTTCACTAGCGCTAACATATCAGTACAAACATTCAGCATCTTACGAATTGAAAAAAAAATAATGTAAAAGTACATTAGCAGCAATCTGCGAGCAAACACCTATCTTATCGACTAAGCCAAGACTCACGGAGTATGACTTCAATATTAAATTCCAATGCAGGTCAGTGAAACCGCAAAAAAAACGTTAGTTAAAACTAATATTAATGCATCAAAATTTTGTAGTAGGTACATCAACGTCGACCGATCGTGCGCGTTTACGACATTTCTTATTTAAAAAATGGTCAGTTGGATAACATCTATACTTATTATAAAACAAAGTCCCAAAAAGCTGTCTGTCTGTATGTAATCGATTTTCTCAAAATCTACTGAATGGATCTTTGTACGGTTTTCACCAAAAGATTGTGCAATACTTCCGGATGGTTTAGGTAAATAGTACATATCGATATTATTTAAAGTGTGTTGAAGAGATCGCGCAGTTGTTAAAAAACTTGCTTGCTGGCAGCTTTAGTCGCGTGTGCTGCGTAAAAGAGCAGAGATACGCTCAAGTAATGTAGAATTGTAGATCTATAAAACTACTACAAAAAAAGTCTGCGATAGCATGTCTCTATCTCTTATGGTTAACTGAAAATAATTACTTTTATGTTTAAAATTTGAATTCTAGAAAAAAATTGTGACACGCAGGTTTCCACGCGGGTGAAACCGCTGGCACAGCTAGTTTTATATAAAAAAATTAAACTAACCAACTATTAATTTTCAATGTAAACAAACTGGCATATATTACAATGTTTAGTATCCTTCACAAGGAACATTTGTTTAAATTGAGATTGCCAAGATTGTTTTAAATTTATTTGGGACATGTCCTGGTTTTGAAAAACTGAATGGAATGCAATATATTAAATTGTTTTATCTGAGTACAAAATGTATGTAAAAAAAATTTATGTGGCCTCCGTTTTAAACATTATACAATATTAAATACATATAAATACTTTTCATGTATTATGTATTTTACTGTACCTATTTCTCATATAAAATACAATTTCTTTTCCACATAGATTATATACATAAGACAGAAGCACCTTTAAACTGATTTGTCGAGTTTACTAAGACTTACCTACCATTTTAACCGTCAATATTTATTAAAATCAAATAATTGAAAAGCAAAACGGTAATTACGCTTCTGTAATAAGATAATTTTATGATAATTTTTTAAGATATAAAATTTCCATTCTCCTGATATTGTCTAGTAAATTAGCTAATTATTAAAAAATAATTAATTAGTAAAAGCCTTTGCGTTTTTTTTCTGGGAAATTATAAAATATACGAAATATAAAATTTATATTTTTCATACATGACAATGGTGTAAACGCAAATTTATTCAAGTTTTACCGTACGCTAGTGTCGACTATAAGTGTAACATAACAAAGTAACAACAATATTCTCTTCCGCATACAATATGCGAATAATATCACAAACATTAAACGAAATATGCTATCACAGTAATATTAAACTCTCTAAAGTAATAGTAAAATTATCTCGCTATAATCCGCGATAAAATAAAAAGGAAATATATGTAATGCTAAATGTAGAGTGTACTATTCGTTTTCATATCTGGAACATGCAGCATTCCTTAAAAACAGATGAACTAACCACCACAATACACAAGCACTACACACGTTCACTATCACAAACTCAACAATCATTTCGCCCCGCAACCGAAGCATCATCAGGATATAGACTCCACGACAAAATCGCAAGATTTTGTAGTGTTTGTGTATTTGTGCATGAAATAAAATGAAAATGGTACAAAAACGAATAGTCCACTCTACATTTAGCATTATATATTTCCTAATTACTTTGTCGCGGATTATAGCAAAATAATTTTACTATTACTTTTGTATTATGGATCTCCGCATAGTAACGCCTAATTCTATAAATTCATTAAACTCTCTTTATCAAATATATCCTGGTTTTTAACATTTTACTATAGCGAACTTAGTTAAAATAGAACACAACGACGCGTGAGCCTTGTCCATCAAACCGTTGTCGTATCGCCGATCTAAATGGGCCACGGAATCAATACTCAATACATTCGTAACGCTGTAACTACGCCTCGTGCATGAAGCATTCACCGTGAGAGATGAAATAAAGTATGAAACGGTCGGCTCGCTGCGGACACAGCTGTATGGCGCCCGAGCCCAGAGCCAACAATCGAGATGCGAAGTGACGATAACGATGTCAACTAGCGCAGCGTATCCTCGCCGTTCCCATCATTTGCGATGCTGTTCTAATCGTTATAATTACCCCCTATCGATCACACGGACATATGATGAACGTGAATCATACCAAAGCTTTTGCATATCCTTAATAATCATATACTTAATACATAAACAAATATATGGCACACTTACACACACGGTAGTCCTTGCCCGAAGTAAGTAACTTATTACTTGTGTTACGAGTGACGGAAAACTGGTAAATATACTACATTTATAATTTTCAACACATACTTAAATACAAATATACACCCAGGCTCGATGAACCAACAAATTGTTTACAGAAAATGTTGGCCCTCAAAGGGAATCGGACCCACGACACGCGGAGGTGAAGGCAGGGTCGCTACCCACTGCGCCAACGGGCCAGTTCAGGGATAATATTATGAATGCGAAAGTATGTCTGTCTCTCTGTTACATTTACACGGCTTATCCTTCGGACTAATATTGATAAAATTTTGTACACTAAACATCGGGCTGACATGTAAATAAAATAAATTTAAATTTTCTTTTTAGTAACAGAGAAAACACATTATTGATTAAATTCCTTAGATATATATCTAAATATAAAAAATAATTATAGAATCATTTTGCTAATAACTTTTTTATACTAAAAAAACTTACTAAGATTTTAAGGAATTAAATCATTATTTTTGATTATAGAATTTCAAAAAGTCTACTTCTAAAGATAATATAGACACACTTTATAAAAAACATTTCACAATTCCTGTACCTCGAGTTACACTTTGATTGAACAGAATTTCGTTTATCGATGTGTATACATCCCAAAGAAATATAGTTTGATATATTTACCAAACAATAACAGAGATCGTTTATGAACATTCTGTTATATTTCGAACACATCATCACTGCTCCAAACATTTACGATTTCAGTATTACATATAGAAGTTTCGTCCGAAATCTATGCAAAAATATACTCCAAAAAAAAGAGATTAACTAATATTTGCGTAATTTCACGTGTTGATAAACATTTTATTACGTTTATGGAGATGTTTTATTCATTAAGACTTGTATTTGTACATTAAAAAAGTGTCCAAGCAATTATCTGTGCGTTTCGTATATTATTCATCGTAATCCGAGAAATATTTTACACAAGCATAACTACAATCCAGGAAAACAGATTGAGGAACAGTTGAAATTATTTTCGCAGATTTGACAAGATAATAGATGAATTTTTTCGCTGATTCTTTATTTTTTGTTTTGACAAACAATGGTGTATTTTTATATATTCTTATTTGCTTTCCGTCCGTCAGATGTAAGCATAAACTTATAACAATTTTAACGGAATACCAAATTCAAATTCAAATTCAAAATATTCTTTATTCAAGTAAACTTGTAAACAAGTGCTTTTGAATCGTCAATATCTACTGCTGATTCGGAAAGCTGTTCCTACCGAGAAGAGCCAAAAAGAAACTCGGCGGTTGCTCTTTTTAAAATATAAATCTTATCACTAGTTACATATAGTTATTAATGTCTCGTACAGGGTCGAAGAGAAGCTATATCCAAGCATTCTTATCGTCTAGGTAATCTTCAATAGTATAATAGGCTTTCTGAATTAGCCTTTTTTTAATAGTATTTTGAAACTTATCAACATTAATCTCCGACTACAGTCGACCGCAATCTATGAAAATATAGTTTGAGAAGTAGCAGAGATCATTTTTGCACAATTGACGTGTTTATGAACTCTCCGTTATATCTCTTTGATCGTATCTAACTTGTCACGATCGCTTTTTAGTCGTCTTTTTACGACTAGAAATAAAGACGTTCACCGATCGCTATTTGATGTTATAATTTTATCGCTCCAATTTTTGTGTATATAACTTTCGATTTAAAACCATATTCATGGTTCGTCCTAACAAAGCTGACTAATTATCGTGGCGCGGCGTGTCGTAAAACAGTGCATATTGACGGAATATAGAGAGGCCGGCACACAGTGCTTAATGACATTAATCACATTGATTTATTGTGGTTCCGAGTTATTACAGGCCGGGCTCGGCGGTTATGTGTGCGTGCGTGTATACAGGGATGCATGTTAATGTGGGCGCCTACTTCTTGTAGTCAAATAGGATGACATACAGAGTGATCTATATTCCTTTATAACAGCTACAACTTCTTATAAAACAATAGGGCTGAAAATTCAACAATTTAACTTACAACAAAATCAAACTTACTTTTAACCTTATTAACTTAAACGCGAACTCTTTTTTATTATTGTGTATTCCACAATTTCGAGTTCCAGTTAGAAAAGTATTTTACTGATCTTGAAACAAAATGGGAGCACCCTGGACATCGAACGTGTTCATAGATTTACGGACGAGCATGTGTGCGTGCACGGCATTAGGCAACAATTTACGCTGTTTGCGGCGTGTTAATATTGATTGGCTCGCTTTATTTCGACTAGCGCGAATCTATCCACTAAACTAGCTCTTGACGCGACATTGTCAAAATAACAACCTTCACATTATTTCTAATCTAATAAAAACAAAGTCAAATAAATATATCGATTCACCTAATTATCGGTATCGGTTCGATATTAACTATCTACAACGATGCAACAGTGTACTGTTACCAGCAGCTATCAATTTACTACCCAAATTATATAGTCTGCTGGTATGCCTTAGAATTGATTTGATTCATCAAGTGTATATTTCATACAAGCATAGATTCACAATCAGGCCTATTTTGGTCACTATAAAAACTGTTACGCAAATAATAATATGACAGCTAAGCACAAAACTCTCAAGGGTTAAAAATTGCAATTTAAAACCTTGTAGTTAAAATTTTTCAAAATAAAAAAAAATATTTAGTACTTAAAACAAAAATTTGGAATCGATAATTGGATTGGATATTAAAAAATTTTAATAAACTGTATTAGAATTGTGGAACGCATCTTAAAAAAAATTAAAGTTACGTTTCACGTAGTTGTTTCATCCCTAACTATGTCAGTTTAACTGTTTAATAAGTTAATTAGTTATGAGTTTAGTCTTGCAATTCTACAGATTTAATTGTATTTGACTTTGAATTAAAAAAAATATTTAAGTAAAAAACTAATCTTACATGTCAAACATAGGGTAACTTAAATCACAATTAACACGAAGACAGACTAAAATTTTAAAACACTAACCTAGTAAATACGGGAGTAATAATTACATCACAGATTAAACTGAGACTTTACAAGATTGCGGGTAACAATTCCCCTTGTATCCGTGTGGGCGGAATGTCAACCTTCCCGCAACCTACTTCAGCCATGGGAACCGTGTCTCCGCTTATAGTTCTCGAGTCGTGTTTACAATGTCATTTTACGTGTCGACCGCACTGACCACGTCCCCGAGTCGCGGACGCGTTGGCCGCATATCAATCAAGGCATTATAATTTCATAATGCACGCTTGTCAACGTAAATAATACGCAAAATTTATGTTACGAGGTTCTCACCGTTCGACAGAGGCGCAATGAATACTTAATGGGCAATCATTAAGCACGAAACAGTGAGCGTTCTACTCATATTCATTTGAAGACGTGAGTATAAATTCAATTAAGCTTTTCGTACCGAGCTACTGTCGACGACGGCTTAGATATGCCGTCGATCAGAATATTACAAGGGAATGTCCGGCGTATCTTAATATACTAGCGATCAAATTGGCGATAACGAGTTTAATATATGTTGTAATTAGCCGTTTTGCCTCACGTACTATGCACCTACTCCTGCTAAGTACTCGTTCCTTCCAGTCGTGAGCGAATTCCTATTTGCATATACCCTAGCACAATATTTATGTGCTGTCATAGGGAAAGCTTCTATTTGCATTTTTGTATAATTGGAATACCTACGTGACACGTAGATGTGTGAAGGAAAAAGATTGGACGATGGATTAAACAATCAAGGATTTTATAACTCATGTCCGTATATTTAGGCAGTTATTTTTTACCTAATACTAAAATTGTCCTCAAAAGTTTTTTCAAATAAACAGTACCTCTGACATACGAATAATTTGACGAATTTATTATTATTTATTAAGTTATTAAGTTATTGCGCATTAATAAATGAAAGCCACAAGAATGAGCTAACACACAGAGAGTGGGATTGAGTTTTGGAGGTTTCAGATACCAGCAGGCCTACAATGAAACTCTTTAAAACCACTGTTAAAAAGAGGCTTATACAGAAAGCCTACTATACTGTTGGAAATTACTTAGATGATAAGGATGTGTGGAAGTTTACTTGAATAAAGAATAGTTTGAATTTGAATTTAAATTTGAATATTACGACTCAATTGAAGACGTAAATTAATTGTTTTGCTTTTTCATAAATGGTACATGTCGGTATTAGATAAATTGTGTTGAAGAGATCGCGCAGTTGTTAAAAAACTTGCTTGCTGGGAACTTTAGTCGCGTGCGCTGCGTAAACCAGCAGAGATACGCTAAAGTAATGTACTAGAGAATTGTAGAGCTATAAAAATACTAGCATGTCTCTATCTCTCACGGGTAATTTAAAATAACTATTTTTATATTTAAAATTCGAATGCCTGCGAAGCCGCAGGCACAGCTAGTAATTAATAAACATAAATTTAGTATCATTGAAATCGCCATTCATAAATATAAGGACGGAGGTATTGCGGCCGCGGCGGAAGTGAGTCCATCCATCATCCGCCCGCCCTGGATAAAAACGCTCGTTAGCCACCCTGCCCCTGCCCTCCGTCCTGCTCCTGCTCCTGCTCTATTAATGTTCTACTCAAGTGCCTCTATTACGCCTGTCATTTATTATATCCATTTTCACGAATTACCTGATCTCATACAATGTTCTTCATTAGTGGCTAATGGTTATAATGAATGGAATATAACAATATAAATAAATAAATAAATATATTGCTCCATGTTTAATATTCTTGGTTTAATCCAAAAAAACATCAATATTTTGTATTTAAACTTTTTTAAAGGTTTTATAGCGTCACTGAGTTATTTCAGAAGATCTATTAGTATTTTTATACATATATTTTTTTAATATAATAAACAAATATAAGTAGATAAATATATGGGACACTAACACACACGGTCTTTTATCCCAAAAGTAAGTAATTTAATACTTGTGTTACGGGTGACGGACAATTGGTAAATATACTACATATATAATTTTAAATACATACTTAACTACAAATATACACCCAGGCTCCAAGAACCAACAAATTGTTCATGGAAAATTTTGGCCCTTGGTGGGAATCGAACCCTTGACCCGCGGAGCTGAAGGCAGCGTCACTACCCACTGCGCCAACGGGCCATTCTACTCAGTATCTCTTTAAATTTCCCAGATTTCTACTATAAATTGTCTCTTAGGTCAATCAAATGAGTCTCGATAAAGTGACAGCCCTAACTCTGTGGATCAATTTCAAATAATACCGAAATGGAAAACAGCCATAAAAACACAAACCTCAGCGTATAGTGAATAGTTCGTAGGTAAACGTATCTATAAAACTGAATAAAAGTTTCAAATAAATCCGCAGTCTCGAGGGCGTCTTCAAGCGAACCTCGGGCTTGGATTGACGCGAGGGCGACGGCGCTTCGTCGAGATACGAGAACTCGCTTATAAATTTTATACGGAACCCGGCGGGTATTAAAATTATTATGAAACCGCGGCACTGCGATAAGGCGGGATGATACCGGCTTAGCACCCCCATCCACCCCCACTAGTGCACGACACTCGAATGCCTTATCAGCGTGTATCTAGGTACACATGAAAAGTTGCCTCCGACGTTTATGCACATGTTTGCGTTATATTTTTATTTATATTTACAGTATAACGTACCTTTGTCACTTCATCAATATTCTCTATTTTTCTTATAACAAATGAAAATAAAATTATGTGTAAATAATAATAGCAACGCATATTTAATTTTTATTTCAATAATTTAAAATATTTCTCCGCCAGCTGAGTAGAATAAAAAGTCCCCAAGTCTTACCGAGGTGTCGTAAAAGTCTACTAAGGTGAGTTAACCCGCCGTCTGGTATCCGGCTAAGTAGTATAGATCACCTTCATTTCCTAACGAGGTGTCGTAAAAGGCGACTAAGGTACGTTGACGTCAGGCAGGCTGCCGGTCGTAAAATTAAACCAACGCTTATACGTGCTTTTATTGATGCTAAATCTAGCAATAATATATGTAACAAAGCAAAAATCGCAAACTATGAAAGTACACTTTCTTAACTTATTTGGGTCATATTGAAATATATAGGTAAGTTAGCTCACTAGGTTCGGAGCTGCGACATAGTTGTACGTTGGTCACAAAGTCACTGTCGTCAGCGTATCTACTCATAGCCAAAAAATGCAACTGCTGTAAAATAGCATTCTGTTCACTGATGGGCAAAGACCCCCTGTCTCCTGTTTGGAGACAATACTTGGAGGGTCAATCATTCTGCTTTAATGCAGATCGGTTTGTCTAATATATCCTAGCAATTCTCCAGAGATATTCAGGTTTCCTCATGGTAACTTTCTTTACCTAAAAACGTTGTAAACGTTGTAAATTATAAATATCGATTGGGCAAACAAGTTTTATATTGCAAAACTTATCGATTTGCCCGAGTTTTAATCTATAATCATAAAAATATTTGCTAATTATATATTTTTTTAATTTTATTTTATTATTTAGGATCATCAACAGGTTTTACATATTCATCTTAAATGCTACAAAAAGTAAAAATATTTGCTTAAATTTATAATATATTACGTAAACCTACTTAAAGATAACAACAGCATGCATAAGAGATTGACATATAATTAAAAGTAAATAAATAAACATAATTGGTAAACAAATATTTAAAAAAATGAAGAGTTAACAATATAGAAAGGAAAAATACATAAAAATTTAAAGTTAAATAAAACTAAAAAAAAACTAAACATTAAAAATCTTGAATTAGTAATATAAATATTCGTACAGCAATTTTAAATATTTAAAGTAAATTACGATATTGAATAAAAAATATTTCTTCTTAGTCAATATACATATAATAAAATCGTTGAGATGTCAAATCTGTACATTTAATATTAAAAGAAAAAAAATAGTGCAGTCGTCTCAAAATACGCTCCTAAACATGAAACAATAGTTTTTAAAATTTTTGTCGGTTTATCTGTTTGTCTGTTTGTCGGTTTGTCTGTATGTCTGTGCGTTTGTTCCCGCTAATCTCAAAAACCGCTGATCCGATTCGGACGCGGTTTTCACTAATATATAGTCGGAAGTCTCACTTAACATATAGGGTATGTTTTATTCCAATCGGTCAGCAAATAAAAAAGATATGTCAATTTTAAGGTGAAAGGTCGTATACTTTAATACTGGTACTTGCATTTTTAACCTTTTTTTCTGTTCCTGGAGCAATCTTTTTTACTGAATTTCATATGTTACCATGGCTAGGAGAATCACACATCTTTTTATGAAAACTAGGCTGGTCTGAAGCTGATTTTTTTTGAAAAATTTTACAATTTTATTCCAGTTTTTTAGGGCATTGTGCGTTTGTTTCCGCTTATATCAGAAACCGCTGATACGATTTGGACGCGGTTTTCACTAATATGTAGTAGGAAGTTTCACTTAACATATAGAGTATGTTTTATTTCAATCGGTCAGCAAATAAAAAAGATATGTCAATTTTAAGCTAAAAGATCGTATACTATGATACATAAGCTGTGATAGCCCAGCGGTGAGACCGTGCGACTCTTTCGAGGTGGTCGCCAGTTCCCGGGTTCAAAGTGCCTAATTGATAATTAAAATTTATCACACACTTTTCGGTGAAGGAACACATCGTGAGGAAACCTGCATATCTCTAAAGAATTCTGGGGATATGTGTAACTTGCCAATCCGCATTGGAGCAGCGGGGTAGGTCTTAGCTCCAACACGTCTCCTCAGAAACGGAGAGAAGAGGGCTTATGCCCAGCAGTGGGATTGTAATGGGCTATTACTTAACTACTTTACTTTATACTATTTATACAGGTACTTGCATTTTTTCCGTCTTTCGCCGTTCCTAAAGCAATCTTACCTGCTAGATTACGTATATTACTATGGCCAAGAGAAGCACAAATCTTTTTATGACAATTAGGCCGGACTGAAGCTATTGACGTTATTGAAGAATTTCACATTTTTATTAGTTTTTTTTGGCCTTGTGCGTTTGTTTCTGCTAATCTCAGAAACCGCTGAAACGATTTGGACACTGTTTAAACTAATATGTAGTAGAAGGCCTCATTTTTTTATTCATTGGTCAGCAAATTAAAAAATTTTAACTTTAAGTTGGAAGGTCGTTTGCAATTATAATGGTACTTGCTTTTTTCCGTTTTCCGTCGTTTTAATGAGAATTATGGACGGTGAATGTTTGTATGATGAAATGAATCTTTTTATTTTTTGAAGGCATTTACTTGAAATTCTGGATGAAACGTAACAATATAGGTATTAGAACTTATAGTATAAGAACAAAATATAAGATATTTTTTAAGCAATTTCTGCTTCAAGGTGGTGAAATATAGAATGGAATACTAGACGCTTAAATCAAAATAAATGTAAGGGGATCATTTGTATGGAGCTTTAAATTTTAATGATTTTTTAAAATGTGTTATTATTTCTGTAGGGAAAGTGGCCTGATACTATCTCCTATTCTGCGCAAAGCCTCGGAGCTGTCTCCTTTAAAACGGTGACTGAAGCCTATATCTACCATGCGGATTGATAGGTTCGACATATTCCAGAAATTGTCTAGGGATATGTAGATATTTATTTCTTCATTTTGTCCATGTTTTGCTTCACGAAACAGTACATGATGAATTTAAGGTATCAATTAAATAAATCCTTACTAATATCCGAAAGTCTGTCTGTCTGTATGTTACCTTTTTAATCGGCCAATCCGCTGAACTAATATCGATGAAATTTGCCACAATTATTCCTTATATACCGGGGTAATGTTACCCTATATGTATAGGCTATAGAAATTGTGTTAATTCAACATGAATAGGATGACATTAAAAACGCTATCTCTCATCAACATAATTAGTTTTTTTATTCACAATTTATCAAATTAAGTTTAAATTTAATAAATTAAGTTTATAAATATTAACGGTCTGGAATCGAGTCCTTTAAGGCAAAGTCAAATCGGAAAATAAAATAGGTTGTATTTCAGAGGTTAATGATGTTTGGCTTACGTCGAAAGAGTTATTTTAGGAAAGTTTTAAAAATAAAATTTAGAAATCAAAATATTGGTTATTGTTTTCTGAATAAAGTTAACTTAGGTATTACAAAGAATCATAAATGTAAGTAGTATTTCTATGTCCTAAATTAAATAAACTATGCTTTCGAAAATACGTTATCTCTGTCATCCCGAAATGTTACAGCCGATTGTGAGTATCATACAGAAATACAAACCTCGAAAAAATTATCTTAATATGAATAGCGTTTCAATGTGCTGTCATTATTTGGAGTCTAGATCTTCAAAAAGTTTAACTCAGCATGCATCCGAAGAATACAGCAGATTGTGATTAACACACTCAAATGCCAACTTCGGAGATATTCACTCAATATAAAGAGTAATTAACTGTGTGTCATCGTTGTCGTTCAAAGTTTAAAGCTTAAAAATGGCAAAATCGATAAAATTTGGCATAATTAATGCTTATACATCGGGGTATAGGCTAAAGAAATCCTGTTAATTCATCAGGAATAGGATGACATTTAAAACGCCATCTATTATCATCCTATCAATTTTTTTTAATTCTCTGTGTTTGATACACACAGTCGAGTCAAATCTGTAATTAAAAGGAGGTTCTTTATCACGTTGTTTAGCTTACGTGGAAAGAGTTATTTTAAGAAGAGTTTTTATAAATCTTGGTTTTTGTGTACAGGATAATTTTAAATTATCTCTTATAATGTATAACAAATGTAAGTAATAGGTGCTATTTATTAAAATAAATAAACTATGCTTTGGAAAATACGATAAATTTCTTTGTCCTCCCGAAATGTTACAGTCGATTGTGAGTATCATACAAAAATGCAAATTTAGAAAATATTCTCTCAACATGAATAAATAGCGTTTCATTGCAGATCGCTGTCATTATTTGGAGTCTAAATCTTCCAAAAGATCAGCTCAACCTGCATCCGAAGACTACATCAGATTGTAATCAACACACTCAACTGCGAACCTCGGAGACATTCATTTAATATAACGAGCAATTAAATGCATATCAACGTTGTCATTGAAAGTTTAAGGCTTCAAAAGCGGTATAACAGCGTAAAACAAGACTCATAGCAGTCCGTGATCATCACACCGATATGCAGGGCTTCGGAAACGTTCGTGCAAAATGAGGGGTAGTTAAGTGCGAATCGCATTCACCATTCGGTTTTGAAGGTAATTTTTGCTTACACTAAATTAGCACACGTGTTTTTTTATTTAAAAGGGTCTGTCTACAAAGACAAGATTCAAGGTTAAAGATTGGACAAAAAGTACAAAGATTCAAGTAACTTAATTTTACTTACATAGGGAGTGCAATTCCAAAAATGATTCACGACATAACGTATTATTTATGAAAGTAAAGTAATGGTAATGTCATCCTATTCCTGTTGGATTAACAGGATTTCTATAGCTTTACCCGGTGTATAAGCATTTATTGTACCAAAATTCATTTTTATTGGCTCAGCTATTCGGCGTGAAAACGTAACAGACAGGCGGATTGTCGCATTTACTTTTAATTATAACTTACATCAATTTTACATTTAAATAGCTCAGCTTCCTTATGTTATGCTTTTACTGTTAAATTAACAGGATTTGTAGAACTTATATAGCCTATAAGTTACCCTGATGTATAAGCATTAATTGTGCCAAATTTCATCGATGTTGGTTTAAGAGAAGTATTTTATGTAAAAAGTTAAGATTATACTAAAAAGTTATTTTTTTATCATGTTTTTAATTTAATCAGTAGGCCCAATGGAGTCTCACATTGACTGATAAACTGAAAGACGCTGCTGTCCACTAAGAGAGGTTTTACAAATTTCTTATGGTTTTGATCGAATCTTTCCAGTGCAAATTAATATCTTTGCTAAATAACAGTAATGGCATGAAGGAAATTAAATTTAAAATGGAGTAGTAGTAATATTCGAGTAACGTAACAATTGTCATAGGAACTGCTATTTAACCCCCCGGATCGATTTGATTTTTGTGATGGAGATATTTGCAAGGTTGGATACCGATAGAAGCTATTGAGTATTACAGAACTACGGTCGACGCGGACGAAGTCGCGGGTAAAAGCTAGTTTTAAATATGATGAGTGAGTCACTAAAATATCGATATTTAATTTATAATTTAAATGACTTAAAATTAAGTTTCAATGGCGAAGGATTTCTTTAAAAAAAGTCAGTATTAAAATTCACATGTGAAAATACAGGAACTTGATACATAAGCCAAACGAAGTTATTCCAACGATCTAACGTCGTCGGGTAAGTTTATGCAGAAGCTGCAGCGGTAGGTATGTCGAACGACAATTATAACTTTGTCCCCGGACGCGACTGTACGTTCCACTGGAACAAATAAAATATGTCCGCGGCAAGGGAGCGGGAGGGAGGCACGAGACAAAGATAAGCTTAACCAGCACGAAATTATGAGCGTTTAACTGTTTCTAGCTGTAGAATCTGGCACGGGCGCTTCGCCCCATATTTATGAGGGGGTGGCTGCGCGCCCCCCGAGATAGCGCCTTCCCCGGAAGAGCGCCGAGCCTCTGCCCGCCCGTGTCCTGTCCTTTGGCACTATAGCGGTCGCACTACACACTGTCATACATGCCTAGCAACCGCAACAACACTACTTTTTTTATGCGATAAGGCAAACGCCTGGCTGCTATCTCACCTGATGGAAAGCGAAAGACGCAGCCTAAGATGAACTGCGCTTGCTAAGTAGGTGTCTATTCACTCGTCTTTTGAAGCTATGCTTAATCTTAAGAATCCGGGAAGATAGATACAGAAAAGGGAATTCCATACTTTGGCTGAACGCATCAGAAAAGATGACCTGTAGCGCTTTGTACGCATTTTTGGTACATTAATTGTACTTGCTCATAGCGTGCAATTAACAGAGGAAAATATTATCTGTCCATGTATTTAGACTGATGAAATTGAGCATTTTTATATATATTCGCAGATAAACTAACCGATTTTGGCATATAATAACAGAACTTTGAATTAAAAAATTGAAAACGACATATTCATGTACATTCTTTTCAAACGGTGGTTTTCCATAGCTGGACATAAGTCTCTCGAAGCCCAATTGCACATCAAGTGATTTAGTCCACTCGGCAATCCTAACTTTAGCTCCGTGTCACGGTAATGAAATAAGCAACAATTTTATTTCTACTATAGATTTACTCATATCTAGTTTAATTACTTAGACGCTCCGTGTATAACAAGTAACTCTGCTATCCATTAAAATATCAAGTCTCAGACTAAGACCGAAGTCTCAGATCAATACAGGATCGTTACCGGTATAAATTAATTATTTAATCTATCCTCGATATCATGATGTCTGGTCATAAGCCATAAGTCCTCCGCTAAACTTTTTTTTTTTGACTGGCCCGTTGGCGCTGTGGGTAGTGACCCTGCCTTCAGCTCCGCGGATCGCGGGTTCGATTCCCGCCGAGGGCCAACATTTTCTATAAACAAATTGTTGGTTCTTCGAGCCGCGGTGTGTATTTGTATTTAAGTATGTATTTAAACTTATATATGTAGTATATCTACCAGTTGTCCGTCACCCATAACACAAGTATTAAGTTACTTACTTTGGGGACGAACGACCGTGTGTGTAAATGTCCCATATATTTAATTATTTATTTATTTATTTACACGTCACCCTAAGACTTAGTCTGGATCCATAACTGCATCATAGCATCACGATGATCGACGCTAGTAGAGCTTTTGTCCTCTATGTCTGCATTTCACACTCGTCATGAATTAAGAGCTCCCATCTAGCTCGATGAACAAGCCGTTAGGACTTCCATATCAATTTAAAAAATCAGATTCATAGGAACCATTGACCTCGTGATAACCCGAACATATTGCCATTTTTTTTTCTTTAATGTAACTTTTCCGTTCTTTATATTATATACTTGCTACAACTTTGAAATCTTTATAGCGTCTAGTTGTATATGTGAGTAATAATGTAACGGAGGGTCACGTTACTTTATCATTTAAGTGAAAATATACGGCACAGGGAAAGAGAGAAATGTGCAAAAACCGTCTAGAGCATTATACTGCGCGCGAACCATTACTTTTAATAAAAATAAAATAACAAAATATGAGAGTCCGGCCGCTGAGTGCCCCCGGACACTTTTATATTTGAACAGCCACACGACTCTACTCTTACCGGCTGCCATTATTAATTTCTTCATTTAACATAATAATACGGTATTTTTTAGTTTGTTTAACTTAATAATTCACCTTTTGTTAACCGCCACATATCGTATTAAAGTGACCTAATACAAAAAAAATGTTTTGTGGTAAATTGTAATAAAGGTAGATAGAGTAGCACCTAAAATACAAAAGCGTTAAACAGACCCATAAATTGAAAGTGCAAGAAAACATCAGTTTTTTTAAATATTTCATTGAGTGATGTAATAGATGACATTGAAATAAGAATAACAATTTATCTAATTTAGCTTTAAATATCTAGCCACGAAATGCTGGAATAATATTCCTCCACCTTTTCGAGAACTACATTCGAAGCACTCATTTATAAATGCATATCGGTCATATTTACTTCGTTCACAAAAGTGCGAATGAACCTTTAAATGCATCCTCTATACTGGTCACACTCTGGTAAGATCTTAGATATCTGGATAAATATATATATATATATATATATATATATATATATATATATATATATATATATATATATATATATATATAGCTAATATCGATTTCTATAAATATATTGTAGAGCATATTTAGAAAACTATTTCATGTTCGGACTTCCCTCGACAGGGATCCGGCAGAATATCAGCGCTGTTGGTATTCTTTCACCTCCAACATTAAGCTGAGCCAGTACCTTTTCATTGGCAAGAGACATTCTAAATTAACTTTCTATATAATGTCTGTTGTTATTGCTCTCTGTATGTAATCTTTTTATTTTGTGTTGTGTGAATGAATAAAGGTATTTTATTCTAATTCAATTTGGCCTAATTTTGAATTAGGTCATTTTAAAACTAAGCGTGCGATAGGTGAACCCTTGAATATTCCTTTGTAAATAAGTGTTTAAACGAGTTAACTATGCGGCTTATAAAGCTTAGAGTCACTGAGAGGGCAATGGAAAGAGCAATGCTCTGAGTATATCTGAGTGATCAAATCAGAAATGGGGAAATCCGTAGAAGGAGTAAAGTAACAGACATAGCTAAATGCGCGAAGCTATATATGTGCTATGTATATATGCATATAGCTATCGAGTTTCGTAATTTTTTTCTAACGGTCTAATATTTTTCTAATTGCACCAAATAAAGGCAGTGTCAAATTATATGAAAAAAAGATTTTAAAATCACTCATAAGTTTATCTTATCTATTCCACCAGCTTTACTCAAGTCTGGGCATCGACGCTGAGCAAATAGATCATAACTAGAAATAAAAAAAACATGCACGTTGTTACTATGTACAAATATAAAATCACAATTATATAAAATGAAATACAGGTACAATATTAAACAAAGACTAAAATTGGTATTAGTTGAAATTATCGTAATACTGTTTCGGGGTCAACACCATACATACACTTTGAATATGACTGACGCATAAGGAAGCCTTCAAGCTAACACGTTCACTGACCTGCGTCGACGCGCTACAGATCGCACTTGCGTGCGAACGATACTCCTGCGTGCCCTTTGCAACCTTCTTGGACGTCGATCAACGTCCACATTTAATGACTTAATTTTGACATCCTTCACCCTCGCATTCCTTCACAAAACCGCTTCATAAAGCAGAAAAATTACATGATTACCGTACACACTAACCCTTTCATTATTGCTGCGACGATAATCGCCGCGTCTTCGTCGGCACTAATTACACTCGATATTCCGACCTTACGAGGCTTCGTCTACCAATATTGTTCATCGCGATCGTACGTCTACAAAATACGAACAAGGGTGATACGTACCTATAGAAGCCACAGTAAAACGGTGCGAAAATGGCAATAGCTATTCAGAGGGAGATATTAAAATGCATGGAAATAAATTCGGCGTCGCATTCGCCCGTACAGCTCTGGGGGTGCAGTAAAAATAAACAGCGACGCCATTAGAACTCACTTCCATATTCAAATTTATGAACGCGTCCGCACTCTGCTCGGCTGGTCATCGCCGCTCGCTACCGGCCCACCGGTCATTTCATGCGAACGCCATAATAAATGTGACGATCAATTTAAAAAAATATATAACCCTCGTTTCCCCATGCACTCAACCTGTACAATCATTTGGATTTTCCATTTGATTATACGCGATACGTTTGACTTTTCTATCAACTGACCGGTGATGAATTAATTTTCTTATTCTATCTATTCTATTCATAAGCAAAATATGAAAAGGTTTTGGATGTAGTTTTGTAGGATGTAATTAAAAGTAACTTATATATATAATCAAAAAGGAACAGAACAGAAAAAACAGTTGCCGATAGCAAAAAAACAATAGACGTGGCAGGATATAAGATAATAATTTTAAAAAGGTAAAAAACTAAAACAAAACAAAAAATACATTCCTTAAATTTAAAAAAAATGTAGCTTGCATAGTGTGAAGCCCTAAATTGGTAAATCATTATATAATGTAAATTGGTCAATATTGAGTAATTCACTACAGATGATGAATTTCAGAGGTCACCATCAGCTGTTATTGTCCGTCAACGACTACATGCGTGCGTGCGTATTTTGCTATAATCCGCAATAAATAAAATATATATAATGCCAAATGTAGAGTGTGTATGTAGAATTCCTTAAAACTCATGCACTACCCCACTACCCGCCACCAATAACGCAACAATAACCTATCACTGCACACATTCACTGCCACAATCTCAACAATCGTTTCGCCCCGTAGCCGAAACATCGTAAGGAGAAACTACACGACAAAATCGCAAAGCGACGCATTACCCGAATAAGGAGAGTTATTAAGTAAGTAATATGTTTAAGCATATTAAGAATTTTTAACCAATAATTTGCACATTACAAAAGTAATAATAAAATTATTTTTGCTATAATCCGCGATGCAATCGTGTATCGCAGATTATTTGCACTTGCACATGCACATTGTGCATTTACACATTGTCGAATTAATTACAATTATTAATTACATTACATTACTTATAGAGTTTATGGGCTATATACTTAATTTAATTTATGACTATTGAAATTTTATTTTTGTGTAGGATACAAAGCCAATTTCACATAAACGCAACGAACATATAAACACAGGTTGGCCCCAACAGAGCATCTCAACAGGTGGATCCAAAGTGGACAAAGGACGGCAAAAATTATCTCTATCGCTTCTCTCACCCAATTTGCTAACCTCCAGTTCAATTCAGCCATTGTGAGGAACATGCCACTCGGAATAATGACAAGTACATGAATATAAAATCCAACTAAGTAAGTAGATTCTGTATTTTCCTGAAGCCTTAATTCTGGCGAGGTCCACTATCCTGTCGAATATCTGAACTATTAATATCATTAGAAAATCTCAAAGAAAATGTAAAGGATACACGTTCGGAATAACTCTTTATAAATGAGACTTAAGGAATTACCACCATACATTGAAGAAATACAAGTCGTCCTCATGGGACCATCAGAAAATGCATCAATAATAACAGTGATAAATTCAAATGAACTGTAAATAAATAAATGTAATATAATAAATAAATAAAGTTATTGTAAATAATAATAAAACGAACATGTGAACATGAATGAAATGTGTTAAAAATTCAGCAACGGAATCTCGACTAATAAAACCATAATAAAAAATTATCTAATTAGCAAAATGTACTAACATTTTGCTAATGTTAATAAACATTTCAATATTGATTATAGAGAATATGTACTAACATATTCTTAATCAAAACTTAATCTAAAAGTTTTTCAATATCATGATAACTTTGAGTGTGAAGCCATTTAATTATTCCTCATTAGCTGGTTTTGATGGTAGGAATTTTATATTACATATTGTTACTACTTTGTTGTACTCATATGAGTGAATATAATAACTGAAACGTTTAGCAATATGTAAGATTAATCAGGCAAGCCAGGCTTCAGACAATATAAATTATTAGACTCAGGATCGTTCACATTGAACAGGAGCCGACGAGTGACGCGTGCTTTAGCTTAAATAAACAGACGTTTTCAAAAATTTTGTATATTTAAATCGAATGTGACTTGTGTTACTGGGCTATTTCTGTTTAACACCCGCACTGATGGATCTGAAATAACACCTCCCAATACTGCCGTTCAGGGAACTCACATTAATTCATATGGGATTAGGTGTCATCATAAACAGGAATTATTTAGTCGACTGAGGTTAAAAACAACATAACGCTGCCTAATTACTCGAAATGTGTAAAAATAGTGCTACTAAATAGGAGAGTAATGAAAATATTTTGTTTAACGTTAACCATAATTTAACTACACAAAATACAACTACACATCATACATGTTCACACATGTATGAGATCGCGCAATTGTACTAAAAACTTATCTGCTGGGTGGGAACTTTAGTCGCGTGCGTCGCGTAAACCAACAGAGATACACTAAAGTAATGTACTAGAGAATTGTCGATCTACAAAAATACCACAAAAAAGTCCGTGACAGCATGTCTTTATCTGATATAGTTTATACACAATAACCACTTTTATGTTTTAAATTTCAATTAATAATATTACATCGAATTTGAGACATGAGCTGTGATAGCCCAGCGGTGAGACCGTACGACTCTTTCGCAGGGAACACGAGTTCAAACCCGGGCAGGCACCAATGAGTTTTTCTATTAAAACTCATGTGTCTAATTGATAATTGAAGTGGAATCGTGAGGAAACCTGCATATCTCTAGAGAATTCTCTAGGGATATGTGTAACCTACCAATCCGCATTGGAGCAGCGTGGTAGGTCTTAGCTCCAATCCTTCTCTCCAAAAACGGAGAGAGGAGGCCTTAGCCCAGCAGTGGGCATAGTAACAGGCTGTTACTTAACTTTTTTTTAACGTGTGCTGATGTATGACTTTGTATACTTGACCACCGAAAATATTGGCGTCCAAAAAGCGTCCTATATGACCCTGACGATCAAATAACGATCGCAAAACACAAAAACACGTAATACACGCACAGCGTCTTCGCCGGCGAAGACGAGGTCCCAGTTTTCTGACGTCGGTCGGTCGTGGCTTCTCGCCACCCTTCCGACGTCGCAATGACTAATCGAAGTCATACCATCAGCCCTCCACTACACGTCACCCTAAGCCGTGGTCCGGGCTCACAGGAGGCACCCTTAGGACGACGTTCCCCGACGCTAGTAGAGCTTCTGCGCTCTACTCTCTGAATTTCGCAACCTCGTCGTTACTTCTGCTCTCGCCCGCCCCGCTCGTTGACGCTGTAAAAGCCGTTAGGGCTAACAGCATACAGTCAGTTCGAAAAAAAAATAAGACTATACTACAAATATTTATCTAGTTATTTATACAATAGAATTAAACTTTAAATAAATCCTTTTAAAACTGTATCATAGTAATAATTTAAATTAACTCGTTAAACTTGTAAATAAAAATTATACCGTCAGAATTTTTCTTAAAATATACCGCCTGCAATGGACGTCCGACCTTAACAACAAGATTTTGACTTCATTGTAATGAAAGAGCTTTAAACGCCACAATAAGCAGATAACCCCGCTTTGTTTAAATGTTGTTGGATTAAATAAATTACTTATGACAATTGTGATAATACGATCAGGATATTGTACTTAGGACAATGTAGCTTTGATTGTAACACCTGTAATAGCTTTCTTTGAAAAAATATATTGAATGTAATATGACCACGCAATAAAAGAAAAATAGTCCAAGGAAAGTTAAATACTTTCCTTTCCCTCACACAAAATAATAATTGTAATGATCCCATTCTAAAGCACTCAAACGTCTAGTGAGCACCATGTGCACAAATTCAATTTTGAAAAATCAAAATATTTTCGTCACCAACAATAAATGTAAGTTATTATTATAAAATGATTTACTGTATAGAAAAGGGGAATTTAATGACAAAGAAAGTGGTATACAAATATGGTATAATTATTATATAGTAACATGATCTAAAAATCAAGGTCAAAAATTTGTACAACGCTTCGTGTCGGTCAAAGGGTTACAATTAAAAGTGGTGTGAGAGACTGATCTCTTCAGTAGGTGACTTGTGTTAGACACAACTAGGCTCCCATCCTCGAACATCATAAGAGAAATGCACTAACAATATAAAAATGTAAATAGGTTTAAGAGGGAAACAAAATTAGAGTTAAATTAGAGAAAAAAAAAACAAAATGGTGAGCGTGTGTGATTGTGAGCAGAGTGAATGTATGTTCATATGTTTACGTGTGTGAAAGGGATTTTATTATAGAATGTATGTTAGCTTACAATGCTTATGAAACCTTCAGTTTCATTGTAAAATCTTCCTGCACTCGAATTGCGGACGGCACAACATGTTTTAAACATGTAATGTGATTAGGCTATTTATATTACTACCGACTACATGCTTGACGTCAACTTGCCTTATTCGCCTTCTACGACACCTCGGTAAGAAAAAAAGGTGCTCTATTCTACTCAGCCGGATACCATATGGCGGGTCAACTTACCTTATTCGCCTTCTACGACACCTCGGTGAGAAAAAAGAATGCTCTATTCTACTCAGCCGGTACCATACGGCGGGTCAACTTACCTTATTCGCCTTCTACGACACCTCGGTAAGAAATGAGGGTGGTATGTTCTACTCAATCGGATGCCACACGGGGGGCGATTTACCTTAGTCGCCATTTACGACACCAAGATAAAAAATAAGGATGGTCTATTGTACCTACTTAGTCGGATGCCACATGGCGGTTTTTAAGAGCAACATGGTTAAAAAGCGCGACCTCCTCTCGCCGGGGAGTCTGCGGGCAGGAGGCGGTGACTGGCTAAATCTAAATTAGATACATTCAATCACATACATATCGGCCTCATCTGCGCTCTCTGTAACCTGTATCGAGGACGTAGCCAGGCTATAATATTAAACCGTAATATAAGTAAAGTAAAGTAGCGGCCTGTTACAATCCCACTACTGGGAATAGGCCTCCTCTCTCCGTTTCTGGAGAGAAGGGTTGCAGCTAAGACCTACCACGCTTCTCCAATGCGGATTGGTAGGTTACATATATCTCCAGAATTCTCTAGAAATATGCAGGTTTCCTCACGATGTTTTCCTTCACCGAAAAGCGTGTGATAAATTGCAATTATCAATTAGACACATGAGTTTTAATAGAAAAACTCATTGGTGCCTGCCCGGGTTTGAACTCGTGTTCGCCTCGAAAGAGTCGCACGGTCTCGTATGACTCTACAGACGATAATAGATTCGAACCCCGGGCAGGCACCAATGAGTTTGAGTCTTTATATTAAAACTTATATGTCTAATTGTTAATTGCAAATAATTTATAGAATTAGGCGTTACTTTGCGGAGATCCAAAATACAAAGTTTCACAGACTTTTTCTTTATTTATGTTTGACATTTTTGACATTACAATTATTTTTGGTACTCTATTTGTCTATACTGAAATATTTGATGTAGTAAAAAATATTTAAAGACGTAAAATATACAATAAGCATTAATTATTTGACTCGAACAAGTAGGTAATAATAACAATTATTTTGCCATAATCCACGATACAGTATAATAGAAAATATATATAGTGCTTAATGTATAGTGGACTATCCGTTTTTTCATACCCGTTACATGCAGGATTCGTGAAAACACATGCACAAACCTCCACCACTACTACCACAATACACAAGCACTACACACGTTCACTATCACAAACTTAACACTCGTTTCGCCCCACAACCGAAGCATCATCAAGAGATAGACTCCACGACAAAATCGCAAAACTTGGCTTTATATATTTAGCATTATATATATTTTCTATTTACATAATCGAGTATTATAGCAAAATAATTTTATTATTACTTTTGTATGTATGGACAAAATCGCAAAGCTTTGCGATTTTGTCGCGTTTGTATATGGTGATATATATTCCACTATACATTTATAACTATATAGATATTTTCTATTTACTTTATCGCGGATTATAGAAAACTAATTTTATTATTATTTTTGTATTATGGATCTCCGCAAAGTAACGCCTAATTCTATAAATTATTTAAAAATGCCTTTAACAGTCGGTCAATACGGCCCAGGTCGTATTTAATTTAAACATACAAAGCACTCGACACGACTCCCGACCCGCGCTGTTTGGTAACGGACGCGCAGTTTTAAATATTGAACCGGTAGCTCGAACGCATCTAGTTACGGATGTCAATGTCAAAGGATTCGATACAGCTCTTTTTATTACCGTGGCCGCGTCGGGCCAATATCGGGGGTTTTCGGCGATTAATCAAAATTAACTCCTTATCAAATAAATTGCATTTTTTTGTTTTGATATTTACAGAACATTAACAAGCTTGAAATTGTAAAGCCATTGTTGAATTGGAATAATATGTGAGGAGTGTAAATAAAGTAGCGCCCTGGTACTTATATAAAGGATTTGAACTTACAACCGCTCGTTGAGGACCACGACAATTGAACTTTTCTTCACATTTGAGACATGTCGTTTGCTGCCCGCTGATGTTCATTTGATGAATTATTTCTATGTAATCTATAGAGATTACATATAAATAATTAATCTATGTAATCTCTATAGATTACTAATTGAATGAATTGAAACGAAATAATTCATCAACATCAGAGTAGTATCATCATAACATAATCATAGGATTATAATAATAAGAATTAAAAAAAAATCCTGCCTTTGAAACCATTATTCGATAATAAGATCCCCGCGCTCTAACCGTTGCGCCATCATGAAGGTTTTTGAAAAGACTGAGATTTTTAGTTTATCCGTCAAAAAGTCGTTAAACAATAAAACGGCGGACCGTCCATAGAACATACAAAATTATAAGACGATAATTAATAGGTCCTCGAAACCAATATAGCAATAGACAAACAAAGGATTATAACTTACAGTGTTGTAGCTTCAATTAGCGAATGTGGGAGGCTTCGCGGGGCGCGCGGCCACCGCCATCTAGCGGGCGCCGGCGCCGCCCACCGCGGCTCGGACACATGTCACTTATGAATATGAGGCGTTATGATTATGAAAATATGCCCCGCCCCGAATATGGAATATGGAGGAGGGGGTCGAGTGCGGCGCGTGCGAATGGGCGAAGTTTGATTTATGAGCCGGGCGCGGCCCCGCCTCCCTGTCATAACTGTATACCTGGTGCGCGCGCGCGACACCGCCGCCCGCCGCTCGCCGCCCGCCGCGCCGCCGCCCGCCGCCGCCCGCCGCCCGCCGAGCGCTCAGTCCCGCTTCGGATGGCGAGTGCTGCGCCCGGCCGCGCGCCAACGCTCACTCCGCGTCCGCACGCCGCCCGCGCCGAGCGAGGCCCCCGCGACTGACCGCGCTCGCCGCGACGCCGCCCTGCCATGCGCCGGCTCTGACCCGACCTGCGACCCACCATGCCGCGAGTCAAGCCCGCCTGCGTCCGACGCGTCTCCATCGGTACTTACCCGTATTCCTCGACGACAACACAGCACATCACACTACACGCCGAAATTGTGAAACTCCACGACCACTCGTGTTTACTATTTTCCGTGTTTATTATAAACCGCGGAAATCGCGAAAACGTTCGCGTCGTTGTTTAGCGTACACAGTGAGCACTTGAATCCACTCTCGGAGAGTTTAGAGTGCAGTGATATTTCGACACGAGCCTGAGATTTAGCAGGAATGTGCGGTAGGTAGGTGTAGTGAGTTCCGATTAGGGATGTAATACGATTTGTGGTGACCGGTTGCGAATAAATCGAATTTGCCTGCGCGCATCTACATACCCGTAAGAAAAGTCGGTAAGCTTTTGAAAATAAATCTTTACACTTGAGTATTGCACCTGATTTAAACAATTCAATTATCATAAACAGTGGTTTTAAATCGATATTTTCAATTGATATATATTTTGGTCCAAATTATGTTCTCTACATATCTAGTTGCATAATTCAAAGTGTAGCTTTATTCAAGTTTTATATTATTTGAAAGTTTGATCAATTTTACAATGAACATAAAAGGCATTGTAAATGTAGTAATATATTATTCCCAAAAATCTAAATAAAGAGTAATTTCTGCCAAAAGTAAGAAACATAACATTCTAGATATTGTGAAAATAGTTTTTAATTTTTTGTCTTATCGCAAATAAGACAACTAAAAAATAATATTACTCATACAATATGAGAATTGAGGATTTTTACCCATAAAATTTTGTCCCAATAAATTTTGCCCACACAATAATACTTTTCGTAATAGCATAAACAACAAATTAAATGAAACATTTCGAAAACAGTGCTCGATTTGTGGGCTTACTATTAGATTTGGACCGTAGTTTAACGTCTGTTTTTTGAGCTTAAAAAGTAAAATTAAATGTTCACATCGATTTTTCCCTAGCTCCATTAGTATTAGTATTGATCATAAAGTAAAATTAATCTTTTACATAAAAGTATTATTTGAGATATTAAATTTAAATAATTAGTTATAAACCGTAACTGTATGTCGGTATTAAATTTACTTAACTTACGATTTACAAAAACACTGTGTTAACTACATTAAAAATAGTAATCGGAAACCGTGAAAAATTATAAGGATAAAGAAAAGTAAAATTAACTATTTTTTTTAGAAATTTAGTTGTTATTTCACTATCTATGTTTTCTTTAAATAACTCAGATGAGTGAATGAGAAGAATGAGTTTTAATTGAAAATTAATAATAATTAATTTTCGCGGATAGACCACTTAGTTATCATAGCCCATAGTTTCGTTGAGTCGCTTTGTTTATTTTTATTTTAAGTATGTAGATAATCGTTGATTTCCTTTTTATATAAACGTATACATTCATTTCCGCCGTGTGGTATCCGGCTGAGTAGAATAGACTATCCTCATTTCTTACCGCGTTGTCGTAAAAGGCGACTAAGGTGAGTTGACACACCGTGTGGTATCCGGTTGAGTAGAATAGACCACCTTCTTTCTTACCGAGGGGAGATAAAATACGACTAAGGTAAGTTGACGTCAGGCAGGCGGCAGGTCGTAAAATACGTAGCCAAAGCATGTGACAACATGTTTGTAACATGTGCCGACCCCACTTTAAGTGGGATAAGGACAGGAGGATAATGTAAATACATTCATTCATTCATTCAGATATTTATTTAAATCTCCGCTAAGAAATTTACCATCGGTCCGGTAAATCTGTTTCTAGTAAAAAGTATATAATAATTCTCTTAAAAGATTTGTTGCTGAATATGTCTTAGGCGAGTCTTATTGTATACATATAAATAGAAGCGCCATTATTTAGACAAGTTATCTCTTCTATCTATACTTATTATAAAACAAAGTCCCAAAAAGCTGTATGTCTGTATGTAATCGATTTTCTCAGAATCCACTAAACGGATTTTTGTACGGTTTTCACTAAAAGATAGTGCGATACTTTCGGATGGTTTAGTTAAATAGTACATATCAGTATTATGTAAATTGTGTTGGAGAGATCGCGCAGTTGTTAAAAAACTTGCTTGCTGGGAGCTTTAGTCGCGTGCGCTGCGTAAGCCAGCAGAGATACGCTAAAGTTATGTAGTAGAGAATTGTAGATCAATAAAAATACGACAAAAAAGTCCGCGATAGCATGTCTCTATCGCTCACGGTTAAATCACAATAAACTTCTTTAATGTTCAAAATTCGAGAAAACTTTGGTAAATCACTGAAATCCACGCGGGCGAAGCCGTTGTTGGCACAAATAATTATATAATGTAGTACCTACTTGAAATTAATAAAACTATGCTTTAGGTGAGTTTCATAATTTGTAATTTAAAATCAATTAATAAGAATAACAATCAATGGATTTACATTCCTAAGATATTGTCGCAACAATAATTGTATTGTTTCAGTATGATCCGTGTTAACTGGATCATGGATATATGTATTATATATTTGGAGGCTCTATTGTCTTTAAGAATTTACTCCTACCCGTGCCTCGTAGAGCAGATTAAGCCGTCGGTCACGGTTATTATGACGTGACAACAATAATTTATATAAATTAAACGTTGCTTTGTCGAGATTTTTATCGCGAATTATAGCAAAATAATATCATCGTTACTTTTGTATAATAATACCAGTTAACTTTAGGTAAAACTTATTTTATTACCGTGGCTATGGGATAGGAACTATATACTCTACTTTAACTTTACCATTACAGCAGTTCAAAAATACTATCAAAAAATGGCTAATTCAGAAAGCCTATTATACTATTGAAGATTACCTAGACGATAAGAATGCGTGGATATAGCTCCTCTTCGACCCTGTACAAGACATTCAAATTTCAAATTCAAATACAAAATATTCTTTATTCAAATAAACTTGTAAACAAGCGCTTTTGAATCGTCGACTCTATTGCTGGTTCGGAAAGCCGTCCTACCGAGAAGAGCCAGCAAGAAACTCGGTGGAGCTCTTTTAAAAAAGAAGTATTCTTAATACTAATTACATTTTGTCTTAGCTATCCTGCACAAGGTCAAAGAGCAGCTATGTCCACGCATTCTTATCATCAATGTAAGCCTCCACAGGCTATAATAGGCTTTCTGTATCAGCCTCTTTTTAATAGTATTTTTAAATTGTTTTTAATAACTTTATTTCAAAGTTAAAATTGATTGTGGAATTTTGTTATAGAATCTTATACCCAAACCCACAAACGACTTACGTACTCTTACAAGGCGCAAAGCAGGAGCCGCAAGCTTATGTCGGTTCCTACTTTGTCTATTATATACATCGCCAATCTTTTTATAATTATGTATATTTTTATGCACAAAAATCAAATTGCTAAAAATATACTGTGAAGCCAACGTAAGAATACCTGTTTCCTTAAACTTCTCTTGCAGGGACTCACGCGAATTCAAATTATAAATGCCACGTATGGCTCTTTTTTGCAATACAAAAATTTTCTCAATATCAGCACATTTACCCCATAACATTATTCCATAAGACATAATGCTATGGAAGTAAGCAAAATAAACTAGTTTTGCTGTTTCGACGTCTGTAAACTGTCTTATCTTTCGAATAGCATAGGCTGCTGAACTGAGTTTCCCTGCGAGAGCTGTTATGTGTGTGCTCCATTGGAGTTTTGTATCCAACGTCATTCCCAAAAATACAGTTGTATTTTCTGTTTTTAGTGGTACAATGTCTATTAAGAGCTCATTTGCTGTTTTAGCTGCATTAGGCAATGCAAATTCTAAACATTTCGTTTTGTTTGATTACATTAATAACTATATGTAACTATTGATAAGAATTATTGTTTAAAAAGAGCAACTGCCGAGTTTCTTGCTGGTTCTTCTCGGTAGGAACTGCTTTCTGAACCAGCAGTAGATGTTGACGATTCAAAAGCACTTGTTTACAAGTTTACTTGAATTAAGAATATTTTGAATTTGAATATAGGCTAGGTCCAAAAAAACAGAACGCGATATTTTAATAGATTTTACAAAGTCTATCCAACATTAAAAATAAGTTTTAGTGAAGGTGTTACCAAGAAGTATCGGTAAAAAACTTAATTACCTTTTTTATGTTTAGACATACAGCAGTAAACACAATTCGAATCAACTTCTTCGAGCTTCTTTGACATTGTTTATTAATTGCAAATATTTTTTATTACATCAGATTCTTATTCGAATTCCAAATATTCTTAATTTAAACTGGCTTTTACGAAAATGTCCGCATAGACAAATTATGATGGAGTTCACTGATTCGAAAAAGTACTTTTGCCGTGACGAACGAGCAAGGCTCGGCGATCGCTCCTTTCAAAAATATTTTATTTAAAATAAAAATACTATTATACTTTATACACTATATACTTTAAATAAATTATTTTTCAAATACAAAAATTAAATGTTACAATTATTCTGTATAGATATACAAATCTTCATATAAGTTTTCATTTTATGGAATTCTGGACAACTGTGTAATTCATACTTTAAGCCTTTAAAACTCAAAATATCCTTAAATGAATAAAAAATTATTGACAAATAGTGACGGCTACTTAGAAACTTCATCATCCTTATGCCCTTATCCCACTCTAAGTGGGGTCGGGACAACATGTTACAAACATTTTGTCATATGATTCGGCTATGTATTTTACGACCGGCCGCCTGCCTGACGTCAACTTACCTTAGTCGTATTTTAAGACACCTCGGTAAGCACGAGGGTGGGTAGAAACATAATCTTATAAAGAGAATTTAGAAAATAATTTATATATTAACTTGATTTAAATCTTATTAAAATAAATTACTATAACTGTCAGATAAGCTTATGTTTAAATTTTACAAAATCTGCATATATAGAAGAGAAAGTGTGAATGTATGCTCCTTATAGACTCCGAAACGGCTGGACCGTATTTTAATGAAACTTCTAGTCAATCAAAAGATTGATACAGTGGGTAATCCTATGAAATTCGGTGGCAACCGCAGCATTTTTTTGCAACTCTCATAGACTTTTCGTTTCAAGGGCAACTCGAAACCAGACTCGCCACAGCAACACTTGACAATATCGCTTATATAATATATAATACATAACTATCCTACTAGCAGGTGTGATAATCAAAATCATCAATTACAACACGTTATTAAATTATTATCGGTATATTTCCGGTACGTAACTTTTTTCATGCTTTTTTAACACTTCTTTGGATAGAACAAGTGTGACTAATCTTCGTGTACTATTTATAAATATCCTATGTATAGAATAGGAGAGTTGTTCCTTTAATTTACATTTATTAGTATAATATATATAGGTAATATATATATTATTAGTATAATACAAGCTGTGATAGCCTAGCGGAGAGACCGTGCGACTCTCTAGAGGCGACATAGGTTCAAACCCCGGGCAGGCACCAATGAGTTTTTCTATTAAAACTTATGTGTCTAATTGATAATTGCAATTTATCACACGCTTTTTGGTGAAGGAAAACATCGTGAGGAAACCTGCATATCTCTAGAGAATTCTAGGGATATGTGTAACCTACCAATCCGCGTTGGAGCAGCGTGGTAGGTCTTAGCTCCAATCCTTCTCTCCAAAATCGGAGAGAGGAGGCCTTAGCCCAGCTGTGGGTATAGTAATAGGCTTTTTTTATATATAGGTATGTCGGCGCAATAATAAATAATAATAATAAACATATGGGACACTCGCTATACATAAGTTTTTAGATAATAATTTAATAAACGTGATTGTATTTCATTGAATATGGACAGTAAGGCGGGGCCCAATAACGATACTTTAATATATACAATAACCGGGACCAATAACCAACCTGTTAAGGCTCTCCGAGGCATATAAGGTAAAGTGTCATAATAACTGAACATTCAATTTGAAGGATTAGAATTTTAGAAAGTCCACAGATAATCTATTACCTGGATAAATGCATGGAAAATTTGTTACTTTATATTGAAAAGTTCGCAGACGATATGGTGAGCATCCTACTAATCCTATACTATCCTACTAACATTATAAATGAAAAAGTTTGTGAGTATGTTTGTTACTATTTGACGGCGAATCCGCTGAACCAATATCGATGAAATTTGCAGCAGGCCTACCTTGAACTCTTATCGCGACTCAATTGAATACGTAAACGAAGACCGCGAACCGCTTTCTTTTCGTACCATGAAGTGTGAATTGCATTGGGGTCGTAATGTTTGAAAAGGATAACGTTATATGAACTATAGATAACTCTGTCGCTTTTACTCACATGTTCTTAGGACAAATTCCGAACGCTCATTCGGCAACGACTTAAAGTGTGCGTGCGTCTTTAAGACGTCATGGTATGAAAAAGAAAAACAACTTAGTTTACGTCTTCAATTGAGTCGCAATAAGAGTTCATGGTCGGCCTGCAGGACAAAATCGCAAAGCGAATCATTATGCAAACAACTGAACCACGAACTGAAAGAATTAGGGTGTTATTAGGCCCACAGATAATCTATTATCAGGATAAATACATATTTTTATTTTATTTTATACTAAAGAGTCTTCAACTATTGTATATTATTTCAGACGATTTTATATAAATACTTTTTTTATATTTAAATCTTTCAAATTATTACTTTAGTTACTAATTACTAAGGAAATTGGACAAAGATTAAATACACAATTTATGTGATGGAAATAATTCATTTTTCTACGTTATAGATATAAAAAAAAATGCACTCAACGTTGGAATTCCTAACCATAGTTCATTATTTATGTAAGCCGATATATTAAAGCCTTCAAAATTGAGAAATATTAACCTCGAGGTCTTGCGATACGCACGTTAATGAAGTGTTATCAAAAAACCGTAAACAAGTTTCCCAGTTTAAAGTAGATTTTCATTTATGTTACTTTATTAGTACAATATAATAATGAACATGTAAATGTGTTAAATGAAGTAAAATGCGTTGTTAGCAACTGGAAGAAACAGCGAATTTGGAATATTTTTTTACAATAGGTAATGTGCTATAAATTTTTATCAAATAACTAACTATAATGATGATGTGTAATTAATTCTTAAATAATATCAAGGTGACAATAAAATTTAAATTTAAATTGTATCTAATCATTTTATTGTATCCAACTTGTAGAAAGACTTTCGGGTTGATATTTTGAAACATATTTACCAAAATATAGTTAATCGTCTTCTAATAATATGTGAAATAAATTGTAGTAAAACAATTGCGGCCTTAGTCGATAATTGGTAACCGCAGTCTAAACCTAATACTTTAACTGTGACTCTATCTAAACTGGTTTCTTTTAACTTCGTTTGAATATCTTATCTATCTTAAGAAAAGCCGTCGGTGGCAATTATTGACAGAGACTTTCACTAGTTAATAAATAACCTTAAGTTTTATAGAAAGAAGGGTGGTGTTACATCTTATTTTTTACTATAACATACCCTCGAAGTCGTGATACTATAATATTATACGTTATGTATATAATAGATATGTATCTCCTAATTACACGAAGACTTTATATCTTATTCACGAATATTGTTTTCTTATATCCGTATTTTAAACCCGTGATAGACAAACGACTAATCCATGTGTTTTCTTGGGGCTTAAGAGTCCTTTTCACAAGGATCTATGAGATTTCCATAAACACATAAGTGTTTATGAAAATAATCTATGAATAATTATGGAAATATCTATGAGTGAGATTTCCATAAACACATATGTGTTTATGGAAATCTCATAGAGTAGAGTATATACTCTAACTGATAATTACAATTCATCATACGTATTCTATCGCCATAATTAGAACATAGCCGCCTAATAATATAAAAGTGAAAGTACTTTTATTTGGCTGTCCGTCGTTGAGGACATAATCGAACATCGATGTAATTTCTTCTATGAAGTTAATTCAAGCACCTTGAAGTAACATAAGTTGCTTTCTATCAAGACACTGAAATCCACGCAAAGTCCTAAGCAGAAGATAGTCATATATAAACGCTTCTATAACGATTCTTCTTTTTCACGAGATACTCTGAACCGTGAATTCGGATAACAAGTATAAGGAAAATGACAATATATTTAATAAGTGATCCTTACTGACCGAAGACTAAAATCAATTTTCAAAATTAACTTCAAAACCACAACGCAGTGGAGGGTAATAGTTTGAAACTTGTGAACAGATTGTCATAAATCCGGAGTACTCTTTATTAATATTTAAAACTATGAAAACTATATCAAAATCCATTTATACGTTTTGACGGTATGAAACTGACGGAGACACCGACAAACACACAGAGAGAGTAGACGTATTTGAAACTTTCATTTTTCGTTGAAAATAATTTTTCGTAAAGGATTAAAAAGAGCACCTTATTCCTGTATATTACTGTCGGCAAAAGAAAAACTTCTAAAGTCCTGTTTGAACGAGGCATTTTGAGCTGAGTTTGAACTTGACTCTTTAATCCTTAAAAAGAACACTCAAATTATTATCTTTTATAGAAAAGTCGCCGACAGTATACAATTAATTCCCATTAGAGCAATATGTATTTCGCCAAGTTTCTTAAATCAAAACTATAATAGGTTGTGAATAGCATAGACTAAAGACCACATCGTAAATATCTCATATTTACTTAACATTTATTATAAATATCAAAGCGACATTTGGCTCGTAGACGAACAACTTAACGATAATTAGCTCAATCTGTATATAAATAAAGCTCATAATTTTCTGTAGGTGACGTTTAAGTAATACATTTTGATAAAAGCTTTAAGTGGCTCTATATTAGTAGAATGACGGGCCGTCAAATTTTATTAATCTAACCGCTATACTGTTTTATGACCGTTCTATAAATTATTTTGAAAAGTTTTATGTATTAACGATTGAGAGGTGCTCTCTAATCATACACAATACTAGCTTTTTCATTTGGATTTGACCGATAACTAGAACGATAATAAACTTTGCTTCACAGAGGTAAAATGATAGTAATGATAGTAGATATGATATGATAGATGGTAGTATGTACGATCAACATAATCAGGAAATTACGCTGTTCCATATTAAGTATTTAATTTTCAACCATTATATAAGTAATAGGTACCGTTTGAGGTTACCATAGTAGATTGTACTATTTACAATCAGATAACATAGGAGTCGGTTGAAATAATTGATGTCCACTGATAGATTCATTAAATTGGAGGATTTCCACGCTAAAGCTTTAAAAAAAATTAAAGTAGCGGCCTGTTACAATCCCACTGCTCGGAATAGGCCTCTTCTCTCCGTTTCTGGAGAGAAGGGTTTGAGCTAAGACCTACCACGCTGCTCCAATGCGGATTGGTAGGTTACACATAGCCCTAGAATTCTCTAGAGATATGCAGGTTTCCTCACGATATTTTCCTTCACCGAAAAGCGTGTGATAAATTGCAATTATCAATTAGACACATGAGTTTTAATAGAAAAACTCATTGGTGCCTGCCCGGATTTGAACTCGTGTTCCCCTCAAAAGAGTCGCACGGTCTCACCGCTGGGCTATCACAGCTCAATCGCTATAGCTTAATATAGGCTATTTAGGTCCTTCGACACCTCCGGTCTTCCCGATTTGTCGGGTCTATCGACACTGTGTCTTAATACAGCATTGCAGTTTCCAACATCTTAGTGCTCTTACGTTTATCAGGTCATCGAGCTAAGTGCATAGCTAACCTTCGCTTAAACTTTTCACTAGCAGAGTAACTGATAAGCTTATTAGTATAAAGTATAAAAATATTGGTTTTTAAGTGCCGAAGATATTAAAATTTCGACTCATTGCCGGAAATCGGAATGTTGGTAGACTCTACGCCGTGGAAAGGCGGCTTGGTAGATCGCGGGGAGCAGCTCGATACAGTCTAGGCTTAGGATCGTAATCGACGAAAAATATTGTAGAGCTCTAAGGATATCAGAGAAAACAGAGTTTATCCAAGAAAAGAGGAGACAGGGGTTTTTTCATTGATAACTTTACGTCATAGTATTGGCTTTTTCATTAAATCCATATTTCGAGTACTTTTAATTGCCCCATTAGTGATTTGAGTTCTGCCTGTATCAGATTCCTTAATTCTAGTGGTAACTTATATTGTAAAGCAAATGAAGTCCTTGGAAAGTACAGATTTTGATAAAGACCTCGCCTAATTATTCAAAGGCCTGTCCAAATTTATAAGTCTGTAAATCTAAGTATTGTAGTCGGTGTTAATTTTTGAAGCCTTTTTCTTAAGATACTTTGCAGAGGTTATTATGAATAGCTGATTAATTTTCAAGTAAAGGGCATATAAACAGCTTTTAACATCTTCGATTATATATAAAGTTTCTACTACTACTATAGATTCTATACTAGCCGATCCAACCCGGGTTCGCTCGGCTAGGACGACATTTATTATATAATCATATAAAAAGCATCATATCCTTTAAGTTGGACCGAAATATAACTACCAAGAAAATTTTATTGAAATAGGTTCAGTAATTATGAAGTAGAAATTTTGATGTAGTAAAGTAACATAAACGCACGACGTGTCACGCGATTTTTATATATAAAGACTTGCTGACCCGGCAAACGTTGTTTTGCTATGGAAATTGAATTTAAGAAAATTTCTTGTTGATTATATAAAAAAAACAATTGTTTAAAAAATAAAAAATAAATGTTAGGGGTGGACAACTTATCACTTAGGGGTATGAGAAATAGATAGTAGCCAATTCTCAAATCTACTGAATATGCATATAAAATTTCATAACAATCGGTCAAGCCGTTTCGGAGGAGTATCGTAACTAAAGTAATAATAAAATTATTTTGCTATAATCCGCGATACAGTAAATATAAAATATATATAGTGCTAGATGTATAGTGGACTATCCGTATTAAGCGATTTTGTAAAGCTTTGCGATATTGTCGTGGAGTCTATCTCCTGATAATGCTTCGGTTGCGGGGCGAAACGATTGTTGAGTTTGTGATAGGGAACGTGTGTAGTGCTTGTGTACTGTGGTGGCCGTAGTGGAGGTTTGTGCATGTGTTTCTACGAATCCTGCATGTATCGGGTATAAAAAAACGGATAGTCCACTATACATTTAGCACTATGTATATTTTCTATTTACTGTATCGCGGAATATAGCAAAATAATTTTATTATTACTTTTGTATTATGGATCTCCGCAAAGTAGCGCCTAATTCTATAAATTATGCTAACGCTGTGACACGAAGATTTTATATATAGGATAATAATATGATAGATAGACACAGTTACACGTGTTGGCAAAACCTTTTTTCCAATGATTTAGCATGCAGTCCGGCCAAGGGATGAAAAGCCGTTGTGACAGACACAATTTCCACTTTTATATACGTAGTTAAATGTATGTATGTCTATAAAACGTGAACTCGTTCGAAAGCCGGTTCCATTTAATGAATTATCGAAGTTTATATATACTTGCGTCCATTTACCTTGAATAACGAATAATGATAAATGATTATGTATGTAGGAATAACATAAATAATAAAATTTTTGTTAGTGGATTAATTAGCCTCTAATTTGAATTCTTATTTGCTCAAGTCTGATTTTTGACAGAATTTTCAGTCTGGTTTGTTGTAAAGTGGTTGTTTAAATTTATATACAACTTACCAATAATAGGTAATTGCATTAGATTGCCTATTCTGTATGATTTTCTGCGATCGCTTTATATTTAATAAGCAATTAATTACATTATATAAATTTAACCAGTTATATTGAGCTGTGTTAGCCCAGCGGTGAGACCGTGCGACTCTCTAGAGACGATCATGTACTCAAACCTCGGGCAGGCACCAATGAGTTTTTATATTAAAATACTTATGTGTCTAATTTGATAATTGCAATTTGTCACATGCTTTGTTCGGTGAAGGAAAACATCGTGAGGAAACCTGCATACCTCTAGAGAATACTAGGGATATGTGTAACCTACCAATCCGCATTGGAGCAGCGTGGTAGGTTTTAGCTCCAACCCTTCTCTCCAAAAAAAAAACGGAGAGAGGAGGCCTACGCCCAGCAGTGGAATAGTAACAGGCCGTTACTATAACCAGTTATTACATAACTGTCGAAAATTCAAAGAATAAAGCAGATATTTAGTGACATTACAGGCACTATAACAGAACTACCTTGCTGTAATCCGCACGAGTTAAGTGAATGCATGCAAAGCTAATGTGGATGAAGCAGGCAACATTTACGCACCTTACGCATGCAGGATGAGACACCACACGTACCCCAAGGCGCCCCCACCAGCAACAATGCACACAAGCAGCACACACAACCACCACCAAAATCTCGACGATTGATTCGCTCCAAAACCGAAGCATCATCAGGAGGATAGGCTCCACTACAAAATCGCAATGCTGCTTCTATAAATCATTTAGTGATATTATTATTTAGATAATCTTGACGATAAAAAGGTACAAAAGTAATAATAAAATTATTTTGCTATAATCCGCGATACAGTAAATAGAAAATTTTGTCGTGGAGTCTAACTCCTGATTATGCTTCGGTTGCGGGGCGAAACGATTGTTGAGTTTGTGATAGTGAACGTGTGTAGTGCTTGTGTATTGTGGTAGCAGTGGTGGAGGTTTGTGCATGTGTTTTTACGAATCCTGCATGTAACGGGTATGAAATAACGGATAGTCCACTATACATTTAGCACTATATATATTTTCTATTTACTGTATCGTGGATTATAGCAAAATAATTTTATTATTACTTTTGTATTATGGATCTCCGCAAAGTAACGCCTAATTCTATAAATTAGATAAAAAGATAGTCTATTCGAATATGAGAATAATATTGTCGTACTCATCCGGAAAGTGTCCAAATGTAGTTTTGATTACAATAATAGGCGTCGATTTTGTAACAAATAATATAGCTTTGAAAATAGTAATAATCTCTGTCATTGAATCGAGAAAGAGCCCGTTCGCCGAGAATGGATGCAATAGCGTTTTTTGTGTATTTCTGCGTAACATGCGCGTCGGGCAGCATGCGGCCCACGGAGTCTTTGAACGTGCCGCGCCGCGTTTACAAGCACAAAGCTCAAGCCAAATTGCGACAAACAGACACCTCTAATCCACCTCCTTACAAACTGAGCATTAACCGCACCGGTATCTCGCTACAAATGAGACATTTAAGCCCTTACCGCAAGATTATCCGGGATTATTATGAATGTTTTGTGTCGGTGCTCACTTTTAGCTTGCATTTCAATGTAAACATTCCGATTAGTGGCCGGTGCGCCGGCGACCATCTTCGGACCGATCATGAAATCTTACTTTTAAATGCGACGTCCGAATGTTTTTTCGTGTATCGTATAAAGATAGAGACGCTATGTCATTAAAAATTTTATGGTGAAAGTTGAAAAATCAATGAGATAAGCAAATTTATTCATATACATGTAGATGCTTTTAATAATAAGAAATACCTTGATACCATTATGAAATGTTAGAAGAAGTTAATGGCTTCCGAACATGACAAAATATGCTAATATTTATGAAGTAGGCAACTTAATAAATAGGTGATAAAATTAAATTCTTTGTCTTTTATACTGGCAATATCATATGCACTACTAACCTACACAATATACGTATAATTCTTATATAAATATCATAAATAAGGTGAGCTCATTACTATATAATAAACATGGATCCCCATTCGAAGAATAAAGTTTGTCCTATATAAACCATAGAAAATGTAACTTTATTCTTCGGATGGGGTTAGCCGTGTGGTATCCAGCAGAATAGAATAGACCACCCCCCTTTCTTACCGAGATGTCGTAAAAGGCGACTAAGGTAAATGCCGTGTGGTATCCGGTTGCATAGAATAGACCACCCTCATTTCTTACCGAGGTGTCGTAAAAGGAGACTAAGGTAAGTTGACGTTAGGCAGGCGGCCGGCCGTAAAATACGTAGCCAAATCATATGACAACATGTTACAACATGTTGCCATATGATTTGGCTGCCGACCCCACTTAGAGTGGGATAAGGGCAAGAGAATGATGATGATGATGGGGCGATACATTTATTCTTGTTTAAGACGAATGTCGTGTATGTATTTTAAATATACTATATAATACTACTAATAGACCGAAGAAGAACAGGTAACTGCTGAATGTTCGAGGTATATTGTCCGAAAAACCGATAAGCTTTGAGATCCTATAGTGCTGGAATAGAAACACCACACCGAAACACAGTGTTGATAGAACCTTCCTAAACAGAAAGGCAAAACGATGAAAGACCCAAAAAGCTGATGCTTTCTGAGATAAAAACGGAACGGAACGTGCGGAAATTAAAAAAAAGCGACCAGCAATGGATTCCCACCGATTAAAAGGAACAAAAAAAACGCCTATGACTAATATTTTCGCCAATATTACTTATTACTCATCTTCTAATTCTAACTCATTCGTCTCTCCGCAGCAAATAAGTATAACATTAAATTATTCAATACCATGCTATAACCTGATTCTAAGTTCTATGAAACAAATATTTCTTTGAAGCTTCACTCCTGTAATATTATTAACTTAAGACTGTATGAGCACATTAAATATTGTTTTAAATCAACGCAATACAGACTACTTAGAAAAATGAAAATCATAATTGTAACAATTTAAATTTAAAAAAGCTCTAAACAAAATTTCATGTCCCTTAACCGTCGAGGATTTCCCTCGTCTGGAGCCAATCCTGGCAGCAGCATTAGGTCATGCTTATTATTAATATGCCTTGTCATTGATACTGTACCAATATGTAAAATTTCAGCTGCATCGGAAAGTAGGTCTAATTTAACTCGTAAGATTCCACCTTCATATACAACACAGTAAGTTAAAAAAAATGTCTTTCATAGAGAACTCTCTATGACCATACCATGAACTAAATAACTCTATGACGTCTTCGCGTATTCTAGATGATCATATTTAGCTTTGTGAAAGAATAATCGATTTTAATATAAATCAATTATTAATAATAGATTTCCTAAATATTGAATATTAATTTTGAATAAATCGATTATATACTTGACGCTTTTTTTCTAATATGTATGATATACGGGCACAATAAAAAATGGCAATACTCTAACAAGCGTGTGAGGCGAAAAGAAAAATTTATTGAATAATGGAAGTTTAGCTAAATATGCACTATTCAGAAAGGTTTAGATTAAGTGTAAGAAATATGCTTACACGTAGAACTATTACAAAATCGGAGATTATATAGATGACAATGCCTGAATTTGAAAATCCTTCCAAGTTCATACAAGCCTGCGGTTTAATGATGTAAAATTAAAAATCTTTAAAAGATTGACTGTCGAGTTTCTTGCTGATTCGTCTCGGTAAGAGAAACATTCTGAACCATTTTTAGGTCCAATAATCATATTGCTCCTTGACAATTCAAAAATGCTTGAAAGAGGTCATTTGAATAACGATTGTTATGCTTTGATTTGACTTATTATATCTATATGCTTGTACGAACAGGATAAACAAAATATAATAGTAACCAACTTTATACTAGGAACTACTCTTTTCCAATAGTACCCTCAACGTTTGCTCTCTTCCTAAGGATCAAAAGGAAAGCGATTTTTTTTTGTTGTTTAGGACGTTGGATTGACGCAAAAATTTCTCTTTTACCGCCGATGATTTCGGAAAAACTTTATCATTCCTTGATCCTTTATTGGATTATGGAAAGTAATGACTGACTGACTGTGTTGATTTTCTTTATTAATTAGATTAATTTCGCCCTATTTTATATAATTTAGAATAAATTCGCCCTGTCGTCAACCAAGATTGCGCATACAGACCACATGAAAAAAGCTTCAACTTTTTTTTCGTAAACTTCTACTCATAATAACAGTAACGTAACGTATAAATCAAGAGAAATTCTAAAATATATTTATATTTAAATATTCCGTAGTAGATCAGAGTAATAAAAAATATATTCTACATTATCTGCTTTATTGTGAGCTACACGGAATGTAGTTCTATTAATAGACATGGAATAAATCTTTTACAAATAGCTGCAACGACTCCTTAATAAATAGTAATCCGGAATATATACATATTCAAAGAATTTATAAGATGTTTAAAATTTCGTTTAGATTTTGGTCTTTATCGGTTTTAAAAAGAATAAATCGAAAAAAACAGGAGTTATATGAAACATGGAATATTTTTAATACTAACACAGCTATTGTTTGGCCTAAATCAAAGACTACAGTGTTCATAATGAGCCTAAATCTAGTTTAAAACTACGATGCTGAGTGACGAAAGTATATTTTTTATGTGTACACTATTTATCAAAAGTGTAGTTAATTCTATGCCGAAAAATACTTTCCATATTATTATTTTGTTTACAATAAGAAGAAAGTCCTTCGCTTTTCGGTGAAGGAAAACGTTGTGAGGAAACCTGCTTATCTCTAGAGAGTTCTAGAGATATGTGTAACATACCAATCTGCATTGAAGCAGCGTGATACTCGTAGGTCTTAGTTCCAATCCTTCTCTCCAAAAACTGAGAAAGGAGACCTAAGCTGTGGAATAGTAACAGGCCGTTACTTTAAGAAGAAAGATTCACGACTTCAAACTGTTTTATATGACAAGCACCTTCATATATTTGTTAAAGCCTTTTAAAATAGCTTATTGACTACATCATCGCTCTTTGAAAACTATTAAATTAGCCCATTGATCAAGCTTACATATAAAAGTGTCTAAAACCTGTAATGTAATCGTAAGTCTTCAACATACGTCACTGCTTTCGATACACCTAAATAAGTAGATAAAGTAAAAAACTGATAACGATATTTTTCACGTATCCACATATGAATTATAACAATGGATGATTAGTGATGGCCCAATATCAAAAGGTTAAATAGATTTCACTTACATTGAATATATGCTTGATAATAGGTGACGTGAATTTTTAATATGTGCCAGTCAATGAGATATCTATTCAGTGAGTACCTAAATAATTATTAATTTAACCAATAACGTAGTGGAGTGCGTTATAACTACAACGACTAATCTACCAAAACTTATTTAACTAATAGCCCACTTTCATTGACAGGAATCATGTATGGAATTGATTTATAGAATTAGGCGTTACTTTGCGGAAATCCATAATACAAAAGTAATATTAAAATTATTTTGCTATAACCCGCGATAAAGTCAATAGAAAATATATATAGAGCTAAATATATTTAGCTCTATTATATCATTCGGGTATGAAAAAACGGATCTAGTCCACTGACTAGATCCGTTTTTTCAAACATGATACATGCAGGATTCGTAAAAATAGATGCACAAACCTTCACCACCGCCACCACAATACACAAGCGTAGCATCATCAGGAGATAGACTCCACGACAAAATCGCAAAACTTGGCTTTATACATTTAGCATTATATATATTTTTTCTATTTACATTATCGCGAATTATAGCAAAATAATTTTATTATTACTTTTGTATATATGGAATTATTACCATTATTGTTATATTTATTTTTGATTTTTTTCCCCCATCTCAGGGGATTTCCGTATTTGTTCTCGAGCTTTTAGCCAAATGAAAGAGCAACTTTATATTGGATTTAATGAATAACTATTAAGTATAGGTGTGTAATGAGTATGAATATATTATAATTTCAGTTTAGGTTGATCTTATAGTAGATTATTACAATATTATTAACTATTAATAATTTGATAGTTTTTCATTACATCTATTACATAGTAGTAAAATCTATTCCCCAAGAAATATAAGCATGACATAACTTAAAATCCGAGATGAATATAGACCATGTCTCACCTAACAAAACCTATTGTTACCGAGGACTCGAGAGTTTGAACGCCACATTTTCACACTATACTACTGGTACCCTCGACTTCCTTCGGGCCTATTTTAGTGTTAAAATACCCTCAATTGCGTACTATATCGTTTTTACTTGTTTCCGAAGGAAAGACGGGAATTTTTATCCCATATTTTAGTCCGTTATATAAGCTTTAGCTCTACCAAATTTCATCAATATTGCTCCATCGAATTAGCCGTGAAAGCGCAAAAGACATACACAGAGATAGACTTTTGGACTTATATTAATATGAATTGACCCTCCGAGGGAACTATCAGTCACCTCAAAGTGTTCAAAGTCAAGATACGACGCCCCGGCACTTGTATATTAAACAAAGTAGCATAAATTAGACTACATTTTTTGACTAGGTCAAGCGTTAACCTATTATCCGGTCTAAATGATAATTTTTGCAGCAATGTAAAATTACAAACCTTAAAACTGATATTCAGTGCCTGTCTGTTACTGCTAACTAGTTGTAAAGTAGTAGCCTATTACGAACCAACAGTTGGGAATAGCCCTCCTCCCTCTTAGAATACACGGATCAGTAGGCCTACCATGAACTTTTAGAAAACGAATCAATTCAAAGTCAGTACCTAAACTCAACCGTTTTCTTTTCGTACCATGAAGTGTAAATTGCATTAAGGTCGTAATGTTTGCGAAGTTATATGAACTATAGATAACTCTGTCTCTTTTACTCACATGTTTTTAAGACACATTCCGGGTCATTCGGCAACGACTTAAAGTGTGCGTCTTTAAGACGTCATTGTATGAAAAAGCAAAACAATTTAGTTTATGTCTTCAATTGAGTCGCAATAAGAATTCATGGTAGGCCTGCAGAGCTTAATCCTATCGCGTTGCTCCTATAAAATATTTTTACCTTCATCTTAAGATTCCCTCGTGTAGACCGCGAAACTCCGTATCGTGTATAGAACATGTATAGAAATTGTTATATTTAAATTAAATCTATTGAATCATCTTATTATTCTAGATAAGTTCTTTCAATATAACAAAAACGAAAACACAAGTTTACCAATTGATCCAGTATGACGAAGATTATAGTCAACTCTTCAAATGCAACGAATATATAAAGAAATTTTCAAATAATTTATAGAATTAGGCGTTTATTTGCGGAGTTCCATAATACAAACGTAATAATAAAATTATATTGCAATAATCCGCGATATACTAAATAGAAAAATATAGTGCTAAATGTATAGTGGACTATCCGTTTTTTCATACCCGTTACATGCAGGATTTGTAAAAACACATGCACAAACCTCCGCCACTGCCACCATAATACACAAACACAAACACATTCACTATCACAAACTCAACAATCGTTTCGCCCCGCAACCGAAGCATCATCAGGAGATAGATTTGTATATAGATTAAAAAAAAATTAAATTATTACTTTTACTTTTTATTTTCAAACTCAAGACCGAAACTATTTATTTAACAGAACCTAAATTATCTGGAATATAACTTCAGGCATCATTTCTTTCCATCTTATTTATGAACAAAACCACTAAAAGTACTTACTCCGTGGTAAATTCAAGGCTAAAGTGTATCGCACATTGTAGCGCAGGTGGCTTGTACTGCGGTTCCATTCATATGTTAATCATTGACATAGCTTAGCGCATATAACTATAATAAATTTAATTGTAATGTTAATTGTAGTCCGTTAATGTCTCACTGTTATGCATTTTTTCTAATTGCACAGTGAAATGAGGCAAAGACCTACTGCTGTCTTTGCGGCGAATTGAAGATTCACACATATCCCGCAACCCTCTCGAGACATTAAAATTTATAATTATTTTTCAGTCCCTATTAAACACATGAATTCCTCTATGAAATACCGAAGTTTTTTTTAATTTAAGCTACGTAGTTCAAAGGTTTGCATCCGAATATTAAATATATTCGAAGCACTATAACAGAACTAACTACCTTGCTATAATCCGCACGGGTTAAGCGAATGCATGCAAAGCTAATGTGTATGAAGCAGGCAAAATTTACGCATCTTATACATGCAGGACAAGCCACCACACGCACCCCAAGGCGCCTCCACCAGGAACAATGCACACAAACAGCACACACAACCACCACCACAATCTGGACGATCGTTTCGCTCCGAAACCAAAGCATCATCAGGTGGATAGGCTCCACGAAATAAATCAATAAATATGAATCATTTAAATATATTCGGATCCATTTAAATTTAGACACTTTGTACTTTTTTTTGCTTTCATACACAGCATAAGCAGTGAGGTACTTAATATATAAAACTTATCATTCTTAATACAATTCTTCTAATGAGTAATTTAACCTTGACCAAATTTTCGTTAATACTTATTATTTCAATTATTTCAATAAATTTTCACGTCTCTAATGAGATAAGACAACGTTAATGTATAATACATGCAATTTCTAAATGTATACACTTAAGTAACAGTAACATGTCACAAAGCTGAAGGCTTTTTCCCTTTATCGAGTACCCATTTATTCTAAATTCGTTAGCGTAACATTGGATCAATATTTCGTCGTCGGATCGTCATTGCGAATCCGAATTTCAAGTACATTTGCATTTCAATTAATGTTATTATAGTTAGTAAAATAGAAAGGTAATAGTTATAATTTGAGGAAATAAAAAATAAGAAGAGTTATCGATAAATTAGTAACATATAATAATTATAAATAAATATATGGGTCACACACGGCCGTCCATTCCCAAAAGTAAGTAACTTAATACTCGTGTTATGAGTGACGGACAACTGGTAGATATACTACATATATACTTTTAAATACATACTTAAATACAAATATACACCCAGGCTCGAAGAACTAACAAATTGTTGATAGAAAATGTTGGCCTTCGGTGGGAATCGAACCCACGACCCGTGGAGCTGAAGGTAGGTTCACTACCCACTGCGCCAACGGGCCAATCGACGGTAAATCCACGGTACAAGTAAAAATGAAACGTTCTTACACTTATATTAAAACAGTTACGTACAACTTCTTGTTCTTATTACACACATCGCTTTTTTATTATAGACGTATACTAAAAAAGAGCATGAAAAATGATTTATTGGCTCTTACATATTATTAGTTATGACATATTGTAGTTAACTTTACTGACGTTCTTCAATTGTTGACTTTGTTATTACGATACACAATCAACGCAGTCATCTTTATAAATGAACTAGCTGTGCTTCGCCCGCGTGGAAATCAGCGTGTCACAATTTTTTTCTATAATTCAAATTTTAAACATCAAAGTAGTTATTGTGAGTTAACCATAAGAGATAGAGACACGTTATCGCGGAGTTTTTGTAGTATTTTTATAGATCTACGATTCTATAGTACATTACTTTAGCGTATCTCTGTTGGTTTACGAAGCGCACGCGCCTAATGCTCCCAGCAAGCAAGTTTTTTAACAACTGCTCGATCTCTCACCCTATTTATATAATACCGATATGTACTATTTACCTAAATCATTCGGAGGTATTGCTCTATCTTTTGGTGAAAACCGTACAAAAATCCGTTGTTACATACAGCTCTTTTTGGGACTTTGATTTATAATAAGTATAAATAAGCTTAACGCATATCCATGCGTATTATGCGCTAGGTCATCAGTCTGTGAGGCTTCGCAATTTCATAAATAATTATAATTTATAAAGAGCTTTTATGTCCTCTAATTCTTAATACAACGGTACCGCTCTACTTTGATTGTTTCAAATAACTTTTCCTTGGCCTACATTTTGCTCACTGCAAACCAAATTAATGGAATTAGCCATCTATTTTGTATGCCCGATCACTATTTGCCCGAAATTCTTCTCGCGTCGTAACTGCTTTACAATTGGGTAACATATTATTTTTCACAATCGCTAAAAGAACACTACAAAATGTGGCTTGCACGTAATTAGTATCGTTATAGTATTTTTATTCATTTAGACAGAGCAAATTTATACAAACTTATAAGTCCTCCAAATATTTAACACCTATTTTTTTTTCGATCATTACGATTTTGTCCTGATGATGCTTCACTTACGAGGTAAACCGCTCATAGAGATTGTCGAAGTGAATGTATTTAATGCTTGTGTGATATGTTGGTATTGACGACGTTTTGTGATATGTGTGGTAACTGGTAACTAATCCTGCATGTATAAGGTATGAGAACGGTTTTAGATATTTAATCATTTTTTAACAAACGTGGATTATAGCAAAATGTATCGTGGTGTATGATACCAACGTGTGGTATCCGGCTGTGTAGAATAGACCACCCTCATTTCTAATCGAAGTGTCGTAAAAGGCGACTAAGGTAAGTTGACTCACCGTGTGATATCCGGTTTAGTAGAATAGACCATCCTCTTTCTTACCGAGGGGTCGTAAAATATGACTAAGGTAAGTTGACATCAGGCAGGTGGCCGGTCGTAAAATACGTAGCCAAATCATGTGACAGCATTTTTGTAACATGTTGTGCCGACCCTACATAGAGTATAATAAGAGCAGGAGGATGATGTGGCAAAATAATTCTATCATAACTTCTGTACTATGTAATTCAGCAAAGTAGCGCCAGATTCTATGAATTATATAATCATACCTACATTGAAATTATATACATCATAATCAAGTACATTTAGAACTTAAATTGATCACTAGAAATCTTAAATATAAGTTTAATAACAAATCATTTTGTAAATGCGATATAAAAAATCAAATCAAAATAATCTTTATTCAAAAAAGGTTTTTTAATCACTTTTGAATCGTCAAGGGTCAATATGATTTATAAAGCTAAAATTGGTTTGGGATGTTGCTCTTACCGAGAAGAACCAGCAAGAAACTCGGCGGTCAATCTTTTAAACATTTTCAATTTTATATCATTAAACCACTGCCTTGTAAGAAGCTGAAAGTATTTTCAAATCCAGGCATTTTTATCATCTAAATAATGTTTAATTTTTAGGTATAAATATAAATAAAATACCTAATAAGTAAAGATTTCACTACACAAACAAATATGCACGTGATGACTAAAATGTCCTCGCATTTTCATAACAAGCTTACGAGGTATGCACCAGAAAATACTAATATGTAAATGCAAGATTATAAATAAGGATGAAAAAAAATTGAGTCCGATGTATTTACTTACCAGTAATTTACATAAGACAAGATACAACTTTTTTGCATAAACTGCACGCTATAAAAGGTATTAACTAAATTAATTGCGTTCTGCAAGTCTACATATATAGGGGCACCCATGGCGTAATCAATATATAATATTGATTTCATATCCAATTTATATGGTCTAAACATGAATTATTCGCCAAAGATTATAGATATAAAAGTTACAACAAGATGTAGTTTTAAATTCAAATTCGAAATATTCTTTATTCAATTAAACTTGTAAACAAGTGCCTTTGAATTGTCAACTCTAGTGCTGTTTCGGAAAGCTGTTCCTACCGAGAAGAGCTAGAAACTAGGTGGTTGCTTTTTTCAAAATATAAGAAATTATAGATAGTTATAAGTATTTATATAGAATAATGAAAACAAATGTTTTCATTATACTCTAGTGTTTGGTTTTAGGTTTATAATTGTAAAATTTTAACTAAGTATGATGTGTTTTCCTAATTGGTACTACATATTTAATTTAAATTTTATATATACTAATATATAAAGCTGAAGAGTTTGTTTGTTTGAACGCGCTAATCTCAGGAACTACTGGACCGATTTGAAATATTCTTTGAGTGTAAGATAGTTCATTTATCGATGAAGGCTATAGACTATATAACATCACGCTTAGATGAATGAGGAGCAGCTAAAAAAAATATTAGCAAAAGTAAACGGTGAAAGTTATTAAAAAGTCATGTACTACAAAATTGTCCCCATCTAAAAGTTCTGAATGAAAGTCCGAGACAGCATATATCTAGCTTTTAAGATTAACCCACTTTAACCATAATTAATATGTGTTATGGTTTAATAATAACACTGCAGTCCACGCGAACGAAGTTGCGCTTAAAAGCTAGTGGGATATATGTTGGATGATTTATCATGTAATGCTGTTGAAGATCCAAATAAATAAATAAATAAATAACATTTAATCATTTATATTTGGTGCAAGGTCGAAGATTATAATATAATAAGACGATCCAGGCATTTTGTTATCTTCATATGTAACTCTCAACAGTATCGTAGGTTTTTGGGAAGCCTAAATTAGGAAATAGGTAATTAGAAATATAACTGTGATTATAACAAAACATTATTATTTTGAAATATCATAGAGATTGCTTCATAGAGCATTGTCTCTGTCGCACAGACTGACGAACCCGTGCGAAACGTTACATACTAACTGAGTGACAGTGACAGCGCTCTACGAAACTGTTTCGTTCTAAACATCGATGTGCATTATTTAATGCCGGGTACTATACTTGTGTGTATGACGTATTCAACTTTCTAGGCGAATGTCTTTACATTAACAGCGTCTTATTTAATTCGTTATCTTAAAAGTCAATATAGAATCTTACAGTTTAAAATACTTTTGACTTAATATACAGACATATAAATATTAGGTCCTTACATATGAAATTGGCGTTTTGTCGTACTGGCCACTTTGATCTCAAATATTACCTTTATGGTTAGGAATTCCAAATTCAAATTCATACAGCTATTTACTCATGCATTTGTGTTGCAAACCCCCTAATTCATTTGTTTTTTCTTCTTTTGTTTTTTTCTTTGTGTCACTCTGTTTACAAAATGGAAAACATGAAATATCGCGTTATTTACGAGTATGAGTTCCACCGTAGCACCAGTGCTGCAGAAACGGCTCAAAGGATTAATGATGTGGTGACGGTGTCGCAAAAGAAAACACAGTGCGTTTTTGGTTCCAACGTTTTCGTTCTGGAAATTTCGACCTGCAGAACAAGCCTCGCGGACGGCCGGAGACCAAAGTTGATAATGAAGAATTTAAGGCTATTGTGGAAGCGGATCCATCGCAAACCACGTCCGAGTTAGCTGCAGGCTCCGGTGTTAGTGATGAAACTATTCTAATCCACTTGAAGCAAATTGGGAAGGTGAAAGAGCTTGAAAGGTGGGTACCTCATGAATTGAGTGAAGCAAACCGACAAACGCGCGTCGACTGCTGCGTTACGTTACTCAACCGGCACAATAATGAAGGAAATTTAAATCGAATCATTACCTGTGATGAAAAGTGGATCCTCTACGATAATCGGAAGTGCTCATCGCAATGGCTGAACCCTGGCGAACCAGCCAAATCCTGCCTTAAGCGAAAATTGACTAAAAAAAAGTTGCTTGTAAGTATTTGGTGGACTAGTGCCGGTGTCGTTCACTACAGCTTTCTTAAATCTGGCCAGACGATTACGGCAGATATCTATTGTCAGCAACTGCAAACCATGATGGAAAAGCTAGCTGCTAAACAACCGAGGCTGGTCAATCGCTCTAGGCCACTGCTGCTTCAGGACAACGCTAGACCACACACTGCACAACAGACGGCTACCAAATCAGAGGAGCTTCAATTAGAATGTCTTAGACATCCACCGTACTCTTCGGACCTTGCTCCAACAGATTACCATTTTTTTCGCAATTTGGATAAATAACTACTTGCAAAGAAAAAAATTCGACTCCGATGGGGCAGTCCAAACCGCCTTCAAAGATTTTATTGATTCCCGCCCGAATGGTTTTTTTAGTAAGGGGATCAATGAACTACCTATGAGATGGCAAAAGTGCATACATAGCAATGGTACATACTTCGATTAATTAAATATATTTCATTAAAAAAAACGAATTTATGTTCCTCCCATAGAAAACGCCAATTTCATATGTAAGGACCTAATATATTAGAATAACGCGTTGCAAACATGATCACTCGACTAATTATTAAATAAGAAGTGGAGTTGAACGCTTACAGGCCTTTATGAAATCATAAATTGAAAGTTAAATTATCTAATTCTCATTTAAGACTTTTAATTTGCACTTCAGAGAGCGAGTAGTTGATACGCTAATGAGACTTCAGGTTCCTAATTTGCCGGAGTCTCTACATTTTTGCATAACACAGAAAAACTGTTTAGGTACGATACTTGGTATAATACTTTTTTACGTTGCACGACATATTTCGCATAAACTTAATTTTAAAACTTTTAAGTTATATGTGAAACAAAGAACGTTTACGTTTACGTATTAAATTCGACACAATATTTTCTTCTCTCGGTTCCCAAGGCATTTATCCTCAAAAAAAAGGTTCCACAAAGTGCTACTTTTTTGAAAAATCTGTATATAATAGAATAATTGTTAATAATTGTTCAACACGAAGAATTGAACTGGCTACATTAGAAAAAAAAATTCTAAATTCCCAAAATTTTCTAAATCTTCATAAAATTAAAATTTTAAAATTAGGTAGCTAATTCAAAAAGTGGGGCATCTATCCCGGTTTTCCCTGTACTTTCAAAATAAATCAGAATAACCTCTAATATTCTATAGACATGTGGCTGTGAATTTAAATTTATGATGATTAATTACTATTTTAATAACTATTTTCAGAAGCGTTAATTAACGCTTCTGAAAATAGCGGACAAGGTCGTACAGTAGATGTAAGAGTTTCACGAAACTTTAAGTTTTTACCAACGAAAATATGAATCCATGTCATAACTATATATACGAATATTTAACTTGATTTAAAATTTTCATTGCTAATTAGTACGACGTTAGTGTGTCGTTATTTTAAACTTTAATTAGAAACGGATAAAATATTAACCGTTTGAAACTCTAATGGCTAATTATATAATTGGATTGATGTTTTCACCTTGACGGATACATTGCTAGATGAGATTGTGTTTTATTTGATTAATAGATCATAGGTAAATATAATAAACTTAGTTGTCCTTAATACCTTATTAAGTACTTAGTATTCCGTGATATTATTGTTAGATTTTTTTATCCATATTAGCTTAGAACGTTCTCAAAAGAAATATATTTTTTAACACGCAATCACAAAAACTTTAATATAAAGGAGGAGAATTTAGGAGGACGCTTTGAAGAAAATTATATCAGTTATCATAGTTAAAGAATAACATTGACTATTCTATCTAATATTAAATGATGTATAAATAGTAATAAATTAAATTCCTTTGAATTTTCGAATTCGATGACAAATTTTATCTACTTCGAAATAAAACACGCTACAATTACTGCCATCTAGCGATGAGTAGACTAAGCTCGGAATTGTTAAATACTTTTCTTGTTTCTACTCTGCTTTTTATATCAATATTGTCGGAACATAAACCGCAAGATTTTTCAATAGTGATATTTTTTACTTTTAAGGAAAAATATAAAGTTGCAAAAAAAGCTCATATTTTGAAAATAGAATTATAACGAATGTACCAAAGCTCATGTGACATTCATTGTATATTTTGATTTAGTTTGGTACATTGTGATTTCACTAAATTCTCTGTTATGCTGATATTTTAGTGATATATATGCACACTGGACAGAGAGAGTTGTCAACTACAATAGCACCTTAAAAGGAAAAATTATATAACACAACACTTTCATACCTCAAATTTACCTTCAGTATCGATTTAGTGATATAAAAAAATACGTAATTTAATTTTGATACAGAAATCATCATTCTCCTGCCCTTATCTCACTCTAAGTGGGGTCTTAACAACATGTTTTTAAGCACGTTGCAAATTTGCTAGGTATTTTACGACCGGCCGCTTGCCTGACATCCACTTACCTTAGTCGCCTTTTACGACACTTCGGTAAGAAATGAGGGTGGTCTGTTCTACTCTGCCGGATACCACACGGCAGAATTTTGATACAGAAAATTAAAGGTTTTAATCATTAGTAAATACAGTTTCATTAATAATTAATTATTATTCGTGGCGATATTAGGAACGCTGTTATTATTTTAAGATATAGATAGAACACTATTAGATTTTTGTGTTCTTTATTCCGGGATGAAAGTATTGTATCATATGTAATTTAGTAACATACGGAATATTACACTTTTACATTATTGGTACGATATTTATTCTAAAAATGTTGTGTCAGTGGAGGTAGGAAGGACAATAATATTTGAAAACACATAATACACTTGTTTTATACACAATATCTTTTAATATAGACTAATTAAAACACTGTGGATTAATTAAATTTTGTTGTTCCAGGTGAAAGCTCGGGATCGTGTTCGGAGGAAGATATAAATAATGCCTTGCCAGATGAACCAAGGGATCGACCTGAGGCGCACATGTGTCCACGCTGTCAGGAACAATTCGAAAATCTTCATGATTTCTTATATCATAAGCGACTTTGCGATGAAAAAGCTATGCAAATGGGTGAAGAAAGAATGCATTCTGATCCTGAGGATATGGTCGTATCAGGAGATGAAGAAATGGATGGACCTAATAAACGATTAGAACAAGTTAGGAGGCATCGACAAGATGCAGAAAATAACAATAGTCTCGAAGATGGAGAGGCGGAAATACCAGAAGCTGACGTGCCCCCTGTGGGACTACCATTCCCTTTGGCGGGTCACGTCACTCTTGAAGCCCTACAAAACACAAGGGTAGCCGTTGCACAGTTTGCCGCAACAGCGATGGCAAACAATGCTAACAATGAAGCTGCTATACAAGAACTACAAGTATTACACAATACTCTGTATACTCTACAATCTCAACAAGTATTTCAACTGCAGTTAATACGTCAACTGCAAAATCAGTTATCATTGACTCGACGGAAAGAAGACGATCACCAAAGCCCACCGCCAAGTGAACCGGAACATAACGCCCCGTCGACGCCAGCTCGATCACCGTCGCCGCCACGTCCGCCACGGGAGCCAACTCCTGTTATACCCTCTCCTCCTACTAGCCAAAGCTTGCCGTCGACTCACACTCATCTCACGCCTAAAACAGAACCCATTTCAATTCCTAAGCTTCCGACCTCATCACCTCCTATGATGTCTCACCCACCTTATAGTTCCATATCGTCGTCATTAGCGTCTTCAATTATTACAAATAATGATCCTCCACCGTCCTTAAACGAACCAAATACACTAGAAATGCTTCAGAAACGGGCACAGGAAGTACTCGACAATGCATCACAAGGTCTTCTAGCAAACAATCTTGCCGATGAACTTGCTTTTCGAAAATCTGGAAAAATGTCACCTTACGATGGAAAAAGTGGTGGACGTAACGAACCATTCTTCAAACATCGCTGCAGATATTGTGGAAAAGTTTTCGGCAGCGACTCCGCCCTCCAAATTCATATCCGTTCCCACACGGGAGAGAGACCGTTTAAATGTAATGTATGTGGATCTCGATTTACAACCAAAGGAAATCTCAAAGTGCATTTCCAAAGGCATACTGCTAAATTTCCACATGTTAAGATGAATCCTAATCCTGTTCCGGAACATTTGGACAAATATCACCCACCGTTATTAGCACAATTGTCACCGGGGCCTATTCCTGGAATGCCACCTCACCCGCTTCAGTTTCCTCCGGGTGCGCCAGCTCCTTTTCCACCAAGCTTGCCATTATACAGGCCACCACATCATGACCTGTTACCACCGCGACCGCTAGGTGATAAACCACTCTCACATCATCCACTGTTTGCCATGCGAGAAGAACAAGATGCACCAGCCGATCTCAGCAAACCTTCAGCTCCGAGTCCTCCTCGACCTGCATCTGATCTGTTTAAGTCTGAACCCCATGATGAAGAAAGTCAGCGAGACTCCAGTTTTGAAGAGACTGACCGTATATCACCTAAGCGAGAAATTGAAGATAATGACATAGGGCAAGATGTAGAACAAGACCGATATCCATCGACATCACCTTATGACGACTGCAGCATGGATTCAAAATACAGTAATGAAGATCAAATTGGCAGAGAGAGTCCACACGTGAAACCTGACCCAGATCAACCGGAAAATCTTTCAAGTAAGAATTCATCGATATCTGGGCCAATTTCAATAGCAACGGGACTTCGTACTTTTCCTTCATTTCCACTATTTCCACATTCTCCACCTAGCAGTGTTTCCTCTGGTAGCCTTACACCATTCCATAATTATCCTAATAGTACAATGGATAGTGATATCACTCGCGAACCTTTATTTTATAATGCAATTTTACCGCGCCCAGGTAGCAATGATAACTCTTGGGAGAGTCTGATTGAAATCACAAAAACGTCTGAAACTTCAAAGTTGCAACAGTTAGTAGATAATATCGATAACAAAGTATCTGATCCAAACGAATGTATTGTATGTCATCGCGTTTTATCTTGTAAAAGTGCTTTACAGATGCACTACCGAACTCATACGGGTGAACGACCGTTTCGATGCAAACTATGTGGCCGTGCATTTACCACTAAAGGGAATTTGAAAACACATATGGGCGTACACCGTATAAAACCACCTTCGCAAATCTTACATCAGTGTCCAGTATGTCATAAGAAATTTTCAGACCCGACGATGTTACATCAACATATACGTCTTCACACTGGCGAGCGATGTAGTATGTCCTTCGATCAAGTTCGCGATACTGAACTTAACAATTGTCAATCTTTCAGTAACGAGTCAGTAATTACTGAATATAATCCTTTCTATCCTATCCCACCGCCTATATTTCCAACTCCATCCACTCCAGGCGACCGAAGGGCGGACTCCCGCGGGACCGACGATGAGAGCGGCCGGGACGAGCGCGAGCCCGCTACTCGGGAGTTCGACGACGAACAAGATATAAAAGATCGTCGAACTTCGCCGCTCTCCGTCTGCGCCTCGGCGTCCGAATGCGAAGTAAAAACCATCACAACAACGGCTTCCCTCCCATCGGCGACAGGTTCGGAGAGCGGGCGGAGCGCACGGGCATCGCCGCCATCACCATCACCATCACCGTCGGCGCTGTCTACGCCGCCGCGGCTGCCTCATCACTCGCCGCTGCCATCACCACCGACGCCACTCGCCGCACTCGGCGCTCTCGGTGGATCACCCTTCAGCCCGCTCGGACTTGCCTTTCCTCCGGCAGGTATGCGATAGCGGGATCTTTATTATAAGTCCGTCCCGGTCGTCCATCCATTCCCTTATGCTATCCTAATATTATATATATTACTTAATAATATCCCTTACTACCGGGCGCTTCATTAATCCTTAAAATGTTTTTTCTGGAATTAAACTACACAATAAAAACGTATTTGTATTCAAATTTCAATCGTGACAGTGAGCATTCCATTTATTTGTATACAGTGCGCGGCAACACAACGTGTACCATCTGCTACAAAACGTTTGCATGCAATTCTGCTTTGGAGATCCACTACCGGAGCCACACTAAAGAGCGTCCATTCAAATGCACCGTCTGCGATAGAGGCTTCTCTACAAAGGTTTGATAATTCCTTTAAATACTTTATTGTTTTTGATTCAATGTAATAATGTCAAAACGTAACATTTATTTTTCTTTCATATACAAAATGTGTACAGCTAGTAAATGATAAGCGTGTAGCAGTCACGTTTCTAAGTATGAGCTCCGATTGAATGCTTCTGGCTCTGAGCCAGCTTATACTTTATTGTTACGAGAACACAAATAGCGACACATATCTGCGCTTTTACACGGTTTCCTCTAATTTCTCCGCATATTCAATATATACCTACATTTTCGATACCAGTAAAATTTCAAAGTGAAAGAGAAATTTTGTAAAAAAACTAAGTAGACATGGACGTTACATAATTCAGTAAAAACAGAAGGTAACTTCAAATTAAGGCTGTAAAGCTCTACTCAGAAGTTTGTCCGCGAATCGGAAAGCAAGTTACTCGTGCGCTGCGACAAACTTTATGCTCCGGTTTCATTTCATCTAAGTTTCTGTGCATTAATTTTGCAAGCAGTAATTACAAGTCCCTAGCTGACGCCTCTAGTTCACATTAGTTTTAGCCGTTGTCTTACCGTGCACCCAAGTCGCCCGTCGACTTGGCAAGTAAATGACGATCAAGTCCGCAAACTGTGGCCGCTTTGTTACTACGAAATCTCAAACTCCTCTAAAGTACTTTTTGTTTAATGTAGACTTATATTTACCGTTCAGTTTATTTTGACGCTACGACTAACTGATAACTAAGTTTAAACATATCTCCATTTCAAACATCTGCATTTGGATATTTTAGTCCTTGTTTTTTCTCACTGAATATAATGCTGTTAGCACTACCTATAGGTATTTGCTTCAATATAAGCGATCCTCTCATCACTTCATTCCTTTCAACACTTTTTGAGCTCTAAACAATATTAGCTAGTTATTTCCTTTAAATTTTAATGACGTAGTTACAATTTCAGTCTAGATATTAAATATTTTATTTTCTTCGATTTTTTTCTCTATACAAAACTAAAATAAACATAATTTTAGACTCAGATCTTCATATAAATTTTCTATAAATAATTAAATTATCTTATTTGTGTATTATAAAAGGTTGTCGAAGTTTATTTTTATGCCAATTATCCATGAATATAATCGCTGAAGAAAATGCAACAAATAAAACAAAGGTGACGTACGTACACTTTTTATACTCATATGCCGTCTCTGTCACTGCATACATATTCCTTGTATTAGCCTTCTACGGCCGATATGTCCTTTAAGCGACTTTCTTTAATGTCTATTTAAGTCTTAGGTAACATACTACTTGCCGGCCACTCTGCGCTTTCGCTGATTTACCGTCGTGGCATGTTAGTTTGACGCGATTAGAAATACAATTCTTATTTACGTATTAACGATTGTCTTTGACTTTGCTTGTTTCTGTAATTACGTTGAATGTAGATATTTCATTCGAATAGTACGTAAAAGGTTTAACTTCAAATCCTTCAAGTTTTTAAGTACGTTTTATTCTTAGAATTACCAATTTGCTTAATATTCATATAAATAAAATGTGTCATCATGGAGTACGGCCATTATAGTTTATCAAGTGAAGGAATGTGGCATAAGCAAAGACGATGTAAACATCGATCTCCCTCTCTGGATCCTCATCAACAGCAGCTGTAAGCCGAAGTAATTCCTATTCGTAAAAATTTTAGATATCTTGCGATATCAAAATATTATTATTTAATTTTTTAACAAGTCAAAACAGGTTTTTTTTGTGTTTAATCTATTTTATTATTGAAAAATCTATTTTAAAAACTGTTCATTTAACAATATGCGATAGCCGCTATCTACAGAGCTTAATAAAATAAGCAAAAGTTTTTATATATGTAACTACATAAAAATTCAATCCGCCATAATTATGCCGTTGCGACATTTCGTTGATGACAGCTGATCTTAAAGAGTCCCCAAATCCTTTCAAATCAAACTGCGGGCGGTATAAAAGAAATCCGAACAACAAAGCTCCCGTCTACTTATGATCAAATATTTAAATAATAAAGCAACTTGAGGTCTACTTAAAATAATTAATTCAATATTTTATACAATACGTAAGGTTTTTTTAGAGGTTTTTTTTATTTTCAATTATAATAGCAAGTCAGAGCGGCCGTATTTCCAGTATCTAGTAGAGTCGCAGTCACATCTCAACTGTCGACCCGTGCATATCGTCGCCACAAAAATGATAACTCATAAAAACAACGTCATTGAAAACGATTGGAATATTAATTCATGTCGTAAAATATTTATTGCTTATAAATCCTTGAGCCTTTACCTACGCTTCTCGTCATAAAAAGATTATTTATGCGTGACAAAATAACATTTTTCGTAAGTTTCTGAAAGTGACCACGCGGAGCTCTTATCAATAAAATATAAGTTATTTATAGCGGCGCCGGAGCAATATTTAAATGGTCTATTGCCCACTGCTATAACATCAATTAAGTTCTTAGTAAGAATAAATACATCCACTATAACGTTCATAATTTATATTATACTCGTAGATACTCAAGTCTCTTTTTATTATTTGGTATACTTAAGTTCAACTAGATATCTATCTAGTAGAACGTTTCAATTTGTCTAAATAAAAAATCCTTGTTTGTGGCTGTATCCAAATCATTAACGATAATCTATATATTGTTGTGCTAAAAAGCCAATTAAAAAGACTGAAATACATAGAAAAATCTACCGACTTAAAAGCTAATCGGAGTAAAACCTATTAAGAATACTGAACAATATTTTGTTTTAATGCAAACGAGACTAAAGCCCAGAGGCATATGGACTCATCAGAGGAAAAAGGAGACTCAGAAGATATCTGTTTGATGTATGAATACAGTCTAAAAACTATTCAACCATTTTCCAATTCAACATAACATTCACTCTTGGTACTCAGTAAATTCATCGAGCTCTTCTACTTTACTTCTACTGTACTCTCCATCTTCACCCATTGATATTGTAAAGTCAGTAAGCTTATAGAAACAGTTAATTGAAAAAGGCTTAAAAAGAAAACTCCTACAAACGATCATTATCTTCAGCTATAATGCCCATAAATAATTTTATTCATAAACCAGTTCTTATTCTAAAGCATTACAACGATCTACCTTTTTTCACTCTCAGTATACTTCAAACCTATTAGTAGGTACCCAGACACGAGTAACATTAAGTACCTACCTATCAGTTTTTTGTTCGTCCACAACAGAATTTAATTTATGATTCTATCATTTTCAATTAGGTAACAATTAAAGTTTGAAAGCCATGCTTTATACCATTATCAATCGATACGAAGAAATAAAATGCTATCTTGGGACCTACCTGTTCGTTACTAATTATAATATTTGAATAAAATTCCTATTAGCATATATGTAGAGTATATAAACTAATCAAATAAAAAATATTTATTTGCTTTTAATGTGGGTTGAAAGATGTTAATTAATGAAGTTTAGAACATGTTCAGCAAAATTTAACGAAGGCTTTACAAAAATAAGTAATAACTCTTATTATTCATCTAAATTCAATATTTCTTCGTTTTATTTAATGGAACTTTATGTTTACACAATTACTAATAAAATCATTAATTTAACAACCATGTAAGATATCTTTGTTTAGTCGCTTGAATGATAATTTAGTTAAACCTAAAAATAATTGTAAAAGTACGTGACTATTTTTTTGGGATTTAGATGTTAAGGATTAAGTGCATTATAGAATGGGTAGATTGCGATTTTCATTACTTTGGGAATGAAACACCTAATCTAAAAAATAAATCTAAACCTAAAAAATATATATAGGTACACGCGAATTATTGTCGCTGTTTAAAACTGAGAATATTCTAGAATTAATTACGAAGAAGACACGTTGTAACTACCAAATATAATGATTAGAGTGAATAGCTTTTGCTGAGGTCTATACTTCTTAATAATAAAAGTGGATCATACATAAAGCCGTAATAGCCGAATAGAGCGTTTCTTGACTTTTTTCTATAAGAACTTATGAGCCAAAGTGACAAATTGTAACTATTTATTACTGGTTTTACGTTGAATGAAAACATTTCGAGGAAACTTGCATATACTTGGATATGTCTAACTTGCCGAGCAGCATAGTTGGTCTAAATACAACCAATTTCCTTTTTTTTATACTAAGCATATTACAAAATTGAACATTATTTAGATGATAAAAATGCATTTGATTTGAAAATCCTTTCAGCATCATATAAGACTGCGGTTTAATAAAGTAAATTTGAAAATGTCTAAAAGATTGACCGCCGAGTTTCTTGCTGGTTCTTCCGAACCATTTGTAGCTTCATTCATCATATTGATCCCTGACGATTCAAAAGTGCTTGAAAGATCTTATTTGAATTAAGTTTATTTTGATTTGATTTATTTTATTTTCGTCATTAAAGAAAAAATGGCTATTGGCCAATAGAATTCAACCAAACACGATTATTTATTCACGCCGTGTGGTATCCGGCAGTATAGAATAGACCACCCTCCTTTCTTACCGAGGTGCTATAAAAGGCGACTAAGGTAAGTTGACGTCAGGCAGACGGCCGGTCATAAAATACGTAGTCAAATCATGTGACAACATGTTGTGCCGAACCCACTTCGAGTGGGATAAGGGCAGGAGAATGATGAATGAAATACGATTATTTATTCGAAATTGAATATTTCTATTGCGTAATTATTTGGATTTGCAAACAATTTTTTGATTAATCTAATTTTACAAATCTCATTAATCGGTTAGGAGAATTCATGTATAAATAGTAACAATAAATAAGTAATAATTGCATCAGCTAGGAACAAGCGGTAGCCTAAACTATTTACATTTCACACAAATTTCAATTTCTAACATGAGAAACCCCTGTTTTAGATGAAGCTAAATAAGTAATAAGCCATCCTATAGATTGAAGAGTAGATAGTGTATGCAACCTTCACTTGCAATTGCAATTAATACGAGTTAAAAGATAAACTATGATAGTCTAGTAATTTATGGATCCTGAGGAGTAGTCGTAAATTGTACCTTCTAATTTATCTATAGAATTAATGTGTGATTTATAAATGTGGAGTAACTTTTTCTTTGGAATTCCATTCAGGAAAGTTAAGATAATATTAATTTTCTATAATCAAGCTGTCAATAACATTTATTTAAACTTAAGAGATATGTAAAATTCGTCAAAATATTTTTTCAATGTGCCTAGTCATAACCTACGACTCCCTATAAAGAGTTACGCGCTCTCACGGTTTATTCAAATTTGCCTGTTATATATTTTTTTTTAAATTATTATTTATGTACCATGAAAAACGTTACAAAATCATATTAAAAAAAAGTGTATAAAAGTCAACCTTTCGAGAGCTCTGCCAGCTAACCAATCAAACCTTTCTTATATATTCTTCACAAAAAATTCTAATCTGTACGTAAAATTCTCCAAAAGCCAAATAAGGCAAAACCCCGCCATTCATTTACGATACACTTACAGACTTTCCCATTAATACTAGCAGAAGAGAAACAATGAAATATTTAAAAAGCAAAACAGTAACAAATCGTGTTGACTAGCGAATTATGGTGTATTACTCGGCTCCCAATGCCTTGCAAATCAGTTGTAGCGCGTACCATAGAACAAGGTAGCGCGGGCTTATCGAATAGAACCTTACAAGAGCATTTAAAATTACAATAAGTGTTGCTGCTCGCTGCGCCGAATGCTCACACTGTGAACTGTATCAATTATTCAGATCTTCCTCTGCGTTTTATTGAATCAAAATGGATATTTTACCTGCAATCTTTAATATTAACACACTAAATTTGAAATTCCAAAATATTGAGTTATCATTGTTCATTTTATAATTTATTTAAATATTATTTTTGTTGCTTTTTTATTCATATTATTTTTATTAATACTTATTTGACCTTATATATAAAATTGTCGTGTCACAATGTTCGTTACCATACTCCTCCGAAACGGCTTCACGGATATTAATGAAATTTTTAGGCATATTCAGTAGGTCTAAGAATCGGCTACTTTCTTTTTTTCATACCCCTAAGTGGTAAGGGTTGTCTACCTCTCACATTTTTTTTATTTTTCTCAAGAAAGAAATTCCTATGGCAAAACCAAGTTTGCCGGCTCAGCTAGTTATAATATATATCTTACACGCGATAAAAAATATATATACATATATATTTTTTATAAAGGCATTTAACTCAAACTAATAATTTGATTTGTTCAAATCCTCATCAAGCTCTTCAACATCTACAACTTATTACTGGTTCGGAAAATTGCTATCTGTTACGAATGACAAAAAAACTCGGCGATTCCTCTTATCAAAATATTTTTGTATGGTTAACTAGATTGAGATTGACCATCTCTGAGAAGGAAGAAGTACAATTTTATACTGTTTCGATACTAAGGTAACAAAAGATAGCCGTAAACACTATAATTTACAAGAAATTATTATATTTATTTGTACGCAAGGTCCAAGCATTCGTAAAAAGTCGTCCAGTAAGTCGATATCGTATCCATACGAGTATAATAAATCAATTAATGAAAGAGCCTCTCAACACTCACGTAATACTATAGCTTGACTGATTAATGAGTTTTTGGAAACTATAAAACAGTTACTTTCTTTGCAGAAACTGCTCCACGCTTTTTATATTATCCCAAAACGTATTGCCAAGGTGGAATAAATTATTGGTGATATTCAATCCCGTTAGAGCGAAATGTTCCCTAATTATAACCAGCAGGCCTTCCATGAACTCTTATTGCGATTCAATTGAAGACGTAAACGAATTTGTTTTGCTTTTTCATACTATGACGTCTTAAAACGCACACTTTATGTCGTTGCCGAATGAGCGTTCGGAATTCGTCTAAATTCGTCGTAAAACATGTGAGTAAAAGAGACAGAGTTATCTATAGTTCATTAAACGTTATCCTTTTCAAACATTACGACCTCAATGCAATTCACTTTTCATGGTACGAAAAGAAAGCGGTCCGCGGTCGTCGTTTACGTCTTCAATTGAGTCGCAATAAGTAGGCCTGCTGCTGCCGTGGTAGGCCTGCTGCTCTGTGGACCTAGGTCGCTGGTTATTAGTAAGTATGGGGGGTTTAAGTTTTAACCTATGTCTATTTTTCTGGGGAGTGCACAAATTATCAGCGATAAATAGTTCCAAATTATCACCACCCACCTTTTGATGCCGTTGTACTGCCATCATGCAATGGAAGATTTGATGTCCTTTACCAGTTACCTGTAAACCATACCACAAGTATTTAGTTACTTACTTTAAAGATGAGCAGTATTGTCTATAAATGGTCCAAATATCGCCCCATCTGAAGAACATAGGACATGTAACTTTATTCATCAGATAGGACAATAGTAAAGTAGCGGCCTGTTACAATCCCACTGCTGGGAATAGGCCTCCTCTCTCCATTTCTGGAGAGAAAGGTTGGAGCTAAGACCTACCACGCTGCTCCAATGCGGATTGGTAGGTTACATATATCTCCAGAATTCTCTAGAGATAAGCAGGTTTCCTCACGATGTTTTCCTTCACCGAAAAGCGTATGATTAATTACAATTATCTATTAGACACATGAGTTTTGATAGAAAAGCTCATTGGTGCCTGCCCAGGTTTGAACTCGTCTGCCCCTCGAAAGAGTCGCACGGTCTCACCGCTGGGCTATCACAGCTCAGTCGCACGGTCGCACCGCTGGGCTATCACAGCTCTCAGGTTCACAGGATAGGACGATATATTATTATTATTAAAATCTCCTTATTGATTTGATCTCGTTGAGGCGTCTATCTATACAGCGCTTCATCACTAACTATTCATATAATGACGGTTATTGTATAATATGAAAGCACGGACTTATTGAAATCCGTTAGGTAAGGTTTATAAGTAAATGATACCACGATAATTGCTACCAGCAAAATAGTGTTCAGTTTTTACGCCTTAAAGTGCCTAGCACTTTTGTAAAGAGCTCATTTTTTGGGAAACGATGCACTACTCTCTACGGTTCAATAGCTGCGTAGAAAAGCAGGTAATTAAAAAAAGTGATGAATATTCAATTGATTTTATGATAAACTAAATGCAAAAAACGAATGAAATGGCAGTATTATGAACGAACTAACGCTTTTGAAATTATAATCAACCATTGTGGATGTCATATCTACAGACCAAATATTTTGTACAAAAAAAATAAGTAATTTGAATACTGACCTCGACTAAATTTAAATGGAAAATTAACATAAGTATATGTACATATTTTTAATAATATATGACGATATAAGAATATTAAATAAGTATCTATTATACTTACTAATATTATGGGTAGAATGTATAAAAATTTGTTTCTCATCTTTTTATTATACTTTATATCTTTTATCGTTTATTGATGAGCTTACAGACACTTTTGCTGTATAATATTTAATTGGGAAAATTTGCGCTTATTTACTTATTAAAAGGTCAACATTAACTACTGAATAACCGATATAAGTAAAGGCGATATGGTTACCATAATAACTCCATGTATCCCACGCATATACTGACTCTTCATGAGCTTATATAGGATAGTCATAGCTTAAAGTAAAATCTTTTTAGAAAATTAAAAATATATACTTAACACTACCCCTACAAAAACTATAAATGTGATACAGAATCTAAAAACACCATTCACTCAATTCTACCCTTAATGCCCTTATCGCCGGTGCACTGTGCATAAACACAAGTGCACAACACAGAAGCACAAGTGCAGAAAGATATTCTGTGATGTTTCATTTATATTTTTAGCAATTTAATGTTTGTGCATGCATACATAATTATAAAAAGATTGGCGATGTATATAATAGACAAAGTAACCAGTCAAACCAGTGATTTGTGTGTTTGGGTATAAGATTCTATATTAAAATTCCGCAATCGATTTTATCTTTGCCACTACAGCAGTTTAAAACGAGGCTGATACAAACCTTACCATACTATTGAGGATCATATAGATGATAAAAATGCGTGGATATAGTTACTCCTCTACTCTCTACAAAATAGTAATGACCTAACGTTCGTACGTTACTCGTGTAACTAGTTATAAGAACTATATTTGAAAAGAGCAACCACCGAGTTCCTTGCTGGCTCTTCTAGGTAGGAACAGCTTTCCGAACCAGCAGTAGAGTTGACAATTTAAAAGCACTTGTTTTCAAGTCTACTTGACTAAAAAATATTTCGAATTTCGATTATAATAATAAAATGTTATTCAGTCATGTCATGTTAGACTCGATATTAAATGAGGATGTCGTCTAAATCAAACAACCTAGCTAAGAGTATTAGGCAAACAACTATCTAGGTTTAAAACGCAATGAATTAATCTTTTAAAGCTATTTGACAGCGAGAAAAAAATATTGGTTTAATTAAATATACAATACGTATTTAGTTTAGATTAGTTGAACTGGGTTAGAATAAATAAATTAATATAACTCAGAAGTTCAACTTGTAACATCTATGACTAACTGTTGAGTTTACCCGTACAATGAACATCCTCAAAACAGAAAAGTGCCTCATTTCAATACTTTCCATAAAATAATTTATATAATTAGGCGTTACTTTGCGAAGATCCATAATACAAAAGTAGTAATTAAATTATTTTTCTATAATCCGCGATAAAGTAAATAGAAAATATATAAAGAATGCTAAATGTAAAATGGACTATCCGTTTTCATACCAGAAACACAAGCACTACACACGTTCACTATTACAAACTCCACAATCGGTTGCGGGATTGCTGAGTTACTGACTGTGAAAACGGATAGTGCACTCTACATTTAGAATTATATATATATTTTATTTTCTTTTTTCGCGGAATACAGCAGTATAATTTTATTCTTACTTTTGCTTTCCACAAAATTTCGTTACCCTGTAATATTTTGTTTAACACATTGTTTCCCATTAATCCCTTATATTGTGTAAGCGTGTGCGTAAATGTGTGTGTATTTGTGGTTCCAGAGCAGTGGCGGCGGTTGCCGGTGCGGAAGGCGCGCGCGCGCACCCCGCCCGCCGCACGCCACTGCTTTGGACCTCTGGAACGCCTTCGTCTACCCGGTATGCGAGAGCGACGCCTGAGCGTGGACTCTACCTCAACGACCCTCTATGACCTTTTGTTTCGACCAAAACTTTTATGTATACACCCCCTAATAACTTAGATATGTCAGATACAATGAGATATTTTACCTACTTCCTTTCATATACAAATCGTTGTTGGAGCGCCTAAAACGGATTTTCGAAACAAAATGTTGCAAAGTGTCACAATAAATCTTATAATTGCTTGTCTTAACGTAATTGCCTTAGTAGATTAAGTTAAGAGATAAATAATTATTAAAAAAACGCTGCAGTATAATATTTATACTAATGGCGCTTGTTTACTATCACTTTTACGTTGTATTTTTTCTTAATTTATAGCCGAAAGTACAATTAACTACTAAAAAATTAACATCATAAATCTTTAGATCTACTTTTCTCGCTACAAATTGGCAACTCAATAACCTGTATTTAATTATTTTTTCAATTGAAATTTGTGATTTTTCAAATTTGTATTATGTACTAAAAAAAGTTTACATAAAATACTTTTTGCTTTTGTTTGTCACTCATAACTTTCCAATAAATGCCTTAAAGGTAAAAGGGTTTTTATTCTGAGCTTTATACAGAATTAAGTTATCACATAAATACGCTGATCTCTTTCTTTAATTACCAGGGTAACATGAAACAACATATGCTAACGCACAAGATCCGGGATATGCCGCCTGGTTTCGACAAGGGGCCTAGTGGACCATCAGGGCCGCCAAGCGAGGAAGGTCGTGACCCTAGTCCTGATAGACGGTCATCCCCTGAAAAATTGGATCTCAAGAGATCACCACCTGCGCACCCTCCGCCACAAATGACACACCCGAACCCCATTGACATGCCACCATTGCCCAAAAGACCTACCGGTGAGATGTTATTCCTTTTTACCCTTTTATCTTTGTAGTAGTAGTAGTAGTAGTAGTAGTAGTAAAGTAGCGACCTGTCACACTCCCACTGCTGAAAATAGGTCTCCTCTCTCTGTTTTTGGAGAGAAGGGTTGGAGCTAAGATCTACCACGCTGCTACAATGCGGATTGGTAGGTTACACATATCTCCAGAATTAGAGATATGCAGGTTTCTTCACGATGTTTTTCTTCACCGAAAAGCGTGCGATTAATTGCAATTATCAATTAGACACATGAGTTTTGATAGAAAAACTCATTGGTGGTGTTATATTTTAAAAAAACGTACTGGGTGAGGAATATTAAGTAGATATACTAAAACAACTGAAATTTTCTTTCAAATTATTAGGAACATAGAAAACAAACTAATACGACAATGTACAGTATATGTGTGAAATAAAAATAACGACATTTAACGATGATTATAAAAGCAGACGTACCTAATTATTATAATTTCAGTAACGATCTTATATCTTACAGTGCCGAATATCCCAAGCCATCCACCACCATCTGCATCATCGAAACACTTGTGTGGTGTCTGCCGGAAGAACTTCTCCTCATCATCCGCCTTGCAAATTCACATGCGTACACATACGGGAGACAAACCGTTCCGATGTGCCGTGTGTCAAAAAGCATTTACCACCAAAGGCAACCTTAAGGTAACAATAACCTTGAAATAGATATCTACTACATACCAAAATGAACGTTTAATTAATATGAGAGAAATAACAACCTGTTAACATTCCATTTATGGAACAAGTTCTTCTCTCTCTCTCCTTAAAGAGGGGGATATAGAGATAACTTTAGAAGATTATTGCCAGTGCATATAAACCTGCAAACCCCTGGTAAAAATTACAATGTCCTTTCCATTGGTCTTTGCAATTCATGATATGATGATGTTCCGAAATTTATTTGAGCCCTAATAATAAATAATTACCTATAATATAAATAACTATTACGAATTATATGAGTATTGATAGACAGAGGTCCATCAATAGAGCTTTGAGTAAAAACGAGTGTAGCGTATGGGATAAAATAATCAGCTAAACCAATCAGACCGTAGTCAAACAGACAGGGACTGAATCATTTAAATTTCAATGTTAATAATATATAAAACGATTTTCAGGTTCACATGGGAACGCACATGTGGAGCGGAGGGGCGTCCCGTCGTGGTCGTCGAATGTCTTTAGAGCTGCCGCCTCGGCCTCTGCACGAACCGCACGAACTGCTACGACGCCCAGATCTCTTCTATCCATACCTACCAGCACCCTTCCTCAACGGCATGCAACAAAAGGTGAGAATGCATGCATCTTGAGCTATTTTGTTCAACAAAATTAAATAAAAACTGCAACCTTTCTGTAATATATTTAAATCATACACAACTCGCTGCGCATATCACCATTTCCTTGTATTTGTCACTCTTGTGCTACATTATATGTACCGCCATACCTTAAGAACTGGCTAATACAGAAAGCCTACTATACTGTTGAAGATTACTTAGATGATAAGGATGTGTGGATATAGGTGCACTTCTACCCTGTACAAGACAGTAAATAAATGTAACTAGTTCTAAGATTTATATTTTAAAAAGAGCAACCGCCGAGTTTCTTGCTGGCTCTTCTCGGCAGGAACAGCTTTCCGAACCAGCAGTAAAGTTGACGATTCAAAAGCACTTGTTTACAAGTTTACTTGAATAAAGAATATTTTGATTTTGATTTGATTTGATTTCATCTAAAATATGAAAAAAAAATTCTCTTCAACAGCTGAACGAGATATCTGTTATACAACAGAATGCCGGACAAAACGGCGTCGGCAAATTTCCCGGTTTACTCGGGTTTGGAGCATTTGGCGCAGGAAGACCGGGTGCTGCATCTCCTCTGGAAAGGCCACCATCGCTCGAAGGGGGTGACGAACGTCAGGCAGCAATGCGTGAACTAGCTGAGAGAGGGCGGGAATTAGCTGAAAGGAGTCGGCAAATGCGCGAGGAGAGTGAAAGAGAGCATTATAGAGCAGCAGGTGGCATTCCCGCGCATGCGCCCAACCCAGCGCAAGCTTCGCCGCCCGCAACCCTGCCACATCCACATCCGCTTGCCTCTTTACCACCACCAGCGAGAACTGAAGGCCTCACCGTATAGATCAATAGGAACCCAATAAAATTACAGTCACCCAGACACATTCCAAATAATCAACTCTTAGTGGTGAGCCATTAGCGGCTGATATTGTGCGAGTTATGGTCGTTGTGAACTTTAGTGAAGTCATCATCATAATTTCTGTGCAACGGACTAAATACAATTTGCGATAAGAAAGTTGCGTCTTTCGATATCGTGTAATTTCGTGTTGAATGTAGCGCTGTGTATCGGTTATTATAACGCCTAGTATTATGTAGGTAACTTATATACGTAGAGTACGGGGCTGGGGCAATCGGGGACTCGTGGGTCCCGCGTTTATGTCATTACTCTGTGATAGTGCACGATTGTGAGCTGCGCCCCTTCCGGTATGCCATTCGGAAGTCGCTATAGTAATACATCAATCGGGGGCGCGGCCTAATGTGCTATGACATCAAAAATTATTATAAATTATCCCAAAAATTAATTAAATTCATAAATATATATCTTTAATTGTATATAAAATTGTATTATATAATATTTTAATGAACGAATAGTTAATCTTATGACATAGATATTAAATTAATTGTATTGTATTTATATTATATCAGTAACTGGAGTGCGACATGCATGATTTTTTCTCAAATCACATTCCAACATGAGGAGATTCTTTAGGAAGTACATAGTTTTATCGAATATACGTAGGTTATATTTAGGTATCCGATACTGCCTATGCAACATGAAAATAATTATTTTTTTAATTGAAATCTGTTTCGAGTCTCCTTATACAACGAAAATTTCCCACGTAAAAGAACTTACTAAAGTTTAAAAAGAAATTCAATCAACAATTGCCACTCTAGGTATAACTCTAATATCTACATTTAATATTATTATAATAGGGGTTAATGACATATTCATATCATGTAAATTAAAAAAGTATTTGCATTTGAGGTCTATATAGATGTAAGTGTTTAGAGTCATAGCTATTATATTGCTTTAGAATACTTCGACATATCGTTGTAAAGCATGAACGACTGTTTGATATTTGAAACGACGAAATAATTTAGATTTGTCTCTACTGAGCAGACTGAGCCATAAAACCGTTTCCAGTGAAACTTTTCTTTCCAAATATGCATTTTTCGATGCTTGCGATGTAAATTGTACTGAAACACAATTTTGTTAGCTATTAAAGGAGGATGAATATTTTCTATCTCACTATAGTTACGTGTATAAATGTCCTGATAAATTATTTATAAAATTATAAATCATGCATACACTCTTAGTATTAGTGACGCTTGCGAGGCGTTAGGTCTCCGAATCAGTTTAGTTGTTTAGAATAAATTCTCATAGCACCTACAAGTTATAATTTTGAAGTCGCAAATAGTTCTAGAGTAGTCTTAGCCATGAATATGATGTGTCATGTCCATGTCAGTATAAATATTCATTGTAAATTATTAAATGTTTATGTAAATGTCCAAAAAGTATTCAAATTATTTAAAAAAAAAACAATTATACTAATAATTCTTTTCTTTTTTGTTATCCGTCACCTGTTTCCTTCTTTTGTTTATACTTTTTTAACCAACATATCAATGAGCAAATAAAGAAACAGTTCAACAAAGGTACGATCCGATTAAAGTTATATGGCAAATATTCAAATATTTTAGCAAGTAAATGCCTGTTACTATCCCAGTGCTGGGCATAGGCCTCGTCTCTCCCTTTTTGGGTTGAAGATAAGACTCACCACGCTGCTCCAATGCAGACATTGATAACACATCCCAGGAATTCTCCGGATATGCAGGTTTCCTAAGGACGATCGTGTGAACACTTGTACGATAATCGCAACGATTATAGACGATCACATGATCAACCAAAATCGCCAATAATGAAGAGCAGGCATTACACATTATCAACAATCTTTCACCCAAAAACCGAAGCATTATCAGGAGATAGACTCGACAAAATCGCAAAGCTTTGCGATTTTATCGCGGTGTTGCTGAAAATGGTGCTCTGCTGTCGAAAGACCCTTTCATAGTTTTCAATGGTTCTGAATGGATGTGTCCAGTGAACCCCATATTACACAATATCCGCGATCTACTAGTAAAACTACTCAACGTCTCTCTGGAACGTCCAGCTCCAGAAACTGGCAGGAATGTCACGCACAATAATATCACGACACTGATGGGATAAGGTTCGGTGAACAGGCACTTTACTTTTGGAATCCGAATAAGAAATAAGATTTTTCATTCACAATAAAAAAAAAAAAGCTGTGATAGCCTAGCGGTGAGACCGTGCGACTCTTTAGAGACGACATAGGTTCAAACCCCGGGCAGGCACCAATGAGTTTTTCTATTAAAACTTATGTATCTAATTGATAATTGCAATTTATCACACGCTTTTCGGTGAAGGAAAACATCGTGAGGAAACCTGCATATCTCTAGAGAATTCTAGGGATATGTGTAACCTACCAATCCGCATTGGAGCAGCGTGGTAGGTCTTAGCTCCAATCCTTCTCTCCAAAAACGGAGAGAGGAGGCCTTAGCCCAGCAGTGGGCATAGTAACAGGCTGTTACTCATTCACAATATTTTTATGTAATTATTGTACTCAAAATGAACGCAACTAGAAACTAGGCTTTTAGGATTGTAATAATAATTAAAATAATCGAAAACAGATTTTACTGTATTTAATGAAACAAGTTACAATTACATCAAGTACTAGGATATCATGAAATCTCAGAAGTTGATAACGCTAGCAAGTTTCTTGACACGGTTGAGAAGTAAGTCACCCTCGCGTATGGTGGCCTGGTACAGCTGAGAACGGTCCGCGTCGGCTCCTCTGCCTGCGCCAGTGACCACGCAACCCGCAACTGCATCTATACGACACTGCAACCTACCCGCTGCAGTAAATCTATAACAGATCATATAAAAAGGTGAAATGTTATGTTATTCTATGAAATTAGTGGATAAGCACGGAAAAATCCAGCAAAAACCTATTACTTCACACACTAATAGATAAAGCTAAAGTTGTGCTAAGACATGCTATTGCAGATTTTTTTGTACTATTTCTCTAGATCTATAATTCTCTAGTAGGTAGAGATCTTTCATTCTAAAAGTGCACGCCCCTCCAATGTCTTTACTCACACACAAAAAACTTATGTACAGACGAAATACACGCAAACTTGTTATTCTAATTGGTTACTCAGGTGCCGGACAGACACGAAAGTAGGAGCACGCATCGATTATTGCCAAAAGTACAGTTAGCATGTCATAAAAAAGAGGATAAATATTTTTTATTTTAAATAATAATTAGATAATTTTTTTCTTTAATAGAAAAATATGGAGAATATTATAAAACTATGTGGCGAAAAAAAACGGGCATAACTTAACATCTATCATTATTTCATCATTAAAGCCATTGCTTTAATTAAGGAACGAATTGACATGATTGATAGAAATATGTGGGAAAATATGTGTCGAAATGTGAATGATATTAAGATAGAATATATGAAAATTTTTGAATTTATAATTAATGTTGAGTCTGAATCTGAAGATAGCGACGTTATACGAATAGCGTTAAAATAGTAAATATTTATTGCGGTTTAATTTTTTTATTTTTTTACTAATAAAATAAATGAACAGACTCTGTACATTACGTTTTATTTATCATTCTAATAGTTGCATAATGAATATATGATATTCTTCCAGTAAAAACCGTGCAAAAATCTATTTAGTTAATTTTGAGAAAATCACATACAAACAGACAGCCCTTGGGGACCATGTTTTACAACAAGTTGCTCTCGAAATACACGGTTTTGTGGGTTTTTTTTAAAGTAGTTAATTCTGTTATTTAGAATAGATAACGTTGGTAAAACTTGTCATACTGAAAACGCTGTTCATCTGTACTGTATAATAGATGGCATAGTATAATAATATGTATCCTATTTAGTTGTCTCATATTAAAAATAATACAGTAATTCCGCCTATAATGAGATAGATTGGTTCCACATTACAGCAAAACGCGTTGTAAGAGTACTCTCGTATACCGCTTGTTTAAGGTAGTTTAAATGGAACATTAAGATAAAATTATGTTCGAACACATGGGAAACACGTGTGATACGAGGGACTGAAATCGCGTAATATGAAAACTCGTTAAAAGAGTACCGCGTTATAGGGGGAAGATAATTGTGTTTGCAAACTTTTATAACGACAAAGGTTACTTTAAGTAATTTCTATCATCTGCTGAAGTTCAGAGCTTTCTTATAAGGACCATAAACGTTAACTTAGATGTCACGAAGGAATGAAGGCCGTGCCATGCCGAACCTCATTTTCCTTCATGTTCGCAGCGCGATTTTATTTATTTACTTTTAATCCCGCTGAGTAGAATAGACCACCCCGAGGTCGTTCTTACCGAGAGGTCGTAAAATACCACTAAGGTAAGTTGACGTCAGGCAGGCGGCCGGTCGTAAAGTACGTAGCCAAATCATGTGTCATGTTTGTAACATGTTGTGCCAACCCCACTTAGAGTGGGATAAGGGTAGGAGGATGATGAATAATGATAAACTGTAAATTTAATCGAACTTACGAAGAGATCTCCTCCTCAACGAAGTCACGGGTGACGCCGAATGTGTCAGCAATGTTGTCGAGACTCAGGGATCGGTAGGCGCGGAGCAACTGGACATATGCCTTAATACGCGCCTCGCGTACATAGTGTTGGTAGTGTGGTCGGAACACTGGATCGACGCAGATTTGTGTTTCCACCTGAGAATTTAGATTAATACTTGTTAAAAAAATAAACCCTAAAATGTAAATGATCAGTGTTCCGCACAAACGTGCGGGCGGATGAAACAACCTCCGAAACCTGGGCCCGCCGTTTCGGCGTCTCAACCTACCTTATGCGGCCGTCAGCTGTATGCGGTCCGGCCTCATGAATAACCGTGTGTATATGTGTACGTGTGCGTGCGTGCGCTTGTATGTACTTGGCCGATTCCCGAACCCGTTGGCTCGCCTCTGCAGTCTTCCACGGACACGTACTGTCTATTTCTCCCGGAGTATACACTTCACCAACGCGGTTAACTAACACAAATAACACGCGGTGTGCACACAACCTTCGTAAGGTCACACGTTATTGAATCGTCCCATATCGGCGAACATTAATCCCAACGCGTACTAAAACCGCTTCGCGGTCGCGTCTTATCTTTATAGTATTCGAACCTCTTCATTAATTGAACGCGTCAGTAATAAACGCGAGCGGCGAGCGTAGACCACACGGCACTCGAATTGACCGTCAAGTCAGCCTCGACGCGAGTTTACCGATAAGCTTCGCTGGCTAGGCGCGCGTGAATTTATAGAAAACAATCAGTATTATATAAGAATTAACATTATACACTGTAGGGTCACTTCATAAATACTCCTTATATTAGAGTGAATATGCACAACAACGTATATCTATTTGTACTTCAAAATCAGTTCACAATTTGCACTATATATTTTTTTTTATCAATTATGGGTTCTACTGCTTTCAAATTATTGTACCAACCCCTTAGTAACCACAGATGCTTTATTAAATTAATATAGAGAGCCATGATGCTCAAATAGTGTGACTGTGTGATTTACCACAGGATTTACGATGAACAGTTTTATATAAAAAATGCTTAATTATTAAAAAGTTAATATGCACTTATCGGTGAAGACAAATATTTTGAGGAAACCTCTCCGGAATTCCAAAGATTTACTGGCCCGTTGGCAAAGTTGGCTGTGACCCTGCCTTCACCTCCGCGGGTCGCGGGTTCGATTCCCGCCGAGGGCCAACAGTTTCTACATACAATTTGTTGGTTCTCTAAGTCTGGGTATATATTAGTATTTAAAATTGTATTTATTATAAAATTATATATGTATATAATAACCAGTTGAGTTGTTACCCATAAAACTATGTTACTTTGGGGACGGACTTTGATGTGTACATGAACCATAGATTTATATTTATTTAAAGATATATGTAGGGCTTACAGCATTTTGGCATTAGTAAAAAATATATAGGCTAAAAATGGCTTATGAAAAATATATCAGCTTTACAGAAAAAAATCTTACCCATGCAAGACTCTTCATAAAGTCAGCATATCTGCACTCATGTAGGGATTCCACCAACTCTCTCAGTTCCGGGAAGCGTGAGCGCAATGCCTGCACAGCTGCACCCTGTCTACGTAGTGCAGCCTGTAGTGCATGACGTTCAAGAGCGAGAGCACACGCTAATACACAATATTGTATGATTGTACCTGAAAACAATTTTATTTTAAAATTTAACAAACACAATCGATTAATACCTAAAGGTTCGGCCACAATTTTTTGTTAATATGTAAGCAAAACATGCCTAAATCCAACTATTATGCAATCCAATATTCTCAATATGAACTACCATTATATAATTTTATATTCAGATTTAGCTAATCTCTGTAGACATTTTAAACTATATTAGTAGTTTATGATACTGTTGCATAATAAGGGTTCTTATAACACGAGTGTGGTTTAAAAAAACGAGCCGCATTCGAGTTTTTTTATAGTTTCACACGAGTGTTATAAGACCAAGTTATGTATAGTATCATACACTACTTTATCTACTCTCATACTATAATACGTAAAACGTACGTTTCCATTCCATGAACTCGTGGTAACATTTAATATAGTTGCTCCTAGATTTCGTCGGCAACAGGTTCACGGTCATGTTTGACGCAGCTTTCAGAATATCTGGTGGTGTACAATTACCACTATCCCCGCTCTCAGACATGTTTTTACACAAAAACTTATTTTTTTACAAACAAAACTAAACTTCGTTTAAATATTGAAAAGATTTTTTATTATATATTGGCGACAAGGCGCAAACATCGATTGCGCATGCGTGTTGAGTCGCCGCGGACCAATTCATTGAAACCTTTTTTTTTAAGGTAGAGGTTCAACCTCCTTGGTCCAGCTGGAAGTTGTATAGGTGTATTGTTATGATTAAAAAGTTACATTATGATACAGGTGTCCATACAAGACCTGTATCGTAATGAAACTTTTTAATTTTTTATTTTTGTTCTGTATGTAATGTTTGTCATAAGAATTTTGTTTTCAGTTTTATAATCTTTATTATAGTATCAAAGTAGATAAAATAATTAAACTTTCGTTTGTATCAGTTTTAACTGCATTTTAAATGGTATTAGCTGTCCAGCCTTGTTTCGAATTCCTCTTAAAACAGAATTCATCAGTTAATAAAAACGTTTTGATCTCCACTAAACCTTACAGGATAATTGGCTTAGGCATTCTAAAGATTCCCTGAATATTTTACTGAATTTGGTCCAGTCGTTTCAGAGTGCATTAAGGACATACAGAAAAACATTTTTATACATAAGATAGAAGGATTATATATTTTATTATATGCTTTAAACGGTAAAATATAATTCAGCTTTATACTTACAGACAAGCGTGACAAAAATAAAAAATGACTCGCAAATATGATAGGTGTGATATGCAACCTAACAATAGACATGAAAAACAACTTACCAAAATCAACAAGTTCATAAGATTCAAAAGTTGAAACACAATCAATAAAAAGTTCAGCAGCATGATTGTAGTCTCGTACTGCAAGACAATATATCGCCTCATAGGCCTTTAATTTATTTCTGGATCTCCAATCACCACCTTTATCAACAAGTTCATGAGCCTAAAAACATATATACATAACATTATATTATATTTATTAACTAAACTACATACATTATACATATAAACTAAACAAAAAATGTTTGCACATAAACTAATAAATCATAGAAACTCATATGAAAGATCAGCACATAATATTGAGCCATTAAATAATATTTAATATTAGTCAGTGTTTCAGACAATTATTGTTGATATCACTGATCACCCACATGACGATAATCTTATACGAGCTGAAAAAAATTAACCACATATTTACATTTAGCTCATGAGATAACAGCCGAGTGGAATATTGATTCAACAATAATTTTTCCAATTGTTGTATAGGCTTTATTGTAAAAAGGTTCGAGACCAACACCTCAAGAGGGTCTCACTTAGTTGCTGAATCAAGCGTAGGATACAGAAGGCAGTGTTGCTTGAGACAGCACATATAGTGTAGAGGTTTCTCACTCTGTTATCTTGACCACCGGGAGCTTAGGTCCTTTATGCGCTGCCCATGGATAACAAATTTTTAATATTTTTAAATGTTGTTTTTGTGTTTATTTTAGAAAATATTTAAAAATGTATAGTAATTTGTAAATAAATAAATGAGTGAAATAACAAATTCAATACATGAAACTTAAAATTAAACACAAAGGAATGCAAAGGCAGCCTTATCACTAATAGTGATCTCTCTCTAGTCATGTAATGCAACAAATATAAATAAATTTCATAAAGATGTGCATGTGTTCGTCTACGTGCACAAATAAAGACAGCTGTCATCTACTGACATGTACCATTTTTTATTGCAATGCTGTTTTACTAGTAATATTATCAAAAAATATATATTACTGCCAATATTGACAAGATTAGGGTTTTATGGATGGAATTAACAAAATTATAATAACCAGATAATTGTTTACTAATATTACCTTTATGTTCTTACAACAAGTTTTTTGTTATACAGTTTAATTGAAGGAAAAATTCTTTAATTTAACTGTGGGTGTTATACTTGAATAATTCAAAAGTAATAAAAATATTATTTCAAAAATATATATGAAAAAATATACAAATTTTACCTTTTATCATGCAAAACAATATTTATACTGCTTTTGTATTATGGACGTCAGTAAGTAACACTTAATTTCATATTTTTATAATTTACCTTATTAATTGTCTTTCCCATATCTTTAACATTACATCCATGGAAATATGCAATTCTGAATAAGGCAAACACTGCATCCAGACGTCTATTGGTAGTCAAAGTTGAATCTTCATATTTTGTTGTAGCCAGGGTTGTAGCAGCATCTTTATCACCAATAGAACATAAATAGTCCAATCTACAAGTGATCAGGACATTAATTTAAGAAAGGACAATTAATATAAAATCAAGATTATATCATGGACATTAATAAGATCATGGACAAAATTTTATTTACGTCAATATTGTTTAATTTTATAGAAGGCTACAAACCCACACCTTCAACATTCTAATAATATTCTTAATAAACTTGATTCAATCAACACACATAAATAAACTGATATATATTATAGTTTAATACATTATCATTCAGATATTCATACCTATCTTGCCAGACTGGTGTCTCCGAGTCGTCATCTTCGAACTTGGAAAGCCGATCTTGATTCTCTTTAACCATTTCATCATATAGCTTCTGATCGAAGTTCCACCCAAAATCAGTACAGACTTCTTTATAATACGGAGCCATATTACCTGCCTTTATTCCTTGTAGTAACTGCTCTTTGAGTTGAAGATTATTTTTAAATTGTGGGAGTGATAATTTAAACTTTATACCAGCTAATGCCATATATTCTGGAGTTTTTCCTTCTGCTGAAAGTTCCATTTTCTAAATATTTAAGTAACTAAATAATTAAATTTGATGAGGGTGATGACTTTATTCAATTATTTATAGATATTTGTTATAATAAAGAATGATACGACAACTTTCAACAACGATCTTCTCCATAGACTACTAGCTAAACTCTATGGCTAAAATTATTGTCATTATCTTTTATTTCGATCATAGACTACAAATAACAAACAAAAATTTGTAATTTATATTATTCATATGTACGCGTCGTCGGATGTTCATTAGATCATTTGTAACAGTTGTTCATTAGTTATCTTATTTATGACAAATTATATTCTCATACCTGTGGCTGAAAAAAATTTACACTTCATTTGTTAGTGTAAAAAAAGTTAAACATCGATATTTTTGTATTCTCGATAGTTATCGATAGTTAAGAAAAAGTTTCTGATAAATATAAAGATGTGAGAAAATTTAACAAAACAAACAATTTAAAGCTACATTGAAAATAATAATTGAATAAAATCTTAACATTTTTTCCTCATAAACCTATTTCGGCGTGCTTTTATTATTTGACTGTTTTTAGAAGGCATTTGTTCAGATGGTGCCGAAATACAAAGATATTGCTGCAAATTTATTGGATCTTCGGAAGATGATATTGATACTGGATTGATATTGATTGATATATTTATGAAATTTCGTACGAGTTTTGCCTTACTAGGCACAAAAGACCATCTGGATAGGTTCGCATGTATATGTATAAAGCAAATTTTCAAAAAATAAAAGTTTTCAGCTAGTATAGCCCGGTGTGTGCCGGGCTTAAATCTTCTACCTCTATATTTCGTGTTTCCCTGCGATACAAGTTTGTAAAGATAAACATAGTAATAAACCAAGAATCGATAGCGCCTTAATAGCTATCGATTCTATCGATAGTCATAGACTATCGATACTTAGTAATATACACTAATGTCTAATACCTAGTTTCTTTTTTTCTTACTTGTATTTCACATCTTTTCAAAACTTATTTTTGTTGTTAATTGTTAAACTTATCAAAAGAATGGTTCAAGTTACGTCATTTATGTATATTAAATACTAAGTTTGGCATACACAATGGAAGCAGACTTAAACAGTCTTGTCCGCAGAGATCAAACTATCAAAATAGTTCCATCAGTTGAAGAGTGTCTTAGAGACTTAAATGTAAACACAGAGCTTGAAGAAACTACGCAGTTGTGGTTTAACAATTTGAAAAATACATGGAAAACATGGAAGAAAAGTCCGTCAACAGACAGCCACTTCGACTGTTTATTTCAGCTTACAGAAGATCCATATACTGTAGCTTTAGTTTGCAGTGTCAAATGTGAAGAATTTAAAGATTGCAAACCTAAATCTTTGCCCTACTACATCATAGAGTCCATATATATATGGGCTCAGACAAATAGCAAGACACCAGTGGACTCATTGAAACTTCCAGCCTTTCAAATTGCAATAAATCAGAGAAATCAACATTTTCTTAATTTAGTCATCAAAACTTACCATGTCAATACTATTAAGAGTACTATATTACCCATAGTCAAGGAAATGATAAGAAATGATAACTGTAAACAGGCTTCACAGATTGTGATAGCTATGGAGTTATTTGATGAGATACCTGTAGAAAACTTATTGTTTCCATTAATTCTTCAAGATAAACCTAACATGATTGATGAATATTTGTCAGAGTGTCCAAACCAAGTGAGGCCACTCTTATTATTTTTGGATAGATTATTGGATAAGACTTTCAATATTAAAGATTATGCACAAAAGTATATTGAAGAAAACAAAGTGTGTCATGTAAAGTATGATAAAATTCATTATAAACCACTTGGAAAATTAGTTGCTCGACTATGTAATAAGTTTAATGTTCCAATAGAAACATGTAAAAACCTAAGCAAAAATCGTACCACAGGAGGGTTAAGATATTTAATTTATCAAAAATATGTTGAACATAATGTCAGTTCTTTAGTGTGGGATGATTTAGTCAAAGATTCTCTTCATAAAAGTGGATGTGCTAATGAATTTATAGATATGTTAGTTGAATATGATACAAATGAAGCCTTAAAATGGGCATCACACTTTCAGCTGCCTGAGGACAGTTTACCACTTGCATTGAAAAACTTGTCTTTGAAAGAAGTACCTGAAACTGATGAAAAGTGGGATGAGGATTTAGATAATCAACAGAATTTCTATAAGCTTTCTCTTCCTGACAGTAGTATAATAATTATTAATAGTGCGGAAAAACTTTATGACATTGTTACAAATTTAGTTAATTGCAGCATAGTTAGTATTGACTGCGAATGGAAACCATCTTTTGGTGCTATGCAATCCCAAGTTGCATTGATTCAAATTGCTACTTATGATTGTATTTATTTGATAGATACACTAATTTTGAATAGTAAGCAATATGCTAGTTTCTGGTATGGGTTTAATAGATCATTATTAGATAATGCTGAAATAATCAAAGTAGGTTTTGGTCTTGAGCAGGATTTGAAAGAAATGAAGGCTTCAATTAATGGTCTAGGTAATATAAAAGTTAAAGGCGAAGGATTATTAGACTTATGTTTACTGTGGAAAAGTCTAGTTAATTTTGGATTATCATTACCTAGTAACAGTGATAATGGTGGAAACAGTTTAAGTTCTTTAGTACAAGCCTGTTTTGGTGTACCATTAGAAAAGGCTGAACAATGCTCTAATTGGGAGTTGAGACCATTGAGGAGTACACAGATTAATTATGCAGCTATTGATGCTTATGTACTTTTAGAGGTTTATAGCTACCTTCAAAAATTGTGTAATGAACAGCAAATAAATTTTGAGGAAATATGTAATTATGTGATGATTGAAAAAAAAATGAAAACAAAAAAGACTAAAGTCGCGGATAGGCTACAAGAGTCTACTATGAACTTCCAGAAATGTAGTAGAGATGTGCGAATTATTGTTGAACCTGAATTAGCGTATTTAACTTCTTACTTAAGATACTGTGATATTGATACAATTGTTTCCACACCACCAATGTTATGGCATGACATTATAAATTTAGCGATATCTGAAGACCGATTCATCTTAACAGCTAAATTAAAGTTTACTCCAACTGTAAGATTATCTCAAAGTTTTATATTAGACATCTGTAAAGATAGTAGTATGAAAGACCAATTACAGAAAATATTATCCAATTTTAATATTGTAATTGAGGAGAGGGACCTTTTCAGAAGGTGCTTATTTTGTAATGGTAAAGATTTGACAAAAATGACCCCAAATGAAGTTAGAAACCTATGCAATAAATATGAATCTATCAAAAATAGTGAAAATTGTAGAAGTGATAATGATGAAGATGATGCATATTATGATAATTTTTTAAGTGATTCTGATGGAGATGATTTGTATTTGTACCAACCGGTAACAAAACCATCATTGACAAATAAAAGTAAAGATAAAGTGTGTGTGACAAGCAAGGGAGCAACAATTTATATAAATGATGTTTGCAGACTTTCAGCATCATGTAAGCCAGCAACACTTTGTGAACTTTGTGGAAATATACATTGGGATGAAGATTCCTTATTAAAGTCTGCTTTAGAGCTAATCTCACCCTTATTAAACTTAAGTAAATAGTTTTAAGAAAACAATATTGAAAGATACAAAGTAAAATTTAGCAATAAAGTAATAATTGAGTTATTGTTTTTATTTATTAGGAAAATACAAACACTTAAAAAATATATACATTTATTTAAACCATAATTGGTCCATAGTACTTAATTGTGTTCTTAATATTTTTCATATATAATCGAGTATTATGGTGACTAAAATGTCTTTCAATAGTATGTTGTTTTTTTATGGTATTTCACATATGATAACATAAAAATATGAAAGCTACTGATATTGATTTTGTATAATTATTATTTTAATTAATGAATTTGTGTGTAAAAACACATACAAAATATAACTGTAGTAATTTGTTTCACATGATTTATAAAACCAGAACTAATTGTTCTGGTCTTTCAAATATACACAGTATTTGTAATGGTTATATAGTAAATTTTAAATTTACTTATAATTCAGAAAAAATGGGAACCAAAACTGGCCGCCTGTTACTTAATTTCTGTAATGAATATCAAAAATAAAAAAAAAGAATATACTTATTAAAAGACCCTGGATGTCATAAGCACCATAGTAAATAATTGTGCATAGACAACTCGACAAAAAATAATTAACAATAGTTTATATATGTCCATGTATTCAGATAAATAAATCTATATTAAAATAATATTTTTATAGTTTTGTGTTTTTCTTTAAAAGCTTCAATGTGCTCCACAGTTAGTGCAAAATTATTCTTCAGATTTAATTCATGCAGTTTTATACCAGGGAATCCTTCTAAAGTGTTTATTTGGTTGTTTGAGAGATTCAGTACCTGTTTTAAAAAAAATAAGTATTTTAATTTTCTTTAACTTTAGGGCTTGGCAAAGATCCAAAGAAAGAATGTCTGCATAAAAAATGAATGTCAAAATTATTTGTTCAATTTAAAATTTATATATAAAATACAGTTAGATTTGGTGATGCGGCGCTTTGCGATTTATCGTGGAACGGTGTCGTTGTGTTTTGATGGTGGCGGTGTTTTTTATTATACCCGGGTAACTCTTTCTGCATGTATCAAGTATGAGAACGATTTTTGCTTCCTACACCAGCATTACATAGATTTTCTTAAAAGATACGTATTATAGCAAAATAATTATATCATAACTTTTGTACTATGGAATTCCGCAAAAAACCTTTAAATTCTATAAAGTAATCCATTGTAAATACTGAAAATATGGAAAGTTAAACGTGTCATATTAATGTGAGAACTAGAATAAAATGTAAAAAAAATGTAATATGTAAATGTATGGTAATGTAATATATAACTTAGACACAAAGGGGTTTGGGTAAAGTGGCTTGATTTTTTATGTCGGCGGCCACTGGTGGAAATAATTTTATTCGAAAGAAACCAACGCAAGTATTTTTTTATAAGAAAATTTCTTTTCAAAGTGCATCGAAGCTGAGATATTTGATGTCAAAGTTGCTGAATTACGTGATAACGACATCGTACACCCCGCAGCCCCTGCACTGCCAGTGGGGGGTACATGTCAAGGAGCGTTACCCGGGGTGATGAATGCATTCAGATTTCACCACATTACTCTTTTACACGACGTATATTAATGAAATTTCATTTTAATGACCTATAAATGTATATGTAGAAAGATCAGACTGGTCGGGGGTACTAGAGCAAACAGTAAGGGTACATTACACTATGTTGAGGGGGATACTGCTTCATTTGGGATCTATTTACTGTTATTTTTAAGTGACACAGGTGAGGAATTGCGTCTTATAGGTATTGCGTCTGACGAAGGTAATGGATGTTTTGCACAAATTTTAGCGGCCGCTAAAAAAAAACAAGCCACTGGTACAAAGTTACCCAAGCCCTTTTATTTTATTTTTACAATCCCGAAGATTTTTACCTTACAATGTTGCAACTTCACTAGAGTTGGTAATACTGCAGAAGTAAGAGCTTGACTAGACAAATCGACAACTTGACAAAAATTATAATACTGCATATATGGTAGCCTTGTTATTTTTTCATCCACATTAAATTTTAAATGTAACTGGTTATCTTTATAATCTTTCGGCAACTGTTCTTCGATACTCCACTTTGTTATTAAATCCGAATAGTATCCAGCACGTAGGTAGTCAATTTCTTTTAATCTACGAAGGTTTGCTATGATTTCATTGTGATATAAATTTGCGTCGATACAGTGTAAGAAGAATGTTGTGGTAAGTAAAGTCCCTGTAACAGAGTTAATACAATATTTGGGTAAAATCTAAAACATTTTTGCACTCAGCTTGCACTTTAAAGGAAGGCTTTAGCTGAATTAATACAAAAATCTGGTTTCTTTACTACTTATTATTTTAAGTAACCAAGAAGAGACCTAAGTTGTCAAGAGTCAAATTTCAGACAGGCATCATCGCTCGGACGACCGTGTGTGTAAGCGTCCCATATATTTATTTCAATCCAATTTTTTTAGATACTTGTGGCCGAAACAATATACTCACATTTATTATCTGGCTCCAAGGCTAGTAATTGGCGACATGCGTTCAACTGCTCATTCAATTCCTCCACAACAGGTTGAGAGTATTGATTTTTGAAACATATATCACTTTTTCCCACATACGTAAACGGTTTATATTTTTCACAATTAATAACTTGCCTCTCTTCACCATATATATGCTCTGCCTAATAAAATAAAATAATTTTAAGCGGTATATGATATAGTCACCTACGTTTCAAGCAATATAACAGAACTAACTACTTTGCTATAATCCGCACGGGTTAAGTGAATGCATGCAAAGCCAATGTCATCAGGAGGATAGGCTCCACGACAAAAATCGTATTGCCGTTTGTCGTGGAGCCTATCCTCCTGATGATGCTTCGGTTTCGGGGCGAAACGATCGTCGAGATTGTGGTGGTGGGTGTGTGTGCTGCTTTTGTGTGCGTTGTTGCTGGTGAATTGCGCCTTGGGGTGCATGTGGTAGCTTGTCCTGCATGTATAAGGTACGTAGATTTTGCCTGCTTCATACACATTGGCTTTGCATGCATTCACTTAACCCGTGCGGATTATAGCAAAGTAGTTAGTTCCGTTATATTGCTTGTAATATGGAATTCCGCAAAGTAACGCCTGCTTCTATAAATCACCTATGTTTTTTTCTTACTAAGTCTATCGTTAATGGTACGGTAATTTTTTCTTTTCCTTTTAATTCTTTTAAAGTCATATAAACCATGCAATCTGCCTCGTCTAGGCATTAAACTGGTGGTCAAGTTTTATGAAGGCATGTATGGCATACGCCCAGTGGCGTATATATTTAGCAATTTCACTCCTTACAGATTCAATAATAGGGGCAGAAGATCCTGTGGAGCTCTCCTTTTAATTCTTTTAATTTTTTTTGCGAAAAATAATCGCAATGTACAGAGAGAACGAAAGATTCATAACGACGAAAATTATTTTACAAACTCTAAAGGGTTTTTTTTATTAAATATTATTGAGTGCTAGAAAATTAAAAATTTCAATTTTTTAAAAATTTCAATTTAGGATTCAAAGTTTTTATTTTAGTTTTGGAATTTCAGTGCCGATAACAATGTTTGAATAAATCTTAAGAAGATCGCATTAGGGTGACCAGGATGTCGATAAGCTTAGCATCTAAGTTATATATATATTTTTAAAGCAAAAGGAAATTTATAACAAAGTTTTGATTTTCGAATAATTAGTATGATAAACAAGTATGTACCTAAAATGCCTGATGGTAAAAATCTTAAATTCTTTATCTCATCACATGCACACATTTAATTATGCCATTTGGTATTCGGCTGAGTGAATAGACCACCAACATTTCTTACCGAGGTGTCGTAAAAGGCGACTAAGGTAAGTCGACCCGCCGTGTCGTATCCGGCTGATTAGAATAGACCACCCTCTTTCTTACCGAGGGATCGTAAACTACGACTAAAGTAAGTTGACGTCAGGCAGGCAGCCGATCGTAAAATACGTAGCCAAATCATGTGACAACATGTTAGTAACATGTTGTGCCAACCACACGTAGAGTGGCATAAGGGCAGGAGAATGATGATTTTCAAGATCTTGAATTTGTAATTCTATAACTTACCTTGATATTCAAATCGTCGGTGACTTCCTGGTCATGTACTAGAATCCACAAATCATCATACTCTAGTTCCGTGCATGACACCCATTTACCGTTAATATGCCGATCGTCAAAGTAAATTTTCACTTGTCGATTCATATAATCATTAGAAACGCTTTTATTCCATGCAATTGTAACTTTCGATGGAGTAACCGTGCACGAAACGACTTCAAACGTGACTTTTACGGCACCTGCCCCAGATAACGTATTTATAAATTGTGCTTAATGTGTATCTAAGTTAGCACCTAAAATACTATAATATTACAAAAGTTATTAGTTTGGTGTGCTGACCCCACTTAGAGTGGGATAAGGGTAGGCGAATGATGATTGAGTAGACCCAAATTTTTAAAAAGTGAAATTCACCTCTAATAATGACTAAAATGCTATTCGGTCTTGTTCGTAAATCGGGATATTACTTCACAGGGTTATTATAATAGAAAGGGAGCCATGGGCAGGCCTGGAAGTGAGTGTCACAACAAAAAGTAAGAGAGGAAAAATGAGAGACATTTCTTAGCTATTTTTGTCCAATCATACGATCTGAAATAAATATTGATGGAACGTTCTTAACTTACATACTTAGAATATTTTTTAGGACACCAAAATGACTATGCATTTTTTTACACATTGCACGTCATTTTTAAGAGTATATAAACTTGTACAATTTTTAATTCAATTTGATATGTTACGTTAAAATTTTATTACTCACTGCTACTGATAATAAACCTGTTTTGTATTTTCTTTTTTTGTCGATGGACACATTTTAGGCTGGTTGCCCTACTTTAGTACAATAAATTCTACGTATTTCCTTACATACCCAGTAACCACCTTTGATAAAACCATGCACTTGTGTCATCAGGATCAGTAAAGGCAGCACTTTGAACCATTTTCAGTTCGTGTTTGTGATGATTGTCTTGAATTGGTCTCCCTCCTGAATAATAATTTATAATTAAGCGATATAACTGTGATAGCCCGCGATGAGACCGTGCGACTCTTTCGAGGGTGTCACGGCTTCAAAACCCGAGCAGGTACCAATGAGTTTTTCTGTTAAAAATTGTGTCTAATTAATAATTGCAATTTATCAAACGCTTTTCGGTGAAGGAAAACATCGTGAGGAGAACTGCATATCCTTAGAGAATTCTGGGGATATGTGTAACCTACCATTCTTCAGCCCTTCTCTCCAAAAAACCTAAAAAAATAAGAGAGGCATATGCCCAGAAGTGTCATAGTAACGGGCTGTTACTTTACTTTTTCTTTTATAAGTAGTTTATAATTTAATATGAATAAATAAAAAAAAACACTTGACCTTCTAAATCAGGATGTAATTCAACTAGCATTTTGCTTCTGTAATGCCAAGCTGAATAATTCGAAAAATTGACATACAATTTTTCAGTTGTGAAATCAAATTCTTCTTGTAATGATGATTTGCACTGACTCACCACAAATCTACGATAATCCCAAGTATGAACTAAAATCAAGTGATATTAATAAAAAATCATAAACTATCAATATCCATTAACAATAAATAAATAAATATATGGGTCCCCAAAGTTGTTAATTTAATACTTGAGTTTTGGGTGACAGAATACTGGTAAATAAACTACTTATATAAGTCTAAATACAGATATACAAAAGGCTTGAAGAACTAACAAATTGTTTATAGACCATGTTGCCCCTCAGCAGACCCGCGAAGATGAATGTAGTTTCACTGCCAACTGCGACAACAGGCCAGTCATATTTAATTAATAATTAAAAATATTTTTTGAATAGAATGAGTACCAAGTTTCAGGCTGGCTCTTTTTGGCAAGAGCATTCATTAAAATTTAACAATTTGAAAGTGCTTTTAAAAGCCAATGTGTATAAAGAATCATCTTAATTTCAATTTGGATTTGTTATGTTGTAAAAAGTTACTGTAAGGAATGTTAAATGTTAATACATACAATTTCTTTCATCATATTTGAGATATATGTTACACAACTCAAGTTCCTTCTTCCAATCCGGGTTAGGTCTTGACATTAGCACCCACTCTCTTTCATGCCATGCACAGTATGACTTTGGATTTATTTTTAGACAATATTCAGTTAAGCTCAGTTCTGAGTCATACAATTTTGTGATTTTCTCCTCATTTTTAATTTTACTACAACAGTAAATGAAGTATTAAAGTTTATGCAGAACAAGTGAAATTGAAAATGTAGTAACACAGTACTATCATAAATAATCAATCAATAAGCAAGAGTTACGTTGATATCATCTTCTCTTCTTCTTCTTTTAGGAGTATCGGCTATGCAGAGCCTGAAGGCCCAGTATCACTTTGATCATTGCTGTTAGATCAGCAATAATCAAAGTGATCAAGTTGATATTATACATAAACAGAATTTGATATTGCATATGTTTTATAACATCTTTGTTATAGGTTTTGACTGTTTTAGAAAGGAAATGGTACAAAAGAGCTGCATGTTTATAAGCAATTTTTTTTAAGTTACATTGTTTTTTTAATGTTTTGGAAAGACTACTTTAACTTGTAGTACATAGTACAGTCCTGTAGTACCATGCAGTACTGTAATATCAGTTTTATGAATATATACATTAAGCCTCATTGCTTCTATATTATTATAGACATCTTAGTGAAAGCATCGTTTTTAACATTGATCTGCAGATCCTGTTTATTTATATTTGATTCTAACCAATAAAAGTACTTAACAGTCTCCTGTGCCATGTGGGTGTCAGTTAATTTAAAATTAACTGACACCCACATATTCTCACTTAACAAATACAATTTTTCATAGTAATACATTGGTATACTTTTACACACCTATAAAAGATAATTATCTCTCTTCTGATATTCCACAATGTATAAATATCTGGATTAGATGACAGAACTTTTTCCGTAATTTGTAATTGTTCATCATCTTGTTCACCTTCTTTTCTCTGAAATCACCATGATTTAAAAAAGAATTAACTTCAGAAATTACTTAAATAATAAATAAATAAATATAAGCATATCAAACTTAGATTTCACCCTATTTACATGTAGTTCATTTTAATAAAGTTCATAAGCTTATTGTCTTTCTTTAAAATTTGTTATTTTATGACTTTTATTCAAGTTATAATATTTAGTACTATAGATTTTTTCATCACTTAAATATTAACTACAAAGTTACGTTTAAATATTGTAAAGTATTTTGTGGTTAATTTAGTCTTAAGTTTTAAAAATAAAGTATATTTTTTTGTTTTACACAATAGAGAAATAGCAGCATTCAAACACATCAAGTGTGGTTCCCAATGGTTATTCTTAACTTTTCTTATTAACCCATTAGTTAATGGGACTAAACAATTTTTGTATTAAATATTACATAACAATCTATTAAAATATATAAAATGTTACATATTATATAAAATAATCTACACCACATAAAAATTAGCAATTACAATAATAATCATCTCACTTTACTAATAATCTTCTGCATAGCATGTTTAAAGATTTTTAGTTTCTCTTGCCTTTCCTTTTCTTTTCGGGCCTTCTCTTCCTCTGTAGTCCTAACTTTAAGTCTGCCATGCTACAAAAAATTTAGTACAGAATAATCGGTAATAATGGATTAATATCACGGTAAATAAAGTCAATTACCATTTTACAGGAAGATTTTATTAAGATAAATATTGTATTATAATTTTTTTTACTAACAAATACCCATATGATTGTTTTTGGTTAAATTATATGCTATTACCGTGATAAACTTTTCAGACAACACAAGAAACCTTAACAAGGAGAACTAGTGTATTATTGAAACAAAAATGTAATAAATATATTAATTCTTGTATTAGAACATGTAATAAGTATATTATTGATAGAATCTATGGATAGATTGTTGACAACTGACAATCGAATCGACAACTAGTAAAAAAAAATATGGAGCACATAGACTACCTACTGAATGAAATTGTACGACCATAGACTACTTATATAATATAACTATAATTAATACCAATAGAATACCAACATTATAAATGCGAAAGTCGGTCCGTCCGTCTGACTACCTATCTGTTACGCTTACATGGTTAATTCATTGGACTAATATTAAAACTTGATACAACTAAAGCTTATACACTGGGATAGCATATGGGATTAAAATATTTTCATTTTTTTTAGAGAACAGGGAAAACATATTTTATTATTGAGGGTACTTTAATGCTTAAGTTGTGAGAACGAAGTTGGGGGTACGACTCGTAAGATATTTGAAAAGACGCTAAAACTTACATGGGAAAGCATATTTTAAATGTCAGCGTTGTTAATTTTCATATTTGAGTTTTGATATCTAATCAAAACTGTTAAAATTCTTTTATGACATTAATATCGTTGCCTTAAATTCGTTATTATCTATATTGTATGAGTTGTACAGTGTCATTAAATTTATCTTTTTAGCGACACAAATCACGTTAACTACATAAGCATAAGTGTGAGTCTAGTATGAATTTCTGTTAAAGTAGTAGTTTACTATTTATGCTTTATTGATCTAGAAAAAGGTCATATGACTGTCTTTTGAAGCCTAAATGGCATTTAATTTTAGTTGAGATGTCTAATCATACACTTTAAAAGATATGTCCAATTTATTATTTTAGGTACCTAGGTTGATCGTTATATTAAATAATTATTTGTCTCTAATTTTTGTAAATTTGATTTTGTGTCTGTGACAATAAATAGATAAAAAATAATGTTGTTATCTCTTTGCAGTTAAAATTTACTTTTACTAATTTATACTATCTCAATGTAAAAATGAATAACGCACCGCAGTTTTCTTTACGCTGGAATAATTATGTTACTCACGTTACAGAAGCTTTTAATGCATTGAGATTTGAAAATGATTTGGTGGACGTGACCTTATGCTGTGATGGTGGCAAAATTAGGGCTCATAAAATGTTACTATCCGCCTGCAGTAGTTACTTTAGACAAATTTTCAAGGAAAATCCCTGCCAGCATCCTGTGATAATATTTCGAAACGTCAAGTTCGACGACCTCAATGCAATTATAAATTTCATGTACCATGGTGAGGTGAACATATTTCAAGAGCAGTTGGAGTCTTTTTTGATAACTGCAGAGCTCCTAGAGGTTAAAGGTTTGACTGATAATGTGGAGGAGGAATCGTCAAATAGTCAGTTAAGAATCAGTGACAATACTTCACTAGACTTAAGTTCAAAATTAATTAAAGCTAACGATATTCCTGTCCCTACTATTGAAGAACCTGTAAATTTAACAACTTTGCCTTGGAGTAGAACCGAAAACATTCCACTAGATAATACAGTGGTACCCCAAGATAATGAGACTGAAGTCAAAGATCCCCAGCCTGAAACATCAAAGACAGATATAAGTAATGGTAAACAGAAACAAACAACATCAGCAACTGAAGATATGCAAATTGATATACAATCAACATCAGCAGAAGATTTATCTGATAAGAGCAATACAGGTAATAGTAACTTTATTACATATATTAGTAGTCAAAATGTAAAGAATCCATTTTACAAATATCAAATTGTTGATGAGACAGGTGAAAAAATAATTGTCCAAGTTTCTTTTTCTACTATTCACTTCTAAGATACTACATAAGAGCACTTCTAAATTCACGATCATTTTCTTTAGAATAATAACTCATTCTGAGTGGCTGTCTTTTTATTATTAAAATATGTATTTATTATTTCCCAATTCATTTATTTAAATTGTTAAACTTATGAATTGGAATGTAACATATTTGTATATTTTTTATAATGTAAGTTTATTATATATGCTAATAATTTTTCTTATGCACTTGTACATATGTAAAATGTGTCTATATGTACACACAATACTGTTAATTTTAAGCTAAGGTTTTACTGTGAAAAATTTTGTTTACAGAATCAGATCTTGCAAAATTCAGATGTCAATTATGCCCTAAAGGATTTAAACATCCCACATCCTTAACATTGCATAAAGACTCTCATGCAGGGAAAACACAGTGTCCAGTATGTCATAGGTCATTTTCACGTTCTTATGACATGAGAAGCCATTTACAAAGGATCCATCAAGGGAAACAGTTAACTATAAAAGAGATTCGTTATAAGAACAATAGTGACAGTGTAATACCCAAACAATTTACTCATAATATTTAGACAAAAGTTGCTGGTTTCAAAAATTAGAGGCACATAGTGCAAAATATATATAGTTATGTGAAAATTACTGACCATATGGAGCAGAGTAAAAAATGTTTCATTCTAGCATTAAAAATAATTATTTGTAATGCCTGTGATGTACCTCATAAATTCTTATAGTCTACTATGTAGAGGATCCTGCAAGGTTTCATATAGACTTGGATAAATTTACATTGCTTAGTGTGGTAAAGCATAAAACTTCATAGAAAAAAATCTGAATATATCTAATGTGCCTTTAAATTGAATTTGGAATAGAGTTGTGAATCTATGCTCCAAATATCAGAATATGTGATAGAAAAGCTCTGTTGTAGAGTTACTGTCCAACTATGTATTTATGATGTGTTCAGTATAATGACAAAGTCATGGCACAATTATATTCTTGTTTACATAAGATTCACTGTATTTTTTAGAGATTTGAAGAACAGTAATCTGTCCAGATCCTGGTTAGGCGAATATTCAGCATTCTGATTGACTTTTCATATGACTGATATAAGATGGCAAACTTAATGCAATATATAGGTTACAGTAGACAGAAAACAAGTGCTAGATAGTTCATGTATTACATATCGAATTTTGAATACCTGTCTATATTTATCAAATTATTCTTATTCAATATCAAATTATTATTCTTTAAAATGAGCAAAATCTCCTTTAAAATTTAATATAATTGTCAATGTATGTATACATAAGAGCTTCTTATCATATGATTAACAGCATATATACAATTAAATAAATATATACTTTTAAGTATATATTCTTTCTTATTTATTTACTTTTAAAAAGTCACAATCAAATATATGCTCAGTTGTTTAGCTTTGGCTATTCTTATACTAGTCTATAAAATTATTGTTGTAATAAATTGTTTATACAATTTTGTATTTTATTTTAATAAATTATGTATTATTTATTTATTAATTGCCAAACTAGGGATATTTGTGTGTGTCCAATAAGTGAGGATATTATTATGGGACAATAATACATATAATGATGCAGTGCATAAAACTATGATTGAATATGCACACCTGACACAATGTTTGTGAGATAATAGAATATTATCGCTTCTATCTTCAAAGTGGGATAACTCTTAAATCGTAAAGTAGCTATGGAATTCACACCTAAAGTTAGCTATATGCAATGCAATATTTAGTGAAATAATTTAACCTACCACTTGCATAAAATTTAAAATATGCAATTAGTCGGTCATAGAAGCTCTACTAGTATGGTTATTGTGAGTTCTGAATACGTCTTGGAGCGACGTGTAGTTCAGTACGATCAGTAATCACGCCGTCAAGAGTAATATAAATTTCTTAAATGAGACAAGTTTTTGATGACAAATGAGGGTATAAGATCCAGAAACGAATTGGTGGGGGTTGAAGTTTAGATGAGGAATAAGTATAAAAAGCGGTGTTAGTCGTCAGAGAGGCAGTCCGTTATTAATCTAATAGTCGCTCACTATTAGGAGCATTGATATCTAGGTCGTGTACTGAACTAATGTTTTGAGTGCTATGGTGATGCCCATATAGATGATACACTATATGCCGCGTATTTTGACGAGCCAAATATATGCTGCCATGGCCCCAAATTTTTCTATTTTACAGTAGCGATAAGTCACTTGGTATAGGCGGTATTAATGCAGAACTGTAATAATTTAACATTCTTTTAATGAAATTAAATTTTATTTTTTTCTAATCAGCGGAAATTTATCGAATACCATTGATATGGCAAAAATATATATTTTTTAAATTTTTATTAGGAATAGAATATAGAGAAAGAAAAAAAATAGAAGTGTACTAGATGTTTTAGAAGCGAAAGAATAGAAGTAACTGTTTTCGATTTCAAATATATGGTACAACATTCCTTTTTCTTATCTTATTCATTTTTACTTTTCAACCAGTCCCCAAATTCCTGTGTTCAAGAGTTCCGGCATTGCCTAAGATGGTCCTGTTGGGCGAAAAAATTTCAAGTAGTAGTAATTAATAACTCATTTATCTTATAGGGCATATACCTACTAGTAGTAAGTAAAAATAAGGGTGTTACTATCCTACTGCTAGGCATAAGCCTCTTCTCTCTTTATTTGAAGAGCAGGGTTGGAACAAAGACCTACCACGCTGCTTCAATGCGGATTGGTAGGTTATACAGACTCCAGGAATTCTGTAGAGATATGCAGGTTTCCTCACGATGTTTCCTTCACCGTATTAGTAAATATAAATAAGATAATGTTTTTAGGGTTTTTTTAGATATTCAAGCAAGGGTAGAGATAAATATTTTTGGCGCTTTTAATACCTTAGGTACAACCGCGATTTTTCTTTGGCAAATATAAAGATCTAAATTTTTTGGACAGTAATAGATATGACATAAAAGAACAAGTTTAAATTTTGTACTTATCCAAAGAAACAAAAGATGTCGTCTTTGTTTATATCTATATTTATTATAAAACAAAGTCCCTAAAAACCGTCTGTCTGTATGTAATCGATTTTCTCAAAATCTACTGAACGGATTTTTGTACGGTTTTCACCAAATGATAGTGCTATAGTTCCTGATGGTCTAGGTAAATAGTACATATCGGTATTATGTAAATTGTGTTGAAAAGATGGCGCAGTTGGTAAAAAACTTGCTTGCTGGGAGCTTTAGTCGCGTGCGCTGCTTAAACCAGCAGAAATACAATAAAGTAATGTAGTAGAGAATTGTAGATCTATAAAAATACGAAAAAAATTCCGCGATAGCATGTCTCTATCTCTCACCATCATCGTCATCGTACCGTCATCTTTTATGTTCAAAATTTCTTAAATTCGGGAAAAGTTTCGTAAATCAATTAATTCCACGTGGGCAAAGCCGTTGTGGCACAGCTAGTTACTCTATATTTAAGGGTTCAGAATCGTCAAATAGTATTAGATTTTTATTTGAAGAATTTTTGATAGGAGTAATACTTAGGTAATATATAAAATATAAAATATGTATTATGAAATAAAATTTAATTAGATATCGGTTGAAGGCTTTGAGGAAGTTAAAGTATTAGGTCCTTACATATGAAATTGGCGTTTTCTATGGGAGGAACATAAAGTCGTTTTTTTTTAATGAAATATATTTAATTAATCAAAGTATGTACCATTGCTATGTATGCACTTTTGCCATCTCATAGGTAGTTCATTGATCCCCTTACTAAAAAAACCATTCTGGCGGGAATCAATAAAATCTTTGAAGGCGGTTTGGACTGCCCCATCGGAGTTGAATTTTTTTCCTTGCAAGTAGTTATCCAAATTGCGAAAAAAATGGTAATCTTTTGGAGCAAGCTCCTCTGATTTGGTAGCCGTCTGTTGTGCAGTGTGTGGTCTAGCATTGTCCTGAAGCAGCAGTGGCCTAGAGCGATTGACCAGCCTCGGTTGTTTAGCGGCTAGCTTTTCCATCATGGTTTGCAGTTGCTGACAATAGATATCTGCCGTAATCGGCTGGTCAGATTTAAGAAAGCTATAGTGAACGACACCGGCACTAGTCCACCAAACACTTACAAGCAACTTTTTTTTAGTCAATTTTCGCTTAGGGCAGGATTTGGCTGGTTCGCCAGGGTTCAGCCATTGCGATGAGCGCTTCTGATTATCGTAGAGGATCCACTTTTCATCACAGGTAATGATTCGATTTAAAATTCCTTCATTATTGTGCCGGTTGAGTAACGTAACGCAGCAGTCGACGCGCGTTTGTCGGTTTGCTTCACTCAATTCATGAGGTACCCACCTTTCAAGCTTTTTCACCTTCCCAATTTGCTTCAAGTGGATTAGAATAGTTTTATCACTAACACCGGAGCCTGCAGCTAACTCGGACGTGGTTTGCGATGGATCCGCTTCCACAATAGCCTTCAATTCTTCATTATCAACTTTGGTCTCCGGCCGTCCACGAGGCTCGTTCTGCAGGTCGAAATTTCCAGAACGAAAACGTTGGAACCAAAAACGCACTGTGTTTTCTTTTGCGACACCGTCACCATACACATCATTAATCCTTCGAGCCGTTTCTGCAGCACTGGTTCCACGGTGGAACTCATACTCGTAAATAACGCGATATTTCATGTTTTCCATTTTGTAAACAGAGTGACACGAATGAATGAATTAGGGGGTTTGAAACACAAATGCATGAGTAAATAGCTGTATGAATTTGAATTTGGAATTCCTAGCCATAAAGGTAATATTTGAGATCAAAGTGGCCAGTACGACAAAACGCCAATTTCATATGTAAGGATCTAATAATATCTGTGGAAATTACTCAGTGTGTATTCTTCAATAAAAAATGTGTCAATAGTTCCATTATATAATCATAGCGGTTATTAAATTTATTAGATTTAAACTATTAAACAACGGACAAATAAAATTATTGTATTACAAATTAATTTTAAGTCCTGAATTCCCAAATAAGAAGCATAGAAATAATGCAGTCACATAATAAACTTTTAAAGGTATTATAAACAACGACCCATATATGATCTGAACCTTTTCTTAAATGTTGGCGAGGACATGTCTTATGAAGTTTATGCATCAAAATCGGGGGAGGCCGATGCTACCGTATCGTACGTAGCAGAGGCAGGGGAGGGACGGTAAAAACGGGGGTGGCGGGGTCGGCCATCTACGGACTACGCTCGCCCGTGGTTCGATACGCGCGCGCGCTGCAGAATTGAACTCATCAGTCGCGTTTTGACGCCGCTTCAGTACGGTTTTACGTACGATAGAAGGCATTCGGAAAACGCACGATTTCGTTATTTTGTCCGCATCTAGAATATGTATGTATCATAATATATAAATGTTCTTTATAGGAAAATGTGTAGAATGCAATGAGTGACATGTGTTTATTACAATCGTAAATTATCTTCGTTCATAATTTGTTTACATTTTTCTCACACGTTTAATATAAATGCCACAATTATTAACTTTGAAGTATTATTCGTTAATGAAGAGATAAAATGATAATTGAAATAGGAAGGGAGCTATGCGTTTTGAATAACTAAGTGACTAGTGCATAATGTTTTTAAAAATTCTAATGAGCCAATGTTAAAGTATAAAATAGTATGCTACGTTTGTTGTCTGCAAATACTGAAGTCCGTGTGTATTTGTGAAGTTTACTGAAATAGCGTGGGTTTCTATTCAGTTTAATAAGTGTGAATATTTGATGGTGTGTCGTGAACAGAAGCGCATACAGTCTAGATTTGCTCGCAAAACATCGCGCGGCGGCGCAAAGAGGGTATTGATCGGCGGCGACGGGTCGCGAGACGCCGGCGTTGCCGCCTGCCGCCTAAATAAAGCTCTGCATGTGTGCTAACTGCCCCGCCGCCCTAAGTCGATGCTGTCGCTGACGATTCCTCGCGCCTTAAATTTTCCTTTAAAATCTTATTAATGGGTATATTGTATAATTATTTCTTTATGATTAAAGTCGCTGATATCATACATGAAAAAGTTTAGATAAGTTATTTGAAAGCATTTTATACTTAAAATTCGACTAGTATTGCAAATGTCAGATGCACTCAGCTGTTAGAAACTTTTAATTATTATGCAAACTTCAGAATTTAACCGTCAAAAGTTAATCCGATGTATTGAAGTCGTTAATTTTACCTAATTAGTTTAAATAAGTCGCTTACACCCGTTAATTTAACGGCGCTAATAATATACACGGCCAAATGTGGTGCTAATATTTTTAAATTTAGAATGAACATAAATATTTTATTTATGCTATTTCAGTAAATTTCAGTTTGTAATGTATATTATGATATACAATTGAATGACAGTTCGTCTTTTATGTTAATCAAAAAAGTAATTGTAATGGATGGGATTAATTGAAACAAATTAAACTTATTTTCAGATGGAAATGTCGGGATAATCGAAAATATTTTTTGAGAGCTATGGCGCGCATTGTGTTGGCGGGAGGAGCATTGCTCTTAATCCTAACTATAGCGCTTGAAACGAGCGCACTTATCCTCTTGCCGCACGACGTCCGCCCTGGTCACGCCGTCCGCCATTTCATCGGCAATCACTCGCGGTACACCCTACTTGATCCCGAATATGCCCCTTATTTTACGCTTCTCGACGATGGACTTCTTATGACTACAGCTGATCTTACTCCGCTGCTAAACCAGCCTCTTAATTTGGCTATACTAGAACAAACACCATTTAGCAGCTCTGCTCATTCATTGCATCTTTTGGTTATGGATCGCCGAAAAATGCTTCACTTTGTCGAAACAAATAGCCTACATGGGGAAATTTCAGAAAATGCTCCAGCCGGTTCTGTCGTAGACTTCCCACCAATACGAGCTACGGCCTTGACCAATGTCGGTCTTATAGCCTATAAGATTGTGAAAGGCAATGAAAATTCCGTTTTTGCACTTCGTGAAAAGGCTCGAAATAACATTTCTAATCTACGATCAGTGATAACTGATGGTGATGTTGAAATTATCGCAACGCATCCTTTAGATACTGAAACAAAAAGCACCTATGATTTGGTGATTCAAGCGACAGATTTGCATGGAGCAAGTAAAGTGAGCCTTCCGATTAGAGTTACTGTCACCAATGAGAACGACCATGAACCTATATTTGAACAGGAAATATATTATTTCGCTGTGAATGGTACTTGTGATAATAACTGCCGTAATGGTTCAGCGCATTGGCAACGGTTTTCAAATATAGGAAAAGTTCATGCCTTTGATGCCGATGGCGATCGTATTTATTATTCTATTAAAACTCCTACCAATCTTGCCGTGATTGTGCCACAAACAGGAGAACTCATACTAGCTGGAGAGCCAGACAGTCATGAAGCAGAATTACAAGTCCTGGCCCACGATACAGGAATTCCTCCGCGAAAAAGTCGTCTTGCACAAGTATTTATCGAATTCATCATTCGTGAAACAAAGGAGTTGCCTTCACTACATCGCGAAAAAAGGAGAGTGACTCGTGCGGTTCGGCCTACAAAACGCATTGAATTCACTGAAGCCGACGGTGAAGTAGAAGGACGCGCTGTGTTTACACTCGAAAAAGAGACTGACCGAGAAACCTTTAAAATCCGGGACGATAATCCGTGGGTTACAGTTGAACCAAGTGGTGTGGTGAAAGTTAAAAAGAAGTGGGACTATGAGGAATTAGGCCCTGAGAAGACCATCGACTTTTGGGTTACCATCACAAACGCTGGAAACGGAGGTAAGTCTAAAACTACATTAAGCAAGAAGTATTCTGCTTTTTTATTCTATTCAAGATTATAGTTTGTATTTGTATAAAAAATATAATATTTTATCAATTTGATGCCTATTATATTATGGAAATCGAAAGGTTAGTAATGTCTCTAAAAGGGCATTACCGTTTGTACTGTTATATTGGAACAACTATAGCATATGAATGGCTCACACCTGTCGAATTGAGTGTCGCGCTCATGCGGAACATCCTTTCAACAAGGCTCATTTGATTCTATACTTCCCATTACGATTAAAGCTAACATGATTATAAAAATAATTCGGTTATATATTATGATCAACATTCAAACGTTTTTTAGATTAAGAAACGTTAGGTACCTATTACCCTAATCATTTTCGAATTCGATTTATAAATTATTAGTGTCCTTTACTGTATCGAAATATGCTTAAGTGCTATTTTCACGTTGTATAGTATAGTAATTACTATGTATGGAAAAACAAGTCGACGTTATAAAACTTAATTTAAACATCCCGAAGTAATCTTAAAGTGTATTAAATTGTACTATCTGTCTTTAAGATAAAACAGATGAGTTTGAAATTCTCGTATTTGGTATTTACAATATATTTTTAAGTTAATCGAGCCATAAACATTACAATTTCGTACGCTACTTGCAGCTGTTTGATTATATTATTAAAGGAAAATCTTATAATATGTGAGCTATATATTATAAGCTTGCCAACGTGGCACGAGACAAAACAGATGCGCATGGAATTCCAACTATAAGGCAAAAAAGATGATGCATGAAAGATGTGACAGCCTACTTCTACCGTGCAGAATGCGTTGATAATCGCAGACCTGTCGCACGGCCCTCGCTATCTGTTGAATTCTTCACGCTGTGATAATCAACCTGCGACACTAATTTTGTTTTCCCCCTGAGCGACGTTTTTTTATAATAGAATTCTAAAACTTTCTAAAAACTATAAGTTTTCAACTAATCCTTTATACATTCATTCCTTTTATTTAATAAGTAACAGTTGAGTTACAAACAGTAAAAGCTGAGTTCAATAAATTTTGTATTACGATACGCATTTAAAATATTTTTGAAAATTATATAAGTACATTTGTTAATTGAATGTTTAAGCATTATAACTTTTGTGTTGTAAAAGTAAAAGTAAAGTAACAGCCCATTGTTATGCCCACTGCTGGGCTAAGGCCTCCTCTCTCCGTTTTTGGAGAGAAGGATTGGAGCTAAGACCTACTACGCTGCTCCAATGCGGATTGGTAGGTTACACATATCCCTAGATTCTCTAGAGATATGCAGGTTTCCTCACGATGTTTTCCTTCAACGAAAAGCGTGTGATAAATTGCAATTATCAATTAGACACATGAGTTTTAATAGAAAAACTCATTGGTGCCTGCCCGGGTTTGAACTCGTGTTCCCCTCGAAAGAGTCGCACGGTCTCGCCGCTGGGCTATCACAGCTCCAGCTCAGCAGTTTGTGTTGTACAATAATGATTTATGATTCATATGATATTAATATACTCCTACACATTTTAAGACGCATTTAAGAAAAATTCGTTCTCAAAATTCTTGTGAAATCATTTTCAGAAGACGTCAATGTCATTTGTTTCTTAAGCTGTTCTCTGTTATAGTGGAAATGGAGTTCTCGAAGGAGTAAGATGTTTTTTTCGAAATAGCAGAGGTATTTCGTTTCATGCCTTATTTATTGTTTTAGAACTCACGTACCCTAGCTAAATCGATTATTGAGTAAATTGCCTGCAACAGCGTCATGTCGTTAGATTGGAATTGAAATATCCGGTTCTAACTTCTTGGTTGGAATACAAATTTTACGCGTTTCGATCGTAACATTATAGCGAAGTAAGAAAAATTATTATAGTTTTAGAGATTATTTTTCTATTCCACCAAATTAATAGAAAATGATGAAGCTTCATCTTTTACACGAATCACACAAATTGTAAAATTGCGTGCAATGATAAAAATCATATTGAAATAAATAGTAATTTATTATGTTATTATTCACATTGTATCTTTTAAGTAACATTAATTGATTCGGCAATATGCCTTCCTCCCGGACAAATGATTGGTGATATCAATGGTTCTTAGGTTAAAATTACATGTACTGATGGTGCAAAAAATTAAAGTCTGCTTTTAAAATAGCGTCTCAGAATTCGTCAGCTGTATTCTTGAGATTGTATTAAATTGTAGGTCGTTATTATCAAGAAAAAAAAACTCTATGTACGTAGTTGTTTCAACATTTTTAACAAGATCTTGCGATCTATTGTGTATCTTATCATCTGAGTAAATAACAAATAGAAATAATGAAAGGTCTTAATGTATTCTATCTATTTACAACGCAATACTCAAGTCGAAATTACGACTGGTTTCTGTATAAACATCCATTGATTATTATTGTGAGATAATAGTGAATGAGACGTCTCTCGCGAAACATTTACGGTCCATTTGGTCAGCGTTGTTTGTTAAAGTCACGCATTCATTCAATCAATGGCAGTGGGTGCGGGCGTTGGTCGCACAACAATCGGCGCACTGGCCAATTCCCCTCATTGTGTCCACTCGCCACAATTACATACGCATACTTCCTATGACCGACCCCACACGTCATTCATGATCTGAGGACATCTGCTAGTCCATTTTTTTATTTTTATATGTATAAGCGTCATTTTGTTAAAGCATTTGCAGTTTCTTTTGATTAGTAATCAGATAATTACGTAGCGTTAAGCACTGTGCGTATCTTTTTTTAAGTTATCTTATTTGGTAATGTATTTACGATAAAATCCCTTTTTTATGTTTGAGTATTGTTTCCCCTGCTTATATACAATTTTTTCGTTCACTCTTTCTGGAATGCTGCAATGAAAAATGTTTTTAGAAAATATTTATAACATGCCCTGCTACTACTGACCGGATTCAATAGCTCCTAAATACGGCAAAACTATGCTTAAATGTTGAATCATATACCTTTATTTGCCAAAAATTTAATATTGTCTTATACATTTACTAGCTACGTTTGCGGCTTCGTCCGTGTGGAAATTAGTGTATTTAATTGAAATTTTGAACAAAAAAGTGGTTATTGTCAGATAATAGTGAGAGATAGAGACAGCTGTCGCGGACTTTTTTTGTAGTATTGTTGTTGTTTGATCTAATTCTCTACTACATTACTTTAATGTGTCTTTGTTGGTCTTTTACATTTATTACGGCGTTTATTACATTACGTTGCACATTAAGTTCAATTACAGAACATTCTTTATTTACCGTTTAATCGTCAAATGTTTGTTAAACAAGCTACCAATGGTTCGGAAGGATAATTCTACCGAGAAACAGCAACAACAAATTCTCGGCGTATTCTTTTTTCAAATAAATATTATAAATTTAGTAGTACCTATGATACATTTTACAGTCCAAGTTTATATGGTGTAGAAACTTGGACTATTCATGCAAGAGAGAGAGAGACAAAGAATTGATCCATTAGAAATGTGGTGTCGGTGGCAACTGCTCCGTATCCCATGGACGGCCTAACGCACAAATGCATCAATTTTATCTACTCAAAATAAATACGCGCCTTTCAACTATATGCTACCAACGTATCCTTGGCTATTTTGGCCATATTACACGCTGGGTGTTTAGGTAAAGCTCATAGTGATTGGAAACGTGAAAGGTGAAAGGACGCGAGGAAGATCCCCAATCAGATGGGCCGATCAGTTAAAGACCACCGGTGTTATCAACTTTCACGATGCTGTTCTCATTGCCGGTGATAGGAACCGCTGGAAAGATATTATACACTACCAATCTAAATGACTGAGAAACTGACGCTGATCACGATCCTCAGAAATGACCGTCTATAGACCGTATAAAGAGATGATATATTTTAGGTTATTGATAATACTCTCGTGTAATTTTTATGAATTGTTTATTAAACCACAGTGTTCATTTTGTCATATATTGGTCGATTATTCTAATTCTTCTGTAAAGAACGCTAGAGTTTTCGAGGGTAACGATAACATTATGAAATCAATTTTGTTTGTTTAAGTTAAGTTGGTATTAGAACCCTTTACCTTTTCATTCTCTTCGTAAAGTTTTGGATTCTTCTAACGATCTAGTGTATTCATTTTGTTATAGCTTCTTATTCAAACTGTTATTTTCGTGATCTGTATTTTTTTAGTATTTCATAAGCAAACGGGCTAAGTTTGTAGAAATATTGAAATAAAAATTTTCAATAATTATTTTTTTTACGATTGCTTTATGCTTTACTCACGCCGAATACGTGAATGACCTCTAAAAATTATATAAATTTATACAATTTATAATAATACTAGCTGAGCCAGCGGCTTCGCCCGCGTGGAAATCTGCTTCTTACTATTTTTTTCTAGAATTCAAATTTTAAACACAAAAGTAGTTATTGTGAGTTAACCATAAGAGATAGAGACATGCTATCTCGGACTTTTTGTAATATTTTTATAGATCTTCAATTCTCTAATAGATTACTTTAGCGTATCTCTGCTGGTCTACGCGCGACTAAAGCTCCCAGCAAGCAAGTTTTTAACAACTGCGCGATCTCTTCAACGTAATTTACATAAAACCGATATGTGCTCTTTACCTAAACCATCTGGAAGTATTGCACAATCTTTTGGTGAACACTGTACAAAGATCCGTTCAGTAGATTTTGAGAAAATCGATTACATACGATACGATCGACAGGCAGCTTTTTGGGTCTTTGTTTTATAAGTATATATTCTTCTTCTCAGTCGTGCACTCTTGACAGAGTGGTCGTGATCATGTTTCGGTCGATTTATGTACCACTGCTGCTCTAGAGATACGCCGCCATATCGTCCTGTCTTTGGCAGAGTGAGAGCACGCATTTATGCTAGAGTTTGTCACATTCTTGATGAGAGTCTTGATGAGAGTCACATTCTTCTTGAAGTATATATTAATTTCTAATAAATGAGAACAGCTGCTAATAAATAAACAAAGAGTATTTTAAAGTGGAAATTTTACCTTTACAAGCAAATAGTAAATCTTGCGAACGTTGGACCGTCACTGGTTCCCTACTCATAGGTCAAGGGGTGTTTACAGAGCACTTGTGATTTGTTCGATATTTGAAGTACGGTATTGCAGCATGTTTTTGGACTCCAATCACAACATGTTGTGCGTCAATAATAATAAAAAAATGTGAATACGTTCCATCGTCATTTTAGACTATCGCAATCAAAAAAACATTTTTTTTATTATAACAGAAAGTGACAGAAATTTAGATATATCATAGAATTCACAACACAAGAGTTTAGAAACTATAGAGCTATTAAACTCAAGGAAACCGCAGTATCTTCTTATTTCTAGGTATAACTGCTTTTCTAGGAGCATTGGCCTCTGCTTACGTTTCGTATCGTCATATCATATTTAAAAGTTATGCCTATTTTATGGTTAAAGGTAAAAAGTTGCATTGGTAATATCTAAAACATTCATGTTCATACTATTTGTACAGCAACAGATTGTGGCTTAATGAAAAACTGCATTCCACGTACTAAAAAAATAGTTTGCGGCGTAACAATATGGTGGTCGTGACTTGCGCGTGAAGCAAGCGCATCTTATATAATTAGATCTAACAAGTTGTAATGTAAACAGCACACGCACCAGAGCGTGAGTGTCGGTCCAGCCACCAATGATCAGGCTTCTACTATGATTGTGGTCATTTGCTCGTCTTCCTAAATGGCGAGGCAAGATTTATTAACCGTTTATACGCATGCACGTGTTTTTTTTACAGTAAGCTACATAAATTTCGCTAAAATAATTAGTTTTTAATTATGATAAATATTTATACTTTTGCATTCCCTGTCTTGTTTAAAACGTCGATAAATAGATTTCAAGATTTTTGTTTTAAAAAAAAAAGATTTCTTATGTCGTAGAATAAAGTGATAATGAATTTCTATATATGGATTGCGATTTGCTACATGTGGTGTCTATCTAAGGTCCTATTCTTCTCTCTAGGTAGGCCAAGGAGAAAAGAGCTTTGCCCTTACTTAATGGAAACCCCTAATAAATATCAAAATTCTTTACTTAATAAAAAATTAAATTGAACTGGTTCAAAGTTATGACAGATAAATATCTATTTAACCAAAATTATCTCGATCTGTTGCTCCATTCGGACGTAAAAGAAGGACGAACATACATGCTTCTGTATTTAGGTTATTTTTACAAGTACGGGTAATGATAATTCATATTTGTATTACTTTGGTTCATAATACCTATTTCTTAACTCAATAGTTTCGCCCCGGTAAATTTAAAAAAAGGGTTGAAAATTTTTATTTTATAAAAAACGAATTCACGATGGAACATATGTTAAACATTTTATATGTTACAACCTGTTTGTACAACAATCTTAAAATTTAAATCTTCAATATGTACTGCTTGACTCGCGATATTATTATTAAGATCTACACCCATTGAATGAAGTATTCCAACCCGCAATCCATGTGTTGCGGTTTTCCTTACATGCGCTGCACTTCATAACGCATTGTTCACTCAGAAAAGCTACTCGAGAGCCCTTATAGCCCGATTGGCATTCAAAGTACACGCATGAACTTCACCCTCCGTCTGAATTCACTGCATGCGAAGTATTACGAGTAATGAGAGCTGAGTCAAGACTGCCTAATTGCCTTGGAAGTATTCGAGTAACTTAAGAACCTGCTATATTTTTATAGAACTACTAGCTGCTGCACGCAACTTCGAATACGTGAACTTCGGCATCGTATATTTTAATCCGATTATATATTGTCCCAAAATTCATTCAACTCCAATAAGCTGTCTAATAGAATTTATTCACCTCCAACAAAGTTAAATATCAAACATTATTTATTTTTAATATCATATTGTAAGCATTAATAGTTGGGTTACATATAGCCTAGCTATACGTAAAACCTTTCCAATGCAATATACATGACTTTCGTATTTGACGAAATAGAATTTACAATTATAGGTCTATTTATTTTTCCTTCGTTATTTCAATTCTATTTCATTACATCTTTTGTCTTTTCACAAATCAAGACAAAAAATTTCTGTGATATATCTTAAGTGTCTCAAACATTGGTTAAAACTCTAGCGACTCGTAAAATTGATTACAAATAATTTAATTTTTTATAATGCAGCAACACCGTATTTACCGTACATGACGTCACAGCTGCACTTTCCGAAACAGAATTTAGAAGTACTTAAATTCAATCAAACTTACCTCAATAAAATGGAACGGAGTAGTTGTTTTTAATTCATTTTGTAAATAGGGTCATGAAATTACAGGCTATGTACGAATAGATTCCAATTATATTATTTACTTTTAAAATATTCGTTTCACGGCAAGATATTCTTTAAGTAGGATACATACTTATAAATAACTAAAAAAAAGAGGTTTGCGATAATGTATAGAATAGAAGAATATATCAGACTAGGGTTTTCACTTGACTTCATTTGGTTTTGTTGATGTATTTTGATATGCATATTATATCTTCAATAGATATAGTAAATCTGAGATGCAGCATCTCAGATTTTAACGGAAATATTTCGGATATATTCATTAAAATAGCGATAAGCTATTATGAACCAAATATATTAATAAGAGGAAATTTTAGAATAAACTATCGTAGCGTATGCATAAATATGGGAATTCAAGTATATTTCTTCGAAAATGGGATTGTTTTAACACATTTTACAGTCACACTATAGTGTGTTCTGTGAGTCTTTTCTTTTTTTTTATCAGAGAGAGCGTTAAGATCGTGTTAACCTTTTCTGCCTCATTAGACGAGACCGAAAATATTTTAAGATGTTTCGCTAAATAATTCGCGAAATTATTTTAAGACCTCGGTGTCTTCGTATATCTAATATAATCAAAAGCAATTTGTATTTGTAATTTATTAGTACGAGAATGCAGAACTACGAGGAGAGTTCGCCGCTTTATTGAGATTTATTGCAACATTGGGGAAAGGTGCAACTGTTAGATGTTGTACCCTTGGGAAATATGTTGAGGGTTCTAAAATCATTGTATTGGTGTATGTCTGGACATTGTCCTATCCAATTAAGATCCCGAGAAAACTTTGTCAGAGAATTAAACAACGTTTGAGTGTTATAGATTTTTGCTAATAAAATGTTAAGCTACATGCTTAATGACAAATTTTTAGCACAAAACCAATTCATTGTATTTGAAAACTGTAAGCTTCAAGTGTCATGTGTGCAGAAAATGCAGAAATATGGTGTTATGTGCAAATATAATATAAAAACTACAACACGAAGTATAAATAACTGTTACACTTTAATATTAGTATAAAGTTAAAATTTTACTCGCCTAATTATACACCTTATCTACTAACTCACTGCTAGGCAAAACATTCCTTCAGAACAGCATTTTAAACCTAACTAAACTTTTATTTAGACATATTTCTATGCATTTAGTACTACAGTTATGTGGTTGTTTATGTACTTAAGTAAGTTACTCACTTTAATGATCATCCATTTTCTTTCAAATTAGTTGATGAGTTTAATAATAACGGGATTTAATATTCGTGTCGTGCCTCAACTATTTGGCCGATTCGTGCCTCGGTAATTATTTTACAATTCTAGTGGCAAAAGCTGATGAGAACTAGTCACGGTTTGTGGTCTTTACGCTGATTCATAGACAGGAAAGGGTTTTTCGTTTAAGGCCGCGCACCATTAAGATTTTATAGTGGCACTAATTGAGTTATCTTTTATTAGAACAGGTGTGTAATGAAGATAGATTTCTTTCACTGTGACAAATTAACAAAATTTTAAGCGATAATTACGTGTGTAAATTAATATATCAGCTATATACATATTTAAGTTTAGGTGCTCAACGGGTGATGGAGCGAACTAAGTACGGACTTAGTTTGTCTCGAATTAGAAACGAGAACATTCATAAAATAATCAAAATTATCGATACATTACCTACCTATTATTTCGCCAGCAAATTATAATATTATGTGAAGAGACAATAGGCGGGTCACTTAGTAGGTACGAAGCACTGTCGGGTTTTGGAGTACTAAGATGTTGGAATGACAATGCAAAACTTTGCTTTAGTAAAATTAGGCTCCCTCCGACTAGAAAGAGAACCCTAAAAAGGTCTATGTCCGGTGTTAGGCATCCTTTGGTTAAAAAGAAAAATTTTATCCAATTGACATTCATAAGACTATGAATGATTAATATCTTGTGGCTGATATTGAGTTTCAAATATTAGCATGAATTATCAATCCAGTTCCAGTGAAATAACATTATCATGATTTACATTATGAATGTATTGTGTATTCGTAAAGATTTAAAGTTCTTTAAAATTAACAGGATCTAGGTAATCCTGAATTTTTACAACGCAAATAGAATTTTTATAATAATTCACAGCAAAATCTCTAATACTGACTTGAGTATTAAACAACATTAAACAACTTACTTAATTTCTTTGTTTGTTTAGTGAAAAGTTTGGGAATGTTTAATTGGCTTAACAAAGTTATCAAATAATTTTGCTATTTCTCACTTCTCATAAGTCATTATGTTTGGCAAACATTCGCTCAAAACTTCTTACCTTGTTTTATTATTTTTGTGTTATTTACGTCTACTAAACGCAGCAGCGAGAAAATAAAAGCTCATGGTCTTAATCCTATAATATCCGGTACTTTTCAATATAGCAATAAGTATATGCTAGTTCATAATGATTAATTGTAAAATTTTATTGAAATCCACGTTGTATTTTTTTTTAATTTTTAATAACAAGATTCTGCAATAAAGACTTATTTTTCCGAGTTATGTATCTATACATATCATTAATAACTTTGTGTTTATAATATCCAATTCGAAAATCAATTAAAAGGCAAAAAAAAGTTAATAAAAGTTTGGTTCAATTTGATAGTATTAGCATAAAACATTTGTAATCAAAAAGGCAGTAAAATTTGAGAACTATATCTATTATATTTCCTTCAAATATTAACTTTGATTATATATTTATACCGATAATTATCACTTGCTCGTTATGCAAGCAGTCGCCGTAATGTTTTTTACGTTTAACCTACACAACATTAACCTTTGTTGATTAAAAGGTTGGTTGATTAGATCAGTAATTTGAATGTTTATCGAAGAATTAAACTGCTTTATAAATATTTGCTGTAACTGTCTAGTTCATTAAGTTTCGTGATACGAAATTGTAACGTTATGAACTCTACTTCATTATTTCTCATCCTGCGTCCTTTTATAAGAATTAAAATTTGATTATTCTCATATATTTAGGTATAGTAATGGATTGCGCAAACATACGTTGTATGTAAATTAAGCTTCTACATTAGATAGATGAATTGGTAATGAATTTTAGCAAAGGGCATACTCAATTGTTTTAGCATACTCAAATGTATGTTATAGGTATAAAAACTTCAGTTAATTGTCTTGTAAATCTCTAATAGTTAACAGTTTTGTAACAATTTGTCTGAAAGCAATATTAGACTGTTAGCAATTCTACGAATGTTGTCTGCCCTAAGGCTTACAACATCCGTAGCCATGTTTTTTACCAAAACCAATAAAGAAATTATACTGCCGCTTTTTTTTGTCATGTCATCACATCTTATGCGGCTGTTAATAGACGAATTGAAATTATAGTTGGGTCATTATTACGTTCCCACCGATGAGAGAGAATAGTTTCAAAAATAAAAATACGAGAGCGTGCATAGAATCGTGTCTAATAGCCGATGTAGCAATGCGATGTGAACAGAGTTCATCCTGCATTTAGAAAGAGAAGCACGTGATCGTTTGTGACGATGCAGCTTTTGATATCTATATCATAATTAAGCTTGATACTGAGCGGACGATTGGGTAAATGTCTATGTTATGACTATAAATGAACGCATGAATAGTTTTTTATTTTGTGTTATTTATAACATGTGGGGAGTTTCATTCTCTTATTGGCGCTGTTGATTTTACTTGTAGCATTAGAACGTTATGGAATTGCTTAATTGGTGCTTAAATAAAAAAAACGTTCACGATTTTCAATTTTATAAATATTGATAGTAGAACATGTTTATTACACACGTTCTCTGAAAATCGTAAATTTTTTGTAATTGATATTATCGTAAACCGAAATTATACACGAATTTTTCCAATAATAAGCGATAAGTACTAAAGCATGGAATACCCGTTTTAGAAATATAAGATTATAGTTTAGACACCTTATTACGAAAAAAACTGTTCAAAAAGTTTTTCGGTTATTGTTTTATATGACAAAATAAAGTCTATGCAAGTGCTAGGTTAACGCAAAATAAAATTATAATCAATCCCAAACAGTAAACATAGTTCGATCGATGTAACAAATAATGTATCTTGAATTAATGTCAAGGCAACTAAAAATCGGTTATGTCCTCTTTTATAGATCGTAATGGCATAGTTAATAAATGTGCGTCTTAAAAATAACTTCGCGAAGTGGCAGGCGGATGCACGTGTGCGACAATCCAGCTCCCTTACTCTGTCGGCTTTTTATTGCAGTCCGACAATTATACGGAGAGTTCAGAATGCACACATCTCCGTCACAAAACAACCATAACGCACTCATTTATTTTACCATACCATTCGATCATATCTGAGAACGGAATGAAATAGAAATGCGATTTCTATCTTAGTTTATTTAGAACGCGGCGTCTATTAACGGATAACTGTTGTTCTTTTATGGGATCTCCCTTTCGCTTTGTCGAAATATTTACGCCCCATATTGAACGTGAAATTTCAAACAATGGTAGCGTTGGAACGCCGGCGCATATGCGCGCCACACGTGCTCTCTGCGCAGATTAGTGGACGAACTGAATAAACAAAATGGTCACGGTACAGTTTTTCTATTGTAGGAATTTTGTTGTACTTTTATTCATTCATGACTTCATTGTTCTGACAAAATTTGTAGCATAAAATTTAGGAAACTATTACCGTAAAATGACCACATTTTCATATGTGAGAATTACAATTTAGTTATAGTATGTATATATTCCGCTGTGAGTATGTATATAAAAAGCTGTGATAGCCTAGTGGTGAACCGTGCGAGTCTCTAGAGACGACATAGGTTCAAACCCCGGGCAGGCACAATGAGTTTTTCTATTAAAACTTATGTGTCTAATTGATAATTGCAATTTATCACACGCTTTTCGGTGAAGGAAAACATCGTGAGGAAACCTGCATATCTCTAGAGAATTCTCTAGGGATATGTGTAACCTACCAATCCGCATTGGAGCAGCGTGGTAGGTCTTAGCTCCAATCCTTCTCTCCAAAAACGGAGAGAGGAGGCCTTAGCCCAGCAGTGGGCATAGTAACAGGCTGTTACTTTACTTTTTTACTTTATGTATTGGTAATAACAATTTGTATAAAATAATATGATTATCTTTCTTTTGTTTCTTATTTTCTTACAAATATAATAATAAATGCAGATATTTTTAAAAAATCCTACGGTTCAAAATATGCAGGCTTAGAGCACTACACCATATCACAGAGACCCGTGGAAACGTTTTTTGAGAGTTGTCACGCAATTCCCTCTTGTAACTACCACACGTTAGAGTTAACGGTACTGCAGAATAGCCAATAAACAAGCAAAACGCTCTGCCACCTGCTGTAGTAAGAATCTACTCTTATTAGTTTTTGCGTTCATTGTCCGCGGCCACGATGTTCCTAATATGTTTTATCAGAATCGAGTTTAAGCGTAGTAAATATTTAAAAACAAGATATACCTATGATTACCCGTCAATTTGAATGTTAAAACACTAGCAAATATGTACTAATGTGTTTTCTCGTTCTCGAAGGAAAAGACTAAATTCGGTTTATAACCTTCTATTGTAGCAAATTTCCTCCATATCGCTTCAGTCGATTGCGAGCTGCAAAAGTGTAACAGACAGACTGATTTTTGTAAAGGAAATTCTTGTCGTCCTGAAGTTGAAATATCGTTTTTCAAGTAGCTGAACGATTTAAATCATTAGGAACGATATATAGACGGCGTATAATTTACACCCATAAAATGTTTTTCCTTTGTACAGGAATAAAACATATTTAAGTTGATGCGAACTTAGTCGCGGCTACCCCTTTTATTAGTACATTTAAGTGAAAGTTAATGAAACAAAACCTTATAAATTTTTATCATAAAGTATTTTATTTAACGTATGACTGTTCAACTAATACTGGAATCTGGAGCAGAAAGAGTTCAAATGAACTGATGTCACGGAGCGAATCAAGCATCCGAATAAATTTCAAGGTAGCTGTGCGTGACTGTAAAAAAACATTTTGAATTCGTCACTTTTGCTATTTCTTCAGACTTTAATAGATAGAGCACCAGTGTTTTAAATATATTCTTATCGTATTTTGGGTTGTAAACTATCAGAATGCCAAATTTCGTTCAAATCCATTGAGCCGACAAAAAACGTCGATTTTCTAAGCGAATATATATTTTATTTCTGCTCCTGTGTTAGCCATTTTATAACGTAGTTTTCGATTGCGTTTCGTAGAAATTTCTAACGCTGTACTGACCTTAGAAAGAGGCATTAAATGGCAAGTGCGGCTGCTGCCTGCTGGGTCAGAATCGATAGAGACAAGCGACCCGCACGGGCTGATATGCGATACCCGCTGTAACATGTCTTGAAATTTAACGGATGTTTTCTTTGAACAGCATATTTGATACTTAAAGTAAACCAAAACTTTTCATTTAAGATCGTGCAAAGCGGATATGTTTGATTACGATGCGGGTAATATTGTGTTATGTCTGCTGATGAATACTGTGTGTATATGAAACGCTTTTCGAGACAAGATATTTGATACATCTTTATTGTAATGATTAATTGGGCATACAAGCGTCAGCGACGCACTGTCAAATTCAAATCCAAATTACATACAAATATCCAAGCGAAAATTCAGTAATAAGAAGAGTAAGTTCTATACAATAATCAAAATGAAACGCAATTCACTTTATAAATACATACAAAAAATAGTTGTCGACTATTCAAAACACTTCTTTAAATTTATTTTATTACGCAATTAATCTTCTGCTATTTTTTGTATTATTTAAATGAGCATAACATGTCTTATGTTAATATTTTATGTAAGCCTTTATAAAGTTAATTTTTTCAAATATTATGATCATATTTTAAATTATTGACCTATAGAGGGTAACTCTCCGTTACGTTATACATATAATTAAATATAGAATACTGGGATAAATTTAAAATTTATTCTTTCATTTAATATCCTGTAGTAGTAATTTTAACACATTATACGAAATATTTATCAATTTCCTTATCAATTGTTTATTTTTTTATAAATTGATTTTTAAATTAATAATTATTTTTATTATATTATTTATTTTAAATAATTTATGTTTTAATTAGTTTTTAATTTAAAAAATATATAATAAATTGTTTACTGCTGCAATACTGCATTAAAAGGCTAAGATTTACCTTCGACATTTCAGACCGCCTAGAAGGTTATTTTATTGTCTTCACTAATCCCTTAAGACGGTACGCTAATCCTGCGAAACGTCTCTACGTGCTTTACAACGTCTCTAGCGTGCTTTACAAATTGATTGTTTTCATGGTCTATTTTTATTTCAAAATGAATTATGTACATTTTAGTAATATTAATAAATTTGAAAATCCATATGAATTTACTTATGTTTAAACGTCATAGACTAGATGCTAGTGACCATATTATAGTGTACCATCTATGCTAGTGATATTGATTAATGTGCGATGTCGTTCTTTTTTTTTTCACAGTGCACGTTCTGATATTATGAATTATGAAAATATCCAGTTTAAAATCTACTTGATTAAGTAAAGATGTAAATAATACTAAAGGAAATAAAGATATTTATGTATAGGTATAACTATATAGATTGAGAAAACTACGTATTATCCTCAAAATACAAACCGTAACCACCGATACCGCTACGAAGTGGCCGTTAGCAGTGCATAATACTACACTTTACAAATTTACTTTAAGAAAGCTTTTTTCTTATTGTAGGTTTTACAAGCTTCGCAGGTCTTCGCTACCAATCGAGTTTTTATCGTGCAGTTGAGTATGTTTCTCTAAGAGAGCTATTACATAGTATTTCACGCAGAGCGTCTCTTCCATCGTTCACTAGTATGCATTGTATGTAAGCTTTAGTATCTAGAATGACTGCTAATAAATAAATTTCAGTCTTCATTCATATTTATTAAGTTGTGATATGATTTAAAAATTACCCTAAATACTTGCTTGGAACTCATCTCTCATATTCTCCTGCCCTTATCCCATGTCTAAGTTGGGTCGGCACAACATGTTTTAAGCATGTTGTAAAATGATTTGGCTAAGTATTTTACGACCGGCTGCCTGCCTGACGTCAACACTTACCTTAGTCGCCTTTTATGGCACCTTGGTGAGAAATGAGGGTGGTCTATTCTACTCTGCCCGATACCACACGGCGGACTTGCTTAGAGCTACAACTTTGTAAAGAGGGTGGTTATTACTAACATTCTGGATTATGAAGCTAATAATCTTCCATTGCGTTGAAAGATTTATTAAAACCCCGTAGAAAGTTTTAGTTCTTATGAATAATATAACACTTTAATTGAAAAATGTGTACAGAATTCCACGAGAAATGAAGCGTTGTTTATGCAAAAGCCAAGCTTATTGGCTCTATCTTATTCATGAAGTTGACCTACTATTTGGAACGAGTTTTGCTTCAAACAAACTCTTTATGTGTCTGCACGTTCTTTTTCCTACCTCTTTTCAATTTGCTTGGGCATTGGTATTCTAATTTCCAGTCTTGTTCTAGAAAGTTGCAATCGTTAGAAAAGTAGATAAGTCATTTACTTTTCTTAGAAAAGAAACGCGGCGTTTTTGATCTATGTTGTCTAGTTTCTGTTGAGTCGTGTTAAAGATTAATCTATGCGAGTAAATGTCATTTTTCAACCATGATGTTATCAGTTTGTTCCTACGATGGCGAGGAGCGTGACTGCCTCGATGATCAGATAGTGCTTATGCCTTATAACTAGGGATAAGGTTGCGTCATGACATTATTTTTTTACACGTCATGTATACATGTTAATACAAATAATAAATAACCTGGATTATACGCTGTAAAAAGATATAGGTTATTTATGATGCTTTATTTAAATATACTTTTGATTTTGATTAATATATGCTGGATTGGAGTATTTAGCGTACGGAAAAAGTCGTTGTTGTTGTTGTATCTTTATTGTACACAGTTTTACAAATAATTATTACACAGTAGAAAATAAAAAGAAAAAATATTACAAGTATATAAAAAAGCGTACAAAGGCGGACTTATCCCACAAAGAGGTTTCTTCCAGCCAACCTTAAGTAACAAGAGAGTTGGTGGTTGCTTTAAACGTAATATATTTTTCATTTACTAATTCATTTATTTGCAAGTTAGATAACATTTTAAAATATTTTCAAAAAAAAACATTTAAAAATATAAAAAAATTGACGTCCACGGAGAGCGGAATCAGGACCCAAGCACCCGTTGGTAATAAGATGACAGAGTGAGGAACCTCCTCACAATGCGCGCCTTAAGCAACACTGCCTTTTGCCTTTTCATTATCATATGGCGTTGCTATTTAGTGCCAGGTTGTGGTATAATAAAATTTGTATACCTTCAAATTTTCTTTTCAACTTATTGTCGATGAACGAACCGCTTAGCCCATTTCTAGGTAGTAACAAGTTGATGCTATCAGTGCTTCGAAGTGTGAAGAGCGGAGATGCAAAGGCCTTCAGTACACCTCGTTAAATCTAAACTTGAATTATTGAACAAAGAACCTAGTGCCTAACTGGCAAGTTCTTTGTCCTTATAAGTCTTCAGGAACAGTAATTTAATTTACTATTGTGAAATAATTTCGCTTGCAGATTCGCCCGCGTGAAAACCAATGTCTCACATAGTTTTTCCAGCGTAAAGCGTGACGTTTCACATCACATATTTTCGTTTTAAATCACATATTTTCCTCCACAACATTCACTATCTTCCAGTAAAGGTCTCATCAAATTCGTTTTTGCTGTACTGAGAATCTACTATTAACCTTCCTAAACAATTGCATACAATTGCAATTACAAACCGTACAAAAATCTGTTTAGTAGATTTTGAGAAAATCGATCACATACAGATAGACAGCTTTTGAGGAAAGTCCTCATTTTAAGATATAAATCGATATACAGACAATTTTTACATCTCTTCTACTTAAATTACAAGCTATTCTATATTAATATTTATAATTAATGAAATGAAGTGTCTACAAATGTATTTCATCTAGATCTTGGACGTGAGTAGATTCGTTCGCTTCATTCGTTAACACCCTAGCAAAATATTTGTATTGGCTTTGTAAACAAAAAATCGTCAGCTTTGAGAGTTTAATATTAATAATATTATTTATTTTTGGTATAAATGATTACTGCGAAATAAAGTAGAGGCGGTGATCGACGAAACTCTTTGGCATATCATTCGTTTGTATTGTTTATAATGAAGGTTTAATTCTTCATAATCAGCACTTACGATCAGAGTAGGCATTCTAAGATAAACGAAATTCAGCCAACTTGATTATTCCAAGTATAGATAATATTCTGATTCATATGTTTATATCTTTTATTGTCCTATTTCTATTTTGCAGTTGTATGTTTATTGTAGTGGTTACGAGGTTTTATGATTATCGATACGATAAAACGCAAATATTTGAGGATATATTACTACTGTATTATACTGTTTTGGCTGTAATACAAGTTGTTACACTGATTTAGATGTTCCTAAGTGAACGTGTTATGGCCTTAGCTGTAAATTATCTTGGAGGCAGTAAATATAAATTATCTTAATTAATATTTTTAACAAAGCGAAATTTGCTAGTTTTCTGCTTTATACATATACTAGTGGTAGTTGTGACATCATTAGGGCAACTTAAGCTTTTAAATACCCTCAATAATGTAATATGTTTTCGCGAAATAAAAACGGGACTTTTAAATATATTACCCCGATGTATAAGCTTTGTGTGCCAAATTTTATCAATATTGGTCCATATGATTAGCCGTGAAAGCGTAACAGACAGACAGATTTGTTTAGTTGCTGCCTCTGTCAGTAATATATTGCTGATATTTATTTCAATTGATGAGACGTGAAAAGGAACTGCTTCTTCAAAACTATTTATATAAGAGAGTTGTATCCGATTTATATCGAATCCTAAAACAAAACCATTTGTGAGCGCACTGTTCACGGACAACATGCATATGGAAAAAATCCGTTGAGATAAACATAATGCCGGGGATTCGTGTCAACGGCCGCGGGCTTGAGCCCCGCACCCCTCTCCCCTGCCGCCCCCAGGGGACGTATCTATAGGGTGGCCTGGCTTCCCTATGCCGTGCTTCTCTTCCGATAAGACTTTAAGACACATACAAAGACTTTAATATCCTTTATCACGCTAGTGCTATTATTAAGGTCGTATGATGACTTTATTTCGAAGTTTGATTGTTTTGACTGACCCGTTTCTAATTGGAAATTTATTATTATGTCTTACTTGATGTAGGGTTCATTTGTATTTTTAAATTAAGTCATAATAATATGACCAAGGATAAAATTGATGATCTTATACACCTGAATGTAAAAACTTATAGCTGGCTTAACTTTAATAACGATCGTGGGCATATTTAGTTTTTGTATCTATTTTGTATGTATGCGTTTTATTCATATTAGTAGTATAAGATGAAAAAAAAGGCCAATTTTTGTTTTGTCCATGGTGGATTCAACCATTAATTTATGGACTTTGTCTAGGGATTGCTAGATACTTTTGCCTTTAAATATAGCGGCTTCTTGCAATGTAATCTATCTATCCCGCGATTATTCCTTTTAATATTTAACAGAGAGCACAATGAAGCCACTTAGTTTAAATGATAGTACCCGTTAGCAAAGATAATTGTTCACTTTTACTTAGTTCGTATCATCACAAGTTCTATTAATTTTTCCGCTTCTTCCAGGCTCTTATTGAAACGGCACGAACAAATCGGAATCGCGAGCTTATTATTATTAGAAAGTTTCGAATTCATTATATTTATAGATATCAAATCATTAAATAAATATATTATGATGATTTAATATTGTTATTAAATGACAGTTGATTATTAGGAAAGCGTTGGAACAGTTCTTAGCGTTAAAAACACGTGTGAGCTTGTTTTGGCTTAAAGACAAGGGCTTTTGTGTTTATTTTTCACCACAAATCGAAATTTCAAATACTCACTTGGACGGGCCTGTTGGCATAAGTGGGTAGTGACCCAACCTTCAGCTTCGCGGGTTCTGGGTTCGATTCCCGCTAAGAGCCAACATTTTCTATAAACAATTTGTTAGTTCTTCGAGCCAGGATGTGTATTTGTATTTAAGGATGTATTTAAAATTATATATAAATCTACCAGTTGTCCGTCACCCATAACACAAATATTAAGGTACTTACTTTGGGTACGCACGACCGTGTGTTTAAAGTATTTATTTATTTATTTACTCAGCATCTTTTTTAGTAAAGACATAATTATGGTACCCTCATAGACATAATTGAATGCAATTGTTTATACCTAAGTCTAAGCATTACGTAAAGGATACTCAGAAAGGGTGATTCTTAAACGAGACTGCATTGACTTTAATGTATACTGTTTCATACATTTATGCAAAAGTCATAAAAGAAAAAGAAAGACATTTACATTGCCCTATTTACGAAATAGAAAAAAACAGAATAGTACTTAGTTCAATTAACAAAAAAGAGCCATACGTGGCATTTACACTTTAAGTCCGCGTGATTACCTGCGAGAGAAGTTATAGGTATATATAATAGGTATTCTTAGATTTGCTTGCGTAAATTTTTGTGCTTAAATATATACATAATTATAAAAAATTAGCAATGTATATAATAGCCGATGTAAGTTTGTAGCTCTTGTTTTGGGCCTTTCAGGTTCAGGTATAAGGTTCTATAATAAAATTCCGCAATAAATTTTTCTATAAAATAAGTTTTCCTAATGGTAAGCAGTTTAATACCACTGTCAAAAGGCGGATATAGAAAGTCTAATATACTATTGAGGATAACATGGTTGATAAGAATACGTGGATACAGCTAATCTTCGACCCTATACAAGATAGTAACGACTAACTGTACCTAGTTACAAGTATTCTATTATGAAAAAAACAACCACCGAAATACTTCCTGGCTCCTTTCGGTAGGAACAGCTTTCCGAAAAAGCAGAGGAATTTGAATACTCAAAACCATTTGTTTAAAAGTTTACTTAAATAAAGAATATTTTGAATTTTAATGAACGGTATTTTAACACTGCAGCCGATGCGAAAGAAGTTGCGTTTACCACTGGTGACATGGAAAGTTTCTCATTCAGCCATTGGGATGTAGCATTAATACCTTGAGATCAGTAATCGGCCGTTCTGTCAGCGGAAATGCGGAAACATGTTATTGAGGGGTGCTGTGATAAATAGCCGTTTTCTTTGAAAAATATCGCACGCACGCTATTCCTAAAACATGCCTCATCTACGGGGGACGGAAATCCACTCAAATAAATAAGAAATATGTTATTTGTTATGGTCATGCAGAGGCCATTGATTTTTACTTTTCTTTAAGTTTAGGTTTGGCTTTATTTATTTAATGATACTTTTGTGTTCAAGTAGACTAGATTACTTTAACTGACTATCGGATATTATGATAGATGTCCGATGCAAAAGTGTAATTATTATTTATTATTATTTTGAAAAAAAAAATTAAACATTAGTTGTGACTTCTTTCGCGTCAACTTAAGCGTTCATGTACCCTTAACAATGCAATGTGGGAGTTTTTTCCTGTCCCCAAAACGCAAGTCTTTTACTCACTCTAATTACTCTATTTGATTATATATCGATTTTGCATACAGTATGTAACGATAAGTTTTATTGGACATTTATTTTAATTACATCCTCCTCCATCCATCCTCCATATTCTCTTTTAGTGAGATCTTTTTTAGTTACTTGAAAAATTCCTCTATTTTGCGATCTGATTGAAGCTACGACAGCGTTCTAACTTATTTGTCACATAAAATTGCTTCTAAAATAATATTTCACCATAATCTGAGATCCTACGGCACGCTCCGTTAATCGCGTTATAAAATACCTTTTATACAATAGATATGATACAATGGGAGTGTTTCGCATTCTGAAAATGAATTATAGTTCACGTTCCGCAATGCAGTTGTGCATGGGGTAGCATGAGCCACCGCGACGCGTCGCCAGTACTAGTAATGTGTTTATATTCTGCAACCCTAAGTGTGCGTTATCGGCTTAGAATCACTCGCACTTATAATATGGATTTACATTTTAATGCCGGCGATTGTACTGTACGTTAAGAAATGTTGCAGTACTACATTATAACAACGATATTTTAATCCTTTACACTTATAAGATGAATAAGAAGCAATTTTCTCAAAAGCCGCTCATTTAATCCTTTTCAAACATTGACGGCGACAATGTTTTTTTTACATTATTAACCTAACTATTTGACGGAGGTTGCATTTGAAACACGTTGTAACAGTCGACCATCCTGGCAACATTTGCGATTCCGCAAATCTAATGAGCCAACCCCTTGGAATGAATCTACCACCTATTCGGAATGCTGATTGTACTGAGAACAATGGCAAGAAACTCAATACTTGCCCTTTTGACCATGTAAAACAAAAACGCACATGCTATGGATATGACAGGATTAATAACCTCTTCAAGCATTTCGCACCTCAATCTCACCCATCTTACACTTAATCATTGTCATCTGTTAAATATTCTAATTTAAATATTCTTCTAAAATTATTAAGAAAGAAGGTTTTTATACACTGAAAGAATGCAGAACAGTCACTCAAAATAAAGGCAACGATAGGTAAAGTAATGAAAATAATAAATTGTATCAATTAACTGAAAACTGTTTATTAAAATACCAAAAATTACATTTACAATGTTTCAATTACCTGTGCTATGTTATTATTGTAAAATTTGTGCAACATCTGTTCTTCTTCTAACTTCTGCCTAAAGTCAAAGTCACCATCAATAGCACGGTTGCTATTGCTTCGCCATCCCTGTTCTAGGAAGTGTAACTATCACCTTAAGACTTTAATGAAATATTTATCTTTAAATTCTTTAGAAACACATAAGTTCCTTATTTATACTTATTGAGCGGCGCCGTCATTTGATCTTATATTTTAGACACAAGTTACAGGATATGATTTTCTTTTCTCAGTTTAAAAACACTGTTAAAAAGAGGCTGATACAGAAAGCCTACTACTATACTGTTGAAGATTACTTAGATATAAGGATGTGTGGATATAGGTGCACTTCTGCCCTGTACAAGTCAATAATAACTAAATGTAACTGTAATTAGATTAACGATTGTAATTAGATTTATATTTTAAAAAGAGCAACCGCCGAATTTCTTGCTGGTTCTTCTCGGTAGGAACAGCTTTCCGAACCAGCAGTAGATGTTGACGATTCAAAGAGACTTGTTTACAAGTTTACTTGAATAAAGAATATTTTGAATTTGCATTATTTTGAATTTGAATTCGATTATAAGAATATTTGTGTAATGGGAATATCATAATAGTGATTGAATTTTGATAAGTTGAAGTTTCCAAGTGCCGCAATGCAGTATTGCGTGGGGCAGTATGAGCCACCGCGATATTTTTCTGACTAGAAGTGCAATTAGTCTTCACTTAGACAACATTCTTACATATCTCGATTATTTTACAAACTTACGTTAAAACGTTATTTTCATTACAATGATTATGAAAGCTTTCTTGTGTTATAGAAGTACAATAATCTTTGTGATTTCGATTCGGCGTATATTATTTGATCTGTGTCAAAGAATATAAAGCAATTTACAATATTCTACATTTCAAGGTTTCGGTAAACCTATTAAACGATTCCCAGTCTTTGTGAGTACAATTTATAGTCAGTAATTTGAATTTCATGTTATATTTGATTCAAAAGTAATAATGAAATTATTTTGCTATAATCCGCGATATCGCGCGATATCGATTGTATCGCAGATTATAGCAAAATAATTTTATTATTACTTTTGTATTATGGATCTCCGCAAAGTAACGCCTAATTCTATAAATTATTTATATTTGATTGTTTTATCTCAGAAAATTCTACGTTTATTATTATTAAAAATATATTTTAATATTATTTTATATTATTTTATTTTTCTTATAATTACTAGTTATATTTTTGTAGTCATTAATGTTCGCTGGCCGCCAAAAATCACGTAGCGTTCTACTGTAGTGTATATTTCCTGCTGATGCTTCGGTTAATGTCTTATTCTATTGGCAAGATTGTTTTATAAAAGGCAACACTTTGTTTAACTATCAAATACAAATATGTACTTTGTGGCCTGTTCATCTTTGTCTTTGTCCTGTTGTTAACGTTACTACTTTAGAAAAAACCCAATTGGCTCGTGACTCAAGACATGATTTTCAACATTCTTGGCTAAAGAATCCGAAGATGTTGCTTAACCCGAATATATCAGACCGCTCAACCCTCTTGGTAATATTATTTTATAGTAGATAGATACGTTAAAATCCGTATAGACACAAGGGGAGACGGGCGGATGTCGCTGATTTAGCTGTGACGACGCGGCTTTCGGATTGATTGTTCTCGACACTAAAATCAATAATAACGATTTTATGATTTGGGACTGCGTCCCTCGTTCTGTTTGTCGCCTTTTGTGCACGGACATTTTTATGGTACTATACGTACCGTTTAAACTAGAAAATATAATCATATATTAATGTAATCCCATTAAAAATAAAATATTTATAACAGTAGGTTCTTGAGAAGCTTTAGTAACGATATTGGACTCCATTTCTCGAAACATCAACCGTAGATATACCTCAGCATAGTACCGTACTTAATGCTTGGTTTGCTCATCGAAATACCATTTATATTTAACACAAGGAAGATGGTTATTTTGCTCAGCAGGCTTACGATGAACTCTTATTGCGACTCAATCGAAGACCTAAACGAGTTGTTTTGCTTTTTCATACCATGATGTGTTAAAGACGCCCAGTTTAAGTCGTTGCCGAATTAAATCCTACACTGAATCGCAAAGGTATTTCATTCACTCTTATTTATATAGTAAGTGTGCGACCCAAATGCTCAGTTATAAATACTTCATAGTACGAAAAGAAAGCGATTTAGTTTAGGTCCCGACTTTGCATTGCATTGCAATTGAATAGTTTTCTAAAAGTTGATTGTAGTCCTACAGATCATGACTTTATAACCTTATGATTAGGTACATAAATTGGCATTTGATTTTGTGAGTGAGGCCAAACGGGTCACTCTCAGTAAGGAGCCGCAGGTTCTAATCCCGGGAAGGTAACAATTTGTTTCGTATAAGAAATTAATTATAAAACGGTGAATGAAAACATGGTGTCACAATTTACTCAAGATAAGTTAACGGAGGGCTTATGATAACTGTCTAGTAAAATGTAAAAACTGACGTTGCTGGGCTAAAGGATAAATAAGATACACGAAAGGCATTTTCCTATTAAATTATAAAGGTTGATTTTAAATTATACATAGTTCATGTTCATGATTTAATTTTGGTTATTTGCTTGGTACATTTTTATGAATTACTTAATTTGAATTTGGCAGTAAGTAAGCTTAAACTTGAGATAAATGGAACGACCTAATTGCAGCTGAGAAACTCATTCAATTTCGTGAGACGCTGTTTTGATAATTGGATAAGCGTTTTTATGTAGGTTGATTTCTGTAAATGCTGTAACTTGAATTGAAGAGGCAATTTTTTTTTTAATAGTACTTTATTATTTATGATTAATAAAATTTCTTAAGCATCTATTCCCAACATATACAATAACATTTCGATTAAAGCTCTCAAACGGTTTGAATTTTTTGGCGAAATTTTTAAGAATTATCATCATATTTAAAAAAAAATATTTATTTATTTTTATTTATAAAACTTTATTGCACATTCCAACAATAGAATAGACAGCAGATGAGAGAATCACATTAGAGATATCTCACACAATTTACCACAAATTACATAATTTTTTTAACAAATTATACACTTAAACATTTCTAATAAATCAGTTTGTAAATTTAAAAAAACTGCATGAAAATACGTTCAGGAGTTTTTGAGTTTAACGAACAGAGATTGTATCGGTGTATTTCGGGGTGTGTAAGCGTCAAATGGGTTATATCATTTGTCACTTTGTTTAACCCCTCTTCGGTATCATTTGTCAGGGCACATTATACTGAGTTATACAATAAGATATGGTAATAGAGACGTTGAACATACTTTTTCCAAGAGAAGTCTGTGGATGCTTGGTTAATCCGATTATTAAATGATCAAACCGATTTGAAGTTTAATTTAATTTTCTTTGGCATATGGACTCAGTTGGCACGTTACCAATTATTAATCTGATAATAAGAATATATAAGAATAGCAATATTATCTCTTAATTCTGAAATTATAAATAAATATATGGGACAATTACTCACACGGATTTCCGTCCCGATAGTAACCTAATCCTTTAGTTCTGGCTGACAGGTACAACTGGTATATATATACATATATAGTTGTAAATACATATATACACCCAGACTCGAATAACCAACATATGTATGTATTATGTAGAAAATGTAAATAATAATACTGAGTAATGGTATAGATGATATAATTAATGAAATCTTGAGGTTTATAATATAATACGAACGAAACGATCGGGGCGAGATCGTGGTGTTGATTTTGTGTATTGCTTTTGAGAGTAGTTGCTGGTGGCGGCATTTTCGGATACGTGTGGTGACTTGTACTGCATGTGTAAGGTATGTGAATGTTGCCTACTTCATACACCTAGTATTACATACATTCTCTTAACAGACGCGTATTATAGCAAAATAATTCTATTATAGCTTCTGTGCAGTAAGCAACTTATTCTGTATACAAATGTTTCAAAACCTTTAAGACAAAAGGTAGGTAAGGTTAGCATTTGCGCGGATAGCCACATGCTCTGTTTAGTTTATACATAATGTTAATCTTGCTATACTTGAATTGATCCGATTCCTCAGTGGTTTCCACAGAAAGTATCCTGTTACATTGGTCCAAATGTCCAGAAGTTTTTTGTAAGATTCTATCTGAAGATTACATCACAATTTTACACAATGAAATAGTTGTCAGACGACATCTTGGTCGGTTGTAATTTAACATACAGTTGATGATGTTATGACCAGTACAATCAGATATGATCGGTGGTTGCTGGTTATGACCAGCCCTTTAAAGAGGTTTAGTTTCTCTGGTGTGTTTGCAGCACTTTTGTGAAAAAATGTTAGAGTCTGCCGATGTGCGCACATCATTTTAATGAATTTTATTAAGTTAAGACGCTTTTAGTGATGTTTTTTCACCTTATGTATGTATTGTTGTTTTATTTTTTGCCTAACTCTCTAAGTATTGAAGGTTGGCAGTCAGTCATAAATAAAGTCATATGCCTTCCTATTCGCAATAAGTTACTCATATTCTATTAAGGTTAAGGTGGTATTAAGGTATTTATTATATTACGTAATAACTACCATCATACTATTTACATAAAAGACCGTCGGGCGGAGCTAGATTTACAATGTTTTGATGAAGTTATTTTGATTCAAATAATCTATATTACGGTAATTTTTATGAAAAAAATCTGGTTTATCAAATGAAACAAGCTTTACCTAATACCTTTAGAATTATATAAGAAGACGCTGGTGTGACAGCCAGTACTTTATATTATTAAATATACCTAAATAAAACTGGGAGAACATTTTCTTACCTAATAGACACATGAAACTTCCAAGTTCGAGATGTTCTATTTGTGTTTGCGGGTTTACGTGGATCTGTATTATTGTTTATTTTACGCGAGTTGAAACAAGCTTTATTACGTCCGCTTTGTCTCTGCTTGAACTGTGGCCTGTATAAAACCCTTTCCGAGCAAATTGCCAACATCTTCAGGGTAATGTACATGAAAATGCATTATTTTATCACTTTTGTGGATTCAAAATGTTCACTCTATATGGTAATCCTCTATGTGTGATGGTAATGATGATGAATATTGTTTTCATGAACTCATGTTCTATGATCAATAAAATCCCATTTGAATATATTTATTTACAACAAAAATGTACAATTTATGTCTATTTTAAATTACTTACACGCTGTGCCGTGTGGTATCCGGCAGAATAGAATAGATCACCTTCCTTTCTTACCGAGGTGTAAAAGGCGACTAAGTATGTGCCGTGTGGTATCCGGCAGAATAGAATAGACCACCCTCCTTTCTTACCGAGGTGTCGTAAGAGGCGACTAAGGTATGTGCCGTGTGGTATCCGGCTGCATAGAATAGACCACCCTCGTTTCTTGCCGAGGTGTCGTAAAAGGCGACTAAGGTAAGTTAACGTCAGGCAGGCGGCCGGTCGTAAAATACGTAGCCAAATCATGTGAGAACATGTAACATGTTGTGCCGACCCCACTTAGAGTGGGCAAGAGAATGTATGTTTAAATTACTTACACGCTAATACTATACAAAATAAATATCCCATTTTATAAATTCATTTGATATTTCATTACTTAGAAGATTAATTGGGGTTTTATACCTTTTTTAACTGCGTAAATTGAAGGTGACAGTAATAATTAAGTAATTATAAAAAGTCAATAGTGTAAGTAATAATTAATATCGATATTGAAAACTTTTCACCACGTTACATATCTATTTTTTGATTTCGAAGAAGGGTGACTTTAATATATATATATTTTTTAATTACTTTAATTTTCTAGATCCGCCTAGAATTAAAAAATAATGCTGGGATTTGAGCTAAAACCTGACATCGTCCTCCTGCCCTTATCCCACTCTAGGTGGGGTCGGCACAACATGTTCCAAACATGTTGTCACATGATTTGGCTACGTATTTTACGACTGGCCGCCTGCCTGACGTCAACTTAACTTAGTCGTATTTTACGAACGCTCGGCAAGAAAAAGGGTGGTCTATTCTACTCAACCGGATACCACACGGTGGGTCAACTTACCTTAGTCGCCTTTTACGACACCTCAGTAAGGAATAAGGGGGGTCTATTCTACTCAGCCGGATACCACACGGCGGGAGCTTAAACCTAACATAATGATGATAAAGTGAACTAAGTAAAGATTTTTATGCTACTACCTCAATATAGCTCTATTTTGTTAAGGCTATTATGAAGTATTAATGTATGTTTATTGTGGCGCCCCATTGACTATTTTTCAATATAAGTCTTGTAATAAAGCGAGAAATTTTGTTTTATCTGCGTGGCTATATGTGAATAGAGAGAGATTTTTCAGTAGAAAAGGGTTCTCGCAATCGTACCCTTCGGGCGTTAGTGCGCATTCATTGTCTACGTAAACACCCTTTAGAGATGTCTGCGAGGGATGCCAGCTCGATAAAATACCTAATATATATTATACGTAAGTACACGCACCGCAATCTTCTTGATGGATTTCGATTTTTGGGAATTGGTTTTAGATGGGTTTTTTCTCATCCACTTGATTAAAATTGGACAGTTTGTAAACGTAAATCGATACAAAGTGTCGTGTTAACGGGTAATTTATAATAGATACCTATAACATATAAATACTTTTAAAATATCTTGTAAATTATCAAATGATAAATAGATTTATAGGACAATTACACACACGGCCATCCGTCCCTCAAGCAAGTAACCTAGTACTTGTGTTATCGGTGACAGACAACTGGTAAATGTATATATGTAGAATTTAAAATATATATTTAAATAGATATAAACACCAAGACTTAAAAATCAACAAATTGTTCAACAAATAGAAAATGTTGGCCTTGGTGGGAATCGAAACCGCGACCAACGGAGCTGAAGGCAGGGTCACTGCCAAGTGCGTCAACGGGCTAGTCGATTACGCTGCTTGCGTTAAATGTGGTTACATCATTAGTTATAGCATTTAGGCACGACATAATCGTAAAGCTTTGCGAGTTTACGGGGCACTATGATCGTTAAGATTGTTTTAGTGAATGTATATAGTGCTATTGAAGTGTTGAAGTGCGTGCAGTTTATTAAACCTGCGTATTGTATACGGTATGGCAACGGATACTGCGAGCAACATTTAACTATCTATTACGCAGTCAATCCCCTGCCCTTCATCTGTGTCCATAAAAAAAATTATATCGATTGGTAAAAATAATTTTCTTTCGATTTTTTTAAATAGATTTTAATATTGATCGATTATCTCGTTATAATAATCGATTATTTTATTAATTATGTTTATTTGGTATAATCGATGTATTTTCAAGCTTAAATAATTTGATCGAGGCTTTTGTATGAAATGACGCAAAGTAACCTTCTTAACTGCGTGATGAACACTACTTTTAAACCATAAGGAATGCTGAGCCTAAAAGAGCATTATCTCAGAAAGTATAGTGTGCTTGATAGAACATATAAGCTGTGATAGCCAAACGGTGCGACTGTGTAACTATTTTAAGGATTTAGGAAGGAAGGTTCAGACTCCAGTCAATAGTAGTCAATGAATCAATTAGTTTTTCTGTTTGAAATTTATGTGTTTAATTGATATTTGCAATTTATAACACGTTTTTCGGTGAAGCAAAATATCGTGCGGAAACTTGCATACTCTAGAGAATTCTGGAGATGTGTATCACTCCACTAATCTGCATTTGAGCAGCGTGATGGGTCTAAATTGCAACTCTTATCGCCAAAATGTTGTTAGAACTAGGAAAATATAGGTGCAGATATGCTTATAATCCGTGCATTTAATTACTAAGGATTTGCCACCTCTTTCTCTTATAACAAAGGCAATCAATATATTTGTTATGATTCACCTATCTTATGTTTGAAAAACGTCATTGATGTTTTTTACTCGATATGTGCCGGAAACGTTATTGAGAGGTCAGCGTAAACTTTACTCATAAGTATTGTTACGGGCGTGCTTCAGTTACAACTGATGAGTTTAGGAAGTTTCGTCCGCGTGGAAATTGCTTTCTTTTTTGCGGTAGTTATATTGTTAAAAGGAGCACGTACTTATAGAACTCAGTCTTTATATACTTTTGATATCTCGCAATCCTCGATATTGCTTCATGAATTAATAATATAGTTATAATTAGTAGATTTCAACAAAACTTTTGCGAAAGTTGCGAATATATCATAGAATGATTATTATTGTAAAAAAAATTACGAATGTAAAATGAGCCAAATTTTGTCACTGTAATAGATTTTTAACGAAAGTCCTATTGTTGCTTCTAAATAATATATTGAGTTCTAAATATAACAACGTGAGAATTTCTTTTATTTTCAATAAAAATGAACAAGTCGTTTGCTTCAAATTGAACAAAGTATAATTAAATTATTCATATTGATACAACATTGTAACGTTTTCATTACTAAATAATTTTCAATGCACTTATGCACAATGTACACAATGCACTTCAATCGTATCTATTCCATAGAGTTATAATACTAGAGGAGGTAGCCTAAAATATGAATGATTACAATAAAGAGAAAGCAAATGAGACCATATCTATCGGTCTCTCTTTTTTATGTGTGATTAGATAAAGATAAGAAAACGAATGATATCATCCCTCTCAATATTGTGTCATCCTCACTTACTTACCTGCCTATGGCTCCCCCTACTCTTGTACTATTATATATTCCCATTAGAACTTAAAGCTATTTAAACCTTTAGTATATCTGACTTGAAAAAAGCTAACAGCAAGCACATTTAAAGTTGACATAACATTTATAATATAGGATAAGAATAATATTTTAGTATCTCGTTTTATCTTTGTCATGTTGAGTGCAGAAACTTTGTTATTGTCTCAGTGGACGTCGCTGTGTATTGCAGTAACACAGGACGAATGGTTCGGGTTATTTTACGCGTATTGATTATTTAAAATATATAAATTCTGTATACCCATTTTCATATCAATATGTATAAGTATGTTAAAATAAATAGCTGTGATAGCCCAGCGGTGAGACCGTGCGACTCTTTCGAGGGGAACACGAGTTCAAACCCGGGCAGGCACCAATGAGTTTTTCTATTAAAACTCATGTGTCTAATTGATAATTGCAATTAATCACACGCTTTTCGGTGAAGGAAAACATCGCGAGGAAACCTACATATCTCTAGAGAATTCTGGAGATATGCGTAACCACCAATCCGTATTGGAGCAGCGTGGAAGGTCGTATCTCCAACCCTTCTCTCCAGAACCGGAGAGAGGAGGCCTATTCCCAGCAGTAGGATTGTAACAGGCCGCTTCTTTACTCCTTTACTATGTTAAAATTGTGGTATTAAAGTACTGTAAAAGACCAATAAGATTAAGACAGAAACTTTTAGTTTTGAAATCCCGTAACTCCCTGCATGATATTAATAAATTATATTTTATATGAAATATTTGATAAGTTCGAAATTTAAAATGTTTTTGCAAAGTAGTCAAGCGGAAGTGAGACGAAGTTATTGATTTCAGCGCACCAATAGGCCTGCGAACTTTTGCATTCTGCTGCAAATTACAATATGCTACAATTCTAATTTTGATTACTTGCCTTGTGTAGTTAATGGTAACGTTACAGTATTGTATCCCTTGCTTTATATATTAAAATGTTATCTCGAGAACAGACAATACTTTACTGAAAGATATGTCTGTAATTTTAATAAAATAGGTGTTTGAATTTAATAAATTAACACAAAAAAAATGTAATAATGCAATGTATATTAACGAATTAAGTCTATCTCTAAGTAAGTGTAGTGAAGGTCTACAATACTGTGTACATTTTTTAAAAGACTGATTAGTCAACAAAATAGAAGCGACTATCTATGAGATTCACAATTCCGTCGAGTCATGTGAGTTTTAAGAAGAACAGTACATCTTCTGAGCTTACAGATTTTCTTTAATTATTGACCTAAAAAAAATGTAATTGTTACGTAGTCTGTCGGACACAAAAGAAACGACAGTAGTAATCGATTTTGTTTTAAACAATATTGATTGAGTGATACAAACATCGAGTGATATATTCTACGTAAAAGTTATAAAATTGCGGGCACCTGCTAATCTCCGATCGTTAACATAAGTATTGTTCATAAAGCACATGCAGTTTACGGTTGGCGTAGCTAGTGTGTGTTAAATATAGACCGAACTGGACATTGACCCGTGTAGCGTCAGACAACACAGTGATGAAAATGACCTATCGGATTTTCCACTATGAAATACAATTTTCCGGAGAGAATTTTGACTTTGTACTGGTTTATACTATCATGACTATGGTTTTACTGTGTCAACAAAATATTATTTTTATTTTATCTATTTAAATACAAATTTACATTATTTATTTATAAAATTACAAAAAATGTTGACCACAGGGATTGGAGAAAGTACTCAAGCTCCCGGTGGTTACGACTCCAGACTGAGGAACCTCCTCACAATCCGAGCCGTCTCAAGCAATACTGTCTTCTGTATTCTAGGCTTGATCCAGCAACTAAGTTGAGACTCTTCGCTAGTAGACTGTTAACCGATACAACTATTGGTACACTTATTGTTGAGTCAAGACTTCACATGGCGGTTATCTCATAAGTTAGGTCTAGAAATTTTTTGAATCTTACTTTTTGGTCTCTTATGAGATTATCGTCATACGCAACTGTGATATAAACAATAATTGCTAGACGCGCTCACCGTTCCACGAAAAATATATCAGTTATTATATTCAAGAAATCAGGAACACTTATTTTATATACTGGTCTAGTCTCGATGACAATGCATGTTTATGATTAGCACGACCTGATGGTGTTGCCAGGATTGGCATCAGTAAAGGAAACTCCTCAACGGTTAACAGAAGGGACATTACGTTTGGTTAAAAGCTTTTTTAATTTGACTGGTTTTAAATTTAAATTTAGTGTAGCAGTTAAGAAGTATTAACTAATTACTTTTTAATTAATTCTTATTCGCACCACAAATTTTGATTCTTTTGGTGTGTTGTTATCACGAACACTTTATTGTGAACACATTCGTATTTAATAGAACTGTCACTGTCCGTAGGGACCTTTAAATTACGTATATGAAGACACCACCAACATGAATAGTTAACTTGTTTATAAAATCTAGTTAGCAAGTTAACCACCCATCCATAATGCTAAAAGCTCTACTCTCTTTGTCGAAGTTTTACTTATTAGCAACAAAATACGATTGATGATAGTGGATTCTAAATATGTTTTAAGTGGTAATAACTAGCAGGCGCTATCAATATTAATGATACAAATTTACCTATATTACTTATTAAATTTACGTTAACAATAAGGGCAACCTATTCACGGATTCTGTTTGCTAATGACATATACTTGGTTACACAGGTAAGTTATTGATGCAAAATATTTAGTACAAAACCTTTAAACGGTTTTTAACTTTTTACGATTTTTGCTAAAAGTAAAACATTTAGTTAAACCGTAAATATTTATCTCATAAAAGTGATTATAAAAGTGGAGTCTTAATTATGGTGTATGCGTGGAAATTCCGTCACGAGACCTGTTTCCATCTGTGGACAGCAAAGATGTATATATAAAGGTTATTCTCATCATTGATTTTACAACATATTTATATAACTAATAAAATTCTTTCATCGATTACTTTGGATCTTAAATTGTGTTCAAGCGACATTTTAAAATGATGTTTTCCATCAAACGTACGATGTAATTTTATGTTTTCAACGATCCTTCCAGTATTATATTCACAGCATAATATTTTTCATTCTAAAGTAGAGCAGCTTAGTGGAATTACTGAATCTCGCTCATTATAGAAAAAAGGATTCCCTCCCCACCCTATTAATGTACTCCTGTGTTAATGTACCGTAACTTTTATGGTTTTATTTAATCTTCTTACTATGTTTGTTTTTAAATCGTATTAGTTATTTTTATTTTGTATTTAAGCAAATATTTAATATTGTGTTGAAGAATCGGTGTTGACTTTTAATGTGTCGTTTTTTATATTGATTAGAAATTTGGCATCAATTTTGGTACCGTAACACATGCACAGATAATATTAAAACTTAAAACAGTAAAGCGTAATTTAATTTACATATAACAAATATGTTATCTACTTTTTTGTTTTACTATTTAATTACGTTTTATCTCCACAGACTAGCTTATAGAAATTAAGCTGAAATAATAATATCTCCGTAATATATCTTTAATTAATGTTGAGAGACCGGCTATACTCACGTCTTATTTTATCGGATGAGCGCAACTAGTTTCAAGCCCATGTAACATTGGTATTGTATGAGTGGTTAAGACCCCTAAGTTATTATGAGACCGATAACCTATTATTATATATAAAATAAAAAAAATAGAAAGTATACAGAAAATATACAATTCTTCCTCATAGCATGCTCTTTCAATATTCATACACACAATCATGCTTGCAGGTACACACACACACACACACACACACACACACACACACACAAACACAAACTGACACGCACACACATAGGCGCGCATCCGTACACACACACGCGCACACACATGCAAAAACATAATAAATACAATACGCTTACAGGCGTTAATGTTTTTATTTATTAAATTGATTTCTTTTGTTACTAAATTACATGTATATGAGATATGGAAGGATAGAAGCTCCAAGTACAGGCATTACTTGCTTAAATGGAGCTTCTAATCACTAGATTAAGTTTTAATAACATGTAAAAGTATTTTTGAGAATAAAAAAAAAGACCCATCAATGTAATTGCTGTTCGTTTTATAGTGTGTCAATATGTGTAAGGCAGGTCGTGGGACAGCGGAGGATGGCGCCGGTGGAAATGAAGCCCTGTTTTAATTGCCCCCCGGCCACATCGCACCCGTATACAGACTTAGCGTCAAATGACCTGACAAATTGACCGCGACATGCGATACTAACTTTAATTATATAATTATTTGTTGTGATTGTTTAATACTTATGTTATACTTATATTATTATTATTATTATTATAAATTATAAGTCAAAGTCCAAAAAAGCTGTGTGCATGTAATAGATTTTCTCAAAATCTACTGACCGGATTTTTTCACGATTTGCACCAAAAGATAACAATACTTCCGGATAGTTTAGTTATATACTACATATCGGTATTACGTAAATTGTTTTTAAGAGATCGCGCAGTTGTTAAAAAACTTGCTTGCTGGGAGCTTTAGTCGCATGCGCTGCGTAAACCAGCAGAGATACGCTAAAGTAATGTACAAGAGAATTGTAGATCTATAAAAATACTACAAAAAGTCCAAGATAGCATGTCTCTATCTCATATGGTTAACTCAAAATAACTACTTTTATGTTTAAAATTTGAATTCTAGAAGAAATTTATGATACGCTGATTTCCACGCGGACGAAGTCGCTGGAACAGCAAGTATATTTATTATAAATGCGAAAATCTGTAGCGCTTTCACGGCTAACTCGCAGCGTTTTTGAATTTTTTGATTAGTAGAACTTATTAGTAGTCGCTTTTGTTGTGGAACCCTTAGTTTGTTTTAATACTAATATTTTCATTATAACATTCTGTAAGCGGATTATATTTGACAATTATTTCGATTCTTTTATTCGACAAACTACGGTCTTTTTGAAAATGCCTTTATTAATAATAGAAAAAGTGGAATTACAACTATGTAATTCCACTTTTTCTATTCATTTTTTAAATTTTTAGTTAAATGTTTATATATAAAGACACAATCCTTTTTTATTTTTTTTTATTAAAAATCGTCTTGTTTTTATTTAAAAAATTAGAACTCCCCCTTAAAACCGAATAAAGTTTAAAGGATTCTTAAGTTGAGTAAGTTAGTTACTTACTAGTACGTTGTCGCATTTGATCCGAACGTTTAAATTAGATTTTTATTTCATTTTTGTTACTTCCTTGACTATTATAAAAAGGCCGTAGCTTTCACTGAATCTTTCAGTGCTCTTCACGGAACACCGGGGTTCACAGTTTAGGAAACGCTACATTAGAACAATATTGATGGAATATACCGGAAATATAGGTTAAAAATTCCCACTTTCCCGTCGGGAAAAGGAAAAAAACACATATATTAAAATACTTTAAAAAATCTATAGGCAAAGGTGCATATATAACTTGATTATTATGTTTGAAGAAAATACTTATTTTAATTTATCCTAGTAATATTAATAAAATCAAATTTTGCTATATTTTACCTAATCATGCTAAAACGGCTGAAATGATAAAGCTTACACACTTTCTCTGCAAGAGGTTGTGGGCGTTGGTGATTACTTGAGGTAAACCGCATGCTCGCTTACCATCCTATTAAAAAAAAAGTTTCAATATAACGTAACGAAGATGTACATGGCCTAGATTTAAATTTTTTTCTATTACTTTTACTTTTTAGTTCTTTTTTGGTTGATCTTATGACTATGTTATAAAGTCTGCATAAACGTCTTATTCCAGAACAATAAATTTGCATTTCGAACTCAAAGTTGGGTTACATGGTCAATGAACGTGTACGTGTTTAATATAACATTCTATTTGTCGTCATGAAAATGACCTAAATAATTGGAAGCAACGAGACTAACGCGTTAGCATCACATTGAGCCTAGAGTTGTTAATTTTCAACCTAAATAAAATATTTTAAAACTAACAAACATCAATTATGTTTTGGACTAAAATGGATGTTTGTTTGTAACTAAATTGCCTCATTTCGGATTTATTCAGGTTGAGTTTGCTTAGGGCGGGCGATAGACAAAATAAGTAGGCATTTAAAATTTTATCTAAGTCGATGAATTACTATTTCTAATTAATAGTATTTATGAAGTGTTAATTATTGCATTCAGAAAACTCATAAGTATAGTTGTCCACTAAAACCCTTAATAAAGTTGAAAGGTCTAACTTTTGACCGTTGAGTGCCTGAAATTGAAACGTTTTAATCAAACGGTCTTGTCATATATGGTCTTGTTTTATGTAATGTCTCGATTGAGTCTGCTGATATAATCAGTCTAATCATGTTATATACATGACATACGAAAACGGTATGTGCAAATCAGCTCCATAACTGCGCTGTAAATATCGACTTCAACGTTATAATATTTTCGTTTAGTGACCGTCCGCCAATTACACAGCGACTGCTAACCAGTACCGTAATTTAGTACTTGGAGCTACATCGAGCGCACCCACTTTTTTACAATAAAATTTTTACAATAAAAAATTAAATTCTTATATAGGAGAAAAGAGCTGTGATAGCCCAGCGGTGAGACCGTGCGACTCTTTCGAGGGGAACACGAGTTCAAACCCGGGCAGGCACCAGTGAGTTTTTCTATTAAAACTCATGTGTCTAATTGATAATTGCAATTCACACGCTTTTCGCTGAAGGAAAACATCGTGAGGAAACCTGCATATCTCTAGAGAATTCTGGAGATATGTGGAACCTACCACTCCACATTGTAGCAGCGTGGTCTTAGCTTCAACCCTTCTCTCCAGAAACGGAGAGAGGAGGCCTATTCCCGCTACTTTACCTTTACTTTACTATAAGAGAAAAGATTCAAAAAATTCAAGAAACTTGTTTCGTGACAATATGCTTGATCCCGTTTTGGCAAAAATTAAAAAATACGTAGGAGTAAAGCAAAACAATCTTTTATTTATAAAAGATCAATTCATTATCTCAAATATCGGCCATATATTGTAACGCTAATTGATTAAGAAAGTTTATCTTAATCGGATACACTATGAAAGTATCATTAGAAGATTAAGCGTAACCAGTTGGATAATTGCTTCTTGGTCATTTAAATAAGGTTTTCTGAGTATATGAGTGAGCGGTTGCATTGTAAAAATTTGCAAAGTATGAAGATCTGAGGGGCGTTGGGGTTTATAGGTTGGATGGTTAGGCGACCCAGTAATAGCAAAATATATTCTAATAGGGTATAAGATGGGCTCAAAAAGGCCGCATTGAATCCTTAGATTAACATAACAAAAAAAATCAATTCAATCTTTAAATCAGCAATATCCTAATGTTACATAATTTCCTGATTTTAATTTATTACTAGAGTTGCAATTGCTGAAATGTTCTCATTTATCTTAAGCTATTTCTTGGTACAACAACTTGATTCCGTTAAAAGAATTTATTTTAATAATATGCAGATGCATTCAGAACTTCAACTAAGATTTGGGGGCTTAGAGTAAGCGAAATTTCAAGCGACGGTTCAAATGAATTAAATTGCTATGTGGAATCTATAATGTCTTGAATTAATAATGGATTTTGTTAGAGCTAAGCAAAAAGTTTAGGGGAGCGATTCTTATTGAAACAACTCATTATTTAAAAAAACAATTCTAGGTTATCTTATACTTTCAGAGATTCACACCGCTTAGGGAAACGGTGATATTTTAGATATTCTGATAATATACCTCGTGGCTCATGTTTAGTTTATCTATAGTTAGTTTTTTTATTTAAATATTGCCGCATTGTTTCGGTTTTATCTCCACATATGTATAAATATGCTGGTTACAAATATCTAAGCAATAATTGAAAACTATATCATGAAATTCATGTAGTATTGAGTATTATCGTATGTAAAAATTATGAAACAATAGAAAATTCCAACGGTAAAATGCACGTAAGCTGTGTATAAATACAGGCAAAATAATTCAAGCGTGATGTAGCACGGCGTCAAATGTGATAAATGTTCTTGTAAAATGGCGTTGAATTAGGTAACAAATTATATTCTATCCGAACGGTGCAGGTATTCAGATTTTCAGGATTTATTATACCCGGAATTGGAGGGACGCTGCCGCTACTTAGTTTGGGACAATTGCAAAAACTTTGCCAGTAGATGAATCCCAGAGCAGTAGGTATTTGTAGGTACCTGCGTTTATATCATATTCGTTTTTAAAATAGAATATTAACTTTTGTTCGTGATTGGGAAAGTTGTTGGTTCATCATGTTGTCATAAAATTTAGTGTTAAAATACAGTTAGACTCTACATTAAATTCAAAAAATTACAACACGTCGCATTTCAAATTATTTGGTTCAACCAACAGTGAAAACATTTATGGTAAGGGCTGAACTATTTGGATTTGTATCCAACATTGGTCATGCGTCGTTTTGCAATTTTGTCGTCGAACTTATTTCCTGACGATAATTCGGTTTCGGATCGAAATGATCGTTGTAGTATATGTGTGTACTGCTTTTATGGTGTACTGTTGGTGGTGGCGCCTTTTAATCCGTGTGGTAACTAATCCTGCATGTATAAAGTATTAGAACGGTTTTGCTACCTACACTTAGCAATACATAGATGCAAGCAATACAACAGAACTATCTACTTTGCTATAATCCGCACGGGTTAAGTGAATGCATGCAAAGCCAATGTGTATGAAGCAGGCAAAATCTACGCACCTTATACATGCAGGACCAGTCACCACATGCACCCCAAGGCGCAATTCACCAGCAACAACGCACACAAAAGCAGCACACACACCCACCACCACAATCTCGACGATCGTTTCGCCCCGAAACCGAAGCATCATCGAAGCAGTACGATTTTTGTCGTGGAGCCTATCCTCCTGATGATGCTTCGGTTTCGGGGCGAAACGATCGTCGAGATTGTGGTGGTGGGTGTGTGTGCTGCTTTTGTGTGCGTTGTTGCTGGTGAATTGCGCCTTGGGGTGCATGTGGTGACTGGTCCTGCATGTATAAGGTGCGTAGATTTTGCCTGCTTCATACACATTGGCTTTGCATGCATTCACTTAACCCGTGCGGATTATAGCAAAGTAGATAGTTCTGTTGTATTGCTTGTAATATGGAGTTCCGCAAAGTAACGCCTGCTTCTATAAATCAATACATAGATTTTCTTAACAAACGCGGATTATAGCAAAATAATTATATTCTAAAAAATCTTTTGTTAATACCATGATGTTATACCATCTATTACACATTACTTTGTTTCTATGTTAACCCGGTTTATCAGCTACAATTATACCAAATATTATCGACATTGCTCGCAGACACAAATGCATACTTTTGCGTATATAATATAGTATGGGTGATATACCCGTATATAGATAATTTGTTATATAATAAATGATAAGCTTGTTAGATTACTACATATGAGTTCATGTTGAAAATCCAGTCACGACATTCTGCTATTAGTGTCTGGAAACAGCAAACAACTGACGCATTAAATATTTATACGCGTACAAGTATTATTAGTATATATAGTGGGTAAAAAAATGTAACTACAAAGTGGCCTGTGCTTTTATATATAACCCTCCATGATATAACCCTAAATATTCTGCATTCAGTTAAAATTTATAATTTAAATCATGTGTCTTACAAAGCCTCATGTGTTTCTAATCTAAGTTCTATGAATGATCCATCTCATTAACGCCGTGGTTGTAGCTCAAACTTGGGTCGTACTGCTCATAACTTATCCAAGTTTCCAAGCTTCATTGTCTGCTGTAGAAAACTAACACCATATTAAACATCTTACATGTCGAACATATTGCCCTTATGTTCACGCCGCATATAATAGTATAAAATATGTAATATACAGTGGGATACAACTAAGCTTTAAAGAGAGTAATGCCAAATCCTATTTCACAAGGATTCGGCGTGATTCGACCTCAAAATAAATTGCGACGCGTGATAAAGATACAAGTGATGTGAGAGCTTAAAGTAAAGGCGAAAGGAGGGAGTCATTTCCCAGTCTATTTCAGCTAATGTTACCCTTAACTAGGAGCAGCCTATTTTTTTTCACCGACATCGACGTGTATAAATAAACATACGTCAAAATTGATCCTAATGTTTCTAACCGATAGCAGACTGCAGCGCCATCGTTGCGATAAATAAAAAAAAAAAACTTGTGTATTTGTGAAGGTGGAATCTTGCAAGTTGAATTTGATCATTTCTCGTTGTCCGATTGAGCTGAAATTAAACATACTCGTCCAGTCTCAATGACAATGCATGTTTATGATCAGCATGACCTGATGCTACTGCTAGGATTGTCTACAGACGAGGGAACTCCTTAACGGTTAACAGTAGGGACATGAAATTTTGTTAAAAGTTTTTTTTAAACCTTTTTTAACTTGACTCTTTTAACACTATCATCATAAAATTTCATTTAGGTTTAGTATTATATTATCCATACTTATATTATAAATGCAAATTGCTGTTTGTCTATTTGTGCTTTCACGGCTAATCCGCTAGACTTCAAAAAATTTGGAATCATTAAAAAAGTATATACACAACACATAGAAAAAAAATCCTAGTTTTTTTCGGGAGCGTTCAAAAAATATCATATAAAATTGTTCAAGGTACTCAAATGCTTAAAGAAGCCTCGCGTCCGACTAGGGATATACATATATAATTAATCCGCAGCTATGATTTTGGGACAGTTTACAGCTCTGCGCCCAAGGATCTCTTGAAGACCAACAGTACTATCGGGTAGAGAAAATAAAGGGCATTAAATCATAGAAACATACTTTCGGTTAACTAACCTCGCCCCTTACCTAGTTTTACTTTTTTACACATTTCTTTAACGATAAAGAAGCGTGTCTTTCTACTATAAAGTCTATTTAAATAACCATGCCTGATTCGTAATAATTTAGGTCTCTAAATGTTAAATTTTTTATTTTAATTCAAAAGTAATGTAAAAATGAAACCAAGTTATATTACACGGCTATTAAATCATAATTAAAATGACATGCTACAACTGTTAACTTGGTTATAAATTATTTTCTTTGTAAGTGTTAAAAAACGTTATTTCAAGCTTACATGAGCAATTACTGAGACTATTGTAAGGCTGTGATGACCTTAAATAGGGTTTGCAGGTTGAAACCCTAGACAAATTTTAAAGATAAAGATTATTTAAAATATTAACGTATCTATTTAATTGATATTTGCAATACAACATGTTTTTAAGGTGCAGGATATGCACGTTTAATTCCAATGTTCTCCACATTGTGATAAAACTTGCATATATTTAGATAATATCTTGGATATTTGGCACCTACAAAGTTGAGAAGCATTAATTTCTAATCTCTCTTTTCTTTCTTTCTCCGCGGCGAAAGGAATCCTTTGCCGGGCTCTAGCTTAACTGGTAATATAAAAATGGTTACAATCAAACTCAACTATTTGTTGAATTAAATTAACTCACTGTATTCACGGTGAGAATAAATTCTATATATAATATGGTAAATACCTTTTTAAAACAGAAATAGGTTAACTCTTCATGTATTTTACATTAGAGACTGATCAAAGTTTCCCTAGTTCATTGTCGGTGGGAGAACTACTATGCTTCATATTGAACGGGTTATAACTAGGTTATTCACGTACGAGTCACGTCCGAAAACGTTGAACATGCCCCACCTTCAAAGTTCAGATATTGTATAGTAGAATAATTTACCGCTCTACGGAACTCTTCATAAAGTTGACTGTTTGAAAAGACTACAATATGTGCCTTTTAAAATACTTTTCGTGGTCTAGTTATCACTGCTATTATACAAATTCTATTCAAATTTATTACGGTTTTGATTTTTATTAGTGTCGAGGAACGTATGTGACATCGTATGCGTCCCACTTTAACATAGTCATTAGTGGGGTGAATGGAGGAGTGTCGATTGCCGTACCATAAAGCGGCACATGTAGTAGAGTGTTGCGAACCAACCTTTTTAGTAGTGTTAATTTACTAGGCTATCTATCTACCCTGTTTGACCAAAGGGTCCAACTACCCACATTTATCTAACCGCTGATTACTGTTGATTCCTTGCTGATGATAATTTAAAGGGCGCCACTTTCTGAACTAGTTGCGATTTGTTTACCAACATTTGACATTTCAAGCCACCACCACAAGTCTTAACTGAACGTAAAATATTTTTGAAATTGACTATTATATTAATTTGTTTCCGAAAAGCTTCTAGCTATTATACTATTATTAACAAGATATTTGAATAGATAGTAATCTGTAAAAAAAGTTATCATATTTCCATATTTTGACACACCATGCAGTAATATGAAAGCCTACAGAGTTATTTTTAAGATTTTGATAGGCATTTATTTAGAGAAATGTATATGTGTGTGATAAATTATTAACAATTAGCCATCTACAATGCTCTAGTTTCAGTGAGAAAGGACTAACCTTGAGTATACTACATTATTATTTTTAGATATTTATTTCGTAAATTCTGTTGTTACAAGGACAGACGTAACATTGCAGAAACATTGACAGTTCTTAAAAATGAAGCAAAGATTACTATTTGATCCGTGTTAAATAAAGAATAAAATATTGCACTAATATGTTACAACCTGATAGTCAAAACTAACTTGGAGATACGAAATCATTCATCACCTTATTACCTATAAAATTCATGAAAAAGAAGAAACGCCATTAACGTTCGTAGATGCTTATACAAAAATGAACACAAGTTCAGATTCATTCGTCATGGCCGTCTCGTAAGCCACGAGGTGAACACGCGGCTAGTAGTATACGCATGCGCACCGAGACGCAATACAGACAGAGTGGGGGTGGAGATTATAGGGTGGTTCGCCCCCAACTCCACCGATCCACGACTTACCCCCTAGCAGGATCGTTTTAAAGCGTCTCTTTATTTCATGGAATCCAAGTGTCATTTATGCCCCTGTTTTCTAGACAATCAAAACTGAATTTATAATTCATCATGACGGAAATGAAATATTCATTGAATTGAAATAAAAAAGTGAAAAAGAAATGTAACGGTCCTTTTAAAAGCAACTTTATAAACTTAAGCGAATCGTTTCAGATTTTGAATGTCGATTTGAATTGACTTGCGCTTATATTGTTTGTGGAACTATGTATTATTTAATGGCGACAACTTGGTGATTGTATTTTATAATTTATATAACCCCAACAGACAGCCCTGAAATTGTAAAAGATAGATATATTAATGTTTTTGTTAAAGAAAATTAGATACAATTAATATATTTTAAAATTCGCCGTGTGATATCCGGTTAAGTAGAATAGACAACTCATTTCTTACTGAGTTGTCGTAAAAGGCGACTACGGTAAGTCGACCCGCCGTTTGTTATCCGCCTGAGTAGAATAGACCTCCTTCATTTCTTACCAAGGTATCGTAAATGGCGACTAAGGTAACTTGACATCGTAAAATACCTAGCCAAATCATATAACAACATGTTTTGAACATGTAATATGATGCGACCCACTTAGAGTGGGATAAGGTTAGGACAATGATGATGATGAAGATTCAGTTAATAGATTTAAATCTTAAAAAGTGATAGTTAAACGAGCTTACGTTAAAACATTATAGACAGTCGTAGTTGTTAAACATACAATAAACCATTACATTATTAATACAATGTGTACTGTATCATACTTATCCTAACCATTTGATTTATCAATTCAAATGGAAATATTGATTACATAATCGTATGGGTCACGGTCGTTATAACAGGCCACGCCCGCTTGTAGTTACCAAAATTTCCTCTGACATATATTATAGAATTTCCTTTTAAGCATTTATAAATAGAAGCAATTTGCCAACTCTTGGTTGTTGTCCCAAGAAGTTTATACAGTAAGCGGTTTTTATCTCGGATACGCGAGATACTATCAATGGGGGCTGGCGTAGAGCCAGGACGTGAGGAGAGTATTGGAGTCTGCTTTAGTAGGATGAAGATATTTTCCAATAGGCAGACGGCGGAAATTCTTATTACTACAATGACATGCTGGAAAGTCAAAAAACAATTTTTCAATAATATTTTGATAAGATTTGAAGTATGTACTATTCAATTAACAATTTGATAGAAAGATACAAAGAATTCAGGGCGATTCTTCTTACGCTTTCGAATGCCTGTTTGTTTAATAATTCTGTTAAGCACAATTTTTCTATTCATAATAAGAATTTCAGCCGTTTAAAGCTTATATAATTGACAAATAAAATTTCCAACTTCTTGATGTCTAACTGTTAGCATATTATTCTATTGTTGCTTTAGTCTAAGATTTCTCCAAAAAACTGATTTGCCATTTCTATTAAAATTCAAAAGTCATAATTACATAATTCAGAACAAAAAGCAATGATAATTAGTGCAATAGAGCTCATGTAGGTAAGTGAGAAATACGTAGTTTTCTGTAAAACCCGCAAAAATATATATGTATAAATTTGGTAATAAAATATATGTCAGCTCTTATTCTTAGAGTAGGGGAGCTAAGTACATAGTTAATAACTCGAAGAAACGAGTACATAGGAAATAACTCTATGGACGCTGGACGCGTTTAGTTGAAGCATATTAGATTAATTAAAAAAAAATCTAATTGCTTGTTATGTTCTTTTCAAATTCGAATGGCTTATAATAATTCCACAATATTATCATAGTAAAAACAAACTTACATAATATATTTATTTACTTGTATGGTTGGAGTTTTGGCTTACGTCCAAGTTGTAGTCTGTAAGAGTTGTCTGATTCGATTAATGTACCAAAACTGGATAATTTTGCTGTCCATATTAAAATACTGGTACGAAAAACAATGGAATCCATACTAATACGAATTATAATAATAAATTTTAAATAAATCAATGTCTGAAGATGTGTCATACTCATTTGTTATGATAGCAGTTGAGAACTAGTAGACTCTAGAGACTCAGTAGTCCTAGGAATCATTTCGCACTATCCGAAGAACAAAGTCACATCTCCCATATAAAAGCATAGGATATGTGACTTTATTCTTCGGATTTATTGATATTCTCAAAGGAAAAAACCTTTAAGAGTAGAAATATTTATCTGTATAGACCGAACTGAAACTAAATTCAGCGAGTAAGATTACAACAAACTTCGGATTTATTACGGATCAAAGTAAGCCCTCAGGACGAGGGTCAGATCACGCCTTAGCAAAAATCGTCTAAATTATGGAATCTACAATTTACAAAAGATTATTTATATTGTTACACATTGTTGCTGACATGTACTTAAGGCACTTATTATCGTTGTCACAGAGACTACTAGATTTTTCATGGAACATTGCTAAGATAGTATAAAATTGATTTTGAATTAACAATCATTAAAAGAAGTAAGATAATAAACAAGATACAATGTAACAAATTGGATGGAGACGCTGATTAAGTAACGGTGGACGTTGGTCGAGCATCGGAAGATATAGTATTAATAGTGGTTAGGTACACAAGACGTTTTAAAAGAGTTTAAGGGAGCCGTTAATCAATGCTGCACAAAATAGAATGGTCTGCGAATCCCTAGTAGAGTCCTTTGTTGAGCAGTGGACGTCGATCGGTTGGTAAATAAGAAATTGGTAAATGAAATCCTGAGAATCTTGCCATTGGAAAAAGGTATGGTTCTGCCTTACCTTGGCTATGTCCTCATGATTATATTGTCAACGTGGATCACCGTTACTCCTGTCGTCAACTTATGATATATGGTTTATAATGGCTGTTCTACTAGTCACTCTTGCCTGATTAATCAATGTTTCTTGGCTGGCAACTTCTCCGATCTATCATAGTATTGTATAATCCAAATATTACAGCTTATATAAAAGGATTGTTGCCAATAACTGGCAATTGGTTAATGTAATAGCGATGAAACGGGGATGGTTAATGAAAGAATAAATCAACAATAGTTAATAAGATGATTAATTTGCATTGTTATTTGTTTATTTCTATGCTTAGGATTGTGATATATTGTAATTTCTTTTGTAACCAACACAGCATAAAATGCCCAATCAAAAAAACATGTGTTAAATTCTAATTCTTTATTTTGTTTCATGCTATCCTTACAGTGGCCCTCAAATGTAAGTATCTGTTTATATTAAGTGCGTTAAATCGATGTATTTAAGAAAAGTCGATACTATTTAAAATATCATCAGCCAGATTCTATTTCACTGATGATTCGATATATATTGAATTGCCTTAATAAGCATTGTGTACGGGAGTCAGGACTATAATGAGATAGGGAAAACTGTTTGAAATTCAATACCTTTCACGACGAACGTAAAAAGACAGCATAATATAAATGTATCAATTAATAATAAAAACTAAAGTAATAGTATTCTATTTACTCAACATTGATAGGCACCTTTTTTAAGTGACATTCCTGTTTTTAAAGTAGTAGTATGTGTAAAAAAAATCAGTATACTTATATAATTCAAGTAACAGAAGAGATTAAAAATAAAAAACAATCACATAATCAGAGATCTTTAACATATAAAAGGTTTTTTTCCTTTTCATTTAGTAGTAATGCGTCTCGGCAAAGTAAGAGTTTAATTATAAAGTAGGACATACGAGGGCGGCATTTGGCCCGGGATAAGCGGAGAATATACTAAATGCTCGTGATCGTGTTCTCAATGTATTACGTTTGTATGGATGTGAGTCCTGATTTCCATTTTACAAGATGTAATAAAATGGAATCATAAACTGTAACTAATACTCAATTAATAAGAGGATTTTTATGTATTCTTCTTGCAGCTAATATAATTACCCCGTTTAAAAAGATAAAGTTTTCAAGACTTAACTACAAATGCTAAATTACTGATAATTTAATTATGTCAAAAATATAAAATTATCTATATGCCATGTATAGTTAGAACATATTTTGTGTTTCATAGGCCATTGTTTATTAGAATAAAAGAATTTTTCTTTTACCCTTCTCTAGACTTTTAAGTCTAAATTTGTATGTATTTTGATTATCCTTTTCATTTGTAACACTGAATATGGAGCATGTTGTGTTCTCCTATAATTGGGGGTACACTCGGCTCATGTGTCAAATAATGTTATTACTTTATTTTGAGTACCTCTGTTGGAGTCCCTTAATAAATAAATAAATAAATTAATTAATTAATGGAAAGTACGCATTTGTACTTAAAACATAAAATATAATATACCAGCTGTGACCGTGGCTTCGCTCATATATAGATAGATAGCTTTTGGGGATTTTAATTAATAATATGTATAGATATTTTTATTATCTATTTAAAAATTCGACTGTACACAATATTAAAATGATAAGTTTAATTAAAAAGAACGTGTAAGTGATTGAAAATAGACTTGTATAACCTGTTTATTTTCACACATAATTTATACGTTTATGATTTTTGTATGATAACATTGTCAAATTACCTCAACCCGTACTTCTAGAGTTATATTTCAATAGATCTGTTTAATAAATAATATAATACTCTGAGCTGACCGTTAACGAAGTTTTAGTGAATTTGGTAGAGTTTAATTAAACTGTTGAGCGACATCGTATTTATTTATAAGTTTCGAAGCAAAATGAAGAAAGTTTTGTTACTGTGCTGCGTTTTAGTTTATACTCCGTTATGATTTAACAGTGCGTTATACAATCTAGTATATTTAATAAGTAAATAGAACTCTATTTTTTTAATTTTATCTTTACAGATACGGACAATCAACGCGTGATAATTCATGTGAAAGATGTGAACGACGAGCCTCCTTACTTCATCAACCGGCCTCTACCGATGCAAACCGTGGTGCAACTAAACGCAGCGCCTAATACACCAGTATTCACCTTACAAGCTAGAGACCCAGATACAGACCACAACATACATTATTTCATTGTAAGAGACAGGACGGGTGGGAGATTCGAAGTAGACGAGCGCTCGGGTGTGGTTCGTACAAGGGGAACCGATCCTTTTCAATTGGACATGGAATACGTGCTTTACGTGAAGGCTGAAGATCAGGTAATTATTTCCATGGAATTGCTTTTTATAAATTGAAAAATTAAAATGATCACCATCGTTGTCTAGTCATATATTTTTTATGAATAAATTATGTTCGATTATAGTATAAAGTACAGAGTATAATTCTATTTGTTGTTAAGTATTAATGTGGCGTTTATAAATAAGAATTTCAGAGACAGGGTCAGAGACTACAAGTTCAAAATTAAAAAAATGGCACAGTGACCCGCATTACTGTCCAAATCTAGTCTGTAATGTTGTAAAAAAAACCTAACCAGCAGCCCTATAACATGCTACCATTATCATTGGTAGTATCACCCACATTAAGCTACGTGGGAATCCTCGAAACCTGTCAGCATTTAGTTTAACAACGCAATAATCCTGAGGACGTGATGTAACAAATTTATTAATACTATTGTATACTATGAAATATCATAATAGATTGAATAAAAATATTTCTTTACGGAATTACAGCACAGTAGGAATCAAATGATATAAATTGTCCGATTAATTGCGTATCAAATGCAATATCAAATATAATGTTTACTATTTACTACCTCATAATGGATTAGTAAATAGTATATGCCAAAATGCAAAACTCGCATTAAATTAAATAGCAAAGCTTATCATTTAAAGTATATCCAACATGTGATACTATGTAATAAATTGTTCGGTGATTTTTTTACAAAACCTTGTAAAAAAATTGATTCAGAAATCTTGTATTCAAACATTTCAGAGTGGACGTGTAGATGAGAGAAGGTTCCAGTCGACACCTGAAGAAAGGCTTAGTATCGTCGGTGGGAAACGTGCTCCGCAATTCTACTTACCCAGCTATGAAGCAGAGATTGCTGAAAATCAGAAAAAAGATTCAGAGTAAGTTTTGAAAGGTTTTTATAGATACATAACGTATCTTAGCTAACTTGGCCAATGCACGTATTATATATAAATAGTTCATTCGCTCATTCGCATAAATTATAATAAAATAGTTTGTTGTAATGACTTCATTACTTATAACAGATGGAAAGGCTTTCTTTTTTTGCAATTTAAGGATAGTAGTTACTAGTCGATAGTTTTAGGGGGTATATGTGTAAATAGTCCAGTATGCGTAAATATTTTCATAACAGCAAAACAATTAAATAACTCTCCGTCAATTCGTTTGCCAACAATCTTTAAGAATTTAATAAGTCGATCTTAGGTAACTCGCAAATTTTTAAATTTCTGTTTTAAAAACGTTTCAAAAACTTACTTTTTTACTAATTGATGTCCAGTACTAGAAACATCAAAATTCAAATCGAATGGCGTTTGCTAATAATTATTGTAAGATGTTTATTGATTTTATAAATTGGGTCGTACTAAGCAAGATTGTCCGTCAACATCGCTTGCCCCTCATTACGAGTAATAGCTATTTTTTTGCTTTTAAATATAATCAATTGATGATCAATCAAGAGATATCGCTCTTGGTTGATCATCATAATCTAATTTCCCCCAAATTGTAATTTTGTTTTCAACGAGAAATAAATTTTATCAGTTAAAAAAATTAAGAAACATTGTAATCTAATAATATATAAAAATGAATGTTTGTCTGTATGTTCTCTATAGACTCCGAAACGGCTGGACCGATTTTAAAGAAGTTTCAGACAATATTAAGAATGACCCAGCAGATAATTTTGTAAAGTTTGGTGGCGATCGGAGCATGTTTTTTATAATCCTAATTAATATATCTTTAAATAAAGCGGACTGGACATACTAATTTATAATATGTTTTTTTATATACAGACCAAAAATATTGATTTGTATTTTACTAGTAATCTACTATTACAGTAGCGATTAAATCACAAAGATTTCCTTGTTCTTCCCTTGATTTCTAGATCTTTTATATTGATCCTTATGAAGAAATTATATTGGAATTTCTACACTTTTTTATGTTTTAATGGGAGTCTATAGAGGTAATATGTTGCCTATATCATATTTATTTATATCAAGTCTTGTAATTTTAAAGTATGCATATTCTTGATGCTGTTTTGTGTTTAATAAAAATACTAAATCTTAAATATATATTTTTTAATTTCAGTATAATTTCTGTAAAGGCAAAATCATTTGCTGATCGAGAGATCCGTTACACTCTGAAAGCACAAGGGCAAGGAGCCGGCACTTTCAACATCGGACCGACATCGGGAATAGTCAAATTGGCGAAAGAGCTTGATTTTGAAGACTTACGCCAACCACACGTCTACTCTTTGGTTGTCACTGCTACAGAGGATTCTGGTGGTTTCTCTACTTCTGTTGAAGTAAGTCAAGTGTTGATACGTATTTAAAGCATCTTTCAAAATAACTGTTCATTAATACAAGACCTCAAAAAACTAGATTTAGAATAAAAAGTGAAATACAATAATTAAGAGGTATTAATTGCTAACAAACAACACAGTAGTTATAAGCCCATAAATATAAATATTTTTGCAACGCGTGATAATTTTTAAAATAAATATACGTGTCTTAATTTTAAAGAAATAAGCACGTTGAGTTGTCTATAAAAAACTTATGCTGAATTGATATTTAAAAAATTTCCAGTACTCTATGGTGAAGGAAAAAAATTTGTAATAAAACCTGTATATGTCTACAGAACTCTTAGGATAAGTTCAACCTGACAATCCGCTTCGTAGCAGCGTTCTTTATGCCCTAAATTTCGCTAAACCCGAAAACCCAAAAATACAGGCATCCAAAAAGCGTTACATACAGATGTATATAATACATTGTATTCAAAAGTTTTGAAGTTTGATTATTGTATACGCGGAAACGGTATGCAAATGAAAATCAAGATTGTAAAGTAGGAGGAGTAGTTGGTTTAAATTTATGCTCAGCTTAGAATTTTACAATACGCAGGCATACCATTAAATATCTTTTTTAAAGTAATGAAAATATTATTTTGCTGTTATCCGCGATAACAGAAAATATATGCAATGCAAAAAAATAAGTGCAATATGCACTGCTTTACAATAGCTACCAATAACAAAACCATATCCAAGGACTGTACACATTGGGTAATAATTTCAACAATCGTTCTATAAATTATTACATTTTCATGTGTATCTTTTCTCACTCATTTCAGCTAACCATCCGCGTGACGGATGTGAATGACAATGCGCCGAAATTTGAACTTCCTGACTATCAAGCGCACAACGTTGATGAGGATATCCCACTGGGCACCAGCATTCTTAAGGTTAAGGCAATGGATGCAGACTCCGGGAAAAATGCTGAAATTGAATACTTAGTTTCAGGTATGCTTTCATTTGAAAATATTTTTATTTATTTTCTTTAATGTATAATAAGAATACTTAGATGCGCAAAGATCGAGCTTTAACGCTTAAAGATTTTAAGTTTATTTAAACAATTTTTTAATTATTTAAATTGTAAATTAGTGAAATTAATGCATTCGACACTAAATTTTAACTAATTAGCTTTAATTTTAAAAAAAATCTTAAACAATAAAAAAAGACGCCGAGGTATCGAGAATTTAGATTGGGTTATAGTATAATTTAGTTCTCAGATCGATAGTCAATCCGCGAAACTGTATCTTTTCGAACAAGCAAAACAAATGATACTTCAACCTTATAGCCAGACTAATAGTAGAGCTTTAATACTTAATATTTCTGTGCCGAAATATACTTAATATTTCTGCCACAAAATTTTAAGACACCCACGAGTCATGTTGAAACAATATAATATATAATAAAACCATGTCAAAATAAATTAAATGTAAATAACATGACACGTTTACTTAATATCTAATTGCCTATTTTAACTTGTTATTACTAATTTTGCAGATGACCATTTTAGCGTGGACTCCAACGGAATCATCACGAATAATAAGCAGTTAGATGCTGATAATAATAATGCCTATTATGAGTTTGTTGTCACTGCTAAGGATAAAGGAGAACCAGCTAAAACTGGAACGGCCACTGTTAGGGTGTACACTAAAAATAAAAACGATGAAGAACCCAAGTTTTCTCAGCAAGTATACACACCAAATGTGGATGAAAATGCTGGTCCAAACACATTAGTTACTACGGTTGTAGCATCCGATAAAGATGGCGATAACGTTCGTTTTGGGTTTGTGGGAGGCGGTACTAGTTCTGGACAATTTGTTATCGAAGAAATAACGGGTGTTATTCGACTGCACAATAAAGCAATATCACTGGATAGAGACAAATATGAATTGAATGTTACTGCAATGGATGATGGCGCGTGTTGCGTTAATGGTGACGCTACAATACATACATCTACAGCTGTAGTTGTTGTGTTTATTACGGACGTCAATGACAACAAACCAATTTTTAAGGATTGTCCAACATATTTTCCGAAAGTCGAAGAAGGAGCTCCAAATGGCAGTCCTGTAATAAAAGTTCATGCTACTGATGAGGATAAAGGCGTAAACGGACAGGTTAAATATTCTATCGTACAACAACCGAACCAAAAAGGTACTAAGTTTACAGTAGATGAAGAAACAGGAGAAGTATCTACCAATAAAGTATTCGATAGGGAAGGAGATGATGGAAAATTTGTATCTGTTACCGTAAAAGCTACCGATCAAGGTGAACCGTCACTTGAGGGCGTGTGTTCGTTTACTGTTGAGATCACTGATGTAAACGATAATCCACCATTATTTGATAGACAAGTAAGTGTGTTTGTATATAGTAGAGTAGCGTATCATATGTGCATGATCCCGATACAAAGCATAAAAATAATATTTTTATATAAAAGTTGATAAAGTCCCCATATCTTACAGAAATATGTGGAGAATGTTAAACAAGACGCTAGTATAGGCACGAACATATTAAGAGTGTCGGCATCTGACGAAGATGCCGATAACAATGGTGCTATCGTGTATACTTTAAGCGCTCCTTACAACCCGGCAGATATAGAATATTTTGAGATCCAACCAGAATCAGGCTGGATCGTTTTAAAGAAACCTCTGGATGTAAGTATGCTTTATGTCCGTCAGACACGAAAACTCCAGTGAAGTATGCCATTATTGATGCGTGAAAGGGATCAACTATACTATGAAGTTTGGTGGATGAATGCTACCTACAGGCCTTAGGATTCAATTGGCACCTACTTTAAGTTTGTTTATTGTAAATAGTTCTAAATTATACGCTGCTGTAAATTGCTGTGGAGGGGCGGGCTCAATCCTGGCTATGAGGAGTAGTTGTCCATCGAACGGGCGATGGCGTCGTGGCGCCGGCGCTTGTTCTTCTTCAGCACGATTACTTTCAGTTGCCGCCAGCGCCGGCTCAGCACATAATCTCGTTAAGATTTATTTCCGCAGCACCGTCTTGCATTAACTATCTAATTGATAAATACGACCTGTGTATATTACATATGACTAAAATGATACTGCTGTAAATATTTCACCGTTGATAAGTATGTTTAGTTCTAAAACATGTACAGTTTCCATAACAGCACTTCTGTATATTTCGCACTGTCTAGTTTTTAAAATTTATTTTATTGTAATTTAATCGGTTATTTTCAGAAGCTTACGCTTTTAAACATACCTAATCAGTATTATATGTATGTACATGTTTTGTTACTAATCTGTGATGTTGGTTTGCGGAATGATCTCAATCTGGGTGGTTCGAACCCGTCCCGGTGATGTTTCTTGGCAGCCGCAGACGACTACTCATGCTACATTATATCATTTTATTAGTATAATCGTCATAATTTTGAATTTTTTACAGGGTGCCAGTACTTGTATTCAATTTTGTAAAAAGTAGTTTATAACTGTGATGGTCAGATTGCCGTTTAGGCAATTTGGCCATCTAGCCAGTTGTGACATTATTCCTTCTGTGAAAGGGGCAACGTTCTCAAATCCAAATTTGTACAGTAAACCGTAACGTCCATCGTTTGTAATATATTCATTAAAATGAGTGTCGTTTATTTGTAGTAATTACGAGGTCATTAAAAACTTCTTAAGACAACCTGACCTTTCCGCCATGTCTTGTATGCAGAGCTGCATGCATTTGCCTGCTTTTTGTTATTTTCATTTAATTTTTTAAATTAGTTTAGTTAATTTATTGTAAAAAGTATAAATAATGTACAGTTTGTCTTTTTCCCTATTGTACAGACCGGAAATGTATAATACCGAAACCGTATTATTTCCAATTTATTTTCTTGCACTCTCTTACATCGGCTACGACGAGCTAAGTACTGTAAGTTAGCGCGAATGGTGCCTCTGCCTGGAAGCGGACGTCGTGAGTGGATTTCCATATATTAGTTATTACTTCATAACTTTCTTCTCTTGTTTTAGTCTAGCTTAATGAATGTCTGAGTGACGTATGGGAGCTGTATTCCATGGATATTATTCAAGTTACTGATTATAATAGAAATAGTGAGAGTGGTTTACAATTCAATTTATTTTTTTAATTCTTTTGATTATTTATTAGCAATGAGTACTTATATGTTTATATTTGAGTTGTTATGTTTTTTTTGTCCCCGCTGACCTCTGACCCGTGTATCTGTAGCGGGACAGGTATCGCCTGCGCGTGCGCGCCTCCGACAGAGGCGACCCGCCCTCCTCCGCAGACGTGGACGTTGAATTAGACGTGGTAGACAGGAACAATAAGCCCCCCATCTGGGACATGACCACGTATGGCCCCGTTCACATCAAAGAGAATGTCACAGTGGGTACCGTAGTGACCAGTGTGAAAGCCAGGTTGGTATAAGGCGCAGCGGGCTCCCGGGTCCGCCGCCCCTATCCTTAGCACTACTAACGACGTGGTTTTGTCTTTTTCCATCGACTCTTTCCCCGCTAGCGAGAAACATACAAGTTGGAGGCTATGGCTCAAGACAAGGGCTTCCCGCCCTTGTCCCGAACCGTGGAGGTCCAGATAGACGTAGTGGATCGCGCTAACAATCCCCCCGTGTGGGACCACGTGGTGTACGGCCCAATCTACATTCGAGAGAATTTGCCCGTCGGTGCCAAAGTGGTGTCCGTTAAAGCAAGGTGCGTGTGTAACTGTTCGGCACGGGCACCGCACGCAGCCCCCTGCACGCAGTGTGCGGCGCCGTGGCCTCCTTCCTCCTACTTGTTATACTTCTTGTCATTATCGACTTATTGTCAACATTTAAAGACGACGATCACCTGCGTTAGAAGTTATTTTAATTATAACTAATGAATCGTTGACGTAAAATATAGTGCGTTCGATTGTGACAATTGGTTTGCAAGCGAGGTTAGGATGTGAGATCCGCGCGCGTCTTCAACCATCGTTATTATTTGCCTCACACATGGTGATTTCAGTACGTGTAATGTCTATGTCCGTGAATTGTAATAGCATTGTCACACACGCGGACTTTTGAGAATCACAAGCGTGCATTTAGTGGGCGCACACTGCTTACGTGGAATGGGATCACAGGGTTCATAATTATGTACACAAAAATGCTTACATAAATATTTTATAAGTTGTGTATTTTGGTTAAGATAACTTTTATAATTGTAAGTATTTTTGAGTATATAATAAAATTTAATTGGTTACAGTAGGTGTTCTATCAAAGACGAAGCCTTATGTTCATCGTACTTTGCATGTAGGCTGAGGCATAATTGCATTATGAATCGTTCTTAAATTTCTAACTTTAAAATTAATTAAATATTTTAGATTATAAACGATTACCAAATTATGTGTAAGCATGATATATAGTAGAGTTTATAGGTGTTAATTTTATTTTAAATTTTCCTAGTGCTTGAATTTTATTTGTTCAATTTATTCTGAGAAACGAAAATACAAAAGTTTACTTAAAAGAAAAGTCGTCTACCACTATTGAAACTTATCGTATAATATTTGTTGTTTGAAAATTATCAAATTTAGAGACACGATTATAAGTTCTTAAAGAATATACAAGGCCAAGATTGCGCTCCGATGAAAAAAGTAAGAAGCTAACTTATTATACAAAATTGTTAAATAGTTTGTTTTAAAGATACCTTTATAATGTGTGCTTAGGACATTATACTTATTTTTTTCATTTTTTTTCAAATATAATTCTAAAAAAAAATAGGGTATGCGTATATTGTTATCATGGCGTGCAATATTGACAAAATCATGGCAAATTACAACTTTCTTTTTTTCTATTGTTGCTGTAGTAGAAGTATATATGTTGTAATGCGTTTAACTAAAAACACGTGTAGTATTTTTTTTTCAGTTCTTTGGTTTTAATTACAAGAAATTACGTTATAGTAGCACTATGATAATAAAGAGCTGCTCAGTTATAATTCAAAGTAAAGTTTCAAAAATATAATAGAAACGTTAGATTTGTGATTAAATTAAAATTACAGTAATATAATTTTTCGTTTGAATATAAATTCATAAGTTATATCCTAAATGAGAAGTTTATAGATTGAAAAGTTAATTAAGTGTTCATCATATTGATTAAAATCAAAACATGTGTTTCTATTACGGCATGATTTCAAAGTATTTGGAGATAAGGAATCGAAACTTGCAATAGGGCGCACCATAATATCATATATTATGGGTGAAGTCAACAATCAAGCAATTCTCATCAGTATAACGTCCAGAAATTTTACCTTCTGTGTATGTATTTAGCTCTTGTTCATGCAGCATTAAAGTGAAGATATTTTTACATTATATAAATATTTAATAAAGTATATTGAATGAATATTATAGTAAACGCATAACGCTAAAAATTATTTGTTTAATAAACTCATCACTCGCGGTATTGCGATAGTTATAAGATAGATAAGACTTTTTATAATTTAATCTATAATTATTGGTAAGTAAAAAAAACCATTAACCATCATAATGAAGTTATATGTATGTGCATCACAAAGTACACCGGGCCATATGTTGTTGCATTATCAGTCACGTCGAGTTCTGGTCGATGGTTCACATCTCTATTGTCTATCTGTTCGTCCTAAATCACACGTTTCAAACTCACATGATTATGGAAAGGATAAACGTTTACTAACTCACTTTATTTAACATACATTTATTTGTTTACGTGCTAAATTAGTTCAACCTCGACAGTTTATCGATTTTATTTTTCCCATTATTCCTATGAATTATTAAATTAACATCATCTGAAATTATTAAAATTTGAATATTAATACTTTGCTCATAATGTAGATATATGTCATAACGTATAAACTTGTTATTGTATTAATATTTACTATTAGTGATGGTCTTTTCGATGAAGGTAATCATCGTTATTAAACCTGCATGTCCCTAGAGAGTTCTTGTAATCTATGAATTCACATCGAATCACAGGGAGTGGGTCTAAGCTCTGATATTCCAAGAAGAAAGAGCGAAAGGTTTGGCAAAGTTGCCAAGGGCAAGATAGAATAAAGTCTATTTTCATAAATAAATTTTATTATTATCTGTGAATCTTATTCGTAAAAATTTTTTTTAACGTATTCTTAGATGATATACTTTCGTGGGTGTAAAGATATCGTGAAATTATTTGTCCGCTATCTAATTATCACATCATATTGTTATAAGTAACAATTTACGGTGGTTATAATAACCCTATTCCCCTAAGTAGAAATTGGAAAGCGCCCCTTCGTGCGGGCTCTCCCCAAGTCGCACCCTCTCCAGTACTAGATGCACCAAGTTTCCGGTGTGTGATCGGAACATTTGATCTCATTATAATAGAGTGGAGAGTAAAATAATGCGGTTTATTGTAACCAAGAACTCGATCTGGATTTACTCTACCGTCACATTCCGCAAGATTCTATCTTCGGAGAAGACATGCATTAAAATAATTTCAGTGTTTAAGTAACCATCATGGTTTTCTACATGCTATCCTACAGGAATGTTACATACATCTTTTTTTAGTAATAATCTTATTGAACTAAAATATAGTTATCCATACAATAAATACAAATGAATCGAAATGTTACGTTATTTTATTATGTTAAGGAATATACTGGAAAAATGAAATTCTTTTAAAAAGTTTATTAACCGAAAAAAAAACTTTTTTTGAACTGTCGCAGTTAGCTAATTTAATTATGACATCTTTTTTAAAAACAACATGTTACGTAAAAATAGTCTATTTATAAAGTCTCATTCAAGTCATTAAAAATTCAATTACAATTTTTCGAGATAAATGTATGTAATATATAGACCAATTTTACGTAAATTTAATTAATCACATTAGTTATTACATTTATGTTTTTGATGTTAACAAAATGATTCTCTTAAACCCTTATTTTTCTATAATTTTTCGACGCATTACCGTCACTGAATGTTTTAGTAGTAAATATTCCCATTTATTTTTTATGATATCGTTTAATATTCTGATTGATCGATCATAGATAAATTAGAACAATCCAACTCAAGCGTAAGCGTAACTAGGTAAAGGGTTCGTATTTTCCCAGTAAGTTTAGTATTTTCATCCTATACACAAACAATCAGAAACAAACTTCTCAGGGGTTCATGTGGGTATGACTATAATAACGAATCTAATTTACTTCCCGATTCATTAATTCCCGAATTTCGTTAATTCCCGAATTAGAAATTCGGTAACGACACTACGTTTTTTTTATCTAAGTTTTAATATTTTTCATGAATGCCTAGTTGCGCTTATGTTCCATTCATCCTGAAATTTTAGTTTACGCATCTTTGCATTCGATGTCGTCATGTGCGAGTAGATATCTTAGCTAATTTTATTTAGCCATCGATATCTATATCTAATTTTGACTTTTCCAGTTCCGGAATTGAGAACAATCCCACCGTGTTTTACCGGTTGATGCCTGGCTCGACGGCCCAGACGAACAAGTTCCACACTTTCTATTTACAACAAAGAGCCGACAATGGATTTACTTGGGCTGATATTAAAGTCAACCACCCGTTGGATTATGAAAGTATCAAAGAGTACAATCTGACCATTCGAGTAGAGGTGAGGCGGTCAATTTTTCTAGCACCAAATTTGTTTTTCATCTTTGGTAAATTTTCTCATTGTACTTTATACAGCTATATGTACTTACAATAAAAAAATACGAGAAATACCTGTTGTCTCGCCTGTTGTCAAAAGTAACAGAATAATTAGACAAGATATCAGATATTTTTCTTATATATTCTTGAGAACTGCTGTCTGACTATTTATAACCACTAAGTTTTTAAGGTAGGTTAAGGTAAGCTTCGAGATTTACTGTCCCAAAAATCGAGATACCCCATAATCATTTCATCGTGTACAAAGTAGTATATGAAATTAGGAGAAACTAAGGAAGAAATTAACTGAAAAAAAATTTTTTATCACGTCATATTGTATGTGTATCATTTAGTGCTATATAATTTGGGAAAAGAAAACTTTTATGTATAGTCTTAATATATTTTTAAATAGACTTTAAATGTGTCTGGATACAGTTTCTCAGTTATGTAATTGTTGCATAGAATAACGGAGCTCAGCAACTAGCCTCAGAAGCAACTGTCTACATCATGCTGGAAGATGTCAACGATGAAATACCGCTCTTCACTGAACGAGAACAAGAAACCGTGCTCGAAGGGGAGCCTATCGGAACAAAAGTGACGCAGGTCAACGCTATCGACAAAGATGGAACCTTCCCTAATAACCAGGCAAGTGGAACATTATTTTAATCATATCTACATCAATCGAGATTGTTCCAAATAACGCTACTGGTGTTATTGTTTTGGAACAGGTGAAACATATGGATTAGGGTATAGTAAATTTACTAATAACAAGTAAAATTAAAAAAGCTTTTGAAATAGCTTTTAATTAAATGTCATGTCCCTACTGTTGACAGTTGACAGTTGACAGAAATTCCCTCGTCTGGAGCCAATCCTGGCAGATTATTTCTGTCATAAACATGCATTGTAATCAGAACTCGATCAGTAGGTACAATTTCAGCTCAATCTGACACCGGGAAATGGGGCAAATTTAACTTGTGTGACGTTGGGAGTGATAAAAACGACTCACCAAGTCAACAACAAATTTATTGGCCGCGGCTGTCTACTGCCCGTCAATGCAATTACTTCTTAAGATGGTAGGATGCGCTAGGTACTGCCCTGGCTATGCCACAAAGCGAAGTAGGCCGTGCAGCTTGTGCCCGGAGAATGATGGGCCGCCCCGATGACGTCGGGCTCGGACGCAAAGCTCCGCAGCAGCAGGTGCTCGGATGGAATATTCGCTGCGGCGTGCTAGTTGTGGCCACGAACTAGTTCCTGGGGTATGCTCCCAATATTCGCTCCTGGAATTGTTTCCGGTATTCGCTCCAGTATGTGGCAATATAAAAATATACTAGGTCTAGAGGAAACCTAGGCTGTCCGTCGATCTTTGAAGAAAGGGCCACGCACGATAGACGTCACAGGTCATTATGCCCGTGAACGTGCGCACCCCGTCGACTCAGAAGGCGAACAGGAAGAGGCGACGGGCTAATGCCCGCGCGCCGCACCTAGGGCGAGCCAAGAGGCAGGGTGCGTGGCTCAGGAGGTGGGCACTCATCACGCGATAACAGATGAGTCACCCCGCCGCGCGTAAAATAATTTTAAATTAAATAATAAACTATACATATATACGTTGAAATAAATATAAAATAAATAAATGTACGTATTTACGTTACACTTGCAAGACTCCACCTTAACATATATACACTACAAAAACAGCTTTTAAAATAATATTCTGATGGAGTGTAATTAAAAACGTAAATAATTTTATAGCCTCTAAATTAGAAACTTTATTACCTATGGCAAAATAGCTAAAATTATCCCGATAAAGATTTGGTGGTTCCCATATATTGGGAATATGTTGATGATCGTTTCATCCAATCTATATTTTCTATTAAATGTATGGATTTTTTCACCATATGGTCTTTTGCTGCTTGTATTCGATGATTCTTATCCAACTATCCGCGGGCTAAGACCAACGCTCTACCAACACTGTCTTCCGGATGTTTTTTCTTATGGATACCATTAAATGTTGAAAAGAAACAACGTGGATGATAGACTCCCACCATCTAAGAGCTGAAAGTGTCCATCTGTTATCAGAAATGGGGTTTACTATACAGTATTTCTAAATCTGCACAAACAGCAGGTCTGATTGGAAACGAAAGATTTTTTCCGGACTTTCAACAAATTCCCTTCACTAATTGCTAAACCACCCTTGAACTAGAAATTTTCTATAATATCTGTGAAATCAAGGCTTGATAAGAGGTTGGTCACAACAAAATTGTAGTAGGTAATGGTGAAATTGCGAAATTTTCCCTGATTTTGCAGTTTCGGTATTAAGAAAAATAGAAATTAAAACAAATTTATGATTTTTTTTTGTAATTGACTGATTCTTACACCGTTGTATTTTCGAAACCAGCAATGAAGCCGCAATACCAATTAATGCTATTAAAATAAATTAGCAATTATCTACTATCGTGATCGCGTTTGGCAATCAGATGGTCAGTAAACATAATGGTCAGTTATTAGTATTGAACATCAATATATCAAAAATCTCGTTGGTTGTGGTGAGCTTAAAAATAGGAAATACATTGTATATTATAATGATGCGACGACGAATCAAATTCAATGGCATATTTTACTAACGAAAACTACAACATGCTAATTTATATTTAGTTTTAATAGTTTCGTCATATTAAGTTTTCCGTGAAATTTAAAAACGTATTTTTAAATGAAAACTGCATAAATAAAGAATATATTGCGTATTAGAATGAAGTATATTGTATAATGTAGCATATTTTAGAATGTATGTATATTTTACCCTTAATGTCTTAAAAAAAATTAACTATTAAATTATACTATCTCTTTATGGTTTACATATGGTATAGTTAAATTATTTATTAGTTATAAAATTGTTTTTATTAATTTAGTAATTTTTTAAATAATTTATTTCTAAATTTAAGTTCATCCTCATGCCCTTATCCCACTCTAACATCTTCCAAACATTTTGTCACACGATTTGATTACGTATTTTACAACCGCCGCCTGCCTGACGTCAACTTACCTTAGTCGTATTTTACGATATCGCGGTAAAAAAGAGGATGATCTATCTTACTCAACCGGATACCACACGGTGGGTTAAGAAATGAGAATGATCTATTCTACTCGGCCGGATACCACAAGGCGGATTTATTTCGAAATTTAAGTTATTATAATAAATTGTACACAATAAATGCGTTGGTTAACAAATTATGGTTGGTTAACTTCATTCTGAAATTCAATATTTCAATATGTTTTGTGTAGGTGTATTACTACATCGTGGATTCGCCTCGGAATGAAGGCAAAGATTTCTTCGAGATCAGCATGCAAACGGGCGAAATCTTCACCAAGGTGGTCTTCGATCGAGAGAAGCAAGGAGCGTACGCGTTGGAGGTGGAGGCCAGGGATGGAGCACCTTCGGCACGGCCAAATTCCGATAACCAGCCTAATTCAGGTAAGTACAGCAATTATATCTTCGCGACTAATATTTGAAACGCCTGAAGTTTCTGAACGTATCATTTTACAAAACTTCACAAAATTTAAAGTTTTCGGGGTTGAAACTTGAAACAAATTGTAAGCCTTGGCAAAGGTGTTGTCTTACCAATCAATAAAAGTGATCCTCTTTAGTGAAATTGTTAAGATAAGTTATCAATAATAATAAGTCTGCACAGAAGAATGGCTTAAACAAAAACAGTGGTGCAAATATGTGCATGTTTAAACAATTTTTTAAAATACACTAGCAGAGTGTGTAACACTTTTACGTACATAAAAAAATGTAACATAGGTATAACAATATAGTAGATAACACCAAATTCTCAAGACAGACAAATTCGTAGGAATAATTTAGGATTAAAAAAAATTTTTTTTCCTAAATTACTTTTACTTCCTTTACTTTTCAATTGCTATGAAAAGCTAGCGACCACACAGAAATAATTTTTTTTACCGGATTTTTCAATATAAGACTCGCATATCTTTCTCATGAAATATAATCATTTCGTAGAAATGACTATATTTCATACATATGAACGTTATGCTTAACAATTATTTCCTTATATTTTACTTAGATATATAAAAAGATATATATAAAAGGAGTACCTAATTATATTTTATGCATGTAAGTAAATAGTAATGATAGATATGGACGATCACATATTTGATAATCGATCAGAAGCGTACGGTTCGGGGCATTCGATAATCCTTTTATAGCAATATATTAAAGAGACAACTATTTCTTCTTTCTTCTAGAAAGAAGAAAGAAGAAAGAAAAAAAATGATAAACTATTATTCTTCTATTGATTATCAACATATACTTATATTTTTTGTATTAAAAATAATAACTCTATTAAATATACAACAAATTCTTGTTATTATTGAATTTAGAAACAGGATTAATAAAGAAGCTATAACAGAATTATTTTGTTATAATCCGCGTTTGTTAAGAGAATCTATGTACTCCTAAGTGAATGAAGCAGACATCATTCACGTACCTAACACATGCAGGACAAGTCATTACACGTATTTCAAAATGCCACCACCAGCAACAATTCACACAAGCAATGCATGACGAGCAATGCATTACGATTACATAGACTCTTTAACAAACGCGAATTACAGCAAAATAAATCTGTTATAACTTCTGTACTATGGAGTTCCGCAAAGTAACGGCTGCTTCTATAAATCAAGATTTAATAAAATTATCATAAAAACAGTTAAAAACTCACAATTTCCTATAACAGTTTTATGTGGTGTTTCTGACAAAAGCTTTCACGAACAATGAACGAAAGGCAAAGTAAAGTAAACAGTCATAATTAGGATAATTTATGGCTACGTACTAAACATGACGGGGAAAATAGATATTTTGAAAGCATTCTCAATGGAAACTCTTTAGGGGATTAAGAGGTGTAGGTAAACAGCGCATCGATCCGGGGCTAATCACCGCTGTAGCCTTTATTCAATGCCCGAACCGTAGGTTTCCTTTAAGTCGAATTTTTCAAATACCTTGTTCAAAAACTTTACCATCCTTTTTCCAAATGTTGAATGATAAGGGTCCTGAAATATTTCCCGCTGCTCTCGCAGCAGTTGTGTATTGATTGCGGTTGTACGTTTGGTTCTATAAATTACCCGATTCTGGGTAAGCCCTTTATAGGCAAGTCGACGGCGTTTAACCGTATCGCACCGCCGTAAATCAAACAAGAGCATAATGAACTGGCGTCTGATGCGTAATCCAGTTGAGCTTCTCATATCTGTATGTCTTGAATGAACAATAGCGTGCTTTACATTAGCTTAATGCTTTATTCAGTTTCCTACATTACGCCATTTATTAACGACTTAATGAAATGCTAACATAATAACGATTTCATAAAACCATACCTTCTTATACTTTACCCTTATGTTTGTTTACTGTCCGCCTACAGTTTGTTGCTACTCGTTCGTTTGTACGCTTTTGATATTTATCTATTTACGTTGATTCAATGAATTAATGATGCACTTCAAAGTTTAAATCGTGAATAAATTAGTGAGAGAAAGAGAGAGCGAGAGCAGTCATGGAAATATACATATATAAAAAATCGACAAATATGTATACTTTAACTACAGCGTTCTGAATCTGGATAACAATTTAAAAAATCGTGCAAGTGAAATTTCATAGGTTCTCCACTAAACACAATCATTATAATTGTTTTATAATCATTATTCGGTGATTGTTCAACGAGTGTGATCGAGAAACAACAACAACTTACAAGTATAGAAAAACCCAATTAATTTCTTCAATAACGCATAAATAACGCTTCCAGTTTGGGTATCTCGTATCGGTCGACTATAGAACATATAATTTTATGATTATAAGATTCCTTTCGTATTTTTACTTAGCCTTGTTTCTGTAGTGCGAGATTCTACTTGTGGTAAGTTTGGGTTCGAATGAAGTAGCTGAAGGAAAATCGTCATTTTTATCTTCATTGCAATTTATGCTAATTCTATTAATATATTGCGACTTTTATGTGAATAAACTACATCATCTTTCTCCTGCCCTTATCCCACTCTAAGTGGGGTCGGCACAACATGTTACAAACATGTTGTCACATGATTCGGCTACCTATTTTACGACCGGCTGCCTGCCTGACGTCAACTTACCTTAGTCGCCTCTTACGACACCTCGGTAAGAATCGTTTCTTGGTGGTCTATTCTACTCTGCCGGATACCACACGGCATGCACTCTTTTACGTGAATGCACTACAAACAATTCCATTCCACATACAATTTTACCACGAACAGGTTTTACAACAAATCGATAGTGTTTAAACACATATTAATTAAAAGTTTTTATGTTCAAGGGCGATGTTCTTTTTAAGGTTACTTTAGAATTTGTCAAAGTTTTTTTTCTGTTCTAATCTACTTAGTGTTTATATAATTTTCCAACTAGTAAGCGGGTAAGGATTTTCTGCTAATGAAAATAATAAGTTTAATCATAATAAAGTAGCAATCATTAGACCGGTTCTTTCTTCTGACTATATACGTATAATAGATACGGCAGCGTTACGAAATTTCTCAGTCCGTTTTTTACTGCGTCAGCTCCTTTTTCTACGTCTTTTGTGGTACCCATTTTCATTCGACCTACGCGCGCCAATATTGACGCTACGACTTTTTTAAATTGGTCAAGTTTGTTAAACTATAGATATTATTTAACAATTTGTTCCTTTATTTGTAATAACTAATGATAATTTTTGTAAGTGAATACGTCTCAATACTGTAAATGCGAACATGCGTTTTTTATTTTATAATTCTTTTACGTACAAATAGAGCAACGAATCCTTGTATTGTAATTTTTGGTATGGGGAAAACAAAACTGGAGACGAAGTCATTATAAAAGTAAAAAATATAAGACATATTTCAGTGCGACATACATACATTCTTGGTTGCCATAAGCAAAAGAATATTAATTTTCTTATTTATAGCCTCTCATATTATATTTTTCATGACATGACTTAATGTCAATTCTTATTTACATTTTTTCATAAATTTAGCTGCGAAGTATACACTAAACTGAACTTTTTATATTCTTTATTACGACTACACACTATCACAAATAAGACTGAAGAATCGTGAGTCATAAGTTCTTAATCTCTTTGATTTAAATAACTGAAATAAAATAAGAATTATATCATACTGGCATAATCATGGCTCGTAATATTATTATAAGTAGTATCAGTAAATTATTATTCTTTAAACATATTAATGCGTAGTTAGTTAACGTAGCTACAATAGTAAACATACCGAAAATGCGTTCTAATTATTTCTAATTTTATGTTATTTTGATTAAAATTTAGCATACTAATTGTTAGAACGAAAATCCAACCAGCCAAACTATACATTTTCTAGGTATGATTAAGCAGTATTGTTGGGAGTTATTTCAACTATTTCCAATTACTTGGACTTACGGAAGTACGATGTCGCCAAGTGACATAGCAATATTCTCGCGGCGGGCTGCGGGCGGAGGGAAGTTCGTGGCCTACATTTAGCGCGCCCTCGAGAATCCGTGATGAGGACGCGCTCGAGTGCACTGCTTGCCGGGGATTACTGTCACGAACTACTAAATATTGCTGTTTGTTGCCTAAGCTTCAATTACTAAGTTCTCCTTTGACTAGGACTTTTCTGGATCATGATCGAACTGAGTTGGTCCAAGTTTACGAGACGAAGTTTTGCAATTTGACAACTTTTTTTGTAAATTCATGTCTAATTTTTACTCACGACAAGAGAACTTAGAATTTAAATAGGAACGGTATACCATACACTCCTATATAGTGTTGATCTGAACACGTTCACTATATAGGGGTGTAGTATTCGAGCTTAAAAGGCAAATTGAAACTCGTAGCTTTAATAAAATTTATTTTATTTCTATACTATACACTTTTCGTCTGTCGTTGGTCCTCCGTTCTTTCTTTCTCCTTGCTCCCTCCCTACTATCATGCCGCCTCGCTCACATAATCCTGCATTCCGTGTCATGCATGGACCCAACGATCCATTCCCACAGGAGCATTACGAAAGATATTCCTCATGTTAAGATATTTTTGGTCTGTCAACCAAATCAAACCAAATCCAAACTGTACCCGACTTCGATCACGTCGACTTACATGTTCAAACAATCCTAATTACGCATTTTTCCTGTTCCCGAAGAAAATAAGTTTTTTTTAAATTTTATATTTTACCCCGGCATATCAGCTCCAATTATAATGTTTTCATAGATACCATATAAATATGGATACTAATACTGATATACTTATAAGGTATAGTTTTTAGATTTGATTTCATATTCTCAAGGAGCCATTCTTCCTTGATTGATAATTTTATTAATTGTTTAATATCTTACAAAGGATTTTACTTATCATTAAGTCGACTATTCAGTAAATTTATCTTGGTAATTTGAAAGCATCTCAGACAAAACTCCCACGGGAGGCAAATGCCTTTAGCGAGGGTGGAATTTTCTTAAAATGTCAACTCAACAACAGCTTTTATAGGTGCTATAACAACCAGGGACCGTCCGCCTTGTCCGCCATAAAAATCACCTAACTCCCGCCTTTGATGCTTTTATTTGCACTTGATTCAATCGTAAGAAGCACTCGTAATTTAAGTGTGGGCAATATATAATCTTAACATAAAAGTTTTACCACGAAGAAATGAAAGTACATTTCATTTATTACACACGTTCCATAGATTTCGTTCGTACCTGGGTTCAGTATGATAGTTAAGTGGAAAAGAAATGGGATCTTTTATGTGTTTAAAAACTACTGGCTTGTGTAATCTATACTATCTATACTTATATTATAAAGAGGAAAAATTTGTATGGTTGTGTGTGTGTGTATGTGTATATGTAGTTTGTAATGTTTTCACGCAAAAACTGCTGGACTAATTTTTTCAACATTCAAACATTCAAAGCTGCTTCTTTACTGAGCAACAAAGTCTATATTACATTTAAAAAAATAGGGATCGCTAATAAAATTATAATAAGATGTGAAAAAATTAGTCATAAAAATCATTCATCGCGTGCGCTGCGGAAATAATTGATGTAATTGATTAAAAAATGTTTTTGCATCATTATAAAACGTATCAATATTTACAAAAAAGTCCGCGACACCATATGTCTAACTATTATAGTTTTGCCAATATAACTACTTTTCTATATTCTTTAAGTTGATTAAAGTGACGACAATAATCAAACCACAATATTTACATGTCCGTATTAATCCTTAGCCCACTAAATGATATTTTATTAAAAATTGTTACAATACCTGTAAAATACTTTTTAAATTATAAAAATCGGACGTTGCAATCCAAAGATGTTACGAATTTAAAAATGTCAATACCAAGAAAATAATGCCATAACAATTACAGCGTATCATATTTGTGAACCTATGAACACCTTCCGTTAAAAATTTACTGTGCCTTAACTATTGATAAATCCCAGGACCAAACTTTCAATATAAAAAAATAACTACTAAATTAGTAAACTTTCCACTACCACGAGATCGATATGTACGCGGGTGAAACTGCGGGACATTGCGGAGATTTAGATTAGTCATAAAACAGAGACCTCATCTATTCCAAAAAAGGCAAAAACACATTGCTAAATCAGGAGAGTGGCAAATATGTAAATATACTATCACTATGTCGGATGCTTTGCCCAACTAGATCTGTTCCGTAATCTTTGCGCTATCGCGCTTTGATGTCTGTAAAGAGTACGTTTTAAAATTGTACTATTTTAAATTGTGAAATGATATACTAAATTTCATACTAATTTTCATTTATACTAAATTTTCGACTTTATTATAAAATAAAAATAGTACAATTCAAATTCAACTTTTATTTTTTTTGCTATTCCCGACATATATCCCATATTTTAGATATCGCATTTTGTTAGTCTCCTTTTTGTGTTGTCGGCCTGGACAAACGCTTTTTGACTAATTGTATAAAAGTTGCATTGTTTGTTAAAAATATTTCTATTGATAACTAAAATAGGAATTTTACTGCAAATGAAATATCTATCTGAGCTTGGTTTTACCAAAAAATATTATTAGTGTTGTTAGTGTAACGCAACATTAAATACCGAATATTATATATATATATATATATATATATATATATATATATATACCAATATATTATACGCCAGTAATATTATTACGCCTATATATATATATCAATATTTATAAATAAGGAAATTTTGAGGAAAATTTGTACACAAATTATGCAAAAAAATATCGGTAACATTAAAAAAAATTGAAATCGAGACCTCAGACCCCGAGGGGCTCCATCTCACTTTGCCTATATTAATAACCGATGCGATGAGACTCTTTAGCCCAACGAGATCTTTTTATTCTTTTAGTTTGTTAGACGTTGCGAATTAAGGTCTCATTAACGATATCGCTTATGTTGTAGGCGCATCTTGATGTGAAGATGGTCCAGGTATCTATGTTTAAATTATGATTGACAAAAATATGGAAAACATCACATTAAATGAATAAATGTACTATAAGGCGACCATATTACTAAACAGAGTTTTCCCAGTACAAATTTTCAGCCAGGATATTGAATAATACAGAAGAAAGGCGAACTTTAGAGATTAAAGTGTATACCTATTTATTCCTGCTATATTTTAATATGTCTTACACATGATAAATTTGTATTAATTCTAACGAAACGAGACCCGTTTAAAAAATATTATTTTAGTTCCAATCCAATCTAAATTAAAACTGGACATTAAAGCAGGTTAACTAATCAAGTCGTGTGAAGTCATTTGTTCTTGTTATTTTTGGTATAATTTTGATTGCAACTTTTTATACAGAAAATCATGAAACATCAAATGTAACAAGAGGCTGTCTGCTTGCCAGTTTAATTAAAATAGGACATCGTCTGGCGGATTCTGTCGATATAGATCGTTTGTTCGTTTACCTCCCGTCCGTCGACAGTTCAATAAAGGGACCCTAATTAAAAAGACTAATAACAATTAATTTCTTACAATGTTGCTAAGACAAAATTATCTTGTTTTCGCTTCTTCTGTCAGTTCCTTGACAAATTTGTTAATTCGCTTTTGATCTTCATTAGCTTAAAGAGAATTGAGTTTTAAAACCCCGTTTAATTTCCTTGACTCTTTGGCTCTTATGGTTTTGATTCGTATTAATGTCTAACCTAGCAGATGCTTGTTGACAAGTTTGATAACGTTAAATTGTGATAAGTAAAACGATTGTATTTTTATGAGTATAATAAGTATAAATGTAAGAAATAAATTCAATTTTAGATATTAAATTTTTTTACATACATTATTTAATTAAAATTGTTTAGACTCATTATGCATATGGAATTACATACGGGCTGTTCGCTAAAGCTATGTTTAAATATTATTTTGGCGAATTAGTGTTATATATATTTGCAAAATAATGAGCCCTTTCTGATCAAATGCTTTATACTTTACGGAGACGCTTTATAAATTTTACGGGCCCTATCACTGCGATTAATGCTGAATGTACTCTCAAATCAATTTACTAATGTAACTAGATTCCTGTTAAGCATACATGTATTTTATAATTGGGCGTCACTATTTGATTTAATGATAAAACATTACTTTCAGTATATTGTTTACATTGTTTGTTCAAATGTTAAGACAGAAAATAAACATCAGAAATAAACTTAATAAATATTAAGGAATTCCAATAAAGGTCTATATTGACAGACGTAATATTGTCACGGAATGTAAAGTACATTCTCACACGATATTACATTTTTGTAACATGATATACACTTTATTGCTAAATCTGATGGCAAACCATGGAAAGATGATATTTTGCCGTCGCTAGAGCAATGAGAGTATTAATTATCCACTGTAGTAATGGATCACATTTAGGTTCTTCTTATTATATCTATATCTTATAAGTCAACTCTTTACGATTAAATACAATTCAATATTTTTTTGCGATTTTCTAAAATAAGTCTTTCAGAATAATTTATTTCACTTAAAATAATGATCCGAGATATTATTTCCTCTATTTCTCATTTTTTTATTTTGTGATATATTTTTACAATGTGTTCCTCATCTTTAGTTTTGGGATGGTGCGGTTAAAAGCTAAAAACATACAATTAGTGAAAACGAGGTGGAATTAAATTAAATTATTGTTTTCTTTCTGCTTATTCTAATTAATAAAATAATAATAACAAGGTCTGCTTGGAGTGTGAGCCTTCTTCGATTCTTCGGCTGTATAAAGAATTATTATATACTAACTGGCCTGACTGGCCGACTGGCCCGTTGGCGCTGTGGGTAGTGACCCTGCCTTCAGCTCCGCGGGTTGCGGGTTCGTTGCCCGCCGAGGGCCAACATTTTCTATAAACAAATTGTTGGTTCTTCGAGCCTGGGTGTGTATTTGTATTTAAGTATGTATTTAAACTTATATGTAGTATATCTACCAGTTATCCGTCACCCATAACACAAGTATTAAGTTACTTACTTTGGGGACGGACATCCGTGTGTGTAAATGTCCCATATATTTATTTATTTATAATCTCGATCTCTACAACACAATTTACATAATATCGATATGTTACCTAAACCATCCGGAATTATTTCACTATCTTTTGGTGAAAACCGTACAAAAATATGTTCAGTAGATTTTGAGAAAATCGATTAGATACAGACAGACAGCTTTTTGGGACTTTGTTTTATAATATGTATATAGAAGTTAATCACAAACAATTCCATTTATCTACGATGTTGAAAATAAATCATTTTTGGAGCCATAATATTTTTTTTAATATGCAAGTTCAGGTCATGTTTAGCTGTGTGGTACCTATATGTATACGTATTTACTATAGTTTTCGTGATATGTGGATATACATAACAGACCACACATCTTAAAACGAAATACGGAAACACTTCTCAGATAAGTGTGATGCCGTTGCAAATGAAAGAGCATAAAAAACCTATTAATCAAAGACAAAGTCTATAAAATGAAATGATATTCTTAGACGACGGTATCGTTACTTTATTATCGAAGATTCTGAAGGAGCGGATCAGTCTTGGGCGTGGCTTTGTGAGTAATGGAACTCGGAGCTCACATGAGGAGGGTCCACTTATGTCACGGAATGGTATGATTGATAACGTTTCCCACAGTAAAAACAGTGACCCTTTGTAACATTAACAAATATATTGGATACAACTGCGAACACAGTTCGCAGGGCTGTATTATTTTCAAAGATGTCCTTGGATATAAATACATTTATGTAACAGCTGTATTGGCATTTTGTTGTGTTTTATTTTTGATCGTAAAATTACTTTCTTCTAATAATACGAAACTTGTAATTGGAATTCCATTCTAAGGATTATAACAATACTAAATATTAAATATTTATTTATCATTATTCTCCTGCCCTTATCCCAAACTAAGTGGGGTCGGCACAACATGTTATAAACATGATGTCACATGATTTGGCTACGTATTTTACGACCGGCTGCCTACCTGACGTCAACTTACCTTAGTCGCCTTACGACACCTCGGTAAAAAATGAGGGTGGTCTATTCTACGCAGCCGGATACCACACGGCACCAAATATTTATTTGTCATAGAAAGAATATTCGTTACTGAATAATTTTTCAAAGAATATTTTATGTTCTCTGCAACTTATGTGGTACAAGACTGCAATGTCTTTTTTTAATGTCCTATAAAATATTACTATGTATAAACTATGTTAATATTATAATTTCAATAATAACTTATATATAACGAGCTTTAAAAAATCTTAATAAAGATTTTAAAAAATACTAATAGATAAATAAAGATCTTGAATAAAAGTCTAAATGTATTTTAATTACTGTAAAACTTATATATGCAGTTAATTTGCTAGCCTACTGATAGAATGTCAAAAAAAAACATTTAAGAGATCTTTTATAAATTATAAATTAATTGGTAACATAAATTTCATTACATAGTTCTCGGAAATATTTCCTTAAATTACAAAAATTTGCTTTATCATAATTGTTAAACCAAATAGGCAAAATATAGCAAACATATGCTCGTTTAATTTTGGTCAGTGTTGGTCATGTATAACAGTTCCAAAATTTAATAAAATCCTCTCGAGCGCCATTGAGGCAAAAGTTATTTCGCAAGCAATATTGGGGTTTTTATCTTGTGTATATAAATTTTGAAACCGATGTTTTTAAAATTATTACAAGTATCGAAAGACGCGGCTAAGTAGTTGATTAAGTTTTATGATTGTGGGATGGTGACTTTTAACCCAAAGATCCTTATTATACTAGTTAGTCATAGGTCATTTACTTAACTATAAGCACAAGTAATAATTACTAATACACTGGTAAATTGTAATCTATCAATGTAAACATTTTGAGTTTGCTTGTTTATTTATTTATACTTAACAGGTGAAATCATTGCCATTAGTTAATAATTAAAGTTTCAAGATTTGGTTAATTATTAAGTTTGATTTTTTTATTAGTTAATTAAGCGCCTGTTCATAAACGTGCGTTTTTCTCTGTATCGGCTATGAGGCTGGCGGTAATGAGTCTTAAGCATGGTTGAAGGTATTAATTAGTTATATATATGTAATTACGTTTGTCATTTATTGGACATGATTTATCAGTCTTAACTAAACATTCTATGCTTGTAATTTATAGCAAAAAATAATTTAAAAAAAAATTAATTTAACTTGTATATTATTATAAATGTAATATCCATATCCTTTATCCCTCCTACCAGAATCATAACCGGATTTATAGGAAAATATTACAGATAATTAAAATAACAATTTTTTAAAATTTCTAAGTTAATTGAAACGAGTGTTCAAGTTCTAAATTCGAAGAAAGTTTTTAGCTTATTATGTAGACATCGAAAATTATGTCCAAGCTGGATCTCTACTTAAAAGAAGGTTTTTAGATTACAATATACATTATAAGGCAGGGATCACGTCGCCGAAAATTTTGGGTATATCTCGTCTCTATATATAATTGCTAATTTGATTACCTTGTGCAAGTTCAATTACAAATTCTATTTTTTGTTCAATTTATTGAGATTAATCCGGTTTTATATTGCATTTATTTTGGAAGAAGATCGAGATTTCATAGTTTCGAAGGATGGGGTAAAGAAATGTATAAGGAGGGTGTGGATTCGGGTCAGTCGCTTAGACAGATGCGTAAGTTATAAATGGACGGTAACGATTTTCATACGATCCTATTTTGAGTGCTATTTTATATTTTGATTGCAAAACATATATTGTTCGCAGACATAATTAATTTGTTCAAAGTCGGTGACAAAATAAATTAAAAAAAGTACTAGCCCACGTTTTGATATATTTCAATTATAAATATTAAATGATTCATAGAAGCAGGCGTTACTTTGCGGAATTCCATATTACAAGCAATATAACAGTAGTTCTGTTATATTGCTTGTAATATGGAAAATCTGAAAAATGAATAATCGTAATTGCATTACGATTTTTGTCGTGGAGCCTATCCTCCTGATGATGCTTCGGTTTCGGGGCGAAACGATCGTCGAGATTGTGGTGGTGGGTGTGTGTGCTGCTTTTGTGTGCGTTGTTGCTGGTGAATTGCGCCTTGGGGTGCATGTGGTGGCTTGTCCTGCATGTATAAGGTGCGTAGATTTTGCCTGCTTCATACACATTGGCTTTGCATGCATCCACTTAACCCGTGCGGACTATAGCAAAGTAGTTAGTTCTGTTATATTGCTTGTATAAATATTAAATTTCTTATCGTACACCGTATAATCCTAATTCATGATAATTCAAATCCTTTATTTATCACTACTACTTTAGTCCTCAGTAATTCCAATTTAGATTATGTTACTATCTAATATGATGAATAGGAATTTTACCTAAAATAAAATATCTAATAATGTAATAAAAAGCAACGGCTTGAAATTGCTTTGGATGTTATTAACTTTATTAAATATTTTAGATGCCTCCTTAATACAAGTAAAAAAGTCTATTATACTTTGCATCTGTCTGTAGCTAATAAAATATTTATATAACTAGTGTCTTATTGTGTTACTTTCTATTATATCATCTAATATAATATCACATTATGGCCTCATGCGAGCTATGTAAAATACAAGGGAATTCTTTAATTAATTTGATTGAAATGATTTTTTTTATTAGACGAACAATCCAAATGCATTTATACAATTGCATCGAAGACACTACAAAAGTAAAAACTACGTTGCAGGTGTCAACGTCCGCCTCCCTAAAATTAAATGACAAACATCTCATCATTTTAAACTGATCGATCATGTGGTTTCGAAAGAAATGTTTCCAAATTATTCCAATATTCTCTCTTTTCTATTCTATTTTTTTTATTAGCCTTAAAATATGTCATATGTTAGTTGATAGTACAATAAGCATGTTTTAATCTCACCATTAATCTTATCTTGGACCCGCCTCAGTCTTTTTCGTTGTAGCGTTCAATCAATCACAATTGTCGTATCTCTAATAGTCGATATTTTCGTTATATACCTTTCCAGCTCAGATTGCAGTTAATTTATTTTATTTGCCAAAATAATAAAAGTTTTTTCGTCTTTCCAGTTTGAGCAAATACTCCTTAATTTTAATTTAAAAAATTAAATAATTAAGAACAATCACAGATAGGATTAAATTATAATAATTACATTTCTAGTGACACAAATATATTTCGATTATAACTTTAAAGGGAATTCTAATATTCCATCATTGCATTTGAAAATTGCTGTATCGACTAATATTAAGAAAATTATCGTGTAATCCAACGTTAGTTTCAGCTGTAGCAACTAAAAATGTACAAAAATAAAAGTAAAGAAAGCGTTGTAAGCGTAATTTTCAGTTTCCACCGCTGATTGTTTGTATTTCATCAACAAAATATAAGAAAGCCTTATGATTCCTTAAGTGAACCATTTTGTCTCTCGTCATATCCGGATGGGAATTCTAGGAAATTGCCAAGTAAAATTGTTTAAGGCTTATCGCTTTTATACGAAATATATTTGAAGTGAATTAAATTGAATTTGTTTTAAACGTACGTTGTGAAGAAACTACAGGTGTAAGGGCTTTTTGGTTGTATGTATTCGTTGCAACTGTATATTTGCGACGTAGAAATTAGTTACCGACCGAGGCTGTTATAATTAACAACATTGTGTAATACTAATTATAAAGACATTTAATGGTCTTTGCCTGGCCCGTTGGCGCAGTGGGTAGTGACCCTGCCTTCAGCTTCACGGGTCGCGGGTTCGATTCCCGCCGCGGGCCAACATTTTCTATAAACAATTTGTCGGTTCTTCGAGCCCGGGTGTATATTTGTATTTAAGTATGTATTTAATTTTATATGTAGTTTTAACAGTTGCCCATCAACCATAACACAAGTATTAAGTTACTTACTTTGGATATGTGTGTGTGTAAGTGGCCCACATATTTATTTATTTAGGAAACGTACTATCGATAGTCATCGGTATAATGACGACTCCGAGTACTGCTGATTATCGGATAAGTCTCTTATACATTGTATTGACGAAAGTCACACACGTCAGTTTCTTTTTTCCATGAAAACACCATAAGCTTATCAATCCATACTTAGATTCTAAATGTTAAGCTGTCTTAGCTAAAAATAAAGTTTCCTGTTTTTCCTACGTGAAAAGGTATAACAGTATGGTACATAATTGTGGTTAATAAAAGGTTGAAGTCGATGCGAACGGAGTGTCCAAGTCGTATTAGAAAAACCGACTTAACTGCTGTAATTAAGCATATAATTTTTAAAACCAACGCTGTTTTATATCATCCAATTTCTTATGTAAATAAGTATAAAGCAACTAAAGTACAATGATTACTTCGCGTAAACTGATTTAATTATATACGATGTCTAAAAAAATGTACCTGATCTTTAAATTAGTTTAGCAAACTAAAAATTTTAACTAAATCGAGTGTATTGCACGTATAATTAAACTACATTAAAACAAACCCGATATCGATAACGAATATCACGGATCTTCGAAAATCGTATTCCAAATATTACTATAAATGTGTAGCAAGTTAATAATAAATTCAAAAATTGAACGTAGTGTTTTTATGGATCATAGATCAACATCATAACAAAATGGGCGAACGCATTTTGCTTTAATTTTGCTTATCTAGTTTTCTTGTCGGTTTCAGAAATAATATAATTAATAAACTTGTCATTTCATAAACTTAATTATTTTTGTTCTTAGTATACAAATCCAACAATTAATCTAATTAGAAGTTTGAAATTTAATTATAATATAAACGCTGCTAGCTTTGAGCATGTTTTCTATAAATTAAAGTTTTCTCTTTGAAATCTTTTATTGTTGCGTATTTATAAATAAATAAATAAATAAATATATAGGACAAACAATTTTTTGGGACAAAGGATTTTGAGGAAATCACATGCAGCTTTTGGGGACTTCGTCTTATAATAAGTATAGATAGTTGGATAGTTTGATAGTATCCTCTGTCTCCTTTTTGAAAGATTTCGACTGACCCGTTGGCGCTGTGGGTAGTGACCCTGTTTACAGCTCCGCGGGTCGCGGGTTCGATTCCCGCCGATGGCCAACATTTTCTATAAACGAATTGTTGGTTCTTCGAGCCTGGGTGTGTATTTGTATTTAAGTATGTATTTAAACTTATATATGTAGTATATCTACCAGTTGTCCGTCACCCATAACACAAGTATTAAGTTACTTACTTTGGGGACGGAAGACCGTGTGTGTAAATGTCCCATATATCTATCTGTCCCATATATCTATCTATCTATCTAAACTTAAGTTTAACCTGCTGCAGATTGGCAGCTTATAAAATGTAGAATTATTCATAGATGTTATTATTTACTCAGAATCACTTCATTTACCGTTAATAGCATTGATTGTATATTACAATAAGGAACAGAAGGTATTATAGAAAACTCTAAGGTGCTTGCCCGGGGTTCGAAACCCGCAATCCGCTGGGTCATGAAGTCTCGAATCTGCTGATCCATCTTACACATGCAGTAAAAAAACTAAAATAAGGATCGTATTTCACAGCCAGAGAGTAAAACGAATTTGAAATGGAATTTTAAAAATCCTCTTGAAAAATATAATCTGTGAAAAAATGTACCTACATGACATCGAATGATTTTAGGTTACAGGAGCGGGCTATGTTTGTAGTTCTTTCTACAAAATTTATACAAAACTGCCATCAAATTATTGAAATACTAAATGGAATACACAATTTATCTAGTAATTACAAACGTGTAATTTGCCCGAATTACACAGACACAAAAACAATGCGAATTTGTAAACATTAATTCCGTAACGTGCGGTATAAAATTTCTCATAAATATCGGGTTGCGGTTTGAATTACGTAATAACGTACAGAGCACATTGACAGAAATGGTCTGAAATTTACGATCACTAACGCATAAGATAGTGCTACAAAGTAGTACGAAATGTCTTACATCCACGTAAATTTTACGCGATAATATAGAACAATATTTTATGTAATAATAATAATTAAATATAATAAGTTTATGTTTCCAATATTAAAAGCTACAGTTTTCAAATACCTGTCATCTTGGTATCTGATGTGTTCAAATATTATCATATAGAATGAGGGAATGGATATCGTTAAAGTATAGTTTTGGGTGATAGTTACGTGAAGTAACGATAAATAGCGCTTATTTTTTTAAATTATTGTACATATAATACTATTTATTTTTTTCATTATAAATAAAATCATTACGATTTTAATGAAAGGTCATGTACAAAAGTGATAGAAAAGATATTTACGAGTATAATGTTTATCAATGAACGGCGCCGTATCCGTTATGACACTACTTCAATCGAAATTTAAAAAATATATTCCTTAGTACGTTTTTCTATGTAAGATATAAGATATGGAATCTATATCTCCTCTCTTACGTCTTCGATTTTCGTACCTTGAGATCGAAAAGATCAATCAAAGATTAATGCAGTTTCAAAATAAATTTATGATTAATAAATACCCTTAATTAATGTGTATAAATATCAAATTGAAGAGTCATTGAAGCGTCGTATGTCAGATAGAGTGTTTTTAATTTTTATATGTGAATCTTAGTGAATTAAATATGGATCCATTTTAATATAAATTGATTGGGTAGTATTGTATTTATAGTTTTTTAGTAGTGTATTAAATTTTGGAATATTAAAAGTATATCAAAATATAATTACCAATAGCTTTCGCTTATCTTCTTTGAATAATGATAACATCAAAGAAGATAAATGAATACTACCAAGAAAAAGCTTGAAAATCCCCTACATAATTACACAATACATTTTTGGGAAACCATTTAACAGTAGTAGCCCTTATATGTAAACATGTCCGCTACATACGTTCAAAATCAACTCCACCGAAATGTTAAATGAATATCTAATTTCGCATAATTACAACACTTCTATTACGAGCGGGAATTGGAATACAAAATAGGTTATTGAATTGGCTTATTACGAAATGCTGCAGTGAGCGAAATTAATTGCATTTACTTTTGTAAATAAAGTTGTTTTCAGACAGGATTTTCGTTTATACCTTCGAAATTGACCGTAACGTTCCATGGAAGCAGGTGTTCCAATAACGTAGTGTGCTGCTTCTTTCAGCTCACGTTTTCCGAATAGTAACAGCAGGGCATTTCACTTATATAACCGTCATTACGTTTGCTTATTGTGGTGAATATGGCATTGAATATTTACGATTTTTTTGGCTTATTTTTTCCAAGTAACGCGTTGATTTCTAAAGTTTTTAAATGATACGAATCGTATAGTAACAAAAGGACTTGCGACATTTTTTAAATATACTAAAAACGAGCCAGAGAAGGACTTTGTTTTATGGTAGTTACTTTAGATTTTTTTTTATTTTCATTAAATTTTATATTTCTTTTTAGCTAGCTAGTTGATCTCCTCGTTTTCTAATCGAAGAGTTTGAGATCTTTTTGAATATGATAGAATGTCGTAAATATTTAACCATTTAACGTAAGTGTGAGCAAAAGTATTTTGCTCACACTCACGTTTTTATTTTGCTATATTTACTAATTATTTTGCTATAATCCGCGATACAGTAACTATAAAATATATATAGTGTTGAATGTTTAGTGGACTATCCGTGTTTTCATACCCGATACGTGCAGGATTCGTAAAAACACATACACAAACCTCCACCACTTCCACCACAATACACAAGCACTACACACGTTCACTATCACAAACTCAACAATCGTTTCGCCCCGCAACCGAAGCATCACCAGGAGATAGACTCCACGACAAAAACGCAAAGCTATAATTTTATTATTTCTTTTGTATTATGGATCTCCGCAAAGTAACGCCTAATTCTATAAAAAGTAGGTGTGAGCTTTAGCTCACTTAAGGTATAAGGGAGCTAAAGCTGGTTAACTTGATGAAGGAAATTTACAATATGATGAGATCAATCCAATATTACATATACATGAAAACAAATGTGTTTGTTTTCTGTATACACATCTAAACGAGCAAACATATTTTTCTACATAGGTATAAATAGAAAATAAACCTATGTAGAAAAATAGAATGTTTTTTGTTCCTTGTTACTATCACTTTAATCAGATAATCATAATACTTATAAAATGTTATTTATTTTTCTAAAATTTTGTCAATTTATAATTCATAACGGTCGCTTATTTTTTCTGATAACTTTTTATTGAATTGAATATTTTTGAATGATAAATTTTTGATTTGATTTCGTGGTGTTCCAACAAATTTGTTTACATTTTTGTATTTTTGTTTTAAGTGACACAGCTATAAGCAAATTTTTACAGAAACAAAATACATTTAGCTTCACGAAAAATATGAAAACTTTCTTAAAATATTCTAGCTCTCACTTGTATTCGTATATCAACACGAAATGTAACTACAACTAACAAAAGGGACGTATAAATAAAAATCCGTAATTCAGACGTAGCTTCTACGTCTTTTACATTCACGGTAATACAGTTACGTATGAAAGCGTCGAAATTGTTGAATTCGAGTCTCGTACATTTTCTGGTTGCTAAACCTCGTATATCCTGTTGCGAATAAACTACACAAAATAGCCATATGTGCGTCGTCTCAGTATCTCGCAAGTTGCCAATTCTGAATCTTAAGCCTACCTTAATCCTGTGCCTATTGAGTACATTTTCCCGGGTACAATTCTGATTCCCATATGCGAAAGCAATAGCGAACGTGTTCTAAGGTAAAAAAGAAAGGAAATCGTGATATAAAAGGAACAATAAATGTATTGAAATTAAAACGAGTACTTTTCGAATACATAAAAGAAATGTTAGGATTTGTTTATCAACGATTAGCTGTGCCAGCGGCTTCGTCCGCATGGAAATAAATCAGTGTGTCACAAAGAATTTTCTGCGTAATGTTTTAGTAAATTTACATAAAACCGTATCGTACTATAACTGTAAACTCTTTCAAAAATTGCACTATATTTGTATAAAAATAGTAAAAAAAAACCCTTATTTAGATTTTGAGAAAATTACATATACACAGCTTTTGGGCACTTTGTATTATTGCATGTATGATCTCTCTCTCTCTCTTCCCAGCTATCTATCCTCTATGGTGGTTGGTTCGTTCTTCCTTATCCTTTTCTTCGACATCGCACGATCGCAGACGTCGTCATCTTGTAACTTTGCATACACTTTTATTCTTTAGCACTATTTCTTTCCATATAAGAAGTAGATTTGTAGAGATCGGTTTTCCTACTGGTATTTGACCTGGGATGCAAAGCTGTACTGCTAAATTTCCGACGTTGTCAGGTTGCTTTCTCTTGACGTGTCCATACCACCACAGCCTACTCTTTTGCATTCTTATCAACAATAATGTTGTCGAACTTCATTTAATTTCATTTAATAATACATTACAAAATTACACGTAGTATTCATCTAAAATTATACGTAGTAGTAGTACTTAAAATTATAATTTTTTTTTCTAGGTTCAGTTAAGAGAAAATTTTATTTGCAAAATATTCATAGCACTTATAAAATGTTATGTACAATATATATTTTGCCAATAATTTGGTATAATTGCTGCGCGCACACAAATAAAATAGTACAGTTTTCTCTCAAACATTAAAATAATGTAATTTGGTGGAGGGGCGTGCACTTTTAGAATGAAAGATCTCTATCTGTCTGTATCGTATGAAATAGAATTGAAATGTATAGGTACCTAACAGCATCAGATAATATACATTGAAATGAAGCTATTATGCGAAACGCGTGAACGATCTTTGCCCTTGTCGTTTACATGTAACCCAACTTACGAAGTCATGGCCATAATTACATCGGATTTCAATACTTGGAAACTTATTTATTTTAGTCCTTTTGTTTTTCAACGACTGGAAAAACTTTTTGGTCGGATGGAGAAAAATAGTCAAATGAACTGAAAAATGTTATAAAATTTTATTCAAGCGTTAAAATACAGAAGCAATAGTTTTGGGAGGTCCCTTGTGGCGAATGCAGTCGACAGGTGTGGCGCAACGCCAATGTGCACGTGACTGCGAAACAATGGCTCGAAAGAAATAATATGACATTATTGTGTTACCCCAGCTGACTTCACCGTATGAATTCTATGGAATAGTTTACACAAAAATTGGTCTTATTTTTTGTTATTTTCATTTGTTTTAGCGTGGAAAATGTGGAATCATGCAATATAAAAATAGGTGCTACAGTTTATTCTTGTTAACTAAAATGAGAAAGTTTGTGAAACTATAAAACTTACTTTATCCTGTGCCTATTACATTTGGTTTTGCGAAGTAAAAAATCATATATATACGATGCACACAGTATTATGCTGAGTTTGAAGTCTGCTCTGCACTGTGCTAAGTACATTTTTGATATTTAAAATTAGGTTTACTTTTGTAAATTTGTATACATTATGACTAGCTTTTAAGTGCTACTTCGTTCGCGTGGACTGCAGTCTTATTATTTGAGTAAACCATAATCCATATTAATTATGCTTAAAGTGGGTTAATCTTAAAAGCTAGACACATGCTGTCGCGTATTTTTTTAAAGAACTTTTAGAGGGGAACAATTTTGTAATACATGATTTTTGAATAACTTTCACCGTTTAATTAGCGCACGCGAAGAAAGCTTTAAATTTTGCCGTTTTCGCAATATTCTTTAATGCTGCTCCTCTCCTATTCATCTTAGCGTAATGTTATATGGTCGATAAATGGACTATCTTACACTCAAAGAATTTTTCAAATCAGTCCAGTAGTTCGTGAGATTAGCGCGTTCAAATAATAAATCAATCAAACAAACTCTTCAGCTTTATATATTAGTGTAGAAGTGTAGATGAAAAATCGTTTATTCTACAGATGTGCTATCACATCTGTAGAATAAACGATTTTTCATTTTTCATTAAAAGTGTTATTCTAAACGTTGACACGTACATATTTTACGTACATACATACACGTACATAATGTTGTCTTTCATATTTTTTATGGTTGTACTTATCGCACGTTACTTCGTAAAAAAAATATAAAAGCAACCAACAACAACAAAAGCGCTTCTGTGACATGGAGTTGAACGTTTATGTTTTACTATAATGTACTTTCGTTTTCATAAATACTCGTATATCGCACAAGCTTTCCTAACAGCCGACAATTCTCTAGCTAATAATATAATAATACCTATTGACTATCGTGATTATTTACCAGATTGGAATCATGACTCTGACCTGCTAGTTAATCAGAAAAATATAAATTATATTCATTCAAAAATTATTTTTAAAATCAATTATTCACTGTTTGTTTACATATAATACAATGTATGCTTGAATATTAAATTTTACGATTTATTGTTCATTAGGTACATAAAGTAAAAAGTAGGAAAATATTTTGTGTGAAATTTATTAAGAAAGCGTAAGAAACAATAAGCATCCCTTATGGGCTTGAAACTAGTGGGTACAACCTGGTAGAGTAAGACGTGAACATGGCGTTTTTTATACATGAAGTAAGAAACAGTTTGAGTTTTCTTACATGTTTACTTCACTTCTTCTTGTTTCTCCTGCCCATCTCACTCTAAGTGGGGTCGGCACAACATGTTACAAATATGTTTTCACATGATTTGGTTACGTATTTTACGACCGGCCGCCTGCCTGACGTCAACTTACCTTAGTCGTATTTTACAACCCCTTGGCAAGAAAGAGGGTGGTCTATCCTACTCAGCCGGATACCACACGGCGGGTCGACTTACCTTAGTCGCCTTTTACGACACCGCAGTAAAAAGTGAGGGTGGTCTATCCTACTCAGCCGGATACCACACGACGGGTCGACTTACCTAAATCGCCTTTTACGACACCTCAGTAAAAAGTGAGGGTGGTCTATTCTATTCAGCCGGATGCCACACGGCGCATTCTTTATTTGTGCATTATTAAACCAAATTAAAGACGCCTCGAGTAGAAGTGGCCTGTTCTGATTTACACAATGGGATAACAGAATCGAAAATACGTTAGTAATTTATTATTTATTTTTCTGTAAGGTGTGCGTGCCACTCTGTCTGCATCAATTTAAATTTTAAAATAAAATACCCTTTATCTTTTGTCGAAGAAAAATTAAATTGTTTTACTCTAGATTTGAACTTGAAAATATGAAAATAATAATAATTTCAATCCAATTTGAAATAAATTTCATTAATATTGTTTGAGCGGATTAGCAATGAAAACGTAAGAGATATGACAGAAAGACAGAAAACAGAAAAGATATGACTGACGTTTATAATATGAGTGTGGATTACTATGACAAAATGGTACCTCAAAAACCAGGTTTCTATAAGGTGCTAGGAAAATATTGTAGCCTTATATAAGACATAAAGCTTTGCCAGTTCTCAAGTTTCGGATTTTTCGTCGCTTCTCCCGCTTTAGCTGTCATCTTGATGTTTGATGTGCCTTATATTGTGCTGGTAAGTTCTATAAGAATTTTCATTTTCATGAGGCCTATATGTTCAAACAATTTGTTGGTTAGTCGAGTCTTAGTGTATATTTGTATTTAAGTATGCATTTAAAATTATATATGTATATATTTACCAGTTGTCTGTCACCCATAACAGAAGTTTAAGTATTAAGTTACCTACTTTGGCGACGGACGACTGTGTAAGTGTCCCATATATTTATTTATTTATTTATATATTTATATATTCGAACACATTATTATATGATTGTAAGTTGTGATGAGCTTTAAAATTCAACTTGAGTTTTTCGACGGATTATTGAATGCAGTTAATCGTCTTTCGTTGTCTACTTTGTTATCGGAAAATCGACAATCGAGTGAATTGAACATAGTCGTAAAATCGATTGCAAAAATAAATTTGAAAAAACTTAAAACGAGTATGATTTTATAAAATCTGAATAATTAAAATTTATATAATAAAATGACATGTTTATTTTGTATATGGATTTAATGTCAATTTTAAAAAGGAAATAATTTTTTAATTTAAGCTATCGTGAGTGGTACCAATTCATAGTTAATGTATAGATTCCCGCCGGACTCACTTCTTATTTTATCGAGTTACCCCGACTACTTTCAATAACCGCCGCAATAACGGTGCGTAAAGAACTCATGAATAAGGGTCCCGTAAGGGCTTAAAACTAGTCGGAATCACCAGATAAAATAAGACGTAAGTATAACTGGCTTGTGTACATTAACTAGGAAATAATTTAATAATACTTATATTTATGTACTTATATAGGAAATTATTTTTAGACAGCTGTCACATCCGTTCTCCGAAATAACTTACTAGAAAATTCTGTGTGGTTTTCGAATCAGTGAGTTTTGAGAACGTAAATCTTGAGGATTTTTCAATGGGCTAAAAAGAGTTCTAAGTTTGTACCGATACAATTGTGATTTTATCTAATATCACAAATCACAGCTTACTTGTAGGTGCATAGAAAGAAGTTAAAAAATACATCAAATCTACAGAATTCAACGCTTTAAATTTATACATAATCCCCTGTTCGATAGAAACTGGCGCAATTGCATCGGTAATATTGGATTGCGCTAGAAATTTTCCCTTGACAATTTCCGATTATCTCCAACGGTAAATTTTTAAATGACTTTAAATAAATTGCTGTTATAAAAGTTAGAGCGGGTTGAATTTTGAAAGAGCCTGCTCGCAGACAGATAATGTTGATACTTAAAAACTTGATAATAATTCGTTACCTGAATGGATGACTTATATTTAGTGATCGCATTTTATGTTCATTTGGTAGCTTATTTTTCTTCCGTACCTCTAGAGCGAAAGCTCTCTGGTCCTTGTTCTAATTAGTAACATCAAATAAAACCCCCAATGCGAGTTAATTTTTTTTAAATATCGGCGAATCAGTAATATGTATAATCAATACAACCTAAGGGATTTTATTTTAATCAGACAGAAGTAGGCTCAGTTAAAATAATAATATTATAGTAATCGCACATAGGACTACCACTATTTAATAAATTAAAATGAAATTTGTTAGAAAGTGAAATTAAACATTAATTTTGTTGATACAGAAAGAAGTCACAGATAAAATTATTTAGAAAATCTATGTAATGCTAAGTTTATACATGCAGGACCGACCACCACACATATCACAAAGACCCTCCAACAACACACCAAACAAATACTACACACATTCACTACGACAATCTCTGTGATCGTTTAGCCCCGTTAACAAAGTATGATGGAAGGCTCCACGATAAAATTGTAAAGCGAATACATTTAGTATTACATAGGTTTTATTACCAAAGGTGGATTATAGCAAAATAATTTTATCATAACTTTTGTACTACGGAATTACGCAAAATAACGCCTGCTTCTATAAATTAAAAAAAAATTTGTTAATTTTATTATATTAATTTGCTATATACTGAAGCCACAGTTTATGTATTAATTATTAGAATGTAAAGGTATCTCTTCCCCTCATTACCACTAATTACTTACGGAAATACGCTGTTATCGTGCAGTCAACAATGCAAGAACAACGTATCTTTTTTATGCTCTGAAGTTATTTAAAGAAATATATAAATGTAGTCGATTTGGATTGTTTCCTAGAAAAACTATTAAACTGAGTATCATTGCCTGTTTTGTTAGAGCACGCTTTAGAAGTGGATTTTGCAATAATACAGCGTACCTCGGACTAGATTCAAAACAAACAAAACGAGTGCCACTGTGACTTAACGCAAATAAGCGGGCTTAACGCAAACAGTTGCCATGTATATGACGGTAGACGCTTATTTCGATTTTCGAAAATAAACTTTGATTCTACGCAGAATATATTCGCATTTAAACGTTAACATTTTTCATTCTGCTCTTGAGACTTTTATATTTATGAGTAGCAAATGATTGCTTTCTAGTTGGTTTAAGTAGTGAATAGACAGAAAAGTCTTCAGTTAGACAGAAAAGAGGACGCAGAATATTGGAATGTTTCTTTAAGTTTATGGGCAGATCTTCTGAACTTGTTGTAAAAGTGTTCTGGCAATTCTTCAAAATTGATTATAATTCTACTAATTCCATAGAGCTATTATACTAGAGCCGGGAAGCCAGCCCAAACTATGCCATATTACAATAAAGCTAAATCAAATGAGGTTTATCATCTATCTCTCATTAGCATGTGCATAGCAAACGTCATTTGAAATGTGTACTAAAAGTATTCTAAGTATTTTTTAAAAATAAGAACGCGCCATAAATGTTTCTCTGCGTGTGTGTGGTTAGACAATGAGAAGTATGCGAAAGTAATCTTTCTTCTTATTATTTATTTTGTCACTTACCTCGGTCTTGCCTAAGGCTCCTCAACTCTAGTATAATCACTTTAATCACGTCTCGGTCTCTTGACAATTCGAAGCAATATTAACGAAGCTGCCCCATGCCTCTTAGTACATTTATATTTTTCACTGTGTATTTTACTGTCACCTATAAAATTTAGAATATTTGCAAGTAGTTATTATTATCCAATATTTTGAAACAATTGATGAAAACAAAAATTTATAGAGGTGGAATGACTTTAATAATGTTTCTAAATGTCTATAAAAATTGAAGTGAAGGTAACAAATTGATTATTTTGATGTATCAATAATTGCATGTTTAATGTTTTTGTCCTTTCCTTAATACCTATATCTTATCTTTTCAGGTAAGACGAGACTTTCATTCGACACGGTAAGTTTAACATATCTAAGTACTGTACCTTTATGACGTGCAATTTTGAACGTATTTTATTGCTGAGCAACTTCAATAGGTACTGGTAGTGAGCAATAGTAAACTTAGTCTATGCGGTAATTTGAATATAAATCACTATCGATTCTCATAGTATTGTGAAGTGTTTTAATAAGATTTAACGCTATAACTACTGACATAGAAACCTTTCTTTATAAAATTTTAGTAGGCGATAAAGGACTAACTTAACTTAGTGTAATAGACTTTAGTCTTGTAGTCGACGAGAACTAGCGATATTAAAGATAATAAGAAACGCAAGTAAATGATAAGTATCACGTAATAGAGGCTGAACGTATGTAATAACGTTGAAGTAACCTATTACCTAAAAATAACGTTATGTCCTTATTACAATTGCTTACATAGAACAACGACGGTCACATTATATAATAAAAAATGAATGTACGTAGAATCGTTAATAGATCGATTGTTAGGCAATCAAGTGCGTACCCGAGCGAGTCGGGACCTCTTGCCGTGTTCCTAATGACGGGTCACGCATTTAAATAGCCTGATTTCGAATCCGATTGCATATCGTTTATATTCGCATGAAATTCATCATCATCATTCTCCTGCCCTTATCTCACTGTAAGTGGACCCGGCACAACATGTTGTAAACATGTTGTCCCATGATGTGGATAGGTATTTTACAACCGCCCGCCTGACGTCAACTTACCTTAGTCGCCTTTTTCGATACCTCGATAAGAAATGAGGGTTGACTATTCTACTCAGCCGGATACGACACGGTGGGTCAACATACTTTAGTCGCCTGTTACGACGCCTCGGTAAGAAATGAGGGTGGTCTATTCTACCCAGCCGGATACCACACATATATTCGCATAAAATTATTCTCGTTATTTCACATACAATTTGATGTGAAATAACGAGTGATCATAGTTCCGGTTTTTATTGCGTTTAATAAACTTACTCTGATATATTTACAGCATATGTAATGGTTTTGTTGTTGCAATTTTACGGATTTGATTATACCGAGGTTTTGCAATAAGGCAGGAATTTTAACTACGTTAAATTTTGCCTGCAAATTGTACATATGACAGCTGCTGTGGACTGGCAAAGTAATTAAATTTAATCCCGAACATTTTGTTTATACAATGCAATCTTTACATAGATATTTTGATTATATAGGTATAATTTTTCGTAAATGTGTTTTGATGGAAATCTACCAAAGATTGCATAAACAAAATATAAAAACTTGATATTTGACTGATTTATACATAGTTTAAACTTATATCAAAAACTTATACTACTCTGTACTTTTAAACTTAATAATTAGTGTAAAGAAACCGGCTTTACTCACATCCTATGGGGTGAGCCCGACTAGTTTCAAGTTTATACGTGGTTCTTATTCAAGAGCTGCATGACGGAACTTAATACATATAGCCGCTTTCTATACAATAACTATGAATACTACTAACGATAGTCTAAATTCATTATTTTTAATTAATAAAATTGTTATACGCTTTTAAAACAGCTGTAGAAATTCACGTATTAAAGCAATTTAAAACAGGTGATGCAAATACATCCCGCTTACTTCCCTACCATACCTAACAACTGCACGCTGCATTTTAACGTCAGTTTCTTTTATTACTGTGCGGCATCATGTTCTGGAATGTGCTTTTAATGTTAAACGCGGAATATTACTTTGCAAAATGGAAAACTTGCTTACCTAACCGTAATGTCATAATATTACTATTACTATTTTAAGTATGAGTTCTAATACTAACACACTTCTATACTTATAAAACACAGTCCCCAAAAGCTGTCTGTATGTGAACGATTTTTCAAAATCTACTAAACAGATTTATGTGCAGTTTGTACTAAAATATAGTGCAATTCTTCCGGAAGGTTTAAGTTAATAGTATATTACATTTTTATATAAATTGTGTTGAAGAGGTCGCGCGGTTATAAAAAAAACTTGCCTGCACGGAGCTTTAGTTGCGTGCGCCGTTACAGCGGAGATATACAGGGATAATGTAAATAATTTATAGAATTAGGCGTTACTTTGCGGAGATCCATAATACAAATGTAATAATAAAATTATTTTGCTATAATCCGCGATACAGTAAATAGAAAATATATATAGTGCTAAATGTATAGTGGACTATCCGTTTTTTCATACCCGTTACATGCAGGATTCGTAAAAACACATGCAAAAACCTCCTCCACTGCCACCACAATACACAAGCACTACACACTATCACAAACTCAACAATTGTTTCGCCCGGCAACGGAAGCATCATCAGGAGATAGACTCCTGATGATAGGGATAATTTAGTAGAGAATTGTAGATCTACAAAAATAAAAAAAAGTCCGCTACAGCATGTCTCTATCTCTTATGGTTAAGTCACAATAACTACTTTTTGTCTTTTATGACAACACTGATTTCCACGCGGGCGAAGCCGCATGCACGGCCAGTTATTTATAAAATTTCTGCGTCTTATTTACTAATTACCTTTAAACATACAATACTTGTATATAATTTAAATTTCGGAGACTAATCATTTTTATGAAATTTAGCATGCGGTTTCGGGGGCGATAAAGCTAGGTTTCTTTTTTAGAAAACGTTTTCTATACCTGTTTTCAGGCAATGAAAAACTACAACAATACTATTAGAATACAAAGGTTAATTCACCGTCATTTACAAAGTTATAATAGCTGAGGTGGTAGATGTTGCGGTGCTATAAAAATTATCCAGATATTATTGTGAATAGAACCCCATATCATATGTGTCACCAATGTCTAAAGGAACCAAACATGCTGTTAATAAAACCAATTATAAAGCTGTACAATTTAATATTCAGTAATATTATTTATTGGCCTGACACCTAGCTTACTAGGTTATATCTACTTTGAAAAAAAAATCAATTTCTACGATGTGTTCGAATGATATAAAGGCATTGCTGTATCCTTTATATATTCTGCACACTGACACTTTTTTAAATATACAAAGATTGATGATAGCGATCTTATTATTTTCTTATTTACTTAGGATAGTAATAACATTTTATTTTTCCTTACAGTGTACAAATTGCCAAAAGTAGTTAAGGTTTGCAATAAACGGGAGAAAGTTTTCTTATTAATGTAAATGAAAAAAGAAACTCCATAAAATTTTCAAGTTCGCTGCCTTAGTTTTTGCAATTCATTGTCTGCTGAAAATAATTAACCGCCTGACTCAACATAATATCAAGTGGCTAAGCCCTAAAGCTATTTTAGTCTTTATGGTAGGTTAACATATATAGACATTTTATGATAATGAATGATCTGTTTTATTTACGCCGTGTGGTATCCGGCAGAATAGAATGGACCACCCTCCTTTCTTACCGAGGTGTCGTACGAGGCGACTAAGGTATGTGCCGTGTGGTATCCGGCTGCATAGAATAGACCACCCTCATTTCTTACCGAGGTGTTGTAAAAGGCGACGAAGGTAAGTTGACGTCAGGCAGGTGGCCGATCGTAAAATACGCAGCCAAATCATGTGATAACATGTTTGTAACATGTTGTGCCGATCCCACTTAAAGTGGGATAAGAGCAGGAGAATGATGATGATGGTGAATGATCTGTTTTATTTCAACGTACTTAATTCCTATTTATATTTTCAAATGATCGGTAAAACTTCACGATTGTTCTCAGGTGTATTAGACGAAGTTAGATTTTGTTAATACTAACTCCGGTTGGACTCTCTGTTTCTGTTTGAATCATGTAAGTATTATTTACTGTAAAAGCTCTTCTATTACGACCACCCGCCTTCCCCCTCGATAGTCCTTGAGAAAATAACGTTCGTGACCATGTTAGGACGATTAGTGTTTTCTAACTTTCGTCATTACACATCATTATCGAAAACAGACAGATATCTTTATTGATGGGAGTCGTTATTTCAAAATGAAACAAGAGACGAGAACAAAAAGATGTGTTTAAGTTTGAAGTCTAACAATTGAAATGACGAACGGTAAAATTTTGTAAAGCAACTTTTGTTTCTCAACAATTATTTAAATGTCTTATTGCTTGAAATTAAGGCAAAATGATACGCAGATTCCATAAAATCCTTTTAGCGTACATTAGCATATGACTACATAATTTGGCCAGAGCGTCATTGTTTGGGGCGGTAATTTATATTGTGGTTTGCGAAATTAGCGGAGCCACAGCAGCTCAGGTGGCTCCCTGAGCCATTACCTCGGGATTTAGTCTGCGGAACACGGACTTTAAGTAAGACTAGGTAATCTTTTGTGTAATTGTCGCAGCAATTAAAAATGTATTAAGTTATATATACAGTAATTTAATCTGTTGCTACGAAACGTAATATTTCTTTTACGGGTGGTACAGTGATGGAATATCTTTTAGGGTTTTTTGAAGACATTATCTCAGCCGATGGGAGACCACGTTTTACAAAGATTTTTTAAATGTATCTTCGGAGACGTTTGCTCATTCAGACAAGTATAGATTTTATAACTACAGGTTTTAAATAAATGAAATACGAAGTCTCTGAGCAGTGGACACAGCTAAAACTAGCAACCTCAATGGCAGGATTGAAGTCCTTCAAGCACGCGTATCACCGACGTGATAATACAAGTTGTAACATCTGATCAATAAGTCCCTTTTATTTTATTGCCGATCTATTTCATTAATAGATAATTTATTAACTTTTTATTTGGGGTAAACGTATTGACACGGCATCATTACACTATATCTTTAGAAGAGAAAGCTTTTCGGTTAGATAATTTACTATTACCTCTAGAATTAAACTTAGAAAAAAAAAACAAATTCACTAGTTTCTGAGAATCTAAATGGACTTATCACACTCTAGCATCATGAAATCGTTGAAAAATTTGAAACTATGCTGCACATACTATCAAAAGCTGTTGCTGTTCAATGCTATTAAAAGTTATATGATGTCATTTTGTTATGTTTTGGTAGAACAAGAGTTATGTCCAGGCAATTACATAAATACTTTTACTTTTTAATAAGCAATATTTAAATTATTCATCTCGCTCAGACCTATTTTACGTATTCCCTGTAAATCTTGCTGCCTCATAAATATCATGTGTCGTATATAAATAAATACGAGCGCGACACGAGAATACAATATATTAATCTTTCGAGCACGTACAATCCTCTATATTTGTTTAAAACATGAGCTCTACAATGTATGAACAAACTCGGTAAGGGAATTGAGAAACGTATCTTGGGAAAAATTCTTATTTGCGAGCGCCACCGTGTACAAATTTACTGTTCGATTTTCAATTGAGATTTTGTATCAAATTCACCGTCACGTATCTGGTGACGAATTTGACTAAAAAAGTGGGTGCTATAATTCTCTTAATTAAATCTATATTAATTATCAATAATAACTTATCTGTATCATTCATCAGGTTTGAAAATATAAAGTAGTATGTATGTATAACATTTCTTTATAAAGATTCAAAGGTGACGGCAAATAATGGAACAAGTCTAAAAATGATAAACCTTTTATCTACCCCTAAATATGATTTTCTGTTAATTAATTGGATTGGAAATTTTAATATTTAAATAATATTATATTAAAAAATAAAACAAATCTATCCTATCTATTTTCAATGATTCAAATCGATTGTATGTTTGCTTAAGCACTTGTCCCAACTTCCTTACAGATTGTCTAAATAAACTTTGCTATCTGTGTATTATGTTAGGATGAAAAGTGCGAAGTATTCTTTCTCGGCAAATTTTTCTCATTATTTTTCTATACCAACTACGGTGTATATTATTATAAATCCTATTAGCAGTCATACGTAATTTTTTAAAAACTTTTATAATAATTCCTGACCAGTAATTATCTTAAAGCATTTATGCAATGTAATAGAATTTTCAATACATTAACGTATGAGAAAAAAACATTATTATAATAAAGGCGGTTAATATGGAACTGGTCTATGTTTTTAATTCCAATAATTCAGTTAATATCACTATGAGCTAAAACAGCCGCGATGAAATTTGGTACCGTAAAGCTATAATAGGCAAGCACGTTTCATATTAAGCCGAAAAAAGGCTTTTAATAAATCGTTGGGATGTAGAAAGATGCAGGATATATTTTTTGGTAAATATATTCTTATTTTAATTTATTTGTGACACCTTTTTTTCTCTAGGCAATCGTCATTTTATTCACCGATATATGGGTAGCGTTTGAAATGCTACTCGCCGATCGATTCGTTTTGTCGCGGCGCGGGTTTACGTGCGGAACGAAGGTCGTAAGATACGATTCCCTAGGGACTTAATTGATGAACATTAAAAATCACCTGTGATAACGGATGCTAGTATTAAGTGCACTTTTTAAGCTTTGGTATTAAGTTTCAGATTCTTATTACTATTCGTATTAGTTATTCTCTGGCGTTACAAAAAATGGCCGGCTTTCATCGCCTACAAAGACTTTGGCCTTCATTACATGGTGGGAGTACAACGGCATCGAAAGGTTGGCACTGAATTTTAACTGTTTGTCGGTGATAATTTGTACATTACCCAGAAAAATTGGAAACATTTTGAACACATACTGACGGGGCATGCGGTATGGGGACATACTGACGACGTTTGCTTTCATCCAGCGACCTAGATTCCAAAACTTCGTTCTTTTCTGCGTTTTGCTATAATTTTCTAACTATTCGTATTAGTATACATACATATATTGACTTAAACGTTTTAGGTTTTAGAAATTATATCAGTCCAAACGCGGTCGGGCAATGCGACGAAAGATCTCATTAGTGTATTTTATTTTGCATTAATGTTCGCGACATATTCAGCGAATAGCATAATGCATTTCCACATTATCTGTCACTTGCACAATCAAGTATGCCATTTCATGTTACCTCTCAAGCGTTGATCGCGTTATTTATTTTTCATTGCACGTTGAATAACATTTAATATCAGAATTCCAGTCCTACAAAATTCATGTCATATTTCCATTTTAACGCTTGAGTGTTTTTACATGGCACAAAATATTTTTGTATCTTCGCTGTTTCGTAATTGTTTTCATATATTGTTGCTAGTGATAGATATCAAATATTAGTTCTGTACTGGTGCTATCAAAAGATTTTGTTTAGAAACTTATATTACGTTATTTAAATTATACATATATAATGTGCGGTTTCCGTATTACTTGCATGATAAAAGACATGTGTTTTTCAAAATTTCTAATTTTAAAGATGTCTGTAAAAGAAAATCATATGTAAACAATCTACAAATTTACATTACAAGGAGAACTGAGTTGAGTTTGAATTGCTATAACAATGTCAATTCAATTCTATCGTCACAGAAAAATATGGGATTTACTTAAATGGAACTCATTGCATACTTAATACTTACATTACATTCTCTAGTCAGAAGTGTCTAATTTATCGCACGGACTCTCGAGTTCGCTGTTCGCCGGCTTATGTGGTGGTCATTGAGATTAGTTTAAATTGCAATCAATTGAACTTCAGAGCCTGCTGAATTTAGTTTAAGGATTAAAAGTATTTCAACATATTTTACATGCGGTAACCAATTGAAGTTTGGCAAAAATTTTAAATTTTTCGTCGCATTGAATTTATCGCTTTCATAGCGTTCTACGTTTGGCCCCGTTGAGTATTACTTTTGCAAGCGAAGTATTACTTTTGCATCAAGAGCGAGCACTTTATCTTTCACGTTGAACAAATTTCAATAGAACTGATTATTAACCTGTCATAATTTAAATGTGTGTGCAATTTTTGACGTTTTGTGAGAATGGAAATGGTTTTATTAATTTTTAAATTCATTTATATTTTATGATTCCATTATGATACTTTAGCAACGGATCATGAGATGGAAAAATCTTATTCATTGTATTAATAGGTCCTTAAGTAATAAATTGATTTTTGTATGAATAAAATTAAACTTTTAATGTATTTATTTTCAAGGACATTGTAATGGAAGTTAGTTGTTGCTTTAGTCATAGAAATTCTGTGAACGGAAATCGTGCAACTCATTAACACATATTTTTATTAATAAAGGTTTTTCCAGATAAATAATTCGTAAAAAACACTATAAATAATTATACACTAAAGAAATAATAAAATTATTGGGCTATTATCCGCGATAAAGCAAATAGAAAATATATTTAATGTTGAATGTATCAGTTTTCATACCCGATACATGCAGGATTCGTAACCTCTACCAACGCCAACATAACACACGCTCTACTCACATTCACCATGCAGACCTAACAATCGTTTTGCCCATCATTTCGTTCATAATTGGGAAACAGACTCTATCCATCTCATTATCATCTTAATAGATTTATTTTTGCGTCATATCTTTTTCGACAAAAATGCTTCGTATTTATTAAAAAAATTTTCAAAGAATGCTCAGAAGTAAATAAATTCGATGTTATTTACTTTTCAATTTATTAAACCTAACAAGACGAGTGAAATAGATTAAGGGATTTATTCACATACATCTGTCGAATTTATTAAGGTTTTAATAAAGACGCGTCTAAAGACGGGTTAGATGAATGCGAGGTTCTAATATTCCTTGCCTTCGTCTGCGACCGCTGTCGACCCGGAGTTAGGATACCCGTCATATTCTCACCGCAATTTCTCTATTCATATGATAGTTTATTTAATAGGATGCGATTTTACTTAATACAGTTGATATTAATATTTGCTTATGAATTTCAATCCTACATCGGATATTTATATTGTTTGTACTATTTTGGCTTAAGCTATATAGTTAGTGATTTGTAATAATGGCCTGTTGTAGCGAATTTGAAGTGAATGAGGAGCATTAGTTGATTGTAATTATTTTATATTCGTTACGTTAAAAGTGTCAATGAAGGAATGAAACTAACTCATGGTAATTTTAGCTCTCATGTGAGTCCTTTTTTTTGGTATAAAAGAATAGTGTATCTTTAAAAAAGATTAAGATTTAGATAGCATCTAGCTAAAAATATACTCTAATATGGTTGTATGCCAATATATTTACTCTGTGTTTACGTTTATTCTACATCTGTATAAAAAGCTTTTATAAAAACTTTATGTACCTACTGTTAACCGTTGAGGAGTTCCCTCGTTTGGAGCCAATTCTGGCAGCAGTATTTAGGGCATGCTTATCATAAACAAGCATTGTCATCGAGACTGGAACAGTACGTACAATTTTAGCTCAATCGGACACCGGGAAGTGGGTCAAATTTAACTTGCAAGATTCCACCTTCATACATACACGGCAAGTTGAAATAAAGCTTTTAAAAATTATAAATAAAGCAATCATATTTTTCTGATATATCTATAAAAAATAATAAAATGTACAATATTAAATGATTTATAGAAGCAGGCGTTACTTCGCGGAATTCCATATTACAGGCACTATAACAAAACTACTTCGCTATAATCCGCACGGGTTAAGCGAATGCATGCAAAGCTAATGTGTATGAAGCAGGCAAAATCTAAGCACCTTATACATGCAGGACAAGCCATCTCATGCACCCCCAAGGCGCATTCACCAGCAACAACGCACACAAAAGCAGCACACGCACCCACCACCACAATCTCGACGATCGTTTCGCCCTGAAACCGAAGCATCATCAGGAGGATAGGCTCCACGATAAAATCTCAATGCGCCGCGCCATCCATACAAGCAGTCTTAAATAGTTCAACCCCCACCAATACCCTCCCCTCCGAACATATGTAGCAAAACGGAATTAGAGACATTTACTTGCTCGTTAATTAATTGGCCATTGTTATATTTAATTATCTCAAGTTGCTCTAACACATTGAGTCGCAGTCCCTTATCACAAGTGTGAAGAATATGAAATGAATGGTAATTAGGAAGTAGTTTTGTTATAGTGCCTGTAAAATGTACAATATTAAATTTTTTTCAATATTATCGTATACTGAATAATTTTAATAATGCATAAGCTGGGATTTTGTCGATAAAATTAATGCGTATGGAGCTTTGCACAATCAATTTTCCGGTCTGTTGTTTGTGTATCGGATAAGGGCTAAGCAGTTTCTACGAAGTACCGCTACAGCACTTAAAGCGCTCGAAGTGTGATGAATGGCGGTGTCGCTGCCTCGACGCGTACGCGATCTCATACCTCCTTTATGATTGATCGAGTATTATGAGATCAAATTAGTGTGTTACGTTGAAAGCAGGTAAACTCTCAGTTCCTTTTGCGACTTTTGTAATTTTTTATTCAGCTTCCCGAGAAACATATGTCGAACATGGGAAATACACGAACCGAGTTCTTCTATTAGTATTTTGAGTTTCAGATAAGACTGAATATATATAGAGTCCTGTTAGTGGAAATTGTATTTAGTTTTTAAATATCACTATCACGTTGCTCTAGTTCTGCAAATTAGAGGATTTATTTAGTATAAGATAACGATTACCGTAATTAACTTTTGCTTAACTTGTTTTTTTTGTTTAGTTATTTGTTTTCTATTTTTAATCTTCTTTACATTATTATATGTACTTTATTTTATGTTAAGGTATACAAAATTTTGTCAATATATAGTATACAATAGAGTATTGATCGGTCACCTCAATATAGAAGGCATTCCTCTGATAGCCGGCAGAATTCATGAATAGTTCCCATTCCCGACCCAACATCGTAAAGACTCTATACAGTCGTATTATTCTATTTAACGAGAACATTGTGCTATAATGCATGTTAACTATACGAATAGTTTGTAGGATTTCAATGTAGAATGATTTTAGAGTTAGAACTCGTTTTTTTCTGTTGCATAAGTATTAAACAGATGGGAACAGACGGGTAGATGACGTGTAGGTCTACGAAAAACAGTACGGATCTCTAACATCTAACAGAAACCTCGTCGATTCAGAAACTCTTAAGTAGACAAAATACACTGAAGACAGCAGTTCGTTAAACGATAATCATTAAGATATTTTGATACCAAGGTAGTCAACATAATAATCAGTCCATAGTGCAGAATCATTTATATATACTCAACTCTAATGCATGTACCTCATGCTCTAAACAGGGCTTCCACTACCTCAACATTAATTATACATAGAAAATAATATGTTTTGCTGCCGCGGAAAAGATACTATACACACCGGTGTGACAGCTTATGACAATATCTAAGAGAAATCGCATAACTTTTTTAAGCGATCGTCCAGCCGTGTTATGGAGTAAAATTGAAAATATGAATAATTTCAAAATTATTATAGATAAAGAGGTTTAACAACCCTATTGCCATATCGCCCGAATAATAAAGTCACATTTCCTATGTTTATATATTAGAGATGTGACTTGGTTCTTCGGATAGGGCTTCGGTTAGGAATAGGATATCCTTTTGCTCAAAGTAGGTAAACTGTAAGTTAAAGTTAACATGTTGTTGTTATTAAATTTGAAACATACAAATGTAGGTGTACACTTATCAAGTATTTTTACTTATTCCAAACTCTGAATATAGCCAATATAGCTTTTTAAAGAGATAGCCAAATGATTTCATATAATAGTTTAATTGGTTGCAATTTTGTTTTGCTTTATAATAGTGATTTCACAAAAACTGATAATTACTTGCGCTAATTAAAATTTATCTTCTACACTTTTTTTTAAAAGTAAAAAGGTTTTCAAGATAACCTTTTCCCCTGGGAAAGTAGAACGGAGGTAACGTAAGATTTCAAACAATAAATTACTTGGACAATCGCAAGCTGTTTATTACTTGCTCTACAGGGTTGGGCCCAGTTTACTAAGTAATCACGTCTGTTTATAAATATAGTCTTATTATTTTTTCTTTACTATATTAAATACATTAAGTTAAACTGAGTCTATGAAGTTATTTATATATAGCTTCATTTCCTCAGTTATCAAACTTCTTGCCATCAATTTTACATTATTAATCCTGCGGGCCTTCCATAAAGTTTCTCAAAATATTAAAATAGATTAAATTTCTCGCGAGGTTAAGTAAAATTCATCCACGAAACTATTAAAATTATAATGAATTTGGTATCTTATTTTTCGTTTCTTTGATAACCAAGATACCTTCTTGTTTCTAATTTTATAAAACAAGATTTTTTCACTATATTTATCATAAAATTTCTGTAACAATGTACAGGTGTTTCAGTGATAAGGGTTTACCATTTTATTGCCGAAGTAAGATTATAACAAGCTTGTTTTGGGAAGTTTTGCTTTTTCATTTACAAATAAAGTTCTTTATACCATGGACAACTTAATATCCTTTTGGAACATTATTATATATTTTATACATTGTACAAGATGCAAAATTCGTAATATGTCACGATTAACTTTTGTAATAGACTATTTATTCGGCCACGCGTTGCTGTGACTCAGTCTGGGTTTGAATTCCCCTTGATACAGAACTCAACAGTTAAAAAAATGCTCCGATCACTATCATCTACTTTACTCTCACTCACTCACTACTACAGGATCATCCGCTGGGTCATCCTAAAGATTGTCTGAAAATTTCATTAAAATTGGTCCAGCCCTTTCAGAGTCTATAAATGACATACAGAAAAATATCCATTTTTATTAATTAATATATTTTCATATAAGATTAAAAGATGGAAAAAACATCGTATGTTTTAGCTGCTTAAAATTTAAACCAGAGGAACGATAAGCTCCAGAGATTCATGAATGAGTGAATTCATCTTGATATCTGGTGCAGGATTTATTACTGCAGCGCAGTTAGTGCTCATAATATATCATGTGTACAGCCTTCGTAGTTACATCCTATCTCACAATAGAAATATTTCCGTATAAATCTTTTAATACCTGCTGAAATTTTAAATTCTTATGTTGCATTTTAATGTATATGAAATGAAGTTTAATGCTTATGCTTCCTATTTATGATGAATTAAAATCTAATTTGGACACAGATGATGTTTATTCAGAATAAAATGTTTTACAGTTTCAGAACTTTTTCCCTTAAAAGCGTTTATTTATTTGTGTGCTTTAAATTTATATTACTTTATTATTTCGATTTTCAAATATTTATTCGTTTAAAATAATATTGTCATCATACAAATTATAGGCTAACCCGTAGTCTCAATGACTTTCAGGTTCCGTAATGAAATCTATTAAATGATGAACAGTAACACATAATTTCAGTAGCGCACTCAGGAAAGGCAAAAGTCATAAGGACAGATAAATCTCGATTTACTCAATTGAATTTTTTTAAGTATTCTGTCTTTCAATAACATTTAAGCTTACATAAATATGTCATTAAAATTCTGTATTTTAAATTTCGCTGCTACTAAAATACCACAGAATTTTGTTCATTTTTTCATATACAATCTATAGTTTATATTTTAAGCCGCCGAATCAAAACCTAGAATTTATTTAGTTTAGAAATAAATGTTTAAGTTGTGAATATTCGAGTTCATATTTTTAACTTCGGTTACTATGCGTCAAATATTTAGTTGTATATATTGTAATCTCCCGCAGTTGGAGTTTTTCTGGATTATGATTTTTTATTCAGTGACATTATTAATAAACTTTGGGCACATACTTAGCTGCAGATTATATATTGTTATGTATAAATAGTCTTTCTACTTACATATAAAACAAGTCTTTCAGTCATCACATTCTTCTGCCCTTATCCCACTTTAAGTGGGGTCGGCACAACATGTTACAACATGTTGTCACATGATTTGGCTACATATTTTACGACCGGTCGCCTGCCTGACGTTAACTTACCTTAGTCGCCTTTTACGACACCTCGGTAAGAAATGAAGGTGGTTTATTCTATGCAGCCGGATACCACACGCCACATACCTTAGTCGCCTCTTACGACACCTCGGTAAGAAAAGAGGGTGGTCTATTCTATTCTGCCGGATACTACACGGCGTAAAACAGTCTTTCAGTATTATCATTAATTCACAAATCAAAATATTGATCGATGCTCTGAACTAATTAAAGTTCAATATATTGTTTGTCGAATTACGTTTTGTAGGGTTGTACTATAAGTATATCCCTAAAACATTAATAATTCAAACAAGTAAGTAAGAACCGTACTCATAAGCTTATTACCCCTACGAGAGGTGGTGGTTTTGTACTAACAATCGTCTTTAACGTGTAATTTGCGCGAAAACGGGAACTTGAGTACCGTAAGAGGTTTAATTTTAATTCTTTTGCTAATTTTCTGCGGCAGTCAACCTAAGGATATCTAACTCGATGGTCGTTAAGAGACCCTTTATGAATCTGCTAGATAGTGACAAACTCGGGCTATTCCAGCTAGGATATACAAGATTAGAGTATTACTGTAACCGTTTGGAAAGACCAAGTGTAGACCTTTCTAACGCCAAGGCATTTAAATTAAACGTATTAAAATTAATTCCAATGTTTGTATCCGTCTTACTTAACTCTGCGACGGTAATAAGATTTCTGCTCTCTTTTTATGTAACCTTCTTGTATAAATGCCACTGCCATTTTTTGTGTTTTTCTAGAGATTTTGTTATTTATTTTATTCGGACTATTCTCTAAATAAAAATATGCGAAATTACGTTTAATATGAATAAGCAAGATTACTTTTTGACCTCGTATTATAATGACGATACATCCTGCCCTTATCCCACTCTAAGTGGGGCTGGCAGAACATGTCTCAAACATATTGTCACAGTTGTGGCTACGTATTATGCTCTGCCGCCTGCCTGACGTCAACTTACCTTAGTCGTATCTTACGACCCTTCGGTAAGAAGGTTGGTCTATTCTACTCAACCGGATACCACACGACGGGTCAACTTCCTTTAGTCGCCTTTTACGACACCTGGGTAAGAAAGGAGGGTGGTCTATTCTACTCAGCCGGATACCACACGGCATCTCCCATTATAATATCATTGATTTAAATTTATCCCTAGTATTTACACACGAGTTTGCTTGTTGAGTTAGATTGTTGACTTAAGAACTCACCAATGTCATAATGTAGTTTTATTTAATGCCTAATTTTTATAAAAGTAATTATCATAATAAGCCCTTTTTTCATTTTTTATAACATAAAAGTTATTGTGGGTCGGCTATACGCGTTGCTGTCTGACTGCCCCTCTCCAAATCTATTGTCGCGCGTTTTAGTTTTGCAATTATTTCTAGGATATTAGTTTAAATTATATGGTATACAGGACGATAATATTCAACAACAAATGCTTAAGGTAGCTAAAGTATTTAAATTGGTACGAATTAATATCCGATTAAATCATTTTTTAATGTTAGAATAGGTAACACAGATATTAGTCAGCGTCTTTGATGAAAATTCCCACGCGGGTTGACTTTTTTCCAACAAATTATACACTTAAAACTTCCCTAGGAATTACTCTCTCTATTGAAGAAAACTGCTTGAAATTCAATTTTTGTACTTTCTGTCGTTATCATGACGGACTTACAAAAAGATACCGTGGAGGACTTTGTTTTATAATATTTAGGGATTAAGGATATCGAAGGTAGAAATATTTATATAATTATAGTGTTTATAATGTAGGTAGACGCGGAACTAAATGATGTAGCTGTCAGTTTGCAATCCGCCGAGTAAACGTGCACTCTGAATGTCGTGTTTTATTTCCAAAAAGTACGGTTAAACACTACAATTTGGCGACGAATACGTCTAGCGTGTTAAGTCCGTTACATCTATTGCTTAAGAAAGGGGTAAAATGGATGTGGAGCGATGCTCAAAATAAGGCGTTTAGCCAGATTAAACGAGAGTTAACTTCTGACCGCGTACTAGCTCATTTTAACCCGGAGTTGCCGACGATAGTGACGGCGGACGCCGGGCCCGCGGGACTCGGCGCGGTCCTCGCGCAGACACAGGCGGACGGCGTTGAGCGGGTGGTGGCGTACGCATCGCGCTCGCTAACGAAGGCCGAATGTAATTACGCGCAGATACAGAAGGAAGCGGCAGCTATAGTGTTTGCGATTAAGAAATTTCATCACTATTTATATGGACGGATGGTGCCATTCACTCTGCGTACCGACCATAAGCCATTACTATCTATTCTCGGTACGAAAAAGGGAATTCCTGAATTAGCTGCAAATCGATTACAGCGTTATGCTTTATTTTTGTCGGCTTATAATTTTAATATCGAATTTATTAAGGGCGAGAATAATGTAGCTGATTTTTTATCGCGGTCTATCCCGGTTAACCAGGAAGAACTAGCAAATTTTGCGGACGAAATTGATCGTTCGAGCTTAATAAATTTTATTTCGGATTCGTTATTGAAACCCGTGACGGTGAGAGATATAAAATACGAGACAGAACGAGACGATGTTCTGCAGAAAGTTAGTTATTTTATAAAGGAAGGTTGGCCACGTAAAGTTCTAGACTCGAAGTTGAAACCTTATTACTTGTGTCGTTTAGAACTATCTTTAGAAAATGGGTGTATTTTGAGGGGACACAAGGTAGTTATACCTTATATTTTTCGCGAACAAATGTTAAACGAACTTCATTCTTCCCATTTCGGCGTAGTTAAAACAAAAACGGAAGCACGGTCGCGGATGTGGTGGCCTGAGATCGACAAGCATATTGAACAAAAAATAGGTTCGTGTAGTGTTTGCGCGACGTTTCGAAACACTCCGCCGCGAGCCCCGCTGGCGCCCTGGCCTTACCCGGGTCGGCCCTGGGAGCGAGTTCATTTGGATATGTTTTCTTTAGACGGAAAAAATTTTCTTATAGCGGTAGACGCATACTCTAAGTGGGTCGAATGTTTTTCGATGTCTTCTACAGATAGCGAAGCGATTGTTTTGAAATTATGCGAGATGTTTAGTAGGTTTGGTTTAGCTGGTACTGTTGTTACGGACAATGCAACAAATTTTTGCTCCAGTCAATTTAACACATTCTGTGAGTCTAACAATATACAACATGTCACGATCGCTCCTTACCACCCCGCGTCCAACGGGCAGGCGGAAAATACTGTCAAGACCGTGAAGCAGGGTCTAAAAATAATTTTGAAACAAAACACTAATAAAAAAACAATAAGTAAGAAGCTGTTCAAATTTTTATTCGATTATAGGAATTCAAAGCATTGCACTACGGAATTTACACCGGCAGAATTAATGTTAGGACGCAAATTAATTTCTCGACTCGATTTTTTACGTTTCACTTCTAAAGATAGTAAGGATAATTTGCAATCATCTTCGGCAACGTTAGCTAACGATAATGTTTGTTCAAAACAGATATTACAGCGTAAGCAATATGGAGGGTCGCGTAATATAAAATTTCAAATAGGCGAAAATGTATTGACAAGACATTACTATAACAATGGAACTAAGCATACTTGGAAAATGGGAATAATCAAAAAACTGGTCGGATCAAGAATGTTCATCGTTTATATTCCGGATTTACAAATGCATGTAAAAAAACATATAGACCAACTTCTGGCTTATAAAGGTGTTCAACGTTCGTTTAAATCGGATGAAGATACTATTGGAGATGTGATACCTCAGATATTTACAGAACCTGAAGAACAGGTCGATTTAAACCCGACAGACTCAGAGATCGAGACAGAGGACGGGCCAGGCTGTCCCATGGCTGGAACATGCTCAACTGACAGGGAAGTAGATACACGGTTGGAGGAGGAAAGTGATGAACCTTGTATCGTCGATAATTCAGCGGTATCACCTTCTGAAGAACAGAATAACCCCGATGACGCTTCTGATAACGATATGCTTGTTCCAGAGAAAGAACAAGTTCGGAGATTTCCCATTCGTAAGACCCGGAACCCTAATATCTTACGCCGTAATAAATAGTTATATTAAGTTTCGTTACTAGTTGATATGTAATATTAGAATATTGGTGGAGGGATTATAGTGTTTATAATGTAGGTAGACGCGGAACTAAATGATGTAGCTGTCAGTTTGCAATCCGCCGAGTAAACGTGCACTCTGAATGTCGTGTTTTATTTCCAAAAAGTACGGTTAAACACTACAATAATTATATTTGTATCTACAGAAATCCGCATAAAAAAGCCTACTTTATATATGATCTGATGATGATGATTTTATTATGGTATGCTACATGGTAGGAACATAATAATAAAAACTCAGCGAGTCATATATATGTAAACAATGTAATGTAACGGTCCGTTACTATCCAACTGCTGGGCATAGGCATTCTCTCTCCGTTGTCGAAGAAAAGGATTGGAGCTAAGACCTACCACGCTGCTCCAATGCGGGTTGTTAGGTTACATAATCCCTAGAATTCTCTAGAGATATGCATCTGTCCTTACAATGTTTTCCTTCGCAGAGAAGAGATTAAATTGCAATTAATAATTAGGCACATAAGTTTTAATAGAAAAAATATTGGTGCCTGCCCATGGCTTGAACTCTAGAGAGTCGCACGCTCTCACCTGCCTGGGCTATCACAGCTGCCAACGAGTCATAATGTCAGTAAATGACCCTTAGCTTTATCGACGATCGTAGTCATTATATCTGGGTATCGGAGAGCCGAATCACATTCAAAAGGAGTGAAGATTGTAAAGGATGACCCATTTCGCTTTAACAAATCGCTTTAGCCAGGTAATGTCACGGCCAGGTATTTTAGGATTACATTTGCTAAATCGCTTTTCACTTATATTAATGACATAGAAGTTTTCGAGAAGTAACACGTTGTGACGGTTAACTCGTAACCGTATTCAATTTTAAAGTTTTAATGAAGTTTCTGTACTTCGATAAGATGGGGGCGAAAGACACAAGAGTGACTGATTATTTAACTTCATTTGATATCTGTGGTAATGTTATTATCTGTTCTGATTGGCGAAAGCCGTGATGGCCGAACGGTGATAGCTCGTGATACTTGCTGGCTTCGTACGTAAAATAATGTATTTATTTGATATTTAGAATATATAATGTGAAGCGCATTGAAGGAAAATATTGTAATAAAACATTTATAAAAAAGTAAGTAAGTAATTGCCTCTTATTATCTCACTGCAAGGCATATGTCTCCTCTCTCCGATTTTGGAGAGATGGGTTAGAGCTATGACCAACCAAGCTGCTACAATGCAGATTGATAGGTTACACACAGCTACAGAATTCTCTTGAGATATGCAGTTTTTAGCTAAAAATTAACCATTCCGTCCATTGTATAAATTTCACATCTATGGTATTGCAAAAACACTGCTAGTCTGCACTTGTTAAAAAAGGACGAAGGAATGTTCTGATGTGCACACAAATTTTCCGAATTCGTTTGTCTAACGCTTTATCGTCAAAGTTAAATTCAACTTTACCTGTTTGCTCCTCTCTCTCTGTAATGAAATTTGCAAATTCGATGTGACTATTCTATCCTGGATATTTTTAATTTAAAGACATTTTCAAATAATCAACACTCTTCGTTTTTTTACATTAATGAGTAAACTTGAGTGGGGTACCCATTTTTATTTTTAAGAAGTATGTCCAGCGCGCTTCGTAGGGCTTAGTACAAAGATATATGTATAACAGTTATAAAAAAAATTGCTCCGATCGCCACTAAATTTTACAGTATCCTCCTGGGTCTGCCGCTTAGTTTTTATATTACTAGCTAGCGCGTTGCTTTGGCTCAGTCTGGTATCGTATTCCTCCCAAAACAGAACTCAACGCTAAAATAAAATGATCCAATCGCCACCGCACCTTACAGGATCATCTGCTGGATCATTCTTAAGATTGTCTGAAAGTTTTACTAAAATCGGTTATACCGTGGAAGAGTCTATAAAGGACATACAGATAAAAAAAATTGTCATTTTTATAATATGATTTCTATCATAAAAAAGGTTTGCGTATAATGTACGGTATATATATTATTACGCACCACAAAATAATATATATACGCAGTTACGAATGCTTATACATACAAATACTATACTATTGCTAATTTGCGATCATCATCGTAACCATCTGGTTCACAAACTACGAGCTTAGTTGCAATATCTGTCACATAAAAATTGCGTGTCATTTTAAAATTAATTTGTCGTTCACCCACACTATATTTTGTTTTTTCAGTTTATTCTGGTTTAAATCTACAATCCTTTGGTAAAGTAAATTATCCTATATAAGTATTTGCAAACTTGCAAACTTGTTGATAAGGAAAAATGAACGTATTAGAAAAATTAGCGCGTATATTTATGCATTCTAACTATATTCTTCTTTATAATATATAGTTAATTATCCTGAGTTCGAACGAAAAACAACGGTCCATGGCTACGCATATCACAATATTGCAATTCTTTATTCTATGCAGAGTGGTCAGGGATAAAAAAGGACATTTTAAATTGCTCGGGTGGGGTCAGTTGTACTTACTGCTGATTATTCATATAAATCACTCAACAAATAAGCAGGTTCTAAAACAAGGCAGCGAACATAAGTTAAATACCATTTAGCAATCATAGTGTCACAAAATTTTCATTTCTCGTATTTATCATTCATGTTTGACTTTGCCATACTGCAAGTTGATATACGTTTACCACTTACTCTATTTTCAAAATATATAAAATTCAAACGACTGATATTTTTCCTACATGGAGTGAGTGATCTTTAATCACGAATACATAGAATAGTTGAAAGAGCATTGTCAGATTTTACGCATATTGAATTTAATTTAAATTTCTAAAATATTTTTGATTTTTAGTTAACTTAGTAATTAATTTAAAGTATATAAAGCTTTAATTTACTCTAAATGACGCAAGTTGTGAGTCATTGTTATTACGTAGGATACCATGATAAACAACGTGAGGCTGATATAGATAGTCTTTAATGACAAGTAGTTAAACTATTAGAATTAATATCTCGATATACACTCCTTGTGGTAAGCCGTGATAACTGTGTGTGTGTGTAAAGTGTGTATCCGCTTGCCACAGATTTGCAGGTTCCAATCCCTGGCAGATGATTAGTTTTCTATATTAATTGGATGACTGGCCCGTTGGCGCAGTGGGTAGTGACCCTGCCTTCAGCTCAGCGGGTCGCGAGTTCGATTCCCGCCAAGGGCTAACATTTTCTATGAACAATTTGCCGGTTCCTCGAACCTGGGTGTGTATTTAAGTATGTATTTAAAATTATATATGTATCTAACTACCTGTTGTCTTACACCCATAATACAAGTATTAAGTTACTTTGGGGAAGGACGACCGTGTGTGTAAGTGTTCCATATATTTATTATTTATTATTATTTTTTATAATTTAATTGATATGAAATATCCAAGGTGCGGAAGCTTCCATATTATATGTATATACTGTTAATCCGCAACAGAGCAGCGTAATGAGTTTATAGCTCAAATCATGCTCTCCGAGTAGGAGGAGGCTTTCCCCAAGCAACCTATCTTCGTTCTTGGTATATTAATAACCTGTTTGTAGATTGATATAGAAATGATGTTTCATAATTAATTATTATTATTGGTTAAGTTTTACAAGTTTATTTGAATAAAGAATATTTTGAATTTGAATTTGAATTTTGAATGGTTACAACATCCTAGACAGTCTTAACACTCAGAACCTCTAAATGCAGAAATGGTATCAGAATGCACATAATCTATTCAAAAAATATTTATTGTACATTGTATTATTTAATAAATCTATGACTATTATAATTTTATGCGAGCACAGTAAAATGTAAGCGTAAAATTTAACGCAGTGTCATGTAATTATGGTTGACAAATTACCATTAATTACAACGATGCCGTCGTGACTAAAACATTGATTAGTGGAATGGGTGCATCCCACGATAATTATGTAAATAGCTCGTTTGGGGATGCACATGTCGATTTAACGTCACCTTCCTCTAATGTAGAGATTTTAGTACCGCTTACAACACATTATATATTTAGTAGAGATTAAACCTCTTCATTATTGCACGTAAAAGAATATGACTAAGGAGGCAAATAATTAAAGAGAAATAAAAATTGATTTAAGATTTAACATTAATTTTTTAGGTTCCGAATTACATAAAGACTTATAATCAGGAGCAATGGTAGCCAAGCTTTGCATGCAAAAAAAAATTGTATTCTGAGATGCATTAGTCTTCTTTTCTTTTGAGTCATCATAATAACTCTTTCAGGACTAAGTTAATTGTTCTAAATATATATAGGTAACAGGATTGCCAACCGGTTTTATCAGTCTTTTACAGCAATCTTTAAGGAATATTATTAATTTAATGGTTAACTTTATTATTAGAATGCAAATTATTGTTGCTGAATTCTTTCATCAGACAGAATTCAGCAATATTATAAATATAATTTTTTTTTGAGAAAATTTTGTCATAATAATGTTTGATTGTTTTACGAAACTGCTACACCTTCATTGAATGTAAAATATGATATTGTTTAGTAGCTCTCCTTATTTAATATATCAGATCATAATCTCTAACGCTACAGCCCCTTGTAGGCCATTGCCTGGTTAGGAGTTAGCTCTCGTTTTGTCTATGCTTCTATCTCAATAGCCGTCGTATTGTTGTAGATTCCGTCGATCCACTTTAAACTTACTTGTCGTATAAATTGCATAAATCCACATTCAATTTTACTCTAGCACGCTCAAATTTACCACCAAAAACTTTAACTAAATAGAATGGGCTGTTATATTTTTTAATACCAAAATATTTATTATATTGATGTGCGTAAAGTACACAATGAAATTCGTCGGAAAAAAATATTTGTTTGCTTTTAATTAATAATTGTTTCAGAGCCATACTTTATCACATATGGCTCAAGTTGTGATTTATTGTCAGGACGATGATATAGACGCCATAAGTGCGATGTAGTCGTACGTGCTACATAATGACTGCAGTAGGTACTCTATTAATATTAATTTCCCGAGGCAAACTCCTTGCATCTGGCATATTAATTTTAGTCTCCTCTTATTAGAGCTTTAGTGTATTAAGATTATGAAAATAATAAACTATTATCTTTTAATATTATGACGTAACATTTTATTTATATCAACATTTTTCTTTTACTTATTTAAATTAAATACTCAAAAAATCATAGATTTTAAAGTGAACACATTTTCTTGCGGTAGAATTTTCAATATTTCGGGGTACAAATGAAATATTATGTAGTAAAATGGATCATTTAAGAAATTTCATTAATAGTGAATGCCGTGCAAACAAATCATCATCATTCTCCTGCCTTTATCCCACTCTAAGTGGGATCGGCACAACATGTTACAGTTTGTATTATGTTGTGCCGATCCCACTTAGAGTTAGACAACATGTTTATGTTGACATATTAGGTCCTTACATATGAAATTGGCGTTTTCTATGGGAGGAACATAAAGTCATTTTTTTTTTAATGAAATATATTTAATTAATCAAAGTATGTACCATTGCTATGTATGCACTTTTGCCATCTCATAGGTAGTTCATTGATCCCCTTACTAAAAAAACCATTCGGGCGGGAATCAATAAAATCTTTGAAGGCGGTTTGGACTGCCCCATCGGAGTTGAATTTTTTTCCTTGCAAGTAGTTATCCAAATTGCGAAAAAATGGTAATCTGTTGGAGCAAGGTTCGGAGAGTACGGTGGATGTCTAAGACATTCTAATTGAAGCTCCTCTGATTTGGTAGCCGTCTGTTGTGTAGTGTGTGGTCTAGCGTTGTCCTGAAGCAGCAGTGGCCTAGAGCGATTGACCAGCCTCGGTTGTTTAGCAGCTAGCTTTTCCATCATGGTTTGCAGTTGCTGACAATAGATATCTGCCGTAATCGTCTGGCTAGATTTAAGAAAGCTGTAGTGAACGACACCGGCACTAGTCCACCAAACACTTACAAGCAACTTTTTTTTAGTCAATTTTCGCTTAGGGCAGGATTTGGCTGGTTCGCCAGGGTTCAGCCATTGCGATGAGCGCTTCCGATTATCGTAGAGGATCCACTTTTCATCACAGGTAATGATTCGATTTAAAATTCCTTCATTATTGTGCCGGTTGAATAACGTAACGCAGCAGTCGACGCGCGTTTGTCGGTTTGCTTCACTCAATTCATGAGGTACCCACCTTTCAAGCTTTTTCACCTTCCCAATTTGCTTCAAGTGGATTAGAATAGTTTTATCACTAACACCGGAGCCTGTAGCTAACTCGGACGTGGTTTGCGATGGATCCGCTTCCACAATAGCCTTCAATTCTTCATTATCAACTTTGGTCTCCGGCCGTCCACGAGGCTTGTTCTGCAGGTCGAAATTTCCAGAACGAAAACGTTGGAACCAAAAACGCACTGTGTTTTCTTTTGCGACACCGTCACCATACTCATCATTAATCCTTCGAGCCGTTTCTGCAGAACTGGTGCCACGGTGGAACTCATACTCGTAAATAACACGATATTTCATGTTTTCCATTTTGTAAACAGAGTGACACAAAGAAAAAAACAAAAGAAGAAAAAACAAATGAATTAGGGGGTTTGAAACACAAATGCATGAGTAAATAGCTGTATGAATTTGAATTTGGAATTCCTAACCATAAAGGTAATATTTGAGATCAAAGTGACCAGTACGACAAAACGCCAATTTCATATGTAAGGACCTAATATGATTTGGCTACGTATTTTACGACCGGCCGCCTGACTGACGTCAACTTACCTTAGTCGCCTTTTACAACACCTCGGTCAGAAATGAGGGTGGTCTATTCTATTCTGCCGGATACCACACGGCTATAATGCCGGGCAAACTAAGTCGGTGGTATTTTTTATAAAAAAATATGCATAAAAAAATATAATAAGAGCCTGAGTCAAACCACGTACACACTTAAAGGTTTTCTTTTAATAATTAAGTTTATTATAATTAATGTTTACTGTACGGATCTCAAAGTTGTATATGTAAAAGGCAGTAGAAACAGAAAGAGGTTATTTGATGGAGCTTTTGAATTGTACTGAATAATACGTCAATGTGCTAGACAACTGCAGCGATGCAACGCAAAATATCAGCCCTAGTGAAGTATATTATATTGTATAAAATTGGTTTCCTTTTTTATATATTATAAAAATTTGCGTGCTAAAATGGTAGACTGATTTTATTCTCGTTTTTAAATATGACCTCTTATTATAATTACTTTTGTAATGAAAACATCCTCGTAAAACGTTTAATTACAAAGATAAAATTAACCGAACATAAAATCAGTTACAACCATTATATCCAAGCTTTTAAATTTCCGGTAAAGCGTTTTTAAAGAGAAAAGAACATAAAAATATTTTATCTTAATCAGCAGTCTACGTGGCCAGGTAAACGATTACGTAATAAAAGGATTTCATGACCGTGGGTTGCAAGTGAAGGAGTATAATCTTTAGAGATAAAAGCGAAAAGGAAAGAAAGAGCTTTTTAAAGTAACATTTGCGTTGAAGTATTTCTTTTTAAGAATATTGCATATCTTGTTTAAATTACCTGAGATTCTGTTTTATGTTAAATAATGAAGTTTCAATAAAAAGGGCTGTTTATTACGGACATCAGAAATAAGTTATAACTGCATATAAATTCTTGTTTTGAAGCATCTTATAGGTCAGAAAAATCTTCTAGCTAGTCGATAATGACGCGATCGATCATGAATAAATATAATAAACTCAGTTGAAAGTTTAAAGGTTATATGAAAAATCTAATATTTATTACATAAAAAAGCCATGCATAATATGTAGTTATATTGGTAGCTTAAATTGTTGCTTATATGAAATGCATAAAGCTTCTATGAAATGCCTTATCTGAGCCTTATATGTCAAGTGTTAAATGATAGTCAGCCAAGTATGTATTTAGAAACAAGTTGGAAAATTATAAACTTGTGGAACGGAATTAAAGAGGAATGCCAATTTTATTTGTATCAACGGGTTAATGAGTCTGTAGTGATAATAAAAATTATTTTGCTATAATCCGCGATATCCGTATCACGGTTTATAGCAAAATAATTTTTATTATTTCTTTTGTGATATGGATCTTCGCAAAGTATCGCCTAATTCTATAAATTAGTCTGTTGTGTTTGACAGCACATATAATTTAATGTCTATATGTCGAAAAAATGACGTCAATTGTTTTCATAATATATTAATTAATCTGTTACATAACTGACCTTAAGAAAATATGCTATTTATCAATGCGCCGGAGGGTTTTCACCAATAAGTATATGTAAAGAGAATAATTTTTCAACACTCCGTTGTTTATAATGGCGCTATTTATCACCATCCTGAAAGGGTATGTGTAATTATTAACGTGATATTCCGGGCGTCGTTTGTTTGCCTACATTTATGCGCGATATTTTCGCCAGTTAGCGCGTGGACAGTAGGTTATTTCGTATGGCACAGGGATGGCTCCGAATGATTTATCGTTGCGTTGAATATGCATGTCGAGATGAAAAATGACGACAACGCGATAGTTAGTGTGTGTGGATAGATAGGATATGTCGCAGAGCGATTGCGCCCGCCTCCCGCAACCCTCGCGACTCTCCGTACGTGCCACATTGCGGAAGTCGTTAAGAAGATAAAGCGGTATTCGCAAGATCGCTTAATTCTTTTAAACCTGCATTTATTCAGTTATGGATAGCTTTTATCATATTGTTTCTCTATTTCATTGTATATTTGGAAAAAAAGGGGAATAATATTAACATTATTTTCGTATGTAATATAATAAATTTATATTTGGACTCTTTTTGTCTACTTAACTGCCCGAAACAAACAAAATTTTTTTTTTATCTTTAGATGATAGTAATTATCATCGGCGATTAGAAATTGTATTGTGATTGTCGGTAAGTCTTATTATTATTCGCCAACCAAAAGATTGCATGGAAAAGATCTCTAGTAAGATACTTATTGTAACTAACATCGATTTTGTTTTTATTTCGTATCTAAATTTGTTTCGAATGACTAATTTAAGTAATCGTGGGAATATTACCTCAAAGTACTAAAAGTTTACAGTTCTGATATAAGTTCAAAAACGAGTAAAATACTTGGTGAGACACAGCGAATATGTATACACAGCACGAAATATACGGAAAGATAGTTGGAAGAAACAATAGCAAGGAAAGTTTTAGTTAAGCGGGACGGCTAAAACGAAGCTACCGAAACGTTCATTAAGGACCAGCGCACACAATTTTATAGACCAATCTCAAATAAAAAACATTTTACCCTGGTCGAAGTACAGTTGTTTCTTTTTGCTATCTGATGTTACATTTAAATAAACTCCAGTTACTTTTATGATCGGAGCAGTTAAGTAGTGTAATTGTCTAAAAGTTGTTATGAATTTTCTGATATCGAAGTTGTAGTTTCGCTGAATGCAATACAAAATATTGTGAATATTTTCGATTTTGGGAGGAACAACATTACATTTTTTTTTATTTTACGGTTATCTTTAATCTATGCGGCTCACATGTTCCGTCTCCGCTGTCGTGGTGAGATATGTTTGGGAAACGTAGCGTGAAAAGATTTTGAACTTATAAGGCAACGAACGGATGTAATATGTAAAATAGAAACCTTTTCACAGATTTTCTTTGTCATACATATAGTCTCAGATGTGTTTAGTAATCAACAAGGTCGTACTGATAATGGAAATTATGTACTTTTATCTATGTACATCTACGATCCTCAGTGTAAGAGAATTTGACAAAAAAATTTGACAATCACATCAGGTACAGTTTTTATAACTGCACACAATCTCAACACACACACACTCATTTAACATGGGTATGTAACATGACATATAATTTTCGACAATGACACATACATCCTCGAATATTCTATCATTGTGTAATGAAAATATCATTCTACTTTGCTAAAATCCGCTGTTACATCGCGGATTATGGCTTTAGCAGTTTATCCCTTTAAGGAAACTTCGCAAAGTGACGTCTAATTTTAGAATTTATTTTTATTATTCGAGCATTTGTGAGAGTACTCGCTCTGGATAACCCTTACATGATCCTAGCTTATTTAAACTCAAACTTTCAACACAAGGGAACTTTTTCAAGCAGATTAAAATAGTTTCACTCGTTTTGTGTTTCACTTTTGCTTTTTTAAAGTATAATTAGCATAGCTTATTTGACTCTTATTGAGCTTTTGGTTTCTAACAGAAAATCAAGTTGATAGATTAGCACCATATACATTTGACGACGGTTTAAATACTTAGTTTTGGTTTTACAATTTGTTCAATCTACCTGCCCTTATCCCGCTCTAAGTCGGGTTGGCATGACATATTATAAACATTTTGTCATATGATTCGGCTACATATTTTACGACCGGCCGCCTGCCTGAAGTCAACTTACCTTAGTCATATTTTACGACACCACATATATTATAAAACAAAGTCCCTAAAACTTGTCTGTCTGTATGTGATCGATTTACTCAAAATCTACTGAACGGGTTTTTGTACAGCTTTTAAAAGTACTAGTTGCAATTTTCGAGAAAGGTTTATGTTAATAGTGCATTATGGTTTAAAATTGATTAACATACATATTTGTGATACTGACATCCACGCGGCCGGAGCACATCTAGTAGAAACATATTTGTAAGTAACATTAAAGATAACATCGATTCATTTGTAATTTAATTTCAAGGAATATTATTATCAATAATTTGGTGTGAATTTGAAATGTGAATATGTGAAGATGTAGAGAAGGAAAGTCAAATTATAGAAGCTTCAAAAAAGCTTTTAACTAAATTTCATGTCTGCTATTAACCGTTAAGCTGGAACTAACCCTGGCAGCAGCATGAGGTCATGCTTATCATAAACATGCATTGTCATCGGAACTGGACCAGTTTATAAAACTTTATATTCGTATTGTTAACCGTTGAGTAGTTCTCTCGTCTGGAGCTAATCCTGGCTGCAGCATCAGGTCATGCTTACCATAAACAAGCATTTTCATCGAGACTGGACCAGTACGTAAAATTTCAGCTCAATCAAACATCAGGAAGTGGGTTAAATTTAACTTGCAAGGTTTCACCTTCACATATATATACATTCCAAGTTGAAAAGCTTTTAAAAGTACACTTTGACCAGCTGAGTTTTTAGTATTGTGGTTTTTCTATACTCTTAAGGATTTGCTTCTATAACGGAAGTAACGCCAAAGCTTTGCTGCTATATTGTCGTTACCCTAACACTACATAAAACAGAAGTATACACCATAAGAAGTAATGCATCATTATAAACCATAATTAGCTAATTCGTACGTTAAAGTTAAACACATTTTAACACCAAAAACCATTAAAGTGAAAGTGTGTAAGCCGTAATTTTGTCCTTATTTTATTTCTTCTACACTGTAGGCACTCATAAGCTGTGATAGCCCAGCGGTGAGACCGTGCGACTCTCTGGAGACGATTAAGGGTTCAAACCTCGGGCAGGCACCAATGAGTTTTTCTACTAAAGCTTATATGTCTAATTGATAAAACAATTTATTACACGCTTTTCGGTGAAGGAAAACATCGTGAGGAAACCTACACATCTCTTGAGAATTCTGGTGATATGTGTAACCTACCAATCAGCATTGGAGCAGCGTGGTAGGTCTTAGCTCCTACCCTTCTTTCCAAAAAACGGAGAGAGGAGGCCTATGCCTAGCAGTAGGATAGTAACAGGCCGTTACTTTACTTTTTATAGGCACTCTTTGATAATTGCCCTTCTGGGGAATTCTATAAGCACAAATCATTGTTACCCAAGCACGATAAGAGAATCATCGAGATATATAGGTTGATCGTTCGTTTGTCCTGTATTCGTATCATATTCCACTAAATGTGTTTGGTGCGCTTCTTTTTCTTCTTTTGCTTTAATAAATTTGTTATATCTAAGTGTTATTAGAAAAATATAATATACTTTAATTTGTATTTATACTATGAAGTCAAGTATAAGTTAAATTTATGTCGCTGGGTTTATTAAAGCTTGATTACGGCGTGAGACAAATAATAATTAAAGGCCAGAATTTGTCAGGAAAATATGCAGCGTACGTAGGCAGGGGACTGAAAAGGTATCCAATCTATTTTACTTTGCCAGTTAAAATAGCTTTGGCGCGGCGAATTTCATTTCAGTATACCTGTACACAGTTATTGCTACTGAATGACGAAAATAGATAAATAAAATCCAATTCAATTGTTGCGCCCATTGTTTATGACGACCCCTAAAACGCAATAAGCCGGCTGTATGGCATCGAAAGAAGTAAAGGAATTCAATATATATTTTAATTTTAATCGTTACAAATATTATATTTAAAACAAAATTATTGTTTTGACGCTATATCTTACTTATTATAAAACAAAGTCCCAAAATTTATTTATAGAATTAGGCGTTACTTTGCGGATATTCAAATTAAAAAAGTAATAATAAAAAATATTTTGCTATAATCCGCGATAAAGTAAATAGAAAATAGTGCTAAATGTATAGTGGACTATCCGTTTTTTCATACCCGATACATGCAGGATTCGTAAAAACCTCCATCACTGCCACCACAATACACAAGCACTACACACGTTCACTATCACAAACTCAACAATCGTTTCGCCCCGCAACCGAGGCATTATCAGGAGATAGACTCCACGACAAAATCGCAAAAAGTCCCAAAAAGCTGTCTGTCTGTATGTAATCGATTTTCTCAAAAACTACTTAACGGATTTTTTATACGGTTTTAACCAAAAGATAGTGCAATACTTCCAGATGGTTTAGACTTTAGATAAATAGTATATATCGGTATTCTGTAAATTGTGTTGAAGAGATCGCGAATTTTTTTAAAAACTTGCTTGCTGGGAGCTTTAGTCGCGTGCGCTGCGTAAACCGGCAGAGATACGCTAAAGTATTGTACTAGGGAACTGAGGATCTATAAAAATACTACAATAAAGTCCACGATAGCATGTCTCTATCTCTTATGGTTAACTAACAGTTACTACTTTGAATATTTAAAATTTGAATTCTAGAAAAAAATTCTGACACGCTGGTTTCCACTCAGGCAAAGTTTGTAATATTAAATGTTTACTTTTGTTTTAAGTACTACTGTACTATATTTGTAAAATGTAAATTCGAAAAAAAACTGTGTTAATCTTAAAGATACTAAAAGTATATTGATGTGGAAGCTTGTAAATTGGACATTAGACATACCATTCTGTTAAATTTTCATTTGACAACTTATAAGAGAAATTAGAAGGTATTAAAACATCTTAATGTTTTAATACCTTCTAATTTCTCTTATAAGTGAAAATATTTATACTTTGGCTAAGAACGAAAGTTACGAATTAATTCGAGTTTTACGAATGCATTGGAATTACTCTTAAATAAGTGATGATATTGTTTCAGATAGTTATTAGGATATCGATACCGATACACATTTGGAATAAATTGAAATACAATTAGAGGCCTTGAACATGGAGTGTTACGCAATTGGATAGGCAACGTTTAGTGTACCGATGTGAACGCCATCCGAATGAATACACAAAGGCCGGTATGTTGCTAGGTGGCAATGCAGCTGAGCAAATGAATGCCACCAGTCTTTGTGAATTCGATTACTCGTCTTTGCCAAAATTGTTTAGGCCTGTTAAAGATATTTTGGTATTTAATCCCAATTCAGTTTTGGTAAGAGAAAATCTGTGAATGGATAACTAGACTCAAAACTGTGAAATGATTTTTTAATTCATATTCCCAATTTCGAAGCAAATAATATTAATTCAACGATTTGTCCAAATAAACAAAATATTTTGAATAATTGTTCTAGCTGGACTATACGCAGTACCTATTAGGAAAATACAAATAAAAGAAATTTTTGAAATGACTCATTGTAGTGTTTTGGTTACCTAACTTAATGCCATAATCTTGTTAATAGAGCAAGGCATGTTTTTATTGCCTACGTAACTAACCGAAATTAAAGAATCGAATATGATAATCGACTACATTGGTGGTATTTCTTCTATCGGCTTTTCTACACAGTTCGTAATCATTAGAGCAAATATTTCTGTCGCCTGTAAATACTGCTGTCCTAAATTCCTATTCATTTGGTGTTGATAGTCGGTACCAAATTTATAAAACCGTTTTCTTAAACATTATTTATTTAAGTTCTTTAAGTATAATTAAGTTGTTTAATTCTTGTAAGTTTATTCTGTAGTAAATTCTGTAGCACGTACATTTTCTCGTGCTGTTATGAAACTTTTGTGCAACTGTTTATACGCTAATAGGTATTCTGGTATATTGTTATGACCCGCATTCAAATGATTACACAATGGACGGTATCTAACCAGGATTATATAATGTTTCGAGCAAGAGAAGATTTGCGAATCTTAGTGGACCCTAGCTGTATAATTCTTTCAACTATTTGGTTATTGGATAAATGAATATTAAATATAATACTTCAGTATACTCAATAAATTACCGAGGTATTTGTTCAATTCGATTTTCATCGAAGGTTGCACTGAATTTAGCCAAAAGTGTTCATTCCTGATATTTATTGCTTTTACGATTGCAGTGGGAGTGTCAAACTCTCGAACTATTTTTCGCAATTTCAATTGCACTGTTCTTTTCATTAAGCGTTAATATATAATAAGGCTTATATCCCGTGATAAATTGGAAAAATATTTTGTATACAAATATGAAGATACATTCAAATTTTTAATGTAATATGATATCCAGAATCTGACCAGTCTGTAGTACCTTTATTGCTTTATATTATCTGTTTAAAGTATTCCTGAAAGTGTTGATAAATTCTAAACAATTATTCCGCATCTTACCAGTTTTATCGATTGTAGAATAGACGATACAAAACGACGATTACACGAGGAATACGGATTCCAGGATTGCGAATATAACGAAATTGCTTTTAGTAAGTGATGGTATTGTTTTTGCCAGTTATTGCAGTTCCGTGAGCGAGACACGTTTGGAATAAATTAAACTGTAATTTGGGCCTTTAATATGGAGAGTTGTTACGTTATTGGATATGTAGCGCCTGCTGTGGCGATATGACTGGCATTCGAATGAGTATACAACGGATTGGCTGCAGTAAGCCATCAGTAATGCAGCGGAGCAGATGATTGTTGCAAGTCTCTTTACCATTTTTAGTTTTGTTATTAATATTAAACCACATATTTTTCAAATATGTAGTTTCAGGGTAGCAATCATACTTTATAGGCTTTAAGAACTACACACAAAATTATAATTAAAATCAAATTCATCATCCTCCTGCCCATATCCCACATTAAGTGGGGTCGGCACAACATGTTACAAACTTGTTGTGAAATGATTTGGCTACATATTTAACGACCGGCCGCCTGCCTGACGTCAACTTACCTTAGTTGCCATTTACGACACCTTGGTAAAAAATAAGGGTGGTCTATTCTACTCAGCCGGGTACCACACGGCGAAATTCAAATCAAATTATATTCGTAATATAATTTGGATTTGTTTTATCACATCAGAAAAGCAAATAACACATGACAGTTATTAAATTCTTAAGAGAGATGTTTTAAAACATTTTTATTACTTAATTATGATTACAGATGATGAATAACATTTAATGCGCGTTTCAGAGAAAACGACCTTAAAAACTACGGAGGAGTAATATGTTTTATGACGCATTTGTTTAGAACTAGTCTACAATGTACTTCACAGTTAATGAAACCGTTTTTATAGAGATTGATTCGATCTCAAATTGATTACACGTTATCTGTATCATAGAACACTGCATGATTGGGTTGTATACTCGCACCTCAGAATAGAATTAAACACCGTTGGATTCTAATCAGATATGCTTTCGTTTTGTCTCTGAAATGCCATCAAAAACCAAACTGAACTAGTGGCAGCATTATATATATTTGCGTATGTGTTTGCAGGTGTGAAATATACATATTCATAGCCCACGCATATGCCGTGGCTAACAGAGTTTTATTCATAGTAAGCTAAAATTCAACATTTTGTTTGAATAATTAAGTACAATCGCTTTTCAACGATTAAGCTTAAAGTCAAACTTGTTATAGAATTTTTACTAAAAAAACAATCTTTAATACAAATCTATATATTAAATTATATATTGAATATATGGGACACTTACACCCGCGGTCGACTGACCTCAAAGTAAGTAACTTAATACTTGGTGACGGACAACTGGTAGATATACTACATATATAATTTTAAATACATGCTTAAATACAAATATACACCCAGGCTTGAAGAACCAACAAATTGTTTATAGAAAATGTTGACCCTCGGCGGGAATCGAACCGGAGCGCGGAGCTGTAGGTAGGGTCATTACCCACTGCGCCAACGGGCCAGTCCAGATACTTACATACTTGAATAAACAAATCAAATAAGCATTCTCATAACTAAAAAGGTAACATAATATATAGTACCCGCCAATAAATAATGCACATCGAGGCTTAGAACGAAACAGCCGGCCAATTTGGTTTTGTAGAGCGCTGTCACTGTCACTCAGTAAGTATGTGACGTTCCGCATGGGTTCGTCAGTCTGTGCGACAGAGGCTATGTATGCTGTATGAAGCAGAAATCTAGCCGATTTCTCTCTTTAAGCCTCGATGTGCATTATTTATTGCCGCGTACTATACCTATATGGATTGATTTTAAACAGAGATATTAGTATAATAATATTCTATATTTGCGACTATTTTAATATATATAGAGCAATAGAGCATGAAGCAAGTATATTTGCAAAAATTTTATTATTAAAAAAAGTCCTTGATATAGTCCATTTGTAAATCTTTTTATCGTCATTACAATAATAATTTTTAGACCCATTATCGTATCGTAATATAACAAACTAAAATAACTCTGCTAATGAAGTGCCTTTGAAACAGATCGCCGCAGAAAAATTTAAAAAATGAGCTTTCAGCGTTGCACCGTCCCGACGGTGTTCATAGTATTAACTTGTGCAAGCGGTTCCATAAATTGATTAAGCCGCTGGAGTACTAGTACTACGTGCCTTATTTTTTAATGCTTTTGTGGAAGCTTATCATTTGCGGATATTACTTCCTCGTCATTACTTTTGTCCTCTTTTATTTGAGAGTCACGTTTTTGCACTTGATTTTAATTTGCAACCAAAGAGATCTGGATAACGAGAATTCACTTTCAAATTTCATCCATAAGCGTATAAAACTGGGCAGATTCGTTTGCTAAAATAATTATAGAACATATTTCCATTGAATATTAAAAATACTTCTGGTATCGAACGTCCAAGTTTCGAGAACTGTGCAAAAGATAAAAAACAGTTTAACTTTTTGTACGTCTCTCACCTTTATAAAGTTGAAAAGAGAAAAATGAATATGAAGAATGATGTTGAAGAAAATTTTTAACCGTTCCGTATTCGGAATAGCATAAATTTAAAACTTTTTAGTATGACGTTATTTTACATGACATAATATTAAACGTATTAATTCTTTATAAGTATTTAGTATATAGTGTGGTGAACTAAAACGGACCTAATGTGTGTATTAATAACATTTAATGAACAAAGTTTCTTTATAAATATTTAACTAATATATAAAATATTTAACTAATTCAAGTTAAATATATAACCAGTTTTTCATGTATGTATATTGTATTAAAAGTTATGTTTTTGTTAAATTAAGAGAAATAAAGAACTTTGAAAATAAAAATTAAAAACGAACAATAATCTGAGGACAAATCATATAATATTACTTAGTGTGTTCTTAAAAACTTAAAATAAACTTATCAACGCCATTTTTTAAATCATAGTTTTTAATTCTTTTGATTCGCCGTTTTTAATTAGGATTTAAAAAACCTTTTCGGTTTGATATATGCAGATATATATCTATATATTGTATATGTAACACGGTTTATATGTTAGTGTATAAAAAGAATTATAATCATCAATTTATTATTGTTAACTAAACTTCGTAAATTATAATTGTTAAATAATTTGAATTTATTTTGAATGGACTGCTTTAATTTCAATCTTATTTAACTTTGTTGGAAGTAGTTTCTAAGATTATAGTCGTAGAGTGCATTGTAGAAGCAATACGATTTGCATATTTTAAAAATTAAGCACGAATATTAAGAGGCTATTTTTGCACAAGGCGAATTATTCTTTACGTAGCTCAAAGATAAAGTTTTCGTAAAGATACGAAAAAGATGAGGACAATGAGATATGTTTTACATATTTCACCTGATCTGATATTTTAAGTAACAATTACTGCTTATTTTGTTACGCATCAATCGCTCAGTCAGTGGAAATCTAAACCTGCTGAGTCTAGCTAGGATTAGCTTAACTCTTCGACTTTCCAGGATACATTTTTTTAACTAATATATACATAACTTAAGTTGTTACTAACATGCATATTCTCTTAATCCATAATTCAAATCATACATGTTGCCTATCGCTCAGTGGCCGTCGATAACCTTGACTGGGCCAGGTAAATAAGGAAATCTTTGAAGTGATTGTACTAATTTTGTCTAACTATAATGGACTTGGAAATCCATTAAAATCTGTGAACTACCTAGTCTAGATAGTTGGGAATGTGTTCGTGTACAAGACAGTACAAATGTAAATGGTAGACAGTGTATCGATTTCATTGTGAATTCTTGACATCTGGCTGCAAAATCCAAAAATTTCGGTATCGTTATCTTACTATTATGTTACTAGAATAAAAATCATTTACTAACGGTAGTAAAGTAATGCAGTATGTATTTTTTAATACTTTTATTTAACTTGTATGTATGTGTATGAAGTTGGAATCTTGTGAGTTAAATTTAACCCACTTCCCGGTCTCCGGTTGACCTGTAATTTTACATACTTGTCCTGTCCCGATGGCAATGCTTATGATGAGCGTGACCTGATTCTGCTGCCAGGATTAGCTACAGATGGGGTTGGGACATGAAATTTTGCTAAAAGCTTTTAACTTGACTTGTAACTATCATAAAACTGTTATGTCAACTATTATAAACCTATATAACGCTATAATGTAGCGACAAAGGATAAATAAATAACTAAATCATTTCAAATGAAAAGTCTTGTCTATTTATTCAAGACCCAAATATTAAAGTTAATAATACAATGTAGCAGAACTCGCTCGCGGCGCCAATTTGGTTCAGATGATATACGATTTAATGGAGTTCCATCATCATGGATTAAATAATATGAAGATAACGCTAATGCGGAATAATATTTTTGAAATAGTTAGTTAAATAGTTAGAATCTTAGAATGCAACTAATTTATAGTTTAATGTTTAAATTTGAGGGACATGGTGCATTTCAGCTATCTAATGTAAGCAAAACCAATTTGTACGAAGCCTCTACCGCCATCAATTTTTTTTCCAATACCTCCAACTTGATATTTATGATGTCTCTAACATTCTGCACTAGTAGAAAATATTGTCCTATATGTTTCGCTACACTGTATATTATTTATTTATCCGTAGTTATAGTAATATTGGATAAACTGCGCTATTCTCGCCCGTTTACAAAGTTTCTGAACGAATGCCAAATGTTGCCATAGTGTCTCATCATAAATTGAATATTATATGACGTTATGCGAATATTAAATATTGAAAACAATTTGTAACAGTGCTCTTATTTAGTATCTATTCATTATTATTGTTTCGCGTTGCTAAATGTTCAACGACCTGTTCTGAGTGATACGATTTTGTTAATGATTTTCGTGTTTTGCAACACCTTTATATCAGGAAAACTGTATTCTGAATCTATTTTTGTAAGTCTCTTTTCGGGTAAAATGGTTATCACCTACCAAGTACATACCAGTTTAATTTTTCAGGTTTATTTTATTTTGCTAAAGATAATAAAAATACAGTTATTATTGGGGAAAAAAAAATTAAGTTTTTATTTTACAGTGTTACTGCATCACTGAGTAAAAGTAAAATAAAGTAACGGACCGTTATAATCCCACTGCTGGGCATAGAGCCTCCTCTCTCCGTTTCTGAAGAGAAGGGTTGGAGCTAAGACCTACCACGCTGCTCCAATGCGGATTGGTAGGTTAAACATATCCCTAGAATTCTTTAGAGATATGCAGGTTTCCTCACGATGTTTTCCTTCATCGAAGAGCATGTGATAAATTGTAATTATTAATTAGACACAAGTTTTAATAGCAAAACTCATTGGTGCCTGCCCAGGGTTCGAACCCGTGACCACCTTGAAAGAGTCGCACGGTCTCACCGCTGGGCTATCACAGCTCACTGAGTGAATCTGGGAAAATATTATGTTGCTGATGTAATTTAAATATTATTAATGTTAAAGATTATATAAGTAGAAAAGATAAATCCTGCCCATTTACCTTTGAGCAGCGTGGTTGGAATGCGTTCCATATCCTTCTTTCTAAAGGTTTGTGAGGCCGTTTTCCTTGCAATACTAAATTACAGTTAAATGATTATATTGACATATGAAGCTTTTAAATAATAGAAGAAAATAAAAGTCATCTATCGTTTTATCGGACAAATACGAATAGTTTACGACCGTCGGGCAGGGCTAATGCAATTGTTTTATAAATTTAAGTGGTATTTTATCGCCTGGACGGCCGTCTAGACTTTATACTTCGTGGTATAGAATAACGTTTTATTCTATTACTTGTGTTACTCCTTTAATGCCTTTAGCTTTTGAAGTATTCATGACTGTTGTTACGGGATTCCATCGCCTATATCTATACTAATCTATATTTAATATATAAAGCTTTACGGTTTACTCAAATAATAAGAATGCGAACGAAGTTGCGTTTAAAAGTTAGTGGATAAATAATATTGTACTCTAATTTTCTTCACAAAAACTCAAAATATATTACTTTATTTGTAATGGTAAATTTTAAACTTTCGCGATTCATACTTATTATTATATAAATAAACGGGTCACATCGCGGCAAAATCGAGTTACCTTTTTACAAGGTGCGACGTTTCGGCAGAGTTGCATCCGCCATTGTCACTAACTGACTGGAGCTCCGCGGCGTCATCGTTCCCGAGTACTACATCATCAGTCATTATTTTGTTCATCTACCCTCACTTGAACCGCACAATCCACGTAAGGTGCGCGTAATCCGCGTGCAGATAATGTAAGTGTGGTGTGCAAGAGTGCACACCACACTGATATTATCTGATATAGCTTGCAACGATTTCTTCCGCAATTTCTTTATTTATTTCTTACCTTGTAAAAAGGTAACTCGATTTTGCCGCGATGTGACCCCTTTATTTATATAATAGTTTATTTGTCTTTAAAATTATATATTAACTTAAATATGAGAAAGGGGCTTTCATTACCTTGGTAATAATAGGAAAATGTTAATTTTTTTTAAGATTATATTTGCTATAAGAATTGCAGATTATAAACACGACACTCCTAAAATGCAGATTGGTAGTTTACACATATTCGAGGAATTCATAAATTATATTGTGACGGTCAGTCTTACTCACGAATTTTTTCCTTCATTATTATATGCAATAAGGGTAGTAAACAACAACCAAATCAATGATGAATTAATAAGATATGATCTTCGTTATATTATTTTTCAAAAAATATTGACACAATATCTCCTTTTTTTGCGAGAAATCTTTAAATAACTAAAGTAAAGTAAAAAGGAATTTAATTGGGATTATTTTGAATCAGAACAGGGTCAACTGTGTTCAAAGAAGCGTATAGAAGTCCGTCACACAGCCATAGTAGAACAACTAAGCCATTACCTCGACGATGCTTCCGCGCTCGCACGTCCCTTTCGGTGACGCTGTAACATCCGTTAGAGCTAACAGCATACAGTCAGTTCCAAAAAAAAACTAAGCTATACGCTCGCGTGAGCGTATAGCTCACAGTATAGCTCGGCAGTATCTTAAAAAAATGATAACTTTGATAAATACTCCCATTGAGATAATAAATTCTGAGCCATATAAGCTCATATATAACCAATTTTAAGACTTTATACCCCAGAGTATATTTAAATTTCTAAATCATACAATTTTATTTAAAAATAAACCTTTGACGTTTTGCATTGCGTAAATATAACAATATTGTACAAATATATTGTAATGCAAGTTCCTTTCCACAATCAAAACTTTCCTCTAAGCATATAAGATACGAAAACCGTATTGAATCTGCGAACCGCAATAATTATAAAGTTTGTTGTTTAGGTAACACTGTGGTTAACTTAGTAAAGGTAATGTAGAGTCTACGAACTTGCGATTAATGTTACGTAATACCTGCTCCTTTGTGATTAGCCTTGTTTAAATGTTAATATTCAGCAGACATCCCATGAAAATATATTTAAATATTATTTACCAGAATCACTAGAACAGTTATAGCGCGTAATCCTAACAATCCTAACAATAGTTTATTTATACAAATCTAAAAACATGTGTCAATGATATTTGTATACAAAAACGAATCCCATTTAAAATTACAATCATTTTATAGTTTTGAGTAAATGCTTGCATCTATTGCAAAATCGAAACCTGTTTCAGAAATAAAATGCTTTATTTTAGTGTAATTATTGCAGTTAACGTAATTTTTAATTGTATATATATAGCAGATTTGGCAATGTATGATCTTCTATAACTACGTTCATGGTCGTCAATAATGTTATACCAACTGTTGCAGAAAACGAATGCGTGAACTAACTTAACACCTTACGTGTTTTCTTTCTACACAACAATATGCAAATATAATTTTATATCACAATGATAATTAAATAATTATATAAAATATTCTCATAAATTCAGAACCCGTACTCGTGAATAGGTACAAAAGTAATAATAAATTTTTTTGCTATAATCCGCGATACAGTAAATAGAAAATATATATAGTGTTAAATGTATAGTGGACTATCCGTATTTTCATACCCGATACGTGAAGGATTCGTAACAACACATGCACAAACCTCCACCACTTCCACCACAATACACAAGCACTACACACGTTCACTATCACAAACTCAACAATCGTTTCGCCCCGCAACCGAAGCATCATCAGGAGATAGACTCCACGACAAAATCGCAAAGCGAAAGCGCAATGCTTTGCAATTTTGTCATATACGTATAGTCCACTATACATTTAACACTATATATATTTTCTATTTACTGTATCGCGGATTATAGCAAAATAATTTTATTATTACTTTTATATTATGGATCTCCGCAAAGTAACGCCTAATTCTATAAATTATTTAAAGACCGTGAATAGTTACATAAAATTTGGGATACCATACATTTATTTGCTTAAGGTTGCCCGGGATTACTTTCATTTAAAAGTCCCAAGTGCTTAAAAACGATATCTTAAGAAAATATCTATTTATGATTACTATAGGGCTTTACAACCTTTATTATGTCCTTTGTTAACATCAATTTTGAAATCATTTACGATTTCATTTAATTGATAGTTTTAATTCTGGCTTTAAGCTTTACTGGGAGTAAGTCTAAAATTAAAAGTCCCAAGAGCTTGAGAAACGTTATCTTAACAAAATATCTATTTATGATTCCTACAGGACTTCAAAATGTAATTAAATCTTTAGTTAATATCAATTTTTAAATAGTTTTGTACTACATAATTTCATCGAATATAATTCAGGACAATGAAAACGGTACCTTATTATAACTATAGTTAGCAATTTTATAATACATTTATAATTTTGTAATACTTGTATTGTTGTATAACATATTTATAATTTTGTAATACTTGTATTATGTTTGAGCCAGCTAGGTACTAATAAAACACATCTGCTTTTTAAGTATCTATAGAGGATGCAAAATGAAACGTAGAAAAACGTTACGATTCCGGAAATGTGTCCAAATGCATATAATTGAATGACTTTTATTAAAGTCTCCTTTAGAAATAAAATAGAAAGGCTATTTAACATGGAATTCAGCAACCTATCAATGAGTAATTTTAATTAAAATTATTTTGATCGTGACAGTCGCGTTTCTTATTAGTAGTCGAAGTCGAAATAGAGTGATGGATTACGAAAAAATAACAGGTTTTTAGACTAGTGAATAATAAATGATTTTATTTTAAACATATTGTGTGTTTTAACCAGTAACACGTTTTTATAGACATAACATTATATTCCATTTTGCAATTAATTATTGATTTATTTTGCTGTATATTGCTTCACTAGTTATACCAGCGGCTTCATACGCGAAGAAATGAGTGTTTCATAAAAAAAAATCCCGAATAAAAATTTTAACCACAAGAGACATGCTCTCGGAGACTTTTTTTGTAGAGTTTTTGTAGATCTTCAATTCTCTACTGCATTACTGTAGTGTATTTCTGTTGGTCTACTCAGCGCACTCAAGTAAAGCTCTCAACACGCGAGCTTTTCAAGAACCGCGCGAAGATCTTTATATTAACCTAAACTTTCCGGAAGAATCTTTAATTTAATAAAAGATTCTTCCGGAAACCGTACAAAAATCCATTTATTACATTTTGCGAAAATCGATCACATACAGACACAGCTTTTAGGGACTTTGTTTTCTAATAAGTATAGATAGAAATCTACGCATCTCTTGTCCACCGTGACTTCGGTTTATTAGAAAAACTGGAAATATTATACCTGAAAATGTGACTAACAGTAGCTTTTTTTGTATTCTTATTTAACATGTCTATTTACATATATTCAATATGTGCTCCAACGCTAATAAAATGTAGGAGACAATTATAATACAGTGAACTCGAAATATCTTCGTAGCTTTGAGTGTTCTAAATTTGTTTTTCTGTATGTTTTTAAGTTAAATATTAAATCAATACATTGAATTGTTTGAGAAACATATGTGAATAATGCTTTTAGCAATAATTATATTTTTAGAGTAATAGAAACTCTAAAATTATCTGTAATAATAATCTGTAAATTAGGTCTGGAAATTGTATATTCATTTTTTTTGTCTTCTTTCGAATAGTGCAAACACTCAGGGCTTTTGCATGTTTCTGCGGGATTGAACCCCAGGAAGTCATGATGAGTTTTCTATCAAAACTGTACTTAACTAATATTAATAATGTTATGCGTCTTACGATGAAAAGAAAAAAAATGAATATAAATGTATCTCTATTGTAGTAATGTGTCGAAAGGTCTCAACTTAAATTATTTTATCAAAGAATGTGAACTTTATCTGGGAATGGGATAGTACTAGACCCCCGCTACTTTACTACTTTGCTTACAACTTTAAATATATACACTCAATTCTATACAATCTTTTATACCAGAAGCAATATATTTTTGTACATATAATTGTACAAGATATACAGACAGTATTGACGAGTTTGTATGAACATGTATGTGATCTTAAATTTCTCTTATTTACCTTTGCTTAAATATGAAATTTTGTAAGGTTTAATCCAAATTCAGCCGAGTTAATATTGACGTCGACAACGATTCTGTAATCTCTTTGGAGATATTTAGTTTGGTGTATTGATACTGTTACGATGACTGCGTCTTCGTTCGAACAATATCAATTAAAGCCGCACAACGTGCCTACGATAAGGGAAAGGATCGTGACCTTCTCGTCCGCAACCCCACCCCTGCACCCTTTCCCCACGAACTTATACTGCAATTTGCAAAATATGAAACGTGATATTGCCTAAACAGCCACTTATGTAAAGAGAATCGTGCGCCACCTACTGTTTACTTTGCATAATTAGGATCACCCCTATTGAGTTACGACATCGGAGCAACTTCCGTAATTTAAAAAACTAAGACTAAAAATACTAAAAAATATTTAAGAATCAAAATTACATAAATATTTTATATAGCTTATACTTAGCATAAGCCATATTTGAAATACAACTTATTAAAATAACAGCATTAACAATTATAGATGAAAAGTGCAAATTAAGATGGTATAGAGATTTCCAGAGGAGGGATGAGAATCATGTGACCAAATGAGTGACAAATATGAATGTGGATTGATAAGTCACTAAAGAGAGGCCGAAAAAGAGATTGATGGATTGTGTGAAGTATGACATGCATATAAGAAGAGTTGACGCCAAAATTGACAGATGATAGGAGACAATGGAAGCCAAAAACATATTGTGCCGACCCACTTAGAGTGGTATAAGAGCAGGCGAATGATAAAGATATTTGACACGGACCTAGCTTTAATTAAAAGTGACTGCAATCAGACGTAAGCCTTTTAAAAAAGTCGCAATAAGGTAGAACAAATCTTAAGGATTTAAATCAAGACTATGTGTTTATAAGTGAGAATGATGCGCTACCGGGTTCTTCTAGATAAGGAGGAAAGATGAATGTCTAAAAGGATTTTCTAATATTGATTTATAGAAGCAGGCGTTACTTTGCGGAATACTGTATTACAGAAACTATAACAGAACTACTTTGCTATTATCCGCGCGGATTAAGCCAATGCATGCACTGCTATGTATGAAGCAGGCAAAATTCACATACCTTAGATTTTCAGGAGAAGTCACTACATGCTTGGGATGCATCTCAAGTTGCCTGCGCTAGCAACAATCCGCACAACCACCACCAAAATCCCTACAATCGTTTCGCCCTAAAACCGAAGCGTCATCAGGAGGATCACCACGACAAAATCGTAATGCATTACAATTATTAGTTTCTCCTAATATTGGTTACTCATTTCGGTCAACTTTGGTCACCAATAGCGCTATTATCTTATCGTCACTGTCGCAAACAGGCGTACCACCTTTTGTTTTATTAATTAAAAACTAATGAAAAATTAATTCATGGCTGCACAAACAATTTCCCGATGCTACCACACGGTGATCCTTAGTTTCTAGTGACACTTTCCTTAATCGACGAAAACTTAAATAAATATTTACCTTAATATTACTTAACATTATCCTCTTAACAGATGAAATGTACTGAACATTTTGTATATTGTGTGTATCTATTGTATTATAATAAATTAATGTTTTTATTTGGTTTTATTTTATTTGTGATTAATATGTTAAGTTCATGCGATAACATAAATATTGTTCTATTATAAAAAAGATATATGAAATGTATAAATGAGTAGATCAATATGCTTAGTAAATTGCGATAATTTACTAATATGAAACCTTAAAATGTCTGCATGACTATCTACTCGTATAGGAAGTGACAGTATAATTTTGATTCCATTAATCAAGTTCAAACGGCTGCCGGACGAACATGCGTTGTTATCATTTAAGATTTTGGTACGAACAAGGGTCTTCGCTTGACTTAATTAACTTCTATAATTGGCCTTCGTAGAGTCTGGGAATATCTCTCAGGCGTTGTAACTAGATATCGTTGTCGTTTGTCACTCTGCTTTTAAGTAATCGAGTTCTTGGTTGAAATATTCTATTCTATACATTGAATGTTACGTCCTTTTGTGGTATGACAATATAATGCATTTTATAGATCGATTTTTATATTTTATTTAAGTAGGTTATTTCCACTTCACTTCACGCGGTATATATTTGCATGAATATACAATCTAACATATACTCTTTAATAAAATTCCACCATTTTCAACAAGCCTTTCGATTTTAATTGTTTTATAGGTGATTTTGTCTGTAATTTAGTCTTTGTTAGTCCAATATAATATGTTCCTTTCTGTTATTTTAATGAGATAACGTGGTAGCGCTAATTGCTTTGCTAATTTTCTGAATCAGGCTGATTATAATCGAAGTGACTCAATTTGGTTTTACTTTTAAAAGCACGTAATTTACATAACATGCATATTAATTTTTGTTGCATATTTTCCCGTTCAAAGTTGAATCCTAAGGGATTTCTTTTAATATTTATGAAGACCCGAACAGCCAGCAACTTTAAATGCGATATTAGCATAGTATCGAAATATCAAGAAATATGTATTTGTTAAAAAGTAGTTATAGGTGGACTTTAATATAAATTTTTAATATATCCTTATATTTATAGAATAAGGCGTTACTTTGCGAGGATTCAAAATACAAAAGTCATAATAAAATTATTTTCCTATCATCCGCGATTAAGTAAATAGAAAATATGTATAATGTTAAATGTAGTGTTGACTATCCGTTCTCATACCTAATAAATGCAGGATTCGTAAAAACACATTCATAAACCTTCAGCACGACCACCATAATACTCAAGCACTACACACGTTCACTATCACAAACTCAATAAGCTTTTCGCCCGCACTCGAAGAATCAGCAGAAGATAGAGTCCACTTCAAAATCACAAAGCCTTTGTGATTTTGTCATTTGTATGATCTAAACTCTGTTTAGCACTATATATATTTTCTATTTACTTAATCGCGGATTATAGAAAAATAATTTTATTATTTCTTTTGTATTATGGATCTCCGCAAAGTAACGCCTAATTCTATAAATTATTTAACATGTTTATTCATTCATTCCGCTTTATTATAGCAAAATAATTTAATTATTACTTTTATATTCGTATATCATAAACAAATGGTCAATTTTATGGCTTTTAAATTTATGAAATATTTGATGGTATGAAAAATATTTTTCCATAGAATCTTATATAAAGAGGGCAAATGATGCCATTACATATGTATGTAACGGGATCATTTGACTAGACTGGCATCGCAAAGACGATGACATGTAGTCATAGGTCTCATCTGTAGATGATTCCAGTTTATGAATGCCAGATGGTTTGGAAACCATTGCAGTAGATTCTTTAGTTAAGCGCTCTCATAAGTAAAGTAGCGGCCTGTTACAATCCCACTGCTGGGAATAGGCCTCTTCTTTCCGTTTCTGGAGAGAAGGGTTGGAGCTAAGACCTACCACGCTGCTCCAATGCGGATTGGTAGGTTACACATATCAACAGAATTCTCTAGAGATATGCAGGTTTCCTCACGATATTTTCCGTCACCGAAAAGCGTGTGATTAATTGAAATTATCAATTAGACACATGAGTTTTAATAGAAAAACTCATTGGTGCCTGCCCGGGTGTTCCCCTCGAAAGAGTCGCACGGCCTCACCGCTGGGCTCACAGCTCTCATATGCCATAATATTATTACCACTGTCGTTTGCCAGATCGTTGTAGGTCGGCTAGCAGATTGACCCAGCTTCTAGGGACAGTTGTCAATTACGGTAGTTACGGTCAGACAGGATAGTACTTTCACCTTTCAACCCTAAAGGGTTGAACAGGCCCGACAAGATATTCAAATCTTGTATACAGATTTGGGCTTGATAGCGAAATGACAGTGTCATGAATAAAAGCAGTGAAAGACGCATTGTATGCTCAGCGAACACGTACCGTTTGTTTTAGCAATATTTCCCAAAGGAAATGACGTAAGAGTTTTCCCGATACACCCAGTTATTAATTAGGTACGTTTGCGAGAAAGATGTGATTGGTTGCGATTGATATTTTTATTGCCCGTAAGAATTTCTATTTTGAATGCTATAATATTAGTTTTATGCGTACTTCTATAAAATATATAATTTTTATAATATCTATGACCATTTCATGTCTGTCTTATGATGGTGATAATCTTTGATAATATAATATCAAATAGGATATTGCGAATTTAGGTCAATCACATTTATATACGCTTCTTGTCTAAAGCTTGTCAGAAACTTCTCTAATATGTTCTCATTGGTTTGTAGTCTTCCACAAAACTTTAGTCGTTCCTGTCTTGACGGGTGCCTAACAGAGTTTCGAACTCGGCACTGCCGGCGATGCGTGTAAAATCTTTATCACCCTCATAAAGTAAAAAAAAATGCACGTCTTATTCCTCACAATTTCTAATTAACAAATTGATATTTGAAAAACTGGGACAGCTAGTAAATTCAGGAGGTGAAATGCGAAAATTATTTTTCTGGGAGCAGCAATTTTTCATTGTTCTTATTTAATATTACCGCGTGAAGCCCTAAGAATTGCAGCTTCAATTTTTATTCCGAGCAAAAGGTTTTGTCATTTTAATTCAAAAAAACTCAATTACTCGGTGTTGTAAAAACCTACTTTAATAAATGCTTTAAATAAGTTAAATGAATAGTGGTGGAATTGTTTGAAGGACGTTTAAAAAATATATCTGTGTACATTTTAGAGTGTGATCCAGCGATTGTTCAAATATTTCTTTTGTTATGTAAAGTCATACATTTTCCATTTATATATTTAAATAGCCTTGTGAAATGCAATCGACACTAGTAAAACAATGTTCAGAGGTTGTAAAGATAACCCATCGACGCCTGTGAGCCCTAACTAATAAAATTTTATCAGTTCGAACTTTTGCAACAGACCATAAATTTAATCATATCGAATATTTTCAATTCGAATTACCTTGTCCAGTGAAAACTTATGTTGTTAATTTACTTATCGCTAGAAACATTTTTACGTAGGAGTTCATATCAGCAGCTGATTGCGTTAGTACTATCGAACGGCATCGGCAATCGACCGACGTTTGTATAACGAAGTTAATGGCTAACAATTCAAAGTCTGGGTTCTAATTTTATTGGTTTCAGAATTTCCTTGCCCCTATATAAATGGAAATCACTTACTTAAGTAATTTATGATATGGAAAGTCAGATATGTTGTACCTTATCATGGTTGTCAAGCTGCCAAAATGAAAATTTATGATAAAAAAGTCTTCTAAATAATTAATCTTTATCTATTTTATTATATTAGTTTAAATATAATATTAAAATTATTTTTTGTAAAAGTATTGTCTAATTATTTGAGAAACGAAATAGTTTTTCCCTTGGTACTAACAGTGTATAAGCGTAATAAGTCTCGAGGGTAGGGTTTAGACCTCGACGATGCTTACAAGTTTCACAAAATACGAATGTTTTAATGTTAATGAGGCATAACGAATCCGAGAATAACTTCAACAAATTTATAGTAATAGTTAAGGAATTAAGCTAATTTGAAATTAACTTCTGTTTTAACCTTGATCTATCTATCCATTATTCTAAGATGATTTATAGATCTTCTACTTAATAATCTTCAGCGGTAAGCCATATGCCCTACATCTAATCTTTGAAGACGCTCCAGCTATCAGATAAGAGGAGAAATGACCTCCCCAAATAAGGTGAAACAATAAGTATAAATTAGATATATCAGATGTATCCCCTCATGTTTGAATTAGTAAATATTCCGCTTCCTGAAAAAGTTATTAGGCGATTTTTGCCCTTGCATTTCTACAACTTTACGATTATTTCTAAATACGACTTCGAGCTTCGTAAATAAACGTCTAAGAATCCGGCAGTACAAGAAGAGACGTTTTGCTAGTCAATAGTTATAACTCTATCAAACTAATAATAATGTTGCTCCCAGTAAGGTGTAGGTCATTCGAATTTAAATGGTTCCGTGACTATGAAATATGAAATGACTAAAAAACTATGGCTTCCTTTTAACAACTATTTTCTATGTCAAACTATTTTCTACATCTTAGCACGTTCCTGATATTAACAGATTCTGAAAGCTACGAAATGTTGAAATAACGGGACTTTTGCTAAGCTGTTAGTATGACCTGAATAAGTAAAGACAATCTTTGTACTACTTTGTTAACTATATAAAAAAACCCCAACATGTATAACTGTACTAGTCTACGTACGGGGCTTTCACCCGAATGGGCTTAGCATGGAAATAAGAATATTATTTTTTCTTTTCTACTTTGTAATAATTATTAGTAAAATTTTGTACAATAAGTTATACACCTAATACCTATGTAAATAATAACCTGGAATTGTTTACTTTTCTCGCGTTTTGCAATAACTCTTAAAATGTTCGCATGAGCTATAGTTATAAATAAATGCCATGGGCTATTTTTGTAGAAAATAATAATTATACCCAACATTCTTTTGTTATATCTCAAAGGGATTAGGGAGCATTTTCGATGAAATTTCCCAGACGGCTTGACTTTTTCTGACATTTTTAACAATTATCTTCATACGTTAACCAATTTACACACAACGTCAAGAAATAACATACCTAACCGTCCTAATAAATCACAATCTTTAAATGAGAAACTATATTAATAAATAAATAAATAAATATTATTATTATTATATTAGTTTATTAGTTTTGAAGTTTATACTTAGACAGGCCTTTTTTTATTCAAATTCAACTTCAAAATATTCTTTATTCAAGTAAACTTACAAACAAGTGCTTTTGTATCGTCAACATCTACTGCTGGTTCGGAAAGCTGTTTCTACCGAGAAGAACCAGCAAGAAACTCGGCGGTTGCTCTTTTCAAACAATAATATTATCACTGGTTACATATAGTTACAAATGTCTTGTACAGGGTTGAAGAGAAGCTATATCTTTAATAGTATAATAGGCTTTCTGAATTAGCCTTTTTTAATAGTATTTTTAAACTGCTGTAATGGTAAAGTTAAATTCGATTGTAGAATTTTATTATAGAATCTTATACCCAAACCCACCAACGAATTACGAACTTTTGCAAGGCGCAAAGCAGGAACCGCAAGCTTATGTCGGTTCCCACTTTGTCTATTATATACATCGCCATATATATTTGATATGTATATACTTTAGCAAATTGACCGAGCGTGTTATTTTTATTCCATAGTGCTATATTTATTTCCTAAAAGTTAATAGTTTTCTATAGCCTTTTGTGATATATAATATTACATTTTATGCCACAATGTATTTGATGTACTATTTTGTATTATGTATCACTCTATTTCTAACGCCGTGTGGTATACGGCAGAATAGAATAGACCACCCTCATTTCTTACCGAGGTGTCGTAAAAGGCGACTAAGGTAAGTTGACGTCAGGCTGGCGGCCGGTCGTAAAATACCTAGCCAAATCATGTGACAACATGTTTGACATGTTGAGCCGGCCCCACTTAGAGTGGGATAAGGGCAGGAGAATGTCTATTTTTAATCAATACTTTTTGAATTACAAAGTAAATATTCAAGCAATAGCGGTGTTCTCTATTGACATTACGCAATCATCTATAATACCATGCATCCGCTAAATAGTTTCGCGCACTCCTTACATATTCAATACATTTCAAATTAAAGGTAGCTTACCTACGTTACATTGTCTCATTATTATTAATGGAGTAGAAACTAGTTTCTCATGTAAAAGATAAGCAGCTTATCTTATTTATGTATTGTTTAATAAGTTATGACCACTTATCTTTGTAATTACTAGTTAACGTAGAAGAAAGGGATATATATAAAACACCAATTTATAAAAAAAAAATATAGTAAGTATACAAAAATATGGAACTAAGTACCACTGATCTTGCAATGCACTAGGATTCAATTTAGATTATACGTATCCAAAAACTTCGCTAGGCATATCCAAGTTTTACCACGTTTTCATGTTTGATTATTAATCTGATGAATGATATAAATGTTGTGCCGTGTGGTATCCGGCTGAGTAGAATAGATCACCCTCATATCTTACCGAGGTGTCGTAAAAGGCGACTAAGGTAAGTCGACCCGCCGTGTGGTATCCGGTTGAGTAGAATAGACCATCCTCACTTACCGAGGTGTCGTAAAAGGCGACTAAGGTAAGTCGACCCGCCGTGTAGTATCCGGTTGAGTAGAATAGACCACCCTCACTTCTTACCGAGGTGTCGTAAAAGGCGACTAAGGTAAGTCGACCCGCCGTGTGGTATCTGGTTGAGTAGAACAGATCACCCTCACTTCTTACCGAGGTGTCGTAAAAGGCGACTAAGGTAAGTCGACCCGCCGTGTGGTATCCGGTTGAGTAGAATAGACCGCCCTCATTCCTTACCGAGATGTCGTAAAAGGTGACTAAGGTAAGTTGACCCTCCGTGTGGTTATCCGCTTCGGTAGAACAGACCACCCTCTTTGTTACCGAAGGTAAAATACGACTAAGCTAAGTTGACGTAAGGCAGGCGGCCGGTCGTAAAATACGTAGCCAAATCATGTGATAACATGTTAGTAACATGTTTTGCCGACCCCGCTTAGAGTAGGATAAGGGCAGGAGGATGATGATGAATGATATAAATATCAAAAAAGAAAAGAGGTTACGACATTGAATCCGCAAACCCGCAATATCGTGTGCTACATTTGTTATGTCATTGTGGCTATGTTACTTGATGAAAATTTTTGTTTATACATAGCCGTAATCATGAGATAATATCACACTTAGGTAGGTGAGAGATCATTTTGGTGATTATTTATTCATTTAGTTATAATTTAATTTAAAAGATAATATTAATAATTAATAATTTAACTATGAAAGGTTTTATGTGGCTAACGTGACGCTTGACAAGTTATTTAATAAGTAATCTAAAATATGTCATACATACTCATATCTTATGATCAGTATGAATGATTTAATAATAATAATAATAAATATATGGGACATTTACACACACGGTCATCCGTCCCCAAAGAAAGTAACTTAATACTTGTGTTATGGGTGACGGACAACTGGTAGATATACTACATATATAAGTTTAAATAGATACTTAAATACACATACACACCCAGGCTCGAAGAACCAGCAATTTGTTTATAGAAAATGTTGGCCTTCGGCGGGAATCGCACCCGCGACCCGCAGAGCTGAAGGCAGGGTCACTACCCACAACGCCAACGGGCCAGTCAAGTCAGACAAATGATCCTTGTATTGTTAACTTACATTTTTATTTTCTGGCTGACAGACGATACATCTGTAAACACCGGCAATAATAAACTTGAAGTTTGAATTTAAGAGTTAATAATAAAGCTTGAAGTTTTGACTTAATATTTCTGACACTTATGTTCTTTATTAAGAAGTTGTTTCAAACTTACAGAATAAATATTTATATCTGAAGTAGAAAATAGCTTTTAAACGTGATAGTTATCGGTACCTGCTGCTGGGCGAACGTGTTAGGAACATGATAGGTCATTTTTTCGTCGTCAAACATTTAAAATGCTTTAAACCAATATTGTCAACTGAAAAACAACTTTAAGATAGGGAGTTTTATATTCGTAGATAACATAATTCCTATTTGTATGCCTAGACAATTTTTTAAATTAAATTTGTCAACTTTATTTCTTGTTCTTATCTCTAAGGATCTATGTCTTTTGAAATTTAGTAGATTGCCTATATAATAAATGTTAATTATCTGCTTAAGCTTTCTTCGCTGTTCTTGGACTTTCTAATAGCAATGCATTCTTCTAATTCCATTTTATAAAGGATTCCATTCTTCCATTTGGGAAGTAACGTAAAATGAAAATAACCTGTTGAGGCTTAAGTAAACATTTACAAAAATGTAATCCTTCATTGCTAATATAGTTTTGCGGAAATAAAATATTTTAATTAGTTTATTATTTTAATTAGAAAAAGAGAAGACTATAATAAGTCATATAGGTAAAATCAGTCTTAATTGGACCTTTAACTACTCTCATGAAAAAAAACGATTTTGGTTATTCTAAACGCTCTACATACGATTTATTTCACTCGACATCTAAGAGTTTTCAAATCGCTCTAGAACTTTTCAAGTGCGGCCGTAAGCATGTATGCGTACTTGAGACGAGTTTCTTTGCAAAGTTTCCAATTTAAAGTACTAGAGTTATTTATTATCAAGCTTATATTATCTACTGATAAACCTTTTAATTTCAATTTAACTCAGTTTCGATAGTGGTATTTGTGTCATTCATAGAAATTGAAATTTTATCAGCCGCCCATAAATTTTTGATTGATATATTATTGAGTTTCTACCATCATCAACATTCTCCTGCTCTTATCCCGTTACAACATATTATAAAAAATTTGCTACATGTTTTGGCTAAGTATTTTACGACTTGCCACCACGGTACGACCACCTCGGTAAAAAATGAGGGTGGTCTATTCTACTCAGCCGGATATTTGTGTTTCTTATACATGGAAACTTCTATGACACATATTATATCATGTCAAGAATTTAGTATCAGAAAGTATGTAAGTATGTAAAAGATACGTTGAGAATGATTTTTCTGCAAATGATTCTTGCTATTGTATCGTTTTGCTATTCAGCTTTTAATTTAACTTTGAACTCTGAGACAGGTCAATAGTTTCACGTTGGCTTCTTTTTTTGTTAGCACAAATAATGATGTAGTCGTTTCAAGCTATTGTGTGGATATATTTTGCTGCCAGTGTCAGGTTTTTGCCTTGTTTCTTATTGATGATCGTAGATAAATATTTTTCGAACGAGTTTGCAATATCTATACAATAGACGATCTATTTATTTCTCAGTTTATCTCTCAGTATTATGTCCGGAAGGTGTGTTTGAATTTCATCTTTTTTTTAACAATCCACTTATTGCTCCGATTCGCAAACCACATTTAAGCAAATTGGTAAGTCATTTGCGGTGATAACTACATTCATTTAAAACATTTAAGTACGTCCAAGATAAGTTTGGAAGCTATTTATCTCACATAATATCAATACATAATTTCTATTTAATCCCTTTGAGCTATACCAAAACGATCTATCGTGGAATTATACCCCTTCTACAGAAAAGTACGCTATAGAATATAGCTATATATTATAATATATCTACATATATCGCTCATAGGCTGCAATAGTGGCACAACTCAAAAAACAAGTGTTTTTGACTAAGAATAGCGATACCGGCAGAACTCATAATTCAATGTTAGGCTGTTCATCTATTTTTAAGTTGTGTCACTATTGCAGCCCATGGATGATAGTTACCCATTCTGTCTATTCATTCTGAAAATCGTTTTCCCGACCACCTACCCTTGTAGTACATAAGTAATATTATGCTTTAAAAATAATCCTTTATTCTTATTATGTATACATATGATAGCGAATTCACTTTAAAAAAAAGGGCAGAATATTCAGAAAAAAAGAAGACAAAGCTAAAAGGTATAACTATCATCAAGGAAAATATTATTATTTAATTATTAACATTTATTACTACTTAATGTTCGTGGAATATCTATTTTATTCAGTTATTTTACGTATCATCAAAAATAATATTATATTTAAATTAAATTAAATATATGGGACACTTACGCACACGGTCGTCCATCCCCGAAGTAAGTAACTTAACACTTGTGTTATGGGTGACGGACAACTGCTAAATATACTACATATATAATTTTAAATACATACTTAAATACAAATACCAAACAACAAATTGTTTATAGAAATTGTTGGCCTCGGCGGGAATCAAACCCGCGACCCGTGAAGTTGAATACAGGATCATTACCCACTACGCCAGTTAATAATAAACTGTTATAAGGCCTTATAACATTTTCAACAATAAGTATAAGTAATGTTTATTTTAGTCTCTGACATTGAATTGTTTCTAAAAGTGAGGAAAAAGCATTTTCAAAATTGAAACGCTTTTCTACGAGTTTTGGAACGAAGGCAGACAAATTGTTAGCTTTGATAGTTTCCGCGCTATGCGGTAAGCAAGTAGTGAAAAGATGTCGAGTTACATTACATAGTTTTCGCTACTGACGGACTATCCAGCGTGATTTTGGAAACCTATTCTCGATTTGGTACATTAGTAGGACCATTTTAAATTGACCTTTATAGTTCTTCAAGTCTAAGCAGCAATGTTACTAAACGTGGATGCAAAGGATTTTAAATATACAGGATAGTAATGAAGTTTAAGAATCTTGACAACCTACATCAACGAATAACAAAATATGATTGTTTATGTCTCCTCACTAATATGCCGTGTGGTATTCGGCTGAGTAGAATAGACCACCCTCATTTCTTACCGAGGTGTCGTAAGAGGCGACTAAGGTAAGTCGACCCGCCGTGTGATATCCGGCTGAGTAGAATAGACCACCCCCATTTCTTACCGAGGTGTCGTAGGAGGCGACTAAGGTAAGTCGCCCCGCCGTGTGATATCCGGCTGAGTAGAATAGACCACTCTCATTTCTTAGCGAGGTGTCGTAAAAGGCGACTAAGGTAAGTTGACCCACCGTGTGGTATCCGGTTGAGTAGAATAGACCACCCTCTTTCTTACCGAGGGGTCGTAAAATACGACTAATGTAAGTTGACGTCAGGCAGGCGGCCGGTCGTAAAATACGTAGCCAAATCATGTGACAACATGTTTTTAGCATGTTGTGCCGACCCCACTTAGAGTGGGATAAGGGCAGGAGGATGATGATGATATGTCTCCTCACTAGTACACTCTACATTGGATACCGCATCGTATGAAACAGTGATTAGATTTAACTTTTCCACGTTACCTTCTACCTTGTACTTCGTCATCCCATATCATAAGACAAATTAATAAGCGATCACAAAGTGCTCTAAAAGTTACTCTTTAACGTACCAGGGTTATAATTCAAATATCCATAACATTGTGTAGAAAATAAAGGAATACCATATTACTAAGAAGTATTTTAATATCAGTCATAGTATATAAATCCTTAATAAATAATTTTATAGAAATTAAATAGAAAAAAAAAACAAAAACACAGTAGCTCGTTTCTAAGTAGTTGACGGTCATCAATTTACTGAAAGTTCGAGACTATAGAATATTTTAGCCCTACCCGTTTACAGTTGGTCAGATATATTTGAAAAGCTAACCCTGTGGGTAAATATTTCAATTATTCAGTATTTCGTCAGTAGTCGTGTTTTACTTTGGTGTTTGTATTTACTTGTGATAGTTTGATAACTATGTGTCCTTTTTGCGAAAACACAATCGTCAATTGTTTGACGATTGTGTATATGTATATCAGATATGTTGAGTTTATAAGTCTTTTTGATGTAATTTTTAATTTAATTTTGGCCTATATACATATATAGGATGGATTAGAAATATTATAAAATTCTGACTTTACTTGTTTCCCGATGATTGGCATTTCAATTAAAAGTTTAGGTACAGGTGTATTTATGTTTTTGCATTTTCTATTTTCATTGATATTTTATCGATAAAGAAAAAATATAAGTACATACCAAATCTTAATGATTTCCATTTATTTAATTTTTAATTTATTTTAATTCCATTTATTATAGAATTAGGCGTTATTTTCCGGAGATCCATAATACAAAAGTAATAATAAAATTATTTTGCTATAATCCGCGATTATTATTACTTTTAAACTAGTAGACTTACTTTAACATTTATAGATATATAGTTTTTCCTTGCGAGTGATAAATTAATTATAAGTTGTCCATGATGATATATTTTCGATTATTATTGTTGTAATACATTATTATATTGTATACGCCGTGTGGTATCCGGCAGAATAGAATATACCACCCTCCTTTCTTACCGAGGTGTCGTAAGAGGCGACTAAGGTATGTGCCGTGTGGTATCCGGCTGCATAGAATAGACCACCCTCATTTCTTACCGAGGTGTCGTAAAAGACGACTAAGGTAAGTTGACGTCAGGCAAGCGGCTGGTCGTAAAATACGTAGCCAAATCATGTGACAACATGTTGTAACATGTTGTGCCGACCCCACTTAGAATGGGATAAGGGCAGGAGAATGTACATTATTATATTGTATACATTATTAAATTATATATTTTGACTGTACAACATAAAATCGTTATGTTATACCTAAGAATAATGGAAATGTGATATATTGTGAAAATAATAAATAGGTAAATGAAAATATTTGAATTAAGAAACGTGTTGATTTTATTTACAGAAAATAAAATAACCTCTTCTTTCATTGTTACAGGTAAGAAGAAATAAAAGAAGGCTAAAACTAAAGCTTTTAGCGCAACGTTAAGATTTATAAGGTAGGTTTTTTAGAAAAATATTTTATAGAAATGAAATGTGTAGACAGCGTTTCTATTGTTCAGCGCAGATAAGGCATCAACATTGTTAATCCACGTTACTAAGGAGAGCGGCGGCAATACTTTTTAAATGATATTTTTTACTTACATTTCTCTATTTTCTCGGTTTTAGTATATGTTGAGGTAGGTTCTATATTTCTTTGCGTTCATAAATCATTTAACATATAAAATTATGAACGGAGGTGCGGTTCGATTGAATGTCTACTATAATCCATATTCAACTTCATCGAAAAATACGATTTTCCCAATGCAAATATTGAATTGTTTTATTAATCATCCATAATAATAATTTTGGAAACCGGGCGACACAGCGTTCACGGGTCTTTTAGTTATTAATGACTGTTTACTTTTCTAACGCCATGGCATAAATAAACAAGTAAAATTTATTTTTCATTAGGTTCGGTACTTACTAAAATAAAGGTACATTATAAATTCATTTCTTGTTTTCATTCATCAATGTGTTATGCCATAAATTAAATTAAATTTATGGCATTATATTATAATTTAAAGATTCTTTTTTTTTATTAAAAAATTGATATTTTTAAATCTGGAAGTACATTGACTTTCAATGACTAAAAAAACTATGATTTTAATGTTCACAAACGAATTCATCCACTTTCTAAGTTTAATAATTTTGAGGATACTTTAAATAAAATGATATTCTACTTTATAGTAATAAAGAACAGTAATTGAAATAATATTTGATTTAAAGAGTAATTCATTAATCTTAAAAATTTTCGGCACGTGCAGCGAAGTTGAAGAAAATAATTAAACTAATGAGAATTATCTTTTTAATTTAATTAAGATTAGGTATTACTATTTAAAATAATTGAATTCCTATATTTTAGAACGCTTCCACGTAGCGTAGATAATACAATATTAGATCAAATATTATCTTTTTAATAATTATACAATTATCTGTACAATAATTCTATACAACAAAGTAAAAACCTTCGTTAAGAAATTTTGAAAACTTAGACGTAAGTCTGAACGGATGAATGACTACGAATAACGTAAACATCAAATATTCAGTTCGCACTACGTGCAACTTATACTGTCCTCACGTTCTGTCAGAACTAGTGAAATGGCAGTCGGTTCACAAATCGGTTATCGTATATTGTCGGTTGCCTGCAAAAGTCAACGCATAGCCATCGATTTTTCACTGTATAAAAGCCAATCTTCTGTAATAGCCTTTATTTTGCTTTGAATTGAAAAGTCATTGTTCTCAATGTGCAATATCACATCGGCTTGTATCAATGCGTATCATTTTACCTTTGAAGGCAAGAAGTGGCATTGAAAAAAGTGTAAAGCGCATTCATTGTTTTCACGTTTAGCTGTGACAGCCGATGGTTGGGTCTAATGGAACGATATTTACTTTGGACCGGGCTTTCACGTTGCCAGCAAGTACGGGGCAAATCTTAGAAGTATTTATAAAGGAACGGCCAAGCTCGAGTTAATTAACCCCGTTTATCAGTAACATTTAGTTCAATGGATTGCTTTTACTCTTCAAATGTTTATTCAGTTTTATACTATTTTCATTGAGTACTCTAAGAATAATACTTTTTATAGAATTTTAAGATGTTTAGACACGTTTAGAGATAATATTAAACTTAGGCAAAAGCATGTGATAATTTATACGTATAACAACGGCTTCGCCCGTGTGGGTTTTCAGTGATTTATGAAAAATTTTCCGAACTTTCTATATTTTGGACATAAAAGTAGTTATTGTGTAACCTATCGCGGACTTTTTTCTAGTAGTTTTATAGATCTTCAATTCTCTAGTACATTACTTTAGCGTATCTCGGCTGGTTTACGCAGCGCACGCGACTATAGCCCCCAGAAAGCAAGTTTTTTTAACAACCGCTCGATCTCTTCGACACAATTTACATAATACCGATATGTATTATTTAATTTAACCATCCGGAAACATTGCACTATCTTTTGGTGAAAACCGTACAGAAATCCGTTCAGTAGATTTTGAGAAAATCGATTACATTCAGACAGACAGCTTTTTGGGACTTTGTTTTATGATAAGTATAGATAGATAGTGTTCATTCATCTTTAATGAATACATTTAACTAGTTAATAATACTAAAACTTGCATTTTCATAAACTTTATGACTGGATGTTTAAAACAGGCGAACGTGAAATACGAAAATTTAAAATTTGTTTTGCGATACGGACGATACATAATAAGTGACGCTATCTATCCTGACAAGTTTAAGTATTATATACATATTGATGTACATACATAGGTATGAATTAATTCAATCCTATCGTCCAAAGCATAAATTCATAAAATCAGTTTTTAAAAGTTCAAATGTTCACTATATTGTTGTTCCCTGTACAGAATTGATACAAGATGTAGAAAATATACATAATGAAAATAAGGGTAAAATTGGATAACAGAATTTACCTACAGAGCAGTAATTGCGTAAATGTGACTTGCATTTACCGCTGTTTTATGTTGCCTTTCAGTTTTCGAATTCGCTTAGATTCTTTTCTGAAAAATGATTTATTTGTGCAAACATTAATTTTCACGAAAAATATTACTGAGCTTTAAGTAGGCGGCAGCTAAATAAATAATAATCTTAACTCGTGTTTTTTAGATTACTTTTTGTTGAACTGACTATGAATTAAATTTTAACGATATTCTGTTTCCGGATTTTCCGTTAGGTTGGTCGTTATTTTAAGTTCTTGCTTATTTGTAGCTTGGATAAAAGTGACATATCATTTTTAGTTCCACAATTTAATCAACATCGTTACAAGTAGGTATTTTAAGTATAGATTGCAATAATTTGCTGATTGAAGAAGGAGAAATATTGGTAAAAATCGACTAGATGGAGAGATTAAAGACTTGGATAATAAATGATATATGTATTAAAATATAGTGCCCTGTGAATCTTACGTGTATGTTATGACGTGTCTATTTTGTGTCCAACAGTCTACGTCCACAACAGACGATAATAAAATTAGTTTCGTATGACATTACCTCAATTCTCATTTATTTCATTGATAAGTTTTATAATAATAAGAAATAATAACTATACCTTATAGGGAATGTATATTACTATCAATATTGCGCGTTACTATAGCGAAATATGAACTGGGTTGTAAAAATTTAGTGCAACCAATTCTAATAACGTTACACTGTCATTGTTTTCCGTAATATATATTTATAAGGGAGAACTGTTTTCCTGTTTTTTTTTAATTTAATAAAAAAACTAATTTTATTTATTTAATAATATTCAATTGTACCTAAATTAATATCTATTTCTGCCCACTACAAATCAGAATCAATAGAGATATTATAATCGTAGAGCTATTTAAGCAGAGAAGGGAAGTCAGCTTAAAATATGCCCTATTACAACAAAAAAAAAAACAAATGAAAGCGTACAAAACAAAGTGTATCTGTACCTGTCTCTCTTTTTTATATGTGATTAGACAAAGATAAGTATACGAGTTTCATCTTCCCTCTCATTATTTATATTGGCACTTTCAGTTAGTCTACACTCTACAGCTTCCCTACTCTAAACTAAACTAAACTCTATGATTATAATACAGTAATAATATTTAAAAGAAAACAGATACGTAGTAAGCAATTAGTCAATATGAGAAATAGATGTTACCAGGTAACATATGTTACTCGTATCTAAAATGTAAATCTATACATATTATAAAACAAAGTCCCAAAAAGCTGTCTGTCTGTATGTAATCGATCTTCGCAAAATCTACTGAACGACTTTTTGTACGGTTTTCACCAAAAGATAGTGCAATAGTTCCGGATGGTTTAGGTAAATAGTAAATATCGGTATTATGTAAATTGTGTTAAAGAGATCGCGCAGTTGTTAAGAAACTTGCTTGCTGGGAGCTTTACTCGCGTGCGCTGCGTAAACCAGCAGAGATACGCTAAAGTAATGTAGTAGAGAATTGTAGATCTATAATAAAACTACTAAAAAGTGCGCAATAGCATGTCTCTATCTCTCACGGTTAACTCACAATACTACACTACACTACTTTTATGTTCAAAAAATAGAAAATTCGGGAAAAGTTTCCTAAATCACTGAATTCCACGCGGGCGAAGCCGTTCTTGGCACAGCTAGTAGTATAAAATAGGAGAATATAATTTTTTTATATAATATATTAGTGACTCACATTTTAATGTGAATTAAAACCATAACAATATATCTATTAAACTAGGAAATTGACGAAGAATTTCAAAATTATTGACTATAAGTTGTACTGTTGAAAAATAAATTAGCTTCTGTCCATGACATCGACTGCGTTGACATCGTTACTTCGATAAAATAACGGGCTATTTTGTGTTAAATCAATTACCGATCAGCGGTTTTGCACGACATACACATTTATATAAGACATTATATGTATAATTTTCTTCGACTATCGATAATTATTTTTTCTTAATCTTAATAAACTGACTTTTCAGTTGTTGCGAATTGATTTTCTCAACTTTTGTTATCAAAAATATAAGCCTTTAAAGTGTTATACGTTGACATTGTTTTAACAGAACAATGGAACGAGAATGCTTAATAAGACAGTCACAACTATTGAAAACAATCATGCTTTCATAAAACGTTCCCACTTTTATGTTAAAATTGAAATCCCCTACTTACTCGGCCTAATTAACGAGTATCAATTTATCTAGCTTACTGCTTTTTGACTAGCTCGTTGGCGCAGTGGGTCGTAACCCTGCCTTCAGCTCCGCGGGTCGCGGGTTCGAATCTTGCCGAGGGCCAACATTTTCTATAAATAATTTGTTGGTTAGTATATCATATATGTAGTATCATATCAGTTGTCCGTCACCCATAACACAAGTATTAAGTTACTTACTTTGGGGATAGACGACCGTGTGTGTAAGTGTCCCATATATTTATTTATTTCACACACAGCCAAGTTTCCTCTTTAACTCAGGTAGCGTATTGCTGGTATTTAACAAGGATTCGTTCATTATGAAATACTAGTTTTTGCCCGCGGCTTCGCCCGCGAAGAATTTGTTCTGCCACAGTATTTAATTTAATTAAATTTATGATTCACAATTTTGGTCATAGTGGCTTTCACAAAAAAGGTAGATATAAACTGTCGCGGACTTTTATTTAGAACTATTCAAGACAAACAATATTACGGTACATCATCTTTGTGTAACTCAAATGGTTTAGGCAGCGTACGCCGACATAGCTCTCAGAGCCAGATTTTTTCCGACTTCATTGATCGTTATATTACATAAAATCATTTAGAACCTATATAACTGTAAAGTTTCATTCAAATCCGTCCAATAGTTTTTTCGTGAAAGAGTAACAAACATCCATCCATACTCACAAACTTTTGCATTTATAATATTAGTAGGATGTAACATACTACCAGTTTTGCATGGACCGACTGTTCCCCTTATGTCAATGATTATTATCTATTATTGATACAAGACATTAAAGGTCTGAATTATATCATAATTCAGGTTAAAGTTAAACTATACATGAATTAATAGTTTTTATGTCAAAGTCCGAGGGGCCCTTGAGCTTGGCAGCCTGGAGCACTGCCCGTTCTAGCCCTCCGGTAGCTACGACACAGTCTGATAAATGCAATTAATGGTACTACAATCTAAGTCTACCCTTATCTCACACCTATTTCTACACACAGTGCGAATTACACTACTTATATTATGAATCTGAAAGTTTGTATTTTAAGATGTGTCGTTTTTAGATGAATATAAAGGATATTTTACAATATGTAGTCACCCAAACGCGGACAGAAGCTTGTCAAATTAGATTTCTTGATGTGTTGTCATCTGGGGTTTAGTTAGCTAATTTGTAGAAGAAGAAGAAGAAGAAGAAGAATTTGTACCTGGTTTATGCCATCTGATTACTGACCATAATTTTTAACTCGGAATGCAATAGATGCTCAGAGTCATGTATATAATGCCGGGTCCCCACGCAGCGACTTTGATTGCCGTCGACTCTTCAGATACTTTTAGCTTTTGTGTCCTCACTATAGCAATTATTCATTATTAATGTTTAGAGACCTGATATACTCACGTCTTGTTGTATAGGATTGACCAAATGGACAATTGTTCATTATCCATTTGTTAGTAGATGTGAATGGACCTCAGCGACTTTTCTATGAAATTTTCCAGTTCTAGTGTGCTTCGTTGATTGTAATGTCTTAAGAAACTTTTCTTTTAATCATCCACAATGCCGGTAAATTCTTGTGAAGTTTAATCAATTCCAATACAAATTCATGTGAATAATTACGAAAGTCTGCCATTTTTATTTTTTTCGGACATTGACATTAAGTAGCGCCGTGTCATATATGCTACGTCCACGCGGAAGTGATATCGCTGGCGACCGGCGACTTTATAGAATTGCAGCGATCGAATCGACGAAATTGTAGCGATCTTAACTAGCTGTTAATTTTCACGTCCACACGCCAATGTTCCAGTCGCCGGCGATCAAAGTCGCTGTCGTGTGAACTATACTTAACTCAATGTTTCGGCGTACGACCTTTTTTTATAAAATTAAAATGTCTAATTTTTAGGTTTGCCGTCACTTACCATGAAGAACAAAGTTAAAAAATCTGACGAATTCCGGCATTCCAGAAATAGTTCTGGATGGGTTAATTTTCCGTGTTAGATTGAGTTTTGGCTGTAGATATTTATTATCTTAGGTAAGCTATTCCTACAAGTAATTGCAATCTTCTACAAATATCTGTAAGTGTGCTAATAACCTCATAATGTTAGTCTATCTAATTACGATACTAAAATCGTTTATAGATAAAATCTAAACTACTCACAATAAAAATTTGAAATTTAAAAATCTATTTCTCAATAATTCTTAGTAAACCATTGCTTATGCAACGTTAATTAACTGAATTGCCCGCTGGGAAATTGATTTTATCTAATACTACTCAGTATATACATAAAGTTGTTAGTTAAAACTATGAGGAACTATCCATATGTCCATATATTGCCTAAAAAAACTACGTTTATTATAACGTATATTATAACGTTTATTATAACGTAGATCACTTGTGCGGTGTACTTTCTATATCTGGTTAGACAACGGTTTTATGTTTCACAATTACATACGGATTCTTTGTTCGCAATTTAGAACGTTGCTGAAATAATTTGAGAGAAATAGGAAAGCATTTAATAATGTTGTATTTAAAGCTAATTTTGCGTTTGTTGTCTAATACAGATAATTCTACAGTATATGCAAACGAATTCCTATTTAAATTTTATGTCAAATGGTATATATTAATCAGCTAAAGTTTTATTAATTGTAAGTTTTCTCGTATTATTGGCCGTGTAGGATATTCCTGATAAAATTATTGTGCGAATATGACATTTGTTGACCTTGTAATTTAGCAGAAAATGTCTTGTTACTACTTTTCTTTCTACTGGTATCTATTTGGGATGTATGAAAGCTTTGTTGTTGTAATGGGTTTGCCAACAGTATAGTAGGTAAGTAGGCGGCAAATTGTTATCGTTTATGATATCTGATGTACACTATATTTGTGACAACGTAATAACGTATAACTTACATATGTTTTGTATTACTGTTATTGCTTTTATATGTTACTTCTTCGTCATATAAAAAGAGTCTCTCAAAGTTTTAGCTGAATGTAGATGTTTTAAAGACATAAAAAAAGGTTGGCTCAACATTTTAGATACTTAAAATTTTTAGTGTAACGTAGTATCGATTTGTTTAGTGTTTGAGGGATTTGATGTAGAAACATCTATGTGTACATCGGTTGCTAAAGTGTTTGTACGCAAATCGCATTATGTCGAACCGTATCCAAAATACTGCGAGACGAATTCAACAAGATTTTATCTTTTTAAACTTTGTATCGCTTTGGATAACCTTCTTAAGTAAGTTTTGGACTGGAAGTGATTAGAAAAAAATGTTAAGAATAAATACCATAAACACACTTGATTCTCATCGATATAAAATCTTAATGTTGAGCCTATTAATATATTAATATCTTTATTTGCGTACATAAAATTGAATTTTTAAAGCTCACAACAAAGAGTTTTTTTGTCACATGTTGTACCGACCCCACTTAGAGTGGGATAAGGGCAACAAAGGGTTTTTTTTCAATTAAAAGCGAACTTATATGATCATAATTAAGCGGTTTCAAGCCATATATTATTGGCATTGGTATATTAAGACACAAAAAATATTCAATAAGTTAAATGGTTAGTCAAATACTTGCTGACAACGATGAAATGTCAACAAGGTAAAGTTTGCCTAAGAATTTTGGCGCGTTGAAATACTGTGAGAATACGCTTGAAAGAAAAAAAGATAAGCTATTCGATTATATGTCACTTTAGTTAAGGATTTTTGGGGGGATTTACTTCAAATTGTTTTTGATCTTGTTTAATTAAATGTTTAGTGTTTATATTAAGAAAGGTAGGAATGATAGTGAAGAAAAAAAAAATTATTTGACATCATCCTTAACATTGTAGAACAGCTCAATAATTTTGAATCATGTAATCTTTGTTTTGAATCAAGATGATGTATGTCAGGAGAAAAATCGGTGCTATTTAAGAATTCGTTATATTTCTCATATTCTTTATGGGATTTCTATATTTATTAACATTCTGTAGTCTGCATATACTTAACGGTAGAGGCTTGAGGTTTATTTCCATTAAAAATATTTTGTACTAAATCTACGTCAATTTATACATATTACAAAAGCTTGTAACTCCCGTAGGTTTTATACTTACTAAAACTTTAAGAAAGTTTTAGTAAACAATAAGAATTACGGTACTGGATAAGAGTTCTTGTTGGAGCTTTCCAGTACTAGTTATATTAGAACACAAAAATCCATACGACCTCGTTTGTTATCGTGTTCATATTTCCGACATAAGATCTGCCTTAATTATTTTCGGTTACGACGAGTTTAAATACATAGTTTTCCGCGAAGATAGAACCTATTCTGCTGACATAAGCTAGCTATTAGAAACATTAGTTTATTTGTTTTCGTGCTTTATCTACGGCCAACTTAAAGTTTATCTTCAAAAGTGTTTTTACAAAAGTATGCCATTCTGTCTAGATAACTGTTAAGATCAATCTTAAAGCTAACAAAATTATATTTGGCTGACTATATGCTTAATATTGTATGAGGTCATCAACCTCCTGTTCTTATTCCACTCTAAGTAGGGTCGGCGCAACATGTTTTAAACACGTTGTCACATGATTTGGCTGCGTATTTTACGACCGGCCGCCTGCCTGACGGCTACTTACCTTAGTTAAATTTTTCGACACCTCGGTAAGAAATGAGGGTGGTCTATTCTATTCAGCCGGATACCACAAGGCACGAATATTGTATAAAGTAAAAATATTTGTTCTAAGTGATATAGATAAACGATACATAAGAAAAATATGTAAATTAAAGAAATAAAATGTGTGTCTATTACTTTTGCATCATACGAACTGAGTACACTAAATTAAAGTTTTTTGATTATTTTTATCCCTATCGATGGGCTTTCACTACTTGGCCGTTTCATATAAAGCGTACAAACATGAAATAACCATATCCGTAGAAGAAATAGGATTACCCACATAGCCCAACGAGTTAAAAAGCTAAGGTGACGATGGGCGGGGTACAAGGCTTTATGAACCAAAGGGTTTTTGGGGTCCCAAGTCTATAGTGACTCAATATCGCAGCAAGCCACTGTTCGCGTCGTTAATCCCCATGGGTCTCCCATGTTCAACAATGGACGTTTAAACAACGGAAAAAAACTTATATTATTTTTAAATATTAGTAATCGATTTGTATTTTACTTCGCCCCTAGAAAATTGGGCGTAAAATATTCAAACTTGTAAATATTTTAACAGATACTCAAATCAAATAAATCCGCAGTGTCGTATCCAGCTGAGTAGAATAGACCACCCTGATTTCTTACCGAGGTGTCGTAAAAGGCGAAAGTAAGTCGACGTTAGATGGGCGACCGGTCGTAAAACACCTAGCCAAATCATGTTACAACAAGTTTAAAACATGTTGTGTCGACCCCACTTAGAGTGGGATAAGGGCAGGAGAATGATGACTCAAATCAAATAAATATTAGAATTTTAAATTTTCCTCAAATTTTCGCTAGACCGACATGAGTACATGCCTAGAACATAAAACGTCCATAACTATATGAAAACAGTTCTCTCACTGATGAATTTGGAATAGATCCAGAATCATGAATATTCTTTATAATATTAAATCTCGGATTTTTATAAGATCGTTTGCTTGTGACGGAAATTCCAAAAATGTGTACACTTGACGCTTTAGCCAACTCGTGTTTAATGAAACGTGAACTCATATTTTTGTACCCTTTTGCTTTTTCCAATATTGTAGGGAAGCAAAAATACAAGTTTCAGTGATGTAAACGAAATCGATTTATCTAATACCATTAACTAACTGTTAAATAATTCACTAAATTATGAGATAAAATGTGGAACTGGGAAAATTATATCTATATATTTTTTTATACTTTACCGGAATTAGGATACCATTAACATTCAATGAAATTGATTATGTATAATTTTAAGTTAATTGTATAATTAGCAATAATACCTCAATATGTTCAAATCATCTCGGAACTGGACTTAGTGGACTTTTAATTAAATTTGCTGATGTCACCATAAGTTGTAGGTTTTTTATACATTTTTTGGCTGCATTCCACTAAGGAAGGAAATGTAGTATAGGCTGAGATGTGGTGCGTTAGGCGTCATTGCGCGTGAGGGCGGGCGGGCCGCCGAGAGGGGCGGGCGGCCAGTGGCACGCCGGCCGGCAGCGCGATTACGCGTGTTTAACCGCACCGTAACTTTCAAGACGAGAGTTCACTGGACAAACCGAGATTTGATAGGGTAGTTGCGCACTATTGTTCTGTGACCATCAAATTTTGGCATTGTGTTGGATAATGTGAATGTTTTGTGAAACAACTTTGTTTTTTGAAAAGTAGTCACAGTAATTACGGCGTTGAAACAATGATCTGAAAACAATAAATATCGTTAAAAACCGCACCTAGTTTCCGGATCTAATTATCACAGAATTATTATTTTTATTTATTGATTTTAATTCAGTTGTACTTTTAACTATCGAAATTTCGATAACTACTGTCATTTATTAAACAAATACTAAACTATACGTATACAAAGTGGTTCTAAAATGAATATGATTTTGCGATTTATTATACATATACAATAACTAAAAATTATTGTTTGGAATTTTCATTAAACCAAAGTCATGATGAAATTATTTTGCTTTTATTCATGGCCAAAGAATCTATTTCGACAAAAAGCTAACTATTCGCTTTTACGAGTACATATATCTTATACATGCAGGATCAGTAAATAGAGCGTACCCATTACTTACTTTACATTACTTACTTTACTACTTACTTAGATTTACTTAGACCTAAAACTCTCGTATTTCTAGCGCGACCGAAGCTTCATCTAGGAGATAGACTACAATAATATCTCCACGCTTTAGTTTGATGAAAATAGTAGTATTATAAGTAGTACATTGAAATACAAATACATATATAATAAATATACATCCCACGCTGCGAATGAAAGACTGTAATTATTTCTACAATTATTTCAGCACAATAAATAATAAAAATGAAAAAAAATATAATCAACCTATCGATTTTTAAAGATATTAAAAGATTTATAGATTATTAGATAATACTAATGGATGATGATGATGACGAAAAGAACACAGAAAAATCGAGTTGAACAGACATGAATTTTCAGTATATTGTATGTGTAAATTCTTAAAAGATAAAATAATAAAAGATAAAAGCGTTCATTGAAAATATTTTTGCCAATTCTTTTCAGTTATTAGATAAGATTGTTTTGTGTAATCACAGTGCATTGATATAGGTGTTAATATTTTTGCGCATTATTAAATTCAATAAATTTGTATTGTATTTTTTCATGACGTTAAATGAGAAGGTTGTTTGTATTGAAATTTAAAATAAAAAGACAGGAAAATCAATGAAAACAAAAAGACTATGCTAAATATATAATAGAGAAATAAAATGATTTAATTATAATTAATCCATACTAAGGTAAAACCTGTGCCGTTAATATTGACAGTATAAAAAATATATATATAACCGGAATGATGATGAATTGGTATATTTTATTAATAATCTTCGAATGTCTATTGCACGATTCTAATGCATTTATAATTTAATTGTAATCTTATTTACCAGCTGTCAAATAAGCTTAAACATCAAAATAATATGATAGGCGGAGATATTAAAATTAACATTGCTCCTTCAACATATAACTATCATTCTATTCAATATACCAATGTAGCTGCATCGCATGCAACACATCTGTTAATACATATTCTACTAAGTGAGACACTTGTTTCAAATACGTTTGACTCAAGATTTGCTACAAAAACATAAGCTATTATTCAAAGTCTGATGTAACAGACTACAAAATGTTAAAAGTCACGGATCACTACAAAGAAATAGACGAATAAAAAATAATACTAATATTCTACATTTACTGATAATTTCTCGCTAAACTAATAACTTATAATATAATGTTAAAATGCATATCATAAGTGATGAAGAAAGTAAGATACTCATATCATACTTGTTCGTTGGAAATACATAAAAATATTTTATAATGCTCTTGCATTCGAAAAGCTTTCTACATTAAGTCGAGAGGGGATTGTATTCCATGCAACCGGCTCGTTACAGATGTACGCTTGGATAAAATCTTAAGCTCTAGATATAATGGCAAGATTATAAGATACTTGATTAACATACTTGATTAAGATACTTTGTTAACATACACCTTGTGTATAACCTTTTTACCTCTTATTTTTTAACTATTCTATCTATAGGCGTTTAACAGTTTTTTTAGAGATATGAATGATAGTTGTATAGCGTACTCAAGTAATATATAGAACGAGGCGTTACTTTGCGGAGATTCATAATACAAAAGTGATAATTAAATAATTTTGCTATATTCCATGATTAAGTAAATAGAAAATATATAAAGTGCTAAATGTAGAGTAGACGTCACCACAAACTCAACAATTATTTCGCCCCGCAACCGAATCATCATCAGAATATAGACTCCACGACAGAACCGCATACGACCCATTACCCAAGCAAGCATAATTATATACTAATTGGTTCACCTCCCACCATTTGTTTTACCTCCGAACATGTGTAACAAGCTACTAAAGTATCTGAAGTATATATTATAGTATCATTCAACCATAATTTGTTGTTTCTATTTTTGTCTTTTATTTATTTTCTGTATATGCTTCGATAAAAATCAATTTGAAATCAGTTCAAATAATTTCTGTCAATAATTGGTGTAAATAACATCATTAGCTATGATCAAATGAAACGGGTAGCAGCATTTAGAAAATTATTTAATATTACGATTACATTTTTCTTTCTTGATATTTGTTAATTCTGCCTAAGTATAAAACTCTGTAACAACTCTAAACAGTAAGAGTTATCCTCTTTTAAAGAATATCTATTACCAAAGTAGATTAAAGCGTTGTCTTCAATGGGCCATTTATATTTCTGCTAGTTCCATAAAAAATCGACATTAATATATTATAATAAGTCTAGTGGATTCAGATCGGTTAACCACCGAGAGAGCGAACTGGCTTTGAGTATTTGAGTTTTTTAAATTGGCTTTAAGTTGTTTTGAGTAGATCCAGGGCATCACACAATCCAAAAATGATCTCTGGATACTTTTCAGAAAAAGTATTCGCAGAGTCGTATTTTCACAAAAACCATATTTGTATCTCTATGATATTATCGTCTTAAATTACGATGTCATTGACTTATTACATTACAGTACTTCCAATTCTACTATAGCATATACTGTGATTTGGAAGAATATTTAATGGCATTACCTAGAAGAATTTTTGCTGTACATGTTGATAGCATAAAAAGTTCTAAATTTATTCCATGTTTAAAAATCACGATACTCATAAAATGAAGTATTGTGATTTTGACGATTGCCTGATAAAGGAATTGTAAGGCGAAACGTGAATGAAATAAGGTGTATTAAACTTGTGAAGTGCTAGTTCTGTATGTTGGCAGCAGTTACGGTGTATACTAATGACGGCAAGTATTAAGATAGGATAGACCATATTGTGTAGTATACTGGTCTGTGTCACTGTTTTTTATGGAATCTTATTTTTTATGGTGTTGTATTGTGTTTTTATTAATGCAAAAATGTTTAGCAATATACTTAACATTTGGCTGCAGTATTATATAAATCCTTTACTTTGCATTTTTTGCCATGTTTATAACATTAAAAGGACCGAAAAATAAAAAATGAAAAACATCAAAAAGCTATAAAACTGATAATATTTCTAATACATAAATTCGAACTTGTAAAAAATATGTGCTTCTTCTAGACTTCACCTAAGTGATATTTGTATGTATGACTTTGCGTATCTTTATAAAGATGCTGTCGAAAGTCGTAGCTACTTGAAACATTTTTCCTTAACGGGCAGTTTGTATGGGGCAAAAAAAGTTGTTTTCCTATTGCCCTTGAAAGTTGTCCAGTTTCTCTGATCTCCCAATATGAACTATCACTGGACTTTAACAAGTAATATATATTGCCAAAAACGCAACATGTTTTAAAATAAACTTTTACAAGATGATTATGAACCGTTGTAGACAATTCACTTCAATACAAGATGTCTTTGCCCTACAGTGGAATTCCATCGGTTAAAATGACACTCAACTGTCAAGTTATTGATATCGTATTTGACTGAAACAAATTGGTCCGGTAATCAGCTACCGATTGGCATATTCATACGCTTCAATCGTAACACGTCGTTGATCTGCAACGGGACATTAATAGCTATTTGTCAACCGCGAGCTAATGACTGATGTATGATGACGTAATTACTTTAACAGTCTCATTCATTGGTTAAACCCGTCCTTTTATCTTATGACACGAGACATGAATTTAAATTATGCTGAAATTCAATCATTACGGACATTGTGTTCTTGTTACACGTATTACTTAAACATTACCAGACTTAGTAGTGAGTTAGGTATTCTGTTGTTATTTTTTTTGGATTTAAAAATTCGGATCTTTGAAATCATGTTTTATCTAACAGTATTTGTTCACCGTTATTCTTACGTGTTGCTATTTGCACTGGATTTTCCTGCAAGTTCCTTCCCACCAAATTCTAGAAACCTACTTGCTTACTTCTCCCTTTAAATCTTCTTAAGAATTTGCGAACGTCACCTACTTTAATGTATTACAGCATGGCAAGCGTTCAACATAGTGTTTCTTCACACAGCTGTAACAAGTACGATTGTTAATGATTTAGCATTAAACAATTTATAGTATTAGAGGAATTAGAATTTATAGCGTTACTTGCGGAGGTCCATAATATAAAAGAAATGAATATATTATTTATTTTTATTACTGTGCTATGGGTATTAAGTTACGGTATATTATATTCTTCTATATATAGATATTCGTATATTCTTCAGCCGGGATGTTATTTAAATCCAAATATTGCAAAGGTTCAAAAAGCTGCAGGCCTACCATGAAATTTTAGATAACGATTCAATTCAAAGTCAGTACCTAAACCGATCAGCTTCCTTTTCGTACCATGAAGTGAGGATTGTATTGGGGTTGTAATGTTTGAAAAGGATAACGTTATATGAACTATAGATAACTCTGTCTCTTTTACTAACATGCTTTTTGGACGCATTCTGAACGCTCATTCGGAAACGACTTAAAGTGTGCATCTTTAGACGTCATGGTATGAAAAAGCAAAACAATTTAGTTTACGTCTTCAATTGAGTCGCAATAACAGTTCATGCTAGGACTGATGTACGTTAAATCCGTCCTTCCGCCTCTTCGCCCACGATGTGCTTGGGCTTCAAACCAGCTCCAATCGCGTATCGATTACGTGTCAGCCAAATAACGAACCTATTATATGGGAAGTATACGGAGGGTTAATGAAACTGTCAATCCACAGTTGTGTTCTTTATATTCATAAGATAAAACTCGCCTTGTTTATCGATATATGCACTTTACCGCTTACTTTTGGACTTATTCCTGTCATGTCTAGTGCAAGATATCAAATGACTTATTTTCAGGAGTGTTTATACATCTCTTATGAATTATTATTCATATTATACTATACAATTTGTAATGTAATGAAGTTATGCATTATTAATTTCGTTGGCGCTGTGGTTAGTGAATCTGCCTTCAGCTCCGTTGGTCGCGGGTTCGATTCCCGCCGAGGGCCAACATTTTTTATAAACAAATTGTTGGTTCTTCGAGTCTGGGTTTTGTATTTAAACTTATATATGTAGTATATCTACCAGTTGTCCGTCACCCATAACACAAGTATTAAGTTACTTACTTTGGGGACGGACGACCGTGTGTGTAAATGTCCCATATATTTATTATTTATTTATTAATATTCATACTAGTACAAATATGAAAGGTCTATGTTCCTGGCTGTATGTTATGCTTTCATTCAATGATAATTGGTACAATTGAACATATAGGATAAAGAAATTCCCACTTTACTTTCGGGAATACGAAAAACAATATGGTACATAATTGGGAATATTTTAACAGTACTTTACTGTTAAAATATTGGATGGATGATGATGTCACGGGCAACGCTTTTATTATATATTTTATAATCTTACACAAGCTTAATGTACATTAAGTTAGTTTAAAAAAGTAGATTTTTAAATAAATCCTAATCTGTTGATTTAAATAATATCTACCTAATCTAAAAGAAAAGAGTCACAAGCTTTTTATATCTCGCACCTGGACATGCTTTTATTCTCATTTGATATATGAGTTGGTGAGTAAAGTATTTTTCTGAAATAATTTTCCGATTGTAGGTTTTCTTGCTATATTTTTCTCTTCCGTTTGTCGCATGATGAGTTTTTAATGTCAATTATGCGTTGATGTCTTGATAGGAGGTTATTTTGGGTTGATTTGCCGTCAATCAGGTGTATTCGTTACTTTCGTGATTTGTCTATATCACTCATGTCTTTTTGTTGTTATCTACATCTTAATTTTAATGTTCTTTAATTATTCTTCTTAAGACACGTCAGCAAAATTGACTCGATCATTATTATGAATCGAGTTGTCGCCGTAATAGCGCCAGAAACACAAAAATAAGTTATAAGTATGTTTGCCTTTTAATAAAACATATCCTCTTATCTAAATTGGCTGGTAAAACTTTTGTTAATATGCTAGTAACTGACTTATTATGATAATAACATTTTATATTAAGCATGAAACAAATTCTTAATCCGTTATTAATAATATATTCATCCGTTATTGTTAATATATTCATTCTCCATGTTCATTGTCCACTTCCGCAACCGGAGTACCCAAGATCGTGAGTAGTATTCATAGTTAATATAAAGATACCGGATATACTCACGTCTAATTTTATCGGGTTAGCCCGACTAGTTTCGAGCCCATCCGGGGCACTTATTCATGAGCTCTGTACATGACGTTATCGTGACGGGAACTGCGTGCAGCAGCTCGCTGGGTGCAACTCGTAGGTGGCTTGACGGTTGCGGCGGTGATCGCGCGTCTTCTAAGTGTTCCATGTCGCTCTGGTCTTCATCTTCGGATGCACCAATTATTTGTGATGCACCAAAAGTATTTATTTGTTCAAAAACCGTAAACCAAATGGTTAATATTTTGGTATATTTTCGGTTTGTATAGTTCTTTTAACGATATCATTTTATAATTACGAGTACATATTTATATCACTTTATCCATCCAAATATCATAAATTCGAAATTCTGTCTCATATTTATAACGACGTAGGTATATGTACCGAATTGATTTATAAAAAGGCTGAGCCGTGACAATCAGTAACGGTAATTGGGTATATCAACAGGACAAAATGTATCAAGTTAGTTTTATAAAGGCAGAATTGATTGGTAATCCATTTTGATGTGTGTACGTTAATTGAAACGGGTTGTTGATTTTATGTCTGAAATGTTAATTTATTTCACATTGCGCACCTACGTATTTGTAGGTTATTGATTTAACCTTAAGTTTTAATACGAGTATATCAGTTGTACCCGCGAATGCTTTCGTGTGAAACTTATGATAGAATAAATATTAATTTTAATATGACTGCAACTACTAACGTAGTTTAAATAAGGGTATTAAATTCAATTTCAAATTATAAAAATTATAAATAGTGACATATCGTTTATTCGTTTAACGTAAAATTTTAAATAACAGAAATATTGTTTTAATTTTAATAAAACTAGCTGCTATCTCTATTTAATTGAATAAATGTTACTAACAAAAGTAAGGAACACCTTGAACGTAATTTATTACTTCCAGACGGGTGTTTTTCCTACAATCGAAACATTAACTTGTTCCTTCACGTTTTAAGTGTTTCGGATGGAAAACATTTGAATGGTTATTTAAGACTCTTTCATGTCCTTGAAAAGACAAAGTATTTACTTCTGAAATTTTGTTTAAACATGGCTTTTGCTCAAGTAGAAAATCTTATTAAACCATTTTAACGCGTCGAGGTTGTTCTTCTCGGCAGGCAGTTACGGTACGAGTTAGGGTGTCGTAACTTGCCCCTTATATTTTGTGTATAAGAACAACCTACACATGTTATGAGAAAACGTAAAAGGTTTTCTCGTAAACTTATTTAGGTTGTTCTTAACTTAACTAAAATCACTGTCTACGTAAATAGAAGACCAAGAAAAAAAAGTTGTTCTCGCTAAAATGTTTAAGACATTTACACTATTATTTTTTTTATTGCATTTATAACAAAAATCTTTAATTACTTACATCTAGTACTATACAAATCATGTCCACGTGGAATAGTCCCAAGAATGCAGGCAGTTTCCGTTTCCGCATTGAATCGCTAAACTGTGCGAAAGGGAGCCAGCCCTCTTGTCACCTGAAGAGGCAATTAACCGAGGTGTTTAAACGGATAAAAATTAAATTACTATTAAATTGGATACAATATATTTAAGAAAATTATACTCGATTATCATTTTCTTGAAAGAACAAAATTTTTGAATTTAGACCATCGTTTCTGGTACTCATAGATTATGTACGCAAATTACTTCGGATTAAACTGATCAACATCATCCTGTGCAAGAAACGCGTTCGTGCACATTTCAGTGGTCAGAATGCTCATAATCTAAAGACAACAGAAACGATTTACGCGGACAGCTATAGCGATTTAAAGGTTGAGCTATAGTGGGGACTTCACCTTCCTTCCATACCACATTTACTTCTTTAAACGATTTTTAGAGTCTTATTAGGGAAACCTGAGGTATACCCATCAGCTACATCTCAGTTTGGTCTAACCACAAATAATAGGCGTCTAAAAATGTCCTATATAATCCTGACAATCAAAAATGATTGCAAAAACGGACACAATACATACTCACAGTGTCAATGTTGGCGAAGACGAGGTCCTAGTTTGTCAATTGGTCGTGGATGCATGCCACGCTTCTGACAGCGTGATGACACACAACCTCACAACCTACCTTCCACTAACTACACGTCTCCTAAATCCGTTGTCCGGTTTCACAGGAGACACAATTGTGACAACGTACACCAACGGTAGTAGAGGTTCTGCGCTCTACTTCGCATTTTGCACCCTCGACGAAGCTTTTGCGCTCACCCGTGGCACCAGGTGAACTACGATAATTTAATAGCCATTTTGGTCTATAGCGTAAAAAATGATATTTTAATTTTTAGATTTCATGATATTTGTATATGAAGAAAAACATACTTAATTGTTGTTTAATGTTGAAGGATTTACATTTTAAGTTATTTTTTGTACCGTTAAAAAATCCACTTATTTGTTATATAGGGCTGAACAATAACGTTATTTTAATGAGTAAAGAAAATTACACTTTCGAATTCGTGTATATTTCTATAAAACCTAATTGTGTATTGGAAATTTTATAACAAATATAAAAAGAAGGTTGTTAGCACGATTTTATATCGTACTATACAGCGTGACTGAATTACAGAGTCAAAGGAAACAAAAGGCATTGTTATCCACATAAATGTGAAATCTCGTTTCAGGATAGAGGGTTTTGACATAAAAGGGTCTCCTTATCGGTTTTTATAAACAAAAAATGAGCTAAATTCATTTATCGTCCTTATTTGTTATTTCGAGCATTTATTTACAATAATTGTTTTATGCTGCATTCCAAGGATTGAATCATAATTTTTTTTTACGTTTAGAAAATTCGTCAGTAAATTTTTACTGTCAATTTTTTAAATCTCATAACGCTGTTCGAGGCTGGATATTAAAAAAAAATTGAAAACACAATCCCTATTATGATATAGACAAAGTAAAATATAAAATATGCTATAATTGTGTATTGTCACGTTTTGCGATGTTCAGAAGCTTGAGAAGTTGAATTTTATAAGGTCTTTTACGACGAAATTGGTTCGGTAATAAGGGATAGATTGCTCTCTGTGAAGCAGTTTCAACTGGTTGCCTTTGACTTTGTTGAAGTAGTCGTCTATTTCGATTTATACGCTATATACCATGCGAAAATACGTAAAAGTTCACCAATCACCAAGTATCACATAAAATATTTCAAACGGTGAAAGTTACATCACTTTAATATAATTCGCGCAGCCTTTGTGATAAATTTTTAGAAATTATATAAATAGAAATGTACTTAAAAAAAAAAAATTATATCTTCAAACTACGAATATTCAAATATATAATCCTTAACGTAAATAGAAATAAAAATTTTAAACACTTTTGAAGTTTCCTTTTATGTGTAAGGTTGATATTGGAAAATTCCTTTTTCTTCTAACTGAAACGTACAATAAAATTAAAAACTCTTTTAACGAAATATTTATTTCTTCTTGCTAGAGACAAATATATTAGGGGTTCTGCCAAGAATTTTTTCCAAAAGAGTTTTTAGATTCATTTTAAAAATTGATGTCAGATTACTCTTGTACTGTTTTTATTACCTAGCATAGCTAGTTATATTTCTTATTTATTTCAATTTAATTCAAACCATACACGATGAACAACATTTCACATGTTTTCATTTACACTGAATAAAATAAATTTATTTTATTCGAAACATCAAAGCTCGTCAAAGGCGTTGGAGATATTTAAGTATGACTCTCTACAACTTTGCCTTAGATATGTTTATCATACTCAAGATGGTTATAATAAACTTATTCTAGCAAAAACCGATCGCGACATATGTTAGAAGATTATATTCTAATAAGGCTCCATTGATATAACACAATGAGGTATTAGATAGAGAAGTATTCTAAGCACATGTACATGTAAATGTAGCTAGCACTAGTTAAGTTTTAGTTAGTTAAGATGATATAAATTTACTTTCAGTCATCATAGTAGAGTTTATCGCTAACAAGGAGGCAATTTGCCTTTTTTGTGCCAAAATAGCACAATACAATTGTATGCTTTTTCGGCTAGTGATGATACAGATGCATAAAAAAAAATCGACAAACGTAAGTTGATACTTTGGCCACATCCGGCAAATACAATTTAAGATCGCCTTAAAATGGTTTAATAGACTTAAATATTCTTGCTTAAAGATATACTCTTTACCTGTATGATACATTAAATTCTGAAAAGTAAGCAGACTATTAAATAAGGTGGTTAAAGACACAGCGATTTCTGCTTAAATTAAAATCTTTAGTTTTGAAATCTATGTAAACATTGAAGTACTTTTCGTAAAATATACCAAAATAATCTTATCACAACTTTAATCACAATGATTTTCGACTTACAGTTAAGTTTGATCGTAAAATGTAACAGCTGCACTGGAAATAATGATGGCCCCTCGAACGCAACGGTATATTGAAGAACGTTTAATGGGAAAGGATTTTTTTTTGTAGAAATAAGGGCATCACCGCTTTGCCTTGAATGGGTCAAACCATTGCTGTAATAGACATTTGTTATGCTGATATAGTACAATGTTGAGTAGGGTCGAACCTAAAATTACTGGTTGAATTTTGTGTTAGTCATCGCTTTTTTTACTTTTTATTTATCTTATTACATGAGTCATTAACCTACCCCAGAGATTCGACAATATAAGAAATCACGTTCGGAATGCCACATCGAAATTTCTTCTAGTAATAAGACCATCATTAATTTGAGAATAGCTCTCATGGATGATAAATGATGATAATCAGCAGATAGGCTCCAAGACCAATCGCAAATCTATTTCCTGATGATGATTCGGTTGCGGGGCGAAACGATTGTTGAGTTTGTGATAGTGTGTTGTATTGTGGAGGTGGTGCTAGAGGTTTGTGCATGTGTTTTTACGAATCTTGCATGTATCAGGTATGAAAACGGATAGTCCACTCTACTTTTAGCATTATATATATTTACTTTATCGTGAATTATAGTTGTTTTGTTCTGTTTTGTTTATTGTACGTTGTTATATATATATATATATATCGTGGACCGTGGTCACGAAATGGTACGTGGCAATGTTTACTAAAGACGTTTTACTATACTCTCTTTTAATCTAGCAATTTTCTAGTTAATTGATCCGTTAAATTTATTTTCTATATCAAGTTCGCTAGAAGTTGTATTACCTATCTATATTGAAAAACTATTTGTTTTAATATTGTGTACAATACAAAACAATATTTTAAACTGCAGAAAAATTTCGTTAGTTAATATTTTAGTATATGTGTGTCGACTCACGGCACTGAGATAATGACGGAAACGTGCCTAAGGCTCAGAAAAACAATACAAAACTGTAGGTTGTAACTCGTCTCATTTGATATTATAAACGTTCCTACGTTTGTTCGATAGCTAGATAATATAGATTCGCACAGATGTTTGAATCTCAATATTAAAAGTTGTCTAAAAAAGCTTTATATACAAATAAAATTCTATTCTTCGTGTAAAAACAATGCTTTATTGGTCCACAGGCGAAAAGGCTGATGAAACTTTTCTGGGTCTTCTTACAATGAGGGGATGTTTTATGTCTTTCGATGTAAAAACTTCTTTTTACAACTTGTGTTGTACAAGATGAAATTTTAGTCTTCCGTTTTGACTGCGGATTGTAATTAAATCCGCGGTCGAAACGGAACAAAATTTTACAATCAGGAATTAATATACAAAATTGAAGTAGCGGCCTGTTACAATCCCACTGCTGGGAATAGGCTTCCTCTCTCCGTTTCTGGAGAGAAGAGAAGGAGCCTTAGCTCCAACCCTTCTCGTAAAAAAGGAGCGTGATAGGTCTTAACCTACCACGCTGCTCCAATGCTGATTGGTAGGTTATTCAATATGGAATTTTGGAATTATTTATTGAAATATATTTACTGATAAAATTAAATATTCGAATGATCCGGATTTTTTAAAGAAGATATACTTACAGATGAATTATATGCGTTGATAAAGCTTCGTAATAAGTTTTACTCACAAAAACGGTACTTTGAAAAAAATGTAAACAATAATCGGATATGAGACATCTGGATTCGATTCGCTTACCCAACTATTATATTATTACTTGGCTAATGACAGTGAAATTAATTTATGTTATCTAATTATATTGTGGCAGTTTTTGAATTGTCCAAAAATAGGGATAAAATAACATTTTCTAAATATAACCTAACCAAATTGATTTATATACTACATACTAAATTTCATGAAAATCCTTGGAGCCGTTTTTCTTTTTGTTTATCGAATACAAGACTAATTTTTTATTTGTTTATTTTTTTATTATCGATTGGATTTGATTGATTAAAAATATTAAATTAAATACAAATGTAATAATAAAATATATATTGATTGATACATTGAGCTCCTGAAAAACATAACTTTTTCAAACATTTCTTATGTCAGAAGCTACGCTCTAAATGCTGCTTTTCCAAAAAAAAAATGGTAGCCACAGTATATAATTGACGTCGTGATCTTAGAATGGTTAAATTTCAAATTACTTTTTTAAAATAGTTCAGATTCATAAAGTTTTATATGTTAGTGACGAAAATAGTTCTATGTTTTAAAACATACTATTTAAAATGTGAAATTTAAAATAAAATAATAAACAAACATCAAGTACTTTCAGTATAATTAGCACCGCGTGAGAGAAAATGTACATTCATTTTTATCAAGGAAAAATAGCATCGCGTAGGATTATTTATGCCTGGAGAACATTAATGCAGCTTTCAACGCTACACTGTGATAAAACTACTAGTTTCAGTTTTTAAATCTATAAAGGCATTTAAATGACATTTTTCGGTACCATTATTTTATCTTTCGTGTTTCGTAACATTTCTACAATGCAACTAAAATCAAAATAAGTAAGTGATAGAAAAAGGAGTTACTTTTTGGAGATTAATAATACAAGAATTAATAACAATATTATTTTGCTATATTCGATATAGAGTGTACTAAAGCGTGCTCTACAGACCATCATCACCACCAATATACTACACCAGCACTGCACACATTTACTAACACAATCTCAACAATCGTTTCGCTTCGTAGCCGAAGCATCATCAGAATCTCCAGATTCCACCACAAAAACGCAAAGCGATGCATCGCCCAGGCAAGCATAAAGTAATTGATTCATACACCACCATTAATTTTGAATCCTAACCTCACCTACAATCTGCCCTGTCCATTATTTTATTCAGAAAACCAATTAAAAACTGTAACTCGTAAACTTACTGAAAGTTGAGGCTAAAAGTTCAATCTCGTGGCTTTTAATCTTTTTTTATGGTCATAAAAATATAATGCAAAATTCTCATCGAGCGAATTCATTACTATGACAAAAAATTCTGCCATATTCTGTTAAATAGAAAACACATTTACAGCGCAAATCGGCTAAAAAAATATGTTTTCAAACACGAGTATAACATAAAAAAAACAAAGTTAAAGTATACCAATCTGTAATAGTGTCCATTCTTCAATGAATTAATAGGGTCTATCCAATTTCTTTTGAAATACATTTTGGCTGAGGTATTGTGCTGTTTTTAGTAGTTTGAGCTAGGTTTTATTATTCTAGTTGTTGATGGATCTTCTTTGAGAGTAACTTGGAGTAATTGAGATTCTTTTCGAAAATAAAATGAATTACGCTGCGCAATTCGGCATTCATGTTCACAAAATGATGTGTGAGCGTTATTTGGTTTATTTTGATAATAGGAAATAGTTTAATTATTTTTGATGACATTTACTATTATTTAAAAGTTATTTTATTAATTTAATTTAAGCTGCTATGTTCATTGCGTTCATCCAACGAAGTCGCGTTTTGATTGTTACTGGATAGATAATTATGGTAAAGAAGGATGAACACACATGTATTACAACACACTTTACTATATATTTCCTTCATTTAACCCGTTATAATAAAGCAACACGGAGAAAAATCAGGAAAAATGCCAAAAGAAGGCGGAAATTTACTTACGAAACTAAATTTTAATTTTGTTGTAGTGCCGGCGCCACTTAGAGTGGGATGATGACCACGATAACTCCGCGTAAAGAGCTCACGAATAAGTGGTACGAGTAATAATAAGTATGAAAACCAAATTAGTGTAAAATAAATCCAATAGAACTTTAAAATCTATTAATTCAGTCTGAAGTGCATTGAAAGTTTCGAAATGAAATAAACTTATAAGATTTAAAACCCAATGAAATATATTTGTATATCGGTGTCCTTTTAAAAAAACCGAAATGTAATAAAAAACTTAAATATATTAAATATAGGCGACAAATTTGCCTACAAAGAAACTGCTTTGCATTTATTAATCGTCTGTATTCCGAGAGGTAAATTTAACCAGGAAAGCACACCATCCGATTTCACAATTGAATGAAAATTACAATGTGTCTATTCAACATGTATATTTTGACCGTGTTTCGTTCCGTGTGACATCGTTGTATCAAAAATTAGATCTCTGCAAAATTAACTTTTGAGTTTTGCAGTCTGTTAATAATTTGTAAGCGTGAAATTATTTCTCTCAGTTCGCCACATGAATGGTTATATTTTGAAAATATTTTTATCTTTGTCTGATGTACGTATTCACATGTCAAACGGAATTCTTATTCCTTAAAGTTTAATAATGTTCGTATCTTTTTTTAGCTGTATACGAGCTGTATATGTGTCTATACGAGCTTTTGTATTGCTAGCAATGATTATATTATACAACATATTTAGAATTTTGGGAATAAATTGTCATAAAAATATAAAAAGATATTTTTATAACATGTATAACAAACAAATGAAACTTTATCTCGTTTTTAATAGAAAGATTCGTGTTTTCTAACAACTTTAAAGTAACAACAACGTTGTCAACTACACAGTATTTCCTCCTAAATAGATTCACTTTTAATTTTAGATGACATTGTTACACTATGTTAATATAAAGCTTTACGTTGTTTATCCAAATAGTCATATTATTATATAATCGACTTCGTGATAGCTTTAAATAGAAGTGATATAAACTTATATCGGTATAAGAAATCGCTGATTTTTTTCAATATTGATGAATTTGAAAATGCTTAATTTTTGCATAATGTTTATTTTAAGTACGTGTGAGATCGCGGACTTTCATATTAGGTGTCATGCAAGTTTAGTGACTCTTTGTTGCAGAAAAACATGTTATTATTCTTGTATATTATCGGATAAAGTCGTCTTAAGACTTAAGTAGCTCTATTGAAAAAAACTTTAATTTTTTTGCTAAAAGTTACTGACGTTTGTATGGTAACAACAACTTCTGTAGCCAGACTTTAAATATCACAGATGTTAAAAATGAATCCGTGTCATATAACAAAAAAATTAACGATGTTAATATATTAACACTTTATTTTCTTTATATGCGCCAAGCTCAGCAGCAAATGAAGGAATAAAAAAAAAGTAACAAGTTGAATTCGTTAAACAGATTTTGCGGCGAAATTCTATAATCAGATAAAGACTCCTTTGCACAAATTCTATTTACTTCTTAAAAGCATGCTTTGCATAAATTTTGTCTCTTATTAATAATTATATTAACGATGAAGGTGGTTTACATGTATTTTTTGCGTCTGCATTGATTTGGTAAAGTCCATACGTATCGCAATTATAGAGTCCTTTTGCGATTTTATTTATTTAAGTGTTTTCATCTATCTTGTGGCGCTTGGGTCCAGCAGTTTCTTACGATTTTTTGTGGCCTTCTATATATATTCTACATGTCTAGTAATTTTTTTACACTTATCGTAAGGGGAAGAAAATCTTCTGCACTAGTTTTTTGTTGTTGTCTGTTATTACACATAACAAAAAAAACTGAGTAAACTCTTAAAGAATTTTTATATTCTTTGTGTGGAAGCCCTCTACATGAATCTGTAGACAATTATTTACTGCCGCGTATATCTAGTGAGGTAAAGCTACCCATTGGTAGTTTATCTTCGTTCACGACGCATTACCAATAAACTTTGCTATTATTTATTTTCTATAAACTAAAGAAGTGTTCGACAAAGTTAGATTTTATTAAGGATAAATTTTATTTCGGATTAATATATATTTTCTAAATTGGCCTGAACTTCACTAATGAATAGTAAAATAATGATAATACCTACTTATTGTGTGTGTTTGAAAGTAATATGAAATTAATATAATAACATCATATTTAAAAATGTACAATATATTGTTTGATATTGTTCGATTGAAATACAGATTGCTGAAACTGGCAAAATGTAACAACACTGATTCTAGCCCAGTTTTTAAAAAGTCGAAAAATTATATTTGTGTAAATATGATGTTTTTGCTCTGTGTAAAGCGAAATTGGTTTTTAAACTTTTATATGTTTTTGTAGAGAGAGCTTCAGTGTTTACACGGTTTTACGTTAACTAGCGCAGAAAGTTGATACTTGGCACTTTGTTCAGCAACTGCACGTTTTACACAACCCAATCGTCAGTATAAAACCATATGTATGGTTTTAAAAATTACCAGTATTTTAATGTACATTTCGACATTTATGCTAATTTTACGTTTGAGTGTAATTTAAAAGTGCATGCCGTGTGGTATCCGGCTCAGTAGAATAGACCACTCTCATTTATTACCGAGGTGTCGTAAGAGGCGACTAAGGTACGTCGATGCGCCGTGTAGTATCCTGCTGAGTAGAATAGACCACCCTGATTTCTTACCGAGGGGTCGTAAAATTCGACTAAGGTAAGTTGACGTCAGGCAGGCGGCCGGTCGTAAAATACGTAGCCAAAGCTTGTGACAACATGTTTGTAACATGTTGCGCCGAGCCCACTTAGAGTGGGATAAGGGCAGGAGGATAATGACGATGATCCCTAATTACTGAAATCAAAAACAACCAATATTACTTCTTTGTGTAATCAGAAGTTAATAGACAATTTTCATTTCGTCATTCTTCATTTTTTCATTTAGTCTCTTGCCGTATAACTTATTTTTGGGGTAGTGCTAAATTATTATCTCTGTTTTATAACATGACCCGAAACAGCAACTGCATATGTACCGAAAATTTTAAGGTCCTATTTAATAGTAAATAAGCTATTAACCTCCCTTGGTGCCTTAAAGAGGACATTAAGCCGTCCGTCCCGTACTTTATCACTGAAATCTGGTAATTATACCCAACCACCTGAAATTTATATCATCCCCGTGTCATTGTTTTATGCAGTTTCTTGGTGTAAAAACTGATAGGGTGATGCTTGTGGCTCAGACTAATAGGCTAATAATGTTAAATAACGCTAGAACCCATGATTATTTACCCTAATCGTCGATTAGAGCAAAATAATATTAAAATTGTTTTTGTTGGTTCATCTGTTTAAATTGTATTTTGATTAAAAACGTTCGTACACTATTTGTTACTTTACAACATCCCCTAAGGATGTTGTAAAGTAACAAATTAATATGATTAATACAAACTTGACATGTTTTCTGTTTCTGCTAAATCTACTGCAAACGGAACCCCACGTCTAACCACAACCTCGATCGACTTGCTAACTACTTGGTATTTACTTCTAAACTGTTATGTAGATTGAAGTGAATATATGCTTTGAAAACTAAAGCAAGCCATACTATTATCATTTTCAATAAATAATATTACTTTACATTTTTTGAAAATTTCCTTAATATCTTTGCCAAATCATAATACCATAACCAAAAACCATGCCAAATCATAACCATAGGAAGTTTATATTGTAAATAAATCTATAGCATTATAGTTGATTGAAGTTTATTTAGTTTTACAATTAAACTTATAAATTATAATTTTTTATATATATTCAAATATATTTTACGGTCTCTAAGCAGTATATCGTAAGAGCGATTTAAGCTATTGAATAATTTATTTATTTATTTTTATTTATTTATTGATAAGGCTTACCGACTAGAAATCATATACATTAATAAACTAATATAAACATTCAATATTCTAATATAAACATTAACATACTAATATAAACATTATTTCCTACTATATGCTTCCAAATTATAGGTACGCACAACATTTACATAACACTTCAAACAATAATTGATGCAAATTTTGATATAAAAATGAAAAACAAAAATATACAAATATAAAAGTAAAATATAAACTATTAGAATAAAATGAGTTAAAAAAAAAGTTGATAATGAAAATTATATTATTTTTTTTTGGAATTACAGTTCTAGTACAGACACAACCCGGCAGCAATAACGACATGTGGCCTAGATGGTGCCACAGTTGGTTGGTGATTATGTAAATAATAATTATAATAATACATACATATTTATATGTATGTATTATACATAATATATGACATATTATTATAAATACTAAAATGCGCCTGCCAATCTGTTAAGCTTTTGCGGCTTTTTCCGCTAAACAAATAATCATATTTTTCTATTTTATAAAAAAATGAGTAGGAATTGTGTTAATAAATTACATTTCGTAATACATTTAATTTCTAAAAGGAAGGCTTTTCTTATAAGTTATTATATACCTACTTATTAGATACTTTATATGCCGTCGTATTAAAGTTCTTAACAATAAACTTAGACATTGAGTTTAAGAGGTATTAACATTAAGAGTTTAAACGTAAATTTTGGCGTGAAAATCATCACTCAAGTTTTTCTGATGCGTGTGTTCCGGTATTTGCAAATGTTTGAAATTGTAATATATTTTATTTAAATTCCCAATTGATTTCCTTTTCCGTCGTCAATTTTATAGATTTGAATTGTGCGAAATTGGTTTATCCAATATCGCCGTGATTGCATCAGCGATCCGAGTTATTGAACCGTGACTTGAAAACTTTATAGGTAGTAGCGATTGCATAGTACCTTTCACTCTGTATTGTAAACTCGGTGATGAAAACTTCTGGTTAATTTACGTATAATATTTCGTTGGTTATCCGAGCACTTTGATATGATGAAATGCACGAACAAGTTGAATTTTCGTTCGTTTTATTTTATGTTTAAAACTAAAATTTAAAACAAAATTCATAGAAGCAATACGTAATGACTGCATAATTCGTGTATTTCAATATTCTCTTGAATACTATTTCAACTATATTTTGACTGTACTTTGTACATTCTACACTCAGTACCCTAACGCTTTATTTCGTATTAAGGTCGATATTTTGCAACTACTACTACAACTACTACTATTTATTTGTACTGACCTACTTAGCTGATAAAAAATTACTAATATAACCTACAAAAACAAGTGTTTTTGTCAGATACCAGGCATACACATAATGAATGCAATAGTAATAGATATAACAGTAAAGTACAAAACAACTTTAGTAAGATTCAGGATCCAGTTCTCTCTGCTTAATAGGTTTGTCATTATATTTATTTATATGCTTATGTAAAAGTTTACAATAACATAATAATTTATAGAATTAGGCGTTACTTTGCGGAGATCCATAATACAAAAGTAATAATAAAATTATTTTGCTATAATCCGCGATACAGTAAATAGAAAATATATATAGTGTTTAATTTATAGTGGACTATCAGTATTTTCAATTCATTTTACAGACATAAATCAGGTGTGAAGTTAGCCCGCGATCATCATGCCTAAATTTTATAAAGTATTTTTCCTAAACAAATATTTTTTAATACTTAGATTTTTTTTATAAATAAACAAAACCACGTCCTTTTTTCAATCAATCATTGTATCATTGTTTTCTATCTATACTTATTATAAATCCCAAAAAGTTTTCTGTCTGTATGTAATCGATTTTCTCAAAATCTACTGAACGGATTTTTGTACGGTTTTCACCAAAAGATAGTGCAATACTTCCGGATGGTTTAAGTAAATAGTACATATCGGTATTATGTAAATTGTTGTTGAAGAGATCGCGCAGTTGTTAAAAAACTTGCTTGCTTTAGTCGCGTGCGCTGCGTAAACCAGCACGCTAAAGTAATGTACTAGAGAATTGTAGATCTATAAAGATACTACAAAATGTATACGCGATAGCATGTCTCTATCTCTTATGGCTAACTCACAATAACTACTTTTATGTTTAAAATTTGAATTCTAGAAAAAAATTGTGACATGCCGATTGCTATGCGGGCGAAGCCGCTGGCACATCTAGTTGGTTTATAAATGAGAAATCTTGAGACATTATTCTTTATTTATAAACGAATAGAATATTAATAATTTATATTTGAAATCTTCCATTACTCTCTAATTATAATGCATGAACGGGTGGCGTTTTGGAGCTTACATTTTCTCCTTGGATAAATACATGTAATGAGTGCGTGCGTATATCGGATTTGTGAAAAGTAAATACGTAAAATTTCATCTTGTATTTTAAATCTTATTTATAAAATTAACGACTTACGGGTCTAAAAATACATTAATTAATTAAAAATATAGCAGTATTATAACTAGGTTAATAAACTTACTTGATCTAAGAAAAGTTTTATTCAAATTCAAATTCAAATTCAAAATATTCTTTATTCAAATTAACTTGTAAACAAGTGCTTTTGAATCGTCGACTCTATTGCTGGTTCGGAAAGCCGTACTACCGAGAAGAGCCAGCAAGAAACTCGGTGGAGCTCTTTTAAAAAAGAAGATTCTTAATACTAATTACATTTTGTCATAGCTATCCTGCACAAGGTCTAAGAGCAGCTATATCCACGCGTTCTTATCATCAATGTAAGCCTCCTCGGCTTTTTGTATCAGCCTCTTTTTAACAGTATTTTTAAATTGCTGTAATGGCAAAGTTAAAATTGATTGTGGAATTTTGTTATAGAATCTTATACCCAAACCCACAAACGACTTACGTACTCTTACAAGGCGCAAAGCAGGAGCCGCAAGCTTATGTCGGTTCCTACTTTGTCTATTATATACATCGCCAATCTTTTTATAATTATGTATATTTTTATGCACAAAAATCAAATTGCTAAAAATATACTGTGAAGCTAACGTGAGAATACCTGTTTCCTTAAACTTCTCTCGCAGGGACTCACGCGAATTCAAATTATAAATGCCACGTATGGCTCTTTTTTGCAATACAAAAATTTTCTTAATATCAGCGCATTTACCCCATAACATTATTCCATAAGACATAATGCTATGGAAGTAAGCAAAATAAACTAGTTTTGCTGTTTCGGCGTCTGTAAACTGTCTTATCTTTCGAATAGCATAGGCTGCTGAACTGAGTTTCCCTGCGAGAGCTGTTATGTGTGTGCTCCATTGGAGTTTTGTATCCAACGTCATTCCCAAAAATACAGTTGTATTTTCTGTTTTTAGTGGTACACTGTCTATTAAGAGTTCATTTGCTGTTTTAGCTGCATTAGGTAATGCAAATTCTAAACATTTCGTTTTGTTTGAGTTTAGTACCAAATTATTTAGCCTGAACCATTGAGCTACCTGCGACAATCCACTGTTTACTTCGTCAATATTATTATCGTCATTCCTATTTACTTTAAATATTAAAGATGTGTCATCAGCAAACAGTACAATGTCGCAAATATTATGAATGAAATATGGTAGATCATTTATATATACTAAAAACAGAAAGGGACCAAGGATTGATCCAAAATTTATTCAAAGATTGATTCAAAATATCATATTACCGTAACCTATTGCAACATGTAAGGATTTTCTCTAAATCTATAAAACTAATTAATAATTATAAATACGATTTATGCCAGGATTTGATCCCTGGTTAATTGAATTTGAATTATTTATGACCGGACAATATAGTTTAGAGTTTTTCAAAGTAGCAAATTTAATGGGCAATTTATAAGGAATTCCATTTTAACCAGATACATAACTTATGTATCCGTCTAGTAACATCTTAATTTTAGTATACATCGGCAGTAACCTTAGGTGTAATGCTAGTGAAATACCATCCATCAATAGAATACATCTCACCTCTTCAAACGTTTTTCGAAATCTTACTTCGAGAAATCTGAGGTACACTCGAACCCCCTTATTTCAGTTGCTTCCACCTACATCCCAGTTAGGTCCGACCATCGAAAATATAGGCGTCCAAAAAGCGTCTTGTATGACCCCGACGATCAAATAACTATCGCCAACACAGATACACGTAATACACACACACAGCGTCTTCGCCGGCGAAGACGAGGTCCCAGTTTTCTGACGTCGGTCGGTCGTGGCTTCTCGCCACCCTTCCGACGCCGCAATGACTAATCTAAGTCACACCATCAGTCCTCCACTACACGTCGCCCTAAGCCGTGGTCCGGCCTCACAGGAGGCACCCTTAGGACGACGTTCCCCGACTTAAGTAGAGCTTCTGCGCTCTACTCCCTGCATTTCGCAACCTCGGCGATGCTTCTGCGCTCGCCCGTCCCGCCCGGTGACGCTGTAAAAGCCATTAGGGCTAACAGCATACAGTCAGTTCGAAAAAAAAAAAAAAAAAAATAGAATACATAAGCAAACATATTAGTGAATTATAGGTTTTTCAATTTCTATGACAATAAATAGTATATTGCAATCGCATACCCGTAACCGTGATGTTGTTACTGATAGGACTACATTTTGAATCCTAAATCCTAATTTATTACACGAAAGCACCGCGTTTTCTAAATTAAATTTAGCAGAACGGCACACTTTCGCCATGTTTCAATGTGGGAATAGCCGTCAAAGTGGCGAAGAATTGGATTGAATATATAGTTCCTTCTATTGCTGTGTAATGGAACTATGGAATTAGATTTTTTTCTCTTACATTGGTTTTGAAAATAAACATTTCATTCAATCGAAATTGAATTTTATTGGGCATGTCAATTTCCTTTTTTTAATATAATACAATGTAAGTTATAGATATCCTAAACTGGAAAACGTTTTTATAGTTGAAAAATAAATGTTTGAATTAAGAATTTTAAAAATTTAAATTAATATATTCAGAGACGATCCATTTTTCAAATAATGAATAACACTGTAGTTTACCAATGAGACTAGATTTAATTCATTTAGAATGTTAGCATAACAAATATTTGACCTTTAGATGTAAGTCAAGTCACTGGATTTATTTTGTGGAATAAGCAAACTACTACTCGCCCTAACGGCTTCTACAGTGTTACCAGGTGAGTGCAGAAACGGATTATATTAACGCCGTAGGTTTAAATTTCTTTGGACGATAAGTTTATGAGCAAGTAATTATACAGGCGAACGAAGTAGATAATAATAGTGGCGGTTAACAAATTGGCAGCTTTTAAAACTATGAGACTTGGATTGATATTGTCTAACAGTAGTGCGTTGTTCTCGAATTTACTTATGCCGTTGTGCTCACTGATTGACTGTTGCTCACTGATGTTTACCACTAAATATTTAACATGGTGAAACAAGAGAGGTATATATATTCGAAGGGTCAGGATTATTGCCAATTTTCAGACTGCATTTTTTTACCTAACCAAACTGCGTCAGGTCCCTGTCCAGATATCACACATGCGCTGTTCACGCCTTCTGTTTCCACGGACATGTTTTCATGGATGCGACGTACATATATATTAATAAAGTGAGAATGTATGCTCACAGTAACATAGCATTACGTAATAAGGAAAACATTACCCTACTTTGTTTAATATTTCTGTTATACCGACACTTCAGTAAGTTCCTCTCAGTGTACTTTACAACATTTTAAGAAACAAATATAATGTTATGATATAGGTAAGGACTAATGAAAGCTTTTAACATATAAAATAATAGCAAAAATACAAGTGATATAATGACGTCGGGAACATGTGCATTGCATATGTCGATCTACTAATATCATCTTACGCCGTGTGGTATCCGGCAGAATAGAATAGACCACCCTCCTTTCTTACCAAGGTGTCGTAAGAGGCGACTAAGGTATGTGCCGTGTGGTATCCGGCTGCATAGAATAGACCACCCTCATTTCTTATTGAGGTGTCGTAAAAGGCGACTCAGGTAAGTTGACGTCAGGCAGGCGGCCGGTCGTAAAATACGTAGCCAAATCATGTGACAACATGTTTGTAACATGTTGTGCCGACCCCACTGAGAGTGGGATAAGGGCAGGAAAATGTATGTGATCTACTAATATCATCTTCTCTCCCCAATTTAACTCACATCTGCGCCTTTCGGTTCTCCTATATATTTTTACACTCAAAACATAATTTTTTAGGAATTTTGTATAATAAAGCAATATTAAGTATAAAAAAATAATAACGCAAAAAGATCGCGGGAACAACTTGTATTTATTAATTAAAATTCTTCACTAAAAAAAACTACATTTAGAAAATAATTGGTAGAATTGGCCTTGTAGTTAAAGAATGGTTCCATTATAGAATATTTAGAAATGGTTAAAGAGAAAGTGCTTCTTAAAAAGCCATTTAAAGACCGCTAACATTTAAGCACATTTCAAAGACAGAGTAGGCAAATTCCAACATAAAATGTCTTGAAGACTATAAAACAAAAGGAACACATAAGTAGATAGAAAATTTTAATCCTGATGTTCAAGAATGTATGGAGGGTTGGAGTGGTTGTATATTGTAACAAAATGGATTGTATATGCTATAGCAACCGTTTTATATCATTTTTATAACTTTTTTAGGATTATATATATTTTTTATTGTCATTTTAGAAATTCGAAATTTAATTTTTAATTGTGTCAATGTTGTAGAGACATTTGATATAACAAAGGTAATTTTTACAGCGCTTGTTCAATTGAAGAGTGAGAATACTCTTTCTATTAATAATTAGTTACTAGTAGGTTTTTAATAACCCTGCAGGTAGTAATTAAGAATAATCATTGAGATAATATTTCCCTTTAAGTTAAAATAAACTCATTTCACACAATTTGAAGTTACTTTTGACATTTCTAATACATTAACAAATAGATGTTTCTTTGCATACATGTCATTTCGGTTCACCTATAAATAGAACTCCTGTGTAGATTAATATCAACATTAACATTTCAGCTAACATCTCAACCCCTAAATGGGGTCTTTATCGATCACTACCTCTGTCTTGCCGTTGTCGGTAATGGACTATTAGTTGGCGGCCATTGTTTTTGTCTTAAATGACGGATAAAGATGGGTTAGCTTGACTACTAAGAAATTATTTCCTTAGACCCTGAACAATTAGTTCGAGAGAAGAGAGATTGACGCTTAGAAAGATCGGAAACTGCTAGTATGAACTTTTATAGAAGTTATTATACTGATAAAAAAAATGGTGAAAATGTGTTTAGTTATTCAAACATTTATTAATATTCGTGCAGTTTATATAACATACAACGATATGAAAGGTAATTTCATATTTCAAATAATTTGTTATTCATTTCTATTTGCAAACATTATAAAGCATTTTGATATAAAATTGTTTCAATTCCTAAAATTTCAAATTGCTACAGATCGTTGTTGGAATAATAACTTCTGTTACATTGATATTCGTTTTAGTATTTTGTTGATATTTTTTTTGTATCTCTGTAAATGCGGTTATAGCGCAATGTGATGTTTCAAGGGACAGTTCTTTCTAACAGTCCTTTTGATACAAAGAAATCTATTTCCTAGAATTTCTCAGTTTGCTGTCTGGCGTCTGACTTTTTATATTTCAATCTCGGCGGCAAAATGACTTGGCGTGTTATTGTTTTGTATGTTATTCAACAAGTTATTAGATAAGGTGTCTAATATCCGTAGTACATTTTATTAATCTTAACCTAAGTATACTTTTGATTGAAATGGCGCCCGTCTGAAATGTGTTGAGTAGGATATACTTATCACGAGCGAAGTAAGTTCAATCTCTTTTATAGGAGGGGAGAATTGAACGGCGCTTATCTCTCAGCGCGCGCTAACTCTACCGTAAAATGATGTTAAACTTTCTCTACGCCCCTATATTGTTGTCATTCTTTCTACCTATACAGTACACAAGTTCATTTGTTTTTGAGAATTAAGTGCTTTTCCTTTATCGGACAGCAAATAACAAAAGTGATTTAAGATGCGTCCCTTGAATACTATAGATGTGGATGTAAAGTTTTTTTTGTAGTTATAAAACTAGTGAAAGAAGTATTAAAAATATTTATTTTTTCTGTTTCATTGGAGATCAGTGATGTTACATGTTACCTGTAAAATTTTCATTTGTTGAAAATAATATTAATTTACTGTTCATATAAATATAGGACTATAAATGGAGCTTAATAGACAAATTTTTATTTAAAAGTAACTGTTCGGTCACGCATTGCTGTGGCTGTGGTTTCGAATTCCCCTCGAAACAGTAGTCACAGTTAATAAAAATGCTCCGATCGCCACCAAACTTTGCAGGATCATCCGCTGGCTAAAGATTGTCTGAAAATTTCATTACAAACGTACCAGCCGGAGTCTATAAGGGACATGACTGGCCGTTGGCGCAGTGGGTAGTGACCCTGCCTTCAGCTCCGCGGTTCGCGGGTTCGATTCCCGCCAAGGTCCGACATCTATGAACAATTTGTTGGTTCTTCGAGCCTGGGTGTATATTTGTATTTGAGTATGTATTTAAAATTATATATGTAGTTTATTTACCAGTTGTCCGTCACCCATAACACAAGTATTAAGTTACTTACTTTGGGGATGGACGACCGTGTATGTAAGTGTCCCATATATTTATTATTTATTTATTATACAAAAAGGGACAAACATTCATTTTTATATACGAGTAGATAAACTTATAACTTTTTGATCGTATTTGTGCGATGTACTTACTATTCCATGCGTGAAGTGAATCCTAATTATCCAATTATTTATTACTAACTGTGCCAACAACGGCTTCGCCCACGTTGAATTTGGAGATTTACGAAACTTTTCCCCAATTTTCGAAATTTTCGAAATTAATATCATAAAATTGCATTCCAAAATCTCTTTAGAATATTAAAGGAATAACATTAATTATTAAATTAACCGATTTCTTTGTGGTTTGCAATCCACCGGGGTGTAATTATTAGTTAAAACGGGAAAATAAATGAAAACCATCTCGTGAGTGAAAACGCACGCCGGAAAATATCTCCCATAGCATTTGGCCACCAGCAACAGTACTAAATAAATGTATTTATTTTGACTGCCACAGCTATTGTTTTAAAAAAGAATTTTGCTCTTGAACTGTAATGTATTGTGCGGCCACAATACTAATTGCTTCATTAATGTTAATTAAACTGATGAAGTGCCAGTTAGTTACTGTTTTCCTATAGGCTTGTATAAACTTCAGATTGTTGATTAATTTTAAATGTTAATTAGAACAGGATATTTGTAACTATTTCATGAAACTTCAAATTATTATTCGAATGACATTAGTTAACAAAAATAATTAAGTATATTCTAGTAAGATTAAATAAACGTGCATAAAAAGACAAATAGAAACTTTCATTTTCACAAACATTTACATTAAAAGATAGATGTGAACTAAAGCCTTATAATGCGAAGAAATTTACTTACATCAATTAATTTATTAATCTATTTACATCGCAGGGGGGTATCTCTAAATTTCAACCAAAATAAGATATATTCTTAAATTTGGTATAATATTTTGTACATAATGAGCTTATGAAGCTTATGGTCAAAGTTTTCTTACGTAACAGATAATTTGAATTAAGAAGTATTAATTGATATTGACGAGATGAATAAAGTACAAATTATAAGTATACATACTTATTTAAATGATTACTATAACCTACAGACTCATACTTCATTTCATACTGCTTTACAGCAGTACATGACTACTTACTTTGTTTTGCGTATAAACTTTCTACCGGATCTCAATAGGGGTAATCGAAATAAGTTCCGTTGTGTTTTATAAAGATATAACTATATCTAGTTAGTATTACTAAATTACTATTCGTTGTTTATGTATGCTATTGTCTAACAGAATTCTCTAATAAGGTATCAAGTTTCTTTATTAAAACTTATTGACTTTATGAAAACTTTTGATGTAATTGTAAATTAAATACTAAAGAGATCATGGTGAATGAAATAAATGAAAAAAATTAATTCAGCTCTATGTATAGTACACAAACATATCAAAACGAATCTTAATATCGTCCCATACTTACTCACTCAACTTATAATCTGTTGTATAGATCTTGCATTCTAAAAGTGCACGCCCCTCCACCAAATTAAATTATTTTAATGTGTGAGAGAAAATATTGACTGTACTATTTTATATGTGTGCGTGCAGCAATTTCCACCAATCCGGTTACACGTAACTTGTAACCACAAGTAACGTTTGCATAAAAATAAAATTAATATTATATAATATTTCTAATCAAATTTATGTTGAAAATTCTTTAGAATAAAAAGTAAGTTTTTAACGTTTCCCTGGATTAATAGTAAGCGCTGTGGATTGTAAACGGGAAGTTCCGCATTCGAATCCTAGAAAAAACATATTAGTATAGTTCTAAAATTTATCCCTGGTCTTGACTAGCTAGATACCTCCGACGTAACCTTCTAACAAAGACGTACCACCAAGCGGTTTAGCATTCAGGTACGATGTCGTGAAAAAACCCTGAATGGTTACACGTTTAATCTCCAAACCCTTTCAAGAAACTTAAACTACATTGGCATCCATCAGGTGAATTCGCAATCAAGAGCTAGCTTGCCAACTTAATTTAATAAAGATCATATATATTCATTATGCAACTATTAGAATGATTAATAAAACGTAATGTACAGAAGTCTGTTCATTTATTTTATTAGTAAAAAAAGAAAAAATTAAACCGCAATAAATATTTACTATTTTAACGCTATTCACTCACGTCGCTATCTTCAGATTCAGACTCAACATTAATTATAAATTCAAAATTTTTCATATATTCTATCTCAATATCATTCACATTTCGACACGTATTTTCCCACATATTTCTATTAATCATGTCAATTCGTTCCTTAATTAAAGCAATGGCTTTAATGATGAAATAATGATAGATGTTAAGTTTTGCCCGTTTTTTTTCGCCACATAGTTTTATAAAATTCTCCATATTTTTCTATTAAAGAAAAAAATTATCTAATTCTTATTTAAATTAAAAAATTAAAATATTTATCCTCTTTTTTTATGACATGCTAACTGTACTTTTGGCAATGATCCATGCGTACTCCTACTTTCGTGTCTGCCGGCAACTGAGTAACCAATTAGTATAACAAGTTTGGGTGTATTTCGTCTGTACATAAGTTTTCTGTGTGTTGAGTAAAGACATTGGAGGGGCGTACACTTTTAGAATGCAAGATCTCTACATAGTTCTAAATGGCCTTCACCTCAGTATTAGGTGAATGTCAAAATTAAGACATTCAGCCACTGATTTTCAGATAAAGTCTAACAAATGATGTCACAGACATACACTATAAATAGTTGTTTGTTTTGATTTTATTGATATTAGAATTAACTTAATCTTCTATATCTATTTATTAATACAGCAGAGTCACCTTGTATCATACGAATAAAAATAAAAATAATGGTAATAAACGTTAAAAAATCTACTTATATTTACATTACTAGGATTAAATGCATAAAAAGAAGAATGCAAAAAGTAAATAAAAATAATAAATAAGTTTATGAATATGCATGTGATTCTGCTGATCCAGAGAAAGGATACTCTCTGTTATGCTAGTATTATAAGAAAGCTAGTCTGAAATCTATTTTATTTACTTTTATATTAGATATACCAACGACTAATTATTCTAATGATACAAAAGTAATAATAAAATTATTTTGCATTTAATCCGCGATTATAGAATATAATTAAGCGATATTTTGCTATAAATCGCGGATTATAGAAAAATAATTTTATTATTACTTTTGTATTATGGATCTCCGCAAAGTAACGCCTAATTCTATAAATTATTCTAATGATACAGTACAAACTTGAGTGACTTATTCTTATTTCCACGAGAACACGTCACGTCATTCTAGTACTATCTGGAAAACAAAATTGCCATTTTCTATAAATTAGATGTACAGTGTTAAAGTGTTACAGCAGTTTAGATAAATCTGACGTTGGCCGTACATTTCTATCGCAGCAACATATTGCGACGCGCACCAATTGTTTCTCAGGCGTGTGCCCTCGTTTGGAGCAATTTTTCATGTGCTCGGATGCATTTTGCCTACTTTTCTCCTCTTCAACCTATTAACCGCATTTGTGTTATCGATTGAAAGCTTTTAATAATTAACTTCATACCATGTGAAATATAAAATGCAAATATTTGCTAGTGAATGGGTACAGTTGTAATTAACATTTTTAATTTTAGTAATTACTGTACTCGCAGTTTCTCTTAATTAAAAATTTTACACTCAATTTAAGCAAATAAAATCATAAATATCCATTGTTCAAATATAGTTTTATACATTTGTTGATATTACAAGAGTAGCTTCTATGTTAGTTCACTGCTTTCAGTTCCGTGAGTCGCGGGTTTGACTCCCGACATTAAATTAGTAACTGGATTTGCCAGATGTGAGCCAAGATAAAAAGAGGTTTGGTTGAAGATCTTATCAGATAATAATAAAAGCCTAAGCATTTTGCTTACTTAGGAAAATTTACATATGAATAAGCTACTAATTAACCGAAATATCCGGAATTCCTTAAATGTCAATAATCATATCATACCATAATTATGTATATATATAATCTATTCTACAAATATGGCTGCAACATTAATTCCTGAAATTTTATAACATACCATAAATTATACAGTTTCAAGCTAACAAAAACAAAACAATTCATGACATTGAGTTATTAAAATATCAATTGTCTCACTCAAAAACTGATTTTGAAACATAATAGACCTCTGTTTAATGGATAAGACCGAAATATTTTACTTGAAATGAATTAATTATTTATTATTTTGGCTTTGAGGGAGAACCAACAAAAACAAATTTACGAAAATTATTCAAGGCGAGAATTACTCAAACATATTCTTATATTTATGATGAAACTCGTATATTGAGGACTTCAAAATTTTAATAACAATCATTCATTAAAAAATTGTTGGGTTAGCCAACCTTTGTTTCGATGATTGCATGTAGAGATTGGTCTGCAGAACAAATCTTGGATGACTAGGAAGCAGTCGGATGCCTCTACGCGGGTGCCCTGTGATCTATAGCCTTCTATGGCGCACTAGTAGAGTTAAGTAGAGTATTTATTTATTGTACATATATATAGTTAGAAAAACAAAGAAAAAAAGGCACGTTTACAAAGGCAGAAAAAAGGTGAAAAGGATCTCTTTCAGGGGATATTGAGTGTTTGGCGTCTTCAATCTCAGTTTAACAGCGTACACAGACGTATGGCCATACCGATCGTAAAAGGAAATCGTATCATATCCTTTGAGACAGTATTATTGGGCTTCATTTTCTCCTTTAGATATTCAAGGGGTTTGTGACGGCTCTTCACCGATATTGCAACATTCGTTGGGGTAGAAGCAGGGTTCACATTTAAGTGCTCAGACGTCTTGCTCACGAATATGCACTTAAAACTGGCATATTCGAGTCCAAGAAAATGAACACAAACTAGCTATTGATGTGATTCTGCCAAACTTTGAAACCAGATAGTGATAAGTTAAAAATACCTTCAGGCTAACGCGGTCATTGAGTTGGTTCATTGAGTATTTGTGTCGGGTGGGACTTAAGATTTTTTCCATCTTTAAGTATCGCTCTGTATGGGATTTTGTGCAACACTATTGAGAAACGCCCAACTTGTGGCCAAACTCGACCCAGGTCAGGGGTGACGGCTTCCGCTATTGGATACGTCCACCGCTGCTCCGCCTGTATTAAGAGAATAGGGTTGCAATATCACTGAAATGACTTATATCTAAGGATAATATATCTAGTGTAACAGGAATTCTTAATAATAATGCTACCAGTAATAACAACTTGGACTTAAGGTAACTTCTCTAGTGTTACTCTTGCGAATGAGATCAGGACAACGTACAGGGTACGCTGGAAGAGTGTTCAGTGTGGAATGGGGAGCGTTGTGTGTATATGCGTTATAAATGATAATCGTCGAGTATGCTTGTAAAAGGGCTGATCCCTGTGATAGACCGAGAGTAAGGAGCCTTCAAAGCCATACTAAGATTTTCTGATAATACCAATTATTGGGGCTTGTTAGGCATCTTTTTGAGTTGCGAGTGGTAAGAGTGGCGTCTGTGGCCTTCATATATTTGTGTCCCTGCGAATACTTCAGTTTGTAATGGTCGACAAACGTGCACGGTGCAAGGGTGTATCAGCGTTAGTGGGTAAGAATCGCACATAACAAGAACTCAGAAAGTCCAAAATCTATCGAAAAAACATCCATATTTATATAGACTATAAAATTAGTCTTAATAACAGTACTAGAACAAATAAAATATATTTATAAAGATAAAAAATTCAGTGCCTTCCAAAGTATAATAACGTATTTACGATGTGTTTTAGATTTCCTCTTTGAATACCCTTTTAAGTTGCTTGGAACTTTTCAAAGCAATTATAGAATAATGACATGACATTAATGAGATAAGCCTTTTATAAATTTGATCCGTACATACAATCCTTGTGAAGGAAGTTTTAAGAGAAAATTTAGAGATGAATTTGTGGTTATCCAAAATTAATATTTTGGCGAAAGAGCCCTTTGATAATGCGAATGGAGACATGAAATGAAATATCCGATAAAAGTGGCTCTCAAAAGAACGTTTCTCTTAAAAAATATATACAAAATTAGCGAAACGGATTATGAAAAATAAGTGGAAAAATAAAATAATTTTAACCGTTTTCGAAAGCGGGTCTTTAATTTTAATATCAAACAAAGAATTATTTATCACTCTGACTTCCAATTAGACGGAGTTGAAAAATGAGGTTGTTTTAAATTAATTATGAAATGATATCAATAAGGGTTACCAGGAAGACTGCAACTAAGTATCTTAATTAGACGACCGCTTTGTTATTATCATAGAATCAAGTAGGTGTAAGGAGTAAGTAAGTACCAGTATGCCTACCCAATTGCCCATATCACCTTAGTGTAGTACACAGGCAGTTTGATGATGTCAGTTCTTTAATCATAAATACACCTGCAAAGAATTGGGAAAGAAGATTACTGAGTATGGTTATAACAACCCTATGTCCAAACCGTTGACCTGAATCAGCTGAAGTGACAGAGTTGATGATTCCGATTTGGTGGAATATATTTAATGGAATGTCAAGCGCAGATAAAGAAACGTCCACCATTGACCCTTGGCCTCTTTAAGGCTACATACAAGATCTTGTACTGCCGGGATCCAGCGGCTCCCTGTGATTTTTTTCTGGCGGTTTGTCCACCTAGTTGGGGCTATTCCAACACTGTGTAAAACGGTACAGAGACGCCATTGGAAACCTAACGTCTGTCTAGTCTTCAAATTATTTGCCGCCCGTTGCCACTTTAGCTTTGCGACAAGTTAATTATATCGGTTACTCAGGTTTCTACTCATTTACTGATTTTATCACGCAGAAACATTCTGCGCGTAACTCTATTACCCGTTCAAGATTTCTAATCATCCCATTTTTTAAGGTAACGTGCATGTTCGAATGCTTTAGTCGTTAAATAATGTTAAGCAAAAAAATCTAGCGTACTTTCGCTAACCATTCTTAGCGAGACGTTAAACGAGTAGAGAGACGTTATTTTGGGACTGAGCTCTTTCTTTAAATTACAAGTTTTGCATTATTTTTGAGCGATGAATATATTCCTTATCGAATTTAAAATGTAGTAAATTTACATTCGTAAATTTAAAATATATTATTTAAACTTAGTAGTATCCTAGGTAAAACATTGTATATTTCAATTTTTCTTAATTTACTTTCAAATGTAACAACGAATTCATATAATTTTTGGTAGGGATATAGGTAGAGAGTGACGTAAGCTACTTTTTAACTCGCAAGCAAAAGCTAAGTATGTATAAAACCCAATTCCCAGGGAGGCGTTAATGTTATGTGAAATGCACTCATAAATTGCTTACCTTTAGGTACTTACTACAAACGATAAAGGAGTTATTTTTTACCATAAAAATTGATTTTCCAGGGTAAAAAATCGTGCGTAATTCCAAGCTTTTAGACCTTCGAGTTCGCAATATATAGTACAAATGTCTTAAGCCAAAATAGTACAAAATTTAGCTTTTATATATTTTATATTTGGATATTATAAAAAAATAGTTTGCAACATATTTATATTTAATAAATAATGTTCTTTTACTAAGCATAAAGCTCATGTTTATCAATTTAATATTTGAATTAGTGCGAGGCAAAATCTATACGAAGAAATAGTATTGAATATTACATGTTTGAATATGTGAACGCTAAGATGAGAGATATTATTTTTCCGTTGCTCTCTCTCCTTCACAGCCTAATAATACTAATACTTAATGGAATAAGCACCTACAAGGACGAAAAAAGGCGTCGATGCTAATAGAAAGTTATCAGTAAACATAAAGAATAACTAGAAATCATTTTATATCTGTGTTAATATTTCTTTAAGTCGCCATGTCGAAAAGTTTATCGCATGTTAATTTAAATTTGTAACAGAGGTTGGCTAAAAAACCTCAACGTAGTTAACTGCGCGTAATATAGTAGTGTAAGCAATATTAATGATACATAGTGAAATACATAGCGATATCCTTCAACGGTAAACAAAACATATATAAACCAACTCTACTCGCGACTTCGTCCGATGTCCCCGAAACTGTCGAAATTCCCTCAATAATATACTGTTTATTAATTTTCCCAAAGGACAAAAGGAGAAAATTTTATCCTATTTTTAAGCTTGGTATATAAGTTTCAATTATAAAACATTTTATGAACACTGCTCCAGCAGATTAACCGTGAAATTGTGACAGAGAGATATAAAGATATACAGATATCATTAGTATGGATATAAGATAATTAAATGATTTTTTTAAATTCGAAATAGCTTCTTATCAATCACTAATAGAAAAAAATACTGCTTAACTTTTACTATATATTATTATGAACAAAAGGAAACTTAATCGTAGGATCTCGAAATATTAAATTGGGTTTAAAAGTTGAGAATGTATCAAATTTGTTTATCATTGTTAATATCTAGAATCAACAGTTATTGATTAAATTGTTTGTTGATTAGTTTAAGTTGATTAACATCTAACATTACACGGAGTAGTTAATTCTATTACTGTGTTAGTTTAAGTATGGATACTGTATGTACTAATATTATAATGTAAAGCAATCGAAGTCACTTTTTAATAGATAATGGAGTTTTATGATTGTCCTCTGTTGCTGGACCAAGGTTTTTTGTGGATACAATAATCCGTCAGCTGTAATAATGGGTTGTAGACGTCTAGTCTAAAGAAATCTCAGTGTCTCAGCAGCATTTCTGCGTGGTTACATCAGGACGAGGAGATCCATAGATAAACCTAAGTTGCGGTAAGAGCGGGTCATATACTAAGTATACTTGATGGATGATGTGAGGGAATATAACAGAACTAACTACTTTGCTATAATCCGCACGGGTTAAGCAAATGCATGCAAAGCTAATGTGTATGAAGCAGGCAAAATCTACGCACCTTATACATGCAGGACAAGCCACCACATGCACCCCAAGGCGCCTCCACCAGCAACAACGCACACAAGCAGCACACACACCCCCCACCACAATCTCGACGATCGTTTCGCCCCGAAACCGGATGATGTGAGTCCTAAGATGTTTGATGGACAATCGGAAAAGGATTGCTGGGGGCCACGGGGTTCAAGCAGTAAATAATTGTGTGGCATTGAAACCTCTTGTTATATAGTATAATTAATATATTAGTTTAGGTTGCTCAAAGAGTTCAATACTCTGATAACCTCATGGAGCAGTTTATTCTACTTTGTACGCTGTCGCTAAGTAGATTATTAAGCCAGGTTAAGGGGGCGCGAGTCGAATATAATATCTTACATTCCAATTTGTAAATTAAAAATAGTTTTATCATGCTTGTTACTCGTTCGAATCGATTATGTAAATAATAAAGCTTCCTTACTTTTAAAATACATTATGTTGTTTCAAAAACTAGCACGCGACGGAGTATGCGGCAGCTACACTTAATGTTCCTCTGTGTGTGTAGGAAAGGAGCACTTAATTTTATCTCAGTTCCGTTTTGGCATGAACCTTAAAGGGCCCAAATAGCATCGATATGAACGGTACAACTGTGTTACTGGAAATAGATCAGGCGAATTACCTGAACATACTTTCTAAAATATATACCGTAGAATAATGTAAGAGTAAAAACAACGTTTCGGCTAAACAAACATTTAAAGCCTATTGGTTAGTGATTATATTAATAATAATAAATATTGAAATTCCTTACTTTTGATTATTTAGTCGAACAATGAAATATATATACGAGAAAGTTTTAGTTCGCTTAAATTCACGTGCATTAGCTCTAAATGTATTTACAAAGTCGGTTCCAGTCTATTTGCTTTTCTCTTTTTCGACTAGAAAAATAAATCCTTTAGCTTACATCGTAAGCCTTACTCAATTTTGTTTATTGTTCTATAAATAAATTGAGTAAAGCTCAATTTATTTATAGAACAATAAAATTTGAGAGATTTGTCTTGGATATGTCGATTCATATTTCAAGAAAATGCTTCAGTGCCCGGGGCTTACATTGAATTTATTTTCTATTTGTAGAACTTAACTTAGTTCTAAGAAGGACTTGCTTTCGAACTTATCCTCAAGATAGGATTACAAAATAAATTACGATCGTTCTCCGACTAGTCCGAATACGAGTAGTATTTCATTATCTATACTTATTATAAAACAAATCCTTTTTTTTAAGTTTTAGGTTTATTGTAAATTACTATTTTATTAATTTGTGTTGAAGAGGTTGAGCAGTTATAAAAAAATCCGCTTGCAGGGAACCTTAGTCGCATACACCGCTTTAAAAACACTAAAGTAATGTACTAGAGAATTGTTCATCTATAAAACTTCCACGAAAAAGTTGCTGATAGCATGTATTCTATCTCTTATGGTTACTTACGATACGATACTTTTAATTTTAAAATTGCGACACACTGAGTTCCACGCGAGTACACACTGAGTCCCGCTTGATAGTTAGTTATAAACGTTTAATGTTTAATAAAACATAATTCTGTGTCTTTTTGGTTTTCCGCAGAAAAAAAAATCTATGCCCTTTAATTTGAGCGCGCGCCAACCGCTCAATTAGTGGCTTAGCGAGCTAGATCTCTCCATCAAATAATCTAGAGCACTATCAGTACACAAGATGAATTGACCGTAGATCGAATCATTTACTCATTTGTTGTTACCTCTTTAATAATCATACATACATATTATACAACGATCAAGTATTAATCATTTTGATACAACGTGAATCATCTTAATTCATTTGTTAGTGATTATACAAACCAATATCTACAATATAACGATTCCTTTTTCTGCTCTTAAACTCTTTAACTGCAAACTAAATATCGAAATTAAATTTAAGATAATTAGTAAGCTTTCATTCGTCTGAAGCTCCATTATCATTAAAATAAAATGTAATCTAGTATGACGTAGCGTCCGTCGAATATCTCGGCGCGTAGCTGAGCGACCTATCGGCGTCCATAACTTCTTCACACAATTCAATCAAAACCACGAGAAACTCAATATAAATTAGTTTAATTTTATTCACAGTCTGAATTTTCTTAATAATAATCGTTACTTAGCAACAAGCGGTTCCTTTCCTAATTCATGTTACCTACAATCGATTTAATTACCACTTTCGTGATAAAAATAGTATTAACAGATGTAAATTATTAATACAGTCACTTTTTCAATTTAAACACTATTTCTTTTATGACACAATATGTCTCATATTTAAATATTTTATTTAATATAAACTTAACAAGCGGACGGAAATGTGTCATAATAGCGTTCAGTTATAGAATCCAAGGAAATGCAAAGTATTGTTTTAAAATATAAAACCAGTATAAAACCAAATGTTACACTTTGATATTTATAAGCGTTGCTAGATGGCACTACTTGACGGCGCCCACACACACACACCACTATTATATATCATGTATATTAACTATCAACTATTTGAATAATCTGAGCATCTCGTAATCGACATTGGATCATGGTGAGGCTAAGCGACATTCTTCAAAAGTAGATAGGAACACTTTTCCCAGCTGTGAAAAAGTGAAAACGCAACACCAGACACGCCGCGTGGAAATCATTATGTCCCAAAGTTTTCCTATTTTAGTTTACATGAAATAGTAATTTACAACCTAAATTTTGAAATTAAGGAATGCATAACTTTAAGTAAAAACCATACAAAATCCGTTCGGTAGATTTTGAGAAAATCCATCACGTACAGCTTTTGGGGTCTTTGTTTTATGATATGTATACAAATAGAGAAAGATATAACTTTGTTCTTTTCTCACATATAAATATTCGTCTTGATTTTATAAGTAAAGTAGTTTTTCATTTGTAGGATTTATTTAATTTTAACTGCACGTCTTTCAAGATGGGCATTGTTGGCTTACATAAGAAAAATACTAAAGAAAATGTATACACGTGGTATCTGAGCTTGCTTTTCTTTTTCCTCATATTCGTGAGCGTATAGCGGAGTACTAATTAGTGCAGGTATACACATGTATGAACGTGGCTTCCTTTGTTCTTTTAAGTAGGGCGAAAGTAGGTCTTTTGGAAAAATGTCGAAATAAAATCATTTTCATCTGTTTTCATATTAATATTTTGTATGTTCGCCGATACGTTAACTCGTAAATTTAATATATGCATGATTTTAATAATAACCATTAATTGAACACTATATGTGAATATGAAAACGTAAGTAAACATTTTTTTTTAACTTATCGAGTAAAATAACTGGTTACTTTTTGCATATTCATCATCCTCCTGCCTTTATCTCACTCTAAGTGGGGTCGGCACAACATGTTACAAACATGTAGTCACATGATTTGGCTACATATTTTACGACCGGTCGCCTGCCTGACGTCAACTTACATTAGTTGTATTTTACGACTTATCGGTAAGGAGGTTATTTTTAAGTATTATCGATGAAATTTATATAACCTGGTTTTATATTGTTTAAATCCTTAGGACAATGTGAATTAACGACTTTTTAAGTGCATTTTAAATAAATATACTTTTTAAAATAATATTGAATCTTTCTTACTATTATGTAAAGTACAATAAAATTAAATTAATAATATTTAGCATATTTAATTAATAAAAACCAAAAACGGATGAACTATATGTATGTTGAGTATACATTCTTAAATAGAAATCGCCATATCAGACGACATTCACTCCATGTAGACTAGGATAATTAGCGAATCTAATAAATTCTGGAAATAAGTATACTTTGTATTTTTTAATGAAATCTTTAACAAAATATTGGTAAGAAAATGTATGGTAAACATCGAATTAATTTTGTTTGTTGAAATTAGCATAAGACTGGGCCTAAATATCGAGTAATCCTGTTCACAAAAATGGTAATCACTCTACGTATTTTCTTCGAAATGAGTGAGCCAGTCACGATAAATTACCTTTTGTTGGGCTTCGAATTCGACAAGCGCCGTTTTTGTTCAATTCATCGTCTTGTCCTCAATAGGAAATTTATTACCTATTGCCTACTGGCACATTTAAATATGGTTCATTTTATCAACGTACTAACTATTCGAGCCACACAGGTACCTAAAGATGATTATTCTCACCGCTATATTTGACCTACTGGGAATTTTCATGAATTTCACGTTTAGCATTATGTTTTAGTGGGATATACTCTAATGTATTACTTATAAATTCCCTTCTCTAATATTTTTCGGTGAGGTTATACTTATAAAGAACAATGGTCTATCGGCTTTTATCGCCTTCAATGAATCTTTTGCCGTGAGACTTTAATTGTTGATATTTGTTGACACTTTAATTGGTTTCAAAAATGGTAAATATTATTTTAGATATTCGTAGTCTACAGAATCGCTTTTATTAGGAATTTAAATAATTGAAAGGCATTTATAAGGTCTATTCTTAGAAAGAATAATATGAAACAAAAAGATATAAAATATACAAAGGATGCCTTATGAAACATTGTGCGAGCAGATATTTCATAAACGTTTTGCAATATAATTTGGTCGTATATTATATGCTGGAATTTATAACAATAAGGTATTGTTATAAAGGAAAAACAACGTTTATTTCTCTTTGTGTCTCGCGATTGCATGAATTTGAATAGAAAACAGAAATGGCCTAATCAACTATGATTAGGCCATTTCTGTTTTCTGCTTTTCTTATTGATAGGTATATTGAAAGGGTCCGGCGGAGTTGAATACGATCCGTTTGGTTCCACAATACAATTGGTACTCGATTTCAACTTGTGACATTAAACACTTTGCGTCTATCGACCCTTATATTTCATTGTATTTATACGTCGCTCTTTATTTAGTAAGTGCGAACGACTAATTTATCATTTCTGTCGTCGATTCGTCTTACGCTCAACACGTACATGATTCATTTTTATTTTGTCTAGAACAATAATATTTCTTAGTTTAACTATAGCATACAATTGAAATTTTTATATTTATCTTTGGCACATTTAGATACTATTAGATGACGAAAACGACAATTTCAAGACTGTTTTCAACATTTAAAGATGGATCTGTTTGTTTAGATTCATGAGGACGTGGGCTGATAGTGTGTACATAATGTGACTTTTGTATGACGCTAAGCTTCTCCCTAAGTACTTTATAGCTCTTTTTCGCAATACACAAATTCATATCTGCGCTTTTACCCCTTAAATGTATTCCATATGACGTAATGCTAAGTAAGGAAAAATACATGTTTCGCTGTTTCAATGTCAGTAAACTGTCTAATATGCCCAATTGCGTACGTTGCTGCGCCGACTTTCCCTACGAGAAATGTTATGTGTGTGGTCCATTGAATATTGAATTTCAGGAAATTTCTTTCGTCTAAAACAATAATTCTTTAATATAGTAGTGAAAAGTAAGTGAATCAGCTACTTGACGGTATCTCGCAGTGGGAAAAGGAATGTTGCTGTGGAATTAATGTTTGCAGCTTGGAACCACTACACAGCGCCAAAGCAGATTGACAAGCAAAACGTGCAAAAAATTTTGTAGGAATATATGGAGATTGCTTTGTGTGATGTGAAAAATTAAAATAATGGCTTAGTGAAAAAATAAGTGTAATGTAAATGTCAATTAAGCACACAAACTGCATATATAAAAAATCACAAGTCTTGAATCCGTGATGCTTGGTGAGCGTCAAGCGCTTTCACATATAGGCATTATTAATTATCATGCAAGTAATCTAGACATTAACGTCACTAACATAAATATTCAAAGTAGTCTTACGAAGTAGTAATGACTGCTCTAGATCTCGGCCTTTAATATTAATGATTTACTAATGACTTTGGCTACGATACTTCGTCACCGAAAGCTTGGTTTCACTTTATTTAGTTTTTAAAGAAATGTAAATAAAAGTGTGGTGGTAGCAAGTTTCGATTTGATGTGGGTATTTCTCGTTTAAAGTCATAAACTTTCTCTAGTTTAATTAAATGTAGAAAGTATTTCTAGGATTTCTCTTTAAATTTACTTTATAGGACATCAACAGAAGTGAAATGAAGAAAACTACTAATATTACAAGTCAAATAAAAAGCTTTTAACAAAATTTCATGTCCCAATTGTTAACCGCTGACTAGTTCCGGTGTTTTGAGCCAATCCTGACAACAGCATCAAGTCCTGCTTATCATAATCATGCATTGTCATCAGGATAGGGCCAGTATGTAAAATTCCTGATCAATCGGGCACCGGGAATCGGGTCGAATGTACCTTCCAGGATCCACCTTCGCATACATGAAAGTCTAGTTAAATAAAAGTTTTTTAATAAAGGTGAGGAGGGCCTCTTTGTTTTGAAATGTGTGACAGAGATAAAAGTTAACGCATCTCCGTTAACGCTAGTAATTTCACCCCTCAAAAATTTTTCATACGAAATTCGATTGTTAAATAGCAAACTCCAGAATTGGGATAAATCTGACCTTTCTTTTGATTAAGAGCAAATCACACTATTCAAATAAAATAACGTTAAATAAGATATCACCCTGCAACCTATCTCCTAGCAATATAAGTCTCCTATTATCCAAGCATATTTCTCAATAGTGAAACATTACGTTATTGTAATAAAAACAATTTTTGTGTCAATTGTGGGAGTAGGCATGATTACCTTAAAGCCTTTGTAATGGTTATCGAAAACCTAAAATAAATATATTTTCAAAGCGTTTATTATTTAGTCCAATTTATTTAGTGATGCCGTACAAATTATATTTTTTGTAGTTGTTTTGTCTGAGTGGTAATTAATCTGGCTTGTCATTTGTTTACAGATGGCTTAGTAATTAGCCAAGGGACTAATGAGCTGTAGTCTCAGAGCCGTGATTGGTGTCTTTAATATGCAAAAGCGAGTGATAACTGTAGCCAAGCTTTGTTGCAGTTTCAGCAAAAAGATAATTCCTTAGCATTCATTACATTGTTGCAACGAATTGGGCATTAGTTTTAGTTGGTAGCACTAGTGACTTACCACATTATCGCTTTATTTTTTGTATACCTTCATAGTTAAAACTGTTTTCTTATTCTAGTGTATAGGGTTGAGATTTGTGATTCTTATTTTGTATATTTATATAAAGGACACAATATATAATATCATACATACATAAATGTTCTAATACATAAACATAGTAATACTAGTGTTCAAAGGAAACCTCAAACTATCTCAAAGCGCACACGTCAGTAGCATCCAAGCTTGTTGGCGAGAGTGGACGTTTAGTAACACACTGTTAGTGAGATTAAATTAGAGCCCATCCGGAAACCTTATCCATGAGTACTATAGTATACTGCGTTTTTGCGGCGGGACTGGGATCAGTTCGAACTCGAAGTTGGTCAGGCTAACCTAACAGAATTAGACGTGAGTACAGCTGGCTTCTAAACATAACTTCAATTGGATTTTTCTCAAAATGATCTTATTCTTGCATCGTTTTCTCGTTAATGAGAATAGTGGCTCTTTGGGAGGTGTAGTTACTAGCGTCCGCAGGTGATAAACATCTTATGCCCTGCACGTTTCTCCTGAGTGGTCCTAAAGAGTAACAATGCCGATTAAAGGCGGCAGTAATTAACCCAATACCTATCCAATCATAAATAAGAAGCGGCTAGCACTGGACGATATTAATCTAAAATACGGGAAGGATGTGGGAACCCACCATGCCTCTTATCCAAAGAAAGCTTATGGTAGAACTCTCAAAATGTTAAGCGATTGAAAGTAATTAAAATTATTATATGCGAATAATATATAATATTTGTTAATTGCACTTAAGTTCAATTCACGTACAAACAACATTAAAGTGAGATATGATTTATCACAAACTACTTGGACAGTGTAATACCGTTTTAAATTATGTCTTCCTGTATATTGAGTTTTGGTAATATCGAGGTAGTTTATAGTGCTATCCGAAAAACAAGTCTATTATTTAAGTCAAAGATCAAAGCTTATTTCGAATTTACATTATTTCCTGACAGAGATAAAGGCTGTTGTTATTTATGCAGATTAAAAAATGAAAACTTTCAATTTGTTTCTTGCAAGTAAATCGAGCAAATTAAACTGTTTCTTAATATTTTGAACCATTATCTTTGTGATTTCCAGCAGTTCCCAATAAAAAATGAACACGTAATGGAAGAGCTTAAAAGTCTGGAAGTTTTTAATTTCTTCTTTCTCATTCAAAATTGTATGTTTGCTTTTCTTAGTATTCTCATTTTTTCATATTTGGAACCTTGTTTTGAAGGAATTTAAAAAAATGTTGCGGACTATAATCGTCTGTGGTCATACGGATGATATGGACCAACCGTGGACGTGTAGGCGATACATACATGATGCACCTATACGTCACATACGGTCGTTATACGTTTAAAATCTATCTACTATCACTTCTCAAATTCGCACTCAAACATTGTAATGTAAGGCATTGTATCTCCTTTTAACTTGCATTAAAAAAGAATAGTTCCCAGTATTCTCACGGCTTACAATTATTTAAACGGCGCCTCCTATAAAGGATTAAGGCAGGCGCAAACAAAGATAATGGAAAATATTTAAAGAGTTTATTTTTATACATTTCCAAATTTACAGCTTATCATTATAGAGAAGTTACAATAGAATTATTATATTTTGCTATAATCTGCGTTTGCTAAGAGAATCTATGTTATGCTACGCGTAGGAAGCCGGAAACATTTACATACCTTGGACATGCAGGACAAGTCACCGCACATATCACAAAATGACGCTACCAGCAAAATTCAACAAAATCACCACTTCAATCTCTACACGATCTTCTCACCCCTAAACCGAAGGATCATATAGGATAGAATCCACGACAAAATCCTTATTCTGACAACTCAAATGTTAAGCTACCCTTCAAATACGCCTATGCACTATTTTTTTTCCAAATTTCATCAATATTTCTGCAGCGATAAAATCTTTGAAGACACTTTTATTCAGCAGTCGACAGTTGGATTTTTAAATTATAATCCTACTAATATTATAAATGCGAATGTTTGTGAGTATGGATGGATGTTTGTTACTCTTTCACACCGAAACCGCTGAACCAATATCGATGAAATTTAACTTAATTATTCCTTATATACTGGAATAACATATAGGTTATATAAATCCGTTTAATTCTACAGAATTTTTACAGGAGGACATTTAAAACGCCATCTATTATCAACCTATCACAGTTTTTTAAGTCACTATGTATCAAAGACGAGTCAAATCTGTAATTAAAAAAAGGTTCTTTATCACGTTGTTCAGCCTACATCGAAGGAGTTATTTTTAAAAGAAGTTTTTATATATTTTGATTTCTGTTTACTGCATAAATTTAACTGAGCTATTATAATGAATAATACTGAAGCTACTGTTTATTCCGGGACTACGGTCCACGCAGACGAACTCGCGGGTAAAAGCTTGTTATTATATAAAATAATAACATAATTTACAAAACCTTAAATTGTACGTTATGTATGATTTTACCTCAACATTTTTTAAGGTAATTCGATTACCAGTTAGTAAATAGTATAGTAAAGGATTGTTTTGTATACACTAGTAATAATTTAATTATTTCCAGAACACAGATGCATAACAATTTCACTGTCGTGTGTTGTTCATGTAGTTTATTTTAGGCAACATTCCTCGCTTTGTTTTCTGAAAAAGATACGAAGCTCGTAATAAAAATTTGTGTGACATTTTCTGTTATTCGTGGTGTTACAGCTGTCGTTGATGTCTTGTAAATAAACGTTGCAAAATGCTCTACCTAAAACAGTACGAAAAATATCACGGTCTCCGTGAAAGGTTTAATTTTCCTTATAAACTAGCTTTACCAAGACTGGGGTTAAACAAACCAAATAACTCTAGAGATATTAAATGCATAAGCGAAACAATTCATTCGCTTATGCATTGTGCTTTTTTTTATAACAAAAATGTACAAGTTATATCTTAAATTACTTACACGCTACTACTATACAAATCATGCCCACGGGAAATGGTCCCAAGAATGCTGGTAGCGTTTCCGCGTTAAATCCCTAAGCTGATTCTTTGTGCGAAAAAGGAGCCAGCCCTCTTGTCACCCGAAGAGGCGATCAACAGAGGTGTTAAAACGGATATTTTTTTTTGCACTTTGGCTCCATGGCCTTTAGGGTCTCAACTGCAAACGGCACAAATATATAACTCTCAACGAGGGCTTGCTGGATTCGGCCATTTCCGCCGCAGCTCCAGGTCTTGACACCGTTTCCCTGATATGGGACGAGGCTAACGTATCAACGCATGTTGCGTCCCACATTAGGGCCCGTCCCCGTTCCCAAGGAACCAGCTTCAACCGTCTAGTCTCTTGCCATCATCCCGACATATCCCGGAAGGTTCGAGAAGAACAGGAATGTCGATGGTCGCAAGAGCTCTTTTGATGGTGTCATTAAGAGAACCATGGCCGAAAAGCCTACCGGAGCTCCTATGGCATGAAAGCCCGTGTATGCCAAAACTGTCTACCACTTGTACATTACATGGACATCTGTGCTTAAGGCACAATGTGGTTGATAATTGTCTGCTAAAGCCAATTATTTCTTATGTATATTCGCGTATATAATTAATATCTAATTCTTTACATACCCATTTTTTTTTGTATATTGTATTGGATTTCCGAATATATCAATAGTCTCAGCAGCATTTTTAAAAAGTATTTGTATGAATTTACAAAATAAACTACCATTCAAACATATATTCGGCTACAAATAAGAAATGTAAAAATCTTGTAACTGGGTGGCTTAAATTACTTTAAAACGATGATTCTTGAATCAAAGTAAATGATTATAACCTTGTAAATGTATGGGATAAGTATTCACTACAATCACATTCACCAACTTCTTTTATTTCACGCACACAAACACACACAAATACACGCACAAACTCGCACATTCTTTGTATTAATATTGTGTTGGAAGTTTCACGTCACGATGATTTTCATTCTGTATGCCTATGTTTGGTACAGAATCATAAATTATAATATGTTGTGTATTATTCTTAATAAGGACTATTTTTTAAATATAATTTTATAATCGTACCTACTTCAAACCTCCATTGACATAGATTATTTTTAATATAAATTTATGACCACCACCAGTAGCGAAATTACTTGTAATATGAATAAAAAGTTTTACTCTTGGTTAGACTAGGTGAAAACTTTTAGCCGTGACTATGCAATCGTTACCTTATGTATAAGTTTCTATTTATTTTTTTAATTGTATTATACTGCTAATATTCACATGCATTTGGCATATATTATATATAAACTATGAGATTATGTTGGTAGTAAGTTATTTCGTATAACCAATATATAATTATTGTCAGTTTTGCTATTAGTTTGATTCCATAAATGAATCTGAAATTTAAAACGTCGCAATCACTAAGGTTATTAAACATTATCGGCAAACCATATTTCATTAGTATTGAAAATGTAACTGGAATTTAAATGAATAAGCCTGCAATTACTATGCAACTATGAACTAATAATCTGTATTTAACCTAATTCGTTTTATACTATTACCTGAACTTAAGTTTTGTTGTTTTTTTTATATTATCGTTTAAGTTCCAAGTTACAAAAAGAAATTAGTCACTTGGAAGAGAGATGGTTACTGGTTACTGGTACGAGAAACTTACTAACTATTGCAACGAAACTTGAACAAAGAACTCCAAAGAAATCGTTTCACATAGCTTAACCTCTTGGCATGTGCTGTGAGGTAGTTACTATGTATTGAAACCACCCTGGATACAGTATTTAAGAAAATTATATAAAATCAGAAACGTATTCATCCTTGAAGGCGCATCTAGATATATTAAATGTAACTAATATTTTTTAATTCGTTATTTTTCTTACCCCAAACACGGTACACGTGACTTCATTTGCATCGACTGTAGTGTTCAAATACCCACAATTATATTCAATACTGTTCCCTGTTCCCGAAGGAAAAAGGGAATTTATATACAATATATGATAGCCCCTTTATATAAGCTTTAATTGTACAAAATTTCATCAATATTACTCCTATAGATTAGCCGTGAAAAGGTAACAGACAGCAATCAGACTTAGATATGCTTATACGCAATACTTATTACAGCACTATAACGACGTTATAGCATTACCGCGGTAAAAATACGTTTACACGGGTACACACTTAAACTTTTACCTTCATCATAGCCTTCAATTCTTCATTATCAACTTTGGTCTCCGGCCGTCCACGAGGCTTGTTCTGCAGGTCGAAATTTCCAGAACAAAAACGTTGGAACCAAAAACGCACTGTGTTTTCTTTTGCGACACCGTCACCATACACATCATTAATCCTTCGAGCCATTTCTGCAGCACTGGTGCCACGGTGGAACTCATACTCGTAAATAACGCGATATTTCATGTTTTCCATTTTGTAAACAGAGTGACACAAAGAAAAAAACAAAAGAAGAAAAAACAAATGAATTAGGGGGTTTGAAACACAAATGCATGAGTAAATTCCTAAATTCCTAACCATAAAGGTAATATTTGAGATCAAAGTGGCCAGTACGACAAAACGCCAATTTCATATGTAAGGACCTAATATTAAAAAGATTAAAACTTCCTGAGATATCAATTGTACAGACATTTCGCAGATTTCAAATAACGATAATTACTTATTATTTCTCTCAAAGCTCTTTATTTTAAAAAGCTAATTAAATCATCTTTGAGGATTGTTATCGTTCGCCCACAGTCCTAATAAAGGGTTTGAGCTGAAATTTGTTGGCCTTTTATAATATTCACGATTCGCCATAAATTGAGACATTAAGAAAATGATAAGTTTTTATTCATTACTCACACTTTTGTTGGACGCCTCGACATTTATTTTCGAAGTTTGACGCAACCACCACTTAAACGAGAAGACGTCTTGTTGTGTAACTAGATTATTCTAATAAGATTTTGCAGTCGTCTGTTACGCCGGATCTTCGCAATTTCCAGTTACTGTTTTAAATGAAAATCATTAAACAGTTCGCGTTCCGAACGTAAATTAATATAACTTGAATGTGTAGACGCCTTGTAACTTGGGAGCAACTGTGTATTTTTGAATAAATTTAATTAAAATATTAGTTTTGCGATCTGTTTCGTGCAACAAGAAGGGTCGAGAGGGTTCGTGTAATGGATGAAATGATATTAAACGTACTCATGCCGCTAGGTTTAATGTCACGAGTCCCGCTTTGTTGGAGGGCCGTTCACGCTGAGCCACTGCCGACCACACACCGCGTATGTATTTTGTTCACGAACTTTTCGAATATATTATTTTCCCGAAATACGTACAGATGCTGCAGATTGTTTGCTTGCTATTGTTATCATGATATTACATAACATACTAGCAAAAGTATGGTCCAGACGTACTTATATAATAGTCTATGTACCTACATGCATTTAATCACATTGAGACCTTTATTTTATAGCGTATTTTAATTATTAAAATGTATCTATCTTATCTCATGTACGCGGTACCTGTATAGGCCTGTGAGTGAGATTATAATGATATTATTATGAGAGATAAATAATGAGAGGGAACATAAAACTTGTATACTTATCTTTGTCTAATCACACATAAAAAGAGAGACATGGTGATAGGAAACATTGTAGGAATGCTACTTACTATAACTCTATGATACCATCACAGAGAAATATTAAAGCTGATATCAGTTTTGCATACATTTACGTTGACTGGATTGTCATGTCATTATGCTATTATCTATTAGTATATCTATGCATTGTGGTATCCGGATGAGTAGTATAGACCATCCTCATGTCTTACCGATGCCGTAAAAGGCGACTAAGGTCAAACCGCCGTGTGGTCCGGCTGAGTAGAATAGGCCATCCTCTTTCTTACCGAGGTGTCGTAAAATACGACTAAGCTAAGTTGACGTCAGGCAGGCGGCCGTTCGTAAAATACGTAGCCGAATCATATGACAACATGTTTATAACTTGTTGTTTAGAGTGGGATAAGGGCAGGAGGATGATGGCTTTTATCTATTAACTATTTATCTGTTTAACTTAATCATGATGATAATTTATAAAAATAAGGTTATATTTTGTACAGTTAAATATTTTTGTTATTTGCTTGTTTTTTGACAGTATTTACTATTCTAACAGTCACGTTGCTATGTTAAAGCTATATAAAGCTATGTATTATGAATAACATTTTAAAAAATGAAGCAGAATGCAGTAGGTTATCGCTTTAAGACAAATTAAATTGATTAGATTTGTATAAATAAGGTGGTAATGAAGATAATCTGACAGCAAAGTTATCGTTGAACTATAAAATACTTATTTGATATTATTAGGGGTTATAGTTAGTAGTAGTTTCCTCGGTTAGTTAATTTCAGCCTACTTTCCAAAGTAAAAGTGAAATGGTTCAGAAAAATGTTTCTCGGATTGTGCTTACAGTAAGCACACCGCTCATTGCATATACCAAGTGATTTTATTTTACAAACAGCAGTTCAGACTTTAAAGCTTTACAAAGAAATTCTAAAAGTTATGGCTAAATGTATTCGTGTACATGCCAATTAAATTATATATAAGGTATCATTCATTCTTCATTCAAATTCAAATACTAATTCAAAATATTCTTTATTCAAGTAAACTTGTAAACAAGTGCTTTTGAATCGTCAACATCATCTGCTGCCGATTCGGAAAGCTGTTCCTGCCGAGAAGAACCAGCAAGAAACTCGGCGGTTGCTCTTTTCAAATAATAATTCTTATCACTAGTTACGTATAGTTATTAATGTCTTGTACAGGGTTGAAGAGAAGCTATATGCACGCATTCTTATCGTCTAGGTAATCTTCAATAGTATAAGAGGCTTTCTGAATTAGCCTTTTTTAAATAGTATTTTTAAACTGCTGTAATGGTAAAGTTAAAGTAGATTGTGGAATTTTATTATAGAATCTTATACCCAAACCCACAAACGAATTACGAACTTTTGCAAGGCGCAAAGCAGGAACCGCAAGCTTATGTCGGTTCCTACTTTCTCTATTATATATTCTCCTGCCCTTATCGCACTCTAAGTAGAGTCGGCACAACATGTTATAACATGTATTGGCTTGTTATTTTACAACCGGCCGCCTGCCTGACGTTAACTTACCTTAGTCGCCTTTTATGACACGTCGGTTAGAATTGAGGGTGGCCTATTCTACTCTGCCGGATACTACACGGCGCACACAAGGTATGCCAATATTAAATTTTATATTATTCATTACGGTTTGGAGAGAAAGTAGAGCATAGGGAGTATGATTCGACTTTTGAATATGCTAACTACGCGAACTAGCCTGATTTGCAAATAAGCGTTTCGCTATGTGAGGAATCGCTTTGTGCCGATCAGTTTGGCGAAACAAAAGAAAGTTATTTGCATTTTAAATAGATGGCATCCTAGTCGACATATCTTCAATATTACTCCATGACATTTTATTTACGGAAGGATGATCTTGTGCTGAAATTTTCTAACCTAAGAAAATATTAAAATGTTCTTTCATTTTAATTTTAATTTAATTTTAATTCAAATTTTAAGCTTTTTTTTTGCTTAAAAAGCTTAAAATTGAATATTTTGGAACAATTAGAGATCATTAAGCATAACAATGGCACCCTCATTAACGATCAGATAAATGTTTCAAGGTCAAGCTTGTTGCACGTGTTCAGAGGTAAAGGTGGAGATGAACCTATTACTATATAACAATGCTTGTTCGCATAACGCTTCGCTTTGCGACTTTGTCGTGGGGTCTATCTCCTGATGATGCTTCGGTTGCGGGGCGAAACAATTGTTGAGTTTGTGATAGTAAACGTTTGTACTGCTTGTGTATTGTGGTGGAAGTGGTGGAGGTTTGTGCATATGTTTTTACGAATCCTGCATGTAACGGGTATGAAAAAACGTATAGTCCACTATACATTTAGCACTATATATATTACTAAATATATTATTACTTTTGTATTTTAATTAGTATTATATGTTACTGAAGCTGAATGAAAATTCATTTTCTCGTGTTATGCGAGATTTTAACATGGATTATGTAACATTAATAACAATATGTTTAGCACAAAACTAATTTTATACGTAAATTTTATATGTATGATTATTTATGTAAATCATTACGAATAATGTTATGAATAGGTTTTTTTTAGTTTAAATTTAGAGAATCAAATTCAATCGCAACAACGATCTTTATAATACAATACTTAGTAGACTAAAAATACATTTCATGCAGTTATTGAGATTAAATAAACTTTAAATAACATATACGTTGAATATACAACGCGCGTCAAAAATGCGCGCGTCAGTCTCGTAAAATGATACAACTTTAATAAACTAGATGAGGCTACTAAATCAGTATTTCTATTTTGATCTCGTTGTTTCATAGATAAGTAAAAAAACAATAAAATACTTTATAAGAATGATGCAAAAAATGAATAGAATTAATATGGAGTTAATAGTAAATCATAGGTTCTCGTTGTATGTTTTAATTACTTACTGTTAAACAAAAAAAGCCTATTTCAATAACCGCAATTTCGCGAATGGCGATAATAGCATGCTTGTTCTTTTTTTTTTACTTAACCATTATCACTATTATCTTCAATAAATCACAAGCTAAAGCCTACATTTATTGCGAAGCGTAAATTAAAAAAGTTACACAAATTTCCGGTGAGTTATTGTGCGCAGTTGTCGGCTGCTTCCTAGGGAATACTATCAGAGTTTTTAAATTTTCCAATATTGTTCATTGATTCAATCAAATATAATATGGACAGAAATGTTTCATTTTCATACCTTTTTTGTTCCGACAACGTTATTATTTAATAAGATTAAGATTTAAAATCCGGCGTGTGATATTCGGCTGAGTAGAATAGGCCACCCTCTTTCTTACAGAGGTGTCGTAGAATACGACTAAGCTAAGTTGACGTCAGGCAGGCGGCCGGTCGTAAAATACATAGCCGAATCATGTGACAACATGAACATGTTGTGCCGACTCCACTTAGTGTGGGATAACGACAGGAGGATGATGTTATTATTTAATAAAATTTAACAATCATTTATTTTATTTAAAGAAGATTAATGATTCTGTAATGAAATTAATTATCGCTCACGTTGACACGGTTTTTACAGTGAATTACTCTTAAAATATTTACAGTTCATGTTTAATTACCAAAAATATATTCTATGTGAAATATGTGCAAGAACTCGACTAAGAGGTATAATATACCAAATGATCAAGATTTTCCATCCCAGTGGTACTTTACTGTTATATCGCTTATCAGTATAAAATAAAGCGTTATCGAGAAATTAATTATGAACCATGTTATTAAATAACAGAGATATTTTACAAAAATCAATTATGCGATACCGTTGTTAATAAATTTATTTTATAACCATTTTTTAGTTTGAAGCCGCGTTTACTTTACTTTATATTGTGATTTTCAATTCATTAAACTAAATCGTCAATGCTTTATTGTTTTGTATAGCTGTTCGGCCACGCATTGCTGTGGCTCAGCCTAGTGTCGAATTTTGCTCGAAACAGAACTAACACTTAAAAGAGTGCTCCGATAGCCACAAAACTTTACAGGATCATCCGCTGGTTAAAGATTGTCTGAAAATTTTATTAAAATCGGTCCACCCGTTTCAGAATTCATATATGACAAACAAAGCAACATTATTTTTAAATATTAAGATTATCTTAGGTGTTGGTGGTTAAAAGTTTTCTCATTGTTCGACTTCATCGTTTAACACTTTATGAATTGTAATCATCATTTTATTACTTTTTTGTGTCTTTATAATTCTTTTGACAAGTTCTAAGATGAGCCAGGGGATTTCAAAGGCCATTTCAATGCGCCATTGCTCCATTTCGTTAAAGAGAAAAGATCCTTGTTTTTTCCAAATTGATTCAATCGGGAATTCTACCCGGGAAAATCAGGTTCCGAAGTAGATTGATTTCCCTTGTCACAGCTGTGTCGTCATCACATACGTGCGTACTAATCTATCATCGTGGCTTCACTCGATCAGCAAAACCATACAGCAACGTAAAATTTATTTTTCTATAGCATTTAGGAATTGATGGGGTAAGTACGGGTCTAAAAATAACGACACTTGTTAGAGGTGCGACGTGTGACGTGACATCAAGTACCTATTAAATAATGAAATCATTCTCTTCACGTAAAAGATTTAAAGCTCATCGGCGAAAATAATTCATAATTGTCATATCTTAAAATTAATGAGCAACAAAAAGTTAATAAGGCTACTATTTGGCCATAGTAAGGAGATTTTTCTAAATAAAATCATGGTTTTCCATGTCTTCATCCCAATGTGTCATGGGGCAATTTGATTATTTGGTTTCAAATTCGCTAAAATTTAAATGCTATCTTTATTTTAATACTACTACTATATTTAGTACTATACTAGATTTTGCAGCCAAATTTAACAAAAAACATACTGTTATTTATAAAACCTATCATTTAAGTTTTTTAAGTGGACAATTCTACTTTTTAATATTCAAAGTTAGGTATGTTTCATAAGGGGGTCTAAGAATTTAAGAAAAGCTACGGCGGGGTATGTCCCAATAGGCCGAGAGGCAGTGGTTTAGATAAATTTCTATTAACTTATCCTTTATTCCACTAGTTTATATTAATAATAACCTCTTTAAACTTTAACACAAAAAACTCAGCTATTGTTCACGATCTTCGCAGATTTTCCGAGAGAGCCGTCCAGCGCTCCGCTCTGGTTATATATCCTCTTCTAGTTCCCTTCCATTCGCGCTAGTTAAGTGTTGTCATTGTAAAATATAAGAATTTCAAAATTCATTATTCAGCAACGCTAACACTTCTTTATAAGATAAAAATAAGCAACCAACTGAGTAACCAAAACATATAAAAAATTCTCAATTGCTTAATAAATAAACTACTCAAAACAAAATAGGGCCCAGCCCGCGTCAATCTACAAATTTGTTCACAAATTTTTTGCACGGCTATTGTAATACGACTTAAGTACTTAAACGTATAGTTGACATGTTTAGGAGTCTGTGCCAGCGTTTCTAACGATAACTTTAACATTATTTTCAAGTAAAGTGTAGGGCTAAAAAAAGTGATTAAATGCATATTTTTTTCGCTCGCACTCTCAGTCGTATTCTAAACGTTACTGTTGAAGTTTATTTAGTAAACCATTTCCTTTGATTATGGCGTTAGTTCTAATCACTATGCCTGGTCCTCGTCGTCATTTGAACATGGACACTGCAACTAGAGCAGTTGCTACGTTTCAGAAAGGGCACTCTCAGAGATATGTTGCAAAAATCATCAGTATGTACCAACGAGCTATCCAAAACCTGTAGGAACGCTTTTAAGAGAACTGAAGTATTGCTAGAAGACCTGGATAAGAGAGAGCGAGAGCCAAAATGAAGCAGGACGACAGAAACATCAGATTAACTGCCCGTCGGGAGCGTGCAATTACCGCCCGAGCCCTACTAAATCGATTAAGACAATCTAATGAAAAACAAGTGAGCGATCAAACTATTCGAAATCGACTCCACGAAGATGGCCAACGTTCCAGAGGGCATTTTGGTCGGCTCAAACTGACAAGACCTCATCATGCAGCGCGCTTAAGGTTCGCACGTAAACATTTGGAGTATGGAGAAGGGAAGGAGAACGTTTTTCAGCCCATGCATTCATAAAACTCACCGCTTTGAGGGTGCAAGTGTCATGGTTTGGAGTGGAATAAGCTTACTAGGTAAAACAGAGCTGGTAATTCTGGATGGAGGTACCGTAACAGCCTCTAGTTACGTCGAACAGGTAGTCCGCTCTCATATTGTATCATTTTCACAAAGAATTGGCGCTTACTTTGTTTTAATGCCAGACAACACTCGCGCTCCCATGGCGCGTACTACACAGAATGCATTTTCTGATGCCAATATTTCAGTTTTGCCTTGGTCAGCCATGAGATCCGACCTCAATCCCATCGAACATTTATGAGATCAATTAAAAGGAAGCCTCAAAGAAAACTATAGGAGCGTCATATTCTAGAACAACTAATAAACGCACTAAAATTTTGTTGGGGGCAAATTCGGGAACAAAACATAGTGCATCCTATCGAAAATACTCCAAATAGACTCAGGGAGTACGTACGGAGTAGAGGAGGAACCCCACGCTTCTAAACTTAGGATTTCTCAACATATGGTCCCAGTAGAACGATAAAATGTAAACTTCATTAATCCCATTAATTTACCTAAATATCGTAAAAATCTGTTCTTTGTGTTTAGGTTAAAAAAAAATTAAGAAATTTTGCTATTGGTTAAGCTCATATAATTTAGGAATCCATACTTCAACCATATCTAATCAGGAAAACTGAATAATTGTATGTATTTTAAAATTAATGCAAAAAAACGTGGTGGGCCCTATTTTGTTTTGAGTAGTTTATATTTATCAAAACGTACAATTTAAGGCCTAAAATGTGTGCAATTTAATAGTATAATATATAAGAAAATTGCTTACCAGGTACATATAGCTTAGACGCTGCACAGAAGCAATAATAAAAGCATAAGCATAAGCAAGATACAAAAGCGCAAATAAGAAAAAAGAAAAGCTTCACCAGACGAGTAATAGCGACTCAGAGACACTTTTATTACTGAAGAGCGATTTGTAAAAGCTCGCGTTTGCGAAATTTCATATCACAGTAACGATAAAATTACGCAATATTGAATTATTTTAATTATTAGTTTGATGTTTATGATAAAATAATATTAACAATATTATTTTAGAATTGTTGGGATAACAACGTAATTTAAAGAGGTATGAAAATTACAAACTTATCTCAAATATTCAATTAATTCATTTAAATTAACTCTCATTACACACAGGCATAGGAAATACATAATTTTTTACTACTTTTTGGCAGGGTTTTATTAAATATCCCATGTAACGTTGTAACTACTTTAAAACAATGCGGACATTTTATTAATTAAATTCCGTTAAATACAGTAACTTGAATTTGTAAATAGTTTTATATTTTTCCGTGGGAGTAAAATTTGTTTAAGTAAATCTCCATAGCTTTTTGCTGACATATGTATGTAACATAACATTAGATTTCTTTACAAGTAAGGAGAAGATGTTTCGACAAAGATATGAATTTAACTCAATTAAATTAAAAATTTCCTTTCTTCAAATAAAATGTTAAACAAATGCTTTTGAATCTTTTACTCTACTGATTGTTTGGAAAACTGCTCCCACTGAGAAGAACCTGCAAGATTCTTCGTGGTTGCTCTTTTCGAAATATAATCCTTTAACTTACATTCGCATTAGCAATAGAATTCGATTGAAAATATAATGTTATTACTAATTGTTAGATGAAAAGTGAATCAATGGTGAAGTGAACTAAGGGTATGAGAGAAACTGCAGTGTACCATCACGGACAGAGTTGACTTAATGTCGCGGTGTTTGCGGTTAGTGTGATGGCCGGTGTTCGTACGCTACGCGGGAGATTAACCCATGGCTAATTCGCCAGACGTTGGTCTGCTTGCTGCAAGCCTTCTCCGGCTCATCATCGGTAAGTCTCTGTTACTTTACTTATTTTAAGTGATACTAAGATTATTTTGCTTCAGGCCGCGATAAGGTAAATTTAAAACATATATAATAAAAAACTAATAGAGTGAACTATCCGTTTTTAAAAACACGCATTAAAAACCACCACCGCCACCACAATACACAATAGACAAGTACACACACATTAACTATCACAAATTCAACAATCGTTTCACCCCGTATACAAAGCATCATCAGGAGATAGACTCCACGACAAAATTGCAAAGCGATGCACCACCCAAGCAATCTTAGTTATTTAGTAATTGTTTCAGCCCCCATTATTTATTTTGCCTCCGAACACATGCAACAAATTTGAACTAGAAATATTTATATGATCATGAGACTGCCATTGTTATGTTTCTCAAGTTGCTATCTCTTATCTTATTCTCAATCTCAAGTTGCTATAAAAATTTTAACATTACAATTATTACTTTTGTGTTATGGATAAATTAACGCCTAATTCTATAAATTAGTTATTTTAAATTCTTATTTGTTTCAATTTTTTTTAGAAGTTTTCACTTTCATTAACAGATGGCCCGTTCTTAAATATCAGTTTCAATATCAACATCATTTTTCTGGGTCATCAAAAAACTGTTGACCCTAAAAGCTTTTACAACGGCAATAGGCAAAACTAAACAAAAAAATGCAAAATCCAAACGCCGCTTATCATAGACAAGCATAACCTACTTACTAATAACTCAAAGCCAAAACTCAGCAGTTCTTGAGTTGATAAGTCACAATTTTAATGACATATTTCAGTCTTGTCGCGAATAATTCAAATATTTATTTTATGTCTTAGAATTTCACTAAGTAACTAAGCCAGCAATATCTTTAAATGAAGTCTTACGTATGAGTTATAAGGCTATTTATGAATGCGATAGCGTTGCGATGCGATATCTTAATACGATTTAGCTTAACAAAATTAAACTACTATTTGTACGCTCGCTGAGATTACGTTTGCACAATTTTTCTTTTAAGTGTTTTTCAATACAACCAAAAGTAGAATCGGATATAATGAAATTTGTGAAGATTGCCTTGGAGGAAATTGGTTAGACATAGCAATTTTTTCCATTGCTTTCGCTTGGTTTCTCTAAAGCCAATGTTTTCGGAAGGTCACATCTCGTGTATGCAGGTACGTTTGCGGGTAGTTGCGGGAGCAATTTCGTTGCTTTTACAAGTTTTAATCTTTCTAATGCGTCTATTGTGCTTTATATTGCAATGCCGAGCTTTACTGAGCTTGATATGTTTGATTTGCTTATGTCAATATAAACATTAATATTGTCCATCTGTATAAACTGTCACTTTACTTTATTCTGGGTTTATAAAATTGTTTAAATTTGTAACATTTTTAAAATCAATTTTATTGCTCTTACGATAGCTACTATGCTGATGGATACGATGGTTACAGAGATGAGAAAGCTATCTTGCACCCTAAAATTTTTGTATCCGAAAACTTTACTGGCTGTACTTTATGTTTCTTAACGTTTTATTTTATATTAGTATACTAGCAATTTTGAGTATTCTTATTTCAAAGTTTGGACACAGTAAAACCTTAAGAGAAGGGGGTAAGATAGAGCCAAGCTTAAATAAATAATAATTTTGTATTCTTATTAAATGAGAGCGGATTGACAAGCCCCACTTATTAATTACATTGCCCAATGATTATGAAACACTTAATCCGATAAATAATTATACTGCTGAATATTTGTTGCCGCAAAAACCGATTTTTGTATTTACCGAAGTACTGATTTTATGTGTACACTTTAATATTTTCATTGATAGTGGTTTAATGTATACAGGATAATATTTAACAATGAAATTATACACTGTTTGCGGAGATTTAATAGCAATCTGTTTATACGAGTATGTAGAAAGTAATACATTATATTTAATATAGGTTGACACGGACTTACCCATTCAGCAGTAAAACAACACAGCCGACTAACACAACACAGACTATTATGACACACCGTTAATACAATATCTACCGGCTGAGTAGAGTAGAGCACCCTCTTTCCGAGGGTTCGTAAAATACGTAGCCAAATCATGTGACAACATGTGTGTAACATGTTGTGCCGACCCCACTTAGAGTGGGATAAGGGTGGGATAAGATGATGATTAATACAGTATCTTTTGTATTTACTAACTCGACGGGACTACATACACTATATCTATCTGTATCTAACTATATATCTAAAGAAGATAAATATGAACGTCAATTACAAACAGAACGACACGGGATCTAATAGTCGGATTGGGTCAACATTTAGAATGTAAACTTCAATATACATAATATGGCTATATATAGCGTTTATTTGTAAACCGTTATTCCGAAGCTTTTTGACAATATAGAAACCAAAAAATGCTTTTAAATTTGCTTATTTTCGATAACAAGATTTAATAATTGGCCTAACAAGTTTGGATTAGAATAATAATTGGATACTGGGTAACTACTTAATCACAGAAGGCAAAGATTGCGGTCTCTCACGGTCTACTCTCTTTCGTTAATCAACCCGACGTAATACCTGTTACCTACTTAGTAATAAGTAGCGAGTTTTGCCTAAGTAGGGGTATATTACTAGAATAAATTCGGAGCTTAATTACATTGTTTTCCCGAGCACTATATTACTTTTATACTCCTTATTAGCACTAAATATGTAAGTTGTTTGTTATCTGTACCCATACTAATATCCTAAATATTGTTTGATTATTTGTACGTTCCTTCATATGCGACGTAGGCTATTCTCATCTCCGTACTGAAGTCTACTATTAATCAATTAAAAATCGTCATAAAATTTCATTTTATAACTTTTTATAAGTTCATTAATAAGCAGATAAAAGAAATCTTGGTTTTATTAATAATGGAAAAACGTCCAATCTCAGTAACGTAAACTTATAACATAAATATATACATTTAAAAATATTTGGATATATATGTCATCTATCTATTATATCTTCAATCGGGTTATACTTTGTTTCTCAAATATTAGGTCCTTACATATGAAATTGGCGTTTTCTATGGGATGAACATAAAGTCGTTTTTTTTTTAATGAAATATATTTAATTAATCAAAGTATGTACCATTGCTATGTATGCACTTTTGCTATCTCATAGGTAGTTCATTGATCCCCTTACTAAATAAACCATTCGGGCGGGAATCAATAAAATCTTTGAAGGCGGTTCGGACTGCCCCATCGGAGTTGAATATTTTTCCTTGCAAGTAGTTATCCAAATTGCGAAAAAAATGGTAATCTGTTGGAGCAAGGTCCGGAGAGTAGGGTGGATGTCTAAGACATTCTAATTGAAGCTTCTCTGATTTGGTAGCCTTCTGTTGTGCAGTGTGTGGTCTAGTGTTGTCCTGAAGCAGCAGTGGCCTAGAGCGATTTACCAGCCTCGGTTGTTTAGCAGCTAGCTTTTCCATCATGGTTTGCAGTTGCTGACAATAGATATCTGCCGTAATCGTCTGGCCAGATTTAAGAAAGCTGTAGTGAACGACACCGGCACTAGTCCACCAAATACTTACAAGCAACTTTTTTTTTGTCAATTTTCGCTTAGGGCAGGATTTAACTGGTTCGCCAGGGTTCAGCCATTGCGATGAGGGCTTCCGATTATCGTAGAGGATCCACTCTTCATCACAGGTAATGATTCGATTTAAAATTCCTTCATTATTGTGCCGGTTGAGTAACGTAACGCAGCAGTCGACGCGCGTTTGTCGGTTTGCTTCACTCAATTCATGAGGTACCTTTCAAGCTTTTTCACCTTCCCAATTTGCTTCAAGTGGATTAGAATAGTTTTATCACTAACACCGGAGCCTGCAGCTAACTCGGACGTGGTTTGCGATGGATCCGCTTCCACAATAGCCTTCAATTCTTCATTATCAACTTTGGTCTCCGGCCGTCCACGAGGCTTGTTCTGCAGGTCGAAATTTCCAGAACGAAAACGTTGGAACCAAAAACGTACTCTGATTTCTTTTGCGACACCGTCACCATACACATCATTAATCCTTCGAGCCGTTTCTGCAGCACTGGTGCCACGGTGGAACTCATACTCGTAAATACCGCGATATTTCATGTTTTCCATTTTGTAAACAGAGTGACACAAAGAAAAAAACAAAATAAGAAAAAACAAATGAATTAGGGGGTTTGAAACACAAATGCATGAGTAAATAGCTGTATGAATTTGAATTTGGAATTCCTAACTATAAAGGTAATATTTGAGATCAAAGTGGCCAGTACGACAAAACGCCAATTTCATATGTAAGGACCTAATATTAATAGAATGTCCCTTATCTTCAGTTAAGAAATCTAATTCTGCAAAATGCATTTTATTTTAGAAAACTGTTTCTCAAGGAAAGAATTTATTTATAAAACGACGGCTGAAAGCGGGGTTTGTTAGAACAAATATCACTGCCGTTTGCGAGCTGTACTCCTGTTAACGTAGTTTATCGCCCGGAAACCTGCGAGCCACCGCGTGCGCTAGATAATTGGTGTTATAAATCTAGTTTATACAGTAATGTTTGGTATATGCCAAACTTGGCAAACTAGTAACTTTGAGTTAATTACCAACTCTGACAGATAATTAATATCAGTACCGTGCTCGTGACAGCACTGAGCCGCTGTTTGTAAGAAAATATTAAAAAGCCGTGTAAAAAGTACGACGTCTGTTACAGTTAGTAGGTCAGGTTTTTTTTCCTTTAAAAATTTCAGTTAATATGTTGTAGGCAATTGATGATGTCTGCCGGCTACAAGCTTAGTTTATTCGGTGCCTTAATAAGACTGCGAGTTCTATACCTTGCAGGGTCAGTAATGATTGTCTTAAGACTTGTTTTAGTTTTTTTTTGAAAGGTAAGTTTTGTTTTACCGCACAGTCCGCTAGTTCACATGGACTATTGTAAGGTTATTATTATAAGGTAAGGTATTGTAAGGATCTTAACTTTAAAAATTGGGTGTTTTATCGGTAAATTTCACCAACATTAATAACGATAATCTTTAGTATCATATTTTTACTTTATTGTTTTCTATAAAACTTCTCAATCTATATGATATTCTTTTGTGCTAAGGTTTATTGTCTCATTGCCGTAAGGTTTCATTCATGTCTCACAAAATTGACGAATCAGCTTACTTATCATGGATATACCAAGGGATCTCCCAAAAATTCGATACTATAACTTTCTTCGACTTACCTCTCACGCTAAATTGACCATTATGGTGATTTGAACGAGCCATTTAACATTAATCCCGGAATAAATGTCTTAAGATAACTTTTGATGGCTAAAGTTGTAGGATACAGTTTATTATATTATATGACAATATACATCTATATATGTTGGAGATAAGGAAATGGGCCGACAAGTTGGGTTTCATTTTTATAATTTTTAATTTCTAGTAAAGAAATTGTAAAACGATTCTACGAATAGTTCTGGGATCTCTCATTCACTGCGTAGAAATGTGCACTACAGTGAATGGTTGCATGTGGGCAGATTATACTACATACCGTCAAATATACAGATATCTAAGTACTTACAGATCTGGATATTCCAAAGTAACATTTAATTGAACGACAAAAACATTTAGCGAGGCTATTAATAACGTAAGCTTAGGACTTAGCTGTCATACTATGAGACATATTAGTTACTCGTAACATCGCGACTTCAACGACAAAACATTGTATGAGTCTACTTATACTTATATAAGCCTCTTAAGGTTTACTACAAGACATATAACACTCGGCTTAGACGATAGAGCATTCAACAAACATCTGTATTAAGTCCCGTTCATAATAAGTCTTACTTTTAGGCTGCCTGCCCACCGGAGCTAAGTGGGTCTGCGGAGCGGAGAAACGCAGAAATATTTACCAATAGGAATGAACAAAATCTCCGCATCTTTTCAGTAGACAAGGAGAATGAATATTTTAAAATTCATACAAAACCAGGAAGCGGTGCGGAGAAACGGAACCGCGAAACGGAGCAGGGATAGCTCTGCGTACTGAAAACACACCCTCCAACTCCTCTCCGCATTGCTTTGTCGCTCCGCTCCGCCTCCACTCTCCGCTGCGGTAGACAGGCAGACTACGCGACTCTGCTCCGCATTACTCCGTCACTCGACTCCACTACCTCGCTCCACTCCAGTGGACAGGCAGCCTTATACGGAAAACTCGCCTAGTCAAACTGTGTTCATCGACAAATCAAAATCATACAATTTGATAAATTGCACCCTTTAAATATGAGACCAGACACAATTATCTTTTTAATCGAAGTATTCCAAAATGTAATAAAATTCGTAAAATCGACACAATACGCAAATGTAAGGAGCATTCGAGTATCTAAAATTTCTTTAGCTCATATCACATGTTGCAGATCTCAAAGAATCATTAACATGAAACAATGAGGAGTTCAAATCCATGTTTACTCAATAATTTAATATCTAACCTTTTTTTAAGTCTAAACAAGTATGCGTTTTATTTGAGAATCGCTTGTTTTACAAATAATCTTCAAATGTATTTCTGTAAATGTAATATTTTTCAAATGTATCTGCTGTTAAACCCTATATCATACAGCAAATAATGGCTTCGTATTAATGATAGCCGTAACAAAAAAAAAAACAAAGTATCGAATTCTATTATTATTTCACAATGAATATTTTTTTTAATCAGTCACATAGTTTTCCTATAGTCAAGTGAATATAAGATAATGAATTCGGAGCATATTCGCAAATTCTGGGGGCGCGTATTAAATATTCACCACAGCTGCACGTTTTTCTCGACTTGATCTCTCTCTTGCTTGCAACGCCTTGGCAATTGCCGTCACTAACATGATTTTTTCAACTTTTTATTATAAAAGAAATGAATTAAAATTACCAGTGACTTTCGTTTGTCGTTCATTAAAATTTACGTTCCTGTTGATGTACGTATTTAACATAAAACAAATATATATTACAAAACTAATGAAACTTCGTAACTGTTTATGTTATTAACATAAGAAATAGATTAAAGAGAACAGTAAAAATTATTGTTATAAGTTAACCTATGCAGTAATTCAATACACGGGTTAATATTGCTAAGCAAAGACTTAAAAGATCAAAAACAAAATATTAAATAATGATTAAACCGTTTTTACTTCAGATATGTCAAAGATAGGTAATAAAATACAATTAAAGACGTAACACTATAGTGTTTTTTTTTTAAATAAAAAAATAAAAGAAATCATTTCATATATAGTTGCAATACTAGGCAGCTTGTCTTCTTGCGGCGGGTCAAGGGTCTATGACGCACCCTCGACCTACGCCACCTGAGACCGACTTTAAACTTTTTGAAATCATACAGTGGCTTTCATTAAATTACGTTGGGAGTCCAAAGTTTACTAGCGAAAAATTATTGAACGAAAATTGATTTTTCCTTCAAGTGATTTTACTTCAAGACTTCACCTTTTACGTTTTACGTTTCCACGTTTTAGGTACCTGCACGAAAGTATAGGCTAAAATATAAAATATACGTTTAAAATGTATCATTATTATTAATTTTTATGTACCTCGATTATCGCCTCTTCGGATGACAAGAGGGTTGGCTCCGTTTTTCGCATAATGAATCATGCGAATTTAGCGATTCAACGCGGAAACATTGAAAGAATGCTGGCAGTTCTTGGGACCATTCCACGTGGGCATGATTTGTATATTAGTAGCGTGTAGGTATACGGTGCGTGTATGCGCGTGTGTATGTAGCGTTATAATCTAAGATAGATATAACTTACTTACTTTTTACATTTACTCATATACTTACATTTTTGTCATTTATTTATTTCTTTATCGTACATACATATTGTTAGAAAAGAGAAAAAAAGCACATATACAGAGGCAAACTTATCACTAAAAGGGAACTTTTCCAGTCAACCTTTGAGGAACAGAAGGAAACATACAAGAAGTGAAGTATGGGTAATATAGAAAGAAAGAAAAAGAAAAATAACGAAAATCTACACCTAGATATTTATTAACACTTGAAATAATGCAAAAGATAAAAAACGATGCAATGTAGATAATAGTAAATTTGTTTCATTTATCAACTATTTTTTGTTAAATAAGGTAATAAAGGTTAAATATGTTTATAGGCAGCAAGGTCTTCGGAGCTGAAAACTGATATTGCATTGCTAAAATAATATATCGGGATATTCTACGATATTGGTAGGTCTATTCTATATGTTATTATTTAGTTATTATAGAGAATTGTTTAGGAGAATCGGTTAACGCTTGTTATGTATTATGTACACGCGATTTTGTTCAATATTACTTTAGTGTTAAAATGTCCTCAATATAGCGTATATATTGTTTTTTCCTATTCCTAACAGAAAAACGGGATTTTTTAATTTATGTTAGCCTGATATATAAAGCTTTAATTCTAGCAAATTCAAACTTTAGTGCTTTAGGAATAAAAGCGTTACAAACAGACAGATAAATAAAATTTCGTGTTTTTTAATATTTACATTTATTATAAAATGATCTACAATCTAGAGACATAGCTAAAATGTAATCACATAATTTTATATTATGTTATAAAAATTTAATTTTTTTAAGGAAACACGGCTAGATCAGTTGAGACTGGCCCATATCTGGGCACACATACATAACTGATGTAAGATTATTTAACAAATATTCATAACGGAACCTTGCGACTCAGCTACTGTAACGTAGTACGTAGTTATACAATAAAATAAAGATTATTATTCACAAAAGTCTAATTCTAAAAATGATATTATAATTTATAGGACAAACCGAGCCACATAAACCGTTCATAGAATGTTGATGTGGTCTTTTGTATTGCGAGTTAACTTCGCTCTCCCTGAGCGACTGCTATAAAATATTGTCCGAATAACTTATCCCTCTCGGTTATTTATTCTCGCGCAAGTCAAGCGTCTACATGATTTTGAAATTTATCGGTTGAAAGTACTGTTTGTTTCGTTTTTTTTTGTCGTCTTTCAAGAATTCAGTGTGCTTTAAAGGAGAATAAGACATTAAAATTGTAAAGCATTTTCTGTGAAGACTTTCTCCCTTTTAACGTTTCTGCCTTGCTGATACATTTTTTTTGAGCATATTTTAATATTAATAAAGATTTGTCTTTAACATTAAAATCAGCTTTGTCTACACAAATTAATATAATATGGTCGTTAATATTTATGATATGAATTATTCATCATCTTCACCCATAGTTTTGATTTATTTTGAATAACATTTTAGTAAAAGTAGCCATGTCATGATTAATTCCGTAGCACATTATTTGACGATTGAATTAATGATTTGCAAACTTCTTATTCCGAGATTCATTTTTATTTTGATTTTGCCTTACCTTTATTTCCATGGTACTTCCCTAAAAGCAAGACATTATTGGTATTAAAAACGACATACTTAACTAGCTGACGAAGTTGTTTTGCAATATAATTTTTTTCTATTAAAAATGAAAAAATTACCAAAAAATAAATAATAAATGTAGACAGCCCTTGTCACTTAGGGGTATGCAAAATAGTAAGTAGGCGATTCCCAAAAATACAAAACAAAAAAATACAAATATATGCATACAAAATTTCATAAAAATCGGCCAAGTTGTCTCGGAGGAGTGTGGTAACATTGTGACACGATAATTTTATATATTAGATTAATTTACTTTCAATTCTTTATAAATTGTAACGGTGAACTGTCAATTTGTAAGTTGCAAAATGTTCCTATGGTGTGTAAAAGAATTTCATAAGTAATTTATAGAATTAGGCGTTGTGGATATCCATAATACAAAAGTAATTGTAAAATTGTTTTGCTTATTATTATTTTGATATTCGCGGATTATAACAAAATAATTTTACTATTCATTTTGAATTTCATAAGTGTTATTAATCATTTTACTAGTGAAGCTCAGCCCCCCGGCTGATGAATGATGAAACTGATTAGGTGAGATGAAACTTATCTGCTCAGAGTTAGAAATGTGCTTGATAGTATTATAGTACTATATAATATGTTGTTGATCTAAGTTTACACTGACAATAACCGTTCAGGCCGTCGTTAGCGTTGGCTTGGAATGTTTGTTTATAGCATATTTCATATTAATTATCAATTCAGAGCAGCGAGCCAGACCGCAACGATCGTGTGGCGAGCGGCCTGCGGTGGACACGGCCTGTCCACCTGTCGGCACCAGCCTTCCTTACTTCTGACCAATTACTGCATCTATAGTTTCATACATCGCTACGCCTGACTAATAAAATCTATTACTTTTTAACTTATGGTAAGCCCGTAAAAGTCCTACATCTAGTATAGCCGCAACCGCGACTTCGTTAGCATAAACTTTAGGGTTGAAATATCCTAAATACTGTTATTTTCTTGTTCCCGAACGAAAAACGGCAATTTTTTCTATATTCTCGTTACATCAGGTGGTATACAATTATATTAAAGCCCTGAAATGACCCGTGAAAAGTAACAGACAGACAGACATTGTTTCGAATATATATTATTTTATGGATGTTTGTTTTACACAAAGCCTTAATTCCTTATGTTTTTATATCATTTTGGTGCGAAAGTATAATGCACATTGTTATGTAATGATGCCAAATTGGGAATAATTATAAATGTTTCGAAAAGTTGTGATGTAATATCTTTCGTTTATTTATATGAAATTTAAAAAACATTACATACAATTTAAAAAAATTGCTTTGTGATATTGTTTTTTGCAAGCAGGGCATAGGTCTTAACCTCCGGTGGTTGAACAGTAAAGTGAGAAACATCACAAAACTTGTGATACCAAATAAGGATGTCTTCTGTATTTGTGCCTTTCAACCAAAGAAAAGCATCTTTATCTTAAGAGGATTTCGCTTTTGCTTCAAACTTTTCTCGTGTTTACATTTATTTTCACACCTTTCCTACGAAACTACGGTAGTGTTATATTTATTAAATAAATAGTTATTGTGTCTATTTTCAGTAATCGGTCTTATAGTAAAAATCTTTTACTAAGCTTTTCAAAGGTTCGTTGTAGGTACGTGTAACTAGATAGTGCTTACTCTATACTCTATAGGTAATAAGATATTCTTAAAAGTTTACTAGGTCGTGACGGACTTGTTTTGTAGACTTCTAATATCTCAAAAAGCGATTACTATTAAAGCGTCTAGATGGCTAATTCTAATTTTTCCCTGTAATTTAAACATCAAATTATTTCAATAGTTTTACCAAAAAACTAACTATATCTACATCTAAATAAGTATTCTTTTTCTAATAAACAGCGTATCAATTCAGCAGTTTAAGAGTTAATCTCAAACAAACAAACAATGACAACAACTTCAAGACCACGAGAAAGAATAAGCTACTGTAAAATGTTCTGGTTTCATCAAAACGCAGCAAACACACAGCTAGCAAATTAAAAACAACCAGACACTACTTATTTATTAAAATATTTCCATTTAAATTATTTTTAATTATTATCATTTTAAATAACATTTAAAATATTTATTTAAAAAATATTTATATTTTTAGTATACTATTTATATATAGTTATATAGTTAACTGTTTCATTACTATGTGTATAACTTTCATTAACTATTATTTAATTTCGATAAACGTAGTTTCGCCCAAAATATACATTTTTTGTATCTAACATTGTTTTTCGAGTAACGTGAAATATAGTAAAAATAGGTTAGATGGAATTAAAGTTAGGCATTGAGGGATGCTTTACCACATCAACCTTATTTCGTTAATACCTTCTCTTATAAATATGTGAAATATTCCCTTTCTTTACCTTGAACTTATTAAGGGAATACAGCATTATATCACAAGCAAATAATTGCATAACATAAAAAAATAAACCTACTAGAAATACTAAAAGTATTTCCAGTCCAAGACAATATAATTATATTTCTATGCCGTATAAAGATTGAAACGTTATTAATATTCACACAAGACCGTTATCGTAAATAACCCTCAAAGTTATGTGGAAAGTTTAATCCGTTTAGCCAGTTCAGTTCTCGCTGAAGGCAGTTTCTATTCGAAACGAAGCAAAGTTAAGTATGCATTACACTAAAGCTTTGGCAGGAGGTGTAAACAACACACAAGTAATATTGTTGCGTCTAGTAGGTTATATATAGAATCTTTATACTGCGCTTAAATGGCACTGATTTAGGGCTGAAATATTTTTAATACAACTGAAAAAAGTGTTGACTGAAAAGTCGTCGTTACGGGTAGTTTACATCCTACGAAAATATGTCATTCTTCTTCTTCGTCAACCGATGGACGTCCACTGCTGGACGTAGGTCTCTTCGCGGGATCTCCACACCATACGATCTTGCGCCGCTTGGATCCAGCGGCTCCCCGCGACCTTTTTGAGGTCGTCTGTCCACCTCGTTGGGGGTCTGCCGACGCTGCGCTTTCCGGTGTGGGGTCGCCATTCCAACACCTTGAGACCCCAACGTCCATCGGTTCTCCGCACTATGTGCCCCGCCCATCGCCACTTCAGCTTCGCGACACGCTGAGCTATGTCGGTGACTCTAGTTCTTCTACGGATCTCATCATTTCTGATTTGATCACGTAGAGAAACCCCGAGCATAGCTCGCTCCATCGCCCGCTGAGTGGCTCTGAGCTTTCTTATGAGGCCCATAGTCAGCGACCACGTTTCGGATCCATAGGTTATAACTGGCAACACGCACTGTTCGAAGACCTTGGTCTTCAAGCACTGAGGTATCTTGGACGAAAAGATCTCGCGTAGCTTCCCGAACGCTGCCCATCCGAGTTGGATTCGGCGACTAACCTCTTTCTCAAAATTGGACCTACCCAGCTGGACCGTATGTCCCAGGTATATATATTCGTCTACAATTTCGAGTGCAGAGTTCTCAACGATGACCGGGTGGCGCGGAACATGCGAGTTTGACATAATTTTTGTCTTACTCATGTTCATTTTGAGGCCCACCTGTTGAGATACTCTGCTGAGGTCGTCGAGCATTGTGTTAAGGTCCTCCAGAGACTCTGCCATAACGACTATGTCGTCGGCAAATCTAAGGTGAGTGATGTACTCGCCGTTGATGTTGATGCCGTATCCGTTCCAATCCAAAAGCTTAAAGACATCCTCCAATGCAGCGGTAAACAGCTTCGGGGAGATGACATCTCCCTGTCGCACACCTCGCCGCATTTGGATTGGTCTCGTAGTTTTGTCTTGGATACGGACAGACATTGTGGCGTTTTCATACAAACACTTCAGCACTTGGACGTACCGATAGTCGATTCGGCATCTCTGGAGCGATCTTAACACAGCCCATGTTTCCACCGAATCAAAGGCCTTCTCATAGTCCACAAACGCCAAGCAAAGTGGCTGGTTATACTCCTCGGTCTTCTGTATAACCTGCCGCAGCGTGAATATGTGGTCTATGGTACTATAGCCTTTTCGGAAACCGGCTTGTTCGGGAGGCTGGAAGTCGTCGAACCTACGAGCGAGACGATTCGTTATGACTCTCGAAAACAACTTATAAACATGATTCAGCAGCGCGATGGGTCTATAATTCTTCAATAAGGCGTTATCTCCTTTCTTGAAGAAAAGAACCACCACGCTCCTGTACCATGCTTCCGGCATAGTACCTTCGTGAATGACGGAATTGAACAGTCGCTGAAGGACTTTAAGTACCGGTTTACCACCCGCCTTCAGGAGTTCGGTTGTGATTCCGTCGTCACCTGGAGCCTTGTTGTTCTTGAGTTGTTTCAGAGCCATACTAATCTCGTATAGGCTGACGTCCGGGATATCTTCGGTATAGTGTCGGGTCAACTTGGCTCGTGGATCTTTTGCCAAATTAACAACAGGCTGTTGTGTTGAGGTGTATAACTGCCCATAGAACCTCTCAACCTCTCTCAAAATCTCAGGACGAGATGAAATGATACTACCAGTATCGGTCTTCAATCGCGTCAGCTGCCTCTGCCCAATAGACAGATCTCTTGCGAACACTTTTGAGCCCCTGTTACGCTCAATGGTATCACGAATGTATTCGGTGTTGAAGTGTCGCAGGTCACATTTCTGAGCCTTAGAGATCTGTTTATTGATCAGACGGTAGCGCGTCGCGTCCACTGAAGATTGTAGCCTCATTTCGTTCCTCTCATCCATGAGCTTGAGAGTCTGGGTCGAGAATTTTTTGGTTCTCTTACGGTGTGTCTTATAAAATGTTGACCCCACCGTATGGACAGTTTCCACCAACCTGTTGTTTACATCGTCCACAGAAACGCAGTCAGCTAGGCAATCAAAACGGTTCATCAGCTCGAGTTGGAAATTCTCAGGGTTTTGAATATGAGCTCGAGTTGGTCGGAGCGTAGACTTCACTAGTCTGGACCTTTCCAGCTGTACGCATATATTCAATGAGCCTCTGACCAAGCGGTGATCGCTCCCCGTCTTTACGGTGTTGATCACAGAGACATCATTGAATATATGACGCCTGGTTGACATAATGAAGTCGATCTCGTTTCTCGTGGAACCGTCGGGACTAATCCAGGTCCATTTTCGATGCGGCCGTTTCTTGAAGAAAGAATTCATCATATAGAGGTCCTCCCTCTCCAAGAAATCGGCCAGCATCTGGCCCCTGTGGTTCCGCTGCCCGTATCCAAATTTCCCCACTCTCACCTCTGTGCCGCTTCGCGTGCCCAGCTTTGCGTTGAAATCCCCCATCACAACAGTGTAGAAGGTTTTAGAGGTATGCATGGCTCTAGATATATCCTCATACATGGCCTCCACCTCTTCGTCTGGATGTGCCGATGTCGGTGCGTAAACCTGTATGACCTTCAGCGAATACCGTTTGGTAATTCTGAGTATAAGGAACGCGACCCTGCTCGACACACTCTCGACTTCAACAATGTTGTTGACAAGGGACTTGTGGACGAGAAACCCGATACCACCTTGGGACTGTTGGTCGCCCTCCCGGTAGTAAAACAGGTTGCCGGATTTTAGAATCATCGTGTCCTCCCCCTCTCTTCGGACTTCCGATAATCCTATGACATCCCATCGCAACTTGTTTACTGTTTCTTCCAGCTCGATTATCTTTTCGTCTTCCCTCAAAGTGCGTGCGTTATATGTTGCCAGGTCAAGTCGTCGGGGTTGGCAGCGGAATCTCTGCCGGAGATTCTTGACACCCCCTGCCCCGCCGTTACCCGAACCGCTGCCAGAGCTGGGAATAGCGGTGCTGCCGGGAACTAGGGGCTGTGGCTTCTTGTGTTTATCCATGAAGGTTATTGCCAATAATCACCACGCTTGGCATGCGGGTTGGTGATCGCAGTGCTGACCTTGTCGCACCGACAGTGCTGCTGCCCACTGTCGGTCTGGTAATATTTAAGTCAGCTATTTGAATGGTTATACCGCCATTTGTCGGTCGCCAGAGCCTCGTTGGTGAATCTGCAGGGTGCACCACGTGCAGGTGAGGTTGACAATTAAGGAGACTGATTGGGACGAGCCTCCTCCGAACGACGAAAATATGTCATTATGATCAATATTCAACCAGCGTTAAGTCTTCAGTCATTAGTTTACTATGTCAGCAATCACTCTGCGGAGATCCATAATACAAAAGTAATAATAAAATTATTTTGCTATAATCCGCGATACAGTAAATAGACATATATATAGGTTAAATATATAGTGGACTATCCGTATTTTCATACCCGATACGTGTGGTACCCTCATTAACGAGCAAATAAATGTTTCTAATTCAAGCTTGTTGCACGTATTCAGAGATAAAATAACGGGTGGGGATTAACCAAGTACTATATAACAATGCTTGTTTGGTTAATGCTTTGGTTGCGGGGCGAAACGATTGTTGAGTTTGTGATAGTAAGCGTTTGTAGTGCTTGTGTATTGTGCTGGGAGTGGTGGAGGTGTGTGCATGTGTTTTTACGAATCCTGCACGTATCGGGTATGAAAATACGGATAGTCCACTATACATTTAACACTATATATATTTTCTATTTACTGTATCGCGGATTATAGCAAAATAATTTTATTATTACTTTTGCTTTTGATATTAGTTATATGTGTTAAGGGATCTGTTGCAAAGTTATTTCAATAAAAACCTTTTTCTTAACCACAATACTTTCTACATTACACTTGTTGGCACAACCTTCGACTTATATATTCCCGGCATTTTACGAGGATCTACTTATTATTCTAACCCATACCTTTTTACATATTTTGGTCACAACAATGACTTAACAAAGTTAATGCACCAGTCTACTTTAACAATTAACTGAGAATTGCGAACCAAAGAATGTAGTAGGCAACGAAATGAAAAATATCTATAGTATCTTTTCTTTGTACCTTTGTATCTTTTTTTGTATTTCTTTATTTTGAACGGATATCGTTTACCAAAGGATATGTCTCATGATAGCGGCCTTACATCTATAAACTGGTCAGCCTTATATTTTTCATGAAACGTGGCTAGCAATCGGGTGGCACTTGTATGTAGTATGTATTATAACAAAAATATATTAAATGGAATTTCTAATCTTTCAAAGGTTTCTGTTAAAATGTTTCGCAGCGAAAATGCTTTTTAAATTTGTAATACTTTAATTTTTTAAATTTGTTGTAAAGGTAAATTTGCGGCTATTTTATTGAACCATCTGTATTAAGACTAAAAATCTGTGACTAGAATCTAGAATCTGTCAGGAATAAGAAAAATCCCTTAGTAATTTAACATTATCCCAAATCTTGGTTTAAATTATTTTTACGCGTTAATTTTATGTTAAATTCTTTTGCTTAATTGTAATTTAATTATTGAAGATCGTGCTTGCCTCGGAGAGACTATCTAGACTTTGATGCTTTTCGATCACCAACTCGTCTACAATGCAGGATTTTGTATGTATTAAGTGGCAAGTGAAAAAAAATAAAATAAAAGGATATATTATTTATGAGTAACAAAATATTAAAAACTTTTCAGTGTTCCTTTCATAGGAGAGCCATGTTTTATGTCGCCTAGCCAATGTCTACAATTTCTATATATTTGGTTTGATGTGTGCAATAGTATTGATTACATTAACGATTTCGCCTTCGTATTGCGACGCTGTAAAGCCAACAATCTATATATATAAAAGAAAGTCGTGTTAGTTACACCACTTATAACTCAAGAACGGCAGAACAGATTCGGCTGAAAATTGGTAGGGAGGTAGCTAAGAGCCAGGAGATGGACATAGGATATCTACTTTTTATCCCTTTCGACAGCGTTCCCGTGTGACTTGACATGAAACGTCAGTCACTATAAAACGTGGTATAACAAAAAAGAATCAGACTCGGAATAACAAAACGCAAATGACAGCTATGTAATTGACGTAAAATGACAGCTATGTATTGACGTATGGATGACAATTTGATATTTGTAAGAAATCAATATTAAAACTATTTCTATTAAATAAATAATTAACAAGTGGATTGAAGTGAAGTGAAGTTTAATTAATAATGCCGCGACCAAGACGATCGAATCTTTCCCGACAAAGCCGTAATGCAAGAAGAATACAAAATACTGCAAATGAAAGGACTGAAGAAGAACAAGAAATTGCACGTGAACAGCGCCGCGATAGTATGGCTCGACTTCGTGCTTCTCAATCACGAAAGCAAAGTGAAGCAGCCCGTGAAACAGCTCGGTTGGCAATGCAGAATCGTCGAGCGAACAACAGAAGGCAACAAATCGATTATTTGCGACGCAGAACAAGATATTTAGCTGATTTGAATCGAGCAGCGTTTCGATACGATTGCAGCAATGATTACAGCTTGCATCCTAGCGTTTGCATTGGGCAAATGGACGTTGTTTGCGAGTATTGTGGTGCATTAAAGTTTTCCGGAGAAAAGCCTGGATTATGCTGCCTTAATGGTAAAGTGAAATTGCCAGTGTTGACTCCGCCACATGAGCCATTGTATTCATTGCTTTGTGGCGAAACACAAGAATCACGCCACTTTCTTGCAAATACTCGAAAATACAATAGTTGTTTCCAAATGACGTCATTTGGGGCAGACATTATCGAAGAAGGAGGATTTAATCCGACATTTAAGGTATCTGACTTCGTTGACTTTCCACTACCACGAGATCGGTATGGACGCGGGTGAAACCGCGGGGCATTGCTAGTATATTATAAAGAAGGTTTTAAATTAATATTATACTTATTAAATCAGTTTTCGTAGCCAGCGACATCTAGATTTCACAGCTTAACTTTTGTATGCCAGAGTTAAATAGTGCTGCCATCTAAGTACTGTCCAAACTATCACTTGATTTTAATACAACCCTCTGCCAGATGGCGCTAAATGCAGTTTGTTCTTCCATATTCTGACATCAGCGCCCAAAGCCCAAAATAATTTGCAAGTTTGCTACGAGATGTCGCTACCCAACATTAAATTTCAAGCTTGAATTTCTGTGTTCGTACAGGGAGAAAAATGCAGTACCTACAATAAGGGAATACACCCAAATCGTAAATATTTTATATTTTACTAGCCATACGTGCGGCTTCGTCGCGTGGGCTTGTTGTATAACGACCTCTTCAACTCATCTTACATCAAATTGTTATGTACTATTAATCTAAACCTTTCGGAAGAATTGTACTACTACCTTTTATTAAAAACCGTACAAAATCCGTTCAGAAGATTTAAAGAAGATCGGTTACATACAGACAGACAGCTTTGGGGTTTTTGTTTTTATAATAAATTTGACAGTTTTTTTTAAATCTTAATTAAGGAGCTTAATTTTTATAGATGATGTCGCTCCATCCGACGGCTACAGAATTTTACTATATTTTAATTATTTTAACTAACTGTAACAGAGCCCATCAGACTTACCTACCATGAGCTCTTATTACGACTCTATTGAAGACGTAAACGACGACCGCGAAACGCTTTCTTTTCGTTTCATGAAGTGTGTTTGAAAAAGACAACTTTATATGAACTATAGAAAACTCTGTCTCTTTTACTCACATGTTCTTAGGAAGAATTCCGAACATTCATTCGGCAACGACTTAAAGTGTGCGTCTTTAAGACGTCATGGTATGAAGAAGCAAAACAATTTCGTTTACGTCTTCAATTGAGTCGCAATAGGCCTGCTGGTCTCGTCCGACAAAGGCACGGCCAATGCGCTGTTACAGCCGCCAGTCTCCTCCCTCAACAATGGGAATTTATCAAATAGTTGGCGTCTCAGGGATTCGTTCTGAACGCATTCCAGTAAAATATCAAAGAGTAGCTATATTCACGCGTTGCCTAATTTTTCGGATTATTGTTCTTTTATAGGTCTACAATCAAACCCTGAGTGGCATATATTTATCCCTTAAAAATAACTGATAATGAATTTTAATTTTTTTTTAAATAGCCATATACAATGAAGTATTTGGAAAGCATTATTTAGTACAGCAGCCATTTAGTACAGTATGTACCTAAATCACCCATGTCAAGTTTAACATTATGATCCTTTATACTATGCTTAAATGAACATCTTAAAATTTATCGGAAAATTACAACTACTGCGTGCCCAAATAATCGGAGACCATCCTTAAAATTAATTTTCGTTATATGTTATTGAAGAATGTTTTACTCTAATCATAAAGTATTTTTTTCCTTAATTATACGCAAGTTTAATTACAAAGTCCTTAATTAAAGTACCAGCTCCAATCAATTTCAAGAGACAAGAGTGTTTGAGAATATTATTATTATATTACTGTGAAAATATAGTGGAAATATGAGCAAAAATTTTCTTACGTTTCTGGTATTTTAATTTAAATCAAAACTTTCATTGTACCCTTAAGATATTCCTTGCTGTCGGCATTACACAGGTTCAAAACGTTTATCCTACAAAGGCACCTATGTTTCTTATTCATTCCAAGCTTGTCTACAAAGTCAATCAATTTATATGGTTATTTGTTTCAGGTAAGCAAATCTTTTCCCTTCATCCCTTCGGTTATTTTGGAACAGCATTTACTAGTCGTGTCATCACAATAAAGGTAAGTCCAAACAAATAAAATTAATTTGTGTGCGGCCATTTTTTAAATTAATCCCCTATATTGCATGATTCAATAGGAATAAAACAAATACTTAAATTATGTAAATTTTTTCGACTTGACTTTTCAATTATTGCTTTTATTAATAATGATTTACATTATTGTGTTGCTTTTGTATATCATAAAGAAACTCTTAAATATTACTTGGAATAAAATAGGTATATCAATTCCACTTTTGTCCTACGGTTTACCATCAGCGTATAAATCTCATGTTAATTTGTACATGTATTATGGTCCCTTTTGCAATAAAACAATACTTTTTATATGGGCAACTTTAACAATTTTATTACGATATGTCAAATACTATATGTAATTTAATTAAATTATGTAGCAACAAGTAAAAACTCACTTCCATTCCTAATGCATCTTAAAAATCTTATAATATGATATATCAGTAATATTTTTATTACATGGTAAATAAGAATAACTCAGAAAATAATAATCATTTCCGCATGAGTCAACGATGAAAACTGATCTATATTTTTTTATATCTTCCCCGTTATATCTTATTTTTAAATACTCATAGTTTATTTTGTTCTAATAATGGTAAAAAAATGTGGAACTTCAATTAAAATTTATCCTAAAAACAAATCAAGAATAACGGTTATAGTGGAAGTGAAAGTATCTAATAAACTTAGTTTTTATTTAAGTTGAGACAAGTTCCATGAATTATGACCGTAAATTATTAAGCGCGTGTAATTGAATAAAGCGCGGATAGTTTCGCTAAGTAAATTGTTGATATAGTAAGTTATAAATGAATTTGGATTTGCTTTTGTTAGACTTTGACGAGAGAGAGAGAGAGATACAGCGCTAAACATTTTAGTGCGTGAAACTGGGACAACAATAAAGGAAAAAAATTCAAATCGCATTGTCGCCATAAACTTCGTGTTTGCTTACCTGCTAATCTTGGCTCATTAAGACAAGCTTTGCTAAGCAAGCTCATAAGAAAGCTCAAAGTCACTCTGCGGACGATGGAGCGGGCTATGCTCAGAGTATATCTACTTGATATATTCATTTTAAAAAAAGTTTGGAAAGATTGTACTTTGTGCTCCTTGTGCAAGGAGATCGCACACGTTAAATATTTGACAAGTTTCATTCTAACAATTAATTTAGCTGAAACACTTATCTTGATCCAAATCTCCATTTCGATTTACCAATTTTAAATCAATCTAAAGTCATACATCAGTAAATTAGTGAAAGGAAAACCAAATGAAATCAAAGAGGACAACTGAAAAGGTATACTGTGATATGTCAATAAATATAAAGGTAAAGTTGAACATCGGTGAGCTTTATCGATTGTGGCCGGATGCTGCCACCATTTCCGTGTTCAATACTGAGTATTCATTCACCGAGCGTACACCGCGAATCGTTAGCGAACATTTATCCTAGTAATTATTGATGCTACGCTGAATGAAAGGAGCATTTTATATAATGCCTTATACGAAAACTGTTTTGTACAAAATGTCTTCCAGCATTTAAATATCTTTTATTTTAATGTAATAGTTTATTTTCACCGCCATCATCATAATCCCCCTGGCCTTATCCCACTCTAAGTGAGGTCGGTACAACATGTTACAAACATGTTGTCATATGATTTGGCTACGTATTTTACGACCGGCCGCCTGCCTGCTGTCAACTTACCTTAGTCGCCTTTTACGACACCTCGGTAAGAAATGAGAATGGTCTATTCTACTCTGCCGGATACCACACAGCACAGTTTATTTTCACCGTAATGATCGATAAATTGTTTTGAATAACAAATTGTAAATAATAAGTCCTGAAAGACTAATCTTGTGGTAAAAAAAATATAAAACAATTCAAAATACTGTTAAACTGAGTACTACTGAGTGTTGGATTTTGACGTATACTAACTGGCTATACTCACGACATAAGTCGTTTGACTTGTACAAACTTGTACAAGTCTGAGTCAAGACTGTACCACTTGACAAAATAATTTGGATCTTGTTATAAACTAATGTGTGATTATGAGTTTTGACTTATAGTTCCGTTTAAATTAAAGAACTTTAAATTAGTCAAAGTTACATTGGTAGTGCTAGTGTTAAGGGTAAACTCAATAAAATCTTTAGATTAATTGGTAAAATAAAAAGTGATTATTAAAATCAGCATAACAGGTTTTGTATGTTTTTTAAGCTTTCCGAAATAATAATCAGGAAGTTAGGTAAAACTGAGTGTCTTAAACTATGAATTTATGTAAAAGTAGCTACATATTTCATTTAACAGCATTAACACACGTTTCCTTTAAATAATTTGAATATCCTTCACGTAAAGATATGAAAATGCGGTACTACTAAATTATGTGGTAAGGGCAACGTTTATGCAATTTCCACTAAAATGAAATGGATTTTTATTTAATGTATTGACATTTATTTCGATTTAAAACATACCTATAAATGTGTAGAGATCTTGCATTCTAAAAGTGCACGCCCCTCCAATGTCTTTACTTACACACAGAAAACTTATGTACAGACGAAATACACCCAAACTTATTACTCAGTTGCCGGACAGACACGAAAGTAGGAGTACGCATGGATCATTGCCAAAAGTACAGTTAGCATGTCATAAAAAAAGAGGATAAATATTTTTTATTTTAAATAAGAATTAGATAAATTTTTTCTTTAATAGAAAAATATGGAGAATTTTATAAAACTATGTGGCGAAAAAAAACGGGCAAAACTTAACATCTATCATTATTTCATCATTAAAGCCATTGCTTTAATTAAGGAACGAATTGACATGATTGATAGTAATATGTGGGAAAATACGTGTCGAAATGTGAATGATATTGAGATAGAATATATGAAAAATTTTGAATTTATAATTAATGTTGAGTCTGAATCTGAAGATTCTGAGCGACGTGAGTGAATAGCGTTAAAATAGTAAATATTTATTGAGCTTTAATTTTTTTCTTTTTTTACTAATAAAATAAATGAACAGACTTCTGTACATTACGTTTTATTAATCATTCTAATAGTTGCATAATGAACATCTTCCTTCAACTCTTTTTCCTTTACCAGGTTTCAGACTTATAAGAAACGATAGAACTTATGCTAAAATTTTAGGATGCGGCCAGAAAAAAGCAGTGGGTTGCGGTGGCGTGGCCATATACCTACGAAGTGATATTCCATGTAGTGTTGTCTCTCAGTCTGTCTCCGCTATTAATACCCCGGAATATCTTTTTCTAGAGGTGTCCTTAAATCATAAAAATATCTTAGTCGGAGTGTTCTATAGCCCTCACTCAAATATTAATTATTTTGACAATTTTGAGTCTTTATTATCGAACTTGCGCTCCCAGTACGAACATATTCTTATAATGGGAGACTTTAATACGTGCCTTATTAAAAATGATTCTCGATCACAAAAGCTCCTCACTTCTCTTGATTCTTTAGATCTTCATTGTCTACCTCTCCAGGCCACTCACTTTCCACACAACGGTTCGCCTTCACTTTTAGACCTGATTATAACAGCTCAGCCACAAACTGTCGTTAAATACGGTCAATATAAAGCTTGTGCTTTTTCTAGGCATGATTTAATTTATGCCTCCTATAGAATCAGGCCTCCTAAAAGGAGACACAAGATACTTCTTATACGAGATTATCGTAATATTAACCTCGATGAGCTAAAGGAGGACGTCTGTAAAAGTGACTGGAACTCTATGATTGCTGCAACTGATGTAAATAGCAAAGTACAAATATTTAATGCTATAATATTATCGCTCTATGACAAACATGCTCCATTAAAATCAGTTCGAGTTAAACACTATCCTGCCCCTTGGCTAACTGTATCGCTTAAACAGCTAATGGAAAAGCGGAATAAAGCTAATTTAAAATTTCGACGCTGTCCCTCGTCTGAAAACTATGAAGTTTATAAATTATTACAGTCTAAATGTAATAAGTTGTGCCGAGCTGCTAAACGCACCTACGTTCACTCTAGAATTGCTGACTCTTCTCCGGATAATATTTGGAATTTTTTGAAATCACTTGGAATAGGTAAAGAAAACAAACATAATCAGTCAAGGATTGATCTTAATGAGCTCAATAAACACTTTACTACGAGTCCTTTAGTTCTGAGTACTAGTGTCAAACAACTTACGTTAGACAGTTTACTTAGCACCCAACGACCTGATATTCCAATTTTTGAATTTACCGAAATTACAGCCTCAGAAGTGTTAAAAATACTCAAGTCTATCAAAACCAAAGCCATCGGTAATGATGGTATTGGAATTCAAATGATTACCCCTATTGCCAATGTTATTTCTCCTTTCATTGCTCATATTTTAAATTCGTCCCTTCAAACTGGTGTTTATCCCTCTGATTGGAAAAATGCACTTGTTGTTCCTTATTCTAAAACTTCTAATCCTTCTAGAGTCTCTGATTTTCGTCCTATCTCTATACTTCCGTTTCTCTCGAAACTCCTTGAACGCTGTATTCATATCAGACTTGCTAACCACCTTTGTTGCCATAATCTTCTTAGCCCTTTTCAGTCGGGATTTCGATCGGGCCACAGCACTACTACCGCACTCGTGAAAATCACTGATGATATCCGCTGGAATATTAATAGTAAAAAACTAACTGTACTAGTTCTATTAGATTTTAGCAGTGCTTTTAACACTGTTGATCATGATATTTTAATTGGACTCCTAAGACAGTTTAACCTATCTCCCAGATCAATTGAATGGTTTACGTCTTACCTTTCAAATCGTCAACAGTTAGTCATTATTGATGAACAACGCTCAGAATTGTGTAATATCAACGCTGGAGTCCCACAGGGTGGAATTCTGTCTCCTTTGCTATTTTCTATATTTGTGAACAGTGTTACTCAGCTTTTAAAATCATCCTTTCATCTTTATGCAGATGACCTGCAAATTTATACGGCTGCCTCTTTATCTGATTTAGACGAAGCCATATCAAAAGTTAATAGAGATCTAGAGGTCCTTAATAACTGGACTAAAAATTTTGGTTTACTAGTTAATCCACAAAAGTCTCAGGCTATTATTATAGGTAGTTCCTATAACATTTCTAAACTTAAGAATACTGTTGTGCAGCACATTAGTTTTAATGGAGCCATCATACCTTACTCTAATTCAGTAAAAAATTTAGGTATTATTTTTGATGAAACACTTAGCTGGGCACCTCATATCACTAATTTGAGCCATAGATTCTTTGCATCACTTCACTCTCTTAAGCGCTTACAGAAATTCCTTCCCCTTGAAACTAAAATTATGCTTGCTAGATCTTTATTGCTACCTATATTGGATTATGGAGATGCTGTTTTTTTGGATCTTTCAGAAAAGCTATTGGCTAAGCTCGAACGGCTTCAGAATGTAGCTATTAGATATATTTATGGACTGCGTAAGTTTGACCACATCACTGAGTTCCGTCATAAGTTAAATTGGCTTCCTATACGATCCAGAAGAAATTTACATATTCTATCACTTCTTTATAAAGTACTCTTTAATCCTTTAATTCCAATATATCTTAAGGAACGTTTCAACTTCTTGTCGGATGTTGGATGTGGCCGCCTAAGATCTTTAAATACATTAGATCTTGCCTTCCCTAAATGCTCCTCACTGACTTACTCGAGATCATTTAGCTTTCAAGGTGTAAAGCTGTGGAATGATTTACCTGTATCAATCCGCAAATCTCCTTCCCTATCAGCATTTAAGTCACAGACTAAAAAATATTTGTCTCAAGTCTGTTAAATTAAATTTAGCTTATTATCAATATTAAATTACATTTTAATCAATTCAAATAATCACTATTATCTATTATTTTATTCATTTATTTTCAACTTTAATCTATGTATAGTGTTTCGTTATTTTTATTTTTCTTCCTTCCTTTTTTTCCATCATTAATTTTTTTTTCTTTTCATTTTCTTTCTGTTACTCATAGGTTGGCTGGTAGAGATCCCTTTTAGGGATAAGTCCGCCTTTTGTTTATACAATAAAGATAAATAAATAAATAAATAAATAAAACATATGATATGATCTTTATTAAATTAAGTTGGCAAGCTAGCTCTTGATTGCGAATTCACGTGATGGATGCCGATGTAGTTTAAGTTTCTTGAAAGGGTTTGCAGATTAAACGTGTAACCATTCAGGGTTTTTACACGATATCGTACCTGAATGCTAAACCGCTTGATGGTACGTCTTTGCTAGAATGGTACGTCGGAAGTATCTATCTAGTCAAGACCAGGGATAAATTTTAGAAATATACTAATATGTTTTTTCTAGGATTCGAATGCGGAACTTCCCGTTTACAATCCACAGCGCTTACTATTACTCCAGGGAAACGTTAAAAACTGACTTTTTATTCTAAAGAATTTTCAACATAATTTGATTATAAATATTATATAATATTAATTTTATTTTTATGCAAACGTTACTTGTAACCCGTGTAACCGGATTGGTTGAAATTGCTGCACGCACACATATAAAATAGTACATTAAATAGTTCTCTCACACATTAAAATAATTTAATTTGGTGGAGGGGCTTGCACTTTTAGAATGCAAGATCTCTAACCCAATTTTGCTATTGTACAAATGCTTTTAAACTTTATTAAAGATTACAAATGTAAAATAAATGCTTCGTAGAACTAAACAGCGATATACCATATTACAAAGGCAATAAATAATATGTTTATTAATATTATTAATGTGCATTAATGCCTTAAACATGTGTAAATATTTTATGATACTGGACGTTGAATACACAAACGTACTTTGCAATATAAAAAAAACTACAACTTTCAACATCCCATTTCGGTGTCGCTGAATTGCTCTGCGATTTGGTCATGGATTCTATTTCTTGAGGAAGTTTCAATGGCACAGCAAAACGTGCCTTGAGTCTTAATAATATTGTAAGGCAAAGTCTGGCGCAGGAATTTGTGGCAAATATAAAATAACGTAGCAGTTTGGATTACTATTATTTCTAGGATCAATTTTATATTCAGTCGTCCTTTTACCTTGCCTTTTAGCCTCTGGGAGCAGTTAAAGCTATCTTTAGCCAGTTTTTATCTTATATATAGCATTATTTGAACTTACATAATAATTGAAATCAATTATTACGTTCTCGGTACTTAAGAAAATGATATATAGCTTAGAATCTTAATATGATTACTTATATGCTATTGTATCAGTTAAAGGGATAATGAAAATTTAATTAAATACTAGGAGATTATCAAGAGTAAAAGGAATCTAATTACTAACGAAATAATAAAAAAGAATTGATTGTCGCCGGGTACACAACAGATAAAATAGGGTTTTCTATGAAAAAATATTTTTATTATTATTATGGATCAAATTAATACAATTGTCATGCGTATTGCGTACGTGGAAAACATTGCTTGGTAATCTATATAGCTGTCGAGAATTCTTGGGTTATCTATAACACAACAATCTATATAGAAAAAGTGTAGTAGGTAGTTAAGACGCTTTTGCCCAATAGTGGAACAGGCCGCTACTCTACTTTATTCCTATTGTTTGATACATATGAAGCTCAAGAGGTACATATATACGAAGTCATAACACTTCTTAGGCTTGCCCTCAAAACGTGGCAGAATGATACTGGGTTTGAGGACAAGTGCGTTTCCGCTGTAGGTCCGGAGTCTGGGACGTTTCCGTCATGTCAAAAAACGGTGTCCCATTTCATGATAACTAATAGCAGAACCGTTCTAATATCAGCGAGCAAAACACTATATCTATCCTTGTCGATGCTCTAGCTAGGACGAACCCGATATTTTTCTCCCGACTATATAGACAAATATATTAAGCAATTTGTGGGCCAGGAAGGCATACTAATCTAAACTCGATCGTACTGTTTACAATGTCAACAGAGAAATTCATCAAACTTAATAATTTAATCTTTCGTGGCTGTTGTATTTATTATCAGGCTATCTCAAATAGTGTTTTGTAGACAAACAAAGTCGAATAGAACTTTTATCCGAAAATGTGACCACTTTCATTGAATTTCAAATGGAAAAACTATATCCGGATGAGAAATACGGCGAATCAGTTGACGTTTTCTTTGGGGACTTTGATGTATGTTTGAAATATTAGACATGTTTTTCCTATTTCTCAAATACATTTTTTATCAGTTGTGCGATTCTTTGGTAGACAATAATCAATTCAAATAAATATAACAAAAAAGTAACTTTCGTTTTGTAGTCAGGTCATGACAATTAATTTTAATAATGCAATAGGCATTTCGCCCATCCGACAATATTTTGTTGTTTGTGCTGGCGTTAAGGTACTGCTGAGGTTGAGGTGGTTTCCCCGGATGTAACAGTATATTGCTGACCAATAATAGAGATCAAATAGTCACAATCTGAGCGGAAAATAAATCTCATAGAAGGGCCAACACGTCAAAAGTGCTGCAGGCTACAAACGATATATACCTACGTAGTTGATTTGTGGTGTAATCTTTATGCTCAGCTCAGGCATTCATCAGGATCTTATACAATAAAAGAAAAATATATTTGGTACAAAATATATATGATTCTATGATTTTAAGACTCGAGAGTAAAAGGTTTATGTTTCCTTTAATTTTATATGATATCAAATAAAAAATGTGCCTAACAGACGTACAGTATTTGCGAAATACGCGCTATAATTTCACGCAATAATTAATCATTTCGCAACAAATATGAAGCTTACGAATATACTTGAACTTGAGATCTTGTTTTGATACGTCTGAATCTTTATAAAAACAATTTATCATAAGGCCTCAAGAGTTAATAGTCTACTCGAACTCGACTTTATTTTATTTTACATTTGTTAAAGTTATTATACTCATATACGTAAAAATTTTACATTTAAATTCTGAAAAATATTTTAATTTCTTTTATTGTGTTCTACGTCATGTTATGGAAAACTAAAGTTTGATTTGATCTGTCCATAATTCTTATTTAATTACAATTTAAAATGAAAATTAAATTTAAATGCACAAAGAATCAGCTTAGCGATTCAATGCGGAAACGCTGCCAGCATTCTTGGGCCCATTCCACGTGGGCATGATTTGTATAGTAGTAAGTAAGTAATTTAAGATAGATATAACTTGTACATATTTCCCATATGTCAATATAAAATATTTAAAATGTAATGAAAAAAAAACGGTAAAGTAGCGGAAGTAGAAGTGGAATGAATCAATATGCAATTATTACTCTGCTTTTCTGGTTGATGACCATTGCAATTATCGCTGTGCTTTTCTGCTTGATGACGATTGAGGTACATTTAGTAGTCCCTGTAGGCAACCGCCGGTATTTCTACCTTTACTATTTTGTGACCATTTAGTAGCTTTTGAAAGGAGTTTCATTGCTAATTCCAGGCAACGTGTGCCCGGTACCCATACAAGTTTAATTTGTTTTCTGGCTCTCAACCGGGCAGAATGTGACAAATGCTTTAATGCCTAATAGAGAAAAGTAATAATAAAATTATTTTGCTATAATCCGCGATAAAATTTATATTAATCTATTAATTTTATTATTACTTTTGTGTTATGGATCTCCGTAAAGTAATGCCTAATTCTATAAATTTCCTAATTTACAATTCGTTGCTATATGGAGCTAATTAAAAAATCTAATTCTCTCTCCATTAGTCGAAACTTATATTGGTCCAAACACTATATTACCTCTCAAAAAGAATTAAGTCTTAAAAACCTTATTAATCACCGATATTTAAACAGATTTATTTTAGCCGTGTGGTATCCGGCAGAATAGAATAGTCCAAGCTCCTTTCTTACCGAGGTGTCGTAAAAGGCGACTTAGGTAAATGCCGTGTGGTATCTGGCTGCATAGAACAGACCACCCTCATTTCTTACCGAGGTGTCGTAAAAGGCGACTAAGGTAAGTTGACGTCAGGCAGGCGGCCGGTCGTAAAATACGTAGCCAAATCATATGACAACATGTTATAACATGTTGTGCCGACCCCATTTAGAGTGGGATAAGGACAGGAGAATGATGATTTAAACAGATTTATTTTCTAGATTTTTGAATTGAAGTTTGATTTTATTATGTGTATATGTAATTTTTTTAGGCGACTCTAGATTGTTGTGTTGAGAAAGTCTAAAGAGTGTAACCCCCATTGTAAGTTATTCGGTTATTTGTCAATATGCTTTTAATGTGAATGCTCCTATAGTAGAGCAAATTGTAGTCGTCATTTAATGTATTTCGGCGTTTGCGGCTTTTTTCGCATAATTACAGGAATGCATTGTGTGGAACGACCGCGGCATGTTCACCGCTTACCGCCGTCATTTGTGCTATAGTAAAGCCACGTAAGAGTGCTAAAAATAAAGCCTTTGTATGTGTACCTCTAGGTACACCAGCGTGCAAGTGAAATGCTATAATATGGAAAACATTAAGAAAAAAAAAGAGTTTTTAGAGTAAATATATCCTCAAATAACATAAAACTAAAAAATCTATACTATAAATTTCTTACTTTTTTAAAATGCAGGGTGGGTAAAATCCTCTACGCGTTGGACCGACAGCCTCAAAAAGGTCGCGGGGAGCCGCAGGATTCACGCGGCACAAGATCATGTGTTGTGGAGATCTCATGAAGAGACGTATATCCAGCAGTGGACGTCTATCGGTTGAGAAGATTAGCATTTAAATTTTTTTTTTTTTAATAAGTAATTAAATTTAAAACCTTAGGAATTTTTAGGAACATTATGTATGGGAACTTCGTATATAATTACAAAATTACCTCTATAGCGCGAATCAAAGTACTAGTAGCGCCATCTGTTATTCCAGTTAGGAAAATACATAAACCGTGTTACTAGAACGTTATGTTACACTGTTAAATACGTCAATGATTAAAGATAACAGTTAACATCGCAGTAAAGAAATTAATATATACTGAAACAGAATTTTAAATAATAAACTGTAGCGTAAAAACTATATAATCATAAAATCCTCGGTTCAGTTATTGACAAGTTTGTAAATTTGATTAACATTGCTTAACTTCACAATCGCTTTATGAATTCAGATGAAAGTAGGTCACATCACCTCAATAAAGAATCTTCTGGTATGGATATACAATTTTCATATAATCCGAATTTATCTGCCGTAAATTCGGTTATACGTTCAAAAGTGTCCATTTAAACATAAATCCATTGGCCATTTTGAATTGGTTGAATATTTATAAAACAATTTATGTACATGAAATTTTGAATAACGTGGGTATATTAAATAGCTAAGGATCGTACAGCTAGCTATATATTGTTTTTTTATGGGTTGTAATTATAAAAAATATATAAATATAGTTGTAAATATAGTCAAGGTTTCAGAAATCGTATCAGAAAAATGTATATTTTACTGATTCCTTGATATGATTCGTTCACATTTGTACGAATAATTAAACTTGCCAATGCAAGTGTGGAACCAATGTTCCTTACCAATTTCAAACAACGCCGTGTCATAATATCGTCAGAGCTTATTATTGATAAGAGCTGTAATAGCCCAGCGGCGAGACCGTGCGACTCTTTCGAGGGGAACACGAGTTCAAACCCGGGCAGTCACCAATGAGTTTTTCTATTAAAACTCATGTGTCTAATTGATAATTGTAATTTATCACACGCTTTTCGGTGAAGGAAAAAGTCGTGACGAAACCTGCATATCTCTAGAGAATTCTGGAGATATGTGTAACCTACCAATCCGCATTGGAGCAGTGTGGTAGGTCTTAGTTCCTACCCTTCTCTCCAAAAAACGAAGAGAGGAGGCCTATTCCCAGCAGTGGGATTGTAACAGGCCGCTACTTATTATTGATAACTTAAATTATGAATTATAAAGCACCTAATTAACTGTTAAAAAATCGAGTATAAAACGTTTTGATAAACATTAATTACTATAAATGAAATATTTCTAAACAAAAGTTATCACGATTGAAGTCGAGGATTGCAATTACAAAACAGTTCTAGATAGTGAAAAATTGTGCCTTAAGCACAGAATTCCATGTGGAAAAGAGGCAGACAGTTTTGGCATACACGGGCTTTCATGCCATAGGAGCTCTGATAGGCCTAATGTGGGACGCAACATGCGTTGATATGGTACATTGGCCTTATTAGGAAAAAAGGTCACTCAAAATTTTACATTAAAGAAACTTTCTAATACTCCACAATCTTGCGAAAAAGACCACATCAATTGAATAGTTCTCTTCACAACATCATCTAGGCAAGCGCTTTCTTATCTAAAACTAGATTATCGCTTTCCATTAGATGTGATTGCGTTTGAGTGTTAGTCTTTTAAACGTGACATTTTAATAAGGCTTTCTATTGTAGATGCTTCGTATTGTGCAAACTTCACTATGTTAGTATTATTTTATATATATATATATCTCATTTGAATTGAAACTATCGTAAGTAATATTCATAATTTATGTATAGTAACCAGCTATACTCACGGCTTATTCTATCGGGTTAGTCCGACTAGTTTCGAGTCCATCTGAAGACCTTATTCATAAGCTCTTTACACGCTGTTATCGCAGCGTAGTATAAGAAATATTATGGTCTATTAGTGAGTGCCAGTAATTTAATAATTAGTTTGTATAATTATATACTTTAATATAATCAGCGTTACTGTTGGCCAGCGTTGGAGATACATTACTGGAAGCGGTCGTAACGTGACAGCGGCCATTGTGCAGTAGAACGCCCGGCTTAAACCCATTATGATGAGTTAGTGTTCTTATCTGTGACAGTTTTAAATTCCGTTACAGTCAACTCGCCCGGTATCTGATGACGCAAATCACGCTGAATTCCTTATTTTAACTGCGCTGCATAGCTAACTAAAAAATGTATTCTAGGCCTAGAAAACATTCTACTTGCTTATTTCTGATCTCGCCCCAATAAGTTATTAGTTTTCTCATATATTTATTTGAACTATTTTATTTATATTTCAATTATTTGTTGTTATGTATATACTTATAATTTAAGAACTAAAATAAGCTTGTTTCTTTTAGTAGTTGACGAGTATATACTCTCACACTATAAGCAATGTATTTTCAGCATGCTAATATAACTTGCAATCGTGTAAGTTCATAGTCGTATTTATCTTATGTTATAAAAATCAGTCGTTCGGCTTAAGTGTATTCGTTGCTGTTATAATAAACTCGAGATTGTGTGATAAAACCTGCATATCCCATGAGACTTCTTGTCTTCCGTTAGATCTACATTGGAGCAGAGTGGCGAGTCTAAGTTTCATTTCTCTCCAATGAGAGTGGGCGGTCTTTACCCAGTCATCGGATAGTAACATTATGAACAAAACCTTCTCCGTTAAAATCTATTTCGCTTCTCTAGTCATGTTGATTTTAAAAGTGTTAATTACCAACTCGTTTTTCCGATGTGATTATACAAATTGAGACAATGTAAGTTTTGATTTCTACCTCGTAGAGGTTCACTTTTAGTAGTTCATAAATCTGTTTGAGTGAAATGACTGTTTTAGGATACAGATTTAATAAATATCCAAATAAGATCCAACTTTTTGAAGTAGAATTTATATTTTCCTTTTGTTATCTGAATAAATTTTGAAGTTTTGTAACTTTAAAAGTTACAAAAGTCAGTCTTTTTTGCAATAATATACAACACACTTTTAAGAATCAATGTTTATTGTATTTATGTTTAAGTAGATCTAATAATTACACGTTACAATTCAAAAGTATAATTTGTCAAATTTTAATTTGAAAATGAATGAATGAACACTTTTATCGGACTTAATTAACATTAATTGCATTAAAAACATTAAGCTGTGATAGCCTAGCGGTGAGATCGTGCGACTCTTTAGAGACGACATAGGTTCAAACCCCGGGCAGGCACCAATGAGCTTTTCTATTAAAACTTATGTGTCTAATTGATAATTGCAATTTATCACACGCTTTTTGGTGAAGGAAAACATCATGAGGAAACCTGCATATCTCTAGAGAATTCTAGGGATATGTGTAACCTGCCAATCCGCATTGGAGCAGCGTGGTAGGTCTTAGCTCCAATCCTTCTCTCCAAAAACGGAGAGAAGAGGCCTTAGCCCAGCAGTGGGCATAGTAACAGGCTGTTACTTACTTTTTTACTTACTTTTTACATTAAAAACTAAAAATAAAATCTTTCTTATTACTTAAGACCGTAGCCTTGGTCGAACATTATGTTATCAGAGGGTTGATAGCTCAACTTCAGGCAGGCAAATATGAGTTTTCTGTATTAAAAATTTGAACATTTCCAAAGACTTTTTGGTATAAATTTTACCTGGTACAGTCTGGTAAGTGGTATTATCTCTACAATTGAAAAAGGAAACCAAAGCAACAAAGGGCAGATCCCATACCAATATTTCGACTATATTTAATATTATAAAATTATATTGTTGCTAAAAAACGTGTTCCATTAAATATTTTCACGTCTTCATAATATCAATCTTTGTATAACATGGAATTAATTTGTCGCTTCCTTGACTTTACGTTTAAACATGAAAGTTCAAATTCGAAATCAGATAATCCATAAATTAAATTTAGATTCGTACTCATTGCATATAGACTACTTTTAGTGGGGGATAGACTTTATTAGAAGCGTCTCAATTTCCTCCAGGGGCAAGCAATTTCCTCGCGTTTGTCGTTTTACCCGCACGTCTCATTCATACCGCTCTATCCAAGAAATTTCTTTTATCAACTCACTATTAAGATGTTTTTAAGCTTTATTTTAAATTATAATTTGAAAAACATATGTATTATGTACATTTGTTTTAACTCTCCGAAAGTTTTAACAACACTTAATGAAAAATTGATTTTATTAATGAAAAATTTAATCTACGAGATGTTGGATTTTAAGTATTTTTTAAGCATGTAATTGACTATTCCACCTCCGACAAAGAGTTAAGCAGGTTGTTCTTTTCAGAAATTTTAATTATCTTATCATATTATATATTCAAAGTTAGATTAGGATCTACTACAAAACGTTGACATTGTTGACCGTTGTGTTTTAAGAAAACGGAAACAGTTTTCAAATAGATGTAACTCACAGCGAAGTAGGCAATGAACTGAAGCTGTTAGTCAAGTAATAAGTTACACGTATGAGAAGAAGTGCTCCTAAAATTATTATAATGATAAATGATAAAAATAATTAATGCTAATGCTAAATATAAATGTCAGCGCCTTGCTCGCGGTGCTCTCTCAGTGTAGACAGTGGCCAAACTGAGTGCAGCATATTTTTTAACGACTTTTACAGCGTCACTGGGAGGTTGGCGAGCGCAGAAGCATCTTCGGGTGTTAAAAAGTAAAGAGCAGGTCTCGAGTGCGGTTTTGAGCGTCTATAGTGCGTCCGTATTTTATAATGTGTTTTTAAGGTGCTAATGCACCGAACAACGCATGTATCTTATAAATTTAATGTGTTTGGCAATATTTATAAACAAAATTATAGAATTAGATAAAACATAACACAAAAGTAATCATTATTAATTTTATCACCTTTGAGAGCAACAACGCTGAGTATTGGTCTTTCACAATTTTTTGACTCAATGAAAACATCCAGGCACACTTGGGCACGTTTCCGTATATAGCAATACTCTAGTGAAATTGAGTAGAAAATGATACTGAAATTGAATTATACATTTTCTTTAAACTCTGACAGCTTCCGTAATAAGTTTCAACGACACAAATGCTCGAGAAGATGACGTTAAGTGTTTGCGGTCGCAGTTGCTTACAGACTTTAATGTTGCCACTCAGTTTATTGCTGGGGTGATGGAAGAGAGAAATTCACTCACTACTCTATTTCTCCTCAATTAACGCAGTAAAATAAGAAAGAGACATTCTTACTTAAAACATTAAATAATAATAATAAATATTATACACACGGTCGTCCGACCCCAAAATAAGTAATTTAATACTTGTGTTATGGGTGACGGACTACTGGTAGATATACTACATATGTAATTTTAAATACATACTTAAATACAAATATACACCCAGGCTCGACGAACCAACAAATCGGTTATAGAAAATGTTGGCCAACATTTTCACGGGTGGAATGGAACCCGTGAAACCACGGAAGGCAGGGTCGCTACCCACTGAGCAAACGGCCTAGTCAAAACATTATAAATATTTGCGAAATTTTTTGATGTCTCCATCTACAATTAGCTGATGCGTCAATAAAATATGTTATACATTTTTACAATTGAATATGTTTAGCAATTAAATCTTTTATAATAGCAGTAACGTACGTCTTTTATTCTATCGTCATTGTGCAAAACAGACGATTAATAGTCTACTATTTAAATATCACATTCAACTACCTAAGAATATTTTTAGGGCATGATAAGCATGCTATGTCCTGATAAGTTAATTTAGACTTTTGTTACATTGTCCATAAATTAGTTTTGGATCTATAAATTATAAGAAAAATACATTCAAAATTGATAGTGAAGCTCTATTTTAAAAATATCATAATATAATTTGTATTAAAACAACGTCAAAGGACAAAGCTTTAGTAAATGATAACATTTACTTAGGAGCTAATTCCACGAAGCTTTTCATTGAATATCAGCTGATAGAAAGCGGGCGCTCGTTGATTCGTTCGAAAGTTACAGCGAGTTGAAAACACGAGATAGGTACGTAGAACATCAAACGTAGATTGATTGATGTTACTGTTAGCGTTAATGAGATACCTTTTACTAACTATCGCTTAATTTGCGGTTTATTATTTTATCTTCTGTCTACGAATTTATTTATGAAATATAACGCTTATACTTGTGTACCTGTCTTCAGGGTCGGTCTGCACTTTGTTTATTTTCGGCCCAATTTTATTATTCAGATGAAAGCTCCCTATTCTGCTAGCTATAATTGCCTAGTTGTCAAAACGCATGTTCCTTAGGTTTAAGTTTCGAATTTTAAAAAAAACTTAATCACAATCTATCAAGTTAACGAAAAAAGAAAAAATCGACAAACGAAAAGACCTCGCATATTCCTGGAGAATTTTTGGGACTTCTATAACGTGTAAAACTGATTTATAGTATTTAGCGTTACTTTGCGTAGATCCATAATACGAAAGTAATAATAAAATTATTTTGCTATAATCCGCGATAAAGTAAATAGAAAATATAAATAATGCTAAATGTTGCTTCGGTTGCGGGGTGAAACGATTGTTGAGTTTGTGATAGTGAACGTGTGTAGTGCTTGTGTATAATGGTGGCGGTGGTGGAGGTTTGTGCGTGTGTTTTTACGAATCCTGTATGGATCGGGTATGAAAAAAACGGATAGTCCACTATACATTTAGCTTTATATATATTTTTTATTTACTTTATCAGCGTTTATAACAAAATCATTTTATTATTACTGTTTCCGTAAAACTGCATTGAATCTGCGGTTTGAAGCTTCTCTCTAAGTACTGCCTATACTCTCTTTATATTTTCCCTTCCAACTTCCCACAGTTAGCCAGCGATAGAATGTTACTATAATTTTTTAAAATAAATTTGTTCACTCACTCTTATAACACAATATAATCCACTTGTGGTAAATATCGATTGTCGTTACGATCATCCTTATGTGATTACATACAGAATAGAGCATTAAAGGCACCCAAAGGTCTACCACTTTAATCAAACTTATGCTTTTAAATTATCACTTAAGTTTACTCAATTTGAAATTGTGGCTAGATCCATTGTAGTCAAACGATGTCAGATAAACTTATCGATAGATAGATGAACAGTCTGGCATATTCGTGAATATACATTGAGCCGTTTTCTATTTCTTAATTGTAATAAGCGTTTCGTACTTTAAGAGGTTTAGCATTTTGAGTCGTGATAGCCCACACACACAAAGGTACTAATGATTTTTATTTTAGTAAATGATGTGTTTAATTAATATTTACTATTTTATTAAAGCTTTTTGAAGAAGGAAATTATCGTGAGGAAACTTACATGTGTTAAGAGAATTCGAAAAATATGTTTAGCGTAGGCAATGAATGATAAGGATAGAAGTGTCAAGAAGAAGATAAGATAGGTTCAAGAAGTAACTCCTGGCTAAAATTAATATAAGTTTTGATGTCGATCGTAAACTGTTTGTTTAATAGTAATAAATTCGAACATCAATTGCTTAATGCACTTTTACAATGAAAATAGTATGAATGTAAGGACATTTTCCATTGCAAGCGCTTCCAATATAAGCTCTAACTGCCACATTCATTCTGATTTGTGTGCGTAACACAGTCAGTCTTCCGATAAACGGAACACTGCAAAGAAAATTGTTTTTGGTTTGGATAGTTTTCGGATCGAGTATTTCAATGTGTTGCTTACTTCTGAATATTCATATTTGTTTTACTAACAGGCCATGTGATCACTGAGTTTTCTTGTGACTAAAACATGTATAGGACTAAAACATGCTAGGCAGGCAGGCCACTTTTCAAGTACCCCTAAAAAATTATTCGTGCAATTGTTATATAACACACATTCGTGTTTCGTTAGTTTCTGTTTCATCTAAGGTCTATGCCTGTATACAAGTATACCTTTCTTTTGGAAGGAGAGACGCCCATGCTTAAGTTTTGTAAGATAAGCTTTATCAAATTCAAAATATTCTTTATTCAAGTAAACTTGTAAACAAGTGCTTTTGAATCGTCAACATCTACTGCTGGTTCGGAAAGCTGTTCCTACCGAGAAGAGCCAGCAAGAAACTCGGCGGTTGCTCTTTTTAAAATATAAATCTTATCACTAGTTACATATAGTTATTAATGTCTTGTACAGGGTTGAAGAGAAGCTATATCCGCGCATTCTTTTCGTCTAGGTAATCGTCAATAGTATAATAGGCTTTCTGAATTAACCTTTTTTTAATAGTATTTTTAAACTGCTGTAAAGGTAAAGTTAATATAGATTGTGGAATTTTATTATAGAATCTTATACCCAAACCCACAAACGAATTACGAACTTTTGCAAGGCGCAAAGCAGGAACCGCAAGCTTATGTCGGTTCCTACTTTGTCTATTATATACATCGCCAATCCTTTTATAATTATTTATATTCGTATGTACAAAAATTAAATTACTAAAAAGATATTGTGAAGCCAATGTAAGAATACCTGTTTCCTTGAACTTCTCTCGCAGGGAATCGCGCGAATTTTAATTGTAAATGCCACGTATGGCTCTTAAAAATCGTACAAATATTTATGTCTTTAAGAACAGTTTTTATTGAGTAATGTGTATTTACTTTTCCGAATTTAATTTTCCAACAAGCTCGTCAATGTTAGCAACGTAACAGCTGCAATCAAAAACTGTTCACAAGTTGTTGGTGCTGTACTTTTTCTCATTCTATTCTCGTGTGCTTGTTGTAAGTGTTTACGTTTTTCTTCTTTATTTATTGCCAGCACTTGGCTTTTGGCATAAGAAGTTGGCAAGTTTTATGCAAATGCAATTTGTTTCCAAGAAAACAGAAGCAATTGACAAGCTCAAAAATGCTTTGAGAATGTTTTGGTAATCTTATTACAACAAATCATTTTACTGATGTTGATTTCAAAGTCAGCAATGCAGTATTGTTAGTTTGTAAATTCCTAATTATTATTTTTTTATTAATTTTTACTGGCTCCTTTGTGCTTCAATAATTCACAGTTAATGGGATTTTTAATAACTAACCGATTTTTATTAGGGATCATAAGAAATTTCTGAAACTATTAATAAAAATTTGATAAGCCAACATTCATTTATAATATATCATTATATCACAGTATTCTGTGATATGATGATATAAAAGGTACCATTTTGCCGAAAAAATCATTATCGATCATCACCAGCGTATCGGGAATTTTATGTTCTATAAGATATTGCAGAATTTTTAATTATATTTATATTATAAATACTAAAGCACCTTTATTTAGTAGGTGCGTGCGTACCTACATAGAAATCATAGGCATAACTTAGGAAAGAGAATTTTTTAAAAATGGAAAAGTCTTAATAGCTGATAGAACAAACTTTCAATATCACGAATATCGACACATACATACATTACATTATTTTTATACATCCGTAAAGAAATTATGTTGTGCGCATAATAAATACCTAAGACTTAGTATACAATTTATACCGTCTATGTATTAAGTTTTAATCTAAACGTTGTTGTGGAAATTAATGATTTACGACTGCTTGTTTTATCTATAGTCTAAGCGAAATTACCTTACGGAAGTTTTTGAACGGGTTTTAGCTGTTTAAAATATTTAACGAGTTTTACTTGTTTACCTTTAAATTAATATAATTTCCGTTGGATTTTTGTCGAAGCGTGATCTTGCTTAAGCAAGATTTTTTATTAGGGAGGATAAAAGAAAAGTACATCAAATGTAATCCAGTCGCAGCGAATCATTCAAAATTTTTCTTGTGTCTTTTTCATTCTTCTTTTAATCAATCTTGTTCAGAGCGCTTTTACACTTCATCCTTTTGATGTTTGAACATTAGTCAGTTTGTTGTTGGTAAAATATTTTACTATTATTATTTATTTTAATTTGTAATCATCAAATATTTATGTATGTCGCTCAATAGGATTAATCTACTGAAGTCAGTCTCGTTCTAAGCGTTGACCTATTACGACATTTAGACCCTCAAGCATTTGAGGTTGTTATTGTTTGCCTCGCTTAGGTAAATCTGTAAACCACTCGACGGCAGCACGTGTTAGTTATATGTGATGTTTATATGTTGTGAATCATCATAATCATGGATATCATTTTTCTTAGATATAGTGGTTGTGATATAGGGCATCGTGCATATTGAAAGAACTACAACGCTTTTCTTAGATTTTATATTCTTCTTAACAATTTCACAACTGCGCCATGACAGGCAGTCCGCAATGTGTCACCGCTGAGCCTTCCATTTTCAGTGATGGTTGCCATGGATGCGACATATGTATATATGATGTATACATCAATGGAATAAGTATTGCTGATATGAGAGCAACCACGAAGTTTCATGCCATATCTTCTCAGTTAATGACAGTATCTCGAACTTGAACAGAAGCAGCCTCTTTTGTAACCATTTCCTACATATACATCGTCCAATAATTAACTTGAATAAAAGATAAGCTTGTTCGGGTTTCTTTCAGGGTTGTTTTTATCCTTCATTGCAAATGGAGCTTAAAGCTGTCACGTTACTCCAGTGCGCACTAGAAGCTTCATGTATTTCAAAATAGCATGCCGCGATGGCTTCAATATATGGGAGCGAGATTTTTAACATGGACTAGTGTTGTATCTTAATGTTAGTGTGCAGCATATTATGAATTATCAATATTAATCGAGAGTATTAATTTACATAGAACAACTTACTTAGGATTTGAACCTCCGAACGCTTGGTAGGGACAATATGGCTAAACTGCTAGTCTGTCACTCACATGCTACAAAAGTAATAATAAAAATTATTGTGCTATAATCCGGGATACAGTAAATAGAAAATATATATAGTGCTAAATGTATAGTGGACTATCCGTTTTTTCATACCCGGTACATGCAGGATTAGTAACACACACACACACACAAACACTACACACGTTCACTATCACAAACTCAACAATCGTTTCGCCCCGCAACCGAAGCATCATCAGGAGATAGACTCCGCGACGAAATCGCAAAGCTCACACTCACATGCTATCAAAATCCTTGTCAAAGGACGATTTATGAACTAAATTATAAAGGTTAATGACTGAAGAGTGAAATAAGTTTTGTTTAGGATTATAATTATTGTTTCTTGGGTGACATTGCAGAATATTATTTTGATTGATTTATAACGATGGCAGACTGGCGATGATCCATGATACGGGATCGAATCGAGTCGTAAAACGCGGCTGAATAATCTCCACAGTGATTGATGCTGCTCTGTTAGCGTTAATGAGGCACAGCCTGGGCGCATTTACCTCGACGCGGTTTCAGTTCCATTTGCTACGAACGTTACATCTCCCCGCAAATCGTTTACTCAACAATTATGCATACTATCAACGTAGTAACGATGTATAAGATATGCTTAAAATTTGGAAGTACAGTTTGAACATATTGGTGTATTGGCGTACAAGTAAAAAGTAATTCATAAACATTTTTTTATTTCCAACGATTCTTGTCTATGTCCTGCCCCGTGTCGGTCAAAATTGAGGCTTGTCATTCTCTAGAGATGTAGTAGTTTCTCGATAGATTATTTCAAAAAGATCAAGCTACTAAATTCAAGTGCTAACATACCGTTTAGTTTGAGCCTTATGAAAAACGTGCACACACACATAGCACAGAAGAATTTCTTCTAAAAACATTTCAAGTAAATGTAAAGTTGCTCGGTAGGTGTTGTAATATGAAAAGGATCTTTTCATAAAAAAAAGGTCGTCAAACTATTTTTCATATTGAGTCACAAAAATCTGAAGCTATGACTAACTTAAATTTTCTATAAAAAATTAAGTAGTAATTACAATACTTACCATGCGTTTGTCGATATGCCAATTATCGCGATTAAGGAATTGCATAGAGAATTTATTTACATATATTTAAGCAATACTAATTTCATAATTATTAATAATGCAAAAGTTTGTATGTGTGTCTTTTTATCTATCAATTACGCTTTCACGGCTAATTTACGGTACTTTAGCATTAAACTGAATCCAAACATTATCACGGATACCACTAGTGTTAGAACTTTGACACAAACGTTCGTACTCAGAGCAACTTTTACGATTCGTTATTAAAAATCTTTTTTATATTCCGTTAATTTAAAAACATCGTAGACTGATTTGGAAGGAAAAACTTTTTTGCTCATTTTTCTTTATTCAGCATTAGCAACTTTTTCAAGAACGCGAAGTAAGAATAAAAGACGGTCGGACTAGTTTCTAGAAAATTTTACTTTTGTTATAACTGCAGAGTGAATTTCGTTTACGACAAATAGTTAGCGACAGGCAATAATGAGAGTTACGTAAATAATGAGAGTTACGTAACATAATAACATTTACTTCTTTGTCGCTGGTTATAGGTAGTAATTAATATTAATAGATTAATAGATAGTGTTAGTATTATATATTACTCTCCTGGTAATACACTATATTGATATTTGACGTCAAACTTCTTTCATAATTACATGCATGCGATATATGTAATTTATATTTTCGTAGCTTTCGTCTTTACTCTTATCTGATCCAAGACTATAATCAATCAAATCAAAACAAATCATTATTTATTCAAGTAAACTAATAAACAAGTGCTTTTGAATCGTAAACTTTACTTCTGGTTCGCAAAGCGATTCCTACCGAAAAGAGCTAGCAAGAAACTTTTAGATGATCATTATAATTCTTATAATTAGTTACATTACTATATTTTACGGGGTCGAAGAGTAGCTATATCCCCATATATCCATCATCGTATATCCACGCATTCTTATTCATTGATATCTTATTACGGTACGATACTATGCAGAAACCCTAGAAGAAAAGAAAAGAAGTCTATGGAATTTGGCTTGGAGTACTTTCATCTGCCTCTCTATTGTGAATTTTTTATTTTTGGATCATCAGTAATGAGTTTGTTGGGTACATCCCTGTCTACATTTGGTGTTGTTATATGAAAAATCTACCTAAACACATACACACACGATTCCTAAAAAATGTTTTTTTATTTACAAAAAGGTTATACTAATATACTGAAACAAGTTAATATTATTTTATATTCATATATAATAATTTTAATGAATCGCAAATTCCACTGTAAAATTACAAAAATTTCGCGCACATCATAATTAGCAAATGTTAATTGTCAACGATAACTTGTTAATAAACATTAAAACATTGAGTCTAAAGTCACGTATAATTTCTGACAGTTATTATAGAGTTCGTCGAATAATATTATTTTTGTTTATTAATAATATAATACAAGTGCTATAGAAGTATGATATTAACTCAAATAGGCCTGTACTTGAACGGAACTACGTAGGATTTGATTTGGGTTAGTCAATTATACTATAAATGTCTGTACTGGTCGATATTTTGGTGAGAACAAACTAAGAATATTTGATAGTATCCTCAACTATTATCTTATTCAATACGTGTCTATCTTATATTTGGCACACAATGTAATTTATTGTATGCTTGGTTGCTATCGATATGTTATGTATATGCTGTGTACATGCTATCTATACATCGGAACAGTTATTAAAATAACGCCCTACAGACGCAGACATATATTATGGATTTATAAGGATTTATAAATTCACACACAAATGACATTAAACAACAAAATTATATTGCCTGTTATCTGATACAATTCTTACATGAAAGGTAAATAAAAAAAAATTCCCCACTCTAAGTGGGATCGGAACGACATTTTATAAAACATGTCACATGATTCTGAGGTCAACTTACCTTAGACGTATTTTACAAGCCCTCGGTAAGAGAGAGGGTGGTCCACAAATCTTGAAAAAAAAAAAAACAAGTAAAGTTTTATTACTTAGTTTTAAAACTTATATTCAAAACGCAATGTGCTCAATTCTAAAGATATTGTCTCATATCCTTACTAAAACGACTCTGCTCTGAAATTACTTGCAAAACTTTATTAATATAATGGCTCTATAGAAAGTTTGAAGTTCCGTCTGGTGAATGTCGATTGTCAGCCAACAAACTAATACGTTACTAGTTAATTTCATTCTTACCCAATAACTCTTACATTTATTATATTTGAGATTGAAAAATGTATGTCTTTTATTAGGTTTATTTCAATTTGGTCAAACTGGACGTCAAAAGCCGTTTTATTCTATGGTCTAGTATAGATTGCATCCATAAAATAAATATAAAAAAGAACACCAAAACGAATTCAGTAATTTTTTGTTGTCCTACTTTTTAACTATACTACATAGATACATAACATATAGCATAGATTATATTGGTAGCTAGGTAGCCAATATTATAATAATAATAATTATAATAACCAACCAGGTAGGATATTAGGGCCCCAAGGAAACTTTATTATATTTAAAATCGTTTGAGGAAAGTTTTTACTCGTTCAATTTATAATTTGTAAGACAGAGTCCTATGGGACGGCTAATCTTGAGGGTGCTGTTCCGTCTAGCCCTCCGATAGCTATGTCACTTAACACTCTTTAAAAAAAATAAAGCCCGAGGAGATGGTATCGTATGTTCTAAGACACAAGGGAACTCGTGGAATCTAGTCAATTTGTGTAGAAAATAATTCTTGTGAAATTATTTTTGCGACTTGAATGGTTTCGAATAATTAAGTCTAATAAACGATTCTCTTATATTATTTTCGTTCAAAAGTAATTTAATATTACAATGTTAAAGTATTGCTAATCAAAAATAAATTTCGAAGATAGTACAAATATAGAAACTGGCTATACTAACGTCTTGTCCCTACTCACGATAGTTTATGTTAAATTCAAACTTTACCTTTTTCCGACTCAACCGTAGGGAAGCTCGCAGCGAAAAATTTCAAAAATTTATCTAATTTTCATTGCGTATTTAGCTATACTTTAACTATTGTATGCTTATACTAGAGCAATGATGCGCAGATTGTAATATCCGGTCTCTTCGCCTGCTGGTACCGTAATGTTATTAACTGAATATTAACAGCTGGTTTCCTTCATTACTGTCTGTAAACTACCGTCTTATGTTTCACTGGTACAATTTGATATTATTCTTATTTTTAAATTAAACCGTGATCGTCTTCTTCTCGATAGCAAATTCCACCCTCAGCCAAACACCTATGCGATTTCAATAAAAACTCACATTTTCATTAATTAAAATTCATCATTCTGTGAAGGAACACCTTAAAAACATATGAAAACCAAAAAAGCCTAATTGTAACAATTATTAAATATAGAAAAAACTTTAAATGTTCTTATTGCCACTATTCGAAAACCATTAAAAGTACTTAGAATTTTTGATGTTTACCCAGACTAAATACAAATAGATATATACTGTACTAGATATAGACCAGTTATAAGATCGATAAATGCTCTGAAACTGTTCCAAGATTTAAGCAACAGGAAGCTACGGCCAAGCTCCTGTAAACACGTTTAGCCTTGAAGTAGGTACTAGCGGCCTACATGTAGTTATGTTGTGTCAGCATACCGATAGAATGGCTGTGGTTGGCCATTGTGGTAACTACGTATGCGAAACACGGCGCTAGATGAAATTGTATATAAAAGCCTGTCCGCAAGTGGTGGCATCCTTTATTCGCTTATCTGCAAAACGTAATTTCATAAAATAAATTTTTAATTTTAACATTCCGTAAAGCTTTTATGAAAACAATTAAATTATAGGATCGCTTGTATTTCTGAAAATAAACGTAGTATAAATGTGCAAATGTGGCAGGAAAAATGAGAAAAATATTTACATGTATATTATAAGTTATTGACTGTTTCCTACTCTGTTTATTTATTTATTATTGAAATATCAGTATCTTACTTGACACAACGAAAAAAGATTATTTTGCTACATATTTTTGTCAATATCTTTCCTACAGTTTATTATTGAGCTGTTAGAATATATAGACTTAAAATGTCTGGGTATAGTTTAGGTTGAGCAAAAACAACCGGATATAAATACCTATAGCTACTGCTATAACTACAATAATTTATTGCCGCTTTTAGGCAGAAAATTAGTAAGATGTAACATGGATATTTATTTTGTTGTTCATTCAGATTTCTTTTAAGTTACATAAATATAAATTAAACTTTAACATAAATAAAATAAATAAACAAATATTAATTAAATAAAACTATGTAACTATCGTACAACTGATATAATGGATACAAAACGAATAAATTAAGCAATTTGACAATTTTTATATTATCTTTAGGTTCATAGAACTAGTAATTTAGGACACTAAACCTAATGTAAGTAGTAGATACCTAAAGTAACTATTCATTCATTTGCTTTATCCTCTGTGAGTCCTTCTTGCGATAGCCGGAGATTATTCCTTTCGGTTGTTCTGAGATTTTATTTCTACCTTGTGGGAAATTCTTGATTTATATTTCAATTTGAGAAGTCATCTTCATTCGTTGTTAATCTCACAACTGTCATTATTTATCTTCTAGAAATTTATTAAATAAAATAGTTCGTTGAGTATTTGTAACTTTCATCATTTGCCAGCCGAATTTTGCCGACACAATTAGCAACTTAACATTAGCGGTCAGTCGCAAAACTAACCGCAGTGGACTGCAGCTTTTGTACGGAACAAGTTTTCACTCAGAACTCCTGGATGTTGCATCGAACGGCGCAATACAATTAACTATCATTAGTTCACCATCTCGTCTGACTGTAGCAACCATATACTATTTGATATTCCCTAGGAGACCATTGTTAAGGATTAAATCTGACCCGAATAAAATTTGCCGATAGAAAATCCTTTAAATCAAACTATGGATCGGTTTAGTGAACATTCTCGTAGAACATTGTGTCTCGACCAATCTATTATGACATCAGCTGACATTGCCTCAGCTGTGTACTCAATTTATAGGGCAAGCTATCAATTTTGTATATATCATACTTCCTAGTTGTCGATATAACGTTTTAATGAAGCCAAAAATGACAAGTGACTCACGTTGAAGCGGATAGAGTGTTAGAAGTGTTTGACGTATTTTTAGAAGTCGGACAAAGCTTTTATCTATCCGGATTACTTTAGCTGCCTAACAGTGAAAATATTTTTAAAACCGTCCGATACTATTTTAGTTTGCTTTCAACCTTCGAAAGTTTTTCCTTTCAGATTTTATTTTATTGAAAAATATAAATATGCACATTTCAATAGCGGTATATACGAGCGTTTCGTGGTAGTCATATATTTATACTTATTTATTTATACTTGACTGACTCTTTTTGAATGACTTTAATTTGAAATAGAATATAAGTACGCATTAAGTAAAATTTTGTATTCAAGCGGATTAGCTGGATTAGTTTCTTATAGTTTTATCAAGAGTAAAGAATATGGTTTCGACAAGGATTATGGTTAGCATAGGTTTTTAAGTCAATATTTATATATGCAAAATGATTTACCTATTTTAAAATAATACTTGCGTTCCGATGCGGTTTTCCACAGGTGACGGACGTCGGGCGTGGCCCTGGTACTAGTATGTTCCCATCAGTGTAGAATCAATGTTTTAATTATATGATATAATGTTTTGACTATTTTCTGTAGACCTAGGGAGAAATTACGTTATATTTGAAACGTATTAAAAGGATTTTCAATCATATATATTTTCGAAATCTCCACCAATAATCCTTCGTATTTCGACCAAATTTACTCAAAATCTAACAAACTATAAATCACTATTATCTAAAACTGTATGACAGCCGTTTAATATTTTTTGGTTAAATCGCTAAAAGACAGAACGATAAGCGCAGGGAACTATATTTGACTATGACCAAATACATCTGACCCTTGTTATATAAATAAAACAGCTTTAAAATATATATTTTTTAAAGCTGTATAGGGTACACTAAATAAATTTACTAAACAAAATGAAGATTAGTTGCTTTCAATGTTAATTAAGCGAGTATATTGGGTATTTAATAGCTAGTCATAAAACTCTAGTCTTTAGTTAACTACCATGGACGTTGGTCAGGAAGTGTTGCGGCTACTGGATACATGATCGGAAGTCCTCCATATATCACGTTTTATGTGTGACAAATAGCCTCCAGTTAAGATAAATGGCTTTTCGATCCACTGTGACAAATTATGTCATGTTACTGACGCATGCTCTTAGTCTTTTACGTGACAATCATGATTTGCCTATACCTTGGTCCAAGAATTGATGTATTGCTTATTACAAAGAATAATTAAAAATATTCTTTACCATTCTGTCTATTTAGCAAAACCACTCAATTAAGTGACAGTCCACTAAGTTCGGCTCTGTCTAAAATGTCATAAATTTAATATGGTCCTATTGTAATAAATATCAAATCGTTATATTTTATATTTGCTCATCAAAACTTTCTTATACCTCACATATGACGCGCTATCTAAAATATAATTGAGAAAAAAAAACAGTTCGAGCAACCTGAATATTAGTCCTTTGAAGGAGGCGAGTAATAAGATATAAAAGCAAAAGTTATGTATACCGACCCCAAGCCCAGCAGAATGGTGTTTCTTTACTCATAAAAGTAGAATCGTGGCAAACTCTAATACTGTTTTCACGAAATAAGGACCACCGGTGGTGCTCGCGTGATGGACGCTTGGACGATCGTAAGATCCAACTCGGCTCCATTATGTTAGGATCTAATCTAATTTAGATTATAGTTTTATGAAATTATGAAATGATTTATAATACACTAGCATACCTAGTCCGTTTCGATGGGCTTTATTTAAATCAGTTAAAAAAATGTTCGTATCGCCACTAAACATCACAGGTTCATCCGTTGGGTCATTCTAAAGATTGTCTCAGAAACTATAACAGAATTACTTTGCTATAATACGCGTGTGTTAAGCGAATGTATGAAATGCTATATGCATGAAGCAGGCAAAATTCACGTACCTCACAACATGCAGGACAAGTATCCCACGTATCCCAAGACGCCTCCACCAGTAACAATGCACACAAGCAATACACACAACCACCAACAAAATCTCTACGATCGTTTCGCTCCTAAACCGAAGCATCTTCAGGAAGATAGGCTCCACGACAAAATCGTGAAATGCAATAATATTTTTGAAATGTTAAAGAATGCATTGGTAACAGTGTGACCTATTATAAATGTGGCCGCTGGGCTCACTGGATTACACTGGATGCGCCGTCGCTGTCCTATTGTACTAAAGCCAAGCTCGGGATAATATACGAATCTTTTATTCAAGTGCTCTAGCCCCCGAACATTGCAAGAAATAACAAAGATGAAACATTTATTGTGATATTTTCAAAAAGATTTTGATAAATAACCGTCACTTTTAAGTAAGGTGTCATAATCATAGAGTTATTATACTATAGTACGGAAGCCATAGGGAGGAGTGTTAGTGAGAATGTCATGACAAATAATTAGAGGGAAGATGAAACGCGTATATTTGTCTCTGTCTTATAATACATAAAAAAGAGAGACAGATTCATTTGCTTTCTCTTTTTTGTTTTTATTGTTATACGTCACATATTAGGTAGGGTTCTTTAATGTCATAATGGTTTATCATTAAACAATTGTCGATACAGATACCGTTTTTTATCTTCATATTAACATTTAAATAAAATAAAATACTAAAAAGTTATCTAAGATGCAAATTTCCTAGTCTGGACGATGTATGATCAATTAATTCATTTTAAGAAGCAGATCAGGTATGTGCGCTTTGGATGTTATCAGATCACGAATATATGGAAATGCATCTATAAGTTGTAATAAAACTTGCAGGAAGTTGCGTTATCTCATAGACTATAAGTCTTATAGAATATTAAACTTTGTGAAAACTTTAATGCTACTCATTTTGCTCATATCGTACAGAGAGTTAACCTAGCAATTTTAAAGTCTAAATAACCTTTTAGATTTAAACCTATTTAACAGCTTTAAATGGAAATTCCCTCGTATAAATCTAGAATAAATTATTCAAAGCAATTCAAAAATATTTAATACTTAAATATTTTTGGATTGCGTTGAATAATTTTTTAAAAGTATAATCGGTTTATTCATAGCTATTAAGAAGCAGTTAAAATTTCCAAAAGGCGAACTTCATATTACACAATTTTGGTGCTATATTACACACATCTTGACTGATTAAATCGATCAAAATTTAAAAAAAACTACGTAGAAAATAACGATGTATATTCTTCCGTAATCCGTTACCCCATTTTGCCTCGTGTTGCCTTTTTTTTAATATAGTAGGGAAACCAGCCTAAAATGTGCCATATTACAATAAGGGAAAGCAAATTATACTATATATATCTGTCTCTCTTTTTTATGTGTGATGAGACAAAGATAAGTATACCAGTTTCATCTTCCCACTTATTACTTATTATGACACTCACTTACAGGCCGCCTATTATGTCCTAACTCTATGTGCCCTACTCGGATGTGTATGAAGAAAACACCAACGTTCTATTACATTTTTAAAATTCGTATTGATTACTTAAGATCTGTTCGCATAATAATTAATATGAAATCATCATCTAAAATTAAAAATCTGATATCATTGACCCTCATTTGCATTATTAAATAAATTAAACAATGATTACTATACAGGGATGGTGGGCCTAGAAATTCTGTTAAATAAATAGTGGTTTAGCGGTTGTGTAGATTATATCTTAATATCTGTGATAGTGTGTTAAATTTTCGGTCCTGGTAAGTGTAAAAAAGTCCATTCTAATAATATACTCTGTCCGTATGTTACGAGCAATATAACAGAACTAACTACCTTGCTATAATCCGCACGGGTTAAGCGAATGCATTCAAAGGTAATGTGTATGAAGCAGGCAAAATCTACGCACCTTATACATGCAGGACACGCCACCACACGCTACCCAAGGTGCCTCCACCAGCAACAACGCACACAAGCAGCACACACAACCACCACCACAATCTCTACGATCGTTTCGCCCCGAAACCGAAGCATCATCCATAGGCTCCACGACAAAAATCGTAATGCGTATATTAGTTCTGTCATATTGCTTGTAATATGGAATTCCGCAAAGTAACGCCTGCTTCTATAAATTGTATGTTACGATTTTATGACTTATCCGCTAATGATTGGCCAGTATTGATAAAATAGGGCATACCATAGCTTGTATACCGGAGTAACATATAAGACAAAAATATTTCCATTGTCTTTTGAGAACAAGGGAGAAAACACATATTTAATTATTGAGTGTACGTAAGCGTTTTAATTATGTGGTTTAACTAGTTTCTTATGTTATAGTTGTTAACTTAACGCTACCATAGTCCTGGCAATAATATTATAACTAAGTTGAGTAGTCTTTCAGACATATTTTAGAAACATGTACTAAGTGTGCTTTTAATAGAACGAGGATAAATAAAAATAAATATTTTAGGCTTTGAACGTGACAGATCAAAAAATTCGGTATTTAAACAAAAGCGCGTATATTTATTTTTTAGAAAAGCATGTCAAAAATATTTTTACGCTTAAATTAAATTTAATATTTCTCATCTTCAATCAAAAATCTTTGTCATGAATCTATACTATATTTTTTATATCATATATATGTACATATAACCCCTTTTACAAATTATATTTGTTCAATATATGCCGTGGTAATAAATTTCAAAAATAGATTTATGTACGAATATTCGGGGTTGTAGAAATAGTTTTCTAACAATTTGTTTTTGTTGGGCCGATCAACATTTATTGCCTAATTCGTATGCGGGTCAACAGCTAAAAGGTATCGGAACATTCAATTTTTTCTTTAGGAAAAAAGGGAGGCTTTTAATGCTCGTTATTTGGTTTTCAACATTTTTTTAATATATAGGTTATTCCTGTGACTTCATTCAATTCAACGCGTTTCATAAAGTAACAATGAAACTATTTTATCCGCGATTATCTGATCGCCAATCGTATTAATTACGGATTATAGCAAAATGATTTCATTATTACTATTGTATTATGGACCTCTGCAAAGTAACGCCTAATCCTATAAACGAACTTCTTAAAGAATCCCCACACTGTGATATCCTTGCAGGTAAATGGCAACATATTCGAATAGAATTACTAAAATTTTGTGAAAATTTGATATGATTTTATATATAGTGTAATGTTATAGAATATAATATAATGTAATGTTGTATTATAATATAATGTAAGTATAACATAATTAGTGTAATTGGATTTTATCCGTGCTAATTATTATTAAATAAATAAATAAAAAAATAAATAAATAAATCATTTAAATACTCTTCAATTTGTACCCTGTTTTTTTACTGTTCCACAAGAAAAAATGGAATTTTTATCCTTTATATTATCCCGGTATATAAGCTTTAATTGTACCTAATTTAATATATTTAATTAATAATTCTAATACAATTATAATTCAATATTGCTCCAGTGAATTAACCGTGAAAACATAATAGACAGACATATAGATAGACTGAGATATTTAATTTTGTCAATTTGTTTCTTATTCTGAGAAACGATTACAAAAGTATTAAAAGACCTATTATGTTTTATTAACCACACGTTACACAATTAAAAATTCCTACATTGTAAAGTGAGTTAGTAAATAGAGATAGTAAAAAGGGTATAAGATATAAAAATAATATACTGAAATCGACAAATATTTCAAACCAGTATGAATATTTCCCAGCATCATCGCAAAATACTTAGGTACATACGTTAAATAGGATAGTTGGAGACGAAAATCAGTCGAGAGAATATTTCGCGGTCTTATTTTCTGACCTGTAAACGAATTGAGGTCACTGTAAATCGCATTTTGGAATTTCCAACTTTTATCATCTCGAAAGCGAAAGTGAAAATGATGGAGAATATGTGAAAAAGGAAAACCGTTCTTTTAAGAACATTAATGAAATGATGTGAAGGTTCCAAAGTTGTCTTATCGACAGCTATCTGACTCGTATGTGAGCTTTCCAAACAATAGTCGAATAACCAAATATGAATAGTCCAAATATGAATCACAATGCAGATATTATTCAAGGATAAAAAATAAATAACTTTTTTAGAATAAAATTAAAAATTATTGAATTAACTATAATTTCCTTATAATTTTATGAAAGCGCTAAATGGGACATATATTCGTCTTTTTTTCTCCTACTAACGTTTATATTATATTATTGATAATATTATATTAATAAATAAAATGAGTACCAAATTATAAGCAGCTTTAAATTATTATTGGGATTATATTGAATACTACCCTAAAGCGGTCGTGTGAATTACTTTTACTTTATCCTTACATAATACAAAAGCAATAATAATAAAATTATTTTGCTATAATCCGCGATACAGTAAATAGAAAAAATATATAGTGCTAAATGTATCGTGGACTATCCTTTTTTTCATACATGTCCTGATGATGCTTCGGTTGCGGGGCGAAACGATTGTTGAGTTTGTGATAGTGAACGCGTGTAGTGCTTGTGTATTGTTGTGGCAGTGGTGGAGGTTTGTGCATGTGTTTTTACGAATCCTGCATGGAACGGGTATGAAAAAAAACGGATAGTCCACGATACATTTAGTACTATATATATTTTCTATGTACTGTATCGCGGATTATAGCAAAATAATTTTATTATTACTTTTGTATTATGGATCTCCGCAAAGTAATGCCTAATTCTATTAAATATCCTTACACGTTTATCGGTGATCTTTTTCATCTCCACGATATTTATTACACGTCGTCATTTGTTAAGGCTATTTGAATTAAAAAAAGATTCTTAAAATATGCCGATATCTCAGTTTTTTGCCAAATTCATATTTAGTTTTGTTCTGATTATAATAATAAATATATCGGGTCGGTAATAGACATTTGCTATATCGTTGTTTAGTAGTAGAAATGGGGCTTGTATCTGATTAAGATAGAAGCTATTAAAAAAAATTGAGGACAATGTGTATAAGCTATCAGTTGTTTGTTTATTATTATTGTAATATGTTGGTAGTATTTAAAATAATTGAAACATAGAATAGTATACTCCATTAGGTTTATATTATTGATTTTGCGTAAACAAAAGTTCTCAGCATTATTCTTAGAAAAATATTTCTCACTTAATTCTTACAAAGAGAAATTTTTATGTAGTCATTCCCAATTTTCTTCGGTCTATGACCCTCTTTTAAATCCTTTTCAATGAGTTCACTCGGCTATCATTAATCATTTATCTTTTGCCTCGATGTTTCGATATATTAACCGTTGTACTAAGTTTCGTTTGTGTAGGATTTTTTGCGTCTGATGTATATGCATAATAAATTTTAGAATTCTACTTCAATTCATGTTATAAAATAAAGTCCCCCGGCACGTCAATTTGCGATAAGTTCAACTACCTACTAGCAAACTGATTTACTGTAGCTTTCATCAATAGATAGACTGATTTAGAGGAAGATTTTAATGTATGATTCACTTAGTTGAATTACGATACGACATTGAATTAACGATAACTTTCTAAAATTTTGAAAGATTTAAAGCCACTAGGAGTTTTCGTCAAAAACGCTACCAGAGATATAAAAAAACAATGTATGTTTGGGATTTTCCTCTAGTGCTACAAAATAGTCTGCGATTGCATACATCTACGGTATTATATGTAGTTAAGGATACATTATTACGCCCATTATTACTCTTTTTTAAATGGTACAACGCAATTATCGAAATTTGTTTAGACTATATAGAGTTTTACTTATTATTTAGAGATTTGGATATTTTAATTTCTTATATTTAAAAATTTCATCATTTACATTTTTACTTTACATAGTATGCCTTTAAATATCTTAGAAGTTATCGCACAATCAAAGTAAACGTACTCCAAAACTTTTAAGAAGGGAAAAGAATAGAATATTTAAATATAATTATGACTTTATAAACATTATAAACATTAAAAGTTATTAATATCTATTTTATATCATTATCAGACTAAACAATTTTATAGAATTTAATAAAGCTTAATTAATTGAAAAGTTCACATACATATGACGTTTCAACCAAAATTTCCTTTGTAAAAGCGATAACGTTGAGCCCTTATTCAAGCGTCAAATGATATCACTAATTTTGGCTGGCTCCCGGGATATCATTTAAATAAATGGGCAACTGATTCAATGATACATGAAAATTGAACATTGAGTTTTACAATTTATATACTACTTTACTGTACTTTATTTTCAACTTTAATTCAATTAAAAATTAGTTATTTTTAAAGTTTCACAATTAAATTTTATACTATTAGGGTTTTTTCGTTCTAATTTAAATGTGCTTTGAATCTGGTCAACTAAGTAGTCTGAAGCTTCTTACTTTAGTGCCGGGTACTTACCGCGGCATATCTTTGTAAGGATAAATATAGCTCCATTCAAGTAAAGCAAACGGCGCCTCAACTTGAATTAAGGTTAGATCTCAGGATTTACTACATCCATGTTCAACCCATTTTCATACTAAAGGCGTTTAATTTGGTTGCCTTAATTAAAGATACTAAGATGTTTCGTTAAGTTTATAGGTACAATTAAACTATATCCATATAATTCTTCATTATTCGCCATTAAATATATTTACAAGGTTAATATTTAAATACATATTGTTTTTGATTTACATTCTGATATTTCTTGTTGGTCTTTCTTAGTTACTTATTTATTATATAAACATAATACTTTTGAATCGTCAACTCTACTGCATGTGTACTAATTCACGTGTACAAGAGACATTACGTGGATTGTGTGGGTCTGGTGAGGGTAGAAACAGAAAATAATGACTAGTACTCGGGAACGACGAAGACGGTCGACACAGTCAGTTCGTGACCACCACGATGGATGCAACTCTGTCGAAATGTCGAGCCATATATATAAAGGTAACTCTATTTCATCGCGATGTGACCCGTTTTTTATAATTTATATTTCTTTTATATTTATATTTTTTTCATGTCTATTTGAATAATCATGTCGACATATTCCATAGTGAACAAACTAATAGTTACAAAACTAATAGGGAAAACAAGGGTTTTGAATTTCAAAGTCATTAGGCGGTTAGCTGGAATTACAACATACACACATATGACATACCACGCTTAGCAATTCAATTAAAACTTTGATATTTAACGCTAAATGTTTTAGTTATTTATGTAGTGTATGTTACTTATAGTTACATAAAAAGTTTGACTGAACTATTTCAATTATTCGTACCAGAGGTTTTATTGCGTTCATTACACTTAAGTTACACTGGCCCTGCCTTAAACCCCACAGGTCGCGTGTACGATTCCCGCCGAGGCCCACTTTCTATAAACAATTTGTTGGTTCTTCAAGCCTGTGTGTATATTTGTATTTAAGTATGTATTTAAAATTATTGATGTAGTATATCCACCAGGTGTCCGTCACCCATAACACAAGTATTAAGTTACCTACTTTGGGGTCGGATGACCGTGTGTGATAGTGTCCCATATATTTATTTATTTATATATTTATTATTAAAGGTAATTTCGGTTAGACCTACGCGAACTTACAAACAATATTTTCTAATGTTAATATTATTTAGCTATAATGAAAATATATATATTATGAATACTTTTATTTAATGTATTTCTGCGTTACGCTGATTCTATGAACAATTTCGAGATGTTTTTGTCAAAAGTGCCTTAACAACCAGTCTTTGATAAATGCATTTGCCACAAATCGATCTGAAAATATATTATGATTTAAAATTTTGCATTTATTATTTTGATTTATATTATTTTGTACATATATTTTAATATGTTTTAAAAACATTTTATAGAAAAATATAGTAAACTTTATTTCTTTTTATTGATTTAAAGATGCTTAAAACGTTATTTAATAACCTCTCTTTATAAAATATATTTTAAGAATAGGTTTCAAGAAATCATATAATTATGTATTCGATTGGAGCGCCGTGCTATAAATGTTGTAGAGAATTCTATTCATTATTTAACTGTATAGTTTGCTATGTTATTCTAAGGTTGCCTATCTAGCGTTTTTATACAATATCAGCAGTGCGTTGCTGTGGCTCAATCTAGTTTCATCTTCCGCTCTAAACAAAACTGACATTAAATCTCTATTAATCTAAATCTAAAGATTGTCTGAAAATTTCATTAAAATCTGTATAATCAAGTAGGTTGTAGTAAAGGAACCTACATACAAACATAATTTCTCTTTTATATATATAGATATAGTTCGAAGTCTTTTCAGGTACATCATGCCAGTGCCGTTGACGAATACCATCGCACAGCTTGGTGCCGAGAGAAATTCCATCCCTGCGTAATAAACATTCCGCGAATGTTTATGAAGTGCTTGGCTTATTTGTTTCTCTTGCACACGCTTAAGATATGAAATACTCTCCTGGCATCTATATTAATTACCCATAGCATAAAATATGAGAATCTTTAAAGTGAGTGTGAAGAGGTATATTGTCGGCAAGCGAGCTTTCTGTAGACTACGTCAGCGCTTTTCATCGGTATTGAATGCGGGTAAGCGCATGCCGGTTGTAAAAAAAATGTTTGTTTGAATTGGTTTATGTCTTCTCATCATCCTCCTGCCCTTATCTCACTCTAAGTGGGGTCGCCACAACATGTTGCCAACATGTTGTCACATGATTTGGCTGGGTATTTTACGACCGGCTCCTGCCTGACATCATCTTACCTTACTCGTACTTTATGACCCCTCGGTAAGAAATAGGGTAGTCTATTCTACTCAGCCGGATACCACCATTAATTGCTAAATATCTATATATTGTATACATTAAATTTCCCTCTAAAGACGTTAAGGAGCGTGCCAAGTAAGGAAACAGGTTTAGGAGCCGAGCTAGCCAACTGCCAACTCTGTGGTTTTGCTCTTAGATATTTCGTAAGCAACAATGAAGTGAGGTGTACACACACAAATTCACGTATTTATTAAATTTCTAATCATCACTGTGGATATCTCTATAAGAAGTAGGTATTTTTATTCCTTAAAAATTAATGATAACTCAGCCATTACAGCCTTCGAGTGTACTGCTAAAATATTTTTTCTACTTTCTGCCACGATTGCACCTATAAGAATTTAACTAAAGTAACTTAAATCTCTGATGCAGGAGAAGACAAAGACGATAATTTCATATTATTCTTTAGAATATATACTAGCATATAATTTATAGATATATTTAGTTATAAAATTTTTCGAATTGCTTTGGACTGTAGAATATAAATCAGGTGTGTTATAAGCGATAGATATACACTAGTAATTACGAGATACGATAAACTTAACATGATTAAACGCATTATCAATAGATACGATCATTAATGCGCTATAAATCACCATTAGATCGAGAACTGTCTGCGGATTATGATCGTCGAGCTAATATTATTACATAGCCTTCATTGTCATTGCACTCATATGTACTTATATGTAAAGGTTCTTCACGTTAACATATAAAATACATCTCAATTTTTTATCTATACAAGTAAAAATTGTATTTATAACTCAATAAGTTGATATTTTAACATTAAATTAGATTTTTATTTTACTTAAATTTTTTTGATAAGGAATAAAGCAAATATTTATAGAACAAGTACGTGTTCATTCATATATATTTATAAAATTGGGATATCTTGTGTAATAAGTAGTTTTATTATTGAATATACGTCTTTATTCCCGTGAATAGGCGACCAAATATATTTTAGTGGTTGTAATCGTATTGTCACCCAGTAAAAGCTGGAGTCAATAAAAGAATGGATTTATTTGAACAAGGCAGACAGAAAAAAGGTTCTGTCTAAATTTATACCCCTGCAAACATACCCACATTACAAACATTTTTAGCACACAGTATTGTGTTACTAAAACACGTGCAGTTTTTCTATTAGGAGATATCTGCTCTCTGAAGCTAAGAAAAAATTACGCAACCTTAGCCGCTAAAAACCTTTCTCGTGTCTTATTTTATCCTAAGCTACTTCGGAATATAAGGTCTAAGCTAACAACGGCTAACAACGACAAACTAAGTACGGCAATGACTTTGTTGTGATTAAGTCACCATTATATTCATTTAACTACCAAACTGTTTCTCTAAATAATATAGGCAACAGCATTCTCTATGTATGTCATGTCAAATCCTATTAATTATACGGCTTCTCATTGGAATTCATGTCGATGGTCATTCAAAGTTATTCTAGTTTTTGGCCTTTTTTGTAAAATTTTTACCTAAATACGATACTATATTAATTATCGTACGTAACAGTTTATAAATACAAATTATAAGATTTTTATACTTATTCGAGGTTTTGCCCGCGGCTTCGCTCGCGTGGAATTTGGTCTGCCACATTGAGTTTCGTTTTTTACTTTATATTAAAAAATATCCTTTTATTTATTTAGTTACTCCTACATCCAAAATTTCAGATGTCTAACTTAAAAACAAAAGGATTCCATACAATCTTCGCGCCCCGCATATAAGACACTCTATGGCGCTCCATTTAAATCAATCATATCGTGATAACTTTTAAACTATTCGGCCAAATTACTTAGTGTAAAAGACAAAGTTTATCAAAATGTAATACTGAAAATGACAAATGCATTGATTTTTGTAAGAGTATGATAAATATACTGAAATATGCATTATAAAATAGTATCTAATTTAATTAGCTTTATAATTCACAATTTTGGTCATAGTGGCTTCCACATAACAGGTAGATATATGCTGTCCCGGACTTTTATTTAGAACTATTCAAGACAAACAATACTACGGTACATCATTTTTGTGTTACTCCAATGGTTTAGGTAGCGCACGCCAAGATAGCTCTCAGAGGCTAGATTTTTTCCGACTTTATTGACATGTATCGTTATATAACATAAAATCATTACAAATTGTAGCCTACATGTTATTCTGATGTATAACCTATATAACTGTAAAGTTTCATCTAAATCCGTCCAGTAGGTTTCTTGTGAAAAATTAACAAACATCTATCCATACTTACAAACTTTCGCATTTATAATTTTAGTAGGAAGTAGGATATTTGTAATTAGAAATATTTCTACCATTTAATATGAGGAAATTTATTTTGTTTTTTATCTCTACGTTATTTTCATTTATTTAACAATTTAAACAATGTATTAACAAACGTTACTTAACACTAAAAACCACAGAGGTTTGTCCTTAGTGCTATGTCGTCTATAGTGTCGTCGTTAGACAGCTGTTGTTTGCTTGCTCCACCAAGGTCTTCCAAGGGTCTATTCTATGTATTGCTCTTTCATTAACCATTGATCACCTTTTCAGTTAAGCTATTATAAAATATGTTTGACAGCCCAAACATTTATCGGGTTTTTTAGTTTTTTTCTCAACCCAATCGCTCTGTTTGGTTTTACGCATCCTTTAAAAAAGAAAGTTATTTCACTTGAGGAAGGCTTCCCGACCAATTTTGCCATCGCTTTTATTTTACTAGCAGTGTCAGTCTACCTTGCCAAATAACCAATCACTTCCATTTAAAGCACCGAATCTACTTTACTATATCATAAAATATTCTTTCGCTGAATTTCAAATCACGCACGCGATCTAAATGATACTCCGTGATACTTGAATTTTGTTTAATAATGTAATATAAATCTTTTATACGCCACTCCTGTTAAATTTTCCATTTACTTTTCGTACGTGCTTCGCGTTCATGTTCATAGAATTATGATAAAAAAAATTATAACTGGTGATAGAGGGATATAATTTATATACCATTAAGTTATTAAGTAATTTCCCAAGACGATTGCCAATTTCGATTGCGAAGGTCAAAGTATATTGCTATGGTTCATGAAAACGACAGGCAATTCTTAAGTTTTAATTAGTCGAAAACTTTATTGAATGGCCTTTTATCTGCGGGAAAGTTGAACGAAAATAACGATATGTATAATTTACGACGTTTGATCGTATTTGTATTGTAAGGTCGTATTTATATGAATTAATGCATTTTTAAGACAAAAAACTGGCCATACTAAAAATGTGCATCTCTTACCTTCACGGCATCCGTGTCTAACCATATTAATTAACTTGAAGTTAAGAGACGGGCGGACTTATTTCTAACTTTAGGGTTGTGTAATATGCCTGTGAGCGGAAAGCCTCGAAAGTTGGCCAGCACATCTCTTAAACCTGTTTTCCTACATTAACTCTTGGCACTCACATTGATATACCATCTTGTAAAGATTAACTTTATTTCTAGAAACAAATTGTATACATTAGTAATTTATTATATTGCTTATAAAGATAGAGAGAGACAGAAAATAACATTATTTTATTATTCTTTATATCATTATTAATTTAGGCTTTGACAATAATGAGCAATTTGATGGTTTTATTCACCAATAAACTTTAATGATAAACAACAACCTATAAACTTTAAAAATGTATTGACAAGTAAGTATTTTATTAGTAAGTATAATTAAAGTTCATAATTTTTGATATTTGCGTACCAAATCTGCTTCATTATAAATTGTCTCACTTCATAGGTTAGCTGGCTGATATACCTGTGAAATGGTTGATCTTTCTACACTTTTTTAATTAATAATGTTTCTCTAAAGTTCTTTATGGTACATAAAAATATGTAGTACATAGTGTGGAAAATAAGGATCCGAGTATTTTTTCAAATTTTCAAATCTTTACCCTTTGTATTATTATCTATACAGTACCCTTAAAAGATACGAATAACTTATTTTAACACGAAAGAGAAATTGGATTTTGTCTTAACATTGTAAGTTTTATTTTTTATTTTTCGGGGCTCAAATTTTACATCTAAATTTAGGTCATTCTTGTTTACTTCGCATTTGGGAAGAATTGTTGATCTTTGTAATTAGTCGCTTTATATGCGCGGCTGTACTTCCCTTGACTTTGATAAAACAAGACTGAAAAAAAAAATAGTTATTGAGTAAAACATGACTTGACTGCCGCTCTTTATTTTTTATAATCCTTGAATATTGCACTTGTCATTTTTACTGTAAATTTCGTTTAAATTCTGGTGGGGCCAGGATTATTTAGGTCTTGTAGAAGCAATATTTAAAATACAATTTAAAAATTAAAAAATCCAAAAGATTTTTATTCTGAATATTCACGGATTGGCAATTAGACATCTGATTATGATGATATGTTTTTTTTTACTGTAGTAAAGGCGTAAAGGTCAGATATAATTAGAAATTTTATATCGGCGTTTGTATTAAAAGACAATATAATAAAGGAAAACTTATCATTGGCTTTAGACACTTAATTTTATAAAAATAGAAAGCATTTGGTGAATTCAGACAAAATAGTGACTACAGTTTTTCCTTAATTGCTTACTGTACATACATACCTTTAATTTTACGAAAAGAGCTGACTTAAATATTCCTCTAAAAGATTTCGTTGTTATAGTACATAATCTTTACTTCTGATATTTGAGCTTCGACAACCGTTTCATTATATCGATCAATCATACAGTCATAAGACGGTAACATATACAGCGGACAATTAAATTTAAATGTTTCGAATATTTGTTCAGACATTGCCCCAGTACTAAATGTAGAACACTCCATAAAACTTTACAGCACGTCCGCATCTTATGTAAATAAAAACAAACGAATTGGCTGGAACGTGAAACAATTTTTGTATTGTGATGCCGAATAGAAAAAGTAATTTCTATAACAATCTAAGTAAAGTTTCAAACTTTCTTGCTGCAAATCTCCTCCGTGCACCCTTTTTTTTCAAAATGATCATTTTTCAGCTACAGAGGCGAAGTTAAGTAAAAGTTCTAAGAAGTTCAATATTCAACTCTGATGAAACATGTGCCTATGTAACGACTAACGCGTATTTTATTTAACTACTTTTCCATTAATAGTTTTTCCTTAATAGTGTATTTCTCCTCATGTACCTGTTATGACAACATTTCATTGGTTTAATAAATATAGTCTGCCTTTATAAACGGCATAATCGTTGTTATTTGAAGAAATTATCTAAACTTATGAAATTAAAGCTGTTGTGTTAAGTTTTTAGCTAAATTTTGTATTTATGATAATACACATAAAAAATACACTCAATGCATATACGCATACGCATACATAAATAGCATAAATGCAAAAATGCCAGTCTGTTAATTTTAAAGTTAAATAAATAATTTTTATATCAATTTAACGAATCAGCAATCAATTGCAATCACAACTTATTTTAGCAGTCAATCTTTATTAGTCAAATATAAAATTAGGTTTTAAAAGTAATAACTGCTTAAAAAAGATATTATGCAATAATAAAGACAAATTAGAAAGCCCGAAAAAGAGTGGTATTTACAAAATAAAATGTCCTGAATGCAATGATACATACATATGTGGGTCAGACTGGTCGTAATTTTGAAACCCGTTTTAAAGAACATATGGTCGCTTTCAGGAATAATAAGCCACAAAATTCACATTTCGCTAAACATTTGTTAGAAAGCGGTCATAAAGTTCCTAATGACCATTGTTTCGAAATACTGCACACCTGCGAAAAAAGCTTGAAATTAAATATTTTGGAACAATTAGAAAACAATAAGCATAACAATGGCACCCTCATTAACGAGCAGATAAATGTCTCTAGTTCAAGCTTGTTGCACGTGTTCCGAGGTAAAATAAAGGGTGGGGATGAAACAAGTACTATTTAACAACGCTTGTTTGGATAACGCCTAGCTTTGCGATTTTGTCGTGGAGTCTATCTCCTGATGATGCTTCGGTTGCGGGGCGAAACGATTGTTGAGTTTGTGATAGTGAACCTGTGCAGTGCTTGTGTATTGTGGTGGAAGTGGTGGAGGTTTGTGCACGTGTTTTTACGAATCCTGCACGTATCGGGTATGAAAATACTGATAGTCCACTATACATTAAACACTATATATATTTTCTATTTACTGTATCGCGGATTATAGCAAAATAATTTTATTATTACTTTGTTAGTTCGTAGTAGTATATAGATTATATGGAATACACCCAAAATCGAGCTATGCAAATTAAACATATCATGTTAAATACTTGACCGCTTGCGACCAACCTCTGATTGCAAGCGATACGGTCTGATATAAAAATGCAGTAACTTAAGGAAAATTTGTGAGAAATGCGTCTTATTAATAGTATCGAATCGCAACGGTATATCGTTTGAAGGAAGCTTTACCAGAGTAATAATAACTAAGTACTGTTCAAGCCGGCCGTCAAAATTTAGCCAAGATCCGCAAGTTATAAAGGATAATAAGTGACCTGTGAATTTAGTAATCGAACCGCTACTCCAAAGATAAAAAAAAGTTTTCTTATACTACGGTATGTGTTACTTAACCAATAACACAACATAGAGAATGTATCAACGGTACTGACGGAAATATCATATGTTTACCCAAAACCTTTTTCTTTTTCCTACCACAAATAAATCGTATTGGTGTATTGACTCTTGCCTCTATTGTGTGAAAATGTGGTATTTCTAATGAAATCGTAGTTGGGCGCCTTTGAGTTCTCAGCGACGCTACGTGGCCTCGTTATTACTTAATAATGTACTTAAAATATGTTGTTCAAGTAGGTAGATTTAAGGCAGTGAAATTTTTTCCGTCTATATTTTCCGATCGTTGATCGAATAAGCAATAATTATGTATTCTTAATGCTGAAATGAAATGTTCAAATTCTCGTAAAATGTTGTTTTTTAGCATACCATCACAAAATAGAACCATACGCTCAGTTATAATTTTAATTAAGTTGCATGATTACTTTCAAGAATTTTATAATCTTTAAAAAATTTACATAAACAGATGTTTGTTGTATTTGTGATATCACAATTTGTGACGTTCAAGGAAAAAAGTGAGATAACGGCCCGTTACTATCCCACTGCGTGCTTTAGGCCTGCTTTCTCCGTTTTGGTGAGAAGGAATGGAGCTAAAACCTACCACGCTGCTCCAATGCGGATTGGCAGGTCACACATATCCCTAGAGATATGCAGGTTTGTCTCACCACTGGACTATCACAGCTTATTAGTACCATTCGTGACTTTATTATCAATAAAATAATCATACATATAGATGTAACTGAATTAACAACGATAATCAAATATCACTAATAATTCACAGGATCACGATAACCATAACCACACTGCGGAAAAGCCGCTAGCATTACTGGTACTATTTAACATTAACATGATTTATATTGTACTAGTTTGTAATTTAGATTTCGCTTCAAAACGTGTAATCAGAATTATGAAACCTCTTTCTGAATTCGGAATTATTATTATTTATTATCAATGTTTTCACATTATGATTTATGTGAAACCAATTAATTTTCAAAAGCTGTGATAGCCTAGCGGTGAGACCGTGCGACTCTCTAGAGACGACATAGGTTCAAACCCCGGGCAGGCACCAATGAGTTTTTCTATTAAAACTTATGTGGCTAATTGATAATTGTAATTTATCACACGCTTTCCGGTAAAGAAAAACATAGTGAGGAAACCTGCATATCTGTTGATGAAATAAAATTTATTTTATTTTATTTTTTATTTATATCTCTAGAGAATTCTAGGGATATGTGTAACCTACCAATCCGCATTGGAGCAGCGTAGTAGGTCTTAGCTCCAATCCTTCTCTCCAAAAACAGAGAGAGGAGGCCTTACCCCAGCAGTGGACATAGTAACAGGCCGTTACTTGAATTAATTTTCATTCAATTTCTGTTGTTTCTATCATAGCCTATCCCTACGTTAATAAATATTATAATATAAAATATAAGGTATAATAAGATTTATAGTCATTATAATTTGAATGCGAACTGAAACGTGTGTGTAGTTAATTTAATTTATAGAACCTAATAGTGGCTAACTCTTTTCTGAAAGGGTTCGATTTTTTGTGCTTCAGCGGTCCGTTGTATTTATATAAGTTTCATTGATAAATAATTAATCTTCATTTTGCCTGCATTTCCTGAGCAGCGCTTTGCCATTATGTAAAGTATACTTTAATTTTACATTCTGTAGATCTCTGTCGATATCAGTGATTTTGATTCAAGTTGCTCGAGACTTTACAGTTACATCCATAAAAGTGCGTGTGTCTGTCGAAACGTCACTAATAACATATAAAACTGCAAAACCAGTAGAAACTATTTTGTAGTAACGTATTCGTTTTATTTTGATATAACTTTATAACGTTTTCAGAAATTCAAATATTACTCTCTCCATTTACTGCTTAGCGCAGCAAAGGTTATGTGACGAAACTTATTAAATATTTTTACACCGATTATTTAACTTAACTTTTAGGAGCTTTGATTCAAATTATCAGGTCAAGTGCATGAGACTTTATGTTCGTTTTAATAATGCCATTGTCGGTAAATATACTATATATCTAATATTTTTAAAACTACTAGTACATTATTCAATTAATAGAATTCCAAGTTTGAGCCGCCAAAACAATTAAAGTTAGTGGGAAAGACATATCTCATAGTAATTGGTTGTACAAATTACTTATGAAAACAAACAACATAGAATTGCTTTTGAAAAATGTGATAGAATCTGTATCAAATGGGCTCAAATCAGCTCTATTAAAGTACGTACTACTACTGAAATTGTCTAATTACTTAAGTGTTTCCACGAAAGCATTCGCCCGTAAAAGTTAGTTCGTCAAAAAGTAGACAGTGCTTTGGAAACACGCTTGTACTAACTTCTTTATACCTCACCTCTATTAAGACTCAGGCATATTTTAGTTTAAATAAACGGATTTATCTCTAACGTTTAGGCACGGCAGGCGTAATTGTGGGCAGCAGGCTAAGTGAGGACGTCGTCGCTCACACTTATGTGCAAACTTCACTGTGTACATTGTACTTGCTTATACAGATGCCGGTAAAACACGTGTCTTTTCTTTAAAAAAAAAGTAGCGAATCTTTTTTTTTACTTTATACAGTGACATATATTCAATTTCAGACATATTTACGATTGATTATTTCAAAATAACTAATGCCAGAATTCTTAGATGTTAATTTTATTCACAGTTATTGTTATAACTTATTAACATTACGACTTTTTATCAAAGATTCCTATGGAGGGTCAGTGCAAAAAACTGCTTTGTGGTTATTTTTACATAAAGTGATCGTTCAAGAAACAATATTGAAACCTGCCACTCTACATCGCCTACTTTTAAATTTTTTTTAACATGCAATTTCTATTCGTTAATGATAAATTAGTTTTTTTAATATTAAGTCTATCTATAGAGAAGTGTAAGGAATCTTAATTGAATACACTTTCTCTTTGAAAGTGAATTCTGAAAAATCAATCGAATGTCTTCTTTTATGTTTAAATATCTAAACTTCGAAACGCGTCAGCGATATCTTTTCGCGAATACAGATAATATTCATAAAAAAGATTACCCGTACCTTGCAAAAGATCTTAAAAGTGTAAAAGTTGAAACTTAAAATGATAAATTAAGTTTAATATCGTAAAATGGAAATTAATATCACTAAATCGCCCATGAATGTATCTTTTAATACGCTTAATATTTTTTTAACATATATCGCTAGATATCGCCATTATCGCATTAAAATTCTAAGCCAAAGACGTCAAAGATTGGATATGGTTTATTATCTGTATAGTTCATTATCTGGCGAAATTGACTGTCAAGAATTACAACGAGAGTTTTCTTTCAATGCCACGTCTCGAAATACAGACAAATATAATGATATCGTATTTTTCCATCACGTTATATAATGTATTAAATTACATAGAGTATATCAACTTTGTAGATTAATCGGAGATTATTTGACTATATTTTAATTCCTAATTGATTTATGATTACCCAACTCGTATTTAGGTCTATATCTCGCGGTATGATTCGTTTTATAGTATAACTAGTTTTTGCCCGCGGCTTCGCTCGCGAGGAATTTGGTCTGTCACTATCTAATTTATTTAAATTTATGATTCACAATTTTGGTCATAGTGAGTTCCACATCAAAGATAGATATATGCTGTCGCGGACTTTTATTTGGAACTATTAAAAACAAACAATACTACGGTACATCATCTTTGTGTAACTCTAACGGTTTAGGTAGCGTACGCCAAGATAACTCTAATTTTTTCCGACTTTATTAACATGTATCGTTATATTACATAAAATCATTACAAATTGTAGCCTATATGTTATTCCGATGTATAACCTATAAAACTGTAAAGTTTCATCCAAATCCGTCCAATAGTTTTTTCGTGAAAGGGTTAACAAACATCCATCCATACTCACAAACTTTCGCATTTATAATATTTTTAGTGTAATATTAAGATTACATTATAGAACAATATTTTTATTTAAGATTTGTTAACACAATTAAATTTTCAAGAAACTTCATCAAGGGACCTTATACTTAATATTATTATTAATTATTTATTACGCGATAAGTTTTCTTTTTATAGATAGTTATCAAGAAATAATTTACATAGTACTTATTAGTTGTAAAAATACTGACTAACTAAAAATACAGTTTTAAGAATGTTCTTTCTGCACGAAATTTTTAGTTCAAAAATTTATTCAAGTTAAATGCGGAAAGAGATACTTAAATTCTACCTTTAGTAAATTAAGACAAATTTAGCAATTAGCTCTAAGTGACGAAAAAATGTAAAATTTATTAATCACTACCATAATTTTTACGTGAATAAAACGAGCAACAACACTTGTTTTAGAAGCAACTTACTTACTCACAAACTATACGCTACAGATAATATGTAGTTAATTTATTATATAATTCATTTATATGTACATATAAAACCCACTACTTTCTCTGCGCATCGATTAACATAGATTCATTGCTCTCTTGGGACAAAAAGCAAACACACTAATTTCGCATTAAAGTATAATATTAGAATGAATTCTACCCGCCGAGTGGATTCCGACCGAGAAGAATTGACCATCCTCATTTCTTACCGAGGTGTAGTAAAAGCCTAAAAGGCGACTAAGATAAGTTGACGTCAGGCGGCCGGTTGTAAAATAACTAGCCAAATCATGTAACAACATGTTCAACACGATTATACCAGGTACATGAAGTTAAGCAGGATAAATTTATAATAGCTATACATGTCGAATCAGTACTTCAGATCTAGAGGATATTTCCTCTAATGATCTATTGTTTTCCGGAACAAATGCCTTCACAGATGAATATGTTAAAAATCAGTAGAAAATTAGCTAAAAAAATAGTATAAAATTAAAATATTATCATGAAAAAGAATTGTAATGACAAATACTTAATACATATTACTGTAACGTTTATCTCGTTTCGAATAGGAAAGTAAACGAGAGAGAGAGATTAAAAAACATCGTATATCATCTTTGGAATCTTATGGATTGAGTGAAAAACAAGGTTTGTGATAGCTATGAAAATTATGAAAAGGTAGATGTAGAAAGTACGAAAAGTGTTTTGTTTATGACAATTTTTCCTTCTTTTCATTGTATTCAAATCTAAATTATTCAGTTACATTAATTGGTTATTACGACGTGTTTTTGTGCTTGGAAATGTTCTCATTTGCCACAACGGCGGCAGGAGGGGTAGTAGGGCCAGGGGCGGGCTAAGCGGCGCGGCAACGGCAGTTGGCTCCCGTTCTCTCGGCGGTCGCTCGGTTGTACGCATCGCCTTCTACTTTGCAATACGAGAAATTATTGCGAGTAAAAATGTAACGTAAACAATCTGCAGTGTTGTGATTTACAAGAATGTTGTTAAGTGTGATGCGAGTGCTTCGTATATTTAAAAGCAGTTGACACTGAGTGCGCCATGCGGTGAAGCGCCGCTGGGTGCTCCCTGCACGCGCGGATATGGTGGACCCCTTGAAAATATTCTGGGTATTAACGAACAGCACCTACTTAGGTACACCCTTCAGTTTTTAATATATTCGCTGATATATATTATTTTACTTGGAATGTGAAAGTATAAATATAATAAAAATAACAAGCATGATTCACAAGATCACAAAGGATGCTTACAATTTGTGTTTAAGCACAATACGTTTTAGGATATATATAGGATTATAGTTTTAGATTAAATTAATTAAGAGCATATTATTAATATTGAAAAAAAGTAAAGTAGCGGCCTGTTACAATCCCACTGCTCGGCATAGGCGTCCTCTCTCCGTTTCTGGAGAGAAGGGTTGGAGCTAAGACCTACCACGCTGCTCCAATACGGATTGGTAGGTTACACATATCTCCAGAATTCTCTAGAGATATGCAGGTTTCCTCACGATGTTTTCCTTTACCGAAAAGCGTGTGATAAATTGCAATTATCAATTAGACACATGAGTTTTAATAGAAAAACTCATTGGTGCCTGCCCGGGTTTGAACTCGTGTTCCCCTTGAAAGAGTCACACGATCTCACCGCTGGGCTATCACAGCTCTAATAAAATATTAATACTGAAATATATTACTTAGCAATAAATTACAACTTTGAAGCAAATACTAATTTTCTGGAAACCGATACATACTGAAATATTTGAATGCAGAGTTTGAACCTTACTTCTAGCTACTTATGTGATTAGTTACGGTGCTTGTTCAATTAGCAAACTATAAGCTCGAGCTTGATAACATTGCGATCTCAATTCCATAATTAAAGTTCAACTTCATTATTTGATATTTTGCAAGGTGGAGTAATATATTTCCTCCAACGATAACTAAATTAAAAATTCAAATTCCTTTTTCTATCTGGTTCTGCTATATATTGGTCCCATTATAAGATGAAGTTACTTCACTCTTTTGGTAGCTGGTGTCTGATCTTGTTAACGAAAAAAGCAATGATGTATAATCCTTCATATCATGACTAAACTGCGACAACAAATTTTAACGTAATTTCTCTAACATAATTAATACATTGGCCCAGGAAAGTTATGTTAAATTCAAAAGTGCATTCGGTAGTAAATTAATCGTGACAATTCATCCTTCGCATGCATCCTTTTCAAGAATCCGATATTCTCGTACAATGCTACGAGTATCTAGCGGGCGGGAGGTCAATTTACCCAAGGAATAGTTCAAATAGCAAACAGTATTACAATCGACGACGTACTTACTTATAGCCTTTTGTGACTGGAGTACGATTTGAGGGTCACAGCAGATGTTAGCAAACAGCACCCAGTAAATATCTCATGCGATCTTTGTTTGTAAAAAATGTTTATATTCAGACATCAAGATGTGTACTAGTTTAATAGTTTCAGATACTTCTATAGTCCATTATCGTTTATATATTAATCCCTCCCCTTATATGTATTTATTATAGGTGTCGTCAACTGACCTTAGCTTAGTATTTTACCCTCATAATCATTTAAAAGTATTACAACTTCAGTATCTTCTAAATCATATGTAATTATAGTTGTGATAGACAAAAATCAAGCCAACGAATCAAAATAGAAATTCAAATTTCGGTTCAAACGTCAAATTATAAATATCAAGTACTTAACTTAAAAAAACCACAAAGCATAAATTCAATTTCGTACGAAGCATTACGATAAAATACGGCTTAGTATTGCAAAAACGTTTTATGTATTGTTATTCAAGAGGGTTGTAATATTTCAATGTGCCACTTAAGCTTACACTTACATTATAATTTAAAAATTCTGAATTTATTCAAAAGGACATCAAAATCTGCTTCCAATTAGCTATTGTACTTTGTATACGGCTTTGTAAAAGTTAAGAGGACTGTTTCATAAGTAAAGAAATGGAACTATTTTTATGAAATAATGCTTTGAGTATCTTTTCGTCGCAAATCTCTTAGTGCCTGAAGACCCAAGATTCTGGAAAACTGCGTGTTACACGACTAATGGATGATTGTAAGCTGACTCATATGAACCCTTACTAGCGATCTTTTCGGAATCAAATCAGGAACTTGATCCATAAAAAAAATTGCCGATATTGCTCATTGTGCCAAATCTTAAGTAGTTATACACGAAGCTGGTAATTGGAAAATCGCACATACTACCTTAAAAAAGTCGCAAGAAACCGCTGGATCCAAGCGGTACAGATATTAGTGCTTTTATATGCCTTGAATGTATGTGCTTATGTTAAGTGGTGGTTAAAAACAAACTAAAAATATGCTTTGTATAACAAACACATTTTTATAGTAACAAATTTGCATTTTTATGAAAGCAAATAACACAGTTTTGTTAATTCTACAAGGATTTTTTTATCTATACCAAAATGCACTGGATTTTTGAAAGACAGTGCCTAGGTATTTAAATATTTTGCCACAAAATAGATCAATCATTGGATCAGTTACCTATTAATATGTTATTTCTAGGGCAATGTCAAGAAAACATGTATTTTATATTGCTAATTCATCATGGTGAAGAAAAACATCGAATAACACTTTGGTAATATCGATAAAACGTGTGTAACAACATTTTTAATAAAGGTACACAATATAGAAACATAGTGATATGTAGTTTGGAGAGGGAATAGGTATAATTTTGAAGATTGTCAGAGATCCACTCTTCAGACGAGACTCGAGCGATTATTAGATGCTTTGATATCTACGTCGCGTACAAAGGTAAAGTGTGATGTAGTTATGTCATATATCTTGCTGAGTCATATAGATGTCACTGCAGCACATTTGTTCATTATATTATTTATTATATATTGTAACCATAGAGAACCTGTAAAGTGAGTTTTATTAATTCGAAACTATACATATTATAACTACTCAACAATTAACTTGAGTTGAGACTGGCCCGTTGGCGTAGGTGGCAGCGTCCTTGGCTTCAGTTTCGCGGATCGCAGGTTCGATTACCGCTGAAGGCATTTTCTAAATACAATTAGTTTAAAAAAATTCTGGTTGTATATATGTAATGGAATTTAACTATGTAATAAAAACTATATATGTATTTACCAGTTGCCTGTCATCCATAGCACAAGTATTGAGTAACTTACTTTGAGAACGGATGACGTTGTATAATTGTCCCAAATATTTATTTGTTTATTAGTGTGATATGTGTCCGCTGAACCGATTTTAATTAATTTAATTATAGAGATATATTACGCAAAGGAGAAGAAATATTATTAATCGATTGCAAACAGCAGCGGTGATATGGTGTTATCACTACTGCCAACTATCCTGACAACGTAAGTGCTTTTTCGTTTTCGCAAAAACTCACATAAACAAAAAAAATATCTATAGAAAACACATATCACCAACGCAGGGTGAACTCAATTCCCAATGAGTATTAAACCAGGTAAATGGTTAGTCAGTTAAAGTTTAAAGTTGAGAGAGTTTATATATTACAACCCTAATTTGTTAAGAAGAACATCCGTAACTGCTTGCGAAAGTTTTACAATATTCTCTAATATTTACCTTATCTTTCCTGTCTTTATCATTTAACTTTACGTCAGAAATTATGTAGATAGACTCTTTATTATACATAGAATAAAACAAGAAATGACACACAAGGAGACATTGATTAGATAATAAGAATTAATTCAATTCAAAATATTCTTTATTCAAGTAAAATTGTAAACAAGTACTTTTTAATCGTCAACTTTACTGCTGGTTCGGAAAGCTATTCCTAACGAGAAGAGCCAGCAAGAAACTGGGTGGTTGCTCTTTTCAAAATATAACTATTATTTCTAGTGCCATTTAGTCGTTACTAGGGTTCGAAGAATAGGTATGTCCGTGAATTCTTGTCATTTAAGTAATTCTCAATAGTATAATCTCTCAATAATAGTACGCTTTCTGTATAAGCCTTTTTAAATAGAATTTTATGCTGCTGCAATGAAAATAAACGCACATCATTAACATTTTTTGGAGTCGTAATTATTGAACGAAATATTTTAAATCCATTTATGTCAATATAAAAAAAAATCTAATTGAATTTCTATTCCATTAAAGTGAACGTCAAGAATAATTTTATCTAATAAAATACTATACGCCGTAAAATAAATTACTATAAGAAATCAAATTAAGTTTATAAGGCCATTTTGTCAAGCAGATTTGTTAAGGTTACTTCGATGTCTATCAACTGCTATAACTACTGTTAAATTATCTTTTATATGACGAATTGAGATAAACCAATATTTTTATACTACATTCGGAAAAGGTAAATCACGATTGTATATGGTGGAATAGGAAATAGTCAAATGCTTCTGTTGAGTCTAAGTTGTTTAGTAGCTTCGAACGCAACTGAATAAGACAGTTCTTTTAAATAGCCAATTTAAAAGTATTTATGTCACTCTCGTTCTAGAAGCGGATTCAATGCTACTATTAGATACATTGTCATCTAAGTTGCATTTAATTTCAATGTTGGTCTGGTTTAGACACGACACTGACTTGTAGGGCCAAAGCTGAGGTCGTCAAAGCATAAACAAATAATGCAATTTATTTAAATGTACCCTAAACAAGTGGTTCCTACTAGTCTGTGATTATACATAAAGACTTTCTCGTGAACAATAAATGCAATTGAAAGCATTTCTTTCTTTAAACTTTAAGCAGGTACGAATCTTAAACATTCGTACGTAGTTACTCTTTACGAGCTTTCGCGTAACCTATATTCCCTACTCGACATGAAAAGAATGCAAAAGTAGCCGATTCATTCTTGCTATAAGGAATTATGTTGAAATCTGAACCTGCTCTTATATATTTCAATGTTTCACTTGCTAATGGCAAAAAAAATTTGAAATAAATATGTTATAATATTTCGTGCAACCGTGTGGTGTCCGGCAGAGTAGAATAGAGCACCCTCCTTTCTTACCGAGGTGTCGTAAGAGGCGACTAAGGTAAATGCCGTGTGGTATCCTGCTGCATAGAATAGACCACCCTCATTTCTTACCGAGGTGTCGTAAAAGGCGACTAAGGTAAGTTGATGTCAGGCAGACGGCCGGTCATAAAATACGTAGCCAAATCATGTGACAACATGTTTCTAACATGTTGTGCCGACTCCACTTAGAGTGGAATAAGGGCAGGAGAATGATGATGGTGACATTACTTCACTCGTTTATTATTCATTACTTCATGGCATCCCAGCTTTAAAGAATATGTATAGTTGTAGAATAGCCACCGAAAAACGCAGATTTATCCCGCTTTTAAACGCGTATGAAGGGCCCTCAACAAGGAGAGTAAATTCGCTGGATTGAGAGTTCCTTAAAGAGATATGGACGTCTATTGATTGAAAAGAGAGAAGCTTCTCTGAGAATCAAACCAGACATCTTTGTCCAAAGCCAATCTGATTACTCTATTATCAGATACTTTAATTAAATTCTAACCTAACCGATTCTTCTAGGATTGGCAGATCCAATTTTACTTCTTCCGATGTATTAAGAAAGTTACTTCTAACAAAGTACCCCGCATCATTTACTTTGAATTTCATTTGATAGAACTTGTTTACAAGTACATAAAAAACTAATTCAAGACATGTCAGTGACAAGGGTATTCTGTTGGCACTACGACTTTACGAATGTGTGCTATTATGTAAAAACGGGTCCAAAAATATATTAAGAGGAAAATAGGCGACAGTAAAATAGAAGTTTAGCCTTAGAAGTTCAAGATTTTTTTCAAGATATCATGATAATCTTTTCTAAATATATATCTGATCAGCGGTTTGGTTCGAAGCGTTCCATGCAGTTATCTTTCTTATTGTTTAAAAAAAAAGTATATCAGTATCGTTCATAATTAATGTATAGACACCGGCTATACTCACATCTTTTTTGTAAGCCCGACTAGTTTCAAACCCATACATTTCTTACCGAGGTGTCGTAAAAGGCAACTAAGGTAAGTTAACCCACCGTGGGGTATTCGCTTGACTAGAATAGACCACTAAGGTAAGTTAATAAAATACGACTAAGGTAAGTTGACGCAGCAGCAGCTGGCCGGTCGTAAAATACGTAGCCAAACATGTTGTGCCGACCCCATTCAGAGTGGGATAAGAGCAGGAGGATGATGATGAGATAAATGATACTCTCATTAAATATTGGTATTTATGTACAATAGTTATCTGGTACGAATAATCATATAATACGTGTGTCGCTAGACTCACATAGACAAACGAGCATGTAAAAATGAATGCAGGGAATAGTGAGTATTTTAAATAACCTGTTATACTAAAATAATAGAGTGATAAAGTCAAGTGAGTCATTTCAGTACAATATATTCTCGTCAGAAATATATATAGGGCCGTGTAAGGCTCGCTGACAATGGCAGATACAATCCTGATTTAAACCAATCCTTAAAATGAATAAGAGGAGATGAATGAAGCGGAATGATGATAAATATTCGTCAATGCTACTCGAACAACTTAACAACGATACACCTTATATACCTTATATACAAACTGTACCCGCATCCACATACGCGACATCCCAAGATTTCAAATAGACATACAAAATGTGTAAACCTCAATTGTATCAAATTTCTATTGTTCCAAAAGATTAGGCATAACATAATAGACAGGAAGTGCGACACAATACAGATACTATCGTTTTTTTACTATGATTTTCCCTTTTCGCGAAGAACAAATGGGAATATTTTATTATGTACACACATACATGAACACCAGCTAACCTCAATTGTTGCAAATATCAACAATATTTGTCAAGCGGATAAACAGACAGACTTTCATATTCATAATATTAGTATGAATAATAATTCGTGTTGTTAAACGATGTATGCTCCGATTCATATTAAAATAAAATTAAATTTTTCTTTTCATAATTTTAATCTTTTCCAAAGTTTTAACGCCAGTGAATTTCATAATTCAGAATTATGTTGAATTTAAAGACACGAATAGAAAACCGAAGTCCTCATAGATGCATGATATAGATTATATGCAATACCTTTTAAATTGTTACACCCTATAAAGCGAGCACCTGAACCCAGACAGATTGGCGACACAGCGTCCGCGGGCTCCAGATGAGACAATAACTCAATATCGGGTCACCAATATATGTGCCCAAGTAATCGACATAAAGATCACGTAGAGGCATTCTGAGAAACGATCTCTGAATATTGACGAGCTTATTTAGAAAACTCTAATTTGTCATTTTTATAGTTCGTGTTTATCTTTTCAGTGCCATATATATCTAACCAAAAAGGAATCGTAAAGTGTAAAGGCCTCCTTCTTTTAGGAGAAGAGAGGGAAGAGTAAAATTATCACCTTCCTTATATGAGAATCAGTCCAGTAGTATTTCAGTATATAGCGAATAGACATATAGAAAGAAAAACCGACAAACGACTTTGTTTCAAAATACGTAATAATGACCTAATTAGTTAAAGACATATCTGTTTATAGAACTAAACAAATCTACGCACTGGTCAAATTCTTATATGGATTTTAGAATTTAAAAATATTAGTAACTATTGAAATCAAAATATTCTATATTCAAGTAAGTCCGCCGTGTGGTATCCGGCTGAGTAGAATAGACCACCCTAATTTCTTACCGAGGTGTCGTAAAAGGCGACTAAGGTAAGTCGTACCCGTTATACGATATCCGGCTGCGTAGAATAGACCGCCCTTATTTTTTACCGAGGTGTTATAAAAGTGGACTAAGGTAAGTTGACTCACCGTTTGGTATCCGGTTGAGTACAATAAAATACGACTGAGGTAAGTGGACGTCAGAAAGGCGGCCGGTCGTAAAATACGCAGCCATGTCATGTGACAACATGTTTGTAACATGTTGTGCCGACTCCACTTAGAGTGGGGTCATAAGGATAGGAGAATGATGATAAATCGTCAAGGATCAATTCCATTTAATAAAGTTACAAATGGTTCGGAATGTTCCTCTTACCGAGAAGAATCAGCAAGAAACTCGGCGGTTAGTATTTTAAATTTACATTAATTACCGCAGTCTTGTTTGAAGCTGAGAGGATTATCATTTATTATGTATAATCGATTTATTATTATATATGATCGAAATACAGTATATAATCTAACTCCGAGGTCAGTAATCTCTGATCAAGATGAAAGTTACAAGTGCCATGTAGCAGTTTCCATTTTTCATTTCAAAAGTCTCTTGATAATAATCTGTCGCAAGCTCTTGAGTTTCTTTTATGCATAAGATTATAACTTTAACATTGATCCACATAATTTTTACTCTACTTAGTAATAAACTTAGTAAAGCTTTAGTTAAAGGTTTTTATATACCTACATAAGCATACCTGCATAAGAGAGCTGTGATAGCCCAGCGGTTAGACCTTGCGACTCTTTCGTTGGGGTCACGAGTTCAAACCCGGGCAGGCACCAATGAGTTTTTCTATTAAAACTCATGTGTCTAATTGATAATTACAATTAATCACACGCTTTTCGGTGACGGAAAACATCGTGAGGAAACCTGCATATTTATAGAGAATTCTGGGGATATGTGTAACCTACCAATCCGCATTGGAGCAGCGTGGTAGGTTTTAGCTCCAACCTTTCTCTCCAGAAACGGAGAGTGGAGATCTATTACCAGCATTGGGATTGTAACAGGCTGCTACTTTACTTTTTTTTAACATACATAAAAGAAATATCACTTATAGATAAAAAATAAAATATTTTATGTGTTTATTTTTTTACCATCGCAATATTTTGTTATTATACTTAAAACACTATAATATCATGATATATTAGCTAGAGCTTTTGTCATTATAACTATAATATATGAATTACAAATTCCAGTAGAAATATCCGCCTCGGGCGTCCAATAAGGGGTCGTTAGCATATCCTTAAATGGTTGTTCGCTACTCGTCTCGAATGGAAAATATGAATTACAGTCGCAAAAAAGCTACGACCTAGAAAATTATGATAAATCTGGTCTTCTGATTAGTTATTGTATAACAATATTGTAGTATGATATATTCAATCATAGTAGCGAATTCTGGATTTTTATCTTTATTTATTTAATCGTCAGATTATTTTTATCGCTTTAGCAAGGTATATTGCAAAGACATGTTGTTTGTAATTAGGGACACAAAATTTGGATTGTTTTTTCTTTCGCGTTTCCTTATACCTGGATTGAAGTTGTTAAATGAAATGCCATTGGAATACTGAACAACACAAGGTGTAGAAGGTGGATATTTGTGAAAACAAAAGGGCAAAGGAATTAAATTAAATGTAATCAAATTATAGTGATTCTTATGTAACGTATAAGTCTTACATTTTAATGTAATACATTATTTGTTCATTTAAATTATTTTTTACTTTAGAATGAATATCGAAGTATTAAATTTAAAAATGTATTAAATTCAAAGACAATTCTCCAGCACGTAGTCCTATACGTAATAGTGACGAAATGAATTGATAGTAAAAAGTAGCTTTGCTAGTTATATTTCACTTACATCATGAAAATTGCATCTTAAAGTAATGTACCATCTCAGGTTTACCTGAGTAAAAGTAGAAAAGTAAATTAACGGCCCGTTACAATCCCACTGCCGGGTCCCCTCTCTCTAATTATGAAGAGAAGGGTTGGAGCTAAGACCTACCATGCTGCTTTAATGCGGATCGATATGTTACACATATCCCTAGAATTCTCTAAGATATTCAGGTTTCCTCACGATGTTTTCTTTCACCGAAGAGCGTGTGATAAACTGCAAATATCAATTAGACACATAAGTTTTAATAGAAAAACTTATTGGTGCCTGCCCTGGGCTTGAACCCGTGATCACCTCGAAAGAGTCGCACTTACCTGAGTACTTGCCTTACCTGAGTATTAAATATAATAATTTTCTGTATAAGCTGTGCTCGGTGTATAATGTTTTTTTAAGAGTTTCTATTTTCACCGTCATTGTATCTGATTTTTGCGTTCATTGTGCTATAATATGGAATTAGGGTTAATGCTTTGAGACGGTTGCGACGGTGAGAGCTTTAGTCGTAGAGATCGAATGTCTCGGGGGTATTAAGATACGACTATCTTATAGAGGAGTAACAATAAGTCATTTGCTATGTAGTTCTTGATATTGCTTAACGTTGACCTTTGCTCTAGAATTTAGCAGTCGAGGTCACGATCTCATTTAATTGTTTAGTCGAGTGAGAAAAGACCTTTTTTCGTATATATGATATTGTTGTACCTTGGCATGACGAAAAATGGGAAATTATTTTCCGCTTAGTACTGGTGATATATCTTGACAGGCTTTATTAAGCGTAACACGTTAGGCATTTTAAGGCTGTTCGTATTTCTTTTCTGAATAAAATAAAAAAACTCATGAGCCAAAATATAATTAAAACTTATTAAATATTTCATATATTTAGTTTTGTTCTTTATTCAATTCTGAAATTACAGAGCTATGAGCCAAGTACAAAGTGAAGTGAAATAAATACTATACTCCATTAAGTAATAAGGTATTACCATTTTCTAGGTAGTAGTGTCCATATTTTAAAAATAATTATCATAGTATATCAGCAACTTACGTTTTTTACGTATGGTCATAACCTTCGAATTTCAAAGTTTTTGGACAGGGCGTGTTTATAGTGATGTCTTTTGGATCAGAAACATGGTCGTTAACTATGGGCCTCATAAAAAAGCAAAGAGCATCTGAACGCGCGATAGAGAGCTTAGCTAGAAGTATCTTAGTGAGCTTAGCTAGAAGTATCATAGCTGTGTCAAGGATTTAAGCATATAATACGAAGTAACGATGGACGTTGCTGTCGTACGGTGATAGAACGGAAAAACATAGTAATTGATGGACTTCCTAGAAGGTGAACCAATGTTCTCCAAAGGGACACGGAGAGCGCTAGATCCTTCGAGTTAACATGGTTATCGTTTAAAAGATATGATCAGCAAAAAAATGCCTTCGGTTGAAAAAAGAAGAAACACGTTTTTAGTGCTGATGCTTTTTCAGATACTTTATTTTTGGATGCTTAATAAATACACTGTTTTGTCAATATAATGTTCAAACATAAATATCTCCGATATATCGTTGTTATTACAAACGACGATGTTTATTTAGCCTTTGTATATATAGCATGTAGCATTGGTAATAACATTTCGGATAGTTATTCCATCTACATTGATTATATTTACTCTAGAATATTTATATACAATCATAGTTGTAGTTTTAATTAACCTTTGATTATATTCAAAGTATAAAGTATTAATTTTTCGTGCGTATACTTTTTGAATATTGAAATCAAAGGTTCTAAAAACAGTGTGTATTTGGATCGGAAACTTGGTTGTTGAGCTATGCTTGGAGAACTTCTGTGTTATCGTTTAACTGATTAAGAGATCATTGGCGAGGTATATAATAGATAAAGTAGGAACCGACACAAGCTTGCGGTTCCTGCTTTGCGCCTTGCAAAAGTACATAAGGCGTTTGTGCATTTGGGTAAAGGATTCTCTAATAAAATTCCGCAATCTACTTTAACAGCAGTTTAAAAACACTATTAAAAAAAGGCTAATACAGAAAGCCTACTATACTATTGAGGATTACTTAGACGATAAGAATACGTGGATTTAGCTACTCTTCGACCCTGTACAAGACATCAATAACTATATGTAACTAGTAATAAGAATAATTTATAGAATTAGGCGTTACTTTGCGGAGATCCATAATACAAAAGTAATAATAAAATTATTTTGCTATAATCCGCGATACAGTAAATAGAAAATATATATAGTGTTTAATGTATAGTGGACTATCAGCATTTTCATACCCGATACGTGCAGGATTCGTAAAAGCACATGCACAAACCTCCACCACTTCCACCACAATACACAAGCACTACACAGTTTCACTATCACAAACTCAACAATCGTTTCGCCCCGCAACCGAAGCATCCTCAGGAGATAGACTCCACGACAAAATCGCAAAGTGAAGCGTTATCCAAACAAGCGTTAAATAGTACTTGGTTCATCCCCACCCTTTATTTACCTCGGAACACGTGCAACTAGCTTGAACTAGAGACATTTATCTGCTTGTTAATGAGGGTGCCATTGTTATGCTTAATGATTTCTAATTGTTCCAAAATATTTAATTTCAAGCTTTTTTCGCAGGTGTGCAGTATTTCGAAACAATGGTCACTAGGAACTTTATGACCGCTTTCTAACAAATGTTTAGCGAAATGTGAATTTTGTGGCTTATTATTCCTGAAAGCGACCATATGTTCTTTAAAACGGGTTTCAAAATTACGACCAGTCTGACCCACATATGTATCATTGCATTCAGGACATTTTATTTTGTAAATACCACTCTTTTTCGGGCTTTCTAATTTGTCTTTATTATTGCATAATATCTTTTTTAAGCAGTTATTACTTTTAAAACCTAATTTTATATTTGACTTTGTTTTAAATATAGCTGAAATTCGTTCTGACAATGTTCCAAAATAGGTCAAACTGGCTTTGTATTTATTATCTTTGTAATGTGGCACCGCATAGAAGTGTTTTGTCAATTGCAACTTCTGTTTGTTTTTTAATATATTTTGTACTAATTGCTCATCGTAGCCATTGGAATGCGCCATCTGGTTGATTATTTGCAGCTCATTGTTAAAATTCTTTTCCGAAAGAGGAACTGATAAGAGTCTGTGTATATGACTAAGCAATTAGTACAAAATATATTAAAAAACAAACAGAAGTTGCAATTGACAAAACACTTCTATGCGGTGCCACATTACAAAGATAATAAATACAAAGCCAGTTTGACCTATTTTGGAACATTGTCAGAACGAATTTCAGCTATATTTAAAACAAAGTCAAATATAAAATTAGGTTTTAAAAGTAATAACTGCTTAAAAAAGATATTATGCAATAATAAAGACAAATTAGAAAGCCCGAAAAAGAGTGGTATTTACAAAATAAAATGTCCTGAATGCAATGATACATATGTGGGTCAGACTGGTCGTAATTTTGAAACCCGTTTTAAAGAACATATGGTCGCTTTCAGGAATAATAAGCCACAAAATTCACATTTCGCTAAACATTTGTTAGAAAGCGGTCATAAAGTTCCTAATGACCATTGTTTCGAAATACTGCACACCTGCGAAAAAAGCTTGAAATTAAATATTTTGGAACAATTAGAAATCATTAAGCATAACAATGGCACCCTCATTAACAAGCAGATAAATGTCTCTAGTTCAAGCTAGTTGCACGTGTTCCGAGGTAAATAAAGGGTGGGGATGAACCAAGTACTATTTAACGCTTGTTTGGATAACGCTTCACTTTGCGATTTTGTCGTGGAGTCTATCTCCTGAGGATGCTTCGGTTGCGGGACGAAACGATTGTTGAGTTTGTGATAGTGAAACTGTGTAGTGCTTGTGTATTGTGGTGGAAGTGGTGGAGGTTTGTGCATGTGCTTTTACGAATCCTGCACGTATCGGGTATGAAAATACTGATAGTCCACTATACATTAAACACTATATATATTTTCTATTTACTGTATCGCGGATTATAGCAAAATAATTTTATTATTACTTTTGTAGTAATAAGAATAATTCTTTGAAAAGAGCAACCGCCGAGTTTCTTGCTGGTTCTTCTCGGTAGGAACAGCTTTCCGAACCATCAGTAGGTGTTGACGATTCAAAAGCACTTGTTTACAAGTTTACTTGAATAAATAATAAATTTAAATTTGAATTAAAGCAATAAAATTACGAACATACCTCTATGCGCTTCAAAACTGAAGTAGCATTGGGCGGGGTAGTAATAGAGACAATAGGTGTTGGGGTCCTAAGACGTTAGAGCTGACACAGGAAAGCGCAGCGTTAGTATACATTATATAGTATACAATGGTGTACAGTGGAAAAATACATAAAGTGCCAATTATACAAGATGTGACCGTCTTGCTATTTATAAAAATGCAAAAATATAAAATACACGAAAACAGAACATACAAAAGAGTGAGGCCCAGGAAAAACTGCCAACTTCAGCTAGTACACAATATTGTCCACGTGTATACTATGTGTATTCTGTCTAACAGCTTTCTGGCTTGTTTATCTAATTTGGCTGCACTAACTGAACTATTTACTTACCCACCGCTACAAGATAGTGAACGTAATTCAATATCCTTTCGTCATTACTGTATTTACGCTTCAGAATCTGATTATATGTAGCTTCTGTTCAAGAAAACAATTAATTTACTTATGCGCGTGTACGGTATTATATTATATAAAAGTATAACAGTATAAATATGTCTCCATATTTGCATTTCTTGAAACAAAATCCGTTTGTATAAAATGAGAAGTACATAATTTTCCATTCTAGCAATTGACAATAATTGTCCATCCTTCTTCCCATCCAACCTTAAGACCAAAATTACAATTTTGAAAAAAAAAACTACTTCTATATTTTGTGATATTATCTAACGGTTAGAATACTATATATCAAGTAACGACGCTTTCAGCTACATCATAAAATTGTAATTCTTTAACTACGCAATTGAGCTTAGTTCTAAGATATTTATGCTAAATACAAAATCTTTAAAATGTATAGCGATGAATAAAATCAAAAGTCTAATAGAAAAGCTTTTTCTCCTAAGTATTAAATACGTATAAAATACGGAAAGTCATAAATGGGCACTCAAGACTAAGTACTAATACATACATTCTAAACACATGCACTTAGTAGTAAATGTATCTTTTGTTATGAATTTTATTTAGTAGCAATTTTGTGGAACAGAAGTCTTTTTGATATTTTAGTTTAGGAATAAATGAGTACCGATCCACTTTAATATGTTTTTACCAAAAGAATACCATTACCTACCTTATCATATACTCTCTACAGACAACGAGTTCTGTCTGTTCTGAGGGAGTTTGCTGTTCATATAATAAAGCCTAGCAATAGTTGAAATTATTCATATGAATAAATTTTATAACCCAGATTAGATATTAAAGTATCAATAAACATTAATAAACCTATTGATCAGAATTAAAAAATATATTGCCTTGTGCTTTAATTTATTTTTTTGTTATTAGGCAATAAAAACAAAACTACTTACACAAATTTGTCAAAACTTCGATCGTAGAAAGCTACGAGCATAACGTATAGCAAGAGCTTATATCGCAACAGCATATTCGCAGCTTAGTAAAAATGCACGTCGGAAATGGAATCTATTTGCGTCGAAGAAAAAATATTTTTATCAATGATTGAAAAATATTCCGTATGGAACATTAGTGAGAAAAAAATATTTAAATTAATTATCACACCAGAAGCTTGGAGAACAAGTGAGAAAGTTTATTTTTAAAGCGTCATTATATAAAAAAAACAGTTACCGTAAGCATCCGTCATGAATGAATATATCTATATTCTCCGTTGTTTTTTTTTTATATATCTTCCGATCAATAATATTATGCATCAAATATTTTACGATTTAGTTCAGTATAGCTGATGATCATCGAAAGAATACCCGAACCTTAGAAGGTAGAAGTTTTGCCGCTTCAACTCACATCACAACTCTTGTTTTGAAACTTTTTTACTTGTCCCGTTCTCTCTCCAAGGCACACCTATATACAAATAATAACAAGACTACATAATTCTGAAATCTGTCGAGTTAACCTCTGCTTGAACTGCGAAATCACTTTATTATGCCCGTAACTTCGATGCTAACTTGCTATTAAGAGCCTGCTAACGTTCCGCAAGGAAACTTTTCCACTGGATTTGTGTGAAGACAAAATATTTTATAGAATTGGATATAGAAGTTATAATCAAATTATTTTTCTATGATTCGTGTTTTCTATGAAAATGTATGTAATTGTAAATGTAAGAAGCAGACAAAGTTCACATACCTCATTATTGCAGGATTAGTTATCACACGTATTACACAACATCACAACATTCACTACGGCCGTTTCGCCCCGTAACCAAAGCAGGAGGATAGGCTCCATGACAAAATCATAATGCGTCGCATCGCCCAAACAAACGTCTTATATATAACTAGTTTTTTCCCGCGGCTTCGATCGCTAGGAATTTTGTCTGCCAGCGTATCTAATTTAATTAAGTTTATGATTCAAAATTTTGTTCATAGTGGCTTCCACATAAAAGATAGATATATTCTGTCGCGGACTTTTATTTAGAACTATTAAAGTATTAAACTATTAAATTTTATTTAAAAAACAATACTACGGTATATCATCTTTGTGTAACTCTAATGGTTTGTGCGGCGTACGCCGAGATAGCCCTCAGAGGCCAGATTTTTTCCGACTTTATTGACATATTATCGTTATATTATATATAATCATTACAAATTGTAGCCTATATGTTATTCCGATGTATAGTCTATATAACTGTAAAGTTCCATGCAAATCCGTCTGATAGTTTTTTTGTGAAAGAGTAACAAACATCCATCCATACTCACAAACTTTCGCATTTATAATATTAGTAGGATTATTTGAACCCCCACCGTGAAATTGGATATTGAGTTGAATGCGCCGAGATTTACCTATATAACAATTCATAACAACTATTCACCAAGAAAATTTGTTCGGTTTACTTTGTAACTAATTTATTTTGAGCGTTATGCTCCCTTCGTTTCATATTTTAAGCTTTGTTGTATTCGCCTAACAGCTATAACGTGATTTTTTACTACATAAATATAAAAACAGATACTTATCAGTATAAGTAAAAAGTAAAAGTCAGTACTTTGTACTTATTCTTGCTTATACTTATTCGCCAATTTCCTGGAAAGTATCCAAATGAGCGCCATTTGCTTTTCTATCTATCTTCGAACGGACATTAAAACTATTGTAGGCTTCTTATAGTTCATTTTCGGATATAAATTTACATTACAGAGTTCTTACGGCTTTTCTACTGTGTAAAATAGGAGGGCCACGATCTAGTTTATGAGATCTTTTAAAGAACTTTATTGAAAATGAAACAATGAAATATAAAATGAATATAGATTACTATATTCAATTACATAGACCGCCGTGTGGTATCCGGCCGAGTAGAATAGACCATTCTCACTTCTTACCGAGGTGTCGTAAAAGGCGACTAAGGTAAGTTGACGTCAGGGAGGCGGCCGGTCTTAAAATACCTAGCCAAATCATGAGACAACATGTCTATAACATGTTGTGCCGACCCCACGTAGAGTGGGATTATGGCAGGAGAATGATGATGATTAAATAACAGAGCGACCCACATTCAAAAATACAAATACATATTACATGACATATATTGAAACAGACATTCGTTAACTTCACGTCAAATTGTTATATTTAATTATTCGTTGGTAACAGATTCCTTTCTTTCTTTATTTGCCAATATTTTACAATATTCTTTTATGTGAATTTTTCTTTCTTAATAAATAAATAAATAATAATAAATAAATATATGGGACATTTACACACACGGTCGTCCATCCCCAAAGTAAGTAACTTAATACTTGTGTTATGGGTGACGGACAACTGGTAAATATACTACATATATAGTTTTAAATACATACTTAAATACATATATACACCCAGACTCGAAGAACCAACAAATCCTAAATAGAAAATGTTTGTTCTCGGCGGGAATCGAACCCGCGACCCACGGAGCCGAAGACAGGGTCACTGCCAACTGCGCCAACGGGCCAGTCTTAATACATATCAGTAAGAAATACCAACAAAGCTTTTCTTATACCATCTGAAATCTTTAAACTATGTGGATACAATTAATTACACGTGAATATCTACACGATTCTTTTAATCTTCGCTAGTTTTTGCTTCATACTCGTGTAATGTCAATATTGTGTCCAATATGGCTCACTAGTTTCCCAATTAAACCCCGATATTTGTTATTAAGTTCGTATATATTACATTTTAAGAAATCGCCTTGTGTGGAAAGAGATCTTACTCTAGATATACCAATATATCATGTGCTTCAAAGTTTCGCAATATGTTGTAGACCTAGAAATGTTATTACGAAAACTTGTTTTTAGGTCAGGTAAAAACACATATATCATCTTAGCTATTGTAATTCGGCAAAAAAATAGTAATAGAAACTTACACAATAAGTTATAAATCAATCGTTATAACTAAAACTACAATATTGGTTGACGATCGCTAGGATCGTCATGTTAACTTTTATGAGACTTTACGGTACGATAAGCTTTCCGTTCCCAGCTTTTTGTTATTTAGTGCTACGCCAGATTTTTGTATACCATCTATTTGAATGTTGAACGGTGCTCAAATAAAAAAATTCAAAAAGTCTATAATCAGCGTATATAAGTAAGCCATGAGACAAAAGTAATAATAAAAATTATTTTGCTATAATTCGCGATAGAGTAAATAGAAAAAATATATAGTGCTAAATGTATAGTGGACTATCCGTTTTTTCATACCTGATACATGCAGGATTCGTAAAAACACATGCACAAACCTCCATCACAATACACAAGCACTACACACGTTCACTATCACAAACTCAACAATCGTTTCGCCCCGCAACCGAAGCATCATCAGGAGATAGACTCCATGACAAAATCGCAAAGCTTTGCTCTATATATTTTCTATTTACTGTATCGCGGATTATAGCAAAATATTTTTTTATTACTACTACCGTGTGGTATCCGGCTGAGTAGAATAGACCATCCTCCCTTCTTACCGAGGTGTCGTAAGAGGCGACTAAGGTAAGTTGACGTCAGGCAGCCGGCCGGTCGTAAAATACGTAGTCAAATCATGTGACAACATGTTTGTAATATGTTGTGCCGACCCCATTTAGAGAGGGATAAAGGCAAGAGAATAATGATGACTTTTGTATTAGGGATCTCCGCAAAGTAACGCCTAATTCTATAAATTATTTTAGCGATGAGAGTTTAATTAATTAGAAGGGATCGAAAGCGTAGAGTCACACCAAAAAGTAAAGTGAAAATAAAGACAAGGAAAAATTCAGTCTCATTTGTTATGTTAATGTGTGAATTGTGGCTTAAATGTGGTTGGAACCAATTAAAAAATGCAGCCTTTATTTAGAGTCCATCAACTTAAAGTAAGACACTTCGTTAATGTGAGAGAATTTACTCTAGAAATTCATTCGCTGTTTATTTCAACAAATTTCTTCCTCGAAACTCGTCACAATAAACTGTGCTTAAAAGTAAAGTAAATGATGTGTTACTGAGTATACACTTTATAACTTGAATTTAAACAAATAATCACCTTAAGTTTTAAAGTCGGATACAAAGAACCCATGATTTAATGTTCAAAAACACATTCTTCATTTTATTGACAAGTATTTTAACAGAATAATAGCGTAATTCAAATCCAAATTAAAAATATTCTTTATTCAAGTAAACTTGTAAACAAGTGCTTTTGAATCGTCAACATCTACTGCTGGTTCGGAAAGCTGTCCCTACCGCGAAGAACTAGCAAGAAACACGGCGGTTGCTCTTTTCAAACAATAATTCTTATCACTAGTTACATATAGTTATTAATGTCTTGGACGGGGTTGAAGAGAAGCTATATCCACGCATTTTAATTGTCTAAGTAATCTTTAATAGTATAATAGGCTTTCCTAATTAGCCTTTTTTTAATGGTCTTTTTGAACTGCTGTAATGGTAAAGTTAAAGTAGATTGTGGAATTTTATTATAGAATCGTACACTCAAATCAATACAATTATAATGACATTTATAGCAGGAACATACTGTTTTAGTGTTTTAGTGAAAACCTGAATTTATGATACAGTTTCTAACTTAAGAATTTGATTTCTGACATAAGCCTTTGCTAATACTAATCGACATGTTAAAAGTATCAGAAGGTTGCTATGTTACTTGCGTCACTGGGATCGAGTATTCATTTCATTCAATAATTTATTGCAGACGCTACTTTTCGGATTTCCATTGTACAAAGGTAATGATTATTTTGGTGTAATCCGCGTTTGTTGAGAGAATCTATGTAATATGCTATGTGGAAGAAGCAAAATCCGTTCTCATACTTTATGCATACGGGATTATTTATCGCACGTATCACTAGAAACCATTACCAAGACAGTACACGAGCACTACACACACTCACTAAGACAATCTCAACGATTTCTCGATCGTTTCGCTCCGTAACCGAAGTATCATCGAGAGATAGGCTCCACGATTAAATTACAAAGCCAATTATATTCAATGTTGATGTGCTTTTTTCTATCTTTTAACGCTACTTTCACACTACTTGTGAAACTCTATCTTTTGTTATTATAAAATGAATTATTTATGTTGGTGTAAAAGCTCTAGACTAATTTAATCAATAAAACACGTTTTAATCTCGTATACGGACTTATGTAATAAAATTTTGCTGTTCAGAGTTAAAAATATGTAACGTTGCTCTTATTTTATAAAAAAAAAAATCAAAATATTCTTTATTCAAGTAAACTTGTAAACAAGTGCTTTTGAATCGTCAACCTTACTGCTGGTTCGGAAAGCTGTTCCTGCCGAGAAGAGCCAGCAAGAAACTCGGCGGTTGCTCTTTTTAAATATAAATCTTAGAACTAGTTACATTTATTTATTACTGTCTTGTACAGGGTAGAAGTGCACTTATATCCACACATCCTTATCATCTAAGTAATCTTCAACAGTATAGTAGGCTTTCTGTATCAGCCTCTTTTTAACAGTGTTTTTAAACTGCTGTAATGGCATGACCAAAATTGATTTCGGAATTTTATTATAGAATCTTATACCCACAAACGATTTACGTACTTTTGCTAGGCGCAAAGCAGGAGTCGCAAGCTTATGTCGGTTCCTACTTTGTCTATTATATACATCACCTATCGTTTTATAATTCTTTATATTTTTATGTACAAAAATTACGTTATTTAAAATACACTGTGAAGCAAATGTTAGAATACCTGTTTCCTTAAACTTATCTCGCAGGGAATCACGCGGACTTAAATTGTAGATGCCACGTATAGCTCTTTTTTGTAATACGAAATTTTTTTCACTATCCGCGCATTTACCCCACAGCAATATTCCATAAGACATAATGCTATGGAAGTAAGCAAAATAAATAATATTGTATGTACATAAAACTAGTTAGTATAAAGTGTGCTCTCGGTTTCCATCACAGCCACGAATTTAATATTATAATTGTAATCTGAGAACAATCAGGGTTGAATTAAATACACAGTGATTTATATTGATATTTTTCATTTGTTATCGAAGCATGTTGGTGTGGAGAAAATTAAACATGAACAAATTGTGAATTTGATAATTAATCAAAGGATGAACTCGTTAAGTTACAAGCGATTTTGTTTAACTGTCCAGATTTAGAAACCTATTTCACATTTAAATATTTTTTGTATAGATGAATAAAAAAAAAATTATTTCACTACTCCACGCAATTTTTTAAAAATAAATCCCAGTATCTTGTTATAATAAAATGAGTATTTTAAACAGTAAAAATATGTTATACGAGTACCACACGAGAGACTAAAAAAGGTTCAATTCCATCAAACATCCATACTTTTATATATTTCAATACAGTTAGCGGTCTGCTATTATTCTTGTATGGGACAAAAGGCTATTTTCTTCTTGAGAAAGTAGAATTGAACCTTACAACCATCGCGCTTTTCTAACGAGCAGGAAACATATCACAGAAATCCTTTTTGGGTGAATAGGTCTCCTAATAAGAAATATTTAATAGCAAATAAAAATAATAATATTTTTATTTAAAAAATTGTTATTTTTTTACTGTGATTATTATTTTGGTTCCTTTAAAATAGCTACTTATTTCTATAGAATAAATAATCTCTGTACCATTTATGTTTTTGAACTATATACTCGTATGTTAGTAGATACAAATTAAAAAAATCATTTAACTCTCTAGTTTTAACCTACAGTTTTAGTTTTAACATAATTTAATCAAAATAATAATTTAAAGTAAAGAATGTTTCAAAATCTTCGGTATTAAGTAATTTGAAGGTAATAACCAATAATTTAAGACTAATATAGACGACTTTCTTCATCATCATCATCCTCCTGCCTTTATCCCACTCTAAGTGGGGTCGGCACAACATCTTACGAACATGTTGTCCCATGATTTGGCTTCGTATTATACGACCGGCCGCGCTTGCCTGACGTCAACTTAACTTAGTCGTATTTTACGACCCCTCGGTAAGAAAGAGGGTGGTCTATTTTACTCAACCGGATACCACACGGTGGGTCAACTTACTTTAGTCGCTTTTTACGACACCTCGGTAAGAAATGAGGGTGGTATAATCTACTCAGCCGGATACCACACGGCGGATAGACGTCTCTTCTTGTAAGTAGTAAAAACGATAGAAGATCGTGCTCAGAAATTTGCAGTATGTGAATATTGTTTGTTGCATTCATTTATATGCATCGTAATTATTTCAATGCAATGCGCGGTATTCGGAAATAATTATTACAACATTAGGAACATTTCATTCATATATACTAAAATGAGGTTGAATATTCAACGAATACATTTCGCGTTAGTTTTTACGAGCGCCAATGAGGCCTCGAAGCAATTTTGTAAAGTATCCCTTAGAGAAGCATGCCATGACAAAATGTCATTGCCATCGATATTGAGACATCTATTGCTGATTTGTTTATATTGCGATAAATTGCAAAATTACAATACACAAACCCCAGTGTTTAAGATTAAATAGTATTATTATATTTTGCTAGATTAGTTTATAGATACATTGTTTCTAGTGTATATTTGGCACATACCGTTCTCTTGATGTGTTTTAAAAATATATATATTATACAACCGTCTTAATTTGTGAAAAATATTTATATGATGCAATACGTACAGCAGTATAATTCTTCTTTAAGACCATTTACTTGTATTTTCAATACGCTTTGGAGGCTTTCATATTATGTGAGAAAGAAAAAAAACAAAAGAAGAAGATAGATACGATTGATATGTCATGCTGGCAATATAGAATTCATGACCAATATATCGATACTCATAGAACTCGGCATCACTCAGCGTCTATAACTAAGGTCCAGACAGCTATTATCCAAATACTTTGGTCAAGTCGCGCGCGGAAATAACGAGCCCAGAACGCCTCGTTGTTCAAGAAAAGCTTCTTCAAAGGTTCAAGGAAAATCTGCTGTTAAAGATCCTCTACTCGAATACACCAGAATATAGGCCAAGAGAAATGAAGAAAATTATTTGCTTTGATGGAACCACCTCCACCAACCACTTCGTGACAACCACCACGACGACTCTGCCAAGAGCATATCAACGGGGCAGAAGAAAAAACCACAGATCGGAGAATTCATTTCAAAATTACTTTTTTCTTCTGTACTTATTATATTACGTAGATAGATTGGATTTGTACAATTTTTCAAATAGCAAACATTATTATTACAAACATTATTTTCGTTGAATTGTTTTCAGTGCCTCAAATTGTGCATCATACGCGTTACATTTTTGGATTTCGACGTACGAATAGGTAATCATTACCTAGCATTCCTAAATAAAATTAGGAATAATACTAAACGAAGTTTATGAAGTGTTACACTACATAAAGATAAGTAATAGCTATTTCTACATTGAGTTAACACCGAGTTTATACTGCTAGGCAGTATTTATGCATAGGAAGAGTTTATACATAGTTTGTTAAATAGGACACCGAGAAAAAGGTCACAGCCTACTTATTATCACTAATAAGTAGACCATAGAAAGAAGACGTTGGGTATCTTCCAAATACATAGGTAAATGAACAAAATTTTTATATCTCTATTAACGAATTATGATAAAGTATATTATTTTCACTATTGACGTTTTGTTTTTTAAACTTTTATTTTGTATCGATGTTGTAATAAAAATAACTCTCATCTGAATGAAAAGAGTAATATAATGCGTTATATCCTTCTTTATCATTATACAATTTATTGCCGGGATAATGTCGCCCTTCTAAATTGTTTTCCATTCAGGACATATGACATAGACATAATATTTTTCCATATTCTTACTTTATTTGTAGTTCAATAAACTTTCGATTTGTATGTTATTTCTCTCTCATCTTTTATCTAAAATATGGAAAAAAATAGTTGGATATTAAGTTAATTAAATTCCCTTTCCTTCGAATTTCAAATCGACATCAAAAATTTAGAACTGATAAACAAAATTGAATAGAGGTTAGAGGTTAGGGACTACAACGAGATTCGTAGAAAAGTAACAGATATAGTTCATCGTGTCACGAAGGGGAAGTGGAATTGTATGGGGTAATAATAAGAAGAACTTAACGGCTTTTTGTTTTAAAGCACTGGAAAATTCAGCCTCGGCAGACTCTCCAGCTGGAGAGTCTGTGAGGCCGAGATCTCAAAAAGGTGCAACCTTTTTGAGGTTTGAGACAGCTCGATCCAAGCAATACATGATCGTGGTGTTAATTGGAAATCCCTTCAAGAGACCTACATATATCTAGCTGTTGACGTATATGGATTATAAAAAATTATGGTTGTATAATAAAGTTTAGTTTGTATTGCTTAATTAATTAATGAGCTCATAAATAATGATGGGTTCGAAACTAGTCGGGCTAATCCGATAAAATTAGACGTAAGTATAGCCGGTATCTATATATTAACTATGATTACTACTCAAGATAGTTTAAATTTAAAAATATTGCTCTTAAATACCGAATACGATACTATATATTTAGAATTGTCTATATAGAATTCAGATTCCTCATGTTTACGCTATCATAGCCGATTGAAGTGACGTGTGACTCATGTGTAGGTCACAAATTTTGATCTGGACAGTAACCGACATGAATTTTTCTATAATATTAGATACTAATTCGCGCTGGTTATGATATAGCTGCGAGTGAGTCTTTTTTTTCACAAACGGAAAAGACTTTACTTTAAGAGAGCTGATTAATAAGTGTTTTAATATTTTAATAATTAGGTTTCGATGCAGTGAAGGAATTGCAACGTCGGCGGATTGTTGGCATTACGGAATTTAAACTCATTTTATGTTAGCCCGTACTTTATTTATACATGACTAAGCTTTCACGATGTACAGAAGCGATATATAAGAATTACTAAACGAATATAATAACAACACTTGATATTCGCAATGTCTTATTGTAGACTGGTTAGTATACGTCAGAGTATGCTCTCATAGATGTGGCTTTAAAAAAAGTATGGATAATATCTTCCCCGGTTCGGAACTTTCCTATTTATAATATTAGTTTAGATTCCATTAATCAATTTTGCTGTAGAATATTTCTAAGGATGTAAAGGTAATAAAATATGATTCCTTTTGTTAAAATACAAATTTAGAAACTCGCAAGTTACTTCGGTGTTTCAATGCATGCACATATTTTACACATTAAAACATTCTAAGTAGCCGTACTTTGTGAAATCTCTGAATTACATTAATTATACGCAACATGTTTTCCAGATACTTGAGTTTCGAGTAATCGTAATATGAATTTCTTGTACTTTATACTTCTACCTATGAAACTATTCAAACAATTTTCTCATGCATAAACTAATAATTTTTTCTGAATTATGTTTTTTCTCCAATTAGCTCCAATTAGTATATAATCATGTTGGCTTGGATGATACGTGTCTTTGCGATTTTATCGTGGAGTCTTATCGCATGATGATGCTTCGATGGCAGGGCGAAACGATTGTTCAGTTTGTGATAGTGATAGTGAACATGTTAGTGCTTGTGTATTGCGGTGACGGTGGTGGACGATTGTGCATATTTTTTTACGGATCCTGCATGTACCAGAAATAAAAACGATAGTCAATTTTATATTTAGACTTATATATTTTATCTATTTACTTTTACGCGGATTATAGCAAAATAATTTTATTATTACTTTTATATCTATTTTCATGTTACAATAAAATCATGAGATGAGGTCTGTCTCACAATGATACTCTATTTTTATATCTCAGTGATATAAGTACTTACGACAGAATATAACATTTAATCAAGGAAATCACGCAGAGTGAGCCTTTTACCATCAATTATACTTCAGAGAAATTAATTATTTATACGGAGAAATGAATTACTCCAATTATCCTTATATATAGAATTACAGAACAGTAATTTCAAAATAACATGAGGAAATCGACAAACGCTGTAGATGGTAATATAATTTTCCTCTGTTATTTCATACTAGAGACATCAGATATGATACTTATATGAAAGATAGTATAAATGACAGTATTATTTCGAAGGTCCAAAATCTGGATTGATTTATATTATAATATATGCCATATACGATACATTTTATTCCAACATAAATAGCTGAAAGCAAGTAATATAAATTGGGCTAAAGATTTTTTTTTTAATTTAATTTATGAAACCGTCATCCCTTAAATACCTAAGTGCTGACAGTTTGTACAAAACTTATGATACAATTTATTATTTTAAATAATATAAATAAATAGCAGATAAAACAAAATTTTTACTAGAAGAAGAAGAAGAATAACTTTATTGCACATAAATATACATAGAAAAGGAACATACGGACATAAGTAATAGTTACATTTAAATGTGCAAAGGGCGGTCTTATCACATTATTGTGATCTCTTGTGTTTTCGGTTCTTATACTACATTATACTTAATAATGGTGTTTCGTAGCTTCAAACTACAACGTTTCAAAGCTTACCAATAACACAGTCACTTAAAGAAACTTATTAACGAAACTTGACTTGGAAGTTGAGAAGCAACCCTCATAAATATATCTTTCTCGAGGGTGGCAAGTAAAAGGCAGGGTCACGTTCCTTTTGGGATTTGATCTAAGTGTTCTTGAGACCCGCTCAAAATGACTCTCCTCTTATGCACCACTAAGCTCTGGGAAAACATAATACACCTGCACTATTTATGATATCGATATACAATTTCAGTGTCTTAATTAATTACTAAGATTCAGAGATATTTTGTGCATTTCCTTATTCAAAGAAAGAGATTAAAAATTTAATGTCGTTATTACATAAAATTGCTCTTTTTTATACATATTTATAACGAATAATGATTATTGTGAAAGTTAGTCGGTGATTCTTTTAAAACTTACATACGTACTTGCAAATTTGATTAGTTTGATTAGATCAAGAATTAATATAATGATTTAATTACCTACCTGAAAAGTAATAAGTAAATATTAAGAAAATATAATAGAATACTACTATTACTACCTACTATACTAGTATACTAGAAATACTAGAATGACCTACAAATAATTTGATATAAATAATAAATAAGAAAGTAATTTATAGAATTAGGCGTTACTTTGCGGAGGTCCATAATACAAAAGTAATAATAAAATTATTTTGCTATAATCCGCGATACAGTAAATAGAATATATATAAAGGGTTTAATGTATAGTGGACTATCCGTATTTTCATACCCGAAACGTGCAGGATTCGTAAAAACACATGCACAAACCTCCACCACTTCCACCACAATACACAAGCACTACACAGGTTCACTATCACAAACTCAACAATCGTTTCGGCCCGCAACCGAAGCATCGCAAGCTATTTTCTATTAACTGTATCGCGTATTATAGCAAAACAATTTTATTATTACTTTTGAAATAAGGAAGTCTTTATTGCCACGAAAATTGTAGAGCTTAAGGATTTACAAATATGTATTGTCAAAAAAGCATACCTTATATTTGGTCCCATAAAGTTAATCACCCAAATTAATTCTATAAGTATGTTGTTAAATACGTTTTTGTGGACCAAGCTCTAACATTTTCAAAATCGACTTATAATGCCATAAAGACCCACTTGGTACAAATTTGTTCTCATGGATTACTAATTAAGTTAGCCACGATCTGTGCGCTCCAGCTTATAAAATTGAGATTTTGTGTACAATGTAGTAAGTAATAATGTATAACAATACAGGGCTCCCCGAATCAAAAATCTCAAAAAAAAATTCATCAACTTTGTCTACTCGTTATCTATCTTGATTTTGAGATCTTATTTTAGTACTGTAGAATATTTTATTCTTGTTTTATACCCATATATTTGTGTGACTGTTTATTTGATTTGCACTTTCAGATAAAAACCAAATCCACCTATATGTATGTATTCACATCTATCAATAATGTGAACTACATGGCTCCAGACAATAGCTTAAACTATAAAGAATCGGATATTTCGAACAACCACTTCTAAGCTTTAATTTAATATAAAAATAGTAACTATCCTAAGATTAAAAATTTTACGCGCTGGTCTGCTTTATCAATAATTTATAAATAATATGTCTTGTTAGTATATAGATGTACTATATATATATACATCGTGTACTATAACTTATATATAATATATATCATGTGTCTTATTAAAAATAAATAAATTAATATTTTTTTATAATTATGCAATTTCACGAAAACAATAAAAAAAATAAAGAATAAAACAATTAACCCTGATAATCACATTCTCTCGTGTAAATGCCAAAGGGTATTAAAAATACTCGTAAATGCATGGCTTATTTTTTGCGGCACCTCGTTCTCGCCAGACGCTAGGTTAGGTTTATGACTTGCCCATGTGTTTCAGATAACGGCAACAATGACCCGCAGTAACTGGGCATCTGCAAATAAAGCCAGCGTACATTTCCACAAACGTCCCTAATTTATCTTTGCAAAAGTAGACCTCAAATTGTAACAATTGGCTTCGCCAAGTTTCTTTTGCAGACGACTCTGTAATGCGGATTAAGGTTCATTTAGAGTATTCATTAGACTTTCTCATAAAAATGTAGGTGGCGTTCGTTACTTCCTACTGTTCGTCGACTAATTAAATAATGTTTTAACTTACAAATGCTAGCCATAGTTGAACATAATATACTATGAGAATTAATATGATATATTATCACATGTATTTCAGAGCTTACAATTATTATACTAAAATCTGAGGAAAGAATTACAAATTTGATATGTTGCGGTATAGTTTAAATCCCGAAAAATCTCCCGATTCTTTTTGACCTCTCATCGGGATATATGACCGAAATTAATCAACACATATACAATAAAAATTATTAAATCGCATAGCGCGTAGTCAGCGGATCTCAAATCTCCGTAATAGATACAACATATAACCAGTCGCTAATTAATACCCAAACTTGTAAGACGTATCCATAACAAAGTTATCGTCACCGGCCTTCTTTAATTTCGCTCCACAATAAAAGAAGTAACATCAACATCATCAACGACAACTACCAACGTCACACTGGTGACCCCGACTTGATCAATGTAACTGAACACGCGCCAGATCGCATATACTAAGTAATGATTTAAATTGAAACAATACAAGTAATTAAGGTATTTAAAAAAACATAGCGAATGTAATATAATTAAAGACATTACCATAACTCAGATAATTGCAACAATTACATTTATACATATGTATAAAAAAATATCACTGAAATCTGAAATAGAAATTTCGTGAAACAGCTAGCAGACGTAACTTTAGGAACGTGATTCGATTTTCGTGACTGTCAATCCAGATAGAACTACCTACTTGATCGTGTTTGAATTAAAGAAAATCGAGGTACATTTCCTTGACACGCAATGCTAAATGAATGCTATATATAAAAATCAATGGGTTGCACTCCAGGAGTTACGGCAGAAATGAAAACTTGAATATTAACGTTGTGCATTTTTTTATATTTTTGGAATGATAAGGGGATTATTTTGCACGAATTATTTTAATTATCAGTATAAAACTACTATCATTTATGTGGTAAAACAAAAGTAATAATGAAATTATTTTGCTATAATCTGTAATAAACAAAATAATTTTATTATTACTTTTGTATTATGGATCTCCGCAAAGTAACGCCTAATTCTATAAATTATGTGGTAAAATACAATATTCATTTTTGCGCTATCGTATCGCAAACATGACACATTCGACTGCCCCCTGCGCCGCCTAAACGACCCAGTAAGTGCAGGCATACATTTTGAGCGCGCGGTAGAGAGAGAAATACTTATCTACTCCCCCCCCCGCGTCATTTTTTGATCAAGTTACGTGTCCTGACGCGAGCTCAATTTCACATTTTCTGATCACAAAAAGTGCACAACGCCTCTTTTGAAGTTTTCACTTCAAAAATAGAGTGAAATTATTGATTTCCGTAATTTGGTGTATTTCTCCAAATTATACGACAACAGAGCTTATATGGAATAAAATAAACCATGCTGTATCCATAGAATTTTCGCGACTTTGAGTTAGACTAAATAGGCGGGTTGGACCAAATAAAATCTAATTTCTAAAGTTATTGAACTTTAGCTAGTATTCATGATGACAGCATACTTCATTAACTTACGGGGTACTCGTATAAAAACTGATGAAACTCTCAACTAACTTGACACATAAAAAAGTGTGTCATATCGTAAATATCGGATTCATTGTAGTAGTGCAACTACCCAATACATCATCCTAATTGTATATTGTGCATAGCCTTAAATAATCTTGTAACGAGATCAGTCTGAATCTTTTAGAACATCTAACGGAATATTTTTTTAAGTGAGAAAACAACAGTGAGATATAAAGTAATGCGAAAAGTTTGGTGGAGTTTGAGCTCGTTACTTTTGATGTTCACCACAGTATTATGTGATTTGCGTTGCAGTAAAGTAAATAAAGTAATCCCTCCAAGGGGCAGAACGCAGTATCATAACTTGTTTTGCTAACCATAAATTTTTCGAACCTTGCAATCGAAGCCAGAAGCAGAAATATCTTAAAATATCCAGAATACAAAAGTAATAATAAAATTATTTTGCCATAATCCGCGATCCGCGATGTATCGCGTATCGATTATAGCAAAATAATTTTATTATTACTTTTGTATTATGGATCTCCGCAAAGTAGTAACGCCTAATTCTATAAATTATATCGCGAATACTTTTATTCAAGTGTTAAGCCAACTATCTAAAAAAAAATTACTTGCACACTCGCCCCATCCCAAGAATAAAGTTTCCTGAACATGTATTCTTTGGATGGGGCGATTTATTCAATACTTTTAATCAGTATCCTATTGAGCTTATTCTGTTCAGAAGAAGAAGCTCTTTCAAAAAAATGCTGCTAATCGTAATACAAATTAGACGGTAACGCTTGTAGATGGTTCCGATCAACGTCGGAACTTCAATTACTACTTACGATCCGTTCTGTTTAAATTCAAGTACTACGCCATTTAGTATTATAGTGCGATTCCGTCTAGAAAACTTTATGGGCTACAGTTACCTTATCTCTTGCAGGTCACTGCGTTTTCATATTACACTTCATCGCCATCAGGTGGGGTAGGTGTGAAGCGTTAACCTTTATGCATAAAAAACATTGATTGGTTATATAAGGCCAGGAGAATCAGCGTACGGTGAAATTTGTTGATATTAGACAACGTGCCTTAACTCGTGTTATAAAATGACAAATCTTAGTATTCTTAGTTTGACCATGTTAATATAAAAACTTTTATATATTTATACTGGCTTCGCCCGCGTGGAAATCAGCGTGTCACAATTTTTTTCTAGAATTTAAATTTTAAACATAAAAGTAGTTATTGTGAGTTAACCGTAAGAGAAAGAGACATGCTATCCCGACTTTTTTGTAGTATTTTTATAGATCTACAACTGTCTAGTACATTACTTTCGCGTATCTCTGCTGGTTTACGCAGCGCACGCGACTAAACTCCCAGCAAGCAAGTTTTTTAACAACTGCGCGATCTCTTTAACACAATTTACATAAAAACGATATGTGTTATATACCTAAACCATCCGGAAATGTTGCACTATCTTTTGGTGAAAACAGTTAAAAAATCTGTTGAATAGATTTTGAGAAAATCGGTTACATACAGACAGAGAGCTTTTTATAATAAGTATAGATTATGAAGGGATCAACTTATTATATTATGTGGGGATCACAATACTTTTATTGTGATCCCTGCATGATATGATTATTATTGATTTTTTGTATTGAGTTCCACACTCCACAGTGTTACGGGCATATGAAATGACTGTGTACATGATAAAAATTAATCTTCTTAATCTAAGACTTCAAAGGAAAACACTAAAAGATTGAATAAATCTTTAAACTGTACATCATAAATGCCCTGATAAAAATAACTTTGTCATTAAAACAAAGTAAAACACGTAAACTTTCAATTTACAAGGGACGCATAATTAATTAGATATTATAAGGAAATTTCATCAATAGCTTTACTTATTAATTTCCTTAAAAGCTTTTATCGTAGTTTTACAAGATTTACAACTTCGTCGCTGGAGTAATGACTAGGATTGTCAGATACGTTTTTATATTTATTTACTCAAATTATTTTACGGAATAATTTCAATATAGTTCAGAATCAATGGTTTTGGTGTAAAAGTGTGTCAAACGGTGTAGTGCGCGTGGAGGCGAAATTTGAAAGGGAATATTCAAACTGAACCACTACGAAAAGTGGCCAGGTGTTTCAAAGAAATCTTATTCTTTTGAGGCTTTTTTCATATAAGTTTCATATAGCGTATAGAATACCAACTGTGATACTGTAATCACAAACTATCTTGTGAAACTTGCCAAAGACTTGGTAACTATTATTGATAAGAGTAGAAAAAATTACTTTTAGTATTAGACGTCCGTAGATTGAAACTTATAAACGAATTATACGAAATTATTTTACAAAAATGTAAAAAATTAAATCACTCGTAAATTGTTCTTAAAATCATTCTATCCAACATTGATATCGTGTCGATAATATATCGTTTTATTTGCAGTGACGAAATTCATCCGCATCGGCATAGCGGACAAGAATGACAACCCGCCGTACTTCGATAAGGAGCTGTACGAGGCGGAAGTCGACGAAAATGAAGACATCCAGCATACCGTCCTCACAGTCACCGCCAAAGATCACGACGAATGTGAGTACTTTAGTTTTAGTTATAATATCTAATAACTTTAAACAAGAAATTCTGATATACACTCGTATAACTAATATGAATTTCGGAAACGGCTCCAACGATTTTCATGAAATTTAGTACGCGAGGGGCAATAAATCGATCTAGCTAGGTTTCATGTTTAGAACACGTCGTTTTATCTGTGTTTTCAGGCAATAAAAAACTACGATGTCATTAGAATCTACAAGATTATAATAACTCAGGTTGGAAATAGGGCGTTCTAAAAACGAGACGGTACAAGATCAGATGTCTTCAGTTCGATATCTTTTTTCCCTTTTTTCTAAATCCGTCTTTATGAGAAAAAGTATTATAATTTGTATCTAAATCTAATTTCCTTGAATCACAATTTACCAAATAAAATAACGAGTCGAAACTCGGTCGTTCAGGTAATAAATTAACAATCTGCGAAGTTTGTGACACTTGTTTTCCTCAGAAGCAGATTTCTACTTACTTACTCATATCTTCATTTCTAACAGGAAGAACATTTAAATACGAGTATATGGAAGTATGCAACAGTTGTTTTAGAGAAGTTTTCAAATATGAGTATTGCTACAAATTCTAATACGAAATATTCTTTACTCAAGTAAACTTGTGAACAAGAGCTTTTGAATCGTCATTTCTAATCCTGGTTCGAAAAGCTGTTCCTACTGAGAAGAGCCAGCAAGAAACTCGGAGGTTGCTCTTTTTAAAATATAATTCTTACTACTAGTTAAATTTAGTACTTACTGTCTTGTACACGGTAGAAGCGCAGCTATATCCACACATCCTTATCATCTTAGTAATCCCCAGCAGTATAGTAAGTAGGCTTTCTATATTAACCTCTTTTTAACAGTATTTTTAAATTGCGGAATTGCGGAATTTTACTATAAAATCTTATACCCAAACCCACAAACGCAACCATAGAATGTCATCAGCTTAAAACTATCAATCATTTTTTTTAAATAGAATCATTTTTTTGAATAGTTCGTTTTGAATAAAAAAAAGTCCAATGGCAATTTTTTGTACGTATGTACCCGTGCGCCCAGTTAGTTGACGTAACTTTTACGACCATCTACTCAATTTCCAATCAATTGACTGGTACTGAACTTGGGAGAGCCTTTTCAATCACAGTTAATTATTGAATAGCTTCGTAAAATGAAGCCATCAAAGTTGTTGGAAACGTCAATAATATAATAAATTAATACATAATGGCGTACAAAAGTAATAATAGAATTAATTTGTCACGACACTTGATTTTGAAGTAATGCGTACGTAAGAATTCTAAGACGGACAAACTTAATATTTTGATTATGTGTCTAGTGTAGATTGGTGATGATGGTTTCTGGTACGTGCAATGACTTATGCTACATGCATAAGGTCTGATAACGAATTCTGCTTCCTACACTTAGCATTAAATAAATTATATTGATAAAAACGGAATATAATAAATTAATTTAATCATTACTTTTGTGATGTGAAATTCCGTAAATTAATGCCTACGTGTATAAATTACTTAATAGCCTCATACATTGTATAAAATAGTAGACAGCGTATATAAGATACGTAATTTATCCGATTTCATATTAGAAGGGCAAACTGAAATTTGTTCGATATTGTTTCGTTTCCTACTCGTTTAGCCATGCCCTTAACCACGTAGCATCGACGAGCACGTTGAAATCGTCAATCAGGTTTATTATCATTTATATCTGACAATAGTCGTAAGCCCTCACAGGAATTTATTCTTATCCCGTGTAAATGGTACAATGGTATGAGGTTATGGTGATCAGACAATAATAGCTCCATTTGATCAGTTTTCTTTACAGTACAGTCAAGATGATAAGTGAATGAATGCGAATATAATAAGTAGGTACATAGTATAAATCTAAGGCGAATACGAATTCCGATTTCAATAATATTTAGAAAAACAAATTTTTTTATCTCAATATATATTAGCCAGGTATATAAACTCGCAATTATCTTTCTTCTAATATCTTTAAATTAGCTAATGATGTCAAAAATTCTTTCTCCAAAACACGTGTTTTTTGAGTTGTGCCACTATTGCAGCCCATGAGCGATATATCAAACTAGCATATAGCTTTAGCTTAGCATTTAGCTTTTTTCCAGGAAAAGTAAAAAATCGTAATTTTAACGTTAAGTTGCCGTAAACGAAATCGCAGTCATAACCAGTTTGATAATAAATTTTAAATAAAGAAGCAAAGACCAAAATTAACATCACAAAAATCATTAAAATCTGTAAACATTGATTGATCTTATACGTTTTCTTGTCAGGCCATTGTGAAGGTATAAATTTACCTTATTATTGTTCCAAGTCTTTGTTCGTTTCTTTTACAATCCGTCCATAATAGAATTAAATTTTCATTGACATAAAGTTGACTAATTTTGTATCGCGAGTTGACTTATATTGTGAATCAAATAACAATTAGTAACGACCTATACATGTTTGATGCTGATTGAATTGATGAAGTTGGAGACAAGAATGAGCGGCTATTGTAAAATGAAATTATTGAGTACTTAGTGATACTCGGGACTTCGATGACGAAAATTTAAGCGCTTAAGTACCATACGTAATGGAATATGTTTTTTTACGTACTCCCAAAATAAAACAGAGAATCACCTGCATCTTATATATTACCTCGATCTTGAGCTTTATTTTCGTAAAAGGTACAAAGACGAACATTTTCTATAAACAATTTGTCGGTTCTTCGATTCTGGGTGTATAACTGTATTTAAGTAAGTATTTAAAATTATATACGTATATATTTACCAGTTGTCTGTCACCTATAACACACGTATTAAGTTACTTAATTTAGGGATAGCCTTGTAAAAATGTCCCATATATTTATAGGAAAATATAGAAATATCGTATCGTATAGATCGTTTGACTGCGTTGAGCGTGGTGTAGTGGGGTTGAATCCGCTTGTACGACTATGCCGTCAAATAATCGATAGCCAGAATCTCTTTAGTTCTCTCGAAATACGCACCGCTAAGTGGACTTCGCAATTGGGGTGGCAAGACAGGAACGAGATTGAACTTTAAATTCCAACTTACCGATAATAAGTAGAGAGTATGAGATTCTTAATTCTCGGTATATGGATTGAACTCCAAGCGGGGAATGCTGGGAGTTATAGATTAAAGCTTTACCAGCAATAGTGAACACAAACTAAAGCTTCTGAAGTAATCTTAAATAATTAACCCAGTTCCGAGTGAAATGCGAGAGTTACTTGTATCCATTGAATTCGATTTGAAATTCTCCGAACATTCTGTATAAGACTTTAGTAACGTGAACTACTTTCTAAACTGAAAATTATTAAATTATCTTTTTTGTACAGAATTGATTGAATATTACACAACCACACTACATTATTATTTAGACCATAATTATCTAAATAATCTGTAGAGTTGCAAAAACAAAAAAATGTAGAATTCTTGTTACACCCGTTTTAGGTGATTAATAAAAGTCCAAATTGGAAACAAAAAAGAAACTTCGGAATACAAAATTTTATGGCAGATTATCCTTTTATATTGGTTACTAAATGTATCCTACGTAAGCCATGTCCGGGCGCATAAGCGCCTAACCGACTAGGAGCAAAAGTGCTCGCCATGGCCGAAATCGGTCGGAGTATTCATGCCGTGATGGTCGAACGGTGAAAGGAATCCAACTAACAGCATCTTACTATCTTCAGCAGCTTATTAGTTAGTCAGTCAGTAACACAACCAATTTATTATTATCTTAGGAAATCTATGACATTAATATGTAACTTTTATGAAATATATTATTCGAATTATATTGTGTTCTATTAGAATTGACTTCAAATAAAATATTTAATTAAATTGACGATTGACGATTAAAGTTTCTATTTGAAGGGTAAGTTTACCAGCAGTAAAGGAAATATTCTAGTTTTATAAGTTTTATCGATATAGGGTAATCTTATTCTCTCCAGAGATCCATTTTGGAAGACATTGGCGAAATTGGTAGTAGGTATAATAAAATTTTCCTTTATACCATCGTTAATCTTTAGAGTTTCGCTGGCGTATTCCGAAATAAATGCGTAATCGGCTTACTTTGAGTGATTACTGAAGAAAATAAAACATGATTTAAATAGTCCAGTACTTCCCAATAAAATATTTCCCTGGATTGTTAATTGTGAGATTATCTTTTTGATTTCCCATTTATGTAAAATAGTATACTATTTAATCGAAGAGGGACTTAAAGTTATACCTACATTGCAGATTACATATGAAATTAGTATATGAAGTGTCAGGAAATTGGTTTTTAAAGGTAAGCATCATAAATAAAACCTAAGACTATTGTCTTGCTTAAAACTGTTTTTCTGCGTTTCTAAACCGCGTCCTATAGCACTAAAGACATTCGATCTGGCACACTAGTTTAATCTTTGGTGTATTATTATCATTTAAAAATGTCAATTGACAAAAATCCAATTCCTTATCCTTATTTGTAGAAACATTCCTAATTTCACTGGGTATATATTCGCGGAATTTAATTCGTACATTTGCACTGTAACGTACATTGACTGTCACAAAAGGTCTTTAACGAACACTGAGAAGAAGCAATATATCGTTTAGGCCGGGCGTATTGTTTGCCGCAGTATTTGCATTTCGTTACTTTAATTTAAAATATCAGCCTGCTGAATACCCTTAACCCCAGGCTGTTTAATGTATGATTCTCTTTACCGTTCAATCAAATTAGAGAATGAAATAAGTAAATAAATTATGCATCTATGTTTCTTCTAGTAGTATGTGAATTACGAATAAGATAATAAAAAATAATATTAAGATTTAAAAAAATATATGGATAGGTTATTCATCTTATATCAAATTTTTAGTAGTTTGTTTTTGTTCTGATTTCTTGCTACAAATATATTGTTCGAACGAAAAATTTCGTTGTTTGCTTAAAATTATAAACACTTTTCTTGGTAGACTCGAGGCCACTTAATTCGATTGGCGAACAAAAAGTTTTGCAGCTTTATATTATTTTCACCTAATATTATTGTTGCGTACCACTTTAAAACCCCATATTATTGTTTTTTAAAAATTCATGACGGCCAGGCGAAACTTTGTTTATGTTATAATAAAATAAACAATAAAGCTTCTTGAGAGGATCAAAAAATTGCTTTAAATCTTTAAAAGTTGACAAAACATACAGGTTCTCAAAATTGTGTATCATTAGAGACTATACAATTACTTTGTACGGAAAAAGTTTTATATAAATAATTTTTGGTCTTTTTAAAATAAAAAAGTGACGATTTCGATGGTCGTTTAAAGTAATGGTACTTATGGGATCAATACTATGAATGATAAATTCTTGATATACTATTTTGAAATAGTTTAAGACTTTTTCGACGTATTGACGTTCAAGTAATAAGATTTATATTCCTCAATAAAGATCTTGTTTCTATAAACCGTTCTCGCGCTAAATTAACACGAAGCAATAAATGATTTCTTACACAATAAATCACCGTTAACAGTGAATTAAACGAGCGACAATGATTTATTTTAGGGAAGAAAATGTTTTATTTATGAATTGAAAATAAATTCACAAAATATGTTAATATGATGATCTATATATTCGTTTTATTGTTGATTTTTTTTTTATCTAAGTCCTATCAAAGCTGATTAATTAATAAACAAACGTTTTAGTAACAAGATATATTTGCGACATAAGGGCGCAGGCGCAAAGAAAAAGGAACACAGTTCCTCTATTTCAAAATCGGATTTAATGGACTTACTGTAACTGAAATGTAGTGTTGAGTCGATGCAGTAAATTACGATGGAACAATTTCAAGAACGCCCATCGTAAACTTGAAGAACTATTTAACTCTTCCCTAAACTATACTGCAGAAGACGCACGGGTCGTCTACGCCGTTAACCGCACTCTACACAAGTTCTTATATCTATGTTTAAGTATGTGCAATAGAGCAAACTGGCTCTATTTAATAGCACATGTGAAGGCTTTGTGAATAAGTTAATAAAATGAACTATAAAAATCTTATTTCAAATGACTTAATACACTTTTTTTAAACAAACTTTTTCGCGTTAAATGTGTATCGTAAAACTCTATTTAAATACTTTTTAATAGCAACTGTTTTAAAATTCATTTACTTCGTTGATAAATTTAAAGAAAAATTGGTACATATAGTACCCGGCAATAAATAATGCACATCGAGAACTTAGAAGAAAACAGCCGGCCAATTCGGTTTCGTAGAGCGTTGTCACTGTCACACATGGGTTCGTCAGTTTGTGCGACAGAGACAATGCTCTATGAAGCAGAATCTACCGATTTCTCTCTCTGAGCCTCGATGTGCATTACTTATTGCCGCGTACTCTACATGAAATGGATTTATAGAAACGGTCGTATTATTTACACAGAGAGAAGAAGGAATATTACTTTCAGAAATTTTATTTTCTGCGTTGTATCTGTTCCAAAGATAAATGTTTGTGCCTACTTTGTTGTTAACTGATTTAACCTACTTCCAACGGGGGTAAAAATTATAAGAAGAAATATCGAAACCTCGAGTTATATGCACCTAAATGTATGATAGTATATTTAGTACTTAAGCTAATGTTTCCATTCATGTCGAAGAAGAAGATTTACCAGTTTTACTGTAAAGACATTCTATGAGCCTTGGGAAGATAAAATTATACAAGGAAATGCGAAAATATATCAATAAAAATATAAAAATCAAACAAGTATTCTTCTTTAGTCTACCATTAATATAATACATTAGAAAGTTTATATTCGCTGTTATTACAGATATGCCGAGCTGATATTATTTTTTGAAATATTAATAAAAATAGTTAATTGATTTAATTTTGGTTGCTTGATTTTAAGTGCCTTTATTATTTGCTCATAACGAGGGTTAAAAAAGCGTTTGACTAATATGTATTTAGTTATTTCAGTTTATACAGGAACAATATAACTAGTATAACAAGTCTCTGATCTCTTTTCCGCTGCATAAATTTATTTGTTACTCACAGTAAATTATTCGCTAAGAAAGCAATATGGATGTCTTATGATCTGTCTTTGTTAGTTTATCTGACACTACCCCTAAGTAGGTCAAACCCGCATAGTACATAGTTACTTATCTATTAACGTTGTATATAAGTTTCCTCTAAACTTTTTCTTCTGTCGTTTTAATTATATTATTTATGTTGTTTTGTGTTTTACGTGTTACCAAACAACTATGTGATAAATTTATTTCAATTTTATTTCTGGTTACACTCGTTAAATATAGCGTTAAGTTCGTCAGGAAAAATGCTCGTAATGAGATTCAGTCATTTTATTACCGCTGGGCTATCACCTCACTGCTGGGCTATCACTATCACGTGATAGCCAAGCGGTGAGACAGTGCGACTCTTTCGAGGGGAACACGAGCTCAAACCCGGGCAGGCACCAATGAGTTTTTCTATTAAAACTCATGCGTCTAATTGATAATTGCAATTTATCACACGCTTTTCGATGAAGGAAAACATTGTGAAGAAACCTGCATATCTCTAGAGAATTCTGTTGATATGTGTAACCTACCAATCCGCATTGGAGCAGCGTGGTAGGTCTTTGCTTCAATCCTTCTCTCCAGAAATGGAGAGAGAAGGCTTTAGCCCGGCAGTGGGCATAGTAACAGGCTGTTACTTTTACTTTACATTTCAGTATCAGTTCAGTTCTTTATTATTTAGCTTCATTTATTTTGTTCAAAAGCATTTTGTTGAGTCAGTCGGCCATTTAATTTAAGGGTTTATTTCCTTTGAGAGTATATTAAACAGCCACTCTGACATATAAGAATAAAATGTTTTTGTTATTAACAATACTTTCGTACAATCAAACGTCCTATTATTAGTTTCTCCTTTTAGCTATTTCATTTTGGTGATTACCATTCTTTTCAGATGTTAAACCTCACAAAGGAAACAAAAATAATTAAAATACTTGGGTCGCTCATTTATCAAAGGTCCGACCGCCTTTTATTGGAGAGCAGACATTACTAAAGAGCTAAATTATATACTTATTTGACATTCTCTAAAGATAAGTTTTACATGAATTAGGTGCATGACTGAGTATCTGTAACATTAAAAACTTTATTGTATATAAAAAACCCCGGTAATAATTACGTCGGAAGTATTCGGTTTTCCTGATTACTTACATTTTGTTTTAAAACCCTGTCTGGGTAATTAAAAAAAAATGAATGATTAGCAGATACAGTTGCCTACTTGAAAGCTGAAAGAGATACTGCAGAACTTTTGTAGAAATCTAAGATTCTCCTAGATAAAATGATAGCAGACCATTGCAGTGTTGTTTTTCTATTTATTTAACCTACAAAGATCGCAATATGGATCGACCGAGGTGTAGGCACATACTTGTACAAAATTATAACACTTAACCTTCGAACAAAATATACTATTATAATAAAGCTTACTACTGAACTTAATAAACTAAGCAGAAGACAAGAATAAATTAACTTCTTAACTAACGTTGAAATTAGAAAACTAAGGGCTCGTGATAATCTTGTTTAGCTACGACAAAACTTTGTTTATATCTCGTTATAAGATCCTTTGTCCTCTACATTCCCAAAAGCTAATACTATGCAAATAATATGGCGACTCAATAACCATTAAATATAGTTACGTAATGGTTACAGTCTCCTATGTTATTTTGCGAGACATGCTTATTTAATACTGCAGATTAAATGAACGGACCTTAGTAAAAACCAGAGATAATATTTTGATATATTTTGGAGCTGTGAATCATTGTATTGTACTTTCATTTTAGACTACTCTACCTTTTCATTTAGTTAAATTGATTAAATCTAGCATTTTAATTAATTTTTAATTATTTACTTATTTGTTTTACGTTTACGCAAATAAAGTCATTGGTGAATAATTGGATTACATGCAGCTAAAAAGTTTAGTAAAAATCAAGCAATACAACAGAACTAACTACTTTGCTATAATCCGCACGGGTTAAGTGAATGCATGCAAAGCCAATGTGTATGAAGCAGGCAAAATCTACGCACCTTATACATGCAGGACCAGTCACCACATGCACCCCAAGGCGCAATTCACCAGCAACAACGCACACAAAAGCAGCACACACACCCACCACCACAATCTCGACGATCGTTTCGCCCCGAAACCGAAGCATCATCAGGAGGATAGGCTCCACGACAAAAATCGTACTGCGCCGCACTACCTATACAAGCAGTCTTAAATAGTTAACCCCCACCAATACCCTCCCCTCCGAACACATGTAGCAAAACGGAATTAGATACATTTACTTGCTCGTTAATTAAGTGACCATTGTTATTTTTTATTATCTCAAGGTGCTCTAACGTATTGAGACGTTGAACATCCAACGTTGAACGTATTGAACATCCCAATATAACATTTAAATTAGAATGCGAACAAATTAGCTCACTGAACTTTTTAGACTTGATTATTACTCGCGTTAATAATAAACATTCATTTGAGATCTTTCGCAAACCAACTTACACCGATGCGATCATACCGGCTTCGTCTTGCCACCCTTGGCAACATAAACTTGCTGCCTTTCATAGCTATGTCCATAGGTTATTGTCGGTCCCTCTCTCAAGGAACAGCTATGAAAAAGAGTTACAAATAATTTACCAGATAGCACTTTCCAATGGTTACACTATAGACACGGTTAAAAACATAATTAAAAATAAACACAAGTCTCAAGTCGCTAAACTTTTGTATGCGGTACCATCTTTTAATAAAACTAATTATAAAGCCAGTCTGACTTACTTTGGAAAATTAACAGATCGAGTGGCAAATATATTTAAATCAAAATCGGGTACTAAACTCTCTTTTAAAACTAACCAATCGCTTCGTAGTTTGTTGTGTAAAAATAAAGATACATTAGATAAGGGTAAAAAATCTGGGGTTTATAAAATAGATTGTCCTGAGTGCAACGGTACATATGTGGGTCAGACTGGCCGAAGTTTTGCGGTTCGATTCCGGGAACATATGGCTGCGTTTAGGAATAATAAACCACAAAATTCTAATTTTGCAAAACATTTGCTAGAAAGCGGTCATAAAGTGCCTAATGACCATTCATTTACAAAAGTAATAATAACCATTCATTTAATATTCTCCACACTTGTGATAAGGGACTCCGTCTCAATACGTTAGAGCACCTTGAGATAATAAAAAATAACAATGGTCACTTAATTAACGAGCAAGTAAATGTATCTAATTCCGTTTTGCTACATGTGTTCGGAGGGGAGGGTATTGGTGGGGGTTAACTATTTAAGACTGCTTGTATAGGTAGTGCGGCGCAGTACGATTTTTGTCGTGGAGCCTATCCTCCTGATGATGCTTCGGTTTCGGGGCGAAACGATCGTCGAGATTGTGGTGGTGGGTGTGTGTGCTGCTTTTGTGTGCGTTGTTGCTGGTGAATTGCGCCTTGGGGTGCATGTGGTGACTGGTCCTGCATGTATAAGGTGCGTAGATTTTGCCTGCTTCATACACATTGGCTTTGCATGCATTCACTTAACCCGTGCGGATTATAGCAAAGTAGTTAGTTCTGTTGTATTGCTTGTAATATGGAATTCCGCAAAGTAACGCCTGCTTCTATAAATCATTTAGTAAAAATAATAATAAACCATGAATAATAATAATGGATCCATGTTTATGTCAAATCCAGTGTGCACTAGTGAAGAAGAAGGTTTTATAGTTAATTGCATCTGAGATGAGATCTGTCAGGCGCTACGATGAAGCGCAAGCTGAGTTATTGTCTCACTAATTCGTAGCGACAGCTCACGGGTCATGTCGTAAAAATCTGAAAATAACGGATACCCATCTGAGACATAATAAATGTTGACTAAATTGCGTACTTAAAAATATAGATTTGTATTCCGAAATTATAATGCAATCGTAATTTCGTTCATATAGTTTATGGGAAATTTACAGACTATATTTTTATAAAACATTGTCTCACCATACAAATATTTAAGAACTTCAAAGATCTGCAGAATTCAGACATTGTTTTTTAAATTGATTATACACGTATTGCTTAAAAAACGGTAATTTTTAGATTTCCTTTATATACGGAATTATTTTCTACTCACGAGTAGATTCAAACGACTCTAGCGATTTTTCTATATGTAGCGTGTAGATTGTTTTAATTATACTTCTTAATTATGTTTCATGCATATACATCCGTAACAATTTTTTTTCTTAGAAATATATTAATAATTATTATTGTACTTTTAATTATCTACTCAGAAATATTTATAATTTTTACAACTAGTAATAACTAACAGAATATTTTGACCGCTTGGTTTAAAGCAAAAGGCACTCTACTTTAGATGTGACATGGCAACATTTTCACTGTAACTGCTCAGCGATATGGCTATTTTATTATAAAAATAAATATGTATTTAGACAGATGTGAGTACACAGACTGAGAGCGTTTACCATTTTATTCTTAATTGGATCACATGACGAGATCTGTCGGGGTCGTGTCGAGATATCCAGAGCAATTAACTTAGCGTTTATTTCAGCGCGATTCCGTAGACTGCGTGAATAATTCATTCTTTTAAATGAAAAATTAATAATAAAAACTTAAGTCCTTGTCGTTTTATTCAGCTTTATGTTTGCTTGTAATTATTATAATTTTATGGAAATATTTTGGTTTATTCCGAATTTTATGACCTACTTCTTATTTATTTTTATTCATTCTATGTAACTCACTTTGCTAAACATAGGTATCTCGATCGAGATACACAGACCTTACGCCGTTTTGGTCAAGCAGCGCCCTCAGCCCTTTCGAGGTCTGTCCTCACAGTAATATTTCCAATGCAGAAACGCTACTCTAGAGGATTGAGAACCAACATCTACCAGTTCATACAACAAATAAAAAAAGTTAATTTTATTTTATCTAACAAAGATAAAATCAAATAAACCTTGCATATGTGAGAAAGACTGATTACAAAAAAGTTCTTCTTTTCCTTATCATTATTCCGTAAGTTTCGTACCGGAGGTTTCCTATGTAAATTGGGGATTCATTGGGGGCTTCTTGTTGTATATCTTTCATATCACGAGCCTTATACTTACGACAGAGACTATCTTATTGTCTAACATTGTATACGCAAATCTCATTTTCATTTCAGTGATTTGGAGTCACAATAATGTTTGGATAATAATAAATTTGTTTCCTATAACTATTAATTCTTCGCGCTGTCTTTATGTGTAGACATTCCAAAAATACCATCATAATTAATCACCATTAATTTCTTCACAAGCAAAATCCGTCTACCACTTTGTTTTGATGAACGATTATCTTGCTTATAAATTGCGACAACCCATTATCTGCCTTAAGCAAATGGCAAATGGTAAATGGAACGTAATTACTTGATTAATTTATCTTTCACAAAGAGTTATGACGGTCAGATTTGTGTAAACGTATGATATTATTTGTTTTTGGTTAGGCCTATACCGATCCTTGATTGAAACAATAAAACTTTCTCAAACAGATTTCAGGACCCTAGGTGCGTCATTCTCTGTTCTTATTAACAATTTATATTTACATCGCATAGTCTTGATGATTTATACCTTGTGTGACTTTTGTTTCAATAGACAGACCAATTTGTATTAACCGCGAAAATTAAAGGTATAGTATTAAGCAGGTATCGGCAACCTGCAGCTCTGTTAAGTTGAAACACTTTTTTTTTCAATCAGGTAACAGTTAATAATCCTATTGATGTAAGAATGCAAGAAAATGATTTCTCGATAAAAATATGTTTATTTTTCAAGCGAATAAATATTATTTCTTGAATTAATTTGCTCTAAATCAAATATACTTTATCATAAAAAAATATGGTACTTCAAAATTTGGATTTTTTTTAATTGCCACTTATGGATCTTTAGTCTTAGAAGGTAAATGAAAAATATTTTGAATTTCAATTCCGGTACAATATGGGTAAGATTAATAGTAATTCACAATACCAGTTTTCTCTGTATCTCCGTCTTAAGATAAATTATCACACACCAACACATATTGGAATATTCCACTAAAAATATTAATTGACAACAATACCGTTTAAATACTACAGTATTTTCTTTGTGTGTGAACGAAACATACTTTTTGTCATTTAAAATTATGTTTATGTGTTGTCAATTAAGTGTAGCTTTTTTTTAGTACAGATGATTTGATGACAGTACGCCGTGTGGTATCCGGCATAGAATAGACCACCCTACTTTCTTACCGAGGTGTCGTAAGAGGCGACTAAGGTATGTGCCGTGTGTTATCAGGCTGGATAGAGTAGACCACCCTCGTTTCTTACCGAGGTGTCGTAAAAGGCGACTAAGTTAAGTTGACGTCAGGCAGGCGGCCGGTCGTAAAATACGTAGCAAAATCATGTGACAACATATTTGTAACATGCTGCGCCGACCCCACTTACAATGGGCAGGAGAATGATGATGATTTGATGACAGTTTTCCTATAAAAATATTTGTAATAAACATGATCATTGTTGCGGTTAGGAAATACCACTAAATGGACAAATAACGTGAAATTGCACGAAAGGGTCTCTTAATTAATATGCTGCTCGGGCTTACAAAGGATTGTAATAAACTCATAAATTTCCTCTGTATAAAGCTTGTCCACATAAAACGAACACTGTCTTAAGTGAGGCGTAACCGGTAAGCCTCTTTTAGCCCCTCACTATGATATTACTGTGATGACATGACTATGCATTGTGATACATATTTAAACTATAAATAAGGAATAATTTTTGGTTGTTTGTGCTTCTTTCACATACAAATGAAGAAAAGGAACGAAGTGATTTTTGGTTACAATTACACGAAGGTTACTTATTATACCTATCTTGGAGGCAGAATTTTTGAATGCTATATTTACATAATAGTATATATTTATTGTTTTCGACGCTTTTGATCACTTGAAATATTAATTATATAATAATCTTCTTATTGATACATTTTATGTGTGTGCAAAACAGAACTTACTGTATGGTTTAAATCTGCGAGTTGATTGGATGGATATTAAATAAATAAATACATATATGGGACACTTACACACACAGTCGTCCGTCCCCAAAGTAAGTAAATTAATACTTGTGTTATGGGTGACGGACAACTGGCAAATATACTACATATATAATATTAAATACATACTTAAATACAAATATACACCCAGGCTCGAAGAACCTCAAAATGACCATTATAGAAAATGTTGGCCCTCGGCGAGAATCGACCCCGCGAACGTATTGAGAACCATGAGTGAATTTTGACTTTTGACTACTTTCTGCTGTCTTTAAGTTCAGTCAAAACGCCTCCCTTTTAATTTTTGTACTAAAATTAAGGTGACCCTAGAAGTGACGGATCGTTATCGTCACAATCTTGAAGAACTTAAACTCTCTTCCGAATTTACAACCGAGTCAGATATTTTTACTCCTTACATTTTTCCTTATAAATAAGAGTATTGAAATAAAAAAATATCTTAGTTATGAATGATGGTCCTAAAATTTAAAAATATACGTAGCTTCGAAGTAAACGTAAAGTTCAGCAAGACGTGATCATTTTTTATAGAAATCAAGATATAGTAATTTTCCACTGAGAGTGAAAATCAAAACATTTTAATATAAAAACACAATTTACTTACATTTTACCAAATTCTATTTACGGCTAAATTTCATTTCTTTTTTGACTGTAATAAAAGCAAAAAAAAATCCTAAAGAAAATCTCAACTTCCAGATAATTTAATCGCCTATAAATCACTAGTCTATAAGTATTTTGGTGTCGGTCCAATCATTTCGCTTCGTGTTCCAGTCCTTTAATTTTTTTCCGTAGACACTGATTTATAGATGATGTTGGTCGAACGTTCTTTCCATTCCAAATTATAGACCCTTATTCGGCTGGCTCAAGAGTTCGAGCCTGATGTCCATTTGGATATATATGTCGATGTAGTTAGTAAGAAAGGTCCGGAGTTACATGGAATTAGAAATTACTTACAAAGAGAACTAAATAAATGTTTCTTTGTAACAAATTCCACGGAACGGATATTGTTGTTTCATATACCCGTATAAAAACGATAAGGATTTTTCTTCACGGTATTATGTTGTGTTTTCGTAATTGTACTCGGCTAGATATATCAATTTTGTTCATAATAAGTCTGTAAAATTCTGCGAAACCTATTTTTGGTTATTGTAGAATAGCTTGCATTTCACTATGTTTGCTTACTATATTTTTACGTATGTACTGGATATATATATATATATATATATATATATATATATATATATATCTGGATATATATATATATACATATATATCCAGTGATGAGTAAGCATAGATACTTTCAAGCATAGAGCTTTCTCTGTCGCCCGTTTTCTGACAAAGAGGCTTTAAGGGTGTTTCATAAATACATTTCATAACAGTTTCTTCAAACATTAATCCTATAAAAAATGCGAAAAAAGCGATTTTCAATTAATCTAGCCAGATATGATTTCATATTACTCCCATAAAGCTTTTTAATATATTGAAAACTATTTACAAGATTTTATTATAGAGCTCAAGATTTAAGAGCTAAGCAATAGAAAAAGGGTAATATATTGTCATTTTTTTTTAAACTTATGAGCTATATTTATACTTTTGATGAAAATTACGAAAATTTACCAACAACTATGTATAAAATATGTATGTTGTTACGTTCATAGGAACTTTGATATTCATTTCTGATGTAATTCTCCAGTGTATGTAACATCTGTACTAGAAATTTAATTATCAATATAAATTGAGTCAGTGAATTGATTACACTTAAAATTGAAGTGTTTTAATTAATATATGGATTCTATTCCATTTCGTTCATGTGATAAATATTATTTACAAATTATGGGCGGCAAATATTGTTGTTATATAAAAACTTATTTCTATGAACTAAAATTAAGATATATTCTAAAACCTAACACTAAAAATTAAATTTAATATCATGCAAATATTTATGTATTGAAGCAAGCAATACTTCTTAATCTTTTTCTGAAATAAATCGATCGACGTAAATACGGTATTTCCAAATAGACATAACTATGCGTCAATGTGGTGCTGATGTGTTATATTGTTGTCTTAGATTGATAAAAGCCATCAGTAAAATTGCATCAATACTTATTATAAAACAAAGCCCCCAAAAACTGTCTGTCTGTATTTGATCCATTTTCTCAAAATCTGCTGAATGGGTTTTTATACGGTTTTTATTAAAAGATAGCGCTATCTTCCGGAAGATTTAGGTAAATAGTTTAGTTAAGTTAGTACATGACAATCTTTGTAAAATGTGTTGAAGAAGTCGCGCGGTTGTAATAAAACTCGTTGTTGGGAGCTTCACTTTCGTGTACCGCGTAAACTAGAAGAGATACACTAAAGTTATCTACAAAATGATTGTAGATTTAAAAATACTATAAGAAAGTCCGCGATAACCTGTTTCTATCTCTTATGGGTAAACAACAATATCTAAGCAGTAAAGTTGACGATTCAAAAGCACTTGTTTACAAGTTAACTTGAAAAAAGAATATTTTGAATTTAAACTAACAGTCGGATACAACAACTTTGATTATTATATAAATAAACAGGTCACACCGCGATAAAATCGAATTACCTTTAAACGTTTCGGCAGAGTTGCATCCACCGTGGTCACAAACTGACTGGATGCCGAAACGTCGAACCTATAAAGGTAATTAGATTTTGTTGCAATGTGACCCGTTTATTTATATAATAATTAATATGACACGCGAAAGTTTAAAATCAACAACTTTTATGTTCAAAAGTTCATAACTAGACAAATCCCGCTTGTTGGGATTTACGTGGGAAAAACTTAGTGGCACCCAGACCCACGCGGTTGAAGCCGCAGGCACTGCTAGTTAAAAATGTTTGTTATTTTGCGTTACAAGCCATTGCCATATTAACGGATTATTCTTAATAGTTTCCACTGTTATGTTGTTGTATCCGACATATACTAGTTTTTTTTTCAAGCTCCAAAAACAATTAACCTTCTTATATTTTGTAATAAGTTTACTTACCTTTACATTTGAATTTTAGTCAGAGTAGAGATATTTATTACTTTCTCAGTGATGATAAACATAACTACAATCAATCCCAACATTTCCTTCACGACCAATGATACGTGTATATTCCAGAAGAATTTCTATTTCGCAGCCTGTATCTAATTACTATACTATCTCGGAAAGATCTCGATCGTTCACGCCGTTATGCGCTCTTATCAAGCTGACGTGTTCATATTTGGTTTTTCGGACGGACATATTGCGTAGTTATGTAGACGTTATATCTTTGTGCTATTAGTAAAGATATAATTGTTAATGATTTTATTAGATTTAGAGAGATTTAGATGCTAGCGTATTCTTCTAATTCTATTTCTAGTTCTCCTTTAATTCCTACCGTATGAAAAGAGTATTTATTTACAAGATAAAATACATCTTTACAAGCATAAGTTTAAACGTTTGAATAAAGGATATATTTTTTGGTATGAATTGACATTGACATGAATTGACATGAAGTGTATTTGACTATATAGAACTTTATTTTATTACTTTTGGAGATAAATTTCTAAAGTTACTCCAGTATTTATTATTACATTTACGTTGGTAACACTGCTTCCCCGGTAACATTGCATTTATCTTAAATCTTTAACCGTTGCACTCTTTAACAAAATATTTATATGTATATACTCGTATATATAAATATTTATATACAGAGTTATGTAAGATTGCTTTAGTTTATGGTAGTGCATTATTATGATAAGTTATTACTCTTATTCCTATATTCTAATTTATACCTTTTGACTTTACTCATTATGAAATTTTACAAATATTTCATTTTACCACAATGAAATTCCATGAAACTGCAATTCAGTTGTTATGTTTATTTCTTCTGCGAAAAACAAAAGTGGATATCGAAAGCAGAATTAATTACGATTCAATACAAAATACAAGCGAATCAAAACGATATTCCAATTTGCAAAAAGGTCATGAATTCGAGCAAAACTTCGAGTGTTCCATTCATTTGTTTTAGCGCTTGCCTAGAGATCGAAATGTTTTGGTATAATCAATTTTACACAGTGATATCCTTAGATAATAACTAATATTCCATGAAACGAGACATCCTCTTTGATAACAAAAAAAGTGCGTGTGTTAACTAAAGATACAACTTTTTTATTTGCCTTGCTCGTTGGTTATTACTTCTTTTGCAAAGAACCTTTACAGAAAAGCCACAACATTAACTCCCATAACTATTATTTCCTTCCCCATACCGTCTCAATAAACTTATAATAGCGATAAGTTTTCCTGAAAGGGCTGTTGTAACGATAAAACTGCCTGTTGTACATTTGGAATATGTAAATACGTCATTTCCTCCTTATGTAAGTTATATAACATAAATTTGACTGTTTTAAATACACAGTAATAGTTATTTTTGGTGTATATATTGTAATCATCTCTTACATATTTATCGTACTTATCTCTTAAAAGACATCTTTTTTAAATTTATTGTGGAAGTGGAATATTGCAAGTTAAATTTGACCCACTTCCCGGTGTCAGATTGTGCTGAAATTTCACATACTGGTTCAGTACCGATGACAATGCATGTTTATGATAAGCACAATTTGATACTGCTGCCATTTATTGCCAGGATTGGCCCAAGACAAGTGAACTCAACGGTTAACAGTAGGGACACGAAATTTTGTTAGAAGCTTTTTCAAAAGTTTATTCTTCGTGCCTGATTCATTTTATTATATAGATTTATGCTCTTTAGGTTTTTGATATAGCCTATTCCATAATCGATAATAATCCTTCTAATTTCTCCTATTGAAGAAAAAATCACGTTACATACAAAATCACATTACATACAAGATTTTTAGACACAAAGACACTATAATTGTCCATTTTTGTATTATTAAATAAATCTATTACAGTGTACAGATAATCCAATTCTTTTGTATTTTTGAATAAGGATTCTATGTTTTTTTTAATGTTATATTGATGTGTGAGCGCAAATATGTTCATTTCACGATTCAAAATACCTAATCTTGCCGATGTATGAAAAGAGTTAAATAACGGCAGCGTGTGTATGCTAATGCTCAAATGAGCTATATATTTTACAAACTGTACCCAAGAATTAAAAAACGGAATATTATTGTCCTATATGTTAGCTCGATATAACCTTCACTTATACCAAATTTTATCAATATTTCTCCATAGCAGAATCTACACATTAGCCATGAACGCGTTACAGGAAGGCAGGGTTTTGCATCTACTCATATTACATTAGTATAGAAATGGGTCTTTAATAAGACACTACACTTTTGGGCTCTTTAAAACGCACTTATAAGACAAAAAAAAAAGATATTCATGAAATATTAATATTTAAAAATGTTGTCCGGGAATGGTTGGTGCTTTTGTGAAAAGAATAAGAAAATGAATGTTATTTTTTCCCAATCTTTCTCATAATCATTATGACAAAGGCCAAACACGCTATCTGTCGCTATTGTATTTAAAGTAATGAATGTATTTGTCTCCTAAAACTTAATTTTAGCTCTACTTTTTAATTTTTCTTTAATCTAAGTTACTTAGTTATTTGAACATTCTGAACTAGTTTTTGATGTGAAGTAACTTTAGATCCAATATTTTAATAATTTGATGGATTTATTGCCTGTTGACGCTCGATTTTTAAACATGTTCTTGAATAAAATCAATTATTTACATTATCATTAAAATAACCTGAAAGGAAACATGCATTTTATAAATGAATAATTGGATGTAATTTTTTTTGCAAATCGAATATTTTTGTAACGGTTTATCATAAATTTTAAAACAGAATGTTAACTGTATGCTTCCAGTATGGCATGTCAACTCTGTTTTGACTAACCGCCAGATTTCATTTATTCTACCCCACATTTAATGCGGTTTACTATGTAATATAATAATTTAATTTTTATGGGGGCATAACCTCACGTTAGAATATATCACACGAATAGCTTTATGACACATCCCTTTCGCGTTATGAAGATATTAACATAAAGAACGTGTGAAAAACTCATAATGTCTACTGTTGATAATATTTTCGCTGACAAATTGTGACTGCTGTAATAATGTGACGCAGGCGTTAAATCAAGGATAAAACGGCTAAGGATATATAAGTCATCAGCAGACCTGTTTTTTTTTCATTGCAGAAAAATATTTGTGTACTTATTGGCGTATTTAGTCAATTAAGCCAATTTTAAATATCTAAAATTTCTCGGTTACTTTGACATTTACAAATTTGATAACTTTTATCTATTATTATGCCACAGTTAAGAAAAATCTCATTAAAACATTGAGGCCCACATCTTTGCATCAGTACTTATTGAGTTTTAATTTATTATTGTTTTTCATAAACATTTTCATCTTGTCTATCATGTACAAACGTCTAAATACTTAATCTTATAACAGTTTTTTAAGCGTCTTTAATCACAACTAGCTAACGGTTGTCACCAAACAGGAGCTAATAATTTACTTTCTATTACAATTCTGATTCTGAAATTATTCATAACATTTTTTATTGTACATGTAAACATTGATTCCGTGGAGCCCAAAGTTCTTCAAAAATCAATATATAAAATATGTTTGTTAAATCTATCTACACGAAACGCCGAAATGCCGAGTTTGCTGGCGTTGATTAACGTCAATTACGTGAAAGTTCTAAATTATTCGCATTACACTTTCACAGTTTCGCTCACTTGCCAAATGTTCCGTTTATCGACAGGGCTGCGGCAGTCAAGTTGTTCGTATTGAAAGTTAACTAGGGGTGCATGACTGCACGTTTACTGAGAGCGGTTTTTGCTTGCTCCGCAAATAGCAGCTATAAAAATTTTCATCGAAAAGAAAATATAAAATATTTATTGTTTTATAATAGTCTACTTTTCTATATGTGAGACTGTGTACTGGTTAAAAATATTGATAAATATTCGTGATTTTAAATTAATAACTAAATTTAAAATAGTAAATTGAATAAGTGGTGGCATTTTTTTCACCACTGGGATCAGAGTTGCCGCTGGCGGGGATGGGATCAATGATTCTCAGGTACACTATCCCCACCACCAACAGCTTGGTGGAGCATACAGGTCATTTTAGTCGGTGCGAGTTGGACTTAACCACCGCCTGCTCCGTCGGGCGATGGTACCCATAAGGGGTTTTATCCTATATAAAAAAAGGTTAGGTTAGGTTAGGTTGGGGTGCTAATTTCGGTCGGCCACTTCGAAGCACATTTTATGGCTTCTTTATGGGCTTAATACTCAGCAGTCAGCCTGTTATGAATCAGCATTCAGCTGGATGGTAATCCCTAAACCATCTCTGGTAAGCACTATCAGGATATTGTCTTTATGAGCTGGCGTATATTGAACAAATAAACCTTTTGAAACCTTTAAGAGAATGTGATTAATATTCTTTATTCCATATAAGCAGGCATGGATGGATAGATTACGGTATCACTAATTGTATTATGAGATACTTAGTAGTGAAGCGCCAAAAGTTATACCAAGAATTATTCAATATTGAGGGACCTATATTTTTTATTTCATATTTGACAGAAATCATTCGAAATAATGTTGAATATAGAGTAACTTTCTCATGCACTGCTCGTAGAATTTCAAAGCTTTCAACTTTACATTATAGAGTTTTATCAGCTGAGGATTTTTCTTTGGCGGCACAATACGTGCATTGAATGTCGGTTAGAGAATATTTGTAGCAATGTGTGATGTTAATAATTGTGTGTACCATTTAAATCTCACGCTTGCGCTACACTCAAATCGATTGTGTTTTATGATTTAGTTAGTCGTTCCTCTTAGTCGTAAAAAAAATACTCAGAAAATAGTAGTCTCAAACAAAACAAAATTTCAGTGTCTTTATACTTTCAAAAGGGTTTAAAATTTAAACAAGTTATCTTTAAAATTTAAAGACAAACCAACAAACTGTTTTTTTTAGAAAATGTTAGCCGTCGATGAGTATCGAACCTGTGACCTGGAGCTGAAGGCAGCGTCACTGTCATCTGCGCCAACTAGCCAGTCCAAAGATCGAAATTTCGTCGTCTATGTTACTGATAACAACTAAAAACGAATTTCAAGAAAACATTCATGAACACACTTTTTTCCTACACCTACCACTACATGTGTAAATCAAGATATTGATTTTACAGATAAGCTCAAGCATAGAGTAAATATACTAGAACAGAGGAGACAGGCATGCCTGTACGTGAGAGTGTTAATATAAATTATGAAAGTGAAGTAGACACTCTTAAACTCCATCTTTGTGTAAACGTACATAAAAAAGAGTATAACATATAAAAACAGATAGAAATAGTCTCATTTGATTTCTCTTTATTGTAATAGGTCACATGTTATGCTGGCTACCCTCCTCTAGTTTAATAACTCTATGGGCTCGACCTTTTGTTAATAAGTTGCAATGTGCCTCCAATCGCACGACCGTCCAATATATTTCATAACTGTTTATTTGCGTTGTTAATTATTATTCCCTACGGATAGTTAAAATAATAATTTTCGGCGTGGTAACTACATATTATGCGGTCGTCCCAACTTCCGACCCAACAAGATTACTAACGGTCAGCTGGAGCAGTAACTCGCTTATTGCTATCCCCGACTTAACATGGATTTCAATCTGTATTTTAATTGTGATTTGCGAACCCGGGATTTCGTAACTTCAAAGTTCGATAGGCATTGTAGATGTAGGGCTTTAAAGTTAATACTAAACAAGGCAAGTTAAAAAATATTTAAAGCAAACTTCTGTCCATTCTGTTAATCATTAAGGGGCTCCCTCATCTGGTCAGCAGCCTAAGGTCATCGGTACCATAAATATGCATTGTCATCGAGACTGGATCAGTATGTAAAATTTCAGCTCGATCGTACACCGGCAAGTGGGTCAAATTTAACTTCCAAGATTCCAACTTTACATACATACACGGCAACTTGAATAAACGCTTTAAAAAATGGAAGCTTGTTATCCAAATTCAAATTGTCGCAATAATTCTTATAGAGAACACACTACTTATAAAGAAGACATATGTATATTATATACATATATACTCTATTGATTTCCTCCTATATTCTTTAAACAAACTTTATTATAAACAAAGTTGCAAAGCGGTCTGTCTAGTCCATTTTCTCAAAATCTACTGAACGGATTTTACTTAACTGTAGTGCAATTCTTCCGGAAGGGTTAAGTTAATAGTACATTACCATTTTTTGTAAAATTTGTTGAAGAGGTCGCGCAGTTGTAAAACAACCTACCTCCCGGGAGCTTAAGTCGCGTACGCTGCGTACACCAAAAGAGATACACTAAACACACGAGAGAATTGTAGATCTAAAAAATAATACAAGAAATTCCGTGATAACCTGTCTCTATCTGTTATTGTTAACTAACAATTAACTACTTTTATGTTCAAAATTTCATAACATGAAAATTTCCGCTCGTTGAGATTTACGCGGCAAATCTTTGTGACACCTAGATTTCCACCTTGCACTCTCCCCCTGACGGTAAGCTGTTTTTGTCGTTATTATGAGTAGAAGGTAGTAGAAGTCTCTCAACAAATAAATTTTGTTACCGAATTTCTATATTTCAAAGATTATAAATGATAAGAACAAAAGCTTAAATTATTTGCGCACTACACTTAATCCGGATATATTTTTATTAGAAGCTAAAAGACGATAATTAATCATGTTTTTATGCAGAAAAGAAAAGCGAGGAAAACAACATTGTTGTACAATTACCATCCGCGTCACTTCCATCGCGTCTTTCCTTAGAGATTTATGTCGTTGCAATAAAATCTTCTCGTTTGAATAAACATCGCCGGCTGTGACAAATTACTGGCGTTCGCCGCTAAAAGCCAGCGAACATTAGCTGATATAAATATTTTCGAAGCACGTCAAATGGGTTCCATTTTGCATAATTGCTACGTATTTTTATTTAGCTTATTCAGATTTTGGTTTACAATAATTGTTAGAAGTAATGCCGTGTGGAATCCGACCGAGCAGGATAGGTCACTTAATTTCTTACCGAGGTGTTGTAAGAGGCGACTTTTTTTTTAATCGTATGGCATTTATGTTGAATTACTATAAGCGTTAGTTGAGAGTAAAAAAGAATAATAAATAATAATAATAATACTAAATATTATAATGCAATAAATTAATACAAACAAATGTCAAAGTAAGAGGCAACTAAGGTAAGTCGACCCACCGTAGGGTTATCAAATTCAAATTTCAAATTCAAAATATTCTTTATTCAAGTAAACTTGTAAACAAGTGCTTTTGAATCGTCAACTTTACTGCTGGTTCGGAAAGCCGTCCTACCGAGAAGAGCCAGCAAGAAACTCGGTGGAGCTCTTTTAAAAAAGAAGATTCTTAATACTAATTACATTTTGTCATAGCTATCCTGCACAAGGTCAAAGAGCAGCTATATCCACGCATTCTTATCATCAATGTAAGCCTCCACGGTATAATAGGCTTTCTGTATCAGCCTCTTTTTAACAGTATTTTTAAATTGCTGTAATGGCAAAGTTAAAATTGATTGTGGAATTTTGTTATAGAATCTTATACCCAAACCCACAAACGACTTACGTACTCTTACAAGGCGCAAAGCAGGAGCCGCAAGCTTATGTCGGTTCCTACTTTGTCTATTATATACATCGCCAATCTTTTTATAATTATGTATATTTTTATGCACAAAAATCAAATTGCTAAAAATATACTGTGAAGCTAACGTAAGAATACCTGTTTCCTTAAACTTCTCTCGCAGGGACTCACGCGAATTCAAATTATAAATGCCACGTATGGCTCTTTTTTGCAATACAAAAATTTTCTCAATATCAGCACATTTACCCCATAACATTATTCCATAAGACATAATGCTATGGAAGTAAGCAAAATAAACTAGTTTTGCTGTTTCGACGTCTGTAAACTGTCTTATCTTTCGAATAGCTGGCTGGCTGGAATATTATCCGGCTGAGTAGAATAGTCCACCCTCAATTTTTAACGAATTGTCCTAAAAGGCGACTAAGGTAAGTTGATCCACCGTGTGGTATCCGGTTGAGTAGAGTTGACCATCCTCATTTCTAACCGAGGAGTCGTAAAATACGACTAAGGTAAGTTGAGGTCAGGCAGGCGGCCGGGTCGAGTCAACATGTTTGTAATATGTTGACCCGACCCCAACTGTGATATTAGAAGTAATTAGATTTACATTATAATGTATAACAATAAAGAATGATAAAGATTAGCTCAGTAGTAGCACAATCAGAGGCTCAGAGACATTGTGTCAGCCTACCGAATAATATAAAGAATAGAATAATATAAATACCGTCTAATTTTTATATATATACGGTCTGAGAATATTGAGGGTAAAAACTCTTAGATTAATGTATTGAAATGCGTGTATGTACTCAAAATAAATAAAGTTCCCTCATTTATTTTGAGCCCAAGACTATACAATTCTTTAATTAAGGATATTACATAGAAACTCAAATAAATTGAATGACATCTAACATGACGTAATTAAACTCAAAAAAGACTTGTGTAATAAAGAATAATGGATACAGAAACGTGGGGAGACCCTTGACGCTGTTGCAAAAACAACTTTTAGTTGAGAAAACGTTCCATTTCAAATCGTTACTCGTTTACCGCATGATTAGAAGAGTATAAGTATTATAAATTAATATTACGCGAAAAAAACGTATTAATTTCCTCTGATTGTAGAAGACATTGGATATTTCTTAGAATATTATACTTATTAAATGTAGTGGATATTCCACACAACACGTAAAAATTTTACTGGTATTTTTTTTCGTAACAATGTAAACACACACGTTCGTCCGTCACCAAAAACTCAATACACGTGTTATGGGCAAAATGTTTAGATCGATATGAAATATTTCCAATTTCTAATTCAAAATTTCATGCTTAATTATAAAAAAAAAACATTTTAATTATTGTCTTGTAATATCTATAACCTTATAACTAAATTAAATTTAACTTTACTTCGAAATTACTAAGGTAATTACGTTTCAACAGGGTGTTCTAAGTGTACAGTATGACGAGACTGTAAATTTATTTATTCGTCGACTTCTACCTCCTATGCTACTCCTGTTTGCTAACTTTATATGTATATAACCTACTTTAATGCCTCTCGCAACTACGCTACTCTTAGGTATTATGTTAATCGTTGCCTAAATTAAGCGAAACATTGCATGAATATAAATATAGTATGGTAGTTATTAAGTCACTTGTAAGGTTTTAAATACGTTAGAAAATAACAGCTTATCCTTGTGCATGCAACCTTTAAGTTTATAATTATTAAAGTGCATATTAAACTTTATAACTGTATACTTGTGTACGTGTACATGTAACGTAAGTCACACACACACCTACACGTACTGTGATTTTCTTAGATAGAATCTTCTTTCTCCTACCCTTATCCCACTCTAAGTGGGGTCGGTCCAACATGTTTTCCTCTTCCATTCTTTTCTATCATTCGTCAACTCTGGCGCTACTCCTTTTATACGCATGTCATACTTCACACATTCCAACCATCTCTTTTTAGGCCTCCCTCTAGTCACATATCCATCCACATTCATATTAAAAACTCGCTTAGTCACATGATCTTCATCCCTCCTCATTACATGTCCATACCATCCCAATCTTGCACCTTTCATCTTTTCCATAATGGGCGCAACTTTCATACTTCCCCTAATATACTCATTTCTTATTTTATCTAGTCTTGTCACACCACACATCCACCTTAACATCCTCATCTCATTTGCATGCACTCTTCTTTCATCCATCTTTTTCATTGCCCAACATTCTGATCCATACATTACGACAGGTCTAATGACTGATTTATAAATTTTCCCCTTAAGTTTAGGGGGCATTCGGGGGTCGCATATTGTGCCTGAGACCTGTCGCCACTTCATCCATCCTGCATTCATTCTATTCCTCACGTCGCGATCAATTTCACCGTTCTTTTGAAAAAGCGAACCAAGGTACCGGAAGTCGGAGCAGACTGATTTTCTTAGATAGAATAAATGTGTTAAATTACATAACTAAATTAGATAATTTGTAAATCAAAAGTTTACTGGTCTTATTGATTTTATGTGGATGGATGGCTACTTATAAACATAATTAGAATATGAGGGTCAAATATCGCTTGTATCCATGACAATTTCTTGTTCTGTGCGATAATTAAAATTATCCTTTAAAATATTTAGTAAATGGCGGAACAATAGTCATCTCTAGGACAAAAGTTGTTGATGTATACCGGAATATTGTTCGCGAAAGGTGCGGATTTTCCCACGACAATTTCCTTTGCTGTAAATTGCGTAATTAATTGTAAATATCAATTTTGCGCCTGAGTTCTGTAGAATTTTGTTTCCGATTGTTAAACTTAAACTGCTCTATAAACTTCGTCAAACAATAACGACGTACTTGTAAAGCTACAAGTACTCGATGGTTTCAAAGAAATTTTTCTCGTTTCACCACGATGGGTATCCCAACTGAATGAGTTTTTTTTGGGTTATATGAATAAGATCATATTACAAATATTAATAATTATTAAATATTAGTGTTAATATATGTAAATATATATATTTTTTAATTTTTATTATTTAATTCTAATTTTGTTTAAAGTTTTTATAAATCTTTGTTTTTGTGAAATAGTTAAGTAAATTGTCAATAATTCATAAATTTGCATTAAATATATTTTCTCTAGATCGGAAAATATTGCCTAATAAACAAATAAAGGAAAAACGAAAATTTTAAAAAAATGAATGAAAGTTTGAATCTATTGGAATCTATTACTTTTTTATGTGCTAGACCTTAAGCATTGCTATGATTTCAATGCTACATTAAATCTAATAGAATGTTGTATCTGCCTGTAATCTGGTAGTAAGTGAAGTACTAATGACCTAAGTCATCTATATAGAAATAGGTCAGAAACGTATATCCAAAATTCGTACACCTATTTTGTTTGTAAAGTAGAATCTATAAATCTAGATCGCTCTCATATTTAGAAAATTTATCCATGTTCGGGGACCGTAACATAGGATGTCAACAAAAAGACAAAGGGTTTGTAATTTGACTAGAGAAACTTTATTACTTGTTTCGGGAAAGGGTCTTCTGATTTACCATATTTGGTTTGCTAATATTATCGAATGGGAACATAACTTTTTAAAATAAATTGTGCTTTTGTAAGAAATATTAAATACAATCTGTACCCAAGGATTTGTGCATGTCTAATAACCTTAATGCTAAAATAACCTCAATTATGTATGATGGGTTTTATCCTATTCCAAAATAAGGGGATTTTTATACCTCATTTTAGTCCGGTATATAAGCTTCAGTTGTGCCAAAGTTTCATAAATTTTGCTTTAGCAGATTGGAAAGCAAATTTCCTTCATGCCCTTAAAATTACTATATCAGAGAAGTATATTCGAAACCTGTCATAATTATATATCTATATCATCTTATATCAGATATCTTAATAAATTAAATCTTTAAAGCATTACACGTTTACGCCGAAGTATATAGGTATGTCCTTCACATTTTTATATAATTTTGGCAACAACTCAACATGCACTTTCTAATGGCCCTTACTAAAACATCAAAAAGTAGACTTTGGACTGTAAGTATTGATAAACTTTTGTACCAAGCTTAATAGCCAAGTTTTGTACTTTTGAAACAAATAAATCCTAATAAATAAAACTTTTTCTTGAACATAAAGCAAACTAATTACGTTTGTAAAGAATTTCGGTAGGAATATAAAGTAATGGTTTTTATGGCTGAAGTTATTTTCTATGGATGTCCGTTACTATACAATGCTGTTAGGTTGATGCACACATATTTTTTTCATTCACACTAATGAAAACCAAGAGTATGACAGTCCATGTGTATATGCGCATTAATACTGATCACTATTAATTAAGCAAAACTTATGAGTATTTCTAGGAAGATTATATGATGAAAATAGAGTATTCAATAATATCATTAGTTATTATATTTATGTATGCTTTTTTGCAGGTAGAAAACTTCAATATATGACAAGTAATATAGTATACGTGTGTCGATTTTATTTTAACCTATTTTTATAGAATACAAAATTACGTACTAGTGTTATAGGAGCTATAATGTCGTTTTATATCTCCTATTCAAATCAATTATTCAATTATTATTCAAATTAGCTTTTTCATGTGCTTTTGAATCGTCAAAGATCGATATGATTATTGAAACTACTACTGGTTTATAAACCGAGAAGAATTATGAAGAAACTCAGCGGTCAATCGTTTATACAATTTAAATTTAGAAATATTATCTTTGTATATTTAAAGTATAATTCAACAGACATATAAACATGACATGTATAGTACCTTATTATTAGGTTCAATAGAACCAGAACACTAGTAGAGATCTTTCATTCTAAAAGTGCACGCCCCTCCAATGTCTTTACTCACCCACAAATAACTTATGTACAGACGAAATACACGCAAACTTGTTATTCTAATTGGTTACTCAGTTGCGGGACAGACACGAAAGCAGGAGCACGCATCGATTATTGCCAAAAGTACAGTTAGCATGTCATAAAAAAGATGATAAATATTTTTATTTTTTATTTTAGATAATATTTAGATAATTTTTTTCTTTAATAGAAAAATATGGTGAATTTTATAAAACTATGTGGCGAAAAAAAAACGGGCAAACTTAACATCTATCATTATTTCATCATTAAAGCCATTGCTTTAATTAAGGAACGAATTGACATGATTGATAGAAATATGTGGGAAAATACGTGTCGAAATTGACTGGCCCGTTGGCGCAGTGGGTATGACCCTGCCTTCAGCTCCACGGGTCGCGGGTTCGATTCCCGCCGAGGGACAAACATTTTCTATCAGCAAATTGTTGGTTCTTCGAGCCTGGGTGTGTATTTGTATTTAAGTATGTATTTAAACTTATATATGTAGTATATCTACCAGTTGTCCATCACTCATAACACAAGTATTAAGTTACTTACTTTGGGATGGACGACCGTGTGTGTAAATGTCCCATATATTTATTTATTTAAATGTGAATGATATTGAGATAGAATATATGAAAAATTTTGAATTTATAATTAATGTTGAGTCTGAATCTGAAGATAGCGACGTGAGTGAATAGCGTTAAAATAGTAAATATTTATTGCGCTTTAATTTTTTTCTTTTTTTACTAATAAAATAAATGAACAGACTTCTGTACATTACGTTGTATTTATCATTCTAATAGTTGCATAATGAATATATGATATGATCTTTATTAAATTAAGTTGGCAAGCTAGCTCTTGATTGCGAATTCACCTGATGGATGCCGATGTAGTTTAAGTTTCTTGAAAGGGTTTGGAGATTAAACGTGTAACCATTCAGAGTTTTTACACGACATCGTACCTGAATGCTAATCCGCTTGGTGGTACGTCTTTGTCAGAAGGGTACGTCGGAAGTATCTATCTAGTCAAGACCAGGGATAAATTTTACAAATATACTAATATGTTTTTTCTAGGATTCGAATGCGGAACTTCCAGTTTACAATCCACAGCGCTTACTATTACTTCAGGGAAACGTTAAAAAATTACTTTTATTCTGAAGAATTTTCAACATAAATTTGATTATAAATATGAAATTAATTTTATTTTTATGCAAACGTTACTTGTAATCCGTGTAACCGGATTGGTTGGTCAACCAGTGCACAAATGATAGGAACGCGTGACAGAATAGACGTGTTGTCTCATACAAAGCGTGCATTCTCCGCCATATATATATGCTTGACTTATACCAGTCGAGCAATTGGTTGACCTTTAAGTGCGCGAATGAGTCTCGTCAACTTTGAAATTGCTGCGCGCGCACATATAAAATAGTACAGTCAATATTTTCTCTCACACATTAAAATAATGTAATTTGGTGAAGGGGCGTGCACTTTTAGAATGAAAGATCTCTACCTTCTTTAAGGATCTATACAGAACACTCATACAGCTGACGGGAGACCCCAAGAGCTGGTAGAGATGCCTAGGCTATAGAAGTCCGGCCAGGCAAAGAGGTCATGGGTTGCCTGTGTATTGCCACCCTATGTCATTGTAGTGGATTCGATAGTTTTCATTTAATATAAATATGTATATATTTTTATTTCTATTATTTTAAATAAAAATATTTCATTATACTTTAGTTAGAATTGCATTGATTTTTTTTTATTCTTGTAATTGAGCACTATTTTGTTTAGTTCTTACTGTGAAATTCAGTTTAATCTAAATAATTGTCTTCATATGATTATATGCATATCCACCACATGCAATCCTTATCTATTTTCGTCGTGTGGTATCCGGCTGAGTAGAATAGACCACCCTCATTTCTTACCGAGGTGTCGTAAAAGGCGACTGAGGTAAGTTGACCCGCCGTGTGGTATCCGGTTGAGTAGAATAGACCACCCTCTTTCTTACTGACGGTTCGTAAAATACGACTAATGTAAATTGACGTCAGGCAGGCGGTCGGTCGTAAAATATAATACGTAGCCAAATCATGCGACAACATGCTTGTAATATGGTGTGCCGACCCCATTTAAAGTGGGATAAGGGCAAGAGGATAATGCAATTCTTATCTATTTAGTTCTTTATTGTACATACATACATATACATATTGTTATAAAAGAGAAAAAAATCCTTTCGTCTTGAATCCGACACGTAGATTTTTTTCACAATTGTCTAATATTTATATAATAATAAGAAGTTTTAATAACTGAGGAAAATGTTTGTTTCAGAAACCCTTTCCCGTTCCTAACTTGATTGTAGATTGAAGTTTTGTGTGAATAGGTCGAGTTTACATAGGACTAGGTTTTTCAAAGTAACTTAGGAGCGATTATTAGTTCACATAATTTGATATCAAATAAAGTAAATTTGACTCATATCAAAGTTTCAGTCTAGCTAGTAAAAATTACAAGATATTGACGAAAAATTATGAACACTCAAAGTTTACTTGTCATAATGTGTTAACTAGAATATAGTCTTAACGGGTTTGTTAAGGGCTAAGTTGAAATTGATAAAGCATTGCGTTTATTTATTTTAAGCATCTTACGAGTATTCGACGCGTCAACTCAATTTTATTCTCAATTTTATGCTATATTTATATATAGATATATATATATATATTATTAGTATTAGATTAGTCCTGAAAGGGTAACAAACAGTAAAACATTCTTTGGTTATCGTCATAATAGTATAAATTCGTATTTTAAAGTCAAACAACATTGTACATCAATGATAATTGTTATTTTTTGTAACTTACAAACAGGCAATAAGTGCATGAATGGGAACTGATTTAAGTATAGCTGGATAAACTTTGTACTATTATGCGTATAACAGTTATGCGAAGCAGATAGGTGCGCTGTTGATGAACGCCGCACGTCGGATGCGACTCAGATATTATTCCTAACCGGAAAACCCTCCATGCATATTCATGTGCTCGATCCATCCATCGAGATGTGTATTAATTTACATGCTGATCTGACAACGTTGCCCATTTTCGTTTCTTTTCTGTTCCTTCAATTTCTTTAGTGTTCGTGACGTGCGATTCGTAGGCAAATATGCCCTTAAAATAAAGTCAAAAATATTTAATCTTATCATTGGAATTTCCCCGTAATGGACTTTCTTAATTAACGCTGAAGCATATGTGATTTCATTTCCTTTTCTAAAAATTCTTTATCAATGAAATTAAAAATTTGATTTTTAATTTTACAGACAATTAAGCTTAAATAAGAAGTAAAAAGCATTTTAGTCCATGCGGAGTTATTGCTTTTAATAAAATCGCACATCTTTATTGAATAATTGCTTTATTAGTTGAAAACGATTTAGTGGATCTAAGCTTACCAAAAATTACCAAAAAATTATCGTACAAAGAATTAGTATCTACTTATACTAAAGTATATTTTAGTTGTGTAAAACTATAGTTTAGTTTAGTTATAGTTAGGCTAGGTAGGTACATACGAGTAGATAGACGATGACAAAAATGTTCCAGCCACTGGATCCCAAGGGCCCAGCATCGCGTGTCGTGGATTTGACCTTGACCTAGTGGACGTCTATAGGTTGAAAAAGGACAAAAGAAGCAAAGAAGATTTTGTAAAATTAATGTGCCTTTATACTTGTAATTAATTTTTAAACGTCATTTTAAATTGTGTACCAATTCAATTAAGTCTCAATTATAAAACAGCTCAATAAAATTAATGTCGTCATTGAGATAAAATATTTTAATCAATTTGTTGTTGATTACCCATCGCTTTGATTAAATCGTTCGATTCGCAACACCACGTTATATTAAATATTTTTTAAATGATATATTGTAGAGGACAAAAAAGCCAAAAGCGGATATATATATTTGTCTACATATAAAAAAAATCTTTCATTTTCTTAATGTACCTGTTGCCTAATGATAACATTAGCAAAACCATTATCAGAAATAATGAAAATTTTAATTAAGTTGAACTAAGTTAAAGTTAGGTTGAAGAAGAAATAGGTGTAAAGATAATGTATGAGGTGTTTAATTATTGCGACTAAGCTCTTAAAATAGAAATTTTAAAAAATACAACTTACAGTTACTTTCTAAGGAATGTAGTTGTAATTTTTTTTAATAGTGTCAGTGTTAACAAGGTTAAATAACAATACCTAATTAATAAGATACAATGATTATTTTTATAGTCTATTTACGTATTTATATAATACCAAAACAAACTGATCATTAATAACAGATTATTTATTTATTTACTTTATTTATTTCATCAAAATTCGCGATAAATCTACAATCAATTTCATTACCAGCTATTTTATTTTTATTTAAATGTTTTGAATAAGAGCTATAATTTATAATTTTTCTATTATATCGAAAGGCATCAATATATCCGGGGTAAATGTACTGCTTTTTTATATTCCACTTTGGGTCAAAGAACTCCATAACCAAGAGGGACTCTGATGCCATCTCGGGGTTTGAACTTGAGAAGGATACAATAATTTTAGTTAGGTGACGGCTCTCTTACCTATATAAATCATCATTCTCCTGCCCTTATCCCACTCCAAGTGAGGTCGGCACAACATGTTACAAACATGTTGTCACATGATTTGGATGTGTATTTTACGACCGGCCGCCTGCCGAAGTCAACTTACCTTAGTCGCCTTTTACGACACCTCGGTCGGTCTCTTACCTATATAAATATAATCAAATTAACGAATACTATTTAAGATATAGTATCCTCACGAATCATGTAAGCTCGTATTATACCCTGAGAAATAAACTTATCAATGTGTAATATGGATTATCCCAACTCAATCACAAACTATTTGATTAATAAAGCCGAGGTGTACGCCGTTCGTATAACGATACTCTCAATGTTTTCTATAATTAATTGGTGAGTTAGATAAGTAAAATAATTTATACGAAACAATTCTTAAATGAATAAATTACTAAAGCTACATTTTAAATTAAACGCTTTTTTAGTGTATTTCGTAACGAATCGAATCCACCTTGACAGAGTCTCTTGCACAGACTGTCTAACCACTACTTTAATGCTTTAGTGTGTGACTACTTTAGTACCACAGTTCTATGCTAAAGATATACAGTCATAAATCCAAATTTATGACTAACAAATACTTATAGTATAAACGGATTATGAATAGTCAATTGAATTGGTTAACTCAGTACTATTTCAAACTTGATAGAAATTTAAATTTCTATTCAGATTAAGTTGTAAACTCTCCGGTATACCAATTATGACTTCAAAATATGATACCTTTGGGATAGTTGAATATGTGAATGATAAATGTGTATTTTATAGTTTGTATGTTTCAAATACGAATTATATAACTGCATCTGTTTTGTAATTCTAAGACTTTCAGGGCTTTATTCACAACTTAATTAAAATAAATTCCAGATGCCCCATATATAAAACGACAAATGATTTATGACAAATAATATGAATTATCTTTGCGCGGAAATAAATGAGATCAGTCGAAATCACCTAGTTCAGCGAGTCGCAAAACAACATACATAGCGAGGGTAAGATCGTACCCCTCTGCGTACCATTTTTGATTCGTCATTTTAGCAAAAAAACAGAATACACCGTGTAAGTATATATATAAATAGAGAGAAGAATTCAAATTATTTGTAGCGAGATGTAGCTGCCTGATGCAGTTAAAGATACCTTACCCTTTAATCTTACCTTTCAAGTACAAAATAGGAAAAGGATTACCTGATAAATGGAACAACGTCTAGTACAATAGTTTATTATAAGAATAATGTTGTTCTTCTATGACTATTATGATGGAACTGTTAAGTTGGCTGTGACATTTTAGCTCATTAGGTGAAAAGTCCTATGTTCTGGTTACGCACTTATCACGCATTTCACATAGTTACTATGACCTATTCAAACCGCACTATCTGCCTGCTATTGCATCCTCATGACTCCATTCAAGTTGACCCCAAGTGACCCCGAGTTAACCAGCGTAATCCTGAGCTGAAGCAGTTACTCTACAGAGTCATTCAAGCGGCAGAATTCTTTTTCTGATACTAGATTTAAAAAAAAATTAAACCTGAGTAAAGTACCATTTGTATCGTGAATATATATGTATATTCACGGAACTTCCATCTCGCCTTTTCTCGGAGATTTATGTCGTTGCAACAAAATCTCTTCGTTTGAATATACATCCCCCGCCGGCTGTGACAAATTACTAGAGCTCGCCGCCAAACGCCAACAAACATTAGCTGATATAATTCTTTTTAGCTGCTTCAAACCGTTTTAATTACCTAATTATTTCGGTGTTGCCCCAATTCATTATACTAAAGTATTGGTTGCATTATACTATAGACTCTTATATTTAAAAAGGCTAAAGGTTTAAGGTTTTTATTTTTAGTGTACTAAAATAACATATAAAGCATTCTTTGGATTAAAACCTGAATCTAAAACCGGTTCGCGTACGCAGAAATCGAAACGCAATACTAAGCCGATTTTCGTTGCAACTTAATAAGTATTTGTTTGTATAGTTCGGTCTTCTTTCGTTAATTTGTAAAGTTCATCCCTAATACTAAGTGTGGAGATCATTGCCAAGATAATATATCTACAGATAGGTTGATAGAGTTCTGACAATCCGAAAAAAATAGTGGGCTCTATAATTGTGGTTTATTGCATTAAAGTTACATCGTACAATTAATAGTCAAGAAATGTAAAATATATGACCGCTGCTCCTGCTTGTATGCGACTCAGTGGTTGTAAGTCGCGCGTTAGCGGTCGGCGAATCGGCATGCATCCGTTCCCCGCACCTTCCGAGCCTAGTGTCCCGACGCCTACGGATGATCTTTATTTGACCATAAAGTACTTAAAAATACTTCACTCCATTGCATGACAAAACTTCATTTTTTTTTAAATCTGAAACTATGAATAATAAATATTATTCCAACTGTTGAACCAATAAAAACCCAGCAATGGAACCATTAGGTTTTTTGATACGCGTAAGGTTATTTTAGGACAACGAAAGGCCAAGCATAAATGCCCCAATTTGTACAGTAGTGGTCTGCCAAAAGTGTATTATACAACGATACATAAAAAATATAAATGGAAACGTTTGCTCCTGAATACTTCGTTAGCACTATGATTTATATTATAAAAGCATGTAATATGTCACGATGAAATTTACTGTAGTACCGCCTGCGGTAAACCAGTGTTTGGAATCAGTACAGAATACAGCGCTGTGTAAAAAATTAATTCGAGAATCACAAAAATATGCTCATGCATAGTTTTAGTTAGAAATTCTCAATATTATATTTCTTGGAACCTTGTATCATCAATTGTATCAATTACTTAAACCAATATTAATGTTAATCCTTAAACGGAAGGTCGTTATAAATAGGATGTTCACAATTTAAATTAAAACGATTTTCTAAAACAATGGGTAAAGTGTTGCCACGTATTTATACACAGAAAATGCAGATCACAAGTTATTTAAACTACAAAAGCACAGAAACGCTAAGCAAATGTAATTAATACTGTTTTGCAAAAAAAGATTCAGTACTTATCAAGTATCCTATATTGAATCAAGAATATCGAAGGGCGTCTAACAGAAACTAATTAACCACCAAACATCGGCATTTGTAGCCTCGAGGAGTAATGAATAGTGGGGAAAGGGAGACCACCGCCGGAGGCTCTTAAAAACAGCTTTAATTAAAGCAATGTGATCCTCAAACAAGATTTTAAATTAAACTTCATTTTATTAGTCGGAGCGATGTATCGGTTAGGTATTTCACACATTCCCTAATACGAGTACTTTGTTTCAATTCTCTTCTTGTGTGCTATTATTTACCGTTATAGCAAAAAATCTGGGATTCAATATTTACGAATTGTAGGTCATAGTTTTCTAGGAATAAGAATCATCGGACTATAGAAAAACTTTGTGATCATCTTTGTACAGGAATATTTGTAATCGCTATTTAAACCGTCTCCTAATTAGTAAGAGATAAGTTCAATAATTATTTACTAACAAAAACGCGTACTAAAAGTTTTATATACAATATGGAACTACATGACTCAGAATAGTTAAAAGACACTGAAAGCTGTATTGTTTATTATGTAAATGGATTAATTCCATTTAATTTTGTTGTCCTTTTTTAATTTAACGAAGGCAAGAAACCATATCATAATATGTTATTTGCACGACTCTTTTTGTGTATATAATCTTATGTAATAAGTTGGGAAAATATTTGCTAGGGAATAATCCCTTCTCATTAACGTTATTTACCATTGTATTATGGTCTACATTTGAAATTAGCACGTAATAATGTTTTTTTTGCTTAGAGTAAAAATTTATTTTTACTCTAAGCAAAAAAAGCTATTTCAAATTAAACTGGCTAATCACAATATGTTAATACATAACTCACATCTGGCTTACTACAATAAAATAATATTAGGTCCTTACATATGAAATTGGCGTTTTCTATGGGAGGACATAAAGTCGTTTTTTTTTAATGAAATATATTTAATTAATCAAAGTATGTACCATTGCTATGTATGCACTTTTGCCATCTCATAGGTAGTTCATTGATCCCCTTTCTAAAAAAACCATTCGGGCGGGAATCAATAAAATCTTTGAAGGCGGTTTGGACTGCCCCATCGGAGTTGAATTTTTTTCCTTGCAAGTACTTATCCAAATTGCGAAAAAAATGGTAATCTGTTGGAGCAAGGTCCGGAGAGTACGGTGGATGTCTAAGACATTCTAATTGAAGCTCCTCTGATTTGGTAGCCGTCTGTTGTGCAGTGTGTGGTCTAGCGTTGTCCTGAAGCAGCAGTGGCCTAGAGCGATTGACCAGCCTCGGTTGTTTAGCAGCTAGCTTTTCCATCATGGTTTGCAGTTGCTGACAATAGATATCTGCAATCGTCTGGCCAGATTTAAGAAAGCTGTAGTGAACGACACCGGCATTAGTCCACCAAACACTTACAAGCAACTTTTTTTTAGACAATTTTCGCTTAGGGCAGGATTTGGCTGGTTTGCCAGGGTTCAGTCATTGCGATGAGCGCTTCCGATTATCGTAGAGGATCCACTTTTCATCACAGGTAATGATTCGATTAAAAATTCCTTCATTATTGTGCCGGTTGAGTAACGTAACGCAGCAGTCGACGCGCGTTTGTCGGTTTGCTTCACTCAATTCATGAGGTACCCACCTTTCAAGCTTTTTCACCTTCCCAATTTGCTTCAAGTGGATTAGAATAGTTTTATCACTAACATCGGAGCCTGCAGCTAACTCGGACGTGGTTTGCGTTGGATCCGCTTCCACAATAGCCTTCAATTCTTCATTATCAACTTTGGTCTCCGGCCGTCCACGAGGCTTGTTCTGCAGGTCGAAATTTCCAGAACGAAAACGTTGGAACCAAAAACGCACTGTGTTTTCTTTGGCGACACCGTCACCATACACATCATTAATCCTTCGAGCCGTTTCTGCAGCACTGGTGCCACGGTGGAACTCATACTCGTAAATAACGCGATATTTCATGTTTTCCATTTTGTAAACAGAGTGACACAAAGAAAAAAACAAAAGAAGAAAAAACAAATGAATTAAATGGGGGTTTTAAACACAAATGCATGAGTAAATAGCTGTATGAATTTGAATTTGGAATTCCTAACCATAAAGGTAATATTTGAGATCAAAGTGGCCAGTACGACAAAACGCCAATTTCATATGTAAGGACCTAATATTATGTTACAAATAGGTATGTATTATTTCAAAAAAAATTAGGATTGTTTTGATTTTTACTGTTTTGAACGGGTTTCGGTATTTTGAATTGATGTATACGAAATATTTGTTTTATTAGTACATCCCGATCATTTTAGAGCATTTTTATACCGCAACTGTACGTATAATTTCACAAGAATTACTGTGTATTTAATTCGCCTCTGGCATTAATTACCAAAAAATACAATATTGCATACATTATCAAGTAAATTGGAAAAGTCATACAGGTTACATAGAACGTAATGCTTATTTTGTTGTTTGTATAACTTATCCACAAAAAAACATTAAATATAATGATTACTAGCGTTAATAAAACTTTCTGACATTGTGTCTCGAGCAATAAGTCTCGAGCAAAAAAAAATATAACATTTATTGAAACAACTGGACACGGCTCGTGCACTTGCTGACAATCGTGGCGCCGCACGTCGGAGCGAGATTCTGATATTATTCCGAACCGGGAACCATCCATGCATATTCATGTGCTCGGTCCAGAGGCGCGTATTAATTTGCATCGTGATCCGACAACAGTTCACGGTTGTTCATTTTTGTTTCTTTGTAGTTATCATACACCACGTTTTGAGGACATTTGAATGTGACACATTGTTGCTGCAATGAATGGTACAAGTAATTAACTATTAAATTTCTGATAATGGCAACGTTAAACTCTTAGTTCTATCACATTAAAAGCCTTCTAATTATACAAATTGATTTTAACAAATACTAAAATAAGAGTATGGGTAATAATACATTTTAGAAAACATGGTGCATGTATTTCAAGGGTTTAAGAATACGCTAAAATAATAAATACGCTAAGCATTTTTTTGATAAAATATTAAACTTGTAGTACCTATACCATTTTATAGTAGTTATTTTGATTCTAATTACAGAGAATCTATTATCTTTTTACTTATTAAAATAATTACGAATTCGAAAAAAATCACTTCGTCGGTAAAATTTCCATATTCTTTCCTTCTAAAACTATTAAATGATAAATGCTTTTGTTATTCATTTTGAAAGTATTGGAATTAAGTGGTTTCAATTTTAATTTGTAGTGGACATATAATTCATTTATATATTTTTATGGAATCCAAAAACAATTCGTACAATTGATTATCCGCAGAGTTCACGTCTATGTAATAAAAGTGTAAGTTAATATTTTCTTTCATATTTACTCGTTTTCAAAGCGTGCAATAACGATGTTATTGCCCTTTTTATGTAATGTTTAAGCCGACTCATAATTCGTCGTATATTTCGCCACCAAAATCCTGCACTGGAAATTCTATAGGCGACATTCCGAGACACGTACACCTACGTGAGAAATTCAGACCTTATGCCTTACATGGCTGTTAATAAAACGTGTTTCATGGTCATAATATATCCATTTATTAAAGGAAAATACGGTTATCTTCATGGCTTTCAGTCATGTTTTTATCAAAATTTATGATTGCTCGCAAATCTGTTAATATTTTCAACTTATTATTCCCGATGTGCCGAGATTCATAAAATGCTTAATTTACATAACTATGCGTGATATAAATTTAAATTTCTTTGCACCTCAACGTTGGTGGTTCCTGATCATAATTCTGCGTGAACAATCGTAAATTTCAAATTAGCGGATACTGTATAACTTAAAACTTAGAATACCAAATGATTTGTTAGTTCAAAGCAAATTCAAGTAGAAATTAGGCAAAATTTGTTACCCGCTATTAGAAATCATCATGAATAATTTATTATACTGTGATCACTATATGAGTATGTAGAATTTCGGACTTAATATAATCAACCTTTCGATACTATGGGAAAGCTGGTTATTAATTTTCTCGCAGTTTATTTGTTATAGTAACATTACACAGTCAAATACAAAGTTAATAAATATTGTTGTTTATGAAAGTTTAAAAATATTTTGTCCTAGTGTTTGCATTAATCTACTTTGAATTATAGAAGTAATTTTTGATGTGAAGTCAACTGTGCTTTTTTTGTAACTTACATACGAGTATAATTTTTTTTTTAGTAACGACGAATAAATGGAAATTAATCTTAATTTTTAGTGATATATACTACGTGTTACAATCTTATCGATCTTTTAAATTATTTGTATTATCTTTTGTTTATTTCAAAATATGAAAAAATAATTATCCTATACAACAACACAATTACCATGAAAAAGTCTGTAACTGTGTAAATGATAAAAACTCTTTTTATAAAGTTTCGTTTATTCTAGATTTTAAAATCAAAATTCGAAGAAAAAAGTGGATAAAACCTAATCTGATTTCAATGCACACATATGGAAGAGCGAAAGAAACGCAAATTATGATCTAATAACGATTGCGGAACGCCAGTTGGGGTGACTCGGGTGAGAATTTCTAATATAATATTCTTACAGTAGTATAATAAAAAAAACGTGACTATTTCCTAAATCGGAACTAAATCCATGAAGGTACATATACCATCGATTGTTTGGTAAAAAATTGTTTATAATGTCAAAATCAAAAAGTTGTTTTATAAAACTAATGAATTTGTTATTTTGCTATCATTCGCGATAACAACTTCATCGTGAATCATATTTTCATTACTTTTGTATTATGGACCTCTGCAAAGTAAGACCTCCTATAAAAAGTTTCTTGAAATCAAAATAATCTTTATTCAAGTAAGCCCGAGCACTTTTGAATCGTCAAGAATCAATATGATTGATACAGCTACAACTGGTTCGGAATGTTGCTCTTACCGAGAAGAACCAGCAAGAAACTCGGTGATCAATCTTTTCAACATTTTCAATTTTACATTATTAAACCGCAGTCGTATATGATTAACGTAATGTTATTTAATATAACTTTTGAACATTAAATGGGATACAGATAGTGTGTGGATTGCAAATACTTTTGAAATATAAACTTGTTAAAATTTCAAGATACTGTAGATTTCCCTTAAATTATTAAAGACTTATTAATATATAATAATATATAGATAAGTAGAACAAAGAAATTAACTTAATATGGACTTAAATATTCGGTAGGCAAATCCGTTTCTAATACAAATCCATGCTACGTAAGTAAATAATCTTTATGTTTTTCTTGTATGTTTTTAGTTATTATAAAATAATATGTAAGTATTAATTGATTTTTTAGTTATACTAAAAATGACATTTCTTCTTCTAGTCGGTAAACCTTCTGAGATTGACCTTGGACGTTAGGATTTTACATAATGGCTTCTATTGTAGCACGTCCCTCGAGTTTCGAGTTGAATCTTTTGAATTATGTCCCTTTCCATGCCTTGCTTTTTATATCTTTCAGCAGTCACCTTCGCGACAAGAGCAAGCGGTTCTATAAGCCTACGTCGTTGTAAGGACCGACATTAACGTCCTTAAGTGTGTAACAATATAAAACATATTTATTACCAGATATTATAGTATTGACTGCACCACAATATTCATGTGAAAGTGAATTTCGTTGGATCATTTTAAGAATTTATCACATAACAAAAAAGACGATTGTATGATGTCCTATTAATTAGATCTAAAGGATATTTATATACAAATTCAATGTGACAGTATTCCAAAAGTTAAAAGTTGAAATTTTCATCCATAGAGTTATTACAGTTACAGTAGGGAAGCCAGCTCAAAATGTGCATAATACAATAAAGAGAAAGCAAATGAGGGTATATTTAGCTGTCTCTTTTTTTGTGTGTGATTAGATAAAGATGAAGTATAGGAGTTTCATCTTCCGATCTACGCTTCATCATCATCCTTCTGCTCTTATATCACTCTAATTGGGGTCGGTACAACATGTTACAAACATGTTATCACATAATTGGCTACTAATTTTACGACCGGTCGCCTGCCAGACGTCAACTTACCTTAGTCGTATTTTACGACCCTCGGTAAGAAAGAGGGTGGTCTATTCTACTCAATCGAGTACCATACAGTGGGTCAACTTGCTTTAGTCGCCTTTTACGACACCTCGGTAAGAAATGAGAGTGGTCTATTCTACTCAGCCTGATACCACATGATGGGTCAACTTGCTTTAGTCGCCATTTACGACACGTCGGTAAGAAATGAGGGTGGTCTATTCTACTCAGCCGGATACCACACGTCGGTACTCCCTCTTTACGTTTGTTTGTATTTATTATGATACACTCACTTACCTCCTCTATTCTAAGTATAATAACTATGGATTTCTCTCTCAATCTCCCTATAAAGTTTTTATATTATCTACCAAAACACTTTCTTGATCTTTAGTATCTTTACGCACGCTTATTTGTATTTTCAAAATGGTCAATTAATTTTGTTAATATAAACGAGTAAGTACACACATAATTACAAATATTTTATACTGCTACTTGAATTTGTATTAAATTCTGAACTTAACTAACCAAGAACATAACGCCGGTTAATAAGTTTATTAATTAATTTCTCCCAATACTTGGTAGCTGATCTGACTTCTCAAACAAGTTCAGCATATTGTTTATACGTTAAAAGCGTTTGTTTGAACTATTTTATTGGCACTTATAAGATCGTTTCATACAAAAAAGAAAATTTGATCAATTATTATTTTTTTAATAAGGAGAGCCCTCTCTCACTTAAAAGCTAACTACTACAGTAATATAATACTCCTTTAAAGTTACTACTAATTTATTGTATTGTATGTTTCTTTCTTCACAGTAATTTTAACAGGAAAATTAACTAAATTAACCAAACTTAAAAAAATATTAAGTATATTTTATATAAAACTATATCTTCAATTAAAATTAACATTAATTATTTCAAGTTTTTAAGTTGAAATTACTATCTATACATGTTATAAAACAAAGTCCCTAAAAGCTGTCTATCTGGTTTTCTCAAAATGTATTGCACGGATTTTGCACGGTATTTACTAAAAAAATGTTAAGATTTTTGAAGAACGTTTCGGTTTATAGTATATCCGGAACGGCTGAACTGGTTTTGATGGGACTTTCACTGAAAGATAGAGAACGTTGTGGAGCAACATATAGGCTACTTTTTATTGTATATATTTTTTACAGGCTTGGTATTTACTCGGGGGATAAAAATTTGTGATGCAGTAATTTCTACTTATTTCCATGCTGCTAGTATTATATAAATAATAATCACTGTTTAGTACATTAAATTATTATCGTTTGTGTATGAGCTTACTGCTTCATTTTTGGATGTTTTTTAATTTTTTATAGAATTAGGCGTTACTTTGCGGAGATCCATAATCCATAATCGCAAAGCTTTGCGATTTTGTCGTGGAGTCTATCTCCTGATGATGCTTCGGTTGCGGGGCGAAACGATTGTTGAGTTTGTGATAGTGAACGTGTGAAGTGCTTGTGTATCGTGGTGGAAGTGGTGGAGGTTTGTGCATGTGTTTTTACGAATCCTGCACGTATCTGGTATGAAAATACGGATAGTCCACTATACATTTAACACTTATATTTTCTATTTACTGTATCGCGGATTATAGCAAAATAATTTTATTATTACTTTTGTTTTCAATTTTATCTTATAAAAATCTCATAGCCTCATAAAGGAAAATTGCCACGATCAAAGCAGAGACCTAGTTATGCTGATAATATAAAAATCTACTGAGACGCTTAAGATAGAAACTTAGAAGCTACAAACATGTAAAGCTTTCTACGCGACCTAAATAAGTAAATACAGTCGAGCAATCTACGATGTTCTGATTTAAACGGGAATTTTAATCTAATATTACTGAAAGCTTTTGGAAATTACATACGTTTGTCATATTAACCTTAATCGAATAGAAACAAGTCACCCGACATATTCCGTCCACCTGAATATCACTTAATATTGAATGTCACTTTGCCGTCGCGTTTTGCTATAAAAGCTGAAACGGCAAAACAAGATTCAAGAAAAAAAACTATCAGATACATCTTAATTTGACTCATAAATGTGTACCGTTTTTAGGACCTATAGCTCGAAAGTTCCTTCAGAGGATCAAAAGGTTTACATTTTTATAATAATAATAATAGCAACCGCACATAAACAAGCATGACGTATTTTTTCGATGTCAAGAAAATTTTTATGTAAATTAATATTTTTCTTATGGAAAAACACAGTAAAAATGAAAAAATACTGCAAAATGAAGTGACGAACACCTGTGCACAACGAAAGATGCAATAAAATGCGGAGTTTAAACGGTGCTAGAGGACGAAGTACACTACGTCTTCCAACTTTGGGGAAATCGTCGAGTTCCGATTCGCAGTCGACATCTTCAAATGAAGCATATTTAACACCGCCATCGGCTGCTGAGTCGGAACACCACGACACCGTCTCGCCGGCAATAACATCCAGACGCCGACGAGCCGTGAACCCACCACAGGATGGCTTGGAGCCAAGGGGGCGCGGGCGACGCGTTCCTACACGGGCTCCCGCCGCCGGTGGAGTAGTGCGCCGCATGAGATGGTCTCCCAAAATGAATGAGAGTGTCATGCGGGCGTACTATGGGGCGACAGATGGGGGAATTAATCTCACTGCGTACCGTTTAAAAATGCTGTCTCTGTTTCAGGCACTTGAACCAACATTGACCGTAACCGCACAACGATTATCGGATCAAGTGCGGGCTATTCAGCGCCGTCATCTGCTGGATGAGTCCGTGCTTGAGCGGCTGCGCTTAGAATTACGACAAATTACTACTGAAGAGGGTGCTCATCAGGCTGAACATAGCCCGAGCAATAACATCATGCACACCCAGGATGAGTTCTATGAGAGTAGTGATTTGCCAGTAAGTACCCAGAATAATGAGCTATTGAGGAGGACTTTGGAGGATACGATTTCTGAATTTAGACACATGCAACTTAATTTAAGACCAAAATTACCTCGTTTTCCTGTGCATAGACGTAATATGGCGTTGGTTGGGGTTCTAGATCAAATGTTAACACCATATTTTGAAACTTCACGTGACCTTAGTGATACGCATTCAATTCTATACTGTGGAGCCGTTGCGGCGTGTCGCGTGGCTTCTGTTAAATTTACGGAATATAGAGGACTTCCAGATCGAGCCAACACTGTACCGGCTTGGCAGGCTAGAATTGAAAAACGTATCTCTTTGACTAGAACCCTTATTGCTAAGCTAATCTGTTTCAGAGCGGGTAATAATCGACCTAGAATAATGCGCTTTGTGAAAAAAGCGTTTGCTGGAACAGACACTAATCCATCTGAGTATCCAACCTTAGTCACAGAGCGCATTGACTATCTGAAGCAGAAAATCTATGCATGGGCGAAACGTATTCGGCGCTATAAGGTGCGTGTAGATAGATTCAGACAAAATCGCATGTTCCAAAGTGATCAACGGAAGGTGTATAGAAGGTGGGAGCAATCTACAATCTGTGAGAGTGGTGCAGAGCCAACTGCAGATGAGATGACAAATTTTTGGCTTAACATCTGGTCGACTTCCATCAGTCACACCGAGGGACATTGGATAAGTCTTGTCAGGGAAAAATGTGCATCTATTAGAGAAATGCCACAAGTTAACATTAGTACAGATAATGTGAAGTATGCAATCCGTTCAGCTTCGAATTGGAAATGCCCAGGTCCGGACGGATTGCATAATTTTTGGTTAAAATGGTTCTGTAGTGCACATTCTCTTTTGGCAAGACAATTTCAAGATGCTCTCGATTCTAGATCGCTTCCGACATTTATGACAACTGGTGTCACCTTTCTATTACACAAATCCGGTGATACTGCGGACCCAAAAAACTACCGCCCGATTACTTGCTTACCAACCATCTATAAGCTTCTTACATCTATTCTGACTTCAAAAATTATTGAGCATATTGATGCTAACAATATTTTGGCCCCAGTTCAGAATGGATGTAGGACTGGGTCTCGCGGTACAAAGGAACTCCTCCTCATTGACATGGCTATATGCCAACAGGTTCGGCGAAATAGAAAAAATCTTGTAGCTGCTTGGATTGACTATAAAAAGGCTTATGATTCAGTGCCTCACACGTGGCTCATGAGGATTATGGAGCTATATAAGGTCGATATAGCTCTGTACTCTTTCCTTGATACATGTATGAGGCAGTGGATGACAATCCTTCGTCAACCAGGAGATACAGTTTTTTCTGAATTAGCTGAGCCGATAAGGATTAGGCGGGGTATTTTCCAAGGAGATAGTTTGAGTCCACTGTGGTTTTGCTTAGCTCTTAATCCACTCAGTGATCTACTGAAGGATTCGGGGCTAGGTTTTCGCCTTCGCAGAGGAGGTGAGGCTATATCCCACTTGCTATATATGGATGACCTAAAGTTGTATGCATCAAAACGTCCAGACCTTATGCAGCTGCTGAAGATCACTCAAAGCTTTAGTAGCGACATAGGCATGGAATTTGGTGTAGACAAGTGTGCGGTCATACATATAGAGCGAGGTAGGATTATAAGCTCTGAACAAGCAGTCATATCAGATGCTTTGACTCTCAAATCTCTCTGTGAAGGCGAAACATACAAATACCTTGGAATGTCTGAAGCATTAGGTATTGAGGATAGAAGCATGAAACAAGCAGTGAAAGAGCGATTCTTTTATCGCTTGAAAAAAGTACTTAATAGTCTTTTGTCGGGTGGTAACAAGGTTCGTGCTTTTAATGCTTGGGTTATGCCTATCCTCACTTATACTTTCGGCATTTTAAGGTGGACTCAAACAGAACTAGACTCCGTTGATCGAGAGGTCCGAAAACTGCTGACGACATATCGTATGCATCACCCACGTTCATCTGTCATGAGGTTGTACATCCCACGGAAATGTGGGGGGCGTGGTTTTTTAAACGCCAAGGACCTTCATAACCGTGAGGTGTACAACCTCAGAGATCATTTCCTCAAGGTGGACAGTGATGTACATAGGAATGTCGTCGCAGTTGATAAGGGCTATACTCCGCTTGCCTTAGGCAAACAGAATTGGCGCAAACCTGTGGTAGTTGGTATTTCTGATCGCATCGACATATGGAAGAGCAAGGAGTTGCATGGTAGGTTTTACAAGGCATTAATGGGGCAAGACATAGACCAGACTGCCTCTGTATCCTGGCTACAATTTGGTGATCTCTTTGGAGAAACCGAAGGTTTTGTCTGTGCAATTATGGATGAAGTTATCAAGACGAAGAATTACCGGAAATACATTATGAAAGATGGCACTGTTGACGTATGTCGAGCGTGTCATCGTCCTGGGGAGTCCCTCAGGCATATTATTTCCGGCTGTTCTCGTCTTGCTAACGGTGAATATTTACACAGACATAACCAAGTAGCTAGGATTATACATCAACAAATTGCTCTTCAATATGCTCTGGTGGATGAAGAGATACCATACTACAGGTATGACCCTGCGTCAGTTCTTGAAAATAGCCGTGCTATGCTCTACTGGGATCGGTCTATTATCACTGACAGGTTTATTGCTGCCAATAAACCTGATATAGTGTTAGTAGACCGGTTAGCGCGCCGTGCAATTATTGTTGATATCACCATTCCGCATGACGATAATCTCATAAAAGCGGAAAAAGAAAAATTAACTAAATATATAGACCTTTCGTATGAGATAACCGCCATGTGGAATGTTGACTCAACAATAATTGTTCCTATTGTTGTGTCGGTTAACGGTCTGATTGCGAAAAGCCTCGACCAACATCTTCGGAGGCTTTCGCTTAATAGTTGGGTTAAGAGTCGGATGCAGAAGGCAGTATTGCTTGAAACGGCACGTATTGTGAGGAAGTTCCTCACTCTGGAGCCCTAGCCACTGGTAGCTTGGGACATTGCCTCGCTTCCGGCGGATGTCAATTTTTTATATTTTTAAATGTTTTTTGATTATTATTTTTTTTATAATTAGAAATATTTAAAAATGTAAGGAGTTAGGTTTTAGAAAAATAAAAGAAAATAATAATAATAATTGTTGTTTCGGTTAACGGTCTGATTGCGAAAAGCCTCGATCAACATCTTCAGAGGCTTTCGCTTAATGGTTGGATCAAGAGTCGGATACAGAAGGCGGTATTACTCGAAACGGCACGCATCGTGAGGAAGTTCCTCACTTTGGAGCCCTAGCCACCGGTAGCTTGGGTATTACCCCGCTTCCGGCGGTCGACGATTTTTTATATTTTTAAATGTATTTTTTTTTTTAATTATTTAGAGAAATATTTAAAAATGTAAAAAGTTAGTTTTAAGAGAAATAAAAGATAATAATAATAATTATAAAAATACTTTATTGCACAAAATAAAATGTAACAGATACAGAAAATCTTAAGAATAATTTTAAGTAGTGCAAAGGCAGCCTAACCAAGCCTAGCCTAAGCCTAGTAATAACTAATAGTAATCTCTTACAGGCAACCTTACTTAAGAGATAAAGTAAGACAAGAATATAAAGGACGGTGCACAACGTATTTATTATTAAAAATACATACATTCTAATATTACACACTAATACATATTTAAATAATTATACACTAATACATACGTCAATATTATTCATACATAGATACATATATATATCTTTAAATCTTTAAACAATATCAACTAACGTATTAATGTATAGGAATAAATAATGAATCTTTAGACGATCATTAAAAATGCCAAGGGATTTCTTATGTTTTGATCTGTTGGTTGTATCATGCATCATATAAATTAACCCGCCAACACCAACAAAAAACCTTATAACATGAACTTCGACAAACGTAGCGACATATCACTATATCTGATAAACCATATCGAGTCAAACATTTTATTTAATGATTGATCTTGTGTAAGTAACAAGAGCATAGAATTATTATACTAGAGTAGGAAAACCTGTAATTTACCATTTATTTATTAAAAACCTCACCCACAAGACATTACTGTGACCCAATTCATCTTGTGGGGCAAAATATATATTGTTCACAAATCACATCAATAGAATCATGCAATTCTATTTAAAAAAAATAAGACATACAGAAAAAAAAATACAAAACAATATTCGTTTTACTTATTCTGTAAGCTAAATTTAATTCATTTTATAAGCAGAAGCGGTGGAGTGCAAAACATCCAAGGCCGAGTTCTCCCTACCCAAATCGTTGAGCAAGCGCAGCGCACAAACAAACGGAGCTTGCTTGCCTAGCTCTGTCCTGCATTCCGTGGCCCTACTACAATAAGGTGTGATAGGCCAGTGGTCAGACCGTGCGACCCTTAGGAACGATCATGGGTTCAAACCCCGGGCAGGCACCAATGAGTTTTTCTATTAGAACTTATGTGTCTAATTGATAATTGCAATTTATCACACGCATTTCGGTGAAAGAAAACATCGTGAAAAAAACCTGCATATCTTTAGAGAATTCTAGATATATGTGTAACCTACCAATCCGCATTGGAGTAGCGTGGTAGGTCTTAGCTTATAGTAACAGGGATAGTTACTTGACTAACGTAACTATTACAATAAAAAGAAATAATGAAAAAAGCAAATGACTCTGATTCTACCTGGCTCTCTTTTTTTATCTGTGATAAGACAAAGATGAAGTATACGAGTTTCATTTTCCGTTTCATATTTAATTGTGATACTCTCACTTACAGGCTTACCTATGGCTCCCTAGGTCTTCAACAGGTTTTAAATTAAATATAAACGTGTAAATTCTATATAAACGTAAATGGTTGCAAAGTTATGAAATTTAAACGCCAGTGTGCAGGCATGCATTTTCCATATTTCATTTTAACATAACCTTCTTATCTTTGTTCTTAGTGTACAATCAAAACTTCATAACGTTTATTGATCATGAAACAGTTTACAACAATTGGTATGTTCGATTTCTTTTATAAACATGAACTAAGGTAAAGGTTCAATCATTTTGTTATTCTTTTCTTCTTCAACCTATATCATCGTTCAAACCTAACTTCACCGGCAGCAGAGGAGATAGATAGAGAAAAAGAAAAATTTCGGAAATATACTCGTAAGCGTTATATAGAAAACTGTTAATAGTTTAGATCTAGTAATAAAATTTTTAGCGCCTTTCAAATGTTTATTTCAGGAAGAAAATTATTCCTAGCGACCACCACCAACCCTTAATGTAAGATAATAGCTTTCTCTGAATCCCGAATAATGTATCCAGGTTAACGGTGTTTCGCACGTATTCCTTATTTTTATTCATCCAAGAGAGAGGGCGGCAATGAATAAATTTCTGAATATCTGATAAAAAATTCGGTGAATATTTACAGGTGTTGCAATTGTTATTGAACAATACACAAATTGATCTTGAGATTTTTGCAATGCGATACAAGACCTTATTTTTTTCCCCATATCAGATGCCCCATATCTGACGTCGCAATACAATTATTTTGATATTCTTATTATTTCTAAAAATCATCATAACCATAACTTTAGCTTAATTTTTTTACTTAGACTTTTCATATTTTATTTGTAACAAGTTGCCTTTTCTGTTAAGATTTTTTTTAATGGAAGGTAGGTAGTAGGTAGCTAGGTTACTGAACGTCAATAATATTTTTTTTTAACTTATAGAATTAGGCGTTATTTTGCGGAGATCCATGATACAAAAGTAATATTAAAATTATTATACATACAGGATTCGTAAAAACACATGCACAAACCTCCACCACTGCCACCACAATACACAAGCACTACACAAGTTCACTATCACAAACTCAACAATCGTTTCGCCCCGCAACCGAAGCATCATCAGGAGATAGACTCCACGACAAAATCGCAAAGCTTTGCAATTGTTTTTACGAATCCTGCATGTATTGGATATGAAAAAACGGATAGCCCACTATACATTTAACACTATATATATTTTCAATTCACTGTATCGTTGATTATAGCAGAATAATTTTATTATTACCTTTGTAATGTAGAAGCTTTAAATTCAAATAAATCCCGAGGCATCATGAAATTTTGTTATGCTATATTGACATGCAAAGTCTGCCTAAGTCAGAATTACCGTTTTTTTTCAAACATTAAAGTTGAAAAAAACATGTTACATATAGAAACAAGTAAAATATTTCGCTCGCTCGTTAGTTGCACCGCTACATTTAAGTTTGCAGACTACAAAAGAAGTTTAATGAAACAAGCTAGGGACACTGCATTAACGTACGTGTGTTCAGAATATAATGCACTGACATTTAAAACTGAAAGAACATTAATTTCAAGTACGTACACTGCTTTTATTTGAACTGACTATACATTCAAATATATTTAAGGCGAGTCGTGCGGCTCTTGCACATTCTGCTTGAAATTTACAAATGCGGGATTTACTAAAGAAAAATTCGATAAATAAATCCTCTAAAGCAATTCCTCTAAAGTGCAGTCCCAATACACTTAAATAAGAAGACACCATTTGTTTGTGAACACATGTGCTTGACTCGGATTTCATTGTTAAAGAACAATCTGCTCCAAGGCCCTAGTTATATCTGATATTTCTAAAGGCTGCTGTTAAAATACTTCACTACAAAATTCATCCATTAACAATGTTAATGAATTAAAATCTGGGATTACATACACACAAGCGGGATACAGAGGTTTCTGTTTAATCATTTATGTGTTTATAATATATTGTTATTAGAATATTTTTATTGCTAACTGGTTATTATATGATATTTTCTACAGTTTTTGACTGCTACTGCTGCATTTAGACATATCTTAAGTTTTTATACTTTATGATTTTAAGGTTTAAATATCTTATGGGAAATCGATTGTCCGAACTGTTTTCAACCGCGATATCTATCGCGGATTATAGCAAAATAGTTTTATTATTACTCTTGTATTGAATGTTGGTATTTCAATCTTAGCATCCCATATGTGCAAACCGGCCGTTAAAAGTTATGAATTTTTGTGCTTCTCTCAAAAGACTCTCAATACAGCTAATAATATAGCTATGCTAATTATGACTATGGTTGCTTTCACCAATAATATAATTAAAATTAATAAATAAAGAAATTTTTATATAAGTTCAAACCAATGTAAAATTATTATTCAGTTTCCCATTTGCATTTTGTTGCTTTATAGTGCAAAAGAAAAATGTAATACAACCAATGTAATATTTTACTCTTACGGCCATAATTTTATTGCAGCAATATACATTGGGAAGTTATATTAAACCCTATTACTTATAAATGCCGCATTTCACTACACCAACTAATTAATTGGTTTAAGTTCCAGCGTTTGCTCACTCAGTTCGATGCTTTTAGAACTGTACTCCTTATTATATGTATTGATTCTGATAATTTAATGGAAGTTGTAATTTGTATTTTATTTCTCCATGATTCTTGTGAAATTTAAATTTAATATTTATTGACTGGTCCATTGGTGCAGTGAGTAGCGACCCTGCCTTCAGCTCCGCGGGTCGCGAGTTAGATTCATGCCGCGGACCAACATTTTCTATAAACTATTTCTTGGTTCTTCGAGCCTGGGTGTATTTTTGTATTTAAGTATGTATTTAAAATTCATGCACTTTAAACTGACTGGCCTTTTGGCGCGGTGGGTAGTGCCCAGCGTTCAGCTTCGCAGGTCGCGGGTTCGATTCCCGCCGAGAGCCAACATTTTCTTTAAGAAAATTTTTGGCTCTTCGAGATTGGGTGTATATTTGAGTATGTATTTAAAATTATATATGTAGTATATCTATCAGTTGCCTGTCACCTATAACACAAATATAAAGTTACTTACTTTGGGGATGGACGACCGTGTGTGTAAGTGTCCCATATATTTATTTATTCAAAAGTAATGAAAATATTATTTTGCTAAATTATATTGAAAATACTATTACGCAAAGTTACGCCTACTTCTATATATTAAATCTTTATTGTTATATGTGTTCCGAAAACGAAATTTAAAAAGAATTTGATTATTAATTTATTTCGTAGTGTATCTGATTCTTAATAATTCATACTTAAGCCTTACCGTAAAATATGAAGCCTTGAATAATAGAAAATTGTGTAAAACAACTCTTGTTTTGCATCCGTTTGTTAGTGCTATATTTTTATTTATTAACTTTTACTTTCCTTCCCTTACAAGATTTGACGAACTTGCTCTTAGATTTCACAATAGTCTTGTTACAGCTTCCGGTGGTAGAAAGTTTACAATTTCGATAAAATAGAGAGTTCGAGGGTTTTGAATTTAAATTAGTTCTGGTATAAGTCTTGATATAAATCAAATTCTTGTGGTAAAATTTTGTGATTTATTGAATCAAATAAAATAGTAGGTAAGGGATCATTGATAATATGATTTTAATGGTCAGATATCTGAACTAACAAGTGATAGTGAACAAGTAAATTAAGTGAGGACCGATAAAGTATGAGTAATAAATAATGGATTTTTAGATACAAGTAAAAATACATAATTGATGACTTAGTTACGTGTAATGCTACATAAAAGCTTATATATGTATTGTATAGAGCTAAAGCTGTATACAAAGAAAGCTTTTGGAGTGATAATTATAATATTGAGTCCTATCTCGATTTAAAAGTGGAGTAATTAAGGAAAAAAAGCAAGTTCTGAAAACTTTTAGAGAACGAACAAAAAGATGTCGTCATGTTTACTATATTAAAACTGTATTTACTAATAGCAAAAATATAAATCGTGTATGAAAAGAGTTATCGTTTATTATAGCAAATTATGTATTTATACAAATACATAATTTGCAGTATATTTATGGCACACTTACATAAAATACTTATTACAGCGCTAAATACCTCCAGTGCAATTTTACCCAGGTTCTGTAGTCGATTATGACTTAGTTACTAAGCTGCCCATTAATGTATCGTAATGGGCATTTCTAAATAGTTTGGGTATTTTTTTCACTTTTACGAAGAAACAAGAATGACTTTAATTATTTAGTATTATATATATATATATATTTTAATATTAATATATATAAGACACTTACACACACGGTTGTCCATCCCCAAAGTAAGTAATTTAATACTTGTGTTATGGGTGACGGACAACTGGTAAAAATACTACATATATAGTTTTAAATACATACTTAAATACAAATACACACCCAGGCTCGAAGAACCAACAAATTGTTTATAGAAAATGTTGGCCCTCGGCGGGAATCGAACCCGCAACCCGCGGAGCTGAAGGTAGGGTCACTACTACCCTCTGCACCAATGGGCCAGTCAAATATGTCGTATATTTTTATTTTATTAGTAAAAATAAAAATAATTATCGATATTTATCATTATTATTTATTTTATTTTTATTTTTTTATCATTCATTAGCGTGTTATAATACTCATACTGTCATTTCTAAGGGAAACATTAATGAACCCAACATTGTGTTATGAATTTGCTCTAAGCACTATGGAATGATTTCGTTTCTAATTTCATGTTTATTTTGATAGATCGCCTAATTTAAACACGAATTAAATATTTGTAGAATACTTCCGTATTTAATATAAACATTGTAGGTATTAATAAAAAATTATGTCAAGATAAATCCTATTATGTATTACAGTAAACTTTATACATATAGTAGATTTTAAATATAAATATATTAGACTATACATAATGACAGGAATATTCGATATAGTCACAAAAAATAAAAGTACAAGATAACGTTTAACAGAAATTCTTAATTTAGTATTATCGGTATATACTGAATTTTACACAAACACACACACATTGTTCAATATTAAATTTTAAATATTGTTATTACATATACATACGTGAAACGATTGACAACAATAATCATATAAGCGAATTTATTCGGACCAAAATGTCCGTACGTCCCAGTCGATTAAACCCGTGTGCCACGCTCGTTTCAGCCAGTCCAAGTTAAAATGCTTGCAATTTCAAAATAAAAACGAAGCTAAAAATTACTAAATTTACCATTTGGGCGCTAAAATTTTCGAAACAGTTTTTTAAGCAAAATAAATAAATTATTTACAGTACACAATTACCAAATTTGGACAATCAAACCATGACAGTTCGATCAAGTGCGGGTGGGTAGCAAAATTCCCGTTACTCTAGACGAAGACTATCCTAGTTATAAAAGTATTACTGATGAACTTTTGTAGGCGACTTACAAGTACCTTATGATGATGACCATAATAGATTTGATATTTTGATAAAATGCCACACCACACCATAAAAATACATTTACCCAGATTACTTTTTCTAGCTCACCGAGTTTTTATCCTGATTTTGATGGGTTCATGGCAAACACTTACTCAGAGATGAAATTTATTAAATGATACAATAAATTTGTCTCGTACTTAAATTAACTTCCTGATTTTCTGTTAGTATTTGTGACCTTCATTTGATAACACGTTTGCAGCATTTTCGCTTTGCTTATTTTGGTATTGAAGATCTTTGATTTTAGGTACCGTGAATTTTACGTTTGTTTTTTTTGTTTTTAAAATACTAATTATGAATTGTTAAAATACTAATTATTATATAATTATACGAACAATATAGTGATAAAAAAATCTATGAATGGCTATAATACCTCTGAAACCATTATTTTTAGACAATCATAGTTTGTGTAGTACTTTACATGTATTTGTTTTATTTTCCTGAAAACTTTCACAAGATATTTTGTATTCTTCTCACTCAGATAAAGTAATTGCAAATAGAGTTGTTCAAAGAATACGAAATTACTAATACTGGATCGAAATTGGACGTAAAACTTACAAAAATCTTTTTATATCATTCCCGCTTCAAAACTTTGCCGAGTTAAAAAATTATCTTACGATATCGCACTGAATTTTTTATTAAGTTGTAAGCTTAATTAAAACTTCTCTCCCTTCTCTTCTTCTATAATATATCTATCTTTTGCCTTTGGCTTCGTCTGCGTAGGCTCTAATATCCGGACAAAAATATTTATATCACCCTCTTGCCCATTAACTATCAATTTTCTTTAAATCGGGTTTACCTGACTTACATAAACTCATTTAGCCATAAAATTTAATCAATAAATCTGTAATCGACATTTTAATAATGACAAAAGGAATACTTCATTTTGTAAATTTGGTATAGTTATAACATCGTGATACTTATCGAATGGGTCGTAATGCTAATCTGTTTTGGATAAAAATAACACCCAACACCACACTTCTCACCACACGTCTCATAGCTTTATTAATCAGGGGTCAGCTGACATTATCGCTTTTGACGCTATAAGTCCGCAATCAGAGCTTTGTTGACGTATCGACAGTGTGCCGCGCACCAATTTAGAAAAAGACTAGAATGTGCTGCTACGTGCATTGAATATCAGTTTGCTTTAAAAAAACACAGAAGAGGCTAATATTTACGCAATATATAAATTTTTATATACAATTACAACTATGATATGTGTATTGAACAAAGAAAAAGTTATAGTGCATGTAGAATTTTCAATACAACACATTTTTTATTTCCAGGATTAAATAAAGGGAATACTATGTCTATCAAAGATTTATCTTGATAACCGGATCATTCTCATTAAACAAGCAGGATATGATGATTTTCATTAAAGGGAGGGCTCTATATGAAGTTGCATAAAGTGCTCTGCCGTGATACAATAGGCTAATTTTAACAATAACATACACCTCAGAATTTCTCGTGAGATACTTAAGTATTTTACAACACTTTCAACGACTAACGCAATGCCGAAAATTTGATTAATCTTTTCTAATATTCTGTGTATCTTTTGCTTTTATACCGCACATTACTAATTATGGTCAGAAATTACCCTATCACAAGCCCAATATCGAATCGCCTCAATATATAATGTTGACGAAATCGTAATTATCGTGTTCAAATTACAAACCAATTTTAGCGATAACCATATTATTTCGTGCTTTTGTTGTCAATTTACACCATTAATGATTTGCATAACATTATATCATGTCAATATTTTCAGCAAAAGAACATGAACCAGCCAATGAAAAACTATAATTCCGTATTAATCATACATAATATCATATACATTGTAAAATCCGATTTATGAAGGAAATAATGCATTTTTTAAAATCACATAATGTTTAACGTGGTTCTATTTGATATTATATTTGGAAATTTGAATCTGCGAAAAAAATAAGTGCAGCGACATTATAAACAATAATAATTAAAAGCTTAAACAAGTTGCTCTAACATATTGCTTCAATAAAGTTTATGTTGTCTTGAATTTTCGTACATTGAACGCAGCAATTTCATAACAAATGCAGAATTTTCTATTCAAAAATGTCGCTAAAGAAACCAAACTCAAGCAATTTCTCGCGTATATTTTCCGAAGTGTGTAAAATACAGTGCCGTTGCTGTCGATAGGCATACAAAAAAGGATACAAACTTTTGCTGTCGTTCCGTAAACATTGAAATTACAATTAGTTTTATTGCAACAAAGATTATTACATTGTTTGCGTTGACAATTGACGAGAGTCGAGTATTTCTAGTAGCGATAGCAAACATACTTTTAAACAATATAACTAAATTTAAAGGAAATAGTTAAGTTGTCAATATTGTTATAGTTATATAGTATAATGCATATGTATCTTTTATATGCAATAAATTTAAATAATGCCTATTACATGCCGTGGTAACCTATAATTAAGACTTCATTTAATTGAATAGCTTGTAGAGTACTTTGAAGTATTAATAATGAAGTCTTGTTGGTTATCCTAATAAATAAAAATAAATTATCGGACAACACGAACATGAAATGTTAGACTGTCATGATCTCTGTTATATATTGCATTGCTATGTATGATCATCATCATTCTCCTGCCCTTATCACATTTTAAACATGTTGTTACATGTTTTGGCTACTTATTTGACGACCGTTCGCCTGCCTGACGTCAACTTACCTTATTCTTCTTTTACAACACCTCGATAAGAAATAAGGGTAGTTTATAGTATTCAGCCGGAAGTTTATAGTATTCACACGGCGGGTCAACTTACCATAGTCGCATTTTACGACACCTCAGTTAGAAATGAGGGTGGAGTATTCTGCTCTGCCGGATACCGGCGTAGAGCATCGCTATCTCTGATAGATACAATAAAATAGTTAAAATTGTAATGGATTTGTACAAGACCTAAAAATATATGCTGTTGTTCTCAATAATAAATTAGTTACTATTTTTATAGCTTCTTACCTTATAACTAACGTGGGCAGTTTGTTGTACGCATGATTTTTTGGTAACACGTTTTGTCAAGTAGTTAATACTTAATATCGCTTAAGTAATTTAGATAACTCCATATACCATGTGATTATATTGAAGAGCATGTTATAAAAGCATACGAAATTGATGAATATAAAACAAGTTATGGATCAATTTATAATTAAATTTTTTACACCTCCTTATTTAATATTTTAGGCACCTTTTTATCTTAATTTAAATTGATGTATTTTGTCGTTAGCTTTCTTTGAAAAGTTTCTTAAGATATTTTTCGTTCTATATTTTACCCTTGATATCAATTAAACTTTATGTTATCAAGAATAACAATTGTTTCACATCTTTTAAATATGTTGTCTATTTAATTTGGCAGGAAAATGAAAAAACCATATATAAAACTATCGATAATATTTAGTACTCTACTCTTACTATATACATGACCTTTTATGTTACTCTATACGTTTTCATACCTTACATATTCGAGGTTTCGTAAACGGCACGCACTCACGCACATACCATACTACATAAGCACCGCACATAGTCTCTACGATAACCTAACAATCGTTTCGCCCCATAAACGAAGTATCATTAAGAGATAGATTTCACAACGAAGCTTTGTAAATTTGTTGTAAATATCATAAATTTAACTCGTTAAACTTAACGAGTTAAATTAAACTCGTTTAATTTCAACCATATGCAGGTAATGTGTAGCAAAGACTTCTCCGACGTTTGCTAGAAAATGTTTGTATTTACCGGGATTCCTTTTGCGGATTCGCTCATAGTATAAATATTAAACGAATATTACGTTGTTTGCGAACACGTCTCAACACTTTGAAGTTCGTGAATAATTCACGAAAACAAGTCTTGCGCGTACCTTACCCTAACATTCAGATTGTATAGATTTGGAACTGTTTATCCTGCTTGAACATAGGTTTTTACTATATAATTTATTACACACATAAATACTGCTCATTATAGCATTAATTTCTATGAAAATAATGTTATGGAGTAACTAGTTCAATAATACCAATAAACAATATAAAATAACCACAAACAAGTCATCATTCTACTGCCCTTATCCCACTCTAAGTGGGGTCGGCACAACATGTTACAAACATGTTGTCATATGATTTGGCTACGTATTTTACAACCGGCAGCCTGCCTGACGTCAACTTACCTTAGTCGCCTTTTACGACACCTCGGTAAGAAATGAGGGTGGTCTATTCTATGCAGCCGGATACCACACGGCATTTACCTTAGTCCCCTCTTACGACACGTCGGTAAGAAAGGAGGGTGAAAATAACCACAAACAAGTATGGGCTATATTTTCAGTATATTGTATGTTAACGTCAAAAGTTATATTAAAGTTTATAATAATACATAAAAATAAGCATAAGTCAGAATCAGACGATAAAATATCATTTGTTTTTCATTAGGTGAGCAAAAGCGGATCTCATCATCATCCTCCTGTCCTTATCCCCCTCTGAGTGGGGTCGGCACAACATGTTAACGTGTTGTCACATGATTTGGCTACGTATTTTACGACCGGCCGCCAGCCTGACGTCAACTTACCTTAGTTCTATTTTATGACCCCTCGGTAAGAAAGAGGGTGGTCTATTCTACTTAACCGGATACCACACGGTGGGTCAACTTACCTTAGTCGCCTTTTACTACACCTCGGTAAGAAATGAGAGTGATCTATTCTACTCAGCCGGATACACAAGGCGGATTTATTTCGAAATTTAAGTTATAATAAAGCGGATCTCAATAAAATAGATTAGCAATGAAGGGTAACAGACAGACTTTCGCATTAACAATATTATTATGGATACTAAATATTAAATTACAAAAACCAATTTCAACAAAAAAAAACACAATTCTACTGGCGCTATAACTCAAACTAACTGCTCATGATAAATAAAATAAGCGCAATAAAACTTAATTTTTTGTTGATTTTGCAGTTATTTAACAAATGGCTACCACGTAATGAAAGATTTTTGAAACAATTTTCTAACATTATAATAAGTTGCTTGTGAGAACCCTAATAATGCTATACATGAAGAATACATTGTATTAAAAAAATGATATATAAAAAGCTTGACGTCAACCGTTGGTCCCTTCAAATGGTCCGGTGAATTCATTTTGACATTTAGTTTAATCGGACGTATAAACTAAGTAAACCTTTTAGTTTCCACTTAAAGGAACGCGCTTTGTAGCAAATATACGTGACTGCACTGAGAGAATTTTCAACAAAAAGGTAAACCCCAAAACTTGGAACACCGATAAGGGAGCCGAAATAAAAAAAATTTGTATTCATAACTAAATCATATTTTTTTTCAACATAGAATTTACAACACAACTGTTATAATCAAATTAGTAATACCTTTCAATAATCGGCTGGCCCGTTGGCGCAGTGGGTAGTGACCCTGCCTTCAGCTCCGCGGGTCGCGGGATCGAGGTCCGAGTGCCAACATTTTCTATAAACAATTTGTTGGTTCTTCGTGCCTGGGTGTATATTTGTATTTAAGTATGTATTTAAACTTATATATCTACCAGTTGTACGTCACCCATAACACAAGTATTAAGTTGCTAACTTTGGGGTCAGACGTCCGTGTGTGTAAGTGTTCCATATATCTATTATTATTATTTATTATTATTATAAATAAAACTTGTATTTAAAGAATTTAATTTTTAAACCTCAGTTTAAAAGAGATTTTTTTTCATTTTATTTCTTCATTTACTCATATTGCGTCGAAATTTAGACTAGTAATATTATATAATAGATAACTATTATATATTATTTTATCATCTGACCCAAACATGATAGACCGATAACAAGAATTAGACTTAAGAGTCAGCATGCATAAGACAAGAGATAACAATCATAGCTGCAACGCCAGGCTTAATTATGAGATAAATGATAAAGGTATAGTAAAAAACCTATATGAATAACCAATCACAATCTAATAATCATAATCTATTTTACCACCTCCATGTTAGTAAAATAGATTATGTTTTGCCTATACAAAAAGTAAGGCAAGTATTATTTACTGCATTAATTGTGATACGAATATTTATAAGTTATTAGAGCAATATTAATAGCATCCTATAATCATATAAAGGGGCCTTAATAGACCCCATTTGACATAGGAAAATACTAAAATTTTACCCCGCAACATAGTTACTAAGGTTAATAGTTAATAAGTGAGCGGTGTCAAATTAACATGCCCTTGGTGTTTGTTGAATTCTTATCTTATATCATGCACAACATTCGGTAGGAAGATAAGCGTATTATGTTGGTAAATCGGCATTGTACCGCTCATTAGGCCAAATGCCTGTCGACCGCTGCATTACCTGATTCTAGACGCTACGATCAACCACTTTGCCCCTGATACTTAAAATTTTTCGAATCGAAGTGCCTAATACATAAATCACTTCGGCCTTCCTTCACACTTCTCGCTTGAATTTTAAGAGACCATCAAGCACATCTTCCTTGATTTATGCGTTAAGATATTTTTTATTCATTGACGATATTTCTTTTAAGACTATCCGCTTTTGACTGTTCATCAACTGAAACAAATGAAAAAGTAAAATTAAAAATTATTTTGCTATAATCCTATTATATGAAAATAATTTTTATTATTATTTTGTATTATGGATCTCCGCAAAGTAACGCCTAATTCTACAAATTATTGAAACGAATGAGTAAAGTAACAATAGTAATGTCAATAAATATCTTTTAAATACAAAGACATATATAATAATAATAAAATTTTGCTTTTATTTTAATTATAATTAAGTAAAACACATGTATGCAGTTCTTATAAATCATAACCATAAAAATATGTAAACAAATATTGATTTTAATATTTATTGTATTAACTTCTCTAAATTTAATGATCTTTATTATTCATCGGAAGTAATCAGTTATTTACATAAATTTTTTAAGTATATTAATACTTAAAAAAATTATGTACATGACAGATTTTGGTATTTTGAGACCCGAAAAAGAACAGTAGAATGAAGTTTTCCAATACATCCGACTAAAAATTCTGAGACGTTTGACTATAGCAATATTTTGTGTTTAAATTATTGTGTTGTTTATAGTGTGTTTCTTGTGAACGAGTTTTTTGTAATCTATAGTTTGTACATTTTTTAATCTTCATTTTTAGACATTGTGTGCTTATTGCAGTAATTCAGTGCATTCAGAATATCTGAATCTCATTTACTAGAACAAGTTAAATAATATTTATAGAAATGTCAATAATACAACTTGTTTTTATATGAATAAGGCGTAGTTCTAAGAAAAATAAAATTTTCTCTACCGTACTGTACTCTAGACAATAATGATCCCTATACAATAAAGTAATCCACATTTTTTTTACCCACAATTTAACAACAGTCACTCGCCATGAGAAGTAAATGAATTGAGGGCCGGGGCTGTCTACATTGGACGAAATATTTAAGGTACCATTAAAAGTCCGCCGCGGAACCTGTAGAGATTTACGTAGAAGTCCTTGGATTACACCCGCAATAAACTCCTCCAATGGCACGTTTATAACTTCAATTAAAATACAAACAAAACTGAGAATAAAATAAAGCATTAATTTAATAGATCCTATTTTTATTTTATTAGAGACTTGTTAAGACAATTCCATTTACTATATAATATTCTTTGTTTTGCTTTGATTGCGTTGCATACAAGTACATTTAATACTGTATCTGATTTTGAGACAAATGTTATATTCTTAAATATATCTCTATATTTATTATAAAACAAAGCCTCCAAAAGCTGTCTGCCTGTATGTGATCGATTTTCTCAAAATCTTTAAGGTTAATATAAGTTAATAGTACATTAGCTTTAATCATCATTCTCCTGCCCTTATCCCACTCTAAGTGGGGTCGGCACATCATGTTACAAACACGTTGTCATATGATTTGGCTACGTATTTTACAACCGGCCGCCTGCCTGACGTCGACTTACCGTAGTCGCCTTTTACGACGCCTCGGTAAGAAAGGAGGGTGGTCTATTCTATTCTGCCGGATACCACACGGATATTAATAGTACATTACCGTTATATGTAAATTATGTTGAAGAGGTCACTAGGTGTAAAAAAAACTCGCCTCCTGGGAGCTTTACTCACATGCTTCGCATAAACAGGCAGAGATAAACTAAAGTAATGTAATAGAGAAAAATATTACAAAAAATCCGCGAGAGCATGTCTCTTTATCTTATGGTTAACTCACAATAATTACTTTTATCTTCAAAATTTCATTGGGAAACTTTGTGACATACTGATTCCACACAATTCCGACTAGTTTATCCAGAAGTTATAACGTCGTGCAAAGAGCTCATGAATAAGTGCCCCAGATGGACTCGAAACTAGTCATGCTAACCCGATAAAATAAGACCATGTGCCGGTATAGCGATAGTGAGTATAGCCGGTGTCTACACACTAGCTATTAATACAGAGTTTGACATAATATTGTGAATCCAATTATTTTGTTTCCGTCTGAAATTTTTTTACTTCTTCATTTTGTGAATTTAACAATTTTATTCATATTAAGTTAATGTGCATCATACTAAATAGTGCTTTTCTGCCTACAATTTTGTGTAAACCATTAATGATTAATTTTGATTGTTGCTGTATTCGGAACGAAAGGGGCAACTTTTTATTTTAACTTTCTTAAAAAAAGTTTCTCAATTAACCCTCAGGAGAATTATTCAATGGAGGAAGGGCCAAATCACGACTCAAAAGGTTCAAACCTAAACCTTGTGATTTATTATCGTACTCTCTCCGAGTAAGAGCGCAAAAGCGCAAAGCTTAATTGAATACGGGTTATTAATCACGTTTAAAAAATCACTCTCGTATAGTATCTCTTGTTTTCTTGTACAAAATAAGATTTCCGTAAACAGACGCTAGTAATCCCAAATATTTGATATTTATGAATGAAGTATTTTGATTAAATACGTATTTTGTTTTGAAAATTATGTGCGGAAATATGTACCATATGTTTATTACACAAACACACACAGGCACGCACGCACGCGCGCTCACACACACACACACACACACACTAAAGCAAATAATGAGTAGGTATGCCTTTTTTATACTTTTTTCTCATCTATAAAGTCAATCACTAATTTATTATATTTATTTGTGAGAGTATTTTTTAATAACACTTCTCTAACACCTACAAAAGAATTAATTGTGGGCTGCTACCTATACTTATATATAAATATAAGTATTTTAAATATAAGTATGTACCACTGTCTCAATATTATTTTAATATTGCCCTACGTATAAAATTAAGCAAATGTTGTGTTCAACTGAGTTTGTGCAGTCAGTAAATTATAGCATGGAAAGCAGCTGGTCTGGCAAAGTTATCTAATTATATTTGTTAGCGTGTACAAAATCCACAGCGAGTATTTAACGGGCGACCGCGCCTAGAGCTTTTCCACTAAAACGGCTACAAACGACGGCTACGTCCATTTAAAAATGATTTCATACTAAAAATGCTAACATGTTTACGAACAAAACGTGTGTATTTCATATTCATGTTAAACTGCCATATTATGTCAATCGAATCGTGATATCCAGTTCTTTCTTTCTACTAAGCTCGTATATTGTGTTAGGTCGTAAATGGAATTATTTTTGTTTTATTGCGATTGTTTGCCTTTTTTGTGAGATATATTTTTACCGTCTTCACGTCAGAGATGAATCTCCTAATAGGTAAGTGATGACCGCCAATAAAAATTTAACATCAATAGAGGAATGGCGAACGTGTTGAATTCTATAACATCATTAAATGTACGTGAAAGGAACTTTCGCGGAAAATGCCTCATACACATAAAGTTGCATAAACATTGCGTGCATCATCCTCCTGCCCTTATCCCACTCTAAGTGGGGTCGGCACAACATGTTACAAACATACTGTCACGTGATTTGGCTACGTATTTTACGTATTATTTATTATTATTATTACGTATATTTGTCGTATTTCGGGACCCCTCGGTTAGAAAGAGGGTGGTCTATTCTACTCAGCCGGATACCACATGGCTGGTCGACTTACCTTAGACGCCTCTTACGACACCTCGGTAAGAAATGAGTGTGGTCTATTCTACTCAGCCGAATACCACACGGCATAGCCGGATACTACACGGCATAAACATTGGAAGCATGGAATTAAATTCAACGATAAATAGAACATACCTATACTTATGAATAAAACTATACCACTCGAACTTTGCCAACAATATATCATCGATACATATGACACAAAATATGAAATATTATGTGTAGTTATAGAAAACAACTCCGTTAAAGATCGGAATCGGCATTATTAAAAGTCGGCTATAGAGTAAAAAAATACTTACGTGTCAGTAAATGGTCAGCAAATTTACTCGTACGTATTTACTACTGGAAATGCTAAGCAAAATTAACATAATCTTTAAAAAATATTGAGAATGTCATAATAATAGTAAGAACATATAAAAAGTAAAGCAGAAAAATATTTAAGTCAAAAAAATAAAAAAATAATCGTATACGAATACTTTTTCGCAGTTATATCTCTTTATAACATTCGCAATTAAAAAACCACATAAGAGGAAACTATTAAAAAGATAGAAAGTGTAAAAAGGTTTTTTTAATATTTTTATATCCAAACGTTTGCTCACCTCTTTACTCGGTAAAACGTATAAAGCCCGTATATACCCCGAGGCTATCTTGTTTATTGGATGGATCTATATAGTAACTTTTTTATTGAGTTTGAGGTTTCAGTGCTTTTATGTTTTAGCAGGTTTAAAAAGTGGTCGTATAGGAAATAAAAGTAGCTTACTTAAAATTCTAGACTATATTGAGAGGATGAAAAAACGTGACCAAACATTTTACCTGATTGAAATTTTATATTAAAGTCTGCTTTAAAAGGTTTTACATTAGTGGCGGTGTCATAATTTATGTCGTAATAACTTTATATTACTGGTCATCTCATGATTTAACATCATGAGAATATAATATATGTATGGGACGACACGTTCGTCCGTCCCCAAAGTAACTTAATACTTGGGTTATGAGTTATGGGATAACTGGAAAATATATACATATATAATTTAAACTGCATATATGCACCCAGACTCGAAGAACCAACAAATTGTTTACACAAAATGTTGAATGAAATGTTGAAAATGAACCCGCGACCCGCGGTGCTGAAGGTAGGATCACTATCCACTGCGCCAGCGGGCCAGTCGAATGATCAAACATTACATAATTAAATTAAAATAAACAAATGTAACATGATCATTTTTTGAAGGTATGTAGAAACATCTAGTGTTTTACTTTACACCATCACTCCAGTGATTTCGAGGCAATGCGATCTCGCTCTTCAATCTTCAACCTCACTGCGACTCTAAGATCGTGTCTTTATTGACTATTGATTAACTAACGCTAGAATTTCTTGTGCCATATCACTAGGACTCCAGCGACCTTCTACTTTGTCTAATTTTATATTGTTCGGCTCGCACATTGCAATTTAATGTTCGATATACTAAAATCATATAGCTGTGATAGCCTAGCGGTGAGACCGTGCAACTCTTTAGAGACGACATAGGTTCAAACCCTGGGCAGGCACCAATGAGTTTTTCTATTAAAACTTATGTGTCTAATTGATAATTGCAATTTATCACACACTTTTCGGTGAACGAAAACATCGTGAGAAAACCTGCATATCTCTAGAGAATTCTAGGGATATGTGTTACCTGCCAATCCGCATTGGAGCAGCGTGGTAGATCTTAGCTCCAATCCTTCTCTCCAAAAACGGAGAGAGGAGGCCTTAGCCCAGCCGTGGGCATAGTAACAGGCTGTTACTACTACTACTACTACTACTATACTAAAATCTATACCGGTACTTACGGATTCACGTTTCTGCTACGATCGCGCTTACATACTTCAAGTAAACTTCGCTTCAGTGCCGTAGGTTCTAGTTTATACGAATTCAAGATATACATATAACTGTATAAGTTTTACATTCATTAACATATTGGGTATATTTTGCACTAACAAATTCTTGGCCTTCTTCCAACAACTAACTGGGATTAACAAATAGTAAATTTTTTGTTCCTTTTTTTAAACTTACTAGTGCGAACTTTTACAATGGTTTCCGTATTTATAACACTTATTGTTTTGTTTCTGTTAAAATAACAAATAAGTTTTCACAAGTGTGAAATTGAATTCGCCTTTTGTATTGATTTGATGAAAATATGGTATGAAAAGTAATAACAGTAATTAGTGACAGGATAATTGTCAGGGAATAGCAAACTAACTAACGTCATACGTTATTTTCATTAATTTTCCTTAGAATATTTCGTAATGAACAACTCAAGATAATCTTTTACTGTCTGGTAGGACTAGGATAAATTGTGATAGATCGTATCCCCGACTTTTCTCTAGATTCGAGGCCAACTCTATTCGTCTTCCAATTTACAACCCCTGGGCACAAATTATCTTTAACGTTCCGATTTATCCTACTAAATAGTCCATAAGATTTTAAAAGTTTGTAATTTAGGATACTTTATGTTTTATACGAATACTTAACAAACATGCGTCGTTAGTGGCAACGGAGTATTTGACAGCTACTTAAATCAGAAACTTATTAAATAACTAGCTTTTACCCGCGACTTCGTCCGCGTGGACCGTAGTTCTGTAATACTCAATAGCTTCTATCGGTATCCAACCTTGCAAATATCTCCATCACAAAAATCAAATCGATCCGGGGGGTTAAATAGCAGTTCCTATGACAATTGTTACGTTACTCGAATACTACTACTATCTACTACTCCATTTTAAATTTAATTTCCTTCATGCCATTACTGTTATTTAGCAAAGATATTAATTTGCACTGGAAAGATTCGATCAAAACCATAAGAAATTTGTAAAACCTCTCTTAGTGGACAGCAGCGTCTTTCAGTTTATCAGTCAATGTGAGACTCCATTGGGCCTGATTAAATTAAAAACATGATATAAAAATTTGCACAAAAATTCTAAACATTCGTTTAATAACTTTTTAGTATAATCTTAACTTTTTACATAAAATACTTCTCTTAAATTTTTAACTTCCTCTTACATCGATGAAATTTGGCACAATTAATGCTTATACATCAGGGTAACTTATAGGCTATATAAGTTCTACAAATCCTGTTAATTTAACAGTAATAGCAGAACATAAGGAAGCTGAGCTATTTAAATTTTAAATTGATGTAAGTTATAATTAAAAGTAAATGCGGCAATCCGCCTGTCTGTTACGTTTTCACGCCGAATAGCTGAGCCAATAAAAATGAACTTTGGTACAATAAATGCTTATACACCGGGTATAGCTATAGAAATCCTGTTAATCCAACAGGAATAGGATGACATTACCATTACTTTACTTTCATAAATAATACGTTATGTCGTGAATCATTTTTGGAATTGCACTCCCTATGTGAGTAAAATTAAGTTACTTGAATCTTTGTACTTTTTGTCCAATCTTTAACCTTGAATCTTGTCTTTGTAGACAGACCCTTTTAAATAAAAAAACACGTGTGCTTATTTAGTGTAAGCAAAAATTGCCTTCAAAACCGAATGGTGAATGCGATTCGCACTTAACTACCCCTCATTTTGCACGAACGTTTCCGAAGCATATCGGTGTGAGGATCACGGACTGCTATGAGTCTTGCTTTACGCTGTTATACCGCTTTTGAAGCTTTAAACTTTCAATGACAACGTTGATATGCATTTAATTGCTCGTTATATTAAATGAATGTCTCCGAGGTTCGCAGTTGAGTGTGTTGATCACAATCTGATGTAGTCTTCGGATGCAGGTTGAGCTGATCTTTTGGAAGATTAAGACTCCAAATAATGACAGCGATCTGCAATGAAACGCTATTCATATTGAGAGAATATTTTCTAAATTTGCATTTCTGTATGATACTCACAATCGGCTGTAACATTTCGGGATGACAGAGAAAACTTATTTTCGAAAGCATAGTTTATTTAATTTAGGACATAGAAATACTACTTACATTTATGATTCTTTGTAATAGCTAAGTTAATTTTATTCAGAAAACAATAACCAATATTTTGATTTCTAAATTTTATTTTAAAAACTTTCCTAAAATAACTCTTTCGACGTAAGCCAAACATCATTAACCTCTGAAATACAACCTATTTTATTTTCCGATTTGACTTTGCCTTAAAGGACTCGATTCCAGGCCGTTAATATTTATAAACTTAATTTATTAAATTTAAACTTAATTTGATAAATTGTGAATAAAGAAACTTATTATGTTGATGATAGATAGCGTTTTTAATGTCATCCTATTCATGTTGAATTAACACAATTTCTATAGCCTATACATTTAGGGGTAACATTACCCCGGTATATAAGGAATAATTGTGGCAAATTTCATCGATATTGGAGATAGTATCAGGCCATTACTTTCCCTACAGAAATAATAACACATTTTAAAAAATCATTAAAATTTAAAGCTCCATACAAATGATCACCTTACATTTATTTTGATTTAAGCGTCTAGTATTCCATTCTATATTTCACCACCTTGAAGCAGAAATTGCTTAAAAAATATCTTATATTTTGTTCTTATACTATACGTTCTAATACCTATATTGTTACGCTTCATCCAGAATTTCAAGTAAATGCCTTCAAGAAATAAAAAGATTCATTTCATCATACAAACATTCACCGTCCATTAACAATGATTACTAACGATGAATATAAAATGTGATATTCTTATAAAAAAAACGTCTCCAGACCGGCCTTGTTCTCATAATTCTCATTAAAACGACGGAAAACGGAAAAAATGCAAGTACCATTATAATTGCAAACGACCTTCCAACTTAAAGTTGAAATTTTTTTAATTTGCTGACCAATGGAACTAAAAAAATGAGGCTTTCTACTACACATTAGTTTAAACAGTGTCCAAATCGTTTCAGCGGTTTCTGAGATTAGCAGAAACAAACGCACAAAGCCAAAAAAAACTAATAAAAATGTGAAATTCTTCAATAACGTCAGCTTCAGTCCGGCCTAATAGTCATAAAAAGATTTGTGCTTCTCTTGGCCATGGTAATATACGTAATCTAGCAGGTAAGATTGCTTCAGGAACGGCGAAAGACGGAAAAAATGCAAGTACCTGTATAAATAGTATAAAGTAAAGTAGTAAAGTAATAGCCCATTACAATCCCACTGCTGGGCATAAGCCCTCTTCTCTCCGTTTCTGAGGAGACGTGTTGGAGCTAAGATCTACCACGCTGCTCCAATGCGGTTTGGCAAGTTACACATATCCCCAGAATTCTTTAGAGATATGCAGGTTTCCTCACGATGCAGGTTTCTTCACCGAAAAGTGTGTGATAAATTTTAATTATCAATTAGGCACTTTGAACCCGGGAACTGGCGAGCACCTCGAAAGAGTCGCACGGTCTCACCACTGGGCTATCACAGCTTATGTATCATAGTATACGATCTTTCAGCTTAAAATGACATATCTTTTTTATTTGCTGACCGATTGAAATAAAACATACTCTATATGTTAAGTGAAACTTCCTACTATATATTAGTGAAAACCGCGTCCAAATCGTATCAGCGGTTTCTGATATAAGCGGAAACAAACGCACAATGCCCTAAAAAACTGGAATTAAAATGTAAAATTTTTCAAAATAATCCGTTTCAGACCAGCCTACTTTTCATAAAAAGATGTGTGATTCTCCTAGCCATGATAACATATGAAATTCAGTAAGAAAGATTGCTCCAGGAATAGAGAAAAACGTTAAAAATGCAAGTACCAGTATTAAAGTATACGACCTTTCACCTTAAAATTGACATATCTTTTTTATTTGCTGACCGATTTGAATAAAACATACCCTATATGTTAAGTGAGACTTCCGACTATATATTAGTGAAAACCGCGTCCGAATCGGATCAGCGGTTTCTGAGATTAGCGGGAACAAACGCACAGACATACAGACAAACCGACAAACAGACAAACAGATAAACCGACAAAAATTTTAAAAACTATTGTTTCATGTTTAGGAGCGTATTTTGAGACGACTACACTATTTTTTTTCTTTTAATATTAAATGTACAGATTTGACATCTCAACGATTTTATTATATGTATTGATGATGATGATTTTTTGTATAGCAAAGACTTCATTTTTTAGTCACAAAGTATATGCCTATTCGGAGCCCTTTTTAATATTGTGGTAAATAGTTTTTTATTAGTAAATAATTAACATGACACTAGTAGAATATGGCTACTACTGACTACTACTACACAATCATTTCTTTTAATTAACAACATTTGATCAAGCTTATGTTAGCTAGGTAAGTTATGTAAATAAATTATTTATATCGTTAGGTTCCAATTTTTTAACATAACTTATTTTTTTTTAAAACTTAACTTTTCTTCTCCTTGTCCACTTACCGCTGACATCCTATTCTTCGACCTTGTACAAGACATTATTAACTATATGTAACTAGTAATAAGAATTATTCTTTGAAAAGAGCAACCGCCGAGTTTCTTGCTGGTTCTTCTCGGTAGAAACGGCTTTCTGAACTAGCAGTAGATGTAGACTATTTAAAAGCACTTGTTTACATGTTTACTTGAATAAAGAATATTTTGAATTTTAATTTGAATAATATTTGTCTTATATTTGTAATCAAACGGCTCTATAGTACCGCTGCTGTCGCCTTATCAGGTTATACGATTTGTTATATCTCTAGTCAGGCTTAAGAACCTCATTGGTATAGGAACCTCACCATAAAACTGTAATACGTGTATCCTGCCATACTTGTTGATGCGCATTTGAAATAATGTATTATATTAAAAAAGACGAAAAATATTTATGAATTGTAATAAACAATAATAAATTTACTAAATTTAAAGGTTATAAGGCTGTATTAAATATTTATAACAAAAAGTTTTAAAAAGCATACGCCTAAATTATGCGCCTAAACTCATATCATTTAACAATCTTCAGTAATTTATCTGTGTCAAGATGCGAGCGTCAACATTTTTCTATCTTCTATAAGCAAATGTGATGGGCCCAGAAGGCGTACAATTTGCATTCATACTAAAGTTTCATTGTTCCATGTTTGCTATATACACTTTAAAGCGTTTGCCTGTTCATTGTTTTCAATGAATAACTCTAGAATGACGCAAACAAAAATGCTAACACATACAAACATACATATTGTATAAAATGTTACTTTCAAATATATTTCGCTTATGATGCCGTTTCCTGAAATCAAACTAAATAAATTTTTATATACATCTACATCCCCACATACGTATTCTATAAAAGATTATAGATAGAATAGAAAAGATAGACAGAAGTTTCGGCGGAAGAAGACCACGTGGACTTAGCCCAAGACATTTGACGAATCAGATCAAGGAAGCTCTCAACTACCCCCTTTATTGTGCTCTTCACACAGAGTAGAATAGGACCAGTTGGCGAAAAACCATGCTATCGTCAAAGAACCACGTTTCCCATCATTAAAAAAGACGCATAAATAAATGACCACACTCAAATAATTTATAGAATTAGGCGTTACTTTGCGGAGATCCATAATATAGAGTAAATAGAAAAAATATATAATGCTAAATGTTTAGTGGACTATCCGTTTTTTCCATATCGTATACATGCAGGATTCGTAAAAACATATGCACAAACCTCCACCACCGCCACCACAATACACAAGCACTACACACGTTCATTATCACAAACTCAACTCGCTGAGTTTGTGATTGTTAACATATATATTTACTATTTACTTTATCGCACAAAATATTTTATCATTACTTTTGACTACACTCACTCACACACATGCGCACTTTCTTTGTTGTAATATTTTATTTTTGACTATGAGGATGGCATATGCAACACAGTTTTATACTATCGCAACGTCATCCCATCCTCGCAAAATGATGTTAATCTTAAAATGTTATAAACATAAATATAAAAGTAAAAATAAATAAGTAAATAATAAATAAACCTTTAGTCACAACTAATTTTTATTATATAATTTTATTTTATAATTTTATTTACGATCAACGCATATGTTTTTAATGTCTTCATCGACCGTTTGATAACTAATAAAATTAAAGTTCAACGGATTAAACGTTTCATTTTAATCTATCCATCAAACACTTTGCTTGTAGTTAAATCAGGAGGCGGCAATATTAATTGCCTTTTACAAGATCCTTTCAATAAATTGTCAGCAAAGCCATGCGATTTTTGAACCGTAATTAAGTAACAGCCTTAAGCTCGTAACGATTCTACTTACAAAAATATACTTATAAAAAGTATAGTAAAGTAATTAATACTGTACTATATTTTTTGTAAATCCTTTATAAATTACTTAATTTGGTACAGTAAATTATCTCTATTATGAGGAAATTATTTAATGTGATCTTATGTTATTTCCATAAAGGATGAATTTATTCTATGAAATATTTTTGGATTGTATTAGAACTATTGGGCCAAGTTCCTTCGTTAAATATGGGATCTAATCGGTGATTTACAACAACCCACTGCTCGCCGCATTATCGAATGCTCCCATTCAATGAAAGAAAAGTCATACAGTTTGACATGTCATTCAATTTATGGCATCCATTCATTCGCTTTTATAAATGGCAATTAAAATCCACCGCTTTGATGGTACGGTCGCTTTTCTTATAATAATTACCGATTAAATCCGTCGGCCCTTATTCTATTCCTATATTATTTTGTATAACTAAGAATTGAATTCTTTTGTATAAAAACTATAAAAAAACTGTACATAAAAAGAGTTTAATATACTAAAAATATCTACTAGCTGCAAAGTTTACTCGCAATGTAAAGATATATTTGATATTGCATCAAATTTCAAGTGTGCATGTTTAAGTTGGAAATTATACATATTCTAACTTTTTTATATATTGTATTTGTTATTACTAATTACATTCATTATATGTATATAATTTAATAATATATATTATAATCATCATTCTCCTGCCCTTATCCCACTCTAAGTAGGGTCAGCACAACATGTTACAAACATGTTGTCACATGATTTGGCTACGTATTTTACGACCGGCCGCCTGCCTAACGTCAACTTACCTTAGTCGCCTTTTATTTACTACACCTCGGTAAGAAAGGATGGTGGTCTATTCTATGCCGGATACCACACGGCACATATTTTAATAAAATATATTATAATATTAATTAATAATCATTTCAGTTACTGAAATTGAAAAATAGAAAACCTCATCATTTATTCAATTCTCAATTTTACAGCGAGTTAACTAGACTTAGAATTAAGAGTATTGTTATTTAGTTGCATCAATATGATTACGAATGTGTTCTTTGTAATCCTTGATCATATATAAATATAATAAGATATACATACAAATAAAGTTGTCATACTCAATATCTGATTCAAATTTTCCTGCATGACTTTGATTTGGAAAGTATTTCATGCTCGTTATATTTACATGAAAAGGAAATAAGGAAGTCAAACGAACAGCAATCATACAAAAATATTTCTTCCGAAATTTCCTTATTTCATTTTATCGTTTTTCTTTTTTGTATATATAATTCTGGCTTTTTCTTACAAACTTATTTGTAGGTATACATTCTAATTATTTTGTGTAAAAATTAAATGCCCGACCTAATTTGAATATTTTTGTACAAAGATAAAAAGTTGAGCGTCATGACTTTCTATGTTTCTTTCTTTGCCTTAAACTTCATAAATTGCAAATTACGTAAATAACTTTTAAGAGGGAAATATATTTAGGATAACGAAGTTGTTACCTCGAATTTTGAAGTATATACAAATTTAGAACATTTAAAATTTTATTGAATTATTTTTGACTGAAATCAACGTTTGCTTTACATATATATATTTGCTTAGAGCCAATAGATGCAATTGATAGATTATCTCTAATCATGGGTTGATTCTTTACCTGATGGTTTTATTATAGAACTAAGTCTGTGGTTCCAATGATTTTTTTTAATAATTTGGAAAATAGATTAAAAGGATGCTTTGGCGATGATGAAAAGAGACTAATGTTTAGGGTCAGATAATCAAGTCGGACTTCTAAAACATCCGAGCACGATGAAACTTCATAGGTTTTTTAACTAGCAAGAAAGACAACTAATATTATTAAGACTAATTGCAAGTGCCAATCGTTTTGAAATATACTTATGCCAAATTATAAATTAAAAATTTGTTGAACACATATCCTAAGAGTTACATAAATAAAGATCCATTCCACTTAAGCAATGACCATCTTAGAAGTTGGATTTGATTTTTCGCGCCTTATTTAAAATACCACACCTTATCCCCAAATACAAGTATTTTCAAATAAATGAAATTCTACTCTCCAATAAAAAGAAAATAGCGTTGAGTTTCACATTTTGTAGTCGCCTCGTGAAATACGTTTGTCGGAATCGCATGTTGCATCTTTTTGTTAAGATGCAGTCAACAATATTTTATGTGGGATAGTATGTGGAAAAAATACAGAATATATTATTTCACTGCATGCAATCGTGCGAATTATGATATAGAACTGGTGAAATTGTCACTAAATTTATTTAGGGACAATTTCAAAGAATAATAATTAATATAAAGAATAATAATTAATATCTAGAATAATAATTAATATAAAGACTAATTCAAATTCAAATTCAAAATATTCTTTATTCAAGTAAACTTGTAAACAAGTGCTTATGAATCGTCAACTTTACTGCTGGTTCGGAAAGCCGTCCTACCGAGAAGAGCCAGCAAGAAACTCGGTGGAGCTCTTTTAAAAAAGAAGATTCTTAATACTAATTACATTTTGTCATAGCTATCCTGCACAAGGTCGAAGAGCAGCTATATCCATGCATTCTTATCATCAATGTAAGCCTCCACGGTATAATAGGCTTTCTGTATCAGCCTCTTTTTAACAGTATTTTTAAATTGCTGTAATGGCAAAGTTAAAATTGATTGTGGAATTTTATTATAGAATCTTATACCCAAACCCACAAACGACTTACGTACTCTTACAAGGCGCAAAGCAGGAGCCGCAAGCTTATGTCGGTTCCTACTTTGTCTATTATATACATCGCCAATCTTTTTATAATTATGTATATTTTTATGCACAAAAATCAAATTGCTAAAAATATACTGTGAAGCTAACGTAAGAATAATTAAAGCAAAATAAGTAAGTAATAATTAAAGTTTTCTTGTAATCGTTTCATGCATATTGTTCTGATCCTTATTAAGTTTTCAGAGACATAACATATGTATCACATTATTCTTGATTCACTATTTATTCACTTATTACCGATCATACCGTCATATTACCGATGTATTCAGAGATCTTCTTCTTAAATGTCCGTACCATCGCAGTCGATATTCCTGCAATTTGTCTGTGACGTCCCGAGCACATCACCTCAACATCTTCATCTCAGTAGTTAGGATGAGTACTGCATTCTTCTTTGTTAAGGCACATGTATTCATATGTGTTTATTCACTTAATCTGTATTATATATTTTTACCAATACCTGCTAATTCTTGATCCAGGGGCCAGAGCAATTGAATATATTATAATTATAGTGACGTCAAGATAATGAGAGTTTATCAAGGATTCTGTTAGACGAGAGTTCTCAACTCTCTATTAAACTTGCAAGGACAAAGATTACGTATTTAAATTTAACTCAATACTAGCTTATTATCTTCAAGCAAAATAAAGGAATCCCTAGGGACAGGAACACTTGAGCTCCGCATACCATTTATTTTAAAACTCATTGTGTCTTAAAAAGGAAAGCTTTGCGATTGTTTTTTCGTATTTTTCTTAGATGTAAACATTGTAAAGAATGTCAATCTTTATTTGCATCTTGGTTTGACGAAAATGCTCAGCAGATCTTAGTAATTAAAGCTTTTCTCCGTAGCAGAATTGGAAAATATAGTGTTTTTGCTATAAATATACTTCATAAAAGCGAGTGAGAGAGAGAGAGCGAGATGTATTGTTTTAAATAAACAATGACCTTATGATTTAATAATAGTAATTTCTAGAAGTAGGCGTAGCTTTGTCTATTTCCATGATAGTGATGATAATTTTTTATTTAAAATAAAAGTCGAAATTTTTTGTTCATAATGACTGATCTAATAAAAATGCTACAAAATAATTTAAAGAATTAGGCGTTAGTTTGCGGAAATCCATAATACAAAGGTGATAATAAAATTATTTTGCTAAAATCCGGGATAAAGTCAATAGAAAATAAATATAATGCTAAATGTAGAGTGGACTATCCGTTCATTATCCCTGTATGTATCATATTATCATACTTGATACATACAGGGTTCCCAAAACACATGCACTACAAACTTCCACCACCGTCGCCACAATAAACAAGCACTACACACATTCACTATCACAAATCAACAATTATTTATATGTGTGTAATGCTTGTGTATTATTTTACGAATCCTGCATATATCAGTATGAGAACGAATGGTTCTATCTATTCAATTTACTTTGTCGCGGATTATAGCAAAATATTTTTTTTAATTGCTTTTGTTATAATACAAAAAGTTTTTTTAATACCCTGAATAAAATGTACAAAAATTAAAAAATTGAAAAATACTATATAACTAATATAACCCATTTATTTAAAGTCGCTTCGATATTTGCTGCAAGCAACTTTCCATTAGGACACCGGTATTGAGTTTTAGTAGAATTTGCATAGTTCGGGATTACTATATTTGATGTTTGCCGCTGTGAGCTCTATTTTAGCATCAAAATGCAATAATTCCGAGTTGTCAAAGCTCTAAGTCGTCATTGCAAACAAAATAATAATTTACTCCATTCAAAAATAATATGTTACAGATTATTTAATTTATTGATACATACATATAAGCTAAGATCTGATTTATTCTTATCTAATATTTGACAAAAGTTATTGTAATTATGTTTATTCATTATATTTTATTTATTTATTTTTATAACAATTTAGTGTTAGTTCTACACTTGAACCTTATTAATTATTAAGTAAGCTCTGGTTAAATACCACGTTTATTAAAAAAGTAAAATTTTCGTAAATCAAGGGTTTAATACATTTTTCCATTTTCTTAATTGCAATTTGGTTCATGCCGGTAATAAATATACTAGTTTCTCGGCGAGTTACCGCAAACCATTTAAAGAATTATTGTTCGCTATTCAGTAAAAGAAAATTTGTAGATTTTGACATGTCTACGATTCAATTTATGGATCTCATTCATTCACTTTTATAAATGGCAATTAAGCTCGAATGAGCACTAACGTTTTCTTTTCTTACAAAATTGCTTAATTCTTTTGATTTTGATATAGGTCGGTCTACTAGACATGAATTGCTGGACTCCTGTTAATGTACAATGTGTATAATTATTGTCATTCACAATTTATATTTCGAGAGATATTCTGAACTTGGTGAAACTCTTACTGGATTATATGATGATGATACTCCTGCCCTTATCCCACTCTATGTGGGGGGTGTGGCACCATGTTAGAACATGATGTCACATGAATTGGCTACGTATTTTACGCAGGCCGCCTGCCTGACGTCAACTTACTTTAGTCGTATTTTACCCTTCGGTAAGGACGAGGGTGGTACTATTCTTCTCAGCCGGATACCACATATCTGGTCAACTTACCTTAATCGCCTTTTACTAAACCTCAGTAAGAAATGAGGGTGATCTATTATACTCAGCCGGATATCACACAGCGGGTCAACTTACCTTAACCGCCTTTCACGAAACCTCGGTAAGAAATGAGGGTGGTCTATTCTACTCAGCCGGATATCACACGGCGGCCTTACTGGATTCTATGATGTAGCAAAGTAGAAAAATACTAATCGGTATTATTTTTCATTTTCTACAGTACAATAGTGGAAATTAAAAAAAATATGGTCGTTTGCTAGAGAGCCAGAGCTACAGTTAACTATAATGTTAATATCTCTGTCATATTGTATCTTATATCTGTCAAATAACTATAATATTTTGGACGCAAAAAATAATTTACACAGAGATTTTGCGCCGAAACTAAATCATTAAATCCCTATACATGTCATTACTAGTAAAACTATTATACTCGCTATAACATCTACTAGAATTGACTTACTTTTAATCGCATACTCTATAGTGGCGCTTATTAAAGACGAGAGAGGTATAACAAAAGAGACCATCAACAGCCATTAGCCAGGTCATTAAGCTGTCTAGGCCCAAGTGTGTTATTCAATACAAAACGTACGCCAGCTAGTTCTCTCGATCAATATATAATAGACTCGTGATTATCAACACATCAATCGATTCATATCAAGAGTTACTAACTATTTGTTTAATCATGTATGTGCAATTAACTAGTTATATTGATTACGGCCGTAAGGAGTAAGCGGCCAAACTAACGACCTATCGGGGTTCTCTGATTAGATACCGATGCGAACCCTCCGTGAACAGAGGTTATTATTTCTCAGGAGAGATTCGAAATTGTTCGACAGAAGAACACCTCTCGATATTCATTTTTTTTACTTAAAAAAATAACGATTGATACAAACAGATACAACAATGAATTGATTTTTTAGCACTAGATTTCTAAGTCATTTACTGAATTTAGACAGCCGATACAATTTAAAGATTCACTTTAAAAATTTCAAATACGCATGCGTCTGTATAATTTTGTTAGACATAATGTTTATTTTTATATTGTTTTATAGTGTTTTTTTTTATTATTTTTCATATCGGAATAATGTTGAAATTATATATTATATTAAAAAGCACTTAAATATGAACCATTCTTGTACTGTACTTTTTAAATACGTTTAAAATAAGTTATGAATATTCAAATTAATATTGAAATATTTACTACGGTGTTTAAAATGAATTGCTAGAGTGCTTTGTGCTCGCTAAGCTTATATAAAAGACATTAATCAAGCAGTTAAAATATTTTATAGTATTATAAATAATTTAATAGAGCGATTCGTTCCTTTAAAGTTAATACGTGAAGGTAGTAAATATCCGTGCTGGTATTCTCGACAATTAATAAGGCTAATTAATAAAAAACGGAAATTACACAGGAAATGGAAGATTTATAGGCGCGAGAGTGATTATGATAAGTTCTCAGAGATTCGACTATTAACCAAAAGTTTACAGATTACATGTTACAATTTTTTCTTAGAAAAAATTGAATGCAACATTCAGAGTGATTCCAGAAAGTTCTGGTCGTATATAAAATCTAAAAAAGGTCATAATAATATACCGGACACTATGCACTTAAACTCACAAATAGAATCTAACGGGCAAGACATCGCTAATTTATTTAACAGTTTCTTTCATTCCGTATTTGAAGCGGAAAATACTTCTCCAAGATCTGACTATAGTGATATTAGTTTACATCAGACAACTATCAGTTCTGTCGAAATTACTTATGAGATAGTGGAACGTTATTTGAAAAAATTAGACATAAATAAGGGTAGCGGTCCAGATGGACTGCATCCTATTTTCATAAAAAAATGTAGTAAATTTCTCTGTTTGCCCCTAACTATACTGTTTCAGAAATCATTGAGCTCTGGTTGTATACCAGCTGAATGGAAGAAGTCCTTAGTTACACCAATTTTCAAAAGTGGGGATAAAAGTGATATTAAAAACTATCGTGCCATCTCTAAATTATCAATCATTCCTAAACTTTTTGAAAAGATTATTTGCGACGCCATGTTTCCATTACTTAGACCTTTACTAACTCCTAATCAACATGGTTTTGTAATAAAGCGTTCCACTGAATCTAATCTTTGTGAATTTCTGGACATTGTTTTAAAAGCAATGGAGGCTGGTCATCGTGTGGACGTAGTGTACACCGATTATTCTAAAGCATTTGATAAAATTCCTCATAGTGTTCTTATAAAAAAACTAGAATTCATCGGTGTCCACGGCGATCTACTCCGTTGGCTAACATCTTATCTTCGCGAGAGATCACAGGCTGTTGCTGTTAAAGGTTTCATATCAACTTTCGTTCCAATTACGTCCGGTGTTCCTCAAGGTTCTCACCTTGGGCCTTTATTATTCAACATTTTTATTAACGACGTCACTAATTGTTTTCAAAATTCTTCAGTCTTATTATATGCAGATGATACCAAGATTTTCAAAATTATTAAAGATAATCAAGACTGCCTTAAATTACAAAAAGACCTTTATGAATTAGGTCAATATTGTATTAATAATAGTTTACATCTTAATTTAGATAAATGTTGTACAATTACGTTTTCTAGGAAAAAGGAACAAATAACCTATAACTACTCTATGTTTGACAACAAATTGAAACGTGTAACTGAAGTCAAAGATCTTGGAGTTCTTCTAGATGACCAGCTTTTCTTTGATAAACATATTGAAAAAATAACAAAAAAGTCTTATCAGATGCTTGGTTTCATTTTTCGACAAGGAGCAGATTTCAAAAACCTTCATACATTAGTCATATTGTACAACGCATACGTTAGATCATTACTCGAATACGCATCGACTGTCTGGAATCCGCAATACTCAAAATACATCAACTTAATCGAAAAAGTTCAAGAGAAGTTTTTCAAAAGAATATTTTACAAATTTGGCTCTTATCCAAGACTTTACTCATTGCGGAAACGTAGAGAACATCGGGATCAAGCATTTCTTTATAAGATTTTAAACAGCCTAGTTGACTCTCCATATTTGCTCAGTCAAATTTCATTCAGGTGCCCTCGAATAAGTGCTCGCAACAAATCTACTTTTGTCGTTCCTTTTCGTAGAACGAATTATGCAAGAAACGCGTTCATTGCAAGAGCTTGTCGGAATAATAATAGGAAATATCATCACTTAGACCTTTTCAATAATGGATTCAAAACATATATATCTTTATTGAAGAAATAATATACCTAATGTTATATATATAAATAGTTTAATTTGTTAAATAGTTTAATTTGTTAATCTTTTACTTACTTATTTTTTTTTCTTTTAATTTATACTTTTAATTTTAATTTTCTACATTTATCTTACATATCTTCTATATTTATATTTATTGTATTGTTCACTTCCTTCACTAATTTGTGGAAACTTTGTTGGCATGCGTGTTAATTTTATGTAATAATTCTTTGTAATAATTTAAGTGCTGTTTGTTTTCCAATTTATAAATAAATAAATAAATAAATAAATAAGCTAATTAGGCCTTAGGAGCACTGCTCTGGTTCATTATAGCATATTATACAGAAGGCGTATCCGCGATTAGCCGAGTACGCAATGAGAATGCTGTGCCCACGACGTAACGAATTGCGTAGCCTTTATTATGTTAACTTTATTGTATATATTGCGAATCCTGTTGCTTCGTGATATGCGACACTCATTAGTTTAAGTAAATTAAACTTTAAGTTTAGAAATTGGTTAACATTAAATAAAATTAATTAATAAAAATGAAAATGAGACGTCGTAAAAGGACAGATCGTAATGTATTACGATTTTGTCGTGGACCGGATTGTGATAGCATTATTTCAATATAGTCCAAGTTTGTTAAAAGAATCTATGTAATGCTAAGTGTAGGAAGCAGCAATGTTCACATACAAGTAGAACCAGTCCACTACACGTATCAAAAAATGCCGCCACAAACAACATACACAAGCACTACACACACTCACTACAACAATCTCTACGATTGCATTGCCCCGTAGCCGAAGCATCATTAGAAGGATAGGCTCCACGACAAAATCGTTATCGTAAGGGTATTACTGAATATTGGGAAACCGACAATAGTTTTTGTAACAAATTTATATATCATATCATTCAATGCTCGCGCGTTAAATTGAAAAAGAGCACGTGAGTCTGCTTAATACTTTATAAACACTAATACTACTTCACATTACGCTGAAAATGCCAATTATAAATTGTATTTACGTAAAACTTGACTTACTGGATGTAAAATTTTTTGAATGCATAAAGGCCCCAATTTTGTCTGATTGTGCACTGAAAATTTTTAAATTCCCTTCACTGCACAGGAGACTAATAAAAGAAATAGCGGGGCTTGCCGTAACGTAATTGAAAATCTTTTATATTTTATCTTGCATTTAGCAGAAGCAATCTTGTACAAGTGTATAAAGTTTACGAAGAATTTCGACTCTGTAAGCTATTTAAAGGTAAAGATTTTAGTATTACACATTAGGAACTTTATAGAGTCACTGAACTACATTCATTCGCAGTAATAACCTCACAAGTTACAGTTGGTTTGTGGCTGAGGATAAATATTATGACTCACGGAGATTATTTCTCGTTATAAAGGAATTTAAAAATCATTCATCATTTTAAAGATTTGATATCTTTAAAAAACAATCCGTACTTTGTAATAATTTAAATTAATTTTACTGATTAACATCGCTTGGAAACTTATAAATCGATTATTACTACAAGGTCGCCTATAGTTATTGATCATAACAAAAATTAGGAAAGCATTAATGCAAAGCAAACAAAAGAAGTCCTGCAGCCTTTTTTGTTATCGGTAACAGGTTTTATTTCATCTGATAGTACGGGAAGATGTAGTCTAATAAGAAAGTGCTCTCTCACCTTACCAGAGTAACGACGGTTATGTATGGACAATACCGTAAATTGTATACAGTATACAGTAAATTGTTTCTCAAACTTGGATTGAAATGAGGACCTGCATAATTAGGCAACACACTGAATATAATGCCGAGCTGTTGGTCTACCATGAACTTTTAGATAACCATTCAATTCAAAGTCAGTACCTAAACCGAACCGCTTTCTTTTCGTACCATGAAGTGTGAATTGCAGCGGGGTCGTAACGTTTGAAAAGGATAACGTTATATGAGCTATAGATAGCACTGTCTCTTTTACTCACATGTTTCTACGACGCATTCCGAACGCTCGTTCGGCAACGACTTAAAGTGTGCGTCTTTAAGACGTCATAGTATGAAAAAGCAAAACAATTTCGTTTACGTCTTCAATTGACTCGCAATAAGAGTTCATGGTAGGCCTGCTGGTCGGCAAACAACTACGCTTAAGTTACGAATGGTCATTATAATAACTATACTATAACAAATTCACTATTTTATCTTAAAAACCTCCAACGTACAAAAATATATTCTCTATGAAATTATCGTTGGGACGAAAATACTGTACAGGGTAATAGCGGGGTTCGGTAATCACGGTCTATATTAGTTCCCTTTCTAGCTTGCACGGTCTTTATCTACAATCCCTGGCCATTGCAAGTAATCGTATCCCAATTACGATAGTGGGAGATAAACGGAAAATGGACCATGTATGAAACTAAGCATCTGGATTAATCTAGGAAGCTTTTGAAAGTTTCCACGTTCATATTTTACATTATTAAGTCAAATTCAAAATAATTTATAGAATTAGGCGTTACTTTGCGGAGATCCATAATACAAAAGTAATAATAAAAATTAATTACATATATCGCGCGATGTATCGCAGTAATTCCCAAAACATTGCGGATTATGGCAAAATTAATTAATTAATTAATTTTTATTATTACTTTTGTTTCAAATTAAATAGAATATATATATTGTGTACAGATGCATATTAATCATTTTATTCTAGTGCATTTATCACTAAGATAATCTTTCAGTGTATTATAAGCTTTGTCGAGTAGCTTTGGATTAAGATACTTTCTAGACGTGCAAAGGTTAGTAAACTTGACTTCCCGAAAGCTGTGTTAAAGCGAGATTATGTGCTTGGGCCAAAGTTCCGGGCCAAGGACTAATCATAATTATTAAAGTAAATTTGAGTGGTTATAATTTAATCTGCACATTAATTTTAATTGTCACAGGATTACTAATTTAATGAAATATAAATAAAGCCAAAGTATGTATTGGTGAGTAAAGACGTTAAACTATACTCGAATCGAGACATTATAACTGACTATACTATACAAAGTAATGGACGGGGCCATAGGTCTTGAATATAACACTCTTATAACACTAAAACAACGAAAATCTCGTCAACACACTTTCTAATAACTTAGAAATGCCCGTTTATAAGTGCACCGGCGCAAGTGGTCGATTCTAGCTTGAAAGTTAAAAGAATAAGTATAAATGATAAAGTATACTATATTCTACTAAAATTAAAATCGAAATATACAAAATTATTGTTTACATAAGTTGTATAGTCTATAGTAAATGGCAGTTTATCCTAACTATTGTATCCAGTCAACATATCCCAAAAAGTTTAATGAACTTTTTTAAAGTACATATCTACAAGTTTTCAACTGAATTAAGTACAAACATTTCTAATTTGACTAATATTTTAGTTATTAATATTGTATGAGAAGCAAATGATTAGTCGTAACATTATAAATAAGGGCATGCGAATTTCTAATGTTTGCCACAGCCATTCGAGGTTAAAGTAACGAATTCATCGGCATTTATACTAATTGAAACACGAAAAATATAAATATATAAAAATAGAATAATCATCATTCTCCTGCCCTTATCCCACTTTAAGGGGGGTTGGCACAACATGTTACAAACATGTTGTCATATGATTTGGTTACGTATTTTACGACCGACCGCCTGCCTGACGTCAACTTACCTTAGTCGCCTTTTACGACACATCGGTAAGAAAGGAGGATGGTCTATTCTATTCTGCCGGATACCACACGGCTAAAATATATATACATAGAATATAATAATATAAAAATAGAAGCGTTCAAGGCTAACACAAAATATTAATATGAAGCAAATCAACACAGATAAAAAAATGTGTGTGAATTTCCAATACTGCCACTCAATCTTGTAAGTGCTTAGGGGTAGAGAAATTGCTACAATATTTCTCACTCACGTTTGTGAGTTGAAGCGTGAACTTTTAGTGTTACTGAACGATATATATTTGAACCTCATTTTAGATTTACTACGCTAAGTAATAATCGCGCAGTTTCCCACTGCGAATTCGTGACCCATATTTGTTTTTATGGATATCACAGTACAAAATTTACCGTTGAATTAGAGAATGCATCGAACCATAGTAGACAATAACTGCATCTCAGAAAAAGAATACGCCCACCAAATATAATTTAAAAATGCATCATCATCCTCATCATCATCCTCCTGCCCTTATCCCACTCTAAGTGGAGTCGGCACAACATGTTACAAACTTGTTGTCACATGATTTGGCTACGTATTTTACGACCGGCCGCCTGCCTGACGTCAACTTACCTTAGTCGTATTTTACGACCCCTCGGTAAGGGGTTGGTCTATTCTACTCAGCCTGATACCACACGACGGATAATTAAAAGATGCATTATGATTGTTATACTTATTACATGAAAAAAGTCTATTCAACTATAGCTTTTAGCTACAACTTAATCGACAAGGATTTCAATTTCCGTATAGTGTTTATTACTTTCCTGCTCTTAAACTATTTCCGACCAATAAATAGCATTAATTCTTGTTTAAAGTTGAAATCGATACGATATTGTTTTATTTTACAATATATTTAAGTTTGTTTTTCATTGCAGCTTCGCGTATTCGATATGAGATCACGAGCGGGAACATAGGCGGTGCGTTTGCTGTTAAGAACATGACTGGCGCCATCTACGTGGCGGGCGCGCTCGACTATGAAACTAGGAAGCGAGTAAGTTGGCGCATTTTCTGACTAAGATTTAAGGCGCTAAGGGTGAATGCAGACCTTGGTGACATAGTTACATAAGAGACTAGACTATTATTTGAAAAGAATGTCACTGCACAATTGTAGTAAAAAAAAAGAAGAAAATTTACTATACTTTGACGAAACATAAAGAGGTCATTATATTTAGTAAGGCATAATAATATTTTTAGATTTTATACACTACAACTTAACTTCATCTAACGACGATTCTATTTCTTTTCTATGTTTAAGATATTACGAAATAAAATAAATATTTTACTTATGTAGTATAAAATACAGAGAGACAAAAATTAATTTACTTACTTTGGGGACGGACGACCGTGTGTGTAAGTGTAAAAAAAAATATAGGAAAAATTGTCGATCTTTCTTAAATTTGAACTTTTTAGACAGCAAATACAATATTACCTCATAATCCTATGCATTTACTAGTAAAAGAAATATTCACAAATATGTGGTGGCAAACGGAGAATTATTTCTATATCATGTACTGCAGCAGGATGAAGTTATATCAATTATACAAGTAGACAAAATTTACCGTATTTATATTTTTATGTAGAGAACAAACAACTTCACAGCAATTTTAATTCATTCATAACAAAAAGTAGAATAGTTACCGGAATAACTTTGGGGATTAATTAACTTTTGATGAATTTTACACAGATGTGTGTGAAATTATATTATTCCGATTATATTATAAACGAATAATGTCTATATAAATTTAAATTGCTATTTATACTCAATTTACAAATATGCTATGTACCGTATCAATCAACTAAAACCACATTTGTCGCATATACTACAGCTTCAAAATAAATTAGAATAGATATTATACTTATATTGCCTAGTGGTCGCCCGGTCGTCCTAACAAGACCTAATAAATACCTCTCATCCTGAGTGACTTTCTTTGATTATTGAATCGCATCGGGCACGGCCACATAGACTTAGGACTTTTGAAAGGTTTTTTTGAATGTTACAAAATCGTCTGTCAGTACGTTCTACAAAGGCTGCATTTTCGGGCGCGGCGTTGATATTCCTATACCTTAGGATCTACAGACGTAATATGTGCCCGCGCATTGATACTTCAGCTTCGCGATATGTCGAGCTATATCAGTAAATTAGAATTTCCTCGTTCCTAACATAATCATTCACTTCTTAAAACCGTATCATTTAAATGCATCGCAAAATAGAAATCTAAAAACAACGAAAAATAAATTAAAACGCTTTATAATTAACCTGATATATGTGCAGGTATTAACAATTCCTTTTAAATTTCTAGTTTTCAAGTTTAAAAACGCGTGGCTAACTTAACTCAGTACCTACCTATCGAGTATAAAGCTGGAATTGCATACACTTTCTTCGCAAATGTGTTCTCTCGACACAATTGTAGGCGTACGTTAACGTTGAACCGCTGTGTAAAATAGGCGCAATTTATAGACAGGCATGCGAGTGGGCACTAAATCAAAGCTTTTACACAGCAAAGGCTTGTGTCATGATACTTTGGCCGGACCCAGTACCATTATTTCGACGTAATGGACCAAGGGCACAGGTCAGCTTTCATAAATGACTCTCGTGATATCTATGCCGTTGGCACTAGTGCAAAATCGTATATTGCGGACCCCAAGATGTTTTATATCACAAATAGATCTATAAGCGACAAAGGACATTAATATCCAACTTTTTAGAAACAATGTTACTATTACTATAAATCTGCTCAGGTTTCAAAACTTAAATATATTTTTTAGTTTATGCAATCGCTTTCAAATTCATATTAAATTCTACGCAATACGGTATTTATTGAGATACCTTTTCCTGCTAAACCGTAAAACCGTAAAGTAATAACATTAATATTACCAATACATAAATTACATTGTAGTAGAAAACACAGAAGGAAGTATTAAGCTCGTAATATTTCATAGGCTTATATTCTGAAAAAACAATTTTGGGCATATGCGAAATATGCGAAAATATTTTACATAGCTTGTTTGTCCCTTTTAAATTTAGTAATGAGTCTTTATTTTTTCTCAAGGAATATTCATCGAACTTTCATGAAATAAATAATTTAATCTTCAATATCCACTTAAGCAAGACGGCGTAGAAACTACGAAGGCCGGAGCGCTATTAAATTGCAGATCCTCGAGAAGCCTAAATGGATGGATGTAAACCGTTTATTTTACAAATTCCTTTTTGCTTTCATCTGTTTCAAAGTGGTTTAAATATAAGACAAACATTTTAATAAACTTGGTAATAAATACGTGTTCTGTATAAAATTACATGTATGATACAAATTTTGATAAAATACAATTAAATTATAATATTTGTATATACGGTAGTTTTCTTAGATCATTACACAAAATATTGTACTTTTCCATAATAAATTGTGATGTACCAAATTCTCGTTTCCTGAGAACGAGGCGTAATGAAAGAGAAAACGTTTTCATTGTATAATTTCTCATTTGAATGTAATGACAATGTAACCCCAATTTGAAATGTTACTTTTCTATAAAAAATATATTAGAAACATCTAGAAATTGTTTTTGGGATTTCAGATCTCATAATTGCACTGTCTTAGAAATAATACGATTTATGATTACGATAGGTTTTTTGATGAAATTGAGAACTTTTACAAACAAATTAAAATAATATATGGCGGGCTCAGCCTATTATAAAAAATAAATTCTATGAATACAGAAATTTTCTTATAATACATAAAAGAGTCGAAAATGCGAATTTCAAAGTTTTATCTATTTAGTAAGTCTTTATAAACATTCATTTATCAGAAGAGGTTGGGACACAGAGTGAAGTAGTGATCATTCGTCACCCATAATATTGATATGGCTGATGGATATTCGACAGTATATTACTTGACCTTAACCTCGGCTTTCTGAATTATAAATATAATATTATAGATGATAGTATACCTCGTACCCATTAGGTTAATGTTGCGAGTTTCTCATTATGACTACCAATAGTGGATGAGAAATGTTTAAATCTATAACATAATCTCGTATACTTAAAATTATGGTTTTACAAATTGGGCGTGATTTTGCTTAGTTATGCATGACGATATACCGCATTTTCGTTCGATAAAGGACATAAAATGGCTTCGGTCTTATGCAGTACGCCGGTGTTGAAAAATTACCATCAGGCCGCCGATATGTTAGGCGAGTTTTAAACACTAATCAGTAATCCCCGGCTATCGCAGTGTTGATGGTTCTTGCTTTTATACAGGATGTTATATCATATCATTTGATTCGTATTCATATTTGTAGAAATCATCATTATCCTGCCCTTATCCCACTCTAGAGTGGGGTCGGCACAACATGTTACAAACATGTTACCTCATGATTTGGCTACGTATTTTACGACCGGCCGCCTGCCTGACGTCAACTTACCTTAGTCGCCTTTTACGACACCTCGGTAGGAAATGAGGGTGGTCTTTTCTACGCAGCCGGATACCACACGGCAGATACCTTAGTCGCCTCTTACGACACCTTGGTAAGAAAGGAGGGTGGTGTATTCTATTCTGCCGGATACCACACGGTGTTCATATTTGTAGAAATGTAATATTAAGTTTTGTTACAATGTAATTTACATTGTTGTAATGAAAATTTGTAGATTATTCCATCAAGTAATATCGCAATCCCTTTGAATTAAAATTACATAATATCTAAATGGAAATTACGCTACTTAGCCCCCATAATATGCGCGGAATGACTTCTGAAACAAACATCTTCCTCCCTAGCGAGGAAATAGCCGAGTGACATGGACAGATGACGCCAATAAGTTGCCCGGGTCGCAACCACAAATACCGCCTCCCTGTTGTTAAAAGCTAGCAACAACGCTATAAGATTTAATAGTACTGATATAATTAACGCTAAGTGTTTAATTATTAAATAATTTATTACTATTTACAGTATATTTAAACCCGTTTAGCCTCTTGTATTAAATTATAATATTTCATTCAAAAAAATAATTTTACGGACGGTAAAATTGAAGTAATATAAGGAAAAGTTACACAATTTATAAGTTAAATTTAAAAAAGTACTAAAATTTTAAGGCAGATAAGTTTGTTTTTAAAAGAAACACTTTAGAAAATAGTTTGAACTTAACAAATTTTTTTCTCAACTTGTATCGCACGGAAACAGTACGAGTTGAAGTTGGCTGCCTCGGACAATCTTAAGGAAAACTACACGACTGTGGTAATTCACGTAAAAGACGTGAACGACAATCCCCCTGTGTTCGAGAGGCCCACATATAGAACTCAAATCACCGAGGAAGACGACCGCAATCTTCCCAAGCGAGTGCTACAGGTCCGATTCAGGCGATGAAAGAGCCTCATTTCATTCTTTATTGTTTCCTCATTCGCAGCTATGAGCTATAAGCTTCAAAATTCGCATGGGATGACGTTTTCCAATCTCTACATTGCAGTTATATAGTTTTTTTGTTGTTGTAAATGTTGCATGGCATGGAATTTTTGTGCCGTTTTGTTGTAGTGTCTTTTTTATGCTAGTTTTGATTGTGTTTTTCTTCGTTTTGGTTTTGGTTGATTCCTTTTTTTGTTAGGCACTGTTGTTTATTATATCAATTAGTGTATTAACATTATTATTCTTTTTTTTTGTCTAAATCTTTTGTTGCGTACATCAAAACGGTTTTTTAGCGTTTCTAAGTAAAGTTCTTTAGACACTTGTAGGCTCAAAGGCATTTATATTAATATTAACCAATATCGCTCTACAATAGATACCATTTATTTGTTTATTAAGTCATTTTGGTACTTTAAAACCTCGATATTGATTGAATAACGTAAAAGTTATTGTATCGGAAAATATGTTACTCGTGCGGTTGATCGAGCTAAATTCGTTGAATCCACGAATATAAAATTGTGACAGCAATGTCTTATCGGCCGTAAAAAATGGAACATTGCACAGTTGCCTGTATAATATCAAACAAGTGCGACTATCTTGAATATTACGTATATTTTAGACATCGTTTCAATGAATAACGGAATCCATTTTTCCATTTACACAACTTGTTTATGATATAATAAAATTGATTTAATATACGTTTAGGAAGCATTATGATGTTTTATAACTTTCCAAAAATTTATTTGTTTCATTATTGTCGAAAATTTTCTAAAAAGTGATATAAATATACTATCAAAAGATCCAATAAATAATAGTTTTTAACATTTACATATAAAAAATAGATCAAAATTCATTATTTTTGTACTGATCAATATTTCATTGTAACTTCTAATATCAAATTGTGGATGTTGTAATCTTTATGATGAAAAGTCAATATACAATTATAGTATGAAAAATTGTGCAGTTAAAAAATATTAGTGTTGATTTTTCGGTAGCCAAATTTAGAAAGTGTGTGTGTAATTTATTGTGTTTTTTTACTGTAACTTATTTTAGAAGGTATAATAGCACCCTGCGGCTGTTGCACTTATTTTGTTTTTAATTTCAATAATTAATCAAATCAAAAATAAATTGAATCCGTGAGTGCAGCATTCGCATTGCATGAGCATGAGCTAATGCCTGCGTGTACGCAGTACGAGTTGACGCTGGTTGCCTCAGACGGGCGCAACGAAAATTCAACGCGCGTCGTGGTTCACGTACTCGATATCAACGACCTCCCGCCCCGATTCACCCGCAGCGCCTACGTCACACAGGCGCTCGAGGAAACCGGCCCTTACCCTCATTTCCTTATACAGGTTTTATTTTTGTTTTTTTTTCTGTTCTTTTATGTTTCACTTTCTTCTTTTTTTCATATTATTTACTGACTTACCTTAAACTATATTAGAATAAACAAATCTTGTATATTCTGCATGCACATTACGAATTCATTGTATCATTATATCCTTTTTTCCAACAACCATTTTGTTCTTCGTAATATATGAAGTAAATCGAAATATCTTCGCCTAGAAACTTGTCTTATCTGGTAAGTAATTAATATTTGTACTAAGTTATAAGATAGATAGTAATTATTTTACTAGTATAAAACTTTGCAAATATTTTACCTGTCCCAATAAATTGATTGCCTGCTAAATTGATTTTAATTGATTTTAATGTAAGCTTTATGATAACAATAATAGTAATACAATAATTTATGATAATAGTAATACAATATTTATACACATAATTTTTGATTTCTTGAACTTGGCCCTTGTCGTCGTGTTATGGTAACTTAGTCAATATAAATATTTGACAATATAAAAGTAGATAAACGATCAGATTTTTTCAGATCAGAGAAGAAAGCTACTATGACTATTAGAGTCTATACTCAAATTCCAGTTGAAATTGTTTATTTTTTTATATTTTCGCTTATTTAAAAAACCATGGTTCTCCTCAGGTTATCCCACAAAACTTTTCCATAACTTAATGATCGCGTTATTGGTTTTACAAGGGTACAACAAATTCCAATGTTGTATAACTAGATAAAATTGAACAGATTTTCTAAGAGCCTTTTGTTGATAGTCAATTTTTCGTTCACAAGAGGTTCATTATAACATTAAAAATTTGATTGTCCTTGTGATAAAATAGGTTTTTACATAATTGAGCGAGATTTATAAATGATCCAAGCAATTACGCAAAAGTCAACCCTCATCATTTCTTAGTCTATCATCTGACCATGCAAAATTTGGTCTTCTGTTTCAGTATTTAATAATCTATACTGGGTCAGTTTTTTTTAGATAAATGAATGGCTGGGAGACAACATTTTCTGCAAGGTTCCTATAAAACGTAACTTTCTTGAACATTTAACTAAAATGCTCCTAATTTTTAAATGTGGTCCAGGAACTTGTTGCTGAACATTAAAAAGTTACGACGCTGCTGCTTGCTTCAAACAGCCGTTGACATCCGCCGCACCTTGCGCTGTTGCAAACAATTTGTGCAGACATTACTAAACTTCCGTGTCAGCATCCCTCGTATAAAATTGTACTCAATTTTCATTCAACATTTTCAATGTTTTGTATTTCAAGTTACATAAGAAAAGATTTTCTCTTACGTACTCACTCGTATTTTCATTTATAATTAGGCTGACTTAGAGTTTTATGTAACTAATAAAAACAGTTTACCATTTTACAAGGCTATTTTATTGTTTTTTTGTTGTTTAGTATAAATGCACTACAAAGTAATGATCCTATTAATAATCCTATCAGTACTTTTGTTCTATGAAACTCCATGTAGTATCGCTCGTTAGTTGAAAGTAGTAAAAAAATATGAATGTAGTATAATTCCGTGATTAAATAAGGGCTGGGTTTTTCCTTCAAATAACATTATGGCTTTCAAGCAGTTTTAACGTATTTGTTTCTACAAAGTTTCATTTATATATTATATTATGGTACTCAATTATATATAGATATAGATTTTATAGTTAAAGATGTTTAATTCTTGGCTTTTTGAAATATAGGTACGGATACTAATCTACTATTATTACTATTGTCATTTACAATAGACATTTTAAATAACCAATATTGCTTATTTAGATTTTAGATTAATTATATTTTATAATTTCATGAGCTAGTCATAAATTTGTGCTGTATAAAAAAAAATACGCATACATATTTGTTTCTTTTTCACTGTTTTGTTACTTCATAAATATGATAAATTTTAAGAATATAAAAATTCTAATTTTGTTATTAAATGTGTTTAAACAGGTTACGGCAACTGACGGTGATAAAGATAGACAACAAAATATAGTTTATTTCCTAACTGGTCAGGGTATTGATCCTGATAATCCTTCAAATAGCAAATTTGATATCAATCGAACAACAGGGGAGATATTTGTTTTAAAAGTAAGTTATATTTCTGAATTTAATTACTTAAATCTAAAATAAATACTTTATTAAAGGCAAGTTAAGGCACTTCCAATTCATATTGTTTTTTCATAATTTATCAAGTATTTTTGTTTTTAGCCATTAGATCGTGATCAACCTAATGGACGACCACAATGGAGATTTACCGTATTTGCTCAAGATGAAGGGGGTGAAGGACTCGTGGGTTACGCTGACGTGCAAGTGAATCTAAAAGATATTAATGATAATTCTCCGATTTTTCCACAAGGCGTTTATTTTGGTAACGTGACGGAAAATGGAACGGCAGGCATGGTAGTTATGACTATGACTGCAATAGATTATGATGATCCTGCTGAAAGTAATAATGCAAAACTATGGTATTCTATTGAGAAAAATGTAATAGAAGAAGAAACAGGGTCGCCAATTTTTGAAATCGAACCAGAAACTGGTGTTATTAAAACTGCAGTGTGTTGCTTAGATAGAGAACGAACTCCAGATTATTCAATACAAATAGTAGCTTCAGATGGTGGTGGGCTAAAAGGAACAGGAACAGCATCTATTAGAGTAAAGGATATAAATGATATGCCACCTCAATTTACAAAGGATGAGTGGTTTACAGAAGTTGATGAAACGGATGGAACAAATTTACCTGAAATGCCTATTCTTACGGTAACTGTTCATGACGAGGACGAAACCAATAAATTTCAGTATAAAGTTATTGAAAATAGTGGATATGGAGCAGATAAATTTACTATGGTTAGAAATAATGATGGCACCGGTTCATTAAAGATTGTACAGCCACTAGACTATGAGGACCAGTTGCAAAGTAATGGATTTAGATTTAGGATACAAGTTAATGATAAAGGCGAAGACAATGATAATGATAAATATCACGTAGCTTATTCGTGGGTAGTAGTAAAACTAAGAGATATAAATGACAATAAACCACAGTTTGAACGGGCGAATATCGAGGTATCGGTCTATGAAAATGCAGAGGTTGGTAAGAGCCTTGAAACATTCAAAGCGACTGACCCTGATCAAGGTGGTAAAAGTAAAGTTTCATATGCTATTGATAGGTCGTCAGACAGAAAACGACAATTTTCTATAAATCAAGAAGGAACTGTGAGTATTCAGAGGTCTTTAGACAGAGAAGATACGCCAAGACATCAAGTAAAAATTTTAGCTATTGACGATGGAGTACCACCAAGAACAGCAACTGCGACCCTAACAGTTATAGTACAAGACATTAATGACAATGCACCTACATTTTTGAAGGATTATAGACCTGTTTTAACCGAACACATAACTCCTAAAAAAGTAGCTGAAATATTAGCTACTGATGATGATGATAGATCGAAAAGCAACGGTCCCCCCTTCCAGTTTAGACTTGACCCAGGTGCTGATGACATCATAAGAGCTTCATTTAAAGTGGAACAAGATCAAAAGGGTGCTAACGGTGATGGCATGGCAATCGTTTCTTCTCTTCGGTCCTTTGATAGAGAACAACAAAAGGAGTATCTTATACCTATAATCATTAAAGATCATGGTAATCCAGCTATGACTGGAACAAGTACCTTGACGGTAGTAATTGGCGATGTTAATGATAATAAAATGCAGCCTGGATCTAAGGAAATTCTTGTGTATAATTATCAAGGCCAAGCACCAGACACAGAGATTGGCAGAGTTTACGTCTACGATCTAGATGATTGGGATTTACCTGATAAGAAATTTTTCTGGGAAACAACTGAACATCCAAATTTTACGCTAAATGAAGAAACCGGAATGATTCAAATGAAACATAAAACCAGAGAAGGTCGATATCACTTAAAGTTCAAAGTTTACGATAGAAAACATACACAGACGGACGTACCAGCTAATGTCACAGTATATGTTAAAGAAATATCACATGATGCTATTATAAACTCTGGTTCTATTCGTATATCTGGCATATCCGATGAGGATTTTATTCGAGTTTGGAATTATAAAACACTCAGTGTAACTCGAAGTAAACTCGATATTTTTAAAGATAAACTTGCAGATCTACTTAACACTGAAAGAGAAAACATCGATATATTTAGTGTTCAACTTAGAAAGAAACACCCACCTGTAACAGATATACGTTTTTCAGCTCATGGTGCTCACTACTATAAACCAATTCGATTAAATGGTATCGTCCTCATGCATAGAGAAGAAATCGAAAGGGCGGTTGGAATCAATATTACAATGGTAGGCATTGACGAGTGTCTTTATGAAAATCAAATGTGTGAAGGATCTTGCACTAACGTATTAGATATAAGTAACTTACCATATATGGTTAATTCGAATAAAACTGCCCTTGTCGGTGTGAGAGTTGATGTTATTGCCGAATGCACTTGCGGTGCTAGAAACTTTACGCAAACAGAAACTTGTCGCAACTCCCCTTGTTATAATGGTGGAAGATGCATAGAAAGCAAATATGGGCTCACATGTTCATGTCCTCCAGGATATACAGGACCACGTTGTCAACAAACTTCAAGAAGTTTTAAAGGTACTGGATGGGCCTGGTATCCATCTTTGGAGATGTGTGATAGTTCTCACTTAAGTTTTGAATTTATAACAAGAAAATCAGAAGGAGTTTTGCTATACAATGGACCAATTGTTCCACCTGAACCGGAAGAAATAGTCGTATCAGATTTTATTTCGATAGAGCTAGAAAGGGGCAACCCCAGACTACTAATAGATTTTGGCTCCGGTACTCTGGAACTTAGAGTAAAAACTAAGAAATCCTTGGATGATGGTGAATGGCATCGATTAGACATATTTTGGAACACTGAAAGTGTTAGAATGATTGTGGATTTCTGTAAATCTGCTGATATTCAAGAAATGGAAGATGGTACACCACCTGAATTTGACGACTCAACATGTCAAGCAACAGGAACGATTCCACCGTTCAACGAATATTTAAATGTTAATGCACCTTTACAAATTGGTGGTTTATATATAGAACATTTTGATCCTACACATTATCACTGGCAGTATATGCCGATTGGCAAAGGTTTTGATGGATGCATAAGGAATTTAATACACAACAGCAAATTATACGACTTAGCTCACCCTGGATTATCTAGAAACTCCGTAGCGGGCTGTCCTCAAACCGAAGAAATTTGTAATCAAGCAGATACTACATCTAGATGTTGGGAACATGGAAATTGCGTTGGTAGTTTTTCAGAAGCAAGATGTCAATGTCAACCAGGATGGACTGGACCCTCATGTAATTTACCTACAACGCCTACTAGTTTTAGACCACAAAGCTATGTTAAATTTGCTTTGAGTTTCGAACCTGACAGATTCAGTACTCAAATCCAATTACGATTCAGGACTCGCGAACCTCATGGAGAACTTTTTAGAGTAAGCGACCAGCATAATCGAGAGTATGGTATATTGGAAGTCAAGGATTCGCGTCTGCACTTCCGCTTTAATCTAAATTCATTGCGAACGGAAGAACGTGATGTTTGGCTTAATTCTGTTGCGGTGGATGATGGTCAATGGCATATAGCTCGGGTGAGCAGATATGGTAGTGCAGCTACTCTTGAAATTGATGGAGGTGAAGGTAGACGATATAACGAAACGTTTACTTTTGATGGCCATCAATGGTTACTTGTTGATAAGCAAGAAGGCGTGTATGCTGGGGGTAAAGCAGAGTACACAGGTGTCAGAACGTTCGAAGTGTATGCTGATTTCCAAAAAGGTTGTTTAGATGACATTCGATTAGAAGGAAAACATCTACCTTTGCCGCCAGCTATGAATGGAACGCAATGGGGCCAAGCGACTATGGCTAGAAATTTAGATCGAAATTGTCCATCCAACAGTCCCTGTATCAATGTTCACTGTACCGAGCCTTTTGTTTGTGTTGATCTTTGGAACGAATATGAGTGCACGTAAGTTTTTCACAAATTTGTCTCTTAATTCTTCATATTTCCTTGATTGCTAAAAATCCATGTAAGAAATAATTTAAACTAAAACTATATTGCTATTTAACTAAAATAATTTTGAGCGCGCACTGAGATTCTGTTTGTATAATATTTATTAAGATTAAAAAAAGATATATTATATTAAATAAAAATATACTGCTTCTAATACTTTTTTACTTATCTTAAAATGATTAATATACATGTATTAGTATTAACGTATTCGAGTGTAATTTCATGTAATAATAATATTTAATAATAGTTATTTGTGTATATGTTAACATATTGGAATACTGTTTAGTTGCGGTGAGGGTTTGGTATTGTCACCGGACGGCAAGGGTTGCGTAGACAAGAACGAGTGTCTCTACTTCCCTTGTCGCAACGGCGGTACATGCGTCAACCGGGAGCCCGGCTATCGCTGCTATTGCCCCGAAGGTTTCTGGGGCGAGAACTGCGAGCTCGTTCAGGAAGGCCGCACGCTCAAACTCAGCATGGGTGCACTCGCGGCCATCCTCGTGTGCCTCCTTATTATCATGAGTGAGAATAAAATCTTATAATGCCCCCTCAGTGTTTAAGAGGCATCTGATAGATACGTCCTAGTCACTCACTTTTCACCTTTACATTCGCACTATCATTATCTATATAATTATTAGTATTATCATATTTACTTATACTATATCTGTAGTGCATGCATTCATTATATGGGGGCTCAGTGCGCGCGAGTCTACGTATGGACAAAAGGTAAAGCGCACATTATATAGGTGTCCCAGTGGATCTACACGTGCAACTGGAACATGTGTCAACGTGAACGAATGTCTGCATAACCCTTGTCTGAATGGGGGTACTTGTTTGGACCGGGAGCCAGAGCGACGCTATGATTGTATCTGCCAGTTCGGTTACGCTGGTCATGATTGTGAACTTGAACTACTCGCATCCGGGATCATCATGCCATCCAGAGATTTCATTATAGCTATCATTGTCTGTTTGTTTTTGCTTCTAGGTGAGCACTTTTATTATTTTGCAAGTTTTTTTCAAATACTTAGTGATTTCATTGTAACAGTTTACACACACAATCAGATCGTAATTTAATAAACGTCTTTTTCTTCGAGGGGCTTAATTCTTGCAAATGCATAAAATATTGATTGAATAAATAATAATCCTTTAAATTGAATACTAACATTATATTAAATTACAAAAAACTGAACATTATATTAAATTACAAAACACTGTAATTTAATATAAAATTAATTTAAAAAATCATAATGGAACTAGTTATAACAATCTTGGTCAAATAGTAAAAGGTTTCAATTTAAAAAAAATGTAGGCCTTCCTAAGCCTGTAGATGTTGTTTTGCTATGTTCCAAATAGAAAAAAGTTTTATTCTAACATAAGAATTGGTTTTTTGATAGTACAATAGTTATAAGTTTATCAAATTAAGATATACTTTAAATCAGTTGCAATCAAACATTATGTACATATGTTATTAAACGTAATAACAAACAAATTAAGCGCACACTATTGCTCGCATAAATCATAAAATATTACAATCAGATTCTTTTTATGAGACTTAAGCATAATGAAATGAGTATCTTGTTATTTATACATTGTAAGCTAGACTCGTTAATGCTGCAAAATGACTGCTATATTACATACAAAGTTGGAACAACGCCAACTGTTAATATAATTCTGTGTACCAAATCCCTTGATAAACCGCTACGTAAATCATACTCGAGTGGTCGTGGGATCAAATTTTCAGTTTCGATTGCAACCGTCCGATAAACCTTCTAACATTGGTCTCAATTTAAACATGTTTAATGTACCAAAGCCACACAATACAATTTAAAACATCCGGTTAGAATCGCTATCTCGCAATGGGAATAAAGGGAATTTAAAATTTCAAGTTCTCCATAGAATTAGGCGTTACTTCGCGGAGATTCATAATACAAAAGTAATAATAAGAATTACCTTCCCATAATCCGCGATACAGTAAATAGAAAATATATATAGTGCTAAATGTATAGTGGTGGCAATGGTGGAGGTTTGTGCATGTGTTTTTACGAATCCTGCATGTATCGGGTATGAAAAAACGGATAGTCCACTCTATTTACTGTATCTCGGATTACAGCAAAATAATTTTTATTATTACCTTTCGAGTTATTCTCTAAATTTTGGCATGCTTGTTAAAGAGAACTACGTACTGTTTTGAATTTGATCACTCGATCATTTGTATGTTACAGTTCTTGTGTTGGTATTTGTGGTTTATAATCGACGTCGAGAAGCCCACATCAAATACCCTGGACCTGATGACGATGTACGTGAAAATATAATAAACTACGACGACGAGGGAGGCGGTGAAGATGACATGACAGCCTTTGATATAACACCGCTTCAGATACCGATCGGTGGACCTCTTCCTGATCATGTTCCAGCTAAACTTCCATGTGAGCAGTATTTAAAATCTAAATTAACATTTAATATTTGAATAAACATCTATAAAGACTTTGTCTGTGTGGACTTGACCGTAATTATAACGAAAAAGCATTTGCAAGTATCCAACTGTTCAATTTATTCACAACTAGCTGTGCCAGCGGCTTCACCGGCGTCGAAATCAGTTTCACAAAAAAAAATCAAATTTTAATTTTGAACTTAAAAGTAGTTGTTGTGAGTTAACCGTAAGAGATAGAAAAATGCTATCGCGGAATCTTGTTGTAGTATTTTTATAGATCCACAATTTTCTAGTACATTCCTTTAGTGTAGCTCTGCTGGTTTATGCAGCGCACGCTACTAAAGCTCCCAGCAAGCAAGTTTTTTAACAACTGCTCGATGTCTTCTACACAATTTACATAATATCGATATGTACTATTTACCTAAACCATCCGGTATCCGGTATCCGGTAAGTATTGCACAATCTTATGGTGAAAACCGTACAAAGATCCGTTCAGTAGATTTTGAGAAAATCAATTACATACAGACAGACAGCTTTTTGGAACTTTGTTTCATAATAAGTATAGATATAGATAAATATCACCGTCATCCCAGTCGGAGGTCATCATTCTCTTATCCCACTCTAAGTGGGATCGGTATAATATATCTTCCATTCTCCTATATCATTCGTCAACTCTGGTATCACTTTTCGCTTCACAGAATTCATCCATCTTTTTTCGGCCTCCGTGTCATAGATGCGTCAACGCTTGGAGGCAAAGGAGGATAAATACACGAATATACTTTGGCATAAATAATATTAAAATAAGATGGGATATTCCCAATTTTTTTATTTTATTTCTTTTTTTAAAGTCAATAGACATAACATAGGTTGAATTTTTACTAAAAACACTTATTAATTATTGAAACCACATGTTTTAAAAGTAAGCCCGTTAGATATTTAAGACCTCTTTACTGAAGGGTCAAAGTAAGAACCCTCGTAAATGTCAGTGTCATGTTTCTGCCGTGAGGTCTTGCTGACGTAAACCCCAAGAGTTATAAACAGCCTATATCGCGTTCTTTTACGTATTAAAATATTCGCTTCTTAAAATATTTCAATACTCATAATGATTTATTTCAAGATAAAGTTTATACATGGTTGCAGGAAAAATCAGTCATCATTCCATAAGTTTATTTTGTTTGTAAATTTCCTTCTTTTTCTTGATTAAAACCATTCAGATGTGCTCAGTGACTTCTGCGATTATGTCTATTTTCAAACCCCGTTTCCAAATTTGAAGCTTACATTACGATAAGAAATTACAGCCGATTAAATTATCGCGAAACAAATAAAAACCGGCTTAATCTGTTTGCCTGAAAGTCATTAAGTTGATTTATTGAACTCTCGATTTACAGGCGAGTATTATCGCAAAATTATTCAATAAAGTAAATATTCATTTATTGTACGTCGACTTCGGTAAAGAAAAGTTAATTGAAGTCGCAAAGATGGCTGGCTAGACATTGGAGCGATATACAATAAAAGTTTTGATGTCTTTTTTTGTCAACTTTAAGTGTTCTCAGTTAGTAATTTTAAACACTGCCCAGAAACACCAAACGTGTATGTGGCGAAACTCAACACAAGTTGGAGCGACGTCCCCGTCTATTGGATACCTCCAACACCACCCCTCCTGAATTAAAATGATATGCACTGAACATGCTAATTTCACACATTAAAGTTTTGATATTGGATTTTATATAGATCCACTGATGGGCGTTGGACTCGGCGTTGGTCCGATGGGAGTGAGCGTGGCACCTGCTGTCGGTGTGCCCCTAGCAGGAGAAACCAACGTGGGAATGTTTATAGAGGATCACAAGCGTCGCGCAGACAGCGATCCAAACGCACCACCCTTTGATGATCTGCGGAACTACGCATATGAGGGCGGCGGCAGCACTGCTGGCTCCTTGTCATCCCTTGCTTCTGGTATATCAATGATTTGTCTATCTAATTAAATAGTTTAAGAATTAGGCGTTGCAGAATACAAAATTATTGTACGTAATAAAGTACTTAATGATTAAACTATCAATTAAGTAGTTTTGTAAAAAGGATATCAATCCAATACGATGTGCAATATCTTTTTTTTTTACTTCAACTAAATTATAAATATCAGGACGCCCAAGGACTTATTACTTATTCCATACAATGCCATCATTGGAAACTATCTTAAAAATTACGTTTTGCTACGACGCGGACGCCCACGACGCAAATCGTTAACAATCAATCAGAAAAATCGCCTGAATTTTATTGTATTTTCATATTTTTATAACTATTTTTTGTGGGAGACCATCTAATTTAATAAAATGTGCCGACCGATCACCAAGTTTGCAAGTTAATATCATATTGTATACACAACACTCCTATTTTACACCCTTAGTTCGTATCCGTTGTCAAAGTAAGTGTTGACGTGGCAGCTACAGCCAACTTGATATGGAGTACTTTACATTTGTCACATAATCTCACCAAAATTGAATTTTCTGTTCCATCACAATAAATGTTAATATAACTTCAAGTAGTATAAAAGATAACAATGCAATATCTTTTTCGTTGAAGAAGAATATGTGAATGTACATAATAATTGAATATATTAAAAAATATACATATATTAAGTTATCAAAATGTCACGACTTGCAATCTCTCTCTTTCTCCTTCAACCGATGGACGTCCTCCTGACGTGGTTTACTCTAATAAACCAAAGAGGCTCTGGCAACCGATTGATAGCGGTATAAACATTCCCGTAGCTGACTCAAATACTATTAGATCGGTGCTACATGATCAGCATTACGATTACCTCTACGATTGTCTAGTGTGGTGACTGGCAAACTCTTCACAGCATAATGTTACTTACAATAAATGATTGTAACTTATTCCAGTTTTTAGAAATTTCATATTTTTGTGTTATTGAAAACAATTTCTGAAACTTTATCACTTATGCAATTTCTTAATATCCAAATTTAAATTCAAAATTCAAAATATTCATCAAAACTTCCTTATCATCTAAGTAATCTTCAACAGTAAGTAGGCTTTCTGTATCAGCCTCTTTTTAACAGTATTTTTAAACTGCTGTAATGGCATGGCCAAAATTGATTTCGGAATTATATTATAGAGTCCTATACCCAAACCCATAAACGATTTACGTACTTTTGCTAGGCGCAAAGCAGGTGTCGCAAGCTTATGTCGGTTCCTACTTTGTCTATTATATACATGACTTATCGTTTTATAATTCTTTATAATTTTATGTACAAAAATTACATTGCTTAAAATATACTGTGAAGCAAATATAAGTATACCTATTTCCTTAAACTCCTCTCGCAGGGAATCACGCCGACTTGAATTGTAAATGCCTCGTATGTCTCTTTTGGGTAATACAAAACATTTTTTCACTATCCGCGCATTATCCCTCAGCAATATTCCATAAGACATAATGCTATGGAATTTAGACATCTGTAAATTGTCTTATCTTTCGAACAGCGTAGGCTGCTGAATTAAGTTCTAACTAACTAATATGCCATAATGCCTATTAAGTAATCATATATATAGAAACATCTTCCTATGGACTTGAATAACGGACTACTGGGACAGAGTCCGTAATTATTCTCTCGTACATCCGGCGCCTATTTAACTTCTCAGATCGCATTGTAAAAGCTTAAGAAGAAATATTTCTTCAGACAGGTTTCTCAAAAAGTCTCACATTTGTTATTATTTAGGTATATTTCTATATATCTAAATAGTGTCACTACTAAAAATCATTTTTCACATTGTTTCACAGTGAATAGATGTTGAACTTACTTGTAACCAACTGTTTTTAGTTTAATCATCATTCAGAAAATAAGTTATATATTTGTTATCGATGAAAGGAATAGTATAGAATCACCAAAACGGTACAATTTTATGTAATAATAAAATTATTTTGCTATAATCTGCGTTTAAGTTTTGCGTATAAGTTTATTATTATTTTTGATTTATGGATCTCCGCAAAGTAACGCCTAATTCTATAAATTATTAGATAAATTTTTGTTTGTAAAATTTTATATCGTTTTAATATAATTTCTTTTATATGACAATTGTTGACTGTTAGCAATTAGTTAATGATACAACATGTTTTATTAATTCGTCTACCATTCTATTTCTGAGTTTCGGCGGTTTTTCAGTGCTATGCGAAAATACAATCACAATTAGCTAATTAAGTATTTAATTAATTACTACGCATTAAACTAAATCTTTTTTGTTTTTAAAAGCTTGATCGTATTATATGTGGAAAAGGAGAGGCCTACAAAATAACATTTATTATTATAAATCGAATTTTAATTTATAGGAAAATTGAAAATAAAATAGAATGTGTTTTTATAGGAACCGATGACGAAGTGCACGATTACGACTACCTCGGCGCCTGGGGTCCAAGGTTCGACAAACTCGCCGACCTGTACGGTCCCGACCTTGATGAGCAACTGTAGGTCCTTGGTCGTTGACGCATCTTAGTCAATTGTCTCCCCTTCAACACACCCACCCACTCAATCCAGTCACTATTATAAAGGGAGAAACGCACCAGACGAATTTTTCAAAAAAAAAATTCTGCCGATACTAAATACGCACTCGGAAACAATTACGCCGTGACTCGCATTTCTGATCAATTTTCTACAAGTTTTTTTTACACAATAAAAACTTAGCTTAAGTGTCTTGTTTAAGGCGTGTAAACATTTAATTGCGTAATTTTTATAAGGTTCGAACCGATATCTTCACCAAATATTTGATATAAGTTTTATTCGAGTTAGCCATATTGAGTCAGTATTTTATTGGAAGTTATCGTGATAAGTGGATTTTTGCCGGAGGGCCCAACGTGTATCTGAATCGTGGGTGTTTGTAGATAGTGTGCTATAAATGTGAATAATTTATACGAATATTTTGTAAGTCCACAGCTTTACGTGATATCACTTGATGTTCGGCCCTTCCGCATAATATCAATGTACCTATTATTAAAAGTATGTTATATTTTATATTTAATTATAATAATAAAATTGTCCCTTTGGACTTCGAGTTTATAATGCTCATTGGATATGTGAAACTCTCACCGGGGATGTAAATAGAATAAATTAACGACTACCCCAATCTTAGTAAATATAAAACAATTCACACTACTTGAAATTTCATTGTACTCGTAAGTGAAACTGTACAGTAACTGGTGTTCCTCTACAAGTCTCCACGTAGTGTTAGTTGATAATATTAGACTACCCGTGAAGGTCTACGGTCTATTCGTAACAGTAGCTAATTTAGTGTTCTATGGTGGAGAGTGTCATTCAGTATGTGTGAAAGTGTGAGTGGTGTATACGAGGAAACGCAAAAACGTGCACGAGTCACAAACACAGTACAGCAGCAGGCCTACCATGTACTCTTATTGCGACTCAATTGAAGACGTAAACGAAATTGTTTTGCTTTTCATACAATGACGTTTTAAAGACGCATATTTAAGTCGTTGCGGAACGACCGTTCGGAATGTGTCCTAAAAACATTTGAGTAAAAGAGACAGAGTTATCTATAGTTTATACAACGTTTTTCCCGTTCAAACATTACGATCCCAATGCAATCCACACTTCATGGTACGAAAAGTAGCGTTGAGTTTAGGTACTGACTTTGAATTTAATCGTTTTCTAAAAGTTCATGGTAGGCCAACAGGACTGTTGTGAATGTATCCTTCGACGAACTCTGATCTTTCGTACGATCCGAACAAAACGCCTTCGTTCCAAGCATGTTACTTTACAAGGTGCGTATAACAGTTGCGGCGCGATGTGCCGCCGGTATGAATGGGAATGTGCCAATCTATTAGCGTTATGGATGCATCTCATGACCGTAGAATTAAGTGTTTGCACTTTATTTATTCAATATATTTACATATAAAGTTAGTCGCACCTAGGGAAATATCAATAACTTACTAAGAGTGTTGTGCTAGAATTATTCTATCGATTTTGACGTGAGATAGTTGAGGCAACCGTTAGAAGTCATTAATTTAATGCTAATTTTTAAGAATTTATAGTAAAATAATTATATTACAGGTTCTAAAAAAACTGTCTCACTTCGACATCGAACTAGTGTCAGTGTAAATTTTAGAATATACTGAATTGTGTTAAAATGACTGATTTTATTATGCGTTTTGAGCCTAAGATTTTGTAGATTCGGTTGTTTGAATTATAGACTTCGAATACCTACTATAAGAACACATCTAGTTTGCACTCAAAAATATCTTAAATTTCAATAATAAAGCAATTCTCGTTAATTACTATTCATATAAGTAGATGGTTAATAGTTGTTCGAAATTGATATCTAGGTTTTTATTATTCTTTTATAATATCATTACACTGCCAGTAATCATATAGACGAATTATGGTATAGAATTTTGGTCCGTTTTTTATATTTGTGTCTTTATAATAAGGTGTTTTATTAGGTTTTTTTTAACTATTTATTATGAAACTAATTCCTAACATTGCGACAGAATTGTGCATTTAAATGCACAGAATAGCTGTATTTTGTTTATATAAAGCTCTGTACTGTCTGAAACCGTGTACCTGTTACAATATCTAATATATTCGCCAAAGATTTATTCATAAGCGATTTTTTTTTGTTTATGAACTAAACTAAAATTTAATTTCTTTCAGGATTTATAATAAAAAATTGTTTACCAAACGTACTGCAAGACAATAAAATTCTTGTGTTTATTTGAAATTATATATTTGAAATTGTTTTAATAGGATTACGTTTAGAGGAAATGTTCACGTTTAAACGCGTCCGTGCAAATTTAACACGCTATATTCACTATAACATATGGTTGTCTGTGTATTATGTAAGCCCTGTACACATAACTAGGACAGCAGAGCACAGAATCCCAGTACAAAATATTATTGGTGCGAAAGACCGCCGAATCCGCCACCGGTGCACGTAATTATTTTAGACATTAATTATTATACCTACATAGTTATGTTTTGTTTCAACTGTGATTATTTAGTTGTACAACTCTGACGATTACATAAAAGAACGAATAAAATATGGAAAAAAATTTAGTCTTTTATTTCATCGCCCAGTTCTAAAAAATGACGAGCGCAGAATATAAAGAGAATCGCAATAATTATATTTTAAAAAAGTATTGAATGTAGGCATATTCTTTTGTACTTTTCTATTCATCCAAAGCAGTGTCTCCCAACTTTTTTTGTGCCATGCCCTTATTTAGCTTTTCTACAATTCTTGTAGAATATAAACATAACTTTTAATATTTAAAAAAATATTTTTTTTACTTCATAAATATAAATATATAGGACACTTACACACACAGTCGTCCGTCCCCAGGTTAAGTAAATTTATACTCGTGTTATGGGTGACGAACAAATAGTACCTAAATATACTACATATATAATTTTAAATAAATTGTTTATTGAAAATTTTGGCCCTCGGCGGGAATCGAACCCGCGGCCCGCGGATCTGAAGGCAGGTTCACTTCCTACCGTTGGCGCAGTGGGTAGTGGGTTAATAGGTATTAGGAAAAAAAAATTTTTTTCATTAAGTTTGGCACCCAAATTTAGTATTGCATTTGAATGGCCTGGAGCAAAAGTAACACTCGTTTTAAATCTATTTTCGAATTGCCCGCGCTATGGGGCGTGGACTCCACGTAGAGAAGCTGATCTAAATTAATAGTGTTTGTTATATAACAGCTGAATGCACCAAAACAATAATAGGAATTGCTATTAAACATTGTGCAAATGTACAAAAAAAATGTATGATTACCTACTGCTAATGACAATCGGAATCCATTTTAATGTTTAATAATGTTATTATTGTGAGTTATTGTTAAATAACTAATAACACACAATTAAAGCGATTGTAATCATTCGTAACAAATCCAAATATATTTGTAAAAGTAGTAAAAGAATTGTACCGAACCAAATCGTATTGAACCGATGTGTTGTATTTTGACCTTATGTTTGAGACTGATTACTACTAATAATTTATGTTACTACTAATAATTTTCTTCTGTGAGCATTTTCATAAGATAGATTGTGGCAACACTTCCGCCGCTAACGTCATATCTTTTTTTTAATTTTCGATTAGTCTTGTTAGGGACTACGAAAACGGTTGCAACGACTTGTCTATTTATTTGAACTCTATACGCGTTTTAATATACTTATAAGTACATTTTTATAACAATTATACAATCACTGTACTAAAATGAAAAGCTGTGAGGTCTCTGGCCCCATATATCCGGGATGAGCAAAATTAAAAAAAAAGAAAACACTGTAGCTGATGGGCTTGGAGAACACGTGATTTATACAGAGGCAATCGCTATAGCTGAATTAGCAACTTTAAAAATTATTTTTGTCTAGGCATATAGATTCCAACATTTACAATATTTAAGGTTCATGCTTAAAATACCATATTTTGAAACCAATAACTTTGTTCTACAAATGGGATGCATCAGTGGCACAATATACTATCGTCTATAACTACAATTCGTTATTATAATAGGTAACAATTCTTCCTGTAATTATACATTCTCAACAATATGATAAGACTTGTGATCCTACCCTCGATAACAATAAATCTCGTCCCTTTCACCATTATTTCCGCATTCACGATATTTCCGTGTTCCCGTATATTACCTTGCTTCATAGGTATATAAACGTTTAAAGCAGTGGTGAGGCTAACGGAGAGCTATACGAGAAGGGCCGAACTGACTCTCATCACGTGACTTATAAACTATAAATTGAACTAGTGAAAATTTCTTTCACATTCTGAATTTAAATAAACCAAATTCCAGTTACAGATACAGGCATGTTCCCAACAGTATCTGTATTAAGACGAATTTTTAGTACAAACATTCTGGATTACGCCGGAGTACGCCGAATTCAGAATACGACTAATAAGAAACCAAGGAATGTTTAGATGAGGCCCTAGTTTATTTTTTGCCCTAAGGCCTCTAGTTGTAAGGTCTTAAATCAACTGACATCTTAGGACTGATAATAAGACTAATTAAAATACAGAGACACCTGACAACACACGCGACATCTAAACATAGCCAAACAAGTCAAGTTATAAAAGCTTTCCCTACTGTTAACCGTTGAGGAGTTCCTTCGTCTGCCAATCCTGGCAGCAACATCAGGTCACGGTTATTATAAATAAACATGCATTGTCATCGGGATTGGACCAGTATATACAATATCAACTCAGTCAGACGCCGGGAAATGGGTCAAATTTAACTTGCAAGATTCCACCTTCACACAAGGCACACATACAAGGCAAGTTAAAGTAATAATAAAATTATTTTGCTGTAATCCGCGATACAGTAAATAAAAAATATATATAGTGTTAAATGTATAGTGGACTATCCGTTTTTTCATACCCGGATGCAGGATTCATAAAAACACATGCAGAAACCTCCACCACTGCCACTACAGTACACAAGCACTACACACGTTCAATATCACAAACTCAACAATCGTTTCGCCCCGCAACCGAAGCATCATCAGGACTATCATAGACTCCACAACAAAATCGCAAAGTTAAATAAGGAACAAAAAAAATGTATAACTGTAATATGGAGGCAAATGTATTTATTATCTGGATACACTTATTTTGAAAACAAAAAATTTTGAGGTTTGATTTCGAAATTGGACTTCACAAAGAAACTTGAAATGATATTGATTTTTACCTTCGGTATGTATGAACATGAATGTTACCACCAATATAGCCTGCAGCTCTCTTTGGCAATCTAATAATCTTGTTATCAATACAGGGAAATAGTAACCATTTTCCCAGCGGCATACGGCTTTGTATTGGAAACGTGCTAAACTTGAAGTTATATGATTAATGTATGTATAGCGTAAAATAATGTTGCTCTTGCAAGAAATTATTAGAATTTGTAATTATTTTTTGTGACTATTACACATACACTACATATTTAGAGCTTAAATACATGAGCTCTTTGTTCATCTTAATCGATGCTAAAGCCGTTCGGTTAGACTTCCTATTAAACCTATACAGACATCAGACTTTTTTAATTTTCTGCCTGAAATTCATATTGTCCGTCCGCTCTATTATATTCTGAAGATACTAAAATTTATTTTTAGTTTTTCTCACAGGATCGAAGAACTCCTTTTATTCTGTGAGCGTCTGTGGGCAGTAAAACTGGTGAGATCTAATTTTCTGCAGGGTACTAAAATATAGGGTGCAATAATGTGAAAGTGTCCATGAAACGAGAAAATATTGCTCACCCGCATTGTATAATACTGTATTTACGATTGTATAAATTGTAACGAGGTGATCTCAGCTATCTCCGTCCCATCCTTCTAGCTAGACAATATAAAAACAGTATAATGTAATCGTAGCCAAGTTTTCACTTTATAATATTACATCAATACCACCGTGTGGTATCCGTCTGAGTAGAAAAGACCACCCTGATTTCTTACCGAGGTGTCGTAAAAGGCGACTAAGGTAAGTTGACGTCAGGCAGACGGCCAGTCGTAAAATACGTAGCCAGATCATTTGACATGTTTGTAACATGTTGTGCCGACCCCGCTTAGAGTGGGATAAGGGCAGGACGATGATGATGATGATGAATATTACATCAATACATTAAAACGGTACATCTTAGTTTTTGTCGTGATATAAACATGGCTATAGACCTAAAATCTAAATTTCTTGAAGAGAATACAAATAATGAATAGCCAAGCAAATTTAGCCTAGTAAGTGGTAGCACAGGCCAAATGATAAAGGGTAATCTATAGATACAAACCAGTAACGAGTAATGTCGTCATCAGGAATGTTCTCTTAAATAAAAGATGTAAGTAGTTTTATTAATATTAGATATACATACATATAATACACATTTTTTTATTCCTTTATTGTACACACATACAAAAGCAGGTAAGAAAAGAGAAACACAAGATAGGACGTCACAACAATATGGCGCTAGGTAGCCGTCCTTTCAAGACAACTATGTAGGTTAGTAATAAAAAATCATATTAATAAATCACATAAAATAATTTTATCCAAAAGCTAAGTGAGACTATCGTATAATCATTTATATTATAATACTAATGATGAAAACGTATTATGATAAAATTGGATATAGTTAAAAGCAGCTGCCAGACACCCCACGACATCGCCTATTAAAGACCTGAGTTAGACAAATTACAAGGATTTTGGCACAATTTTAATTAATTAAATGTAGGTGTTGTTCGCCCCTTGTTTATAACGTTTTGGATTAAACTGTTGACTGACAAAATAATTTTAAAGATGAATTGTACTATTATTAAACTGTGATGAAAACAATAAGTTTGTAAATTTTACATTTTTTTTTAACTTTATATAATAAGGTTAAAAACTGCATAAATTTATAGCTCTTGCTTTTTGGGTTCAGGTAGTATTTAAGATATTAGTATGATAGTATTCCACAATTAATTAACTTTGCCTTAACAGTAGTATAAAATCACCTACCATCAAAAATATGCGTACACAAGGAAGCTATCATAAAATGTAAATATATTTATAAAAAAGCGACCGCGATATTTTCAGTAGAGTTGATAATTCAAAATATTTGTAAAGTGAAATTGATTGTAGCTAAATTTGAATACGTAATATTAAACCAAATATTCATTTAATGTTTGTTTAAAAATCATTTAATTTATTTACAACGAAAATACACAAGTTATATCTAAAACTTACACGCTAATGCTGTGTATGCCGAGCTGTGATAGCCCAGCGGTGAGACCGTGGGACTCTTTCGAGGGGAACAGGAGAGTTCAAACCCGGACAGGCACCAATGAGTTTTTCTATTAAAACTCATGTGTCTAATTGATAATTGCAATTAATCACACGCTTTTCGGTGAAGGAAAAACATCGTGAGAAAACCTGCATATTTCTAGAGAATACTGGAGATATGTGTAACCTACCAATCCGCATTGGAGCAGCGTGGTAGGTCTTAGCTCCAACCTTTCTCTCCAGAAACGGAGAGAGGAGGTCTATTCCCAGCAGTGGGATTGAAACAGGCCGCTACTTTACTACTTTACACGCTAATGCATTACAAATCATGCCCATGGAGAATAGTCCCAAGAACGCTGGAAGCGTTTACGAGTTGAAGCGCTAAGCTTATTTTTTTTAAAGCAGCCCTCATGTCACCTGAAGAGGCAATTTTTCGACAAGGTTCTCATTAATATAAATAAAGAAACTACTACAACGCGATATTCGACGCATTTGTATCAATCTAGAATGCCGTGTGGTATCCGGTAGAATAGAATAGACCACCCCTCATTTCTTACCGAGGTGTCGTAAAAGGCTTCTAAGGTAAGTTGACGTCAGGCGGGCGGCCGATCGTAAAATATGTAGCCAAATTATGTGACAACATGTTTGTAACATGTTGTGCCGACCCTACTTAGAGTGTGATAAGGGCAGGAGAGTGATGATTGTATCAATCTAGAATAGTAATGATTCGTCAATAAGAGCGGATCACAAATGGGTTTCTATTTAATGTACACATATGGGTAAAACATAAAATAGGTCGGCGTCGATTAAGCTAATTGATGCGCATTTAACCACGGCGATTTGTCAACAGAATCTACTGATGTTTAATTTTACGCTATGTTTTAGGCACCGTTTTATTTGCTACGTTACGAAGTATTTAATTTGTTTGCCAAATCTTTAAAAATTATGTGAACAATGATAGTACATAATTTTTGTGCAATTTTACAATTTTTTTAAACTTTCATGGTTGTCTCATGATGGGGTTCATATCACCCATTGTATGATAAATAAAGCTTTCTGAAGTAAAAATTATTTGCCCAAGAACGGAATAAAATTTAAGAAAACGAAGGAATCTTTTAAAGTCTGTGTACTTTAGTGTGTGTTAATTATTAACCCGCTATTGCTGTAAATTGAGGGTTGATAACATATCGTGTGTTACATCAATTATTATTTAAGGTAGAAACACTGAATGTAGCTTGTACTTAGAGGGGGGAAACCGGTGTAGGTTGTCGAAGAGCCAGTCACTTGCTCGATGGACTATTAGATGCTGATATCTAGGTCGTAAGCTAATGTGGTAATGACGTGTGTCATTACCACACACAAAATAAGTGCTGCCATGGCCGAATTTTTGCGTGTTTTACACGTGTATCTCAATATTATCAACTTGTCGCGACTGCTTGGCAAAGACCTTGCAAAGGATATGAAACGCGTTTACTATGTGGATTAGCAGGTTACGCATATCCTAGACCTAGACTGGCCATATGAAGAATGCGTCGCGATCACCCTTCAGCATCGATAAATTGTAAATATCTATTAAGAACATAATATTTTAAAATTCATCGAAGCTTTCCCGTAGATTGAAGATGTTGACCTGTGTGGTCAGGATCACGTACTCTCAACTGTAAATAATCACAACTTATGATTATGCGATATGCAAATGATTTCGTATTTTTTTATTTTCAAATAGAAATTAATATTTATCACACAAATTTTATTCAAATTAATGCTTATATTTTATAGCGTGGCAGTTAATAAGAGCCTTGAGGTATTTAATTAATTTAATTGCTAGTTTGCCGTGTCTGAACACACATTGTGGCACATTTATTTTATTAATACGGCATCAAAAAAAACGAATGTGGCTGCTCGTAACTTACCCACCTTAAAAAAAATTGTGATTTTAAGAGGATTTTAAATAGTGAAATAAATAACAGATATAATAACCCTTAATAAAATTCTACGTGACCAAATTTTATTGTTGACTATATAAAATACGCGATTCAAATATCGACTGCCAATACAAATAGAACAAGGGGGATGTGAGAAATTTGCTCTAACTTCTTAAATTTGTATTTCTATGAATTGATTATATGTGATGTCACAATGGCATTACAAGGTTATATAATATGAAAAAAATTATATGCCATATTAATCAAACTAAGTGGAAGCCGCCAGCGTCCAATCTTTTTGCTATGGTGTTCTTATGGCCAGATGTCGTTCAGGAAATGTCGCGTACTATTAATTTACCCCACACCGTGACGATAGACCGACTTAAGAGCAAATGTGTATGTTTGATTTTATTATTTTTTCCTAACTATGATAGTTATACTGTAATTACATATTTCATAACTTTAAAGGGTTTTTTTTAATTCTCCCACATCTGTCTTTTATATTCTACACTTTTTTAAATGTACTTTTAGTAGTAAAAAAGTAGTAAAGTAGCGGCCTGTTACAATCCCACTGCTGGGAATAGACCTCCTCTCTCCGTTTCTGGAGAGAAGGGTTGGAGCTATGACCTACCACGCTGCTACAATGCGGAATGGTAGGTTACACATATCTCCAGAATTGTCTAGAGATATGCAGGTTTACTCTCGATGTTTTCCTTCACCGAAAAGCGTGTGATAAATTGCAATTATCAATTAGACACATGACATTTAAAACTCATTGGCGCCTACCCGGGTTTTAACTCGTGTTCCACTCCAAAGAGTCGCACGGTCTCACCGCTAGGCTATCACAGCTCATCGCATTGCATTTAGTGTATTACGGGAATCATGATTTTTATTTTATATCTGATCCGTCAATAGCTTAGGCGGAGGCATAACCTGAGTAGGTGTAAACAAACGACTGTTTCATTTTTAACTTAAACATCTCTTGAAAATGAATATTGAATTTTATTTTTTTTAACTTTATGTATTTGAGATTCCATAGTTGAATCACGAAAATCTTTACATAACATTTATTTAGTCGATTTAAAAAATAAAAGCTTATTGGAGTAAAATATTTTTCATTTGAATTTAGTGCGCGCCCAGTTTAATCAACACGGACGTTGGCCGCGCATTGCCGCTTTTTAATGTACGTCCATTAATTTATTCGATGCAACGTACATCAACTAATGTGTGAGCACAATCGCAGAAACCGGCTGTGACCCCGATCGTATGATCAACCATTTCTGTTCGTAATTATCCCAAATAGCGGAAAATGGTACAGCGAATATAACTGTAATAGGATTTTGTGGAATCTAGCAATATATCTAACAGTATTCGAACTTTGAACATGGACATACCAATTATTTCGCGGTGTTTTTATTAGTTACAGGTTTTGCGTATAGAACTGTAAATCGTTTACAACCTTTGTATTGGCAAATTGGGGTTCAGACGCTTTATAAGCTGTATAATCTCTTTTTTTTCCTCAGCAATTATTTCATACTTTATTAGTTAAAATATAAAATACTAGTTTTCCCGCGGCTTCGCTCGCTAGGAATTTTGTCTGCCACAGTATCTAATTTAATTAAGTTTATGAATCACAATTTTGGTCATAGTGGCTTCTACATAAAAGATAGATATATGCTGTCGTGGACTTTTATTTTAAAACTATTAAAGACAAACAATACTACGGTACATCATCTTTGTGTAACTCTGATGGTTTAGGTAGCGTACGCGAGATAGCTCTCAGAGGCCAGATTTTTTCCGACTTTATTGACATGTATCGTCGTATTACATAAAATCATTACAAATTGTAGCCTTTATGTTATTCCGATGTAAAACCTATATAACTGTAAAGTTTCATCCAAATCCGTCTGATAGTTTTTTCGTGAAAGAGTAAAAAACATCCATCCATACTCACAAACTTTCGCATTTATAATATTAGTAAGAAGTAAGATAGTGAGATAAGATAAGATAAGATAAGATAGAAAAAATGCGCATAGGTACTGAAATAAGCAAAAGTGATATTTGAAATAAGCGTACTTTTAGTAGGTATATCTCACTTAAGTTCGAAATTCACTTAACAGTAATATATATATACGTATATATATACACACACACATATATATATATATATATATATATATATATATATATATATATATATATATATATATATGTTTATAAGTCGGGTTTGTTACAACACTTATAACTCGAGACCTGCTGAACCAATTTTCATGGTTTTTGATTCGTTGGATTTGTCTCCGCCCCGAATAACAGAATTCATCTTAAAAACAATGAAAAATAAACGAATACGTAATTATGAAAATAAATAAATGTTCATTAGTTTGGTACCCGTCAAACATTTGCTGTCCATCCTGTCAATTGTCAAACACTGTAAGTAATGATTGACATTTATGCATGCGTTCAGAAATGTAAAGTAAAGTAGTAACAGCCTGTTACTATGCCCACTGCTGGGCTTAAGGCCTCCTCTCTCCGTTTTTGGAGAGAAGGATTGGAGCTAAGACCTACCACGCTGCTCCAATGCGGATTGGTAGGTTACACATATCCCTAGAATACTCTAGAGATATGCAGGTTTCCTCACGATGTTTTCCTTCACCGAAAAGCGTGTGATAAATTGCAATTTTCAATTAGACACATGAGTTTTAATAGAAAAACTCATAATAATAAAAATAGCTACGAGTAACAAACATGTTGTCACATGATTTGGTTACGTATTTTACGACTGGCCGCCTGCCTGATGTCAACATACCTACTATGTATTTTACGACCCCTCGGTAAGAGAACCCTCTATTACCGAGGGGTAAGAAGTAGAAGAGGGGTCAAAAAGTAACAGTAGTATCGGTCCGGTCGGTCGCTAGGTATCCGGTTGAGTATAATAGACCACCGGGTCTATTATACTCAAACCCGGAAACCCACACGGTGGGTCAACTCACCTTAGTCGTCTTTTACGACACCTCGGTAAGAAATGAGGTTAGTCTATTCTACTCAGCCGGATACCACACGGCGGGTCGACTTACTTCATTCGCCTTTTACGACACCTCGTAAGACATGAAGGTGGTCTATTCTACTCAGCCGGATACCACACGGCGGATCGACTTACCTTAGTCGCCTTTTACGACACCTCGGTAAGAATTGAGGGTGGTCTATTCTACTCAGATACCACACGGCATTAGTAACAAACAGTATATAAGCTTAAAAAATTAAGTAGATGCAACAAATTTTCCGGCATTATTGGATCCCAAAAAGCATTGCAACATTTAGGTTGTTCTGAAAGTTTCCAAGTTGAATGTTTGCGGTAATGGCGCATACCAAGTGGGAATTTTGTTAATTAGGTGCGGTGTTATTATCAATTGCTCTATTTATAGAGTTGCTGTGTTTTATGCATGCTTATTAATATCACACACATCATTTCATCGATAATTCAACTCAATGAAGTTGTTTCATGTTCAATCTTAACGCTATCATCAAATGAATTATACATTTATTTTCAAAACATGAAATGCATAAAAATTAAAAAAGCAAGACAATAGTTTTCTTAGAATAGAGACTGGCCCGTTGGTTTAGTTCCCGGGTTCGATACCCGCCGAGGGCCAAAAAATTTAGTGGTTCTTAGAGTCTCGGTTTATTTATATATTTAAGTATAAATGAAAACATATACGCATATATTTACCAGTTGGCTGACACTCATAAAACAAGTATTAAGCTACTTACTTTGAGGACGGACAACCGTGTGTGTAATTGTCCCATATATTTAAAAATAAAAATTATATTATATATTAGACGGCTTTGTCAATATCTCTCAATGACGTTAATATACACATCATCATTTCAAGCATTTACTAAATCTAGCATTAGAATGGTTTTTTTATTCCACAAACCCAACCTTAGTTGCACAATTAACTAAAGTTTCCACAAAACCAAAAAAGTAACAGTACAAATCCGTCCTTCACCGGAAGAACCTAAACCGACGCGTGAGGGAAATGTACGTGATAAGAAAACCGAAACATTTTAGTTACGTGTACTTTTAGTTCACACTATGTAGAGCTTACCTGATGAACCGACAATATTGATTTTCCGGAAAATACCAATCTTACTATCAACTCACAAACTAAGAAATAGAATCATACCATTATATAATCTAACTCCAGATTTTATTTAAGTTGAAAAAAAATGAAAAAAGTTTAATAGTTACACTTTTTATCATAATTATAATATTATGTAATATTAAGTAATTTAATACTTAATTTAATTTATGGTACCCTGTAAGCATGCTAGGTTCACATCAAGAAGACATCAATTATTGCAAGAGAAAACTTATTTTTAATATTTGATATCTCCAATTGTACTCGTATGTCAGTTTTGTGAACTAAATAAATAAATAAAAAAAACGTTCCATCATAGAATATTGTTAAGAGATGTATGTAATTTCATCAACCATCGTTACAAATAACAGCCGAAAATTTATTTTGTAAACACCTACACGGTACGCCTTGGCTCATCTTTTCTTATGCGTCCGTTTGCGTTTTCTTATAGACCGTCCAGTTTGATTTATATATAAAGAAAAACACAAACTGAACTTATTAACTTTAATTTCGTTATAAAAAAAAAATTACTTTAATTTAATCTAAACACTACTGGTACTTGGACTACTTTTGCGCGAAACCCTTGTAGCGGGTTGGAGCCGGAGAATATAGTCACTAGTCTATTGCTGAAGCCAGCCGGCAGGCAGGAACCGGGTCCGTAGCTGGGCAGCAAGTCGACTAGATCACAAGAACTGAACGAATTTGGAAAAATGTATTGATTTTATAGGCCTATGTTGCTGATCGACACTTTATAATGGCCTCCATTGGGAAACAATAAGTCAGCAATATATGCCCATGTTTAATAGGGTTGTAACAGTACGTCCAAAGTGTGGGGTCTCCCTTCCTGCGTCTATCCGCACACGCATACGCAATATGTACAAGTGCGATCCTCTTTATACTGCTTCGTTCGCTTTCCATCATTATATCGTACCAAAAAAAAGAACAATTCAACAACTTGAACGAAAGAACACAGAACTTGCACGGAAAATGCATATTCGTTCTTTTACGGGGTTGACTTGTCTTTATGCTCTTAAAATTCTTGTCACCGAATGAAATTAACGAGTTTAATTATCGACTGAATGAAATAATTTTAAGAGCATCAAGAAGCTCTTAAATTTAAACATACCTGTTGGATATCGTTAACCAGAAATTGGTTGACGCGTGAAAACATACAAACCAACAGATTCATAATCCTTAACTAAATCTGACATTGATTACTCTTTCAAGTTGTTCACATGGTGTTCATATCATTCAGGATTATACTTTGGGTACATAAATGTTCCTTACACTTTTTTTTTCATTTACCCGCGCTCTAATTGATAGTCATTGATTAAAGTTAATTGATGTGTAGTTGACCCCGGCAATATAGCGGGTTGTAAATTTCACAGGCAATAGACATAAAATATATCGTGTATTTGAACCAAACCATTGCGAATACATAATTATGCAATTTATTACTACAGTTTAGTGTAGAGCTAGTAAATCCTCTTTACATATTACTGTATTATTCGTGCGTTATCATTTTTGCAAGCGGCGGTTATTAACTACTTAGTTACTAGTATTACATGTTATGGACAATTTCAAATAGTCTATAAGATAACACGAAGTCCTGAAGTATAGTAACTAAAAGCTACACACTACTACACTACAAACAGTATAAAAGGTATATAACCACAACCGCAATAAGACGTGTACCTTATAGATAAACTTCACTTGATGTTATTAAAGGACGCCACTGTGTTTTTAGGAGCGATTTTAGATTGAAAAATCTGATGGGACACGCAAACTATTTTCGCGGAGAAATTATTTCTACGTTCCCTACCGTCAAAAAATTTAACGTTTATCTTAAAATGAAATATTACCGAATTTTTCATAACATATTTTCGCACCATTTTGTAACGCAAGTAAAAGGAGAAGAACGTTGTAGCATAGAGACGTGAAGATAGCTGTGACGAGGTTTGGTGACGGGCGAAGAGGTGCGGTGCGGCACGGAGAGGAGAGGTGCGGTGCGGCGTAGAAAGGAGAGGTGCGGGGAGGAGAGGTGCAGAGAGAAAATAGCAGCATCTGACGTAGTCGTAATTTGAGGGCGGAGTTGATAAATTGTAAAAAAAAAATTGACTTTTAAATATTAATTTGAAGGTAAAATACAGTTATTATATACTAATTAAGTCATTGAAAATATTGTGTTGGGCAAATTCGTTTTATTGTACTGTATTGATATTGTATTAATTTATACTTGTTATATGATATAGATACACATGGATGAACACTGAGTACGCATTCATTTATTTAATTACTGATAATGAAAACTATTACATATTTATAGTACTATATCATCTTTTTGAACATAATAAATAAAAAAAATACAGATTACACCTTTTTCTATCATTTACGACGAAGCTGAAAAGGATAAGATTGAATCTTGAGTTCTGAAACTTTGTTAAGTTTTAATTCAGCAGAATTGCGGAAGGCGCTCCGTGCAAACCACAGATATTTTAATCCGCAACTTTGTGCAATTGTAGAGTAAGAAACGTTTATTTGTTTCAAAACATTAAACCAATACGTTGCATATTAAACATTTACTGAGTAAAATAAAAAACAGTAAAATATATGTATAAAATAAAATACAGTAAAATTTATGTATAGCTAAGCTTGCGGCCACGCCCGCGTGGAATCGCTGATTTAATTGAAATTTTCAACATAAAAGTGGTTTTTAGAATTAGGCATTACTTTGCGGAGATCCATAATACAATAGTAATAATAAAATTATTTTGCTATAATCCGCGATACAGTAAATAGAAAATATATATAGTGCTAAGTGTATAGTGGACTATCCGTTTTTTCATACCCGCTACATGCAGGATTCGTAAGTTCTAACATCGGAGATATGAATTTAACTCTCGCTTTGGTAAAATTAGATAAATAATTGAGGTCAATACCGTACTCTAGGGAAAACGTGGAAGGTGTGAAGGATTTCCGAATCAAACATATTTCCGATATGTCTTAAGATCAGTTTGCTAATCTATATGTAAATTTTCAAAGAACTTGTGTTTTACAACGTCCTCGTATATGTCCGTAGAAGTAGTAAACCTCTCTCAAAAGCTCAAGTGACGAAATTGAACTCTCATTGTCGGTTTTCATTAATTTTAATGGAGTCTATTTACTAGATACTCTAGCGAACCTTCCATGCTGTGTGATATCCGGCTGAGTAGAATCGACCACCCTCATTTTTACCGAGGTATCGTTAAAGTTGACTAAGGTAAGTTGACCCACCGTGTGGTATCCAGTTGAGTAGAATAGACCACCCTCTTTCTTACCGAGGGGTCGTAAAATACGACTAAGGTAAGTTGACGTCAGGCAAGCGGCGATAAAATACGTAGGCGAATCATGTGACAACATGTTGTGCCGACTCAACTTACAGTGGGATAAGGGTAGGAGAATGAATGTTGATGACTCTAGCGAACCTTCCAGAAGTAATCAAGATTCCAGTCCGTTACTAAATATTTGACACTGACTACTAAATGCGCAGGTCATATATCTGTTTGTTTCTTAGAGATGTATAAGATATCTACAGAGTACTTTTCCTTATTTTTTTAAAACATAGAAATCGAAGCAAAGTTGTAGGTTTTGTATTCCGCACGCTTTTGTGGTACTATATAGCCGCATCAGCGTTTTATAAAACGAATTGGTCGTTTGATATTTATTCGCACGTAACATCGTATGCGGGCGACCGGCGAAATATTGTGTTAGCAGCCCGCGGTACTCCATCTCACATTCTGCTCGTACGAGCTGTTGTGCTACATTCTAACTGTTCTGTTTAGACACAAAAATCAATATAAGCTCACACAATGGTTATTTATGTGATACGACTATTTTATATTATACATTTTGCATCCAAAGGACAGGGAAAGATAAGCAATCTTGTTGCAACCGAGGTATGTTTATTCGTTAGTGAACATGGGGCCTTAAAGATCGATGTAAAACGACCCTGTTTGCTCCCTACGACATTTGTTCCTGCTTGTGAGGTCTTCTTGCCTACTCTTTTACAGCCGCTATGGGTGCAATGCTAAAAATCCTCTTTGGAGAATATATTTACCACATGATATTGTGTCACAGAGCTCTGTAAAAATTTTTTGGATTGTCTGTGCACCTAATGAAGGTTCTACAAAAACTAAATTTTCCGATGCATAACTAGTTTAACGTCTACTGTTTCCGACTATTGGAAAGATTGACTTTCAAACAGGACTCTTAATAGGCTAATTTATCCGGTATGATGATGAAAATGTGATGCAATATAATATTTATAGAATTAGGCGCTACTTTGCGGATATCCATAATACAATTTTTTTTATATTTATTATATATTTTTTTTAGATTATAGCAAAATAATTTTATTATTACTTTTGCAATATAATATTATTATTATTCATTTGTTTATTATTATTATTTTTCATCATTATAAATAAAAATGTGATTGTAATTTTAGCTAGTGCTCTATTTTTTGTATTTTGCGATTCCGTTTCGGTTTCCCGTATTCGTGATAAATTTTGCAGAACAAAAAGTAAACATCAAACGAATGCAGAGAGTAGCGTGTGGAGGAGCACGAACGCACCGGCTTAGTGTGTTCAAACAGGAATATTTTCTATATGTGGAACTATTTTGTATATTGTTTATAAGGTTCCTTTATCGACAACAATAGCTATTTTAAATTACTTACACGCTAGTACTAGTCTACAAATCATGCCCACGTAAAAGGGTCCCAAAAATGCTGGCAGCGTTTCCGCATTGAATCGCTAAGATGTTTATTGTGCGAAAAAGGAGCCAGCCTTCTTGTCACCCGAAAAGGCAATCAACGGAGGTGTTAAAACGGATAAAAAATACGAATAGTATGATAAAAAATACTTTAAGTATTAATAAGCTCACCAAAATCAGGCAGAATATATCGGTCTTCAATTTAACGAAAATAACACCAGTTTGATCTTTGGTTTCAGTGGTTGTAGTTGACAAAATAGTTGAATAAAGACCGCCTGGTCACCTACCAAATGGTTTGACGTTAAAATATTTATAATCAAATGTTTATTGAGATTTATTACAAAAGCATCGATCCATAGTTTATGTATAGAATCTATTCAATTATGCCTATACTATTTCATATGTTTCATATAACAATTTGATGATCTCACAAAGTGAAAATGTGCTCGCTGTACATAAAAGCTTTTGATCTAAAACGCTCAAAGCGAATGCAAGATATTCCAGCAACAAAATTGTAACATTTATTGACGATATCAGTTGAATAATTCTGCTTTCGTCATCGACTATATTGGATTAGTAAATAATTTGAATTGACCTGGATTTATTCATCTACGACATGAATAGTTTACATAAGTTTTCTTGGAAACTGAGGCACGATTATGTAACGGCAAGGCCTGATTATCGTATTCTTGACGGAATTAACTTTCAGCATGTGTCATCTAATGTGTAACTCTAGCCGACTACTCTGGCTTTATCCCGTCAGCGCAGAGTGGTTTTCTCATCCCCAAAGCACAGGCGGGGCGGCGGTGGACGTATTCAATAGCGAAAGCCATTGTTTGGTCACAAAGTTCGGCGTTTCTCGCCAGTGGAACAAAAAATCACATCGAGATCCACTTAAAATAGGAAAAAAAATACTCTGGCTTTATCAATGTATATATTATATGCTTATAGGTATATACTTATAAGCCTATATTTAGAACTGATTGACTAATAATATATTTTGAGTAATAAATAAAATGTATGTACTCGTATTTGCTCCACTATCATCAAAATGTAATTTTTAAATTTATTTTTAGTCCCTTTTACGCATCCTTTCTGAATGTGTTCTAAACAATAATTTTACAATTGTCATCCACCGTATTTAAAAAGTGCTTAAATTAATCTTGCACATTTTGCAATATTAATTTTAGATTTCTGTATAAGACTTACATCGTCCGTTGAAATAGCAAAACAACAATATCTGACTCGCTTACTTCAACTTTATATTAAATTTTAGCCAAACAGAATACCGAGCAAATGGGGAAGTTAATTAATGCCTTTGTGTAATTTAGATGACTGAGATTACATTTGGCGCACACTAACTGTAGTGTACATTACATAGGTAATCATTACGCTATGAGGAATACTACTTTTGCAGTTCATAATATATTAGTAGAGCAATATATATTTGCCAGTATAAAAGAAATACCTGCCACTTCTTTTGCGTCTCCTTAAGTGTTCACGAAGACTCAAATATGTTCTGTGATTTTCCCTGAATTATGTGTTTTTTCCGGTTACCTAAGGAAAATGGGGTCTTTTTAAGTATATATTAGCCCGGTATATCCAGCGTGTGTCATCCTGCTATGTAGAATAGATCACCCTCATTTCTTACCCAGGTGTTGTAAAAGACGACTAAGGTAAGTTGACCGAGGTGTAGGCGCTGCCTCTGCTTGCGGACGGGCTATCCTATCGGACGGTCCAGCAGGCGGAGCTCGTGACACAGGTGGAGAGCGGTCTCTCCTTGTCGACCGTGCGATTCCAGGCATGGTGGGCAGGGAGCGATCGCGGGCAGCGATGGCCTCCTTCTGCTCTATGGCGGAGGGAGGCGGCGGAGCGGTTCCGGGATCTCGTGTTCTGGACCAATCTGCTGCTGGCGAGTCCGGGTGTAGCGACTTGCCTAAGCCCATCGTCTGCCGCCCTGACAGGGGACCTTTCGGGCGCTTCGAACGGGGTTTATCGAACGCCTGGCCTACAGGTCCCCGAGGCGGTCGGTGCATCTGGTGCTCCCGATGCACCGGTTAGCGGAGGGGGGCTTCTCTTTTGACGAGTCCCCATCCAGAGGAGGACAGCAACTCTGGGATCAGAGTTGGTGTCTCTGGGATCAGAGTTGCTGCTGGTGGGGATGGGGTCAAATAAGGTACCCTGCCCCTGCCCTTAGTAGCGAGGTGGAGCACACAGATCGTTTTAGTTGGTGCGAGTCCGACATAACCACCGCCCGTCCCCGTCGGGCGGTGGTACCCATAAGGGTTTTTTTCCTGTTTAAAAAAAAGAAAAAGGTTGCTTACAACCGGCCGCCTGGGCAGTAAAATACCTAACCAAATCATGTAACAACCAATTTATGACTGGTTGTGCCGACCCCACTTACAGTGGAATAATGGCAGGAGAATGATAATGATGTTAGCCCGGTATATAAGCTTCTATTGTACCAAATTTCATTAATAATCTAAACAATTGAACTAAAAAAATCTCATGTGTAAATCTTAAAATAATAATACTTTTTCTTCTTTATCTGAAAATAATACTTACTTTTTTACTTATTTAGTAACCTAGCTTATTCATTTTGTCTATTTCCGTGTTTCTCAACTTTATTTGTGCAATGCCCCGCCTCAAAAATGTTTTTGTTACATATGTAACAACACATAACGGGTATTGTATATAACATACATAAATGTTATTATTAAAAAATTTAATTGTTTAAATAAGAAACTGAAATGATAGGTTTAAGGTAGGAAAATTTTCTGTTTTCGTTAAATTTGGCACAGAAATCTAGCATTGCATTTAAATGGCCCGGAGCGAAAGGATTAAACTCGTGTCGAATCCATTTTCAAATTAACAATCAACCAATTTGAAAAACCTCGAAAGCTTTCTCTTGTAATTTTATTTTAACATACTGCAGAAATAACCTTGATATTTGACGCGGCCGCAAAATGTTGAATGAAAAGACTTTTGCTAGATTTATTTAGAACTGCAAAAAATATGTCTTGACTTTTACTGGTCCTAATTAGTCAATTTTTTGCTATTACAAATCCATATTGGCTTGTAGTTAGGCTGTTGTCATTTCAACTAAAAAAAATTACTGTCACAACTTTTATATATACCTACTAAAATATGTATAAATGCAATCTCAGACGAAACTCTTGGCACCCTTTGAATTTCGTCTCTTGTTCCATCTGTTTCTGTCTTAGTCATGTTCTTGGATGGCAGTCACTTTGAGAATAAAGAAGCATCATTTCTCATGGGGATAAATATTATCTGTAAACCGTACCTTAAGTACGAAATTTACAAAAAACCCACAAGACTACTAAAGGGAGGTAAAATGTGGTTAGTGGCACTTGCATTTGCTAAAACCCGACTGTAGTCTATCTCGAATCTTTTTGTTTTTCTCGAATTCCTAAGCTCCACTCTCTAAAAGAAGAAAGAAAGAATATCAGAGAATTTAATACCTACTAAGATGAATGGATCTAAGTGAGGATCGAACCACGGTTTAAACTGATAAGATGATTTAAACTACGGTTGAAGTGAACACGACGTGCGAAGCAACCTTATCTCAAAAAACAATTTTCAAACTCAATTATTTACAGAAAAACCTCAAGAAATTATCCTTAACAATTATATCTTGAATCCTCGTCCGAGATATATTTAGGATTATCACATTTAGTTCCTACCTACTCATACGACAATTTCTTACGCTTACGAAAAGATTGTCAATTTTTGTCGTATTTTTGCACATGCTAAATTATATGGTGATTTTACCAAAATCATGCATCATTTCAGAAATTTCAACCATGCAAAAGACAGCTCCCAAACTTAGTACAGTTCAGGAAATGTGGGCAAGTTTATCACTCAAACTATTCCTAGTTACAATTTCAAGACGAATTTCAAGATTTTGATACGTAGTTTATTAGGTATGTCAGTCTAAAAGTGTAAAAAAAAAGTAGTAAAGTAACAGCCTGTTACTATGCCCACTGCTGGGCTAAGGCCTCCTCTCTCCGTTTTTGGAGAGAAGGATTGGAGCTAGACCTACCACGCTGCTCCAATGCGGATTGGTAGGTTACACATATTCCTAGAGAATTCTCAAGGGATATGCAGGTTTCCTCACGATGTTTTCCTTCACCGAAAAGCGTGTGATAAATTGCAATTATCAATTAGACACATAAGTTTTAATAGAAAAACTCATTGGTGCCTGCCCGGGGTTTGAACCTATGTCGTCTCTAGAGAGTCGCACGGTCTCACCGCTAGGCTATCACAGCTCTAAAAGTGTAATAACAATAAAATCAGTTTTCATGATATATGCGTATTTCAATTCACATGAAACCTCTTTACACATCGCTTTGAGAATAATAATTTTAATAACCATTTTTCCAGTGACTGGTTACAAAATTTGATGTAATCGTTTATTCTGGAACTGATGTCGCGGCAAAGTTTAGATTGTAAGTTAAACATTTCTGTCGACACGTTGTTTAAATAAGAGATGTATTTTAATTGATATATTAATAAAGTTAATATCCTTTATTTTAGACATGCCGTGTGGTATCCGGCTGAGTAGAATAGACCACCCTCATTTCTTACCGAGGTGTCGTAAAAGGCGACTAAGGCAAGACCCACTGTGTAGTATGCGGTTGACTATAATAGACCACCCTCTTTCTTACCCTATGATTGTAAAGTACGACTGAGGTAAGTTGACGTCAGCGACCGGTCGTAAGATACGTCGCCTCATGTGGCACCATGTTTGTAACATGCTGCGCCGATCCGACTTTGAATGGGATAAGGGCAGGAGAATGATAATGATTCCTTATTTTACACGAGAATCGAATAAATTAACATTAATATCAATTTTGTTGAATTTGCGTTATCGGTTAATCGCACCTTTCATAAATTTATCACGCAATTACTATGAAATTATACCTGTTTTATATGAAACAGAGGATTTGCTTTGTAACCTCCAAGCATGTGATTATATAGTTTCGGATGTAGCTATATGATCGCTTTTAAAAATTTTAATGACATCAAATGTTAACATTCAAGTACACAACTAATATGGTTATAAAGGATCATATCAATGTCCTTTTTTATCAAAGACAAAAATAAATATTTTATACGGAAATTTCTCTTAAAAAAATAATAAAGCTTGCTTTATTATTTTTTTCTGTAATTACAAATCGCAATAAAACGTAGCGTAGCACCTACAAAACTCGTCAGTGTTAAAGAGAACCATAACTTCGAAGAGCGAGAAAATACTAGCTTTATTAATAGATCGTAGAATGATGTCATAGATTGCATTGAAATAACGATTGTGTAGATTGTAAGATAACTCCATTAATACTAATTTCGAATTCGGTCACTTTATTACTAAATGAGCGAAATATTTCAAAATACAATTTGGACAAGGCAACTTATCCGCAATATGTTAGATAAACTTAATTATAATTATTGAAATTAAAGCTATCCTTATATGATAAAAAAAATTGAGCTCTTTATATTTGTTGGTAATTTCTTTGCGTTTTTTATTCATATAAATATGCTTCTGAAGTTCTGTCTATACCTTCAGGTCTATATCTTCAGGTTCACTTCAGTAAGTGGTTATAATTTAGGTAATCGTATACATATATAATTAGGATAAGTACTGTAAGTATAGTTTTAAGCAGACCTACCAGAGCAACATAGCCGCATAAACAAAGCTTTTAAAATGAGAATTTTAAAAAATACTCTTACCATGTATAAAAGTTAAGTTTTTGAAATTATGAATTACAAACGTTTCTAAATATATCGTAGGAAGGTTGTGACACGTTTATCAAACAGTTGTAACCTCTCGTAGTTTAATTAAATTTTTAATTTATTATATATGCGGCGTGTGGCGCGAGCAAGGCGCACTCACTTCGCTAACTGCTCTTATCTTTATCTAATTTGAACTTTCTGGGTAAAGCGCTTTAAAAATTTTAAATTCAGCAACTCAGTAATAAAATATTTTTAGGTATCATATGCATTACATTCCTAGCATATAAAGATAACTATAACCTACTACTTTTAGATAATATACTATTGCGGAATGAACACAACCGTTAATTAAAAATAAAATAATTTATCGAGAGAATATGGAATTAAAAGATAACAAGCTGTTTACTGTGCAACGCTTTTTTTTGAGTTGCTGTTTCATATCAGTTGCAGTTCGGATCGGTCGACAGTTTGGATTTATGTAGATAGTGTGCAAAACCCTCATGTCCAGTAGAGTTGAGTTTGTCCCTCTTGAGCGTGATCAAAAAACCAGTGTTAGTACCATAAATACTGTCCAATAGCTAAGCAAAGGTATCTAAAGTCAATATATGGAGCGTACACTTCCAGTCCGTTATGACATTAGGACTTTTCCACAGGTCCGATACAGTCCTCCACAGCGCGTCGCTTTAAGCCGAGGTCCAGCCTCACAGGAGGCACCCTTAAGGCTCCCAGGATGTTGCGAGCCTCGCTTGAGACTCGCTCTCCACGTTTCACATCCAACGATGCTTCTGCGCTCGCCCGTCCTCCCGGTGATGCTGTCAAAGCCTTCAAAACTAACAGCATGAGTTAGTGTCCGAAAAAAAGAGCGTACATTATCTGTGCTGCTCAAACAAATTAGAAGATTTTATAAATTTAAACTCAAAAACGTTATTTTATTAGTTTAAAATCGAAGATTTTTATATCTATTAAAATCAATATGAAAATTATTCAGTAAACATTTCCTATAATTGAAATATTTTCCTCTATTTATTTACGTATAAATTTACATTATATTTTTAATTATTTTCTATAAAAAAATATTTAAAAAATCATTGACCACAGCTCCCTGTGGTTAAGGTTCCAGAAAGAGAAACCTCCTCACAATACGTGCTGTCTCAACCTTCTGTATCCTACGCTTAAACCAACAACTAAGCGCGAGAGCGTCTTGAGATTGGAACTGAGAACAATTGGAACAATTATTGTTGAGTTAAATATTTAGGTAATTTTTATTTTTCAGCTCTTATGAGATTATCGTCATGAATATAAGTGGAATATTATTTTCAATAGATTTAAACGTGCGCCATTCTTATTACCTTATGATTTCTATAAGAGATATAAACACAATTAACTTAACTTAATAATTTCTATTAGGTTGGTTAAAAAGTCAGATATGTAACGAAGTACGAACTAACTCCCTTCAGCTACTTACTTAAACCTTCTTACTAGATGTACCTGGTGTACCTGTACTAGGTGTTACCTTTTTATACGTCATGAAATACGATACCGGTAAAAGGGTGTACCCATTACGAGGATAGGCATGCATCCCAAGTAGTATAGGTTCGTACAAATATTCATAATCGTAATCAAATAATATTCTCAGTTTTTATATTTTTAGTTACATTTAGTTATTGTACCGATTAGCCGAGTTCAGCCTTCAGGTTATGAATTAAACCAATATATTTGAAACTAGTTGCAAGATAAAATATTTTCTACCTATTCAGCTGCAAGATCAAATATTTTAAATTTCTTTTGCGAACTGACGCAGAAAAACTAAATCTTCTCTCTCGAGATAACAGGATTATTCAAATTCTTTTATGCAGAACAATTTCCACACGCCACTACATCAACATTAAAATGCAGACTCGGTTTTAAAACTTGCAAGTTTAAAAAATCGTTTTCCGAACTAGTCCATGCACTAATTATTAGAACAGAAGGTACTTACAATGTTTCTCGCTATTAATGTCGAGACCACAAACAACCCGCATTAGGTCTTGTTTTAGTTGGTATTTTGCTGTTGCTAACTCCGGTATATTACTTTAGTGTAAGAGCTCCACAAGCATTAATTTGAAAATAATATCTCTTGAAATTTCAATGAAATGTTTTAGTGAACACTAGTGTTAAATTAACATAAAATAAGCCTTCCAACCATTCACAAAAACGAAAGATGTGATAATAAGCAATGGTTGAAATGACTGACCCGTTGGCACAGTGGGTAGTGCCCTGCCTGCCCCTACCTTGCCTTCAGCTCCGCGGGTCGTGGGTGCGATTCCCGCCGACGGCCAAAATTTTCTATAAAACAATTTGTTGGTTTTTCGAGCCTGGGTTTTTATTTGTATGTATTTAAAATTATATAAGTAGTATATTTACCAGTTGTCCGTCACTAATAACTCAAGTATTTAGTTACTTTGGGGACGGGCGATCGTGTGTGTAAATGTCCCATATTTTTAAATATTTTTTATTTATTTAGTACTGTGTAGACGATACAGTTATGAGTTCGACTATTCATACTTGCATCTTAGATCCCTAAATAAGTAGGAAGATAACTAAAGTATGCTACATCAGTCACCCTCCCTTCTCTGCAAGCTTGACAAGATTGATGACAGTTTGATAAAACGGAAGGATAAAGTCGACATTGAGTGAATATGGTGGGAATGAACTTGTATTGTATATACAGCGTAATAATATGCCCGCCCTGATACGACGTGCGCGAAAAGACAGCTTGTAAATAGTGCATTATCTACAGACATCGTCGTATAAATTGCGTAGGATAAAGGATTACAGTTGTGAAGACGGTAAAGTTTTATAGAAACGATTACAATACCAAGTGTATAACCTTATTTTTTTTTGTTACCTGCTAAATTTAAACCATACGTAATAATTCTTTTAAATATGTGACCGTTGACAAAGTTGTTACTCAAAAATACTTTTGATTACGTGCTCCAATTTTATTGACTTTATTTATTTTTCCCAAGGTAAATCCATTAATAATGTCAAGTCTCTTCATTGTCATGTATAACAATATGCAATTCTATCAAAACACATAGTTAGATCGAGATTTATTGAACGTAATAAACGAAATAATAATAGTTGTAGTTTGCTAAGCGCACAAAGCATTCCTATACATTCCGAAAGGAGGAACGCTTTATATTTTTTGGAGTGCAGATATCTCGTGGATAAGTTTTAAAAATGCAGAGAGGGTATGATGGTCAAACTGTGATAGCGAATTGTAACGCCTACCCGGGTTTTGCGGGTTCAAACCCAAGGCGTATTTGTTTTTTTTTTATTAATAATCTTAATTATTACAATTACTCATATGCTCAATATTCACAGATAAAATCGTGAGAAAAACTGAATTTCTCTAGTGCATTCATGGGACATCTGTATTTATGATTATTATTATTCTTTATTTATTCTACGCTATTTTAGTAAGTTTTATTTTTGCTTTTTGGTGGTGAGTCGCTCTTGATCCCTAGAGCGTATTAAATAACCTTGACAATAAAAGCCGAGAAGATCTGCTCTGAGTAACAAAGCATAACCTCCAGATCCCTAACGTTATCACGTCGGCCTCAATGAAAAACACTTTCACGAGATGTTGTCCGTCCGTATGGCCCTTATAAACTCCGAATCGGCTGGACAAATTTGAATGAAATTTTCAGATAATCTTTAGATTGACCCAGCGGACGTTCCTGTACAGTTCGGTGGCAATCGGAGTAATTTTTTTATAACTGTAATTCATATATCTTTGAATTAAGCCCTTCGAGGTGAATCTGTTACTACTAATTTTGTTTAAAATTAGTAGTAACAGACAACCTATCTGTAATGCTACAATTGAACTCGTCGTCTAACTTATACATGCATGTTAACCTAAAATCTCCATCATACAAACACCAGTACCATAAAAAATTTTCTACTAACACTTTCAAAAAAAAAATTCAATGGTGTTTTGATTATACAGCCAAAGCAACATCAATTCCATGATAAAACCGCAAAACGATTGAATTCTTTTAATCGGGTCACTCAAGTGCTCTTTACTAAACCTGTATGTTTACTGTTAGTAGATGGTTAGTACATTCTACATTTTTCAAGCATAACATGGCTCTTCTTTAAGCGGTGATAATAGGATAGTGTTTATTGGAAGTCAAAACAATAAGAACTATTGAAAGTCAGATATATCTGAAAATGAGCCAACCTATTACGCAACGCTTTCTTGTTTACTTATCGCTACTTTGAAGCTTGTGAGCACATTGTTTGCACAGATTGTTTATATCTCCTTAAAGTGCTTATAAAGCCTTCTATATAAAACAGCGAAGTATTTAGAATCGTATTCATATGAGTATAAGACTAAAGAATCGAACGTAGTTTTTGAGGAACGTTTAATAAAGTACTAACCTGTTAAAATAACTTTGTAAGTTCAATAAAATGTAATTACCCTGAATTTATTCACTTTTCGATACATACCCGACATTGAGATGAGCATTTAATAAAATTTATTAATTTAATTCTCAAAATTTTGTTCACTTTATAATTAAATTTTATATAATAGATTAAAAATTTAATAATTAATATTATTAAATTTTTAATCTATTATATAATGGTTGCGCAGTACGGTATCTGAGTCTTATTCTTTTAATGACGCTTAGAAACGATTGGAATTTCCGGAAAAAACTTTTACATATGACTTCTTTTGTTGGAGAAAGCTGTATAGGGCCTTTAGACCAATATCACTGATTTAGCACGTGACCATTTTTTGAAAATATAGATATATGCCATCGAAAACTCTTTTGTAGCTTCATAAAACAGACCCACTTTACATTGTATTGGTGTATCTCAAACCGATTAAGGCAGAGCTTTCGATGATTTTTCCGAAATCTTCAACGATTATTGTCATATTTCAATTACCTAAAATGGTACCCTTCGTCGAAAACCACACTCTCTATTTATTTAAAACTGCTTGAAAATTCGTTCAGTAGTTTTCAATTTATCGCAAACAAACAGACGGAGAGACAGATATACGCTATAATAAAATTTCCAGTTGTTTATTATCTGTTACTAGCACTTTTCCCAATACCATGACATGCAACGAACAAGTAAAAGAAAACAGGCGCCTCTGTTTTCTTTATAAACTTGTGCTCGGATCGATATTTACAAGTCACAAAATACTTGGCAGTAATAGAAAGCGCGTTAAACTTAAGGATGTAATATTTTATGAAACAAATATCGACCTTCCCCTTACTGACATATTCCCAGTATTTAAACAAAACAAGATATTATATATGCCCATGTAGGATGATTGTGATGATGAACAAACCTCGTAACATTGTTAACAATGCGCGATATTTGTATGATCAGTATATCGTGTGGGCGGGATAAAAATGGCCTTACTGGCAAGCGTATACTTGCCTACCGTCTTGGAGAAATGGGTGACTTTATCTCGTAACTAGAGGCTAGTATGAATTAAAATATATCATTTTTATTATAAAAGTTTTTGTTTTATAAAAAAAACTGATCCTTGAATACTTTGTAGGTATAACACATTGATGTAAAATTTTACTCTATCATCAAATAAATAGGAAGGGTAATAAAAACTCGTTTGAGATTTTGGTTGTTTATTTCTCATGAAGCAAATGATTCACAGCATTGGTGGGATATAAAGGTCTTATAATATTGGGCCGAACACTCGTTTGCCAGAATGCTGATCTATTGTTATTAGTAGATATACAACAGCATAATAATTACCCAAATAAAAAAAAACTGGGAAAAAAACGTTACAAATACATCGCTGTAGAGCATAGTACATATTATTTAGTAAAGCGACATTCCTTTTATATTAAACTACACACCTTACTAAATCTAACTAGGTATGTTAAAAATATTTATCACATTAATAACATTCTGTACAAAGTAAAAAAATATTTTTTTATTCTTCCACTAGTACAAAATAAAGCTGCATGACGTCGCAACAATCAATATTGCTTATGTAGTGTAAACAAAATTGGTTAAACACATTATTTTTAAATGTGCTTATTGAAAAACATAAGTCTTAACCGCACGTACTTTCAAAAACAAAAAAATTACAATTATTTTACATTTGTAATTTCATGAAGAATAAACTTGATAAAAAAATTACACACGATTTGAAGTAATACTTTCATAGACAATAGCAAAACTTTCTGGTATTTTGAAACGGGTTAAGTGATATATTATGATCATAATTATTTATGGTTCACTTTGATTATCATATCATTAGGGACTAATTGCAAAACTGACTTTAAATCGTCATGTGAATACAATTAAAACTGAATTTTAAACAAATCATAACTCTAGTCATATTGAATTTTATAGGCATTAACACTTTTTCTCGCATTACTGCAAAATTATTTCAGTATCTTCGCCATAATTAAAAGGATATCTTATCTTAAATTTTCTCCACTGACTGCTACCTTATTACATTGCTTACATACAAAGCAAAATTATCAGCAGGTTATATTACTAATATGCAAACTCAGTACATCACACAATGATCTTCGTGTTACTGACACCAATTCAACACAACAAAAAAAACAACGGGAGCCAAATTATTGTCCTTAGTTTATTAAAATTATAACCTACATATGATTAATATGAATATGTACGGAAAGACGGATAAAATCATTCTCCTCACGTATGATAGGTATTATCACCGATTGACTTAAAATTTACATTGTACACGTGGGTTAAGGCTTACATCGTACAAATTTAATACGATTATGATATGCAGTTAGTCGTTATTATAAAAACTTTCAAACACTCCACTGAACCTACGGGGTATGGTTTTAGAGATACACTTTTTACTTCCACTATTTTAATCTATACTCTAGAACTTGTTTTAAATATTGTAATAAAAATTGCTTACATATAAATAACACAGTATTACGTTATGTGGACATACAACCTTCATAAGGACTGATATAATTTCTTGTCAAAAAACTTGCTTAAATTTAAATCAGATCTCCCAAAAAACATAACATAAAAAATCTAAACATTATCGGTAAAAGAACTCTTGACACGTATGATTTTGGCTCTATTTCAGTACCTTGCTAACTTATTTGCACTTTATTACTACTGATATTCGCACAGACTTTTTACTTGCATCGTACATCGTAGGGACGGTTTACGAAATTTATTTCCATGAATTTTCGTACAAAATTTAAACAAGTTTTTGACAACTATTTTAACAGTAAAAAACCCTAAACTGGTTTCGATTAGATCACTTGTAGGGTAAAAAAGAACTATTTCGAAATGAATTAATTTTCCAATACGAGTACTAATAATTAATATGTATTTATAAAATTATACTACTATGTACATGTTGAACAAACTTTATAATGAATATACATTTGAGTCGTAGTCTAGTGTATCGCTAACTGATGAGTTAAATAAAACCTTAGGTTAAATGCAATATAGAACACTAATAGCGTCGAAATAACCGAATGGTATACAAAATTATTAGTTGATTTATAATGAACACCACTGTTTTGATTCGTCGGCCATTAGACCGCACCCACCTATGCGCGTGAAACATTTGGATCGATTAAAAAAATATAATTACGCAAAAACAATTACACAACCCATCTAATTTGAACGGTTCTCAAAAACAAAGAGTTTTAATATGCAAAATTGTGATTTGTGACAGTGATATAATAATAAACAGTCGAATACGCTATATGGGACACTCAAATTATTACAAATATACTCGATCTCTAAATATATCAACTATATATAAATGTGAATATTTACAAAATACGACCACATCGAGCGACGCGCCATCTCTCTTACACATTCGTAATTATTTACAATGACTTTTTTATAAACACTAATTGTATTAATTTAAGAGCATTGCCTTTTATAGAAATTGATCAAAGTTATCCCTTGTTCAAACACATTAAAAATACACACATTAGCGGCTAGTCATAATACAATCTTCACTATTGTCCTGTGAGAGAACTATTTTGTTTGAAACCTTTCCTGATTCAATACATGAATTAACTGTTTAAAACTTAACGATTTAGAAATCTTTGTTAATCACTGGCTAGTTTTAGAAATCAGTCTTGGGTCAAACAAAGCACAATTTTATTTATTAGTTACATTCAGTCAGATAACGAGTTTAAATTGTATAAAAACAGCTTAGTGCTTTTATTGCTAAAATTATTACGAACATTGATATAAAAATGACAGAACCAGAGGGAATTCCATAATACAGCCTTTGCCTTGACTTTGAAACTCGCCAAAGGCTAGATACATCAGTAGATAATGCAATTTTGTACTTTAACAAAGTTTCTTTATAAAATACACTTCACCAATATTGTCTACAGACATTAATATAATTTACTGAAGAATAACTCATATACAGATTCTATTTAAATTAAATTAATTGAGCATAAGTTCTAAATAAATGTCACACTTAATAGAATAGCTAGTTCCATTTTGACTGCATTACATTTTACCGAAAACTAATATCTTTGTCTAGAACAAACTTTTACTAAAACAAACTTATTTTTAAGACATTTAAACTTATCAATAATGGAGTAAATGGTGAATTGAACGGGACGTATTTATTAACATTAGTATTACTATTAATAGAAACATGTCCCCAGCTTAGTAAAAAAACTAGATCTTGTCATCGAATGTTGATGTCGGATCATCCGAAATATTATCAAATTTTATTCGATTCGACATTGAAACACTCGCTTCTGCTTTTCTCGTTTGAATTTACAACTTTCATTTAGAGTATTCGAGGGTATTCATTAACATTCCAATACGCTACAATACGATTTAAATACAAAAGAAATCACAATTTTTACAAGTTCGAAACAGAAAATTTTCCTGTGAAATCATTCAGTGGCTATTTGTTCTATAGGTGAATTATGAATGCATACTGATCAGTTGCTTCAATGGCATACTTAGAATTTAGAATACTTAGAACTATTGACTTTCGGACGTCCAGGCCTTGGCTACACATATAGTTGCAGTTTCATGATGAAAAAGAGACGATATTCGACAGTATATTATAAGAGACCAGAGGATCCTGTGTATAGAGTGATATAATTTTGATATGTTGAATAACGCCTTTGATAATACCTACTGCGGCTACTGTCTTTAGGTCGTACTATATCATTATTTTTTTCAATATATTCCGTGGGTGTATCAGACTCAAATTCGGCGACCAAACCACACACTAGATAATTCTGACTTTAAAATCTATTAACAGTGCAGTGGTTTGTGTAAAGGTTCTGCCTATGTGAAACCAATATTCTTTCAAAGAACAATCCACTTTGAAAGAAAATAATTGTGATTCGTCGAGGTAGACAGAATAGTGATGTAAACATTGCAGTCTCGATAGTGTTGTCAAAATAGTCTTATCATGACGTGTTTAAAGAAATGATGTGCCCCAAAGATCTCCAATTCGTATTGCAGTAGGCCTACCATGAACTTTTAGAAAACGATTCAATTCAAAGTCAGTACCTAAACTCAACCGCTTTCTTTTCGTACCATGAAGTGTGGATTGTATTGAGGTCGTAATGTTCGAAAAGGAAAACGTTATATGACTATAGATAACTGTCTCTTTTACTCAGATGATTTTAGGACGCATTCCGAACGACCATTCGGCAACGACTTAAAGTGTGCGTCTTTACGACGTCATGGTATGAAAAAGCAAAACAATTTAGTTTACGTCTTCAATTGAGTTATAATAAAAGTGCCTGGTAGGCCTGCAGATAGTGATTCTGGTAGGTGAATTGTTTTTATTCTTTTCTACTTATTTTCAAGCTTTAGCAATAGGTTCCATGGCCTGAGAGTCAATAGTCTACGAATACATAGTGGCTTATACAAAAAAAAAACATTGAAAAGGCAATACCTGCCAGCGTTGAAAAGGAACTGCCTAGAAATTACCAACATACAAGTCAAAATTTATTTTAAATTATTTTGACGACATTTTGTATAGAATATCTTATTATATTCGAAATACCTTGAAATTTCTTATTGTCATAAGAAAATCAGTGTAAATGATTTATAAAATCAGGCGTTACTTTGCGGAATTCCATATTACAGAAACTATAACAGAACTACTCAGTAGTGTAAAAATTCAAATTTGTTTGTTCAATCATTTCCAATGTTCATTTACTATTTAAAAAGTTGTACGTACCTAAGAAGTTTGTCGTTTGAAGGAGTGGAGGAGTGTGACTACAAGTTAATTTGATATCAATGATAGTTACAAATCCTGTCAATTTCACTATCTTCAAAAATATTGACAAAAATTTCAAACATCTCTGATACCGACCATGATAAACTTTTTGATATTCTATCACTATATTATGAAAAAAAAAATATATGATATCCATTTTGTAATTAAGCACTAACTTCCATGTTATACACAAAACTTTTATATTATGTGTACTAAAATTAATTAAAGTATTATGTATAATATGTCTATCTGTAGAAGGTTTATAGACTTTGTAGTGGGTTTTTTATTTATATATTGATAAAACTACTTTGTAACATTTATCTTGGATATTATGTATGTTAATGTACAAGACATTAATAACTAGATATAAATAGTTTAAGATTTATATTTTAAAGAGAGCAACCGCCGAGTTTCTTGCTGGTTCTTCTCGGTAGGAACAGCTTTCTGAACCAGAAGTAAAGTTGGCGATTCAAAATCACTTATTTACAAGTTTACTTGAATAAAGAATATTTTGAATGACATAAGATATAATACACTACACATATAAAGGCCAGTTTGTGGCTATTCAAAACTATTATAAATATTTACTAGTAAAACAACATAATAGATAGATAGCCGAGAATATGATACTAATAGAATGATTATTTTTATTTGTTTCGGTTATAAAGTGCTAATTCTTACTAAGAAATAAATTTTACACCTAAAACTGTTTATTTTAGTAATATTCCTTAAATAAGGTCTTAACAATGAAAATGAGTTGCTTTTTAGACATTTTAAATTTGTAAAATATAAGTGAGCAGTAACCTTGATAATGAAATCTCTTTGATATTACCTCGCAATTGCAATGCTCAACATTAACATTGTAAAAAAAACATGCTGGGAGTTCATTAATTTAATCACTCTTTTTAAATATTCAATCTTTAATCATAATAATAATCTTTAATCAATGAAGTACTTACAGTTATTAGATAACAGACAAGAGACAAAAGACATCTGCAACATTATTTCATTATATTGGATTATTTTAATTAGTACTGTGTAAAAACTATTAAGATAGATATATAGAAAAATAGGCATACTGAGAGTGCTTTTCACATTGACCATGGCACTTCATGTGTTGTCACAGAATAAATACATTAGAATAAGATCGATAAATTTATAACATTCTAAATAATATGATTATTTACATATATTTTTTTAAATCTTAAAACTTATTGCTTATTAGAAAATATCCAACATTTGGATTAATTTTAAATTAATTTAAAGTTCCTTAATTCTACTAATAAGATTTTACATCATATTTTTGTGTTGTTTTTCTTTAATTTATATTTTATAAATAGCAATCCATTACAATATAATAAGGAACCAAGATAATAATATTTCATATATACTACCACTGGAGTTATTACGGAATTCCCTCTGGTCTGAATAGTAACTATTGTAGTCCAAGAGCTGTTGTAAATAACTACACTTTCAATTCAACTTGCATATATCATAAATAAAATTATTTGTACAATCAAACAAACAATTTACACATTTTTGTACTTGTAATTTATATATATCAACTACATTTACGATTTTAAATCTAAGCTAAAAACAATAAGTTTTACTGTCTTGATAGGTTACATAATATCTCTAAATGATAAGGCTCTTTCGTCCACGAATCAAATAAGCGTCAAATTGAAAGTATAATTATTTTTAAATTGAATAGGGTTTTACATAGGTCCGCTGGAAGAGCATATACTATTATACTACAATATATATTGACCCCTCCTCAATTGACCAACACAATCCGCGGACCCAAATGAAGCGCTAACTCAAGCCATAGAATTGGCCCCTGAGAGGGTCCTCATAATTGAGACCATACTCAAGGCGGTTTGAGGTTCGAGACAGTATATTTATTGGCTCACCTACCTCGGCGCTCTTCGGGGGGGACTCCAGGCAAATAAGGGGCCAAGCTGATCCCTACTTGTCACCAGCTTCAGGCGGCGGCGCACCACCAAAGTCCAGTTGGTAGCCACCCGCACGCGTCATCTCCTCCATACTAGGCTCTTTACACTCATGTCCCGCATGACCCGCGCCCCCGCAGTTCCAACACGACAGTTTGGGCGGAGCGTACAGAACTGGCACGAAGCCAGGGTATGGCGCTTGAGTCGGGTACGGAGGGGGCTCGCCGTTAGCGAAAGGAGGTGGAGGGGGTCTGTACGCTGGCGGGGGAGTGGGGTACGGGTATGGACGCGGATACTGAAGATACGGAACCGGTGGGCCTGTGTGTGTAAGGCCTGGGGGCGCGGAGGGGGTATGTCGGCGCTGCTGTGGAGCGGGTGTGCTGGGTGGTGATGACGTCGCGCTAGATCCACTGTCGGAAGACGACCGTGGTGGAGGACAGTAGGCGGCGCGTCTTCTAACACCATTAAGCTTCTCTAGCGATCGGTACTGATGATGGACAGCGGTGATTTCGCGCAGTCTTTCCTCGCCGATGTTATGCCGCATCTTAAATTTAAAAAGATCTTATAAATCTTTAGAGAATATAAAATAAACACATATTGTAATTGTAACAATATATGCCGCGTGGTATCCGACTGAGTAGAATAGAACACCGTCATTTCATACCGAGGTGTCGTAAAAGGCGGTTAAGGTAATTTGACCCACTGAGCGGTATCCAGTTGAGTAGAATAGACCATCCTCTTTCTTACATAGGAGTCGTAAAATAGGACTAAGTTAAGTTGACGTCAGGCAGGCGGCCGGTCATAAAATACGTAGCATAGTAATCATTTGACAATATGTTTGTAGCATATAGTGCCGACGCCAGTTAGATTGGGATAAGGGCAGGAGAATGATGATGATGTAATTGTAACTATATGGGTATATTTACCAGCCAAAACTGTACCAATTTAATATTTGGTTTAAACCTTTATTTGCAATTATAGTTTAGTAAATTTAATAAAGCAAAATTTTTCTGAATTTCCATGAAAACTGATAGTGTTGCATCGCCATAATATATTTATAAGTATTTAATGGTTATAATTTATATTCATTTTAGCAAACTTAAAAACTGCTAAGAACATAATAATTGCATCATACATGCTCTCAGAAACTGCTATAAATATGAGGTCCGAAACTTGGATCCTTTCTTATAATAAGCAATATTGTGCTCTAATAAAGTTTTCAATCTTAAAATGGTTTCCTCGAAAGAAACGAATTGACAACTGAGTTTGTTAAAAAAATCAGTTTATTTATAAGCTTTGATTTAAAGTGTAATAAGAAAAAATTTACAAACAAGGATTGAATAATCAAATACTAAACTATGAAAGATTTTCGTTCTGACAATCAAAACTGTTGCGCAAATCTTTAAACACTAGGAAAACTAAACAGCTAATGTCATGGAAAACTAAACAAGTAGTGCTTGTTATAGTTGTCACATTTTCCTGTCTGTGGCATGTGGCCCTACTGGGCATTAAACGTGCATCTGTCAATAATGAGAATAAAGAAAGAGAAAGAGAGAGAAATTGGTCTTCTCCCTACGAGACTCTAGGTAAGGTAATGAAATGAAGTTGAGGACCTAACAAATATCCCCTTTGTAGGTTTTTAGGTCAGGGTTATTCTCAGGTTTGTTAAAGCTACTGATAGGTTGAGGTGACACTGTTGGGACAGTAGTGAGACGTCCCAACAAAGGGAAATGGGTGGAATAGCGGTGTAACAGAAGCTGAACACCCATCCTAAACGTACAGGTGTCCCCAAGATTAGATTGATAGATAAAAGGAATTCCGACTGAATATACAAAGGTTAGGTGTTCTCCTTACCTCTGCAACAGCGAGATTATCAAAGTTGGTTGCTAGATGTGGTATTGATTGTTCTGGCGGAGGATGCTGCGCGAGAGGCGGTGATCGATCGCGGGACAGGCGACGTCTGGCACGAGGCGATGCTGCGCGACTGTCGCCCGGAGATGACACCAAAGGTGAAGCCGGCGCTGGACCAGCGGCTTGATAATTTATAACCTAAAATGAATTGCCATCACAGTCAATAAAAATGTGAGTGAGATATGTTAGCGCATATAATACTGACACAGTGACTTTTTTTGCACCAACCTAAGCACTTCAGTAACCTCTATAATGCAATATATGTTTTCCCTATTCCTGATTTTTTATCCTATATGGCGCCCCAGTTTGGGAAGCTACGCGAGATCTTTTCGTCCAAGATACCGCAGTGCCTGAAGACTAAGGTCTTCGAACAGTGTGTGTTGCCAGTGATAACCTACGGATCCGAAACGTGGTCGCTGACTATGGGCCTCGTAAGAAATCTTAGTCACTCAGCGGGCGATGGAGCGAGCTATGCTCGGGGTTTCTCTACGTGATCAAATCAGAAATGAGGAGATCCGTAGAAGAACTAGAGTCACCGACATAGCTCAGCGTGTCGCGAAGCTGAAGTGGCAATGGGCGGGGCACATAGTGCGGAGAACCGATGCACGTTGGGGTTTCAAGGTGTTAGAATGGCGACCCCACACCGGAAAGCGCAGCGTCGGCAGACCCCCAACGAGGTGGACAGACGACCTCAAAAAGGTCGCGGGGAGCCGCTGGATCCAAGCGGCGCAAGATCGTATGGTGTAGAAATCCCGTGAAGAGACCTATGTCCAGCAGTGTGTCCAAGATGGCGCCCCAGTATCTAAATCTTAAATGTGCCAAATTTAATTATCATTTAATTATCATATATCATTGTGAAACTGTTACAACAAACGTAACATACAGACTTTCACATTTATATTGTCAGTATGGTGGTATCATCTATAACAATATCAAACTCCAAAGAACAAAACCATCTGTTGTGATGGTCAACTTACAATTTAAAGGTATTTAGAAAAAGTTTACACTATTTCCTCCTTTGAGTTTTTCTTTTTTGTTACATTTACAAATGTTATACATTTTATTCTGTTTAATCAATACTAAGCTTTGTTTCATTTCATACACTTAAATATAATTTATACAAATTGTGGGGTCGCTGATTGTGGAGTATCAACATGTTAACTCTGATAGTGTGAAATATGTGCTGGAATATGTTATATATCTGGAAAATGTTAGATTCAAAATACATTCTATGTATACAATTTTTATTATTGAATTGATGATTTTAATAAAGACAAAATGTAATAATGATGTAAAACTGTACCTGCTATTAGTAAATATTAGTTATAAGAGTTCAGACCTCTAATGGTTGGCTGAGTGGCGACATAATGATGTTCCCAGGCCATGCATGTTGGCCCAGATATTCTCCTACATTATATTGGGGGATTGGAATACCAGGGGGAGGTCGAGGAACTTCACTTAGGATTGACACTATACCCCCTGCACCTGCTAACACTGTTGTTGTATTCATGTCCGGCACAGTATCTGAATTTGGAGGCTGAAAGAACAATAAATATATATCCCTCACAAATTTAAAATTATGAACCAAACAAAGCTTATGCTGATCACAGACAACATAAACATTAAAAAAAAAGTAAGATACAAAACACAAAAGTAAAGAACACATATTGACATCGGAAAATAATAATCAAATATAAAATAATATGTTAAAAAATTGATAATAATCAAATGTAAAATAGTATGCCATTTTATGACTTGATCTGACTGCATCTAAGCTGTGTTTATTATAGATATTTGTCTTGTTAAGGCAGGATTCTCTCTTGTAAGATTGATACTGGTATCCTATAAGGTGTTTCAGATCAGCCATTCATGATTAAGTATTCTATCTTACTAGCCCATTGCCCGGTTAATTGGTTAGTTGGAAACTTATTTATAAATTAATAAATAAGTTTCAGACACACTGAAAATAATATTTATACATAACAGTATACACATATATAATTATGAAGTAATGTAATACAAGTAATTTTTTCTATGAATTTGTTCAAGCCACAAATTATCTAAAAACTTGATAGATATGCCATGCACTAAAATCCAAAATGTATAAAGGTCATTAAAATATCTCATGAATTGTTTAACACATAATAACCATTTATTATAACTTTATTAAACTGGCACTATACTTTAAAGTTATGTATTATAATAAACCAAAAATAAAAACACTGATAACATAAGTCATGTTAACAAATGTGTGTAACAATTGACAATGTATTAATAATTCCATCTGATACAGTTTAGTCAATAAGTTATCATACTAATTCGCTAAACAGGTTTAAGAAAATATTATTGTGACTTATTTTACACACTTATTTTACTTGATAATATGGCTATATACCAATATCTAAAATACTTAGTTTAAAATAAAGGCAACTTACCTGTACACCTGGAGCCTTTACAAAAACCAAACCAGGTGGTGGGCCCAAATTAGACAAATTAGGTGGTGGAACTGACATGTTTGGTGTGATGCTTGGTTGGGGATGACAGACACTTGTAGCCATATTTATATGCTCCTGTTGTTCATGATATTGTATTCTCTGATCTTCAATTTTTAACTTATCTAAAATGTCACCAAAATGGGACTTTTGATCAAAAGTAAAAGCTGGATGGTGTAACGCCATGGTGTACAATAGAAGAATTTCTTCGAGTAAGTCACCATATAAGCCTTTTATTAGACCACACTGTTCTAAACTGACCATAGCATTGTACAATGAAGTGGCACAAACAAAATTACACGACCGTAAGAGTGAAACATATAAAGCCATTTTTCGTCGCGTTCTCGAGTCTGTGTCTGCTCCACCGATGTCTACAGCGAGATCTGTGAGGTTGTTAGCTCTCAGTTCGGCACCACGCAACTCCTGAAAGTCCCGCTTACCGAGCTCTTCCAGGTAAGTCCCAATAAAGCGTAGTTCAAATGGCAAGCACATATTCAACAGTGTACACATAGAATCTATGCGTTTATAGCTTTCCAATTCTTTAAACCATGTTACCACGTCCTCTTTGCAAACCATTTCCAGAACACATTGAAATTTTATGAAAAGAATTAACCGGTCCCCTGCGGCCGTAACGCCTCCGTGTCTTATATTTTTTGGCACACACTTTTATTAAGATGAGATGGTGGTAATCCAAAAATTTTCGTGTGTAACATTAGTAATTAAAACTGTTAGAAGCTTTTATCTATTCCGTACAGTATATTGGTTAAGCAACTACGAGCATTGCTAGTAGTTTTGTCTTGTCTTTAGTCTATGGGGCAAGAAAGATAGACAACATGCGTAGTGTTTATGAAGATCCAACACTCAACTGCCGAATAATATATATATATTTTTTTACATACGCCCAAAGTAACTCAGGTTATGGCCAATCAAAACCAAACAATGACACAACGTAACAACCCGGTTTGCCTACGGGTACAAACTCTTTCCCTAATATGTTGCGCCTGGGATAGATTTTTGGGTCAGGCGTACAATTAAAACTTGATGATGATATAATTATATATTTATATGATAAAATATATAATTATATATATATATATATATATATATATATATATATATATATATATATATATATATATATATATATATATATATATATATAAGGCACAGACCGTTACACATATTTAAATTTATTTACATGAAACCTTAACTACAATAATCGTCGACAATCAGTCTGTTCATTGATCAAAACTATATCAAAATCCATTACATAGTTTTTGAGTTCAACGGGTACAGTTCGTCCGTTCGTTTCTATGGGTATAATTACAAGCTTGATACCGTTTTTTAATTAAATAATTTTGTGGTTTCAAATTATTAACCTATGATTTTTAAATAAAATACCTGTATCTATATCTGTACATGTAAATACTATTTTCTTTTCATTCAATAAAGTTAAATTTAATCCGTATCTGTAATCAAATCCCTAAATTCGAAATAAATCTACATAACGGTAATATTCTGATGAAGTTTTCTATGATACTCAACATTCTTTTAGCGGTATAATCAAATATACTAACCACTTAATGATGTCTTATCAGTTAAAAAGTTAATTTTATTCTTGATTTTACTGAAATGTTAATCTTTATCCTCAAATTCATACTAAATTTATTATTGCTAATATTTTGGTAAGTGGTCTATGGTGCTTAGTCTATTTTGCTGTTACGTGTATCCGAACAAAAACAATTGTTACTCGGCATAATTTTGACGTCTTTGATTGACATATGAATAAATGGTGAATTTCGTTCACCAAGTTTTTCTCTGAAAACCAAAAAGTAAATTTATAAATACAGAAATAACTTGAAGATTTCGGCAAAAATGGCACCTGCTGAAAATGATGTGGAAATGAAGAATGTTGATAGTCCTGCGGCCGCAAGTGACGTAGAAACGAGTGAGGTAAAGAAAGACGCCGATGTACTCGCTGTCCAAGATTTAAGAGAACATGTTAGACAAATTGATAAGGCGATTTCTTCTAAGGAGCCGAGATTTGCTATGCGTGTTTTAAGGTCTATACCGAGCACAAGGAAGAAGCTAAATGGTAATGTTCTTCGTGCTGTTATTAATCAATTGTTTCCAGCAAGCCCCGACAAAGAAATGTTGCTTGCCTTCGTTGAAAACCCAGTGCCAGGTGCAGTTGAGATAGAAGCACCTCGTTCTAGAAGTGCTCCAAAATCTCCAGCCCCAGAAGTAGATGCGTACATACATCTGTTGGTACTGCTCCGATTATTGGACACAAATAAGTTGGAAGAAGCTGTCGAATGTTCTCAACAAATAATGAACAAGGTGACTGCGCAAAATCGTAGAACCTTGGATCTCATTGCTGCCAAGTGTTATTTCTACCACTCAAGAGTGTTTGAATTGACCAATAAGCTTGACCTCATTAGAGGCTTACTACATGCACGTTTACGAACATCTACCCTAAGAAATGACTATGAAGGGCAGGCTGTATTAATAAACTGTCTTTTGCGGAACTACCTACACTATGCTTTGTATGACCAAGCCGATAAATTGGTTAGTAAATCTATCTTTCCAGAAAATGCTAGCAATAATGAATGGGCAAGATTTCTGTATTACCTTGGCAGGATCAAAGCTGCTAGACTAGAATATAGTGATGCACACAAACATTTAGTGCAAGCGCTACGTAAAGCACCTCAAACTGCAGCTGTTGGGTTTAGACAGACTGTACAGAAATTGGCTATTGTTGTTGAGCTATTGTTAGGTGATATACCAGAGCGTGCTATTTTTCGTCAAGCCCCACTCCGAAAATCCCTTGCCCCTTACTTTCAACTCACTCAAGCAGTTAGACTTGGAAATTTGCAGAGATTTGGAGAAGTATTGGAAAACTTTGGTCCACAGTTCCGTAGTGACCATACTTTCACATTGATTTTACGTCTTCGCCAGAATGTGATTAAGACTGCTATTCGCTCTATAGGAATGTCATATTCCAGAATATCTCCAAAAGACATTGCAAGAAAGCTAGGGCTGGACTCTGCAGAAGATGCTGAATTCATTGTAGCAAAAGCCATTAGAGATGGTGTTATTGAAGCAACCCTAGACCCAGCGAAGGGCTACATGAGTAACAAGGAGAGCTCAGATATTTATTGTACTAGAGAGCCTCAACTGGCCTTCCATCAGCGTATTTCATTCTGTCTTGAATTACATAATCAAAGTGTCAAGGCAATGAGATATCCCCCAAAGTCTTATGGAAAAGAACTAGAAAGTGCTGAAGAGAGACGGGAACGAGAGCAGCAAGATCTAGAGCTTGCTAAAGAAATGGCAGAAGAAGATGATGATGGTTTCCCTTGAATTTTTAAATCATATTCATGTTTGTATGTAACATGTAGTTTCTGAAATAAATTCTATAAATTTTATTTATTATTTTTTTATTAAGATTAATATTTAAAGCAATTTTTCTTAATATTGATAAATATTAAGGTCCTATTTATTTTAAAGACAAAATTTTTGTCTAAAAATAACGTATTACATAACACCCTATTGTTTATTATCGCTACACCTTATGATATTCATTATGTCTTGTAGAAATCAATTTTTTTTCTTCTATAATCTCAACAGACAAATAGATGTACTTTCATGTTGTGACTTATCACGAAAGATTATTTGCATAATCCTAGGGACATTGTTGTTAAATTCGAACTACATAGTTACTTATTTTTATTTATAATTAAGGTAGCGATAATCATTTATATTAAAAATAATAAATTATTGTTATATACTTATTATAAAACAAAGTCCCCAAAAGCTGCCTGTCTGTATGTGATCGTTTTTTTAAAATCTATTGAACGAATTTTAATAAAAGGTTTAATAGTTCCTTATCTTACTTTTTGTCCATGAAAACCTTAAGGCTTAACCTATTTTGATGGGAATTTTACTGGAAGATAGAGCAGAATATAGAGCAAAATATAGGCTTTTCTCTTAGAATTCCCGCTAAAGTTATTGATGTTGATGAATTAATCGACGAATTACGTTAAGCTGGCCTGATGATTATTTTTCACAACAAAAATAATACTCTTGAACTATTACTGCTATTAGGCCTCGCTTATTCGATTACTCGGTTACTGTAAATAATTTTAAGTTTCATTTACATTAGTTTGATCATTTTTCTGAGTAGGATCAGTAGACAAAAATAAAAGTTGTAGTTTGTTGGGTTTCTGAACAATATGATAAATTATATAATCGTATCCTAGCAACGTGCGTTTAATCCATAGATGATACATTATAATAGATCGTTTTAATTTAAAGTGTAAAAATTGAAAACGAAATGGAGTTCACAGTGCCCAATATGGAAAAGTTAGTAGACTTGCTGAGAACACCTGAGCCTGATGTTTTACAAGGCGATGATCTTCCTTCGACTAGTGAGTCCTTCACTTTGTTCCTCTAAAGAGTATCAAAATGCCTAGAACCGCCTAGGTAAACTCAACTAGATCTGTTAAATTTAAAATAACATTAATCCTGATTATATTATAGATTACGAAATAACAACGACGAGGGACTATAACAATGCTTCAACATTGCAAAAAATTAAACAGCCTAAGACAATTGAAGAATTTGAACAGCAACAGGCTGAAGAAGCTGAGGATATGGGTAAAATTGGTTTTGGCGCAGGAGACAGGACCAGCCCTGAGTATACCATGAATTATCTACAGTCTGTTAGTGCTGAGGATGTATTTCTTCAGGTAGGTAGCTACGAATTATTATAAAATCAGTAAAATCCAAAAAAAATAATAATAGATATCTCCCTATTCATAAGTTTATAAACATAGAAAAGATTCTTCCTTGCGAATCCCACCACACTGACATCATATTTGGATTCATTCTGTATTCTGGTGCGAATGAAATATCAAGGCTTTGTATGTAAAAAAATAATAAAGAACAACAACTTACAAAACTCAAACGCAAGCTTAGATTAAGCAAGCCCATTTACTCCTCTTTTCAATGCATTTCAATTGCAATTGGCAGAAAATATCTTAATTTAGCTGTACATTTTTGGTATCAGTATGGAAACGAAAATATCGTAATATATCATTTGAATCGTTATTGGTTCTTCAAGAAGCAAATAGTTTATGATCTAAACAGGCATTAAACTTGTCTTATATTCTTCCGTAAAACCTTGACGGGTTGATTAAAGAAGTAACCTCATTATCCGCTACGAATCGGATTGACACAATATATTTTGACGTTGATGTTGGAAATAAAATATCTTCTTCTTCTTTTCAACCTATTGACATCTGCTGCTTAACATAGGTGTCTTCCCATGATCTCCATAAAACACGATGCTGTGCCGCTTGGATCCAGCGGCTACCCACAACTTTTTTGGTGGTCTACCAAGGCTGCATTTTGCATTGCGGGGTCTCCATTGCAACACCTCAGGACCCCAATGCCCATCGCTTATCCGCATTATGTGCCTTACCCATCGCCACTTCATCTTCGGGCCACGTTGAACTATGTCGGTGACTTTGGTTCTTTTACGGATCTCCTCATTTCGGATTTGATCACATAGAGATACTGCGAGCAAAGCTCCGCACCTTTGCTTGCTGAGTGACTCCGAGCTTTCTTATGGACCCATTAAATATAATAATATTAGATAATTAATTTAGATGATTAAAACTATTATTGTATCAGTCTCGGTTGATCATTAATCATCATACTCACTCACTTAATAAAATATAAACTTGAGACACAAATTACGCAGTCAGTTACACAATTTATATTTAATCCTAAGATGGGGCCGAAAACACCATCTTCAGCCAGTTGTGAAAACCTAATTGTGAGAGTAAAGATGCCTGGGGATAAAAAGGAAAATGTAGACTTATCCGTTGACATCTCCAGTGTAATAATCAATTCTTCCCGATACCACTTGAAATTACCGCTGCCGCATGAAATTGACCCTGATTCGTCAAAAGCTTCATGGGAAACCGATGAAGAAACATTGATCTTAACGCTTAAATTAAATAGAGAATTTGATTTTGTCAATTTCTAATAAATTTAATTTAGTCTACTTACAAAGGATTTTCAATTTTTCGCAATCCCTTTTTTTATATTTTAATTTTCAAATATTTAAATTGTAATTTTCTACACTGAACATACACTGACCCACCGTGTGGTATCCGTTTGAGTAGAATAGACCATCCTCTATCTTACCGAGGGATCGTAAAATACGACTAAGGTAAGTTAACGTCAGGCAGGCGGCCGGTCGTAAAATACGTAGCCGAATCATGTGACAACAAGTTGTGCCGACCCCTCTTAGAGTGGGATGAGGCCAGGAGGAGGATGATGATGATTTCTACACTGAACATAGTATTTTATACTTCTGTATTTAATAGTTTACTACATAAATATTTTAATGCTAGGGTTTTGCTTACTAAACTAATTTAGTAAGCGAAAATTGATATGTAACAAAATAGGCCTCATCAACGCGTTGTTCTAAATTTTGTAACGACTATTCGTCCTAGTTACTATAAGTTATCACAGTCCAAGCAAACGTCAAGGCGTCAATTAAATAGCAACAATGTGTCAAATTAAGGCTTTAATTGAAATAGTTATAGCCAAGGAATGTTAACAGTATAAAGCTGTTTGTCCATGTACATTGTTTTTTTATCCATTCATGATCAATCGATGGTTAGTTATAGACTTTTATCCGTTGTAGATAGTTATAGTTTGGCAGAAGCAATTTTTTTTTATACTCTACTAAAAACCAAACATTGTGCTCTATAAAAAAAACAATAATTCTCTCAAAATATGTAGGTTTCCTCACGATTCTTTCTATCACCGAAAAGTGTGTCATAGTTTGTAAACATATCGACTAGGCACATAAGTTTGATTAGAAAAACTCATTGGTGCCTGCCTGGCGTTTGAACCCATAACCTTCTGATTCACATCTTTAGGCAATCAGCTAGTGCTGCATTAGATAATAATTAATGAATAAAGCGCCACATGAAGAATGGCTGCGATGATGATGAAGTGATTAATTACATGACAGGTATTACATGAACTTTGCCTTTGAAATCAGAATAGATTATTAGTGAATATTATTCTGTAAATTATTTGACAAATAACTTTCAACAATTGCTATAAAATTATGGTGTCTACATTTTAGCTGTGTGTATAAATAATTATTTGATTTTTCGCAATGGAATAAGCATATATCATTTCTTTGACGCCATTTAAAAACAATTAACAATACAATCCAAATCAAATCAAATCAAAATAATCTTTATTCAAATAAACCATTTCAGGCACTTTTGAATATGATTAATGAAGCTACAACTGGTTCGAAATGTTGGTCTTACCGAACCGAACCAGCAAGAAACTCTGCGGTCAATCTTTTAAATATTTTCAATTATACATTATGAAACCGCTGTCTTGTATGAAGCTGAAAGGATTTTCAAATCCAGGCATTCTTATGATCCAAATATCATCTTCAATTTTGTAATATGCTTTACGTATACGCATATTTTTTACACTTAGTTTGAATCTTTCTGTAGACTGGTCTAAAATGGATTTAGGAATATAATATAAAATATTCTGTCATTCGCAAAGTTTTAATAATCAATCTTAAGAAATGTGGGAACTGCATAAGCGGATTACATATGTGTTCAAGACGTTAATCTAAGTGTAACTTTAGTTTAAAAATAGACTTTACTGAAAGTTCCTAAATAAGTTCTACTTAAAAAAATCCTTCATAGTCAATTTTAACTTGAATAAATATTTAATGGATTCGTAACTTCATTGTTTTATACAAAGGTTTGGTCAAACAGCGAACAGCGCGGGCCGGCGGCACTACGCTAGCTGGACGGCAAAGTGTGGATATCACACCACGGGGATCTTGTCAGCATTGCGTCGCCAAACCCGTCGCACTTGGCGCGATTTCTTGAGCTATCGAGCTATCGAGCAATTCAGACGTGGAAGCTTTGCTGCTTGGCATCGGCATACTTCTATTGCATTCCCACCGAACGTGGCGGAGATGTGATGCCGTGACGCCGCGCCGAACGTGACGGCTCAGTGTAACATATTCTACATTAACTAATATATTACAACTTTTCACGTCGCGTCGCCGTGCCGCCCCGTCCGCTGTTTAACCAAAGCATAAACTAATGTAACTACGAAATATTTTATTTCGTGTACCGGTACATCAATTAAAATATTTGTAAGACGACGGATTTTTTTGCAGTACCACGTAATTCTTTTATCATACAAACAGAGGTCTTTTATTGTCTGTTAATATTTTTCATTACCATTTAATAGCCCTGATGGCCTAGCCAAAAGTTAGTTTCAATGATCTAGATGCTTCTGAGTTAAAGTTGACAACTTAAATAAACTTAAAAAATAAATAAACTTTCAACATTACAATTAACGTCGAAGACAGTTCTCGTTATTTTGGGGCTTGTACGTATTACCTTCCAATCCACTAACGAACATCCTTTACGGTGGAACTGAGCTCTTTATTCCCTTCAACAACGAGAGACGTAGGCTTAATTATATATTGGTAATTTTGGTAGTCCTGAAACAAATTTTTTAGTACTTAAACAAACTCATCTAGAGTCAATTAAATAAGCTTCAAACTTGTATTTTATATGACCGGGCGACCTTAATTTTTTTTATTGTTTACACGATTTATATCGTATCCCATTTTACTCTCTTCGCAATGGCAGTTGCCCAGAGCATGTCTTTCGTGTTGGAGAAGAGTTCTACTACTGTTGCGCCTTGCAAAAGTAAATAAGTCATTTGTGGGTTTGGGTATAAGATTCTATAATTAAATCCCGCATCGATTTTATCTTTACCACTACAGCAGTTTAAAACCCCTGTTAAAGAGAGACTTATACAAAAAGCCTACTATACTATTGAGGATTATATAGATGATAAAAATGCGTGTATATAGCTACTCCTCTACCCTGTACAAGATAGTAATAATCAAATGTAACTAGTTATTAGAATTTTATTAGAAAAGAGCAACCACCCAGTTTATTGCTGTCTCTTCTCGGTAGGAACAGCTTTTCGTACCAGCAGTAGATTTTGACGATTCAAAAGCACAAGTTTACTTGAATAAAGAATAATTTGAATTTGAATATAAATAAAGGTTTGATGAATTACACGTCTTTTAGCTGTGTTTGTGTGAGGAGTTATAAACATCCAATTATACATACTTTCACATTCATAATAGTAGGTAGGTAGATGCAGAGATCGCAAAGTTCTCGCAAACAGCTAAGTGGTTATTATTGTTTATTTATTTCTTGTTAGTTATTTCACAAATTAATACGAATACACTTATTCAAGTCTATAATTTATAGTTCTATACGTTATTGCTGGTATCAGAGTACGTTGAAAATTGTTCTTATTATATAGGATCACTTAGCATCACGCTACGGTCAGTCGGCGACTCAATTTTCATTTATTCCAATTCCTACACTCGTATAGCACGGTGGCTGACGAAGGTTTTTTGTGTCATTTAACAGTGCAAGAATTAAAGTAACAAATTACGGAACATGAAATATTTAATTGTGTCTAATTAATTTATTATTTAATTCGAATAGTTATTTCTCATGAAATATTTAACGGTAAGTAACGGTTTTTTTTTTGTTAATTAGATAATTTACTAAGATTAAACTTATTTATTTCATGGGCACATGATTAAACGAAACATAAATAATTATTCGTATTATAAAACTTAGTTTTTTATAATTATAAGACAGTATTGAATGATATCTGTCATAAAAATAATAACAATTTGTAGATAAATTACTCGATTTACATTATAATTTCAAAATCTATTTTTCCCGCATATACATGCAACGTATTGACTATTTGTGTATGTTTCTGAGTACTATACAATGAGTAGCGAATTGATTCGTTAAACTTTGTGGGTGGTATACCTATCTTGATTATTACGTTCATTGTATTAAATTTCACTCAATGCAACTCATGAATTAAACTACCAAGAAGAAGTTTTTGAAGTGGGTGTTTATTTGACATCACAACTGCTAGTTACCAAATTATTTAGTGACTACCGCTCTATATACAAAGATCTAAAACAATATTAAGTTATTTAAATTATATATTTTCTATGTGCTTATTATATTTGTATACGTTATTTGGTGTTAAATATAAGTATATGATCTACGAAGATCGTATTTAGTTTTTAATAAATTTTACAATACTAATGTCGGTTGAAATAGAATAGTTCTTGAGCCCGGTACAAGTTTTTCGGGATTTTATTAATATATGACGGAGTGTTGTAATCTAAAATAGTTGTCTTTTTTTGTTTTATAGCAAATTAAATTGGCGCATACTTTATTTATTTTAATACGAAAAATATTAGACGCGAAAATTAAGCATAGATAGGGGGTCTTTGTAGATATATTTGTCCAGTGTCCCGTACTGTGTGATTCGTAATGCTTTTCTACAATTCTACGTACCGTTCGTCGTAATTGTCGTATTAGATTTGTCGGATATCGTTACGAATCCATCTAAATTAAATGCAATTCGGTTCATTGAAAATTTAATTTATAGTACTATAAAATATATATATTAAATTAATTTAAACCGAATTAAAGTAACTTACTATTTTAATGTTTCATTCTTATTCGTTCAACATCTACATATAATTGAAATTTGTTTTCGTATTTTTTAAAGATTATTTTTAAAGAAAATCTGTTTATCCAAAGAAATAAAAACCTGGAAAGTACTTTTACAGGTTTTTATTTATTTGTTTAAGCTTTTAACTAGTACTTTTTACTACTTTTAACTTTAATTTACATACTATTAGTACAAATAATACATAAATAAAAGTTAAAAGTGAACATATTGTAGTCAACAAGGGTTACTTAAATATTTTAAGATAACATAAATTTACCCCACCACAGAGGTAATATTTATTCTTTAAGATGATATATTTAAAACTTTTTATTCGATATATTATATTCGATACTTATTATTAACGGCTTGACCAATTTTTATGAAATTTTATATGCATATTCAGTAGTAATCGGCTACTATTTCATATCCCAAAATGATAAGGGTTGTCCATTCCTAACATATTTTTTTTTATAGTATACTCTAGAAATTCCCTAGAAATAATATATATGGCAAAACTACGTTTGCTGGGTCAGCTAGTATTAGTAATAAAATTTGTAGAGTACGCATAAAATCAGGTGGTATGTTAGCTAAAGTCATAGGAAGAGTTTAGGTATATTGCATAATTATGCCTATCTCTACAATATATTTAATTTGTAAACTAGTATCATACGATTTTTAAATTTATAACGTAAGCACTTTAATATCAATATGTCTATCGTTATGCGAGTTATTATTTTTACTATACGCTTTTAAGTAGATGTGATTTTAAAAAAGCACAGTTTATAGAAATATCATACAATCAAATATATTATTTTTTTATAAAAGGCATAATATTAATGATTTTTACGTGTAGAGTAATTAATATTATTTGAATATTTGAAATATATATAAGATATAAGTATGCAAAGTGTATAACATATATAATGTGATATCCTATACCGTAAGATAAATAACGAAATAATTCAAAAATAAAACTAACTTAGATCAAAAGATAATATTTATGAAAAAATTTGGATAGGTAATAAATAGGTGCAAGTTTTTTTTTGAAAGCTCTTAAAAATTCATTATCATAAACATGCATTGTCTTCGGGACCAGTATGTAAGATTTCAGCTCAAATTTCACTTGCAAGTTTCCACCTTAAAACATACAAGTCAATTTAAATAAAAGATTTTAAAAATGAATACCTTTCTGCAAATGAAATAGGCACTTCTTACTATAATGAGATCAGAGTGGGGGATATCTAGGCCGTTTTTCTATTACAGTTGCTTAAACACGTCCTGAATAGATGAGCGTGGAGACTGATAAAATTTGTTAAACATGTTAAACATTACTAGATGACCAAAGTTATAATAGCGATAAATAGGGCGAATAATCGATCAAAACAGTGTTTTAAAGAAATGTAATGTAAATGAAGTTACTAAGCACGTTCTTGTCGTCCTCATTTTATAATAGCATTTTATCAGTGTCCTTTGTTAATTTGTCCATCAAACCCAAATAAATTATACACTTATCTATCGATCTACTGTCCCAGTCATTGATGTAAGGTCAGTATTCTATGAGGGAAGTAAACAATAAACAAATGTATTGATGAATTCCGCTTTTTCCTCTTTGTAGAACTTTGGTTGCGAATAGTAAATAAGTCATTGTCTACATACCGTATCAATGAAGGGATAATGTATATGTATTTAAAAGAATTTCTATTTTTTAATTTAAAAGATCTTTCAATCGCCGAAGATAATTTTTTCTAAAATCATTAGTTTATAATTAAACGACAATTGGTGCAGCATATTCGCCGTGTGGTATTCGGCATAGAATAGACCACCCTCTTTTCTTACCGAGGTATCGTAAGAGGCGACTAAGGTGTATGCCGTTTGGTATCCGGCTGCATAGAATAGACCACCCTCATTTCTTACTAAGGTGTCGTAAAAGGCGACTAAGGTAAGTTGACGTCAGGCAGGCGGCCGGTCGTAAAATACGTAGCCAAATCATGTGACAACATGTTTCTAACATGTTATGCCGACCCCACTTAGAGTGGGATAAGGGCAGGAGAATGATGAATTGGTGCAGCATATAGTTTTGGTCTATAGTGGGGTGCAGCTTTTAACAAGTTACATATGATCAAGACGTATACGGTTAACTTATAAAAGAAAAGTATTAAAAAGCTTTTGACGTTTAAATAAAGATAAATATACTACAAGCATTGCTACATACATATATTTTGTGACAAGTTTTTCCTGAATAACTTTTATTCAAAAAAAATTAAGTACAAAAAACCCAATTTATTACGAAAATTTTATCCTCATCCATACTCCATACGTGCATAGTGTATATTTATACATATTATTTATTTTTTAGCGCCCTAAAGAAGATGGCATCTAACTCAATTTGCTGGCTTTATTTATTTTTTACTTTTAATGGTATAATACAATTACATAGCACGACACAATGGGGAGACAAACGTAAGTTAAAAGTAAACATTATCAATAAAAATTGTTTTTTAATTATATTATATTTCTTAAAAAATATTTAATCTTCCAGAAGTTTTTCCATCAAGTAAGATTCCAGAAGACGGTTTAAGCCCTAGACGGTCCGTAGTGAGACGTAAAATTGTGTTATATCACAATTTTTTTCGTACCAAAGTTCGACCCACAGCTTCTAATATGTTATTGATGGTAAGAAATTAGCGTGGATGAGTTTTTTTTTAATTTATTATGATTATTTTTATATAATATATTAATATTCCATTTAAAATGAAATCGATTTTTATTATTTATTATTTATTCATAACTTTATTGTCCACCATAAAATTATGACGAGAAACATTAAAATACAAACAATTGTATCCGGCTGAGTAGAATAGACCACCCTCATTTCTTACCTAGGTGTCGTAAAAGGTCTCATATTATAGTGTATCATCTATGATAAAAGGCGACTACGGTAAGTTGACCCAGCGTGTGGTATCCGGTTTAGTAGAATAGACCACCCTCTTTCTTACCAAAGGTTTGTAAAATAAGACCAAGATACGTTGACGTCAGGCAGGCGGCCGGTCGTAAAATACCTAACCGAATCATGTGACAACATGTTTATAACATGTTTTGCCGACGCCACTTAGAGTGGGATAAGGGTAGGAGGATAATGTAAGATAGATGTAATTAGGTTAAGCGGTGTATTATAATAAACATACATATAAATAAGTACTCGTTAATACACAAACATATAACGCAAATAATTATCACGAATAATTAATTAATTGATACAATTATGGTGTCAAAAGAAAAAAAAATTACCTTTAAATCGATGTAACTTATTTCGCATAAACTTAACTAGGTAGAGTATAAGAATTAGAAACAAAGTTTCATACTCTCTTATAGGTTTGGTTGTGTTTGTGATAAATTGCAAAGTTAATAAATATGGAAAACTAAACAAAAAAACTTCGCATCTGTTTTATGATTATAATTAGTTTCATAAAAAGAGTGATTTTAGTTTGTGATATTTATTATATCAAATCTTACAATTTTCCTTTAAAATTTTCATATTTACTTTATTCATTATTTTACCCACGTTTAACATGATTTTGTAAAAATTAGCCATTCAGAGTTATGGTTAAATAATATTTATCATCACATTACCATATTACAGTCGTGGCATCCGCTCGCCGCACAACAAGCTCAAACATACGCGGAACAATGTATTTTCTTGCAACACAACGATCCTAAAGAAAATACTGTACCTTATCTTGGTAGTTGTGGTCAAAATCTCTTTGTTTCATCCAATAAAACACCTTGGTAAGTATTTTCATTACTTACTACCATTTAATTTATCTGATCTGAATATTTCGCTTACCTGCCAAAATGCCTGCCTGCTTACCATACTGTGATAGCAAATCCTTGGTTATGTGTAGCTATTTTAAGATGTATGTATATAGATAACGAGACCTGTGTGAACATCTCGTGCATATGAAATACATACTTCAAACGATACTGTTTACAAGCTCTTAAAAGTTTGATAGTCCGTTAGTCTTTTCATTGTAACATTATTGACATAGCATTGATAATAATGACATTTCTGTTTAGAGTTGAGAAGACCTTTAGTAATGGACGCAGCACTAAATATACTAAGCAATTATATTACAAACTAGCTGTGTCCACAACGGCTTCGTCCGCGTGGAATTCAGAGATTCACGAAACTTTTCCCGAATTCGAAATTTTGAACATAAAAGTAATTATTGTGAATTAACCGAGAGAGATAGAGATCGCGTACTTTTTTGTAGTATTTTTATGGATCTACAATTCTCTAGTACATTACTTTAGTATCTCTGCTGGTTTACGCAGCACACGCGACTAAAGATTCCAGCAATAAAGTTTTTAACAATTTCGCGATCTCTTCAACACAATTTACACAATACCGATATGTACTATATACCTAAACCATACGGAAGTATTTCACTATCTTTTGGTGAAAACCGTACAAAAATCCGTTCAGTAGATTTTGAGAAAATCGAATACATTCAGACAGACAGTTTTTTGGGACTTTGTTTTATAATAAGTATAGATACTTGAATGCGTACTACTTAATGACACCTTTATTTATATATTTATATTCCCTATTAAAATTTACTCTATCGGCTGGCATCATCTGGCTATCATTTTATATATACCGTCCAAATTAAATGGGCTGAATGTAAAGTGTAAAACCTACCTGGGTTTTGAAATATGAACTCATTCCGTTTTTAGGCAATTATGTATATATCACAGTTATATTTCAATAATGAATATAACACACGAGTATAAATTCTAAAATCAGCTGTAATGTAAGTCAAGGTCACTTATATCTACGATCTCGCGAAGGAGATGATAAATTGTAAACTATATTTACAACGAAGCGTACTTGTTTGTATTTTTTGCTGAGTATCGCATGCTTCCTCGTCCGTCCGTTATGCTCAGGTTCTCACATCACGATTTTTTTAGCTTTATCACGAGGATAATGAGGGATTCGTGAATACCTTGTTAAAGATTTTGCAGATTGACATGATAATGATAATGCGCCCTTTTGTAATATTTTAATTTCTGTCATCTAGCAGCATTGTTCTGTATCTTCCTACTAACCTCCAATTAGATCTTATATCAGTTTGACATGGTTTATGTAAATAATTATTATGTATTATACAAAGCTTCTTATTTCTATACTGAGGAATTCCTAGATGTTAGAATAATGCTTGTAGCGGAAGGCGTAATTTCCGTAGACTTTCTCGGCACAAGACTTTGGATTAAATGTCGTTTGAAGTCTTATCTAAAAAAGATTGTTAAGAAATAAATACAGATTGGCAGGTTACATCCACATCGATGGCTTCAAAAAATGCATTATCAGCTACAAATATTAAATTGCAAATATTAATGTAAATGAGTTTGGATTAAAAATCAAAGGTGTTTACATGGCATAATGTACCGATTATGTATTTGAAAAATTTTTGCAAAACAAAGGCGGTATATGACTGTAGTTGATAGATATGGCGGTGTTTACGGAGTTTCTATGTACCTTATGATTAATTCATATTCGTATTGTGGCGGCAAAGAATTTCTCAGAAAAATTTAAACACAAACCTTTATTTGTTGCGAACAAAAGCCCCTTTGTTTTATTTGTTTTGACCCTATTTCAAGGTTCATGGGCCTTACGTCGCGAACAAAAAATTAAATCTTTGATATTTACAGAATCATCAAAGGGTTTTTTTTAAGTATCACGTACACATTTATTGGTTGATGAAACCAGACGGTGAGTGACGAAAGTGCCTAAGATGGAACGCTGGAAGGGATGCGGTTTTGGACAGGAATCTTATGGTGTGACGGTTTTGCTGATAGGGTCAAATTAGCCATGGGCGAAGCGTCTTATTATCAGATGAGACACGTTACTTTTGGAAATGGAATGTCAGTTGCATTTCAAACTGGGAATTGAACCCTAATAATAAACGACTTATGAAGTTTTATTTAATCCGGTTTAAATTTTTCGTTGTTTCTGTACACTTAAAGTGGCCAAATAAATTTATTGACGCATGACCAAAAACTTGTTAAATATCTAATTTCAAGTTTGTAAAATGGTCATGTAATACTTTCAGTTTTACATGACCATGCTGCACTGTCAATATACTAATCAGAATTTGTGTTAAAACTTATGTGTCTAATTGGTAATTGCAATTAATCACACGTTTTTTGGATCCTGCATATCTCTAGAAAATTTTAGGGGTATATGCAACCTACCAATCCGCATTGGGGAAGCTACATGGGTCTTAGCTCCAATTCTTCTGCCCCAAAACGGAGAGAGGAGGTGTATTCTCAGCAGTAGGTTAATAAGAGGCCGTTACTTTACGCAATTTTTTTGTATTATGTATATATAAAAAATTATGCTTAATTTTCCAGGTTCTTCGCCATAAAAACGTGGTTTCTCGAGTATCAGAATTACACTTATGGAGCACCGGTTCATAACTTAAAGGCAGTAGGCCACTATACTCAGATGGTTTGGGCCACAAGTTACAAAGTCGGTTGTGGCGTAGCCCGTTGTTCTGGAGGACCATGGGGACAATTTTACAACTATGTTTGTCATTATTGTCCAGGGTATGTATTGCATTAATAAAATTATAGACATCGATAAACAATGAAGGATATGATTTTGAAACCATATTAGCTAAATGCCGATTCTGACTACATAATCGATCACTATAAGATTAAATGTGAGCGACACAATCATCACGCTGTAAAAGCCATTAGGGCTAACAGCATACAGTCAGTTCGAAAAAAAAAAAGACACAATCAAAAAAGTAGCGGTCTGTTACTATCCCGCTGGTGGGCATATGCGTCCTATTTCCGTTATTTGAGAGAACGATTGGAGCTAAGACCTACCACGCGGTTCCAATGCGGGTTGGTAGGTTACACATGTCCATAAAATATGCAACCTGCATATTTCTAGAGAATCTTCACAATGTTTCTTTCACCGAAGCGTGTGAAAGATTGCAATTATCAACTAGACACATAAGTTTTGATAGAAAAACTCATTAGTACCTGCCCGAGGTTTGAACCCATGATCCTCTCTAGGGAGTCGCACCGCTCTCACCGCTGGGCTTTCCCAGCTATCAAATCAAAAGGTTAAGCCAAAAACATCTTTTTTTATTATATTTATCTTTATTATATATATATTTTTTCTATTTTTGGTATCGACAGTACTTTGGTACTCACATATTGTATTAATAAACGTACGATAATTAAGATAAATCAGATGAATCAAAGAATCGAATCGATTCTCGGGATTTCGCCTATATTTTATTTATTTTTAATTTTATCATCTATATTGACATTTCGAGATTAAATCATTGGAATTTTATAAGCGATTGGACATTCCGAAGTTTGCTAAAATCTCATTAGAATGTAGCAGATGTATTAAAGTTTGTAATTTATTCTTTATCTACAATTTTGCTATTCAATACAGAAGATTAATTGTTCCTTTCGTTACAAGAATACAAATGGTTGATATTTGATAAAACTAAGTAACATTTGTGGTAAGCATTCTAACGTTGTACGAGTATAATAACGCAATAACTATGTACTGTCATTATATTTTCAATGTATGTTTTATCATTATCTGCAATTAATATTCGCAGATCAGATAATATGCTTTATTCTAATGTTGTTTTTGAATGAATAAAGATCTCGTTATTAGTAATGAAGTATGATATCACTGGGTGGTGTAAGAAGAACTCATCGCTGGAAATTATATAGCGAAAACCTAAAAATCTACATGAAAAATAAATATTAAATAAATAAACATGTGGAACATTTATATACATGGTCTTCGTCTTCAAAGTATTTATAAACCTAGAATCAAAGAACCGACAAATTAGATAATTATTAAATTAGATTAGAAATTTGACTGGCCCGTTGGCGCTGTGGGTAGTGACCCTTCCTTCAGCTCCGCGGGTCGCGGGTTCGATTCCCGCCGAGGGCCAACATTTTCTATAAACAAATTGTTGGTTCTTGGAGCCTGGGTGTGTATTTGTATTTAAGTACGTATTTAAACCATATATATGTAATATATCTACCAGTCGTCCGTCACCCATAACACAAGTATTAGGTTACTTAGTATGGAGATGGACGACCGTGTGTGTAAATGTCCCATATATTTATTATTATTTTATTATTTATTAGATATAGTAAATGTTGGTGGGAATTGAACCCGCAACCTCCGCGCCAACGGGCCAATCTTAAGTAGATGACAGTATGAAAAGATATGTCTTTGTATGTGACTGGCCCGTTGGCGCTGTGGGTAGTGACCCTGCCTTCAGCTCCGCGGGTCGCGGGTTCGATTCCCGCCGAGGGCCAACATTTTCTAAAAAAAAAACAATTTGTTGGTTCTTCGAGCCTGGGTGTGTATTTGTATTTAAGTATGTATTTAAACTTATATATGTAGAGTATCTACCAGTTGTCCGTCACCCATAACACAAGTATTAAGTTACTTACTTTGGGGACAGACGACCGTGTGTGTAAATGTCCCATATATTTATTTATTTATTTATTTATGTATGCATGCAAGATAGGTAGGTTGTCTGGAGTGTTAACAATAGTGGTCTTTTACTTTGAAACCTCGTTGGTGAATATGGGCTTTATGAAAACTTTGGAATCACTGACCTGTCGATAAAAAAGCTTATAAAATGTTGCGATCAAACATATTGTGCAATTATTCTATGAGGTTCAGCTCCTGAGATGTCGACACGGCAATCTCGATTGTTCGAATGATTAAAAAATACCACAGGCCACCGCTATATTCAAATGTCACGTGATCTTATAGCGTGGAAAATGATTGAAAAGACAGAAGACATCTGTCAACTGAAAAAGGGAAGATTTTCACAAATAATGGTTTGAACAGTACAAAAAGCTTCTATAAATAAGCGCGCCTTTACAATTGTTACGAGCAATTACAACACGTTTAAAAATCATTTTCATACTGAAAAGTTTAATACTTTAATAATAAGGAAATTTGTTTATCCCTCAAAAATGACGATTGTAGATAATTTGTTGTTTTTCTTAGTATAAGTGACATATCTTCAACTTCGATATGATCTATTAAGTGTGTATAACAATGTAGGTATGATAATAACAATGTAGATGTTTGATTCTAAGTAGTCATTGTTAAAAATAGATAAGACACACATAGTTTTATTCTATGGTTGTACTTAATGGCTGTACTTTAAGTATTTTCTGTATTAGTAACGGTTATAACTATTATTTGCCTTGAGAATAAACTATTCTCAGTACCAAAGCAGAGATCTTTTATTATTCCTAGCCGTATTTGACTTATTTCTACTAAGATAACGACATCAAATACTCTTTGATATAAACCACATAGCTTAGAACATATTATGCTAAAGATTGTAATGGTGATGAGATATTTCTTGCAATGAAATCTCCATATTTTGAATACCTATGTTATCGCCAACATTACTTTGAGGTTATAACTAAGCTAAGCTATAGTTTAGCTGACTTTACTATGAAGCTCCTCATTTCTTTACCAGATAAAGCTTATTTTTATCTATCGTTCCTTGAGCTTTAAGCATAAGAGCTTTCTTACGAGGTACATAGTCTTTCATAAATTTTTTTAAGTACTAATTGCTTCGAATAATAACGATGTACTTTGAAATAGTGTATAAAGCTATAACATTTTTTAACAGTAGTGTTTGGATATACATATTTAATACAGTATAATTATCACCTTAGTTTTAATAATGTCTTATGCATATGTATTTGAACATGTTCTGTTTTTCAATCAAAGTTTTTTTGAGGAAGCTTTTTTATCCTCCATTTTGTTTTGTTTTGATTGTGATTTAAGATTTATATCAAAATGAAATATTCCAACTTGTACATTTCGATTTTGAGAAAGAAAAAGAAAAGCTGCAGCTAATGTATTGATTATTTCTCTGAGTTTTTGATGATTGTGCAAAGTGATTTTGAACGCCTGTTATACTGTCATTGTATGTATATTTATATTTGAACAAGAACATTGTATGTTAAATATTTTTTTACTTGTTTAGTGAAATTGAAATAGGGAAGTTTTAAGAAAGTTGCGTTGAGTTGTAAGACAAGAAGTCAGCCTCATTCGGAAACTCGCCTCAATGGGTGTTGACATTTCGTTTGCTTAGAAGAGTAGATATAGCCCAGTCGGATTTGTTAGAGATCTGTGGTGTTAAGTAAATAATAATATGAATGAAAATCAAATTACAAATATAAAAATTACATACATGTATATTTATATTTATAGTTATATATATCGTTATAGGTGTAATATTTATTTCCAGAGGCAATTACGAGACGATACTACAGTACCCGTATAAAGCGGGTAAGCAATGTGGTGATTGTCCAAACGATTGTATCTCCGGTTCTCTTTGCACAAACTTTTGTCCTGTGAAAGACTTCTATTCCAACTGCGATACGTTAACCAAAATGCCTGGCTTCTGTGAACAAGGTACCTGTAACGCGACCTGTGCTTGTGGCAATGAGAAGATCCATAAAAATTATCCATGGTAGTCTATTGATAATATAGTATAAGCAAATTATTATAATTTATAAATAAATATTATTTTAACTTACTTTATTTTTTTTAAACAAACTTTAATTTTTTTTCTTTTGTTAGGGCATTGGGCTCAGCAAATTAATAAACTCATATTAATATTATAAATGCGAAAGTATTTCTGTCTGTCTGTTACGATTTCACGGTTAATCTGCTCGAGCAATATTGATGAAACTAAAGTAACAGCCTGTTACTATGCCCACTGCTGGGCTAAGGCCTCCTCTCTCCGTTTTTGGAGAGAAGGATTGGAGCTAAGACCTACCACGCTGCTCCAATGCGGATTGGTAGGTTACACAAATCCTTAGAGTACTCTAGAGATATGCAGGTTTCCTCACGATGTTTTCCTTCACCGAAAAGCGTGTGATAAATTGCAATTATCAATTAGACACACGAGTTTTAATAGAAAAACTCATTGGTGCCTGCCCGGATCGAACTCGTGTTCCCCTTGAAAGAGTCGCACGGTCTCACCGCTAGGCTATCACAGCTTGATGATGAAACTAGGTACAATTGAATCTTATATATCGGGTAAATAATCCCGTTTTTTCGTCGGGATTAGGATTAAAAGGCAGTACATCATTTTGGGTATTTCAAAATTAAGTTAATGTGCACAAAGTCTTGAGGAAAGACTAAATAAATAATAAAATAAAAAAGAAACTCACGAGTATTTACAAAATATATTTAAGGCATTACTCATTGTAAACTTTTTTTTATTGATCTCACTTTATATACATGACTCTTTTGTAATTATATAAACAAATATGTACAAAAATTGCATAATACTCTTCTAATAGTAGTTTAGATGTTTAAAGAGAAGGGGCGCATAGTTTTCGAAAACAACAGGTGAGTCAGCAGGTGGGGTGTGAGCCGGTGCGGAACCAAGCATTACGTTTCAAGGTATGTTATTCCATTTTATTCATACACTTTTGAAATTTAGATATATTTAACGGGATAACATTTAAGTAACAGACCTCAATAAAAAGTTACCGGGTATTTAATACAACTATTGATATGTAAATTAGATTTGAATGTCGTATTCCCGACTGACCGAACGACATGTTTCCCACCCCCACCGCGGGCGACCCAATTATAATGCAACGCCATACTCTAACTGGCAGACTCGGGCACAGGCATTACGGCGTCGGCCTCTGCGCCTCGCGTCCATCTGCGTCATGGTTTGTGACGACGGCCTCCACGCATCATCGCCTTCAACTCCCCGCAAATCGCTTAGAAGACTTGCTTCAACTCGAGGATTCAAACCTCGCTCGGAATTTACCTGGATACGCGTTTTCGATGGCCTCGAACCCTACTCTGTTGACGCATCCAGCAAACTTGTAAAAGTATCGCCAAACACAACTGTCGAAGATGTGGTCAAGAAACTCGGGTTTAATGAAGAGCTAACGCTTTGGGTGCAAATTGGTGGCGAAAAATCACGGCGTTTGGAGCTGACTGAGTTTCCGCTGCGAATTCAGGATCAGTTTTTAGCGAAGAATGGATGGACGTCAGAAGCTAGACGACTACGACTTGCGGTAGATCCTGAGCTGCGTCATACGCTACGTTGGTGTGCCGGCCCTGCAAGCCGTTCGGGTGGAGTGTTACGTTCGGGCACTGTTCACGTGCTCAAGGGTCATGTGTTCCCACAATGGAAGCCACGACTTGCCCACATTTTTGGATCACAACTTCATACATATGGTAAGTGAGTTTCAACTATTATTGTAAAAACGTGAATTAGTTATGTGTTATAATTATAAATATAAAATTTTCAAAAAGCTTTTAAATAGTGATTTATAAGTTAAATTAGTGAAATTTATTCTTAATTCCTTTCAGCTTTTTTACCTTTACCAACGCTACCGAAATTTACCAACGCTACGTTTTCTATAGCGCAGTTTCCACTTCAGCACCTTTGAACCCCAACGTCCATTAGTTATTTTTACTATGAGAGCCCCCACCCCCCCCCCAGACGAACACGTATAGAAAATAGATCGATCCATCGTCCGTTGAGTGACTCTTAACGTTCTTATAAGACCCATAGTCATCAACTAAGAAACCACAACAGAACTAGGAATAGAACTCAGTTCTTGCTATACAATTGTGTTATGAGTGGGCAATAAAGGGTTATAGTTTAACAAATTAATAAAACGATATGATACGCTTATAAAATTATTTAAGATATCGTATTTCGATAAGGTAATTGTCTGCATTATTAATTATAAATATGTATATTTCTATTTTAATAGGCATGGCCTGGGATATGTTAGAGCTAAGTGGTGGTGTCATCGAGTTTTGTCAGCCAAAAGCTCAGAAGCTGGTGCTCTGCGTAAAACCGTATGGCCAAGGGAATAGTTTATTGGAAGCTGGAGTAAATCATCTATTCCTTGGGTTTAATACCGTATGGGAACGTAATATGTGGTTTTCTTGGTTGAAAGAGGTACATCAATCTTATTTATATTTCGCTTTTCTCACATAAAAATGCAATGTTTTGATACTATAAACTGCTTTTTTATATAAGTCGCCTAATGTTGCAGAAATAAATATCATTCAGACATATCTTCTTTTAGTAGGTTTTATATAAAATGATCGCTACAAGAAAGATTAAGTGATAAATGTTATTTTAACAATTAATTATATCGATCAGATCGATAATATGAAACAAAAACTTACGTGCGTGATTAATGTTTGTAATAATATCAAGGTCTTTACTAAATCGCAATGAAAACTCAATTCTCTCTATAGAAGAATACTTGGTGTAAGTGTAATTTGTCAATACGGATTGAGGCAGCGTAGTCTATTTAAGCTGGTTAAGCTTCCTCCGAGAAGTGACGAAAGAGATTCGTAGGACAATAATAGGATAGGGATTCCATTCTAAAAAAATTTGGAAATTTAAACTTGACTCCTTACCAACTCTTTGGAGTCACCGGTAAACCTGTGGAATACACCAACGCTGCGTTTTACGCTCCGTATTCACCATTCCAACACCTTGGGATCCCAATGTTCATATCTTTATTGAAACTTTGTATCGATCACAACTTCATTTTATTTCCCCAATTTCCTCATATGTGATTTGATAACGTATAGAGGCTCCAATCGTAGCTTTCTCCATCGCCTCTTAAGTTTTATAGCTCGCTTATGGGACCTATAAGACAATATCTAACTAATTATTCTAAATGCGAATAATAGCTGTCTTTAAAAAATATGCAAAAGAAAGTTTGGTGTTAGATAAGTTTGACGTAAATTTATTTACTGTTTTTTTCAATTTGTGCTTGTCTATAAAACACGATAATTTAACCAGATTAGGCTTTGATTCCGGTACACTTCACAAACTAACAATGCAGCAACAATTGCGATAAATTGCTAGAAATCTATTCAGACAAGTTTTCGACAATTGAATGTAGATAATTTTATTATTTAACTTTTCATTTTGCTAGTTTGAATTATGATTAGCTCAATTAAAACTTATATTTGGGTAACATGAATAAACAGCATTCGTTAACGCACTTTCTAATGTTTTACATTAATATAAAGAAATTCAATTCTATAACTTTCGATCTTTTTTTAAATGTTAGAGTACTAAGTATAATATTTTGGAAATTATTCTTACAATCAATTATAGCTTTAATTACATTAAAGTAAAGAAAACGAATCTATTGATTTATGGTGTACTTGATATTAAAATATGATATTGGAAATATAAAACCATAGTCTTTGTTATAATAAAAATATATACGTACGAGTAAATTCGAGTACAACTTATTTAGGCGCAACTTAAGAGTATCCTGTATAGCTTTTTGTAGATTTGAGTAGTAGTAAATATTGTTAAGTTTCCGCATTTATTAAAAAAAAAGAACTTCCATTGTTTAGTTACTCTACTTGACGTACTTAGATACTTAGATATTTTTTTAATTTGCGATGAATTTTATTGTAGTTGTGTGGTACATGCGGTGATTAATCCTGCATGCATAGGGTATGGGAACGGATAGAGCTGTTACCCACCTTAGATCTTTACAAAGAGCATTACAAAGCTTTTGTTAACAAACACGGGCCGTAGCAAAATATTTTATCACTACTTTTGGACTATGGGATTTCAAAAGCCTTATTTCTTGTAAATTAAAAAGATCGTTTGTTGTGCTGAAATGTCAGTATAAGATCAGAATATAAGAAATGAAGAGAAGAGAGAAGTATCTGTAAAAGATTAAGATGCAACCCTACAACGATTGTTACGGTCGAAATACGGAATGCCTTCGGTGCGAGTTCCTCCGTCAGTCAAAGCGGCACGAAGCATTAACTCCGACGCGCTCTTTTGTGACACCAATCATAGGCTCGTGACAAAAGAAATCCTATAAAACGTTATCTCAAAATCAATTTCAAAATCTACGATCTAACAAATATTGAACTACGAACTATAGTAACGTTAAAGATATCAAAATAGTGCTGTCCTCGGTATTACAAGTTTAAGTTCTAAAGCTTTTTAATACCAAAGGTGGCGTGCAAGGACACTTAAATTATCGAGTGAATATGAGCGTGTTTGGAATTTTAAATGGGTATTAGGATGTTTTGTACTCTTTGAGCATACGATTTGTCGGGTTCGTTGTCCGCGTCGTGGTTGTTATTAGAGCTTACAAGTTGCTTACTTGTTCAGCACCAGTCCTATTTTCGTTAACGGAATAACAATTATATTAAAAGTTAGACCATGAAAATTATTGTGACTAGATGACTGAAATTAATTTTAATCCTATCAAATTGATATTTTCAATGATTTGTGATTAAAATGTAAATTATGTGAGTGCATCGAGTGATTATATATTTGTAATGGTAGAAAATAATAAAATGAAGTGCGAAGAGACGGAGATTGACAGTTTAGATGTGTTGCCACTAAGTGATACATTTTTGGACAGTTTAGAGATTATATACAAAGAAAAATGTGGAATGTTGGTATGTGTATTTAAAATTCTAAGATCCCTATTCAGTGTTTCCTTCGAACTGATCAAATATGGAGTTATTAAAATATGTATTTAAGTCATACTCTAAAAAAACCTATGAATACATTGCCATACAACATAGATAAATAAGTCAATTACGTCATATAAATATATCCTAATTTTGAACAGGGTTGTACCACAAACTTAGGTTGAATAAACGATGTGCTATTTTTTATACATTCTGTTGCCATAGGTTTTCGACGTACTTGATGGTATTGTTTTACTTAACATTTCCTTAATCAAGGGTTCATTATTGTTTCAAACATGTCCTAGCGTTTTATGTTGTCTATTACTACATACATAGACATATATATTCTATTATTAAAACATACAATATCTTTAGAGCAAAAGTATAATAGAAGAACAGCATTTAATCTATTTTCATAAGCTGATTCTATGTCTGCATATCCCTGAAAGTTTTCTTAAGCCATAGTTAACGTTGATTATCCATTAAGGACGATTACTGAAACCGAAACAATGGTTTATTATATATCAAAATAAATCGTCTATAATATTTGATACATGGTTTACGATACCTGCCTCTCCTTAGTGACACTGCAGGTAATTTATTAACAGCGAAATTATAGCAAGATTTTCCTGATGTATAATCAGATGTTACAGTCAAATATTGTTATAAAAATATTTTGCTATGAATATTTTTGTAGTATTTTTCAATAATTTTTAATAATGACTATTTTCATATTTATGATTTTTCGACAGTAGAGTTTAATAAATTAAAATTTGCAATAAATGAAAAATTGCCAGTATTTTGTTTTGTTTATTTTTTTATTTATTTAAAGGGAAACAAACAATTATAATAAAACTTAAAATATTAAACGTATGGGGTAGACAGAAATCAGCTAAGTTTCATGAACAAGAAATAAAAATTGCAAAAATTAAAATAACGTTAAAAGAGTACAAAATAAATATTGTTAAAAAAATGGCTAAAATATTAATTACATATCACTTTTCTTTTTTTTTTCTATCACAAAAATTAATTGCAATTTGCAATTTTTTCATAATTTTTTGTTAATCAATAGAACTCTGAAGAACATTCTGGGGGATTCAATATTATTACCTCCTTTTTTACTTTATTATTACATTACCTCCTTTTTTGCGGTGCATATGTACTTCTCACAACAACGCGAACCTAGACTAAGAATGTAAGGTACCAGTACGCTCGTCAAGTGATCGTAGCAAACTTTTGGCTTCTTGGGATCACAGTGACTGCATATCTTTTCAAATACAACGGTCTGATACCGTAACTATTATATTGCTTCCTTATTCATTACCTATACAAGTTTCAAAATCACTTTTTTGTTCATTTTATTTGATATTTTAATAGGGCACACAAAGCACGCAGCCGCCAAATGTCCTGGACCTAAGCGGAGGCGGCCGTTCCTGTCTTCCCGTAGCACTGACGCAGCATGCCTCCGACGGGTTTGCGGTACGCGTTTTGCGTATGCGCGGCAATTCCTTGCCTGCAGTGCCTTCACAAATATGTATGCTGCAGGCCCTTACACATCTCGATATCAGCGATAACAATATCTCGGAAATACCCATATATATTTGTAAGCTAATACAGTGAGTATTTTTTGTATTTTTTTTTCAACACAAATTGTTGCTTCATTGGTTTATAATTTAGTCACTTTATGACTTTTACTGATTGCTTTAATTTAATACCGTATCCAATTAGGTTCTATCGTTTGTAATAGACAAAAATTATCTTGTTTATCTTAAAAATAATGACATCAAATTTAACACCATAATACCATATTATGACTGAAATAATAAGCAAATTATTTAATAATGGGATATTAAGTTATGCGAGATCGTTTCGTATAAAATACCAAAATACTCAAAATACCATCACGCGATAGAGATGCTTGGAATATCTCTACGTGATCATCAGAAATGAGAAGATCCATAGAAGAACTAAAGTCACGCCCATAGCTCAGAGTGTCGCGAAGCTGAAGTGGCAATGGGCGGGGCCTATAGTGCGGCGAACTGACAGGCGTTGGGATCTTAAGGTGTTAAAATGGCGACCCCGCACTGGTAAACACTGCATCAGTAGATCCCTTACAAGGTGGTCTGATGGCCTCAAAACCGCTTGATACAAGTGGTACAAGACCATATGCATGTAGATTCCCCGAAGAGACTTATATCCAACAGTGGACTTCCATCGATTGAAGGAGAGAGTATAACATAATGTTCAATGATTATTAAAAATTGTTGATTATTTTTTGACAACTATGTCAGCAAAAACTAATCAATAATTGTTTATATATAAATTTTAATTCTAATTTTGGGTTACTTAACTTTCTTTATGCGAATGCGATATGTTATAACACAACCGGAAATAAGATTTTCTAACAGATAATAATTAACATTCCACGTAAATTAGAGCGCACATCTTAAATACTGTAGGAATGATTTGGAGTCAATCTACGCTGCTAGTGCCTACAGTGCTAGTGACCACAATTCTATGACGCATTTAGGTAACTAATGATAATTACGATTCAGTTATATTTACATTTATTTAAGGTTTGAAATAAATTGTGTTATTATGGCCAATCTTTTCTTTGACAATTAGTTTGATAGTGAGCAATGAAGAAACATAAGTTCTTTTACCAAAAGCTTAGTTACTCGTTTCAATCACACCTTGGAATACAGACTTATGATAGACTTTTGTAAGGCTTTTGTTGTGACTCAGTCGTATATTTATTATTAAATTAAAGCATTTGGAATTTCCTCCACCCGAGAAACTTCAGGCCGTATATGCTGACCTACAAACTCTTCTGCCTTTAAGTCACATCACAGTTACACTGCATAAACGGAAGAACAGACCTACAAAACCGATTTTACTTAGAAGGTATTGTTATTTTTTTTTAATCAAAGGTCAGTTGGTCTATTTTATAGTTATTGCTATATAAGGGAATAAAAATTCATTCACTTATAGACAACCAGCTCTTTCCTTGTAGAGAAGTATCGAAGCTTAGACCCACTACGTTTCTAATACGTATTAAATATACGTAGGGATTTGATGGTTTTATCAAAATGTTGTCCTTTACAATAAGGGCATTGTGACTATCAATTAAGCTTTAAAGTAGAAAACTCATATTCTCCAGCTTGAAGCATGAACCTCTAAATCCTAAGGGTCGAGTGCAATCATCCTTCAGCTATCACAGCTAGATAAACATATGAACTATTTAAATCTGTTTCATATGACAGCTAATCCGATAGAGCATGAAAGTTCCACGAGTTCCGATTTTGCACAATTTGTTTAAGACATTGGTACGAGATCAAATATTATATTATTTTTCTGAACTAAAAAAATACCTATAATCCAGATTATTTGGTTATGAACAAATTATGTCATCGCATGATATACTCGTAGTGTATATAATCACTATACACTATAGTCATAATTACGTATTTAAGTACCAATTCTTTGTAATAAAATATTACATTTTCTATATTGTTTTAATATAATATGTAAATTTGCTACTTTCTGATGATGATAGGAGAAGATCGTATGATATTATATAATTTAGATATTATTGACGTAATTTCTATTCATTGAATTTCGTAAGAATCATAAGCGAATATATGTTTGAATACCTTCGGAACGTACAAAAATACTTACTTTTTAATGTGTACAAAGTGTATGCCACAGTTCCTGTGAAGTCGATGCGATTTTAGTATACGACTAAGTTAACTTTTCTGAATCTTATTACTTTTATTTTTGTAAATATTAAAATTTTTTAATAAAAGTCTAACCTCGATCAAAACTCTATGTTCTTGTGGAATTATAAAAATTACGGACAGATTAAAAAAAAAAATTATACCTACGTATATCTCTTTATACAATTTAAAATGTCGGTATACTATTATTTTTTTAATTATCACAATAACGATAATTTGAATAATTACCCCAGAAAGTTGATATATGAGCTTAAGCGTATTAAAAAAAACAATATTTGAAGAACGTCTTGCGCACAATTCGACTACATTAGATCGGTATACATTGCCATTACGGGTCTATTTCTTAACGCTCCGCTAGCGAAGCGTGGCGCTCCGCATCTTACTATCAGGCTTCCTGGCTTTGATACTTTTGTGCAATATGCTTTGGCAGCTAAATCGTACACGCTTTTTCACTATCTTGATATCATCACGACTTTAAAACCGACCAAAACACATCATCTTGTAGGGCCTTACATTTCATGCAAAATAAATTTTATAATTGTAATAAGTTTCACTTGAATATGTCTGCTAGTAAGTATAGAGATAGCTTCATTGGTGGCTTATTATGCTGGCGATGGAATTAAAATAAGTTTTTTTTTATTTATTATAAAATTGATGGAAGGGTTTTTATAATATAACAATTAATAAATTGAAAAAAAAATTAAAATTTTATAATTAAAATAACAGTATATATTTATTGTCATGCCATTAGTCCATTAACCTTAGTTGAATAAAAACTGTAACGGATTTTAAGTGTCTAAATTAATAAAAATTCCTATGTGCCTCGGTTTTTATAGAAGCCATAGCAGTCGTTGACCTGTACATGTCTGTCTAACACGCATTGTTTATAATTGTTTATTACCTACCAAAATATATTTTACCATGATAAATTTTACTAAAATATTAATTATTAATATATAACATATGTAATGTCATAATTATTTTTTCCGATTTACAATCTAATATTTATTAATTTTAAATTCGTCGTTTGTTTATACTGTGTTTGACAGAGATAACATTTTATTTTACTAGAATAGGGGAAGCCAGTCTAAAAAATAACCTTAAAAAAAAGAAAGCAAATGAGGCTACCTATCTGTCACTTTTTTTTATGTGTTATTAGAGATAGATAAGTATGGGTCTTTTATCTTCCTTCTCTATTTAATTGCTGGATACTCGAACTCACAGCCCTGCCTATGACTCAATTTATAATAACTTTATGCATTTTATAAGTCTATAGTTATCATAAAAAACATTTACATGGTACTTTGTCTATAGTCAGGTACATTTTGTTAAGAAACCACTTACTCTTACTTTTAGGCTACAGACAGGCTTTTACTTACAGTAAATCATTTGTCTCACCATAATGTCTATTAAGCTAACAGTTGTAATGTTAATTGGGTAGGTTTCCGTTGTGTGCCGATTTTTTGAACCGAGTGCACGTCACGCGGGCGCTGTTCTATCTACATCTGTGCACCCAAGCATGGCGGTAACGTTCACTTTACGCGCAACCCCCATTAGCAGACGGCCTTGTTTGTCTTTATCAAGTGCTTTATTCACGTGTTGCGTGATCACTCGGCACTTTTAAATATGTTTGTTCATAACTACCTTAATATATTGATTTATTATTAGTATTTTAACTAATAATTCCAAATAGATTTTACACTTGTTTGCTTAAATATTGTTCACAACTTATATTATATCATTAATTAGCTATACTCACCGCTTCGCCCGCGTGTCACAAAGTTATAACCGCGTAATTCCCGACTCCGCGGGATTGATAGGGTAAAAAGTATATGTTGTTTCACAAGCCCTCGTTCCAGTGAAAGTCGCATCAAAATCTTTTTTGATATTCTAGAGAATGTACTATTAACCTAAACCTTCCGCATAAATTGTACTATCATTCATTAAAAACCGTTCATAAATCGGTTCAGTACATTTTGAGAAAAACAATCACACAAAGACCCGACAGCTTTTGGGGAATTTGTTTTATCATATGTATAGATGTTACATTTTTTTTTAAACCTGGAGTCGGTGATAGAAATTTCACCTTTGTTTTGTACAAATAAATTTAATGCACAAAAATAAGGTCAGAACCTTGTGACTGTTAAACTAATTTTATATTGTAACCTTGTTTACGTATCATGTACTTCGTTTTATATATCTGTTGTCTTACCAGTTGCATTAATATTGTTTATTAAATACCGACGTCATACTTAAATAAATTTGTTTCATATGGCTAGACTAGTCCATGAGAATAAGTTTATTCTGAATTTTGAGTTTACAATAGCAGTAATAATAATAAATGAGAGAAGGCAAATAACTTTTAAGCATTTAGGACTTTCTGAATATCAATACACATTATAATATAATATAATGTAATAATAAATTTAATAAATTCAGCATAAAGTCAACATTTTGATTTTTATAGAAATTAATAATATACCCACTAAAATTTATTCTTTTTAAATTCACTATTTTAATCATTTAAAATTTCATATCTCAATCATACAGTATGTATGTAATGTATTAATAAGAAGGTCAAAAGGAAGTGAAACTGACCTTCAATGTATTTAATTGTATTTAAAAAAAATCGATTTTATCGTTCTAACAATACTACAAAATTTTAAAACATAAATGCCCTCTTCTACGAGATAACCCAGAGTCTTTTAGAAAGTACCAAGCTACACGACTTTATTCCACTTGAATAGAGCAGTTCTCTGCAACCTTTGTTTGTTACTCCTTAAGGTTAGTGTTCCTAAAGGAACCTGCGTCTTCCGTTGTCAGATTCTAACGAACTAGGTGTCTAGGCATACTAAAAGTGAATTTAATTACTTTATTCTTACTTTAAGATATAGTACTAAGTTACATATTCCTTGATTCCGAATGTTTTGTTCTAATAAGTAAAACAATATATGAAATGCTAAGTGTAGGAAGCAGGCAACGTTCACATACCTTATACATGCACGACCAGTCAACACAAGTATCTCAAAACGCCGACACCAACAACACACCATACAAGCACTACACACACTCACTACGACAATTTTCCAATCGGTTCGCTGAAGCATTATCAGGAGGATAGATTCCACGATAAAATCGTAATGCTAATTGTAACCGTAATTTTCGTAAAAAGATTTTCTCAACAAAGGCGTATTATATCGAAATAATTCTATCATAACTTCTGTAGTTGTATTTTTCTTAACAAGACTTCAGATGCATTGTGACTAACTTCTTAATTAACAATTATTTGATGCTATCGAATGCAGCCATGACTTGCGGATGGTTTCTGAAGGAATTATTTTGTATCCACCGCTTCCGCTCATTCTGTTCCGCGAATAATTACCTAAATACTGATCTTTATCTAATCTTTGCTTATAAAAAATTCTTTATATTATTTCGAATTACTACGTTATCGAATTATAGGTGAAGTGAGTATTGAGTAACAGAGACATACAATATGAAACCGAGCTATAAATTAAAAATAATTAGGCATCATAAGAAACACGAAAAATAAGGAAACGTTACTTAACAGTAATAAATTAAAATAATGCACACTTGTGAACACTTAAATTGACGTAGTATATCGGAATAAAGGAAATAATGATGAAAGGGGAAATCGAGAGTGAAAAACTGAACGATTGCATTAGATTGTCTGTAGTTATACAGTACAATAATGCGTGTGTATTGTAACATCAGAGTCCATTGCGTCTCAGCGGTATTGCCAAATTGAAGTGCAAGCAATCATAAGACAAGACTGTCGTTTATTTATTGATAATTTATTCAATAGTTTTATAGTTCATAACGAATATAACTTATAAATTCTGGAAACAGTGACTTTGTACTAATATCAAAGCAGTAAAAAATACTTTAATAATCATTAATTCAACTATTGATCTCTCATAAACGTAATCTAAGAAAGAAGATGATAGTAAAAATATTAATTAGAGCTGTTGTACAACGTACAGGAATGCCACACAGCAATTGATAAATCTAAATAGATTGAAAGCACATTGAAGTTATTGTTTTATTAGAGGCCTTATTCTCCTAATTTGTCTTAAAATCAATTTATTTGATATTATTTTTAATTCTAACTCAATTTTGAAATTTTAATTTTCTATATTTCATTTCCATTCATAATCTTTGTATAGTACACAGGGCTTCTTAAACTATGGGTCGCGTAGCAAAATTCTGGGGTCGAGAGATTTAATATCATATATTTATATATATTATTTTATAACATCACTAGACTTGGCGGAATACAGTGGACTTGCAGCGTCTAGACACGCGCCTTTGTTGACGGTTTTGAACTATCTTCACCGACAGATAGATTTTGTATGTTTCAAAACGAATTCTAAAACTATATATTTTCATATGTATATGTAAATGTATATTGTTACCTAATAAATAAATTATCAAAAAATATTTAATTTATTTTTCTTTTATATCTGTATGGGATCGTCAAGAAACTCGCAATCATAAACGGGGTCGTGAATGACAAAAGTTTAAGAAGCCCTGGTATAACACATACATTTTAGAACGAATATTGTACCACTTATATTTGCTTAGTTAAACAACGAAAAAATGTTCTGGACCATATAAAATGAATAATCATCTTAGATAACATTATTGTTATGCAGCATTTCCTTATAAAAATCTATTTTAAGGCTGTTTTGACTTGAGTCTGCATCGCTCAAAGAGATGCAGTGGGGCGCGGACCTACTGCGGTCAGTTGGAATACATTCTTAGAGATGGACATACACACGTAACTCGAACTTTCTGGATTTTTACAACAGTTACGGTCAAGTTAATTTATATAGTAGTTACGTGTACATATATGAAGGCAATTGTTTTGAAGTGTGAAAAGTGGTAATGACAAGTTGTTAGGCGAAAACATTAGTGACTTAGTGCGGTTCGTAAATAATTTCGGTAAGTTCTTAGTAGTTATGATTTTTTTTGCTGCTTTAATATTAAAAAAAAACTGAATATGGATTCAACAAATTCGTACATACTGCTTGTTGTATTTGATTTTTAAATTTAATTAATAATTATATTCAATAGTATTCTCGTACTGTAAAAAGTATATTTTGTTATATTGATGAATTTAGTTATGTCCTTGCATAAACCTTTTAAGTTTTAATTAAAAACCAAAGCTCTGCATTTGTTTTATTATTTATAAACTTCATTATTTTCGTAGAGTACAATTTTTAATTTTGTTAGTCATGGTATATGATCTAGGTCAAATATTTACATAAAGCGGAATCTAAGTATAGTGACTATAAACAGAGTGAGTTCTAGTTAATAAAGCTTAACTGTTATGACATTTGACATGAGGGTTAAATAGGTTTACGTGTTTGGATATCTGCTAGTCAGATGCATCTAAAAGGGCAAAACCAAGGAATAATCTTGGATTATCTGAATATGCCTATAATTATCCCAGATCCCTTTTTTATAATAATTATAGGCTGATATAGAAAGCCTACTATATTGTTGTACATTAGATAGGTGACAAGAATGCGTGGATATAGATCCTTATGCGAGGTAGCAATTACAAAATGTAACTATTTTTAAGATTCTTTTTTATTAAAGAGCTTCGCCGACTTTCTTGCTGACTCTTCTAGGTTGAACAGCTTTCCGTAACAGTAGTAGAGTTCAAGATGTAAGAAAAACACTTGTTTACAAGTTTACTAAATGTTAGAAATATTTTGCTTTGCGATTTTGTCCCGGAGCCTATCTCCTGACAATGGTTACGAGGCGAAACGATCGTTGAGATTTGCATGTATCGGGCATGAGAACAAATAATCCAGTCTACATTTAGCATTACATATAATTTCTATTTACTTAATCGCGGATAGCACAATAATTTCCTTAATTACTTTTGTTGATGTTAATTTGTATATATCATCTTGCTTTAGGAGAATTTCCCAACTGTACCGAACCATTACAATTTTATTTGCAGTGTGTATAATATAAACTTTTTAAAAAGTAGTGGGAACGAATTTTTTATACTAACATCTCCGCTTAAATGATGCATTAGAAAGCAACGTTAAAATTTTTAATTACTATTTACATTATGAAATTTGTAACGTTTTTGCATCTAAATATGTTAGTTTGTAAAATAATGATGCCGTACACTGCTAGGTATAATAAGTAATTGGTATAGTAAATTCAATTTTAGCAATATTACGTAATAAATGGTGCAATTAATAAAACGCTCGTTGAAACGGGTATGCGTGTTTTATATTATAATATAATTCCAAGTTTTCGATTTAAATTTAATTTAACCAAATTTTAGTTTCCCATGAACGAAGTAAGATTATTTTCCTCTGAACGTAATTTATATTCATGTAACACAAGTTCTTATTAAAAAAATAACACGTATTTTATCGGTTTTTTTTCGAAGTAACTGTACACTGTTAGCCCTAACGGCTTTTACAGCGTCACCGGCCGGGATGGGCGAGAGCAGAAGCATCATCGAGGTTGCGAAATTCGGTGTGTAGAGCGCAGAAGCTCTACTGGCGTAGAGGAATGTCGTGCTAAGGGTGCCTTCTATGAGGCCGGACCACAGCTTAGGGCGTTGCGTAGTGGAGCGCTGAGGGTATGACTTTGATAAGTCATTACAACGGCCGAAGGGTGGCGCTTTATCGGTGTTTGAATCTGCAAATCATTGGTAAAAATCCTTTTGGTCGCAAATCCTGGTACTACGCCATAACAGCGTCAAAAACTTACAATGTCCTTTCAAATAACTAAAGAAGAGTTATAAAATGCATATAAAAAAATGGGTCAAGACACAAAACATAGTCGCAAATAAAAAAGACGCTACGATCGATGATTAGTCCAAAACTATCATAAAAAAATCGTATATTAATCATTTTTATTTAATTATTAAAGGTATTAGGTGATTACAGTTCGCCGCATGAATAGTGTTTCGATAATTGGCTATTGATAAGACGTTTAAACTATTTTGAAATAATCAAAATTTTTCAACCTATATGCATGTATGTACCTAAGTATATTTTTGAATCAATCTAGGGTTAACATCGAAAAAACTAGTAGATAGTAATTTTAGTACGTTGCCTAAGGAATCTATATACTTATTATAAAACAAAGTCCCAAAAAGCTGTCTGTCTGTATTTAATCGATTTTCTCAAAATCTACTGAACGGATTTTTGTACGGTTTTCAGCAAAAGATAGTGAAATATTTTCAGATGGTTTAGGTAAATAGTACATATTTATATTATGTGAATTGTGTTGAAGAGATCGCGCAGTTGTTGAAAAACTTGCTTGCGGGAGCTTTAGCCGCGTGCGTTGTGTAAACCAGCAAAGATACGCTAAAGTAATGTAGTAGATAATTGTAGATCCATAAAAATACTACAAAAAGTCCACGATAGCATGTCTCATGTCTATCTCTCACGGTTAATTCGCAATAATTACTTTTATGTTCAAAGTTTCGAAAATTCAGAAAAAGTTTCGTAAATCACTGAATTCCATGCGGGCGAAGTCGTTTTTGGCACAGCTAGTATTAAATAATGATATCTTAAAATCTGAACTGAAATAATATACTCTCTGAATCATTTTCTTTTTTAGATTAGAAGAAATCAATGTCAGCGACAACGAAATTCACTCCCTCGACAATATTTTACGACTACCCCGGCTAAGGACACTTGTTGCCGCTAGAAATCTAATAAGACATTTTGGAGTAAGTTATGTGATATAACTCTTTTTATTGATATTTCATTTATATTAATTTTGACTATAAATTCAAAGAAGCTTTTATGGTATTGAAATATATATGAAAAGCTATATCACAAATTGAACAAATTACATTGTCTAATATAAATTAAATCATAATTCAGTATTACACTAGACAGCATTGACGAAATGATTAATTTATATATAGATAAATTATCTATACGAGTAATAAATGAGACGATTGTAAAGTACTTTAACACATTAACTGCCATGGGCGTCACTAGTGATCGACAAGAAAGGCAAGTATTAGGTCCTTACATATGAAATTGGCGTTTTGTCGTACTGGCCACTTTGATCTCAAATATTACCTTTATGGTTAGGAATTCCAAATTCAAATTCATACAGCTATTTACTCATGCATTTGTGTTTCAAACCCCCTAATTTATTTGTTTTTTCTTCTTTTGTTTTTTTCTTTGTGTCACTCTGTTTACAAGATGGTAAACATGAAATATCGCGTTATTTCCGAGTATGAGTTCCACCGTGGCACCAGTGCTGCAGAAACGCTCGAAGGATTAATGATGTGTATGGTGACGGTGTCGCAAAAGAAAACACAGTGCGTTTTTGGTTCCAACGTTTTCGTTCTGGAAATTTCGACTTGCAGAACAAGCCCCGTGGACGGCCGGAGACCAAAGTTGATAATGAAGAATTGAAGGCTATTGTGGAAGTGGATCCATTGCAAACCACGTCCGAATTAGCTGCAGGCTCCGGTGTTAGTGATAAAACTATTCTAATCCACTTGAAGCAAATTGGGAAGGTAAAAAAGCTTGAAAGGTGGGTACCTCATGAATTGAGTGAAGCAAACCGACAAACGCGCGTCGACTGCTGCGTTACGTTACTCAACCGGCACAATAATGAAGGAATTTTAAATCGAATCATTACCTGTGATGAAAAGTGGATCCTCTACGATAATCGGAAGTGCTTATCGCAATGGCTGAACCCTGGCGAACCAGCCAAATCCTGCCCTAAGCGAAAATTGACTAAAAAAAGTTGCTTGTAAGTGTTTGGTGGACTACTGCCGGTGTCGTTCACTACAGCTTTCTTAAATCTGGCCAGACGATTACGGCAGATATCTATTGTCAGCAACTGCAAACCATGATGGAAAAGCTAGCTGCTAAACAACCGAGGCTGGTCAATCGCTCTAGGCCACTGCTGCTTCAGGACAACGCTAGACCACACACTGCACAACAGACGGCTACCAAATCAGAGGAGCTTCAATTAGAATGTCTTAGACATCCACCGTACTCTCCGGACCTTGCTCCAACAGATTACCATTTTTTTCGCAATTTGGATAACTACTTGCAAGGAAAAAAATTCAACTCCGATGGGGCAGTCCAAACCGCCTTCAAAGATTTTATTGATTCCCGCCCGAATCGTTTTTTTAGTAAGGGGATCAATGAACTACCTATGAGATGGCAAAAGTGCATACATAGCAATGGTACATACTTTGATTAATTAAATATATTTCATTAAAAAAAAAACGACTTTATGTTCCTCCCATAGAAAACGCCAATTTCATATGTAAGGACCTAATATATGAAACTTTACTAAGCTCCGCCGGTGACTCGTAAAAGAATTTATTATTTCTAGAATGATCCGCGCGGTGCCCTGGAAAATTTCGTAGAGCGTAGTTTCCAAATTTTTTCGAGTTCGAGTAAGAAATCCTAACTAATTATATGTATATCTAATATTTATATTGCCAATGGTCCAAATGAATGAAACAGATCAAATCAGTGTGGCAGTTATTGTGTTAAACCACTTAACTGCTTACTAGAGTTTTTAATCAGCAATGATGAAAGCTTCCTTTGTTTGTTTCACCACGATGAAATGCGCTAGTAAATAAATAGCTTTTACTCAATTTAATTACCTGTTAAATTAATTGAAGTAAAATTCTTTATTATTTCAGTTGAATAACACCAAGCTAATGGGTCCCGGGGAAGAAAATAGAAGCGAGTATCGCGCACCGCTAACGAACGTTGACCTCCGTCACAACAGACTGAAAGGAAGCATAATCCTTGGCAATTATGAGGTAAGCTTTGACCTTACTGAGTGTTATACTCTACGTCTGTATGAAATTATATATTTTTATAAACATTCTTGTTTTAATTATTGTGTATCTTTAATTTTTTTTTATCAATGTCGTGTTTTAAGGAAGAGAACTTTTTAGTTTTATACTTTTACAAAGTATTTTTTATTTTAAATTACGACTCATTTATGAAAGAGCGGGAACGGAACGACTTTTGGGCCCAATTGTAATATGTATAATGGCTTTAAAAACCGCTATATTTTTGTGTTTAAAAAAATTGTACAATATTCAATGTGGAAATTTAAAAATCTTTATAAATGTATTTGGCACAAATAAAATAATTTATCGATTACAATAATCGATTAAAGTAAACAAATAGCTAAAAAATATAAAAATGAAGTTAAATTTGATTCTTGTCCAAAAATAAAACTAACTAATAAAAAAGCTAATTGGTCCCAGTTTTATCTATTTATATCTTGGGCCCAAAATTGTATGAAAGTTTATCAGTTTCCTTTGATTTTAATACTTGCAAAGTATGTTTGTCCTTAAAAAAGGTTAAAGGATTGGAGGGGACAAAGTCGATTATTTCGTCACCAACATATAAAAAATTATAAAACAAAGTTTTAACAAAGTCCAATGAATTTATGTTCAAGATTATTTTTACTACATTCAGTCACTGCAAATCTTTTGGTTTAGTCTGATATTACATAATAAAGCTTGTAGACGCTTTCAATTTCCCGTTCCCATGTAAACTTTGTGCCCCGTAGAATTATACAAATTTCGCTATTTTGCAGTGAATATCGTTTTCGGTATACTCAGTTAATATCACCATATGAAGAATTACACACATGTCCATATTTCAATAAATGTAATCGAAAACTTTTAACTTAAAAATTATAATCGATTCACACGTCGCAAATATTTCCCTGGACAAGCCTTATTAATACATCCATAAATTTTATTTGACATGAATTCACAGAACTCAATTTAATACTTGAATATATATAATAGCAGATATTTTTACTATCAACCAATTTTGATACGAAAATATTTGTTAAGTGACGGCCTGTTACTATACCACATGGGCATGGCATGGGCTTCCTCGCTTTGTCATTGAAGAAAAGAGTCAGAGCTAACACCTATTACGCTGCTTCAATGCGAATCGGTAGGCTACACATTGCCAGAATTTCTCTAGAGGTTTCCTGACGATTTTTTCTTTAACTGAAAACCGTGCGACAAATAGTAATTATCAAAGAGACACAATAAGTTTTAACAGAAAAACTATTTGCTGCCCGGGGTTTGAACCCGTAACCCTCTTGAGAGAATCGCACGGTCTCACCGCTGATCTTTCATAGCTCAGAAACTTATTGTAAGGAGAAAAATTAATGTCTTTTAAGGGGGCTACAATAAAAATTTCATCGTATTTTTCAGCATCTTGTGACGTTGGATGTGTCATACAATGCGGTCGAAGTATTGGTCTTATCAGCTCTGCGTGGTCTTCGCGAATTATATGCAGCACATAATGTCATTCAACATCTAGCCTTACACGGAGCTTCATTACGAATATTACGCGCTCCGTATAATCGTAAGTTTGATTCTTAAATATAATAACCGCATCGGAAAGTCTGTGCGAACGGTGCAATCTATTTTGGCTAGGCAAGACACACGCCATACACATACCACACATTATTCCCTGCGAGATAAGTTTAAGGAAACAGGTATTCTTCACAGTATATTTTAAATAACGTAATTTTTGTACATAAAAATATAAAGAATTATAAAACGATAGGTGATGTATATAATAGACAAAGTAACCCGACGACCCGTAAACCGACATAAGCTTGCGACTCCTGCTTTGCGCCTAGCAAAAGTACGTAAATCGTTTGTGGGTTTGGGTATAAGATTCTATAATAAAATTTCGAAATCAATTTTGGTCATGCCATTAAAGCAGTTTAAAAACACTGTTAAAAAGAGGCTGATACAGAAAGCCTACTATACTGTTGAAGATTACTTAGATGATAAGGATGTGTGGATATAGGTGCACTTCTACCCTGTACAAGACAGTAATAAATAAATGTAACTAGTTCTAAGATTTATATTTTAAAAAAGAGCAACCGCCGAGTTTCTTGCTGGCTCTTCTCGGCAGGAACAGCTTTCTGAACCAGCAGTAAAGTTGACGATTCAAAAGCACTTGTTTACAAGTTTACTTGAATAAAGAATATTTTGATTTTGATTTGATATCCCAGCACACGACACGTTAGCTTCGCTCACGGCCTAAACATCACTATCTAGTATCTAATAGTCGCGCGAGACATTGGTTCTGTGACAACTAAGTGAAAAGCTTATAGTGTACAAGTAAATAAAAGGTTAGTTAATGCAACCGCACCTTCATTAGCCCAGAGTAATCCGAGAGAGCTATGAACTATGAAGCTAAAACTGCACGAATGTCACATTGACGGCGACAGTGTTTATTTTATATTATTGACCTAATTATATAAATCAAGTTGTATTTGAAACAGATTGTAACAATATATACTACGTAATTTTATGTATCCGAGTTTCTGAGTAATTACAATTAAGAAATTTACTATAAATACTACACTACTACTAGTACTACTACGAAATATAATTTTTGCAACATTTTAAGTGGAAAATTGACTAATATACCTAAGCTCTATTTATGTTTAAATATTTATATATTCATAGAGTCATTGTTTGTGTATAAAGATATAATAAAATCAATAAATTGACAGTTGCATACGCCCCTACTTAATCACTATTCTCCTAGTACGTTATTTTGTACATGTATTTTTATATTTTTTTCCAGAAATGGATAGCTTGACTACGATGGTACCACCGATCAATTTAGTGGAGATCGATGTATCACATAACAAATTATCATCTTTACCGCAATGGCTCAGTGGTTGTTCGGACTTGACTAAACTCTTCGCAAGCAACAATCAACTAACTTCACTTCCTGATCATTTATTTTGCAGTGAACTTTCAAGTCTCAGTCATTTACACTTAGCACACAATAAAATAACAAATTTTCCATCTATGCCAAGACTGAGATCACCGTTGAAAGAGTTGCTCCTACACGACAACTGTATTCAATCTCTTCCAGATAATTTCTTCTCAATTTGTGACAGATTATGTATTTTAAACCTCTCAAATAACAGGCTGAGTCGATTACCTCGTGTCAGAGGAGCTTCCCCACATTGTTTAGAGCGTCTCTATTTGTCAGCAAACTGTTTAACAGACGAAGTTATAGATGTTATAATTACATTTCGTGGCCTTAAAATACTCCATGTTGCTTATAACTGCTTAACAAACTTACCTGAAAATTGCTTGAGTTTTTGGCCGGAAATTGAAGAACTAATAATTTCAGGAAACTCTTTAACTAAGTTACCCGATAATTTGCCACAATTAAATAATATAAAAGTTATACGCGCGCATTCAAATAGACTACGCAGTATTCCAATGTTTGCTTGCAGTGCTTCAGTTAAAATACTGGATTTCGCCCATAATGAATTAGATAGCATAGACTTGCGATTATTAGCTCCAAAACAATTAAAATTTCTGGATATATCATGTAATAAGAAGTTACAAATGGACCCATCCCAACTTAATGCATATAAATGTCAACGTCCGCTAAGTTTAGTAGATGTAACAGGCCAAAATGCACATTCATGGTCGCAAAAACCTAATTATCATGAAGAATTGAATGGTGCAACTCCATGGGTAACAGGATTTTCAGAAAGCCCCAGTAAAACTTTACAACTATCTTGTGCTCAGATTCGTTTGCCATCGTTTTGTAATAAAGAAGGTCTGTTTGCAATAATTGATGGAGAAACAGACGTTGAAGTACCAAAAATTTTACAATCCAATTTACCAGGATTACTTCTTGAAGAAAAGTCTATCAAAGAAACTGTGAATGAATATATGAAATATGTAGTACTGTCAGCTCATCGAGAGTTAAAACAGAAAGGACAAAGAAAAGGTGCTTGTCTTATTATGTGCCACTTATCTCCTATAAATCCACCAGAAAATGTTTTTGGGCAAACAACTCGAAAATATAATATGAGATTAGCAAACGTTGGTAGCACAAAAGCTGTTTTAAGCCGTCGTACGGGATCATTATGTTTAGGTGTTGAAAATAACAAACGTTTAGGCTTCTCTTCCCGGTATCCTAACACAGTACCTGACCCAGATATAATACAAACAGTCATAAAAGAAGATGATGAATTTTTGATCTTAGGAAACGGAAAATTTTGGAATGCTGTTACAGTAGACGCGGCTATATCTGAAGTAAGGGCTGAAAGAAATCCAGTATTGGCGGCAAAAAGATTACAAGATTTAGCCCAAAGTTATGGAGCTGAAGACTGCATATCCGTAATTATAGTACGATTTGATATAATTCGTCCTGATGTAGATTTATTAATGCGTGAGCTTCGAAATACAATTAACACTAATAAGTCAGTTTGTAGACCTGATTGTTGTTGCTCGCGCTTAGAGCCTTGCTGTCATTCTATTACACCACCGAAATGTTCCAGTGATAGATCGTCACCAAGTGGTCAAAGCGATCGACCTCAAAGCGAAATAGCAAATCCACAACATTATGCTAGTGTGAGGTCACATATTAGAGCATCTGAACGTAGACCTCGCGGTGCAGTTGCAAGAGCAATAAGGGTACGTGTTGATGAAGAAAAAGACGATGACCGAAAAATAGAAGATGTTCCATCTTCAGATGAACAATTTAAATGTTGGGAGTACATGTTGGAACAAAATACTCAGATGCTATTCGATAAAGAACTGGATAATCTTTCAAAGGGAATAAAGTCAAATGGGAGCTTAAAGAATTTAAAAGGACTGTCAGGTAGTAGTCCTCAGCTTCATTTAACAGGACAAGCAGAAATTCAAAAGCAGAACAAATCAAAAGTTCCATTTCTCTCTAAACATTTTGGGAGTGCACGATCTTTTGGCAACAATCTGAAGCCCGAATTCCGATTTGGATCGGGTAGAATGCCAAATGGAGGGCCAAATGCTGCATATTTTGGCTCGCTACAGAGACTGATGCCTTATCATTTAGAATACGATTTTGCTGTTATCCAAGAAAAAACGGCATCGTCACAAGACTCATTAGACGTCGAAGGCCGAATGCAACAATACTGGGGAGTGGCTACAACGGAACTGTAATATTTATTGTAAAAAAAACTAATTACGAATTGTAAATAAAACTTCAAACCGATTACCACATCATGTGTTATTATTAATACCTTTTAAGTATCGACTAGATTTTTTTTGCACAAAGTTTTATATCACTATGATCTTATTACGTGAGCTATTCTTAATAATAATTACATTCATTTTATGTACAGTAATATTGTTATGATTACATGAACGTTTATATTTACCGCATTCATATAATTAAATATTTATGATAATTGTAACGACTAATTTAATAGATTTATAATAACATACGGCTATTATATTTACAAATAGCAAGCTTTTCAATGAGAACTGCTTCTATGCATTCATTATAAACATATTATAATGATTGTGCAACCCACAGTTTAATTAATAGTTAATACCCAATTCCCACTAACACTCATAAAGGTAGATCTGGTGAACCACCTGCAAGGTTTTAGTCAAATATTAAAGATAATATTGGGAGATAAAAACTGGGAAATTAAGGAATAATTTTGTTTACGTGTTAATTTACAGTATATGAACTTGGACCATTTTAAAAATTGATTGACTTAACTTGGACACAATATAAACATTATAATTGCTCGAATCATATTAATCTAAATATTCGGTTAAATTTACATTTAATATTATCTATGTGTGTCTGTTACACATGAAACGATCACAGTTCCCTTTTAACTACGAGTTCAAGCGGTTGTACGGCGAGAACTTGAGCAGGGCAGGGTGCAGGGTGCGGCGGGGGCGCGGGCTGCGCGTGCGCCGGTGGCGGCCGCCGCTAGGGATAACCCCTCGGAGAGTAGTGGTGGGGCTCTCCTAACCAGGAATCAGGTGAAGGAGGAAAGTCAGGGTATCCCCCAGCAGCTGGGGATGATGAGCTGCTCATGTCAGAAGCACCGCCTGCTCCCCCTAGTCCAGCGCCGCTCATAGCTTGACCTATATTGATATAAACAACATGTAATGATTAACAGACAGCTCATATACCAGCCTCAAAAGACCAACGTAAAGAGTAAGTCTTGTAAAAGAGTTTATATTCTTCTATATTTTTTTACTAACTTATTAAGAACAAATAAAAATATCATTTAGGTATGTTTCATTGTACAAAATTTTGTAATAAATTTAAATCAGGATCTTGAATTTAGTACATTTAAATCCATTTCTAAATCCAAATCCAAAGCTCGTATTAGACTGTAGGAAAAGTAAACTAATGGCCAGTTCGCATTCCAGTACTCTGGACATAAGCCTCCTCCTTTTTGGAGAGAAGGGTTTAAGCTTAGATCTACTAGAGATATACAGAGTTCCTCACGGTAACATTGCAGTTATCAATTCGGCACATAAGTTTCAACAGCCTGCCCAGGATTTGAAACCGAGTCTTCGAAAGTCTGTTTTCACTACTTAACTATGATAGAGTTTTATTAAAACGTAGCGTCTCCTAATTCACCCATAATATAATAATGTACCACGATTTGCTTACCAATATTAGTATAGACGAGGTGATCAGGTGGGTAGTGATAATGAGCGTGCGGTGGAGAATGTGCTCGCAAATACGGGGGGGTAGCACCAAAGCGGGTTCCCGCCGCACCACCCGCTGGTGAGCCTTCTTCACCCCCTAAGGCTGCTGTGCTGTAGCTATCATTGCTTAACTCTAGATAAAAAAATAAAGTACAATGTTAAAGTAAAAGGAAGAAGAGCTTTTCTACATATATATCTAAGTTTCACCTGTATGTGTATGAGTGCGTATTGTGCGTCTTCGAAGCAATTTATCATTTTAGTTATTTTTGTATCAACATTTAAATATTGAAGTGTTGAAGACACCATTAGCTAAATCCGTCTCTAGGATAGAGCTAAGAGACAACTGCAAATAGACGATTTATACTTTATTCTTGAGTGGCATACGGGATTACCTGGTCCAGATAATGATAATTGACCCAATTATTATTTACTTTTTAGTATATTTTATAAATAGAAACAATGTTTATAAACAAAGTTTCAATCATCAAGTTACATAATACAAACTTACCATGGTGGCTGAAAGAGTCTAAATCGATTTTAAGCTCATCTTTATCGAGGAGTCTGTCGTGTCTGGGCGACCCACTACCACTTCCTTTCATGGACCGGAAGTATTGGGACCAACGTGTCCGACCTGCATCCTTTTTTAACCGCTTTTCTTTCGCTCTCCTTTAAATCAAAGAGATAACGGTTTTAGTTTTATTATAACAACTGTAATTACTGTGAAAATGACATATTATTTTAAGAGATAGTATTCTTTTTAAAAGTAGTAGCTATAATTACATGATTTTAGATTTATAGAATTAGGCGTTAATTTGCAGAGATCCATAATACAAAAATAATAATAATACATTATTTTGCAATAATCCGCGATAAAGTAAATAGAAAATATATATAGTGCTAAATGTATAGGGGACTATCCATTTTTTCATACCCGATATATTAACCTCCACCACCGCCACCACAATACACAAGCACTATCTAACTCAACAATCGTTTCGCCCTGCAACCGAAGCATCATCAGAAGATAGACGCCACGAAAAAATCGTGTTTAATTATTACTTTTGTAATTTAAGATTATTATTTTTAATGTTTACATTCATTCAAAGTTATGAAAATTATGTATGTACATTTGTTTAGTAAACAAATGTTCCTTTTAAGGCTATTTATTACTTTGCCCATTGTAAGTTTATAATATTTATAGTGATATTTAAACAAAAAAACTAAATTTTATTTGATGTATGTGGGGTTTCCGTAACAATTAGGCCCAATTCTGGCACCCTCCTTTGCATCAATTATTGTTAGAATGTTATGAGTACCTATAATTTGGAAACATAGAGGAAAGATGATGTATTGAATGTTTATATTAGTTTATTGATATATATGATTTCTAGTTGGTAGCCTTATCAAAAAAAAAGTCATGATATAGGAACAAAGCATGCAAATAACAGTAGCCCTAGTTCTCTTATATACAATATTGTTACTAACGTGTATATACGTAGCGCTTAGACAAAATGAGTACAAGAACATACAATACAGATCGATTAAAACTACCCGACACAAACTGCACCCTATCGCGTATGTTTAGCGTGTGTTATTAGCGAACCGGCGGGGAGTCCGGCGATGTGCGCGTTTAATTAAGCCTCCACCCAGCCCGCCGGGACTGCGTGCTGCGATATAGCCACGACGGATTATTGGAACAATGTCCGAAATTACTTTTATGGTGTTATTGTTTGTAGTACTTTATTGATTAAAGAACATTATCTAACTAATAACTTGGCCCTACTTAGTTACTGCCTGTAGAATGAGATCTGGGTATATTTCATTAAGATTTATATTTATCTTATGAAAAAAGTTGAGTCACCAATTGTCTATCGTGTGGTAATATATTTATCACTTCGTATTATAGCGTATTCAGAATGATGAGATGCAGAAAAAAAGTTTTATAACCTGTTTGTTAATAGAATGGAAATCGGCTTTTATGAATAGCATTTTAATTGATCCTAATACTGATCAAACATAAAATAATATATATATTTGGCATAAATAGTTGAAGAAGTAAATAAAATTTAAGTAAAATAAAATATATCGCTCTGGTTTTAGCAAGACTAATAACTACTTGATATTCTCAAAAACTTTTGGTCTAGTGTTTTGATCCAAGTTCTATGTGTTCAAAAGTCTACAGTCAGGCGCACAAAAAAGCTAAACGAATATATTTTGCTTTGTGTGTTTATGTTGCTTGTTAAATAATAATATCATTATCTGGGACGGAAAATAACTCTTTATACCAGCGTGCACAATAGGTATTGCAAGTCAAGCATTGTGATAACGTGCGCGTTTTACGAGGCGCGGCCAAAGCGCAGGGCGTGACGGCCGCCGTGACGGTAGCCGCTCGCGCGAGACCAAACATACTATGATAGCTAAACGCCTGCACATATCAACTGATATTGTGTACTATTTGCGGAACGTATTTATAGAAACATTCGCTAGCAACTAGTATTTGCAAAAAAAAATGTTAATGTGATACCTAAAACTGGATAGTTGAATAAGTTATTTCACTATAATTATAAATCGAACATATTTCACATCGCGCTGTACGCAAAGGCTTTAGTGAAAAATGATTCAAAAAGACACGTTTATTCTGCATAGTTACTCAAGTTATAGTTACTGCACACTTTAGAGATCGGTATTTTATGATCATTAGATTAATTTTAACAAATTATGAAAGAGAAAAGTAAAAGAAAGTTAAATTGTTTAGACTACAATTTACAATACAGCCTTGTGAACACTTTTAAATCATTTACTGATTTATTTAGATATTTTATTGATTTTGAGTACTAAAGTCTGCAATAACAACATTTAATAATTTAAATAGGTCTCGCATCAATGCGTTTCAAATATAAAATAAGAATATAATAAATCCTACAAATTGGTATTTTAAACTATAATGTGCTACGTAGTTTATAAGCTTTATGTAGCTGAACAGTTTATATGAACAAAATAACTATTCATTGAAGATAATTGTAGTACAGAGAAAATCTACAAATATGAATAATGAGCGAATGATTCTATTCAATACCTTTGTATTCAATAAATCAATATAAAACAGAAAATAAGATTTTGTTGACAAAATGTGTTTATTTGTTATAGTTATATCAGTAAACCTATAATAATGAGGCTATAAACTATTAATCTTTATTTACGTCTTGTTAATATACTGACCATTACAAAATTAGTGTTAACTCGCTTTTTCGCTTTTAGCTTGTATGCAAAATCGATTATTAACAACCAAAATCGATTTAGCAATTAATATGGTTTTGGAAACGGTTGATGCTTGATTAGATGCTTAAACCTTTTTTTGCCTTAGTATTTAATACTTATACACTTTGATGTATACAGTTTTTTACTACAACTGCGCGAGGTCTTCAACATAATATCAATAAAACCGTAATGTACCATCAACTTGAACCCTCTGGAACAGTTGCAGTATCTTTTAGTAAAAACCGTACAAAATTCCGATCAGTAGATTTAAAAAATATCGAGCACTTTGTTTTATAATAAGTATAAGGCGATAATTCTTATTTGCGGATTTTTTTATTTCTTTACCGAAAACAATAGACTAAGAGGTCGTTCACCAACTATATGGTCCAACCAACTGCGCTAGTCTTGCACGTATAAACCATTTTATGAGATACTTTATAATCACTAATAGCAGCCTGTAGATACAAGTGATACATTCGAGGATAGAGTCTGGCCAAGACCTTAAAGACCAGAAATGAAGAAATGACCGGAGAGAGAGAGAGAATTTTTTGCGAAGTGCTTGGGAAAAACGATTTCTATTGTCACTAAGACCAGACTAGTCCGTACTTTGGTATTTTCAATATTCCTCTGTGCATTGCAATCGCGGACGATTAGGGCAAAAGATCGCAATAAATTTACGCGTTCGAGAAGAGGTGCTGCAGAAGGATGCTTCGCATACCATGGACCGCCAAAAGGACAAATAAGTCTATATTTGATCAATTAAAAGTTAAGGTTCGACTCTCAACAATATGTTACCAAAGAATCCTAGGATACTTTGGTCACATTGCTCGCCGTCATCCAGATGACCTTGACAAGTTAATAGTAATGGGCAAGATCAAAAGGCAAATGACCCCGCGACCGATCACCTAGCCGCTGGTGTAACCAAGTGACCTAACTTACTGGTCTCACTGTAACATCTGCCCTAAGAAAGGCCGAAAGCTGGGAGAAATGCGAGGAAAACTGTACGAACTATGAAGTACTTTCATTTAAGACACGACCTTCACTAACGAAGAATCCGACAGAAGATGAAGGACAAAACGTTTCACACTCACCTATTTTGAAACCAGACTTGGACCACGCGCATGTCCAGGCCGGTATCTTGGGCGAGTTGCTCTCTCACGTGCCGTGCAGGCTTTGGACTACTGCTGTACGCGCTTTTCAGTGTTTCTAGCTGCTTGGCAGTTATTGTAGTGCGCGGTCGTTTACTGGCTGCGTCGCCGTCTAGCGAGCCCTCGCCTGTTAAACACAAATTACCTATAAATGCATATTATAACCTTTTCCAACCTTAAAGTAAATTTTATAAATGAATAAACAATGTATTACGAATTTATATAATATTTATGTTATGAAACTATAATTGGAATCAAAATAATATTGAGCGGTTAATTGTTATAACGGACTCTTCCAATAGTAAATGGACGCGACGGGAACATTCGAGACAAAATTTTGACTTAGTTATTAAAAATACGTTATATTATAGTTTTATACTAATGGAATAGTACCGATAGACATCCACTGCCCGACATGTAATGATACCTATCATTATAGGATCTCTACGCCACACGATTTTCTAAATCATTTAAATAATAATTAATTAAAAAGTAATACTTATGTTTTCCTTCTTACTTTGTATTTTTATCACAACAATATATTTCTTTGTTACATAGTAAATAGTTATGAAAAAAATAAAACAGGGAGATATACAGAAGCACAAAAGAGATCTTATCATTAAAAGTGATCTCTTACAGATAACCTCGACGTTGGTGAAGTAAAGAATAGACAGGTTAAGAACTATACACAGGACGATAAATTTTATAGATTAAGAAATCAACAATTTATAGAACCAGGCGTCACTTTGCCGAATTCCATAGTACAGAAGCTATAATAGAGTTGCTTTGCTATAATCATAGTTTGTACAAGTTATAGCTGAAGAAATTAATTAATACTAATATTAAGAAGCAATACAACAGAACTAACTACTTTGCTATAATCCGCACGGGTTAAGTGAATGCATGCAAAGCCAATGTGTATGAAGCAGACAAAATCTACGCACCTTATACACGCAGGACCAGTCACCACATGCACCCCAAGGCGCAATTCACCAGCAACAACGCACACAAAAGCAGCACACACACCCACCACCACAATCTCGACGATCGTTTCGCCCCGAAACCGAAGCATCATCAGGAGGATAGGCTCCACGACAAAAATCGTACTGATCGTACAGTACGATGTATAAGGTGCGTAGATTTTGCCTGCTTCATACACATTGGCTTTGCATGCATTCACTTAACCCGTGCGGATTATAGCAAAGTAGTTAGTTCTGTTGTATTGCTTGTAATATGGAATTCCGCAAAGTAACGCCTGCTTCTATAAATCATTTAATATTAAGAATTTTAATTTACCTTTCGCTCTCGCCGCTTCATAATCGGGCTTACAGACGAGCTTTCCGTCTTCCATAAGGTAGAACTCATCACCGGTGTTCAGAGTCCGCGCGCAAGCGGCACATGCGAAACATCGCAGGTGATAGACGTGGGCCTGGGCTCGCCGCACCACTTGCGTCGGCGGGATCCCTTGTCCGCAGCCCGCACATTTCGTGCCGAAGCGCCTGGGACAACAGCCGCAACCAACAACATTATCAAAGTGACATTACATGGATGGCAGCAAAGTAGATACGGACATCTGCATTTTTGCGAAAAAATGTAAAGTAGATTTTAATCAACCCTCTATAAGTTTCTATTAAAATTATTTCAGTTTTCGAAATAATGAAGAAAATGTGGCACGTAAATAAACATATCTACAAACGAATTTAAATAAATGACGTAGTAGAAACGTACATTTAAATTTGCCCACCACTTCGGAACTTTGGCAGATGATTGAAACGCAAACAAAGCTATCAGTCACTTGTCACTTTCTTGTGTGTATGATTACGATGCCTTTTAATTAAAATAATGTTATTTTTGCATAGGTTATTTTGTTACAAACTATAATACTTTTAAATATGGCCCTGAAAGGTGTACAAAAAAAAATTCTGATTTAGTAAACTTAAAAAAATACATTGAGATTGAATTGATTGCTTTTGAATCACAACGTATAAACGGATATCATTTAAATATCTTCTATTACTTCGAAATTTTTTCAGATTAAAAAAATACAATTATTTCAGCAAAACCACGATATAGCAATAAAACCTGCTATACAATCAATTTAATTTAATTTAAAAGGTTTTTTTTATTATCGTATTTTTTTTTTATTATCGTTGCATAACTCTCAAAATGGTCAGTATTTTTTTCTAAATGTCCTCTGCTGTAAAATGACGATTATGCAGATGCCCGTATCTACTTTGCTGTCATCGATATGATTGGAGTAAAAATTCATTGCATTCCATTTTGGATGCCTATAAGACCGTGAGAGATGATCAAAAAATTTATAGACTTCACGTTACTTTGCGTTAAGCTCACCTTACGAAAAAAGAGAAGAATTAGAGATAAGATTAAAAAATATGTACGGTCTTGGCTATTAGATTCTCCTATATGATCTGCAGGCCTACCATGAACTCTTATTACGACGACCGCTAAGTGCTTTCTTTTCGTACCATGAGGTGTAAATTGCATTGGTGCCGTAATGTTTGAAAAGAATAACGTTATATGAACTATAGCTAGCTTTGTCTCTTTTACTCACATGTTCTTAGGACGAATTCCGAACGCTCATTCGGCAACGACTTAAAGTGTGCGTCTTTAAGACGTCAAGCTACGAATAAGCAAAACAATTTCGTTTACGTCTTTAATTGAGTCGCAATAAGAGTTCATGGTAGGCCTGCAGGTTCTAATGCCGGTATGGACCTATGGCATTAAATATAGTAATATCATACAACAATTTCAACTGCTATTGTTATAGCATCCTGGTACGTACACAAGTCAAGTTGCAAAATCTCTTAACAAAGTTTCATGTCCCTACTGTTAACCGTTGAGGATTTGTCTCGTCCGTTGTCCATCCTGGCAGCAGCATCAGGTCATGGTCATCATGAGCATGCATTGTCATCGGGATTGGACTATGTATAAAATTTCAGCTCAATCGAACACTGGGGAATGGGATAAATTTAACTTGCAAATCTTGCAAGTTAAATTTATCCCCTTGCGAAGTTGCACCTTAATATAAATACATAGTAAGTTGAATAAAAGCTTTTAACAATGAAGACATTTATCGACTTCATCAAGTTGATTTTGTAAATAAAGTTATTAAGTATGCTAAAGCCTAAAGGTGAGAGACTGAAAAGGACAAAACCTTTTGAGTAAGCGTAATACAAATTTAAATTCAAATTCGAAATATTCTTTAATCAAGTAAACTTATAAGTGCTTTCGAATCGTCAACTCTACCTACCTCTAGTTGTAATATAATGTACAACACAAGAACAAAGTGTCGCCTGTCGTCAAATACCTAGGCAAATCCTGTGACAACATGATAATAACATGATTTGACTTACCTTACTCCACTTAGAGTGGGATAAGGGCAGGAGGATGATAAGGATGATGATGACAAGAACAAAGTGTATAAAACACTTTAATAGTAAGATTTAATATGATTTGCTTCTTAATCTATGTACATGTTCAATCATAGACTTAACGTTACTTGGCATTACTTAATGCAAAAGTGATGAAAATATGCTTTAGATATTAACCCATAAAGATTTTGGCACTAATCAATATCCATTAAGTAAACTTTATCGTTAAAAATTACACGACAGATAATGATGAATGATGTTTATTTTATTCTATGGACCTAATATTATATTGATCTTAGAGAAAACTACGAAAAGTCGTTCTAATTTGTAAATTTCCGTTACTATATACGAATAAATAATAATAATAATCATCTTTATTTCAAGCATCGTTAGCGCAAATGCAATTTACAAAATTAATAATAATAAGAAGAAAATAAAAATCATAAAATTCAAATTAAAATTTTAAATCAAAATAAAGATAAAAATGAATGGGTGAATGGATTTCAGGACTGCCTCACCTTAGTAAAGCACCTTAGTAAAGTATTGTAGGGTAGGCGGGTCCATATAAATATGTTTGTGTCCGAGATTCTGTTAAAAATATAACCAGTTAAGATAAGAGACTTACTTGAAAAAATCTTCAGTGCAATAGAGTTGGTTGTTTCTTGCAAAACATTTTCCTGACAGCATTGCTCTACACTCGACGCAGCGTAGACAGCCCGCGTGCCAGGTGCGATCAGAAACTTTCAGCACGTATCGATCGACTATCATTTCATGGCATCCCCCGCATTTAGGAATACTGGCTGCACAAAACAGAAAATAATTTATCTTCTTTGTAAGGGAATTTTATTTCAAATTTCGAGAACTTTTATACTAATATTATAAATGGGAAAGTCTTTATGTCTTTCTGTCTGTTACGCTTTCACGCCTAATCTGCTGGAGCGGTCGGTATACTCGTAGATTTGTCATGTTTGTAGAAACTATAACAGAACTAACTACTTTGCTATAATCCGCGCGGGTTAACATCAGTAGGATAGGCTCCAAGACAAAATCGTTATGAGTAATTGTAATCATTACGATTTTGTCGTGGAGCCAATCCTCCTAATGATGCTTCGGTTTCGGGGTGAAACGATCGTAGAGATTTTGGTGGTGGTTGTGTGTATTGCTTGTATGCTTGTTGCTGGTGGAGGCGTCTTGGGATGCATGTGGTGACTTGTCCTGCATGTGTAAGGTGCGTGATTCTTGCCTGCTTCATGCGTTGTTGCTTGCTTCATATTGTGTGTCGGTAATATCTTATCGATCCGAAACTTGGTCGGTCTTTATATTTTTCATAAGAAATCTCAGACCCTCTACGTGATTAAATCAACAACAAGGTGATCAAGATCACAAAAAAAGTAAAACTGAAGAGCTGATGTAACAGACACATATGCGATTACAGTAGTACTGACTTCTGTCCGCATATTTCTTTAGAGTATACTTCAGTGCCAAAAAACTGTAGCCTTTAAAAACAAAATCATAACAATAATCACATTGATCCGATGCTCTTTTCCAACGTGATAAGAACAAACAAACAGGGCTTTGTATTTATAATATTAGTAAATACAGTAACGCACAGTATCCCTATATGTATGTTTATCATTTGAATAAATCTGTTGCACTATATTAATAAAAGTTGCACTGATTTCCACCACATTTTATTATTAGGCTTTATGTATTTTATTTCGTGAATTGGCAAGTCATATTAAACATAAATTTGAAAATCTGCTTGACTGTCTGTTACGTTTTAACGGCAAAGCCCCTAATATTGGTGAAATGAAGCATAATTAAAGTAATATACACCGAGGTAACATATAGGATAAAAAATGTTTTTCTTTCAGGAACCAAAAAATCACATATTTCATTATTCAGGATACGTAAAACCTAATTTGGCGTCAATAAAGTTACGGGTATCACCAATTATATAAACTTATAATAAATTCGCTCACAAACCCCGCATTCTCTCACACTTAGAAACCACAGTGTAGCACAGAACCCGCAATGAACTACGTACATAGAAGCACTTCCGGTAGATGTTCGAGTTGTATAGGTGGCACGCGCATGTCACCAAGCTCGTCCTCAACACCGGGGTACATCATAGTACCCAACATGGTCCGCGACCGCCCTTAGCCGCTGCGCCCGGCGTACTGACGCCACCCCACAATACTACCCCAAACCCTCTTATCAGTACCCACACGCTATTGGCCAACATCTCTCTGATGATAACAGCTAACACGCCTCTCAACCAATCCCTATATCGAGTCCACCCAGCGATCGATAGCAATGAAAATCCTTGTTACAGAGCCTGTGGTATTTAGTACTGTACATTTGTTGCGTTTAGTACACTAACGGTTGTCCAAGCATCATGATCATTATTTTAACAAACATATTTGTCTTTAAGAATTATGATCACAAACATTAAAATAAATATTAAGAGTAAAACAAATTGACTCTACCGAGCCTAAAATGGAACATTTGTGGCTCACACATTTATAAACACATGTTAACCGATAATTTGTCGATATGTTTAATAATTTTGTTACTTTACCGCTTCTCTGTCAAGGTTTACTTCTGTTTGCATAGAAAATTGGAGCATACACCCACCATGCACTGTATTGCTGATTAGCTGGTTATAAGTATCTCAGGAATCGACAAGTTTAATCACGATATTTACCTATACTCTAAATCCCGTGAAAAATTCTAAATATCGATTAAGATAAAACATTCGAAACTGCTAAATTATTAATCCACAATTTATTTATATCAGTTGCTAATTACTGTATTATTTGTCGATATTTATAGGAATAACACAAATGTAAGCCTTTCACTATTTTTTTTTCTTAGAGAGACATTGGAGCTTAAACTCACTGGTTACAAATATCCCATTACTGTTTTGGTCTTCATTGTACAGTGTAAATTGTAGATATCAAACATGCATATTACAGAATAACTAAAAGTGGCTGTCCGACTGTCTTCAATCTGCAGACTTTTGGCAAGGATTACTCTGTTCGAAACCGTTAAGTCGTTTGTTCCACATCAAAAGTTCAATGTTGGATATTCGATCTGTGCCACGTGAAACCAGTTGTTCCTTTAAAATAAAAGAGTATGAAAATATTTTATTCCTCAAATATTAAATCAGTCTATAGTATAACTATGAAAACGTAGCAGGAGTTTAGACTCAAAAATGCTTCAATCAATACTTAGACAATACGCTGTCTTGCTTTTATTTAATCTAAGACCGTAACAGAGTCTGCAAATATAAAAAAATAGTTCATACTACATAAAGATCTGAGTACAGAACAAAGATGAGATCGTTATCATGGAACGTTATATACATTCCATGACAGTCTCTGGAGTCTATCAGAACTTCCTCAACAAATAAGTAGGTACTAACAATAAATCTGTAACGCAATCCGGCCTAGACCGTGGTCAAGCGTGCCCCGACGCAATGAATTATACAAGTGAGCGAAAGGGCACCGGCGTGTGTGACTTTACGACTACATAAATCACTGGGCTCAGCCACTCCTATGCACCGCTGGCATCGATTCGTTATTCAAATACATTTGGTACAAAAATATTAAAAAAAATTCTAAGTTTTAACAAGACTTTTTTAGTTTCTTTAGAAAGGCCCTGATACAAGACAGATACATGCGTTGATATATCTACCTCGACCTACATCTGCGGCGGCAACACTTAAATCACATTGAGAGCATTTGTAAGTTTTACATCTGATCCTAACATTATCTTGTTCATAGATTTCTGCCTAGATCCTTAACAGTCAATAAGAGCCCCGTATGAAACTAGTCGGGCTCATCCGATAAAATATACATTTATTATGAATACCACTCACGATAGTTTAAATTCAAAAAGTCGAAAAAGTTATGTAAGTTAATTAAGTTATTAAGTAAATTAAGTTAAAGTTAAGTTATTTAATTAAAAAAAGTTTTTGTATATATTTTGGTTTCTGTTTATTGGATAAATTTAACTGAGCTATTACAATGTGAGATTAATATAAATATTACCGTGGTATCCGGCTGAGTAGAATAGACCACCCTCATTTCTTACCGAGGTTTCGTAAAATACGACTAAGGTAAGTTGACGTCAGACAGGCGGCCGGTCGTTAAATACGTAGCCAAATCATGTGACAACATGTTTGTAACATGTTGTGCCGACTTCACTTAAAGTGAGATAAGGGCAGGAGGATGATGAGGATAATGATTATAAATTCGAAAGTCTGGTACGTTTTATGGCCAATCCACTAAACCAATATACATAAAATTTGGCACAATTAATGCTCATATGTATACCGTGGTAACATATAGAATATAAAATCCTGTATTATCTACGGGAAAAGCAAGTGATTGAGAAACCACTTGTATTATTTAATATATCAAGGTTTTTTCAATCGCTATTTGTTAAAGTCTGTAAATTAAAGAAATAGGTTCTATATTATGATGTTTGCATTACGTCCAAATAGTTATTTCAAAAAGTTTCTATATATTTCGTTTTTGTGTATTGGATAAATTTAACTGAGCTATTTTAATATAATATATTCCTTGTAAGTCATACGATTATTTAGTAAAATAATTAAACTATGCTCTAAAAAAAAGGATAAACTCTCTCAGTCTTCCCGGATCGATCTGATTTTTGTAATAGAGATATTTGCAGAGTTGGAGAGTAACAGAAACTACTGTTTATCCCTAGATTACAGTCTAAGACCAACGACGTTGCGGATAAAAGCTAGTATATTATAAGTTAGTGTATCTTCAAAACTTTCGTAGTATAAATAGCATGTGCTCTTATAGTTTATTTTCTTATATAATAAATAATTTAAGAATTCCATAAGAAATAATCATGTAGTTCATATAAACTTTTGAATTGCAAGGGGTGGTCGCGTGCATCCCGTGGGTCGCGGCGCGTGCGCTTCGCTGAGGGTTGGGGCATTGCCAGAGCTTCTTGCCGCTAATCTCCACATCGGATGCGACAGCCGCTTACTCGACTGGAATCAATTTAGAAAATTTACAAATCTTTACTTTTTTTTTTATTACTATGCTAATTTTCCATTGCAAATGCAAATTTGAAGGACTTCCGTCGGATTGATAAGGAGATAGTTCGTTTAAATACAGACAATCCTATGCCAATTGAATCCAGCATCTATGACTTTTCCAAGTTTTTATGTTTCTATGTGTGTTTAATATGAGTTTCTTTTACTTCTCTCGGAGAAGTGGCTATGCAGGGTATTCAGGCCCAGTATCAATTTGACCATTCCCGATTTATTATGATCGCCATCGCTTACGGTTCGCTTCTAAACTTGCGGGTCCACGGGTCACGAGTGCAATTCCCGCCGAAGGCCAACATTTTCTTACAACAATTTGTTGGTTCTTCGACTCCGGGTAAATATAATATGTATTTGAGTATCTAGTTAAAATTATGTAAGTATATGTTTTCTAATTATTTGTCTCCAATATAACAAGTATTAGATAAATTACTTTGGGGACTGAAGACCGTGGGTGTAAGTGTCCCATACATATATTTAATTATTTTATTTTAGTCCTATATTTTAGAAATTTGCAGGATCTTTCACCTCCTCTTTCTATAAATAGTACTACCTATGGCGAGCATATCTTTTTATTTATTGTTTATTTATCAGCTCCGGGAAGTCCACAGCAAGGCAAAGGAGTCTTCTGAATCTTCAGGCAGAATCTGTATGATTAACATTTGTCTAGTTAGTCCTCAGTTTCTGTAAGCACTCTCGCTAGTCTGCATAAGTTTGTTCTTAGCGCTAAATCTTAACGAATCTCTTTTATTAAAGGGTTTTATTTGGACGCGTTTTTTTTTGTGAGAAAATAATTTAGATGTAGATGTTGATCCAATTGAAGAAAAGAACTTACAATCTTCAGATTTTCGGAATTACTTATTCCTTAACTTCGTTTAAAAATATATTTATATCGATTTATAAGAAGAGAAAGACCGGCTTGAAGCTTTGTTACATTAAGTTGAGCAAGTAGATTTTGTCTCATATTTTTGGTTTCCCCAAAGACATAATTTCTACATGCGCGTGCCGCGCCCTCGATTATGGTATTAAGTTACCATGGGAAAAATAGTTATCGTATGGGACCATCTCCAACAAACCCTCGACACATTTCAATAGTACAAATATGGGTACAATATTTGTTCGTAGTAACTTGAATATATTTTTACATCCTATACCCATAACTTTGTTCACGTCAACTTAAATATTACAGTCACCTCAATTATTTCATTAATTTTTTCTTCATCCGAATGTTAGCAGTTTTACAGTTAACACTTTAGTCGTACTAAATTTTACCGATATGAGCAGTGTCACAGACAAGAAAGGGTTACAGACAGAGAGACCGTCTACGGCATGCTACAAACATGTTGTCGAATGATTTGGCATTCGATTTTTACGACCGGCCGCCTGCCCGACGTCAACTTACCTCTGTAAGAAAGAGGGTGGCCTATTCTACTCAGCCGGATACCGTAAGGTGGGTCAACTTACCTTAGTTACCTTTTACGAGACCTCGGAAAATGAGGGTGGTCTATTCTACTCAGCCGGATACCACAAGGGCATTTATAATATAAGTATGGACGTGTAAATCGTCTGGAATTAGATTATATACTTTAGATGTTGAGATTTTATCTGTATAAATACACGTACTAAAATGATTTTCCCCATCCTTATACAAAAAACTAAGCCGTTCGCGGTCGTTACCGAAAGCGCTTAGTAGATCTATAGAGTAATTTATAGAATTAGGCGTTACTTTGCGGAGATCCATAATACAAAAGTAATAATAAAATTATTTTGCTATAATCCGCGATACAGTAAATAGAAAATATATATAGTGTTCAAAGTATAGTGGACTATCCGTATTTTCATACCCGATACGTGCAGGATTCGTAAAAACACTTGCACAAACCTCCACCACGTCCACCACAATACACAAGCACTACACACGTTCACTATCACAAACTCAACAATCGTTTCGCCCCGCAACCGAAGCATCATCAGGAGATAGACTCCACGACTATGAGTATCGATAACCATGATCGGATTGTAGTAAATCTTTGTTAAAATGACTATGGCAAGTCATCAAAACTTCTAAAAGACCTTCTCTGTCCTTTTAAAGAGAAGGCTTAAAGCTTAGGCACATCACACATTCCTAATGCAGATTGATGAGTAACACAGTATTTTAGGAACTTGTTAAAATGTTTTTCTTTACCAATATCTTTTTTTCTTTCATAAGATTCATCTGCGGTCAGTCATAGCACTATGAGTAAATTTCTAGTTAATATGTAGAAACCGGCTATTCTCACGTCTAATTTTTGTCTGGTCAGCCCGACGAGTTTCGAGCCCATCCGGGGCACTTATCATGAGCTCGTTACACGACGTTATCGCGGCGGGAACCATATTAACTATGAATACTACTCACGACAGTTTAAATAGTAAAAAATTAGCAAATTCGTTGAATGTTTTTGTTTTATATCGGACGATCCTCATTAGGACTCGACGCTATCGGTCGCTGCCTAGACTCGTTTGCCTACATCGAGAATAAAAAATTAACCAAAATGCACGTGATAAATTTTATATATCAATGAGGCACAATTTTTTTTATAGAAAATTTATTGCCCAGGAATTGAATTCGCGATCCCTAACAGGATCACAGTCTTGCCGTTCAGCAATCGTGACTTCTTTCAAATTCAATTGAAATTCAAAATTTTCTTTATTCAAGTAAACTTGTAAACAAGTGCTTTTGAATCGTCAATTTTACTGCTGGTTCAGAAAGCTGTTCCTACCGAGAAGAACCAGCAAGAAACTCGGCGGTTTTAAAAAAAATATAAATCTTAAAACTAGTTACATTTAGTTATTACTGTCTTGTAGAGGTTAGAAGTGCACCTATCCACACATTCTTATCATCTAAGTAATCTTTAACAGTATAGGCTTTCTGTATCAGCCTTTTTTTAAAAGTGTTTTTAAACTGCTGTAATGGCATGGCCAAAATTGATTTCGGAATTTTATTATAGAATCTTATACCCAACCCCGATTTACGTACTTTTGCTAGGCGCAAAGCAGGAGTCGTAAGCTTATGTCGGTTCCTACTTTGTCAATTATATACATCACCTATCGTTTTATAATTCTTTATATTTTTATGTACAAAAATTACATTGTTTTAAATATACTGTGAAGCAAATGTAAGAATACCTATTTCCTTAAACTTCTCTCGCAAACTTCTGCAAAGTAACTATGTGTAAAATATTTAGTTAACAATGTTAGAATGAATAATTACAATAGTATGATACGGATGGGCACGCCCGCCCATTGCCAACGGGGCATTAATTCGATAATGTCCTTTTTATCTGATTACGTTGGAACCGAAAAATTATATCGTCGTGTAATTAGATTAAAATGCAATTTAGAGATGCGCGACAGGCGGCATGGGACGCAGACGCGTCCGGAGACGCTTTATGGCGCTTTCGTTGTAGGGTGCTGACTTAGTGCTTTAGACTTACTATCTCAATGTCAATTATAAAACTATTGTTACTATGAGTAAGTATAAAGAATAACGTTGTATATCAAAACAAATCCTATAACATTCAATTATCTAGACTGACCCGCTGGCTCAGTTGGCAGTGACCCTGTTTTTTAGTCTCGGGTTCGTATCCCGCCGAGGGTCAACATTTTCTATAAATAATTTGTTGGTTCTTTGAGCCTGGGTGTATATTTGTATTTAAGTATTTAAAATTATATATGTGTATCTTTACCAGTTGCCTGTCACCTATGTATGACACAAGTAGTAAGTTACTTACTTTGGGGACGGACGACCGTGTATGTAAGTGTCCCATGTATATATTTATTTGTCCAAAACTAAGTGCGTCCCGCGGCTAAAAGGTAGTTAATAGACATTAAGAGTAAGATGGATATGTAGAATATAAAGGAAAATCGAGTTTTTTTATATCTTCCATTGTTCTGCTAATATTACAAAAAAATGTTCTTGCATTGGAACTGTCTTGTGATAATTATAAACACAAAAAAGAATTTGCGAAATGGTTTACGTTTCGCTCACCCGTGATGGTTACATTAAATCCGCTCACCCATGATTCAAGGGAAATAGAGATTCATTTTATATAATTAATATTATGTAGATTAAATTATACCATTTGCATACAGTCTTTCTGTATTTACACGTACTGTACACCCCAAATATGTAAAATTCACTTTTCTGCAGTTTCATATATATTCCTAGTAGTCATTCCTTCTTCTTTATTTCTTTGTTTTAGTGATTGAACATTTCTTATTTCTCAACCAGCAATTGACAATCTATCGGGCACTTTCTGGCCATCACAAGCTATAATCGGCACATTGACATCGAATAACGCTCAACGGATAATCCGTTGATTCGTTTGTCGCTATAATACATACGGATTCAAATGCATATAGACGCCTTGAATACCCGAAGTTTAATCCATTTTTTAAATCAGTTCCACTAAAAATATCTCTATCATTATTTCATTTTTCTAACGAGAAATTGTGTTAAAACAATTTTGCTATAAGAATGGAACAGGCGTTGTGATGTAAACAGTGATTTTGATGAGAACTTCGTAGAACCATATAAACCTAACATATATTTTATTTTTATTCTACTTTTATATTTTTTTATTATTTATAATATTATTTTTATCAAAATTAAATAAAAATAAAAAAACCTAACAAATAACTCGCCCCTCTTTTTAACTAAAAACAATATTTTTCAACCGGGAAAAAGAATAAAGACAGCAGAAACCATAAAATCAAAACTAATAAAACAAACACGGCGTACTGTCATCGCTCCCTTCAAAAGTCCCCCACTTATTAAAATTAATAAGTGGGCCCTCGTCTGTATTAATGATCGCACTGTGTCAATAGCTGAGTAATATATTTAGCAAATAACGTTAACCATGCTATAGTTAACATTAAACACGGGCTCACAATTCCCTAAATCGCATCTCTGGCTTATTAGACCAAGTAGATGAGAATTTTGCTTTAAATTTATTTGTGATCATAATAATCAATATTTCATAATCTCTTTAATTTATCACAGTAAGTATAAATGTTAAAATACATTATTTCTTTTCGGTATATTCGGTAAAAAAAAACAATACTAGCCGATGATCTACACCATTGTCAGGATCAATTTAAAAAATATATTACAGTACCTTAACTTACGACTACCTTGACTTAAGACTTACGTATTAGAAACCATTCAATAAACAAGCATTAGTTAAAGTAAAGCAATCATTATGGCCATAATCCGTGATTTGATAAAAAACCCCAATGTCAGTCAAAATGAGCACCCAAATGTCAGTCAAAATTTCAAAATAAATGTTTTGTACCCTTCAGTTAGCATTATTTTAATTATTTGTTAACGTTTACAATTATTAAATATTCATGCATTAGTTTAAATAGTTTTTGGCCGTTAAGAACAACATCTGTAATCTAAAAACTCCTAATTTGTACGCTAATTTAAAATTAGACAAAGTATAAGTTAGTCCAAAAACCAGATTGTTCTTTATCCATGCAAAAAATTACTAGTACAATATACTGGTATATATATATTATGAAAACTTTAAAGCTTTCACAAGATTATTTTGATGGATTTTTTTTACTTATTGAATAGTATACATAGTACATGAACAATGACAATAGTTATAATATTATTAATAAATGGTGAGTTACGAAGGAGCAATAAATTTAAATGTCTAATGGAAACAATAGTTTTTCATTTATTTATTGATGTATAGGAAGTATAATTTTATAGGTTCTTTTTATTATTTTATTATTATTGTTATTTTTTTTCTAATACAGCAGCTCGACTCAATAGTAAATTAGTTTTTTTCGCGTATCTCTTAGTCAATATACTTGATTCTGTTTTTTTCTTCCTTTTTTTTTTCTATAAAATTATTAAGTAGTTATATACCCTGTATAAATTAGGATCTTATGTAAGTCTAATGTCGTCTCTTAGATTTTATGTTTTTTTATTTTTGTTAATATAAACTATTTTTCTCTTCTAATATTTAAAAAAATAAAATTCCTTTTACCTCTGTCACTGTCATTAGTAAGCTCCTGCCAAGGTGGTCACTGAAAATCAGCTTTGGAGCATTTGATATGTGATGTTGAGTTGCGGATTCTCTAGCGTCAGATATCTTGTGCCTCCTCAACAAAGGCCGAGTGTCGTTTCTCTTTGTGAGATGGCACTGCTATGCGGTAAGTTATCGTTATTCGGTAGAGCTATTCTTGGATTATGTACTTTAGCCAAACAACATGATTACGTATATAAACTGGTACATCATCCAGGAATACTTAACCGATAACTATTGCTCATTTAATTTAAATGTAATAAGTAGTATAGCATGGTAGTAAGTAATATGTTCTATAAAGTAGTGCTAGGACACAAATAAAATAATAAAAAATATATGGGATACTTACACACACGGTCGTCCGTCCCCAAAGTAAGTAACTTAATACTTGTGTTATGGGTAATAGACAACTAACTGGTATACTACATATATAATTTTAAATATATACTTAAATACAAATACACACCCAGGCTCGCAGAACCAACAAATTTTTTATAGAAAATGTTGGCCTTCGGCGGGGATCGAAGCCGCGACCCGCGGAGCTGAAGTCAGGGTCATCCACTGCGCCAACGGGCCAGTCAAATAATGTTTCTTTCTTCCTAATTAAAAAGAAGAAGACCCTACTTTCCAAGATTTGCCTATTCAAACATATTAGGTCCTTACATATGAAATTGGCGTTTTGTCGTACTGGCCACTTTGATGTCAAATATTACCTTTATGGTTAGGAATTCCAAATTCAAATTCATACAGCTATTTACTCATGCATTTGTGTTTCAAACACCCTAATTCATTTGTTTTTTCTTCTTTTGTTTTTTTCTTTGTGTCACTCTGTTTACAAAATGGAAAACATGAAATATCGCGTTATTTACGAGTATAAGTTCCACCGTGGCACCAGTGCTGCAGAAACGGCTCGAAGGATTAATGATGTGTATGGTGACGGTGTCGCAAAAGAAAACACAGTGCGTTTTTGGTTCCAACGTTTTCGTTCTGGAAATTTCGACCTGCAGAACAAGCCTCGTGGACGGCCGGAGACCAAAGTTGATAATGAAGAATTGAAGGCTATTGTGGAAGCGGATCCATCGCAAACCACGTCCGAGTTAGCTGCAGGCTCCGGTGTTAGTGATAAAACTATTCTAATCCACTTGAAGCAAATTGGGAAGGTGAAAAAGCTTGAAAGGTGGGTACCTCATGAATTGAGTGAAGCAAACCGACAAACGCGCGTCGACTGCTGCGTTACGTTACTCAACCGGCACAATAATGAAGGAATTTTAAATCAAATCATTACCTGTGATAAAAAGTGGATCCTCTACGATAATCGGAAGCGCCCATCGCAATGGCTGAACCCTGGCGAACCAGCCAAATCCTGCCCTAAGCGAAAATTGACTAAAAAAAAGTTGCTTGTAAGTGTTTGGTGGACTAGTGCCGGTGTCGTTCACTACAGCTTTCTTAAATCTGGCCAGACGATTACGGCAGATATCTATTTTCAGCAACTGCAAACCATGATGGAAAAGCTAGCTGCTAAACAACCGAGGCTGGTCAATCGCTCTAGGCTACTGCTGCTTCAGGACAACGCTAGACCACACATTGCACAACAGACGGCTACCAAATCAGAGGAGCTTTAATTAGAATGTCTTAGACATCCACCGTACTCTCCGGACCTTGCTCCAACAGATTACCATTTTTTTCGCAATTTGGATAACTACTTGCAAGGAAAAAAATTCAACTCCGATGGGGCAGTCCAAACCGCCTTCAAAGATTTTATTGATTCCCGCCCGAATGGTTTTTTTAGTAAGGGGATCAATGAACTACCTATGAGATGGCAAAAGTGCATACATAGCAATGGTACATACTTTGATTAATTAAATAATTTCATTTAAAAAAAAACGACTTTATGTTCCTCCCATAGAAAACGCCAATTTCATATGTAAGGACCTAATATTTTAATGTCAATAACAATAATTTTTATTTGATTGCTAAGATTATTATATGACACTAGCTATACGTGCAACTAGTGTTTAGGATGCAATAATCGCTCGAGTCTCGGCAGGAAACTGGTTCTCTGATACCCTACACCGCTATTTATACCTATTCTCCCCTTCTAAAGTACATTCGACTCCGGTTTGTTACTACCCCCACTAAAAATTGTTGTAAAACGACCTCTTCAACTCAATTTCCGTAAAATCCTTAGGCAAAAAAGTAAAAACCTATTAGTAAAAGCCGTATAACAAACCGTTCAGTAAATTTAGAGAAAATCGATCACACACAAACAGACAGCTTTGGGGACTTTATTTTATAATAAGTATAGTTAGATGTATCAGAAGTATTAATTCCCTCAGGACAGTTTTAAACACGTACAAAAAGTTTTAAATCACATTTAAATAAATGAAACGGAGAATTTTTTTAGTTAATTACCGCATTTACTTATGTTTTTAATCCGAATGTTTGTCTGTCTATCTGTTACAGTCTCACAGCTAATGCCATGAAGCAATGTAGATACAATTTGGTGCAACTGCAACTTATATAGCTTTTTTATACCCAATAACATATATGATAAATAAAAATCCCTTTTTCCCCTTGGATGAGGAAAAACACACTAAAGCCGACCCGAATTAATTCGCGAGTATTTTTTTATATAATTGTGATTTTTTTACTAGGTATAGAAATATATAAATTAAAAAACTAGCCACTATCTTACCAACTAAATCAATCAAATGTGTTTGGAGTCATGATTCTCTTTTATTAGAAATAATTTTAAAATCTTGTCTTTTGTCTCTAATTAAAAAACAATTAAACAATCATAAAGTCTATATATATCTGAAACATAAAATTAATACGATATAAGAATTTATATATTATATTAATACCGAATTGAAAAGCCAAGGAATATTTTTTATGAAGGTGGAAAACATATAATTTTACATATCCAATTTTTTATGAATAGCAACTCCTACGCTTTGATCTAATTAGAAGTATGTTTGCCGACCACTGCAGGCCCGTGTCTGAGGGTAACTGACGGAAGAGGGATCCTTGTGTACTACGCAAATATTTTTTGAATATACCCGCACTATTTGCTTTCATAATAAATTATAAGAACACTCGTAACGAGAGAACACGAAAGCTTTCTCATTAGCTTATTTATGATTTTATACTCGCACATAGGGATTTTGTAGCTGCAACTGTGAGAAATGAGAATCGGGTTACAATTTCGAACACAGTCGACATTGTTTTGGTGTGAACGAGTTTTCGGTTAATGAGGTACCTACATTAAAAAGAAAGCGGCGTGCGTGACGCAACCGTGACGCGTGGAAGGTGTTCGTTGGTTGAAATTGAATCTTGCACGCATGCCGTCGAATGTACTCCACATTTAGTTATGGTTGGTTCACAACCGAACAAGCATTTTATATAGTCAAAACGTATCAACTCACTATAGTAATATAAATAAGCAAATTCATACAACGGTATATCTTACTATCCCCTACCCAGGTAGAGATCTGAGTTCTTTGTACCTTAGAGCAAAATAATACAGCTAATACCTACTGTAAGAGGCGTGATAGCGAATTGGTGATACTTCTGGCTCTTACCAGATGAGGAGTTCGAAAGCCGAACAGGCTCCAATGAGTTTCTTTAACTATGTGCTTAGGCGATATTTACGACTATCTCCCGTTTTTCGATGCAGAAAAACATCTTGAAGAAACCTGCATATGTTAAAAGTTTTACGGCATATGTGTAACCTACCAATTCACATGAGAGCAGCATGGTGGGTCTACACTCCGACTTTTCTCCAAACAGGAGAAAGGTTGTCTTTGCCCTTCAGTAGGATAATACAGGCTGTTATAAAATCATTTAATTTTTTTGTATGTAAGCTCTTAATATTTAATTAATATTATTATTTAAATAACATTATGTTGGTCATCAGCCATAAATACGTGAGAAAATTTCATCAGTCAATAGATCATTTCAAAATAGACTAAATTACCTTGAAAAATCCCAGTACATACATAAAAACTTATAGGCTTTAATACATTTTCATACGGTTGTGTTGAACAAAATTTAATTCTTTACCATTTACTCGAAGTTATTTGTTTATAAGAACGAAATATTTTTTTATTAAGTTAACTGTGACTATTTTACAATAGCTTACTATAACCGTAAATACCTAATTTGTACAAGGATATAAATTTGCACTTTATTATACGGTAATAATTGGTTGCAAATGATACAGCAAAAATTTTTGGTAGAGTTCAGAACTTTTAAAATAATGAAGTTTTGTACAGTTTTAGGATAAGCATACTTTAGAATAATAGTCGCGATGTAACCGCAGATGAAAATTAATATAAAATATAACTTGTATTATTATTGTAGTAAATATAATAATTGTAATACCCTTATTACTTGTTAAAACACAAAATTGAACATCATCCTCCTGCCCTTATCCCACTCTAAGTGGGATAAGGGCATGTTAGAAACATGTTGTGCCGAACATGTATTTTACGACCGGCCGCCTGCCTGACGTCAACTTATCTTAGTTTTATGTTACGACCTTTTTGGTAAAAAATGAGGGTAGTCTATTCTACGCAGCCGGATACCACACGACGGAAAACAAAAAAAACTGAACATCCTAAAGTTTATTATTAAAATAAATATAAATAAATCAAAATATGAAAATAAACTACACTACCGGAAGCGGATAACGGGGCCAATCGGTTGTTGGCTGGGTTTAACAACATTATCCGCCGAGCTTCTTGCTGGTTCTTCTCAGTAGGAGTAAACTTCCGAATCAGTAGTAGCTGCTCTTATTTGACGATTCAAAAGTACTGAAAAAAGTCTACTTGAATAGAGAATATTTTGAATTTGAGTAGGATTTCAAGGAGGAACCTCGCCGTGCGGTAACTAAATAACTAACTCTTAGCTTTAGAAGAAAGAACTAAAGAAATATATCTAAGCTTTAAAAGTAAAATGGTCTAATGGAGTCTTTAAAATGCGTAAACATTTCACGCGTAGATCAGTGGATCTACGCGTGAAATGAAATGAATGTAAACTTTGTTTCCAGTAATGCATGGATAGAGTGCTATCCATGTGTTACTGGAAACAAAGTTTAGTGATTGATTCTATCTCGACTGCAATATTAGATCAAAAGATAGCAAAATTCTCAAGGGCTGGTAATAGTGAGTGAGTGAGAATATTATAACCAAGGCGATTTATTAGGCACTACATCGTTCAAAAATCAATCAACCCGTCCTATATTATGTTATAGTAATAGATCACCGTTTCAGGCTAATTTTTAGTTGTATGCGTCCAAAGCTCGGTCCGGTTTTAAACGACCAAAATCAATACAAACATCTACGAGTAAGTACACCAGAAGCCACTTATAATAGTGGCTTCCACCTACATCCTTGTTAGCTCGATTCACCGAAAGGAAAGGCGATCAAAAAGCAATCCTGTATGACCTTGAAGATCAAATAACGACCGTGACCGCCTAAACACATAAAAAGCACACAAAGGCAAGGACGATGTTTCAGTTTTCTGACGTCGGACGGCCGTGGCTTCTCACCACACCGCGTGAAGAATAATCACAGTCATACTAGTAACCCTCCAGTACACGTTGCCCTAAGTCGTGGCCTAACAATAGGCACCCTTAGGACGACATTCCCAGACGCTTGTAGATTATCTGGGCTCTACTCTCCGCCTTCGCAAGCTCAACGAAGCTTGTCCGCTCACCTATCCTGCCCGATGACGTTGTATAAGACTTTAGGACTAATAGCACATAATCAATGCGAAAAAAAAATCCTTAAAATCTATGTCGTCTACGCTAAGCCTAAAACCTGCGCCCTAGGTGCAACAATTAAATATCAGGACCTTGAACTTTAAATCTGATTTGGTGCCATCATTCATCACCTCAAATACTAATACATATACACACATACTATACACAGACGTTGTCATATATATTTCACTTTATTGTGTCAACACACAAAATTTCTTACTGCGATTCTCCCTTGCGATATTTATTCTGCACTGTAATGACAATCAGTCAACATGATTTATTTAGTATAGAAGCAAACTTAAAAATTAGATAAAATTATTTTGATATACAAGGTATATGCATTAAGTATACTCAAAACGTGTTGCACGACCAACTGATATTTTTATAAATTAGATACGTTTTTCAATATATTGCGTGAATAACAATATGGACGACAAAGTAAGATCGAGGCCGTCACAAAAAGCATAATAAAACTAAGTACGGAACACATAAATACATAATAGAAAATATACTACGTGGGTATGACTAACCGATTATAAACCATTGCTTCCTCTTCACGTTTATAATAGATAAAAAAAACAAATAACTGTAATAAAAAAATTATGCCCGTTTTTATAGATCTTATACATTAATGTATATAGTAAATAGCTATATCATTTACTGTTAGTTAAAATCACTTTCGGTCCACCTAGTTGGGGCTCTATCACATAGACGTTTTCTAACCAAGAGAGTCAGTCATCTTCGGCCATCGGAGTATGTAGCTAAACTCCCCCGATTATCACTTCAGATTATTTTAACATTATTTAACACATTACTCATTTCTAGTTTGTTTAATTAAACTTACACTGAATATATCCATAGCGAACAACTATGTTTGAAGTCACTGTCATCATCTGTTCATGGCATTTTGATTTTAAGGCGCGAAAAGATTCAGACGAATAAAATTGAATAATAAAAAAATATAAAATTTAAGTTTATTATTATATAAAGATACAATATTTGGCTTATGATTTTTACTTATTAAAACATAAAATAATATTTGAGTATAATTAACACGACTTACAGTAACACAATTTTCGACATCAAACAGCGTTTACTTAGAGTACAAGTAAATGCTATATTCAGGAATATTTGCCTGGAATATAATAGGTTCAGTTAAACTTTATTATGGAATATGAAAATTCCTAAATAACACCACTACTTACTGTAATTAATAACACAACATTGTTTCGCCCTTGTAACCTTTTCGTCGACTTTACGTCGCGTGTGGAAACGCTTATTAGCCTAGTATACAATTATGGTAGCTAGTATATGTTCTACATGTCTTTCATCACATAAAATTTGTACAACATAAATAGCAAACATAATCAATACAATTAAAGTACATTGTGTTTAGTTATAAATTATCTAGAGAATATGTCGTGCCATATAAATGTATTACACCTCATATTCGGTATTTTAATAAGTATTAAGACCTATTAACAAGAAAGTTATTAAGTAATATTTAAGTAAGAAGTACAGATTAATTTTGTAACATCGTAAAATCAACAACATCATTTACCTAATTACTTCTTTTGTATATATGCATGTATAAATACGTATTTCTACGCAAAAACAACACAACTGTACATAAATATTTTTTTATATATTTAAATAGTTGCAATAAGGAATATTAAGAATTAAAAAATATCCCTTTAGGTCTTTTCAAAATAACGAATGGAAACCGGTAGGAAATCATAAAACACACGAGGTGCAAATCAGGATGGATCAGCTGTTATGGGGAGATGGTTAGAGCGCGTGCCGAAGCCCTGCGGGGCTTCGTGACGTCAGCCGCATCTGCCCGACAGATGGCGCCGCGCCCGCCCGCCGCCGGACACCACAGATGATATCGCACGCACGTTAACACTCCCCGCCAATTTGGCATAGTGTACATGACATCATAAAACTGAAGCATCAACTAATGAGCATCCTTTAAATAATTGTTCCTAAGCTAATTCACTTTTGTTTAATATTCACTTTTTATTCGTTTTGTAAGCCACATCGGACGCTTCTTCAATTGAAATCCTTCCACTGTTAAGATATAACGAAATAGAAGATATTACGCACCATACGTTTCTATACCGCTACAAACCAATGGTCTCCTACTGAGTGTACCAATTTTCTCATGAGACCAGTAAAGTCTTTGGTTTGCAGATAGTGAGAAATTTTAAAGAAGCCCAGCCTTCAAATTCTTGACGACAAAATCTGGTGCATATCGGACGGTACCACTATAACACGATATACCTCTTAGAGTCTTTAGAAATTTTCTTTACTTAATTGGGCCACTATGGAATCACAAGTTCATACCTGACTTCAGAAATTCTGACGTTACTCATTAATTGCCTCTAAGTAATACATATCTTATGCATATTTTCTAGCCCCTATCACGCCCAAATATATCTTCTATGTGATCTGTGAGATCTGACTGATCGTTGCCTAATATTTACATGTAGTGCAATGCAATTGCAATGAAGTGATTTGATGTAGACATTAATCTTAGTTCATTTCTCTCTTTCAAGAACTAGACATTGAAGCTCAAATTATTAGAATTTCCGGATACATACATATCAAAAAATTGTAATCAACAACACATCCAAACAATGTGTTGTTCATTATGTCGGTCATCACATCGTAGATCTTATCACCCAGATTACTGTTGTTCTCTATACCGTCAATGTTTGTATGAATTGATGACGATGTCAAAGACTAAACGAAGCTAAGTAGGTGTAATGGCATAGACTACTTCCTAGGTTCCAACTTGAGATGCCCATAAGACCCTTTGCTGAGGGCCTTTAAGAGACTGTAAAGGCCTTATGGCGGTGTAACCTCTCATTCCAAAAAACTCAAATCTGTTTCATCAAAATTGCAAAGGAGTTACCGTTTAGCAACCGATCTCCAAAGGGCATTCATTTTCAGCCATAACCTTCAAGGAAACAAACATTAACAAAGGCCTTTATGTAATATAGCCATAACCTTGGGCTAGTAAAAAATCATCACGTCAGTAACTGATTGTTAACGATTATTTTGTCCTCTTTAGGCCGATAATGCAGCCTTTATACTTCTTATTGAACACCCAGTTTCCGATTATTGTGTAGCATGTAAGCGTCAATGCTAAAATTCAAAAATCATGTTTTCAATCATCATTAACATAATAAACTCAGTACATACAATTATAGTTTTTAAAAAATTGGTAAAGCATCTGAAAAGTATTCATTTTTGCTGTTATTTGGCCTGTAAAAGGAGTTCATATAAACGTAGAAAAAAATGCAGTTATAAATAGTTAGGACATAGGCGGGAGACCAATTTATATAACGTAATATAGGTAATTAATGATACAATCGTAGTATAAAGATTATAGAAAAAATATCAAGTACTTAATCAACAATAAACAGCAATATCTTGAAAATTGAAGCCAAAGTCATATTTATTACACTAAATAAAACATGAGAAGGGAAAAGTTTTAGTAACTAAAAAATTTTTCTTCTCAAAATATCATCATCCTCCTGCCCTTATCCCACTCTATGTGGAGTCGGCACACCATGTTACAAACATGTTGTCACATGATTTGGCTACGTTTTTTACGACCGGCCGCCTACCTGAGGTCAACTTACCTTAGTCGTACTTTACGACCCCTCGATAAGGAAGAGTACTAAATGTCACAATAAAATCACAATTTTAGTTCTTAGTGGCCGTGAAATTAATAATAACTTGTTTCTAAAATTGTATAATTTAACTCGATTAATTTATTTTTGAAATTATTATGTTTAATGCTTCAGTAGGATAAAATGTATTAAAATGCGTGTAAAGCTACAGCATAAAAATTAACGCAAAAATGATATAATTAACAATTGTTTATTCGCTGATTGAGCATCCTAATCATGAATACATCACAAATCATTTAAAGGATATACTTTAATTGATTTATGTTATGTGTCCTAAATTTCATAAGCTAATTAAAATCTTTGGCAGGGAAAAATTTAAATGCTAATAAATGTCAAGGAAGCAAATAATCGCAAAAACCTTGATTTGCAATTATTTTCGATCAATGGGGAAACGGCATCAAAAGCGGTCCAAATTATTGTAATGCCATTTAGCAAAGCGTGTCTGAAGCCCGTACACGATTATTCCATAAAAAAAAACAATTTACAATTCAACACGGATATTCCGGCGCCATGGTATAGAAATAGTCAATACATTAAAAATGTTTTAATATTACTAATATTGGAACATTTTGTTTACACATTAGCAACGTTGTTTCAAATTAAACTAGAATTATCCGAAAAGAAGCTTATCAGTGCATGAAAATTGAAAACAAGCCAAGAAAAAAGCTTTAAAAAAAATTCAATTCCCTACTGTTAACCGTTGAGGAGTTCCCTCGTCTAGAGCCAATCATGGTTTAGCATCAGGTCATACTTATGATAAACATGTATTGTCCAATGACAATACATGTTTATCATAAGTATGACCTGAAATTCCCAATGGACTGGACCAATATGTAAAATGTCAGCTCAATCAGACACCGAGAAATGGGTCAAATTTAACTTGTAAGATTCCACCTACATATAGGGCAAATAAAATAAAAGCTTTTAAAAAAGGAATTCATCATTAATCACAAAAAAATAGCGAGGAGCTTACAAAACCTTGAAATATACTAAATTCATCAATAAAGGAATATAGTCACTAAATGTTTTCTGGCAACACTCATTGTTTGTTCGATATAATATTTTATAAAATAAATATTTTTGCATTAAGAAAATAAAAACCTATTATTGATTTAATCCATCATTATAAAATAATACTTATGCAATTTTTGTACGAATATGTTGATTTAAAATAATACAAATCATGGTAATCCTAAGATATATTAGACGTTCTCTAATTCTGCTATTAGGTTCGATTGTAATACTCAATCGAACTAATTGCTTGTTCTCTATAGACTCATGGAAATATCGCCCGTGCCTAGAAGATTTTCTCAATAATGATTGGCCATTAATAATCTATATCTATAGAAACTATATTACGGATTTACTAATCAATCTACAATATGCGTGCGAAGATGTCGAAGCATATTATAGAATTGAATAACGTAATCCGATTACGTTATTCACTTTATATAAATCATTTAAAGAAATTAATAATTCTTGTAATTATTATTATTATTAAGAAAACAATAATTCATTGTTTCCTTTGTTTTTCTGATCGCATGTTTTATATGTACCATGTATATAAATACCTTATAATATAAGTGAAAATTAGTAAAGTTAAGCTTCTAACTGAATCCGATCCATGTTGTGAAGCGTTACTTATTGGCTCCGCTTCATAATCAGCTATTACAAACGATTTAACGCGAGCACGATCGTATAGAATTCATACACAGCTTAACTCAATCAATCATCATCTATGATTGCCTACAATCGTCTTCAATCAAGGAATTGTAAGTTTTTTCAACTCGCATTAAAGGGAATCGGTGGGTGATACGCATGATCGTGTCGACACCTGCACGATGATCGTCCCTATTATAGACGATCACACGATTAACGATCGATTCCAATTCTGAAAAGCAGCTATACCGCATATGACGTTGTTCGATGCCGATATAAAAACAACTACGTAACGATATGGTGTAACCGATTTAATATCTTCGTCGTAGCTAATAATCACTTAGGTATATTCTGCACGCGATTTTCTTCACCTCGTGAGAAATAGTAGGATTCTATTCCATTGACATATAACCTTCACCTATACAACGTGTTGAAAAAAATAATACACGCAGTTTCAAATAGCCTATACCAAAACTTAATGTGTACATTAGAATTCACTATAATAATAACAATTAAATCGCTGTATAATAATTTTATAATATTCGATCGGTTTTGATAATGAATATTCAAAATTATTGAATATTGAGAGAATTATAGCCTATTTGCTAGGACATAGGTTATTAATACTAGAGTAGAGGAGCCATAGACAGGTCTGTAAGTGATAGTGACACAATTAATAATGATAGGGAAGATGAAACTAGTATATTACTTCCTTGTCTAATCTCATAAAAAAGAAAAACAGATAGATCACCTTCATTTGCTCTTTAAATTCCTCTTTATTGTAATAGCTATGCTTGCGGCTTCGCCTGCGTGGTAATCAGTGTGTCACAAAAGTAGTTAATGTGATTTAACCATAAGAGGTAGAGACATGCTGTCGGGGACTTTTTTGTGGTATTTTTGTAGATCTACAATTCTCTAGTACATTACTTCAGTGTGTCTCTGCTGGTTTACGTGGCCCACGCGACTTAATCACACAGCAGGCGAATTTTTTACAACCACGCGACCTCCACAACACAATTTACGTAAAATCGTAATGTACTATTACCTTAAACCTACCAGAAGAATTGCACTTTTAATAAAAACCGTACAAAAATCCGTTCAGTACATTTTGAGAAAATCAATTACATACAGACAGACAGTTTTTAGGTTTGTTTTATAATAAGTATAGATGGCACATATTAGGATGGCTAACCTATTCTACTATAATAACGTTATGACATAGATCAAATGAAATCAATCATAATATGTTACCAACTGAATATGAAGTGGATAAAAAAATGAGCGATGAGGTTGTCGTTAGAAAAAGGTTGTGAAGATAAAATGTTTTTCCCCGAAAAGACTATGACATTAAAAGACATGTCAAAACTGAGTTCAAGTCAATTTCTGTGTATACAAAAGATCGATCCTAGATGATCCCAATTAAAACTAACGCAATTAAAATGGTCGCGACTGGTCACATATGATACTTTTTACTAGAAATTAATTTTACGATTTAACGAAAACTCATTTGTGCTTTATGGACTCAAAAAATTACTTTGCAAAAAAAGGGCTCCATAAACCTATGATAATAAGTATATCAATATTTTATGTCACTATATGTAATTCATAAAATTATAATAACATAAAATTAAGATAACATCTGTTATGTTAATCAAAAGGGCAATTGCATGCAGTCAGCGCGTGATACACCCTATTGTTTTTTTTTATGAAATAACTAGTAATTACCTGTACATCAGAGTAATAAATGATTTGCTATTTACGCCATATGGCGGAACTATAATATTATAATTTTTCCAAAAATTAATGTGTAATCTCTTAAAAAAAAGTTACGGCCTTTTACTATCCCACTGCTGAATGCCCCGATCTCCATTTTAGAACGGAACGATCGAAGCTTAAACCTACCACGCTGCTACAATACGGATTAGTAGGTTACACATATCCCTAGAATTCTTTAGAGATATGCAGGTTTCCTCGCGATGTTTTCCTTCACTTATGATAAATTACAATTATCAATTAGACACATAAGTTTTAATAGAAAAACTCATTGGTGCCTGTCCGGGGTTTGAACCCATGATCGTTTATATAGAGTCGCACGGTCTCACCGCTGGGTAATCACAGCTCAATCTCATCATCATGATCATTTGCGATCAAAATGTAAAGTCAAATCTTTTATACTTTAGACTTCTTATGCAAAAAGTATCCAAATTTTATGTTTACCATTCTTAATTTCTAATGCCAAAAATGTGTATTAATAAAATTAATCATCTTAAATTTCAATCAGACCGCTATTAGGCTCTTTTTTAAGGTATCATGAACAAATTAGAATTTAACTTTGACGAAATTAAATGAACGTAATTGCTCAAGTTATTATACTTGTAAAGCTTCAGCCTAATATGGGTTTTTGTGAAGAAATTTTCTTGATTACGTAAAAGACTAACAGAAGTAATTCTAGAAATATTCCTTAAATTAATAATAATTTCTTAGACAGGTAATGAATCTCTCAAGATAATTTTATGATTTTGCCTACTTTATTTAAATTCTGCATTGGGGCTGATTGCATTGCAATAATATCATAATTCATATTGTTTGTTCTTGGTCCGTCCTGTTAATACGAGTATGTCGCTTATGTGTTGCAATAGTGGGCCAAAAAAACACGTTTTTTGATTAATAGATTTAAAGTATTTGTTGCTAAAAAAAATGCATAAAAAATGCTATAGTTTGTTGAAACAAACGGCCTTGTACTGAATTTTGAGTTTTGCCTTTATTACTGCTGTAAAGAATATGTATTTTAACATTTAAACCTATTTCTAGTACTTGGCGATATTATGTCGAGGTATAATCTCAATCGCGTGAGTACAATCATACATTTATGATTGTGAATATGTATTCCCAAATTTATCGTATTTTTTACAAATACTTTACTATAAATAGATTTAATTTCTCTTCACTGTTCCCTATGATGTCTAAATATGCCAAATCTCACACTCTTCTTAAATAGAGCTTAAACAGAGGTATAAAGTAAAGAAAATTCTGTACATTCTGGTACTTTCTATTCCGGAAAAATCTTTATATCTGAACAAAAACCAATCTTGATATTATAATACAATTAAAAGAGTTACGACGTTATTTGTTAATTCTTTATAATTCTATACAAATGAAGTTTTTTTACTGATATGGAAAAAAACATAAAAAAATATTTAATTATATTATTATATCATTTATTTATGTAGTATTATAAAAACAGCCTTTCAACTCCATTTTAAAATTTTCCTTATTGTTTTAGAGTATGTGAAATATCTATAACCGTTACTTTTTGCAAGGAGGTGAAAACATAAATAACGTTACTACACTATGAAAGTGAAAAGGGCAAAAAGAAATATGTTAGTGGGGAAAACAATGAACTTTCACACGCACAACCAGCTTGATTTAGCGTGGTTTATCGTGGAATCACAGTCAAGGAGCACTGCGGTTCTGTAATTGAATTTAGTAAACAATCCCTTACCCGCAGAATGAGTTGTGCCTGGAATTCTAACAAACACACCTGTCCCCATTATACATAACAAATAACTTTTTTTTTTTTTTTGTTACTTAAATACGATACTTTAATAAGGATAGATATTCGATTAACTTTTAGTCATACCGATACGATTTTTTGAATTACATTTCACACAAAATTTATTAACTTTAATTTACATCGTACGTACATATATCTATCATGACTCAATGACTAAAAAAGGTTAGAGGAAAGTGTCGTACACTTTGTCAATTATTAATACTATTTTTATTTTTTCTAAGACATTTGCTTACATACAGATCTCTGGCTCCTCTTATACCATAGCGCTTCTCGAATTCATACTTCGGAAAATCGATACTTTCGAACTCAGTTATTTTATTTTAATTATTTTGGTTTCTGGTAACACACCAGTAAGATAACTTAACCATTATTATAAACACCCTTAAAAGCATCTAATATGTAGCCTTCGAAAACTAAGTCCAAAATTGAGCATATACAATTCAACTCTATCATATTGTATTTAAACTATCATACAGTACATACATAAAGTATATAACCAATTTGGCTATAGATTCCTATATATTTCCTATTGAATTCAATTTTACCAAATTGAATATCAAAATAACCTAGTTGGTTGAACGAACAAAAGCAGATATGGATCATTAAACTTAATGCCAATAAGTACCTAATAAAAATATTTTATAGTGCGATTAAGTAACCAGTATGTTAATCAGTAATCACTATAGATGTCAAATTAAATTTACAAAGCTTAAAAACTTCATAAAGGCAACTTTGCCATAAAAGCTTAGTGTGATTTTTGAAATTAATGAATTATGCTTAAAAAATTTGAAGTCTGTTTTAAAAATTTTTTTGAAATTATTAGGTCCTTACATATGAAATTGGCGTTTTCTATGGGAGGAACATAAAGTCGTTTTTTTTAATGAAATATATTTAATTAATCAAAGTAGGTACAATTGCTATGTATGCACTTTTGCCATCTCATAGGTAGTTCATTGATCCCCTTACTAAAACAACCATTCGGGCGGGAATCAATAAAATCTTTGAAGGCGGTTTGGACTGCCCCATCGGAGTTGAATTTTTTTCCTTGCAAGTAGTTATCCAAATTGCGAAAAAAATGGTAATCTGTAGGAGCAAGGTCCGGAGAGTACGGTGGATGTCTAAGACATTCTAATTGAAGCTCCTCTGATTTGGTAGCCGTCTGTTGTGCAGTGTGTGGTCTAGCGTTGTCCTGAAGCAGCAGTGGCCTAGAGCGATTGACCAGCCTCGGTTGTTTAGCAGCTAGCTTTTCCATCATGGTTTACAGTTGCTGACAATAGATATCTGCCGTAATCGTCTGGCCAGATTTAAGAAAGCTGTAGTGAACGACACCGGCACTAGTCCACCAAACGCTTACAAGCAACTTTTTTTTAGTCAATTTTCGCTTAGGGCAGGATTTGGCTGCTTCGCCAGGGTTCAGCCATTGCGTTGAGCGCTTCCGATTATCGTAGAGGATCCACTTTTCATCACAGGTAATGATTCGATTTAAAATTCCTTCATTATTGTGCCGGTTGAGTAACGTAACGCAGCAGTCGACGCGCGTTTGTCGGTTTGCTTTACTCAATTCATGAGGTACCCACCTTTCAAGCTTTTTCACCTTCCCAATTTGCTTCAAGTGGATTAGAATAGTTTTATCACTAACACCGGAGCCTGCAGCTAACTCGGACGTGGTTTGCGATGGATCCGCTTCCACAATAGCCTTCAATTCTAGTTATTAACTAACTAATTTCAACTTTGGTCTCCGGCCGTCCACGAGGCGTGTTCTGCAGGTCGAAATTTCCAGAACGAAAACGTTGGAACCAAAAACGCACTGTGTTTTCTTTTGCGACACCGTCACCATACACATCATTAATCCTTCGAGCCGTTTCTGCAGCACTGGTGCCACGGTGGAACTCATACTCGTAAATAACGCGATATTTCATGTTTTCCATTTTGTAAACAGAGTGACACAAAGAAAAAAACAAAAGAAGAAAAAACAAATGAATTAGGGGGTTTGAAACACAAATGCATGAGTAAATAGCTGTATGAATTTGAATTTGGAATTCCTAACCATAAAGGTAATATTTGAGATCAAAGTGGCCAGTACGACAAAACGCCAATTTCATATGTAAGGACCTAATATTTTACTATTTAAAGTAATGTGTTTATATTCTCGAAGGATTTTTTTATAATGGTTCAACTTATATTCAATTTATGTGAACGGAAGTTAACAGTTTTAATAGTCGTTGTTAGTTAGCTTAGCTAGGCTAAGCTAACCGGTGCTCCCGATGCACCGGTTAGCGGAGGGGGACTTATGTTTCGAGGGTTCCCTACTCGGATGTGGTGTTCTCTGGGATCAGAGCTGCTGTCGGTGGGGATGGGGGCAATGTGTACAACGATACACTGTCCTTGCCTTCGGCAGCGTGGTGGAGCACACAGGTCGTTTTAGTCGGTGTTAGTCCGACATAACCGCCGTCTGTCCCCGTCAGAGGCCATTCTGTATAAAAAAAAGCTAGGCTAAACCACACAACACTTTACTGTAGCTCAGACTGAATCAATTAATTTCCCGTTCCCGTGTGAATTCCGGAATAAAAGGTTCATAAAAGTACTCAGCAAACAATAGAGAACAAATTTATATGTCTCATACTTTCACCTTAACACTCGTTTAATGTAGGCATAAGTATTGAAAAAAAATGTGGCCAACAATTTTTTCACATCATTTTGTATTGAGAAAGTCTTGCGAAAGTGTAACATAACTAATTTACAGAATTAGACGTTACTTTGCGGAGATCCACAATACAAAAGTAATAGTAAAATTATTATTTTGTCGCGGATTATAGCAAAATAATTTACTTTTTAATAAATATTATTACTTCCGTATAACATAACTTTCGATAAATATATTTCTTTACTAGAAATTGCAATTTGTCTTATTTAATTTTTTAATTATTATTTTTTATTTATTTATCCTTCCCGTCTTCAAACTGTATTCTAGTCGCTGTTGTTAAGAAATGTCAATTTTTGTATTGTATTTTTGTAACGTAATGTTGTTATGGCCCTTAGTAGGCTGAAATAAAGTGTTTTTATTTATTATTTGGTAGACTCTGTTATTTATATTCAATCAATATTATTTCATATTAATTATTATTTATACCATCTTATGTTGATGAGTTTAATAATTACAGGTATTGCAAAAATAATCAGTTATATAATTGAAGCAACGCAACCGGTCGATTTTACCCTTTTAAAAGTGCAAAACATTCATTATTTGAATCTCACGAGATTTCGTTTAAAAACTAACACCGTAATAAGATTTACACAGCGCGTTTACACAATATCCCGAATTCACCCTTATCAAAACGCTGACGCGTGCTACTAACTTTTTAGCCGCGTGAAAAAACAATGGAGCAATCTCTCACAAGTATCATTTTCACCCGTCGGCAGATCAATGTAAGCCCCGCGCGATAATTGAATCGCGAGGGGTCAGGACGCTATGGGTCTATTATTAGTGATACATTTGATTCGTATGTGGCTTCCCTGACCAAACTTAGTAGGGCCGTTTTGCTAATGGAAAAAGTCAATGCTAATTCTAATGCATTTCGATGGTGTCGTTATTTTTTTTTATTTACTCGTAGCAAAACCAAATTTTGTCTACAATGTCTTACACACACGGTCGTCCATCCCCAAAGTAACTTAATACTTGTGTTACGGGTGACGGACAACTGGTACATACATAATTAAATACAAATATACAGCCAGGCTCGAAGAACCAACAACTTGTTTATAGAATATGTTGGCCCTCAGCGGGAATCGAACCTGCGACCTGCAGAGCTGAACGCAGGGTCACTACCCACAGCGCCAACGCGCCAGTCTATTCTATTCCTTATTTCCTTTAACTGTTTATGATGAAATTTGACAAGTTTACGCCACATATATGTAAGGGTTTTGATTTTGTTTTGATACTTGCAATTTAAGGTGATGAAATGATGACACATTGTGATGAAACCTGCATAACTCTGAAGAATTCCTGAGAATGTGTTACTTTTAAAAATTAAGTGTTGTTATCGGTATAAAATAAAGGTGTCTTTATTAATCAGCTTTAATGACGCCTTAATCATTATTTTTGAGTAAACTTCTCAGTGATATGAAAACAAATTTTTTCTTGAACTTCACAATACAATTTATGTCTTTTTGGTCACATCTGCAATCTACTTCAAACCTTGGAGATTGAAGAGCTTCTTAAATGAGTCCAAGTAATATGAATATAATCATATAATTGAAGATTATTTATGTGAAAATAACATTAACTTTAACTACTGGCAGCTGATAATAACACTGATCTATCTGCTGTCAGCTACGCACCAGATTACAACAGTAATCATATCTAATTCTATTAGTTTTTTGAAAATAGTATTCGCGAGACGATATTAATTGAAAAATATACTTGGTACATTTGTGAAGGATAACATAATCATTTCGTCAAATATAGTCATCAAAATGAATTAATATGTGGCAACGAAAATATATCGTAAAAGCAATAAAATTCCAACAAAGCTTTGATTTAGCTTGTAAAAGAGATTTAAAGAGCTAATGAAACTTTTAACATTGTAGAAAAACAACACAACGCAGTGTGTATTACTTGTTTCCTGAAGGGGGTCATTACTTAACTTCATAACACTTTTTGTGCCAAGTGTTTCGGCGGTATAACAAGGGTGAAAATGACCCTCCCAAACAAATGATACGCTCTCAACAGTTACCTCTCTCATTGTTTATCTTATATGTATACTTTTTTACGAATCAGTACTCCCTTAATAGTGAGTACCAACTTTATAGTTAAGGTAATCCACAAGCTTCTATTTCTTATTTATTTTAATGTAGCTCTGTTCGTGGTAAACGCTTAAAATTACTTTAGTTCTATGAAAATCGCAGAAAGGTGAATAAAATACAAATGAGGGTTCAATGGACTGTTAACGACATCAGCCCTCTTATTTGATTCGAAAGAATATTCAACGAGATTATCTAGGATTCAAAGATGAGTTCGTTGTGAATATATCAATTATACGTCTAAATACTAATTGTACCTGTGACTTTGCCTATGATGAGATAAAGGAATAGATTTTTTTTTAAGTTGGTATTCTTTTTTATCCTTTACCCGCCGAGTGGTATCCGGCTGAGAATAGACCACCCTCTTTTCTTACCGAGGTGTCGTTAAAAACGACTAAGGTATTTACTCATGCATTTGTGTTTCAAACACCCAAATTCACTGGTTTTTTCTTCTTTTGTTTTTTTCTTTGTGTCACTCTGTTTACAAAATGGAAAACATGAAATATCGCGTTATTTACGAGTATGAGTTCCACCGTGGCACCAGTGCTGCAGAAACGGCTCGAAGGATTAATGATGTGTATGGTGACGGTGTCGCAAAAGAAAACACAGTGCGTTTTTGGTTCCAACGTTTTCGTTCTGGAAATTTAGACCTGCAGAACAAGCCTCGTGGACGGCTGGAGACCAAAGTTGATAATGAAGAATTGAAGGCTATTGTGGAAGCGGATCCATCGCAAACCACGTCCGAGTTAGCTGCAGGCTCCGGTGTTAGTGATAAAACTATTCTAATCCACTTGAAGCAATTGGGAAGGTGAAAAAGCTTGAAAGGTGGGTACAATTCTTACACGTTTGAATTTATGTTAACCATTTAAATTAATATTAACGAAACCTGTATGCTCTTTTTGAGCTTCCCAAAATTTACCTAACAGATTATTTAATTAAACCTTTAATCTTGTTATCACTATCATGTGAGACATGCATTGCATTAACTTCATACCGCAGCAGCACAGGCAAAGAATCAAACAAAATTATATAGGAAAATGGAATGTATGAATGATAACATTGAATTTGAATGTTATTAACAGGAACAGAAATCTATAAATTGTCAAACTATGAAACTTATAGACCAAACACGAATGTTAAAAAAGCTAAACATGCAAATACTTTCGCCACTAAACTCTGAAAGCCCTTTAAGTAATGGCGTAACATTTACATGCCCTAATACGCTCAAATGGGTAATAGTCATCAATCTTGAAGGGTAGTAGGTACATACTGAGTAAAACGATAATGCGTACGACATATGGCGTCATGTACGTCCTCTGCCTAGTGTATGGAGTGTATACCCGCGATGACGTTACGCTCCGATGCCACTGAATGGACCCACGGCTTAAGTGACCCGCACCGACCTTTGGATTCACGGTCGCTCGCCATTCAAGATTAGTATCGAGCAAGTGGACTCGTACACCCTTCCTAACGTTAAAAAGTTTCATTTGCAAGTGCGACAAATGTTGTTTTTCAAGTAGGTTTTGAAAGCAGCGCTCGACAATTACCCGCATTTGCATTATGCTGACAGGAATCTAATTATGTAAGATTTCTATCAGTACTCTTAGAGTTATAATAATATAATTTTGGGTAAACAATAAATGTGTATCCATTCTGTGACATATTAATAAATGTTATACATAATCTGTCATTAGAAGTGGAAGGAGGCACCTGTTGTATTGTGTCCCTACTCAATGTATTGGAAGTTTTACTTGGATTGGAAGTTTTAATTAAAACCCGAGATTTAAGAAAGTATTCATCACACATTCTAATATTCTACAGTGAAATAATATATTCTCCTTCGTCAGAATCGGGGAAGGGATTGATATAATATCTTATCTCGATTTTAAAATCCACATCGACGAATTCGCGTGCCAAAAATAACAGTCTCTTATTATCTCTCCATTGTTGTAGAGAAGGTTTGGAGCTAATACCCACCACGCTGCTCCAAAGCGGATCAGTAGGTTACACATATTCCTAGAATGCTTCAGATATATGAAGGTTTCCTCACGAGGTTTTCTTTTATTGAAAAGCAGGGGACAAATTGCAATTACTAATTTGAAACAAGTTTTAACAGAAAAACTCATTGCTGCCTACCTGGGGTTTCAACCCATGACCCCCCTGAAGAGTGATTTTTATTAATTTAATCATTCCTTTAACGACTCGTCTTGTCCATTCATACATTTAGATGGAATATTTGTAGTAAAGCTTTTTTAAAATAGTATTATAGATCGCTAATCGAAAATTACGCAGTTTGCGTACATGTATATACAATGCATCTAAACTTTATGTTCGAGATGTTAGTTTATGATATTCTGAGCCATTCTTTAATAAGAAAGAATGAATATTTAAAATGCCCTGTGTGACGAATGAGCTGACACGTTCGGGTGCGTTACTGGATTGCGTCCGCGCTAACGGGATGCCTACAGAGGGTTGCGCGCTAAGTGCCGGGAGGCCACATGTCGTTCTCGTCGCGCTAATCCTCAGGATTTGCCATCCGATGTCCCCGGCAATCACCCGTCTCGCTTCACATCACCCCCAACAATACATCCTTCTCACTCGCCTCATTGAATATTATTGCTCTATGGGGATTTTGAAAATATGGAGCCGTTTAGCGAAAGCCGTACATTGTATCCATCCAGTGGAATTATTCATACGCGGCCTGCTGCATTTATCACTTAATGGTATTAGCTATTGGGCTATTTAAGTGCTCGATTAACGTCTTTATAGCTCATTAATTTATATTCAGATTAAAAATTATGATGGCTTCCAAAGACAATACCAACTTCGTACATAAATATCATAACGTATTTTATGTATTATAAGATACTGAGTAATTTATCATGAAATATAATGAATGCGGTAGAGAATTAAATATATATACTATTTAAAAGAATAAGGAAATAGAATGGACAGAATGGCTTAAAATGTTTTTTTATAATTATTTTCTAAACAGTTTTATTTGTGTTGTTTTGGAGAATAAAGTAAAAATTAAATACAAATTACGAATTACATCCGTACGAATTTGCATAAAGCAGTTTTCTTTTTAAATGATACGTTTATATTTCATTTTAAAATGTAAATATACATACAAGATGCAAAATGGATTTTAATTTCTAAAATCTGCAAAATATAAAAACTATTTACGTCTGTAAATATCTTTAAATGTTTTAAAAATATATGTATCCATTTTTCTTTTCCAAATAAAATATATTATTATATATTTTAAAAAGAAATAAGTGCAATATATATACTGAAACTTATGTGTTAATGAGGGGCTTAGCTTTAAATTATAATAAGAAAATGGATATAATTTTGTGATCATACTTATGTTTAAAAAATAAATATTTGGCACAAATACACACCACGTCCGTCCCTAAATAAAGTAACAGACAACTGGTAACTACATACATATATAATTTTATATACATAAATACATCCAGAATCGAGCCAAATTGTATTTTAAAAAATTTTGGCCCTCGGCGAGAATCGAACCTGCCATCCGCGAAGCTGACGGCAGGGTCACTATCACCTGCGTCAATAGGCCAGTCAATGTTAGTCTATAAGTCAATAATAATAATAATTGTCCATTAAACCGATTGATGTCAGAAGTGCATGTATAATAATGATCGCACTGTCAACGCGACATGCTGTATATAACACATGGCGAGTCTATTGCTCTGCCACTTTATACAACAAACAATAAAGTAACCAGAAGTGTTTTATTTCAAAGCATTATGAGTTATTATTGTATGGCAAAAATATACCTCGCAGGCAAAAATCTCGATAACATTGCGCGTATTGTTCGAGACTGGCGTGTCATTGCTTCCCTTGCAACCCTAAAATCGTTCAATTCCATCTAACCGGACGGGCAGACAGGTTAACTTTTGTTGTTTTACAAAAGCCGTGCATTACCGTCTGATTGTTGGCACAAATGTTGGATATTACAAAGCATTTTATATTGACTTACCAATAATTATTGCGAGGTTTAATTCATTATTGCTTTCCGCCTGTTCGATTTACCACTGTTTGCTTAAAATTTATAGTCGTTTGAAGGTTTATCGTTGCGGTAAAAAGTAAGATGGTTTCGTTGTTTTAATATTTTAATTTATGCAATTAGATTTGATAGTGAACGTTTAATTTATGATGAATTCTATATAATTTTACTTATATTGTATGTAACACTGTAATGTCAAAAACAATTAATTCAACAGGTCACACCGTCTTAAAATATTGGGAGTTCAAAAGGGAGACTGGGGACTCCCTATTGAGTCCTATCTTTTTTTTTATTAATAATGTTTGTCTTACGTTTTTTATGGTACATAATCATCATCCTCCTGCCCTTATCCCAATCTAAGTGGGGTCGGCACAATATGTTACAAACATGTTGCCTCATGATTTGACTGCATATTTTACGAGCGGGCACCTGCCTGACGTCAACTTACCTTAGTCGTATTTTACGACCTCTCGGTAAGAAAGAGGAAGGTCTATCTCAGACGGACACTACACGGTGGGTCAACTTACCTCAGTCGCCTTTTACGACACCTCGGTAAGAAATGAGGGTGGTCTATTCCATTCAGCCGGATAGGAACATACTGGGACCCATCTTTTTTTTAATTAATAATGTTTTTCTTACGTTTCTTATGGTACAAAAATAAATAAATAAAAGATGTCTGGCGGTAACGAAAGTGTAGCTACCTAAAGTTAAAAGTATTATTGTACTGCATCATAGTAAATATATAATATCACGAATAAAAAGTGGTTTTACTTCAGATTTATGAACGTGTAAATAATTTTTATTGTATATTTAATCGATTATTTGCCTCTAACTGCTAAGTAAATCATTTCATACAAACAAAGAAAACGTAAGAATATTTCTTTGGCAAACGAAAAGTCAATAGAAGTTTTGAGGCATTGCCCTCGAGGTGGCTTCGTGCGGGTTTCAGGCGGGGAGCACTCGCGGGAGGCGCCTAGGGACGGGTCTACTCTTCTTGATTACAGTTCCCCATGTCTCCCCCCACCCGCCAAACCTCCCCTGCTGCATAAGCCTACATTACCAATTGCCTACAAGTAACAATGACGCAGTTATACGAGAAAAATATTAATCGATATCAACGTATTTACTAATATAAAATGTATACTGCAATTTCTAGCACTGTTGTACTGAAAAAATTAAGTTTAGCAATTTACATGTTTGCAATATCTCCGCTTAGTACTTGTGACAATCCACAAAGTGAAAAGAGATCAGTGTGCCAATAATAAAATACCAAAATACGTATTAATCTTTTATCAGTCCGTTGCACGTCGCTATTATATCTACTAAGTCGATTGAACTATTTGAAAGCACAAGTTACATGGGAAAATACTTTGTAGTTAACACCTATTTGTATTTTTCATTTTAAACACAAAGGAAAGGAAGCAAATGATCTTTTAGTATAGAAACTTATCATAAACACCATTTACTGATAGCGAGCAAACTAAAGAGCGTAAAAAGATATATATATATTATTATCATCTTGGTAGTTTTGTACAGCAATTATTTAAAACATATAAATAGTTAGATAGATATAGTATAGATGGCTATTCTAAGGTCATTTTTGACGGAAAGTATTTATTCTAAAGGGAACAAAGTAATTTACATTATTTACCACGTATAGAACATTAGTGTAATATTTGCACATTGCTACTAAACTTAATATAACTTAATAATACAACTAAACTTAAAGGCATTTAATAAAATATACGTTTCTTTTACTTCAAGCAAAGTTGGCGAGAAGGAACGCACCGCGCAGGTGGCGGGGCCGAGATTGCACGCATCAAACATGCACGATGTTTCGCCCTGCGCTCGTAAAAATACATATTCTATCAGAAGGGCCCCGCTTTTAATCCTGCCCGTAATGAGCAGCCGAGGTCGCTCGTCTCCTTAATTTTCTCTTTAACGTCCTATTTAGCTAAAATTGTTCGCCTTAACAAGGTGAAGGCGAAAACGTTTTAAGACCCGTAATTATAACTTACTTTCAGAGACGGCTATCGCTTTAAACGTTAATAATTTATGGGTACAAACGACGTAAACTGATGATGTGGTAAATAAAGATATTTGTATTTATGTTTTTAATTTATAACATTAAAACTTACAAATTATATATCTTTAATAACACTTCTTGACAATCATAATAACATAAAAATTAAGTAGGAAAGATAATGTAACTGAACTACTTTGCTATAATCCGTGCGGGTTAAGCAAATGCATGTAGTGCTAATGTGTATGAAGCAGGCAAAAATCACGCATCTTACACATGCAGGACAAGTCACCACATGCATCACAAGACGCCTCCACCAGCAACAAGCACACAAGCAATACACACAACCACCACCAAAATCTCTACGATCGTTTCGCCCCGAAAACGAAGCATCATCAGGAGGATAGGCTCCACGACAAAATCGTAGTGCGCAGATTATATGTTATGTTACAGTTTCTGTAATATAGAAATCCGCAAAGTAACGCCTGCTTCTATAAATCATTTAAGTAGCAAAACGTATTCAAATAAAATTATTTAATAAACTATTAGATATAGCGTATGCATTACAGAATACCTTAAACAGTGGCTGGCTTTATTTGCAAGCTAGATAATAAATGTAGTCAATATTAATTTTATATCTCATGTCTCATATGAAAAATGTTTAATATTATTAGTCATAAGGCTGTATGAATCAAGAGAAGCTTTATTAACTAAGCTCGCGATTTTCCTTGGACCCAAAAGTCTCGAACTCCTTATACCTGTCTCGGTTCTGTGTCAATTTCTAAGTTAGACTACTATTTTTAGAGTACTGAGTCTATGAGAATATTGTTGAAAAAGCTTGTTCCTTGAAGCTCAATATTGAACACCTAAGGAATATGGAAGATTATCGTGAACATGTGTAGCATTAGTCTGAATTCTAACGAGGCGAAAGTAGCTACTTAGTTACTCTGATACACAATATCTGAACACAATATCTGTGAATAATGACTGAAAACTTTTAACGCAGTGAACTTCTAATACCCATTTCAAATACCTCAACAAAAGCTTTCCGCTATCCAATTTGAGGTAATAAAAGTCAAAGAGCAGCTACCTATATAAGTTTAATAATAACCAGACACGCAATAGCTCCCCTTGCCATCTGCTTCATGAGCCTCACCCACATTGTTTTCCTATGAATTTATTAGGGATAACGATTATTAAGATAAAAATCTCTTAGCGGAATGCAATGAAAACATTAATAGCTCTTTCAATTCTATAAAGTTATAATTTATTAAATTAATACGATTCTCATAAATACATTTTAGAACCTGAATGTAATTTTAACAAATAACATAGAGTAAAATAGATATCCAAAGAAATGTTTTTTTTGGTTACTTATTTACGGTGAAAGAATTAGTAACAGTGAACCACTGTAAATACTCTGTATAACATCTCCCTGATTGATTAAAACTAACAAAGGGATAAAGCTGATCACGGGCTTTGAACAGAAGCCCTTTATGTTCGAGTAATCAAAGAATTCGCCCTCCATAAAATCATTCTACTGAGTATGACTTCTGCTTTCGCCTTTGTGCTATACAAAATATGAAAAATATTTTTATATAATACCTTATCATTATATATGTCAGTCTTTATAAACATTGAAATCTCTTAATGAATATGTCCTAAGTTTCCTAAGTTGTTGTTCTTAAGAGAAAGTGGGGTTTGCTAGTGAGTACGACATTTCTTAGCGAAATCTATCAGTCTTGACTCACTTCTTATTATCATACGCTCACAACCAAGATCTGATATAATAGATAAGTATAATAGACTTCACGGGTTGTTACTAGACATTGACTCGCCCGTTTTCTGTACTATGTCTTCAGGGCCACAAGCCATAAATTGTACAAATATATGACTCACAATAAGTGATGGATAATTAATTTTGTATGCATTGTTGGTATGAATTGTTGAATGATTTAACAATCATTATCATGACATTATTAATTATGATGCAAAGTTCGCTAATTGTTAGACTAGCAATAGAAGTTCATTCACAATCGTAGAAGGAATGTATGTCTTTTAATTCACCCTATTATACTGAAATATAAGAACAGGTAGATATCCAAGGTGAACCCGAATCGAGGGTGGACAGATGGCGGCCCCTGCTGCGCAGATGATGATTTCACTCCGGTTTAGGCTATAACCCATAAAGTTACTGTACACCCTATTTATTTTATTCAATACCATCAAAAGTCTATCTGTAGAAAATTTTCGTCGATCACATAAGTATACAAATTACGATTAATAATTATTACTTTATAAACTTGCTACATTCGTTTTGCTGCTTTGTTAATTTATGTCAAATCAAATCAAAATAATCTTTTCAAAGCATTTTCAAAACTTTTTTAAATCGTCAAGGATCAATATGATTAATGAAGCTACAACTGGTTCGGAATGTTGCTTAATCTTGTCGATAATAATAATTTAATAATAATAATTTATTTATTTTTTGGTTAAATACATAAGGATTACAATATCAAGCTTGGGACCTTCTTTTAAGTGTGTGTTTGGGACCTTCTTTTAAGTTCTTTTAAGTCTTTTAACAACACCTGTGTCAGAAGGCTCCGCTCTTCATAACAATATGCATACTAAAAATGAAGTAATAAAAATTAACAAAAGAAGAATGAAATAAAACTTGCAAGACTGAGAAGATTGAGTGTGTGTGTGTGTGTGTGTGTGAGTGTGTGTGTAGATGTATGTGCTAGTATTGTGTTTTTATATATACGAGTATTATTATATCACACGTTTCAACAAATTTTCAATATCATCATAAGTAATTGACATTAAATATTGTTTTAGTTTTGCTTTGCAGGTATGAGTATTTAAAGGAAATAAATTAAGTTTCTATTTACCTTATTATATAGATAACATGAGAGATTGGAATATTGGTTCTGGACAAAAACAGTTCTAGTCCGTTTTAATGTTGCCACCACGAGTCTTTTTCTTTTTTTCGCGGCCAAATATGGTACAAATTTATGCTTCCTTAAAATGATATTTAAAATGTATAACTTCCGGACGGAAAGTAAACCCGAGGTTGAATATAGTTGAGTTGTGGGAAATATATAGGGTTTGAACAGTATAACTTTTAATAGAGATCCTATTAAGGTGTCAATTTTCATGTCAACTATAAAATTATGGTTTATATTTTCTTATGTTACAGTGCTATATTTTTTTTAGTATAAATCATGATGAGCTTTAGAGCAAAATCTGGCTACCTGGGATATGTGTTACCTACCAATCCGTATTGAAGCAGCATACTTGATCCAATATAAAGACCAAGTATCTCCAAGGACTCCTCTCTTTCGAGACCAAGATTGGATACAGAATTTGATTGTGAAATAATATTTTAATAAAAACATAGAACATATATTTTTAATTGAATAATTGGGTGTAAAACTGATATAGTAACAGCAAGGAAGTATTTATTAATGGCGGGTAAGTAGAGATGTCGCCTATTATATTATCGCATTAGCAGCGGAAATGTTCACGTGGCAGCGCGTGTGCAACGAATCGTCTGCTTCCGGTTTCTTCAGATAGCCCCTTTAATTTTTGAAATACGATTTAATTCGTTAGTATGAGACAAAATACTTACGTTACCTGTGAAACAGCAAATAAAATAGATAAAGAATAAAAATATTCGAAAATAAACATCTAATATAAACGTTGAAAAAAGTTTTATTAATTTGCGGTTAAAATTTTGATCCCATTTCGTATGATTTCATTTTCATCGGAATAATATAATATGAGCAGTTCTCACATTATAAAGAGGTTCCCATGTATTATTTTTTTAAGTAGATATTTATGCAATATGATGCATATGAAACACAATGGAACTTTGCAAAAATAATAAGTCTCGCCGCAGGCGAATAAAAGCTCTCTAACAACATAATAACATGCTTTGAACATGTTGTTGGGGAGTTAAGCTCATGATAATTGGTATTAAATGTGATTGATTGAATATTTTATTTAAAATATCGACAAAATTTTTGTCATATTTAATCGCGTGATAAAGTTCACAAGACAAAATGGAGTAAATTCATTTGAAATAATTCATCAGTATTGGAATAAAAATTATATAAAAAGAAAATAATTTACCAATTCAATAGGCTCATTAATTATCCTTAATAAGCAAATTCATTAAATGACTGTAACAAATAATGTGCATACTGTTTTTAACTAAAGACTATAGGTATATTACAAATTAACATCCATAATTTATTAATTTATATTTAGAGTAGCAATGCCCCGCGGTTTCACCCGCGTCCATACCGATCTCGTGGTAGCGGAAAGTCTACGAAGTTGGATTATTGGGTATCATTAGTATTTTTGGAACAAGAGCTAACTCACCAAATGTAGGCCCTGCTATTACGGACGCTACAACGAGTTTGTTATGGCATTATTTTCTTAAATTCGTAATATCTTTTGATTGGGACTTCGGATTTCAATCATTTAAAAAGTATTTTACAGGTATTGAAATAGTTTTTAATAAAATATCATTTAATTGGATAAGGATTAATACAGACATATGAATAAAATGGTTTGATTATTGTCGGCAATTTTATCAACTTTTACAATATAAAAAAGTAGTTATATTGGCGTAACTATAATAGTTAGACATATGGTTTCGGGGACTTTTTTGTGGATATTGATACGTTCTATAATACTGTAGAACATTTCTTTGTTCTAACATCAATAGTTTCCGCAGCGCACGCGATGAAAGATTTTACGACCAAATTTTCACACCTTATTACAATTTTATTAGCGACGCTTATTTTTTGGAAAATGTAATATAGCCTATGTTGCTCAGTGAAGAAGCAGCTTTCCAATGGTGAAAGAATGTTTAAAATCGGTCCTGTAGTTTTTGCGTGAAAACATTACAAACATACACACATATAAACAAACATACAAATCTTTCCTCTTTATAATATTAGTATAGATACATATGTATTAGTTACTATCGTTAATTTAGATAAAAAAAAGAAAAAAAATTGCCATGTTTTTCTATGATATTGTGAACGCGACGTACCCGCAACGTCTATTACAAAATAATTAAGTGGTAACATAATAAGAACGAATTTCACGATACAAGCATGCTTCATAAGCATGAAATTCATAGTTTAAGTCATATTTTGTAACATTTATGAGATGAATAAAGTTTATCATTTATCATTTTATATCATTTATTGCTGAAATAGTATTAAATATTGAAATATTTACGCGTACTTTAATATACATACAAATAATTGATATATCTGCTATATTGCTTTCATAATGTTTACTTTTCCAACCTTAATAGCTTATGTTTGGACACGAACGCCAGAGAATGAAGTACAGAGTCTAAAAATTTACCACAAAAGTGAAATTTCGTATTCTATAGCGGTCTGAAATTATATGTCATTAAAAAAAATATTTGAGACCATTACACACATGATCACCCGTCCCCAGAGTAACTTAATACTTGTTTTGGTTAACCGACAACTGATAAAGATATACTTACATGTATAATAAGAAATACATATATATATCAAGAATCGAAGTACCAATTGTATTTAGAATATTGTATTTAGAAACAGCCTCCTGCGGAGATCAATCCCGTGTCCCGCGAGGCTGAAGGCCAACGGGCCAGCCAAATTAAACATATCGCACGCTTAGTATTAAAGTGACCGAATTCTAAATTAAATGCGTGCTATAAAGAATAATATATGAGGTATTCAATTTATTTAAATTTATATATAGTACTATTTAACTTTACAAAACATTATAACTGCATTTACATGAACACTACGAATACCATTCCCACTTTAAATACAAGACAAAATCGATACGCAGGTAAAACGGTATTAGATCAATTTCGTGAAGTGCGACGTTATCGGCATAATAGGTGCCGGCGGCGTTAAAATCAAAAAGAGCTCATCGACGCTCCTGTGTAAGAGCACTTAACTTGATTACATGCGTTTGGAGCCCTGCTGGTAAAAAGCATAAACAAAACGGTGGGCGAATGGGAATTGTATGGCAAGGCGCGTGGCACCGACGGCGTGCGTCGGTCGCCGCATCGACACGCGCCTCCAGCCCGCAATAATTGCAGCGTACATTATGAAAACGTCATCGTTCTTTTAAAATTATTTTCAATCACTAAAACTCGGATATAATTTTATGAATATAACAAGCGAGTGTCAACTTTCAAATATAATAATATTTGAGTATGGAAGCTAGTCCAAAATGTGTTATCTATCTATACTTTTTATAAAACAAAGTCAGTCTGTATGTAATCGAATGTAATTTTTTCTAAATCTACTGAATAGATCTTTTGTACGGTAGTCGTGTGGTATCCGGCAGAATAGAATAGACCACCCTCCTTTCTTACATATGTGGGATGCGAGGATTTTGCCTGATTCATACACATAAGCTTTACATGCATTCGCTTAACCCGTGTGGATTATAGCAAGGTATTTTTTCTAGTTCTGTTATAGTGCCTGTAATATGGAATTACGCAAAGTAACGCTTGCTTCTAAAATTAATTTAAAAAATAATAATTTAATATCGAACAAAAATAATAAATGTTCAGAATTCATATTGCCTACTGTGGCAAAGAACACAAATACTCCAGTCTTCCGATAAATACCAAACATCTAAAACGGAGATACTGCTGTATTTTTGAAAATTGTCTCATCTTCCTGCCCTTACCTAACTCTAAATGGGGTCGGCACAACATGTTACAAACATATTTTCACATGATTTGGCTACGTACTCCATGACCGGCCGCCTGGCTGACGTCAACTTCTTCTTCTTCTTCTTCTTCTTCAGCTGATGGACGTCCACTGCTGGACATAGGCCTCTTCATGGGATCGCCACACCACACGATCTTGCGCTGCCTGGATCCAGTGGCTCCATGCGACCTTTTTGAGGTCGTCTGTCCACCTCGTAGGGGGTCTACCGACGCTGCGCTTTCCGGTGCGGGGTCGCCATTCCAGCACCTTAAGACCCCAGCGCCCATCGGTTCTCCGCACTATGTGCCCCGCCCAGCGCCATTTCAGCTTCGCGACACGCTGAGCTATATCGGTGACTCTAGTTCTTCTACGGATCTCCTCATTCCTGATTTGATCTCGTAGAGACACTCCAAGCATAGCTCGCTCCATCGCCCGCTGAGCGACTCTGAGCTTTCTTATAAGGCCCATAGTGAGCGACCACGTTTCAGATCCGTAGGTCATCACTGGCAACACGCACTGTTCGAAGACCCTGGTCTTCAGACACTGAGGTATTTCGGACGTAAAGATCTCGCGTAGCTTCCCGAACGCTGCCCATCCGAGTTGGATTCGGCGGCTAACCTCTTTCTCGAAATTGGACCTACCCAGCTGGACCGTATGTCCCAGGTATATGTACTCGTCTACAATTTCGAGTTCTCAACGATGACCGGGTGGAGCGGAACATGTGAGTTTGACATGATTTTCGTCTTACTCATGTTCATTTTAAGGCCCACCTGCTGAGATACTCTGCTGAGGTCGTCGAGCATTGCGTTAAGGTCCTCCAGACAGCCAGCCATAACGACTATGTCGTCGGCAAATCTAAGGTGAGTGATGTACTCGCCGTTGATGTTGATGCCGTATCCGTTCCAATCCAAAAGCTTAACGACATCTTCCAATGCAGCGGTAAGCAGTTTCGGGGAGATGACATCTCCCTGTCGCACACCTCGCCGCATTTGGATTGGTCACGTAGTTTTGTCTTGGATACGGACAGACATTGTGGCGTTTTCATACAAACACTTCAACACTTGGACGTACCGATAGTCGATTCGGCATCTCTGGAGTGATCTTAACACAGCCCATGTTTCCACCGAATCAAAGGCCTTCTCATAGTCCACAAACGCCAAGCAAAGTGGCTGGTTATACTCCTCGGTTTTCTGTATAACCTGCCGCAGCGTGAATATGTGGTCTATGGTACTGTACCCTTTTCGGAAACCGGCTTGTTCGGGAGGCTGGAAGTCGTCAAACCTACGAGCGAGACGATTCATTAAGCTCTCGAGAACAACTTATAAACATGATTCAGCAGCGCGGTGGGTCTATAATTCTTCAATAAGGTGTTACCACCTTTCTTGATGAAGAGAACCACCACGCCCCTGTACCATGCTTCCGGCATAGTGCCTTTGTGAATGATGGAATTGAACAATCGCTGAAGGACTTTAAGTACCGGTTTACCACCCGCCTTCAGGAGTTCGGTAGTGATTCCGTCATCACCTGGAGCCTTGTTGTTCTTAAGTTGTTTGAGAGCCATACTAATCTCGTATAGGCTGACGTCCGGGAAATCTTCGACCCAAGAGCCAAGTTAACCCGACACTATAGTGTCGGGTTAACTTGGCTCTTGGGTCTTTTGCCAAATTGACAACAGGCTGTTGTGTTGAGGTGTATAACTGCCCATAGAACCTCTCAACCTCTCTCAAAATCTCAGGACGAGATGTAATATTATTTAAAAGCATAGATGACGACTTTCGCAAGAATATTGAGGTCACAAGGCTATGCGGTGAGGAAAATTAGAGCAGTTTATTGTTCATACATAACATTATAAATAATTGCATATTTTACAGATTAAAATATTTTTATAAATAAAATTAATTAATATCAAAAATAATCGAATGAAGCAGCCTACGACAAGAGTATTTAATTTTTTTAATCGATGAGTATTTGTGTTGACAAGCTGTGATAGCCAAGCGGTGACACCGTGCGACTCTCTAGAAACGACACAGGTTCAAACCTCGGGCAGGCACCAATGAGTTTTTCTATTAAAAACTTATATGTCTAATTGATAATTGCAATTTATCACACGCTTTTCGGTGAAGGAAAACATCGTGAGGAAACCTGCATATCTCTAGAAAATTCTAGGGATATGTGTAACCTACCAATCCGCATTGGAGCAGCGTGGTAGGTCTTAGCTCCAATCCTTCTCTCCAAAAACGGAGAGAGGAGGCCTTAGCCCAGCAGTGGGCATAGTAACAGACTGTTACTTTTATTTGTGTTGACATTCTTACTGTATCTAAAATTGACTGAAATGTTTCTTCGGGTTCATTTCCCTAGTTTTTTCGGTACTAGCCATATAAAAAACCAAAAGTTCCATTCAATTCTCTCTTATTATAAAGTAACGAGTATAGAATGGATATAAAAAACCCAGTATAGTTCACGATTTCATAACGAACTGCATACATATCCAAAGCACTATATAGGCTTTTACTTCAAAAAGCGCGTGTAAACCAATAAATAATAATTAAGTAAAATAACATAGTGTGATACAAGTTATGGAAAAGTCTTAGAGAAAAAAAAAACCCTATAACTTATAATAATGCTCAAATCTGTTTATTTGTGAAATTCATCTATATAGACTATCATCTTCCTTTTCAAATTTAATAGTAATTTAAAACTAAAACTTACACAGGTCCGTTACTCGGAGTAAAATTACTACGAACGTACGAACGTTTCGAATGCATTGATAATATTTGTGTGTATGTTAAATCTATACATGAAGTATTCGGTATGACGTTTATCGGCAATCTAGATTTCATTAGGATTGAGATGGATAAGTTAGCTGACATGAATAGCAGTAACAAGTTTGTTGACAGGCGGTTTCATGAATACGATTCATTCAAGTCAGATCTTTAGAAATAAATACAATCTTACCTTCGAGCGCCTTATTCCTGGCCAGTAACGCCAGAAGTACATCCGGCGGCGGCGGATCAAGAGGATGCATAACATCTATAGAGGGGTCCATGGAGTCTCGTCGCTCTCTACCAACATCAACCTCACCAAAAACGGATTCCATGTATCCACTTTGTCCGATTATCACAAATCAATCCTTTAAATACACACCACAGCATTCCGCGATGACACGTTAAATACAGTGTTAGAGAGCCATTTCATATTTGTGTCGTGTTAGAAATGTAACGGGCGTCGCGGCGGATGAAAGCCTGAAGCACGTGGCAGCGCCGCCCACGCCCGCCCCTGCGTCGCTCTCGCCGCGCCCTCCCATTGAGAAGTAATTGTGTGGGTCTTCTCGGAACCTTTAAGGGGTACCGGGGGACGGGCCTCGAGGCGAACCTCCTTGCCCGGGCTGGTCCTCGCAGGCCTGTGGGCCTGGTCAGTTTTCGGGCCGGTAGGCCCAGGTCACCTAGGTGACCTGAGGGATGTCTTGTTCAGGTGAGGCGGTCTGGGAATAGTAACTCCCAGACCGCTGCGTCATATTCGGGTGGTGTCATATCCGGTGGTTGTGTCTCATCAGGTGGTGGTAAAGTCGTGTCCGGTGGTGTTGCCCTTGTGCCCGTTGCGTCGTCCTCGTCGTCGTCGTCGTCTTCCGCGTCGGGCCGCGGTGACGGTGATCTCAGGAGCTCGCGAGGCAGGGGAAATCCCTCCGGAGGTCGTGCATGGAGTGGCGCGATGTCGTGAAGGTGCTCGTGCGCGCTGTAGTCCGCTCGCGCGAACAGTCGGCGCGCTAAGCGACGAACGAACTCCTCCACGGTCGGCATCTTGGTATCTCGGTGCACGACGTCGTTCCGCACATACCTCGGGGCTCCTACGATCAATCGCAGGCATCGATTCTGCTGGACTTGCAGTCTTCGCCTCTGGTACGCCGAGCAAAGCGCGTACCAGGCGGGTGCCGCATACGTCAAACGCGAGCGGACGTAGGCACCGTAGACCCTCAGCTTGGTGTTGACGGGTAGGTGGGATGTGAACAAGGCGTGGAGCTGGGACCTGGCAGCAGCAGCTTGCAGCAGCAGCTCCGTATACGCCGCGTATAAGCGCGGCGATATACAGCTGCCCTGGGGTACTCCGGCACGGATGGCGCGTGGCTGGGATTCGGCGCCATCCACTGCCACGTAGAAACTACGACCGTGTAGGAACGACGCCAACACTCGCACATAAGCGGGCGGCATGGTGGTCTCGATGATCTTGGCCAGGAGCCCGGCGTGCCACACGCGGTCGAAAGCCTTCTCGATATCGAGGAAGACCCCGACGGTGTAGCGGCCTCGGTTCCGCTCACTGGCCAGGTGGTTGATCACCCTCGCCAGCTGGAGCGTCGTCGAGTGGCCGCTGCGGAATCCATGCTGCTCCTCGCGGAGGGGCAGATGGGGCGTGATTCGACGCAGCAGCAGACGCTCAAACAGCTTGGCTATGTGCGAGAGTAGCGTGATCGGTCGGTAGCTCGATGGCAGGCGGCGATCCTTCCCTGGCTTGGGAAGAACAATGATCTTCCCGGTCTTCCACGCCTCTGGGAAGTGGCCGGTGCGGAGTACTCCATTGAACAGGCTCGTGAGCGCTACGAGGCCTGTTGGGGGCAGCAGCATCAACGCGGCGTTGTTGATTCCGTCGGGGCCTGGTGCTTTACGCTTATCAAGGCGCGCAGCAACCGACCGCAGCTCTGACAGGGAGATGAGGTCCCCTCCCCGGAGCGGCGGTGTCGGGCCCGACAAGAACCTCTCCAGTTTGTCCTGGACCGCCGCGTGATGACGGACGACTCGGAGGTTGGAGGTGTTGGGGGCGTTGGGCGTAAATGTCTTCTCCAGGTGAGCTGCCAGGATCTCAGCACGATCCCTGGCAGCGTAGTTGCGTTTACCGGCTGCATCGAGCAGCGGGTAAACGGGTGTGTCTTGTCCGGTGAGCTTCTTGCAGAGAGAGTATAGCGCAGTGTCGTGATCCGTCGCTCGATCGACGGTGTCCTCCCAGCGCGCCTCGTCGAGAGCGACTACGGCACGCGATATCTTCTCTGCAAGCCGGTTCAGGTCAGCCTTCACCCTGGGGCAGCGAGTGCGGGCCCAGAGGCGGCGAAGGGTACGCTTCCGCCTGAGCATGGTGCGGAGCGAGCTTGGCAGGTCCTGTCTTCGGTTGGTGGTGGGTTGAGTCGACGTGGTGGTGGCTGCCGCTTTGGCGGCAACGATCGCCTCAGCGACGAGCACAGCAGCATCGTCGACTTCCGAAGAGGTGGTGATCGGGCCTGCTAGCTCAAGCCCGGCGAGCTCGGCGGTGTAGCGCTCCCAGTTCGTCCGCGTCCGCGGCGGGCGGGGCACTAGAAAGCCTCCCTGGGTGGCAAGGGTGACCAGAACCGGTAGGTGTTGAGTGTCGAGATCATAGAGGACCTCGACATCAAAAGGGTTGTCTAGTCCGTGGTGCAGCACGATGTCGATGACGTCGGGGTGGAAGCGGGGGTTTGATGGTATGTGGGTCGGCGCTCCGGGACCCACGACTCCATATCCGCTCCTCACGCTATCCTCGTGCAGGTTCCTCCCCTCCGCGGTGATGATTCGCGACCCCCACGCATGATGTTTCGCGTTGAGGTCGCCCACGATCACCGCGGGTCCCTGCTGGCCGAAGATGGTCCCGACATCGGTGCTGCAGAATGTCAGTCCGGGTGGTTTGTAGGCGGCATAGACGCGGAGCTCTTCATTACCCACGTTGACCCGCACTCCCTGTGTACGGGTGCTGGTGAACGGGGTGTGCTCCAACTCTTCGTGTATGATGTCCCTCCGCACCAGAGCGGCCGTACCCCTGTACGGCAGGCCCCGGGGAGAGACTTCGTCGCGTCGATACACGAAGTAGTTGGGTATGCGGAGCTCGACGCTGTCCGTGAGTTTCGTTTCGCCCAGGAGGATGATGTGGATATCCTGCGACTGGGCGAGCCGGGTTAGTTCACGGACGTGTCCTCGTATGCCGCCCGGGTTCCAATATAGTATGCGGAGGGCCGTCATTGATAGGCCCGTCCGACTTGGCCTATAGCCGCCGTTATCGCGCCGACGACGTCTTTCGTTGTGAGGTAAGTAGTCACCGCCGCCATAAGTGCCTCTAGCAATACACGGACAAGTTTATTGATGCCCGTGTCCTGCGAGGCCTGTGGCGGGTTGGTGGTTGCAGTGGCTACTTCGTGGCCGCGGCTTCTCGGCGCCGCGGCAATTGTGGGTGTTGGCGCCAGCGCAGTCTCCGCTGGCGGCCGGGGATACGGTGTCGACGCGGCGGCGGGCTCGGTATTAGCGGGCCTCGCTTGCCTGCGCCTGCGTCGGTTCTTCTTTTTACCCCCGGCCAGCGGTTCGCCCCTTGATGTCGGAGCGTTCGCTGGCGGCTGGAGCGTCGTCGGCGGTATTTTTGTTTCCGCCCGGCGCGCTCCCTCCGGCCGCGCAACGACAGGTTGCGCGCTCGTGCCGGCCGCGGTAGCGGCAGGCGTCGGAGGGGCGGCGGCAGGGGCGGTGGGGGCGGAGACGACTCGTACGGCGGGTGCAGGTGCGGGTGTGGGCGCGGGACGTGCGGCGGCAGCGGTCGGTGCGACAGTTGTGGGGGGAGCTTGCCCTCTCCCCCCGACCCTCTTCTTTGGCGCGTTCGGGCGCGGTGGCGCGATGTCGATACCGCGCCTCCGCGCTTCCTTGCGGAAGACCGGACACTTCCGGTCCCTCGCGACGTGCGCCCTCCCGCAGTTGGCGCACTTCGGGGCCTCTTCGGGGGCCCTGTCACAATCTTGTGCGATGTGCCCGCCTGCGCAGCGGACACATCTAGGCGGCCGGTGACAATTGGCGGACGCATGGCCGAACTGTTGGCAGCGATGACACTGCGCCGGCCCGCGTCCTCCCTTCCAGGCCTCGATAGTGAGGCCGGGCATCGATAGGAGCTCGGATTCTTGATATAGGTGTCCGAGCTCTTCGTATGTTAAATGCTCCAGCTGCACGAAAAACGTGCAGCCCTGGCGCCCTCTGACGGCAGGTATGGCGCGGGCGCGCTCCGCTGGGTATCCGAGCGTGCGCAGCGCCGCGACGACTTCCTCCGGCGGGGTATCTTGCGGTAGCCCCTTGATGGCTACCTTCGAGGGCAATGTCGACGCCGGGCTGTAGCAGAACCAGGCGATGTCCGGGTCCTGCTTGGCGGCGTCTACCATATATCGTTGGAGGACGCGAAATTCCTCCGCCGATTTGGGGAGGAATCGCACCCCCTTGCCCATTGGCCGGGCGTTCGGCGCGTGCCCCAGTAGCCCACGTATCACGCCGAAGTGCCTCGTCCACTGAGGGAAGCACTCCACCGTGATGGGCGGGTATTCCGACCGCGCCGTCTTCGCGGTCGTTGCAGGCGGTAGTTGTTGCCGCTGTTGTTCCGCCTGGCGCTGCTCGAGCGCCCGCGGCGACGGTGGTGCGGCGGCGGCGGCAGCATACCCGGAGGGGCCGGCTTGCGGGGAGGCGGGGCGGGAGGTCGCCATCGGTGACGGTGACTCGATAGCGGCGTAGCTCGTTGAGTCGCGCGGCCAGCTTGCTGTCTCGCGCGACGAGCCCGCCGGCTGCGCCTGGCCGCCTCGCTCCTCTGACGGCGGCGATGCGGGCGGTTGAGAGTACCGCTGACTTCGCGGCAACGGCGTGGGCGATATTGATGTCGTCGGTGTGGTTGACGGCGAGGGAGAGTGAGACGGCGATCGGTCGGTCCTCGGTCGCTTGTCTTCGCCCTCCTGCGACCCTGGCGAAGAGTCGTCGGCCCGCTGCCGCTTGGCACAATCCTCGCTCGATGTAAGAGCTCTTACATCGGCGGCGATGGTTGCGACGGCGGTCATCGGCGACTGGCGGTCTCCCGGCTCGACCCGGAAGCGCGGTCGCGGCGCCGGTAGTGTCGGTGCTGCGAGTACAGGCGGCGGTGGTGCTGTCTTCAGGGCGGCTGGAGTAAACGGGACTACGGAATTATCCCGTAGGTCCCGTTTGACGACCGCACGTTGAAAGGCGGGGCGCTCCCCGCGGATGCGTTGTTCCTTCGGGGGGGGCTCCCCCCGACCGGACATGTTGGAAACAATTCGCTCCCGCAAGTGATGCGGTTGCGAGACTCACGTTGGTGTGCCTAAAGATAGCCCGCTCCTTGCGTATACGGCTCCACACCCCTCGGCGCGTGCAACCCAGCCGGGTGAGACCCCTGGGGGAGGCCCAGCTAGGCGCCCGCGAGCGGGGGCAGAGACCGTACGCGCGTGGATATTATAGAGCGTAGGGTATCACCGAGGGCACTTCTGCTTACAATTTTCCTATGAAAATCAAGCAGACAGCTACGTCCGGGTAGCTACGGCGAAGCAGGGCACGCGATGCGCGACCGGCCGCTTCCTCGAGCCGTGACACGGGTCACGGCGAGTACAACTGGCGCCGGGGGCAGAGGTGCAGGGCGTAACCGCAACTAACGGACAGTCAGTGGGTCGGACTCGACTCCTATAACACAGTACAAATCGAAAGAATCCGAATTCGCAAAGTAATTATAAGAGGAATCAACGAACCACGAACGAATGATCTCGTAGAGACACTCCAAGCATAGCTCGCTCCATCGCCCGCTGAGCGACTCTGAGCTTTCTTATAAGGCCCATAGTGAGCGACCACGTTTCAGATCCGTAGGTCATCACTGGCAACACGCACTGTTCGAAGACCCTGGTCTTCAGACACTGAGGTATTTCGGACGTAAAGATCTCGCGTAGCTTCCCGAACGCTGCCCATCCGAGTTGGATTCGGCGGCTAACCTCTTTCTCGAAATTGGACCTACCCAGCTGGACCGTATGTCCCAGGTATATGTACTCGTCTACAATTTCGAGTTCTCAACGATGACCGGGTGGAGCGGAACATGTGAGTTTGACATGATTTTCGTCTTACTCATGTTCATTTTAAGGCCCACCTGCTGAGATACTCTGCTGAGGTCGTCGAGCATTGCGTTAAGGTCCTCCAGACAGCCAGCCATAACGACTATGTCGTCGGCAAATCTAAGGTGAGTGATGTACTCGCCGTTGATGTTGATGCCGTATCCGTTCCAATCCAAAAGCTTAACGACATCTTCCAATGCAGCGGTAAGCAGCTTCGGGGAGATGACATCTCCCTGTCGCACACCTCGCCGCATTTGGATTGGTCACGTAGTTTTGTCTTGGATACGGACAGACATTGTGGCGTTTTCATACAAACACTTCAACACTTGGACGTACCGATAGTCGATTCGGCATCTCTGGAGTGATCTTAACACAGCCCATGTTTCCACCGAATCAAAGGCCTTCTCATAGTCCACAAACGCCAAGCAAAGTGGCTGGTTATACTCCTCGGTTTTCTGTATAACCTGCCGCAGCGTGAATATGTGGTCTATGGTACTGTACCCTTTTCGGAAACCGGCTTGTTCGGGAGGCTGGAAGTCGTCAAACCTACGAGCGAGACGATTCATTAAGCTCTCGAGAACAACTTATAAACATGATTCAGCAGCGCGGTGGGTCTATAATTCTTCAATAAGGTGTTACCACCTTTCTTGATGAAGAGAACCACCACGCCCCTGTACCATGCTTCCGGCATAGTGCCTTTGTGAATGATGGAATTGAACAATCGCTGAAGGACTTTAAGTACCGGTTTACCACCCGCCTTCAGGAGTTCGGTAGTGATTCCGTCATCACCTGGAGCCTTGTTGTTCTTAAGTTGTTTGAGAGCCATACTAATCTCGTATAGGCTGACGTCCGGGAAATCTTCGACCCAAGAGCCAAGTTAACCCGACACTATAGTGTCGGGTTAACTTGGCTCTTGGGTCTTTTGCCAAATTGACAACAGGCTGTTGTGTTGAGGTGTATAACTGCCCATAGAACCTCTCAACCTCTCTCAAAATCTCAGGACGAGATGTAATATTATTTAAAAGCATAGATGACGACTTTCGCAAGAATATTGAGGTCACAAGGCTATGCGGTGAGGAAAATTAGAGCAGTTTATTGTTCATACATAACATTATAAATAATTGCATATTTTACAGATTAAAATATTTTTATAAATAAAATTAATTAATATCAAAAATAATCGAATGAAGCAGCCTACGACAAGAGTATTTAATTTTTTTAATCGATGAGTATTTGTGTTGACAAGCTGTGATAGCCAAGCGGTGACACCGTGCGACTCTCTAGAAACGACACAGGTTCAAACCTCGGGCAGGCACCAATGAGTTTTTCTATTAAAAACTTATATGTCTAATTGATAATTGCAATTTATCACACGCTTTTCGGTGAAGGAAAACATCGTGAGGAAACCTGCATATCTCTAGAAAATTCTAGGGATATGTGTAACCTACCAATCCGCATTGGAGCAGCGTGGTAGGTCTTAGCTCCAATCCTTCTCTCCAAAAACGGAGAGAGGAGGCCTTAGCCCAGCAGTGGGCATAGTAACAGACTGTTACTTTTATTTGTGTTGACATTCTTACTGTATCTAAAATTGACTGAAATGTTTCTTCGGGTTCATTTCCCTAGTTTTTTCGGTACTAGCCATATAAAAAACCAAAAGTTCCATTCAATTCTCTCTTATTATAAAGTAACGAGTATAGAATGGATATAAAAAACCCAGTATAGTTCACGATTTCATAACGAACTGCATACATATCCAAAGCACTATATAGGCTTTTACTTCAAAAAGCGCGTGTAAACCAATAAATAATAATTAAGTAAAATAACATAGTGTGATACAAGTTATGGAAAAGTCTTAGAGAAAAAAAAAACCCTATAACTTATAATAATGCTCAAATCTGTTTATTTGTGAAATTCATCTATATAGACTATCATCTTCCTTTTCAAATTTAATAGTAATTTAAAACTAAAACTTACACAGGTCCGTTACTCGGAGTAAAATTACTACGAACGTACGAACGTTTCGAATGCATTGATAATATTTGTGTGTATGTTAAATCTATACATGAAGTATTCGGTATGACGTTTATCGGCAATCTAGATTTCATTAGGATTGAGATGGATAAGTTAGCTGACATGAATAGCAGTAACAAGTTTGTTGACAGGCGGTTTCATGAATACGATTCATTCAAGTCAGATCTTTAGAAATAAATACAATCTTACCTTCGAGCGCCTTATTCCTGGCCAGTAACGCCAGAAGTACATCCGGCGGCGGCGGATCAAGAGGATGCATAACATCTATAGAGGGGTCCATGGAGTCTCGTCGCTCTCTACCAACATCAACCTCACCAAAAACGGATTCCATGTATCCACTTTGTCCGATTATCACAAATCAATCCTTTAAATACACACCACAGCATTCCGCGATGACACGTTAAATACAGTGTTAGAGAGCCATTTCATATTTGTGTCGTGTTAGAAATGTAACGGGCGTCGCGGCGGATGAAAGCCTGAAGCACGTGGCAGCGCCGCCCACGCCCGCCCCTGCGTCGCTCTCGCCGCGCCCTCCCATTGAGAAGTAATTTTTTACCCCCTGAATCTGATAAACCCGCGGAGTGGGGATAGCGCGGGGCTCCCCCGCCCCGAACTAATTTTCCCGAGTCGTACGACACACCCCCGGTGCTTACATCCATCTACAATATTACTCCAGCGCGTTATGCCGTTCACGGGACACTTCGTTCCTACTTATCTGGTACCGATGTGAAGAAAGAACATTTTGAAATCATAACAGAGCTTTCTATTTTGATACAATATTTTGACTACTGTGTTTGATTCTATTTTACAAAAAAATGTTTATTACTTGTTTTAGTTTCACCGGGGTTCACGGTTTCAAAACCCGCGCAGGCACCGATGAGTTTTTCTAGTAAAATTTATGTACGTAAATGATATTATCAATTTATGAAACGCTTTTCGGTAAAGGAACCATCGTGAGGTACTTGCATATTTTTGGGGATATGTGTAACTTACCAATCCGCATCTATGCAGAATAGTGGGTCCTAAGACCTACTTTCTTTTTTTTCTCTAAAAAAAAGGAGAATTCTTTGTCAAGCAGTAGTATATACACTATAGAGTTATTATATTAATTGTAATAAATTACCATTATTATTTTTTAGTCTCAATTTCGGGTTTTTTTGGCAATAGAGTTGTTCATATTTTTTAGCTTGGTATTTTTGTTTAGTAATTAGTAGCAGTAGGTCATTTCTTATTTTTTTTATCCTTGACTAACTAGTGTTTTCATTTCAATACTATTACAATTAGATTTCTCAACTTATTATGGTTATCTTTTCCTATGAAATAACCAAAGACTATAGGAAATATCTTTTTCTTATTGTCAGATTGACAGTAAAAAATATTTTGATCTTTAGATTTGATTTTAACAATTACAATCAAATATTTTTAATATTGTATATTTTTTGATAGATGGTATGTCTGTTTGCTATTCCTATAATGTGGATAATGTTTTTAAAAGATTTAAAGTTGTGGAATTTCCGATATCTTTCGTTGGTTTATCAACTACGCAGGAATTAGACGTAGAAGTTGATCTGGATACATCTGCATATCTTAAAACAACATTCGAGGGCCGCTTAATGGTACATCTCTACTAATATTATAAATGCGAAAGTCCGTCCGTCTTTCTGTTTGAGTGTTACGCTTGATCGATATTTTTATATAAATTTTTAATATAAAATTTATATAAAATTTTATATATAAATTGTTTTTTTATTCTTTTTCTTACAGAAATTTGATGATGCCTATGAAATATCACCTTCACATAGAGCGTTTGGTATAAAACCTAAAGATAATCACACAATAGAAATAACATTCACGCCTAAAAATGAATGTATATCGAAAGCAAAACATAACAAAAATTTTAATAACAGATTCGTATTTGACTTAAGGTTAATCAGAATAGACGGAAGCCGCTGTTGTTATTATGAATCTCATTCTGAAATTGGCAGATACTATATTAGTGGTCAGTTTGAAGATTGCAAGGTTTTTCACACACCGGAAATTGTAAATTTTGGACATGTTGTAATCAATGCTAAAGTGTCGAAGTACATACGAATACGGAATGAATCTAGCGTTATGAGTGCTAAAATGCAATATATGAGAGTTGCTGGTTTTGAGGTCTCACCTGAGATTTTTACATTATTACCAAATACTTCTAAAAAGGTTGCTATAACAATCAAACCGACATGTCTGATATTACAAAATACTATTCAGTTTAAGATAATTAACCCACATAATACATTTTATCAAAACACTCTTGATAATTATATTACCTATGTCATTAGTTTTAAATTAAATGTCATATATCAAAAGACATCCAAAAATATATCATTTGAATCGTTGCATATGTTATACGAACAAAACAGTAATTACACTTATATTGGCGAAGAACTGTCTTTACATAAGAGCAGAAAGAAAACTGCTTTAAAATATCTTGAAATTTCAAAAAATTCAGTTGCGAAAAAGTCTTCTTTAGAAAAACATAGTAATGACAAAGAAAAATGTTATTTAAATTTTATAAATAACAGACCACAAAAAGATTTTTGCCAAACCATTGAAGAAAACGCTTCGATTTATGACATGTTTCTTATTAAATTTGTACCCTTTGTTATAGATTTTGGTAGAGTAGGAATATCTACATTCGGAGAACAAACACTTTTAATACAAAATGGTACCAAATATAATATCACACTTAATTTACTTAAAGACAATTGTATTTTTTATACAGAAGACAAGAAAATAACAATTAAAATAAAACTTAAACCTTTTAGTGAATATAGAATAATAATAATTTGCCAAGCATACGTAGAAGGAAATTTTATGGGCACGTTCAAATACACTATAAATAATATATTTCATCGAAAACAATCATATATGCTACAGGTAGGAAATCCGGCATTAATAGTAAACGAAAAGAGTTTAAAGTTTGGCATGGTAACAACTGAAAGCTTTATTACCTCTGTGCCTTTAAGAATATGCAATAACTATAACTTGGCAGTGGACTTTAAATGGGACGATTTACATCCGGATACTCCATTTGAAGTTACACCAAACACAGGAACTATACCACGACATTCTTGTAAAATATGTGATGTTCATTATGTTTGCAAGGCAACAAAAACAAAAACGCACGAAGTCAATTTGGTATCTCTAAGTACACACATAAGAAATATACCTCTCGAATTAAGTGTAGTAACGCGAAAATTATCTATTAAATTCCTACAACCAGCAGTAATATTCAAGGACATTGCCTTAAACTTAGAAACTGTTGAAAAAGTTAAGCTAGAAAATTCATCAAGAGAAATTGCTGTATTTTATGTAGTAGAACCATTAATTCCTGGCTTTACTATAGAACCAATGTTTGGTACAATACGACCTAAAATGGTGATGAGTTTTGATATTATTGTTAAAATTTCAAGTGTTCTAGAATTTGCTTTTGATATAAATGTGAGAATAAATAACAAAGAAAATGTTATATTACCAGTAAGTGGAAATGTAGTGGAACCCAAGATAATAATTCACCCAAAAAATATATACATGCCAAGAGTTCCTTGTTATATGATCACTTTTGTTCCGGTAACTTTTCAAAATCTTAGCACTTTAAAAACTGTGGTTGACGTATTGGATACAGGTGATCAAAATATTTTTGATGTATATATGGCACAAGGTAATGAAAAAACAAAAATAAATAGATTTACAGTAGAAGGAGGACAGTCAAAAATTGTTTATATAAAAATTTTCGATATATTTCGGCGAGAGTATGAAATGTATATTCCTTTTAAAATAAATGGTTTACTAGGTCCACCAAATAATGACACATATTCGACTGAGTTAAAATATTACATCGAGGAGTATGAAAAGTAAATTATTTTGATTTCTAAAAGTAAATATTCTTTAAAGTTAAATTGTTAATATAACTTCAATTTTTTTTTAGATCTTATGAAAATAACCCAAAAGTTAAAATTAAAACATTAACTAAAGACATAAGTTACTGTCGATTGACAGGAGTTATCACAGTGCCGTGGGTTAAATTTTCTGTTGAAAAATTTGAATTAAATTATGTATCAAATGGAGATAACACTATAAATTTTACTATGAGTAATATATCTAAATATTACTTACACGTAATTATTTTAACTTCAAAACTTGCACCTAATTTCACTTTAGATTTATGTACTGAAGAAAATCAGTCTATTATAACTGAAAACCATATAAAGTTTGAGCTAGATTGTGACAAAGAAGCAAGTTTTATTTTAAAATTTCACCCGAAAGGCCATGGTAAATTTGTTTCAGTGGCCCAGCTTTATTTAGACAAACAAATGACTACTCCTTATTACAACTTGACATTTAGTGGCAAAAGGCAAGCTCCAGCTATGATTCCAAACACATACAGAATTATTTTTCCACCATGCTATATAGGAAAACATGATTTTCGAATACTCGAGCTTAAAATGGAGGGGCAGTCTGAAAAAGAATTGTTTTCTTGTAATTCCAAAGAAGAACCAAACGTAATAGTGGAAATTTTAAACGCAGACATAGTTAAAGAAGCTAGCAATTATTTTACCAAAGTGTCTGTTAAAATTTCAGTTTCATGCAAAATAATTTATGCCCGTAATATAACTTTAAATTTTCAACATAATAACGGGTCGGGTTGTGAAGTAGAAGTGTGTTTTTGTTTTACATCTTGTGCACTGACCTTACATACACAGTTTTTAGTAAAACCGGAAAATAATCCCTATCCATATTACCCATTAAGCACACAAAATGATCTCTATTGTTATATGGAAACTTGTTCATTATTTCTTGAAAGTTGGATGTTCCAACAAGGATATCGACGAGATTTGTTTCCAACCATCCCAGACACATTCCATGCGATTTCGTCTTCTATTTCATCTCAACAAAGTGGGACGAAATCAAAAGGTATTAACGTTTCATATCTGAATTTTATGAGAAGAATAGCAGGACCACTTATGAAACACGTCCGTAAAATATCGTAAGTCTTTCTTATTTTCAAAGTAGTCTTGCTTAGTAGTACTTGACATAGATATGAAAATACGGTTGTTATTTTATTTTAGTGTAATAGGCGTTGAAGATTCATTTAAATGGGTTAAAGAAATACATGATACTTACCGAGAAATTATTAGCTTATTAAAATCTCGTGGGGCAAACTTATGGATATTACAAGCAAAGTTTCTCTTGAGTCACGATCAATTTATTATATACTCAGAAAACGTAACGCCCAAATGCAATGCCGATATTATATTTACCCAAGAGCTTAAAGAAAACATGTCACTTTTTAATCGGTTAAGTAAACAAAGTTGGATCGACTTCATTTTGCAAAGCTATAAAGTATTTGTGATGGACAGTTGTTTTTTTGAATGTATTTGCATGAGTTCCCAACCACGTGATGTTGTAAAAATATTAATCGACTGGTATAATGATAGCATTTTGTTGCAACATCATAAGCTTCGAGGCAAAGATAAACAAATGAAAATTATAACAAATATAACAACTGATTTATCTGACGGAGTAGCTTTAACATCTGTAATTCTGAACTACTGCCCATTCATGGAAGAACATTTTCAGTTATTTTGTGAAATAAATGACAAATCTCCCGAAGGTGATATCATTAATAATGCTTGTCTTATAATCGAAGCAACAAATTTACTAAGACTTTATTTTCCATTAAGTAGTAAAGATTTTCTATCCCCAAACTTTCTACTAATGTTATTTTTGTCAATACACCTTTATGTTGCTTTACCTATGTTTAAGTCAAAAGATGCGGTTGAGTTTAATCCACCTTTATTGAAAAGTTCATCCAGACAAGTAGCAATCAGCCCATCGAGTCAAGAATCATTGATTTTTAACTATATTTTATTGAACAATTCAAGAAATAATTTCTTTGTTGAAAAAGCTTCCTCAACAGAAAATGGAAAAAAAATATATCTTAGCGTCAAATATGTAGCTAATTTAGTTGAAAAAGAGACGGCTATACTTTTGGTTCATGGTTATAATAAAACGAGAATATTCGACACTTATATAGTCTTCCTACTTCATGGACAAGTAGGATCACTTAATCCGCTAAGGAAGTGTAAAGTGACAGGACCTCTTTATAGACCTAACAAAGTAGACATTTTAGTGGCATCACCATTTCTAGTAACAGCTATGTATAAGTTAAGTTTAACGGATGAAGAACCGACTATACCAGTTAACTTTAATCACAACTCAAGACCACGATTTTGCGCAAAACGTCTTAACCTGATTGATAAAGAAATAACTCTGAGTGGTGTGCCTAAAGAAAGTGGTCAGGAAGTACAAGAACATAAATTATATATGCAAATCATATGTCTCAGTACGCAAGTAGGTAATTCTTGGATCTGGTTTAGAAATGATGTGGGTGAATTTTTTGTTCGTGTAACAACGCAACCTCGTTGGGACTTGGCTATAGATACTTTACAAACGAAAGTACATTCATGGCCTATGGATCCTTGTAGTTGTGGTGAAGCTTGTGAATGCTATAGAACAACTGTTTTGATGATCCCCCATAGAAATGAACTAATGTTAAAATCGTTGCGGTACGCTTTACTTGAGAATGCATCAGAAATAATGATTCATGTCTTTGACCAACTTATAGGTATGATTCTGTAAACAAATAAAAACAACTTATAATAATATAATATTTTTATATTATTTATGTGTATAATAAATAAATACTGCGTGACAACGTACTACAGGACTTGGCCTATGAATGATAATTAATTTAGTTGCAAGTCATATCATAGTCATAAAATTATTTCCTATAATAATGAATACTGCACAATTGAAAATATTAATATCGGTAGAGATCTAGTACACATTTTTCAAAGTTTTCTGGAAGATATTATTGAATTATAAATAAATATATGGAACAGTTGCACAAACGCGCGTCTGTCCCCAGAGTAAGGAACTTAATACTTGTATTACGGGTGACAGACAAACGGTTAATGTACACTATACATACATAATTTTAAATAAACACAAATATATAAATAGTATACTCGTAGAACGTACGAACTGTTTATAGAAAATATTGGACATTGGTGGAATCGAACTCGCGACCCCTGAAGCCAACAAGCTAGCTGTTTTTGATATAAACGTTTATGTCATGAACATGAAACATGAAAGTTTTATTACAAAAGGTAAAGTAAAAGAACGTTTGATTACAAGTAAAAGTTTTATTTGATTTTCTACTTTTTTGTATTTGGAGATATATAATTGCAATAGAGGTATAGTAACTAACACACTGAACGCTTATCAGTAACAAATTTAAAAGTGTTTAAATTTCAATGGCTTCATTTTATATTTATTTCATTTGTTAATATTTAATAACAGATTTTATTTTAACAACTATACCACCACAAATTTTTCCTTACTTATGAACATTATTTAGGTATAAGTTATCTTTTAAAAATAATTGTTAAGAATTAACATACATAATATTGTCGAAAACTTTTGAGTTGAAATATATTTGTATAATTAATTGATAAGCGGATACATTACAGAAACTGCAACTGGTAAAATAATTTTAAGAATGTTACTAGAGGAAGGTGGTACGAATTTATCTGAGTTAAATCACATATTACGCAGTGACACAACATATCGAATCACATCCAGAGCTCTCTTGCCTCGACTTGAGAGAGTGACATTAGCGCAGCATACAGGAGCATTCCTTGCGCTACCTGTTACAATACCAGCTCAAGATAAACCAGAAAAATATTCTATTACCTTCACATCCGAATGTGGCATGGATATACGAACTTACAGAATTCTATTTATCGAGTCTAACAGTGAATAACAAATGAGAATTTTATCGATCCAGAGAAATAAAAGGTAATATCTTTTGAATCCATATTAGTGTCAATTTAATATAATTCATGCTTGCATTGAATAGCCTTGAACTAAGTTAAGTTTACTTTTTTAATTATAAGCCTAAATGACAATCCTTATCTTCAAGGAATGAGGTGGTGGTTAGTAATAATAGGAAATGTGTATTACTCTTCTTCACCTGCTTATTTTTAGAAAGCACATTAATTACCGCAACAATTTTTTTTTTCCACAGTAAAATCTATCATCAATATTTTTAAATTTATCAACGTTTAAAATTGCTCTTCTGTAAAGTTGTGGTTTTACAGATATCACGCTGTTCTTGTAAAGAGACGATATGTGATTTATAGAAGCAGGCGTTACTTTGCGGAATTCCATATTACAAGCAATATAACAGAACTAAATACTTTGCTATAATCCGCACGGGTTAAGTGAATGCATGCAAAGCCAATGTGTATGAAGCAGGCAAAATCTACGCACCTTATACATGCAGGACCAGCCACCACATGCACCCCAAGGCGCAATTCACCAGCAACAACGAACACAAAAGCAGCACACACACCCACCACCACAATCTAGACGATCGTTTCGCCCCGAAACCGAAGCATCATCAGGAGGATAGGCTTAACGACAAAAAACGTACTGCAAGTACGATTTCGTAGTTAGACGATATGTATTGGTCTTTTATTGAATATTTGTAGTATTTCCTCGATGCCCTGTTAAGCACGTGTCAGCATTTGACGCGGTCGTGTCAAACCATCGGTGCCGGTACCGCCGCGCATCGCCTATTGCCTTGACCGCAGCGCTTAGCCACGCTTGCTCGATCACTAATTGACTGTGGTTTGAAAGAAGCAATCTTTTATTTACCTTCCTTATTTTCTTCTGATTTAATATCAAATGGCGAACTTTTTACTATTGAGCTTCATTAAGTTTTGCTTCATTAAGTAATTAACTTTTTGTCTGCTATTATTATTCTAAAGGAAAATCATTTTGGAGATCGATTAAATTTGTAACCCAAAAAAAAAAGTTGTTTAGTTATAAAATTAATTACATACGTCAAATAAAAGTACTAAACATACTGACCTGTGTATCTACAATCAAAACTGAAGGTTATATAAATTTATAGTTTTAATGAATTGAAATTTATGGAAATTAGACACTAGTAATTTTATAAAATTTGAACGGGTCATTGTTTTTTGTTACGAGCACTACTTTATAGTTTTTCTCTCTTATAAGTAGGCAAGACATTGTTTACATTTAAAAAATCTTAACTCTTCATACGTACGTTTAATTTGACACGTATTACAATAATCAGTACTTCCATAACACGTTATATCGGGTACCGGTAGTTACCGATCTTTCAGTTGATCTTTCCATAAGACCTGTCATTGATAATTTTACTGTGTCTTATAACTTAATGCGCTTGTTGTTTGTAGTAGACAATTTTAAGCCATAATATAACTCAAAATTTGATTCGAACGAGCACTTATTTCGTTCGATAAGCTACGAGTATGATGGACTAACTTAAGGCACTGGGCTAAACTCCGCCTCATTGCATATGTATGTAATCATGGATTATGCCGGCATGATATGCAAATGGCTTTGTCTCATCAGATAATTGATTATATATCAAACTAAGGCGATGAAGTGACCTTCTGTTTATTGTGGATTAGCCGAATATCTTGAAAAGTACTAATATGAAACAAAGGATTTATTGCACATGTTTACCAGAAAAATAGATGGTCTGTGTAGCTGTCTAAAAAATATATATAAATATTATACATTAAGTTGACTACCAACGAATATTTAGATAACATTTTATTTGCTGATGTTTAAATAAATTTAAGTATTTCTCAGAAAAATAGTTCATTAGGATATTAGATTGCAAGAAAATCGATCATAAATTGACGAAACTTAATTATGCATATATTTCATACTGCGTTAGTGCGTATTTTGAATTTGGTTGTTTTTTTTATTTATTTAATAGTACCACATTGTGGATTTACGCTAATTATTAACTAAAAACTTATAACGTATTTCTAATAGATGTAAAAAATACTTTTAAAATTAGAAATTATTTGTACAAAATTGATTATAATTTTAACAACATTTTTAAGGTGTAACTTTAAACTTATAAATTTTGACGAAATATTCTGTATCTAGCTAAAATTTTATGTTGTATCTTAAGATAAGATTTTAGTTTCAGTTATGAAAAGAAGCACAATAAATACAATTCCTGTGTAAATTATGTGGGAGTGAGAAAATAAAATCATCGACTCTTCTACTTCTATCAGTATTAAAAAGTCCATGACTCTTTGTGACCGATAAACACGAACTTCTTCAAGAACAAGTTCAGTTACTTCTTGACTTCAAGTGCCAAGTGTATATGGAATCACTTTACTGGATACTTTGTTGGTTTGGTGGTACGTCGCAAGGCTCGAACTTCTTAACTGTATCTGATCTTATTGAATCATTTTATTAAAAAAAAATAATAGTCTTGCATAATAATCTTGCAAATCCCTCTAAAAAATCCAACATAATTATCATTAGACATAATTTCTCAGATATATTTAGCCCCTAATATTTAAACGGCTACTGTTGAACCGAATCCAATACAAAGAACCCTTTCCAAATTCAGTGTAAAAAAAAAATTAGTTAAATTCTCAATAATATGATCTACATCTATATATCTTTGTAGAACCTGCGCTTTTAAATTGTGGGAAAAAAATTTAGAAACTCCTAAAAATCTCGATAAATTTCTTATTTAGGCAATTTAATTATTTTTTATTGACTAAGCTGCCTACAAAAAAAAACTAGGCTTAAGATTGCTGTGAAGTATAACAATAGTTGCTTTTGATATTCTTGCAATTACCATGTTTACTGCCGACCGAGTGTAGAAAGCTGGCAAACGCATATAAATCCGAATCGCCACAACTTGTTTTATCATTGTCTGGCAGAACGTTGATGGAAGCCTCACGTGTCTGAATCTGCGTGATAATTTAACCACTTATGTGGATTTTTTACTAATATAGTATATTTGAATAAATATTAATCTGTGATTGAACTTTGAAAAGTGCAGTGCGCCATGGATTCCCAGCAGTTTCGGGAGTGTGGAAAAATAGTCATAGACATGTTGGCTGATTACTATGACAATATACGAGACAGGTAAATGAAATTATTTTTATTAAATCATAAGGAGAAGTTTATCTTATTTCAAATTATTTTTGTATTTTTTAAAATTTTGTAACATATAATATTATTTATATACTTCTCCCCCTATCAAAGGAGTGAGTAAAATCGTTCGAATTCTCTTTATTTTTTTTATTTGCTAACTTTCGTAATAAACTTTTTATCGGTATTTATTAAAATCCTTTATAATATATATTTTTACGGAAATCTCCACAATCTGAAATGGAAAAAAATAAGCAGAACAAAGATATCTCAACTTATATTTTGTCCAACGGATAAACGTGCTCTCGAGGACCTTATTTTATTTTGCCTTATTTCATTTTTAGTCAGTATTTATTTTATATTTTTATATAATTTAAACTTAGTTTTTAATAAAATATTTTGTGTATAAGAAATATGTGTTCGCAAATAATTATGTTGTCATTAGTTTAGTGAATCAAATATATAAAATTGACAAATTAAAAAATAATAACTTTATACGTCTAAATCAACTTTACTATAATATATCTAATTTTTTTTATGTTCCCCTCTTCTAAGTATGCGCGCTACCCCTCTGCCTTCTTCTTTAAACTTTTCTTTATTTGCAACAAATAAAGATATCATAATATTTTGTATAGTGACGAGTATACGGCCGAGCGTATAATAATTAAAACATTATGAATTCATTATGATTTTTCTAGTACTTTTTACTTGACAGCAGACCACTATTATGTAAGTAAGATAATAAATATAATTATATTTAAAAAGCTTTAAACAATAGTTCTTTCTCAGATTATCAAAATAAAGCTAAATCAATGGAACAAGCGTCATTGGGTCTCAATAGAAAATTGTTAAATGAAAAAGAATGAAACTGTAGTTGGCCCTCTGGCGCAGTTAGCAGTGACCCTTGCATTAACTTCGCTGGTCGCGAGTTCGTCTCCCGCCGAGGACCAACATTTTATAAAAACAAAAAACAAAATTGTTGGTTCTTCGAGTGTGGGTGTATTTAAGTATTTATCTAGAATTATATAGGTATATTTACCAGTTGTCTGTCACCCATAACACGAATATTAAGTTACTTACTTTGAGTGTGGACGACCGTGTGTGTAATTTGTCCCACATATTTATAGATGCAATTGACAATGAATTATTGACAAAACGTACCGATATTGCATTTACGATATAAATAGATTGAAATAAATAAACATTGCACGCTTTATAATAAAATCTTGTGGTAAAACTATTATATGCATATAATGTATACCTAATATAAGCTGAGTACAGTTACTATGGTTACTAGTACCTCCGCGCACTGCCACGGAAGGAAAACGTACCCTTTTTTTGTAGTTGGTACAACCGATCGGCATTCGCGTATTTTTGTTGAAAATATAATCAATAAGATATCCAAGCATGTGGAAGCTTTGAAAGTATGAGGTCAGAAGAAGCGCACGTAAAACTGTATTGCACCTTCAAAGACCATCTACTTATGAACACGTTACTACGCTTTTAATGCGTACAATTCTATCTCTTCCCATACAGCTAAGTACAATCCAAAGCGAAAGATGACGTTACCGTACATTTATTTTAAATGTAATGTTTTTTGCAGTCGCATATATTAAAAAATAATCTTATTACTTTACAGAAATGTTTTGCCATCCGTAGAACCGGGACACTTAACGAAAAAAACATCGGAAGAGGCGCCAGAACAGCCCGAGGAATGGCATAACGTTCTCAAAGAATTCTATGAAGACATATTGCCTGGTGTAAGTTAAGATTTACGTCTATACTTGATATATCCGCGATTTAGTTTGCTTCGACGTCGTAATTGTACAAAACTCGCCCCATCCGAAGAATAAACTTACACATGTGCTATGTACGAGTATAAACTTAGAATATGTAACTTTATTCTTCGGGTTGGGCGATTAGTAAGGAGAATATTATTTTGCAATAATCGGCGATGAAAGAAAATATATTTAATGCTAAATGTAGAGTGTACTAAACGTTTTCATACCCGATATATGAAGGATTCAAAAATGCACGCACTACAAACATCCACCACCACAGTACGCCAGTATTGCAAACATTCACTACCGCAATGTTCAATAACATTTGAATCATAAATGTACACGTTTTAAATTCATTTCAATAAAAATAATTAAAAAGATATTTGAATAATTTATAGAATGAGGTGTTACTTTGTGGAGATCCATAATTCAAGAATAAAAATTATAATATTAGAATAAAATTATTTTGCTATAAGCCGCGATAAAGTAAATAGAAAATATATGTAATGCTAAATGTATAGTGGAAGATGTAAAACCGTTTTTTTCATACCCTATTCATGTATGATTCGCAAATCTTACAAACCTCCATTCTCATCGCATTTGAATGCACTCTTCTTCATCGGTGTTTTTCATTTTCCAACATTCCGATCCATCCAATACGGTCTTATAAATTTATTACAGTTTTATAAATTTTCTCCTTAACTTAAGGATTCGGGGGGTCACAAATAGTACCTGAGACCTGTCGCCACTTCACCTATGCTGCATTTATTGTAACGATACCCTCTATATTCACGAAAACGTTGGACCCTCTTTGCAGGATATTGTACAGGCAGTAACAGCACCTGAATTCTCTTATAAACCTATTTTTATTTTGTCACAGGTGACACACTGGCAATCTCCACAATTCCACGCCTATTACCCTACTGGGAGTTCGTATCCGAGTATGATCGGAAGTCTCCTTGCTGATGGATTGTCAGTGATGGGATTTACTTGGGTAAATATTTACCGATAGTAATAAATGAATTTATATAAATATTTAGTTTTAATTTAACTTAATTTAATTGACTCTTATACATTTAATGAATTTGTATTGGCTTTGTTTTTTAATTAATGTTCATTTGATAATTTTCTAGATAGCGAGCCCAGCGTGCACAGAATTGGAAGTTGTAACAATGAACTGGCTTGGTAATTTAATCGGTTTACCTAAGGAATTTCTAAATTGTTCTGCTGGACCTGGAGGTGGTATCATACAGGTAAGCTCAATGTACATATTATATAGTAGCTTGTGGACGTGAATTTGTGCTTGTGGTCATTATTATTAAATTGAAAAGTCGCCTCCTCAAAATATCTCCACCATTTTATTTGATTGATCTATGGGGCTAACTTGCCATTACAATACCAAAGATTCCGCTACTCCAACACGTCGACCTTAGTCCAATCTTCTTCAAGGGATTATAATTAGCAAAAATATAAAAATTTGCAACAGCTACCTTAAAGTCGCAGCTTCCTTTGCTATTCGTCTTGATGTGAGATTGTATTGAGTATCCTGAGTAAATGAAAACTGACAAATTCATACTTAGCAAAATATTTGTTAGAAAGCAGTCATATAATTTCTGATGACGATTGTTTTCAAATTTTGTACAACTGCGATAAGAGCCTGCGACAATACTTTAGAGTAATTAGAAACAATTTAGCACATTAATTAACGAACAGATCCATTTGTTAGCCCCAGTTTGGTACATGTATTCAAATTCAAATTCAAAAAATTTTTTATATTAATTTCAAGTAAACTTGTAAACAAGTGCTTTTGAATCGTCAACTTTACTGCTGGTTCGGAAAGCTGTTCTTACCGAGAAGAACCAGCAAGAAACTCGGCGGTTGCTCTTTTTAAAATATAAATCTTAAAACTTTTAAAACATTTAGTTATTACTTTCTAGTACAGGGTAGAAGTGCACCTCTATATCCACACATCCTTATCATCTAAGTAATCTTCAACAGTATAGTAGGCTTTTGTATCAACCTCTTTTTAACAGTGTTTTTAAACTGCTGTAAAGGCATGGCTGAATTTAAAATATATAACCAAATGGCGCAACCAATTACTTTATAATTCTGCTTGCTTGGATGATACGTCATCTATCCCTGGCGCAGTTTCTCACTTAACCTTTCGGGTGACGCTGTAAAAGCCGTTATGGCTAACAGCATAAGTCAATTCGGAAAAGCAAATGCGTCGCTGGGCGATTTTGTCGTGGAGTCTCCTGTTCTTGTTGAGTTGAGATTGTCGTATCGAATGTGTGCAGTGGTATGGTGGTAGTTTGTATTGCGTGCGTTTTATTAATTCTTCATGCACAAGGAATGATCACGGATAGTATACTATAATTTTATATACTCACTTTTTTCATTATTATGGAACTCCGCAAAGTAACGCCTCAGTCTATATAAATCTGTGTAGTTTACTCGAATGTTTGTACTTTGTTTGTTTTTGATTTTTTTTTGTTCGTTTTCTCAAATAATACAATGGTTAGAACAAAATAATTTGCAAATAAATTGCAAGCAAAAACAAAATTTATCGCTTTCAAAACTTATAAATCAAAACATATACCTCTTGTATTACTATATAACAATACGCATATAGAAGAAGTTGAAGTTATAAAATTTTTGGGCATCAAACTCGACAGTAATTGTAGTTGGAAATATCACATTATTGATTTGTGCAACAGGCTAAATAAATTTGTGTATGCTATTAAGAGATTTATCAACTCAGGCGTCTGTATTGTGCGCATACCATGGTTATGAGTCGTCGGTACTTAGTTATGGTATTGTAATTTGGGGTAACTCAGTGGATGCGAATAAAATATTTAAAGTACAAAAGAAATGTATACGTGCAATATACAAAGCAAATGTTCTAGATACCTGTAAGCCTTTGTTCAAAACGCTCAACATATTGCCATTTCTTGGTATTACACTGAAAACGACTGGCCCGTTGGCGCAGTGGGTAGTGACCCTGCCTTCACGGGTCGCGGTTTCGATTCCCGCCGAAGGCCAACATTTTCTATAAACAATTTGTTGGTTCTTCGAGCCTGGGTGTGTATTTGTATTTCACTATGTATTTAAAATTATATATGTAGTGTATCTATCAGTTGTCCGCCACTCGTAACACAAGTATTAAGTTACTTACTTTGGGGGGGGGGGACCGTGTGTGTAAATGTCCCATATGTTTATTTATTTATTTATTTATAATTGTAACACCTTTTTGTAAGTTTGTAAGTTTATTATGCAAAAATAAATGAATTTGAATTTAAAGTGTATATTGTAATCACTAATTGTTTTATCTTTTTTCTATTAGGGTTCAGCTAGTGAAGCAACGCTTGTGGGATTATTGGCTGCTAAAGATAAAATGATTCGACGACTTCTCGAAAAAGATCCTGATTTAGATGAAGATCTAGTAAAAACCAAATTTGTAGCATATTCATCGGACCAGTCTAACTCATCTGTTGAAAAAGCTGGAGTTCTTGGATCTATGAAAATGAGACTGTTAGAAAGCGATTCTAACTGTAAATTACGAGGTGAAACATTAAAAAAAGCTTTTAAAGAGGATAAAGCTCGAGGTCTCATACCTTGTTACGTAGTTGCAAATTTAGGTACAACAGGTACTTGTGCTTTCGATCCGCTATATGAATTAGGGCCTATTTGTAAAGAAGAAAATGTTTGGTTGCATGTCGATGCAGCCTATGCTGGAGCTGCAATGATCTGCCCGGAATATAGATATATGATGAATGGCATAGAGTATGCCGATTCCTTTGACGTAAATGCGCACAAATGGCTTCTGGTAAATTTTGACTGTTCTGCTATGTGGGTAAAAGACAGTTATGATTTAATAAGAGCTTTTGATGTACAGCGTATTTATTTAGAGGATATAAAAAGAGAAGTTAAAGTGCCAGACTACCGACATTGGCAAATGCCATTAGGACGCAGATTTAGAGCACTTAAACTGTGGGCAGTATTAAAAATGTACGGTTCTGAAGGTTTGCGTAGTCACATCAGAAATCATATAAGCTTAGCACAATATTTTGCGAAATTAGTTCGAGGAGATGAAAGATTTGTTTTAGAACCGGAACCCACATTAGGTTTGGTTTGCTTTAGACTTAAAAATGGTGACAATATAACGAAAAAATTACTTGAAAATTTAACAGCCAAAAAAGAAATATTTATGGTAGCCACTATGTACAGAAACCGTTATGTTATTAGATTTGTTATTTGCTCACGACTAACTACAAAAGAAGACATTAATGTAAGTTGGAAGATTATTACTGATGAAGCTGATCGCTTAGTATCTTCTAAACTGAATGCTAAATCACAGTCCATTGCGTCTCTTGACCATTTTGAAACTGTAAAAATTACTGAGAAATCAAAATAAATACGAATCTTTATTATTTTCATATGGTCCAGGTTCAATATGTTTTAATAAGATTAAAATATACGTGTGATACAATCTGTGGAACTAATTATTATAATATTGTTAATAATGATAAATTTTTGTTGTTTTCTATTAAAGCCACTATGGATATACAATATACTTAGTTTTATTTTTAGAGGTTGCTAAGGTTTTATAAGTTTAAATATATTAAATATTAATTTATTACGTTTAAATTAAAAAAAAAGAACGTCTCATGTTACGTATTTTCGTTTATTTTATTATCATTTTCCGTATTTAGGTATAAAAATTATTATGAAACTTTATTTATTCTACTATTATTTATTGCAATAAAGTATTCAAAAGAATTTAGCCGATTTCATAATACAAACTATCACGTGATGTTCTCATAAAATAATATTTCATACTAATAATTTGTAAATGATTAAGGAAAATAAATACTATTTTAAATGCAACTACATGTTCCGCTAACACATATTCCGTAAGAATACCCTTTTGGTAGACAGTGTTCTTGACATATGGAATCTTCAGTTGCTTCTTCATGGGAACAGCTCACACGACCCGGAATAACTGAAACATTATAATATAAGTGAATGAATATTGAGCAAAACAACCTTACAGGACTAATGTGTAGATATTGGGGATGGAATGATTTGTAGATAGAGTCACAGACATAAATTAGTGAGGCATGGGGGACATAGTATAGAACCATACACGCACATATAGTTTTGTTAGATCGTACACAGATCATCTTATGATCTTAAAAAAAGAATTCCAGTGGATTCTAATGAAACAAGAACATCGTTAAACATTATTTAAAATTAAGAATAGAGACGTTGTTATCGAAGCAAAGTTTTTTTATCATGGGAAGATGGACTTTAAATTAATTTCCCACATGATTTTTTTAAATTTCAAATGTTGGACAGTGACACTTTCTCTGCGAGGCTTGTTATATGTATGCACTATTGTGGAGTTTATCTACTGCTTTTATCGGTTCACCATCTATAAAAACCCTCTGCGTTTTTTGCAACATTAGGCAGAACGAATAAATCGCTTAGATTATCGTTTTATTTGCGTTCAATATTAAATTATACAACCTGAACAAATAACCTACTACCGACTTTCTGCGACAAAACACGTTACTTCATCAAAATTATCGTCATATTTATACATTTTTAAAATCAAGGAGAAGCAGTATCAAAGTACAATAGTACAGTAGTAGTATAATAGTACAGTATCGCAGTATTATTAAAGTCTAAATGCGAAATAAGCAAAGTTTTCATATTTGGATAGATAATACTTGCCTACATTCAAATAAAGACACGTCTTGAATATAGTAAAAATAAAAATAAAATAATATAAGTATAATAAGGACTTTTATCAAGTGGTAAGTAAAAGTAGTTTAAAAATATTTAAGCGAAAATTACTAAAGGGTTTTATACGCAACATTGTGCTTGCTGTTTCAAACAATACTCTTTTGGTTTTGCGTCCTTTTGAGTCAGATTTCCACTACATTCTCTTTATTTACTAGAATGGGGATGAATATAAGAAGAGCACTTTCTTTTCATACATGTATAAAACCGTAAAAAGCAAAATAATAGAAATATTGAGTAAAAATTTCAAAACACACTGTTAATAATATTTTTTAAACGAAATGTGTATTTACAGTCCATAAATATAAAAAAATGCATGCACTTACCAGTTTCCAAGCCAGTTTGGTAAGGAATGTCTTTCACTTTCTTCGTTAAATCTTCAATTTTCGACACCGTTTTTGCATTCACTACCTCCGCGTCGCGTGGAAGTGCACTTGCATATTGCACAAAATAAATAGCAGCAATAAAAAAGAAAACAGAAATTAAGTTTAATTCCATTTTTAATAACAGCGTAACGTGTGCGCTTGAAAATCAAAAGACTGTGATTAATACGCGCATCGAATACAAAATGAATTGCATTTATGTAAGGTCGAACGGCTTCCTTGTAATACCTACCAGAATATGTATGAATCACCACGATAAGTAATATGTATTTACTGTTAATGCAAATTCTGTGAATGGGGTAAAGTCTTTGTAGTGTAGTGATTCACTTAAAATAGAGGACCAATGTTGTTATGATATGACTAAGTATTTTTATGCATGTCTCATGTGCAATCAAAAATATACGAAGTACAATACAGCACGTTAGCTGACTAAAACGGTTCTGCGTCAACTAAAGAGTTTTTGTAATATTAAAAAAAAAACAGCTAATGATTTATACACTAATTACACAAACAATAATTGCTTTCGTAATTGGGCTAATATAAGTATGAGTACTAAAAACCGTGATAGTTAAACGTTAAGGACGTGTGGCTCAAAACAAGTATTGTTAAATTGACGAATAGTAAAGCGGTTAAAACTCTGGGTTTGCATCTATGATTTCTTATAAGACCAATGTGCTCAATTGATTTTTATTATCCACCATGCGCTTACGGTACAAGAAATTATGGACAGAATAGTATCTGCGTATCCCAATGTAATGATTAGACTGACCCATTGGGCCAGGTAGTATAAACCCTGGCTTTAGCACCGCGGCTCGCGGATTCGATTCCCGCCGAGGGCAAACTCTTTCTGAAATCAATTTGCTGATTCTTCTAGACTCACTAGATGTATACATTTATTTAAGTATTTGTTTAAAATTATATATGTAAGTATTTACATAAGTTGTCTTTCATCCATAACATAGTAATTAAGTTTGATGAGTTCATAATGAGTTTCATTTTGCCAGTATCGTTATATTTATTTAACCATAGAGTTACCAATTTTTTTCTCTATGCCAGACATAGAGAGAGATATATATATATATATAGAGAGCCATAGACTACTATACCATTAACCATAGACTACTGTACTATACCAAAATAAAATATAAACAACGCTTTACACATTCCAACTTGTTATTAAACATTAAAAATTGTTTATGTTGTAATACTTCTGTTATTAAATAAAGCGAACAATGGTTTATCTCCATTTTCCATCTAATCTTACTGAGGAAGAATTAATGCTACAAGCCAAATATCAAAAATTAAGGAAGAAAAAGAAAGCTCTCCAAGCTCTTAAAGCTCCTAAACAAGAGCCAGAAAAACCAGTTTTACCCAAACGTCCCACTGAGGCAAGAGATGCCCGTGAAATAGCGCGCAAGCTAATTAAGAGTGGTGCTATTCAAGCTATTAAAAGTCCTCCCCCTCAACCTCAAAATGCCACATTTAAAAGACCCCGAGCAGGTAGGTTTTTATATCTTATATTAATAATAAAATATTTTTTATACAATTATCAAAAAATTCATATTCATTCAATAAAATCGATTATTATATATAGAGGCTAGGGTGAAAAATAACAACTTTTTATTTGAGAATTTATATTTATGAGATATATAGATAATTTTTGTTAAATAATGCTTTAAAACATCTAATGAAATCATTTTTCTTTCATTAGATTATTCAATTCTCTTGAATTTCTTAATGACTTTAATACAGGTAGGGAAAGAAAACTCAGTGGTTCAACAGGATCAACAGGAGGTGTTGCATCTTATCAGCCCTTTAGTGCCTCTCAGGAACCACCACCACCAGAAGAGAAATCAGCACCAAGAGTTAAATACTTGTATGATTCATTTGTCACAGCCAGAGAAAAGTAAGTTCAAAATCTTGAAAGTAGATAAATTTTTTAGGAAATGTTTGTTTTGTCAATCGTATTTTATATTTAGCTATCTTATATTCTATTCAAATAAGTTTTAAGAACCACCTGTCTTTTGAGAGTATTTAATTAGGTTAAAATAATTTTACTTTATACTTTTATTTTATTCAATCCTAGGGAAGAAAAAGGTGTACGCAGTCATGGAAATGAGGTAACACATGTTGGTGGAAAAAATACAATCTTGCAAGTATTAGGAGCAAAGATTACTGAAGAGGTTATAAGAAGACGTCTGGCATCATTTGAACCATTTACATTTTCACAAGAACCAGAAGAAGAAAAGTAAGTTATTATAAAAAATACATATCACTTTAATGTAATATTTATATTTTTTCACTCTAATACTAAATACTACTGGTATATCAAGCCTTTATATACAAATATGGATAAATACCACCTAAATTCTGTACCCTAAATTTGAATACTTAAATTTCAATGATATTAATGTGTTATTAAATTCAATAGCTATTTTTTGCTTTTTACACTTTTTCACTAAAAAATATGAAAAGTAATAACATAAGAAATAAACTATTTTAGGGTTTACCTTGCATTTGACAATGGTGAATTGGCAACACATGCACATGCTGCACTTGATGGATGTGAAGAGGGGTGGCGTGTTACATTTGTGAGAAAACCTCCACAAGCAGCAGGATCATGGACTCCAGCATCAACACCCAGAAATGTTCCGCCCCCAAAGGATCCCAAACGAAATCTTCTAACATATGATGATATGAATTTGTTTGAATAAGAACTTTTCATATAGTTTATACATTCATTTCTCTATATGTCTTACATTAAATATAATAATGGTGTATCATATTTCAACAGCACAATATACCATACAAATGATTTTTATTGCATAATCCAAAGTTAATTGGCTTCTTTGTTAAAGATTATGTGGTATAATTCCAACAAACAAACATTTGTATTTCAAACAAACAATATTATTAAAATCATAGCAAAATTGTTTGGTTTATACTATTATTAGATTGGTTGTTAGTATAATGATTTACTAACACTATCTTTTAATATTATATAAATAAACTTAAGGGTCACATCGCGATAACATCGAGTTACCCGGCTTTGGTTTTATTGAGCCATTGAAATTCGAAAGCATAATACATTCAAAATAGAAGAGACCTTCAGATTGTCAACAACTTGGGATCTAGTGATTAATAAATATAACTCCTGAAAGAAATCTTTTCAAGCTAGAGCGCGTGCGCTAATATTATCATTGTGGTGTGCAAGAGACTAAGTGGATTGTGCGGTTAAAGTGAGGGTAGTTGGCGAAAATAATGACTAGTACTCGGGAATTAAGACGCTGCTGCGCTCCAGTAAGTTCGTGGCTACAGTAGATGCAACTCTGTCGAAACGTCGAGCCTTATACAAAGATAACTCTATATTATCGCGATGTGGCCCGTATGTTTATATAATAAGTGTGAATCACGAAAGTTAAAAATCTACACAGTTGAGGTCACAAATTGACAACTGAACCACTGCGGTCTTAAATAAAGATTAAGCATTGCTGTACCTGTTTGTTTTCGTCTTTTCCACGTAATATTTTGACGCGTGTAAGTTTTAATTTTACGATAACTTCTAAGATATTCTTTGCATTAAATGTTTACAAAATTATTCAATTATGAAAGGCTTTATTGTTGTCTGTTGTAATCTATATATGTATATAAATGAGAAAGTATGTACGTTCTTTATAGACTCAGAAGCGACTGGACCAATTTTAAGGAAATCTTATTATCTTTAGATTTACCTAGCGAATAATCTTGCATAGTTTGGTAGCTGTCTTTGGAAACCATATACAATCGAAAACAATAAGAAATATCTCAATTAGACAAAGTTATTGTATTAAGTGATTATGATTTTTTTAGACATCTTCAATAGTTTCATGATTTGTGTATAACAACATTACTTAGGTACCTAAGTGATTTATCGGCGTTGATCTTGTACGTCAAACGACTTTCAAAAGAACTTGAATCCAAACCCATTTTGAAATTGTAATGTCAAACTGTTAATGAATATATTGTGTTATTTGTCTATGCATTAAAAACTAGAAAATTCGCAAAATTGCAAAAAGTGTAAAATAATCGTAAAATGTTTCGGCTGGTTAAAAATATTTTACCTGTAATGTGTAAAAAAATATTACAAAGATCACCACAGCAAGAAAATGTGTTTTTTTTATTTATCCGTGGAAAAAACATGTCATCAGATTCCGGTTTGTTTTTCTTGATATTATGATAACATTATTTTGTATTTACAGATATGAATTATAAAAATTCTTATGGTTTCTAGCTGGTGAAAAATTTTCTTTAAAACATGAAGAAATTGGCCGTCCGCTGTACTTTGACGCACAAGCTACTACTCCTATTGTAAGTACAAATTAACTAATTTCTTGTTATTTATGTTGAAAACTCAAGTTAATAACGATCAACTAAACCAATTATTAATTCTCAGGATCCCAGAGTACTCGATGCCATGCTGCCATATTTAGTTACTTATCATGGTAATCCACATTCTCGAACACACGCTTATGGATGGGAAAGTGAAGCAGGCGTAGAAAAAGCAAGAGAACAAGTAGCTCACCTCATAGGTGCCGATCCTAAAGAAATAATATTTACTTCAGGAGCAACAGAATCAAATAATATTTCTGTTAAAGGAGTAGCACATTTTTATGCACCAAGAAAGAAACATATTGTGACAACGCAAATTGTGAGATTACAAACTAATAGATTGTTAAGTTTATGTATAATCTGAAAGCCCAAGTAGATTTAAGCCACATTAATTGCAAATATTTTGATTCACCTTTATATGATCATAATGGAAATACCTTGTATGGGTTGACCTTGAGTTTAATAAAAAAAGATGAATGTATATGAAGTAAGAATATTTAATGGTTATTTTTAGACATAGGTAATGGAAATATTTTAATGTTTAGTGATTGTTTTACAGGAGCATAAATGTGTCTTGGATTCATGTCGTGCATTGGAAGGTGAAGGCTTTAAAATTACATATTTACCTGTAGGATCCAATGGTATAATAAATTTACAAGATTTAGAAGAAGCTCTCACACCAGAAACGAGCTTGGTATCAATTATGACTGTTAATAATGAAATTGGTATGAAAGATTTTCCTAATTATATGTATTAAATCTTAGGTTATAATATGTATTTAAATATATTATGGCATTTTTAATTTTTTAGGTGTTAAACAACCAATTGAGAAAATTGGAGCAATATGTAAGAAAAAGAAGATATTCTTTCATACTGATGCAGCCCAGGCTGTTGGAAAAATTCCTCTAGATGTTAATGCTATGAATATAGATTTGATGTCTATATCTGGTCATAAAATATATGGACCTAAGGGTGTAGGTGCACTTTATATCAGAAGGAGACCAAGAGTTCGAGTAGAGCCTATCCAAAGTGGTGGTGGCCAAGAACGAGGCATGAGAAGTGGAACAGTACCAACACCTTTAGTTGTCGGACTAGGTAAGTGATGTTTCATTATTCAGTATAATGGAATAACTATGTTCTATATAAAAGAGATGTACTGAGTTTTAAAAAATGTCCATCTATTTATTCAGTATTATTAATATGTATATTTACATCTGTTGCACATGTATTCAAATGTGGACTGAATAATAGTCAATGCTTGATCACTCAGAAATCATGCACTTGTCACAAATTGTAGATAATATGTGAATTTCTTTAAATGTGAACTACTTGTATACAGAAATAATTTTAGCCATATATTATATGGTTATAAACATGTCCTGTACTTACTAATTTATTGTAAAAAAAATCTCTTTATTACTATCTACTACATATTTGACTTCTTTTTATATTATTTATAGTTCGTTGTTCAGGTTTTTTACATGTTTTTATATGGTTTGAATTTAGAAGTTGTTGTTATATTGTGTGTGTAAATGTCCCATAAAAAATCTCCCATATATATTATTCTCAGACATATTTTTTCAATATCTTTTCTTTTACTATATTTTTTTTATCTTGCTCCAGTCTTAAGCGGAGTAGGCACATCATGTTTTACTTTCGTTCTATCTCATAGAAGTTGTCAACGTTGGCAACAGAAGTACTTTAATATGCATTTTCATACTTCACACAATCTATTCATTTCTTTTCAGCCTTCTTCTTGTCACATTGATATCGAACACTTGTTCATATTATTTGTTCTTCTCTCATTATGTGTCCATCTTAATCTTGCAATACCATCATGCAATTGTAATGTCATGTATATTTTTTAATTATAATTGTACCCATAATTTTCTTTTTTCATTTTAGGAGCAGCCTGTGAATTGGCAGAACGTGAAATGTCTTATGATCATGCATGGATGCAGAAACTGGCAAATAGGTTTCTAGATAAAATTTATTCAAAACTACAACATGTTATAAGAAATGGAGATCCCGAGCAGACATACCATGGATGTGTTAATCTATCATTTGCTTATGTTGAAGGTGAATAACAGTTTTATCAATATGCCTGCCATACTTTTAATCTCTGGTCTGATAAGATTAGATTTGTTGATAGGTATAATGAAGTTAACTTCTTAAAAGATATTTGCAGCAAAAAGTAATTTGCTTTGTATGTGTAGTCTATAAAAAAATAGTAAAAATCAACTTTAAGTTATCAAAAAAACATGGAATGGAATGGCCTCTCCCACTGCTGGATATAGGCCTCCTCCCTCCATTTTAGGAGAGAATGGTTGTAGCTAAGACCAACCACACTGCTCCAATGCAGATTGGTAGGTTACACATAACCCCAGAATTCTCTGGAGATATGCAGGTTTCCTTACGACTTTTTCCTTCACCGAAAAGCGTGCGATAAATTGCAGATATCAATCAAACATAAGTTTTAAGAGAAAAATTGATTGATGTTTGCCTGGGTTTGAACTCGTGACCCCCAAGAAAAAGTTGCATGGTCTTACTGTTGGGCTATCAAAGCTTAGGAAGGAAATGCTAGAAATAATTTGAATTTTATTCTATTATTAAAACCCCTGCTAATTGTGCTGGCATTAAGGTCACCAAAAATATTTAAATATTATCTCCACAAAGATTACCTGTTTTTATAGTATTAAATCTGCATTTGACTATTTTGATTTTAAATATTCTTTCTTTGACAGGCTTTATTTAGTTAGTTATTTAAAATTTTACAACCTTTTTTTTAGATTTTTTTTTAGTAACCAGCTAGGAAGTATTCTACAAAACAATTTTCGACACAATTACTCATATTCTATCTACAGTACAAAACAAGTATTATTTATTAAATATATTGGCTGTCCAGACATGTGTTGCTGTTGTTTAGTCTGGTTTCAAATTCCCCTCGAAACAGTTTAAAACAATACTCCGGTCGCCACCAAACTTCACAGGATCAACCTGTGTCTTTCTAAGGATTTTCTGAAAATTTAAGTAAAATCGGTCCAGCCGTTTCGGAGTTTGTGAGATATATACACACAAACCCAATTTTTTATTTATTAAGACAAAGCTTTTTGCTTGCAACGCTCAGGTTATTATTAGGTTATACCACAGCGTAGTATGAGAAAAGCTTATTTATTCTTCAGGCGAATCGTTACTAATGGCTTTAAAAGACGTGGCTTTGTCCAGTGGATCTGCATGCACCTCAGCATCTCTGGAGCCTTCTTATGTTCTAAGAGCTATTGGCGCGGACGAAGATTTAGCTCACAGCTCAATCAGGCAAGTTGAAAGCTTTGTAGAAAACCATTTATAGCGAGTTGAGTTAGAAAATCTCTATGGTAGTGTTAGGTACAGGGGCTTGGAAAAAAATACCTGATTAACTTTTAACAAAACTTTATCCAGCTTATCAGTGCTTACAATTACTGAGCAGTCCAATAATGAAGCCAATTACACTTTTATTTCAGTTTTGACGCTTCTGAATTCTTGATCGTTTTTTGCAAATTGAATCTCCGCGCTTTTTTCTCGAAGTGACTGATGTTGTTAGCCCCAATGAGGATACAGAACACGATCCGTAAACAACGTGAATGTTCGAAAAGATTAGCGGCAAGCGAATTTGGACTCTATGTCTTATGCATAACGAACTATTTCGGTATATCATGATACTTTAATATAGTAGTTCGCAACAACTATTTAGTTTGGCAATTCGCCACGCCGTGTCATTTGATACTTTTTTTTTGCTGAATGGTGTTAAAGGTGTCCCAGTACAGTAGCTAAACTGCAGAATAATTGTTAACTATTTTTTGTTACAGATTCGGTTTAGGAAGATTCACAACCATAGAGGAGGTTGATTACACAGCTGAGAAAACTATCAGGCATGTACAACGTCTCAGAGAGATGAGCCCCCTATGGGAAATGGTTCAAGAGGGTGTTGACATCAAGACGATCCAATGGTCTCAGCATTGAAATGCTGGCTATGCTTCGTATATCAAAGATATTAAATATTTTTCCTCATATAAAATATAGATCTGCAAGTATGTAAATATTTTAAAAATTATTGTGACGTATTAATGTCAACATTTTGATATTGTTAAAATTTATTTTTTGTTGTAGTTAAAAACTGATATGATATTAGGATTAGCATACATTTCAATGTATATAAAGATTTTTTTTTGCAAAAAGATGATTTGCAAAAATTTAAATTTCCAATGAATTGGGTTGGGTTCATATAAATTATTAGTATATAAAATAAACGTTAAAGTTCCAATGTCCAATGAGTTTTTCTTTGTCTATAAATTTTAAACATCAAATACTAAAATTTATGTATTCCCAATAGTTGCATATCACTATCATGATTACAACATTAATTTAGAAGTGATTTAGTAACTAATTTTGCGACTTGAAAATGATTTATATATCCATAACGAAGAAGTTTTAAGTGCTATATATTGAAAAAATGTTTGTCTCCAAAATAGCAACAAGTAAACGAATCGCAAATTAAAATGACTGTACATTATTTAAAAAAATGATCTTGACTGTCTTATGTGCTATAATAGTTATTTAAAGTTATGATTATCATTTAAGATCTGCCGCAATTCATCAATAATACAACTTGGTTTTTTCATACAATTCTCAACATACTGTTAGCCCTAACGGTTCAACGGTTCCCTAGCCCTAGCCAATCCAAGAAACAACTGTGAACATGTAAATAAAACAATGGGAATTATTACTTAGTCTATGAAAGTGCCGGTTAATTACATAACGGAATTACAATGACCGTTATAACTGTCAGGCTGATACGCCTACTCTTAGACACAGTTTTAGACCATATCACTTCTATTAGTTAATTATCAATGATGATTAGTGTTATTAATCGCACGACTTACCCAGCGAGTTTGTAATCGCATATTAAACTTATTGCACCGTTAACCTTATTTACGTTTCAGACGAAGGAACCGATAAAGACATTGGTTTTTATCGGTTCGTCGACAACACTATCGATATGTGTCCGACAATTTCCACTTGCCACCCCCAAACTTTGTCAATAAAAGATTATATAAAAATTATTTCGTCGCATTCAGTTAAAAGTTTATTGATTAACTTAGGAGTACATTCGTATATACCACAAATTATTTATTCGTAAAGCTCGGTGTTTCTAAAGGTAGTGAATAGGCATTACTTCGGTCTTATTTAGATAGATGCTTATTTTAAACTAATTCTTGCTTTATCTTGATACACGTTTTCAATGAGCTCATCTTACAAGTCAGAATTAACTCTTCTTACTCGGAAACGCTAATATGTAGTAAATAACCGTTATCCAATCACCTAGAGTTGTAAGCCAAAATTATCTTTAAAAAAAACTATTGTATGTTATTATAAAACTACGTTATCGCTATAAAACTTTATTAATTAATATGCATAGCGTGTAATTATTTAGCCGTTTAAATAAAATAACCAACTAAGCAATCAATTGACTTTTATTTGCAAAAATAAATGTGTGTAGTTAAAAAAAATATTCAAACATATTGCTCATTATTATTAACAAAATAATTGAAAATGATTTGAAGCATTTCACAGATACTTATATTTGGCCATCCATTAAAGCTATCATTATTAATGAATAATATATATTTTATTACTAATTATTTTAAAAAATATACCTACTAAAAAGCCTTTAAATATGACCAGCAAAGATTGTTATATTCTTAGATCGGCAAACCAAAGCACACAACTCGGTTTCATAGCTTCTTGCGTCTACCTCAGTACTTGGATAAAAAGAAATAGTATTTTGTGTAGTAGTATTTTTGAACTACGATCTTACCAAAAATTACTATAAATATAAGAGTAATATTTAGAAAATATCATTTTTGTCTTGTGTGCTTGTGTCTACTGATCCAACTATAGATACCCATTATTTAAATTAGCGTAAAATACATAAGCGAATGAATATAATATTTTTCAGAATATGCTTCACCCTGCATACCTAAGACCATCGAAGGAATTCGATGACCCAAAACTTTTTCTTTTAATAAAGTCACATTTCCTATGCATATATATGAGATGTGACTTTGTTCTTTGGATAAGCTATATGTCGTTTTGTTACATAGTTCCATGATTAGACCTAGAAATTTATACGAAACTAGGGTCATAAACGAATCCATTCATCCATCGTCAGATTGACCTCCATGTAACATAGAACTATTTCACCAGAACCGGAATAGCATTTTAACAAGAAAAGGTAAAGAAAATCTTGTAAAAAAAACCTCGATTTTTTACTTTTGTTCGCTTACACAAATTTAAATGATGGGTTTCGATATACCTAAGTGAACCGACCAACTTAATTGGTTAATGTGTCAGATAAAAAAAATCATAAAATTAGTTATAAAATAATCATTGAATACCACAATAATATATCACAAGGACAGTAAAAATATTCTAATGCAAAATTCAACCATTATAGAAAAAGATTCTATACTTTTTCTACGTATTTAATTGTAACAACTACAAATGAATAATTAGATTATAAGTAGATCCTTTATATTTATATAAAGAAAAAACTTCTTTTGGATGGAGACCAGATACTCATGCAGCAACCATTACGTTAAAGCAATGTATAACAGCTACATATATATATATAATCGTAAAACAAGTGTATTGATATAAAAAAATGTGTGGTCTTAAACAACACAATTTAAAATAATTTTCGCACAAAATAATATTACTAATAACAACTAAAGTAGATTCAGGTACATAAATAACATTTAGAATAATTATAATATAAAAACTATTATGTAATGGCTGTTAAAGCTTAATGTCAGATTCAAACTCTTAGCTTAATATGAAACTTAACCAACTATATTGGAACATGTTTAAAAAATTGCCAAGCACGAACATAAGAAATAAATATTAAGTGTATTAGTTAGTTATTAAATATATTAGGTATATTGTTTACCTTATCATGAAGTAATATATAAAAGTATTACATAGTGCAAATGTTTTATACATTTTGTCAAATTTCCAGGTTTTTCCATTTATGCCAGTGGTATTATACGATATTTAGTTATGCATTTGTACCTTTACTTAATGATTTATCAGGATCAGGTATTCAAAATTTCTAGAAAACTATCCCTTTAAAAAAACACTAACTTGAATTATATATATATAACAATAGGTGCACAATGTATTACATGTTACAACAATTTAACGCTAAATTACTGTAGGCATGTATAAGAAATTAAATTGTATACACTAATATTTATGTATAATCAAGTTCACAACAAAATGATTGAATTTGATATAAACATAAATATGAATCACAATCTAGGTACTGAAGATATACTTATTTGTGACACTTAGATATAAGACACTAGGTTTTCCCGATCATTCTAAACTATCTCTACTATATGAATGGGTAAGAGAGTAAACAGTCTTATTTAAAGAATTAGGCGTTATTTTGCGGAAAAAAAGTAAAGAAAATATTATTTACTATAATCATCAATATTATCATTGTTTATTGTCCTATAGCTGAGCAAATGGCCACTTCTTTCTTTTTGCAGTGAAGAATTGAAGGTCAGACCTTTTATTGGAGAATTGATTGATAGGTTTCAAATATTCTCGAAATTCTACACAAATGTACAAGGTAAAAGATGACCTAGGTAGGGTGGCCATGCTATGTAGTATGTTTTCGTCTATATATTTGGTATAGATGGGTGTTCAGCTACTAGATTGAATGCTGGATTCCTTTTACTCTACACTCAAGATTAATATATCTATTCTACTTGTGATGTGATTGATATGGACCTCATACTTTGACTGAGGTAAGGTAAAGGTCTAAGTAAAGTTGCTAGTAAAAATAAAGTTAAAAATTTCTAATCTGAATTTCTAAATTTTTTATGCCCTCATGAGCTAGGCCTGGCCAGTCCAAATGACCTACTTGTTGACATCATCATAGAGCAAACATGTTATTATAAAATTTATACAAAAATATATTGTAATGGGCACTAAAACCCAATATTGGGTATATTGGGTAATGTTGTAATTGGTTAAATCAAACAATTACAATGGTATTAAATTTCAGGCCTGTTTTACATTTGCCTACTTTACTTCAGAGTAGGCATTACACATATAAGGAGAGACCGATTACAGGAATGAAAAAAGTAGTTATAGTTATAAGAGTTAAATTAAAAAAAGAAGAGTTAAATTAATAATATTAAATACAGTGCTAACAATTACAAGGGGGCTCATCTGGTTCTTCTGGATGTGTTATCTTAAAACTGTTATGATCTAATCTTTGTAGCTCAATCCTTGATCTATTTGATTCCACCAACTGAGATGCAATATCTGAAAACATGTCTTCTAAACCTTGACCAGTTTTGCAGGATGTTTTATATGTAGTGCTAATTAAATTGTGGCACTGTTCACTGGAAAAGAAGTGTGAATAGTGATATATTATTTGCACAAACTACTAACATCTAATTAGATTATACTAATGAGATTACAAAACAAATATTTTAGTCATATACTCACTAAAGTCTGGTAATATGATATTAAGACTGCTAAAGTGAATTAATATTTTTCTAGTTCTCTTTTCTCATTATGTTACACACAAACAGTTATGCTTCTATAGACTTACACTGATTAATTTGTTTGTAATGCAATGACTATTGGTCTATAGAAAATGAACTGTATATTTAGATGATAATAATTATTTTGGGTAAATATTATTCAAAAAGTACATAAAATTAGGAAATAAGGATTTTTATATGTTTTATTATTGTATAACTGAATGGAATGGGTACTAACTTTGAACAAATTGATTGAATTGATTGAAAGATTGTTACTATACAGCTAAACAGTTATTTCAGATTATACTGGGAGAAAAAGTTCAATTAGCAGTATAGTTGTAACTGTAGAGTGTGGTGAATATAACTGAGCTGAAATACAAGTGACTAAAATAATTGTATCTGAAAAGATTATATAACTTAATTTACCAAAAATTTTCAATGTCTGTGTCTGTTACTTGAGGACATGTTCCCTCTAGATCAGATTTATTTCCACATAAAAATATTTTAGCATTTTCGGCATAAGTCACAATATCCAACAAATGTTGACTCAAAACATGAAACGATGAGGCATTATCCAGTGAAAATACCAAAATTGCTGCCTCAGCATATTTGTAGTAGCTCGAAGTTACTGACGCTATTCTTTCCATACCGCCAGTATCCCAGAGCTGTAACTAAAATTAGAAAATGATGTAAGCAGACTGTATGAAAGGTATTAATATTGGAAATCAAATGAGATAACAACCTTAACTTCTTTATCACCAACTCGGTAAAATTTTTCGAAATGATCCAGGCCCAATGTTGACCTTCGGTCTGAATTCGGTAGAAACGTATTGTTTATAAACCGCCGAAATATAGAACTCTTGCCTACACCGTATTCACCACATAAGATAACTTTTAAAATAGGTGTTTTAACTATAGCCATCGTAAAATTTTGTTGTTAAATTAGGAGAAAGTCTCCTTTGCTTTTCTAGATAAGTACAGGCAGGTTAAATTAATATTCACCAAAAAACGTAATACAAAATTTTCTTGATTTTTTTATAGCATGCCTGTAGAATAACGTTCTCAATATTTCGAATAATTTTTCCAAATTATTAAACTTAAATTAATTTAATTACATTTCTAAATTTCTTTTGAAAGAGAACAGACAAATCTGACGAACCTTAATTGACTTGACCATAGACTACTAACTAAAATAAAGACGACAATGTTTCATACTTTGGCGCGTTAGAATATTAGGAAGAGTGGGAGATGGTGGGAGGTGCGGATACGTACTATAGGTACTAATTATAGTCATTCATAGAAATGTATCTGCCTCTCACCCGTTTCATTCATAAATCCGGAAATAGTCTCAGCTCTGACTCTCTCTAACACATGGAAATTTACTACGCGTAATATATATAACGAATGACGTAATTCGTAGTAAAATTAGTGATGTACTTGTTGTGCTAAAACCGTAACTAGTGATTCCAAAGCTTTATCGATTCGTATTTTTCTGTTACCGATTATTTCAGTTACCGGTTTTCTTCTACATACTAATATTAATCTTAAAATTTAAATAAAACAAAATATTTTAGTAACTTCTTTATTAAATTTATTATTGAATTTAAAAAAATGTTTTAAAAACAGCGCATAGAGATGCAAAAAATTTAACTCAGCATACGTGCTAAAAATTTTTTTTCCTAAACACGCTAAAAGTATAACAAAAAAACACAAATATAATTTGTACATAGAAAACAGAATAAGCCGACAAAAAGTTATTCAAACAGAGATTTCACAGGCCTCAAACATAGACACGTAAGCGATCATGTATCTTTAAATTGGATTTGTAACTTATTAACAAAAAAAAAAGGAATTTTATACATTCACTCGAAACAATTTACAAGATCAATATTTGAAACGATAGATGTCGCTTTTGGTAAATTATAAATATTAGAGTGAGAATGTATGTGCAATCGCATATCACTTATGGTAATGAACGGGTCTTATCTCTACTTATATTATTTACAATCAAATCAATTAACACCTGAGATTAATACATAGTTAAGAAAGAATGAAATCACGAAATTATAGTATTATTTGAAATAATTATCACGCTTAAACGAAGTATGCTCCATAACTTATTTAACTAAATGGAAACATGTAAAAAAGTACTTTGTAGTAGTAGGCACAAAACACATTATTTTACCATTAAACCATACAAATATCTAATATATAACAACAATATATAAACTTAGTTATAGTTTTCGCACTATTTGATTATGGCGTGATTGCTATCAATATTTTTTTAAAACTTTGAAGCAAATAAATAAGTATTATTTAATATCAACTTATAAAAACCTAAACATAAAGTATTTTAAACATTTTCAAGTATATTAATAAAGTATTACAGTATCACAGAGTTAATTCATAGAATATTGATATTATGTTACATACATATATATTTATGTTTTGCTATACTTTAATATGGCAAAATATATATAAAATACAAGGTACAAATATTCAATTTTATAAAATAAATATTCATTAAAGATATTATTTTGACAACTTCAGTTCAATTTGTATTTCTTCATTTGTCAATTATATTATTGTAATGACATGGTTTTGTTTGTTTACATTAAGTGAAGTATCTACTTATGGAATATAAAAATAATAAAATTTATCCAACAAGAAAACTATATCGCTTTACAAATGTTAAGAATAGGAATTTCGGTTTGCTACTTTTGCCTCATGTATTTCAAATAACCCTACTTCTGATAAAACATTTACATTTCAATTCCCTTTTTTCAGCTATCTGTAAATTCTTCTAGTAAAAATAATAATATAATTTTTCAAGTAGACTAAACAAATCGTTGACTTAATAAGTCTTTTCTTAAACATATATAATACTGTTCAAAAGACATAATTTTCTGTGATGGATAATATAATTTCACACATGTGATGTCACTGGCAATATATTCTCTATTTTTTATTAAAGCAATTTAATCAAATCTTTCAATTTTATTAGAAAACAGCGTACTTATAAAAATTTCAAAATTTACAAAATTCAGATTTTTCATTCAAAGAAATATATCGCTTGTGGAATGCAATAGTGGCACTATTAAAAAACACGTCTATCGGCATAGGAATAAAATGTGTAAATGTTAAAGTACACATTCTATTCAGCACCAACACAAGAAGAACTCATGGTTCAATATTAGGCCGTCGTTTCAAACTATAACAATTTTTAAACATTTTCCTTAGCAACAAAAACTATAAACCCATTTCAAAAGATCTCAATCAACCAGTCTCAAAATATAATTTTTTGCGATATATCGATGTACCGCACCGGAAATATACGGATTAGATTTGGAACATATTTCTGATGGAATATTAGGTTCTGTAACTATCAAACTTCTGCCTATCACTGAGAATTCCTAACATTTTATCACTATCATCGGCACATTAGCATACAAAGATTTACTGGTACTAATATTATTAACCAATAATGTTTTTAACTAACAAAACAACAAAATTACGATCAGTGCTAGTGTGTCAGCTACCTTATCTATGATTATGAGATGTCTATCATGTATTATAGATGGCGCCTTAGCCATGTAAACACTAGCTCTGTTAGTTCTTATGTTTATAAATTAGTTTAACTAAATAAATCAGTGCAAAACTTTGTGTGATTGAAGAAAACTAAGTGACTCTTAAGTGACAGTGTTATCAAAGCAATTTGCTTTCTACTAAGTAAATTATTTATGTTGTCTATTCAAGACTTACCGGTGATCTAATTTCAAACAAAATCAGTAGTTTTTCAAAAGAAAAATAGTGACTTATTTACCAAATACAAACTGTGTTTAATGTTAAGTCACATAAATAACATTAAAGTGAACATTAATCAAAAATAAATTTAAAAAGTTAATTTAAATTAAAACGGTAACGGTGAAAAAAAAAAAAAAAAGAGCCATCTAGTGGTCATGACTTAAACGAATATATTCTTTGGCGATAACACTCTGTTAGTAGCACATAAAATTGACGATAGGTGGAGCTACATTATTAAAACTTTACAACTCCGGTTGGCATATCTCGCCGAGTACAATTATTATTTTCACTCTTTGAAGATAAGACGGCTTGGCCAAGCGGTGCAACACGCAGTTAAATTATATGTACTGATCCGAAGATCGAACCCAAATGAGACAATTTTAATGTTCATTTTCATTTTAATATAAAAATTAAAATTTCTTCTTCGATATGGCAAGCAAATCATTGGTATGCGCGGGGTGTCCGAACGTTATAAAGAGTCGTGAGTTTCTCATGTGTATAACTTGTAAGCAAACATTTGACCTGTTGTGTGCGAATATTTCGGAGAAAAAATTCAGTCTAATGACTAAAGATCATAAAAGAGCATGGAATTGCCACAGCTGTCGCAGCAAACAACCTAAAACAGACAATTCAAATACACCCATACGTCCCACAAACCCAGTTCACATTGCCTCGCCCTCTGACATAACAGAAAGCAGCGAGCAAACTATAAACATCACACAACGTAAAAAATATAAAGATATAACACAGGAAACCTCGACTAACTTAGCTTTAGATCCCGCTTTGATGATAGTGATCAGAAATGAAATCCACCTCGCAGTAAAAAACTCCGTTAAAACGTCTATTGATTCGTTTTTTAGCAAGGAATTTGAATATATTAAGTCAGAACTCAAAAAATTAAATGACATTAAAGAATCTGTGGAATTCCTCAATGCCGAATACGATCGGATTAAAACTAATATTAAAGAGTCTGAAGAACAATTGAAAGCCTTAACGAATGAGAATGTTAATCTTAATAAAACTATAGATTCACTATCTACAAGATTAAATATTTTAGAACAGCATTCCCGCGAAAATAACTTGGAGATCAATGGTATACCTGAAAACAAAGCAGAGAACCTATACTCAGTCATTAATCAACTCGGTACAGCCGTTTCATATCCTATATCTGAAAGTGATATACTGTCGTGCACAAGAGTCCGCAAAATGGATGACACAAACAAAAGACCTCGCACCGTTGTAGTAAAATTACGTAATACCAAAGTGAGAGACTCCATAATAGCTGCAGTATCCAAATTCAACAAAAACCATCCTAATGATCGAATTAACTCGGGCCACTTGGGTTATGGAGCTAAGAAATCAAATATTTTCGTATCCGAACACCTTGCCCCTTATTTTAAAGCATTACATGCACGTACCAGACTTATTGCAAAAGAGAAAGACATTCGTTATGTCTGGATCAGGAACGGACGCATTTTTACAAGAAAAAACGACCATTCGCCTGCGAAACAAATACGATGCTACGAATCGCTAAATCATCTTTAACGCGCCAACGAACAATACCATCACACTATTCCGGATATATTTATTTGTAACGTTCAACATATACTATCAGAATTTTCGTGGTATGAAAACTAAACTAAACAGCATTCGATTGGCAACACTAAATACAAATAATGACGTGATAGCTGCGACAGAAACATGGCTCGACAACTCCATTCTTGATAGCGAAATATTTACAAATAAATACACCATACATAGAAGAGATCGACAAACCACATCGCTAGCATCTAAAACAGGCGGGGGTGTCTTACTTGCAGTCTCAAATGAGTTTGAGTCTCATCGAATAGAGCACTTCGAAAGCGCATACGAGGACCTATGGGTCAATATAAAATTTAGTGGTAACGGGCTGTCTAAAAATATGTTAGTTTGTGTATTGTACTTACCACCACCTGTAACCATAAGTACCTTAGATGTAGTTTTAGATAACATAAACTCAATTATGCAGTCTCATCAAGGCGATGTTTTGATATTAGGGGACTTTAATTTGGGCTTCATAGACTGGACTCGTAACTCTAACAATGACCAACAAACCACTCCTCTTAACTTTAATAACTTGCTTGGTTATTCAATGATTGATTTTCTCTCATTAAATAGCCTTACTCAATTTAATTGTATAAAAAATCATAATGGACGCGTCTTGGACTTAGTATTGACAAATTTTAACAATATTAAAGTAACGAACTCTCTTGACCTTTTGAGCAAGCTGGATCCTCATCATCCAGTACTGGATATAGAAATTACTCATGATATTAAACCACAATTAAGCAGTTCAATATTCGCAACACACTGTTTCAAAAAAGCTAATTATAACTTGGTTAATTGTTATTTGGAAAAAGTTGATTGGCATTCTGAACTGCAGCCGTACGACGATGTCAATGACATGGTTAGCAAATTTTATTCTATTCTTAACAAAATCATCAATACCGCAGTCCCTAAATTCAAACCAAAGAATAGGAAGTACCCCATCTGGTTCACTCAAAATTTGGTAAGGCTTATAAAAGAAAAAGAGAGAATCAGACGGAGATTAAAAACTTATAAAAATACGAGAGATAAATTGGAATTTACCTTAGCCAGCTACAGAGTAGACTCGCTTATTAAATCCTGTTATCTCAACTATATATCGGGTACAGAGCAGTCGATAGTAAATTTACCAAAGAAATTTTGGTCGTATATCAAAGAGCGAAAAGTTCATTATTGTGAGATCCCCTCGGATATGATACTTGACGATGAAACAGCTAACTCTGGCAAGGAAATAAGCAATCTTTTCGCTAAGAGGTTCTCTTCTCTCTTTATACATTCTGATCCAAACCAGTTACTACCATATGCAGATATTGATCCTGAAAAGAATCAGTGTAGTATCCAGATATCTGAACAGGTCATTGGCAAAGCACTTAAATCATTAGACCCTTCCAAGTGCGCAGGACCTGACGGTATACCCCCAATTTTTGTAAGAAAGACTCTTAAATACCTCACTTTACCCTTAAAACTTATTTTCAACAGGTCCCTAGAAACCTCAGTCTTTCCCAGCGATTGGAAGTCTGCCAATATTCTTCCTATTTTTAAAAAAGGCGTAAGAAACAATGTTCAAAATTATCGACCAATCTCTATAATAAACGTATTCTCGAAGATTTTTGAAAGTTTGGTGTATCCTATTCTATCTCACTACACCAGGGATATCATATCAGAGAATCAACACGGTTTCTGTAGAAAGAGGTCCACAACGTCTAATCTGGTGAGTTATATTACATACGTATCTAAATGTGTGGACAATAAACAGCAAGTCGATTCTATTTACACCGATCTCAGCAGCGCATTTGATAGAGTAGATCATAACATTTTAATTTTAAAACTATATGGGTACGGTATCCGCGATCCTCTACTGTCGTGGCTCAAATCATACCTCGCGAATAGAATACAGAGGGTGACAGTGAAGGGTTACAGCTCAGATCCTTATATTGCTACATCGGGGGTACCCCAAGGATCTCACCTGGGGCCTATCCTATTTTCCTTGTTCATAAACGACATTATATACAAGATACGTTACAGTAAAATCTCTATATTTGCTGATGACATCAAGCTGTATCGTGAAATTAAAGCAGTCGAAGATAGTCGTTTATTGCAAATGGATCTTGATTCTATTCAGGACTGGACTGTGAGTAACAGAATGTCTCTTAACGCTTCAAAATGCGTTCATATAAAATTCACCCGCAAGAAAAACATGATCTGCTCAGTATATTATTTACATAATCAGCAACTTCAAGAAGTCTCGGTCATTAGAGATCTCGGTGTGATGCTCGATAGCAAAGTTACATTTAATGAACACTTGAATCATATACTCTCAAGAGCATGGATGTTGGTGGGGTTCATAAAACGCAATACCACTGATTTTAGGAGAACCGAGAGTATAATCGCAATATTCAACGCATTGGCACGTAGCATCCTCGAATATGCAGTCCCGGTATGGAACCCTCATTATAAAAGCCACATTGCTAGAATAGAAAATGTTCAACGTTCTTTCACGAGATACCTAGCCTTTAAGGATAACTCTTGCCCGTATCGAGCAGACTACGAGACACGTTTGAACCACTTTAAGATGGACTCGTTAGAGAAACGTAGATTCATGAGTGATCTAATAATGCTATACAAAATTGTTCATAATTTGGTAGACTCTCCCGATTTGCTGTATCAGATAAATGTGAATGTCCCTTCCCGTCCTCCTAGACATCCTCTTAAGAAATCTTTTTCACTTGGTTCTTCCAAAAGTAATCTAGCCAAATTTTCTCCTATTAATAGAATTAGCAATACTTACAATACTATGACCCACCATGACATTGACATCTTTCACGATACTTTTACTAGCTTTAGGAATAAAATATACATGTACGGACATTTGTGACATCGATCTCATTAACTGTTACATATTATTATTTTTTTTAGACATTTTTTATTTTTATTTTTATTATTACTAGACTTTCGACATAGTTTTAGTTTTAACTTTTTGACAAATTTTTATTCAATTTTGACTTGATGCTTTTATTTGATGAGTACCTAATTGTAATATATTTTTAAGAGCTAACATTATAAGACAATGCTGAATACGCCTTTAATAGATAAATATAGTAGTATAAGTATTAATATAAGTATAATGGTTAATGCATTTATATTGTATCATTGGTGTATCAAATAAATAAATAAATAAATAATAAATAAATTATGAGAAAAAAATCCATGGGCTCCTAGTTAACATCCTTCAAACTTTATATTGTTTGTCAATTTGAATATTATGAATACAATTTTATAGACATTGGTTTGCTTTTTCTTGAGTCTCAAGCATCGAATCGCATTGACTCTGACTTTTACAGCTGAACTTCAAAATTCAGAATGGTTTGAATTTACTGACAAAGAGAAATTTTAGATGTCCACTACTATAATCAGAACAGGTATTTTATGCCAAATTATTATTAATATTGGTGTTAAATAATTGTGATCCAACTGAAGCTCTTCATATATCTTCATCTGCATCATGTGGCTGGTAGATACTTCCCGGCGGAGGATTGTGCAGCTACTGATCCTGTAATGCATATGTATTGTTTAAATAATGTTATGATACTAAAAATAGTGATTGCAAAAGCAATCTTACAGACAATCTTGGCATATAGAATTGACAATATTTTGGTAGATGCAAAACAATAATAAACTTGTGCGATTTTATGTAGAAATAAATACTATGTATAACAATTAAGAATTTTCCTTTTATGAAAATTATTCTTAATCTTAGAAAATTTACAGGAAATAAAGTATTATAATAGAAATGTTTAAATATACAATTTGTTATTAAAACTGTACCAATATTATTAATCTAGTATTATTTAAATAAACCAAGAACTTTAATTAGACATTTTATAATAATTAGAATTACGATCTGTATTTTATCCTGTTCTCATAAGAATAACAGGGTTGCTTGCATACTTAATGTTACAGCGAGTTATAAATGTCTATCGCGAGTTATAATGGTCTCATCACCTATGAGTTCATGGCACATCGATCCACCGAGTCCAAAGCATCCAATTGGTATTTGGCAGATCCTTCCTACAAATGGCAGCAGTATATTTTAAAATTAATAAAATAGTAGGTATATCTGTGTCTCTTTGTAATTTAAATATCTTTGATTATGTTCTGTTAGCAAACCAGGTTTTAAATAAGAAGCTTTCCAAATACTGTAACTCAGCATCATTGTCACAAGACAAAAAAAAGTTAGAATAATTATCACTAACACATCTTTACATCTGTTCTTATATCACATACTTATATCACTCTAAAAGAGAAATAATTGATTTATACAGTATTTTATAATATCTCAAATCGAATGGCCCACTATATATATCAGCTTCAGATGTACCTAATTTTAAGTGAAAGTGAAATAGCCAGACAGACATACAGGCATTGAATTAATATTTACTTGCCTTCATCTTGTCATAAAAATTGGGCTAATCTTTTGCTTCATCCCACAAAGCATCAGCATATATAGCCTAGGACGTCATCCCACTGAGTACTCTCTTTGGCAATTACAAGGTTGGTCTGAAAAATATTACACAAAGATTTCAATAAACATGGAATATCGATAGTATCGAAATAACTTTATATTTGACTGGCCCTTTGGCGCAGTGGCTAGTGACCCCGCCTTCAGTTCCGCTGGTCACGGGTTCGATTCCATCCGAAGCCCAACATCTTTTATAAACAATTTGTTGGTTCTTCGAGCCTGGGTATATATTTGTATTTAAATATGCATTTAAAATTATATATGTAGTATATCTACCAGTTGTCCGTCAGCCATAACTCAATTTTATTATTATTATTAAAGAATTAAAGATTGTCTATAATATATTTTCTCTTACAGAAAAAATAATAAACTATCAATAAATAAATACTTTAAACATAGGATATAACTGATATTGGTTAAGATTCGATTCAATGAACACATAATAAATATTATTATGAAAGGAAATGTTTTAACAATTTTGTATATTTTATTTTAGGATTAAATTTTATAATATTAGTATGTCGAATAAAAAAAAGATTCAGCTTTGAGGTCCCTGCCTAACACCATAGAAACATATTAAAACAGATATTACATTTAGATAAATGTTTCTAATAAAATTGAGGGACATTACCATTAATTTTACTATAAAAGATTTTACTCAAAAAGGCCAGTTCATATATAGTAATCTATATATATGTAAAAATAAATGTTTGTCTGTATGTTCCTTATAGAATCAGAAAGGGCTGGACCAATGTTAATTATATTTTCAGATAATCGTTAGATTAACCCAGAGCATAATTCTGTAAAGTTTGGTGGCAATCAGAGTCATAGTTTTTAAATGGTCAATGAGAATTTAATTTTGAGAGGAGTTCGAAACCAGACTGAGTCACAGCAATGTGAAACGGGATGGCTAGTATACTATATAAATGATAAACATACTTGGTCTAAAATGTAAGCTCATCTTGCACAGGATATCTATGATGAAACATAAAGTATTAGAATTAAATTATGAAGATATCAATCACCAGGTTTCATGCTTGTTCTTCTTGGTAGAAGCAATTTTCCAAATTAAAGTTTAAATTAGCGATTTAAAAATCCTCTAAGTTCCTTTGGATAAAGTAAACTTGAGTTTAAGTCGAGAAACTGAAGAAACTATATCATTAAATGTTTTGAAGGAGTTGTAGGGATAAGCCAGTTTCTTTGATCTGTAATTTATATGTACTCATTATTTTCTTAACATAAACACAGTATTTAAAAACTAAGAGTACATAAAAGTGCTATGGGTGTAAAGTGTTAACATATGCCACAATATTAGGAGTAAAAAACAGACTGAGCTAAAGACTTGAGAGAAATAGATATGCGACAAATAACTAGAAATAATAATATTTCCCCTAGAAGTCAGAGCAGAAATTTACTTAAAATTATATTTAACCCCTCCAAATATGGGGGGGGGGGGATTGAAAAATCCAAATGTTTTCATCACCAGCATAAAAAGTTATTATAAAATGATTTATTGTATTCAATGGGGAATTTTATAACTAAGAAATTGGTATATCAATTATAAGTATAATTATTATACATATAGTAATAACATGATCTAAAAATTAAGGTAAAAAATTAGTACACCCTCCTGCTTCTTGTCAGTCAAAGGGTTAAAGTTATTACTTGAATGATTTGTAATAAAAAAAAGACTTACATACTTAATCTTGTTGTCGCAGGTATGTGTAGAAATTGTTAGATAAGATGGTAGGTAGCTTGAGTGTCATCTTTTTCACAAATATAACTGTATATATTTATAGCCTTTAGTCATACAGTCTAGTCTTAAATTACTGAAAATATTTTTGGTAAAATTGAGAATAAATTCTGTTAAGTACAAACAGTAGCATATATAAGTGATTAATTAAACAAAATAATTATTCTTTTGTAGTATTATTGAATAGTCTTTCTAAATTGCTATTATTCTTTCATTCACTACACATAGCACTATATTGTTTATCAGCACTGTAAATGTAAATATGTCTTAAACCACAAATCAGATCATGTGATAATCAAATTTAGACAAAAATTACATAAATTTATTTTGAGTTGCTTATATATTACAGAATATGCAATTGATTCAAGAATCCTGGGATTTGACTTTCTGTACATCTGTTTAAACAGTCTTAAAATTTGCTTTGGCTTTTTAATTACAAACCAACAATAATTTTATATAAAGCAATATACTCTATTGCTTTATACAGAATAAACTTTCTCTATTATACTATTTACTCGTTTTTTATCTGAGTGTCATTTTTAAAAACCTGACAATAAGTTTTAAATTACATGTTAATATATTACATGTTACTTCAATCAAAAATACTGTAAAGAATGTAACTTTATGTTCACACAGTTCACAATTATTGGTTTCTAAGCTATCTATAAAATTAAGGTATAAGAGGTACACAATGATTTCCAATGAGCAAGCGGATCTGAAAATATTTTTACATCCTATGCTATGACAGCGAACTCCATTTTTCAAAACCATTTTAATTCTGTTCACATTATTAATAACTAATATTCACCCTTAAAACCATTTAAAACAGCTTCTAATAAACTAACTTAAGACTTTAATGCTACATTATTGATCGTTTATAGAGCAACAAGACCACTAGACCCTTTAATATAAAATTGCAGGACATAATATATTAATATTTAATACAGGTAATTCGTCAATCTAAATTAATGTGCGTAACGTACAACAGTAATAATAAAATTATTTTGCTATAAACCGCGCAATTTTCATATTACGATAATTGAATCAAACAGTTGTTAAAAATTTTACTGTAGTAATAGTTTTGAAATACAATTTCAGCTTGCAAGGAATTAGGTTATTATATTTAGAATGTGAGAATATAAATTTTAAGAATGCTCTTACTATTATAGAAATGCACAAAATTCATTAAAACTCAATACTTACATTAAAATTAAGTAAATCCTCTTCGTATCGTTTTTCCACGTGTTAACACACAATTTTATTTCATTAGTACATATTTAAGAAATATCTCAACAGATATTAGTGAAATAAGACTTTATACATTTAAATTGTAATAAGCAATATTTGTTTTAAGTATATTTCTAACTAAATTAAAATAAAATTATCAATTTTTGTTAAAATTAAAGTAGTTAAAGTTTTCAACGGGAAGTTTAAAAAACTTAAAATGGCTCCCAACTTTCATTGATAAATTTTCTTGTTATATTATACACTGTCAAAATAAGAATGAGTGCGTAAAAATATGTATGGCGGAGTGGAGCGAGATGCAGCTGAGACTATTTTCATACGATTCATTCATAAAAACGTGCATGTGCAAGAGGGATGCAAGAACTCTTGTATTGGCGCCCGTAGTAAAACTGCCCTGGACTTGACAGTCTAAGTTAGTAGTCTATGGTCTTGACACTTAATTCTTTTTTTAATTAGTTGTATTAAAAGTCTGGAACCGAATCATTTAGGAGCAATTAATATTTATAATAACAGAATAATTGAGTAGTTTCCATCATAGATTACTAAGTTTCCATACGATATATATTCCACTATAGTCATGGTGGTCTTGCTTTTGTACTGGTACATCTCAATTTTCTGTAGGTATGTATAATGTGATTTTAGTTAGTAATCTATGTTAGTTGTCTTGTGACTTGTCTATGTAAGATGTTTCATGTCTAAGTTTTGTAAGTTTACATTTTGTATTTGAAATGTATTAAATATTCTTTAAAACAGAAATTCTAATTTATCTAATTTCAAAATGGAAATGACAACCTCACATTTAGCCGCTGCGCTAATGTCGGGTAATAGCATGTTCAGTTCGTTGCAATCTGATGCTTCGAACATTGCCCAAGAGATTACGACTGATGAAAGTAAAAAAGAAAAACCTGCCGATGTACAGAAAGCTACATATGAAGATAAAGAAGATCTTGGTAGTGGTGATGATTTTTCAGACGAGGTATTAAATATATTTGACTTTTAACATGAGGGCGTTACGACAAATTATCGTATCGATAAAACTAGAACTGAATTAACTAAAATAATTTATAAACAATATTTAATTTTCTAAAACACTATAATAAGCAATCATTTATCAGCTTAAGACAGTATTTCGTACAGGCTGATGATTGTTTTAAGTTATACATCCTTTTAGGAATCTGAAGCTCAACCTGGAAGTAAATCTATGCCTGGAAGAGGTGTAACATTACAAATGCTTTTGGAAGAGAAAATGTTAGAGCCAGGCATTGCAGCAATGACTATTGAATATTTGGTAAATATTATATGTTCACGTTCTTTAGTCTAGTTCTTAATCATCATAAAAAATATCTAGTTCATAAAATTTATTGATTTTTTAATTAATAATTAATCTAACCAGTTCTTATCTTAAACTTTCGATTCCTACACAAGGTAACCCTACCCTAGTACAGACTTTCATTTATTCTATACCTGAGATAACAAAAAAAAAACCTTATGATAATATTGTCCATTCCAGGGCCAAAAATTTGTAGGAGATTTACAGTCTGATGGTAAAATAAAGTCACATGAGACAGAAACAATTTTCTGCTCTCCATCTGCTTGGGCTATTCATTGCAAAAGGATCATTAATCCAGATAAAAGGTCAGGTTGTGGTTGGGCTTCTGTGAAGTACAAAGGGAAGAAATTAGATACAATCAAAGCAACATACCTTCGAAAGAAACAATTGCAAAGAGAAAATATGCACACTGATGGTAATTCAAATAGATTTATGCTTTCACTATGACATTTTCAGAAATTATGCTACATTTGTTTTGCCCTCCTTTGCAGAGGAAACAGAAATGGAAGTAGAAAGCCCTCCGGAACCACCACCACAAAGAATTGTAATGAAACATAATACAGTGCCAAATAGAATGATGCAACAGTAAGTTTCTATAAAAATATAATTTACGTAATTTTAAAGTTATATTAGAATAAATAAATTTAATATGGTTCAAATAAAAAAAAACCCATCATTTACCCAAGTTAATAATGGGTTTATATATGGACATATAACCATTATCCGTTGTATGTCCAATAGGACTATTGGATATACAAAATATGATAGAAGTAAATATAGTTAATGAACAAAAAATACAATGTTTTTACTGTACATATTTTTAATCACAATCTTTTAAGGTAACAAATCCTTAAATTTTCTGTGGACTAATAACAATATACCTAGAGTTGAGTAGCTCGCGAGCTAAAGACAAGAAGATATATATCTCTCCAGAAGATATAATCACTCTCTAGCTCGCATGTGTTTCAATTATATCTCTATATCTTTAATCTTAAGAGTCAATTTTCTTGATGAGTTACGGCTCGTTCAGAGTTAGAGTGAAAGAGATGAGCTTATATAGCAATTTACATGTCAAAGAGAGATACGAATAACTCTATTGCATATTTGTATTAAAAATGTAAACTACGGATTTTCGGAACGACAACACGCGCCGGCGTTCAGCTTTTTTATGCTTTATGTCAAAGACATTAAATGCTTAATTGGATGCAAATGTACCAAAAAAAAAATCACTAATTCGCGAACGATTATTTATTTACATTCCATTCTTAGTGGGAAGAAGTCATCCTTGCCTGTACATATAGAAAAGTGTAAATAATAGTGTACATAATAAATAGAAAAAAAATAAAAAATAAATAAAATATGTAGCATAATTTATATAATAAATAAAAAAGTACAATACCGCCTTACTGAGTTCTAAGTCCGGGCTAAAAGAGCCGAAGATATATCGGATATATTTTTAGTCTTAGTTGCTTTATACTCTCAAGCCGTACTGAGCTAAAAGAGTTAAAGATATAAAAGAGTGATATATATCCCAAGAGCGAAAAGATATATATCACTCTTTTCTTGTCAGGGATACATTTCGCCCATGTCTAAATATACCACATATCCATTAAAAAAAACTTAGAAGTAAATATAGCTAATGAACAAAAAATACAATGTTTTTACTGTACATATTTTTAATCACAATCTTTAAGGTAACAAATCCTTAAATTTTCTGTGGACTAATAACAATATACCTGACGGACGAGGCTCGCCGTGATTATTTTTAAAAAGTGTGACGTCAGCATTGCTGACGTCACGAGCAGGGTTATCACCCATAATGGGTGTTTAACACAAAACAGCGTAGATAACTTTAATACACTTTTATTCTGAGCTCCGTTCACTGCGGCGGTCCGAGACAGAATAATCCCCCGAGCCGGCGCGCGCTCGGCTTTATATAGAAAAACTGGGTGTCTCATTCGATTGAACAAATACAAAATATTGACCACGTGTTTTTAGTTTAGAAATGAAGGTAGTTATCGACAAATTAAACATCATAATAACAATTTAAATCAAATGGCGTGATGTTGATATTCAAAGTACGGCTATCCGCCGACACGGCCATTCTGACAGGCGGCGCGTGCTCTGCGCCTGCCTGCGTTGTAATGTGTGATATCTGAAATTAAGGAAACAATTTCTTCTGAGATTGGTATCTGTAAGCAACTCATGTTGCTTATTTTGAAAGGATTATTGTTGTAAGTTCCGTACAGAAAATATTTCCAATGTACTGACTTTGTTAAAAATCTGTGGTGGGTACGTGTCCATTCATGGCTCCACAAGGCGTCCCAACGGTATCTCATGGTTCACTAGTGGATGCATCAAGGATCCGTGGTTAGCTCAAGGGTAACACATGATTTGGCTCAGAGGTAACACTCTCCAGATATTTTACTCTTGCAGATTATTATTAAAGAGGTTATTATTGTATGGGCAGTAAACAAAGACATCTCAAATGTACTGACTTATTCATTAAGAATCTGTGGTGTGTACGTGTCCACTCACGGCTCCACAAGGCGTCCCAACGGTATCTCATGGTTCACTTGTGGATGCATCAAGGATCCGTGGTTAGCTCAAGGGTAACACATGATCTGGCTCAGAGGTAACACTCTCCAGATATTTTAAAAAGAAATAAATTAATGTTAACTTACAGGTTTTTAATCAGATGATGTGTGCTCATCGTTATGATTCAACTGGACTGGTTGGTGAGCCCGGGCTGTGGATGGCCCTGGCTCGGAAGCAGTGGTGATGGCATCTGGATCTTCTACCGCCGACACTGGATCTCTATCTTGATCTCCCGGTTGTGGTGCACGGCGAAGTTGATCATGGGCGACTTTTCTAGGGCGCCCTCTGCCGACGACTTTTTTAATCATATAGCGATCATTTTCAAGGACCCGAATGATTTCGTAAGGCTCACTGAATTTGAGATCTAGTGATGTTTGATTACGTGGGTTATTTTTTACCAGCACGTAATCTCCACGCTGAAAATGGCAAATTTGAGCTTTGCGTGCGTTGAAGCGTTGTCTGTCGTACTCAGCACTTTGGGTCATTCGTTGTTGCACTTGTCTGGTCAGTGCTTCTATGTCGACAGTTTGATTGTCAAAGTCGACCAGGTTTAGCAGCCCTGGTGGCACGCAGTGTCTTCGTTGTGTGACGAGTGTGAGTGGTGCTACTCCTGTTACGCGATGTGCGGTGCAATTCATTGCTAGCTGTAACTCTTCGAGTGTGGTGTGCCACTGTTCAGCTTCATAGTTTTTAATCATCACTAAGGCATTCTTCAGTGTGGCTACCACCCTCTCCACTTGGCCATTCGCTCGGCTAACACCTGGTGCTATTGCATGAATGCTTATGCCGAATCGTTCACAGAAGTGTGCGAACTCTCCCAAAAATTCTCTTCCTCCATCTACAATTATTTGGACTGGTGTTCCAAATAAGTGCACTGTACGTTTCAATGCAGCAAGCGTACTGTGTGGGCTCTTATCAGTTGCATGATATAGCAGTACGTATTTTGTGAAAGCATCCACTGTGACAATAACGTACTGTTGGTGATCTTGAGTGCCCAATTTTCCTGTGATGTCCATATGGATAACTTGAAATGCACATGTTGGTTTTTCTATCGGATGTAACTGTGCTTGTACAGCACCTGATGGCCCTTTAGACGTTCTACACACCACGCAGTTATCAACGTGTCTTCGGATCGTGGAACTCATTTTGTCGAACCAGTAGGTCTCTTTTATCTTTTGCAGGGTCTTTTCCCAACCTGGATGTTTAAGTGTAGTGTGGAAGGAGTTAATCAAACTCCATTGAAACGGCTTTGGTACTACTGTTCGCAGCTGCTGGCCAAACATCGGATCCGTGACATACTTCTTCAGTACTCCATCTTCCAAGGCAAAACCTTCCACTGGATTGTTGTCAGTCAGGTCATTCAATATCGGCCGCAGTTCATCATCTCGTCGTTGTTCGACCTTTAACCATTCTAAGTCCTTTTCAATTACATTCACCGTAAGTTCGCGGTGATTTCTACTGAAGAAATCAGCATGCTGAAGCCGGTTTCCTTTGCGATATTCCAGCTCAAAATCATAGTTTTGAAGGAAAGCCCACCAGCGGTGAATCCTCGGCAGCAAGTCCTTCTTGTGTTTCGACGCCTTAAGTGAATTACAGTCTGTTATCACCGTAAACTTCCTTCCATACAGGTACTGTCGGAAATGCTTTATAGCTCTGACCACCGCTAGCGTTTCCAATTCGTATGAATGATATCGGCTTTCGGTTTCAGTTGTTCTCATGCTCATGAAAGCAACCGCATGTTGTCGTCCGTCGAAAATTTGCACGAGAACCGCTCCGAATCCGAGACTGCTCGCGTCTGTATATAGTTGTATTGGTGCTCCTTCTTGAAAAAGGGTCAGTGCTGGAGCAGAGGTCAGGCATTGAATTATAGTAGCCCTCGCTTTCTCGTGTCGATCTTCCCATTCCCATTTCGCTCCTTGTTTGGTCAATTCGTACAGAGGTACCATGATCCGCGAGAAATCAGGGATGTACTTCCTGAAGTAGCTTGCGAGCCCATTGAACTGTCTGATCTGTTTGACAGATTTTGGTACTGGAGCCTTAACAAGTGCTTCCACCTTCCTTGGGCTAGGTCGTATTTGGCCGTCAGACACCACGTTGCCCAAATATTCAATGGAGCGTTTGAAGAAGCTGCATTTATCAGCATTGATAGAAAAGCCCGCTTCCTGTAAGGCTATTAAGATGCGTTCAATGTTAGATAGCCCTTCGCAGAAATTCGTACTTTTGCTTAATACGTCATCTACGTAGACTTGCGCAACTGTACCCAATAGTGGGTCCAGTGCTCTGTTGATACACCTCTGGTAAACAGAAACGGCATTGCTCAATCCAAACGGCATGGTAAGGTATTCATATAAACCATCCGGCGTAACAAATGCAGTCTTCTCGATAGATGTCTCTGCAATAGGAATTTGGTGAAACCCTGCTGCCATGTCAAAGCTGGTGAAGAAATACCCATTGGCTAATTGATCAATTTGATCAGCGATTAGTGGCAGCGGGTAATGATCGCGCAACGTGTTTGCGTTGAGCTCCCTGTAGTCCACACACAAACGATCGTCACCATTTTTCTTTTTTACCAATATGATGGGACTTGAGTAAGGAGACTTGCTTTCTCGTATGATGTTATGGTCAAGCAAATCTTTGACGATATCCCGAACCTTTTCGCGTTCCACAAGACTAAGGCGATAAGGTCTTCGCTCGACATATTTATCAGCGTTCTTCAGTCTAATCTCCAGCTCTCCAGTATTAACGCGCGTTTTTGGAAATCCGCGGATAAACAGGTGTTCATATTTGGTCAGTAACGAGCGTAATTGGTTCAATTCTTCAGGATCTGTGAGGTCACAGTCCAATTTCTCAAAGATGTTGCTTTTTGATGTCACCTGGTGAACCGTATGCTGGTGCATCAGTCTGGTACCACTTGATGTTATCACCATGCTTAAATTGGTACCATGAATCAAATTCATACCAATCAACACGTCGGTTGACATCTCATGATCAGGAACCACGAAGAATAAAATTTCTATCCTTATGGAGTCAATGATGCAAATAGCCTTCATTTCCACTAACGAAATTACCGGAAATTGGCCAATCCCTTTGAGGTAGTTAACCGCAGAGCGTCGCTGACCCGGTAATTTTGCAGCAGTCGATTCTCGAATCAACGAGCACTCTGCACCGCTGTCAAAGATGGCACGCATTGTTATGGCATCAACCGTGACGATGATGGGTGCTTGATTCGGCCCAGCTACACAGTTCACATTCGATGCTAATGCGTTTTGACGTTTGAAACAGGTTTCGAATGTGTGTCCTGGTTTTTTGCAAAACGAACAGGTAATCACGTTCCTAGTGTCGCGTGACACAGTTGCTGGATTATTTGCTTTCTGTAGATTTGAAGTAGTTTCCGATGGTTTGAATCTACACTCATCAGTGCTATGGTTTGTCCTTTTGCATATTTGACAACGTGCTGTAATCTTAGAACTGTCCTGGTATCGCGAACGTTTTGGCAACGAAGTAATAGGATTTTGGTAAGGGCGCTTCTTCCTCAATGATGATGCCACAGAGATGAGTTCCGGAACTGTTCTTGCCTTCGCATTCAACAGTTCTATACGCAAGCGCTCATCGTTTATACATCCTATCACTGCTTCTACAGAGAGTTCATCACCTAGTTGGTCTTTTGTGATTCTTTTCCACAGAACCCAGGCGCGAGATAAAAACTCAGATATATCCTTGCTAGAGTCGTATATATGCTCCCGGAATTGAAGTACATCACGGGAGTATCTATTCTCTGGCTCAAATGTAGTAATAAGCTTCTCACGAAACTCTTCCCAGGAGGAGGTAGTCACCAGCCAATCATCGATCCACATTTTGGCACGTCCTTTCAATAATCCACACACCTTGGTGCGCAGGTCCAGATCATTCAACTTGTAGTTACAAGCTGCTTTGTCGATATGTTGGCACCATTCCCGAACTCCAACATGACTGTCGGGATCAAATGAGGGTAGATAGATGTCTTTGACACTGATCCGAGGTTCTGGTGGGGCATATAGCCGTTCGGACATCTTCTGCATCATCTCCATCATTTGAATCATAAACTGCGGAGGATATCCAACTAATGGGGTAGTTGGATGCACATTCATCATGTTGGACGATGTAGTGGCGATGGGTACCCCTTGGTGGTACGCTTCTTGATTGCCTGAAGCGTTTACTCCTGATTGAAATGGCACATCAGCATAGGCGGGTACCGCATGGCTCACTGGAACTTCGTACGTCGTGCCTGCGGATATTCCCGTCATGACGGGTCTTGCAGTGTTGAAGTTACTCGTTGGTACGTCCGGCAGCATGGGTGATGATGAAGCATCCACCATCATAGCGCTGCCTTGGGCTGTACCAGGAGTCGCAGGTGGAACCAAAGCTGTAGAGGTCGTGGTTGGGATCGAAGCTTGTTCCGATCCCACTTCTGATGACGGACGAGGCTCGCCGTGATTATTTTTAAAAAGTGTGACGTCAGCATTGCTGACGTCACGAGCAGGGTTATCACCCATAATGGGTGTTTAACACAAAACAGCGTAGATAACTTTAATACACTTTTATTCTGAGCTCCGTTCACTGCGGCGGTCCGAGACAGAATAATCCCTCGAGCCGGCGCGCGCTCGGCTTTATATAGAAAAACTGGGTGTCTCATTCGATTGAACAAATACAAAATATTGACCACGTGTTTTTAGTTTAGAAATGAAGGTAGTTATCGACAAATTAAACATCATAATAACAATTTAAATCAAATGGCGTGATGTTGATATTCAAAGTACGGCTATCCGCCGACATACCATATATCCATTTAAAAAAACTAGATGATTATTTATGATTGACATTAAAATAACAAATACAAATACTTTACATATGTTACCTATAACTATTTCTGTAACAAATAAATTTTCAGTAAAAGAAAGTTAATAACTATTTTTCAGATTAACAAAAAATCTATTGTGTGTAAACCTATATAATTATTAATGGGGAGATTTCCAAAACAATAATATATTTTGTGTTTGAGTGCAGTATAATCATAAGTTACAGTGTATGTTTAAATATGAATTAACAATTAACAAATATCAAACAACTGTCACATAAAAATAATGTCTAATAAGTAGAATTATCTCTCTAATAAGAAGTAGTAATAAGTAGAATAGAAGTATACTTTAGAATAAACAATTTTTATGATCTTTCATATATATATCTCATATATTTCACATTATTCATAATTTCCGGCTTAAGTCTAGTATAACATTCAGCATTGCATCTTTGTGTTATATCTAAGCTCCAGTTTCCTCGCTGAAATCGTTTACGCCGATATTCATAAATTAAGACTGTATTTGTATGCAATTACTGTGTAATGCCTTACATAATCAAATTGGGTTTTGTAAACACTAAACACTGCACATTAAAAATAACATCGGACTCTAAGTGAACAATAAAAATGGGTAATTACTTAGTGCTTTTGAGTTAATAAAGTGATGATATTGGAACTCTGGTGCAGCAGGTATAATATTTCATGTATAGACCAGGCTATGTAGTATTGATAATGTGTAGTAGCTAAAACATGATTGAGATGTAAATGTAAGAATATTTTTGAAAAATCTAAAAATAATCATATATTTATCTGGTGCAATTGTTCCAAGCCCCCGTGCAATGAATTTCTAGTAACAATTTAGCGGATGTAAATTATTGATAATTTAACTTACTACTATGGTTAATATATTATTATATCTGTACATATTTTAAAATAAAGTTTTCTCAAAATAAACTGAACGGATTTTTGTACAATTTAAAAGATAGTGCAATTCTTGAGGAACTTTTAAGTTAGTGGTAATCTCTGGAACTGCTAAATCGTTTTTTATTGGACTTTCACTAGAAGATAGAGGAGGAGGTTGTGGTGCAACCTATAGCCTTATTTTTATTCAAGAATTCCCGCGGGGTCGGGATTTACACGGATATTTTTTGTGACGCGCTGTTTTCCATGCTAGCATAGCCGCGGGCATAGTAAGTTAAAATAAAAGTTATTATAAATTAAACATACATTTTTAATTTTCAGTGATGCAAATATGCTTATAGAAGCTGTATCGTTTTCGTCAGCTGGAAAAGTGCAACCTTTTTTAGTATCAGTGAGTTCAAACGCTCTTCTCGTTCTTGATATACACTGTCACTTAAAAAAAGAAGAGGTTTATGGTTACCTCGCGGGAACGTGGGACTTAAACAATCATAGTAAGTATGGACTTACATAAAATAAATAAGATATATAAGTCAAAGATAAATAAGAATTATAATAAAAAAAACAATAGAAACTATAACAGAACTCCTTTGCTATAATCCGCGCGGGCTAAGCGAATGCATGCAATGCTCATGTGTATGAAGCAGGCAAAATTCACGTACCTTACACATACAGGATAAGTCACCACATGCATCAACAATGCTCATAAGCAATACACACAAACACCACCAAAATCTCTACGATCGTTTTGCAACGAAACCGAATTACGATTTTTTCGTGGAGCCTATGCTCCTGATGATGCTTCGTTCCTAAAACGCTTTAGTAGTTCTCTCCAATACGATATATTTAAATATCAAGTAAATTATTCAACGTAACAGACTTAACGAAATGTACTTAAGTAAAGTTAAGTGTTGTGTAGTTCAATTGCTATGTATAAAAAAAAAGTAAAGTAATAGCCTATTACTATGCCCACTGCTGAGCTAATGCCTCCTCTCTCCGTATTTGGAGAGAAGGATTGGAGCTAAGACCTACCACGCTGCTCCAATGCGGATTGGTAGGTTACACATATCCCTAGAATTCTCTAGAGATATGCAGGTTTCCTCACGATGTTTTCCTTCACCGAAAAGCGTGTGATAAATTGCAATTATCAATTAGACACATAAGTTTTAATAGAAAAACTCATTGGTGCCTGCCCGGGGTTTGAACCTATGTCGTCTCTAGAGAGTCGCACGGTCTCACCGCAAGGCTATCACAGCTCTTTGCTATGTATATTTTAAAGTAAATATTATTGTGATGAAAAATAAACAAATATTCTTTTTTCCAGATATAGTAATAACTCACACATTTCCTTGTTTGATAAGTAAAAATGATAAAAGACCCAGAGTTTTTGTTGAACTAGAAATTCAAATGGAAATCGAAAAACTAGGTCTTACGTTGTTAGGGTGGTACCATTCGCACCCGACAAATCCTGCAATGCCAAGTTTACGGGATTGTGATAATCAGTTAGAATACCAAATTAAAATGAGAGGTCCATCGGAAATATCCTACATTCCTTGTATTGGAGTAATCTGTTGTAAGTTTTTTTTAATTATACTATTTGATAAGTTCATACCAAAACAATTTGTTTCATTACGGTGAGAGATTTCTAACTAAATAATGAGAATATATTTAATAGCCAATTTATATGTAATATTATGTAAATTATTCAATGCAAAATATTGAATGGAAAGGTGGTTGATAAAACTAATAAAATTAAGAATCATGATAATTCAAATCCGAATTCAAATTATTTAGGAAATACAGTTTTAAAAATAAAAAAAGGAACACTGGTCACACCTAATTACTTCCAAAATGACATATTTATGGCTAGTAAAAAGTATAAAAATAAATCTATTGTGTTTTCGAAATATGTTACTAGATCGAAATAAGAATAACTGATAATAATAGAGTAAATAATATCTACTCTATAATTATATTTCATTTAATTCTTGTATCGTTTAATGATAAATAAATTCGTTATAACCTCCATTATAGTTATACTTTATTAAATAATTTGTTTTAGCTCCCTACAATCCAGAGAGTCCAGTTTTAGAGTCTTCCTTGACATTTTTCTGGGTTATGCCACCACCGGAGCAGCGACCTACAGAATACCCACGACCTTTACTGTTGCAGTACAATATGGCTAACGATAGCCATTTATCAACTCATGCTATGGAACAAATAAAGAAAAGCATAAAATATTATATAAACTATTCAGATGATGCATTTGTTAATTTTAAGGATAGTTTCAAACCTGATATAACTTATTTAGATAAATTGAAATGTACGTTAACTCCAAAATTCCCGCGGGAGCAAAGTGACGGGTTGTTGTGGCATTTTATCAGAGATGAACTCGGGTGTTCTTCAGAACACGATGATAAAATGGATTTGGATGCATTACTGGCTGTGCCTCAACAGATCCCTGCGTCCAAACCAAATCCAACAACTATACCCAATTTCCCCTCAGTCAGTACTTTGCAACAAATGGTTAGTAGACCGGCAGGCGTACCGCCAATTAATGTTTCTTCAGCGATGGGGGCTGGCTCACCACATAAGTTTGAAACGCCACCTCTTAATATACCCGTACTGCCTACATCTTCCAAATCTTCAAAATCTAGCGCAACGTCTCTTCCTCCTTCATACCCCACCGGCTTAGATATGTTAACGAGTATGGCATTAGGCTTAGGATCAGCAAATCTACCTTTGTCGATGGGTGCGACCGGATTAGAGACCTTAGCCGCTAATAGTATGCTGACAGCCTTTAATCCTGGAATGTCTTCTAACTTGGCAGCCAGCTTATCGAGTAGTAAACTTCCTGATCTTCCATCTTATGCCGCCTCTCTACAGAATCTGTCGAGTAGTATGGGAAATTATGAAAAAACATCAACAAGTACGTCAACTAGTTGCACTACATCCGCTTCTCCTATCCCAGCTAATATTGCGTCCAATCTTATGATGAGTTCTGCGGATATTGCCAATGCATTGTTCTCGGCTAGTAAATATTCGAGCGCTGGCATCCTGGGCATACCAGATCCCATGTCAAAATCCACATTAGCCGCCAATAATATGTTTTTATCCCCTTCATTACTGAAAATGCAGGAGTCTTTGCTAAAACCCCTGTCAAGTAGCAGTCCGATTCCTTCAAAAGTCAGTCTCGACCAGAATATGTTGATGAAGAGTCCACATGATTTGATAAAAAGTAGTAAAGACTACCTTCCGCCCGATTTCAGTAGTATTAATAAAGGCAAAGATAGTTCTTTGGAATCCATGAAGCATTCAGAGACCAGTGGATCTAAAGGCGAGTCATCGAAATCTATTATGTCGGAATCTCAATCAACAGATTATCCTCAGATAAGTGCGTCCCCTCGTTTGGGAGGAGATCCATTTTTAAATCAAATGTTAGAATTGACTAAAAAAACTACTATCCCAGATTACGCGTCAGAATACAGCCAATCTCGAAAGATTAATGAGGAAGATTTGCAAAAAATTCCCCCTTCACTATCTTATTCTAGCGCTGCAAGTATAGCTGATACTATAGCCCAAGTAGCGATGGGTAATTTTGGTAAGATGGATGATGTAGTGGACTATAGTAAAAGTCAAGACTACAGTACGTCTAAGAGCATGAATAGTGAAAGTGATAACTAATTCACGTCTCAAAATATTTTATTAAAATATTCCTTTCTCTGAGAACTGACTTATTTGAAACAAAGAACTGAATATTTATTTTATTTAGATTAATTTGTAATACTAACTTACTACATTATTCCACTTGAAGCATATCAGTGAGTAGTTGAAGAGATTTTGTTTATTTGAGAATGCATGGCGTTAAATTATTAAACAATCATATAATTGATTTTATTAATATATAACAATAATTACTAATATTAAGTTACTGCATTACTCCACGTAAAGCACAGAAGTAGATAATTCAAGAAATTTGGTGCTTATAAGAATGTTTTGTTTCATAAACGCGTGTGCTTAACAAAATTTTGGATTTTAAAATCAATGTTGAAAGCACCTACAATCCGCAAAAATCCGCAACGCCGCGGTGTAGTTCTTAAATTGATTTTTTATTGAATATATATACCAAAACAAATAATTAGATTCTTAAGAATTTTTTAATAGAGAAGGTCCTTCATTAATGTCCTATTTTACGATAATATTTATTGGTTAAGATTATATTTGTGTACGGGGATGGAAAATTCATAAAATATGTAATGAAGAACACTTTAATACTCCAGTTAAATAACATTTTAACTTAGATGATTCATACCTTATGCATCGTCTAAGTTGAATCTTTTGGGACGTAATGTTAAGTGTCGACCATAGTATTTGAAAGATAACGGTCTAAAGAGTCTAAAATCACGGTCGCTGACGATGGACAATTATTGATAAGTATTGATAATTCAATCAGTGATAATGAAATTATTGTGACGTATGCACGATATTGCGATTCGTGAATATATTATTAGTTTTCTGGCATTGTTAAGTGACTTACAAGTTCTGATCGATGCGTTTTATTATTCAAGGTTTATTTTTGGGAAAAGTGATTGTGATCTAATTAATTAATGGGGCTTTTCTGATTTGACGTTCTTTCTAATTGAAGGTATGTTTTGTGTTCCTTTACTGACTGAGTTTATTAGTAAAATGCATGCGTCATTCGCTAAAGTGCAATTATCTAAGGAAAATTGCTTTATTTTGTACCATGGCAAAATAAATATATGGTGCAATATGAACTATACTACTTAAATATTAATTTAAAATATGTCACCACTGTGTTTAGCTTCGCCGTTGAGTTTTGAAAAATAAATCTAATTCAAACGAAATCTCAAAATCTTCCGAGTATTAGTGTGGTATGGATTGTGACTGTGTGTCGTTTGTAGGGAATATTTTATAAAAGATTTCCATTTTTTATAGTGCATGAAGTATGCAATGTTATTACGCAAATAAAGAACTTATTTATAGCTGCGATATTCTTGCGGCTTCTTGAATCTTTGAAAGCAATTGGCATGGTTACCAACTAATTTTTTTTACATTCATTAATTTGCAAACTACATTCTAAATATTTAATTCGGAAGATTTTTTTTTTTTTAATTTTGTATGGTCCTTCTAACTGGATTTGTTTAACAGGATTATTTATCAATCACTTCTATTTATAATGTTTTCATGTGTTATATTTTTTATATTTCTTTTTTATAATAGGAAAACCAAAATAGTTCTATTTTAAGAAATCAAATTTTAACATTACTCTTAGCTATTGTAATATTTGAATGTTAGAAATCTCATATTGCTAGTTATCTACTTACCTTAGATTTTTTGAATAGGATTAATTGTGAAATTAGATATAAGGCGGGATATTAGTGTTTTCATTGTACTTGGTATATTATTTAAAATTAAATAATAATACAATAAAGTCATTAAACCATTTAATAGTGTATTATTGTGATAACAATTTTGTTTAAATTTTCGTACTGATTGACGCAAAGATAAAAAAATATATGACCTAAATAAATGCTTAATGTATTTTATTTTGTAACAAGTGACGAACCACACCCATGTGGTTTCAAATTAAAACTCAAGTTACTAGTCTTAGTCAAAGATTACAGTGTACATAATTGTATGAGTATGGTGTTTGTATGATCTAAAATATCTATATCCATATACCTAAATCCTTTAAAGATAATTTTATTTATTTATATCTTTACGTCCTAAATTCAATAGCAATAAAATTTAATAAAAATTAAGAAATGATTTGTCAATATTAAATGAAACCATATAAATATTTCTTAGGGCGATGATGTAGATCAACTAAAGGAATAAGCCGTGAAAATCCCTAGCACAGACTTTTCTTACATTCCAAGGGTATAAGAGATGTAGGCGAAATAATATAATAATATAGAGCCTGAGACAATATAATGTTAACAGTATTAATTTGCAATAGTTTAATAATTGCGTGTGACGGTTATAGGGCATCTTTATTAAAAGAGTCTCGGAATAAAATATTGAATACTAACGATATTATTTTCAAATCATAACATGAATTTTTTAAATAAACTACTTGTTACCTTTATTTACAGTAAATTAGGTGATGGATAAAGCTGGATTTAATAAAGGCCTTTCCGATGACAGCGACCAATCTGATGCAGAATTCCAACCTCTATATGACGACACCGAGGAATTAGAGTATGCAATATTATTATTATTTTAAAGTTACGATTAATTTGTTGACTAGGAGGAATGCGATAACTACACATTATGATAGTGAGGTATTTATAGGACGTTTTAAAAAATCCAACTGTGTTGCCGGAGGTTGACTGGTATAGTTGGCTATGGTAGTTCTCTGTGACGTCCTAAAACCTACTAATATGGGGAGGATATAAGGAAAAGTTAGCTCCAGTTTAATCAGTCTACGTGACCACTTTCATTAGTATCGAATGTCCATTATAAATGAATCAACATTGCTGATTTACACTTCAGTTATGCATAAAAGCACACTTATTATAATGATTAGATAGAGATAATTAGGCGATAAAGTTGTTTCACGATATAAACACAAACAATGAAAATAACATTATTCTTATACAAAAATAGTCTTGCGAGTTTCTTGAAGGAATTGTTTTGCCATCTTTTTTTAAATATTTTGCATCTATACTTCCTATGTAAGAAAAAAGCTGTGATAGCCCAACGGTTAGACTGCGCGACTCTTTTGAGGGGATCACGAGTTCAAACCCCGGGCAGACACCAATGACTAGTGTGTTCAAAAGTTATGTGTCTCATTGATATTTGCAATTTATATCACGCTCTTTGGTGATGAAAAACGTCGCGAGGATATTTGCATTTCTTTTGGGAGTTCTGGAAATATGTGTAACCTTCCAATCCGCATTGGAGCAGCGTGTTAGGTCTTAGCTCCAACCCTTCTCTCCTGAAACGGAGAGAGGACTATGCCCAGCTGTGTGACAGTAATAGGCCGTTACTATTATACGTTCTATTTTATATTTTATGTATATACTAGCTTGCAAAATTTTGGTATTCATTAACAGTCACTTGATTTAGAAAAATAAAAGTATTATGTTTCCTATTTTTCTTGTAATTTTCCCAGTTTCTCTCTCCATTACAGTAGTACATTTACAGTAAAATGAAAACAGCCGAATTTTTTCCAGCTGTTCTCAAGTTTTGCGCTTAACAACCCGTTTAGCCATTCATTGTAATTTACATAGATCTAGCATATTTTGTTATTCTTATAATCTATCAATTTGATATATCTATTATTATCTACTATTTCAAAGTCTTTTTCCTGTCTTGACTGAACTGAAATAACATTTATTCTACTTGCACATTATTTTTTTACAGTCAACGAACAGCCCAAGAGACAAAAGGATGGAATCTGTTTCGGGAGATACCTGTGAAGAAAGAGAGTGGGTCCATGGTTTCAACAGCTTGGGTTGACACCTGTGTGAAGTTTCTTAAACTTTTGGCATATATCATAATATTTATTGCCGTATTAGGATCGGCTGTAATTTCCAAGGGAACATTGCTGTTTGTCACTTCACAGTTAAAAAAAGGACGTCAAATAAGCCATTGCAACAAGGCTTTAGGTATGTTTACTTAATAATTTAATATTGGTTTATATATTCAGTCACTGCTATGATATGATTTGCGTCTGTGTTCTTAAATAAAATATATCAAAATTTTGACTGGCCTGTTGGCGCAGTGGGTAGTGACCTTGCCTTCAGCTCCGCGGGTCGCGGGTTTGATTCCCGCCGAGGATTTTCTATAAACAATTTGTTGGTTCTTCTAGCCTGGTTGTATATTTGTATTTAAGTATGTATTTAAAATTATATATGTCGTATATCTACCAGTTGTCCGTCATCCATAACACAAGTATTAGGCTACTTACTTTGAAGACGGACGAAAGATAACATATTAAAATGTAAGCTGCAAAATTTTGGTATATGCGAAATGTTTTTTTAGCTCTAGATCAGCAGTTTATTACTATTCATTCTTTGGAAGAGCGAATAACATGGCTCTGGGCAGCGTTTATAATATTCGGAGTTCCAGAGTTTGGATTGTTTCTGAGAAGTTTAAGAATATGTTTTTTTAAAACTGCGAAGAAGCCGGAAATTGATCATTTTTTGGTGGTAAGTTTTGAGGAGTTATTAGAATATTAACTTCAATTACCATGTTATTGAAATGGTTTATTTAGTTTTCTTCAGTAAAAATGTTGTGTGTGCAATTTGTGTGATTTAATTATAAGATAAACATACGGGTCACATAGATATAAAATCGAGTTACCTTAAGACCATCGAACTCTGCCACTCACACAAACGTTGAACGTATTTATATAAAGGTAGCCCGATTGAATCGCGATGTGACCCGTACTTTTATATAATAATTAGTATGAATCGCGAAAGTTTAACATCTGCCATCGTGTTTCTTTTAATCGTGAGATCAATTGGGGGGTTTATATTATAAGTTTATATTTGCAACTTATATTCTTATTGTCTCTTTCTAAAAGGAGTGTAAGAGAAGGTCGCTATTTCGAAACACATTCAAAATAAATTCGGCTTTTTCGAAATATGACTTCCAAAAGTTGGGCTATAGTCGTAGGATTGTCTAAGACTTTATTGGACCCAATTGCACACACATCGCTCCATAGAAATCGGTTGAGTTTAGTTAAAACTATTTAAGAAACGCTGCATCTAGTCATTTTGTTTGAAATAAAACTAGACGCTTACTGTATAGTTCAGTATTCTTTCAAATTTTCAATCACATCAATTTTTATCTCATTCTAGGCGTTAGCTGTTGATACCTTGCAAACGATAGGCGTGGCGATGCTTGTCTTGATAATCTTACCAGAATTGGATGTTGTAAAAGGGGCTATGTTAATGAACGCCGTTTTTGTAGTACCTGGTCTATTGAATGCGTTTACGAGGAACAGCAGCGAGCCACGATATCCTATAATATTGATCATAGATGTATTGGCCATTTCCGCACAAGTGACCGCCTTTGTGGTATGGCCACTTCTTGATGGAACACCGGCATTATGGTGCATACCATGCGCTTGTATTTTAATTTCGTTGGGCTGGTGGGAAAATTTTACAGGGCCCATTAGTAGACATACCTCAGGTAATATTATAATTTAATAAAATGATTTATAGAAGCAGGCGTTAATTTGCGGAATTTCATATTACAAGCAATATAACCGAACTAACTACTTTGCTATAATCCGCACGGGTTAAGTGAATGCATGCAAAGCCAATGTGTATGAAGCAGGCAAAATCTACGCACCTTATACATGCAGGACAAGCCACCACATGCACCCCAAGGCGCAATTCACCAGCAACAACGCACACAAAAGCAGCACACACACCCACCACCACAATCTCGACGATCGTTTCGCCCCGAAACCGAAGCATCATCAGGAGGATAGGCTCCACGACAAAAATCGTACTGCAGAACGATTGCTTGTATTATATTGCTTGTAATTTAATAAAACTAGTTATAATTGGTAGAATTTATCAGCTTCTTTTCTCAATTTCACCTATGTGGCCTTCAATATCTTGATACATAGTCTTTGTCGCTCTTCTTTTAACCATCTTTATAGGAAAAAATAACAAAGGTCCGTTGCTACATCCGAACATGAAAGAAGGCCATAAGACGAAAGACAATAAATATATATTGTGTTTATTATTATTTTTATTGATGATTTTAAAAAAGATTGTTTTTTATTTCAGTTCCTTTAATATATCTTTGCGAATTGCGGGCAGGTATCAAGGCATCTCGTTATTACACACAGAGAATCCTTTCTATTTGGAAAATGATTGTCTTTATGACTTGCATTTTGATTTCATTAAAACTTCAAGACGATGATCCATTTTCCTTCTTTAGTAGCGCGTCTGATGCTTTCGGAGACCGTCTGTACACCGTCCACGAAGTATGAAAATGTTTACTATAAATTATACCACTATTTGAAGTAAATTTGCTTTTCGTTCTTTTTTAAGCACCACGGAGCTCTACTGACCTTTAGGCCTGAGTCTAAAATAAAAAAAGTTCTAGGAAAGATTCTGTTCCTCGGCACGCATGCCTTTATTGCAAATAATAGACAAGTTTTGTTTTTTTTTTAATTTTCTTTGATTTACTTTTTATTTCCAATATTATAAACTTAGCTTTTGTGTTTTTTGAGTTTATACTGGAATTTGCGCTACAGATATTAAAAAAACTAAGTGATATAAATCAATCAATCAATCAATCAAAATAATCTTTATTCAAATAAACCATTTGAGGCACTTTTGAATCGTCAAGCATCAATATGATTAATGAAGCTACAACTGGTTCGGAATGTTGCTCTTACCGAGAAGAACCAGCAGGAAACTCGGCGGTCAATCTTTTAAATATTTTCAATTATACATTATTAAACCACTGTCTTGTATGAAGCTGAAAGGATTTTCAAATCCAGGCTTTCTTATCATCCAAATAATCTTCAATTTTGTAATATTCTTTACGTATAACCATATTTTTTACACTTGATTGAAATCTTTCTGTATCTGCATTCCTTTTAAAAAGTTGTAAGTATTTCCTAAAAAGTTGATTGTGGTAATAGTCATATTAGAAGCACGAAGCAACCAACAGGTTAAGCATTTTGTATTTCAAATACGAGAATATATATACATATATTTTGAATCTTTATGTTTAATTACAGATCCAAGTTATCCTTCAAGATCTGTATCATGGTGCTTTGGACTATGCGATTACGGGAGGTACATTTGAATTGAACGCCACACAATACTCCGCCTTATGGGTTTCACTTATCCAAATTGCAACAGCCTACGTATGTTATGGGTGTGGGAAATTTGCTTGCAAGATTCTTATACAAAACTTCAGTTTTACATTTGCCTTAGGTCTTGTTGGGCCGGTGGCCATAAATTTACTTATTTTATTCTGCGGCAAAAGGAATGCAGATCCATGCGTATTTAGAAATGTCATACCTGACTATTTGTTCTTCGAAATCCCTCCCGGTAAGCTAGTTTCTTTACTAAAGATTACTATAACTGTTTATTTACATTTATTTAAGAAAAAATAGTTTCGTTTTATTTATGTTGTTTATTTCTTCAATAAGCAACAATTTAAATAATTATTTCGTAAAACGATGTCAACATAGAGGCTTCACTCACTTTTTCATCATTCTTTGATCACTTTTTGACCAATCTTGGAACTTTTTGATTTGGGATTTATATAACCAAAATCTATTTGTAAAAATATAATGATCTACATAGATAAATGTATTTATACTAGAAGTTCTGACCAACTATTATGCAAACTACACAATCGCTTAGTCAATACCGCCCAGTTTCAATGTTTTATTTAGAGACCAATCAGGATGGGTTTTCAGTTGTTCATATGCAGTAGTTTTTTAAGTCCTAAAACTACAGTTTTATTCTCCGTGCGATGATTCATTAATAGAAACTGTTCAGTACCTTATTTATTATGCTACGTTTTACATTTCAGTATATTTCCTTAGGGATTATGTCACTCGGGAAATGGTTTGGATATGGCTTCTTTGGTTAATATCTCAGGCGTGGATAACTATGCATGCCTGGAGGCCCAGATGCGAACGACTGGCTGCTACTGACAAATTGTTTGTTAAGCCCTGGTACTGCGGCCCTTTAATAGACCAGTCGCTTTTGCTCAATAGAACAAAGGACGAAGAGAACGAGTTGCCAGCGGAGGTAATGATTACTGTATCTTTTTCTGTAGAAAGTTGTAGGGTTGCTTTTTTAATAGCTGGATATATTTACTATATTTTTGTGTTGAATCATATTCGATCGATATCAAAGTTTATTTAAACTATATACTAATATAATTGTATGTAAAAAAGATTGAAGCAATTCTGCAAATTGTTATATTATTTTAACTTATTTAATTAAAATTAAAAGATTTTAATATAATATCTTTTTAAGCTGGCATCTATATTTTAGAGGGTTTAGATAACGTATAACTGTAAAAAGTTACATATTCGAAAGTTGAGGGCAATAAAATAAACTTCGGTTCGTTTCATGATCATACGTTTAATGTTAATTTCGTAACACTTTCAGGATGACAAGGACATTGTCGATGCAGACAGAACATCAAATGCTAGTTCTGTGAAAGTACCAAAAGATGTTAGAAAGTCTGATTCTATTACTAGGTAATTTTTGTATCGTTATTTTATTATCCGGATGTAGAATTTTGTGATTGAAATTGCGGACATAGCCTATTGTATTTTGAAGCTGAAATTGCGACGTTCCGGACCGATAGTACAAAGGATCGGTAATCCTTGGGTTTGGCTTATTTTAACGTCCTTTCATAAAAAATCAGTGTTTTTTTAGACCACCCAATAGAAGACCAACTGTCTCAACAAATTCGCTAGGAGCTGCTGAATCCAACATTCTTTCTTAGAAGTTGAAATGGACTTTACGAATTTGGCTTTACGAAATCTAAATTTATGAATTAATTGTTATCTATATAAGTTAAACAATTGTATGAATTATTGTGTGAACGACGTTTGTAAAATTTCTATTTTTTTTTCAATAATATTTAGGATCTATATATGTGCAACGATGTGGCATGAAACAAAAGAAGAAATGATGGATTTTTTAAAGTCTATTTTACGATTGGACGAGGACCAAAGCGCGCGACGTGTTGCACAGAAATATTTGGGTATTGTTGATCCAGATTATTATGAACTTGAAGGTTAGTCTGTTTACAAGACAGTAAATTACCTGTATTATAGTCTAGATCTATTTTACTTACGTTATATATACAATTAATATTGCATATAGTGTAGAATCAGAGGTGACAGACGACCTAGAAATAGTCGATGAACCAAAGCGGCATATGATCGCGTTGAATTCCACTGAAATATTGAACTTCCTGTACTAACCATTTCACTAATAATAGTTAATTAATTCAAATATAAAATAAAAAAGTTATTTTTATTTTATAAAGGTGATACTATTGAAAACATTGAGACGACCAATCATAATCTAAATGGTAAAAACTTTTTTCACTTAAGGATCCGAGCGATGATATTATTATACATACGATCTTGCAAAAAAATTCTTAGATCCGCTTTGCGAAAATATTAAAATTTGTGTGTTCACACATAACTTTTTACCAGCTTTTAAGTCACTTTATCAGGGATTGGTTGGGAGATAACAAATCTCTCTAATAAACTCTCTAATATTAATTAATTTATATTTTTTTTGACTGGCCCGTTGGCGCAGTGGGCATTCACCCTGCGCTCCGCGGGTCTCGGGTTCGATTCCCGCCGAGGGCCAACATTCTCTACAAACAATTTGTTGATTCCTCGAGCCTGGGTGTGTATTTGTATAGTATGTATTTAAAAACTATATATGTATATATTTACCAGTTGTCCATCACCTATAACACAAGTATTAGGTTACTTACTTTGGGAATGGACGAGCGTGTGTGTAAGTGACCCATATATTTATATATATATTTTATTAAATTATATATATATTTAATTAGAAACTATTTCATTGTAGCTAACATATATATGGATGATGCATTCGAAGTGTCCGATCATAGCGCAGAAGATTCCCAAGTTAATGGTTTTGTAAAATGCCTCGTGGAATGCGTGGATGATGCGGCATCCGAAGTTCACCTGACCAATTTAAGGCTTCGGCCACCGAAGAAGTACCCTACGCCTTATGGCGGTAAGTTAGTCTGGACTCTACCGGGAAAGAACAAAATGATTTGTCATTTGAAAGATAAAACTAAGATCAGGCACAGAAAAAGGTGGTCGCAGGTAAGACGTCTCATTTCGCTTATAAAAATGGTATTGTAATACATTCAACACGATAAAATTGCGAACGTTACATAAAAGCCAACAGAGTGGTATAAGGGCAGGAGGATGATGATCACATCATCCTCCTGCCCTTATACCATTAAGTGGGGTCGACACAACATGTTGTCACATGATTCAGCAACGTATTTTATAATCGGCCGAAACCTGACGTCAACTTATTTTCGTCGTCTTTGTGTCACCTCAGTAAGGAATGAAGGTGGTCTATTCTACTCAGCCGGATACCATACGGTGGGTCGAATTACCTTAGTCGCCTTTTACGACACCTTGGTAAGTAATGAGGGTGGTCTTTTCCACTCCGCCGGATATCACACGGCAAATAAAAGCAAACATAAATTTGATGTAAAAATAAGAACTTTTCTTCAGTATGTTATTTCTTATCTTATCAAAGCCTTATTATATGTTCCATGAATACGATATTGTTTACTGATAAGTAATCGATTGTCTAACTATCTGGGCTACTTGATGTAATACCTTAACCTTAATGATTAGGGTACAACTATGTGGAATGGTTTATCTGACCTGTTGGCGCAGTGAGTAGTGATCGTGGGTTGCGAGTTCGATTCCCGCCGAGGGCCAAAATTTTCTATAAATAATTTATTGGTTCTTCGAGCCCGTATATATATTTGTATTTAATTATATATTTAAAATCATATATTATTTACCAGTTGTCTATCATCCATAATTTTTAAGTTTTTATTTATTTATTTATTTTATTTATTTATTTTAATTAATATTAATGTTATTATTTTTCTTCTTTCTTCAACCCTTATCCCACTCTAAGTGAGGTCGGTCTTACTTTGGGGATGGACGATCGTGTTGGAAGTGTCCCATATATATATTTATTTATTTATTATTATCGCTCGTATGTTTTGTTAATCATCAAAAGTAAGATGTTAAACCGCATAACATCTTCTTTTAGATGAAGTAGACGCATACTAGCCAAAACCCTTACATTATTGTTGAGTTGAGAACTTAATTTCAGTTGTTAATTAAGTACACAATCAATTGCCCGACTCATACACCCGCTGCGTTCGGAACATTTTCTGACCACTCACTACGACGTTATAGTTTATGGGATTCGTCTCATATGACTAAAATACTAACTATTGGACTAATACACTTACTTAACTATGTATTAAAAGCGTTTTTTTGTCAAGCTTGTTGATTGCCCCCTAATGTCAGTGGAAACTTTATAAGTATTCTCCTTATAAAGGGTTAAAACAATAATAATTATTTTTTCTTCGATTTTAATGACCTATGACACTTAACGGTTCCATAGGTCCGATGAAGAAGTGCTAAACTAAAAAACTGGTTTATAAAGCTACATATATGTCAAAGAAATATCATCTTTATTTTCATAGATCCAAGGTACATTTAATAAGTAAGTTTCTTTAAACTGTTGAAACGACTTTGGAGAGTGATCGCTCCGTCTCGCTTATTATAATCGTATTTATGGAAGGTGTGAGCAAGATAAGGGAAAATTTGCTCACGCATTTATCGTTGCGTACTCGTTTTTCGATATTATAAATAATTAAATTTATAAATTATAAATAATTAAATATTCGATATAAGAAAGCGTTTTTTATAACGCTTTCGGGAAAAAACGCCCAGCTCTAGTAGTTGCTATTTCGAATGCTAATTTTATAAAGTATGAACTCTGTACAGTTTTTTCACGCCGTATTTGATTAAAATGAAAAAAATAAAGCTGAAATGTGATAACCATTTGATACAGTTGCATTTTTAGCTTTAAGTATATTGTTTTTACATTTTAATAAAGTGTATTTACACATTTTACAGAATATTAATATTATGCTAATGAAGTTTGTGTGAAGCGAAACAAATCATTATTTGTTTATTGTATTGATTGTTTATTCAATAGCCATTGAATATAGATAGCACAACAGTGCTATCAAGTTATGGGCTATCATTTGTTTCAGGTTATGTATATGTATTATCACCTTGGTCATCGCCTAATGGATTTACCTCTCTCGGTAGACCGGAAAGAAGTCATAGCAGAGAACACTTATCTTCTTGCGCTTGATGGTGACATAGATTTTAGACCTTCAGCTGTAACCTTATTAGTGGATCTTATGAAGAAAAACAAAAATCTTGGTGCTGCATGCGGAAGGATCCACCCTGTCGGTTCAAGTAGGTCATATAGCTTAGCGATAGCGATGTACTATCAACAGGCTCATGATAAAAATAATTTGTAAAGAAATATCACACGTATTAAGGATATAAAATAAAATATATATTAATAATAATAATAAATAATAATAAATATATGGGACATTTACACACACGGATGTCCGTCCCCAAAGTAAGTAACTTAATACTTGTGTTATGGGTGACGGACAACTGGTAGATATACTACATACATAAGTATAAATACATACTTAAATACACACCCAGGCTCGAAGAACCAACAATTTGTTTATAGAAAATGTTGGCCCTCGGCGGGAAACGAACCCGCGACCCGCGGAGCTGAAGGCAGGGTCACTACCCACAGCGCCAACGGGCCATATTATAATCTAGTATTAGAAATGGCAGGAATTTCACTTAAATATTTCAGCTTTCTCACATAGTCAACAAAGACAACGTTCAGCTACAACATATGGAACAGGCCAAACAAGTATTGACAGGTTAAGTTTCATATAATTTGGAATTATTATGCCAGGACGATTCTACCACCAGTTCGGAACGCTACTATTCACTGAGAAGAACTGGCAAGAAACTCAGTGGTTACTCTTATCGCGAATCTTAACTATTCGTGGTTAGATTCTAATAACAAAGAACACTCAATGTAGGTACGTAGACGCAGGTCTACCTACATCTACACGAACAATATTAGAACGACACCGTAACACCTAATAACACCTGCTTGTTAAACCAAGACAGGTTATATATAACACGATCTAAACGCGGGAGCGTTTAATAATCGTACAAGTCTCGTTAATACGAGACTCCAAGCGATGATACTTCCAGCAGCGTAACAGTCTAATAACTGTATTAGTTAATTTTCACACGAAGACTGCCTTCAATATGGCGGACTCCATCTTAAAACTAATTTTCGCTCCAAAAGCAAGTCCCTTCCTTGCTATCGGCCACGTGATTGTAGTGTTGCCAACTTTCATTCCTAACACTAGTATATATTATTTACTGGGCTAGGAATTACAGTAGCCTTTCTATACAATTATTTTTATCCAGCTAATACGTAACAAAAGCAAAGAAAAAGCTTAAAATTAGCTCAAGTTATTGTTATTTAGATTTTTCAAATTATATGATATGACATATATATATCATTCATACCAGTTGTACTATATTCAATTAGGTTTCATAGCATGGTATCAAAAGTTCGAGTACGCTATCGGACATTGGCTGCAAAAGGCTACAGAACATATGATTGGCTGTGTACTCTGTAGCCCTGGATGTTTCTCCCTTTTTAGAGGAAAAGCTCTCATGGATGACAACGTTATGAAAAAATACACGTTAACCTCTAGTGAGGCCAGGCATTATGTGCAATACGATCAAGGTAATAAAATTTTAAAGCTATTTTTAATGTTATATTAATTAATTATTGAACAGTGAATGTTGTTAATAAAAATAAATTCAATAGCAATCAGAATTCACAGTTACAGTAATCAATGCATAGTTTAATGTGAAAAGAAATAATTGATTTATTTGATATAATCGAACCCCGTAAATTTAGCAATGACAACTTAAGCGTATTCAAAAAAGCTACTATAGTTGGGGGTTATAAGCGATAACATAAGCAGGTCTTAAACTCTCAGTTATATTTTATAGGCAGTAGCAGACATATATATATCTTTTATATTAATTTTCTTTTCCTGTTTACTGTATAATCCAATTTGTCTTAATTTAACGAAAAAATTATTTATAACCGAATCCCTCAGTTGTCGTAACTTAATTTGAAAGTTTTTACTACTTATTTTTAGCTGTTCAATGTACGATGTTAATGTTAAGTGTGTATTTTGTTGGTGATTTACAAATAAATAATTTTTGGCAAAAGTTTGGAAGCATAATTTAAGGTATAGAATCAATCTTAGGTTTATCAGCATATGATTGATCTTTAAACAGAAAATTCTTGTAAAAGTCTATTTGAATAAACAATTTATTGATTTGATTGATTTAATGTGAATGTTGAGTTTTACTATTTTAACCGATGCGGTGCGTAATTTCGTATCGTATACCCTTCTACTCTATTAATCTACACTTGCTTCACATTTTTCGATGCTCAAAAATCAGGAAAAATGGCTATATGTCAAGTTCAAGTAAATTTTTGAGCAATATAACAGAACTAACTACTTTGCTATAATCCGCACGGGTTAAGTGAATGCATGCAAAGCAATGTGTATGAAGCAGGCAAAATCTACGCACCTTATACATGCAGGACCAGCCACCACATGCACCCCAAGGCGCAATTCACCAGCAACAACGCACACAAAAGCAGCACACACACCCACCACCACAATCTCGACGATCGCTTCGCCCCGAAACCGAAGCATCATCAGAAGGATAGGCTCCACGACAAAAAACGTACTATAAATCATTTAAATTTTTGACTTTATCAAGGCGAGGACCGCTGGCTATGCACATTACTTTTACAACGTGGATATCGTGTAGAATATTCTGCCGCATCAGATGCATACACCCACTGTCCAGAACGGTTTGACGAGTTCTTCAATCAGCGTCGTCGATGGGTGCCATCAACTATGGCCAACATTTTTGATTTACTCGCAGACTCTAAACGGACGATTAAAGTCAATGACAATATTTCTACACCATACATTTATTATCAAGTAAGATTTTGTTTCTATTTTTATTTTTTATTTTTATTTATTATGGTTTGCCAGCGATTGTTACATTAAACATAGTTAAGATACATTATTAAATTTAATGGTACAATAACAATGTACAATCGTATTAAGGCAAACACGACTTGCACCTTATGTGAAATTAGGAAAACATAAATTTTAGTATCTAAAACTAATATATAATCTTAGTTGAAAAAAAAATGCTTAAAATAAAATAATAAAAAAATAAATGAGTAGTAAGCTTAACGTTGAGTTTGTGATAGTGAACGTGTGTAGTGCTTGTGTATTGTGGTGGCAGTGGTGGAGGTTTGTGCATGTGTTTTTAGGAATCCTGCATGTAACGGGTATGAAAAAACGGATAGTCCACTATACATTTAGCACTATATATATTTTCTATTTACTGTATCGCGGATTATAGGAAAATAATTTTATTATTACTTTTGTATTATGGATCTCCGCAAAGTAACGCCTAATTCTATAAATCACGTTATAATTTTTATTTATCATAGATGATGCTGATGATAGGTACGATATTGGGCCCAGGGACGATCTTTCTCATGATGGTTGGTGCAACCAACGCGATAACGGGATTGAGTAATGCCGAAGCGCTCATGCTCAACTTAGTTCCGATTCTGCTGTTTCTCCTTATCTGTATGACGTGTAAATCTCAATTACAGGTAATCGACTAATTAAACTAGTTAGAATTTTAATAATCTTAATTAAATTGTATAATAGGAATAAATATTAGTATGTTTTATGAGATTTAATAATTACGTTATTTTTTTAAAGTGTTGGATGTACTCAAAACTAATTAAGATCAATGATAAAAAATAAACCACATTTTAAAAATAAATCGATTGGCTGTGGCGTTGTAGTAAATAGTAATTAGATTTTTCATTAAATCCAAGGTCTGCATAAATCAGTGACCAGATCTGTGGATTTTAGTACATAATTTATAACTAAGGTTTAACTTATTATGCTCGCGGTACACGGCGACCTAATGCGAGCATCAATAGATATCTGTTGATGCTCGCATTCTCCTGCCCTTACCCCACTTAGAGTGGGATAAGGGCAGGAGAATGATGAATTATTTTAAAATATTTTTAATTGTATTTTAGCTTCAAGTAGCAAGTATCATAACTTGTGCTTACGCTATGATAATGCTGATGGTAATAGTAAGTATTGTGCTGCAATTGATCGAAGACGGCTGGTTAGCACCGACTAGTATATTCTTCGTGGCAACATTTGGGTTATTTTTTGTCACAGGAGCTTTACACATCCAAGAGATTTCCTGTTTGATGTATATTGTAATTTACTATATAACTATTCCCAGCATGTACATGTTGCTTATTATATATTCATTGTGTAATCTGAACAACGTTACTTGGGGAACACGGGAGGTCGCGCAAAAGAAAACTATGAAGGTAAGTTTTATTAAATTAGCATTAAAAAAATATATAGTAAAAAAATGTTATTAAACCATTAAAGATATGCATACGATATGTCTCCGATGATCTTTTTTTAAATCATTTGTATTATTTTATTGCAAAATTCTTCCCAGTCTAATATTTACGCATCTTCGTCTCCTCAAAGCTAGCAAGACTGGTGATTAGTATTAGTATTTAGAAGATTTATTATTCTTTAAATTTAAAGTATTGTTACGTACAGGGGTTAGTGGATAAGGATAAAAATAACTGGTGACTCGTTAAAAACACTTTATTCAGCTTTTCACTACAAAATTAGTACTTACAGTCTCTATGCAGTCCGTTGTCGAATAACAAAGTTGAGGTCACTATTATTTCACTTTTATTTTCGCTTCTTAATTCGCACTAGACCGCTATTCGCAAACTGAATGTGGAGGCGTACGATACGTCCGCTTATATATTGAACAAACCGATGGCGACAATATTCGCGAACGTTCGCGAGTCCTAGCGGAGATACCCAACACGATTCCTAAACAAAGTGAATGTCCCAGAGAATTAGCGTCAAGCGAATTTGAAATATTTTCAGACTCTTTTTGCATGTTCGTAAACTGCCCTCAATTCGAACTCTATGACATATGCATTACGAACTCTTCTCGCGTGTTCGTAACAGTATGATACATACTTTTACAAACATAAATTTACCGTTGAAAAATCTTTATGCATCGCAATATCTGTCAAATTTTAGGAAATGGAAATGGAAAAGAAGGAAGCCGAAGAAGCAAAAAAGAAAATGGATACACACAGCATCATGAAATGGTTCGGTAAAACTGAAGAGACGTCCGGATCTCTTGAATTCGCAATTTCAGGTTTATTCAAATGTCTATGCTGCACGAATCCTAAAGATCACAAGGATGAATTACATTTGGTTCAAATATCTAACTCTCTGGATAAACTCCAAAAGAGATTGGACTCATTGTAAGTTGTACAATTGATATATTTTAATGTTTCAAATTCAAATCTAAAACATTCTTTATCCAAGTAAACTTGTAAACAAGTGCTTTTGAATCGTCAACTCTACTGCTGGTTCGGATAGCTGTTCGTACTAAAAAGAGCCAGCAAGGAATTCGGTAGTTGCTCTTTATAAAATATAATTCTTGTTACTAGTTACATTTGATCATTACTGTCTCGTACAGGTCGAAGAGTAGCTATATTGACGCATTCTTATCACATCAGTTATTCTCAACAATATAGTAGGCTTTCTGTATTCGCCTCTTTTTAATGTTATTAAACTGCTGTAATGGCAAAGGTAAATAAAAAAATTACAAAAAAATGAAAATTTTATTATAGAATCTTATTTTTTACCCACAAATGATAATACAATGGTAAAAGTGATTATTTTTATAAGGATTTTTTAGTTTCAATTTTTTTTTATTATAATCTATAATACAGAGGCGCATCATCAGAAGTAGAAAAAATAACTCATCGACGTTCTTCTATGGGCCTGCGAGGTGATACTCTATCGATGCTTCCAGAATACGAAGATAGTGAGTCTACGGAAGTACCGAGGGTATTTATAAACTACAAAATGAAATAACTTATATACGTAATGAAATATATTATACATGTAAAAATTTGGAACTAGTCAGCATCAGTATTTAGAAGAAACTTGAAGCTTTTCCAATAATTGCTCTCTGAATAAATCTATGCAATATATCTAATATGGCATAGCTTAATTCATAATTATTTTTAACTGGAGCTATGTTTTCCCTTAACCTCTTACTAGGATTTATGGGAAAACTTATGTTTTTGTTAAGAAGAAAGGTAGAGGTTATCCCCTACCTTTCTTCTTTAGTCATTTTCTCAATCACGTGCAATTAGTGCATTCAATGATTGAAAGAGGAGGTTATTATTTATGTTATTTCAAACTCCAGGAGGAAAGAGATGATTTAATTAATCCTTACTGGCTTGAAGATCCCAACTTAGAGAAAGGTGAAGTGGACTTTTTAACGACAGCCGAAACTGAGTTCTGGAAAGATTTGATTGACTCGTATCTTCGACCTATAGACGAGAATAAAGCTGAGCAGGTAATTTCGTTTCAATAAAGCGTTTTATTACATTAATGAAGTTTACAGGATTGATATATAATTGAATAACTGACTTTTAGATCTGATGATGACTATTATGTAACCAATATTATGTGATAATGTATTAAGTCCATAAATAATTAAAAATGTTTAAAGTTTAGCATTATACAATCGCTCCTTAAAATCGCTTATATTCATTAATAGCCCTCAAAATTGTTTATTAACCAGATAAGAAAACTTACTTATATTAAAAGTAAAATTATTTATAAAAGTAATAATAAAATTATTTTGCTATAATCCGCGATACAGTAAATAGAAAATATATGTAGTGTTAAATGTTTAGTGGACTATCCGTATTTTCATACCGGATACGTGCAGGATTCGTAAAAACACATGCACAAACCTCCACCACTTCCACCACAATACACAAGCACTACACACGATGATGATGCTTCGGTTGCGGGGCGAAACGATTGTTGAGTTTGTGATAGTGAACGTGTGTAGTGCTTTGTATTGTCGTAGAAGGGGTGGAGGTTTGTGCATGTGTTTTTACAAATCCTGCACGTATCGGGTATGAAAATACGGATAGTCCACTATACATTTAACACTATATATATTTTCTATTTACTGTATCGCGGATTATAGCAAAGTGATTTTACTATTACTTTTGTATTATGGATCTCCGTAAAGTAACGCCTAATTCTATAAATTAAAACTATATATCGTAAGCTCAGTATTAAACCGACCGAATTCAAAATAAGGTTTAATTGAGTTAGATATAATGCAATCCTTATTTCAATGCCATCTATGATATCACGCCAAGAACTATTAAAAAAGCTAGTGTTTTCTTACACCAAATTATAGATGTCTTTAACACTCACGAGTTTTGAAGCCGCTACGCTACGCTTCATTGCAATCTGCCACAAAACATTTTTTTTGATTCAGTCACTTAACTAAACGTGCGATAGATTAGCCAAGAATCCTATCCTATCCTACTTCATACTAATATTAATTATATAATTAATTAATATTATAAATGCGAAAGTTTGTGAGTATGGATGGATGTTTGTTACTCTTTCACGAAAAAACTTGGACGGATTTGAATGAAACTTTACAGTTACATAGGTTTTACATCGGAATGACATATAGGCTATAATTTGTCATGATATAATGTAATATAACGATACATGTTAATAAAGTCGGAAAAAAACTGTCTTCTGAGAGCTATCTTGGCGTACGCTGCATAAACCAATGGACTTATACAAAGATGTATGTACCGATGTAACGTAGTATTGTTTATCTTGAAAAGTTCTAAATAAAAGTCTGCGACTTATATTTATATACTTGCAAAATTGTGATGCATAACTTTAATTTTATTTAATACTATTTTAACAATGCACATTTTAGTATACATATAAAACTGTCATAAAAATCAATACATTTGTCGCTTTCAGTATTTCATGTAGATAAAGAATGATAAAGTATATAAACGTATACGAACGAAAGAATAACATATTTTTTTTTTCAGTTGCGAATAGCAACGGATTTAAAAAATTTACGCGACACCATGGTGTTCGCTTTCGTGATGCTGAATGCGCTCTTTGTACTTGCAATCTTCTTGCTTCAACTGAGACAGAATGAGTTACATTTTAAATGGCCATTCGGCCAACAGGTGGCTATCTCGTATGACAATGATCTAAATCTTGTGAGTATTTTGTTTATTAAAATAATTAATCTTTGATTACTATATCTTAGCAGAACTAAAAGTTTCGCGAAACTATTTTGTTTTTTTAGTTTTTGTTATAAACATATTTTATAATTTTTCCGCTGTGTGGTTTCCGGCTTAGTAGAAAAGACCACCCTCATTACTTACCGAGGTGTCGTGAAAGGCGACTAAGGTAAGTTGACCCACCGTGTGGTATCCGGCTGAGTAGAATAGACCACCCACATTACTTACCGAGGTGTCGTTAAAGGCGACTAAGGTAAGTTGACCCACCGTGTGGTATCCGGGTGAGTAGAATAGACCAACCTCATTACTTACCCAGGTATCGTAAAAGGCGACTAACATAAGTTGACCCACCGTGTGGTATCCGGCTGAGTAGAATAGACCACCCTCATTACTTACCGAGGTGTCGTAAAAGGCGACTAAAGTAGGTTGACCCACCGTGTGGTATCCGGCTGTTGAATAGACCACTCTCATTACTTACCGAGGTGTCGCAAAAGGCTACTTAGGTAAGTAGACCGACCGTGTGGTATCCGGCTGAGTAGAATAGACCACCCACATTACTTACCGAGATGTCGTAAAAGGCGACTGAGATAAGTTGACGTCAGGCAGGCGGCCGGTCGTAAAATACGTAGCCAAATCATGTGACAACATGTTTGTAACATTTTGTGCCGTAGGATAAGGGCACGAAGATGATGATGACAAAGTCGTCAAGTATAACATTTATTTATACAGAGCGTTTTCAGTTACTATTTCCTTAGATGAGTTCCTTCTTCTCCTGAAAACTTTGTTTTTCATAACAGATACAAATTGAAAGCGACTACTTGATGTTGGAGCCCATAGGAACAGTGCTGATCGTATTCTTCGGCACGGTGATGATTATACAATTCTTTGGCATGTTGTTACACCGTTTTGGCACACTCACGCATCTGCTATCCACTGTGCAACTCAATTGGTACTTCACTAAAAGAGTAAGTCCAACTGTACTATCAAATTTTTATCGTAGGCGTATATATTTTTATATTTGTGCTAGCTGAGCTAGCGGCTTCGCACGCGTGGAAACCTGCGTGACACATTTTTTTTCTAGAATTCAAATTTAAAAAATAAAAGTAATTATTGTGAGTTAACCATAAGAGATAGAGACATGCTATCGCGGACTTTGTTGTAGTAGTTTTATAGATCTATAATTCTCTAGTACATTACTTTAGCGTATCTCTGCTGGCTTACGCAGCGCACGCGACTAAAGCTCCCAGCAAGCAAGTTTTTTAACAACTGCTCGATCTCTTTCATACAATTTACATGATACCGATATGTACTACTAAAACCATTCGGAAGTATTGCACAATCTTTTGGTGAAAACCGTACAAAGATCCGTTCAGTAGATTTTGAGAAAATTGATTACATACAGACAGAATGCTTTTTGGGACTTTGTTTTATAATAAGTATAGATTATAGAAGAAGACTACGGGATTACTTAGGACAGTTTTTTTTTCTGTTACATCTTAAAACAAAATCTGTGCTAAACATGACCTAATATACATAAATATACACTGCATAAGTTAATAAATAAATCTTAAAATCTATTTATTCAATATATTGTATAGTATAGTGGGTAAAATGATATAAAACATAAAATAATTTTTCGCAGTAGGTATTATTGTACTCAATTAATAATAAATGTAATTTATACTGCAGTTCGAATACGTGATTTGTTTGATCCATAATTGGTATTTATGGAATCATTTTTAGACATTTTTACAGTAAAAATACTATCTCTATATAGAATATGTATGTAAGGTATCCAATTAAATGATTTATCATTTTTATAATGATAGACCGACGAATTATCTGAAGAGGGAGAATTTGAGAAACGGGCTGTAGAAATTGCGAAAGATCTCCAAAAACTAAACGTCGACGATTTGGAGCGCAGAGGAGTCGACGAATCCAATGTATCACGACGCAAAACTCTCCACAATCTCGAACGAGCGCGTGATAATAAGCAAAGTGTAATTAATTTAGACGCTAATTTCAAAAGACGGCTCACTATTCTGCAAAATGCTGATACAGGTAAGTTGAACTTTATGTGGCCTTTGCATAACAGATATAGAATATCGTCGGTTCAAGTTAAGTAAATAACAAGTCAAGTAAAAAAATCTTTTAACAAAATTTCATCTTATTTATCGAAGAAGGGGCAAAAAAATGTAAAATAATGGCCTGTTACTATCCCACTGCTGGGCTTAGGCCTCCTCTCCCCGTTTTTGGAGAGAAGGGTTAGAGCTAAGACCTACCATGCGGAATGGCAGGTTTCACATATCCCTAGAATTATTCTCTAGGGACATGCAGGTTTCCTCTCGATGTTTTCTTTACCGAAAAGCGTGTGATAAATTGCAATTATCAATTGGACACATTAAAAAAAAAATTGTAGAAAAACTGCCTGCCCGGGGCTTGAATCCATGATCGTCTCTAGACTCTCACACGGTCTCACGGCTAGGCTATCACAGCTTAAAGCAGGGGTAAAGAGGTGGGGTGGTGAAACAGGGGTGACTTTGTGAAATTCCATAGTACAGAAGATTATTTTAGAATTATTTTATCCTAATCCGCATTTGTTAAGAGGATCTATGTAATGCTACACTTAGCATTACATAGATGGTAAGGTAATCTAAAAATTTCATGTCCCTACTATTCACCGTTGAGGAGTTCCCTTGTCTGGAGCCAATTTTGGCAGCAGCATCAGGTCATGCTTATCATAAACATGCATTATCATCAGGACTGGAATACGGCCAGCAAGTTAAATAAATGCTTTTGTGTTCTCTTATACATATATATACAAGCATACATCTGTAGCCAGAGGACTCGTGTTTACATTATATTTGAAACTATCAGCAGTCCTATACACGCGTCACAGTCGCGCAAGTTCTGAAGTAAGATTCCTATAAAGTTCTCGATCGATCGTTCCCTCCACTGCATCTCTCGTATTGAAGAAACTCTTCTCGGAATTATACTACCAGAAAAACACCAAAACAGTTTGGCTTCATCAAAACTCCTTTAGATCTACTTCTATCTACTGAAATATGGCATCTTATGACCTACAATGAAATCACAACCTCCAATACAAACACAGCTTTCTTCCGACCCGACTGACATAACATTATATGTCGTCAAAGTCTTCAGAGCTATAAGCATATGAACACTTTAATAAATGAGTGCGGGGTCGCCACTATAGCACCTCGAGACCCTAACTTCCATCGGTTCTTCGAAATATGTGTCCGGCCCTTTATATAAGAACAGGCAAAAAGAGTTCGTAACGTATATATTATAGAGTTCAAAGTCGCTTGACACTGTCGTCTGGAACATGAACGTTGTTTACGCATCCTGTTCCGTATTCCCGCTACTGTTCATTTTATTTATTTATGAATGGACAGAAATACAAAATTCTGACATATAAAAGATTTATTTCTATAAAAAAATGTATATTACAGAAATGGCATCGCGTTTGCCATCGCTCGGAGGAAATTCAGCGACACGTCGTGCTACTTTACGTGCGTTGATGACCAGAAGGGATTCAGTGCTTGCTGAAAAACGGCGTTCGCAGGCCGCAAGAGATTCTGCTGCGGGATACATATACGACGAGCCGAGTACGGTAAGATGTAGAAAAATGAATTATTGAAATAATAAAACTTTATTGCGTTATCCAAATGTACATAGTTCATTGTAACCCTAGCTAATGAACTAGAATAACTGTGAAATGTGGAACTAGACTGGTGAGTTGGAACATCATGTGTTTGGGTATACACTGGGGCTTTAAATATACATTCTTTCTAGAACTTTATTTCCTGTGCCTTGCTTATAAAAGCTAGTATGAAACAACTTTTGAAAGAGCGAAATATTTTATTATTAATGTGACCGTGTAAAATACGGCTTAATTTAGATTTTAAACATGGTTTGGAAAGCTATTTCTACCGAGAAGAGTGTTACGTCTATACGTACACAAATAAAAGAATTGATAGAGAGAACTTCCTGTATTTGCACTAAGTATGACAAAAAAACACACTGCCCTGTTTTTCTCGGGGTGCAGCGGGGACGTGGGCTCAGGATGCTCAGGACACCGACTGCGGGCCAGTATGGAGACGTGGAGAACCTTACAGAATAATTCAGCAATTGTAGCCGTAAATATAAACCCTGGAATCCACAAGGGTGGGCAATGAGTAAATGCCTATATTCGCACCGTGACTGCAGCATGACGACGTTTTTTACTGAAACGAGCACCTTTATCACTTTGAAAGAAACAACGCTTCCACACTAAATCGCCCACATTAAATTCTACATCTTTACGTCTTAAATTGTAACGATGCGAGGATTTCTCGTGGCTGCGCCATAAGGCAGTTTGTACTTTATTAAATATTTCGGCTAGATGACCTAAGTTCTCGCAATATATATCACGAGGTAGAAATAGTAATTCGTTACAATCGTCGTTATCAATATAATGAGATCCACAATTAACTAACTCTCTACCATGTACTAAGAAGGACGGTGTATAGCCTGTCACTTCGTTTACGGAATTATTGATCGCAAATTGAATTTTAGTAAGATTAGAATCCCAGGTCCTGTGATCGTCATTAACAAAAGTTGAGACGGCTGTGACTATCGTTCTATTATATCTTTCTACATTATTAATGTGTGGGGAATATTTAGGAGTGAAATGTACACCAGGCACTTTATATTGCTTTAACAGTCTTTCCATCTCACGGCCTGCAAATTGAGTTCCGTTGTCCATTATTATAGTCTGTGGAATCCCGTGAACAAGGAACACGTTGTTTTCTAAAATGTTACATATAGCTGATGCGGTAGCTTTTCGCAATGGAAATATCAGACAATATTTAGAGAAACAGCAATTTAAAACGAGAATATAGTTATTATGTTTTATGAAAGGTCAATGCTGGATAAGAATTTGGCGTCCCTAAGGTTGTCAAGAATTTCCGACACGTATGGTGTCACATCTAAATGTGATTCTAGGATGTCTTCTGAAGGAAGATTTTTGGCTTGCTTAATAATTTGTTTTCTAAGATCCTGAACATTATCAGCTGGAGTCTCGCCTCTAACCTCCACCTCATACTCTAATTCAGATTTTTGTAAAGAGAGATATTTAATAGCTTTAGACATTTCTGAATAACTTAAGGACTATATATAGAACAGTATTTATTTAAAACTGCTTAAAATTATGTCATACGCTATGAAGCTCTTAATGATATGAATCTGGTATGTTGTGCAAATTTTTGATAGTGCCCAAATGAAGACTAAACAGCTTAGTGTTATACCAAGAAAGAAAAGAATACAAATAAATGTTACGCACACAAAAAAATAATTTATGGATTAACAAGGGGGTAAAACTGTCCGTTCCGTTACAGTAATCAATCACATTAAGTAACGATCTTGTTTAATTATTTTGTGTAGTTGAGAGAAAAAAATAATTAATAGTACTGACAAAGTCATAGAATTTAAGACACGAAAATATATGCAGTTTATTTCGATAGTAATCAAATGATGATTTTCAATTCATACGAGATGCACTAGATAATCATAAACAATATCGATTAACATAGCCAAACCCTACAACCATCACCACAGACAACCAATTAACTACAGCAAAATAGTGCAAGGAAAGAAAGATCTCCAATACCACGTTCATGGGCGCCACTGTTACGTCTATACGTACACAAATAAAAGAATTGATAGAGAGAACTTCCTGTATTTGCACTAAGTATGACAAAAAAACACACTGCCCTGTTTTTCTCGGGGTGCAGCGGGGACGTGGGCTCAGGATGCTCAGGACACCGACTGCGGGCCAGTATGGAGACGTGGAGAACCTTACAGAATAATTCAGCAATTGTAGCCGTAAATATAAACCCTGGAATCCACAAGGGTGGGCAATGAGTAAATGCCTATATTCGCACCGTGACTGCAGCATGACGACAATTTTAGAAAACGGACAGAGCGTGAATTTTGTCGAGCGTAGCAAACAGCGATCTAAGATGATGCAGTCAGGGTTTTCTTTTATCGGAAGGACTCACAATAACACAAACTTTTATAGTCTAATATTACATACAATAACTAATAATTGGTATAAAAATTAATAACAAAGGAAAATTAGAAAGTGGAATGATTACATTGTCGTTACTATAAATGTAATGATAAAGATGCACAACTTACCCGATTACGGGGTTAATAATTACAGCTTCTAAGATGTTATTTATAGATTAGGCTTCAGTTTCTAATTGTTGATTATAATTCACTTATAACGTACAGACTTTTAGAGCAGTCTACAAACAAACAATAGTAATGAGTGGTAAGTGAATCCGAAAGAATCTGATTTTTTCAACCGTCTGTCAAATCAAACCGTTTTCAAGTTCAAAGCCCTCTCTCAGCTGTCACCCGTCACATCTACAGCTGACTCATGCGCACGCGCTTGCACAATGTAATCGCGCAATTATTAATTTAATTTAACGCAGTGTAACAAGAGCCAGCAAGAAACTCGGTGGTTGCTCTTTTCAAATAAAATTCTAACTAAACTAAAAAAATTATAACTAGTAGTTACATTTGGTTATTACTATCTTGAACAGGGTAGAGGAGTAGATAGCTACTTCATTCATTTTTGATTCACGCATTTTTATCATATCATATAATCGTCAATAATATAGTTTTTTGTATTAGCGCTTTTAAACTGCTGTAGTGGCAAAGATAAAATCGATTGCGGGATTTTATCATAGAATCTTATACCTAAACCCACAAATGACTTATTTAATTTGCAAGACGCAAAGCACGAACCGCAAGCTTATGTCGGTTCGTACTTTGTTATTATATACGTCGCCAATCTTTTTATAATTATATATATGTTAAGTCGATGACTTCTATTAAAATTTTCTATTAAAACTCATGTGTCTAATTGATAATTGCAATTTATCACACGCTTTTCGGTGAAGGAAAACATCGTGAGGAAACCTGCATATCTCTAGAGAACTCTGGAGATATGTGTAACCTACCAATCCGCATTGGAGCAGCGTGGTAGGTCTTAGCTCCAACCCTTCTCTCCAGAAACGGAGAGTGGAGGCATATTACCAGCAGTGGGATTGTAACAGGCTGCTACTAAGTCGATGACACGGGATGCGAAGTGAAACACGGTCGTTAGCGCACTGGTTTAATTGTCTAAATGACATTAGTTATATACAGATACAACACTTCCTCCCCTTAGTTTTTTACTACAGATCACTTACATTAGTACAAAAGTAATGAGAGTATACTAAACATATTATGACAATAAAGATGATTAGAAGTCCATACAAAAAAACTGTTTATAATTAACTTTAGGTAAGGGTCGCAGCACTTTCCAATGGGGGCAAAACAGGATGGGATGCGAAGTGAAACACGGTCGTTAGCGCACTGGTTTAATTGTCTAAATGACATTAGTTATATACAGATACAACAATATATTCTTATCCAATTAATATTTTAATCACCAGATGAATAGCATGACCGGTGGACCATCTATGAGTGCATACGTGAACAAAGGATACGAGCCGGCATTTGATAGCGACGACGACATGGGTTCTCTGCCCAGACGCAGCAACGTACGATTCCGGGAGTCATTTAAACTACCGCCGGCTAACGATGACGTCATGCACTTTTAACTTTATCCTACATTCAGTTTTAGTATATATAGTATTACAGTTAAAAACCAAGTTATTTATTGATTAATATCGGTTTACCTCGCGACAATAAATTGCTGCAATGTGATTTGATGTAGTTTTATTTTTATCGTGTAGCCTATCCATTTCTATTTAAAATAAAGTCTATTAAAAAATATATAACCATAACACGAGGGTTTCAGAGGACGTTTATTTATTTATTAATATTTTTTGCGTACATTAACAGAAAAATAAATACATACATATTATATGTACAAAAAATTATTTCCAAGAACTTGCAGGGGCGGTCTTATGTACTTAGGATTATTATCGCTGACATCACGCACTGTTCGAAGATATGATATGGCTCTGTATCTTGGTCACTAACTAAGCGCCTCATAAGAAAGCTTATAGTCGCTCAGCGTGCTATGAAGAGAGCTATGATCGGTGTTTCTCTACGTGATCAAATCAGAAATAAGGAGATCCGAAGAATGATCAAAGTGACGGACATAGCTCAACGGATCGCAAAGCTGAAGTGGCAATGGGCTTGGCACATAGGTCGACGAACCGATGGACGTTGGGGTCTCAAGATGCTAGAGTGGCGACCCTGCACCGCAAGACGTACTTTGCTTATAGCAAACCCCAAGGTGGACAGACGACCTCAAAATGGTCGCGGGGAGCCACTGGACCCAGGTGGCACTAGATTGTGTAGCGTGGAAGTCCTCGGAAGACACAGTGGATGTCCATTGGTTGGGAGACAGAAACGTAGAGTTACTATATTCAAATTCAAATGCGTATTTATTCAAAATGGCCTTTACAAGCACTTTTGAATTGTCAAATTAAAATGAAGCTACGACTGGTTCGGAAAGGTGCTCTAACTACGCTAGAGACTAGACTACAGTAGGTGACGCATAGGCAGGTCTTGAGAGGGAAGATGGAACTCATTTAAATACTTATCTCTATCTAACCACCCATAAAAAAGAGAAACAAACTGTTGTCGATGGGACATTTTAGGTTGGCTCACCCAGTCTTGTATAATAACTTTATGATTCTGTTTATGAAAAGTTATAGTTATGGTACCGGTTCTAGAATCAGTAATTCTATTTTATAACATTAGACGATACTCCACTGAGATCCATAACACAAAATAACGATAATATTATTTGCTATAATATCAGGTAAAAGAAATCTCAACAATCGTTTTGCCACGTAACCGAAACATCGTCAGGAGCACTCCACGACAAAATCTCAATAAATTGGTATTACATATCTTGTATCGTAGATTACGTCAATATAACTTTTGTATCACTATTTCTGTAAGCAAGTTAAGCTGCAATAAATATAAAGATGGCATTGTATGCATTATTTTGCAGTCACAGACAATAGCGTCGATGATTGATGGGAAAATATATAGGCTTAGAATATTTTGACTAGATTTGTAAGGAAAAAGATTTCTCTAGTTCTTTAAATATCATACATAAAATCAAATATATACGTCGGCCTATACACTAACACTAATAAACTAACACTTTTTATATATGACTAGTAGTACCCATGGTTCCGTTCGCTTTACGATTTATAATACTCTTTATTATGCACTATACTTTTTGCTGATTCCGAAGGAGAAATGGATTTTTTTCCATCCTATATTTTACACATATTAACTTCAATTGCACTAAACTTCATCAATAATACTGCAGCGCATTAGCCGAGAAAGCATAACAGACAGACAGACTTTCACATTTATAATATTAATATGGATTAAGATTGTATTCAATTTAAACTATGATTATGAAGATTGTGGAGTTTGTTTGAAACAAATAAGTTGATATGCGAAACTCAATTTGCTACTTATCACTTTTATAACAAAGAACTAGATGTCATAATATTAAGTTTAAATACCCTACGGAACTTCAAAAGTTTTCCTAGATGAGGAGTATTTGAATTATTGACACAAATTAGACAGATATTCTTATTTTGCCCAAAATTCCGAAAGTCTGTTGAAAGACTTTGAGTCAGTGCAAAAGCTATCGAGCGAATGGTTATAGTGGTTGGGACTTTGAGGTTGTGCGCGCGCGCAGTGATCGCTTGGCGACCCGACCGACCGCACTCACGCACCATGCGCGCGACCCGCGAGTGTGAACCTACCATTAAAATCTTGTGAGGTGATATTAAATCCGGATTTTACACAAAACTGGAACAAAGCGTAAGTTTTCACTGTAATTTTAGTTGATCAAGCGGTTTCGTGAACATTTTGTGTGACCTTTCCTGGAGGTTACGCGATCAGCTGCGAAAGTATACGAGCTGATTTAATAGTATCCAAAGAGATCTCACAAGATTTATTGAATATTTCTCATTCCAATGAAATCATAATGAATGAAACAAGGAAGCTGAATGTCTAAGAAAGCTTATGTTTAGTTCTAATAATCAATTGTGCATTCGAAACTCTAAATATTATAGTCTTGATCAAAACAGGTACAAAGAATTATTATTATTATTCAGGTACAAAGAAATCTGTGAATAAATAAATGAACATTTATATTTTCATTGTAAACGTCTCAAATTTTTCGAAATATTCCGAGTGAACGTAATGAGTTATATCTGCAATACCAAACAAAAGTGAATGTAGGTGGTAGAGTAGGTACGCATAAGTAAGAGTGAGAAACTCGGCATCGAGGGAATTCCTCATTATAATAATAATAATATGCCATTAATATTAACTAAATTTCACTTAACGTAAACTTATTCGTGTTTGAAATCACAAGAAAACTGTACATTTTATTTAAGGTGTAAGCTGACACCAATAAGCTGGCTTCTGTTAAAGAAATTAAATCTTGTAAGTTATTATTAATAATTTATAGTTTCATCAGGAACTACATCAAGGACCTAACCAATCTATTGCTTTAAGACTTTCATCCGACTGCCCACATATATATTTGCAATTAAATCACCTTAGCTTTTGGTTTGTGATTAGTCAGTGATTTAAAATTTAGTATGGAAATTCATGTTACTGGTGGTTCATATTTTAAGACTTGCTTAAAGTTCTGAAGTTTAAGGACTTATCATAAGGCTGGGCCCTATCCACTTGTAGAGGAGAGCAGCGACTGGTTTTAGGGTATAGGTAATTCTAGTAGAAGACGCAGCAATTCTTGATACCTTTTAAGGTCGACAAGTAACATATCTGAGAAAAATTAATATATAAACTACGTTATTACATATTATTACACATTTTAGTTAAATAAACTATAATATTAATTACTTCTTTCTAATATTTAAACGCTTTTCATAGATATGTTATGTTGTAATTTTTTTTAAGTGTATATCACGTCTTATAATGATACGAGAAAGACATAGCGTGGCGGCCTATAGACCTCGCGTATATCCGGTTCCGTTAGAGGGTCGTTCTCACTGAAACAAAAAACATTTGCTATTTCCGCACAATAATTATGTAATTAGTAAAAATTATGCATTGCGTAGATTCGCAGTTCGCCCACAACGTAGTATTACATTAGAAGCACACGCTAATTTAATTGCTATTACACTCATTAGTAATGTTTGCTTTCGCAATTGTAAATACCTCTTCATAATATGTTACAAAATATCGCTAATTTCTATCTCTTCCATGAACGACAGTTTATATATACACGTATAGGTATTATATATAGGTAGCGTTTGTTTTTCCCGCTCATGCATAAATGATTTTTTTTGCTAATGTGATTCATATTTTATTCTTATTATATTATATTCGGGGAATTCTAGATGGGGCTAGTAATTCGCTATACGAGTATGCTATTTGCTGTATATTGATTTGATTCATGGCGAAAAGATATTTAAGCGTCTAACGAGCTTTTGTAAAATTTTATAATAATAAAAAAATATATTTTATATAATAAAATTGAAAATGCATAATTTTTCTGTTTCGTGTGATAATTTATTAGAAACTCGGATTGTGATAAATAAAAATGTGATTTCTACCATCACTAAATGAACGATTTTTACCTTAATTTGAGTTCTTTCACCATTGACGCTTACATTTTAAGTATACATTTCATGTCAATGTTTGCGCAATTATTTAATCTGTTAAGTTTCCGCGTTAGAAATTGTGTGCATCAACTTTTCGTTGCTACAAACTTTTAGTTATGAAATATATATTCAATACTAAATTTACGTTGTATTGCTATATTAATGTTAACTTAGCTAACAGACCATCGATGTAATTATTAATCATTCAAGACCAACCGTACATCATTGTTGGCTTACAAAGAGAGAGTAAAAATAGTTCTTTATATAAATCTTCAGTTATATCAATTATATACTTAAAGACGACGAACAAATCTTACGCTTCTAGTTGGACTGCATTTACGCTCGAAAGGAATAAGGCCTCTTAGGTAAGAACGTTTTTTTCGCCGTGAAAAATTACGGTCGATTCACCACTCTAGACACGGTCGTTAGTTCGCTATGAATCACAATATATGTAAACAGACACGACGCATACGACGCTGACGCTGTGCTATAGAATACGCTACATATGGCGAATCGATCGTAGTTTAAAACGGCGAAAAACGTATGTGCACTAAGAGGCCTAATCCCTCGTCCGCACGAGAGGTTTTTTACCATGCGTTAAAAATAAATGCGAAATGAAACAATCTATATATATTCCATATGTATCCAGATATTTATTCACACGACAGCGCTTTTAAAACGCGACGCATTTTTATCGAGCAGTCTTCAATTTTAGGCGTTAGGCGTAAGACGTTTAACCGACTATACCATAAACAATACGAAACTTCTTATGCCTGTTGTGGAGTTTTAACGCGACGTATTTTTTACGCTCGTGCTACGGTGCACGGACAAGTGTTTATCAACTTTAAAATTTTAGGAAATATAAGTTAAATATTTTTTGTTACACTTATGCCTATTTCAATAGCGTGTAATGCAAGCAGTTTTTAGTTATTAATACCGTTGGGCTCATCTTTAAATTAGTTATTAAAATTAATTATATAGTTAAAAAATAATTAAGGATTAGTGCATGGCGAACTTCTGGAGCGCTTGACACTCGCACTACTTCAAATTTCGGAAACCTCTTAGCACTTATTTTCCTAATTGATATTTCCAATTGCTCTTGATTTTTACAGTGATGAAAAATATTGCTATTAAACCTGCATATAAGTAGTTGCCTATTAACTTGCCTATTCGTATTGTAGAAGGGTAGTGGGATTTAACTCCAATCGTTCATTCCGCATAGGAGGCCTTAGTCGCGGGTAGTATCAAAAGAATTATTTTATTACTAAGCCAATATCACTCTTACTAACACTCATGCCACTCAGTCTTATCGTATATACCAATCCAATTTGAATTACCTATTAAGTACAGCTAAAGTTAAAGTAACTGTCATCGTAGATTTTATCACGTTGTTAACTATTCGATCTCTTATCGTGGTCACACAGCTATTAATACAAATAATTATGTCATTAAAATAATATTAATATTAAATATTATCTTTCTCTTTTCTTATAGATATTCAAGAGTTTAGGTTTGGTTATAAAAGTATCATAAGTAAATATATATTTATATATTTAACAGACTGAAAACCTTATTACTGAAATGTATTAGATATAAATGATTTTTTAATTAAAAATAGTAGTCGGGATGTGCATCACTTTTGCGATATATTAACCATTATTTTTTTCTTAATTTGAGAAAATACAAGCTTCTTCCTTCTCATTTGTCTATTGCAGCTATATTGCTACTGATTCTAGAAGAAAGGTGTTTTTAAGTCCTTGCTGAAAACCGCGTTAGATCCGTTTACTGTCGTCCATATAAAACTACGACGATATAACGGTCGTTTAATTTAACACAAATTTTCAAACAAGGTCAATATATGATACGAAATTAAGACCATTATGTAAATTTTGGTGACCTTTGTATAAAAATATTACTGCTTGCTTTATAATGCGTATAAATAAATCAAGGATGTACAATATTTAATTAAAATAGTTGAAAAACTTCTAAATGTATAATAAGGTGTTTCATGATCTTGATAGCGTGGTGGTATATTCACTTCCTAAAGTCATAAGTGATAGGTTCAATTGCCAGACAGATTAAGAAATATCTAATCTATAGTAACATTTTAAAAATACATGTTAACGTCTATTACTGGTGAGCTTAAAGTTTAGTTTAGTGGCTAATGTCGTTATTCATTATTAATTAGTAACTAAACATATTTTACACTAAGATATTATATTACCTAAACATTTTTAGTACATTTCTGATATGAGTATTAATTTTCTTTTCGTAGAGCGAAACCAGTAATTAAGCAATTCATAGGTCATTTAGAGATATTTTATAGGCACAATTTGACCTTGATCCAATTTTCACTTTAGTTAAATGTTTTATTGCAAAGTGTAATTTTATTCAAATAAATAAATGAAACTAAGTCACACTATGCTAAAAGGAAAAAATATAAAAAAACAACTTAAAATTGTACGTTGTGATGGATATCTGAGTTCTACGTCTTAGTTATTTTGTTAGATTTTTACACAAAACCTTGGTCACTTGCGACGGTGAAATTTTAACATGATTTGAATTAACACCTCAGCAGCTTTTAAGGAATATTCGACCAGCTTCTTTGCAGCTACTTTCACTTTTTTATTCACACAATTTTTTATTTTCACAGTTTATTTATCAGATATTATTAAAAACAACAAATCAGCCATTTTTTTTTCAAGTCCAATGTTGACTAGCAGTAAAAATGACAAAAAATTACATGAAACGTAATTGAAGCTAACTTTAACAGTATAATTACTTACTGTTCAATAAAAGACTTCAACGCACACTTTACTTATTATGGCGTTAAAACTCGTTGCTCTACAATACTTTTTTTTTAATTTTTATATTAGTAGTCTCCACATATATACTCATATATTATTAGAGTACAAGAATTGAAATAGCTTGTAAAAAATATGTACTAGGATTGGTAGTTATAAATAAAATTATAAAAATAATTAAAATTAATTAACAACTCATTTGTATTTCATTGTTTTCTGTGAAGGTAATGTCGAAAAGAAGTATGAAATGTTAATGCCTGTATAAGAGAAAGCCTAAGTATAAAATTTGGAAAGTGTCAAATAAGTGCGGCGTTTTTTTCACTTTTATCGTTGTAATACCGTGGAATCTATTAATTAAATTATTAACGGTAAATTATATCAAGATTAATTTATCTTTTTCTAAAGTATACCAGAGTTGAGTGAATGTTATTGTATTACAAAAATACGTTTGGCTATTTGTTTGTAAAGAAATTTAGTCTTCTAGTCTTTCAGAGATGATTTAAGAAAAAGTGATATCTTTCATATATATGTTTCAAAACTGAGAAAAGGATCGGTAGGTGTGATAAGGATCGGATTTTTTGTAACGGAAATGATAAGGTGCAAATAATTAGTATATGGGCAGTGGGTTATAATACGCTTTGGTGTATTGATCGGTCTCATTCTAACGTTGTTTTTATACAACTATTAGATGCTCTGTAGTTTAGGTCATGATATTGATCCGAGCTGAAGGTAGAATTAGCGCTATTTTAATTTTAATTTTAATTTATTTTAGATTATTATTTTAAATATAAAATATATTTGTTTTAAATTATTTTAATTTATTGTACTGCTTCTCCGTCTCTTCACCCAATTCAATGCCACATTACATGATAAATTTTTAGTTCGGTCAATATATAAAAGTAAAGTAGCGGACTGTTACAATCCCACTGCTGGAAATAGGCCTCCTCTCTCCGTTTCTGGGGAGAAGGGTTGGAGCTAAGACCTACCACGCTGCTCCAATGCAGATTGATAGGTTACACATATCTCCAGAATTTTCTAGAGATATGCAGGTATCCTCACGATATTTTCCTTCACCGTAAAGCGTGCGATAAATTGCAATTATCAATTAGACACATGAGTTTTAATAGAAAAACTCATTGGTGCCTGCCCGGGTTTGAACTCGTGTTCCTCTCGAAAGAGTCGCACGGTCTCACTGCTGAGCATTCACAGCTCTGGTCAATATGTACCTCCTTTATTATTATAATTATTTGATTCCAACACATATTTCTCCTGTACAGTAATGCTACTGTACAGGAGAATTTACATAACTGGACTAATTTACATAATGCCCAGGTTGAACTGTAGTTACCTACGTTACGTTTGGTGTAATATAGCAACTCGTTACCCATGATCAGTAGTAATTTAATACGCAATGGCGCGTGTATATAACGACTGGTTATAGTAAAATTGTACAGAATGCAATTTTTTTTTTACTTTATTACCAAGATCGCATGACCTATCCGCTTTAGAAGCGAGTCGAAATAGTGATAGTAAAAAACGTCCCCAATACATTAAGGAACGCTAGCTGGTATATGTGGATTTCGTTATTTTTGTATCTTTATCAGGCCAATGTATGGCCCTATAATTTTCCTCATTTAATACATTTATCCTTTGACGTTTCATTTCATTGACACAACTTCACGATTTGTGTCGATAGAATATGCCAACAAAGTAACAGAGTATGTATAACACATATACATAGAAATTAAATTATAAATTTGACATTATGAACTCTAGAATTAATAATATAAATATCTGGTCTATGTAGTATGAATAAGCTATTTGTTTTAGTATTATTATATGTGTCGCAATTGTTGTTTAAATTACCTGCGTATTGCATAAATGAAAAACAGGTAATTAATTGTCTTAAGCCATTAAAATAACTTATTAACAGCCTTGTTGTCATTAATATCTATTAATTCTAGTTTAAGTTAAATAATTGGCCACTAAGCTCTAAACTCTGTTCCTCTGTTAAACTTTTAAATGTATGAGTCATACGAATATTTTGAACGTGTGTCAAAACTTGTTATTTGATGCTAAGGTTATACATACTTAATCATAAAAAATCGATTCAAAACTTAAGATTAATCAGTTTAACCAAACACGCCTTATTGCAAGCTAGAAAACTAAGCGAGTTTTTGGACATCTTGTTTGTGATGAAATTAGTGAACTTATAACTTATGTTTGTGACAAAGGTGTAATACTATTTCCAACACTATAACAATACTATCAGCTAATTATTACATTCTATTTCTTCTTCCCTCTGCCCTTGTCCCACTGTAAGTGGGATCGGCACAACATATTACAAACATGTTGTCACATGATTTGGCTACGTATTTTACGACCGGCCACCTGCCTGATGTCAACTTACCTTAGTCGTATTTTACGAACCTTCAGTAAGAAAGAGTGTGGTCTATTCTACTCAGCTGATTACCACACGGTGGGTCAACTTATCATAGTCGCCTTTTACGACACCTCGGTAAGAAATGAGGGTGGTCTATTCTACTCAACCGGATACTACACGGTGGGTCAACTTATCATAGTCGCCTTTTACGACACCTCAGTAAGAAATGAGGGTGGTCTATTCTACTCAGCTGGATACCACACGGTAGGTCAACTTACCTTAGTTGCCTGTTACGACACCTCGGTAAGAAATGAGGGTGGTCTGTTTACTCAGCCGGATACCACATGGCATTATTATTACATTCTATTAATAATTATAAATTATATATAAATTATAATGTGCAATAAAATATTTTTATGTCATAAAATGTATATCATTAAATTTATAATATAAGACGTTGTAAATACAGCGCACCTATTAAACGCTTAGATGTCTAGTGCTTTCAAAACAATGCAACCACATAACTTGTGAAAGCATTATTAGCAAAAGAATATCATTTTTGTAGGAAATTCATGGAGATAGATAGATGCACCCTCATTTGATATCTCTTTATTTCTCTTTATTGTAATTTTTCACATTTTGAGCTCGCTTCCTTGCTCTAAATATAATAAGTCTATATGCAAAATACTTAAGCATCTTGCTAGTTTGGACAGAGCAGTTGCTCTGGCAGTTACCATATTTAGATCGTAATACGTCACAGATAAACTTATACGGGGACAAAAACCTGAATATGGGTGATAGGGTTAACTGTGTATACAATATTAATAAAATTATTTCATTATACTACATTATAAAAGGGTTCTCTTAGACCTGGCGAACGGGTTGAATTTTTATTATATAGAATTTACTTTTATATAAGTTATAATTTATTTTGTTCACCCATTTCATCACAGTTCTAGAGCACGAAGAAATCGATATATGAAGTCCGGACCAGGCCATATTTTTCTTCGCTTACAATCTAAATAATATATAGATTGACATAATTCCACATTGATTCAATTAATCTAGAGATAAAAATAGTGCTAAACATTATGTTACTGGTTATTAAGAATGTAAGGCACTATTGCGTAGTACCTACTAAGGTAGTTAAAGGCAAACACAGGGGCAGGAGGGGAGGGGTACAGCTGGCGGCCCCCAATAGTGAAAGTGAGCACAAGTCGAACGGCTCAGACGTTACTTAGCTCTATACAGATCTTTTGATATGTAATGATTGCCTTATAAATATCTCTTTTTGCAACAACATGTTACTTAAAATCGATATTTTTACAATTATGTAGAATGAAAAGATAGAAATCCAATTTCCTTTTACTCATTTTTTTTTGTAACTTTTATTATTTAACTTAGTGTAATCTGTTTCATAATAAGTTAATTTTCTTAAGTGAAGTTACCTCAATGATTCTATCGACGAATTATCTATCAATATAAAAGAAAAAAATAAAATAACCTTGGGAATTACGGTCATCTTTTCAATCAAATTTTATATTACAACAATCAATTTAACTTATGTAATGGTCAGTTATGTAAATTAAAAGGCTACGTAGTAATACTTTTAACGCTGTAAATGAAATTATTTGGAAGCAGTTCGCTGTCGAAAGACACGGTTTAGGATTTAACCCTGTTCTATTTGCACTTTAGGATATCGTAACATTTTTTTATTATATCTAGCATGCTCTTACGTAGTATATATTGTGTCGACATATTACATGTTACCAGAAATTATCACGTTTAAACTTCACAGTATTATTTTCGTAAGTTGATTGCATTAGATACGTATATATATAAAAGTTATATTGCAGGTTTGAATAGATATTAAGATAATTAGCATTTATTCTTAAATCCAAATTCAATACTAAATAAAATAAATAAATAAATATATGGGACACTTACACACTACTGAATAGAATACATCTACTGAATAGATTTTTGTACGGTAGCCGTGTTGTATCCGGCAGAATAGAATAGACCAACCTCCTTTCTTACCGAGGTGTCGTAAGAGGCGACTAAGGTAAATGCCGTGTGGTATCCGGCTGCATAGAATAGACCACCCTCATTTCTTACCGAGGTGTCGTAAAAGGCGACTAAGGTAAGATGACATCGGGCAGGCGGCCGGTCGTAAAATACGTAGCCAAATCATATGACAATATGTTTGTAACATGTTGTCATCTGATTTGCCTTTATCCCACTTAGAGTGGGATAAAAGCAGGAGGATGATGATGATGGGACACTTACACCCACGGTCATCCATCCCCAAAGTTAATTTAATTAAGTTAATCTTAATACTTGTGTTATGGGTGACGGACAACTGGTCGATATACTACATATATAATTTTATATACGTACTTAAATACAAATATACACCCAGGCTCAAAGAACCAACAAATTGTTGTTAGAAAAAGTTGCCCCACGGTGGAGTTGAAAGCAGGGTCTAGCCCACTGCGCCAACGGACCAGTCAATATGTCATTTATTCAAGTAAACTTGTAAACATGTGATTTTGGATCGTCAAACCTACCGCCAGTTCCGATAGGTGTTCTTACTGAGAAGAAACAGTAATAAACTCGGCGGTTGCTCTTTTCAAAACATAATTCTTATTTGTTACATTTAGTCTTCCTGTCTTGTAAAGGGCCGAAGAGTAGCTATATCCGCGCAATGCATGAGGCGCAATCTTATGTTGGTTCCTACTTTCTATCTATTGGTCTATTATATAATTTCATGTTCTATAATATAATAATATTCGGTTATATTATATTCTTCTGGTTATTATATTCATATAGTTCTATTATAACAGTTTACGGTCTATTATATATTTTTAAAAGTTTTTTGCGATATAGCCATATAGAGCCAAGTGGCGTGTGGAGTAAGGGTATATTAACGTAGCCATCGACCTTGTAATATATATAATTATTACAACTTTACGGTGCTTCGTTTGCAAAGCGGCAAAAACAGCTACTTGCCAAATATTTGGTGAGTGAGCACTTGAGCAGACTCCGGAAATATTGTTTTTATGATGAAATCTTTGTTATTATTAATAAGATTACCGTTTCTTTGTTTCAATGTTAACAGTTATATCTTATGATACTATTTTACATTAAGACATATGTATGTACATATGTACATACATATACACTATAACAAATCCATCCAATCGATTTTTTTTCTCCTGACCTTATCCCACTCTAAGTGGGGTCGGCACCACATATTACAAACATGTTGTCACATGATTTCGTCAACTTACCTCAGTCGCCTTTTACGACACTTCGGTAAGAAATCCAATCGATTTTAATCCAATCTAATCCAACCAATCGATTGCCTGCATAAAACCTAAAAAAGAATGTACCAGTGCTTTAAAGATATACGTATTCTTATTATGATAGATATTAATTATTAGCATAATTTTTGGATCTTTTTTTTTAGACTTTTTGGTACAATTTTAATGCAAAACCTGTAGAATCATATTGATGAAAATTATTATAAAAACGTATAGATTTTTTAAATATTTTCCTTTGTTTGGTTGTCTGTGCATATAATAGTCTTAAGGTAGTAGAGAATAGACGCGTTTATTGTCCAGGAGGCTCGGAAGTCGCTGACCTTGCGGGCGTCGACGCGCCCTCCACCGCCAATTCCAATCTATGCTAATAAAAGCTACAAAACGTTTATATCGTTGTTTATTGGATGTTTATTTGTATTTATTTTGGATGCAATATTTATTTTCTTGCATATAAAGTAGATAAAAATATCAGTTCCCAATAATGATCGTAAATAAAAAAATATGTTTAAAACCAAAATCCAATTAGTCAAATGACGACTTGCCAACTACGCTATTTGCTTACTAAGTAAGCTATTTTATAAGGAATGTACTACGTAAAAATTTGGATATCCCATGTGAAAAATTTGATTGAACATTTTTTAAGTGATCGTATCGTTGGTATATCGTCTCGGTCAAGCCTTATTTTAAAAAGTGAAGAATGACTGTTTCTTCATCCTGGTGTTCATTTTTGAGCTGTCTTTCTGCTTTGTTGTTCTTTCGGTTATAATCAAATTATATCGAATAAAGTTGTTTGACGTTTGTGTCTTGTGGTAAAATAGTGTCCAGTCGCAATGACACCCGCAATTTATTACGTTAACCTTGTCAGCTATGGCGGAAGTGACTCAATTAGGTAAATTGATAAAACTTGCTTCTCTAATTAGGAGTTACATTTTTTATTAAAAGTGGTTCAAATAATATCACGCATAGAGCAAATATATATAATATATATATATATATATATTATATATATAGTTATGTTGATATGGTACTTAGTACCATATCAACATAACTTGTATAATACCTAAAATTTAGTCAAAGTACCTAATATACTTTTACAAAATAAGACTTTGAAGATTGTATTTTTAGAATATTTCATGCCAGTAATTGTCATTAGGATAGTGGCCGTTTCTTGTCAGAATGACTCGTGTTTTTATAATTTCACACCAATTTATATTTTTTTAAGTAACAGATATATCAAGGTAAATATGGCAACTACATATACTTGTGAAATACACGAAAATATGGAGTGTATTTTTTTAGTTCGTTGAAATATTCAAAATTTATCTACGTGAACTGGTTGACAAGAGTTACTTTGATGCAATTTGAACTTTAAACTTTTATTTAGTTTTTTTGGAATACACAATCCAGTTCTACATCTGTTTTAATTATTTTATCAATATGCAACGAAAACAACCATTAATAAATGCAAATTTTTATTTGAAATATTCTATAAACAGGTTTCACCTCAGTCAGTTTTTTTGTAAAAATTTTATATACTACCTATCTTCAACTCGAGTTAAAAGAGACTTTTATTTTATTCATTCTAATAAATAGCGATTAAAAACATTTTAATCTAAATTTAACAATAATTTTGCGCAATTTTATCTATTAATACAATGGCAAGTTTTTTTTGGAATGTAATTGTAGAGGTTTTGCGGAGACTATCGGAGATATGCTTCTAAATGATTAGTAAAACTGTGGTTAACCTTTGAATGCATCCCTCCGATAGTCTCCGCAAAACCTCCACAACAACAGGAACTTACCTAAATTTTACTTAAATTCTTTCTTTAAACATAGCGTTTATTGAACTGAATTAATAGATTCATATTTCAAAGCTATGCAAAAGACTTCAACGCGTTTTGATCTATTGCTTCAAAATGAAACAACACTTAAATCTGTTCTTTAGGTGTTGTCTTTATAAAATTTAATTCCAATAATAACAACTGCCCAAACCCTTTACATTTTCTGAAAAATAAACTGTTTCAGATTTCTTTTATAACGTATATAGTAAAAAATGGTTGTATATCATAAAATATATTTTTTGTACACCATATTTTTAAATTTTATAATAACAACTGCCTACTACAAATAGCTGCTTACAGTAACGTGTGTGAACTGTACACATGTTACTGATGTGTCGACATTATTTACTACGTTACCAAAAATTTGCTACAATTGATATATTATTGTTTAATATTCGATTGTTTTAGATGTATTTGATAACAGGTAGATATAAAATATTTTAATAATTGCTTTGAATGATTCCAGACTACTAAATCATGGCGACTTCAGGGGGGAAGTCGCGGCGAGAAGAACTGAGCGACAACTCCGACGACGAGCTTCTGCCGCTTGCAAACGATACCTACGGCGGAAGGTAACAAGGCGATTTTTTTGGAAAAACAATGTAAAAAGAAGCTTACTTTATTTAGCCATGAGTATATATACTTATATAGTATATATACTACTAGTATATATAAAGCCTCGAGAATAATCTTCAAAAAGGTTCAGTTTCATTCAAATGTTCACTAATCACAGTAAAACCAAAAACAATAATACAGTCGCCCTAAGGGGTAGATGTGGCTTAAGAGGACGTTCGTTCATCGTTCGACCATCGTTCCTGACGCTAGTAGAGCTTCTGTAGTACTTCGCGCATTTCGCAACCAAAGACGTTCCATAGCGGCTAGCAGAGCTTCGACGCTCTGTTCGCCATACTCCATATAAGTTCCAGGTGAAGGTTGAGCAAAACACATGTATGTTATAAAGTACTAATGCATATTTAAGCTTTTTAGGGTAAGATGTATATTTGCATAATGCTTATTCAAAAATCGACTTTTTAGAATTATTTTAGAATGCGCTAATTCAAAACTTCCTTCACCTGTAAATTTGATATTTTAAAAGACTCCTAATAATGTGTCGTTTTAACTTCTTTAAAATATTTTTATTTAAATTTTTTTCTTTACGCAAACCTGATTTCAGATCCGGTAATTTATTGGGAAGTACAATAAATGTTAACTAACATTTTTGACATGATATTGATAGATCAGAGTAGTTTAGGTACAGCTTTCAATACGAAGGATTAGTAGAAAGTACATTGATATTATTTATTATTATTTTTTAAATACTAACATTATTCCGCATTCACTTTGTATAGTTTCTCTTGTACATGAATCTACATAAAGAGCAATTGAATGATATCATCCTGTTCACATTCGTAGCAAACACGTCACGCGGACATACCATCATGGTAAGGTCAACTTGGATATTTTCTCTTGCGTTTTATGTAAAAGCTTTAATAATAGTGAATTCATCAATATGCGGATATATAGAAATTCTTACTTAATTAATGCCCCAAAAGAAAGATTTCTTGTTTTTATTCAATTTTGTTCCTTTTTAGCCTTTTTTTTAACGAGGGAAAAAATCCTCAATAAATCCCAGACCTTCTAGGGGAGACTTCTTATTATGTGAGATTCTTATAACTTTCTCTAAGACCCCCTCGTCGTACGTCGGCCATCCGCTGCACTTCTAGAGTACGAGAGTGTTTCTCTAACGAATAACACCACTCTTCGGTATAGGTTCAGTTGAATCAGGTTTTAATATCTTCAAGTCGAGGACAAATTTTGATATTTACTTTTTTACAAAAAGCTAAGCGAGTGTACTAATAAGTGCTTTAAGGCATTAAGATTTAAGGTTTACAAAAATGTAATTTTGAAAACAAGCGCCTAAAAACTTTGCAATGTAATTTAACTTATTCGATTTACATTCGAATGGGAGGCATCTACAGAGAGTCATTGCCGCATGCAAATAACGAAATATTATACTATATTATATGACTCAATATTCCCAGTAATGTGAAATGTGGTTGTAGCTTCACACGATCACCGCAATTGCCATTAGAATCTCATTGACTACAGTTGTGCAACTGGTCATTAGATATGAATTCCTAGAGTATAAACAGGTGGACTTGCTACTATGATGTTGCTAAGCAATTTTAACAATGTCCAAAACAAAAGTACACATACATTTTATTCAATTATGAGCAATTATTATATAGGTATAATATATTATGTATTATAAGTCATCATTTTCCTGGCCTTATCCCATTCTAAGTGACACAACATGTTTTTCTCTTACATTCTCTCCTATCACTCGTCAACCCTGACGCTACTTTTTTATATGTCATACTTTATACAATTCAATATTATATCTTTTTAGTCTTTCTCTAGGCACATATCCATATGAATTCATGTCACATTTGTATCCCTCCTTTCGTAATAAATGGTAATTTAATGAGTTTATGCAGTTTTGCTGAGTCGTTGTGACATGGTAGCGAAATTCTATTTTTTTGTATGCACTCTACAAATATGTCAATAATCTCTCCCTCACTGTCGAAAGAAAGTATTCTAGGCTTTTTTAATAACAGTACAACAACAATGATATCATTAAGTATATATATAGAGGTAAACGATTAAAAGTATTAGGGAATTATATAGTTCTTGCAGAATTCCTTTGTATGAAACTATGAATTTATTTTTTATACAGAAGATTAAACAAACGAAGTAGACAAAGGCCTAAAGACATAATTCTATTGTACGAATGTTGACAAAACTGGTTTTAATACGGGCTATTAACTTTTTTGTTAAGCGAGAAGGAAGAATAAAGATTTAAAATGACATTATTTCCCATCATTGACATCACTACCATGTTAGATGCCAGAAAGGAAGAAAGAAAATATACAGCAAACGGAAATATATAACATAAATTTTAAATGTTTTAAACTTAAGAGTTCACGAAATGTCCACTTAAGTAATTGCTAATTTGTTGTTAATGTGACCGTGTCAGTATTTTACAGATATGCCGATAACGAATGAATAGCTGTATGATTTGAGAATATAAAAAATTCTATACTACAGAAAAATCCTTAAAAATAACAAAAATTACGATTTCTTTCAAACGCATTTCCATTTTTTATGTCGGGAAAAGTATTTTCGGATTTTGAATAATTCGAAAAAATATTTAAAAGTAAATTTTAATTATGATATATTAATAATGGTGTATATTCGAATAATTTACGATTTTCGTCTCCTCGTTCTTTGTTTAGGCTCAAACAATAATGTGTCAACTATCATGGATTTAAGCAAACACTAGTAGAGGTCGGTCGTTCGAACGGTCACCACTACTTGCTGCCCGGAACCCGCTCAAATGCCAAGGTTGTCAACTCTGACGACACAACTTTCGATCGAGTGCGCCACATTTTTGCGCCCCACTTCATCCGAGCGTAGACTGTACTGGCTGAATGGCTTAGTTATTTACTTTGTTTTTTGTCGAGAATTTAGAAAATTATGTTAAACAAGGTTAATAAAACGATTCGTTCTATTGTTTTTGTTTGAAAAAAACGCAAAGTTCCCGTGAAGTTAATAAATATCCTTCAAATGTCATTTTAAATGTTACACATACTCCGTCAAACATACCGATTGCAAGATGCATCTGTAAAATAATAAGAATATTTTGATTTGGGGTTATATGTTTTTATTAATGTGTATCTAATTCTCTTGTTTAGGTATGTGAACTGACTCTATCGATTGAATTTGTGACTCAACAAATAAATAATAATATAGAATTTAGTCACCATTTTAAACATGCTCCTGATTTTTTAGATAGGTGTATATATACATCTAAAAATACGCGTTGCAATCGGCTGTACGGCAGATCAAAATATTTTACCTGTTTAATATTGGTATCTATATGAAAATATCATAAAGCTTATTCTTGCTTGATAATATTTTCATACATCTAATAGTATCAATGGCTACTAGGGTCGTACGTGCAAAGAATATCAGATAGCAACGGGCTCGGCCGAGCTGGCGGCTGTTAAGTTTAGTTGCTCTCTAAATTAATTTTACAACTAAGAATTGTATGGGCTGTAACTTCGTGCATCTAAATTTCGTATGTTCCATGCTTAAACTCGATTAAGTTAACTTATTTATTCGGTAATCTGATTTGACTTAGTATTCATTAATATCTTTCGTTGGTACCAAATAATTTTTATTTAATTATTTAATTTTATTTAAGTATTTCAATAATACAAATATTGGTGGCATAGTATTGTGTAAACATTTCATTAGACAATATTAATGGACATTAATATTGAAATCAAATACAAAAATATTCTGAATAGTTTTACAAAACTAAAAAAATTCAGGAGTATGGATAAATATGGGTACCCGAACGAAGCGTACGTATTTCTATGTATGAAAGATCATATTAAAAAATTGAAAATTATTGAAATTTTATTATTTGTTATTCAATTTAGTTGGAAGTATATTTTTTCATAATGAGTTGATTTATTTATAAAAAATCATATCAAAAAATTTAAAATTATTATAATTATATTATTCAATTTAGTTAGTTTAGTTGGTAGTTTATTTTTTCATAATGGTTAATTTTTTTTGGCAACTTGGTATAGTGAAATTTCAGTTAAATTTCAATGTAATGTGCTCGCTCCGAGTTCATCGGTAAAAGCAAGTGCATGAGTCGCTTTTTGACATGGTCATTGACCGCTGGGTATCGGACATAAATTTGGGAGGATGTTTCGCATACTAACAAGTTTACGAATTCAAGCTTTTTCTTAAAAGTTTACCATCGAATTGGTGTAGTTTTGATGATGTTTGTTATTGGGAAGAATATTTTGATATGACAATATGCTTCATACCTAAACCCAAAGATTTATCTCTTATATAGTTTCAATAGGAAACATTAGGTAGTCATCCTTGACGCTCATCAGCAAGTTCACAGTCTATGTGATTTATGCGAGAGCTATGAGATTAAATCAGGAATGAGAAGAACCCTTTTGACCATATTCTGATATTAATATTAAATATATTGCAATTAAGTACAGTTCCTAGTTGGTATTCAAGAAAAAGTGGAAATATTTCACTAAAGTAAAAACTGATTAGGAATAAATCCTAATTATTTCATACCGATATCAAGCCCTATAACTAAGCAAAATTTGACATATCTCATGTTTATACATTGTAAGGCTAATAAACAACTTGACTCAACTATACCTTTCGCAAGTTTACGTGAGCTATGGCGACACCAAGCGATCTATTGTTCATATTATGGCGTTTAAATATGTTGTACATAATTTAAACTTTGTGATATCGAAAATAGAGTACATAATAGTATAACACTATGTGATGACGACATGATAGCTTGTAGACTGCTGCTGCATGCAGGCGGTCAGGATCGTGATTTGGGAAGGTCAAGACCTTTTGTGTTGCTTCTAAAAATATATTGCTATTTTAAACACATACCTGTGTGCATGCATTGCTAGATTGTACTTCATTATATAAATAATTCCGTTAATATTTTTACCGTTCTATACTTATGATCGCAAGCATTATGCGCTTTAAAGTGCACGAAAATTCATAAAGAAACTTGCATATTTTTGGGAAAGTCTAAGCTATATGAGTCTTAGAATCACATCCTTCTCACCAAAGAGAGAAAATGCCATAATATCTACAAGATACTGCAAGATAGTAGAGGGTTATCACTCTACTTCACGATTACTTTTTGTTTGTTGGTAAAATCCGATCTATTTTATTTGAATTGCTTTATATAAGCAATAAATAAGTAGCTTAAATAAAAGTACAAGGCTAACTGTAATCTGTTTTATGATTTTGATATTGAGAAACAGTTGAATATGCGATTACAGATATATTTTTAAGGAAGAGTTGCTACCGTGCAGTGCAAACAAAGAGTTTAATATATCAATTAAATCTATGTACCTTCTAACTGACTAACAAATTGATTTATTCATAATTTTTAAAAGAAACTTTACTTTAATTTCACTTGGTTCCACATTAGTGAGGTAGGTTTACGACAATAATTAGCGATGCGATATAATTTCACGTGCTCACTGCTGCAGAACGAAGAACTTTTCGCACACTGTTGTTCGTCTGAAATTACTAGACAAAATATTTAGATTTGTTTTACGAAATCGTTTTTTCATAACTGTAACTAAATAAAATTAGGTACAGCAGTAAGTTCGTTCAAATTAATTATGCGGTCAGAATAAAATACAATAAACTTTATGAAAGTTTCATGAGTATTACAAATCTCGTTGTTCTCAATGAACTGATCAGTGAATGGATACCTAATACTTCGCAAGTATGTATTTTAGGAGTACATTGTTCGGGCAGCGAAAATAAGTTCCTATAGTATAAGCAAAAGTCAACCAAGTTGGAAATTTATTGGGAGGAATTTTTATTTAATAATAATTTCAAATATAATATCATTCATTGATTATGGTTATGATAATGATTTTCAACGTATGTACACCATAACGGTTTATCTCAAGAGTTTATTGAATACATTCTTTTCGTAATAAATTAACTGAAAATGGATAAAATAATAGGCTTAGTAACATTTTGGGCTTAGGAAGAAAACATCTTAGATAAAATAAACTTTCTCTTTTTATACATATACATCATAAAACATAATTTAATTATAAGAACTTGTATGGTCACAGCAAAGTCAATATGAATTATTCATGACCACATCAATTGCGAAAATGAAAAATTAATATTCCCATTTTGTCCAGTGCATATACACCGATACCTTAAGCGCGTATATGCCGCCACCAGCAGTATCTATTGCGATCGCACCGTTGGTCGTCCTCGATTGATTGAAACAATGAGTTATTGAATAATATTCAGACAGGGAATACTTATTACTTGTTATTTCTAGTAAAAATTGTGACATAACTAGTTATGTGAGGTAACAGTGCTTTTTTTTTGTGGGACAGTGATGTTTCAAAATGAGTGATCAAGATCGTAAAAGTTACTATGAGAGGAATGAACTGGACGGGGAAGCTATTTATGCGGCCAATAATAATTCGATTTACAGTAATTACTGTAGCATATACAGGTAGCTTTAAAATTTCACTTATAAATTATTATTATAATTTTGATGGCGCAATTACGCTAATATTGTTTTGGGATTAGTTCGTTAGATTTCCCGAAAAAAACTGGCTCGAGCATAGCTTCGGATAAGTGATACAGCGATAATGTGTTTTATATTTTTGCGACAGCGCGTTTCTCTTGAAAACTATATAATTTTTAACTTATAGAATTTCTAAAAGATGTATTTTTGAGTATAAGGGGCAATATTATAACCGTACTTCATCTTTTCACAACCAACCGACTAGTCGAAGGGAAAATTAAAGCGGTTGATAGCTAACCGTAAAAATATTTCAGCATATTATTTTTCATATAGACAACAAATTCACGCTTCACTATTTTCTGCCTTGAATAATGTTAATGATTGAAAAGTTAAAATGAATAGTCATTGTTTTGGAAAGTTCAGTACGTATCAGGTCACATAAGGTGTCTATTAAGCGAAAACGTCTGCATTTTAAATTTAAAAAACTAGTCATAAGCTGTTTTAAGAAAACGTACGTTTATGTTTGTATATTTTGTAAAATAAACTTGTCTTATCAAGTGAAAAATTAATTAACGTTTAAATAGCTAGATTATCAACTTTATGAGTTTTAACAGAATGAATAATTGATCTCGATCTCTTTATATACTACCCCTAAACCATCTATAATAAAGCAAACTACTTTTGCAACTATTGTACTTATAAAATCTGAATAAAATGATTACCGTCTAATTTAGTCGTTACTTATATTTATATTTTAAATTCTATATTTGAAGTCCAAAAAAACTTCAAATTGAACTAAATATGCATAAATTTAAATCTGATATATCTTCTTATATTTGACTATATAAATGAAAGTTTGTCTGTATGTCCTTTAGAGACTTCGAAATGGCCGAACCAATTTTAATACCATTTTCAGTCAATTTTTAGAATGATCATGTAAAGTGTGATGGCTATCGGAGCATTTTTTTAAAATGTTGAGTTCTGTTTCGAGGTGTAATCGAAACCAGACCGAGCCACAGCAACGCGTGGCTGGATCGCTATTAATAATATTTATCAATACAGAATTATAGATAGGTAATTTATATTTGTTTGTTATTATCAAACTTTCTAATCATATAACTACCATCCAAAAATAGATCATACGACATACTTACACGTTACTACGAGTAAGCTGTACTCGACTAAAACGCAGCTACAAAATGTATAGTATGTGAACAGGAGTCCTAAGGCTATAAAGTTAATTCTTTGTTTAAACAAAATCTTTATTCTATCCCAAAAAAAAAACTATCAAAATATTCTTACCATTGTAGCAGTACAGTTTTATATTACTGATATTGAGATAGATTAAGTGAAGTTTCATTACTTTAAGGAGTATTTACATATATTAAGTAACAGGGAATATAATATCCTTGAATTATGGATTCCATTGTATTTTTGCTTAACCGACATATTTCGACATACTTAAATAGCGGATTGTTGTACATATCCAAGGAACTCTCTAGGGTTATGCATTTCGTCATGCGTTTTCTCTAACTAAAAAATTATAAATATGAATCAAAATCGTTGATCAAGATCATGTGGCCATCACAGCTTAACGTCTATTATTATAAAGTTTCGTAAACTTAATTCGGTACAACGCAGAAGATAAGTATTGCATTAAAAAGATACTTTAATAGATATATTGAGACAATTAAAAAATTTCGTAAAAAAATTAACACAAATTACTTCAGTTGGGTATTCGGTTGGCTATCTGCACATAAAAGGCTGGTTCACATAAACTCCGTATCATAAGAGGTGGGAGTGAAATTATTGTTCGGAATATTTGCAATGCTAAAATTATATAGCACCTTACATCTTACGTAAGTCTTTAACAAAGCAGAGACTAATCGAGAACGCGGTGTCGCAACATTTGACCATTGCAACAACTTTCTACAATATATTTTTAGAAAATGACCTTGACTTTGCTCGTAGAAAATATAAGTTTTAATATTTTAGTAATAGGTTTTGGTTACAGGCCACATGGTTTTGCGAATTTTTCATTTGGTTTGTTTTACTAGTCCGGAAATATATTTTTAACATTATTAATAATAAATAAGATTATAATGTGCACTTAATATGATAAACATGGTAATTTAGGATAAAACTAGCAATTGACGAACTTATGGGTCATATTACCTTTTTTGCTAATAAGAGATCTCAACCAAAGGAATACCAAATGTTTCAATATACTTTTTGTTTCATATTTCATATCTTTATAAATTGTCCTACGGACCCCATAGTTAACGCATTGCGCGTCATATTAGGTCCTTACATATGAAATTGGCGTTTTCTATGGGAGGAACATAAAGTCGTTTTTTTTTTAATGAAATATATTTAATTAATCAAAGTATGTACCATTGCTATGTATGCACTTTTGCCATCTCATAGGTAGTTCATTGATCCCCTTACTAAAAAAACCATTCGGGCGGGAATCAATAAAATCTTTGAAGGCGGTTTGGACTGCCCCATCGGAGTTGAATTTTTTTCCTTGCAAGTAGTTATCCAAATTGCGAAAAAAATGGTAATCTGTTGGAGCAAGGTCCGGAGAGTACGGTGGATGTCTAAGACATTCTAATTGAAGCTCCTCTGATTTGGTAGCCGTCTGTTGTGCAGTGTGTGGTCTAGCGTTGTCCTGAAGCAGCAGTGGCCTAGAGCGATTGACCAGCCTCGGTTGTTTAGCAGCTAGCTTTTCCATCATGGTTTGCAGTTGCTGACAATAGATATCTGCCGTAATCGTCTGGCCAGATTTAAGAAAGCTGTAGTGAACGACACCGGCACTAGTCCACCAAACACTTACAAGCAACTTTTTTTTAGTCAATTTTCGCTAAGGGCAGGATTTGGCTGGTTCGTCAGGGGTCAGCTATTGCGATGAGCGCTTCCGATTATCGTACAGGATCCACTTTTCATCACAGGTAATGATTCGATTTAAAATTCCTTCATTATTGTGCCGGTTGAGTAACGTAACGCAGCAGTCGACGCGCGTTTGTCGGTTTGCTTCACTCAATTCATGAGGTACCCACCTTTCAAGCTTTTTCACCTTCCCAATTAGCTTCAAGTGGATTAGAATAGTTTTATCACTAACACCGGAGCCTGCAGCTAACTCGGACGTGGTTTGCGATGGATCCGCTTCCACAATAGCCTTCAATTCTTCATTATCAACTTTGGTCTCCGGCCGTCCACGAGGCTCGTTCTGCAGGTCGAAATTTCCAGAACGAAAACGTTGGAACCAAAAACGCACTGTGTTTTCTTTTGCGACACCGTCACCATACACATCATTAATCCTTCGAGCCGTTTCTGCAGCACTGGTGCCACGGTGGAACTCATACTCGTAAATAACGCGATATTTCATGTTTTCCATTTTGTAAACAGAGTGACACAAAGAAAAAAACAAAAGAAGAAAAAACAAATGAATTAGGCGGTTTGAAACATAAATGCATGAGTAAATAGCTGTATGAATTTGAATTTGGAATTCCTAACCATAAAGGTAATATTTGAGATCAAAGTGGCCAGTACGACAAAACGCCAATTTCATATGTAAGGACCTAATATATCGGTTTTCAAATCTTTGTCGTATGGTACTACATTTTCTCATACAAAATAAATTACGATTAATGACGTTTTGGTTTTAATACACGTGTGCAAAAAACTAACGTGGAGCTCCGCTATCAGTGAAAATTTTTTAACTAATACAGAGCAATGATGTTGCTTGATGGAATTCGTAGAAGCTTCAACCATTTAGGCAAGTCGTTTAAAGAAAGACATTTGTGTGCCGTGTATAAACGTTGTTTCAATTATCGTTTATTCAATCTGACGTGTAATAACGTTGTTCCACCCAAAGTGTTGAATAAACGTAAAATCTTTACTTCGATAGCGTTTGCCACACAAACTTTATTGATATATACATTTTTCATTGTTACAATATAGTAAAGGTTACCCATATACCGGAAGGAAGTGTAGTTGTGTATCAATTGCACGAGATATTTTCTCGCCATGGTCGCGTATGAAAGTTGTTTTTCTTGAATCGGTATGGCAAAATTTGTCGCGTGTCGTTCTTAGTTATTAATGTGTTTAGAAAATGCAATGATAATGTTCAACAACACATTGACGAATAATACAGTAAGTAACAAAACATGAAGTCTTAACGGTGGAGACTTAAGGCTTATAGTATAACCAATTAAAATTAAAACTCTATTATATACAGTTATTGTTAATTACGACATTTAGATTGTGACATTTAGTTATATTACAGAGAATTTTAAAGAACACTTATTTTTTATTAAACACTGAAAGCAAATGTTTTTATGTGACATTCTGAAAGACGTTTATTTATAAGGTAGCAATGTTTTATCTATGAAATAGCACAAAAAAATCTCCTGAAAACAATTTCTAAATTACTGTTCTGTAATCCAAACATTAGCTCGATATTTACAGTAAGTTACTATATAGAATTGGGTAAAGTTAACTAAAAATATCTTATTAGATTATACAAATTGTTTTTAAAACATCTCCAATTGTCTGTAAATATCAATGAGTTATATAAAAGCTAAATAATAAAGCAACAAAGAAAATTGCCCTATACTGAAGAATATGAGTTTCAAAGTGAAGGGATCGCCTTTATTTTTATTTGATCCTTTTATCACAGGATCCTTACAGAGTTTAAAAATTAGCGAATTAATCTTCTCAACCATTTTGTTTCAGCCAAAGAACAGTACAAGAAACAAAAGGATGGGACGTCTTCAGAGAATTTCCTCCGAAGCAGGACAGTGGGTCCATGGAGAGTCAAGTTTGCCTCGAATTTACAGTACGGATTCTTAAAGTATTGGCATATACGATTACATTTATTGTAGTACTGGGATCTGGCGTGCTAGCTAAGGGGACGATGCTTTTCATGACGTCACAACTGAAGAAAGACAAGCGGTTAGCTTATTGTAATAGGAATTTAGGTGAGTATTTTTGTAATATTATACTATACACAATGAATTTTACAATAGTGTATATATTAGTATCATTACAAGCTTGCAACGTTTAGTACAGCTACGATAACCCAGCGGTGAGACTGTGACTATTTCGAGAGAGTTACGGGTTCAGACTTTGGGCAGGCACTAAAGAGTTTCAGCGAAAAAAACTTATGTGTTTAATTAATAATTGCAATTTATCACACGCTTTTCAGTGAAGAAAAATGTCATGAGGAAACCTGCATATCTCTAGAGAATTCTGGGGATATGTTTACACATATGTCAATCCACATTGGACCAGAACGGTGGGTCTTAGTTCCAACCTTTTTCTCCATAAATGGAGACAGGCACTTACTTTACAGTAGTACAGGTGTACATACTTAGACACATTCAGGACCTTTACCAAATATGTAGAGTATGTCTTTTCATATTTCAGGTAGAGACAAACAATTTATAGTCAGTTTGCCGGACGAAGAACGAGTAGCTTGGATGTGGGCACTACTAGCAGCATTTGCGATTCCAGAAATAGGGACACTGATACGTTCTGTTAGAATATGTTTCTTTAAAACATCGAAAACGCCGACGAGTATACAATTTGCAGTGGTAAGAGTTTATTTGTTCTTAATATTTAAACGCCAATTTTTGGTTGGGGCTAGACAAATCAAGCATATTAAAAGATTACGCGTTAACTAGTGATAGAGTAACTTAAGTATACTTATATTCACTATAAGACCATTTATTATTAGAAGAGCTTATAAGAAGCAATAGTTTCAAATTAGTTTAAAAATACAATAATTATTAAAATCATTATATTCCTTGACCTAGCTAAAATTATTTTAGTTACATAATACGTTATCAGTTTTTATACATAATGACTGCCATCGGATCTTCACGCGTGGTCGCTCATTCAGTTTGAGGTTCGTCTAATGTTTGCCAAATTATAAAGAAGCTAAGCGCAACTTGCTCTCTGAGCGCAAAAACGTAGTGGTAAGAGTGGGAGAACGCGGTAATAAGTAACACATTACATAAAGCATATTTTTAACAGCTAATTAGAACTTGTTTCGAGGCAAATCCAGAGCTGATATTACTATAAATACGTAGTTTCTAATGATATCTTATGATAATTTCAGATCTTTATTACGGAGTCTCTACACACAATCGGAATGGGCCTACTGTTTTTTAAAATCCTACCAGAATTAGATGTGGTTAAAGGGGCTATGATAACCAACTGCCTATGTATCGTACCAGCAATCCTCGGTCTGCTCTCCCGGAATGCGCGTGATGCAAAACGTTTCATGAAAGTGATCGTGGATATGGCTGCAATAGTCGCACAAGTTACTGGTTTCATTGTTTGGCCACTGTTAGAAAATAAACCAGTCCTTTGGCTTATTCCAATATCAGCCCTGTGCATATCCTTAGGCTGGTGGGAAAACTACGTTACTCGGCAAAGTCCAATAGGTAAGTAATACATGGCGTGTTTTAAGATTTTAAGATTGTATGTAACGGATCGATTTCCATACACGTAACGTCTTTAAATTTCTAATGTAGATTCTGATGTAGATTGCTTATTCCACACATATGGCGTCATGATGACAAAAGAAGTTTGTTAATTACGTTATGACATTAATTAATAAATGATTTATATTAAAAAATATGCCGATAAATTTAGATTATTTTACTGTTTTTTAACACGCCATATTAGTAGCCGAGGTATTTGTGTTTTTCAAAAACATGAAAATATATAGAAATTGTCTTTTTATAGGAATCATTAAGAGCTTGGGAAGAATAAAAGATGAACTGACTCACACCCGCTACTTCACGTACCGTTTTATATCAGTCTGGAAGATCCTTTTATTCCTTATGTGCATTCTCTTAAGTATTTGGATGGACGGCGATGATCCTGCTATGTTCTTTCAGCTATTCAACTCCGGCTTCGGACCACATAACATTGTAGTCGAAGAGGTAAAGTATATATTATCTGGCTGACAGGCGTAATATGCTTCTAGGTTCTTAGCACAACTTTGTTCAAATTATGTAATTTTTAACCCTCTGCTTTACTACTTTTAAGGAAGATACTAGCTGACCGGGCAAACATTGCTTTGATATATAAATCATTTTTAGTGTGCAATATAAAAAAATATTAACCAAAAAATTAAAAAAAATGTTAGGAGTCATCAACCCTTGTCTTATAGGGTATTGTCACGTAGCGACGCCTAATAGCACGATAGGCGCCTGTCACGTAGGGAGGTAATATCACTTTACGGTAGGTGACAAAATTACGGGGGTTCGGTACCCGAAATAAAAGAAATAGTTTGGGCAGAACTTCGTATACTTAAAGAACAAAACTATTACATTACAAACTTATAAAACAATGAGACTAATTAACTTTAACAACTTGCTGAAACTTAACCGAAACGTTAAACAATTGAGATTTGTACCACCTCGTCCGCGGCGGAGGCGTAGTCTGACTCAAATTCAAAGACGTATCCACGAGGCGGGAACAAATAAACAACTAGGTACTAATACAAATAAGTGGGGTTCCCCAAAATACGTATGCTACAGTATAAAAAAAGATAGTAGCTGATTCTCAGCCCTACTGAATATATGCATATAAAATTTCATAAAAATCAGTCAAGCCGTTTCAGAGGAGTACGGTAACTAACATTGTGACATGAGAGTTTTATGTATAAGATATATTTTTTATAAAAATATGATAGTCTAGTCTGCTTGTAATACTATCTAAGTAAGAACATTACTCCTTTAATATGAGAGTTAACAAAAAGCTGATGTAATTTTTTAATTTACAGGTTCAAATACAACTCGGCGGCACGGTTATTCCTGATCTTGCAAACGCAACGCTCACTGGTGATTCGGTTGAAGTAGCAGCTGTACACAAGTCAGCTTACTATGTGATGCTTATACAAGTTTTCTCGGCGTACTTCTGTTATATATTCGGAAAGTTTGCTTGTAAAATTCTAATACAAGGATTCAGTTATGCGTTTCCAATTAATCTGGTTATACCTTTGGTAGTGAATTTCTTGATTGCTGCATGTGGTCTGAGAAACGGTGACAATTGTATATACCACGGCACAATTCCCGATTATCTATTCTTTGAAAGCCCGCCAGGTAATATATCTAATATCATATTAAAAATGCAAGCCTTGTATTTATTCAGATTTGTCTCTAGTTAATATTTTTTCCAGTCTTTTCGCTCGGTGACTTTATATCAAGACAAATGGCTTGGATATGGCTGCTGTGGTTACTGTCACAAACATGGATTACGCTTCATATTTGGACTCCGAAAGCTGAACGTCTGGCTTCTACCGAAAAATTATTTGTACTTCCAATGTATAACGGCCTATTGATCGATCAAAGTATGGCACATAATAGAAAGAGAGATGATCAAAAAGACGTCAAAACTGAGGTATATACAAATAATGACATGAATCACTTTTTATTTATACATTGTATTATGTAAAGGAGATGTACGAATCACACTTTTAATAACTATAAATTGCTTTGTAGGACCTGGCAGAAATAGAAAAGGAGAAAGGCGATGAATATTACGAAACGATTTCGGTGCATACAGACAACACTGGCTCTTCTCCAAAGACAATTAAGTCATCAGATCAAATTACTAGAATATATGCATGTGCTACTATGTGGCATGAAACGAAAGACGAGATGATGGAGTTCTTGAAATCTATTCTGCGATTAGATGAAGATCAGTGTGCTCGACGTGTCGCTCAGAAGTATCTACGTGTTGTTGACCCTGACTACTACGAATTCGAAAGTAAAACTACATTTTTAATTATTCTTTTTATTACAATGGAACAGTAGTATATAAAGTTAAATTATGTTGTATGAAAATATAAAGACAATATTATATTTTTTATTTCTGTTAATTTTCGTATAGATCATACTCGTATTTTCAGCTCACATATTTTTGGACGACGCATTTGAAATATCCGATCACAGTGACGATGATTCCCAAGTGAATCGATTCGTTAAACTCCTTGTGGATACAATCGATGACGCTGCCTCCGAAGTACATCAAACTATTATTCGCGTCCGTCCACCGAAGAAGTACCCCGCACCATATGGAGGGCGATTAACATGGGTACTCCCAGGAAAGACCAAAATGATCTGTCATTTGAAAGACAAAGGAAAAATTCGTCACAGGAAACGATGGTCTCAGGTAAAGACATATTAATATTAAGTTGACGATATATATATATAATTTTTATCTTATAATTTAACTTAAAGCGTCGGGCGTCAGTTGTAGACATGTTTTTTGCAGGTTATGTACATGTACTATCTTCTTGGATACCGTCTAATGGAATTGCCGATATCAGTTGACCGGAAAGAAGTAATGGCTGAAAATACATTTCTATTAACTCTTGATGGAGATATTGATTTTCAGCCACACGCTGTACGGCTTCTTATTGATTTAATGAAGAAAAATAAAAACTTAGGAGCGGCGTGTGGTCGTATTCACCCTGTTGGTTCTGGTAATGACTTTTTATTATTCTTAATAATAATAATGCTTAGCAGTTCATCATTATTGTAGTACAATACTTTTGTTTAAGGTCCCATGGTATGGTATCAATTGTTTGAGTACGCTATTGGTCATTGGCTGCAAAAGTCAACTGAGCATATGATTGGATGTGTACTTTGTAGTCCTGGATGCTTCTCTCTGTTTAGAGGAAAGGCTCTTATGGACGACAATGTGATGAAGAAATACACCTTACGATCAGACGAAGCCCGGCACTACGTACAATACGATCAAGGTATTTTGCATTTTGTATATATCATCCATTTGGAAAAATCAAAATCAAACCAGTCAATAAAAACATGATCTCTCCGTGATCTACTTTAACTTCTCTTATTTTTCGCAGGAGAAGACCGTTGGCTCTGCACACTTTTATTGCAAAGAGGTTATCGAGTAGAATATTCAGCGGCTTCTGATGCCTATACACACTGTCCTGAAGGTTTCAATGAATTCTACAATCAACGTCGTCGCTGGGTACCCTCTACTATTGCGAACATTATGGACTTGCTCGCTGATTATAAACATACTATTAAAATCAATGATAACATATCATCGCCTTATATTGCTTACCAAGTATGTATATTTTTAAAATTTTGTCAAATAAATTACAAAGATTCTTGTATGTAATTTATCCGTTTATGTTTGTAGATGATGTTGATGGGCGGTACAATTCTGGGTCCCGGTACGATATTTCTTATGTTGGTAGGAGCTTTTGTGGCCGCTTTTAGAATTGACAACTGGACTTCATTCGAATATAATCTATATCCCATTGCACTCTTCATGTTTGTATGCTTCACGATGAAATCAGAATATCAGGTACGCATTATACGTAATAATAACCTTACTACTTTTTAAATTTATGTTTAAAGGTTTTTATAAATAATTTTGTATTATATTTTACAGTTACTGGTCGCACAAATATTATCGACAGCATATGCTATGATAATGATGGCTGTTATCGTCGGTACAGCTCTTCAATTAGGAGAGGACGGTATCGGATCACCATCAGCAATCTTTTTGATATCACTTTCAAGTTCATTTTTCATAGCAGCTTGTTTGCATCCGCAAGAATTTTGGTGTGTTGTTCCTGGCATTATTTATTTGCTGTCCATTCCTTCTATGTACTTGCTTTTGATTTTATATTCAATTATCAACTTAAACGTAGTATCCTGGGGTACTAGAGAAGTTCAAACCAAGAAGACTAAAAAGGTGACATTTTGTTTATTTTATTGGTTCTATAAGTATAGGACACATACTAAAAAACCGTTTTTATAGGAAATTGAACAAGAAAAAAAAGAAGCAGAGGAAGCTAAGAAAAAAGCTAAACAAAATTCTTTACTGGGATTCTTACAAGGTGTAAATAGTAATGAAGAGGAGGGTTCAATTGAGTTTTCATTTGCTGGTCTATTTAAATGTTTGCTTTGCACACAACCCAAGGGGAATGAAGAAAAGTTACAGCTCATGCACATCGCTTCGACATTGGAAAAATTAGAAAAGAAATTGGACAGTGTAGAAAAGTTGGTATTAGTATTACCTATTATTATTATTATTATTGGGCTATTAGGAATAGTATTATAATTGACTCGAGTTCTTATTTAGGCTATTAAAAGTTGTCTTTTTATTCTTTTAAACCGTTTTCAGAATTGTGGATCCACACGGGCAAGCGAGAGGTCGAAAGCTTTCGATAGGTCTTCGAGGTAGTACAAATGGTGATCCACTGGTGACAGTGGCTGAAGGTGAAGAGGAAGAAAGGGGTTCTGATTCCGACACCGAAACAATGTCTTCAATGCCGAGAGTAAATTACATTTTAAGTTCGTAACTGTTACGAGAAATATATTAATATTTTAAATTATTAAAAAATGTTTTAGGAAAAAAGAGACGATCTTATTAATCCTTATTGGATTGAGGACCAGGATTTGAAAAAAGGAGAAGTTGACTTCATGAGTCAATCCGAATTATCGTTTTGGAAAGATCTAATAGATAAATATTTGTATCCAATTGATGCAAATAAGGAAGCAGAGGTAACCATCACACCTTCGTGTATTTAAATGGATATTTTTATGGCAGACTATTATTGCAGTTCGAAGATCGGATCCCACATTTTTTCTTATTTCAGCATGTTGCTATCGGAGAATAGCACTTCAAAGCCTTAAGTGGTATTACGTAGAAATAAGTACTATTATTTCAGTACAGTAGAAACCAAAAAACTACTACTATGTACTTTACTAATTTGTATTATTTACAGATACATAGCTTGTTGACATTTTATCTATTATAATCAGTTATATTATTAATGAACCATAAATTTTAGGCACGTATAACCAGGGACCTAAAAGAATTGAGAGACTCTTCTGTTTTTTCATTCTTTATGGTTAATGCTCTTTTTGTGCTCATTGTTTTTTTGCTGCAACTCAACAAGGACAATATTCATGTAAAATGGCCATTGGGAGTAAAAACAAACATTACATATGATGAGGTCTCGCAAGAGGTAATGTGGGATTTAACTGTGTCCAATGAAGATCGACCTTCAATGATGACTTGGAAACATTTGAAATATCATTTATTTGTCTGTCATGTATCATCTCATAGGCTTTTAGTATAAGACTTGTGTAGTCACCATTGAAAGTTGATACGATTAATGCTTTATTCTATGTTATTACAGGCTCGAATTGCACGTGATTTAATTGAGCTTCGAAATAAGTCAGTTTTTGCGTTTGTCATGTTCAATGCTTTATTTATATTGATAGTATTTTTATTACAACTCAACAAAGATCAACTCCACGTGATTTGGCCTTTGGGGGTAAAGACCAACATTACGTACATCGAGGACACCGGCGAGGTACAGCCAAATATTACAAATATATGTGTGTCACTTCACCAGTCTAACGGTCTTCTTCTAACCGATCTGTCTTGGTTTGGCACAATAGCATGAAGATTCTAAATCTTCTACACCGAGGACTAAACAACTTGGGAGTCATTCGACGGTTTCACATTCCCTTTAATCAAAAACCCTATAAGCTCTTCTGAACTAGATCAAAGTTACAATTATAATAGAAGCACGTTTATGATTCTTTGATGACGCAACAATCCCATATTAATTGCACTATCTAAGACTTTAAGACTTTCTTTCTTATAAGGTGGTGGAATTTCTTCCATTAAATTTCTTCTATGTCCGTTAACAGTCACGGGTATAATGTAAATATTAGGATTCCCGATATTTTGGTGATTTGTTTAACATTATTATTATAATTTAAAATATGGAGACACGATAGTTCCTATTGCAACTTTTTAAAATATTATTTGATCGACATTGTATTTGCACGTATCATTTTCATTAATGTTAAATTAAGCACCTTTTATCATTCTTTATTCAATATTAATATATTTTATGTCGTTAATAATTATTGTATATTTTTTTGTGTATAGATTTTCTCATATGATATTAGATTTTTGTAATTTCACGTTTATTAGGAGTATTGAATATAAGTCAATATAACTTATTTTAATTATTTACAAAAATATTGCTTTTGCTTTTGACCAGATATTAAATAAGTTTAAGAAAACATTAATTTAAACATTTCAGGTTCTAATATCAAAAGAATACTTACAACTTGAACCAATTGGTTTAGTGTTCGTGTTTTTCTTCGCCTTGATTTTGGTTATTCAATTTAGCGCTATGTTGTTCCATAGATTTGGAACAATATCGCATATATTAGCATCAACTGAATTGAATTGGTTCTGTGCGAAAAAGGTGAGCTTTTTTAATTTAAATTTTATATGACAACATTGTAAATCTAGTTTAAAATGAAAATATCTTTGTCAAGTTTTTATATGTTTATATATTTACTTTAAATACAATAAAAAATTAAATTACAGTCAGAAGATCTATCTCAAGATGCTCTTCTAGATAAAAATGCAATAGCAATAGTAAAAGACTTACAAAAACTAAATGGATTAGATGACGATTACGACAATGACTCTGGTTCGGGCCCTCAAAACGTAGGTCGCAGAAAGACCATTCATAACTTGGAGAAGGCAAGACAAAAGAAGCGAAACATAGGAACGCTCGATGTTGCTTTTAAGAAAAGATTCTTTAATATGAACGCTAATGATGGACCAGGTAATCGTCTTACTTTATCGACTGAAACAAGATATCACAACGTTCATGTAATAATAACCATAATTTTTAGGGACACCAGTTTTGAATCGTAAAATGACGTTGCGAAGGGAAACACTGAAAGCGTTAGAAACAAGAAGAAATTCCGTAATGGCAGAACGACGAAAATCTCAGATGCAAACACTAGGTGCTAACAATGAATATGGAGTAACTGGAAAGGTAATCTAAACATTATAAAACAAAGTCCCTAAAAGTAGTCTGTCTCTATGCGATTGCTTTTCTCAAAATTGACTAAACGGATTTGTGTAGATAGTCCAACGGCTAAACAGATTTGGTGAGACTTTCACTGGAAGATAGAGGCGGCTGTGAGCAACATATAGCCTACTTGTTGTCTTTGAATTGCCGCAGGGTCGCGATTAAGGTGGAAAATATTTTGTGATACACTGATATCCACGCAGGCGAAGCACATATGGTAAATAATAAAAGCACAAATCACAAACACACACAGTAACGGTACTGTGAACCTACTTAGGTATTCAAATACATTATGCATTGAATTGATAATAAATACTTTTAAAAAGAACAGTGCAATAATAATAAAACATGACATGTGCATATTTATGAAAATTTTAGCGATTAATTCAAATCGATTTTTTAAGCTATTGCATAGCGGGCCTTGAGCGTGGAGACCGAATCCAGAATTTCCGTAACGAAAAACCTAACACCCCCACTCCGACCGGCATAATGGTGATACTTTTTAGTAGCGATCTGTGCGCCACGGGGCGCACACGCCAGTTGACGGGTTAATGGCTTTTTGAAATATCACGCTTGTCTCTTTGGTTCAGCAACCCGCCTTTAGGTGGCATTGGTTGTATTGGAAAACTACCGTAATCAGCTGTTTGTGAGAAAGTATATAGGTGTATAAGTATTTTTTATAATCTACGTACAACAGTGAATAAAATAATAATAAAATAAATACATAATTGTAATTGCATAAGTTGATAAAAAATGCTATGCAATAGCTTTACCGCGGCAGTCTGCGAGTGCCACACGGAATTTTTTTTATTTTCTGCCTTTGGAAGTGGTGCAAGCTTTATATGAATTAAGACTTGGCTTTAGTTGTAACTGCGACTAACAACTTACTTGTTTTTAAACATCAATTTGGCTGTAATTTTGAAATAGTAGAAATATAGGTATTTATATAAGTTTCGTAAATTTTTATGTATGTTATATTTAATGTTACGAGAAATAGTTTAACGTTCTTTTATAATTACAGTTGAATAACAATCATGGGGTGCTCCCGCGACACAGAACTTCAACAGCAAATATTTCTGTGAAGGATGTTTTTGCTGAACCCAACGGTGGAATGATCAACAGAGGATATGAGACATCATTAGGTGACGAAGACGACAGCAACTCAATCAGACTTCAACCAAGACAAAATCAAGTTTCTTTCCAAGGAAGATTTTAATGAAAGTCTAAAAGTCAATCGCCAACGCGTTGTTGCCAACGTTACGAATTAAAATGACTAGACATAAGCAATGTAGATACTCATTTAGTATAGTAATATTATTTTGAACTCAATTTGTGAATTATAAACATCACAACATTTTGTGATATTTTTATTATGTCAAATGACAATTATAGACTAAAGTCAAAACATTGTGTTCTCTATTTTTTTTATTTAGTCTATATTTAATAATATGGAATGTACACTGCCACTCTACTTTTGTATTTTTATAAGATATATAAATTTCAGATAAATTAGTGTATTTTAATTGTTTTTTTATTAAATCACCAATATCGTAAAAAGTTTACAAAATTTTACATATTGTAGAACTTATATTTGATAACTACTTTTGTTGATAGTTAAAGAAACACTCCTGTTTTAAGCAGTTATAATAAGAACAGATTTTTTAAATTACCTTTATTAGTATATGCTTTATGCAACAGCCAAAATCTTAAAATTATTTCTGCTTAAACATACAATTAATTTTCTAAGAACGATACAAATTCTGTAAGCTTGTACAACTGGTCCTCACTCGATGTATGTAATGGTGCTGGCTGTGTTGGTGGTGTTGGATTTATAGTAATTCCATCTGCCTGCAATTCCCATTTATGATCACTACACAGATGTAGGACAGCATCTCTACTTAGACCAGTCATCAGCACAACAGTATCTAGTGATATGGAGCTATATGAGCGGCCAATTAAATTGAAAGCTCTCTCACGTACTTTTTCTGAAAACAAATGTCATATAAAAATTCATAGTAAATCTTAACTATATACAAATATGGCACAACCATAGCCATAGCCACTACCTACTTTTTTCCCACAATAATACTAATATTTTATGTTCAAAACTTTTAGCCAAAGAATAAAGTTACATGTCCTATGTATAAACATAAGAAATGTAACTTTATTTTTTGAATGGGGTGATATATCAAAAGTTATTTTTTCACTGTTCAGTTTGATGTGATATAAAATTGTTTTGAAAGGTTTCTTTAAACTATAATTATTTTAAAAAGAAGTCTATCCTTTAACTTGGTAATAAAAACTTTTAAGTACAAAAACTAACAGCTGTAAAAAAAATAAAGTGACAAATCTGCATTATTCATACATGACTTATCATTGTATTTAAAACTTAGCAACTAAACCGCATAAGTTTTATTACTTAGAAATTTATAAGTTTCTAGTTTCTAATTTAATTTACAATCTACATGCATATTTTGAAACTTGGTAATATTTATTTCTAGTTTGTGATAGTAATTCTGGTAAATTTCTTTATCAAAATATGAACATATAAGTTAACATTATACCTTCTAGAGCTAAGATAATATTAGCAACAGGTTCTGTCCAAGTGTATGCAGCTAGCGCAAGGTAAGTGCCACCTAAATCTTTCTTCCACAATTTTTGTCCTATTGCCCAAATTGCTATTAATTCAGGATTGCTAGTGGTGACAATTGGGGGTATCCTTTTCCACAAAAATTTAGCATTGCACCTAAAAAGTAAAATTTAAAATTAAATGTTATGGGTTAAGAATATACCAAGACCATAAAATTTTAATATGTGATAAATGACAATACTTTCTTAAGCAAGCAAGCTAGGTTAGTACTGGGATATTCTATAGGTAACTAAGGGTTCCCTTTACTAAAACTTTATATAACCTGCTATGCATCACCAACAAATTAATAAAACTAAATAATGGCTACAAACTATTGGCAATATAACTATTGTTCTTTGTTTTCCCTATACACATAAAGACCATGGTACACATTTTTTTATTGACACAGGAAAAGTATAAATAATAATAAACTTTTATAGTAAAAAGTAAAGTAAAGTAACAGCCTGTTACTATGCCCACTGCTGGGCTAAGGCCTCCTCTCTCCATTTTTGGAAAGAAGGATTGGAGCTAAGACCTACCACGCTGCTCCAACACGGATTGGTAGGTTACACATATCCCTAGAATTCTCTAGAGATATGCAGGTTTCCTCACGATGTTTTCCTTCACCGAAAAGCGTGTGATAAATTGCAATTATCAATTAGACACATAAGTTTTTATAGAAAAACTCATTGGTGCCTGCCCGGGTTTGAACCTATGTCGTCTTTAGAGAGTCGCACGGTCTCACCGCTAGGCTATCACAGCTATAAACTTTTATAGTACTAATAATTAAATTTATTATAAGATTGATAGGTTGCTAACATGATTTATTTTAAAGAAATCTTGAAGCTATGTTCTTCACAAACACGAAACGAGGTTCTTAATGCAGCAAGCTTAATGAGTATTCAAAGCAATTATAAAATTGGGTATAAATTATTTTAACTCACAAATCATTTTGATACAAATAAATTGCTAGTAACTGTGCGTATGTAGATGGTGAAGCAACTCCATTCGGTGCCTGAAGGGAAAATGAATTACATTAATAAGACGCCGGAGCTTAACACGTCAAACGTAAGTGTTTATAAGTAATACAATAATGGAAAAAACATTTTTTGTACAAAACCGAAATGAAGGCCGTACAACCATGTCAATAGATTTGCACTCACTTCTAATTCTTGTTTTTCTAGATCTGTACACAATTTATCAAAGTTTGTAATCATATTTCAATCTATTTGCAATTTAATTTACAAATAAAATAATTTTATCGTTTTACAAACGACAAATGTGACAATAAACATCAGATTTAATTGACAATTGTCAGTAGTAACCACAGAGTATAGTGACGTTGACGATTGCCATAAGTGACAGTCAAATACAGACATAATATATAGCATTTTTTTAATCTTTGGTGTTTATTATCAACACCGCCTCTTGGCAAATAAGCCGGTTATCAAGATCTCGGGTAACAAGTAAATTAAAAGGTATTTTTTCAATTTTTAACTGTAACTGGTTTAACACTTACTTCATGGTAATGCCATCGTAATGAAACAGTAACACAAACAAAATATGGTAATAACACCATGGCATTATTCATCATTACGATGGCATAGTAATTTAAATTAGCTTGACTAGACTTATGCAGATGGAATAGATTACGCGGTTCTATTGAGGCAAAAAAAGCACAACGATTACTGTGAACGAAGACGGCTTGGCGCATAGCGAAAGTTCAAAGCAATTCTACCAAAACATTGAGATAAAGGCACCTATAAACGAGATCTCTTCTTATTTATTTACTGATTCCTTAAGACTTTAGTGTTTTGGCTATTTGAGTTAGCTGATCTCTAAACGGATTACTAAAATTGAAACATTACGATTGTTGCCTTCTCCTTTTTCTACATGCAGCAACTAATGTATTTATTATTATGCTATGGACTGTGACCTGATTTTGGTGATTGAATTTCACGGCTATTGATCGAAGACTTGGGCGGACTCGCTGCAGTCAACTTGTCGACTTACTTGCGTCACAATATAACCGGAGTTGATGGACAGGCTGACGTGCTGAGTCACTCTGTAATATTGTCGCTCAAAATGCTAATTTTCTCGTTATGCGTGTACCGATTTGCATCTTAATGCTCTTTGTAGTACCGTTATTGTATTTGTTTATAATCGATGTAAGAGTTTTCGTATAGTAACTTTACTATTTGATTACTAATGGGCCACGAAATTGGTATTTTAAAAATATTTTTTACAGTAAATATTGGAAAATATCTGTAAGGAAATACATTATTGTATGACATTGTACCACACTATAGTGGTATCTTGGAAAATTAAACAGAAATGAATCTTTCTTTTTGAGATATTGTTAGATTTGTAACATGTATTGATAGGTTATAAAAAGTGAGGACGAAAATGAAATCCATGTCCTTACAAAACAGAAGTAACTTCTGTTTTGTTTTGTTTTGTTAATTCTTCACAAACTACCACTTCAAATATTAATAGCGAAAAAGTTTGCTGTTCTTTACATAACTTGAGCTGAAGATCAGTAAGAAATTTTGGTCTGTACTGACGTTAAATTCATACGTTTTAACTTTGTTTTACTCAAGGTCGTAAATTTTATCGTTTTTGAATCCCTTGCTTGTGTATATGACATGTTAAGAGTAAAATTATTTTACATGACAATTAGTTATATCGACTACTTAATTTATTATTTGTTTGATAAAGTACTGCTGAGTCAAAATTAAAATTATCTTTTAAAAATTCTGACCCGTTTCGTTTTGTTTCTGTAACAAGGTTGGTTATGAATTTTATTACGACGAAATCTATTACTAAACAATGTCGCATTGCGGTAGCGACTTTTTCATTTATTCTATTGGTATATCTACCTTATACAAAATCAAAGCTCTGCAGCTACTGGGTATACCACCTAAATATCTTATATAAAAACCTGTTAGCTTACATCGATATCTTTCAAAAACTTTCCACAGTAGGAAGGATCAAGCATTTAATCCATTGCAGTTAGATCATCTGTCTGGGTCATTGGTTGCAAAATTTATATAATAATAAATCTTTCGATGATATACGCTGCCAGTTTGCTAATATCTTATACCTTCGTATAAATCTTAAGCGAATAGATAATTTGTAAGGAAATAATCTCTAATTTGTATTAAAAACCTTTTTTTCCTATCTGTTAGTTCTAATGGGTTTTGCAGCGTCTCTTAGAGGAACGGTGAGGGCAAAGTATCGTCAATCATCATTCGCCCTCCCTTATCCCACTCTAAGTGGGGTCGGCATAACATGCTACAAACATATTGTCGGATGATTCGGCTACGTATTTTACCACTGGCCGCCTGCCTGACGTCAACTTAACTTAGTCGCATTTTACGACCACAAAAGTATCGTCATTATTAGAGAAAAATGCGGAAGGTTGAGCACCAAAGCTTTACATTGGGAATGTCATGTTAAAAAGTGCCTTCTATAAGCCTGGACAAAAATTATAGCGATGTATAATATAAATTATAGTACTAGCTTTGAAGAAATTTATCGGCTATGTATATTGTATGCAATATTTTAGGATATACAACAATAGTCGGTGACTAATAAGATTTGTCTACTTTTTATTACCACAACATAGAATTGGATTAAGTTAAATTAATTAATTATGGCAATGGAACGGCAATAAAAATTAAACTTTGGGCGTCTACTAATGGTGGCTTAATCATTCGTAGTTGACTATATCGTATGGGTATTGATAGGGAAATAAGATTCTTATTCTAATCTAGTAGATTAAAATAGAATAGAGATTTTTCAATTGTGTACTTCAACACAACTACGGGAAAATAGAAAAAGTAATGAGATAATTATTATAGGATTGTAATTGATCTATCTAATAACAGCTAATTATTTTGCGTGAGGTGTTGCAGTGAAGTCACTTTCACTATTTATTTGAATGTCCAATGACTGTTGTCACGCTCTGTCGGTAACCAATGGCCATGCCTACTGCCCCGCCTTTAGTATAGGCGTTCGGCGGCCGCAGCCCAAGTAGTTAAGACAAAGATTGCCATTGCAAATTGGCAAAGTGTCCTTCATAGTAAAACATTTTCGGCACGCTAGCGCATCTACATAAAAAAAGTAATTACACAAATTCTAAAGAGGAATGGTGGTATTATATACCACATAAGGGAAGGTAATTTCTACGGTCATCGTTATGATCAAATTAAATTATATTAATTAACTTTATTAGGAACTGCAATTTATATTTTCATCCATACCTTAACTACATCGATGGTCCGTTTATGTGAACCTGAATATCATCTACCAGCAGGCCTACCATGAACTTTTAGATAACGATTCAATTCAAAGTCAGTACCTAAACCGAACCGCTTTCTTTTCGTACCATGAAGTGTGAATTGCATTGGGGTCGTAATGTTTGAAAAGGATAACGTTATATGAACTATAGATAACTCTGCCTCTTTTACTCACATGTTTTTAGGAAGAATTCCGAACGCTCATTCGGCAACGACTTAAAGTGTACGTCTTTAAAACGTCATGGTATGAAAAACAAAACAATTTGGTTTACGTCTTCAATTGAGTCGCTATAAGAGTTCGTGGTAGGCCTACAGCTACTAAACAATACTAGCGTATTTTGATTCGTATGTTAAGTCACCTTACTTCAAAAAGGTGTTCATAATATAAAAACTGAAGGGTTATAGTTACATACAATACATAATTTATAATTTTAAAAATTCAATCATATTCATAACAAAACATCTTACTACGTTGGAGTACGATAATCGTTTATCTACGGACGGTGTATAGCGCAAGTCTAGTGACCTCTGGACAAGGGCCGTTGGTCTTGCAGTCAAAGCCACTATGCCACTCCGCCGAAAGCACTGTGCAAAATCGCTAATTACATTCAATATGCTTGCTTCACACCATCTAGATTGCCACATCGTAAGCACGTGCTCACATGTCTAATATTTCACTTAAACTATCTTGATGGGCAAAAGATGTTTCCTTCATGTAATATTAAGATATAAACGAACGAAAGGGGTATATTAAATTCAACGACTTACATAATGCAGGTATGATATTATTGACTAGCTATTATTTCAAGTAAAACTTTTGTTTTTAAATCAAGAATTATGATTTTATTTAGTTACGAAACAAATGAAGTCTTATTAAAGATAGAGGTTTTTGAAATTTCCAGTTTGGTTATATCATTATTTCCCCTAAATAAATGGCTTTGACATTTATTAAATAGGCTTAGGATTTATTTAGCTTATAAATAATAAACAATAAGAAACTGTAAAAGTCATTTTGTTTAATTGAATATAAAAGAATGTGTCTACAATCACTATGTAATTTATCCTGTCTAAGTTAGCCGTAGGTAATAAACAAATTTTGCAAATCTCTATAAATAAGCAATGTATCCCATATCTGTTGTTTATTTGAATTTAGAGATAATCATCATCACCTTCATCCAGCCTTTATTTCACTCTAAGTGGGGTCGGCACAACATGCTACAAACATGGTGTCACATGATTTGGCTACGTATTGAACGACCGGCCGCCTGCCTGACGTCAACTTACGTTAGTCGTATTTTAGGACCATTCGGTAAGAAATAGGTTGGTCTATTCTACTCAACTGGATACCACACGGCGGGTCGACTTACCTTAGTCGCCCTTTACGACACCTCGGTAAGAAATGAGGGTGGTCTATTCTACGCAGCCGGATACCACACGGCATAATTTAGAGATATATTTATATTTTTTTATATTTCTTGAATCATTTACAGTTAAAATGACGCCTTTTATATGACTTGTCGGTGTTCAGTTAAATTGCATTGTTCAACATTTTTGAAATACAGCAAGATAAGCACTAAAGTTTCGTCGCATCAAAATTTAATGGGCATTAATTAATACAATTAGCCCTCGGCAAATTGCACATACGACTTAAATAATGAGTGTAAATTAAGGCAACTTTACACTACTGATTTATTGTCCTGCACTTGTATGATTTCGTCGAAAGAGAAAACGGACCAGTTCGGACGGATATTACGAGCGGTATATAAAATTGATAATGAATATTTATAAAAACATAATCACAGTTCACCGTATTTTCCTGCGGGTCAGTGGAGACCATTAATCAGAATATTTTCACTTAATCATTTTAATAATTTCATTTTTCAAGTTATACTTGTGGGTCAGAAAGGTTTTATGACTTGATTTAATTTTACATTTATATTGCGGTGGCTGCTCGTGCAAATTTTATTTCCAGATGTAGTTTGTCAAATAGGACCATAAAATCCCTTTTTCTATTACCACATCTGATTATGTAAATTAATTGTACAAGAGAATAATGAAGTACGAGTATGTATATCAGACAGACTATTGCGTCGTTTAAATGACCCAGGTCGGTATCTCAAGGAACGGCCGAAATTTGCAGTTTTATTTCGTAATTGTTTGGCCTTTTCCCTTTATAATTTATAGAGTGCATTAAATTGTGAACCCGGTTATTTTTTATAATTCTGGGGTCATTGGTGCATTTATGATAAAAGTATTTATTACATTTATCATTGTCCATTGACAATTAAATAAAACCGCTTACCGATATTTATTTTATATTCCCCATGGCATATTAATGTAGGGTAGTTAGAATGGATTTACAGAATCAATCAATAATCAATAATCAGAATAATCAATGCTCATTTTAAGTTACTTCTGGTGTTACGCCTCAGCTATAGTAGGTATAAAACCTAATACAATGTTACATATTGTCATTACCCTTCTATTTCCTTCTTTTAAACTTAAGTTCGATTATTAAAACTTTGCATGCATTGCAATTTGTAACCATCTTAATATACGAATAGTGCTTAAGTTACTTTTTCTATAATACTGTTAAATATTTTAGTAAAAATTCATAATTCTTTTCATCATGCTTTTTAAATACAAAATAAATGTTATTCAATCTTTATAAAAGGTTTCATTCTTCATTCGATAATTATATATAATATTATACATCCATTTATTATGACAAAAATAATACTTTGAGTATTATTTCTTTGCTGTTGTCTTGACTCTATTTGATAGTAACATATTACGTTGTGAATTGGGATAGCCTAACGGTGAGACCGTGTGGCACTAATGAAAATCTTATCTTATCTTAAATCTTATATGCGTAATCTATGCTATTTATTTATCACACGCTTTTCGTTTAAGGATGTCATTGTGAGAAAACCTGAACACCTATAGAAAATTCCTGGAATGTGTGTAACCTACTATAATCTCCGTATTAGCGGTTGTGGATGTTAACCTCCAGTCTTTTTTACTCCACGAGAGAGGATGTCTAGGAATGGGATATTAAGGGGAATTTGATATATTCCGTTATTATTCATGCGTAGGTCTTTGTATTATAACATTGGCATATTTTTGGACGTGAGATTGATGATAACTAAGGGACTTAAGCGCGTAGGTAATTAGTAAGGATATTAGGTGTGAGACATAGAGAAAGATCTTAAAATTAAGATAAAAAAATATATTTTACTTATGAAACTTAAAAGAAGTATTTCAAATCATCAACCTTCTGCCCTTATCCCACTTTAAGTGGGGTCGGCACAACATGTTAAAACATGTTGTCACATGATTTGGCTATGTATTTTACGACCGGCCGCCTGCCTGACGTCAACTTACCTTAGTCATATTTTACGACCCCTCAGTAAGAAAAAGGGTGGTCTATTCTACTCAACCGGATATCACACGGTGGGTCAACTTACCTTAGTCGCCTTTTACGACACCTCGGTAAGAAATGAGGGTGGTCTATTCTACTCAGCCGGATACCACACGGCATTTAAGTTTAAAAGAAGTATTTCAAATAAGGAAATAACTACGAGCTTGGATTTAAGGTGCATATTTATGCATATCCTTTTTATTATGAGATTTTTTCAACATTTTCAGTCCAATAAATAAATTGAATCAGAAAGAGCTGCACGTATTTTTGAATCAAGTTAAGAAAATTTTAATCGTGTCGACATTAAAGGAAATAAGTAATTTATTCCTATAATCAATAAGCATGCGGAATATAAAACTTCAAGACATCTTAAAATAGATATTTGCTTTATTGTAAAGATGTTTTTTTTTAATTGAATATATTAACACTTTATTATGATTTTGATTAATATTGTTACCTGCAAACTTTTATTCAAAACTTCATTAACATTTTTATTAAATTACTTTAAGTAAATATTATTCATCACACCTTATAAGGAAGAATATGTATTAATATTTATGAACGATGATCAGTAAACAAATAGATTTTTATGTCAGCTGCATACTTTGCGATTTTGTCGTGGAGCCTATTTGCTGATGATGTTTCGGTGACTAGGCTAAACAATCGTTGAGATTGTCGTAGTGAATAAATGTTGTGCTTGTGTAGTATGTTAGTGGCGGTGGTGTATTGTGATATGTGCGGTAGGTAATCCTGCATGTGTAAGATATGAAAACGATTTTGCTTACTACAGTTAGTATTACATAAATTTTCTTAATAAACGCGGATTTTAGCAAATTAATTCTTTTATATATTTACTTTTGTGTTTTAATTCTGTATTGTATAATAAATATATTGCAAGAAAAATTACATTATACTTTGCAAAGTAATAGTAGTCGATTAAGAAAATATATTATAAGAATCTATTTATGTCCGAAATTCAATATAATAAATTGTCATAAAGAGCTCAATATTTAAAAGATAGAAAAAAATCCAATACCCAATATTTGTTTGTAAAATTACAAATAATTATATATGTGTTACTTCATTCGTTTTCAGGTCATGTCACGATGTTTTTGTTTGCCGTGAAGCATAAAAGAAGAGGTAACTTAATAATGCAACTAAGCTATGTAAACCTCTGTCATTTCTTCCCAAGGTATTGTAAAAGGCGACTAAAGTAAGTTGACGTCGGGTAGGTGGCCGGTCGTAAAATGCCTAGCCAAATCATGTTACAACATACATGTTGTGCCGATCCCACTTAGAGTGAGAGGATAAAGGTAAGAGAATGATGGTGAAGCATGTAAAAGCGCATGATAACCTATAGAACACCGTGAAAACCTTGTTAACATAACCTAGCCGTGACAGACCGTTTTGCCATTAGGACGTACTGAATTTATCTACTTTAAATACTTACAGTGAACTCGAGTTATATGACATTATATAAATTAAAATAATTATTTTATAGTTCATTAATTTAACAAGTTTATATTAATAGTATAATAAAATACATTATGTTATATTTGGCAAAGTTAATATACCTATTAAATATGTGCATCGACGGGTAGAGGACGTCATTGATAATGTGTGTCTTGCAAAAGCTCGTCTTTTCAAGGCCTGCAACATCTCATTAATACCGAAAGTGGAAGTTTACATAGTAAAATACCCGTTTGGATATTTAGATTTTGTAACAAATGCAAATGTAATTACATATATCTGAATCAAACTTTGTTGCATTAAAACAGTGTGTTGTTTAATGCATATTTAATAAAGTAATACGTATCAGTATGTATTTATTTGCGAACTAAATACTTAAGTTGTTACCTCCAGCTACATCTTTGAAAATATTATATGAGTTATATTTTTTTATCAGCGATGAACCTTTGTAATTAAACTAAGCTCCATTACTATTTATGTATACTATGCCGTAAAAGCCGATGGTCGATTATTTACCAAAATAGGCGATTCTTATTGGTATGGACATGGATTACAAGGAATTAGCATAAATTTTCTATGGGTAATCCACACAAAAAACGAATACATACGACTCTTTATGTACAAAATAGCAGTTGTCCTTTCTCGTTAGGTAATATATCCTACCATTATCCATTTCAAAAATACCTACTTATACAAACACACGTTAGTAAACATGCTTATGCGTTAGTAATTTTTTTTAGTCATTTTTTTATATCGTGTCAATTAAAAAATCACATAAAATATTCGATGTATTTAATAGACTTAAGACTAAGTAAAAACCGACAAAAGTCACAAATTCTGTTGAAAGTAAGTACTTTAATCGTTAACGGTATAAGATTTTGGATAAAATTTTACTATAAATTTCTGTTTTTTCACTGCAGCAATTTAAAATAAATAATACTAAAGTTTCATCTCTTGAGAATTGAGCATGCTGCTAGTGTAATACTATTGAACATTGTAGAAATAAAAAAAATGCATGTATTTAACTATTCTCCAATCTTGCATAAGATACATTGACATATTATATATACGCTTCTTGCTGGCTCGTTAGGGTAGCAATTTTTCGAAACATTTGTAGAGTTAGCGAATGAAATGCTTTTGTTTACTTTTTTTTTGTGAAAAGATAGAATATCGAAATAGTAAGAGTGCTGTAAAACATATTAAGTTATTGCTTTTAGTTATTGGTATTCTTTGACAGTTGATCAAGCTTCATGCTTAGTATCCACCACTAATAGGCTTATAATTGCCTAATAGTTTTCAATAATAACATACAAACTTGATATTAATTCGTATAGATCGAAGGCAGAGTTTATCTCAGTATAAATATATTAGTTTTGCAGACTAAACTCTTAATTAATTAATTTTTTGATTTGTTAATAAAAAAAAGTGTATTCGAATTATTGTCTTAAGCGATAACAGGTGATCTTTTTAAACAAACTCAATAAATTGAAAAAATTTAGTGTGCGCTTACGCTAAGAATCATCCATTAATACTTGACAGTTTGTGAATGATCGCTTAGGAGTCGACTGCTTCCTACATGATGTGTTGCCAACACTAAACAATGGCTACCCGGACTATCTTTAATCGCCACGAAATGGCATCTAATTGGATCCGCAAAACATTGTAACCATTTTTAAGTGGCTCTTCGGTCGCAAGATAAAGTAATCATTCAATCCAAGGCCGAGATAAGTGGAATTGTGAAAGTTTTAATTGCTATGCACAATATTCGATCACTACCTACATATATTTATTAACTACTTCTTCCATCAACGGAATGCCCGGTATGGGCAGAATAAGTGTGAAATTAAAAATAATTCATGTTATTGCGTTTTTTTAATAACTTCTAGAGACAATATTTTATCAACTTTTTCTTTTCATTTACTACTAAATATATTTAATTCAATTATTACTTAAATATTACTTTACGTCTCTATTTTCCTACTCTATATTTCATAAATCAGTAAACTTTTTTTAATGCAGTATTTATATTGGATATTAATGACGATAATAGCATTTAACTTTAAAATGTATAGTTAAGTTTTAAATAATTATAACCGTTATAAATTTTGTGATATTAATGTGTTATAATTTTTTTTTTCTAAATATGTGTAACTATGGATGCTAATAGATGAAAGCAGCGCCGGACGTGGAAATCTCACCTGTGGGGACTTATGTCCCTGAATAGAAGTCCATAATTAAAAAGAAGAAAATAAAAATGGTTTAATACGTATAATTGACTTACTCTTTATGTATAAATAACATAGGGGACATGAAAACAAAGAAAGAAGAAAAGCACTTGTTTACAAGTTTACTTGAATAAAGATTATTTTGAATTTAAAGGAAAAATTTAATACTACACTTTTAAGGTAAAATTTAAGAAATACAAAAACAAATTTTTATATTACGTTAGTTTTTACGTTTTAAGTACGGTAACGTCACTTTTATAGTACGAAAAAAGATTGTTGTTGGAATCCTGAGGTGTTGGAATGGCAACCCTGCACCGGAAAATTGTTGCGTTGGTAAACCTGCACCGTTTGTAGGCGACCTACAATGGACAGACGATATAAGACGTTGCGGGGTGCCACTGCGTCCAAGGGACACCCGACTTGGAAATCTCATCTGATAAATTTATGTCCAAGAATGGAAGTCCGTTACTGAAAAAGAAGAAAATTAAGATGTTTTTACATAACTTTGATTTGCTTAATGTATCATCATCATCCTCCTGCCCTTATCCCACCATAAGTGGGGTCGGCAAAACATGTTACAAACATGTTGTCACATGATTTGGCTACATATTTGACGACCGGCCGCCGCCCACCTGACGTCAACTTACCTTAGTCGCCTTTTACGACACCTCGGTAAGATAGAGGATGTCTATTCTAATCAGCCGGATACCACACGGCGGATTTACTTAATGTATAAAAAAATAAGATTATTGGATAACATATGATGAGAAAACGTTCTTTAGTATCACGGTGCGATGTTAGGTTGATATTAACCCTAAGTCCTTTACAGCAGGTGAATAGTATAGAAATGTCATTGCATGTGTCGTCTATTTGTGAGCAATAAATAATGATCGCATAGCATGCGAGTTGCCTAAAGCAAAGATTAACAAGATTATACCTAAACATTAATAACATTAACCACTTGCATATTATGCTAATAAGATTCAATATATCATTTTAAGACTACAACAAATTATGTTTTGTTAATAGGTTAGAGACAACCTAATTTAAAATAAACTAGCAGATAACCGCAAGTTCTTCCATTTTTAAAGTACAAGTATAGCTCTTGCGCATATGCAAAATGGACAGAATAATTATATTCCGATCTTGCACAAGATAGTCATGACAAAATGTAAAATGTTATGCCGAAGTGCTATTTAATTTAGATTTTAAAGAAATTTCAAAAATCTATTTGAAATGAATTAATTTTATATTTGATTTTGAATAGTAATTGTTTTAAAAATAAGAAATTAACGACTCTATGGAATATTGCAATCGTAATTATTAATACAAAACAACATATTTCTTGATAATACAAACCCGATAGTGTTGTTTATTTATGTTTGCAGTGAATCGTGTACAAAATCATAATGGCGATTAATCTGACACAAATAATATTTTGTTACTGAGCTAAAACTGTTGCGAGATTCAAACGTGGCGTGAAATGGCCAGTTAGTGAGTAATATCATGTTATTTGGAGGCGACGAGGGCGCAGGCGGTCGTGATGCTGCGAAGCCGGGACCCGCGCTCGGTCACGAGTCGCTCTGCTGACCCTACAACTCTGCTTTTCCTTCACATCTCACAATAAATTCTTATTTATGACGAACATTCAACGACATTACGACTACATGATACTTCTCGTTTTAAATTTACTATAATATTAAATTCTCTAGTATGGTACAGTATCTGACCTATATTTTTATAATCATCATAAACGAATAACCCAGTGAGCAATAGCATAACAAAAGAATTACGTAAATGCAGGAACGAATTTAATGATTTGTATAATACATACACATAATTTATTGAATTACCGTATTATGCCACTTCGTCTAGTTCGAGTGGCATAATACGGTAATTATACGGTATGAGTAATTATTATAATATTAGTTGAGGCCTTAAAGTAGGCCCTAGGGGGTCAAAGTGCAATTTTTTATTATCCGTTTTAACACCTCGGTTGACTGCCTCTTCGGGCGGCAAGAGGGCTGGCTCCGTTTTTGCACAAAGAATCAGCTTAGCGATTCAATGCGGAAACGCTGCCAGCAGTCTTGTGTAGTACTAGCGTCAAGCGTGTTATTAATTTAAGATAGACATATAGTAGACGGCAATAAATAATACACACCGAGGCTTAGAGAGAGAAAATTGGCTAGATTCTGCTTCATTTCTCTTTGTCTCTTTCGCACAAACTGACGGACCCGTGTGAAATGTCACTACTGAGTGACAGTGACAGCGCTCTACGAAACCGATCTGGCGGGCTGTTTCGTTCTAAAGATCGATGTGCATTATTTAATGCCGGGTACAATAACTTCTACATTTTTGTTGTAAATAAAAGACTTATCGGTATGAGTATTTACTTATATTATATTATCAGTGATAAAATAATTTGAAATGGGTCTGGAAGGTTTTTCTATAAATCTCATCAATATAAGTGCTTAAAATGATCGTGTACACATGTCTCAATGTTTATGTTAAAGTAAATTAAACATAAATGTAATGGAGGTAACTACGAAATAAACTATAGTTGGTACATTAAAGTATGTAGGATTACCACTCGTTTGGTTCACGAAATATATTATTTCCGACTAAAATGATAAATTATATACTCATCCTCTTGCCCTTATCTCACTGTAAGTGGGGGTCATCACAACATGTTAAAAACATGTTGCCAAATAATTTGGCTACGTATTTAACTACCGGCCGCCTGCCTGACGTCGACTTAATGCAGTCGTATTTACGACCCCTCGGTAAGAAAGAGGCTGGTCTAATCTACTCAACCGGATACCACAAAATGGATCAACTTACCTTAGTCACCTTTTACGACACCTCGGTAAGAAATGAGGGTGGTCTATTCCACTCAGCCGGATACCACACGGCGGGATACTATACATATATTATTAACGAAGAAACAATTTAGAAGGTTTTTTTTTATACTCGTGAATAGTTCCTTCGTTATTACCAACGTTAACAAAGTGCGTAAATACAAATACTTTTTGTTATATGATTAATTTTGTCACGCCTATTGTTAAATTTAATGTATGTACGTTTATATAGAAATGTGAAACACACAAATTTGTTTTGTCCCTTCGGCCAAATGGGATTTATATAATATCTTAATAATGGTGACCCTATATTAGTAACGCTTATTGCATACAGTGGTAATTTTATTAACATTTTAATTAAGGTAATCTTGGAAAGTTATACAACATGTAAGTAGGTTCAAATTGATACTTAACTTGGCATTATGTTCTCGTGAATTTAAGGACAATAAGAAATCAATTTTTATTCATGTAATTTTTAGAATAATACTATATGCCAAGGAGGTAAAAAAAGCGAGGTTGGTCAACAAGAGGCCATTCATTTCTTTACCGTAAAACCGTTAACGACGATCATCGAGCCAAGTATCCCGCCAAATTCGTAGCTAAGCGTTGCACGAAGTGGCTACAGGAGCCGAGAGGACTTAAATGACCACTAGAAGTCTAAGAGCGGAAGCACCCGGGCACCACCACGTTAACAACTTCCAAGAAAACTTAGTAACTTCTGTAAGTTTCTGAATATAATGCTAAAAATAATATTCAACATTTGCAATAGACATTACATTCTTTTATTGTGTGGTGACTGTATTAAAAATAGATTATTGGCATAAGAAAATTAAATGAAAAATTCCATGATATAAAATTCAAATGTCATTAAAAATATTAGCAAAGTAATTCTCGTGAAGGAAAAAAAAGCGTTTAACATTTATCGAAAGAACAGTAATTATTATTGGTAGCTAATTTAAGTACAGGAATGCTGTACTAATTAAGAACATAAATAAACAGATATTGCCATTTCAATTAGTTCATTACATCTAAAGCTTGTTAATACGCTAAGTAACCAACGCTAGTATTAAGCAAATAACAAATGTCTGATAAAGTAATAATAATGAAATTATGCTCAAAAATGTTCATGAGTACTATAACAAGCACTATAACAAAACTTACTACCTTGCTATAATCCGCACGGGTTAAGCGAATGCATGCAAATCTAAGGTGTATGAAGCAGGCAAAATCTACGCACCTGCACCTACATGTAGGACAAGCCACCACACGCACCCAAAGGCGCCTCCACCAGCAACAACGCACATGAGTAGTTCATGTTCATGAGTAGTTGTATTACCAAAAAAAAACCAATAAAGTGATAGAATATGAAGTTAGCACCAAAATAATTTTACATAATTTTGATTTTTTTGCTTGTTTTGTTGATTTTCTCTTAGTGATTCTTTGTTGTGTACATTCGAAGCATATGTATCGGGCTAATATATAACGAAAACTTTATCATACATATATATATAGGTGTGTTTTTTGTATAATCTCTTTTTTACATTAGAAAGCTTTTCATTAGTATAACAACCTGCTGTAAGGAGAAAATTAGCTATTTCTCCATTTCGTAATTCTGATTCGGTCACTTTGTGACATTCCGGCCATGGTTTCATATTAGTCGTCATATTCTCGACAGTGTTGCGGCAGAACGCTTGCAGTATGTTTTTGCACTTTCACAAATGTATAGAAATCACAAAACTATATGTAACTCAAGATAAAATAAAAGTTTATGTTATAACAGATCTGTGATAATGCAAGCAAATATATGCGAAACATGGTAGGGCGCGGTGCCGCAATATTCTCTCACGGCTATTCTATTGGCGTAGAATGTGTTTAATTTACTCGCACATTGCTGCAGAAAAGTAATGGTGCTTGTTCTGTGACAAACATCTATTAAAATAACGTATGGTTATTAGAGTAGTATAATTTGATGACCTTTTTGCGAAGTTTAGGGTTATTCGCGTTTAAGACAGATCGCCGATTTAATGGCAAATTCGGATATGTTAACAAAGGACGAGTATGTGACTGGTTAAAAATATAAAAATGTAATAATATGCAGCAGCATATTATTATATTTTTAACCAGTAATGTTGCTAGCGCTGCTTCCGGTTTTATTCCTTTAACATTTTTACTAATCGAGCTGACATCTTAGTCTAATGATTTCCTTGCAAACTGGAAGACATTAAAATAGTGACAATCGCTTAGTAAACCAAGGTTTTAATTTGCCACGTAGATTTATATTGATTTATATTGTTTGGATCTCAACCACTCTAATACACAAGTCAGGTATTGAATTTACTAATATAACGTTCATCAATATAACTTTAATTGTTTAAATTTTAAAATATTGTATTTAGATATTATATGTGTGGATGCCGATGATTCAGTGTTCTATTTTAAAAAAACAGAAATGCTACGTATAATCATATATATTGACTTAGGCTCGTTTGGACCGTTGCTTAAACAAAACCATCATTCTTCGCCGGCGAAGACGGGTGCCCAGTTTTCTAACGTCGGTCAGCCGTGGTTTCTCACCACTACTCACTCATACTACTAGCCCTCCACAATCCGAAGTCGTAGTCTGGCCTTAGAGAAGCCACCCTTAAGACGACGATCCCCGACGATTTTAGAGCTTATGCGCTCTCTGCGACCACGACGATGCTTCTGGGTTCGCCTGTCCCGGCGCTAACGCTGTGAAAGCCGTTCGAGTTAACAGCTATATAGTCAGATCGGAAACCATCACTTGGCATTTTCCGTGGCTTAATATACTTACAAATATACGCTACAAATCTTCCAAATTTTTCTTTATTTTTACAGCGTTGCTAAATCCAAATATTGTTGTTGAAAATATAATATTATGTTCATGTTCATTACCGTTAAAGGAAAGCAGATGGGCACGATACTACAGTGGACTAAGCAGAGCGCTATTTTACGCGAACCGGTTGGTGCACGCCGCCTACGGTTTATTCTATGATTTTATCAATAAATTATCACCAAGATCCTGTTTTAGTGTTGCAGTTTTCTCCCGCCATGTTTGGGGCATGGGAACTAAGTTATAAACAATATTGAGGCTTCTATTTTAATTGCCTAGTAATGAACGCTGTATACGTTGCATACATAAAGATTATTTCTAAATTGAGTTGAACGCAGTAACACGGTGTTAAAGCGTAATTGCACAAATTAAATTAACCAACTATAGTATATACTTGTTTCGAAACTTATATTTAGACTTATGTTGCGAGTTGATACAATAAATCATAAATTTTAGTCTGTCAAGTAAGTTGTGTCAAAATTAAACCGCTATCATGCTATTATATAACATAATTCTTGACTCTACACAGCGCAGATGAACATTTTATAACAAGTCAAGTTAAAAAAACTTAAAATAAGCTTTTAGTAAAATTTCATGTCCCTATGGATACGTCGTCAGCCGATGGACATCCACTGCTGGACATAGGCCTCTTGATGGGATCGCCACACCATACGATCTTGCGCCTCCTGGATCCAGTGGCTCCTTGCGACCTTTTTGAGGTCGTCTGTCCACCTCGTAGGGGGTCTACCGACGCTGCGCTTTCCAGTGCGGGGTCGTTCCTATTGATAAACGTTAATAAATTCCGTCGTCTGAAGCCAATACTTGAAGCAGCATCAGCTCATGGATATCTGGACCAGTATATAAAATTTCATCTCAATCGGATCTCAAGAGGTGGGTCCACTTTAACTTGCAAGATTCCACCTACACATACATACACGGCAAGTGAAATATAAGCTTTAAAAAAAAGTATACAAGGAAAACATAGTGTTAGCATAATATGATAAATACTTTATATATTTTTAACAAGTAGATCGAACAGAAAGAAGTTAGTTACTTATTATAAAACAAAGTCCTCAAATGCTTTCTGTCTGTATGCCATCCATTTTCTCAACATCTACATTGTTGATTTTTGTTCGCTTTTTACTAAAAGATATTGCAGTTCTTCTGGAATGTTTAAATTAATAGTATTTTATATAATTGTGTTATTGTGTGTGTCGGTCACGCGTTGTAAAAAACTCGCTTCCTGGGAGATTTAGGCGCGTGCGCCGCGTAAATCATCAGACATACACTTAAGTAATGTACTAGAGAATTGTAGATCTACCAAAATACTACAAAAAAATGCGTGATAGCATGTCTCTATCTCTTATGATTAAGTCGCAATAACTACTTCCACGTTGAAAATTTCAATTAAATACCTGATGTCAAACTGGGTGGATCATTATATAATTATATAACTAATATTATTAGAACAAAATTATTACAGAAGCAAAGTATATACAAACTTATTAAATAAATATATAAAAATTGTCTGCTATTAAATATATAAAAGTAGTTATAAAATTTAATTGGTCAAAACTATAATGGCAACAGATTTTGTGCATTTAAAATTAACACACAAGGCCATCTTCTTTTCTAAACGACTGCAGCCGTAGGAGGATATGCTAATGACTAAAAGAAACGCAATAAGACATCGCTGCGTAATTTCCAAAATAAAATTGCATATCATTCGAAGGCGTGGCGAAGTCGAAATTATAATTTCATGATTTATATCACGGCATAATAAACCGTTTTTTCGTTTTCCCTGACGAAAAACAGTGCAAGTTGGGCAATGGCCGTGGGCTTAATCTGTATCGTGCGGTCGGTATGCATATCGTTCATACGGTGTACACGGCTCTCAGATTGTTCCTATGAGTGTGAGATATTTTGAGTCTTAATATAATGCATTTTTGCGAGCGAAGCGGCGTTACGCAAGGATGCCTGGAGAACTGGTTCGACCGGCTTCAGATCTGGGCCAGAGCCATCTCCCGCTAAGATATTACCGCTAATAGATATTGAGCATCAAGCCACTAGCTGTATTGCCTCTGCGTTCGACCCCTTCAATTTCCTTATGGATTGTTGCCGACGTCTCAGACAGCAATAAAATAAATAAGTTACGTTTTTAGTGACTCTAAAGGGTTTACTCAATTTTACAGATATTTTTGTGTTTACTACATTGAAGTAGAAGTTAAAAGATAAGTTATTACGAGTAGGTATAACTGTTGTATCAAATATTAAAAAATATTGAACAACTGAATTGGAACCAGTATTGAGATCAGTAGGCCTACCATGAACTTTTAGATAATGATTCAATTCAAAGTCAGTACCTAAACCGCTTTCTTTTCGTACCATGAAGTGTGGATTGCATTGGTTACGACCCCAATGCAAAAATGCAATGTTTGAAAAATGATGATTGAAAAGGATAACGTTATATGAACTATAAATAACTCTGTCTCTTTTACTCACATGTTTTTACGACGCATTCCGAACGCTCATTCGGCAACGACTTAAAGTGTATGTCTTTAAGACGTCATTGTATGAAAAAGCAAAACAATTTAGTTTACGTCTTCAATTGAGTCACAATAAGAGTTCAGATCATTAATATATTATATGAAATACATCGTTTTTATTTTTGACTTGAAAATATAAAAGCAATTATAAAATAATTTTGCACAATTAATCCGCGATTAATTAAATATAAGAAGTATATAATGCTAAATGTAGAGTGGACTATCCCTCTGGTGGAGGTTTGTGCTTGTGTTTTTACTAATCCTGCATGCATCGAATATTATATCGATATATTTTTTCTATTTACTTAATCGCAGATTATAGCAAAATAATTTCATTATTACTTTTATACTGTGCAATACTTTAATTTCAAATAAATTGATATCTCGGAAGAATAACTCCATTGGCGTTGCACAACTCAAATTTCACTAAGTGCTGACATTTCATTAGAATGATATTGGAATCGTGAAATGGGCCGCATCCGATTGATTGAAGTTGTCGATGATCGGCTGCGCGTGCGGACGCTGCCTGCCCGGTATCGATTGTTGCGAAACCTATTATCATTATTTATTATTAGGGTGTAGCCACATGTTCAATAAATAACTAAAATAAATCGCATTAATGTTTATAATTTAATTTTGGCACCTTTTTCGCACAAAGAATCAGCTTAGCGATTCAACGCGGAAACGCTGCCAGCATTCTTGGGACCATTCCACGTGGGCATGATTTGTATAGTAGTAGCGTGTAAGTAATTTAAGATAGATATATATATAGATAAATATAACTTGTAAATTTTAATTTAAATTTTACAACGCATATTTCTATTACTTTTTATTTTTGTATATTTTCAACATTCAAATTCTGACTAAAGGATGTGAGATAAACCTATCCTTTTAACTTAAACGGGTTGCTTTAACTTTGTAATGCACGAGGATGTTAAATTGAATCGTTTATTGAATAGAGATATTTTAATCTCTTAATATTTTTGAATTTTTTTTAATAAATTTCAGTTTTAAATAACATTAAAGCTTCCACGATTTTAAAGTAATAATAAAAATTATCATGCTATAATCCGCTGCTTCCACGATTATTTTGGTTTTCTGTTAGGTCTTCGATTATACATGGAATTTCTTCTTTTTATCAAAATTTCAAGAACGAAAACTGAGTACCTAAAAACGTACCATATTTTTTTTACAGTAACTTCTCCTTACAACCTATAAATTTTCTATGCTATTTCTGCAGCTTTGACGGCACAGTGAAGTTTATATTCGTAAACAACGGGATATTCTAGGTCTTTCACTTAGACCAGTACGACATTAAAAAAATCTTAAATCAACATACATTTTAAGTTGATAATAATTTTAATGACGTAATCCAAACCAAACGACGTTTGAGAACAAAATGGATAATCGGACATCACGCCAACTACGTATGTAAGGATCTCAATAATTCACTAACTTTATGACCTAATTACTCTCCTTCGTAAATAATGAATGTCCACAGCTTTTATGCATGTATTCGTTATGAGCGGGCTTGCTGTGTAGTGTTAGCTTACTCCTTCCTTTTTTAACTGTTTTTGATATTAAGACTGTCTCTATAAAATAAAATAAAATAAAATATTTCTTACAAGTAACTAAATATTTAATAAAATTACTGACATTATAATAAAGACATGTTGATACGTGACATGTTTCAAGTAAGTACATATTAGAAGTAACCGTTATTTGCAGAATTCCACGATAAATTGCTGTGTTATAACTTGTTTTTAATTACTTTAAAGTTAAACACGTTAAAATAATTGAAAGTTTGTGTTGGTAACTTCCATGTAGCTGTGACAAAATGTTCAGGACTCGGAAACTCATTTAAACTGTATAAATACGAATGCATATATTAAATATTATTCTATGTCATACTCGCATGATACGTATATGTACAGTTACTTTAATTCCCGATAAATCTAATTTATTGGGAGCTCGTGCAATCATGCGCATGTACTCAGTAAATACAGAGTTTATCTCGGTAAATAACTAGACAGGGGAAGATTCATTAGGCGTCGATCCGTGTCGAGCGGCGCTGTAATCGAAGCAATTGTTCTCTGGAAATTCAATTATTAGCTCAGAGGAGCCGCTCGAGAATAGAAATAGAAAATACATGGATGATGAGACAGCGTTGCGTTGTAGGGAATTACGAATAATTGTTTGCAATATATCTCGATTGATTATAATTAAATGTTTAGTAATTGAAGATGCGATTTGTTATGTGAAAGGTAGGTGATGACCGAACGGCCTGGTCATGTAAAATTGCTTAATACCTTGTGTTACCTTTATTTATATAACGGGTATGGCACTGAATGGAATTGACCTGTTTCAATGTTTTAAAATTTATTTGTATTGCTAAGAAAAGACACATTTAAACACAATATATTTTACTTAACTTAAATCTATCTTGTTATTGAAATACGAGTGCTTGCGAAAGCATACGCGTTAAGCTTTGAGTATGATATTTTGTGTAGGGTTTAAGAAGCCTTTGATGGTATTGATGTGTAGCCCGAAATGCTATATAACTTTTTCGGGAACACTGATTATGTTGATATGATGCTTCCGAAACCTCTGACTTGATATTTTAAGTATGAGCTTAATAGTTGATACAGTTTATCGGATGCTCAAGATTGGACAGCGTTTTTGACAGTGAAATTGAAAAGATTTTTTGTAAAGCCGTTTCACAGAAAAGTACTCCCATTAATACCCATTTATTTCCCATCCCAATAACTTAGAAAACCATGGCTCAGTAATCTACTACTATTCTTATTTAAAGTAGAAGAACAACATATTACTACTTGTAGTACAATAAATTGTTAGCAACACTCGTTCTGCGGTAGATATTGCGGCGACGCGTCGTGCTCAGTGCTTGTAATTTCGATACTAAGGATCCAATGTAGTTCGCTCTCACGCTTCCGATGAATTAAATAATGGCTTTTATGTTCCGTAAAATTGATATTTTATGATGGTTATATCTAAACTATATATCAAAATTACATAATAATCAAATTGCCTAATACGATATATTACTACAATTATGTAAGATTTTATTCTAAAGTTACAGTTTACAATTAATTAAATGCAGCGAATTTTATTTTTATGTTTTATACTACAACACGTACGATACGAGTGGTAGTTACTGTGATAATCATGTTATAAAATAGTTTAATCAGATCCTAACTTTTCCTACAAATTTTTGTCATTTAATTCTAAAATCTTTCGTGTAAAATTTTCTCTCGAATATCTATTGATAAGATTAGAAGATAAGAAATGAAAATTCTTATAGTGTACAGTCAGCGAAACGATCACAAAATTAGTATCTTATTTTGACTACACTAATATAAGTAAGCCGCTTCAATAAATGAATAAAACGGATACCATAAAATTATCAATAATATAATACGAACTTCAATATATACTGAAATCTGGATCCTAACAGGGTGTCCATTTTATGTTAAGATAAAACAAATATGTTTCTTATTTAATCATATGCCACAACGTATTATGTTCATATAAATTTATTGCCCTGATATACTGCGATACTAAGGACTGGGAAAATTCATACAATAGCATAAAATTGAATTATACGAGACCAACTGTTTAAGGGGCCATAATAGCGTACAATTATGCTATTCCAGACCAACCTTTAGACCCTTCAATAACATTCCCCACGTGGAATACACAAGTGCCCGACAAGACCTAGCCTTATTGAAAGTCGTTGGGAATATGGAAAACATGATCCTAACTGTAAATTTATTTGTAACGTATTGTAACTAAATGGGGTGCCTTATAAATTTTGCAATTGTCTAGTGTCATTAAATATTCCATAGCATAAATCAAAGCGTTATCAGGAGTCTTCGCGGTGTTACATCGCGGAGGCTTAGAGAAATAATTTAAAGATATAGATAGTTCGGATTACGAACATCGACAAAACAGAAACGACGTCTTCGCCTAAGAAATATTTATCTTCTCATTGGAAAGCTATAAACGGGTTTAAATTGTATATGTATCTAAAGGGAGCAGCTGTCGCCGCAGGACTCTGTTACGAATTAATTTGCATTACTACGAGTATTACTAGTAGGTAGGGATCGCGTGGTTTTTATCCATTGCAATAACTTCATGTATGTACTTAACTCCAAAGCAAAAACAGTGCTGCCAATTACTTTATTTTTTTTAGAAAATAGTTAATTACACATAGATTAACGCTAAGGATGTCAGGGAAATTAAATCCCGTCATCCATCAGCCGTAATGCTTCTTTTTGAATATAAAAAAGGTGTATAAATGCATTGATAAACAATCAAAGATAAACTGTAATTAGAGCAATTTTCAAACTTTTACATAAATATTATTGTTTTCAATAATATGGTATTAGAATTTAACTTAATTTCATTGTGGGGTGTTTTAATAGACATTAAATAGCTTGTTAATTTTAAGAATGCTAACATAAATATAAAATCAAAGACTAACAATTTGTTGGTTCTTTGAGCCTGGGTGTATTTAAGCATGTATTAAAAATTATATATGTAGTATATATACCAGTTGTCCGTAACCCATAACACAAGTATCAAATTACTTAATTTCAGGTTGGACGACCGTGTGTCTAAGTGTCCCATATATTTATTTATTTGATTATATATAATCGAAGATATTTGTTATTATTTATATTTATTACACATCTACATAAATCTGTATGGACTTTTTAGTAACGAGATCGCTTGGATGTTCTATTTTGCCGCAGTGGCGAGAGTATTTTCTGTCTTTCGGCCTACTGAGATATTCTATAGGCAAGAGGGTACTTGGATTGTGATTTCCAAAGATCTCAAAGTAAACGATAAATATGTATTGTAAGCCAGAAAGCCAATCCTTCTCGCCACTGTTTGTGCTTATCGAATATCCACTCGTAAAACGAAATACTGAAGCTCGATGTATAATATTCAAGCTCACATGTTGCTAAATGTTAAGGTAACAATTACAACAAAATAAAAAACTAAAAATATTTATTATTATACCAATTTTTGTACACAATTTAAGAATTATTGGCGTGAGGAGCACGAAATGTCTTTAAGGGAACAGCGAAATGATGTATCTTAATTGAGTATCTGATCAAGATAATCCAAGAGCATACGTCAAATTAATTTATTAGATATGCATTACACGTAGTCCCGTTCATAATTTTAAACTCACCCACACATAACTTAAATGTGTAATTAAGAGATTGATTAATACAGATACTGTTGTTTGGCGCACGGCTATTAAGTATCGACTTAAATATAGAGTAGCAATGATTAGGGTGGAAAATTACTTCATTGTAGATATTGAAAGTGATGAAATTTGTGACGTGTCATGAAACTATATATTTATAAATATGAAAATACAGAATTAAGGCTGAAACAGTTCTTTTAAGAATAATTTGCGGTAGTTTGTAGTAAATATCGTAATATATATTTATTGACATTCAGGTAAAATGTACAATAATTATTTTATTTTTAACTAGCTGTACCAGCGGCTTCGCCCGCGTAGAAATTATTTGTCGCAAAAACAAATTGAAATTGAAATTTTGACATAAAAGTTGTTATTGTAAGTTAACCGTAAGAGATAGAAACATGCTATTGTGGACTTTTTTGTAGTATTTTTGTAGATCTACAATTATCTAGTACATTACTTTAGCGTAACTCTGCTGGTTTACGCAGCGCACGCGACTAAAGCGAGCAAGTTTTTTAACAACTGCTCGAACTCTGCAAAACAATGTACATATTACCGATATATCCTATTTACCTAAACCATCCGGAAGTATTTCACTATCTTTTGGTGAAAACCGTACAAAAATCCGTTCAATAGATTTTGAGAAAATCGATTACATACAGACAGACAGCTTTTTGGGACTTTGTTATATAATAAGTATAGATAGATGTGTTTTCATTGTGATGTGGTTCATGTGTGATCCGTATCTATGTTATTTTTCCATTTAAAATTAGTTCACTTTAAATTTGATGTAATCATTTTAATGATGTTTGGATGCCTATACAGAGGTGGATAATGCAACTATGCTTAAACAGTTACATATATCACCTTAATATTACTATAAAATTGCTGTAATATTACTTTTAAATATTATAAGTAATAATTTATATTTAATTTTTTTTTACAGTTAAATGTAAAAAAATATTTATGGAGACTTCTATTACAGTCCACCAGATAGTGTCCAAAAGGCACACTTTTTAGGGCAGTTATACGTTTAACTCTAGTATACGTTTAAGAGTATTTAAATATTCACAAGTATGTATGTGCGATAAAAGATAAAAGACTTGTCGACTTCTCTGAAATGTTCACCAAATAAATTAGGCAATCCTAATGCCTTTTATGATTCAATATGGCCAGTTCAAATATTTTTTGTAGCGTTAAGGTTCACACAATTCAATAATTTATTTTGTCGTTTATATTTACTGCATATTGCCTGTTAGTAGCTGATTTAATTTTTACAGCAAATTTGAAGTAATGGACAAAAGCGGGTTATTGAATTAATTCAAGAAATCCCGATGTTGTTTTGGTTAGATCTGAAATCGTTGGCGTATAGCATATGAAAACAGCAATGAACAAGATCAATACATATAGAATAATCAGTTCACTTCCTTAAAACTAGTATTTTCTAATATTATACTTATGAAACACTACTTATAAATTACAAAAGGTGCTACCTCGCTGCCTTACATTTCTTATACCTCTATCCTATTAGTTATCTTGCAACCGCTGTACTGTCATTAACGTTTAACGTTCTAAGCAAAAACACAGGTACAATTTTCAATTTTCCTTAGAAACTATGATTGGCAATCAGTAGGTATGCCATAATTCGCAAACCATGAAGCTTATCGCTGATAGAAACAATTAATTATTATTAACTTTTAAAGTTGGCTTTTAACAACTGCTATTTAATATTTGCATTACTTAGAGCTTTAAATAATGAAATAATATCTAGTGATGTATTTTCCGCCGTGTGTTATCCGGTTTACTAGAATAGACCACCCCCATTTCTTGCGGAGGTTTAGTAAAAGGCAACTAACGTAAGTTGACCCGACGTGTGGTATCCGGATGAGTAAAATAGATCACCCTCATTTCTTACCGAGGTGTCGTAAAAGGCGACTAAGGTAAGTCGACCCGCCGCGTGGTATCCGGCTGAGTAATATAGATCACCCTCATTTCTTACCGAGGTGTCGTAAAAGGCGACTAAGGTAAGTTGACCCTCCGTGTGGTATCCGGCTGAGTAGAATAGACCACCCTCATTTCTTACCGAGGTGTCGTAAAAGACGACTACGGTAAGTTGGCGTCAGGCAGGTAACCGGTCGTAAAATACCTAGCCAAATCATGTAACAACATCTTTATACCATGTTGTGCCGACCCCACTTAGAGTGGGATAAGGGCAGGAGAATGATGATGATTCAGTAATATATTTTAGTAAATATAGCATTCACAGCAAAATATATTTTAAAAAAATGATTTTTTTTACCAATAAAAGACGAGAAATATGGTTTTTAGTATATTTTAATTGACTGGCCTGTTGGCGCAGTTGGCAGTGATCATGTCTTCGGTTCCTCGAGTCGCGGGTTCGATTCCGCCAAGGGCTAATAGTTTCTAAAAACATTTTGTTGGATTCGATTCGAGTCTAGATGTATATATGTATTTTAATATGTATTTAAAATATATATGTATATATTTACCACCTGTCTGTCATCCATAACAAATGTATTAAGTTACTTTCTTTGGGGGAAAGACAGTCGTGTGTGTAAATGCCCCATTTATTTATCATGTATTTATTTTTTTACTATTCTTCAACTCGATGACAGCTAATTCCGATTACATGGTTAAGCATTTTAATAAATTTTCGGGATCTAAATGTAGATTCCACCTGATAGGTGATCGACTAAAAGTCGGCAACTAGATCCGTTATTAACATAATATTGTGTACAATATCTTATTATATCAATCACTGACATATATAACTGGTCTATTTTAAATGACATGCTATGACTATGCAAAACATGCCCACTTGGAATTGTCCTAAGATTGCTGGCAGCGATTCCGCGTTGAATCGCTGATTCTTTGTACAATTTGTTGTACAGCAAACAAGCAAGCCCTCTTGTCACCTTATGATTCATTGTGGTGTGAAAAGGGATAAGAATTTTGTTTCGCCCTTATGGCCCTAGGAAGCTGTAATAGCCCAGCGGTGAGACCGTGCGACTCTTACGAAGGGAACACGAGTTCAAACCCGGGCAGGCACCAATGAGTTTTTCTATTAAAAACTCATATGTCTAATTGATGATTGCAATTTATCACACACTTTTCGGTGAAGGAAAACATCGTGAGGAAACCTGCATATCTCTAGAGAATTCTAAAGATATATGTAACCTAGCAACCTTTTTTAGCTCCAACCCTTCTCTCCAGAAACGGAGAGAAGGGTTGGAGAGGAGGAGAGGAGGCCTATTCCCAGCAGTGGAATTGTAACAGGCCGCTACTTTACTTTACTTTACTATGGCCCTAATATGCCAAGACGCAGTAGATAATAGAGGGTATTTTAACACGTGAGTGGTCGCGAACGTAGTTGCAGATATAGCTTGTTTGATATAGTTTAAATCAAGCATATTAATAATCAAGCTTAAAATATATTTTAAAAGTCAAATTATCGCGGAATGAACTTAGCAGCCTTATGTGCATGTACCGTTGCTACAACATGTCTGTATGTTAAAATGACACGAGTCTCTTTGAAGCATGTATGGTATTCTATTGCCAATGGTACCTATTAGCATATACCTAAACCGTGAGATTTTGTTCGAGATTTTGGTGCCATTTTACTTGATAATAATTACGATGTGCGAATATTGCGGTTCTTTAGATTATGCTTTGACAAATCACGACTTTGCAATTCCAATGCAGCAGATTTAATGTATGGGCGGCAGTTTGCATTTTAGCCGCGACCCCGGGCCACCTCTTTCCTAATGCACGCTTATTTGAGCTTTTTAACCTTTCATCTGTTGCTGAGTTTGGAGCATTAAACAATAAACCTAAAGCTGATAGTTATTGTACCAATCGCGTCTAATTACAATCGCTCGTCTGCTTCCGTAATTATGGTAAGCGCGTTTAGACTTTATACAGATTTATTATAAGGTATACGACTAATTTATTATATGTTTGCGTGAATTATGATGTTTACGCTACGTTACGGTTGTAACAAATGGCTTTGGGTGGAATAACGTTTATCATCATATGAATATAACGAGACACAGGATGGACAGGACGGAAGAATTTGTTAGTAAGAATACCTCAATAGATATTAGTGACAAATTAGACTTTTTCAAAAAACAACTATATAAAACTTTGCAAAGAGATTGGACAGAGTAATCATCCCTAAGTTTGTAAGATTTCTTTTTTTTTTGCTTTTCTTTTTTATTTTTAATTATAATAATCAGGCTATGACTACCTCTAATTGGACTTATATGTTATTAACAACGTTATGAAATAGAACTATAATACAATATTATGTTAATTAATTACACGTGTAAGTCTGTTGGTAGTTCTAAGGAATAAATAAATAAAGAATACACTATACCTTTACCTAAGAACTTTTAAACATACTTTTTAGTAGTTTTTTTATATTTGCTTACTAACGACGATTGAAGACTAATATATATCTGATAAAAAGTGTGACAGTATATTGATTAGTCGGATGTACAGATAATTGTCATATGTTTTTTTACGATTTTGCTTTATAAATTATGAATATCGAAAAATATAATAAATTACTTTACACTTATTTTTATTATTACAACGCTACTGCTGGTTACTGAACGTACTGAGAAGAACCTGCACAGAATTAGGCTGTTGCTCTATTAAAAATATAATTCTGTTATTGTAATTTTGAGTAAGATCGTTGAATAATTAATTCCATATATTTTTATCATGTATATAATCTTCATTAGTACATTAAACTTACTACGTAATTATGCTTTTTTTTAAAAGTGCTAATTAAAGCTAAAATTTATTATAAAATTTTATCATAGTATATATGATTCTATTGAACTTGAACGAATATCTACTTGAACTCGCAAATGATTTACAACTCTAAGTAAATCAGGAACTGCAAGAGTATAAAATTTCAAAAAATACATTTTATAATTAGGATAGTAACATAATTGTTGTTTGCCTATGAAATTAATTAATACAATTTTTTTTTATTTAATAAAACATAACTTCAACAACGATATTATTGAAATCTCGTTTGCATTCGAAAGCCAATTGCTATATAATATGTACCTACGTATTTATATCACTTAAAAGAGTTGTTGCAAATTCATTATATTGCCTCATAAAGTGCAATACATCAACAAATAATTACACATTTATATCATATACCCAATCAATTATGCTTAGATTTTATAAACGTTTATTACGACTACGAACGTCACGACAGCACTATCGAAACCTAATTAAAAGATCTCTCGTAAGTTCAAAGTTGGAGAAATAATTTATAGAGTAGTCGTGAATTTTCAGCCGCTCATTTGCTAATCCACGATTGCATTAACAGCCAGGGTAGTAAGGACTAAGCTATCTAACGTTGTATGCCTTAAATGTTTTGTAAGAGTCGATCGTTTGAACGGAGCCTCGGGCGTGTTTCTATTCTGGGGATCAGAGGGTTACGCAAGTTTGGCTGTTGGAACGTGGCTAAGGGTGGAGGGAGGCGGGCGGAGCGGTGAAAGGGCTGGGCGGGGCGGCGTGCGCTGTACCGCCCACCACATTTCACCACCGCAGCCTCGCGACGCTCCTCGTGCGTCCTAATTCCATCGTCAGGTCTCCGCTCTTGGTGTTCTATTGTGTGCCAACATCCTCGAACAATGGTCTTGTGAAACAAATAGATAAGATTTATTTTCTATATACTTACGATAATTATAGCTTAAACCGAAATAGAAACAGCCTTGGTAACATATAGTGCGCCTTAAGTTTGGTAACTATATCTATTTTATTCTATACAAAACAGAATTTAGATTTACTTAGGTATATCTTAAAACATTTCACTTATATGATACTTTATTCTTGGATAAAGTTTAGTCGGCAAAAATATGTAAGTATATTATAACGTGATGACGCTCTTTAAATTAGCTAGATTCTATAAATATCGATGTATATATAATAATGAACCTATAATATTCGATACATATTATATATTTATATTATTGAATGAATCTGAAACTTTTTACCTCTTTTTAAGCAAGAAATACGAGTCTTAAAGTTACATCACAAAGACAATCGCGGTGTTATATTGAAATGAAACATTTTATTATGATTACAGTGGAGCCGTAATAATATTATATGTACTATATAAAATTATAATGAATAAATCAAACAGCCTAATCACTTAAACTTTAAGAAACGTTCTTCTTTATTAAACAGCTCATATCAATGTAACGTAAGTTCAAGTTTGATTTATGTCGAATACAAATCCGTAATGCATCAATTTTGAGTGTCTTAAAGTCTAAATAAGATGTTGCCGAACGGCGTAGTAAAGAGGCCGCATTACTCTCATTGGAGCTGAAGGGCTGGCATTATCCTCTCGCCGGAGGCCGCCTCGTGCCAACCGCTGCATAACAACGGAGACATAACAGCATTTGTATTTTCCCACTAACAATGTATCTTTTGGATTTTATTCCATGCTAATATTAAAAATAACATTAATAAATAAATAAATAAAAAAATTTATCGGGCACTTACACACACGGTCATCCATACCCAAAGTAAGTAAATTAATACTTGTATTATGGATGACGGACAACTGGTACTGATACTAATCTTCTTGACCAATGTCGATGAAATTTAGCACAATTAAAACTTATGCACCAGAGCAACTTATAGACCAAAAAATCCCGTTTATCTTTTAGTAAAAACACATATTATTTATTGAGGGTACTCAAACGCCTAATTTGACGCGAACGAAATCGCGAGTGCCACAATGTATCATTATGGGTACCAAAGTAATTTTAGTATACAAAGTAATTCTTTTGGATTTGTTTTCAGAAATAAGATACGTTTTTTGGTTATCTTATATGTTTTTAATATTGTAACGTTGCTTTGAAAAACTGTTGTATTGGCATTTATACTTCAATAAAATAACGATTTTTCTCAATGTGTAATTACTTTTAAGAAACAGTTTAAATATAATTTACAATTAAGTAATTTTTAGGGTTTATTGATGACGTTGTTACTTCATGACTAATAAAGAACGTCTTTTCAATTACTCAACAACCAATAACTGTCTTATACTTAGAATATAATTTCAAATTCAATACCTAATTGAACGGGGCGTATCAAGACACGAGCGGAGCGGTATTCATCTCGTCAACGTGTTTTGTCGCCTTAGACCTCTACAATAATATTTTATATCAAAAAGAATTATTACCTTCCAACAATAATTTATGACTAACAATTGCTAGAATGGTTTCAATAATCTTTATAACAGACAAATATATACAGTTGCCCGCTCTTACTTTATTATCTCTTATTGCTTACAAGCAGGCTTATGTGTCATTTTATGTATTGTGTCAGAAGCTATTAGAAGATTCTTGAATTTCTGTTGATTATTCCAAATTATAGAATCATCTTATTCAATAATATGAAATCATAATTGTGATAATGAACGTGACAAAAGATTCTTGCATAGGTAATATCGGTAAATTTGATATCGCGATATCATCCATATTAAAACCGTGTTCAGCTAAACTTCGTAGTTATAGCAATGAAGGTAAAAAATAATAATTTGGAATTCAAATTGCTTTTTCTTAGAAGTATAAAAAGTAGTTGCGGCCTATTGCAATCCCACTGCTGGGAATAGGCCTCCTCTCTCCGTTTCTGGAGAGAAGGGTTACCTACCACGCTGCTCCAATGCGGATTGGTAGGTTACACATATCTCCAGAAATTTCTAAAGATATGCAGGTTTCCTCACGATGTTTTCCTTCACCAAAAAGCGTGTGATAAATTGCAATTATCAATTAGACACATGAGTTTTAATAGAAAAATTTATTGGTGCCTGCCGGGTTTGAACTCGTGTTCCCCTCGCAAGAGTCTCACGGTCTCACCGCTGGGCTATCACTGCTCATATAAATTATTACGATTAATTTCATTATACAAAATGTGGTGTGTACAATATAATATAATGTTAAGATAGCTAATGCACACAAGGTCCCATCGAAACTATGCTGTGCCCATATTTTCACGGCGTTGTCACAGATCCCGAAAGGTCGGTGAACCGAAACTCCATTGTTTTCTGTTGCGTCAACGTATCGTCTGCCTCGAGCTACAATGAATTGAATTTGTATCTTCACTATTGTTAGAGTGATTGCGTGACTAATTTATTTTATTTAATATTTTATATAATTGTATTATAACTTTTATGCAGGTAGTCTAGTCTACTGTCTGATATATTAAGTAAGACAAGATTATTTTGGTTTAACATGTCGTTTAATAAAATAAATTCTATTTATACTAAAAATATGTTTTATATTTTTATCTGTTCTTATATTACAAATGCAAAAGTGTTTTTCAGTTTTCTTTTTCAGGTTCCAAAGGATCGACGTGACTTTTGAGTGAGAAAGATTTTAGTAAGTATTATGAAAGAATGTCATAAAGAAATCATGCTTCAATGTCGAAGTCGATATAAATAATTATCATTCATGGATGTTTTTGTTTACTTAAGCCTGGTATTAGAAATTGTCGATAATATTTTTAATGTTTTTTCCGTGTTCCCGAAGGACAAAGTGAAATGTTTATATTCTTATATATTAGCCCCGTATGCTTTAATTGTAGCAAATCTCATTCTTCAAGTAGATTAGTTGTGTAACAGACAAACTGACAAAATCCCAAATTTATAATATTAAGTACGGCTTTATTTTAAATATAAATATGAATATAAGGGACACTTACACACACGGTCGTTCATCCCGAAAGTAAGTAACCTAATACTTGTGTTATGGGTGACGAACAGCTGGTAAATATACTACATATATTATTTTAAATACATAATTTAATACAAATACACATCCAGGCTCGAAGAACCAACAATTTCTAGAAAATTTTGGTCCTCGGAGGGAATCGAACCCACGGCCCACGGAGCTAAGGCAGGGTCACAACCCACTGTGCCAACAGGCTAGTCAAATTATATAATAATAGTTATAAATCAGGATATTGAAAACCAATATGAATAATTTTGTATAAAAAATGTCTTATACCCATTTATAATCATAAAATCAGACACTGTAAGAAAAGCAATTGAATATTTAATTTTCAGTAGTGTCAAGCTCACTGAAATTTATGTTTATCTTCTTCTGCATTGTTTTCGTAAAGCGTAAAGAGAAAATACCTTAAAAGCATTTATTATAGGCTATTTCACCCTTACGAAGGTTCCAGACAATGGTTTTAGTATCGTAATTATCTATCAATAGTTGTTGCCTGAAGCATTGACCGTTATGGCTCAGCCCTCAGTACGCTGAGTACAAAACTGAAGTACACCTTCAGAATTCTGTATAAATTTTCGTTTAAAATTCACTGTTTAGTAATATTCTGGATAAAATGTTAAAATATAAGTTTTAACTGTTACTATCACAGCAAGGTAAAGGTTTTCTGTCTTCGGAGGAAAGGATAGCTAGGAGTAGTTATAGGATAAAAGATATGAAAATTTCTGATTTTCCTTCTCATCATCATCCTCCTGCCCTTATCCCATTCTAAGTGGGAACGCCACAACATGTTATAAACATGTTGTCACATAATTTGGCTAGGTATATTACGAGCACCTTACGTCAACTTACCTCAGTCGTCTTCTACGACACCTCGCTAAGAAAGAGGGTGGTCGTTTCTACTCAGCCGGATACCACACGGCGGGTCGATTTACCTTAGTCACCTTTTACAACACCTTGGTAAGAAATGAGGATGAACTATTCTACTCAGCCGGATACCACACGGTGGGTCGACTTACCTTAGTCGCCTTTTATGACACCTCGGTAAGAAATGAGGGTGGTCTGTGCTACTCAGACGGATACCAGACGGCATCAGATTTTCCTTCTGGAATACAGAAAAACATTATATTATATTAGATTATATTAGATCATAATTCAGGGTATCTTGACTTATTTTGGTGCGATTGAAATTACGGTTACAGCTAGCTACAAATATAACATATATATCTCGGAGGAAAGTTATTGTTTGTTTAAAATTTATAGTGCCAAAAATTCCTTAGGTTATTATGGATGACGTGTTAACTGTATTATTCATTGTTTACTATTGTGTGATTGTTATTTCTAATTTACAATGGCTCAATAGCCAGGGGCTACGTCAGGGAAAGTGGTGGAATGTAAGAAACTGTTCTCACGTGACCTGCAGGTCAACCGTACACATTCTGACATATGTCAATTAAGGCACTCGCAGCCGCCGGCCGCGGATTGAGTGCTTCGACATGTTTGTGGAAACCCTACGTCGGCCAGATTGATTCATTACCTTTCGAAAGCGAAAGACGAATTGCTGATTCTCTAATATTTATTTAATTTGATCTTTATGTAACTTCGAATATATTGCTCGGATTGGTTCCCTTAATATCATTTGTAATCGTCAATAGTAATGCGTTCATAAATTGTGTCGTTAAGTTAATGATACAAAATTACTCACGTTATGTACATTGAAAATAACAATTATAGAGTACGAGCTCAGATAGCCACATGGTGGGCATGTGTGACTTTGTGGCCAGGGAATCACGGGTTCTATCTTCGGTCGGACACCAATGAGTTTTTGTATTTAAACTTATGTCTAATTGATATTTGCTATTTATTGCACGGTTTTCAATAAAGAAAACTTCGTCAGAAAACCTGAAGAATTCGTAGAATACGTGGTGGATCTAAGCTTAACCCTTTTCTGCAAAAAAGAAAAGAGAGATAGTAACAGGCCTTAATTTTAAATTATTTGCACGGATCTCCATTCCAATGATAAATAACTTCTTTGTTTCAAGTGTATCGCAATTTACCGCCTCGGAGATCGATCAGCTCCTATTATTGGCAGAGGTCGGACGTGTATAAACAACGATTTCGTGTCGTTAATCCGGCGCCCCGTCTCCGAGGTGAGAGCCAGCACTGCGGGCTGCGGCTCACCTCACGTATCGTGGAGATAACGACTTATAACAATCATAATGATACACTAAAACGATAAACAGCCAGTTTTAGTTGCAATTTTGTATGTTTCATTCATATTTAATGCTGATGTACGAATTTTATTGAAGCTAGTCTATGATTTTCTAACGCTGTTTCGTAGTCAATTCCAGTAATTTCATTAAACGTAGGTTAAGTGTGCGTAATAACAGTATGAGGAATGTAGCTGCTATACATGCAATCATGGGAATATATTGAGTATTAATAAAACTATTATTAACTAATTTATACTCCGTATGTCCGTGCTAATGCTAAATAAGTGTATTAGCGTAAAATAATCATAGTATACTAATAAGAGTATACCATGATTTATAAATCTTCTTCAACCACGCCTGCTTTTTTTTGTAATTTATATTTAACACGCTACTAGTTTTTATTCGAAGAATTTGTAGTTTGGTTGCCACCAGGTAAAAATTAACTATTCCTATAGAAAAAGTCATGCTAACACAAATTAAGTAGTAAATATTGGCCTCATAAAAAAGCTCGGAGTACTACGCTGGCAAAATCTAGGGGAAGAGACCACGAGGGCAAAGTCCAATGCGCTGGACAGATCAAATCCGTACCACTTTGGACAGCAGGATGTACGAGACCATGCACGCTGCCAACAAAAGACCCTATTGGCGAGATATAGTTCGCACCTAAGTGATCTGTGGTGGGGGTCAAACCTCAGCATTGAATACGACTCGAGGAGAAAGATGCTCGGAGTATCTTTGCGTGATCAATCTAAGATGAGTACATCCGTAGAAGTACTAAAGTGACGGGCATAGTCCTACAGGTCGCGAAGCTGGCAATTGGGAGACCACATAGTGCGAGGAACTAAAGGACATTAGAGTCTCAAAGCGCAAGAGTGGCGAGTAGATAGACCCGACCAATACGTGGCTAGATAAACTCGAAAAGATCGGGAGAAGACGCTGGATCCAAGGGGTGCAGAAATTTGTAACAGGCAAATTCTTAAAAGCGATCTACAAAAACAGGAAAAAAATATGTAGCACATACATCAGCATTAAAAATGATGACGATTACTACAACAAGTACCTTCAAATACCTTAAATAAGAACCTTATATAACATGTACTTAAATATTGCAATAATTTAAAATAAATACCAATTTTTATATACAAAGACGTCTTCCCATATATGTTCGAACATAAATCTTTAATACCTAATTTGTGTCTAATATTATTTTCAACTATTAGAGCGTTAATCAATTTGCATATTTATGTTTCAATCGGAGCCTTTCGACGCTACCGACTAGTGTGACTTAATCTTTAATTGTTGCTTTCAAACCAAATACAAGGTCATGATAAAACATTACGTAAGTGACAAGATGAAACATGTTATTTGTCGGAGTATTTAGTTTTGTATTTAAAAATTAATGTTCTGATTTAAGGTAATTACCCACCGTGATACGCGAGATATATAAATTAATATTCACAGTGAGCTTTAAATTTGATCCATAGACAAAGCAAAGTAAGTTATTAATCATTAATTTATACGGCTGTTTACTGTTTGAATATTGTTTTATTGATTTTGATTAATGTTTCGCTTATCTCAAATATTCTTTTTGTAAATTAACATACCTAAATTATTGTTAATTATTTTCGCACTTGCGTAATTAAACAGGCTTGTTAAAGAAATAGAGCGTAATGCAATATTACTTCTAAAGGCAGATGATAAATATATCAAAGTAGTAAGGAGAAGTAGTAGAGTCACAATAGATTTTTAATAGAATAAACATAATGTTTCTACCACCAGTTAGCAATGCTGTCGTTCGCTGGAAATAAATGGAATGAACCTTATTCCCATAATTCTGATTTTGCATACACATTTTCATTACCAATAACAATTTTTCTGCGCGTGAAGTCTACTCCTGGGATGGATTTCATACATTGCTGTTTAGGTGGTAAATATGTAAATGGATTACCTTTTGAAGTTCGTATTCTGTTAATGGTAATAACAAAACATAAATTAATAAAAGGACTCCAAAAAAATTTGTTTCCTTGTTTTAATTCAAATAAGTCAATCGATCCGATGAATCTCTCTTTAGGATGGGTCGAGATGGAATTAGACAAGAGAAACAAAACTACTTTTGAAAAGATTCTAGCACTAAAACGGGAAGTAAGATTGTATAAAAGTGTTAAGTACAAATAGTAGTATAAAAAATATTTTAAGTAAAACTGAATGTGCTAGGAACATAAGTTATAATAGAATTATTTTGCTATAATCCGCGCCTGTTAATAGAATCTATGTAATATTAAGTGCAGGAACTGGACATGCAGGACCAGTCACCACACGTATCACAAAACGTGGTGGCGTTTTGTGATACGTGTTTTTCCAACAACACACACTACACACACTCACTACGACAATCTTCAAGATCGTTTCGCCCCATAACCTAACGACCAAATTGTAATGCAAAGAACATTTTTATCCCAAGAACTTTGATCACTTTGATTAATCAAATAATAAATTCAAATGTGTTTCATTTATTGTGTTTTTCTAGTGTATTTTGCTCTAAATTTATTTGTTATAACAATAAAAAAAATATTATTGTTTCTCTTCGAATTGTACACTTCCTCCTTTTCCACTCATGGAAACTTTTTGATTTTTATTGTAATTTTATTGTACTAAAATTGTATATTATTGTACTTTATTACTTATTCATATTTTAAAGTGTTGTACATTTGCCAAGATTACATAATTTAAATAAAATAAATTATTTCCTGTCCGTCAAGTTTATTTGAAAGAGATCATTACTAAGTGTTATAATTACTAAGTATTTTCGCATTTTTGCACTTATATTACTGTGATTTTGATTTGAATTTTGATGCATCCTCACTTGATAAAAACAGACTTATTGTGAACAGAAATTTGATTATATGTGTATTCAATAAAACCTATTAGTATGTAGTAGAATGTATGCAAATCTACACGATTAAATTGATTTAAAGAATGTACGTTTGCCCAATGATTACGAGTTGTCATCTATCTTAAGTTTGACCTACGCTCCAAAGAATCAATGATTGATTGTTGTTCATGTATCATTTGTAATTTCAATTGCTAAATTACATGATTTCTCTGTTTCTATAAATCAAAAGGTTTTATAACAAACAGGTTTTCAATGATTTTTATTTAAAAGTGTGAATATATTTAGAGGGATACCGGCCTTGTTAAAATGTAGTTATACGAAACATTGATTAATAAAATACTTTAACGATTTTTTGTAATTTATATGTAAAAACCCCATTCCATTACATGTTTAAACTGTACGCTACGCTCTCAATAATACTTTTATAAGTAAACGTTATACTTAACTGTAGTTTTCGGAATTAGTATTTATTGTAATTGATATATTGATTGAAATAGTAACAGCACTAGGAGAATTTTCAAATAATTAGATTTCAGATAATAAAGTAATTTAATGTATTAATTTTAGTAAAGGAAAGGTTAGTAATTTAATGTATAAAAGACGCTGTTTTATAAAAGTATTTAACGTACTTATTACGTAATCCGTAGACAACAGCGGGTTATTACAATATTTCATTTAAAGCGCTTTAGGTATGCAATAAACTAATCTGGATAGAAAATTAATAACGTTTTGCTTAACCCGAAATTATAATATTAAGCAAACACCGTATAGACGCCCTTACGAGTGGGTAATTGTTGACTAATCTATTTAAGATAATTTTGTCTCTAAGAAATATTACGAACATGCAGTGGGCTGTGATCGAATTATATTTAGTCATGTTTGGTTTCTGCGGTGACTCTGGTTGTAATTCAAAGTAAACGGAACAAGTCATAGGTATACATGTCCAAGTCCACTGTCAATCGATTATCTGTCCGATAAAGTTTATGTAAATTTCGATTCAAATGTATACTGTATTCATTTTCAAATATAGGGAGAGATTCCGATAATATGTAATGAGAGATGATCTGTTTGAATGATTTATCTTCACGATCAGTTTACATTTATCCGATGGTAGATGTAGGTATCTCTTGCGTGCCAACATCGGATATATGGATTTTCATCTTTATTCAATGACAACCACTTTATATTATTATTGTCCTATCTATCAGATCCATCTGAACTCAAGTCGACATAAACTGAAATCTTGAAGCCAGAAACACAATTTGGCTATCTTTTGTAGAAAATATTGAATTTGTAGAAATACAGAAGCGTGTAAGCGTGTAGTTGGATTAAATTGTATTCTATTAAAACGAATAACATCGTGTAGATATTTAAGTAAAAAATTTTTTTGTGAGTCAGATAAAAAAATATCATCACTTAGATACATTTTAAGTAATTAACAAGACAAGAAATCTTATTTTTGTTTTCATACTAATTTTACTAGAATTTTTTATTAGGTTGATATCAGACTCAAACTCATTTTTTATGATGGTATAATTTACCCTTTTTTTATCAGATTTTTCCAATTCTCTCACATATTTAATTGAGTTAAGTTTTCCAATTGTATATATTGCAAGATAAATTGTTTGATCGTTCTAAAGATTTGTAATGCAAATTTGTAATTTCGATTTTGATTTTAGAATAGTGTGTAAATAATATCACCTATCATTTTCCTATGAGATTGTATGTAGTAACAAACATATATAACAATAAATATATTCTTAAATTTCTTTAAAAAGTTTCTTTTTAGAGATAAGTGCAAATTCGGTGATTCATTCATCAAGTCATTGCCAGACATATAAAACCTTAATTAATTCAGAACAAAAGAAAACATGACCTCAACTTCTATAGAATAAGATCCTAAATAAAGTAGCAGTCCATTGTCATCCTACAGCTGGGCAAACGCAAAGGCCGCTGGAAGAAAATGATTATTAGTTATTGCGATCAGGTTTGCTAGGTTAGACACAGTCGAGTTATTTTCGCGATTTCTTCACGATGTTTTTCTTAGCCATTAGCATGATTTTTTTTTACTTTTATGTATTTAAATACAGTTCTAATGGCCCTTCTTACAAATCTTATGTATAAGATTTCATAGAATTCATAAGTTCATGCACCAATTTTGACACCGTATCGTAATGCAGGGCATTTAAACTTAAAAAAATAAGAAGAATCTTAATAAGAGTTAAAGTAAGAGTTAAATCAAATAAGAACATAATGAACATAAATAAGAACATATATAAAAGTGATATTAACATATTTTGCAAGCATTAGTAGATCTGATGCAATCTACTAACAAATGGTAATACATTTATTGAATATCAAATTATGTATCTTGTCTAAAGAACAGCGGCGCTGAAAGGCCTAGGGAGCTTCCGCCGAGGCGCTAGTAAATCGCTCCGCCGGTACCGCCCCAGCACGTTCCCTATACCAGTTATACCGCGTGATTGCGGCCAATTATTTTCTGTTTGTCTCTAATTACGCATGCGCCGCAGACGTCGCCGCTTATCAGTTATCTGCCCTTCGGCCCAAGATTCAATCGGTTTAGCTAATCAGCTCAATCCGTTTGTATAGACCATCTCCGTTCTCAGTACAATCTCGCAACAAGAATTTACGAACCGTGTTATTTACAGAATGAGTACAATTTAGGTATTGCCATTGAGACTCATGAATAGCAGTTCCTACCAGACAACAATATATGTACTTCAAGGTACATTTTATGTCATTTAGATTCCAGTAGAGAAAATAAACTGACCTATTTAATCCTTACCTATTTCAATATGCATAGTTATAGGTTCAGTACGCTTTGTCGCGTGGACTTTAGATCCAAATTAAAAACAGTCTTTGACTTTTTAATACATATATTATCGATATTATCCGTTAAATTTACATGTTATTCTGGTTAAACCTGAAAGAAGGACAAACAATACCATTTTCTATGGATATGTTTATTCTAAAAAAAATATTACATCATCAATCAATTATAACAACGTACTTTAAATTGTAGTCATTGCTTATCAATTCAATAAAATAATAATATTCCACACCTGACTGCATTAACGCAGAATGATTAATTTTTTAATAAAATTTAAAGTATTTTTGATATACTTGAAATAGCAAAAAACGTTAATAATAACTTAATGACCGTCAAACCCGTCAAAACCGTCAAAAAATTATTAATTCGTTACAAAGCACGACTAAAATAATAAAATATTCCCATAAAACTGATCTTGTTATTGTTTATCGTCAAACGAAAAGCAGAAGATGTAACATAAACCATGACGAAAGTATCGCTACTCTTTGAATACTTACTTGAGAATTATGTGATTGTTCCATATCGAAGCTTTGAACATAATGAATGATGGTGTGTTTTTATTCTTTCTTGTCTTCTTTTAGTCATTCATTGAAAGCAAAAAAAATCTTTATACAGTAGGTCATTGCAATGTCATACTAAGTATTAATATGTCCGCATATTTGTGCGCAATTATAGTCGCATTAATAAGAGCTTTTATAAAATTTCGATGTAGTCGAAATCGCAGTCGGTTGCTGGATAATCGAAAATATAAAATTATTGATCACACCGAAGTGATTTTGCATTTTATTCAACCAATCTTACGTTGCAAAAGCATGAAAAATTGCCTTCACGTAGGGCGTGTGTTGTCACGCTGTCAACAGGATGATTTGAGTCGTGCGTGTCTCACTCTTGGGAGCGCTCAGACAGTATTAATTTATCCGCAAGTCGTGCAAACAGTGACAAGCGAATTTTGGTCAGTGTAAAGGAGCTAAATTAGATTCCTTTTAGAAAAAATTTAGCTAATAAAAACATGCTAACTGCATACTCAATAGTGACTATTTCAAATGCTTTGTTTCTCTTAAGCTTCGGGAAAAGCAAAATACATCCAAACTGAATCCTCTTAAATCAGTTGGTTTTATATTCAAGTAATAGCTTTATTCATAGCGAAATCATAAACGCAACTTTGCCAGCAACCCGCAACTTTGCCACATAACCGAGCCAGCGAAAATGAGGTCCTAGTTTTATGACATCGATTGGTCGTATTTATGATTAGTTTGAATTCAAATTCAAAATACTCTTTATTCAAGTAGTAGTCAAAGTTTTACTGCCAACCTTCCTTTATGTCGTCCTAAGCAGTGATCTATCTCACAAGACAACGCCGACCTTAGCTTTAGGAGCTTCTGCGCTCTGCTCTACGCATTTTTTACTTGACGATTCGTTTAGCGCACCTGTCTTACCTGTTGTCTCTTTAAAAGTCATTATTGCTTACAGATTGCATATTATTCAATCAAACATAGTGTCAAATTCATTATAACACTCTTAATATCAAGACGAGAATATGTGTCAAGAACAAAAATGTGAAAACATTTCTTAATAATCCTTATTGACTTAGTAAGAAACAAGTTAGTCAAAAGATTTTCTTTTAACAAAAGCTTTATAAAATTCTGTACCTGTAAAAGTTATTAGATTAATTTTAAGAGAAGATGTAAAATGTAAATTTAATTTATTTTTCCAAGCGTCCGAGCATACATGGAGCACTAAGCTGACCGCACCATGCGTTTACAGTAAGCACGGTAAAATTAGGGTGCATTAAGGGAACAAGGTCGTTTTTTTTACACAGAACTTGCGGTTTCCGTGTGAATAAATTAATAATTATTTTACAAAAGATCGTCACAATGAAGGTATCTAATGCAAATAAGATCGTACATAATTTTATTCATGATTTTTTTTGTTATTAATACGTCTTAACACCTACACAATACGAAGAATATTTGCGCTCTACATTTATTTATAGCTTAAGTCACTTTACCTTGACGTATAGATTAATTTAAGCTTAAGTAAATGGGACTGTCATTTGCTACTTCATATTAATTTAACCTTGTTATTTTTTTGATTAATTGGTAAATCAATGTGTACCTACGACAAGACACCTCTACAGCATAGACGGGTTGCCAGTCTGTACGATGAAATACAGCGATTAGATGATACAAATTTCAGCTGAATACTTGTAATATTTTTATACTGTTAGAAAGTTGAAACGTGTCATTCTTTTATTATTTTTATCGTTTGGGTTTCATAGTCTGGTAGTCAGTAATAAATATTTGTCATTTTATCAATTTGGTGATAATTGCGGAAGTCAAATTTATTCTATCGCAAAATTTATATTATAAATTGCGACATTGCATATTCAATTATAAACAACAATGGTTTTATTGCGAATTATAACCCGTAAACGAAATAAGCTATCGTTCTATATATGGTGGATTCCTATAATCTTAAAATTATTGATTGCATTAGAATGCGCTATAGAAGTTTATGACTAATAACAAAAAACATTGTTTTAAATTTACTCGTAAATCTGTTCAAGGAATTTCTATACGACAGGGTATCTTGCCGATCGAATTTAATGGCACCCTGTGACCCTAGAGCACAGTGAGCCGGATTATCTATGTTTCATGTCGTGTTCTTGAAAGTGTTTACTTACTTTGCATGTTAGTATGGTCACCGTTTGCATATTTCGGATCTCCTGCCGTTCGCCGATGCATTGACATACTTCTCTGTTACTTTACTAACCTAATAATGATTTTTTATGTCTCTACATAGATTATCACATTCTGATATTTCATAACATTGCAAAGTACAATAACTAACACAAGTTATTTTGGGAGAATGTATCTAGGACGAATCTAGGACATATCTCTCGTCTTAACAGGGTTGTGTGTAACTATAACGGATTATCTAGAAAATCTGTCTATGGATATTATGTGTGATTAAGCGTTCAAATTTAGCAAGAACCTTATTAAGTATTTTCTCTTTGATACAGAGAAGATTTCATGAATTACTATTTTTAAATTATAGTCATAGTTCTTATACTTAGTTCTTGTTTGGCAAGTTTTTATTTTTATATATTATTTATTTTTCTCAAATTTATTGTTTGTTGTTTATGTTCATTTTCATTTTATCTTAATATAGTTCTTGAATGTTATTGTCGATTGGCGTACGCGGACGTCATTTACTTAATTTAATAATTGTTGTACATTTTGTATTTGTAACTATGTATCGTATTTATATTCTTGATGGCCTTTTTAAATAAATAAAAATAAAATTAGTAATACAGTTGTAGAGTGAGAATATGCTAAATTAATGCAAATTTATATAATCGTTAATTAGAATACGATTACGATGTCATCGTGCATTTTAGAAGCTTATTTATAATCTGCTAATTATTAATATTAAACAAAGTCATTAATGGCTACTGAACGTACTTCAGTCAGCAACAAATCACCGTTAGAAAGTAAAAGATTACTTAGTCATCGAGCTCAGATTTATCTGGATGCATTTATCAGATAGTGTGAGAAAATCTAAGTCCGCTTAGATGTCTGGCGACGGCCAAGACCTGTTCAGGGTTACCAACTTCAGTCTCATAAAACACAAAAGATTATGTAACAAAAATATACTCATATTGAATACAAGTATTAAGTTATTATTATTTTATTTATAAGAACAACTTATTTGCGGACTAACAATTTCATAATAAATTGCATCGGCCTAAATTTATTAAAAGTTCTAGTTTATAAAAACCAGAGTTTAGTTTTAAGATTCCCTCAATTATGAACGATGTTCTCATCCTGTTCCCGAAAGAAAAGCGGGATTGTTTTATTCTATACATCAGTCCGATCATTAATAATTATTCATTGTACTTTTAAATGCAAAATTCTAATGTATTGTTTGATATTATGATTATAAATATTGTAAAAAAGTACATGTTTATATTAAGGAAATAATAAAGGCTATAAATAAATATATAAGTCTGGTATGTAAGTTGATTTTTTTTTCATCTACATAGCTCTAGTAATTTAGTTAGTAAAGAGTTACAGACAGAGAAACAAATAGACTTTTGCATTTTTAACATTAGTATGGACGGGTAGTATGAATGGCAAGTTGTCATGCAAAAAGCTTTCAGCGTAGCTATTGATACAATGGTGAAAAGTTTTGATTATCGCTAAATAACATTGCAGTATTCGTGCAAATTCTATCGATTTTCAATTGGCAACTATGTAGGTTTTTTAAATATTACTTTCTTAAACCGTATACGGTTTAACAAAAGTAAATATTGTATACAATATGTTCAACCCTAATCCTAATCCTTGAATAATAAACTCAGTAATAAATATCGTTCAGACGTTTATGTAAGCGATTTAACCCTTGTTAAACTAGATATCCGTGCTGATGGGAATCAAATAAAAAATGAAAGCATTTAAAATTGTAATTTAAAAAAGCGGTCAGATATATCTAGTTTTCACACATTGGCCATTCTATACTTTAAAAGGTCTTTTTTTGAGAACGAAACAAATCAACATTAAAACAATAATTCGTTTTTAGTACCTCTGTAAAGAGCTTTTATTTGTCGATTAGGCAGACTTTTCTTGAAAGTGCTCCCAGATGATTTGACTTTTTCGTTATTGTCTTGTTGATATTGAATATCGATTTAAGTGATATCTTAACTAATTTACACAAAACACTAATAGTTTTCTGTCTATTGGTGAAAACTGTACAAAAACCTGTTCAGTAGTTTTTTTAGTTTATCGTCAACAAACAGACAGACCGTCGTGGCGGGACTTTGTATTTTATGTAAAGATTTGAAAGGTACAATGCGATAATAATAGTGTATTAAACAATCCATTTACTTATATGGAATATTGTGTAATAAGTATTCATCAACAAAACAAAAAAATTTTGGAGAATGTATGTCAAGAGTAAATGTTACAATTTTGATTTATACACTATTTAGCATAAGATTAGGTTCATGTTGGGTAACATTAAATAAACGTGTCCTAATTTCCATAACATTTCTTTTGTAATCCGTAGCTATATTGTATTGGATAGAGTATTCCAATGATAAAACTCCGTGAATAATTTCTGCATTTATAAATGGTAATTAAGTTAAATAAACTGAAGAAACAGCCTAGTACAATCTGTTAAAGACAATCTCAATTTTTATCCATTTTAATAACACGATTAATCGTCTCTTCAGGTGACAAGAGGGCTGGCTCCTTTTTCGCGCAAAGAATCAGCTTGGCGATTCAACGCGGAAACACTGCCAGCATTCTTTGGAGTATTCCACGTGGGCATGATTTGTATAAGTAATTTAAGATAGACATAATTTGTACTAATAAAGACTTTCCTCTTACATTTAATTATTAAATACTAATCTGTAAAACAGTATCTAGTCAACAAAGCCAATGCTAAGTGTCACTCTACACGTAGCGAAAGATATTTTGAACTCTGTGTAAATATCATACACAGAGTTCAAAATACTAGTCTTATCAAAAGTGTTCAACTCTGTGTATAATTGCAGCTAATTAAATGCCTACATTTAAAACTGGTTGAAAAAATTTTTTAACTAAGTTTTTATTGCAATGTAATTATAGTTCCTTATAAAAGATATATAAACTCTTTAACGTTTCTGTAAGGCGTTGAATTTTTTTGTGACGTTGATACTAATAACTTTAAGTAAACTTCAAGACAAAAATGGAATGGTTTGTAGAAACACATTGTCAATATACATAATACTGAAATACTAACCATATATATTTCAGAAAAGCGACTTTTCACCTAAGACAGAGTATAATTATTTCAAATCAGGTGACTTTGAGGTCAAGCGCAAACTTGTAATCGATAAAAACAGGTTTTGTAAACAAATTTCAAATAATTTATTCGAATTCCTTATTTTGAATAATTTTCTTATGTCACCTGACTATATATATATATATATATATATATATATATATAGTCATATATATATAACGTTATATATAACGTTATATATAACGATATATTTACGTTTCATAGAAAATACCGTAGTTTTTTGGGAACTATTGGATTATTTAATACAGATTATAGCAAAGTTAATGCATTGTTACATTATATATCCTGCATTTTGACATACATTTGTTATTTATTTGCTCAAATACGTGTTTAATATTGCGAAATTTATAATACTACTCAAAATATGTTTAGTTATATAAATGATATGCAAAATGTTTGTACAATAACAATGCTACAAGACGGATTTAAAAGTCGTCGTTAAATTAAAACTTACTAAATAAACATACAAATGTACTTATTTCTATTTATATCAATCGGATCGGATCGTAATCTAAATCGGATACTAATTTTATAGAAATCATGCTCGCTAAGCATATAGCATATAATATGCATATAGCATTTACGCCGTGAAATTACGTGCCAAAATACTAACTATGTAATGTCATTGGAAGTTTATTATAATTGAATCTAATTTTATTAGGAAAATTCATAAATAAAATCGTTTATTAATTTGTCTGTTTGTATTTGCTAGAGCGCAAGGTATTGATGCATGCGTCATCCCATTCATCCGACTTTATTTATATAACTTTGCCAATCTCCTGTTCATATGAAATGCATTATATACTGGAGTGACCGTAACGCATTGATTTAAACGGCTATACTCGTCACGAGTATCGGCTCCCACGATATGCAGATAAGATTGTGGTTGACTGATGCATAGGACAATGTAGTAATAGATAACGCCTAAAGTGAAACTACTCGGTCTGAATAATAGCTCATTTATTGAGATAAGTGTCTATTGAGCTACCATTTCAAAGAAGTGTTTCGTCTTTAGAATACTTAATTTTAATGGCTATAGTAAAATTATTATTAGGTATAAATACACTATATGTTAGACAGTATTGACGATATATTGGATATAATAAAATCATAACATAACAAAATTAAAAAATTACTTTTATTTTTTATTATTTTAGCTTATTATATAAGGTAAAACGGAAACCGACATATTGCAGGAAATAGTATCAAATTATAATAAAAGTAATACGTGTTTAGTGCTTTTACTTGGCACACTATCGAGCCACATATAATACCAGGCAATAAATAATGCACATCGAGAACTTAGAACGAAACAGCCGGCCAATTCGGTTTCGTAGAGCGCTGTCACTGTCACATACGGGTTCGTCAGTCTGTGCGACAGAGACAATGTTTATGAAGCAGAATCTAGCCGATTTCTCTAACTGAGACTCGATGTGCATTATTTATTGCCGCGTACTATAATTAGAAACAAATAAATTTTTTCACTAATTTCGTATTTAGGTAAGTCGTAATTTCTTGTACAGAAGTAAATTATATAGTGCATTAATCAAGTGTAGGAATCTAAATAATTTCAATTTTTAGTTCATCTATTTTCCATTAATTCATTGTGTTTATCAAATTAGGTAGCAGTGGGAAAGTGAAATATTGGTCATCGATTTCTGATCGATATCCAGATAGGTAAAATCATTTTATAAAAACCATAATATTTCACGCAGATAAAGTCACGAGTATACTAGTAACCTCGGACCAGCTGGGCTATCCGTGCTACACTCAATCTTAGAGTGGGTGCAATGAACACTTAACCTCGTTGCAATGATGATGCAAATTTGGCCGAGAAATCGTCGTGTATCGCACACTTTCATAACAATCCGGTGATTGATTACATAAATTTGAATACTGATGCTGTTAAAATAAAATTAAATTCATCCGCGGCACCGGGCAAAGGACGGAGGCTGATAAATTACCGGAATAATGAATAAACGAGTGTTGCGTATACATAAGTGTAATTCGATGTTGTATCACACATGCTCACTATCATATATTATAGCTATTTAATTGATATAAGATTAACTAGTAGTAATTTGAGAGTGAATAAAATTATCTTTTGCAGTGAATGCGAAAGAGAAAGTTAATAAATACGTTACTCGATGGTTTTTGTAGAATTGATTTAAAAAGAAACTTCTGTTTTCTTCGAACTGATATATAGTTATGAAGTTATGAAAGCTAATACATTGTATGCGGATGCAGCGCATAAGTAAAGAAAGATGTTTAATATAGTGCAGAGTCCAGCACAAACTTTGTTAGTATGACTTGCTTTGGGTAACTTAGCGTGATCAAAAATGTTAATATTTACAAAGTATGTCCAACGATTACAAAAAATAATTTTTTAGTTCAAAAAATTCTGTTCTTTACGAATATAAATCGTGCTGAAAATTTCTTTACAACACATTTAAATTAAAATTCATAATAGTTTTAAAACAAAACACTCTTTTAATAAAAGTAATAAAAATTTGTATTTTAAGCAGATTGTCGTTAAAGAAACGAATAGGTAATTCTATCAGACAACCTTGAAGATTAGTAAAATGTGCGAATAACAGGTTAATGGTGCATAAACTTATATTTCAAATAATTGAATACTTAGATATAAATTTATTGATGACTATATCACTATATATGTCATTAAACAGTATTATGATAAAAAAATTTAAAAGTTCATTACTTTTAAATTATACAGGGTAGTTCACAGGACATCACGAATTAGTAGAAATCATTGGAGCGTGGAACCACAACCGCCTCATTATCGTAATTCACTTTATATAAAACCGCGTAATTATTATAATGCTTATTAAACACGTGCAGTGGGCTGTAGCATTTGGAGTTACCAAGTGGCTGCAATTATCACCACTGGCTTTAACGTTAGTCAGGAAAAGTGGCAGGTGCAAGTTTTATACGAAATATTTTCCCATGATTTGTTTTAATGATGACCGAATTCATGATTATCGTCTTTAAAAATAGTAGCTGTAAGCTAAAGCTAAAGTAAGGCGTGAAAGCCTAATTTGTAATAAACGAACTGTGAGAGCACTTGCCTCTCTATAGGGGGACAAGAGTTTAAACCCCGGGCAGGCGCCGATGAGTTCTGTTAAAACTTATGTCTAATTGGTATTTTCAATTATTACATTCTTAAGGAGGTGTGGTATCCGGCTGAATAGAATAGACCACCCTCATTTCTTACCAAGGTGTTGTAAAAGGTGACTAAGGTAAATCGACCCGCCGTGTGGTATCCGGCTGAGTAGAAACGACCACCCTCTTTCTTAGCGAGGTGTCCTAAAAGACGACTGAGGTAAGTTGACGTAAGGTGCTCGGAAAATACGTAGCCAAATCATGTGACATCATGTTTGTAACGTAGGTAACCTTGGAAAGTTAAAGTAAATTTTAGAAAGAAGATATATTTAATCGACAATAACATATAAAATTTTATATAATAAAGTATATGCAAGATTCGTAAAATGCATAATCTACAAACGACTTACAAACGGACTTACAAAACGACACTACACAATGCACACATCGACTTGATGATGCTCTGTTAAGGCGGATTTAAACCAAACGAACAAGAGCGTTCTTTCTTGATCTCTTAGTGTAAATGAAAGATCGTTCTCAGTGTTTACACCAAACGATCAACAAGCAAGAATGAGAATCAAGAACTAGAATTCTTGCATCACAAGTACATTTCGAAGGATCCTTTGAACAGCGAGCACGTCCGAACACGCAAGAACGCTGCATTCATTTGTTCAACGTTCGCGCACTCTAGTATCGTTTACATCAAGTGAGCGAGCATTCTTAGAATATTCCATAGAACAAGCAATATAACAGAACTAACTACTTTGCTATAATCCGCACGGGTTAAGTGAATGCATGCAAAGCCAATGTGTATGAAGCAGGCAAAATCTACGCACCTTATACATGCAGGACCAGCCACCACATGTATAAGGCATGTATAAGGTACGTAGATTTTGCCTGCTTCATACACATTGGCTTTGCATGCATTCACTTAACCCGTGCGGATTATAGCAAAGTAGTTAGTTCTGTTATATTGCTTGTAATATGGAATTCCGCAAAGTAACGCCTGCTTCTATAAATCATATTCCATAGAGTCTTACCCAACGCAGAAAGAACACCGATGTTTGCTTACAGTAACCGAATGTCATAGAGTGGGAATGGAATGAGCATTAATTTGATGTAAATAGTCTTTTACGCTTCGGTTTGAGGGCGATTCTTTTTTCATTTATCATTTTTAATTCCCACATAATTATTCAGATAATACCATGTTCGATAAAGAAGATTCATGATACGAAAAGATTTTATTTATTAAGCCTATTTAAATATATATATTTTATTATAGTCAAGCCATATTTCTTTATAATAAATAGATGATATTTTCCACGTTTTAATTATTTAAAATGAGGTCACTTTAGCTTCAGAGGTGTTATATCAGAAATATTTATAGTCTCATATATTTGAAGATAAGTTTTGTAAAATCGTTTTGCTTTCATAATCAATATTGACCGGCAATGAATACCTCGTAAAATATTTTTTTGGTTATTACGTTACACCGCCTTGATCGAGTTATCTTTTAAAAATCCGGGTCACTTTGTTTGAAATTCTTTTCATTTTGGTTAAGCATAAACGTTTTTTTACGCATTACCGTATGCGTGATTGATGAGAAGTATTTAGCCGTGTTCAAGAAGATTGCAACGTAGCAATTAAGTAATAAATAAAATCGTACTAAGTTAAAACTTATGTGTGTAATTGATAATTACAAAGTACAATTTATTATATATTGCTTTTCGGGAAGTAAAACATCGTGAGGAAAGCTATATTCCAAAGACTTAGGTACTTAACCAAATGTAAACAAACAAAACCACGTGACTCAGGAGTACCAAAGATTTTATTGTATTAATATGATTTAAAAAAAAAGAAATTGAATTCAAACTGCAATTATCAAAATAATTTCTTTAATTAAATATTTTTTTATAAAATTTAATATTTACGCTTTAAGTTTCAAAAGCATAAACATTTAATTTTATAAAATAGATTCATCTGATACAGATTAGAGCCAATTAAATCATTATAATATAATGCAATTCTAGCAATATTAACTATATTAGATTAATTGATGTAACGTTATATTAATCTTTTAATCTATTAATCTAGGCACTCTGTGATATAGAAGTGTTATAGCATATTATGCATCATGTTTTGAACAGGTTTAAAATTTCTGTGGGTTTGGATTCTTAAAGTTGGCAGATTATAAAACATTACATAATATTTATACATATTTGTTTAAAGGTTTTTAAATATATTTGAAAAAATGTGTTTTTTTAATGAAGTCATTGTATATAGATGAACACCTTGTGTATATAGATGAATACAAACTCTATTCAGCGTTTACAGAAAGAATGGAGTTTACTGCAAGTCGTAACAATTTATAGCATACTTACTAATAGCATAGCATGACTAAAGAATTAGATTCTTGGGATATCTTTGGTTCATTAGTAACTGTGGTGCTCCGGGTTACATAGGTTGGACGCATTACAATATAAACTATTCAAACTAGTCTTACATATCGTAAAGCCGTTCTCAGTAAATGTTAGTCCAAATATCATTCCTAAACTAACAAATGAAATTGCCTAACCAAGTCTACTGCTAAATATGTCTTGTATTGTCTTTGGGTTATAATATTGTTATATTATATGTTACGAGTTATTACAATGCAAATTCATTATTCAATTTCCTTTCATTTCATTTAATTGAATGTGCTTTGAATTTTTCTATAGAATTCCACATTTACAGCCTATCAAAGACAGTGGAATTACATTTCATATAAAACTTTAATAAAGCGAAGTACCTTTTTTTTCTTTATTTAATTTAGCGACTTTTATACATCATGTATATGCCAGTCCCAGCGAAGTACCTTCCATTTACAATCCCACTAGGCCAGGTGTCGGCAACCTTCGGCATTTAGTGGCTGTTTAGTTCTACGAGTATATGCAATTATTATTTATTTTATTTAAAAAAACACTTAAAAATCATTCTTATTTATCTTGAGCCATTTGCACTTTCTTTTCACAGAAACTCTGGCCATCGATACTAGCAATTTTCAAGATTCGCTTCAGAAAAAAAATGTTGCTCTTTAAAAACTTAAATTTTGTGAATCTTAATTTTTGACTTATCAGGCTCAAAAGGTTGCCGACCCCTACGCCAGTAGTCTTTTGTTTGAGAGAAGGATTGGAAGACTATAAGTGATTGATTTTTAATTCATTATTTAAACGTGTTGTCTTAATGTCAAATATGGATTTTATAAATTAATTAACTAATATAGGTTTTCAAGTGTTTACTATTACTAGTTTTATTTAAAAAAAACTATAATTTAATTAATGTGGGGGTTAATGCTGATCCACATTAAATCATAAATTCAGCTGCAATACTGTATAAGGTTAAGTGTCATGCGATTAATTAGTACCGCATTGAACAAAGCTCATCATTAGAGCCGCAATAGTGTATCTCATTTGTGTCGATAGCGCCATTCGTGTCAAAGCTAATGAACACACCAATCTCAAATCTCATAGTTCTGTAACAAGGATTCTATCCATAGAGACGATGTTGATCGATATTTTAGTTTTTGCTAAGGATCGAAAATTTTCTGGATACATTTTGACAAACTATCTAATGATAATCAAGTAGCTTAGTTATGTTCCAGTTAACCTATAACTTTCATTTTCAATCTAGATAAGAACTTTATGAATATCTAAAATATACTTTATTTCGCAAGAAAACCGCAAGTCTAAGACAAAAGCGCGCAAGGTTAAAATGGCATCCGTTTAATTAACAGCGCACTGAACAAAGCTCATCATTAGAGCTGCAATCGTGTATCTCGTTTGTGTCGATAGCGCTATTCGTGTCAATGCTAATGAACACGCCAATCTCAAATCTCGTAAAACTACTAGAAGTTTTATACCTCATGAAACTATTGTATATTACAATCGACGTTCATGAGACGACAATTTGTAGAAATAAACTATTTTTGTACTTCTAACTCTTTGTTATTCCTGCTTAGCGCGAAGCGTTGTTGGGTTTTTTATACATTTAAGCCAAATCTCAGTTGCTTCTGTTTAGTTCACATTCTGTTGGAGACGAGTGATGTCTTAAACTTTTATCTTAGTATATCTATATCCTAACGGTTATTTTAAGGTTCGTTAATTTTAAACCCATGCAAACAAGTGTAATTTTTCTACAAAACCTTTTATGTTGAACCGATATTAATATCCATCATGGTCTCTTCAGTAAAGAAAAATTTTTTGATGACACCTTACATATGCCTAGAAATCATGTAATTCTCAAAAAACCCATCCCATCAAACCCAAAAAAGTATCTGAAGGGATGTGAGATAATTTTTACAGGTGTGGGATGGGAATTTTTTTTTATTTATTAAAAAAAAGGCCAGAGATTAGTCAATCAACTTATGGTAGGTATGATAAAATCCGAGAAATAGGTTATCACATTATTAATATTCAAAGCATACCGACATTCTTCCCGTGTAATTATATCATGAATATATTCTGGCCGTTTAGTGGTTGTGTTTTTATTATTTTATTTTTTATGCAATTTTAACACGTTGTGCTCAATTTATGTTTAACCAATCACAGCTAAATTTATGATAAGAAATTTTCTTATCATAAAAATGAAGACTGTAAGACGAAAGTTGTCAACAAAAAATAAATTAATATAAAATAGGGGATTATATTGGCTACATAAAAGGGGAATACTTTATTATGTTAGATTTATTATTGTTTCAAAATTTTCATTGAAAAAATACATAGTAAAATGGCAGTATATTGAAATGGCTTCGACAAATTACACATCGTTTTGAAATTGTGCAGATGTTTTATTACCATTTTCGGTAATATTTAGAACAATTAAGATCTCGAATAGCTTTTATAACTTAGAATTGGGTAATGTAAAAACGATGGCGAATCTCGGGCTGTGCAGACACGTCCGACAAAAACAAGTTCTACCGATTCGTTCTTGTAATATCAGTGTAATTTATTTAATGTTAGAAATAGACCTCGCTCAACGCCGCAAAGAATATTGGCTTTCACAACGTAACCCCGCAAATTTATGTGCAGCGAGATTTTGCCAATACTGAGAACAAAGCAGTGCTGCATTTTGGTGCTATTTTATGAGTTTGCGCCGAGATACTAATGACTCTTGCAATATAAGTTCTATATTTAGACTTATAGAAATCATGAAATTTTGTTCTACGTGAGGTGTTAGACCTAATTTGCAGCAGAATGTTGCACGTTTTGTCTCAGATTTCTGCTTGGTAACTCCTTTTAAAAGTGGAATAAATTTTTCGATTTTTTCCAGTATTACAAGGTAACGATTTTCATGAAATTTAGAGGATTATGTAGAGGATTTCGGGGGCGATAAATCGATCTAACTAGGTTTGATTTAAGAAAATCGTTTCAATCCTTTATTAAGGCATAGAAAAATGGCTACAATATAAGAAAACAAAGACATTACGCTGTCAATTGTAAAGTCATAATAGATCAGTTGGGATCGGACGGTCTCCAAGCGAAAACACCCTGGATCGAGTCCAGATATTACCAGGCCGATTATATATTTTTTGCTGATAATAACGGTAAACTTATAAAATACAAAATACAATCAACACATGATTATTAATACATCGTTATAAACTTGGACAATTGCTTGCACGTTCTTATTATCGTTGCACATTGCACTACAAAAAGTACTGACGAGTTGATACAAAATAGAATTCATGCTTCCATCATCACAAACTAGATACACTTACACAATAAACAATTGCCGTTAAAATGGTCAGGTGGAGTAGTTTAGAATTATACAGAGATCGATTATAGTGAACCAGTAATTTTGCACCAAACAAGCACGCTTCCCTAGTACAAGTACAGCCTTAAGCCAGGTCCGTTACTAGGAATTATAAGTTGCTGTCGCACTTTACACCTGCTTTTGAAACCGTTGAAATAACGCTAATTGTTCCTTAATTCGAATGTATTTTCTAATGAATGTAGACATCTGTCTATGCCAATAGTCATTTTATCACTTTTATTTAGTATTATTAGTACCCGAGACTTCGTTCGCCTAATTTTTTTCTTATAAATACCCTCAATTTTGTACAATGTTTTTTTTAAATATCTAGAGACTTTTTGGTGCTATATTGAGCCTATATGAGGCTTTACATATAACGAAAAAATCCGCTAAAAATAAGCTTCAATTGTATCATATTACACAAATATTGCCGTGAATGCCGTGATACAGAGACGAACAGATTTCCCCATTTATAATATAAGAATGGATGGTTACTATGCAACTAATAAAAATAGGATCGTATGAAGACATACACCTAATATAAATGATGCCAATATTTAAATGTTGCATAAAAATACATTATTGTAATTTGAAAAGACGCATCAGTTTATTATTAAATATTATATGATATATTATATTAACTGATTAAGATTAGTTTTACTTAAGTTTGATTTATGTATAAAATTGTAATTAAAACTGCATAGACGATATTTTAAAAGATTTTGTTAATAATCTTTTAGTAAGGACTATCGATATCATCTTGTCAAACAAGTTTCAAAACATTACGTTAGTATTATGTCGTGTTAATTTATTGGTGACGGATGTTAATATGAATTCAGAGGCGGATTTTTAGCCAATTGTTGTTGTGGTCGATTAAAAAAGATTAGTACTATTTTGATTTATATTGTAACTTGTAGTTGAAGCAGACGCCGTGTGGTATCCGGCAGAATAGAATACACCACCCTCCTTTCTTACCAAGGTGGGTTAAAGGGCGACTAAGGTCAGTTGACGTCAGGTTGGCAGCCGGTCGTAAAATACGCAGCCAAATCATGTAACAACATGATTGTAACATGGTAGACTTAGAATAATTTATTAACAATTGTAGTTAAAAAAAAAAATATAATGAAGGCGCATCTTTGTCTATCATTAATAGTCGTGATTTTGATCTTTAATTGACACGAACTTAATATATTTTTAGATATATTAGAATGTCTATGTAATGTCAAAAGGTTTCTTAATCGATATTAAAAATGTGGGTAACCTACTCGCGTGTTAAAGCGTAACGGCTTAGCAGCTGAATCTAGTAACTGTCCCGTAATTAAACTCTATAATAAGATGCACTATTTCATATTTTCCGAATATAATCCAATTAAGTATTGTATATATAACAAAAATATTTCGCACTTTGAAATTCAACCAAGTAACTTTATTTCAACTTTATACCTTGTAGAGGCGGATTTTTAAGCCAATTGTTATTGTGGTCCAGAAAAATAGACTAGTCCTACTTTTCTTTAGGACATTACTTTATACGTCGTATAGAATTCATCTTGATTTTATTGTCGCGTAGTAAGTATAAACGTGAAGTGAATAAAATCGATTTACTAAAAAAATAAAAAAGTTTCATAAGTTTCGAAAAGTTGCTTTTTTTGTGTATAACAATAAAACTGCCCTTACGTTGTTAATAATTATAAAGAATAAAGATTAAGTAAAGTGGACTGCTAAGAATGAAAAATACCATATATTCACTGTTTTCTAAATTCGATTAAAATGAGTGGTTAAGCTATATTGGCGAAACTATCAAACAATCACGCATATCTTATGTTAAGAAGCAATAAAAAGGAGAGTAAAAAATGAAGAAAAACAAGGTAATATAAATATAATCAATAATAAAATCGAGTAATATAAAAATCTATTATTCTTTAACATCCCTACCACATAAATTCTTCATGCATTTATTCTGAATTAATACCGGATGTAATAAGTTATATACAAGGTATTCAACATTGATAATATACATTTTGCGCTTCATTATTGCATAGTACGGTGTGTTAGGAAAATTTTGTATTCACCTGCACTAATGATGTTGGAATTGTGTAAGATTCACATAAAGCGTCATGGTTGTATACCGTTGCGGAAGGACGGGCCGTGCGACGGCAAAACGATGCACTGTCTAATTAAGCGCGAGTCCAGCTAATTCGACTCAAGAGCATTTCGCCGCCAGTTAATGAATGGTATCACACACGTTCATCTCACCACGTCGCAGCCCACCTTGTGCAGCAACCGTCATACCCGACATCTAAACTTGGTACCCGATAGAAGAAACATTTCCGCTAATATTTATACCGATTAAATAGACCGAACCTTGTGATAGCCCAGTGGTGAGACCGTGCGACTCTGTAGAGACGAACATGGGTTCAAACCCGGGCAGGCACCAATGAGTTTTTCTGTTAAAAAACTCATGTGTCTAATTGATAATTGCAATTTATCACACGCTTTTCGGTGAAGGAAAACATCGTGAGGAAATCTACATACTTCTAGAGAATTCTAGGGATATGTGTAACCTACCAATACGCAATGGAGCATCGTAGTAGGTATTAGCTCCAATCCTTCTCTCCAAAAAACAGAGAGAGGAGGCCTTATACCCAGCAGTGGGATATTGACAGGCCGTTACTTTTAAATAGACCGAACACTGAAATATTACTTGTACGAGGAAATGCAGTAATATGAGGTAGTAAGTACTCAAATTAGCTCTGCCATTCTCTCACTCTAGAATAGCGAACGTAATGCTTAGAATGTTTGTATCGGCTGGTAATGTTGATTATAGTCATTGCAGCAAGGAGCGTAAATGTAGTCAATGTTGATGTATTCATATACGCAAAATATTGCCTATGGTAATTAACGGGTTATCCGATTAAATTTATTATACAGGTAATATTTGAGCAACACTTAACCAGAAATAATACTCGAATGTAACAATTTTTGAAACTTCGCAATATCTTGTTATATTAACGACGAAGATCATACGAGAAGTTATTTTAATATAAATATTTTTTTCCATAAAATAGTAGGTATATTAAGAACGAAACTGTGATAACCTAGCTGTGATACCGTGCGACTCTTTGTTGTTACCGGTCCAAATCCCGGGCAGGCATCAATGAGTTTTTCTGTGTCTATTCGATAATTGCAATCATACGCTACGTAAAACAACGTGCGGAACCCTACATATCTGTAGAGAATTCGAGGGATTTATGTTACCTGCCAATTCGCATTGGAGCTGCGTGGTAGGTCTTAACTTCTCTCCAAAAACAGAGGGAGGAAGCCTAGGTACAGCAGTGGGATAATAAGCCGTTTCTTTACTCTTTACTTCTATATTAAGAACACAAAGATGATACTATTTATTTGTTATTTTTTTAGTATCGTACAATGTGATTCATTTTTAAATGCTATTATCTAAACATGACACATACTACTTTACTTTTATTCTCCTTTGACTGGTAGATAGCCTCTATTTGGCGTATCTCTGCTGGTTTACGCAGCGCACGCGACTAAAGCTCCCAGCTAGCGAGTTTTGTAACAACTGCGCGATGTCTTCAACACGATTTACATAATACCGATATGTACTATTTACCTAAACCATCCGAAACTATTGTACTATCATTTGGTGAAAACTGTACAAAAATCCGTTCAGTAGATTTTGAGAACATCGATTACAAAGAGACAGACAGCTTTTTCCGACTTTGTTTTATAATTAGTATAGATATCACTTTCTCCATTCTATGATTTTTAATAATTTCAAACTTGAAAACCACTATTATGACATAAATACAGCCCAATATTGCGCTTTTTAAAGTATTATGAATATAACTCCAGCAAACAATTATCTGACAAACATACATATTATGTACTTACAAATCTGGGACAAGAGGTAATTAAAATAACGAGCCGAGCCTCATATATTAATAACATTCGCTTGAGGGTTAAATATTATCATAATTTATAAAGTTATTTTAAACTCTTGTTCAAGAACTAATTTTGGAAATATAATTGCCTGAAAGCATTCCTAATATGTAAGATTGAAACTTAAAGTATTCATCTATCACATAAAATCTAGATATGATTATTTATAGTTAAAAAGTTGATGTTGTTTTGCCATACAATTTTGGAGCTGTGGGTAGTGACCCTGCCTTCAGCTCCGCGAGTTGCGGGTTCGATTCCCGCCGTGGGCCACAAACAATTAGTTCTATAAATAATTAGTTGGTTCTTCTAGGTTAGGTGTACATTTGTATTGAAGTATGTATTTATATATTTACTAATTGTCACCCATTACACAGGTATTAAGTTACTTACCTTGGGGATGGATGACCGTGTGTGTAAGTGCCCCATATATTTATTATTATTTATTATAAATTGTTTTATGCAAATTTCTAGTGTATATTATAAAAAAAATCCATAAATTTTAAAAAATGTTAACGTCTGACTACACTAATACTTACTTTAACTGAGGAGTTTGAAAAATAGATTGCAACCAATTCTCAGACTTATTGAATATGCGTATTAAACTAAATAAAAATCTGTCAAGTCGTTTTGCAGTAATATGATAACTAACACGAGAATTTTATATATAAGATTTAGCTATCAAAAAAAGTTCCAATCGTTACCGACTATTGCTTTTCCATCTCCTTCGTATATAAAGTTTACCATTTCCTACTACTTACACTACACTTAACATAATAAATTTAAACGTTTTTCGAAATCTTACTTCGAGAAATCTGAGGTACACCCGAACCCTCTTATTTCAGTTGCTTCTACCTACATCCCAGTTAGGTCCGACCATCGAAAATAAAGTCGTCCAAAAAGCGTCCTGTATGACCCCGACGATCAAATAACGATCGCCAACACAGAAACACGTAATACACACACACAGCGTCTTCGCCGGCGAAGACGAGGTCCCAGTTTTCTGATGTCGGTTGGTCGTGGCTTCTCGCCACCCTGCCGACGCTGCAATGACTAATCTAAGTCATATCATCAACCCTCTACTACGCGTCGCCCTAAGCCGTGGTCCCGCCTCACAGGAGGCACCCTTAGTACGAAGTTCCCCGACGCTAGTAGAGCTTCTGCGCTCTACAGAAGCATCGCCATACAGAGAGCTGCATGGCGATGCTTCTGCGCTCACCCGTACCGCCCGATGACGCTGTAAAAGCCATTAGGGCTAACAGCATACAGTCAGTTTGAAAAAAAAAAAATTTAACCGCACTTCGAGAAGAAAATATAATATTATCAATCCAAATTATTTTAAACAAACAAGGGTCAATATAAACTTACTACTATAATAATTTATGGACTTACGACTTCATATATACATGTATGAAGTCGATCGAAGATTTCGCTTAAATAAAATAAAAAAATGTTTATTGGTTACATTTCTCGGAACTAGTAGTGACAGCGAAAATAAATTCGTGCAGTTGGTATACACAATATACTTATCGTATAATTTGTCACAACATACAAAAGCTTTTCGGGTAATTGCGATTAAAGAGCAAAGCTGTTTGCGAAATTAATGACAAGACTTTTAAAAATGTTTATTACACAAGCGCTACATATTTATTACCTATCTCAATTTTACAACTATAATACTATTTAAAAATATAAGCATGTTTTATTTAAGAATAGATGTTTCACTATATTTAAGATATTCCATAATAATAGCTTAAGATTGGAAAAAATGGAGGGCTCTTAATATTAGCATATCATTTTACTTTTATTTAATGCTATTTTAATATTTAAGTTCCGCCGTGTGGTATCCGGCAGAATAGAATAGACCACCTTCCTTTCTTACCGAGGTGTCGTAAGAGGCTACTAAGGTATGTGCCGTGTGGTATCCGGTTGCATAGAATAGACACCCCTCATTTCTTACCGGGGTGTCGTAAAAGGCGACTAAGGTAAGTTCACGTCAGGCAGGCGGCCGGTCGCAAAATACGTAGCCAAATCATGTGACAACATGTTTGTAACATATTGTGCCGACCCCACTTAAAGTGGGATAAGGGCAGGTGAATGTTTTATGTGTATGTTTAACATTTAAGTTACTAATGTATACCTAAATAACAATCAATAAATTCGTTTATAGTAAGGGTAAGCAAAATGTTTAGTGAATATTCGTTTGTGATGGTCGCTGGTGCCAATCAACAGCGCGGTTAATTACAACAACGACGACTCACGACTCGAGTTCGCTAAAAGCATTTAAGCTGTGTCATTTGTTTGAAACCATAATGGACTGATAACCGATAGTGCCTTTTCAACGTTCGTGATCGATTCAAATATGATTTTTTAAACAGAATTTATTTCAAAGCCGAGATAATGTTCCGTATTGTAGTTTTTTAAAAGACGTTGCATAAAGTTTATTAATTTTCCCTACCTCGCTGTGGTTTATTATTAAATATCATAGAGTTATTTTACTATAGTAAGGAGCGAAAGGAATTGAGTCTTATTATCTATATCGGCTTAAACAAAGATAAGCATATGAGTTGTATCTTATCTCTCATTATTTGCTATGACACTCTCACCTACAGGCCTGTTTGATTCCTAATTCTAGTATAATAACTAATAACACAATCTTCGTTATTATCCACAGAATATTTTGCTTGCAAACTTTTGTACTTTTATTTGACAATTAATATCTATCCTTTCTGTGATTCCTTATTTATTTAATTTATTCTATATGTTAATACATAATTGATTTATTTATATGTTTATATAATTATATAATACTATCACAAAGCACGCAAAAGCGGTTTTATTTCTATAAACAATCTCTTACATACAATATTTGTCGTAACAAGTTTAATGAAATGTGATAATTGAATGAAAGTAATATTATTAAGATATAACCGTGTATTTACACATAAAAACAAAAATATACTCTTAACAACAGTGACACAAAGAGAAGTAAACGGCTCTTTTAAATAAAATGCATAAAGATGATTGTAAAGAGGAGAATTCCTTATACATAGCATAATCTCTTTCTAATTATAAAGCAGTAATTACATATATTTTTATGATGTTTATGTAGCTTGCTCGCAAGGACAATCGCATTTAACACATTTTCATATTTCTCTTCTCTAGTTCAGATCTTATTTACATGAGTTTATTATGATTCATCATCATTCTCCTGCCCTTATCCCACTCTAAGTGGCGTCGGCACAACATGTGACAAACGTGTCAGGTGATTTGGCTACGTATTTTACGACTGGCGGCCTGCCTGACGTCAACTTACCTTGGTCGCCTTTTACGACACCTCGGTAAGAAATGAGAGTGGTCTATTCTATGTAGCCGAATACCACACGGCACATATCTTAGTCGCCTCTTACGCCACCTTGGTAAGAACGGAGGGTGGTCTATTCTATTCTGCCGTATACCACACGGCGTTGAGTTTAATATGATTGAACTCTCTTATTATGGATATATAAATATGTCAAACGACTAAGGGCACTAGTACAATACTAGGTCTACTAAGTCTCTATACTAGTGTTACTCAATAAAATAACCCAGATACATTTTTAAATAAAAAAAAGGAATTCGAAAGAGCTTGTGAAAGTTTATTTAAATAAAGAATATATTCAACTTTAATGTGAAAGCATTAATCTGAAGATGTAATACCAAACTAACATATTCAACATCTTAGATTATTTGCATATTATGTGTAACGTGTGATCGCATTTAATTAAAAATATAGAATAATAAATAATACGTTTATTTTCATTAACGTAATCTACTTTATTATTTATTATATTAAAGTAACTGAAACACTTCAAAAATTAGTGATATTTCCAATTCTCGTTCGTCTGTAGGAATTATTGAATACTTTGGACAGTGGATTTCTGCCCTCTGATTGATTGAGTGAGCAAGATTTATAAAATATCTGTTTTTACACTCGACTTTGCAAATATTTAATTGATATACTTTAAAATATTTAAATATAAATGAAGCAGCTCTTTACTGGGCTAAACAAGAAAAAAACGAAAAACTTAATAAGAGGTCGTACGTAATGTTTGGACGTCCATTTAAAATGCTAAGAAAATTATAATAATTTCACTTAATTACACCATTTATTCTGTGGCGAGGTTATGCGAGCGCTCCGTTTCGTATTCGCACTTTATCACATTATGAGCGTGCGTACTTTTCATACAAATTAATCAAACTACAAACATTTTCCGTCTTCCTTTAACTAGAGCCCTTATATTTCGTTTCTTTTTCGTAATCGTTATATAAAATAAAACATATTTGTTGATGGTCAAATCATTGACTTAAAATATCTCCACAAAATAGTGCTTTCAATAAAAATAATAAATTTAACAAGCATAAAGGACATTGCGTACAGTATAAAGAGTCTGAAAGACCAAATTATACGATTGTTTTATTAGACAAGTTGTCGTAAAATGTTAAGTTTAGTGGCAAGTCGCACTCCTCCCCTCGGGCTATAATCGTCATAACAACTGATTTTTGTATCGGTTCACTTGTCGATTAATAAAATACCTTTTTTATTGCAGTTTATCTGGTTGAGGGGAAAGTAGGGTCGATAAAGAACACCTTAAAATGAAATATCGGAGCAATATTTATTCTTTCAAGTCGTTAAATTATGATAATAACTTTCGATTTTATTTATTGTATATAAATTCACACGTATGTAAAGTGCGAGTTCCTAGTTTTTATAAAGTAATATTTAGTAAATTTGTTAATAATTTTTTTTATTGTGTACTTCCACAATTAAAGTCGTTAGTCGTATTACAATTGTGTTTAAGATTTGGAGATTAAAAACAAATATTAGCTGCAATCGTCACAACACATTGCATCGGTAGATTCATTTTAATTTAAATAACTAAATGTCGGGCTATTACAAAATCAAACTATATTAATGTTAAATATATGTATATTCTTATTGTCAGGCCGTTTGGTATCCGGCTAAGTAGAACAGACTACTCTCATTCCTTACCGAGGTGTCGTCAAAGGCGACTAAGGTAAGTTAACCCACCGTATGGTATCCGTTTGAGTAGATTAGACCACCCTCTTTTTTACCGAGAGTCGTAAAATACGACTAAGGTAAGTTGAAGTCAGGCAGGCGGCCGGTCGTAAAATAAGTAGCCAAATCATGTGACAACATGTTTGTATCATGTTGTGACGACCCCACTTAGAGTGGGATAAAGTCAGGAAGATGAGGATATATTTTTACTATCGTAATTATTAAGAGCTCCTCTTAATTGATATAGGCCGTTTTAAGATATTCTCCACTTTCTTCCATATAATGTGGTCTAACCCAATAAGATTTTGATAATAAGAATATAATGGTATTATTTATTATTTATTTAACTCAATAGGAAAAATATAGATAAAAAATTATTTATAATAAACAGACAAGACAACAGGAAACTCCCCTTTAAACCTCTCTTCATTAAATGCAAACAATAAAAATTCATAATCGTAAACATTTATATCAGGGTGTGGTGTATAGTTTCGCTTCACCTGCACTTCCTCTTAAATTCGATCACTGATACAGTATGTTATGGCCAAGTTCCTTAATTTAATATAAAGTACTGCAAATATAAATTTAAGCTCTTTAAACTGTTATTGTGGGTATAAATTTTATTTTTCATAAGTAAAATTATTAGGGACGTCAAACATGCTCAACAATCAAACAAAAGAGTTCAACGCGTGCTTTTTTTACGAGCGCTTGACAAAGTGAATAAACATATGTCCCAATTAAATTGTCTAAACTTAATAAGGGATTCTATGTTTCTATATGTAAGGAGTTTATGGCTACAGCCGATCTCTTTTGATAATCTTATATATATATATATTAGAAATTGGGAAATGACCATATGAAGTTTTAAGTCAAAAAGTTATTCAATAATAAAAATAATTTTGTTTTTTTGTGTTAATGGTTGTGTTATAGATTAATTCATATTTTCATCAAATACTTATTTATATTTATAGATAAAAGGTTACTTATTGATGATGAATGATTGTCATCAATGTTATTAAGAAAATATGTAAATATATATTATTTATATATATAACAAACATTGAAGGTCATATGGCCTAAGCCAATTTTATTCAAATTAATAAAAATTGGTTTACTTTACATACATACATACAGTTAAAATCAATGTGAACTTTGCTGAGAAGTAGAAAAAGTGTCGACGCATTGCAGTATGTGCTTGTTGTTGTCTTGGCTATAAATGACACCTCTAAATATCCTACTCCTGTCGACCAGAACCATAAGACGTAATCAACGTTTATTAAAGAACGTTTTTATGCTTTCTATTACGCCCTGATAAATTTTCAATTTATTTGACATTCATTCATACAGTTGTTTTATTTGATATGAAATATATTCATTCATAAAACTAAACTTTCTATGATTTTACTTATGTGAAATTCTATTGAACGATAATCAACGTCTTCTTATTTTTCATTTGATCGATATTTAATTATATAATTTAATTATTAATAAAGTCATTTTATGACTGGTTGTTTTTACTTGTCGCATATTTATATGGTAAGCCCAACGCTGTACTGGAAGAAGGAATCTTTACGGGAACACCAAATCACCCTATGACTAAATTTAACCATATCGCCTAACGCCTTGAAATATTACCAGGTATGTAACGTGTGAATTTTATGAAAATTAATCAATATAAAAGTAAAATTACTATTTTTTACGGCTATAATAAGGAATGCTTAAAAAACAGATTGTGGCAAGAAAGACGTCGGCTAGAATTGACGTTATTATAAAATCATTTTTCATACCGATAACCATCGGCGTAATCCGGAATCAGTAAGTAACGGTTCCCACGTTCCGGATGTATGTTACTCATTTCTACAATCTCAGATAAGATGTTCAATACACAATTAGCCGTAACTGCTTTAAAATAGGATGATGCAGCATTTCGGTACAACTTAATATTATATTTATATAGTTTTTTAAACAACTCCTAAAATCAGGTTCCCATTTAGTTGTATTGTTTTAAACTTAAATAGAGAGAGAAAAAAGAAGATTAAATTCGTCCTATAAAGGTAATGTATGTATTTAAACATATATACATATATATATATATATATATATATATATATATATATATGTATATATATATATATATATATATACGTATATATATACCATTCACCCATAACACAAGTAATTAGTTACTTACTTTGGGGATGAACAAATGTGTGTGTAAAAATATATCCCGTAAATATATATAAAAAATATATAAATGCAGAAATTTTTTTATTTGTTTAGAGCTTAAAACTAAACTGGCGAAATCCATCGCATCATTTACTTACATTTTTAAGTAACATACAAGCATGCTTTGCATTCAGCAAATGTTAAAGAAATACAATTATTTATATTTTACATTAACAATTACAATAATTAATTAAAAAAATATATAAAATGTTAATTAATAGTTATAATATAATTTGACAAAAACATAAACGTTCAACAATTTACATCAACGAATATTTTTTTTATATAGTTCTATTTAAGTCATTAATTAAAAACTTGCCACATAATTGCGGTGGTATAATAGCAAATTAATAGTTTTGACAAATTAATTTTATTAATAAAAATAAACTTTAACAATAACGGAAATCCATGCCATTAACAAAATCGATAAAAGATATGCATTAAATATGCATCACTTATGTGTCTACATTCACTCTTGATGTATTGCTAAATATTTTTTATAGCTAATTTGCAGTTATGTTGCAAAACTAAAATCTTATTCTCAATGTTTTCAAGAACACAGAAAATGTAAATAAAAATAGTAATAATAAATACTTCTCTTAATACATATATGTGCCGTGGATCCAGAAACATAATGATATCCAACCATTAACAATATAGAGACAAAAACAGTCAGGAAAAGAAAATCATATTTAAAAAAATTTGGTCCTTTGTTTTCGCGAGTTATGCCGGTTTTTTAATTACTTTTTTTTTGCAAATTTAAAATTAAAAAAGTTGAAAGAAAAAAGGAGATGTATAATTACTAAAACACTTTTCGAAAAAACCCCGTATAAATTATTTAGATCTCTAAATTTTTAATACATTATATTTAAAAATTTATCCAAATTTGTATATTTAAATTTTTAAATATCCGTATTAAAGGATAAACTAATTCAAATAAGTAATGTCCTCAACGGCCATATGTAAAATATCTTGTTTTATTCTGATATGGCCTGAAATTAAAATGATATTAGTATCGACTTTGTCTTTATAGAAATTATTAAAACAATTTTGAATATTATAACAATTTTCTCTGTCTCTCTGTATATTGATAGCACCGCCTTAAAAATTCGTTCCGTAGTTTTTTTATTTACCCCGCACAGACAGAGAAACGGATTCTACGGTTTTGTTTTATAATACGAGTATATAAGAATAAAAAACTGATTTATTATTTCTGATCATTAAGTACTAATAGTCCTTCTGCCATTATCCTACTCTAAGTGGGGTCGGCACAACAAGCTATAATACATGATTTGGCTACTTATTTTACGACCGCCCTCCTGCCTGACGTCAACTTACCTCAGTCGTATTTTACGACCCCTCGGTAAGATCGAGGGTGGTCTAATCTACTCAAACGGATACCACACGGTATCCGTCGGTGGGTCAACTTACCTTAGTCGCCTTTTACGGTACGTCTCGTATTTAATGTCTTACACATTAAGTACTAATAGTATTTCATCATAATAATAAAAAAATAAAATATTTAATTAACTAACACCAATAATATGTTATTTCATTATATTCAAGACATATGTCCGATTTTTTTTACTTAATACTACTCAATCAGTCGTTATAATAAAAATACAGTACATATAAATTGCCTGGATTCCAAAATATATAGTTATGATAAATAAGTATTTGCATATTTATAAATAGTCAGATTAATTTTTATATTAAGAAAAAACTCCACGTCCTTATTTATATACCTCCATATAACTAGTGCACCATAAATAAACTATATTTATTATAAAGTTGTAAAAAACGTCGCATTATCGCTTTGATAAAATGTCGTAACGTTATATTATATGATCTAGTTTAAATATCTCATAAAAATGTTCTCAGTTACATAACCATTAAAAATACGGCAATGAGGTGTGGTCGAAATTTTCCTTGGACGTTCCAAACTATTACGGAGTTCGCTATCACAAACTATTTTCACCGAATTCGAGGTAGAATGTGAATCACGACGATTGTCGACAACACGCATAAATGGCCACTTAATTCGAAATTCTTCCGCAATAATATATTCTTGAAGGAACGTGGAGGCGATATTTGTATGCGGCGTTGTTTAACCAAGGAAGTAATTATTTTTGACCGCTTTAACATTGAGTCTAAAAAAAAGAGTTTTTTTAGTCTCAGCAAGTTAGACTGTTTTGATTATATATACATTCCTTATCAATAACATCCACAGACTTACAAAAAACTACATGTAAATTAGTAGGTACTAATATGAGTTGTGTAATTAATTAATTCCTAGGAATCTGTACATACCTGTAACAGAGTCTTTATAACGTTCGATTTTAAAGACCGATAAAGCTGATGATTTACGAAAGCAACAAAAGTTTTCTTGATTTTTTTAAAACTTCGATCGTCATTCATTATTCTCCTGCCCTTATCCCACTCTAAGTGGGGTCGGCACAACATGTTACAAACATGTCACATGATTTGGCTACGTATTTTACGACCGGCCGCCTGCCTAACGTCAACTTACCTTAGTCGCCTCTTGAATGAGGTTGGCCTATTCTATGCATTAAAACTGCGATAATTCTGATTTACTAATGAAAATCAATGTCTCATTAATCAACAGATAAATATAAATATATAAAAATGACTATCCTTAAAAATGGTCTGTTATAAAAAATAATAGTAAATAGAATGTAATGAATTTTAAAAATATACTAAACTGATAAGAAAATGACAGCTCGATCTATTCTATTCTATTTACTTATATATTGCTCGTAGGACGTTAATAATAGGATATTGCTGTTTGTAGCTTCACAAGGTCAGGTCACTCGCCATCGCTATAGCGAGTTCCGCATCAGATCCGCAATCACGTCCGAATCCTTGACCCATCCAGAAGAGGCTACTCTAATAGAATGCATCGGTCCTGTCGCCGTAAATAGCTATCTAGGTATTTTAAATACCGCTCTCCGTGGGAACCGTGACGGGCGCTCGGAATAGTGTTGCCAGATATACTGGCTTTGTCCGGACATCCCGATTTAGAAGAGTTACGTTTAATACCGAGAATAGAAGTAACAAAATTATAAAACAACTGTAATGTATTTGATAATATGGGTTCTTAATTTATTAATTGTGGTTAATTTTCTAATATTGAATATACCAGCAACCGTGGTGTCTTTTCTTGATATATTGTTTACCTAACATTTATAGTATAGAGGAAAAGTACTTATATATCGTTGTTTGCACTTATTTTTCTATTAAAAATAAATAAACGTTAAATAGACCATTACATTTATCATTAGCGGCCGCAGCCAAAACAAGACAGTGGTTAACCTTCTTTCAATTAGAATATTGTTGAATTTGAAATATTCAATATTTTCGTACAATTGTTGTCTGCAGCGACAACCCTGAGCTTACGATCACACCATGAAACCACGTCGCGAATCAAACAATGAACTTTGTAATCGAAAACGATTTGGTTGCTTAATTTCGTAACTACGTCTATCTATCTTTTTTATCTATGCTTTTATTTTCAACGAACACACGCTTGAACTTAAGCTCTACGTTCTATGTTTTAAGAATTATTTTAAATAATATATAGAAGTGACATTGTAATATGGGCTTTATTCAGAATGGAAAAAGGTTGTAGAACGGATCATGTTTAGAATGGAGCACGAGTTTAGAAGTAAGGTTGCACGCTGCAAGATGTCATCTCGATCTCCCGCTGTGACCTGCGAACAATATTGTCTCTGCTATAATGCATTGTGAATTTTAAAATCAATTCATATTCACTCCAACCAACTGTTATGATTCAAGAGGTATAATGGAAGAATAAATTGTACTAAATAAAGGGTATTCTTAATTTAACATAGATAAATACAGCAAGAATAAAATGATTAAAACCGTCTTTAAATAAGATTGAAAAGAATGCAATTTAAAAAGTATTAAAATATTATCAATATAGATTTTTTTGTATTTAGTATTCAGTGTTCACGATATTTCGTGCAATTAATCTATTTTTATCAGACGTTTACGAGTACTTGACGCGATGTAAATTTAACAACAGCTATAACATTATATGATATCCTCTCTAACAACGTTCAAACTAATCTATTAATTGTACGATTGAGTATAATAAATCCAAATATGTTCAAAACTTGCAATATAATACTTATACTCCAATGAATACTTAGTATAAAATTTAATGAAATGAATTAGAAAAACTCAACAGTCAACATTACATGTCAATGTAGGACATGCAGAAAAAAGATCAAATAAATTTAAAGACTGTCTTTATAATCGGATCGCGAATATAAAACAGCGAGTTGAAAACTAATTTTGTATAAGGATTGAACACGAAGGGTAACAGCCATTCAAAGAATGGAACAATAGCAATTTATAAAATTCTATTACGAAGAACAGCTCACTAATACCAAAAACAAAATGGTTAGATACAATATCAATTTTAGAAATTCGCTGTTAAGGGTTTCGCAACCGCTCTAGTACTAATAAGTCCAATTCGTACGTCATCATGAATTACGTTTCTAAAATGACTTTGATCATAGCACGCTCTTTTTCCTTAATTAACTTGACACATAAGGCTTTTATTTTTCAAAGCGCTCTATTTCATATTAAATTCCTTTCAACTTATAAAATTGAACTTACATTTCTGATAGAGTTAGTTTTGATCTTCCGTTGGCGTGAGTTAGATAGTGTAGTTTATTTGAGATTGAACTGAATCATTAGTAACATATTATCAAAAAAAAGCTTTAATGTTCGTAGAATAAATTAAAATAATTACTTATTCTCAGCGAACTAATCAGTAATTAATTCTGATTAAACATTTTTTAATTTTAACATATATAGATAGACATTTATGTAACAAAATAAAATCAAATCAAAAAAATCTTTATTCTTTATTAAGTAAGCTTTTTACTAAAATTTTTGAATCGTTAGTTGGTAAAGAGCTATAAAATATGTAATTTGAGCTTATCAGTACGTTATTCAAATCATAAACTGTATTCTCTTGCTAATATCAGGAAAAAAAATAAACATATAATGTATTAGCACATTTAAAACCAAAAACTTAATATCATTTACAATTAAAATGAAGGTTTAATTTACATTTGAATACACAAAAGTATTTATTATTTATTAAGGTCGATTCCACAAGGGGGACGTGACGCGATCGTATTAAGATATGACACCATAGAAAGCTTAATATCATAAACGTTTCAACACGTTCTCCGATTCCTATCTTTATAATCGACGCTTTTTATTGCATTGAGAATGGATTTTTGAAAGTAACATCTGTAACATATTTTAGCACATTATCAATTATTTATGACGATGAAAATAATAGTTTTAACAAATCAATATACGAATATTTCGTTGCTATTGAGAAATGATCGAACAGTATCAGCAGTTATGTACGAGGCAAACTGAAATAACATATCAAAATAGCCGCTCACCTGCGCAATCCCACGATCTGTTGTCTTTATTTATAGATAGAATCGTAGAATCGAGAGGTGCTTCGTATTTTGCATAACGCTTGTAAGTTGTGTAGCACAATGCCCCATGGCCCGGAATATAATTCAGTATATCAACAAAAAATTGTAGCCTTTTATAAAAATTCGGGGACACACACGATTTTCACGATGCCTTTTTTCATTATCACGATGCTACGCAGTGAAAACACGATTCAAGGAGAAGGAAGCACTTTCGTTGCTGGATAGGTTTGAAAAAGGCAACGGTGTAGTCAAAATTCTATACAGGGGAGAGGTTGGGGTAAAGATCCTAGACTATATTGTTTCAGCAGATTTAGATATTTATCAATATTAAATATTATTCCTTTTTTGTCATTACTATATATCTTTAATTTTAATTAATTAATTAATTTTACTTAATATTTACTTATTTTTACATTTCATTACAATATATGTACTATGCAAGTCTTCTATAATGTCACTATGTTGTGTGTTGTCAGTTTCCCAGTGTTACAGTTTTCAGTGTAAGGGGGGCAGCTGCCCCCCCTTGCCCGTACCACGCTACGCCTATGGAAATAGGTATTTATGAACTGTCGCTAACGTATAAAAATTATGAAGATTCATATCTGTGACGGTAAGGTTAGAAGTACAATGTTAGATGGTCCACCCTTTTACTTTTTATTATAAGAAAAACATAAATCTTTTGTTGTTGAATTGGATCAACTTCCTGTATGAACCAGTTGGCGCGCCGGCGCGATCGACTCGACGGCGGGCACTTCCAAAACGGCGTTCAGATATTCTTTTTCTTCACGAATAAAAATAGAGCAAAAACAAGGCGCCGTTTTTTGTACCCGACGACCTTGCAGCTGAGTGGATTCAGATTGTGATACACGGTAAAAACCGGAGAGTGTGATGAATCGCAGCCATTAAAACGGACCAGCGATTAACGATTGTGCAAATAATAATTAATTTTACAAAGTAAGCACTTCCTAGATTCGCTATTATTTATATTATTTGTGTCAGTTGTTATTGTTTATTACATTATGGACTAAGTTTAGCCGACCCACTCCTTTGCAAATACGACAATAAATTTTTGAAATTCAATTGTCGCGAGATCCTGTGATTTTGCGGTATTACGGGAACTGCTCCGGTGTTCTTGAAGCGATAGCGCCACATAAGAAGCCCATAAATATGGGCCCCGTATTGGCTTGAAACTAATCGGGCTCACCCGATAAGACTTGAGTATAGCCGGTTTCTATTAAATAAACTACGACAATCAAGTATTATAAATGTACGTATGTATGTATTGTAGTATGTAACTAAAATGTAATAAATAACCTACTTAGATATGTTTAGGGTATATAATTAGTATTGATTAAAGAGCCAATCATGCTAGTATCTGAGGAAAACCAGTCTTTGCAGGGGTTATCAAGACGTAACGTGCGTGCTCGGGCTATTAGTGTCTACGAATTCACTTTTACTTTTATTCAATAACACCTAACCATAAATATTTATGAGAACAGCATCAGTCGCCGGATATGAATTGACGACTCATTTTTATAGCTCTTCATCTATAACCTTCAAATTTTAATTGTGGTGTGTACATATATAATATTGATATTTATTTATCATATTTCAGCTAGCATTTTAGCATGATAGATTTTCTATAATCAGTAGTGTGATTTTTAACCTTTATGAGTTACATTTATATTGATGTATTGTACATACAGTAGATGTTGACGATTCAAAAGCAAGCATTGTTTACAAGTTTACTTGAATAAAGAATATTTCGAATTAGGATTCGAATATTCGACTAATTTGGAACTCATCCGGTTTGATCCATGGTTGTAAACGCAGTTTCGATACGTAATAAGCCTATAAGAATTGAAATCCCGGATAGGTTCAAAGCTATTAGGTACACTGTATAATTTTACGTGAGTATAGCTGGATATATTTTTCAAAACAAATCAAAGCTTGATCATTTATTTGTTTGAATTGATCAAAATAATTTGATTGAAATTGACCGATTTCAGTTGTTCGATAAGATGTAAATATTATTGCCGTGTGGTATCCGGCTGAGTAGAATAGACGACCCTCAATTCTTATCGAGGTGTCGTAAAAGGCGACTAAGGTAAGTCGACCCGCCGTGTGGTATCCGGCTGAGTAGAATAGACCACGCTCATTTCTTACCGAGGTGTCGTAAAAGGCTACTAAGTTAAGTTGACCCACCGTGTGGTATCCGGTTGAGTAGAATAGACCACCCTCTTTCTTACCGAGGGGTCGTAAAATACGACTAGGGTAAGTTGACGTCACGCAGGCGGCCGGTCGTAAAATACGTAGCCAAATCATGTGACAACATATTTGTAGCATGTTGTGCCAACCTCACTTAAGTGGGATAAGGGCAGGAGGATGATGATTAGATGTAAATATTAATAAAACCACGATAGGCAAAAGTGAGGTTTTAAACTCAAAGCAAGCACCTATGACTTTTTTAAATATATTATGTGTAATAAAAAGTATATACAAACCGATTGCGATTTGGTCATAAAGTCACTTCCTATTAATGCGTCGATTATAGCAAAATAATTTAATCTTAATTTAGTTCCGTAGAATTCCGCAAAGCAGCGCCAGTAGTACTTCTGTAAATAGGTTCTTCTACTTCTGTAAATAATTGTTTACATTTATATTATAAATGCAAGAATTAGATTTGTTCCACACAGAACAAGTTAATAGCTTACTCAAGTAGGGACTTATCTATACGTATTCGACAAAGCTTCGCACCTCAAACAATGGTATAGCTCTTGTACCCGAACACTTCTATTTCAAAAGAAAGTGTTTATCAATTCAATTGTCTGGGTCCGCCTGAATTGCGCCATGTGTTCTTTATTATGGCACTGCCCATCCTATTGTTATGATAATTATTAACGCCTATCTTATAAATGAGAAAATCTGTTATCTATTACCGAAATGAAACAGTTGTTGAATGCAAAGGTTTTTTCTCCCCGAATTGACACTATAGTATTGCATAGTAATAGAAAATTGATTTTCAAGTACGTTAGAATGCGATTTTTTTTTATATTTATGTTTTTTTCTTAAACTAGTAGTGGCCTTGGTTTCGCCCGCGTGAATAATCGGTGTGTGACAAAGTTTTTACCTCGTAAATCCCGTCCCCATTGATTTGATTGATGAATTTAACCGTGATGGACTGTTTACTTAAACCTTTCTTAAAATTTAACTGCAAGAATTGGGATTTTGAGATAATCAATCACATTGAGACAGACAAATTTTGGGGAAATTGTTTTATATTATTTAAATCTTATAGAACTTTTTTTAGGTATAAAAATAGCGAACAGTTACTATACCTTTGTTGGGAAAGGGCCTAACATAACCTTATGACAGACAGACTAGAGCTTTTACCTACCACGCTGCAAACAGACATAGGATGCTTGCTTGCGATACCCTGGTTAGCATTACACATTAAACCCTCTGTATATACAACAATCTTTTAATTATGGTAATAGATAACAGTCCTCCTCCTCCTCCTGACGCAGTAATCCTCAATGCTGAGGGTCGTGTCCTTTATGTAGCACGTTATTGACGACTATTTTCCGCCACTTGGCTCTGTTCTCTGCGACGTGGATGGTGTCACTGATACTGGAGTCGAGTGTTGAGCGAATTTGGTCGGTCCAAAGCATGGGACTCCGTCCCCTAGGACTCTTTCCGCCTTGCCCGTGGCAAGCAACTTTTCAAGGTTGCCGCCACTCTTTCTCGCAACGTGCCCGAAGAACTTTAAATTCCTGCGGAGGCTTATGGTGGAAAGTCTGGTCTTGATTTGGAGTTCCTTAATTATTGATGCGTTAGTCCGATGTTCCGTCCAAGGAATACTCAACATCCTTCTGATAACGGTAATTTTAGGAAAAAAAACTATGAAACTGCGATTAATGGCTACTTTAAACATCACTATACAGAAGCGTCAAGTTTACAAATAGCTTTTATGTGTTTCTTTCTATATTGAAGTGAGATTTTAACATGATTTTAATTTTTAATACCTTAACTTTCCAATCTTATTACAGATAGGCTATTCAAGTTAAAGTTTTCAAGGAAAGTTTTCGGACAATTTTAAACGGGGCGTTTACATCGTTTGACTTAGAAATGTTATTTTTTGTACTTTCAAGGAAAAAAAAGAAGCTCAAAAACTTTAAGTGTTCCATGCAGGTTAGTACAATAAAACCTATTTATTATATTTTTATATTTTATTATTTGAAAAATATAATATTTACAAAAATTAATATTTGTATACCCTTTATGCATTGGTCTATTGATTATGAATTTAAGTAAAAAAAGTAAAAAGCCTGCTGCTTTTGTTAGTTTCTTTAAAAAAAATACAAATGTAGTCAATTCTAAAATTCAAAGAAAAATGTTCAAGAAATGTACTAACTACCCATTTATACCAGACAGGTGTGTTACTAAGTAGATTTCATAAGAAAGATAATGAATGTCTGCTATATTTCCTATATAGCAGACATTTCTTCGTTGTTTACTAATAATATTGTTAAACAAAAATTGGGTTTCCAATGAAAAGACTTCTTACTTGAGTAATCATAAATCCCATAATACGAATCTCAAGTAAGTCAGGCAGTTTCCCAGACCCAACACCTATCCTTTATAACCTTCCCTCATAGGATTTTTAATACACAAAAAATTAATACGCCGTAATATCTTTTTGGTGCTGCAATCGTGACAACGTGTAGTATGACCATGGAATAGGATGGCAAATTCAAATACGTTAATCTCTCACCATAAATAATAATAACTACCATTGTATTAATCTCTTTTCTTTAAACTGATTTTCCCGTTTCATAGCTCAGAAGACTATGAAACTAAACTTCTTTAGATTCGTATTTCACATGTATTATGGGTACAGTTGTATCTTTTTGGACACAACATAACCGGTGCATTATACGACAATTTTTTTCAACCCATTCCAGTATTAACTAAATCTTCCTATTATTTCAGCCCTTATGTTGAAATAAAGGAAGAGAATATAAATATCTGAATGATTATGAAATGTCCTATATATATTTTATCCATCTTTTTACTGACTTGAGACACTGTTGTAACTAATCTAATATAACATTTACCTTATACATAGCTCAATACCAGCGATGAGACCGTGCGACTCTATCAAGGGGAACGTGAGTTCAAACCCGGGCAGGCACCAATGAGTTTTTCTGTCAAAAAACTCATGTGTCTAATTGATAATTGCAATTTATCACACGCTTTTTGGTGAAGGAAAACATTGTGAGGAAACCTGCATATCTCTAGAAAATTCTGGAGATATGTGTAACCTACCAATCCGCATTGGAGTAGCGTGGTAGGTCTTAGCTCCAACCCTTCTCTCCAGAAATGAAGAAAGGAGGCCTATTTCCAGCAGTGGGATTGTAACAGGCCACTACTTTAGCTCAATATAAATAGCTCATCTGCAGGAAGCGAGTTTAGAACCGTAGGTTGTTAGTATAAAATGTTATTAATGATGAGAATGGCTACTATGTGGAGACTGCAACAAGTAAAATAAATTAAAGATTAAAAAAATGTCGTCATTCATTGTATATTATCAACAAACAACTTGTTAGATACGTTGTTAACAATGCGATACGGCACATCCTGTCAGATTTTGATACTTCAAGGTCCTAATTGAACTTTGGCTGTAATATTGACAAGGTTACTACGACGAGGTCGAAATAAAACATAGATATTTTTAATCTAAACACTTATTTCTATACAATTTATTGCCAGAAAGTTCCTTGCGGCTTCTACATATAACTGTTCTTTTATCTCTTTTGCAATAATAATGATGCCTTTTTTTATTTTAACTTAAAATTTCCCTTGTAAGTAGTGAGGATTTAACCACACTGCTTCTTCCTGTTCATTTTACTGAATATTACCATCCAATTTATCACAGACTGCACGTAAATATAAAATATACGCTGCGATAAACATCGCCCGTGGAACTGCGTCTTTAATACATAAAGACGCAGTTCCACGGAACGGAAATCCATTGCTGAAAACAAAAAATAAATTACATCGAAATTACTTTGGTAATAGTTGTCTATAAGCACGTTAGCAAGTTGTAAACTCATTCGAATCGTAATAGCTACAAAAAAAGTTGTATAATATAAACGGTAATATTCTTTTAATTTTATTATTAAAAGCTTTTCATCTCCAAAAACTGAATGTATAAAGCTGTTGATTTAAGATTGTCAATATAAGTTGCTGGTTCCTTAAAACTCTTTTATTTGCAATACATGTAAGTTATATAATTAGTCTCCAGCTGATATTAAATTTATAGGACTAGGTCTAAATTGTTATTCATTTATAAAAAAATTGCCCAATTAATTCCTAACATCTAGTTGGCGTCATTTTGAACGAATGTGAATTAATGAGCGTATTAAAATTGGTCATGCCGCACACCCAAGTAGATATCGGAACCTGTCCGCAGACAGTCCGTTGGATAAAGTGACCGTTCTTTGTCCGGATCGTCCTAGACAGCCGCCACCGACGCCGCCACCGCATTCATGCATAGTAAATAATTATAGTGATCAGCGGCAGGTGGACGCGCACGCGCAGTGCGACGCGCGCATAGAAATAGAAAGGCACATTGCAATAATTATTTAGTACAGTTATCCCTAATGGGCTATTTTGCGAAAGCTGTTGAGTAAATAAGCTGTAAGTTGTCCCGTAGTCCCGGCCGGGTGCGCACGCGCACGACTCCGCCCCTGCGCGTTCCGCTCTATGACTAAGCACGCCCGTGCACGCCGATGTATGAACAACATGCTTTGCGGTTTTTCGCCTTTATTTTGTTTTTAACGTACACCAGCATACTTTTGCGTTTGAAGCATGATTTTGGGATTACATGATATAAAATAGCAGTTTTTAAGAAAATTCAAGAGAATTTTTTTTGTATAAAATAACACGATATAAAAAATATTTTTGATATTTTAATTATTCCATTACATTCGAAATCATCAAAGTAGCTTTTAGCTAATTAATAAATAATGTCATGCTAGTATAAATATAAAACTTGTTTTACATAATATCAAGCGTAAAAGTAGTAATAACCATCCGAAAACTATACCGGTAACCATCAGGTTATCGTGTGGCTATCAAACCACACGAGTACCTAGAAACGATCGTAATGATGTCACATCTTCGTATCTGGTGATGACGTGTAGACGGAGCCGTATACTGAAAACTTTATTAGTAGAATATCAAGAAATATAAAATAGTAAAAATCATAATCTAGTAAATATAAATGATTTATAGAAAAAGGCGTCACTTTGCGGAATTCCACAAGATAGTCTCCAAAACAAAATCCTAATGTGTAATGTTGAAATACTAAATCAGTCGAACCCCAAAAAATAATAATAGAATATCCAATTATTTTGATAAGGAAAATGACACACAACCACCAGAACAATCTCCACGATCGCTTCGCCCCGAAACCGAAGCATCATCAGGACGATAGTTAGTAGTTCGGTTGAAGATGGAACATATGTAACAGAAATGTTTGCAAAATAAAGAATCCACAAACTACTGGAAACTGAATTAAGGTTATGCAAGTAACTTTTGCTACTCTATGTCCAATGTGAAATCACGATATTTAGTAATATTACTTTGATAGTTTTATTTTGTTCAAATACACTACGCAACATATATAGGCTACTCCTACGCTATAGTAAGTATATCATAACTTTGTCTGGGAATAGCATTGTCTCTAATGAATTTTTTAAATATATATTCCTATATGCCTATATATATTAATTGGCTTACTCTTATATTATGTAGGTATTAAGCATTTAGGTATTCAAAATGCGTTGCGAAGCCGTAAATTATTAATCACTTTAAATTACATCAACGACCTTCAGAATTGTGACAACAGTACTAGATGAACGGGTTATAAAGAACCCCAATTAAGGTATATTTGCATACTTATCTATCTTATCCTTTATTTAATATTTCAATTTTAATAAAATATTTTTACTAAATTTGATGTCGTAAGCGTATTTCCTCTTTCTTGGTATAATATGCAGTAAAGTAAACAAAAATAACTGATGTGTTTTTGTACTAAGGTCGCCATAAATAAATCAGAGTAGATAATTATACCATTATAGACACATATGAAAATAGTCATGATATTAAATTAAATTAGAATTTTTCCTCTATTTTTATAACATTTAATAGAATGATTATTGAATTTGAATTTGAATTTCAATTGTAAAATTTGAACGTTTAGATTAATTTCTAAAATTGCAGCTTGTTATGCCGTTGAAGTCTTTTATTCCTATACAAGTGATAATGTTAAGGGTTCAGGCCACTCTAGATTTTCGAAAAAACCTTTTTGTTTTAATGTTTTAATTGGCTCCTTAGGACCCCAAAAATGACATTCCAAAAGATTATGGCTGGGAAATATTTAAAAGTAGGTACCTTTTTTTAAATATAGTAGAAGGCTGCTATGTAGGCAGGCATCCTCTTAAGACTCTTCACAAACGACAGTATTTTAATATAAAAAAAGTCTAAAGTTCTTAAAAAAAGACTGTTTTTTGAGCTATCGTTTGCTAAATGGGTTCACACGTGTTTACATCGGTACAGTGAAAATCCGAGAAAAACGGTATTTGACGATTTTTAATATTTCCTATAACTTGAAACTTCAAACATGTTTATCTCAAAACTACATTTTTCAAATTGGCCGGTCTCATAATTCAAACAATTTGCAATCGATCCACTTCAGATTTTAACCAGATATTTATAAATATTTTATCTATATACGTATGTTGGGGGTTTTTTATAAGGCACAGTTCTTTTGTTATTTACAATTTTCGCAAATTTAACTTTAGAAATGCATCATTCGGTCAAAAATCGGTATATCCATTGGTAAATATGTTATATCGGTGTGGCGTATCAACATGCACTATGCTTCACTATCGTATGGCTATCGTATGGCACTAAATTCATATGGCTACTTTTGAAATAATGTCAATGACCCCGGTACAATTTTCGAATTATGTAGGTTTAGTGAAGCTTATTATTAGACCATTTACTTCATTAAATAACAAATCTGGTTGCTCTAAATCACTTAGCCCTACAAAAAAAGTTTTCTACACGCTCGATTACAAATTGGCTGTCAATATTTATAAGTAAATATCGTAAGTATATAAATACACCTACTGAATCTTCATAATTCATAATCAATAATTTATTTAGTATTTCTATTATTAAGTTATTAAGTTATTAAGTTAGAAATTTTAGAAAAAAATCATGCAGCGTTTAGCGTGTCAGAACAAAATAATTGTTTTATAAAAGAGAAAGAAGAACCCGCAGCGTGGTAAACGTGCGGCTCGCGGCAGCGGTTCAGAGGTTAAGCGATACTTTATTTTGAATAATTTATATGTCTTAGCACGATAGACGGCGTGCCCTCCGCCTTGTACTGTTTATGGTAATGCGGGATATCGCGCATTGCAAATTCGCTGAATGTTGCACCGACTGCTCTCGCGCCTGTGCGCCACCGCAACCGCTTGTTTCGATAAGGACTCTGAAGAATGTACTAGAGCTTAGATATACCTGTGTTCCGAGACAAAAATTTTACATATTCCACCTATTTTAAAATATGAGATTTTAATTGTTTAAAAATTGTTTTTGTAATGTGCACGTACACTCTTACGTGAAAATATTTACAATACTAATCTATTCTGTAAATTTCAACGGCTCTATAATTATTAAATCTAAATGATGTTAAAAAAATTCTACTCAATTCAATTTTGAAACATAACACATTTTAACGTGAATCAATATACCTACTTTTAAAGCAGAAATAAAATTAATGGATTCCTGTCAGTTTATAATCATTAAAACACGCACAGAATGTCGAAATTTAAACGAGAACAATCGCTTAAAAAACAAAATAATTAAAATGTAAAAGGTTCACTACCATCCAGGGCAAGATATGCCGACGAATCCGGCGTACCCGATGGTTATGTTAAAAATCACTTGTGAGAAATTGTCATTAATCAAAATTAATGGAGTTATTATCGCACTGGAACTTTCAAAAAATATTTATTGCACACATAAATCAGTCTTAAGGGCCGTAACGAAGTACAGCGAGGTTTCTAGGACGTGGCTGATCGCAATTACAGGCGAACCAGACTCCTTGTGAACTACTCTGTAACAATATGTAAAAGAAACTTAATTGGACCTTCATAATTATGTTATATTGCAATTTATGAAAGTAAATGTATTGCATGTTATATATGTGTTTATAAATAAATATACATTTTGTCTATCTCAAATTACTAACACGCTAGTGCTATACAAACCATATCCACGTCGAATGGTCCTCAGAATGCTGACAGCGTTTTCGCGTGGAATTTTTTTTGCATAAGAGGAGCAAGCCTTTTTGTCAACTGAATAGGCAATATAACATAATTATGAAGGTCCAAGCAACCCGAAGTGTTGATGAAAATTAATAAGAATTTTTTTTGCACTATACATATATTTGTTATATTAACAAAACGGCAATTTTTTTTCTAACAGGTACAAAGAAAACGTGATAAGAAATACATGAATTTAAGCTGTCGCCTATTAATGTATTCAACTCGAAAGAAAGTATCGGTAATTGTAATAGATAAAACAAGATTCGATTAACAGACATTTGCCACCTTACAATTGCTGTCAAAATTGAAAGCTAGAAAAATAGTCACGAAAATAACCGTGTGTATTTTTGAATTTAAACTATCGTAATTCATTCATAATTAATTTATATAGACCGGCTTATACTCACGTCTTATTTTATCGGATGAGCCCGACTAGTTTCAAACCCATACGGGGCTCATTCATGAGCTCTTCATGTGGCTTTGTCGCAGAACCATATGAAAATATTATTTTCATGTAAAGAGAGAGTATCATATTTTTCTTTCGCAATCAAGGGCAAATGTTGTTAAAATTTAAACAAAAAATTACTGTTAAATGCTGCCTAGTTTATCACTGTTATTACTTATGCTAAATTAAATTGTATTTTGTAATTGTAGTAAGGTTAAATTCGTACCCATGAGGGTACGAAGTTAAACTTCGTAGTAAGTTTAACTTCGTACCCTCATGCTTCGTAAACTAACTTCGTACCCATGAGGGTACGAAGTTAAACTTCGTAGTAAGTTTAACTTCGTACCCTCATGCTATGTAGAGTAGGTGCTTACTTAGTTAATTAAATATAGTCAATATATTATATATATATTTTTTTATTTTTTCGGGCTTTATTCTATATTAATAGAATGTAGAATGAATTAGTACTCTCAAAACTAAAATCTTTTTTATAAGAACACTGGTCGTTTTGCACGTTTTTAAAAGTATATTTTTCATCATCCTCCTGCCCTTAGCCCACTCTGAGTGGAGTCGGCACAACATGTTGTCACATGATTTGGCTACGTATTTTACGACCGGCCGCCTGCCTCACGTCAACTTACCTTAGTCACCTTTTACGACACCTCGGTAAGAAATGAGGGTGGTCTATTCTACTCGAAATAATGTAAAAAAACTAACAACATTGCTTGATTTAGCTAGCTAGTTTGCATACTTGTATTCATATGGGAGGGAGATATCTATAAAGTTTGTATAAGTGATTTATAGTTAAAGAGATGAAACACCGATAACGCCTTGTAGTCAAAAGCCGCTTTATACAGAAAGTGAACAATATGACGTGATATTTTTATTAGATAATGATGCTGATGTAGCGCCCGCCAGCGCGCACCGTGGGAACAAAATTACGACCCGAACGGTTTTGCAATCGCCAAGTATTTTAGATGACAACCACGGAGCATTTAATATGATTTAAGATAATTATAGCTTATTAACTATTTCAACATTTATGCGAGGTTTTGCTGGCACGGTGTTTGAATAATTATTTTTGTGTAATAGGTACTTAAAGTTCAATCCACGAAATGTGATAGACACAATTTTAATATACATTAAAAGATATATTTGCATAGGTTATATACAGTATGTTCTACTATGTAAAGATGATGAAGATTAAATGAAGCGACAAGTTATTAACTGATGTATAAAACCCATTGACATTTTATATATGCTTGTGCATAAACTAGTAAATACGTTAGTAAGTAGCTATATAGAAAGCAACACTTACAACATGCTAACACTAAAGATATACTGATAGTATCATTTATTATAATATCCTTCAATAGTTTATAAAATATTATAATATTATAAATACCTTCGATAGGTAACAATATTTTTATAAATTTTTCATCTATTTGTTAGTTTTGTTACGTTGAAAACACGCCAAACTCTGTATTAGTAATAACTGTATCACAGTAGGTCAGCCATCCTCGTCCAAAGTGAAGAAAAATAATGAATTGTTTATGAAATGTGGGTAGACAACAAAATCTTGATCTTGATAAACTTATCAGTACGTATGAGTGATATATTAATAATATCAACCCACATTTCGTTCATACTCACAGTACTGGCAAAAAAATAAATATTAATTATTATTTTAAAGTAATTATTATTAAGTTAACAATTTTGATAACTATGAAATAATCTAAAAAATAACTTTGTAACTAAGAATTAATCTTTATACAAAATATATATTTTATAAATTGTCATCATATCAGAATAAATTTTAGTAAGCTGATTCGCCGATTGAAGTACGCCCTTGAAGATTACTGACTTACATAACCTTAGATAATATTGTATTGCTGCACAACATTTTATATACATTTAATGAGAAAAAAAATAAGGGAATGGAATGTTACAGACAGCGATCAGTCATAGCGAAGAGTTTGGATTAGCTTCGTATCATATTTTATAATAACAATATGATATTGGGCCATCGATCAATTGTCATCACGTTTAACTCAATTAAATTTCACTAAATATAAATTTCGTTTATCTAATATAAGTGCAATAAAACTGTAATATGCCATTAATGTCTTTCAACGAAATCCATAATCAAATCTTAATATGTTATGATAATATGCCACGTCGTTTAATCAAGGAAATAATCAAAAGATCTGCTCTTGATTATTTTTGATATGTTTAACATTTTGAATAAATTTAAGACACACCGGTCTATGTTTCTAACAAGCTATGTAAGTAATATCACTACGATGTTAAATTAGACTACGGTTTATCAAATATTATCGAATGTTTGTCGATTAAATCAGTAAAAGAGTGGTACGAACCATCCAATGCAGGAGATAAAGTCCTAACTAAGCCGTTTTGTTAGTTAGTGGTTATAGCCCGACCAATAAATCTGGAAAGGAAAATTAAGTTTTAGCTATGTAAAAAACGACAAAATGTGTTTTAAAACAACCATATCTTTTCGGATGTGATAGATACTTTTATTTATTATACTTATTGATTTAATCCACCGTGTGATATCCGGTTGAGAAGAATAGACCACCCTCTATTCTTACTCAAGTGTCGTAAAGGAGGATTAATGCAAGTTCACCAGCCATGTCGGTTGAGTAGAACAGGCCACCCTCATTTCTTACTGAGGTATTTAAAACAATTGTTCGAAGCCCACTTAGAGTAGAATAAACGCAGAAGAATGATGATATTTATTAATCTAATCATTTCCATATATCCTTCATTTTTTAATGATATAAATATAGAGACGTTCAAATCATTTAATTACTAAAACATTTATTATTTCAGGAAACGGATACTGTTTAAATGAAAATGTAACCATTGACAACATGCATGCGAAAACAAAAGTGGCCAAAGAAATACAATCCCATGTATGGATTAAGAAATTGACGTCTGACAGTGGCGAGCGCGGTTTGATTATAATTGGCAGTATATTAACAAACAAAGTGGTACCAGGGGCGACCTGTCGACATATTTATGTGAACCGAAATGAGAATTACCATAAGAGATCACTTAATATCAGGACAAATCTTTACTTAATAATAAATATATATATAAAAATTATTAGCTAAAATGAAAATCTAGAGTTAAAACAATATAAACAGGTAATATTGAACTACATACTTAAAATATATTTTTTTAATTTTGAATTTTTACGTTTTCAGAAAAACCAAAATCCGTAAATTATAAAAATAGCTATGTATTCATATAATTAACAATATAATCTTCAAAGTTTACAAAAGATGTACCTCGATTGGTCGCAATGATCGTAATGTATTCAATGTGATTTGTAGCCGTATTTAGCAGTGTCAAATAATGGAATATTAATCATACATATTATTATATAAATGTATATAATAATAATATTTAATATAAAGAGAAACTTCACTTCCGAGTCGTTAATTTTGGTCGTTAAGTTTATTTTGTTAATGTTAATAACATATTCCGACATTAGCGATTCCGACGATAGCATGTTCCGAATTCGATCAGGCTAAATCTTTTTGTATCAAATCCCTTCCCCCGCGCCTCTTAGTTTATCGGTGCATTTGGGATTTTCCGCCACACAAAGCATTTTATGGCTAACATAGTTCCAATACTCGATTTCATATGTTAAGCTTCTTATAGTTATCTTCACGATTAAAATAATCCCAGTTACATACAGAAATAACGGATAGAATACAATTTACCTAACAATCTATTTTAAACATGTACTGAAAGAAATCAATAAGGCATGTGAAAATTAGTTTACAAACTCAGCCCACACAAGCACACACACGTACGCAGATACACAAACACATATAAACACTTATTTACTAAGAATAACATTTCATTCATTCTCATTCTCTTTATGTTTTGGTTTATGTTAATATTGTTTACTTAACGAACAATTATTTCTCAAAGAAAACACTAATTGCGTAATTCTCATGAGGCATTAGTTTAAGTTGTTATTTTAATTAATATGTATAGAATAATAACTTTCTCAAGCTGTAGGATTACCTAGTAAACTAATAAATAAATAAATATTTATGATGCGAAAAGTAGTAGTAAATTAAATTACTTATTACTACTTTTCGCCTATATGAAAAGATTAAGGGATGATAATAGACGATATAAATACGGATTATCCGTTCAAATCGATCAACTGTCAACCCTAACTGAATCAGCGTCTGACCTGCGTGTCACCGACTTAACGAAAGCTCACGGAGGTCGAGACACTTTCTACGACCTGCGAACCAACATTTTTATCATCGATCACGCTTATAATTCATCTGACATTTTTGTACCATTCAATTGCTCCGAGGCTGTACTTAATTTATTTTTTTACAGAAAACTGTGAAACTTTTAAAAAATGATCTGTAATTATCTGTGCTTGGCTACAGAAAGCTGTTGTGTACTGCACTATTATATGAGTGAGAATTTCTTATTAATTTTTATTTTGCGTGAGTAAAATATTTGGAAAATAAAATTTGCTATATCGGCTTGACAAATGATTATAATATGCGCGCAAGAATATAAGGAAAATACTTGTCATTTGAGAGTAATCTACATATTGAACTTTTTACGCTACATCGTTACGAAGTATTATATCCGACATCTCAAGTAGGGTTGTATTTCTCTTATATTACATTAGTATTACTAAAGTATTACAAATAAATCGTAAATAAATTAAATATATTAATTTAAAATATACATATATATTAGGTCCTTACATATGAAATTGGCGTTTTGTCGTACTGGCCACTTTGATCTCAAATATTACCTTTATGGTTAGGAATTTAGGAATTTACTCATGCATTTGTGTTTCAAACCCCCTAATTCATTTGTTTTTTCTTCTTTTGTTTTTTTCTTTGTGTCACTCTGTTTACAAAATGGAAAACATGAAATATCGCGATATAATTATTTACGAGTATGAGTTCCACCGTGGCACCAGTGCTGCAGAAACGGCTCGAAGGATTAATGATGTGTATGGTGACGGTGTCGCAAAAGAAAATACAGTGCGTTTTTGGTTCCAACGTTTTCGTTCTGGAAATTTCGACCTGCAGAACAAGCCTCGTGGACGGCCGGAGATCAAAGTCGATAATGAAGAATTGAAGGCTATTGTGGAAGTGGATCCATCGCAAACCACGTCCGAGTTAGCTGCAGGCTCCGGTGTTAGTGAAAAAACTATTCTAATGCACTTGATGGCAATTTGGGAAGGTGAAAGAGCTTGAAAGGTGGGTACCTCATGAATTGAGTGAAGTAAACCGACAAACGCGCGTCGACTGCTGCGTTACGTTACTCAACCGGCACAATAATGAAGGAATTTTAAATCGAATCATTACCTGTGATGAAAAGTGGATCCTCTACGATAATCCGAAGCGCTCATCGCAATGGCTGAACCCTGGCGAACCAGCCAAATCCTGCCCTAAACGAAAATTGACTAAAAAAAAGTTGCTTGTAAGTGTTTGGTGGACTAGTGCCGGTGTCGTACATTACAGCTTTCTTAAACCTGGCCAGACGATCACGGCAGATATCTATTGTCAGCAACTGCAAACCATGATGGAAAAGCTAGCTGCTAAACAACCGAGGCTGGTCAATCGCTCTAGGCCACTGCTGCTTCAGGACAACGCTAGACCACACACTGCACAACAGACGGCTACGAAAACAGAGGAGCTTCAATTAGAATGTCTTAGACATTCACCGTACTCTCCGGACCTTGCTCCAACAGATTACCATTTTTTTCGCAATTTGGATAACTACTTGCAAGGAAAAAAATTCAACTCCGATGGGGCAGTCCAAACCGCCTTCAAAGATTTTATTGATTCCCGCCCGAATGGTTTTTTTAGTAAGGGGATCAATGAACTACCTATGAGATGGCAAAAGTGCATACATAGCAATGGTACATACTTTGATTAATTAAATATATTTCATTAAAAAAAAACGATTTTATGTTTCTCCCATAGAAAACGCCAATTTCATATGTAAGGACCTAATATATTTACATGAAATGGAAACCATCGATCCCGCTGCAGTGGGTTAAGGTTCTCATTATACTGGCAGTGTATATTTTTTTAAAAAGGCCGCCGAGTTTCTTGCTGGTTCTTCTCGGTAGGAGCAAATTTCCGAATCATTGGTAACTTCTTGAAAACATATGACGATTCAAAAGTACTGTAAACAGTCTACTTGAATAAAGAATATTTTGAGTTTGAGTTTGAGTGTTACTTGCTCTTTGCATACAAAGATTGGCCATAGCCAAACTTATTCGTTGGCAAAGATAACTGCCAGCTCTCGGGACCTCAGTACGCTTTATAATCCTTCTAGATAGTTCTATAAATTAAATAATTAGTAAATCGACCGTCGTTACATTCGGTTAATACATTCAAAACCTATTGTTTCATATTTCTTGTATTTATATGCTTAAAGCATAAAGCATATTTTGATATTATAATTTTAATCATTGTTTATTTTACACGAGACCAATGCTGATACCGACTACTAGAGTCCACAAATGCCAATCCAATAGTCACTTGAATTCTTGGGTTCTCTGTATACCCTAACTGCATGTGGATATGTAGAAATATGCTGTGATTTATGTTTACAAAAGAACCTGAAGTTTATCATTACGCAATAAAAATTTATCAATGAAATTCGGAATAATAAAATTCGGAGCCAATGAAATTCGGAATAAGTGAAGAAATTCTTCGAATTTAAAATGCCGAATAAACGTAAGAACTGGCAGTTGAAATACAGCCTTAACAAAAGAAGTAATTCAATGCAGGCCTAGCTGGTTGAAAAAGCGAAATAAAGAGAAAAAATATATTTTTTCTTAAAAATAATTTTCGTATTAGTTTATAGCCAGTAGGTTAAATATGATATTTAAAATAGCCAGCCATACAACCATATTTAAATAAAAAATATTAAAATATATGCCCTTAATCATTTTCTTCTTCAATAAAAAAAACAGTTTAAATTAATCAATCTTACACGTTATTAGTACACAGTACTTCTGTATCCTTTATTCGTTTCTAACTTTCCAACCACGCATTGCTGTGACTCAGTCTAGTTTCGAAAAGATGCTTCAATCGCCATCAAACTTTACAGGATCATCTGTTGGTCGTTCTAAAGATTATAGAAAAATTTCATTAATATCGGTCAAGCTGTTTCGGAGCCCTATAAAAGACGTATGTCCTGTATGGGCTCCGAATGTCTGTATAGACAAACATTCATTTTTAAATACTTAAAAGCTTTTATTAAACTTGCAATGTCAGGAAGGTGGAATCTTGCAAATTAAATTTCACTCATTTCCTGGTGTCCGATTGATCTGAAATCTTACATACTGTTCCAGTCCCGATGACAATGCATGTACGACGATTGGCTCCTGACGTGGGATCTGCTCAGCAGTTAACAGTAGGAACGTGAAATTGTATATACTGCTCCAGTTCCGATGACAATGAATGTTTATGAAAATCATAAACTAATGCTGCTGTAAGGATTGGCTCCAGACGAGGGAACTTCTTAACGGCTATCAGTAGGGACATGAAATTTTGTTAAAAACTTTTTTAACTTGGCTTGTTATACATCAGATTTAAAAATTGAAAACAGTCGGTGTGGCTTTAAGATGAAAATGCATGACAAAAATTATTAACACTATGTCAACTGTGCTTGTCTAGCTCAAAATGTTATTGGTAAATTCATGAGCCATAATTATTCATTACAACAATTACCGACATCTAAAATGTCGATAGGAAAGTTGACAAAATACGAATAAATCATCGGCAAAGGCACATGTTTGAGATAAGCACGCCGATGAAATACGAGTTGTGTCGGCGTCGTTTAGCTAACAAGACAACACGTGGCATATCGCGCACCGTGTCCCGATGTACATTACTGCACCACCTGCAGGATTTGACATCGAGCTAAACATCTGTAAGATAAAACGACGTCGTTTGCCTATATAATATTAATTACTTGCGCCCTTTTTGCTAAAGAGTAAATATATAGGTGCAATCAAATGAAATCGAATCAAAATAATCTTTATCCAAGTAAGCTCTTTCAAGCACTTTTGAATCGTCAAGGATCAATATGATTGAAGCTAGCACTGGTTAGAAATGTTGCTCTTACCGAGAAGAACCAGCAAGGAACTCGGCGGTCAACCTTTTAAACATTTTCAATTTTACATTATTAAACCGCAGTCTTGTATGAAACTGAAAGGATTTTCATTTTTTATCATCCAAATAATCTTCAATTTTCTAATATGCTTTATGTATAAACATATTCTTTCACTAAATTTTCTATATTTCCATAAACCATTCTGAAAACTGGTCTAGTATGGATTGACAGACCAACGAAAGGGTTGTTAACTCTGCTGAGTCGCGACACAAGAATTTCGCTACATTTAGGACATTTCGCTTTCTCGAAAATGCTTCTGCGCTCGACCGTCGTACCCGATGACACTGTAAAAGTCTTTAGAACTAGGCATATAGTAAATTCGAAGAAAAAAATGATCATTTAATTTTAATTAAATGATCCATTTTGTTTTACAAAAACGAGGATTAATTAAATAAGTATTTAAAAGACGGGTCATTTTGTTAAATTGCAAAAATATCAAAAGAGTGGCCTGGTCATAATATTATATCGTAAGAATGTAAATTTCACTAAAGAGAAGTGGGTCAATCTGATACAAAGTGGCTATTGAAAAACGAAACCAATAGCAATAATCACGGTACGTGAAAAGACCTCGATTTAACTCAATATATCACGGTGACTATGGCCACTATATCTCCAACCGAACTTTTATGAAGTAATTACTGATAAATATGCGCACTCAGTAAAGATATCGATCAAAATTACAGGGTTTTGTTGATTTTACAACTATAAGCGGATCCCCTGCATCGTCCTCGCAGGGTGGCCCAGTGTCTCTTCCGTGAAGTTGTAATACGGCGTAATAAATTATTTTGTATACAAACGAAACGAAAAAATTTCTATAATTATCACTTAAATTTATTTTTGGAATCATAATTTGAGGTTTAAATGTCTTTATTTACAGGCTTCATTTATGGCTCTACGTTTTTACATATAAGTGAACAGGCTACAGCAGGAGTACATAAGAGGGTATGAATATGAGGGTTAATTGTTTCCACTGAGTCGGAAAAATCTCAAGTTTTAATGGGTTTTTTAACAAACTTAATAAGCTGTTTACATACGTGCGTTAAAACGTTTCAAGTAGTCAACGATTTAAATTATAATACCTTATTTAAATTAGACATTATTATTTAAATTTATGAGACTTTAATTTATAAGCTGTGATAGCCCAATGGTGAGACCGTGCGACTCTCTAGAGACGAACATAGGTTCAAACCCGGGCAGGCACCAATGAGTTTTTCTATTAAAACTCATGTGTCTAATTCATAATTGCAATTTATCACACGCTTTTCGGTGAAGGAAAACATCGTGAGGAAACCTGCATATCACTAGAGAATTCTGTTGATATGTGTAACCTACCAATCCGCATTGGAGCAGCGTGGTAGGTCTTAGCTCCAACCCTTCTCTCCAGAAACGGAGAGAGGAGGCCTATTCCCAGCAGTGGGATATTAACAGGCCGCTACTTTACTTTACTTTTTTTATTTAAATTTATAGAATTATGCGTTATTTTCCGGAGATCCATACAATGTAATGAAAACATTATTAGTTTACCAGAATATTCAGAAACATAAAATCGGCTTCTTCTAAAATATCACAGACGAATAAACAGGAGCGTGTTAAATATCCTCAGAAATTTCGTGTTATGTTAAAATTAATAAATCCGATATTTATATCAAACTCGTGGCTTTTTTTAACTTTGTTTAATATAGTTTACCATTGTGTATGAAGTTGACAAAACTCTTATTATCGGTTTACGCAAGCTCGAAAGCGGCCCTTTAGCCACTCTTGCCAGAGACAAGCAACGCAAATTACTTTGGCACCATTTGACGGCGGGAAATTTCATTACCACAAGCACATATCATTATTATCTCGTTGGCAATCTACATATTTTACTTGGTACAGCCGTCATCAATTGTTTGTAGCGTGTTAATTTATTGAAACACCTTACGTTCGAATTTAATACAAAAAGTATTTTAATTACGATGCCGAAACAAATGTAACAATTGGGAAAATTTATAACTGTATCACAAAAAATGTAGGACGCATGCATTTTTCCATAAGTAAAAGACATTCAGAAATTCATTTTGGTTTGGTAAAAACGATTGATCACTTTTACGTTTATTACGCGTAACTATGATGATTATTAAATAACAAATTATAAATAACACAAAAGGTATATATTGTGTCTAATAAAAATTTCGAAATAGGATTAACTAAAAAGTTCAAAACAGCCTTAAATCGAAATCGTTATTAAACTGTAATTTGTGACAGAATAGCACTAGAAACCACTAAACTAAGTGATGAACTTTATTATATTTTCCCTATATTTTAATATTAATGAAATTTGATATTTATGAAAAAAAGAAGAACAACATATAATGTAGGATAGTAAGTATTCACTATTACTCCGTAATTTGCAATTGTAGAGGTGAGAACCGATCATGGTAAACCTTTCTTGTAAAATCTTCGAATTTATTTTGTTCCTTTTATTTTGATTGCCTACTTATAAACTGTTTTAAACAAACATGTTCCGAATTAAACTAGATTTTTTATGCATGGTTTATTGCCACACTAACTACAATTTTTCTACACTATATGAAGACCAACGTATCTAACGATATTTTTGAAGCTGCCTGTATCGTATGTACGCGGGTAGTTTCACTTTCGGACACTGGTTTTCGAAAATAACTCGACTTTATAAATTTGCCGCTTGGCTCTTGCGAAGGGCGTGTTACAGTTTTAAGTGAATTTCTTTTTGACCTCTTGCTTCAAGGTGCCGTTCGTAATTATATGAGACCCGAGTGACATGCAATTTCGCGTAAATAACATCAATTGACATTTAAGAAGTTTATGCAGGTACGCCACCTGTGAAATACTCAGGGCTGGCGACAACAAAGTTAAAAATCTCTACAATAAAGATAATGAAAAGTTATCACATTAGATCTATGAATAAGAAACCTACAAAACTTTTAGTGTTTTGTTTTGTGCTGATCCAGTCTGGTATGTTTTATTATGATTTATATTTTCGGTACAGCATGTTAGTAACAAAAAACTGCAGTACAAATCTTGAGCAGATATCTTAATATAAATGTGATACTATTTCGCTTCACAGATAGGAATTCTAACATATAAAATTGTAAAAATCAATAAAAAGCTTTACTGTCACTACTTGAATAAAATATTAACCTGTTGTAAGGCCTGACCGGACCACCTCTATAACTCCTTCTAAAACAACATTGTGTCATAATGACAAAGATGGCTTTACCATTAAGTGGCAAATGTTAAATGATTTATAGATGCAGGCGTTACTTTGCGGAATTCCATATTACAGGCACTATAACAGCGGATTATAGCAAGGTAGATCTATAAAATTCCTACAAAAAGTCACAATAACTACTTTTATGTTCAAAATTTAGAAAATTCGGCTAAGTTTTGTAAATCACTGAATTCAATGCGGGCGAAGCAGTTGCTGGCAAAGCTAGTTCTGAATAAAGCTTAATCATTTTTCCTACAAGGAATTAAGTACTTTCATAAATAAAAAGTAAAGCACTGGTTTAAGTTTACGCTCCGATAGAAGATTATGTTATATTAATTGTGTAATTTAAATAAAATAGATATAAATTTCTAAGTAACGAGCGCATATTACTTATGCATGAATCATTACGGAGAACTTGAAACTCTGTCACCTACAAAATATATTACACCACACTACTTGTGCAAATACTAAATTATGATTAATCTTTATATTAGTGACTTTGTAATTAATCTTCCTTAACCTATATCACCGATATTTACCAACAACAGTCTCTTCATTAATTATTCAAACTCAAATTCGGCAAACAGTAGGTATTAAAATGCAACAAACGTTACTGATTTTCCGTTCTTAACGAGAAATAATTAAACAAGAAATTGGTATAAGACATAATCTTCGTCTAGTTGATGTTTTTATTATTTTTATTTTTGTTATTGAGGTAAAGAGCATTCTATAATACTACCCCGGAACATCTGCTATAAGGTATTCTACTGTGACGAACCTACGAACTTAAGTTAACCAAAGTTAAGTGAGAAGAAAAAGTTATGTTAGAATTATATTGCTATAAGCAATATAACAGAACTAACTACTTTGCTATAATCCGCACGGGTTAAGTGAATGCATGCAAAGCCAATGTGTATGAAGCAGGCAAAATCTACGCACCTTATACATGCAGGACCAGCCACCACATGCACCCCAAGGCGCAATTCACCAGCAACAACGAACACAAAAGCAGCACACACACCCACCACCACAATCTCGACGATCGTTTCGCCCCGAAACCGAAGCATCATCAGGAGGATAGGCTTCACGACAAAAATCGTACTGCAGTACGATCGAGATTGTGGTGGTGGGTGTGTGTGCTGCTTTTGTGTTCGTTGTTGCTGGTGAATTGCGCCTTGGGGTGCATGTGGTGGCTGGTCCTGCATGTATAAGGTGCGTAGATTTTGCCTGCTTCATACACATTGGCTTTGCATGCATTCACTTAACCCGTGCGGATTATAGCAAAGTAGTTAGTTCTGTTATATTGCTTGTAATATGGAATTCCGCAAAGTAACGCCTGCTTCTATAAATCATTTATATTGCTATAGTCTGACAGCATCACAATGCGCATTCTGGTTACGGGGTCAAACAATCGTAGAGATTGTCGTAGTGAAAATGTGTAATGTGTGCTGTTGGCGGGTCTCGCAATACGTGTGGTAACTAATCCTGCATGTATAAGGTATGCGAACGACTTCTACTTTTTACACTTAGCATTACATACTTTTCCTTAACGAACGCGTATTATAGCAAAATAATTCTATCGCAATTTTTGTAATATGGAATTCCGCAAAGTAGCGCCTTCTTCTATGAATTATTTAAGTAAGAAGATTCAGTTATGTTATTGCAAGAAGTATGTAGCATATCCTTGGATAAAAGGCAATGTCAAGATTTCGGAATCCGCATTCGTAAGAAATTGAGGAATGAACGCTGAAAGACATTGAGTATCGGCTTTTCATCAATTTCAGAAGTACCATGCCGTGTTATGTAATCGCCTTGTTGTTTTTTAAGTCCCTATATATAATATCCCATATTCCTTGCACAGGCTAATCAGAAAATCTATAGAAGTATATTTACTTACATAGCTAAAACCAGGGCTAAACCGTACTACAAAAAAATGATACTACGGTTGATAACTTTTGTGTCTTAACTTTTCTGGTTGAGCCAGATTAGTTTGATCAAAAATAATACCACGAAACGGTGTAATTTATTTTTTATCATCACATACTTTCAGAAATTAGCAAATTATAATAATTATTTAAAATCATGAATAACGGCTCTTAAATTGACCAGAAGTGGATCTGGAGCTCGTTAACTGACGACGAAAGTCCCGACAAGGTAATGACAGAGAGCCGCCTCTGTAATCAGCCATGAATTCACTCCAACATCACACCTTGAAATCATTTTACAATATTTTTCTGAAATACTACCAAAATCCTGGCACCTTGAGGTACCGTGTCAACTTAGCGTGTATCATTATTTTGCCCATACTATATAATTAACTTTTCCTGCAGAAATCGTAAGCTTTTCACAAATTCTGAATTAACAAGGTTAAAAGCGTGCCCGTTTATTAAAACATTGAATTCAAACTACATTTTGAATGAGTGCTGCGATCAAATTATTATTATAGATAAAACAAAAAGCATTTTCCTTATTAAACAAAGTATCCAAACCCTAAAAATCTAAAAGTAAGGCAAATAAAAGTTGAAAATAGTGCAAGGTGTGTTAATCTGATATCTAAAAGTATTAACATAATGTAAAATAAATTATTTTACCGCGATATCCTAATCGTGTATTAGAGTCGAGCTCTGTTTTGATGACCTCTTTTCTTAGATACTCTACATCTCTTTTTTGAATTATCATTATTTATACTTGTGGTAAATTTATCTTATAAGGATGATGAGTTCTATATAACTTGTATTAGTAAATATACTAACACAAGTAAATATGCCTAACTCATTTTCTCATAAGCACTTGTGATGTAAAGAAAAACATAATGAGGAAACCTGCATATCTCTAGAGAATTCTAGGGATATGTGTAACCTACCAATCCGCATTGGAGCAGCGTGGTAGGTCTTAGCTCCAATCCTTCTCTCCAAAAAACGGAGAGACATCCTCTCTATTCCTCTTCTTCTCCTTCTCATATTCCCAGCAGTGGGATATAAACAGGCCGTTACTTTTGCTTCAGACGTGAAAGTCAAAAACTGATCAAATTACGGCAATAAGCGTAAGTAAACGTAGGATTCATCATCATCATTATCCTGTCATTATCCACTCGAAGTGTGGTCGGCATAACATGTTTGAAGCAAAATATGATTTGACTGGGTATTTTGCGACCAGCCGCCTGCCTGACGTCAACTTTCCTTAGTCGTCTTTTACGACACCTCGGTAATAAATGAGGGTGATCTATTCTACTAAGCCGCATACCGCACGGCGGGTCAATTTACCTTAGTCGCCTTTTACGACACCTCGACACCAGAGATTAAGGTGGTCTATTCTATTCAGCTGGATACCACGCGGCATAACTCACTCCTAAATATATAAAAAAAAATAACTCACTTATTGTGGCCTAATTGTCGCCACATGTGACAAGAAGTCTGTGCAGTTTTTGTGCAGAGAAACATTTAAAAATACAGAAAGAATTCATGTACATTATTCCACACGGACATAATTAGTATGATAATTAGCTTCAACTTTTAATTACATTTATATTGCTAGTTATATTTTAAGGTTTCTATATGAGTATCGTTTAGTATTTATGTTAAATCATATCAACATATGCAAAAAGAATAATAATAATATTTTGTGAGAAATACAATGAATGCAGGATGTATGAAGTGGCGACAGGTCTCAGAAACAAAATGCGCAGCCCGAATGTCCCTTAAACTTAAGAGGAAAATTTATAAAACGGTCATTAGACATGTCGTAATGTATGGATCAGAATGTTGGGCAATGAAAAAGACAGATGAAAGAAGAGTGCATGCAAATGAGATGAGAATGTTAAGGTGAATGTGTGGTATGACAAGATTGGATAAAATACGAAATTTGTATATAAGGGGAAGTCTGAAAGTTGCGCCCATTATAGAAAAGACGAGAGGTGCAAGATTGGGATGGTATGGACATGTAATGGGGAGGGATGAAAACTCATGTGAGTAAACGAGTGTTGAGTATGAATGTGAATGGATATGTGACTAGAGGGAGGCCTATAAAGAGATGGTTTGATTGTGTGAAGTATGACATGGTATAAAAGAAGTAGCGCCAGAGTTGACGAATGATAGGAAAGAATGGAAGAGAAAACATATTGTGCCGATCCCATCTAGAGTGGGATAAGGGTAGGAGAAAAAAGAAGCATAATAACATTTATAATAAATAACGAACACATTACACACCCAGCTGTCCATCCCTGAAGTACTCGTAAGTAACTTAATACTTGTGTTATGGGTGACAGACAACTGGTAAATAATATATGATTTTAAATACATAAATACACTTAGACTCGAAGAACCAACTCCTAAGCGGAAATCGAACCTGCGATCCTCCGAGCTGAAAACGAGGTCACTGCCAACTGCGCCAACGGGCCAGTCAAGATTACGCCTAAATGGATTTAAAATTTTGCGTTTCTTAATTCTGAAATATCAGATACGTAGCTCTCAGCTGTCATCACTGTCTTGCCGCGTGAACAATTACGAGTCGTCAGTAATTATTAAACGTCGCCGAATAATTGAAGCACTGATACGATAAATCCACGCGATACCCGATAAAAACGCCGCTGGAAAGTAGTAGAATGTCCCGTCACTCAGACTGACGCTGTGTCGCTGAAGGCAGAAGAATGGCTCTTGTGTAAACCCGTATGTTAAATCGATTAAGCTTTATTTTCTGTTCTCACGATTGCGTGACAAGGTTTAATTATTAAAAGGTGTCGATTCGAAAATCAGTATACCTTCCATTTTTCATCCATGCAATTTTGCAAATCATAGTTATTATATCAATACTGAAAGGTAATAACAGTTTTTTGCTGTTTAAAAATCCAGTAGCTTTCTGATTGTAGTGTAATGTAATAATTATGATGTTTAAGTACAAAATCCTAAGTCATCGCCACGACGAAAAAAATATGATTTGCCATACATATTCCATGGGTTTTACTAATCAGAACTTCTTAATCATGATATAGAAGAATATTAAATCCTACAAATTAGTAATTTTCTTTAGTCGTGTGGTACTGGATACCACTGAGTAGAATAAACCAACCCCATTTCGTACCAAGTATTGTAAAAGGCGGCTAAGGTAAGTTGACGTCAGGCAGGCGGCCTGTAGTAAAATACCTAGCCAAATCATGTAACATTGTTTGTAACATGTTGTCGACCTCACTTAGACCAGGTTAAGGGCAGGAAAATGATGAAATTAGTAATTTTCTTGAGTGTAACTTTACACAAATTCAACAGAGCTCCCTAGTTATTATTTAAAAAACTGTACTTTTATAATGACTATTACACAAATTTATTTAAATTCGTACAAGCTGAATCCACAAAATAGGCAAGTTGGTCAGGAATGGCGCGGCGAGAGGGCGCGGGGCGGCGCGTTCTAGACGCCGACGGTATCGGCTGTTTTATCTCACGCCCTGTTACCACGTTTCTCACCTCCAGACGCCACCTCCGAGCGCCCGCTCAGATGCTTTATCAGTTACAATCACAGCACTCATCTATTACCCAAGCCTCACCCACTAAACTAAATGTCGATGACCTACACAATCTTATAATTAGCTTTATTAGACTAAACTAAATCAGATACAAGATCATGTGATAGAGTGTCTAGACGGTTCGATCACAACTAGTACTATATTGCAATTGAAATTACGCTTCTTTGAATGATAAATATCAGCAATTTCCCAGAAATGTAAATTAATTTCGTCTCATGTCAAAGGATATTTTTTCGTTTGACAGTATTCATTGCCTTATATAAAAAAATAATGAAGTAATACTTACAAAGATAAAATAACACGAAGCTGTCTTAATAGGATTAAATATAAATAAATGAGTCCCGAATACCAAAGATGTAGGTATATTTAGTTGAACTTAGCTACTGGGAATCTGGCATTTAATTCGCAATATCGAGGCTGATCAGTCAAGCGGTAACATCTAGATTGCTAAGCCGTTTTATGAGTCTAATCCTAATTCGGTTTTTATGCGTCTAGGTCTAGAATAGCCTTGCTTGACGAGCTTAAATCACAACGAAAAGTACTTTCACCCACTAATTGTTTATAATGGTATCGTCATACGGCGAGATAAGTAAATGTCAACATGTCTACCCACATTTCAGCCGAGATCGTTATTCATCTGTTACACTTTTATTATATGCACCAAGGTGAGTGTTTGCATTTAGCTGTCATGTTGTTTATTATCTAGCACTTAAGATTCATCAATGAGACAATTTAAATAGCAAAAATCTTGATGGCGGTAGTGCCTTCCTACTTACGTAATGACATCTAATAAATTAAACGATTGGCCTTTACGATTTTCTCGTGTCTGTATCCTGGCAATACTTCCGTCTGCATAAGTCCATTTGCATCTATAAATCCCAAAAGGTCTACATAACTTTAAACAACAATAAAAATAACATTATATAAAATCCAGATCTACGCCTGATTAGTAGCCTTTTGTGTCACTATTGAATAAAGGCCTCCTCTGGCAGAAAGTACAATTTTGCGCTTCATACTTTATAAAAAATAAAAGGGTAACCCATGGGCGTTCACAGTTTACTTACTTTTTTAGTTTACTTACCTTTAAGTTTCCTCCCGGCACGATCTTGTACCACTTTTTCTAGTGGCTCCCCATAACCTTTCATTAGGTCGTTTTTCCACCAAATAAATACTAGATATATATTATCGTCTATTTTCTCCTAACTGATCTAATTAACTAATTTAAATTCCCATTTTGTTCTTTTTATTACATTTCTTTTCTATCGAAGGTCTAAGTTTTGAATTTCTAAGTTTCTGCTTTGTGTGAATAGAATAGATAATGAATAGAATAATAGAATAGACCTCCTTTCTTGCCGAGATGACGTAAGAGGCGACTAAGGTATGTACCGTGTGGTATCCGGCTGTATAGAATAGACAACCCTTATTTCTTACCGAGTTGTCGTAAGAGGGGACTAAGGTAAGTTGACGTCAGGCAGGCGGCCGGTCGTAAAACACATAGCCAAATCATGTGACAACATGTTTGTAACATGTTGTGCCGACCCCACTTAGAGTGGGATAAGGGCAGGAGAACGATGATGAAGTTTCTACTTTCTTTTTGCTGCATTCTGGCACAGAAGAACGCGGCTTTCATCTTTAAGTGTCTCTCAAAAAATTTAGGGAAACCATAAAAAAATCCAACTTTTGATAATAGTTTTTTCTGAAGACCACAACGTTTAATAAAAGTAGAGGCCTTCATGATTTCTATTATAAACATGTAGCAAGATACAAGCCAAAATAATTCCCCCAATACGCATATCCAGGTACAAATTTTATGTATTATATAATTTTATATTTCATTGTCAGTTAGATTTTGTTCCATGCAACGCAGACGTCACTTATTTTACGTTACATATATTATGCACGTAATGCATCATGTATACATATATACTCAAGATATTATAATAAAACCTGAGATATCAACATAAAATATAATGTTAATTACTTTATTCTCCTCGTCAGTCCTCTACATGGAATGACGATCTCAAAAAGGTCGCGTGGAGCCACTGGATACAAGCGGCACAATAACGTGTGTTGTAGAGATCCCATGAAGAGACCTAAGTTCCGGTCCGGTGGCCGTCAATCGGTTGAAAAAGAAGAAATTAGTAATAGTTACTATTCGTTTAAAGCTAATATATAATATATATATTTACACTTTATACCTGAATTTATTTTCTATGTAGTTACGTGTACGTTATGAATATATTTGATTGATGAGCTTACCCAACACTTTACACCTTTGATTCAGAGGAGTGATTGACATTTGAATAATTTATCGTTCAATAGAGATAACAGTTTTCATATTTACGATGAAATCTTATTGTCAAGCATTATAAATGTTTTAAACCGCAATAAAAGAAGTAAAGGTTGTACCGATTTATAGCAGTCAGCAGTTCTCTTATTTAATTTAATTTTATTTTTTACAATCGCAATGATTGTGTGATGAAATGATGAAATGTCTCCTGAGATGAGTTTTTTCTAGCACACGATCATCAAACTATATCCTCCTGACCAGTGACAAATGTAACTTATTTGAAACTACATATGTAGCTGTGCTAGCAGCTTGGCCCGCGTGGAAATCAGCGTGTCACGAAGTTTTCCCGCGTAAATATCAATACCGCGGGAATTCTAGAATAAAAAGTAGCTTATATGTTGATCCATGAAAATCTCATCAAAATCAATATCAATATAGTCGTAACATTTCTCAACAATTGCAATATATTTTAATAAAAACCGTGCAAAAATCCGTTCGGTACATTTTGAGAAAATCGATCACATACAGAAAGACAGCTTTTGGGAACTTTGTTTTATGATATGTATAGATTACAATAAATAAATTCCGAGAAAAGTTACATTCACAGTATAATCCATTAATAGACGAGTATAAAATAGAGATTCGGAAGTTGAAAACTAAGTACACTGAGGTTTCCGGATACCTATAGCAATTTGTAAGTTATGGTACATGTCAACATCTTATCGGCAGTTAATCGGAGGAATATACACATTAGTGTAATAGTTTTTTTGAAGTCTTTAGCTACGCCTTACAGTACGAGATGTATTAAATAACAAGATACTTAGGGGGTATTATTCCCTATAAGTTTTTTGCCACCAGTATTTTATCAGCTGCATTACATTTTAAAATTCCTTCGATAACATTATTAAAAGCTGAGGAAGTCAGTCGGTTATAATAATAATTATACATATGAAAAAAATATCAACGTTTTAATACACTTTATGCGTATCAATTTTCGTAAGAACTCCTCAACAACGAATAATGAAATTAGCGCAAACATTGAACATCGGTTTAATGAAAAACAGATTTAGAAACATATAAATCCATACACTTGTTAAGGATTTAATTTTAACCATTAAATTTTTTCTTGCTTATCGATAGTTATATTAATATACAATATAATAATATATAATTTTTAATATTCTTTATAAAATAGTAAAGTAATAAGAATAAGAACAATAAATGTTCAGGAGGTATGAACTGTTTGAAAACCAGTATACCATAAATAAAATTTATACTAGACATATCTAAATACTAAACTTTCTTAATAGAATAAAATGTAAGTTTCACTTGAACTCACTAAAATGTGCCGCAACTTCGATCTATTTTTCTTTGATGTTCGTAAGGTTTTAATCCCACAGAATGAAAGCATCACTCGAGTTTCGAGGAATGACTATAGGATCACCTAGTATATACATTATATATTGAGTGGTCGTGAATTAGTACGGTCTAAATACACCGGCCATCACTATGCATCAGCGCAAGAACAAAGTGAAGGGCACACGGAATTCTCGGATTATTTTAACTTGTCTTTTTCAATGTCAGCGTTTAAAATAATTGCATCACAATTTTAAAATGCGTAGCGTTTTTAAGACGGTTAAAGGAGCGTATTATGATTGTTTCCTGTATGTCTTGAAATATAGTGTCAATAACAATCAGCGTGATAATGAACAACAGTTTTCCTGTAAATTGTAAGTGAGTCTTGATATGTAACATTTAAGATAAAATAAAGTCTATTAAAGCCTGTGTATAACAGGCTTTAACTTACTCTATATATATTATAAACTAAATAAATAATCTAATCTAATCTAATAATAATTGACTGGCCTATTGGCGCAGCGGGTAGTGACCCTACCTTCAGCTCCGCGGTTCGTGGGTTCGATTCCCGCCGAGGGCCAGCATTGTCTATAAACATTTTTTTGGTTTTTCGAGCCTGGGTGTGTATTTGTATTTAAATATGTATTTAAAATTATATATTATATATATTTACCAGTTGTCTATCACCCATAACACAAGTATTAAGTCATTTACTTTGGGGATGGACCACCGTGTGTGTAAGTGTGCCATATATTTATTTATTTATTTATAATCGGTTTACTAATTCAACACGGAGATACAACCAACATTCTAGAGACATGTAGACATTACTAAATTGTAAATATATAAAGGGTATTAAATTAAACAATACATATTCTTTTGGTTATGTATAAATATCTCATACATGTATTGATGTCGCACAATAGTTGTCACAAAATTGGTTAATTTGCTCAAAGTGAAATTGGAATGACAATAATACTAAAGAAATGTAAATGTCTACAATTTACATATATTGGCTACCATTCTTTTTAGTTATAAGAAAAATAAATATAACTGTAATCAAATACAACTATAATTCTGCAAGCAATTTTATGATTTCAAATAAAAATGGCGTACTCACATAGATAAAACAATAGTTAACTGGAGCAAAATGGAGTACAGGTTATGACCGAGAATAAAATCGTTGGATGGTCGCGTGACTGGCTACGGCCGTGAGAGCAGGTCAGTATTGATATCTTACTTATGTTTCGACTTTAGAAAACTTAGGACCCGCTAAGAGCATGACTTAGTAGTGAAATAAAAACTATGGCGATCGTTTAACTACACTATTGTATAGATTTCATCGCCGCTTCAAAACATCAGGATATTTTAAATAGAGTCGTTTGATTCATTCAATTGAAAGTAAAACATAGGTAATAAAAAGTAAAAATCGCAATAAATTTTCCGTGAAAGCAATTTAAAAAACCTTTTCAAAGAACTTCTCAAGAACTATTTTAACATACACAAAACTCAAAGAAACTCTAAAATGGCGTTAAAGTTTAAATATATTTATTAATTATAATACAATCCCAATGTTTGACTAATTTCTCATACGCTAGGATAAAAGATAAAACGCTTCTTTTCCATCCAATTACTTAGCTATATTTTAGTTGTAATATTTTGGCGCATAAGCACGGGTTTGAACTCGTGTTCCCCTCGAAAGAGTCGCACCGTCTCACAGCTGGGCTAAAAAAACTGTAAATTAACAAATAAAAAGCATATATGTATTTTGGCAAAAGGCTACGTTCTTGGAATATTCAGTGTAGGTGATCAGTAAGGATACTCGAAACATAGTTAACTAAGAAAAGCTTACCGGATCCAATATAGTTACGTAACATTTTTTTCTTCAATTAGTGACTAAGCGTGGGCCGAGTGCCATTGTACTTTGATCAGAGCATCGGTACTTCAATTCCGGCGACATTGAATGCTTCTCAGAATTAGATTCGGATTAGATAGGCCGGATGTTGCTGGAATACAGTTATGAAATTATGATTATTTAAGATGCAAATCGAATGTTATGAAATATTCTATTACCAGTAATTTGTATAATAGACCCATCTCATAAAGATCGGTTGTTTAAATCAAGCAGCGCATGAATGCTGCGAATTTTGGGTGCAGCGCACGCGAAAAGGTTTACTGTACTTAATGGATATAAGGCACGCTATAAAGCTTTTTAAAATAATAATACACATTGCAGCTTCTAGTAGATATACAGATAGAAAATAAATAAAGATTTATGAACATATCTCAGTATATCAAGGCGTTATTGACAATTTTTTTTAACTGTGGCTGAAAAAAGGTTAATAAGTATATGAGATCTGCACATGTACTAGACCGGACTTAACTGTATGAACTGACATTTTTGTCGATATTTATTAATACTATAAATAAATGAAAAATTAGAAATAATATATTCTATATATGTACTAAAATAAATCTAATATAATCTATACTTAAAAAACAAATTTTTACAATGTTAATATCAAATCAACGGACATTTATTGTGAAACAACTAAATAGCGTATTACATATGTTTTCTGTCTGTACTTCTTACATGTGCTGTTAAAATTTGTTCTTACGCAGTTAATTTGAAGCGTCAGTTTGCGGTGAACGGTTATGAAGTGTAGATTTCGGCTGAGAACCGCCCGAGGCTTGCATGGCACGCTCACTTGTAAAAATAACAATAGAAAATCACTTCACGGGTTACGGGCCAAAGCACACATGACTAGTTCTTAAAGCTGGCATTCCAAGCCGAAGTTGATGGGTTCCGTGTAACGCGATGCTGCCTGTCTCACCATCATGAAGTTCACAAGTTTTTGTAAACCAAATGTAGATCCAATTTTATAGTTATAATTCAAAAAGCCAATGAGACATTAAATGTATGTAAATAATTCACGTCACTATGAAAAACTCTGCTAACTTAACGTCCTTGTCAATTTAAAACTCGAAGCCATAGAATGTACAATCTCTTCTGCCGTTTATTCCATTTATTAATAACCAATAATCTGCACTTATAGAAAACTAAAAATATTTAATGTGCATTACAACATAAAAATATGAACATTAATAAATTTTTGTATAAAAATGAATTTTTGAATGCCTTTCAAAGACTCCAAAACGGCAAAACCAATTTCAACATTAACGACATTATCAACATTAACAACCTTCCTTAAATGACGAAAAAAATCATACAAAGGTAGTATATCTACGACAAAACTAATTACGTATCCTGCATATATAGGGTAAAAATGCTAGAATAGTTGGATCTACATTTAGCATGCATAGATTTACTTCAAAGAAAAAAAATATTTATTATAATTTTACATACATATTATTTCACTAACTTTTATTATCATTTTTGTATAATGAATCTCCGCAAAGTAACGTTTATTTCTATAAATAAAATAAAAACTTTGTTGCTATGTAACTGCATAGAGTAACGTCAACTGCTATAAATTATATCAAAAAATCCATTCAAAGGTATTTTAAATATTTTCATCACTAATAAACTTCCTCCTCTCAATAACAAAACCTCATACGGCGCTCGAGATTACTGCATACAATGGACGGCAAGCTTTAAATACGAACTAGAAAAAGACTTTAAACAACAGACCTATTTAGAAATCGTTATTTAATGGAGCTTAATATGAAGAGAGTTGTTCTGATACACGTAAACTCTACGCAGTCGTTATGTTATCGCGATCTATTGATATTAAATTTCTATTATAAACTAACGAATGAAAATAAAGACGTACGTACTAAAGAATATTATAAAAATTTAACGGGTTGTGTGCGATATCCGATCGGTGAGACTTTTTTTTAGGAAGTCATGATTTCTAATCCCGGGCAGGCACCAATGATAATGATATCACACGCTTTTCGGAAAACGAAAACATCCCGGAGAAACCTGAATATTTCTAGAGATGGTGATATGTGTAACCTACCAATTGAAGCAGCGTGGGATGTCTAAGCTCAAAAAGGAAAGAGGAGGTCTGTGCTCAGCAGTGGAATGGTAACAGGCCAATACTTTACTTTTATAAAATTCGACGACTAACTATTTTTTAGTGACAGTATATACCAGAATATATCTGTTTAAGTTTAAACGTTGTTTAGAACATCTATATTTTTAATTGCTTCTTATCTTTAACTGATAATTACCTATAAGGTTTCAAAAATAATTAATTTTGTTGAACGATGTAATTTTGTAATAATGTCCTAATATTATTTTGTATTTCAACAATGTTGATTAATTTAGTATATCGTTTGGAAAATGAAGTATACAAAAATGCTAATAATGCTAGAATAAATGCTGATATTACATTTTGAGTATATACCAAAAAAAGGTGTTATCGCAAAGAAATAATAACAAATCCTTATCCTTACTTCCTTACTTATATACTTATACTTATAATATTATAAATGGGAAAGTCTGTCTGTCTGTCTGTCTGTTTGTCTGTCTGTCTGTCTGTTTGTCTGTCTGTGTCGTTTTCACGGCCAATCCGCTGAACGAATATCGATGAAATTTAACAGAATTGTTCCCTATACACCGGAGCTATAACAATGTATCAATAATGTAAGTAATACGAAAAACTAAATGCAAAAGTCTGTCTGTCTGTAACGTTTTCACGGCGAATCAGCTGAACCAATAAAGATGAAATTTAGTACAATAAATGCTTATACACCGGGTAAAGCTATAAAAATCCTGTTAATCCAACAGGAATAGGATGACATTACCATAACTTTACTTTCAGTAATAATACAATATGTCGTGAATCATTTTTGGAATTGCAATCCCTAAGAGAGTAAAATTAAGTTACTCGAATCTTTGTACTTTTTGTACAATCTTGAAGCTTGAATCTTGTATTTGTAGGCAAACCCTTTTAGATAAAAATATACACGTGTGCTAATTTAACGTTAGCTAAAATTGCCTGCAAAGGGCGAATGGCTTATGCAATTTGCACATAACTACCCCTCATTTTGCGCGTACGTTTTCGAAGCCCGCATATTGGTTTGATGATCACAGACTAATTTGCCTCTAGCTTTGATACCGTTTTTGAAGCTTTAATCTTTGAATGACAACGGTGATATGCAGTTAGTTGCTCTTTATATCGAGTAAATATCTCCCAAGTTCGCATTTGAGTGTGTTGATCACAATCTGCTGTAATCTTCGGATGCATGCTGAGTTCAACTTTTGGAAGATCTAGACTCCAAATAATGAAAACGAAGTAGTGAAACGCTATTCGTATTAAGAGATATTTTCGAGGTTTGCATTTCTGTATGATACTCACAATCGGCTGTAACATTTCGGGAAGACAGAGAGATTTATCGTGTTTTCGAAAGCATAGTTTATTTATTTAAGTAAATAGCGCGTACTAGTGATATTTATTATACGTTGTAATAACTATTAAATTAATGAATAAAAAAAAATTATCCAGTAAACCGAAATCCAAAAATATAAAGACTTTCGCCTCTTTTGAATTACAGATTTGACTTAAAAGGCTCGATTCCAGGCCGTTAATATATTAGTAACTATGACAAATTGTAAATAAAAATAACTTAAAACAAAAGTAATAATAAAATTATTTTGCTATAATCCGCGATACAGATGTATCGCGGATTATAGCAAAATAATTTTATTATTACTTTTGTATTATGGATCTCCGCAAAGTAACGCCTAATTCTATAAATTATTTAAAAATAACTTATTATGTTTATTATAGATGGCGTTTTTAACGTCATTTTATTACTGTTGAATTAACAGGATTTCTATCGCCTTTATGTTACACCGATGTATAAACGTTGATTGTGCCGAATTTCATCGATATTGGTTCAGCGGCGTGAAAGCGTAACAGACAGGAATCCTCCTATCTGTTTCGCATTTGCTTTTTTGTTTAACTTACATAAATTTTAAATTTTATTAGCTCAGTTAAATTTATCCAGTAAATAGAAACCATATAATATTAAAACTTTAAAAAAAACTTTTGCGATGTAAGTCAAACAACGTGATATAACCTTCTTCAAATTACAGATGAGATTTAACCTTTATAGGTTGATAATAGATGACGTTTCCTAATGTCATGCTATTCCTGTTTAATTAACGTGATTTCTAGAACCTATATATAGCCTATAAGTTACTCTGATCTATAAGCATTAATTGTGCCAAATTTCAACGATGTTGGTTCAAGCGAAGTATTTTATATAAGAAGTAAAGATTATACTACAAAGTTATTAAACGAATATTTATAATTTTTGTACAAACTTTTATATCATGTTTTTAATTGAATCAGAAGGCCTAATGGAGTCTAACATTAACAGATAAACTGAAAGATGCTGAGGTCTACTTAGAGGGGTTTTGCAATTTTTTTTTTTGGTTTTGTTCGAATTTTTTGAGTGCAAATTAATCTTTGTTAAATAACAGTAATGTCATGAAAAAAATCAAATTTAATATGGACTTTAGTATAGCGTCATAAATGCAATAGGAACTGCTATTTAACCCACCTGGATCGATTTGATTTATGTGATGGAGATATTTGCAGGGTTGGATAGCAATAGAAAGTAGAATAGGTATTACAGGACTACGGTCCGCGCGGACGAAGTCGCGGGTAAAAGCTAGTAAATAATAAATCTAAAAAGAAATCATTAACTACCGTTTGATACGTCATTTAGAATTTAATCATGAACATAATTTACAATCTAATCATAACTGAAGAAATACACTGTTTTTATATTTCCCGTGATCTTTAACACTGCATTTGTCAAATTAAGAAGAAATTGAAAATAAATGATTTAAATATACTATCAAATTAAACGATGACGGCTGCTTTGGACCAGCAAATTAAAAGAACCGCCTATAGTAATTGTAAAAATGAAAGTTGACCTATTGCGGAACTTAAACACTTAGATTGGAAAATCCGTTTCAGGATATTATTGGCCCGCACGATTCTTAGTTCATGGATAAAACTGCTAATGGAATGGTCCACTTGCCATGCAAAACGTTCGTTCCTAAAGAGGAATTCATTATCTTGACAAATCTTAAAACGCTTTCTGTCAAGATTCGTGAATTTATTGTTTCGATAACTTAAGTTTTTATAGGATTTTTTGTCTTATTGTGAATTTTAATTATGTATCTAAGAAGGTCAACTACTGTAGACCACTGTTTTACTTTGATGAAGAACCAGCGCTGTTAATCATTATGTCAAGTGATTTCAATAATTTTCTTCGTTATTTTTGTGAAATTATTTTAAAAAATAAGACTCCAGATTAACTATTATTGAATCAAAATATCAAACCTAATATATTATTATATTTTAATATATATTATATATATATTATATTTTAATATATATATATATATTTTTTTATTTAACTCTGCATAGTCACCTCATTCTCTGCATACACCTGACAGATGTGAGCTTTTAGAACAATTCGGGACAAAGCTTTAAAGAGGAAAGGAATTTAATTAAAAGATTTTCGCCTCGTCTAAAAAAACGCAGAACCGTCTGCTTACATTGAATAGTTGAAGAATTGAGTTCACTTCCATAACGCTGTGAAAAGAATAACATGGCAAATTATAATTAGATACTTTTGATGATACAGTAGTAAACCTCCACACTATAAACACATATCTAAATATCTTGTGTGCCATAAATGAAGATAAAATCGTTAATAAGCCCTGTGTAAATAAAAGCCATGACGCAAATTAAATTTACCTTACACGATAGTTTTGACAGGCAAGATGTTTAACTAGTCGCTTGTTCGTTTTCCTTGTACATGAGCGAAATAGGCTTATCTTAATAAGCCTGCGGAACAAAGCGGGGCCATGTTTTAGAGTACATTCAAGTACCAGTCAAGCACCGAGTCGGGTCATGACCGAAATGCATTATTTCTATGCTAATTGCCAAGAAATGCTCCTGCAGGTATAAATGGCTTTCGTTCATTTAATCTTTTAGTATATAGTACAAGATAATTGTATTTTAAAATTATTATTAAATGGTCTTTACAACCATTCGTGCCGAAGGTCGTACAATACTGATACTGACTCTACTTTCAACCAACGTGAACTTTTTGTCTTAGCACTGTTAGTAAACAATTTGTTGTACTTTTGAATCGTCTCTCTTTTTGTCCCTTTAAGGTCTAAAAATATTACAAATGTGATAGTTAAAAAATTTCGATAAGGTAAAATACTTTCAAAGAAGCAAATCAAATGAAATCGAAATAATCTTTATTCAAATAAACTCTATCAAGCCCTTTTGAATCGTCAAGGATCAATATGATTAATGAAGCTACAACAAGTTCAGAATGTTGCTTTTACCGAGAAGGATCAGCAAGAAACTCGGTGGTCAATTTTCTAAACCTTTTTTTTTCACATTATTAAACCGCAGTCTTGAATGAAGCTGAAAGGATTTTTAAATTTTTCAAGACATTTTTATAATCCTAATTATCTTCAATTTTGTAATATGCTTTACCTATAAAGATATTTCTTACACTTAATTTAAACCTTTCTATAGACTGGTCTAGTATGGATTGCGGAATTTTATAATAGAAGCAAATACCGTGACCAACGAATGGAGTATTAATTTTTAACGAAGTAACTACGGTCTCATGAGCAATTAATAAGAATCAAAGTTGTCATATATTTGCCATGAAAATATTCAAACCTATCACAAGTTCAGTACTCAAATGGCTGCATATTATTGCAATCGCGTCGTAGTATCTAGCTATATAGATTGAATTCATATTCAACTGTCTTCTGTCCGATACTCTCGACGATAATCGACATCCTTTGAGCTTTGAGCCGAGCAGCAAAGTAGCATTTAAAGTTCTTCGGTCCATAGATACGATCAGTACCTTCTATGCGTTTATATAAAATAAATTCTTTTATTATATAAAGGCTCAGAAACTCAACTTAAATCATTTATTTATATTATTGATTTGCTGATTTAACAACTTTAAAATAACATTCTAAAACCTCTTTAAAGAAAATCGCAACTGTAATAATCATTAAAGTTGCTTTTGAAATGTTCAATATAGTTAACTATCAAAATTAAAACATCACTAATGTAAATAAAGTGGATTCAAGCATTGAACCTTATATATAAAAATAACTGTGTAAATAATTTATAGAATTAGGTGTTACTTCGCGGAGATCCATAATACAAAAGTAATAATTAAATAATTTTGCTATAATCCACGATACAATTATTAATTATTGTATAACTATGTAACTTTATACAAATTAACTGAGCCCTGTTTAACCCAATTAATGGGTTTTTTATAACATAACCGTTGATGAGGTAAATAAATAAAAAAGGTATATTTTTCACTATGTCTACTAAAACCAACATCGCAACTGTTAGAGTCTGTTCACAGACTCTAGATAAACTGTAAATAAACACTGCCTTGCTTAAAGTAACTAAACTGTAACTTCTAAGCATTACAATATAAAAGTTATGTATCAAAAGATCGTGAAACGGCCATAGTGTGCCAAAGGTCTCAATCGGAACGTATTCGCTACGTATGAAATAAATTACTCGATGTATTAACAGGATAATTATTACATCGTGACTTTAAATTATTGTTTTACAGACATATCTGTATTCTCAACAAAAAACCGCTTACAAACTGTAAGACCGTGTGACAAATAAGTCGCGAAAGTTCTTGTATAATTAGATTATCGATTGCATTGTCGGTAAAATAGCGATCTATTACTATCCCACCACTCCTCCCTTCTTATGTGGAGAAGGGTTGGAGCTTACCACCACGCTGCTAAAATGCGGATTGGTGGGTTTGACATATCCCAAGAATTATCCAGAGATAAGCAGGTTTCCTCACGATCTTTTCTTTCACCGAAAGCAAATATCAATATCAATTAGGCATAGTAAAGTAAAAGTAGTAAAGTAACGACCTGTTAATATCCCACGGCTGGGAATAGGCCTCCTCTCTCCGTTTATTGGAGAGAAGGATTGGAGCTAAGACCTACCACGCTGCTCCAATGCGGATTGGTAGGTTACACATATCCATAGAATTCTCTAGATATATGCAGGTTTCCTCACGATGTTTTCCTTCACCGAAAAGCATGTGATAAATTGTAAATATCAATTAGACACATAAGTTTTTAATAGAAAAACTCATTGGTGCCTGCCCGGGTTTGAACCCATGTTCGTCTCTAAAGAGTCACACGGTCTCACTATTGGGCTATCACAGCTTCATATTTCATTTCATCTAGGCATATAAGTTTTTAAATAGATCTCGTTGGTGTCTACCCTCTTGAAAGAGGCACACGATCTCACCGTTCGGCTATCACAGCTTGTTGGTAATAATAATATTATATGTCAAATATAATGAAATAGTCATGACAGTTGTTTTACGATATTTGTTTTTTGGGACTCAGTCAATAATGGGAACTAATTGCAAAGTAATAAAAAATTTAATTCAGTAAAAATATTCAAAAGTTTTTGTTTTTATGAAGGTTGCAATTGTTCGATTATTATGCAATTTTCATTTATTACAATCCATGTTTTTGTTTGTGCTCAAGATTTTATTACTTTTACTTATTTATTACTTTTACTTACTAATAAAGCATCTCAACTGGTTAAAAGAATTTTGTTAATGTTCCATACAAATAATAACAAAGCTTGATTACCAAGGAAGAAAACTTTCCAAGAGAGACGTTTAAAAAGGTCACTTTTTGAGACATTTTAAACTTTATGTAAACTAAATGTAGACCTTGTTTTAACAGATTTTCTCTGAAAAAAGACGTTAAGGATAAATATTTTGTCTCCACTATCCTTGCTTAAGCTTTAAGCTCTAGCAATTATTGCAGTCGATAAAGCGGAAAATTTGATTTTTTTATCCGGTTAATCAGCTTACTGGCCCTCCTGTGAGTAATTCTGATACGACAGTCATCGTTATTTTTATGCCAGCAAGTTTAATTTTAATGTTGACCACCTATGCGCCCCTTAGCTACTAGTTTATAAATAAGCGTTTTATTGGAGTAGAAAATAGTTTGAAATATTAATCGTATTGGTTTTAATTTTTCCTTATTACACATTAATGGTTATTTACACTACGACGTAAACAGAAAACTATATTCTAAGTAGTGGGTCAGACGATATATTATCAAAAGTACTTAAAATTGAATAAAAAATCTGACAATACTGTACTTATATTAATTACTCATCTATTTATTATTTTTTATTTGCAGATAAATATAAAACAGGATCTGTCATACATATGCTACTGTATTTGAGTTCTTCTTACATATTGAAACGCGTATCAGGGTTTAGATAAATAACGGGTCGATTCAATCGTGTATTCAATCTCTTAGTTGGAACAAAAATAAATACTATGATATTGGCAATGGAAGTGTCGCCACATACAGAGTATGAAATTATTAATTGTAAACGATGCTGGTGTAGCCATAATAAACTTTAATAAATCTGATTCGTCAGTAGTATGTATATTTAATAAATTATGTTTTAAAATAGATTTCAATTAAAATATCTTGTTATATAATTTAATTGTGTGGTATTCAAAAACACAAATAAAAATTAACAAATAAATTATGCAGAAATATACACATATCTTATACATCTAATTATTACGGAAAATATATAGATGTCAAAGGTAACAATATAGTATAGTACGCGGTAATAAATAATGCACATTGAGGCTCAGAGAGAAAAATCGGCATGATTTTGCTTCATAGAGCATTGTTTTTGTCGCACAGACTGACGAACCCGTTTGTGACAGTGACAGCGCTCTACGAAACCGAATTGGTCGCCTGTTTCGTTCTAAGATCTCGATGTGCGTTATTTATTGCCGGGTACTATAGCTTGCGCGCTTCCGTCACAGGCTTCATCAGTTAATACGATTATATATCCCAAAGGCTATGTACATATATAGTTTTGGTTAGATACATATTTTATAATCAACTTTTTTTGTTCACACTTAACAAAACTGCATACCACGATATAAATAGAAATGACAAGATTTATTAAATTCGACGTTTATGCAAATTTGCTCCTATTATGTTATTTCAGTCTTTATTTAAATTTTTTATCAATTAATTTTATATAATATAAGAGACCATAAATGTCACGAAATTGAAATTCATCCATTCCGAATATTGATGCAAAACCAGATTAAGTCTGAATTAAACAATTAAAATAAAATATATTTACTAAGAGAATTTACAAGTTATATATGTTGATAATACTTAGACGCCATTACCATTAAAAAAACCATGTCCACGTGGAATGGTTCAGAGATGCTATATTAACAAAATATATATATTTATCATTACCACCCTACGGCTAAGTCGTTTGGATTAACGATTTATTGTTACAAAACGATGATACGTAGATTTCGCAAAACGAAACTGTCCAGCTGTATAACAATCATAGGTATAGACGAGTAGTTACGGAACTGCAACAATGAAAAACAAGTCAACAAACTTGCATGTAAACTAATTCTGCACACTGCATGTCGATCTCTTCAGACTGATATTGTACTAATCATAATAAACTTTTTCGCGTCGATCATCAATCTTCATTTCCGTGTGTAGCCGGCGCCTTGAGATGTATTTCACGTGGGTAAGTGAAAGTTACATCATTAAAGTCACACGTAGGTATGTTGTGATATTTTGTAGTCACTGAGAACAACAGCACTTATTATTTGAGAATAAGTGGCCGTTATTACTAGTCATGAAACATTTTTCTAAATAAGAATTAAAGTATAAACCAATGAAACTTGTCATTTTTGCAGTGCGTCTTTATACAGATATTAACAGGTCATTTTACTTTCACTTTCTTAATATTTAGCGAATAGTTAATATACTCATATTATTTATTAGCTTGATAACTAAACACCATAATAGGTAATGGCGATTTAAACACAGTGAAAGCGAGACTGATTTGTTTAGATTCGGAAGCATTAGTTAAGAGATTTTGTAATTATGACTGACTGAAGTCTAGCAAACTCACTCACCTAATTAATTACAATAGATATAAACTTTGAATTCTCTGTTTTAATTTTTCCGAAACAAGTCTTTAGTGTTTTCCTGATTTCAATTACATCCTTAGAATTACATACTAATGGTATATACTACTTAAATACTAGTAGTACCTTTGCCCAACTTAAGCTTAAGTGTTTCTAGGTACCCTCAATACTGCCGTGTTGTACGAGAACCGAGAATATTTCTATTTTTGTCACATATTAATAATGAATAATCTTTAGTTGAGTCAAACTTTATCGATATTGATTTTGCCGATTAGTCATCGAACAGTCAGACTTTCACATTTATAGAATAGGTATGCATGAAAAAAAGAATATTTACGAGAAAACAAAGGACTTACTTTTATTTACCTTAACACTGTTCTTATTACTATTAAAACCCGATTCGCAATTGCAAACGGCGCGACGCTGTGTCGTCGGCCCGTGCCCGTGCACGGGCGCCTTTCACCGCAGGTCGTAGGTCAGGGCGCGCTCAGGTGCTCCGCCCTCGGCCGCGTTGTCTGCCCCTCCGCGCCGCGCCCGCCCCGCATGCCCTCGCAGCACCCTCCGCGCCGCGCTAACGGCCCGCCACCATTGCTCTATTCAGCTGTCGCCGAGAGAGCAACATCGCCGCCGCCGGGAACCACGTTTATGAATTATTCCACCGCTCCGTTGCCCGCGCCGGTTTGAAACAATTACGAAACAATACAATACGAATCCATATCATAAATTTCAAAGCCCTCTGTAAGCTATCAGCGCAACAGAACCTAGCTACCGTTCGAAATAACTATACTTTACTTATAATACTTACTAATAACTGTACTTTATATAATACTCAACAAATAATTTAGCAACGATTTTTTGTTTACATTATTTGTGAGTCGTCTACCGAAATTGAAAGGAAAGGAAAGTGATGAAGACGATTTCCTGTGGATAAAGATAATGAGCGATTCAATCGTGTTGCGTATGGTAAGCGCTGTACGCGATGCATCGTTAGATCGATTCGGGCGTAGCAGCGGAAGCTGGGCATAGCTTTCGGCGGTTCCCACGGCTCCCCTCCTTCGAGCGGTTACACAATGAGAGGTGAACGCGGATCTAAGCAATCGCTTAACCTCGCCCAATGCGCCTCTATACCAGTGCACCTTCAATACGCCTTCCATTTGTAATTTTGATCGGATGAAATAAACAATTGTATTCAGTTTTGTAATGCAACCCAATAATGGCATATTCGTCATTAATTCTTAATTTCGTTTTGAGTATAAAAAGTAAAGTGTATACTTAGTCTTTATCTAAACATAATAAACATAAAATTACAGTCAAAGTATTATTCATTTATTAAAAACAACACAACAACAGACCTAAGCTGAAATGATAAACAAGTTCTTTTGAATCTTCAACTCTACTGCTGTTGCGGAAAGCTTAAGTACTCGTAATATTAAACAATCTGTTTCACGTCGTGTGCGGCAAAACTGTATAAGTTTTATATTGTTTACCTAAGTTTTTATTACTGATTTCCGGTCATTTTAACAAATTAATAACATTATAATAATATTTTTGAATATATTAAAATCATAATTAATCGCTCTGACACTTCTGTAGGCATAAAAAACGTAACTCAAATGACGTAAGCTTGTTTTAAGGCTCATTTTAAGATGTCAAGAAATGTATTCAAAATATTTTTAATATTCTTGAATTGTATAATAAAGTTAATTTGATTATTCTTAATGTGTATTATTTAATGTGTAAGTATTTGATTATAACAATAAAACTTTTTTGCAGGTTTTGCGATGTTTTTTTTACTTTACAGTACACAAAGTGCAAATATCATTTCAGTTATTTAATATAAAAATTATGCTACAAGTTAGAACTCCCGAACCCTTGGAAAAAAGGTTCTTGCGCTCTTACCATTAGACAATCACAGCTTAATGCAATATAATATACAAAGAAATCAGTGACGTAGTTAGGGCAGTTAGTATTTAGTGACGTAAATTAGGGCACTGGGGCAAAATAATCTAGCGCCCCAACTAAAATACTTAAAATAATTTGTTGGTATAAAAGTCTCCTTTTCGTCATCTGGTTTATTTATATTACCCAGATCCCGAGGGGCCCCCTAGGCTTGGGGGCCCGGGGCCCCTCCGATAGCCACCGTACGAAATACACTAATTAACATTGAAGTTGTTCACTAATACACATCAATATATAGTTACGTACCGTGATGGAGAAATGCTTTAAACAAATCGTACTTAAGCCACCCACGCAAGCTTATGTAGGCATAGAGCTTCGTACAATTAGAAATATGAAGTGTCACATAACTCAAAGTTAGATTACGATGATCGCCGCAGGCGGTCGGCCGATGATAAGCACTTTCGATACATCCGGCAGGTCGGCTGAGGTCACGAGCGTTCTTTTTGTGCAGTACCTATTCCTCTTGCACGCGACGTGATTATGTCCGATGCGCATAATTATGCTGTCACATCGTCACTTGATTGGTAATAGTGAAAGCGGACCATACTAGCCGTAATGATGGAAGAAAATATAAATAACAATATGTGAGTGTTTATTTTCTATATCTATACAAATATTAAAAAAGCGAAAGGCTGTCTGTGTGTTTACTTATAATCGGTTGGAACAATTATTGAATTGTAGCACAATTAAAGCTTATTCACTCAGGTAACATATCGAATCCTTATTTATCTTATTTACTGCTGCGTAAAGGGGAAGGGTTGATCGAAAGAACGGAGTACCATTTAACTATATATTTGTACAAATACATACAAATTGATTAGTTTTTATTATATCACAAATTACCTTTATATATATACATTTACGCACTGTCAACCATAATAACCGTTTATCAATAATAAGTGTCATTAAAATTTATACATACTTATAACTGAATGTTAGCTTTTCTTTATATCTATACAAATTGTCATTTAAAATATGCTAAATACTACATATTCTTATATATAAACATGAATGTTCGTTTGTATGTCCTTTACAGACTCCGAATTGGCTAGGCCGATTTTAATGAAATTTTTAGATTATCTTTAGTCTGAAATTTTTAGATTAGACCCAGCGGATGTTCCTGTAAAGTCTGATAGAAGTTGGAGCATTTTTTGTTATATAACTATAATTCATATACCTTGAAATTAAGCCCTGCAAAGCGGGCTAAACATACTAGTATATAATAAATTAACCGGCTGTTTTTTCGTATAATATCAAAACATATAGATTTATTTATAACTGGATGATAAATAAGCTTGCAACTTCGTAATAGCCTTTAAAGTAAGTAGACTCTGATTTCTTGTTAAACTGAGCAAGCAATTTTCGTTTATTAAATCGTAAGTATATATCGCAAATACAAGTATAATTTCATCGTTAAGTGCTCATGTTAAAGTTGCGACTTTATTGGCCAGTGCAATATTACTGACAAGGGCTTTACAAAATACATATCCTTAAAACTTTGTAATACGAGAGCAATTGGTGAAATCAAATGAAATAAATATTTATCTTAATTGAACTATAAAATACTTCTTGCTAATTTAAGGTATTTGTTTATATATATTGAATGTTCAAAATAAAATGTGGCCTTTAGATTATGTATGCAAATTAACATTGATGTTTAATAAGCTTAATATATTACTTGGATCACAGTCCTTTAACGAAAGTCTTATGCTTCATCAATAAAAAATAATGTCCGCGATCAACTAAAAGTATTCTAGGTATAGACGATATATGTTACTAATTGAGCTCATTGCTATGTAATGTATTCTAAGTACACTGTTATCTGTATGTTAGTGAAAAAATATACCATGACATATTTGTAAGTTTGATATAAGTAGCAATATCTTACTACCATTGGAAATGGTCTTTTGTGTCCACTTCTTGGAGCTTATATATAGATATATGGGACGCTTACTTACACACACGGTCATCCATCCCCAGAGTAAGTAACTTAATACTTGTGTTATGGGTGACGGACAACCGGTAAAAATACTACATATATAATAATAAATACATACTTAAATACAAATATACATCGTGGGGTGTTAAGGTCTCTTTAAGAGACCTTAACACCCCACGATCTTGTGCCGCTTGGATCCCGCGGCTCCCCGCGACCTTTTTGAGGTCGTTAGTCCACCTCGATGGGGGTCTACCAACGCTGCGTTTTCCGGTGCGCGGTCGCCATTCCAGCACCTTAAGATCCCAACTCCCATCGTTTCTACATACTACGTGTCCCGCCCATTGCCACTTGAGCTTTGCACCACGATGAGATATGTCGGTTACACTGGTTCTTCTACGGATCTCATCGCGTACACCAAGCATAGCTCAATCAATCGCCCGGTGTGAACCTCAAATTTCAACCTCACCTGCACGCGGTACACCCTACAAATAAACACACGAGGCTCTAGCGACCGACTAATGGCGCTATAACCATTCTCAAGCTGACCTAAATATAACAGCGAGCAGCTGCGTTGTCGGTGCGAAATGGTAAGTACTGCGATCACCAATCCGCATTCCAAGCGTTGTGATTATTGGCATAACCTTTAATAGATACAACATGGCTTGACAGATCAAAAATTTATTCCTTCATAAATATTTAATATAAATTAAAAAATTCAATTAAGCACATCAATTTTTACGAAGAACACATTTGATACTTGTTGGGGGTTCGAATTCACAAACTGTTAATTAATGAAAGTCTTTCCTTATAGCCTAACAATCGCTTTATATATCACGCGACTTATCTATAAAAATGTTATATCGACAATATTAAAAACAAATTTATATATAATATATAATTATATCAACATATAAAATGAGATTAGATTTATGAGGAATATTTATAAACAGATTTTATCTGCATGTATTATTACAAATGCTAATAAGGAAATGACGACTTAAATCTTAGAATAAATAGGTAATTAAATTTTGAGGTTACGAACAAAAAATTTTCTTTATTTGATTTGCAGATTTTTGTTCTTAAACTTTTACTTAACAATCTACTATTTAGTACACCTCCTTAACCGTATTTCATTTCACCAAGAAGAGCGCTTTCATTTCCTGGTCGACGCTAGTGAGGGTCATTTGAAATCGAGTAATAATCTCAAAGTTACCATTCAAATGAGATCCTTTCGTAGTTAATGAAGGTTACATATTTATAAATTGCTAATAAAAAATAAGTAAACAATATGTACAAAATTACAAATTTCGTGTCACAAAGACTCAAAGTTGTTTATCAAAAGTTCCATATTAACTTTTATTCGGCAATAATAGTTTTTATCTCACTTAAATAGTTATTTTTTTATAAATTAATTAATTTACAATTAATAAACAATTTAATTATAATCACTTCTTTATATATCCATATAATACAGGTGATATTGAATGAACAGAACATTTTCAATTTTTTTTGTAAGTTACTCAAATTCAGACTCGTAGTTTTTTTTTATTTATGTATATTATAAGTCTAGCTCAGTGTTTTATGGATATAGTTCATTTATTTCCTTTTATTCTTATGTCTCAATCTATGAATATCCCCAGCAGGATAAGGTTTCGTTGAGAATTTTCTACAGTATATACAAAAGCTACAAACACAGAATACAATAAGTAAAGAAATCTTATACTTAAAAGCAAAGCACAGTTACTCAACTTTAAGTGAGAAAGAACCGGAAAGAAATGGAAAGTGATAAGTAAGAAATTATGTATATCAGTTGAACATATAAGGTTTCATTAATCGATAGATCACTACAAACTTTAGATATAATGGCAGTCAAATTACATCCGGATACACGTTAACTTTGTTTGTAGCGTATTTTATGATATTTCTTTTTCACCAGGTAGATCGTAGCAAATTGCAAATACTCGTATGTAAATAAAAAAATATAGATAGAACATATTTATGGGACATGTATTCAGGACATGCATGAATTGAACACATGCATGCATGCATTCATGAGGACTAAAGAACATCGTACTTCCAGCAGATGTCCTTTTTTTCTTATCTCTCAGTATCTTCATAAGTCGTTAGTATAATGCTATTTGTAAGAAAGGTTTTTTAATACAACATTAGAAGTTACTAGTTAAGCAGAACAAATTCAATATTTCAATCTGTCAATTTAAGAAATTCGAAGGAATAAATACCAAGTAACATTATATAGTAGGAGTTATATGAAGAGATTCTTCATACTATTTACTCTAGAATAACAAGCAAATCAGAGTGATAATGTAACTTACAATATTTTATAAAATGTAAATGAACTTTAATATTATATCGGACTGTAGAAATAAATATTTAATCTTTGATGTAGGCCAATTTGGAAGAGGAAATTAATGTAATTAATGAATAACGTCAAAATTTTATATTAAAATCACATAAGGTTATGTTAATATCAAAACCGGTTGTAAAAATCGCTTTAAATGACTGGTAATGAAACAGTATCGGTGTAACGCATGCAGCAAAATGGTTAAATTATGTATTTTACATGTTTTAAGATGGCGACGGTGAGCGATATCCATGTGCGGGCTGCGGGTCGGTTCCGGCTCAAGAATGGGCCGGTCCTCCTTGAGCGACGCCGCTGAATCCGACGGGCGCGACCACAATCTTTTAGATCATCGCGTTATTATACACGTATATGTGTCTCCCACGATCACACTATAATATTCATTTTTGTTCAACAAAAAATCTTACTATAATAAGTAATAGAATTATACATCATCCTCCTGCCCTTATCACACTCTAAGTGGAGTCGGTACATATATATATATGGGAAAAAAATATATATGGGACACTTTGCACACACGTTCGTCCGTCTCCAAAGTAACTTAATACTTGTGTTATGGGTGATGGAAAAATGGTAAATATACTACATATAATTTTAAATACATACTTAAATACAAATACACACCCAGGCTCGAAGAACCAACAAATTGTTTATAGAAAATGTTAGGCCTCGGCGGGAATCAAACCCGCGACACGCGGGAACTGAAGGTAGGGTCACTACCCACGGCACCAACGGGCCAGTCAAAACATCAGTCAGTACATGTTACAAACATGTTAATACATCATTTGGCTAGGTATTTTTCAAGTCGCCTGCCTGACGTCAACTTACCTTAGTCGTATTTTAAGCCACCTCCGTAAGAAATGAGGGAGGTCTATTCTACTCAGCCGGATACCATGCAGCGGGTCAACTTACTTTCGATTGAATTTAATCAATAAATCGTTAATTTTTCTCTTGCAAAAATAATCTCATTATGGAAAAAATTGAAGTTTCCAAACCCTAGCATAAACAAGATATATATACCTCACAAAATCCTATAAAATTAAAAGCTAAAAATGTAACAGCTAAAATAAAATAAACGTGTGAAATGAAAAAAAAAACTGATAGCGATTTTACATCCTGTGTGACTTATAAATTGGCTGACTGCAATTAAATAAAATAATATTACTGTGTTATTACTATAATATTACTGATGACATCTAACATGCGATATTTAGTGGGCTTTAAAAACGCTTACACTTGATTTCACATTATTAATAGGAAAAAAAAGTAAAGAAGCGGCCTGCTACTATCCCACTATATAATAGGCCTCCTCTCTCCGTTTTTTTGAAAAACGGAGAGAGGAGGCCTACCACGCTACTCGAATGCGGATTCTAAGACCTACCACGCTACTCCAATACGGATTCGTAGGTTACACATTATTACACACAGAATTATAATTACTGAATTGAAATAAATTCCAATAGTTAGTAATTATAATATTAAGCTTCAACGTATTTTCGTCTACTTAAAGGCATAAATAAATCTTGTAGTGTCACTCCAAACGTTTAGATTGATTTACATTTAAATATATCAATTAATGTTTTTTTAATGGTTATATAATAAGACAAATTAAAAATGTACGTTCGTTTGTTAGTTATTGTTTTCTTTAATAATGATTTATATGAGAAACCCAAACTATGGCAGTGGAAATATTATAATACCAAAGAATCTATTATTGTTGTTATTATTACAAAAGTAGGAGAAAAATTTATAAATGTACTATACTATAAATTGTACTTGTTGTAAAGTTGTATTGTATTGTATATACTGTACTATAAATTGATAAACATTCGATTTCAGTTCAAAACATTTTATCTTACTTTTGGAAGAACGAAGTATGATGTAACAATATTGGCGAATTGCTTTATGTCAATGTTAATCTGAAAGTCTTTATTTGTCATAACATCCACTTCAAGGCACAAAATTATACAGTCGAACATAAAAACATATATTTTCAAGTATGATCTGCTTTACTGTATTATGAACCTTACACACAGCGTTAAGCGATGCGTTAAGCGATTTGTCATAAGAATACCGCTTTGATTAAGGCACCTGTGTCATAAGTTGTGTTCAAGGAAGTATATAACTGTTTAAGTTAATCAATAAATCTTGCTAATTCAATAACACTTTTTTTCTTTTTTATCGCATTGTTTATAAGCTTAAGCCGCGTTCATAAAAACAACCAATTCTCAATAAAATAAATAAAATATCTCGCAAAAATATTTTTCTATTCAGCTCATTTATTAAATTGTCAATACAAAAATAATAGTTTTTTTTATGTTTATAGGTTGAAACAAAGTATTGTTTTAAGAATATTTTGGTATAACTAGTTACTGCAGCAGCTTCGGTCCAAATAGTCAGAGAATATATAAATAGAAATGATTTATATAAAAATTATTGTGTTAAATTAAAAAAAAATTAAATTAAAGACAAATATTTACAAATAAGTTTGATAGTACGGGTAAGGGTGAATCAAGGTTAAACCGATGGCTAGAGTGCTAGTGATAAAAAGTCCGGTAATAGTTAAAAAAGATGAACAGTTTTCTGCAAAAAAATTGAATCGTAAAGACATCAAATTCATTTCTTAAGCATTTATATTACTACGTTTGTGTATTATATAAATATGTGAAATTTTTAACAAACCTTGTAAGAGTTTTAATAACAAGCTGTACCCGCGAATTGATTTATGTCACTTAAATATAATTATAAAAATATTTAACTATAATTATTTAATATTATTTTTTTATTAATTATTTACTTTTACAAAATCCACAGCTCTTATATTAATTTACAAAATATTACTTAGTTTTAACTTACAGCTTTTAATTAATAATTAATTATAATTTTGCTAACAATATTATCAATATAATAAGGACGCCAGAGAAGTGTGCATGTTTATGCTATGCGCGGAAATGCTTCGATTTGTGTATATATTTTATTAAAGTTTTACATATTCTGAATAGTATCCAGATTTTTTTTCTTAAAACATTCCTTTGAATTATTAAATATAACAACCTGGATGTAATTGAGATTATAGTTTCTTAGCAGTCGACATACTATCGAGTTTCCTGCATACATTGACACAGAAAAGAGGTGCTTTGCGAGTTATGTGTTTAGGGGCACTATGTTGTTTACGAGATCAACGCAGTCGAAATGGCCGTTGCATATCCGGTGTACGAAAAGCATGCCTAACAGGGATCTTCTATTTTCAAGAGACATGAGTTTTTAAGTTGTACTTAACTGTTTTATTATGTTGTAACTGTTGTAATAAACTTAAATATAAAAATATTTTTAATTATGTTCCGTGTCTTTTACCAAAAAAAATTTTTTTGGTCTATATGTTACCCTAATATATAAGCTGCAATTGTACTAAATTTAATCAATATTAGTCCAGCACATTATACGTGCAAACGCAACATACAAATATACACAGAGACAGACACACGGACTTTCGATTATATTATTAGTAAGCATGTCTCAAGTATATGCTAGTATTGATCGTCGGTTGGTCATTAGTCAGTGGCACAGTGGGAAGTCAGAACACTACTTGTCAATAATAATGACAATATTCATACTTCTTCTTTGTCAGATATATGAACTTATCAATTCATACACAGTCTTTTTTGTGTAGATTTTTGCGGACACAAATATGTATTTTTTATAATTTAAAATCAAATAATTATATTTTTTGTAAAAGTCACAAAATTCTGACAATAATTTAGTAGTTATTCATCAGAACGTCCATACAAAAAAAAAACCACTGTGTATTTCCCTTAATAGTGATTAGTTATTCGACTTATCAGATAAATTATAATGGACGTCTTTAACCTTACTAGCCTAGCTAGATCTTCAATATAGTGTAGCGTAATGTGATTTAGAAACCTATGAGGCTTACTAAGACTATAAAGATTTTTACTGTGACAGTATCTTTTCATTATTTTATAATGGTAGTATTTATTAATATTTTATTTCGTTTTAAAACATTTTTTGCTATAACATTTGTAACTTAATACATCCAACGTATATTTTTACCGTGTTAAATAGCATGTATTTAATGTAAATTAAACAATTAATCAAAGTGACAACCGATATTCAATGAACAAAAACGTTTAGGAATAATTATAGACACTGATTTTAGAGAGGTGCGCGAGGACACAAACTTTAATATTGCACGAATGTCAAATTAAAGTCTAATAAATTACAATCAAGTATGACTTCTCTTAACAATCAAGCAATCAAGCGCTGTGAGATAGATAGATATCGAAAGGATTAAAATTTACACAGCGTTGTCAAACTGTTGAAATCTCTTAAGATGTATAAAGATTAGCGCCAGAGGAGTGGCAAGCGTCGGTCAACTTTTCATACTTTTGTCACAGCTAACGAATAATCGTGTACTATTAGTACCGGATCCTATAGTTTTAATCTATTTTAAACTTTAAGATAAAAGACGAAGATTTAAAATGTCATCAAATATAAACATATATTATTCGCACGTTTTTTTGTAACTTGGACAATCTAATGTATTAAATATTGGTACTAGATTTTTTTTAAATATACAGGTAACTATTCTGAAAGTCTTTATTTAAAATAATTTATGGATATATCATAATCGTACTATAACAGATATCCCAGTAATCTGTAAAACATCGCAAAAAATGTAAATTTAACTCCGCGGAATATTAAAAAACTTCATAAATAAACATCGATGACAAATATTTTAGATAACCTATTACTAGTAATACAAATATCGTTCCCCGTTAAAAAAGAAATAGCATAAGAATAGACGATTATGTTATTGCAACACCGGATGAAGTCACAATTTATAACGGTGTTCGATCATAGCATATGAAATCTGGTGCGTCAGATATGTTTATTGATATGTAAGCTCATGGCTGGCCGTTAGCTAAAGAGCTGGTGCTCAGCAGGCTTACATCGTTCAAACAATAATAAAATATCTATCAACATGAATAAAATATTTTTATGAAAGTAACATTGGAATTGGAAAAAATGACAAAGAATATATACAAAGCTGTTGGACTCACAGTAAGTGACGTTTAGATTGCTCTTCTAGATCGCTTAGATCGTGAGTTATGTAGATATTTGTCATAGAGTTACTATAGTAGAGTAGGGGCCAGCCTAAAATGGGTCCATCGACAGCAAAGACAATGTAAATGAGACTTAATATCTATCTCTCTTTTAATGTGTGATTAGACAAAGATAAGTTTGTGTTTCATGTACCCTCTCTTATTATTTGTTGCGACCCTCTCACTTACAGGCCTACTTCTTCTTTTTCTTCAACCGATGGTAGTCCACAGCTGGACATCACGGGATCACCACAAAACAAGAACGCCCCGCGAACCTTTTGAGGTCGTTAGACAACTTGGTCGGTTACAGACCTACTTATGTGTCCCCGACTCTAGTATAATAATTGTATGGGTACAGTTCGACGAGGTATGTGTCATAAGTGAAGTCTTAGAAATAACCGAGTCGTTGTAATTGTGATTTATAACCCCCTATAGAAGCAAGTACAAAGATTTTTACCAATTCTCTAGCCAATGGTTAACAAAATTCTTGCCTGAAAGAATAACTATCATAATTATTTGTTCCTCTCTTGTAAATTAAATTTAATTGAAAACCCATCTAGTCAATGTCCTCTGTGTTGTGTCAGCCCAAATTTGATGTTAAAATTTTCTTACCATATGTTTATCGCACAGTACAATAGACGCGTATACACATAAAAATAATAACAATTAAGGAGACGGTCGATTATTTTATACTATTTGTTAAACTACTTTTACCGTAGTATAATAGAACGCAGTTGTTATATTTTTTGCTCATGGAAATATGCCTGTTGCATAGAAACACAGGCTAAGCTTAGACCGATCACCTGCCGCCACTGTTATTTACGTTCATACTAACCGTAAGAGTTTGTCTCTGGCAAAAAAAATTCTAATGAGTAGTTGTTTGAAATTTATTTACTTATTTTAAAGATTAGAATTATTCTCATATTAATATCATTTTAAGAGTTATTTTTAATATAATATAATTCAAATAACTGTACTCCGGTCATAACTTACAATACTGACAATGATTTTGTACTTTAATGCCAGTAAAACAAAGCAATTAAACGATAGCAGAGGGGGATCAATTAAAATAAGTTATATTAATTACAATATAAGTTTAAATTAAGCCTGGCGATTAATTTAATACAATTCAACATAAATGCTCCGATCGCCAACAAACTTTACAGGGATTATCCGTTGGTCAATCTAAAAGTTGACTGAAAATTTATTTGCACATCTATTGTTACATAATATATGACCATGGAATATATTGATTCGTGTAACCCTACATCTATCGTAGAAAAATATAAGTTTATTTTTATATTTGCAACTGTGATTGTAACACACTGTAAACGTGATTAAAATGCAAAGAAAAAATATATATTTTCAAATAAATAATATAAATATCAAATACAATAAAACATTTGATTTTTTATATAAACATGAATAATAAATTCATCATCATTCTCCTGCCCTTATCCCACTCTAAGTGGGGTCGGCACAACATGTTACAAACATGTTGTCATTAGATTTTTCAACTTACCTTAGTCGCCTTTTACGACACCTCGGTAAGAAATGAGTCTATATGAGGTCTATTCTATGCAGCCGGATATCACACGGCATTTACCTTAGTCGCCTCTTACGACCCCTTTGTAAGAAAGGAGGGTGGTCTATTCTATTCTGCCGGATACCAAACGGCATGAATAATTTTAAAAATGTTACACTAAAAAGTAACAGCCTGTTAATATTCTACTGCTGGGAATAGACCTCCTCTCTCCATTTTTCCTGGAGAGAAGGATAGGAGCTAAGACCTACCACGCTGCTCCAATGCGGATTGAAGATTACACATATCCCCAGAATTCTCTAGAGACATGCAGGTTTCCTCACGATGTTTTCCTTCACCGAAAAGCGTGTGATAAATTGCAAATATCAATTAGATATATAAGTTTTAATAGAAAAACTCATTGGAGCCTGCTCGGGTTTGAACCTATGTTCGTCTCTAGAGAGTCGCACGGTCTCACCACTGGGCTAGCACAGCTTATTCCCGCAAAGTGTTACACTAAAATCTAAAAATTATTTTTCGTTATGTATTCGATTTTCATTTATTTATCACTAAAAATTGCAAAAGGCCAATATTAATAATATCAAACTTTCCTTGGCGGGTTTTTGTTTCCTTTGACTGAATATTTATGTTAAGCAATCACATATATTTAAAATATTTATAATAAATCCCGATAACTCTTTGTCTATTGGGATTATTTAAAAAAGAATTCATAAATCAACCGATCAAATTAAGTTCAGCACGCGACAACGTGGGTTGAATATAATGTGGAGGCTCATTTGAATATATATAGACAGCTAAGAATGCTATTGTCTTTGTCAAGAAAGTTTTTATAAGTTATTTATAACACTCGTCTATCTAGATTTTAGATAGTATCTATCAATAAACATTATAAATATGTTGCTTAACACAGTAGTTATATACGTCTATTAACTATGATTAAAGAACGTACTGAACTTTAGACATTATTTTATAGAAATTTACAACAAATTGCTGGCTTAATGTAATAATTATTTGCTATAAAGGATAAAAACCTATTGAAGAAAAAAAATCCTAAAATTAGTTTGTGAGAAAGAGAAATTAGCCGTTTTATCCATAAAAAGGTTTGTTAGTTTTGTAAGCCAAACCACCTACAATTTTTCCACTAATATATAATACACGGCCACAGCTTTACTACTACCATATATCCATAATTATATTATAAATGCGAAAATCTGTCTGTCTGTCTGTTATACTGTCACAGCTATTCCGCTGGAGCAATATTGATAAAATTTTACAAAATTACATCTTATCCATCGCGGTAATATATAAGATATATAAATTCCCATTTTTCTTTCTGGAACAAAAAAAAATATTTCCTTTAGTTAGTTAGTTAGTTAGTAACAGCCTGTCACTATGCCCACTGCTGGGCTAAGGCCTCCTCTCTCCGTTATTGGAGAGAAGGATTGGAGCTAAGACCTACCACGCTGCTCCAATGCGGATTGGTAGGTTACACATATCTCAGAATTCTCTAGAGATATGCAGGTTTCCTCACGATGTTTTCCTTCACCGAAAAGCGTGTGATAAATTGCAATTATCAATTAGACACATGAGTTTTAATAGAAAAACTCATTGGTGCCTGCCCGGGTTTGAACTCGTGTTCCCCTCGTAAGAGTCTCACGGTCTCACCGCTGGGCTATCACAGCTCAATAATTTCCTTTACTTAAACTTAAATTGACACGAATGAAGTGACCAAGTATTTTGAATTTTTTAATGGTTTTGATTTAGTACGAAATGCATATCAATTGCAAATGCAATTCCATTTATTTTTATACGTTATGCAGAAATGAGTTTATTAAGGTTGATTATGGAATAAAGGATATAAACATAAAATTATATTAAATACAATGTAATGTTCATTCATAACATAACATACGTGTGTGTGGACTATTATTTATCATTGCGATTCCATTAAAATACATTGGTGCGTCATACAAACATTAATTTATAACAATAAGATATATACACGCTCTATCCGTATCATACGGATGGCGCGTCACCCTTCATCATGTGAGAAATATGTGTTAGATAGTTCTACTGTTTGTCAGGAAGGAAATAATTGAACGTGATATGTACACGAAGGTTTTATTGAAATAAAGACGGTGATTTGGTTGTTTAAAACAATAATTATACTACAGTAGGCGACTCATAGGCAGGCCTGTCTAATCACACATCAAAAAGAGAATATAATCTCATTTGATTGTTCTTTATAATTAATGGGCATATTTTGGGCTAAACACCTGGTAATTTTTGGTAAAAAAATTAGAGAATACAATTTCTTTAACAAGCCTATTTCGCAACTACGATCAAGTGCAGTAATTCAATAAATCTTAAGACTACAGCCATGGAAATTTATGAATGAACATATTGATTGCGTATAATTAAATGGTATAATTCTGCATTAATTGTCAACAACAAAACAGTTTTCTAAAGTAAACGAAAGATTCAAATCGATCACTATAAATCTAAACCAGAATTTCATTTTCAGTCCCAAAGCGAAATAAACATTATGAGTTCCGTTGCAGAAGTTTCGTTGTTCCTACGTACCTACTGATTGTTATTTCATTCTTTCATAACTAATAATAAATAAATATCCAACGTGTGGTATCAAGCTGAGTAGAATAGACCACCCTCACTGCTTACCGAGGTGTCGTAAAAGGCGACTGTCAAGGTGTCGAAAAGGAGAGTGAGATAAGGGCAGAAGAATGATGAATAAATAAATATATAGGACAGTGGGGGACACAGTATATAAATACACCCCGATTAGAGGAACGAAGAAATTGTTTTTAGAAATTGTTGGCTCTCGACGGCTATCCAACCCGCAATCCTCGGAGATGAAAGCAGTGTCACGACCGCTGCGGCCAACGAGCGTCTTTGTATCTATCATGTTGAAAAGAATTCAATAATTGTGTTATGATTTATTGATTGACTAGTATAAAGTAATATTAATGATTTAGAAGAAATAACGCGTAAAATGTTAAGAAACTTTAGGTATGTTACCTAAAGCTCAGTTGCCTCACGAACTTAGCTAGATGTGGATAATATCTGCAATCGATATCTAGGTAATATCACTGGCCCTGCAATGTAAGTATGCAGTTGCTGATGTATAACTATAAAAATATAACTATCCCATTAAAATATTTATTTTAAATTTGCATACAGTCTTTTTACATATATGTAGCTAGTAAGCAGTTGTTGCACTTTAATAATAGCTACAAAATATACCGATTTTCTAACCGAAGTGACGTAAGCTACTTACATAAGCAAATTATCTTTAAATATTATGAAATTGAATTTTACAGCTGCAGCAAAAGACAAACAAATTTTTTGTTTTTTTAATTATGCTGAAAGAAAATAAACAGCAACAAGGTAGGCGATTGTAAGAATAAAGTAACATGTTCTATATTATAAACAGAATATGTAGCTTTCTTTTTCGGCCGATGATGTACTTAGTTTTATTGATGAGGATTTCTGGCGATTCAAATCTTATTGTAAGCCAAGCTACCTAGGTAAAATTTGACAAAAAGAGAAGGTCCTCTTTTTTCAAGTTCAATGGCCTCATGGAATATCTACATTTAAGTCTCATTAGCGACGTGTGTATCTTCTACAACCAACCAAATCCAAATTCCAATTCAGATTCAATTCTTCAAGTAGACGCCAAGTAGTATTGAATCGTCAAATTAACAAAGCTACTACTACATCAGAAGTTGGTACCTATCGAGAACCAGCTAGAAACTGCGGATACACTTTTTAAAATTATAAATAATATTAATATAACATTGGTTTCAAATTATTTAGTAAACATTTTATTTTGTATTTCATGAGGTTCGTCATAAAGAATTTCAAATGTAAATGTGAAATATATTTTCTGTGTTGTAGGTGGATTGATTAGAATTCTCTGAATGAAAGTCAATATCGTTATGAAAGTGGACTGAATACGACTATTAGATGTCTTTTGTCAAGCACGTGGTTAATAATAATATCGATGATTTTCTTGTTTAGACTTGATACGAGCGCGTATTTCGTACAGTTGACAAAGAGAGAAACCATTGAGTTTCTTGCCAGATCTCAGTGGAGAACAGCATACCAGCAGAACCATTCTAGTTATTTATATTATACTTATATATAAATTATAACTCGGTCTCTTAACATTTCTATTTGATATTAAAAGAAACTTTGTCTTCTTCCACTGAATCAATATATCTTCGACTGCTGATTGTGTGTTTCTCCGGCATTTTTTTGTTCCCCCCGACAAATATGTAATAAGGATGCACTTTATTTACATAACACTTTTATAACGCCTTACTTTGAGTTTCGATTTTGTTATTTAACTATTCTAAAAGCATAGATAAACACCAAATAATATGAAAATGACCTCCGCCTCAATATAATACCGACAAGTGCTGCAAAGTATTATATCATAAGAGATTTCACTTGTTAAATAAAATTACATCACGTAAATGGATATTTGCTACATGCACATTGAGTTTTTACTTCCTGAATACTGTATCAAATTTTTGTTAAAGCTTGGTTTCGAACTACTTCAATCCATACTAATATTGTCGATACGAAAGTTTGTCTGGATGTCTGTTACGGTTTTACGGCTAATTGTCCAATATTGATGAAATTGAAAACAATTAACGCTTATACACCAAGCTAACATAAAGAATAAGAAAATTCGGGAAATTATTGCATTATGAAAAGAACTTAACGGTAAAGTCGTCACATTTTACACCGATACGTTTGTGCTATATTATTATTAAAGTCGTTATACGACCTTATCTGTAATTTTTTCAGTGTAGGTAACAGGAATCGTCTCAATATAATAATCAAAAGGGCCAATTCGAATTCTCTAGGTTTAATTTTACCACACCATATAATTTCCATCACAGGTAACATATTATCGCGTCTTCCATCGAATTAACGCGTCGGTCACTGTCTATGCGCTAGGTGTATACATATAACGACCGTGTCAAGAGGTCATCGACTGGCTCCCAATCTCTATGACATCAGCTTCACTACTTGCAATTACAAAATACTTACACTCGCTCGCGTAACAACAACTGAGATAGGTTCTACCGTTATAAATTTAGTGTTTAATTTGTTTTGTTTAGTTTACATATTAAGTCGAACACTTTTTTAAAATCAATAAGAATTAATATATTTATAATTTAGAAAAGAAAATAAATCATAAAAGTAGTAAAGTAGCGGCCTCTTACAATCCCACTGCTGGGAATAGGCCTCCTCTCTCCGTTTCTGAAGAGAAGGGTTGGAGCTAATACCTACCACGCTGCTCCAATGCGGATTGGTAGATTACACATATCTCCAGAATTCTCTAGAGATATGCAGGTTTCCTCACGATGTTTTCCTTCACCGAAAAGCGTGTGATTAATTGCAAATATCAATTAGACACATGAGTTTTAATAGAAAAACTCATTGGTGCCTGCCCGGGTTTGAACTCGTATTCCACTCGTAAGAGTCGCACGGTCTCACCGCTGGGCTATCACAGCTTAAATGGAAATAAAACATACAATTCAATAAATGTGTTTGCTAAAATAAATTCAAATTCAAAATATTCTTTATTCAAGTAAACATGTAAACAAGTGCTTTTGAATCTATAGAACATCAATATGCAGTATTATTTGAATTTATAGAATATCTATATGCTACTGCATATTGATATTCTATATATATGTGCCATAGATTTTCAAAATCACTAATTGTAACAGTAAAATAATGAAGGCGTCTCAAGTAACAAGGTCGACGTGTATTTCATGGTATACATATAAAAGAATCGATAGTAAAATTGTTTTATAATTAAAAAAAAAATTAAGCAAGTGTGTGTTAATTACCGAAGCTAATTCAGAAAAATAACTTGTATGTTTGTTTTCTTAAAATAATATATAACAATAAGTTAAAAAATATGTTGTCGTAACGATTTTACGATAAGTTCGAAACTGTTATAATTTATTTATGTTTTGCTATTTTTATTTCTCGCACATTTATTTAAAAACAAAGCCAGGACCACATCAATAACGTTTCATAAATTAAATTACGTTTAATTTTTTAAGATTAATATTTACAATATAGAATTTATTAGTTATAATTTTAAAGTGAAGAGCTATATTGATATCAGTAAGTATATTAAGTAACTTTTATATATTTATAGTTATACAACACCATTTTACAATCTACTAAGTTGGTTAATGAACTAATGGAATTTTTATAGAGAAGGTACCCCAATCAACTTCATAATATGGAAAAAATATCATTACACAGGCGTACAGCACGTGTCACTGACTTATTATGGCTACTCCACTATATAACAACACATAATTTAAAAAAAGAGTTCATTTTGTAGCTACGTATAAAGGCGTTATATCAACAATTATAGACAAACCGTACTTAATATTCGCTTATTATGGAAACGCTTATTATCGGTCCATCAGCGCCTGCCAGTCTCAACTGAAAGTGCACCTGCCCTTGGACACGCACGTAAGACCAGTTCAGGCTCATTTATTTATATTTATGATCTTACTTGTCATCGGGATGCGTCAATAGATGACTCTGTGATCGTAATTTACACATATAATTGTAAAATATATGTTCTACTTACTACTTAATAACAAAAAAAAATTAATAAAAGTATTTAAAAACACTTGTATTATCGAAGTAACAAGTGAAAAATAATTCTTAATAAAGGTAAAATAAAAATAATATTATAGTATTCTTGTAAAAAAAACTTGGGATTCTCGATATACGAATAAGATGGCAGAAAGCGCACCAAGTTTATTTTACAATATGCTATAATAACGAGTTTATTTATTTTTTTAAACTATGTACCTATATTTATTTTCCACTTTTCCAAAAATTGGTTATAACAGCTACACTGCTGGGAAAAGTAAAGTAGCGGCCTGTTACAATCCCACTGCTGGGAATAGGCCTCCAGAAAAGGAGAGACATTTCTGGAGAGAAGGGTTTGAGCCAAGACCTACCACGCTGCTCCAATGCGGATTGGTAGGTTACACATATCTCCAAAATTCTCTAGAGATATGCAGGTTTCCTCACGATGTTTTCCTTCACCTAAAAGCGTGTGATAAATTGCAATTATCTATTAGACACATGAATTTTTAATAGAAAACTCATTGGTGCCTGCCCGGGATTGAACTCGTGTTCCCCTCCAAAGAGTCGCACGGTCTCACCGCTGGGCTCAATTTTTAACAGCTACACTATAGCTGTTAAAATAAATTTTTCATGATATTTTTGTATTTTATCGTATTATAATTGGTTCTGGATAAGTGTACAAAGTTTGAATTACATATTTAATTTAATATTATAAGTTCAAAGTGGAATAAAATTAGGTTCGAAGGAGTCGGTTACATATAAACAAACATACAACATACAATCATACAGGTAACACTAATATAAAGCGAATAATAAGAAGTATGCTATGTCACTCTCCTAAACTTACTGATACTAACCAACTACCAATCAACTATACCAAACCTTCTGACGTCATAGTGAAATTTGGAGTTAAAGTTCGTGACGGACATCCGCAAAAGAAATATGGTCTAGCAGTCACTTTATTACTTTTTTTTCTTTAAAATTAAAAGGTTGTTTAAGAATGACTTAGCTTCTTCAACTCCGCTGCTGTTTCGGAAAACTGCTCCTACTTAAAACAGCCGGCTAGAAAATCATCAGTTACCATTAACAAAATATTCCCATTACATTTTACATTTCGTCATTGCTTTCTTGTGCAAGACCAAGAAAGAAGATTTCTTATGCAGAATAAATGCGATGTCTAAAAATTAACGGCCATCATTAATAAAAATGTGTGACGGACAATGTTTGAGCCTTAGGCGTTTTAGTTGTGAAGAAGCATAATCATAGAACTTAAAAAGTAATCTATCCATTCTCTTTGGCAACTTTAACAAATTGTGTCTTCAATGACTTGTAAAATCTTGAGGCTCTCGACGAACAACATAAATTATGAAACGATTTTTAACGATACCTAAGCAACCATAATGTGCGTTTACTGCTCGCAACTATTTAGTTTTAAGCACGTTTGTATAGTATGCAATTATATTTCCAATGATTTATAACTTACCTAATGATTAGAATGTGCTTAAACTTTGTAGTAAATTATTATAATATGTTTATCTTGTTATTTAAAAGATGAGTGTATTACAAAACTTCACAAAAACAATGCGTAGTTAGATTAAGTAAATTTAAATCTTAACAAATTAATACCAACCAAAAATATCTTAGATCACACTTTAAGAATAAGTGACGGCCTGTTACTATCCCACTGCTGGTCCCTACTATCCCAGTACATAGGGCTCTTTTCTCCGTTTTTGGAGAGAAGGGTTGGAGGTAAGATACACCATTAGACACATAAATTTTAACAGTGAGTAGTACCGTCTCACTGCTGTGCTATCACAACTTTATAGAAGAATTAAGTCAAAAATTTTCATGAATTTAAAAATAAAGAATACAGACAAATACATTATGCCATTAAAAGCTACAAATTTACTATACCGATAGGCGAGATAAGCATATTGAAATATGAACTCGATAAAGTTCGTTTGTTAGCTTAAGCCTTGCATTGTGGATTTAAAACTTACAACCAACCGAACTCTTGTTGACTCATACGTTCCAACGTTAGGATTCAATAGCTTAAATGAATGAAATTGGCACTATCTATATTATCGAATAGATGCTAACATAAGTGTTCACTTCTGACCTTAGCGCTATAAATAGATGAAATAATTACGTACAAATACAAGTAATTCAACATAATATATTACAAACAGTAACTAATGTGTGGAGTCTTTGGAAAATCTTACACAGAATTATCCTCTATACGAAATATGTTAATATGCGATAGCCTTAGACGACAACAACTTAATTTAAGACGATGTTTATAAATAATATAATATATGGAACAGTTATACACATGGCTATCCGTCCAAAAGTAAGTAACTCAATACTTGTGTTATAGGTGAGAGACAACTGGTAAATATATACATATATAGTTTTTAATACAAACTTAAATACATATATATACGACCAGACTTGAGGAATTTTCAAATTATTTATATAAAATATTGGCCCTCGGCGAGAATCAAAACCGCGACTCACAGAGCTGAATCCAGAGCCAATGCCAACTGCGTCAGAGGGCCAGTCCCGTATATAAACATATAATAATTAACAGTAAAAAAAACTTTTATTATCTAGTTGGTCTAATTAAGCATATTCCAATAACTACATTTAAAAATCCATTCAATGGATTAAAAATTTATATCCTTGCTTCAACTGCTTTCGGAATTATATCTGACAGGTAAATAAATTTAAAACGGCCGTGTGGTACCCGATATAGTAGAATATATCACCCTCATTTCTTACCGAGGTGTGCTAAAATGCGGCTAAGGTAAGTTGACCCACCATGTGGTATTCGGCTGGGTAGAATAGACTACCCTCATTTCTTACCGAGATGTCCTAAAAGGCGGCTAAGGTAAGTTGGCCAGCCGTGTGGTATCGGGCTAAGTAGAATAGACCACCCTCATTTCTTACCGAGGTTTCGTAAATGGCGGCTAAGGTAAAAAGATGTTAGGCAGGTGGCCTGTAAAATACCTAATCAAATCATGTAACAGCATGTTTATAACATGTTGTGTTGACCCCACTGAGTGAGATGAGGGCAGGAGAATGATGACGGTAAATCAATATGAAATCAACATCAGCGCAATTGTATGATATATTTACTCTGTACTCATAACAATAACAAACATTCCAGTTACCTCATATGGTAAAATATGTTTTGTCGTGTTCTGATATAAGTTATTAAAATAATGCCCATATAGTATGCATGCTGCCCATGTCTGGATATAGCATGTATTGATTATGTGAGATCTATAGTACATTCTTAATTTTAATAAATTCTTTGCAAAGTTGTAATAAGTAAGTGTTAATAAAAAGAGCACTTCAATACACTGTAAACATCATTCTCCTGCCCTTATCCCGCTCTAAGTGGGGTCGGCACAACATGTTAAAAACATGTTATCATATGATTTGGCTACGTTTTTTACGACCGGCCGCCTGCCTGACGTCAACTTACCTTAGTCGCCTTTTATGACACCTCGGTGAGAAATGAGGATGGTCTATTATATGCAGCCGGATACCACACGGCGGAACTTCAATACACTGTAAACGACGTAATTATATTCTCAGGTTGCATGTCACCTTCTGCCCAGTTCCTTAAGCCAAACCTAATCTTATGCCAAACTTCTCAACGCGGACATGAATTTTGTTCAGATATCAAACAAAATTCACATTACATAACTACATATGTATGACTGGCCCGTCGGTCTGATTCCGCCGAGGGCTAACATTTTCTACAAAAAAATTGTTGTTTCTTCGAGACATGTATGTACACCCAGTATATGTGTATTTATGTATGTATATAAAATTATATATTTACTTATTGTCTGTCACTCATAATCTTAAGTTACAATACTTACTTTGGAGACGGACGACCGTGTGTGTAAGTGTCCTGTGTATTCATTTATTTAATTATTTATGTTAACCATGGTATAGCAAAGTAATTTTTTTTAACTAGTAAACATCTTCTTACTTATGAATATAATAGTATAATGAATATTTTTTAAAAATTGGCCTAGTTTAACAATATCATTCGATAAGTGGTATTTTTAAGAAGCGCAGAGAAGTTGGTAAATAACGCTAACCAATATTTGATACTTCTGTTTCAAAATTATTCAGCTGATTATCTGACTTTCATAGCTCATGGTCATTACTAAGAGCCTTTTATGTACACTAACATCAGATCATAATCGTTAATTGGAATTTAATCACGGGTTTTTTTCCTAAGAGGTTGCAGAGTTAATTAATATTGAAAAAATTCTAATAATCCTTCCGCGTACAGATTAGAGTAAAGCTAAAATAAACTGAGAATTGTCCTGTTAAATTACCAATCCATTAGATGCTGTAAATTTATTGTTTACGAAAGCAACTAAAGAATGCGAAAACCTCCTGGAGTAAAAGATAGTTCTAGGCATCTACATGTAGTAAACACGCAAATGTGAATCAGCCTATATTCCGTCTTAAACGTAACCCTGCCGCAAGGCCGAGTAATATTAGATTTATAAAGTAAAGTAAATTAAACTTCGTTCGTATAATCACCACATTCCCATTTACAATAAAAAGAGTAAGCAAGGCTGAAGCAATATGCATATATAATCTAGAATATATATATCACATCCAATCACACCAGACAGTGATCAATGCAAATATTTATTAAAAAAACGTGTTAAATCAATATGTTAATTTCCTCATGTACTAATCACAAAAATAATATTCGTCGTACACCCAGAAACTGTAACTATGCTAAAAATAGTCCACCTCATATAATACTGCAAGATATCACGCCACACATTAAAAACTACTTTCATTTAACCTTGAATTTTATGGGACGACTTATTTTATTTAACTTCTGCTATATTTTACCGAAAAATTTTCTGTGCTATTATAATTTTATAGTTTTCTGAGCAAAGCAAGATTGCAAGATGTGCAAATTTCTTTGACAGTTTTTTCAAATCAATGGCAAGTTTTTGCTAGAGAATTAGATATGGTTGAGGCTCGCAATACTTACTACGGGATCACTAGCTCATGGGCTTTTAAAAAGCTTACAATGTGCAATGAGCAATGAGCAGTCTCCAGGGACATGCATATGTTAACACGATATAATCATCTGTAAATCTTTTAACATATTGTAAATATCAATAAACTTTATACTCTTAATGATACTGAAATATCATAATAGATATACTGATCGGTGGTTTTAACAACATGGGTGAGAAACACATGCTCTGTTTGACTAACACGGCTTAATGTTAATTAAGCCGTGAATTCATCATAACTTGACGATAAATGATCAAATCTTTATATAAGTAACGATAATTCAAATTTCTATTTATCATAACCTAAATCAACATAGTGAAGTTTGATTAACTAATCCAGGATGTTTAAGATAGTATGGTTAAACGTATATTCCGCATCTATCATTACACAGATATCCTTTAATCCCAGATGTACGAGTAACTACGAATTTTCAACTTAGTGTTAAAAATTCGTAAAAACTATATTTTCTTAGATGTCGGCGCTAGTCAGAGGTAGGATATTTCAATTCAGTAACCAAAAAATTACAACGAAGTGTGAACACAAAGAAATATATACTTTTATAATATACATATTATATTACACACTTTCCTAATTCTTTTAAATCATGAAAAACGATTTTCAGAAAAACATTCACCTATACAACAATGACACACAATTATATGTCGGGAATAACATAAAATAACATATACGATGGCTTGTAGAATCGAAGTAACTATATGCTTGTGATCGAGTAGTTCCACTGTTATATCAATAAAAATATAAGGAGTAGGAGTAAGTACAGAATGCTGAAGGTGTTTTCAAAGTTCAGGTGCTCAGCTTTTCATTGAGCACCTGAACTTTGAAAGCGCATTTGAACACACATAATAAAACACTTTCTCAGGGTGAGAATTTCCAACTCGAGCTGATGAACCGTTTTGATTGCCTAGCTGACTGCGCTTCTGTGGACGATGTAAACAACAGGTTGGTGGAAACTGTCCATTCGGTGGGGTCAACATTCTATAAGACACACCGTAAGAGAACTAATAAATTCTCGACCCAGACTCTCAAGCTCATGGCTGAGAGGAACGAAATGAGGCTACAATCTTCAGTGGACGCGACGCGCTACCGTCTGATCAATAAACAAATCTCTAAGGCTCAGAAATGTGACCTGCGACACTTCAACACCGAATACATTCGTGGTACCATTGAGCGTAACAGGGGCTCAAAAGTGTTCGCAAGAGATTTGTCTATTGGGCAGAGGCAGCTGACGCGATTGAAGACCGATACTGGTAGTATCATTTCGTCTCGACCTGAGATTTTGAGAGAGGTTGAGATGTTCTATGGGCAGTTATACACCTCAACACAACAGCCTGTTGTCAATTTGGCAAAAGATCCTCGAGCCAAGTTGACCCGACACTACACCGAAGATATCCCGGACGTCAGCCTTTACGAGATTAGTATGGCTCTCAAACAACTCAAGAACAACAAGGCTCCAGGTGACGACGGAATCACAACCGAACTCCTGAAGGCGGGTGGTAAACCGGTACTTAAAGTCCTTCAGCGACTGTTCAATTCCGTCATTCACGAAGGAACTCTGCCGGAAGCATGGTACAGGAGCGTGGTGGTTCTTTTCTTCAAGAAAGGTGATAACACCCTATTGAAGAATTATAGACCCATCGCGCTGCTGAATCATGTTTATAAGTTGTTTTCGAGAGTCATAACGAACCGTCTCGCTCGTAGGTTCGACGACTTCCAGCCTCCCGAACAAGCCGGTTTCCGAAAAGGCTATAGTACCATAGACCACGTATTCACGCTGCGGCAGGTTATACAGAAGACCGAGGAGTATAACCAGCCACTTTGCTTGGCGTTCGTGGACTATGAGAAGGCCTTCGATTCGGTGGAAACATGGGCTGTGTTAAGATCGCTCCAGAGATGCCGAATCGACTATCGGTACGTCCAAGTGTTGAAGTGTTTGTATGAAAACGCCACAATGTCTGTCCGTATCCAAGACAAAACTACGAGACCAATCCAAATGCGGCGAGGTGTGCGACAGGGAGATGTCATCTCTCCGAAGCTGTTTACCGCTGCATTGGAGGATGTCTTTAAGCTTTTGGATTGGAACGGATACGGCATCAACATCAACGGCGAGTACATCACTCACCTTAGATTTGCCGACGACATAGTCGTTATGGCAGAGTCTCTGGAGGACCTTAACACAATGCTCGACGACCTCAGCAGAGCATCTCAACAGGTGGGCCTCAAAATGAACATGAGTAAGACGAAAATTATGTCAAACTCGCATGTTCCGCTCCACCCAGTCATCGTTGAGAACTCTGCACTCGAAATTGTAGACGAATATATATACCTGGGACATACAGTCCAGCTAGGTAGGTCCAATTTCGAGAAAGAGGTTAGTCGCCGAATCCAACTCGGATGGGCAGCGTTCGGGAAGCTACGCGAGATCTTTTCGTCCAAGATACCTCAGTGCCTGAAGACCAAGGTTTTCGAACAGTGCGTGTTGCCAGTGCTAACCTATGGATCCGAAACATGGTCGCTGACTATGGGCCTCATAAGAAAGCTCAGAGTCACTCAACGGGCGATGGAGCGAGCTATGCTCGGGGTTTCTCTACGTGATCAAATCAGAAATGAGGAGATCCGTAGAAGAACTAGAGTCACCGACATAGCTCAGCGTGTCGCGAAGCTGAAGTGGCGATGGGCGGGGCACATAGTGCGGAGAACCGATGGACGTTGGGGTCTCAAGGTGTTAGAATGGCGACCCCACACCGGAAAGCGCAGCGTCGGCAGACCCCCAACGAGGTGGACAGACGACCTCAAAAAGGTCGCGGGGAGCCGCTGGATCCAAGCGGCGCAAGATCGTGTGGTGTGGAGATCCCGTGAAGAGACCTATGTCCAGCAGTGGACGTCCATCGGTTGACGAAGAAGAAGAAGAAGAAGAAGAAGAATAAAACACTTTCAAGCTTTTATATAATACTTTTATTACATTTTTATATTAAAGAGTATCCGCGGCTTCGTACCCATCTACTTATACGTTAAATTACTCTCTTAATGAACTATAGTGTTTTAAACGAATTCCCGAGTGAAAAATGGTATTTTTTATCCTATATGTGAGCCCCGTATACCTTACAAATGCCGCAAAAAAAGTAACGGCTATTACTATATCATTGTTGCAAAGACCTCTTCTCTCCTTTTCTAGAGAGAAAGGTTGAAGCTAAGACCTATTACGCTACTCCAATGCGGATTATTTATTTAATTATTTGATTGATAGGATACACATATCTCCAGAAATATTTAGATACATTCACGATGTTATGCTTTACCGCAAAGCATCTAATATAATGCAATTATCAATTAGACACAACTTTTTCACAGTAAAACAAATTGGAGCCTGCCCGAGATTTAAATCATTTTGAACCCCCTTGAAAGAGTCGCACGGTTTTACCGCTGGGCTATCACAGCTTATTATTTAATAATTATTAGATGTGACTAAATTTATTAGACGTGAAAGAGTAATAGACAGACAGATTACTTATAACATTAGTAAAGCAACCATCTGGTCATTACTTTAAAAGGCCATTTGGATGAACATAAAAACTTAGGCTAGACTTTAGGAACCAAACTATATATTTTTGTGCTTTGGCCGTCAAACGTCGACACACTGGGCACCGCCGATGTGTAGGCAGATCTGTCTCACAATCGCACGAGCAAGCTTCCATATTTATTTAACCAGTGTCAAGTAACTTACCGGTTTCACACGAGTGGGCCGCTACTGGGTCGTATTCGTATGTTAATTTGAATAAAATCTATTGCCATCACGTTTCCATTAGATATTTTTTTTTCTATAAGCTTTAATAATAATTCAGACAATTATTATGAAACATTGATTTAAAATTCACCAAAACTTTGTTCAAATTTTACAATTAAATTAATATAACTAAAATATAATTGTTGAACACATTTCAAAAAACTAGAATAAAAAGAAATTTGTCTCACATAATCCTTTTTAATGTTTAAAATAAATAAGCAGTGGGATAATGCTATACGTTAGTATCCCACTGCTGAGAAAAGGTCTACATTTTCTATTGAAGATAAGGATTGGAATTCAGCCCACCACGCTGCTCTAACGCTGATTGGTACGTTACACATATCCCGAGATTTCTCCAAAAATATTCAGGTAATCTTTAAATAATTTCTTCGTTATTAAACCTATAATAAATTATTAATATCAATTAGACACATAGGTTTTTTATTCTCATTGATGCCTGCCCGGATTAAAACCCGCGATCCAAAGTATCGGCCACATGGTTTCGCGGATATCAACCTTAAAATCAACCTTGTGTTACTAGTTATTCCATAGTGCCTTCTTTTCGCGCGATGTACCCAAATATGGTAAGACTGCTCATTGATCGAACTCCACGATTAGAATCCGCTTTTGTCGATTTTCAGCTTTACACTATTGAAAGGAACCAACATTATTGTAATTACCAACTACTTTCACAGTCAATTATTTAAGTAGCGATAGACCGGTGTTAATTAAATAACCAGGATAAGTAAATACATTATTTTTATCGAGGTGACTTTAGATCCCTAATAATATCAAAATTTTCTTAGAATAATAACATATTATTTATTGGGATTGTACTAAGCCGCTACTTTACTTTATGTTGATTCACAGTTCCATTATATTTTACATAGGTATTTTACCTGTCAAACTGCATAGTAACCCTTACAATAAACAAAATATTGGGATCTAAGCTTTAGTATCTCACTCGCTTCTCGTGACACAAGCGTTCTTACTATCAGCTTTTGGCACTAGAATTCAATAACACCAAATAAACTATTTGATCTGATCACTTCCTCACCGTTTTACAATCGGACAACAAGACGTCGCGAGGGGCTACACCGCTATACGATTGATGTGCCAAAAATGCGTACAAAGCGGTTCAGGTCATCTTTTCTGATGCGTACAGCCAAAGTATGGAATTCCCTTCCTGTATCTATCTTCCCGGATTCTTACGATTTGCATAGTTTCAAAAGAAGAGTGAATAGACACCTATTTGGCAAGCGCAGTTCATCTTAGGCTGCATCTTTCGCCATCAGGCGAGATAGCAGCCAGGCGCTAGCCTTAGCACATAAACAAAAAAAAACTTTAGATCTTCCGATAAAGCACGCTTACTTACCGCCTTTCCTTCTAGACGTAGTCCTGGTTACCGTAAGAAAAGTCATTTCTGATATAAAGATAAAAAAATAAGTAACAAGTTCAAAAATCGCACCACTCTTATATAACTTAATTAGATTGAAGTTACTATAGTATTAGAGTTAAAAAAAGCTAAGAGATATATGAAGTAAGCAAGAGATACAAGGGTGCATTGAGATAAAAATTGTAACGAATGTTGCATCTCAATAAAATAACGAAGATTTTGCCAAAAAATTAAAGATATAATTAAATAGTTGCACAACTAGGGCAGCTATTCCATATATCTGAATCGGTCTATTATTCAGACAAATCAATTGGCTGAGTTTTATATTTTAAAACAATAATTTACATAGCTCTGTTATTATTTATCGAAGTAAAACGCATAGTCCACATTCTCTACTGAATATAAACTGATATATTAACGGACTGTATCGTCTAACAATCCGTTAATATATCTTAGTCACGTTGCAAAACAATAAAAATATATGTTCTTAGTCTCACAAGTCATCATGAGTGTCCTTGCAAACATTTTAACTGGTTTGTAGGACCGCTTCGCCCGCCGCGCCAGTTCCGACAGAACAAGCAAATCTTGTCTTTAAAAATACAGTCATCCATACATAATTATGCTAAACAAGCATTTAAACGTGTCTTTAGTTCTAAGATTTATAAAAATGGCAACTTTCGACAACTATATTCTTCCACGTAATATTTTTTAGTAACAACCCAGTTATGTTATTGTTTTATCTAATTTCTGACATATTATAAACTTTTGCAATTGATTGACCACATATTTGACACTTTTATCTAATCATTAAATTAATAATAAATAAAACAACGGAATATTAGTTATTATATCTCCAACGTTCACAGTATCTCTTCGTAAAAATGTAAATTCTCATACAAAGAATGGTACCGACATCATGTTCCTTATTTTAGACCTATAACCAGTATACATAGGAAAAAATTGCCTTATAAATTCGAATTATGACGATAAAAAAAATAAGTTTGATAAAAAAAAGAAGTTCCTTAAAAGTTAGAAAACTTAAGGCTGGATAATACACTACTAATTGTTCCAAACAATGCAAAATCTACGAGTAGGCATCTAAGGTAACGATTTTACTTTATAAAATTACCTTTAATAAAATGATATAGCACATTTGACCTTATTCTTGAGCAGGAACAATCACGATCAATAAATCCAAGGACAGAAGGTCGGCAGATAAAATCAATAATCATCTCATAAATCACTAAACGAACATAAGATTGACCACCACGGTCACATTGCGATTTGTTTGGTCTATTTTTGTTTCCTATTATAATAACCTTCATAATTATATCATATAAAGCCACACTTTGCTACGAGTACTAATATACTCAATAAAGTAATTCTTTTCTCACACTTCATCTGTTAATCAATTAATTTTCCTTAGCTATACAAAGTTGTGCAATTAACTGGATCATTCATTGATTAAACCATTAAAATGCTTTATATTGATAATCGGTGATTTGGCAATCCGTATCAGCGCAGGTAGTAGGTTTACACTTCTTTTTAATTGTTCTTGTTCTCTTTCTGGCTTCTGGTAGTAGAGCAGTAATACAGGGTTTTATCACTACTTAAGTATTATCCAGCGGCTCCCCACGACCTTTTTGGGGTCGTCAGTCCATCTCGTAGCCCCCTACGAGATGGACTAACGATGCTGCGATTTTACCATCAAAGTAATAAAAATCATTAACTTCTCAGACGTTACTTGGCGAAATTCCGTTGTAGAACAGAAATAAAAAAAAATATTTTTTTAATCCGCGATTAAATAACATCTAATGTTGGTAGGCTAGTAATGTTAAAAGTACAATGCACTATCCGTTCTCATGTGATACGGTTTGCCTCGTATCATATCAGAATGTTGATCTATAACTAAGTCTGCAAATTTGTGTAATGTGGTGGTGGTGATGGTTTTTGGTGCATCTGCATGAGTGAAGAATGGAAAAGAATAATGCACCCTACATTTAACATAACATAGACGTACTTAATCAAATTTTAACTTATTTTATCAGTGATAAGAATTATTTTTACATTTAACAACACTTTTTCTACGGAAACATAAAAAAGAAATTAAATAAGACTACTATGATCAATAAATTTTCAAACTACTTTCACTTATTATATAACGCGCCTTGCACAAACTTGTAGTTTATCTAAATATAAAAATCTATTCCCAAAAATGTATATTAACTTATAAGTAACCGAATACAAGACATCTTTTAAAATACGGTCACTTTAATTCAATACTAAGCGTCCGTTATTTTTACAGGAATCAAACAATTTACTGGTATGGCAAACATGAATTAACATTAGAGCTACGTCTATACTTATTATATAAGAAAGTGTTAAAAAGCCGATGTGTATGTAATCGATTTTTTCAAAATCTACTGAACGGATCTTTGTACAGCTTTCACCAAAAGATTGTGCAATACTTCCGGATGGTTTAGGTAAATAGTACATATCGGTATTCGAATTCTAGAAAAAAATTGTGACACGCAGATTTCAAGTCGCTAGCACAGCTAGTACCTTTATAAAACCTTTTTTTTAGACCTCGTTTTGTTAACCTCTGCCCTCCCATCCTTCCGACGCCGCAATGACTAATCTAAGTCATACTATCAACCCTCCACTACACGTCGCCCTAAGCCGTGGTCCGGCCTCACAGGACGACGTTCCCGACTTAAGTAGAGCTTCTGCGCTCTACTCTCTGCATTTCGCAACCTCGACGATGCTTCTGCGCTCGCCCGTCCCGCCCGGTGACGCTGTAAAAGCCATTAGGGCTAACAGCATACAGTCAGTTCGAAAAAAAAAACCTCTGCCCAGCTGTGGAATCGTAACACGCCACTACTGTATATATTAATTTATTAACAAACTAGTTTTTGCCCGCGGCTTCGCTCGCTAGGAACTTTGCCTGCCGCAGTATCTAATTTAATTAAATTTATGATTCACAATTTTGGTCATAAAAGATAGATATATCCTGTCGCGGACTTTTATTTAGAACTATTAAAGACAAACTATACTACATCATCTTTGTGTAACTCTAATGGTTTTTCCGACTTTATTGACAAGTATCGTTATATTACATAAAATCATAACAAATTGTAGCCTATATGTTATTCCGATGTATAACCTATATAACTGTAAAGTTTCATCCAAATCCGTCCAATAGTTTTTTCGTGAAAGAGTAACAAACATCCATCCATACTCACAAACATTCGCATTTATAATATTAGTAGGATTATTTGTGAATAACAAACAAGAAGCGAGTATTATATTGCGAAAGTCTATCTTACGCTAATCCGCTTGAGTGATACTAATGAGCTATTTATAGAAAAAAAAAACATACTGTTATATTCAAATAAATTATTTAAATTTAAACCTTTAGTTGAAGCGAGCAAAGTTATGCGTACAACTAATAATAATATAATTTAAAAAATTAAGTGATTGAAATATTTTGTTAATTTTACACGTATAATGAGATTCCTTATTGTGTTCTCATGCTGAAGATTTCAAGCAAACCACGTCTTCCAATGAATAAAAACTATACTTATGGCCAATTTAGTAAACGATAATATTTTTTTTCTAAACCAGTAGGACGAACTTCTCGATTTGCTTTGCGACGCTTCGGCTACGGGACGAAGATACGGGATTAACGTCGTCATAGTGAATATATGTAGTGCTTTTGTAGTGTGATAGATAGTGGTTGATTGATGTTGGTATTAAATACATGCCTTAGTTATGTGAACAGGTTGTGCTTCCTTTTTAGCTTTATATACTAGATTTTCGTAACAAACTCGCATTATTGCAAAATGATTGTATCATCGCTCATGTGCTATGGAATTCCGCAAAGTACTGCCTACTTCTTTAAATTATTGTATCACTAGGGCTATTTGCATTCAAACAACCAGTTAAGTCTATTAGGATATAAAAAAAAACTATATGATATTAACGTGTTGGAACATTTGTAATGGGTCGGAATGCAGGATAATAAAAAAAATCATGCGCAATCTTTTTTTGTGCAAATTGTTGGCCACGAAAATATAAGGACCTGTTACAGCAAGGTCGTTTGTTTTCTGTTTCTTCATTAATTGAATCTATATTACAATAACGTTAAATAAAATATTCGTACATAACCTTTTAAGGACAAACCAACAATGAAAAAATATTCAGGTTAATTATACGACGATTTTCAAGTAAATTAAAAATAGGTGTTTTCAAATTTATCCAGAACATTGATGAACTAAGGCTGCGGCTACATTAGACAGCAACGCGATCTGCTATTGGTGAGCGATTAAAACAAATACTAAGTCTAAGAGCCTTGTCTGCACTGTTCACTTAGTGCCGCTAGCGATTTACGGTTTAATTGGAATTCGCTCTACTAATTTTCGACAAATATAAACATAAATGTGTATAATTCTTTCGTTATCTTGAAGCAGCTAATACGGCACGCTAAGCTGTTATTTTTATGACATATACTTACTGATACTTGATCATAAAGTTTTTATACTAGAGTAGGAAAGCCAGCCCGAAATGTGCCATATTCCAACAAAGAGAAAGCAAATGAAGTTTATTATCTATCTCTTTTCTGCGCGTGCGTATTGAGGAAACGTCATTTTGAAGGTGCATTTATTTATTATTTATTCAATACTTTTTCAAAAAACATATAAATAACTGATTTGACGGAAACTTACACAATACAAAGGTTATATTATTGGTGTACTAAAAATGTTTGAAGTATTTTCTTTAAATAATCAATTTTCAGTGATAACATATGACAGTTGGAGGGTTTTCACTTTCTCATTATTAAATCGAATTAAATAAATAAATAATAATTTAACCATTCACTCTTTTTAATAATTATAGTATTTAACGTGGTCAAGGATAAAATTATTGGTGAATATATATATCTTTTATTTTGTTTACTTTAACATAAATAAGCTTATTAAAACAGATCTAAATTAGCACATATATTTTTTATATGTTCTATTTTAAAAATAATTAAAAATAATTCTAATAAACCTAAAAACATTAACTGACTGAAAAGAACAACGATAAAAAATTTCATCACAGAAAATATGTATTCCATGCTTGACTTACGAACAAATCTACGTAAATCACTTTTTAAATCGTTGTTCTTGGTATAATGAACTATGAGTTTTAAATAAGAATTGTAGATAAGATACTCTTTTTTATATAAAAAAAATACTTTTGCAAATCGTTCATATAAGATTAACAACAAATAATATTTTCTCCAACAAAAATCACTCAATAAAAGTAAACATTCCTGCTAAAATATTTTATTGAGTTTCAGCGATATATTATAATGGATTAAATAATAAATAAGGCATTCACGTGTTAACACTACTATTAACCATTAGATAATAATTTATTAACAATATCATTAGATAGCAGCAAAAAGCGTATAGGAGATTAATACACTAGCTCATCTAATATATATCTTTGGAATCTTGATGGAGTAACCTAGTTATAATATTTCTAAACATAACCTCACGGAGATTGTGGCACTTCCTCAGAATTTGTAATTTCAGTAACTGAATCAAATGTAGGACTAGTTTTTTCTACTTCAGTCTCCAAATTATTCGTATTTGTCTCTTTTTCATTATTACCTATACTATTTTGTTGTATACAAGCGACTTCATTAGACTCAGGTACACTTTGCACTTGTATATTAGGTACAGTAATAGTTATTATTTCATTCTCACTCTCCTTTGCAGATTCAGGGACTTTATTTACTTCCAATGGACGAAATATTTCATGCAACGATGAAATTTTTTTTTCAGTTGGAATAACTCTGTTTAAATAAACTAATATATCTGACAATGAGACAATTCCAACCAGTTTTTCATCTTTATTAACTAATAACAATCGATGACTTTCAGTTCTAACTATAATTTCTAAGGCCTCATATAAGGTAATACTTGAATGACATTTCTGCAGCTTCTCCTCCCAGTCTTTCTTTTTGTTTCGTACCTCACCTATTGTCAAAGACAAATTTAAATATAATTTTTCACTCACTAAATTTAAAACTTCATATTTTGCATATACATTAACGAGGACACCGTTTTCATCCAAAATTGGTAAAGCAGACACATCTTTTTCTAATAATAGCTGGAAAGCTTCTTGAACAGTAGTATCATCACTAACAGAGATAATCTCTTCATAGGTACCTATATTTAAGTCTTGCATATTCTTGTGAAAAAATGTCAGTTCCGGAAATTCATTTAAATACACGAATAAAAATCGAAGTATTCTTTTGTGGGATAAAATATATAGTACATCTCCAGTAAGCGGATCCATTATAAGAAGACGATGAACTCTGTTTTTGCTAAGCAAATTAATAGCTTCATGTAAAGACTGATCCGGACTAACGCTGCATAAAGGTTTTCTTATTGGTCTCAGAATTTTTCGCCAATTATGGAGTGTATGTTTTTCAAAGTCATCCATTGATAAATTTTCTTTTTCATGAAGTAACAGAATTCTTATAAAATCGGTGACAGTAATCATTCCTACGAGCGACTTCTTATTAGCATCCCATAATGGAGCAGATCGAATACCATGTGAGACCAGCGTGGGAAATGTTTTTCTGACTGGAAATTGGGTATCAAATATAATAACTTTGGCTGATTTTGGAAGTATCTCATAACATTTATGATATTTAAAAAAATTTAAAAGAAGTCTCGTCTTGTCTCTTCCACCTAAAGATATCTGAACTATAGACAGGTATGGATCATATTTAGGTAGCCCACGAACTTCTCTAAATAATTGCTTTGCCTGTACCGGATCTAAAGAAGCATATGAATTTTTATGATAAGTGGGAGAAGTAGTTCCTATTGAAGATCGGCGAATTTGTTTAGTATTTTTCTTCTTGGTTGTTTCAGGCGGACTTTGATCAGATTGTGAATGTGGTTTGCTTCTAAATATATCCATAACCCTAGTAATTGGACTAGATTTTCGAGAAGAAGCCCCCGTAACTGTATAATAATATTTTTTATGAGACTCTTTACCATCTGAAGAATTTTGTTCACTTTTTGAATTTTCAGGAGACTCTTTTGATGTACCAGCTAAAGCACCTTTTACATTTTGTATTAATGACTGATGTTTTCTAGAATCACTTTTTCTTCTTATTTTAAAAATATCAAAAATAGAGCTTCTAGGACTAGATGAAGTACCATGAAATGTTTCATATTCTTTTTTATTTGAGGTCTCTCTTTCTGCACTCGATGGTCTAGATGTTTCAGTAGGTTTATCTTTAAAAATGGATCGAACATGAGGTCTTTGCGATTCAGCGCCACGTGTTCCGAAGTGTATAGTGTGAACATTAGCCTGTGGTAATCGTTCAGAGGGAATAGTTTGATCCTCTGAAGTAGATAATGTTGTCACAACAAATTTTTTTTTTTCACCTACAACTGTTTGACTTTCATTTTGCGTTTCATGTTGGTTTTTCTTCTTTTTACGTTTTGATTTTCCATGTTTCGTTGACGAATCGGATAATACAGCTTCATTTTCCAATATGGGATCCATAGTTTGAGTTTTTTTTTCAAACTTTCTTACTATAATTTAGTTGAACCATAATCCAGAGAAGATTTCTGCAGTACCTGTAAAAAGTAAATATGTTTAGTCCTCAAAAGGCAATTGGATTTACTAGTAATAATGATGGGATTTACTAAACTAAACTTCAACCTATAATTAGAACTTATATTCAAGGTTAGCTCGTTGCCAAGCAACATAGTAAAGTTGAATGCGTCAATTTACTGCACCATTATGTCATGTATCATTGCTCCCCACGCTAAATTAAATTACTGTATAATGTTATTTCATTAAACTAGAATTCGCTTCAATGAATCAAATCACATCAGCTTCAACACGTAAACAAATCAACACAATTTCTTATAGATTTACAAGATACTTAGAAATCAATACTTTTATTACAGCGACTGGTGAGTTAAACATAACACTGTTACGTAAACACTTTATCAACACATAATAAATGTTACCTGAAATTAAACCATGGCAAGAAGGTAGGCCTTTTATCCTAAATTATAAGGTGGTATAAGTTAAAATAAAATTATTTTACGAACATCGCGTGTAGTTCACAGCAACTGTGAATGAACCGCCATATTGGTGTTTGACTTTAGGGTTCATAACTGCCATCTGGTGTCGAGCGCTTCAATTTCTGGAAAGTCTGAACATGATAACAAAAACGCGTCGCATACCGCACTAATCCTTAGGTAAATCCAGAGATGTCATCGCTACAAATATTACGAAATATGTTCAAAACCAAAAATAATTCGCCAGTATGTAGTTCGTATTAAAAAAAACCTTTTATTTACTCAAGTTTTTGAACAATATTTTTCTAGTAACAATAGAACTTTAATTTCTTATTTAAATTTAATCTATACGAATTTTGATTAAGTAGGTTTTCTCTAAGCTTTTTAATATTAGCATTAAAATTTAACCTTAATCACTCTAAAGTCTATATTTATATTTATTATATATTTATTAAAGTCGTAGTACTGAATGCTATAACCTTTAAATTAAGCAGAATAATAAATGAAATGTACATAATGCAATCTAGATAATTTCCACACACAATTAATATCCAAGTTATACAAAACAATATTTTAAATAAATAAATCTGATTTACTTAATGGGACTAAAATATACGCATGCGTTAGAGTATGACGTAAATGTCGTCACAAATTTATGACGTCATTAGAGCTATACGCGGCATCAATGACGTGAAAGAGAGGAGGGTGAGGATCGCAATCGATACGCTCCTGTTAATATTATTCAGTCCAGTGACGTTGGATTAATGGCGGTACACGACTAGAAATAACCTATCAATCATCTACAGGTCGGGTAATCACGTGTTAGACCCAGTTGCAGAGCGTAATAGACAGGTCAACCACTCTTAGAGTTAATAAGTTGTGACATTCTTATGTTAAAGTGTTACAAACTATTGACCCGTTTCGGTTCAAAGATATAAATTTCTTGCTCCCACGCTGTACATTATTATGCCTTCAAATGACCACTCACGTTAGCAAAACAAATATATTTTTTAAATAAAGATATTATAACAACAATTTTTTTCCTTTACACTTATTCAATAAATAAGAAGCAATTTTGTCTAAAGTCATTTTACGTCTTTCAACAACTCGTCTCAATGACAACGTCAATGTTTTTTTTATATTATTGACCTAATTATTTGAAGGAGGTTGTATTTGAAACAAGTTGTAACAATGTGTACTTAACACATGAATGTTTTCCATGAACTACCAAGATAAAATAAATCTTAATATGTCTTTATAACTTATTATAATACAAAGTCCCAAAAAGCTGTCTGACTGTATGTGATCTATTTCCTCAAAATGTACTGAACGGATTAATGTACGGTTTATAACAAAAAACAGTGCAAATACATCCAGAAAGTTTAGGTTAACAGTACATTGCGGCATTGTGGTTGTAAAAAAAGTCGCCCGCACAGACCTTTAGTCGCGTGCGCCGCGTATAGCAGCAGAGATACAGATAGGTAATGTAGCAGGGAATTGTAGATCTACAAAAATGCTGCAAAAATTTCCGCGACAGCATGCCCTTATCTCTTATGGTTAAGTCGCAATAACTACTTTGGTACTTTTGTGTCTTTTGTGACACGGATTTCCAAGTGAGCGAAGCCGTAGGTACAGCGAGTAATACTAGTCTGTTTACCTGTCTGTCCACTGCACCAATATTTAAGAAGTTTTATGCAATTAAGGTAAAATTTACTCTAGGGTAAAATATAGGATAAAAAATCCCACTTTTCTGTCGGGAACAGGTGAAAAAACGTATTTCATGATTGAGGGAACTTAAACGCTTAAATTGGTGCGAAAGAAGTCACGAAGACCGAAAGCTTATATAACGCAAATGATGACTTATGATATACTGTGCTACCTAATGTAACTGAAACAAATATTTTCTCCGTATATGTAATCGGCAAACCGTGGCTTTACTGACTTCCTTGTCATAAGACTGATAACATCGTCTGGACTCTAAAACTAATGTACACAACTGGTCATTAAAATTTCAGCTTAATAACTACTTAATCCTGACGTCGCAGTAATAAATGACTACTAGTAGCTACTTATCTGCACAAATGATAAGATAAACTCATTTTAGAGTCATCGAAATATACTTAAGTATGCTTACCTATATCAAGTGGGTGGATTCTACTCGACTTAGGGATTAGTTTTATTGATTTGTCAAATTTTATCAAATATTCTGAAGAAACTATGACATGTAATCTCTCGACCGCCTCGCGATTACTAAGCCAGATCACACATAAAGTACTAAGAAGGTATTTCTTTTAACTAATTGAAGGATTGAAGGATAATTGAAGAAGGGGGGGAGAACGATTCGAAAATGGAATCGAAATGAGAGAAAAAAGTAAATAATTTTTCTTAAAACCTACCATTTAAGTTTTTCAAGTTAATAATTCCAATTCTTAATAATATTAAGTTATATATGTTACATAGGGGGGCCAAGTACTTTAGAAAGGCTATGGTGGGGTTGAGAAAAAAGTTGAGAGACATTGCTATACATTATAGAATAGCAATGACAAATATGTCATTGCTTAATTAAAAATTAGTATCAGTTAATTAAAAATATATCAATTATAATATCGTTACCTACTGTCTTAAACAAAGTAATAAAGAAATAAAATGCACACAATTATCCATAACAAGAATATTTTTGAAATTATATTTGATAAAATATATCTCACAATCATCAACGGTCACGGAAGCGTAAAGATCACAGAACTGTAGACATACCATTTTCTGAAAATAGGGCAAATGAGATTTAAATTAAGACGTTAGTGTTATATAGAATTGGAAAAGACCATTATCTTCTAACTGTTTACACTTGTTTATTGTTTGTTTTAGCTGAGTGTTGATTGTGAAAAAACTCTTATAACGGTTAAAAATGTACGTGCTACAAAAACACCTGTAGGACAAGCTAATTGAAGTTGTGTAGTTTGTTTAAGGATTATTAATATTTCAAAGGAAAGGTTAAAGTAATTGTATGTACATATTTCAAAGATGACATAAGGTGATAAACACAGTATATAATTTTTAAATATAACTCCTATCGAATTTATCGGTGCTATTTCATAGAGTTTATTTGAATCCTGAACATCTAAGTTTTAACAATGTATAACAGTTAAATACAAACAATGTAACTTTGCAATAATTTATTATCTACATTATATAAATATCGCTTTTGTTCCATGTTACATTGGGATTTTGGATGCAACTTTGAGAACTACATAAACTACATATAATACTAACCGCAGCGTCCGTCAGGCAGTTCGAGATAAGTTAAAAAACTACTAAACGGATTTTCGTGCGGTTTTTTTTATAAAGTCATTTAAACGATAAGGTCAAATGTATAATTTATAATTTGACTATCGTTAAATTAACTGTAGCGTGCGCCAAAATTAATCAAATGCGGCTACTCTTTATTATGGAGAGATAATACATTTTTTCATTTTTTTTTGGTATGTCAGAAAAATCTCAGATTTTTATCTAATCCCTCATTTCCAGGCCGATTTCGGTAGAGATATCGATTATTTAGGCAATATGCGGAGGCCAACCACACTAAATATTTATCGAAAACTTATGAAATAGACATTAAGGTAATACTGTTTTCTGGTACAAAATTTTCTATAACGACAAAAATTCTTCTGCCTACGCTTATTATTTATTTTTATTTTACCTATTTCTATAAAAAAAATTAATACATTTTTTTCATTTCTTGGGTCTCGTATAAAATTTTAGTTTTAATAGTCATTGTTCTTCTATATCGGCGAATTATTTTAAAACAGTACCTCGTACGTATGATTTGAGTGTTTGTATTCTTTAAAGAAAAAACCGTCTTCTGTAGTGCCAAATAATCTTATGACGAACTCGCCCCAAAACATGAGATAGACCGTCTATCTGCCACATTTCTAAAAAAGATGCATAACTTAAAAATAAAGTCTATTACAATAACGATTGAATGAGTAATTAATAAACAGGAGTATTTTTAATAATATCAATAAAAGAATATGGGATTAAATCCATTAGTGGGATTAAATTCTTGGTGATCAAACAAATTAGGATTCTTAAAAAGTATATTGAACTTACCCACATTGACCCTACTTATGAAATATTAATTATTTTCATTTCTAATTTTAATGTATTCTAATCTCTAATAAATCATATTTAACATGTGCAACATGACACATACTTAGCGTAGGTTAATTCAGATAAAAAATGATGATATTATTATCAAATTAAAAGTTCAGTTAAATTATTACAAATCATCTCGTACAGTATATTATGCAAGGTACGTTGTCCTTGACGTACTACAACTTTAACACATGCTAATTACACAACGCTTATATTTCCAAATCATTATTAAACATAACCTCAAAATGTAGGAACAATCTTCGAAAACTACTTACAATATAGATCAGTCCGAACCCCTGGTGCAATATTTATGTACACTTCACGCACACATACACAATGTGCATAATGCACTCGTCCTAGAGATAGTTTCGTGTTTGGCTGTAATAATCGTAACACAGGTTCAGTACTTCACTGTCCGAATGCGCGGTCGTAGTATAACATCGGCACTAGGGTAGTAATTGATGAAAGCACTGTTTGTCGGTAAAGACCGCCATGATCAATTAGTATAATTTACAATCGCACTCAATGTTCAGACATTATGCGCTGACGGCATCGAAACAAGCTAGTCGCGTTCACGTAATAATTCTCTCGTGAACCGCTGATGCCGCTGCGTTCGCGCTCAAATAATACAGTCGCACTCACACAAGGGCGCGCTACGCATACATAGCAACGCACTTATATAGAATGAGTATCAAATATAGACGACGCGACGTCGTGTTCGCTTTATTACGCTTGTACATGATAAATCTTATCAAGTGTTATAACCTAAGATTTAAAACAGTTTTTTATTAAACACTAGCAACCCTCTCCGGCTTCACATGAGTAGTAAATTATATTACGCCCTGATTTTCGCATGTTAATTTGGCGACAACTCCTAAGATATTCGTTTTATTTATATAATGTAAGATTAAATATGAAATGCATGATAATTAACGTGTATAGCTGATAGGGAATATTATCAAGCGAAAAAATAGAAAAAAAAGTCTTTGTTTGTTGAATCAGTGGAAGCTTTATAGAACGTCCCTTCGGTATGTAGATCGGAGAGTGCATTAGCTATCGATGAAGTCGGATTACTAAAATAAGGTAACTTTCAACATAAATGATACCTTCATCAGATATCCGTGAAAATACTAGTAACATATCAAAGTTGCTTTAAAATAATTATTACCTGATAAAAAATATTGGTAATATGCTAAATCTAAGAGAAATAAAAAGATCATCTATTTTACACAAAAACAAATCCGCCTCTGCATATAACAGCAATAACCAGACCGATGCATTGATTTTCAGACACAAACATTAAAGTAACAGCCTTTAATAACACAGTTTATCCCATTGTAGGTCGCAGGCTTCGTTATCATTGGTAACTGTAATTCAAGATTTAAACCCGCTACCATATTGCATTACATGTTTATATTTATATCAACAGCATTTTGTTGCAAGTAGCTAATTGAATCAGGATAAATAATTTAATATTGAAATAGCAAAAAGACTATATATTTCGTATTATATTCCTATTGATGTAAACAGAACGATGTAAAGTTAAATGGAGTGACGTTATAAAAAAAAATAATAAAGAATATACGGCTATTTGTGATTGACCTTAGATTCTTCAATGAACGCCCCATAACAACTCTCGCAGAGAAACTCCGCTGGAACGACGTACCCCATCCGGAAAATTAAAATTATGCTATATAGCAGGTATACTAAGATACTCTATGATATAGAAACAAACCTATTTTTTCATTTATTTCCATAGAACTATGTCTTGCTTAGAATACAGTTATGGGGCAAAAACAAAAAAAGATATATATGACATTTAAGAGTTCTTTTAAGAGCAAGTGAGCCCTTCTTATTGTAGTTTCGCAATTTATTTTTATCAAGGTACATGCACATGCAAAAACATGAGATATTTATGGAAACCAGCGATGTATACAATAAACGTAGGGAAAATGGAAATTAAGTTTGCGCCTGACAAATGTAATCATAATATTTCGTTTTTGGGTTGCAGAATACGATTGTATAATAAACTACAAAAATCAATTTCAGCTTTTCCTTAATATCTCTAAAAAAAAGATATTGATACTAAAACTTATAAAAATAATCAGCATTTTACTAACACCATAATCAGTTTGTTAAAAAAATAACAATATAATAAAGTCATATACAGAATCGTATTACCGAATTGCATTATCGCTTTTCTAAAAAATATACAAATCAAAAATCTTATCATGTTATCAGTATGGGACCGTCTAGTGCTAGCCAGAGTGCCACTTAGTTTCAGCTTTAGATATCAATATTCGATCATTGACAATGATACAAACCTACTTATTTATCGTGAGTATTATTGTCAATAATAGATTATGATAATCACACTTTACAGAATTTTGTTATCTAAAAATAACCAAAATTTATAATCATAATGCTTATTTATGTTATTAAAATCCATTTCAAAAGAGCTATTAGTGAATGAAATTTCATCTCATACCTGTACTAATATGTGACAATTATCTGATTCAATGGGTGTAATACATGGTTAACTCAATGACGACATAATTTCTATATAAATAACTTTGCTTCAAGTTCGTCGTTCGCCTCCGTTACGTAATGACGTCATAGAAACGACTACGAGAGACATCAAAATGAAGATTATTCCTATTATTATTTTATTTAATTATTTACATATGTTATTTAGACCGATTATAAAAATTTTATAGTTATATATTCAGGTATTATTCTAAGTAATAACTTACATGCCTACTACTATAAAGCAGAGATTCCCAGACTTATTCTCATAGACCAGATTTCACATTTAGGTATCTGATTCGTGTTGATTCCCGCAGCTACATTTTTACCATATTCTCAAAACTCTACAGAAAAAGTGAACGTAAAATCTAACTATGAAACTTTGCGTTGCGGCTCAACAACGAATAATAAGTTTTCTAAAATTGTGAGGTTAGTTTATGAGTTGATTGTGCTGTAAATGGATGACAAAAACTAAAGTTAGCCAAGAAAAGAAAGTGATTCCACCCAACTTTACTTTTTTTAAAACTACACTTAGCACAAGGAACCAATCAGTTCTCACTTAATTCGTGTAGAATACCCCCCATTCGAATTAATGTGGTAACAATAAAAATAAAAGAGTTAATAATAATATTTTTTGATTGATTTAAATGATATCTTTATATTCGGGACATCTCTATCAGTTGTCGTAAAGGTAGGATTCCACCAAAATAGTGTGTTTATTTACAAAGATTGTGTACAAAGTTCTCGCACTGCATGTACTAAGCTGATATCGCGTTTAGCTTTTGTTTCCACCGGCAGTGTTGTGTGTAACTTGTGTAAGCGCACAGTGAAGCACACATGTGCGCGAACAGGTTCATTTATTAATATTTTATAATCTTTATTATTATTTCACTTATTTTTAAATTATATACAAATTTACAATATATCTTTAGACATTTTATATAAAATTATTAATAATTTTTTCATACTCCACTCCTCGTTAAAGATGTGCGCGTAAAAACAGATGTTTTCGTTCCGATAGTTTATATAATCGTTATACGAAACTACATAGCCTTAAAAATAAAAAATTAAAATTCTTGTTTGTTCTCTATGTGTTTCTGAACCGTCTTCCAATCGTCAGGAAACTTTAATTATACGGCCACGAATTTTCATTAAAAAAAAGAAGTAGCATTTGCCTTGTAATAGCTATAGATGCATTATTTTTCTAGTGTTCATACACTTTTTAATTCAAAGCTTCTATGAAATAAAAATTCCTGATTGTGCTAAAATCAGTAATATTTATCTTACATGAAAAAAATATTTTTTTAATGTAAATATATTACTGCATCATACAACAGGGTACCAAGTCACAACTGGATAGGTGATCGCTATTTCAATTCAACAATCATAAAGCCACTCGACTGACCCGTTCGTTGGCGGATATCCTTTAGATCCGCGGGACGCGGGTTCAATTCGTACCGAGGACCAACACTTTCTATACACAATTTGTTGGTTCATAAAGTCTGTGTGTAAATATGTATTTAAAATAATAATTATTTATATAACACAAATAATTTTAATCGTTCATTTATTTTCAAATTAAATTACATTTATAAATATTTCTAAAAAAAACGTATAAAAATATTTAAAAAATTATTTAGAGCGGAGTCAGGGCCCAAGCTCCCGGTTGTTAGGACTACAGAGTGAGTGAGTCTACAATTATTGCTGAGTCAATATTCCTCATGAGCTAGATCCAAATAATTAGTTAATTTTTCTTTTTCAGCTTTTATGATAATAGGGTATTAGATTCTATAATAAATTTTCTAAATTACTTTGCCATTACATCACTTTAAAAACACTGTTAAAGGGAGGCTGGTACAGAAAGCCTACTATACTATTGAGGGTTATATGTATAGATGATAAGTGCGTGGATATAGCTACTCCTCTACCCTGTACAAGATAGTAATGAGTAAATGTAACTAGATATAAGAATTATATTAGAACAGAGCGACTGCCAAGTTTCTTGCTGGTTCTTCTTAGTAGGAACAGTTTCCGAACCAGCAGTAGAGTTAACGGTACAAAAGCACTTGTTTACAAGTTTATTTGAATAAAGAACATTTTGAATTTTTATTTAAATTTGAATATCGGTTTACTCCTTCTTTCCTATACTATGCTACATTAGGCCACTGATTCTGAATTATCTCTATCTCTTAACAATTCATCCTATCTTCAAGCCATAGATTAGTCTGTAATGGATTGCGGAGGCGTCAAATTGGAGTCGTCATATAAAAGCTGATAACGTGTCGCAAATGTAATACTTGGTCGAAAAAGAAGATATAGCTATTTATTTTAGAAAATTATGAATTTCACATTAATAAATATAATTTTTACTAGTCTATAAAAGATTAAATTACATTATACGAATATTTATTTATTGTTAAAGCTTACTTTATACTTATAAAAGTAAAATTATGTTGATTATTGTTGAGACGTCTTGAGCTTACATCAAATATTTAAATGTACTTTAAACAAAATCAAATGTGTTAAGCTTAGTATGTTGTGAATATTTTTTAATAGTAAAGTAAAGGCTTTATAATAAAGGCAATTATCTACGTCTAATTTATTTTCTTCCTGGCATGTCTAAGGAGAAGCAACATCCTGAATCAGTAGGGAGATTTATTACTTTGTCGTTACAAGATCCTTGGCTATTTCAAAGGTTAGACAATATTATTAAGTATGCTTCATTTAATGTCAGCATTATTTAAAAGATTGTGACATATGCGTCGATAGTTTATTTTATCTTTACTGTTGTCTACCTGAAGTCTATATTGCTAATTCACACCTATTCTTGATGAGTCTTTTGTCGTGAGTTGGCGTTGCAACGGCATCGATTATATGTAAAATTAGAATAACTGGACGGTTGCCCGCCGAGCGAGCAGCAAATAGTACTAGGCCATGCGACCAATCGTATCAGCCGTAAATATATGCAATGTGCTGAATGCGGACACACCGCAGTAAAACAACCCTCTACTTTTATAAATATAAATACATTTTTATAAATAAATCTATAAAAACTATAGTTTCGTGTTGTTACGTGGTAATAATAGTAACAATATGTAGGTATATTTCTTGAAGCCCAAATCAACCAAAATGTATCAGAAAAGCCGACATCTATCATAGACTATATTGAGCATAAACTACGTAAGCTACCAAAACAAACTTTTATAAGAACTCATTTCAAACGAGGCTAAAATTACAGATTGTGATTACATTACGTTATTGTCTAGTTTACTTTTATATTTAATGTTTTGAATGTTACACAAAAGTATAGCAAAAGGAATCAAAAGGTATTTGAAGAATGGTAGGTTTTTATTTTTGCAATAATGATTACTTTAATGTAAATTGTACGTATTTACACTATATCTAAAAATCAGAAGTAAAAACCTGTGCGCTATCAAACTTAATCAAATTTCATACAACTACTAATGAAATATATAAAAAGCACCACACTGCATAGTATACTTCCAATTTATTAACATGAATTTTTCACTCTACTACTGAAGTACCCTCCAGAAAAACTTTACAATATCATACTTTTAACCAACCGCTTTGTAATATTGTTTACTTATCTTGGATGTATAAATAAATACATTTTCTGTTTTTATTTCCTGAATTTTAGGGTACGTAAAGAAATTTTGGCGAACAATCAATTGGGCCATTATCGTTCATATTTATACAGCAGCTTTACCGTTGAGATATGGTCAACTTTGCGCTAATGTACCCTCTTGCTACGAATGGGCTTGCCTTTAACAAATAGTACAAATCATAGAAATTAATCATTATATACACCCACGGGAAATTTTTATTTCCTAACCACACAGTTAGAATCGATACTTGAATAGCAGGTTTTTAAATAAATACCTCAATGCCAAAATTACACGTACCTTCAGTGATACGTACATATCGGACTGTATTTATCGTATGAGTCATTTATTTGAGAAGCGTTGCGTAAAAATTATTGCGTATTAAGGCCTCATTTTCGACATACTGAATTCCCGGAATTTAACAAAGACTCGCTAATTATTCCTCTACTTTTACACAAAATAATTTCCCGTAACGTGAATCTCTTCAGAGTTCCCAATAATTGTTTACCAAATATACATAACACGTATATTTGGCTAAAAATCCTTCCTGGCTTCGTACAGGTGTAATGTGAAAAAAAAAAGAAGTAAGCTTAGCAATGTTCTATTATCTTTTTAGCGTCATAATCTTTAAAAACAATATATACGAAAATATTATTTGAATTTACAATTTTAGTTATAAATTTAGCATATCAACAAACATTTCTTATATGATATAAACATATTACGGGTCGTAGCCGCCCGACGGGCACTAGCGGCGGGTATATCGAACTCTCACCGAATAAAAACCTGACATTGGCCCACCACGCTACTGGTGGTAAGGACAGGGTTAGATTGTACACCTTGCTCCCATTCCCGCCAGCAGTTCTGTACCCCTGAGAGCCACCACTGGGTCGGGACCTCTCTAGTGGCCAACTCCTCTCACCGCTGATGGATCAGGAGAACCGGATACACTAGTCCAGAAATTTTAACACTTACATTGCGAACTATGTTTTTACCTGTAACAACTAGTAATTTAATAATTCCGATTAATAATTGCAACAAAACGAACAAAAATTTTCATACAACTATGTCGACAGTAATATATATATTTTTTACTACGTGCCGTCATACATGTGAATCTGGGGCATTCGACTAGCGAGTGAAGTCTGAAATAGCATACTAGTGCATTCGATCTGGGCTGTACGCTAGCCCTATAGATATCCTGGTGTGACGACAGGCCGCATCAATGCGGAAACGGTCTGCACGAATGGGAGCGGGATGCGACGGACGGTGTTTCGGCACCGTCACCGCTGCATTTGTCTCGCACTTCGTAACTAGTACATGTTTGTGGCGTGGTAATTGCATACTCGATGGTATTTCTTTTAATTTTATTTAAAAAAAACATGATTTGTTTTCTAACAAGCTCGTGATAACTTGTAGTAAGCATCAGGAATGTACTTTCGTTCGAATCGGAAACATTTCTATTATAAGATTGATTTCAATTCTGTTTAAGTTCAAGTTTTATTAAAAACTTTTGAGCTTATGAGTATGATTTACTAGTCATAAATTTACAATTAAATAACTCTGAATCTGATTCATATTAGATTTAGGTCATCTGAGTAACTTTTTTAATTGATCCCTAAATCTCTATTAATGTTATGTTTGCAAAAGCCTGTCTGTCTGTCTCTATGTCTGGTTTATTTTCACGGCTAATCCTTTGGTATAGAATTGATAAAATTTGAAAAAAAAAATATCGGCTTAATATATAGGAACATAAACTATTTACTTTTTCAGGAAGTATTATTATCCCTTAACGCTTAAGTTGTCTCGAACGAAGGCGCCGCTACAACTGGTTAACTATAAAAGCTTTTACACATCTTAGTTATATAGAGGCTCCATTTAACCTGAAATATTTAGAAACTATATTATATACACCTAGATCTTTACCTACTTATCTTTTAAATGTGTTCCCTGATATAAATCTATATATTTTTTAAGATTGGTTTTACGAGTTAAATTAACGAGACAACAACGAGTTTTCCATTTCTGAATTTTGTACTAACTTCAATGAATATTAGCAATAAATAAAAATGCGTATTCAATATGTTAAAACCTATTTATACAACTTTAAAAGATAGTTACCCTATTGAGACTTGAGGAAAACTTTCGAACGAATAATTTAAGCTTTTAGAAGTTAATAAAAAAATTGTGATCGAAATAAAGCTCGTACTAATGCATACAGGGCACGTGTTTGACCGTGAATACGTGATAGATGGGAGCCATGGAACTTAGCGGGTAGCGGTGGTTGCCGCGGCTGTTGCGGCGCGGGCGTACGAAAGCTCCGTACTAGCGATGCCGTTAGCGCAGGTTCGGGCGGGCGGCGAGGCACGAGGCGGCGGGCGGACTGTGGGAGGTACCGTTAGTGACGTCACGAAGGTGACGTCGTAGCCGTGACGTCAGGCGCCGAGATATAGCCACCAGCCTCGGCGGCGGCGGCCTCAGTATCGCACCGCCCGTCCGCCAGCGCGTACTTCCGCGCGCCCCTACGCGATCACCTTCAACCAACTGACTGTGTGTGAGTGCGCGTGCAGTGAGTGCAATGTGCTTGGCCGCATGAGGATCCTGCTTAGCGAACTGGGACTTTCTGGCGCGTGCCTCGGTCTGACCCTGGAGTCGCGCGCCACATCTCTGGATCCTGACAAGCCAGCGCCAGGTCAGCGCCCGCTCCACCATCCGCGTCCTTAGAATTCTGTGTTTACTTTTGCTTTCGTTGTGTTAGAACCTTTGGGTGCGTAGACTTTGTGTGGAACAGTCGTGACGATGGCCATAGGCTAGAATGCGAGGTGCGTTGCTGACGCCCTCCAGCCAACATTGTGGCCTTAGACAATTATTCCTTAGTACACGTACGTAACTTTTTTTGTTTTGTTTATTTAATATGTTTAACCATTTAATCACTAACCTAGGATTCTATATTTTTTTATATGTATTATCTTATGTTTTAGACTATTATTGCATGCGGTCCTGCCTTTGGACGATTTTATTTTTATTTAGTGTCCGATCATCCCTCGTAAAGTGAATCAAAAATATCTATGTCCGCAAATATAGTAACCATTACCTTGAATTCATGCATCATAAATCGATAATATATTTAATTACAATCAAAGGTTTTACAACTGAGCTCACAGTTACCCGGTGACCCATAAAAAACTAGGCTTAACCTATTGTTCATAATGGCAGAACTCCGATAAAACTGAAATAATTAAACTAACATATAGCTTTGAACATCATACCTTTGAACTGAGGAGTTTAATTTGATTAATAAAAATAAGTTACCCTATTATATGAATTACATTAAGAACGAAATATTGTTCAGAACGAAAATTTCTGTCAGTTGAGTTAATCAAAAAATTGAGGTCAATTAACCTATTTTTTAGCTTGAGCATCCATAATAATACAAGACAATTAGAGTATAAATAAAAATAGTATTTCTTAATTTGAAAATTTGAGTAACAATAAGATATTTAACATATTGTGACATGTTAAAAAAAATATTGAGTTTTAATGAAAAAAAAAGATTAAAAGCTTCTTTAACATTATAAATCTAATTTTGCTTCGTCGATGGTTGAAACCAGTCCTAGCATTCTTAAAAAAATTTGAATACGCTATCCGCAGACAGACTTCCGCATTATTAATTAACGTACATGAATCATTAGAAAAAATAATTTTAAGGCTCAATATTAGCTTATGCAAAACCTAGTGTCGAGACATAAGAGCGCGTGTGATGAAATATTTCAACACACCGGTCAGTTATGACATTTGCTTCCTATACTTTTATACATTTCCCATAATTTATATAGGCTTGACAAAAGTATAATGATAAATATAAGTTTATTAAAACACATCATAGCTATAATACTAGAGTAGGAAAACCAGACTAAAATGTGACATATTAGAATGAAGAGAAATAAAAAGAACGCAGATGAGGGTGATTTATCTGTCTCTATTTATTATATGTGATTAGACAAAGATGAACTATACGAGTTCCATCTTCCTTTTCATTATACATTGAGCCCCTATTCTAGTTAGTATTAATAACTCTATGATACACAAACTATAGTCGCCAAAAATTTTGTTATAAAAAGACAGGTAAAGTACCGATACATTTAATTAAAGCAAAAATCATATCTACTAATCAAATAAAGGATCACATTTAGAAAAAAAGCTTGTTATGATTAAGTTAACTTTGATCGTTGCAAATTATGGTAAGAAACAAATTAATCAAACTTTGGCTGAGAATTGCGGTGAAATTAATATTGTTTTTGTTATGCTCGTAAGTTAGGTAACATTAGTATAATGTGGGATGCTTATGTCGCGATTGCCTCCGGAGCCGATGGCCTCAGCCGAGTTGCCTTCCACTTGCCCAATAGGTTGTCGCAACCGGCAGACGTTGCACCTGCCGCTCCGAGATGTGCCTTTACAAATTGCCAATGATCGCATAACGCCATATTCATACCGCAATCCCAATATGTATCTTTCAATCGATTAGCCTGGAATTATTTTGCTTAAAGAAAAGCGATACATTTTGTTAACTCAAACAATGCTCCTTTACTTACTGATTCACAGAACATCACAGAACTCATGTAATAATATATTACGAATGAATTCAGATGTCGCTTGGAGTAAAAATATGAACCAAAAAATCAGAATAATTAATAAACTATTGCTATAATAACAAAAAAATAGTATTTGATGGAAGCTCCCAAGATACTCTCGTATATTTTTACAAAATATACGAGAGTATCATATACGTAAACAAAGGATCGTAGAACAGTTTATTTCTCAAATATATGTGTTTTAATCTACAACTAAAATATAAAGAAATATATAAATCAATACGGTAAAAAACTCACCGCGTGGAGCTATCAAACTTTTACCATTCACTATTTCGCGTCCTCCTAAGTGATAAACAATTATGAACACTAAACAAACACCGGTTTCTTGGAGATTCCGCGCAGCAAAACATCACTTTCACTTTTGTTATCACCTGATAACTGGTAGACATGAGTGGTATTACACAAGTATCGGCGACTTAACATACGAATTATGTGGTTCCATAAAAATAAGAAAAATCTAAATGTATTCGTTCGTGAAATATTTGACTAGTTTTTTTATGTTCGGCTAATGCATATATATCAAATAAGAATACTAATCAAGTAACATAGACCGGTTTTCGTAATTGCTCAGTTTAATTTTCGTAATACAACATCTCGATATTAATATATCAAAAATTACTTAATAAATTATACATGGAAAGAGTTTTAAAGGGATTAGAGAATCAGAAAACAAAAATGAGAGTCGTTTTTTAAAAAGAAAACGGTAACCACATGAATAGTGGCATTTTGAATATAAAAAAAGTAAAGATTTCTAGAAGAAATGCCGCCCGATTTTACTAACTTATTTATTAACGTAACGTATTCATAGGCAGTATAATTGTAGCGAACTTACTTTAAAAGTATTCTATCTGTAGTTCCGTTTAAGAATATATTTAAAACGTGCATAATTTCAGTACAAGCTTTTAACATAAGAAAGATGAACATTATTCACCATTTCATTTAATGTAGGATAAGGGTGCAGTGCGTTGACAAGACATGCTTTAGCCAGCCAGCTGTTGTGACGTCAGAATGAAATAAAGTCGAATTCCAACTTACATCACGCCACACCACCCCAGAGAAAACTTTTATATGACATATTATAAAGTAACATTGTTACTGTTATATCAGGGTTAACATAATAACTTAAAACGTAAATACACTACATTAACGTACATACGTACTTTTATAATTGTTAATTGAATTCGCAAGTAAATCCAGAACTAATATTCAACATATAACTATTTTATTAAACAGAAAATTTGGGTTTTTTACAAATCACAGTTAAACTCTGCTTACTTCAGTGATGTCTAGGTAGGAATAGCAAAAAAATTTCAAAAGTGAATATAAAGCAAACATTGATTTAATTATTATTGTTTTTTAGGTGTTCATAAAATGATTTTAAAAATCAGATAAAATTGGAGTTTGTCCACATATTATAAAAATCGAAAAAGCCTTTAATCATCCGTTATCTCAAAGTTCTAAATGTTTAATTATTATAATAACAAGCATATTAGCGCCAATTAGATATTATGTTAATATGATTGAATAAATTAAATTAATAAGTAATTTAATTCAACATGTCAATACTGTTTAAGAAGTCATTGCTTGTTTCGTGATGGAAATAAAACTTAAAGCTTTACAACTACAGAATGTTGTTGTTATCAATTTTCATCAAATACTTGGGGTAACTTCTTAGTACAATAGTTTATATGCTCGATTTGCGTTTAAAAGAAATAAATAAATTTAATACTAAAATACTAAATCTTAAATTGAGATAATTTAGTTATCTAGCGCAATTAAAATAGCTTCCTTTTTAATCTCTTAACGTTCTTCTTTCTCATTCCCTTATTCCTTTATTTAGGGTCCTCATCAATTTACACCAGTTCACTCTACCCTGGGTTGTCTCTGCATCTATGGTTCCAGTTCGTTTCTGATATTGGAATACCTCGTAGCTTTTGCATTCCCCTCCCTCTTCGGCGTTCCCACGTGGACCACGTGGTCTTCGTGGGATGTTAGACCCATGTTTATGATAAAAAAATCCTTTTTAAAATATTTTAACATATAAATATTGTAACATAAAAAAAATTGAATAAAACAACTAAAGCATATAAAGAAAACCGCAGCAGCCTATTGCATATTTTTAGCTTTGCCTTTCGTACTGCTCTAACGTTTTCTGTAGCGGAATCACGTCACAAATTCTAAAAATATCCGGGTGGCGTGGAAAAGCGGCAGTAAAGGGGGTGTCGTGAGAGGAGCGCGAGCGGCCTCGGCCTCCGATCGAGCGACGCCCGTGACGTCATATGCCGCCTTACGTCACTCATCGACCCGCGCCCCATTTCAAGGACGCCCTTGTTCGCCGGTAACCAACTTTGTGAAACTTGTTACCTCACTTAGTCGAGCCTACAAACTTACAGCCGCAAATACCTCCTACACAAAAAAGTTTCTTGTGACCTATAAGTAAACCTACCTCTTTCATTTAATTGAGTCTTGAAAACTGATATGTTATTTCCATTTCCAATAACTTAAAAATGAGCAAATATTTTTTCAAGATATATGTACTGAGCCCTATAAAGAAACGTGTTAAACATGTTTCTGCTGGCCTCATACTTAGTAACGCACGCACATTCCGTAATAATTATTTTACTGATTACTGAAGCCCTGAAAGAAGATTTCCCTTATATACGACTATAAAAATTACAAAACTAACAGCTATTAATAAATACATCGCAATTACTAACAGATTTGCATTAATATTTATTTTTGAATGTAAATTATTGAATTCCTCGATATCACTTAGTTTATTAGATTATACTGTATAAGAAAATCGAAACCTTTTAATCGATTTAATTTTTGATACGTTAAATTATAAAATATCGATATGGAAAACTTGCTCGTAAAATTTATTAAATAGAGTATATATTTTTAAAATTACCATTCCAAACTACTTTTATTTACCAATTTTTTTATTAAGGAAACAAATAAAATATTGGTTCTTTTATATTTCACAAAGAAACCCTAAAATTTAAAAACAAACTGTTAATCCATATTGTGTCGGAATTAAGATCCAATCCTTAGCGCCAAGACTAGAAAACTTCTAGAATTAAAAAATAATAATAATATAAATGAAAAAAATAACCAACAAGGACAAAAATCTTAGTTTACCGTTTGTTTTTTTTTTAATTATGTTATGTGCTAGGAACGTTTATAACTTTGCTATGTCCTGAATAAAAGGACGAGCTTTTAAAAACGTATTAGTGCCAAGGTATCGCAGCATATTAGCACAAATGCAAAACTGGACTGATCATTGTATTATATAAATTATATTGACCTACAATATATTCTTAACTACCATCGGCAGTAATGAAGTATATATTGTTGCATTGTAAATGTTCTCTAAAGGATTTTTAAAATATATATAAATTAAGGAAGAGAAATACATGTCAATATCAATCATAGTCTTTTCAATCGTATCCCAATTGTGATTAGACTTTTGTATTATTTTTCATGTATATTCTTCTTCTAATTCTACTGGCGACTTTTTTTCCAGATCTTATTTAAAATACGGTAATTTTTATAACCTGTGTGTTAGTCCGGTACATATGCTTCAATTGTTCCAAATTTTATCAATATAGGGTCAGCTTAGCGGTAAAAGTCTAACAGACAGACAGGCATATTCGCATTTATAATAGTAGATATATATAGTAGATAAAACATATTTTTTAACTAAATCTATTTATTTACAACAACTAGTTATGTCTATCTTAAATTGCTTACACGCTAGTAATATACAAATCATGTCCACGTGGAATTTTCCCTAGATTGCTGCGTTGAAGGTAATTTTTTGTGCGAAAAGAATTTTTGTGCTAGCCCTCTTCTCACCTGAAAAGGCAATTAACAGAGGTCTTAAACTGTATAAGATTTTTTTACTACATCCCTCTCCCCCCGCGCCATATACCTCTTTACGTAATCAAGCGGTTACATGATCGTTTTTCTTTTTTAACTAAAATCAAAGAAGTTTTATCAAACAAGTTTCCGCTTATCAAGTTCGTAAATGATTAGAAACATAAATTCAAATTTATTCTTCTACAGTTTTATAATGTTCTGAAATACCCACACATAGAACTTTAGAAGCAGCAAGTCAGACATCAAGGTCGCTATTCAAGCTTTATAAATTACTTTAACGTTTTATTAAATATCTTAGTATTATTTTTATGATATCCAATATTCTGTAATTGATTTGATAAGTGTTTGAGGTGACCTTATGAATAACACTATTAACTTTTATATTTTACTGTACGAATGATGCAAACATTTATGCAAATAAAGTTTTAATTTCTTTTTTATTGATGATATTGAAAATAAGGAAAGAAAATGCATTAACACTTTTTTGTAAGAAAGAAACACTATAATTTATTGCATTTTATTAGTATAATACGCATTCATTGAAAATTTAAGCTGATTGTTTACTATAGTATAGATCTTGCATTCTAAAAGTGCACGCCCCTCCACCAAATTACATTATTTTAATGTGTGAGAGAAAATATTGACTGCACTATTTTATATGTGTGCGCGCAGCAATTTCAACCAATCCGGTTACACGGGTTACAAGTAACGTTTGCATAAAAATAAAATTAATATTATATAATATTTATAATCAAATTTATGTTGAAAATTCTTTAGAATAAAAAGCAAGTGTTTAACGTTTCCCTGGAGTAATAGTAAGCGCTGTGGATTGTAAACGGGAAGTTCCGCATTCGAATCCTAGAAAAAACATATTAGTATATTTCTAAAATTTATCCCTGGTCTTGACTAGATAGATACTTCCGACGTAACCTTCTAACAAAGACGTACCACCAAGCGGTTTAGCATTCAGGTACGATGTCGTGTAAAAACCCTGAATGGTTACACGTTTAATCTCCAAACCCTTTCAAGAAACTTAAACTACATCGGCATCCATCAGGTGAATTCGCAATCAAGAGCTAGCTTGCCAACTTAATTTAATAAAGATCATATCATATATTCATTATGCAACTATTAGAATGATTAATAAAACGTAATGTACAGAAGTCTGTTCATTTATTTTATTAGTAAAAAAAGAAAAAAATTAAACCGCAATAAATATTTACTATTTTAACGCTATTCACTCACGTCGCTATCTTCAGACTCAACATCCTTATCCTTACTTCCTTACTTCCTTACTTCCTTACTTCCTTACTAATATTATAAATGCGAAAGTCTGTCTGTCTGTCTGTCTGTCTGTGTCGTTTTCACGGCTAATCCGCTGAACCAATATCGATGAAATTTGGCACAATTATTCCTCATACACCGGGGTAACATATAGGCTATAGAAATCATGCTAATTCAACAGGAATCAAATGACGTTCAATAACGCCATCTATAATAAACATAATAAGTTATTTTTATTTACAATTTGTCATAGTTACTAATATATTAACGGCCTGGAATCGAGCCTTTTAAGTCAATTCTGTAATTCAAAAGAGGCGAAAGTCTTTATATTTTTTTATTTCTGTTTACTCGATAAATTTAATTATTTATAAATCTAATAGCTATTACAACGTCTAATAAATATAAATAATACGCGCTATTTACTAAAATAAATGAACTATACTGTAGAAAACACGATAAATTTCTCTGTCTTCCCGAAATGTTACAGGCGATTGTGAGTATCGTACAGAAATGCAAACCTCGAAAATATTATCTTAATATGAATAGCGTTTCACTGCTTCTGTTTCACTATTTGGAGTCTAGATCTTCCAAAAGTTGAACACACCATGCATCCGAAGATTACAGCAAATTGTGATCAACACACTCAAATGCGAACTTCGAAAACATTCACTTAACTGCATATCACCGTTGTCATTCAAAGATAAAAGCTTCAAAAACGGTATCAAAGCTAGAGTCATATCAGTCCGTGATCTGATGATCGAACCGATGAACCGATATGCGGGCAAAAACGTACGCGCAACATGAGGGGTAGTTATGTGCGAATCGCATACGCCATTCGTCTTTTGCAGGCAAATTTAGCTAACGTTAAATAACCACACACGTGTATATTTTTATCTAAAAGGGTATGTCTACAAATACAAGATTCAAGCTTCAAGATTGTACAAAAAGTACAAAGATTCGAGTATCAATTTTACTCTCTTAGGGAGTGCAATTCCAAAAGTGATTCACGACATATTGTATTATTTACTGAAAGTAAAGTAATGTTCATGTCATCCTATTCCTGTTGGATTAACAGGATTTCTATACCTATACCCGGTGTATAAGCATTTGTTGTAATAAATTTCATCTTTATTGGTCCAGCTGATTCGCCGTGAAAACGTAACAGACAGACATTCACATTTAGTTTTTGGTATTACTTACATTATTGATACATTCTTATAGCTCAGTTAAATTTATTCAATAAAATGGTATGGAAATGAAACCTCTTTTATTGCAGACTTGACTTGGCCTTAAAAGATTCGATTCCAAGCCGTTAATATATTAATAAACTTTGACCCATTGTAAATAAAAAAACTTATAATGTTTATAAAAGATGGCGTTTTTTAAATGTCATCCTATGTCTGTCGTAAGTATTAATTGTGCCAAATTTCACCGATATTAGTTCAAGAAAATTATTTTATATAAAAAGTAATGATTATACTGAAACGTTATTAAAAGAACGTGCCGGATTTTTAAAACAAATGTTTATATATGGTCAGGTTTTTTTTATTAACTCAGGAGACCCAATGGAATCTCACATCCTACTTCCTATCATACTTAATATTATAAATACGAATGTTTATGAGTATAGATGGATGTTTGTTACTCTTTTGCAGGAAATCCGCTTAACCAATATCGAAATTTGGGAAATTATTCCTTATATATCGAGACAACATATAGGCTATAGAAATCCTGTTAATTCTACAGGATTAGTATGAAATTTAAAACGCCATCTATTATCAACCTATTAAAGTTTTTTAATTCACTATGCATCAAAGACGAGTCAAATCTGTATTTAAAAGGAGGTTCTTTATCACGTTGCTTACGTCAAAAGAGTTCTTTTAAGAAGAGTTTTTATAAATTTTGTTTTTGTTTACAGGATAATTTTAACTAACCTCTTATAATGTATAACAAATGTAAGTAATACGCGCTATTTACTAAAATAAATAAACTATGCTTCAGAATATAAACGACAAATCTCTCTGTCTTCCCGTAATGTTACAACCGATTGCGAGTATCATACAGAAATGCAAACTTCGAAAATATTCTCTCAATATGAATAGCGTTTCATTACTGTCATTATTTAGAGTCTAGATCTTCCAAAAGATCAGCTCAGCCTGCATCCGAAGACTACAGCATATTGTGATCAACACACTCAAATGCGAACTTCGGAGACATTCACTTAATATAAAGAGCAATTAAATGCATATCATCGTAGTCATTCAAAGTTCAAAGCTTCAAAAACGGTATAACAGCGTAAAGCAAGAGGCATAGCAGTCCGTGATCATCACATCGATATGCGAGGCTTCGGAAACGTTCACGCTAAAAAAATTAAAAAATTAGCACACGTGTATTTTTTTATCTAATGTTTTTATCTAAAAGTGTATGTTTACAAATACAAGTGTCCCATATATTTATTTATTTTATGAAATTAAAGTAATGGTAATGTCGTATTCCTGTTGCATTCACAGGATTTGTATCGCCTTTATGTATAAACGTTGATTGTGCCGAATTTCATCGATATCGGTTCAGCTGATTCGGCGTGAAAACGTAACATACAGGCGGATTTTCACATTTACTTCTTTGTACAACGTACATTTATTATACATTTTAATAGCTCAGTTAGATTATCCAGTAAATAGAAACCAGCCATAGAAGAGGAAACCATAATATATTAAAACTTTTTTTTAAATAACTCTCGATGTAAGTCAAACAACGTGATATATATAACCTTCTTCAAATTACAGATGTGACTTAACTTAAATAGGTTGATAATAGATGGCGTTTCCTAATGTCATGCTATTCCTGTTAAATTAACAGGATTTCTAGAACCTATATAAAAAAAAGCCTATAAGTTACCCTGATGTATAAGCATTAATTGTGCCAAATGTCATCGATGTTGGTTAAAGAGAAGTATTTTATTTAAAAAGTAAAGATTATACTATAAAGTTAAAAACGAATATTTAGAATTTTCGTTCAAATTTTTATATCATGTTTTTAATTTAATAGAAGGCCTAATGGACAAACAACACATTAACAGATAAACTGATAGATGCTGCTGTCCGCTTAGAGAGGTTTTACTTTTTTTTTTTTTGGTTTTGTTCAAATTTTTCGAGTGCAAATTAATATCTTTGTTAAATAACTGTCATAAAGGAAATAAAACTTAATATCGACTTTAGAGTAGCGTAATAAATGCAATAGGAACCCCCCCCCCCGGATCGATCTGATTTTTGAGATGGAGATATTTGCAGGGTTGGATAGCGATAGAAGCTACTGAGTAAAAGCTAGTTAATTATAAATTCAAAATTTTTCATATATTCTATCTCAATATCATTCACATTTCGACACGTATTTTCCCACATATTTCTATCAATCATGTCAATTCGTTCCTTAATTAAAGCAATGGCTTTAATGATGAAATAATGATAGATGTTAAGTTTTGCCCTTTTCTTTCGCCACATAGTTTTATAAAATTCTCCATATTTTTCTATTAAAGAAAAAAATTATCTAATTCTTATTTAAAATAAAAAATAAAAAATATTTATCCTCTTTTTTTATGACATGCTAACTGTACTTTTGGCAATGATCCATGCGTACTCCTACTTTCGTGTCTGTCCGGCAACTGAGTAACCAATTAGAATAACAAGTTTGCGTGTTTTCGTCTGTACATAAGTTTTCTGTGTGTGAGTTTGAGTGACATTGGAGGGGCGTGCACTTTTAGAATGCAAGATCTCTATTAATATATTATAATATACTACTAACATGACATTTTAGGAAAATCCAGACATGAAAAAAATGCAACGATACATTTAAGATATAACTTATAGAAAAAGTAGTAAGGAGTCTTCAAAAATTAAAAATATTCAAAAAAATAATTGATAGAAATTACTTACTTTGCATTTCTTTGCAGAATTCCACGGTAGTGAAGTTATGACAAAATTATTTTGCTATAATTCGCCATTTATAAAATCCATGTACTGGTATATGATATTAAGGATACTATAATATGTAATGTTAGCTATCTAGCTAATAAAAAATTTAAAAAATATAAATTTAAAACAAACTTCTAGGTATAATATGAAAATTTGGTCTCTACGGATATAATAACGACTGATATTATAATTCATTTGAGGTCAGCCTTCATATCTCATATCCATAGTATATCATTGTCCTTATTGATCTTTGGATTAGAGATACTACTAAACAAGAACCTCGAACAATATTAAAGAGAATTTCCCTTAACATTAGACCTTAGTCTAAAATATATAAAAGAAAAATAAATCCAATCGACCTCAAAATAAAACCATGTGATATCCGGCTGCGTATAATAGACCACCCTCATTTCTTACCGAGGTATCGTAAAAGGCGACTAAGGTAAGTGCCGTGTGATATCGACTAAGTAGAATAGATCACCCTCATTTCTTACCAAGGTATCGTAAGAGGCGACTCACAGGCGGCCGGTCCTAGAATACCTAGGCCAAATCATGTAACAACATGTTTGAAACATGTTGTGCCGACCCCACTTAGAGTGGGATAAGGACAGGAGAATGATGATCTTTTATCTATTCTTAAAATTTTCTTACGAGATTGAAAGTATAACAGATATATATTAAAATCAAAAATAAGCAGAATCTGGTTTCAAATAAGCTTAATACGCTGTCCAGTGTAACAGAATATTTTAGATCCAGTACTCATATTTTGACCGGTTTTCTACAATGTTATGCATGTTATGGAAATAGTTCAATAATTTTAATAAATTTTCCTACAAAGTAATCTATATCGGCCTTAAGCATATCTTAGACTTAATCTGTGTATACATAGGAGAGCTATTTTTTAACCTGATAATATAACTTTTAATATATAATATTAATTAGTTACATTTTAACAATTATTTGTATTATTGAACATTATTTTAGCTTCGAATACAGTCGCTTAAAGTAATCATTTAAAGGCTATGAGCGGAATGAAGCGGACAGAATCATTATTGAGTGTATGAAATGTGCAAAGTAGAGTCCAGAAACTCTACATGACGTCAAGCCTCAACAAGCTTGTAAAATGATGTTATAAAGATTAGGGGATGACAGTAATTAGTCAACAATTAGATACTCAGTAATAAGAGCAATTTGAGTATTCGGGCCTATATCGACAATATATGTGGACTCCTTTGGCTGGAATCGAGTATATCTCGCTAGTGGATAGATCATGGAACTCATATATTGACATGAAGATTGTCCTTCCCGCAAAAAGTACAGAAAACAGAACTGCTAGTGGATATTTTAAGTAAAGCGCTGATTTGGTTGAATACATTCTATTTTCAGATTATCCTAATGATCATTATTGTTGAAACATGTCCACTGTTTCCTACGCAATATTGATGATATAATCGATGCTCACTTGTCCCATAAGAGCCATTCATCAACGATTGAAATGAATGGACTATCATGAATTATAATGGGGAGATGAGTATTACGTTGTCAAGATATCGTAACGTGTCTAGTTATGGTCACCCGACTATACCAACAGAAATTTCCTTTTTTGTAATAATTGACTTTGTACCTTTAGAAATAAGCTTTAATTGAATCGTCATCAAAGGCTTGTATTATTGTTATACTATGAATGCTGTTCAATGACGGTTACGTTCATTCAGATTAATTTAAGTAAAACGAAACACATTTTTTGAAATGCCTGAAAGCAAAACAAACTTATGATTTGCCGAACTAAACAATACAAAATAATATTCTTCTTGAAACCATTCCTCGTGCCCATTATTTATTGCCATTATTTTATATAGTACTAGCGTGTAAGTAATTTAAGATCGACATTACTTATTAAATTTTTTAAATAAATAGATGTAAATAAAAATATATTCATAATTAATAATGTAAAGCAGTATATTTACAGAAACATAGCTTTATGACTGAACAAACATACAAGCAGTAGTACGTAATCAAAAAAAATTACATATTATTCAAGTAAAAAATAAGTTTTATGCTTCATTTTTATGTATACGAGTTATACGTTCTGTCATATGTTCTGTCACTACATCTCGAAGTTACTTCGAAATAATTCACATAATTAGCCATTTTTAAAAGCTCTTTAACTTGCAAGTTAAACTTTACTGACTTCCCGGTGTCCAATTGCGCTGGAATTTTACGTACTGGTCCAGTCTTGATAAAAATGTATGATAATGATATGCATGACAGCAGGGATCAACAGCAGGGAAATAAAATTTCGTTAAAAGCTTTTTGACTTGACTTATTTATGAAACTGTTTGTTTTTAAAATTGAGTTTAAAATAAAAATATATGGATTAACTCTTTGTGTCTATTATACTTTCATAGCTAAGTTGCTGACCCTAATTACCTTAAACGAACTTAAAGCCAAAGCTGCATAGCATAAACTTACATAATCGTTTTAATACCTAAAATGATTTTTACGCGCTTACGTTCTCATGTAACAAGTAATTGAACATATCCGTCAGTCTCTCTTTCAAGATTCATGTGTGAATAGAGCCGATTGGTTTATTGATAATTCAACTACGTAATACATATTGCAATGCAAATATTATAGATTACGTCAGTACCTGTCTGTATTTCAATATACAGAAACAGAGATGCCAAAGCCAAAGAAGTTGATGTTTATATTTCCTTCTACTCTTCGAACTCATTTAGTCTCGGCATGTAAATACTATAAGAATATTTAAGCATAATATATTTTTCACTTTAGAATTGTAACAAACAGTACTCATTATCATCCTCCTGCCCTTATCCCACTCTAAGTGGGGTCGGCACAACATGTTACAAACATGTTGTCACATGATTTGGCTGCGTATTTTACAACCTGCTGCCTGCCTGACGTCAACTTACCTTAGTCACCTTTTAGGACACCTCGGTAAGAAATGAGGGTGGTCTATTCTATTCAGCCGGATACCACACGGCATTGTAACAAACATATTTAATATTGAACAGTTTAATAAGATTTGTTTCTAATTTTAAACCACCTATTTGAGTTTACATGTAATAAAAAAATCATAAAGAATAAATTAGATTAGATTATTAACAAGGCAAGTCAAAAACAGCTTTTACCAAAATTTCATGTCTCTACTGTTAACCGATGAGCAGTTTCCTCGTCTGGGGCTAATCGTGGCAACAGCATCAGGTCATGCTTATCATATACGTGCATTGTCATCCGGACTGGATCATTATATAAAATTTCAGCTCAAGGACCCCGGGAAGTCGATAAATTTTAACTTGCAAGATTCCACCTTCACATACATACGGCAAGTCGAATAAAAGTTTTTAATAATAACTCAGTATTACGTGTTTCCGACGCAGTATAATATCACCCATCCGGATTCAGTTTGAAATCATTGTTGCTGAAACATGGTTCGTCTATTCGCTAACGCAACTTATCTACATGGGTCTCTTTGTTTCATCACATATATTTTATTTGATGGCGCCATATTTTATGGGCTGGAGTGACAAAAAGGCATAATGAATAGCCATAAACTGTAGCGATGCTATAAACTTGCTGAAAAGCAATAAACGGCTTCAGTGACGAATGCTAATGCTTTTACAAAATCAGCTACTGGAATGAACTGACGTTCACATCCGCGTCACGTCGCGTTTGACGTCACGAGGCCGCACCACCGCCCCGTCTACACGGCAGACCCAACCACCCTGTTGATGAACGTAAAGATATCGCTTTACAACATTAACACGTTGATAAAATATGACGCGTTTTGTCACTATCAGTAATTTGATTACTTTTAGTATAACTGCGGAATAATTAACATCCACTATATAAAACATTTCAGATAGTTAAGGACACTACGTAAAGTGATACATTGATTATTTGGTTTAACATTTTGTATTCGCCTTGTTATTAAAGTATTAAAGTAAGATGTGCAATTTATACCGTAGAATACTGGAGACTACGCACACGACTTATTCCCACCCAAACATTATGGTATGCAAAACAGTATTTTACCTAGCGATCATTGAAAACCAAAATTGTAACTATTCATTAAGAATTATACAGAGAAAAGATATTGTAAAAAAATTCGAAAAGAATCATACGCTTTTATAGGACATCGGTGAAATATGTTCAGAGGTAGATCTCTTATGGGAAAAAAATTATATACTTTCACTTCATATAAAATTTTTCAGTAAAAGATTTGTAAACAGCGCTTCATAGCAGTCATATCTCAAATTTCTATTTACTACTTCTATTGTCTAGAAAATATCTGTTTACTAATTAGTTTCATAAAAATGTAGAGAGAAAGACAAATGACAGCTTATTACGAATAGATACGCCTTTTTGATAATCACAAAAAAAAATCCCATTTCTCGTAGTCATTACCCGTTTAATATAAATACAGTATTCATATCATTTTTTAACACGTTTGATGGTTTTATTTTTACACACATGTGTACAGAATCATTCCATATCGTATATTGGAAATAAAATCCAGTTTTATAAGTGCCTCTACAACTTAAAAGAGATTTCTGTGAATTGGAACATTTTGTATTATAAGCTAATATTTATGTTAAGCCGTTAACCTTGAAAACGTTCTCCGCTAAATAACATTTTTAACACATATTTATTAATTCACTATCGAAGTGTAAATAACTGCTTATTCGGTTGTACTCGTCGGTATATATAACTTTAAGGAATTAAATTCAAAATATTGCTTTTGAATCATGTATGTATTTTTTCTCGTTTGGTTTTTATGAGCCCTTTTCCAAATCCTGGTAAAACTGTGAAATTGCCGATTAATCTCGCTCAGGCACTTAAAGGGTTAATGTAGCCGCAGCCTAAAGTTAAGCTATTTGTATTCTGACAATATCAGTATTATATAATTTATGCGTAACTTATTAAGTAGTTGCTTATAATGCTTTTTTTTTTTACTAATTACAATCTAGTTTATTGATTCTAGTTAATTTTGCTAGTAAGGCGTATAGCGCCATCTATTGAAAAATTGTTGCACTACCACTAAAGGTTTTTCTTTATCACAACTTAACAACCCTTACAAGAGAAACTTTAACAGGGGTCACAGATGTCGTAACTAGTAAAAACAACCCTCCAGTAGGAAAATGTTTTAAACAATATTGAAATAAAGAAGTTTTCTTTTGCTATAATCCGCGATACAGTAAATAGAAAATATATATAGTGCTAAATGTATAGTGGACTATACGTTTTTTCATACCCGTTACATGCAGGATTCGTAAAAAACATATGCACAAGCCTCCACCACTTCCACCACAATACACAAGCACTACACAGGTTCACTATCACAAACTCAACAATCGTTTCGCCCCGCAACCGAGGCATCATCAGGAGATAGACTCCACGACAAAATCGCTTTGCAAAAAACGTATAGTCCACTATACATTTAGCACTATATATATTTTCTATTTACTGTATCGCGGATTATAGCAAAATAATTTTATTATTACTTTTGTATTATGGATCTCCGCAAAGTAACGCCTAATTCTATAAATTATTTAAAGAAGTTTTCTTTTTTCTTTATTTCGATTTTCGAAAGACCTTGTCCCATTGATGAGATTGTAATCAATTCTATCTGTGATGACAAATTATTTGAACATGAATGTAACGAAGACTGTCATATTTTCTTCACACTGTAATGGCAATTTGGTTCATGTCAACATACTCGTAGTGTTAAAATTCGTTTAATTAACTGGAACATGATATTTTATTCTATCTTGATTTTTATACAATATATGGGATATTGTAGTTATTGTATTATGTTATATAAATCTTTAACTGTCCCAAATTTCATCACTTCTAGCGGTTTCACAGTGAAAGCGTATAGAACAGACAGGCATACTTGCATTTATGGTTTCTGTATGGATCAGGTATTTACTTGAAAATAAAAATATTCCATGCATACCAACTATTTTTTTTCTTTTTGAAAATTGACACGGGGCTCTCTAATCTAAGCCGACCACGTCTATATACAATATAGTATATATTACAATCTGACAAAATGCCGAAGAGTCCCTAGCGGTAGACTAATAGCCCTTTAACCAAACGCACTAAATTAAAAAAAAACATTAGCAACTATTAGCAGCGTTTTCTACAGTACAAACACCGATCCTATCCAAGTGTGGTGTCTATTAGCATCGTAGTTAAATCCTTGGAATAGACTAGATAATAAAATATGATAAATAGCCATAAAAGTGCTAGAAAATCTAAGATTGCTAGAAAACTTCCACTCATTGCAAAGAAATTTAACGAGATTTAAAAACTGCTCTACTCGCTAGTTGCCCTATTCGCATTTTGATTTCATATTTAACAATACTAAATATGTGTCGATTATCAATCTTTTGAGACAATCTGGTATTTTTATAAGGCCCTATCATAAAAAAAGCTTTAGTGCACTCTTTAACAACTTGAAATTAGTTCTGGTTTTCATTTCAAAAATTTGAAATATTAAAATAAATACTCGTTTTATACTACATCGAGAATTATATATTTGTGCCGTTTGCCCTAGGGCCATGGAGGCAAGATATTCGTGTTAACACCTCGGTTGTCTCTTCAGGTGACAAAGGGGCTTGATCCTTTACGCACAAAGAATCAGCTTAGCTATTCAACGCGGAAACGTTGCCAGCATTCTTGAGACCATTTTACGTGGGCATGATTTGGCTATACAAATTTGTCTAGACTATTCTAGGACTATACAAATCATGCCCAACCATGCGTGTAAGTACTTTAACATAGACAACTTGTGCATTTTGTTTTAAATAAGTATTTTTATAAAAAAAATTAATAAAATGTTTTTAAAATCATTAGTAAACAAGTGTCAACGAATAAAATATAATACGGAAATAATATTTATATTTCAACTAGTATTAAAAATCAGGTAAATAAAAATATCAAAAACAACCGTAAAGTAACATACAGGAAATAAACACTTGATAGCGTTTAAAACGACAGATAATATTTACATGAGCAAAGTTGTTTCTGGTTGAATTTTTTTATGCCTTTGGTTTCGAAAAATTAATGATTTTTTTAACACAACTACCAAAGAGACGTATAATATTTTTACTCATGTATCATCAGATGCATTATTGAACGAACTATTATAAAACGTGAATATTGTTAGAAATAAATCTTTAATAGAAGATTTATAGAAGCAGGCGTTACTTTACGGAATTCCGTATTACAGAAACTACTTTGCTATAATCAAAATCTCGACGATCGTTTCGCCCCGAAACCAATGCATCATCAAGAGGTTCTCCACGACAAAACCGTAATGCATTATGATTAGAAACTAGAATTACTTATCTAATGATCATTGAGCTCATATATCTATAAACATTTGAAAAAAAAAATTATACATATCATTAACGTACTTTTTATTATAGCGATATTATGATATATAAATATGACCTATATAAATGGACTAACTTTAAAAATGATTGATTTTTCAAGTTTTTGTTTTACTACGGCCGAGGCCGAGACCGTCCTTCCGACGGTTTAGTGCCGTCAGGTATATTAGTCATTCGAAATAATGTTGTCTCTTAATTAAAAGAGTATTGTGTAGTGAATTACACACTAATTAATTAATTAGTCACTTGCTATCAAGTGAAAGACAGGAAATCTGTCACTTAAACTTGATTAGCCCGTTGGTGTAGTGGGTAATGACACTGCCTTCAGCTCCGCGGCTCCCGGGTTCGATTCCCACCGAGGGCCAACATTTTCTACAAATAATTTTTGGGTTCTTCGAGCCAGGGTGTGTATTTGTATTTAAGTATGTATTTAGAATTATATATGTAGATATATAATTTCCTTTATTTCTTTATTTTCTTTATTTCAAGAGGTACACAAAACAGAGTACAGTCGGAGAAGTACAAGATGAAACATATATATGTAAAAACTAAGACTAGACAGTAATCCAAAAAATATGTGTACACATCATGTTTAGTATAAATTTAGGGGTATAATATTCAAACGATATGAAGTTAAAATAAGAAAATAAAAATTACTATTAACATTAGGGAGAAACTATTTTTAAGCGTGCTTTAAATTTATTATAATTGTTATCAAATACGTCCAGAGAAGAATTGTTTACATCTATTTCACTGTAATAACGACACATTCGAATAATTGGATTGTTAAATGATATTTTATTGGAGAGAACAGGATGGTTGAAGGGCTTGTTGTGCGGCTTACGTGAGTTAATGCGAGTATTAAAGTTAATTAGGGAAAGCAATACAGATGAATCAAGCGTTGAATGAATAATTTTATGAAGATTGAAAAGGCTGTGTTGTTTACGTCGCGATTCTAGCGAATGTAACTGAAATTTTTTTAATCTCTTGTCATAACTATTGTATACGCGCGGGGAACCATATCTATAATTAATTATTTTAAGGAATTTTTTTTGCACTCTTTCGAAACGAGTTATATGAATTTTATAATAAGGTGACCAGATGACAGAATTATATTCAACGACGCTTCTCACGTAAGCATAATAAAGCAACAATATGCTATTAGGTTTTCGAAAGTTAAGTGTGGATCTACATATGAAGCCTAACATATTGTTGCTCTTCTTTAAAATGGTATCATAGTGTTCGCGAAAAGTAAGCTTATTGTCAAAAAGTATGCCTAAGTCCTTAAATGTAGTCACATGTTCTAGAAGAGTGTTATCGAGTGAGTAGTCAAAAGTGATAGAGTTTGCTTTGCGGGAAAATGAAATTACGCGACACTTATTAACATTAAGTACCATTAAGTTCTCATCGCACCATTTAGCGATGGTTGATAGGTCATTCTGTAGAGCCATGCAGTCATTAGCTTTTGCGATGACAGAGAAAACTTTCAGATCATCAGCATATAACAGACAGGGACATAGGAGACGTTCTATTAGATCATTTATGAAACATATAAATAGAAGAGGACCCAAGTGTGAGCCCTGTGGCACACCGGAAGTAGATACATATGCCTTGGACAACGTGCCTTTAACAGCTACTAGCTGACTTCTCCGACACAGGTATGACTCCAACCATCGAAGGAGATCACCATGAATACCAAAGTTAGCAAGTTTACGAGAAAGAATTTTATGGTCTACTTTGTCAAACGCTTTTGCAAAGTCTGTATAAATAGTGTCAACCTGAACTTTTTTATTGAAAGCACTACATAGATAATTCATATACTCTAAAAGATTGCTTGTGGCAGACCTATTCTTAATAAAACCGTGCTGTTTAGGCGATAGGAAGGGTGTTACATGATGAGAAAGAGTGTCAAACACTATAGATTCTAATAACTTGGCAAGGCAGGAGAGAATACAAATGGGTCTATAATTTTCGCACATGGATTTGTCTCCAGACTTATAAATGGGTATGACGTTTGCAGATTTCCAGCGTGATGGAAATACACCCAGTTGTAAGGATCGGTTAAAAATTAGGAATAAAGGCGTCAATAATTCAGATGAACAATTTTTGATAAACAAGGGAGGGAGACCGTCAGGTCCTGGACCTTTACTGCCGTCTAAGTGTTCAATTTTTTTAATAATTTGTTTTTTTGTAATTTGAATGCTTGAAAGACAATTGTTAAATTTAAAATTCATTACAGATATAGTGTTAAGAGTTTGCGAGTGCTGACTGACAAATACAGATTGAAAATAGTTAGCAAACAGTTCGCAAATACCTTGATGATCACTAGAAAAAGAGTTACCATAAGACATGGTTAACGGAAAAGAATTATTATTTTTCCTACGATTATTAATAAATTTCCAAAAGTGTTTAATGTTCCCTTTTAAGGCATTTTCGGTGGACTGGATAAATGCGTCAAAACATCTAGTGAGTAAATATTTACATCTCTTACGGAGCAATGAAAATGTGTCGTAGTCGCGAGGATTTTTATACATTCTATAACGTCTATGGTATTTGTTTTTCTCTTTTAAGCAGCGTTTCAAAGCAGAAGAAAACCAAACAGGGTGATTATCACAGACTAGGGTCCGTGGAGTAAACTTCATAACTATATTATTAATTTGTGCATAAAAATGTTCAACCATCTTATCAATGTCCGACATCATGGCTATGCCAGTCCAGTCTATTTTGGCAAGCTCTTCTTTAATCATTGGGTAATTACATTTGCGAAAGTTAAGCCTTTTCTCTCGTGTGGGTGTAAGATATTTGCAAGGTACTAGTGTAGTGTTTATATCTATAGAAAGAGCAGGATGATAAATGTCCATTCTACTTAACGGTTTTACTTTATTGACTAGAAGCATATCGGCGTTCGACAGAATCAGATCAAGGAATCGATTATTATTGTTTGGTTTATTGTTGAATTGCTTGAGACTACAAAGGGAAAGTGTTTCAATTAATAGTGACGATTTAATGTCTAACGATGGACCCGGTAACATATGAGATGAATCAGGAGATGAATTCCAAATACATAATTAAAAATAATAATAAATAATAAAAAATAATAATAATAAAAATAAAAATAAATAATTCTAAATACATACTTAAATACAAAGTATGTATTTAGAATTATATATCTACATATATAATTCTAAATACATACTTACATTCTAAACACTACTGTTTGTGTTATCACCCATAACACAAGTATTAAGTTACTTACTTTGGGGACGGACGACCGTCTGTGTAAGTGTCCCATATATTTATTTATTTTTTATTTATTAAACCTTCTAACAAGGTGTCATAAAAATCGTATTTTTTTTAATACAGGTGAAATACAGTCTTAACAACAATTCCCTCGATTATAAAAAATCTACCAAAATTATCGGTGACTGTACGATATTGTTTCTTGTAAAATCTAAGCAGAACTTGTGGCTCCCTTAAATCCAGTACATCAGTATATAATAATTTTGGTTATTTTAATCAATATTATACTTTCCAAACTATGATTATTTTTATACTGTAACTATAAATTCGATCGCTAAAAATTATAATGACAAATATTGAATGCTGTGCCTGCATTTAAGTGTTCACCCAGAACGAAAATTTATATACAAAATATGTAACTATATAACTGTAACAGTGTTCATGTTGTTGGTATGTCTTATATATAAATAAATAAATAAATCTAATAAGCATCACAGATAAAGCTCTAGTAAGAATGACAGGGTTTTTAATATAAATAACTTAAACAATTATCACGTACGGACACAGGTACATGCTGTGTATAGGATTCCTCTCTTCGTTTGTTGGAGATAAGTATTGGAGCTAAGACCTAGGCTGCTCCGATGCGGATTAGTAAGTTTACACATATCCCCAGAATTCCAAAAATATACGAAGTTTCATCACGATTCACGAAAATTACAATTATCTGTTAGACACATAAGTTTTAACAGAAAAACTGTTTGACACATTGGTGCCTGTCCAGGGTTTTAACCCGTGACCCCTCGTGAGTCGTACGGTCTCACTACTAGGCAATCACAGCTATCAATTATCACATAATTGTCCAGTTCGACTGCCGATCTCATTATTTTATCCATATTTAACATCCACCAAAATAAACACCTAAGGTTAACTCACCATGCTGTACGAGGCATAGATGAATAATTGTTTCTTTAATCTGTGGTCTGTTGATTAGATGCAAGATCATAAAAAACAAAAACGCACCAGGAAATAGATGCAATAGTATAGAGGCGAGATAAAAAAACGAGGAAAAAATATCAATACCAGCACTGCATCAATATGCAACAATGTCTAAATGTGTTTTATTTTCAATCCAGTTTGGCGATTTTAAATAGCATTATAATTTAAGAAATTAAGATATTCCGCATTGCGAGATATTTAAAAAAGAGTTTCAATTTATCGCTTTAAGGTAAATCATTCGGGACTATGTAAGTTTTTAATATAAAATCACTTCCAATAAATTTAAAGGTGAATTACAATAGCCTATAGCCAAGTATGAGTAGGGCAAAACTCAAAGCTTCAACATTATCACTCATTATACGATAAAAAGTAACGAGCTGTTACTATACCACTGTTGGGCATAGGCCACCTCTATCCGTTTTTGGAGAGAAAAATTGGAGCCAAGACCCACCACGCTGCTCCATTGCGGATTGGTAGGTTTACAAATATCCCTCGAATTGTCTAGAGATATGCAGGTCTTCTCACGATGTTTTTGCAGCGTAAGATAAATTACAATTATCAATTAGACATATAAGTTTTAACAGAAAAATTCGTTGGTGCCTGCCCCTGGTTTGAATCTCTAACCCCTCGAAAGAGTGCATGTTCTCTCCGATGTTCTATCACAGCTTTATTCCATAAAGTCAGGGTAAAATAAACATCAATTTTTTTTTTGGAACTATATCGATGATACCAATTACTATTTATACGATGAATAAACTATTGGAAACCAACCTTTGAAACTACTGATGAGGCCAATGAAGCTTCACCGTATTAAGAGCGGTAGAGGTACAATTGATAATGTCGAGTTATTATTAATATCTTTGTTGTCCAGTTAAATCACTGATATGGGCTGAAAAGTCTTAAAGCTTAGCTAGTGATGAGCGGAGCAGAAAGTTTGAACCATCAAATTTATTGTAGTAGGAATGACTCTCATATCTCTGGAGATATGAGCCTTTTCCACATTAGAGGAGCCTAATGGGCCTAATTCCGATATCTTTTTTCCAAGAAGAGAGAAGTTAGAGTTTTAATATCTAATGAGATATTAAAACATATATCGAAATTGCACCACCGCGAAATATCAGTGATAAAGTAGCAAGTTTGATTCCCATGTTGTATTAAACTGTTATATACATATGTTTTCTTTTATTTCTTTTCTTTTAGCCACTATTGGACGTAGGATTTATAAGATGATTGTAACTTGTCCTATTTGAATACTGCTGCCCCTTTTCGAGGATCATCCTACCCAATGGTGATGAAAACACTACTTTTTCCATTCTTACATCACATGATCACAACTTCGATCGGTTCTTCGAACTATATACTAACGATAAATTTTAATTTTTCCAAAGGTTTCTTCTTTATTTGATACGAAAAGATAATTTTTTAATTATCGTCATTCTGAGTAAACTTTTAAAGCTTAAAAAATGTATTTCTTCGTAACCCTGATGCTCAAGTACAAAGATGAGTCACTTCGCCGGAGTAACCTGTTTGTAAAAAACACAATGCAAAGTATAACTAAATGGATAAAGAATTACAATTGACTAGACTAGGAAATGACCTGACATGAATATCCAATCACAAATCTGTTAGACAAATTCAGTACTGATACAATAATTATAATAGGTTTTTTTAATACAAAACTGCAACGAAGACATATTTTTAAACTAAAAACCTATTAATATTCTACGATAGTGCAAAATAAAGCATCCTTGGCATAGCGATCGCGCGTTCTTCTAAATGAAGACCATTCGATATATAGCGATAATGATTAATGAACAGTGAAATCATAACAAAAAAGCAGTAACGTGTGTTTTTAAGATATTAATCCTCAATATAAATAACATTTTTGGAAGATTTCCGTATTATATGTTCTAGCTATGCTATATAAATCGGTTTGATTTCTTTTTAGGCTGATAAAGTAAAGCACGCCTCCTCTCTCCTTTTTTTAAGAAAAGGTTTAAAGCCAAGACTCATCACTGCTCTAATTGGGGATTGGGGATTGGTACGTTACGCATGTTCCAAGAATTCTCTAGAGATATGCAAGTTTCCTCACGATTTTTTCTTTCACTGAAAAAAGGGTGATAAATAGCAGTTAACAATTATAACAGAAAAACTCAATCACTCATCCGCTTGTAGACAAAACATCTCAATAACATCTAAAGCTGTAAAACTCATAAATTTGCTCTGTTAATAACTTGCAATCTTTCAAAACCCACTTTTTCTATTTCGCTATTTCGATTCGAAACTTGCTTCTACTGAGAAGACCCAGCAAGAAACTTGGCTGACACTCTTGTCAGAAAACAATGAGACAACTTGATATGATGATGCTTAAAGACCGGCTATACTCACATCATATTTTATCGGATGATCCCGACTAGTTTCAAGGCCATACGGGATTTTTATTCATGAGCTCGCGTTATCGCGGCGGGCACTGCGTGTAGCAGCTCGCTGGGCGCGACTCGTTCACGCAGTTTTTCGTAGCGAAAATAAGACGTGAGTATAGCCGGTTTCTAAACATTAATTAATTAGATAATCTAGGGGAAATTTAAGAATGATTTTTACACACGACTTTCGGACTTTATGGAAACGCAACGTATGGTGTCTTAGTCGCATTATCGCGAACAGGATGACAGACGTGGCAGGAACTGTGTTTGAACATGCACAAATATGTTTATACTCCGTGCAATCATCTTTACATTACGTGCAACGAAGTTGTTAAAATGAGAAATTGAAGAAATATAAGTGCAACACTAAGTAGGTATCAAGTGTCGCGAACCACCTTGTTTTTTTCTTCATTGGCATTAAAATATTACGTATAATTAAAAGTTATTATTAGAATATCTAAGATTAAAAGTAGAGCTATTCAAATAATTCTCAGTTAATCATTAGTAATTCATCATCAATTTTGTTATTATTTACAAATAATATTTAATGAAGTATTTATTCTTAGTTTTTATTGATCTCAAGTTCACTATTTCCCATAAAAAGTAACAACAAAACATAATTTACGTTTTGTCTATAACTTAATAAGACTGAAATTAATGGTTCTTAGCATAATAGAAACTGCAAATGCCAGTGATTTCATAACCTCCCGAGGGAACCATCACATTTTCGCCCCAAATATTGTCAGTAAAGTTTGCTTATTCATTTTATATCTTATGTGAATTATGTAAGGCTAATAATACAAACGTAAGAAAGATATACTTGCATCATTTTGGCAAGATCCAGCTAAGGTGTATACATAGGATTCAATTTTCGGGGCGTGGTGAATCAAGCACCGTGACACAATGTATTCAAACCGGCATATTTGGCTAACAAAATTGTCCTATAAATTAGAAGACCTTTCTTTTTTGCCGTCATTGCTTATCATAGGAGGTTAGGGTACGGTATTCTGTTTACTTCGCGAAAGATATTGATTTGTCAATTACGTGTGATTGTGTTACAATTGGAATCAAAGTATGTTCGCCGAGGGTAAATATAAATGATGCATGGCTTGTATAGCGTGATAGTTCAAAGTCCGGTGCCGTCAACACGCGCTCGTCTTCCGGCGCAGTCGCAACCAACCCTCCTTAGTCATTACTCAACTGCTAAATTTAATGCTAACTAATACAACTAATATAAGACAGACATGTAATTCAGTTTTATTTAACTATAAAATTCAAAATCAAAATCCTCTATATTGTACTAAAAGTAGTTTCTTTTGTTATAGGGCCGAGCGCACTTGAGCCGCGCTCGCCAAGCGCTTTTTCGTCTAATTCCTCCAGCATGCTACTGCTGCAAACACACGTAAGTATAAATATTTATTCTAATAACTTATAACTTTTTTCTTTGTTGTTTCTGCGGAAACATAATTTTTACATATTATTCCCGCGTAAATAAAAAAAAGTTGGCTTCAGTTATTTTTCATATTCTTCTTTTTAATGTACTGGTATCATGAATAAAAGAAAATGACCATTGATTAAAAGCCTATAAAACACGTGCTACAATAAAGCTATAACAAACAGGCGATGTCAATATAAAAGTCATTGTTAAGCGATTGATACTATAACCGCGCCATTGGTGCGCCGTGACCGCCCCTGACAAAGTTCCGCCTACTGAGTTTGTAACGCCTTACCTATTGATTTTTTTTTCTATTACAGAGCAACTACGGTTCGTCCTTTACTGATTTGTTGTCGCCACAATACCAGGAAGATTCTTCAGAAATTTTAGAAGAAAATTTAGATCCATTCCCCGACGTAGAATTTCATGCGCCAATACTGCCTGAAGTGAAATCCCATCGTACGACTCCAGTGAGTGAGACTCCATCCCCTATTCTAGGGCCCGCATTACCTAGTTTTGAAGAAACATATTCTGTTCGCTACCCGAAGCAAGAAATGGCAGAATTTGGAATTAAAATGGATGAAGACTGCTATAACGTCAGCGCATACTCTCATCAAGGACATACATCAACACAACTGTTATATCAATACCATCAACCATCATTACCTTACGTTCCATCACCTTATTATGCACCGGCACAGCCGTGCTCGCCGACATTTGATACTGGTGGGGTAACAAATACTCAGGAGACTTATTCGTTGCCACCTTTTCCAAGTTCGGTAGACTTGCATATAACTTCTGACCAAGGAGCTAGACAAAGAAGGTCATCTTTACCGGTCCAGAGATCAGAATCTACTAGTTCAAATGATAGCCCCAAACTACATGGAAGTCGAGTACACTGTATGCAGGCATCAGCTCCAAGTTCAGCATCCAGCTCGCCTGGTGGAACTCAGCAAGATAATACCGGGCCTCGAGCTGCGCCTCCATCACCGAGCCAACTCTGTGCTGTTTGCGGAGATACTGCTGCATGTCAACATTATGGTGTGCGGACATGTGAAGGGTGTAAAGGATTTTTTAAAAGGACCGTGCAGAAGGGGTCCAAATATGTATGTTTAGCGGAGAAATCATGTCCAGTTGATAAAAGAAGAAGAAACAGGTGTCAGTTTTGTCGATTTCAAAAGTGTCTTGCAGTGGGCATGGTAAAAGAGGTTGTTAGAACTGATTCGCTTAAAGGAAGACGGGGAAGATTGCCATCTAAGCCAAAATGTCCTCAAGAATCTCCACCAAGTCCCCCGATATCACTGATAACCGCTCTTGTAAGGGCTCATGTTGATACATCTCCTGATTTTGGCAATCTGGATTATTCGCAATACAGAGAACCAAACCCGATGGAGCCACCTATATCAGATTTAGAAGTAATCCAGCAGTTTTATTCGCTTCTTACAACGTCTATCGACATGATAAAAATATTTGCTGAAAAAGTGCCCGGTTTCGGTGAAATTTGTCCTGAGGACCGAGAGCAGCTTTTTGCATCGGCACGGCTCGAATTATTTGTGCTTCGCCTAGCTTATCGCACTCGCCCGGAGGATACAAAATTAACCTTCTGCAATGGGCTTGTCCTTGATAAACGACAATGTCAGAGGTCTTTTGGGGACTGGCTGCACGCTGTTCTTGATTTCAGTAATACTCTGCATTCAATGGACATTGACATTTCGACATTTGCTTGCCTGTGTGCTCTTACACTCGTAACAGGTGTGTATATTTTCCTACCTAAAATACAATGTACTATTCAAGATTTTTATATTCAATCACTATAATCAAAAAGACTTGTCACCTCATGTTTTTCCAATATAAAATCAACTATATTAAGTATTGCTGAAAATTAAAAAATAACAATTCTATTTGCAAATCCCTCCGTAAATTACCCCCTAAAAAATCTACTAAACCTTTGCTGTAAACCACATTAAAACAATTATAAGGTAGTGGATATGTTTATTAATTTCAATATTTTTTATCCTAACTCCAGAAAGACATGGTTTGAAAGAGCCACATCGAGTAGAACAATTGCAGATGAAGATTATCGGATGTCTGCGCGCTCATATGCCCGGTGGTGGAAACATCAACGCAGTCGGCGCGCCGCACTTCAGTCGTGTCCTGGGTGCGCTGCCTGAGCTAAGGTCACTCTCCGTTCAAGGTCTCCAGCGAATCTTCTACCTGAAACTCGAAGACTTAGTGCCGGCGCCCCCCCTCATTGAAAACATGTTTCGCGCCAGTTTGCCATTTTAGACATTTTGGTTTTCTCATATCATCTCAAAGACCACGCCTGTTTTCAATCTAAGACCGACTATGTTATTTTTATAAGCGTTTACTTAGATTTTAACATATTTTTCTAGAGACTAGTACAGGACTCGATCTCTGCGAAATCGATATATCTATGCTTATTGTATGAATTATTACTTTAAAATAAAATAATCTTACCATGTAAGCTATAATAATATGTTGGACGTTTAATCTGTAAGCTTAATTTATTGTAAATGTATATATTTGTGTGATTCTTTTTTATCTTATAAAGGTATCTAAATATTTAGTAGTCTGCATTTAAGTTACCGTTCGTAATCAATGGCATCTCGTCGTACAAAATATTCCTACGTTATTTACTTGTGTATTATTAAATAAGAAAAATCTAGTCACAAGACTTACAAATGTTAAAAATTTGGCTCGTAAACACCGAATTTTATTAGAAAATTTATAAGTAATTAAGATATTTGTTAATATATGAATGTGAGTGAAAGAAATGTGGATTGCAAGCCTCGCGACACATCGCATCCTGCGTAGACCATGCGACGGGCTCGAAGCGTTGTTCGACCCAGTACTTAGATGGAAGTTACCTTTTAGGTTTAAATTATTCTATAATTATTCATAGGATGTTAAAGTGAAATGTTGAAATAAAAATATAAGATAAAAGAAAAAGTTCAGCATTCCTATTATAGACTCCCAACTCCAACGTGTCTTAAAGAGTACCTTCTTAGATAGATAGCTTAGAAGATTCATATGTAAATTTTACTTTTGAAAATAAAATAACCTGTAGCAGTAGAGACAAAACATATCAACGTACATAAGAATACTTTAAAGAATAGAATAATTCTAGATTTAACGGTTCTTTTATCGGTACTTAATAAATTATAAAAATGCGGTAATTACTCAAGGTTTATTAGGATTTATAAATGACTATGAGTAAATCAGCATAAAGAATCCAATCGGACCAATATGCTACGAATAAATTAGACTACAAATATATGCCATGTTGAAAATAGCTTCAAGCACTAATAATAAATTATTATAACGCAATTTGTACTTATGAAGTGAATAAAATTCACTTCTTCAGTCCAATAATATGTTGTCTATATTGAACGATGTTATATTTTAAATTGATATTAAAACGTTTAAAAAATGTACACTAAACGTTAATGATATCAAAGTAAACTTATCCTAAATTTTATACCCTAACAAAAAAAGCAAATAACGAAAATATTGGATTTATAAAATAACTTTTCGATATAAAATAAAATGCGCGCGATAATTTGCTAATTTATTATTTGTATGTTGTATTAATATTCCTTTAAATGTATTGTATATATGCTGAACTTTTTCCTCGAGAATCAGGGCTACTTTTTTTAATTAGTTAATTTTATAGTTTTTAGAATAAATAACTTTTTCTATTCTGTGGTACATTGTTGCAACATCTTTTGTTCTGTTTACACATCATTCTGTAAGAATCAGATGCCTACCTACTTCCCACATATTCTTATAATCTAAATTATAAATTGTCTATTTCACATAACAATAATTCAGAATATAATGTTTATCCAACTTGGTTGTGCTTTCGTATCATTACTTAAAATGCACCAACTAAGAAAGAAGTATTCAGGCGAAAGTATAAAAAAAATTGTGGTTATTTAAATATTAAACTCTTCTATTGTTACAACACATTCCAATCAATTTGTAACTTTGCACATTGTTTAACCCCAAAAAATTTATACGTTTAACTGATTATAAAGTAGGTAAGCTCTGAATTTAGAGAAAAATATTAGTTTTGTTGTAGAAGTAGATTTAGAGACATAAAGTTCTAAAATAATTCGGTGCGTTTCTTTAACTTTTGACTTCGATTGCATTTCTTTTGTCTCGACATAGAGTGATGTGCTTTTGTTATAGGTATGTTATACTTTTTCTTTGTAAATATTTTTGCCAGAATTATATTAACGCGCAAGCGTTATTTATACTTTTATTTTCTTTTATTTACCCTTTTATATACGATGGTTGATAATATAAAGCGGTTAAGCTATTTAGCCTAAAAAGCTGTGATAGCCCAACGGTGGCAACATGCAACTCTCTCAAGAGTGTCACGGGTTCAAACTGAGTCAGGCATCAATGAGCCTGTTAATTTTTTTTTTTAGAATTTTAGGGATATAGGTATCCCTAAAATCCTCAAAAAATCCCAGCAATTCGCATTACAACGGCTTGGTAGGTCTTAGCTCCAACCAGAAACGCAGAGAGAAGGCTTATGCCCAGCAGTAAGTTAGTAACAGGCCGTTGCTTTACTTTTTACTTTCATTCTTATGAATATGGAAATTTTATAATATAAATTAACTTAAAGGAATTCAAGAGTTAAAATCCATCCAACATAAATGATTAAAAGACGTGAAACATTATTAATTCATTTAGTTATATGCTTTATAGCTAGTCATATAATCATGGCTTAAGTCAAACGCATTTATATGTATAGGGAGCCGTTTTAATTTAGTGAAACTAAATTTTGAATCCTTTTTATCGGCTTAGAATAAAAAGAGATCAACGAATTTTGAAATAAAAACTTTTTCCGAAGCATAAAAAACAGCTTATTAGAATAAAATAACAATAATCTAAATGGTTAATATGGAATTACGAATACTAACAAAAAAACTGAAGCTATTTTAATAGATAGACAAACAGATTTTGATAATAAATGAAACTATGATATTTCTATAAAATCTAGACTTTTAAATTAATAGGGAAAATAAAGTTTTTCTTTAAGCTAATACCCTTCTGTGTTAGCGGTTCCCAGAGGCTTTTAAGTTATCACTGTTAGACCTGAGATATTTCTAATATATTAAATGAAAATGTTTTACTATAACCAAGGTTGAGTAGATAATATAATGACTCGACCACTGCGTAAAATAATTAAATAGGAATTCGACTTAAGCTTTTATATTTATGATTGTCGTTGAATAATATTTCACAATTTTCTTAGAAGTTAGTAAGCAATCGTTCAAAAGATTGATGTCACTGGAGATTTTTCTGTAGCCCTATAAAAGATGCATAATTCCACCATACATTAGATATTTCGTTATATCTCAAAAAAATCAACCGTTTTCGGTATTTCCATATAAATATCGATATATTAACCGCATGAATATCCTTTAGTACTTTTGAGTTTAAAGTGAATAGATAGACAAAACGCGCCGAGGCTTTGTTTTATGATATGGGTAATATATAAAAATATTATACAAAGCGTAGTGGAAATAACTCATAGTTAAAGTACTATTATGCTATTGTAATGTTCACTGTAGTCTTTGTACTAGTACTTGTACGGGAGCTATAGGCAGGCCTGTCAGTACGAGTGTCATAATGAATAATGAGATTCTGAATGTCATTTCTTTGGAGTTAATACGCTAAATACCTACCTAATAAAATACAAGATTATTTAATTTCTGCTTAAAACGGAAATCCCAAATGTGACAATGACATGTCATCAATCAATGTCATTAATGACATTGACTAATAATGAACAAACAAATGTATGATGTCTTTACTCCCTAAAGATTTATAATAAAAAATCATTTCAAATAAATATAACTTAAGTAAAATGTCCGAGAAAACTGATATGACGGAGATCATTGAACAAAATCTAGAAGATTTAGAAATCCAAGAAGTTCTAAAAAATGGCACCGATTTAAGAGAATATGCTTTACAAATCGATAAAAGTATCAAGGAGGCCGAAAAAGGATCTGTAGCAGACTATTTAAAAGAAAGTGAAAATATCGCATCACTGCATAAACAAATTGAGGACTGTGACGAAGTTCTTGGGAGAATGGAGAGCATGTTATTAGTCTTTCAGGTAAACAAATTTTTGACCAAAACCAAATTTTTGGGAAATAACAAGGCTGTTCATGTTATATTAAGCTGCTTCTTCAAAAAATATAATACCATTATACTAGATTTTATATGAACTATGAACAGATGAAGTACATGTTAACAACATTAATTTTGTTTGTGATTTGAACTGAAGTACATACTTAATCAAGATTTTATCCTTAGCTCTTTCATTTTATGTTGTAGATCTTAAATGAAAAATATTTTGTAAATTTCAGAATGATTTGGGCAGCATTAGCAATGAAATCATAAGTTTACAAAAGCGTTCAGTCAATATGTCTATTCAACTCACAAACAGACAAGCCCTCAAAGGCCCACTGGCATCATTTATTGAAGATATGGCAGTTTCAGAAACTCTTATTTTGTAAGAAATTTAATTTGTTCTTATGCTTACTGTTCACAATCTTATTGTAACATTTAACTTTGATTTACTGTGCATCAGCATGGAAATTAAGACACAGTTTATAAGGTGACATTATACATTAATTTTTAAGTGTAAAAAGTATGTGAATATCATATGTACCTTACATATGATATTTACATACATAATTGGTTTTATTAATAAATATTTCATATTTCAAATAATTAATGAGCTTTCAAATTAACTAAACAAAAATTTATTGTTATTGCTGTAATATGGAATTCATTGTTCATAGGTTTTAAATAAATAATTTCATTGTAACAGTTAAATTTATGTTAAAAGATCTAAAATATACTTCATATATGAAAACTTTTTTTTCAGTGGTATAAACAATGTACCAGTAGTAGATAAAGAATTTATGGTACAATTAGCTATTTTAAACCAGAAACTGAATTTTGTTAAAGAACAAGATTTCAAGGAAACCAAGGCTTGTCATGATGTCAAAGATGTTTTGGAAAAATTAAAGATTAAAAGCGTATCCAAAATCAGAACCTACATATTGGAACAAATATATAAATTCCGGAAACCAATGGCTAATTATCAAATACCACAAAATGCTATGTTGAAATATAAATTTTTCTTTGAATTTATATTGGCAAATGAAAGAAATGTTGCACAAGAAATCTGTAATGAATACATAGACACATTAAGCAAAGTTTATTATTCATATTTTAAATCCTATGCCTCTAGACTGGACAAGTTAAAATATGAAGAAGTACCAACTAAAGATGATTTAATGGGTATTGAAGATGGGTCTAAAGGAGGATTCTTTCAAAAGTCTAATTTAAAAAATAAAAGTACTATATTTACAATTGGAAACCGTGGAGATGTTCTGGCTCAAGAATTAGAAGCTCCAATTATTGTGCCTCATGTGCAACAAAAAACTAAGGTACTATTATTTTTTCCATATTCCCATTCCCAAATGTAGCTAAAACTACAAGTTAAATTAACAGTTTCTTGTACACCAAAGAATCCACACATATTAATAAGATAAATTACTTTTCTGTAAATTATGACAGAAAACTGTAAATTATTTACTCTAATTTACAGTTTCAAACCAGGTTCAGGTGCAGGTTCTAAGTTTTTCCGATATTGCTCCACCACCCTAGTAATGGCAGAGTAATGCTGTGTACATTCCTTCCTTTGATGCTAGCAGCGGCTTTGTACCTCCTAAAGAGCTCTACCTCCAGGGTTGGGACTCTGAACAGAGACCCTTCCTTCCGCTAATTGTTGCATCATGAGCACCAGATGATTTGACCTACTCCAACTGGTTGTCCGATTCTCCGTTCAGAGGTCCCCATTAACGACGGACTTTAGGGAATCAGCTGCATCTCGCTCGCCTGTTACATATCAGATCCAACAATCTGATTATCCCCTATTTTCATCGCCTTCTTCCACACTGAAAAAGACATCCCCTCACATCCTTAATTTATGTAACAATATTTGAAGGCTACTGTTTGATTACAACCACTTATCTTCTATAAATTCTATAACAGTTGTCAAGCATGATTAATAGAATAAAAGCAGATGTTACTTTGCGGAATTCCATATTACAGGCACTATAACAGAACTACCTTGCTATAATCCGTACGGGTTAATTGAATGCATGCAAAGCTAATGTGTATGAAGCAGGCAAAATTTACGCACCTTACACATGCAGGACAAGTCACCACATGCACCCCAAGGCGTTTCCACCAGCAACAATGCACACAAGCAGTACACACAGCCACCACCAAAATCGAGATTTTCCGTGCAGATTATAGCAAGGTAGTTCTGTTATAGTGCCTGTAATTGTCAAGCAAGTATTTATATTTTTTAATATTAATGTGTATCTACCTCAGAACATTAAAACCTGTTATTTTTCAGTATTCGTATGAAGCACTTTTTAGAAGCCTGCAATATGCGCTTGTGGACAATAGCTGTCGGGAATATTTATTTACTACCGAATTCTTTCATGTAAAAGGAAGCCATGCCCAAGAGTTATTTGATAGAATACTTGGGAAAACTTTGTCATTACTTGTGGTACGTATTTGGCATCTGAAATACCTGCCCTAAGTTTAAGGGCTCCTCTATTCTTAGATAGGATCTGAACTTACCTACTACCCTACTACGCAAACGCAAATGTACTTGATCCCTTACGCTGTTTTCCTTACCAATATGTGATTTAAATATTAATCACCCATCCAATTACCAACTAGCGTCATTGTTGCAATCGCAATAACTATTTAAGGTATTTATTATTTACACCCTTCTATCAGATATATATTGAACACTAGCTGCGCGCCGCAATTTCATCGGCGAAAAGATTATGTAAGAATTATAGGTCTAGACCAGAGTTCCCCAAACTTTTTGGTGTCGTAGACCATGTTTTTCCGTGTTGGGTAGACCCCCTACTTACCTGATATTAATTTCCTGTACATTTCTAACTGTAGTGAAGTTTAGTGTTAAAAAATTAAAGCAAAAACACGTGTTAATTTATACATTTATTAATTGAATTTAAATTAAAACTACTCAAAATAATTTTGTGCAAGGTAGCGAAGTTCTAAGACTCTTAGGTTTTTACAAGTTCAAAATGTATTGCGACCACAAAGCGAATACCAACATCCTACAACTTACACAATTTTATAAACATATATAATATATAATATTTTTTTTACTTCATAGGTACTTTTATAAATAATGAATATGTTTTGATATTATAAGATAGTATGATGTAAGTAAATAGGTACTATCAGTGTATGTGTTGAGATCTACTATCGTAGACCCCATTTTCATTTTATGGACCCCCAAATTTTTTTCGACCCCAAGGAGTCGATATAGGAAATCACTTTGGAAATCACTGGTCTAGACGAAATAAATGTTGTCCCGATCAAATTTCTCTTAGTTTTCTATGGGTCGATATGTAAAAAATGTCTACGGTAAAAAAAAGTAAGTATGTAAGTAAGTATTAGTTCAAGATAGAATGTACATGAACCCAGTTTTATAGAAATCTGTTAAGCCGATAAAGCAGTATTGGAATTCGTGTGTATTTAAAAAACCAAATAAAATAATGTTGTAGAAGGCTTGTTTAATCTTAATATTATCATCTTTTTGTTTTAGAAAAACATTGAAAATTATGTATTAGAATGCTATGATTGCCTCGCTCTATTTTTATGCATACAACTTATAAACAGATACCGTTGGATGTGCCACAAAAGAGCGGTGGCTGCATTAGACAGGTAATTAAAAGTATATATCAAAAAATATTGATAACAACTTCTTTAACTCTTGTCACCTGATCGTAACTTAAAATACAATCTAAGATTTAAGAACATAGATCTGAGAAGCTTAGACTCCTTCACTGTTTCTAGCTCGGATTCATATGGCGTTAAAACATTGTTAGAAGGGTGGTAGGATGGTGAAACGTTAAAATGATTTATTTTTAACATAATCCAGTCTACCATATGTTACGTACAGGGGTTCGTGGGTTTGGATGAAATTACCTGGTGACTCGTTAAAACACTTTATTAACTTTTTACTTTAGTACTTACAATCTCTATACAGTTCGTTGTCCAATAAGAATGCCACTCTTATTGTCACTTGTTTAATCACTCTCGATTGCTATTCGCAAACTGAATCTCGAGGCGCACGATACGTCTACTTAAGTATCGAACGAACCGATGTTCGAGAACGTTCGCGAGACCTTTGAAAGATCGTAAACAAATCTTTTGTAAACACTTTTGGTAAACAATCAGAATGTTGCCAAAACCAGAGACTTAGCGTCAAGGAAATTTGAACTTTATGACAAGCATTATGAACTCTTTTCGCATGTTCGTAACACTGCCACCGTCCAATTCTAATTCTATGACATATGCATTACGAACTCTTTCCGCATGAGCGTAACACATAGATTTAAATACAATGTTGTAGCATCAAATTCTAATTTGAATGTAATAGCATCGAAAAAGTGTATGTATCTAATCTATCCATCCCCATATGGTTATTAAATGAACAACATTGGAAAATTCCCTTGAACATCGTCATTCAGTAATCGTTATAAATGCATCATTTTATATGATTTATAGAAGCACGCGTTACTTTGCGGAATTCCATATTACAGGCACTATAACAAAACTACTTCGCTATAATCCGCACGGGTTAAGCGAATGCATGCAAAGCTAATGTGTATGAAGCAGGCAAATTCCACGAACCTTAACCCGTGCGGATTATAGCGAAGTAGTTTTGTTATAGTGCCTGTAGCATCATTTTATTTCTTAACAAATCAACCGAGACGTATAAACGGTTCAGTATATTTCTTAACTAGATAAACACGATGAGCCCAATTCAGATGATCATGCTTTGAAATAACATTTCCTACTATCAAATGATTTAATTTCATAAGTTGTTTGAACGAATTTAACGTATAATATTAATAGACTAGCTGTGGCAGCGGCTTCGCCCGCGTGGAAATCTGCGTGTCTTCAATTCAAATTTTAAATATAAAAGCAGATATTGTGAGTTAACCATAAGAGATAGAGACATACTATCGCGGACTTTTTCGTAGTAGTTTTATAGATCTACAATTATCTTGTACATTACTTTAGTGTATCTCTGCTAGTTTACATAGCGCACACGCCTAAAGCTAGTTTTTTAACAACTGCGCGGTCTCTAACACAATTTACATAATACCGATATGTACTATACCGTACTACCGTACCGTACTGTACCGATATATAACTATGCACAATCTTTTGGTGAAAACCGTACAAAGATTCGTTCAGTAGATTTTGAGAAAATCGATTACATACAGACAAACATCTTTTTGGGACTTTGTTTTATAATAAGTAGAGATTCAAGTAAAACTTAGAACTGAAACCCCAGATTATATAGACAAGTTCGTCGCTACCTAGAAATTCGCAATTTACGTACTTATTATTTTAAAATATTAATTTCAGTTACTGGGATTCGTTACTCGCTTCCCTCTGGCCCAGGTTAGAATATGTATTAAAATTGAACATACAGAGCGTGAGAGACTGTGATCCAGCTAAATTATCTAACAAAGAAATGGGCCCACATTACGTAAGTATATTACATTTCCGCTTGTCATCTAAAAGACAAGTAAACATCTGGAAAAAGGTATTGTATTTGGATTGGACTTTATAGGGAGAGAGAATATATATAAGTAAATAGCAAATAAGTACAGTGGTTTTTGAATACTCGTATGTACCTCTTCAACTATAAACTACGTATCCTATATAAAGTTTATTTTACGTACGATCGGTTATAAGCATAACCAAAAACAAATTTGTTTCAAGCATATATATATATTTATACCTCTACATAAATAACTTATTAGAATATTGACGAAATTGTTTTGCTTTATCATACCATGACGTCTTAAAGACGCACACTTTAAACGTTCGGATTCGTCCTTAGAACGAGTGAGTAAAAGAGACAGAGTTATCTATATTTCATATAACGTTATCCTTTTCAAACATTATGACCACAATGAAATTCACACTTCATGGTACGACAAGAAAGGGGTTCTCGGTCGTCGTTTACGTCTTCAATTGAGTCGCAATAAGAGTTCATGGTAGGCCTGCAGATCATGTCTATTTATTGATCTTCCTTAAAGGAAAATCTCGTCTCAGTCTTAACTGTAAAATATTTATAAAGTCATGACGCTATTCATAAAATCGCTATCACAAAACTTTTACACTCAATATTTCTAACGCCAACGAAGTGCAAAGTTACCTGCGCTAACTATAGTTTGCATTATAAACATTGATAAATTAATGAAAAAAAAATCTTATTAAATCAAACGGAAAATTCAAATTAAGACGTGTGGGACTAAAGAAATTGTACTTACAGGAGGTAATAAGAATGATGTACCACTGATTTGTTTCTTATTATTTATTTTTTCTTCACAGATAACTAGAAGATATGCAGAGTTTTCTGCTGCAATGCTCAGTTTGAGCGAGCAGTTTCCATCTGAAGAGCTCAGCAATTTACTACTGACCATGCAAGATGAGGTTCACTGCTTTCTTTTGAAAATGGCAGCCGAATTCGCGCAACGCATACAGCAGCTGATATTTTTAATCAACAATTACGATATGGTTTTAAGTATACTAATGGAAAGAACAAGGGATAATACAAAGGAAGCTGAGAGTTTCAGGGAACAGTTGCAAGCGAGGAGTTCGGAATATGTAGAAGAAATACTAAGCCCGCATTTTGGGGGATTGATGCAGTTCGTAAAGGAAGGCGATCAGTTAGTTGACAGTGATAGGAAAAATGAATTGGCAAATTTGGAGAGAAAATCGCTGTCCATCGTCACTTCGTTTTCAACGAATTGGAAACAGAGTCTCGAAGAAATTCATAGAGAAGTTCTAGTGTCTTTCCCTAATCTAGTAACTGGATCTGGTCTCTTGCAAATGGCGCTCACGAACTTCGTACAATACTACCACAAATTTGTCAAACTATTAACGCCTAACGCACGCACGCAGCTTGTGAATATTCATGTGATAATGGTAGAAATCAAGAAATATAAAACTAATTATTAGTAAATGTGTTTTCTGATTTAAGAAAATAGTTTTTTTTTCGTCTTCCAACCACCCTAAGATCACACTTAAAAATACGAAAGTAGTTAAGCTAAGAAAAACTAAAATATGTATACGTGGAATAGGCTAATATTTAAGATTAAGGAATGAAATATGAAGCGGCTAAAGTCCACCGTTAAAGATTTAGTTGAATGTTGAATGAAATAGAAAGTTTTAAGCCTACATAACACTTATATAGGACCCATATAAAGTATTTAAAAATTTTTTCATTTCTTATTTTTTTATCTATCAATTAAGAGCTGTGACAGAGTTTTGGAGAGGATCGCGGATTCAAACTCGAGCAGACACCAATAAGTTTTTCTGTCATAACTTATGTATCTTATTGATAATTGTAATTTATCACACTTTGTGATGGTGAACACCGTGAGGAAACCTGCATGTTTGTAGAGAATTGGAAATGTGGGTAACCTACCAATCCGTATTGAAACAGCGTGTTGGGTTTTGACTCATTCCCTCCAAATAATGGAGAGAGGAGGACTGTATAGGTCTCCTCTCTCCTAGCAGTGGGTTCTATCTATCTATCTTCTGCCTGGGCAGTAGATAGATAGATAGGGGCACTGCCTGTTAAACAAACACCTGTCGATAATGAGAATAAAGGAAGATTCAGCGTGCCTAGTGTGGAGTAGAAGAACTAGTTTCTTCTACCTTCACCTTCCTTCACCTTATAGCTGAGTGCCCTATGTGCTCTATGTAGATTAAGCAGGTGACACTGCCGGGACATTAGTGATACCCATGCCCCAACATGGGGAAATGGGTGGAATAGTCCGACAGGAGCTGACCACCCGCACTGCTTCGGCAGGCGTCCCCGAATTAGATAGATAGCAGTGGGTTAGTTACAGGCTGTTTCCTTACTTATTTTTATGTATCAATTGTTGTTATGCCTTTCCTATTTTCTAATATTGTACTTTTGTATACCATTATATATATTGTATCGGCCGTGTGGTATCCGGCTGAGATGGATAGACCACTCCGAGGTGTCGAAAAAGGCGACTAAAGTAAGTCGACCCGCCATGTGGTATCCGGCTGAGTAGAATAGACCATCCTCATTTCTTACCGAGGTGTCGTAAAAAACGACTAAGGTAATTTGACCCATCGTGTGGTATCCGGTTGAGTAGAATAGATCACCCTCTTTCTTACCGAAGGGTCATAATATACGTCTAAGGTAAGTTGACGTCATGCAGGTGGCATCATAAAATACGTAGCCAAATCATGTGACAACATGTTTTTGACATGTTGTGCCGACCCCACCTAGAGTGGGATAAGGGAGGGGGGATGATGACTTTTGTATAACATTAAAAATAAGTCATCTACATTTCAAACAAAAAAAATACTTATAAATTGAAAATTTCTGAGGTGTTCGTAATGCACTGCACTATAAGGGCAAAATGAAAGACAAATTTGCACATGTAAAAATTTCTTTTTCCTTATTCATACAAAGACTTCTAAAATGAAGTTATTTAACACAAATCACAGAACCATTGGTATGACTACCATACCTTATCATTAAACGAAAAACACAAAAATTATATTGATATAGAAATACATAATCACTTTTCTTGGTTTTAACTTTGAAACATAGATTTTCAAGTTTAATATCGGAATATGAGACCTGAAAAATTTTATTGACATCAAGCTACAGCTTGTCAAATAATAAAACAGTATAAATTGTTTCTACAAAATTCACTTTCAACTGCGTTATTCGTTCCCTCCCTCCTTCCCTTAACAAAAGTAGAATCTTTAACTAAAGACTAAATATGTTATCTAATCTATAAGGAAACATGTTAACCTTGAAAATTTGCCACAATTAACTCGTAACTATTTTTACGTGCTAATAAGTAAAATACTTAAAGGATCCAATTTAATCAGGAAATTGGTATCGACACTTCTGTTATTACGGCAAATATTAATAGTGACACTGACTTTAGCTTTAGTTTCGGATTCTATAACAGCCGATTGTACAAAAACTGTTGGTCCTTCGAGCCAGATGTATTTATGTATTTATTTAAAATTATATATGTTTATATTTATTAGTTATCTGTCACCCAATAATTTATTAAATTTAATAATTTATTATTAAATTTATTAGAATTAGGCGTTACTTTGCGAAGATCCATAATACAAAAGTAATAATTAAATGATCCGCGATATAGTAAATAGAAAATATATATAATACTAAATGTATAGTGGACTATCTGTTTTTTCATACCCGATACATGCAGGATACTTAAAAATACATGCACAAGCCTTCACCACCGCCACCACATTACGCAAGCACTACACACGTTCACTATCACAAACTCGTCAATCGTATCGCCTCGCAATTGAAGCATCATCAGGAGATAGACTCCACGACATAATCTTTTTTGCGATACGGACGGACGGAGAAAAAAACGGATAGTCCACTATACATTAAGCATTTTGTATATTTTCTATTTACTTTATCGCAGATTAGCAAAATAATTTTATTATTACTTTTCCATAACACAAGTATTAAGTTACATTGGGGACAGACGATCGTGTCTGTAATGGTCCCAAATATTTCTTTTAATACCACAGTTTGATTGCTAGCATTTACATTTAGATTTATTTACCTAAACACCATAGTCAGCCCGCAGGTGGAAAAACTATCGGTTGAAAACCTATGCTTCAAAACGATAGTCTCAAATGAAAATCACTAACTATTTAATGATACTAAATCAATACAATTTTTACATCACATGTCACAACTTACTAGTTTATTTTCACATTGTTATTCTGGATAAAATCTTCTTCCACGCAAACAAAGGTTTCCCTCGAACATAGTCCCGTAATAGTGCTTCGAATTCAGGGGACACCCGTTGGGGCATCCAAGTGAGCAGCGACTGAATTACTCTATTCGGATTGTGATGGTTGATATATATCAAGCTAGTGAATATTGCCTCTCTCATGGTATCCGACGCTAAAACAAATTAAATCAAAATAATCTTTATTTTAACAACAATTAGAAATCATTAAGCATAACAATGGCACCCTCATTAACGAGCAGATAAATGTCTCAAGCTTGTTGCACGTGTTCCGAGGTAAAATAAAGGGTGGGGATGAACCAAGTACTATTTAACAACGCTTGTTTGGATAACGCTTCGCTTTGCGATTTTGTCGTGGAGTCTATCTCCTGATGATGCTTCGGTTGCGGGGCGAAACGATTGTTGAGTTTGTGATAGTGAACCTGTGTAGTGCTTGTGTATTGTGGTGGAATTGGTGGAGGTTTGTGCATGTGTTTTTACGAATCCTGCACGTATCGGGTATGAAAATACTGATAGTCCACTATACATTAAACACTATATATATTTTCTATTTACTGTATCGCGGATTATAGCAAAATAATTTTATTATTACTTTTGTATTATGGATCTCCGCAAAGTAACGCCTAATTCTATAAATTATTAAAATAATCTTTATTCAAGCTTATTGAATTTTCAATTAAATTACATTCAATAAATCTTCTGTACGCACTTTTGAAACGTCGCACACCAATTAAATCTATTATTCCCCTTACATTATTAATAAGTATATTATTAGTAAATATAATTAAACTAAATAATTTCCGCCGTGTGGTATCCGGCTGAGTAGAATAGAGCACCCGCATTTCTTACCGAGCTGTCGTAAAAGGCGACTAAGGTAAGTTGACCCGCCGTGTGGTATCCGGCTGAGTAGAATAGACAACCCTCATTTCTTACCGAGCTGTCGTAAAAGGTAAGTTGACCCACTTCGTAGGTTAGCTGGTATAGATCTCTATCTAGAGATAAGTTGACCTATATACGCTTTATTTTTCATGATACATAAATAATAATAAATAAAGAGATTTATTGAAGCTACCACTGGTTAGAAAAAATAACAGAAAAAACCTCGTCTCACTCATTAGAATTATTTTTTTAACCCAATAAAATGTTATTCCCCGTTCCCGTAAGAAATACTAAAACCTTTGTATTAGAGTGACATAAGAAAAAGTTGTTTTCTAGCAAATTGCTATTAGGCGCAGCGCCTCCAAAACTCATGAGTGTTGAAGAAACCCGTAACTTGGAAGAGCAAGAGATTGAAATAAAGATTACAATGTATCTACCTCAATCAAGCCTAATTTTGTATCAGATCACATTCATATTAAGCGTGGGATATGTTCCCCAGCCTAATCGTGTCAAACTTCCTTAATATCGGTTGGGCCAACCGTAAAAAATTAAACAGACAAACTTTCACATCTATACTAATAAATAAAGCTGAACAGTTTTTTTGATTGATTGTTTCAACGTGCTAATCCCACGAACTACTGGACTGATTTGAAAAATTCTTTGTGTGTAAGATAGTCCCTTTATCGACACTATAACATTACGCGAAGATAAATAGGAGAGGAGCAGCAATAGAACATATTGCGTAAACTAAAAAATTGCGTGCGCTAAGCAAACGGCAAAAGTTATTAAAAAATCATGTACTACAAAATTGTTCCTCTCTAAAAGTTCTAAATAAAAGTCCGCGACAGCATATGTCTAGCTTTTAAGGCTTACCCACTTTAACCATATATAAGTACTATACTTTACTCAAATAATAAGACTTGCAGGCCACGCGAACGAAGTTGCGCTTAAAAGCTAGTTTATAATATTAGCATACTTATACCTGCATTGAGCTGTGATAGCCTTGCGGTGAGACCGTGCGACTCTTACGAGAGGAACACGAGTTCAAACCCAGGCAGGCATCAATGAGTTTTTCTATTAATACTCATGTGTCTAATTGATAATTGCAATTTATCACACGCTTTTCGGTGAAGGAAAACATCGTGAGGAAACCTGCATATCTCTAGAGAACTCTGGAGATATGTGTAACCTACCAATCCGCATTGGAGCAGTGTGGTAGGTTACACATATCTCCACCCTTCTCTCTAGAAACGGAGAGAGGAGGCCTATTCCCAGCAGTAGGATTGTAACAGGCTGCTACTTTTTACTTTACCTGCATTAATAATAGTTGTAACTTACGATTTTGATCGAGCATATCATGAAGATGGTTTATTGCAATTTCAAAGTGGAGTTTCATGTCCGCAGGGAAGGGCTTCAGCAACGCCCCCAACATCTGTACGCAGAACTGCTTTATCGTCACAGATACATTCTCACTTTCGATAGCGGGCATCAACATACTTTTTATTATATTCTTATGACACCACTTCGGCCCCTGCCTCTTGCCGAGTATAATCAGAGCCATTTTTAACATTTTCTTTTCGATCGGTATATCTAAAATAAAATATTATTATGCATTACAGATATTTAATAATATAATTCAAAAATTACACTAGAACTATTTATTTCAAAATTAATAATTATTTTCCTATATTCAGCAATTAAGTAAATAGAAACATACATAATGATTAATGTACTACACACTAATAAACAATTTGTTGTGTATTTATATACATAATTATTTATGTATTTAAAATTATATATGTTACTACATATCGGTATATAATTATGTATTTAAGATTATATATGTAGTATATCTACCAGTTGTCCGTCACCCATAACACAAGTATTAAGTTACTTAGTTTGGGGATGGACGGCCGTGTGTGTATGTGTCCCATATGTTTATTTATAATGTAGAGTAACTTATTCGTTCTCATACCCGATACATGCAGGATTGGTAAAAACACATGCATGTACACACGTTCACTATCACAAACTCAACAATCGTTTCTCCCAGCAACTAAAGCATCATCAGGAGATAGAACACCACGAAATAATCGTTTTGCCTTGCCTAATTCTATAAATTATTTCTTATATGTCCAAAATTGTTTAGTCCTTAAAGACCAAAGTTTGACTATGGTAATATAACAGGCTGCTCCTCTCTGTTTTTGGAGAAAAGGAAGCTAAGACCCACCAACCAGCTCCGATGCGCGTTAGTAGGTTACACATATGTCCAGAATTCTCTAGAGATATGCCGGTTTCATTACGATGTTTTCATTCACCGGTGTGTGATAAATGTAAGATAAGTATTTTCTGATATGTGACAATATATTTTATCTTTAAGCATAATTTACTTACCTCTGATTTCTTTGATGGCGTTTTTGAACAACTCTAAAATTTTTGTTTCATTCCAGTCAGTAATTTGATAGAAATACTTTCGATTTAATATAGATCTTATCTCCTGAACTCTGTTAAACCTATCTTCGCACTTGTAGAAATGTAAGAGGTATACTAAACAAGTCACCAATGGGCTTTTGGCTGTGGAAGAAGAAAATAATTTATACACATGGACTTTTTGTGACATCAATAATGTATACCTTCAAGAACGTAGGAAATTTATCTACATTGTTGAATTTGGTAAGATCTTACCAATTTGAACAGAAAGACAGACAGACAGAAGAAAGATTGCCATTAACCAAAATATACACCATTTGCTACAAGCTCTGCAAAAACTGTAACTTGGGCCCGTGAACAGAATCCAATGTCGCTACAACTATTTATATTTTAGACACAATTTAATTATAATGAATATATATATTTTATCGGGTGATCCCGACTAGTTATCGCGTTGAGTTCCTAGACTAGAGAGTCCTAGAGTTGACTAGTTATCGGGTTGAGTTCCCGCCGCGATAACGCCGCGTAAAGAGCTCATGAATAAGACGTGAGTATAGCCGGTCTCTAAACATTAATTATGAATACCACTCACGATAGTTTAAATTCAAAAACAATTTAATTAAATTATTGTTATATTAAATGTGTGTCTCTTAATTTGTAATATAGTAAAATTATAATATGCCGTGGTAATCTATAATTAAGACTACATTTAAGAAAATAATTTGTAGTATATTTTTTTATAGACTGGCCCGTTGGCGCTGTGGGTAGTGACCCTGTCTTCAGCTCCGCGGGTCGCGGGTTCGATTCCCGCCGATGGCCAACATTTTCTATAAACAAATTGTTGGTTCTTCGAGCCTGGGTGTATATTTGTATTTAAGTATGTATTTAAACTTATATATGTAGTATATCTACCAGTTGTCCGTCACCCATAACACAAGAATTAAGTTACTTACTTTGGGGACGGACGACCGTGTGTGTAATTGTCCCATATATTTATATATTTATTTATTTATTTATTTATTTATTTATTAATAATTTAATAATGTGAGCCTTGTTGGTTAGCCTAAATAAATAAGAATAAAATATAAATTATTAACTCACCAATTCCCATGTGTGCTAGAGGCAGTATATGCATCCAAACATCAAGGCACTGCTTGATAAGCGGAACTACTTTGAACTGAAGACAATACATAGCATCTAGTATAAAAAGTCTGAGTCGACTCTTCAATCCAAAATATCTACACAGCAAAGCGTAAAAATGTGATAAACTTTCGATAATATCAAATTCGGGAGTCCTGTTTATTTGAAACAGTGAAAATTCTATATGAGTTAGGATCACATTAACTGTATTCGGTTTTCGTATTTGCATTTGTCTGACTAAATATAATAAAACTTGTTCCGATTTACTCATTGGCGGTGCGGGTGGGGAAGTTACTTTGTTAAAAAGTTCCCTCTTCCGAGCTGGATCTTTTAGATATTTCATGAAGCCTGAGAGGAAACTCCTTTCACTCCAACCTTGTATCTCCTCGACCAGTTTGTTCATGCTTGGATTCGCTTTACCCACGGGCAAATCATTTATCGTAGCGATATTTACTTCTAATTTTTTACAGATGGAGTTAGACATGTTTTCTGAAATAAGGAAAAAAATCGTTTTACAAATCTTTAATATACTACAAAATTATGTATCGCACGCTTAATATTAAATAACGGTCTGTTACTATCCGACTGCTGGGCATAGGCCTCCTCTCTCTGTTTTAAAAGAGGATTGGGATTTTGTCAACTTTTCGATTTTGTCGTGGAGTCTATCTCCTGATGATGCTTCGGTTGCGGGGCGAAACGATTGTTGAGTTTGTGATAGTGAACGTGTGTAGTGCTTGTGTATAATCGTGGAAGTTGTGGAGGTTTGTGCATGTGTTTTCACAAATCCTGCACGTATCGAGTATGAAAATACGGATAGTCCACTATACATTTAACACTATATATATTTTCTATTTACGCGGATTATAGCAAAATAATTTAATTATTACTTTTGTAGAAGGATTGGAGTTAAGACCTACCACGTTTCAATGCGGATTAGGGATTGGTAGGTTACACATATCCTCAGAATGTTCTAGAGATATGCAGGTTTCCTCACGATGTTTTCCTTCGCCGAAAAGCTCGTGATAAATTGCAAATATCAATTAGACACAAGTTTTAATAGAAAAACTCATTGGTGCCTGCCCGGGGTTTGAACCTATAATCGTCTCTAGAGAGTCGCTCGGTCTCACCGGTGGACACTTATTGAGTTAGATACATTGTAATTTTCATTTTAATGCCATCTATGTTATAACGCTACGAACTAATAGAAATGCTAGTGTTTTCTTGATCTTTCAAGTTATGGGTGAGTCTTTGTAACACTCAAGAGTTCTGTAGGCGATACGCAACGCTTTATTGCAATTTGCCACTAAACAACTTATTTGAATTCGATTGCATTAATACTAAAGGTGCGATATATACTTTATATATCTTAAGTCCATAATACTGTCATATGATGCTTTATGTCATTGTCAAGTCCTGTCAATTGTAATGTCTTTGATCTTCCCTTCCGTCCTCGCACGTCGTCCTGAACAGTCATATACAATGTAAGTCTAATGTCAATAAAGAAAGTCAATCCAAATGCAGTTTTAATAAATAGCGACAATAAGAATATAACAAATACAAGGGCTACTAACATACCCGAATATTTCACATAAAATCTTTATCGCTACTAAAAACTACATTATTTTCATGGGTTTAAAATCGTCAGGCATATGTGGTGTGATTTAGCCACGAAAACGCCTAATTAACCTTCACTGGATGTATGGAATGGCACAATCTAGTGCCTCAAGCTAATGATGCCACTCACGTGATAAACTATTTTCAGAGTGATAGGTCATTATCATGAATATAATTTATGCACACAATAAAGTCATAAAAGATCATGAAAGTGCAAAAGTATTAAAAAATTACGAATATCGACTGTGAACTGGCGAATTGTCCTATCTTATTTTCGACAAATTTTCAGGAAGAAGAAAAAAGTTATTTTTAATACATTCGCAATAATTTTTATCTAATAAAGAAACAGTTGAGTTTAAATATGTTTATTTATTGATAACTTTTCAAGTAGATGATGGGCAATGATGGGCAGTAGTACCCAATGCCGTTAGTAAGTGATTTGGCTTAAAATTGAGATAGGACATATTGCCGGTTCACAGTTGATATATTAAGTCGATATAATAACAACTAATCCTTAATCGTATTCCAGTTACCTTAAAGAGGTATCGTATGGAGGCGCTTAATTTAGGCAGAACAAATATAAGGCTAAGTATCAGCTTATTATATCTATTCTCAGCAAAGTCCTTCACAGAAAAGTATAAGAGGAAAGAACCCCATAAAATTGCAACAATATGTAATGTCAGTTGTATAAAACACTAGCTGTGCTTCGCCCACGTGGAAATTACTGTCACAATTTTTTTACTGAATTGAAATTTTGAACATAAAAGTAGTTGCTGTGAGTTAACCATAAGATATGGAGACATGCTCTCGCGGACTTTGGAGTATTATGGTAAATTTACGATTATCTCGTACATTACTTTAGTTTATCTCTCCTAGTTTACGCGGCGCAGCGTAAAAGCCCAGCAGGTGAGTTTTTTTAAATCACGCGACCTCTTCAACACAATTTTCATAAAACGGTAGTGTACTGTAACCTAAACCTTTCGGAAGAATTGCACTATCTTTTAGTAAAAACCTTACAAAAATCTGTTCAGTAGATTTTGAGAAAATCGATCACATACGTACAGCTTTTAGGGACTCAAATTCAAATTCAAAATATATATCCTGTATTCAAGTAGTACTGCTAGTTCGGAAAGCTGTTCCTACCGAGAAGAGCCAGCAAGAAACTCGACGGTTGCTCCTTTTAAAATATAATTCTTATAACTAGTTACGTATGTCATTACTGTCTTGTACAAGGTAGAGTAGCTATATTAGTACCACACAGCCACACATTCTTATCAACTAAGTAATCCTCAATAGTATAGTAGGCTTTCAGTATCAGCCTGTATTTAACAGTGTTTTTAAACTGCTGTAATGGAAGGCTAAAATTGACTGTGGAGTTTTAGTATAGAATCGTATACCCAAACCCACCCCCGCACCCCCGCAAGCCTATGTCGGTTCCTACTTTGTCTATTATATACACCACCTATATTTATAACTTTGTTTTATAATAAATATAGATATAGATATGATGTGGAAATTCTATAAAGACATTTATATCCAATGGTGGCGATATAATGACCGTCATTTTCGCTGTAATCCTTATCGCACCTTAAGTGATGTAAATAAATAGTGCATTTAAGAAATTTAACATGTTTATTGGTGACGAAAAAAACTTACCAGGGACTTTCTTGGTTGAAGATTTTCCGGATCGTCCATGTTTTTCTAACATCTTACAAAGTATACTTTTCCTTGGATGCCTATTTAGTTTAGTAAGGGGAACATCACTTTCACTTTCAGAATCGTCTTGAACTCTATTTTGTTTTTCATTTTCTACCCTTGACATTTCCAGATCCGAAATCTTACTTCTCGAATCAGATACGGCATCCATATTATATCTGTTTTGTTTTTCATTTTCTATATTGCACAATTTTTCTTTTTGATTTTCAGTGGACGTATGGTTGGTTTGAATGTTGGTGATTCTATTGTGTTGGTTATTTTCGTCATTAAACAATTTACACTTATCAGTTTTCTTAGGAGTATGATCACTAGGTTTATCATTAACACTTGACAAAGTTTCGTTAGGATTGTCAAGAATTGCTTCCCGATTGCTCGAGCTACGCAAAATTCTTTTAGAGACAACAAAAGGGGTATCAGTCGCTGCACGTTTCAAATTTTTACGCTTTTCTTCAAAATTTTCCGTACACTTATCTTTTGTATCCCTTTCAATAGGTGATACACATTCATTATTACTAGTCGTTTTATTTTCACGACTTATCGTCGTTGCAGATGAACAATCTTGCAGGTTGTTATCCTGATTTAGTTCTAGCAGTTTACCTTGTGGGATATCGAGTTTTAATTGGGACAAACAAACAACAGGATTATAAATATTATTAATATCTTTAACATTGTAGATTAGTTTATTTGATAATAAATCAGCATTCACTTGTGTACTAGATACTTCCTTCTCGTGTACGACTACTTTTTTTGCTTTTTTAGGTATAATTACTTTTTTTATTGAATTGTTTTCCTTAGATTTAATTTCAGCCATAATTTTCGCGGCATTTTCATATACGGATTTATTATTCAATATTGCTATAGCATCAGTATGACTGGTTTTACCTGACATAGGTATTAGCTTTGATTTAGAACGTATTTTTCTGATAGGACCATTAACACTCGAAATCTTAGACTTAGGCAGCAACTTTCGTTTAAATTTGTTAAGTTTGCTTAATTTTTTGATTTTCAAAGGTTTATTTTTATTACAGTCTTTTGATAAATCGTTTTCAGCCTGATTGACTGGATTATTTAAAACAATATCATTCTCTTCCTCACTTATACAATCATCTTCGAATGTAATTGCTTCCCGGCTATCAATTATCGGGCTATGTTCAATATTTATTACACTTAAACTTGTGGAAGTTTCTTTATCTATATCTTTACTTTTTTCATTTAATTCATCAAATGTATTTTGAATTGGAGAGGAACTAGATACAATTTTCTGCTCTGATATATTACATCTTGATAATAAATCATTTTGTAAATTGTTATTATTTGTTGTCTCATCTTTGTCCTTCTCTATTATTGACGTGGAAACAATCTCATTTTGTAAAGCCTTCGAAAAATCGAAGTTAGGTATTTTATTTCCTTCAATTTGAACGCTGCTGCTTTGATCATTAGCACTTATAAGTATCGTTTGTTGGCTAATGTCGTCAAATAAGTCAATACTTCGACCATAGTCACTATTATTGGAGATTTTTTCGACCAATTTGTCTTTAAATATATAATTCTTAATCTCCATAACATGCTTCTTAAGATCTTCTACACTTTTTTGTAAAACTTTATTCTGCCGTCTCAATTTTAAAGCATCTTGACAAACTATGTGTTTTTTGGAAGAATCAGAAATTTCATTAATGGCTTGTGCGTTTCTACTTTCACTTACAGAAGTTTTTACAGGAGTATTCGGAATAGGTGTTATTAATCGCTGAGTTAATCGCATCGTATTTAATATCATTTCAATTTCGCTATCATCGCTATTTTCATTACATAAATTATTGCTATTATTCCTATCTAAACATTTCTTCTCTTCAATTGACTTCCCACTTATTTCTAGTTCACAATGACTGGCCAAATTAGCAATCGTGGTATGTTTGCCGATTATATCGAGAACTGTATCACCTATTAGTGTCCACGAGGATTTCTGGCTACTTTTACTGGAGTTAATATCGCTATGACTATTATTATTTACTACATTTGTATTATTATCTTTTACTGTGAAATTAAGTACATTATCACTGCTTACGAGGGCAGATTCGGTAAATATTAATGGGCTCGTCGCTATGTTAACTCTTTCAATTTCTTTTATTGGGCTAGTTCCAATATCAGCAACTTTCCTTTTTTCTTTTATTGTAACGATTTCATCGCTTAAAGGTATATCAGTTATAAAATATTCCAAATTGTTTGTAACCGTTTCTTCACTAAAAAGCAAATTATTGTCACTGAGTAAAAGTTCATCATCGAATATAATAGGACTAGTAGCAACGTGAATTGCTTCACAATTTCTGTTCGAGTTAGTGCCTGAATTATTTCTAGTTTCTTTTTCTTTATTTTTGTCAAATTCTGATGTAATAGGGCTATCAGTATTATAATAATCAGGGCTATTAAAGCACTTTTCGCCATCTGAAAATGCTAACGAAGACCCGCGACCGGTGTCTTCACTGACAACTTCATTATCGGAATTATTATCTTCATTGAATCTTGATATATCTGCAATTTATATAATGAAAAGATATCATTAAAATAAAACTTTAAAATGTTTCGAAATAGTTATTTATCGTGAGTAGCCGATATCCCTTATATTAAACTTTATTTGAAATAAAATTGATTTTAATTTGATATGTCGATATAAATGTAACTTGGCTGTAATGCCTATACTGATTTATGTTAGTGCAATCAGAAGAAATCTATCACAAAAATATAGCAGCAACTTACCTTCCTTAACATTAGTTTCAGTTTTATTTGGTTTGGTTACAGTCTGTAAATAGAAATTAATAAGCTGGTTATCATATTTTAATTCGATTTCAAATAACTTATAACTTAAAAATATAAATGAAAAAAAGGGTAACATTTGTTTTCTATGCAAGAACAAGGCCTTACATTTTCCGTTTTATTTCCTGCAGTATCTTCCGGCGAAGTAAACGGTGGTGTACGTGGGTTATCGTCAAAAAAGTCTGGGTCCTCAAAATTACTTTCTGTTGAAGAATCGTCATCACTACTACTAATGTGCTTCAAATTCTCATATTTTTTTAATAATACTTTATGCCGCTGGCGTAATTTTTCTATAATGAAAAACAAATGTATATGAGCTATGTAAAGTTTGCACATTTAAATAAATTTTCAACATGTAACAAACAAATAAGAATAGAATTTTATAACAACAATGACTGGCGACAATAGATTTTAAACAATAATTATAGCATCTTTTAAATAACGAGAGAACAAGTTGCAACTTGTCCCTCAACCAAAGCATAGATCCGTAAATAAAATTTAAATGGATATCCGACGGTGTAATTTTTTTTAATAGTGAAGAAATTATGCTAGTTTAAGTTTTTTTTTTAAGGGAAATTATTGTGAACTCTGAATATTACATAGAGAATGAGACGACGATGTACAGCCTAAGTTCGCCTCCTGTATCAGAATGTAAACTTTGGCCTTAACAAAACATGCTGATATCCACCCTAACCATGTTCAATCACAGTTTATATTAGAATTTAAAATTCCTCACAACCATAGTAAACAATTTTCGAAACTTACCTTCTATATTGCATTACAACTACAAAGCTACCTCAAGTATGTTTTATGTCAAAATTTATGAAATTTATTTGATTACTTACTTTTACCCAAAGCAATATCTTTAATAAGACTTAAATGTCCAAGGAGAAGCTTATTTTCCTTTTGTATGGAAGCTAGGTCTTTTTCATAATCCGCAGAACTATTTTTCTCTAATGCTTTTTCTATTTTTAGGGCCTCAATTACCGATTCATGACGTTTAATTAATAACTAGAACATATAAATTATTAAATAGTGTTAGAAGATGTAAAACAGTGCCTAGAAGAATTAAATATGATATAAATCACACAATGTTTTCATCAATATTTGGTCAATGTTGTAACACTAAAAATTTAAATAAAAATTGTTTATGAATTGAAAAAAAAATGGAATAATTATATATATATATAGAAGTAATGTTTTTACTAACCTGAAGTTGATGGGAATGTGATTTCATTGCTTCATGTTGGTTTTGTGTAAATTTGTATTTCTCATCTAGTTCCGCGTTTTTTATTTTTTGTATGTGGAAATCCTTAAACCAACATATTACTTTTTTAAATTTAAACTATCGTGAGTAGTATTCATAGTTAATATAAAGATACCCGCTATACTCACGTCTAATTTTATCGAATTATCCCGACTAGTTTCGAACCCGTCCGGGGCACTTATTCATAAGCTCTTTACACGACGTTATAACGTCGTGTTAGGGTTCGAAACTAGTCGGGTCTGGTTCGAAACTAGTCGGGCTAAGCCTATAAAATGAGACGTGAGTATAGCCGGTATCTATATAATAACATATTACTTGTTCAAATTCTTATACAAACACAAATAATAAGAGCAGAAATATTAAATATATATGTACACTACTATTGTAATACGTAACTTCAATCACCATCCCCTCTAGCTTCGCTTTAACTTTCTTTAATAATATAGAAATCTAGACATCATCTTCATTCTCCTTCCCTTATCCCACTCTAAGTGGGGTCCGCACAACATGTTGCAAACATGCTGTCATATGATTTAGCTACATATTTACGACCGGCCGCCTGCCTGACGTCAACTTACCTTAGTCGCCTTTTACGACACCTCGGTAAGAAATGAGGGCGGTCTATTCTATGCAACCGGATACCACACGGCATTTACCTTAGTTGCCTCTTACGACACCTCGGTAAGAAATGAGGGTGGTCTATTCTATTCTGCCAGATACCACACGGCTTAATACAGAAATATAATATAGAATATAGTATAATATAATATATACAATAAAGTGTGAAAATCTCTATGTCTATTATGTATTCATGGCTAATCTACTTAACCAATATGGATGAAATTTGCTACAATTTATCCCTATACAACTATGTTACATGTAGGTTGGCCTCACTGACTGGCCCGCTGTCGCGAATCGCGGGTTTGAATTCCACCAAGGATCAACATTTTCTAAAAACAATTTGTTGGTTCTTCGAGTCTGGGTGTATTTATGTATATATTTACCAGTGGTCTGTCACCCATAACACAAGTATTAAGTTACTTACTGTGGAGACAGACAACAGTTTGTGTAAATTGTCCCATATATTTATATATATTTCTGGCATTTCCCGTTTCTATTAACCGAACAGGGAAAAATATAATAAAACATCTATATACATATAGAAATATATATGGCATTACTGAGGGTACTTATACACTAAAGTTGTGCAGACATTTCATGAGACATTCATGGGTACTATTAGTAGTAAATAATTAGTTGATCAAACATATTTGTTCCAATAACAAATTAGATTCGTGGATTGGAACTAACTACTTTTCATATGAAATCTTCGAATGACTTACATAAATGCACAAAAATTCTGCTCCAAATAGTTATTATCATACTAACACAAGGCTTAAAATAATTATATGCAAACTTCAATGAAATCTTGAGTGGGAAACACCAGACAAGGGGAATATTCCAAGCAGGTAAAGGTCAGGCCTTATTAAAAATCTAAACAGTATAGTTTTAAATACAATTCACAAATATAAAAAGGCCCATGGTCTACCCCATACATAAAACAAACTCAGATCTAATTTCTTAAAGAATTATGAATACTAACAGAAACTTACCTTTTCTAATTGTGTACATTTATCTAAAGCATCTTTGTAGTCTAGACACACTTGTTTACATTCCTCCTTTGCAGACAATAGTGCAACTTCTGTCTGTTCTAACTTTTCCTTATTTGTATAATACTTTCTAATTAATGAACTGAAACAATATAGTTTAAACATGTCAAGAAATAAAAAAATCACATTAATCCTTTTTTGAATAGATATTTTTAAATTTAATTATTTTAAACTCTTTAAGTTATGATGAGTTCTATAAATAGTGATATACTACCATCACTCCAGTAATTTAAGATTTACACTTTTGCTGTACACTATTAATGTGAAAATGACAACACTAAAAAAGTAATGAAGTTGAGAGTGCAATTTACTATACAGTAAATTAGATGTGAATATTTATATTGACTTTTATTTTATAAAGTTCACTTAATTATATTCTAATGACTAATACTGTAGTGGCTGTTTATAGCCTAACACAAGCTCTCACTGTTGTCTTGTTTGTTTGATGGCTTGGCTATTGTCAAATTATACCATCTTTGACTTTTGTAGCCTTATAAAAGGTGAATATTTTCAACACATAATAATTATATCTACTCTAAAATTTTACTTTTCTGTCACCCTATAACCATCTATCTCTAGGTCTATTACCCCAGGTGAGTGTAATATAAAAGTTTGACCAGCAACCTTTTTTCTTAATCATGAATATTTTGCACCATCTGAAGAATAAAATTACATGTTCTATATTTATACATAGAACATGTAACTTAATTCTTCAGATGGGTCAATGTGATAGTCAGACATAGCAGATAAATTTGTTTTGTATTTAAGGACTTATCCTACACCAAGTATCTTACTCAGCTGCAGTTAAGGATGTGTGCATAAGACTTTTTCCAAAAAAATATTAAAAAATTTGACATAATTAGACATACTACAGATTATTTCATTTGTTATCTGATATCTTTTTTAGTGTAGTAAATATACACAATATTAAAGTCAACACAACTAAAAGCACAATAATTTCAACAGAAACATTATATATTTTGTCTTGATTATTAAAAGAATGTTATTATTGTAATAATTTAAATTATATTGTATATAATTTAATATTAATTAATTATTTCTTACTCTGTTGCTATAATTTTCCTCTTAGCTATTACAATCGCTTTTCGCTGTTTATCAGTACGGCACTCATTCTGAAAATATAACATTATTAGTTTTATTTTTTAAATATTTAACTTTCACAGAAGTGATATTAATCTTACATTAGCCAGCTTTAAATAAAAAGTTAAATCTAGATATAAAATAAATGCTATGGGGAAATTAACAACTAAATGTAATCATCATTCATATATGTAATCACACTTAAATAGTGAACATGCCACAAAAAAATATATAAACACTATAAACATTAATTGACATTTTTTACGTAACCAACAAGCTATGTTTTGATTATTCTTAGTAACCTACTATAATCATATCACCTACTATAATTTAAATAAATTGCCATTTATCAGTTGTATACTCATAGTTCATTGTCATGTAATATATTTTTATTTATAGTGTGTATTAGATATAAACATAAGTTAGAACTTGTATATTATGTAGATTAATTAAAGTAAATGTTTCGTTTACTTGTATTTACTACACAAAACAAACCCTTATTCAAGTCAGCTAATATTTTCATCTTTTATAAACTTTTATGTCCACAAATAGTTATTCATAAAATAATAAATTTATTTTATTTAAGGAAACAATTATAGAAATTTGTATTTTATAACCTAGCTCTTACCACAACATTATTAGAAGGGTGAAGAAAATTTATGTCGAAATCTAACACAGTTTCATCATATATAGAACTCATTATGTTTTAAGAAATTAAAAGAAAACACCAACAACCAATCACATCATTACTAATTTTTCAAGAAAATATCCAATGAAATTTTTAACAACACTGCTAGTAACCGGCGCGCCATCTCATTCCTAAAAATTACCACAGACGCAATAATATTACGAACATAGTGCTTGAGACTTGAGTAGTCGTAACTTATAACTCGTGAGCGACACGCGAATGGAAAAAATTGAATTAGCTCTTTTATTCAAAAATAAGTATCATTTAGGTACTCATTCGACTTAAAATTGCTGACAGCTGAATGATTTAACATATTGCATTCCCATTTATAGAATTGTATAGACGGTATTTTACCACTATTCCTTATTTTGCTATATTTTGACTATACAGGGGCCTTCGATAATATAAGACTGTGTAGGTATAGCGTGTGTAAACTTTATTATGGGTACATTACACCACGCTGAATGAAGGTCCCTAAACTCTTAATAATAAATATTTTAAAATAATTAAGGTGCTAGGGTAGTAATATATATGATAATTAATATTTATATGATAATGAATAATATATGACGATTTCGATGGCATGCAGATATATAAGACATAAATGTTTTGTCTACAATTTTTTTGTTTTAGTTCGTAAACTATGGTCTACAGTTTAATTTTTAGATTATCCAAGACTTTACTATTCTGTAAATAAATCCATAGACATGAATTTATCCATAGACAATATTAATCTTAAAATTTCAGTTTTGTTTGCAAACATCTACATTTTACATAATTTATTTCGTGAGTGATCTAATAAGTAGTAATACGTAAATTCAATAAGCGGTTATATCACATCTTTGAACCCATCTTCATAAATAAACTAAGGTAAGACTGAAGTAAATGTTAAATATATACATGTATTCGCTTTTCCTATAAAATATTATGAATTTAGTTCATCTTCATCCTTGGTCATATTCCAAGTTCAAGGTTCTTTTCCATGCTAAACAAGTAGATTTTAACCGTTAGGAAAACAAGTTTTAAATAATCCGTAACCTGATCAATGGTTTTAACGTTTTGTTTTTGGTTTATGATAAAATATAGAGACGAAATCGCGTTAATTATATTCTACATTTCAGATGAGGCACAAGGTGAATGAACTCAGACAAAACAGCCTGTATGATCGAGTTAATAAGTTATTAGTTTCTACAGAATGGAGCGATTGTAGTTTCTTAGTATGTGGGAAAAAAATTAAAGCTCATAGATTAATACTGGGTGTCAGTAGTCCTGTTTTTGAAGCAATGTTTTATGGTCCATTATCTTCTAATGAGGATATTGATATTACTGATATTGAACCCAGTATATTTCAGCTGTTACTCAATTATATTTATACAGATAAATTAGATATACATTCAATTGAGGAAGCTTATAATATTTTGTATGCTGCAAGAAAATATATGGTAGAAAATTTAATAGAACATTGTATTGAATATATTAAATCTAACCTTCATATTGACAATGTTATAACTGCTTTAAACTATCCAGACTATATTCAAGATAGTCAACTAGTGTCATCAGCTTTGAAACTTTTATCTCAACATGCAGACTATTTATTAAGAGAAAATATGGCTCACCTGAGTCTTGAATGTATGCAAAAAGTAATTAAATGTAATGAAATTAATATATCTGAAAAAGATCTGATTAAAAATGTTTTTGAATGGACCACACACTATTGTGAACAAATTAATATTAAAGCTGATATTCAAAACAGAAGAGATGTGTTGACAAAATATGGTTTATTAGAGTCCTTGCGATTCTTCACTTTGTCTCCTGCCAATATTGATGAAATTAAAACCTGTGAACATAATCTATTGTTGAATGATGAAATACAATTTTTTAAAAATTTTAAAAGTTCTGGAATCATTACCAATGGTGTCAAAAGTACATTTGACACACAGATAATACCAAGAAAAACACTGGAACTTGACTGGTCTCTTTGTCTTCGTGCACCAATAAGATCAGAGTCACCTATAGTCATAGATCTATTACATGATACTGTTGTACATACTAGAGTGAAAGCTAACAAATCAACATTCATTGATGCTTTAATTGTACCGTCAAGGATGGCACCAGTCTTTGATCACTGCAACACAAATATTTACTCTGAACAGTTTGTTGTAACTATTATATGTGAATCTAATAAAAAAATTATCAGTACTTTAAACTTCAAAAGTGACATAAAATTTGATTCTTATATTGATGTTAAATTTGTTGAACCATTGCTATTTAAAAAGAATGTGTGGTACAATATAAGTGTAACATGGTCTCATCTAAATAGGTTTTCATATTTATATTCAGTGGAAAGTAGAGATAATTGCTATAGCGATGTTAAGATTAAATTTGAGTTTGAGGACTTAACAAAAAATGGTGGTGGTTTCCTAAAAGCACTAAGATACTGTTTGTGAATCTATTTATATCATAACTACCCTATACCAGTGGATGTTGGCAGTGCAATTCTTAGATTAATTTTAAATTATTCAATCTAATTAATTTATTATGGAATGTCATTGAACACAAACAATACTTATTAAAATTATTTTACTAATTGAAATAAAAACTCATACAACTGAAACACATTCACCAAATGTTACTAACATCTCCACATTATTAATGTAATGTATAAAAAAATACTAATATTATTTTGGTTATGATCAATAATAATTATTAATCTCTGACATGTGAGTCTATTAACATATCAGTATTGTTTATTAAGAAAAATAAAATCTAAAATAAAATTCATCCTGTCTTTCTTTTTTTCATATATAACAGATACTTTGAGATATTGCAAAATCATTGGATTATCACTATTTAATGCCCTACAGAAAAATCTGCTACAGCATGTTTTTTAACAATTTTTAAAGACAACCCTATAGCCATTTTAATTAAAAAAAAATGTTACGTTAAATGCTATATTTTAAAGGCTAAAAGTTGCTGAAAAGAAAAATATATTTAACTAAGCTGTGTATTAAAACCAAAAAAGCATACAAATGTTAAACTTCAATTTAAATTTATAAATACGCGAAAGCAAGTATAATCAACGTGGAGGGCCTTCGAACTTTTTTGTAAGTTGTATTACTCGTTCTGCTTCGCGGACACCACTTAGTCTTGCGCCGTGGACAGTAGCAAAGTGACCGGGAACAGTTGCCTCCCCAGCAAATAAAAGTATTGGTGGCTGCGGATCACACGGCCCTGGCACCGGAGTGCCGAGTTCACATTGATGGCTTACGGTCGAACAACAACCCATATACGAATAAGCTCCGCAAAAATGTGGATCTAGCGCCCAACGAGATCGTAATAACATTTGTGGATAAGGAAGGCATGGATTGCCAGTAAATCTACGTAACAAGCATGTCAAGCCTTCAGCAACATCGTTTTCTGGCATAGATTCCATCAGTGCAGCTTCTTGTCCGGACAATGTGGCACACAAGACATGTTTACTTCCCGGCATTTCGTCAACTGCACAAACCCCTCTAGTCCAATCACATCTACACTGTAATTCTTCAGCAGACCAAGCAAATTTTAAATTTCCTTCATGACAAACCCAATAAGGCTCTGCGTATTCCAGGAATATTTTGTCGCTTAAACCATATCCCAAATTACATATGGCTTCTAATTTGCACATAGGAAGAGGTGGCGCAAAAAGTTTATCTGCTTGACACTTAAGACATCCGAGCGAGATCGTAACAATAACGTAATCTGCAGTTATTTCTTCTCCATCACAACATTTTATTAAAACCCTGCCTTTGCCGGTTTGTCCTTTACCCCAGCGAATTACATTCACGGGCTTATTATATCGTATACAGTTATCAGGTAAACCTCGAAGCAATGGAGCTATTACGCCAACGTAACCTAAGGGCACACGGACACTTCCTCCTGGCAGTTCAATGTAACTACCATACTGATCTACACTGACCAACGATAAATCATCTCCGCATTTATTTCTCAAAACATTAGTTAAACCAAACATTACTCTAGCTGCATCATACCTTTGATCTTCAGGAAAGTTATGCAATTCTTGTTGAATACGCAAACCTATGAAATTAAGTAATGTACCGTGCAGTCTCTCACAGCCTAACCTAAATAAGTTAGCAGCTTGCTGTTCTATTTGTCGGAATGTATGGTAAGCAGTAATCGTCACTGGAAGATCGATAGCTCGACCTTCACTGGTGCAGAATAGGCCGCGCGATGAATCTAAGCGAGACAGTGGAGTCTGCAGTAGTCTGTCTTGGGAAGCTAAGGTATATACGGAATTTGGTAAACAAGCACCATAGATCCATTCAGCTCCCATTTCAATAACCGCATCTCCAAGCCAACAAGAATGAATTCGACCACCTGGCCTGTAATAAAATATTTTTACATCAATAGGCGGGGCACATAAAGTAAAAACCCAACAAAAGAGGCATTGAGGTTCCAAGTTATTGAAGTGTTGACACCAAGTAGTGTTGATACCCAACACTAAGTGAACAAGCGGCCGGTGGATCCAAACGGCACACGAAAGTCCCTTAAAAATACCTGTATCCTGCAGAAGACAAGTCTTCGGTGGACAAAGAAGAAGTGTAACTCGCGGTACCCCGCTATATGTCAATATAATCATATAAATATCAAGTTTTAAACAAAGAATTAAATTAATATTCACCGTTCTTTGGCCTCCAAAACAATAAAGTTTCGAATACCACACTGACTAAGACGGTTTGCAGCTGACAGACCCGCCATACCAGCTCCGACAATTATAACTCGTGGTTCTCGACAAGTTGAACTGATGCAACATGAATCTAAAATACATTGCTCCTGTCCTGGTGCTCTGAGACCGTAGGTTTGACTTATAAAACGACACCATTTTGTTGTTTTCGATAATTCATATCGCTTAGCTTTTCTATTATGTGCATATGTACACACATTACTACAACATTTTTGAGGCCAGAAATGCATTACTCGTGACAATTTCATGTTCATCCATTGATTTATTTGGTTCTTAAGTGATATATTCCAATTTTGGGTATCATACTAATCAATTTCGTTTAATCAAATATCTGTCTACTGATTTAGACAGTTAACTAGCAGATTAAGTCATATAAGAAGATTCCTTGTTACCACTTTTTAAAACATGGCTATTGGTGTAAAATAAAATTCTATAATAATCTTTATTTTTATTGTAAAGTATATCTTATAATTTTTTTAATTTCTTTAAGTGATTGATCTCTGTTTGTTGTAGTTGAGGATATAATAAAATCAATCTTTAGTTCAAACTATTTATTTATGTTTTTAAAATATAACGAACTAAATCAATGTAACAAATTTACTCAACATCACAAATAAACATTTCAATACAACAAAATCGCAACTTTGATGCACCCGTATCCTCGTGTGCTCAACTTTTTTGCCGATAAGATGATTGCAAATCACGGCTTACAGAACCAAAATATGCCTGGATCACAGTGCTTTGATGAGAATAAACGCATCATAAATATAAATGTATTATGATTATAATAAATGAGTTGGTTACTAAGAAATAAATACTAAACGGTAAATAACAATTAAAACAATTGTAAATTTTTGCCTTGAACGTGCAGACTAGATTTGCACGCGATAGACAAGTGTTCTTGTTTGGACGTCGTCGCAGCCTTGACGTTATGAATAAGATTAATCCAATAAATAAATCTTTGAGATTTTCACGAAAAAAATTCAATTAAACCGTTTCGTTTTAGTGAATACCCGTTGTAACCAGTTTAATAAATAAGGAAATGATAATAGTGACGCAAAAGTAATTATTAAAAATACTTATATGCTATCCACATGTTATTAAATTTGCTGCGTCCTGCAAAATTTTTTATAGACTCATTCAGTAGTTAGTTAGGATTACAACGTAAGGAACTCTCACAATAAGTGTCGTTTCAAGCAATACTGCCTTCTGTATTATGCCCTTGCTCTAACAACTAAACGAAAGCCTCTTGAAATGTTTGTTGAGGGTTTTCACTAGTAGAGCGTTCACCGATACAACAATTGGAACAATTGGTGTTCAGTCAGTATTCCACATGGCGGTAGTACCTCATGTTTAAATCACTAGGTTTTAATATTTATTTAATATTTCTATTTCAGCTTTTATGAGATTATCGTCCCTGCATAATTTATTATTATGGTTATATAAACACACACGTACTACATAAATATTGCTATTATTTTTTTCACTTACACTTGCCTTAAGTTCTATTATTTCAAATGTTTAAATCGGATATATAATAGAACTCATGCATATATAATCATTTTTAGTTATATCTAATATGCTTATACGGATAGCTGATATTCAATTAAAATAAAATAATCGTTAACAGTTCAATACACGCTCGACCTTGTAGGGAATTCGTCAATTAAAATTATCAAAATGTTAACAACATATATCTACCAATGAATAAATAATGATTACATTTGCACTAAAATTATAATTATACACTATAATTCTTATCGCGTTAAGGTCACGAACAACTGTCTACTTGTAGAAAGCATATACCAGTAAAATACAGTATAATATGAAATAGTCTTCAGTCTATAGTCTTCATAAATAAGATCATTGTTAAAAATTTAACGTAAATATTTATGTAGATATTTCATCAATTTACTACATTTTACAGAGCTCCTGTAATATATAGGTAATAATATTAGATTTGAAGTTAATTTACTATTTGAATTTATTTGAAACAAATTTACGGCTTACTGTTTCATATAATAGACCTAAAGTCCATTCAGAGGCTTTAAATTTTTGGAAGGTTTTTAATTAAAATTGTGTCTAAATGACAGAATGCTTACACTTATTTCTATAGGTTTAAATATTTGTACGAATAAATATGCAGATAAGATGAAATATTAAGTGATTAATTTTCCGCTAGTATTTCGTCAGCCGAAGCCTTTACTTCCTTCCACGAGTCTTGAATATCGCTTTCTTCCGAGAAACGCGAACAAATCGCTAGCCTCAAGAAATAAACATCGTCAACTTTAGAAGGTACGAGATGAATCTTTCCACGTCCGTTTATACGTCTTAAAAGAGCCTCGTTGATATCATTACTCCCCTTGAGTCTGAAGCAAACCAGACCCATGGTCACTTCTTCAAACAGTTCAAATCTATCATCGTCGAGGCAAAGTTTTTCAAAGAGATGAGCTAAAGCTATGTGTTTGCGAATGTGCTTTTGAAGGTTCTCTACGCCATACAATCTCAAGACGAACCACAGTTTTAGAGAGCGGAAACGTCGCCCAAGTGGAATCTGCCAATGACGGTAATCGGGAGCAGAACCTTGTTGATCGTGTTTCAAGTATAACGGATCAACGTTGAAAGCGTCTATGATCCACCTGGGTTGTTTGAGCCACATGGCAGAACAGTCGAAGTTAACGAGCATCCACTTGTGTGGGTTAAAGTTAAAAGAATCAGCCTTTTCTACACCCTTCATCAGATAACGGTATTCTGGACAAATGAAAGCGGAGCCAGCGTAAGCGGCGTCCACATGCAGCCAGATGTCTTTTTCTTTACAGACATCACCGATTTCATCTAACGCGTCAAAAGCGCAAGACGATGTAGTTCCAAGTGTTGCTACAACCTGAAATAAATAATTAATAAATTAATAATAATAACTAAAAGCAAAAACTTTTGTTTTGAATCCATATTCTTGCTAATATTATAAACTCGAAAGTCTAATTGTTTGTCTGTTGATTACACTTTCACGGCTAATCCGCTAGAACAATATGTTAATGAAATTTGCCATAATATTCACCGGAGTAACTTAATAAATAAAATTTCTGTCCTTTTTCGGATCCAGGGAAAAACAATTTGCATTATTGGGGATACTTAAACGCTTAAGTTGATACTAACGAAGTGGCGGGCACCACTATTAAGTAATAGGCCCAAAATCTAAGCATTCACTATACATTGGTTACTTTTATTTTGTCTTATAAATCTTACCAATGCTTAAAATATTCCTATTTTTCCTTCGCGGATAGGAAAAAAGTAATCGAAGTGTCTTTTCAAAAAAAGGCTTAATCCTATATGATAATTAGTTGACGTTGTTTTTTCATATACATTATTACTAGAGAAATTCTAGTTTGAATGCACAATAAAATAAAATAAAATTACCAAAAAATAAAAAATAATGTAAGGAATGGACAACCCCTATCACATAGAAGTATGAAAAATAGATGGTATCCAATTTTTCAGACCTATTGAATATGCATATAAAATTTCATAAAACCGGTCGAGCCGTTTCGGAGGAGTATCGTAACTAACATTGTGAGAGTAACTAACAAGACATTTTTATGTATAAGATTTATATGATTTCTTTATTTGAATAGAATTTTGACGGAGCAAAAAACAATTCCAGTAAGTAAGAAAGATTATTTAATTAAATTTATTCATTCAATTTAAACGTACTCACATAAAATGGTATAAGTCCTTTGCGAATGTCTTCTTCTATAGCTTCTTTAAGAGTGTCTCCTCGCAAACTTCGTTGGTTATCGGGTTTCAGACTACGAAGTTTCACCCCACCCAAAAGTCCAGCGCGCTCCACAGACGAATGTGCTTGCTCTGGTTAGAAAAAAAAACAAATTATTATGTTAATTTTAAAATGTTTCAAAAAGTATTAATACTGGACCTTTGTGGCATGTAAATATAATTATAAGTAATCAAAAGTATTAATAATTTTTATGTATTTCAATTGAATAAATAAAATTATGAAGAAAAAGGTACACTCAAAATATAGGAGATTTGTCCGGCATGCAAGTAATAAAGTTAGTGTGACTATTATTTAGTATTAAGATTGAAAATTTTCTAAAGTACATAGGATCTCAAACCTTCTTAATCAAGTCACTGAACAAATTAAACGGTCTAAAAATTAAAATGTAAAAAGAATATAACTAAATTGTCATCGATACAAATAACCATTACACTAAGCAAATTGATGTTTGAACAAAATAGGATAAACATTTTCCTGATCAATAGATAAAAAATTACCTATGTTTCCTAAGTTAATGTACAATTTGAATTAGTGTCATTAAATCATTCTTTCACTACAGGTAAACTACAAAGTATGGTATAGCTTACAGGGCAAGAGCTCCGCGGGAATAGAGAGGGGTTATTAGGGAGCAGGAAAATAATATCTTCCGGAACTAAAAATTAGTAAATTTGTTAGTAATTCAATTGGTGTGTACTGATTTTAGCGCTTACCACCATTTATACCGTCCGATATACCTACCAGTTAACGGTCAAACTATAAATGGCGCGGCCACAGAAATAAACACTTATGTAACAGGACAACGCACTGCTAGTGAAATCTAAGACCAACTCTGTTATTAACCAATAATATAAAATGAGGCACGGTATTTTAATATACTAGAACAAACACTCGATTTCATAATATGCATGACAAGAGGTTGCGTAGTGATCCGGCACAGACCTAAAGGATTAGCAAGCTCAAGGCGCAGTGGACTGGTCACGTTTGTTGCAGGACCGACGACCGCTGGAGTAGAAACCGTGCCTTACAAAACCTTGGAGGTGCAGGACGTCCTCCAGCTAGGTGGAGTGAAGATATCCACGAAGTGAATGGCATCGTTTGGGAACAATGAGCTGAAGAGCGACTCAGTGTCATGCTATCGGAAAGACTTATGTCCAACAGAGAAAAGGAGCAGGATGCTTATAATGATGATGATGATGACATCGTTTCTAAAATACTTACTATTACAATATCCAACGAGTTTCGATAGAATATCAACTTCGGTCCAGTCTGGATGTTGTTCCTTAACTCTCTGCATAGTGCGAGCCTTCGCTCCGAGTAGTCCCACGAGTGTGGCCTCGCTGGCCGTGCCTTGGATAACACCACCTGCCTCACCACCAGACCGTGCAAGAAACTCATCGGGCAGTCCGAGCATCTGGCCTAGCCAGTCCAACATTACAACCTCCAATTCGGTACAAGCCGGACTGGCAATCTAGAATTGATAGACGTCATCATTTTATTACACTTTATCGTCATACCGTTATTCCACAACAAGTAAAACTACATCTATACAAATATTATAAATATGAAAGTCGGTCTGTCACGATTTCACTGTTAATCTGCTGAACTAATATTATTAAATTTGGCAATATTAAAATTTATACATCGAAGTAACATATAGGAAAAAAGTACTCCGTTTTTGTTTTGGACATAGGAAAAATCACATATTGTATTATGGGGGTAAACGTCGCCCCTCATATAAAGGTAACTCGATTTTATTGCGATTTGACCCTATGTTTATATAATAACTAGCTAACCGCCTAACAGTCAATGAATGTCGTGTTACCTTTTAGCTGAACTAATTTAGGCTGTGATGAACGTAATACAATGGTACAAAATAAATATTAATATTAGATAAATATATAAAATTATTTTATTATGATGAATAATACATAAAAAAGATATGTACAAAAAGGTCAAAAGTTTAAAGTGTAATATTACCGATAAAAGTATTTATAGCCTATAAGTGTTGTCTTTAACTTTTCCAGTTTTAATACATTCAACCGCAAAAGTTGTTTTCCTTGTCCGCATTTGAATGCACCATTGACATTGGCATTGACTTAAGAAAAAAAATGCTTGGTCTATTATATAGTTAGAAGCACTAAAGATTTATTAATTAAGATTAAACAGCTCAACAGCTAATACAGCTAATAAAAAATACATCATTTTAACAAAGATGTTAATTATTATTATATTTATAAACGAGTCACATCGAGATAAAATCGATTTGACGATTGAGTCAGTTCGTGACCACTGAGGATGCAACTCTGCCCAAACATCAAACCTTATAAAAAGGTAACTCAATTTTATCGCGATGTGACCCGTTTATATATATAATAATAAGTATGAATCGAGTTTAAAATCTATCAAGATTTTAATTGTTTTCCTTGTTTGATTTTATTTCAAATTTTATCACCTAAAACTTTTCTGAGGGTTTTGAATACTGTGCAATGTTTAATACTATTCTTAAGATATTATTGTATATTATTGTAAAGATCACACGAAATTTCACTTGACATTGCAGTTTTATCAGTAAATTAATTGCTCACTAGCACACCGATATAACAAAACAGACTTGTTGAATTAATAATTTGATGTCTTGTTGGAAAGTCGTAATTTTCCAATTTATATATTTTTAAACAATTTAAATAACAGTAGACTGGTAAGAACGAATGCCTATTTATTTAACAACTCCAACATTGTAATGCATAATGTCACGCTTTCACGGCTTATTCAATGAACCAATATTCATTAAATTCGTGATTTGATTGATTGATTACTGAAGTTTCGATACTGGGTTTGAACATAAATTTTCATCCTTTATGTTACCCTAGTGTTTCATCTGTGATTTTGCCAAATTTCATCAATATTGGTCCAGCGGAATAGCTGTGATAGTGTACAGACGCATTTGTTAAGTATGGATTGACTTCAATAATTTCGTTTTACATACCCATGTGAATCCGATACACGCAATAGCCCCACTCAACATGTCAGCTACGATGGCCGGGTAGGAGTTGGCAGTTGGAAAATAGGCGTGGAAACGTGGCGAATGCCAGTGAGTAACCCCTGACATGATAACACGTTCAATATCGTCCATCACTGCAGTCCAAGGTTCAGGTTTCTCTGGTGCCTGCTCAGGTACCAATGGGCGAAGGTAACCTGGCTTCACTGATGGTACTACTTGTCTAAAAATGAAATTTATCGTCCTGTTAGTTTATCATTTACGATTCTATACTACATAATTCGTACTATAAAACCTTCTACAACAAGCGTTTCAAAATTACATTAACATCATCAAAATTATGGAATGAAAAGGTGTAATCTATGACAAAACGTATTAGAAAAAATTTTCAATAAGAAGCTTTATAAACAAAGCTCCAAAGGTCATGTAAAAATAATAATAATCTCATATACAATTAATGTACTCACCTGTCGCGTATGTTTTCTAAATACTCCGCGATGTAATTCGTCATCGCCGTCGCGAAGTCCTTGAACTCCTTAGCTTCCATTGGATCTAAAATATAAAACATGCAACTGTTTAAGTAACAAAGATGATTATTAAAAAAAAAAAAATTATAATACAATTAAAACTGAAGTTATTATAACTAATTCAAACAGCGGAAAATAATCGAACAAGCGTCACTCGCAACTTATACAAAGCGTATTAAAAATGTTTTGTGGCCTTTAAAGGACTTGCTCTTAGCCAACATTAGCACTATTGACGATAAAAATACGTTTACTATTGATAAAACAATAATAATAATCTTATTATATCTAACAACTGCAATATTTTTATTAATCAATTGGATTTTAGTATCAGCAAGTAGATTAATATCTTATTACTCCGATAACTCAAACAACTTTTTATTAGTCTGATTCTACTAGAAAAAAAATCAAAAATCTCTCGAATTACAATTTATATCATATATATAAAATAGTAAAAGTAAAGTAAAGTAACGGCCTGTTACTATGCCCATTGCTGGGCTAAGGCCTCCTCTCTCCGTTTTGGAGAGAAGGGTTGGAGCTAAGACCTACCACGCTGCTCCAATGCGGATTGGCAGGTTACACATATCCCTAGAATTCTCTAGAGATATGCAGGTTTCCTCACGATGTTTTCCTTCACTGAAAGCGTGTGATAAATTGCAATTATCAATTAGACACATAAGTTTTAATTGAAAAACTCATTGGTGCCTGCCCGGGTTTGAACCCATGATCGTCTCTTTAATAAAATATATAAAATATCTCTATATAAAAATATATAAATATCTATATATAAAATAGTACTTATTAAAAAAACCAAGCATTATTTTCATTAAACAAACCAATTTTTAGTTTTAGATCTTGATCCGACATGACAGGCCTAAAACATATAAAATATTGGTGAGAAGACGAAACAAATTTTCTTAAATTTAAAGATTTAAGTTACACATAAGAATAAACAAGGATCACTTTTTCTAGCTTAATACTTGATAAATTTTGAAATCAAATAAAACAGCATTTATTCATTCATTTACAGAATGTAAATAAATGCTGCTGGACTTGACTTGATAAAATTTGTATTAACGTAATCAATTAATTTTTTATTGCTGTTATCCTTAAAATATCGTTTTTTAGGTTAAAGATAAATAACAAGCAACGAGTCTGATAATTTTTGTTTCAGTTTCATAATTCTCCTGCCCTTACCCCACTCTAAGGCACAATATGTTTAAAGCATGCTGTAAAATGATTTGGCTAGGTATCTTACGACCAGCCGCCCAGCCGACCAACTTACCTTAGCCGCTTTTTATGACACCTCGGTAAGAAATGAGGGTGATCTATTCTACTCAGCGGAATACCAGACGGCGGGTCAACTTACCTTTGTTGCCTTTTACGACAAATTCAGCAAATAAACATTTTTATAACACGTTTAGATATTTTGTGGAAGTAGTGATAAAGAGAGACAAACGAATTTGTGGGTAGCCGAAAATGAATTATTGTTCTATACTTCCTGTGATATAATCTTAATACATATAATAATTTTATAATAAATTAATAAATTTTTAAGGATTTAATAAACCACCATTCAGTAGCAACGTTCAATGCCGAGAGAGTGGCGCAGTAGTTGTGCAACTGCGTAAGCAAGTGGTGCGAGGTTGTCTGAGGACCTCGTTACAATCACAACTATAAACAATTCTACGCTGTTTGAATCCGTACAGAATCATACTGAGTGAATTAAAAAGTACGTTAATCCTAATAAAAGTCATACACCCAATACTCTACATCGTTAAAACATTGTAGAGCGATGCATGGGTGTATTTTTTTTATATCTAATATGCAAAACTGCTAATGATAAGATTATTCTGTAATCTGTCGGCAATACTGAAACCATTTTATTTTATTTTATTAAATTGATATAAGATGATCACTTACTCAGTAAGTGTTTCAGTGAGTAGCTCGGATTTTATTATGTTACTAAAGAACAAATTATTCTTACATTTTTACAAATATAAATGAATGCCCAAAGAAAGAGTAAAACTTTGGATGGCACATTTTTGTGCTGTGCTTAATGGGTTATACATAATTTGCAAATGAAGATATATCTTCATTAGAATAAAAACAATTGTATTCCCTATTAATCATCTCACATTGTATATGTATAACTTGAAACAGAACTTATTGGGAGTTATTTTATTGGGGGGGGGGATAAATCCGCTTTACTCTTTTACAAAACTTAAAATTACTGTTTTATAACTAGATGCTATTTAGCTTGCAGCACCGGCGTTACAAAATATTTGTAATATATTTATATTACACGTCATTGCATTTTCACATATACATACAAAAATATATATAATACCAGTAAAATCTTTGCCGTATTTAAGAATATTTCCCATTCATACGAATACAAAATAAATTCTCACTTTAAGAAAGTTACAAGAGAATAAGAGTAGATATATGGATTTGTATTTTTTTTTATAATTCACGAGTAAGTGACTATTAAACAAATAACTAACTATATAAGGACGATATCTAGCTTTTAAATTTAATCATGATTGTTACAATTTTCAGGATCTAGAGGTAGTAACTACTAAAGATGTTTTCAGTTTATTCTTCACTTGAATAATGCAAAGTATATCCACGTATGTATAAAAGCTTCTATTTTCGACATGCCTGATTATGCAAGTACACAAACAAGTAGTACGAAAATCTTTTAATAGTATTGAGACATAGAGCGAATACAAAAATTCATCAATGGTATTATTATCAAAGTATTAACTGAGTCACACTCAATGAATTAAAGGGGCTTATAAAAGTTTTAATTAAAAATATTTTCTAAGAATTGTAAAAGTTGGTGACTACATTACGAAACTGTGGAGTTTCAATTGAATATTTAAGATCATTATTGAAAATTCTGAACGTAAAAAATCGGGTTATTCGATATCTCTTTTTTCTTGCCTTAAACAATTTTGATAGATACTCAATTTAGTTTACCAGTTGTTTTATCTAATATATTTAGCTGTATAGTATATAATGTATAAAAAAAATGAAATGTATAAAGACAAACTATCTTATATGATAATAACTTAATTGTACCTTAACGTCAATCGAATAACCCATAAAATTCCACGTTTAGCAAATAAAAGTCTGTGTTTGCATATTGTTATATGTAAAGAAAACTCAGATAGATCTTGTAAATTTAAACATAATTAAGAAACAAAAAGAATGTGTAACTTTTGTGGTCTGTTGGTTATTTTTTATTTATAATTAATATTTGATTTAATTTTATATAAAACTCTATTAACATATACAACAATATGATAATATGGTGTAAATAAGTTTTTCAAGAATAATGTAGGTTACTAAATTACTTATTACCATCACTGGTATGATAATGTCAAGGTAGCCTTAGAAGCGCACGCAAGATAGCGTTAATGAATTCAAAAGAAGTAAATCGCGGCTCGCGAGCGCAGTAATTAATGTTTCTTATACTATGATCAAAATTAAAACAGTGTATTGATTACGCCATAAGAAATAAACAATTACTTAGCCGATCTCTATGACGAAGTGCCAGATATCTGATTTCCATTATTTGCTAACGAATGAATTCAAAATACTGAATGCCTAATTATTTTTTTCTTGCAAATTTATCATTACAATAACTATTGTCTGGTTAATATAATTCATTAAATATTTATTTTTCAAAGTCCAATTAGATCATTCGTAGAGAACAAAGCTTTAAATATTTCATTATGCACAGATAAATCAAGTCGACCAAGGTCATTACTTAGTTATACAAATTATCGTTATATATAATTTATGCGACCGTTCAGAGAATCTGTTTGTATGTTTGTATTCCATCGAAGTATGCTTTACATAAACAACCAGCCGTGTATGTAATGTAATGTAATTACTATAATAAATAGCTGCTGAAAATCGTAATGGCATTGCTTAGTTTTCTCACTTAGGGGATTCTTACTCAAAATATGAAAGCCATCATTTCCGATTTGTATAGGCTTTATACTCCTAGTTTCTGAAATTTTCTGCAAACATAAACTATGAGACACTGTGATGAGACCACGAAACCGTTAACAAAACGTCGTGCGTATTAATCTCAAGCAGCATCTATATAACCTTAATAAATAAAACTTATATACTTAATCGAAATTTACAATTAATCATGTAATGCGATTTGAAAAATTTCTAGATATGTGCAAACTGCCATTTTGCATTGGATAAAATTCTCGTTTTATACGGCTAATTTACTCGTACTTTTGCTAGATAGAACGAATAGAGAGGTCTTTATTCATAACTTTTTCGTTAATTTCCGCTGTTCTTAAAACTACTATTGCAAATTAAGTGTTAAGCTGTATTATTCTAGTGTCCGAAGTTTCGAGAAGTGAAGGTATGATGTGTGACTTTGACTAGACACCAAGCCCTCAGTAGCTTTTGGTATCGTCAAATATTCATGTCATTCTCACTATTATCATCTCTAATTTCATCAAGGAGTTAACGTACACTATATTTAGGAATTTGCTTCTTGACAGTTAAGAAATGACTAAATATAAGAGTTACCTCAAAGTTCACTCGATAACGTTATTCCCCGAATACGTTCTCCAGGTATTTCCCTACAAAATTGTCGGTGAGATCCATTAACACGTTATTTCTAAAGTTTTTCCTTGACAAACCGGAATTCTCATTTCTCGTATACATTTTGATGACATTTATTAAATCCCTAAGTGTGTTTGTTTGTTTGTCCTATCTTATGCTAAAGGAACAACGGATCGATGCGATTTTTGGTAAGATGAATCACACGGACAAAGTCGCGAGCAGAAACTACAATAGTTACATATAATTTTTTTATATATTTCTACATGATCGCATCTGTCACCTTTTGTTTTGTATTCCATCATTTTTCATGTTTAGAATTAATAAGTAGACACCAATTTTAACTAATTACATAAATTTAGAACCAGTAGCAATTCAATTACTGCTAATTCAAATTTTATTATAAAAACTGAATTTATGTTTATGACGTACCCAAATATAACTATAATTACTGGTTTTATATACGGGTTTAAATAATAAAACCAACGATTTCACGCTAGAATAACCACGGGCAAAATATAATCATTAATTTTAACATTGAAATAATTGTTGAAATTTTTTAATTTTGAAATAAATGTTTAAAACATGATACTATTATTATAAAAATACTATTTACTATTATTATAAAAAGCCATATTTCAATAGCTAAGTTTCAACAATTTTTATAATACTCTACCCGAGAATGTAGAGCCAAGACAAATTAATTTTTTTTTGAAATCTAAAATATTAAATATAGGGGAATTATCATTTAAAGGTAATTAAATAAGTAAAGCTTAACAACGTTTTGTTTTGGGGGTTTCAAGGTTAATCTTCTCCATAACATAACTTTCAATGAGATATTAAATTACGATAAAAATTCTGTCTAAGATTGATTAGCGTTCACATCCGCTTCGTGTTCATTTTTTCCATCTATAATATTTACAATTCTGGGTATTCTATTTATTTTTGCCGGCAACAGGTCATATCATATAATCACATAATCATCGTCATCCTTCTGCTCTTATCCCACTCTAAGTGGGGTCGGCACACGTGTTACAAACATGCTGTCACACGATTTGACTACATCTATTACGACCGGCCGCCTGCCTGACGTCAATTTACCATAGTCGTATTTTACGACCCCTCGGTAAGAAAGAGGGTGGTCTATTCTACTCAACCGGGTGCCACACGGTGGGTCAACTTACCTTAGTCGCCTTTTACGACACCTCGGTAAGAAATAAGGATGGTCTATTATACTCAGCCGGATACCACACGGCGGCATAATCACATAATCATTTCCATGCCACATTGTCATGAACCGTTTCAGATTTTTTCCATTGTATCCGTTGAAATTGGTCTCTCCACCTAAGAAATTTTTAAATACCTATTTTATATCCGCTCTGCATCAGCACTTCTTCGTAAATAGGATCTTTCGAGGTATTTTAACAACTCGTTTAACTATTTAGAGCTTAGGCTGACTACGCCAGGAATATTTAATAAATAAAACCAGGGCAATAATGGCGGAATTTTCGGGCGCTTTTAGTTGTAAGTACTATGAATGCTGTAGAGCGCCATAAGAAAGCAGAAGATATAACGTAAATTTAGTTATTATATTGTACGAAGACTCGCATAAACTTCTTTTAAACACATAGGTAGATCAAATTTCTTGAATTATTTGAAATATAGAGACTTATAAACTATTAATCAATTATTAATAAGAATATGTAAAATTTTGCTTTGTTAAAAATGGTTGTAGGTAGTTGTAATTATACCTAAATCTATGGGGACATACTATTTTTATATTATTGGCAGCTTTTGGCTGTCTGTCTGTGATTGATTTTCTTACAATGTACTCAACGGATTTTTGGGCAATAGATAGGACAAATGTTGAGGAAGGTTTAAGTTGATAGGTAATACATTATAGTTTTATTTAAATTGAGTGGAATATAACGCGATAAAAACTTTGTGACACACTGATTTTGCCGCTTATATAAACGCGTATTTAAAATAAAAGAATAGGTCCAATAAGTCTATTTCGATTTTTTTAATGTCTGAAATATACAATACGCTGTTATCAGCTAAAAATATTGTATATTATTAGTAATACGTTTTGACAAGAAAGGTCAAGATTAAGATTATTATTGAAAGTTAATGTCCATTCGTTTTTTATACAATTTTGTGACGGCAAATATGTTTCAAGGTTATCATCTAATAATGCAAGGATCTGAGAACGGGTTCGATACCTAAGCTTTTAAATGGTTTATATACCTTCGTTATGAATACAATTTACGTTCAAACGTTGTCAAATCCATAACAATCATATTAAGGCACTTACTAACTTAACATAAGATAAACAAGATGATTTTAATGCTAATTGAATTTCCTGTTTAAATTAAATTAAATAATAATTAATGTGTAATTAATTGTCTGATCGACAACAGACTAAGGTCAAAGTAGCTTTGCCAATATACGCGTTAGAAGTGGGTTTCATCTTTTATTAGGTAATTTTTAAAGAATTTAAGCATTGTTAAATCACAACATCGTAAACTCTTTGAATAAATAGTAATTCTGTCACTTATCATTCATCCTTATACACTATCGCTGCTAAAATTCTTATATAGTACTTACCAAATAATAAAACTGTCTCCCAAAAAACAAACTTAAGTCAACAATAAATCGCCTTTGAATATAAATAAGGCAGTTTACTTATTACTTGTTAAATAACACTCTCTGACCACTACCTCGCGGCAACTGCCCTCCTGCACCTCGCCGCGGACTTTATATATGTAACTAGCGAAGGATCTCTATATACCCGTATATCACACTCAATTTATCCGATTAACTTTAGCGCATGAGCCGTGATAACAGAAACGTTAGACGTCCACTTTAGGGCTACAAAAAATCATATTTATTCGTACTACGGTTTCCTCCACAACTTAACTATAAACAGGCGAAATAGTATTCAAAATATATATGTTATATGTAAATCTATCTTTAGAATGAAACTGCATTCTGATTCATTGAAAACACATCTAATTTATTAAAATATATAAGATTTGAAATAACAATATATATAAATTATATTACCTTGATATGGATACTAAGAAAAGAGGAAAAAAGATGCTTATTTAATGACCCTATATCTCTGTTATGAAATATTTTAGCTATGACTTCAATGGTCAATAGTCAATGATACTAAATCTCTATATATCAGTACTAACCGGTAGTCGCTATGGGATAATACGCCCCCCATAAAAATATACATAACTACAGCATTAACTGGAATTTAAGAAACTTGGATTTCCCCAGCGACTTATAGTAAGTTAATGTACCAGGTAGAGCAATTAATGAATTTAGTGACGTTCACGTGACGTCAAATGTTTGTCTTTGTAAAACAGTTATTGATATCCACCTATAAAAATATTTTCCCCTTTTTCACACAAAGTACTGTGAGATTTGGCAATTTTAATTAATGTAGGGGCGCATAAAAAAGTTATTTATTTAATGTTTTAAATATCTTTAATCATATAAAAAATACATATTCATTTACTTAAAGAAATGGACGAAAAATATTATACTAGAATGTATCGAAAACCCCTAAACATATTTTTCATTAACTAACAAATAATGATCTAGCTTAGAAGTTATGATAGAATTATTTTATTTTCAGATTGTGATGCGATTTTGTCATGAAACCTATCCTCGTGATTATGCTTCGGTTAAGGGGCGAAACTATCGTAGAGATTGTCGTAGTGAGTGTGTGTAGCGCTTGTGTGACATTTTTGATACGTGTGGTGACTAGCCCTACATGTATAAAGAATGTGAACATTGTCTGTTTCCTACACTTAGCATTACAATTGCGGATTATAGCAAAGTAATTCATTAATATCATAACTTCTGTACTATGGAATTCCGCAAAGCAACGCCAGCTTCTAACATTTAAATGATCTAGCTTAATTGAAAACAGTGGACATCATTTATTTCTTTACAGATTTACCAGCTGTGCTAGCGGCACAAAATTGTCTCTAAATTTTTTTTGTATAAAAATTTTGAACATAAAAGTAGTTATTGTCAGTTAACCATAAGAGTTAGAGACATGTTGTCACGGACTTTTTTGCAGCATTTTGTAGCTATACTATTCTCTACTACATTTCTTTAGAGTATCGCTGGTTCCCAGCATGCGAGTTTTTTTTACAACTGCACATCTTTAACTCCACTTGCATTAGACGGTAATGTACTATGTCTTGAAACTTTCCGAAAGAAATGCACTATCTTTTAGTAAAAACCGTACAAAAATCTATTCAGTACATTTTAAGAAAATCGATCACGTACAGACAGACAACTTTTGGGGACTTTGTTTTATAATAAGTATAGATAATAGACACTCGTTGATTTATTTTAAGTTTATATTTTAAATGAATAAATCTGTTCTAAAAGTAACAATAAATTTCTACAATCTGTGGTTTCTATATATCTGTAAGGCAGCTCGCTTGTTAAGTGTTATCAGAAAGTGTTGATTCAATCGGCAGGAAACATAATTTATTTTTATTAATATATAAATAAAATTATTATTACAATTATTTGTTGCAATCATATAATCAATTAAAATCATCAATATTAAAATAATAACAGAATCGCGATTTTATACTACTATAACGTTTCTATGATTAGAAATATTAAATACCTACGTACGTATTTACAAATAGCATTATTTGGAAGCATTAAATGTAAGCGCAATTTTATTTCCGATGGACACTGTGTATAGCTATTAAAATTTTTATTATAAGTAACACGTTACATAATAATCGTTTAAAATATTATAAAGTATACTTAGTTCATATACACATTACTCATTGTTTAATTATTGAATCATCATTTTAAACCAGTATAGTTTTTTTCAGTGGTTTTTCTAAAAGAAAAGTGCATGATAATATTTATCATTCACTTCCTACAATATACTAGTAGACTCTACAAAAAACAAAACAAGATTTGTGGTTTTTTTTAATTTGACTTCCGAATTAATTAAATTAGTATTCTTCTTCTTATTTTATATGCCATATGTTATTCATAGCTGAAACTTTGTTTTCGGCAAGCTCATATTAATCATATAACAAAATGTGCATCATATTACCAATATTTGGAAAAAATTACTACTATTTCTCTTTAAATAAATATATGAAACTATTACACACACGGGTGTCCTTTTCCAAAGTAAGTTACTAAATACATGCTTTATTTTATTATAAAGATTATATATTTAAATATATAATTTTCAAATACATATTTCAATACATAAATTCAACACAGACTCAACAAAGATTTTTTTAATTGCCCTAAGCAGAATCGAACCCGCGACTCTCGGTGCCGAAGTTCACGGTCACTGCCACCTACATCAGCGGGCCATTCCGGAAAAAGTTCATTTTCAATTTTGTACTAGTATTTCTGACCGAAAGAACATGTACGAGTATAGTGGGGTGAGTAAAATGGAGGCGCATCACCGACACCCTTAGTCACGACAAGAAGAATTGAATCAATTCCCTGTACAGTCGGTAGAATCGTGGTGCTACAAAAAAGAATTGTATCTCTTACTATATGTTTTACAAGAAAAGAAATAATCATATTAATAAAAAGCAAAAACATGAAGACACTTTTCAAAAACTAACAAAATTATTTAAAAATTTTCCCATTCCTATAATCCAAAACTTCTTATAACTCGAACGAAATATCACTTATGATGAAGATCAATGCATGGATATGATGAAACACTCTTAATAAGTAATATTTTATAAATAATCTCGTATTACGTACGTATCGTACTTATATTATAAATCTGTCTGTTTGTAATCTGTCTATGTGAGGAAGTAGTTATATATGATAAAGACCACGATCACTTAAAATAACCAATTCAATCAGCTTCATGGTAACCATCATATTGGACGTGAATAAATCTTGTAATCAGAATTTGTTTTTGCCAACATTTTAGTAAACGTGTAAACATCGTCTAAGTGCAAAATTTAATGTACGCATAGTGTAGATAAGTGAATTGCACACCTAGATCTTATCTGTATTCGTTATCTAGCTGATGAATTTGTTTTTGATTGCCTCGTATCTTGAAGACCTCTGGATTGAACCAGATTATAGATTGTCCAATTATCACATCTATTACTGCTACATATTACTAGTAAAAAAATTGTGAAATCCAATTACGCGACATAAGAAATTTTATTTAAGCGCAATAATTCCAAACACCTTTCTTTTCGTAAGACTAATCGATACCAATATTATAAACATGAAAGTCTGTCTGTCTGTCCATCTGTTACGCTTTCTAGGATATACCGCTAGACCAATATGGATGAAATTTGGTACTATTAAGGTTTTTTTTCAACATACCATTTATAGAATAAAATGATCCCATCTTTCTTTCGTGAACAGGTGAAAAACACATTTTGCATTATTCATATACCTAAAGCTTAAGTTTGGGTATGGGAATTTTAGCATATATTTTTTTAATAAATCGAAAATATTCAACTTTTAAAAAAAGATATATTTTTATTCATTCAAATAAAAGTAAGTCAAGCACCACTTGTTGCGATTCGTACTCTGTAACCATGGAAACGGTGCGCCCACTTACCACCTCCACTACCCTCCTTTCAGGAAGTTGAGACTGGATTAAACGAGGGCTACCGCATATTCTATTCGAAATAGGAAAATATTCCAATAGAATTAATTCCTTTTGACATATTTGTATCGATATCAAAAATAAAAAGTATATAGGTATACATTTAAACAAACTTCTGTAACAAGCACTTACTACGGACCTATCACTCGGATCAACGTGCCTAAAACTTACCAAGCAAATCAATGGAGTGCACTCTGAACAGCATTGAAAGAAAATAAGAGTCATCGCTAGACATCTAGAGACTAACTCGGTTATTAAACACACCTTTGACAAAACTATGTGTATCTGCATCAGCCATCCTTTGGCAGGTTCTTTAACTACTATACGTTTAAACCCACATGAATAATAAAATAAGAAAACCATAATTAAATTTTCAGCTAAAGCTGTGAATTAAAGTAAGGCAGATATTATTTTATTTACATGCTATGTCGCTATTTGCTATTTCGGAAGCAACATGAGACACAGAATTCTTTACCTATTATCTTATATTATCTTATACCCTCTTCTCAATACCCCCCGCTCTCTACGCCTTCTGCAAGAAAGTAGATTGTTCCTGAATAAATGATATGCTGGAAATATAAACTAGTAGGACCACTAGAACTGATGTCTTTTTGCAAGATCTAAAAAATTCAATTTTCCGTAGTAGCTTACTCATTAGCACTAAGTACTCAAGCTCCGTTATGCAAACAAATTTTATGCATATCATATTACATACATGCTCAAGAAAGAAAATAAGAAATTTAGGAATGGGTAAAATATATAATATAATACATAGTATTTACTATACTGGCAACCCTGGTAAGTCGCTTCGTCCCGGGCAATTACGCCTCTAAAGCTTTTGATGGAGTATAGCTTTGGTTGTTTAAGTGGATTCAATGGACGTTCAAAGACGAGCATAACTCAACTGTTCATTTTATACATCATAATATACATTATAACATGAGAGACAATAACTCTGCTTAAATCTTAATAATTTTCATACACCTAGACCGCCTTGAGGTCAAGCTGGTGTAGGTGAGAGAACGGTAGCTGAGAGAACGGTATGAAGCCGCTAAAACATGACTATTAATAAGTGCTTAACGTTTGGTTAACCACAAGATATAATAAACTATATCTATCTCAATTAATAATCTAGACGGTTTTACCTAAATCATTTAATTGGTCTACAAAACTTAAAAACATGCATCAGTATATTGACTCCACCAGAGTCGAGTCTATCTCCTAATGGTTCCATGATGATAATTTAGCTTCACGCTTTGTGTTTAAGATCAATGTGAATAGTTTCTTAACCTTTTTCTCAGACATGGAATGTCGATTGAAATATGTTTTAATACGAGGTAGGAAAGAAATCAAATAAATTGCAAACAATAATATTCCTATATACAGTTATTAGTTTCAATAAGTTACCTAAATGACAAGTTACGTTATGATTACGTAACTTTAATTTATCTATAGTTATAAAACAAAGCCCCCTCTGCTTCTGTTTGTCTATCTGCCTGATCACGATAAACTCAAAAACTATTCAATGGATTTTTATTTGTTTGTAGCAATTGATATATTGATTCACGGGAAAAGACTTTATGTATACAAATTTAAAGTTTACATTTACAGTTACAACCCTTTTTAACTTAAAATAAATCTTAGAAAATCGTCAAGAACGTTGCAGAGATAGAATTTAGAAGGATGCAGTGTAAATCCTTAATAGTTAGTTATTTAAGTATTTTATGCTTAATATTACGATCCCTTTATTTCGTATAATTCAAATAAATATCTTCTCCTCTCTTAATTGTTGCAAATGAAAGTTAAAAAGGAGAAATATTAATAAACGGCTGCTAATAAGATATTATTCCGTATTTTATTTTCTCTATGAATAATTTCTTAGTCAATGGTTTCTAACAATCAGTACCACAGATATGTTACTGTATCCTGTTCCTTTTTATAGAGTAACTAATTACGAACAATTGATATGGATAATTAAAAAAAAATGTTTACTTATATAATTTGAATCTTTTTATTCCATTTTTAAGGCTTTTCATTTCGTTACAACCCAGTCGTATCGAAAATTGCTACCTAATGTAGTGGTAAACTAACAGTTTATTCCTGGCATATGTGTGTATGTACGATCTCTAGCCTTGTGTGTAAAAGGAACATAGTTGTACTACACTAGAGTAGAGGAACCACAGTCATGCTTGTAAGTTCATTGTCACAGTATATAATGAGAAGGAAGATAAAACTCGTAATCACGCATAAAAATGTCTTTTTTATGCGTGATATGACAGAAAGATACACATTCATTTGCTTTCTCCTCATTGTATAGGGCTCATTTTAGGCTGGATTTCTACTTTAGTATAAAATTATTCTTTATCTGTTTATGATGACATAATACGCCGGTTGAGAACCATAGATCATTATATAATGCTCAAATTAAATTTATTCGTCTCTGTTCTCTCTATATGTCAATGGCCTTTGACTTCCCCTTACCCTTGCTCACTTCACCCCCTCCAGACCCATCCCATCTGACGAGAAAGTTTAGGTTCAAAGTCTGGGTCCAAATTTTTATAGTTTTATTGCACTTTATTTATATTTTAAGCTGTTATTAACATAACATAAGTTATCAAGTATGTCTAATAGTAAAATGCTTAATGCACTAAGGATCCTTAAACGCCGTAATAATGTGAATTTTTTAAGTAGTAAGTAATGTTCTAATAATTGCAGTATCTAAATTGTAACTCATTTGTGAATATTGAGAAGAACTTTACACAAGCGACATGTGTAAAATTAGAAAGTTATTTGTTATCTTTAAAATATCATTAATACTCCATAATTAATCTAAATTTATTTCTTAGCAAATCATTATTTTATATGTATATTTATTACATTTTATTTACATTTTAGGGGTACATAACAGGCATTTTGCCGCTGCGGCCTCACAAAGTCACACAAAATGTAAATTGATCAATGGGGTATATGTTGTAACTTTAGATTCGCCTAATGTTAAGGTAAGCAATTAAAACTATTTAGTAGTAAAATACTTCCAAAGTCCTCTTAATAATTAAGGTTGTATATAAATTAAATTTCTAATAGTTGTAAAAAATACTTCTTGGAAGAGTCAATTTTCAATACTGAATTAACAACTGCATAACACCTTTTAAATAATCTTGATTAATATTTTAGGATTAGTAAAAAAAGAAGTTGTTTCATCAATAAGTTGAAATAAAAATTATAACACATTTGTGTATATATTATTATCTGATATCAGGTGATTAATAATGTAGCAACAATTATGCACCTACGACATAGTACCTCAAGAGAACAAAATTTATTTGCTACTAGTATTTGAGTTGTACTAGAATTTAGTACACATAAGCTATATGTGGTTATAAAATTATCAGAAGTCTAAAGATCCTCTATAGACAAAGACTAACAAACAACTATCTAAAAAATTCTAGTTCAAGTAGTTGATTTATTTATTTGCCATAATTATGGGTACATATTTTGTATGTAGTAAAAGGACATAACATTTGATGGGATTAGCTATGGAGACACCTAACAAACATTACATACTATTATATGAACCACATGTAACCATACAGCAACTTGTGGCCAGATCGGCCAGACTTTATAATATAATGTAGCACTTTATTAAGATATCCTTAATACTAAGAGGACACTATTATATTCTCAATCTAATATTTTAAAACTTGTCTGAAAAATCTATTTATTCAAGGTCAATTCATTAAATGAGACTGTTATGAATGAAGTTTCAAGTATTGTAAATGAAATTGAATCAAATCCTGCTATCGAAGCTGCTGTTTTTATATCAGGAAAACCAGGATGTTTTATAGCTGGTGCTGATATTGGCATGATTGAAAGCTGCAAAACTAAAGAAGAAGTTGCTAAACTTTCCAGAAATGGTATAAAATTATGATAAAAGTTCTATTAAGACATTAATTGTAGTGATTATTTATCTAAAATGATGAATGTCCATATTCTTTAACATGAATTTTTGATATTAATTGAAATTATTGATGATGTAATTTGGTTACTTACTAAACCCTGTAATGTTGGCCTGTGGTGTTGGAAGTTGGAACCTTGTTATCCTGTACAAGTTGTTATTTCCCTATGTATAAAATGCAAATCATGAAATGAAATGTATAATATAATAATAATAATAATAATAAATATATGGGACATTTACACACACGGTCGTCCAGCCCCAAAGTAAGTAACTTAATACTTGTGTTATGGGTGATAGACAACTGGTAAATATATACATATATAGTTTTAAATACATACTTAAATACATATACACAACCAGACTCGAAGAACCAACAAATTTTAAATAGAAAATGTTAGTTCTCGGCGGGAATCGAACCCGCGACTCGTGGTTCCGAAGACAGGGTCACTGCCAACTGCGCCAAGGGCCAGTCAACATGTTTTCATTATGACAGTTGATAATATTTGTATCTGCACAAATATTCTAGTATTATCAACAATCCATTGAAGGATCTGGTCACAGTTCGAGGAGGCCTTTGTCCAACAAACAGACATAATTGTTGGAAAATAATATTCTTATTTTAAATCAAAGTCTCTAACTGTCTGAATAAAGGCTTAAATAAATAAATATCAATATCCATTAATAATTTATCCAATATTATTTTTTACAAAGGTCATGAAATTTTCAAAAGAATTGAAAATTCACGCAAGCCATTCATAGCTGCTATTCAAGGGAGTTGTCTTGGTGGAGGCTTGGAGACAGCACTTGCTTGTAAATATAGAATTGCTGTTAAAGACTCCAAGACATCATTTGGCCTGCCAGAAGTGATGTTAGGGCTTCTACCTGGTGGTGGTGGTACACAAAGGTAAAGCTCATACAATTAATTGAAAACTAATTTACCATGCAATCATAAGAATAATAAAATTCACAATTTCAGATTGCCAGCACTCACATCAATTCCTACAACATTGGACTTAGCACTTACAGGAAAGTCTGTTAAAGCTGATAAGGCTAAAAAACTTGGTATTGTTGACCTTTTGGTTTCTCCACTAGGACCAGGTACATATTTAAATTTTAAAGATATTGTATCTTTTTATTTAGTTTTTACATATGATAATTGCTATATAGTACTTGTAATAGATAAAATTAAAGATTTAATTATTATTATCCTTAGCCCAAATATTTTTCTTGTTTGTTATCTGAATTTATTTTTTAGGTATTGGGCAACCTGAAATCAATACTATGAATTACTTGGAAAATGTTGCAATCCAAATAGCAAAAGATATAGCTTCAGGTAAATTAAAAGTAGATAGGACTAAGAAGGGCCTAATAAATAAAGTAACTGCTGTGGCCATGCAGTGGGATTTTGTGAAAAACTTCATTTTCAACAAAGCTAAGGAACAAGTAATGAAAGCCTCCCGAGGTTTATATCCAGCACCGCTTAGGGTTTGTATACATTTTATTAACCAAATTGAGAAAGATTTATGGTTATATGAGTTTTAGCTACTAACGTCTTGGAATTTAATCACACTATATAATTTTTGTACTAATTTATGACATTTTAATACACAAGTGAAAATGAAAGAAATTTTAATTGTATAATAAAATAAATTTAATCAAAGTAAGTAGATAAAACCTAAAACAATATAAAGAATCACAAAATATTGTTTTAGATTTTAGAAGTGGTAAGAACTGGTGTTGATAAAGGCCCAGTGGCAGGCTATGAGGCAGAAATTCAAGGATTTGCGGAACTTGCTATGACGCCGCAGAGCAAAGGCTTAATTGGCCTCTTTAGAGGTCAGACTGAATGTAAAAAGAACAGATTTGGCAAGTCTCAGATTAAAGTTAAATCGGTAAGTAAAGACTGTCCTACCATGTTTTTATTTAAAACAAAGTATATTTAATGATCTCAATAACCTATGTTACGTTTCTGAATCTATCATTTCACCAAAGTTAAGTGTTTAAAATTGTTAAAATTGAGAAACAATAGTAATAATAAAATTATTTTGCTCTAATCCGCGATACAGTAAATAGAAAATATATATAGTGTTAAATGTTTAGTGGACTATCCATTTTTTCTTACCTGTTACATGTAGGATTCGAAAAAACACATGCACAAACGTTCACCGCTGCCACCACAATACACAAGAACTACACACCTTCACTATCACAAACTCAACAATCGTTTCGCCCCGCAACCGAAGCATCATCTGGAGATTCCACGACAAAATCGCAAAGCATAAAAATAGTAATACAATTTTTGTTAAAATTGACTCTTAAAAAAATACCTGTACTTACGACTTTCTATATTATTATAAACCGTTTTTCGGAATACGATACTATATTTCTCGGATACGAGGAACAAACAAAAACTGAAGTATATAAAAACTTTCTAAAGCTTCTTAAAATTACTGATTTCACTTGACTTAGACACAACGTGAATAAAAACCTTGATAGGTTGATAATATATGGCGTTTCTCAATGTTATCCTATTCCTGTTGAATTAACAGGATATCTATTTGTTACCCCAGTGTATAAGAAAGAATCATGCCAAATTTCGTCGATATAGGTTCAGTGGAATCACCGTGAAAGCGGGACAGACAGACAGATTTTTTATTTTATAATATTAGTATGGATTTACTTTTTTTTTATGCCATTGTCCATATGATATAGCTAATTCACTCTTTAACAAATTACAAACTTGCACAACACACCATCATTTTGCAAGGGTGGCATTGCAATAGTATAAACTAGTACAATTAAACTCATCACACCAGTGTCGTCAGGCCAGCATATTTGTCAACATAATTATATCAGTGTATTAAAGTTATAATATAATTATTTTGCTATAATCCGCGTTTGTTAAGAGAATCTATGTAACGCTAAGTGTACGAAGCAGGAAACGTCCACATACCTTATACATGCAGGACCAGTCACCGTATCACAAAACGCCCCCACCAACAACACTACACACAAGCACTGCGACATTCTCTACGATCGTTTCGCCCCGTAACTGAAGCATCAACACGAGGATAGGCTCCACGACAAAATCGTAATACAATTACCATTAGCATTATATAGATTCTCTTCACAAACGCGGGTTATAGCAAAATAATTCTATATATTCTATTCTGTACTGTGAAATTCTTCAAAGTAACGCCTGTTTCTATAAATTGCAGTGAACAATAATTAACTTTTGACTGCTTGGGCAATCTAGTGGCCTAGCAAAAACATCTTCTTCTTTCTCCTACCCTTATCCCACTCTAAGTGGGGTCGGTACAACATGTTTTTCTCTTCCATTCTCTTCTATCATTCGCCAACTCTGGCGCTACTTCTTTTATATGCATGTCATACTTCACACAGTCCAACCATCTCTTTTTAGGCCTTCCTCTAGTCACATATCCATCCATATTCATACTAAACACTCGTTTGATCACATGATTTTCATCCCTCCTCATTACATGTCCATACCATCCCAATCTTGCACCTCTCATCTTTTCTATAATGGGCGCAACTTTCAGACTTCCCCTTATATACTCATTTCTTATTTTATCAAGTCTTGTCACACCACCCATCCACCTTAACATCCTCATCTCATTTGCATGTACTCTTCTTTCATCCATCTTTAGCAGCAAAAACAAAAACATGTTAATCAAATTTAAATCCAGATCGGCGTTCTCGGAGCGGGTTTGATGGGAGCAGGCATTGTCCAAGTATCCATAGACAAGGGATACTCGGTGGTCATGAAGGACGCGACTAACGCCGGCCTGTACCGCGGAGTCGGTCAAATACAAAACGGACTAGTTACTGCTGTTAAAAGGAAGAGAATCTCTTCGTAAGTCACTAATATATTATTATATGTTTATTGAATACTACAGTGATGACTATTTATTAAATAATACTCCAAACTGTGGATTTTACTTCTTCAAATTTGATTATAAGTAAGAGGTGCAGATATCCCTTAAAATGTGTGATAGATTAGATACAGTAAAAATTACCTTTTTCTGCATCTGATTTAGACTTTACTTCTTTACACTCTATGTAGATTCATTATATACCTACTTTGAACAATACATAGATAAATTTCTTCATCACCAGTTCTTAGATTAATATGTGGTGGATCGACAACCTCATGCCGAGTCAGTGACAAAACTGTGTATTATTTCACTATAGTAAAACACATATACACAACTCCCAGACGTATAATAATCATTCAAATTTTTATGAAAATGTGCTAGCACTCTATATTGTTACTTTTTTCTTACAGCACTTCCTTTACTTAAAAAAAAAATTAGTTATGAAATTTAATATTACAGATGCAACAAATATGTATGTGGTTTTATTATTTATTTGCAGCTTACAGAAGGATAAGTTTTTATCAAATCTCCTACCAACTCTGGACTACAGCAAGTTCAAGAACGTAGATTGTGTTATCGAAGCGGTGTTTGAGGATATAAATATCAAACACAAGGTCATCAAGGACCTGGAAGCTGTTGTGCCTAAGCACTGCATCATCGCCACTAACACTAGCGCCATTCCGATCACCAAAATAGCTGCAGGCAGCAGCCGTCCTGATAAAGTAATTGGTAAGTATTTCCAAACACATCCAAGTATTTGTTAAATCTGCAGTACGATCCTTAAAAAAATGATCTTTCTTGGCTAAACATTAAGTATGAAGATATTGTATAGAAGTAGGTGTTATTAATTTATAATATAATAGAATTTTGAATAATGAGAGATTAAAAACATACTACGAGGTGTCGTAAAAGGCGGCTAAGGTAAGTCGACCCACCGTGTGGTATCCGGTTGAGTACATAGACCACCCTCATTTCTTACCGAGGTGTCGTAAAAGGTGACTAAGGTAAGTCGACACGCCGTGTGGTATCCGGCTAAGTAAAATAGACCACCCTCATTTCTTATCGACGTGTCGTAAAGGGCGACTAAGGTAAGTCGACACGCCGTGTGGTATCCGGCTGAGTAAATAGACCACCCTCTTTTTTACCGAGGGGTCGTAAAATATGATTAAAGTAAGTCGACACGCCGTTTGGTATTCGGCTGAGTAAATAGACCACCCTCATTTCTTATCGAGGTGTAAAGGGCGACTAAGGTAAGTCGACACGCCGTGTGGTATCCGGCTGAGTAAATAGACCACCCTCGTTTCTTATCGAGGTGTAAAGGGCGACTAAAGTAAGTCGACACGCCGTGTGGTATCCGGCTGAGTAAAGTAGACCACCCTCGTTTCTTATCGAGATGTAAAGGGCGACTAAGGTAAGTCGACACGCCGTGTGGTATCCGGCTGAGTAAATAGACCACCCTCGTTTCTTATCGAGGTGTAAAGGGCGACTAAGGTAAGTCGACACGCCGTGTGGTATCCGGCTGAGTAAAGTAGACCACCCTCATTTCTTATCGAGGTGTAAAGGGCGACTAAGGTAAGTCGACACGCCGTGTTGTATCCGGCTGAGTAAATAGACCACCCTCATTTCTTATCGAGGTGTAAAGGGCGACTAAGGTAAGTCGACACGCCGTGTGGTATCCGGCTAAGTAAAATAGACCACCCTCATTTCTTATCGAGGTGTAAAGGGTGACTAAGGTAAGTCGAAACGCCGTGTGGTATCCGGCTAAGTAAAATAGACCACCCTCATTTCTTATCGAGGTGTCGTAAAGGGCGACTAAGGTAAGTCGACACGCCGTGTGGTATTCGGCTGAGTAAATAGACCACCCTCATTTCTTATCGAGATGTCGTAAAGGGCGACTAAGGTAAGTCGACACGCCGTGTGATATTCGGCTGAGTAAATAGACCACCCTCTTTTTTACCGAGGGGTCGTAAAATATGATTAAGGTAAGTCGACATAAGGCAGGCGGCCGATCGTAAAATACGTAGCTAATTCATGTTACAGCATGTTTATAACACGTTGTACCGTACTTACTTACTTACTTACCCCACTTAGAGTGGGATGATGATGGATGATGATGTTGGAATGACTTTTAAGGCCACCCCTATTAATCGTGTTTATTTTTTTTTAAAGTTAAATATTTCCTGCTAAAAAACTTCACTGAATTAACTTTTTTTTTATGTATGCTGCTGATGTGTGTACTTAAAATTAAAATAATGTCGTAAGGTCGGTACCACCTGTACAAAATAATGTTATAATATCGTCGAAAACCATTTTTTTTATTAAAAAAAAAAGTAAAGTACCAGCCTGTTACAATCCCACTGCTGGGAATAGGCCTCTTCCCTCCGTTTCTGGAGAGAAGGGTTGGAGCTAAGACCTACCACGCTGCTCCAATGCGGATTGGTAGGTTACACATATCTCCAGAATTCTCTAGAGATATGCAGGTTTCCTCACGATGTTTTCCTTCACCGAAAAGCGTGTGATAAATTGCAATTATCAATTAGACACATGAGTTTTAATAGAAAAACTCATTGGTGCCTGCCCGGGTTTGAACTCGTGTTCCCCTCGAAAGAGTCGCACGGTCTCACCGCTGGGCTATCACAGCTTTATTTTTTATATATTATTTTATATATTATTTTTTATATATAAATTTTTTATTAGGTATGCACTACTTCTCGCCGGTAGACAAAATGCAGTTACTAGAGATTATTCGTCACCCTGGCACCAGCGATGACACGGCGGCCGCGGCCGTCGACGTCGGCCTGAAGCAAGGCAAGGTGGTCATCACTGTGGGAGACGGACCCGGCTTCTACACTACCCGCATCCTGTCCACGATGCTAAGCGAAGCTGTCAGGTATTTTTTTTTTTATTTATCTTTATTGTATAAACAAAAGGCGGACTTATCCCTAAAAGGGATCTCTACCAGCCAACCTATGAGTAACAGAAAGAAAATGAAAAGAAAAAAAAATTATGATGGAAAAAAAAGGAAGGAAGAAAAACAAAAATAACGAAACACTATACATAGATTAAAGTTGAAAATAAATGAATAAAATAATAGATAATAGTGATTATTTGAATTGATTAAAATGTAATTTAATATTGATAATAAGCTAAATTTAATTTAAATGACTTGAGACAAATATTTTTTAGTCTGTGACTTAAATGCTGATAGGGAAGGAGATTTGCGGATTGATACAGGTAAATCATTCCACAGCTTTACACCTTGAAAGCTAAATGATCTCGAGTAAGTCAGTGAGGAGCATTTAGGGAAGGCAAGATCTAATGTATTTAAAGGTCTTATGCCCGGTTTCACCAACCACCCCTAAACTATCACTTTGCTAAGGGACACCTAACTAAATGGGACTCCTAAACAGACCCCTTACTTAAATTTGATTTCACCAATGAATGTTACCCCTAACTATGGGAATCCTAACTATGTGACTTTTTTTTACCATAATAGTGCGTGACTTGCTATCGGTATTTACGATTGATAAAAAATAAAAAGGTTTTGTGCAAAATTCTAATTTATATTGAATATTGAATTATTTCTGTAACAAGAAATAACTATCAATTAAGATTATTAAGTATGAAATGAAAGTGCTTAAGGTGTATATCTTGCGAATGGAACTGTGTATTTTAGTTATGTTTAGCACATTATAGTAATATGCTAAACATAACTACACACATTTTTTCAACTTATTAATTATAGTTAGATGAGAAGAAACTAAGATCTAATAAAATAAATAGTCCTTACTCACCTATTATCTGGGTATTCCAAATAAGGCTCAATCTTTTCTAGTAAATACAACACTGTCGATTTATATAACCTATATCTCTTAAAAAAGTCTACTTCATCAAAATTTATAAAATGATTTGGCCGCTTTCGATAAAGTTTTGGTCTTCGACTTCTATTCACGTCAAAAATAGTATCAATAGTTTCTAAATTATCGAATAAATCAAATAAATCACTGTCCATTTTCGTCTTGTAGTTTCTTTTATAGTTGTGTGTCGGTTTGGGGAGTCGACAATCCACTCCTCAAATTTAAGAGTCCCATAAGCGGTTAAGTGACCCCTAAATGTTGGTGAAACGAAAACAGTCTCCTAAACGTCCTCTAAATATACATAGGGGTCTCTTAAATTGTAGGGGATGTCGGTGAAATCGGGCATTAGCCGGCCACATCCAACATTCGACAAAAAGTTGAAACGTTCTTTAAGATATATTGGTTTACTGATATTTATTACATACCCGTACCCCCGACATTGTACCTACTTAAATCTATAGATTAAGTTAATACTCCCATTACCCTCATCCCTTATTCCCACCAGAGATAAATGGTCATTCCATTCCCCAAGCACAGGCGGGGTGGCGGTGGACGTATCCATTAGCGGAAACCGTCACACCGACCTGTAGCGAGTTTGGCCACGGCGTTGGGCGTTTCTCGCCAGTGGATCAAAAAAGAACAGAAGAGAGAAGAGACCCACGTAAAATAGGAAAAAAAAAAACTTAAATCTATACTTATTATAAAACAAAGTCCCATAAAGCTCTGTATATAAACGATTTTCTCAAAATCGACTGAACGGATCTTTGTACGGTTTTCACTAAAAGATAGTGCAATACTTCCAGATGGCTTACGTAAATAGTACCTATCGGTATTATGTAAATTGTGTTGAAAAGATCGCGCAGATGTTAAAAAACTTGCTTGCTGGGAGCTATAGTCGCGTGCGCTGCGTAAACCAGCAGAGATACGCTAAAGTAATGTACTTGAATTATAGATCTATAAAATACTACCTAAAAGTCCGCGATAGCATGTTAGAGACATGCTATCTCTCACGGTTAACTAACAATAGCTACTTTTTCTGTTCAAAATTCCGAAAATACGGCGAAAGCGTTGTTGGCACAACTAGTAAATAAATAAATAAATATATGGGATATACACAGTCGTCCGACCCAAAAGTAAGTAACTTAATACTTGTGTTATGGGTGATGGACAACTGGTATATCTACCACATATATAATTTAAAATACATACAATACATTGGCTCGAAGAACTAAAACATTGTTTATTGAAAATGTCGGCCATCGGCATGGAATCGAACCCGCGAACCGTGAAGTTGAAAGCAGGGTCACTACCTACTGAGTCAAGAGAGTCAAGGCCACTTAAGAGTTTGTTTTTATTCTTTTTTATTCTTTTACCTACTAGTTACTTACAATATACTTTCGTTATGAAAGCGTAACTGACATATTTTCACACTTATAATATTAGTATGATTGTAGAATACAACTTCTAGACGAAAAATAATAGCTACGTTATTTCTTTGTTCTTCATTCAGTGGGCTTAAATTTAGGTTGACAATGTTATAGCCGATGAGTAAAAACTCTTTGCAAATTGATAGTACCTCAATTATTATTATATAAACATCAGGTTTCATTGCGAAAAATTTAGTTACCTTTGTATAAGGTTTGACGTTGTCAGTACCTCAATTGTATAGCGTTAGTTGTTTCAGGTGAAGGGTTAAAAATAAGGTTTCCACTATTTGAAAATAATCAAAATTTTAGTTTTACCCTTTTTTTCACCGTACAATCTCCTTTGTGTTCTCCATCGTCCGTGACATGAGCAAAGTAATCTGTGCAAGTATGGCACTCCTAAAAGCTATTAACGGAAAATTGAATTGAATAGCGTTAGAGCAAATAACAGCAGGCCTACCATGAACTCTTATTGTGACTCAATTTAAGACGTAAACTAAAATAAGACGCACACTAAAGTCGTTGCCGAGTGAGCGTTCGTAATGCGTCCTAAAAATATGTGCGTAAAAGAGACAGAGTTTTCTATAGTTCATATAACGTTATCCTTTTCAAATACTACGACTCCAATGCAATCCACAGTTCATGGTACGAAAAAAAGCGGTTCGGTTTAGGTATTGACTTTGAATGATTTATAGAAGCAGGCGTTACTTTGCGGAATTCCATATTACAAGCAATATAACAGAACTAACTACTTTGCTATAATCCGCACGGGTTAAGTGAATGCATGCAAAGCCAATGTGTATGAAGCAGGCAAAATCTACGCACCTTATACATGCAGGACAAGCCACCACATGCACCCCAAGGCGTAATTCACCAGCAACAACGCACACAAAAGCAGCACACACACCCACCACCACAATCTCGACGATCGTTTCGCCCCGAAACCGAAGCATCATCAGGAGGATAGGCTCCACGACAAAAATCGTAATGCACTACGATTAGTAATGCACTACGGCTTGTCCTGCATGTATAAGGTGCGTAGATTTTGCCTGCTTCATACACATTGGCTTTGGATGCATTCACTTAACCCGTGCGGATTATAGCAAAGTAGTTAGTTCTGTTATATTGCTTGTACTGACTTTGAATTGAATCGTTATCTAAAAGTTCATGGTATGCCTACAGGTCTCTAAACCACAGTTGGGTTTGCGAATTTTTTACGCAATGAGAGATACTACACCTAGGAGACGCTTTTACTTTTAAATCGATGTCTATAAAAATAATAATGAGTATATTCGTATCTAGGTTACTCCAAGAAGGCGTCGACCCTAAGGACCTGGACAACATAACAAAACAGTTCGGATTTCCTGTAGGAGCCGCAACACTAGCCGACGAAGTCGGTATAGATGTAGGTTCTCACATTGCTGTCGATTTGGCAAAGGTAAATACCAAGATTAAATTTATTGATTAGATGATTTATAGAAGCAAATATAGAAAGCAAAAAAGTTAAGCGAATGCATGCAAAGCTAATGTGTATGAAGCAGGCAAAATTCACGTACCTTACACATGCAAGTCAACACGTGTATCCCAAGACGTCTCCACCATAGTTTCTGTAATATGGAATTGCGAAAAGTAATTTAAAAACAATGAGCTTGACCGTTCAGTAGGCCTACCATGAACTTTTAGATAACGATTCAATTCAAAGTCAGTACCTAAACCGAACGGCCTTCTTTTCGTACCATGAAATGTGTTTGAAAAGGACAACGTTATATGAACTATAGATAACTCTGTCTCTTTTACTCACATGTTTTAGGACGCATTCCAAACGCTCATTCGGCAACGACTTAAAGTGCGCGTCTTTAAGACGTCATGGTATGAAAAAGCAAAACAATTTATAGTTAATAAAGATACCAATTTATAGTTAATATAGATATAGTTAATAGATAAACTAGTCGGGCTAATCCGATAAAATTAGACGTGAGTATAGCCGGTATCTTTATTAACTATGAATACTACTCACGATAGTTTAAATTTAAAAATTGCTAACCAAAACAATTTAGTTTACATTTTCAAATGAGTCGCAATAAGAGTTTATGGAAGTTAGCGTAGCAGATTAATTCATAATTCAAAATGAGCAGTAAACCTAGTGAAATAGTTTTACCGGAGTGGATGCTTAAGCACATATCGTTCAATAGATAATCTAAAGCACTTTTCTTCATGACAATCAACTATTTAAGGCGACAAAAACGCAGTAGTGCTATAACCATACGCTGTGATAGTCCAGCGTTGACACCGTGAGTCTCTTTCGAGGAGGTCACACCCTGGGCATAAATTAGGTTTTCTATTAAAACTTGTGTCTAATTGATAATTGCAATTTATCACACGCTTTTCATTGAAGGAAAACATCGTGAGGAAACCTAAATATCTCTAAGGAATGCTAGGGATATGTGTATCCTACCAATCCGCCTTGGAGCAGCGTGGTAGGTCTTAGCTCCAATCCTTTTCTACAAAAACGGTGAGAGGAGGCATATACGCAACAGTGAGATAGTAACAGGCATATATATTACAAATTCAAACCCATAATAAAGCCCAAATTTACACATCGAAAATTCCATTGCTATAAATTTTTAAGCCCTTACTAGTTGTTATAGAAGAGATGACTGCCTGAAGATCATCCTTTTTTGCATATTAAAAATTAGGCTTGTTATAATAATCAGTGGGAATTCGACTACGAAAGCGATAAAATAGTATATGTATACTAATAAGTACTACTAAAAAGTATACAGACTATTATCCATTACAGCAGTTTAAAAACTATTAAAAAGAGGCTGCCATCAGCCTCTTTTTTAAATCAACAGTACTGTTGAGGAATACTTAGATGACAAGAATGTGTAGATATAGTTGCACTTTTACCACATGCTATGCAGTAATGTATGTATGTAAGCATGCATAAGAATTATATTTCAAAAAGAGCAACCTCCGAGTTAATCGTTGGCTCTTCTCGGTAGGAACAGCCTTCCGAACCAGCAGGAGAGTTGACGATTCAAAAGCGCTTATTTACAAGTTTACTTGAATATTTTGAATATGAATATCACAGGCTGATAAGCTTCTTCTTATGTAAAAACATTACATCTTCCAATACTTAAAAACTACTAACAATTATCAATTTCAGGCGTTTGGAGACCGTCTTGGTGGTGGAAATGTTAACATTATGCAAGATCTAGTCAAAGCCGGATTTATGGGTAGGAAGTCCGGCAAAGGTTTCTATGTGTACGAAAAGGGCACTAAAAATAAGGACGTTAACCAAGAAGCAGTGCAGCTGTTAAAAGAAAAGTACTCTCTAGAGCCACGTGGCGCTAATACCGTTGAAGATCAACAGTTGAGAATGGTATCCAGGTAATGATTTTATAGCAATTCAAACACTTGGTATTGTGAAAAAATGTTAAAACTCATCAAGAACAAACCCCACTTCTGTACTTTGCTGTAACTTAGTCTGAAATGTATTATTAACGTTTGTAAGCGCTTGGCATCCTGTCCGTGTGACAACAAAATCTGTTGCGTAACACTATCATTATCATTATATTCTAAATTCAAAAACACAGATTATCGAAAAATTTACAGACAAATTGAGATAAGCTATTTGAATTTTTAAATAAATTATACTTGAAATGTTTATTTTAACGAACTTTGGTATTGTGATGGTACCGTTCGTCTATTCGTCGAATTATTCTAAGTTACCTATTAAAATTCAAATTTTCAAATTCAAAATATTCTTTATTCAAATAAATTTGTAACCAAGTGCTTTTGAATCTTCAAAATCTATTACTGCTTCGAAAAGCTGTTCGTATCGAGAAGAGCCAGCAAGAAACACAGCGGTTGCTCTTTTTAAAGAGTAATAAATAAATGTAACTACATTTGTGTACCCTCTAGTAATAAGGAAATGTTTGTACCATGTTACCCATTACTGTCTTGTACAGGGTAGAGTAGCTATATCTACACATTCTTATCATTTAAGTAATCCTCAACAGTATAGTAGTAGGCTTTCCGTATCAGCCTGTTTTTAACAGTGTTTTTAAACTGCTGTAATGGCAAGGCTAAAATTTATTGCAGAATTTTAAATCCATAAACGATGTACGTACTTTTGCTAGGCGCAAAGCAGGAGCCGCAAGCTTATGTCGGTAGCTACTTTGTCTATTACATACATCACCTATCGTTTTATTTTATTTTTTTAATATTTTTATGTACAAAATTGTACCTGGATTAGGTACATAGTATAGTTATTATAGTATAGGCACATAAAGCATATAGTTTGTCACTTATCAATGTAATATATAATTGAACTTGCGTTTTCATACTAAGTCGATTTTGAATATCTTGAACATCTTAATAGTCTTGAACAGACTGTGATTGTTTTGCGTTCAAATATCAAATATCATAAAATATAATAAATATCATAATATAATAAAATTTAAATATCGAGGGACAATCGTATAAATGAATAATTATAGATGAGCCACGTACACGCTTACGATTGGTGAATATCATCCGTTGCTATGAAAAATTGAAAATAAAAAATCTATCTTTAAAAAAATTGTAGAATGGTATTATAAAATCTTGTAGGGTTCTTTATCACCTTGTTGGTTGTACACAAATAATTAATGCAGGTAGATTCTAATCTTTTTAATAATCTAATATTTTTTACAGATTTGTTAATGAAGCAGTATTATCACTCGAAGAAAAAATCTTACACAGTCCATTAGAAGGTGATGTGGGTGCGGTATTCGGCCTTGGCTTCCCTCCATTTACTGGTGGACCTTTCAGGTAAATAAACTATTTTACTACTTACAAACACTTGCTAAATACATGAAATGGAAGTGCCATTTCACATTATGCGTTTTGCCATGTGACATTTTCCAATATTATCAGTTAGAATATTATAGCAGATATTATTCTAGCCAATTCATTCGTCGCATTTGTCTATTGGTTAATACTGGGATTTAAGAAAACAACGACCGTTAAGTACGTGACGAATATTTTATTCTAGATGCTAATTACACTGGTACAAAAAAAAAGTGGAAAGTGCATTTGACTGGACAACTTCAACGTTGGTTTGACCAATACACCCTCAAAATTTCCAAAAAACAATTACATGTACCTAGATACGGAAGTCGGCAGTTTTAGTGATATAAAAATAGTAATTGGAATTGGGATGGCAACCAAATAGAAATAATAGTTATCTTTATTTTAGGTGGGTTGACCAATTTGGTGCAGACAAACTTGTGAAGAAAATGGAAGAATACCAGGTATTATATGGTGCACCATTCAAACCGGCTCAAACACTTGTTGATATGGCTAAAGATGTCAGCAAGAAATTCCATAAGAACTAATACTACATAACAATAATAGCTGAGCCATTGGAAACGAGACAAACCAAAATTTTCCTATTTGCTCTTTCTACACCATTATAAAACATCCCTGTTTAAAATGTATACTAAGCATGCTTTACTAGTACTGATCGTCAAAGACCTCATATTAAGCATACTGTATTATTCGTAATAAAGTCTGTTTAGAGAGTGATTGAGTGTTTAGTTTAAGATGAATGTCATTTTCTTAGATAGATATTTATTTAGATGTAAGAAAGTGTATATTTTCCTACACAGTGTATTTTGTGCGATATTAAAAAAACAGATCTATTACATACACATGTTTTGTTATTTCAATTTTGTGAATTTATAAAGTTGATTGAATAAAAATTTTGTGTACATGTTTGTATTTTCATTATACTATACTTTTAGTGAGAGAATGTGATTGCTAGAGAAATCTGATTTGACGAAAATTTTACAAAGTCAATATCTATTTCGTTAGATATTAAAATTATATTCTGATTACGAAACCCTATAGTGTAGTCTATGTGTACTACTAACAGCTCTTAGTGGAGATCATCGATTGATTCGATATTGATCACGTAACGGTAACTTTAATACAACATTATCAATACATGAATATCAAAGATAACAATGTACATAATTAAATATGTAGCTACAAAGTGTTTTGACAAAAGTACATCATAACATTTTAAACATTATACATTTGATGATTTGATATACACAATGAGTTTTAACATTATAAAGCTGCTTATTTGTTTGCTACATTTTCTGCCTTTAAAAAAGATGGAAATTTCAAGGAATTATCGCCCGGTCACAGAACTACCGATGGCAATGAAATATTAATATGTCGTTATGCGATTTTAAAATAGCTGTTTAATGATGTTAATTAGTATTTAGTTCGCTCTCTGTTGTATTTATCAAAGATTACAGTGTACATATATTTATTGAGCTTTGTCGTCAACTCTATATGATGAATTGTCTATGCTCATAAATTCAAAAAAGAGTCTATGCTAGTAAATGCCGTAGCGTATCGTAAATCGTAGAGTAAAGACTTAAAAGAATCTATGCTTAAAAGCAAGACTCAAGACCAAAGACTACAGTGTACATATTGCTCAAGACTGTAGACAAGTAAGCTTGAGTATGATTGCAATTTGAAAATCATATTCGAACCATGATATGATCAAAGGTGACCACGGTGATCGTGCTACTATTGTGATTGCTATTGTGTACACAAACAAATGTAGGCCTTATATGCGTATGCAATGTATTGGATATAAGGACTACATTTGTTTGTATAAGCAATCATTTAATCCAGTTATCCCTGAATCGCTAAAAGCGCAAATACCAAATAGCAAAAAATGCTATCGGCTATTATATTATTTAGCTATCACTGGACAAAGTTATTGTTATTACAAACAAACGTAATTCTTAAATCATATTTAATACGGTCTTTATTTCTAGGTTATACTTTCAGTTAGAATAGCGTGAAAGTGTCACATAATCCTGAAATATCGACCCTATTGAATCATATATAAGAATTAGATTTGTTCGTGTAACAATAATTTTGGCCAATTCTAGGTAGTACATTCACTTGGAATATAATAAAAGTGCCACATAACCTCGATACATCTTATCTTATCTTACTAATATTATAAATGCGAAAGCTTGTGAGTATGGATGGATGTTTGTTACTTTTTCACGAAAAAACTATTAGACGGATTTGGATGAAACTTTACAGTTATATAGGTAACACATCGGAATAACATATAGGCTACAATTTGTAATGATTTTATGTAATATAACGATACGAGTCCATAAAGTGTGAAAAAAATCAAGCCTCTGAAAGCTATCTCTGCGTACGCTGCCTAAACCATTGGAGTTACACAAAAACGATCTACCGTAGTATTGTTTGTCTTGAATAGTTTTAAATAAAAGTCCGCGACAGCATAGATCTACCTTTTATGTGCAAGCCACTATGAACAAAATTGTGAATCATAAATTTTGTTAGATTAGTTACTGCGGCAAACCAAATTCCATGCGAGCGAAGCCACGGGCAAAAACTAGTATGATATAATGATAACAATTCTTAGTAATATTATTTTACTTTTTTATGGAATATCAATATTTTGTATATCAATAGCAGTTGTCTAAAATTCAATAGCAGATGATACTATATGATGAGTGAATCATATCATGATCACTAAATGATTGGTGATTCTGTCCTTCCCTACTATAGAGCAAAGATTACAGTATACATAGTAAAGAGGACAATAAAGTTTTGAAATTTGAATACTTCTTTTCAAAGGCAAGTAAACCATAATAATATCTTTTCTAATAATTTTATTGATTTTTTAACCAAGCGTTTAGTTACAAAGATATAATATTGGATGTAAGGATGACTTAGCTAACCTATAAATTGTATCACAACAATAATAATAAGAAAACTGTTAAGATAAAGCCTTCCTTTTTATGTATCATGTGTTAAAAAAAATCCAGTTGTTTTATTAAGTGTGGATAATTTTGTAATTACATGTTTTTTTTGCAGGATGGAAATGAGGCGTTCATATTTATGAATTCAAAATATATGTTTCTCTAGGAGATCTTATTACACATTTAAAATGTTAATTACAGTTCGAAGGGTGCAGAATAAACAAATTAAGCGATATTTAGAACATAGTATATACTTGACAATTATTCTAGTACTAATACCAGCTTTTTTATACTTTGAGCTTTGTGTAGTCCTACCTGCAGTTGTTGAAATATGGTCAATTCAATATATTATACACTACACATGTGCATCATTCCTGTTATTGAATATTGTTGGGAATATGATATATGGAATGTTCACTAATACTAGTATCAAAGGAAGACTTTTAGAAACAGCACACAAGGAGGATTGGACAATGTGCTCCATGTGTGAGTGTCTTAGACCACCCCGCGCCTGGCACTGCAATAACTGTGATACTTGTATTTTAAAGAGGGACCATCATTGCACCTTTTTTGCCTGTTGTGTTGGCTACTACAACCATAGATATTTTATGTATTTTACATTCTATATATTCATAGCTATGATATATTCATTTTATTACAATATTATATTTGTTAAAAAATTTATTAGTTGGAACCATGGTCTACTTATTGTTAAGTTTATTTTTCCCCTTGCAAGCTTTGTTGTAGATTGTGGTGAGGAGAGTCTTTATGTATTTTTGATTGTGATAAATTTTATTGTTGGTCTATTTACTGGGTTTCTCTTTTTATATCATTTTAATAACATTTTAAAAGGAAGAATAACACCTGAAACTAAAACAGATAACTTGAAAATTTCATACCATAAGGGATGGCTACTAAATGTAGTAGAAGTTTTTGGAAATAGGTGGTATTTAACATGGATATCACCATTTGTTTATAGTCCTTTACCAGGAAATGGTGTAAACTGGTTTTTTGAAGATAAACAAAAGTAATATAACATTTAAGTTAATAAGCAATTTACATTTCCTATGCAAGAAAAATAATTACTTAAATATTAAAGTTGTTTCTCAATTCTAAAGATGCATATGGTTATAACACAACATATCTCTATCTTTCATCTATAGAGAGAAGAATTGGTTAGTATTGCCACTGAATGTGATTTGATGAATGAGAATTAATCACAAATAAGACTGTTTTGAAATAGCTATAAAAACATAAATCTAGGCATATTTAAAGTGCCCATAAAAATAAAATCGATCATTTACTTAAATTTTGGCTGTGAAAAGTAAAATTTCGATTGATGAATACACTGGCCGCTTTACTTTACTTTTATAGTAATAAAATAAGTGTAAAATTGTTGATGGGCCATATTAATATTCTGATGTAGACCAGGATAATAATCTGGTTTTTTTACTAAATGCTCGACATGAGGCGGGACGGGCGAACTCGAAAGCATCACGGACGCGCGAAATGCACAGTAGAGAACAGCGGAAAACTGAGTCACTCGTGTAAGATTAAACCGCAACTTAGGGCAACGTGTAATGGCAGGCTTATGGTACAACTTAACACTTCGTAGAGCTAAAGCCACGACGGTCACGTCAGAAAAGTGAGATATATGATACTACGACTATCTGTGTAAACGATAGTAAATTGATCGTTAGAACTATCTAGGACGGTTTTTGGACACATATTTTTACGGTGGGCCGCCCTAATTGGAGTGTAAGTGGAAGCCACTCTTATTAGTGAAGTGAAGAAATATTATGTTCATATCTTTTGTCTTTATCATATTTTTATTATTGCGATTGGCTCATTTGAATTTACTAAGCCAATATAAACTTCATTATATTCATGAACTCCATTTTCCATTTTTTTTTTGGTAGACACTATAATTCCGCAATACTTTTTGCTCCAATCAGTGGCACTTAAGAGCATCTACAGAGAGCCACAATAGCTTTACCATTTATTTTAAAAAAACCCTATAAAATTCAGTATCCCAGAAAACACACGCAAACGAAGCGAAGAATTTAATTTCTATGGTGTTTCGTGATGAATCCAACCTTTGTCAATTATAATTTTTGTAAATAAAATATATCACCAATATAGTTTTTCGATCGTTCGTTTTTATGTGAGAATCTGTAAATAGCAATTTACTTTTAATAATCGGTTAGACACTTCTAGACTATATGCGCATAATGGCAGGGTATCTTTAAATTTTTTACATAAATTACTTTAACTTAAATTATTTTACAAGGCTAAGTTCATTATATACTCAAAATAATTCTAGTTATTTCTAAATAAGTACTAGTTGGTTCATTTTCCGCTGAAACAATTTTATTCAGTTTTCTCAGCATTTCATAGAAAGAAGATCGTTTTAAATTAACATACAAATTGTTAACGTATGTTATTAAAAATAGTGTTAACGATTGAGCAACATTTTAAAGTTTATTATATTATACTGCATTTCTGTAACTTGTAAATATTTATTATTTAAATAATATATGTCTTTACTAATTTTAAGTGCCTAATAAATAGTTTATGTGAATAGATTTGTAACCTTATTTCATTATGTTACCCTAAAACGCACTCTCCTGTAATATTCTTTCGAACATTTCGTTCGACCGATAACTAACATGAAAAATATTTCCCCAGAATAATTTATATAGATAATCTGCTCGAACTATTTTTCCATATTCGTACTCGATAACGGTCTGAAGAGTTTAAGATATATTAGCTAAGATTAAAGAAGTTATTATATTCCTACCGCCGAAGAGTTGAAGCACATTTGTCGGGGTTCCGTATTGGTGGAAAGCGGCTTGTTCTCGGCTTTTCCGTTATATGGAACCGGCGACTGGAATCGCTTAACGCAAAATGACTATTTCTGCTATATTCCAGGAGGCAACTCTCCCTTCCACATAAGTAAATAAAATAATAAATAATTTATAGAATTAGGCGTTACTATGCAAGATCCATAATACAAAAGAAATAATAAAATTATTTAGCTATAATCAACGATAAAGTATTATCATTTAAAAAAATATATTTAATTAAATTTTTAGATATCTATTTTATCGCAAAATATAGCATATTATTACTTTTGAAATTAATAATTTTTTTTTGCCCCGCGCTCCGATTGGGCTCGAAACTAGTCGGGCTAACCCGATAGAATTAGACGTGAGTATAGCCAGTGTCTAAATTTTAACTATTAATAAATAATAATTGCGAACATCAGTGCGAAGAGATCAGCTTTGAAATTTATTCATTTAAATAAAGGGTCGAAGGACAATATGATTCCAAGGTATTGGAGTAGCAATCAATGATATATTTTCAATCAAGCGAAAAGCCTTATAAAGGGCACAAAATCGCTTGATTTCAGCAGCTTCAGTGCGTGTGTGCTGGAAATATTTTTAAGTATAAGCACAAGTTTTATACCCAACAGTAGTCACGCATAGGTTGGAAGTTCTGGCTATGATACTACGGTATTATCTTCGCACAATTTTCAAGAAAATCATTGTTTCATATATAATACGAGAAACTATAATTTTCATAAATTTAGCTTAATTCAAATGTTAACTAACTATTGTTCTACGGTAAAATGTTCTAAAAAAAAAGTTACCAAGGAAATGACGTTACTGAATTTATGATATAATACGGTTTTATGGTTAAAAATTTTCAGGGGATGATTAGTTTACGTTTTTATGATTGTAGAAATCTGTATTGTTGTTTATTGTTGAGTGCAATGCGATGCGGTGTGGTGGATCAAGCATAGTGGTAGCAATTGGGGCGCAGTGCGCAAGGCGGGCGGGGAATGCGGGGCGGGCGGCCGTGGCGCGGGCGGCAGTGTTCCTCGCGCAGGACCGGAGTGGCGTTCACTCAGTGGCGCGCCGCGGCGCGACATGCCCAGCTGATGTTTATTTATACCGCGAGCTCGGCGGAGGGCGCGCGCGGGAGGCCCTCCCCTCCGCGGCACCACGGTTTCGCGTGATGCAGCCGAGCGAGCTAGCCGACACCGCGCACGCCGCTAGCGGAAATCCCCCGCAGAGTGGCCTCAACGGTGGCCGATTCGACTTTGACGATGGTGGTACATATTGTGGCGGTTGGGAGGACGGCAAGGCCCACGGTCACGGAGTGTGTACCGGGCCGAAAGGACAAGGAGCGTATGCCGGCTCCTGGCACTTCGGTTTCGAAGTATCCGGCGTCTACACCTGGCCCAGGTGAGGTAGTGTCTCCGCCCGGGCCTCGCACATGCCCGAAATTCGCGTCCGAAGCCGCTCCAAAAATAGTCTGCTATTAATAATTGAGTTCGGTGTTTCGCTAGAAAACGCGTGTAACGACGGTGAAAGTGTCTAATAGTCCAACCACGAAGAAAATATTTATATCGATCTGTAGCCATTGATAACGATAAGTGATAAGAGTTCCATGATGTTGAAACCTTGATGTCAATTAACTTTCTGTCAATGTTATAGACACATCCATTAAGAATCCAATAACAAGTGGTGAAGCGAAACGCTATTTCATAAATCGCAATTGACATCAATATACTGTAGCTGTTTAATGGTTAGTGCCTGGGGTTGACATGGGACGCGAAACTGAACATACAGATCGTGACATTCTGACAATATAGAAGATTTTTCAGATGTAATTATTAATATTACTAAACCTAAAATAACTGATATTTCTTTAATAGATCTAAAATAATTTATTGAAAATGTTCAAGTTATTCATATAACGTACTAATTCAGGCAATAACAACAATAAATCTCCTCCAAAACTGTTCTTATCAGTGGCTACCTTCATTACAGCTATCTTGAGTTTGGCTTAATAGCGATTGGGCCACAAAATACTGACTCGGATTATGATTAAATGAAATTATTTTTATCTTTTTAATAGCTATCGATATTTACCCACACAACAGTTATACAGGCATCGCAGTACATGCCTCTGGCAGAATGCGTTACTGTGCCAGACCTTCCTATAAATCTCGGCGTACGCTTGTTCCCATCTAACCCACTTTCATCGGGTCGTTGCTCCATCAAAATAGGGAGCTTGTGACATTATGATTTTATGTAAATATTGGTGAAATAAGGCCTTTATATAGGCGTAAAATAAAATACTGAATGTGTTGAACGTACTCTTCTGTACCTATTTTTATTGAATACACAGTAAATCAATCAGTATAGTCAATGAGATGTTCAGATGTTTGGGTTTAAGGGTATAAGATTCTATAATAAAACTCCACAATCTACTTTAACTTTACCATTACAGCAGTTCAAAAATACTATTAAAAAAAGGCTAATTCAGAAAGCCTATTATACTATTGAAGATTACCTAGACGATAAGAACGCGTGGCTTCTCTTCAACCCTGTACAAGACATTAATAACTATATGTAACTTGTGATAAGAATTATTGTTTGAAAAGAGCAACCGCCGATTTTCTTGTTGGTTCTTCTCGGTAGGAACAGCTTTCCGAACCAGCAGTAGATGTTGACGATTCAAAAGCACTTGTTTACAAGTTTACTTAAATAAAGAATATGTTGAATTTGAATTTGAATTTGATGAAATCAATCAATTTCTAGAATATACAAAGTAATTTACACAATTAATGGATGACGAAATATTCTTGGGAAATATGTATTCTCTTATTAATCAGTGTATTTGGTAAGCCATGACATAGAGAGCTTCACTGCTTTACAATTGATAGGTCATCAATTCCTTGAACTAAGTGTCTATATTAAGTCGTACCATTTATATCAAATAATGGTTTTTTTTGTTTGGATGACTATAAGTATAAGTAGATATAAGTCAGTTAATTACATAGCCATACATCGAAAACGTGGACCTCATGGAAGGCGGTTGATATGGAATGACAAATGTTAAGTAACAAGTCTTTATAGCTGTCTATATCAAGTAAAGTTTCCAAATTTAATGAATATTATAACAAACCATAATTATATTTCTAAATACACGTAGTTTTAACTTATATCATTAGTACAACACTACTAGGTATAATGATACAAATACGTCCATTTAGAATTTAAATAACGTATGTATACAGAGTTTCTTGCTGGCTCGTCTGAGTAGGACCAGCTTTCCGAAACAGCAGTAGAGTTAACGATTCAAAGTACCTGTTTACTAGTTTACTTGAATAAAGATAAATTTGTATATGACCATTTTCTTATTAAACTTTCCTCTCCACAGTTTTGTATTAAATAAATAGTCATGAGTAGAATAAATAGCACGGCGGGGCATTATGTAAATGTTTAAAAACTTATTTTGAAATTCAGAACCAGGTATTTACAGAGGGAACAGAAAAGATTTTATTATAACTTCTACTATACTAGGTACTACTACTACTACTACTTCTACTACTATAACTAAGTATTGAGTTCACGTTCTCAACGGTACCGACTTCCATTCAACCTAAACTCTGCCTTATGCAGTTTTAAACCCTGCTTGCGCTTCAAATCAACGAAAGGACCACAGATTTCATTTGACCTTTTACCTCTTTTGGTTTCCCTGGTTGTCTAGAAGAGATCACAAAAACGTGATAAGATCGCCCTTTGCACATTTAACTATAATTATTACTTATGTCTTAATTTTCCTTTCCCTTTTATTGTGTGTGTCTTCTCTTCTGTCTATTTGTGTTTATGGAACTGTATTTAATTGCAGAAAGGAAAAATTAACAAAAATGTCGCAATTTGTGCTTGTTACCGTTCTAATTAATGTAACTTATTTTATTTTCGCAAAGGATGCTAAAGAATGAAAAAAATTTATACTTGTATGATTGCCATTTGCCATTTATTTCAGTTTTTATGAAGTTGTATATATTTAAGTAGCTACAGAGCCAATAGTTTAGTTATCATGCTACTATTGTTTCAATTCATAATATTATTGTTCAGTTTATTGCCGGACTTGATAATTATCGTAAATTATTAATTATTTTGGGTGAAAAGAAAGAGCTAAAATCGATTCTAGATATTATTACTTGACTTTTTAATTTTGAATTATTACTTTTCAACGGGGTCTGAATTATTATGTGCCCAAGGACCGAACATAGCCTAAGACTTCTCAGACAGTGCTTAACGATTTACATTCGTATCTAATAGACGTTTACTAACAAACATTAGCTACTGAAACGTTTCGTATCAAGCCGTCGTCTTACGAATACTTTGAATAGATGCAAGCCCCTTCGCTCATTTGCGTAGCAAATGATATTTGTGGTAATTTTTTAAAAATATTTCGGTTAAAATATATTTTACGTGAACATATCTATTACAAATAACGCAGAACGAAAATACCTTCTTTTGACTTAAGACTATAGAATACATGAAACAAACATTATTCCTATAACTTTTTCATATTTTTACCATGTTATGGTGGATAGTCGATTAGAGACAAATGCTCATAAAAGCAAATGAGAATAATCATCTGTCTCTCTTTTTTATGTGTGATTAGATATATGAAGTATAGGAGTTTCATCCTTCCTCTCATTATTTATAACGTCATTGCCACTTCCAGGCCTGCCTATCGCATGACCTACTCTTAGTATAACTGTATGAGTGTACGACATTTTGCTATTTTCTGATTGGTGTATGGAAAATCCAATTATCAGATATGGCGCTCTCGGAGGAAAAAAGGTAAAATGAACGATAATTAAAAAATACGACTTACATTAACGGGTTCAGACCGAGTAACCGTTGTAACAACACAATAATTTCATACTTGCCGATTATGCACTACACCATGGTTTGTTAAAGCAAATCGTATCCAAGAAGGTATATAACCTATAATCTGGCAACTACCACGATTATATATTAATGGCAAACAGATATTCGACAACTAGATATTCCCCGTCGCTAGTACAACTTTCGCTAACATTTCACAACCTTGACAAAGCTTAAACGCTTCTGTTCCCCTATATTGTCACTGTGCAAGCCGCTACAGCTAACAACAATTTTTAAAACGAAATTAAAAAGGATGCCAAAGGTTAAAATTTGAGACCAAGTATCCGTTCGGATACTTGATCATAGGCAGACGTTTTCTCAATACCATATGGTTAAATATTAAACTTGCACTAGTATAAAAATTTGCACTATTTTGCGTATAAATTAAGTCATCTTTAATTTCAATTAGTTCTTTGTTTTACAAATTAGTAGGATTGTAGGATTACATATAGAGTAGTAAAGGTGTTTATAGTGAATATGCCAAAATTTAAATGCCTATTGAAAAACTTTAAATGCGAATTTTATGTACTTTACAGTATTCTTAGGGAATTACATTTCTCGGAAAAACTTTCTAAAAAGTGAGAAAGCTTTTACTCTGTGGTTTTATTATTGCTTGCTGGAGAATGGGATATTGGCTGATATTTTATTTTCTTATAACATTTACATGTTTTATTAGGATACTAGACTAGAAATACACTTATGTGTGAATTGTAGAATTAAAAAGACATAGCCTTGGTATTTTAGAATATTAACAATATATTTTTATTCTTGTCATAAAAACTAAAGAACATTACAAAAGTACGTAAGGATAAAATTATTTTTATTTAGTAACGCCTAATTCAATAAAATATTTAAAAGAATGTGACTAGAGGGAGGCCTAAAAAGAGATGGTTGGATTGTGTGAAGTAAGTATGATGAAGTGAGTGAGCATATAAAAAGAGTAGCACCAGAGTTGACGAATGATAGAAGAGAATGGAAGAGAAAAAACGACTCCACTTAAAGTGGGATAAGAGTAGGAGAAAGAAAGAATTAATAAACGATACATAATGTTATTATAAGTATTCATTACAGGGTGCTATAATTTTGATTTGGTATAATGAAAAACGATAGAGCTATTAAAAATGACAATTAACATTTCTGTATACTAATAAATACTGTATAAAAAAGCGTAGTTTCACCTAAAGCTCGTGGAAAACTTTGCTCGTATAGGTATGTAGTGTCATAGTGCCGGCTTCAACTGACCTCGAGGACTTGGCCTCTGCCTAGCGTGCGCGAGGATTAAAAATAATGAGGTGATTGACATCATTTTGTACAAGAACGGAGAGCTTTATTTAAGATTATAATGTCGAACATGATACTAACAAATATTTACTAGGAACGAAGAATGGTGACGGTTTAAAATTTGAAAAATATATTTTTTTGAGAATCTTGCATATTGTACTTTTTAATACTTTTTTTAATATATTCCGTAAGAGACGAGTACATTTACTTTATTTAGAGAGTGATATAAACAAGTGAAAGAATATTAAGCAAGATATTGTTTTAACTGTTTAATTTCAATTAGGTAACTTTTTTACCAAATATATATTTTTCACTCTGAAACTATGAAAATTTGTTATTATATTGTTAAATTAATTTTAAAAACTTGAAACTTAAGTGAGTCAAAAGTAATAATAAAATTATTTTGCTATAATTCGCGATAAAGTAAATACAAAAAATATCTAATGCTAAATGAATAGTGGACAATCCGTTTTTTTCATACCCGATACATGCAGGATTTGTAAAAACACATGCACAAACCTCCACCACCGCCACCACAACACACTACAAACGTTCACTAACACAAACTCAACAACCGTTTCGCCCTGCAACCGAAGCATCATCACGAGATAGACTCCACGGTACAACAAAATCGCAAGGCTTTGCAAGTTTGTCATTTAGCATTATATATTACTTTAGTATTATGCATCTCCGCAAAGTAACGCCTAATTCTATAAATTATTTAAAGTTATCAAATCAATTAAAAGACCTTAAGTCAATAATATAAAATCTAAATCGAAGTAAAGGAACTACATAAGACGTATATGGCTGGTTTAGCTCAAACTGAAGTGATTAGCGGGAAACTTAAATACAGTTTTAAAATATACATTAAATCTGACTAAACAGAAAAACACTACACAAAATTCAAAACATCAAAAATGTTTTAAATTTCTAGTAATGCCGTCCTTGAGCTGAAACCATTGTCATTGCGTGATAAGCAAGGTGCGTCAGAAGCGTGGGTGGTTGTCGAAGCCGTTAGCCAAGTTGTAGGTCGTGTAATGTTGTTTTAGTAGTCGCGCTCGCGTCTTTGAATCACTGATAACTCTTACTAAATACCACTTGTATCTGAGAAATATACTTTTAAATATCGTGAAGTCTAATCTGGAAATTTAAGGAAGAGAACTATGGCCAGCAGGGGACGTCCATCGGTTGACAAACAATTAGAAGAAGAATCTGAGGCATACTAAAGGAACAACGAGACCACGAGAAACTAAGAACCAAGAGTTCACGAGTCGAGGCATCTATCGGATCATAAATGAAACAAATGATTTATGCTTTTTACGTTAAATCGCAGGATTTAAGCTTGAAAATATTATATCCATATTGTCAATGTTTTAAAGTACAAAAGGAAGTTTTTATTTTGTAATCCTTACTACAACCTTGGCTAAATCTATTCCGAGAAGACTATGAGTCATTAATGATAGAAGTAAAAGTGTTAATGTGTTCAACATGTGTATGAAAGTAATGAACAGTGATTGTAAGAGATTGCTGTACATAAGCTTGCCATGTCAATTGCAATGAACGTTCATATTCGTGGTACTCGAGATGTATAAATACTGTAAATGGTCTTTGGAAACAAATATATTAACTAAATGTCATGATTATTCATTAACTTTGTACGTAAAATGTGAAACATGAGCTACTGCAAACTCAATCAGTACACAGAAGCTTAATTTTTTTAAGGAATTACCAATCGATGTATCAATCGCAATGTCGTCGTTAAATATTTTGTGGTAGAAGCAGTTTTCTAGCGTTTAATCATTTTTTAGAAAGAAGCGACAAAGATAAATCAGTATTCCGCTATTCGAACTTTCTCGCCATCAATAATTTAATTTGTAATTATCATTTAGAAAACATAAATAAATAGGTAGTTTATGCAACATTAGCATATAGAAGAAAGAAAATGGATGTTTCAAGTATGGTTACGAAATGGAAAGAAAAACTATAATTAAATATTGTATACGTATAAAGCATAACTATATTTCCAATTAAAATAGAATGCATAAGTTCAAAGTTCTGCAATAAATCCCACTATGAGCGTATTTATCGGTCTTGAAAAGGAAATACACAATCACTGCTTTAGTTTCAGTAATTCATTTGTTCTCTGGCATAACTATATTTTGAGAGCGTAGTTTATAGATTAGGTATCGGTCTTAACTTGCAATATTCAGTTACGCTACAGCTGAATATGTAACTGGCGTGTTATAAATAGCGTTTAGACTTGTTCCGTTCGCAATCATGTGTTGAACAGACCGATCCATTATCTTACCGCTACTAATAAAAACTAAAAGGAATTTCAGTGTTGCTCACAGGCCGTACCTCTGTTGATGTTAACGTTAGATATATGTACATGTAAACACGTCTATAAAGACGTGTTCAGCTATGGATTGAATCAAATCAAGGCTTGTTAGCGCAGCAATATGTTATACTTATAAATATTCGTAATCAAGGTTAAATAATGTTACATTATAATAGGAAGAAGTATTCGCAGCTGCACATAAGAACAAAGGTTAGTTTCCATACTGAGGTGTTAAATCAAAAATAAAAATGTTGAGTACTCTTTCCGTATTCGAAGCAACGGTATCGAAAGTTCAATTGTCTTAACGATCGCCGAACTTCGAGAGAAGACTTTAAGAAGAGAAGAAATAGTTAAAATGACAAATTAAAAAAAAAATTGAAGAACTTGCAACCACTTTCTACTTACATGTGCAGGATAAGATTGAAGAATTTTGTTCACTGACTATATTTTAAATTGTAAATATCATTTTAAAATATAGACTGACTTGTACTGAAAAAAAATTTTTCAGATACTAAATGCTTTTTTTGGAAATAAAATAATTCGTAGTAATATATTTTACGTAACATAAAAAAGACTTGTTTACAAATTATATACACAAAGCTACAATTTTATCCAGTTAAGATCGCTTCCCTGAATAAAACAATGAAATTCGAAAAATATAATATGTTCACGCTAATAATAAAAATCTAAGGCAACTAGGGAGACAGCTGCATATAGTATAGGTTGGTGAATAGCTCGAGAACTCCATGTGACATCTGAAATAAGGTCACTAGATTCGTTGCTTCAAGCAACCGGAAAGGAGTTTACGGGAGCAAGATATCAGCTGAAAGGGTACAAAAGTAGTTCGGGCGTAGTGCTTTTGAAACTTGCGGGACATCGCCCGACAACTTTTAGCTGTTCATATTCACGTTTTTCAAGCTAATGTAAAACAAAATGCCTTTGAAAGCAAAACTACAAACTCTCGAGGTTAACTCAACTACTTAATATGTATAATAGCTAACGAGATAACTTTAATATACCCGACAGCATTAAAATGTCAATTTGTAACTGTCCTGGGTACAACAAGCACAAGTAAATTAAAACTTTAAATGAGATTCTTCTTTAATGTTTATTTCAAGAGTTGTTTGTTTATATGTTGTACGTAAACAAAACCTTTATAGCGCACCCTTTAATATACAAATGATAATAACACGCCCGATATTTTGTTTCTTTTCAAAAGGTGTAAAGTTGTTGTTATTTTGAATAATAACTTATTTATATTTATATATTTATTTACTGAGCACTCAGTCTAGCGGGTATAACAGATTTCGTCAGCCGGGCGTTTCTCAAATTTGCTTTCTGTAAACTGTGATACCTGCAGTTAAAATTGCACAATCGGTTTCTAACGAAGAGTCACACGAAATTAAAATTATTCAGAAGTGGTTAGTTTTAGCACACTAGACCATTCTTATTTGCTTGCCAGGCACTCTCCATGACGCTATGAGACTCGTAACAGTTAATAGAAGGGAATTGAATAACATTATAAATATATAATATGTTTTCCTGTTCCGTGCTATCGTCGAAGACTTTTAAAGTAACTCTATTGCATACAATAACTTAAAAAATTCAACATAATCTTCACTAAAATTTCAAGTAAAAAAGTTTTTAAACTATTTCTTTTTTACAGATTATCCAGAAGTTTTAGGATTATTCTTAGCGCGTTTCATCAAATTCGTAGAAAACACATGCTTACCACTTACACTACAAGTAGATTATCCCCATTCTAAGCACTACATAAAAAAATACGCAAGTTTACTGGTAATTTATATATAAATAAAATAAAATAGATACTCGAATAAGTGTCAGGATCAGCCACATTCTTTGGCTCCTACTAATAAATTCAAATTCAAAATATACTTATTTCAAGTAAACAAGGGCTTTTGAATCGTCATTCTTATCACTAATACAAACATAAAAATACTATGTTGTCTTCGGAAAGCATTTGCACCTCTCTTTGCAAATGCATCACATCCGTAAGGAATCTTACCTCCGTAGCATATTTTTAATGAAGTTTTTCTTAATTTTAATTAAAACTAGTTGCATTTTTTCTTCTTTAGGAATTATGTAGTTACAATTTTATATGAACCCAATTGCATCTATCGTTATTGAAAAAGCCAAGCTCTGAATACCAAATATTTGCTTCAGAGCTTAATAGTCTTCCTACTTTGTAACCCATTGTCAACTACCTCGAAACCCTCAATGGCAACATGTGTTAATTTTCTAGAGAATTATTTTCAAATTATATTTTAATTGTGCAATACAATTCAATACATGTGAGGTTTTTTTTTCATTATTCTATTTTTGAAGGGATCCCAATTGCTGCTGTAGCAATATGCACAAGACATCGTTGTCCGTTTTTCACTTTCTCATATTATATTATGTTTTAACCACTCGTATTAAAAATACCTTAAGTATCCATGGTTATTGAATTTATATTTTTTAAAAACTACAAGGTTTTTAAGACCATAGATATATTTCTCTAATATTGATACAGTTATGGGACGTGCAGCTGTGACCGCTGAAAAAAGATTAACGGCAACTGGAATTCGGAGAACATAAATTTTACACAAGTATAGAACATCGTAGCTTCCATCATAAATAATACTAGAGACCTGTAAATAAATATGTAAGATCCTAAAAAAAAAATTTGGAGTATTTGGTTGCATACATCATCACGCTATATTTCTTTTCCTTGTGAAATGCTTGCAACAACCTTTAGACTCAGTAAACTTATTATAATCATTATCGTAAAAAAATTAAAGAAAATTGTAAAAAATATATTTATGGTCATTCCTTAGCCTAGTACTGGTAATGTTTTAAAAACTTACAATAAAAATATAGAAACTTCACTCACCATAAAAAAAATTGAAAAAGATGATTCTTTATACGTTTTTTATAAGTAATCTACTTCAGATTACTCAATCATTTACCTCGTTTTAAATATAGCAAAAAAGGCCCCAGTAATTTTAACTAAAAATCAATATATACAACAAAGCCCACATAGTTATTTATTTCAGTAATAAATTATTCCAAGCACTGACTCTAGGAAAGATGATTAAAATATTTCGAGCTGCATAATGAAAATTAAATGTTAGATAATAAATTAACATACTTTTTTTCTTTATCATCGTTATAGCAGTATATGAAATATGTAAATGAAATAGCAAGGAATATAAATCAGTTCAAAGATTTATTACAAGAAAAATTCATACTTTTCCTACTAACGAACTATTTTGATCATTTAAATATAAGAAATAAGAATACGAAACTGCAGAATCAATAGTATTTGATAGGTCATGTATAGAAACCGGCTATACTCACGTCTTTTACTGTCGGGTTAGCCTGATAGTACAGGTTGGACTCGAAACTAGTCGGGCTAACTGGATAGAATAAGACATGAGTATAACCGGTTTCTATACGTATGCCATGAATAGTACTCAAGATAGTTTAATTTAAATAGTAATTGGTCATTAAATTACACTTTTGAATAAAAATTTAAAAAAATCATCGTTATAAGTAGGAATCAGCTGTTGACAGTTTTTAACATCTAGAAAGACTGTATGTATAATCAGTAATAAATTCAAGGATATAGGTATGAATCAAAACGGAAGCTGACATTTAAGCAATTTTCTTTATTGTTTTAAAATAATAAATGATTAGTGGCAATAAAATTTGATAAATAGCTTAAAATTCATATTTTACAGCGGCAGCTCGTACGAAGGACAATGGCAGAACGGCAAACGACATGGATTTGGCGTTGAATCTCGTGACCGGTGGCTGTACCGCGGCGAATGGACTCAGGGCTACAAAGGTCGCTACGGTGTACGACAAAGCAGCACGAGCAATGCCAAATACGAGGGCACATGGGCCAACGGTCTTCAAGATGGATACGGCTCAGAGACATACGCTGATGGCGGTAAGCATTACCAGTTTCTCTTGTTTTGTACGTTAATAAAAAGTAAGTAAAGTAAGTAAATAAGTAAAGGCCTCTTGCTATCCGACTGGGCATATGCCTCCTCTCTCCGTCTTTGGAGAGAAGGATTGGAGCTAAGACCTACCACGCTGTTCAATACGGATTGGAGAGTGACACATATCTCTAAAATTCTTTACAGATATGCAAGTTTACTCACGATAATAGAAAAACTCATTGGTGCCTGCTCGGGGCTTGAACCCGCGATCGTCTCTTGAGAGTCGTACGTTCTAACCGTTGGGCTATCACAGCTTTTAATAAAAATTACTGCAACGTAATAATGCAGTAGTTATATGACTCTGAACAATCATAGACAGAAATATTGACTCAATTGATAATAATGAATAGATATTAATTTTCATTTTGCATCGCTACTTGGGTTTATACTTTATATGTACACATATCATAAAGTATCTAAAAACTGTGGCTCTATAAACCAGCAAACCAGAATATTCAAATATCTAGCTCAAGGTGATGAAATGCTAAAGAAGTGCCATAAGTTTATCCTCACCTTATAAACTAATATGAGTAAGGGTACACAATAGTACCCCTACTCAGAGTTAAATATCTAGAGTTAGTATATTTCTCCGTGATGAAATAAATACAGTCTAAATAAATGTTACAATATAATAGTATCTCTATTATATTGTGGTTATAGAAATTGTAATTAGTTTATATATAAAATACTAGTTTTTTCCCGTAGCTTCGCTCGCGAGTAATTTGGTCCGCCACAGTATTTGATTTAATTAAATTTATGATACACAATTTTGATCATAGTGGCTTCCACATTAAAGATAGGTATATGCTGTCGCAGACTTTTATTTAGAACTATAAAAAACAAACAATCCTACTGTACATCATCTTTGTGTAACTCCAATAGTTTAGGCAGCGTACGCCAAGATAGCTCTCAGAGGCCAGATTTTTTCCGACTTTCTTGACATGTAGCGTTCGTTATACTACATAAAATCATTACAAAATGTAGCCTATATGTTATTCTGATATATAACCTATATAACTATTAAGTTTCATCAAAATCCGTTCAATAGTTTTTTCGTGAAGGAGTAACAAACATCCATCCATACTCACAAACTTTCGCATTTATAATATTAAGTAGGATTAACATGTTTTTCGTTAAAAGAAAATTTCATACTTAACGACGAAAAATTTATACACCGGCCAATTTCATGGCCAAATTTTTTAAATAACAACTAAAATACTTCAGTTAATATGACCATGACTATCTTTACTTTTAGTATGAGGTTATAAGAATGTTTCAATCTGAACAATTAACGCCGAAAGCTTTAATAAAAGTTGCTGGTGCGGGTTGCGGTGGGCTAATAATAGAGTATGCCGTAATAAAGTTTCTAGGTGAAACTGTCATGGATGCGGTTTCATAATAAATATTAAACAAAATTAATTACATATAGATTTATTATTATACCTAAATTAGATTATTTTAAATGGTCAAAGATCTGGTCCAACCTACTTACTGAATTGTTCGTAAATGAAATATATTAAGCCAGAGACATTCTCATTAAAACATGTAACAGTAGTATTACTATTTAATTGAGCCAATAAAAGTAAGTTTATTGTTCGGAGGCTTCTTAGATATTCTTTTAAAATATATAGTGTTAATAATAAAGCATCAAATGCTTCAGTTAGTAAGGATTAATGATGTATTTAAGAAGTTAAAATAGGTATTGTAAGCTATATTTAAAGTATTTTTTCATCGCAGATTATTTAGATAAAATAATATCTATCCTAAATATGTCTCGCCCATATATTTATTATATACATAAGGCAGCGTTTTCGATTAAAACTTCCATGTCGCTATTTTGTTATATCTCAAACGGATTACGCAGCTTCGCGAATCGCGTAACGCACGCGTTTAAAGGCCGATTTACATCGGACCAGTGAATGTTCATTCTATCTGCACTCTATGAAATTCGGTTACTGTAAACAAACATAGAGCATTCATTCCTTTGTTGTACTTCCTGCGCTTGCAAAGATTCTATAAAATAATCTAAGAATGCTCTTGATGTAATCGATAGGTACCTACTAGAGCGCGCCGACATAAAATTATAGCGTCTTGCGTGTTAAGACCTATGGTTCGGACACGCTCGTTTATCGAAGTGGTCCCTTTAAAGTATTCGCTTGGCTGATCTTGAAGAACAATTCTAGTATTGTAGACATTTTGGTGTAAATACTAGAATGTTGTTTCGTTTACACTAAAAGTTTGAGAAAGAACGCTCTTATTCTAGCTCTGTTCGTTTGATTTAAAGCGGCCTAAACAGACAAACACAAGCTGGGGGATACTTTTTTATAAGATGCAGTGATAGTACATTAATACGTGATGGAAGACTTTTACCTTTTTTTTAAGCTCATGGTGCGTGTAGAATAAGATATAATTAAACTTTACATTACAAAAGCGCGTAAAAAATAAAATTGATGTTTAATGTAGTAATTTTTTTTAATTTAATATCATCATCATCATGATTCTATTCACACTAAGTGAGGTCGGCACAACGTGTTACAAACATGTTGTCACATGATTTGGCTACGTATTTTACGATCGGCCGCCTGCCTGACTCAACTTACCTTAGTCGCCTTTTACGACACCTCGGTAAGAAATGAGGGTGGTATATGCAGCCGGATACCACACGGCACTTTTTTTTTTAAATTTAATATATTTAGACATAAATCTTCTGCGTTTATTTTTGTTAAAACATAAACATTTTTAATTAATTTCGCACTTAATTCGAGTATACCCAGACATAAAATAATATATTATGGGGTTGAGCCAAGTAAGAGGATTATGATTCCCATTATAGACTAAATGCAAATTGGAATTTTCTAATCATCTAAGAATTTTTATTATATTTTGGAATCTGAAGGAAACTGAATTATTTCATGTTTAAGGCTTCGCGACTGAAATATGAAACTTTATAAATGACACTGATATATTATTTGTTAATGAAACTAACGACACTAATATAATTACGATTGAATAATCAATATACATTTATGTCCTAATCAGAACAACAATTTAAAAACCCAGTTTAAGCTAGACGTTACGTTATTAAAATTAATGTCTGCATGTAATTTATCAGATAAGGAAAGTCTATACTATTATATTTTTTCTTGGGCATTATCTATTTTATGTGTGTATCAAATTTTTCGTAGAAATTCATTCATAAAAAGATTATACAATTAAAATAAATGTAATATTTATATTGTTATATAAGTCAAATCACACTATTTCTATTTACGATTACACTAGACTCCGAGTACATTTTGTTTAATAAAGTAAAATTATTACATGTACTTAAAATTAATAACCTTCAATATAAAAGTAATAATAAGATTATTTTACTATAATCCGCGATACAGTAAATAGAAAATATATATAGTGCTAAATGTATAGTGGACTATCCGTTTTTTCCATAATCGTTACATGCAGGATTCGTAAAAACACATGCACAAACCTCCACCACTGCCACCACAATACATAGCACTACACGCGTTCACTATCACAAACTCAACAAACGTTTCGCCCCGCAACCGAAGCATCATCGGGAGATAGACTCCGCGACAAAATCGCAAAGCGATTTTGCGATGGCTGGATGGAAAAAACGGATAGTCCACTATACATTTAGCACCATATATATTTTCTATTTACTGTATCGCGGATTATAGCAAAATAATCTTATATATATCAAAATAATCTATATTACTTTTGTATTATGGATCGCCGCAAAGTAACGTCTAATTCTATTAACCTTCAATATCTCTAAATTCCTTAACAGTTTACAACCATAACAAATATTACACATTTGTAAACATTATTTTAACGAAGTAAATATTTCGAAAGAGAGTTTTTACAGAAAGAGAGTTTTTAGAGACAGTCTACTTCGACTTAATAATAGCTTGCACATGAATATCACCTAATGACCTACATTATAAATGCGTGAACTAAAAAGAAACTCCCCTGCTTTGCGCAATGTTCGCTCACGGAGAACGTATAAAAACTAACCATATATCGAACAATGTTGTGCTTAATCAACTATGGTCCCTGTAAATGCTTTGAAATCAAAGGAGTTTAAGCTTACCAGTAGTTTATTATTACGAAAAGCGAAAAGTATCCAGAATTTTACCGTACAAAAATTATTGTATTTTTTATTATGAATCCATTCTACCATAAGTTGGTTTCAAACTGTTTTTTTCGGTTTCATAATAAATTGAGAGGCTTCTATTAATTACGTCAGTTTTTCTTGTTTATATTTCTTTCAATTCGGAACTCGCTCTGTTCTTAATACAAAGCTATTATTATTTGGCGACTGTCCATTATCGCATTTGGTAGTAACCAATAACATGATTTATAAAGGCAAGTGTATATATTGTACATTAGATGTAACGACTATTTTATTGTTATGATGTAACCTTGAAACAATACCAAAAATCAGTAATACCCACGTAACACAACCCGTGCTACGGCCGTGCATTACCATGTAACAACGTCATACAACTCTTGACGCCTCGCCTGAGGCGTTGAGTCACGATCGCATTAAGATTTGTCATTCATAAAATCGCAAATATGTAAGGCTGAATCGTTTTCCTGAAAACATTATTGTAATCTATATTAGTCACATCCGTCATCTGGTTAAACTTTGAAATAATACACGAATTCTGAAAGACAACAGTCACCATCCATTCCTGGGCTTTCCTTTCTGTGTGTTATTCCATCATACTTATTCTACTTTTACAAATTGCCTAAATTACTTTACGTTTATTGACGCATTTGAAACTAGTTCGTAAGTTCCGAAAAACGGTAAAAGTGTTATTTTTTTACATCCAGGATAGCATTACTCGTAAAAGAAACTCAGTATAATAACAGTATTCAAATGTTATGTTCTAAAATAAGTAACTAATTAGAATTGTATTGATTCATACAAATTAAATTTTTCAGATCATTCGCTTAAAATATTTTTACCATAAAGCAATATTGTTATCTGCAACTGAAAAATAAGAACAAATGATTTGGTGAGATTAGGTCGTGAATGGTGTGAGTGAGGCGGCCCTGCACTCCCCGCGTCTGCGGCCCTCGCTGGTTAAATATAGCGAAGGCATGCCTGCCGCTCGCGCTGCCCCGACACAATCATGACGGCTTATTTCATGCTATAACAAAAAACCAAATGTCTTTCAACTCATTAGTGTTAGTCAGCTAATTAAACACCGTAATTGTAATAATAATCAAGCATGGCTGCCAATAACTAAATTTACATCTGCGTCATGAATATACTCCAAATCTGAAATGCTAATCATTGATTAACCATTTGCACCGTTTGCATATAACGACATGACAAGGCTTCAACTTACACAAACTAACGAAATTGAAAATTTTCAATATGTAGCCTTTAGATATATAATAATGAAACCAGTTTCATTACTTACTAATCACAAAATATTATAAATCAGAGTTTTCTACCGCCTCTGTGTATTCGGGATAAACTCAAAAACGAATAATCGGATTTTTAATAGGTTTTATCTAATAGACCGAGTGATTGAAAATAAACATTTAGGGGTATAATTTTCAGGGGTTAGTTTTAAATTGATTGAAATACAACAATCATTGTTGTCAACTGTCGATAAAGCCAAGGATACCCTCGGAGCTTTCACCAATACCACTGCGCAATGCTTGATTTGAAATATAACAAAACAATTTATGATCTACACACAAGTCCTCGAAGTTTTCTTCTTCTTTTCATCTAAAGAGCTTTTAAGGATCGCTGGCTCTAGGCTCTAGGCTTGCTCTATTGGAAAGCTATTAAGACGGAAACAGTGATTATCCTTGTAATCTTAAATAAGTATTTCATGCATAACTTTATGACCTATTTCCATATAATATATGAAGTAAATATCTATCTTATCTCTATTATATCTACAGTATCATGTATATCTTACGATTTAGCGCATAATGAAAACTATTTTTTTTTAATCAATGGATTTTCAAATAGATACAAAAATAAATAAATCGCAGCTAGACGTCGCAGTTAGAAATTTAAAATTCGTACAGACACTCGGGTGTGGAAAACAAACTTATGTTTTTTCTTTCTAATTTTCCTACATTTTTTAAGCAATTTAAAATTTATGAAGGGATTTTTATGAATAACGTTTATACATTATTTTACACGAATAATTTGGCCACATTACATAAAAATTGTCGGTCAGTTTATACTTAGTGACCGTAAAGTGTAACGATATATATTTAGGATTAATCTGTCATAAATTAATAATCCTCATCATAGCATATAATAATATTCGAAAAAAGCTAATGTAGACATTTTTAGAGAATCTCTAATAAAACTTTTAAACAAAAAAAATACTTACCAATGAATTTAGCACAGGCTCTACATGTTTCCTTAAAAAAGACAGCATAATTTACCATCTTCATGTTAATTTTTAACATTACTGTTTTAATTTTTGATTATTTCCTCCACATTTTATTTGTAAAAGTAGAATAGTTTTTTTTAGTAATAACTCTTTTTTTCAATTTTTTTATTATTGTTTTTTTTCTTTTTGATATAGTGAGCACAACGTTATTTAGCTTATTTTATTATACATGCTGAGTTAGCCATTAAGTGGGATATATAATAGAAAACTGTAATTTACAAATGTATATTAGTATAAATAAAACCAAATTGTATATCACGTGGGCTAATAAAAAAAAAACCTTTTTCATAAAATTAACTTTTTTCACCTTTTACAAATCAATTATTTTATTCCTCCAAGTATAAAACCATACTGAAATTGTAACTTTCCTTATTAAAAACAGTTCATTTATTTTTACGTTTTATAAAACTAATTGCCCATGGACTTTTTACTATTATGATTTGTGATCATATTTGCTCTATGAGATACGGAAAACAAATCGAAGTAAGCAAATCATAACTTTAAAATATAAGGCAATCAGTTCAAACCCCGGCAGACACCAATGAGTATTTCTTTTAAAACTTATTCGATATTTGCAATTTATCAGACGCTGTTTAGTGAAAGAAAATATCTCGAGAAAACCTGTATATCTTTAGAGAACTCTAGCGATATGTGTAACCGTACAAGCCGTATTGGAAGCATGATAGGGGTACTGAAAGCTCCAACCCATTTCTCGAATAACAAAGGAGAGGGAAGGGCTATGCCCAGCAATGGAATACTTTTATAGAAGATCTTTAAAATTGTAAAGTTTGTTTAAAATTCTTGTTACAGGAACATACCAAGGGCAATGGATGCGGGGACTCAGGCATGGATACGGAGTTCGCACCTCAGCGCCATTTGGCTTGGCGTCGCACTATCGCGGGGGTGCGCGCGACCACCGTGGGTCACTCTCGTCGCTTGCGGAGGCGACGGGCACCCCGGATCCCTCCGATCGCCGTACAACCAGAATGGATGACGCAAGAGGCGGCTTCGTACTCAAGGCCAGTTCAGACGAACCTTCCGGGAGACGAGGATCGCTTGTTGAAAAAACTAAAAAGGGGTTGTTTGCTGTAAGTAAATTACAAATTAATTTCTATTTTATTCTTATTCTAGTACAAACTATAATAACTATCAACTAATATATTTATTCATATTTAATACTAGTGGTACCCGTGACTTAAGCGCCTACTCAAATGTTGACAAACTATCAATAATGCTATGGTCCAGCAGATTAGCCGTGAAAGCGTTACAGCTTACCATTGAGATCTGAAACGTGATAAAGTTATTACTGAGACATTCTGATTTCTGAGTATTAGAATGAGCATTTTATTTATCACTACCAGACCCGACAACTCTTTGCCATGGCTCAATCTGTTTTTTACTTCCCTTCCCTAGTTTTAAATTTTCTATAATTCTAATGTACATATTCAAAAGTAATAATAAAATTATTTTGCTATAATCCGCGATACAGTAAATAGAAAATATACATAGTGCTAAATGTATAGTGGACTATACGTTTTTTCATACCCGTTACATGCAGGATTCGTAAAAACATATGCACAAACCTCCACCACTTCCACCACAATACACAAGCACTACACAGGTACACTATCACAAACTCAACAATCGTTTCGCCCCGCAACCGAAGCATCATCAGGAGATAGACTCCACGACAAAATCGCAAAATCGCATCGTACATATTCATTTAAATAAATAAGAGATTACATAAAACATGAAATGCTTAAGGTAACTTGCGTTGTTTAGGATGAATACTGTATCCGTCTTTCCAAATAAAGCATTGTACGTGACCATTTTCTTAGAAATTAGAATAAGGAAGGAAAGTATAGTAAGCTATCCTTAAAAGATTGATATATGCCATTGCATACTTTTTTGTAACTGTTGTGTAGTTTTGGGCGGCGTACTTTGGTCATATTTCAACTAATTTATACAAAACATAACCAACCAACCAACTTTAAAACCTTCCTCGCGAAACACTTTGTCTAACGGTGAAATAGCATGAAAATCTGTTTAGTATTTTTGAGTTTATCACGAACAGACAAACAGACAGATACTGCAGGGTACTTGGTGTAATATCTAAGGTCCTGCATAATTGTTTAGACTATTAGAAATGTTAATGTTCTAACAAATAATTCGAATAAGCGATAAATTATTTTATACTACATACACTGTGTGGTGTAATTATAATTCACTTTTAGTTTGCATTCGCAATATTTATGTATCATCATAGAGATGAATAGTTAACTTTTTTAACACACTACGTATTTCACTTGTTTCTGAAGTCTTTTTGATACCTTATTTATTTTACTAATGCTTCAACTATACTATACGACACACATACTTAAATAAATATTCCTATAAAATATACTAATATTAACAAATAGATAAATAATAGTTTTTCAAACGACACCAAAGACGTGAGCCGTCTCGGAATGACGGATATCCGGCGGAATAGAATTCCAGAACCCGATTCAATTTACTGTGAATAAATTGCCATACGGTCCGACTGCGCGGTGTTTTTCTCTTTGGAATTTACGGACTTTGTCACTCATAAAGACTTCACAAGAATAAAATTTGTTTTTTTTTGCAGAAACTTCGTAAGCAGCTCAGCGCGGGCGAGTTGGACAAGCGTGGCACTGGGTCGGTACGCTCGGGTGGCTCGGCAGGATCGGCAGCATCTTGGGTGTCTTCGGTGGAAAGCACGCATTCTGCGGCTACGCGAGGATCCTTGCACACCAATTCCAATACCAGTTTCATTGTTGAGGTATGGACTACATACATTCGTAACCATTGCCGTAAACATCATCGAACAAAAATCTCATGTCGTGTTTGTGATTTTTATATAACTAAATATATTATGATAGTTACTGGCTATACTCACGTCTTGTTCTATTAGGTCAGGCCGACTAGTTTCGACCCCACCCGGGACCCTCACTCATTAGCTCTTTATATGCCGTTCTCGTGGTTATCAAAAGAGCTCACAAGTAAGGGCTCCGGATAGGATCAAAAAGAGTCGGGCTAACTCGATAGAAGAAGACATGAGAATAACTGGTTTCTATACATAAACTATGAATACATCTCACTATAGTATAAAATCTACGCTATATCTTAATATATATGTTTAGGCATAGGTGCATAGGCACCCTCACTCCTTTTGCAGAGAAGAGTTAGAGCTTAAACACACCACGGGGCTGCAGTGCCGATTTTTAGGTTTCACATTATCCATCCAAGTATTTCTCCAGAAATGTGCAGTTCTCTCACGATGTTTTCTTTCAACGAAAAGCGTATGATAAATTATAAATATAGATCAGGCACACGTTTTTACAGAAAATCCCATTGGTGCCTAGTGCCTACTTGGCGTTTGAACGCGTGGTAACATTCACACCGTGCAGCTATTACAGATGTCTTCGTTTAAACTTTAAAATATACTCAATTATTTACAATGTGTATTTCCTGAAGGAAGAACGGGTTTTTTCATCCTATGTTGTGTTATAATATATATAGGTTTCAATTGAACTACATTTCAACAATATTTCTTCAGCGGATCAGCTGAAAAGTGACAAACACAGAGAGACAGAAATAATATTAAGTATGGATTGGTATAACAGTTCTATGGAAAAAATAACTATAGGCATATGGAAATGTTACTGACATTAACTAGTTTCAGTAACAGTTACTAAATTTAGACAATTAATTTAAATCTTATCATCATCATCAACATCCTACTGCCCCCATCCCACTCGAATTAGGTCGTTAAAGAACATGTTGAACATGAATAAACATGTTGTCACATGATTTCGCTACGTATTTTACAACCGGCCGCTTTCCTGAATTCAACTTACCTTAGTCATATTTTACGACACCTCGGTAAGAAAGAGAGTGGTCTATTCTACTCAAACGGATACCACACGGTGGCTCAACTTACCTTAGTTCCCTTATACGAGAACTCGGTAAGAAACAAAGATTACAGTATACATAATGGTAAGAAACGAGGGTGGTCTATTCTACTCAGCCGACTACCGCACGGCATAATTAATTTAAATCTTAAAACCTGCATATTTCAGGATGAACATTTGGACGCTAGCGTGACCGAAACATACTTGGGCGAATGGAAAAACGACAAACGTACGGGGTTCGGAGTCAGCGAACGCAGCGATGGCCTCCGGTACGAGGGCGAGTGGTTCGCTAACCGAAAATATGGCTACGGTGTAACAACGTTCAGAGATGGAACTAGGGAGGAGGGCAAATATAAAAACAACGTACTCATTACGAGCCAGAAACGGAAACACATGTTCCTCATGCGATCTGCAAAGTTTCGGGAACGAGTTGACTCAGCAGTGAATGCAGCGCAGCGTGCATCAAAAATAGCATTACAAAAGGCCGACATTGCTACGTCTAGGTATGTTATTTGATGCTACATCAATGATTCTTAGTAATTATATATTTAGCCTTTAATTAATTGACGATAGTATTTCCTTCAATTGATCTGTTTCATGCAAACTATAAACGTAATAATCCAGGATCAGAAGTACAGAAGGAGCAAATTATACGTACCCTTTCTACATTGTCACAATTTGCACATATATATATAAATAAATAAATAAATATATACGCTTTGTCATAAGAAAGCTAGAAGTTTTACTATTTTATTCTACCTTCAATACTCTCTTGATACATATGTACACCAAACGAAATTTAATACACAATTCTTTTCTGTCTCTAAATCTAAATGCATTTTCGACAAACTTGTTCAACTAAATTCAATAAAAAATACTTTGTAAATTTTAAACTTTTACATGTTGCATAGTACCTTGTAAATTTAGAGCAAATGAGACTTTTTTAAATATATCAAATAACTAATACTATATTTTACATATAATAATAGCATATTTAAATTTAATAGAAATGATGCTGAAATTTTGACATGAGACCAAGAAGGACCCTTAACAAGATACATCTATGATAACAAGACGCCGAATAGTATTAATCAATAAGAGGATTCTTTTGCTTTGGAAATAATATTAAAAGAATGTCAAACAATAATTGGCTTCACTTTTTACCAAAAACATTTCCTGTATTTGCTTTTATTCCGTAACTTTTATGCGTAACTTAAGAAAACAAAAACTGATTAATTTATCATTTTTAATATTTATGGTCTCTATAATTATTTACAATTAATTTAAATTTTAAAAATAAATAGATTTGATTACTTAAAAAAACATTCTTAATTGAACTTCATAAGAAAAAACGTTTCAAAAATACTCGTCGATTAGTTAATGTACCTGAAGTATATAATAACTTCAAATATTTCAAGTTATAAAAAGTTCGCCAAATCAAAAATAATTCCTTTCTAATGTTACGTATGTAAGAGTTGTTTTATTGCTTTCTTTCACGCACTAACGGTGGAACAGATTGATTTGATTTTTGATATGGAGATAGTTTTCCTTAATAAATTGAAATCATTTAGAACATTTTAGGCTTGGTGAAAAAATTAATAATTACCCCTGTAAATCTTATCTCCTTCATTTAAATCACACTTCAAATATAACTCAAATATAAAATAATGTTTCAATATCTTTTTTCAAATCTCTAATAATAGGGTAAAAATAGGGATGTTATCTAATATTCACTTTTTTTTAACAGGACAGTCACAGCAAGAGGTAAAGCTGAACAAGCCGATGATGCAGCAGACCAAGCTAAAGAAGACTGTGATACAGCACAAGCAACTGCAAAGCAGTATGCACCAGACTTTAAACATCCAGGCTTTGATCGTATAGGATTAAGAGAAAAGTATAGACAGAAAATATACGAATCACAAATTGCTTCTGTTACTCAAGAATCCAATAAAATAATAGACGGAAAGAGCATTCCAAATCATATCCCTCCGATGCACTCACAACTTCCTCACATGAACAAATTGCCAAACTCTGTGCCTTCCAGGAGACCATCAGCCCAATATCCTAATACAGGGCAAATGGTAGATACGCGCCTTAATAATAGTTCTAATTACAATGCCGATGTCAGAAACCTTGGTCCTCAGTATGATCAATTTTATAAAAGCAACCAAGACACATGGGCTAGTCCTGGTTCTACACAAAATCAGGTGCTTAATCAAAAATCGTATCCTTCTAATGACTCAACTAGTGGATATAACATCACATCGCCCGATGGACAACTTCCTCCTCAATCTTCTTACAGATTACAACAACAGCAATCTATTGATCAAATGAATCAACAATACCCAAATCAAAATCGCAGGCCATCAGCTTCTATAAGACCCCCTACAAATCAGAGACCATCACAGGACTGGTCTTCACCGGCGGGGATTGTACGACGACAAAGTGTTCTCGCTTTACCCACGAACGATCCGCAAAGTAATATTTACATGGACAGTAGTATGGCGTCCTACGCGAGAAACGAACTTCGCACCGGCACAGTACATTCGGAAGGACCTCTCGAAAGGAGTACTTTAAATACAGAATCTCAAGGCTATCGACAAGCAATTGACCCACAGGGCTACCGACAGCCACTGGACCAACAAGGATATAGACAAGCTCAAGATCAACAAATGTATCGACAGCCTCTTACTGACCAACAAGGTTTTAGACAAACGCCGGATAAACAAATTTATCGACAACAAGCGATAGACCAAGAAATTATAAATGGAGATCGCGATCAACGTCCACCAGGAGCCAGGCCGTCTATAGACTACTTCGACCATTACAAGAGGCCTCCGAGTAGAGACTCCAGTGTCGATCGATACGGCAGACGATCGCGACAACCATCAGTAGAGGCTGCACCGCAAAGTAGCGGTTCAAGAGCTGGTTCAGTCGCACCGCAACCATTGTCTACGTCTCGACCACCATCTCGAGCTGCCACTCCTGCAGGCAACGGCCACCTAACTTCTGGTAGAAGTTCGATTTCCCGGGCTTCTTCGAGAGATCATCAACCTTTTGAAGATTCACTTATACGTAAAAGGACGCTAGGACAAGACATTTCACCCTCACCTTATCAACCAAAAAGAACTGAAAGCTTATATGTAGCACAAAATCCTTTGCCGCCACCTCCGGCTCCTGTGGGAGGGTCAGGGGGAGGAGGACGTAAGGTAAGTAGATAAAATATTTTGTTTACCATTTTTTTTTATACATTATTTGTTTATTTTATTTTTTTGTGTTCTTCACCTATAATATAAATGAAGTGCAAAGTTACTTATCTATTTGTTTGGTGTGTGAGATAATTAGTAAAAGACTATATGAACAGTAGTAGTAAAATAACGGTTACTTCTGCTCGTGAGGTATCGCAACTTACGCCCAACGCACTAAAACCCAATTACCACTACAAATACTAGGAATTTTCTAGATATTTTCTTTCGTCTAATGTGCATTATGATTTTTATAGAATACTTGCAGATGTCTTAATAAGATCGGATAGTTTTATTATAAGAAATCAACTAACACGAATACTTTATTTGTGATTCACTATCACTTTCACACAGTAAAAAATAATAAAATACTGAAGATAAACTTTAAGATCAATTAAGATTACCTTTAATTCGTATCAATTAAAGTTTGAAGTTGTCAGCGATCTTCAGGCGTATATTAATTGCGATTCCGATTTTTAAAAGCTGGCAAGTAAAATAAACTTTTTTTTGGTAAGCCTAAGTAGCCTACTAGCTCCTGCCCACGCTTTCATCTGCATGAACTTCAGTACTGAGAGCAAGAGTGTTTTAAATATATAATAAGATTATTAAAAAGAACCAAATTGTATCCAATACTGATAATAATATCGAAACATATAAACTGTCACATTAAACATATTGTGTTGTAAGACAATGCGTAACACGTTGAAACTATAATTGTTTTATATTTAGGTATGAATTAAATTATAATTTTGGTTATCCAAAAGGCTAATAATATTTTTTCGTTCATCTTAAATTCAATGAAAAGTTGTATTTCACATATATGTGAAAACGAAATAATGTAACGGAATACTTTTTATGAATATTTGGATATTCATAAAAAGTAAAAAAAAAGAAAGTTTAATACATACAAACGCCTGTTTACCGATAATTAATAACGATATTATAATATGACTAGTCAAATTCGGCACTTTTACGTCTTTTAAGAAACTATCCACAGTTTCTTAAAAGACAAAAGTGTCGAATACCTTATCGTCATAGCGTACATTACTTTGTTCCTAGCGTACGTTACACTAAAACATTAGTAATAAATGTTTTAAAACAACTACGTGAAATATTAATAAATCAGCATCAGCCTGGCCTAGGGAAAATTTTGTCCTTCTCATAGATGACGTGACATATATTACATATGACATGTACCAAGTAAGACCACTTCAAGAACGACGAAAAACGAAAAATGTGCGTGTGTCAGGACGCGGTAAAAAACGAAATAATTATAATATTGGTTGATCAATTGAAATAAAATATACTCCGTATGTAAACCAAAACTACCATATATTCACTTATATATCCATATAAGTGAAAACAACATCCAAATCGGATGAGCATTTATTGAGGCACAAATAGATAAACAAACAAAAGGTTATTTCAGGCTTTGAGTCGTGTTTGAACGTGGTAGACGTCTTATTATTTGTTAAAAATTATTAAATGCTCAGATTTAGTATTTCTACGATTTTTTGTCTTGTTAAAGAGCATACTAATAATAATTACAAGTATTATTTTATTTGTCTGAACATTGTGTCTTATAACATTCTTTAAGAGCAAACAAAAAGACAAAGAAGTCGAATAAACGCCTGCTACACTATTTATTGAGTTTTCAATGACTGAAATCAGTCTCTAAATAAGGTTTTTTTTATTTGCAAATCGCAAAAAAAAGGAATTTGAGCATTTTGATAACTATTATACCCACATAACTAAGTAAACATTTTGTCTCATATAATACTTGTATCTACACTAATATATTAAAAAATAAAGCTGACGAGTTTGTTTGTTTGATTATTTAAATGCGCTAATCTCAGGAACTATTCGACCGATTTGAAAAAATATTTGTTTGTAAGATAGTCCATTTATCGAGAAAGGCTATATAACATCACGCTAAGATGGTTAGAAGAGGAGCAGCAACAAAAAAATATTGCGAAAACGGTAAAATTTAAAGCTTTCCTTGCGTGCGCTAAGTAAACGTTGAAATCTATTCAAAAATCATGTACTAAAAAATTGTTCCCCTCTAAATGTTCTAAATAAAAGTCCGCGACAGCATATGTCTAGCTTTTAAGTTAACCCACTTTTACCATAATTAATTATTACATAAAAGTATAGCGGTTTACTCAAGTAATAAGACTGCAGTCCACGCGAACGCAGTTGCGTTTAAAAGATGGTATTCAATATATTGTATGTATATTCGTACGTATATTCAATATACTAGTGATACCCGCGCCTTTGTTTACGCTATCTTAATTGCTTAAGTATCATTAAAATCGCGATATGTTTTTCCCTGTTCCCGAAAGAAAAAAGGGAATTTCTCTATTTTGTATGTTATTTCATCAATATTGGTACAGCGAATTAATCGTGAAAGCATACCAGACGCAGGGACAGACAGACTTTCGTATTTATAAAATTAGTAAGCATTTTAATCCATTATTATTATTTAATTCGTTATTAAAGCAATATAGACTCTATAGAACTCTTAATTTCTCTTGACCTTACAAAAAACCTCATAATGATTTGATGAAACCGCGGCAGTTCATTATAAGTCGTCCATTTTCACTTTTCGCTTAAAAAAGACTAGTGTTAGTAATCGTAATATTCCAAAAGGAATTATATAGCAGTAGTTATGTGCGTTTTGTAGGCGGTGGGCGGCAAAGCTCGGGCGGTCAGCCTGTTCTATTTCTAAATCGAGACAGTCATTCGCTGCCGCTTTCCGCGCATCACCACTTCGCTGATTATATAAATAGAAAATACTAATATTCTGATAAATGAACGCTTTCGTCTTATTTAATTAATATTTAATGCGACAAGTGTAAATGATATAATTAAAAGTAAACGGTGCAGTGTGAGCTCGTTAAAAATATATAAATATAGATAAACTATTAACTCTACATAAAATAAGTGTAGTTTTGTCATAATATGTGGTACCAAGGAGGTGATGAGGATGAAGACGAAGATCTTATGTGCTCGCCGGCTATACTTGCACGGCGAGCTTCTGAGAGTTGGATAAATGTACCTCCAATAGAGGTAAACCGGATGTTAACACATCTTAACATGAAAAGCAAAATATAGTAACGACCTGTAATTATATTTTGGGAGATGGGAATGCTTCGAGCACCACGCTACACCAATGTGGATTGATAGTTTAGACTTATCTCAGAATTTCTCCCGAGATGTGCAGGTTTACTTAGTTGTAGATGTTCTCCTTTACCGAAAAGCGTGCGACTCACACGGTCTCATCGTTCGCCTATCACAGCTCTATGAAAGTATTAATGAAAGCCAAAAACCTAGTTTACTTTTCCGATAAATACGATTTTAAATCTGTTCTGCGTCTCTGTAAATAACAGCTGATCCCAAAAATATATTCAATAAAAATACAATTCAATTTTTTCTCGCAGATATTCGATAACTTAAATTACATTAAAATAACTGCTCTCCTGCCACCTATTAAATGATATAAACAATTTCTTACGTGTTTTTTGGTGAAAGAAATGAAACCTAAAATGAGAAAAAATGTGGGATATTTGTAACCTTTTGTTGAGCATTAGCGTTACCGTCTATTCTCTAAAAGAAGATAATTGGCCCTTATTTAGGAGTAGAGTAGTAAAAGACTGATCGTTAACCTTTTGCCAGACGTGTTCTCTCATGTAAAGATGCAATTGTAATTTAAAATTTTAATGTTTTATAGTTATCGAATCAAATGTACATCATTTGCTTGATGTAATGACGCAAACACTAATAAACAACTAAAGAGTTATTATACTAGTGTAGGGAAGCCATCCTAAAATGTGTCATATTATAATAAAGAGAAAGCAAATGGGAGTGCTCTATCTGCCTCTCTTTTTGATTTTTCTCTTTTTTTTGCGTGATTAGACAAAGATGAAGTACGAGTTTCATCTTCCCTCTCATTATTTATTGTGTCACTATCAGTTATAGGCCTGCCTACAGCTCCATAGCAAAGACTAATATTACTTGATTACCTGATATGTAGACGATGCTCACATCATTCTACCATCAAAAATTATAGTCCATATCGATGCAGATAATTTTTTAACCTAAGTAAATTGGCCAGAATGGATTCTACAGTGTATGACCCATTATAAAAGAATGAAATAAAGTGGATACATGTTAATCTTTTACTTGTAATTTACAGATGCTCAGCACGCCTCAGACGCTACAGCGCAAGAAATCGCTACCCGACGTGGCAGGTATGCCACGTTTGCCCGATGGTGGTGGTATGTCAAGGGAGGAAGTTTCCGCGTTGGGCTCTGCACGACGTGAGGAGGTCCGCCGAATGCACGAAGAGTCCGAAAAACTGAGAGCTAACCCCCTCCTTTACCTCGTTAGTCCACAAGTAAAGGTATAAATTTTTCATTGTTTGCTCTATATATTATATTCCATAAATTACAGAATTATGTATTTATTATTTATTTGTTTCAGGACTGGTTCTCGAGGCAGCAACTAGTGATCCTTGTACTGTTTATCAACATCTCATTAGGCATTATGTTTTTCAAGCTACTTACGTAGCGTCGGCGAGTGGCGCACTCGCGCCTCTACTCTCAGTGTAACTTAGCAGGTGTACATAACATTTACAAAATAAACTCAGACACCAATCAAACAATATTAGATGTGAAAATATGTCAATAAGTAAAATCAATCCTTATGAAACGATTAAATCCTTACCATCCAAAACGATTTTATTTATCTTTTATAGATAAGAACTTCGACTTGCTAGTGGACTTATTATAAAAGTTGTGAAAGTGTGTAAATGAAAATACAGTGCAAATATGTCCCACCCTCGTCGAGTCAGTATAAATTCTTATGGTGTGAAAGTGAGATTTTTGTGACCACTAGACGAAGACTTCGAATGTAAGATGCACGATTTACTGATGAACCTGCATATTGTAGGTTTTTGACCTTATTGTAATTTTAAGCGCTTGCCTTATTAAATAAATACCTAAGGTAGAAATATAAAACTGAACACAAATTCATAAGTGATGGGAGAAGAGTTTTCTATTGAACATTAAAGTAATGAGACCATTAAGTAGAAAAAAATGATAATATTTTGGCGTATATATTATAATAGCTTCTTTGTTTTGGATGGTCTAATTAAAATTTTAGGATCTATAATAATTTATTAATTTTAGCTTCAGAGCTAGAAAAATTGTTATTTAAACTAAAACAATCTTTTGAAAAGCCATTTTCGTATATTTCTATTGTATATTAGATCGTCGATTTTTTATTGCACAAAAATAAATAATACTTTGAATTATATCTGGCAACGCAGCCTATTTTATTATAAGTTTTACCAAACTAAATGTACAAAGAAGTTATAACTATGTACATATAGATACTCATTAAATAAATTTATTACCCCTTTGCCAAAACAAAGGGCGTGTTATGTAATGAGGTTAAAACAATTGTACTTTTCCCAGCAATTAAAACAAAATGAATTTATTAAAAATTTATAAATATATATATTTATGTATTTATATTGTTAAATCTCTAATCGTAAGAACATTGTACTTTTAAAAATAAACATGTGTTATACAAACATGTAATTTTATGTTGTAACTTTGACGTCAATTTCATGTATTTAAATGTTAATTAATATCTTATTTATTATATAAAGTTATAGTGTGCATGCGAGATTGTTAGCACGCTGTAAAATTATTACGAAAGGTGTGGGAAGTCGCCCAATCCTTTAATTGTTAAACTCGGACAATTTTCTCAATTTCATATATATGTAAAAACATTAAGTTATCTTTAAGAGTTTTAATTACGTGTATCAATTTTATCTACGTTTCACAAATAAAATATTTTAATAAAATCATTACTTTTTTTTTATTTAATAATCCTTGTAACAGAAAGTCCCCCGCCGCGTCTGTATATACATATATCATCTGTCTGTTAGCGATAACTGTATCCTATATTTGAGAGCTGGATGAGAATTTAATCTGCACCTTTTTATCAATAATATTGTCTTATTTATAGAATAGACTGCATTTAAATTACGTGAATGCGATGGATTTCATTATATTAGCATATCCTGTTGACTTCGCTTGTGTAGATTTTCACCTTTAATATAATTTATGGAATAAAGAGACTCTCATTAATAAAGCTTACTATAATGTTGAAGACTTTGTTAATGATAAGAAAGCTTGGAACTAAATTGCGATCGGCTACGCACTAGATGATATTGTAATCTATGTTTGTTAACAATAGTAAATATAAAATTGAAATATTTTTTTTTAAAGAGTGGTCGCCGAGTTTCTTGCTGGTTCTTCTCGGTTAGAGCACCTTTCCAAACCAGTTGTAGCTTCTATTTAATTTTAATTTGACGATTCAAAAGTGCTTGTAATAGGCCAATTTGAATAAAGACTTATTTGAATGTGAATGTCACTTTAAAATGCTTTAATGGATAAATATGCATAATAATAATAATAAGTTATATAGTACTCTTTTGTTCAATAATTTTTTGAAAATAATAGATTTTTATATATATTGTTAATCAATAATATTGAAAAAATAGGCTTAATAAAATATTCGCACCATATTAATGTATAGCTATCTGCTTATTTTCCTGATAGCATTTGATTATTACCACGAAACTTAAGTTTACTTCCAAGTGTTGTATGTAGTACTTTTTGTACTCTAACGTACGTCCCAGGTACTGCTAAAACACCTATATTTCCTTTATTTTCTTTATTTATTATATTTTGTCCACATTTGATCTCTATTTAAAGTTGGTTATTCGCCATGCATCTATGCGATATTTGTGGCATGGCAAAGTTAACATGTCAAACTAATTTTCATTTCACTTCATCGTCATTATATTAATACATATTTTTGATAAATAAATAAATATTACCCGTTTTAATAAACACAACAAAACCAGTACAATCATACAACAGACAGCAAGATTAACAATAGTTTATGACAGCTTGCTATGCACTAAAAAAGACCATCGAACGAAACTAAAAATAGTAGGATAAAAAAGTATTGCAGTAATTGTATGATAAATATTGAAACACTATTAACTGGGCTATATTTCAGCTTATGTAGATATAAAATTTACCTTAATCAATTAGATTAATCTTATAAGGCTTCGTTGAATACCGAGTAGCTTAGTAGCTATTGACACGAAAGATCGTTAGTCGTGTCGATAAGTTTATACGTATATGTAAATAAACTGTTCATCATGTCTAAAAATTCGCACACTGTACAAAGGTATAGTGCCCAGGAACAAATATCGGTAATGTTAGAGAACTTTTAATTTGCAGTTTACGTGAAAAATTAATCTACAACCTTCACAAAATTTAGTACTACCATAGTTCTTTATAATTGTAAGTTTCAGTTCTGTATTAATTTTAAAGGATAAGGAAACAAATGACGACTCCATTGATTTAGATGATGTGTTACCAAAAATTGGTGAATTCGGAGTGTACCAGAAGTTTCTTCTGTGGTTTGTGTGCTTGCCTGCGTGTCTTCCTTGCGGATTCTGCGCTTTTAACCAGCTCTTCATGACCGATACTCCCGATCATTGGTGTCTAGTACCAGAACTACTTAACATATCGCAAGATATTCGTAAAATGATATCTATTCCACGTAAGGTAATTATTACTTTTATGATATTTTTTTTAACGTTTTAACACCATTTTAACTAAAACATGATAATGTTTCAGAAGAATGACAACGAAACATATGAAAAATGCATACGATACTCCATTAACTGGACAGAGGTAGTCATCACAGATGAGCCACTAAAAATAAATGAAAGTTGGCCTGTTGAACCTTGTTTAGATGGATATGAATATAACAAAACTGAAGTTAAATCCTCCGTAGTGATTGATGTAAGTTTAAATTAAGATTTATTGAGAAATAAAATAGTACCTTCTTACGTCTAGGTAAAGAGAATCTTTGAATCAAATGTAACGAAAAATTAATTATTATAGAAGCTTTAAATTTTTTTGTGTTAATTTTATCAATTGACGTACGTAGACGCCTTTTATTTACAGATTTTTCATACTACTTGAATAATAACAAACGACAAATGTTCTGTTCATTTGGAACAAACAGTTGACTGCCTATTAAAATAATAACATCGGCTTTTCATCAGATTTAGTTTTTATTTCACATTTTCTTTCAATACTTGATGATTTCATAGTTATACTCTTTTCAGTTCAATCTAGTTTGCGAATATGACGTATACCCAACACTCGGCTTGGTTGCTTTAAATGTTGGAGGTCCATTAGGAGTCTACTCATTTGGTGTTCTGAATGATCGAATAGGGCGAAAAAAATCCTTTTTTGCTTGTTTATCAACTTTGCTGCTCGGGAGTATGATGACAGCATACGCATATGAGTTTTGGTTCTGGATTTTAGCAAGAATAATAGTTGGCTTAACTATTCCCGCAGTCTATCAAATACCTTTTATAATATGTGAGTATTGCAAATACCGTTAAGATTTATCTATGTAGTGAGGTTTTAAAAATCAAACTATTGTTTTAGCACTGGAACTCGCAGGACCTAACTACAGATCTTTCGTAACCGTTATGACGTGCATATTCTATACATTGGGATTGATTCTGTTGTCCGGTGTAACATATATCTTACGTGACTGGAGAACTCTTGCACTAGCTACGTCTGTTCCATTCTTCTTTTATTATCTCTATTGGTTCATTTTACCGGAATCACCAAGATGGCTGCTAATGAGAGAAAGATTAGAAGAAGCAAATACCATATTACAAAATATCGCACGAATTAATGGTAAAGAGTTACCGGAGGAGTTCACAGCTAAATTACAAAAACAAGTGATAGAACAGAAGGAACGCGGAGTTACAGAGGCTAAAGCTCCTAGTGTGTTTGCATTATGTAAAACTCCTAATATGAGGCTTAAAACATTACTGATAACACTAAACTGGTGTGCATCAGAAATGGTATACGTAGGACTGAGTTATTACGGACCAGCTATCGGAAGCAATCAATACATGAGTTTTTTCCTTTCATCAGTTGTTGAGATTCCAAGCTATATCGTATGTTGGATTTTGATGGATAGAGTTGGACGCCGATGGCCTCTTTGTCTGTCAATGGTCATTAGTGGAATTTTCTGTATTGTGACTGTGCTGCTTCCTGATGGTAAGTTTTATATTGAACCAGCGCCTAACATTTATAAAAATAGCGAGTACTAGATACATACGTTCAACCTTCACCTAATAAGAAGTAATATTACCGTCTAATATGAAGAACATTCAGCCATAATATTTATTCGAGTTCGATTCCCGCCGATGACCATTTTCTATAAAAAACAAACTTTTTTGCTTTTAACAGTTCGTTGCCACCCAAGTACTAAGTTTATTTATAAATATAATTAATTTATATGGGATATTAATTATGCCGATTTTTATGTTTTTATGACTATTTAAGCTTTACGGTGGAATTACTAATTGAATATTATTCATAATAAATATCAATATTTAGAAATATAACCATTTCTTCTTTTTTTAATTTCAGAAGCCGAAACCGAAACTCTTATTTTGTTTTTAATATCCAAATGTTTTATATCGGCGTCCTTTTTGATTATTTACCCTTACGCTGGCGAACTATATCCAACAGAATTACGAGGGATAGGAATTGGAACCTCTGCCTATATCGGCGGACTGGGATTAATAATTATACCGTTCATCAATTATTTGGTAAATGTCATAAGCACCTAAACCTTTTTGAAAAATATATGTTGTGATATATATATTTTTTTTACATTACATACCACAGACTTTATCCGTGCCCTTTTTTAGTTAAGCTTTATTTTTATCTTTTAAATAATAATAAGTTTCATTTTTAACTTGTACTTAAAAATGAAACTTTTCTAATGCATCAATGTTAATACAATAAATATATATATTTTTAAAGGTTATTTCTTAGAAATTATTATTGCTTTAGTTTTCTTTTTTTAATTATTATTATTTTATTTTTTTTCATTATTTTTTTTTCAATACTTTTACTCTTACAAGATATCTACTACAACTAATCTTTACAACTAAAGTACATATAAACACTTTAACTTTACATATGGGTGTTTTTTAATAACTTCGTTATTGTAATATCTTGGATAGTTTTTCGGCTACAACCATATTCTTAATATATAACTTTAATTGCCATCTTGATGTTTATATTTTATATTTAAAAGCATTTTCTAAGTTTATTTGAAGTAAGTTAAGAAGTAAGCAGCCACGCGTTGTAGACTAAAATAAAATTGTCATTTAAAGATTCTTTGATTAGGGAACTAGCAACTTGGTACTGCCGCTTGTGCTTATGGGCGCAGTGTCGGTGATTGGAGGCATAACGGCACTCCGATTACCGGAAACGCTCCACCATCCCCTGCCGCAGACAGCTGCAGAAGGAGAAGAATTTGGAAAAGATTGGACATATAGAGATTGTTTAGCTTGCGGTGGGAAAAGGTAAAATAAAATACTATTCATGAATACACTATTAGTAATACTTATATTAATGAAAATTATATGTTTTTAACTAAACGTAACTTTTTATCACCATCATTCTGCTGCCCTTATTCCATTCTAAGTGGGGTCGGCACAACATGTTATAAACATGTTATCACATGATTTGGCTGGGTATTTTACGACCTGCAGCCTGCATGACGTTGACATAACCTTAGTCACTTTTTACGACACATTGAGAAGAAATGAGGGTGATCTATTCTACTCAGCCGGATACTCAGACGGCGGACAAAGTAACTATTTATATATTATTACTTATTGTAAATTCTTTATGGTTACATTTATTTATCATTAGCTGAAAATCATAGGCCATTATCGTGTTAATGAAGGAACGTACTAATGAGACATATGTATATTGTCCGATTCAGACTTCCGAATATAAAAAATTATGCTTCATAATAATTTGATACGCTTATTATCGTTAAAATTTAATTAAAATCTGTGACACCATAATGTGACATTGCTACTCCAACTATCCAAATATATAATAAATATTAGTTACATAAAGCAAAGCATTTTTTTATATAACTCACGTGCGTGCTGAATTCTCGTGCGAATGTTAATTAGGCTGTTTGAATATTCTTTGAATCAACTGGCGAAGCAATTTTTATTCATAATTCTTCTCCATACGGATAAATTAAAGAGTGCAGTAATAACGTTTCTATATTACAGGAGCACGGTTCCACAGTCAACTTCTTATGAAAATTTGGATCAATTAGAATTAACACAAGCACCGTCTATAGAAGATGTGTTGCCTGATACGCCTATACGTCGAAATTCGATGCGCAAATTAGTTCGCCAAGCTAGCACGCTGGAAACGCAGCGAGACATCGATGGCAGTTTAAAAATGACATATTGGTTTTAAACTGTATACTGTTTAAATAAAAATAATATTAGTTAAACTATTTTTGTCTGGTTTATGCTCCTTAAAAACTGACTTTTTTGTTCACACACTGACTTTTCTGATCTGTGACAGCCCAGTTGTTTCTAGCCCACTATTTCGAGGGGTCTAATTGACATTAGCAATTTTTCACACGCTTGTCGGTGAATTAAAACATTGTCGAACCGAGTCATAGACAGGCATGTAAATGATCTCAACCTGTATCTGACATCTGTCCACTGTTGGACATTGTTGTTGTAAATGATAGTGACACAATAAATATTTAAGGAAGATTAAACTCGTATTCTTCATCTTTGTCTAATCAGAGAGACAGATAGATGATTTATAGAAGCAGGCGTTACTTTGCGGAATTCCATATTACAAGCAATATAACAGAACTAACTACTTTGCTATAATCCTAATGACCATTCATTTCATATTCTCCACACTTGTGATAAGGGACTCCGACTCAATACGTTAGAGCAACTTGAGATAATAAAAAATAACAATGGTCACTTAATTAACGACCAAGTAAATGTATCTAATTCCGTTTTGCTACATGTGTTCGGAGGGGAGGGTATTGGTGGGAGTTGAACTATTTAAGACTGCTTGTATGGGTAGCGCGGTAGTGGAGCCTCTCCTCCTGATGATGCTTCGGTTTCGGAGCGAAACAATCGTCGAGATTGTGGTGGTGGGTGTGTGTGCTGCTTTTGTGTGCGTTGTTGCTGGTAAATTGCGCTTTGGGGTGCATGTGGTGGCTTGTCCTGCATGTATAAGGTACGTAGATTTTGCCTGCTTCATACACATTGGCTTTGCATGCATTCACTTAACCCGTGCGGATTATAGCAAAGTAGTTAGTTCTGTTATATTGCTTGTAGACAGATAGATAGTCTCATTTCACTATATTTCTCTTTATGGCACATACTAGGCTGGCTTCCCTGTTGTAAGTATAATAACTCTAAAACTCGGTTTTAACTGTAGTCAAAAAGAAATAAAACTGCAAATGTAGTTATGTCATCTTTATTGATTATCATTATTAATACTATATATTGTTTATTAAAAAAATATCACGAAATGAATATATTTAGTCTAAAATTTCTTTTATATATTTACATAGCAATGTATATAGTCAACGTAACTTAAGGTCTATCGGGAATGTTAGTAGAAGGCAGCAGTTGTGATATATATCTGCTGCGTATCCTGTCTGATTGTGTTTGGGTGGACGGACGGACAGTACCACCCGTGCTCCTCTCGAGTCCTGAACTCCTCTCCAGCCCTGAACTACTCTCTAACCCAGTACTCTCGTTGCCTCCCCTGCGTGCAATCTCATCTGGATTCGAACTCGACGGTCCGTCTACTTCTTGATCAGAACCATCCGTATGCTCGAGTAAGTTAGCGGTTTCATCTGTTTGTGGAACACTAAAACAACAAAAAGTAATTTAATAAATAAATAAATAATAAAATTCTTTATTTGCTGAAACATTTTTTACAATAGGGGTGTATTATATTTATTGTCTAGTAGAAATGTTTCACCTAGTATTATAGGCATGCAAATTTACAAAATAAAAATTAATTTAAAATTATGTCAATACTACTTTCCTGTTGAATGTCAATAAAATCTAATATCTTAAATTTTCTATTATTTATCTAATCTTATTATGTCTAAAATGCTTATCTAATATGTTGTTTTAATTTTTAATATTTAAGTATTCGTCAATTGTATAGAAGCACCTTTCTATAAACCACATTTTAAGTTTAGACTTAAAAAGATTAAGCGTAAGTTCCTTATCATTTTTGGAATTTTATTGCGCAATTATTTGATAGTAAGGCACTTCTTGAACTCTGTATTCTTTTTTTTTTTAACAATTTACAGAAGCTATAACAGAACTACTTTGCTATAATCCGCGTTTGTTAAGAGAATGTATGTAATAGTACGTGTACGAAGCAACATTAACATACCTTACACATGCAGGACACACGTATCCCAAGATGCCTCCACCAGCAACAATGCACACAAGACATACACACAACCACCACAAAAATCTCTGATGATGCTTCGTTTTCGGGGCGAAACGATCGTAGAGATTTCGGTGGTTCCTGTTGCTGGTTGAGGCATCTTGGGATGCGTCAGGTGACTTCTCCTGCATGTGTAACGTATGTGAATGTTGCCTGCTTCATACACTTAGCGTTACATACATTATCTTAACAAACGCGGATTATAGCAAGGTGGTTCTGTTATAGTTTCTGTAATATGGAATTCCGCAAAGTAACGTCTACTTAAATAAATATAATGCTTAAATAATATAAATCGATTAAACAAGTAAGCGTGTAAGTAATTTAAGATAGATATAACTTGTACATATTTGTAAAAAACAATTTATTTATTCATAATACCAATTATTTGTAGTCTACTGAAAATGTACACAAAATAATTTTTTTTTAGCATATTTATAAGGTTTCGCTTGTTTTTTGGCACATAACAAAAATAATTATTTTATGCTAAAATTAAACAGGAAAATAACAGTTGTGTTGACGCCAAATCGCGGGTACACTTTCTATTTTTATATATTACTATAGACAGTAAACTTACCTAACACGAAATTCTCTCGCGCTCGGAGACAAGTTGAGAATGCCGTCCGTCGCAGAATCAATTATGTATATCAACACCGCAGCTATCAACGACACTGAAAATAATACAAAATTACTTGTAAATCTGTAAATATTGTATATTCTATTCAAGATAGAAGTGGTATGTTACTTTCCCTCTATATTTACTCTATATCAAACATCATAAACTCTATCCTCTATGTGTATCGATTTTGTATATATTTTGACACATATATGGAGGAACAGAAGGCTTGCGACAGAAGAGTCTCTCTGGAGGAGGCCTTTGTAAAGGAAGAACTGAAGATAAAATGTTAAAAATATTGTAAAAAACAAACACTTTAGATAATAAAGGATAATATAAATATGGTTCTCCAATCTACCTCTTCAACAAAACGCCAATAGACACATAGGTCTTATAAGTCTTAAAGAATAGGAAAATACCTCACCAAACAAACATCCAAGGAAGAATAATTCAAGTAAGAAATATCCGTAGTTGTCCACTATCATTCCAGCAAATATTATAGTTACAGCTAATCCAAGATTTTGTACAGCTTGACATCTGAAACAATCAATCAATTCTGATTTTTTTTTAAATTCTGACTAATAATAGAATTTATAGCGGACTGGGGAAAATTATTAAACTAACAGTTACGGTTAATCAAATGATATGAATATATATGAATCCATACACACCATAACCCACCACACACGTATACCTATGATATATAAAGAATGTTTTCCGAAATTTTGGCGGTATAAAAAGCAGCCTGTGCCTCAACACCTCATCCATCTCCATACCAAAAAAAAAATTAATTCGATACTGTGCTTGGATATGAAAAAACGAGACGCGAACAAGAAACAAAGAAACTAAAACAATTATAATATCCATAATTATACTAAAGTAGAGGAGCCAACCTAAAATGTGTCCATCGATAATTTATTTTATTTATTTATATAAGATATGCCAACAGTATTCTTAAAACACATTATACATATAAATTCATACAAGTTACTCTAAATCTATTTAAAATACTATTACAGGCATATACAACAACTCGTAACTAATAGTATAAACATTGGATACAGTAAGATTAAACTTAATATTAAAAAAAAATTAAAATTGAAAGTGAACTAAAACTGAAAAGTTAAAAAAATATATAATAAATAATATATAATAAGAAAGACATCAAACGAGACTTATTTTCTGCCTCTCTTTTTTATGTGTGACTAGATAAAGGTAAGTATATGGTTTAAACTTGCCTATCATTTTATGTTGCAACACTGTCACTTAAAGGCCTGCCTATGGCTCCCCTAATCTAGTATGCTTTGAAGGATTTGCTAATATGATATTCTAAATAAAACTACCGACAAAATTATGCTGATTCACTTTATATATTTAAGTATTTATTTAAAATTATATATATATAGTAGTTATGCATCACTCATGAACACAAGTATTTATGAATATATATAAGAATGAGCGTGTGCGTAATTATCCCACATATTTACTCATCATCATCTTCCTACCTTTATCCAACTCAAAGTGGGGTCTGCATGTGACAACATGTTAAAAACATGTTGTCACATAACTTGGCTCCGTATTTTACGACCGGCTCCCTGCCTGGTGTCAACTTACCTTAGTCTTAATTATGACCCCTGTGGTGGGTGGTCCATTCTACTCAGCCTAATACCACAAGGCGGTTCGACTTACCTTAGTCACCTTTTCCGACACCTCGGTAAGAAATGAGGGTGGTCTATTCAACTGAACAGGATACCACACGGCGGTGTCCCACATATTTAATATTATTAAATAATATGAAACATTACTAACATCGATCTCTTTATTATTATATAAATAAACGGGTCACATCAAGGCAAAATCTAGTTACCTTTTTACAAGGTTCGACGTTTCGGCAGAGTTGCATCCGCCATGGTAACGAACTTCGTTCGTGAGTTCGTGAGAAGTCGAAGAGTAATAATAAGTATGAATCGCGAAAGGTTAAAATTTACCATTGATCTCTTTGCCGCACCTACGTGCGTTGGATGATATATTTAAAATACACTCACATTCCGTAAGCAGTCCCCATTTGATGCTGCGGAACGACCATTGCTATAAGAGGCCACAGACCACTGGCAAGTAAAGAATAGGATATTCCGAGAGACATCTAGAATTAAATAAGTTTTACGTAGACATACGATAACATTGAATATAAGTTTTTGAATGTAAAGATTAACAAAATTTTCTTTGAAATAAATAAAATATGATAAACATGTGTTCCGCACAAACGTGCGGGCGGATGAAACAACCTCCGAGACCTGGGCCCGTCGTCTCGGCGTCTCAACCTACCTTATGCGGCCGTCAGCTGTATGCGGTCCGGCCTCATGAATCACTGCGTGTATATTTGTACGTGTGTGTGTGTGCTTGCATGTACTTGGCCGATTCCCGAACCCGTTGGCTCGCCTCAGCAGTCTTCCACGGACACGTACTGTCTATTTCTCCCTGAGTATACACTTCACTATATCGTCTAAATAACACCCGGTGTGCACACAACCTTCGTAAGGTCACACGTTATTGAATCGTCCCTATATCGGGGAACAGTAACCCAACGCGCACTTAAACCGCGGACGGTCGCGTCTTCTCAAACGCTTCACTGATTAAAGGCGTCACTAAATCTACGAACCACACCCGAAACGCATAATTACACGTGTGCGTTATACAATAAAGTCGTATACAGGCGCACGCGTCCTGTCTTTATCGTATGCGAAACATTACTAACTATCGGCGCTCGCGTCGACAATCGGATGCATAAAGGTCGTTGCTCCGGCCGGTCGCGCCGCGTCGCGCGCGTCAATTTGTTCAAAACAATATGCTTTATTTTTTTTACAAATAAATAAAACAAAAAACCAATAAAATCTTATGCGATACTGAGAACAAGCTGAGATGAAGAATAAATAAAAAGAGTAAGAAACTAAAATAACACGCATTCGAACTAAAAAAGGGAAACATACGAAAAAATTATAGGTAATTTTGTGAAAAAATCGTGGTGTACACGATATATACAGGAAGATGGCATAATAATTCGAATAATTTTCGTTGTTTTCAAAGTTTCAGCTCGCAAGGGTTTATTAGGTTTTTTTAACTCTATATTTTTTCCACTTCTTATTGCGATATATTATGGGGAATTATCATCAGTTCTTAATAAGTGTATTAATTTTGAATTAAAAAGTTGGTCAAAATTAAGTTCGAAGGAGTAGGTTACATACATACAGGTAAAACAATTCATAAATCGAGTCTTAGAGTGAATTATATAAAGATTTTTTAATACAATACATATCACTTAGTATTAAAATGACCTCATTTAATATAAGCCTTAATTGATTTATATACATTGTAATCTTCATTTCAATGCCATCTATGACATCATGGTATGAACTATTAAAAAACTATTGTTTCTCCCTCTGCAAGTTAGGGGTTTCTCTAACACTCACGAGTTTTGTAGTCGTTACGTAACGCTTTATTGCAATTTCCCACAGAACAACTTTTTCGAATTAGGTGACTTTAAAACTAGCGTGCGTCCGTGCTAAGGTGTAGTGCAATTCAAAAATATGAAAAATGACTTACCACGCCAACATACGGGTTGACAAATGTAAAGGCGAGCAGGAAATGTGACCCGATCGTGGTCATGATACTTAGAATTATCCAAGTGACGTTTCTACCGGTCTTGTCAATGAGGATACCGAAGAAAGGGCTGAGAGCGGCCGATAAAAAATAAACCATAGAGTTGACTGTGTTCGCCTGTTGTGGTAGGAAGTCGAATTTTCTTTCGAAAAATAATCTAAAAATTTTATTAACCTTGAACTCACAATTACGTTTCGATAATTCTGATTTTTGAAATCATATTAAAAAAAACTAATGCTAATTAGCTTCATTCTTAAGTTTTCTGCAAATATTCATGGGTTTAAAAGAAACATATCACCCACTAAGCCTATTTCCCGTATAACAAGGGTAAGGTAACGTTATTTCTTCGTGAAACTCAATACTTAACAGATTTGTATTTTCACGAACACACAATGACGTCTGAATAAAGTTAAGACGTAGAATAAAAATAACGAACGATAATACGACTAGCGCATATGCCGTGTGGTATCCGGCTGAGTAGAATAGACTACCCTCATTTCTTACCGAGGTGTGGTAAAAGGTGACTAAGGTAAGTTGACCCATCGTGTGGTATCCGGTTGAGCAGAATAGACCACCCTCTTTCTTAGCGAGGGTTCGTAAAATACGACGAAGGTAAGTCGACATCAGGCAGACGGCCGGTCGTAAAATACGTAGCCAAATATGTGTTATGTGACACCATATTTTTAACATTGTGTGCCCACCCCACTTACAGTGGGATAAGGGCAGGAGGGTGATGGATGATGAATAAAGACTACCGCATAGCAGTTCAAGCGCAGGTCCACTTGGAATATAGCTTGCATACACAAAGTCACTGTTATAGTGAGCAAAGCCAGAACGAGTCGCTTGTAGAGTACACATCATTCAATATCCCATCATGATATATGGAAAGTGAGAATCCTGAGAAACCGTCAAGGTTCATACTATCCTCTAAGGCCGTATAATCATTGGTTCATAAACCATACATTAAATAAATTCATAAATCATCGACACATTTTGTTGTATACTTAAAAAAAACAATAAACACCACATACAATATCTATCGGTGATAAATAATATAATATTAGTGCTATAATATCTATCGTTTTACAGTCAGTTCAAGATATCTTTACTTTTCTTTTTTAGTGCTTAAATATAGCAAAGGTATTGTTTCAATAATCTTTTCAATAATCTTTTAAAAGACAAAAACTTACTTTCCTAAAGCAATGAAGGGGAAAATTGCCAAATAATATGTTACACAAATAACAGCCTGCAGCCAGAACACCGTTTTAAAGTTCAAGATATCTTTGAATTGGAAGGGGTCCTCGTTCACTTGCACCTGTTGCCGCCTCAGAACTTTCTCAGCTCTGAGATCCATCCAGCCCAATATAAGCGCACAAATAAGGGAGCCCAGACAAGTAAGCGAGGCTAAAACAATAAATTGAAAACATATAATGATAATATATAAAACACCACAAATAAAAAAAGATGGCACATGGATGGGGATGCAACCGTTCCCCCCCCTTGCCACCACCCCAGTCACCGACGAGTCGCACCAGGCGAGCTGCTGCACGCAGTTCCCGCCTCAATAGAGTCATTTAAAGAGCTCATGAATAAGTGCCACGGATGAGCTCGAAACTTCTCGGGCTAACCCGATAAAATAAGACGTGAGTATACCCGGTGTCTATATATTAACTATGAATACTACTCACGATAGTTTAAATTTAAAAAAATGGAACATAAAGTCTATGCGATAAACAATTAAGCATGGTATTTGCCAAATACTAATCTGGTTTTACCTATACTGATACCTCAAATAAACACATGCAATGTTAAGCCGATCATATTCTATTTCGAGTAAATAGGATATTAGAAAATAATTGCCTATAAGTAATAAGCTACATTTTAAAAGATTAAGCACATCCCAGGATCTTAAGCCATAAACGTATATAAATTGAAAACATTAAATCTGTACATAACACAAATCATTAGGCATCGATCACTTATTTATTTATTTATTTATTATTATGACAAGCCAATAGTATTTTACACATACTTATTAATACACATTTTCATACGGTAAGTTCTAGGTAAAACACTTTTTAAGGCGAGTACAGCGTTATCGTAGGTACAAAAGTTATTTATATAACTAAAAGGAGTCAAATCAAGTTATACGTTAAGGAAAATTTTGATAAAAACTATTACTAAAACTTAACAACTTAAAGCAGGCAAGCAAGTTTATTTTTATATTTCAATAGTGGGTCGTGGAAGATGTCTATATCATGGGAATTAAGTGCGTTATAAGTGTTCATAAGCCGGTTAAATGGACTATTTTGACCTAAATTAGTTCTTGATTTCGAGATACTGAAAGTTTTTAAGTTTTTACAAGAACGAGGAGCATTACGTGGAACCGAAAAATTTAAACTACTTACCGCGTCTATGGATTGTAACGTATTATTAACGAGTCTATGTATTGTTACGAGATCAATTATTTTGCGGCGGTTTTCGAGACTTTTTAGTTTAAAGTGGGTTAAGTGTGAAGAGTAGCTTGCACGTGTGGAACAGACGCGGTGTTTGAAGGCCAGATACTTCAAAAACTTGCGTTGTATACGCTCCAATCGGTTTACATGTACCTTGTAACAGGGGTAATATCACTTCGAAATGATATTAACAAAAATTATGATAATACTGGTTACAGGATTTTTACCCTAGAGCAGAACATGCAGTCTTGCGCCGTTTTTAACTAACGTGGCAATACTTTGATCAGGATGAAGGGTTTAGAACCCCATCATGATGTCTTAAAAAATACAAAGCTAATAGACCAAAAGCAAATTAGAAATTTTAGCTTTTCATGTATTGTTTTATAAAATTAAATATAGTAGCAAATTTCGATTTAACATTATTCAGGAATAATGGAGGTATAAGCATTTAGTATAAGCTGGTAGTATAAATTTCCAAACCTATGAAAAGTGCCATGCCAAGATTCTCATAGCCTCCATAATATTTTGACACAGATTTATATATAGATTCCATGACCCAAAAATTTACTGTGCTTCCGAACCTTGAAATAGATAGCTGCAGTCCAAATACCATGTTAAGTTCTTTGCCTTTGAACCACACCACAACATAATTATTCACAGCAACTTGCAACGACTCACCACCAATACTGTAACATTTGTACATCAAAATTGTAATTTGTCACACGCTTTTCGGTGACTGAAAATATCGTGAGGAAAGCTGCATATTTCCAGAGAATTCTGTGGATCTGTGTAACCAACCGATCGGCTTTGGAGCAGCATGGAAGGTGCTTAGTTCAAACCCTTCTAGCCAAAGGGTTCTCTCCAAAAAAAAATGGAGAGAGGAGGCCTTTGCTCAGCAGTGGGTTAGTAACAGGCCATTACTTTAAGCTTTGGTTATCTTCGAACCATCAAACAAAGTAATACATTCAATTCTTTAGGCCAAAATATAAATTACCAGTAATTTTATTTTTGTAATATGTATTGCCAATTGTAAAATGGATGTTTAATCCACAAATTTCATGTAGCTAAATGTATTTTAAATAAAATGTAAATGTAACAATGAAATTTATATATTGCAAACTCAGTTACCCAAATATAAATCGTCCTAATATCATTAACCAAAATGCATTAATATAAACTCCAAAAGCAAACACAACAGCTCCAATAAATACGATCGTCATGTATATAATGGTGCCTAATCTTACACCAAAGCATCTGAAACAAGAAATTATAATAATTTATCATTAACTAAAGGATAACAATATTCAAAATAACTAACCAATTCTTCATGAATTACTTAGCTATGTTTTGGGTTATTAAACCAACTATTCAATCACTTTAAAGTTTGTACATATACATAATATTATAAATAACTGCAATAGCGTTTTGCAAAGCAAAAAAAATCCCAATTGATGTTATAAAAAATATAAGAATATAGAATAAATTCTTATAATAATATTTATAATTTATTTAAATGAATACATATAAGCCAACAAAAATGCATTTGATTGCGTTCAACAAGAAACTTTATTACTAAAGCTTGGTCATTATGGTATTAAGGATCATGCACTTCGTCTCGTTGCATCTTATCTCTATAGCCGAATTCAAAGAGTGTGCATTAATGATGTGCAGTCATCCGGATCGGCCTTAGTTATGGGTGTGCCTCAAGGATCAATCCTTGGTCCCTTTCTGTTTTTGGTATATATAAATGATCTACCATATTTCATTCATAATATTTGCGACATTGTACTGTTTGCTGATGACACATCTATAATATTGACGAAGTAAACAGTGGATTGTCGCAGGTAGCTCAATGGTTCAGGCTAAATTTTGTACTTAATTACTTAATTACATTTGGTACTTAACTCAAAACGAAATGTTTAGAATTTGTATTACCTAATGCAGCTAAAACAGCAAATGAGCTCTTAATAGACAATGTACCACTAAAAACAGAAAATATTAGGTCCTTACATATGAAATTGGCCTTTTCTATGGGAGGAACATAAAGTCGTTTTTTTTTAATGAAATATATTTAATTAATCAAAGTATGTACCATTGCTATGTATGCACTTTTGCCATCTCATAGGTAGTTCATTGATCCCCTTACTAAAAAAACCATTCGGGCGGGAATCAATAAAATCTTTGAAGGCGGTTTGGACTGCCCCATCGGAGTTGAACTTTTTTCCTTGCAAGTAGTTATCCAAATTGCGAAAAAAATGGTAATCTGTTGGAGCAAGGTCTGGAGAGTACGGTGGATGTCTAAGACATTCTAATTGAAGCTCCTCTAATTTGGTAGCCGTCTGTTGTGCAGTGTGTGGTCTAGCGTTGTCCTGAAGCAGCAGTGGCCTAGAGCGATTGACCAGCCTCGGTTGTTTAGCAGCTAGCTTTTCCATCATGGTTTGCAGTTGCTGACAATAGATATCTGCCGTAATCGTCTGGCCAGATTTAAGAAAGCTGTAGTGAACGACACCGGCACTAGTCCACCAAACACTTACAAGCAACTTTTTTTTAGTCAATTTTCGCTTAGGGCAGGATTTGGCTGGTTCGCCAGGGTTCAGCCATTGTGATGAGCGCTTCCGATTATCGTAGAGGATCCACTTTTCATCACAGGTAATGATTCGATTTAAAATTCCTTCATTATTGTGCCGGTTGAGTAACGTAACGCAGCAGTCGACGCGCGTTTGTCTGTTTGCTTTCTCACTTCATTATACTCTTCACTATACTCAATTCATTCAATTCAATACCTTTCAAGCTTTTTCGCCTTCCCAATTTGCTTCAAGTGGATTAGAATAGTTTTATCACTAACACCGGAGCCTGCAGCTAACTCGGACGTGGTTTGCGATGGATCCGCTTCCACAATAGCCTTCAATTCTTCATTATTAACTTTGGTCTCCGGCCGTCCACGAGGCTTGTTCTGCAGGTCGAAATTTCGAGAACGAAAACGTTGGAACCAAAAACGCACTGTGTTTTCTTTTGCGACACCGTCACCATACACATCATTAATCCTTCGAGCCGTTTCTGCAGCACTGGTGCCACGGTGGAACTCATACTCGTAAATAACGCGATATTTCATGTTTTCCATTTTGTAAACAGAGTGACACAAAGAAAAAAATAAAAGAAGAAAAAACAAATGAATTAGGGGGTTTGAAACACAAATGCATGAGTAAATAGCTGTATGAATTTGAATTTGGAATTCCTAACCATAAAGGTAATATTTGAGATCAAAGTGGCCAGTACGACAAAACGCCAATTTCATATGTAAGGACCTAATACAACTGTATTTTTGGGAATGACGTTGGATACAAAACTCCAATGGAGCACGCACATAACAGCTCTCGCAGGGAAACTCAGTTCAGCAGCCTATGCTATTCGAAAGATAAGACAGTTTACAGACGTCGAAACAGCAAAACTAGTTTATTTTGCTTACTTCCATAGCATTATGTCTTATGGAATAATGTTATGGGGTAAATGCGCTGATATTGAGAAAATTTTTGTATTGCAAAAAAGAGCCATACGTGGCATTTATAATTTGAGTCCGCGTGAGTCCCTGCGAGAGAAGTTTAAGGAAACAGGTATTCTTACGTTAGCTTCACAGTATATTTTTAGCAATTTGATTTTTGTGCATAAAAATATACATAATTATAAAAAGATTGGTGATGTATATAATAGACAAAGTAGGAACCGACATAAGCTTGCGGCTCCTGCTTTGCGCCTTGTAAGAGTACGTAAGTCGTTTGTGGGTTTGGGTATAAGATTCTATAACAAAATTCCACAATCAATTTTAACTTTGCCATTACAGCAATTTAAAAATACTGTTAAAAAGAGGCTGATACAGAAAGCCTTTTATACTGTGGAGGCTTACATTGATGATAAGAATGCATGGATATAGCTGCTCTTTGACCTTGTACAGGATAGCTATGACAAAATGTAATTAGTATTAAGAATCTTCTTTTTTAAAAGAGCTCCACCAAGTTTATTGCTGGCTCTTCTCGGTAGGACGGCTTTCCGGACCAGCAATAGAGTTGATGATTCAAAAGCACTTGTTTACAAGTTTATTTGAATAAAGAATATTTTGAATTTGAATTTGAATGGAAGTATCTTTGGAAAAATTTGTAAATTATGACTTAAAGCTCTTAGTCTTAAAATGTTGCAACCTGATATAGACCCTATAAAAGGGTCTTTCTTATATTAATTAAGACATGCATATTATCTCTATTATACTGCACAAAAAGACAAAGTACAATGTGATAACTAGATCAATCCAAGTATCATTAACGCAATTATGTAATATCTAGCTATAAATACAAATATATGCGAGTAATAATTGATACAAACCGATCCACGAGATAACCACCAATAAAACATAATACAACATTAGGCCATGAGTATATAGAGTAGAGTAGAGCAAACTGTGATGTGCTTAGGTGTGAGTCACTTTTAAAATTATCAGCAAGGGCTCCTGGTGTGTCATAACAGAAATAGGAACCTACAAAAATATCTCATATTACAAGTTACATAGTTATCATAAAAATTATACATGATAGGTATTCATATTTGCTGTGGTAAGAAATATTTTCAATTTTAAGTTAAGGTAAAAGAAGATAATAATTAAATAATACATAAACTATGTAGACAAAGCAAAAGTGCAGCACAGTATACATATCTACTTACCAAAACAAAGAAAACACATTAAAACAAGGCCTATAAATCTATGTGTCTTATTAGCAGGGTGAAAACAAGAAGTGGGTGGTTCCAGGTCCGAACTGGCAATTAATCCTGGATTTTCCATTGTGACTGAAAAGTATAAGCAAAAAAATTTTTTTAATTGCTAGATTTAGTTTCAATATTCTAATATCAAGGACATTATATTAAGAGCATAAGCCAACACACAAATGATTATTGTACATTTTTTCCCTTTTACAGATGTTACAACAAAAAAGATACTTACGCAAGGTATATAAGAGTAAACTAAAAAAAAGTTAGATGGACATATTTTCTTACACAAATTACATAACTGTAATACTAGAATATGATACAATATAACTATTACAATTTCATCAAAACAATCCAAATACAAAATACAAACAACTCATATCACAAATCTGCCCACTATGTCCACTAGACTTGTGTAGTTCGCGAACGAATCAGTTCGAAAGAATCACTCCCACAGACGAACGACGGGAATCGAGTCCCATATTGCCCGCTTCATCGTTCGTTAGTTCGTGATTCATGAGCCGTGATTTGGTACAGAATCAAGAAAGGTGACGTCAACCGAACTCATGTTGTCTCGCTCACAATCGCAAGGAACTCGTATCTGCCGCTCGCTCATCGAATTGTATGCCGTGACTACTTACTGTTAGGGATGTCAAAATATAATAGATTATTTAATCAAAATAATTGTTCTTTAATAAGAAATTATTTAAACATTAAAAATCGATTTTTTTAATGGATTTTGCTAATTACGCTCATTTTATTCTTTGAATGACCCCCTTTTTCTTGTTTTTTAAGATTGGAAATGCGGTGTTGGATGAAACCAAAGTAGTCAAAACACATATTAATCGAATTTCGCAAACAGCGCATCTATTAATTTTTATTCGTAGTTGTCCACTTTAATTAGTCTTTACTAATTCTATTAATTAATCGATCTAGACTAGTCAATTAATCGATCTAGCTAGGTGTTATTATTAGAAAACATTTTATTGAAAAACTGCTACAATATAACTAGAATATAAAGATCCTTAAATTCGTGTCTTATATATTCTTCTAAAAACAATTTGGATTATTTTATTTTACGTATGATATATATATATAAAATTGATATTATGTTAAATATATAAATAAATATATAAAGATAAGGTTACTTGATTATTTTCCAAATTAAATAAAAAATATAAAAGGGTCCTTTTAATCACTACCTAAAAAACATATTTTATGAAAATTCATAGCTTTATGCTATTTTTAGTGCTATAATTTTAATTAAATTTACAGCCTTCAAGAATCTTGTCATAGCAAGAGCAGTATAAAACAAGCGATTTCAATATTAGGCAGATCGTTCGCTAATTATAAAACGGCTCCTGCGGTGAAGAGTCAATAATTTGTAACGACACACGAATCGCGAACGAACGAACGAAAGGAATCACCTAGTTTGTTTAGGCGCGAAGAATTAAAGGAATCATTCTCAGCTGCGAACGATTACGCCCAAGGCTTGTAACGACACACGAATCGCGAACGAACGAACGAAAGGAATCACCCAGTTCGTTTAGGCGCGAAGAATCAAAAGAATCATTCCCAGCTGCGAACGATTACGCCCAAGGTCCACTATGTCCATCACAGATAAGTTTATTTCAGGCTCAGAGTAGTCTACGGACAAGTTACAAAAATCTTTTTTCCACAGATTACTAGAATATAGATGCGACGTTGGCATTTCTTTGGAGAGAATGAACGAGACCTTTTATAGTTTGTAATAAACCAGTGTGAAAAGCAGCTTAGTCAGTAATTACGTCGACCAAACAGTTAATATAGTTTATTACATGCTTGTACAATTCAAGCTCTCCTAACATTTATCTATTTTGAACTTTATTGCTTTTTAATTCAGAATATTTTGTATCTTATTTCAGAAAGAGGAATGAAAAGGATATTATGCATTTAAAATGTATAAAAGATGACCAAGGAAAGATTTTGACAAATGATGAAGATATAAAAGGACGTTGGAAGGATTATTTTAAATTTAATGAATGAAGAGAATGATTGAAGCAGAAAGTTAGAAAATTTACCTATTAATTTAGGTATAGTGAGAGAAGTGAATGAAGATGAAGTTAAAATAGCAGTGCAGGGTATGAAAAGTGGGAGAGCGATTGGGCCGGATGGCATACCGGCTGAAGCGTGGAAGTGCTTGAAAGGGGATGGATGGAAGTGGCTGACTTTATTCTATAACAAGTTGTTATATGAAGAAGCAATCCCAGAAGAGTGGTCAACCAGTACGCTGGTACCCATTTTCACGAATAAGGGGGATGTGCAAGAATGTAACACATGTCATGTCATGTCTCATGTCACACAGTATGAAAATTTGGGAAAAAGTGATAAAGCGAAGAATGAGAAAAGAGTGTACGATAACGCAGAACCAGTTTGGTTTTATGCCAGGGCGGAGCACGACGGACGCTATTTTCGCCTTACGCCAGCTATGTGAGAAATATCGACATGCGCGTAAGGACCTGCACATGGTTTTTATTGACCTAGAAAAAGCGTACGATCGTGTTCCCCGTGAAGTTCTGTGGTGGATTTTGAAAGAAAAGAGCCTGCCTGGGAAGTATGTACGGATTGTATATTCCATGTATGCCAGAGCTAGTACTCATGTCCGGTCTGAAGCCGGAGTAACTGACAATTTCGATGTGTCTGTAGGCTTACACCAGGGATCGGCTTTAAGTCCCTTTTTATTCCTCTTATTGATGGATGCACTTACTGCTGATATTCAAGAGGAGGCTCCTTGGTGTATGTTATTTGCCGACGATATCGTGATTGTCGGTGAAAATGCAGCTGAGGTCCAGAGCAGATTTATACCTCTCCAATTTCTCTTGCCATTCTACAATGGCAAGAGAAATTGGAGAGGTTTGGTTTAAAGATCAACCTGACCAAAACTGAACACATGCAGTGTGATTTCAGTGGTCCCTCCAATTTTTCTCCAATAACCTTAAATGGTGTTGTTTTGCCAGTCTGCTCCGACTTCCGGTACCTTGGTTCGCTTTTCCAAAAGAACGGTGAAATTGATCGCGATGTGAGGAATAGAATGAATGCAGGATGGATGAAGTGGCGACAGGTCTCAGGCACAATATATGACCCCCGAGTGCCCCCTAAACTAAAGGGGAAAATTTATACATCGGTCATAAGATCTGTCGTAATGTATGGATCAGAATGTTGGGCAATGAAAAAGATGGATGAAAGAAGAGTGCATGCAAATGAGATGAGGATGTTAAGGTGGATGTGTGGTGTGACAAGACTTGATAAAATAAGAAATGAGTATATAAGGGGAAGTCTTAAAGTTGCGCCCATTACAGTAAAGATGAGAGGTGCAAGATTGGGATGGTATGGACATGTAATGAGGAGGGATGAAAATCATGTGATCAAACGAGTGTTGAGTATGAATGTGGATGGATATGTGACTAGAGGAAGGCCTAAAAAGAGATGGTTGGATTGTGTGAAGTATGACATGCATATAAAAGGAGTAGCGCCAGAGTTGACGAATGATAGAAGAGAATGGAAGAGGAAAACATGTTGTACCGACCCCACTTAGAGTGGGATAAGGGTAGGAGAAAGAAGAAGAATATTTTGTATCTTATTTCATAAAAATAGTGAAGTTTTATATTAATTTATCATTTTATCACAATAATCGATTATTGTGATGATATATAAATTTAAATACATACTTAAATACAAATATACACCCAGGCTCGAAGAACCAACAAATCGTTTACAGAAAATGATGGCTCTCGGCGGGAATCGAACCCGCGACCTGCAAAGCTGAAGATAGGGTCACTACCCACTGCGCCGTGGAATATGTCAGTCAAGATCGCTGTACAATTCGTATGACTGACATATTCTACAAAACCCTATATATGGCTTGTCTGATAACTGCAATTAAACACAAAGGACTAAATGATCTTTGCGTGGAGATAATATTGACTTGCGTTGCGTAACTAAAAGCGCATAGGCAATATATCGACCAGGTTTTTTGCTCTCTTATTGTGAGTCAATTGAAGAATAAAATGTATAATTTTTAAATAATCGCTTATTAAAACTCGAGTTTTAATAAGCGATTATTTAAAAATTATACATTTTATTCTTGTCTTTCAAGATATCTTATGCGCATATCTTATGCGTTGTTGGATAACCAATGTAGTCAAAAGAACAAATTTTAATCGAATTTCGCAAACAACGCACCTGTTATTTTTTATTCGTTGTGGTCTACCCTAATTAGTCTTTTTTCTAAATATTGAAATAAAAAAGCTATTTTGTAAATGGTCAGAAAATAATCGATTATTAAAAAATCAATTTTTTCGTTTATTTACTTTAAACGAGTGCAATTAACTAGCAATTTATTAATCTGTAAAATAAATAAGGCAGCATAATATAACATACGTGTATTTAAAATCTCTTATCACAGGGCCACTGAGTATTGTTGATCTTGTCTACGTATTAGTCTATACTCTATGGAAGCAACAAAAGTTTTACATGTGGAGTGTTTTCATTTTTAATATAGTTCGTAATAATCAAAACGCCAATATGAATAAATTGTTTAAAAGGATTATGATTTGTGTATTGGTTGCGTGGACTATCAATGCTGTTCTTGGACATTCTCATTCGCATTCGCATTCCCATTCAGACGAATCTCCTGCGTACAAATACAGTAAAAGCGCAAATTTAAAAGAGAACAAAGACGAAGATTATGGAGATTCTGTTTACGATCTATACGTAAATGCTTTAAGTTCAACCATTTTCATAAGTATCGTACCGTTTTTTATATTGTTCTTTATACCTATCGATGGAACAGTTGAGAAGCAACCACTTTTAAAAATTCTGTTGTCGTTTGCTTCTGGCGGTCTACTCGGCGATGCATTTTTACATTTAATACCTCATGCTCTTATGTCAGGAAATGGCAACGAGGGACACAGTCATTCTCACGATGTAAATGAACATGAACCTCACGACATGACAGTAGGACTAGGTGTTCTTGGAGGCATCATTACTTTTCTCATTGTAGAGAAAACAGTGCGTTTATTTGATGTAGGACATGGACATGCCCATGGTTCTGACAAGAAAAAGGCAGATGACAAATCCAAAAAAGGGAATCAACATAAAAACGATGATATAAAAATTGCTGGATATTTAAATCTTGCAGCAGATTTTACCCATAACTTCACAGATGGATTGGCGATTGGTGCTTCATATATAGCAGGACAGAGTATAGGCCTTATTACAACTGTTACCATTTTATTGCATGAAATACCTCATGAAATAGGAGATTTTGCTATACTTGTGCAATCTGGGTGTTCTAGAAGAAAAGCTATGATGTTACAGTTATTGACAGCATTTGGAGCAATATCTGGTACAATCATTTCCTTATATCTTCAGGGATCTGGAGATGGTGTTGTGTCTTCTCTTATCTTACCATTCACAGCTGGAGGTTTTATTTACATTGCTACTGTATCTGTGATCCCTGAACTCTTAGAAGGTTCAAATAATAAACTTTCACAGTCAATTAAGGAAATTTTCGCATTATTAGCTGGTGTATACATGATGGTGATTATAGCACAGTATGAGTAAAATATACATTGTATTATTATATACTATAATGTAAATATTTTGTAATTTATGAGTAAATTCTTAAAAACATCACAATGCAATAGGTTATTCTTCATATACTACCAATATTCCATTTTTTAATATATTATAATAAATGTTAGAAGATATTAACCTAAATCAATTATTTTAGTATTCATCAATCAATCAACATGTTTTATTTTTAATCTAACTTTGTTAGGATTACCAAAACTATGTTTGGTATATATAGCAACAATTTGAAAGATAATTTTTTTCAAGATGGCTTTTTACAATAAATGGATACAAGGGTCAAACCTAACTGAATATTAGTTTTTCCAATTTAAGACACCTGTCATGTAAATATATGAGCATGACTTAATTTTATAATTTTAGAAAATTATCTGTATGACCTAATAATCGTTAGGTATAGCATTTTTTTAACCAATTGATATCTGTACTAAAAATCGTGCTACATAATTTTTCTTTAGTATACCAACATTAAAATGCAATTTACAAGTAAATTTTAACTAATGTTTTGTAACCATAGTCTGAAATATATTACTTGTTTTGTCAAATTAATTTATAAGATTCACATTCCATTCCATCTTTTGTTGTGAAATCATGCAAAAACACTCCCATTTTTATAGTAGCTAATGTGAATTTATATTTTGATTAAATAATTTTCCTTAAATTATGGCAAAAACTCCGAAGTTCTTATTTTAAGCACAACTGTAAACCCAAAGACCACATACTATATTAGAACCCAACAACCAATGTTTATTGTTCTATGTGCACCTCTTTGCACTTCAGCTTTGCAATATGCTGAATTGTGATTCATTTATAGACTTTTTATGATGGATTTAATAAATTTATTACAATCATAAGCATATTTTGCTCTATTGCTCTCTGAGCCTTCTTATACACCTAGGTATAAAACAGCATCCTTTTAATGGCTTGGAACTCGTTATTTTCATTTTTTTTTAAAATAAATGACTAGATTACAAATAATAGTTAACATATCTAAGAAAATGTATTTCTTTACATAATGTCATGATTTTGGTTTTAAGTCTACAAGAATTATGAATTATATATTATCTTTCTATATGTAATATTAAATATTTTTTTATGTCGAGACATTATTGATAAATGAATATCTTGGGCGTTATTAAAAAATTATAAGGTGTGCGATAAATTTGTGTTATTTTGCACTAGATCCCTTGATACGACCATGCTGTCGCCCACCCATGTCGTGTAGTAGGGACTAGTCGTAAAAACCCCATAGATATTCCGAATCTGCACATTTTATAGTTTCGCTGGATACTACTAGTTAGCTATTGAAATTATTTAATGCATTAAATCATGCAGTTAAAACACACTACGTACCTCAATTATAGTTTCGTTTGCGTGAAAATAGAATCCTTAATGAAAAAATTGAATCAAATTTTGCACTCTGCTTATAACCTAAACTAAAATTATTTATAATGATATTCATTATTATTAAAAAATTAATTACTCTAAAAGGTATTTTAAATTTACATTTCCTCTTGTTCTTAATTATATAACTTAATTTAATGCAAAATTTGACTTACTTGAATGTTATTGTTTCTTGAAACAGACTTATTTGAATTCAGTGTGAGCTCACATTTGGAAATCATCTTAATGACACAAGGATATGTAGTTTGTTGGTGATAAGAAAAATAGTGTTCAATGTTATAATAACAAGCTTAAATTCACATCAAATATAAATTTCCATTACATTATGGTCAATACACAAAACAATTTCAAACATGGACCACTTGTTCATTATATTTTACAAGGTATTGATGCAGATCAAAGAAATGGGTAAGTTTAATGGTAAGTATAAAAGCAATGGTTTGTAAAAACTTTATTTATTATTATGTTATTACTTCTTCTTAGAGACACCTACAGTTCTTCCACGTCTGCCAGTTGTCTTTGTGTGCTGTCCACGTACACGAAGGCCCCAATAATGACGCATACCCCTATGTGCTCTAATTTTCTTTAATCTCTCTAAATCTTCACGAAGTTTGGAATCCAAATTGGATGAAGTTAATTGGCTATATTTACCATCAACAATATCTTTTTGCCTGTTAAGAAACCAGTCTGGGATTTTATATTGCCTAGGGTTAGACATGATGGTAACTATTTTTTCCACCTAAAACAAAAATGAATGTTGACAATTTGAGACTTTTAATTTAAAATTAATCCAATCAATTTAAATACTTGTGATGAGGCCTACATCTTCCTCTACTTGGATTATGTAACTTATTAGTTCACAAAATGTATTATATATTATTTATTTAGTAAAATAAATATTTTTTCAATAAATACTTTAAAAAAAACTAAAATATGTGTATACTTTTAAGGGAAACAATTAAGAGAAAAGATATTGGATACATTTTATTAATCCCTCTCTATATGTTATTATACTGTTATCTACAGTGTACAGAGATCTTAAGCTCTGTATGGCAAAATCTTTGTAATTAACTAATTTTTTAACATTTTGTAGGATATTTGATACACTAACTTTAATAGTATAAAACTTTAGGGTAACATTATTTATAAAAAAAGAAAAGTTATTCCCTATTAACAGTCTATATTCAACACTTTTACTTTAAATGGTAAAGTATATTTAGCTATTTTAATCAGTATTCATAGGCCATCAGAAACTTAAAGAAACAGTATTACAACCTTACCCTGCTATAGTAAAAACTTAAAAGCCCTAAAAACTTTGGGAAATTTTGAGTATGAACTGTCATTTTAATAACCTTACTTGTTTATTCAGAGTATCATAAAAACATGATAATGTAAAACACACACCCAAATCCCATTACTATCAATGAAGAACCGACTGAAATTATCCCATCTACTTTACAATCGCGTGATTGTCGCTGAATAAGTTAAATAAATGAACACTTGTAATTTATGATACATAATCTATGCTTCATCCCATAAGGGACGAAATTTGTATAATGTAGTCCCTTATTGGTTGTTGTTCAGTATTGTTACATACAAGAATAAATAGTATCAACATAGGCAGATAGCTAGGGAATTTATACTTACTTCTTCTTCAGTGCATTCACCAGCACGTTTATCCAAATCAATATCAGCTTTTTTCAAAACAATATTAGAGTATCTACGACCGACTCCTTTTATAGCAGTCATAGCGAACATAACCTTGCGCTTGCCATCTATATTCGTATTCATAATACGAAGAATATGTTGAAACTTATCAGGAATAACGAGCGACTGAAAACAAAAACAAACGTTTGTCTAAAATACTCATTGAAACTACATCACTACACTATATTGATAGAATTAAATTTAAATATAATATATGGCGCCACAGGATTATTAAATAATTCGGAGATTTATATACCATTTTATATTTTTATTCGCTCAACGTTTACGAAGAGCTGTCAAGCACGAAAAAGAAATATTTCATCAAAGACTACAACTTATCTTCCCAGCACAGACAAATAATTGGAAATCATACTAATAGTAATAAATTCATAGTATAAAAAGGCTAATAACTAACACGAGACTTAAGAACACGTTTTTATTACGAGGTAAAGCATTCTTAACCGTCTTTATTAAATGTATCATTAAAATTAAATGAAACTTTGGTATTGAGTAAGAATTTAATACCAAGGTTAATTTAATTCTTAATGATCGTACAGACAAAGATGGTTGTGGGGTTCGCGTATATGTGCTTTCTCATATTCCTTTTTTCTATCATAAAAATTTTCCTATCTTCTTATTTAAATAATATATGTCCAATACTGTTAATAAGTCTCTGAGAGATCTCAACACCACATAACAGCGCGCGAGGAGCCGCTTGGATCAAATGGTTTCTCGTGACCTCTTGAAGGCGTCAATTTATTCATAGGGCCCGTATGCCCATCTGAATATGAGCCCCGCCAAATGGCACTTCAGCTTTATCTACCACTGAACGACTCAGCTTACCTTCAAAAGCTGCGATTAAATAAAGATAATAATTCTCGCGTAACTTCCCTTTGCCTAATCACTATTCATCCATATTGGAATCTCTAATCCCTTTCCCAAAATTAGACCTACCTAGCCGGCTCTTATGTCCCAGATACAACTACGATGTGGTTGCTTAGTCATGCATCATTTTGCGATTTCGACGTGGAGCTTATCTCCTGTTAAGGCTTGAGTTACGGGAGAAAACGAGTGTTGATATTGTTGTAGTTAATGTGTGCAGTGCTAGTGTATTATTGAGAGTTAGTAATATATGAGTTTTTAATACTTTTGCAAATATCAGGGATTACAATTAATAGTTGACACTTCATTCTGCATTACATTTATTTTCTTTTATTGCGTAATATAGCAAAATAATATTCTAATTACTTGGATTAGAGGTCATGGACCTCCGCAAAGTGACCTCTAATTTATAAAATGAATCAGAAGTTAACCAATTTATAAAATTAATTAAGTTTTCATTCGGTTGATGAGAATTGTGATATAATACAAAAGATTAATGGAATAGGTATATGATAGCTATTGTAGTTCTAACATATCTAATTTCTACTATACTATAATATATTTAATCCTTTGTTATTTTTCGGTTATTATTACGTATGAGTTGATATTTAAAAAATTCATTCACAATCTTTTTATGTAGATCTTAAACCCCTATTGCGAAGTTAATATGCAACTTATAAAATCGTGCTTTGTTTTACTCTCTGTACAAAAATAGTACGAATTGTCTATTCTAACTAGTAGTCTGTGTTGTCTATGCTCAACATTAAGAAAATTTGTGAATTTTGAGTGTTCTCGTACCGTGTGCCGGTTACTGAGTTTTCTTCGGTTATTAGTTTCTCAAATAGTTATAAGTTGATTTAAAACACAGTTTATCAAAATGATTACAGAAACGACATTAACACTAATACAAGTATTAGAAAAGACCATATCACCAGGTATGTAACGCTTTCTTATTTCTATGAGCATGGCGCTTCTTTATTGTCAACTGACTTTTGTGGTATCTAAATACGTAGCATAAATCATTATGATTGACTATGACTAATGTGTAATGATTGTAATCATTTCTTGCTTACGGATATAATAAAGCTCCGAAAATAATTATTGAAGACTAGCTTTAATCGTAGATACTATGATAACGGAACACGCTACTCGACTAGTCATTCTAAGAATTTTCTCGGTCATGATATGGCTTGTCAAGCTATTAATTGTGTACTATTTTTACTTAGTTTTTATGTATTATACGATATTCCTATAGAATTCACTCTAATTTTGTCAAATTTGATAACCTCATTTGATAAATTTTGGTACTTCATATTGAATGTTAATATCAACAGAAATATTTTACCAAATAATTGTTTTATTTTAATATATTATTTCAGATCGAACAGAATTAGAAGCGGCGGAAAAATACCTTGATCATGCAGCAGGTTCTAACTTTACTATGTTCATCAAGATGTTGTCAGATGTGTTGGTTCAAGGAGGCAATAGCCAAGTGGCTAGAATGGCTGCTGGATTGCAGTTGAAAAACCACCTCACATCTAAAGATCCTACACTTAAACAAAAGTATCAGCAAAGGTGGCTTGAACTTCCTGAAGATACTAGAGTTTATATTAAAAAAAATGTAATGCTAACATTATATATATTTATTATATATTTTTTTAATATTTTGCATAGAGTAACAATATTTCTTGTTTTTACATTTTATTAATAATAAATATTGTTCTTATGAAATAATATCAAAATTCTAAATTTTATTGAAATTCTAGATTTTAGCTGCTATTGGTACAGAGAATAGCAGGCCAAGTTCTGCTGCTCAATGTGTAGCTTATGTGGCAGTAGCTGAACTTGCTGTAGGACAATGGAATGGTCTAATTCCCATCCTTGTAGAAAATGTTGTCAATGCTCAATCCACAGAACTCAAGAAAGAAGCAAGCTTAGAGGCTATTGGTAAACACAATTTGCAATAATTTATAATGCTACTAAAAATTAATTAAATTAATTAAAGTAATTTAACAAGCTTACATCTTGTAACTTGTGGCTGACAAGATATTAACCTAAATATTAAGAAACATAAAAATAAGCTAAGATATATTGTACAATCCATACATATTATACTTTCAATAAGTCAAATGTCTGGGAGCTATCATTGAAACTATCCATAATCCCTGTGAAATATAACAAAATAATGTATGGTAGTATTCTACTAGTACTATATATCTATTTTTTTTTAAAGTATAAGTTACTATTGTCAATCTAACTTCTAAAGAAATTATTACATGCAATGCAGTAAATCAATAAAATAGGCATAGTATCTGGGTTTTAGAAACTGTATGAAAACTGCTATATATAGAATTGTTTTACTTGATTGTTTTGCATTAGGTCATTTGTGACATTTTATTTATCTTTATCAACAAGATTATAATTTAATTTTGTTGAACAGATTTGGGATTACTTTATTTAAAAAAAATCAATGATTATAGGTTTTTATTTATTTATTTGGTTAAGTAAATTAATACATTATCAATTTTTCTCAAGTATAATGAATATAAGTTATATGAACAACTGCTTTATAACCATAATTGTTTCAGGATATATTTGCCAAGAAATAGATGCTGAAGTGCTTACAGAACAAAGCAATGCCATTTTAACTGCCATTATACATGGTATGAGATCAACTGAGCCCAGTATTCATGTTCGTCTTGCAGCAACACAAGCACTGCTCAATTCTTTGGAATTTACAAGGGCTAATTTTGATAAAGAAAATGAGAGGAACTTTATCATGGAAGTTGTTTGTGAAGCAACACAATCTACAGATATGAGGATTAGTGTAGCAGCACTTCAATGTTTAGTAAGTTTGTTCTAAGAGTAATTAGGATAAAAAGCTAACCTATAAGACTCGGTATTGGGCCAATATTTGCCTGAGCTTTTTGCTTCCATCCATCCAAATGGTAACAACCACTAATTAACTACTAAGTGTTGTGATCACTCTGCCTGGATTCTTGATATTTTATAGAAAAATACTTTTTCCCTAGCTGTAAAAACAGATACATCTATGACTTGATCTTGTCCTTTATATAACATTTGTATTTCTTTTTTATTAGGTGAAAATATTGTCTTTATACTATCAATATATGGAACCATATATGGGGCAAGCACTATTTCCTATAACTTTAGAAGCAATGAAATCCGATGTAGATGAGATTTCTTTACAAGGAATAGAATTTTGGTCAAATGTAAGTGATGAAGAAATAGATCTAGGAATTGAAATGGCTGAGGCAACTGAAGCAGGTAAAGCCCCATTGGTTTTTAATTACATCTTTTAAAGTATTATGAGTCTCAATTCATAAAAATCAACGATACCTATTAATTAGTTAAGATGCCTCTCTGTATTATCCAGTAGCATTGAAAAATTTTATCACTGGGGGCCTCAAAAATTGCTAAGGGTTATGTAATGTTGAGGATCTGTTGTATGAATATTATTAGTCCAAATATTTTTTGGGTGGGAACCTATGATGACCTTTTCAGAATGCAGTCTTACTCTTTGGAATGCCAATATATTTAATCGGTCAATATAACAGGTATTGAATCCATTTTTAAATTCAGATGTATTTCTGATTTTTTTAACAGTAAAACTTTGATAAGCACTTAAAAAGTTTTATGGAATATTATTATAAAAAAGTTATGTCTGTGCACATGAATTAGTTCCATATCAAAGGTCTCATTTATTTCTACAACAATGTACAAAATATTAATTTTTATTTGTTTGTAATTGATGTCTTGAACATTTTATGTTAAAGGTCGTCCACCAGTAAGGACATCAAGATTTTATGCCCGAGGAGCTTTGCAATACATTGCACCTGTTTTAATGCAAAAACTAACCAAACAAGAAGATTCTGATGATGAACTTGAGTGGAACCCATCAAAAGCTGCTTCAGTATGCTTAATGCTGCTTTCAAACTGTTGTGAAGATGATATAGTGCCTCATGTCCTACCATTTATTAATTCAAACATTAAAAGTGACAATTGGCGATTTAGAGAAGCAGCTTTGATGGCTTTTGGTTCAATTTTAGGGGGTCTGGAATCAACTACACTAAAACCACTGGTAGAAGAAGCTATGCCTACCCTCATTCAAGCTATGTATGATTCTAGTGTAGCTGTAAGAGATACTGCAGCATGGACATTTGGAAGAATTTGTGAAATTGTCCCAGAGGCAGCTATCAATGATACCTATTTAAAACCTCTCTTAGAAAGTCTAATGAATGGTCTCAAGGGTGAGCCTCGTGTAGCAGCAAATGTGTGCTGGGCATTTACAGGATTAGCTGAGGCTGCATATGAAGCAGCAGACTGCAGTGAATCCCTCCAACCAAAAACATACTGCATGTCCAATTTCTTTGATTACATTGTTGAACGGCTTTTGGAGACTACAGACCGCCAAGATGCAGCACAACACAATTTAAGATCTGCTGCATATGAAGCTCTTATGGAAATGGTAAAAAATTCACCAAGTGACTGTTATGTCACTGTACAGAAAACTACAATGGTAATATTGGAAAGGCTTCAGCAAGTGTTGCAAATGGAAAATCATATTTCTAGTCAAGCAGACAGATCTCAGTTAATTGATCTTCAGAGCCTGCTGTGTGCCACACTGCAATCAGTTCTTCGTAAGGTAACACCTGAGGATGCACCACAAATATCTGATGCCATTATGACTGCTCTTTTGACTATGTTCGCTGGTAATGCTGGAAAAGCTGGTGGCGTTCAAGAAGATGCCTTAATGGCAGTATCTACATTGGTTGAAGTACTAGGGGAAGGCTTCCTTAAGTATATGGATGCTTTCAAACAATACCTCTATGTTGGTCTTAAAAATCATCAAGAATATCAAGTATGCATTGCAGCTGTAGGTGTAACTGGTGACATTTGTCGGGCACTAAAGAGTAAGGTAAATATATACTCTAACCAATGATTATATATATGCATATGCAATTTATATTTTTATGTATGTAATTGATGTATTAAGCATTATAGCCGATTTTGATGTGGTTTTCTCCCAATTTTTTTTATAATTATTTTTGGATTTATAGAATAAGGCGTTAATTTGCAGACCTTCATATACACGAGTAATGATAATGTTATTTGGCTATAACCCGCGATAAAAGAAAATATATAATGAGATGTTACTGACAATACAATATTAAATGAAACAACCGATCATTTGTTTTATAGAATTAGGTGTTACTTTGCGGAGATCCATAATACAAAAATAATAATAAAATTATTTTGCTATAATCCGCGATACAGTAAATAGATTATATATATATAGTGTTTAATGTTTAGTGGACAATCAGTATTTTCATTCCCGATACGCTTTGCGATTTTGTCGTGGAGTCTATCTTCTGATGATGCTTCGGTTGCGGGGTGAAACGATTGTTAAGTTTGTGATAGTGAACCTGTGTATTGCTTGTGTATTGTGGTGGAATTGTTGGAGGTTTGTGCATGTGTTTTTACGAATCCTGCACGTATCGGGTATGAAAATACTGATAGTCTACTATACATTAAACACTATATATATTTTATATTTACTGTATCGCCGATTATAGCAAAATAATTTTATTATAACCTTCGATAATTTGTGTTTGACGCCCACATACCAGTGCGATGCAGAGACAGGTCGCCAGTATTTCAATAACTTCATGTAATTTTTTATGTAATTATAAATCATTTTTTCAGGTGCTTCCATACTGTGATGAAATCATATTACTGTTACTAGAAAACCTTGGCGATCCATCTATCCATCGTTCAGTGAAACCCCAGATTTTGTCAGTTTTCGGAGATATAGCACTTAGTATTGGACCAGACTTTAAGAAATATTTTGATTTAGTTATGCAAATGTTGCTGCAGGTACGTTATTAGATTATTTGTAGATTAATTTTTAATAACAATATTAAAGTTTATGTAAATGAATGTAAAATGCAATGTAAAAATTAATAATTTTTTTTAATGTTTTAGGCCAGCAAAGCACAGGTAGATCGCAATGATTATGACATGGTAGAATATTTATGTGAACTTCGGGAAAGCGTTTTAGAAGCATACACTGGTATAATACAAGGCTTGAAGGGAACAAGTGGTGAGGTGAGGTCAAAACTATATAATTTAAATACATTGTTTTATGAACATTTTTTTTTATTATTTACTAGCTCTGCCAACAACAGCATCGCCCACGTGAAACTCGGTGATTTACGAATCTTTATCCAAATTTTGATCATAAAACTACTTAGTTATTGTGAGTTAACCGTGAGAGATAGAAACATGCTATCGCGGACTTTTTTTGTAGTATTCTTATAGATCTACAATTGTCTAACTCGTTACTTTAGCGTATCTCTGCTGGTTTACGCAGCGCACGCGACTAAAGCTCCCAGCAAGCAAGTTTTTTAACTACTGCTCGATCTCTTCAACACAATTTACATAATACTGCTACATACTATATACCTAAACCATCCGGGAGCATTTCGATATCTTTTGGTGAAAACCGTACACAAATCCGTGTAGTAGATTTTGAGAAAATCGATCACATACAGACAGGACACAGCTTTTAAGGACTTTGTTTTATAATAAAAGTAACAGCCTGTTACTATCCCACTGCTGGCCTCATCTCGCCGATTTTGGAGAGAAGGGTTGGAGCTAAGACCTACCACGCTGCTCCACTGTGAATTGGTAGGTTACACATATCCCCAGAATTCTCTGGAATGCGGGTGTCCTCACTGTTTTTCTTCACTGAAAAGTGCGTGATAAATTGCAATTATGAATTAGACACATAAATTTTAACAGAAACTCATTGGTGTCTGCTGGGGTTTCAATGGGGTAAGAGTCTCCCCCTGGGGCCATTGTTTTATAATAATTATACAGAAATATTTCTCAACAGATTCAATCCGATGTGGCGTTGGTGGAGCCGCATGTGAACGCGATAGTAAACTTCATGATCCAAGTGGCTTTGGAGCCAGAGCGTACGGATGGGCACATGTCGGTGATAGCTGGGTTGACCGGTGACCTGTGTACTGTGTTCGGGCAGCGGGTACTGCCAGTGTTGGAGACTAGGCCGCTGTTGGACCTACTGCAGGCCGCGCGTCTATCGCGCACGCCACGCACCAAGACGCTCGCCAACTGGGCCACAAAGGAGATCCGCAAGTTGAAGCAGCAGGCAACGCTTGCTAGCTGGTAAGTTGTAGATAGACAGACACGACTGATATCAAATTCAAATTATGCTTTATTCAAGTAAACTTGTAAAAGCACTAGGCTTTTGAATCACAAGTAATAATAAAATTATTTTGCTATAATCTGCGATACAGTAAATAGCAAAAATTATATAGTGTTAAATGTATAGTGGACTATCCGTATTATCATACCCGATGCGTGCAGGATTCGTTAAAACACATGCACAAACCTCCACTTCCACCGCAATACACAAGCACTACACAGGTTCACTATCACAAACTCAACAATCTTTTCGCCCCGCAACCGAAGCATCATCAGGAGTTGGACTCCACGACAAAATCGCAAAGCGTTTTTGAATCGTCAAAATCTACCGCTGGTTCGGCAAGCTGTTCCTACCGAGAAGAGCCATCAAGAACTCTGTGGTTGCTCTTTTCTAATAAAATTCTAATAACTAGTTACATTTGGTTATTACTATCTTGTACAGGGTAGAGGAGTAGCTATATCCACGCATTTTTATAATTTATATAATCCTCAATAGTATAGTAGGCTTTTTGTATCAGCCTCCCTTTAACAGCGCTTTTAAACTGCTGTAGTGGTAAAAGATAAAATCGATTGCGGGATAATATGGGCCTATCTCCTCACGATACTTTAGTTATGGAGCGAAACGATCGTTGAAATTGTGTGTAGCATGCTGTTGGTGTAGGTGTTTTGTGATACGTTCGGTAACTAATCCTTCATGATCTATAGAAGCGGGCGTTACTTTGCGGAATTCCATATTAAGGAAACTATAACAGAACTACTTTGCTATAATCCGCGCGGGTTAAGCGAATGCATGCAAAGCTAATGTGTATTAAGCAGGCAAAATTCACGTACCTTACACATGCAGGACAAGTCACCACACACGTATCAAGACGCCTTCACCAGCAACAATGCACACAAGCAATATACACAAACACCACCAAAATCTCTACGATCATTTCCCCCCGAAACCGAAGCATCATTAGGAGGATAGGCTCCACGATATTACGATTTTGTCGTGGAGCCTATACTCCTGATGATGCTTCTCTTTGCAGACTCGACTTCTCAGAAATAGAGTCTGATGGCCTATGCATCCAAGATAAGAGCAAACATGCCACGATTGTGATGGGATGCGACGTTACCAAGCCTAAAATATCAACGTATTACTAATTTTTATTTTATATATATTTATTAGTATATATTTTATATAGTTTTAATACTCATTTTAGTATAAAGTTAACCTAATGCATGTCACATCCTGTATTAGCAACCCTCGTGATCATAAAATAATAATAGTGTTGTCCCAAAGCTTTTTCAAAAAATTCTAGTATATTTGTCCTTTTTTACAGATTTGAAACATCGTGGTACAATACTGGTGTAACGAAGTTTCATACAACTTATTGCTGGTAAAATTAAACGTATTTTGGGAGGTCATATCACGTCATTATTTTTAAGTCGTTAGGTGCATTTAGTTACCGGGTTCATTTTATTATAGACCAAGAAACATTTTTATTTCTTTTTATTTTACTAGACTGTTACATAATATCCGATATATGTATAAGTATATTATCATATTATGTATGTTCCTTGCATATAATTAGATAAAGACGAATTTAAATTTACAGATGCATGATAGTCCTTTAATTGTGGTGTCTATTAATTACATTATTGTAAACGCTTTATATTAGACATTCGTATTACAAATATAAGCTTTTTAAAGTAGGTATTGGAAAACCTTGGTTTTATTATGAATATGAGTAATGACTGATTGGCCAATGCACCTGGCGTAACTCTTGGTTTACTATATAATGCCTCACCATAATCTCTCCGTAAAGTTCTATATAAAATATTAAAGCATTTTCCTATTTGGTATTATAGATACAGACAGTGGCTGTGGTATCTTTACTTATGTAACGTGAAAGAGATTTGTATGGAAGTTGAAGTATGTTATTTTAGGCATGATGCACATTTGCAAGGGATTATGAATTTTATAAATTATTGTTTTTTTGAAAATGTGAAAGAATTATGAATGGTGATGAACGCTTGACGAAGTCTGTGTGCGAATATGTTGTAAACTAGACACGTATCAGCTCCTTACAAGGATTGGTATCGACGTCATAAGGTTCCATCGAAGCTATGAGCGAGATGTAAGGCCGCCATATTGGTGCCAAATACTTTTTATTCATCACGGCAATTTCCATATTATTTTATAATTGATGTTCTCTTATAAATACGGGAATACCGTCGTCTGCAATGTTCTGAATTGTCTTATGAAGTGTTTATTAAATTTTACAATACAATATTTCGAAATTATGTGATGGATATAAAGAAAATATTGCCTTTGTTCTCAAGCTCACGTTTTGTACATATGTAAGTAATTACAACTTTTTTTTACATATTACATTTTTAGTGGCATTGTAGATTATATTCACAAAAAGCGCTGACTATAATTAATTGTTGAAAAGTATATACATTTAGTTTCAATTATTGTTTAGAATCTCAATCGATCGGTTGTTATTAGTTTTTAGACAATTAACGAATTTTTTTACACATTTTACTGTCTAAAATATTTACAACTTATAAATTGGACAGAGAGAATGTCTTAAAATCAGTCTGTAAAATCATTGACTCTTTAAAAATAATTAAGTTAATACACTTTTTTCATTGATTCTACTACGTTGCTGTTTCTGCGTCAGTGCCTTGAAGTGTTAAAAGTTTTTTGGGATCGTAACTCCTTATCACTGTAATGTTAAACATTAATGTGATGATATTTTTGGAATGGATGTCGATAAGTCTATTTTCCAGTTAAACTAGTTGTAGCATTAACGGACTGTAAGAGCTTGATGAGAGCAGAATGTAAAACAAATTGTTTTAAGTTAATTCGTATTCTGAGTGTTTGCTAGTCTGTGAGCATCACTGGCAGGGATGATGTTTGCGCGAATTATGCAAGATTTTTATGTGAAGTATGTTGTTACTTTGGAACTCTTGTCCATGATCACCGGCGACAGCGGGATTGGAGGCGATGTGACCCGATGACTGATAGTAATTTTATAATTTTTAAGATATTGCTAAAAGCGTATTCCATTTTGTGTTCAAGAGTTCGATGGTGAATGTGTTTTTACATGATATGCGTGTATATATTAATTATTATGTCCGTGTTGTACGCAGTGATTGATTAATTTGACGTCAATGTTTTTTCATATTATGTACTTATATTAAGGATGATAGGAGAATATGTATGAGGACTAGTGCCATGCCATGAAAGGTTCTGAATTAGAATCATGAGGCATTGAGTCGATGTATACCACCCACTTTTCCTACGCGGATCAAATATTCAGAAAATTATTTTGTTACATCTTTATTTTCTTTTCTTTTGCCCACGAATACTATCCTGTAACCATTCTATGATATTAAAAACAAGTTTAAAGTATTTGTGTTTTATTTATTATATTCCTATACATTTCCTAGTTGTCCGCAGTTTCGTTTGCGTGGACTTCTGAATAAACGGTATCCTATGATTTAATCCAGGTTAAAATACCGTGTCAAATTTTTTAGCCGCTTTTTTAGTAACAAACACACTGCAAATTTTCACATTTGTGATATTGTAATTTTTTTAGTTCATCAGTCTAAATTGATATCAAGGGGGATTCAAATAATAACAATAATGGGTATTAAAAACATCGCTTACATAAAACTTGAATAAACGCAGCTGTAGCATTGAACATATTTATGTTCCACGGTAATAGCATTGCACTACTAACCACTAATAAAATTTTGTGGTGGAGTCTATCTCCTGATGATGCGTGGATTACGTGACGAAACGATTGTTAAGATTGTGTTAGTGAATGTGTGCAGTACTTGTGTATATATATTGTTGCAACATGTTTCAAATACAACCTCCTTCAAATAGTTAAGTCAATTATATAAAAAAAACATTGTTGCCGTCAATGTGACAAGTCCTTGAAAAAGAATAAAATGAGCTGACTTGAGGAATTGCTTCTTATCATCACACCGATATGCAGGGCTTCGGAAACGTTCGCGCAAAATGAGGGATAGTTAAATGCGAATCGCATTCACCATTCGCCTTTAGGGCCTTTATAGGCAATTTTTGCTTACACAAAATTAGCTCGGCTGATTCGGCGTGAAAAAGTAACAGACAGGCGGATTTTCGCATTTACTTTTATGTATAACTTACATTAATTTTACATTTCAATAACTCAGTTTCAAAAAGTTTCATTAAACTAAAAATGGCGAGACATCGTGAGGCGAGCAACATCTGCCACCCATAAAAAAAATACTTAGTGTTAACCACGACCACTCTGTCAAGAGTGTTGCGACTGAGAAGAAGAACTCAGTTTCCTTATGTTATGCTATGCCTGTTAAATTAACAGGATTTGTAGAACTTATATATTAGCCTATAAGTTACCTTGATGTATAAGCATTTTTTGTGCCAAATTTCATCAATGTCGGTTCAAGAGAGGTATTTTATATAAAAAGTAAAGATTAAACTAAAAAGTTATTAAACGAATGTTTAGAATTTTTGTGCAATCATGTTTTTAATTTAATCAGTAGGCCCAATGGAGTCTCACATTGACAGATAAACTGAAAGATGTTGCTGCCCACTAAGAGAGGTTTTACAAATTTCTTATGGTTTTGTTCGAATCTTTCCAGTAAAAATTAATATCTTTGCTAATTAACAGTAATGGCATGAAGGAAATCAAATTTAAAATGGAGTAGTAGTCGTAGTATTCGAGTAGCGTAATAATTGTAATAGGAACTGCTATTTAACCCCCCGGATCGATCTGATTTTTTGATGGAGATATTTGCAGGGTTGAATAGCGATAGAAGCTCCTGAGTATTACAGGACTACGATCCACGCGGACGAAGTCGCGGGTAAAAGCTAGTTTATTGAATAAGTGTAAAGGAAAATTAATATTGTCGTAATATACTATAGTACTCTCTAGAATTAGCATTAGGTACATATACTTTATTTTATCGCGGACTATAGCAAATTAATATCTTTATTACTTTTGTATTATGGACCTCCGCCGGTCGAAGTTCAGATCGTAAATGAACTCTTATTAAATACCTTTCGGAATATCTTACAAGGACAGTAGAACCCGCCTCTGCTACTCAAAAGATCTCCACGATTGCAGAAGTGGTGGCATTAAAAAAAACATTATGCATACACAATTAGTTACATAGTTTTTTTTAAACATTTTGGAAGTATATTAAGTTTAGTAAGTATATTACATACTACACTGATATCAACGAAGGAACAAGAAAAAAATATTTTAAAGAAAATTAAATGTGCTCTTTTTATGCTGAATCATGCCATTAAACATAGGCAGCAACTTATGACCAGTTATAATGGAGGAGACATGATTGTTGAGTAAAACTTGGTAAAATTAAGTATATTAGTTCTTAGATAAGGACTTTCTTAGATTAAAACAAAAATAGGATTAAATTAGTATACATTTAATTTAAGACTACATTTTATGAAAAGAAAAATTATGATGCATAGAATTGTAGCAATTCTTCGTCTTTAGGTTTTAAAATACATTTGTCTTTAAGATTCACCACCCACCCAGGTTCCAAGCCATAAAATATTTGCCTGGGATCCTTTCTTTCACATAACATATTATAATTTTGATTACTTTCTAATTTTGGTAATTCATATCCATATTTCTGAGACAATCTGAATCTTTCCTGTGAGATCTTTTCTGGATCGGCCAAATACCCTCTTGTTTCTGCATTAGTATAATATTCCATAGCATCTGGAGGAGGTATCATTCTTCTAGGTATTGCTTGACCTGTTTCAAAAAATTTCTTTGGATTTTTTAATAGAAAGAGACTGTGTGGATCATAATAAGCAGTTGTAATAACTCCACCATTCTTTTCAATAGCAGCAATAACTAGTTCACTTGCCCATTGTACTTCTATATTTATTTGTGCAGAGAAAAGGTCAACACCATCATCTGTCAAGTTTATGCCAAAGTGCTTTTGGTCAGGAAAAAAATTATACAACCCTGATTTAACAATACTTGCTATATCTATAGGTTTGGTAATATCTATACGGTCTGTATCTATTAATTCCTGTATTTGAAGCATAGATATTGGTGGATACTCCCTTCTGTGGCTACAACGAATAATATAATTTTTAATTTATTTTGATATTAGACATTTGCATACTGAAACATGCCAAAATTCAGGACACAGATACAGTATTTGTATTTAATGGTTTTTGATAAAACATTATCATTTCAATGTTTACTACTATTTAATATATACTATGTGTACTAATGCTAACAGTGGCTTATTTGTGTCAACTTAAGTGTTTAAAGTTTATATAAAATAAATAAGTCTTTGTATATTCTTTCTTTTCTATATATAAAAATGAATACCAGATTCAATAGTTTACATATCTATCCTTATTATTATTGTACTTATAACTTTTTGAGCTGTGGTAGCTCAGTGGTGATACCATGTGACTTTCTAGAGATGATTATGGGTTCAAACCCCAGGAAGGCACCAATTATTATATCTAATAGTAATTGTGTCTAATTGATAATTGCAATTTATCACATGAAGGAGGAGCTACCATGCTGCTCCAATCTGCATTGGAGCAGCATGGTAGGTCTAAGTTCTAACCCTTCTCTCTAAAAAAATCAGAGAGAGGAGGCCTATGCCCAGCAGTGGGATAGTAACAGGCGGTTACTTTTATAACTTTGTAATTCTGCTATTAATAATAATAAAGCAGCAAGATATATTTTATAAACATATGTGTAAAATACTCACTGATGGCCCTTATAGTACGGTTCATGTGGCATTCTTAGGTAAAATGGATTGTTTCCAGTTTCATAACCAAGTCTCATGTAATTTTGTCTTTGACCCGAACCCTTATTGCCTGCACCATGTTTATCACCACCATGTTGTCCTCTGCCTCGTTTTGGCTAAAATTTACAAAACAAAAAGAAATGAATATGCAAAATTAAGTTAAACTTAATCCTCTGGAATCCCCTCATGGTCCCATTTGCTATGAGGCAAAATCCCGCACAGTAACGCTGTTACAGCCTTTAAGACATAGTCAGTTCGAGAAAAAACGAGATAAATCTTAAATTCAATCTCGAATATCCTATATTGACAGTGGCGGAATTTTTTGAGCCTTGTTTGAGCTCTATGACCATAAAGAGAGATAATAACAACAACGATATAAGGTATTTCGCTCGTATCAAAATTCGTGAAGACAGATTCTGCCATAGTTTGTTTCTTCACATAGTTGACCTGATCCGTTTAGTAGCCCCTGCCGGGGTATGAATTTAGCAAAAATTGGCGAATGGTCTTTTAAGAGTACAACGACAAAGAATAGTATGTTATGAAAATAAAGTTCTTGTGCTAAATAATAGTTATAAATAAAAACCTTACATATTTTTTGGATCCAGGATTGTCACGAATATTCGCTAAAGATAACCTAGGTAATGATCGTAACATCACCAGTGATTTCTCTGTAATTTGCCGTGATCCCATTTTAACTATATTTTTAAAAATTGTAACTACTAAATTATAGTTCAGATTATTTAAATCACACGTTTAACATACAAATTAGATTTATTACAATTAGATCCTTAACCATAAGTATTAAGTTCCAAAACAACTCATAAACATAGATTAATTAAAAAATATTAATATGTATATTCGTAAACCAAAGAGCTTGGACTACTAATTAGGGATGTGAAAAAATTATCGATTTTTATATTAATCGACTATTTTATCACAATATTCTTATATATTTATTACCCTTTTATTCTTTTATTTACACTCTGTTTTCTTGTCTTTTAAGATAAGATATGCGTTGTTTGATGAAACCATAACGCAGCCAAACAACACGTTTTCACAAACAGCGCATCTGTAGTTTTTTATTTATCCACTATGTATGTCCACTTGAATCAGTCTTTATTCTTATTAATTATTAAAATAAAAAAGTAAATCTTTAAAGAGCCAGAAAAAACTTATTACACGACTGACTTTCGAATTAACCGATTTTTTATAAATCGATTTGTTTTGAATATATAGATTTTAAAGATATATATTAATTTTCCACTCCAAGTTACATCCCTACTGGTATCTAAAATTTATTGGATTATACAGACTATAGTAATCCAAATAACAGAAAATCTTTGTAGGATAAGAATATAGAACAGTTACTACTTACTGTACGTTACGTACATACTGTTACGGTAGTCATATAGGACGCACTGGGAACTTGGGAAGTACCTTGTTGTATTATTGTAGTGTTGATTCTAGCTCTATAATTTCACCTGTTGTTATCGACAGTTTGGGTGCTATTGTAGTACTGCTCCTCCTCAGTAGCCAACTGAACAGAACCCGTAACTTTAGTAAGATGCGCTCTCTCCCTCCGTGATTAGTGCTATGACAAGGAGCAGGGAATCCTAGGCAGCAATGGCCTTCGTTTGAGAGGTAGTCATGACTTGGAACAACTTCGACAAGCTTATTCTCTTGTACTGGTCCATCGCAGGCAATTGGAGCGTAAGCGGTTTGCATAAGTCTGTTGCATGCGTCCCTCACGGGGAACTCCTTACTCCGGTCTGTTATCTGACCGCACAGACTAGTTAGTCATGCTATCAACTATATATTTCATAGAGATTTATGTACGTACATGCATGGATACAAAGACTACAGTGTATTATAATAGGTACATAATACATATATATGATACGTACCTACTACCTATAGTAAGTAATAACATACATGATTGACAGTTACGAAACCAACATGACATTACTCATCGGTTAGTATATGGGCTAGTTGTCTATGTTGTTAATCATTAATCAATAATCAGTGATTTGTCATTCCGTCATCCGTGTCCAGTAACTAAATCTATACAAAAATAAGGCTAGTAAAGTAAGCAATAGTAACGTTGTTCGTACTATATTCTTATAATTTCGTATGTTCCAAATTGAATAATGGATTCAATTTACAATAATCCTATAAGACAACAAATTAATAAAATTTTTGATAGCCATATCATAACTGACAATAGCGAAGCGTTGTACACTGTGTCTGGATTGTGTTCTGCTAATTCGGCTTATACTCGAAGAGTACTCGTAAATGAAATAGAAAAAAGAGATTTACTAGTTAATAAAGCTATTTTGAATGAATATAGCATAGTTAAAGATAAATTGCAAATATTGGTTAACTCCTTAGACTCATTACAATTGGCAGTCACTGATATGTCAAATAGATTACACGACTCTAAAACGAAAACACACCACATAATAGCACAAACAACCAAGTTGAAAGATGAAAGGAGAAAGACAAAGAAGAAGCTATTGTGGGTTGACACATTTGTCAAAAACTTTCATGTTACTCCAAGTCAAAGCAAGAATCTTTTTGATGTTTCTCCACTCACTGTAGATTTCTTTAACTCTTTAGCCAATATAGAAAAATTAAATGAGAACTGCAGAACACTAGTAAGATGTTGGTATCAAACACCAGCATTTGATATAATGGAAACAATAGGGTTACAGCAAGAAGCAGCAATTGAAAAATTATATCATTGGACAATTAGAGCATGTCTAATTATAGACTCTCCGAATAATGCTTTAGTTCCTAAAGCTTTAGCTAAATTTGAGAACAGACAAGTGCTATTCTGTAATATAATTGATGAATACTGCAATGCTAGAAAAGCTACTGTGGTACAGTTATTTATTGATGTTCTTACTAAAGGGGGTGAAAATGGATCTAAACCTATAGAATTTTATGCTAATGATGCTAAACGTTATATTGGAGATATATTGGCTTGGGTTTATCAAATTTTGCCTGTTGAGAAAGAAAATCTATCCACTCTCTTTAAGTATTGTACAATGAATGATAAGGAACAGAGAATTATTGATGCCTTAATAAATATTACTGAAGCATTATGTCCCTTACTAAAAATAAGAGCAGAACTTATACTGAAACCGGATAAAAACCCCCTAGTTCTTTGGTCTATAACAAATTTAATAATTTATTATACAGAAATTATACAAGCTGTAATCCATAAAGGCCACATGGTAGATACTTTAGAGGAACTTGTGAAAAAAAGTGAAGATGTATTCTTGGTGACCTTAGACAGTAAAGTTCAAAAAGAGTTAAGTCATGGTGTAAAGGCACCACCTTCTGATCTAAATCCATCATTTGTTGTTACAGACTTAATCAGTTTTCTAAGAGATTTAATGAATATTTCAAATAATACAAACAATACAGATAAAAAAATGGTAATAACCCATATTTTAGATCCACTTTTGCATGCAATTAATGAGACTGCATGTCATCTTAGCTCCACTGATATGTCAGTTTACATGTTAAACTGTATTTATCATGTACAGTGTACTCTTTCACTGTACACTATTCTAGATGAATATAGTGAAAGGCTGCAGGCTCAATCCGAGGCTCAAATTGACACATTAACATCAGAACAAGCTAGTTACCTTGTCGCAAATTTAAATATGGGGCCCATTTATACAATATTACAAGAAAAAGTCAATGGACCTCTCTCTGCAATACCTGGCATGGACACTACATCGTTAAAGACTTTTCTAAACAAGTTTGATATTTTCTTAGTAACACCTGATGTTTATATGCTGCCCCAATTAAATCTACTTATTAGTCATAACCATAAATCAATTGTTAAAAAACGTGCCTTTGAAGTAATAATAGCTATTTACGAACAATTGTATCAAGCTATACAAAATCCCAGCAATGGTTATCTTGAACCTCAAATGATAGTAAAGAGAACACCAGCTGAAGTCCAAAAACTCCTTACATAGTTATCATATATCATCATTTTTCTGCCCTTATCCCACTCTAAGTGGGGTCTGCACAACATGTTACAAATATGTTGTCACATGCTTTGGCTACGACCGGCCGCCTGCCTGATGTTAACATTCCCTTAGTGATCCAGTCTTTTATGACCGCCTTTTATGGTAAAAAATGAGGGTGGTCTATTCTATGCAGCCGGATACCACATGGCACCTTACATAGTTATCAGATGTATCAAGAATAAATATTGTCATTAAAAAAAATATATATTTTTTAAATAGACATTTTTAAAATATAAGATTTTACTTTTTCATAGTTACGTCCTCTAGAATTTGTATTTGAATTTGGATGATAGTGGTTATATTAGATAGGATGGATATAGACTAAGGGTGAAGTTTGACGCGTTTCACAGTAAAGAACCCTTATATCAGCTTATAGACTTTATTTTGGGAAATGTCTTGTGGTACATAATGAAAACGAATGAAAATTGTATGTTAGTCCGTGTTTAAATTTGTATTAGGTTTGACTAGTGCTGAACTCATAAAGAGCCAACATAAAATAAAAATGTGCCATATTACGAAATAAAGAAAGAGCAAATCTATCTGTCCCTCTTTTATGTCATTAGTAGAGGCGTTATGAATATATTCGTAATAGGTATATGGATTATAATACAGCCAACACAGTAGTACCGTATACAACGCGTAACGCGATTTAAAAGTAACATGTTACCAGATATTAGCCAAATAATAGGTCGCTACTAGTCGCCGTGTGCATCGCGGTCGCCGGCACGCTACCTATTCCGCTTAATAAATAATAATAGCGAATATTCAGTTATTGGCTAATACCCGTATTAGGACTTCAGTACGACTGAGTCGCCAACCGTGAACGAGAAATCGTGATGATTTTCTATATACATGTCAGGCTTTGTATGAATGCGCCTTAGAATGGTAACAAATAAAGCAAGCAATGGACGAGTATTCACTACTCTTATCACATATTATATACACGTCAGAAATTATATTTAGTTACACATCCACGTCGATTTTCAAGTTAGCGACACATTTTTAGTACATAGTATGAATGTACGAATGTCGTTGGATTAGCCTAATATGGATATTAGACTATTAACACCTCTACCTCTACTTTCTAGAAATTTATTAAAAATGGGTAAAAACTACTTTTGTGTAAAACGAAGCGAAACAGTTATTAGACGAAAAGAAACGGTTTCAAAACACAGTTATTTTAAAACGCTTTAGAATTGAATACAACACAATATACAAGTTTAATATCGAATACACTTTATTTACGATTAATATCTTCTCAAAAAACACTCATTTTTTTCACTATATTCTAAAAAGACGCTTAAAAATGGCACGAATATATTAACAGCGACCAAAACAATAACAATTATTTTTTCTTCACTAACTCGAACTACAGTTCTAAAGCGTTTTTAAACAACTGTTTTTGAAACAGTTTCTTTTCGTCTAATAACTGTTTCGTTTTGTTTGTCACAAAAGTAGGTTTTACCCATTTCTAATAATAATACATTATAGATATTAAAATCAGTGTGTACGTATACAGTAATGAGAAAAATTCAGTGTATTCAGTAGTTTATGATTTAAATTTTAGTTGTAGTCTATAATTCAACAGTGTACATACGGAAAATCATAGGCTCTGAAATGAAAATAGTATATCTAAAAGTAACTTTATGGTAACTTGTCCGTGGTACTATCCTATTTACTATTTAGGTGAAATTTAAATCTTCCTTAAAATGCTGTAACGTCAGCATTTTATCAAATATAATTTTTATATATGTTGTATAGAAGTGTAACAAAATGTACATTAATGATAAAAAGGACTCCGCTTACATTACTTAAAATGGCAAAAAGTTCATTTGAATACGTAAAAAACTTTGAACGGGATGATACTCTACTACCAAATTCTTGGATTGTTGTGAGGTTAGACGGCAAATGTTTTCACAAGTTTTCTGATGACCATAATTTTATTAAACCGAATGATTTAAGAGGCCTGAACTTAATGAACTATGCTGCTTATTCCATATTAAGTGAGTTTAATGATTTGTTAATGGCCTACGGACAGAGTGACGAGTACTCATTTATATTTAAAAAGCACACATTACTTTATAAACGACGAGCTGCGAAATTACTCACTACCATCAATAGTAAATTTGCTTCATCGTATGTTTTTTACTGGAGTAAATTTTTTGAAGGAGAAATATTGAAGTATCCACCTGCATTTGATGGACGTATAATTTTGTATCCATCTGAAGAAAATCTTATAGATTATCTGAAATGGCGACAAGCAGACGTACATATCAATAATCTATACAATACAACATTTTGGACTCTAGTTTTACAGGGAAACTTGAGTCCCGCTCAGGTAGATAATTTTATAATTATAGTTATATAATTTTTTAAATTTAGTTTCAACTTTGATTCATAAAATAAGTATAAGCTAAATTAAAAACTTTTAATGATAAACTTTTTGCCAATACAATATCTGCAACTGATGTTTATATTCTTTAAACTGTTACAAATTGAATGAAACCTGATTTATTATACTTGATACATATCTGATAAAACTAATTATGACATATTTCAGGCTGAAAAGAGATTGTGTGGTACTGTGTCTGCAGATAAAAATGAAATTTTATTTAAAGAATTTGATATTAATTATAATAATGAACCTGAGATGTTTAGAAGAGGAACATTACTTATAAGGAAGACTTTATCTACTGAAGTTTTTGACAAAAGCATTTCTGTAATTGTAGATGTCCATAATGATATGTTAAAAGACTCATTTTGGAAGGAGCATAGCACGATGCTATCAAAATCTAAAAACTATTTAAATTATGATGGACCAATGACAAATATATTAAATGAACAAATTACCAGTAAAACAAAAAAGATGCAAGATCAGATTGAAATTAGAGTATAAGAATGAAAATAAACACTTTAAAGTTAACAGTTTTTATTTCAGAATCTAATAACTCTACTATAGGGAATAATTCATTTATATAAATGTGTTGTAAGATAAGATAAACATTATCTATAAAATCAACCATTAATTTCTACATTTTATATACATATATTAATAATCTAATGTCATAAAATAAAATAAAAAATACACAATTGGATACAAAATGTGCTTTTAGAGTTACCATGAATGTGAATGGCAATAGTACAATTTGTTTGTGCTGTGGAAATACTATACAAATTAAATATTTTGCCTAACTTAAAATCTCTGAAGTATTTTCAATGTGGATTGTATTATGATATTATATATAATCATTATTTTTAAGTTATTTAGTATATTAAATAATGATTCAATACAGACCCAGCAAAGCATAATTTATCTGCAAAATATGGAATGTCTATATTCACTTTAATATGGTTTATCAAGATATTTTGTAAATTTATAGCACTCCTATAAATTACCATAAATATGATTATATTCTTATATTACTATAGATTAATTTTAAATCATAATTGTTATTCAATATATTATGTATTTTTTAGTAGAGTATAATGTATTTATAGCAACTAGGAAATAATTTAATTGTGAATTTATTCTTATTTACCCAAATGCATGTTGCACAGCAGTTTTTTTTACATAGTTATTATAAATTAAAAGTTTGTTGGGAGTAACTAAAGTGTTGCATTAACCTAAAAATATATAAATTATTTACACTGCGAAAAATAAACATTGTTGAAGATAAATTTCTTTTAGAAAATGGGAATGTAGTTGTCAATTTTTGCCCTGTGTTTCTGAGCCACACATTCACTGATCCACACAATATTTCTACATTCCTGTTCCTTCAGTTTCAGGTAAGAGTAGAATACGCCAAAATGAAACTGTTGTAAAAATGCATTAACATTCAGAGTTACCTAAAACAGAGATAAAATTAATAATCATACATCATTTATAATGAGATATATGATATAACATTTTGATAACATAATTTGTTTATTGATATTTGATTTAACATAGAGACTATCTTCTTCTTGTGGGCTATTTTCTCCATTTAGATATCACTTATGAGAAAGTGACAAATCCAAACATTGCCCAGGGAATAATGACTTTCTATAAAGACTTGTGTTGTCATCATGCAAGCAAACAGTCTTAACTCCAATCTGTCTCCTAAAGAAGGAGAGAGAGGCTGTCTTAACAACATATAGTAACAAGCAATTTTATTTGCCTTACCTCATGTTCGAAAAATTTATCTTCAAGGGTTTTGTCACCCACATTGTTACCAGCACCTTCAAATAATGCAGAATATTCAGCATAATATTCAGCCACTGCCTTAACTTGCTCATAATCATCAGCACGTGCTAGTGCTGCCAATCCATCAGGATTCAATTTTCCACAGCGAGGGTACAACTTTGCACGATCATCTTTAGAAAGCTCAGTACCAAATGAGTTAATTGTAATTATGATGGCACGACGGTCAGCTTCAAACTGCAATAAAAATGTATTTTTCAATTGCGGTTCAGTAATTATTGAGATATTTAATATTTCAATATATTCAAAAATAAAGTAAGTAATTCATTAGATAAAAACCTACAGCCAAAATTTCACACATAACATCAGCTGTTGTTCCTCCAATTTGCTTGCAGAAATCATAAAAGGCCTCTAGATAGGCCTTGTAGAGTGTGTTACGAATAATCTCAATGTTCATTTCATCTAGATCTTGTTCACTAATACAGTCAACAAAGAATGGTGCTAGGGGTGTGTCCACAAGCACAGCATTGTAAAGCTCAGCAGGAGTGGCAGCCACATGAATGGCTTCCATCTGTTCAAACGAGCCAAGAGGATGGCATTTAGGGATAAGCTCTGAAATAGGTCTTTGATGTAAGGTCCCTGTTATCAAAAGTATAATGTTATCAATCATATAGCTGTAAGTTATGAAATCTAAGAATGTTGACATTGGCTCAACAGAGTGATTCCTTAGATGTTGGAACTCAATGACCAATTTCTCACGTAGTTTATCATCAATGGTTGACACAGACAGAGGACTAGGCTCATTGGCAAGAAATGTGCCATAATCAGTCCCTTGCAAGTGAAGTTTCAAATCTGCAAATAAAAAAGTTTTTTAATTAATCATCTATAATTAAAAAAATTATAAATACAATAACATCATTAGTTTCATAACTATAATATAATTTGATAATCTGTTAAGGATGTGATATGTCGTTTATAAGTATGTTTAGAAGTATGAAGCATGTGATTTTTTAATGAATTTCATTGAATTAGTTTCATAGGGATGTAATTGTGCATTAACAATTAATTTCTATAAAACAAAATAAAGTTGAGAAAATGAGTTCCGAATCGTAATATTTAAGGTTCCATGTGATGGATAAGCTGAAGGATGATGTAAAAAATTATGGATATTTAAGCTTAGAAATTAAGTAACCACTAAGAAGGTAGTGAAAACGCATTAAGTAGTCTTACCTTCTAATGTTTCACATTGTACCAAATTCAAGTAGTCAGACTGTTTCAGAATACCACACTTAAATCCACGGCACAATCCTTCTAGATATCCAGCATCAATGTTAAAAATGCACCCTTTCATGTTGTTCGCGAACTTTCTGAATTTTACTTTAATTAAAATCGAATTCTTCCACTACGATTACGAGAGGAGGATGAATTCAATAGAAAATTGATCATATGATAATAGCATAGACAAAATGTCTTTATATAGAGCAGTGTTGCAATGATTATAAATAAAATAAACTCCAGAGTTATATGAGCATTTGCTAATACTTATTATATAATTTATGTGTCGACGATTTCGAAATGTGGTACTTGAGGGGAATGTTACATATCCCCTGGATAGCTAAAATAATTAATATGTCGACACTCAACCAACTCAAAATCACAACTCGGTTCTTGACTATATGCCTTCAACATTTTTTTGAGTATTCGGTCAAACCGCCCCAACGAGCGGTGACAATCTCGAAAGATAGTCATCACCAGCAAGGTCCAGACGAAAAGACTGCAAAGACGAAGTCCAATGCACCGAATTCGCACCACTCTCAACAAAGGCGTAGCCAGAATTCTATACAAGGGGGGACAAAATATCTTAGACTATATTGTTTTAGTAGATTTTATATAATATATTTTTTTAATTACGAGTTTTTCTATGTATGAGTATGTCTTATTAGTAGTAGGAAGGGAGGTAAAAAAGAAGTGAAATTAATAATCAGAAATAGCTTATTGATATTGAAAATTTTTGAAATTTGAATTGACGAGGTACATAATAGGATAATGCAAGCCATAAAAGAATAATGCAAGCCTTATAATGTGACACTATGTTGCGAGTTTTCAGTTTTCTAATGTTACAGTTTTCAGTGTAATGGGGGGCAGCTGCCCCCCTTGCCCGTACCTCGCTACGCCCATGACTCTCGACAACCAGAGTATGAGGCACCCGGTGACGCTGTAAAAGCCGTTATATAGCCGTTATAGGGTTGACAGCATACAGTGAGTTCGAAAAAAAAGTTTGAGTTTGAGGCCATTCACGTTGCGAAGAACCGTCACCGCAACAATATCCGTGACAATTTAATCCGTGGAGTGGTTGCGACCCTTACCATTGAGGAGAAACACGCGAGGAGGAGGTGGACCATTCTATTTATTTATTATTGTTATTTAGTGTATCGCGCTGTACATCGAACTTGTTGCGCCACGGTCAAATTCAGTAAGGGATTCAGTCCCTATTCAAACTTAGCATTACGTTGTCAGAATTATAATGTGAATTGTTTCATAAGTCTTAACATTATTGTTGACAGAACTTATAATTATATGCTTGTTCAAAATTCAAGTTCGAGATATTTAATTAGTTGCATTTGACTGTGATGTTTTCTATTTTTAAGATATATGTATATCCATTTATTCCTTTTTTCTCATGTGGCGATGTGTTAGTAATTGCAGCAATTAAAGCAATTTTAGCTTATAGCGATAGAAATTGTGTAGCAAGCACCAAAAAGAGTCTGTTCGACCGAACCATAATCGATCATCATTACATTACTTTTAAGTAAAACAACGAAAACAAAAAAAAAATTGAGCTAAATGTCGTAGCAAAATATAATGTTTTAAGCTCTCTTAAGTTGGCGTCATTTTTTATTTGCTATATCAATTTTTCGTTAAGTTTTGTTCAATAGTTTACAACAAACAAGATTTATCCGTTTCAATTTTTTTTATTTATAAGAATGATTCTAGTTGGCATTAAAACTGAGGAATATTTAAGTAACACTGATATAGCGCAAAATAAATAAAACATCTGAATGATTGTAATGATAAACTACTAAAATTAATCCATTTATAAATATTTCGAGTTCTTAATCAGTGTATTAACCATTTTTATTTTAGTTCGTGGCAAGTAATCTCTGGTAATACCAATGAAGAATATTAAGAATAATTTGTAGACAAATACGATATCAAAAGAAAGAAAAATATTAATTTACTAAACACAAAATTATTGAATATGACTACAAAGACATATATAAGTGAATATGAGCAAGTTAAAAATAGAAAAAGAATATAATAAAGAAGAAAGAACTCGTTTTATTATTACGAACGACACAATTATTGGATATGACTACAAAGACATATAAAAGTGAATATGAGGAAGTTAAAAATAGAAGAAGAATATACTAAAGAATAAAAGAACTCTTTTTATAATTATGGACAATTGACTAGCGGTATGGTGATCGACCTTAGCCTGCTTGTTTAAACACGAGCGAATGGAAGAAAAAAAATCTATGGTATTAACTATTGCTATTGACTAACGACTTTTGACGTAAATTTCAATTTTGATAGATTGTAAATTTGACGGAGGAAAATTCGTAAAAGGAAATATTAATTATCCTTTATAAAAGAATGAAGCATATAAAGCTTTATAATGCTCTAAAATCTATAGTATATCGAGGTAATTATTCAAAAATTATATTAATTTGATATAATATTCCGATACGTTCAATTCTTTTTAAATATTTTTAAGCGACGTCGAATAAATTTTGCAAATTTGGATACTACAAAGAATCATCTACTTACACCGATGAAGAGCCTAAGAAGAAAGGTGAATCTCAACGAATGACAGAGTTTAAGAAAAAATTAAGAGAAACTACACCCATAAAAGATTTAGGTGAACAAGAAGAAATGCGACCACCCAAAGAGGACGCCCTGCCGCCGTGGCCTAACGATATTAATCCTCATACTGGGGAAGTGGGTGGACCTAGAGGGCCAGAGCCAACAAGATATGGAGATTGGGAAAGAAAAGGACGAGTGACAGATTTTTGAAGTGAAATTATGTAAAAATTAATTATGTATGTGAAATTTCTAATGCAATAGCGTGTTTATAATATACATACTTGCTTATGTGGAAAACAACTGGCTTATTGTTTCATTTTAGGTAATAAATTTATTTATTGATTTTATCCAGAGTATTAATTAGAATGAATTCACACTTTTTTTGTTAGAAAATTATTTATTTTAATTGTTTGCAGATTTTCCCACAATTTTAGGCATTTTTTTATTAGTTGAATCTTCAAGTTCCTTGGCCTTATAGTAATGGGGTGCAACTTCTAAAAGCCACTTACTTTCTATCTCAGTAACTTGTCTCATAAATTCCTTAGAGGTAAATACTAGTTCATGGTAGATAACCCATCTAGGTAATTCTTCAAATAATGCACTGTTGGGATGAATCATTACAGTCTGAAAGCAAAGTATAATGAATTTCTTTATAGATGATATTAACAATCTTTCAATCAATCTGATAGCTTGTGAAAAAGTAGAACCTTACTTGATTATGTTTTACAGTTTTGTAGTGTCCACCCTTAGAGAATTTAGCTATGTGGTAAAAATAACCAGCTGTGATGGCTTTACGGATGTTGGCATCATCTGTTAAGCTTGATACCATCTCTATTTCGACTCGTTCCATAAGACCAACTAGCTGTTCACGTACATCACGAGCTCTTTTCATTGATCTATATTGTATGAAATTCTCATAACACCATTGTATCGAGTAATCAGAATCGACCCATTGATTATATACATTCATTAATGTTAAATGATCCCCGTGCCGATGAAAAAAGTTTTTTCTTGCAGTATCAGCATGTATTATTTTATCTTTAGGTCTATAAAAAACCGAGCTATTGACTGATAACATAGCAGCAATAGACACTACTTCTTCAGAACATTTGTATCTGAAAATATTTGTAAAAACTTAGTTACAGCTATGATGAATGACAAATTGGCACAGCACTCTGCTTAAGCAGAGTGCTGTGTTGTGTTGTGTTGTGTTGTGTTGAGTGCTGTGTTGGAACCAAGTGTTGAGTAACTCATCAACTTAAGTTGATGAGTTACTCAACACTTGGTTCCAGTAACTACCATTGTTACTTAAAACTCTTTTTTAAAGACTTTAAAATAAGACTGACTGAAAGTTAAATGTGAGAGAAACAATTTATATAATTTCATTTATAAATATGATATCTTAATGAAACAAAATTACTTCTTACTTTTCACTTGCTAATAACATTTTAGCAAGCATTGGATCGGTAGGAAATTCTGCCATTCGCCTACCAGCTTTCGTCAATTCCCCATGATGGTTAAGTGCACCTAATGCATATAACTGTTCTAATGCTAAAACTAGGGTCTCATGTGGTGGTGGATCAAGAAAATCAAAGTGAATAAGGTCATTGATCCCTAAAGCTTTCAATGTGAGTACTGCATTTCCTAGATTTATTCTTTGAATTTCTGGCACAGTATTATCTTCAAGTTCATATTTATATGCCCATGCTGTATAAAGCCTAAAACATTTACCAGGAGCAACTCTGCCTGCTCTGCCAGCCCTTTGATTTGCAGATGCTTTGGAAATTGGAACCACCATCAAACTTTCCATACCTGTCTTGGAATTAAAATTATTCTGTTTAGCAAACCCAGGATCAATTACATATATAATATTATCAATCGTAAGTGATGTCTCTGCAATATTGGTAGCTAGAACTACTTTTCTTGCTCCTTCAGGTGTAGGCTCAAATATTTTGGCTTGCATGTCACTTGGGAGATTTGCATATACTGGTAAAATAACAAGCTCTTTTAATTTTTTACCTATTCTTTTTGTTCTTTCTTGTAACATTTCAACACATGTTTCAATTTCTTCTTGTCCAGTTAAAAAAACTAAAACATCTCCTAGTGGTTGGGTGGCATGTATTTGTAATACTGTCACCACACAGGCATCTATGTAATCTGCTTCTGGAGCTTTGGTATAATAAATATCAACAGGGAATCTCCTTCCAGGTATTCTAAATATAGGTGCATCATCAAAAAATGTAGAAAACTTTTCAGCATCTAATGTAGCACTTGATATTAGTAGTTTTAAATCTGGTCTAAATCTAGTAATATCTTTAACGAGACCAAATAATATGTCTGTATGTAAAGTTCGCTCATGAGCTTCATCAATTATCATAACACTGTAGGATGCTAGATCTGGTTCTGATAGAAATTCTCTGTGCAGTGTGCCATCTGTCATGTACTTTATTACAGTTCTATCAGATGTGCAGTCTTCAAATCTTATACTGTAGCCAACTTCATTGCCTAATTTAATATTCATTTCCTGAGCTACTCTAGCTGCTACCGACATTGCAGCAACTCTTCTTGGTTGAGTACACCCAATTTTCTTACCATTATCAGTAAATCCTGCCTCATACAAGTACTGGGGTATCTGAGTAGTTTTACCAGAGCCAGTTTCACCTTCAACTATCAGTATTTGATAATTTCTGATAGCTTCAATAAGTGATTCTCTAAATGGAAACACTGGTAAAGATTTTTTCGTTTCTTCAATTGTTAGTCTAGCTTTTTGGTGTTCTGATATTTTTTCATCTAGTTGTTTTTCTTTATTACCTTCTAACTGCAGGGCTTGTATAAAATCTATTTGTTCATCTAACAGTAGTTCATAATCCTCCTCGGCTTTAGCATCTTTTGCTCCAAATTTAAAAAATGCAGATTTAATTTGTTCTTGTTCCCACTTTCTTTGTTCAGAGTGTGGTAATTTTTCATTTTCATCCACTTCTATATATTGTCCTAAAATATATGTTATTTTATATTATCTGCTTAAAAAGTTGTGTTACTGCTCAATTAAACCAATCTTATCATAATTCAATATTTCTACTGCTGAATCCAAGCTTAAAAAGGGATTGTGGTTTGGGAATAATAGGTTTCTTATGGTAAAAATTATCTGCAATCCTGTCCATCATTTGAAATAAACTGATAATCTCACCTTTTTCACCCTTGCCAAGATCTTGTGGCATATGATATCTCTGTACATTTTCCAGTTCACGTGCCTTTTCATGTTCTTTAGCTAATTGTAAAATTGTTTTCTTATGTTCTCTGTCTCTCTTTTCCTTTTCTGTCAATCTAAAAAATAGATTTTTAAATTTACCAATAGAATTGCATGTAATGGATATAAAAGTTGTTTACAAATATAATGTAGATACTGAATAAAATATATATTCCATGGTGCAGTTATAACACATTCAGCTCTCATTTAATATATTATGTATTGTAGTTTTATTATTAATATATGATTTTTTTGGGACTAACATGCTTTCATCAAATAAATATTCATCATCTGCTATGTCATCTTCTAATTCAACAACTTTATCATCCTTTCTTTTTTGTAGATATTTACGCCTTGACTGTATGCGAAGCTTAGGTAATATTTTGTCTCGATCCTCTGCTTCTAATTTTAAGCGCTTGGCTGCTTCTTCGTAGGACCTTTTGCTTGAGCTTTCAGCAACATTTTTAATTTTTTCTTCGTCACGTTGTCTCAGTCTCTTAGCAAATTCATCTCGCTCTTTTAAATCTTTTATTCGATTTTCTTCAGCACTATCTGAATCAGAGGATGAATGCTGTCTCTTGCCGTGCTTATCCATAATTAACTTTAATAGCGTAAAAATGCGTATTTTTGAATTTAGATACCAACGACTATAAAATAAAAATCTGTAAGATATCAATTTTACAAATTAAAATCTTAAATTAATTAGAGTATAACAATTATTCACGTAGAAATTATCAGCTTACTTTTATTAGCCTGTAGGTTATTTAACTTTATTATTTAACTCTATCGTAATAATATTTTTATATACAAGTTAATATTGTAAGTTTTATTTACATTTCAGTCTATGGTACATACACTACTAACCTTTAGTTAGTAAATAGTGATATATGGCATATGCTACTAACTATTAACTAATCCTATGTAGAACTTTATCTATGACTAACTAAAAGTAAATCATAAAATGGTATTCATGCGGAGAAAATATTTTGTCTTTATAAACATATAAATTGTATAATATCCACGGACTAGTTAGAAATAATATAATCACATTAGTCCGAGATACTACTTTCTTTGATACTATTTATGTACCACTTTTTATCTTCGTGTAACATTTTACTACAGAATCTATATTATGTCTGCAAAATACTTATTTTTATTCTGATAAGTAATCTTTTATAATTTGACTACTTATCTCCAAGGGATGTAATTTGGAATGGAAAAAATCGATTTTCTCCTTTGAAAATAAATCGGTTTATAAAAAAATCGATTAACTCAAATCAGAAGTCGGTTATTAATAATCGATTTTCTGATTCTGACTATTAAAAAAGTTACCTATTTTAATATCAATAATTAATTAGAATAAAGACTAATCAAAGTGAACTAAAACGAAAATAAGAGATGCGCTATCCTCGAAATTGCAAATCGTGCGTTTACGAAAGTCAATTAAAGTGTATAGTGACTATATTGGTTTTTATCCAATAATGCATATTTAAGTTTAAAAAGCAAAAAAAAGAAAGTAAAAAAAGAAGAAAACTTGGGTACCGAATATAATCAATTAAAAAAATATCCACTCGTAATGTATTATTATAATAATATTATATTATTATAATCGATTATAATAATAAAATAATCGCTTAATATAAAAATCGATTATTTTAATATATCCCTATTGCTTATGAACAGTATTGCTATTTAGTTAAAATGTTCAATTTATTTTAGTTTGTTCATGTTATATTCTACTGAAGCTACTATAGAGTTATTATATACTCTATTTTCTACTCTCTAGAAAGAGAAAGCGAATGAGCTTCCCTACGCTAGTTTTTAGTAACTCTATGACTAAAAATGTTCTAAGTATTTTTTAAATTAAGAACGCGCCATGAAAATTTTTATGCGCTATGCGCATGTGTATTGTGTAATTACTAAATAGATAGAGATAAGTCGATACGGAACGATAAGAGTCTGATCTTCACTCTAAAATTTATTGTAACACTCTCATTTTCAAGCCTGTTTAAGACCCCTACTTCAGTAGTATTATAACTCAAAGGCATGAGGTGCTAAGAAAATTATCCAAAACTATTTTGTTGATACTTTTTTGAGTACTGTATTTTTTCGATAAATAACGCACGCTTGTATCAAACTTGTATTTCTTGCTTAACTCTTAATAAGGCGCATTTAGAAAATCACCCAATTAGGCGCATGGATGGGGTCTTGAGTGAACTAATTGGGAAAGGAGTATCAAAAAGGAATAAAACGGATTGTAATTAATAAAGTCCATTAATAAACATAACTTTAAGAAATAAAACTGACTGGAATATTAAAATTATTAAAAGAAAAACAGTTAACATCTCTTTAAACTTATTTTTTTTGGCATAGCCAAATCAACTTAAAAAATAACAATTATTCAGTCTCATCAGCGGATTCTCCTGTTCTGCATGCGACGCAGTAAACCCTTGAGTGTTGCTGACAAATAAATTTACGACACTTAAAACATTTTGTTAGCACTTTTTTGTCGTCCTTTCTGGTACATGATGAACAGCGCCCGCGCATAGTTGTCGATTGATGGACCGCTGCGTTCACATCATGAACTTCACGGAGCCCTTTTTTTGTTGTCACTGGTACAGCACGTAGTTGTATGCGACGTTTTAGGTGATCTTCCACAAATTTTGCCGCTGCTATTTTCTTAAAGAAAATCCGTATTGTATTTGAAAAAAGCTCAAAAATACATAAAGAAATCATACAGGGTCAGCACTCTAAAGAACAGCGATGCTTACGCGCGCGGTGATGTTCTGGACGCGACTAATTTGTGTACCCCGCGGGGAGTGAGGAAGCTAGAAAGAGCGTTAGTACGCTCTGAAGCCTGTAAGCCATTATTTTTTGAATTTCAAGTGGGCCTGACCCCCATGCGCCTAATTAAGGGTTAAAAGACTTTTTCAAGTTTGAATATACGAGGATCTAATAATAAGTGCTAATTTAATTTACTCTGCTTGACCTTATTTTGGGTATACGTCACAAAATACAGTTTATTCCGGGTTCGTTTTGTCTACTTAGGTACTTATACATTAATTTGCGGTTATAAGTATTGCCAAATGGGTTCGTCTATGCGTATAATGCGATTTGGTGCTACAATTTTCCAACTTAGTAATATATGTTTCCAACCATACATATAGACTGTTGTTGAAGATTCTTGACATTGACTATTAAAAGTTAGATAGTATATGTCCCCGTAACAGTAGAGAGTCTCAAACTCTTAGTTATCCTCGAGCATAAGCAGTTCCCAGAGTTAGAATCTTAGTTAAAAAAAGGCCAAAATCATTTAAATGCGATTTATTCAAAATGCAATAGGCTATAAATATAAAACATAAGCTTAAGATAAATATTACAATTAACATCCTTACAGGTACACAAATAACAAAGTTACTTTAATAGTTCAAAATTCTAATAAGCTAATTAACTGCATTATCAACTTGTAATTTTAATAGCAATTTAATTTTTCAACAATGGTCACTGCTTTTAATACCTTTAACATATAAGAACTACACTGTAAAATTTAAGTCGATCGTTATTAATTATATGAAATTTTATGCCAGTATTAATACATTAGCAAGTTATTAAATTATAAAACTTAATATGTTTCCTTATAAAATTTATTTTTAATCCAATCAAAATAAAATTTATTTATTCCATGAATATTAGACACAAACGTATGCTAGGAATGTTAAGCAGTGGTTTTTTTTCAAAACAACTATTATGGAGAGATAGCAAATAATTTCTACATGAGATATAAGTCTACTAACAACTATTTAACTTAATTATGTTGTATTACATAATAATATATAATATAAGGTATTCTAACGATATCTTTTAATTTTGGCAGTTTCGAGACGTGTCAATTTTTAATAAGACAATTTTACTAAATACTCGTAAGTCTGTTATAAGTTTATTGACAATGGGAATAGAATTTGAGTTAATAATTTTAAGTAATGTGCTAAAGTAATATAAACCCAATTCTTAATGTTTAATAAGACATTTGAAGTTTTTGTTGCTTACATTTCAAGATTCCAGTATAATCGAAGCTCGCACATGAACACATATATAACAGTTTTCATTAAACTAAGATAATATTTTAATTAAGCATTAAAAAATAACAACCTGATTAAATGCTATTTAAGGTGGATAAACATTAAAATACTCCACTGCCGAAATAACTTTCAAAATGTACGTAAATTCAGCACTTAGACAGTTAAATTGAAACGGTCAGTAATAATCATTATCATTATAATTAAATAACATATTGTGTATCGCACACTAACTTAGTTGTTATAAATAATATTATGAACTACGCTGCATGCTGTAAATATCAGTTTTTAAGTGAAAAAATACAGTTAATAGAGTAAAATGCGCTTCTCGATCTGTTTTCGGCATATAGGGCAGACGGTGATTCGGTCGCCGCACATCTGGCACATACCATGCCCACACAAGAAGATCATGTTCTTGAGTCGGTCAAGGCAGATGGGACACATTGTCTGCAAGAAAATATTATTTATCCGCTTAAATTAAAGCAATTTAGAATTTGAGTTGCAGCATTACTATGTAACTTAATTGATAAAACTACACGTCTGTATTATTATTTTTATAACTACACGGGTAAAGTACCTTAATACAGTGTTTTACTTAAAAAAGTAAAGTAGTAAAATAACAGCCTGTTACTATGCCCACTGCTGGGCTAAGGCCTCCTCTCTCCGTTTTTGGAGAGAAGGATTGGAGCTAAGACCTACCACGCTGCTCCAATGCGGATTGGTAGGTTACACATATCCCTAGAATTCTCTAGAGATATGCAGGTTTCCTCACGATGTTTTCCTTCACCGAAAAGCGCGTGATAAATTGCAATTATCAATTAGACACATAAGTTTTAATAGAAAAACCCATTGGTGTCTGCCCGGGTTTGAACTTATGTCGTCTCTAGAGAGTCGCACGGTCTCACCGCTAGGCTATCACAGCTTCGTGTTTTTTTTACTTACGTTTTCGATAATATACCTACTATTGTGGAAATGGTAAAAGGATATATATACATGTGCTATTTTTTTCTTTTCTAACAGTATGTATGTACGATAATGAAATAAACAATAAATAGAGTTAAAAAATTAACTAAAACACACTAATGTTATATCATAATCAGTACGACTTTCTGAGAGGTTATGGAAGACGTGACTCTGTCGGTGCCATCTGTGTTAACCTGTTTATTGGTTTGGGTGAAGATATTCCGATAAGTATTGTGTCTATTTATAAACTATTATTTGGATTATTTGTTTTTTACTAAACTAGACAAATAACCTATTTGCCGTATGTGTTGAGTAATGAATGTTATATTCTAGTTTAGTCATATTTTGATGAAAGACTAATAGTAAACATTTATTAAGATGAAATGAATTGTATATAACTTTCTCTTGTGAACACAATTCAATTTTAAATATTAAATGTAATGTATGTTAATAGGGGGGCATAAGAATTTTAGAAAGGCTAACATGGCGCATGACACAAAAAATGTTGCGATACACTGATATAGCACTACGATTTATATTTCGTTAGAACACATACGTACCTGCTCTTTTATGTCCTGTAGCTGTTGCTGCAGCTTCTGCACGTCAGCAGCAGGTTGTGCGGGAGGTCCGGGGGGACTTGCGAGAGGTGCCGCAGAGGCTGAGCGGGAGCCGTTGTTCATTAGGTGAGGCGCTGCTTGCACGGGTGCCGGTTGGCCTTTATTCACCTGCACTTGTGCTAAATTGCTACCACCCTCACAGCCCCCTGGGAATACAGATCACGGATTTATAAATGATTTATAGAAGCAGGCGTTACTTTGCGGAATTCCATCGAAATCGGGTACTAAACTCTCTTTTAAAACTAACCAATCGCTTCGTAGTTTGTTGTGTAAAAATAAAGATATATTAGATAAGGGTAAAAAATCTGGGGTTTATAAAATAGATTGTCCTGAGTGCAACGGTACATACGTAGGTTAGTTTTGCGGTTCGATTCCGGGAACATATGGCTGCGTTTAGGAATAATAAACCACAATAATCTAATTTTGCAAAACATTTGCTGGAAAGCGGTCATAAAGTGCCTAATGACCATTCTTTTCATATTCTCCACACTTGTGATAAGGGACTCCGACTCAATACCTTAGAGCAACTTGAGATAATAAAAAATAACAATGGTCACTTAATTAACGAGCAAGTAAATGTATCTAATTCCGTTTTGCTACATGTGTTCGGAGGGGAGGGTATTGATGGGAGTTGAACTATTTAAGACTGCTTGTATGGGTAGCGCGGCGCATTACGATTTTTGTCGTGGAGCCTATCCTCCTGATGATGCTTCGGTTTCGGGGCGAAACGATCGTCGAGATTGTGGTGGTGGGTGTGTGTGCTGCTTTTGTGTGCGTTGTTGCTGGTGAATTGCGCCTTGGGGTGCATGTGGTGGCTTGTCCTGCATGTATAGGGTACGTAGATTTTGCCTGCTTCATACACATTGGCTTTGCATGCATTCGCTTAACCCGTGCGGATTGTAGCAAAGTAGTTAGTTCTGTTATATTATAGATCACGGACATACTTATAACAAAATATTAAATATAACGATTGAATTAAAGGAACTATGCCGTGTGGTATCCGGCTGAATAGAATAGACAACCCTCATTTCTTACCATGGTGTCGTAAAAGGTGACTAAGGTAAGTTGACGTCAGGCAGACGGCCGGTCGTAAAATACGTAGCCGAATCATGTGACAACTTGTTTATACCATGTTATGTCGACCCCACTTAGAGTGGGATAAGGGCAGCAGGACAATGATGAACAAATAAAAGGAAGTGAAACGTAATTAAACAATATACACAGGTTAAAAAAATCCTTTCACTATATTGTTTTTAAAACAATATAGTACATAAGTGAGGAAATATCCTCACTTATTAATACTACATTAATACTAAAGTTGACGCGAACGAAGTCGTAGGTACACCTCAATTTATATGAAATTATTTGTATTATTGTGGCAAAAGCCTGGAGTGCTCGATATATTATTATATCCGAAAAAGATGGCACAAAGCGCACCACGCTTATTGGAATAAAACCTGGTTCTTTTAAACTATTTTTATTTTCCACTTTTTCGTGGAATTGATTGTCAGTTATTTATTTGTTTTATCGCATCTCACCAGTTCTTGATAAGTGTACAAAGTTCGAATCGAAATTGTCCGTTCAAAGTGAGACGAAACTAAGTTCGAAGGAGTTTGTTATATACAACTAAGCATGCATACCATACATACGAGTACATACAGGTGAAATTAATATAAAGATGTGTCAAAAGATGACCTGTTACCCGTATCTAAACAGCAGGCCTACCACGAATTACATTACCTACCATGAATTCTTATTGCGAATCAATTGAAGACGTAAACTAAATTGTATTGCTTTGTCATACCATGACGTCTTAAAGACGCACACTTCGTCGATGCCGAATGACAACCTAAACTGGATCGCAAACGTATCTCATTTACTCTTTCTTCGTACCATTGGGTATTAAAATTTAATTTTTCTAAAATTTAATTGTTACATCAAATATATATAAAACTGTGTTTTACATGGATCGATTATAAACAATACAAAACAGAGTGTATTATAAACAATACAAAACAGAGTGTATTTTTATCCATTTTGCTTAAATTCATTGCGAAATGCATTTAACTTACAGTGTTTCAAGACGAATACGAAGAAAAAAATAGTTTCGGAATGCGTCCTAAGAACATTTGAGTAAAACAGACAGAGTTATCTATAGTTCATATAACGTTTTCCTTTTCAAACACTACGACCCCAATGCAATTCACACTTCATGGTCGCAATAAGAGTTCATGGTAGGCCTACAGGCCAGCAAGCCTACCATGAACTCTTATTGCGACTCAATTGAAGACATAAACGACGACCATGAAGTGTGAATTGCATTGGGGTCGTAATATTTGAAAAGGATAATATTATATGAACTACAGATAACTCTGTCTCTTTTACTCACATGGTCTTAGGACAAATTCCGAACGCTAAAGCAAAAAACACAGTAAAAACATGTAAAGCATATTGCAAAACTGAAGATTATTTGGTTGATAAGAAAGCCTGGATTTGAAAATCCTTTCAGCTTCATACAAGACAGCGGTTTAATAATGTATAATTGAAAATATTTAAAAGATTGACCGCCAAGTTTCTTGCTGGTTCTTCTCGCTAAGAGCAACATTCCGAACCAGTTGTAGCTTCATTAATCATATTGATGCTTGACGATTCAAAAGTGCCTGAAATGGTTTATTTGAATAAAGATTATTTTGATTTGATTTGATTTGAACGCTCATTCGGCAACGACTTAAAGCGTGCGTCTTTAAGACGTCATGGTATGAAAAAGCAAAACAATTTCGTTTACGGCTTCGATTGAGTCTCAATAAGAGTTCATGTAAGTATGTTTAGTCGTTGAACTAGACATGTCTACTTACCGTCTTGTTTTGGCTGCGTGGGGTGGGTGTGAGGGGGATGAGCAGTAGGTGGTAGGAGCGGTGCGAGCGCGGGAGGCGGCTGCAGGGGCGTGCGGCACTCCACGCATTTGCGCATGAGCGGCGCGCACGCGGCGCATGCGCACACATCGCCGCAAGGCCGGAACACAACCGTGGCGGGCGCTTCCGAGCACACCACGCACTCTCCTACGCGCTGTCGGGACGTTACACACGCTCGACACACGAGACATTTTTTCACCTAGAACAAGAAATTTCTTAACTTAACGAGGAACGATTAATAGAAGCAGGCGTTACTTTGCGGAATTCCATATTACAAGCAATATAACAAAACTAACTACTTTGCTATAATCGGCACGGGTTAAGTGAATGCATGCAAAGCCAATGTGTATGAAGCAGCCAAAATCTACGCACCTTATACATTCAGGACCAGCCACCACATGCACCCCAAGGCGCAATTCACCAGCAACAACGCACACAAAAGCAGCATACACACCCACCACCACAATCTCGACGATCGTTTCGCCCCGAAACCGAAGCATCATCAAGAGGATAGGCTCCACGACAAAAATCGTACTGCGCCGCGCTACCCATACAAGCAGTCTTAAATAGTTCAACTCCCACCAATACCCTCCCCTCCAAACACATGTAGCAAAACGGCATTAGATACATTTACTTGCTCGTTAATTAAGTGACCATTGGTATTTTTTATTATCTCAAGTAGCTCCGGGACTCCGGCTCAATACGTTAGAGCAATGCGTAGATTTTGCCTGCTTCATACACTTTGGTTTTGCATGCATTCACTTAACCCGTGCGGATTATAGCAAAGTAGTTAGTTTTTTTATATTGCTTAACGAGGAACCTAAGATGTTAATTTTTAAAATTTCATAAATCTAATGGCATAAAAAGGCAAAAGGAGTTTTTAAGAAAAGATTTTCTACATATGGTGTTTGCACATTTAAATCGTAGTAACATAGACAGTAATATCCTGGGTAATATTTTTGTATTAAAGCTATCGTGAGTGGTAAACTTATTTTAAGCCCATACGGGGTTCTTTTCCATGAAATCTTTATACGGCATTATCGCGGCGTAAACTGCCTGAAACTATTTGGATATATAGTCAGTAGATAAATTAGACGTGAGTATAGTCGGTTTTTATACATTAACCGCACTAATATTATAAATGCGAGGGTCTGTTCGTCTGTTACGCTTTCACGGCCGATCCGCTGGACCAAAACCCCCTTTCGGGAAATGGAAAAAGACGCATAAAGGATTATTGGGGGTTCCTAAAAGCTTAAGTCCCGCACTAGTATTTAATATACGCGAATACTCTTATGCTCGACGTTTGTTTCGAAGCATTTAAAGTCAAAGCATCATCGGGAAAATGAGACAAAATAAATAATATAATAAATGCAAATGGATGTTTTTATTTTAGATCTTACTCAGATATGTATATAGGCACCAAGATGGTACCAAATTTCATCAATAATGCTCTAGATCAGTGTTTCTCAATGTGGGCCCTACGCCCCAAAGGCGGAATTTGACTGTAAAGGGGGGTAATTTGAAAATGTACGCGACACGAGTTTCACTGCGGGTCATTTAAATGCAATGCTATTTCGGTGTCAAAACAAACAATAACAGTAAATTCTTCACAAAACATATGACTTCAGTTTCTTAAGTGAACATTAAATTTTTGTATGTAACAAAGGGTAGTCTTTCTATAAGAATTATAGAAAGACTAAGGTGGGGCATAAGATATAAAAAGGTTGGCATACATTGCTCTGATTGATAAGCTGTAATAGCTTAACAGAGAGATTCGCATTTATTATAATAGTATGTATGTATGTAGTAGATTTATAAAAGACTAGGAGATAGAGACATGCTGTCCCGGCCTTTTAAGTAATATTTTTATAGATATACAATTTTCTAATACATTATGTTAGTGTATATCTGTTGGTTTACGCGGCGCACGCGATTAAAGCTTGAGTAGGCGAGTTTTTTTTTACAACTGCACGATCTCTTCGCTTCCTTTTAAGTAATTCGTACAAAAATCCGCTCAGTAGAATTTGAGAAAATCGATCACATACGGAGAACGCTTTTGGGGACTTTTTAATGAGGTTTTAATGAGTTTTTTAATGACTTTTTAATGAGGATTTTATAATGAGTCATCAACATCATTCTGCTGCCGTTATTCCACTCTGAGTGGGGTCGGCACAATATGTTACAAGCATGTTGGCACATGATTTGGTTATGTATTATACTACTGGCCGCCTGCCTGAGGTCAACTTACCTTAGTCGTATTTTACGACCCCTCGGTAAGTAAGAAAGTGGTCTATTCTACTCAACCGGATACCACACGGCGGGTCGACTTACCTTAGTCGCCTTCTAGGATACCTCGGTACGAAATGAGGGTGGTCTATTCTACTCAGCCGCATACCATACGGCATTTTTTGTGTTATAATAAGTCATTATCATTCTCTTGCCCTTATCCCACTCTAAGTGGGGTCGACACAAAATGTTACAAACATGTTGTCACGTGATTTGGCTACGTGTTTTACGACCGGCCGCCTGCCTGACGACAACCTTAGTCGCCTTTTACAACACCTCGGTCAGAAATGAGGGTGGTCTATTCTATGCAGCCGGATACCACACGGCAGATACCTTAGTCGCCTCTTACGACACCTCGGTAAGAAAGGAGGGTGGTCTATTCTATGCCGGATACCACATTATAATAAGTATAGAAGATAATTTATTACCCTAGCAGCACAAACATTGCAGCAGCATATGTGCCCGCAGGGGCGGAACAGTGTATCCCTTTTCGCATCAGAGCACACGAGGCACTCATCCGCTGTCGGATCGCCCGGTGGTGTTTCTACGGGCACAGTCTCCACAGTCGCCGCGTTACTGCTTCCAGCGGCAGTAATCAAAGCGGTCTCGTTCTCTGTTGTACCATCAGTCGTTATACCCGTACCCTCTTTTCGGCAAGTGGTTAGTGTCTTACGGAGGTTGGGGTCTGGACAAAGATCCAGCGGTGTTTGACCTGGAATATGAGTACCAGTATTACTAAAACTATTTACACAAGGCATGATAGCATATTATTTATTTATGATTTATTGTACACTATATGTGAAGACAGACAACAAAAGAGCAATAAATAAATAAATATATGGGACAATTACACACCGGGCGCCCGTCCCCATAGTAGGAAGTAACTTTATACTTAATAATAAAATTATTTTGCTATAATCCGCGATACAGTAAATAGAAAATATATATAAATATATATGTAAACATATATGTAAAATGTAATGTATAGTGGATTATCCGTATCTTCAGACCCGATACGTGCAGGATTCGTAAAAACACATCCACAAACCTCCACCACTTCTACCACAATACACAAGCACACTCACGTTCACTATCATAAACTCAACAATCATTTCGCCCCGCAACCGAAGCATCATACACATTTAACACTATATATATTTTATATTTACTGTACTATACTGTAAAATAATTTTATTATTACTTTTGTATTATGGATCTACGCAAAGTAACGCCTAATTCTATAAATTATTTAACTTTATACTTGTGTTATGGGTGACAGACAACTGGTTTATATGTGTTTACATATATAATTTAAATACATACATAAATACATCCAGGCTCTAAGAACCAACAAATTCTAGCTATACAATCTGTAAATCTTATCCCTACGTAGCGATCTCTTCCAGAAAACCTGGTTGACTGACGCTGTTTCGTAAATTAAATGTGAATCTAATGAATAATAATTTTGGATTCTTTCAAGGTATTATATTAAAATAATTTCAAATTTTAAAAATATACATCAAAAGCAAATGCATTTATTTCCGTGTTCTTTATTAATCCTGCGAGTATATGGGACGAAAAACAATGGAAAGTTCTATAATTAGAACTACATAGATTTTCTTTACCCGCGTCTTAAAGCAAAACTTCTTGTTTTTTCGTTATACGAAATAGCGCAAAGTAAATCCTTTTTATTTGTTTTTGTAGTAGGGTCGATATATAGAGCAGGATCGTAGTTTTTATATGGCATATGTTTATGAATAAAATAGCAGAAATCTTATTTGATATTCCTCATACTTACGATATCTGTTCCCCTTCTATACCGTTGAGCTATTAAGATATCAGTTTGTATTGTTATTTATTATGCATGCGTGGCTAGAAAACAAACGCGAACCGGAATAACGAATTTGTAGTATATCTATTCCCATTTTTTGAGAGCTTAGTGTACCATAAAAAGTAATTCAACGATTGGGCCTATAAGTCTACTATTGTATGTAAAATAAATTAATGCCAAAAATAATTATTATTTAATAATGCAGTTACTTATTTATAAATATTTTGTGATTTTTTTAGATTTTGTGAAATGAAATATTCTAATTTAGACATATAATGCCATAAGACATGTAATGCCAATTTTTTATTTAATTCATTAGTAATTCATGATCACTTGGTAGAGCATCGTTGATATATGGACAGTGTGATTGCCGCTATTGTAATCTTAGGTTAATATAAACTTAATTTAATAGTCAACTTACACTATATTCATGACGTGTCAAATGCTTACAAATACACGATCTACAGCAAATAAACGTATTTCACTAACATTGCATGCACTATTGCGGGTTTACATAACGCTTATGTGAAGGTTACCCTTTTTTGACAAAATCTTTACGCGATATATTCGTGTTAGGACAATTATCGCGATTATATATCATGTGGGTATGGACGTTCAGACGTTTATAGTACATTTAAGTTTACTCTCATTTGTTACCGAGGTGTGTGAGGTAAAAGGCGACTAAGGTAAGTTTACGTCGGCAGGCGGCCGGTCGTAAAATACGTAGTCAAATCACATCACAACATGGTTAAAACATGTTGCGCCGACCATACTTATAATGGGATAAAGCCAGGAGTACATTTAAGTTTACCTTTCTTATTCTTAATACTGAGATCTGCTCCGTGTGCGGCAAGGAAACACGCAATTGATGCAGAAGATTTTTTATCGTGAGCGTGAGCGATTCCGCTCAGCAATGAAGCGTCGCGTGCATCTTGTAGTCGTCTCAACTGTTGCAGTGTGTGATGTCTCAACGCCTCATGAAGTGGCGTATCTCCATCCTTCAAGGGTAGTTACATAAAAATGATTAAAATACCATATTATCACGTATACACGGGGAAAAAATATATAGAATTGTACATTGTATGTTTTCTCGTATGTATTCTTTTGTATTGCATTTTGCTTTCGAGAACTGGGAGTTCAGAATAAGAACTGGGAAATCAGTTACATTACATTAGTCATTATTGAAGATACTCAAAAACTAAAATCGGCGCGGGCGATGTCATGCGTACTGTAAAATTACCGGCCCGTTGGCGCAAGCGGCAGTTACCCTGTTTCAGCTCCATGGGTCGGGGGTTCGATTCCCGCCGAGGGCTAACTTTTTCTATAAACAATTTGTTGGTTCTTTAAGTCTGGGTATATATGTATTTATTTAGAACTTATATGTATATATTTATCGGTTGTCTGACACCCATAACTCAAATACTTTGGGGAATGACGAGCGTGTGTGTAATTTACACCATATATATTTATTATTATTAATAGATTAATAAGTTTAATTTTAAGTCGAACCTTATCGCAAATATTCAAATTTGCACCGTGCGCTATCAGGAGGCGGACTATTTGAGTGTGTTGCCTCTCGACAGCCAGATGCAGGGCAGTTTGCAGGTTCGCATTCTGGAGATCGGGGCGCGCTCCCCCGCGGACCAGAAGCTCGGCGACCTCTGCGTGGTTGTTGAACGCAGCCAAGTGTAAGGCCGTGTATCCGTCGTCCTTCGCGTCGTCCACTATCCACGGTCGCGGCAGCTTTCCCAACATAATCTTCATAGCGCTGTAATAGATGAATACATATATGTTATTTACAATTAAATTGAAATAATAATATGTCGTCTGCTTAGCGTATGATTACACCGCATTATAAAATCATGGCATTTCGTGAAAGTTTTAGGTTTGCGTCAACGAAATGTTTGCATTCTCTTCCACCGACAATTCGAAACCTACGAGAGGGCATGATCGTTTCGTAAGGTGCGTGAATTTTACCTGCTTCATACACATTAGCTTTGTATGCATTCGCTTAACCCGCGCGGATTATAGCAAAGTAGTTCTGTTATAGTTTCTGTTATATGGGATTCCCCAAAGTCACGCTTGTTTCTGTAAATCATTCAAAAACAAAGTGTCTCTTAGAGCAAAAAGACTAAGTCACTAGACCTTGGAAGTTAATTTATAAGTTTAGGTTAGCTTTAAGTTGCTTATTAGTCTTTGGCTAGATAGTAACTTTCTTATCCGTATTCCCTCCTCGTAAATAAATTTAAAGTTCAATATAAAGCCCACTTACTGGCAACCCAGTAACACAAAACCTAAGTGTTTTTTTTTCAGGATAGCAGGGTGGTAGATATTTATTTATATTATATGTATATTTATAGCAATAATATATTTAGTACTATATACTGTGTAGGCTATATGTTTTGTGATTTTAGTTTAGTGTATTGTTGTTATTATTATTTTAAAATATAGGTTTTTATTATTGCATTGTGTTTTATATTGGTAAATGTTCTTATTTTTGTAGTTTTCTATGTGGTCAATAAAAATTGATTTATAGGCTTCTTTCCTTTCTTGGACAGAAGTGTTGGAGTTTAAGCTTACTCCAGTGCTTTATTTATTTCGTTATTGTACATACATATTGTTAGAAAAGAGAAAGAAAATTATACCAACTAACAATTAAATTATGTTGTTTAAATCATAAACAAAGTTAGTAACTTAATACTTGTGTTATGGGTGACGGTCAACTGGTAGATATACTACATATATAATTTTAAAAACATACTTAAATACAAATATACACCCAGGCTCGAAGAACCAACAAGTTTTTTGAAGAAAATGTTGACCCTCGGCGGGAATTGAACCTGCGACCCGCGGAGCTGAAGGCAGGGTCACTACCCACTGCGCCAACGGGCCAATCAAAGTAAACCCATATAAAATTTTTGTATAATCTGATTCCATAATTCATTGCATTATAATATATGTATGTTTGATCAGTTTAGTTTTGTTGATATATTCGTAATTAGAGAGAGACTAAAATCGCATACATTTTGGTTAGTACCATTACAAAATTATCATCTCACTTTTCGCAGCGACTCTGTCCTGCCCTGTACGCTAGAATCACTAATGCATCTACCATATCAATTAAAAAAAGCAACGAATTACAGTGTCTTGAGTGATACTTAAATGCTACGATATGATTTGTATTCACCAAAGTGTAAAAATAACTATAAGTTCTATAGCTGATGCACCTCAGTAATGGCCGATATATGGTTTAGGATTGAGAATATTCGCATGAAATAAAGCGTAATAGTAGCCGTATTTCACCGCCATGCTTGACACCATACTTTATGAGATACCGATTCGATGCTATGGAAGTTTCGTTATCCCTATATATTAAAATTACGTCAAATTACTGCTTTTTACATCACATTCCGCAGTCTTAGTTTAAAGCAACCAATGTCTATAAAGCATGTTTCGAAGTTTGTAAAGACCATAACATTTTTTAAAGGACGGCGGAAATAATATACTTGATTAATTTTATTAAACACAGTTTATTTTCCATGTAGAGTCATTTATCGAGACAGCTGTTACTTGAGTCTTGACCTCAGCTTTTAGATGCTAAATAGAGAAAAGACACGATGAGAAATTAGTAATTATATGATGGGTAGTGCAGTTCAAGAAGAGGCCTATACGTTTTCTTATTGTGACCGATGAAAATTACAGGAAACTTTGATCAATCACCAATCAATCACTTACAGCGCTATATGGTCAGCTTACATTTCTATTAGAATAGAAAAATTATCACATCTTATAAAAAATAGTCCTCCGCGGCTTTGGTCTGTTCGTCTAATCTATCTATCTGTTTGATATTGTGAAACTTTCAAACTCTTCGTTTAGGTTGGGTTAAACGAGCGTCCGCGAGAGCGCATGCGTTGTGAGTCCGCGTTGAAAAATCAAGACGTACTTGAAGCGGATACATAGACCTTGTAAGACAGTTAAGTTATACGTACCGTATCTCGTCCTCCGTATGTATGGATTTATTTCGTTATGATAAGGTTTGTGATACTATAGAAATTTAGTTACAAACTCATCACATAACTCAATAAGTAATTATTACTTCATAAAACAGGTCTCCGTGTACGGTTAACATATGGTGAAAATATCGTTAAACGGAGACTATCCACAGCACCCACGACGGTTCGACATTGCGGGCACACGCTTCATGTAGCTTTTGCCCTTACAGCTATTAATAAACACAGGCGAAGTCAAATATACCACGATTCTTCGTCTTTATTGAGTTCGTTGATTTTGAAACTAGATTACAGTAAAGTTACATAAAAGGCTGGCTCTTCTAAACTTACACAAACGAAGTTATCGAGCCCCCACGCGGGGTCGATACTTAGATCTCCAGCCGAGAATTCTTATATTTTTGTAACGAAAAGTCAAATTAATAGCTTTTAACGAAACGGGACTATAGTGAAATAATTTTATAATGCCATTTTGTAAAGGCCTTCATTGAAACATACATTGACGTAGAGTTAGGTTAGGTGTTAGTAACTATGGTTGCAGAAAATCACGCTTGCTTAGAGGTAGTTGAACTTTGAACATAAATAGCAACGTGTAAATAAACGTTTGGAGGTGAAGAATGTAGAGATCAACAACCATGTGTTGCTATTACAAGATGCGATGATAAAATCAAAATTACTTTAAAATTTATCATTTTTAATTGATACGGTTTTCTGGTTATTAATATTGGGTTAGTATTTAACAAGTCAAGTTTAGTCTCATATAATATAAAATACATATTCCATAGTAATCACCACCCAAAACCGAACCTACGGATCAGGGCGTATCGTCCAGGTCCTTTAACCTTTATTTAAAAAAACCTATTTCCTGTGATAGTACAGCATTAAAAGATATTATTTATTAATAATTTAGCTTCATAGCAGATATACTACTAAAAAAAACCAATATGTTCTAATAATTGCATTCCGTTAATACTGGAAAACGTTGCCATTGCTTGCATGGACAAAATTTAATATGTGCGAATAATATCAGGTACAAACCTCTGTGAACTTGGCAGCCGACTTTCGAAAAAAAAATTTTTGAAAATACCATCGGGTTCTCCATCGTTTGTACCCGTTTGTACCACTTTAATTTTCGTTTGTACCTCAAACCAAAAAAAATTACAGAATTTTCAAAATTTGACCCGCAGCCCACTTTGGAAAATCGAAAATTTTCCAAAAGAGTCTGATTCAGGGTCGTTTGTACCCGTTTGTACCACTTTTATTTTTCATTTGTCTAAAAACCCAAAAAAGTTACAGCGTTTTGAAAAATTTTGAAAAATTAACTTATTACATTTTTAAAATTTCGAAAATCTGAAAACGGGGATCGACGCGGAATCGTTTGTACCCGCAGAAATCACTTTCGTTTTCGTTTCTACCTCAAACCAAAAAAATTTAAGAGCGTTTACAATTTTGAAAAACCAAAGATAAGATAATTTCCGCAATTTTTGAGATATTTCAATTTTGGAAACTTCGATCGATAGGTGACAGCGCCGTGAGGATTGTACCGCTTTTTGTTTCTTTTGAATCTCAAACCAGAAAAATTTGCGAGCGTTTTGAAAATTTCAAAAAAAACAATTTTCACAATTTTTGGAAATTTGAAAATCTGGAAACGGGGATCGACGCGGAATTGTTTGTACCCGCAGAAATCACTTTCGTTTTCGTTTTTACCTCAAACCAAAAAAATTTAAGAGCGTTTACAATTTTGAAAAACCAAAGATAAGATAATTTCCGCAATTTTTAAGATATTTCAATTCCGCAAACGGGGATCGATAGGCGACAGCGCCGTGAGGATTGTACCGCTTTTTGTTTCTTTTGAATCTCAAACCGGAAAATTTGCGAGCGTTTTGAAAATTTCAAAAAAATAAATTTCCACAATTTTTGGAAATTCGAAAATCTGGAAACAGGGATCGACGCGGAATCGTTTGTACCCGCAGAAACCACTTACGTTTTTGTTTGTCCTTCAAACCGAAAAAAGTAACAGAATTTTCAAAATTTGACCCGCAGCCCACTTTTGAAAATCGTAAATTTTCCAAAAGGGTCTGATTCAGGGTCGTTTGTACCCGTTTGTACCACTTATATTTTTCATTTTTCTCAAAACCAAAAAAAGTTACAGCATATTGAAAATTTGAAAAATTATTTTTTGACATTTTCAAAATTTCGAAAATCCGCAAATGGGGATCGACGCGGAATCGTTTGTACCCGCAGAAATCACTTTCGTTTTCGTTTCTACCTCAAAACAAAAAAAAAATACGAGCGTTTACAATTTTGAAAAACCAAAGATAAGATAATTTCCGCAATTTTTGAGATATTTTAATTTTGGAAACTTCGATCGATAGGTGACAGCGCCGTGAGGATTGTACCGCTTTTTGTTTCTTTTGAATCTCAAACCGGAAAATTTGCAAGCGTTTTGAAAATTTCAAAAAATCAATTTCCACAATTTTTGGAAATTCGAAAATCCGCAAACGGGGATCGACGCGGAATCGTTTGTACCCGCAGAAATCACTTACGTTTTTGTTTGTCCTTCAAACCAAAAAAAAATACGAGCGTTTACAATTTTGAAAAACCAAAGATAAGATAATTTCCGCAATTTTTGAGATATTTCAATTTTGGAAACTTCGATCGATAGGTGACATCGCCGTGAGGATTGTACCGCTTTTTGTTTCTTTTGAATCTCAAACCGGAAAATTTGCGAGCGTTTTGAAAATTTCAAAAAAATCAATTTCCACAATTTTTGGAAATTCGAAAATCCGCAAACGGGGATCGACGCGGAATCGTTTGTTCCCGCAGAAATCACTTTCGTTTTCGTTTCTACCTCAAACCAAAAAAAATTACGAGCGTTTTCAATTTTGAAAAACCAAAGATAAGATCATTTCCGCAATTTTTGAGATATTTCAAATCTGCAAACGGGGATCGATAGGTGACAGCGCCGTGAGGATTGTACCGCTTTTTGTTTCTTTTGAATCTCAAACCGGAAAATTTGCAAGCGTTTTGAAAATTTCAAAAAATCAATTTCCACAATTTTTGGAAATTCGAAAATCCGCAAACGGGGATCGACGCGGAATCGTTTGTACCCGCAGAAATCACTTTCGTTTTCGTTTCTACCTCAAACTAAAAAAAAATACGAGCGTTTACAATTTTGAAAAACCAAAGATAAGATAATTTCCGCAATTTTTGAGATATTTCAAATCTGCAAACGGGGATCGATAGGTGACAGCGCCGTGAGGATTGTACCGCTTTTTGTTTCTTTTGAATCTCAAACCGGAAAATTTGCAAGCGTTTTGAAAATTTCAAAAAATCAATTTCCACAATTTTTGGAAATTCGAAAATCCGCAAACGGGGATCGACGCGGAATCGTTTTTACCCGCAGAAATCACTTTCGTTTTCGTTTCTTCCCCAAACCAAAAAAAATTACGAGCGTTTTCAATTTTGAAAAACCAAAGATAAGATAATTTCCGCAATTTTTGAGATATTTCAAATCTGCAAACGGGGATCGATAGGTGACAGCGCCGTGAGGATTGTACCGCTTTTTGTTTCTTTTGAATCTCAAACCGGAAAATTTGCAAGCGTTTTGAAAATTTCAAAAAATCAATTTCCACAATTTTTGGAAATTCGAAAATCCGCAAACGGGGATCGACGCGGAATCGTTTGTACCCGCAGAAATCACTTTCGTTTTCGTTTCTACCTCAAACCAAAAAAAAATACGAGCGTTTACAATTTTGAAAAACCAAAGATAAGATAGTTTCCGCAATTTTTGAGATATTTCAAATCTGCAAACGGGGATCGATAGGTGACAGCGCCGTGAGGATTGTACCGCTTTTTGTTTCTTTTGAATCTCAAACCGGAAAATTTGCAAGCGTTTTGAAAATTTCAAAAAATCAATTTCCACAATTTTTGGAAATTCGAAAATCCGCAAACGGGGATCGACGCGGAATCGTTTGTACCCGCAGAAATCACTTTCGTTTTCGTTTCTACCTCAAACCAAAAAAAAATACGAGCGTTTACAATTTTGAAAAACCAAAGATAAGATAGTTTCCGCAATTTTTGAGATATTTCAAATCTGCAAACGGGGATCGATAGGTGACAGCGCCGTGAGGATTGTACCGCTTTTTGTTTCTTTTGAATCTCAAACCGGAAAATTTGCAAGCGTTTTGAAAATTTCAAAAAATCAATTTCCACAATTTTTGGAAATTCGAAAATCCGCAAACGGGGATCGACGCGGAATCGTTTGTACCCGCAGAAATCACTTTCGTTTTCGTTTCTACCTCAAACCAAAAAAAATTACGAGCGTTTTCAATTTTGAAAAACCAAAGATAAGATAATTTCCGCAATTTTTGAGATATTTCAAATCTGCAAACGGGGATCGATAGGTGACAGCGCCGTGAGGATTGTACCGCTTTTTGTTTCTTTTGAATCTCAAACCGGAAAATTTGCAAGCGTTTTGAAAATTTCAAAAAATCAATTTCCACAATTTTTGGAAATTCGAAAATCCGCAAACGGGGATCGACGCGGAATCGTTTGTACCCGCAGAAATCACTTTCGTTTTCGTTTCTACCTCAAACCAAAAAAAAATACGAGCGTTTACAATTTTGAAAAACCAAAGATAAGATAGTTTCCGCAATTTTTGAGATATTTCAAATCTGCAAACGGGGATCGATAGGTGACAGCGCCGTGAGGATTGTACCGCTTTTTGTTTCTTTTGAATCTCAAACCGGAAAATTTGCAAGCGTTTTGAAAATTTCAAAAAATCAATTTCCACAATTTTTGGAAATTCGAAAATCCGCAAACGGGGATCGACGCGGAATCGTTTGTACCCGCAGAAATCACTTTCGTTTTCGTTTCTACCTCAAACCAAAAAAAAATACGAGCGTTTACAATTTTGAAAAACCAAAGATAAGATAGTTTCCGCAATTTTTGAGATATTTCAATTTTGGAAACTTCGATCGATAGGTGACAGCGCCGTGAGGATTGTACCGCTATTTGTTTCTTTTGAATCAAAAACCAGAAAAATTGGCGAGCGTTTTGAAAATTTCAAAAAAATCAATTTCCACAATTTTTGGAAATTCGAAAATCCGCAAACGGGGATCGTCGCGGAAGCGTTTGTACGCGCAGAAATTTTGGTTAGGATTGCTTCTTTTTTTGTATTGTTTTTTGTTCGAACCGAATAAATTTACGAGAGTATTGTAAATTAAAACAAACCTACTGAAATCACTATTTGTATGAATTTTTGTACCTCACAAAAAATTGTATCAGCAATGTATTAAACGGAACAATTAATGGCAACCAACTCAGTAGATACATACGTAAACAGACTCGCAAATGTTAACGCTCAGAGAACAATCACCACTTCTAGGCAGAACCTAGCTGACAGTTGTTGCCGATGGCCACAGTCTAAAAAACAATCGTTACAACTAGAGACAATCCAGAGAACAATCGTTATTCTAGCTGACAGTTCCATCGAACAAAAGTCACGGGGCGTCTAAGGCTTCACATAGCACATCGTCACGCTGACCTTACAAAGTTAATTACCCGAATACGCGAATACGCAGATGTAGGCGGACAAATTATCTATCTTTACTTCTGACATTTTATGGCCATGTGCACAATCTATTTTGACTCAGCAAGTCCGACGCCATCATCACACCACATATTAGCACAGCACACAACACGCTAGTTTATCTAACGACCTAGATTTCAGCATCTAAAAGTCTGCAAGAGACAATCTGTGACAACCTACTGAAAAGCGTATAAGGTACAAATGAATAAAAGGGGGGTACAAGTCAATTTAGTCAGGGACAATTTGGTCAGTTGATGGAACCGCGTATTTGTTAGCCCAGAACAATCCAAAAGCACGCACAGATGTAACATTGACGGCGACAATGTTATCTATATTAATGAACTTATTATTTGTACTAAAAATTTATGACATTCCTTGTTTATTTTTAATTAAATTTTCAGACTGATTTATACCGTAACAATTATAATTTAATGTATTTATTATATGTCATTAACTTTCTTTGACGTAGTATAACATATGTATCCTCCATTTTTGGAGGAGTTGGCTTACAGAAGCAAGAAGGGGTTTTTTATTGGAAGTCAAGTCGTCATGGATTTCCCATTTTTCAGTGATCCTTCGGATGAACGGGTAATAATGGCCTATGCAACTTCCACTTCCCTTTGTGCCTCCTCTGTAAATGATTGCGGCTACTAGTTTGTATTTGATATTACTAACTTCGAGATTAAGCGGAATCTCACTTATAGAAAACTCCATTGCTCGTGGCAAGAATTTTAGTCTCTTTGCTAATTGAGGCCACTCGAGACACTCAATATCTATAAAAATATGAGCTCCGCCGATCGTGTTGAGAATGAGATCGCCTTCACAGTACTTGCATTTGAGTTCTTGTAGTTCGCAGAACTCGTTCACAGCATTTTGGAGTCCATGCATACCTTCAGCGTAGAACGGAACTGGATTGACCTCCAAAACGGGAAAGATTTTGCTTTCTTCGTAACCACAACCCGACACACAGAGTTCGTGGCGTTTAAATGAAGGCTCATTTTTTAACAGATGACGGGAAACAAGAGTCGATAAGTTATTGGCACAATCGAGCTTCCCATGCGTAGGTTCAACGATTTGACATAAAATTTCCGCTCGAAGAGCGTAGATCTTTTGCGATATTCCATTAACGGACAACGTTTTTACAAATCGGAACGTTGTGTTCACTGATGCTGTGACATAATCGTGATACCCCAACCAGTCCCGATATGCTACTAGAACGCTCTGAACTATAGAGTCGAACGGACAGGTATTCACAATTTGTAATATCTGCTGACCAACCTTCAGGGGGGGTAGAACACTACCATTTTGCAGGACCGGCACAGTCCTGGCGAATATTGGTCGTTGATGGATATTTTCAATGTCAGGACACGGCGTTAGGTATTTTCCCCTTTTTTTCGGTGGGAGATTGAGGCCTTTCCACGACTCAACTTCGTTAAGTAGAGTTACTTTTTCTGCCTCAACAAAATTGTCGATTACCGAAACAGAATCCAAGTCTGCTTTTTCGAATAAGCTACAGTCGTTCTCTCTATCGACTGAAAGATTTGCATTAGGCGATATCTGTAGAGATTGATAAACTTCAGAATCGTCTCTCGAATCAAGTGTCGCTTCAGACTTGTTCTCTTCGGTCGGACGAGAATCGTTCGTGAGCTGATAAGTAAACCTTTTAAAGTTTTCATTAACATTCGGTGCATTTGGGTACTTGTTTTCCGAAGTAGTTTTATTTTTGCCCACAGTAGGTGCATTTAGTAATTTTACCGTACCAGATATCGACCTGAGGTGCATGATTATAAATTTATCGACTCTTATCGATTTTGCACCTTTTAGAACGAATCTCTTCAACTGTCGGAAATACTCTTCGCTATGAGCGGAAGTAGCAACTTCGTGGGTCATAACATTTGTCCAAAGAACGAAATGTTTGCTTATTCTGAGAAGATTTTTTCCAAATTCCGCAGAGAAATAAGGATTCGGCCGGTCTCCAGATGATAATTTCCGACTTCCCGATTCTAGCTTTTCTAGAAAACTCTGTAGCCTACTGCCGGTCTTCGGAGTATCTAAGACGTCGTCATCTTCGAATGGAGGGAAGATCTCGTTCTCGAGTGACTCGCTAGGAACTTCTATAGTTTTTATACTTCTTAACAATCTTTGCTGAGCCGCGAAACAACAGTCGGAGCTATCAGTGACATCTTCAGTTGTCGAGAATGCTACTGATAAAATATCGGTGCAAATTGCAGAGAAGTTCTCAATTGTTTTACAATTTGTTAGAAGTCCTACGCAACGAACAAAAAAGTCTTTTACACTCTGTGGTGTTTTTCGGAAACATTTCCAGCGGCAAACCAGTTTTATTAAATGCGCAATATCTATGCGTAATATACAAAATGGCGCTCCGCAACCGGTCTTTGACTGTAGCGTACCGATGCACTGCTCTACATATGTTGCTAAGTCAAGATTATTAAACGCCAGAGCAGCAGCATTTAAAAGCGCGAGAGAATAGTCTGTAACTATCTCCCGTGGGCAAGGTACACCGGATCGTAGCCATTCGCGCATCCAGTAGGATATCATATTGGCGTCGTGTTTCTCCGAAACCATTTGAAAAATGGGGAATACTTTTTTGTTTACTGACGCCACTGCTTGATAAATAAATATTGCGTGCTTCGATCCATTCGGTTTAACAATATTAGCGACTATGGAACCCGTTGCATCGATGCTGATGCAACGTACGCGATCATTATTGGCTAGTTTTTTATATACATATGTTTGTTCTGGGCTCCAATACATGACAAAAAATCTATCTATCCCTATTTCTTTTAAGCACCCCGCGAATTCTAATCCATATTTCAAATTAAATATGGATATCAGCGGATCGGTAACGCTCTTCACGCCCAATTCTGCATCGTGGTCTAGCTGTTTGGCTTTACGCAACACACTCGCTTCGTATATATGTGCCGGTTCGACATCCCCAAATCGCATTACCGAATCTGCTTTTTCGCGACGCCAGTTATAAGTAGAAGTACCCTTCAACTCTTTTACAACTTTTTTGCGTTCCGCCCCTTTCAATTGGCGTTTTTCTTTGTGGGCCACATCACGAGTATCGTGGGTCGATACATGAATTCGAAGTCCATCTTCCTCCGGGCCGCTCAAACTATAGAGATTAATAGCGTTACGGCACTCTCTGCATTCCGCGTGTATTTTAAAAAAGTAATCTCCCGGGACGGTGCTAACTCTACCGTTCTTAAAATTAAAAGGGCACGGTAATCTTGTATTATTCCATAACTGTGCATACAGCACATCGGCCCAACCTGGTTTAAGGACGTTATATTCCCGATTCTTATATAAACGCGTTTCTGGCTCTATTTGTTTCCAAACTTCTGTGGGAATTACGAATTGCGTACGGAATGGAGATAAAATTGAATGCCCTAACGACCAATTTGACCGAACGCTTTCCTCCATTGGCGATTTTTCAACTTTCGAATTGGTTTCAAATTTTTCGAGCACTTCGGTTGTAAGTAGTTTTTTCAAAATTGCATTCCGATTCTTCGAAATGTACAAATAAACATATTTCTTGTTCATCTGACCATTCAAACGATTTGACGCTTCTTGCCAAACCTTATCCGTCAACGGGCGGAATTTACCCGAAGCATCGATAAAATCCATGCCTTTCAAAGATACGACTATTTCGTCGTTGGATAGCTTCGGTGTTCGCGGCATTGTCAAAAGAATCTATTAATCCTGTACTACAAAAATTATATTGAAGATTTTTGTAAAGACAGCTTACTTGAAAATCGTTAATATCTATGCAGATGAATCTTCAAAACCCACAGTTCAATTTGATGCAAGTTTTAAGTCGTTGATTTTATTCACAACAACTTCGTACACACTAACTGTTCTAATCGTTGTATATTTTCTCACGAGATCGGCAATAAGTTACAAGGTTGTTACTCACTGCTGGTCAGTACAAGACTATGTACACAAGTCAGCCGTATCCCCCCACTCTACTAGTTCTATAGCGGCGAGTAAATTAAAAAAAATCAACAAGCTTTGTTAATTTTTTACGTCAAAACATCATTTTGGTTCGGTTTTGAATTTATTTTTATAGAGTCATAAAAAATAAAAACATCTGTTGTCAAAATGGACATGCAATATTTTACATAAAAAAATTAAGACAAAAAATAATACCGGCTCTGGATTTACTTTAAAACTAATGTTTTGTTTACTTTCATGATATACTAGTTAAAATCTGTATCTATACTTACTTTATTGTATACTTAATTAATTTTCTCAAAATCATCTTAACTGATTTTTGTACGGTTTGTACTAAAACGAAGTACAAGACTTCCGGAATATTTGAGTTAGTATAACATTACGATTTCATGTAAAAAAAAAGAGGTCGCGCAGTTGTAAAAAAACTTGCCTATTGGATCTTTAGTTGCATGCGTCGTATAAACCATCAGAGACACACTAAAGTAATTTACTAGATTTAAAAATTTGAATAAAATTTTTAATGAATAATAACAGTAGAACCTCGATAAGTTAAAGACCTCTATAACTTAAAAAAAATAATCTCCATTCTGCTCCCATCCCCTCAGAACCTCTATAACATAAATTACGCAAGTTACAGAGAATAGCTTGAATAATTAATTAAAATTTTGATACTCAATAGCTTAAACACATGTTTCGACGCACTTTGTAACATTAAACTATCTATAAATTCCAGTAATTTCAATTGGAATGTGCAAAAGTAAAATAATCTCGGAATTTATTACTTGCACGTGTTCACCTTGAAGGGGCGGTTAAAATCATCATTCGATCTTTCTATGCGGTGAACGGTTGAAATTAGATCATTAAAAAATATATAGATATAGAAACTGAAACACTTTAAAACATAAAAAATTGACAGACTTTTTTTCTGTAGAATTCCCATTTCTCCATAACATTGTATGTATTATTTTTAACTCCGGGTGCATTCGGGTACAAATAGTATAAATTCACGACTATATAACTCAACTCCTCGCTCTAACTCAAACCCTTAATAGGTTAAAAACTCTATAACTTAAAATATTTTGTGCTTACTTTGGATTTTAACATATCGAGAATTTGCTGTATTAATTAACGAGCTAATGCGTCCCAGTGCATACTATTTATTCATCCTTTTGACTGGCTCGTTGACTGGCGTAGTGAGTAGTGAGTAGTTGCCTTAAACTACGCAGGTTCGATTCCCGCCGAGGGCAACATTTTCTACAAACAATTTGTTGGTTCTTCGAGCCTGGGTGTATATTTCAGTATATATTTCAAATTATATATGTAGCATATCTACCAGTTGCCCGTCACCCATAACAGAAGTATTCAATTATTCACTTTGGGGTCGGACAACCGTGTGTGTAAGTGTCCCATATATTTATTAATATTAATCCTTCGAAGAATCGATAAGCGCTTATCGATAAGTGACGGAACGGCATACGCCTGTCCCTAGCGCACAGATGTTTTATGGCAACATGGGCAATGAGTTTGAATTTTACCGTAGTTAACAATTGTTACGTCGGATCACCCAAGTGGTGGTTTAATTTTATTGTCTCGTGTTTAAGATCTCCATGGATATATCAAAAATGTGAAAACTTGACACGAAACAAATGTTTTAATTCTTCAAATATTTTATGAAGGTCAAAAAAAGGTCAAATATTTGTTTTAATTAGAATTTAGCAGTTTCATAAAGATAGATTGACAAGATGATCTAGTGAAAAAAATTCAAGTTACGTAATTCGGTTTTTTAAAATTGTATCACTGGCTATTCAAATACAGTCGTGTCACGTGCCTCATTGGGTGCTTTACTTCTTTTTGTTGCCGCTAACACCGCGCTGATGGCCGAACTCTCTTAGTCCCTCAAGCCAAACTTCCATTCAACGACCTGCACGCTATCCATAATCTTTTGAAGAATTGAGATATCTTTAAAATTGCGGAAATTATCTTATCTTTGGTTTTTCAAAATTGTAAACGCTCGTATTTTTTTTTGGTTTGAGGTAGAAACGAAAACGAAAGTGATTTCTGCGGGTACAAACGATTCCGCGTCGATCCCCGTTTGCGGATTTTCAAATTTCCAAAAATTGTGGAAATTGATTTTTTTTAAATTTTCAAAACGCTCGCAAATTTTCCGGTTTGAGATTCAAAAGAAACAAAAAGCGGTACAATCCTCACGGCGCTGTCACCTATCGATCGAAGTTTCCAAAATTGAAATATCTCAAAAATTGCGGAAATTATCTTATCTTTGGTTTTTCAAAATTGTAAACGCTCGTATTTTTTTTTGGTTTGGGGAAGAAACGAAAACGAAAGTGATTTCTGCGGGTACAAACGATTCCGCGTCGATCCCCGTTTGCGGATTTTCGAATTTCCAAAAATTGTGGAAATTGATTTTTTGAAATTTTCAAAACGCTTGCAAATTTTCCGGTTTGAGATTCAAAAGAAACAAAAAGCGGTACAATCCTCACGGCGCTGTCACCTATCGATCGAAGTTTCCAAAATTGAAATATCTCAAAAATTGCGGAAATTATCTTATCTTTGGTTTTTCAAAATTGTAAACGCTCGTATTTTTTTTTGGTTTGAGGTAGAAACGAAAACGAAAGTGATTTCTGCGGGTACAAACGATTCCGCGTCGATCCCCGTTTGCGGATTTTCGAATTTCCAAAAATTGTGGAAATTGATTTTTTGAAATTTTCAAAACGCTTGCAAATTTTCCGGTTTGAGATTCAAAAGAAACAAAAAGCGGTACAATCCTCACGGCGCTGTCACCTATCGATCCCCGTTTGCAGATTTGAAATATCTCAAAAATTGCGGAAATGATCTTATCTTTGGTTTTTCAAAATTGTAAACGCTCGTATTTTTTTTTGGTTTGAGGTAGAAACGAAAACGAAAGTGATTTCTGCGGGTACAAACGATTCCGCGTCGATCCCCGTTTGCGGATTTTCGAATTTCCAAAAATTGTGGAAATTGATTTTTTGAAATTTTCAAAACGCTCGCAAATTTTCCGGTTTGAGATTCAAAAGAAACAAAAAGCGGTACAATCCTCACGGCGATGTCACCTATCGATCAAAGTTTCCAAAATTGAAATATCTCAAAAATTGCGGAAATTATTTTATCTTTGGTTTTTCAAAATTGTAAACGCTCGTATTTTTTTTTGGTTTGAGGTAGAAACGAAAACGAAAGTGATTTCTGCGGGTACAAACGATTCCGCGTCGATCCCCGTTTGCGGATTTTCGAATTTCCAAAAATTGTGGAAATTGATTTTTTGAAATTTTCAAAACGCTTGCAAATTTTCCGGTTTGAGATTCAAAAGAAACAAAAAGCGGTACAATCCTCACGGCACTGTCACCTATCGATCCCCGTTTGCAGATTTAAAATATCTCAAAAATTGCGGAAATTATCTTATCTTTGGTTTTTCAAAATTGAAAACGGTCGTAATTTTTTTTGGTTTGAGGTAGAAACGAAAACGAAAGTGATTTCTGCGGGTACAAACGATTCCGCGTCGATCCCCGTTTGCGGATTTTCGAATTTCCAAAAATTGTGGAAATTGATTTTTTGAAATTTTCAAAACGCTTGCAAATTTTCCGGTTTGAGATTCAAAAGAAACAAAAAGCGGTACAATCCTCACGGCGCTGTCACCTATCGATCGAAGTTTCCAAAATTGAAATATCTCAAAAATTGCGGAAATTATCTTATCTTTGGTTTTTCAAAATTGTAAACGCTCGTATTTTTTTTTGGTTTGAGGTAGAAACGAAAACGAAAGTGATTTCTGCGGGTACAAACGATTCCGCGTCGATCCCCGTTTGCGGATTTTCGAATTTCCAAAAATTGTGGAAATTGATTTTTTGAAATTTTCAAAACGCTCGCAAATTTTCCGGTTTGAGATTCAAAAGAAACAAAAAAAGGTACAATCCTCACGGCGCTGTCACCTATCGATCGAAGTTTCCAAAATTGAAATATCTCAAAAATTGCGGAAATTATCTTATCTTTGGTTTTTCAAAATTGTAAACGCTCGTATTTTTTTTTAGTTTGAGGTAGAAACGAAAACGAAAGTGATTTCTGCGGGTACAAACGATTCCGCGTCGATCCCCGTTTGCGGATTTTCGAATTTCCAAAAATTGTGGAAATTGATTTTTTGAAATTTTCAAAACGCTTGCAAATTTTCCGGTTTGAGATTCAAAAGAAACAAAAAGCGGTACAATCCTCACGGCGCTGTCACCTATCGATCGAAGTTTCCAAAATTGAAATATCTCAAAAATTGCGGAAATTATCTTATCTTTGGTTTTTCAAAATTGTAAACGCTCGTATTTTTTTTTGGTTTGAGGTAGAAACGAAAACGAAAGTGATTTCTGCGGGTACAAACGATTCCGCGTCGATCCCCGTTTGCGGATTTTCGAATTTCCAAAAATTGTGGAAATTGATTTTTTGAAATTTTCAAAACGCTTGCAAATTTTCCGGTTTGAGATTCAAAAGAAACAAAAAGCGGTACAATCCTCACGGCGCTGTCACCTATCGATCCCCGTTTGCAGATTTGAAATATCTCAAAAATTGCGGAAATGATCTTATCTTTGGTTTTTCAAAATTGTAAACGCTCGTATTTTTTTTTGGTTTGAGGTAGAAACGAAAACGAAAGTGATTTCTGCGGGTACAAACGATTCCGCGTCGATCCCCGTTTGCGGATTTTCGAATTTCCAAAAATTGTGGAAATTGATTTTTTGAAATTTTCAAAACGCTCGCAAATTTTCCGGTTTGAGATTCAAAAGAAACAAAAAGCGGTACAATCCTCACGGCGATGTCACCTATCGATCAAAGTTTCCAAAATTGAAATATCTCAAAAATTGCGGAAATTATTTTATCTTTGGTTTTTCAAAATTGTAAACGCTCGTATTTTTTTTTGGTTTGAGGTAGAAACGAAAACGAAAGTGATTTCTGCGGGTACAAACGATTCCGCGTCGATCCCCGTTTGCGGATTTTCGAATTTCCAAAAATTGTGGAAATTGATTTTTTGAAATTTTCAAAACGCTTGCAAATTTTCCGGTTTGAGATTCAAAAGAAACAAAAAGCGGTACAATCCTCACGGCACTGTCACCTATCGATCCCCGTTTGCAGATTTGAAATATCTCAAAAATTGCGGAAATTATCTTATCTTTGGTTTTTCAAAATTGAAAACGGTCGTAATTTTTTTTGGTTTGAGGTAGAAACGAAAACGAAAGTGATTTCTGCGGGTACAAACGATTCCGCGTCGATCCCCGTTTGCGGATTTTCGAATTTCCAAAAATTGTGGAAATTGATTTTTTGAAATTTTCAAAACGCTTGCAAATTTTCCGGTTTGAGATTCAAAAGAAACAAAAAGCGGTACAATCCTCACGGCGCTGTCACCTATCGATCGAAGTTTCCAAAATTGAAATATCTCAAAAATTGCGGAAATTATCTTATCTTTGGTTTTTCAAAATTGTAAACGCTCGTATTTTTTTTTGGTTTGAGGTAGAAACGAAAACGAAAGTGATTTCTGCGGGTACAAACGATTCCGCGTCGATCCCCGTTTGCGGATTTTCGAATTTCCAAAAATTGTGGAAATTGATTTTTTGAAATTTTCAAAACGCTCGCAAATTTTCCGGTTTGAGATTCAAAAGAAACAAAAAAAGGTACAATCCTCACGGCGCTGTCACCTATCGATCGAAGTTTCCAAAATTGAAATATCTCAAAAATTGCGGAAATTATCTTATCTTTGGTTTTTCAAAATTGTAAACGCTCGTATTTTTTTTTAGTTTGAGGTAGAAACGAAAACGAAAGTGATTTCTGCGGGTACAAACGATTCCGCGTCGATCCCCGTTTGCGGATTTTCGAATTTCCAAAAATTGTGGAAATTGATTTTTTGAAATTTTCAAAACGCTTGCAAATTTTCCGGTTTGAGATTCAAAAGAAACAAAAAGCGGTACAATCCTCACGGCGCTGTCACCTATCGATCCCCGTTTGCAGATTTGAAATATCTCAAAAATTGCGGAAACTATCTTATCTTTGGTTTTTCAAAATTGTAAACGCTCGTATTTTTTTTTGGTTTGAGGTAGAAACGAAAACGAAAGTGATTTCTGCGGGTACAAACGATTCCGCGTCGATCCCCGTTTGCGGATTTTCGAATTTCCAAAAATTGTGGAAATTGATTTTTTGAAATTTTCAAAACGCTCGCAAATTTTCCGGTTTGAGATTCAAAAGAAACAAAAAGCGGTACAATCCTCACGGCGATGTCACCTATCGATCAAAGTTTCCAAAATTGAAATATCTCAAAAATTGCGGAAATTATTTTATCTTTGGTTTTTCAAAATTGTAAACGCTCGTATTTTTTTTTGGTTTGAGGTAGAAACGAAAACGAAAGTGATTTCTGCGGGTACAAACGATTCCGCGTCGATCCCCGTTTGCGGATTTTCGAATTTCCAAAAATTGTGGAAATTGATTTTTTGAAATTTTCAAAACGCTTGCAAATTTTCCGGTTTGAGATTCAAAAGAAACAAAAAGCGGTACAATCCTCACGGCACTGTCACCTATCGATCCCCGTTTGCAGATTTGAAATATCTCAAAAATTGCGGAAATTATCTTATCTTTGGTTTTTCAAAATTGAAAACGGTCGTAATTTTTTTTGGTTTGAGGTAGAAACGAAAACGAAAGTGATTTCTGCGGGTACAAACGATTCCGCGTCGATCCCCGTTTGCGGATTTTCGAATTTCCAAAAATTGTGGAAATTGATTTTTTGAAATTTTCAAAACGCTTGCAAATTTTCCGGTTTGAGATTCAAAAGAAACAAAAAGCGGTACAATCCTCACGGCGCTGTCACCTATCGATCGAAGTTTCCAAAATTGAAATATCTCAAAAATTGCGGAAATTATCTTATCTTTGGTTTTTCAAAATTGTAAACGCTCGTATTTTTTTTTGGTTTGAGGTAGAAACGAAAACGAAAGTGATTTCTGCGGGTACAAACGATTCCGCGTCGATCCCCGTTTGCGGATTTTCGAATTTCCAAAAATTGTGGAAATTGATTTTTTGAAATTTTCAAAACGCTCGCAAATTTTCCGGTTTGAGATTCAAAAGAAACAAAAAAAGGTACAATCCTCACGGCGCTGTCACCTATCGATCGAAGTTTCCAAAATTGAAATATCTCAAAAATTGCGGAAATTATCTTATCTTTGGTTTTTCAAAATTGTAAACGCTCGTATTTTTTTTTAGTTTGAGGTAGAAACGAAAACGAAAGTGATTTCTGCGGGTACAAACGATTCCGCGTCGATCCCCGTTTGCGGATTTTCGAATTTCCAAAAATTGTGGAAATTGATTTTTTGAAATTTTCAAAACGCTTGCAAATTTTCCGGTTTGAGATTCAAAAGAAACAAAAAGCGGTACAATCCTCACGGCGCTGTCACCTATCGATCCCCGTTTGCAGATTTGAAATATCTCAAAAATTGCGGAAACTATCTTATCTTTGGTTTTTCAAAATTGTAAACGCTCGTATTTTTTTTTGGTTTGAGGTAGAAACGAAAACGAAAGTGATTTCTGCGGGTACAAACGATTCCGCGTCGATCCCCGTTTGCGGATTTTCGAATTTCCAAAAATTGTGGAAATTGATTTTTTGAAATTTTCAAAACGCTTGCAAATTTTCCGGTTTGAGATTCAAAAGAAACAAAAAGCGGTACAATCCTCACGGCACTGTCACCTATCGATCCCCGTTTGCAGATTTGAAATATCTCAAAAATTGCGGAAATTATCTTATCTTTGGTTTTTCAAAATTGAAAACGGTCGTAATTTTTTTTGGTTTGAGGTAGAAACGAAAACGAAAGTGATTTCTGCGGGTACAAACGATTCCGCGTCGATCCCCGTTTGCGGATTTTCGAATTTCCAAAAATTGTGGAAATTGATTTTTTGAAATTTTCAAAACGCTTGCAAATTTTCCGGTTTGAGATTCAAAAGAAACAAAAAGCGGTACAATCCTCACGGCGCTGTCACCTATCGATCGAAGTTTCCAAAATTGAAATATCTCAAAAATTGCGGAAATTATCTTATCTTTGGTTTTTCAAAATTGTAAACGCTCGTATTTTTTTTTGGTTTGAGGTAGAAACGAAAACGAAAGTGATTTCTGCGGGTACAAACGATTCCGCGTCGATCCCCGTTTGCGGATTTTCGAATTTCCAAAAATTGTGGAAATTGATTTTTTGAAATTTTCAAAACGCTCGCAAATTTTCCGGTTTGAGATTCAAAAGAAACAAAAAGCGGTACAATCCTCACGGCGATGTCACCTATCGATCAAAGTTTCCAAAATTGAAATATCTCAAAAATTGCGGAAATTATTTTATCTTTGGTTTTTCAAAATTGTAAACGCTCGTATTTTTTTTTGGTTTGAGGTAGAAACGAAAACGAAAGTGATTTCTGCGGGTACAAACGATTCCGCGTCGATCCCCGTTTGCGGATTTTCGAATTTCCAAAAATTGTGGAAATTGATTTTTTGAAATTTTCAAAACGCTTGCAAATTTTCCGGTTTGAGATTCAAAAGAAACAAAAAGCGGTACAATCCTCACGGCACTGTCACCTATCGATCCCCGTTTGCAGATTTGAAATATCTCAAAAATTGCGGAAATTATCTTATCTTTGGTTTTTCAAAATTGAAAACGGTCGTAATTTTTTTTGGTTTGAGGTAGAAACGAAAACGAAAGTGATTTCTGCGGGTACAAACGATTCCGCGTCGATCCCCGTTTGCGGATTTTCGAATTTCCAAAAATTGTGGAAATTGATTTTTTGAAATTTTCAAAACGCTTGCAAATTTTCCGGTTTGAGATTCAAAAGAAACAAAAAGCGGTACAATCCTCACGGCGCTGTCACCTATCGATCGAAGTTTCCAAAATTGAAATATCTCAAAAATTGCGGAAATTATCTTATCTTTGGTTTTTCAAAATTGTAAACGCTCGTATTTTTTTTTGGTTTGAGGTAGAAACGAAAACGAAAGTGATTTCTGCGGGTACAAACGATTCCGCGTCGATCCCCGTTTGCGGATTTTCGAATTTCCAAAAATTGTGGAAATTGATTTTTTGAAATTTTCAAAACGCTCGCAAATTTTCCGGTTTGAGATTCAAAAGAAACAAAAAAAGGTACAATCCTCACGGCGCTGTCACCTATCGATCGAAGTTTCCAAAATTGAAATATCTCAAAAATTGCGGAAATTATCTTATCTTTGGTTTTTCAAAATTGTAAACGCTCGTATTTTTTTTTAGTTTGAGGTAGAAACGAAAACGAAAGTGATTTCTGCGGGTACAAACGATTCCGCGTCGATCCCCGTTTGCGGATTTTCGAATTTCCAAAAATTGTGGAAATTGATTTTTTGAAATTTTCAAAACGCTTGCAAATTTTCCGGTTTGAGATTCAAAAGAAACAAAAAGCGGTACAATCCTCACGGCGCTGTCACCTATCGATCCCCGTTTGCAGATTTGAAATATCTCAAAAATTGCGGAAACTATCTTATCTTTGGTTTTTCAAAATTGTAAACGCTCGTATTTTTTTTTGGTTTGAGGTAGAAACGAAAACGAAAGTGATTTCTGCGGGTACAAACGATTCCGCGTCGATCCCCGTTTGCGGATTTTCGAATTTCCAAAAATTGTGGAAATTGATTTTTTGAAATTTTCAAAACGCTCGCAAATTTTCCGGTTTGAGATTCAAAAGAAACAAAAAGCGGTACAATCCTCACGGCGATGTCACCTATCGATCAAAGTTTCCAAAATTGAAATATCTCAAAAATTGCGGAAATTATTTTATCTTTGGTTTTTCAAAATTGTAAACGCTCGTATTTTTTTTTGGTTTGAGGTAGAAACGAAAACGAAAGTGATTTCTGCGGGTACAAACGATTCCGCGTCGATCCCCGTTTGCGGATTTTCGAATTTCCAAAAATTGTGGAAATTGATTTTTTGAAATTTTCAAAACGCTTGCAAATTTTCCGGTTTGAGATTCAAAAGAAACAAAAAGCGGTACAATCCTCACGGCACTGTCACCTATCGATCCCCGTTTGCAGATTTGAAATATCTCAAAAATTGCGGAAATTATCTTATCTTTGGTTTTTCAAAATTGAAAACGGTCGTAATTTTTTTTGGTTTGAGGTAGAAACGAAAACGAAAGTGATTTCTGCGGGTACAAACGATTCCGCGTCGATCCCCGTTTGCGGATTTTCGAATTTCCAAAAATTGTGGAAATTGATTTTTTGAAATTTTCAAAACGCTTGCAAATTTTCCGGTTTGAGATTCAAAAGAAACAAAAAGCGGTACAATCCTCACGGCGCTGTCACCTATCGATCGAAGTTTCCAAAATTGAAATATCTCAAAAATTGCGGAAATTATCTTATCTTTGGTTTTTCAAAATTGTAAACGCTCGTATTTTTTTTTGGTTTGAGGTAGAAACGAAAACGAAAGTGATTTCTGCGGGTACAAACGATTCCGCGTCGATCCCCGTTTGCGGATTTTCGAATTTCCAAAAATTGTGGAAATTGATTTTTTGAAATTTTCAAAACGCTCGCAAATTTTCCGGTTTGAGATTCAAAAGAAACAAAAAAAGGTACAATCCTCACGGCGCTGTCACCTATCGATCGAAGTTTCCAAAATTGAAATATCTCAAAAATTGCGGAAATTATCTTATCTTTGGTTTTTCAAAATTGTAAACGCTCGTATTTTTTTTTAGTTTGAGGTAGAAACGAAAACGAAAGTGATTTCTGCGGGTACAAACGATTCCGCGTCGATCCCCGTTTGCGGATTTTCGAATTTCCAAAAATTGTGGAAATTGATTTTTTGAAATTTTCAAAACGCTTGCAAATTTTCCGGTTTGAGATTCAAAAGAAACAAAAAGCGGTACAATCCTCACGGCGCTGTCACCTATCGATCGAAGTTTCCAAAATTGAAATATCTCAAAAATTGCGGAAATTATCTTATCTTTGGTTTTTCAAAATTGTAAACGCTCGTATTTTTTTTTGGTTTGAGGTAGAAACGAAAACGAAAGTGATTTCTGCGGGTACAAACGATTCCGCGTCGATCCCCGTTTGCGGATTTTCGAATTTCCAAAAATTGTGGAAATTGATTTTTTGAAATTTTCAAAACGCTTGCAAATTTTCCGGTTTGAGATTCAAAAGAAACAAAAAGCGGTACAATCCTCACGGCGCTGTCACCTATCGATCCCCGTTTGCAGATTTGAAATATCTCAAAAATTGCGGAAATGATCTTATCTTTGGTTTTTCAAAATTGTAAACGCTCGTATTTTTTTTTGGTTTGAGGTAGAAACGAAAACGAAAGTGATTTCTGCGGGTACAAACGATTCCGCGTCGATCCCCGTTTGCGGATTTTCGAATTTCCAAAAATTGTGGAAATTGATTTTTTGAAATTTTCAAAACGCTCGCAAATTTTCCGGTTTGAGATTCAAAAGAAACAAAAAGCGGTACAATCCTCACGGCGATGTCACCTATCGATCAAAGTTTCCAAAATTGAAATATCTCAAAAATTGCGGAAATTATTTTATCTTTGGTTTTTCAAAATTGTAAACGCTCGTATTTTTTTTTGGTTTGAGGTAGAAACGAAAACGAAAGTGATTTCTGCGGGTACAAACGATTCCGCGTCGATCCCCGTTTGCGGATTTTCGAATTTCCAAAAATTGTGGAAATTGATTTTTTGAAATTTTCAAAACGCTTGCAAATTTTCCGGTTTGAGATTCAAAAGAAACAAAAAGCGGTACAATCCTCACGGCACTGTCACCTATCGATCCCCGTTTGCAGATTTGAAATATCTCAAAAATTGCGGAAATTATCTTATCTTTGGTTTTTCAAAATTGAAAACGGTCGTAATTTTTTTTGGTTTGAGGTAGAAACGAAAACGAAAGTGATTTCTGCGGGTACAAACGATTCCGCGTCGATCCCCGTTTGCGGATTTTCGAATTTCCAAAAATTGTGGAAATTGATTTTTTGAAATTTTCAAAACGCTTGCAAATTTTCCGGTTTGAGATTCAAAAGAAACAAAAAGCGGTACAATCCTCACGGCGCTGTCACCTATCGATCGAAGTTTCCAAAATTGAAATATCTCAAAAATTGCGGAAATTATCTTATCTTTGGTTTTTCAAAATTGTAAACGCTCGTATTTTTTTTTGGTTTGAGGTAGAAACGAAAACGAAAGTGATTTCTGCGGGTACAAACGATTCCGCGTCGATCCCCGTTTGCGGATTTTCGAATTTCCAAAAATTGTGGAAATTGATTTTTTGAAATTTTCAAAACGCTCGCAAATTTTCCGGTTTGAGATTCAAAAGAAACAAAAAAAGGTACAATCCTCACGGCGCTGTCACCTATCGATCGAAGTTTCCAAAATTGAAATATCTCAAAAATTGCGGAAATTATCTTATCTTTGGTTTTTCAAAATTGTAAACGCTCGTATTTTTTTTTAGTTTGAGGTAGAAACGAAAACGAAAGTGATTTCTGCGGGTACAAACGATTCCGCGTCGATCCCCGTTTGCGGATTTTCGAATTTCCAAAAATTGTGGAAATTGATTTTTTGAAATTTTCAAAACGCTTGCAAATTTTCCGGTTTGAGATTCAAAAGAAACAAAAAGCGGTACAATCCTCACGGCGCTGTCACCTATCGATCCCCGTTTGCAGATTTGAAATATCTCAAAAATTGCGGAAATGATCTTATCTTTGGTTTTTCAAAATTGAAAACGCTCGTAATTTTTTTTGGTTTGAGGTAGAAACGTAAACGAAAGTGATTTCTGCGGGTACAAACGATTCCGCGTCGATCCCCGTTTCCAGATTTTCGAATTTCCAAAAATTGTGGAAATTGATTTTTTTGAAATTTTCAAAACGCTCGCAAATTTTCCGGTTTGAGATTCAAAAGAAACAAAAAGCGGTACAATCCTCACGGCGCTGTCACCTATCGATCCCCGTTTGCAGATTTGAAATATCTCAAAAATTGCGGAAATTATCTTATCTTTGGTTTTTCAAAATTGAAAACGCTCGTAATTTTTTTTGGTTTGAGGTAGAAACGAAAACGAAAGTGATTTCTGCGGGTTCAAACGATTCCGCGTCGATCCCCGTTTGCGGATTTTCGAATTTCCAAAAATTGTGGAAATTGATTTTTTTGAAATTTTCAAAACGCTCGCAAATTTTCCGGTTTGAGATTCAAAAGAAACAAAAAGCGGTACAATCCTCACGGCGATGTCACCTATCGATCGAAGTTTCCAAAATTGAAATATCTCAAAAATTGCGGAAATTATCTTATCTTTGGTTTTTCAAAATTGTAAACGCTCGTATTTTTTTTTGGTTTGAGGTAGAAACGAAAACGAAAGTGATTTCTGCGGGTACAAACGATTCCGCGTCGATCCCCGTTTGCGGATTTTCGAATTTCCAAAAATTGTGGAAATTGATTTTTTGAAATTTTCAAAACGCTTGCAAATTTTCCGGTTTGAGATTCAAAAGAAACAAAAAGCGGTACAATCCTCACGGCACTGTCACCTATCGATCCCCGTTTGCAGATTTGAAATATCTCAAAAATTGCGGAAATTATCTTATCTTTGGTTTTTCAAAATTGAAAACGGTCGTAATTTTTTTTGGTTTGAGGTAGAAACGAAAACGAAAGTGATTTCTGCGGGTACAAACGATTCCGCGTCGATCCCCGTTTGCGGATTTTCGAATTTCCAAAAATTGTGGAAATTGATTTTTTGAAATTTTCAAAACGCTTGCAAATTTTCCGGTTTGAGATTCAAAAGAAACAAAAAGCGGTACAATCCTCACGGCGCTGTCACCTATCGATCGAAGTTTCCAAAATTGAAATATCTCAAAAATTGCGGAAATTATCTTATCTTTGGTTTTTCAAAATTGTAAACGCTCGTATTTTTTTTTGGTTTGAGGTAGAAACGAAAACGAAAGTGATTTCTGCGGGTACAAACGATTCCGCGTCGATCCCCGTTTGCGGATTTTCGAATTTCCAAAAATTGTGGAAATTGATTTTTTGAAATTTTCAAAACGCTCGCAAATTTTCCGGTTTGAGATTCAAAAGAAACAAAAAAAGGTACAATCCTCACGGCGCTGTCACCTATCGATCGAAGTTTCCAAAATTGAAATATCTCAAAAATTGCGGAAATTATCTTATCTTTGGTTTTTCAAAATTGTAAACGCTCGTATTTTTTTTTAGTTTGAGGTAGAAACGAAAACGAAAGTGATTTCTGCGGGTACAAACGATTCCGCGTCGATCCCCGTTTGCGGATTTTCGAATTTCCAAAAATTGTGGAAATTGATTTTTTGAAATTTTCAAAACGCTTGCAAATTTTCCGGTTTGAGATTCAAAAGAAACAAAAAGCGGTACAATCCTCACGGCGCTGTCACCTATCGATCCCCGTTTGCAGATTTGAAATATCTCAAAAATTGCGGAAATGATCTTATCTTTGGTTTTTCAAAATTGAAAACGCTCGTAATTTTTTTTGGTTTGAGGTAGAAACGTAAACGAAAGTGATTTCTGCGGGTACAAACGATTCCGCGTCGATCCCCGTTTCCAGATTTTCGAATTTCCAAAAATTGTGGAAATTGATTTTTTTGAAATTTTCAAAACGCTCGCAAATTTTCCGGTTTGAGATTCAAAAGAAACAAAAAGCGGTACAATCCTCACGGCGCTGTCACCTATCGATCCCCGTTTGCAGATTTGAAATATCTCAAAAATTGCGGAAATTATCTTATCTTTGGTTTTTCAAAATTGAAAACGCTCGTAATTTTTTTTGGTTTGAGGTAGAAACGAAAACGAAAGTGATTTCTGCGGGTTCAAACGATTCCGCGTCGATCCCCGTTTGCGGATTTTCGAATTTCCAAAAATTGTGGAAATTGATTTTTTTGAAATTTTCAAAACGCTCGCAAATTTTCCGGTTTGAGATTCAAAAGAAACAAAAAGCGGTACAATCCTCACGGCGATGTCACCTATCGATCGAAGTTTCCAAAATTGAAATATCTCAAAAATTGCGGAAATTATCTTATCTTTGGTTTTTCAAAATTGTAAACGCTCGTATTTTTTTTTGGTTTGAGGTAGAAACGAAAACGAAAGTGATTTCTGCGGGTACAAACGATTCCGCGTCGATCCCCGTTTGCGGATTTTCGAATTTCCAAAAATTGTGGAAATTGATTTTTTGAAATTTTCAAAACGCTTGCAAATTTTCCGGTTTGAGATTCAAAAGAAACAAAAAGCGGTACAATCCTCACGGCGCTGTCACCTATCGATCGAAGTTTCCAAAATTGAAATATCTCAAAAATTGCGGAAATTATCTTATCTTTGGTTTTTCAAAATTGTAAACGCTCGTATTTTTTTTGGTTTGAGATAGAAACGAAAACGAAAGTGATTTCTGCGGGTACAAACGATTCCGCGTCGATCCCCATTTGCGGATTTTCGAAATTTTGAAAATGTCAAAAAATAATTTTTCAAATTTTCAATATGCTGTAACTTTTTTTGGTTTTGAGAAAAATGAAAAATATAAGTGGTACAAACGGGTACAAACGACCCTGAATCAGACCCTTTTGGAAAATTTACGATTTTCAAAAGTGGGCTGCGGGTCAAATTTTGAAAATTCTGTAACTTTTTTCGGTTTGAAGGACAAACAAAAACGTAAGTGGTTTCTGCGGGTACAAACGATTCCGCGTCGATCCCCGTTTCCAGATTTTCGAATTTCCAAAAATTGTGGAAATTGTTTTTTTTGAAATTTTCAAAACGCTCGCAAATTTTTCTGGTTTGAGATTCAAAAGAAACAAAAAGCGGTACAATCCTCACGGCGCTGTCACCTATCGATCCCCGTTTGCGGAATTGAAATATCTTAAAAATTGCGGAAATTATCTTATCTTTGGTTTTTCAAAATTGTAAACGCTCTTAAATTTTTTTGGTTTGAGGTAAAAACGAAAACGAAAGTGATTTCTGCGGGTACAAACGATTCCGCGTCGATCCCCGTTTCCAGATTTTCAAATTTCCAAAAATTGTGGAAATTGTTTTTTTTGAAATTTTCAAAACGCTCGCAAATTTTTCTGGTTTGAGATTCAAAAGAAACAAAAAGCGGTACAATCCTCACGGCGCTGTCACCTATCGATCGAAGTTTCCAAAATTGAAATATCTCAAAAATTGCGGAAATTATCTTATCTTTGGTTTTTCAAAATTGTAAACGCTCTTAAATTTTTTTGGTTTGAGGTAGAAACGAAAACGAAAGTGATTTCTGCGGGTACAAACGATTCCGCGTCGATCCCCGTTTTCAGATTTTCGAAATTTTAAAAATGTAATAAGTTAATTTTTCAAAATTTTTCAAAACGCTGTAACTTTTTTGGGTTTTTAGAAAAATGAAAAATAAAAGTGGTACAAACGGGTACAAACGACCCTGAATCAGACTCTTTTGGAAAATTTTCGATTTTCCAAAGTGGGCTGCGGGTCAAATTTTGAAAATTCTGTAATTTTTTTTGGTTTGAGGTACAAACGAAAATTAAAGTGGTACAAACGGGTACAAACGATGGAGAACCCGATGGTAATTACAAAAATTTTTTTTTCGAAAGTCGGCTGCCAAGTTCACAGAGGTCAGGTACAATGATTTTCTTCAGTGATAATAGCAGGAGCTCTTTAAATATACTACTTAAGAACGATAATATTCGTGAAAAAAGTTAAACTCGTTTGGCACAATTTTTTTTGTATGTTGTTGTAATCATATAGATGGCGACAATAATTTAGGCGATACACAATTTAATATGCTGTGTTACGTTCAAAGAGTAAAAACGAACGAACTAATTAAATAAGGTCAAACGTCGTGGTCGGCGGGCGGCGCTCGTCCTACGTAAACTACCAGTTGGAATCTGATCGCCGCGCTGCGCCTCGCGCGCGTCTCATGCGTGATCCTTAGTTAACAGTGCGCATCCCTAAACACATTTGGTACCCCGTAACTTACTGGACTACCCTATACCGGTCAACAAACGGTTTTATATCAAAGTGAACAATAATACACACCAATACATGTTTATTTATTCTGATTATTAATGAATTTATGGTAAGGTACACGGAACCTTAAAAAATAAAATCTCTATTGTTTCTATCTGTTTTATATCACATATGATGTATTCGATCATGTATTTTGAAAAGTGAGACAAAATATATAATTCATGTGTTTCGTAGCATTTTTATTAAACGACTCATATATAATGTACGAATGTAATAGAAGTTTATGTCTAGGATATAAATAACACATTAGTCTTGGATAGTTGTTTTTTTAAATTACTGAATATAATGTTTTCTTACTAGTAACACTTAGATTAAATTTTTATTACTGTATTTGTAAGTTGTGCATTGAAGTGAAATTCGTTTAATCTCTATTGAAATCTACAATATTTCATTATGTTAATATAGCAGTTAACATGAAAGTTAAAAACAATTCTCATGTGATTTACAACATAATTCATTTGTGTCATGCCGTTGTTTAATTAAAAAAATGTTGATGTTTTTTTAATTAAACAACAACCATGCTTAACTGTCACTATTTCATATTACTTATTGTGGGTTATCTAAAATCTATTAACAATAATTAATCTTATAAGTCACATTCTCGTGTCACAGTTACCCTACTCCTCCGAAACGGCTTGACCGATTTTTATGAATTTTTTTATGCATGTTCAGAAGGTCTATCTATTTTTCATACCCCTATTTGATAAGGGTTGTCCCCTAAAAGTTATATTTTTTGTACAATTTTTTTATTTTTTCATAAATTACACTAAAAATTGCCTAGAAATAATTTATATGGCAAAATAACGGTTACCGGGTCAGTTAGTACTTTATAATTTATAGAATTAGGCGTTACTTTGCGGAGGTTCAGGATACGAAAGTAATGAAAAAATACTTTGCTATGTATGGTCCGGTATAAAGCAAATCGCGGATTATAGCAAAATAATATTTTCAGTACTTTTGAATAATTAATACGCCTTTATTCAACAATAAACAAATATCGGAGGAAACCTTACAATAATCGATGCCGTTGTGATTTAAATAGGCCAAAAGGTTACACACCATTTGAAATATTGTTCAGATGTTTTTAAATGTTTTCTTCGTAATTCTATTATATTTTGTTAATATTTATGCACCCACAATTATAAAGTGAGTTACGTATATGAATTAGGTATGTGAATATCTCCATATTCACATACTTAATTATTTGTAAAATGTGAAAGTATAAATAATAAACTTTATAAAATACAACATTACAAATACACATATAATACACATATAATGACAGTATTATTAATAATGTGTTGTGAACTATTTACTGTAATATAATATGATATTAGGAAGATATATTCTTAATGATATAATTACTTATATACATATTTAATAATCACGATGTTGGATCCAACATACAATAACGGTATCATAGATAATGATACCGTTATTCTTATAAAAATTATAAAGATATTATTACTAGTTTCTGTAAATCCACTCGCGTGGGTTTCTTTGAATGAGAATTCAATTCAAAATATTCTTTACTCAAGTAAACTTTTCCATTCATTTAACTATCCATACAAAAAAATCATATCAATTCATAGGTCCCTTTCGATGGTTAGCTTCTGTGAACACGTAATCTTGCAAAAAGAGGCAGCGGAGAGGGTACGTGAGACCACGTCTAAAAACCCAATCCGTCGTAAGAGAGGGGACGGAGAAGGCTCGCCCATAACCGTAGGCCACCCTAAATGGGATCTCCGATTTGGGTGATTCGGTGCTATAGTTGGAGAAAGGTCCCTCGAGGCGGCTGATGCATTATGTGTTCCCAATGCGTCGGTTGTTATTGTAACAGGTCTTGTCGAATAGGCCCCACATGGTGACGAGGGTGCAGACGTGATACTTTCAGTACTCCTGTGCCGTTCGTTTCCAGGCAGTACGGTGGAACCCCATGAGATTTAAGCTGGTAAGAGTCCGGCATAACTGCAATACCCGCGGTTTACAGAACCCATGAAGTGCTTTCTCATGTAAAAAATAAGGTCCTTTTCGATGCGGAAGAAGAACTAACACATCTTAACATGTACCATATTAATATGGACACATGCCACGATAACACCCTGTCAAGAACTCATGAATAAGGCTCTGTATGGGCTTGAAGCTAGTCGGGCTCACCCGATAAAATAAGACTAAAGCCGGTTTTAACAATGAGTGCCGGTAATGATAGTGTAAATTCAAAAATATGGATATACACTAAAAGTCAAAAGTCCTCAAAATGAATGCATTAAGGTCACTACGACTTTCTATTTCTACTCTGCTATAAAATGTTATTTCGCAATATGAGCCCCAACGGTCCCTATTTATTTATTTATGTTTATGAGTTGTATGCAGAACTACGAGACCGGTTGCAATATGTGCCTTAGACCAATTGAAAAATCCGGGTCACTGCGAAGAGAGCTTTTATTTTGCAACACACTAGATACTCAGTAATGCAGCTTTGATAATTATCTTAAAAAGGGCTTCTTACAAAATGTGTTACAATAATTACATGTAAAATCTGTATAGGTGTGTGTGTCGAGGTATGTCATACAAACTGCAGAATATAGTAAATGATTTAATTACTTCAAACGCCGGTCTTAGTGTCTAACCAGATATTCAACTATGAAGAGGTTGAATAAGGGAAACAAGATCCATACCACACACGAAAAATTAAATAATAATTTTCACTGACCAAACATACTTGGTGATGGTTCATATAACAAATACAACCTCATTTTTACATTTTTCCTTTTTCTTTTTTTGTTATTATTTAAAGTTTAAACGATCTTAAATATATGAAAATAATTCTGTTATGTGTGAAAATAATTAAAAATCCTCCAGCACAAATTACATATTTATAAGAGGATCTCGAAACCCTGTAGCGTAAAATCATAGACTTAAATAACAATTAAATTAAATAAATTTTGTTTATTATATTTAAGCTTATTATATCGCTTTGTGTCGTGGAGTCTATCTCCTGATCATGCTTCGGTTGCGGGCGAAACGATTGTTGAGTTTGTGATAGTGAACGTGTGTCGTGCTTGTGTATTGTGATGGCAGTGGTGGAGGTTTGTGCATGTGTTTTTACGAATCCTGCATGTAACGAGTATGAAAAAATGGATATCGACTATACATTTAGAACTATGTATATATATTTTCTATTTACTGTATCGCGGATTAAGGCAAAATGATTTTATTATTACTTTTGTAATGTTATATGCCTTATAACATTAAAAACATGCTGCTTTAATAAACAAAGTAGCGTAACAGACAGACAGACTTTCACATTTATAATATTAGGTACTCGTACGATGGATATGTTATGCTCGCATGGATATAATAGATACAAACCACAAATTCTTAATTGTGTCATCAAAGGAAATTCTTAATATATTTATTTATTTTATAAAATTCTTATTAAGTTATAATTGTAATAAATAGATCCTAATGGTAAGGAGGGGTCGCGAACTGGCGACTGACTAGCGTCGCATTATGTGTCGTCTGTGTACACACTAAACAATCTAGTTATGAATCATTGCGAGCTCCGCACTGATCAATTGAGTGTTCGAGAATAGTTACTAAGATCGTTCGCCTGCTTACTGATTCCATGTAATGAATAATTGACGTACGGTCGCAGTAGAATTTATAGAGCAGTTATGAGTAAGAGGCGAATGATCATTATATTCTACAATAGACCGCTGAATCCCCGCGGATTTAGAATAGTAAGTTATGGAAATGCGCGTTTGGGGCAGCAATGGGCAACTGTGTCCAATAACAATGTCACATTAATATTCAACAGGCGCTATTTGGACGTTTATACTTTGCGGGCAGCGTCGCTTTTCTTTACCCAGTGCATCTTGATCACATAAAATCTTATTAAACTAAAGAATGTGATTTAAAAGTATATATATTTATAAGAATATCCGGGAGAATTAGGAATATTTAGCATCAGATACGAGTAATATCACATAAGAGTAAATGTTTCCTGTTTACTGCCGTGAAACATTATGATATCAAAAATGCTTACAAAACTATGTTGCTTTCGAGTAGACAAAAGATGACTTGGCTGTCGTCCCACTTGTTTGTCTACGGAAGTTTGCCAAAATTCTTTTATTGACTGAACGAACGCAAAGGCAAGCTTTACAGCCAACAACGGAAATTCTCGGCCACAATACGTCTGCACTTGTAGTTCAATAGTGCAACTTTGCAAACATGGGTTCGATAAATGGTACAATGTATTGTTTTTTCGGTATTATTTTATTATTATTATCATTCAAGTGAGAGAGTCTCTACTACTGATTGATTACTATAATTAACGCTGCACTACCCCATTGACCATTTAGTTTCTTTTAATGTAATAATTTTTCAGAGGGAGGTCAGTGAACGCTGAGGATTGCCAGATCTTGCAATGAAAACTATGTATAGCGTGACTACCCCGCGGGAGGTGACAGTGGTGGATGGTGTACAACTAATAATAGCCTCCCCTCCAGCGCGATCATCGGAACGCTGACGGGAGCGTGCACATGTGGCGCCCGTCGGCGTCGTATTCTGCGTGTACGTTTATTTTCGATACGGTCGTCACGCGGGGCGGTTTACAGTGTTCCTTACATAAGACTCTTCGCCGAGTCAGCAATCGGGGTTCTACCGCACGTCGTGCATTTCAATTTGCCGCAAGCTGCAGGTCGGTGCACGTTTGAGTAACCGATCCGACGGACGCCCGCCGCCGGATCTATTTCGGGAAAATACAAATTTGGATTGGATGGTACTCGCGACTCGAAAGCGAACTCCGTCGGTTGACTCCATTTTTAGAGCTGGACTGCGCGTGCGCACTGATCCCGCCGCCAGTACCCCACGGACTGCCAAGAAGCCGTGTCGCTTGGTCACCACCTAATCTTCGTAAGCGGCAGTCGCAAAGATGTCGCTTTTAAGGCTTACCAGAGATGGCGCCATTAAATCGCAATCGTCATCAAGAATGTGACCGCAAGAGACCACAACATACATTAGAGAGAAGACACATAGCCTAGCGTTAGTTCCGTGCTTCCTTACTTCCCATAGTATTATATTCGTATGGAATGTAAAGAAGTATGGAGCTGCGCGGGTATGACTGCGCATTTTATTTGGATCATCGTGCAACAGTCTTACATTTGTGATATAATGCGGATTAATTTGTGTTTTAATGTAAAAGTGAGATTACTTATGTATTGTACAAATCTTGTGACAATAAATCATCAAGTAATGGTGGATTTCGTAAGAATTTTTACAATTTTATATTAATTAATCGCAATATTTTTCTGGATAGTACCTATTAATGATGTGCCTCATTTAATTTTAACATAGATAACATTTTTATAATATTGAGTAATAATTTTTACATGAAATAAGATGAAGGGGTATCTTTTTAAAATATTGTATGGACTAAGCAAGTTTTAATATTTCTAGTAAAAGCGAAATATTTGTTATGTGGCTACCAATGTCGTAAAATAACATCTGGCGCGGTTTCGTTAACAGTTCTGACTAAAGCATCGTAAATAAACGTGCGGGGATAACGCTGGAAAAGTAGTTAAGAGTAATTCACCTTAGACTTTTATATTTTTACATAAAATAGATAAAGCAAGTATGTGATTGTATAATTTAGTATTCCTATTTAAAATGAATTAAAAGGACGATATTTAGGGTATAACTGTCAGCTAAAAGCTGACTGTTATGTATATTTTTTTATCGACATTTTTAGACGCTGAGTATTAAAGTAGTGAGAAAGTTTGCATTTATGTATTGTAATTTTCTGTAATGTATTAATCTAAAAGTAAACAGTCTGCAAGAAGAAGTGTTACGCCGAATTTAATATAAATTTTTGTTACTTAAAATGTATTTCATAATTAAGGAACGTGCTCAAATTTTGTGTATAAGCTAGATCTTAGAATAGAGAGCTAGATTTTTCGCGTGAATCAAATTGTAGCGCGAAGTATTGTAAATAATTTCTTTTATTTAAAGGTTCAACAGCGATTTGTATGAGCGACGTGACGTTGTCGTGGTAAAAGACGTAACAAAAAAAGGGGAGCACAAAAAGTGTCGGGGCCGCGCCTGCGCCACATCTGGAAGAACACTGCATCTCATTATGCGGATCGGTCGCGGCTCAATGGCCGCATCGTCCGCGCCCGCTGCCCTGCCTGCTAGACATTCACAATACATTACGGACATCCACGCCTTGTTCTCGAACCTATTGTCTCTCTACAAATGACTCCTAAGTTTCTACCGATACATTAATGATCATTATGAATACATGATTAGTGTTTATAATTTAGGGCTTATTTATTTACTTTTAAATGTGATGTAATAATATAGAACTCTTAACCCCATTCTCCTGCCCTTATCCCACTCTAAGTGGGGTCGGCACAACATGCTTTAAACATATTGTTATATGATTTGGCTAGGTATTTTACGACCGGCCACCTACCTGACCCCCCTGTTATTTAATACTAAGAAGCGATAAATTTTTACGTTCTAAACATGCATTTAATTTAGTATAGTGATAATATCACTGTGAATGAAACGTTATTTCTTGGAAATTGTTTCCAGAAATTTGAATATTTTTTTAATTTAATTTCTTACTTACGATCAACACGAGAGATTGACACTAGTACATATTAGATAAGTGAGTTGTATTTTTTAGATATACTTAATTACAAAGTATTAAATACTTTTAAAGTAAACACTGTTTGTTTATTACTTTAAATTAGTAAGTTTGTATAAAGGTAATAAATTATTTTTTGTTACAAATTTTATACCTTTTAGCCCACGATCCCCAAAGTTCCGATAATGTCGTATGGTGTAAAATATTTGAGCTGCCTTTTAATCTATAAAACAGAGAATACTAGCTCATTTAATACCTATATAATAATTAGGTAGCATAAAAATTATATGTAGCGACTAAGGGATAGATTTACGAGCCGGATTCCTTTTTATTATAATTATTTTTTCTTAAGAATTATTAATATACTGTTAGGCTTATTGCCTTTTACCGTATCATCTTCTCTACTGGCGAGAATGAAAGGATCGCGGAGAGTCGAAAAGAGACAGAGAGAGATAATATAAACTTAACGAATGCCGAGAAACGACGTTCAAAAGGCTACCTTCTGTGGAATTCCTTGAAAAGATAAATGAAAAGGACTGGACTCAAAAAGAAATTTGGGTTCGTTCGTATCTGGATTTATGATATTAATTTTATTAAAACTATAGCTTTGTTTTTTAACTTGAAAAATTATGACTTTGATCATCTTCCAACATATTCTCAGTTATTTAATTCGGTTCCGACGATTCTACTCACTAAATTTATCTTTGGCTGTAGTGCATAATATTAGAAAAAAAACATACTTAATTTGCTATACTAAGTGTGTGTCGTACAAGATATTTAAAACTCTTTACGGGAAAATTGATAAATGCACGGGGTAGATTATTGCGGATTATAGTAAAATAATTTACTATTTATAAAACTATGCTGAGATAAGCTAGTACGAGCTTACGTTTAAAACAAACTTTATTTGTCATACGATAAAAATTATAATTAAGGAGATGACTAATGGTCAGTCTTAACATACATTTCGTATTAAAATACTGGTGGAATGTTGTTACGTTCCATTATGCAAATTCCAATAATCTAAATTTGAATAAATAATAAAATATCGTCAACCTCCTGCCCTTTTCTCACTCATTCATGTTTCGATTCATGTTTGATTCCAGATACAATATATTTTATATCTGTATCTATTTTTAAAATGTTTATAAAATATGAACTAACATAACCGTAAAGGTAAGAAGTAATTTTATATTAACAAGAAAATTGAAATATATAGGGATAGAACATATTTGCATATACAGTATGCAATTAAGCCGTGTGGTATTCGGCCAATAGACCACCCTTATTCTTACCGAGGTGTCGTAAAAGGCGACCAAGGTAAGTTGACCCACCGTGTGGTATCCGGTTGGGTAGAATAGACCACCCTCTTTCTTACATGGGGGTTCTAAAATACGACAGGTAAGTTGACGTCAGGCAGGCGGCCGGTCGTAAAATACGTAGCCAAATCATGTGACAGCATGTTTGCAACATGTTGTGCCGACCCCACATTGAGTGGGATAAGAGCAGGAGAATGAAGATGATCATAAACGTAATTTTGTATTTTGTTTTTTATTGTATTTTGTGTTATTTTTATAATAACTATATAGATTTAAATAATTGAGAAAAATATAAAGCTGCATTATTATCTATAATTAGCAAGATACTCAGCGAAAATAAGAACGAAAATTATACAAAATATATTACAAATTGATATTTAAGCCCTAAATGCATTAACTTAATAAATACTAACACACCTTGGCAAGACTATATATTAAATCACGTTCTTCGCTTATCATTACCAATAGAAAAACTAGCTATATCAGCATTATTTGAGGTTGTTAAAAATATTTTCTATAGTCATCACCGGATTAAACCCAAAAAAAACCTTGGTACATGTCACCCGTTTGCAGATCACGTTTTTATCTTAAACTTAATGGTTAAGGGACTTTTTTTGTTTTCGGATAGTGTTATCCATCAGTGCAGAAATGAACAAGACATTGTATTAAAGTAATGATAGTATGTGTTCCGTTGTCCGTTTTATAACTAGCAATTAACTAGAAATTAATGAGGTTCGAGTCTACTTCGGAGGATAGGTTGAAGGACACTGTTTTAATTTATGTTACTAACGTCCCTGATATTATCAAGTCAGATAGCCTTATGTCATAAGAGCTATAATGACCGCAGTCAATCGAGGTCAAATTTGTTAATTTTTTGAAGTATGTAAATAATTATATCGGTCATTTATGATCTCATTAAATCATAAGGGTATGTAAACTGAGCGTGTATTAAACCAGGTTCCTTTCATTGTTTCAAAACAAGAGGGGGCGATGACGGGACTAGGGCAATGACAGCACACGCATTATAATCAGGGGCACTCATACATATATACATACAAAGACGTCAAGGCGCGGTTACCATTTTAAGGCACCGATACACATACAGCTTTACAAAATCAAAAAGTTTTAATAGTTTTTTTGTTGTTTATATAATAGTTTATGTGTATTTTACCACACGCATTATTACCACACTTTTAAGTTAATAACAGGCTGTAAATATTAAAATGGTCATAAGATAAGACCTGCTTATGGACGCCCATTACTAAGTAGAGTGAAGTCAATAAAGTCGGCATGCTTTTTTTTTTTTTTCGAACTACTGTATGCTGTTAGCCCTAATGGCTTTTACAGCGTCACCAGGCGGGACGGGCGAGCGCAGAAGCATCGCCGAGGTTGCGAAATGCAGGGAGTAGAGCGCAGAAGCTCTACTTAAGTCGGGGAACGTCGTCCTAAGGGTGCCTCCTGTGAGGCCGGACCACGGCTTAGGGCGACGTGTAGTGGAGGGTTGATGGTATGACTTAGATTAGTCATTGCGGCGTCGGAAGGGTGGCGAGAAGCCACGACCGACCGACGTCAGAAAACTGGGACCTCGTCTTCGCCGGCGAAGACGCTGTGTGTGTGTATTACGTGTATCTGTGTTGGCGATCGTTATTTGATCGTCGGGGTCATACAAGACGCTTTTTGGACGCCTATATTTTCGATGGTCGGACCTAACTGGGATGTAGGTAGAAGCAACTGAAATAAGGGGGTTCGAGTGTACCTCAGATTTCTCGAAGTAAGATTTCGAAAAACGTTTAAAGAGGTGAGTAATGGTAGGGAGATCGAGGTCTCTATGGAGGTCAACGTTCCGCATGAACCACGGACACCCTGTGGCTGTCCGCATAAATCGGTTCTGAAGTCTTTGGAGCCTGAGCAATCTGACCTTTGAAACGTGCGCGAACGCAACGCTCGCATAGGACATTATTGGTCTTATGCAAGTTTTGTAGAGTGTCACTTTGTTGCGGAGCGACATCTTACTTTTCTTGCATAACATCGGATAAAGTCGTCCCATGACATACGCAGCCTTATTGCAGACTATGTGTATGTGCTCGTGGAAGGTCATGGAAGGTTGAAAGGTGACACCTAGGTACTTGACTTTCTGTTGCCAGTGAATCGGTGTATTGTAAAGGGATATTTCCGTAGGTGTGTCTATGTGAGATCGAAAGCGATTACCGATAAAGTGCATGGCTGCACTTTTATCCGGGTTTATTTCGATTCTCCATTGGCGGAACCAGCGTCCGAGGCTGTCTACCGCTTTCTGGAGACGTCTAGTTATTACTTGAGGTCGGCGGGATGTGGTAAATACAGCGGTGTCATCCGCGAAAAGGGCAAGATGTGTACGCTCTTTGATAGGCGCCCGTGGAATGTCACTCGTGTAGAGCGAGTACAATAAGGGTGCCAGCACAGATCCTTGAGGGACACCAGCACGAATTGTGCGGCGAGACGATAAAGTACCGTCTATGCGATAGCGAAAGGTGCGATTAGTCAGGTACTCTCGTAAGATGAGTACAAGTCTGTCTGGTATATTTAGTTGGAGCAGCTTGTAAATTAAGCCTGCGTGCCAGACCTTATCGAAGGCTTTGGCGACGTCGAAGAATATGACACCTGTAAACTGCTTGTCGGCATGCTATCTGAATAACGCTGGTCGCACGTTTCTTATATTTTAGACTTGATAAAGCATATGTGAGAAAGCTTCCTACTTAATTGTAGCTTCAAATAACTTATATTCATCATAACTTCAAATAACTATAACTTCAAAATTAGAAAACAAATTTAGAGTTATTTCAAAACAAGACATAAAAAAGTGCGGAGTATAGCTTGGTTGCAAAGTCTGAAGTATGAAATGTGGTCTGAAGAATTATAAGGAAATATATGGCAACTACATTTCAGCTTTCCGAACCAGCGGTAGAGTTGACAAAAGCACTTGTTTACAAGTTTACTTGCATAAAGAATATCAGATTGAGTATATGTAGCTATAATAAGATTGATGTACAACTTAAGCTAATTAGTAAAGAAAGATAGCTGCATTATATTGAAAAAACGAATTAACTATATTCCGAATCTAGACAGTAAAAGAACTGGCAAACGCACAAAAGATAAATGTAGAAGTGCGATGTAAACTTTGTAAGCTACATGTGTACAATCCTTACAATGTCGAACAAGAGCTTAACTAAAGCGTTCAATGGTGCATACTGCGCTATAAACTCACGAGCGACCCGATCTGCGCCCTTTAATAGTGCATGCCTTTACTATCGCACAATGGCGTTTTCTATGAGAAAGGGATCTTGACCTACCAGTTAGTTCAGAGCGTTCAATTCTCGAAATCATGTTGAAAAACACTTTATTCATGCAACGAATGTCGCTAACAAAAGAACGTAAAACTAGACGGAATAATGAATACAAGTCGAACGATTTTAATAGTTACTTACATGCGTTTTGGTTTAACATTATACTTTTTAATTGTAAACTCAATATGAAGACTGCTAAAAGATGGAATCGTTTTATTCGCTCTTCTAATTAAATTTTTTCACAATACAATATATAATCACTCCTGTTTTACAATAAAAGTATTAAGCCCACGATCAAATATTAAGATTAAATTATTTTATATATTTTTCGAAAACAAAAAGTATCTGATTATAGTTTTGAAGAAACCGAATTGTAAATTTTATCTTCAAACATATGGATATACTTTTAGTATATTAAAGATCGATATGAAATGAACTAATTCAATATCATCATTGTATTATTGAAATAATTATATTTTACTGTATATAATATAATATATCTAAACGAATTCATACTTAGGCATGTATATACCTACAAAGCCAAAAGCATTACGATAGGGAGCGACGCTGTCATGGTATTCGTGAGGATGACGCGAAAATAGCCATCAGAATCTTTGGCATCGCTCCAGAGGCCCGCTGAAAGTTTCCTGACGACTGCCCTAAACCATGTTTTCGCTTCTTATGTGCATTTCGTTATTAGATATCTACCGGTCATATTATTTTTATGACTGATGTAGAAACTTATGTTTTATTTCTAATATTTATAGCATTAACGTTCTTAAATTTAGTGTTTACTTGTGTAACTAGTAAATAACGAATACATTTATGTCATATAAATTAAACTTTTGGGGATAACTGATGACGGATTATAAAGGGAAACTGTGTATATATATTATTATATAGATAGTTATATTATTATAATCATGTCTCAATGTATTAAGAGCCCACGTACTAACACTAAAATTTTACAACTATATTATCAAATTCGAAAAATAGTTTTTAAATTTGGGACATATATAAAAAAGCTGTAGAAAGCCTTTCTACATAGAAAGGCTTTCTGCAGCAAGCAATATTTTTTACAATACTTAAAACTTTAATGAAATACAGATTCAGAACAATACGCAGCTAAATCAGAGTACGTGAATCAAAGAGAAATACATTAAAAATAAGACTTGTGTTAAAAGAAATCTCACGCATTAAGTAAAATATATATATGTATCTTTGGGTTATTGCGATAGGTTATTCAAATTCAAATTATTCTTTATTCGAGTAAACTCGTAAACAAGTGCTTTTGAATCGTCAACTCTACTGGTTCGGAAAGCTGTTCCTACCAAAACGAGTATTCCTACCAAGAAACTCGGTGGTTGATCTTTTCAAATATAATTCTTATATCTAGTTACATTTTGTCATTACTATCTTGTATTTATATCAATATATTCTCTCCCAAACCGAGAAATTCACTAAATGAAAAATATTTAGTGAATTATCTGTATCGATGTTGTCTTATCTGTTTTATAAACTCAGCATCGTTCCATTTGCAGAGATTCAATATTATTCGATCGGATTTTGATGATTTAATCGGGATTAAGAGCGTCCAAAGTTTTAATCTCTTAAAATGGGGTTGGATACACTGGAGTTTCTGTTAGTATGGAACAGGGGATCAATTTAATAGTTCTTTTGTAAACCTCTTATGGTTATTTCTCTAAATAACGACACAAACTTTTTTCAGATCCGTTCTTTGTAGAATAACACTTTATAGGAATGTTTTTAAAGATGTAAACATTTTTACCTCTTCTTTATAGTAAGAAGCTTGCGTGTATTGGTTATTTTGTTTGATGGGGAAAATAAAATATTTAACTTTTTAATATAACGTTATTTTCAATATCGCTATTTTTTTTTCTTATTGATATAGTTATAAGTTTTTTGTATCAGTAGAAACTTTGCTGATTTCTGTCTACATCTTACGTTTAATATTTAAGTTTTATTTATTATAATTGTGTGTTTACCCTTTAAATAAATAAATAAACTTCTAACAAATCGTTGACAGTTCAACACTGTAAGGATGAAAAATTATTGTAAAAAATTTTACTTATTGCATATATATAAAAAAGCTTCATATTATTGGATTGTTAAAAATAAACCTTCAGGTATGTAGGTCAGGTGTGTCTGAGTATGACCATTTGGATTGTGGGGACACACCTAAAAGCAATTTTAATGTAAGAAGTTTGCATCAACATTCGGTACGATATAAATCAAGACGTACCTGTGCCGTAATCGTATGATATGAGAGGAAACCTATGCCAAACAGTATCACAGTAACATTTGCGTAATAAGAAATAAAGTATTTAGAACATCATTTGGAGAAAGAACAATATTTAAAGACGACTATTGTTTGTCGCAAAATCAAAAGTTACGATTGAACTAAATCCAATTAAGCTTATCTTGACAAGAACAATTATAGTACGAAATAAATTCAATTAAAATTGTCTGGCGGGCTGACTGATGTTTCTTTTTGGGCTTTTGGATTTAAAGAAATGTTTACATTGTAAAAATAAAAAAAATATAAATATACCTCTATATACAATTAGGTGCTTATAGCTCCTTTAAGATTTATAATGGCAACATATGTAACATTTAATAGATATTCATTCTATTTCAATTTTTATCGCTTAAGTTATATAATAGTATTTTTTTAAATATTTATAATTATTATTAAGGTCTGGATTCGACTGAGATTGTTTGGATTTCAGTAGTGCGATAAAAAGTAATCTAAATCTCTCTTACCAAAAGTTACATCAAAACGTTTCTCCGTTTGGACTCTTAGAATGGCAGAAAAACGATCTTTACTCGCGTTTAACAAATAAAACGCCGCGTTTTTTGTTCCATGCAGTCCATCTACCATAAGTAGCGGCCTGTTACAATCCCACTGCTGGGAATAGGCCTCCTCTCTACGTTTCTGGATAGAAGGGTTGGAGCTAAGACCTACCACGCTGCTCCTATGGTAATGATAGGTTACACATATCTTCAGAAAACTCATTGATGCCTGCCCGGGTTTGAACTCGTGTTCACCTCTTAAGAGTCGCACGGTCTCACCGCTGGGATATCACAGCTTCCATCTACCATACTTCTATTTAAATTTATATGAAACCACTTAAAAATGTAACTTAATAATAAACAAGTAAAGTAAAGTAAGCTTTTAATAATATTTCATGTTCCTACTAATAGCCGTTAAGGTGTTCCGTCGTCTGGGGCCAATTCTAGCAGCAGCATCAGGTCATGGTTATCATAAACATACATTGTTATCGGGACGGGACCAGTATATAAAATTTCAGCACATTCAAACGCCGGGAAGTGGGTCAAATTTAACTTGCAAGATTCCACCTTCACATACATACACAGCAAGTTAAACAAAATCATTAAAACAATATTTGCCTTTTAAAACAATACTTTCATCATTCGTTCTCCTGACCTTATCACCCTCTAAGTGGGGGTCGGCACAACATTTATTAACCATGTTGTTACATGTTTTGGCTTGGTTTTTACAACTGGCCGCCTGCCTGACGTCAACTTTCCTTAGTCGATAATTTATAGAATTAGGCGTTACTTTGCGGAGATCCATAATACAAGAGTAATAATAATAATTTATTTTGCTTTAATCCGCGATACAGTAAATAGAAAATATATATAGTGCTAAATGTATAGTGGACTATCCGTTTTTTCATACCCGTAACATGCAGGATTCGTAAAAACACATGCACAAACCTCCATCACTGCCACCACATACTACACATAATACACAAGCACTACACACGTTCACTATCACAAACTCAACAATCATTTCGCCCCGCAACCGAAGCATCATCAGGAGATAGACTCCACGGCAAAATCGCAAAGCTTTTCCTTAGTCTCCTTTACGACACCTCGGTAAGAAATGAGGGTGATCTATTCTACCCAGCCGGATACCACACGTCGATTTTAAAACAATACTATAATATGAAAAGGAAACGTAACAACGTAATAGGTATAGGAACGTAACGTTTTCCTAGCATATTTTGATCTCAAAAATAATATTTAACGAAATATAATTTTTGACAAGGAATTAAGTACTTGTATAGCGCGCCATACTCAACGACGAGTAATTTTGTAACTACTTCTTAAGTTTAATCAAACAGTAGTCGTTTCTACTGTCCCGAGTAGATGGCGTTACGAGTATTGAAATACGGTAAAGTATTTTATGAATCACGCGAGAATATGAGTAGAGTAATTTGTATCAGTAGCTTACTCATAGAATGAAGTAACGCAACTACACTGAAGAAAGAACATGGTACAGTGGTAAAATTGTTATTCTTATTTATTTAGGATAACCAACAAGACTTAGTACATTATTAAATTTACATTAAATTATTATAATACTATAAAGTACTCTACAAACTAATTAAATAAATGGAGTCTTAATTCTAGGTCACTTATTTTTTTTAAGTTTAATTATATTGTTCCTAAAAATAAGGATTATATCGCTAAATATGTCTATATCGAATTCTTTTGAAAAGTAATGTAGTGAAATTGTATTATTCTGTTCAAGGTGACTCGATTTAAGTGTGTGTTTTGTGTGTTTCGATGTGTTTTCGATACTTATATTTCCACAAGTGTAAGGAAATATAAGTATAGAAAACACATCTTCATGACAAATCTCACAGCGTATAATTTTATTTGGAGATCTCAAGAAGTTTACAAAGAAAACTTACGACGAAGTTATTTGCGAGTTCAGAAGAAAGTCCTTGCAAAGGAAATAAATTTGTCGTCTATATTGGGACTTATCAAAAATTTGAATTCAAAAGTGGTAGGAATTTTTAAAAGCGTGTTTGATACATAATTTTATATTTTTTAATATTTTCGTAAATATGCATTGTATTATTAGATTTGCAGCCACTTTCAAATATATTTCCTAGTGGTTATCTATTAAATACTATATTCTAATTTCCTGGCACCACATTTTATCAATATTGCTCCAGCGAATTAGCCATGAAAACGTAACAGATGGATAGACATAGAGACTTTTGCATTTATAATCTTAGTATGAATTTGATTGTTGAATACAATTTACAAAGAACGCTTTCTTCCTAGGATGTTGTTTGCATGACGATGAAATGAAACCCGTATTTATCTAGAGAACTCTACATATTTCTACATCGAAATGTTCCGTTTGAATAGAAATAAGAAAAAACAGACTCACATTTAAATAAAATAATGTATTCATTATATATTTCATGTATTCAGCATGAAAATATATATTCATGCTGAATATGGATCAATGCTATGAATATGTTAAGAATTTATCACTTTAAATTTTACTGTTATTTTCAAAACTCTACGAGTAGCAATTTTAGAAAATGGAAATGTTACATTAAATTGAAATCGGACAATAGCTGTGATAGTCCAGCGGTGACACCGTGCGACTCTTTCGAGGAGGTCACGGGTTGAAATCCCGGGGGGAGATATCAATGAGTTTTTTTAATTTTTATAATTTATCTGTCTAATTAGTATTCGCAATGCACACGCTTTTCGGTTAAGGTAACATCGTGAGAAATCTGGTAGTATCTAGAAGGTAGGAGAGAGGAGGCCTATGCCCAGCAGCGAGATAATAATGTTACTTTACTTTAATTGAAATCGGATGGTTTTGTTCACGAATCTAGTTCATGAATGTCGGAATCATAGCACATTTAAATGCGTAAGTACTCACTTCACTTAACTCGGCGCGGTATAGCGATAATACTTCGTTTTTATCAAGCCTTAGTCGTAGTGAATACAATGGCAATGTATAATGTCACAGTATAGAATAAACATATAAAGTGGCTAAAAGAGCCTATTCGACATCGTCTGATAGAGACGAGATTGTAAGTATCTTACGACATCTATACTATACTACAAATACTTAATATCTAAAGAGATTTTTTACTGCAAAATGACTACTACTGACACATGTGTCGTTTAAGTCTTTAAGATAATTTCACTAAACTTCATATTTTAAAAGGTATTGCAAAGCCAAATTTATTTAATAAAATAAAGATTTCGATATATGAAATGAACTTTTTTTATTATTATATAAAATCTGATATAGATACTTTGATAAATAATCCGTTTTTATAACAGTCGTTTTCTTAGTCATTCACCCAGTCTAGGCTAGTTTAAAGATATTTGGGGCAAATTTTGTCGTAAAATTATCATGTGTAGTAATTATGGAATTGACACCATCTTAATTATTATATTGGATGGAATGAAGATACTCTCAGTATCTTTATTTTACAAATAGAGCGGGATAAAATACTTGAATTCTACTCGAAATAAGAATCGAAGCTATAAAGATTTGAATAATAACGCATACGAAATTACTCGACTAATATCTAAGTTAATATACGACTTCTTTTAGCATTATTTTTTTATACAAAAAAGCGAGGCACGAATAGTTTTAATATCTTAAATAATTAAGTTAATTTACGGAAACTCCTATAATAAAAGGAACGAAAATTTTGATAATATGAGTATAATCAGCGGTAAAGAAAATAATATGTGGGTTTAATGCAAAGTAGACTCCGCACTAGGACATCCTTATGATGGGGCATGATTGCGGTCGAGCACTCACGTATCAACATATAAAAATACATTTACATATCTATAAGCATTTTAGACACGAAATTACTGAGCGAGTCTACAGTTTTGGTTGCTTGTATTACTGCTATGAACTAGCAGTCGTTGCGGGAATTTCTATTTATCAAATTTGAGTGGTGTAAGGCGCAGCTTCTTGCATTCTACTTGACCTAAAATTTGAGATTTCATTTGAATTTAACTTATCTACTTTATATATATTACCAAATATTTTTATAAACCTGGCACTCGTACATTACTCTACGATACCTTGATTAGAAATATGTTGCACTACATTTTAGATCTACAATTTGGACTCCATACTATAAAATACATAAAGATTATATTGAATGGGTACAAAAAATATGTTTACATACATTATCCGCTAAAATTCGCTTTAAATTTAAATACCCGATACTACATCACACTCGAATTACTTTATAATACTTACACTGCATATCAGATTTGAGATATCAATTTTAACAATTCTCTCTAAGGTCATTCACAATCTCATTGACACTGGGTTTTTATAAAACATTTTTCTCAATGCTAGAGATAGAAACAGTAAGATCACAAATGCATTTTATACCTATTTGCATTTTATACATATTGTGCAGGATTATGGTTAAAACGACTAAACCACCTTATCATATGCAACGTCTGTGTAATAAATGCTGTGTTAATTATACATTAATAACAATATAATAATATACATTTTGATGTTTTATGTGGAAGACATAGCTTTGAGTAGCTTCTGATGAATATGGCGTGTTACGATAATACATTGGCATAGAGTTAGTATACATGGAGTAGGGTAGGCATACGTAGGCAGGCCTGTAAGTGTGAGGGTTCAACAAATAATAAGATAGGAAAGATGAACGACACATACTTATCACACATAAAACAGTAGCATATTTGCTTTCTCTATATTTTCGATGGACACATTTTAATCTAGCTACCCTACTCAAGTATAATAACTCAATGTATTTTGGAGTGTAACTATGTTAAGCTAAATAAATTATAAGTGACATTCTGTTGTACATTGTGCATTAAATATTAAGATCGCGAACATTATTTCAAAGTTAAAACTATTTAAATCAGATTCACTTAATTTCAACATCAGTTCTTACTATTCCACAACTCAGAATTGCCACAGTTTGCGCCGGTTTCTAAGGCAATTATCTTTAAGTAGAGAAAATATTTAATCTATTTTTAGTTACTATAGACAATATTGCCACTGTTCAAAGGAAAAAACATTATTTTTTTTATTGATTTTAATATAAAACGGTATTATTTTTACCATTTATTACTTCACTAGCTGTGCTGGCGGCTTTGCTCATCCAGTATTATATTTAAAAATGAGTTATATATAATTTTTTTGTTGAAGTTTGAATTTTTTTTTAAGTAAAACATGTTGTAGCTGCAACTTTGTTCATATTTGATTAAATGATCTCAATTATATGCTGTGTTTTTATATTCCTGAGATCTTTTTCCTAAAGAGATTCTTTTATATCCTTTATGGTAGCTTGGCATATAAGCCTCAGTAGTATCAAATTACATCACTATTGATGGTGAAGTTGTGAACAGAGGCTAATATAGTACAAAAGTAATTTTTAACATTAGATACTAATCCTTATTGTAGCACTTAGTGTATACTGATTTTTTATTTATTTTCTATCATCCTCAATCTCTATCTCACTCTAAGTGGGGTCGGCACATGTTACAAACATGTTGTCACAAGATTTGGCTACGTATTTTACGATCGGCCGCCAGCCTGGCGTCAACTTACCTTAGTCGTATTTTACGACCCCTCGGTAAGAAAGAGGGTGGTCTATTCTACCCAACCGGATGCCACACGGTGGCTCAACTTACCTTAGTCGCCTTTTACGACACCTCGGTAAGATTGAGGATGGTCTATTCTACTCAACCGGATTTATTTTCTATATTGTTAAATTTTATGTACTTTGAATACAGAATTGTATTGTATCCATTCTAATATTAAAAATATGAAATTTAATGGCTAATCCGCTGGACCGGTATTGAGAATATTCGAATTAAAAAAAAAATCGTTGTTCTTTCGGGAACAATTTAAAAACACTTTTAAGGGTACGTAAACGCTTAGGTTGGCTAGAATGAAGTCGCGGCTGATTTAGCACTTCGCCCACAAGCTACATGAAATTTTGTTTTAAACCCTCTAAGTAATTAATTATTAACAATACATGTATACTACGAGTATGTGACAATATTTAATCTATAAAAAGTTCAGATAGTTTAGCACTTCGGAAGTTAATCTCGCATTCAGTGTTTGATGCAAAGTAGTTTTGAGAAGGTGGTATTAAACTCGTTACACTTCCAGGCGAACCTTAAACGAGTAATTAGTAGCATGTGTGCTTCAGCCTCAGCCATCAGTAACGCGCCGCCTGTCCCGGACTGCGCCCAACCCGTACTATAAACCCACGCAAAATTATCTTCCGAAACAATTAGCTGAGACTTATTATCAGACAAAATTGTTTTTAATGGATAACGTATACACAAAAATACCACTTTATTTTTCATGATGATATTATTTTTGTTGAGACATAATAATATTTATTATATAGCGTGAGAAACTGCCGCATAAAAAACTTAATCCTTACTTAGCAAATTGATTAAAAGCTAGTTAAAATAATGCTGTAAGAACTGACAAACTGTGTTAGATATTTTCTGATATCATCGTTTGTAGCCCAGCAGTAGCCCAGCAGTACAACGAAATAAAAAAGACGAAACCTGTTACTATTTTCACCAAACTAAGATACTAAAATACTAAAATACTGAAATACTAAAAAAAATCGCGCCAAAATTTTCTAAATACAATCTGTTTGTTCCTCGAGTCTATGTATATTTATGTGTTTAAGTACTATAAATTCAAAATTATAAATGTACTAGATTTTACCCGCGACTTCGTTTGCGTGGACCTTAGTCTTCCAACTTTGCAAATACCTCCATCACAAAAATCAGTGTGATTAAATTGCCATGTGATTTTTCTTGTGCAAAGACAGGTATATTTAGCCTATATATGTTTTCCCGGTGTTTCCCGAATCGATATTCGTTCAGCGGATTGGCCATAAAAACGAAAAACAGCTTACAAACGTAAAAACAGACTTTCGTATTTATAATATCATTAAGTGTATTTGTAACGACGTTTTAAATAATGCAAAATCATTTTCAAAACATCTATCGATTATCATATAACTCATTTTAATAAACAATGATAATGGACTTATCATTGATTATTAAATTTCTACCATTTTTATAATTTTTACTAATACTGACCTTTTAAACCTTCCTTGGACTTACACAAATAATTAAACACCAAAATTAGCCTAATCGGTCCAGCCATTCTCGAGTTTTAGCGGGGTTAACGAACAGCATAAATTTTTTATATATAAGCTATATTTCCTAGTTGTTTGTCATCAATAATAAATAATAAATTTATTAATAAATAAATAAATTTATTTATAAATAAATTTTTTTTTTTTGAATTAAGTTAGGTTTAGATTACTAACACTATATTAAGTTTGTGTGTATACTAACAAAATATGACTTGTAATAAGGGTCGAAATAAATGTATTTTATTTTATTTATTTATTTTTATAAATAAATATATGGGACACTTACACGGTCGTCCGTCCCCAAAGTAAGTAACTTAATACCTGTGCTATAGGTGACGGACAATTAGTAAATATAGTACATATATACATACTTAAACACTTAAAATACATAAAATACATAAAACATACTTAAAATATACACCTGGGTGTATATTTGTAATTAACAATTTGTTGTTCGAGCCCAGGCTCGAACAACATTTTCTATATACAACAAATTGTTTATAGAAAATGTTGGCCCTCGGCGGGAATCAAACCCGCGACCCGCGAAGCTGAAGGCAGGGTCACTTCCCACTGCGCCAACGGGCCAGTCATAGGCCACAATATAAGTATTAAGCTATTTACTTTGAAGACGGGACGACTGAGCGTGTAATTGTCCAAAAACAAAAAAAAGTTATTATCACAAACGATTTTTGTAAAATACGACAAATTCTTTCGCCAGTTGTAAAATCTAGTCACAAATGATTTTTAAAGATATAATCAGCCCAGTTCTCGTGTTTGAAAAAATAATCGTAAAATCTGGCTTTAGTAAATATTAGAATAGAGTAAGTTTGCCAGATTTCAGCGCCCATTCAAAAGCTTAAGTAGAATGTGAAACGGTTTGCTCGGATTTGCATTAAAAATATGTTGGACTAAAAGGGGTCCACTTCAAACATTTTAAGTTATTAACGTTGTTTTTTAGCCTCTATTGATCGTCAGGAGTGAAATTGAATGCAGTACTGTGAATGATAAGGGTTGGTATTTTTAAATTTATTATTTTAGAATGTATTTAACATTATTAATCATCCATTACAGTTAAGTATAAAAGATACAATTAATAGGAATTTTAAAATTTTTCCTCAACTAAAAAAAACAAAAATGAATAGTTTCAATAAAGACAAATTTTATATCGTATAGAATAACAAAATACGAGTATTATGGTACTAAATGGTCTACAAAAAATGTTCGCAGACTCTTCACAGCAAACCTCATCATCATCATCATTCTCCTGGCCTTATCCCACTCTAAGTGGGGTCGGCACAACATGTTACAAACATGTTGTTACATGATTTGGCTACGTATTTTACGACCGGCCGCCTGCCCGACGTCAACTTACCTTAGTCGCCTTTTACGACACCTCGGTAAGAAATGAGGGTGGTCTATTTTATGCAGCCGGATACCACACGGCACATACCTTAGTCGCCTCTTACGACACCTCGGTAAGAACGGAGGGTGGTCTATTGTATTCTGCCGGATACTACACTAGATCCTAATAAATTAATTTGAAGTACAATAGACATTATTTATACAAAACTAAAATACTTGTTTTTTTTTTGGAATTTACCTATTTTGGCTCGATAATCAAAGTATTGAAAAAACGTCCTTTCAAACTGTTACCATTTAAAAAAAACAATATACCTTAAATGGTCTTTATAGTAAGTAGTCTTTGTAGTCTAACACATGGACATTAATGCATATCACTCACATACACAAAATAAAATTACAGAATAATTACAAAAGAAACTACAGAGATAACGTAATGAAATCAAAATCCTTTTTTTATTTATATATATTAAACGAATAAACTCCAAAAAGGTGTATAAACTTTTATAAATAAAATATTGAATATCGCATTATGTCAATATAATATCACCAAAAAATCTTCTGAATTTAAAAAAACCTTCCTATATTAAACAGTTTTCAATTTATAACAACGTCGTTACTAGATCGGTCTAATGCTGACATTAGGTACGTATTGAATGGACAGTAATTTTGCTTCTTGGAGGAAATAAACGACTTCCTCAGCAAATTGAAAGGCTTCGAGTTCAATATTATTTAAAATGATTGTAATTTAAAAGATAAAAGATTAATATGCATTGAACGATATGCAAATTTATATGCAAATATATAATATACACTATTGCGTCGTTATAGCCCTGTTTTTTTGGTATATTTTCATAATTTTAAAATCAAAAGGATATCAAAGTTGTTAATTATATCGAGTAGTCTACATTCTCTTAGCAAGCATGTAGAGAACATGGGTGTTACATTAAATAATATATGAGAATAGTTCTCGCAATAATTAACCCCATGTCGCTTAAACAAGATACATAGACACTCGCATTCAGTACCCGTAAGTCAACTAACCATAAATTATCATGTCAAGTCAAAGGCACTGCTGCGATGGAGTTAAATTATATTCCGCGCTAAGTAGATAGAATTCGTATCTAAGCTATGCCTTCACTGCTAAGATGCTATTGGGATGTCTATTCTTATAGGAGCATATGTATCGTTTTGCATGTCTTGCATGATTCAGGTTCAATTCACAAAGAAGATGTCTTGATGAATTGAAATAGACAAAAGAAGAGAGAAATTCATGTTGGAAATAATCCCGAAAGCGGCCGACACAATTCCTCATTTCATTCACGTTCCCTTGCGATGAAACTTTTTCTGTGCAATTTTTCTGTGGGGGGCGGGGAGTTATCAGGTGGGGCGCTTTGCCAGTCGTAGCACGTAGCGCCTCCGAGCCCCGCGCCGCTCAGTACCCGCCCGCTGAATACAAACTTCATTAGCCGTTTGATAATTAGCCCGTTAAACGCCCCTCACTCACCCGGCTACGATCTTCTAAGCCAAAGCCACTCTACACTTTAATATAGATCTACACATTTAGTAAGCTTCGAGATAACGCTAATCAATTTTAGAAATACGGCTACGAAGGAAGAATCTCCTTGTTTAAGGAAAAGGAATCTCTATAACTCGATTTCTATAGTGTAAATTAAAACTTAACATTTTATTTCATGCTAAGAACGCTTTATTTCTTGGAAAAATAATAAATAAAATTATGATTAGTGAGTTCTTTGACGAATATAGTTACTATGTTGTTGTTACTAATCAAATCAAATCAAATATTCTTTATTGTACAACTAAAAAAGTAATAATACAGTATGTAATAGTACAATAAAACAATTATCAAGATCCTATATGACAATTAGTTGCACAACTGGCGGCCTTATCGCTAAAGCAGCGATCTCTTCCAGGCAACCTTCTTGTAATGGAATCATAAAATCTATATAGGCAGTGTGTACTTTACCATTACTATATATAATATATATGCATATATATAATAAATAAATAAATATATAAATATACATATATATAAAAAATATATATATAATAAATAAAATATATATATAATAAATAAATATAGACAGGCTCAACAACAAAAATATAGGACAGACTAATGTTTCAGGAAATGATCTTTTAATCTGCTTTTGAATATTGGAAGTGATCTGGATTTTCTTATATGTACTGGAAGAGAATTCCATAATGTTATGGCTTGGACAGTAAAAGAATTAGACAAAAAAGAAGAGTGGTGAGAGGGAAATTTCAATCTGAGATTCTCGTCTGAACGTAAAGAACGGCTATGGGTGTCACCCAAATATACAAAACGTTCTTTAAGGTAAGGAGGAGTAATAGGACTGAACAGTACGCAGTAAAGAAGTTGAAGAATATGAGTATTCCTGCGAAGGCGAATGGGCAGCCACTTGAGCTTATTGCGAAACTCTGAAACGTGGTCATATTTGCGTAAACCAAATATGAACCTAATGCAAAAATTTTGAAGGCGCTCAAGTTTATTAATTTGCTCGTTAGTGATATCAAGGTAACATACATCAGCATAATCAAGGATCGGTAGAAGGAGAGATTGAGCCAGCGCTACTTTGGTAGGAATTGGAAGAAAATTGCGCCATCTTTGAAGAGATTTCACTGCTCTGAACATCTTCCGACTCACTTCGGTCAATTGCGGTACCCATGATAAAAAACGGTCAAAAATAATACCCAGATTTCTAACAGTATCGCAAAATGGCAAATGAACCCCATTGAACATTACAGGAGGCAGGAGTGATAAATCCACACGTGACATCAATTTTGGACTACCTATGATAATAACCTTAGTTTTCGTAGGATTTACTTCAAGTCCAAAGGATTTACTCCACTGTGAAATGCGCTGAAGATTATCGTTTACTACTCCGATGGTGTAAGGCAAATCCATTATTTTAGAGAAAGAGTATATTTGTAAGTCATCTGCATAGAGATGGTAGAGAGAAGTAATAGAATCACAAATAGAATTAATGAAGATTGAAAACAGGAGAGGAGACAACACGCCACCTTGCGGCACGCCTGCAGCAACAACTGACCAATTCGAGTAGGAATCTTGTACACGAATTTGCTGCCGACGTCCATGCAAGTAACTATGAAACCAGTCAATTACCTTTGGAGATATGTTAAGTGAACATAAAATGGCAAGTAGGATGTCGAAATCTACAGTGTTGAAAGCATTACTGAAATCCAGTAATGTCAACACTGTAAGCTCTCGATTATCCATGCCCGATCTTATATCATCCGCAATCTTCACCAATGCAGTAGTCGTACTATGACCTGGACGAAATCCGGATTGTAATGGGTTCAAAAGATTATGCTGCGAAAGGAAATGACTTAGCTGATGATGAATGAGGCGTTCAAAAACCTTTGAAAGGAAAGGAAGTATAGATATCGGTCGGTAGTCAGCATAAGCACAAGGATTGGATTTTTTAGGAATAGGAACAATTTGAGCCTCTTTCCAAGATGATGGGAATGAATCGGTATGGATGGAATAATTAAAAATGGACGTAATGACAGGTACAATAATATCGATGATAGGAATGATCATTTTACGACTAATGCTATCGGAGCCGACTGCGTTTGAATTGACCGATAAAATGTTTTTCTTAACATCACAACAGGTAAATTGATTAATGAAAAAAGGAGAGATATCAGGAGTAGATAAGGCTGAAAGATGATTTAATGTGTTCAATTTAGTATTATTATCAATAGTAAAGACAGAGGAGAAATGCTCATTAAGGCGATTTAAATTTAAATTGTTTGACGCAATGTTTTCACGCACCTTTCCAACTCCTATAGATTTGAGAAACGTCCAGACTTTTGATGAATCATTTTCCTCGACAACCGCTTTATGAATATGGCGTCGTTGTTTATCTCTACATTCTCTATTACAGCGATTACGAGCTTTCAAATACTTCTCTCTATTGAATTCACTGGGATTACGTCGGTACTTAATTTTAGCAACATTTTTTAATTCTTGAAGTTTTCGGATATCCGCGGTAAGCCAAGGCGCAGGAAGATGCTTAATTCGGACTGGCCGAATTGGAGCATGAGTATCATAAAGCTGTATCAGCAAATTATTGAAAACAGTAACCTGCTCATCAGCAGTTTTAGCGTTCGAGACCGAGGACCAATCTATTTTAGAGGCGTCTTCTTGTAGTCGAGTCAAATCCATTCCACAAAAGTTACGTTGGAGAAGGATCCTTGATTTAGCTTTTGGGGGTTTTAGTTTATATGAGAGATACAAGAGATCGTGGTAAGAGAAATTTGCAGCAACGCATTGACCATGTTTTTCAACATGGTCAACTGAAGAAACAAGAATTATATCAAGAAGAGATGGCAAAGAATTAGGAAAAGTATGTGTAGCAGCAAGAGGAAGAATGTTCATATTTGCTCCATTAACTAGAGATTTTAAACGAGCTGAACGATGGTCCTCTTTAAGGAGACAAGTGTTAAAGTCTCCCATGATCAAAGTGTGTTGTTGTTACTAATATTTATATTTACCATATTTGGGTTATAAACAATCATTTTTTTGATTGTAAAAGTATTAAAATTAAACTTTTGTAATATTAACAGAGTAAAAACGGAACGTAAGTGTAAAAAAACTTAAGGTCACAGCAACACCTATTTACAAGAAACCGGCAAAATTTAATACCTGTAAAAGATCGAAAACTCACAGTCAACTTGGATTCGTGATTGTTGGATACTTTTGAGTTACTAAACTATATATTGGCATTTAATATTATACAAATTTTAAAAACAATCTCTTTTCAATACATAGCAAGACTTACTCGTTCTAATTCTCTAAAATTATAACTTTAGCTACCACTATATATTAAAAGCATATATATGTATATATATATATGTATATAGGTAGCTATATCATATATATATGATCATATATATATATATATATATATATATATATATATATATATATATACATTTACCCGAAACAAATTTAAAGTAACTTCAACAATAAATTACGAAACTATTCTACAACAAACTGCTCGCTGGTAAATAAAACCACGAAAACTCGACGAATATATTCAATACAATTATACTATTTCTAAAATTTAATTTAAATTTATGCTTGCTTTATCATATTTATTACTGATTATTTATCACTGTGAATGTGAATACTATTAAGTCTTCAAGGGATTATCATAAAATATAATATAAGAATTTATGGTCGATGACAAAATTATTGGTTAATTAATATCCTTGTAAACATATACTTTTTGTTTTTATTGACATTTAACTTGTGAATTATTTATTTATTTATATGTTAAAGACATTTTAAAATTAACTAAGACATAGCATTGCCAGACATGCAAGGATGCTAAAGGATATTTAATGTCTTATGGATGGAAAAACAATAATTCTACGATTGTAATTTTGAAGTGAGGGATTAAATCCAACTGATGTGTGGGCCCTAAGAGTAATGGTTAAAAAGAATAATTGACGCACAGTTAGTACTTTGGTAGTAGAGAAAAGAATAGCAGTTGGGAAACGGTAGTGTTTATGGTACATAACTTTTAGTACAGATCTTTGTACCCTTTCCAGGTGAATTAGGTTCGTTTTACAAGTGCCCCCCCCCAAACTGAAATACAGTAAGATAATATTGATTGGCATAGAGCGAGCATTATCAAAAATCAAAGAACTAGATGGTTTAACTATTATTTACAAAAAGTTGTACAAACGATATTTCACCAGTGCGTAATATGGTCATCTACTACGAAAAACCGGTCAGAAGATAGAACTATTTCTTTGTTCGTGAATAGTGATTCAAAAAACTGAATGAACTTCTGATGAACTAGTATGTGCTTCATAAACCTAATAGTGGCTGGATATTAAGCTAACAAAACGAAAATAATATCATTTCTTAGACTCTAAGGCATCTTTATAGTTGTATCGATTCTCGATCTGAATATTATATGAATCGTACTACTACTTTGTGTACTCTGAAATATTATTTTACTTATTGGAATATACGACATAGAATATTGTAGGTGTTAGGTTTGATGGGGAGCAACGAGGTCGTCTAGAAATAGACAGGTGTTAATTATCACAAGAGCCATTGAATTGTCAAACCACACCTAAAGTGAATAACAAAAACTTTTTATGAATAAGAAATTACCTAAAACTTAGACCGAGTTGTGATTTTAGGAGTGATTTTAATTCAACAACATGAAACATGTTCATTTTTATTCGTCGATTGATAAAACGTTTTAATAATACATTGTTAATATTTATAACTTTTATAGTGTTAGCGGGTGGGACGGCAAAAGCGTTGTCGAGTTTGTGAACCGCGAAGTGTAGAGCATAGAAGCTCTACTAATGTAGTAAGGAAAAATTAATATCTTAAAATAATAATTTTCACTACAACTTAGGCTATATAACAAAGCCAAATGCAAATAAAATTAAAATCAAGGGCATTTTCTTTTACTGCAAATAATTTTCTCATTACAAAACCACTAACAAGAACTTCAACACGTAAAAGGATTCAATTTTATCATATTTCAATCATATATTATTAGACTAATAAAATTGTTGATATACTTGTATTATATCTCTGGTAATATCAGAAGCTAACGTATGAAGGGAGATTAATTCACTAATTAATTTAGCTCAATTTACGATACAGTGTGATTACAGTCTATTTATTGCCTTTAGGTAGGTGATCCCTTAGTAAAACCTAAAAAATACTTAATTAATTAATTAATTTATAATAAATTTATTTTAAACGTTAATAGCTAATAAATCATACTATTGTCTTTTGAAATTGTCAATATGCTTTGAGGCAAAAAGTTACCAGACAAAACAAGCGAGCGTTCAAGCATCGCCAAAGAGATTATAAAAGCTTAAGCCACCGGGACGCTACTTTCATACGACTGATGAGAACAAGGACTTTGACGCTTCGAATACGCTGTGTACACATCGCGTGTTTCACAAGTGGCGATCACTATACGGAGGATGCATTTGGGCCTATTTTTAGTGTGTTAATCAATAGGGTGTAATGGAAATCCACTGTTGTTATTGGGTTTGGCTGAATCTCACCTTTTTCCCGAAGCTCTTAAAGAGATGAGCTATAATTGTCAGGTTTTCACCTTTGTAGATATTGATTTTTAGCACTAAACACAGCGAGTAGCTGTGTATTTCCTATGCCGTATGCAGCAGTTTTGCATAGTATACTTGTTACCCAGCAACAAGTCCCACACGTTAAAAAAACGCAAATACTTACCAACTAGCAACTTCTTCTTCTTCTTCGTCAACCGATGGATCTCCACTGCTGGACATAAGTTTCTTTATGGCATCTCCACAACACACGATTTTATGCCGCTTGAATACATCGGCTCCCCGCGAGCTTTTTGAGATCGTCAGTCCAGTTAATTATATTATTTTATTATTATTATTTAAAAAACAATAAAATGATAGTAAAATAAAGTGAAACTTGACCATGCTTTACACAAAAATAGACGTTAATGAAAATAGTCTTAGTGAAATTCTATAGTACAAAAGAAATGGTAGAATTATTATGCTAAAGCTATTTTTAAGAAAATGTATGTTATGCTAAGTATACGTAGCACAATCCGCTCTCAAACCTTATATATACAGGATTAGTAATGTCACGTACCACAAACCAACACCTCCACCACCTCAAAAGACAAGCCATGCACACATTTATCACATCAATTTCAACGATCAACAATATAAAAAATCCAAAATAGTAAACAGACTAAATAGTAGTTTATAGAAAAATAAAACTAAACTTGCAACAACACACAAGTGCCACAAATCTTCTGAGGTCAAATTTTTCCATTTTTACAAAGAACGATATAATAAATTATAGTAATTAAGTAAAGTTTCGGTGAAGATTGGTTGCCTGTTTTGCACAATATCTTCTCAAAAAATATATCTTCTTATTATAAGTACAATTACTGTTACTAAGAAATTCATTTCTACAATTTCATTCGTTGTGAATTTTGTGCAAACAAATATTCCAACTAATGCCGACACCCATTCTTAGTAGCTTTCGCATTTCGTTACTCGGTGTTCTTCTTTTGTCTCAACGTCCTTTTCCAAACTAGGTTATGTATAAATTATTACTTTTATTGTCCGCTCCTAAGACAAACTTGCTTTTAAAACTTCCTTAATAAACACAAAAACAGTTTTTAAAACAAGTTAAAGTCTTCTTTACCAAATTATTGTAAAGGAGTCTTGACCCTTATTTTTTTGCAGCCTAAAGATGTTCACTGGTGGATGTAGTTTTTAATTGATTCCCACACCGTACGGTTTGTCGGAATTCGAATCTAGCTAGCCATTGAGTTTTAGTGGAAGCTTCTGAAGCAGAGGGACAATAACTGTTTGGAGATTATAACTTGTAAATGTCTGTTTGACTTCGGTAATTATTAACTATAATTCCAACATTATAGTTTGAGTCAAGTAACTCTTATTTGAGTTACAATTTTCCAAAATTGGAATTTCTCTGTTAGGTTACATTAGGAAATCACTGTTTGGTGTCAAAATATTATTTGTACATCCGAGAACATGTGGGTTTAAGTCGGTTTATTCAACTATTCAGGAGGGCTGAAACACTGTTGTATTTTTGATTTCATTTCTCCGATTATATGAATCATACGTCTATGAAAACCATTATGCATCGTTACACTTTTAAACGATAGATAACATTTACTATTATGTAGGCAGAGAGTCATATCAGGATAATTATAAAAAAGCATTTTTTTTAATAAACTTTACTTTAGTCGCCATATTTAATAGCTATTTTATTTATACTATTTTTGTCAATAATATACGAATGTTGTAAGTATCGCTTGAAGTAAATATAATAACTAAATAATTATGTGCAAATAGCGCTTTCAAGAGTATAGTAACATGTTTTACAGGTTAAATATAATTTACAATAAGGGTGTGTACAGTAATAAAAAGTTCTTGCCATTTAAAAATGTGAGATCAAATATTAATTATTATCAGCTGTAAAGTGTTTCTTATGTTTACTTGACTACAAAGGTTATTGTCACGTCATGCTATACGATCGATTTTTAAGAGCAAGGGATGTTAGAGTAGAATTTTTTTTACTACAACAAAGGTGCTTTTTAATATTCATAATTAATAAAGACTATTATAAGGAAAAGTATAAATATTGCTGATTTTTTGCGCTGTTTGCGAAATACGATTAAAAATAATAGTTTGACTACACTGGAGTCATCTAACGAATATCTCATAAGATAAGAAGAAAAAGGGTAAATAATAGAATCGTTTTTTTATCGATTATAATGTTTAAAAAACGATTATTTATTTACATCCCATTTTCAATATTTTTAATAAAGCTTTACATTAGAGTTAAATACGTTTAGAAGGTTCATATCAAAGTTCAGCAAAAAGTAAAGAGATTTATGACCATTTAAACATTATTATACGGGAGCCTCGGAGCTTTATGGTTTTAAAACAGGATTGTCGTGTTTATTCTTTTAATCATAAATGGGATTCGCAATTTACAATAAAAATGGATCGGACAAGGGCGTGGTGTAGCGGGCAGTGCGGTCGGTTATTTCGACGTAATTAAAACAAACAGGAGGTACTTCTACGCCTCTCTAATTGTGTTCGTATCTAAATAATCACAAGAACTGTCACAGAATATCGATTGTGTATATTTGTTTATGCCATATAATATATAATTTGCCAGTCCAGCAGTTTAAGAACACTATTAAAAAGGCTAATACAAAAAAGCCTACTATACTATTAAGGATTACTTAGATGATAAGAATGCCTGTACAAAGCTACTCTTCGACACTATACAAGACAGTAATGACTAAATGTAAGTAGTAATAAGAAAAGAGTAACCGCCGAGTTTCTTGCTGGCTCTTCTCGGTAGGAACAGCTTTCTGAACAAGCAGTAGAGAGAGAAATACAAATTTCTTTGCATTTTCTAGACATTAATGATCAACCTTTAAGAAAGTAGATAGTTTTTGGTTTGAATTTAAAGTTTACGAGTTTGTGTTTGTATAATAGGGTCGGCCAAATGTAGTCTCTATCTATTTAAATAAATAAAATAAATTATGTGGTTCTGTTTGGATATTTGGTGCTAAGTCACTTCCTATTATCTTTTTCCAGTAACAAATAAAAAATGTACAAAAACGAAAACCTACTTAATAATATAATTGGATATTATAAAATGTGTTGCTGATAATGCTTAGTACCTACCTCTTAAGTAATGAAATACACTGTATATATCTCAGGCTTCAATTAGAAGTTGAACAATCAACAATTAAACAATTCATAGGAAAATTAACGTGTCAAGTGTGCTTATATAGTACCAGTACTTGATAATTTCTATATGTATATAAATAAAATGATAAATGCTAAAATGGAATTGTCAATAAAATGCTTCAAGAGTGCGGCGTGTTGAGCCTTTATCCTAAAAGGTACAATCATTTATTCAGTTTATAGCCTCACCGCCCATTTCTAGAGAATTTTGATCTTTTATTTACTGAGAAGCGCAATGTAGTCAATTTCTTGATTCAGTTTTGTTCTATTTAAATAAACTTTTAGAGTGCTGATCATTGACGGAACTAAAAAAATCGATGTTCGTAGTCTAAGCTAAGGTAGTGACCCTGCCTTCAGCTCCGCGGGTCGCGAGTTCGATTCCCGCCGAGGGCCAACATTTTCTATAAACAAATTGTTGGTTCTTCGAGTCTGGGTGTGTATTTGTATTTAAGTATGTATTTCAAATTATATATGTAGTATATCTACCAGTTGTCCGTCACCCATAACACAAGTATTAAGTTACTTACTTTGTGGACGGACGACCTTGTGTGTAAATGTTCCATATATTTATTTTATTTTATTTAAGAGTGGCAAGACGCATTTGTTGACTGACAGCCATGCCATCCAATTTCACTTTTAAGTAAATGTGTTCAATTTTAAACGAATGTAAATAAGTACATATATAGTATAATTTAATTAATAATATTAATTTATCTTAATATATGTTGACATATGTTTAACCTCAGGACATACTTAGTTTACATAGTACTTAAAGTAAAAAACAAAACATATTTTGTAGAGGCGATTTCAAAACTTTTAAAATTACAGAGACTGTTGTGAACACAGCCAGAACAATATTTTTGCACCTCTTATTGTTCATCATTTTGCAAAATTTGAAATTTGACAAGTAACTTGTAACGGACGAACGTACGCTTCTATACTGGCGATTAAAGCAGAACGGAAAATCCACCTTTGTATAATTTACTAGCGTCTAAAAATAATATCTTCACAACATCTAAGAAGAAACCGAGAGAAGTCCTTTTATTTTTTATCTTCTTTCTAAATTCAATGTTGGTCTTTATTGTCAATTATTTTCTTTACCGTTACGTCGATGTAAGTTTAAAGCGAGATCATGGATCTCTAAGCCAACTGAAGATATAAAGAAATAGATATTTTAATGATATGCATTAAATGTATCACATGATTTTACTATTCTTGCTTCGTAATGATTAAAAAAAATTCTATACTTTGTTGAGTGTGAGATATGTGCTTTTATCTTACAAAAGAAGTAGATCAATTGTCTAGCAAGCTAACTGCGAATCTAGAGATTTGAGTAACACCCCCGGTTTACTTTTAGTTCGGACTTTATAAAAGTACATTTTGTTCTCAGGGTTAAACTTTTACCATGCACTGTATGTATAAAACTTGTTTTATAGACTTTGGTTGGACGTTTCTGTCACATTGGTTACGGGTTTTGACTTAATTACAAATAACGATACATTTGTTCATATTTGTAATCAGTTTACTTAGAATATAGTACCGATAATATTTCTGCTAACAATGTTTAGAACTAAATACTTAAAGATTTAACAGAAAAACCAGAAAAAATTTATATACTGGCCCATTTGTATTTATTTACTTTAGAGTCACTAAATCTCCTTTTAAATTAGTCTTAGAGACTAATTATTTTATGCTTAATAAGTCGTAAAGTTCGTTCTGATCAAATGATCATAAAGGAAGCGTTTAAATCAGAAATCTTTGACATCAAAACAAATGATTGTTATATAGGTACTGGGGAGATATATTGACTGGCCCGTTGGCGCAGGAGGTAGTGACCTTACCTTCAGCTCCGCGGGTCGTAGGTTGAATTCCCGGTGAGAGCCAACATTTTCTATAAACAATTCGTTGGTACTTCGAGCCTGGGTTGTGTATTTGTATATAAGTATGTATTTAAAATTATATATGTATATGTTTACCAGTTGTTGTCATCCATAACACAAGCATTAAGTTACTTTACTTTGGGGACGGATTACCGTGTGTGTAAGTGTCCCATATATTTATTGAATCAGTAATTTACCGATTACGAATTAACTAGTTTGCAATATTTTACATTCAATATGATCAAAAGTTTTTTAAGTTATACGTCAGTTAAAACGAGATATATCTTTAAATTTCTTAAAAAATTAGTAACGTATTCTGCAAAGGACTCTTAAATTATCTATTGGGATAAAATGAAATGGTAACCCTAGGCGGGTGGTGTGTGGTGGTCGCCGCGAGGTGCGAGGCGCGAGGCGGGCGGGCGCGGCGCGAGGCTGCAGCGCCGCAGACAGTGCGGCGGTGAGCGCGGCGCGGGGCGGTGAGGGGCGAGGTGCGGCGGCGCGATGCTGCGCGCCTCTCAGTCGAGACGCGAGGCCCGCCCGCCCTAGCCGCCCGTGCTGCCAAACCGCCCGCCCCGCGCGCTCGACATAACTCGCTTGTAAACCTTTTACTATCATTTTGAAACACGTTTATGCATTGGCGCAGGCTAACCATAATATTCTATCGGTGCCGGATTTCTGTAATGCATTATTGTTTTTTACTTTTGGACGAATCTGCGCGGGTTACACGTTAAGTATTTTCCAAGCTTTCGGATGGACCGGGAGGGGGGAGGGGAGGGTGAGGGGCGGTCGGAAACGGAGGGTCGCGGGGCGCAGGACCCCTTGCGGCGCGGGGTTAGTAGGTTCGCAATGTCGCGTCGTTGTCGGTCAGAATGCATTCGCGGACGTAAAGTAGCGACCTGAGGTGTCTTCGCGTTTCTCACCTGAGGTCGGTCACCTTTCCGAATTTTCGATCTCTTAGATCAAATATAAAATCTTAATGATTCTCTTAAGATGCAATTTTCGTTTCAAATATTTTTTGGCATGAAATATATTTGGGTCAAACGCGTGATGCAAGGTCATTTGTTAGATGTCAACGAACCCCCGTCTGGTGCTCGCGTAAGGTCGATGACGTCGGGGTCATCGGGTTATGACTTCAATGGAACTCTGACTGCCGACGTCAATCGAGATGTTAAATAAGTTTAGATCGCGGATGTGGCTGTGCGCTAACTGGGATAATATCGTAAGATTTTTAAGTGCGCGCGTAAATTGTAACGACGGAAGTGTGCATCGGCTGACAGCGATCAGGGAGGCCGCCGCGTTAACCCTGCCCGAATTAGTGCAGCGGACGAGACTAAAATAGCAAGGCGGCGTGTACAATTACATGCGGCGCGTCAATGTCGGCGCGCCGGCACGCGCGCGCTAAGAGCAGCGCGCCGCGGCCCGCCTCGCCGGTAAGTTTACACTGTGTGTGCTTCCAGAGCGCGCGCCCAGCCCTATATGTGGCGCCGCCTGCCGTCGTGCTGCCGCCGACGTCGCACCTCTCTCCTCGCACCTCTGGCCGTTCTATTCTCGGAATCATCTGTTCCACTATACATAAGCAAATTTTACAAGATTCTAAATATATCAAAACCCTTATGTATGGGATTGTACGATTTTAAAGTCAAAACAACTCTACATATATATTTTCTTCGGACTATAAACTTTACAATTTTTTGAAAGAAGAGCAATAATTGAGAAGAATTGTGAAGAGGACGCAGCGGTAGTGGGAAAGTGTAGCGTTGTTCGCTTTAGCTGGTTGACTTCGGGTCAAATTGTAATTGTCTATCATTTGGTCCCCTTCAACCAGCTGTAGTTGACATCTGCTTTGCTTTCTTGTGTCTTCAATTCGGAACGTACGAAGACGTTATCGATCGAAAACTGTGTTTAAGTGTAAATAATAACATTATATACCTTATATAATTTTTGAATATAACATGGTGTAGCAAGTAATTAGTTTAAAAAATCCCTATTTTATAAAGGTATAGAAGGTACATACTATTTATTTTAATACTCCGATTTTTAATGATAGAATCATATACTTAAAAACTATTTTCGACGATAGTTTTATACTGTCTAAGAGTTTATAAGTTAAGTAAGTATACTTAACTAATGACAAATTTTGGAGGTTATAGTTTCTGTATATAATAAAAATTTACATGTATACGATATACGATAACTTTATCTCTTTAAAATATTTTTTATTTTGTTAAAATATTCTTACATATCTATGTTGTCAAAGGTTTAAAATATATCGAAAGGTTCTTTATTCTTATAGTATCTCTATTTTGATAGTTCGTGTGTTAACTTGGGCAAATAATGACAAATACTTTAAATCAATCAAATCTAATTATGGATTCTTTTTTAATTGTAAAAAGATAAAAATAAGTAGCAAAATTAGGAAAAACATTTTTTGCTAATTTTTACTTCATAAATAATTGACATTGTTTAAATATTCATTTTAATTTGAATTGAATGATTAATCACTAAGTCGCAGTAAAATATCGACACATATTCATAAGCTATTATAGCTTCCTTTTTATAAGATTTACATAGCTTAACTCATAGTAATATATTTAAATAAGATACTAAAATAATTACTAATGTAAATTAAATTTTCTAAATATTATTTTTTATTACTTTTTATTATTCTTCTTATGTATTAATAATACTATAGTATTAATAAAACTATTTTTCTATAATTCCTCGATAAAGTAAATTGAAAACATATTATATAATGCTTAATGTAGAGTGGACTATCCGTTTTTATACCTGAAGGGTTCCCTAAAAACATGCACCAAAAACTTTCACCACCACCACCAAAATACACAAACACTACACATTCACTACTCACATTACAAACTCAACGATTGTTTCGCCCCGCAACCGAAGTATCATGAGGAGATAGACTCCACGACAAAACCGCAAAGCCTTGGGATGCGATGTGAAGCACAGCTTCGCGATTTTGTCAAAAATATTAGTTATACTTTCACGAGAAATAGATTTATAATATAGCTAGCTGATAAGGCAAACGTTGTTTTGCCATATAATTTATTTTTAGGGAATTTCTAGTTATTAAAAAAATTGATTAAAAAATAAAAAAAGTGGTGCACAACCCTTATCTCTTAGAGGTATGAAAAATAGAAGTAGATTCTCAGACCTACTGAATATGCATATAAAATTTCATAAAAATCGGTCAAGCCCTTTCGGGGGATTATGGTAACTAAAATTGTGACACGAGATTTTTATATGCAGGATATGAATACTGCGAATGAAACGTGTACCGAACGATATTGTCACGAATAGCAAACGAGATCAAAGCTAACAATTTTAAGCGTCTTTTAAAGTCGCACAGGTATTTTTAAATTATAAATACTTTTTAAAAATACTTAAAATTGTTATTGATAGTACTATGATTATATTTGTATGTAAATTGGTCTATTATTCGGTAAGATAACTTTAAAAAATGTTTTACCATTCTATGTATATTATTAAGGAAAATAACGCTCTTGGCGTGGTATGGATAAAGTCGTTAATGGCGGTAGCTTTAACGTTATCGATTGATGGCATCGAATTTGGGAGTTTGCACGCGAGCGGAGGATAGTAACGCGATGCGTATTCTGTATTTAATATTGTAACACTGCATCAATCTACTTTGGTTTTATCCATTATTAGCTAGGAACAGACTAGATTATTATATTTTTACATGTATTTTAATACAATATACGCAATATGAAGGATAGAACCTATTTTTGATTATTTTATCTAACAAAAAATAAGTTTCAATAACTATTGTGTTTTTTACTACTTTCCCTTTAAATAGGCGGTTAGCCCTAGGCAATATTCTTAGCTCTATAATGTGTTTAAAGCTCGGCTATTCCTAGAATGACATGCCTGAGTACATATTATTGCATAGAGCAAGATATATTAAGGTTTTGCTCAATTTAGAGGAACCGAGTACCACGTTATAAAAAAGAGGGTATGTTCCTAAATCAGACGTAAGACTGGTGTTGAAAGAACAGGTAAATTATTTGTTTTTTGTGACTATTGTTTTATACATATACTTCACATTCAACGGCAGTATTTTATTTTTGAAATAATATATAGATGACGTTAAACTCTCATTACAAAACTAGTAATAATAATATTATTTTATTTTTCATTACTAATTAATTATAGAACTCCGCAAAGGTACGACTAATTCTATTAATTATTCAGTTTAGATGCTGCAATTGCTGCAAAGACAACTCATTAATTTTGAAATAGCAAACCTTGTATTTTTCTATAATATTTTAATGGCATTATGTCATGTGGGATCATGCTGTGAGGTACATCGACTTCATAAAGATTTGTTATGAAACAGCTATTAGCTAATCGTGGTATAATATGAAACCACGTAATTTCCTTACCGAAAAATTTAGAGTAATCTTCTTGTAATATATCTTTTTTTTAAAGAAAAGATATTAATATTTATAATAAAAATAATGATAGACCTGACGGACAGACTGGAAGCTGAAATAAACTTATGATCCCTATTTTGCATCTCCAGAATGTCATAAAACTATCTTCGGTCGAGTCAAAACAAAATTCCTTAACATCACTAATTCATCTTCAACTATACGGATCACAATTCAATACAGTTATAAAATTAAAGAACATTGCAACGTAAATTCAATTTTGACAGTCTTACCTTAATTTTTATTTTACCTTACTACTTATGTTACATCAATTGCGATTGTACGTAAGTTTTCGGTATCTTGATAGAAAAAAATAAGGATGAAAATTTTGTCTGTTTGTATGATTAAGTTTTGTTAGCTTTTAGAGTATGACAGTAGTGTAGGGGAGAAGGGTCGCAAAAACGCCGGCGGCACTCGCTAGCGCGCGGCGTCGGCGCTCTGCGGTGCGACTTTCTACCATAAATCAAAGACCCCCGGGAGCCCCAATCTCATAATATAAGTACGAAACGCTACGACACTCTACAACAGGGCGTAACTTTAATAAAATTTGAATTATTCGCCTTATCAGAAATCTTACACGGTTGAGGGTCTATAATCGTGTACTCGCGTGTATATTCATGAGGCAAATTGCCTGTTTCGTGTTACGCATGTCATGTATAAGTCGAACATTTGGGCTTTTTCGGTGACATTGGCGTGTTGAGGTGCCTTACTCAAACTACGGCTTGGAAAGAAATCACCTGGCAAGCCATTAACCTAATTCACGGACGCGAAGACAGGGCGGAGGTGCGGGTGGCGGCGGCCCAGCGCCCGCTTTAATATCGCTCGCTGCTGGTAATAAGATGGAAATAAGGCGGCGGCGAAGAAATCGGGCCAATCATCGTCGTTCGCTACTTGACGCCAACGTGCGCCGCTAAGCCTTGATAAGCGCATACCTGGAGAGATAATATTCGAATAATATTCCATTCATTTAAATACTTACTTCCATTCGTTATCTTGAGAGCTGTGTATTCCTATTATTTACATAGTTTAGTTTTTATATTAGGAGTAAATAGTATTACAGACCGAAAAATAAATAATGAACTACATAAACGTAATATTGTTCAATTTTGCTCAATTTATTGGCTATTGATAAATAATTTATACAAATAACTACTGAAAGCTAATAGAATATGTCTGTGTTTTCCTTAGCATAGCTGTAGTTAAAAACAATTTCGGACGTACAATTTTTTATATTTCGCTTATTTGTAGCGTAAACTATGCCTAGTTTAAATTTATTTGAAGTATTTATAAGAAAAAAAATTGATGTCAAGATTGCGAATATGGTTCAAGCCCACAAGTCGACGAGGTTATTATAACTACCGTGTTCGGCATCAATTAAGTCAAATAAAAAAGAAAACGCTTGACGGAAATTGTAGACTAGATAAAATAACGAGAATTTTCATACTTTAAAACATACGTGTACGATTTTATGAACAAGCTGTAAGCTGTCTTCATCTAAAAAAAAAGAAAGTTCATTTTGGCTAGTCATTTATTGATTATAATTTTATTATCTTGTGATTTATTTTATTATGTTTATTTGATATTTATAATTGCGTTTTATTTGAACTTCAGAATATATTTTTGTTTACGATTTTATATCTAATTTGGTCGGAAGAACTACGATTGTTTTCTTTTATTATAATGTGAGATACATTCACCGTATAATATTTATTTATGTAGTGGCGTAAAGAATCCTTACGAAAAAAGAACTTAGGACACTTACGAAGTTAGTTATAGTTTGCTACCTGGTAATACTTTAAATTAAATGATAAAAAAGCTATTAATTTGTAAATGAATTGTCACAACCATACAAGAAAATTTTGGGTTTTGGAATTGTATCATAAAAAAAAACATTTCGTTAGCGATCTAAATCTGTGGTATTTTGAAGTAAACTAAAATATAAGGACATTTGTTTGTTTTTTTCAGGATTTTTTTGGCTTATAACTAAATAAAGTCTTAACCAGATACAGTAGTACAGTAGGCATTCTCTTTTGTAAAATTCCATGCATTAACATTGTTAATATTGCTTGCATTTAAGAATTTTCAATTAAATTTCAGGTACATATCAAGGTAGTTTATTTGTCGATATTCTGACTTATGTAGTAATGTAGATCGTCGGGAATGCAATTGGGCGGTACTTCAAGCTGAGACTTTAGAAGCAGCATCTATTTACCTTCAACCTTATTCTTTATATCACTGCATCACGAATTGAGAATAATATAAATACAAAAAAAAGCAAATTATCGGTATATGGGCTTAAAATTAGACATATTATAACTATATGTTAAAACTAAGAGAATTCAAGCATAAACTTGTGGAAAGTTTGGAAATTATTTTCGTTAAATTGCATACACTAAAATTATAGAGACTTTAAGTATGTAAATTCAAATTCAAAATATTCTTTATTCAAGTAAACTTGTAAACAAGTGCTTTTGAATCGTCAACTTTACTGTTGGTTCGGAAAGCTGTTCCTACCGAGAAGAGCCAGCAAGAAACTCGGCGGATGCTCTTTTTAAAATATAAATCTTAGAACTAGTTACATTTATTTGTTACTGTCTTGTACAGGGTAGAAGTGCACCTATATCCACACATCTTTATCAACTAAGTAATCTTCAATAGTATAGTAGGCTTTCTGTATCAGCCTCTTTTTAACAGTGGTTTTAAACTGCTGTAATGGCATGGCCAAAATTGATTTCAGAATTTTATTATAGAATCTTATACCCATACCCACAAACGATTTACGTACTTTTACTAGGCGCAAAGCAGGAGTCGCAAGCTTATGTCGGTTCCTACTTTGTCTATTATATACATCACCTATCGTTTTATAATTCTTTATATTTTTATGTACAAAAATAACATTGTTTAAAATATACTGTGAAGCAAATGTAAGAATACCTATTTCCTTAAACTTCTCTCGCAGGGAATCACGCGGACTTAAATTGTAGATGCCACGTATGGCTCTTTTTTGTAATACGAAAATATTTCACTATCCGCGCATTTACCCCACAGCAGTATTCCATAAGACATAATGCTATGGAAGTAAGCAAAATAAACAAGTTTTGCTGTTTCGACATCTGTAAAGAATTAAGTTGTATAGAATTAAGTTTACTTTGTGAAGAGCCCTAATACAAAAACAATTAATTATTTTGTTTTAGTCCTCTCATCGCGAATTACATAAAAATAGTTCATTAATTTTTGTATTAAAGGTTTTACTTCACGTTTAAGTCTTATGGGTAAATAAATAAGTTATTCATGTTTTATTTTTTTTGTATTTATTTCTATAGTACTGTTGGATTTAATTAAATGCAACTAACAGTGTAGTGTTGAAGAGAAATCAGCGTTAAATGTAAAAGCTCGCTACAGTAAGGGTTGTAATTGCACGGCAGGCGGTTGAATAACCCAACCGACTAACGAATGTAATTAGGTTTTCCACGCCTGCAGAGCATCAAAACTGTTCGGCGTCAATCAACAAAGTGCACTTTTGCCAGAATAATCGCTAGATTGTCACATTCTAATTGAATGTGTTTTATTGTGTTCTTATTATAATACTTTTTTTAAGCTGTTACAATAAAGAAATCTCATATTAACGCAAGAGTTTTTTTTCTGATGCCAGTCTCATCAATTTTACTTTTCAGAAAGAAACTTATTTTGAGGCGGAAATACATCTACGTGAAAGAAAAATGTATAATATCTCTATTTACCGTACTGAGAAAACTTTAACACACGTAGGTTCTAGAGATATTTACCTTGACAGTGCAATAATGAAGACAACAATTATAACATAAACTTCCCTTCAGTTGAAACATATAATAATCTATTTATAAAATAAATAAAAAATTCTACAAAAACTTAAGTGTATTTTAAAATATTTTCTTAAAAATCGTTGTCTGTTGGAAAATTTATTTTCTTTATCATTAGATGTCATATGTTCCTATATAACCGATTTTTCAAATATCATAAATAGATATATGGATAAAAAGATAAATGGATTTTATCGCAGATTATAGCAAAATAATATCATCATTACTTTTTTATTACTTTTTTAATATGGAGCTCAAAACGCCTTATTCTATTAACTGTACTTCTTATTTTATACTGTGTAATGCTTTACACAGTATAAAATAAGAAATACAGTTATACTAGTGTCGATTTACTGTGTCTATTATTATAGGTAATTTAAGATGGATGTCGGAATGATCTTCGTACCGTCACCCATATGGAATGCGCTACCCGTAAGCGGTTTTATGATATAAAAGAAGAGAGAAATATACACGAACGATATTTTCATATGTTAAAACATGTTAAGAAATTTTAGTGTGAGTAAGTTGGAAATTGTTTTGATTGCACCGTATAATTGTTCTGTACATACCTCCTTTCTTCTTTTTATATAAAGTAGATTTATAACACTTAAGAAACAACTTTAAGACTCTTCGCGCGTAGCTACTGGCTAAATTGAATATATTTCTGAAATCTGAAAATAACATACACGCAAGGAATAAGTGAAATGTCAAGAGATTTCATTTCCGGTGCATTACAACACAATGGTTGGTTGGAATTAAATATTTCAGGTGGTGCGGGCCGCGAGTTAGTGCGGAGGTTGATGAAATACACTCTGTACTCAGAGCCGAGGGAGAATTTAATTATTGTTTCAGTGCCGCGGAGCACAGTTCAACACACTTCTAAATGGCAAAGTACGTTCGGATGACATTAAATGAATTTTCATGTTCAGGTATTTTAACCGCACAGTGTCCCATGGGCACCTTAGGTTGCGATAGCGGTGGACACCTTGCAGGTAAATAGTTTCGCATTTTAGAATTTTTTTTTGATATTACAATTATATCCATGAATATTCTTGTCGTTTAGAATCATTTCAGATTTTTTTGTATCATTGGTATATCTTATACAAAAAAAGTATACACTCCATCATCATTTTATAAACGTGATTAATTCGTATTTGTAAGTTTTTAGGAATCCAATGTGCAACTGCCTTAAAACAGAAATAAGCACTTGTGAATCGATCTGCTAATGGGATATGAATGAAGCGCGGAGTTAGTCTGTGGTACACGGGCTGAATCTAATGGAATTCACTTGTACGCAAACAAGCCGCGACGCCCTCGCTCTACCTCAGGCTGAGCGTAGAGCACACACATATAAATATATATATATATATATGGAAAACTTAACGAATGGTTAACATTGAGCAACGAAAAAGATTACGACCCACCATTAATTTTAATAATTTTGTGTAAAAACTTTATTTCATAGGTTTACGACTCGATTTTTATTTTATTATTGTTGTTCCATAAGATATATCTTTCTAAAACGTTACGGAAAGTAATTTTCTATTTATATGGAAATAAGTATCCGGACAGAGCTGAGCCCAGCGGTGAGACCGTGCGACTCTTTCAAGGGGACCACGAGTTCAAACCCGGGCAGGCATCAATGAGTTTTTCTATTAAAACTTATGTGTCTAATTGATAATTGCAATTATCACACGCTTTTCGGCGAATGAAAACATCGTGAGGAAACCTGCATATCTCTAGAGAATTCTGGAGATATGTGTAACCTACTAATCCGCATTGGAGCAGCGTGGTAGGTCTTAGCTCCAACCCTTCTCTCCAGAAACGGATAGAGGAGGCCTATTCCCAGCAGTGGGATTGTAACAGGCCGCTACTTTACTTTTTTTATTAAGTGTCCGGAACCTTAAGCATTGCATAGGGGTTTTATTTTTGAATATTTTGCAATTTAGTTATATGCAAGAAAACCAGTTTTCGTGCATATTTGTGGACGTTGAACACAATGGGGAGTGCAAACAGAACAAGATCATGGAGTAGTGAATCTAAGCAGACTATCGACAAACACATTAACTATCGACATAGAAGATCCTATCTTTTAAGGTTTTTTACCACAAAATCGTACCAGGATTCTAAGTCTCTTGGTAAACACTTAACTCTTTGGAAAGTAATAAACGGTCGAAATTAAGTTTTGTTAAATCTATTTTTATATATGAACAGTTTTATTTTACGTCATCTTAAATTATGTATAAATCATCTTGAATTATGTATTATGTGATAAATTTCCTACTCCTGAAGGAAGGAAGGAGCCCTTAACATAAGCAGCAATCAATAAATTAAATCAATAATGTTTTGGCCTTCGTTATAAAAACGTACGGAACAATGATACCACTTTTTATTAAGAGTGTTAAAACAAAAATAAAAATTATTGTTTGAATTACAAAAGTAATATTAAAATTATTTTGCTATAATCCGCGATAAAAATGACAAAAATTAAAAATAATTTTATTTGTACTTTCAGATTAAAACACCTAACGGGTTTTTATAAGAGAACTCAACTATTTTTTTTTTAGCATATATAGTGTTATAAAATTAATTATATAACACTACATACGTTAAAAATAATCATCAAAAATAATAACTCATTATAGTGTTATAAAATAATCAAAGTTCCCGAATAATCTATGGAAATTCTTTGACACAAAGTAAATTGTAAAAGCGACTTAAAATGAAAGGATATTTCAAATTATAACGTAAATATATGTAAGATCAATAAGTTGATTTCACAAGTATGTGGCATTGCTATTAATAACATTGTTTTGTTCAGCGCATGTCACCTTAGACGGTTACCTTTAAGTCAATTATAATATTAATAAATAATAAATATTTTATTTTACATTAATTCAATTAACTTGTATAAGATTTCTTAAATTTCTGGTTATATTTAAATTGCGCTTACAAATACTAACCCTGACTTTCAAGCTAGGATAAATTTGTTTTAAAAAATCAGTGGTTTAGCTCGTAAATGAAAACAACACAACGGCATTCCTTATAAAATTAGACATATTACAAGTGGAACTATGATGCTACATGTTTTATATGTTTGTGTATGTGTGTCTTCGTGAATGTGTATATGAGTGAATATTATAAATGTGTGTTAATATTATTATATGAATATAGAGAGCTATTGATATGAAGCCTTGGAACAAGTATCGCCGGACAATACTTGTGGCCGAAATGGACCTAAGTGAATTCATATCTGTTTGTATGTTTTAGCGTTAGCGAATATTGTGTGTGTCATAATATATCTTTTATAGTAGTATCATACATATTTATTGTATCATCGAAAACACCAAACAATTTCGTTGTTCACTATCGTTTTTGTTAGAAAATTTTACATATGGCCTATTAAAGGTAACGTAAAATAAATGAGAAATTTTCAAAGGAACGGCTAATAATATTTTATGAGAAACCGATACGAGTAAGTTTCAAACGATATTGGGGGGTTTAATTTACTAAGAAAACGGGAAAATCTATAACGTCAGGAGATAAGAAATAGATATCCAAGACAATCTTCTTTGGCCTTAAACCAGATTGAAATGCTTAGAATTCCTTACATAAACGTTCCGCTATAATATCGGAAAAGAGATCAGAAGTTAATCTATCGGCAACATTCCTCGCGTTTCGCCGGAAGGCAGCGCCGCGCCGAGCCGCCCGCCGCCGGCCTGCTATGGGCTGCCTGCACGCGACGGCCCCTGTGTACCCTGTGTTCGTACTGACTAATCGATCCTTTTGCAGCGCTATGCAAATGTCTTGTATGCGCACATTCTAGTTTACATATAAATTTAATTGTCAGTCCGACGTAAAGTTTGATACCCGTCTATTTCATGAGATTGTATCTTGGTATTTGGTAGACTGCACTCTACGGGAATATTAGCTTGCATCTATGCGACGCGTACATATACGACAATTGATTAAGAACGTATAATGTACAAAGTTATTATACGCTACCGAACTTACTACGTTGTAATTGGTTCACCCTAAATCTTATATATTATTTGTTAAAAAGTATTAGTCAGCTGTATGAGCCGTAAATCGCTCATTAGAGCGATTTACGGTACTTGTTCAAGTCGTTTTTGCCATAATACGATTATAGATAATCATTATATTATTTTATTGATCCTACATATATACGTATACGTATAGTAAAATATATATCATGTAACAATCACTATCATAAAAAAATTATGTAAATTATCGTAACATTGATCTTTCATTTATTTACTTAGGTATATGTGAAGTATGAGTTAGTTCCATCTCGACGAACTCGGTCGTTTCCGACAAACTTATTTACTTTATTGCAGAGCAACAAAACCATCTACCAGTTCTGCAGTTAACCCACTTTATTAGCAAATTAATTACCACATAGATAAATTCAAAGAAATCAATTTTCATTTAAGTACCGAGACTACAACAAAATTAAACGTGTGTGTGTTCAAATTTTAGTTTTATTAACATTAAAAAGGTCAAATAATATACACACACAATTGCCATAACTCATTACAATCACGGTAACGTAAGGGTAATACACTGGAGGCAATTTTGAAAGCGTCATTTGATTATTCCGATCGGATGGCTTTTCTATTTGATAGCTTTCGGGGTGTGTGACAGCGGTGTTGTTTATATAGCTGATATTCGCATTGTGTAATCAAATTCTTCTATTTGAACGTGATTGGAACATAAAACTGCGAAGCGTAATTAAATAAAGTTTCAAAACATAGGACCTTTTCGGAAAGGGATCAAAGCGAAAAAGATGCCGAAGATATATGGCAACAAATAATACTGTTTATTTAGAATTTTCTTGAAAACTCACAAACAGTAGAATAAAGATAAATATAATTTATATCACTGAGCTTTACACGACTTAATTCTATAGCGATAAAGAAATACTTATTTTGCTATACACAAGGAAAACGTTATCGCAAAAAACTGTTTTTGGAGGTATCTCCTAATGATCCTTCGGTGACGGTGCTAAACAACCGTTGAGAGGTGATTTGATTATTCATCATTCTCCTGCCCTTATCCCACTCTAAGTGGGGTCCGCACAACATATTAGAACATGTTGTCACATGATTTAGCTACGTATTTTACGACCGGCCGCCTGCCTAACGTCAACTTACCTTAGTCGCCTTTTACGACACCTCGGTAAGAAATGAGAGTGGTCTATGCAGCCGGATACCACACGGCGTAGGTGATTTGATTATTGTTCTATGAAATATTTATGTTGAATGTAAAATTATTATAAAAATATAAGAGTTACAACGCGATAAAATCTAGTTAGCTTTGTATAAAGTTTTAAACTTTCACGATTCATTCTAATTATTATATAAACATACGAGTCACATGACGATAAAATCGAGTTACCTTTGTATGAGAGATGTGTAAACTATGAGAGAGGACAGTGAAATCACACTACAGAGATTTATTGAACCAAGGTTTATAAATATAATGGTTCGTTATTTTATCTAGCGAAGATAATGTGTTGCTATTTTTATATCAATGTATATTACTTAATTATATTTTAAAATACAGAAAAAATTATGTAGTGCCTTTTTTTCAATTCGTGCATAAAAATTTCGTAAAAGATGTTTTAATATATATATATATACTCGTTAATGGTACATAAATTTAAGTAGATAATCCATACCAATATTATAAATGCAATGCAAAAGTCTGTTTGTCTGTCTGTTACGCTCTTAAGGTCAATCCGTTGAAGCAATATTGATCGACTTGTCAATATGCAACTATTGAAGGTTATATAACAGAAAAAAAATTGTTATTTCCAGTTAAATCTTTTGGTAACAGAGAAATTGTCGTTTGCATAGTGAAAAAAGTGCCTTCCGTAAACAGTTAGTGCACATCGTTTACCTAAAGCTACATTTAAACCAACCAATATAACAGCGGACCCTGCACAAGAATCTGATCAGATTAAATCCAACTAGAACACTACAGTGCCCAATCTAATTCGACTCTTTCACTTTACGCTTATCGCGTACAGGTTATGTAACAGAGAATATTAAAAAAAACGTTAAGTAACGGCTACGTTACTGTCTTCCTGTATTGTCCTGTCTTCCTACAAAAAAGGACACATATACCCCATGTCTCCTTTTTGTTTACTGGAGCGAAAGGTTGAAACTTAGACCCACCGCTCTACTCTAATGCAATTGGCAGGTTATACATATCATAGGAATTATCCGTAGGTTTCCTCACGATGATTTAATTGATCGAAAAGCGAGTGATAAATTGTAACCATTCTTTAATGAATTAGATGTTAGTTTGTGGAGATCAATAATACAAAAGTAATAATAAATTTTATCGCAGATTATAGCAAAATAATTTCATTATTACTTTTGCAAATATCAATTAGGCACATAAAATTTAGAGAAAAACTCATTGGTCTCCACCCGGCGATTGAACCAATGACCCCCTAGAGAGAGGCAGACGGCTCTACAGAATGCGTTAAAGGTGTCCGCTTACCAGAGCTTTTGTAAAATCCTCCTCGAGTCGTATTCCTCAATGCTGAGAGTCGTGACCCCCACCAAAGTTCACTTTTGTGCGAACACGTTGTGTTCACGTGCGTGAATGACCTCGTATATCCTGCTGTCGAGAGTGGTGCGGATTTGGTCTGTCCAGCGCAATGGACTTTGGTCTCGTAGTCTCTTCCCCTGGATTTTGCCGGTGATGACAATCTTTTCAAGATCATCACCACTTATCTTCTAATCTTTTCAAGATCACCACTATTTTGTTAAATAAGACTATTTATTGAACAAAATGTCATACCTACGATATTATTAAGCCCACAGTGGGAAGTTCTCTATCTTTTATCACCACGGCGCCACTAATGATACGACTGTGATTTACACTATTCATTATTTAGAAAAAAATACCTTCAAAAGAATCACGGTACGTGTATTTTCACAAGTAATTGTGAATTGTAAGCAGCTATTCATGCGGGCGAGCTTGGATCGCAACAGGGAATAGATTCCTTTAGTCACATTTATGGCTAATATATTCATGAAAGTTCGACAAAAATACTTGGGGCGCGCGCCAGTTTGTAACATGTATGACGTACGCAAAAATCTCATACACACACTGGACGTCTCAAATCTGGATTATAATATAATAGAAAGAACTATCTCAACAATGAGAATGCGAGATATTTATTGTTTGTTTAGTAAACTTACATTTTAAAATAAAACCCATACCACTATTTTTAGTTCGTACATAATTAAACTGAAGAGCGACGTTGAAGTTATGTCTCGGCAATAGACCTTTTTATGCCTCGAGTAAGGTTAATTGTCACCATTGATAAACTACAACATGCGTTCGTTTGTTTATAGAGGTTAATATAAGGCATGAGAGGCTTAACGGACGTATTTACGTTGATAAAGATTAATACTATATTGCTACACAATTACCACAATATACGTGTCGATTTTTGAGAAGTTTGAATTGATATCTTAAGTTATCTCTTACATAGAGATATACGTCATTACCAACATTTCTGTAAACCTATTAAAGAGGAATACACTATATAATACTTTATTTTTATATCTCAAATGCATTAAGATGCGTTTTCAATGAAAGATCCCAGTGGCTAGACAAATTAGACAACCATCACGTCAAGTTGAAATCCTAGATAAAAATTAGTCTATGGTCATAACGATGTTCATTCCAAAATTTGCATCTTTTCATTGCTTTTTAGGACGTGAAAAAAATAAAACCAAACAAGTACACCTTCTCATTAATAAAACTAGTGTAGTTGATACCGTGATATATTTATTGTTAAAAAGTAGTTTGGAATCATTGCAATCAATTGCATTAAACTAAGATATAACCTTAGCAGGATAATGCTTTGGCAATTTATGTAGGGAATATTTTTTACAATAAACGAAGTATAGCTCAAGTATTAGTTTTCACCAAAACTGAGAGAAGAGAAGATGCGTTTTGAACACCAATTAGATATCGTCATTTCCACAACTCTCCACATAGCTTAAATGACAATCTCTGATTGATGTTCAAAACGCATCTCTTCTTTTCTCCGCTTTGGTGAAAACGGGGCCTAAAAGATGTGATCTTTCCGGTTAATCGCAGTGTTATAGAAATGTGTTTGTATTTTAAGAGAGATTATATTTGCCAATAGAGGAGTTCAAACACGAAATTGCAAAAAATATCTCATATAAAACACTAAAATATCCTTCTAACTGTACGTATTTGAACTGGAAATGAGAAAGCTATTTCAGGATGCTTGTAGTGGTGTGAATGATTTCGTGGATGCAACAAGAAACGGAGCGAAATAAATTCCAAAGGCGAATGGAATGCACGTCACAGACATGCTACGAGAGGCGCATGCGACGCGTCTCGCAATTTCCGTTTTCGTATCAGATGCTCGCGCGGGTGTTGTGCGGCGCATCCCCGCCACCTCACCCGCCGCACTCATCGCCACCTTAACTAAACAGAAATGGCAAAAAAAGATACATACCAAGGCGAGTTTCAGGTTTTCAGAACGTGAAGATTTAGGACCACGGACAATATTTTTTTTTTAATTCACCGGACTACAACTACTATCACTGTGGTTTTAGAAAAGTGAAAAGACAAAATAAATATATTCATGTCACACCGCTCATAAACACATACTACACCAAACTGAATTATTAATAAAATCAAAATATAAATGTGGCTCATTCGCTAAATTTGTTTATTTATGCTTATGCATACTTATGCAATCAAAAGCAAAACAAATTTGTTCAAAGCGACTTAGCAAATAACAAATGTTGATTGACGCAAATACAATTAGAAAAGATTTTTACAGTCAAGATAATGTTTTAAAAGGGTTAGATCAAAGTTAAGATGGCCACGAGAATAATATAAACGTAGCATGACACATTACGCCATATCCCTTTCTTGGCACGCAAGGAATGGATTTAATAATTACAGGGCAAAGAAGCGTACGTGTGGGGTCCCGGTAGAAAGACAGAGAAGGGTACAACGCGATTAAATCGCAGGCGTTTCGGCATGTAACAGGAAATGGGTCAAGCGGTACCGCCCGAGCTATTTATTGCGTCTTCTACTAAATTACAAGAGCTATTTAAAAATAAAAAACGTTTTAAGCAGTTGCGCGAAACTTAAATTGGCAAAAACGGACCCAGGAAATATGCCCTTGGATATTCTAGAACTATATTTTTGTGTAAAAGCGTATCAAAGGGAAATTAAATGAATTAGGTCGCCTTCAAGCCGCTGCGGGTGCCCGGTTGGTGAATGCCTGCAGAGGGTTGAGAAGGGCATACCATTAAAAGTTCTTTTTGTTTGATAGCGCCTGCCGTTCGAGCGGGCTAAGTCTTAGTCGCTCTGCAATTACAGACAAGTGCCTTTAAATGAACCGAGCACTCGAGCACGGTGCATCGTCTCGCATCCAACTGTGTCTCTCTCCCTACTCTTGCATTCACTGCCGTTACCATTAATTTCATTCCAAAACGATGAATTCATACTATGGATCGATAATTTTATATTTTTATAAACAGGATACGAAATTACAATATGATAAAAATTACGTGAGACTGTTAAGTTCGTGCACGATTTTAACGATTAAGCGATTCATGCGTTTTATATAAATATATAGGACAATTACACACACGGCCGTCCTTTCCCAAAGTTAGTAATTTAATACTTCTGTCAGAAGTGACAGACAACTGGTAAATATATACATAGATAATGTTTAATAAATACAGTCACACTCGAAAGACCAATAAATTAATTTTAGAAAATGTGAAAATTCCAACCCCCCTCTTGAGGAACTGACGACAGGGTAGGAGGTAGTTATACCACCTACGCCCACGGACCAGTCGAGATAGGCAATGGCAATTAAAACTCAAGCATTGCATATTGTATTATTATAGAAATAAAATTCTTATCGAAATAAATTAGACCAGCGACATAAAGCAACAAACATTTAAAGTGCAATTACATAGTTCTAGTTTAAATATCTCCAATGAGTTCCAAGATAAACACAGATAAGAAACCATCTAAGCGAGTGCAAACTGGCGATTGGTTAAAATCGCTTTTAAAAGCACCGATATTTGTCTACTGCAGCTCGTAGACAACATATCTAGATAGATCTTCGCATTTGTATGTTGTTCGTGGGTAAGATTAGTGAAAAATGCGCGACAGCCTGTGTATTCGAAGATATTGATTTTGGAATGTGGCCAAAAAAACTCCTAGTAAAGGCACGCGTCAACTGCCTCGCTGCCCGGTCCCGACGTCAACCCTTTTACGAATATTAAATTTTGTTTTGCCACTTCACGATTCCACAAATTCTCTTCAAAATATGATCAGTATCATAAGGTTTTTACATGATATTTGTTCATGGTTTTTTCCATAACCTTTACGTTCGAATGTTATTTTATGTTGGAAGATTGTGTATTACATATTCTAGAAAATTGTAATATTAAATATAATTTTTAAATACACAAATTACTATAAAAATGAAAATATTACTCAATATGTTGGAAAAGTAATTCACTTAATTTAATTCATAGAATTTTATTGTAGTTTTATAATAGTATTATACGGTATATCCAAAAATGAATATTTAAATTATGTTAATCATAATCTTATTAATAAAGCATGTTCTGTTTATTGCTCTTTAAAAATATCTGATATATATATGTATGTTATTCATTTCAGTGTTCCATGTTGGTAAAAAGGTATAAAAAGTTATGATCACAAATTAATATGAGCTATATAGAGCTGTAATAGCCCAGCGGTGAGACCGTACGACTCTTTCGAGGGGAACACGAGTTCCAACCCGGGCAGGCACCAATGAGTTTTTCTATTAAAACTCATGTGTCTATTTAATAATTGCAATTTAACACACGCTTTTCGGTGAAGGAAAACATAGTGAGGAAATCTGCATATCTCTAGAGAATTCTGGGGATATGTGTAACCTACCAATCCGCATTGGAGCAGCGTGGTAGGTCTTAAGCTCCAACCATTCTATCTAGAAACGGAGAGTGGAGACCTATTCCCAGCAGAGGGATTGTAACAGGCCGCTACTTTACTTTTACACTTTGATATAATATAATGTCTAAAAATCTTTTATGTTAATTCGCCATCTTATTAGAAGTTAGTACATTATTATCACAAGTTAAATGGTGTTTTCAGAAGGATAACTTTATTTTGCTACGCTAAAGACACATGAATACAAAGAATAGCAACAAAGTGACTGTTCACAAAGTTTTCTATAAAAGAAATGTCTACTTTTCTCTATGAGCGACTCTGCTTCCGTTTATCTTCAGTTGTTTTTTTGTTAACTTTAGTTTCTCATATTTCGTCGCTGCATTTGTCGCATCGGAAGGGGAATAGAGTCACGTCGCTATGTAACGTAAAAGTAAAATTCAAACTGTAGATTTCACGTTTATTTTTAAAATAAAGCTATCATAAATTTAATAAAATGCCAACAAGCCCGATATGCTATTAATATATAACTCGTATATTAATGGATAACAAAAAAGATGGTAAACTTGTAAAAAAAATATACATTTGCAAACAGATAAGGAATTTGCATTCTACGGTTGAGTATTTTCCATACCATTAATTGACGCTTCGTTAAACTCGGTCTTAAATTGGTGTAAATCCTCAAGGCACAGATCATGCCAACCGAGCGGCGGCTCTCAGCGTGCCTACTCCAATTACTTTAATTAAAACAATACCACGGCACCAGTACTACGTCGACTCACTGCGTCTGTTTCCCATTTCCCTATTTAAATACGAAAACGAGCTCGAACTTCGCGCTTAGCATGCAAGATGTTACTGTTCTTTGTACTATACTGAAACACCTGTTTAAAATACAAAGAGTTTCAAAATGTAATTGTTATCCTATTTCAATGCTTATATATAAGTTCTGCAAACTGCCATGTTTAATTGTGTTTATTATAGAACACAAATATATATTTAAATGTAAAACTTACTTGTTAGGTTGGAGGTAAAAACTGTGTATAGGATTTAAAAGATGTTGGACATAACGTAGGCTTAAAATGTGAATTATGTGCCAACTATGGCAGATCCCATTGATAATGATGATTAGCCGTTATACTAAGTGGGTTGAGAATCGATTAAGAAGATTCAAGATTCGGGTTGATTCAGCGACTTATAAGCTAGTAATTTACTCTCGAGTTGGCTGAAGGCGACACCTGTCGAGCGAAGTGACGACTGATAATGCGACGCGAACGCCATTCAAGGGCAGTGAAGTGTGAGAAGGCAAGCCGACTACTATCCACAACTTTCAATTCGTTTAAAACCTTCTGTACCACCTTTCATTAGCTTAAGCAATACTAAAACTCTAAACTAGCAAGTCTAAAATTTCTTGCGTTTTTACTAGCGACGTTTTGCTGACACATAAGCTAAAGTATAAGTATAGTTAAAACTATGAACTTGAGTTATACGAGATATAGAAGAGGATGACGCCGCGACTTCTGATGAGAATTATATAAGCTGGTAAAGCCTAGTCTCATCTGCGGGATTACAGTTTACATGAGGTTGGGAAAGTAGTAGGGCGGCACGACAGAGCACATCTCCGTCGGGAGCCAACTTTGCTAACTTTCTTAAGGACGGTTAGCGAAGTTTGACGTGCACGCGCTCGTACCGTAAGCTTCAGGATTCGATACTTTGCAACAAGTAACAAGATCTAATAAATAGAGCACTAACGAATATAATAATAACGCAACTTATTGGCGGTTAATGTATGCTAGCCGTCATGCACGTGAAGAAAGTATTTTGAAAGTGGAATCAATGGTTGGAAAAATAATGGGTGGAGGGGACTCACGGCGTACGACTTTGTTGGTTTATAACTTGTCAAAACGGTAAAATTTTATATGAATCGGGAATAGGAACAAACACTTCTTCGCGGGTTTTTTTTTGTTGGCAGGTTTGAATACGATAACATATGAGAGAATAACGGAAAGAGTTTTACCGATGTTCATTCGTTATAATATAGGTATCGTGAAGTCGATAGATATGGTACTTCTACTGGACTAAGAACCACGTATCATACTGAAACTGAAAAAAGCAAATCCGATAACGTGATATGAGTATTATTTATTGTATGATCTGAATATCATTGATTAATAATTAATTACAAATATCATGATTGTTTAAATCACATATATTAGTCTGAATGTTCTTTATTAAAACCAATATTCCTCTTATGACAGTAAAACATGTATCATCATATTTAGTTTTGTTTTATCTGGTATATTAGAGTGTATGTTTAAATGTATATTTGAGATGAATTTTCAAGTATGTCTTGCTCTTTACCGCATTGAAGATTCATCGTCTAGATATACCTATGATAATATAAACATGCTGCAAGTGTAATATTTGCAGTCATCTTAATCTTGGCTACGAAGGCACTCGACTGTGTTATTAAAAGGTGACGCTTACGGCGGCAGGGTAAACGGGGCAGGTGGATTAAGGGGCAGAGCGAATATAACTTCCACTTTTCTATCACGGAGCAACGTGCTGCTCGGTGAAACCGACAAACTAACTAGCTGGAGTTTTATGACTTTAGTCAAATTGCTTTAAAGTGTTACGATGCTCCCTAAAAGTAAAGTACATGTGTTTATCTGGGGCTACACAGTATGTGGAACTATAACGTTTCCTAAGTTACGTATACAAATTAACCCAATTTTCACGGATATAGTCCATGTTATAGTAAACACAACACGCAAACCATGCATTAGCATGGTTGTGTGAAGATATTTTTATTTTATGTGCGTTCAAATATTTCCGATGACCTTAGATAAATATTTAATAATTAATTTCACTATGCTATCTATAGAATCTATAGAAATATGATCATTATCTTAAACATGTTCTAAGAAGAAGCCAAGATGACTTCGATATAAACCCATCGCCAAAAAAAAGTTGAAATAAATACGTAAACTATATTCTTATTTATACGTAAACTTATATATAAAGATTTTGTAAACCCATATACTTAAATATTTTGAGAAGAAACCAAAGAAGTTATATTAGTTGGTTTGATTTCCATGAAAACAAAATACCATGAACGTATTTCATAAAAGTCAGACGTTTTGTAGTAAAATAGAATAAAAACTTTAATTTAAAGATAAATCGATGCGGAACATATCGGACCTTAGTTCTATACTCAGATATTAAGAACAATTTATACCCTTAAAAGCCTATCTCGCCAGCCCGGCTCCGGTAATTCTTTTCTAAGCAGGACGTAAAATTATTCAAAATATGTATAAGTTACGTCCTAAGCCGGTCGTAAAACGGTATTACAAACGTTATGACGGCTCGGGTTCGACCGGATCTCATCACTTAGGGCGTGAGTGTTAAATCACCTTACAGAGAGAAGAAACTATGAAATTTTCCGAAACAAATTTATTACATAATTTTTTCGTATTTCATCGTCCAATGCATAAGTCGATATTAAAATTGGAGCGAGGCAACAATATAAATATCGGCGTAATATCCATCTGTGAGGCTTTGGCGTTCCTCTGTAGATGAAAAATGTTTTCCGAGCTAACCGTCGCGTCGTCGAATATTCATGCATCGACAGAACGATCGTAAATTATTTACGTCATCGAAGCTACGTTAGGTATCGGACAAATCTCTTATGCAGATGCTGACTCGGGCCATGTTTTGTTTTACCCGAGTATGATATATTTTAATATTAAATGAAAATATATTGCGATTTCATGCGCTAATATCGTTATGATCAAATATAAGTAATAACTAACTGTGAACTATTATAATTTTGTTACTGTGATTTTTAACGATAATTCACCCTAGTGAATTATAATTGCTAAAAACTCTAACCTATTCTAAGAAATTCAACATTTTAGGTCCAATTGTTGTTATGTGTTTTGACGACGTTCGTTAGTTACCAACCATGGTTAAGCACATTATAAGTATGCAACAGCTAATTCATATTGGTATGCTAGTAAACTATATCATATTTAGTTACTAGCTTTTGCCCGGCTTCGCTCGCGTGGAATTTGGTCTGCCACATTAAGTTTCGTTACAGATCACTTTAGATAAAAAAATTTTTTTACTTAATTCTGAAAAACATATATTTAATTTCTCGTACATCCAAAATTTAAGACCTTCAAAACTGACGAATTCCAAACAATCTTCGTGCGCCGCGCAGACAGCAGGGTCTTCTCGTTTACTCCCCGGGTGGGGTAAACGGGGCGCGGGCCTCGAGGAATTCCTCTCTACCCGGGCATCTCCTCGCGGGCACTTAAGCCCGGTATGTGTTCCGGCCTGTAGGCCGAGGTCACCTAGGTGACCCAAAGGTGTCGGTATTTGGGCCGTAAGCCCAGGTCACCTAGGTGACCTAATGGATGTCTTGTTCAGTGGGGAGGTCTGGGAATGGTAGCTCCCAGACCTCGGGGTCAATTTCGGTGGTGTCTCGTCCGGTGGTGTCTCGATCAGGTAGGTGTGTCATGTCCGGTGTATTCGCCCTTTCGCCCGTCGCGTCGTCCTCTTCGTCGCCGTCGTCATCCGCATCGGGCCGCGGAGACGGTGATCGCAGGAGCTCGCGAGGCAGGGAACGTCCATCGGGTGGTCGCGCATGGAGTGCGCCGCGCATAGTAACTTACTCAGTACTTTGTAAGGTTGATAATAGATGGCGTTTTAAAATGTCAACCTGTAGAAATACTGTAGAAATGTATTCCTGTAGAATTAACAGGATTTCTATAGCCTATGTGTTATTCCGGTATAAAAGGAATAATTGTGCCAAATTACATCCATATTGATTCAGCGGATTAGCCGTGAAAGAGTAACAAACATCCATCCATACTCACAAACATTCGCATTTATAATATTAGTATGAATGATATATTTTGTTAATACAAGTGTACAACAGGAAATCAAGGTTAAATAAACTTTAAAACATCTTTTTTTTCTACAATTGTTTACATTATTATAATAATAAATAAGAAAGGATTGAACGATTTTATTTGTTAAATCAATAATAATATGTATGAAATTAGTGGTTAGCAATGCTACTAGTTTAGTACGTAGCATCGTTAATTAACATAAGGCGAACCAGTTAGGAGAAATCGTTGGCTTTAACAATTGTCTAAAAACCGCAAGCGTAATAATATTCACTGTCATAGTTCGTAACGTGTTGAGTAATATTACCAATTAAACTTATTAATAATAGCAATAAAAGTCAATGAAACCGTGATTAATAAATGTAATGAGCTTAAGTATTTGTATAAAAACATCAAGCGTATTAGGTCTACGAGCGTAGTGCGTAGCATAGTTATTACTTACTCCATTGCAGTTAATCAGCAACAGCTCGGAAAAGTTTATGAGACAGTGTTAATTGATAGTAAAAATAAATTGTACTCTAGTTGTATTAATGTTGTTTCGAAGATGGCTTTACCAATTGTATTACTACACTAACCGTACTAAAAAACTACGTAACAACGCAATATCGTCAACCTACAAGTAAATAAACAATCAGAAATAACTAGGAAGTATTGATAGTTAGAATATTTTCATTTAAACAACTTCTATTTTTATACATTCAACAATTTATGATATTAAACGTAATACCAACAGAACCTAATATTAAAGTAGAACAGGCCGATTTTTTTTTACCCATTGAATACAGTTGAGTTTTTCACTGTACGTTCGGGGGCATAGTTTTATACAATTTTGGACCATCTCTTTCGTTTTTAACATTTCAATGTCAATTTGATAGAATATAAATAACTCTAAATACTGGCAATCTCTTAATATGATGAGAGTAGCTCATCCATAACCATCTAAAAATTGTCCTGTTCGGCACTGAAGGATACTGATAAACTGAATAAGTTCTTTAATAACTTTTTATTGAATTTGTTTTTCTGGCGGTAGTGCTGTTGAAAAGAAATGTATTTTAACATTAACATCTTTGAATTATAGAAGCAGGCGTTACTTTGCGGAATTCCATATTACAGGCACTATAACAAAACTACTTCGGTATAATCCGCGCAGGTTAAGAGAATGTATGCAAAGCTAATGTGTAAACAAAATCGTAATGCAATTTGCATTACGATTTTGTCGTGGAGCCTATCCTCCTGATGATGCTTCGGTTTCGCAGCGAAACGATCGTCGAGATTGTTGTGGTGGTGGGTGTGTGTGCTGCTTGTGTGCTTTGTTGCTGGTGGAGGAGCCTTGGGGTGCGTGTGGTGGTTTGTCCTGCATGTATAAGGTTCGTAGATTTTGCCTGCTTCATACACATTAGCTTTGCATGCATTCGGTTAACCCGTGCGGATTATAGCGAAGTATTTATTTATAGTGCATTAACATCTTTCTCTAGTCCAAAACACAAGTGTTTTGATTTGTGCCATTATTGCAGCCCATGAGCGATATCTTTAAATAAAATAGACTATACTAGGCAAGTAAGACTTACTTTAAAATGGTCGGCAGAAGATTCGTTTAGAACAAGGATCCGGGTACAAATTAAAAGAACGTTGGAACGCTAATTCCATTACGATTCGATGGACGGTAAAAGTCCTCCGTTAGAGTCAAAGCCGGTAAAACGTAATTGCGACTTCACTAAGCCGGGCTCCGCGCGGTCTGATACGGACGAAAGGGGACCTCTGTGCTGGCTGATATAAAAGCGCAATAAATTTAGCAGGATGAACACACTACTTATATAGAACAAGCGCACGTTTACTGTGCTCGTAACGAGGGAGCACGCAGGCCAACGATATTTTTATGTGTTACTTCTATTTACAATGATAATTGGTAAAGTTTTTTCCCAATAGCTAATCCAACTTTTATTGAAAAATTGCGCCTGCTTTGATACTTCTTCTTCTTATTTTATCTAATTTCGGGGACGCCTGTCGGTACAGGACGGGTGGTCAGCTCCAATACTGGACTATTCCACCCATAAAGTGCTTTGATACTTAATCAGACATCGTTAATTTTCTGCATTAGTACATAATTTATATACTAAATTGGTTGATGTAAACAAATAATATATACTCGTATTATATGGATATGAAAATTAATCTATAGTTATTATTAAACAAAGTTGTACGGGCTAACACGTACATTTGCACCGTCGGCATTTACGCCATATTATTAATATCACTTAATACAAATTTGAAATCAGTACGACGTTAGCGGCCGCGCGTGCTCAACATATGAAATCATCAATTTATATCAATTTAATAAATCTATCAATTAAGCGTCGCAGCTATCAATTTATCAACAAAAGATAGTACAGGGTAGTAGCAGCCCGTACAAAAGTCCCTGTCTGAATGTGATCGATTTTCTCAAAATCTACTAAATGGATTGTTGTACAGTTTTTACTAAGATGTAGTGAAATACTTCCGGAAGGTTTAGGTTAATAGTAAATTACGGTTTTATATAAATTGTATTAACTCGCCAGCTGAGGCTTTAGTCGCGTGCGCTGCGTAAATCACAGATATACACTAAAGTAATGGAATAGAGAATTGTATATCTATATACTTTTATGTTCAAAATTAGATTTCCACGTTTTTTTTAGTAATACTCGTAAATAGCGTATTTGCAATGCTTAAACCAACTGAATTATCACATTTACCTATATAGAACATACGTCAAATAATTTAGGAGCATGACTTAAGTAAAACGTTAAAATGTGTAAAATTTCACCAATTAATATATTTTTCAATAAATATTTTTATTCCAGATATTAGTGACTTCTGTAAACTAAATTGGATTTTATAGTGTGTGGATTCACTGTAAAATGTAGCAAACAACCCAAAACGAAAACAATAGTAAGTAACGTGAAACAACCGGCAACGGAAATTGTTAATGTTGTTATTTTGGATACACATGTTTATTGCTATGAAACATGGCAGCCTCATAACAATCCCTTTCACTCTCCACAAATTGGAAGGAGCGTGTAAAGAAAAACATGGCCATAAATAAAACTGGCAGATCAACTAGATAGACGGCCATTACCCGAGATAAGCGCAACTTATATAACGTGGTACGTTCGTCGAGGCAGATTAACGGGAAGGAACTGCGTTTGTGTGCAGATATCGATACGGGAGTATTTTGGCGAGTCACAGCTGAGAAATTTATTGTAGTGTTCTGGGAGATATCTTCTTACGGACTCATTAAAAAGGAGACACGTCGTCCATAAATCAGGGGCAGGAGCAAAGCGGGTGCGGCCGCGACGGCTCTTATCCGCTACGAGTTGCCGGCAATGGGCGCTATCCGGTTCTGTTGCCGCGCCTTCGCGCCTATTGTGTCGTAGGGCCACTCTGCCTGCGCGGCGCTACCAAACAAACGAGCATTCAACTTCATTACGTTATCCCCTTTTTCGATACTTTGCTTCTCGCGGAAGTATTGTTGAGTAACTTTCGTTATTCTTATGTCCAAGTTTGTCTACATCGAGAGTAGTCATTACTTTGTTCCAATTAGTTTTGAGTAATAGCAGTGAACTTTGTCACTTATAAATAATATTAATTATAATTATTTACTTCGTCTTCTTAACAGGGGCTATTGAATTGTTATAATAATAACCAAAGTACCTGACTGCTCGATAGTATGATTCTACTTCATTCAAAAACATACTATTGTTAACTTAATGTAAAATAAATTCTATCGTCGTGCCATTTGTTCATCCCCAATAGGTAGCGAGGTTCAGACGGCATGCAAAACCTGAGTGCATATCATATATTTGAATAAATTGCGAACCCTGGTCGATTATCTGGAGTGTGCTTGTTTCAAGGAACTTTTTTGATTGTTTGGAAGTTGCATATCACGGAGTTTCAGTTCAAGTTAAAATCGTTTTTTTTTGCTACTACATTTTCCAGAGTACTTAAAAGCACTTTTCAAAAGTATCAAGTAACTAACCTCTTTTTCATGAGTTTCCTTTTAATGGGAGGAACGACAAAAGGCCATTTTATATGAACTATTCCTGTATAGGCTTTGATCCGATAAATATCGATTCCTAGTCTTCTAATTATCTGTGGTAATTTTTATGCTTAAGATTCTTATTTTGTTGCATAAATATTATATATATTTCAGATATACCTTGAATAATGTCGGACAATGTGCCAGATATTTAAAAAAAAATTGTGATAAAATTCAGATCGAAAGAATAAATACTATTACTAAATAAACCAACTCTTTCTGTTTTAACGTTGTCTATTTTCCACTGAATAATTTGTCTGTTTTCCACTGACTTCATATTTGGGGGTCTAAAATTTACAAAGTTTTTATCCCCCCTGTACTCTTATCATTAGTACTTCATTATTTACGTGGATTATTTTTTTTGCTATTAATAATAAGAAAAAGTAAAAAAAATTGAGTATCATAAATGAGTAGTATGTCAAACCCTGCACATTGTTTGAAATTTCAGGATACTTAAGATTATTTTTTAAGTCAAAGAAAGGTTATAAGTTTCTGACTGAGTAACAAGTCAAGTTAAAAAGCTTTTAACAAATTTTAACGTCCCTACTGTTAACTGTTGAGGAAACCCCTCGTTTGGAGCCAATCCGGGCAGTAGCATCAGCTCACGTTTATCATAAACTTGCATTGTCATCGGGACTGGGCCAGTATGTAAAATTTCAGCTCAATCGTACACCGAAAAGTGAGTCAAACTTAACTTGCAAGATTGCACCTTCACATACATAAAAAAAAAGTAAAGTAGCGGCCTGTTACAATCCCACTGCTGGGAATAGGCCTTCTCTATCTGTTTCTGGAGAGAAGGGTTGGAGCTAAGACCTACTACGCTGCTCCAATGCGGATTGGTAGGTTACACATATCTCCAGAATTCTCTAGAGATATGCAGGTTGCCTCACGATGTTTTCCTTCACCGAAAAGCGTGTCATAAATTGCAATTATCAATTAGACACATCAGTTTTAATAGAAAAACTCATTGGTGCCCGCCCGGGTTTGAACTCGTGTTCCCCTCGAAAAAGTCGCACGGTCTCACCGCTAAGTTAAATGAAAGCTTTCAATTAGGATACAAAGTATTAATAAGAAATTGGGACTATTGCCAATGTAAATGTACATATCGATCTGTCAAGCATATAGTATGAAGTCTACAGATATTAATCCACAAAAGGCTTACTATAAATCAGGCTTTTTAAGTTTAATGTTAAGTATGCATCACGTATAGACGGCTGGTTACGGGTTTTCGCATCATTAATTTTGACGTATGGCCACGGACCGGCTATAATGGCGTATTTAGTGCGAAAACAGCCGTTGAACCGCTCATATAAGACAAAAACCGCGCTTTTGTTAGTGGAGCACATCTCACTTACTTTAACTCTATGCGCACAGTTGTGACAAATAGCTTCACATGTAAAACCTCATTAGATTCGACTTTTTGTTAAGCTCGTTGGGAAGGTTTAATTCCTAAACAGCTATGGACAAAGTTGTATATCCTAGAGTTTTGATTTTTTGCCGTATTCTTGAAGGAAAGAGACTTGCATCTTATGCTACACTACACTGTAACTTAACACACCAAGTAATAAATAAAATACAATATATATATAATATATTACAGAAACAATTTTTTCTTATTAATTTCAAACATACATACTAATGTATGTTCTAAATTAATAAGAAAAAAACTAATAGTCAAGTATGAAATTGTGCGATATCGGCATTTTAAAATTTTGGGCCCCTTTTTTGAATTTGATTAAACTGTATGTGACAAAAGTAGTTACTAAGCTTTTGTATTGCTTATCGTATATCATCAGTTAAATAAGTAATTAGTCTAATGAAAAAGACTTTTAATCTACAATATGTGATAGGAAGATAGGCGACTTCAATTTACTTAGTAAAAAAAACAATACATTTTATTCATATAATTAATATCACTAATTAATTAATAATTTACTATTACCTTTAAGTTCATATGACGTTTGTCAACCCATCCGTATCCAAAGCTCATAGAAAATCAGCATCATAGCAAATCGGTGTGCCACGGTCAAGTTATTTTCATTTATTGATTTTGTAGAGAATTTGCATTATGTTTCAGATATGCCAAACAAAAAAAAATACTACAGACTTCTTAATTGCACAACCTACACTCTAAAAAGGTCCTATATTAAAGTTTATATCTTCAGCGTACACAGTACAGACTTCTAACTAGTGTGGTTTTTCATCACTTGCAGCCAATTCTATATTTAGCCTTAGGTATCCTCTGGGACGTAAGATGTTCCTGTGCGCCATACTTCAATAAGCATTTGGTATATTGAGGGTATTTCGAATCATATAGGTATTGTATTTAACAATTTAATGCATAGATTTTGTCTCTTGTTCTGTTTTAAACCAAAGTATCAAACAAGTTGATAGTTGATATACGTACCACTATGTCTATAAAATATAACGTTGATCATGTATGTCCCTCGAGCTGATAGTGATTTGGAATCGTTGTAGTACATGAGGGAACCACTGACGATAATTGGTGTGGCATTTCGCCGCTACAGACTAGCCATCACAGGCGTAACAGCTAATTGACGGGTGATTTCAATTATTGCACATCGGCAAGTTCACGAAATCTTGCCACATTCTATGCCATTTCCGGTGTAATGACCGTAGACATTCACTTAAAATGTCGTTGGCAGTTCACTCGTTGTGGATTTACGACAGTGAAGACGACCAATAAATGCAAATTTTATTGTTTATGGCAGACTTAACGGTAGTGAACGATTTTACCGAAGCATTAAAGTGGCCCTCCACAGCCTGTAGCACATCTAAATATAATTTATTATATGTACATTGTTTAACAGAAATAAGATGACGGAGATAAAAAGGGTTTAAGTTTTCAACGTGGATCCTTAAAGTATTATACTGGTGATTTCAATAGAGACTAACAAGCAATATAACAGAACTAACTACTTTGCTATAATTCGCACGGATTATATCAAAGTAGTTAGTTCTGTTATATTGCTTGTAATATGGAATTCCGCAAAGTAACGCCTGCTTCTATAAATCATATAAATCAATAGAGACTGCTAGAAAAAAAACCATTTTTTTATGTACAATAAAGTGAAGAGCTTTACAATTGTAAATAAATCTCAAGCAATGTTGTCCTTGATCTGACAAATAAGCTTACACCTCGAGAGATATGGATCAAATAGTCCTTACTGCTTTTAATTAAATAAATAATGCAGATACGACATATAGATAAGGCTTGCAAGTGTAAATAATATTTTTGTTAATTAAACGAAAATGAACTTATTACGTTATAAATTATATAATAACTAGTTTCTGTATGCGACTTGCGTATATATACTGTTACTGTTAACAGTCATTCAATGATGATATCGAACCGTTGCTTCTCTTCCGATGTTAAAGAAGGGCAAACCAAACAAGTAGATTTGTAGCTTAGTAAGGATGTTAGTAAGGAGAAGACATTGTAGTCTTATCTATGTATCTAATAAGAAAAAGGATATAACATTCTAATATTTTATCAAATAGGACCAGTTACTAGGTACATTAATTGCTTTCAAAAAACACAATAATCCTAAGAACACTAACGGTCCATGAACGATAGTTATAATAAAAGGATGTTCCTGGGTACGATATAAGAACGGCACCGAGTGGACTGTCCGAGGTTGATAAGGCTATTAAAACTTGCACTATATACTACCGCCGGGATTAACTGCGTACTTTCAATTGATTTTAAAGTAAATCCCTTCCCAAGATATAAAACAAGTTTAAGGACAGACCAATACCAGTTTGAAACGTCTTTTGAGATACCCGTAATATTGCAAGCCAAACAAAAGGAACACATTATAAATGGTGAATCTTTAATCAATTTGCTATCTTGATAAAGAGAGACAAGTTTACTAGAACAGAAATTAATTGATTATTATTTTTAAAATATTCGGTATCAGAATGTGTTTTTTAGAGAGAGAAAGTATATTTTAGATGGTATAGTAGTGTAGTGTGTTGGGAGCCTTATATTTTATTATACCTTACGTGTAAACTAGTATAAGATTCAGTATTTAGCCTATTATAAAGGAGTATTAAAGAAGACTTCAATGCATACGGTTGTTTGCTTTCGTAACCCACTCCGCACCTTACAGTAGTATAGTTTTTTTGATTTGCAAAGTTACCATTAAGTAAAGAACAGTAGTAATTCATCAATTAAATTTTTTGAATTTAAATTTATATAGTACTTCTTAATATAATTGTACTCTCAAAACTATGCATGTTATACTAACGAAGATAGTATGCTTTTTTTTTAATTATTACTCAAGCATCATACACTATATACACTATGATGCTTGGATTTTTTTTATTCATTAGAACACATTATCCGCAACGATGACGGCAAAATGATACCTAATAACGATTTCACAATCCAAAATCATGTGTTCCGGCAAAAGTTACATGCCATAAAATTTTGTTCAAAGCAATTATTGTGAATAGTGCTCACTTCAGCGATGGTAGAAATTCGCGTATAAATCGCGTCACAGACCACAAACAAAAACGTGCATGTGGACCGGCGCCCATTATTCTCCACTGCATAATCGCTTCGTCCGACGCCCGCATCGCTTCCCGTGCTATTTTATTTCCTCCCAGCACAGTTGTGTTTCAACTAGGCGGAGCTTTTTCACTAACGCTTCGACAGGGAAATTAAACCATGTTTAATTCTGTTTAAGGTTTGGTTCCGGTTACAGGAGCCAGTGAGCCGACGTGAACGGCGACAGACCAAAGCCACCACGCTACAATTCTGGCACAATGTGTGTCCGTTTTAATAGGATTAAACTCATTGTTACATACGATCTGAAAGGACCATGAGCCAAATGAGATTGTTTCTAGCGAAATCGAAGAGAATATTGCAATTGCTGTTGTTCGATTGTTAAAAGCAATGTTTTTTGGTTTTTGTTCTGGAACTAATGAAATGTTTCCAACAAATGTATTTCCGCATTGTGATATTAACAAACGACCTCAAGAGATAATTCATAGAATTACGCGCTAAATAATTTATAAATAACAGAATTAGGCTTCCAATAGACATACTATATTTTCACCAATATTTGATTCAAAACAGTTCAACTAAAAAATCGTATTTATATAAGCAATATTTTCAGTGTTGCTATATTTCTCATTTTAATTTATATGTGTTTGTGATTATATTATTCTTCATCGATTGACCGTCTCGCAAAGCAAAGAAGAGCTTTCCGATCGTATATTTCGGAACACAATTTTTTCTATAGGCAAAAGAAGGTAGAGGAATAATATTAATTATAATTATGTAATAAAGATTGTAAAAATATTTCTTAGCTTAGAAAATTTAAAAATTCTTAATATGTTAATGAGATTTGACACAATCATTTTTATGTATGTTACGATATTTCTATCATGTTTCTACAAGTTTTCTTACGTCGAGGGTCAAATACATTAGAAGTAACCGACTATTTATCCATTTTTCTTTTTTTGTGTATGAAATATAGTTGAAAATTCTTAATATCATTATGGAAAACTAGTTTAAAATCATAAAATCTAGAATGTTAAGCCGTTATTCGTATTCATTTGGCGAGTGGAATACTAATCAGTTGGCTGCAAAGCAACAATTTCTTGTTGCCTAAATTGGGTTTACAATAATTGGGCACTTAACGTCATTCGTAATAAAGTAAATTCGGCGGCGTGACCGTTCATCTGGACGTTTCAGGCGAAGGTTGTTAGGAGAGAAGTTAAAATTGAATTACAGTGAGCGTACCGCGTTGATCGTTTGATTTTGAGAAGCATGCGCTTACGTGATCTAGGATCTAAGATCTAGAATAAATTGTTGTATAAATACCAAAATACATAATATATTTTGGTATTTATTCTATTCCAATAACATCAAAAATACCGCGCCCATTAAAATAATTTAGAACAAATTTTAACACAGAAATGATGTTAATTTGAATACTAATGTATAGTAACGTATCAGGTGAACCCGACTAATTTCAAGCCAAAAGTAATAATAAAATTATTTTGCTATAATCTGCGATACATTGTATCGATTGTATTGGATCTCCGCAAAGTAACGCCTAATTCTATAAATTATTTAATTTCAAGCCCATACAGGCTACTTATTCATAAGCACTTTACACGGCGTTACCGTGAACTACGGTTAGCACCGGTTAGTTTAAACTTAAAAATTTAAATACAGTTGAACGTATATTTATTTATAGAAACGTCATAAGATAATTATACATGTAGGTTTCATCACAATATTTTTTATTATAGTAAATAACCCACAGGATCAGTACTACCATTAGAGTCTAAATTTTAAACATAGCTTATAAAATGAAAACTTGTAAATTTTATTATTACCTTTGTATTAGATATGACTATACCATAGTAACGTATATTGAAATTTTTTTAAAATTCAAACTCAATAATTGAAACTTTTGAATCATAAGGGGAAAAATAAGTTAAATTGTATTAAAATAATTTATTTTCTACTATACATATCCCGCAAAAATTTATAATAGAAGCGTTTTAAGTTAGTGAGAAAAATCTTTTGGTTTTAGCTTCCACGATACCCGTATGCCTCATTTCGAAGGCAAACAAACTTAGTTTTCTAGGTTAATAGAGAAAAGGGGCACGGTATACGCCTCTGGAGGACATGAAATAGAAATGTTCACAATAGAAAATGGCATATATTTCGCACTTTGGGGGAGCCGGAAAAACGGAGGTGATAACACGCAAATAAGTGAATAGGTAGAACACTATAGAGGTTTGAATAAGAAAAAAAAACTGTACGAGACATTTCTTTTGAAGATATAACATATTTTTTTCTGTACGCATATATTTCCCTAAATATAATTAAAATTTTAAATATAATATCTAATGCTTGCTTTTATGAGTAAACTAAAAAAAAGCAGTAATCATACATACAATTTAATAAATTGCTCTTAAAAATCACTCGCACTTATCGTTATTAATATGACAAAACAAACTGCGTTTTATTTGATCGTAAAAATTAATCATAATTATATTATATTTAATATTTATTATGTTTCAACACTGAACTTAAAATATTGTGCGCATCTAACGCTAGTCCCAAATTGAAGTGAAATTCTCACTTGACTCTCTTATAAAACTGTAGTACTTTAACAGTCTAGTTATTATAATTTGTTTTTTGCTAATTTTGTATGATTAATAGGATTAATATCTTAAAAAAGAGATTATTGTGGTGTGATTAGGTTTGATCGGAAATTAATTACTATTTCATGAATATATGAAACAGCTTCTTTAAAAATCCAATCCATCAATCAATTCAAAAACCATCTAATCATCATAGCATCTTCATTCGCGACAACTTAATATGATAAAATTCCATCAATTAGGTACTATGTGTTTTCTTATTGTTTCTGAACGAAAAACTGCAATTTTTTTATTATACATATTGGTTATACAAAGTTTAATTCTACTAAATTTCATCAATAGTGTTCCAGCGGATTAGCTGTGAAAGCGTGACATACAGACTGACTTTAGCATTTTTACTACGAGTATGGTATGGTATATATAAAATTTTATAAAAGCTTCATATTCAATGTGAAGTTTCCGAAGAAAACTAATTATGCTCTAAAATAACTCCGAGTCCTATTGTAATGTCAGCTTGAAAGAAATTAATGTCTCGATATCGGAACGGTCTCCTTAATTGCCTAACCGCGTGCACAAGCCGCGTTCCATTTTCCTTGTATCGATAATGCGAGCGCAAAAAATCTATCGTAGTGGTGCCAGCGTACTGCCTCGGAAGCAGATCGGAGCAATCAGGATGAAAATACTTTAACGCAGCAATTCGGCGGCGTATTGCGGATGTGTTATTTTTATCTATAGACTATGTAGCTTTGTGTGGGCTTGGTTTGTTACGATGGCTTTACGATTATAGACATTTTTCTCTATTTGTTATGTTTTGCGTCTCCATGTCATAAATTTCAAGTTTATTGTACACGCTTCAACTCTTTATTTCTGTAAACTATTATCTATTAATAATAATAATGTTGGGTATGGAAAAAATTATTTATAGAATTAGGCGTTACTTTGCGGAGATCCATAATACAAAAGTAATAATAAAATTATCTTGCTATAGTCCGCGATACAGTAAATAGAAAATATATATAGTATTTAATGTATAGTGGACTATCAGTATTTTCATACCCGATACGTGCAGGATTCGTAAAAACACATGCACAAACCTCCACCACTTCCACCACAATACACAAGCACTACACAGGTTCACTATCACAAACTCAACAATCGTTTCGCCCCGCAACCGAAGCATCATCAGGAGATAGACTCCACGACAAAATCGCAAAGATTTGCGATTTATATGTATGAAATTACTGAGAGTCCACTATACATTAAACACTATATATATTTTGTATTTACTGTATCGCGGATTATAGCAAAATAATTTTATTATTACTTTTGTATGGAAAAAAATATTTTAAATTAACATTAAGTTTGTTAAACATTTGCAGTATTTGTAATTTTTTTTAACTATTTTATTTTTCGAATTTCGTAGGCTGCTGAACTGAGTTCATGTAAATTTTTGAGTCCGCAAAGATATAAATACATAACACTAGAAACAGAGAAATAAGTCAAATATATCATTTCATTGTTACTTATAATTTCTTAAATTCTCATAAAGTTCCAGGCGAATAAGTTCAGTGAGAAAAACAAAAAAACGTTCAAGAAAATAATTATTTATGATTGCATTATATTCATATCACCTTTAGTAAATAACATTGTTTTGGTAATAAAATTTGTCCAAATATTATGGAATATATTGGAACCAAATATTAATTTTATCGTTGGAGAGATATGCATTCATAAACTACATATTAAAATTATTATTCATAAAATAACATTCATTATGAAAATTCATTTCTGTTCCGAACACGAGTAATAGCGGCATTATTTACTGATGTATTTAAAACAATTAAATCTGTTAATAACGCGAGTACGCGCCATGCTTTCTGTAGATTTTATGTGACAATTCCATTATTTGCAGTATTGATTGCTTTGCATCAATTGCGATATGCAAATATTAGCATCGCTGCCTGACCAGCGGCCGGCAGATTTACGTGTCGCAACGCTCTGTTATGCAATTACATCGGCTTATTAAAAATTAACTACCACCCGAAAAATTGCTAGGGTTTAATAAAACATCGTACCTATAAACTTTGATTGAGGCTGCGCTTCTCTATCATACCAACCTCGCTATGATTATTATTGCATGATGTACAAGTTTCATATACAAAACATTTTATAATATTGATTTATATTATCTTGTATGAAACGCCGTAAATGTAATAACTAATGGATAACTAAATGATTGAATATTAAAAAATATATATTGTAAAATAATCAAAGATTCTTTAAAAATTTGAAGTTTGTGCAATTTTTTATATAACAGATAATGTTTTTAAAATTTTTTGTTGTTGTTTGGTTTTTTCCTGCACATAACATTATTCAATACGATAAACTATTAGATAGTTCTAAATTTTAGTCTACTAAGAATAAAGCACACTCTCTAGGCGGAGATAATCATGGCAAACCATTGGGAAATGTAATTGTAGTGTGTCAAATGCACTATAAAACTAGCAATCTACTAGAATTGCATTTGATTAATAGCTTGTCGATGTTTGTTTTGTTGGAGTTATGCATCGTCGAATCAAATATCAGTATAGCTTAGAGTTTCATAGAAATCGACTTAAATAGATGTCTGACAAAAAAAATTTGACGTTTCAAACATTTTTAACCTTTATACTATACTAAACTGCAACAAACAGTTTTACTATACTGCAACTGCTTTAGTACTGTAGCCTTATTTAAAACTTAACATTTTTTCCGACATTAAGTTGAAGAGTAGCATAATATTCATTACTTATTTGTTTCTGGTGTCATGTTACTTTGTTTGAAAGGTGAATATTTCACAAACATTTTATGTGTTCTTTACAAGTGTAATAATAGTTTAATAAAAATGTAGATGAATTTTAAGATCAGAAGCTTTAAATCAGTACAATTTATAAATATATACTTAAATGCTAAATTACATTTTGCCCAAAGCGAGGCAAATCGTTATCAGCCCCAGAAAGGAGAGACATTGTTAACAATCGCAATCGAAGCCTTTTATCGGGGCCAGACGTGAGCTACTAGATTACTATTTTTTTTGGGGGATTTTCATAAATTACTTTGAGGTTTTATAGTATAAATTAATTAAAAATTACAATTTATCTTATCATAAAAATATGTTAAGAGATTTAAGCAGACGTTTGTATTAATGATAATCACGTGAGCAAAATAGGTGACATGGTTTTTGCAACAGTTTTAGGTTTCGGTGTTTAAATTACATTTAGTTATTTATTAAATTAAAAAAAAATGCTTATTATAAATTATTATTACGGGTTTGACATGAAAGAACGAGTGGAATATTCAAAGTTAGGCTAACCATTCTGCTTTATAATATTACTTGTACGACTCGTGCCTGCGAGTTTGAAAGTCGTAAAACAATATATGAAAACCGTGTTAAGTCACCGGTGTCTTTTGTCATTGAGCGGAGATTTTCGTGGCAATATCTTCATATCCAAATTCATACTAGTATTATGCAGAATGCGAAAGTTTGTCCGTCTGTTACGTATCACAAATAATCCGCTGAACAAATATTAATGAAAATTCGTATAATTAAATTTCATATACAGCCTAACATAGATGATAGTAATTTTCGTTATTTCTTCAGAAATATTTAAAAAATTCAAATCAAATAATTGAGGGAATTTTTATAATAAAGTCGTGCGAAATAAAGTCGTGGGCACAGCTTGGTTAAAATATATTTTTAAAAATATTTTATTATTTTTTCTTTAGCAATATCGAATAATTGTAACAGATGACAAACAGATACAGTTACAATGCGTAAAGTTTCACCAGTAATCTTGCTCTGTAACATTACTCGTACGGGGAGTGGTTGCGAGTTCCGAAGTCGTAAAACAGCCCCTGAAAATCGTATTGCGCATGGCTCATGCCACTAGACGAGATATGTTAACCTTTGCTTTGAGGTTTCTCTTTATTTTCTTACAGCCTCGTACTTGGAGGTAATTAAGAACCTTTTCTATAATATTTATTATGAATATATATGATAATATGTTTGTGAAGTTGTCAGTAGTTATTTGTCGTCGAATCTGGTCAATTTTATAAGGATGCGTAATCATCGTATATACTTTTTGATTCTATGTCAATTGATCGTAGTATGAAAACAAGTTCTAAATACTACATTTTTATTTTATTAGTACATATCATATATTATATGTCGATTTATAATAACACTGAATATACCAATATTGCAGTTCCATTATGGTTTGCAGTGAAAGGCTTCGTTTACGACATAAGTGCGGTAAATTGATAGTCCGAGAAATACAAGCGTTAGCCGGCATGTTTTTACCATTGCCTACGGTTGCGAGTATAGGCAACAACCCTCCAAACCAGCAGAGGGCTCCGCGAGGAGTCTGAGATTTGATAACGTGTGCGATTATCAATATTAGAAAACACATAAAATGCCCTGTTTTCACATTGTGTTAAGATAATAGTAACAGATAATAACACTGATAATTCACTCGTAGCTTTTATGATGGCACAAATTATACTACTAAAATTAAATTGAATATAATGAGATGATATTCAAGTATGGTAGCTACACGACCATACTTGAATATCATCTCTCTTTAAGAAAGATTTTTTAAATCTTTCTTGTTTAGAGAGATCTATTTTCTTAAATTTTATACGAAAACCATTCATGAATATTTGAATTTTTATACAATACTGATCTAATTATTTCATTATCATCATCATGATTTATAATGGCAGAAGAATGATCGTTTCCAGGTATATTAACTGTGTTAGTAAACATCATGTTGTGCGTTCGAAAAAAATAATTGTTTCTAAAATGAGCGATATTCTAATCGCTGATTAAAGCAATATAATTCATTATTTTTTGTATTATGGAATTCCGAGTACTTCTATAAATTACTGTACATTCTTGTTTTTACATGGGTTGTATTGCCGAAAAATCGTAAAGCTCGCAGGCGGTGTTCAGTGAATATAATATATGCTAATGAGGGTGAGCAAAAGCAGCGGACGTGACGTCACGCGTTGGGCCGCAGCGCCGCTTAACGAGTGGGTGTGCATTTTCAATACAAAACCCGCCACTATACTACTTCGTAGAGACAAAATTAATTTAAACAAAACTACCTTTTTTATTATATCTGGGGCTGAAATAGAAAAGACATTCAGGGGTGAAAAATTGCAGGATTTCTTACTATAGAAATAAATTAAAGGATTTCAACAACTCAAATAAAACATTCTTTTTACTGCAGTAACTACCCTTAAGTACAATAATTCTTAAAGTATTATCCTTACTAATATTATAAAAGCGTCTGTCTGTCTGCCGGCGAATCCGCTGAACCAATATCGATGAAATTTAGCACTATTAATGCTTATATACCGGGCTAACATATATAAAACCGTGCTTTTTTTCTTATGGAAAAAGCAGGAGATTGAGAAACTATGTCTATTATCAGTATATCAAGGTTTTTTATTTACTACGTGTCAAGGTCAAGTCTGTTAATTAATGAAATAGGTTCTTTATTACGCGGTTTGCCTAACGTCGAAAAAGTTATTTTAAGAAAGTTTTTATATATTTCGGATTTTGTTTATTGGATAGATTTAACTGAGCTATTTTAAAATACATTTCATTTAAGTCATATGGGTTATTTACTAAAATAATTAAACTATGCTCTCGAGATAACAATAAATCACTTTCAGACTTCCCGGATCGATCTGATTTTTGTGATGAAGATATTCGCAGGCTATTCCAGAGTCACAGAAGCTACTGTTTATTCTTAGACTGTCCACGCGAACGAAGTTGAGGGTTAATGCGAGTTAGTATATGAAATAATAATTCGCAACTAATACATGCCTGAGAAATAAAATAGTTACATATCAAGAATGTCATAAAAAATTATTGAACATTAAAAACATCCGAAATTCCACAGTGAAGATATATTGTCGGAAACTCCATCATTTTGCCAGTTCGTTTTGTCAGAAAGTGCAGTACAATAATATAGATATCAATTTAGAAATTTATGGCGTTGTTAGTACGAACGATATCCACGATTTGACTGAGTCTGCAAAATCATTTTACTCATGACCGCTACCTTCTTCGAAACGTTGGCCTGAAATTTATTTTTTAATAAATCCGTTCAACATAGTTTTTTTAAGTAAATTTCAACCCATGTTCAACAAATAAAACATCCTTTGAAGTTGCGAGTCTAATAAATTATTTTATCATTATCAAATCAGTAAAAGTAAACTCAAATTTGATTAGCATACATCTGCGTGTTAAAATTTCATTATATTCTTTTCTAGCTTCCGCCAGCGATTCCGCCCGTGACCGTTATGTAACCTTAATACCCAAAACTAGTCTATGTCACTCGTACTAATCTCTCTACTCGTACTCGTAGAAATATCTCTATCCCAAAAATCACATCGATTCAAAGGGTTAATTTGCAGTGACTTACACCGCTACCAACAGCAAAGTATTCGCTGAAACTATTTTCATTTGAGGCATTTCTGCTAATACTTCGTATAAATTTTTAGGAATATTTTATACAAATGACATATGTATAGAATATATCATCATAAAAAAATCTTAAAAATCCTATACTAGGCCAAATTAACACAGACTTATTTTCGAAGTTTTTTTGGTTTTAAATTTTAAGTTATCGCGGAGTTAGAATAGGACACCAAAGGATTTTGTTTTCTAAGGAAATGTGTTTTTATGTTAAAAGAAATGATATTTTCTTAGCGAAGAAAAAGGTTTTCAAGATTTCACGGGGTCTTTCATTTTCTATAATGCTTAAACCTAGAAAACCTATTCCCATTTATGAAGGGAAATAGTTCCACGGAACAATTATAGTGTTAGTTTGCTACATATAAGCGTGGAAGGATCCTTTTTTGCAATCATCACGAAAATAATAAAAGTTAGCAACAGCCGCCCGTGAGGCGCCGGCTCAACACAGATCACATCGGATTGAGCTCCCTTTAACTTGTTTAGTATCAACTTTATTTCTTTCCTTCGATCCTTGTAACGTAGTGCGAGAGTTTTCTTCACAAGCGAGAAGATCATTGTTTAACTCATTAGAAAAATAAATGTATATTTACAACTGTATATTTACAACGTGTAAACGTGTAATCTTTAATACTTTTTTCGATAAAATTTATGATTATTATACCGGATTAAGTTTTGAAGCGTTTAATAGTCCCGATAAGTAACGAAGTGTATCTCTTGCAAGTGAGTGTGATAAATTTAAGAGTTTAATTTCATCTCAATATAAGATAATGATAAGGAGGGCGGTTAGGTGCGGCAAAGATAAGCGCAAGTATATTACTGAATTTGATGTGGAATTGTTAGTTAAATTACGCCCTAAAAATATTTCCAATATCTTTGTAGGTCCTTCTTTTCTTTCAACTGTTAGATATTCATGCTCAATAGCTTTAATAGAATTAAAGCTCCATAGCTTACCAGATAATGTGGTGTTTGAATGATCTCGCATTCCAACATCTCATTACCCTAACGCTCATCGGTTACAGTATATGCCTAAGTTTTTTAAATTAAGATACCAATATCAATACACTAGGGCATGACTAATATAAATTGGATCCTTAGCTGAGAAATAAAGAGATTTATAAATCATCTGCTCACATATACAAATCAATGGACTCAACTCAAATTCCAGAGATAAGTGTCTCCTGCCCATCTGCAGCATGATGTGTTAAACTTATTTTTACGGCTTCTTATACAGAAATATCCAGTATAATGTTTAAATTGGCAGAAATTGTCGAAATTTAAATTATATTATTTGCTACGTCATATTTGCATAATTTTTTACACTGGTATCATTAACATGACTTGAATATAAGGTAATAAAAAACTCTTTTATACGCGAAGTTATAAAAAAGCTCGCTCAAATTGTCTGATCAATACTATGATAAAACTTAATTGTACGAATACACTATGTGTATGTATATAGTGACTGAATTAGATATACTGTTTTTTCGTCGTGACTGCATCATCCATCACGCAGTGCCGACTGATTTATGGCAGTAACGTAACAGGGCGACATGAGCCTAGCCTACTACCGATGACGACGCGATTAGGGTATAGGGGCCGGGGCGGGAACATCGTCGTTTGCCGCGCTATATGTATAAGTTATGTGATCATTAAGATTTACAATGACAATATAATGATTTAAATTAATTATATTCTTGAGAAAGACTGTGTCAGTTACTTTCTGGCAAAAAATATTTCAATCAAATTTTTCTGTGAGCCGTCCAGCCGTACATCCAAAAGCCTTTTCTTAAATAAAAGAGAGCACATTAACTGTTGATCAAATGTTATTAAAAACTTTTTGCTTTCTCATAAACAGATATAGTCAATTTAAGAGAAATGCAAAATAAACCTAAATAAAACCATCAGAGGAAACACATGACACAGTGAATATTTACGAGTTTTAGGAATAATAACAGTCTAAAATGAACCTGATTCAACAATGCGGGCACATTTATTGTAAATAATCTGTGACATAATACGTTGCAACGTCGGAAAGTCATACCTATCAACTTGTATTCTCGCGAGAAAATTGCGAGTATTCATCACAAATGCGTGACGTTTAAAATTTCCAGCGCCCGGCCGCCAGCCGGCAGTGCCGGGCATAAATCAAAGTAAACACTAGTTTGGACGGTCCCACCCGGTGCATTACCTGTATATTTAAATTATCACATATTTACTGCACAGTCCTGTCTAATATTTCTACTAAACAAAAACTTTTAGTTGTTCTTACTTCGGAATAAATAAACGTGGTACACCATCTCGACATTTTGTACACTTCCGACTTACAGTGTACTTTTTTAATAAAATAACATTTCTGACAAACAATTCGGTGTGCATTATTTTGTTTTCGGGTACAGTACGTTATAAATACTGGTATCATCAAAATTGGTTAACATGATTTCTGGTTTTATACGAGCGGGAAGCATAATTACAGCTAAGTGTAGATATATGCGCGCATTGTGAACATTAAACAATGATCTCAACCACAAATAATTTATGTGTTTTATTTTATGTTGTTTACAGCACTTTCCGCTATACAGTTACTATAGAAATCAACATATTTAAAATGAACAAATGCGTATGAATTAAAGAATGAAAGCTTCAGTTCACAACTGTAATACAAATAAAAGTATATCCGTTTTGGAGACTTGATCCATCTACACATATAAAATACATCTCGAATAAATGACAAAACAGATTTCATCTACTTTAACTTTTCGTATCCCTATGTCTTCATTCATTAATACGTTAAGAAATGAAAGTATTTGTTTGGATAATTATAAATTACTGGGCCGTATACTGAAGGTCTACTTTTGCTTTTCATTCTAAATATTTTTACATTTACAGGTGTAGAAATACTATCGAAAATAGCGAATTTAACTACGAGTAGGATTTATTGGACGTTCTTGCTACATTTGTTTGTTTTGAAAAAATATCTTAAGTACTTTGAATTGGCCATTCGGAGTATTTGGTAAGCTTAAATAAAGTGTTTAAATTATATTGCTGTATAATGTAATGAACATTTTTTATGTTTTTGAAATGTGAAAGTTATTTTATGGTTTATATTTAAGTAAGTAAATGTCAATTAACTTTGCTAAATATGGGCAAAGCTGTAAGAATATACAGTTTCTTTTTATTATTAATGCTTTATATTCTATTATATTAATCATCTACCATGCATTGTAAAAGTAAAGTAACTGCCAGTTACTATGGCACTGCCAGCATAGGCCTCCTCACTCCGTTTTTGGAGAGAAGGATTGAAGCTAAGACCTACCACGGTGCTCCAATGCAGATTGTTAGATTACACACATAGCCACAATTCTGTAACGATATGCAGGTTTCTTTACTAATTTTGCCTTTACCGAAAAGCGTGTGATAAATTGCAATTATTAATTAGAGACATAAGCTGTAACAGAAAAACTCACTGGTGCCGGCCACTGGGGGTTTAAACCCGTAACCTTTGTAACTGTGCTTACATTTGTTAATTGTTCTTACATTTGCGTAAATGTTTTTAGCTTATGAAATATATATTTAAACTAAGGTTATAGTAATTAGTGCGGCCCAATATTATACTTTACATTTTTATATAACTCTGAATATAAGAAAACTAAAGTATGAGTAAAGCTGTGATAGCCCTGCGGTAAGATCGTTTGACTCTCTAGAGACGATCATGGGTTCAAACTCCGGGCAGGCATCAATAACTTTTTTCTATTTAAACTCTTGTGTCTAATTGATAATTGCAATTTATCACACGCTTTTCGGTGAAGGAAAACATCGTAAGGAAACCTGCATATCACTAAACAATTCTAGGGATATGTGTAACCTACCAATCCGCATTGGAGCAGCGTGATAGGTCTTAGCTCCCATTCCTTCTCTCCAAAAACGGAGAGAGTAGGCCTATGCCCAGCAGTGGGATAGTAACAGGCCGTTTTTTTTTACTTCCAAAGTATGAGTTCATTAAAATTGGCGATTTGCTTTTACCAAGTGAATTAAATTAATTCTACTGAATGTTTTAATGCTGTTAGAGCGATGAGACGGGAGAGTGTAAAGGCGCGGAGTCGGCACAAAAGTTCTAACGAGCACTGAGAGCATTCGAATCTAACTCTGCGCTCCTTGCTACACGCCCCGCGAGGCGCGGACGACACGAACCCACCCTATTGCATTTATTCATGTCGTTACCGCTAACGATAATTTTATCGTGTGCTCATTTGCCGGCGTCAGTATTGCAACCATCCGTCAGAGGGCAAATCGACAATTTGTGTGGAACACTAAAACTTTTATTGCTTCATAATTGACCTCGTCGCGTCTGAGTAATCCGCGAACATGGGCTTTTATTTGATGTAGCCCTCGTTTATTTGTTTATTCCGGTTTTTTTGGTGGCATAGTATTAATTGCTTTTGTTTGCCTCTTTGCTTTATTTTACTGTAACTAATATTTATTTATACAACCCTAATGTGAGTCGCTTAGGATGAAGTTCCGAACGTATTGTAAAAGTAGAAGTCCAAAGATAAGTTTGTATGTGCAACTAACTAGTCTTAAATGAAACAGTTACGCGAGACAAACATATTAAACGCGGATCACCGTGGTAATATGATATAACCCAAAATCCATAATAATATTATAATTACAAAAGTCTGATTGATGGTCTTTCTGTCTGTTATGCTTTCACGGTTAATCCTCTTAGGGCAATATCGATGAAGTTTATTTCAATTTAATCTTATAAACTGGGTGCACAATTACGATAAAAAAGAGGTCATTGGTACAACTAGAAATAAATATATATATACTATTCATAGTTGTAACGTATGTTTGTCTGTTACGCTGTTAATCCGCTAGAGCAATATTGACGCAAGTTTGCTACAATTGAATCTTATGTACTGGGTGACCACATAGAAAAGAAGGCGCGGGTGCAACCAAAATTCATCATTTTCTTATCCTTATCCCACTCTAGACGGAGTCAGCACAATATGTTTTCATCTGGTACTAATCCCTTTACAATATATGCTATCATTCATCACACAATCCATCCATCTTTTTCGGCCTACCTCTAGTTATATCTCCATCTACACTTACATTTATTCGTAAACGAATTTGATGTTTCAAAAAAAATAACATTTAAAACAGCAATAATTATAAAATATATTATTATCATTAATTAGATTGTCCTAAAAATATGCTGGCATTTAAAACAACAAAACTCAAACATGGCCATCTTAAAGAAGTTTTGAAAGTTGTAGGTAGTTAAATAGAGCAGTAGTTGTGTGTGCACGGTAGTTAAGGAAACTGGCCTCTACGACGGCGGTTGGCCGCCTCTGCATAATTGCACCAACTTTCATGTGCTTTGCATACATTTTCATAATTAAAAGATTTTTCTTCGCACCAACTGGCGAACTCGCCGGATATTATTTATATTCACTCATCTTTTTGTTAGTTAATTTGTTTCTAAAAATGTTGTATTGAAAGATACCGATTTTGGTTGATTATTGTATATGAAACTTAGCATGACCCGGACAGAAACGGTGTAAATAAATTGTTTGTATAGCATTGAACATACGCTATATCTTAGACGTAATACCTTTTATCATCATCATCATTCTCCTGCCCTTATCCAACTCTAAGTGGGGTCGGCACAACATGTACTAAACATGTTGTAACATGATTTGGCTAGGTATTTTACGACCGGCCGCCTGCCTGACGTCAACTTACCTTAGTCGCCTTTTACGACACCTCGGTAAGAAATGAGGGTGGTCTATTCTACTCAGCCGGATACCACGCGGCGTAGACGTAATACCTTTTATGTTATTGACTATTTGTGATACATATACTCGTATAATTATTAAGATCTTTTATGTTAACTTAAAACTCAAAATAATTATGAATACAATTTTCCACGGAATCTACTGACTAACATAGCATGCTTCCTTTAAATAGAATGAAAGAGTTTTAAACTTTCCTGAAGCATAATATTGCAGAAGCAATGTTTTTCTGTTAAAGAACACCTAAGTAAATTATGATTAAAAAGTGGGCAGATTCTTTACTTTCCCGATTTATTCATGACTCTTTGTGATCTTTTACATATTATGAAAATGAGGAAGAAAAGTCTCACCGAAAAGCTAATGTAAATGTATAATCTAACAGCCTCATTCACGTTGGAATCGCATAATTTTCAGCTTCGACTGTGGGGATAAGAAAAAAAAATGTAAAAGGAAGGTACTTTGCCTTGTAAAAAACAAGCCCGGAGTAAATATCTTACTTTTCCATTAAGGACATAAAAGCCATTCCGCGAGACTCGAATAATAACGAGGGTCAGCGTTGTCCGGCCGTGGCCGCCTCCGAATTTATTTGCATCGCGAGACTCCTCTCGGGCGCGGTACAGGGCGCTTCCGATTGCCCCAATAATGGCTTTGCGTGGCGCCGGGGGCGAAGAAATGCGGGCGCGGGCGAAAGGGGCGACCCAGCGTTCCGGGCGCACCTTACCGCGTCTTCCCAACTTTTCGCGCTTCACGATCATTGGCCTGCCCGTGCAACTTGGAAATTGCATTCGCCCGGGAAAACTTTAACCTTTGAGAAAATTCCAAAAGATCCAACGTGATTTTAACACAAACCAACTATACAAGCAATATAACAAAACTAACTACTTTGCTATAATCCGCACGGGTTAAGTGAATGCATGCAAAGCCAATGTGTATGAAGCAGGCAAAATCTACGCACCTTATACATGCAGGACCAGCCACCACATGCACCCCAAGGCGCAATTCACCAGCAACAACGCACACAAAAGCAGCACACACATCCACCACCACAATCTCGACGATCGTTTCGCCCCGAAACCGAAGCATCATCAGGAGGATAGGCTCCACGACAAAAATCGTACTGCGCCGCGCTACCCATACAAGCAGTCTTAAATAGTTCAACTCCCACCAATACCCTCCCCTCCGAACACATGTAGCAAAACGGAATTAGATACATTTACTTGCTGGTTAATTAAGTGACCATTATTATTTTTTATTATCTCAAGTTGCTCTAATGTATTGAGTCGGAGTCCCTTATCACAAGTGTGGAGAATATGAAATGAATGGTCATTAGGCACTTTATGACCGCTTTCTAGCAAATGTTTTGCAAAATTAGAATTTTGTGGTTTATTATTCCTAAACGTAGCCATATGTTCCCGGAATCGAACCGCAAAACTTCGGCCAGTCTGACCTATATATGCACCGTTGCACTCAGGACAATCTATTTTATAAACCCCAGATTTTTTACCCTTATCTAATACATCTTTATTTTTACACAACAAACTACGTAGCGATTGGTTAGTTTTAAAAGAGAGTTTAGTACCCGATTTTGATTTAAATATATTTGCCACTCGATCTGTTAATTTTCCAAAGTAAGTCAGACTGGCTTTATAATTAGTTTTATTAAAAGATGGTACCGCATACAAAAGTTTAGCGACTTGAGACTTGTGTTTATTTTTAATTATGTTTTTAACCGTGTCTGTAGTGTAACCATTGGAAAGTGCTATCGGTTTCGGGGCGAAACGATCGTTGAGATTGTGGTGGTGGATGTGTGTGCTGCTTTTTTGTGCGTTGTTGCTGGTGAATTGCGCCTTGGGGTGCATGTGGTGGCTGGTCCTGCATGTATAAGGTGCGTAGATTTTGCCTGCTTCATACACATTGGCTTTGCATGCATTCACTTAATCCGTGCGGATTATAGCAAAGTAGTTAGTTTTGTTATATTGCTTGTAATATGGAATTCCGCAAAGTAACGCCTGCTTCTATTAATCATACAAACCAACTATAGCTAATCACTTTGCAGTATCGGCATTCCTATTTTTTTTCTATATTTTTTTAAACTCTATTGTGCGTAAACTTCCTTTGATAGTGCTAGTATACTAGTGATAGTAATCATCACTGTTGTTTTCAAGTCTTTTCCTCTGTATAAGGCCCAATGGCAATTTGTTAAATTGTTTTATATAAACTGCGGACTTATTTATGGCATATTAAGCAAAAAAATGTTTTAAAACGTCATGCCATATTATGATTTAATTTAATGGGTTAACATAAAGCTGTCAGTACTATCAGCTTAATTAACAAAAAGATATCTTAAAGACAACTAATTGAAACATGACGTCTAGATTTATCAATAACGGATGTAAAACATGAGTTGACTCACAAATCAATTATAGGGAAGAACGTATAGTAATGGCCAGATGGAATGAAATTTGTGGAGTTATCATTTAACGTTGTGTAACGTGCAAATATACACACACACATTTTGCTGTTTTATTTTATCTAAAGTATCTCTATAAAAAATCTTCATATACTTAAGGGAGCAAAATAGCATCTCGTAATGCTCGCTTTTGAAATAATTTATTAAATGTTCTAACTTCTATTCAAATTACAACATTTGTAAGTATGTGGTGTGCTGCTATAGAGTAATTTTTTGTGAGATTCAATGAAACAATAAAATGATCCTCATCAGCTAGCTGTGCAATTTCTGCGTTAAAACTGATAAGGAGTAAATTCACTGCCGCCGTGTGGTATCCGGCAACAGGTGACAACATGTTTATAGCATGTTGTGCCGACCCCTCTTAGAGTGGGATAAGGGCAGGAGGATGATGATGAAGACTCCTTCATCATCATCCTCCTGCCCTTATCCCACTCTAAGAGGGGTCATTCATTGGTGTAGCGCAAGCAAATTATAAATATAAATGGTATGTTAGCAGTGTAAATATGAATACGGTTTTCCGTAAATTCGATGAGGGAAAAAAGAAAATATGTTTTGTAACTGCCGTAAAAGAAATGCCTTCTTTTTTACTTTTGCATATGCATACAAATGGAGAAAAAAAACCTAAAAACAGCATGTGACGCCAGACAAAATTTTAAATAACTTGCTTATCGTTGTGGTGCCGTAGGTAAGTAACAATTATTAAACAAGATATAGAGATGTAAAACATAAAAAAACACGTTCTTTGTAAAGATTTATTTGGTTGTGTTGAGTAAATAACAGTATCTCTATCCTTAACTTGTATATCCTTATTAATTCATTTATTAGTTGCCCAGATTACAACAATTACTTTACTACTTTATTATTGTAAAATATTACAGGGTAATCAATCTGACTTTTAAAGACATGCAATTGACTATCTATACTTATTATATATGATTGTCTTTAAAGATGATGATAACGTTAAATACAGAATTATATACTATTTAAAAAAAATGTGATATCATAGCATAAACAATATATATGTTGACAGGTAAACAATTTTTGTGAAAATTAATGAGGTAATTGGGAAAATGCTTAACCACACCCTTGTGAATCTTTCAACGGTACATTCACACTTAATTTTCTTGGAACAGCGGTAAGAAATAAAGTTAAAATTAAGACGCGAGTTTATGGGGCGTTACGGGGTGGTAGCGCGAGGCGGTTGAGCGGAGTACGGGGCGGGCGGCGCGGTGCGAGTGTGAGAGGCCATTCGAATTCACCGCGCGAGCTGTGCCGTAGATAGCGGCAGGCGGAACACGTACTTCACTTCTACTAACTCCAACTATTGACAATATTAATGCACGTTTAGCAGGCTCGACGAACTCCGTGCACCGCTTACCGAATATTACAAAACAACACATCTCGAACCAAAATTGCGAATTTCTTCTTTTTCATAAGGTGATCTTTAAAATGATTTATTTTCCGTTCTCTCAGCCCAGATCGTTCGCACTAATTTATTCTATATCAATTCCTAAGTGAGTCTCCGGAAGTAACGCAAATATTAGTCGGGCTGGGCCCACGTCGGTTGCCATTAATTCCAGAATTGAAATCTGGAATTGCGGCGGCGGCACTGGTGAATTTACATTCATCGCAGTAAGAACTTAAATCAAGTTCTCAGTTACGATTCAGTTGCGTTATTATTTTATTAAAATATGTAAATGACGCCGCTCCAGCGCGTAGATACAACGCTAAGGGCCTTACAATTGCGAGGGAGGATATCTCTAACGACACAGTATTTTCATTAAAAAGATTATTTATTACCGGTTTATTGAATACAGCTATAAATAAATTCTTGAAATTTAGTTAAAAGTTAAATTTTAATGAGAACTAATACAAACGGTATCTGGGTCTAGACAAGTATTACTTAACTGGAACAAGGTCTAGATAAGGTACGACAAAAATGGTAACCTTTTTGCTGATCTTTTTTAATTCAATTAATAATATAGCACATTCTGGCGACTGCTATCGCTGTTTCAGTTCAAACGAGACCTTCTTATAAAAAGGTTACCCGCATTAAGTAATCATCACAAAAGCAGTTTTCAATTTAAAAGGTATAAATGCTGCTACGGTTGGAAGCTCAGACACCCAATTACGCTGCACAAAAGCTGATTATAGCGAAAATGCGGGCAACAACGGGCTTCTAACTCAATGCAGCCTATGGCTATCGTCGTAGCAATGCTGTGGTCTATTCGTTATAATTTATAGTGGGTTTGGTTTTAAATTTCTTGTAGAACAACCACGTGGTATAAGTAATGCTATTTTACTCTTGGTCACGAATGGGAAACGATCTGATAATCTCAAATACATACTTCAACAATTTAAACTTAATGTTTAAAGCAATTTTAGCGAATATAATAAAATTGATTAAAAAAAAATGATTCAACTTACACTTTTGAATATTTAATCAAATTAAAAGCATATGGAGGCTTTTATTAAAATTTATTCTATATCTTGAGATAGTTCTGAAAAAATATTAACCGGCTTAAGGAATTGATTGGAACAGGAAAGTGACAATATATTCGAATAATGCGATAATCGCACACAGTATACAAATGTAAGCGATGTCGACGGTGACATGATTCTAACGTCTGATTAGAGTTCGCCTGCTGCTAGCACGGAATTTGCGCTACATGGCTCAAGTAAATACGATTTCTAACGCCTTGGGAAATTATCACGGTCTTGTAATACAGCATCCTACATCTATTCGTTTAAATAAACAGAAATGATTTATTTGCTAGTTCCAGATCTCATTGTATTGCAATAATTATGATATGAAAGATTTTAAAGACAATAAAACAGTGAATATTGTTATATTTACAGATAACAAAAATTAGATAAAATAAAAAAATCATTAAGTTTTCTATACTTTTATGAAAGTTTTTATTTTATATTGCTATTATAAAAAACAGGAAACAGGCTTCAAATGAAAAATTGTTGTTATAAATTTATATTCAACTAACGCTTTATTAAACTCGATGATATTTATCTACGCCTCTGTATATATACAAAAAGAAGAACAAGCATGTAGTTTCTTAGATACACTTTTAATCCTTCTTCCTGTCTCACCGTAGAAAAATAATGCAGTTGATAATTTCTTGTTATAGTCTACTACGAGATCATTCGTATTAACAATAGAAGCCACTGAGTCTATACTTGCCGGTATAGTCATCCTTTATTAATAGTATAAACCTAAGCCTTGGTTGAGTTATGGCGTCCCGTCACAAGCTTAAGATGTATGCAAACAAGATTTATGTAATTAATTTAGGTGATAAGAACAGGCTCGAGGCGCACAGTACAACAGACGTTTCAGAGGACAAAGGATAGTTACAAGTATATAATTATCAGAAGCAAGTGTTTAAATCTAATACCCGTAAGTAAATAATTTATTTTAGACTACCTATATTCTTATTATTGTGCCTGTTCGTTTGAGTATGTGTTGGCAACACCAAAATGTTAGCAGTAAGAATCTATGAATTGTATGTAGCAACACTCTCTTCTGTCTTGGATGGCGGAACGAATACACATGTTACGAAGGGCTCCGGTTTTTTATTGTGCTATTATACTAGTTTTACAGTCCGCTAACGTTCAAACAGTATGATAAGCGAAAAAGTATTGTACTTTAAATGTGATAACTAAAAACTAACAGAAAATCCTTGTGTACTTACAGATATTTTCATGATTTAAAAGATGTGTGTGATACGTAATTTCATAACAGATGGCGCTAGTAATACTTTGCTCCGCGGTATCGAAAACTTTCGTAATTATATAAAGCGTCCCAATACAAAGTGTTCGTTGGGATATAAATCGCCTACCAATTCCTAAGGTTTTAAAGTGCATCCTACTGGAACACTAAGCCTAAGCTACATTGTAAACGGTGCATCTTCCGGTACAATACATTCGTGGAATATTGTGAAGGACCCGTCCGCGATACTAACTTTATAAGTGAATAAAGTACTTTCCTGTCACTTGTACGTATTCTTTCCCCGCCTGTACGTCCGTCCGGTGCGACGTGTTACAGATGTTAATTTATGAAATTCTAATTAGTCTTGAATTGATTTGTTAAGGTAGTATGCTGTATGAATATGCTGACTATTTAGACTATGCCAAAAAATACCCACTGCGGCGTAATTTATTAATTAGAAAAAAGGTAACATAATCATTTATAACTGAAGTAAACACTTCATATCCATGGATGTAGTATAGAAAAAAGAGAGCAAGCGCCAGAAAGGATTGAGTATTAGGGAAAGGGCGAAGGGTTTAAGGCGAGGAGCCGACAGCCCGAAATATTTACGTTTATCTTTGGGTAACGGCTTCATCGCAAGCTTTATTACGACATCCACTCACGTAATCCTTCCTGCCGTCATAACTTCTAGTCTGCTGCTGTAACAATGTACTTAATCGCTTTTTACTTCCACTATGGTTATAGAATGCATTCCCATTCGATAACCGATATTTTATACTTTTTTGTTTAATGCTCAAAATCTTCCTAACCTAGTCCCCTAACACCTAAAGATCCCCTAACACATTAACTTCCTTGTCATGTCATGGAACTTTGTTGGACCATCGACCCTGATAATCACGTGTCTCTTTAGGAATAAAAAACGGGGTAAACGAATTACAATTTATATATGTGATACATATAGTAAATTTTCTACGATTAATCTATTCTGCATTATTAGTTTATGTTTTATTTGAAATATTTCAATTCGTTATATTTACGCATCAAAAATTTCTCTTGTACAATTGAAGTAGCTAATTTATGTCAGCTGATATAAAGTTTAAAATATAAAGATATCATTGTCAAAAATTTGTTGTATACCTAAAATTAAATCTTAAGAAACCATTTCAAACTATAGCATATATCTCCCTCTATTACTGGATGCATATGGTAGCAAGTAAAAAATGATATTAAAAGTACCCAAATGATTATGTAAACTAAAAACACTGTTCGGTATTTAATTTACGTTGCAACGAAGTAAATACCATTAGCCTAGGTAAAAGCTTAAAAAGCTTTACTAAAAGCTGGATATTGTGTGAGGTACACTCTATAAAAGTCCCTCGGCGTTAGTGGTAAAGGTATTTACAGTTAAATGTAAGAGTTGAATAGCTTTGTAGAAAGGCCTAAATTGAACGGGAGGATTGGAATACGGCAGCTTAGTGCAGCCGCCGGAAGTAGGCCTCTAACGGCCACCGTATAATAGCTTCTAAATTGACCCTTCTACTTCGGCCTTCGTCCGCCACGCTCGGTCGCCATTCGACTCAGCACTATCGTAATAATTCACGATACACCATAAAATACTGCCCAAGTCTTGCGATTGATCAATGTTTCAAAATCAAGTACTTATCTCTAATAAAATTGATCCTCTAACATCCAAGATATCAAGTATCGCTTGACGATTTTAACACAATATCATATCGAAGTTCCGGAAGTGTTGTTTCCTTTTATAGCCCAGCAAGCGATATAACCGAAGGGACTCGGAAAGCATAGCCGAGCACATAAAGGGACGAGCTGCGCGAATACTGTTAGATCCTAAGCCCTGTTTAGATTAGATCAGACCTTCGAAATAACAGAGAATGAGGACGTGGATTAACTACGGTCCGGGGCACTTCGGCCCGTGAGCCTAATGGGCCACTGTTACTGGTAATGAGGGGAGCGGGGATAGGGCGGGATCGCCTCTCGATTTGCTTTACTGTGCTCTTCGAAAATATTTACCGTTAAATTCAAGCAATTACTTGAGTATTGGAAGCACTACACAACCTAATGCTCGTGTAATATAATGTTATCTTAAGTAAACAAGATCGGCAATAATAAAAGGATCATTAAAACGTATAAATTGTCTTATAGTAATACCAAATTAAACAATGATTTACTATTTATGTAAGGAGTTAACTAAGAGATATTTTGACATTCTATCTACTGATGAAAAAAAAAATTTTATCAGAGTTTAATTTTAAACTTTATAAATTTAGTATTACTATGACAACCTAGATTATTAAAGGTGACAAAACCATGACTTAGTGTGAGATTGTTTTAAATATAATTTTAAAGATATGCATATCCTAAGATTAGATGTACAAAGGTTCATAATTATGTACAAAAGCCGTAAACAATAGATGTTGTTTCTATTTGATAGATGTCAATAATGAAAATGTCTTCTTTGTATGGTAAACAAAATAAAATAATACTCAACTAATTTTTACTTATAATTATTAACTCAATTATACTTCTAATATAATGAAAATAAATCTTGAATAATCTTTAATATGTAAATAATTTTTATGTCAACATTATCTTTAATTCGGAATTTCTTTCCATACTTATTGTAAAACTAAATACTTTACGTTACACTGCTATTTACTTCGCACAGAAGAAACCGTTATGCTCCCGTGAAAATATTTAAATAGCGCTGCGGGGGCCGCGCAGTCCCCGTAACCGCGGATCGATGTATGTTTAGTGCGGTGCGCTACAGATGTCCCAATGGCAGAAGTAAGGGTCGAAATTCATTTTTCAATGTCAAAGAAGAAAATTCATTAGAACTCTGAAATTACTAATGGCTAAACGGACGGAGCAAAATTCGCTCTTAATTTGTAGCAAAACTTTTTTCGCGAAATTTAAGAAAGTTTGCGAAACGAGTTTTAAAGTGAGAATGATGGGAAGAAATGCTAATGATTATTGTTTTGTTTTCATTATTCAACGGTGCCCGACAATGCATTTATGAAAATTTTCGTTCGTGTTTTAATTACAGATTATGATCTACACGTATTTGGTCTTTATGAAGTTATTTATGATGTAGCTTAGATATTAAAATGAATCGACATTAGTAACAGCAGTATAGGTGCATAGTCAGTATAGTTGGTTTGTAACATCGTTATCTAATGTTATATACAGTTGGCATCGCAACTTCGGTTGACTTGCGGCTGAATGATAATTCTTTTAGTGAGAATTGTACTGAGTGGGATCAATTTTACAATTAGACAAAAGATTAATTTTATTAAGCTCATCGGAGCAATCGCACATCCAAGTCTATATCGTCAAAATCATATTTTCATAAAAATAAAAAACATAAACACGGCTCTAAAAATCTCTTTTAGAGGGCTGGTGTAATATTTTTCATAATACTAGAATAATGTAACAGTGACATTCATAGGCGACGGATGGAGTGCTCATATTAAAGTAATAAATCTATAGCGAGTATGACGTCGCCGTGCGCGTTTGCAGCGGCCACCGGCGGCGGTCGTCGAGCCATCTGATATTAGTTTACTTTTCCTCTCCAACTTACTTTATTAGTTATCCTCCAGAGAGATAGTTTTCAAGTTATTGAGAAGCTAAGAAGGCGTAGGAAATATGCTCAATAATCAGACTTATTTTTATTGCGGCACAAAATTAATATTGTACTAAGCTGCAACATTTTTATTATTATTTTTTTATACTCAAGCTGTAGGTTTCATGTGCGCGATTTTGTTACGCGATAAATAAATTAAAGGGTTAATAAATAAAATATGATATTCAATTTTAAGATAATATAAACTTTTTCCGTGAATTTAGCTACAGAGAAGTCGTCTAAAACTTATGGAGAGAAAATGTATTTTATTGATGTACGTTTTTTCCATTGGGAACTGAAAAAGCACTAAGTAGATATTTGTGGGTACTTTAAAACTTAATTTCACGCCAAAGTAGTGGCGGGTACAGCTAGTGATATATATACAATAACTGCTAATAGGGAAATACATTTCCGTATACAAAATTAGGAATCATAAGATTATTTATTCGGTCAAAACATAGACCCCGAATGAACAAGACGGGTTTTATTTAATATTATTATTATGAATTTATCAGTTTTATTTTTTAGTAATATAAAATTAAACTCTAGAGGGACAGAGAAGTAGTTACAATTATTTCAGAATGCAATAGGTAAAGTTATTCTATCACCAATTTGTATAAAGTTCACGTTCAAAACGCGAATGACGCCTATATAAAAACTTCTGCTATTTAAATCTTAGTCTATACTCAGTACTATACTTAGTCGCCATCCCGTTTCGCTACTAAAAATCTAAGGAAATCAAAAATGCCACTTAGTTGCGGTTCCAACAGAAATAATCGTTTATTAATCTCGCATACATCTTTTAATGACTCTGCTGTGACCGAACAATTTCTCCAACTCTTTTTTTGTTGTGTTAAAATTTTGACAGGAATATACAGGAAACTTTCTTAACTAAACTAACTAGATAAGAAAGCCGCCAAAGTCTGTTAGGTCATCTAGTGCAATACAAATATAGACGGTTCAAAAGCTCGTAGCGGCGCACCATCCGACAAGCAATCTGCACTTTACTAACAGATCATTGATAGTGCTACATCGTAGCACTAACAATGTAGCATGAAAGATGTATTGTACTTGATACAATGTGACACTCTATATAAGTTTCATTGTTGTATGTAATATTAATACAATGTTTCTTTTCGTTTTCTTAAAAAATGTCGCTTATCTCTGCTATAGTATAACAACAGAAATATTATTCTTTGTATTCGTTTCCACGCATTCTTGATTTATCTTTCTGATTCTAAATTAAGTGTTCTTTTATATAAATCCGCTTTTTAGGACAACATAAATTAAAATAAACCTAGAAGTTAACAATAAATATAAATTGAGAAATTTGAAATGATATAATAACTAAGAAATTGCAAAAGCGCAAAAACATAAAAAATAAAATGGCATCGGTAGCATATTAACAACAAGTAAAAATATGTGCATAATTTAAAGAAAACGTTAAAACTTATGGGATTATTGTCTGTTTTAGATTACATAAGTGTAATAATACACTTACGAGAAGCAGGGAACAAATTAAAAATATCACATGAAAATAATAGTGAAACTGAACACTATTTTTGTCGTGAATACAGATGACAATTTTAAATTTTGAGTTATTATGGAATATAATCTGAAAAACTTTGTGGGTACATCTATTGTAACAACTAATAGATTTTGTGTATTTCAAGTTATGGAGGTTAAGATATTATGATTTTTTGCGAGTTACGGAGATTTCGACTTATTGCGTTTTCTCTCTTTTAAACGTTCTCATTATATTCAATTCATAGTAATTAATACGTTTAGATTACAATTGATACGAAATTAATTATTATATAAATTATATTTCTATTAATTACATTCTAATCTATATCATATATCTTCATTCTAATTCTTGACTGGCTCGTTGGCGCAGTGGGTAGTGACCATATTCCCGCTGAGGGCCAACATCTTCTATACAATTTGTTGGTTCTTCGAGTCTGGGTGTGTATTTGTATTTAAGTATGTATTTAAAATTATATATGTAGTATATCTACTAGTCGGTCCGTCACTCATAACACAAGTATTAAGTTGCTTACTTTGGGGGCGAACGACCGTGTGTGTAAGTGTCCCATATATTTATTTATTTATTTAATTCTATAAATTACAATTGATACGATTTGGGCTTCGAAAAATACTACAAAAATTTCCCGTTTCCGTTTAATAATTTAGTAGTAAACGGAACTCTAATATTAATTTTATAATATATTAAAATAACTTTATATGATATAAATACACAATGGTGTAATTAATTTTGAAGGCACAAGTTTATATGGCCGCAACCCTTGACCCTTGCTACCCACAGCGTCTATTTAATACTTGCTACGGGAATATGACCGAAATTTGAGGAAGTTTTATAAGCTTACTCGGATGGCACACCAGCAATTTTTGTTTCAAATTATTTTATAAAATTGATATTTTCGTAGCCTTGAGTTCTACAAATTTTATATGACATCTGGCTTGTGTCATTTCTAAAACTTATAGTCTCATTACTAAATTTGAGTTTGAGTTAATATAACTAATTTCTTGTCTTTCATTGTAATTCTTTTTTTTCATAATTTTCATCCGAAAGATCAGATTCAAAATCATGGCATTTCTACGACTTAAATGTGCACTTTATAATTGGCGTTTATCTTATCAATTACTTTACAGAAATGTATATAATCAATAAGAGTGGAATGTTCCCATTATATTTTTTATTCTTAAAATATCGTATTGCTTCACGCCGTGTGGTATCCGGTAGAATAGAATAGACCACCCTCTTTTCTTACCGAGGTGTCATAAGAGGCGACTAAGGTAAATGCCGTGTGGTATCCGGCTGCATAGAATAGACCACCCTCATTTCTTACCGAGGTGTCGTAAAAGGCGACATAGGTAACTTGACGTCAGGCAGGCGGCCGGTCATAAAATACGTAGCCAAATCATATGACAGCATGTTTGCAACATGTTGTGCCGACCCCACTTACAGTGGGATAAGGGCGGGAGAATGAATATCGTATTACTTCATTCACTCACATACATATCTACAACAACGTCTCTTGAGCTCTTGTTATCTGGGATTTTTCAAATTATCTCTCTTACATTATGTATTTACTGAGTGATTATGAGTACAATGACATCAAGCATATGTCAATATAGAATCTAACACATCCTAAAAAACGTTTAGAGATGCAACTTTTTATACAACTAAAAGTTTAATAAAGCCTTTTTTATGAAAAGACCTTAGATCTACAATAGGTATTTAACAACCAACAAATAGTCAATAACTTGAGTTAAGTAGAAAAGTTGCGGTGACATTTTCCAATCTCGGGGCCCGTGCCGTCATTCGAAAAGAAAAAGGATTGTCATTGTTGCGGCGCGTGCCGAGGCCTTTCCGGTTCTAGCACAAAGGCTTGTATTGAGACAGTAATCGATTAGGACGACTGCTTAGTTCTAGTCATAAAACAGTATTTTTCTAAGTATATCTTGTTTGTTATTAGATTCTATTATTAATAAATAACTTAAAAATAAAGTGTTAAATTTTATTGTGACTAGTATTTCGTTTCTTAGTTTGTTGTTACGCTGTTTAGTTAGTCATTTTGTTTTCAGTGACAGAATTATTTTTATTGCCATACGTAATGCTTGTGTTCGTTACTTTCGAATAAGAATCTGAAGAACACATGTATTGTTAAGGAAGTTTTCGCCGAGAACACCATCGGCTGTGTTCGTTATCCATCGGCTGCACTCGTATATGATGTAGACGCAATGTATTACGCAATATTGTGTGTATTATTTAAAGAAATATCCTTGAAAAATAAATAATAACCAATCATAAAATTACTACCATAAATTTAGCATAAAAATCGAAACTCTATTTGTACATTAGAAATTAAAATTAAAGTTGGATTTATAAAATTGCTATTCTATACCTAATAATGTTAACATCTACGTTTAAACAAAATAACTATTAAAGAATACAGATAATATAATATAAACTTCAGTTATACAAATAAAAGTAGTAGAAGTAAATATGTAAATATAAAAAATATAGAATAATCCTTCATTCCTTTTAAGACAGGCAATTATCTGATAAATAACAAAATTTACATCTAAAAGAAATCTATAGCAGGTAATAAATTATTAAAAGGTACAATTTGGCCACTGGAACTGCTAACTTTGTGACCATTCCGCGTATTTTAATATATTTCCGTTCCCGGCAACTTTGTTCACTTGTTCCTGTAGCGTGGCTTACGAAACGAGATATTAACAATAATATTATTAGACCTTGAGCCATCTTTGTAGGTTTTAAAGTCTAATAATGTTTTATGTGTGTGTGAGGACTCTAAACTTTCGTAATTATCATTTCTTAACGAATAACATTTTAAGTAAAAGTTAAAGGTATACTGGTCGTTTACTTATCAAATTAATTACTTAATGTTACATTACTAGAATTTGAGATCAAAGGCAGACAAAATATTTTTAATTTTTGTAAGGCACCCTGTCATCATCTCGATTTTGTGACGAGGCTAATCTACCCTCTTTCACTGTTGTTCCGCAGCTTAATTAACAAACCACCCTTACTACCGAAAGGTAGGGCCTTATCTGGACCGTCAGACACCGATGAAATCCGCGACAGCGAATTGTGGACATAAAATCTCTTTATTCAAGTTCGCTTGGATCTCCGGTACTACTGTTTGCTCGAGAAATACAATAAAAAATGTACAATACGTTTATAAAATATAACATTATTTTGCACTTGCTTATACTCTCACTGTTTCAACTTGTGAACATATCTTTTAAAACTTCAAAGTGAAGTCTTTCATAGAAGTAGAAAGTTTAAAGTAGTTTACTCTTAATCACGTAACGATAAGAAAGGTACATTAAAAAGGTCTGGTGTGACAACAAATCTAAAGGAAAAATCTCCGTCTCTGAGAGCCCAACGGTGATAAACGAGAAAAACTTTGGAACTAAATGGAGCATTCGAGACGGCGGAGCTGCGCTGCTCTCGTAGAATAATACTTCTCTCGAAGAAATAACACTTATAGTCCGCGAGGCTTAAAATCAAATGTCTCGGCTTCTATTCGAAGTTTCGAACGAACGTTATACGGTATCTCGAACGGCGGTGACAAAAATAAATGTCAATTTTATGTGTCAAACTTTGAATATTATGCACGGAAGATATTTTATAAAAATATGTATTTGATAAAAAAAATAAGTAATAGTTTTATCTTAAAAACTAGCACAATTTGTAATGTTTAAACTGTTAGAAAGTTTCGTTAAAATATATTTGAAGATATGCAGGTTATATGATCTAATTCTAAGTTGTCTGTGTAGTTGCGTAACTATTATTATCAATACACAGCGTAATATTTATATGAATTTATATGAACCCTAAGTCGTAGCTAGACAAATCACCCTTTTCGGAGACAAGAAATAAAAGGGCTTAGATACTCTAGTCTCAATCTAAAATGGATAGCTCTGTAAAAACTTACATTAATGCCCACATGAAGGTTTCGAAATTCATGTTTAGCGAAACACAAGAATAACGAAATCTTTCTAAAGATTACTCGCTTTTACAGTAATGCACAGCAAAATTTCGGAAATAACATTGTACTATAAGCGAAAGTACTTACAAAGTATGCAGAACGACAGCTGGAAATTTGAAATATTTTACCTGAAAAACAAAAAACCAACATATAATGAAACATGTTTCACAAGGCATAAAGCATAGCGGTATTCGGCTGAGTGGAATAGACCATCCTCATTTCTTACCGAGGTGTCGTAAAAGGCTACTAAGGTAAGTTGACTTGACATGAATTGTCAGGCAGGCGGCCGGCCGTAAAATAGGTAGTCAAATCATGAGACAACATGTTTGTAACATGTTGTGCCGACCCGCTTAGAGTAGGATAAGGGCAGGAGGATAACTAAATGAAAGCATAGGCATAAAGTAATTTTTATTATAGTCTATCAAATTTTTAAGGTGGCGCCTTTATATTATATACCGGGCAAACATGTAGGCTAGAAAAACTCTGACTTTCTCTTTCAGGAACTGGAAAAACACAGTTAAGGAAATTTTAACACTGAAATTAACGCCAGCAATGTCGCGGGTACAACAAGTATAAAGTTGTTTTTTTGGTTTGGTTACAAAATGTTTTTTTTTCTGCTTATACTTAATGCTATAAGTATAAATTATTTTTCGTAAATATGTGCAGGAAGGAGTATAACTGTAAGGATTGTATATATCGTCACAAATTTGACTTATCAACGCAAATATGAGTCAGAACCAAATTACGGTATTATAAGTATTTCCTATCCAACTTCATTATGTGACGAAAAAGTTATTGCACTGAATGTAGGACTTCTCATTGTGTAAATATATACATGTGTATTTAACGATGAATATAAAATAACAATCATACAATTCTACGATTTATAAGATTCTAGAACATGTGTTCGGGACATAAATGGAGCAAATTATGGAGCCTAAGGGAGTTCACACGTTACCTGAGTTATGTTTCGTGAACGTAATTGCGCCTGGTCTGGGGATAGCTCATTATGTAAAACGTATGGCTACTGAGTTGTGTTTAATAATACTAAAAAAAATTCTTACACAAATTATTCTTTATATAGGCAAGCATTTGAAAGTGATTTTATACGGGTTATTAGTTGTTAGAACCCTAAAATACTCATAGTATGACGTAATTTTTATTGAAAACTGAAAACTCATTGGTGCCTGCCCGGGGTTTGAACCTATGTTGTCTCTAGAGAGTCGCACGGTCTCATCGCTAGGCTATCACATCTCAAGCTGTTGATAACCATTTAGTTATTATATAAGGTTGTTCGGAAAGTAATTTCGTTTTTCCTGACAGAGGATTTAATTGTATTTTTTGAAATGGACTTTGCAATTAAGTCATATAATCATAATATGTTTCGAGAGCTGATTATTTACTTACAGAAGAACAGTGTAAGTTACTAGTTTACGAACTTAAACGACATCTAGTTTTTACTAATGTTGTGCCTAATTCATTTTTGGTAGAATCTTTAAGATAGCATAGTTGGGCTGCCGAAAAAATGTATAACATTTTATTGCAGCAGTGTAAGATGTAAGGCCATTGTCATATTATAGAATATTGTAATTGAGAGTCTTTTATAATTTATTCATAAAAGTCTTTATCCGCCATCCAAGTTAATGGCAGAAGCAAATCAGTTAAAGAGCCCGAGAGTGTTCATATATTATCATATCAATTTAGAGACAATGCTATGTGGAATATAACAGTGTGCCTTTTGATTATCTGAGAAACGAAATCAAATGATTGTAAAGTTGAAATTCCATACATTAAAATTCTATAGATTGTCTCCACAATACAGCTACTACAGCAATTTATTTCTACATTCGTAGCTATATTATCTCTGCTACGACTACCTTTACCTTATACCTTTGGGTCAATATTAATTTAAATTAGGTACAGTTAAAACTTATATACCAGGATACCATATTTTATTTGAAAAAAAAAAATTCTTTCTACGATTGGCTGTCATAATAGACAGATTATCGTATTTAAAATATAAGTCTGACTGTGTACAACGTTTCCGGCAAATGAATTTAATTCATGCCAAATAAATCTATCACAATGAAAGTTCTGAGCTACGAGTACGTATATTTTATAAAGAATTATGAAAGAATGGAGCTTTTATTTTATTACATAAATAGAATACAAAAAGACTCTTTCATTTAAATTGACTCAATTGTATGGTTGTACTTTTAATGAATTTTAATGTAGTTAAAGAATAAAGTTATAACGTAATTTAAATAAAATGAGGCAAGGAAATTAATTGAGTGATTCAGTCAAAACACATATATTGTAGTATATACCACGTGGTGGTAGAGCGATAATATCGGCGAGAAGTGGCGGCGATCGGCACGTGCGACGCGTCGAGTGCAACGCCTGTGTCAGCGAGCGCTATACGCCAAAGAGCCACATCGTCAATTACGTGATTGACAAGTTAACCGACCGTGCCCCGGACGCCGCGCATCGTAGTGCACTGACAGCGCAATAAAATACAAATCATACGTCACTGCTGAATGCGAACTTTTGTCTGACATTTACACAAGTCATTGCCATAGAGTTATTATACAAGAGTACGGGCCAGCCTAAAATGTGTCCATTGAAAAACAAAAAGCCAATTAACAACTTTCTGTACAACTGACAACTTATTCGTCTCTTTTTTTGGCGCATTATCTGAGAATCAGATTTAGTTAGATGGATCAAATTGGATGTTTGAAAATTACAAATTAGTTTTCCTTTTGCATAAAAAAACGCAAAAAAAATTTGAAGTAGTCCTTCAAAAAAAAACTGTTCGAAGTATTTAAATTAAGAATGCGCCATGAATATTTCTTTATGCATGTGTGATTAGACAAAGATAGGTATTGGTCCTTCATCTTTTCTTTCTTATTATTTGTTAGACACTTGCACTCACAGGCATGCCTATGGCTCCCTTACTCTATGGTCATTGGATCAGATATGTATTGTCATTGCGCATTTAAACGATACTGATAAGCGTAAAAAAGCTAAAAAACTTGATAGTGAATCAACAGAGATAAATCACAACAACAACAACAACCAACGGTAAATTTTAAATACCTAACTTGTTAAGCCATACATTTATATTCATAGCTAAGTACATCACTGAATAATATATAAATAATAGATATAAAATTGAATTGAATTCCATTACAACTAAAAAGAAAATTTGAAAACTCAAGTTATAAAGTTAAAAGTTATGCGACACGTTGTTTCTATTTCATTTAGAACTAGTAGTAACAAACCTGAGTTAGTAAAATGTCTAAAATTTATGGTAAAATAGTAGCGGTCTGACCGCGCGTTGTTGTGGCAATCTAGTTTCGGCTTCCCCTTTAAATAAAATTGTCATTAGCAATTCAAACAAAATGCTCCGATCTTTACTGGTTTATCGACTGCGCCAATCTAAACAATGTCTTAAAATTTCAGTTAAATCTGTCAAGGCCTTTCGGAGTCTTTAAGCAACAAACATAAATACTTTTATCATCATCCTGACCTTATCCCACTATAAGTAGTGTCGGCACAACATGTTACAATATGTGTTGTCACTTGATTTGATGATGTATTTTACGGCCGGCCGCCTGCCGACGCCAACTTACCTTAGTCGCCTTATACGACCCCTCGGTAAGAAATGAGGGTGGTCTATTCTACTCAGCCGGATACCACACGGCATAATAAACATAAATACTTTCACATTATAAATTAATATTATATATTACAAATATTAATTTATAATGTAAAAAACATAAATTATTGACTTAGTAATAATAATTTATTCACGAAAGTAATATTCCCACCACATAAAACAGCGTAAGACGCTGTTTTATAACGTAATGGAAAGTACATAACTTGTAGCAACCTGTGGCGTTACTTTTTATGTAGCAGAAATAACGCTCAGAGAAATGGATATCATTATAAGGGTAATGGAGGAAACTTAAATTCCATTTAAATTTCAGATAAGCAGAGCTGTTACACTCCGTAAAGCGCGAAAGAAAAAACAAGCTCGTGAAAACAAATTTTACTTACAGGGTAATATCATGATGGGAACTGCGCTACCTCGTCTATATCTATGATACTGGGAATATATTCGTACAATCCTCTGGTTTTAACCGCTACTTTTCTATTACTAAAGTATTTAAAATATTATCTCAAGTTGGTAAATATGATTTTATTTTATTTTCGTTAGATAATATTTAATAATCTGGAGCTTCGAAGTATAACGGATATTTGTATAATTCTGTAATTATTCTCATCTCATTCTCCTGCCCTTATCCCACTCTAAGTGGGGTCGGTACAACATGTTTTAAGCATGTTGTAAAGTGATTTGGCTAAGTGTATTACGACCGGCCGCCTGCCTGACGTCAACTTACCTTAATCACCTTTTACGACACCTCAGTAAGAAATGAGGGTGGTCTATACTCAGCCGGATACCACACGGCGGAATTTTGTAATTATTCTATTGAATCTTATTTTGTAAAGTTGTAAAATGTCTCATGGTAGCGGTTTTCTGAAAGAGAACTATTTATTATTAAGATCGAGTTTGATGCATATAATTTTTATAAATTTTTTGTGCCCAAAGTTCGCCTTTATAGTTTTTATATATGGGACCGCGCTGCGCTGTGGTTAATAACACAATTTTTTACACTAACATAAAAAAATCCTTTTAAGCGAAATAATAAAACGAAACATCTAACATCTAAATACGCTTTTGAAAATAAGTAATGCGTAGTTAAATAAGTTCTTTGATATAAAAAAATTTAGTTTTTAAAGTCAGTAGCAAGAATTCAAATAGAATGTCTTAGTTTAAATGATTTAAATTTAAATTAAGGGTAACGAGAACCGAAACTCAATTTAGTTTCTTTTTTGAGACTCGTCCCAAAAGACGTCACGATAGGGTGACTTGGCAGAAAGTAAAATAGAGAAATGTTGTAGAGAGCGTAGAAGTGATTTCGTTTGAACAAAGTTTCTCTCTATCAACGAAATTCAGAGTGTAATTTGGGAGCAGGGAAAAGTTCTACCTTATCACAGAATTCCACGTGGAATGTTTTGTTGAAATTTCTAATTTTCTTCACGGACTAGACTTTTTTGGCATTATTTATTAACACCTACAAAATAAATTATATGCAGAGGCATACTGACATTGTAAATGTGAAATTGTGCCTGCCTGTCTGTCTGTTATACCTTCCATTCTAATCCGGTAGACCAACATTGTTTCACACACTTGTAGATTATACTGGAGTAACATACAGGATAAAATAAATCACGTTTTTTTCTTATAGAACGGGAGATAAACGAATATTGAATTATTGAGGATACTTAAACGCTTAAGTATGCACGAACTAAGTTTCCGATATCGCTAGTAATAAATAAACGGAAAATTTTAAAATATTAATATTTCTGTCGATTGCTTAGTCATATCTCATATAAGTTTCACAGGTAAATATGAAATGTAGATCGGAAAAAGTTGTTGAATGTATTTATTTAACACTATACCTGCTGCTGTATATAAATATAATAGTCTGAAAGACGTGAGATACGCGTCCTGTAACAACTGAACTCAGAGGTCGCGAAACTCAGCTCGTAGCTAACACCCGTCGCCCGACGTCTGCCTCGTAGCACCCTCATAATTGGAAAGGTGCTACGTGGCTACGATTGCTAAGCGCCCTATCATTAGTGTCACTCACAATTTTGCTATGGTGTTAATGAATCACACTCAACAGATTCTTAATAGTTTTTGCTTTGCTGATGTATTTAAATGTTCTGCATTTATACCTTAATATTTTTACATTTAATAATACATTTGAGACTTTATTTTAGTTATAAATAAAAATATATAAATTATACGGGAAACTAAATCTCCGTTTACGATTTACATGGACGGTGTTAAAAAAACCCTTACAACGGAATATAATTTTTTTTTTCATTTGTTCAATCAATGTCAAACACCAAATAGTTTATAGGCGTACCATATAATTTAATAGGCGTTGGGCAAAAAATGAATAGCTCCTGTAATATACTTATTCAATTTTTGAATAGTATACGAAATTAACTTATCTTGTATAGACCTTAGATCTTTCTTGAAATATAAATTAACTGGATAAATAAATATATTCAATTAATATTTGGTTTATTTTAGGACCACCGAGCCAAAGCAATTTAAAACAATACATTGTTGGGAGACATTCAAATTCAAATACTTAAGAATAAAATAAATCTAAAACTAATAAAGTGTAGTAGAACGAAAGCAGTGCTAATACCGAAACTTAGTTCGTAATAAAATACCGTCGTCTACTATTTCATTCGTAGATCACTCGTAATGGAAAAAGCTACGTGACTACGTTTTTTGGGAAGGTATATAACAAAAATTTGTCTATACAATGACATTCAATATCATTTAGTAATCGTATCAGTTTAAAATTAAAGTCTCTAGATTTAAGTGACGAATATAATTTATGCATAAACATGTAATATATTATTTAAACTAAAAACGTTCTAATGTTTCGTAATAAAAAAAATTACGTCATTTTAATACGTTTTAATTGTAATGATTAGTAAGTTATACTTTAAATAAGGGTTTAAATTTTTCAATAATTCATAGAGAATAATTAATACGTCTTTAATTTATGAACAGTAAAATTAATTACCGATAAATAAAGATTTCGACTAATTTTCGTTACATAATTAAAAACAGTCATTGTTTTATACCAGCAAAAAATATTTGGCGTAATTAAACGTTCGGGGGCAGCAGTTTATGTGACGATTAGTGAGAGAGCGCAGAAGGTTCGGCCGTTCAATTTGCCGCTTCACTTGACACAATTCGACGCCTGACTCGGGGACAATCGCACTCCAAGCCCCGTCGACCTCCTTATCTCCCACTGAGGTAATCTTTCCTTCCCTCGGCGGCAATAACTCCAAGTGGGCAGGATTACCTGCAAAGGGGCTTCGTCAAGCAACCACCTCTACGAAGGTTATCGATTTAAAAGAAGCTCCCACCTTATACTATTATTTTTATTGCAATTTTTTTTTTATATAAAGGTAAAGTTATACTGACACAATGATATGTATACAATCCGAAAAAACACGATATTTCTTCTTGGCTAAAATTTATTTGAGAAATGGTTATGTAAAAAACTGACAAAAAATATATAGCGACAATAGCGTTCTTGCCCGTTCTTCTCGCAAGCAGCAAATGTTTGACTTTACACGTTATATAATATAAAACTGAATCATCATCATTCTCCTGCCCTTATCCCACTCTAAGTGGGGTCGGCACAACATGTTACAAATATATTGTCACATGATTTGGCTTCGTATTTTACGACCGGCCACCTGCCTGACGTCAACTTACCTTAGTCGCCTTTTACGACACCTCGGTAAGAAATGAGGGTGGTCTGTTCTACTCAGTCGGATACCACACGGCGGATATAAAACTGATTCATAATATTTTAATTTATATTTATATATGAAAAAGGTTTCGCGAGTTCAAACCGCAACAGATCCCTATGAGTTTTCTTACAAAGTTTTGAACTTAGTAGATAATTACAATTTATAATTCGCTATGCGGTGTACGAAAAAATTGTGAGGACGACCTTGAAAAATCCTCGGATATATCAGATTACATATATGTAATCTGAACATCTGTATGCAGCATGGTGGGTCTAAACATTTGTTGCAAGATAGGAGGATAGTAACAAGCTGTTACCGTCTTTTGAAGGATTGATTGAAAAAGAATATAGTATAACTGTAAATTGATGTATATAGAATACATCAATTTATTAAACATATAATGATTTTAGCTCTATGATTCTCATGTATAATTCTTAAGAAAATAAATCTTTATTGAACTAATATAGGGGTTCTAAAATTTAATAAAATATGGCCCACAGTCTATTGATAATTTATGAATACCATAGGGTACAATACTGGGATTTAAACTGCACTTTTCATAAATAAATCATACAATATATGTAGATGAACGTTCGAGCACCATTTGCAAATTATTTCGTTGGCATGTAAATCTGCGCACGTAAATTCACACACTGTCTGCGCACGGAAATTGAATTGTTCAAAAACCATACCAATTTATAATATTAAAGAAAATAAATCTTTAACCTCAATATAATATAATACAAATTTTAGCGAGCATTTTATAAATATAATATATAGTAATTACATAATAACGTTTATTTATATAACATCAAATTCGTACACTTTTTTTTAAGGGCACGCTGTTCTCCTAGCGATATAGTGTAAGAATTGCCGCACAAAGAAACACTACTTTACACTTTAACTGTCTTAATTTTTCAGAATAATCACACTTTATATTACACCTTTGTCTTGATGCTTTTCAAACTTTTTAAAACATAATGCCTCACTCCACCGTACACCTAATACCAATCTTTTTATAATCTCGCCTCCCACTCACAATATTAATAAAATGATATCTATTTTTTTTTATTTGACACAAAATATAATATAAATTAGCCAATATAAATTAGAACGTTTGTCTTAAAATCTATTAAAATTATTGAACTTTACAATAGTTAATGGTTTTTTACATTCATTTTATGATTTTTGCTTTTACCGTAAAGTTCACGATAAATTGCCGTTGTTTCTAAATTCCGTAATTCAACGTGTTTCTTATGCCAAAAAATATATTATATCGTAGTTGATAGACAGTTTTATTGAAAATCAGTTGTACTATGCTTAATCCGCCGTAGTGTGGTGTTTAAATGCATTAGTTTAGTCTTGTATCTGTATTAGATAGGGAGGTGGGTAGCGGTAGCAATGCGGTGCTGTGTGCGAGGCAGGGCAACGGGGATATTTCAATTTAGCCGGAGACGTGACCCGAGAGGCCGCACGGCCGCTGCACGGTTCGCTGAACCGTAAGCTCATTGCGGGCTCCGCCAAAGAGCAAACAGCGCCTCCGCAATCTTGCGCCACGTGGACCATACCGAACACTCGACCGCGACAATCTAGTACTGCAATTACCATTGCAGCGCACTCTACAGATACGGAGGAGGAGAAGTTATGAGCAAACACTCTTAGCGTGTGCTCACAACTCTTGAATTTGATAATCGATTTTTCCAATATTCAAAATAGGATTTCACTTTAAAGGTGCTTTACGAGACAATAATATCGTATCGCGGAATTTACATTATCGCTGTTTCCGAAGGGCAATGACGCAACTGCTATAACTGAAATTTTTTTGGAGACCCCAAAAAGAAAAAAAATATGTCAAATGCTAAGAGTGAAAATTAAATAAATTAAAAATTCATTGCATGCAAATACATATGTACAGGATATATGCTTTACTTTTATATTAACTATTCAAACTGTTGCAATATTTATTTTCTTTATTGGGTCTTATAAAATTTTATATTTTCAGCAGTTGCGTCATTGTTCTTCTAAAACACCGATATTAATTTATTACCTTATATATATGAAATCAAAATATAGTTTATATTACCATTTAAACTGTGATACTCGTTACGATTTAGGGTATTGTTCATACATACATTTACACGTAGGTACTCGTCAAATTAATTATTATTTTATAGAAAAAAAATCATTACGAGTACCAAAATCTTAAAAGACACAAGTTATTTATTTTTTAAACAGAACATTATTTATTTCGCTAATCCAGCCCTGGAAAACAAATGATAAAATTAAATTGTGTTTAACAAAATAAAAATAAGATACTTTAGCGCAAACACATCCTACTTTACCAGTAACGGTCTTAAGAGAATTAAGAATTATTTATGAACCTTTCACAACAACATAAAGCTTTTTACTTAGGCCCTATTGTTACTTGAGATATTTCGTAAAATAAGTCGTTTCTATGAGCACTAGGCCGAAATGAAACCGACATAATTTTTTTTTTAGGATGTCACATTTTTGCCCATTCATTCATTAGATACAATCATAGTGTAATATGGACAAGTTGTAGGAATAGCGCTAGTATTTCATAAATATACGCGCTTTCAAAACTAAGCGGTGGTCTACAATTACAGGAAAGATGTAAGAGGGTAGATTACGCGTAATCAACTTATAAAAACTTTGTAATAATCGTTAATAGAAAGAACGTGAATTTTAATATGAAACTTTCTAATTTTTTAGTTCATAGTTTTAAGTTTAAGTAAAGTAGCGGCCAGTTATAACCCCACTGCTGGGAATAGGCCTCCTCTCTCCGTTTTTGGAGAGAAGGGTTGGAGCTAAGACCTACCACGCTACTCAAATGCGGATTGGTAGGTTACACATATCTCCAGAATTCTTTAGAGATATGCAGGTTTCCTAACGATGTTTTCCTTCGCCGAAAAGCGTGCGATAAATTGCAATTACCAATTAGACACATAAGTTTTAATAGAAAAACTCATTGGTGCCTGCCCGGGTTTGAACTCATGTTCCCCTCGAAAGAGTCGCACGGTCCCACCGCTGGGCTATCACAGCTTTTTTAAGTAATTGCTGCAAATATATACGTGAAACTGAGCTGAACTGAGCAATGATAAAGATAAGAAATTTTTTTTTTGGGAATTTTTCTTCAACGGTGTGTAATATGGAATAGAAAACGAGATCCTTTAAAGATATATAAATATGAATGTTAAAACTTACGATATTTTTAATGGAAATTAACAACCGATATAATTATCAATTTTAAACAATAAATAACTTTCTTTCTAAAGGTTGAACTTACTGATATTTACACTATATTAGATTTCTGAGTTGATTTAAGAATTTAAAGAAATCCTTTCATAATCAAAACAAATAACGAGCAATTAGTATTTGATGGAGAGCAATTATCCGGTTGTTAGAACGATCGAACCTAAAGAAGTCAGACATCGACTAAAGGAAGTTTCCGTTAAACCTTTGAGATTCTTTGTGAATGATAAAGCTAGGGAGTCTTTTTAATTTTTAATTACGTTAAAGTGAATCAATAATTTGTTTATGAAACTATAAGATTGTATTATTAGCGTAATGGCACTATATTCATAGCAATAGTATCATTTATATTACCATTTATAAGCAACCAAGAATTGAAAAAAAAAAATATAAACATTTAATTTAAAAAAAGGTATTCATTTTTCAACATAATAAAAAAGACGACTCCGTAATTGAACCTTACACATCAGCATGGCTCAACAAGTCGTGAAGCCAAACATTTTAAGACACATTTTAAAGATCGGATGGTCATTGGAATTTTCAAGTTGTTGGATAGGCAGTAAATGCATTGTTATGAGACTCTCAAGGAAGCCACAAACAACCTCAAAAAGTTCGAAGCCAGCCGCTAGATCAGAGTAACTACTAAAAAGGTAACGGCTAAAGGAGAGCTTTGTCGTGTGATATAACGACTCTCAAATATCTGCATTCTGACGTCGGTCGGTCTTCTGACGTCGGTCGGTCGTGACTTCTCGCCACCCTTCCGACGCCGCAATGGCTAATCTAAGTCATACCATCAGCCCTCCACTACACATCGCCCTAAGCCGTGGTCCGGCCTCACAGGAGGCACCCTTAGGACGACGTTCCCCGATTTAAGTAGAGCTTCTGCGCTTCTACATTTCGCAACCTCGACGATGCTTCTGCGCTCGCCCGTCCCGCCCGGTGAAGCTGTAAAAGCCATTAGGGCTAACAGCATACAGTCAGTTCGAAAAAAAAATATCTGCAAGTCTTTAGAAAACACTATTTGCATATTTGACAACTCTCACGTTAAAAATAATTAAACAATCAATCAAATCACATTTAAAGAATCAGAATTTTTAGCTTTCTACTTAAAACAACCTTGAATTAAGTGCCTGAATAACAGTTTTTATACTTTAACCCCGATTTTCGATACGAATTGGCGACAATAAATCGGATACTGCATCAGAACTATTGGAGTGAATAACAATGAATTTACGGGCCTCGTAAATTCCGCAGGTGTGCCAATTCCAGAACACAACGGCGCCGGGACATTTATTGTGAATCTGTGTGAATCAAAAATCACATTGAAACTGAATGAGAATGCATCTTGTGAATAGTTATTTTGTGTTTCGTTCATGAATTTTAGTATTATGCATAAATTTGAAGGTGACAAAAGCATACAGGTATCAAATGCATCTTGAATTATATTTTGCTGTTATTATTATATATTTTCGTTCATGCTGAAAATTTACCGTTTCCTTATATTGTAGTCATACAAACTCTTTAGCTAAAAGTAACCATTAAAATCAGTTAAAGCGTTTTAAACCTTATTCCGGACGAATGGGAATTGTTTAAATACTACTACCGTATGAATAACTGTATTTGTACTAGTAAAAAATATATTTATTGTTAAAAGCAAGATAAAAAAAATATAATAACAATAATACATTTAATTCAGATCAATGATCCATAAGTGTTAGTTACAATATTCATAAAAAAATGTTAGTAAACCTTTACGCTAAACTTAACTTATTTCATATATTTTGCCCCACTGGTGCACTAGATATATGGACGTGTGTCCGTATCCAGTGTTTCAGTATGGGGCAATCAGGTTTATCACCAACGACCCTTAGCATGATGTTAGAGGTTTCGCGCACTTTGCGCAACAGCGATGCGATTCGTTTGCGCCTGACAGTGACAAAGTCGTCAGTATGCGCAAGCGAAAACATTCCAGAAGCACTGCAATACGATAAAACAGTTAAAACCTTCAAAACCGTTAACAATACTATTACACCTAAGAAATAGGAATACTCATTATAGGAATCAAAACTAACCGGTACTTTAACATACCGAAACCGAAAATTTATGTTGCCGGCGATGTGGGCACTAGTGCGCTATGAGTGAAGATGCACATCCACCGGCAAGACCTTTAAAAACCGAGCGCTCATCTTCTGAGACCAGATTTTTTTAAATAAGCCTCATGCATATAGAAAGCGGTGTGCATGGGAAAACAATGAAATAAGTCAACTAGAAAAAAAGAAATGGGATCCATTCCTTTTTCTATCCTGGACGCTGGACTTGCTTTTGGACTTTATTTTAATAAAGTTTTAAAGTTAATAACAAAACAAAATTAATGTATATTAATCAATTTAGATAAAACGTAAACTTTTTAATTACAACATTTGTAAACTATTGTAATTTACAAATTTTGTAGTTAATTTTTTTTAATTAATTATAGAGTGGACAGCCCTTATCACTTAGGGGTATGAAAAATAGATAGCAGCCGATTCTGAGACCTGCTAATATGCATATAAAATTTTATAAAAATCGGTCAAGCCGATTTGGAGGAGTATGGTAACTGAAATGTGACACGAGAATTTCGTATATAAGATTTATTTTATAATATTTGTTGTTCATAAAAGTTTGTTGTTAATTAAAGTATATTTTACAATTTCAGATGTGAAATAAATTGAATTTTGCAACAAGACTGTACGGGTGAATAACAATGAATTTACGAGCTTCATAAATACTACAGACGTACCTGTTTCTGAACACGCCGGGCGTTGAAGCCATTAATATTGAATCAAAGGTGTCATCGAAACAGAATAGTCTGTATTGTTTGGTAGAATATAGAGGTTCTGTGTCTTATGTGATTTGATTTTACCAGAAATATTATAACGATCACGTTAGCTTAAAAACATAAAATATTATTTATATGTGCCCTCTTTTTACGCCATCTGATCTTGTTCAGGCTAAATGCAGCGATTATCTGCGATGTATTTGGAATGTTCCGCTTATCTTGTTGTGGTTATACCAACATTGCGTTTTATAATACGTAGTCGCCGTTATATATAGGAGTCCAATTTCCATCGAATCTATGTGATAAATTTTTTGTCACATAAGTTTTTCGTTGATATATTAAAATCCACTTGCTAGGTGATTTTTTTCATTAGACTAAACAATAAAACTTTAAAGTCAAACTGCATGCTAGTAGAAATGTCCAAAACTTTTTTTTACATATAGCGCAGTTTTTTAAACGGCCATCCTTCCCAAAAGTACGTAACTGATTGATAGTATCATGGACGACAGACAATATAATTAGTATACATATATAATTTTAAATACATACAAATATCCAGACCAGAAGAACCAACGGAATGTTTATTGAGCTTTCTTAGATGAATAATGTTCTGTCCCTTAAGACCCTTTAAGCCGCAACAAGGGGTAAGCCAAGGATGTATTTTGTCTCCGATACCCTTCAACATTTATGGAGAACACATAATGAGACGAGCCTTAGACGATTGGGAAAGTGGAATATCCACAGGCGGCAGAAAAATCAGCAACCTGGAGTACGTAGATGATACCAAACTGTTTGCATCATCTGAAAAAGAACTGTTTCAACTTCTTTCTACAGTAGAGATAGAAATTGTGAATTAGTTGGCCGTACCATAAAATGTGGCAAAGACCAAAGTGATGGTTGTAGACAGATTTGGCACACTAATTTGTTCCATTGAACTCAGAGACCTTGAATTTGTTGAACATTTCGTATACCTTGGCTCTCTGATTACCAACGAAGGTGGCAGTGATAATTAAATCTATATAAGAATCCAAAAGTCCAAAGCAGTAACTAAACTCACTAGGATATGGGAAGATAAGTACGTAATATCTCTCACGAAACCAAAATGGTCCGTACATTATTTTTCTCAATTTTCTATCAGTGAGCCGAATCCTGGACAATAAGTCCAAAAGGGTTGAAATTGAGGCTTTCGAAATGTGGTGTTGGGGGACGATGTTGTAGATTTCCATGGACTGCACGCAGCACCAATTTGTCTATACTTAAGGAGTTCGGCATACACGTTAGACGGTCCACTGTTTGCTTCTAGCGTATTCTCGAAACCCTGGAGAAGCAGACGATTGTTGACCAGGTCAACGGGAGAAGACTACGCAATTGCTCACCTACCCGTTGGTCAGACCAAGTAAAGACTCTTACAGGCCTGCATGCTCATGCAATTATGCATGCATGAGGTGGTCAGAAATAATAATTCCGTCTAGACACGATCTTTAGAAATGAAGATACCGACTAAGAAGAAGAAGAAGAGGAACCAACAATTGTTTGTTTTACAAAAGTTTGGCTTTCGGCGGGAATCGAGAACGACAATAAATATTTTAAAATTAATATCATTATTATTTATTATATTGAATTGCAATGTTAATAAACGAATATACAACAAAATCGGCTAAAAACTAATTACATTAAAAGATTTACACAGAATTTTTTTCAATAAAACAACTTTTTTTCCAAGCAGTAAAAGTTAATTAATTCTTCCAAAATTTAATTAGTTGATCTAAATAATGTACATATAAATCACGTGCCACGCCAGGTCATCGTTATTTACTCTCATTTTCTTTTTCAGCTGGGTAACGAACTGTGTAATTGTGCCGAGGGAATTGGCCACGCGCTAGCAACATTTGCCTTTTTCCGTTACTTTATCTTTAAAACAAACGAAAATACTAATGGCATTGAAGTTTATGTTCATGGCTTTGTAGATTATGCTACTTTAATACTAGAATTGAAGAATTATTCAAACATTCAAGAGGCAATATTAAAATTATAAAGATATTTCGTTTTATATTTAACTCAAAATTTAATTGAGAGATCGTGAATGACTTTTATGACTGTAAGCAAGATCTCATACGATTTACTTGTGTGATGTAACTGTGATATATTATTTGAACTGAATAAAACGAAAATCCAAAGCAACTGACCTTGATTCAGTGAATTTTTCGGTGTTAAAATACCTCCTGTTAAGATAAAAAAAAAAAAAATATATATATTAACCTTATTAAAAATAAATAATGAGGAAGCTCATTATTGTATGCACAATCAAATTTGGGTAGAGTGACGTCATTTTACCCACAATTAATTTGAAACAGCTTTAATTAAAAGCAGTATTCCAAGTCTCACGAATTTTTATCTAAATCACAGCCTGTTAAATCCTACAAATCCTTCTAATATTATAAATGCGAAAGTTTGTGAGTATGGATGGATGTTTGTTACTCTTTCACGAAAAAACTATCGGACGGATTTGGATCAAACTTAAAAGTTATATAGGTAATACATTGGAATAACATATAGGCTACAATTTGTAATGATTTTATGCAATATAACGATACATCTCAATAAAGTCGGAAAAAATCTGGCCTCTGAGAGCTATCTTGGCGCACGCTGCCTAAATCATTGGAGTTACACAAAGATAATGTACCATAGTATTGTTTGTGTTAAATAGTTCTAAATAAAAGTCCGCGACAGCATGTATCTACCTTTTATGTGGAAGCCACTAAAGTGCCTAATATGCGCGGCGCGCGAAGGTTGCATGGAATCCGTCAGTTTTGAAGTTAGACATCTGAAACTTTGGGTGTACGAGTAACTAAATAAGTATATATTTTTTTAATTTAATTTTTTTTAATCTAAAATGATCTGTCACGAAACTAAGTGCGGCAGGCCAAATCCCACGCGAGCGAATCCGCAGGCAAAAACTAGTGTGTTCATAAATTCACATGTTTGTATAAGACCGTAGTATCGTATGAATGAATCTACTAATACATTTAATTCATATAACACATATAACTTGTCGATAGTATAATATTATTAATGGTAAGAAATTCTGTTATATTCATTGCTATGCTTATTACATTACCCAACAATGTATTTTCAAAGTGTAGAGTTCCTTCAATATTTATAGAAGCAGATAAATGCACGTTAGTACAACTACGAGAAATTCCATACAAATATAAACGCGCTGTCGATGTAGACAGGCCAAGCAAAACGCGAACGCGAGGGGAGGGCGAAGTGGCAATTTTTCTCTTGCCTGACAAGATGATGTAACGCCAATATCGCTACGCTGAGCGATTAAGCCGCGTACGCCGATATTTCAGACTTGTCCCTACTAACTGTCAAAACGTCAGCGAAAGCTACACGTTATATTCTTAACTACATAAGGCCTTCTATTGTCAGTAGATTCCTTTACAAACAAACATTTTGTCAATATTGTGACATAAAACTCGAAGCCGTCCCCGAATACAATGACTCTGTCTTGTAATCATGCGACGGACTATAAAACAGATATAAAAAATACTAATCCCAGAGCAGGACGATCGTATCTCGGCCAAAAGATAGTTGGTTAGTCGGCTCACGCAGACAGGCAATCACTCGATAATAAACGTGGAGTGTGGAGGCGCACGTGCTGCTGACGGGGTGCCAGCAGCGCTTGCGCCAGTCTATATCATATTATTAAGGTTTTGACCCACTGGTAAGTTCATTGCGGTAGTGTTTCTAATATGATACGATCCAATATTTATAATATTCACGTATGATTTGCATGCTTAAATGTTATTCAAATCTACAAAAATATTACTTGCTAGTTAAAAATTATCTCATGATAGTCAATCTATTTTTAGCGACAGAATTTTAACTGTATCGGATAGTTATCGGTCAATTGTGTTTTATTCACTATGGATGATCTTTGATTGTCGTTAACGTGAGCCCACGAGTCGGAAGGATAATAAAGAAAAAGATATATTTTTTTCTAACACACCAGAATAATATACAGTTTGTATATTATCATAAAATCAAACTTCATATACTTACCGTACCTTATCACAAAGAAACGAAGGCAGAATTTGTTTTTGGCAACAATTTGAGCAAAACTGTCTGTGAAAATTTTATGCAATGGATCCTTAAAGCAGTGTCCAGTTTGAATCACCTCGTAGTTAATTTCAAGCTACGATGATTCTTTAAAAGTATATTATCAATATGTCCAATCTGAGAAGCTAAGTTTCGGTACTTAGCCAAGGAACTTGCTGTATTTATTAATCTGTGGTATTTATTTACTTATCACTTATTTACACCAAAAATCGTACATTAGAGGAATGATAATATTGATTCGCTAATCATATCAAAGTAGTTTTATAATTACTTATGTTTTTAGGATGTCTCAAAATTATTTACTTACTTCAATTCAAATGTAATTAGCAGGGGCCTAAGTAACACTCAATTAGTTATTCATAATAGTTTAGGCCTTATACATCCAATAAGATCGTTGATTACTGTTATTATGACTTTCTGGTATCTGATAGCATTGTATATATGCATCAGGTAATGTTTAGTCAATAATACACCCATACCTCGCTTTGCGTCGGGGTACGTTCCAAAAAAACACGACGCAAATTGAGACGACGGAAAGTGAAAATCGAATTTCTATAGCAAAGCATTTCATGATCGAAGATAGGTTCCAGGCTTACGGAAATACTACTTTTTAAAAATAAAATTGACCAAAGTAAAATTTTTTCAAACAAAAATAATATACAAAAAACGTATTCAAATAAACAAAATAAACTACATATTCATTTAATTTATGAAAATTTAATTAAAATTAATCACTGTCTGATGAGTCTATAGTGGCTGCAGCCAAACCAACAGCCTTTGCTATCCCACAGCCTTTCTCCCTTATGAAATCGTCGCAGAATATCTAATTTTGTCTCTAAGCTGAAAGATTTTTTAGTATCTTTGGCAATTCTACCAGCAGCACCTTTTCCCCTCATATTTAGGTAAAAAAAATTACAAAGTTATGTAAAAAGAATATAACTCTGCCAATAAATAAATTGGGGAAATATTTATATTTTTAGTAACCAAAAACACTTCTCAAAAACAATACTCTTTTTAAAAAAGCACAACACACTACATAACCTCACACTACGTAATTAAACTGAACTCTAAAATAAGCAAAACAAAGTGAAAATAAAATTAGTATTAAATTTGCGTTATATTTTAGTTAAAAAGGAAATCCCCAAATTTTCATGGCATTAAAAACAAAGGTTGCCATATTTTAGGATAAAAATTAAATACTCGAATACAAAACGACGCACAGTGAAAATCAGTAAAAATTAAGCAGCAATGCAACCTCGAAAAAAACACAAAACGAAACGACGCAAAGCGAGGTATTGGTGTATACGCAAAGTATTCTTACGGAAAGCACAAGCACCAGTTCGAATTGGTGGATCGTTGTATACGTAGTGATTCTGATCATCACCTTATAAATAATTTGTTATATTTTACTAATTTAAAAAAGAAGTATGTACCGGTTTATTCAAATTCAAAATATTCTTTATTCAAGCGGACTGTTTTCAGTACTTAAGAATAGTCAAATGTTTTTAAAGAAGCTACCGCTGATTCGAACATTTGTTCCTACCGAGAAGCACCAGTAAGAAACTCAGCGAATAATCTTTTCAGAAAACATACATTATAATGTAATGTAACCAATGTAACCAATGTACCGTAATATATTACGGTACATTGGTTTTTATTTAACTTAAATGTTACCTATATACTAAAAACAGGCCTTATCGATGAACAAAACTTTCGCTATTTCAAACTATACCCTTCATAATAATAAACCAAATAAACATTAAAACCTCTAATGAGAAAGCAATTTAATTGCTACATCTCACTAAAATAGAGGACCGATTTTATGAGCAACTGATACGGATGACTCTTTATTTCTTTTGAGGGTGTATTTATAAATAAGTAAGGGCTAGGACACGGTAGCGAAGTGGATGATAAACGACGCTAAGCTGGCGCCTCGGCGTCGGTCGCTAGCCGCGAAAAATACTACTGTCATCTTGACTGATAGTAAAATAATGCCTGAGTCATGCCTCATTCTGCATGCCAAGAGCCCTTGTGATCCTCATTGTAAGGAAAGTCTTATTACATAAATTGTATAAAAGCTTTTTGTCCAAGATTGCCCCTACCGATAATACGTGAGGTTATTATCACGAGGCCAAGTTTGTAATTAAGTAACAAGTTTTATCCATAAATAAAAACAATCTTACTGTGTATAGTTGACACATTTGATTTTACATAAAGCGATTGTCTACTACACTTTCATCTTAACCAAAAGGCCGAGAAGCGAAGCTGTGATAACTGTGATAGATAGTGTAACCATGCGACTCTTTCAAGGGGTCACGCAAACCCCACAAGGCACAAATGGGCTTCTGTTAAAACTTATGTGTCTAATTGATAATTGCAATTTATCATACGCTTTTGTGGACATGCGGTAATAGTAATAACGTAGTAAATGATGTTACAAAAAGGATGTGTCAAGATTCAAATATGAAGTAAGTGACAACCTCGTCACGACATTAGATAGATGCTAAGTTTACAGTTGAACACGAACTGAAATCTATACTTATTATAAAACAAAGTCCCAAAAAGTTGTCTGTCTGTATGTAGAAGCTTTTTTTGAAATCTACTGAACGGATTTTTGTACAGTTTTCACCAAATGATAGTGCAGTGCTTCCGAATAGTTTAGATAAATAGTACATATCCGTATTATGTAAATTATGTTGAAGAGATTGAGCAGTTGTTAAAAAACTTGCATGCTGGGAGGTTTAGGCACGTGCGCTGCCTAAAGCACCAGAGTTAAGCTAAAGTAATGTACTAGAGAATTGTAGATCTATAGAAATACTACAAAAAAGTCCGCTATGGTATGTTTCTACCTCTTACGGTTAACTTACAATAACTATATTTATGCCAAAATTTCAACATGATTATTTTTTGTGACAACTGATTTCGACGTGGGCGAAGCTGCTGGCACAGCTAGTTATTTATAAATAATAATTTAGTTCAGAATTTTCAATAAGACATCATATTAGAGTATTAAAACGAATTGTGGTTAATTTAACTTTTTTACTGGAGTATTCTTTCTTAAAAAAGAAATTTACCTATTTGTTTAGAAAACTAAAAACATTTCTTTTTATTAATACAAGTCCGATATCTTTAGTAGTCTTTAAGTTTATTATAACTTTCATTATGGTAGTTTTAAGTAGCAATGGAAGAAGGAAATAATAATAAAAGTTCCAGCTTCACAGTCTGCAATGTTCTACTTATGTTACTCGAACGTAGCTTTAACTTTTCCATAGTGCATTCGTAGTGTCCATTCGTATGTGTCGGAACTGCCGAGCGGAATACGGCGACGTGCTTAAAATTATTCAATAAAAGTTGTCGTGTGAAAATAATTTTACAGATTTTAAAATTTTTCTCCTATTGTTTTAAAGTTTTAACACACATATTTTTGCCGAGAAATATGCTGAAAAATATTATAGATATTTCTCATTAATTAAATTACGTAATTTATTACATGTTGCCCACGTCGTACGTGTTGTATTTGTACTAAATGTGTTGCTTAGCGAGCCCCGCCAGTGTTCCTGGCGATAAAACATAAGACAATTGATTTGTTGATATTGCGGTCACGTTGTTCAGTTACTATTTTCACGTCTGACGTAATAACATTAGCAACAAAGTTATGGTACTTACGTGACCCGTTATACAAAAATGTACTCTAACTGATTTTCTTTCAATAATTTATAGTCTCAACAATGAATCCGCAAATAAGATAACCTACTTTTAAAATAAATGTTAAGTAAAATATTTGTTACCTATATGTCTACACATACATATATCCGTGAGAAATGTCATAACATAAAGGCGTTAGATAAATGTGTTACTAAAGATTGTTACAGAAGTAATCTTCGCCCCAATCAAGACAAACGACGTGCATGAGAGAAAGGAACACTCGTACATACGTGTCTACTTCAAACAGATGCGAGCTGTGAGTGATTGGCAATATCGCGTAAAACATTGTTGAGACACGTTTTTCTTGACGCCGAAAAATATCGAAATATATGTACGTCCCTTGCATACCAAATGCGAGGATATGTGAATGTTAATCAATATAACCAATTATATCAATAGAAACATATAATGTTGCATAAAGGTGGAATTCCACCAGTGTGCAGAACTGTGAATGCACAGTGAGCGGCACATATGTTTACTCTGGTCGACTCACTCAAGCAAACATTAACAAATTGTGCGCGAATATTCTAGAAATGTTCGCGCACATCTATGCACATTTGTGCGCGTACACTTGAAACAGTGGACTCGCATCCACGCGTACGCACTCATTCACGAACTCAGTTTTACTTCCGCTACTGAAACGAAATCATTTGTTTTTACGCGCTCATCTTTAATGACGAGTGGAGGAATGAAAAAAATATTAAGAATAATCTTGTAAAAAATGTTTAAAAATACATTGTAAATTTGTATATAATTAATAAGTGAAATAATAATAATAAAGATTATAAAATGTTCCTAAATGAACATGTTCGGGCACATGTGTGCTTCACTGTGCGCTTACACAAGTTACACACAACATTGCCGGTAGAGACAAGTTAAACGCGATATCAGTTTAGTACGTGCAGTGCGAGAACTTTGTACACAATCTTTGTAAACAATTTTGCTGCACACTATTTTGGTGAAAGCCTACCTTAAGAAATACAAATTTTAAGTTTTATAGCCCTGATGATTCCGATTTACAGATCATAGTGTATATAATCTAGATAAGATTGATAAGATCAACATAGACCTTTTGAGACAAAACCAAACTCAATCAACGAATATTGTAATGTATTGTATTATAATGTATTCTACATTACAATACTAAAATCCTTCGAAACATGAAATTTGTCTTTTGTGAATTATCTATAGTAACTGATGTCATATCAGTCATATCATTAAAACGCATCTTTCAATTGTTTTTTTATAGCGGTCACAATGTCTTATTAAAGAGCATTGTGCTGAAACCATTACGTTACTACAGCTTCGTGTTTATATATCATTCATTTGCTTCTTGTTTACAGCCATAAAGCATAGGGTCGAATGAGAGCATCATCTGTGATGAACGGGGTTGCCCGTTTCGCTCGCGACGCGAATATTTCATTAAGCGCGCTTTTACCAAGCCGCGCCATGCGTCACAGGGTACGTGCGGAGCGTCGACACTGATCCACTAAGCTTGGCATAGAAATTAATACGTAAAACCCTATAACAAGCGGCCATGCGACACACGCTGCAGATAAAATTAAATACGAGCTTGCAGATTTCAATCAATTTGGTCGAACGAGTGTAAATACGTTTCTCTTAATTATTTAAATTAAAGACCTTCAGCCAACATTATTAAATGGAATACGTATAAAATTTCCATTTCAATCTGAAAATTAGAGATAATTGTTATAGTTCCTTTTTATATAACAACAATGGAATGAAAAGTTAAAACTTGACTTACCATACAGGCCTAATAATAAGTGCTCGCGACTTTCTTCGCATCAAACTAATTGTTAATATACCTTCAATTATGTACTACGTGTTTTTATGCTGTTCCTTAAGGGAAAAACGGGTTTTATTGTTAGCCATGTTAGCCCAATACATAAGAATCGAATGTACCTTAATAGTAGAGTAATTTGGTCAATTGTAAGTAATATTTTTTTGTATTCTCTGAAACGTCGATATAAAATATTAATAGCTATTACACAAGATAAATAAAAATAATAAAAATGAATTAATAGCAATGATTAAATGAAATATACACCACCATTACAAAATACTCAGATGGAATAAAGAAAATGTTCTAACCTAGTCATATCATCCTTTCTATAACTGAATTCAACGTGATTCGGCTTAAATATTTAACGGGAATTTTTATCAAGTAATATCTAATTAATAAATAATACTTTAATTTAATTGGTTTGCATATGACGTAATTCTATACGGTTGGCTTGACTATTTTTGAACTCATCCGGAATTTTTGAATTGAGCTCGTTACGTGTTAACGCGACAGGAACTTTAAAATAACTAGAAAATACAACTGCTTGATGTAAGGTTTTAATTGCATTTTCTTCATTTTCTTTCTTTCATCGTCGAAATATTATATTAAATTCTTCGTGTATCATCATTCTACTGCCCTTATCCCACTCTAAGTGGGGTCGGCACAATATGATTTAAACATGTTTTTATATGTTTTGGATAGTTATTTCACGACTGGCCGCCTGCCTGACGTCAACTGACGACACCTCGGTAAGAAATGGTCTATTCTACTCATCCGAATAATATTGTATTAAATTGTAGTAATCTATACAATCAGGCGTTACTTTGCTTTGTTACTCCATAATACAAAAGTAATAATAAAATTATTAGACTATAATCTACGATAAAGTAGATAGAAAATATGTAATATAATGCTAAATAAGGTACACTGGATACTACTACTAATAGTAGACTAGTAGAGTAGAGTGGAATATACGTTTTCATACCTTATACATGCAGGGTTCCCAAAAACACATGCATAACAAACCTTGAGATTTGTAGTCCACCACCACTACTATAGCAAAATAATTTTATTAATACTTTTGTAAATTGTAGATCTTAATATGTTCTTATAAACAGTAGCAACCTAATTAACAATTGTGTAAATATTTACGTAGAAATGTTTGTTGTTTCTTGAAAGTAAAATTAAATATTTATAAAAGGTTTTATTCAACGCGTGGTAGTATCAATTTTTAAAATTTTAGAATAAAAATCATGTCTGTTCACTGCTGCCATGCTTACGATAGTAGTATGTGTACCCAACGTCGACATTGATCCAGTGAGCTTAACATAGAAATTAATACGTAAACCCTCATAACAAGCGACTATGCGACAAACGCTGCAGATAAAATTAGATATAATTAACAAGGCGAAGGCGCCAACTTGAACCTTATTTTTATGACGATGATAAGTAGATAGGTCATTTGGTGATAAGTGGTAATGTACATAAAAGAAAAACATGGAACCAAAACAAACTTGCGACTCCTGTTTAGCACATTACAAAAGAACGTAAGTTGTATGTGGGTTTTGGTATAAGATTCTATAGCAAAATTCCACAATCAATATTAGCTTTGCTGTTACAGTAATTGAAAAAAGAACCTTTAAAAAGAGGCTGATACAGATAGACTACTATTGAGGATTACATAAAACGCGTGGCTAAAGCTACTCTTTTACTACGCAAGATACCATTGAAAAAATGAAACTATCTATAAAAATTAAATTTAGAAAAAAAACTGTCGAGTTACTTGCTGGCTCTTTTCGGTAGGAACATTTTTCCGGACCATCAGTAGTGTTGACGATTCAAAAGTACTTGTTTAGAAGTTTACTTGAATAAAGAATATTTATTTAAATTTAAAACTTAAATTTAAAAATTTAAAGAAGAATTTTATAACTATATATTGAAATAACTAATTTTTTTTTATCGAAGAAATCGCTTATGAATAAATTTCACAGCTACAGTTTTACTAACAAATTCCATGATCGGATTTTCTATAACTAGATTAACCACATTTAAATAGTAATATTTAATAATAGTTATGTGTTCATCAAAGGACGAAAAAAAGTGAATGTACGAGTATATTAATGAATCCAGGAAGCAAAACCACTAAGTAACACTATTTTTTATCTTTTATGATTGTTATCGATTTTATTTTGATCGATTTCGTGTGGCACTAAGAAACGCCTAATTTTGTTCACATAGCATATAACAGAATACCCCTAAAGTGTTATGAAATTCTTTTGTGTCGAAATGTGAAATAAACTTCATTAAGTTAAAGCGTTGGCACTGTGAACTAATAATGTTTTTAATTATTTGTATACCAATGAAATAAAAAGAGTATAACTCATAAATTTAATAATTTGACTGGCCCGTCGGCGCAATTGGGAGTGACCCTGACTTTAGCTCCGCGGGTCGTCGGTTCGATTCCCACCGAGTACCAACATTCTCTAAAAACAATTTGTTGGTTGTCTAATTTAAAGTTATATAAGTTTATATTTACCAGTTGTCTGTCACTCATAACACAAGTATTAAGTTACTCTGGGGACGGACGACCGTGTGTGTAAGTGTTCTATATGTTGATTGATTGATTTATTTTATTAATGATATACTGACATACATACCATTTATCAGCAAAAGAAATACTATTTCTGAAATGTAGTAAGACCTTTTCCGTTACCGTCGTCATTACGCCCATTTTTGTTTTGTAAGAGAATTTCAATTTCATTAGAGAAAATCTTTCTGATACGGCATTTAATTAAAAACTTGAAATGCGGAAAAGCTTAGGTCAATTAGTAAGTGGATTTATGTATAGGGATATTAAAGCTCGTAATGAATGAAAAGACAACAACAGCTATAAAGAACGCGAGGCCAACTTCGGTGATTAAGTATCTCATTTAAATGCAGTCTCCCGTTGCGGACGTCTCAAACGCAAAAGCGAGTGGTAGTTGTAGAAAACGGAAGAAGAGTCTTTGCTAAAGGAAGCTATTTAAATTAGAGTGGAAAAGTGCAGTAACAACATTAGCGAATGGAACAAAGGCCGTGTACACAAAGTAACGGGATGCTCAGACTAACTGGGAACTGGGAACTGTTCCTAGTTTGCGCAGTGCACCTAACTGAAGATAGTACTATCGACACCCGCATACGCGAGCAAAGAACAAAACTTACACTAATGAAAGACTTTAGCTACTAGACCAGAACTAATTTTTGAACATCAAAGTAACAGTAAAATTGAAAAAAACGAAAACCATTCTTACAAAAGTCTTATAAGATCTATATGAGTCTACGATTTTAATTAAAATAAAATTAAAACTTTATTTTATTCTTCAAAAAGTAAAACTTACTTGAAATTTGAGGATTTTTAAAATCCTATAAAGAAAATATTAAAACTATCGTTATTTCCATAGAAATAGAAATCTGAAATTTATTTCATAGATTTAATCTTTTTCTAATCATACGAAATGGTAAATCAAAAGTAATTCATAAGATAAAACTTGAAAATAAAAAATAAGAAACGTAATAATAGAAACTTTGAAATCTATCTATTTTATGTAAGACCGCATTAAATTTATTTGGAATCGTTCAAAGTTGGGCAAATTGTAAGTAGAAAACTTAAAATTGCAGCAATGCACTCGGAGATGATACTTAATTTATACCACAATTCCAAAGTTGGGGAAATAGTATATTTCCAATTCATAAATTGTAGTCTAACTCAACGCTGTCTGTATTTTATGGCTGTTGATGATAACTTACAGCCCCATTTAATCCACTTTAAGAATACGAACATCTGCAGGCTACGTTTAAATGGCGTAGAGCAAATTTCTAGAAAGCTTGAGTTACTAATATTGTCAAGTGTAATTGCGATTTTATGAACCAGAAGGAAGAATCGGCATCAATAATTATTTATGGTTCATTAACGTTTTAGTTTTATGCCGTCTTTTTATTCAAAGCTAATCTACAAATAAAACCTGTTATTCCATTTTGGAGATAAAAGTTGAAAAAGATAATAGATTTACGGTAGACGCTCTATGGCACTTCATTCAAGTCAATCAATCATATCGCAATAACATTATGACTATTCGGCCAAATTACTTACTATGAAAACCTTTCTCTACATGAAATACTTAAAGTGACAAATGTATTGTTTTTGATAAGAGTTTGATAAATATACTAAAATGTGCATTGTAAAATAGTATCTAATTAAATCAAATTTATGGTTCATAATTTTGGTCATAGTGGCTTCCACATAAAAGGTATAGGTAGGATATATGCTGTCGCTGACTTTTATTTAGAACTATTCAAGACAAACAATAATACTACGGTACATCATCTTTGTATAACTACAATGGTTTAAGCATCCTACGCCAAGATAGCTCTCAGAGGCCTGATTTTGTCCGAGTCAATCGACATGTATCGTTATATTACGACCAAACTTACATAAAATCAATACAAATTGTAGTCTATATGTTATTCCGATGTATAACCTATATTACTGTAAAGTTTCTTCAAAACCCGTCTATTAGTTTTTTCGTGAAAGAGTAACAAACATAAATCCATACTCGCAAACTTTCGCATTTATAATATTATAGTAGGATAGTAGGATTTTAATTTCCACTATATTGTCACTGAGTATTACTAATAGCAACGTTGTACGATGGTGACAGAAATGCTGAGCTCGCATGCTTATACAAACTATTGGAATCAATTTCTAACTTAGCGTCTGTTTGAAACCGCAAATTCGAATTGAATCAGATTGCATTAATAACTGAATTTTATCATGATGTTCATAAACGTGATCAATAATAATGACTCTTCGGTAAATTGTAAAAACTATGAACTAAAAATTAATTATAAAAATTTTTTTACACTTGTGTTTGTAGTAATAGCGCTTTTATGGTAGGATCACAAAATTTTAAATTTAAACTTTCTTGAAACTAAAAATAGTTCTGGTTGCCGTGTTTCAGAAAATATTATCTTATTTATGAATAATTACACCTTTGCCATCAATCTCTTCTATGGATCATCGTCTTTATCGTTTGTTATTGTTATAAGTTTTTTTTAATAACTATCGTTTAAACAGTCTAATTATTAAACAAATAATGCTGTTGTGTCAAAACATAGTAAAATTTAGTTTTTGTATCAGCTGATAAAAATTCTGCATTGATTAATATCAAATGTATATCGTCATAAGTTAAAGGGTAAAATGGACTACAGACAGGTATAGATGACTATTAAGCAGATATGAGTTTTTGAGCTTCTCTCTGACACGAATAACAAGCTATTATTTGGTAATTAGAACACAGAAATTCAATATGTTCAATCAAAATTCTGCCTATTGATTTCTACCTCGATCGGTACGTTATAACAAGTTAATAGTCACATAAATTATGAAAGTTACAAACAAACCGCAAAATCCTTATAGAATTTACAAATATTCATTATTAATTACATAAAGGGTACAATGTTTTTGTAGGGCAAAGGTATTAAAGTACGAAAGTTGAACGGACGACATTGTTAATCCTAAACTACTGCCCAAACAAATTAGGAACAACATTCATATATCCTCCGTATCCGGAAACTTTACAGCAATAAGTTGAATGTATTAGCGTTATTTATCTTTGCTCAAGCGTTAACAAAGTTTTAATTGCAAGCGCCGATACAATTTGCGTACAAATGAATTTATTCGCTGAATCCGCAGTGCACTCGTGTGGGTGCTGCGGGGCGTAGCGAATGTGGATTATCCGCGTGTGTAAGGCCGCTAATTGTGGGTAACGACGCGCCGCGATGCTACCGCCGAATGTTCTCTCACACGCAACGCCGATACTTTACGCACCCAATTATTATCATTGGTAAGCGTGTAATATAATATCTCTAATTATGTACACCTTTCACCTTCAACGAACACACGTCTTTTTCATGAAGCGGTGTCATGAACCATAATAGGCGTAGATCGAAAGCGCATTAACGCTATTAATTATGGTACTGAAGCCGAATGATATTTCCCTGACCGAGTTTAAAACTGACGCTTCAATACTATGCAAATCGACTGACAGATAGTAGTCGTAGTAATAGTGTCAACAAAGATGACAGGAAGAAACGACGGCAGGAGACCACGTGGACCCGAGACGTTAAACGCAACCGGTCAAAGGGGCTCTCTACTCAACTCTCTATTGTACTCTTCAACCGGTGGAAAGTAGAACCAGTTGACGAACACCATCAACAGTCAGTTATCTTCACAATTTTCATCGATGAGATAACAACACAAGAAGATTTTTTTTATTTGTTAGAGAAGAGTAACATAAACTCATAATTAATAAACTATTCGGTTTATTAATTATGGTATGGTGAGGTAATTATGATATTACATAATGTGAACACCATTACATTTACAATTATACGAGACTAAATTATTTCTGAGAGTTTTGATAAATCAAATAATTAAAGTTATACTTGAATATAGGAACAAAAAGGCACAAAACGCTAAAGAGAGGGCAACGGAACTGGCACAACGTTCAGTATTCGACCAAACAAAAGGGTGATAGCGGTACGTGCGTAAATCAAACGTCGTACAATAACAGGACCTCCCGCAGCCACCCTCGCTCGTCCCCGCACTCTACCGCGCCCGCGCCGTCCTTTCCAGCCGAAGTCAAGCTCGCTTTTCTAAACGACTCGGATGCTTGAATATCATAAATCTGCCATGCCGAGATGTAAGCCAACTATCAGAAAATCTTTTGGTCAAGCCATAGTATTCACCGAAAGTTTTAAAAATTTATCGTTGTGTAATAAATATTATAACTAAAACAATATAAATATTATATGTATATAAATTTATCTCTATATGATTTATGTATAGTTTATTATAGTTGTTACATATGAAACAAACAGTAAAGAGAATAAAAAAATTGACGAATTTCCAATAACTTATCTAAATTAACGTTATAAAGTAATACATAAAAATATAACACATTGAATAATAATATGTCAAAACAAAGAGATGGGGTGTACACGGGCAGTAATTCGTATAATATAGCTTCCACCGAAGCAGTTGGGGATTACAATTCTCGTTCGGATAGTACGATACCATCGCACTTTGCTCCATTCGCTGCAATTAACGCGGCACAATGACCATATAAATCTCATCTGAATGCTGTGTTCATTCCATACTGAACTATAGCTACAAAAGGATGTCTGGCAATTTATACGACAATATAGATAGATATATAAATGTTTTAATCGGAACGCGTTGGAAAATTTATGAGATGAAACGGATCTAATTAATAAAGGTTAATATCGACGAAGAAAATTATTGAAGCGAACTGTTAGAATCCGGGGGCGCTACTTAATCTTACCTATACGTCTCAAGTCGAAGAACAAACAAGCCGCGAGCTGAGATTACGCTCCGAATAAATCAATGTTACGACGCGTTAAAATATTTAAGCTCACGATTAATGCTGGGCGCGAATACTCGTCTTATCGAACAGAACCGCACTAGACGCAGCTGCTCAAGTAACCCACGTTCCGAGGATTCAGCGACGAATTAATCAACACAATCCGCCAAATATTTACAAATGAAACAACAAATTTAAGAATTTTCCTTAGAAACAATGGTTGATTCGCAGCAATTATATTTCGAGAGCTTTATGAAAATGCCGCTTATTAATACATACACGTAACGATATTTGTACTCGTATCTTGAAGGCTAATCGGAATTTAACAATGTCATTTTAGTACGTTTGGGAATGAATATATAATTCTCACAAATGATCAACCGGAAGCTTATCAAGCCCCGGTTATATATGACGAAATTACTGTAGAAGTTTTACAAGAGCTCGTTAGGGTGGTTATAACGATAACCGCAAGAGATAACTGTTTCTAATCAGACGTAATGACACAGCGGCGTAGTTGCCTCCGTTCTGCATGCAGGGGCGGATTCAACACGAATCTGATTATATCTCGGGATATGGAACGATTGGTTCAGTGTGTTCAGAATATTTGTTAATTATACGAATATATAGTGTAGAGATATTTTGATTCAATACAATGATGACGGAGTTTGTAATTATAATAAGTGTGTTTCATTTTATAATGTCATATCGTCAGAAACAGCAAGAGGAATGCTGTTCAATATACCTTCTTTAACGTAAGTTTATAAATTGTACCCCTAATTGACATTACATACAAAAAAAAACATTCTTAACTTCTTAGTAATAAATAATTCTAAATAAGTTACTCAATTAAATTTAGGTGCAATTTTTGTTAGGAATCACGCGAACCGAAGAGGATGGATACCTTCGATATAACGATATACTGGCGGAAGTAATAAAATAAAACGATTTTACATCGCTGGGGGAAGAGAACGTTTTTGTCGAATGGGAAAAGTCGTGAGCAACTTCTCATTTTGCGATAAAATCGGGAACATTTTACGACAATCTTCTATTCGATTACCATTAAACAAGAATCTTAAAAAAACTTTTCAGCGATCTAAGTCTTAGTGCTTTCTTTGTGTTTTTATTTTTAAGTAAAGTTTAGTGTTCCTTTTACTGCTGTACCTGCATTCATGACTTTTATTAAACATATAAAATATTATAGTGAAGCGATCACCATTTAGTTTCTTCATCTCCATAATAAGATTCAAACCTGTGCAAGCTCTGTTTTTCTTTACATACATTTTGAACAGTATATTTTATCAGCCTGTAAATATCCGTTAACTGTAACTGAAATACTGGGCAAAAGCATCCTATCTCGTTAGAGCTGTGACCCACCACGATGCTAAGTTGCAGATTGCTAGGTTACGCATATCCCAAGAATTGTCTTAAGATATGTTGGTTTTCTGACGGTATTACCCTTCATCGAAAAGTTCATCGTAAAGTCTAAATATCAATTAGGCAGAAAATTCGCTGGTGCCTTCCCAGGGATTTACATTGGTGAGAGGCGTACGTTAGAACAACGCAAACCCTCGCGACTTATTTTAACGGGAATACGAGTATTTTTTTTACTATGCGTTAACTAGAGTTAACCTCATATATCCTCGTTAATGGATTGGACTATTAAATTATTATACACAAGAATATTAATTACTAATTAACGACTAGCGACTTTATTCTTAGTTATAAAGCGATGTGCTATATTGATGTAAACAGCGCAAATATACAACGGAATTATAATTGTCATAAAAATGTAGTGTAGATACGAGATGTTATTAAGCATTACAGCCGCACTGTAGGACTTACAAATTTTAGTAATTCCGATCGTTTCGGATCCACATAAAGAAACCAAAGATACCGCACAGTACAGAGGTGACCGCGACATCGGTCCGTCATATAATGAACTGGTCACGTAGACGCATTTCGTATTATTTCCCTAGGACTCGTCACGTGACTTGAATAATTTTTGGCACGGCTCCATGACTCGGATGCTTGCTTGGACCCTTCACAAATAAACCGATTTACGCACGAATCTCCAACAGAGATTCATTATTCTACGTAACTTTTGTTCACTGATTCATAAAATACGTTTTTTTATATTAAAAATAAGTTCGACACGTTAGATAGATGTGGATGGATATGTGACTAGCGGGAGATCGAAAAGGAGATGGTTGGATTATGGATGAAGTATGACATGCATATAAAAGGAGTAGCACTAGAGATAATGGAATAGACGGATATGTTGTGCTGACTCCACACTAATAAATTAGGATAGGGGCAAGAGAATGATTAGTTCTAGCTGGACAACAGTGGAGTATAATAATGTACATATTTTATATAAAAATTCAATCATCACTATTTCTATTGCCTTACTTAATCCGTAATTCTGTAAAGCTTAGAAGTAAATAGGAAAAGGCTTATTTGTATGCGATTTATACGTGGCACCGATTTAGAAAGTGATAACGACGATTTTACTGGAATTAAATAGAATTAAATCGGCTTTTACGACTGTGATTACTTTTTATAGTGTTCACTTTGAACTTGAACGTCTCATATAAACTGGTTTGTTGATTTATTTATGTTTTGATCATAGAATGTACCTAGTTGCTAAATAAAGGACATTTAATTGACTCCGACGCTAGTATGTTTGTTTCTGGAATTTTAAGGGTAAATATGATGTACTACTTAATACTATTTCATGGCAAATAAAGTGCGAACCGTATATCGAAGACAATAACAGTTACATCAAAATTGGCTCGTAATGTTTTTTTTCGGTAAAAGTTGAAATTTATGTGTCTTTACTCATTTTCTAATTTTCTGTTTGTAGAACTCGAGCTACTACAATTATTACAAAATCTAATGTAGTTGAATAAATTCCTGAGAATAAATGTCAGCTTAAGTGATATTTGGTCCAAAAAACGAATTAAGATTTTTATTTGTACTTTTACTTAAAATATCCCGAAATATGTACTGTTTTTCTTATTTATCTGGATTTTTATATTCTATATATTATATATCCGGTATATGAGCTTCAATTATACCAAATTTCATAAATATTGGTCCAGATTAGTTTAAATAGCTAAAATTTATATATTGAAGTGAGTCTCGTTATAAATGTAGACCCCGCGCGGCTATTAGGTGTCCCATTATCTAGTTCGCGGTTAGTGTTGATCGTTGTTCAGATACGATAAAGTCTCGTATCATTACTGACCCCACGAGGTCTGTGTCATATACATCAGTCACGTATTATTATGTATATTATTGTAATATGTTCGTTTAGTCCGTGTCTACTCACATAAAGTTATCTGTATGACGATGCACGGCTTATTACTTCATACTTATCCTATCACTATATTTGTGAGGTAGAGATAATACGAATTACATTTTATTATGTTAAGGCTTCAGGTAAACATGTATCGTGTGGGTAATTTAAATACATTGCGGAGGTACGTGTAACATGTATTTTCGTATATGGAAGGGAGTAATAAAGACGTCACACGAGACGCTCCCGACCACGGCATTAGGCGCGCGGTAGTTTATTGTGCGGCAGACTCGCTCATAACTACCCATTTTCCTAGGGATAATGACGGACAACAAGCGACGTTATGTTTATTTCAAGGTGCAAGAATAAAAGTATTATTTACATACGTGCGTTTTTATATCTGTACTTGACAGCGCACTTATGACTCAATTTTACGTAACACCAAAAGCATATACTTTTAAATAAGAAAGGAGTTTCTCTTCGCCGGTTTGTTTACTTCGGGTAACTTATTTTTACGAGTCATAAAACACAATAAGTACTAACACATAAAGTTAGAATGACAAGGAAAAAATACATTTCCTTTGAGAAAACATCACTAACGAAGAAATATTTCGAACAATATTTTTACACTAGCTGGTACCGGCAACTTCCGTCAGTGTAAGTATATGAAATCAGTTACCAAATGTAATATAGTTGTAGGGTCAAAATAAATTTAGCTAGAAACAAAAGTTTATCTTCAGAAATTTGTGTATGAATTCGTATTAATAATTCTAAGAACATCAAAAATAATGTTATTTTTTATTAACAGGAAATTGGTCAAAATAGTTAATGATGCACTCCATGAGCAAGTAAGATCAGATTAGTTTATGTATTTTTTAATAATAAAAAATATTTATACATATCTTCGAAAATCATCAGATCGGACACACACATTAAAATAATGATAGTATACTCATATTGAAATTATAATATTAAATTTAACCTCTTAGTCTCTTTTTCCGAAAATCCTTTGTCAATATATTACAGACATTGAATTGGCTACTCGAATAAACACACATAGGTTCCGTTTTATATGTATAATGTATATAACCATTTAATATTAATAATCGACAATATAATTCAGGGTATAATATAATATTCTTTAGCATTCTACTTACACATAATATATATTACATCAACAGTAATAATAAAATTAATTTGTTGTAATCCACGTTAAAGTAAATAGAAAATATATAAAATGCTAAATGAAAGTGGACTGTCCGATTTCATACCCGATATATATAGAATTTCGGAAAACCCATGCACATACCTCCACACAAGTCTCCACAATACACAAGCACAACACACGTTCACTATCACAAACTTAACAATCGTTTCGCGCTGCAACCGAAGCATCATCAGGAGAGATGACTCCACGACAAAATCGCAGAGCGATTATTACACAAACAAGCTTAGTAATGCTTCTTGTTGCTTCACTTCATACAGTAGTGTAATGAAGTCACTGCCGGTTCTCATAGATTGCACTTTACTAGAAATAGTTTATAATAAATAGTCATACAAATGATGTACAGTATGTTACCTTGGATTTCCTCGCAGCGCAGCGTGGTGTAGAGCGTTGAATCCATTGTTGTTTGTGAGCGTCATGTCAGCTCCGTGGTCTAACAGCAAAGTCAATATGTCGTCGCGCTTCTTTGAAATTGCATCGTGCAGTGGGGTATCTCCTTCAGAATCCTGTAGAAAACATGAGGCTATATATATTTGTTTTATTTTTACATATTAAATATTTACATCTTCGTCTCTTCTGTGGCATTTGCATTGCTGTATTTGATTCTAAGCGAAACCATGTAACTAAAGAATTGTGCCACACATTTAGATTCATACATTAAATTTGCGAATTTATAGACTATCCGTCTAGAAATTTAAATTCTTAGCTTTTGCGATTAATGATAACTGAGCCCATGTTTAAAATTCACTCTACCTCTTCTGCTATGTAATGATAAACTATTATGTCATAAGTTTCAATAACTACAAATGTCACTTAGAAGTTGCAGAAGTATCTTTATATCAATAGATGAAAAGTGTCCCATATTCGATAAAGATGAAGGACATTTACGTAAACCATAGGCTTCTTTGCTAGCTGCTTAAAAAGCATTATATTCTTATATTATACAGAGCCTCCTTCTTGATTATCGTGACAATTTTCTAAAATATCAAACTGCTGGAATAAATAATTGGGGCGGCGGAGACGGCATTTAGGGATTATGGAGATTTGCATAATTTATAAGCATCTCAGCGTAGTTAAGACGAGTTGTGTAAGAAGAGGAGCCATCCCCATTGCATTTCGTTGCGTTTCCCAGGAACTGCAAAACCCAAAATAGTGTCGAGTTTTGTAGCAGAAGAAATGACGCAAAAAGCGCGGCGACCACGTCATTATGATAATCACCATCGCCACGTGCCACTACGGTACCGCCCGAGCCGTTTTACTTTGTGAGCGCGCATTAAGAGAGCGGGCGTTGTGCTCTGTCATTTCACAATTAATTTGCAAGATACCGTAAGATGAGAGATTTTGCTACTCTGAAATTATTTAAAAATAAAAATTGTGGTCGCGTTTTTCGTATCTTTTATATTCATTTACGTTTCACTTTCGTTGCATTAATAAACTATTGAACATATTATCATATGATTAAGTGATCTTTTGCTATATACTTTTTCAACAATATAGTAAATGCAATAGTAGTATAATAAGGAAAAAAATGACCGAAAATGAGATTGCGATTATAATGAAACTATGCATATATATTTACAAAAGCTGTATAAAGGTATAAATGTTCTGGAGTAGTGAATCCGCATCAGTAAAAGCAAGTGATGCCCTCTCATTATGGCGGAAGATGTCAGAAAAAGTTTTAGGAACGTAACGTATTAATAATTTTTCACTGCAAATAAATCTCAATGTTCTTTAAAACTCGAAAACTTCACGAAAATTGACTTGCATTAACGTAAACAGTCTTAAACGATCACAAGCAAATACAAAAGATGCAACAGCTTTCAGCACACGTCCAATGCAAAAATAAGTGTTGAGCAGAAATAAGAAATTTGATTTACGTAGCAATATCCGCAGGTGCACATGAGCTGCAACCCCTCCGCGACGACACGTACGTGTACCACTCACCTTACGAATATTATAGCACCCGGGGCGGCATATAACATACTCGTCTAGAAATTTTAAATTAAAGCCATAACGTTTCGACTCTCAATCATCACCTTTACGATGTTATAAATTTTAATTTTATAGACCCAAAGAACTCTTCTTAAAGTAATTCATCGTCAGATTTGATTTAGGTTTAATACATGCTCTAACCTAATTTTACTATCTTTTATCTTTTTATTCACTGTAAGTGTGTTACTTTAGATATAAGTAGAATAAATTGGCTCAAAAATGTATATTTTTGAATAAACATTATCGTTATTATTTGTAGTGGTACCCGCGACTTGTTCGCATCGAACTTGAATGTTAAAATAGCCTCAATTATGTACTATATTGTTTTGTGCCTATTCCCTAAGAAAAAACAGGTATATTTATCCTATACGTTAGCCCATGCCGGGCTAAGCTTCATTTGCATGAAATTTCATCTATTTCGTTTTAGCGGATAAGTCGTGAAAGCGAACCAGACAAACAGATAGCCTTTCGCATTTACTTTAGTATATATGTAATTTGATAAATAACATAATCAGATACACCCACACAATCAACATAACTTGATGATGAATGATAACAGTATCTATAGAACGTCTAAAGATATCATAAGACTGAGATAGGACTAAAAGTGCGAAAATTAAACGTATAAAAGGATTATTTTTACTGTATAGATAAATTAAGAAATAAAAAACGTTACGACAAAGGAAAAAGAGGCCTAACACTTGAACAATGACAATACAAAACAAGGTAATTACACAAAGATAAGAACAAAGAGACGGAGTGTGGGTAACTGCGTAACGGGCAAAACATCATGAGGGAGGGTAGGCACGTAGTCAAGGTTAACAACGGTACCGAAACCCAACATTTTTGTCTTAATTTTATAATAATAATTTAATAAATAGCTATTAACCCCGGTTAAAAAGTAAAGGTAAAGGTATTATAAAACATTAAAGTAAAGGTATTATAGTAGTTTATGATACTGTTGCATAATAAGGGTTCTTATAACACGAGTGTGGTTTAAAAAAACGAGCCGCAGGCGAGTTTTCTTATAGTGTCACACGAGTGTTATAAGACCAAGTTATGTACAGTATCATACACTACTTTATCTACTCTCATACTATAATACGTAAAACAAGATTGCAAATAAAACGCTGAATATAACAACAAATTTATTTTTACTTGTAATAATTATTGATGTTCTGAATATTCATTTTCCACTCTATGAACTCGTGGTAACATTTAATATAGTTGCTCTTAGATTTCGTCGGCAACAGGTTCAATGTTGTTGAATTTTATAATTTTTTTTACTAACAAAACTAAACTTCGTTTAAATATAAATTGAAAAGGTTTTTTAAATGACAAATATTGGCGCCAAGGCGCAAACATCGATTGCGCATGTGTGTTGCGTCGCCGCGGACCCATTCATTGAAACCTTTTTTTTAAAGGTAGAGGTTCAACCTCCTTGGTCCAGCTGGAAGTTGTATAGGTGTATCGCTATGATTAAAAAGTTACATTATGATACAGGTCTCCATACAAGACCTGTATCGTAATGAAACTTTTTAATTTTTTATTATTGTTCTGTACGTAATGTTTGTCATAAGAATTTTGTTTTCAGTTTTATAAACTTTGTTTTATAGTATCAGAGTAGATAAAAAAAGTAAAGGCATTATATTATAATACATATTAAATTAAAATAGAAATGAAGATTCTTAACATATGTACGGTGGATGAATTATGTATTACATCCTTACTAATATTATAAATGCGCAAATGTCTGTTACGTCTGATTTGTTGGTTTGATAAACCAAGCGGATTGTCGCTTAACCAATATCGATGAAATTTGGCACAATTATTCCTCATACACCGGGGTAACATATAGGCCACAGAAGTCCTGTTAATTCAACAGGAATACGATGCGTTCAAAAAGTCATCTATTAACAACCTACCAAAGTTTTTTTATTCGCAATGTTTCAAAGTCAAATCTGTAATTCAAAGAAGATGTTTGGCTTTTGTCGAAAGAGTTTCTTTAAGAAAGTTTTTATATATTAACTATAGCTTAGCTATTACAGTGTACGGTTCATGGAAGTCATACGTTATTTACTACAATAAATAAACCGCTCGAGAAAACAATAAATTTATCTTGGTCTTCACGGATCGATCTGATTTTTGTGATGAAGAGCAGGGTTTGCAGTGACAAAAGCCACTTTAATAAACAGTGTAAAGTTTACGCGAACGAAATTGCGGTAAAAGCTAGTGTCTATTATACCAGATTATTCAATCAATACTATATATCACAATACTTTTGATTATAAAAACGCAATTTAATAAAACAAACTAACGATGATGATGATATATATAAGAAATACTGATCCGTAAAATCAATGAAATTATTTGTTACATGTTATGTTACGTTATGTCTTGTCAAAGTTCAGTAATAAGAAAGCATAAATGTCTTCAAAAATTTTGTTTTAAAATTTTATATATATAAATGATGCCTAGTATACTAACCAGAATACATGGTACTATAACGAACAATACATGGGAATATCTTACATGGGACTATAACAAAAGTTTATTCAGAAAGATAAGTATTATTTAAGATAACTTATAGCTTGATTGTTAGTGAAAATAGCATGGGGAGGGAAAAAATCGATGCAACGTTCGTGTTATTGAGAAGGAGGTCAATATTGACGAGGCAAAAAGAAAACAACTAATTGTTTAATTCCGAACCATTAAATCTAGTATTACGGTTGGGGGATTATTCACGGGCCATATAGCTCGGTGTCAGGGAGCGCCGCGCCATTGCAGTATGCGCTGACTTATAATGGAGGCTTCAAGCTACATGCTGCACGTCACAATATACCATATGAGCGCAAAATAACATTTATTTACATGTAGCTTACATTGGAGTACAATTTAACATGGACGTTTCTCCATATGACCCTCTATCACACATTGATTACTGGCTCACTATTTTTAAAGCCTATCCAAACTGAAACCACTGTTGTTTAAAAATCATATTTAAAAAATCTGGGAGCATATGGGAACGCAAAAATACGACAAAATTGATAAAAAATAAGTTATCCCTATATTATATGTACTATGAATAACAAAGGACATAATATTTCTGAGAAAATAAATGCCTGACCGTAGTAAGTACTATACGTCAATAATAAAAGTATTGATTATTGCATTTATATAATTATATATAAAATTAGTAGGTTACATATATACCTATCTTAAATCTTAACCAGGCACGCAGATTACTCAATGAAGTATTTTTTCACTGAAAATCCTTTGATTAATTTATAAATTTATTTAAGTTTATTTAGTAAGTTTATTTTTTTATTTTTATTTGAATAACTACCTTTGATAGTTCAAAATATTTATGACCGACTTTTTCTGTTTATAGCATTAATTATTCCACAAAACGTACTATAATTTACAAGAGCAAAAATAATTCCATTTTCTCATAGTGGAAGCTTGCCAAATAGGAATCGTGAGCAGCAACTTAAAAATTTATTGAAATCCGGTTTAAGTTAAAATATTTCCCAAAATATTGGGATTCAGCGTGCGAGTTTTTAAGTTATTGAATTAATTCACCAATACATATCGATATCAATTAACGATTGGCTCAACGAGTTAAGTAGTACGGGCTTTGAACTAGCCGGGTGAGTGGGTACACCCTCATCAGCCGCCTTGATTGATAGTGCAGAATTAAGCCCCCGCACTTAGAGCATCATCGGGGATAGCGTATTTTGAACAAATTCAATAAACTCTCATTTCACCTAAATATATTTTGCTCGCTATCTGTAAATGATGCGTAGTGCCTTCTCTTTTATTATAATTTTTGTTTTAGTGACATGATTAGACAATTACATGATGCCGTGTGGTATCCGGCTGAGTAGAATAGACCACCCTCATTTCTTACCGAGATGTCGTTAAAGGCGACTAAGGTAAGTTGACCCACCGTGTGGTATCCGGGTGAGTAGAATAGACCACCCTCTTTCTTGCCGAGGGGCTGTAAAATACAACTAAAGTAAATCAGGCAAGCGGCCGCCCGTAAAAAACATAGCCAAATCATGTGATAACATGTTTACAACATGTTGTACCGACCTCATTTAGAGTGGGATAAGGGCAGGAGGATGATGATGATTAGACAATTACATGATAAGATAATTAAAGATGACATTTTGCATTATGGAACTCCGAAAACGCCGAATATATAATCTATAGATATATATATATATATGACATATATACGTATATATTAATTATATTAAATGACATGATAAGCTTATGTCAAGGGTTGTATCTACTAAATATAAGGCATTTCATAATAGAAGAAATTAAGAATAAAAATGAAACATGAAGATCATGCAGTAGACAAAATCTACAAAAAAAGTCTTTAATTATGTTAATGGCTTTAATATGTAATGTTTTATAAATAAAAAAGGCAAAACCGAGCATACAGTCATATAATATTTTTAACAAAGAAGAATTAGCGCTAACACGGATTACTAAAATAAGCTATCAGTTACAATTAAGCTCAAATGAGGGGATTTGCCTTGTAGTTTACGTTCACATTAGATCCGAGATGGAGTTGGTATTATTTATCGTTATCCCGAGGATCTAACAAATAAAGATAGAAGAACTCTGTGATAAAGTAGGTCGTTTCATAAATACCGCAGTCCATTAGTGATCCAATATCTCAACCACGCAGTTCTTTGTTATTCTAGGAGCGGGGCCGCGGCGAGCGCTTTGCTTTAGATATTGGAAAACGGTAATGTACTCAGCGAGATTTAGCGCCGTATACGCCCGCACTCCGCCCGCGTCTGTGGTTCACAGCCTCACATTTGCGGACTTCTTTCCTCCCTTCGTTTAAGTTTTAAAAACTAAAGATTACTTACTGAATTCATTCAGTATATATGTAGATGTGGATTTGTGTCTAATAATTTTTTACCAAAATTATGATGTATTATATACATATAAATGTATATTTCTAAACAATTTCTCTATTTCTGATGATTTATAATGTAGAGATTTTTTACGATAAGGCTAGCACCGGACTACGCTGCCGCCTGATTGAAAAGGAGCAGTTGAGCCTAAAGTGGACTGCGTTTGTCTATGCAGTGCATACTCAATTTTTTTTATAGTTTTTGCAAATTAAAGAGACCAGAAAAATCGAGGCAGGAAGGTAATTCCTCACTTCGGCAGTACGTATAAGGAAAAATTAATTCATATTAATCAACTCATATTAAATTTCTAATCTTATGCCGGTACAAGGCAGTGCTTTAAAGAACGTGTAACGATCACACTCAGCAAGTGACTCGTGTGTCGCTTTATTACTGAAGGCGGACGGGATGCAATTTGCTATTTTCGAAGCATATTTTCCGCTTCAACCGCAAGTAGCAAAGGATCTACTAACAAAGACGCACCGCAAAACAATTTGCATTTCACTGTGAGCGATCTATCCGTATGAAACTCCGTACTCAAACAAAAAAACCTTTTTTCTAAAAGACTTTAATAATGACTTTTCGTCACCAATACTAACAAGCTGAACTAAATAAATATCGTGTAACGCGTGCCACATTAAATTTATCGGCACAGGTTTCATTGAGTCGCAGTAATTCACCGGCCCTCTCACTGGAACAATGGGAGGTGATTGGCGTAATCACAGCTCTACCTTTGTACCCGGGAACATAAACAAAGTTTAATTTGCAAAACGAAAACAATACCCTTTGCTGATCGCAGATGATAATCGTACTTGAGAAGAATGCTTTGTACTAATTAATGAATGCCACGTTATTAAGAACAATTCCATTAGTGATAAATAAATATAGTTAAAATAAACATATCGAACTAAAAATTGAAGATAACGAACAAAAATTGTATTATTGTAAAAAAAAAGTTAATAACATACGAAAACGATGGCACAAAGCGAGAATTTTTCGCTTAATAACTTGCGATAAAGCGTCTAAGAAAGAAATAGATTACATACATACATATTAACGTAGAACGCATCGAAATCTTACAGTGTATTCCTTACCCAATAGCTTTTAAAATACTTGTATTCTTTTGAAGTGACCATATTTTAAGAAAGCTAAAATATTCTAACAAAGTCTGTAAGGGTAAGTGAGTAACAACAAGGATTTTTTGTAGCCCTTACAGAAAAATATCTCTTCAATACATTGTTTTGTTATATCTCAATAATTTTGTTAAACTAACTACTATCTGGTACTATCAACAATGGTACAAATATAATATATTATACAATCGGTCCTTGTAAAACCAGAATTAAATAAATCACACGAAGTTCTCCAAACCTACATACTTACCACTTAAGTCTGTTAATGTATACACTAAGACTGTCAAATAAAATTAATTATTTCATATAGTTACAAAATGCAAAATCAAAGACGCTTGACGCAGGTGAGCAATATTTGGAAAATATGGATATTACAATGTATCAATTTATACTTATAAAAACGACATACACTTAATAGTACTTATAAGTATACATACATACTTACATACATTACATTGCATGATTTAAGATCATTAATATTTTTATTTAGTCAATCCTAACAAAGATATATAACCGATCATATAAAACTTTATAATTCGTTTCTCGCTTGTTCGAGTTTATGGACTAGATTGATGAAGAATCTAACTTTTACGCCTACTAAACTTCTGGCGAGAAGATTAGCTTTTAAAAGTTATATGGGTCATTGGAATCTACAATACTGCTACTGATTTTAGTTTTTACATTCATTTCCAATTAAAAAAAATAATAACAAAAATTTCTATAATATGTAATGAAAGGAAATACAGTAGACAGTACAATCCGTTTTAATAACATATATTTGTAGGTTAGGTAAAATGCTACAAAACACTAATGTCCACTATGTAATAGCATTGCAAACATTCACTAACACAATTTCAACAATTTTTATTGTACCGTAACCAATTAACTAGAGAACTAATTTTCTCGGAAAATAGATTTAGTACTAATTAAGATAAAAATATTGTTTTGCCATATCATCTGTAACTCTGTTACAATTAATATTTTACATTATTACATGTATTTTATTATTACATAGCCATTCATAATAGTTGCATACTATGTATTATTTGAAAGTTTATTTTGAAATCATTACATCATTACAATTTATATTCATAGAAAAGAATAACTATAAATAGCAAAGTTTTTAAACAGCTGATCAATGTGAGGAGGGACACGATATCAGAGCGCTGAAAAATTCCGTACGTTTGTTTAGCGAAGAGTATTATACCCTCTAAGGGTCGTATTGAAGGGTTAAACTAAATTACAAAGTTTTGGTTGGGAAGAAATAAAATTTGTTTTACCGAAACTCTAAGTATTACCTTATATTTCAATGTTGCTTGTATAAAATATATATATACTAAAAAATGTTATGTTATAAAAATAAACTATTATATTTTCATATGTGCAAAAATAAAAAACGTTATAAATTTAAACAGTAAAGCTCGAAATAGTATTTCCATATCTCAACAAAAAATAAATTCATTTTTCAAAATACTCTCTGAGACTGGCAGAATGAGTGAAAAAAAAGATATCTTATAGATATCATGATGTGGACATAAATGTATTAGTAAAATTATTAAAGAACATTAAGCTGTCTGATATTTGAACCAAAGAATCATCAATTTCGAGGTAATATTGATATATATAACGATTTATTTTATCCTAAATATACTATGTACAAATTAGTTATACTCTTCGTATTCAAAACACCTCTACATCAATAGGCGTAATAATCAATATAAAGTACGAAAACAAACGTCAAACTCAAATAATTTAAATAACCAAAATTCTACATGTCTCTATTGATGTTATGAATATGACATCACAATTAGAAGCGCGACACGATAAGAGGATTTGTTCCGCAACAGAAAAGCATCATGTTAACTATCAGATTTAGTACCAAAACATACGGTACCTGCAATAACAGGGCGCGTAAAATATTTGGGTCCGCATTTCCAATAACAATTTTCGAACTTTCAATAGGCATATAGTGAATGTTCGGAATGGGAAGTATTTATTAGGCGAATATTACTACGATGCGAGTGTGCCGCTGAGATTACGGTTCGAAAAGTGTAGGGACTTTTTCCGACTATCGTCCTACGTGTTGCACAGGTGTCCGTAATGCGACACGAAACGAACTTTAGGTCAAAATAGCCGAGGTAAGAGATTCGCATCAATAACTGACTCAACATAAAATTATTTATTGTCAGATAACAATGTAACAAACAAAAGCTTAGTATTATTTGCAATATCGCAATATAATTTTAATCTAAATATCGTAATTAAGGGAATAAACACTCAGAACTATTCCTAAAGCGTGTGCAAAATGGATCTAGGATAAAAAATCGTTCTGGGATAAAATAATCTTCTCAAAAATAAGTGATAGGAATAGTTAGTTTTAGTAACATAAAAAAACTTCAGATATAAATATTTTAAATATATATATATATATATTTATTATCTAAATATATATATTTATTACCTAAATATATATATTTATTACCTAAATATATATATTTATAATTTTTTTAGTGATAAAATTTTGTTTTAGTGACATGATTAGACAATTATATGATGTCGTGTGGTATCCGCCTGAGTAGAATAGACCACCCTCATTTCTTACCGAGGTGTCGTAAAAGACGAATAAGGTAAGTTGACCTACCGTGTGGTATTAGGCAGAGTAGAATAGGCCACCCTCATTTCTTACTGAGGTGTCGTAAAAGGCAACTAAGGTAAGTTGACATCAGGTAGGCGGCCTGTCGTAAAATACGTAGCCAAATCATGGGACAACATGTTTGTAACATGTTGTGCCAAACACACTCAGAGTGGGATAAGGGCTGAAGGATGATGATACATTTATTATATTTACCAAATAAATATTTGAACTATGACTTCTAAAAAAACTAAGACGGTATTATGATATACAAATTAAATTGTCCTTAAATTTGCGATAGTATATCATAATACCGTCTGTAGGTCGCTGAAATTTGTTCACACGTCAACCAATACGTTTACTATCTTCGTATTGATGTTAAGGAATTTTCAATGATAGTCTCGCCTATTTTTTCCTTCTTTTAAATATCCATTTATTTTAAAATAAATAAAAAAATACAGAGAAAAGAGTCTGTAAACTATGAAAATAAAAGATACTTAAAATAAGTTTTATTAAATTACTTGTTACGGGTGTAGTAGTTACGGAATGATTATAAATTACATCCACATTTTCCATTATCGCTTAGCGAATCAAACATTTAATATTTTTTGATTGTTTACACCGTTGCTCATAAAGTAGCGGCCTGTTACATTCCCACTGCAGGGAATAGGCCTCCTCTCTCCGTTTCTGGAGAGAAGGGTTGGAGCTAAGACCTACCACGCTGCTCCAATGCGGTTTGGTCGGTTACACATATCTCCAGAATTCTCTAGAGATATGCAGGTTTCCTCACGATGTTTTCCTTCACCGAAAAGCGTGTGATAAATTGCAATTACCAATTAGACAAATGAGTTTTAATAGAAAAACTGAACGGTGCTAGCCCGGGTTTGAACTCGTGTTCCCCTCGAAAGAGTCGCACGGTCTCACCGCTGGGCTATCACAGCTCAACCGTTGCTCATATTGATAAAAAAAAATTTATGATCGTCTCAATAACAGCAATCGTAAACTTAAATATCTGTTCATTCACCTCACATTACCAATACTTCGTAGTAACTCTGAATATAGCATAATTTTTATAATAATTTATTTATTTTTCGTTAAAAACATAAGGATTACAATATCAAGGTTGGGACCTTCTTTTAAGTGTAACAACATCTTGATGAAACACTACTAATAATTAATAATTTACAAAAAGCATTTAATTTAGTGTTAACCAAAATTAATTCTAAAACATAATAAAACCAAGATTTATTAAGACATATAATCAAAATAAAGCCGTAAATAATAAACATATATTTCTCTTGGAAATATATTTACAGTTACAACCGCCCAAAACTGTTAAGCACATATCAAAACTACCAACGCTAATGGTATTGTAGTGTTTCAGAATTTACCGATATTTTATGTTCTTTCCTATACCCAGAAGAATAATATGGTTACAATGACTGGGTTTTAAGGAAATTGCTTAAATGACAGCTATCGTTCCACCTTGCGAAAAGGTCGATAGTAATAAAATATAAGCGAAGAGAGCGAAGAAAGAAAGGAAACATAAAATTTCAGGTGACGTCGGCCCTTCCATTAATTTATCGACAGGTCGTGGTAACAGGCCATGAGGATAATATTTATGAAGTTAAGCAGCAAGGCACGATTTTCATTAGTTAATTATGTGACCTATAAATTGCCGGCGTATGAAATTCTTTTATTCTGTTACAAGATTTGTCCTTGGTCTAGCGAGTGAAAATGAGTTGACAGTTGAACTTTATTTTCTCGATCTTATTAATTTTGAACTCTACTATCAAAGGATCATTATCATATTTATATTGAACGGTAATGAAAAGTCCATTTGTGGATAGAGGCAAGTGCAAGAGGCTCTGATAGCATTTTTGAACAAAAAATCACTGTTAATCACTAATAAATAAATAAATAAATACCATTATGCAAAGCGAAATTATAATTGGACTACAAAACGGTCATGCTACGACAAACCGCTGCTTTTCACTTATAAGAGGGTTGTCAATTAGAAAGAGAAATGGAAAACACTGTTGGCTTAATGAGAGTCGCTCTAAAAGATTTTTCTCATAAAGTTATAAATCACTTTTAAAATCACTAGAGGAAAATTTATAAAGATTCACAAACGTATTATTATTATATAACGCAGTATGTTTTGTATTACGCGAATACTTTTTCAAAAAAAGAAAATTGAAGAATAGAACGATGTTCAGTCTATGCCTCTATAAGTTTTTTTAGAAATAAGCTTTCTATATTACACTTTTTTACATATGAACATTTTGTATTAGTTAATTATTTAACTGACGAGAGAAATAAACAAGTAAGACAAAAAAAATAACCAGTCATAGAAGGTCTTTAGTGATAAGAAAGTGAGGTGAGAGGTATTAGTCATTAAGTCAGCTTAATGAGAAATGTCATCGATTTTTTTAAGATACAATATGATTATATCGCATATACAATTACAAATAAAATTAATATTGAAGTGTTTCGGTTTCGAGGCGCATACTTCGAACGACGATTAGACGCCAATTCGTCTAGGTCGTGCTCGTTGTTTATATTTATCTTATTTAGACGCGTAAGTACAACTAGCATTCTGATATATTTCCTACATATGAATATTCGTGATTAAAAACACTAAGTAAATAAAAATCAACAAACAGGCAAATTGGTGCTGACGTATTTAATAAAAACCTTTTGCTCGTTGCATGTTTACCATTTGTTCTTATGTACAAAGGCCTTCTATTTGCACAAGTCGCTTAGAATGAAATGAGGCAAGCTTCGGGCGAGTATCCGATGCGTAGCGTTTAACGGGCTATCTGTGACCAAATTGGCGCGTTTAATTGAACGCCTGTTTCGACCATTATTGCACGAGACAGTAGTTATTGGCACTGGCCGGGCATCCTGTTGTACATTTGTAAGCACATAGTTTCCGAACAAGCTGGCACTAAAGACACTATTTATAACCAGGCAGTTTCTGGTAGACTACACACGAAGGATAATACTTTATACCTTTAAAATAATATAGGTAATAAAATAAGTGTTTAAAATATCAGATATTTGAAAAGATAAAACATGATATGAGAGTCTGTAAAGTAAATTTTATCTAGCGCAATATCATAACAATTGTACATAGTTATTCTTTATGAGGAGTGTAGAGGCGGAGTCTAAAAATATTGTATACATTATATTGTATATAATTAATTCTTATATGATAATTTGAGCTCATTTTGCTTAAGTATATACATATACACATATATTTTTCACAATTTATTATCAACTAGAAATCCATTTACGTGTTGTCAAGCGCGTTACAATATTCAGAATGAATTTGAGTCTTTTCATTCGAATGATGTCCTTAGTATAATCATTCGAAAAGCGAACGCTAGATAGATAATCGAGGCCAACATCAAATATCCGTAGTATCGTTTTTAACGAGGAATCGTGTTTAATGGAAAGGTTATTTGAGTCACTACAGAAAACATCAGTTTTTGCGGTACCTAACGAATCAAACACGCTGTACTAATATTATGATCGCAAATCCGTTTGTCTGTTACTTTTTTAAAGTAAATGCTGGAGAAATATTCATGAAATATGGTAATCTTAATGCTGGGCTAACATTTACGAGTATACATATTAAATAACGAAGTCCCCAAAAGTAAAGTCGTACGGCTTTTACTAAAAGATTCTTGATTCTTACATTATGGTTTTATGTAAACTGACTGCATGCAATACATATTTGTGACATACTAAATTCCATGCGGGCGACGACGCAGTCATAGCTAGTATGCGATAAAACAAACTTTTCTTTTAGTTGTAATGTTGCTAACGCGAACAGTGACGGTTTGTGTTGTAGATGCAAGCATATAACATATATCATTAAATGATTTATAGAAGCAGGCGATACTTTGCGGAATTCTATATTAAAGGCACTATAACAGAACTACCTTGCTATAATCCGCACGGGTTAAGCGAATGCATGCAAAACTAATGTGTATGAAGCAGGCAAAATTTACGCACCTTACACATTCGGTTTCGGAGCGAAACGATCGTCGAGGTTTTGGTGGTGGTTGTGTGTACTGCTTGTGTGCATTGTTGCTGGTGGAGGTGCCTTGGGGTGCGTGGGGTGATTTGTACTGCATGTGTAAGGTGCGTAAATTTTGCCTGCTTCATACACATTAACTTTGAGTGCATTCGCTTAACCCGTGCGGATTATAGCAAGATAGTTCTGTTATAGTGCCAGATATACTAACATTATTTATGAAGACAAATAATATTAATTGGCCAATCTTATATAAAAAACGAATATCAGATGAAAAATTGCCTTAAACCTCCACGAAGAGGGAGACAACGTCTCAAAGCTACGTGGAGCTCCAATATCAGGAAGGAACCGGAAACCCTTCACTTTTACGAGAAGACAACCCAGGGTAGAGCAGCTCCAAAAAGGAAGCAGAAGAGAGCCCCAGATGCGCTAATAAATATAAAGTACGGAAATATAGCAACTTCGGTGAAATTAAACCAACACATAAGTTCAGTTAATGAGAAGATAAGATGCATAGATTAAATTAATCCGTACTTCATCTTTTATCTTTTATCTTTTATTTTAATTCCAAAATATATTTCACTAACTTTGCAAAGAATATAAAGTACACATGTAATTCACTAAGTCTGCAGTCATTATATGACAGTAACAACTTCATTAAAATAACATTTCCTGCATTTGAAGATTCATAATAACAAAGTAAAAATACTTAATTCGCCCCACATATTAATCTTGAGGTACATTAGATTTCATGGAGTCGCAAATGAAAAATATCTCGAGAGTTATAGGAGAGAGAGGGCGGTACTTTGTAAAAATATTTAAGAAAATATTTTTGCTAAATGTGACACGGCCAATAAATCCCATAATGGTGTCGTAAAATTTCGGTAGTATTATCTTGGGAAAAGCCGGCTATTTTACATTCACCTGCGAGGTTTCCCTCCACATCCAATTTATGTTAGTGGGCACAAAACGAACGCTGACAAATGTGAAAATAAAATGAACATACGTTTTATCTCTACGCTCATAGAATCGGGTTTCACGCACGTTGACTGAATGAAACCGACGCGTTGAACTGATCTTAAGCCTTTAAGTGCTAAAATTATTTGTTAAACTTTATATATATAGTGACACGAAATAAATTCTTTTGTATTCGGCAGTCAATGTCATATAAGAAGGCTTATTATTTATTTTAATTGTAAACATTTCAAATGAATATCAAAAGTTTATAAAGTATAAGAACCGCTGAGAACCACCGACCAAAGATCGCAGAGCTGCGATTACGATTTCGGCAACGTAAAAAGTTGTCATAAATCCTTTAAAAACTTAGTATACCAAAATGGATTTAAAATTAATATAAATTAAATTTTAATTTATGTATAATGTTGTATGAAAAGTACTTATTAAATAAGTAAATAAAATAAAATGGATAAATAAAACAGCAAGTGATAAAGTATATAGATAAGCACGAAACGAATAGCGTTCTTGGACTAAAAAGAATTGTTTAAGTGATCCCTTAGCAAAATAATTTAATAAAGCAACATTGATAAATTAAAGCTTAATAGCCTTACAATATAAGAAAAGAAAAAGGCATGTTAAAATTACGCAATAAGGCCGTATTCTATTTACTGCGAGATAAGAAGGACTCTAAAATACATTGGCTTATTTGAGAATCATAAAATATTTACAAGTTTTAAAAACCTCTTTATGAAATCAGAATTACTTTAAAACGCCCAGTTTGCAGCTAACATTTATTATGGAGCCGTCTTAAAAGCGTCTCTGGGTTTTGCAACCACTGGTGTAGTTTCTACTTACGAGTTACGATACGGCGCCGGGCGGACGAAACTAAGTGGAACTTTTCCCAGGTTGACGGATATAAAAAGAATTTTTAAAAGATACTTAAAGTTGAAACTTAACAAACGCTTCGAGTGCCATTGAATAATATAAAATATCTAAGATGCTTTGACAGTAACGTTCGTTTTAAGTACTTTTGTTTACCCCTTATCTCTACAAAAAATAATGATTCATTTAATCTGCAAAAGTCACGGATAATAGCGGAAAAATTTATTATTTCTTGCATCAATCAACTACCCAATGTAAGGTCTAATTCTACGAATTATATGCATTTTAGTTAATGGTCTAGTGGAACGTTTGCCAATTACTTTGAATTATTAAGTTCATAGATGCCCAACATTATAATATAATAATATTTTCTTACTTTACTAACGAACAGCGGCTTAAAGCAAGACCACGAACGCTATTTGATATATTTATGTGAATAAATAAAGCCCACGTACTTAAATGGTAAACATAACTTGATTCATTGCTGATAAAATTCGCGTAACATAAAACTTTACCGCTACTTGCTTCGTATAATTTGTCTTTGCGAAAGTTGCGAAAGTGCGCAGATAAGATTTCTCTTGAACTCTGGTATGAACTTGTAACAAATATATTTTTCTTTATTTGTATTTTGAGTCACTGTATGTTTTAAACGATTTCCTTTGCTATTAAAATGCAGTCTAATATAACATAGTAGAATTAACATTATATTTGAACGGTCTTATAAAAAAACAATTAAGATGCGATATCCATAATGCTTTTAAACTTTTTACTTCCATTAATTAAATGTAATAATACAAAAGTGTTTTAGCGCTTGCTGAGGTATTTCCCATAGTCCCAGAGTAATTATACAGGGCGGCTCACAAAGGCCGCGGCTTTAGACCAGGCGTTGTGTCGGGCGGCGCGGGAATCAAGGCGTTAGAACAACCGGCAATGCATTAGCGACGCGTGGCTGCTTCTATCCTTCTACTTACGTAATGGCAATTGGCATACAGATGAATAAATGAATTTTATCACAAATATTAAACTAAGAAATAAAATAACGACTTATTATTCTACTGTTTGAGAGAAGGATTTGTTTTAATTAAATAGTGGAAATTTTTATAGTTACCTTTTTTGCTTTTGTGTCACAGTAGTTTAATCTTTAATTTTAAAATTTGCCAAGATAAAAAAAACAATGCTAAATTCTTTGATATTTTACTATAAACACAGTTAATCATTTGAAAATGTAACTTTTTTTTCTTTTGTATTTATTTTCCACGCATAAATTCATTTGAACCGTGGTTCCGTTATTATATATGTGATAATATAGGATTGTTTCCATATATGTATATGGTAGAAATTAATTCCTTGTTAACATTGGATGATTGTTGAGATAAAATAGATTCAAAATCAAAGACGAATAACATAACGAATATAGAAAGTCAAAGCACATAAGATCCTTGAGTCGACAGAACACGCGACGTCTGCCACTCGCGTAATGAAGCCGTTACAGAGCGGGGTAAGCAAACTGTCACCGTCACAGCTGGTGTTATTATCATGATCAACATAAGGAACATGGAGAAATGCATCGTATTAAAATAATTTCAGGATGTAACGACTACGAAACAGCTGAGCCTAAGACTTTACTGTATTTAATTTCCTAACATTGAACCACTGATCTGAAAACATTATTCATATCTTATATAAATGGCGTTAAGTTGCTGAACTTATAAAAAAGGGACTATCAATAGTAGTAGTAATAAAAGCTTGTAGTGAAGTGTCCCACTACGGTGCAAAGTGATCATTTCTTTTTGGAAAGAAGGATGTCCTGCTTACAATTACTTAACTGCTATAGGAACAGATTTACAAACTATTTTAATGTTGATTAGATATGTAACTAATCTAATTGATAATTCAAAAGTAATAATAAAAAAATATTTTGCTATAATCCGCGATTCAGTAAATAGAATACATATATAGAACTAAATGTATAGTGGACGATCCGTTTTTTCATACCCTTTACATGCAGGATTCGTAAAAACACATGCACAAACCTTCACTACTGCCACCACAATACACAAGCACTACACACGCTATAACGCCTAATTCTATAAATTATCTAATTGATAATTGCAATTTGTCACACGATTTTCATTAAAGGAAAACATCGTGAGGAAACCAGCATATCTCTTGAGAATTCTAGGGATATTTGTAACCTACCAATCCGCATTGGAGCAGCGTGGTAGGTCTTAGCTCCAACACTTCTCTCCAAAAAATGGAGTGAAGAGGTTTATGCCCAGCAGTGGGAAGTTAACAGGCCGTTACTTTACTACTTTTACTATATATGTAACTGTTATTATGTTCAGAGTGCTATCTTAATCAATCTGTGTCATCGCTGAAAGGTTTGAGCGAGTAAATGATGCAAAGGGGAATAGGTAAAAAGCAGATTCAGATCACGACACCATGTAAAGCAACGAGCGAGTTCGGCGTTCAGCTGATGGCCCCCGTGCTGCTCGCCACAGTCCGTACTTATAATCTAATATTCGCAATTTACGGGGATCGTGGAAGGGGTCCGCAGGGAGCTGTACCACTGTCATCACGCCGGCGTACCTGCCGCTTGCATTTACCCCCACGTTAAGTCTATCGGTGTAGCTTTTTATGAGGCCAATGTTAGCGTTCCTTTGAGAATAACGTTTATTTTTCGTGAATCAGGTGACACGGGCAAAGTAAACATGGCACAGAGGATTATATTGAGATAAAATTTTCAAAATATTGTGTCACAAAATAAATCTTTTTTATGCTTATATTAGGAGTTTAAACCGCCGTGTGGAATCCGGCTAAGTCAAATAGACCACCCTCATTCGTCACCGAGGTGTCGTAAAAGGCGACTAAGTTAAGGCGACCCGCCGCCGTGTGGTATCCGGCTGCGTAGAATTGACAACCCTCATTTCATAAAGAGGTGTCGTAAAAGGCGATTAAGGTAAGTTGACGTCAGGCAGGCGACCGGTCGTAAAATACATAGCCATGACAACATGTTTGTAACATGTTGTGTCGACTCCACTTAGAGTAGGATAAGAGCAGGAGGATGATTAGGAGTATAGACTAGACCTACCTCAAATTTAATTTGCGGATGACATTCATTTGCATTATGAATTTTTATTGTACTACGCAATCACAACGTACACATAGATTAAACGAAACTTCAAAAAAACTTTAATCATATAACGTCTAACGATAACGTATTTGGTTATCCTATTACTACTTGGAGAACCCTGGTTTCTATAAGTTATAATTTTTTTTAACTTTTTAGTCGAGTGTGTGAATTTTATATTTATTTCTGCCAAGGTACCAAAGTAACATAACATTATATTTGCATTTTTAGGAGTAACTTACCGATATTAAAAAATATATTTATCTAAAAGCGCATATAACTTAGGAAGTTATCCTCTAAAAGTAAAGAATAATGATTTCAATCGATATAAGGACTACTTCTTAAATTATGTTTACTCTAAACTACTTTCCTTTACTCCTGAGAATATCACAAAAATGAAGCAATATGAAAAATTTGAGAAAGGATATGGCAACAGGGAAAACTATTACGAAAAGTAGGGGAGCATTGTATGTGACGCTCGACGCGAATAGAAGAGAGCTCCGGTATAGCAAGTTTTGTAAGGGATTTTGTCACACTTAGGTAAATCTCCAATATCCGCAACGGCCGGCTTTCAAAACGCTTTTATACAATACACAATAAGCTGAACAAGCGGCTACATACACATGAACTTAGGTTATACCTTAAATAACTTGTTGTGTCATTTTCTGTTTCTGAAGGAAAACGGTTTTTTGTCTTGTACGTTAACCCGGTTTATAAGCTGCTATCGTACCAAATTTAATTTTAAATGGAGCAGATTAGACATGAAAGCGTAACAGGCAGATAGACCGACTCTGCCAAAACCTCGTACCCACATGAAAGGTAGGTATATAACAATTTTAACCCATATGTTTCTACAAAAACAAGCATAAATCCCGAAAGCTTCAAGTCTATCAGACATAGATTTTCGCATTCATTATATTAGTATAGTTTCAAAGTATTAATTATTTAATATAATTGCTATTTAATCGTCAACTCTTAATGCTGGTTAAAAAAAATCTGCGTCTACTAATTGGAGCTATCAAAAAACTTGGCAAAGGTTGAAAATATATAAGCTGAATTGCACTGATGCGATATCGGTGTATCTTGCTCAAGCGTAGAATATTAAAAAATATTTGTATAAATAGTTTCCAACAAATCCTGTACTCTATATTAATTTTAAATAAGTCTCCAAAACGCTGAGACCATTTTCAATTTAAATGTTATTTAATGAATAGGCCTCTGAATAATAATTACAAATTACACGTCCGAACATTAAATAACAGGACCTTCCGGTCGCATACGAAATAACAGGAAGAAAATGTAAGCACAAAGGCAAAATACAACAAAAGACCACCACAAAATGACACATTTGAACAAATTTGAATGCGGGACATGAAAACAGCATGACTGATAATAGCACAGTGTATCCTATTTCAAGCTGAGAGTTCGCAAAAAATTGAGGCTTAGATGATTTAAATATTAAGCAAAAAAAATGCTTTTTATTGTATCTCAAAGAACAATATGTTGCTTAATTTCATCAGTTTATAACACTACTGATTTGCAGTTATGTCAAAGCATGTCATGTTCCATCAACTTATAAGAAATACACGCCTACATAGAAATACACATTAGTATTCTCACGAAGGCGCTCACGGACTCTTATCTGGTATAGTAAAAGGTTAATAATGATTAAAAATAAAAAAAAAATGGGGATAATAGTTAACAAGTCAAGTTAGAAAAGCTTTTAACAAATATTATGTCCCTACTGTTAACCGTTGAGGGGTTCTCCCGTCTGGAGTTCTTTCTAGAGCCATCAGCAATATCAGGTCATGCTTATCATAAACATACATCGTCATCAGGACTGGACCAGTATGTACAATTTTACCTCAATCGGACACCGGGAAGTGGGTCAAATTTAACTTGCAAGATTCCACCTTCACATACATTGAATAAAAGCTTTTAAACACGCATAATACAACATATCATTATGAAAAAAATATTGTTTTGAAAAGGTAACGCCCCATTTCATAAATCCGTCTCTACAACAACTACAATCGAAATTGCTTTAAATTATTTGATAATTCTCGATACGAACCATACCGAACATCCAGTGATTTCTATTTATTTCCGAGGTACATTTTTAAGTGAACAGCGATATGAAGATAACTAAGCAATTTAGTAGATACTTGGTTTAAAGACATCTTTTTTTAAAGAAATCGTATTATATTCTCATACTTTTCTAAAAGAACATCTAAATTGTATGGCCATAGGTTTTCTTTTTGTAGCTACGCGCTCCGCATTACTTACTTGCTGTGATACATCCAGGACTAGCTCCAACGTATTAATCACATTAACAGCCACAGCTTAACATTTTAATTAATTCTAATATATTGAAATATTCAATCTTCAATGTTGCTATGCTTCTGATAATTTAATAAACAAAAGTTTATAGACGTTACAACGTGGTTGGCATTCTAGCCTCAAAAATCCACAAACATTAATTAAAACACAACGAAAAGTTGAAAGAAGTTATTAATGTGATCAATATTGCTTTCTTTGGGTATAAGGCAAACAAACTTTACGAAATAAAAATAATTTCACACAAATATTTGACTACAGTTACATTTTGGTTTTCGTTAATAAATGGAAATATCAACAAGAGGCTAAATAAAACGACGAGGCAGGAAAAATCATGCCTGAAAACCTGAATGACATTTACTGTGGTTTGAGAGATTTATTTTCATTTTATTTTAATTTTACGGGCGTATTTTATGAATTTTAATGGACAGCTCATACTGGACAGATTTCATGATCAAAAAATGGTGTCGAGTCCGATGGGACAGGGACACGTAGCCTTCGAAAGCCGCTGGTGGGGTATAAGGGGTGACGTGCATTGTTATGCAAATTGAGGTCGTTATTTCGCTACGAGTGAGGAAAGAGCGCGACAGCGACCGCCCTATTGCGCCCGCGAGCACAGCGTTCGTGAGCAGTGCTACGCGGAAGACGTTTTGCATAATTGGTTATACAAATACCTATGACGAGAAACTGTATAGATTTGTGCATATCGCCTTTACAGTCGTTGTCAAAAATGAACCAGTCATACTTTTTATTTTAGCTATTATACCATTAGATAAGTAAAATGAATGTTCTATATGTAAATACATACAATTGTTAAATAGTCCACCTCAAACTATCATTTTCTACGATCATCGATTTTCACATACCGGAAAAGTACTCCAAGTATAAGCCAAGTATTCCAGACTTCGCTATCGGTAAGAGAACGCTATCGGTACGGGAATGCATTTGGAATTTTCTTATAATTACGAGTATAGTTATTTATTTATCTTATAAGTCTGCGATAGAAATAAACAAGAGAAAACTTAAAGATAAAAAGATTAAAATAAAAACCTCATCTAAAAAAACTGAATTCAGTCATTGGACAGCTACCTATAACATTTAGAAGTTATGGCCGTAATATTAAAATTAAACAGACCTTCGTTCGAGGCCATTAGGGTGGTTAACCCCGTTGGCGGTAATATTTCAAGTGCTAATCGCCAAAATTTTTCCTTGACTAGACTAAAATGCTTGAAGTTGTAGCCATCATATTCATATTTCTGGCAAAATTATCCAATATAATAAGTTACAAAAGAGTAAGAGATGACTTTTAAAAGGAAAAGTTGTAGGAAAGCAAGTAATGGCTCATCCCGCTCACGATTCTTGCCCCTCAGGCGGAACTGGCGGACCGAAAGCGTCAAATAAGTTTCTAATTGCTTATATTACCAAGTTATATCCGCTCTTAAAAGTAATTAAGTCTGAAAACTGAGACCACATTTGATATAAAACTTATTCACAATTTTTCACGCATCTGACATTTTAATATTGGAATTTCATTGAAACAAGTTATAAAGAAAAGTAAAAGGATGATGTTCAACAGCTTTGGGGTTAGTACTTTTTGAACCATTGAACTGAAGCGGGAAAATGCATTGGTGTGGAAGAATCATAAAAATACTATTTCTTTCAAGCATGAGGTAGTGCTTCAAGTACTCCTTCGTTAAATGGAGGCCGAGTCTAGGTTTGAATTGGAAAGCTGATATTATACATATGAAATATATATGTACGTTTACAAATAATTTATAGAGGTTAGGAGAAATTGTTTTAGATGTGATTTTACGGAGGTCTATTGTGTTAGTGAATGTGCGGAGTGCTTGTGTATTGTTGTGTTATTGGTGGTGGTTAGTGCGTAAGTTTTTACGAATTCTAAATGTATCGGGTATAAGAACGGATAGTGCATACTACATTCAGCATTTCATGTATTTTATTAAATCGCGGATTATAGCAAAACAATATTTCCATTACTTTTTTACGTTATCACAATTCGATCATTCGTTTCTGTCGATGGCAAATACCCATTTACACATATTTTGGAATGGATCAACCTATGATTTTATATTTATCTTCAAAGTAATGGATACTTTCAACTTGTACTTAACTTTTAAAAATTAACTACATTTCATAATATTGCTATATTTTACGATATTTTCTTTAAAAAATAAAATACGAAAAATATTGTTTTAAAACACTAATGCCGTGTGGTATCCGGCTAAGTAGAATAGACTAGAGAAGAGAAATGAGGGTGTCATTTCTTACCAAGGTGTCGTAAAAGGCGACTAATTTGACGCACCGTGTGCTATCCGGTTGAGTAGAATAAACCATCCTCTTTCTTACCGAGGGGTCGTAAAAGGCGACTAAGGTAAGTTGACGTCAGGCGAGCGGCCGGTCGTAAAATACGTAGCCAAAACATGTGATGATGTACCGACCCTACTTAGAGTGGGATAAGGACAGGAGTATGATGACTGTGTTAGAACACTAAATAAGTAAGCTCTTAACATACGTAATTTGTGTAAAGTTTTTTAAAGAAAACTTTAATAACGTACGCTTTATTTATGTTTAAATATTTATATATTCATAGAACCATTGTTAGTTTCCAAATAAAAATAAAATAATAAAAAAAAGCATTAGATGAGAGCAGTAGCACATTTTTCCAATTTCCCCTCTCCTTTAATTTAGTTTAGATAAAGACTTGAGCGTAGCTTTACATTTTTTAATAACAAGGTGTTAAAATATTGTCGGACAGACACTTTAATCCAAAAGATATGAAGGAATTGTGTGTGGCATTCTTGTTTTCAAGTTGGCAATAACACGGTGGATATAGAGCGTGCATGTGGCGTTTCTGCGGCAGTAAATTCAGTAGCTAGAATAGGTTGCAAAGATATACGGGTTCGGCGCTCGCTATCAGATCATATCCAGCTCAACGTTGCTGTAGTTTGCTATTAAGCTAGCATTTTCTTATTAGCTTATATTTATAAATTCGTATATATTCTACCTTCTTCTTTATCACATATATGCATACTACTGATGTCCACGACTTCGTTCATGCCAACTTAAGTGTTTGAGTATCCTCAATAATACAATATGTACTCTGCCGCTGTTACAAAACATGTAATTTTTTTACTTCTTTATAAGACAAGATCCATATGAAGGACATATATATATACCGACTATATTGACATATGGTCAGCCAAACTAAATAGTTGAAACCGAAGAATATCTAGGAATATCATTCAATAACATACATATCAGCGTAAAATGATATTAAACAGACCGTAAAATTTATGATAGTCTTTCAGAGAACAAGTCCTATTCAGATAAAGTATCAAAACAAAAAGCCAAATAACCTTGTCATTGTTTCTCTTATTTTCTTATTTGTCGTGATAAAACTGAAAAATAAGAAGCCAACATAACGTGGTTTATACGAAAAAAAATCGAGAGAAAATAAAGAAGGCCAACTTAAATTTAGTATATCGGTCTGCGAGTGTTTACGAGGCAGGCCTCTGAAATAAACAAACCGAAGGCGACGGTAAAGTACAAAGGCCAGGTTTCGTGAAATAGCCACCTATTTTCCGTTTTTTGTTTTATCGCAGCTGAAAAACAAATGAGAAGAATTTTTGCGGGTGACAATCAAGTAACTTCACAAAAAATACCGATGTAGCATTAAATTTTAAACACCGATATACATTGTTGGTATACACGGTGCTGGTGGACCCGCTGCGCGATAGACTGACGACCTCATAAAGGTTGCGGGGAGCCGCTGAATAAGGGCGGCATAAGATCGTGTGCTGTAGAGATCCCATGAAGAGACTCATGTCCAGCAGTGGACGTCCATCAGTTTAGAAAGAAGAGAAAAACAAGACATACATTTTTTAATATGGTAAGATATGTAAGGAGGTAACTCCTTACATATCTTATCTTTACCACATCATCATCATTCCCCTGCCCTTATCCCACTTTAAGTGGGGTCGGCACAACATGTATTAACCATGTCGTAAAATGATTTGGCGAGGTATTTTACGACCGGCCGCCTGCATGACGTCAACTTACCTTAGTCGCCTTTTACGACACCTCGGTAAGAAATGAGGGTGGCTATTCTACTCTGCCGGATACCACACGGCGGATTTTATCTTTACTTCAATTTTTGTATAAAACTACAATTTTAAATAATTTCGGAATTTTCTATTTTGAATGATTTCAATTTATTTTGTGTCGGTATTACTTAGAATTTCCCTAAACATTCTATTTAAAAAATGCAGCAGTTTAAAATACATTATTGAAACCAAAAGGAATATATCATATAAGTCACATTATCTAAGAGTATTTAAAAGCAATTTTCGAAATATAGTAGAAAGAAAATATATATAGTAATTTATTGCTCGGTCATTAAGTATGAGTAGATAATAACAAAAACATATATATAAGGGGTATATTTTAGTTTGTTTATATTCTCTGTAGGTGTATCGTGTTGTTACAGAAAATAAAATATGTTTTTCCATAAAGGATATAGCTGCATAAGTGAAGTTTGTTGGATCTTAAAGTTTTATTTTATACCGAGTGTGCTACAAAGATCTAGCTAGAAATAGATTTAATTGAAGCTTGTAGAAAGAAATGTTAACGTCCCTACGATAGTGAATATAAGTTCCTGAAAAAAATGATAATTTTCAAAACCAAAAAATTTTGTAAATTTAGTCAGTCATCTTGTAATTTTTAATATAATACTAATAAGAATTAAATGTTTGAAAAAAAAAAAAGTGAGTAATGGGAAATGAACTGTAAATTCATTAAAAAGTACAATATCAAAAAATTTATACACTCACAGGCGTTAATATAGTCTAAAATTTTACCGAAATCGGCTTAATTTTTGCCTCTGGAATACCTTCCAAAAAATTGTCTTATCATATCTGCAATTCTGTAGTCCCCCTGTCTTACATCTCGCTTATTCAAATAAATCTTTCACTTTCCTACTGTATTCATTTAATTCTAGGCATTGGTTACTCTGTCTTTGTTGTTCTTAACTCAATTAAAATTTTTTGTATATATTAATTCAGTTAAAAAACTACAAATCTGTGATGTGAAATAAACTAATAATAGCCACAATAAAATAAACGTAATTAAAATAGTACCAATATGATGATTCTCAGATGTTCAACGAGTGGATACTACTATTTTCACCTCTAAAGCCCGATTATTATATTGCATATTAATGATATTATGTTCCTGCATTAACCAAAACAATTAATGAATTTCATTCTTACCGTGCTCCCAAATTTTATGTAATCAACAGCATCGGCAAGGGAAATTAGTAATATCTGTAATACGTAATTGAAGTTATTAATATAATTAATTATTTGCGATTTTGTCGTGGAGTCTAACTCCTGATGATGCTTCGGTTGCGGGGCGAAACAATTGTTGAGTTTGTAATAGTGCACGTGTGTAGTGCTCGTATATTGTGGTGGTAATGGTGGAGATTCGTGTTTTTACGAATCCTGGATGTATCAGGTATTAAAACGAGTAAACCAATCTAATTTTAGGACTATATACATCTACTTTATCACGGATTATAGCAAATTAATTTTATTATTACTTTAGAATCTTGAATTAAATTAAAAATCATTTAAAATGTACTTTAAGTCTTACATATATTGTACGTTATTACTATGTACATGCTCTTGTTATTATTTTTTACTTAATGCGCAGATTATAGTAACACAATTCTTCATTGCATTTATTGCGTTAATTGTTAAGTAATTAATCAATTATCTAACAAAAAAATAATTGAAGCTTGAATGTTTATCGTAAAATAAGTGTATTCGGTCTGCAAGAGCACTAATGAGAGGGCATAAAGCGTGTCGTCATAAAAACCAGGGCATTAAACGCTTCGCCGCAGCCAGAAGCTGCCAGTAATCTATTCCGAGCTATTTTAATTAGCATCGTAGTATATAGTAGTATAATAAAGCGGAGCGAAGTTTTTGTGGAGTCTCGGACGTAGCTTCCCAAGCCGCAGAGCCCGGCTGACGCCCTCCTAGCCCGAGCTGTTGCGTTCACAAGGAATACTTACGAGAACTTCTCGGTCGGTAAACTTAGCAAGTCCTACGTTCAAACTCATCTATAATAAATATTTGCCGATGAGTTGGATATTTGCGATACTTGGATAAAACAAATATGGAGTCTTGACAGCCGATAATCGAGTAGAGATTTTTGAGACTTAATTATACGAATTTAATTTCCCTACTTTTAAAATGATGATTAACTGAATATTTTGGCGCCCATTACATTTGATTTAGCGATAAATCCAAGACATAGTGTAAAGGATATTGATAAGCATGTAAGTTGATTAGGGTTAAGGCGCTGAACAGAGCTGGCGCAAATTCAGATTTCGGCATATAAGCCACGCCCACAATTTCTGCGACGGCGTAGCGACAAAATTAATTTTTTAACACCCATTGTAGGTGTACACTATTTTATCCAAACTTTTTTTGTACAATTTATTTAAAAAACTTATGTCTAATTAATCTTATAAAACTAAGTATGCTGAAACTATAACTAAACACCTAAAAAAGAAATATTATCAACAAGGAATAGTCACAAAAGGCGGCAGCTAGCGACACACGTCCGTATAGCAGCGCGCCTCAGCGATCACTGTCTATATTCGTAGATGTAAAAGAGAAGCGAGACGATGACTCGTTTCAGTTTTGCTATTTTCTAAAAAATATTTAATTTGAATGAAATATCTTAATTAATTCAAAATTTAAATCTTACATTCTCTTTATATTATAATGATTTATTAGTCTTATTAATTTTACCAATTTTTGTTGATAAATATTAGAGATATTTACGATCAAAGTAAAAATCAGAGGTCTATTTACCAATTTTTTTTATTGAAAAAAAGTATCGTAATCGTGTTTTGAAATCTTACATTCTCTCTGAGATATGATGTATATTAACATATATTTTTCTTTTAATCGTCATCCCTATAGCTTTTGTTAAAAACGTGTTTAAAGTCAGCCTATTTGGCTCTGTTCAGCGCCTTAATTCTGTACCCATCTAAACAGCTTCCCGATTACAGCTTCGTTATATACTTTGTTTTTATTTCCTAACTTTTATTTCCCATACATTGTTTAGTAGTATAATATGTAATACCTAGCAGTGTTTTCCCAGGTTGCTTGACTGTTCCCGAAATATTTAATTCTATTACCGAAATATTTAAATTTAACAATATTACTGGCACAATTAAAGCTTGCAAAGAAAATACTTACTAAAGGGATAAAATAAATTATGTCACTGAAGGTAGTATGCTTGTGAATTTTAACACAAAAAATTATTTATTTATTTATATACCATAAAAAACATTATTAATAATATAAAGCGTACAAAGGTCAACTTATCCCTTAGAGAAAGATTTCTGCCAGCTAACGTACGAAGTGGGTCAATTTAAATTGTACAAACTAGAACTTTTGTGACACAGATCAAACCCTATTTTCCTCCTTCGTATTAGATATATTTTCTTAACACACGCGGATTAGCAAAATAATTATATCATACCTTTTTCACTATGGAATTCCGAAAAGTCTACTTACTTCTATAAATTAGTATACTAGATACTAGTATGGAGAAAATAAAAACAGTCGAGGAAGTCTCACAATCTAAATCAAAAAGCATCGTGCACCATGCATCTTGCAGAAATTTAGCTAACACGCCTTTTCTCTCTCTGCACTACATTAATAACGAGTTTAAGGTAAAAAAATTAATAGAAAAGTTATTTCAAAGTGCTATAAACATAGAAGTTCTTTTAGAGGCCATTAAAAAGAGAAACGTATATATATGCAAAGAAAATTATTAGCGTAACTCTCGCAGGTACTTGCTTCATAACCTCTAGCCGTAATGTAATAACAACGTAAAAAAGTTGTCACATAGCAAGCACTAAATCTCCCTAGACGCGATAGCTCTACTATTTCTACAAGGCAGTTGTTTCACGCCCCTTCCCAGACTGCACTACAGTCATTTCCTTTTTACTGTACGTTCTTTCAATTTTGTTTACTTCAGTGAAGATTTTTAATAACAATTATAAATAACTTTAAACGTTCAAACTAATCCTTTCATAATTGATTAAATCTATTATGCTAACGTTTTTGCAAATATATCACAATATTATGATTAAATATTAAAGCGAATAATATATTATTCGTAATATTAATAATAATATTACATATCTATAATCCGCGAAAAATAAAATAACTATAACCATCGTATAGATCAAAAGGTTAATATAATAACGAATAACCTTTTGTTGGTGCTTCGATAATAAGTGAAAACCGGTTGCTTAATTTGTCTAATTAAATCCTAGTGCAAGTTTAGTGTGGTGGCGACTTGTAGTATGACAAATTTACAAATCCTCCACATATGAAGCATGAATATGTTTGTGCACTCTACATTTAGTATAACATAAATAGATTTTATACACATATTAAATGAAATATATTTTTGTATTATAAAAAAAAATTTTTCGCCGGTTTCATTATTTTATTTCCGTGATAGAAATCAAAGCACATTAACATACTTAAAACAGACAAAAAACAAGGTTTTAATAAATGAACCGTACTATTAAATTCTGGTCTGCTTCGTTATATATTATAAGAACAGAATGCTACCGCTATGATGCATACATCCCTTATCATGTGGAAATAGAAAACTGAATAGCGAGTGACTTTATTTTTTTATTTAAAGCTATGGACCTAAATCAGTCTGAGATAGACATATAGACATTTTTATGAAAACATATTTTGTATAAACATGTTACAGGTGTATGTAACAGTAAATAAGCCAACAAAAAATATGTTCATTAATTCACTTATTAGGAAATTTTTATTGTAAAAAAGAATCTGTTAAATAACGTAGAGTAAACTTGGTAATACCATACACCTTCTGTCAGTCAAGTTTCAAACTTACTTGTTATCAGCTAAGTCTCAACATATTTTTCAACTACGATATGGTATGATACGATATCTGGAGCCGCACGTAATAACATACAACCCAGTTAGACTTAGGTCAGCGCTAAACCTCGGTGTGGCAACATTTTAAAATTAACGAGGCCACGTGACGTTTATTCCTTTTAAAATTTCACAAAACTTATGTGAACAACTCTTGCAAAATATTCTAAATAGCAACGCCATTTATTAAGGTGGTACAAATATAAGTTAAATAAAGTAGAACAAACTGCTTTATATTCCTTTACCAATGAACCTAAACTTGTACTAACATAAAGTTTTATATTGCTCCGTTCAAAAAATAAGAGTTCAATGTAATAATAAAAGTATTAAAATTATCTAAACTATTTTCTGCTGTACCTGGTACTAGATTTGTTTGCTTTTATATCCACAAACCGAGTCTTTTTAACACAATAAGTGGTTTACAAACAAACATTTAATACCTAAATATAAATTATAATGGAGAACTTCGTATTCAATAAACAAAAATAAGTTTACTTTGTTCTGATCGGCCTATGAAGTATTTTTACTATGCATACATTTACATATTTTTCTATTCTGATATCTATTACTATGCATTAATTAATATTGAAATATCAATAAAATATAAATAAAAATAGAAATATCAATAAAAAATACAAACACACATTTAATACCTAAATATAAATTATAATGGAAGAACTTCGTATTCAATAAACAAAAATAAGTTTACTTTGTTCTGATAGGCCTATGAAGTATTTTTACTATGCATACATTTAGATATTTTCTATTCTGATATCTATTACTATGCATTAATTAATATCGAAATATCAATCTTTAATAAAACAGGAAGATGCAAATACTAAACTTATTAATATCGTCGTCCTTTATTTGAAACTGGAAAAAATACTAGTTTTTATTAAGATTTTTATCTATAAGTGGTCGTAAAGAGGCCGCTGCGGTCTTTCATATAAAAAGCTCTTTGTTTCAGTCTCAAATGGGAATCTTCGATCGATCGAAGGGACACGCTGTAATACCGATATTAAAAAAGTTTTTTTATAAATTCCCTGCCCGCGAAGATTTATACAATCAAATGTAATATCAACGTTTCTTCTGAATACTTTCTCCCAATTACTCAATAGTAAGAGAAATCTGATATTCTTAAAGTTGAAGATTTGGTTCTCGCCTATATTATTGTAACTATATAATAGTGCATTTCCAACAGAACCTCTGAGATTCAAATATTTGTATTCCGAAACAGTAGTTGTGACAAGATGACGTGACCGATTATTTAAAAAAAGTGCTGCTTTATTTTTGTTTCTATTATGTTGTCATTGGAATTTATCAGTTATTTTGTCTCTAGTAACTTCCATTCATACCCTAAATTAGTTGTTGATTCTATTTCGTCTATTGCACGATTAAATATTGATAAATTTAATAAAATGTGTTTGTGTATATTTGTGTTATTTTTTTTTCTCTTGCCATATGTAATGTTTATTTAGTATTCAATATTTCTCCTTTTATTATTAGCTTTTATATGTATTTATAAACTAGTGGAAACTTCATTGGTTGTGTGATTTATATTTTTTTTCCCTAGCTATTAAGTTTTTTCATGTACTGTTCGTTTCCCTTAAAAATAAATAAATAAATAAATAAATACCTAAATAAGTAAATAAATAAAATACTATTTTTCCATTAGCGTCTTTAAATAATGAATAAATTCAATTCAAAATAATAAAATCAAATTTAATGCTGTATTGTCGATAAAATAAAAAAAACCGTTTGGTTTGCGGTAAGTTCTTATTTTTATGTCAATAATAAATACACTTTGGATGCCTACTGAAAATAAACTTGTTCGAAAATTGTAACGATTGATTTAGAACACAAGTCAGTACAGAGTTAGAATAAGTGTCTAATATAAATAGGGACAGGGGACATTTGTCCGGTAAAATGCTCTCCTAGGTCAGGTGGCACACGGTAAAAGCGTTGAAAGCATACATAAATTTGCACTAGGCGAAGCGATATAGGACGCAGGTGGCTTGAAGTACAGTAACTAACATCAACTTTATTTATGTCACGATGTGGAAAAATTAGTCGAATGTTGCCTTTATTTCTTTTATTTTAATGTTCGGTAAAATCGCATAGATTATTTGAGAAGTACTTCTGCTGGGGATATTTTGATATTGAATGAAACGAACTTTTTCTATTCAGTATAAAAGACAGAATGCTCTTTATTTTGCAGAGTTTAAAAACACATCTCATTAGCATACAATTTGCACGTGTCGACCGAAAGAATCCTAAAGAAATTCCCTCACATTATTTCGCTTAGCTGTTTATTATGCTGTTTTAATGTGGTAGTAGAATTCATGGTATATATATTCTGGTCTTATCCCACTCTAAGTGGGGTTAGAAAAACATGTTTTTCTCTACCATTCACTCCTATCATTCATCAACTCTGGCCTTTTATATGCATGTCATACTACACAGAATCCAACTATATCTTTTTAGGCCTCTCTCCAGTCACATAACGTTTCACATTCATATTCAATACTCGTTTGGTCACATGATTTTCACCCCTCTTCATTTTCCATACTATCTAAATTATTCATTCTCGTAGTAGAATTCATGGTATCCTCTTAATATAAATTTACATCTAAATCCAAAACAGTAAAGACCTTTTTTTACTTCGTATTATAGCAAAGTTATTATGTCATTCCTTTTGTTTAGAGCTTTCTTCTTCTATATATCTATAATCTTAAATATCCGTCTATAAGCTCTTTAGTCTTTAAGCTAACCCCGTCTTAATAGGTTGCTTGTAAGAGATCAGTATTTGGGATAAGGCCTCTTATTTCTTAGATCGAAACCAAGTGTACCGTCTGGTATTGTTACTAATCGATATTCTGTATCATCTGTGCAAAAAGATTAAAAAATTTTTTTATTGAAATATATATTTGAAATACTATTATTACAATTAACTAACTCGTTGAAATCCTTAGTGAGTTGTTAATCTCAGAAAGCCAAAAACCATTTAATAAGCCCATTTAAAACGACACAGAAAGAGAATAGTAACACGAGTATAGTAAATAGGAACGTGTGGGTACAGTATTCGACATGAAAAAATTCATATGACGATGTTACGGACAACTGATAATTTTCCATGATTCAAGATTATGTATCACAATCTAAATAAATGCTGAAGAAACTAGATTCATTTATGTTTTAATCGTTCAACTAATGGATTTATAATCATTAATCGGAACAAAAAAGTCTATACTAAGAATAAAACGAAATAAATGAATACATACTTTAACGATTTGGAGTCACAGTACGAGTAAAGCAACGTATGGGCGGCAGCAGATGGAGTCACTAACGAAGTAAACACTGAGAATGCAACTCGACTTTGTTGTTCGATTCTACCGACGTGACAAAGCGTTGATGAATCAAAATTATGTTATGTTACGAACTTAAGAAATGCTGATTAGAGTATTTTAGTCCTACAGTGACGAGAATTTCTTCGTTCTCCGTTCTTTCCGAGGTGTCGTAAGAGGCGACTAAGGTATGTGACGTGTGGTATCCGGCTGCATAGAATAGACCACCCTCATTTCTTACCGAGTTGTCGTAAGAGGCGACTAAGGTAAGTTGACGTCAGGCAGGCGGCCGGTCGTAAAATAAGTAGCCAAATCATGTGACAACATGTTTGTAACATGTTGTGCCGACCCCACTCAGAATGGGATAAGGGCAGGAGAATGATGAGTGACGAGAATTTTTATGAAAAAATAGTACCGATCGTACTCTGACCATACTTTGAAAAAAAATATGTATTGACGAGGATTGCAAATTATCCGACGCTTTTCAGTAAAGAAAAACATCGTGAGGAATATCAATCTGACAATTCTGGGGATATGTCCTACCAATCCGCATTGGAGCAGGGTTGTGAGTCTATGCCCAGGAATGGGAACATAAAAAGGCCGGTACTTATATCTTACCTTTATAATCAAACGTTATAAGTCTTGCATTGAATATAAACTATGCCGTACTAGCAGTCTCAACATTCCAAACATACGTTAGCTGTGAACGGTTAGCCGCGCGCTAGCCTTCCAACCTACGTCACACAATCGCGCTATCACTAGCGCGCTTCCGAAATACCATTCTTTGATACAACACCTCCTATTTTGAATAGGTATGGCTTATTTTGTGTACATTATGCAGATCCAAAACAAACACATAATAAACAGTGTATTTTAATTAATACATCGAGGTACAATACAAGGTATACATATAAAAATAAATGGTTATAATATTTCTTTATAATACAAAATGGAAGGAATTTGTTTCGCAATCAGTTTAACACAACGAAACTCCGCTCCAACAAACAACATGATATAAGCTCTGAGCAATAACCACTAAGAACAAGTTTCTGTATATATTACGACATAAACTGAAAACTCGGAGGATTAGTTCTCCAAAGCAGAAGAAAGGAAGCAGGGGCTGCGCGTTATTTACGGCTTGCGCTTCTGACGCCGTTAAGAGTTGAGGAAATCTAATGGTATCCGGTTTCGCTCACATATACAATACTAAAACTAAATTTACCGGACATGTTTTAGTATCACATACGAGAAAAAAAATTCGCAAACATGATATGAAATTAAAATAACAATAGTTTAGTAGAACAGTTCTCATAACTTTAAAGTGCTTGATTCAAGATACATTTTTATCTAGGGAGCAAACTTGCAGGCGCTCCAGACATAAAACCTTACTTAGCGAGCCACAAATCCTCGTAACATTAAGCCGAGATAAAACAGCTCGCGGCAGGCGGGACGGGACGTTACTCAAATTTTTCACCTGCAGAATGACGTCGAGCGAATAATTTGTAGTAGGAGGTAAGAGTTATTATTATACATACACAAGAACTATGATTTTCCATAATGAAACTGCCTTTCGTTTGTCAGATCTCATTCATCTTAACGATTATTATATTTTACTGTATTCATAATTCATACGTAGCCCTAAAAACTGTAAGTCAGATACGTCATAGAGTCTTAAGAGACTAGATATTATTCATGAATTCATCATAGTATTATATTTTCTTTAACTCATAATAATATGTAAATAACATATAAACCATAATTAATTTTATTTTTTCTAATTACTTAACGGTTAAAAAAGTTATTGCCAGATACCGAAAATATTTAATGACAATTTAAAACAAAGTAATAAATACAAGCACATAAAGTTTTGATTGAAAATGGCATTTCTTAAGTAAAATTAATAAATGCCTGCAAATTTTCATCATAATTAATTATAATCTATAAATTGTTAAAAAAAACTAATTTTATATCAAGGTAACGTTAAGGACGAAATCAGAAATAAACAATAAATTAAGATAACAGTTAAAACGAATTTTTAAAAGATGGTTTTTTTTTTAAAACTTTTAGAAAACTTTTGCCAGATTTGTACCTTTTTTGTACTTAGTGGCAGGTAAAATTGTGAAATTAGGACAGAGAGTTTCGAATGCTTTCAATTTATCCATAAAGATATATGAATGACGTAAGTCGCGATCCTTATAAATTCAAAGGATTATTAAGTTCAGTTCAATTTCCGAGCGATGGTGGCTTGTCGTTAAGAACACAAGCTCTAATTCACAGCGTCTTGCTTCGATCTTGTGGTGCGACTTGTGAGCCACTGTAGCCTGATTTATGCTATTTGCGCGTAAACCGGAATTAATGGAACCGCTACGCTTCTATGTTTCGGAATCCAGACATGATTTAAGTTATAAAACATAAATAGCCTTTATCCATACTTTCTTGCTCACATAAATTTCATAAACAGTGTCGGTATAAAAGCGCTATATATTGTTCGGTATTGAAATAATAATGAATGCCTGCCAAGACTTAAAAGGTCTAAAAGACTATACATTTATTATATTTATCCTTTTTATAACCATTTAATTTTAAGCTTAAATGATATAAAGTAAGATTAATAGTATTTGTTATTTAATCCAGTTGACAAGTTTAACTTTTCAACTTTTATTTTAATTCGTTTGGATTTTCACTTCTTCATGAAATTACTGAGCAACAAAGAAATTATATATTGAATGCGTGTAACGGTACAGAAAAAAAAATGTTACGCATAGATAACAAACTGAATTCGTCTGAATTCGAATTGAATTCAGACGAATGGCGGCATTATCTAAATTAGATTTCAATAAAACAATTTCAGTCTAACCGTGGTTCAAACGAGCTGAGTAAAGCAAAGACGGTCACGCTTTCTCTCAATGCGATGTCAGCAGCCGCAATCCTAAGATTTAGCCACAATTACTTATAGAATATAGTTATCCGTTTATTCGAATCATTCATATTCGAATGTATAGAATTATGAAAGGGACCAATCTTAATATTCATGGTATTTATCTTCTTTATTTCTAATAGTGATTTTAGTATCTTCGATTTTTGATTCGTAGTTTTGTTTTGCATCATCCCGCACTTTGTCGCCTGTAAGAAATTGCTCATAGCAACAAGCCATCTTTCCACGCCTTAAATATCATTCGCTATTCTTTTTGTGGACTATTATTATTTTAGGAATTAATGAAATTAACAATTAAAATATAATAAAAAATATACAATGCGGTACGATATCAGTTTATTGGCATTTTCTAACAGCATAATAATATAGCAACCAATAATATGTATTGAATAAATAATTTATAGAATCAGGGATAACTTTGCGGAGATCTATAACATAAAAGTAATAAGAAAATTATTTGAGGTTATTTTGGAGGTTTGTGGTGCATGTGTTTTTGGGAACCCTGCAAGCATCAGGTATGAAAGCGGATAGTCCACTCCACATTAGGCATTTTATTCATAATTTTTTTAATTTGCGTACCAAAACTTCTTTACTATGAATTGACTCACATCGTAGGTTAGCTGGCAGAAATCTCTGTCAAAGATAAGTTGACGTTTGTGCACTTTTTTTTATTAATAATGTTTTTCTTACTTTTTTTATTATATATAAATAAAAAATTAAGTATATATACTTTCTATTTACTTTATCGGGGATTCATCAAAATATTCGTTTGATAAAAAACGCAAGATATAATAAAGTTTACATTTGTGCCTCGTATCACCATCTACGTAATAAAACTTCACCGTAGCGCGCTGTAGCTCGTATTCTACGCGCATCACTTTGTAGAACAAATGTAAGCTGCTTACACACAATGTATAAAAGGATAGCTCAGACTACTAATATCAGTTAGTAATCCTTGCTTAACACCTACAGCGTCAAGCCAAAAAATCATTTTTTCCCTCGCTAAAGATAGCATGTCATATCACGAAGCCTTTCAAGGTCGCTTTATAAGTAAGTAAGTAAGTAAGCTCAAATATGTATCAAGTTGATACAAAAACTTTTAAAGTGACCTTTTAGTGTATCATTCTCCTTCCATGTAAACTTATTATGTATAAAATCTGTACATGCGGCCTCAACAAGTAAACTCCATTTTGTATCACATTGAAACATATGGAGTTATAGGTGCTAATATTACAAATGAGAAAGTCTGATTGTCTGTCACACTTTTACAGCTAATTCGGTGGGTCAAAGTGGATGGAATTTGGTACAATTTAAGCTTTTACACCAGAGTAACATATAGGATAAGAAAAATCCCATTTTTTCTGTGGCAAAAAAAAAGTACATAACTAAAGGTGTATTATAACTAACGTCGGCTCGAAAATAGTCGCGGGTACAACTAGTCGTAGATATATTGAATTCACATAAAGACGGAATAACATTTTTAACAATAGCAAGAATAAAACATTGTAAAATGTGTACAGCAAAACAGAAACAACAATAAATACTAATAGCGTAACTGCGGATTTCCGGATGGACTCGGTCGGGTCGTGGGATTAACGAAAATTAGATTTCAATAAGACGCTTGTGTCGAGGCGAGGAACAAAATCTAAAACAGGTCGAATAATGTAGAGACTTTTCAGTAAAGGCTATGTCAGCGCACCGCAGCATTAACCGTTTTCAGATAATATCGAAATAGTTATACTTCAAATAAATTGTAATCGAAATTTATAGGAGTTTAAAATTTTTAAGAGCTAAATGACCTATAGAAGCATGCGATACTTTGCGGAATTCCATATTACAGAACTACTAGTCCTGCATGTGTAAGGTACGTGAATTTTGCCTGCTTCATACACATTAGCTTTGTATGCATTCGCCTAACCCGCGCGGATTATAGCAAAGCAGTTCTGTTATAATTTCTGTTTTAAGAGTTCCTTAAATAGTCTTGAAATACACCTTAGAGTATAAGCAACAAATTTATGAACTTAGCGACCAAAAATGGATCTTGGGCCTTTGCAACCAATATACACGAAAACATAGTTTCTCATTCATAATTTCATATATAATCTATAATCTATACTTACATATAATAAATCGAAATCCCCAAAAGCCTGTAGGTGATTGATTTTTTCAAAATCTATTGAACGGATTTTTTGTACGGTTGTTACTAAAAGATGGTCGTAGTGCAATTCTTGAGGAAGGTTTAGGTTAATGGTACATTTTCCGGATGGGCTAAACCGATTTTGATCAGACTTTAACTTCAGTTTATAGTAGTTGTGGAGTAACACGTAGGCTTTTGTCTTAGAATTCCCGCGGAGTCAATATTTACTTGGAAAGAAGTTTATGATATATTGATTTCCATGCGCAGAAATTAAATTCGATTTCAAGCGCCAAAACCTGCCCCTTATCTCTCCATGTTGCAATATTTTGTAATTAGTATTGTTGATACACACACACACACACACACACACAGCACAAGTGAGCTCGGTTAAATATCGACATAAAATTTATACGAGAACAAAGCACTACCGAAAGTCGGAATATTATCTTATAGTTACCAATTTCCAAGGATTTATTAATAGCTTATGTCTATTATAGAAATTAATAAATAGTTTTTAATTAATTTTCTATTAATAGTATTTATTTTTTACCGAAGCTCGCTCTTTTGACTTAATTCTATCAGATATTTAATTCTTCTCTAACTTTTGTGATGTTCTTAACTTATGCAAGATTAATTAAAAATCTCAAGATAAGAGTGCACTTAACATAAAAATAAATCTTAATTTCTGAATTCAATGTGGATTGTAATAGTTTATATAACTTAAAAACTCCAAATATGTTACATAAACATTCGTGAAAATATAATTCAAGTATAGAAATATCTACAAAAATAAAATCCCAACAGTTATGATTTATAATCATACATTTTGTCGGTAAGAAATCCATCATTATTCTGTGTAACATGTTTGATTATTTATTCATTACATACCCGTACCCCGTGCACGTTCTCAATAGATAACTCGCATAATTCGCACAGGGATGCTGCGGAGCCCAACGATACAATAGGAGATTATCAAACAAAATGACGTAAACAGTCCTCAAATAGGAGAAACTAGGCGCGGGTTAAGGGCCCGCAGGATGTTCGCCCCGCGACTCGAATACCATATGAGACATTCAAACTGGGCCTTGGTTAACCAAACAGCTCACGATTTTGTTAAATAAGCTATAACAAAAACCCAATCTCCTCGTGCACACATGTATCCGCATTTAATCCGCTCTTTTACATTTTTTAAATTAATTCTTGCTTATGGTTTTTATATAAATAATATTTATTTTATTACAGGTAACAACAACAATTATTTAGAAATTGATATATTCTAGTGTACAAATAATTTTTAGCTGCTCCTGGGTACAACGCACTATAAATTCGAAGCAATTTTAAATTGTCTGGGAAAAGTGGCTATAGAGGAAATGTACTTTTTGTTGCTTTCAAAGGATCGCTTACAGAAACTTAGACTAAGTCTGGCAGGAACGGAGTTTCTTAGACACGTTTCACTTAAATACCTACATGTCTTGTGTTGAAAATCATTCGTGGTAAAGGTGCAACGCTTCAGTTACGTTTAAATTTTACTGTATCCGCCGAATATAGAGCGGATACAGTCAAATAAATACAACATTTAAGTTACGTTTCACTATCGCTCTATGATAGTAGTTATTGTACTGTATGTTAAATTTAACATTTCATATCTTACCTCTATAACTTAATGTTTAAAGTTAAAAATTATATAACCGTCCGTTTTTCCCACTATACACATTTGTCCTACTATCCTATATATTATATAACTGCACACATATGACGTAGCGGCTATCAGTTTTATATATTTATTTACATAACGCATAATGCATGAAATTATTTAACTTTTAATATTTTAATTGGTTTCCAGGAATAGACAGTTAAGAATTTTAAATTAATATCTACTCAAAGGGTTTATTTTATTATCAAAATTACTGTATTTGTATATTTCAAAAAGAGGGGAAAAATGTTTATGTAACAATTTTCTATTAGTAACTCATATTAAAACAAATTTGTTAATAAAAGACAACGATATTAAAGCCAACATAGGAAGGAAGGCATGCATGCAGTAATGTGTAGATGTGACAATTCAATTATCCACAAGCGACGCAATCTGATTTTGTCTCAAAACAAAGGCTCTGCTAATAGTACCGCACGCGGATAAACAGTGCGACACCGGGTTTCTGTTGAAAAAATAAAGGCGCGACGATGCCCGAATAAATGAGAATGGCGAAAACAGGAGGATTCGTTCCAAACGGAGGGTCGATATCAAAATACATTATTCCCCGATCCGAGTGTTCCGATTCAAATTGAAAGAGCACCTTCAACATGAGATTTCTTAGGCAGCGAGTGAGCGCGGAATATAAATCGGCACATAACTAGAAATGGAGAGGCTGTGAATTTAAGCTTGTGGTGAGCCATCTTTCAGTAACATACTAGCATATTATGCTTTCACCAATGACATGTATAAAGGTAGATGTACTTAATTTTTAACTTACTTATTTCACATTCGCAAGGTGGATGACTAAATATTCGACTAACTTATACCATACAAGACTTTAGAAGCATGATTTCGGCGATTTTATAAAATGTACTACACCAGACTACCATGAAATGGAAATAATGGAATATTAGTATGGTAGATAAATGCAGTATAACGGACGTGTAAATTGATCCTATTTGTGATCTTTCGGACGGGATATTGTCATGATACAACAATGCATAATCATACTACTCTACAACACATGTACGTATATAATAATCAAATGTGTTTCAGTTTTTGATCCTATTCATAGAAAAAAGTCATAAAATGTAAATGTCGGAAACAAAATTAAGGTACAAATATTTTCAGTGTTATATTTGAATACGTAAGTCTCAAAAATCAAATCAAAAAGCTTTGCGATTTTGTCGAGGAGTCTATCTCCTGATGATGCTTCGGTTTCGGGGCGAAACGATTGTTGTTTGTGATAGTGAACGTGTGTAGTGCTTGTGTATTGTGGTGGCGGTGGTAGAAGTTAGTGCATGTGTTTTTACGAATCCTGCATGTATCTATCGGGTATGAAAAAACGGATACTCCACTATACATTTAACACTATGTATATTTTTTATTTACTGTATCGCGGATTATAGCAAAATAAATTTTATTATTACTTTTGTATTATGGATCTCCGCAAAGTAAAGCCTAATTCTATAAACATTTACACTAGCTTCAATAAATATCACTGGGTTCTTGTCACAGTAACTGAAAATAAAATGAATACTTCTACTTATGCAGCAAAAATGGAACATACGCCTCCCCTCATCATGTATTCTGCCCAATTCGCAACACGCCCAGCCGATATTTACGTAACAAACGTCTTTGCTGACTCCTGACATACTCTGTCGCTCCCCTACGTTCTAATATTGATAAACTATCCTCAGTATTTACTCTGTTCATATTGGTAATTCTGATTTCCGGCTTATAACAAAAATACAGCAATCGAAGAAAACTCCGTCGTCTCAAAGATAGTTAATAAGTTAAATGACGTCGGGTCGCTGTCTACTTGTTTTATACTCATCTCCCGTAAAATTTTCAATAACTTTAACTACAACAACTAGACTGAACTAAGATTTTAAGGAATGTGAGAAATTGAATTATAACTTATACGATCATCAACTGCTTGTAATATGAATGTAATATGAACTCGCAAAAATCCACTGACACAAACATTTTTGGGCAATACTTGATTTCTGGTGACCACTTGAATCAGTTAACAACCTAGGTATTCCGTGGTATTTTATTTCAACGTTGTTTTATTTTATAACTAGCTGTGCCAGTGGCTTCGCCCGCGTGGAAATCAGCGTGTCACATTTTTTTTCTAAAATTCAAATTTTAAACATAATAGTAGTTATTGTCAATTAACCATATGAGATAGAGACATGCTATCACGGACTTTTTTCTATCATATTTATAGATCTACAATTCTCTAGTACATTACTTTAGCGTATCTCTGCTGCTTTACGCAGCGCACGCGATTAAAGCTCCCAGCAAGCAAGTTTTTTAACAACTGCGCGATCTCTTCAACATAATTTATATAATACCGATATGTACTATATACCTAAACCATCCGGAAGTAATGTACTATCTTTTGGTGAAAACCGTACAGAAATCTGCTTAGTAGATTTTGAGAAAATCAATTACATACAGATAGACAGCTTTTTGGGACTTTGTTTTATAATAAATATAAATTTGTGTTGTGAATGGTTTTTATTTGTTTCTTTCTCACACTAATCACGTAATCATTAAACTTGTATGGTATATGGTTCGAATATTTTTATACATATATTTAAAAGAAAGTACATTTTATTCAATGTTATGTTGAGATTGAGATTAACATGTTTCATCTGCCCACATATGCTTCCATTCAAAAATGGCTGCTTATTAAAGTTAAATTATTTAATATTGCACAACAAGTATATTTACAGTGTTCCTTACACAATTGATACGGAACCTTTTAAAATATTAATCCCTAAATTCTTTTGTTTAGTCGGCAGCAGCGGCCAAGCGACATCGGGCTAACTTTATTAAAGACGAGTCACAACCGGCAGAGAGCTAAGGTGACGCGCCTTCACAATGCCCTATTCAGATATAAATAGCTTTACGCCCAATTACGCTTCAATAAGGCACGAGCTCGCAAATAGTAATTTCATTAAAATTTTGAAGATAAGTTTGTTGCACAGGAGAAACTGCCTCGAGAATTTAATTTCGTCAAAATATGTGAATGGACGTTGATGACCCAAAATGAGTTACTCAAAACTTCTTTATATTATGTTCTTAAAATAAAGTTGATATAAACGTGCATTTGGCTTATATATATTGAGTATTAAAGTTAAATATGTAACGAGGGAGACATGCGTTGCTATGAAAACAACGGTAAGCGACAAGTTGGTAGGGAGGGGCCTGGGTCGACGTAAAGTTTGGCAATTATGGCGACCGCATGTCTGAGAGCGTCGCCTACACTCATTACAGTCTGAAACTCTACTCGTCTTTATTAAAAGTACAGTTGACATAATAATAAAAAAAGCCGCTTTAATACAAGCATTTCCCCGTTTACGTCAGCAAATTTTTGTATATAAATAAAGTAGTGAAAGAAAGCCATATCCCTCCATTATATGGACACAATCTCACGATATTTAACCACGGATAGATCTGATCGCATAGAACTGATATAAACTTAGCTCATATAGTTTAAACCAATATATCGCTAAGAATACGTTTAGTCTGAAGATTACTTATTTTACTAGTGTAGATATCAATGTCATAGCCGTGTGGTATCCGGCAGAATAGAATAGATCACCGTCCTTTCTTACCAAGGTGTCGTAAGAAGCGACAAAGGTAAATGCCGTGTGGTATCCGGCTGCATAGAATAGACCACCCTCATTTCTTACTGAGGTGTCGTGAAAGGCGACTAAGGTAAGTCGAACCGCTGTGTGTTATCCGGCTGAGTAGAATAGACCACCCTCCATTCTTACCGAGGGGTCGTGAAATACGACTAAGGTAAGTTGACGCCATGTAGGCGGCCGGTCGTATAATACGTAACCAAATCATATGACAACATGTTTATAACATGTTGTGCCGACCCCACTTAGAGTGGGATAAGGGCTGGAGAATGATGATGTATATATCAATTTCAGCGAGATTAAAAAATATTACCTCCAGTTTTTAAAATTAAATATTTTTATGCATTCATTTGATCACCGTAGTATTGAAATGGGTATCCATTTCAATACTACAGAATGCTTATGGAAATACCTATAAAACAATTAAGAAAGTAATTCATGTTTACACAACTGTTTCTCTAATAAAGAAGCACAATATATTCTGAGTAGGTAAAACTAAACTATTCAATCTGAAGGACATTATTTACGGGCTATTTGCAACACTATAATATTGAAAAAAAAAACAATTCTGGATATCAAGATTTTTATGGTCCAACCTGGGATTCGGAACAAGGAATTGGCTTTATGGGTCGCTCATAAAAAATATCAGCTTAAGGGGTAGCCAGGACCCTGATTTCTACTATGCCATAAATAGTTCAGCTTCAACTCATTTGATTGATTCAACTTTTAAGTCGTAAGAACACAGTGTTGAATATATTGTAGTTTTCGAAAAAAATATACACGCATGCCAGACTCAACACACCCATATACACGCATACACGCATACTCACATTACACTTACAACACACACAGATACAATATACTTTTTTTCCTATTAAATTTAATTTATATTATATTAGTATTTAGAGTAATCTTTTAATGGCCTTATTTTTGAATAGCAATGTTTATTATTCATTAATAAAACTTGTGAAACGCTGTTTGATTACCAATAAAGAAATTTAAAAAAAAATTTAATCGTAGTAAAGAAATAAGAAAAAAGGAAACCAATATATACACAACTAATTTCTAATTTCCTGTCCCATGCACACTGGCTTTACTTAGGCATTTTTATTTACGGTAAAGGTGCATCGCAATGGACTGTAAACTCGTGTTCTAGAAATCTTCTTATCATAATTTGAAACATTTATGTGTTTGGAATAATTAATAAGCTTAATTATATAAAAACTAGACAATTTTACTCAAATTGTTTCAATTATGCACACATTAAGATAAATATAAAGTATATTAATTAATGCACGATGTAGACGTTCTTCGAATCAACAATACTAAAAGGGATTTGCGTTTGAGTGAGCATTCTATGCGACTAAATTTGAATGCGTAATTAAAACCTAGAACAATGATGGCAAGTGGCGTGTGGTAAACGTAAAAGAGAATAATTATCCTTTACGAGATTTCACAAATTTAATAAAATCACAAAATCTGACGTTCTAAGTCCTTTTATAATTAATAATATAATAATTGTAATATCGAATTAGTCTTCATAACGCACTAAATATCTTAGTTGTATTTTATTAATTCAGCAGCCGTTTAGACCTTAAACAAGGCATTTTGTTAGGAATAAATAAGACTAGTGATCCTTCTGAAACAGGGATCGGCAACCTGTGACTTTCAGTGTAAAGTTGCAGCTCTTCCATTTTACACCAATGCTTCCATTGATTAAAAAATATAAATTTTTAATTGTTAAATTCTGGATTTTTTTTTTAATTGTCACTTATGGCTCTTTAGCCGTAAAAGGTTGCCGACACCTGATCTAAGCAGATAAAAAGTTGATTTTTAATTAATCGTTAAGGTAGTACGAGTAGCAATGTTGAACGGAAGAATTTCCCAATAATACTTTAGCAGTGGAGCTGTTTGGCGTCGATAATAATAGTTGCATGTATTATAAAGTGTGACAGCGAAATAAATAAAACTTTCTGCTTTCGTAGAATAGTTGAAATGATTATATACTGTTAAAAGAGTAGCTGCTTGTTATCTAAACTAATATAATGACCTACCACACTAATCTTAACTGGATCAATTTGAATCTCTGTCGAACAGTAATACAGTTTCTCGCTTAACAAGTCAAGCTTTCAATAATTTATAGAATTAGGCGTTACTTTGCGGAGATCCATAATACAAAAGTAATAATAAAATTATTTTGCTATAATCCGCGATGCAGTAAATAGAAAATATATATAGTGTTTAATGTATAGTGGACTATCAGTATTTTCATACCCGATACGTGCAGGATTCGTAAAAGCACATGCACTAACCTCCACCACTTCCACCACAATACACAAGCACTACACAGTTTCACTATCACAAACTCAACAATCGTTTCGCCCCGCAACCGAAGCATCATCAGGAGATAGACTCCACGACAAAATCGCAAAGTGAAGCGTTATCCAAACAAGCGTTGTTAAATAGTACTTGGTTCATCCCCACCCTTTATTTACCTCGGAACACGTGCAACAAGCTTGAACTAGAGACATTTATCTGCTCGTTAATGAGGGTGCCATTGTTATGCTTAATGATTTCTAATTGTTCCAAAATATTTAGTTTCAAGCTTTTTTTTCGCAAGCTTTTTTTTCAAGCTTTTTTTTGCGAAAAAAGCTTGAAACTAAATATTTTGGAACAATTAGAAATCATTAAGCATAACAATGGCACCCTCATTAACGAGCAGATAAATGTCTCTAGTTCAAGCTTGTTGCACGTGTTCCGAGGTAAATAAAGGGTGGGGATGAACCAAGTACTATTTAACAACGCTTGTTTGGATAACGCTTCACTTTGCGATTTTGTCGTGGAGTCTATCTCCTGATGATGCTTCGGTTGCGGGGCGAAACGATTGTTGAGTTTGTGATAGTGAAACTGTGTAGTGCTTGTGTATTGTGGTGGAAGTGGTGGAGGTTAGTGCATGTGCTTTTACGAATCCTGCACGTATCGGGTATGAAAATACTGATAGTCCACTATACATTAAACACTATATATATTTTCTATTTACTGCATCGCGGATTATAGCAAAATAATTTTATTATTACTTTTGTCAAGCTTTCAAGTCAAACCCTTGATTGCCTGTAATATTTTTTTTACCTACTGGACAATGGTTTGGACAATTTTAGTCCGCACATTGGTATGTTTTTTACTTTTTTGCACAAAACTGACTGCCCAATTTTAAATTCGATGTAGTATATACGAAATATTTTTTTATATCAGCAATTTGCAGTGGGAAAATTTGGCATATTTATGGTCATGCTTACATTGCTAGTTGCAGGATAAAGAACTAGGCCATGAGATAGAATTTAATAGTTTGGAATAGTTAACGGAAATCCGATCAGAATACGGGACATCATACGCGGTTCAGAAGGCGATGGACAAAAATTCCGAAGGCCAAAGTTTATCTAATGTTCTTTATAGTTGCTTTTATTAGATTAAGTAGTAACATTCCGGACCAGTTGTAGCTTCATTAATCATATTGATATTTGACGATTCAAAAGTGCCTTAAATGGCTTATTTGAATAAATATTTGATTTGATTTGATTAGTTTTTCTCGTCCTCGTGTAAGATGCTCTTTATCTCTATTGCGGTACATCTTGTACATAGTGGTTTTTTTTATCTTAATTTTTTTTTAAGGACTTACATGGTGATTTGAAACTGTACTCCAGTCCTTAAAAAAAGTAAGGGTCACATCGGGACTGATAAAAGAGTGCCACGAGATCCTGGAGACTATCTCAGTAGAAAACCAGGTAGTACTCCAATGGATCAAAGGTCACAGCGGTTCACTGGGAAATGACGCAGCAGATGAACTAGCCAGAATAGGCTCAAATACCACGGTCGAAGGACCTGAACCTATTGTCCCATTTCCCTTTAGCCTATTAAGATCATGGCTTAGAGAGATGACCATGGTAACCCACAATACACTCTGGGCAAACCGGACCGACTGTAGGCAATCCAGAGACGCAATGCCGTCCCTGAATCCTCGCTTGACCAACAGTCTTCTTCGCATGAACAGACCCAACCTGCGAAGAATGATAAGCCTTATCACCGGCCATTGTCTGTTAAATAAACACCTGTTCTATTTAGGTGCGACTGACAGCCCCATTTGCAGAGGATGCATGAGGGAACCGGAAACACCATCTCACGTCATGCTATATTGCACGGAGGTGGCAAAACATCGGGCGAATATCCTTGGCTCACCGAGGACATTGCAAGAAGCCTTTGGTGCTCCGTCTGGGGTCCTTCGCTTCTGGAGCTTGGCTGGCTGGAGTAACCAGTCCGCTTTCACCCTCACGCACAATGGTCGCCAAAATGCGACTAAGTGCGGAAAACAGCCCGCCAACAAAGAAGAGAAGAAGAAGAAGTGATTTGAAAATATATGTAGACGAGAACCTCTGTAGGAAGAAAATAAATTAAAATAACGCTGCCAAAAATAAGTGCCACTAACCTGTAAGCTCGGATGAACGGCGAGTTGTAGTAGCGTACGCACTACGGCAAGATGTCCCTTGTTAACGGCAATGTGCAAAGGCGTTTGACGACGGCGGTTTCTAGCGTTTAAGTCAGCGCCCGCGGCTGCTAGGGCGCGTAAGGCTGCGGATTCATCCCCGAAAGCAGCATGATGTGCGGCTCGGTCACCATCACGGTCTTCCGCATCCGCTTCCGCACCAGCGTCTACGAGTGCACGTATGACTTCTACGTGACCATTTTGCGCCGCTGCCTATACCAAAACACATCAAATTTATTTATTTTATTTAATTACTCAAATCAAAATAATCTTTATTCAAATAAACCATTTCAGGCACTTTTGAATCGTCAAGCATCAATATGATTAATGACGCTACAACTGGTTCGGAGTGTTGCTCTTACCGAGAAGAACCAGCAAGAAACTCGGCGGTCAATCTTTTAAATATTTTCAATTATACATTATTAAACCACTGTCTTGTATGAAGCTGAAAGGATTTTCAAATCCAGGCTTTCTTATCATCCAAATAATCTTCAATTTTGTAATATGCTTTACGTATAAGCATATTTTTTACACTTGATTGAAATCTTTCTGTACACTGGTCTAGAATGGATTGAGGAATTTTATTATAGAAGCGAATAGCGAGACCAACAAATGAGTTGCTTACTCTGCTGAGTCGCGACGCAGTTATCGTAAGCTGTTTGTGACCTAACTTGTGACACTTTGTGACTACTAAAAGATATCTATATTATTCTAAATTAAGACAGAAATTAGTGTATAGTACGATATCAAACGCAAATGTATTTAAGTGCGTAGTATATATAACAGTGGTCCGTCACCCATAACACAAGTATTAAATTACTTACTTTGGGGTCGGATGACCCTGTGTGTAAGTGTCCCATATATTTTTATATATATATTTTTAAATTTTTAGTTTGGTTCACTGTGGACGAGGATGACTGACCTACTATGATAAAGTTGTTACTAGTATAGAGGTCAGCGGGTTTCTACGTACGATATCAAATGCAAATGTATAGTACCCGGCAATAAATAATGCACATCGAGGCTTAGAGCGAGAAATCGGCTAGATTCTGCTTCATAGAGCATCGTCTCTATCGCACAGACTGACGAACCCGTGTGTGACAGTGACAGCGCTCTACGAAACCGAACTGGCCGGCTGTTTCATTGTGAACATCGATGTGCATTATTTAATGCCAGGTACTATACATTTGCATTTGATATCGAACGTAGAAACCCGTTGACCTATATACTAGTAACAACTTTATCATAGTAGGTCAGTCATCCTCGTCCACAGTGAACCAAACTAAAAATTTAAAAATATATATATAAAAATATATGGGACACTTACACACAGGGTCATTCGACCCCAAAGTAAGTAACTTAATACTTATGGTATGGGTGACGGACAACTGGTAGGTATACTTATATCATTTTAAATACACATTTAAATACTAATGTACCAACCAGGAACCAACCTCGAAGAAACAACAATTTTTTTTATAGAAAATGTTGGCCCTTGGCGTGAATCGGGCCCGCGAACCGCGGAGCTAAAGGTAGGGTCACTACCCACTGCGTCAACGGGCCAGTCACAAGACTATAAATTGTTGATGAAATGTGGGTAGGCAAAAATTCTTGATCTTGAGAGACTGGTCAGTACATATGAATGATAATATATTACATTATATCTACTCACATTTATATCACAGAACAACACTGAACACTGACATATGATATGATAGCCATGTTACATGGTGATTACGACAGAGTTCCCGGTGTCCATGTTTATACTGCAGCTTAAGCTGATTTAACAACAGACAAATAAACTTCTTGGATATGGTCAAGGCGAAGGTCTGGCACATAAGCTTAATCCACAAGCTGTTCTGACTAAATACATCGAATGGACTCGTATTCTTAACTCTCTTCATATCTAACATTTCTTTTCAAAAGTGTACACATTACATACCTGCAAAGCTGTATGTCCGCCATAAACACCGTTCACGTCGGCTTGTGCGCCATCAGTTCTCGCGAGAATGTCGGCACAGCGAGTTGCATCCCCATTAGCAGCCGCTTTAACTAGTTCCTCATTCGCGTCTCCAGTCACATGAGACTCAAATAGTTTTTTCAATAGCACTGACAGACGATCACCTAAAATTTTATGTTAGCTTGAAAAACAATTATTTTCAGTGTACTCTGCAATCCGAAGCTAAGGTTATTAAGGATTCGCTAATCAAAACTCCAAGTAGCCATCTTTTGCATATAATCATCTTCTTTAGTTGCAATAAAGGATAAGGCAATGATATCTACATATTTCTCGAGTTCCCGAAGTATGTGAAACCCGCATGGGAGCATTATTGTATATCCGATGATACCAGGAGTTACGATAAATGGTGGCATATAAACAAAAACTATCTGTTTTTACTAAGAGTTTAGCATATTAAGAAAGAGTTACTAGAAAACTTAGGGGAGTCTGACAGAAGCTACAAATAAAACATACGATAAGCCTATCTTGAATTATACGCGGAATTTACACAAGTTGCTCACGAGTATCAACTCTTGCTTTCGACAGTACGCGGACTATATAATCGCGATATTTGTAGAAGAAAGGTAAATTCAGCTCGTTATATTATACACTAGCTTTGCTAGTGTATAATATAACGGAACATTCGAACTTGAAAATAGTTCAAACCTTCCGGAAGATTTGAATTACCTGTAAGTATAAAAATTCATTCGTAGATTTTGAGAAATTGATCATATACAGACAGACAGCTCTTGGGGACTTTTTTATAATTAGTATAAGTATATAAGATTTTATATATATTTTTTAAAATTAAAATTACCTGACGAGTTCCCTGGAATGCTGCCATCAAAAGACGCAACTTTCGTGACCGCATTTGGATTGTATGTCCATGAAGTGTTGCAAACTTCTACCTTCAAATCGTTATCATGATAGATCTGCTGAACGCGGCCAATTTTTCCGAGCGTCTAAAGAAAAAAAAAGCCGGATAATATATTTATTTTATGGATGAAAAGAGGAAAATTGACCTAACCTTAATTATTTCTTAACAGGTAATTTTATTTTAAATCTGGTAAGTGGCAACTAGCAAAAAGCAGCAAGTTAAGAGTAAGAAATAAAACCAACATCCCACCTGCCAAACATGGTGAACATTGATTATTGAACTTATATAAAAGAGACCTATTTCAGACAGCATCATTAAGATGATGCCTTTTTTTATTTTAATTTCTTCTTAGAAGTATAAAAAGTATGTATTTCTAAAATGTTAATAAGAAGACGGGAAAAATTCCTAATTATAGATAGTACAAACGGATACGTATAGCACTATTACAATACAAAGGTATTTTTTAATATCTTCGCATTTATCCCGTAACAGCATCCCTTAAAGCATAACTCTGGAAGTAAGCAAAATAAAAGTTTTCTATTTTAATGTCAGTTAAATAATATACCGGTCAGCGTTGACCACTGAATTGAACCGAATTTATGAGTTCAAAACATGTAAGGCCTTACAAATAAACCCAGTATAAAATGTTATACTGGGAATAAAATGAGAGTACGCAAGATTTCAACAAATAAATTCGGAATGAGTTATATTGCATAACGTGCCGTGTGGTATCCTGCATAGAATAAACCACCCTCGTTTCTTACCGAGGTGTTGTAAAAGTTGACTAAGGTAAGTTGACCTCAGGCGGGCCGGTCGTAAAATACATAGCCAAATCATGTGACAACATGTTTGCAACATATTGTGCTGACCCCACTTAGAGTGGGATAAGGGCAGGAGGATGATGATTATACCTAGCATAACGTCGGAATATATTTTCATACTAGCACTATAGCTAGACATAGAATGAATAACTAGCACATAGAATGAATGCAGGATGGATGAAGTGGCGACAGGTCTCAAGGACAGTAAGTGACCCCCGAATGCCCCTTAAACTTAAAGGGAAAATTTATAAATCGGTCATAAGACCTGTCGTAATGTATGGATCAGAATGTTGGGCAATGAAAACGATGGATGAAAAAAGAGTGCATGCAAATGAGATGAGAATGTTGAGATGGATGTGTGGTGTGACAAGATTGGATAAAATAAGAAATGAGTATATAAGGGGATGTATGAAAGTTGCGCCCATTGTAGAAAAGATGAGAGGTGCAAGTTTGGGATGGTATGGACATGTAATGAGGAGGGATGAAAATCATGTGACTAAACGAGTGTTGGATATGAATGTGATGGATATGTGACTAGAGGGAGGCCTAAAAAGAGATGGTTGGAATGTGTGAAGTATGACATGCATATAAAAGGAGTAGCGCCAGAGTTGACGAATGATAGAAGAGAATGGAAGAGGAAAACATGTTGTACCGACCCCACTTAGAGTGGGATAAGGGTAGGAGAAAGAAGACTAGCACTATTCCTACCTTATACTTACCCTTGCCCTTGTATAGTATACAATCTACTGCTAACTAAATATTAGCCTGATGTCATACTTCTATGTTGGGCCTAAAGTAGTGAAACAGGAACTGTGGTTTATGCGCATAAACCACATTTACTGTTTATTATGGCTTATATACCAGTTTCGAAGTTAAAAAGTACAATTACCGGTGCCATAGCTTCAGCCCACTCCCCGTGACCGCGCTGCAGTGTCTTGACACGTTCTTGATCGGCACACACTTGCACCAAATCACCGACCGCAAACCCACCACCCGTGCTTGCTACGGAAGTCGATGCTGTCATACTTCCGCTGCATACCTATAGCAATAATTATATAAAGTTTTAAATGTTTGAATAAAACTCGAACATGTTTCCTGGTAGCGCCTCAGCTCCAGTAAGCCAATGCGAATATTCCTACAAGGCCGAATACTACATATAATTGTAGCATAAAAATAGTAAAGTAGCAGCCTGTTACTATCCCACTGCTTGGTATAGGCAACCTGTCTCCATTTTTGGAGAGGATTGGAGCTAAGACCTACCACGTTGCTCCAATGCGGATCAGTAGGATAGACATAAAGAAAAAAAACTAAAGTAACAGCCTGTTACTATCCCACTGCTTGGTATAAGCAACCTGTCTCCATTTTTGGAGAGGATTGGAGCTAAGACCTACCACGTTGCTCCAATGCGGATCAGTAGGTTAGACATAAAGAAAAAAAAGTAAAGTAACAGCCTGTTACTATCCCACTGCTTGGTATAGGCAACCTGTCTCCATTTTTGGAGAGGATTGGAGCTAAGACCTACCACGTTGCTCCAATGCGGATCAGTAGGATAGACATAAAGATAAAAAACTAAAGTAACAGCCTGTTACTATCCCACTGCTTGGTATAGGCAACCTGTCTCCATTTTTGGAGAGGATTGGAGCTAAGACCTACCACGTTGCTCCAATGCGGATCAGTAGGATAGACATAAAGATAAAAAACTAAAGTAACAGCCTGTTACTATCCCACTGCTTGGTATAGGCAACCTGTCTCCATTTTTGGAGAGGATTGGAGCTAAGACCTACCACGTTGCTTCAATGCGGATCAGTAGGTTAGACATAAAGAAAAAAAAGTAAAGTAGCGGCCTGTTACAATCCCACAGCTGGGAATAGGCCTCCTCTCTCCGTTTCTGGAGAGAAGTGCTAGAGCTAAGACCTACCATGCTGTTCCAATGCGGATTGGTAGGTTGTACATATCTCCAGAATACTCTATATATGCAGGTTTCCTCACGATGTTTTCCTTCACCGAAAAGGCGTGTGATAAATTGCAATTATCAAATAGACACAAGTTTTTTAAATAGAAAAACTCATTGGTGCCTGCCTGAGGTTTCTCGGTGACTTTCTCGAAAGAGTCAAACGGAGTCGCCGCTTGGCTATCACACCATTGTAGTATAATTTACTAACAATTCAGATTCAGCTCTTCCCAGTAGTATTCTGTATTCATAATCTAAATTTCGGAAAGGACTCGCAACGATTTTCATGAAAATTACTATGCAGGAGATTTCGGTTTTATCGGTATTTTCAGAAAAAACTGCTTGCTTAGAATAAGAAGGTAAATTTCGCCTCAACAAGGTTTTATTTCATCTTTATTTTTTAGGGACATACATGCCAGCTATTATTATAACCTTATTACATTTAACTTTAATTATACTAACTAGATCTTATGGAACAGCAAGGTTATAATAGCTGAAATGGGAAATTGTGTGTTCCCAGTGTGACTAATATCTCCAGTCCGATTGATTAACTTTTAACCCTTTTTTTTTTCAATTTTCGTCTATTATGAGAAAAATATTATTGGCATTCCTTCATTAACGCATCAGATAAATCGTATCTAATTTTATATTCTCTAAAAAAACCGTGATAATCTCGGTCATTTTGATATTTATTAGTAAAACCAGCTGTGCCAACATCGGCTACGCCCTCGTGGAATTCAGTGCTTTACGAAATGTTTCCCGAATTTTCGAAATTTTGAACATAAAATTAGTTATTGTGAGTTACTCGTGAGAGAACGAGACATAATATCGCGGACTATTTTGTAGTGTTTTCATAGATCCACGATTCTCTAGTACATTACTTCAGCGTGTCTCTGGTGGTTTACGCAGCGCACGCGACTAAAGCTCCCAGCAAGCAAGTTTTTTAATAACTGTACGATCTCTTCAAAACAATTTAAACCATACCGATATTTACTATTAACCTAAACTATCCGGAAGTATTGTACTATCTTTTGGTGAAAACCGTACAAAAATCCGTTCAGTAGATTTTGAGAAAATCGATTACATACAGACAGCTTTTTGGGACTTTGTTTTATAATAAGTATAGATAGCTATAAACAGTATCTAAGATCTTTAAATACATTAAAATAATCTAAGTTATTAGTTTTTAAAAGCTTTTTATTTTATATTTTGACCAATTTTATACCATACCTTAGTTAATACAGCAGGATTAAAAGTCCAACGATTGCCACTAGGATAGGTCACTACAATATCATGATCCTCATCAATGCCAACAACTGTCCCAGTCGTACTTAAACATTCAAACATCCCATCAGTCCACCCACCATGTCCATGTTGTAATGATTGTACTATCTCTAAATCCAGATCTACATTTACCTGGAATATTAAAAAAGCAAATTACACACTACTTACTTAACAAACAGCCACAGATGATTCAGAAATTAAATAAGTTGTGACCGATCAAAAGCTATGAAAGCTTTTTAAGACACTTTTTAAGATTATACTTTCCATAGCTTACCTAGTAGCAAGTTGCTTAGACAAAATAAAGTTACAAAGGGGTCTTTACTTACAATGGAGCTATATAAATACAGTTCTACATCCTGATTTAAATGTAGGCATACATTGTAGTGTAGGGATAGTAAGTAAGTATAGTACCCGGCAATAAATAATGCTCATCGAGGCTTAGAGAGAAAAATCGGCTAGATTTTACTTCATAGAGCATTATCTCTGTCGCACAGACTGACGAACCCGTGTGAGACAGTGACAGCGCTTTACGAAACCGAACTTGCCGGCTGTTTCGTTGTAAACATCGATGTGCATTATTTAATGTGGGGTACTATAAGTTTTTATATATAAAATAACATCAAACCATAATCCTAAATGCTCCCAAGTCAGAATTACTCTCTCTGTACTCGTTTTATATAAATGCATGCATAATAATAAATTATTATGCGATTATTTCTTTAAGACATCAATAACTTCAGACATTTACAAAATGAAAATTTTCTAATTAAATAATATATACTTAATATCTACAAACAACTTACTTGATCACCGACTTGTAGGCCATGAGGACCTGTGCGTCCAGGCCCTAATTCACCTAGAAGTGGTAAATGTTCTTTATAAACATTTTGGCCTTTAACATCATTTACCACCTAAAATGAAAACCAAACATTTTAAATAAATTATTTTGTTGAAAGTATTACAATTTTACCCATTTTTTTTTTTACATTTTCACTTTTACTTAAGCTATGCTAATGAAGTATTTTTTTTAAAGCTGCTCATTATAATAATAAAAAATTGAGCTTGGAGCTAATTCCCGCATAGGGAGCACTAAATATAAAACGTAGTATCACCAAAAAAAAGTTGTTCTGTATTTCAATTCCTTAATGGGCACAAAAAAACATCAATTGTTGCCAACACAATTCTTTAACATAAAAAAAGTTCAATCAATGACTGATTATTGATAAAGGAAGTACAAAATAAATGAGTAAATTTGTGATCCATGAACACAAGTTATAATAGATAATAGATATACCTTTAGATCTGCCATGCCTTCAAATCCAACTCTATAAAGATTTTTGGCACCATTATCCCACACAACATAAGCTGCAGAGCGTGGACTGGCTGCTGACCAGTCTTGAACCTCATTGACTTTTCCACGTCTACCATTTCCACCATCTTGGTCTTCCCATTGCCAATCCACCTTAAATATAAAATGATATTATGAATTCTGGAATTTGAATATGAATTATAATTGTAATTCAATAATAATATGAATATTGAACATGAATGTGGATGGATATGTGGCTAGAGGGAGACCTAAAAAGAGATAGTTGGATTGTGTGAAGTATGACATTCATCTAAAAGGAGTAGCACCAGAGTTGACAAATGATAGGACTTAATGGAAGAGAAAAACATGTTGTACCGACCCCACTCTGAGTGGGATTAGGACAATGATGATGAATCAGGAATTTGAAAGAATCTGTTTGAAATTACTCAAATACTTATTATTACTAATATAGGTCTTACAATCTATTGTAAGTGCAAAGGATACTAACCAAGAAAATATCTATAAATGAATATATTTGGTTGCAATTCCCAACTTAGCTTCTGTTGACTGTTAATTTTGTGATATTAATTTTGCATACGTTACTGTTCTAAATTTAGAATGGAGTCTAAACATAAAACATAAATATTAATTTCCTTACTGACCCCTCTTACAACTCTTGCTCCAGGAAATATACCTCTGACAGCCTGCTTTTTACTTTTTCGTCGTGGCTCTACAAGACATCTCTGCGCTCCAGGAGCACTTATACGGTAAAATCTGTGTCGTAAATGATGTTTATCACCATGATAGCAGACTGAACAAAGATCATAATTACTGCATTCTGCACACTTCCAACGAATACCTTAAAACAAACAATAGTACTGATTCAAGCTATACTAGAATATTTTTGATTTTGAACAGAATTAATTACATTGTTACTTAAAAAATTTTACTATCACATTTTAACTTTGTATTTCCTTAAATAAATCTTAATATTATTAAATATTAGACTTCAGCTTTTAAGAATTAAAACAAGTTTGGTATGAATACACAACTTTGCTTATTTAGAAATTGAAATTTACTTAAGTGTTAGATTTATATTCTAGAGGGATATCCTGGTCTTATTGACCAACCAATTGTTATCTATCATTTATTTTACTTTTTTTTCTCTCTTTTAACTTTATTTCTCACTGTTTTCTTTTGTTATCATACTTTTGCATGCTTATCTGTGGATATTTGCTAACCCGTGGATAATTTACAAAAGATTTTCTCTTAAAAGGTTGTCTGGAAGAGATCACAACGATCTGATAAGACCACCCTTTGCACATTTAACTGTAATTATTATTTATGACTTAATGTTCCTCTCTTTTTTATTTATGCAACAAAGTTCTTTCTTCTTCTTCAATTTTACTTTATTTTCTTCCTTTATTGCTTAATGTTTTATAATCCTTTATTGCTTAAGTTATTTCAAATTGTTTTTTTTAATTTAAACAGTTGTGAGTGGTATTCATAGTTCATGTATAGAAACCGGCTATACTCAGGTCTAATTACATGGGATGAGCCTAGCTGATTATAAGTCCACACAAAACTCTTATTTATGAGCTCCTTATGCAGCATAACAATATTTAGCATTAAGGATAAGCATAAGATAACATTTTTTTCTGTACTTTGTTAGGTAGTAGTAGAGTAGAAAGTTGTATATATTATATATTTTTAGTGTATTGTTTCATACTTATAATAAAACTATTGTAAATAAGTCTAAAAATGTTATTTACCAAAAATTGGTTGTTGTCTGCAGGTATCACACATAGTACCCTCATGCTTCACACCTGTGGGAGCACTGTCTAATATACGTAAATCATAAGCTCCAGAACATCTATAGTTTGCTGCAGTTCCATTATCCCAAACAACAACTACTTCTTCAGGAGATTCGAAGTTTCTTACAGTTCCTACGTGTCCTTCCCTCCCATCCTTTAAATTAAATATAACTTAATTGACAGTGTAGATTTGAATAGGAGACAAATATGGATCAATAACGAGTTACCTGTTTTCCCCATTTCCAATCAGGACCTCTAATAACCCGTGCCCCAACGCCTTCCATCATAAATTTTGTAGCTCTAGAAGAACTGGAGGAACTTGGAGCGTTAGGCTCCATCAATATCTCTAACTGGTGCAGAAGGAAAATAGAACCATAAAAATTTGAGTGCAAGTAGAAATTTCAGTAGGTCCACCAAAATGCGCAGACAGGTCGATAAAATATATTACTTATTAAGCATAATTATTTACTTAAAGTAAAAATGTTCCAATCACCCAAATCACCCAAATATTTAATAAATTTAACTAGTGTGAATTTGACAGTTTTTTGACATTTGACAATGACATTTTCTATGTTGACATTTCGACATATTTTTGCTTTTTAAATTTTTGTTAAACTGGATCTTCTGAATTCATGTCTTTTAAGATGAATTGAAACCTATTCATTAACAATAAAAAAATAACATTCAACTTATATTTATTAATTTAATAATTTAAATAATTTATTCATTATAAATTACATTATTCGATAGTCTGTGGACTAAATTTATTTTTAGTAGTAAAGTAAAGTAGCGCCCTGTTACAATCCCTCTGCTGAGAATAGGCCTCCTCTCTCAATTTCTGGAGAGAAGTGCTAGAGCTAAGACCTACCACGCTGCTTCAATGCGGATTAATAGGTTACACATATCTCCAAAGAATTCTCTAGAGATATGCAGGTTTCCTCACGATGTGTTCCTTCACTGTTCAAAAGCGTGTGATTAATTGCGACTAACAATTAGACACATGAGTTTTAATAGAAAAACTCATTGGTGCCTGCCCGGGTTTGAACTCGTGTTCCCCTCGAAAGAGTCGCACGGTCTCACGGCTGGGCTATTACAGCTCTTTACTTATCTTTAGTACAGATTACTAATTTATATTAGATTAGGCCTTAAAAGTTAAAAACGCTAGGTGCCAGACCGTTCATAAATTTTATTATAAAATATAAGTAATAAATCAAATAATCAATTATCAAATATACCTAATTATATTTCTATTAGCAATTTTTCTATTGAGATTCAAGAAGCAGAAGTTGTGCTTCAATAAAAAACTATTTTTTGTAAACGTAATGTCATTTAACCGCAGTAAATACGAAAAAGCTAGGAGGCGTTTAGCAGCTATAACTTTTCTCTCTAATATATCGTTAGATGGATCTTTTAAAGATACTGAATTATGCAAAATTGTTAACAAAAAAGCCTCAAAGTCTGACAAAGGTGAAAGTGCAATAAAAGGGAAGCATGCCCACAGTTATCAAGATGCTTCTCGTGGCAGTATTTGGAGCAAAAATAAATCACAGACTAGTCCTATCCAACGTTCTAATGGTGACAATAATTCATTAAGTTCAGACTCTGAACCAACTACTATAACCCCTATCAAAGGAATGATTAGTAGCTCTTATAGAGAAAGGTAGTTATTATTTCTTTGTATAATTATATATTGAAAATTATTGTCCATTGAACAATATGTTTGTCATTTTCAAATCACATCCTTGTTATCACAGATGTTCATCAGGACATAGCGAGTTATTTAAGGACAGGCACTCTTCATTAAGAACAAAGAAGGTTGTTGCAATTACCCAAGATGATAAAAGCAGTTCTGAGAGCTTGAATTTTGGTATCAAATTTATCTTGGATTTACACCATGCTTCCTGTTAATACTCACATTTTTTTCTCATTCTCATTTTTACTTTATGAAATGGGGGCCAAAAGATCTTAAGAGTTAAATTTATTTGGCCTGATCATTCAGAGTATTAATAGTATGATTTTTGTTTCTTTAATTTCTTAATGACTAATAACTGACTGAACTGAAATTTTGGGTTTCATAGGTCGCTATCGAACAAGCAATTCTTGCATCCCAGAAAATATATCTAATAACAAAGAGATAAGGATGATGAAAACAACAAAAGGTGTATCTTTCAAAGATGAAAGGCTTGCATTTGTGCCAGGACAAGGTGTACCTTGTGTTTTATTTAGTACAATTCCATATTCAAAAACGATTAAAGGTGTAAGGTGAGTTATATTTGGATAGCAATTAGTATTTATTCTGCTTCCACATTGAGCTGTTGGTAAAGCAGTTAGATTCATAAGATAAGTGTTTATGTAAGAAAGTGAGTATGTAGTATGTAATGCTATAAATATTATAATATATAATTTGTAACAATCATTTATTATTGTTTATTATTGTGTTATATATGTGTTCTGTAAGGTCTGACTTACGAAAAGATGGTGTTCGTCGGCGAAACACATCAGGACCCCGGCCTTTGTCTTCTATAACAGATAATGGTATTGATCCATTTGATCTAATGGGATTGGAGAGAGAAGAAAATGGCCAAGAGATATCATACTCAAAACTTTTAATTCCATCGAAGATTTGTACTAGAGAGCAATACAAGAAGATGTATGAAGGAGATTTTACTGATAAAGCTTCATGGAAAATCATGAATAGACATCCTCATGTTATTGCAAGGTAATATTCATTTGCATATAATAAAACTGCTGATAATGTGTTAATTGAATTTTATTTCTGTTTACCAAATGACAAAAATTCTATGCATGTATTTATTCTTCACAAACCTCTTTTATTTTGATTGAATAGAAGCATATTATGTAACACTTTCATAAAAGTCAGCATTAAAAGTCCATATTAGACTATTCATTCTGACTCTTCTGTTAATAATTTATATGGTCATTTTGAGAATCACTTTTCGCTTTTTCATATTGAAATATTGCATATCATTACTCATGCCATCACTAACATTTGAATTTTCAGGACTAAGTTATTGACGAGACGCAAGGATAGAAAATGGTAAAAATTACTAGAATATTTTGTAATGCTATGCCAAACTTAGTCATATTAATGCTGTACAGATTCATTTAATGCCATACTAAATTTTAAAAATTCACTTAATATATATTTTATAGATTAAAATGCCACTATAAAATTACTAAAAATGAAATATGAAATTAATTATATTATTTAGTATAATAATATTTGACACTATACTTATTACTACTATAGTATATAATTACGTATATTATCCCTTCTAATGAATTAATAGGCCTGTGTAAAGAAATGTAATTTTTTGCAGCTAGAATTTCATGACGATCAAACAATTTATGCAAATTTTCAGGATAATTTAAATCTAATATAGTTTATTTTCATGAAATTTCAAAAACTTCAGGAATATACTATGTATTCTATCTTTTCATAATTGTAGCACAAATATTATTTTGATTTTCTTCTATCACATTATTTATAATTGCTTGCTAAAAGCTTAGTAGAATATTTCACTTCCAAAAGCAGTTCAATATAGGAAGATAAAAAAAAATCTTACAGATGTATGAATGCAAAGTAAGGCAGAAATTATTGTAGATATGTGACATTTCAAGCATAGTATTGTGCTATAAATTGTTTGAAACTATTATTATATTATAATCTTTCGTTTGTTAATTATAGGTAACCTTATATATAACTCTTATTAATTTTTTAAATTGGAATTAAGAAGGAAGGTATTATGCCTTAGAGCACAAATATGGGAAAGCAAATGCAAATAACAAATGCACTAGTTCTTACTAAAATTAATAAACTGTATTTTAAATAAAATAATTTAAAAGTATATTAATGTACTATGTTTGTCCTTTAATTTAAACGCAAAAACTAAATATCTCCCATAGCTGTTTATAACATTTATATTTATTGGTTTGACTTAGTGTAAATATACACATATTAATATAAGCATGCAGCCTTATTTACAAGTTTAAATATACATATAATTGCATGCAGCTAATTTTTTGAAAATGTTCAAATCTCCTGAAATGTAGACCAAGCCAGATTAATAATTGCATGATAAGCAATAATTCCGTGTCACCTCAATTAAAGCGTAACAAATATCTACTGTTTAGGTGCTTCTCGTATGAGTCATCTCAACGGTCTACAGTGGCTTCATCTCCACCGCATTCTTCAGTAGAAAATAAAAGTTTTGACTGGGATGAAGGAACACTTATTTCACCTAAATACGTAAGTTTTATGCAATAACTTATATTGTTACAAACATGCAAAAATCGACGTTTTTGCTTAATACGTTGAGTCCAAATTCGTTGACGCCGTAACTCAATAACATTGTAAACAAATGAGAAGAGTTGTAGCTCCTCGATTAGTAGCGAGTGGTTAGCCACTTGCTGCTAATCGACGAGTAGAACCTCTTCGAATAGTTAGCTCAATAAATAATCGGTCGTACCTCTGTTAATTAGTTTGAGATTAGCAATCGAGAAAAAATTTAGAAGCAAAAGTAAAAGTGGAATAATTTCGGTCAATTCAGGAAAACTAATAATTGGAAAACGAACAGGGTAGTGATTGTAAGTATTCAATTTTATAATAAATAAATAAATATAAATAAATATATGGGACATTTACACACACGGTCGTCCGTCCCCAAAGTAAGTAACTTAATACTTGTGTTATGGGTGACGGACAACTGGTAGATAAACTACATATATAAGTTTAAATACATACCTAAATACAAATACACACCCAGGCTCGAAGAACCAACAATTTGTTAATAGAAAATGTTGGCCCTCGGCGGGAATCGAACCCGCGACCCGCGCAGCGCCAACGGGCCAGTCATAATGAAAAGTTGAATGTTTTTTGAAGTTTGAGTCACCAGATATTTATTTATCCAAATCTACGAACCGATACGTAACAATATTCCATATGAATAAGTTCTAAATCATTTTTATATTGAATGGAGACGATCCCCGCAAAAAGGGTGACAAGAGCTTTTTATCAAATATTTGTTATACATCATATATTATAAATATCTCAACAATGTAATATTGCAATGGAGCTGAATTCATAGATTTTGGTTGGCATAGCTTTGTGGATTGGCCGCCGTGTGGTTTCCGGCTGAGTAGAATAGATCACCGTCATTTCTTACCGAGGTGTCGTAAAAGACGACTAAGGTAAGATGACGTGGTAGGCGGCCGGTCGTAAAACAACGAGCCAAATCATGTGACAACATGTTTAAAACATTTCCCGACCTCAATTAGAGTGGGATAAGGGCAGGAGAATGATGATAGTTTTGTGGATTGGATTGAAGTAAGTCAACAGAACTGAGGCTGTTTATACATAGACTAATATTTCTAGTAAAAGTTGAAAATAGAAGTGTAATTGGAAGATCTCAGCATGGTTTTTTCATGTGCTAACCGCTTTGTAGTATTAATTTCGTGCTGAAATGTCAATATTGCAGGTTCACTATACACCAAACGTTCTAGACGATCCTGAATTGATAGCTGGAAAACATAGAACTTTATTAACATTTACTTCGTACATGACTTCTATCATAGATTATGTACGACCGCAAGATCTGAAAAAAGAACTTAATGATAAATTCAGGGAGAAGTTTCCGCACATAAAACTCACTCTAAGCAAACTTAGAAGGTAATATTAAAAACTTTAGTATGTCTTTACAGTAAATGTCTTATTTTAAAATATTTGCTTTTAATATTTTCACCGCCGTGTCGTATCCGGCTGATTAGAATAGACCACCCTTATTTTCTTACCGAGTTGTCGTAAAAGGCAACTAAGGTAAGTCGACCCGCCGTGTGGTATCCGGCTGATTAGAATAGACCACCCTCTTTCATACTGAGGGGTCGTAAAAGGCGACTAACGTAAGTTGACATCAGGCAGGCGGCCGGTCGTAAAATACGTAGCCAAAACATGTGACAACATGTTTTTAACATGTTGTGCCGACCCAACTTAGAGTGGGATAAGGGCAGGAGGATGATGATATTTTTTATATTTTCAGTATAAAAAAAGAAATGCGCAAAATTGCAAAACATGACAGTGGTGGTATAGATCTATTGTCTGTCGCTCAGGCGTATGTTTATTTCGAGAAGTTAATACTCGCTAATCTTATTAACAAAGACAATAGGAAGCTTTGCGCTGGAGCTTGCTTACTTCTTTCGGCTAAACTCAATGATGTCAAGGGTGAAATGCTGAAAGCACTGATTGAGGTAATACAATTTTTTTTCATAGATTTTTTTATTACGTAGACACAATATATGACGATGTTAGTCATATTATGTTATTATTATTGAAGTCCGAAAAAGGCGACATCCGTTATATTTTCAAAACTCATGTAGTCAGTCAGTCAGTTATTATTTAATTTTCTAACTATATACGTGTGGTATCCGGCTGAGTAGAATAGACCACCCTCATTTCTTATCGAGGTGTCGTAAAATACGACTTAAGTTGACGTCAGGCTGGTCGTAAAATACACAGCTGAATCATGTGACAACATGGTTGTAACATGTCGTGCCGACCCCACTTACGAGTGGGATAAGGGCAGGAGGATGATGATGATGTTACAAAAATACACTTTATAGTACAATTAACTTCTACACGCAACTTCGTCTGATTTAGTACTTATTAAAAGCCATACTGCAGGCCTGCCATGAACTCTTATTGCGACTCAATTGAAGACGTAAATGAAATTGTTTTGCTTTTTCATACCATGGCGTCTTAAGGACGCACCCTTTAAGTCGTTGCCGAATGGGCGTTCGGAATTCGTCCTAAGAACATGTGAGTAAAAGAGACAGAGTTATCTATAGCTCATATAACGTTATCCTTTTCAAACATTACGACCCGAATGCAATTCACACTTCATGATACGAAAAGAAAGCGGTTCGCGGTCGTCGTTTACGTCTTCAATTGAGTCGCAATAAGAGTTCATGGTAGGCCTGCTGATCATGTCTTCTATCTGTATACCAAGAAAAGTGTTTATAGTATAGCATTGGTGCAATGATTATAGTCTAAGTTCTAGTAACCTATAATAATCATTGACATTCTGCAATCATGGTTTAAAAGAAATGTAAATAGACAAGATCACGAAAATAACATCAAGTACAGTACAAAATAAGTTACATACACTACTTGTTGCAGCGCATAGAAACAACATTTAGAGTGAACAAGAAGGATTTAATTAAGTTTGAATTCGCTGTGCTCGTAGCACTGGAATTCGGCCTTCACGTGCCCCCCTATGAGGTATTCCCCCACTACCAGCGATTATTGCACGATTCATGACCCTGGCGCCGCTTGGCCCTTGAGCCGTGCATACGAGTCTGCCAACGAAGGAGAACTAGTATTGTGGACAATTTGCGTGCAAGTGCTTGGATGTAATCCTTTTACCAAAAAATATTAAGTGAAGGCGAAAAAAATACAATATTTATCATCTTATATAACAGTTATATGTCAATGATATGTCTAAATTCCTGTAATTTCCTTCTCTTATGTACGTTCAAATCATCCACGAAACCAAACGGAGGCAAGTAAGAAGTGATACTTCTTTGCCTCAATACACAAATAACTTCCAAAGTTTCATCCATCATGCAAGAACTCTACACTAGTAAACGATAAAATGATTAAATAAAGAAATTAAATACAATAAAATGTTAAAGGTGTAACTAAGGGGGATCTTCTTAAGATAAATACTCTATATTTATTAAAAATGTATTTTTGTTATAATCTTTTAGCAATTTCTTATATTAAAATTGTTTATGTATTTATACGTATATCAAATATGATTAAAATATATTTTATATTATATTCCCTTTCGGTATGATTGATTGATTATCGATTTTGTTACCTACAACATTCCATCAATTGACTCGTCGAGTTATTAAACGTAACATCGTTATCTTGGAAAATATTGTTACACCTTGATTAAATCTTATTTTTTTATTAATAAAAAGTAACTGTCATATAAACGATTTTGATCTCAGTATATATCTGCAATTAAATTGCTCATTTGTTATGCCAAAGATAAATATAGCTATTAATCATGTTATTTATTATAATGTATAATGTCAGACTTTATTATGACTTTAAATTCTTGCCAGTTAATCTTTGAAGTAATAGTGAGATTATTGACCAATATACTAACTAGTTTGGGTAAGTATATTGCATTAGATTTAAGAACAGATTTAATGTAAATATGTGCTATAGAAATATGTCCTATATAACGACAACAATATTTTTCATTAAGACTTATTAATACTTAAGAAGCAATTTTCCAAAAGTCAGCCCGTTTAATCTCTTTTTAACAACTCAACACATAGCGAGAGCGACAATGCTTTTCTTTTTTTTACTGACAACTATATGAAGGAGGTTGTATTTAAAACACGTCGTAACACCTATAAAAAATATTTTCGTTCGTTGCGTCTGTGTGTAGGTTATCACAATCTTTATTAGAGTTAACTTTGTGATTATAAATTATCAGCAAGCTTAATCTAAAACTAACAACAAAATATATATTTACAGCCATATTATTATGTACTTGCGATGTTTTCGGATAATATCGGATCATATTGGTGTCTATTTAGATATTAAGATAAAAAGATGTCAACATCTGTGTATCTAACCGTATTTATATTAAAATATAAATTAAAAACGTTCATTGATATGAATAAGGACTTAAGAACCAATTAAGAGTAAATGTCAAGAAGTCATGTTTTATTTGAATATTAGTGTCTGTAGAAGACATACATACCGTGAATTCTGTCGAAGACATACCGTGAATTTGATTTTTTTTAATGTACGAGATTGTTTCACTATAATTGAATGTGCTGGTTAACACATCCCATAGATAAAGTTTATGGAAATGTCGATTAAAATCCATCAAGCTAACAAATACTCTAATATTTCTTGATATGGTTAAATATCCGTTAAATTGAGAAAACTTTAATTGCATTAAAATTATACCGTAATTTTAGAAGAGTAGCGAATTCCTTATTTGCTTCTCTCAATATAATTCTCTACCTACAACTTGCAACAGTTTGAGTGTTTTAAGAATATTTTTATTTTTAACATTTCATTTATTTATTTTTAAACTCTATTATACAACTACAATATATGCATACACAAATATTTGCACAAAATGCGGCCTTAATGCTTTAAGCATTATCTCCCAGCCAACTTTCAGGAATGAATGTTGGGTGGGATTGCGTATGGAAATGCGTATGGTGGGATTGAATTAATTATGTGAGGACATTTGAGGCTACTGTAGATTATTTCCCTAGTTCTGTAGAAAACCTTTTGTTCCCTTAACTAACCACTAACTGTGAAAATTGTCCCAACAAAATACGATAGCTGTACGATCAGCGTAAATAATTAGTGTTTAGTGGAGTCACATACAAATAAATATTAAAAATTATTATGGCATTAAAATTTTACCCTTCGTGTATTTATAAATCGTAATTGTTAAGAATCTATCGATTAAAAAATAACGTGATTATTAACGCTTATAATGTAAAGAATTTAAATAAAAATTTGTGTTGAAATGCCTTGTTTTAGTTGTCCTTTTAAATATAGTTTTCTTACCTTAACCTATAAATAATGAGTGTAAGTCGGGTCATTGGTGGAAAGAGTCGTTAAAGTTGCGTTTTTGGAAATCTGCACAAATGTTGGCATTACAATAAAAAATCATTATAATTACTGAAATACGCAAACAAATACGAAGAAGACTAGGCCAACCAACTTTAGATACTGGACTAAACTTTTTTAGATAATGTAAACATCATACATATATTTTTATTAGTATCATTCATCATACATATTTTTAATTATGAAGTAATGTAGCAGCCTGTTACAATCCCACTGCTGGAAATAGGCCTCATCTCCGTTTCTGGAGAGAAGGGTTGGAGCTATGACCTACCACGCTGCTCCAATGCGGATTGGCAGGTTATCCATATCTCCAGAATTCTCTATAGATATGCAGGTTTCCTCACGATGTTTTCCTTCACCGTACAGCGTGTGATAAATTGCAATTATCAATTAGACACATGAGTATTAATAGAAAAACTCATTGGTGCCTGCCCGGGTTTGAACTCGTGTTCCCCTCGTAAGAGTCGCACGGTCTCACCGCTGGGCTATCACAACTACTATACATATATATATGAAGTATACAGAACAAAAATTATATTTTATTTTGTATATATGATGAAGACGTGACTATGATAGAGGTTGAGGCATTCCTCAGAAATAGATCTATTATTTTATCTATTTAATGTAAAACTTCAGATACACTGAAACTTAATACTTACTTTAGTTTTATTCTTTCGTGCAAGATCTACTAGAAACTATGATACTGTATCCTAAATTAATAATTCTTGACCTGCCTATGAATAAGTTTCAGATGCGGTTGTTGTTTTCGAATGAAATCATTCGAAAATGCTAAAATTGATTAATACACATTTTAATAACCAGCTTAATAAGTAATGTTCATATAAAACCTTTGTCATCATTTTTCCTATTTAAAATTTGCCTGATTTCACCGTTTTTAGACATACTTTTTATTGCTTGTAAACATAATTTAAACATTACGTCAACGTTATTTTATTCAGTCTATTTCCAAGACACAATTTTATTGCAATAATCTAATACAATAAATACGTGTTATTTATATTAAACTAGACGACAAATTTGGAATTTATTATTGTGAAAATATAACAATGTTTTACATTGACTCCCAAAGAACCATAACACGACGTGATAGCTCTCTAATAATAACAAAGACTCTTGTAAAAGATGATTTTGAAGGTCTGTCTACGCCGTGTGGACATTCTAATGCTCGACTTGTTAGTGACTCTGGAGTGTCTCTGGGATATCGACCGAGAGGATCTGTCCGAAAAGAAATTATTACAATGCTTTTTGAGTCAATGCTTGATAGTATTGTAGAATCCTGGGAAGTTATAGAAAAACCTAAGAATGAGGATCTTAATTCTGACGTTGGCAAAACACCTAGTGAAATAACGTCTACTATGAAAAAAAAGAAATCAATATGTTAGTTCTGTTATTATAGTTTGTTAATGTTTGTGGCTACTTATATTTTTGCCAGTTTGTTCTTTATTGTAGCTAAACAATCTAAAACGAAAAAAAGCAGATCAAAAATAGAAATCAATGATAGCAATACACAGGTAATATGTTCAATATAATAAATCAGTGTATATTCATAAAATAAGAAGTATATATGTATGTTCCTTATAGACTCCGATACGGCTGGACCGATTTTAATGAATTTTTTAGACTATCTTTAGATTGGCTCATCGGATAATCCTGTAAAGTTTAGTTCGATTGTTATTGTCGTTGTTACGAGGATAAATCGAAGCAAGACTGCCACATATGAGCTACATAGAATAATGCACGAAGTTAATCCAGATAACAGTAACACCTTAATAACATAATGATATGCATTCCCCTTTTCGTTTCACTTTTTCTTTAAATTTTTTGTGCAATCAATAAATTTTAAGACATTTAAAATGCGGACTAAGAGTCCGAAATATATACTAAGTACTTATTAAGCTATCAATCGTGTATAGTGTTCAAGCTTAAATAAATATCAGTAAATAATACTATTTTTATTAATATACTACAAGAACATGGATTCTCATAGTTTTTTTTTTATTCCATTTATCATTTACTACGTAAAAATGATTATAGAGCGATTTAATGAAGCTTTGTTGGTGGGCAGCTCCAGATGAAAAAGCAATTATTAGATTTCGCAATGGCAACACATATGAAGGCCATATATCTATGAAATGCATGAACGGAGAAGGACGTTTTCAATGGGCAGACGGAACGACTTTCCTAGTAAAACTTGACTATTATCAGTATAATGTATTCTATAGATACTAAAGACTTTTATGAGACTCATTCAAGCTTCATAAGACGTCCTTAACTTTACTTTTAACTTCATAGACCATTCGCATATAATATCAACCAATATAAAATATAGTTCTATATTTAACTAACAAGGATATATACATTGTATGCACTTTTGCATGCAACTTTACATTTAAACATTACTCTACTCCTTTAGCAGTCGGGTATAAAATAAGTAAGTATATGTTCTTTTCTCCTGGACAGGGCCGGCTGCCGGCGCCCATGACTATTAAGGCGCTGAACAGAGCCAAATAGGCTGACTTTAAACACGTTTTTAACAAAAGTTATAGGGCTGACGATTAAAAGAAAAATATACGTTAATATACATCATATCTCAGAGAGAATGTAAGATTTCAAAACATGATTACGATACTTTTTTCGATAAAAAAAAATTGGTAAATAGACCTCTGATTTTTACTTTTATCGTAAATATCTCTAATATTTATCAACAAAAATTGGTAAAATTAATAAGACTAATAAATCATTATAATATAAAGAGAATGTAAGATTTAAATTTTGAATTAATTAAGATATTTCATTCAAATTAAATATTTTTTAGAAAATAGCAAAACTGAAACGAGTCATCGTCTCGCTTCTCTTTTACATCTACGAATATAGACATTAGACAGTGACCGCTGAGGCGCGCTGCTATACGGACGTGTGTCGCTAGCTGCCGCCTTTTGTGACTATTCCTTGTTGATAATATGTCTTTTTTTAGGTGTTTAGTTATAGTTTCAGCATACTTAGTTTTATAAGATTAATTAGACATAAGTTTTTTAAATAAATTGTACAAAAAAAGTTTGGATAAAATAGTGTACACCTACAATGGGTGTTAAAAAATTAAGTGTGTCGCTACGCCGTCGCAGAAATTGTGGGCGTGGCTTATATGCCGAAATCTGAATTTACGACAGCTCTGTTCAGCGCCTTAAAAAATAAAAATTAAGTAAAATTAATATTTATATTTTAATGTTAATAAATAAATGTCAACTATACATATATTAATTATTAATTAACGCCATGTGGTATCCGGCTGCATAGAATAAACCACCCTCATTTCCTTACCGAGGTGTCGTAAAAGGCGACTAAGGTAAGTTGACGTCAGGCAGGCGGCCGGTCGTAAAATACGCAGCCAAATCATGTGACAACATGTTTGTAACATGTTGTCACATGATTTGATGAGAGGAGGAGAATGATGAATGATGATATATATTAATTAATTACAATAATTTAATACAGGGATATTTTACCGAAAACGAAATGAATGGTAAAGGTATTATCCAATGGAAAGATGACACATGGTATGAAGGTAATTTCATTAGAAATATTCGACATGGAAAAGGCCTATATGTTGATTCTCGCAAACAGTGTTCATATACTGGTACTTGGCATTACGGAACAAAGCACGGCGATGGAGTAATACACTTCACAGGATCACAAAGAAACTCTTATGATGGGCAATGGAGTTACGTAAGAAAATTTCGATATAGGAATAGTATTCTTCGGTAACTTGAATATGTTATTTCGTATTCATAATTTTTCTTTACGTGCAGTTGTATCCCGTTTCGTGACAATTCTGATTTTTAATATTTTAGTTGCTCGTTTTATGTGCAGTAAGTCGATGTCTCAATAGAGCTGATAAAAGTCTATTAGAATAAAGTAAAGTTTGAGTTTTAATGTTACTACTAAATATTGTAAAGATGTTAAAACGAGAAGTTCTATGTTCGCGAATATAGACTTCTGATATAGCGGTCAGCGAATCTAGGTACAGTACCCAGAAGACGCTGATTCCTTTTGTAAAATTTTAGCGTGCCCTTAATGTTTATGGAAGTAGCTATTAAACGTAACATCTTTAAGAACTTCACCGACAGTAATATACGACAAAGTAGAAGAACTTTGTCGACAGGTTAGTCGACAATAGAGCGCAGTGTTCGAGAAAAGGAGAGTTTTGGTCCGCGACTTTTATAACTAAACCTAGGCTAGGTAGATGTTATGTTTGTAGTGCATAAGATGCCGTGACCTCGTAATCACTGATAAATATGCTGAATATGTGTATTTTATGTGCACTGTCCGAATTTTTTATTAATAGTTTTCGTCATTTAATTGAAGTGCTTACTAAAGATCGCAACTGATATGTAGGATCGTCTTAAGCAATAGCAGGATTAGGTTGTCAAATTACTTTCTCCATGTAACTCTTTGTTGAAATACTTGATAACCGAGGCTCGTTTAAGACAATTTGGCTGATTTAAATTTACTTTTAAATGGTAAATGTTGCCTTATAGATATCGTTAAAGGAAATGTGAAAATTGAAATGTCTTGTTCTGTAAAACAATTGCCAACGAATAAAGTTTTTTAAATTTTTCACTTATATTTTATTTGTTAAAGAACGTACGTCATGGTTTTGGCTCTCGTGAATATTGTCTAATGAGCGGCTATAAAGGAGAATGGAATCAATATGTAAGGGAAGGAAAGGGCTTAATGATATGGCCGAACCATGATGTGAGTATTTAACATATTATTAATTGTCTTAATTGCCTTGTCTACAAATGCATTGTGTACAGTACATATAGAACACATTGTATACATGCAGTGTAAACATAGTTTGTATCTCAAAATTAAAAAGTAAAATTATAACACAGTTTTATCGAGGCGAATGGAAAAATGGTGTAATGTCTGGATATGGCTTTTACATTTGGAATGCGTATTATAATAACTCCATGGCCTTACCATCTCTCTGCGCATACCGAGGGTTTTGGGAGAAAGGTAAACGTAATGGATACGGAGTACTAAACCTTGGCTTGGGTTTAGGTTCATATTATAAAGGAGAGTTTAAAAACAATAAAAAGCACGGTGCTGGAAAGTTTGTAACTAATAATGGACTTATATTACAACATAAACATTTATTTGTCGATGATAACGTTGGTCCAATGTTGCACGAAGACCAAGAAAGTGATATCGCTGTTGATAAATATACACAAATGGTAGAACCTTTTTTATTTGATATTTGCGATAGCTCTGTCGGATTAATTCACCATGTTGAACAAGTAATTAAGAATATTGACAAACAACGTGAAATTAGAAAAGAAATTATTGTTGAATTTATGGAAGCCAACAAAATATATACTTTTCATACTACTCAAGAAGAAACACAAGATGATTTGAGTTTTATAAATCTTGAAGACCTGATAGCCTTTGAAGTAAGCTCACTAAGCAAAGCACTAAGATGTTATGAGACGCACTTGAAAAATATATATTATCAGTATGCAACTATATGTAACACCGAAGAAATAAATTTTACGCCTATTCTAATTCGTTTATATTTATGGCAGTTATATTACGATTGTAATGTACATGAGAAAGGTTTAACGTTAGTAGAAATTGACAAAATATTTCACGAAAATCCTCAATGGCTTTCGAGAGCACCACACAATCCGTTTGAAAAAATTTATTTTTGGCAATTCCAACATAGCCTTATATCAGTGGCGAATAAGTTATACGCTAAACGCCAGCTCCCGGGAGGAAAACCGGACACCATGTTGGCTAGCGCATTTAGATATTTTATGGAAAAAGACATATTACCAGGTGTTGGCCGCAAGAAAGGTATGACCTACCATTATCGATCATTCAGAATATGCAGCTTACCTATTTATAACTTGGTTTAGTTATGTCTACTTTCGTAAGGGTATGAATAATACAAAAGTAATAATAAAATTATTTTGCTATAATCCGCGATACAACGTATCGTACATAAAACGTATGCAATGTATCGCGGATTATAGCAAAATAATTTTATTATTACTTTTGTATTATGGATCTCCGCAAAGTAACGCCTAATTCTATAAATTATTTGGTATGAATAATGTTAATCATGCCGTTGGTATTTCCTTCCACTTCCTAGAAGTCGATGGTTATACAAAATATGTTGATTTTCTTTTTTATCTAATTTGAGTAGAGTGCCACAAAAGTTTTTTACAATGATTTTAGTTTCCATTTATACATCGCTTTTGTACAATTCATTGTTTTCACGTAGTTAAGTTGATAAATTTTTGATTCTTCAGGAAAACTTGCAAAAGCATATGGAGCTTTCGTGCCATTAAAAGGTCTTTATGGACTCTATCGTAGATTGAGTGAACCGTGCACTATACGAACATTTTTACGTGCGGTGCGCTACGCACCACATGATGTACAACAACAGAAACCTCTACTTGTCGATCAGGATTGTCATGATTTAGGAAGAAACGTTTACATTTTTGGCGATGAAATGACCTTTATATGTGGTAAATTAATCGCGTTAAGGATTAAGATGTTATTTAGCTTTTGCCAAACAGTTAAACATAGAATGTATTTTTATTTGCGAAATGTTCATAAATAATTTCCTTGAGCAAATGAATGTTGGCTCGCAAGAAACTACTGAGCTCTGACATCGCAGGTTGTAGGTCCTGAGATAGGAATCTAAGAGGACGTATGTTAATTCGCGTCGTTATCGTGGCTGCTACGCATTTACATAGTAAAAACACCGAACAACGAAAAAACCACCGAGAAACATGACCTCTTCCCACGTATATAGTGACTTACTTAAAGTCAGTATATTGACCATTTACCCAGAGGTGGCGCACTCTGGGGTTCAGAGTTGCTGCTGGCGGGAGTGGGGTCAAATAAGGCACCCTGCACCCGCCACCAGCAGCGTGGTGGGGTATACAGGGTCAGGTTGTTTTAGTCGGTGCGAGTCCGACATAACCACTGCCCGTCCCCGTCGGCCGATGGTACCCATAAGGGATTTTTTCCTGTATAAAAAAAAGTATATTGATCATAATAAATTCAACGAAAAATAAAATTAACAAAACTTCACAAACTGAATAATAAAATAATGGGTATTTATTTTTCAGAAGAACCAATATATGATCATGAATATGAAAATCAAAATCTGAAACTATTTAACATAGGAAATTTGTCCAGCAAATCAATTATTCAAATATTTCAACAAATTTTTCCTCAAATATGTAACAACGATAAGATAATGGACTTAAATGTGGAAATAACTTTTTTCGAATTCTTCGAAGCATTTCTTATTTGTGTTGAGGAAAGTATTCGGCTATTCGACGAAGAAGCGCGCTGGCAAGAAAAATATTCTGCATCCCTCAATGCAGATACACCAACTTTACCTAAAACTAAATAAAAATACTAATTTTTGTATACTTGTATAGGTTATTGGAAGCCGTTTTTGGCACGTTTTTGTCTGTTGTAGTTATTGTGTCTGACTAGCTTCAGAATTGTTTTAACTTTTAATCTGGTGTACTGAGTAGACTTATCCACCTTATCTATTATTTGGATTCTGACAGTCTCATACGTAAAGTGATATGAAATATGTAACTTAAATATCAGGTGATTTATCATTTAATATTTAATAAATTAATACGCAATAAAATCAGTATTATGTTTGTTTAAAATCGCAGTAATAATAACAATTTTAAAAATTGAACTTTCATCAGGCGTACCCTTGCATTACTTCTTGGTTACTAACTTGTAGTATTTAAAGATAAAAGATAGGATTTAATAACAATTAATTTACAAATAAAAATATAAACAGAACCAAAATTATGTTATGACGTAAAAAAAAATGAACAAAGATTGTTAATATTCTAAAATAACAATGATATTTTTACATCACTTTCTCAGATTCTAACAAGCCTATAAATTAAAATAAACCAGAGGGGTTCGTTGATAATATATTTTGGGCGAACCCTAAAAATACACCTTTTTAAATGTAAATATACGGGACACTTACACACACGGACGTCCGTCCCAAGTAAATAACTTAATACTAGTGTTATGGGTGACAGACCACTGGTAGATATACTACATATATAATTTTAAATACATACTTAAATACAAATACACACCCAGGCTCGAAGAACCAACAAATTGTTTATAGAAAATGTTGGCCCTCAGCAGGAATCGAACCCGCGACCCGCGGAGCTGAAGGCATAATTACTACCCACTGCGCCAACGGGCCAGTCGGCCTTAGGAATATAGCACGTTATATTTTTTATATAGTAATATTTCATACAGTATGTGATATAAAAAATATTAAGGCAGTTATTTTATATTATAAATTCTAGGAAGCCAATAAAAACTTAATGTTAAACCGAAATAACCAAAATAATGAATACCCTATATAGTGTATTATCTATGTAACGGAATATGAAAAAGAAATTGACGCAGTTTGTGTCACAATTTTAATTGTAAAAAAACACATTTTAGAATTTACAAAAAATTAACGACAAGAACACCAACATTTATAGGTAATTTTTATTTACTGTATAAAATGAGGACAAAAAATCCCATGGCTAAAAAGCCGCAGCAAATCCTATTTTCGAAAAACACCTATGGGCCGCGGGTTAAAGTAGAAAATTGGGATTTTCAAATGTACGTAGAGAAAAGGGATAACTACGTATACCGTGATAAACTGAGCAATCACTTAAGCACCTATTTGCGTTGGGGTGACCAAGACCTGAATATTGGGACCACAGAAACTCGACACATGCTTGAACAAGTCTTTAATAAAACAGATCCCATATATGCTTTTAAACCCTTAGTGAATTTTACTTCTTATCCATGCACTGAGTAAGTTGAAACCATATCTCTGATAGCAAAATTAATTTTGATTCATCTATAAGATATAAGATTTATGTATATTAAAGCTTTGATAAAGGTAACAGCCTGTTACTATCCCAGTGCTGGACATGGGATATATAACAGGCTCTACGTTTTGGAGAGAAGTATTGGAGCTCAGACCCTCCACACTCTCCAATGAGGATTGATAGGTTATACATATCCCTAGAATTCTCTAGAGACATAAAGGACACCTTCCTTCACCTTTCCTTTCATTTCCTTCACCGAAAAGTAATAAATTGCAAATATTAATTAGACACATAAGCTTTTAAGAGAACAACTCATTGCGGCTTGAACCCGTGATCCCCTTGAAAGAGTCACACGGTCTCGCCACTAAGGTATCAACATAGTTATTAAACTAGAGTGGCAAAGCCAGCCTAAAATGTGCTATATTACAATTGAGAGAAAGCAAATGAGGGTGATCTATATGTCTCTCTTTTTTATATGTGTGTTTTTTTTATGTGTGTTATTAGACAAAGATGAAGTATGCGAATGTCATCTTTCCCTATCATTATTTTTTGTGTCACTATAAGTGTACAGGCCTGCCTATGGCTCCCCTACTCATGGACGGCTTAACCTATAGTGCAGCGTGTGCAATGCACAGGGGCGCCGCCATCTCAGGGGGCGCCGTGGCGCTCCCTGAGACAGCGTCTTGGACCATAATGGTACAACAATGATATGACAGAATCGGCCAGCCAGCGCGGTGGTGACAGTTATCAAACGCGAGCGACCTATGGGCGGCTTCTTTTTCGAACATTTTTGTTGGAATATAAAAAAACTTTCTTGTTACGACGGCAAAGTTTATAGTTGTAGCTGCGAAGGGAGGGGGGTCAGCCAGGGTATCTTAATAGATACCCTGGCTACCCTGGGTAGGCACACGGGTGCTACACGAGCAAGAGCCGCCCCTGCCCCTACTCTAGTATTAATAGCTCTATGGGTATCACACCTTGGAGTTTCGATACCGAATCTGGAAATCCCGAAACTTTGTATTCACATACTAGACTGTTTATCACTATAATTCAAATGTATAATTGATGTTTACATTTTTTGTGATTAAGGAGTGCAATCACTAATTTATAGAATTAGGCGTTACTTTGCGGAGATCCATAATACAAAAGTAATAATAAAATTATTTTGCTATAATCCGCGATACAGTAAATAGAAAATATATATAGTGTTTAATGTATAGTGGATTATCAGTATTTTCATACCCGATACGTGCAGGATTCGTAAAAGCACATGCACAAACCTCCACCACTTCCACCAAAATACACAAGCACTACACAGTTTCACAATCACAAACTCAACAATCGTTTCGCCCCGCAACCGAGGCATCATCAGGAGATAGACTCCACGACAAAATCGCAAAGCTTTGCTTTGCATCGCTTTGCGATAATTTTATTATTACTTTTGAGTGCAATCACCTTAATCACAAAAGTAATTAGAATATTTTTTATAGTTATACTTAGCATACTCAAGACTGAAATATTTTTACACAATTGTAGTGACTTTTTCTAAATATTATCTACACTGGCTCTGCCTATAATAATCAAAATAATCTCTAGTTACGACTGGTGACGATAACTCGCCTCTATAACATCTCTACAATAAACTCAACGGTCTCATGGCTATTATCTTAATATGTCGCTCAACATGCCAATTGAGTACATGTTGAGCGATATATTGAGATACGAGTAATTCATTACATTCCTATAGCTCTAATTGCTGATTATAAAGAAAAATATTAAGGACAAATAATTGAATTATTATCAATAACTTATTTGTTTAGCCTTTTACTATCCTACTGCTCCTATCCATAGACCTTCTCTCTTCGTATAATATACTCGTTAGTTGAACAAAATGAACAATTTTATTTTCTTGTATAAGCACTCCTGGGAGAAACAAATTAATGAAAAATGCAAATCTGGCACAACTTCCTGCTGATTTTGGTATAATGGATTACCTAACCACACACCAAGACGATTTTAGGAATACACGAGCAACGATTACCAAGCCGGTAAGTTTTATTTTCACGTCAGATGATTATACTAAATATAACGTTTGCTTTAAAGCTTGTAGATTGTGTTTAAATCGACAGAAAAATTTTGTCATGCCTTTTTTTATATAACAGTTAATGATGGCATCACCTGACTGGTTAATAAACCGGGTGATTCGTTCGGACCTTACGCATAACCATGGAACTGCGCCTCCTAAAGGGGACTATCAATGTTTGGACGTGCATACACCCATTGGCCACATAAGAGCAATGAGATTGTTTCGCTACCAATCGTTTAACCCTGCAACATGCGTTCAAGACTTCCCAGATGTTACTTTACAACTTGCAAAGAAATAAAACATTATTTAGAAATCTTGTTTATTAGTACTTAAAATATCATCAAAAAAGATACTAACTAAAATTGAGTAAAGTAACAAAAGTTGTTAAACATAAACACCAACGGTAAAAAAATTGACGCCAAACTTTATAGAACAAGATAATATATACTTATTTTGATTCCACTCTAAATAGACAGTAATATAAACGTAAAATACATAAATCATATTTTACATAAACATCGTTCTAACAAGAAAAGCCTTAAAAAATAAACTTATAAATTAATCACTTACTTTTAGCATATTACGTTGATCATAATAAACACATTAAGAACTTAACAAAATACCTTAATAAATGTTTTGAAATTAAATAAAAATCAAAAACTATACTTCAATCAAACCATCAAGAGTAGAGAGAAAAATATGTTCTTTATTCAAATGAGCTGATAACTTCTAGTTTTAATGTGGGTTAAATATCAGACTTTAAAATAACAACGACAATAATTATTCGGAAGTCAAATTGTGTTTAGGTAATAAAAAAAATTTCTCACATTAAACAAGGATTTGTTTACTTTTGCTTAAAATATCTTAAAATCGTACGTCACAATCAACGAAATTAGGAAATTTTAAGCACATTACTACCATATAAGAGTTTAGTAATAAAAATTATGAAATTTAAAAATTTGATAAAAACCAGGTTTGCATTGTTTTGAATAATCTGGGAACAAAATATAAAATAACATATGTGCATAAAAATTTGCAAGTTTATTATGAATTTATTAGAGAGACAGGCATTTTAGTAAATGCTTATAATAGTATAACTCGTGGAAATAAACTACAGTAGCACCTCCCTGGACGATACTAGATCGATAGCAAATAAGATGCGTACATTATTTCTCAGAATTATTTTTAGTAAGTCGCACACTATAATATCAGTCTATAAATATACCTACTACGGGACTAGTCTATATTCTGCGTAAATTTTCGTTGGTTAACTTCTTCAAGAAAAGAAAATATACTATTAAGCCATCATCTAAAGTAATTAAATTTTAAAATGATTTATAAAAATAAGAATTAATATTGAGAGGAGGTGGCGTACGGGATAACTGTTAAGTGGTTTTCGAATATTTTTAATTCACAATTAAAACTATTTTTATACTTAACTGAGTTTTTTTAAAAACAAAAATTTTACCAGTTCAATACGATAAAATACTTTCAATGTACTTTTACATGTTCCCAAAAGACAAATTGTTTTATTTTCTTTATGTATTCCCGGTATACAGGCTTTAACTATATCAAATTTCATTTATATTGCTCCAGTAGTTTAAAAGCGAAGGCATAGTAGAGACTGACTATCGTAATATTAGTATGTTTAAATTACCATGATAGATGACTTCATTTTCCCATTCAACCCATACAAATAACAAGAGTTTGATTAACAATCAAATAAACAAACGAAATGTTACATTGATTATACTGTTTTCTACAAAAACGCATTGATTGAGATAATTTGCAATAAAACCTCATTTACTTCATTTTTTTCTGACCAAATAATATTGTTGCTAAAGATTTTTATCTAAAACAAAAATAAGTATTGCTGCATTATAAAATCTTTGCTTTCTTTTCGTTCTCCTTGCCCTATCTAGTATCTAGGTAAGATATAATAGTAACAATGTTGCTATTAGTATTTGCTAATCTCTTTTCGCGTCCACAGTTTATAAAATGAATCATTAAAGTTTAATATTTTTATGAAAAAGTATTATCTCAATGCCATACAAAATATTATAACAATTTAAATGGTTGAGAAATGAATTAGCACATATACACAATATAATAAACAAAACCTAATATTTTGTATTGTGACAAATAAAATTATAGCTATAATAATTAATTTTAATAGGAGATTGAATTTACTGTGCATGTGCAAAGTCAAATGGAGTACCCTGTATGTTAAAAATGTCTATAATTATAACAAGTCATATAGATAGTGCTTGTGGCTAATTGCTAAGGGAGATCTTACGGTTTACCGTTTTAACAGAGAAAGTATCAATTAATATTTATTTTTGCAATGATACAGTATAAATAATATTTTCAAGATTCATGTATTTATCTAATTATATAAATATGTTTTCAACCACAAACTTTTGCCAAAAGAAATAAATTTATTCACTCTACAAACATATATAAACAATCAGGATATGGCAATATCTGTAAAAATAATTCATATTTTATTTGCATACACTGTTTGTCTCTAAGGCTTATCAAAAATAGGTACTTATAATGTATTACATTGGTTGTATATTGTAACATAAACATTTAAAAAGTTTTATTCATTGTAAAGCAAATTAAATACTGAAAATCCTAAAATTTTTCTCAAATATCCAATAATTATACAAATAATTTTTTAAAAGACTTTTGACCTCAACTAAAAATGTGAACTAAAAAATATTAATGCTTTTAAAAGGTAGTACAATGGGTTTAGTTTGGTTACTGCCTACATAAACTATCACAAAGACTGTTAAAATACTGCAATATATAACTGTTCAATAACAATTTAAAGAGCCGATGCTCTAATTAGTAGTAATGTACCAATTGAAGCAATATACTGATTATACATTAATATATCAAATTTACTTATTTATGATATAGTTTCTATTTAGTGTATGAGAAATGCATAACTTAAATTGTTAGACAATTTAAATCCTGTCTTGTAAATAGCTAAGTAATTTTTGAATGAAGTTTAATGAATTAATAGCAGGATTTCTTATTTAGATTGTATGGATTGCTTATTTACTATGTATAATCAGGAGTACTCAACCACAGAAAGAAAACCTGACAAGAGCCATTTTAATAGTACATTACTTATAATACTTTTGTTTTCACAACTTATGGTCACTTAATTTGGGAATGGTAAAGTGTAAATAATACTAAAATAAAGTATACATAATACTTTATCATCACATATGCAATTTTGTCAAATAAAACCAAAATTTCAAACAAGATTAGTGTACAATATTTACTAAACTCAGATTTACCTATTTTTTTAAATTTCTTAGATAACCTTTAGGTAAAATGTTTTTTTATACTGAAGTGACCATTACACAACTATATGAATGCTTTTTTTATGTCAATTTGCTGTCACAACATATATTTGTAATATAAGTTTAACAGATTATAATAAATAATGCTCAGAAGAAATCAAATAATAATAATTTTTAAATTATCAAATCCACTGTTATGTATTTAAGAAATGACTCCCTTAGTTTTGACAAGCCTAGTATTTTCAGTTTGGGTCTTTTTTTCAAATAGGCTTCCAACCATTCCAAATTGCCACAAATGCATTGTAAGCTTTTACCAACAAATTAGATGTATTAAATGTTTAATAGGCAACAAGGCACTAGCTAAACATGTAATTTATATATGACTACTCATTTTGAAGTATGCAATGGAAAATAAAATATTGAAATAGATGCTATCAGTGAGTTCGCCTTCTTTTAAATCCCTTACCCTTTTTAGATCTTATCTTATGTTTACGTGCAGTACCTCGTCCTGTTATTTCATCAGCTAACATGCCAACAGTTGTTAGTTTTTTCCTTCTATTTTTTTCAGCTTTAGTTACTGGTAAACGAGTCATGTAGTTTTCTTCATATTCAGTTTTTTCTTGTTCATACTTTGATACAGAATGTTTAACATGATTCCCTGTGCTCATTTCCAATGGTGCCTCTGAATATTCATCACGAAGCTCTCTCATCACACTGGAGTTAAGGAATTGTTTCTTAGCTCTTTCTTTATTTTTCTTTTCACTCTCATTTCTTGATATACTGTCATCAAAATGTACAGCTGCTAATTTAGGTGGCACATATATATTGGATTTACCACTCTTTTCATTTATCTCTTCAGTATCAGAGTCATTGCTGTCTTCATTACTATTTTCTATTTTACTCATAAGGTTATCAGGATTGGCATGATATGATTGGAGATCCTCTTCACCTGTGCCTATAGCTGCAGTTTTAACTATTTTATCAATCTGGTATTTTAATTTAGAGTCTATTGGACGAATTTTTTCTAGTACAGTCCTTATTTCAACAAGCCTGTCTATTGATGGGTCTGAATCAATCTTTTCACCTGAACATTTTCTTAAAACAATATATGTTAAATTTATTAAATAACTAAGGAGCATTTGATATTTCATTTCAAGAAAATTTAAGCCTTTATCCGTTGAAATTTCGCCACTCTTCACACGCAGCAACATATTATCCACTAGTTGGGATACTTGCTGTACATTTGTATTCATTTCTCTAAGCAATTTTAGAGCCTGAGGTAAGTCTGGTTGTTCCATTTCATCTGAAGCCTAAAAGCATTTATTTACAATGAACATCAATTAATAACATCACAATATAAACATCATAATATCATCAATTTAAAATTACATACAATGAACTCTATGTACGTACCTGAACCATGATGTAGAATATACGTACAAGTTTGATAAATTTTAAATGTTATTCATTGAACAATTCCCTTTAGACTAAATTATTAATCCTTAAGTAACAAGTATTTCCAGAAAAGTATATTCATTATTGCAAAACAAAACAAAATTTACAAAGTACAAATATTAAACGCGTTCAAAAGTAATTTTACTATTAGTATTTTCTCAGTAACACTGTAACACACTAGCATCAAGCATGTTAAAGAAATAATCGATTTATATAACAATCGATTATTTTATTAGTATAATCGATTTCTAATAATCGATTATCTAAGCTAAAAATCGAGTTATTTGTAATCAATTAAGGATATGAAACTATCTCTTTTTTGTTTTATAATATAAGATATGCGTTGTTAGATGAGACCTATGCAGCCAAACTACAAATTCTAATCAAATTTTGCAAACAGCGCATCAAAAATAGCAATTTTTATACTTTTTTTAATTAGTCTTTATTCTAATTAATTATTAATATTTACTTTAGAAGTCCTAAAAAATGATTACGAAATACGATGAATATGATAAAAATGATTATTATTATTTCAATAAGAATTAATATTTTTTTTACAAGTCGATTTATTTCGAAGAAAAATCGATTATATAATAATCGATTCTTGCCACTCCAATAACATCCCTATAACACACATTGTATGTGACCACGGACAAGAATCTTAAATACAAAACAAAATACCTTGAAGATAAAATATTAACATATAAAAGTTTTGATTAAATTATTTGGATTTAATTCGCACTTTTACAAAATCTATCGAATGATAACTGTAGGAAGCACAATTCGTTATTATACCTTATAGATGCAGGAATGGTAACTGCACATCTTACAAAATACAACAGTTTGCAGGCAAGGCAGTTTTCAAACGTTATCTGATTATTAATAAAGGTAAGCAATATAAACTGGAAAACAAAAGTAATAATAACAATATTTTGCTATAGTCCGCGAAAATTTAAAAAGAAAATATATATAATGCTAAATGTATAATGGACTATTCGTTTTTTCATTCCCGATACATGCAGGATTCGTAACAACACACGTACAAACCACCACCGCCACCAGAATACACAAGCACTACATACGTTCACTATCATAAACTCAACAATCGTTTCGCCCCCGCAACCGATGGACTCACCAACAAAATCGCAAAGCGAAGCATTATTCAAACAAGCATGGCTATATAGTAATCGGTTTAACCCCACCATTTATTTTGTTTGCCTCCGAACACGTGTAACAAGCTTCTAGGCCCGAATTTATATCTTAAAACCTCACAATTAAAATAAAAAAAGTTTCCTTTTTGACTTCCTAACGATTCACCCTAAACCAGAGCATTTGAAATATATTTAAGGGAATCTTAAAGAACTCAGATGAAAGTAAGGTGAAACCAAAATTGTAAAATTAAGTGAAAACTAGATAGTGGTAACACTGATTCCTGATGTCAAAGTGACTCCAAGTTCCATCATTCATGTATCTTCTTTTTTGATTCCGTAATAACAAAACAGTTTAATATGTATTTTTTGTTTTAATTTAAAATATCACCTTAAATATGATAAGAGTAAGTTTTAAACTGCGCAAGTAATATCATTATTTAATGCAGGATTTTTTCTGATACTAACCCTTCTTATTGAGGTTCCTTTCCAGATTCACTTATTTATCTTTTTAGTAAACTTTATCATCTTTAGCGATGGATTTTATGTACCGGGTGTGGCGCCAGTGGAGTACACAAAAGGTCAAAGAATAGAAGTGAGAGCTGTAAAAATGACAAGTATACACACGCAATTACCTTACGAGTATTATTCTCTACCGCTTTGTATTCCTAAAAATGGAACATTCCAATACAAATCTGAAAATTTGGGTGAAGTCTTACGAGGTGATCGAATTGTAAATACTCCTTATGAAATTCATATGGCTGAAAACATAAAATGCAAACTTTTGTGTCATAGACAGAATAATCCAATGAATTGGAATGTTGATGAGTCTGAAAAAGTTGCAAGCCGCATTGAACATGAATATTTTGTGCATTTGTAAGTTATTAAATATTTTGGGTTTTTTAACTAATAATTGGAATAAGAAAATAACATGATTAAATTTACCTTTTTTTGCAGCATCTGCTGTGTAATTTGTATATATGATAGATTAAATTTCTATAAGTATCTTAAATTACAATCATACTTATTAATTAGCTACTTTTTCTAATTTCTAGATTAGTGGATAATTTACCTGTGGCAACAAAATTAGTAAATGAGGATACATCAGAGCGTACAATACAGCAAGGTTATCTTCTAGGTTTCATGTCTAAAGGGAAAGCATATATAAATAACCATTTAAAATTGCTTTTAAAATACCACAAACATAGTCAGTAAGTTATCTTGATAATTTTAAGGAATAGTTTGATATGATGTCATGGTGCTGCATTTTTTAAAATTCAATGTTCAATTTTATTTTCAAATTTATTTTGAAAGTAGTATATATCTGCCATTAATATAAATATGGTAGCTAGCTTCTTATAGTATATATATATGAACTTGAAATTAGACTAATTATTAATAAATTTAATGTTGGTTTTTTATGCATACCAAATAATTGGTTTAACAATTCAAATTTATTATTTTATATTAAAAAAATATCGTGTGATATTGTGTGAACTAATAATAGACTAATAATAGATAGCTCAGTGGTAAATTCTATACCTCTCTGTAAGCCTACATATTGCTTCCTAGGACATTGTAAACAGTTAGCATATTACAAACCTGATCAATAAAACAATATATTTCCTGCTTTATGTATCATTACAGAGATTCATATAGAGTTGTTGGCTTTGAAGTTGAGACATATTCAATAGACAAAAGTGAGTTAAGTTTTGGTGATAACTCATGTCATTTTTCATCAGAAGCTAAGCCTCAACTTATTAATGAAGATACAGGCACAAAGTTATATTTTACATATTCTGTGGAATGGGGAGAGTCAGATATAGAATGGGCATCAAGATGGGATATTTATTTAGGCATGAAAGATGTGCAAATACACTGGTTCTCGATAGTAAATTCAATAGTGGTACTTTTCTTCCTTTCAGGTTAGTATTTTAATGTAATGTATAATTTAATGTAATATAATGTAATGTGAGATATTTATTTAAAATAAGTATAGGCAAATTAAGATTATTATAAATATTTTTTAGATTTAAATAGTACTCAGAATGACTTTTATAATTTGAGAAAACTGTTTTAAGATTTATTGAGCAGTATATGTAACTGAAAATAATTTACTTAATTTCTGTTATATTACGTTTTAAAGGCAACTTAAGTAAAATAAAAAAATCCATAAACTTTAAATAAAGAATATATTTGTCAAATATATGAAAATTATGTTAAATTTTACTAAAAACATATATAAACAATGTTATGTTTTATCTCTGTCAAAGATATAAAAAGACAGAGAGACACAAAATACAAATGTCGACTAATAAGTGTTATGTTATTTTTATTATGCATCTTAAAAAAAGAGATAGGTAGGATTTTTAAGAAGTACTAAGTGTAAGTGGAAGCACAATTTTATCTCATCCTTACACATGAAGGATTAGTCTTTTTGTAGCTTTCTAGATTAAGAGAGAACCTAGTAATTTTAAATAAATCACCAATGAAGATCTTCCATTCCAAATATTAAACAAACATTAGATGATAGTTTCAAGAAACATTAAAAAAAAATACTTAGTGTCCTTAGTGATGTTTTTTAATTTAAATTATATTTGCATGTTTCATGTTTTTTTACATTCAATTTGATTTTTACAATCGCTTACGAACTTAATGATCAGATAAATGTTTTAAGTTCAAGCTTGTTGCACGTGTTCAGAGGTAAAATAAATGGTAGGGTTAAACCGATTACTATATAACCATGCTTATTTGGACAATGCTTCCCTTTGCAATTTTGTTGTGGAGTCTATCTCCTGATACTTCGGTTGCAGGTATGAAAAAACGGATATACGGTCCACTATATATTTAGCACTATACATATTTTCCATTTACTATATCGCGGATTACAGCAATATAATTTTCATTATTGCTTTTGTATTATGGATCTCCGCAAAGTAACGCCTAATTCTATAAATTATTACTAATTAATAAATGGAATAGAAAAAAAATAGGAAAATGTAATACAACCTAACAATCCTTCTTAGATTTTTTTATTTGAGTTGAATAAGTTGGTTGTATATTGTAGTATTTGTTTATGTATATGTATTGTTTATACTAAATTATGATGAAGAATATATCTCTTTGCAGGTATTTTAACTATGATTATGGTCCGAACATTAAGAAGAGATATTGCCAAATATAATTCTGATGAAAATATTGAAGATATGATTGAAGAAACTGGTTGGAAACTAGTACATGGTGATGTTTTCAGACCACCTCCAAAGCGAATGCTCTTTGCAGCTGTAATTGGGAGTGGAATACAAATTTTTCTCATGTCTCTCATAACTATTTGTAAGTACTAATAAAGAAAAATCTTACTATTATATAAATAAACGGGTCACATCGACAAAATCGAGTTAACTTTTATAAGGTTCAACGTTTCGGCAGAGTTGTGTCCACCGAGGTCACGAACTGACTGGAGCGCCGACGAATGTTTAAAATCTACCAAAAAAAAATCTGTTGCTAACTGACAAAAATATATTATCTAAAAATGGGTGGCATGTAATTTCTTCTATCACTTTAGGTCTCTGACAATTGCAATTTAAGTCCTCTCAGTGAAGACACAAGTCAACTCCAATTATTGGCTGCCTATATAAAACAATACAGTGACAAGAGGCAATCAAGATTTGGCCTCTAAAGAGGCACCACCACAATTAATTTCTGTATGAAATCTCGTTTTAGTGCTGGCCTTAATAGACACTTTCCAACATGACTCAGTAAAAGTTTTAACTCTATTAATTTCACTAACATAACATAAGACGCAAAAATAGAGATGGACTCTTACTACTTAAATTTAGCGAGCACCTTTTTACTATGCGCCTGAGTGTTATGTCAGTATCATCTTATTTTCTAAAATTGCACAAGCTCTCAGAGTCTATTGTAAATGTCCTCCTCTTTCTTACCGAGGAATCGTAAAATACGACTAAGAAAATTGACGTCAGGCAGGCGGTCGATCGTAAAATACGTAGTCAAATCACGTGACAACATATTTGTAACATGTTCTGACCCTACTTAGAGTGAGATAAGGGCAGGAGGATGATGATGAGTTGAAATAATACTTCAAAAGTTTTTTCCGCGAAAAAAAAAAACAGTTCATTTATAATTTATAGTTTAGAGAATCTCGTAATGACCAATGGTTGTTCTTAGGAAGTACTGCAAAATTAAATATATATCTTATAGGTACCCTCATTAGTTTATTCTTTTTTTGCAGTTATTGCTATGCTTGGTATGTTATCACCAGCTAGCAGAGGAGCCCTTATGACTGCTGCAATATTCCTCTACGTATTTATGGGACTCATAGCCGGTTATTATTCAGCCCGCTTGTATAACACCATGAAAGGAAAACAATGGAAGCAGGCAGCATTTTTGACTGCCACACTTTACCCTGCGATTGTTTTTGGAACATGTTTTTTTCTAAACTTTTTCATTATGGGTAAACATTCTAGTGGGGCGGTACCATTTTCAACTATGATGGCTCTTTTGTGTCTATGGTTTTGTATATCATTACCATTAGTTTACTTAGGCTATTATTTTGGATGTCGAAAACAACCGTTCCAACACCCAGTACGGACAAATTTTATACCCAGAAAAGTACCTGAACAAGTCTGGTACATGAACACATTTCCATGGTGAGACTAGAATCTTTTTACCTATTGTGACGTCTATAAGTATAAATTTTTTTAATTTGATGTTACTAATTTTCGTTCCCTCGATTGACCCCCTAAATAAATTAGGATAAGTAATAATTTATTGGGTCAAAAAATCAGGTCTCAATACTTATCAGTGTAATTAAATCTTGTCTGTAATAATTGAAACTTTCTGAAAGTATGATTTTGAAAGATTATGTTTTGAGCTTTGTGGTAACCTACGATAATAACGTTGATATTAATTGATCATACACAAATTCTATATAACAACAAATAAAAACATAGTTATTGCAAATAAATTCAAATCTATTGTCACAATAATTGACAATAAGAAGTGAATTCGAGCTATAATATTCTGTTAGTTCTAAAGGTATACTGCATAATGAGAATCTCTTTAATTTTGGTACTCTAGAGTGAAATTAGCGATTTGAAAATATAAGAAAGCTAACTATATTGTATTTTGCAGTATTAAAAAATGCAAAGCTTTAAGGAAGTTTGAGAAAAGAAATGGAGTAGTACTAAGGGACAATGCTTTATAATGCATTTTTGTTGCGTCTTTTTTTAATAATTTCATATTATAATTTCAGTATCTTGATGGCCGGTATACTTCCATTTGGAGCTGTTTTTATAGAGCTGTTCTTTATATTTAATGCTCTTTGGGAAAATCAATTTTACTATCTTTTTGGGTTCCTGTTTTTAGTATTTTGCATATTAGTTATGTCAGTGTCACAGATTTCCATTGGTATGGTGTATTTTCAACTTTGTGGTGAGGTAAATGAAATTCTATACATACAATCTAGTTTAGATATTGGCAGGTTACTCATTGACCTAAATAAATAATAGTTTAAAGTATAAATAAATTAAGAATTTTAATTTAATATTGTCTTCCAGTAGTTGGTTAAAATATTCCCATCACTGAATTGATATTGTTAAAAACTGAATTAAAGAGTGCCTTTCATCGTGGGTGGCATTCTAGCACTAAGTAATTTGTTCACTAAGGCATACAACTAAAAATTGTTTCATTTTTATATTTTAAGTTGGATACATAATGGTTGCTATGATGATATATGGTTTTTCATTTATGATTATCATTTTGATTTTATGATGTATAATTTTATCTACCTCTCTCTATAACTACTATGAAAATTATTGCAGTGACTAATTTAAATTCTTTCTAGTTATATTATAGTACATTTTCCATTCTAGGATTATCACTGGTGGTGGAAAAGTTTTATCATATCTGGAGGTTCTGCTGTGTACATCCTTATATATTCCATATTTTATTTCTTCGCAAAACTGGAAATAACAGAGTTTATACCTACTTTGTTATATATTGGTTATACAGGTATACATGTATTTTTATTTATACATTTACATAATTTCAAAAAATTTTTACACTGAATTTGTTTTGAACTTGTTTAAAATTAACTCAATATAACTATGAATTCGATGTTATGGCTAGTGGTTTGATCAGGGCTCTGCAGAGATATTAATTGCACGACACGGATAACGAGCCAAACATATGATCATCAACCCAGATCCATTTCAAACCCTTTGACAGCTTCGAATGCGGATACTCTGTTGTGAATCCCATTTCCGCTATTAACTATAATTTTAATTTTACTTTTTTAACAATGAATAACTATGAATTGGAATTATATTTGACACTTCGACATGTATGTTTTTTAGTTATTAGAAAGTATGTTCATTTTTTTCAGGTTTGATGGTATTAACTTTTTGGCTTTTGACTGGGACTATCGGATTCTTAGCTGCATACACATTTATTAGGAAAATTTATGCAGCAGTAAAAATTGACTAATCATGTTGACTATTGTTACTGATTTGTTTAACATTCAAATTAGTAAGTATGGAAGTGTTAAGTCAACAAATTTACTTTTTTGGTTGTGTAAATAGACTTTCAACATAAGTATTCTAAATATTTTTTTATGCGTTATAATAGTTGCTGAATGTAGGAGAATTGTAAGTTAGTTCAATTATATGACAATTAAGTTTCGAGATATAGTTCTTAGTTTCAGTAGGTTTTTTATGCCAAATAATTATTATTGCAATGTGTGATTATTTGCTTGTGGTGGTATATATACATATCATCTTCCATTGCATTACATAATAACCTGATCTTTATCATGATCGTGTTATCTTTATTAGGATGTTGACTAGCCAAACTTAGTTTTTTGTTATTTTTGGTAGTGATCTTATAATTATAATACACAAATATTGAATACCCTCAAGATCTGTAATTTAATCTTATTTTAAAAATTATACATGTTATTTTATTTCTTACACAAAATTGTATGTAATGAGCAAAGTAAACTCTAGTGTTAAATGTTAAGTGATCATGCAAAAAATACATTGAATATTGTCTGCCATTCCTAGTCTTATATTTATTACTATATGGCTTTGTTTTTATAGACTAATTCAACGAAAGAAATACAATAAATAAAAGATCAAATATATAATTTTTAATTTACTTTGTGATAAGTCCTTTTTCATGTTTCATTGACAGAAAATGAAATGGTAATTTCTTAAGACTTAACATTGACGGCTTATACCATATACCTAAATCTTAACAAGAATCTATCAACTTGTGAGAACCAATAGAGTTATTATACTATAGTAAATTATAGGGAAGCCAGCCTAAAATGAAAATAATACAGAAAAAAGAAAGAAATCGAAACTGTATCTATCTGTCCCCCTTTATTTGTTTGTGATTAGACAAAAATCAGTACCTATACAAGTTTAATCTCTTCTCATTATTTATTGTGACGGCTGCCTATGGCTCCCTACTCTTAGCTTAATAACTCTGAGTGGAACTGACATCCATATTGAGGTATCACTTTGCGTCATAATCGCTTAGCTTTTTTTATTATTAAATATTGTAAATTGTATTACCTAATATTATTTTCTAAAATACAAAACCTAAATGGATCTAAATATACCTATTTGATATTTTCCGAACAATGTCATAAATATTGTCTGTGCTATTTTAAGTGTCAGATATTAAAGTCAATTCGATGAAATTGTCAGTGTGACACGAAATTGAAATGTCATTATTCGATGTTAAATTAGATATATATATTTATATTTAAATTTTATATTTTTATTGTGAATTCTAAGTTGTTAAATTTTTATGTACAATATGGAAACCAAAGTAGCAGTAGTCACAGGTAGTAACAGAGGTATAGGATTCGAAATCGTCAAAGGCTTGTGTCGAAAAATTGGTGCTGTTTATCTAACTGCAAGAAACGAAGAAAGAGGGAGGCAAGCAGTAGAAAAACTTGAAAAGATTGGCCTCAAACCATTATTTCACGTACTAGACGTAACGAGCGAATCAAGTATTCAAGAGTTCGCAAATTATATTTCAACACATCATAATGGTATTGATATCCTTGTCAATAACGCCGGTATTTTGGACTTCGATAAATCAGTTACATCTTACGAAGAGGCAAAGAAGCTAATGGATACGAACTTCTACAGTCTCCTATCTATATCGAAAATATTGTATCCACTCCTGACAAATAATGCTCGCATAATTAACCTAAGCAGTGATTGGGGTTTGCTTTCGAATATAAGAAAACAAGTGTGGCTGGACTCATTAGTGAATGATGATCTTACCACTATTGAGATATTAGAGTTTGTTGAGGACTTCTTGCAGGCAGCTAAGAGTGGAAAGAATGCATTTGTATCATTTGCTGGGCATTATGGAGACTATAAAGTGTCTAAGGTAGCTATGTCAGCGTTAACTTTTGTGCAACAAAGGGAATTTATTAAACAAGGAAAAGACATATCCATAAATTGTGTTCATCCAGGCTTTGTGAAAACTGATATGACAAAAGGAATGGGTGACTTTAGTCCAGAGCGTGGCGCTAAAGCTCCACTCTACTTAGCAGTGGAAGCACCTCAGAGCCTAAAAGGCACTTTTGTATGGCATGACTGTCACCAAGTGAACTGGGATGATTAGATAAAAGAGTTTTGATTATTGTTTTGAATTCTGTGATAAAAGTGTCACATACACTTAAACTTTAATATATGTTTTTTAGCATTTATTTCTTTGTTTGTATACAGTTCCAATACCCTAAAATATTTAATTATATATACTTATTGCTGTAAATGAACTTTTCAGTTTGGTAAATTATGATTCAATCATCCTAAATAAATATCTGAATTGAAGTAGTTGAGATTAATGATCAACTGATAAGACATGCAAAAATATTTTTTAACTTTCAAACAAATGTGCTGTTACAGCAATCTATGAATCTTATTATTATTAACTGGTTTACAAGTTATATAATAAACAAGTGGAATGTATATTTACATCAGTTACATTTCTTGAAAAAATTTGGCATGCTTCCAAAATTTTTTTAGTTTAAAAATATACTTCCCACTGTGTAGGAAAAATGTAAATACCTTGGTTATTTACTAGATGTTGAATATATTAAGTAAATAAGTCAGTAACAATAAATAATCTAAATAAATAAAAAACTAGATTATAAAAATTCAACATGTTCATTTTATTATTTTTAATAAATAATGCAAATTTACGCCATAAAATATACGAGATATTTCAATAAAACCTTAAATTAATAGTATTGTAACATTCATAAATTGAAAATACCCAATTGGTAGTATTTTCTAAAAATACTCGCACCTTTCAAAAATATTTAATTCCTTTTAACAAAACGGATGCACGTCATCTTCATAGACCTTCCGGATTGTTTTCTAATGCCGCATACGTGTCGGGGGTTGACACAGAATGGTCTGAGTGTAATAATCACAGAATTCCAATTCCAATTCCTAATCAATTTCTTTAGCAATTTACTATTGCTTTCGAAGGTTTTTATATGGGTTCAGTCATTCCAACACGTTTATTAAGTTACATAATTGTTATGTGCGGAAAAACAATGCAGTGCTGCAGTTAATACCCACTCTAAGTACTGAGAAGCCTTGATGTGGCTTTATTTGCACTATTGCGTAGATAGCTATCTTATACGTAAACCTTTAAAAGGGTTACGGGGTTAAGTCAGCATTAACTGTACTTTAAAACTTAGTGAGTTCATAAACTCTTAATACAAGAGCATGAATATTAAACAATTTAGAGAAAGAGGTGATATGACTTTGATTCAAGGTACACTTAACATTAGGCAGTAAACTGTAAAAGTAAAATTTTGTCCTCGTCACGAATTGTACTCAAAGTGCATCAACAGTGAATATTCTTCAACATTATCGATCAATTAGTTTTCGATTTACAGAAATTTACGTTGTCGTTTGTTCACAGTTAATATGTTGATGTGATGCTGCATAGTATTCACAAATAGCAGCATTTCGATTTTATATGGGAATAACAATATCGAAAAATCAAAGGTAGAAAAAGCGGGAAACAAATCTAATTTTTTAAAGAAAATCCAAAATTAATTGTTAATACCATTTAAATTTGAACCATATCATATTCAACAATAAAATATACATAACAAAAACATAGTGACAAAAAATTTGAGGAAAATCGTTTTAAATTTTTAATTTCACTTTGATGTAAAGATCGAGATTACATTTTTTTGATTTTAATATCATCGTTTTTATGTTATCTACTAACTTCGATATAAAAAAATATCTCCTATCTTTTATTGTATATAGATATTATCTTATATTAAAGATTTGAAAATTAAGTAATCCTGATCACGCAACTACACAACAGTAGTAAAATACGATAACGAACTCTATTAATTTAGAATGGTGGGAACTGGGGACGCTTGGATGCAATGAGGACTTGTCCATATCAGTTACGTCATTATTTTTGTTTTTGTTTCTATCCTATGTGATTTTATTTTTGCTTTAGTATGTTTTTGCATAGATTCTAATATGATTATATAGGTTACAAAAGTAATAATAAAATTATTTTGCTATAATCCGCGATACAGTAAATAGAAAATATATATAGTGCTAAATGTATAGTGGACTATACGTTTTTTTTTTCGCAAAGCTTTGCGATTTTGTCGTGGAGTCTATCTCCTGAAGATGCTTCGGTTGCGGGGCGAAACAATTGTTGAGTTTGTGATAGTGACCCTGTGTAGTGCTTGTGTATTGTGGTGGAAGTGGTGGAGGTTTGTGCATATGTTTTTTACGAATCCTGCATGTAACGGGTATGAAAAAAAAAAAATTATAGTCCACTATACATTTAGCACTATATATATTTTCTATTTACTGTATCGCGGATTATAGCAAAATAATTTTATTATTACTTTTGTATTATGGATCTCCGCAAAGTAACGCCTAATTCTATAAATTATTATATAGGTTATTTGTAGGTATCCTAAAGATATTTTTGGTTACCTCAAATTGGACAATGAATTATAAATATCGATTAAGCACGCCCGGAATCGGAACTTGTCTATCCTCGTTCGATATTACGATCAATTATTTTGAAAATGATTTCGTCGTTGACCTTTATACACATCGATAAGTGTGATATAAACATTACTAGACAACAAACTAACTGTAAATGTTATCAATATGATAGCAATACATTTATTGAGTTGTGTGTTACAGCGATAAACTAAATACGCATTTAATGTTGGCTCTGGCGTTATGACGTGGATAGTAAGTGGTAAGGATAGTAGTACCGTGAATAACGCAAATTGAAATGCATGTTAAATGACCGAGCTTAAAAAAGTTACTGTTATGAACATTGTATAAATCCATCTACACTTTTCAAAACATCAGGCTACCGTTTTTCAAATAAAATAATAAATTTATAACCGAAACTTTTTGATTACGGGGCTGGTGTTAAAACGATATAGCCTAAATTACGTGAATTTTGAACAATTATGAGAAATTATAAAGGAAAATTGACTATTTTAGATGTTCTTTCAGAACTATTTATGCAGTAATGTCGTTACTTATCGACTGTCATGCATGATTCGTTAACTATTAAAGAAATCTCCACTAGCTGCGCCCTGTGGTTTCACCCGCAATGCAAAGGTAATGAAAGGTTCTGCTATCTGTGGGTAGCTTAGTCATAGAAGAAAACCGATACAACGGATCTCAGTAAAAATAACCTACGTTTTGCTTAAGATTTCGATACTATCAGCATGTAAAATTTTGTACAAATCCGTTGTCTCTTGAGCGCCAAAATGATAAAAATACACACACACACACACAAACTTCGCTTATCAATCATAGGATTAATTAGAGTTATGATTACATCGCATAAAAGGGATAGGGAAAAAAGGTCTACGAATAAAAAAAAGAAATATTAGGTACAATAAAATATTTATATTAAACTGGCCTTATGAAATGACAACTTAAATAAAAAAAAAATGGCGAGACTATGTAGAGTCAAACTAGATACATAATCTTATTACAAAATGGGTTGAACTTAACACAAAGTATTCGGTAATTCGCGTTGCGTAGCGGTTTTACCGTGCAACTTGTTGACAAAGCTTATCTACAATGCACATTAGATACAAAAGTTTAGAAAACTAATAATATGGTCCACAAGTGTTACTTACGTCACTAAAATCATGGTATAGATAAACAATCGTAGCTTTACTCTTTGGTGTTCTAGCCGTAAGTCATAGTACATTTATCTTTCCAACGCGAGCTCTTCCTTGTCTGTTCAAAACACGTGATTGCATTTACTATACCTATTTAATGAACTTATAAGTTGACTTATAGCGTTTTATCTAATTCATGTCGCAAACAATGAAGCACAATGACCTAGGAGATGCGGACAGTCTTTATACAATAATCTATGCCCTTATAGTAAGTAAATAGCTTAAAATTAAATTCAAATGCAAGATACTAACAATAAAATGAATAAATTTCTGTTTTACTTTTACAACATTTAGTTTCTTAAATATTAAAATGAATGCATAAAGAGTAAGCTTGTTCATAATTGGGTGTAAATGGTAACGAACCGATTGTAGGTATAAATATTGGTAACAATTGGTAGCTTTTTTGTAAAATAATCACGGAATCATGGAATACATTCTATAATACGATACGCCAATGTTTTGTGTATGCTAAAATAAATAATATTAATTACAGTAGATAATAATATTACAATGCCTAATTCTATATAAATATACCGTTCTACGACTAAAAACACTTCCCTTTGGTTTACATTGGACTCACTCTATACCATATACTATGTTAGGTGAACACGACTTAAATTTACAATTTTCAAATCAATACAAACATGTCTTAATTAACTTTTGTTTCCTAGTCTACACATGGTTCAAACTGAATACCTATCTATAGGTAAGTCATCTAATATAAAAAAAACTATATTGTAAAATAAAGAAATAATAGACAACAGCAGGCCTACCATGCACTCTTATTGCGACTCAATTGAAGACGTAAACGAAATTGTTTTGCTTTTGCATAAAATGACGTCTTAAAGACGCACACTTTAAGTCGTTGCCGAATGAGCGTTCGGGATCCGTCCTAAGAACATGTGAGTAAAATAGACAGAGTTATTTATAGTTCATATAACGTTATCCTTTTCAAACATTACGATCCCAATGCAATTCACACTTCATGGTACGAAAAGAAAGCGGTTTGCGGTCGTCGTTTACGTCTTCAATTGAGTCGCAATAAGAGTTCATGGTAGACCTGCTGATCACTGATCGACAGCGTTCACGGAACTGCGAAATTAGCTACATAAAATATGTAGAAAATATTCATTACAATAATAGAGAATGAAACTTGTCTAATTATATGATGCTGCGGTGCTGGAGCTCAAGTTATCCATGCAGTATTTAACTTAAGAGGAATACAGAACATAAGGTTCGTGACTAGTGCATACACCTAACTTTTTAATTCTGCACTTAAAGTTTATTCTACCAGAATTAGTAAGGCACTCATCTACATCTGAACAAAGTTGTCTTATATTTTGTAGAAGACAGATGTTATGAATATATTATTTATTATTAATAATTTATTTGCTGAGATTTATTATTAAAATTGTTTAACCTTATTATAAATTAAATATCACAATTTAAGGACGGATCTAAAGATCGGTGCTATACGACTTAGCTTACGAAGTAATAGTGTACATATTTGATTTGTTTGATGATTTTTTACCGTATACGTGACAAAATTATTTCTTGTTATGTGCCTTAAATAATTTCTATTTCTATCCACGCTTTAAGGTAACATACGAAAGTCAATACAATTATTAGCAATGTATGATTGTTTTAATTAACATAAGATGTAAACACAGCGCCGTATGTCGATTTAAATAATTGCTCAAAATCTTTGGCTACATTTTTTTATAGTATAGTAAAAACATATACTACGAAAAAGTCTCCTTTGCGAATCGTTATTCATTTAAGAATCTCTATTTCTATAGTGATCATCTAAATTTTGTAACTTGATGATATGTTATAAATTAAAAATTTATAAAATATTATCTATAAACAATTTGCATTCTACATGGTTATAGATGTGGTAAAACGTGTGCAGTAAAAACTTAAAGCCAAAATTTTCAAGATTTGTAACATTTTTGTTAACAGTAACTGTTTTTTAGAGATTTACAGAAATTTTTAATTTTCACTTAAAAATTATTAATAAAAGTAAAAGCTGTTGTCTTCAATTTTGTACACCAATAAAATTTTAATTGAAAAGTGTTGTTAAATAGCGCAAGCAATTATTTAACTACGTCTAGTAATAATATAATTAATGACAGGAGTTCGGCGTTTAGACAAGTTTAAACTACCTTAGACACATAATTAATTTTAAGTTGCAATAAGTAGAAAATATAATTCTTGTGCTTAAAAACAATGAAACTGAAATAAACATATTTATCGCAAAAATTGTAAGGACTTACAGCAGTGTATGTGACAATATCAATGTATCACATTAAGTAAAATGCCGATGATATTTTGGTTTATATGGTTATATTAATTTCAATTAGATATGAGGGCGTTTAACGATGGTTGTTCTTCACCGTAGTAGGTATATCGGTGTCGAGATATGGTCGCAACTGCTGCCACATCTACATCAGAGTGCTGCGACTCTCTATGTCGTCGGAGGTCTACTTTTCGCTGGAATGCCTTATCACAGAGTCCACATGAAAAAGGTTTGTAGCCAGTATGTTTACGCATATGTGTGATGAGATTAGAACTTTGGCTGAATGCCTTGGAGCATACGACGCACTTATGTGGTTTCTCACCTGTAACAAAATATACATTTTGTAAAAAGTAAATACTAAAGTCACGGAATAAATTAATTGGCACCTTAATCACGTCCTTAGGTCGAATGTCCCATGTCATAAGATCGAAAACGACATACGTCTTTTTTAAAACTCAGATCGTAATTTGTTTGGGATAAGGAACGCATTAATTCATTCTTACTAAACATCTCTAACGGTTCATGGTTTTCTTAAAGTAAAGGTTATATAAAAATTATCTTGTATGGTTATATCCCCTTTTATAACGAGCTAAGAAATTAAGAATCCGATTGAAAAATTTACTATTAAACCATGTTAAATATACTGCTTTTAGTTACTTAATACAAAATTTAGAATTTTATGTATCCAAATTGACATAAATTAGTCCAGATTTTCCTTCATACCTTAAACCAAATTCACTTAAATGATATGTGTTAACGAAATATATAGCATTAACTAAAAATAATCGATAATTATGATAGTGAAATTTGTTTTATTATTTAGCACACATAAAATTATACTAAAATTGAGTCCCTTCATTTCTGTAATTCGTTTACAGCAAACAAACGATTAATTCAAATTTAGATTTATGTCACGGCGGTATCTAATAAGAGGGTGTCATGCATAGAATGTTAGGCGGTAATTATAAAGCTTGTGTATGTACGGACCTACTACATGTCATATCACATCAGATCTACTACATTATTCAACTTATTTCCAAGCTCTATTTGTATATCACACTGTAGCGTACGTTCCTGAAAGATAATTTCACATTTACTAAAGGGATATTTTGAATAGGCAAGGTTGATTCTGGTTGATTAATTTGAATTAACATGCCAAAAATTAAATGTAATTCAGTTTGGATTGTCGTACTAAATCTTGTTATGCTTACAGCTTATAATATAGAGGATTTGAATAACTAAATATTTATTTAAGTTGCAATATTATGCCTTTATTGAATTTGCAACTCATGTCGGTCAATGATGCTGCCATTTAATTAACTACAAATACTCTTAAGTAAAACTATAAATATTCTTAAGTAAATTTGTCATACGTTAGTGATTTTTGCCGGCATAATTTAAAGATAATTAATCTAATTTAGGACACATTAGCTTTTGCCGAATTTTGTCAAAGTAAAGTAAATAAAATCATAATGTCATAATGATTAACAAAGCCCTTCTCTCTCTGTGGACACGTTGCTCTAATATTCAGGTATTATCGGAATGTACCACTTCACCTTAAAGCGTGAGATAAATTGCGAATATTATTTTATATAGGCAGCAGCTAATATTATCAAAAGACTATATCTTGTCATAAGTATATAATTTTTTGTATCATTTTTAAAATTATTGACTTATTTATTACTTTTACTGAAGATTTTCATAATAATACTCGGATAAAAAATATATCAATTTCAAAACTCAAAACCATAGATAGATAAATTAAAAGATGCATGCACTGTAGCAGTTTCATCATTTGTTTCAACAGTCTAGCCTGTGTGAGACTCAAAATTATAAAATAAAATAATTTATAGATGAAACAGGATTTACTGCTATTTTTTGTTTTCGCTCTGACGCGACAAGGTCTTGAAGGCTCTGCGGCTAATTGCAGGGCGAACTGCATTTTGGAATATTGATGATAGGGCTTATATCGGGAGGACGAATGCCTTTTAAGGTTACCGTAAATCATTCGGAACTGCACAGACGTGACGAGACGTCGCGACTGGGACAAATATGTACGTCGTAGTTTTTAGATGCTTAATTCTTGGTAAAGCATCTTGCAGTTGAATAAGTAAAGGTGTTTTATTTGGTGTTTTGTTTTTATACTATTGAAATAAAGATTTAAAATTTGAAAGCTTGTCGATTACTTGATTACTTGATACTCAATGACGACTTATTTATTAATTGAAGACAAGACTATGTCTGAGGTATTTTATACTTTTGAAAGCTTCTACGACACGTTCAACATGTACATTTTCATAAACCTGCTGTATTATATTTTGTAATAATTTAAAATTTATGTCTATCATACAATGTCATCCATAATAATCTACACGTTGAATGAATCTTTAGTTAGATAATTTGACTACGAAAGTGTGAAACTTGAATAATAGTGGCTAACTTATATAAGTTTGGTAAAGGCCTGTTATTTTCTGTCGAAAGTTTCAATACTGTCAGCGTAGTGAAATATACATTAATTTGATTCTAATAACACCCGATATCAGGTAAACTGTAGAAATGTGCACTACTAAAAATGTCTAACAGTATTCCGATTTAATCTGATTTTATATTTTACCGGCAATGTATAGGTGGTTAAAGAGATACAAAAAAATATATTTATTAACATTTTATTTATAACTTTGTTTTAAGTTTTCTTAGATATTCATTTAAATTAAAAGGTGCAGAGTATAATAATATTAAGCATAAACTATCATATGTTTAAGATAAATAACCTATTTAAGTTAGTAAGGATGAATGCTTTATCCGTCTTAATTGCTTTCCAATTACCGCATTGTATGGGAAAAATTTTTGTAGAAGAGATAGGGGTAATAACATAAAGGATAGATATATAACATCGTAGATTTTTTATAAAAGTTTTGATAAGGATCAAAGAGGAAGAATCCCAGGGTACCAGGTTTTATCTTAAACTAATTAAGCAGCTGTTCCCCTTGAAGCTTGAGTTTTTCGAAATTTTCAATAATTATCTTCTTATATCAACAAATTTGCACAAACACTTTACTTTTATTTTCATTATATCTTCGTCGTGAATCACTCTGTCTTTTGGTGAAAAGCGTATGAAGTTATGTATAGTAGTTTTTGAGTTTATCGCCAGCAGAGAGACAGATGCGGAGGAGTTTATTTTATTACTGGTGACCGGGCAAACGTTTTGCCATATAAATTTTTTTTAGGGAATTTCTAGTGTACAATATAAAATAATGACCAAAAAAAAAACAATGCTAGGTATGGAAAATCCAAATCACTTGAGGGTATGATAAATAGATTGTAGCCGATTCTCAGACCTACTAAATATGTATATAAAATTTCATGAAAATCGGTCAAGCCGTTTTGGAGGATTATGGTAACTGAGAGTGTGACACGAGAATATTATACAGGTATAAGATATACCAGAATGAACTATAGGTACTGGGTAATAATGAAACTTGTTAATTATAAAACGGTCACGGTGAATATTTGCAGTACCTAACGCTATGCCAGGGATGTGAAGATTAACTATGTACAAGTGTTTATGATCGAAATCTTTGTGAAAACTTAAAGTACACTCGTAACTAGGTACCTACTTTCCTAAAGGCAGAAAATTATACGAAAAAGTTTTGTTGCAATGATAACTATCTCATTACCTGTATGTATATATGTATGTTTCTTCATGTCGGATTTCTGGTGGAAGCGTTTGCCGCAGTACTGGCAGGGGTAAGGTCTTGTATCAGAGTGGATGAGCAGATGAGTCGACAACGTGCTGGACCGCTTAAAACATTTGCCGCATTGCTTGCACTAAACAAAATAAAAATATATTTAGTTTCTATATTATCAATTTTATTAATTAAAATAAAGTTGGAATTTCGAAATTTTCATTCAAATCTCACCTATTCTATAATTTTATGATATAAAAATTAAATCAGAGAGAATATATATATTTTAGTTTCAGTTACATTCTTTCGCCTTAATATAAAATAAATGCATAATTTAATATCACGAACCTAATACTAAACGTACAACTAAATTGACAGTGTGTGTCTGCTGCACTGACAACCGATAATAAACTAATAACAGAGCATTTTTTATACCCCTTTCTTCACGTTTCTTTGATTTCTTCGCTTACCATATACTTATTTCCATTGATTAGTAATTAGTCGCCTACGAGGCGCTTTGTACGTAAAAAAATGGATAAAAAAGGGATTAACTTACTGCGACATAAATTGTTATTCTGTACTGAATATAGATTTTTCAGAATTAGATTATGTAACACATTCAAATTAAATATATTTAATGACTTAATGTAAAGGGGCCTCGAAATAACACGTGGACTGGACTCTATTTATACTCGTAGTTGGGAGGTCAAGAGGGATACAAATGCTTTTTTATGCTGTTCACGATGTTGTGAGCATTTGCTGACCTTGTAATGGTGTTTACCAAACTTAGTGATATACACATATTGATTGCTGTTATTAGATTACACTGATTCGATCCGATTACCAAACTTGCTTGCAATAATTGCCGTTGTGATTTGTAAACATCTACATGCGTAGAATCAATCGAGCATTAATAGAAGAGACTGTTGTCCCTTCGAGAAAATAACAAAAGATTTAGTAGGTATGTTTATAAACGACAATTTTTTCTCTATAAGTTTTATATGGAGTTGCATATACTCACTTTTTTTTATTAAAGTAATATACGACTATTATATCTTTTTCCATTAATGTTTTCCCAAATTCTCAACATTTTAAATTTATTCACAATTTATGGTATCAAATAATATAGTTTAATATTAAATAGTCACAATTCTTGGTAAAGTTAAACAGTCCAATGTTTTCATGACAAAGATTATTTTCATTTCAAAATAGTGACGAGTTGTTGTAAGATTTACATAGTAGGTATGCAAACTATTTCTTTTGTGTCGTATTCCAGTTACATGTTAGACAAAGGAATCTCTGGTTAGATTTATTTGATCAGTTGTTTTTAGAATGTAACCAGTGCCGTGTCGTATTTTACGCATAAATTTTAAATGTATAGAGAATTTTCTAACTTAAATTAGGGCAACATAATATTTATTAAAAAAATAAATTTATAGCCTGTTTTAAGCTCATTGCTTGGTAAAGGCTTCTTTTTTTCTAAGAGAGAAGGAGATTGAGCCTACGTTCTTATTGGATGGGACGAGAGTATTTCTTATATATGCGATATTGGATTAGTTATTTGGTTTATTTATAGTTTTTATACTCATATAAAAAAGGCGTAAATAAAATGGGGTAAATAAAAGGTGTCCCGTAAGTCCAACGTAATTGAGAATATCTTTTCATAGAGACATTAAATAAAATGCACGTTTTAAACAATGTAACTTTTACATAATTATTATAGAAATTTGTTTTAAATTAACAATAAATTTTTATGTTTCTTTTCCATCTATGACCACCATTCGTCTTATGGGATACCCTGCATTGACCACTTTATGTTTAGGTTAATTTTCGCGGTTAGCTTGGCTAACTATTAAGTAAATGGCGAATGACAATTCAACGAAAATCCGCGTGGAAGCACGTGACAGTTGGCAGGGCAGCTGCCCGTCGCGGCCCTGCCTCGCGTCTACAAAAACGACTCGCTTTTTTCAACCTCTTTTTATGCCGATGCTCTCTCTTATAAACAACACAGGTGCTAGTATGATCATCCACATATGGTTATCGGTCTGTAACTGGTACAGAGCTGATTTTTTATTACGTCCAGAAATTTAAAAGTCTAGGCGCACCGCAGAATTTAACAGTTATGAATGCCGCAAGTATTTTTATGAACTATTGTGAAAACACGTTTATAGTTCACTATTTATACTCGGCCTATATTCTTGTTGGAAGACTCAGTCTTATATGTAAAAGTTGATTTCCTTTTATTTAAAATTGTGATGCCAGGCGGATTGTTATCTAGTAAGTAATTAAAGACATTTATGTAAGTGATTTAATTGAAATAAATTTTGCTGATGTGCTTATCTATTTATGTTAGTTGCGACTCATATTTCTTATTTATAATGTAAAAATTAACAACGCACACTTTAGACATAAGGAGGTCTTGTATGTAGATCTAAAAGAAATATGATTTTTTAACATTTATTTCTTTTAAATTTTAATTAGAATTAGAATATTATACCAAGGAAAAATATGTCTAACAAATAAAAATTATGATAAGGCATAATCTGCTTTTATAGTTTGATTTACATAAACGAACATTTTAAATTTGTAGAATAGAATAGTTTGATAAATTAGAATTTTTTTGAATATTAAACTGGTTACCAAAGTAAAGTTATGTGATACATAATACATTGGTCGTTGGTAATTGAGGCTCGTGCCGGCCACGTGCCTTTTTCCGCTTCTCACTTCCCCTTTACATTGTAGCTCACAAGCGTTAAATGTATTAAATAATTATCACGATATGATGGATATAATATTGTTCAGTGATCTTAAGACTCCAAAGTTATACCCACGATTGTACGCCTTAAGTTAAGCGTTAAAATACCCTCAATTGTGTAAAAGTAAAGTAAAAGTGTTTTTAGGTCCCGAAGAAAAAAGGCGATTTTAATATATAGCCCCTTAATAATAAGCTTGAATTGTACCAAATTTTATCAATGTTCCTTCTTTTACTTCACTGCGGATAAGTAGTGAAAGCTTAACAGACAAACTCAGACATTGACATTCATAATATGAGTATGGAAAACTAATTAAAACTGCATTTTTTTTACTTGCCTACTTTATTTCAACTACTACTTTTTTTAAAGGCCTATCTCTTGTAGTAGGTCGATTTTAATTTTTTATATTATTGTAAAATTACTGTTACCGTAACAACCGTTTCCACTGTCTTTTAATTCAATTAGATAGTTATATTGGGGGCTCTCTATGTACAAAGAATCGCAACAATTTGCATTAATTTTTCTTCCTTCTCACCGTAACTCTAACGTTTCTTGTATATTTTCCCAATTTTCCAATTAATTTTGCAGAGTGAAGGTCAATGTGTTATAAATGTTACATAGTCAGTAACGAATGCAAAACTTCACTAAGTATTAGCATTACTTGTAACTATCAATCACAAACTCTCCGTGCAGATAAAAATGACATTTTGATTAAAACGGTAGCCGATTTTTATAATGACGCCGAAAAGAATAAAAATAAATTTTAAAAAATAGGACGAGACCGGATTCTGCAGTTCTGAGAGCCGTAAACTGAGTGCAAAAGACGCGTGACTAGTTTCAATTCAAGAGTACTTATTAAGACAAGGGCAGTTTTTGTACTTGATTTTGCAAAAACGTTAAACAGATACAGGTTCGCTATTTAAAGCTAGTCTGGACGGAAATTGTACAGTTATTCTCATCTTAGTAAAGGATGTCGCAAGTTTAGGTATATATTAATTATCTGACTACATAAATAAACCACGATCGCTCGCAATGCAGGCAGGTTTTGCTTAGGGAATTCACTATAAATAATGAAAACTATATGGTATGAAAGACATCAAAATAAGGTATCTAGTTAGCTTATTGTTCTATTTCCAAACCCAATTATTATTACATCATACAATTCGTAACTTTTTGGTTTCAAACTTGATAACATAAGAACGAAAAAATCACGAGTGTTCTTTTAGCCTTTCGATAGGACATCTCTGCAAATCATTGTAAAATATATCTAAACACTTACCTGAAAAGATTTTTCGCTTTTATTTTCATTTTTGAGAAGGAGGGAAAAGTTGATATCTGGCTGCGGCGGCGGTGGTATGTATGTGTTGAAGGCGGGTTCCGAAGGACAGCGTCGAGGTTCTGCACTGCAGTGTCTGTCTTCATCTGAGCTGCTTTGACATCTCTTTACAAGTTCGAGTGGAGTTTCGAAATCATCGCGATCATCCCAACGTGATACTGGCGATTCTCTCTCCGTTTCTATATGTTCTCGCTCACAGGCACTCCCGGGCGACCAAATCTGTCTATTTTTTGTTGATAAGTTCAATGGTAACTCTTCTTCATCATCTAGGAGCACAGGAAAACTTTTTTTTTATTACACCTTCAATAATATTTAGTAATGTGAAATTTACAAGTGCTACACCGACTACGTTTTTCTAATGACAAAACTTTTATGCAAGATAAAACTTCATTAATATTGGTGACTATTACACATCATAAAATAGGGTAACAACTGGTAAATATATACATATATAATTTTAAATAAATACTTACTTAAATGCAAATAACACCCAGGCTCGAAGGACAAACAAATTGTCTATAGAAAATGTAGGCCCTCGGTGGGAATCGAACCCGCGACCCGTTGAGTTGAAGTCAGGGTCACTGTCAACTGGGCCAACGGGCCAGTCAGCCAGTTCTTAGTTATAAGAGAGCAGGGTAATATTAAGAATGACAATAATTACTTTACATCAAAAAAATACAAAGAAGATGTTTCATATATAGTGTTTCATAAAGTGTAAAGTTATTCTTCACGCTTCACCATGAGGTTAATTCTCTGGTTGTACTCGTAAGTCAAATCGGGCGTTTGGTTGCAGACAGTTTTACATGCACAGCTGGTGCATGTTCGTTTACAGATAATGTTGCGTCAATGTTTGCAGCAATATTTTTCATATTTAATTTGCGTAAATCTGAATCTTAAATACGGAAAACTTCACCTGTATCAATATTGTATATCAGCAATTAAGAATTTTTTCGACGAACAATATTATGTAGCTTTATATTCACAATGATTTTATTATATTAGAATTTTTGTAATATGTATAAAATTTGTATAAATAACTTATATGAATTTTATCTGTACCAAGGCTAAAATATAAGGATAAAGATTCAGCATTTACTCAAATGAATTAATATAGAAAAGTTGGAACTAAAACCATAGACGTGTGTAAAAGAGCCAGATACTTTACAAAGAAGCGAAGTTGATTCTAAAATCATAGAGACTGAAATAAAAACGCTAAAAGCTAAGAAGAATTTAAAATACTAGGATCAGTTAAGGAAGCAAACTAGACTTCCTCCTTTTATTAAATGAAAGAAAGTAATTATTGTTGCTGTTTTATGAAATGAACTTTCTACAAGATCGTTTAGCACTAACGAGGCGGCCACATACCTAGATTTATACATCGATCCACCGACTTTAGGTTACATCGTTGTCTGAGGTGCTAATGCGATACAGTGATATAAAACAAATGGAAAGTCAACTATTTTAGATAAGAACCGCCCGTCTTCAGAATACGCTGGCTCTTAGAATAATTTAGAACAAAATTGAATCAGAAAGGCATAGCAATAAAAAATTTAGATTATTTACCATTGAAAACTAGGTAAGCAATGTGAAAAATTCCAATAGGAAAAGAAAATCAACTGACGCTTATCTTACATTAAAAATTATATTACTAATATTCTTTGTACAAAATATTCTTAAAGTAGAAATAATCAATACGTTAATAAACCTGGTATATAATGCTGCTGGATAAGAAAATGATCCTTAACTTACAGAAAACGTTGGAAGACCAATCGCATTGTTTCAATATACATTAGGATATGTCCTTGATAGATTATACATAGTTTCATGTGCAATTAAAAATTAAAAAGGTGTTTATAAAAATTTAAGTTTCGGGGCTAGTGTTAACCCATCTTAGGTTAAGATTTGCAAGGTTGTGACCAGCTTTGTTATATGCATTAGAATATCACAGCAATAAAGTAAAATACAAAAAAAATCAAGAACTCAATTGAATCTAGGTCTTTCCTGTCTTATCTTTGATGCATGGTAGTAACCGGTATGTACTATGCGGATAAGCAGTAATTTGAATACTTAAAGAGTTTCAATTCGTCACTGAAGTGTGTCTGTTTGGTATGTGCTCACTTTTCCTTGGCAAGTTGAAAACATTAAAAATACTTCGGTTGTGGAGGTAAACGACATGTAAACTGCGGCGTATCAGTAGTTCGCGACTTATTCCACGACTTACATTGATAACTATTCTAATGAGGAATACACTCAAGAAGTCATGCAAAGAGGCCGAGGCGAACACAGGTTTTATCAAACGACCCAAAAAATCGTTTCGTGTATTTAAAGAAATCTCTGACGTAGTGTATTATTCCTTTTGTAATATAACAAAGTTACAATGCAGTACATATAATACAAACTATTTTTATTTATTAATATTATTGTTCACTAACAGGATCTGGTCGTTATATCTAAGCAAAGTTTGTCAAAAACTAAGTTGTTAACTAAGCCAAAAGAAATATGAAATAAAAACTTGCAGCATTTAGAAAAAGAAAATATTGTTCCAAATTTCAATTGAATAGTTTTAAATTCCGTATTTATTATATCGTCTGCAAATCTAAAAACACTCAATAGGATTAATAACTCTCAAAACAATATGAAGATTTTGTCAATTTGTAAGAGGTTTTTTGAGTACAGTGTAAGCAATAGTACCCAGTTATTTAAAAATATAGTAATTTCAAGTAAGGTTTAGTAAAACTGACTTCGTATTTTGCGTATCAATAGTATTATTCCGGCTTTTAATGTCGTAACCTAAACTTTTTTTGGCATTGGATAGTTTGTTGTGAACATAGCTGAAGGTGTCAATTACAGAGCAGAGTGTAGAAGTTTTATTTGCGTCGAGGGAGTGAAAGTAAATCTTAGTTATTCTCTTATTAAGTTACTCATATTTTGGGCTAGCATAAGGCAACTGACATCTCGACTTACTACTTACTTACGTTTGTATAAACGATTGGGATTTGATAGACGGAGGCGTTTAATACGATTTTCACGCGCCTCTATTCAGCACATCAATTTAATAGGATTATAGGTGGAAGCCCTTGTTATAAGTGGGTTTTGATTTAATTTGGATTTTCTTAAAATAGAAGCGCTACGAGATGCTGTCTGTGATACTATACCAATATAGAGAATATGTATTAATAAGTCCGCAATACGAATTGTTTTTTTTTTAGAAATAAATGGATAAGATGTTTTTTGTCACAAATTTCAATTCAAGTCACAAATTTTTTGGTTCAGCTTAGACAGCCGCAATTGATTAGGATTTTATGTCACATATCTTTTACTCCAAATCCTATTATAGTGGCCGCGTCCAACTATACGTTGTTTAACTTCCCCAATAGATTTCACATGCTCCCAAAAAGCGTCGTCAACGACTACGATGATCCCATAACATTGTACATAACAAGATATACACACAGCGTCTTCACCGGCGAAGACGAGATCCCCTTGCTAGTCAGCTCCGCTTGATTGTGTCAAGAGGCCGTAGCCTTATGCCGCAGCCGCCGTGACTTCTTCAAAGTAATTGGTCACATACAGTCCTCCAATACTGTCGCATTAAGCCGAGATTCGGACTCGCAAGAGACAACTTTAAGGAGACGCTCCCAGGGAGTTGCGAATGCGTTAATGCCAAGTGCTGTTACCAATTTTTACCCAATTTAAAAATCGCTCGCTCGTCCGTCCTTTCGGTGACTTTAGTCAATTCGAAAAGAAGTATATAGTATATATATATATATTTATATATATATCTTTCGATTATATATTGTATTTGAGAATAAATAATTTAATAGAGATTGTAACGTTGACATAAAAAAGCAAAATTTCTCGAAGTAAATCATGGTTCACAATTAAATATTTTTTAAAAGTATTCAGCTTCTTTTATTATCTGGGAACAAAATGTTGGCAATATAATAAATTAACTATTACCGTCTCTAGGTGGAGTATGCCTTGCATGGTCGTTGGGTGAGAAATGTGGTGTATGGGGCAGTAGCAATGGCCATACTCCGGCGCCACCGTATAGAGCTCCCAGACCACTGCAGTACATTAAGGCTCCTAGTTCTGCAAACAAACAAAATATGTAATCCAAACCTTATCAATAACATTCTAAATTTGCAGATTGTAGAATTTTTTGCTATGTTTCAATAGAAAAAATATTTAGGTTAATTTAATTAGGTCAGGATTAAAAAATATTAATAAACTTGACGGAGCAAATTTCGATTGCGACTATTGTCTTTTTAAAAAAAGCTTATTTATAAATCCATACTTATATTATGAACACGAAATTGTTTGTCTATGCATCTGACTGTTACGCTTTCACGGCTAATCCACTGATGCAATATAGATGAATTTTAGTAATACTCAAGCTTAAGTATACCAGGATTTAAAAAAATTCTGATCGTCATTCGAGTAAAAAATACGACTGGTAGTAACAGCTTATAGTGGAGAGAATATTTACACGTAAGTTAGAGCAAACAAAGTTGCGGTTACTGCTGGTACTATTAAATAAAACTAAAATTTCACGTTAACATAATATTGTATTTCTTTGACGTCGTGCATTTTTAACATACTACCTTTATAGCAGTTTTAAGATGTAGAAGTATGTAATGAAAAAGGATGTATTATAGATGTAAATTATTTTGAAACTGCGAAATCAAGTTGTAAATGAACTAGTGTAGAAAGCGCCTAGCAAAAGTACGTAAATCGTTTATGGGTTTGGGTTTAAGATTCTATAATAAAATTCCGAAATAAATTTTGGCCATGCCATTACAGCAATTTATAAACACTGCTAAAAAGAGGCTAATACAGAAAGCCTACTATACTGTTGAAGATTACTTAGATGATAAGGATGTGTGGATATAGCTGCACTTTTACCCTGTACAAGAAAGTAATAACTAAATGTAACTAGTTTTAAGATTTATATTTTAAAAAGAGCAACGGCCGAGTTTTTGCTGGTTCTTCTCAGTAGGAACAGCTTTCCGACCCAGCAGTAAAGTTGACGATTCAAAAGCACTTGTTTACAAGTTTACTTGAATAAAGAATACTTTGAATTTGAAGACACGGTGCTGAAATAAGCACTTGCCTGTAGCTCTGGCGTAGTGTTTGAGGGCCCGTCCAGCGATCTCGATGTCTCCAACTTGTAATACATCCAAACGTTGCTGTGTAAGCAAGTCAGGGGACTGTGGAGGAGATCGGGGAGATGTGGGAGTGTGAGGCGATACACTTCTTTCGGGAGATGGAAACCGCTGCCCGGGCAGCGAAGTCGCGTGAAAGTGTTCGGCGAGGCGCGACAAAAGCACGTGGCGGGACATCCTGTAAAGAAAATCTAAATTTACGTCATGTAAAAAAACATTTAAACATTTAATCCTTACATTACTAACTAATTTTTACCCCTATATCTATTATCGATGCAAAAAACATGTGCAATTACCAAATGTGGCATTAACATTTTTAATTTACAATTTAAGAATTTTCTTTACCTTACAGCGGTTTAAAATGAAAAAATAAAATTTAAATACCGGTATAATCCAAGATCCAGTTGATAATGCCAGTTTAGAAACCAATCCGCACACTTACATTTCATTTATAATTTTTAGCTATGGGGAATTAAGACTTAACATTTAATAATTGATATTTTAAGCTAAAATCAAATATATTGAAACTACGACCTCTTTTAAATTATGTGTATTATTATTGGTGGAAAGATCATTAAATTCTTTATATGATTTATTTCTATAAATTTCTTCTGCAAGCGTTACTTCCGTATTGCAGAAACTATAACAGAACTACTTCGCCTTCTTCTTTGATCGATGTCCACTGCAAGACATAGATAATTTTAAAAATTTTCCAAGCTCAAAATACGCGGTCTTCAGCTCTTATTAAGCGACCTCTCGACAAACTTTTCTCGTTCGTCAGTCATCTCGTAGCGTCTAACAACGGTGCCTTCTCCGGCGCGAGATCGCTATTCGAGTTTCTTGACGCTCAAGGCCCATCAGTACTTTGTACTGTGTGCCTCACTAATTGCCATTTTAGCTCGGCAACACGTTGAGGTATATCGGAAATTTGGGGCCTTCTACGGATCTTTCGTTGGTAATTTAATCGTCCATATAATCTTCGACTAATGCATGACTCGTTCCATCGCCCGTCGAGCTACTTTAAACTTTTTGATCCATATTCTGCCCACAAGTTTCGGATCCATTCGTCGTTGCTGTTAACAAAAATATTTCAAAAACTTTGGTCTTCAGGCACTGAACTTCCCGAACGCTGCCCAACTAAATAAGATTCAGCGATTGAAATCTTTCTCACATTTGGACCCACCTGCCACCAGCTGGACTGTATCTTTTTGGTATCTACAATTTGGATTTCTTAACGATGATTAGATGGAGCGTAACATTTGCAACACATACTCTTTTTAATGCCCACCATTTAAGATACTCTGTTGGTCCTTGAGCATTATCTTAACATTGTCCAGAAACTCTGTTATAACGATTTTATCGGTGATAAATATAAAATAAGTGATGCACTCGCCGTCCTCCAAGGCAGTATTTAATAACTAAGGTGAGATAATATTTCCGTGACATACGCCTCGCCTTAGTTGGATTGGCCTCTTAGTTCTGTCTTGGACACGGACGGGCAGTGGTGTTCTCATACAAACACTTCAACAACTCGGGTCGAAATCTTTGGAGCGACCCTAATGCAGGCATGTTTCGACCATAATCAAATTGATTGGATAAAGTCCGAGAACTAACTAAAAAACCTCGTCTCACAATTCTTCTAATTTACCAACAAATTGTTTTATATATAGCGTGAGATTTAAAAACCAGTAAGGCCGTTTATATAACATTAAAAATTAATAAAATGTTAATAATACTGATGATATTTTATTATTGTATATGATTACTTACATAATTCTTTTTCTTTATTCTAAAATCTACGTCTAAGCAATGCTAGTGTAAGTGATCAGTTTAAAAAACATCGTCACAGTAATTGTTACGTGACTATCGCCATTAGCGACTATTTGTTGACAGCTCTCGCCCTGATTAATCCGACCGACGACGTGTGTTGATGGCGAATCGTATTAAAAGCTCAATCAAGCAAATGAAGAATCAGAATAATGGAAATGGACGTCACCCGCTGCGTACGCGCATTAATAATTCACAATATACCTATCAGACTAAAACAATCTTCATTACACTAAAACACATTTGTTTTCATAGAACGAATCTATAGTAAACAAATAGCTAGTGGAAGCGGTCACTTTTCCTTTCATTACTTAATTCGACAAATCTAATATACTCGTAGGTATATTGCGATGTTTCAAATGAATTGCTCAATTTTGTAATCAAACGTATTAGGGACAGGGGTGATAACAATCTAAGGGCACCTGTTAAAACGTTCGTCATAAAGATTGTATCATAGTTCCCGATTTGCTCCGGCTACGTTTACCCACGATATATCAGGACGATCTCTATCTTTGTAATACAAACAGGTGAATGCAATTGATTCCAGCTATTACGTGTAATTGGCTTACTAGTTGTCTTGTAAGCGAGGGTTGTGTGTCGCAATTTCTTATTTCAATAAACTAAGACTTCATTAGATTGCAAGTGGCAATTACCGGCATGTAATTGTAGTTGCTTTTTTCATTCGCAAGCCTAGACAGTGGGAAACGGAGCAAGTGTTAACATAAGAAAATCAATTACGGTACTAGGATTTTAGTTTATATATATTTCTTAGAGGTGTTATTGTTATAATGTTAAATTTAAAGCAGAGTTTTATAAAAACATTAAAACTAAGTTGGCAAGCGGAAATCTAATCTAATTAAGTAGAAAATTAGTTTTCTACAGTGCAATCTAACTAACACACAAATAGACCATCGTACCGTGTTGTAAAAAAAAGTAGAACGTGAGACATTTAGGCAATATCATTTAGGAAATATGCCTTCTCCTTGAAGATTTATCTATGCTTGATGATCATTTGTGTCTAAAAAAAATATGGACAGTCATCATTCTCCTGCCCTCCCAGTGGAGGCACGTGTGGCTTTAAACATGTTGTGATATAATTTAACTAGATATTTTACGACCGGCCGCCTGCCTGACGTCAACTTACCTCAATCGCCTATTACGACACCTCGGTAAAAATGAGGGTGGTTTATTTTCTTCAGCCGGATACCACACGGCTATCTATATGGTATGGACAATATTTTAAACGAAAATTCCAAGGGGGCACTAATAATATTTGAACTATTAACAAGTTCAAATAACCATGAACCATCACTTCAGTTATCAACGTTCTTATTTGTCTATTTTCATTGTGTCCGAATAAAATTTTAATGATGACTTCTAAAACGGCGTCGCATGCCATGAACCTACCTGTATTCCAAATAAATTTCGGACTTTGGATACAAATGTACAGTTAAAAACCACGAAAAGAACAAATTATCTCCTTTACAAATATAATAGTGTTAACTTTGTGTATAAAACATTTCTTAATTATAAGATATCATTTAACTGTAATTAAAGTATAATTTAATAAAATTGAAATTATTTATTAAATATAATCTAATGAAGAAAATTTTTAAATATACATATTTTTTAATTTTCATAAAAAGACTGATTAATAACTTATGTCTACAAATTAAGACCATGAGAATACAACATCTATGATTAAAATGTGACACGTTTTCAAAACTATCGGTAACTAAACGGAAATCTTATACAATTTTACACATCAAAATATAAATGGACAATTATTTTGAATAGTTGTGTAGTGATTTCGAAATGTTATTAAAGAAAGCCCTGAAGATGGTAGCCTGTTTATTTAAACATTACAAAAAAAGTAAATATTGGCACTGGTTAAAATACAACGTAGCTATAACATACATATTTGAAAATTAAAAATTGTAAAATTTCGATCAACAAATTAGTAAGAGAACAAAATATAACAAAATATTAATGTATATTAAATGTTCGTACTTAATAAATAAATAAATAATTTTGGCCAGTAGAACGAAACCATTATTGGACAGTAGTTTTAGTGACCGAGGAAGCCTCCAACAAGTGATCAATTTGCTAATTTTTGCTCCTTATATATTTGTTTGTTTCCATAGCATTCTATTTATGTAAAAAAAAAATTCACCTAAATAAATAGTTGTAACAACAAAATGCTCAATAGAAATATGTTTGTTTGGGCGGACTTACCTAGGGCGCGAAAATGTAGCCACTTGGGCGTTCCAACAAAATCACTGACGAATTACACAGAATCTAATGTTTATATAGTCTGGTCACTAATAATCTATATGGGTTAACTTTTCCTAAATAAATACATAACATTTCAATGAGTAGTCATAGATAACGTAAGGGTAGTCGCGGAAGGCTGTATGGGTCGAGGCGATACACAGTGCTTCGTGTTCGGCGCCTGGCACCTGACTGAAATGAGGCTCGCGCGCCCCGACCTACCCAACTCATCCACAATAACGTTTTTTTTTCAAAACTGACAAAAAAGAGCAGGTCGTAAGGAGGCTGCGCAATAAAGAAATGATTTGATGAAACGGTCACATGACAGGTGGCTCGCGTCACATTCTTGAACACCGAATAATTACTGGTTGTTATTTCGTGGACTACGCGAAGAACAGACTGAAAAATGTCTTCTTAAGAATTAATAGCTGCAAATAAGTGGCTCTCTGCGGACGTTAATGTTGCCTCGTTTGAAATCGCGACTATCGTAATAGTTTTGAATCCTCTAGTAACTTAGTGGACGTTATGGCGCTAAATATAATCTTGTGATATTCCTTAAGATTTGCTGTGAGTCGTCTGTCGTCGTTTTCGTTTTAGGACGCAACTTATATAATTATTATTATATTTATATTATATTGTATAATTTCTATAATTGTTGTTTCGATTGTATTCTCATTATTTTTTCTGATAATCATTCTCATAGTTCCAAAATTTTCTTCTGAATTAATTTCATTATAGAATTGGAATAAAAGTTAATTTGGTATTAGAAACTGGAAAAAAATCAGAGCACGTGATGAAACTCAGATGTATAGCAAGTGCTCCGTGCCCCGCCCACCAAGCGCATTGGTTGCGATATAGAGCTGGGCGGAGTTTGGATTAGATGCAAAATTAGAAACATCTAACGAAAATGTTAATGGATATCAAAAACGATCTGTCTTTGTAATTGTTTATTAAAAAGGGGGTTCCACTTTTAAGTAAACGGATTTTCAGCGCGTGCAATGTGTGATACATATATGAAATTCTAAAATAGTTTTTTTAATTTTACGAAGCTATGTCTTATACGTGTTATCATATCATATATCTTAATATGATCAAAAGAATAATTGATTGTTCATCCTTGTAATTTTTTTGTTGTTCCGAGTTTATTTTGTCTTAAAATAAATCAGTTTTTAGCGAACATCAAAATTATGAATAAAAACATAAATATCATAAACATAACATCAAAAATATTGTAGTTAAAATCACAATGTAAACATAAACCACGTATTATTACGTGTTTACTGCAAAACAAGTTAAATACTACGAACCTTTGATTATTTTATTAATCAAAGAATAAAATTTAAAAAAAAATAAACACTTGCAAGGATACCGCGCTGCATTTATAAAGCAAGTAAAAAATTAACTATATGGGAATTCAGCGTATTGCTTCTGGTAGAATCTAAAAAGTATTTTGGAACACTGACAATTCGTGTTAATTTATCTTAATATTGTATTTATAAGTATTGCTATTAATTGTTATTATTTCGAATTTCTTTTCTAAAATTTTTCTAAAAAAAATAATGAGACGTGTATATGCGTTCAAATTACTGTGTTAAATATTAAATTAAGAGGTATGATAAATTTATAATTTCCTTGGCTCGCCTTAGTACCTAATTACTTTCTTACATTTCAAATTATAATATTAAAACTTTTCAAAAGCTGGTAACTCATATCGGTTCCGGGAGATACATTGCAGCGGTTATAATACAATCTTCACGAATTACAAAACTTCAAAATCAAGCACCACGGCATTGTTCACATATTGGCTTAAAAAGGCCACTCCGCCATTAGGTACTGTCTCTTATCTTAACGTGGTTTATCTTTTAATATTTTTGTTCTTTTTCTGTTTTAATATATAAACATGAATATTTGTCTGTATATCATTTATAAATTTCGAAACGGCTGGATCGATTTTAATGAACTTTTTAGACAATGTTTAGAATGACCCAGCAGATGATCCTGTAAAGGTTATTAGCGTGCGGATCATTTTTTTAAACTGTCAATGACTGTTTCTTTACTGCTGATATCTTAAAATTAAGCCTAGCGAAGCGAGTTGGGTAAGCTTATTTACAAGTAAGCTTGTTTTAAAGTAATTCTGATAATAATCTGATACATCAGAGAGTTGTGATAATCCAGTGGTGAAATTTGCATATCTCCAGAGAATTCTGAGGATGTCCTCAGAATTTTCTCTCAGAAATTTGTAGGTTACACATATGTGTAACCTATAAATTCGCATCGGAGTTGCGTGGAAGGTCTTAGCTGCATTCCTTCTATCCAAAAACGGAGAGAGGAGGCCTATTCCCAGCAGTGGGATAGTAACAGAGGTAACTTTACCTTTTTTTTACATCAGAGAGTTCATTCTTTGCAGATGCATATTTTCAATATGCATATATTCAAGCACATGTTTCATATAAAAGTCCGAGGTTGTTCTAAAAAATGACAATTGTTGCCTTTCACAGTTTTGTAAAATATTAATGAGTTAGGTCCTCCTACTTGTGGCTTAAGTAATCAGGTGTGGTTTTAATTTGATATTTAACAGTCGATTAACCCCTTGTAACAATCACGGGAAATTTAATTAAGCGACTAATCTGCTTTGATACGAAGTGTTTTGTTACCGGCGGGAAATGTATGGTTTCAGGGGAAGTGCTTCAGTGTGTATGGAGGGGTGTGCTTGGGGGGGACTGCGTTCTATATTCATAATTATGTAAAGGTGGATCGATATAACACGTATCTATGTAAGATTATTAACTATAAAGGTATTATATGCACTGGTAAACACAGGTCCCACAGTAAAATGTTTAGTTGAGATAGCAGTATATATTTTTAACGCTCAGTATTAAAGAGCTGTGATAGCCCAGCGGTGAGCCCGTGCGACTCTTTCGAGGGGGTCACGAGTTCAAACCCCGGGCAGGCACCAATGAGTTTTTCTATTAAAACTTATGTGTCTTATTGATAATCGCAATTAATCACACGCTCGGTGAAGAAAAACATCGTGACGAAACCTGCATATCTATCAGAGAGAACTCTGGAGATATGTGTAACCTACCAATCCGCATTTGAGCAGCGTGGTAGGTCTTAGCTCCAAACTTTCTAAATGATTTATAGAAGCAGGCGTTACTTTGCGGAATTCCATATTACACTATAACAAAACTACCTCGCTATAATCCGCACGGGTTAAGCGAATGCATGCAAAGCTAATGTGTATGAAGCAGGCAAAATCTACGAACCTTATACATGCCGAGAGAGGAGACCTATTCCCAGCAGTGGGATTGCAACAGCCTACTACTTTACTTACTTTACGCTACTAGTATTAAAGTGACTTAATTCTAAAAAGTTGTTTGCGGAAAATTGCAGTAAAGCGTAGCGTAGCGCCTACAAAATTCGTGAGTGTTGAAAGGATCCATAAGTGTAAACAGAACGAAAACACTAGTTCTTTTAATAGTTCGGGCCGTTATGCAATTATTGATATTGAAATAAAGATTTCAATGTATCTAACTCTACTAAACCTTATGTTGAATTAGGTCACTTTAATATTAATCGTGCGATATATCATAATCACTGTTTTACACACGTACGAATTTGTACATTAATTATATACTGTTTACTAAAAGTGTCGAAAAGACATCAATAATATTTACTATCAGGCTATAAGCTGACTTTTACCCTCTATTATTACCCTCTATTGAAGTCTCCACATTAGAAATCATGAAATACTAAGACAAACAGACTAAATTGTTTTCTTCGACAACAATGTTGATCCAAAACTAAGTACATACTGTATTTATCGCATAGCGGGGAATATAAGATTGACGATGATGATAAAAGACAAAGTAGGAACCGAAATAAGCTTGCGGTTCCTGCTTTGCGCCTTGCAAAAGTACATAAGTCGTTTGTGGATTGGGGTATAAGATATAATAATAATATTCGGCAATCTTCTTTAACTTCACTGTTACAGCAGTTTAAAAACACTATTAAAAAAGGCTAATACAGAAAGCCTACTATACTACTATACTACTATACTATTGAGGATTACTTAGACAATAAGAATGCGTTGATATAGCTCTTCGACCCTGTACAAGACATTAATAACTATATGTAACTAGTAATAAGAATTCTTTTTTGAAAAGAGCAACCACCGAGTTTCTTGCTGGTTCTTCTCGGTAGGAAAACCTTTCTTAACCGGCAGTTGATGTTGACGATTCAACAGTAGGTACTTGTTTATAAGTTTACTGCAATAAAGAAAATTTTGAATTGAATTTGAATTGAGTATAATGAAACACTACCTTTACTATACATAGTTTATAGATTACTTATTTTCATGTTTGGAACACATATCTTGTTCTTGTGAACTCCTGTACACGGATTAAGTTAATCAAGTAGACATTTACCTACTAAGTAGCGATCTCAGGTTATATACGCGACCACTGCGTTGTCACTTGCTATTTATTATATTTGCCACTGTATTTATCGCTTAAGCATAAAAGAGGTTGATTTGATTTTTGTCCTTTTTTTTGTAGGAAATTTGAGTATATTTTATAAAACGACGGTGTTTATCCTTTAGACTCATTCAAAAATAAGAAGCAATTTTTCATAAGACAACTCATATAATCTCTTTCAACAATTCAATACATAATGACGGTGACCTTGTTTTTTTAATATTATCCACCAACGACATGAAGGAGGTTGTATTTAAAACATGTAACAATTTATTTATTATAACATTAAGATACCAATTGTTTTAGTATCTCCTACTACTCGTAAGCATGGACTCCAACTGGTTTCTTGTTAGATTAATTATTATCAACCAAGGGCATTAATAAAGTTGTTCCGTTTGAACATCCATTTTATTCAATAAGAAATTTTAACTCGCGGTGGCTCAATCATGAGAGCGCGTACGCAACGGATTTGCGAGCTCGAACCAGATCAAGGGGTTTTCTATTATCTTAATGTGTAGCTAATAAGCGAAAATAAGCCTATGTGTTTATTTTCTATTTACTGCAAACACGTGTTTCCATAGAAAATATGTGGGGTGTATCGCCGTTCCAGATGATGACGCAGTATATATCGATAGAAACCGGCATCTTACCTCACCTCACATCTTATTTTATAGCCCAACTAGTTTCGAGCCCATCTTGAGCATTATTCATGAGCTCTTTACACTGCGTTATGGCGGCGGGAATTTTAAACTAAAAAAAATAGTTTGAATAATTAATATTAAAAAAACATCTTTCCTGTACACATATCATATACTCGCTATTATTTTTTTTGTCATTAGATTAATTTTCACTATTAATATTTAAATGTTTTTTTGGGTCTCCTATAAAATTTTAGTTTTAGCCGTTACGTATTGTTCTTCTGGAACAGCTATATCAAGCCTTCCAAACTGTATTGGAGCAGTGGTAGGTCTAAGCTGTACTCCCCGACGAGAGAGAAAGCGATTGTCTAGCTGAGGGAATTAAGTAAAACACTCGTGAAAAGCCTCTAGCTGAATTAACGAATTTAGATGAAATTTTCTCAAATTCAGAATAAATTTTTTAAGGAGGCTACATTGCTGGCAGCGATACAGAAGCGTTGATACCCTTACTATGTATATCATGCGTAACGTGCGGGGTGAGAGGGGTAGGTGGTCTGTAACGGCGCGCGCGTGGCGGCCCGTTAGCCCGCGCGCACATGTCGCCCCGGCACGCGCCCGCGCCTTTTTACCTTCCTTTTCTCTTTTTATTTTTATTTTCTCCCTTTGTTCCAATTTCGATTGCGGTACAAACATGTTCCGAATAAAAAATCATATCCCTGATATCCATGAACGGCGTTTTTTTGGTGCGGCTCGGTTCTGAGAGGGTGATTTTTTTGTTTCCCTTGACATCAAACACCTAGCTTTTGAACATGTTGCATTATAATAATCAAGTGTTTTTTTGAATTTTTTTATAAGATTCTTTTATAATTTTGTAATTTGTATTATAGCGGTGGAAAAATTTGCTCACTATATGCGTACGTAAATAAACGTGTCTGTTAGTTATTCAAGACCTAGGTATATGGCGCAGATCTGCGATTAATTTCCCTGCAAATCGTGGATTTCAATCTGAACACTAAAAAATCCTAAAGGTTCTAAATGTCTGAAACAAGTGTTGGCCCGTCGGAGCAGTTGGCAGTGACCTTACTTTAAGCTCCGCAGGTCGCGTGTTCCGTTCCAGCCGAGAGCCGAGATTCGAGTCTGGGTGTATGTATGTATTTAATTGTGTATTTAAAATTATATAAGTTAGTATACATATAGCAGTTGTCTGTCACCTATACCACAACTACTTTGGGGACGGACGACCGTGTGTGTAAATGTAATATTTATATTTATAATATTCACATTTATTTTTCTTTGAAGTTATGAGACGAATCTTGCATTGTGATTAGTGATCGATGGCAGATAACCACAAAAAGGTTCAATCTCCTTCATCATCTTCTTTTTCAATTGATGCAGGTCTACTGTTGAATATAGGTTTTCTCAAAGAAGTTCTAAGCTAAACGATTTAGTGCCGCTTGAATCCAGCGACTCTTTACGACCTTGTTAAGGTCAACTGTCCGCTTAGCAGGGGGTCTACCGCGCCGTTTTACGTTGCGAGGTTACTACTCCAACAACTTCGGAACCCAATATTCAACAGCTCATCATACTATATCTATGCATACCTGGTATGTATTGTTTAAAATATTAGTATAATCTTACAGGCAGAATATATAAATATTAAGAAGACGAATATAAACTAAAAAACAATCGCTTACCATTTGGTGATATGGAGCTCAAAGACTTTTAATGTGATAAAAATTTACACATTAAAGTTGAATCAAAAATAAATTCTCACTTAATATGAATCGTTAGTGACGTTGTTTTGTATGACATAAACTTTAATGCCTGTAACATAAGCTATATATTAACCCATCATTAATAATGCAGACTGTTTGCTGATCTGAAACATAATAGGTCAAATTAGATGATTCAAGTTAGATTTAAAAGTATTACGTAGTAAAAATAGTATTTTCACGAAATTAAAAAGTTTTAAAACTAACGATATGTTTATATGAATAAAATACATATAATGTACAGTTGATAGATACGTTTGCAAATCAAAATAAAACGCCTTATGACTAGGTACGCTTCAGCTGCAAACAGAACCGGTACCCGAGCTGGTTAGCAGCGGCCGACGCTGTTCCAACCCGCCATCCATACCTTGCAGTCAACTTTTATTAATTGGGCAGATGAGAAGCACGGCGACCATGATGAATGCCTAGCCCTTATATGGACAACGATTCGCGAAACCTTTTATAGATTCTCAATTAAAAGTGTCTATTATAGTTAATAGGGCGGTTGCACATTGTAGTTTATAGAAACAAGAATATTTGCTTTAAGTATAGGATAAAAAGCGGGCTTTATAACGGAAAGGACGATTAAGTGGAATGAAATATAGCGTGGGGGTGCGGGCGGCAGGTGGCTCCTTGTAGTGATGTCTTTACGTTTATCGATATCAACTTTTTCAATTAATTAAACATCATCAATTTAAACCATTTCTTCGTTTAGTTCTATTATTGTTTTGTTTTACATATAAAGTATGTATAAGATTGTAAAAATTAGAGCGTTTGAGGTCTGTCAATAATGCAAAAAGTGGTTTACAAGATTAGTCATGAGAACCCTCTCATGTAAACCTAAAAGTCAGACAGACAGAAAGACAGACATGACTTTCTCATTTATATTGTTATATAATATTATGTAGAATATTTATTTGTATTATATATTTATTTTACTATATTATTTTATTTTATAATGTTCTTGTAATGTTTTTTATGGTACATAAATAAATAGAATAATTTTAAATAAATAAGCCAAATAAAATAAAATTTATTTTTATATTACTTATTTTTATCTTTCCAATATAGACAAAAATAAATAATAAATAAAAAAATAAAAAAATAAAAAAAATAAAATGTAAACCTCGAGCCACCAGCTTCAATTTTATTTCATATCATAATCATATGTATTTTGTACTACACTGTATTTTAGGTAATTAGCTAATTTAGTGCATTTTCTTCGAGACAAATTCTAAATTCCATTACTCGTATGTTTTCCATTTTACGTTACACTTGCAGAGTGATTTGAGCCACACATTGTACAGGCCATAAAGAAAGATAATAATAATATATGTTGATTGTTCAAAATTTTAATTTCAAATAAGCGCAAAGTAAATAGAATGTCTACTATCGAAGCATAATAAATTGCTTACAAAAAGGTCATCATTGGAATAATAAAAAAAAAATAGCTGGCTATTTTTTGGCCCTACGTGAGAACACGGATTACATATTCAGAATGCTCAATTCAAATAAATCGATCGTTAAATTTGATAACGTTTTACATTAAAAATATCGAACACTTGGTTAATAAGCAACACTAGAGCACCCTCAGTCTCGGTCGACAAGATTCCGCGGCATGTGCGCCTTCTCCCTTAACGGATTTATTCAAACGCTGACGCGTGTCGTCACACGCCTTATTGCTTCACTTTTTACCGTATTTATGGTATCAATTTTGAACTGTCACGGTATGTAAATTTTTACGTGTTTATTTGCAAGTGAAACCTAGGAACACCAAAGTCTTAGTTCATTCTCGACTCGAGCCGTCTTTACTAAAATGAGCGATACATAGCCTAGCATAGAATTTTAAAATATTTAAGATTCATATTAAATATACTCGCAAGTGCATTTGCGACAATTTAGAGTTAAGATATCCTCAATATTTATTAGGTGGTTTATCAGTGAGCCCAAAGACATTACTATATGTTTATATCCTATATGATGGTATATGAGCTTAAACTGAACCAAGTTTCATCAATATCGCTTCACCGGATAAGCGATGAAAACGTAACAGACAGACAGAGTTTCAGTAATAGGCAGTTACTTCCTTTATCTTTAGAGGATCCTAATTGGTAGGTAAGATAAAGATAAAGATAAATATATTATTAGAATACCGTATTTTTAAGTTTATATGTCATATCGCAAAGTAACTTTTTGTTAATAAATTATGGTTGGCTAGTCTTCGATTATCGATTCAATTAAAATACGTTTTTATGGTCAGTATCATAAATTATAATTATATTCATAAAACCGCATGCCCAACCACAGTAGTCGGGTCCGTTTAAAAGTAATCTGAACACGTTTTCCAGCGTAACCCCAGTCTAATCTGTGTATAAGTTAATAATAACTATACACTTATGAAATTTTACTATATCATTTGTATTTTAATATTTTTGACTGTTGAATTGTAAAATAATTACATTCATTATATAATTCAAATTTTTTGCCTGATTTATATTTTAATTTATTAGTACTGTGATAGTCCAGCGCTGAGACCGCGCGAGTCTCTCCAGAGGGACTCATGGGTTTAAGCCCCCGGGCAGGCACCAATGATTTTTCTGTTAAAATTTATGTCTCATTTATAATTGCAATTTTTCACACGCTTTTCGATGAAAGAAAACATCGTGAGGCAACCTGTATATGTGTACAGAATTCTAGAGATATGTGTAACTACCAATCCGTATTAAAACGTAGTGGGTCTTAGCTCCAACTCTGTACTTCTGTCCAAAAATGGACGGAGTAGCCTTCCTTCCTTCCTTAGCCCCAAATATAATAATAGGCCATTACTTTATATAACCACTGCCGCCATGTGGTATCCGGCTGAGTAGAATAGACCACCCTCATTTCTTACCGAGGTGTCGTAAAAGGCGATTAAGATAAGTTGACCCACCGTGTGGTATCCGATTGAGTAGAATAGATCACCCTCTTTCTTACCGAGGGGTCGTAAAATACGACTTAGGTTGTTGACGTCAGGCAGGCGGCCGATCCTAAAATACGTATCCAAATTATATGACGGCATATTTGCAACATGTTGTGCCGACCCCACTTAGAGTGGGATAAGGGCAGGAGAATAATGAATTTATATAACCATTGAAAGACGATTTCAAAAACTATTTATTTGAAGCTTACAATTGCTTGGCAAAATATTTCTGTTAAATTATATAGACTTTAATGAGTATTAGAGAAGTTTGGACGTAAAAATACTATTAAAATAGATGTATGTAACAATTACTTATTTTAATTTGTCCATGGGGTTGTACGAGTGGTTTAATTAGCTTCACTTCTCATTTTCTATAACGAGCGAAGCCTTTTATCACGTAGATGGACAGTAACAAATTGTTACTTTAAAAAGATTTAAGTATTTTCCAAAGTCACCTAGGAACATGAGAGCATTATACCGCCCGCCGCGAAAGCCAAGCAATTTATTTATTACTCGAGTCCATATTTTATAAATTATTTACCTATGGTAAAACTTATACAATGCGCGAAGTTAATACTGATGGCGATTTATATAATTTATTGCGTTGCAAAAAATATGTACTTTATACGAATGGTTATATCAATAAAGGCGGTAAACGTTTTTAGAATTTATGAGGGCTTACTTCTCGTAATATGATAATAAGTGATTTAATTAATAGTTACATAAAGTTTTCTTTTAAGTGCCACACTTGAAACCATTTATTGTACTAACTACCTTTTTTAATTACTAGCAATGCCCCGCGGTTTCACCCGCGTACATACCGATCTCGTGGTAGTGGAAAGTTTACTCAGGCGTACTAAAGATTCATTTTTGAAAATTAAAAGTTTGGCCTTGGGACTTATTAATGATTTAGACAAAGGAAGTTTAAAGTTACTGGAAATTTAATTCTTTTAAAAGGTATAGGTATATCCGTTTATGTCATTGGTAACCTTGGAATAAGAGCTAACTCACCAGTTGTAGGCCCTGTTATAATGATTGCTACAGTGAATTTGTTATGGCATCATTTTCTTTAGAGTGTCATTTTTTCAAATTCGTTACATCTTTTGATTGGAATGTCCGATTTTAATAATTTAAAAAGTATTTTACAGGTATTGAAACAGTTTTTAATAAAATATGACTTAATGGGATAAAGATTAATACGGATATACGAATAATATAGTTTGATTATTGACGGCACTTTTCTTTTACGATGTAAAAAATTAGTTATATTGGCATAACTATAATAGTTAGACATATCGCGGACTTTTTTTGTGGATATTGATACGTTTTATAATAATGTAGAACATTTTTTTGTTCTATCATCAATAGTTTCTGCAGCGCACACGATGAAAGATTTTTACGACAAAATTTTTCACACCTTTTTACAATTTTGTTAGGGATCCCTATTGTTTTTGAAAATGTCGTATAGCCTCTGTGAAGAAGCAGCTTTCCAATGGTGAAAGAATTTTTGAAATCGGTCCAGTAGTTTTTGCGCGAAAACATTACAAACATACACACATACATACGAACATAAAAATCTTTCCTCTTTATAATATCAGTATAGAAAAGCTTTATGTACCTTGACTTGTATGCGTGTTGTATGTGATGGTGGAATCTTCCAAATTAAATTTAACCTACTTTTTGGTGTTTCAGTGAGCTGAAACTTTACATACAGGTCCAGTCCCGATGTCAATGCATGTGTAAAAATATAAATATAAACATATAAACATATAAACATGAAATTTTGTTTAAGCTTTTATTTTTATTCTACTTATTTTTACTTGTTCTACAATTATGGCTTCTTTACAATTATGAATACTCGATTCATATTGTATATAGAAGAAAACCATTTTAAATCATAAATAGAGATTTTAAAACCTTATTATATAGTTTTGTAATTCTTTTCTTCTTATAATTGAGTCAGCATCTATATATACATTATATCTGTCATATATAATACATACATATCTATAGAAATTAGTTATAGTAGTACTGTTTAGTACCTACATTGTATCAATAAATTACTGAAAAACAATATTTTGCATTTTAGTTAACATCGTTAGTAATTTTCAAAGATAGGTTTTTTAAATTTGTTTATTATGCGCTATAGTTTTTATTTATAATCAAAACCTACAGCATTCAATGTTATTATGTGGTATACAAAGACAAATCTCTTTTGTATTTAATATACAAAATATGGGACAAATACACACACGGTCGTCCATCCTTAATTCGTCCAACTTAACAGTACTAACTAACTAACGTGACAGACAACCGGTAAATATAAAAATATATAACTTTAATATAAATACTTAATTATGTATGTTATGTATATGTACACTCAGACTCATGAACCTTGCTTGAAGAAATTTGCTTATAGAAAATGTTGCCCCTGAGCGAGAATCCAACCTGCGACCCGCAGAGCTGAAGTGATAGTCACCTGCGCAAACGAGCCTGTATAATATTATTAAGGATAACAGTTATGCACAGGCATGAGAGTCGCAGGGCCGGGAGTCATATGGTGAGCGACGCGTCGCGCGCGTCGAAACCGTAAAAGCTCAAGCCGCACGCGCAAACACATGCCTGCCGCACACAAAGCTGAGCATTGTAAGCTTGCGCCACGCCCTGCCCACTCATTAAGATATCTCACTCAATTCTTCCCTAATTGCAACCATTCTTGCAAACTATACATATGTTCTCAACAGCGAGGCCGCGTTGCTATATTACGGTTTTTGGATTATTCCGTCCGTAATGAATATGCGCGTAAGTCAACCAAAAGCACGTTCATCTTTAGATTCATTTTACGCTCTTTAAACTATTATTAAACTTTTTATACGGTCTAAAGTTTTTACCATTTTGACGTAAGATTACATAGAGAGGATATGGACATATTTCATTGATATTCAAGTCCATTTCAATATAAGGTAACATGTACGCAAATACTGAATAATTAAATATATGAGAAATAAGTAGCATTTGACCACTACATTTAAAGCAAAATAATAGCTACAGTACTCTCAAGCCCTTCAGTTATCATACAAAAATCATATGAACCATTCTAATTTGAAAACAACCATACATTTTCGTATTAGTTATATTACTATGGTAGTAGCAATAATATTTATTGCATGAAGTATTGTGAATAAAACTGTAGTATGTTTATTTCATTATTGATAGGTTTACTGGATATCTGTGACTAATGTGAAGTTATATGCAGTTTTCTTTGATATAATTTAATAGCATATGCGCATGCACCTGCCTTTGCAAAAAGCAGGCGCACGCTTCATACAGTGAAGTTCGGAATTCGTCGCAGCCAGTGGTTTTTAGACTATTTTTACTTTATATGCTGTTTACCGGTAGTTGATTGGTAAGGTGCATTGCCAACCCTATATGGTATCATAAGCCAAATTCTTCTAGTGTCATACAGTCTAAAAACTCATTATTAATACGTATATATAGTCTTTGCAATGTCTTTTTTGCAATCTAAGTAGCTTTTGCAAGTTCTTGTAATAATTAACTGTATTTTTGTCTTATTCGTATATCTATTTCATTAATATTTACATTCATATTTGAATAATATTCACCATAAACATTGGAATAATATCAATAATTCATCTTGTGTTTTTCCTAAATGGAATCTATACAAACTGAAAGTTTCACGAGAAAGTTTTAAAGGTGAATGAGTTGTATAAACTCATTTGCAGTCGAGCAATATAATACTAGGAAACATATTTAAAAAATAAAAAAATACGTACTTTCATTTCACTATCCCACTGCTGGACGAAGGCTTCCTTTGTTCTTCAAGAGAAACAATGTTGAGATGAGACCCACAAAACGGCTTTGATTTGGATTTGCGTAATACATATCCAAGCATAGTTATGCAGGTTTATCGTAATATTTCCTTCGCCGTAAAGGACATGGTGAATCTTAAATATCAATAAAGCACAAATGTTCAACAGAAAATTGAGGTACCTCTGCGGGTTTGAAACAACAAATCTAGGTAAAGAACTTAATTGCTAGCTAAAAATTTTGCTTATCTCTCAATTATAAGTAAATTAATAGATAAATATATGGGACATTTAAATATAATATATATTTCGTTAAGTTTAAACTTATCATCAATTAAAAATAAACAGATCGAAGCACCGTTAAACGCGAATCGTTTCCAGAAGATCGAAAGTGAACGCCCGAGAGAATATCTTGAATCTGGTCCCAGATTGGAATCAATTAAGCGAGTTGCTCCCAAGCCGGACTTCGTGCCACCTGCTCGATACTCTTCGAGACGCAAACACGTCAATAGATTTTCCGACAATTTTACAAAGATATTCTGATTCATACATATTTTTCTAGTGTTTTACTCAGTGATATAAATTTGCTACACCAAAACAAACAGGTAAGCCAATAGCCTAAAAATGGTTAAATTCGTAAAAATTATAGCTACGATGTAGTTCGTATTTATTAAAGTGGTTATTTTAACCACTTTAATATCTTAATCCTTAATTATTTTAATTAAGGAAAGTTTCGGCTTTTTACTACCACACAGCCGGACCATACGGTTTGAGCAAAAATGATCCAGAGATATAAAAGTTTTCTTACGATGTTGTCCTTCATCAAAATTCTGTGATAAGTTGTAAATATCTATTAGCCATCACATATAAGTTTTTTTATTAAACTTATATGGCTAGTACCCGGGGTTTAAAACCACAATCCTCTGGTCATATGGTCTCACCGTGCCGCTATCACAGCGGTTGAATATAATTCGTAAAAGTTATTATAAACGTCGGATAAAATTGTCGTTAACCATATTAATCTCGGAGGCATTGGCGCATAATAAAAAGGCTACCGAAGCGGCCGCCCTCGCAGCTTTATGCAACGGCTAAATTGCTACTATTAATCCCCACTCATGCGCAGGATCTTTTTACGCTTTTATTGTGAGCATTATTTTCATGAGAAAGCCGATTACGTTTGTGACAGACACTATAAGCTAAACTGTAATTTTATACCTATCTTTAATTGAATTGAAATAACATTTGACGGATATCTAATGATGTTGTCATCTTCGTATATTATACTTCGTGGAATTTAGTAGAATACTATTCTAAATATTTTGGTAAATACGATTGTTTTCTATAAACAACGGTCATACATAATCTTGTCATTTATGTTCATCAAATTGTAGCTCTTGATGTATAATAGAATTATTTTTGTATTCATTTGTGAAATAATTTTTGTGTTTAATAGAATTATAATAGAATTATATACTGGTTAACATTTATAAAACAACATCGGCGAAATATTACATTTACAGATTAGATTAATAACATGTAAGTAACAATATTCTAGAATTCTGGCAATAACCTTTACGATTTTTCCGAGCTTTGGTAGCTGTTGCTATACTAGTGCACTGAACACAATTGGTAAGTGAAATTGTAAATTGTACGTAGTTGTTGTAAGTATAGTAATAATTTTTAAATAATCCACATTACATTATCTATAATAATTTTTGCATTTGAACGTTATCTCACCTGATTTTTTCATCTTATTTTCACTTTAATTTTAACCGTCTGCTTAGCGCATCCACGTTCTTTCTGTGAGTGTGACTGAACTACGCTACCGCCCTATAGAAATATATCATTATATTAAAACTATATAAAATTTCTGATGACAGAAATAATAAAAAGTTATGTGTATAAAGGCCATGTAAAACATTTGATTAAAATCAAATTAAAAAAACAGAGGGGAAGCATAGTGTAGTAGCGCTTTCCATATCAGTAAAACAGACAACTCTAATGCGTGTGTGCGTCGCACGCGCCTTATAATTGCTTGCAAAGGTCGCTTGCGCACATTGCGCCCGAACGGCCTGCTGCCGTCTTCGACACTGCCGCCTGAGGCTTCATTCTGACTTACCTTTATGTGTGCTCGTAACGAACGATCTACGAATACGGCAGTTACACATAAAATTATTTTGAATCAACTCCACCTTTACCCGTGTATATAAAATAAATTTCCAGTTTAATATTTTTATCATCATACTCTAAAAACTGAAAGCTGTGATAGCCCAGCGGTGAGACCGCGCGGCTCTTTCGAGGGAAACACAAGTTCAAACCCGGGCAGGCACCAATGAGTTTTTCTATTACTCATGTGTCTAATTGATAATTGCAATTTATCACACGCTTTTCGGTGAAGGAAAAGATCGTAAGGAAACCTGCATATCTCTAGAGAATTCTGGAGTGTGTAACCTACCAATCCACATTGGAGCAGCGTGGTAGGTCTTAGCTCCAACCCTTCTCTACAGAAACGGAGAGAGGAGGCCTATTCCCAGCAGTGGGATTGTATCAGGCCGCTACTTTACTCTAAAAACACTTTAATATATATCAAAGATATTTTTCCTTTACACTTTTTCAATAAATAAGTAATAAATTTTCTCAAAAGTCAGCTCATTTATTTCAACAATTCGTCACATTGACGGTGACAAAGTGTTTTTTTTAATATTATTGACCTAACGATTCGAAGAACGTATTTGAAACACGTAACAGATATTATGTATGTGTGTTGAATTTCACGAGATTTTCCCTTTTCATTATCATGTAGTAAATAAATCCTTTTTCCCTTTCTCTTAACTCATACACTAGCTACGATTTTCTATTTCCATATCTGATATAATTTAAAATAGTCTTTAAGAATTAGAAACGATTGGAAACGGCTATTTGAAGGTCAGTGTGAGACCTTCCCGAATTTTGCACCATTCACGCTTTACAACCAAATCCATCGAAAAATTTATTAGTCTTACCTTATAAAACACGTTACCCATGTTATATTTAAGTGTGTAATTTTATCCTTTTTGTAAATATATGAGTTAATGAAAAAAATAGAACGATTTAAATAATAACTTAATAGATCAAGCAATACTAAACGATATAAATATTTAAGCACAACAAATTAATTTAGTTAAATGGTTTTTGGTCAAAAATAATTAAACTTTAAAATAAATTATTCAGTACCCATAGTAATATTTTCATGTATTACAACTGTACAATGAAGTATAAAAAAAAGTCCGTAAAAACAGCTTATTTAATAGGTCTGTGATTATTACAGTCAAAGCGCATCTTCGATGAATGATACAGCGATTGCAGTTTGCAAACTGTGTAATAAACATATATTTTTATAAACATTGGCACTTTGATCGCTATTTAAACTTAGAAGTTTATAATGTAGTTAAGTCTTAAAAAAAGATCTTAATCTCAGAATTTTATGTTTAACGACGCTGCGACGTAACCATAATAAGTCTGCCTTAGTCACCTTGTAGTTTGCGCTATAGTACGTTCAGGGTATAAACTACATAGATTATACTCCACTCATTTTATATCACAAGACGAGCATAAGAACATACCCTAGATAATATCGAGTAACCGAAACAATCGCGAAAGAAACAAGGTTATATTTTATTTAAAGTGCTTGTAACGTTTTACAATATATATGTAGAATATTTCTAAACGCAATGCGAAAGTCCGTCTTTCTTAGTGCGGATTAGTTATGAAAGCGTGTAACGCTTTCATAACTAATCCGCTCATAATAATCCACTAATAGAAGCAATATCAAAGAAATTTAGTATGATTAAAGCTTATATACCGGAGTAACATGTAGAATAAGAAATGCCCGGTTTTCCTTCGTGAACGGGGAAAAAACATATAAAAGTAAAGTAAAATAATAGTAATAGGCCTCCTCTCTCCGTTTCTAGAGAGAAGGGTTGGAGCTAAGACCTACCACGCTGCTCCGGATTGGTAGGTTACACATATCTCCAGAATTCTCTAGAGATATGGGTTTCCTCACGATTTTTTCCTTCACCGAAAAGCGTGTGATAAATTGCAATTATCAATTAGACACATGAGTTTATATAGAAAAACTCATTGGTGCCTGCCAGGGTTTGATCTCGTGTTCCCCTCGAAAGAGTTGCACGGTCTCACCGCTGGGTTATCACAGCTTGAAAAAAAAAAGAAAAAATATATACTTGACAGTATTTTAATACTAAAATCGACGCGAGGTGCCGCTAGTGATTAATAAATCCTGAAAATCAAAGAAATAATAAGTTTTGTCATTATAAGTAAGGCTAATGGGATACATGTCATACATGTTCGTTAAAATACAAATTTCATTTAGTTGTTACTTTGTATTACATGTTAATACTAAGCATTAGATTAAGAATACTAAGCATATTTATGGTAAGATATTTTATGGTCTTTTTAAAACTATAATAGTTATTTTCATTAGCTGTAAAAGTGTATATACACATTTTATCCACAAATTTTTTCAACTCTCCTCGTTAATAAATCAATCTTTATCGATAGAGATTAAATTTTTATCTTCTAAGTTTTATAGACTGATATATCTTCATAACTTTAGCGGTACCAAAATATTTAAATATTTTCTAATAAACCATAATTCGCCTTTTTTAACTTTATTAGCTAAAGAGCTTGTAAAAAGTAAAAGTAAAGTAGCGGCCTGTTACAATCCCAAAGTTGGGAATAGGCTTACTCTCTCCGTTTCTGGAGAGAGAAGGGTTGGTGCTAAAACCTACCACGCTGCTCCAATGCGGATTGGTAGGTTACACATATCTCCAGAATTCTTTAGAAATATGCAGGTTTCCTCACGATGTTTTCCTTCACCGAAAAGCGTGTGATAAATTGCAATTATCAATTAGACACATCAGTTTTAATAGAAAAACTCATTGGTGCCTACCCAGGTTTGAACCCGTGTTTCCCTCGAAAGAGCCACACGGTCTCACCGCTGGGCTATCACAGCTTGAGCTTGTATGATTGATGTCAAATTAGAAAGCCCTTACTTTTACTTACAATTGCAACTACTAAGTCACCAAACATTTTAAAAAACCTATATGCTAAAATCATTAATTTGGAAAAAATAAAGCTTATCTTTCTTAATTGGTTATAATTAAATTATATCATATAATATCATATGTAGCAGAGCGGCTAGTACTTTTAAAGTTATAATTTTATTTTATTTTCGTTTTTTTATATGGAAAACTTACACACCATCGTCCATCTCCAAAGACGGTAACTTAATACTGGTGTTATGGATGACGCATAACTGTTACATACTAAATATATAATTTTAAATACATACTTGAATACAAATATACACTGAGCCTCGAAGAACCAACAAATACTTAATAATTATACTTAATAATAATAAAAATAATTATAACAAAGTAGACTTTATGTGTTCATAACGTTTAACTGTTAGCTTTAGATGAATACCAACAATTGAATTTCTACGATATATGACAAAATAACCCATATCAAGGATAACATTAGTTTCTTTTCGGTTTTCATTATTCTGTTAGTCCTACCGGCTTATATAGCGTACGGGACGGTGAACGGACGGACGGTGACGGGAGAACGTAGAACATGGCCGTAATTTTTATATACGGATTACGTACATCGTCCTAAGGGTTTATCCCGTAAAGCTAGCCAATGCTTATAACATTAACACTCCTCGTCTGAACAACTACGTTCTATGCCAGGTGCTTACAATAGCAGCTGATTGTATATCATTTGCTTGTGCTTACTATTACCAGAATTTAATGACAATTCATGATCTAATGAAATTTATTTTAAGTATCAAGTTACTAAGACTGTGAAATAATAAGCCCAACTAATGTATTTAAGGTTTTAAGGATTAATAATGTATGCGTATAAATACCTTTTTAAATACTGCATCGTATTTTTTAAAAGCAAGTATGGGTATAGTATATTATCAAATAGTTTACAAGAAACTCTTAACGAATTAACGAGGTTACCTACCCACATAGATTTTTATAGAAAGGTATTGGTAGAAATCGTATAATAATCCGTGCATCTATTTTTGAGTGTTGTCGCTAAAAGACAATTGAACGCGAGACGAGACTTTGATTTACAAATCAAATTTACAAATCAATATTACAATATTAAAGGCAAAGACAATTTATGTCATCAATCCTAAGGTAAATTGACTGTCAACAAAAACCGCTATTTTGTAGAACTTTCACTTTTTTCACAGAAAGTACTTGATTGCAAATATCGTATAAGCGTAATCTAGAATTACCACCCAAAAACTGCATGAAATAATAACCTTATATAATTTTTGGTTATTAGGTATCTCAAATATCAATGACATCATTAGCTACAAAATAATTTTTGGGATAGCGGGTTTGCTAATCATAGTGATTATTAACATTAACCTTAAAATTACTTATCTACTATATAAATGCTTATTTTTCACTGTGTGAATAAACATTTTTGTTATCTAATCTTATATTATAAAGTGATGAGTATAGCCATTTTTCAAAATTAAATGCGTGTATGCGGCATAATCGCAATCCAGCATACACGCAGTGCGCAGCTATAAATAAAACTTTCGCAACGCAAGCGCGTTAAATCGAAACCAACGATGGTTGGAACCCGTCCTGCACCTGCGACAATTTTTATAGTATACATTTACATTAATTCATTTAGTCCTGTTTTCAGCGCGACGTATAAATAGGTTAGCCGGTAAATGGTCTAGGTGGGACGTCCTATGATGGGCATCGGGAATGTGCGCGACGCAACGGTTAAGTCCTGATGGTTCACTGAATGCTTTCCCATAAAAGGCGTAGAGATGCAAGGTGCTAATATTATTTAACGTTTGATTTAAGCTTCATGAATATTATTAATATAGATGGAAATTAATAACATATATTTTAACGATGTTATTCATAAAACATTTGGTATATTAATAATTTAAGGTAAATTATTAATTCTTTCGAAATTAACGTTGTACATTAATAATTTAATAATTATACGTTAGAATTAGTGGTGTTCATAAGAAACTCACTTTTGTTTAATGTAAATAATATTTCTATAAATTATTAGAAATAACTTGAAAATAATTGGATTTTCGTAGAATTTCGAGAGGTTATGATATTAAACAACTAGCTGCGACCGCGGCTTAAACTGCGCGAAAATCAGTGTTTCTCATAGTTAAGCGATAACTTAATTTCATAATGCATTATTGACCTAAACTTTCCTCGAGAATCTTTTAATAAAAACTTGAAAAAAATCCATTCAATAAATTTTGGGAAAATCAATCACTTACAAGCTTTTTGGGGCTTTGTTTTATAATATGTATAGATGTTAACAAATCCTTGTTACTAAACACATAAAATTGCAATGTTCTAATTACTCATTATGTTCGAACTATATAAAAAATATATCATCAATTACGTTATAATATAAAGTCATTATAAATAACGTAATTGAGTACGGCTAATTTGTTGCGGGACTTAAGTGGTAAAACTGTGTGACAGTCTTTATCAGTGTCCTGTCGACTGGTTTGAACATCTTGCGAGTCTAGTCCTGTTAGCCGCTGCCACATTCCGTGTTGTTGTCCTTAAATATTTATACATTGGCAATTTATAGAGGGATAATTACAGATGTATCCTTGTGGAAACCAGATATTTTTATAGTTAATTGAATATTGTTGATATGAAAATGCAATCAATATATTTATTTAAAGAAATAAATAACGTATGATTTTTAAAAAACTTAACGTGTATTTAGTTATATTTATGTTCGAATATATTTTGACATCGGGGATCTATAAGCGTTTAACTGTAGCTTACTAACTCTATCAGGCCTATAACGAACCCAAATTCATTCCGAAGGGATAATTTACTGTTAGCCCTGGCGAAAAGCTTCACCAGAAAAGGCAGGTGAGCTATAAAGCAACGTTGAGGGTAGAAAAAGTTGAGAGTGAGAGTGATCGTGAAAGCTTTGTTAGCGTCCAAGATATTTATCCAAAGAGCACCTGCACTGAGATCATAGAAATTAGTTTGAAAATTTTAATACGTACGAGTACCTATTGAAATTATAAGAGAATTGTGTTGCATTTTTGAATAAAAGTACTTCTTTAAATAACACGGAAAATTATTAAAAAGAAACTGTTTATTTATAAAACTACTTACACAATGATATCATCATTCTCCTGCCCTTATCCCACTCTAAGTGGTGTCGGCACAACATGTTGCAAATATGCTGTCATATAATTTGGCTACGTATTTTACGAACGGCCGCCTGCCTGCCGTCAACTTACCTTAGTCGCCTTTTACGACACCTCGGTAAGAAATGAGGGTGGTCTATTCGATACAGCCGGATACCACACGGCATTTACCTTAGTCGCCTCTTACGACACCTCGGTAAGAAAGGAGGGTGGTCTATTCTATTCTGCCGGATACCACACGGCTTAACTTACACAATGATAATGAGTACAGTAATAAAGTCAACTTTAGAGAAGATAAGTTCAGTATAATAATGTTTTATTTTACTTAACTTAATTCGTATAATATATATTAGTACTTACTTACATAACTTGGTTAAGCTTTTAAAGTTTATCACTATGTATTACTTTTACAACTGAATCTGCCTATCCACCAGCTTAATTTATTTTGTTCACACACTGTTTACTCCTAAGTCATTAATTTAACACGTGGTGTAAACATGGGAAGTCACTTAAGATTCTATTAGGTGGACATCAAAAGAAAGGATCCGGGCTAACCGTCTGCAACTTTTTATAGCGAGGTTAACACTTTCCCACATAATTCCTTTCATAATATTGTCTACTTTACTGCATTGCTAATATTTATAGTTAAAACTGCAGCTGCTGACATTCAAAAGTGATATTCACCAAAGAATATACGTAAATATAAATTAGTTTTAGAAGGGAACTACAAAGATATGAAGCAGACTAAATGTTATCATAATCCCCATATATGCGTGCCCAATAAAGAAAAAGATTAATAGGACTCATATAATCATTATTAGCACTCTTTTAAATTCTATTTTTTACTATATATATATAACAAGCGCCAATATAACGCATAATTACATTTAAAGGTTAATTAACTGATAAAATGAGTATGTACCTACAAAAGACATCAACGCGCTCTCTAAACTTTATAGAAACCCTCAGAACTTTCTCCCATAAAACATGTGTAAAATATTTTTATACCGCGATATTTTTTATGCTTCGCCTTATGATAGTCAAAAAAATAATTTGGTTTTTATATCATACGAAAATGTGGTACCGTAGGCACATCGTTCAAACTTATAAGAATACCTGTATGAGGAATACAAATCAATGGAAGTGGCTCCGCGGATGTTGCTTTAAATATCACAAGTTATAAAAGGGAAAGAATAGATCAAATTGTACCTAAATGTGTATTATTTGAGTCAGATTAAAAATATATTTAAGTTCTTATTATATTAAGATATTATTACAGTGAAAAAAATATTAAAATCAACACTGAAATTAATAAATTAGATGCACGTTTAAATTTCACAAAAAATTAAAAAAAACTTAAAACTTTGAAAATAACAGTAGCGGCCTGTTACAATCCCACTGCTGGGAAATGGCCTCCTCTCTCCGTTTCTGCAGAGAAGGGAGCTAAGACCTACCACGCTGCTCCAATGCGGATTGGTAGGTTACATATATCTCCAGAATTCTCTAGAGATATGCAGGTTTCCTCACGTTGTTTTCCTTCACCAACTAAATTACAATTATCAATTAGACACATGAGTTATAATATAAGAACCCATTGGTGCCTGCCCGGGTTTTTAACTCGTGTTGCCACGAAAGAGTCGCATGGTCTCCCGCTGGGTTATCACAGCTCAAAAAATATTAAAATTTCATTAATTTCGGTTGACAATGTAGAAAAAAACCAAATTATTAGGATAATTTTAATTATGAATAGCGGACGCAAACACGCGTTGATGTATCTTCTTTACGAGTTATGCTCTCATCGAGCTCTCGCTCGTTGGTATTAGTTTGGAAATAAAACTATAAAACGTTTTTGTGTAAGCTCTGTCTATTCATAAATCCATTCAATGGTTCTTTATCGCGAACAGACAGGCAGACAGACAGACGTAGCGAAGACTTAATAATATGTAAAAATTACATTTCTAGTAGGTATCGCTAATTCTTTGTATGATAAGGTTTGGAAGTCATCGCTTCAGTTGGCCGCCGTGGATTCCCACCATATGGCGCTCACATGCCCTCAGCCCTCCGAAATTACAGGTTACCTCGATTGCGTTCATTGAATTAAAGCGAAGGGCTATCTATTACTGCAGTAACGTCAAACGTTATTCAAATTAAACACACAAGCATAAAGTTTGTCTTAAATAGACTTCGCGAAGGCAATAACATCAAAGTTTACTTATCATCTCATTGTATGTTAAACATAAATTCAATTTGGACAAAATTGTAGGTGAAATTTTTACCAAATTTGGATTAAAACAAATATTTTCATATATTTTAAAGTATTTTTTTTAATTCAAAAAAGTTTCCGTATTTCAAATAAAAACGACTTAAAAAATTAAATTATTACGTTGGACCATAATAGTATCTTCATCTCGTAAGAACCTTAGATGGCGTGAATCGAATAAAACCTCGTATCTAATGAGAGAAATTAATATTTTTATAAAGGTAATAACTAAAAAAAATATATATATGTATAATGGAAATAAAATTAAGGCCCAATTATTTAAAAAACTTTTTTCTACAAGTTGAAATTATTTTTCTTCTAGAGAACTAATGATGTAAATAATATTAGATATTCACTATCATTCTCGAGTTATTTGATATGTATAAAAAATAACCTTTCAAATGATATATATCGACTTAACGGGCATGGAATTTATAAACTGCATGTTTAAACTTTAAATATATAGTGTTAATGTCTTTTTTACTACTTTCAACTTATAAAAAAACTTTAAACTTATAAGTACAGTGGCACCATCATGATACACGTACAAGGGACTCCAAACAATTTTGCAGAGTACTAACTAATATCATAGTTGGAAAGAAACATATTAGGGTAAAACTCAGACGGATATAAATAATATGCCTCGTTTGTGATGAAAGGCATGGCAAATTGGCGCGATGGTCTGACATTTAATTATGAATGAATAACAATTGTTTTAGATTGATCCAATATGCCGAAGGCGGCGGGCCGTTATCTGATGAAATATGTCCGTTATGATTGGCAAACAAACAGTATGGCGCCGCCATATGTCGCGGCACGTGCGCCCGCGCATCACCCGTGCTGCTCACTCGGGGATGAAACTATAGCCATTAAAACCGTACAGAGGTCCTTAATTCCTTATTTAAAAGAAAAGTAGCTTATATATTAAACATTGTATTACAAGTAACATTACATGTTAAACAGTTTGCATGGAGCCTCTACTAAAATGCTGTATCTCTTGTTGACTCAGCTTTATAGAACAGAGGCTGCCAAACGGGCGTCGAAACTGAAAAAAAATCCACAACAATTACATCCCGAGAAGATGCAATCTTCTCTAGTTTATTTTAATAGATTTCATTAAATTTATATAAAAATGATATTAATTAATAAGCTTATCTATTATCTATTATTAATAATCGTTCAAAGTGATAAGATAATTCATCATAAGATTATTTACTCGTTGACTTCTAATAAAGTTATAAAAGAAAAACATTTAGAGACCAAAGAAATACTTATAACGCTTTCTTATAAAAATGATTTAATAAAAAAGCTATTACAACTAGAATTAATTCTGATCTCTCTATCACCTCCTATGTCTATATACGTGGGAAGCCATCGTGGGCGCGCTACCCATCCGTCAGCGTAATCGCTTGTTAATCATTTTTCAGTTGATGGGGTTTATTGTGGCCTCCACTGTTAACATTATCCGAAAAAAAATGTTTGCAAATTTTTGTAGAATATGACGTATCATATTAGGAAATCGTGAAACTAATAACGCGCAACTAATCTAGTAAACAGAAAAGTAATAAAATGAGAGCCCGTATCGTTCAACTGTGGTTCAGCCCTACCATTGACATTGAACTCTGTGCTTGACATCAGGGGAATATCGGGCAAGAAATACCAAGCTTTAAAAATGCATCAACAAACGATAGATTAATTTTATATTAAACGGATATATTAAAAAGAAATACTTAGTTTTACTATAGAAAAATAATGTTATTGTATCTAGTTTGCATTAAATCAGATCACAATTCTCAATTCAAGTCTTTTAAGTTTTTCATATTTATACTTTCACTGCTGAACATATACATAAGTTCCTAAAAAAGTCGTTAAAAGTTTGAAAGTTGATATAATGATCATCTTACTAATTATTCGTATATCGAGCAAGATAAGATTCGCTCAATTCTTGTCTCTCCACGTGGCAATGTTTTGGTATGAGGTTGAAGTAATAAACTGGCTTTGACTGCGGTTTCTAAGTATCCTCGATGGAATTCCACACTATAATAGAAAAAAAATATTACGGCTATATAGCCGTAATATTTTTTAATTGTTCTGGAGTATAATTATAATTATACTATAATTATAATTATATTATAAATATACTCCAGAAGTCAGTGACAAACTCCTCAATAAAGCAATTTATCATAAAATAAATATTAAAAAATTTTGAATAGAAAATTCAGGAATAGACACACTGATTTACTGTTGCTTATGATTCAGATGAAATTTACAGATACTATTTTAATAAAAAATATATATATAAAAACTAACGTGTCATATTTGAGCAGTCTTCGCTTTAATTGGACATGCGCATCGTTGCACTGGATGGATAGAAATATTTTTTATGAGAAATTTTAACATGTCCAATTAGATTCAACCTACCCATTATGGGTGCGGTGAGCCGTGAGCGGTGACGCGAGCCCGCATACGGCGCTGATTTGCATTCGCCTCCAAACAGATCGAGACGAAAAGATAACTTTTAAAACGAAATAAAAAGCGTCAATATCACACAAGCGTTTAACTGAAAATAAAAGCCCAGGAAAAAACATAGATAGACACTGAACATAAATTAAGTATATCATGTACTTGAGACAAGAACGAAGAAAGTGTAAGAAACGAACGTCAGGGGTTACGCCACTCTAGGATTTTCTAAAAATAGTTTTTTTATAGTTAATCTCAAAACTACATGTTTAAAATTGACTGGAACCAACCATTTTATAATACTTAAAATAAATTACTGATTTCACATTTATTGCCAAATGTAACCAATATTCATTTGCGATACGGGTTATTAATGAACTTCATTATCAAGAAAATAATATTGTTTTAATTTATTATTATATACAAAAAGGAGATGTACAAGTATTTGTCATATCGTTATTTACACTATTTAAAGTTTTCGTGTGGATTTATTAAACACTTTATCATTTATATTACCCAAATTATTACAGGTCCATTCGTTCTCACAGGATATCAATTTAAACATAAATTATTTCGCTAATTAAAAAGATAACAATTGAAAAAAAAACTTGCTAATCAACGAGTCCTTTTAGTTTCGATTTAGATAGAGGATCTATTTGGACGATAAATTTTTTTAATATTTATTGATAGATCCATATAAAATGCCTAGATATAACATCAATTCATCTTGCGATACGAAAAGTGCCAAATGGCTGGGTTCACCCATTGGTTTCGTTTTCTCGGACACTGTCCGAGTCTGTTATATCTGTAACAGACTCGGACAGTGCCCGAGAAGACAGAAAGGCGCAAGATTAGACTATGAACGGCTCTGCACTGTGCGCAAACCAAATACAAGACATTAGTGGTTTTGTTTACATGTAAATATATTTCTAGCCAATACGGTGATATCAGAATTTCATTTTGGGCTTCGTCTTTATACTTTTGGAAAAACTTGTGCACCAGCATTTTTTCTGTTGACCGTTGGTCTGTCTTTAGAATTACTAGTGTTGATTAATTCTTACACTTATAGAATATTAACTTAGTTAATATTCCTTTGTTATATAATTTATTATTCATGAAATAAATAATTATATAATAAATAAATCAATAGCTTAGCAGTAGATGTTGACGATTCAAAAGCAAAAAATGCGGACCTCTTATTCACTATTTCGTCTTAGTATTTTCTATAATATGTATTTTTTCCAGAAGGAGAAGAAGAATTTAAGTAGTTAGAAGTAATTATATTATACTAGCTCTGCCAGCGGCTTCGCCCGAGTGGAAATCATCATGTCACAATTTTTTTCTAGAATTCAAACTTAAACATAAAAGTAGTTATTGTGAGTTAACCATAAGAGATATGCCATCGTGGACTTTTTTACAGTTTTTTTATAGATCTACAATTCTCTAGAACATTACTTTAGCATATCTCTGCTAGCTTACGCAGCGCACGCAACTAAAGCTCCTGGCAAGCTAGTTTTTTAACAACTGCGCGATCTCTTCAACACAATTTACATAATACCGATATTTACTATTTACCTAAATAATCCGGAAGTATTGCACTACCTTTGGTAAAAAACCGTACAAAAATCCGTTCAGTAGATTTTGAGAAAATTGATTACATACAGACAGACAGCTTTTTGGGACCTTGTTTTTATAATAAGTATAGATGTACAAAAAATATTACGTTTTACACGGATATTAAGTTGACAAAAAAATAATTAATAATTGCGTTTTTTTTTTCTAAGAAAAATGGTAAACCTACAAATAGCATTAAGGTCGATAAGAATACTAAAACAAATAAATTGTATGTAGTGTTATTAGAGGATGATTTTAATTGCACGTACGCACCTGGGCTGTGCAGGTGAGGGGTTCTGTTTTGGGGTCAGCGACGGTTTTGACATCGTACCGTAGTGCGCGAGTTGTGGGAACTGCCCCATTGCAGGTTAATTAATGCTGTCACTGGTTATTTTGGCAATTTTTTGATTGCTCTTTATTATATTAACTTTAAGTGCCGTGTGGTATCCGGCTGAGTAGAATAGACCACCCTCATTTCTTACCGAGGTGTCGTAAAAGGCGACTAAGGTAAGTTTACGTCAGGCAGGCGGCTTTTTTGACAAATAAATAGAATAGTAATATTTCATTCATTATTCAGTTTTTACCTTCGTTTTTTTTTAATTTTTCCAAATTACAGTGACACAAATTTCAATACAAAAAAGATTTTAAATTCACATTCAAATTCAAATTCAAAATATTCTTTATTCAAGTAAACTTGTAAACAAGTGCTTTTGAATTGTCAGCTTTACTGTTGGTTCGGAAAGCTGTTCCTACCGAGAAGAACCAGCAAGAAACTCAGCGGTTGCTCTTTTTAAAATATAAATCTTAGAACTAGTTACATTTATTTATTACTGTCTTGTACAGGTTAGAAGTGCACCTATATCCACACATCCTTATCATCTAAGTAATCTTCAACAGTATAGTAGGCTTTCTTTATCAGTCTCTTTTTAACAGTGGTTTTAAACTGCTGGAATGGCATGGCCAAAATTGATTTCGGAATTTTATTATAGAATCTTATACCCATACCCACAAACGATTTACGTACTTTTGCTTGGCACAAAGCAGGAGTCGTAAGCTTATGTCGGTTCCTACTTTGTCTATTATATACATCACCTATCGTTTTATAATTCTTTATATTTTTATGTAAAAAAATTTCATTGTTTAAAATATACTGTGAAGCAAATGTAAGAATAACTATTTCCTTAAACTTCTCTCGCAGGGGATCACGTGGACTTAAATTGTAGATGCCACGTATGGCTCTTTTTTGTAATACAAAAATTTTTTCACTATCCGTGCATTTACCCCACAGCAATATTCCATAAGACATAATGCTATAGAAGTAAGCAAAATAAACAAGTTTTGCTGTTTCGACATCTGTAAATTTTCTTATCATTCGAACAGCGTAGGCTGCTGAACTAAATTTCCCTGCAAGAGTTTTTGTGTGCTCTATTGGAGTTTTAAATCCAAGGTCACTAAAATACAGTTGTATTTTCTGTTTTCAGCGGTACGGAGTAGGTATCTAGGAGGAATTATTTAGCCTGAACCTATGTGCTACATGCGATAAACCACTGTTTATTTCGCCAATATTATGATCATTTCTATTTAAAAATTAAAGATATATCATCCGCAAACAGTACAATATCGCAAATATTATGAATGAAATTGGTAAATCATTTATATAAATTAAAAACAGATAAGGACCAAGGATTGATCCTTGAGGCGCACCCATAACTAAGGCCGTTCCGGATGACTGCACCTCATTAATGCACACTCTTTCAATCCGGCTGTGAAGATAAGACGCAACGAGACGAAGCGCACTGTCTTTAATACCATAATAGCCAAGCTTTAACAATAAAGTCTCGTGCTGAACGCAATCAAATACTTTGGACAAGTCACAAAATACCCCTATGGCATTTTGTGAGTTCTCCCATGCATCGTAGATATGCTTCAACAACTAAACTCCCGCATCCGTTGTAAACCAACCCTTAGTAAACCCATACTGCTCAGGATGAAGTATGTTATTTGAATTAAAATGCTGGAGCAGTTGATTAAGGATGATCTTTTCAAAAACCTTGCTTAGAGTTGGCAAGACTGAAATGTGTCTATAGTTTTTAGGGTCGCTCTTATCACTGGACTTAAAAAGAGGGATTAATTTACTATATTTCATTAAATTGGGAAATATCCCTGTGTCTACAGTTTTGTTAAAGATCTTGGCCATTGAGAAAATCGATCATATACAGACAGACAGCTTTTTGGGACTTTGTTTTATAATAAGTATAGATAAGTAAGATGGCATGATTCACGCGCTATGGCTTATTATTAGCGTATTTCATGTATAACTTTGGTGTTGCTATACCGATTTCTATGATTCTCTTTTATGGAATAGCTAATACTGTTAACTTTTTTAATTAGGGATGACTGAGAGTGCTATAAACGTAGGAGTAGAGAAATATAATCGAACTGCTAAGCTATCGGGAGTTACACGTGTCATTGTGAGTCAACCATAAAAGATAGACATATGCTGTCGTGGGATATTTTTTATATAATTTTAAGGAGAACATTTCCGTGATACATGATTTCTGTGTACCTTTAACCACTTAGATTGCACACGCGACGGAAGCTTAAAAAATGGAGTAACTTCTCCCGTTTTCCCAACATTTCCCTCAACTGCTCAGCTCCTATTGATTTTAGCGTGATGAAAAGTATACTATAATCAGCTCAGGAGTATAAAAAATAATTGTACCAAGTTTCGTTAAAATCCGTCGAGTAGTTTTTGTTTCTATACCTAACGGTTATACAGCAGACAGACAGACAAAAATTTCACTGATTGCATTTTTGGCATCAGAATCAATCTCTAATCACCTCCTGATCATTATTTTGGAAATATATTTTATGTACAGAATTGACCTCTCTACAGATTTATTATAGTATAGATAAGCAACGCAAAGAATTACAATGATTATTAACGTAATAATCGTACCTCTACCACATAGAAAAATAACTGTGGCTAATTCTGTTTCTCTTGAATTTATCTGTCGGTTCAAAGTGCGTTAAAATTACAAACAAAAATACATACAATTGAAACTAATATAAAGGCGTGTATAAAGGATTGGCTCCTACTGCTAAGCAGTCCTTTGACGGACCATTAATTGAAAGTTTTCTAGAAATTTAAATAAATGTTTAAGACAGTTAATATTGTATTTGAAAATACCCTGTTTTAAAACTGAATCAATTCCATATCAATATAGGAAACATAAAATATTTCTATAAAAATGTCCACTTAAAATCTTCGCTAAGAGGCTTAAAATCTTCGTATTATTTATTAAATATTCAACATTTTATTAAAATAAATCATCATGAAAATGCTTATTTAGGGCAAATAATTATAATTTAACACAGAGAGAAAAATAAAACTCCAATTTAAACACTTTCTTATTTATTTAGAATAGTCAATAATAGGTATGTATCACATTGGTAAGAATTAGTCAATAAGCGCGCCAAGCTTCACTTATTTTATCGCAAACAGTAAGTATATTTAATAATAGATATACACCGAATATGTTGATAACTTTATATGGCCACATTCTTGTACAACACAACTGCTCCGATATCTTAATAGTTAATAATAAGTTCAGCATTTGCGGTGTCTGGAAAACTCAAAATATGTTATAGTACCCGGCATTAAATAATGCACATCGGTGTTTAGAATGAAACAGTTTTATGTGACGTTTCACACGGGTTCTTCGGTTCGTGCGAGTGAGACAATGCTCTATGAAGCAGGGCCTAGCCAATTTTGTCTCTCTAAGACTTGATGTGCATTATTTATTGCCGGGTACTATATTTATAGTTGTTCACTTCAATTTTTTTATTTTATTCAAATACATAGTGTTTATATAATTTAATCCAAATATATAAAGTTTACTCAGATAAAAATATAAATGGTATGTAAATATAATTTCACTTCGCAACTTAATTCGGACCGATCTATTCTGGGTACGTATAATCGCTGAATTAGATATTATATAACCTAATCTGTGTCAATATAAGAAAAGCAATCGAATAATAAACAGTATCATAGTAGTATACATGCTGAGAAAGGTATTGCGGAAATAAATCAGGCGCGCTGTACAAAAAAGCGGTTCAAAGTTTAATGAAATGCCGATACTGGCCTGTCATACAGTGTAAGCTAACGAGTGTGAGTAACGTGTGGGCTAAGTGAGTTCACGGCGACACTATCTTGAACGTCGTAACAGCCATTAAAACAAACAACAATATCTACTAAAATAGCTACCAACGTGCGCATATTTCCACAGCGATTATCAATAACATTCGCAATGGAGTTCATAAAATACATAATTCGATCCTGCAGGCCTACCATGAACTCTTATTGCGACTCAATTGAAGACGTAAACTAAATTGTTTTGCTTTTTCATACCATGACGTTTTAAGGACGCACACTTTAAGTCGTTGCCGAATGCCCAATCGGATGCGTCCTAAAAACATTTGAGTAAAAGAGACTGAGTTATCTATAGTTCATATAACGTTTTCCTTTTCAAACATTACGACCCCAATGCAATTAGCTTCATGGTACGAAAAGAAAGCAGTTGAGTTTAACTACTGACTTTGAATTGAATCGTTTTCTAAAAGTTGATGGTAGGCCTACTGCTCTTAATATTCCTTTCTACACATTGTTTTTCAAGTCAAATTAATAGACATCAATCGTCGATAACTTATCGATAGCAGTCAGCGCGTTTAAAGATTTTATTTTTAACATTTGTGTTTGATCATTATTCCGCCTGAGTGTGTGTAAACGTGCTGACTCGCTATGGCAAGATACTGATGATGGTAGATAAAGAGCGAAATTTAGTAACTTATTGCAATCAAAAACCAGAGATTTCTCAAAAGAACTTACTTATCTATCGTAAATTGTGTGATAATCTATTTCTCCGCAGTTGTTCCACCAATACACCAGTGAAGGCAGAACTATATTTCATTCGATATTAAATAAGAAATGTTTATTTAACTTTATCTACACACTACGAAAAATAATTCGGGAGCAACCAAACCAATAGGTAACCTTTGTAAAATAACTCTAGTCTAATAAAACAAGTAAAACCTAATATCAATAAAGAACCCAATCCAATAAAACCGCACTAGTGGGCAAAAACTTATACTAAAAAATGAATTAATAATATCTAATTCATATCTACTGAACATGATAGGTAACAATATTCAGAGATATTTAGTGAATCAAATTTGAAAGATTCTAAATAAACACGAGGAACATAGCAATTATTGTAGTAATATTGAACGTGTTTAATACACCTTTAATATTACTACAATTATTAGGTCTTTTTTTTCGACATTACTTCAAATTAATTTCTATTATCGCGTCGTACAAATATGAGAGTAATCGAATATTCCGAATGTTTGATTATAATTTACACAAAATATTTAATGTTGTACAGTATCATAATTTAAGACGAATTTAAGATCATTATATGGTCATTTAAATAGGATTTACTGTCCTATTTCAAATACAGAATAAAGTAAGTTATCACGATATGCGATATCCTTCAAGGTTCTAGTGATTTGCACCAAATATGCGATAACCAAAGCTATTTTTCGTATACAAATGCAGTATATAATTAATTTGAATTGCTTTGCTCAGCATTGAATAAAAAAATAATTTAAAAATAACACAGTATTAAAATAAAACTGAAAGTATTGGATGTTCCGTTATTTGAATTTATTTTATACTACGAGAGATCATAGTGACCCCTAAATAACTAGAGGTGGACAAGAATTTAACAGACATTTTATTACCTTGAATTGCAAATAATAAAGCAAATCGAATCGAGGCGAATAAACGCCTTGTCTGCCTTATCAAATCCTCCCACGAACCAACGCCCATTCAAACAAATATTAATAAAAATATATTTTAGTTAAAATTTACTTCGGACTATTAAAATGTAAGAGAGTACTTTTAATCCCTTAGACATGTTATCATCAATAATAAGGAATATACAGTTCTCAGTTACACGTAGACCACTAAGAGATAACAGAAAAGTAGTGAAATATTAGATAGATAAAGGAACAGTTACACCTAGACTATTAGGTGATAAGAAAACAGAAGAAATGGGAGATGGATTATAGATGGACTGTACCAACACAGTTAATACGTCTCTGATAGTTATCAATAGGTGGGATAGATATATATGGCAGAAATTTGATACGTGAATAATATGTTATTTAAAATAAGGCGATTTATTTTTATTCGGATTTTTGAGTTATGGTTAAAGGCTTCTGTTACTCAGTTGTGAAACTTACATACTTTAAGAAAAGATAAATACATTTTCAGCACAACATGGAATGATGGAATTTAATTTTGTTTTTTGGAAGCCAATACATTACATTAAAGAAATCAAGACAAGGAGATAGGGGGATATATCACCTTAAACCACAACATGACCGCAATTTTGTATGATCATAATCTAAGAATAGGGCTTAAATATGCCCGAAATGAAGTAATAATCTTTCGACCTATTGTTTCATTTCAAAATTTGTTTATTATAGTTCAAAGACTTGAAACTGTGAAGTTGTTGGCACTATGTTGTACTTATTATGGCTGGTAATAAACTAAGTATGTTTACAGTTTTTAATATTATATGTAATACAAATAAATTTATTTGCTAGGTCTATAAGTAAAACTTGGTCCATCCTATTAGCATCAACTCATGTATTTGCCAACACATAATAAATTTCAAACTTTGGATGTGATTTACAACTTAATCTAAGAGTAGGGCCTTTCAAGTGCAACAAGTTTTATTTATGAGACTGTAAATATTTGTAATATGTGTAACTGTGCTTATCTATGTTCAACTAAGTGACAGACTTTTTACTAAACTATTAAAGATTTAAACTATTTGGATATTACGTGTAATATACAGCACAACCTTTTTATAGACGGCTTGCGCTTTACTACTAAATACATGCATCCTTGTAGCAGAGTTCTTTAATAAGATTAGATCTTTCTAAACCTGGGCCCATGTTACTAAAAAATTACACTTTTTAAAACTAAGAATATTATCCTATAATATTGTAAAACCAACTGTTGACTTATTGCTTTTCGTCAACAAGTCCTAAAGTATTTAAACAGTAATAAATATAAAATTTTCACCTAATTTCGTCATAATATGGTTTAATAATATTTTATTAAAGGGCGTAGCCAGAATTCTATACAGGGGAGAGCAAATTTATCTCATAAAATCTAGACTATTTTTTTTCGTAATCATGGTATTTAATGCAAGCCTTTTGTCAATATGTTGCGAGTTGCCGGTTTCGCAGTGTTAGTTTTCAGCGTAAGGGGGGCAGCTGCCACCCCTTGCCCATACCTCGCTACGCCCATGGTATTACTTACTTCAACATAAGAGAGCCCAAGTTTATACATTCGATTTCAAGGACAATAAATATTTCACCCTGTTGGATTGTTGTTAGCCTTACAGGCGTGAAATGACTTATCTATTCTATAAAATGAGCACTATAATGAAAAAATATTTCTCTAATATGCAAATCACAAATATATAAATATCACTCCGTAGATGAGCTAACATTTACACTAAAGCGGATCCGTGAATATACAACTACACCATTTAAATAATTCCGAAATGCAAAAGTTCAATATTACAAAGCAACTTTATATACAAATATGACAATAAGTTACATCATTTATAACGTAATAAATATACAACTAGAGAATATATAGTTTGAAATGTTACTGAATGTATAATATAAAGAAAACAATAATCACATGATATTATGGCAGACTCTGCGTCTAATTATCCAACACGTTATTTAGTGAAACTGTATAAGTATTAGAAGTATAGTTAGTTAAACTAAGTCTGACCTATTTTGCCTATTTCTTTGGCGACCGAAAAGCTGTGTTATTATAGCCTTTTGCACCAAATATAATAGTCCGAAATACCAGATTGAAGCGTTAGAGGCGTTTTAATCGATGCATTATATATGCGATATGTTTTATATTATTAATTTATATTTAGATACATATGTATTAGTTACTATTGTTACTTTAGATAAATAATAATAATAATGATAACAAAAAAAATTGCCATGTCTTTTCTATTTTATTATATGATATTGTGAAATTATTAAGTGGTAACATAATAAGAATGAATTCCACGATACAAGCATGCTTAGTGTGGAATTCATAGTCAAAGTCATATTATGTAAAATTAATGAGATTAATAAAGTTTATCATTTATCATTTATTTATCATTATCAAACCGATGGCTAACCATAAAGATGATTGACATTACCATTATAAGTTAGCAGGAATCTATAGAGTAAAACTATGACCTGTAGCGGTCACCTTTGGTTTGAGACTGTGTAACTTTAGTCCTACTGCTATAGTCAGAAAAAAGAAAATATAATAACCATGGGAATGATATTATACTATACAAAATCGAATGATAATGATATTATACATATAATATACATACTACATAATTTAAAGGATGGTTGTCTCTATTTATAATTCAGACTAAGATAACGTGTCAAGAAAACAAGACGCATACTTATAATAAAGTTTCAACAATCTTAGTAAGTCATATTTCACTAAGTACATGCAAAAGAATAGAAATAGAATCGAGTAAAAGATGGAGAAACACAACGTTCCGACAATCAAAGTTGTTTCTCAAATCTTTCGACATTAAGAAGACAAAACAGCTAATGTCTCACAGCAGGGAAAATGTGGCAATCATAACAGGCATTACTACGGGGCACTGCCTGTTAAACAGACACCTGTCAATAATGAGAATAAAAGAAGATGCAGCGTGCCCAGAGTGTGGAGAAGAAGAAACGAGTCTCCACCTTATGGCTGAGTGCCCTATGTACTCGCTGGTAAGATGGGAGACACTAGGTAAGGATGAAATTGAAGAAGAAGACTTAACAAATATCCCCTTCAGGGATATCATAAGGTTTGTAAGAGCAACTGGTAGGTTTGAGCAGGTGACACTGTCGGGACAACAGTGAGACCCTTGTCCCAACATGAGGGGAAATGGGTGGAATAGTCCAGAATTGGAGCTGACCACCCGCCCTGTACCGACAGGCGTCCCCTACCCTAGATTAGATTAGATTAAGTACATGCAAATGGCTGCTTAATATTCGTGTTTTAATATTATTTAGATTATGAATAGATAGTATATATCCATATATATGTTTCAGACAATAAAATCTTTTGTATTTCGGATCAGTATGTCCAAGTTTTTAAATTGTCAATTTATAGTGAAAAAGCGCTCAATATGCTGTTCGACTACGAATTTACGTCAAAACTGATCATTTTACAGCTGTCAAATGAATTATTAAAATAGTTGATGTCAATTTTGTAAATACTTGTTAAAAAAATGTGTATAACCTTAAACATCGCTATTTTCAAACGAACGATGTAGAAATTTATGCCGAGATATATATACATTTTAACATTAAAAAAGTGTTGAAAACGTAAAGTCATAGACACCAGCATATTTGCTCCTTAAACGACAACAATTATAAGATTTTGTCGATCAATGTCATACGCTATTTGTTTAATATGAATTCGTAGTATACAAGAGTTTGGATTTCAACAAATTCAATGAAGTATTTTGCGAAACTCTCTTATGACAATTATTTTGTAATCATTAAAGGTAATACTTTGTACGGATAATACAACAACTTTGACCAAAGATTATTTTTGCAGTTTCTTTTCACTTTCACTATTCAATTTCACTTTTGGGGTATTTAAATGAAATTTAATTATATGGACAGATGTATTGTTTTGAAATCACTTATTGTAAACAAATTATTTAAATATAGTTCCTAAGAAAACTCTATAAAAATGCATTCGAGTTAAACATTGTAGTAAGAGTAAACAGTAAATACACAAAGGAGGAATAGTGAGTGTTTTACAACAATATATGGGACCCACATTAAAGATATTCATAATAAAACTGTTACAATTACAATAAAGTAGGGGTGTACTTATTTGTGCACTAATGACGTGAGCCTCTTTACACCGGACTTGGTAGTGCCTTTGGTTTTCTTTGTTTGCTCTTTAACACCTCTGAAAAAAAAATTAATTTAATTTGCATTAAACAATCCATGCTGTATAAATTACACAGCAAAAACGACATTTATTATTTTAAATTTAAGCAACCTCAGTTCTCTATTCACAATCTTAGTCACGTGTGTACTCTGAATAAATGCCAAAATTATTTTGTACTTCGAGCAAGTACCTTAATAAATATATTCAATTATTAATATTAATAATAAATATATAATAATAATAATAATAAATATATAATAAGTATAAAAGTAATCATAGTATTCATCTGCGACATAATTCGGAAACTACCTATAAAGCATCTTCTAAGACGATATTGACATTCAAACTCTATAGAAGTTATCGTATTTGGGGCATCGATTATGGACGACTATGTTGATTAGAAATAATACTTACAAATATCTGGTAAGGTCCTCGATATCAACAAGCATCGAATCTTGTCCCATATGCAACTCGTCACGCGCCATTAACAACTTCACTAGGGTGTCGTTTAGAGACTCAATCTGCGAATGGAGCTCATTTACAATCACCTGAAACATCCAAAGAAGTCGGAATTTAATACAAGCTTAAATATATAATGATTAAATTTGCATAGATAATACAAAAAAATTATTTTTAGATCCGCATTATAAGTCTCTCAGCATTACCTTGTAGCCTCTGCCCGAAATTTTTAAATATTGGTTTTCCAAAGTATTTCCACGTCACATGATCTCAGTGACCTTTCCTAAGCCTTTAGAACTATCAGAGGCCTATCAATACAGAGTCTTATGGTGGATGATTGCCCCTGTAACCACTTGAAACGAGTGTCCAGAATTTTTTTTCGAACTGACTTTATGCTGTTAGCCCTAACGGCTTTTACAGCGAGACGGGCGAGCGCAGAAGCATCGCCGAGGTTGCGAAATGCAAAGAGTAGAGCGTAGAAGCTCTACTAGCGTCGGGGAACGTCGTCCTAAGGGTGCCTCTTGTGAGGCTGGACCACGGCTTAGGACGACGCGTAGTGGAGGGCTGATGTATGACTTTAATTAATCATTGCGACGTCGGAAGGGTGGGGAGAAGCCACGACCGACCGACGTCAGAAAATTGGGACCTCGTCTTCGCCGGCGAAGACGCTGTGTGTGTGTGTGTGTATTACATGTTTTTGTGTTTGCGATCGTTATTTGATCGTCAGGGTCAAATAGGACGCTTTTTGGACACCTATATTTTCGGTGGTCAGACCTAACAGGAATGTAGGTAAAGTGTCCAGTGCGTTAGATTAATTGGGTGGTACTCTAGTACTGAGTTAACAAGTTGTCTATACTATTCTCGCATCCTTTAAATTTTAGATTGTGGAGATGTGAAGGATGTGAAGAAATCATAAACAAAAACTTTCGGCTTTATATTATTTACCAGGGATTTTTATATATTTTAAAATAGTTAAATTTAAAATAGTCAGATTTAGTTTAAAAAAACTGACCACAGTTGCGTGGAAATGCTTTATAGGTACTCATGTTCACAAGCTGTGATAGCCTAGCGGTGAGACCGTGCGACTCTCTAGAGACGACGTAGGTTCAAACCCCGGGCTGGCACCAATGAGTTTTTCTATTAAAACTTATGTGTCTAATTGATAATTGCAATTTATCACACGCTTTTCGGTGAAGGAAAACATCGTGAGGAAACCTGCATATCTCTAAAGAAGTCTAGGGATATGTGAAACCTACCAATCCGCATTGGAGCACCGTGGTAGGTCTTAGCTCCAATTCTTCTCTCCAAAAACGGAGAGAGGAGGCCTTAGCCCAGCAGTGGGCATAGTAACAAGCCGTTACTTTTACCCATGTTCAGGTTTAAATTCTAAACGGCTACTAAAATACTGTCATATTTTTTCTTATTTCTTAAACTACTCTAAATATTCAGCAACAATGTACGAAACCGAAATAACACGCTACTTAAAGTGCGTTTGATTCGGTTAACCGGTTTATAAAATATAGCGTTGCTGAGTCACTATACAACAAATTAGACGTAGCAACCGAAACTATATTGCTTAGAATATCGTTTATCCAACGAAAAATATATAAATGTTTTAATTGTAGGTATGTCTTAATTAGTCGTATCAAGCAAAAATTTATAATTCAATTCAATTTATAATCGTATAATGGTCACATCAAATTTTTTTTAATTAATCAAGTTTTAGTGTCAAAAGCAAAAAAAAGGGTGAATAAAATATACTGAGAAAAATTTCACATTTCACAAAATTTCAACCGCGTACATTATTTTATATATAAAAATGAATGTTAGTTTGTGTCTCTTATAAACTTCGAAACGGCTGGACCGATTTTTATGAAATTTTCAGATAATCTTTAGATTGACATAGCGGATGTTTTTGTAAAGTTTGATTGCGATCAGAGCGTTTTTTTGTAACTGTAATTCATATAACTATGAATTAAGCTCTGCGAAGATGGCTGATTGCTAAGATAATATTTGAGATATAATAAATTATTTAAAAAGAAATTATAAAGTAAAAACACTGCAAATTCGAGTACAGCGCACGTACCACGGACTTAAATAAAAATATCACAGCAACCATTCAATATCAGTAGTATTTTTTCGTTATAACCCGTAGGCTATTATTTACGGTTTGACATTTACGTAAGAATGACAAGAGAACGAAGTTGCACAATGGCTTTTGTTATCGAGACGTTACGCATGACTCAGCGAGACTCAAACTCCAGAGGCTGTTATTGCAAGGTCAGACAAAAACTGCAGTGTCGATTAATATTATGAACAAACTAATGTTAACTGTTACAAAATGTAAAACTGTAATATATTTCATATTACATTTAAACTACCAGGAAGATGTGAAACGGACGGCCCTTGCAAGCAAAGTCTTGGGTAATGAGTTTTTAGTAGGAAATAAGTAATAACGTTGATTAATACCACATTTATACAATGAATATTCAGAATATTTAGAGTTTTGGATTAAATAGTTAATACTAATATTTATTAGTATGCCTGTCTTTCAGTCTGTCTGTCTGTTACGTTTTCACGGCAGAAATTATAAGCGAACTTATCACATTCAGGGGGCAATATTGATGAAATTTGGTACGATGGAATCTTATTTATCAAGCTAACATATAGGATTAAAACAAATTCCGTTGTTGCTCGTGCATAGGAATACAGTACAGAGTAATTTACCACTAGTCAATATGAAAGATTAGCGAATTAAAATAATACTTTTGTAATTTGCATAATATCCACCTTTGTTACTGGAAGTAAGGAATAGATGGATTTCCTTCTTAATTGAAGAAATGAATTATTGCGGAAGAAATTAAAAAGTTATGAAACGAGTTGTATAACAGTTGTAAAAATGTTCTAGAATGTGCACCATGTTACTAGATATAAGAGACCAGACGACCTCAAACAGGTCATAGTACTGGATCCAACCAGTACAAGATAATGTTGTGTCGATGATCTATGACCTAAATGTACATATATTAATTAAAAAGACAAAAGGAACCAATCCTAGGTAAAACGAATTGCATATAACCATTGTTACCTGTAGCTGTGCTATATTCATATCGGTGAGCAAGTGTCGTGACACGCGGCGCCGGTCAGGAGCGAGGGGTACATTTGCCTTGTCCATACTGCGCCGCAGCATTTCTGTCACCGGCGACACTGGGCGTATACGACGTTCTCGCTATAATAAATATGGCAATTTTATATATATATGTGTCACAGACATAAATTTATATATAAATATATAAATTTATATAAAATTTATATATAAATGTATATATGTATCACAGAAAATATTGTAGTATGATTATATAATAAATGCATTTATTAAGACTTCATCAATGTGATTATATTTAATATCTCTAATAATGACATATCTGAAAATTGCTCAAAATTAATGAGGATATACATATATTAAAACTAAAAGTCCAAGATTAATATAATTAGAAAAATATCTGGAAAAATACTACTATTTGGTATTATAATAATCAAATACAACAATGTATAATATATGAAGAATCACGGGTGCTGATAGGATGTTGAGAGTATTTGCTTAATGTTATGATTTTTAATAACGCATCACTAGGGTTTTCTTTCAAATCAGTCTCCTGCCCTTGCTGGCACAACATATTTTAAACATGTAACATAACTTTTCTAGGTAATTTACAAGGAGCCGCCTGCCTAATTTCAACTTAACTTAGTCACCCTTATGACACCCGGTAAAAAATAAGGATGTTCTATTCTACTAGGACTTTCTTTCAAATATGCTCAAGAATATTTTTGTTGTTATTAATTGTTTTACTTATTTTTTTAGTTAGTTTTGTAAAGAATTGCGTTGATATGTTATTAGTTTTTTAATATGTTTTTTATGATTCATATAAAAACGGTTCATTTTACCTCCATTTGTATTCGAGCCATTTCTTTTGCCTGTGCCAGTGCTATTCTTGCCTCTGTTTGAAGAGTTGCTTGTAACGCAAAAAAGTCAGACTCTTTTAATTCAATATGAGTTAATGACTGTGCTGACCGAGTCTTTGTAGAAGATTTTAATGTAAGTGAAGTTGGACGAAGTTTTGCACCTAAAACATCAACAAGAAATATCAATAGGTAATTATTTCATTTAATTATCCATCCAGACAAATTCTAATTTCTTTGTTTCTATAAAAATGGCCTCAATGTTTCTATAATATCTGACAATAAACGATTTACTCTAACTAATATTTATGCTTAATAGTAAAAAATCTTAGTCATGTATATAGATAATTTACATATCAAAGCAAACATAAAGCACAACACATAATGAGAAAATGTTAATTACCACTCATATTAATGAAACCAAATTTAACACCTCTTAAGTAATATAATTGACTTTGAACAATAGCAATTTCAATATAATAATTATGTAATAACAGAGATGTGGGTTTAGATGATTAAAACATAAGTGTTAATAATAAATATTTAAACATATTAAATGTTAAGACCCTTTTTTCCCATAACTTGTATCTCATGGTAAAGGTTCAGTATGCATTATGAGAACAAAATATTTAGCTCATCACAAAAATTAAATATTTCATTTTTAACAGACAAGCTATATACTTGATTTTGTGAAAATCTCCCCTATAAAAATAAAAAAAGATCATAATAATATTTAAAGCTACATATTTTCTAACAACTTACCACCCTTATTATTTGTGTTATCATCATTATTTGTTATATTAACTGATAATGGTCTTGTTTGGTATGGATGATTAAAATTGTTTTTGCTAAAAAGACTTGATTGTGAGGAACTTATACTGTTGTAGTTAAAATTTCTCTCTACATCTGATGCTTGAGATTCATTATCAGAAGCTGTTTCATTCATAAAACATATTTGTAGGTTTTTCCCTGCACCGCCACACCATAAAACATAAATATAAGGATTGTTGCACTAACAACTAGTGTTTGTAAGTTCAATTGTAAGACAATTCATAAGCAATAATGGTTTATTGAAAAAATAACACTGCACCGGTGAACTCAAACATTATGTCCTCTAAGTGTATTTAGTAACTGTGCACAAATTTTATATTGGAATATAAAAGAAAATGAATTTTAAAATGTTGTCAAACTATCCTCTCTTAAAGACAAAGCACAAATTTCATAATTCTATAAATCCACAAAGCAGATAAATATATCTTAATGTAATTCTTCTTACCGTTTTGAAGTCTTGAATGTAGACTGGGTTTTTTTCCAGGACGGTCTATGTGACCTAAACTATAATATTCGTCACTATCAATACCCATAGCTAACCTTTTTCTGATCTCTTCCCTGTCATTGCGTTTCTGAAAAAACAATATTACAATTTATAAAAACATTAAATCTGTGATAACTTAACATTACTTTATGTATAGTGATTGCGTACAACGGTAACAATTCTTGTAAATTTGTCTAATATATCGGGATTTTTATCGCATAGGTTTGGCCACTCAATTTCAGTTTGCGCACATTCACCCACACCAAAAGCTCGTGGACTCAAAGACATGTCATTAAAGTAATTAGTTACTGGAGCATCAGGTACACCAGGTTTCAAGAACTTCAATTTTATATTTTGTAAAGTTTTTTTAAATCCTGACTTCTCTTTTTCTACGGTAGGACTTAATTCATCAGGTGGCTTGCTTAATTTTCTTATTATATTCGTTAATAAGCCTTCGAACATCTTAAAATTAGTCAGTCTTATAAGTTTTGGTATAAAATGGCACACGTTTTTTCTAATTTATGGAAAACATAAGGTAAACAAAAAAATACTATTCTGTCATTCCTGTCATTATTGACATTTAGGGCAAGGTTATCGTTCTATTTTTTTTTCGTAAAAACTTTATGGTTCATTGCACATACGTAACATTAAAAAAATACATTAACATACTCACAAGACAGCAAATATTATCGACAGATTCATGGTTATCATAAGTAATTGTATATAAATCCAAAAGAAATCTAGTGTCCTTTTTATAATGTCTTTGTTCAGAGTTGAAGTACGGCATCGACGCCATTACACTTATTTGTTTTTTTTAATGTCTTTATATTGTAGGAGGCGACTAAACACGCGTCAAGCTGTCTAGATTGCTATTGAAATGTGCAAACGAAAACTACAAAACGTAATAAACGCACGAGTCTGCCTACACCGTTGAATCACCGTAGAAAGCTGAGCTGAGTATCAGTTTTAACAGTTTATAGGTACCTACTGTCGTTGCATCAGACGTGGATAAAATATGAATGTATTATATATGCAGTTACCGTTACTTTAACCGCCAACTTTTAAGCCCTACACTCAAACTCTTGACTAAGTTTATTAAAAGAATAAAGTAAATATTTATGTAAATTTCGGGATAAATGACTACCTCTATGCATTTATTGTTAATGGGGTACATAATATATGTACTCGAGTAAATTTATTACAATTACTTAATGATATTTTTAGTAACACAGTAATAAATATAAATAAAGAATACATACTCTTCTTTCTGCTTCTTTAGCTGCTTTTATGTGATTTTCAATTGCATCCATATCTAACTTTGGTAATGCTGTTTCTATATTAAACACATCAAAGCTCTCTGAAAAAAAAAGTTGTCAATTAAGAAGTTACCAAATCCAAAATATAATACTTTTTTAAATACCAATTTACAAAAATAAAATTACCAAAACTTTACTCTTACTCTTATAAACTAATTAGTTACTTGTATATTTTGTTATACTTATATGAATAATTTCGTATAAAGTACTACACCAATTAATTTTGCAAATTTAATTTATTACTTATGTAAAATAGGTATATAGTTATTACTCGTTTCATTAAATTTATAGAGTGTGGGTGTCAGGTAACTTACCCAAATCTGATTCTTTGTGAATATTATGTTGACGGACGGGTGTATTAATATTATTTTGACTTATTGTAATTTGTTTCGTGGACCTATGATAATCCTTTTGTTCACTGGAAAAAAACATAAATGTAAATAATTATTATTAACACCCATAGTATTCGCAAAAACATTAAACATAAACCACATATTAAAAAAAGGCTTATATAAAAAGAGCACGTTACAATAATGGTTCGACTGAAATTCGGTCGATTCATACAGGTCGTGTCAAATCTATTTAAAACTTTTACGCATGATCAACATGCGAACTTCAATTGTTGAGTTCATAGATTTTTGTACAATGATATTTCAAAAGAAAAACTAGGTTTTATTTTTAAACATATTTTCCTTAAATATAAAACTTTGTAGCATTTGACGTTTGACAACATTCATTATACAAACGATCTAAATACGGTATAAATTCTTTAAAAAAATATATAATACTCCTTGTTTGAAAACAATAGAAGGATCTTGTAAATAGCTAATATAATCGTAAGTATAATCGTAATTATTGAATTTATAAAAACGCTCAGTAACGCTAGCCAAGGTTACTGGAGTATGGCGGAATTACTTACATAAAGGCTTTGATTGAAGTCTGTTGAATTGTAGGCATTAGATTAGTTTGTTTATTTCTCTTGATATTCACTTGTTCTTGGTAGGTGCTCCCGTCCTCAATATAACTTAAAGATCCCGACATAATATTATTAGAATTACTATCAGTTATTATTGGTAAAATGTCTTTTTTAGATTTACTCCATAAATTGTCGCGCTCGCGCATTTCATTAAGTTTTGGAATAATTTTTCTTAATTCTGTGCTCAATTGTTTTATTGTATTTTCAACGTTTTGACTGAGTTGTTCTGTATCATATTCATCCTCATAAATGTTGATTTCATCTTTGCCATCTGATAAAATTGCGTCTTTTATCTTATTATCCATATTATTTTCAATTAATAAAAATGTAGGCCTGCTCATATTCATTTCCATTCTTGTGTTAGTTTCGTTATCTTTATCTATATCGGTTAATTCTTCCATTTCTTGGTCTTCCGTATGATTATTCGATTGTTTGTCACATTTATCGCAACCATCGTTTTCCACCAATTTTTTAATGACATGATTTACTACTTCACTTATATTGTTTATAGTATTTTCTATTGGTTTCGCAAAAGAATCTTTGATGTCCTTTCTCAATTCTTCTAAATCATCTTCTATGTTTATATTGTAATTTAATAATTGCCTTATTTCGTCTTCGATCTCCTTATTAAAGTCTCCTATAATATCTTTACTATGAAAATTATTTTCAATGTCAGACGCTGTGCAGTTTAAATCATAATTGAAAGGTTCGGTATTATTGTTATTTTGAGAAATTGATTTTAAAAGGTCTGGGATTTCATTACGTGAATTTGTGTTAGTTTCATCTTTTTCTGTCAATGAAGCGTTGGTTAGTTTTATATGTCGTGGTCTCTCATGATTGCGATTATTGTTTACTTTACTACTATCCTTTTCATTCAGATTTCCATTCACATTACATAATGTTGCTTCAAGAGTTTCTATATCTAAATCGTCATCAGTCATATCATTTTCTGAATGATAGGAAGACCCAATATTTGAAGAATAGTCCTATGTAAGGAATAGATATATAGTTACAAATTTCAAAGTTAAGAGATTGTAAATAAAAATATTTTAACTAGTTTCTCAGTTGTTAACTGTATTAGTCTAGGTGTTGACAACGCTCTAACTACTGGCTAACGGAAGCTTAACCATTCCTATCAGCTAATTACCGCCCTACCTGATAAATTTTCTATGTTTAAGGAGAACTCTTCATGAGTTACAAACGTCGTTAATAGATCTATGATCAGCATTCACACACACACACACACACACACACACACACACACACACACAACTTTAGACGAACAAAAAAAAGTTAATTTTCATCTGTATGTATGTGTATGCTGACCTGAAGTTGACACTGACTTTAACTTACTTATCATCATTTTTTATTTCGATGTAAACTTATATTAAGATCGTAGAAAATTCAAGTATGACAAATATTTGTATAATAATTTGTATTTTTAAAATTTCTCGATCGATGGATATCCAGTGAAGCAAATTATAAACTTAATTTTTTTATAGTGGTTATTTATCGACTCTGGAAAGCGACCTTGTCGTATCTCAGAGACAAGTTGTTTCGAAATATAACTTTCTAGAGTCGATGTTAAATTGAATTTTGACAGAAGAAAACATGTAGAAGTTCCTGCGCCAGAAAGGTTAACGTCTGGATTATCAGTTAGAACATTTTAAAATGTTACTTGAAGGTTGGAGGTTCGATTCCATCGAATTAATATAAATATGAATTATTTTAAAATATATTTTAAAGATTTATTTGAGATATTAAAAGTTATTTTTCCCAATAGTACGTAGGCTACACAGCTTTACATATCTACCGTGTACTTTTTTCAATCCTCTACTCTTAGTTATTGTTAATAGATTACTATTCAGAATTTTTAAGTAAGGATTTATTAAACCTGTAACGTATGTGCTAAGTGCTGGAAGCCTGGATAGTTTGGATTGACAATTCCTCTAGTCACAAGTTGGGTACTTTTTTCAGACATCTCATCTATATCAGATTGCTTTATCGTGCATTCTTCGTCAGCAGATGTTGAATCTGAGAAATCATTAGCATCACCTGTAATCAGGTTTATAAGTTTTTATATTAAAAAAAAATACTTTAACTCTTATATAAAACGGTTACAATTAGCTATCAACTTTGTGATTTATTGCTCACCTACACGGTTTTCAACACGACTGGCACCAATTTGTGGACAGTCCTGCTGGTTTTTGTTTTCTTTGGGCAGATTTGATGAAACTACATTTTGATTATTTATCATATACTGTTTGTTGCATACTTTTGAGTTGGATTGAGAAGTTTCTTCTATTACGTTTATTGAATCTACATTTAAAATTTTGTTGATTACTATAGAACTAGAAAATCTATCGAAATTGGAATTAAATACATTATCTTGTGCACTACTGTTATCGTTCAAATCTTGATTGTTCGATTCTAAGTAGCTTCTATTGCTGATGTCTTGAGAAAAAGAACTGCTTGTATTATAAACAACTATATTGCCGTTATCAGAAATGTTCGGAATCTTCATGATTACCTGAAACGTAAGTGATAAGCAATAAGAGTATTACATAATTCTCTTATCCTTATATATACCCACTTATAACGCATTAAAGAAGCTTTTTAAAAACCTTAACATTAAGTAACGAAAGCCCGATCGATGAGTACTACTATCTAGTTCTAGTATCAAGAAGACAACAATGAATATAAAGCGAGAAATTATAACGCTGAAGGTTAAGTATTTCATCCAATGAAAAGCCAGAGCTTTTGTGTGACTAACGGCTGAAACTTTAAACAGGTTAATTTGAGAGGCAAATTCTTTTTGTGCAGTTTAATACATCTCTCATTTTTAAGTTTCTAATTTGTGTTAAGTAATTTATTATTTAAATTATTTTATATGAGTATATAATTACAATTTACTTAATCCAACACGACAATGGCGCTCAATAATAAAGCTAAATAGACGAATAGATTCAATTAAAACAACACCTGCTCCGCTGCCTTAATAAGTAAATAATACTGAATTTTTTGATCATGAGTGGTAGGACATGATCTCATCTTCTTACTTTATACAATATCAAGAATAAATATCGAAATTTAATTTTATAATCTTATGCTAAAAACTGCAGTGAAAGCAAGCTGAAAAATCAATGATTTTTATAGGCATACTATTAAAATTGTACCTATATGCTTATCAAGTATGATCTTATATAATATGTTGCATCTTGCTAAGATTTCTGTTTATGCCTTTAAATAGCAGACATGCCTTAAAAAAACTTTGCTATTCTATACATACAGTACTATCAGTTTTGTAAAACTGTAAAGCTAATTTTTTATGTGTATACTAAAGTTCAGTTTTATTGTAATAGTATTTTATTACTTTTTTAGTATAATTCAAAAATCCAATTGTCCATAATTTTTTGAACTGAGTTTAACTTTGTGAAATATCCCTAATAATAATAATATTATTTTGCTGAAATTCGCATAAAGTAAATAAAAATATATCTAATGTTCAATGTAGAGTGTACTATACTATGAATACTATTTTTTACGCTATATATTTATTATTTTCAAAAAGGGAAACAAAATTCTGAAGTGCATTGAGAAGTAACATAATATTCTAATTTGTTTTACCAACTTTCAATATTAAACTTCTCTTAACGAATATAACAAAGCGGTTTAATTAATACAAAAGAACAAATGAGACCCAGAACAAATGAAATGTTCAAGTCGATGTAGAGTAAATATAATTCCCAACTCATTGCCACTTTGTTTCTCGTTTCTATATTACCTACGCTTTATTTACTCCGGTAAAGTGTAATTAAAATTAAATAATTTGAATTATTTTATTTTTTCTATAGTTAGAATATTTTTATATTTATTTATTATTTTTTCTATAATTTCGTTGTTTTATTTAGTGTTCGGAGTCCAAATGGAATAAAATTGTGAAAGTGGTTGTAAAATTCGTATTCATAGCGATATTAGCAATAGCTGCAGAAATAGGTGATAATATGTAAAAAAGATTAAAAATTGCAAAGAACGGATAAATTCGAAGCAATTTCAGAAGACATAATTGCTAGCCGAAATAACTAAAATAGCAATAAGGACTAGCGTACAGGCGTATTGCACGTGGCTTGTTGCCAGAGAATTGATTTTTTGCTTAGAGACGGCGCCATAGACCTCATCCATTTATTAACAACATCCTTTTTTCTTGGCAAAATAAAATTCTCCTTCCACATACGCTAAGTAATAAAATAACAGACGTGTAAGCGGCTTTCCTTCCTACGCGTGTCGTAAATTGAGTTTATTGTCATAGATATGTGGATGTATGTATATATCTTGTCTTACGTCATCGTGCAAGCAAGTATCAAATCAATCAATACAGAAAAATAAATTGTATATTGAAAAACCAATCATGGAGTTTGTTATAATGATAAATAAACTTTCATAGACTTTATAGTAAAACGCATGTTTATTGGTGCGGTTTAACGACTTTCAAATTTTGTTAAATAATGAATGTATATTTTTCACCCAAATTTCGCACTCGTTGACAAACTATATTTTAAAAATGTAATCTGTATAAGTTTCTTTATAAGAAAACTGTTCAGAAATTTTCTGAGCTAATAACATGACGATATACATATATAAAAAAAAATTAACAAAACATTAATATTACCCACTTTTTAAATTACACAAAAGTTGCAAAGTCGAACAAGTCGTTAAGCCTTTTTAATTATTAATTCCCCAATGAGACAACTCAACTTTAAGAGCTTATGTTATGAAATTTAAAATTCCAAATAATTCGGAAACAAATAGATCTTTATTTACTTATTATATAGTTTCCTATATTATTTCGCGCGATGGTCTTTCGCCCTCGCCAAATTAATACATAGGTGTCCGCCCCATATTGCGCTTAGAGTTCTAATAAATGTTAACCATTTGATCTGCTTAAAGATTATAACCTACTTTCTTAATAGCAATAGTTCTATGAAACTAAGAAAGTAATTTTGCATAAACGTTGTCGGATATACACCTTTGTTAAATTTACGATATTTGATAAGGCCACTTTGTGTTACTCGACATGAAAAAAAAAATCATTATTTGGTTATTTTTATACGCTATACGCTAGGATTTATATAATGTGTGCCCCTATGTAACGAACCTAGACTCTAACTCTTGAGCCAGAAGACGGTATAGGTACATACGCCGATAAAGTATGGTAATTCACTGTGACAGAGTATGTTATTCTTAGATTTCATTTAAACCCCATTGAGGTAAGCAGCTAATTTTCTTGTTCTCAATTTTTATCTACGGCTGATAATGCAAGACTTTAGCAGTTCCAAATCAATCTTTCTTGTAAATTCAGTTAATATTAAAAATAAACGGATACAATTTGTGAGTTTTGTTTGCTCTACTAAATATTATTTTCTTGCTACTAACTTATAGTAGGATAAAGTTTTATTATCACGGTACACGCTTGTTAAAAACATTCGGTTGGCCTAGTTTCGTTTGGCACTTGCGTGTACTATATCCTAGAAATTTGGACAAGAAGTATAGTGACGAAGAAAAAAGTGATTAAATATATTAGTTGTTATCTTATCTACTTTAATATCAGGACTAATTGTTCTTCTGCTGCTGTCCTCTGCTAGACACATTAAAATTCAGAAGAAATAATTTATATACACTTAGGTTATTCGAGCCTGGGTGTATATAAAATATAAATATTAATATACAAAAGCCTAAATCAAACGGGCCAACTGCTTTATGTTATTAATACTATATTATTAATGTATACTTTGGCCTTTGTCCATTATTACTTTATCGCTTGTTGTCTAGTTGGTCTCTATCTTAAAATATCTTTAAATTATTCGAATACGTGCCGTCATCTAATGACCATATATATTGCTATTGTTTTTTGTAATACCAAGTAAGAAAATACATATATTCCAAATAATAACTTTGGTTAAATAAAAGAGGTCGCGATGTTTATTTTGATAAACATGTATGCCTCTCGTCGAAACCTATTAAATAAACGGAAAGCCTTTCTTGTTGTCCTCATATATATAATAAAAGGGCATAACAGAAATACTTTCTGCGCGATCTGACTACTGGACTTTTGAGTTTGGTAAATGGACATTAGTATAGCCGTCACATTGTTGATTAGATGTTTCTGTCATCGTTAACTGAACTTCATGTTATCAAAATTACATTAAACATATTCGCATATAAAATGATTAACATTTTAAACTCGTTTTTCTGAAATATTTTTCAAAGACAAGTTATTAACGTTCCGGTTAAGATAAAATTTTTCAGCGACAAAAATCTACACGTACATATAATTTAAAGACAGCGTCCTCAGCTTTAAAGAAGACTCCTTGAGTGTCTGTCCTATTAAAAGTTCAAGCATCAGTTGTAAAAGCTGTCACGTATAAAATCTCGGCCTATTTAAAAATTATTTTCAATTTCAATGGTACAAAATCATTAAAATATTTAATTACATTTTGCAAAAGGTATAAAGTTTATTTAAAACATATGTAGAATATACAGTCTCTTACCAACGGTAAAAGCGGTTCATGTCTAACTTTACTGTTTTACTTTATTGAGTACATTTTTTAAATTTATCTATCATGCGGGCTTTTTATATATGGCTATAGAAATCCCGCATCACGATGATCGTTTGATTCATGCTTATCTCTAAAATAGCTCAACTAATTTTAAGTCATTTTGTATTAATTAGTGTATGGTTTGGGCATTTTAATTTTACTTTTACTTTTATTTTACTTTTGACTCCGAGCGACGCTTTTGTCGCAATAAAATAAAATATTTACTGTTCATACCAGTACCGACTAATATTTTTTTATATAAAACGCATATTTATTCAAAAATTTCTTCGATTTCTCTCTAATGTCTAAACCTAGACAAATTAGGAACCGCATATATGTTTATAAATTAATCAACATGTGCATTACGTGTGTTATTCCGTTTATTTGGATATTACTTATACCACTGGAAGCATTTTAAAAAATATATTTCAAACGGTCATTCCTGAAAAATAATCCACGGGACATGTGGTGTGTTAGTTTGCTAAATATTTGCTAGCAAAGTAAATTGCTTATTTTAATTTCGCTATTTTTCTTGCTTTTATCATAGGGTTGGCGCAACCACGTGAAGGAAGCCCTTAATTAAACGCAATTACATTACATAAAACACCCTTTTTCTTCATTTACTAGGGCTAAACAAGAAAGAATCGTAATGTTCATCAACGCTCTTATTAAGTTCTGCCGTTTATCGATTATTTTAACTTGTAGGCAAGTGTCTAAATTATAACCACAATTAAACATTTTTATTTATCTTAAACTACAAAATCTACACTCGGGAATACAAACAATTTAAGCGATTAGAACTTGAGGACAAATATTCAGTGGAAATAATTTACTGTACTGCTTTAATAGACATTTACAACTTACCATTTGCTTCTAATGAGCTAAAAGATTTATTATAGTGGAAAATTATTGTAAAAATTGTCAAAATTACAATTTTAATGTTTTACAAACAATAAAGGAGAATATTGGTGGAAAATTACGTAAACGTCTGTCTCATTATACACCATTTATATCCCCTAAAATGTAGTACGGGCGTGACCTAGCGTCTGACGATAATGTAGGAATACCATGAGCCCATTATGTATTTATAAAAGACATTCCTTGGTACAATGTTTTAAATTCAAATTATCTTATATCATCCCATTAAATACGTTATTAAAAGTAAATAGCTCTAAGGAATAAAGTATAAAATTTTAAAAATTGTCCTCAAAGAGAAATACTAATATTTTTTCTGTTTTTAACACCAGATATCTTAGTAACATTTGGCAAGTGGCTTTTAATTTGTTTTCAACGCATTACCGATTTTATACACTAAAAATATATATTAAAGTAGACCTTTATATTGTTATTATTGTATTTTACACATTCAAACATGAACATATACTGAATGATATTTCAGGTGGGCGGTTTTGCCTTTAATATTTCATTACCCAAAGATAACTATCCGGTGTTCTATTAAGTACATGGTGGGCCTAGCTTAGAGGTTATTTACAGTGACTGAAGATGGCGTGACCCGGCACGCCCTCGCCCGTTCCCTCTTTAGTTTAATGGCCACTACAATGATGGACAACTCAAGCATGTGCTTTCAGTGACACTATTAACTGCACTAACCTTTAAAGAATATTATCTGAATATGTTTGAAATTAGATAACATTTGCGGAACATTATCATTCGTTTTTATTTACACATACTATAAATAAACAGCTGGATCACGTATATTTTTATGTAAGCAAGGTAATGAGTAGATCAAATACTTATTTAGTACACACTAGGCTAGCAAGCTACTTTAAATTGTGATATTGGTTTAAAAAGATATATAAAAGTGTATAAAGAACTGGTTGTATAACGAACAGTGTGACAAATTGTTATACAATTTAAATTTTGTAGATAACTAAAATAACTTTTTGCACCAAAGTGCCTTTATAAAATATCATGATTCTCAAATTTAGATTCGAAAGAGGTTTGTTTGCTAATTATTTTTATTTGGATATGAATGTACTTTTTAAACGTAATATTATATGTTGTGAAATCTATCTGATTATCAAATCTATCAGGTTGCTGAATGTGTACTGCAGGCCTACCATGAACTCTAATTGCGACTGAATTGAAGACGTAAACTAAATTGTTTTGCTTTTTCATACCATGACGTCTTAAAGACGCACAGTTTAAGTCGTTGCCGAATGAGCGTTCGGAATGCGTCCTAAGAACATATGAGTAAAAGAGACAGAGTTATCTATAGTTCACCTTATCCTTTTCAAACATTACGACCCCAATGCAATCCACACCTCATGGTACAAAAAGAAAGCGGTTCGGTTTAGGTACTTTGAATTTAATCGTTATCTAATAGTTCATGGTAGGCCTACAAATCATGACTTGATTTACTTTAATGTCAATACAGGCAACAGATGGCTATGTTAACTAGATACACTCTACTGCAAATCATAACAATACATGTATCAATTAAGTATCAGTACAAAGGCGGCTTTATCGCTATAAGCGATCTCTTCCAGGCAACCTTAGGGCAGAGGACTTAATAAAATATCAGCGATACAAAAACTAGCTAGGTTATAAATATATGAGGGGCCCTGTCTTTATCAACGTCGATAGCTACCCACAAAGGCAACACGTTATCTATCTTAATTATAAGAGATGTGTCCTAATATAAATATTTTAAAAATACGAATGTGCTCTTATAATGTCAATACATTTAAAAAAGCTAGATATATAATAATCATACCTTAATGTTACGGAGTACACCAAAACTAATGGAATTGTCAATTTCGCTTAGATAGTTATCTTATCTAGCTTTATAGCTTGTACAGAACAAACTATAAATTTTATAGCATGCCTTACATTAAAATATTTCGGATATGTTAATAAAACTAAACTTATTATTATTTACTTAATTATATAGACAATTTCTACAGTGATAATATATTATGAGATGAGATGGCGTTCGTAATAACGCGTGGTTCTAAATTTATAATAAAAATACAGCAATTATTATAGACCCAATATCGGTAGACTCTAATTAAATAAATAAAACAGCTGTGACGCGCAATTTTATCGAAGAGGTGCCATGTGAAATTTAGGAGTCTCACAGGGGCCTCGGATATGAATGAAATCATAAAAAATTACAATTAGTAATTTTGCCATCAAATTATTTCCAATATACTATTCTTGAGAATTTAGACTCAACGCATTTGAGTAAAGCAAATTGAGGCAAGTCCAATTTTATTCAAAGCTTTATTAACAGAGAATATGTTTTTAGGATCTCATTTATTCCAAGAAGAAAGAAAACCGTGTCAAGTATAGAAAATAAACCAAGCCCTATTCCCAGCGGGCGTTAGAAAATGCATCGCTAAGTAGATTTCATTGTCACAGGAAAGAGTATCTACACGAAATGATCGTGAATAGTCCTTACAACTGACAGGAGCAACCAGCAACCGCCTTGATAAATGTATTTAGAAGCTAATAAAAATATAAATTAATAAGTAAACTTTAATAACCAAATAGTTAGTTTGGTTACTAATGGTGACATTTAAAGTGTAATTATGACATTAATCATAAGCTTCTGTTGAACATTGTATATCACAACATATGTGTTGAACAAATAAATAATTTTGAAATGGCTATTTCAGGATAATTCAAAATTTCCCAATGTAATGAACATTTTCATAATAGTATCCCAGAGATCTTTTTATGTAGTGTCTCATTCATAACTTATAATTTAAACGCAATAAATTACATTAACTTATTTCACTAACTATTTTTTCACAATATATCTGTCCGTATGAAGATTATTTTATGTTTAAGAATCTCTAAGAGCATATAACCTTCTTTCGTATATTAAATGAATAAACCTTTACCATTCACTATAAATCATCATTTATTAAAAATACGAAATACAACGTGCCTGCATGTATTTTAAAGTATCTCTAAGATTTAGAATACTTAGTAAAAGGAATATCGGATACAAATAGCGCTAAATAATATTTCTTCAGTAGTGTTTCAGCTTCAAAGTTGCCTGTCTTTTAATAAAACTAACTCGTTACTATTTGCTTGCGTTGTTGCAAGAACTTTAAATAACTTCTCATAACGATCTGGTTAAATACGGTAAATAAGCAAAATCAAAGTTATGGTGTCCACTCCTGTTAGTGCTAATTTAGTACCAATAAGATAATAATAAATAAATAAATGTCAACAATAAATTCTTCTGAGTGACAGACCGAATTTCTTTAACACTTATCTGATAAACTAGCATTGCCGGCAGCTTCGCCCGCATGGATATCAGTGTGTCAAAAAGATTTTCCAGCGTAAATCCCAACCCCTCTAACTCCACTCTAATCCACTACCTCCTCTAACTTCCAGTGAAATTTCCATTAAAATCGGTTTAGTCGAAGAATGTACTATTAATCAAAACCTTCCTCAAGCATTGCACTATGTTTTAGTACAAACCGCACAAAAATGTAAATAGTATATTTTGAGAAAATCGATCACATACAAAAAAACAGCTTTTAGGGACTTTAATTTATAATACCAGTAAATGTAGATTCCTGGTTTAATAAAAATCTACGGGAAGAGGTTTTGTTTTCAAATTAAATGTTTAAATTGCAATGCAGCGTTTCAGCGAACATACAGGAACCACTCAGCTCAAAGCTGTTCAAAACCATGTCAAATTTAATTAATCCAGCTGCACCGTTTCGTATTCACAAAATAAAAAGTTAAAATGAAATGTAGGCCCTGAATAAACCATTGAACTGAATCTCGTCTGTCCATTCACTGAGTAGAGCACTCTGCATAAGTAATGAATAAAAAATATTAATAAGTTCGGAATGGATGTTATTTTGTATATAAAATAAATCTCGACAATTTATCTCAAAGACAAAAAGCTATGTGGTTCTGAATATACATTTAAATTATTATAATAAATATTTTTATTTTTCAAGATATGAATAATATAGTTTAGTTCGATGGAGGTTTATAATACCATTAGTCGTCATCTTATCATTTCTGTAGAGTGTAGACAATAAAAAAACTACGAAATTTATAGGCAATTTTATTAGCTCTACCAGATATCCACAGCTTCGTATTCGTAAACTTCATTACCGAATACAAGAATGTTTTATATCATAATTTAAATGAATTATTTAGGTTAGCGATTATAAACAGTTCATAAGCTTTGTAAATCGTAAAATCGTAATCATCATAAAAGAACAGGTCATAAAAGAAAATAAGTTAAACACCTCATTACATAATAATGCAACCAAATTGAAACTGAATTGAATCTGTTTCTTAATGATCTATAAAATTATTATAATATAATCAGTGATACAGTGACTTCCACAATTAATTGAAACAAATTAAACTCAAATAATCCGTATTGAAATAATTCCTTCAATATTTAAACTTTTCTCGCTTTGACGTGTGAAATTCCAACACTAGAGATAGATTTTGTTAATAAATGTTTTTATTTATATAATTATATATAGCATAGTCATGTTGTGTTCAGGGCGCTAATTGTATTGCAACTACAACAGTGTTAGCCGTTATGAAAAAAAGGTAATTTGACCAACCTGAGTCGATTGAACAAAAGCCAGGAAGGTTAGCACCCTGACAGATAAGTTAAGATAAGATAAGTTGGCAATTATGAATGTAGACTTTATCAGCTTCCCCCTTCACATCCCTTAATATTGTACGTAAGAACTAAATATGTCTATGTATACTAATAAGTTGGAAATAATCAATATTACTAAAGAAATTGGAAATTAATATTTGTATTCATTTCGTAGCATTGACTTCTTAATGTGCCGATCAATATCGTAACATTACATCGATGTGGTACTTATTTACATTAGTGAAACAATTAAATGTACCTAGACTCATAATTTAAAATATTTGTGAATCAATTTTGCTATTTAAATCAAATTAGGGTCGTAGTATTCTGTAATTACAATTACTGGATTTTTTTTTCATTCCTATACCACGAATAAATAAAACTGTAATTTGATAATTTTATAATTACTATTTAATAATTTTTATTAATAATTTTACTATTATTTAATAATTTTTAGTAGTTGCAGTTATAGGAAAATAATTTTATGATTACTTACGTTCTGTTATTTGACCCCAGTAAAAACGTAATTTAAGACGAGTTTCGTACAATTTAACGCGCAACCGTAATATGTTAAAATTTCCAATTGTACAATTTTCAATATACAAAAGGCCGTTATAACATTCTATTTTAAGAACATTACCTGTAAAGGGCGCCATCCTGCTATAGTTCAGCGCAGCCACTGAATAATAGATGCAGCTACCAAGGTTATCCCATGAGTCCGAAAGTACAAATTCCAATGCAGTGCTGTTTTATCCGCTAAACACGACCACTAAACACGATTAGTTGTAAGATTGTTTTGCGTCACTCAAGTTAACGAGGTTATAGTATAAAGAATGGCTAGACTCTGAGCATAAACGTGCACCCTTCACGAACGTCGTTGTAAAGTGATCGCGTGGCGAGGGCACCCACCCTCTCGCCCGTCGCGTCGGCCTTTCATGCAAGCCATAGAAAATTTAGTTTTTCCCTTTTTAGAAAACAAACACGAATAAGAACCCTTTTATGAATCTATAATATAATCTGCTCTTGGAATATAATCTAACAATTTATCAAGTTTTAGAGTTTTCTGAAAATACGTCCTATATCAATTTTCATTGCTCAACTCGTTCTATACACTTATAGCTCTACGTTTAGTATAATAATTAATAATATAAGAATATTTATTTTATTTAACAGATATTTAATTATTAACTTGTCTTTAATAAATCATTTCAGATATTTATAATTTTAAGCCCATAACTCATTTATTTTAACCTAAGGTTACGCGAATATAGTATCTCAGAATGAGAGTAGAACACTCTTCATTTTATAAAATACATGTCGTCCATATTGTAAGCGATCGAACAAACCGCGCTCTCTAATCTAATATAGCGTTAGTGTACAGAATATCTTATATAGATGTCACTTTTAGGAGAGCTTTCCGGAATTTAGACAAACCCATGTCAAATATTCCGCGAATTTAATACAACCATCCAAGAGATGGCGTTAAAAGTGGCTAACTTTTGTGTGGCGGAAGTTCGTAGGCGTTTGTAGCAAGATGGCGTACTCATTGCGTAGAGCCCTGCGCGTCCTTTTTTACAAAACGAATGCAATGTTGTCGCATTACTCATTAATTATATGGGATTATTATAACTCAGAGCTGTGATAGCCCAGCGGTGAGACCGTGCGACTCTTTCGAGGGGAACACGAGTTCAAACCCGGGCAGGCACCAATGAGTTTTTCTATTAAAACTCATGTGTCTAATTGATAATTGCAATTTATCACACGCTTTTCGGTGAAGGAAAACATCGTGAGGAAACTTGCATATTTCTAGAGAATTCTGGAGATATGTGAAACCTACCAATCCGCATTGGAGCAGCGTGGTAGGTCTTAGCTCCAACCCTTCTCGCCAAAAACGGAGAGAGGAGGCCTATGCCCAGCAGTGGGATTGTAACAGGCTGCTACTTTACTTTACTTTTTTTATTATAACTCATATCGTTTTAATACCTAGATCATGATTAAGAAAATACATATACTGTGCCACAATCTAGTTACATCTTAATTCACGTCACGCAATTTACAATCTATATGAACCGTAGATTTATCAATGTCACATTAGGCACTTATATGGAAATTCAACAAATGTATTTTTGGTTTGGATTTTCACACTTGTTAAAATTATTTTACAAGTATCGTTTTGCGAAATAAATAAATCTATTCTATTCTAATCACCTATGGTAAACTCATAATAGTAACATAAAAAATTTAAAAATATATTTGTTACAAAATTACATAAAAATGGCTCAGCTTGTACCAAAAGAATTTGGGATACAGATAATTTCTAATTTAAATGATATCTAGATAAAGAGTAGGCACTGTTATCCACGCACACGAATTCTGGGGTAGAATTTGTATTTCTAAATTTCATGTAATACTTCTTAATATTCTTTGAACGAATTCAAAAGTCTCTTAATAAAATTATTGCTTTCAAACTTTAATGTACATAACTTTTACTCCTATTGTTTTACTTTTCTGTACTCAACTCCAAAACCATATACAGTTTTTTTGTAATAAACATTTTGCTTTGTATATAATAGTTAATATTAAATATGAGTAGCTCGCAACGAAAATTATATGATAAAGTAGAATTCGAGTTTAATCATTTAGATACTATTATTTTATTTATATTTAACGTAATAATTTTACTTATTCATAATTTGTAATGGTTATATGCTATAATTTTAGTGTTTAGCATAAAATAATCAAAGTGCTTCTTATTATAATTATATACTGAGTAGCCTACGACACAACGCTTCTCCAATGCGGATTGGCAGATTACACATAATCCAGGAATTCTCATGAGTTTTCCTCACGATGTTTTCATTTACCTTTAAATGCATGATGAAAAAGTAACGGCCTGTTATTGCCCGACTGTTGGGCATAGGCCTCCACTCTCCGTATTTGAAGAGAAGGGTTGGAAATAAGGCCCACCGCGCTGCTTTTTTACGTTACACATATCCCAGGGATTCTCCAGAGATATGCAGGTTTCCTTACGATGTTTTCCTTCATCGGAAATCGTGTAATAAATTGCAAATATTAATTAGGCATATAGCTTTAAATGAAAAAAATCTTTGGTACTAGTCCGGGGTTTGAAAACGTGATAATCTCGAAAGATTCATACGGTCCCAACGCTAGGTTATCAAACGCGAAAGACGCGTTTTATAGATAACCCACAGGTTGGAGATTGAATTTGGAACCTATCTGGGGGTTGAACTTATAACGATCTGGTAAATTTCACGTGCTCTAACCGTTCCGCACATCGCAACCATATTCTAAACAGATTCTCATTACGGGTTATCTTATGATGTTACATAATAGTGATGTACTATACAGAACTACTTTTAGATTTGACTTTTCTCTTATCATCAATGTAATCGGAATATATAATCGTTAATTTCTCTTTTGATTTCATGTCATACTGGAAGCGTCCATTAAAAATCGATAAAACCTTGAGAGTTGTACCACTTTGGGACGTAAAATTATACAGGAAATGGGTTTAACAACCTTTTCCAGAACGTTGTTATAAAAGAAAAGTAAATGTTATCATAAATTAATAAAAAAAGAAAGCATATTATGATTAAAGCTTCCATAATTTCCATTGAACTTCGTTTTAATGGAAGTTTTTTAGTAGACGTTCCATAAGATATTACGTTTAAAAAAACGAAGTGAAAGACAATTATTAACGTCAATATTATTAGTAAGTAAATTATTAGTGTAAACACGCCACCTAACCTCGACTTCCCTTTCGCTAAAAAGAACACGAACATTAATTCATGCGTTTAATAGCTACAATGCTCATAGTCTTACACAGACAGACACGTCATATTATAACATTATTGCATTGGGGCCTAAAAATTGAATTAGTCAATATTATTTTCTCCTAAGATAATGTAAACGTAAAAAAATATCTTGCAAACATAACGCATTGCATATTAAAACAATTATCGTCAACACGTTAGTTTATTCATAGAGTTAAACGGAAATAAAAACCTACGTTTTAAAAGAGACTCGATTACTCTTCAAAAACTAGAGCTTGAGTACATACAAACAGAAACTATTTAAAAAGGCCCGACTCATGTAATTAAAAGTATAACTCGGCACCCAACGCACGTTGAAATACTCTTTGGTAACAAGATTTTTTCTTATAGGCAAAAAGTTCTTTTGAACGATCCATTATACTTTAATAATTTGACCAATTGGTGCTGTGGAATTTGAACATAGAGTAACTCGTATTATACTAGACTAGAGAAGCCAGGCTAAAATGTGCCATATTTCAATAAATAGAAAGCAAAGGTTGCTCTATCTGCTTTTTTTTTGTGTGATTAGCCAAAGATGAAGTATCATCTTCCCTTTCATTATTTAATATGTCACTATCACTTACAGGCCTTCCTATAACTCCCCTATTCGAGTATATTATTCTTATGAGTTTGCAGCTTTAAAGACCCTTTGAAATGGAATATATAATAAGTTTATCAGTCATCGCTAAATAAGACTTATTAGCCCAGTCATTTAGAACTATTTTGTGTGAACATTTAAAAATGTTGGTTATATCTGTAACGAGTAGGTACTCTTCATGATCTCATGAAAGGTATCTTGCAAGTCAGGTGCTGTGTATGAAACCTACAGAAATATGTATCTTAGTTTTTTTAATGTAAGTGGAAAAGTTCTAGTTAAATCTCAAATTAACCAAAATTACTTAACCAAAATTTTAACGGCGTAATCAAAATTTGGGTGTTTCAATGTAAAATTTCATAGCGATAAAGTTTTGATTTAATCTCAAAATCTAGAAATAATTAATGATTCATGAAGCCCATAAAGTTTAATTGATGTCGTTGTTGTAAAAAATAATAATTTACATTTATTATAGTGCACATCAATTTACACCAAAGACTGCAACGTACATATGGAAAATTTATTAACATTAACAAATTTGTCTATTTTTTATTTATTTTATATTATTTTTGGTGTATGTTGTAGTATAAACATCTCTCTATCTATTTAAATTTCACTTGCACTTATCCGTAAGGTTTTGTTTTGCCCTTTGTCTGTTTTAATTGTTTTATAATATTGTCTGTATATCAATGTAAACAATATTATTACCATTAAAGAACATAAACAACTTCTATATTTAAAACTTTAAAAGATGCAGTCATATGTATAAAGCGATTGACTTTACTTTTTAAATGTACTGGTATTTACTTATAATAAGCAATTTTCAGCGATGCGTGATCAAGTTTGCAATAAGAATTGTTGGAGTTAGCCTCCGTCGGATCGATGGCGTCGGGAGCCTTGCCATCATGCGATGCCGCTTTCAAACGCACTTACCCATTAATTTTGCGTCTTTGATCGTCCAATTATTACGTTGAAATATCAATACTTGAATATGCACGCTTTAGTTTATTATTAAGACACACACTATCGTATAAGTAATTAGCGGTTGAAAGATGGCGATTACATTTTTTGGTCTCCTTAAAAAGAGAAATGATATTTGTTATGTTGATTTTACTATTTTTCACGAGACTAACTCGTATTAAATGTATTTATATTAGTAGTCGTATCTGTCTACGATACATAAAAAATTACCTACTTCAAAAAAAGCTTGACTCTGTCTCTTCATTAAGAAATTATCTTGTACACTCCAAACTAGTCTTCTCAAAACGAACTCCAACCATGACATTGAAACTACAAGAGCAACACAAATACACAAAACACACAAATATCGTCTTCAACTGTAGACTAAATCTGCACTTTATGGCCATAATCGTTCTAGTGTCCGATGGCAAAATAATTGAACTAATCTTTATTATTCTCATAATCAAAGCGATGTTTCGACAAAGATAAGTTCTCTTCTTCTCGTAGTAAGCCCTAAAAGTGCTGGCCGCACATTACATGATGCGAAAAGCTTTACAGTCTTGAATAAAATTTATAGAATAAAAAAACGATGGAAGATCTCTAAAAAATCTTCTCTACTCTTTTATTTCGTCATTTATATGTACTTCAGAAACAATGAAGTAAAATACACAAGAAATGTAATAGAGAATACATAAGAAGTCTTGTTAGGAAGGCAACGCGAGGTTTAAATGAGAAAGAGGGTGCATACATTTTAAAGCAAGAGTCCCTTCCTCGCATTTTTTATTTTACTTTATAAAAAGGAGAGTTTACATTAATATTTATTTTCGAAAAAAAAATTTAGACACCGAACATGTTAGCAATAGATATATATGTATTTAATATTATCATTACCTCACGCGTAAATTGCGTATAGAAGTGCTTCTTTATATAAAACTACAAATCATTTTTCTACAGAGATGAACTCGATATGATAGTATAGTCGATAAGTATATAACAAACAAAATCACGTGTACATGAAGCATATGAAACAGCATAAATAGGTCAGTATTCACCTGTCGCGAATATGTCGACCTAGTTTTTGATGAGGTAATTGAAAATATTGATACATGTAAATCTTGCAAATACCACCTTGTGGTATCCGGCTGAGTAGAAAAGACCACCCTCATTTCTGACCGAGGTGTCGTAAAAGGCGACTAAGGTACGTTAACGTCAGGCAGGCGGCCTGTTGTAAAACATGTTGTGTCGACCCCACTTAGAGTGGGATAAGGGCAGGAAAAGGATGTAAATCTTGCAATTATTTTTATAGATCATATAGAGAATACTGAAAATGAATAAAAAGTTGTTATCTATAAAAATACTATCATTTCAAAAGATGATATTGTTGTGTTCTTTAATCTGTCAAAGGAACAGGTATCAATCCATAACAATAAAACTTTGGTTTAGTTTCTGTATGACGAACCGGCTTTAAATGTTTCCAAGCTAATATAAAAGCGTTGGATAAATAAAGAAATTGGGATCCTAAGATGACCTAATGGACCTCACTATAACGCAGGATTGTTATATCCCCACTAGGCAGACAGAGAATGGATGGACCGAAGTGCCCTTCGAGAGACATTTGTCTAATAATAAATACAATAGGTTAAAGAAAAACGATAAATAATCGTTGATACATGTATTCATCGGTACTTATGGTACAACTGAGCTTTATTGAAATCCCAAGTAGTTCTGGTTTCGATTACAATAGGTTTGATTGTGAAATAGTTACTACAAAAGTACTTAAATCATTAAAAGCAATATAACAGAACTAACTAATTTGCATTGCAAAACTAATTCTGTTATATTGCTTGTAATATGGAATTCCGCAAAGTAACGCCTGCTTCTATAAATCACTTAAATCATTGCTTCATTGCAAGCATCTAAACGCAGGCTAAGTACTAATATAATATTACGTCGTAATTATTGATATAACTCATAAAACCCTTTTCTAAAAAAGAGCATTTTCATTTTTCGTGAAATATCTACAAACACACTTTAGTTTAAAGGTAAATTATATTTGACAATTTCTCTCTTTTATTCGGACATTTTAATGTCGCATGATTTTTATCTTATTAGTCAGACGCCTTTGGATTTATAGCGTAAGAAAGTAGATTTGGTTCAAGGAATACATATTTCAACGTTAACGAGCTGACACGGCAACGCTGAAATAATGTTATTGAACATTAGACATTATATTAAGAATAATCCAAAAAATAATCATATTTTCATATTTATTCCTTATATAACTCAGTTCAGGATAGTATGACGAACTTGCGACCGCATAACGTGTAATTGCATTCTTTTTTTCTTAAACTTAAATAAGTATTAACTTAAAGAGATTTAGGTAGTCGCAACCTATAATCTTATCTTGGGTCATTTTTAAAATGGCCCAAGACCTATGTGACCTACATTCTGTGATAAATCAGTCTGAAAATGATCAGTACATAAGGCAAGATATATATATAGGTTTATTGTAGTGTAGTCGGTACTACATTCTACTAAAATATTAAATTACGAAAAGGTTGATGTTAATGACAAAATATACGTAAAATCCAGTTTACAAAGAGAAATCTAAAGTTGTGTTGGTTCAACCTTGACCCGATTGTAAAGTTTTATTTTTAGGGGTACGAGTCTCTACAATATAAATACAGCCGTTTCTTCGTTTTTATATTGATTACTTTATCCTTTAAATCTGGCTTTATATTTTGAAATAATTACAAGAATAGGAGCGATACAATTATTTCGGTAAAATTGTTTGAAAATAGAGATGCATATGTTTATGCGTTTCCCTATATTATGCACATGTTTAACATTCAAAAATGACCTAAAATATGTTAAATTACACTGTCATTACTTAGCCTTCACAATACAGAATTCTCCTTAACTTTATTGCAAAAACGAATTAAACGCGACGAATTGAGCAAATTATTACTAAAAACTAAATTAAATATGATGTGTTCTTTATATATAATGAAGCATAACATAATCCAGGAACTTTTGATAAAAATTAAAATATTATTATGATCATTTCAATAAATTCAACACAAGCTTGTGCTTACCTTAGGATAAGGAATTCCAACAATCACCTATGAAAAATTGTTTTATCCGATCGCAATACTCAATGTAGGAACCTATCCGCTACGTTAGGCAAGCACATCCCGTAACCAATGGGTCGCGACTGACGTTTCCCCGCACTCTCGCCACGCGTAGTAGAAGCTACGAGTCTCTACGCATTACTTAAAGCTTTTAAATCAATTCAGTAGAATTCAAATTGTTAGGGCTCTTTTGAAGATCTCACGATTACAAATGCATCGGTATTTTTTCAATTTTATTCAAAAATTACATGACGTTTATTATGGAGATAACACATATAAAATTCATCTTATTTCATACCTACATTTATTTTATAATGTCTCTTGTACATTATATTTCATTTAAAAGAAATAACATTAAAAATACGACTATATAGGAGATTTATAGACTCAGACCATATTATAAGAGTTGAATGTCGGAAAGTTTCAAAATCTAATGCGATCTGTAATAAAATTAAAAAACACTGAAGACTAGAAAAATGAATACTAAGTTATTTAAAAAATAATGACCATAAAATAATAAATAATCCTTCACAAAATCGGACTATATCTAAAACATAGCCCAGTGCTTACATTAAGGATTAGTATATTATGTACAATAACAAAATTATCTTGACCCATAAAAGCTGCGGTTACCTACCCTCGTAACTGTGGCTTAGACAGCAAGCTTATCCCAGTTTCCGTCCGAATGGCCTTTATCGGACCTATCTCATCGGGAAAGTATTAAGAGTAGATGAATAAATATGGTTTACATTTACAAAACTTCATTCAATTCTTATGCTTTTTTTAAAGAACGTGTTCGCGATGAAATGTGAGTAATATATTTTTCAATATAATTAAGAAGAATTTGTCCCATGACATCGTCGGCGTCAATTTAAGTTTATAAATACCCTAAAATATATACTACGTGTTTGTGAAAAAAAGGTTTTTTTGTCGTATGGGTTAGGTACACAAGCTTCAATTGTACTAAATTTTATTTAAATTGATCCGCTACGAAATATTAATCTACAGACAGACTTTAGCATTTATAATATTAGTATAGATATAAGCTGTGACAGGCAAGCGGAGAGACCGAGTGACTCTTTCTAAGCGGTCGCAGGTTAAACCCAGGGCTGGCGCCTGTTGGTTTTTCTCTAAAACTGGTGACTTATTGATATTTGCAGTTTATCACACGCTATTCGCTGAAGGAAAACATAGTGAGGCAACTGTCTGTCTCTAGAAAGTTCTTGAGATATGTGTTCCCGACTAATGTACATTGAAGCAGCGTGGTGGGTTTTCACTCTAACCCTTCTCACCAAACAAAATTGAGAGGAGGGCTATGCCCAGCAGTGGGATAGTAATAGGCCGTTACTTTTTATTTTCCTATGGATATAACAAAGAGATAGATGTACGTACAACGTCTCCAGAAATTCAACGATAAACTATAACTAGACGCTGGTGCGTTATGGTGGTGGTAAAAAACAGGATTCGATATGCAGAACTTAAATTACTTTATCGCAGAATATATCAAAATTATATTATTACTTTTGTATTACGAATCTCCGCAAAGTAACGCTTACTTCTGTAAATTATTGGAACTTTGTTATATTACACTATCCCTAAAATAAAGATACTCGCCATCGAAGACTTTTAAAAAAGGACCATCCCCGATAGATTAGACAGAGCTTTCAATTAATCACTACATAGTATAAAACAAAGTCGCTTTCTGTGTCTGTCCCTATGTCCCTATGTCCCTATTTCCCTATGTATGCTTCAATCTTTAAAACTACGCAACAGATTTTGATGCGGTTTTTTTTAATAGATAGAGTGATTCAAGAGGAAGGTTTATATGTACAATAACAGTCAATATGGAGTAGAGAAATACTGTAATTTTTGAGGTTTTTAACGTGATGTCGTAAATAATTACATTTTTTTCCGCTTACATTGCAAACGCAGGCTGAACACTACAAGATTTATCAAAATAATGTAATAAAAATTTGTACACCTTAAAAAGGTCTACAGAAAACTCCGCGAGGGTATATATCTATCTCTTATGGATAACCCACAATAGCATTTTTCTGTCATTTACTTTTTACGAAAAATAACGCCCTCTTTTCGAAGCAATTTTAAGCAATACAGCATCAATCCTTATCCAATTAAGTACCTTAAATACATTTTTGATTTAATATAGATCAATATGGCCGTTTACAGCATGTAATTGAAATGAATATTTTCGAAGATATTACAGATTTAATATGCGGCGCGTGCCTATAAATAGCGTATCGGAGGCCGCGCTTCGCCCTATAGCACTTATAATTTAGCAGCGACTTATTTGTAAAAATAAAATACATAGAGAAAAATGTAAAAAGGAACTAGGTAAAATGTATTATATGAATTAAGATATTCCAAAGATAGCAGGAAATCTTCATGGTATAGGGAAAGGGGAATTGTTTTACTCCAAATTTAACGCGTGCGGGCCGCGGGCAGTAATGAATAAATCAAAACTACTGGATCTATTTTAATCATTTTTTTCACTGAGTGACAGCCTATACTTATATATTTTATACCCGTGCAAAGCAGGGGCGGGCCGCTAGTTCCTTATATTCTATTTAATTATCGCTAGTTTTCAACCGATGTTTTAAAACCCTAACACGGAATACTGTCTATTGGTGAAACCAGATGGATGTGTACTAGAAGGACATAGGACGAGGCATACAAAAAGATGGTTGAATTGTTTAAGTATGATCTCCGTATAAAAAGTGTAGTGCCAGAGTTGACGAATGATAAGAGAGAATGGAAGAGAACATGTTGTGCCGACCCCACTTTAGAGTGGGATAGGGGCAGGAGAATAACGAATGGGTAAAAGAGCATGAAAGCATCTTGTTATTTAATGACTTACATTCAATATAATAATTATTAATAAATTAATTAATAATAATATTGCCGTGGGTATCCGGCAGAGTAGAATAGACCCCCCTCCTTTTTACCGAGGTGTCGTAAGAGGCGACTAAGGTATGTGCCGTGTGGTATCCGGCTGCGTAGAATAGACTACCCTCATTTCTTACCGAGGTGTCGTAAAAGGCGACTAAGGTAAGTAATGTCAGGAAGGCGGCCGGTCGTAAAATACATAGCCAAATCATGTGACAACGTGTTTCTAACATGTTGTGCCGACCCCACTTAGAGTGGGATAAGGGCAGGAGAATGATGATGATGAATTAATAATAATAATTAAAGTGTTAATTATTATTTATGACTTGACATTAAGACATTGACATTGTATATATTATTGACATTATTACATTACATTGTACGGTAGCTTTAATTATTTTTACGAATGACGAGATAACCTATATTAATAGAACATTTATAAATGAATTCAGAATATGTAATTTTAAGTTAATATTTAAATGTATTTATTGTTGGTTGTCCATTGATAGACTGGCCCGTTGGCGCTGTGGGTAGTGACCCTGCCTTCAGCTCCGCGGGTCGCGGGTTCGATTCCCGCCGAGGGCCAACATTTTCTATAAACAAATTGTTGGTTCTTCGAGCCTTGGTGTGTATTTGTATTTAAACTTATATATGTAGTATATCTACCAGTTGTCCGTCACCCATAACACAAGTATTAAGTTACTTACTTTGGGGACGGACGACCGTGTGTGTAAATGTCCCATATTTATTCCCATATTTATTGATTAAATAAATAAATAAATCCGTTCGGTAGTTTTAGAATTTATCTTATACAGACAGAGAAACGCAGTGGGGGCCATGTGGTGATTTGCTAGTTTAAATAATAGTTATATAGGGTTTCAGAAAGTCATTATTACCTATGCATAAATGTTATGTTCTGGGATAAAATAAAAATAGGAATTTATCAAAATTTTTATTGTTCGTTACAAGAAATAACATAAGTCGATTGATAATATCCGTCCGGACCTACAGCGTTGCGCTGTGACAAATGTATACAGTTAAGTTCCATAACACCAAAATCGTAATCAGCAAACTTTGCCATTATTTCCGAACCATTAAAGGTTACTGCCGGTTTTCTATCATTTTTAGTTTTCGTGTCTTCTTCGTTAATTTCTTGTAAACGAGCTTTGTACCTTGCATTCAGTAATGTTACGTGCATTTTCACATTGTCGCGATCGTACTCTCTTTTCACGAAACCTAAGAATTATTCGTTATTAATATTATTATATTAAATATACATAAATATACATAAATATACATAAATATACATAGAAACATAACATAACTAAGTTGAGCCTACGTTGAGAAACACTGTTGGGGGGCAATTTGATTGTTAAGGGATGCAATTCGAAAACAGGCTCAACACGAGTTTAACCTTTTCACTCCGGGCCATTTAAATGCTATATGTCGGTGTCAAATTTAATGAAAAAAGGAAATTCTTAAATAATATATAATTATTGATTTATACAAACAGGCGTTACATTGCGGAATTCCATATTACAGAAACTATAACAGAACTAATTTGCTACAATCCGCGCGGGTTAAGCAAATGCATGCAAGGCTAATGTGTATGAAGCATGCAAAATTCACGTACCTTACACATCCAGGACAAGTCACATGCATACCAAGACGCCGCCACCAGCAACAATGCACACAAGCAATACAGACAATCGCACATCGATCTCGCATTTTTTGCATTGCGATTGCATACGATTTTGTCGTGGAGATATTCGCCAAACATTTCGTGTTATCGAAAAGATTGGAGTGTGTTACTGGAGAACCCAAATTTGGACGGGTCATGGCGGGTTGGCCTATTACCTTTATCGTTTTAAGCGTCGTAATGGACCTGAATGTTATTGTTCAGATGATGTCGAACAAAGAGTCGAGCATATTTTAAACGAATGCCCACGCTTTGACGCTAAAAGGCGAATTTCATTCGGGTAAAAAATCACCACTGCCAACTGGAGTTCACTGTTAAGTGATACACATACAGGACCGAAATTTGCCAACTTCTGCATATGGATCATGCGAGCGGTAGCCCATACTAATAAATAATGATAACTTGTCAACCCTTATGACTTTATTTTTTTTTTTGTTTTAAATTTTTTGTAGTAAATATTTATTATTATTATCAAGGACCCTGAATAATGAATATCAGGCGGTTTTCTTAGTATAAAAAAAAAAAAAGATTTTGTCGTGGAGCCTATCCTCATGATGATGCTTCGGTTTCGGAGCGAAACGATCGTCGAGATTTTGGTGGTGGTTGTGTGTATTGCTTGTGTGCATTGTTGCTGTTGACGGCGCCTTGGGATGCAGGTGGTAACTTCTCCTACATGTGTAATGTACTATTAACCTAGACCTTCCAGAAAAATTGCACTTTTTAGTAAAAACCATTCAAAAATCCGTTCAGTAGATTTTGAGAAAATCAATCACATATAGACAAACAGCTTTTGGGGACTTTGTTTTATAATAAGTATAGGTAAGATAAAGGAGATAGACTCCACGACAAAATCGCAGAGCTTGCGATTTTGTCGTGATTTGTTATTTTGTTATTTTGAGTCTATCTCCTGATGATGCTTCGGTTGCGGGGCGAAACGATTGTTGAGTTTGTGATAGTGAACCTGTGTAGTGCTTGTGTATTGTGGTGGAAGTGGTGGAGGTTTGTGCATGTGTTTTTACGAATCCTGCACGTATCGGGTATGAAAATACTGATAGTCCACTATACATTAAACACTATATATATTTTCTATTTACTGTATCGCGGATTATAGCAAAATAATTTTATTATTACTTTTGTATTATGGATCTCCGCAAAGTAACGCCTAATTCTATAAATTAAGTATAGATAACAATGAATCGCAATAAATCGCAATGCGATTTTGTCGTGGAGCCTATCCTCCTGATGATGCTTCGGTTTCGGAGCGAAACGATCGTCGAGATTGTGGTGGTGGTTGTGTGTGTTGAATTGTTGCTGGTGGAGGCGTCTTGGGATGCATGTGGTGACGTGTCCTGCATGTGTAAGGTACGTGAATTTTGCCTGCTTACACATTAGCTTTGCATGCATTCGTAAACCGGCGCGGATTATAGAAGTACAAAGTGGTTCTGTTATAGTTTCTGTAAATAATTATTATTACTAGGTAGGTTTTTTGAGTCAACAATTCATTTTTTTTATTAAAAGTTATGTATACATGGCATAAGATAGGCTAAGGTGGGGCATGGCTCAAAACGGTTGGTTTAAGGTATCTTTAAATAGATCTTCACATGATTTTTTCAAGTTTTCATTATGAGTTTGTATTGTGTTCCACCTGTGTTTTATTTTCTTTTCTCATAACACAGCTACGGTTTTTGAATTTAAACTATCGTGAGTGGTATTCATTATAAATGTTGAGAGACCGGCTATACTCACGTCTTATTTTATCGGATGAGCCCGACTAGTTTCAAGCCCATACGGGGCTCTTATTCATGAGCTCTTTACGCGGTGTTATCGCGGCGGGAACTGTCCAGTTGAAACTAGTCGGGCTCATCCGATAAAATAAGACGTGAGTATAGCCGGTCTCTCAACATTAATAACAGCTACGGTTATTAAAAAATATTTGTCAAAAAGTTGCCAATACCTGCTTTATGAAAATGCGCGTGCACCAAATCGACCAATCTTTGCAGCACACCCGACGAAGCAACATCTTCGACGCAACCAAACAAAACTTGCATCTTCTGCGGTTCATCGTTCATATATGACAATCCTTTTAACCTTATGTTAAAAGGAAAATAATCCCGAAGCAACGGCCTAAAATAAACTTACTTTGAGAGATATTGTTACGGGTTCATCATTGAAAGACTGCTTTCATATATACTTCTTGTATTATCCTTATCCTAATAAAACTAAATACTAAGAACTAAATTAATCCTAATTATGTGGGCGCCAGGAGAATTTTTATTTACGGGGAATCCTGCCAAAACCCGAATCCCGGCTAATCGTTGCCTCAGGGTTTTTTAACACAGAGTGTAAAGGGCATTCCTATAGGCTAAAACAATGAAATACCTACATTAATCCACATTCAATAGCACTATGTGAGAAGGTAAATTACATAGACGTTGTGCAACTTTCCCCTTGTGGAGTGTATAAAAACACTTATTTATTGCAATTAAAGTATCAATAGCACTATCTATCTCTAGGACACTACTTTAATTCGATAATTTCATCTATGACACAGAAACAAATATTTCGATCAACGTCCGACTCCTTGGACAGCTGATCATAAATGCCCCCGACCTTCTTCGCTAAGAAATAAGAAATATAAAAAAAACTACAGAAATCTAAAAACAAAGTTGGATTCGAACTCGCGTTGATCGCTTTGAACGCATATGATGTGGAATCCGCATCATTTCCATTGCGCCATACCTGACGCTATAGATACATTCAAATTATTTAATAATTTAGAGTTTAACACGACATCATACTAATTCATAATAATATTTGATGATGTTTATGCGTAAAATTAATAAAATCTATTTTCATTCAATAGAACAGCAATGTAATTATTATTTGTTGTCTCAAAGAAATAGTGGTATAAGCTTTGGTGTAAATGTTCAAACAATTCTTTTTTCTTTATAATTTATTTTTATAAAGTAATGAAAGTTAAAAATTTATTACTAATAATATCCATTTTTTAGTGTGTGCATGAGAAGTGAGAGAAGCGTGAGTGCGACACGCGTCTGTCCTTGAAAGTATGCGTGCATGACTGTGTCGGTACTTGAAAGTATGCGTACGTGAGTGCGTCGGTGCTTGAAAGTATGCGTACGTGAGTGCGTCGGTGCTTGAAAGTATGCGTACGTGAGTGCGTCGGTCATTGAAGGCATGCGTACGTGAATGTATGCGTATGTGTGTATACACCACATTCTTTTTCACAAAAAAGGGGCGGAGTTTTTACTCTAGCGGTTGCGAACAAGGGGCTTAAAGTCAGGGCGTTAGTATGAGGAAGCGTCTCACTATCTTGGGAATATAAAGAACCAGAACACATGTAAAATATGCGATATCGTAACCACGGCATTAGCCTTAAATACTTACATAATATATTTCTCTTTCGCTTCAGCCAATAATTTTGAAGCCAATAATCTCTCTTCGTTGTCCATTAAACACATAACTCCAATGGTAACATGCAACTTAGAAGAACTGATGAATAAAGATTCATCAATACCTGGACATTCTCGAATCACGCTCTCCTAGAGAAACGTAATATATAAATAACAAGCCAATTTATCAATAAGTGAACAATTTAAAAACATAAATAATTGAAAATAAAATACAATCATATGTATGATTTTATGATCGATTGCGTCACATATTCCTAACAACCGTCATAAGGCGGTTGTTAGGAATATGTGACGCAATGTAAGAAAAAAAGTTTATGTTAATAAGCCTAGGACTATTGAGGAATTAAAAACCAATATTCGAGAAGAAATTAACAACATAACACCGAAAGTTTTGCGAAAGGTCATGGAAAATGTGTTGGAAAGAGCACATTTGTGCGAAGCAGAAAATGGCCACCACTTGCGGGATATCATTTATAATAACTAATCTAAAAATATTCCGCATAAATTTACTGTATTTAAAAAACAAAAAATTAAAAAAATATGTCTTAAATAAAAAGTTATAAGGAATTCACACCACTTCGGTCTTTCTGAGCCACCCTGTATTAAGTAGGTATATACTATTTTCTTTTTTATACAGAAAATTATTGTCTTTGTTTCACAATATGAAAAAAATAATGTATATTTTTTGTTGTTTTCATACATTCATAAACTAAGTGACGATAAATCCCTAAAGTATCCAACTCAAAAACGCCTTTTTTGGACTAAGAATAGGTGTAAATGTTAAAATACACATTCTTTTCATCAGCAATACTGGCAGAACTCATAATTGAATATTAAATCGTTCGTTGAAGCAAACTAAAGCAAATTTTTATGCATTTTCCTGTAGCGACGAACACTTTAAACCCATTTATCTCAAAACGTTAATTTTGTGTCACTATTGCAGCCCCTGAACGATTTATTTATAAAAATTTGGCATTTAACACTTTTCCTACAGCTATTGGCTGAACGATCACAATCAATTTGAATTTGATACAATCAAAGAGCGCATATAGTATTAAATCGTAATATAGTATTAAGTTAGTAGCAAAAATACCTTAAAATCGTCAAACTTCTTCACAATATCAGGAGAGTTCATAGGTATTGATATAAAATGAGTAGGCTTTTGATTCATCCTTGACGACATAACGATATTATTTATCCTTCTTATAGCCGCCTTGATATTCTGCAATCAAATGAATGGTCATATAATGACTATTGCCTTAGTATAAAGTTATCCATCCTAACACCATCAAGGCATAACTTTCATTTTTTAATTTTGACTGGCCCGTTGGCAGGGACCCTTTCTTCGGCTCTGTGAGTCGCGGGTTCGATTCCCGCCGAGAACCAACATTTTCTATTTAGAATTTGTTGGTTCTTCGAGTCTGGGTGTATATATATTTAAGTATGTATTTAAAACTATATATGTATATATTTACCACTTGTCTCTCACCCATAACACAAGTATTAAGTTACTTACTTTGGGGACGGACGACCGTGTGTGTAAATGTCCCATATATTTATTTATAATTTATTAACTTCCATCAGACATTTGCACAGTATCGGCTATGTTTTAAGTATATTTGATTCTATGTATATACTGGATTTGGTTGTCTTCGACTTAAGTTAAGAATAATGTTTTGGACGCCATCAACAAACTTGCGTATTTAACGTATAAAAATAAAAAAGGAACCGTGAGCATAGGTTCAGGATTAATGTGCCTTATCTACTTTGAGCATATTGAGCACCAACTTGTTGGTCCCATAGTAAAGCCAGGCCCTTCTTGACCCATGGTATAGGGGGGCAATGCACTTAGGCGACGCGCCGTTGATAGTCAAATATTAAAGTATTACAATGAGGCGCCCCAAAGTTGTTGTAATTTTATTCTTATGATTATTATATTTTTCTACCGCTGTATTTTTGGTTCTATTTTTTTTAATATAAACATGTTTAAAAAATATTTTTATAACCTTATTAGCCTGCTGTGCTTAAAAAGGCCTGCAGGCCTACCATGAACTCTTATTGCGACTCAATTGAAGACGTAAACGAAATTGTTTTGCTTTTTCATACCATGACGTCTTAAAGACGCACACTTTAAGTCGTTGCCGAATGAACGTTCGGATTTCGTCCTAAGAACATGTGAGTAAAAGAGACAGAGTTACTTATAGTTCATATAACTTTATCCTTTTCAAACATTACGACCCCAATGCAATTCACACTTCATGGTACGAAAAGAAAGCGGTTCGCGGTCGTCGTTTACATCTTCAATTGATTCTGCTGGTTAAAGCTTAAGTTAAAGTCGTAAATTTAAAAAAATTATCTCAATATTATATTTGTCAAAAAGGTGCAAAAAAAACCTATTCTTCAAAGGAGAGAAGGATTGCAAAAACAACGTTGCCAGTATTTAAATATGCAGGTTTCGTCACGTCATTTTCCATTACCATGACGCGCACGTTGAAAAATTTTAATCTATATTATACACTAGCTGTGCCAGCGGCTTCGCCCGCGTCTAAATCAGTTGTCACAAACATTTTCCAAATTGAAATTTTGAACATAAAAGTAGTTATTGTGAGTTCACCTTAAGAGATAAAAACATGCTATCGTGAACTTTTTGTAGTATTTTTATAGATCTACAATTCTCTAGTACATTACTGTAGCGTAACTCTGCTGGTTTATGCAGCGCACGCGACTAAAGCTCCCAGCAAGCAAGTTTTTTAACAACTGTTCGATCTCTTCAAGACATTTTTAAAAATACCCATATGTAATATTTACCTACACAATCCGCAAGTATTTCACTATCTTTTGTTGAAAACCGTACAAAAATCCGTTCAGTAGTTTTGAGAAAGTCGATTACATACAGACAGCTTTTTGGGACTTTATCTTATAATAAGAATGGATATCGCACACTTAGTATTTAACTGGCCTTAATTCCAAAACTTGTTTTGTAGCAAATTGCAATAAGCCTAACAGTTAATTGGGTATTGGTAAAGTAAATAAACTAAGCTTATTTCAAGAAAACTAATGAAAAGAATGGAAGTCTTACAGAAGCACTGGATCCAAAAATGCTGATATCATTGTTTTTTCCATGTCTTGGTATTTTAATATCAGTTCGTGTGTCATTTTGGATTCTAGCTATTGTAGCACCTTTCTTTCCTATAACTAACCCCATATAATGTCTGTAAAATAAAGAAACAAAAAAAGCATATTTAAGATCAATTGAAATCAATCAATTGAATGAGAAAAATGATTACTTAATTTCCTAACTTATTTTTTATCAATCTTTAGGGAAACAGAAACCAATTGTGTATTCACCCTATTATCAGCCTTATTACAAAGATTAAACTTATAATTATATAAAAATTATATTATTTATTAATCACTGGTTCAATGTTTAATAATAATAATATGAAAGGCGAAACTTTAAAATCTACTTGACTATTATCATTATTTTTTATACTAAGATGTGTTCAAAATTATGATGATCTCATATCTAGACTCGCATGAAATGAACATCAATAATCATCCTTAAAATCGTAGTTACCTATTAAGTTTCTGAAATGAACAGAACTGTTTGATCCGAAACAGCAGTAGATGCTGACAATTCAAAAGCAAAAGTTTACAAGTTTACTTGAATAAAGAATATTTTGAATTTGAATTTGAATTTTGATACTCTCTATTAACATATATGTAACATTCCATACAAATAAGGAAAAAACTATTAATAATAGTTCCTCACTTATTATTATTCACTCATTTATTTATTCAGACTTTAATAAATTTTTAAATATTTTCAAAAAAATATAAAGAACATTTAAAAATAAAAAAAATTGGGATAGACAGGGAATGGACAAAGGAACCCAAGCTCTCAGTAATTATACCTAATTACTGTATAAATATAAATGTATTACCATACAGAGTGAGGAACCTGCTCACAGTATGTGCTGTCTCAAGCAATACTGCCTTCTGTATCCTAAGCTTGATCCAGCAACTAAGCAAAAGCCTCTTAAGAGGTTGGTTGAAGCTCTTCGCGATAAGACCATTAACCAATACAACAATCATTATTATTGTTATTACTGAGAATGATGTGCAAAATCTTTCTTTTAATACACTTTAATCAATTTTTATATTCTACTTATTAAAGTATAATAAAAAATGGATTATGATTGTATTCCATGATTACATGGAAAACAAATAAATTTTGAAAGAAATAATTTATTAACAAAATAATCAAGGAATGCAACTTATCAGTACTTGATACAACATACTTAGGCACATGAAAACTAGTGTAGAACCTGCCTCCATTCGCCTGCAGTATGTCATAGTGATCATCATCATCATCATCATCATCACCATCATCAAATTCTTTATAAGGATCATCTGCAATATACATAAATTTCACAACTGTGTTATAGATCTATTTTTTTTCTTTTTGTTTTACTTGTCAAAAACTATCTATGTACGTGGTTTAATATACAATAATTGTACATAATTTATATACAAAAAATCGTATATTACAAAAAAAATGTAAACTTATACCAAAATTTTATAATTAAATATTATTTAAAATAAATTAACCACATACAATATTAATTGAAAGGAACAAAATAAATAATTTAAAAATATACTAATTTTAAAATATGCCTATACTCTGTAACACTTTCTCAAAAACTCCATTTTAGATATTGTTAACAAACGAGGGTACTATTAGGATACTTATTACAAAAAATTATAATGTTAGGAATTGGAACCCAGAGATCCGACATAAAAAAATGATTTTCATTTCTCTTAGTTCTTCCATGATAGCCTAAAAAACAGGGCACTAATGTTATGATAGCTTATTGTCTAATGAGGAATTTCTTATGCTCGAACTATGAAAACAAATATGCGGTTTTTAAATGCTGTCTTTAAACAATAAGCTTAAACAAATTAACACAAATTAGTCTAAGCAGCCAAACAAAATATCAACATGTATCATAATCTACATATTCTAGTTTAAATTCTTTATTAAATGAAGTATTCTGAATCTTGTATAATTTTAAAAAATGACATGATTTATTCTTAAAGTAAAAAGTAAAGTAACAGCCTGTTACTATGCCCACTGCTGGGCTAAGGCCTCCTCTCTCCGTTTTTGGAGAGAAGGATTGGAGCTAAGACCTACCACGCTGCTCCAATGCGGATTGGCAGGTTTGCGGATTGGCAGATTTTGCGGATTTATTCTTACTATTACCGTATATATCATGCTCCTGATGTGTTAAGACATCACTTGTGGATTCATTTAATCTGTAACATCTTCCTTCGACCCATGTTAACTCCGGCCTAAGAATATTCATATTGTTGATATTATTTATACCTTCGCAAGCATATAATATCCTCTGAAGTATATACTTTTTTGTTTTTTTATGCTTTCCTAGATTCCTAAATTCTATTTTGCAAATTGCAAATATTGCAAAATATAAATTTATAGTGATGTATATAGATCCATATGTAGCCTATGATAAATACGAGTTTCGTCTTTCCTTTCATTATTTATTGTGATTTGTGACACTCTCATTTACAGGCTTGCCTATGGATCCCCTACTCTATACTCATAGGTTTAGGTACATTTTAAGTTTATATTAACTCTATGGTCTAGTTGGACTAGAGGAGTCATTGATATTCAATATTCACATTGGGTATAAATAATAGGCAATGTCATATTTTATAGATCTATTCGATTATATGCAAGAGGAGTAAACTGTCACATCGCAACAAAGTGAGACTTTACAAGACTTGCATAAGACCTATTATGACTTATGCGAGCGGCACGTTCGCACACGCCCCGAACACAAGGCTGCGCTGTCTGCAGACCTAGCAAAATAAGTTCATGAGAACAGCCACTGGCTGTCCGTGGTACTTGCGAAACGTCGACCTGCATAAAGATCTAGGTCTCCCCACTATTGCCAGTTTATTTAAACGATTTTCGAAAAATTATTTATATAAAGCAGCGGTACACCCCAACACGCTGATAGCGAGGATGGTTAACTATCGCTGCTTTGACAAATCGTTCAAAGCCCGTTTCCACAGACGCCCTAAGAGCGTACTCACTGACCCTGACGATGCTTATGCGATCGCCATCGCCAGAACACTGCACACACAAACACAGCGTCTTCGCCGGCGAAGACGAGGTCCCCGATTTCTTACGTCTAGCGGCCGGGGCGTCCAAGCCCGCCCGATATGACAATAGGACTCTTCCACAGTCCGATATAGTCCTCCACAGCGCGTCGCTTTAAGCCGAGGTCCGGCCTCACAGGAGGCACCCTTAAGGCGACGCTCCCAGGATGTTGCGAGCTCTGCTTGAGACTCGCTCTCCACGATATTCACCCGGCGATGCTTCCGCGCTCGCCCGCCCTCTCGGTGACGCTGTCAAAGCTTTCAAGGCTAACAGCATTAGTTATTGTCCGAAAAAAAAAATATTTTATAGAGATAATCGGCTTAATATTTGCTAGATACATCACTTTTTTGTTCCGCGTATAACATACATAACTTTTTTTTCATCTGAAACTACATTGAACGCCCTTTTTAACATAAACATGAAGTACTTCAAAATTATTCTTCAATCTAGCTTATTGCTATTGAAAAGAAACATTTTATTAAATGTAACGGAACATTTAACGAGTTATCTATTCAATTCGGGAATAATTTTATGACACACTGACTTCAACGTGGGCGGAGCCGTTAGGCAAAGCTAGTATTAAAAAAATAAAAATAAATTATGCAAGCAATATTATTTTTTATATCTTAGTTTGTATATATCCTGTTTAATAACGAAGAAAAAAGTAAGTAGTTTGGAATTGGCGTTTAAAAACCCTTTATATGGTTCATTTAAGTATTTGTATATCTACACTGTATTAATTGTTTATGTATGGGTTTTTGTTGTATCTCTAAACAATGATAACATTATCATGAATATTGTTGTTGATTTTGTGGAAAGTGCACAATATTGTAGTTAGTTATTCTGTTCATCTAGTGTAAAATATTACTTCTGTAAAATTTAAATAAAAATGCCTTAGTATACTTCATTATACATCATGAGTCAATCATATACAAAATCCAGTAGTGCCTATTACAATGTGGATTATCAATATACATCTGTTCAAAACAAAGATGGCGGTAAGCACTTTAGTATTTATCATTTAAATTGTCTTGAATATGCAATGTATACGTATATTAACTTATTACGTAAGATTTATGGTTAAGTTGAATTATCGTGGGTTCAATGAGTAAATACAATAAAGTTTTTAAAAGTTTTAATAAGTATAAACGGCTCATTAGGCACACATACAAATTAATGTCACAGTATTAAGAACATATAAGTTTATCTAACATGACAATGAAAACTTCATAAATAATATATTTTATTACTGTTTGATAGAGGACAAGTCAGTGCATTAGCAATAAGTACGTTACAAAAGTGTACTAATTGACTTTTCCTTTACTTTTAAACTTTAATTAAACAAAAGTAATAATAAAAGTATTTTGCTATAATCCGCGATACAGTAAATAGAAAATATATATAGTGTTAAATGTATAGTGGACTATCCGTATTTTCATACCCGATACGTGCAGGATTCGTAAAAACACATGCACAAACCTCCACCACTTCCACCACAATACACAAGCACTACACACGTTCTCTATCACAAACTCAACAATCGTTTCGCCCCGCAACCGAAGCATCATCAGGAGATAGACTCCACAACAAAATCGCAAAGCTTTGCGATAGTGAGCGTGTGTAGTGCTTGTGTATTGTGGTGGAAGTGGTGGAGGTTTGTGCATGTGTTTTTACGAATCCTGCACGTATCGGGTATGAAAATACGGATAGTCCACAATACATTTAACACTATATATATTTTGTATTTACTGTATCGCGGATTATAGCAAAATAATTTTATTATTACTTTTGTATTATAGATCTCCGCAAAGTAACGACTAATTCTATAAATTATTTTATTAAACAATTTATAACAAAGTTTTAAATTAAAATAAACTCAATTTTTAGTATAAATAAATATATAAAGCGATTTAAAAAATTCGTTTAAGTGAATATTAATATTTTCTCACGAACATTACAGAATGTAAAGAAAACTCATATATGTACGCGTTAAGATTCTTTACAATTTTGACGACTATAAATAAATATTACACATTGCTCTACACATTATTTTTCTATACATCATAGCATAAAATGGTTATTTAAAGATAAGTTATGATTTACCGGTAAAAAATTATTAGTTTTATAAATATTCCTATTACGATTTGAGTTTTTAATAAAAACTTTATCGTTTGTTATTTATGTTTAATTATAAGTTTATCAATTATCCAACTGAAGTATGAGTGCAACACTTCGTTTTATCCAATGAGCAGATGGTTGATCTGAAGGCAAGTAGAATGCTAATACGAAATTAGATGAATGACCCGTTGTTGCTAACACTCCTTTCCTTTCTAAAGTCTTGTATAAAGGGCATTTGTACCGTGTTCCTTCCTCAAATTCTTTTTTTAATTTGGGATATAGCCATACAGCAGGCATGTTGTCATTTAAAACTTTCGGAAATTGTTCGCCGATTGCAAAAGTTTTTCGATCCCAGCGTGCACCATCCATGAAAAGTCCATGCACATATACTCCATATTCTGGGGGAATTTGTTCATAATCTACCCGAAGAACTTGAAAATCAAAGATTAACAAATCAATGGGAATTTTTTTAGCTCGAGCGTAATTTTGTATTGATCCAGTAAGAAAGGCCTGTGTAAAGAAAAATCCAGAAAGCCAAAATGTTGAGTGTTTACCATTTTGGTACCAACTCTCTAACATAGCCAAACGTTCAATAAAATCAGTTACATAACTTGGCAAAGGTTTTAAACTTGGATAGGAAACTTTTGACCAATTGTCCGGTATTTTACCTAGTAACATAGCAGTAGATTGTAAATCTAAAGCAGGAGACATAACAATAACACCTTGAACAGCTTTTTGTAGGTCTATCAAAGACGATCGTATTTCATGTAGTAGTTTATTGAACCGTTCCATTTCCTGAATAAGCACGGTATTCATAGATTCATTATAATCCACTGGATATTTTTTTTGTGATAATTCTATGTCAAATGCTGCTGGCAATTTGGATAATATTTCAGACGACATTTGTGTAAGTATAACTTCCATGTTACCGCCTTCACCTCCACCGCTAGTACCTTCTACTAAAACTAATGCCGTAGTTAACGCCATTGAAATAGAATAATCGCGAGTTATTCCTGCATTCATATGTAGACCAAATACTTCGGGCGGTGGATTAACGGGCACCGACTCAATGTGCTTAACATAGTCCTGATATTCACACCTACGTGGAAGTCCATATTGACTGCCTAAGTCACAAAATAAATTATTTGGGTCATTGACAACACCGGTATTAACATAGTTATCTAAAATTGTAACTATTAATCTTCTATCCCAGTCATCAGTTACACGACCACCGTAATTACACTCCCCTGTAAGGTATTTTATTGCGACATATTGTATATCTTCATATTGATTTAAAAACATTTGTAACTGCATTATTGATATATGAAAGTCAGAATCGTTGAAACCATACTGAATATTCCAACCTAATGGCCCGAATTTTTTCCTTTCTTGTACGACTGCGTGAAAAAAGCTGATTCCATATAAAAGTTTACTAAATGGTTTATCTTTGTCTGGACATCCTTCATAAAATTCAGGTTCTTTTAGTGGTTCCGACAAATATGATCTTAGCAAATTATGTTGAAGACCTGTTGGTGGTTCATTTGTCATTTTAACACCAACTTGCAAAACAGACTGTGGGAATTTGTCAGAAGGGTAACTTGTGAGCCACAATCTGAAACTCAAGTCTGTATTAGTCAAATCAAAACCCTCAACTAGTTTTTCTAAGGTAGGTAGCCAAGATACTGCTAGATGACAGTTTTGCAAACATACCCATCCACCTTCTAATTGTGCTTTTTCTATCATCGCCCTTGCAATTGGACCTTGACCTTGTCCCAAGGATATAGAATTGAATCTGTGAGCATAACCCATTTTTTCACAGTATTTAATTAATGCTCCCATTGGATCAGAACCTGGGGAAAGAATAAATAATAAAGGTGCTAAGCAATTCGAGTCTCCAAAAGATTTCCCTATATCAAATGGCGGTGGTGTAATATATCTTAAGCCCATTTGTTTTTCTACGAAGTCTGATATTGCGAATGTTAATTTGTCTGGTCTTAGAGTTCTTATGATTAACAATTTTTGAAATGATGTAATATTTTCTTCCCAGCCACCCGGTAGAATTTTTCGATGTGGTTCCAATTCATCATAGACTTCTTTCCATTTATTTGTTATATTCATGAAACTATCTTTAAAGCCTTTGTAAGCTGTTAGACCATTTAAACGACATATTTCATCCCAACTTTTATCTGGCAACCAATCAACAGGTTTCTTATAGATATTTTCAACTGCTATGCCACCTGTTATGAGAAATATATATTCTTCATGACTCATTTCTCCGGTAGACAGCATCATTTTAGAACACATAATAAAAGAAAACATCAGCTTATCTTTATCAAATAATGATCTACATACATTGCTGTACAAATTGTAGGTAAACGTGTCTTTCAGGAACTTTAATCTTTTTTCTAAGTCCTTAGATTTATTTGCATTTTCTATTGAAATTATGTATAAATTTATGAACCACGTTAAAGAATATTGATACATTGGATCAACATTTGGCAGCTCAGTAACACAGTAATAAAGAACAGCTGAATGAGACGCTATTGGTCTGTACCCAAGCCTAAATTTTTCTATTATAATTTCAGTTTCAACTGAAGCCTCTTGCTTTTTCATTATATCAATAGCTAGAAGTTTCGATGAATCTAAAACTTCTATCGCCGTTTCATCCTCCAATATATCTCCTTTAGACTCTTGAAGTGTACGTAATATATCATCTTCTACTTGTTTCAAAGCCGCACGGTTTGCTGCTCCTTGTACAATTAATTTTTCTCGTTTTTCTTGCAAATCGGGCCTTTCTTTGGCAACGACAATCCCTAGCAATTGATCTTCTAATCCATCTTTTGTCAACGCAAAGTTAATCAATGTAACTTTGTTGAAAACCTCAGGTAAATAATGCGGATTTCTTAACTTTGTAGTCATATACAACCTAAAATGTGGATGATATTCGATAACATTTTCTCCTAAAGCGATAAATTCTTTTCCACCTTGTGTGTAAGTATGCTTTAATAATACTGGATCTAATGGTGGTTCAACATCTTCTAAAATACAGCCTATCAATGCTGGTTTACCATATTCCAAACATGTTTCTATCACTTTCATATAATTACCGTCTGTAAATTTCATGACTTGTAAATCGTTTAACTTTTCCATAGTTTTAATCCATTTATTAGCTTGCCCTTGAGGATCTACTAGTAATGACCATCGTAAAGAGTTATCTTGTATAACCGCATTATCAATGGAAAAAGCATCCCATGGTAAACCAGCAATACACCAATTTTGGATCTTTATATCCGTTCCTAAAATATCTTTGAATATAAAGTGTTCTGAATGTGGCATTTCCAGTTTGATAATCAAATTTCGCCATTGTGTAATTACTGATATTCGAATCGGTGATGTGTATGGAGCTAAATATGCAATAATACCGCAAGATACGAGAATATCCCCAGCTAAATTATCATATAGGCATTGTAAATTCTCAGCTGCCATAGTCCACCGAACTTTTTCACCTCCTAATCCACCGATCAATTTTTCAGCACGATACAATTTATCTATACACAACTGTACCTCATCTTCTAGCGCTTTTTTTTTTGCATTAGCTTCCTCCAATGCTTCATTCAATTCGGCTAATTTAGCTTCCAATCTAGCAACGGTGGCTTTTTTTTCTTCTAAGATCGCCATTGTTTCGGCGAATTCTTTTTCAGCAGCTTCCAGTTTTGCTTTTTTTGGTGCTACTACTTTTGCCACAGCGTCATACATATCCATTGCAATAATCCATTTACATAATCCTTCGGCAGCAGTAGAAGCTTTAGCAATGATATGTGGCTTGAAATCTTTATTACATAAGTACTCTTTTCTAATTTTTTGCATTGTTGCGACCGGTATATTATCCTTGTCAAAATTTTTAAGTGAGTCTAAAAAGCTCATGTCACCTAAAATTCTTTTGCTAGGCCCCCAGTAATCAAACATTTTTTTTCCAGGATTATCAGGATCTGGTATTTTATCAGGAGGAATTCCCTTCATAACACATACCGCTGCCATGACCAACTTTACAGTTGCTGGCGGATTTTTCATAGATTTTACAATAGTAATATCACCTGGTTTGAGTGTATTTAAAGCTGCAATTGCGTCCTCTAAAATAGGCAAAGCCAAAGCTAAGTCAGCTTCACAATCTTTCTTAAGTTCTTGTGCAGCCGCTGCTTGAACATTAGCTACCTTTTGATCTTCTCTTACTTGTGCAGCGGCTTTGTCAGCTGTAGCAGTTTCAACTGCGATTTCCTCCATCATCTTCGTGGATTTAGCTGCCATTACTATAAGCTGCGGTTTGAGGGCATTTAAATCACGCTGCATTATGGCAACTGCATCAGCCGCTTGACCAAGTTTGTCTAACCCATTTGTATATCTTAATTTAGCTGCCCTTAATTCTCTTTGTTTTTTATTCGTTAGCATAGTAAATGATTTAATTAAATTTAAATATGAAGCAGATGTAATGTAGGTCTTTCTTCCAAATTGAATATAAAAATCAGTGGAAACTATTCGTGCGTCTACATGAAATTGTTTACAAGCTATAACTGCAGCTGCTTTAACTTTGTCAGATACATTGACTTTACCCATGTAATGATGAGCAACCATCTCTAATGCGTCTTCGGGCCAACTGTCATACCAGTCTATAGTACAACAGTTTACAAGGGAAGGATAGAGTCTTAGTCTTGTTCTAAAAGAACTGCCAATCGGACTGAAACATAGAACAATGTGCAGCTTTGCTTTACACCGGCCGACGAAAAAAGACATAATCTGTAATGGGCTTATATCCAGATTTCTATTGCCACCTTGAGCTGCTAAACGCACTAATTCAAGAACTTCTTGTATTTCATCTAATCCATATAAATTTGGTACTTCGCCTGAATTTAATAAACTGTCTAAATTTTGGATAAAAAGTTCTTCCTTGATTTGATTTTCAGTAAATAAAAATGTTGTATCTTTATTTAGACCACCTGACTCACGAAGAACTAACTTTATATCTTCATGCCAATCTTTAACACTATAGCTTTTCGTGATTTCTGGTTGATAGACTTGCTGACCCAAAATCGTACTAGCTAATTTAGTGAGGGATTGTCTACCAGAACCACCCACACCTACAAGTAAAGCATTACCTGATGGCATTGAAAGTAATCTACAAATTTTAGATAAATGTTCCAGTGCATAATCAAATAACACAATATTCATCTTAGCCTTATGCATTGTATTGTATTCCGCCAACATAGATACAGCAACATTTAAAAATATCTCTTTCGATGGTAATTCCTCATATCTTCTCTCTCCTTCAACACTATCAGTATCAAGATAACAACCAAACATCATCGTCCTAATATTTTCTTGAGTAACTTCTCCTTTATCATTTTGGTATGTATCTAAAGCGGAATCAAATGTATCTCTCATGAAATCTTGTGTTGATTTTCTTAAAAGATTAAAAAACCAAATACGGTCTGAGTGATCAATAAGCCTATCATAAAATACTCGCATGATTTCATGTACCCATACCCTTGTGAAAGTTTTTTTATTATCTGCTGATTCTTTCCTTAACAAAGCGCAACCTTGAATAACTCTGGAAAAGTCCCTTAAATTAAAAATATAATGGGACTTTGCTGGTGTAGGTCTTAAACCTTCTGTAGCTTGATCGTATATATTCATTGTAGCTGCTATGATATTAACTATTATTGGTTGAGTGTCTTGACCAAACCCATTTCGCCTCCACCCAAGTTGCAATAAAGATGTAAAAATCTTTGTCATACTTTCTTTGGAAAATTCGTTAATGGAATAAATATTATAATGTCGTAACATTCTTGGATAAATTAATTGTCTGCTTCCTCCCACTGGTCCTATTGCACCGTAAAAAAATGTGTCGTAAATATAAAGATTTTCAGTCGTTTTCAAATCGTACCAATGCTTTTGATCAAAATACAACCTCAACAATTCAATAGCAGGCTGTGCGCCGTATACTTCCTTAGCGGGCATATTCATATCATCAATAAAAATGATGGCTTGTTTTCCTTTAGTAGGACCATAATTGTTTTTTCTTCTTTTCACTAACTTAGAGAGGACTAAATCTTGAGTTTGATTTGCAGATGTTGTCGTAGTGAATGTTATGAAGCCTGGTGTATATTTATCTAAATTGACGGACATTAAAAAGTTCTGAACATAAAAACTTTTACCAGTTCCTGTCGGCCCAATAAACAATAGAGGCTTAGCAAATTTTGTGTGAATTTGTAAAAGAAAAACATATTTTTCAGTTTCTAAAGTAGGAATGACTGTTTGTAAAAGGTTAATTTGTTCTTTAACTTGTGCTGTTTTTACAGCATCTGGCCAAGGTTTCCAGCACCCTTTACTTTTATACATGTAAAAGTGGTCTATTATCATACCTTCTGCGGGTATAGATACATCAATTCTTTCGATGTCAGTTGGAATTCCGTATTCTCCTTTAAAATAGTCTTTCACTAGGTCATCAAATCTTTCACGCGAATCAGTATTTAATATGCCCCCTATTCCCCAAACCAATGCAGTCATAAATGACGCCAAAAACCATGATCTTGTGTATTTAGTATCTTCTTCTCCTTCAACAGCATTATCCATCAACATTTCCACGAGCCTTAAAGTACTTATTACTAAATTTATTTCACCTGCTGTGACAAGTTGTGAACAATGTTTGCGAACATAATAAATCAACGGATCTATCAACCATGAACACATATTATAAATGAACTCTTCATTTTCTTCTAACCAAATAGGATTAAGTTTATTTAACCAGGATTTGCAAAATGGCATAAATCCAAAAGTTGCAGATTCCATATAAATCATTCCACATCTTGACACGGTCGCAGGTGAAGCTTGAGAAAGATCCATGACTTCAAAAATCATTGACATAACATTTGACATAGCCATTACTTCACCGGATGTCAAACAAAGCTTTTTATTATCATCTAAAACTGTATTCATATTTTCTATCCACACTGCGTCTACAGGACCATCAAAAACAATCCATTTCCTGACAGGAGTATCTTCGGATGCAAAGTCTCTAAACATAGTTGCTACAATACCGTCTGTCCACTCATAAGATATCGGATCGAAAGCTCCATACAATTGACCCATAGTAACTGCTTTTGGATTAAGAACTTTATATGTACACTCGCAACCTCCTGGTAATTTTTTTTCATACATTAGCGTTAAAGCTTCAGATAATATTTTTAATGTCATAGATTTACCTGAAAACGGATCACCAACCAACATAAAACCATGTCTGACAATCATCATTTCGTAAGTCTGAATAACCTTGAATAAAAAACATTCTATAGGTTGTAAGTTATTTCTTTCACAGGTTACATTACAGGCTTGGATTAAATTATCATAATCAGGCTTAGGCAATGTGATCCCTGGGAATAAATCTGAAATGATACCCTCAAATAAAGGTACGTCAAATGATAGAAATTTCGGTAAGTTAACATCTGTGATTGATCTAAGTAACAAAATACTTTCACTTTCGTTAGGATAACTTCTTTTCAAGTTGCCAGCTGCAGATAAAACAGTTTTAACTGCTCGCATTCCGTAATCGTAATGATTTTGTGAAGATAGTTGTTCTGAGCACAAGCGGTAGGTAGTCACAATTTTTACGGACAAACTTCTTGCGTCTATGAAACCGAACGAATACAATGAAATTTCACCGATCATTGCGTAATCTGGAACCATCATCGCTACCGTTCTAAATAATACTTTCAGATTATCTGGAAGTTCTGACCGTCCAGCATAACCGGGGTTCATCGTTATACAAACGTAACATGCAGGATTTAAAGTTAAAATTGTACCTTCAAAATCAAACGTTTCTACATGCTGCCGAACAGCTTGTACTATACATAGGATTTGCTGAGCAATGACTGATAAAACTTCTACTTCAATACGATTGAATTCATCGAAGCAAACCCAAGCTCCACAAGATGCTAAGCCCTTAAAAAACTTGCCCATGGCCTTGTAATCTAAGCCGTCAGAACAATTAAAAACTACACATTGGACGGCTAGTGCTTTAGCCAAATCTTTTGTAGTTTCCGTTTTTCCAGTCCCCGCGGGACCTTCTGGAGCTCCATTTAAATGTAGATAATAAGCTCCAATTAGAGTACGGTAACAACGATCAGTTAAAGGCGTTATAACAAGACGATCAGAATTTCCTAAATATTCGTAAGCGTAATTGACAACGGCATTAATAATTTTAACAAAAACTCTCTCTTCTTCCCAATAATATCTTAATTGAGCTAGCCACTGGAAATCCGTCACTTCAGTAACATTTTTTTCCACAAGATCTTGTATAACATCTTTAGCATGTACATCTATTACAATAAGAGCTTTAACTGTTATACTACTTAGTTTAGATAAATCGGTTCTACGAATAATAGCTACTGTTTCATTAAGCTGTTTTGTTAGTCCTAATTGAAAAGATCGCAATTCACTTAGTTTATGTGTATGAAGGCATTCGTGTACATCAACTGCCCAGTAAATTTGGGAAATCGCTAATACTACCATACCCTCCCAAGATAATATCCAATCTGAACGACTTAAGTTGGGGTAGTCATAATAAGATAACTCAGTTTCAGATTTCACAGCTTTTAACATTTGTTCTTCAACTTGAACTAGCCATTTTTCAACAGAGCCTCTTGCGGCTGCTACGCTAATAATTTCTAAAAATTCAATTTGCTCACCTTCCATTGATATCATTGCAGAAATATTATAATCCGAATCAAACACCAACCTATTTATACCTTCAAAACATTTTTTTAAATGAGGTTGTACTTTAAGAGGATTTTTAGTTTCGGACAAGATTTCTAACATCTCATCGTTCGATAGAAAGAAAAATCTGGGAAAGTACAAGCGCTTTTTCTCTAAATAATTATTGATTCCATCATTAATTTTTTCTAACATTCCGGAAGCAATTTTTAAGGATTCTAAAACACCAGCACCGCCTGCGATTTCTAAAACATGAGGATCTTTATCAACGGATCCCATGTAACGACGATAAATATTGTTTACCTCTACAAACATTACTCCTTCTTCTGGCATTTGAGCTACAATATCTTTAGACGAAAATATAGGTAACAAGTAAAGCCACTGACTTTGAACTTTTCCCCATTCATCAATAGTTGAATTGACGCGTGTAATTTTCTCGTACCATGCCCTAACCTGAGCTTCAAATGGCTTGACAAATGCTGAACCACGCATACCAATTGTTTTCACAATATGATCATCAAGTACACTTTGTATGTCATCAAGACCAGAAAGAATGAAAATACCTGTATCTTTATATGGACTTGTTTTGAAACATATATCAATCCATTCAGCCATCATTTTATTTAAATTAGTGATAAGTGCTAATTCCTTTGTTGCAGCGACGCTTACTATTTCATACTGGTCTATATCAGTCCACAGATTAAAGTTAATGATTTTTCGTAGAGTGGTACCAGCCGTCGGTGTTAAATCAAATCCAGCGATGTTTGACATTTCATCCCAATGCCTCTGCACCAATGCAGGATTACACATTATATGTGCCATTTGGACATTAGGTCGCCAATCTTTAATTTCAATAATAGCTTGCGCACAAAGCTTCATAGGAGCAGGGAGATTATTAATATCAGGATCATCAACTAAACCTTGAAAACGTTTTTCAACTCCTTCTGCTATTTGTTGCTTAATTTTAGTTCTATATCCTTTGGATAGTTTTAAAAATTCTTTGTAATAAAAATCATGGTCCTGCTCAATCTGTTCATGATCTAAATACTCAAATGGACCGTCCATCCATGTATAATAGCTTCGTTTCCATTTATGAACTAAATAAACTAAACAGTGAAATGGTTTAATGTAATCCTTCAGCTCCTCTAAATCTGGATAACTCGATACAGGGAACTTAAAAGTGGTTTCTTCAGCATTAATCCATATAACGACTTTATCACAATCGTTAAGACGATGTACAAGCTTTCGTAAATGTTCTAAATATTCAAGTGTATTATTTATATCATCCATATTATTTAGCAGTTCTAAATAAGGTGTCATTTCTAAAACTTCTTTATTTAAGTATGCAATTTTCGATAAGAGGTTTTCTTCCATTTCTGCCTTAAATGTTTCATAAGAAGCAGCATTTTTCTCAAAAATTGGCTTGATATCCGTTATCCAGTTGACTGTTTTTGTATTTGACGCAACATGATCAGGAGTAAGAGCTGTCATTTCTAACAAATTTGAAATAATATTTATCTGTCGTAAAATTCTATCTTTTAATTCTTCCACCAACACAGTTTTGGCATGTAAAATATACAATCCCTGTTCGACTAATTCAGCAGCATTTTCTGGTTCTTTAAGAGCTTTCGCAGCAATAAATTCAAATTCTTTACATATGTTTTCATTCTCAGCGATATGAGATCTAACTATTCCCGCAATAATGTCATTAATAAATCCTAAGGCTTTGTCTTTCAAACCATTTATCATTCGTACTTGGGAAACTAAAGCGCAATTAAAATATTCATTTTCAATGACGGCTGTAATATCAGAATCGATGGCTTGAAAGTATCTAATTCTGTCACGTGACTCTTCAAATTCTTGCGCTTCTTTGATAAATTTACTCAAATTTGATTTCGCTAATATTCCGTACAACATTTTATAATCTTGCCTTAATTTGTCTATATATTCCAAGAGGGGAGTAAATACAATATTTAACTGAAGTTGTAATCTTTCATGACCATCCCTCTGTAGCCATTCATTATATTTAACAGGCAAAGCATCAAAGTTGTACTGTATTTTTAAATATTGTTCAATTGGCATTAGCCTTTGCGCAATGTTAGATATGGCATCACATATTGCATGGTAAACTTTGTACACTTCATCCAATGAGGGATCGAAAAGAAATTCACCGTTAAAATCCAGAGCCATGTTTAATATTGGGACAGATTCTGAATCTTTTAGCGCAATTATTATTGTGTCAATTGATCTTCTCATTAATTCTTGTATTTGCATAGATATCATCCTTGTTGCACACTTTACGAATTCGGGTATTCGTTTAGGGCGCATACCTCTTAAACATCTTGGATTTTTTAGCCAATTAACTAGAATAGAATACCAAGTGCTGGAGACTAAATAGTCAGCCCGTTTTATTTCTTCCATTATTTTTAGTTGAAAGTCTTCTAAGTTCATGGGGCCCTTTGCTCTGTATTTCGCTAAATCGATTATATGCTTAGGAAAACATTTTTCTGATGATTCAAGAACAAGTCTTATAAATGGATGTAAGCTCAATGAGCCTGATTTAAGTTTTTTACGAAATTTTATCATTTTATCATAGTTTTGAGTTACGCCTTTAAATTTAAAATACGGTTCTTCATATCTTTTTCTTGACACTCCTGGAACATCCCGTATGACAGTTTTTACAGCTAAATCGTGTAGATTACGATTCCATTCATTTTTACTTTCTTTTAAGAGCTCATCTGTTAGTACAGGATACGCATTCCTTAATTTAGCTGGAATCAAACTTTGTATTTTTCTTTCCCAAGATTTAAGCATCGGTGGTGGCTGTACGTTTTCAGCACATTCACGTAGTATCGCTATATATCTCTCTTGAGATATCTCTGGTCTATCGCATTCCCGTCGTTCCTTCGAACTTCGAGATATTTCAATTTTTCTATCTGTAGCTTTTTCTTCTAAGAGTTGACGAAATTTAGTTTTTTTATCCTGAAACGTTTACTAACATTATTATGGTAATCTGAAGTATGTGATTATTATTTAAGCATTAACATTAAATTAATTAATGAATATAATCATAAACAGAATATAATCATAAACAGACATTTTGATGCCTAGCAGACGATTATATAGAAAAAAATAATGTCTAGGTGAGTAGATTCCCTTGCCGGGAATTTAGCTATTGGAGATCCAGATAGTGAGGCGCTTTTTTAAAACTCTAGCTGTGCTTTTAATAAAAAATTGACTCAAGGTAGAGAGTTTGTGGAAATTACTAGTAAAACGTAAAATTTAATGATGAGTTATAAACTTCTTAAAGCAGCCTCCTGTCTGCCTGTTACCTAATACTCGTTCGTATCGTCGTGTTCGTGAATACTCGCTTAATTATAATTAAAAATAGACTCCTTTCAGAGAAGCGTTCTAGATTACCACTGGCAATCACACGTACGTACACCGCTATAATCAAAATTAAAAGGCGTATATCACCAATTTAACCATGCAACATCCGTTTTGTATATAGATTTGCGATTAAGATATTTTTTTTACGGATACATCTAACAAGACAAATGCCACAAAGCGACGCCAACAGCTATGTCGGTCCTACACCAATTAAATGCCTACGTGCTAAGTGCCAGCTTATTTTCCACGATATAAACATGTCCGTAATACCTGCAATAAAATCACCTGTATCTCTAAATTGATCTAGTCCTATATGTTCCACCTAAAAGAAGGAGGAACGGTACAATCACAATGCATTAATCACGTCAAGTCGGGATGGGTTGCAGTTTCATTAAGATAATTAAATTAATAAAGATTATTACTGTATCTATATTTCCAATAACCGTATTGTATACACGTAAAAGATAATATACGTAAATGTCCCAACATATTGCTGTATCTCTAAGGGATAGGTAGCGCTTGTTAGGAAAGCTATCAGGAATTTTGTTTTTTTTTTAACAATTATCTTCATATTTTTGTACCCTTCTGCTGGGCATTTCCATTTCCATGACAACTTCATTTTTGGAGAGTAGGGTTGGAGCTAAGAACACGCTGCTCCAATTCGGATTGGTGGTAACATATACCCACAGTATTTTGTAGAGATAGCTGGTTATCCCACAATGTTGTCCTTCGGATTTATATTATTTATTATTTAAATAATATTCTTAAACCACATCTGAATCGTCAAACGCCTGATAAAAAAAACAACGCTCCCCACAAGTCCAAAAGTCCCCACAAGCATATTTTATGTATCCGAGCATATTTTATATATAGAATACGTGAGAAAATTATTACCTTAATCCTATTGTAAGGTGGTAGTGGTGTAAACGGTAATTTATCTAGTTGATGAATATCAGGAATAGGCAGCATAGGTGGAATCCGGCATCCATTTTTGGTTTGCAGCAGTTTTCTCATGTCCCTTTCTTCCATTTTACAGTAAAAATCTGAGAGTCACAAACTAATATTAAGATTATAAATAATATCAAATTATATTTATCAATCAATCTTTAAATATTATCGAATCATTGACATGTCTTGACAAAACCAAAATCGAATTCCGTAAATGTGCACCAAAAATATCAATGATTGATGTCATAACAATTCTATAGAAACCTAGGCTAGCAACCAAACGGCCTTAGCGAAAGCTTAACAAAACGCCTTAGCGAATTCGGTCTAGGTACCATATATCCAGCATAGATTAAGGAATCAGAAGGTGAAAGGTATTTAAGACGAAACACTTTCAAACTTACAGAAATACATAAAAGAAATAAAATCACAGACACAATGTCCAGTGCCACTGTGCCAATAAATGTGGCTCAACATTTAATTATCTTGTGAATGACCATATCTATTTATACGCAGTTAAGTGTTTTACGTCTATATCTCCATACATAGCTTAAATTAATGAATCAATTTTATCTTTTGTATATGTATGTATGTATGTATGGTTATGTGGAATATGTTTGGTAAATATACTTTAACACATGTTAAAGGTTCGTATTAAATAAAAAACTAACTGTTTTATAATACGAGGTATATAAATTAATCTCTCAAAGGCTTTACGATTTTGTCGTGGAGTCTATCTCCTGATAATGCTTCGGTTGCGGGGCGAAACGATTGTTGAGTTTGTGATAGTGAACATGTGTAGTGCTTGTGTATTGTGGTGGCAGTGGTGGAGGTTTGTGCATGTGTTTTTACGAATCCTGCATGTATCGGGTATGAAAAAACGGATAGTCAACTATACATTTAACACTATATATATTTTCTATTTACTGTATCGCGGATTATAGCAAAATAATTTTATTATTACTTTTGTATTATGGATCTCCGCAAAGTAACGCCTAATTCTATAAATTGTCTAAAAAAATATTAATCCTGATCAATTTAAGTACTTTATACTTTTCAAGCCTTCTCATTTAGTTTACGTAATGAAATTTTAACAAATCTGATAGGAGTTTTCACAGCATGCAGTGAATTGGTCCAATGGGCGTTTAATATGATCGACTGCCCGTACTAAGTTGGTAAGTTGGCGAGTCACTGGTTTATGTGGTTACATCATGTAAGAGCATGGTAGGTACTTTTGATATCCAGCTGGTTGGAAAAGAACACTAGTTCAGAACAAAATCATAGCACTCGTTTTTTCAAGCGTCGCTGTAAGTTATAAAGAGATTGACCTTATTTCATTAAAGAAGTGTAGAAACTGTATCCTATATCTTTTTACAATTTATAGATGTACAGATTACCCCTCGTTCGGACGGGCGTAAAAATTACGTCGCGTTAAAATTCAGCGTAGGCGTAGTGGGCAGTGACCCTGCGTTCATCTCCGCGGGTCGCGGGCTCGATTCCCGCCGAGAACCAACATTTTCTATAAAACTTAAATTTGTTGATTCGTTGAGCCTGGGTGTATATTTGTATTTAAGTATGTATTTAAAATTACATATTAGTATATTTACCAGTTTTATTCGACCATAACGCAAGTATTAAGTTACTTACTTTGAGGATGTACGACTGTGTGTGTAAGTGTTCTTTATATTTATTTATATTATCATATATTTATTCATATGTTTAATTTTTTTTACCGATAAGGTTATTTTCTTTTTTTTTCAATTTACAGTTTAACCACTGTTTGTCATTTTTAACTCATGCTGAGTTAGCCTATAAGTGAGATATACGGGTTAGTAATTCTAAGACAATTGTGTCTATACATTATATTGTAAACTATATATTGCGTTGACTTCCTATTTAAAAAAATAAATGTAATAATATAAGATAAATAAAATAGAATAAGATCATTTGATAATTTTAAGGAAATATTGGTCCCAGGATAACACATTTCAAGCCACTAATATGCGTTCAGCAAAAATAAAATGTACGACGACTGACTTTAGCCCTAAAGTAAGGACAATAATAACGAAATTACTAAATGATCGTGCTTTGCTCTACTGGGACCGATCCATTATTACTGACAGGTATATTGTTGCCAATAAAACCTGATATAGTTTTAGTGGATCGGTCAGCGCGTCGGGCAATTATTGCTGATATCACTGTCCCGCATGGCGATAATATTTTGATTTAGCTCATGAGATGACCGTCATGTGGGATATTGATTCAACAATAATTGTTCCAATTGTTGTATCGGTTAATGGTCTTAACGCGAAGAGCCTCGACCAACATCTCAAGAGGCTCACGCTTAGTTGCTGGATCAAGCACAGGATACAGAAGGCAGTGTTGCTTGAGACGGCACGCATAGTGAGGAGGTTCCTCACTCTGTAGCCCTAACCACCGGGAGCTTGGGTCCTTTCTCCGCTCTCCGTGGATGGCAATTTTTTTATATTTTTAAATGTTTTTTTTGTTGTAGAAAATATTTTAAAATGTAAATCAATTTGTATATAAATAAACAAGTGAAATACGAAATTACAAAGCAATTTTTACTTTTCATAATTTTATTTCAGTATTCTGGTAAATGTTTCGCATATAGATGCGCACGAGAATCCACTTCTATAATAATAACTTCTGGATCGATGAACGACATCGTACTATGCACTCTCAGGCAAAAATTAAGCAACACGTCAGACCGTCGAGGGAGCTCGCGACGGACTGAAAGCAACGCTCGCGATTTTTCGCGTTCTTGCGAATAGGAATAAGAAGTTTCGTATGTTCTATTCGGTTACGCCCATTTCTACCGCCTTAAAATGGAACACTGCGCTATAAAAATACGTCGCGTTTTAAATCAGCTGTCGTGTGAACAGATACCTGGATATCCATTTGTTTAATTCGGCGTAATTTTTACGCGCGATAAAATTCATCTCGTGCGAACGAGGGGTTATGGTATATAAGCCATGCCCGCCATGGTACTATTCATAGACTACAAAGTACCTAAGTAATTGAGTACAATTTATTTCCGGTAACCGGTCCAAATCGTGTAAACTGTAATCTTTGGTCCAAATCAATCCAAATGTCATGGAGTCGCTACGGGAAAAATCTTCCCGAATAATCTTCGTATTCTCAATCCAAAAGTTTTTCTTTTATATATTTTAGGTAAAGTGATTACATTAAATTTAATTGTTTAATACCCATGAATAGTTGACACTACGGAATATTGAAGGTTTTTCAAACGTATAGTTATATTAAAGTTATAAACTATTTATATATAAAAACTGATATCGGGTTTAAGGAAAACAATGGTAAAATAAAGTGATTAAATTACATAAAAATGATTTATGATATATATATATATATATCCATGTTTAAAATAGTATTTTACATAAAGACTGAATTACATAAGGGAGATGAAATTTTTATTTTGCCACGACCGTTGATATTCTAAATAAAATATATTAAATATCTAATTAGAACATTCGTTTGTTTTGCTGCATTTAATTTATATATACATTGATAGGACTTCATCTGTGAAAGCGTCTTTATTATTCTAAACTTATTTATAATACACAATCTTATTAACGTGCGTATTTACTAAAATCGATAATTTGTCATATAGTTTTTGCATCTTAAATTAAAAATAAATAAGACTATTTTTTTTGTTCCAGATGCAGGAAAAATGCGAGGAAGCCAAAGAGTTGTTATGTTTTGTCTATTAACAACTGTATTACCTGCAATACTAATAATATCACCATTATATTTAAGAAATATTAGATATGCAGATGTAATGTACAGAGTGTCAGACTCAGATGTTATACAAATCCACAAAGGGCAGTCATCAATATTTTGTGAAAAACATTCCTTAAAGATGAATAGTAGTTTTAATGCATTCCAAATGAAAGGAAGACCGAAATTAACTAATAACAGAAGACACATAAGATTAAGGAAATCTATGACATTACCTGATGACACGTTAGAGTATTGGGGTTTCTATCTCTTTTCTGGAGCTATGGTTGAATTAAAAGCTTGTTCAAGGTATGATGGTTCAAAAATATTAGTTGTGAAAGGTGATAAAATATTTGATGCATGTGGCATTTTAGATGGTAAATACAAAAGAGATCCATTAGTAGTAGATAAACATGAACATGTTTCTGTGACATTAGAGAATCCTAAAAATAAGAAAAGGGAAATTACACTAAGTAATTACAATGATCAGAATGAAGTGTTGTTTGAAGAGAATGTATCTGATAATATGAAAAAAACAAAACACAAAAAAAGAGAAACTGTAGCCCCATCTCTGCATAACCCTAATACTGTCTTAGATGCAGGAGTTAATCATGGGGGGAATGCACACAACAGTACTATAACAATTACCGAAGATAAATCTGTGTCAAGTTTTGAAAATAGCTTATATGAATGTTATAATGATAACATATTGATGAATGACTTCTTCCCTTATTCTGTACAATGTAACAATACAAAATATTTAGAAGAAATTACTACCCTTAAAGTTGTCCATAAAGTAACTTCTGATGGATATTATTATTACATTTTTTATAGTGACAATGATTTTGTTAATAATGATATTCATGCTATATTTGATATCTATAAGCCGACATTCCAATATTCTAATATATCAAATTCTAAAATGTGTCTCAACAGTACTGAATGTGTATTTAATGTAGAAATGTTTAGTGATGAATTAGTAATAGTAGAAGTTCCAACAAAAGATGGTTTGAATAATAATGATGACAATTTCTTTATACTTACATCTGTATGTCATCCTAGAGTATCTGTATACATTTTCTTTCCAGTATCTGTTATATTGTTCATTTTGATTTTTGCATTTTTATGATATTTATTGCTACTATTTCTTTACATTTTGTTTATAAGGTTCAACATTACCAGAAGTGTGATATTTATTTATTAATGGAATAGATGTTATATCAATTTCTATTTATTATATCATATAAGACTGTTTACATGTGATGTTTGTCTGGCATCTATTTAATGTTATAATTTTTAAATATTTGAAGAAAATATATGAATTAGTTAATTCAATTGTTTCATTAACAAATCGAAAAAATATTTTGTTGTAATCCGCGGTAAAAACAGATGTTGTTAGAATACAAGGTAATAAAAGTACATGAAAGACTACTTAGAAGCGAATGATCTGTGCTTTAGAAAATAAGTTGTCTTATGGCTCTGGTATCTTGTAGCATTATTATTCATACATTAACATATACTTAAATATGTATTGGACGGATTTCTGTCAGTGTAAAACGCCACCCGCGAGAGGGAATATACTGTAGATTTATAAGAATCTTGGTGAAGATCGCACATACGTATTCAAATCTTTAGTCTTTTATTTTCATTCTTCGAATATTGAAGGTTATTTTCAATCGCTTTGCATTAGTTAATGTATACCTAAAGCATAGTTCGTACTAGGTGATCTTTATCAGCTACAGCATTGACACTACTGTCTAGTGGCCCCCTGCGGTGCCATCCAGAGTATCAAGTGGAGACTGTTGTGCCACCTGCAGGCCTACCTTGAACTCTTATTGCGACTCAATTGAAGACGTAAACTAATTTGTTTTGCTTTTTCATACCATGACGTCTTGAAGACGCACAATTTAAGTCGTTGTCGAATGGCAACCTAAACTGGGTCGCAAACGTATTTCATTCGCTCTTTTTTCGTACCATTGGCTATTAAAATAATATAACTAGAGTTAATTTTTCTAAAATTTAATTTTAACATAAAACATATAAAACTATGTTTTACGTGGATCGATAATAAACAATACAAAACAGTGTATTATGCATTTTGCCTATATTCATTGCAAAATAGATTTAACTTACAGTATTTCAAGACGAATATGAAGAAAAAATTAGTTTCGAAATGCGTCCTAAAAACATTTGAGTAAAAGAGACAGAGTTATCTATAGTTCATATAACGTTTTCCTTTTCAAACATTACGACCCCAATGCAATTCCACATTTCATGGTACGAAAAGAAGCGGTTAAGTTTATTTACTGACTTTGAATTGAATAGTTTTCTAAAAGTTCATGGCAAGCCTACTGAAATTTATTGGGTTAGTGTCGGTGGCACTATGTTGGCACCATGCGGATAACATCGGGCAAGAGAACTTAATTTACTGTGTAATCTTGTGTGTTGACTAACGCTTTGATCGCCGATTTTTTTTCATTTTGTTTTCAAAAATATGTATAAAACAAAACTGATTATTTGATAAAATAAGGTACTTATTTACATCTGTATCCCTGAAATTTCGAGAGAATAAAAGGACATGGGAACCTACTATATCTAACCTACTCGTAACCAATATTATTTAAAGTAAATCCTACGAGCGCCTCACAAGAAAATCTTGATTACACGTGCCGACGAGCGTTAATATTAAAAAACTAAGCTTTTAAGCGTGACTTCGAAATACTAGTAAACCTTGTTGTCAAAGTACTCTTAACGATTATCCACGAGTATTATCGTCATTAACATTTCAAATAATAGTCTCAAAAATTACTCTGTATTTGATAAAGTACTCGTTTTCCATTTTCCAGACATATCGACCTTGGAAATTACCATTTTGGGCAAGGGAAGCATCGTAATAAATAAAAGAACCTTGTATCTGTAGCCTTTATGTAACATTTAGGGCAAATAGGTATGATAATTGATTAAAGATACCTATCATAATGAAATTTAAGTGGTATACATGAGGTGTTTGATAATACGGATACCTAGTAAATTTAGTACCTAGTGTACAAATAACATTTATTTCATAGTATTTTAACACCTGAAGATTTGTATTTGTTAACTTAAAATGTTTTCGCACTTTTCAATAGGAACCTTAATTACCAAATTCGTGTGTATCGAAGAAAATTTATTCCAAAAATATAAATAATACGAAATCAATATAAAACCATGTAGAAAATTAAAAAGTATTATGGGAACACAGGATACAAAAAGGACCTGTCAAAAGAAAGTAATGACTTAGAGGAAATTTTGATTTATTATTTCCACATAGTTGTGTCCAAAGTGTTTCAACAGCTCAGTTGGTAGATTGTCTGTAAACAAAATTTACACAATAAATACGAGGCCCGTGAAATTAAGGTTCCGATCGGGAATGGAGTGCTAAAATTTCGTTCCAATAACAATACAAAGAAATTATTTAATCATATTTATTCACCGAATTACAAAAACACTTTACCATATTATGTACAACTGGAAAAGTTACAATACATTATTTCCTTCTAGAACTTTTGTGATTGAAATAGCCTCTCCAGTACCCGATGAGACCTCTCCGCAAGCCGCGGAGAGGTCTACGCGGAACGGGGGCCATCCGGCCGAGCCGGTCCTATGCCTATATATATTAAACTTATCAAGATACGTCTATTATAGTAGTTATTATTCATTAATTAAACTAAAACCAATATATCGGTCCAAAAAAAATGGGGTCCAATAAAAAATTCAGCTCAGTGGTTCTCAGGAGGCTCCCTCCTAATACTCACACCGTTTAAATATCGCAATAGAATGCAGGACACAAAATATAAATTGGAATGCACTGTTGCCTTAGATGAGGTTGGCCACGTCATTGGGCATTTCCGTAATAGTTGTATGGTAGAAGTCCTCAATATCCTTCAATGCTCTCTTGTCTGCTTCAGTTACAAAATTAATGGCGATTCCTTTACGACCGAAACGACCACCCCTTCCGATCCTGAAATAACATCCTCAATTTTTAGAAAAGTCTAATACAAAATTCACAAAAACAATGCATATATTATGACTTATTATTATTATTTATAAAATGGCATTACATTAAAATGCATACTAATATTATCAATGCAAAAGTCTGTCTGGGTTTTTTTTAATGTTTTGCTTACATGCAATTTCAGCTTGAGCAATATAGATGAAATTTGTTAAAATTATAGCTTATAAATCAAGCCAACATACTATATGATAAAATTTCTCTTTCTCTTAAGAAATAGGGAAAAACTTTATTACATAAATTGAGGGTATTTTAATAATATAGAAGACATTGTGAGTATAAATGATGAATTCAGACAATTATGATAAAAAATTATATTATACATATATGTTATGACTTCATAGGTTCAGGAACAAAATATAGTTTATATAAAAAGTTGTCTTCCACATACCGATGGATGTAGTTCTCGCGGTTAGTGGGTAGATCATAATTAATGACACATGAGACTTGCTGCACATCAATACCGCGCGCTAGCAAATCCGTAGTAATAAGTACACGAGAAGAACCCGTACGGAACTGTCGCATGATCACTTCGCGTTCGCGCTGGTCCATATCTCCATGCATAGCAGAGACTGTAAAGTCACGCTCATGCATCGACTCAGTCAGCCAGTCAACCTGAAAGACATGACATTTACTAATAATAAAGTCAATCAACACATGAAAATTATAGCTATTGTAAAATCTTGATGCATTTTACTAGCTTAGCTGGATACTTCATAGTTATTGAAATTACAGATTTAACTCATTTAGCGTTAAAACTGAATAATTTATTTACATGTATACATATAGAGATAGACAACTTAACAACAGGCATAAATCCAGCTGAATTAGGACATCAATAGCTTATACAAGATACCTAGACACACCTACTATGAATGCTAAAGGTGGGATGAGAAAAGTCAAATGAAAGTAGATGAAACAAAGACAACATTTTCACCTGAAATGAATACCTTTTATGCTAAGCGAAAGGTATAGCCAGAGTTTCATGCTAAAGTTTGTGTCGAACATAATGGGAAAGAAGAAAACAGAGAAATGGGCAAGAAAGGCAAAGAAATAGCACTGGCTATGGTGAAGCAATGCAGAGAGATGGTCCTAGCAAAGAAGGATGAAATGAGGAGGGGTTTTAGTTCATGGGAGTCAGACACTCCCCTGCGGAGAAATCCACAGGAAATCCATAAAGGACTTCCCCTCCTCTATGAAAAAAAAAAGCTTATACAAGATTTAAATTTAATTGATAATAAGCTTTTAATTTAAAATTACTCCAATATGAATTGTTAAAAGAGTGTTGTATATAGAGTATATAGTTTATGTATTGAATTGTTTAACCTTGCAACATTATTCTATATATATTGAAAAGGTGTTTAATCCAATTACACTAAAGGTTCTATCATACTTAGAAATCATGATAAAGAAATTTTTAGATATAATTTTTTTTTAATATTGAGAACAGAAATTTTAAAATAAAAAATATGTTTACCTTACGGCGAGTATTACAGAAGATTACAGCCTGAGCAATGGACAGTGTGTCGTACAAGTCACAAAGTGTATCTAATTTCCACTCTTCTAGTTCAATTGAGATGAAAAATTGTTTAATACCTTCCAATGTTAACTGAAAAAAAAAATAGTATGTAAAAATATAATAAGTGAACCCTATTATTAAAAAACAGATTAAAACCATTGTTATTAGAACAGTATCTAGGCAAGTAAACTCTAGATAATTTGTAAGAAGGCAAACAATTTAGAAAGTAGAAACTTAGGTAAGGAAACTGCATAAACCAAAAATATTAAAACTCATCATCTTAATTAACATGTTCTACATTTTATGCAATCTAAAATGTAACATTGTGTTTTACCTCTTCTTTTTGCACAAGAATGCGTACAGGCTCCCTCATAAAGCATCGAGATACCTCAAGCACATCATCAGGCATTGTAGCTGATAATAAGATAACCTGTACATCAGCAGACAGCATCTTGAATACATCATGAATTTGATCTTTGAATCTGCAATAAAATGTTGAATTACATAAAAAGGGGTACATCATCAATCATCAATACAACATCATTAATTTAGTATTAAAGACACAAAACACACATTTAAAATTAACACATCTCGACTTAGTGTAAATACTAATTAAAAGATAGATAATTAAAAAATGAAACTTACCCTCGTGATAACATTTCATCAGCTTCATCAAGTACAAACAGCTTGATAGTATTGGCACGCAGGGCCCGACGAGTAATCATATCATATACACGACCAGGAGTGCCCACAACGACATGAACACCACTTTCTAACTGGCGAATATCTTCTCGCACATTCGTTCCACCAATACAAGCATGACACTTAGCATTTAAGTGGTCACCAAGAGCTATCACCACCTAAAATAAATAATATAATGACAGCACATTCACTTAAAAACTTAGCACATCACAAGTCTTAAGATAAAGGAAACCTTCTGAATCTGTTGTGCCAACTCTCTAGTTGGAGCTAAAATAAGTGCTTGGCACTCGCGAATGCTAGTGTCAATTTGCTGAAGGATGGAAATGGAGAAAGTAGCTGTTTTTCCAGTTCCCGATTGTGCTTGAGCTATAACGTCGCGGCCTTGGATACAAGGCATAATTGCGCGTTGCTGTATAGCTGAAGGCTTTTCAAAACCATAGGCATAAATTCCTCTTAATAACTCTTCTTTCAACTTCATGTCATCGAAGCTTTCCACGACTTCATGCCAGTTTGTATCAAGAGCGCCGCCAGGCTCCATTCCCGGTGGTCCGTCATAACTGACTTGATCTTTTGATGGCCCATCCTTATCCTCCGGCCAATCCTCCGATCTGAAATATATAGGTAAAGGATATGTGTATAAATAATTATAAGTATTACAACGTCAAAATGAATTGGCAAAAATCATTAAATACGATTGTCAAGTGACATTTCATTTGATGTTTTATAACGTATACATATAACGAGAAAATTTATAACAGAAACTACAATACTGACAGTATGCTATTCCGTGTAAGGGATACAGTCAAAAAGCCTAAAATATATTAGCAAAACACGTGCCCGAAGCCGGACTAGCAATACTATTCTGCCAGCGCCATGTTGGCAATCCGAGACCGTACACAGAATACATTATTTAATGCAGGGATTTAATTAAGAATTGTAAGAAATAGCAGTCAACTTAGTTTTTTAGCACATAATTTATTTAACAAACTTTAATTAACCATATCTCATATTAATTCAGAAAACGTATCTTACCTTCTTTCAGGTGAATAGGACATGTTCCAATCGCGGTAGCTGAACGGAAAAGAACTAGCAAGGTCAAGTTAAGTTTAGCTAAAGCTTTTTTTTATAAGTACACGAAATATTTAATAATATGCTTCAAACTACAATATATTAATTCTAAAATATTTTAACAAAATTATTAGACACTGCAAATTTTCTAAGACCTCTTTTATTAAAAAAGATGAGTAATACTAAAATTATTGGAAATTTCACGACGGAAGTAGGTAACTGCAGTTTTTCGGCAGATTATAGTTTGCGATACAGATTATAAAATATCACAGCCTTACTGACTACTTGAACGCGACGATTAAGAGTATTACATACTACAGTAACGTTACAAATAATGCTTTTTCCTGAAAAAAATTAAGGGCTATTAGAAAAAAGAAAGTAAACTAATAATTGTATAATTGGGAAAATGGAAGGAAAAATGGGCGTCAACCAATTATTAATTAATAATTGGTTGGTACATTTTTATAATATTTTATAACTATAAAATATTATAAAAATGTATAAATTCTATAATTCAATTCTAATTTTTTATCTTCTATTCAATTTATAATTGTCCATAGGTTAATATATCAAAGGCTTATTGGGCGGCAACACATTGTCTTATATATTTAATAGTCTTTAGCTACATATTTGTTTATGAATGTTCATGTTTGACAAAAAAAAACCATATTCTAGTGTATGTGAGATATTATTTGTGATATTTATTTATACAAATTGATCACAAACTCACTTTACATGTGTCTATATAATGCAGTGTATCATAAGCGCGACAATTATTTGTACATGTGAAATGTCTGTTCTATCACGTTGATATTTGCAAAATTATCTTATGCAGATCATGAATTTGTAAAGCCATATTATATACATAAAATTAAGAAAAAGAGCTCATAACCTTATTGTATAAATTTGAACTGAAGTTGTTATAATATAAACGTCGCTACCTATAACCTATAAGCGAAACATCTCCGAATGGTGAATTCGTGTTTAGTATTTCAGTCGGAGTAGCTAATGCCCCGTAAAACTGACTGGCCCGTTGGTGCAATAGGCAGTGGCACTGTCTTCTGTGATAGCCCAGCGGTGAGACCGTGCGACTCTTTAGAGGGGAACACGAGTTCAAACCCGGGCAGGCACCAATGAGTTTTTCTATTAAAACTCATGTGTCTAATTGATAATTGCAATTTATCACACGCTTTTCGGTGAAGAAAAACATCGTGAGGAAACCTGCATATCTCTAGAGAACTCTGGAGATATGTGTAACCTACCAATCCGCATTGGAGCAGCGTGGTAGGTCTTAGCTCCAACCCTTCTCTCCAGAAACGGAGAGAGGAGGCCTATTCCCAGCAGTGGGATGGTAACAGGCTGCTACTGTCTTCAGGGTCGCGGGTTTGATTCCCGCCGAGGACTAACATTTTCTGTAAATAATTTGTTGGTTTATCGAGTCTTAAAGTCGTTTGTTTTATCTTTTTGTATTTGAAATGATATATGTATATATTTACCAGTTGTGTATACCTATAAAACAAGTATTATGTTACGTAATTTGGGGATGACGACTGTGTGTGTAACTATCCAATATATATTATATATCATAATCCATTTCAATGACAAATCCTATTGCTATGCGCACTACTTTGTGTGAACTCAATCAATTTGTAAATTTTATTTCTTAACGTTTGATTTAGTTTTGAGATCTCAAATTTGTTACTCCAATTGAATTGTACAGTAATAAAAAATTTGCTATGACATTCATAGATGGTTTATTTCCATATTTTTAGTGGGATAGTTTGACAAAACTTACTTTTGACTTTCGCGCTTATAAGAAATATTTTACTTAGTCATGTTTATTATTTTTAACAAAACACAGATAGAATATTAAATTTGTTATTATAACAATTATATTAAATTTGTTAATAAACGAACGCATTATTATCGTTAAAAGGTTGGTAGTATTACACTTCCTGTTGTGTCTATGAGTACGAGGCCATTTTGAAACGGCAGTGCTTTTTGTTCGTGTGGAGCGTTAGCTCGTTGCGAGGTCTAGATTGTGGTTAAGAAAAGTTTAGTTTTAATTTATAAAGAACTCAGTCAATATGAGCTGGCAAGATTATGTAGACAAACAGTTAATTGCATCCAGATGTGTTTCTAAGGCTGCTATTGCCGGTCACGATGGAAATGTCTGGGCGAAGTCGGAAGGCTTCGATGTAAGTTTCATGGTATCTCTTTAAGTTGCTAGTGCGACTATCAATTACGTTAAGAGGTGTTTAAATTTAAGATTCTGTGAGCATAGAAGTCCATTTTTTAGAAATACGTATAGATGACGAATCCAGTCAGTTGACAAGATGGCGACATGTGGTAATATTCTATTTAGATTGTAATCGAATTTTGTTCTTCACTTCGTCTCATTTGGCATAATTCATTTATTCAACGATTAATAATATTTGTATTGGATCATATAACTTATTTCTTCGCGAACTTTGTACTTATCTCTAACTACCATTATTGTTGCCGGCCGGTACTTGGTTATGGGCACACGTCGCCGACGCCTACAACACTTGCAAGAAATCTCATTATTATTTATCGTAAATATTTCACTAGCTGACTTTCCTTTTTTAGTTTTGATATTATGTGTGTCTATGACCTACAATTTCTTTCATTTAGTTAAGTTTGTCTTCGTTAAGATTGTAAAGTTGACAAAGATGACTCATTGTAGTAATTTACGTAAAATTAAATTTTTATAACTCCTATACTTCACATGAATCTTAGAATTTCTTCGTTGATATTTATTGATATAAATATGAAACCGTATGAAGAAGTTGCCATGTCTATTGTAAATGGAGTTTTCCTTTTTGATATGACCACGAAAAGCTCACGAGAAAACTTAGTTACAATGTGTTTTGCAATTGTTTATTCATGAACCATATAAGATAAATTTATTTTGTCTTGATTTTAAATTTTATTTTATTATTTTTACATCTTTACAGGTAGGGATTACTTTTTCTGTGTAACTCATTGGTCTCTTTATAAATGTTACGTTCTAATAAAGTTATTAAAAGTAAAATATTTCTAGGATTACATCAAACTTTTTATAATATATTTTTTTATATATATATTTTTGAAATTTAATGTTTCATTGCCTTTTTCTCTATGATTTAGAGAATATTTGCTTTTCCACTGGTTAATATTCAATTTAATTTATTATTAATATTTAATAATAAATATTTTTCATATTTATTATTAAATAAAAACTCATTTTGATCACAATTGGTTTAGATCTCAATTCATTACATAACTTGATTATAGTGGGGAAGAATATTTTTTAGATTAAATTGTTATATCAGTTTTACATATATTAGAATTGTCAATGAGAGTTCTGATTCAATACTATAAGAGTGTTACACTAACTACTTATAAACAAAGTACACTATTAGTGTGCTATATCATTTATTCATGTATTGTATACATAACCTAAAAAAATTACAAAAAAGTAATTTCTAAAAGAGCAAGATGTATTATAAAATAGTAAGTACATATTATAAATTAAAGTCCTCAAAAGCTGTATATTTCTACCTGATAGATTTTTTCAAAATCTACTGAACAGATTTTTGTACAGTTTTAACTAAAAGATAGTGAATTTTGATTTGGAAAGTTTAGATTTATAGTACATTGCAGCTTTATGTAAATTGACTGAAATACATATTTGGGACACATGTGAGTGAAGTTGCAAGCACAGTTGGTAAATATAAGTCTTTGCCTCATGTTGCCATGTCTTTGTCTGTTTTAGACTTTCCGTCTCATAATATTATAGTGCCTTTTAGTTTTTTAAGGTATGTAATTTATTTAACTTGATAAGGATACAGTGCCTGTCTAAATTGCTTTCAAAATACCACATTGTATGACACAATTAAAGAAAAGTTAAAACTTAACCTTTAACTTTACTTAACACGAACTTAAACTTTATATCATGTTCTTGCCTATTTCCTTTAAAAAATAAATAAGTAAATAAAAAATACATACATCCCTGAAATACTGCAGTATATATTCTGTAATATAGACGACATTAGCACTAAGCACAAACCTCCGGTTTTTTCATAATGTTAAGTAATGTTTGTTAATAAATATTTTGTTGCCTTTGAATAAATATTGTTCACTGGCCAGTTGGCACAGTGGGTAGTGACTCCTTCAGGTCTGCGGGTTGCTGGTTCGCTCCCCCAGGAGCCAACATTTTCTTGAAACAATTTGTGGGTTTTTTGAGCCTGGGTGTATATTTGTACTCAAGTATGTATTTAAAACTACATATGTAGTTTATCTACCAGTTGTCCATCATCTATAACACAAGTATTAAGTTACTTTGGGGACAGTGTCCCATATATTTATTTATTTAATTATTATAAATTGTTAATAAAAGAAAAAAAATGGGTATAGTATTTATCCTCAAAAGATAAGATACATGCCCTTGCAGTTTTTTGTGTATCCCTATGAAATAAGGATATACTATCATACCCATTTGTTATATCTTAAATGGATTAGGCAAGCAGTTGGGCAGTTTTGTGATGAAAGCTGCCAAAACCATAATAAATTATATACTTAAACATAAGTTGTTTATTATTTCAAGTGTAAAAATAGGCAGAAATGGACTTGTGACAAAGACATTGTTTCAAATAGTGGTTTTTCAAAAGTCAGTCCTGTTCTGAACTCAATATTACATAAAAAAATACAAGTGTTAAATTGTGAATGTCAATTAGGCACATGAGTTTTGATAGCAAACTCATGGAGCCAGCCTGGTTTGAACCAGTGATTCTTTGAAATATGATTTTGAAATACTATTCTATAACACAAATGCACAAATGCGTGGGTTACACAAAAAGAAATAAGAAATAAGAATTTAAATCTTTTAAATGTTAATTATAAAACAAGTCAAAATTTAAATTAAACTGGTAAAATCAAGAATAATTTTTACAAATTATTGCTTATTAAGGCCTTATTGCTTCAGGCAACATTATAAATACATAAGGGTTTATTATATTATATGAAGAGTTTACAGATTGTTATGATATCTATCCATGTGTTATCGGATATTCAAAGGAAAGTCAAGGAAAGGCAGAATGGTTACTAAATATAATTTTTAGTGGCTAGAGCACAATATTTCTAAAATTTACATGTCAGTCAAAAAAATTTAAATTTGAAGTGTAACAGTTAAAATCGAATAATTAAATAATTTAGGGAAACCCATTTATTTGGTATATATTGCAAGAATGGTATTATATAATAATAAATAATAATAATAAATCTTGAATTTTTGATTTTCCTTTTGCATAATTACTTGCAAAACAGAATACTCAATATTTCTAGTTATTTAATACTTGTTTAACACAACTTTAAGAAAATAAAGCGGCAATGGACAGGGGATATATATTTATATTAGTATAAAGAACTATATGGTTTTTGTTTCCTATGGTATATTGTGGAAATCCTGCAATGGCAAATGCTATTCCTAAAACCCCATAACTAGACAGACAACTTTAATAACATTGTGCAGCATGCTTTGGCTGATGAGGTTAATGTTTTCAATCAAAACTCTCAAGTGCCTGACTTACCAAAATTTCAATCACATGTTATTTCTTTTTAATGAAAAAAAACCTTAAAAATATATATACTTAAACCATTGTTAGGAATCATTGTCTTTAGGTGGATGCCTCTTGACAATTTGTTTAGTATTGTTTGAGTTTATCACGTAACGACGCGGCTTGTACCTACTTTGTTTATAATATCTATGGAATAACTATTGCCTGCGACCTCAAGTGCTTCATAGCTAAAATAAAAGTAAAGTCTGGTGCTTACTTTAGGTATGAGAAAAATAAGTAATCACAAGTTTTATGAATATTAATGAAACCCAACTCAATATATTGGATTGAATTTATTTATTGGCCTTATAATTACACAGTCGTCACAAAATTATATTCGGTGAATTTTATTGAATTAAAGTAATTGATAACACTATTTTCAGAGTACAGCTATACATTCATGAAAGTGTGGTTTTACAAATTCGTCCAAAACTCATGTGCTAAGTGTCAAAACTCAGCACATATTGTCACAGATATCAGCATAAATGAATTATAAATTTTTGTTATCGTGTCTGATTATCTTGATTGAACAGGTTAACAAATGGACTAGACAATATTTAGCGGCAGTAATGATGTCAAAAGTTTGAGTCAATAATAAAAAAATCATTTTTAACTCATTCTTGCTTCTGCGGTACACCTACAATTATGTATCTCTCTTATAATACGACTTCAGTCGTATTATAAGAGAGATACATAATTGACTTTCAAGTCAAAACAATTATTATACTTATAACTTTGGATTGGACCACTTACCATAATATGAAAGGCCACAAAGTAAAAAGAAAACTATTAACTTCAATTACATATTATACAGCATATAACCAGCGTCTTAGGCGGATATGTAGAATTTTGCGGTTGCTCACTATTAGCTCCCCATTATTATGTCACCCATGCTGCGATCGCCTTTATGACAAATTAAACTTCAGTTCTCAACCATGCGTTACCCTATACAGAGGTCTGGCTACACATGAGACTTGTAGGTTCCAATCGGGTATGTCGGTAAAATGAATGACCCTCTAGTTTTGTTGGTCAAAAAGTTTTTAAAGCTTTTTCTTTATTCGAAAATAATTTGATGTCTCGTCTCATTCGTGATTTTTAAGAGTACCAACTACAATTAAAATTTTAGGTCGTATGGCGCCATATGAATATGTTGACCCGGAAATATTTATCGATATATTTTTGTGCATAAAAGATAGCAGTGATATATTTCAGTGCTTAAAATCAGTCTAAAGCTTAAATAATATAATAAATAAAAGCTTACGTAAAGGATAAAAATTTAGTATTTTGAAATAGTTTTGTGTAGATACGTATTTACAGATTAGGATTTTGTTTCATATATTTCGTTTCAGCTTTTTTTGAGTCTTTTTGGGTCGTTAAGAGCTATTGGAAAATCAGTGAAATATCAATAAAGTTACATTTACAAAAATTAGTTTGGTTAAATGTTAATATAAATTTGTTTTTAAAGGATTTTGTGGTAAGAGGAAACAAAATTTTGAGACTTAAAGTATTTGCGGCATTAAAGTGAAGTGTGTTTATTTAATGTATATTTTTTTTTTATTTTATTAGAAATAATAAGTGATTTAGATAAAACGATAAGTATCTTTAATCTTTATATTGTCAACAGATATCAAAAGAAGAAGTGGGGAAGATATTTGCCGGTTTTGATAACGAATCACTCCTTACGAGCGGCGGTATCACGATAGCGGGCACGCGGTACATCTACCTCAGTGGAACAGACCGCATCATACGCGCAAAACTCGGCAAGGTCGGCGTGCACTGCATGAAGACACAACAAGGTAAATGGACTGCCGCCTTCTCTATGCACTTTGGCATTAATATACAGTCAATACTATGACTAAAAGTCTATTTCACGAGACATAGGTCTGTTTGATTAGCTTCGTGCGTATACGAATGATCTATGAATGAATCTATGTTATAGAATTAGATTTTGTTTTTATATACATTTTCGTGGTATTATTATTAGAATTGTGATCCCTGATGTTCGTAAAAATGTCGACACAAGAAGACCGTGGTTCCGTTAGCACATTATTTTGAGTGATATCCATAATGCAGAAGCTTTGGGCTTTCCATTGATGACTTGAGCTTATATCCTTTTATCTTTTTAGCTTTTATCCTTTTTTTCAAATATTTGATTTAATTATAATTTTTAATCTGTGGGTTCGATCGCGTCAACGTCTGATATAATAAAATTTTACCAATTTATTTGGGACCGTGTTTCGTTCGATTTTCTTAGTCCTGAATATAATAATCATAATACTGTAGCAAGTAAGTAGTATTTAGGGCTATAATCTATGATTTGTTCTGTTCATTTTGGTATCTTTTATGTTAATCTGATTTATAAATTTAATGTTTATGCTATAATGATAGGTTTAGTAGGGCAGTTACAATAGCAGAAGGGGCAGACATACAGTTGAACCTTCGCATCTATAGGCCTTAACAAAGATACTTCTATATATATATACCTGTGGTATTTAATACTATCAAATAGGAAACTTTATGTACTAGATTAATTAATTTGGTCTATTAATATAAAAATCTGTTCTCTGACAAATGAGTGTTTGATGAGTGAATAAATATTTAAGGCGAAAAAACCCGAAGGTGTTCTATCTAAACAAAAAGTTAAGAAACAGAATGGTTAGTATCTTGCTGACACTTATTGTGCGCAAGCAACTTTCCAAAACATTTTTTATTTTCTGAAAAAGCATGGTGCTATATATGCGGTCAATCAATGACCCATAAAAAAGCGATTATTACCCATTGGTGAAACTGCATGAAAATGCGTCCAGTAGTTTTCTATTTGTCACATAAATTATAATATAAAGATAAATTGGTCTTGGTCTCTAAATAAGCGTCTTACTTTTAGTAACGTCTTCACTGTTCGGTTTATAACCCACTCTTAATTAATAGTGTTTTGTGTATTCTATTACTAATTTAAGATCTTATTATAACAGTCTCCGAGTTTATTCGTGTAAAATGGGAATACTGAAATTCGCGATAGTGTGCATAGACCGTTAAGTTCTCTCTTAGTTAATTGACCTACATTGTACTTGAACACGCAAATAAATTTAGTCTGAAATTTAATTATTTTCAACACATTTTTTTTGCACACTTGTTCATTAGTGATGGATAAGCCGTAGTTATTAATTACCATGTGAATTTTAAATATTTTTTGTCCGGCGGCGAGAGTGGCTGTAATATGTATTTGGGTTATTTGTTAATAATGTTCGAATATTTCTTGACTTTTGAAGACTTTTGTTTACTCTTGAATGTTGTTTGTGGGACGTTAACCGGGTAATCTCGAAAGTTTTTCCAAAAAATTAAGTTTATTTGTATAACATAATTCTATACAAAAAAATATATATATCTACGTATCATGGGCGCTTCTCACATAGGGGCGACAATTCATCCGCAAAACAATAAATGAATACGAAATAACTCGCTTAGCCAGTGGGATCTTATCACGTTTACACCTCGTAAGCACGAGCGTTAAAAATACGTCGCGTTAAATCTCCGCAATAGGCGTAATAAGAAGTTTCGTATTGTATATTCGGCTTAACGCCCAGAGCTTAGCGTCTAAAATGGAACACTGATCGATAAAAATACGTCGCGATTTAAAAGCGCTGTCGTGTGAATAGATATCTGGATACCCATTTGTTTCGTTTCGTCGTATTTTTAACGCACAGTTAGAAACCTCTCGTGCATCCGAGGGGTTATGGATTACAGTCTCGTAAAGTCTCCTATCGGAAGTAAACGCACAAACTATTCCGAATAGAACAGTGATATTATAACACTTTCCGTCCCGCGTAACCCGTACTTGGGTTAGGGGCATGCTTCCGTGGGTACCACGCTACGCTTTTCTTGTTCAAGTTATATTTACAGTTGCATTTTGAAAATAAATTTAATGGAACGAGATCTGAAGTATAAATATAAAATATACAACATCAAAATATTACAAAAAACTTATCTTTTTTTATATAGGATTAATATATATCGTATTGTGTCGCGTGATATTCGTTGTAACAGCCAAGCACATAAGTGGCGAATTTGGGCAATTCAAACAATATATTGTCATTTTTTTTGTTGGCATTCGACATTTGCCTCTTCTTGATAACAACGCTCACGCCGACATTAAAACTTGGCCGGCAGGAAACTCAACGGAAATCCGCTTGGTACGGAACGTGTTATATATGCCATTCTTTTTGATAATTTCAAATCAGTTTTAAGCATATAGTATAATGATTATAATGTTAAAAATTTGTTGCAGCTGTCGTAATTTCTCTCTATGAAGAACCGATCCAACCACAACAAGCTGCTTCTGTAGTGGAGAAGTTAGGAGATTATTTAATTACCTGTGGTTATTAAAGGTAAGCGAACATTGTTGAGGTGAACACTGGCCTCCAGTCTAGACAATTGAATGTACCCATTATAGAATCTTGTAGTGTTATTATTCTTATGATCTAGAGTGATTTACTTTTGAGTTGTTGCGTACATAATTAATTTTTTGCATATATTTTTTGGTTTTTAAATATTTTGTATGGAAATACTTTTAATCAGAAAATAAAAATAAATCTACTTGTATTTTTATTAGTAAGCTTTAATTTTAAAACGATTATTTATTACATAGAAGAAGGGCCGTTTTAAACAAATCCTAATGGTCTTTTAATTTTTCTTACTCCTGTTTATAAATGAAACCTTATTTTGACAGCAAGTCGCTGTATCAAAAAGATTTAACTATACAATTATTTCAATTTCTTTAAAAAATAGTACTGATATTTATTATCCTGTTTCTGAAAAAAAAATCAGGATCTTTTAGCCGTGAAAGGGGGTGTCAGCAAAAAGACTCACTTTCTCATTAATAATAATGGATGTACCTCAGACCAATTACTAATCAGGCATACATGTAAAGTAGCATCGTTTTCTCTTGTTGCAGATCGAAGCGCGCCGTGATCTAAGAATACTATAAGATAATATTTTTTCCACAGGGAAATAAGTAACTGCATTTTGTATATTCTATAAAAGTGATAAGGACCGTCATTTGTTTTGATATTTGATAAATTATGGCGCCATCAGTGTCTGATGCGTTTAGTGGCCGCGTGCAGGCGCAATTGCTTTGCGGATTTTGGATTTTTTATACGCTCACCTGTTCCATGAAGTAATTGTGTCTGCAGTGTTGGTTTTAATTTTATATTTTTAAAATTAGCTTTTGTCGACCTGCACGGCGAAGCTAAATTGTACGGCTTTGCGGAGAGGTCTCTAAAGCATGGTGTATAGAGATTTTTTTTAGATTTCTTTTCAAGCAGTCTGATACTTGACTCTTTACATCTCGCGTGAAACTTTTTATAAAGAGTTGCTGTGGTTACGTGAATTGATTGCTATGAAATTTATTTATCAAACAAAACATTAGCGATAACGGACGCTTGACAAGAAATTATAATAACCACGTAATGAAATTACTGTAACGATATACAACAATTATATATGTAATTACAAATAGGCATTTGTGTAAGGGCTTGTTACAAATTGAAAGACACCGTAACCCCCAGATGAAAGTATGATTTTGAAAATCTCTAGTCCCACTGGAACCATCGTGTGAGAAGTCGGGCCCGATCGGGGCGGGCACGTTCGCCCTTAGGCTCGTGCCACTTTCGCTAAGCTTCCCTTTTCATTGTGCTGCCTTTATTGAACTTGTGTAGTGAATAATAAACATTTGCATTCTGTTCTCATATACTATCTCTTAGCTGCAAAAACTAGAAGCGCTCAATTATAATCCTGTATCCTCAAAACAAGGCTTGCAGTAATCGAAGGGTGCATATTGTTTATATTTGATATTACTACTATAGCTTTGTACATTGTTTCTGATAAGCGATGGGAACTGTGTCTATCTAATAATAAATGATTTGTATTATAATTATTTCGTTTTCTTTCGCCTTGCCGTAAAAAATCAAACACGTGATTGCTAATGAACATATTTTATTTCCTTTTGACAAAATCTACAATAATAAGAATTAAGTACACTCGAATACAAGGATTGGTATAAAATGTTAAAACTGGTAGTCTATAAGTGATTTTGGTTCTTTACTATATACCACACAAGATCATTTTACATATCTAATCTATAAAGAAATAAATTTAAAAAACTTACAAAATACTATGGAGTCTATTGTTAGCATTATTATTACAGATTTGAAGGAATAATCTTTTATATTTGTTATCAATAATTTATAAAGAAAATTCGAAAACCAGAGGTACATAACTTACTACGTGGGTTATCTACATTTCTACAAACTATTTATATATAAAAGAAAAACGTTAGTCGTGTTCGTCGAATAGAATCATAATTGCCTTAAAATAAACATGCTTTGTAATTACCATAGGTTACACATACAATCAAGTTTAAATAAAACATACCACTTTCAAAAGCCAAACTAAGGTTTATATGTTAAATTTCCAAGCCACATTCACGCACATGTTAATACAATAACTATATCTAACATTCACCAATATAGCAGTTTTTATGTCATCCTTTTTCCATTATTCGACAGGATATTTATCATGATAAAGATCTGTTACCAAATTTCACGGAAGAGATTTCAAGGTCATGTCGTCCAACCTATCAGTTTCTTGAAATGGTCACGGATGCTCTAAAGAGTAATGACGAGATTTCTTCCAAAGACTTCTAAAAAAACCTTTTCTTTGTTTCTGGCCTGGATGGTCCTCGCCTGTTGACACAAAAATTACCACAGATCAATAAATTTACGTAAATAATGTGGCCAACAATTTAAATAAGTATAAAGTTACTAAAAATATATATAATAAAGAACACAAAATCCGCTGCCCGCGTGTTCGATGTTCGCTGTCTGTCTATTCGCTATAAACTCAACAACTACAGATTTAAAAGTATTTTTCTTTAATAGAATGAAAGTTTTGATGTATAATTTGGTAAATTTGGTGTAATCTTTAAGAAAAAAGTTACTTAATACTTATACGGTACCTAATTGAAAAGGAAACTCAAACTCAAAATATTCTCTATTCAAGTAGACTGTTTACAGTACTTTTGAATTGTCAAATGTTTTTAAGAAGCTACCACTGATTCGGAAGTTTGCTCCTACCAAGAAGAACCAGCAAGAAACTGCGGCCATTAAAAAAAATAATAATTTAAAGACAAAGTACTAATCCCTATGAACTTTAATAAGTTAGTTAGCTTAAGTATTTCGTATTTAACTATGTGATCTCTTACATCAGATAATTTCAATGAATAACTTACGAGTTGGCGCAAAACAAAACGCGCGTGAAAATAAATCAATGGCCGGTGGCATTCTTGGTATAAAATATTTTACAATTAGTTCCAGCTCAGGAAGATCGGCTAGTAATATAATAAGGTTTTTCAAATTAATATACACTGTTCTATGGGTGGTGGCATATATAAGTACATAAAAAGGTTGAATTCTATACAATAGAATAGAGGGTCGTGAACCCTCATTAAAAGGCGCCGGAATATGAATGTCAAGTGTACGAGTTACGAGTGCGGCAGGCGTAAGGCCGCTCGATCGATATCGCAATGAGCCGACTAAATTTTTCGGTTAATACCCGCTACCGAAAAATGCGGTAACCTTTTTACGGTATTATTGTCTGCATAAATTGTATCATTTATAATAAAATATTTGCTGCTGCCACTGTACTGATTGAAGTAAATATATCCTGTAGTCTTATTCCGTTGTAACATTTAATCACAAACAATATATAATCGCTCTTCAGAACTCTTTTGAGAACTTGTCTGGTGGGGGAAGTGAAGAGTACCTGAGAATCATTACAGGGGAGAGACAAACAGGCAACAAAATTTGAGTATATGAAAGATATGACGTAGTCTATAACTTTGATAAAAGTTGAGGACATGGTTGCAACTACATCCTGAGATTGAGTGCGGTAAATTTAAAATATGTCTACCGCCGAACGGTTTTGTTTATCTCTTTCTGTATCCTTTTAATTTTGGTGACAGAGTTAAAAACATCGCAGTTAAAATTTTGCTTTAATAATTATGTTCTTAAATTAACGGATATTCGCGGATGAAACGAGTACCTAGTAACTTTTTTGCTTACTAGATCTCTCTCTATATTTGCAAGAGGGGGCAGTGAACTATTTCAGTGCAAAAATTCATTTAAGATTAAATTTATGAAAAATATAACGACCGTGAGGACGTATTTCTGTTCTTTTGTTTTTTACGTAATCAGTAGAAGTTTATTAAATAATTGGGAGTTGCAATACGTTTTTTCGTTTACGTAGATACTATATATGACTAGAGGGAGGTCATAAAAGATAGATGGATTGTGTGAAAAATGATAAGCATATAAAAAGTTGTTGACGAATGATAGAGGAGAATGGAAGATGAAGACATATTATGCCACCCCCTCTTAAAGTGGGATATGGATAAGAAAATGATTATCGAGTCGGAATTCGTCAGATTACGTTCTATTTACCACGGTAAAAGTAACGGCCTCTTATAATGACCACTACTGAGCATAGGCTTCCTCTGTTCGTTTCCTGGAGAGAAGGGTTGGAGCTAAGACCTACCACGCTGCTCCAATGCGGTTTGGTAGGTTAAACATATCCCCAGAATTTTTTTTTAAGATATGCAGGTTGCTTTACCGAAAAGCCTGTTATTCATTGCAATTATCAATAAGACACAAGTTTTTATAGAAAAAATCAGTGGTGCCTGCTCGGGGTTTGATCTCGTGACCTCAAAAGAGCCGCACGGTTTCACCACTGGGCTATCACAGCTTAAATTCATTTACCATGGTATCAATACGTAATTTTTAAAGTATTCTTAAAGATTCTCTTAACACTCGATTTATCATAAGTGCGTGAGGATGGGCCATTGATACCTAAGGTCGTGTTTGTTTGTTACTGACCCACACAAGATAAATAATGAGCTAACTGACACCACAATAAATTTATCAATTTTGACACTCTCGCTTCATAATATCAATAATTAAAATGAGTAACGCGTGTCAACTCAAGTTCGAACCATGACCTCAGTAACATATTGACGATAAGTCTTTTCTCTTTTATTGACACAAATTTAATCATACGTAATAAAAAAACCTAATTATTGTGTAAAAAATTACAAAGTGTGGGCCTTATAAGAAAGCTCAGAGCTGCTCAACGGGATATGGAGCGAGCTTTACTTATACTATCCCTACGTAATCAAACCAGGCACATCTGACAGATGAAGAGAACTTTAGAAGATACTAGCTGTGCCAGCGGTTTCGCCCGCGTGGAAATCTACGTGTCACAATTTTTTTCTAGAATTCTAATTTTAAAGATAAAAGTAGTTATTGTAAGTTAACCATAAGAGATAGAGACATGCTATCACAGACTTTTTTGTAGTAGTTTTATAGATCTACAATTCTCTAGTACATTAGTTTAGCGTATCTCTGATGTTTATGCGGCGCACGCGAATAAAGCTCCCAGCAAGCAGTTTTTTAACAACTGCGCGTTTTCTGATCTCTGATCTGCGAACACATTACATAATACCGATATGTACTATTTACCTAAACCATCCGGAAGTATTGCACAATCTTTTGGTGAAAACCGTGCATCCGTTTAGTAGATTTCGAGAAAATCGATTACATACAGACAGCTTTTAGGGACTTTGTTTTATAATAAGTATAGATAGATGTTTTTCGTTAAAAAAATGTAATTAAATTTTTGGTAATATTTACTTACAATAGAGGTCAATCTTCGTTTTGTACTTTATTTACGTACTTTGAATTTGCTGTATTAATATTTAATACAAAATATTGATGTTAAAGCAAATTTTATAATTTTTGATTTAGTGCAACAACCGTTACTAATTATAAAAGGTGAGTAAAAGTAAACCACATTAAAGAATCATTTATTTCGGCGATGAAGTAAGTGAGCGCACTGTTAGTAGGGCGCCCGAGAATAGACCGGTTAGTAGATATTTTCCAGCGCGCGTCCCAAATGCCTTTCATGTGGCCTAAAATAGCCCTCACGAAGCCGTTCCCGACATCTGACTCCGTTTGAAATTAATAACTATGCCCCTACTACAAATAAACTAATTAAGAATTCGAATTCAGTTTTATATTACATACAGTTTACCGGTCACGATTATCTAGTATACTTTGATATTTAAATCAAATCAAATCAAATTTATTTCAATCAAATAAGCAAAGGTGGTATTACAATAAGGCTTAATATTAACAAAAATATTCAGAATCGATTTTAAAACAAGAACTGGTTCCCTTCCTAGATTTTTACATTATGTGTGAAGGAGAACCAGCCCTCTCCCTTTTACACGAACATTAGACACTTTATAAGTAAATTATTAGAGCACATATTGCATTTTTCTATGATTTAAAATAGTTTAAGAGAAAAAAACAACTTGCTTAATTTACCTTTACTAAGTTTATCTAGGTCGACTCCACCGATTTTGCGAACCTACAGGCATCACATAGCTTTAAGCCAATTCCAAAATATTAGCAGACCCTGCTACGCCCCTGTTTTCAATTTCTCTCCTAATATTTTGCAGCGGAAATTTTAATTTTGCGATTACTTTAAAGACATTCATTTTAATTATATGATATTACCGATCATATAAATACTAAATTAGATCCAGATTCATACTATAATATTTGTAAATAATGCGTGGTCACTTAAAGAAAAACTGAGAATAGGTTTAGTAAGTTATCCATCGCGAACTTTTTTATAGTCATATAAAAGGAGAACTTCTCTACCATCTACGATCCACGTTTTGTAATGAAAGAAATTCTCCCTAAAAACTAATTTTAAACAACAATTGTCATATTTCAACTTCCATAAAATCTTAACAAATTATAAATTTAAACCTTCGTCGTAAATTGATCTGTTTATGGCAGTGAAATTAGTATGAAAATCCGTTCAGCAGTTTTTGAGTTTATCGCGACTAGACAGACAGACGCGGCGGGGCCTTTTTTTATAATATGTAGTCATAAGCATCTTCTCCCTAGTTTTAAAGAGACGGACAACATTAATATATTCTAGAAAATTCTTTTGAAAATTCCCACGTTATCATTGACGAATACACATATTAATTATATTTAGCAATTCAGTTGCTAAAGAAATCTTATTGGTATCTGTCCGTATCTTTAGCATCCGCGAATTTTAATAGCTACTTGATTTACAATGAACTATCATAAAATAATGATTATTTATGCAATCATATAAACTTAGCGTTGACACACATTGCCCGCGGCGAAATAGTGTTGTGTTAAAATAATTATAAACTAATATGTGTAACATGTATTAAATCATATTACAAAAATATGTACATGTAAAGAAGCGTAATAAATATACAAAAGTAATCAGGGAAAATTGACCAGAACAAATAATAAATAGCTCTAATGTACAATAAATTAGAGATATTATTTTGACATCAAACCAGCATCTCCATATTCCACAGATCACGGCGCTGGCTATTTATAGCATGCGCAGTGGAGGCGCGTCTGATTCAAGTTCATTGGCTAGACTCCCCGCAAAGATTCTGCCGACTCAATGCTAACAGAGACACTCAACGCTATATGTTCGTATTTAATGTCCATTAAACACTTGTCATCACAAGGACTTAGTACGCGGATCACTTTAAATTTAAACCTTTATCATAGCGATGTTTAATGTTACTTCACAACCATAAAACTTTGTTAGAGTGTTTAATCTACTGAAGGAAATGGCTATGTCCGATTCAGCGCAAGTTTTGTGATAAGCAACGTATTACTATGGGAGTTATGGTGTTTATTCAATGCAAGTTAAACTTCGGGCAAGTTTGTTGCAAACTATGTGGTTGTCAATTATTGGCAATTGATACTGCGCTTTTTGCAAGCAATCTTTGTCGTTTATGGAACACTAGTTTACGCTTGTTTTTTCTCCTTATATTCCATGAAGTTACTGTATATGTAGGGGGGCTAAATTTATTAGTAGAACTGACCCATTATTCGAACACGCACTGTAATCAGCCGTGGCTAGCGTCTATTAAAGACAGTCCACCTTTGGATGAAATCTAAACCTGATGTTTGAGAAGTGAATAATCGCAAACCCCTTTTGAAAAAATCCCTAATCTCACTCGTAATCTTTTTTTAGTTTGTTCAACTTATAATAATTCAAATATTTATGTCAGTTTACATAACATCACCTAATTACTGATCACCGTTTTACTATCAGATTTTTAGGAAAATTGTTTGAAACGATTATTAGATTGAAGAACTAAAAATTATATTCTTCTGCACATATTCTGAGATTCGATATGATGTATCGAATCACCGCAGCTTTGTACAATCGAATCGAACTTACGCCTCTGGAATAATAACGAGAGCTTTATTGATCAGGTTTTTTAAATAAACAAGTTCGAGTGAATAGCAACAATGTGAACATTGCTCATGAAGGGAATCGAGCGTTTTATGTATTAATTGAAGGCATCGAAGTGATTATTCTTTATGTCTATCCCAGAATCGGAGTGAGTCAGAATCCTTATTCTAATTTCTTTGTATGATGAATCACTGATGATGACTAAAGGTTCATTGAATCTGACTAAACTTGGAGACAATATATTTTTAATACGTAGATATTGCAGGCGTCACTGTCGTGATACCCGTGCATTACTGGCTAATAAGGTGCTTGTAGCCTCCTGCATAATTCGATCTTATGATCAGATTGTAAATGGGGGTGTTACTAGTTTCCTTGAAAAAAAGAAAAGAACTTGAGACTGAGTCCTGCATATACTCGAAAAAATAAACTCGAAAGACTCTACCATTTGAATAGGACTTCAATACCAGAGAACTTATGTTCATAAAGACATAAGACTTAAATCCCTTTGTACGCTTAAGTCTTTTTTTAATCCGTCGAGTCCTCTTTGTGTCCAATTTGTTTCATGTATATAACGAGGACCTATAGTATTGATATTTCATAATAATAATATTGATTGAGCGTATTTTACCATATACTTTAGGCTTTTTGGAATGATGATGATGATAGAGATAAGTTTTTGTTACTGGACTCGAGTCCTTTGTAAGGGCCCGAGTAGTTAAAACGCCTCATATTTAGCTTGATTTGAGACGGGACTTTTAGCGCAACACATCAAAATAATGACTAGAAAACTTGAGTCCCTCGCAACTCTAGTCGTGATTATTTACAATGTGGCACTACAAACGATTCTTCAGACTGTGGTACTAACATATAACTGATTATCATCTTTAAATACTGTTATTTTTTAATCTGTTGGCTCTAAAAAATTTAAATATTGTGGGTTTTGTGAGTTTACGGCATGCATTGTCATTTTCACGGTTTCTAGGTTTTTGGCTAGACTTGCACTTTGACTACAGTCAGTGAAGAGAAGCGCGACTTTCAGGTATTATTAAAAATGGAAATAGTTTATAAAAGGACAGTGGCGAATATGAACGAATGAACAGTATTAAAATTTTTTTATTATACATTTCCACTACCCACTGTTATCCTATGGAGGTCTTAGTATGCAAGAGCTCTTTGAGTGATTATTACAGGCATAAATTATTTTACTATAGTTCAAACTTTATTTAGTAGCACGCACTCGGGGCTAACCCCTATAATTAGCCCTATACATGCAGATATGTGAAAAAAATATTCAATAATAACAATTTGGCATTTTACTTTTTTCTTATTAATAGTAAAGCCACATCTACTAATATTATAAAGAGGAAAAATTTGTATGTTTGTAATGTTTTCACGCAAAAACTACTGGACCGATTTCAAAAAATTTTCACCATCGGAAACCTGCTTCTTTACTGAGCAACGTAGGCCATGTTACATTTTCAAAAAAAATAGGGATCCCTAATAAAATTGTAATAAAGTGTGAAAAATTTAGTCATAAAATTTTTTTATGGCGTGCGCTGCGGAAACTATTGATGATAGAAAAAATGTTCTACATTATTATAGAACCTATCAATATCTACAAAAAAGTTCGCGGATACTATATGCCTAACTATTATAGTTTTGCCCATATAACAACTACTTTTCTATAAGTTGATTAAAGTGGCGACAATAATCAAACCATAATATTTACATCTCCGTATTGATCCTCTTATCCCACTAAATGATATTTTATTAAAAACCTCTAAAATAATTTTTAAATTATTAAAATCGGACATTGCAATCAAAAGATGTAATGAATTTAAAAATGTCAATATAAAAAAAAATGCCATAACAATTGTAGCGTATTGTATTTGTGTACCTATGAATATCTATCTTCCTTTAAAAATTTTCTTAACTATTGATAAATCCCTGGACCAAACTTTCAATGTAAAAAAAAATCTTTAGTCAGACTTAGTAGCCTTTCTACGAGATCGGTATGTACGGTGAAAACGCGGGGCATTGCTAGTTAAATATAAAACTGTGAATTTTGTGATTTGGTACGAACTTTTGCGCATTATATAGTAAGCTCTGTTTTATTGATATTAATATGAAATGTCTAATCGGGTCAGGAAGATCGCTTTGGGGAAGTGTGAAGGGATCGCACGAGGGTCGAGGGATAGGCGCGGGGTACGGGCGCAGGGTTCGTCGACTCCGCGGTGAAGGGCAGCGAGGTCGGTGCGTTCGCTTTCGCCGGCGCGATGGCGTCGGGCGCGCCGTATTGATCGAGCTCACAGCCTCCGCACCGGAGTCTGTCCGTTATAGTTCTACGCTCGGCACATTGTGCTCTGTATCTCATTAAATATTTCGTAGCATGACAATCTATTTTGTCAATGTTAACCGGGCGTTGTCCACTTTACTTTAATAAACTTATGTCTATATAAATAAGAGAGAAAGTATGTATGTGCCTTCTAGATTTCAACGGCGGGCCGATTTTGATGAAATTTAAGACCTTTTATCTGTGTTTGAAAGCTACCTTTCACCCAGCCGACTCTTTTTAAGATTGTGGCGATGAACACTGTAAAAATATAGTACGTCTAATCGGTAGAGTCCTTCAAAACTATTATCTTTCCCTAGGACACAAAACGCACTACGTGGTTTTTATATATCTACTACGTCAAATTTTTTCATGTCCTTGTTACTACTTCACCCTCACTTCTTTGAGTAAATATAATATAATCAATTTTACATTTAATTGTATTGTAGAGACGACATATAAGGAAAACTCAGTACTGAACAAATATTGTTTCATTTTCTGGTTTTCAACCTTGTTACAGACGTTCTCTGGGCAATCGAGATTGGTGTCACCATCATTACAAGTTTATTGCTGTTTTTGTCGGTACATTATCCTTCTAGAGATTACTACTATGGCCACAAAATATCGGTGCTCTTTATGATCTAATCACTTGATAGGATTTCTAACTGTGTACTTGTAAGTTCCTAACGATATTGAGCATTTTCATTATCAGTCAATCATTTTTTGCGAGAATAATTGAGAATACCGTACATAAATTAAGTGTCCACATCCATCCTTTTTTTGTTTATCTGTAGATAAGACAAGTTTTCGTCATTATAATTACTATTAATCTAATTATTGGAAATATTTTTTGTAACATTATTTAAATTGTAGATATACTTCAATATTTTTAAATTCAAACAAATTCAATTGTAAATTTTAGACGTTTTTTCTAATTTAATGTGCAGAATGCCATTATACAACAGCAAATGACTGTGCTATGTTAAAATGAACGTATTTTGTATTTATAAAAGTCATATTTTAACTACTTTACGACCATTTTTTCAATTCAACTATTTTTTCAAAACTCAATAAGTTATTCAGGTCAGTACAAATATAATAAACTCCTATCTGCTTCAGTGCACTATAACTCTTCTTTTACCCTTATATAAAAAATCCATATGAAATTTGTGACTGAATTTCAGGGCAAACAAACAAACATTTATTTGTGCGTCATTTTTTTTTTGTAAATGCACGTATTCTTCAATTCTAAACATTTTTCTCTTTTTAATCTAAGCAGCTTGGTGACAATATTGATAAGAGTTACATCACTCTATCTAATCTGATATTACGAATAAATAGTCAGATGACAAACGAGATTGCATATTCAATTTTCTTAATCCATTATTTGTTAATATTTATCGTGCTATGTCAGAAGCTGATGGGTATCTGCTAAACTATTTAAAAATAAATTCTAGAAGGAACAAGGAATCCCTTTGTTGTTGAGCTGAATAATGGCGCCACAAATGTCGTTAGCCGTTACCAGTCTTATCTTCTCTAGCACTTATAATTTTCCATCGTCCATTTGTGGACAAAGCCCATCTGCTCGTCTATTATACAACGATATCAAGTGTAAATATTATTAAACGTTATGTGTTCATATTAGCCAACTATGTAGATAATAACAATAGTTATACTGAATTTATTACTACAGAATGTTCACGTGGCAAGCTGAAATATATATCTAACTGGAGATATCCGTGTTTAAATCCCCTCAATAATGCTATATGTATTTTTGTCCTTATTCCCGAAAGAAAAGCCTATTTTATTCTATATTTTCCCAGGTATATCAGTTTAAATTGTCTTCAATTTCATCAATATTGGTCCAGTGAATTAGCCATTGATGCAGACTTGAGCATTTATTAGTATTTGTCAAACTGTAAAGCGGATCTGATCAGATCACTTAAAACCTCGTGCAGGCTAAACTATGTAAAACTCTGATAATATAGTAACAATTAATGATACTTACAATTCATCATACGTTTGACACTGAGGAAAACTGTTTATGACAACTGCATATCTTTAAAGAATTCCTTTCTTCTTCTTTTCAAACGTTTTTGGGGCTGCGTTGTGGCCTTTGACTGGCCCGTTGGCGCAGTGGGTAGTGATCCTACCATCAGCTCCGCGGGTCGTGGGTTCGATTCCCGCCGTGAGCCAACATTTTCTACAACCAATTTGATGGTTCTTCGAGCCTGGGTGTGTATTTGTATTTAAAATTATATATGTAGTATAGTTGTCCGTCACTCATAACACTAGTATTACTTACTTTGGGTACGGACGACCGTGTGTGTCGTCCGTAAATGTTCTATATATTTATTATTATTTATTATTATTACGATACACATATTTTTTCAAAGTAGAAGAGACTCTTAGAGAAGGAAGTTTTTGGAATACTCACAGAATTTTGTAATTTCGGTATATACAGTGGCGTAGCTATTGGAGGGCTAGGACGGCCAGTGTCCCGGGGCCTCTAAGTTCAGGGCCCATGAACTTGTTTGCCAAATACAGCACGTCGAATTCGGAATACAAAGAATACGGCAAAATTATTTTTAATAGTTAATTTGGGGCCTTAATTAACTTTTGACCCCAGGGTCCTTTGGATACCCAGCTACGCCACGGAGTATATACCATACATTTAAAGTATCTACAGGTCTTTTTTATTTGACAATTTCTATTTCATGTTATTCAACTGCGAAGTAAAAATGTGTTCGCGATTTTCATCAAAAATATTTTTTGCTTTACAGAAAAAAGTTATCTATTCTTAACTAACATTACAAATAAATAGGTGGTAAATTCAGCAACGATGGACAGATTTAGTATGGTAATTAAGGCTTTATTAAATTTAGTATGTTTTTTAATTAATACAATATATCTTATTTTTAATCCGGTTACGGGAATAAATAATTTCATTTTATAAGAATACAAATAACAATAGCTACAAAGTTTAAAGTTAACAAATTTTAAAAGTCAAACTTAATTTATAAAATTAAAATATAGAAAGTCTTAACATGTTCTCATTACAGCACAAAGCTTCAGCGCACAATGAGAAGGCAAACTTTGTGTTTCAGGCGAAAGTCACTCTCGAGAAATAAGATCTCATTGAGTGGAAGTAGGCTTGTTTGAATAACTTATAAACAAAACACCGTCCGACGAGTTAGTTTAGCTGCATTAGCATGCTATTCGTATCAAGATAAATTTACAGGCAACATAATCTGCGAAGAAAATTAAATTGGGATTTTCTAGAAAATGAGCCCTATTACTGTTACTATAAACTTCAATCCTTTACTTAGAACTTTATGGATACTTTTATTCTTTTACCTTTTGAAAATAATATTGAAAAGCATAGAACCAGAAACCAGTGAATTTCAAACAGCATTACAAATTTATATAGTCTCGGGGTTAGTTTTAGATCGAACCATTTCTCATTTGTCGACTAAAATTTATATTTTACATATGAAATTATTACTACATTATCCTGCCCTTATCCCACTGTAAGTGGGCTCAGCACAACATGTTTAAACAATATGTTACATGTTCTGGCTAGTTATTGTACGACTCGCGGCCTGCCTGACGTCAACTTACCTCAGTCGCCTTTTACGACATCTCGCTAAGACATGAGGGTGGTCTATTCTACTCAGGTAGATACTACGCCGCGATATTACTACATAGTAATATTTAATTTTTTCTCGTCTAGTTTTGTCGTTTATTTCATGGAACTAAGAAAATATGCGGTATTTGAAAAGTGATTTAAAAAGGATGCTGTATCAAGCATGTCGTAGCAAAGAAGTATTAGCAAAGTACGTTAGTTACTTTAATCACTTCGTGTTTCGTGTGATGATCTTTACACCATATTATTTAAATTATTATCTCAAGACTCCTATTGCCACTGAAAAAAAAACGCGAGTCTTACGCCGCTATGCTTGATATGACGACCCTAGAATGCGCGGCCCCCACCGTCGTACAACTACCCGTGCTATACAGGAACAACTCGCTAGTATTATATAGGTATATTATAAGTAACAAGAAACTACTCTCCACAAATCATACATAAACTTACAATATAAATCTAATAGTGGTGTTCGTATAAGCTTTTGTACCGTTAGTAATAAATAATAAGGCGCCTGACATGGTCACCTCATCGTGTGACCTCTTATCGACTGGCTCATGTTTACGCTGTAGTATATTTAGGTACAATGCACAGTGATATTTTTATCTGACTCTTGGCACTGACTCTTCGTGTAACAAATAAAGTAACGATAGGCTATTAATAAGCCGTTCTAGTAAACAAAATAAATCTATATACCATTTTAATGTATGTTTACCGTACTCTTTTTTAATATCTGAAACAAAGGACAGCTACTACTGGACAAAGAAATCTAGAATGAAAGAACCATTGTCACATGATTTTGTGCCTCTTGGATCCAGCGGCTCCAAACTCGTCCATTTGAGGTCGTTAGTCCTCCTTGTAAGGACTCTACCAACACTGCGTATTTTATGCGGAGTCACTATTCAAAAACCTTGGGACCCTAACTAAAATATATGTTTTTCAAAAGGATTTATTTCGGATTGTGGGAAATCACACACTTTATATTACTTTGTTATTTTTAATTGTCTAGCTAGATTTACTGCCATATACAATTTTCACGGTAAGCAAAATCGATTTATGTTTGTCCTACAGTTTGCTGAAAATATTGCAGGCGTCGTCGTATTAACTTTTCTTTAAAATAATATTTAGATAAAATATATAAAAATAGTTAAACTTTTTTATAAATGTACATAATTATGTACATTTTTAAATATTTTATTTTAAGATTAATTAATGTTAAAATAAAATATTTCAAAATGGTATCAATAATTTCGACAGCTGCGGTAATCTTTGCGTCAGCAAATGAGATCGAGACAAAACAGAGAAAATAAAACCGTAAACTGTTTACGCTCTCTAAATTTGCAGTAGGTGTATATTTATTCTTAATTTTATTCTCGCGTTTAAAAATCTAGTATTAATTAAATCATTGGTCCTGAGGTTTATGCTGTAAAATAGATTTATAGAAAATCTTTTCAATTTCAAAGGTCAGTCTGATGTTAATGAAGCTTTGGTTGAAATATTGTACTTTAACCTAGAAAAACTCGTTGTAAGTAGTAAAGTATTTGAAAATAGGTATAAAAATATAAATATTAAAAAATAAAGTTATTTAACTGGTATAATCTTCCCATCTTTAAAGGAGGTAGGCCACCTATGCAAGTAGCGCTTAACTTAAGGCAAAACTTGTTTATTTAAAAGAAACTTGGGCAAGGTAAAGATTGGAAATACAAAGTAATGAGTGAGGAATGTTTACAAAAAGTAATTAGTACGATAGAACAGTGACTCACATTCGTGGGCTAATGAGGACGCCAAGCGGAATCGACCTTTTCTCGCTAAGGAAGGGACCTTCGTACACATATAGTGGATGTGACGAATGACATAGAATAATAAACTGGCGACATGTTTTGTTGGATGATTCATCGATAGCCGTGATTTGAGCCGACTTACCCCGGTGACGAGGTCAATCGTAATATATTTTTAGTCTTGAAATCTCAGTGAATAAAGTCGATCTTAATTATTTGTTACTGGTGAAAGTCTTCGGCCGGACATAGCTCACGACTTGTTCGGGCAAAACTATTACTCGCTTACTATGCTGCGTAGAAGCGTTTGTAGATAAGTATTTTTATTAAAAGATTTTGAGGACCACTTGGCCCAAATATCTGTTTATTATGATACTTAAGTTAAAGAATGTAAAAATGAAGATAAATAAATTGATCAAAAGAGAGAGGAATCTTCATCAGACGTTTAAATTATTTATTGAGTGCGCCACGTTTAATACTAAATTATGTAAAGAGTAGCTTAATTAAAAAATAATGCCAGCGGTGCACAATTAGTGTAACCCAGAAAATCAATTAAAAATAAAATTTAAGGTCTAATTCGCAACTCGCATAATTGGCGCCCCAAAAAAAGGCAGTTTTATCTATTTATTAATAGGATTACTTCAAATAATGCGCTAAAATTGCTGCTTTGATATAGAAACCTGTTTATTTAACATAGTAGTACTTACTTATTATAAATAAGTATGCACTTACCGCAATATAATGCAAAATAAATTATATTAATTATTTATACGGATCGTTCACGTCTATACATATCATAAAACAAAATCCCCAAAAGCTGTGTCTGAATGTGATCGATTTGCCCAAAATTTACTTAACGGATTTTTGGTGATTTTTACTGAAAGATTTTCTTAAGGAAGGTTAAAGTTAATATAGCACATTCTTCGGAACGACTAAACCGATTTTGATGCCACTTTTACTGGCGAGGTTGTTGTGGCGTACAGCTACAAGTAACTTCACAAGCAAAACCATAAATTACTTAAAAGTTATTTAAACTATACGACATGTCGAATATGGTTTAGGTTTTTCTTGTGAATTTATTTGTGGCTCTACGCAACAGTTGTGATGCAACATAAATGCTTTTTATTCTAGAGTTCCTGTGGGGTCGGATTTTACGTGTGAAAAATTTTATGACACGTGTCACAAAATTTTACGCGTTTACACGGGCGCGAAGATGCGGCTATAGCTATTTTATTATAATAAAACAGCTTGTTTGGCCATGGTTTTTTGTTGAAGATCGGTATCTTCTCTAAATTCCAGCCTGGAACGACCAGTTGCTTCTGGAACCGGCATTTTGCAATACCCATGATCAATGTGCAAAGAAAAAAACCATAATCGTCACCATCATATAAGTAGGTTTTAAAACTATGAATAATAAAGTAATAGGTAAACGAAACATAAATTGATTTATTATCAAAATTATTCATCTTTAACTCATATTAACTATTAATTTTGACTACCTGATTACCCGCTGATGCTGATTATTTATTTTCTTTATAAGATTATCAAAAAGAATCGCAGCACAAAAACTTTATAATATATTTTTTTAAAACATGTCGACGACCGCTGAGCAAACTATTCAGTAGTATGCATGCAGTCTTTATTACCAGATCTTTATTATACAATGTATTACCCCAGATCAGTTAGAACCTATCTAAAACAGAACTTGAAGGGTACCTATATGATTGGAAAATTTATTCTACTGCATTACTCTACTTATGACGGTAAATAATTGACTGTTCCATCGAAAAGGAACATTCTAAATGCAAAATGAATTATTAATTATTGTAGACAAACGGTTAAGTTCAATGAACTCGTTTCCAAGTAGGTAGATACAGTATCGCTATTGAGCTTGCAGTCATTTACCTTTGCCAATATTTTTCAGCTCGCTAATTAAAAATAAGTTTATGAAAAATCAGAATTTGTGTAGTATACTAGGGAAATTACCAAAATACTTTCTTAACTTACTTAGATTATGGTTCTTACATAACTTAACTAGTTATTTTATTTTATTTCTTTGTTTAAAGTATCGACAGTTTGTTGTATATTATAAATGTAGCTTTAAGCTACAGCATAATGCTCGAACTTCGTTATGAAATAAAATATACAACGCGTAACCCTCATCAAGACATCTCACGGATAAACAGTATGCAGGTACTTCAGAGTTTTCTTTCATACATTTACTTGCTTAAAATCTGTCACTATCACATTGCTTGTTCAAGGTATCCTCCCTTCCTTTGAAGTATTCGAGCCTACATCTACCATGCTGCTCCAATGCAGATCGTCAAATCTTAATGAACATTTGAAATTCATCATACGAATTTAAGGATATACCATTCTGAACTGGATAGTTACGTGTGATCAAACGCCACATTTTGCGCTAATAAGGTAGGAGGATATTACCACTCTTACATCACTACTACCTTGCTTAATATTAGCACGTTGATTATCAAAGTATAGTTGAAATAGAAGTAATAGTATAATATGATTTTTTTAAAGTATGCACTTGTGCCACCTCAATTTTTTTTGGACGAGCGCTTGACTGCAAACATGCCTGATGGTAAGCAATGATACAGTTTAAGAATGATACCTAAATTATATGAATTGGAAAAAATAGATGCCGAGAAAGAATTCCATTCCCTTGCTGTGCACAACACAAGTGAAGACACGCTCAATGCGCTACACAGGTGAAGACACGCTCAGTGCGCAACACAAGTGAAGACGCGCTCAGAGCGCAACACAAGTGAAGACGCGCTCAGTGCGCTACACAAGTGAAGACACGCTCAGTGCGCAACACAAGTGAAGACGCGCTCAGTGTGCAACACAAGTGAAGACGCGCTCAGTGCGCAACACAAGTGAAGACGCGCTCAGTGCGCAACACAAGTGAAGATGCGCTCAGTGCGCAACACAAGTGAAGACGCGCTCAGTGCTTAACACAAGTGAAGACGCGCTCAGTGCGCAACACAAGTGAAGACGCGCTCAGTGCTTAACACAAGTGAAGACGCGCTCAGTGCGCAACACAAGTGAAGACGCGCTCAGTGCGCAACATAAGTGAAGACGCGCTCAGTGCGCAACACAAGTGAAGACGCGCTCAGTGCTTAACACAAGTGAAGACGCGCTCAGTGCGCAACACAAGTGAAGACGCGCTCAGTGCGCAACACAAGTGAAGACGCGCTCAGTGCGCAACACAAGTGAAGACGCGCTCAGAGCGCAACACAAGTGAAGACGCGCTCAGTGCGCAACACAAGTGAAGACGCGCTCAGTGCGCAACACAAGTGAAGACGCGCTCAGTGCTTAACACAAGTGAAGACGCGCTCAGTGCGCAACACAAGTGAAGACGCGCTCAGTGCGCAACATAAGTGAAGACGCGCTCAGTGCGCAACACAAGTGAAGACGCGCTCAGTGCGCAACATAAGTGAAGACGCGCTCAGTGCGCAACACAAGTGAAGACGCGCTCAGTGCGCCACACAAGTGAAGACGCGCTCAGTGCGCCTTCGTGGAATGTCGATAACGAATTTAGCGATGCTGTGAAAGAAGGGCGATAGAAGACCAAAATCATCAAGTATCTAAGTACACTCTCCGAAATAGGTTGTTTTAAAGACTAAAAGATAGGTATACCCTGCGCCGATGATGCAGGCTGTGCAATTTAGTTTTTTCAGGGTTTCGTCGCCAATGAGTATTCTGGCACGTCGATGCGCCGAGTTCAAAGCATCCAACTGGTATTTGGCAGATCCATCCCACAAATTGCTCTATACAATACCTCTTTAGGTTCTATAGATACGTGGACATATCGCATTCAGTTCATTCAGAAAAGTTAGTTATTTATAGGGCCGTTTGTCTGGTAGGTAGTTAAATGATGGATATCGTTCTGAGCGGATACGAACGACAGAATAATATGGTGGAAATTGAATAAGATAAATAGTATAGTGCTTTGCCAAAACGATTTATTTGTCAAAAAGTAGTATTACGTAGTTAAAATAACTTTCGCGTAGGCAGTACTCGGTGATGTTATAGAATCTGTGCCAGAGTTTTTATCAGATTTTAGTAAAAAAAAAACCTAACATTGTTTTGTAATCATTATTTTAGTAATTATGTATTTATTTTTAGGTACCGGTTCGATTTTTAATCTGTTAATGAATTGAGTTGGTAGTGTATAGCCACATGTTTATTATCAAACTAGTCATGAAGCTTTTACTGGAATACATCCAAATGGTGCAAAAACTGTGTAAACTTTTGCCAATAGTTGATCGAACCCAAAAATAAAGCTGAGGCTTTGGAAATGATTTGTAAGAATCTATTTCTATGCTCTCATAGGTTTCTTGCAAAGCTTTTAAATAATATACGTAATACACTTTGTACTTTGGCATGATAAAAACTTAAATTTATAATAATATGATTAATATATTATTTAATGCCTATTTTCAAAAACATTACAAATATGAATTATTCCATAAATACATGATTATAAATAACCTTGTTATAATAATGGGAAGGAAAACTTCATTGACTACAGGAAATATTCTCATTTAATTAAATTTACATCAATTAATAGTTGTATACGACAGCTATATGAGAATAATAATTGTGTGCGATTATTTATTATTATTTAGTTTTTGAATATAATTATATTTTTGTATGCATTACAATGGTGCACGAAAGTTTATTTATACAATAACATTAATCTATTCATACAAATAGTTTAAATACGAAAGTCTGTATGTTTATTAAGCTTTCACGGAAAAATACATATATAAAATAAAAAAACGCATTATTATTATTATTTACGAAACAAATATTGAGGGTATTTGGAGAAGAACGAACAAGACATTTGGCCTTGACGTAGAGAAAATATATAAAATAATTGTTATATATTATGCTGTAAAGAAATATTATAATTAGACATATTATTCATATAGAACAAAATAGAACATGTACGTTATCAACTTTCCTTTTGTCCATATCTGCTGTTCGGTGTAAAACGAATGGCGCAACAATGTTATCGTACTGGCTGATAATAAACAGACAGGACAATTAAGAAATACCACGACACTGCCTCATACAAGTCTGGTATTAGAAGACTTTAACCAATTAAAGAATCGTTCCATGGAATTATGGGCTGTTTTTGAATTATGACATCATCGAACACGTCCGTTATTAAATATCGCACATGTTAAATAGTGCAACGTGGTTTCTATCAATTTTATGTTATTGCTACTTTATACTAAAGTTTTAACTTTACAGTCTATTATGTTTTATGTTCTATATTGGTCTTTTGGTTGAGGTATTATCAGGATTATTATTGCTAAGGTGTAGAATTATAAAGTAACTTTTTTGATTTCTATTATACTCGTTAATTAATTATAAACAAGTAAAGTTAAAAAAGCTTTCAGTAATATTTCATGTCCCTACTGTTAACCGTTGAGGAGTTCCCTCGTCTGGAGCCATAGCCTTTTAGCAGTAGCAGCAGGTCATGCTTATCATGAACATGAATTGTCATCGAGATTGGACAGGTATAGTACGCGGCAATAAATAATGAACATCGAAGCATAGAGAGAGAAATCGGCTCGATTCTGCTTTATAGAGCATTGTCTCTGTCGCACAGATACGAACCCGTGTGAAACGTCACATAGTAACTGAGTGACAGTGACAGCGCGACTCCAAACCGAACTGGCCGGCTGTTTCGTTCTAAACATCGATGTGCATTATTTAATGCCGGGTACTATATGTAAAATTTCAGCTGACACCGAGAAGTGGGTCAAATTTAGCAAATTGCAAGATTCCATGTGCACATTCATACACGGCTAGACAGGTTAAATAAAAGCTTTTAAAAAGAAGAATAAGCCTAAGAAGTGTTATAAGGAAGATGATCTGCGTGCAATCTGATGTGCGGTAAACAAATCAGCAATGTGGATATCCGTAAAAACCAATTCAAGAGGCACAAGATAGTGTGGCGTGTAAATCGATTGAATAAGAATTATATCGTCCATGGGTTTAAAGAATCTTACATCGTACGTACAAAATATAGTTATTTAGTTGGCCGATTTTATTTTACATAACGTTATTGTTTTAATTAATATATATGATCATTAGTCATTGTTCTCCTGCCCTTATCCCAATCTAAGTGGGGTCGGCACAATATGTTACAAACATGTTTTCACGTCATTTGGCTAAGTATTTTACGACCGGCCCCTGCCTGACGTCAACTTAACTTAGTTGCCTCTTACGACACCTCGGTAAGAAATGAGGTTGGTCTATTCTATTCTGCCGGATACCACAAGGCGCACACAAGTTATAATAATATACATACATCGTACGTACAAAATATAATTATTTAGTTGGCCTATTTTATTTTACATAACCTTATTGTTTTAATGAACATATATGATTAGTGTAGTGATTAAATAATGACCAAACGTTTTTGATAAGTTATGATTATTATCGATAACACGGTTAATCACCAAAATATTTGATGACCGAATTTTATCAAGGTGTGGTTGCTTTGACTTATTGATACTATAAGTAAAAAGTAATAGCTGATTTTAAACTATTATTGGAAATCAATTTTAAATAATACATTTTAACACTTAAATTTCGTATTATTTTGGCATCGTTAAGAACACTTCAGAGATTTGTAATATAAATACATTACAGCCTCGTATTTACTCAGAACTTCTATCGGTGATTTTAAATATTATGTTTATTAATTATTTAATTAAATCATCAAAAAATCAAAAAATACAATCATACTAAATAGTAAACGTTACTATCCCACTGCTGGACATACTCGTAGGTCTCCGTTCTACGTATATTGGAGAGAAAGATTGGAGCTAAGACCTACAACACTGCTCCAATGCGGATTGGTAGGTTACACATATCTCTAGAATTCTCTAGAGATATGCAGGTTTCCTCACCTTGTTTCACCCAAATATTTATTCACCCTTATAAGTGAAGGACACTTATTTATAAGGGTGAATAAATATTTGTTTTATAACCATTCAAATTCAAAATATAATTTATTCAAGTAAACTTGTAAACAAGTGCTTTTAAATTTCAACTCTACTGCTGGTTTGGAAACCTGTTTCTACCGAGAAGAGCCACTAAGAAACTCGACGGTTGCTCTAGATCCTAGATTTAATTTGTGGAGACATTATTAAAAAAAAAAAGACTGCTATCTAAATGTCAATATTGTTATTTAACGTAATTTATAAAAAACACAAAACAATTTGAAAGAAAACTAGTTATCTGTCTAATTATGTAAAAAAAATGTGAACAAAAGCATATACCACCCACTCATTCCCCGAGATGGAAGTACCATTATCTAAACGTTTGTCCCATTGATATGTCACGTTTCGAGACAAACTGACATTGTGTTTTCAAGTTTATTATCATATCTGTCGTTAGGACTCTTTTGTTTCCGGTTGAAATAATTACTTTTATTTACAGAGAGGGGTGATAAATCTTTGGCACGATGATATATCTAACTAAACTAACTAAAGATTGTATGGTATAGTATTCGGAAATGTCATGAGCCGATGATGATTTTTTGTAATCCACTATAATGAATGCCAAAATTGATCCACAAGATTTTGCGAGTAGAACGGTCTATCTCACGGGCGTTTGTGGTTTTAAAAATAATGAATGTGAATTTGAAGTCGCTATTCGTATTTTAAAAAATCTTGTAATCGTATTCCTGTACCAGAAAGGTAGATAATACATATATAGTATGAACCCATATGGGTATTGGGATTTTCAGGAATTGTTTTTTTTAGAAAGCAACAGTGGTTACAGCTCCTGATTCTAATACCAAGGGCTTGCGGGTTCAAAAGTTAGGCCTATATTATGAGTTTTAGATAAAACTTATTAACACAATTGAAACAAACGATTTAGGATTTTGGTATTAAGTACATAAGGAACTAAATTAATAACAGGTAAAACCTCTTGTATTAAAGTTATAAGGTTAAGGTTTACGTTGTATTTTATTAAGTTATACAATAGTATTTCAATATTAAAAATTCTTTAATGAAATGAAATTTCATCATTTGCAATAAATATTTAATTCAAAATTCATAATAATTACGTACGTCACTGTCCATAAATCTAAATTGTTGCGTTAAAACAAAATACTACAAGATTCATTCCTTTATTTTGTTATGTATACACTATTATTTCATCGTGTTCAAGGGACTTATTTTTAATATGTTTTGCGGAAAATCAAACAATATGAATCGGCTATCACGCGCGAATCGTCTCGCAACGTGGTAATGACAGGCAGTAGTCGAGCTTTTGTACAAGCACTAGTTAATATCGAAGCAGAATTCCAATTTCCGCAAAAAGTACGGTGACTTCTGGAGTCGTCGCCCCTGCAGAGCGGGGTGAAAAAAGGGTGCGGGGTAAGCGGGAGGGGTTAGCGTGAACCGAGTCACATCGGCAGGGTGGCGGCCGCGGCTGCGCGCTGCCCTCCGTTAGACGCAACCCCCGGGACACCATGTGCGCGTTGCACCCCACACAGCGTAAACTCGCGCACCCCAGCGATCAACCCTCCGCTTACCAATAAAAAGCTCGATCATTACTCTCCCATTCATTCTGTTCAACATTATTGCTATAGCAACGGCACAGGGAAGTTACATATACTGACCGTTTGCAGAACGGGCCGCTGGTGAAGTCGCTTCCTTGCTTCGAGAATTTTCCTTCTCCTTCCCATTGTTACCTAAGAATAAAGAAAATTATGAAACGGCTGCCATAGATAATTATACGTGTAAAACGTGATTATTCTCACGTTTTTCTTTATTACTGTAATCCTCATTTACAAATAGATTAAATTTAAGTGTTATATAATAAATTGAGAATTACACATGTTACTTAATTTTTATTTCCAGAAAAAAGAATATGAAGTAAGTCAAGTAGCTATTTTAAACGTAATAAAAACGACTATCAAATTTCTAATTTAAGACAATCTATTTAAACCTAAAAATACTGTCAAGTTACAAATCTTGGAAGAAGTGTACTTTATTTAATATTAAAGTCTACAAAAAACTAATGACATCTACTCTGATAATATGTAGTGTTAACAATTTTATTATCAATCTTTTAGTATCAAAATTATTATCAATTTTATTACAAGGTCTTTAATCTCATAGGGACTAATGGAAACGGGAAATTTCATATAAAAGATTTGCGAATTCAAGTACTTCCAAAAAATCTAAACAAAAACAGATATTGTCATTATTAATATACGATTAGAGTATATGATGTGTGAAGTAGAGTGTATGAAATTTCTTCTTTACTTTTATGTTTGAATTAGTCACATTTTTAAGAAAAAATTATTGTCGATGCTACTATCTTTCGATGTAAAGCTTGATTAAATTTGACACATCAAGTTATGACACATTTAAAACTTATACGCGATAATATTATTTTGAATAATGATTCGTATCGATAATATTAAAAAAAATTTAATTCTTTCTTTGCAATTTTGTAGTGAACCTTATGTAGTTATTGGGCGAAAGTTTCATTTAGTGGTTTAAGAGATTTTGGTAGTGAATGTGTGTAGTGCTAGTGTAATATTGTATTGGTGGTTGAGGTTGATAGTGCATGAATATAAATAGAAGTGTATGTATCGAGTATGGAAACGTACACTCTATATTTAGCATTAGATATATTTTATTTCATCTCTGATTATAGGAAGGCAATATTATCATTACTTTTGCATTATGGATCTCCGCAAAGTAACGTTTAATTCTATAACTATAAATTTCCGTCACTAGGATTAATAATATGCGTGTCATACGGGCGGGTCAATATTAAAACTGGTAAGTTATCAAGTTGAGCCGGAAATATCTTGGTGCAGATAGAGGGAGGGAGTCACCCTACGGAGGCACATTCCCGGGTGGATGCTGCGACCGCCCGTCTGACCGGTTCCGAGGATCGTTCAACTCAACGAACTCGCAAATATATGATGGATTTTCTTCTAGCAAATCTATATCGTATGCGGAAAAGAATGCCTGAAGATACTCATAGTCATTCATTCATCATTCATTTTTGAATTCTATGATGCAATGAGTTCATCATTTATCTTAATAACTTTAATTTCATTTATTAGATAAATGTTTTATACCTCTATTCACATGAACGCTGTATAGGCAATTTGAATAAATGATTGCATTAAGACCACACCTGAGATGCATTCATAGAATTTAAATATATCAAAGCATATTTGATCGACAAGAATAAAACAAAGGTAAGCCTTTTTTCAAACCTCAGTAATGCAAAAGTAATAATAAAATTAATTTGCTATAATCCGCGATACAGTAAATAGAAAATATATATAGTGTTTAATGTATAGTGGACTATCAGTATTTTCATACCCAATACGTACGTTCGTAAAAACATATGATTTTTGACAAAGATTTTTTTCGCAAAGACTTTGCGATTTTGTCGTGGAGTCTATCCTGATGATGCTTCGGTTGCGGGGCGAAACGATTGTTGAGTTTGTGATAGTGAACCTGTGTAGTGCTTGTGTATTGTGGTGGAAGTGGTGGAGGTTTGTGCATGTGTTTTTACGAATCCTGCACGTATCGGGTATGAAAATACTGATAGTCCACTATACTTTAAACACTATATATATTTTCTATTTACTGTATCGCGGATTATAGCAAAATAATTTTATTATTACTTTTGCATTATGGATATCCGCAAAGTAACGCCTAATTCTATAAATTAACTCAGTAATGCACAAATTTCATTTTTTATGACTGTACGGCTTACTTTAAATATATTACTTCAATAATCAATCAGATCTGACTTCTAATGGTAAGTTACTTCAAGCAAGCCCCTTTAAGCTATACTAATAAGATAACAAGTTACTTTCAGCAAGATGGTAAGGAAGGAAGGTATTCCTATCACCACATATGTATAATGCTAATATTGAATCATTAGATGAGAAATTATTCAAAGTATATTGATAGTAAAAAACCCTACTATATAGAAATATCGGGCGCCTATCACTATTCAAGTGAATAAGATAAGACTACGTCATATCACGTTGACGATAAGGGCCTACACTTGTAGAAGTTTGATTGCAACAAATTCCTCCGATTGTTCGACGAAGTCGGACGAGCTGACCTTGGCAATGGCGTTGACTTATGCGGCCTCAAATCGCAACCAACCGTCGCGTCGCATTGTACACCTTAAGGTTGCCATTAGTACGCGCAACCTCGGATTTGTCTTCAATTCTTCATAATCATGATCATGATTTTTTTTACAGTTAACGTAAGTTCTTAGCATTATGAATTATTATCAGATTCCAGCATACCGTCATTGTAAATATTTCAAACAAGTTTTACGCGCAGCTTCACTCGCGCCTACTTAAATAAAAAATACCTTCAATTATTGTTCCCGAAGAAAATAAGGGAATTTTTTTATCCTACAAACATTACATATACAAGTACAAACATATATAAAGAAGAATCGTACTTAATTTCATTAATATTACTGTTAAAGCGTGTCATAGTTTTGTACAAATGTCTAATATAATAAATACGAGTACAGTCTTAGGTAATAGTCTAATGTGTCGTATGTATACAAACGATAATTAAACATTTCATAGTAATTGTACATTTCGATTAATTTGTTTTCTCTGTACGTAAAAACTTGTTTAAGTTATAGATATATGGAAGAAAAATATCAGATGTCAATTAACTACAGATGTGTGTAAAATCGTTACTTTCTGTAACAATTTATTTTATGTAAGAGAAGTTCCCAGTGATTATGTATATACATATATAGCTAGAAGTAATGACGTTGCAATTACGTTCAGAAATGTGTTCTTAATTATCTTATTGTCATTTGGTGACCCTACACAAATCCAACATATGGTCTAACTTACTGTATTATAAATGTTAGACTTTGATGCGATGGAACAACATATGCTGCCATTATGTCGTTTCGTTGTGTATTTGACTGCTCTGATAATTATATTTGTTTTTGACTCAAAGGTACCGAATGTACCATATTACATATGACCACAAAGAGAGAGATTTACCAAATTTCTTATAATAATTCCTTATAAAATCAATAGTTTTATTTATAGTAAAGAAAAGCAATCATATCTGGATATGAAACCTTTCTTAAAATCTGCATAAGTTTGTGAAATGTAATAAATGTGTTTACATTGTTAGAAAAAATTATTGTGATCGACGTGATTTTATGAAATTTGGTATCACAGTAGAAAATAAGTTAAAGGCTATTAAAAATTATCCTTTTAATACAATATATAAATATATATGGGCGGATAGCCTTTTGCGTGATAAAATAAACTTATAGTTAATTTTATGTTTAATTTTTTAAATATTAATGTAATATTGATTTGATAGTAAAAAAATGTTTTTTTAAAAATTACCCAACTCGTCTTGAGAAAACGCTATGATGTAAGAGGGAAAAATGGGGGGATTGTCGGTTGCTTATTAATTAAGACTGCTTGCTATTAGATCTGCATCATTTTTACATTGAGTCGTCGTGTAAGGTGTTACTCTGCCCGAAAAAGTTTAAAAAAGTGATGTGATATTAATAAAACTGAATCTTTGTTGCTATAAATTTCTTTCTATATCCATCTAATAAGTAGATATGGATAATAAAGACTGTGTCAATGGAACTGCGCTGACATATTATACCATAAAAAAATTAATATGACAAGCAATATAACAGAACTAGCTACTTTGCTATAATCCGCACGGGTTAGGTGAATGCATGCAAAGCCAATGTGTATGAAGCAGGCAAAATCTAGGAGGATAGGCTCCACGACAAAAATCGTACTATACGACGATTTTTGTCGTGGAGCCTATCCTCCTGATGATGCTTCGGTTTCGGGGCGAAACGATCGTCGAGATTGTGGTGGTGGGTGTGTGTGCTGCTTTTGTGTGCGTTGTTGCTGGTGAATTGCGCCTTGGGGTGCATGTGGTGGCTTGTCCTGCATGTATAAGGTACGTAGATTTTGCCTGCTTCATACACATTGGCTTTGCATGCATTCACCTAACCCGTGCGGATTATAGCAAAGTAGCTAGTTCTGTTATATTGCTTGTAATATGGAATTCCGCAAAGTAACGCCTGCTTCTATAAAAAAATTAATATGCCTTTCTGGAATGTGCGTGATCCGGCAACTGTTACGCGTACAGCGTGGTGGGATTGAGACAAGGGAAGGCTACGCTGAGTAATCAATAGTGTCACTACACTTAATTGAACTTTGATCATCAGCGCTTGCACGTCTTATGACCATTTACCGTTAAAGCTAATATTGTTGCTAAAAAACAATATGACAGTTATCCTTTAATAATATTTCGGAAAATCCATTTTGTAAAAAATATCACCGATCTATTGTTACACCCTGGCTTTGTCTAACTTATAAGACACATGTTTTACATCCATAATAGCGTATGTACACAGGTGTACGAAGATGAAGGCAAACAAAAAATATAGAAGGTATAGGTGTCGACGGTCGACCTTTAAAATATTTTTTTATAATAAATATCGTTTTTAAAATTGATTACACTAATGTATCATTTCAATTACGTTTAAAATACCCGTTTCCATATAAAATGAGTCGGCGTTATAACTTAACGCTAATTTCTAGGTCTCATTATGTAAATGAAAGTGTAAAATATTCGTGTGAGTCATATTTCATTAAGTGAAAGATATATAATTGGGTAGTTTAGAGCCATAAAGTAAAATCTATTTAAACCGTACAAATTTGAAGTGGAATTATATATTCTCGAAAAGTTAAATATTCAACTATTCTTGAAATTGAGTGATTATAACTTTAGTGGATTTTATGATTATATGTGACTTAAGATTTAGGTCAAAAGTTTCATAACGTTTTCTTTGACCCAAAAAACAGTTCGCAGGCACATTAAGTGGAATATATTAAGTAAAATTCCAATCAGGTAAACCTTCCGGCCTGACAGGAGGCACCCTTAAGACGACGTTCCCCGACTTAAGTAGAACTTCTGCGTTGCTCTACTCTCTGCATTTCGCAACCTCGACGACGCTTCTGCGCGTCCCGCCCGGTGACGCTGTAAAAGCCATTAGCGCTAACAGCATACAGTCAGTTCGAAAAAACAGGTAAACGTAAACTCGTCATATAAAAGAGTTTACTTATTTGCAAATAACTTACAATTACTTAATTAATGTAGTAATGTTTACCCAATACAGAGTTCTCACTCAATTTGTCCTTATATGATTTTGTTTTATATATTATATTTAATAACCTTTAATAATTTTAACTATAGTGATCATATTTTGTTTTTCTTCAGGAATAAAGAGACAGCATTTCTTTCGCCTATATTGTCTACGTATAGGAAGTTTGATAATTTAAGTTTAATGTTTTTAAGGTGTTAAAGATTGTGACGTCATTCAATATGGACGGTTTTGTTTAAAATGACAAAAGTTCACAATGCTCGCTCAAAAACATACTATGAACACCAAAAAGAGTGAGTACGCTATTCACGTTTTATCAATTTTCCCACTATAGATTTGATATAGATTATTTGACAATATAATCTATGAGAAACCCATTCATCTGATGTATAAGTACTATTCAAGATCATCTTTATTTGCATTAACGGCAGGATTCTGTTCTATATAATCAACAATTACTATAGTCATATTTGAGAGCGTTGTATAACTTAAATAATCTTAATAATTTCCTAACATTAGTATAGAACAAATCATCTGAGTCAATATTTAAATGTGCAAACTTCAAAACGACGATCAACATCAAAAACTTAACATAGGAAGCCGTTGGGAACGTGATATAAAATACTTATTAAAATGTGCTTTTTGAATACTTTTTGGAAAGATATCGGCAATATGTAAAATGTAAATATTATCAATAAATATCTTATAATAAAATCTTTAACAATATCTCGATGATCAAGGTTGGTTAAAGAAAAATGATCAAAGAAAGCGATTTCTGTTATACTTTGTATATATTTACTTAATACGATTAGTTACAAAAGAGTAATCATCCTTTCGAGCGCGGCGTCTAGCCGTATTGAATTACTATGAGGCCGTATTCAAGCGTTTGATACGAAAAAGACCCTAAGGTTTTGCAAAGTAATATCACGTACAGTATCAGTTGAGTATTTTATGTACAGTTCCAGTCATTGTTATAATTGCAATTTCTGACTTGGAAAATTAGCCATATGCATTTATAAGTGTCGTAAAAGGCGACTAAGGTAAGTTGACGTCAGGCAGGCGGCCGGTAGTTAAATACGTAGCCAAATCATGTGACAACATGTTGTGCCGACCTCACTTAGAGTGGTATAAGGGCAGGAGAATGATGAGAATGATGATATTATAATTCTAATATATCATTATATATTCCATACCATATCATATATTCCATATCAGTATATCTTTTCACACTATCTTTTGTGTCCTGACAAATCTGAACCCACACAGTTTTTAGTATATCATCATCATCATCCTGCCCTTATCCCAGTCTAAGTGGAGTCGGCGCAACATGATACAAACTGAATATTTAGAACATAAGACAACTAATTACCTGTATTATAAAACAGTTAATGTAATTATGGCTACCAAACAATTGGAGATAGTGATTAATTATGTTTACTTGTCTATAAATGTTTTCGCCAAAAATCATTGAAATTATATATAATTATTAATATTTATTTCAAATACCTTTTTAACCCGATAATGATTAAATGGTTTTAGACTTGATTTATCAATACTCATTCGTGACGATTAGATCACTGCCGTTTGAAGCGCTGTTGTAATTAGGTTTAATATTAAAATGCCATGAATTTTTCACGCGACAGTATTGCACCATATGGTCATGTTAGTCGACGACAGTCATGCCCATAAACGCTTTTAGGTTGGCGGTTGTTCGTCCATAAAACCTCGTACTCATGCTCCTGTATAAACATACGAGCACGTTCATGAAAATACTATTCCGTGACTAACCAATTTTTAACGTGTTGATAGCTTTACATTTTATTTTAAGTTATCGGTGAAACGATACAAATAGTCGATCATATTTAATAAAAATATAATTAGAATGTCGATAAATATTATTTTCTGTTGTGTTTCAAAGCTGTAACATGAGACTATCATCGACCGGATATAGTCGTAGATTTGGTCGAAGCCGGATGTGTCGCCATTTGCATGCGCGCCGCGAACTGCCGACAATGCGCAGAAGGGATCAACACCAGAATATTGAATATAGGGGAAGACATTCACAAATATATTTTTATAAGAAAATGCAAAACTTTTATACTTGGAAGCATTTGTATTTTAAAGACCTTTATTAGAAGTATCAAGTAAATTATTTTAATGCCTTCATGGTCAGAAAATAGTATTAGACAGGAAACTATCTAATAATAATATTAAAATAGAATATAATTGTTCTGTGCGCTTCCGTTTAAGATAGAGTAACAAAATGCATTTGATTAGAACATCCCTTGATAAGAAATGTGACACATTTATAACTAAACCTACAATAGCTAAGTGATTTAGAGCAAATGATTACATGTAACTATCGATCAATATAGGTCTGTTATCAACTTTATTATCGCTTTCGGATAAGAACAAAGGCAAGCTGATATTTTGTTATTGGTTAGAGTTTATATTTTGCATGTATAACATACATGAAAATTAGAAAGGTCATCATCATGTCTTCCTTATCCTATTTTAAGTGGGTTCGGCACTATTTGTTTTTCTCTTTCATTCTTTCCTATCATTCGGCGACTCTGGCGCTACTCCCTTTATATATATTTCATATACTTCACACAATCCAACCATCTCCTTTTAGGCCTCCCTCTAGTCACATATCCATCCACATTAATATTTAACACTCGTTTGGTCACATGATTATCAGCTCTCCTTATTATATATCCATACCATCTTTATCTAAAAAAAATTAGAAAGCTAGATATTAATATTTAAAAATAAATCTTTCGGCTTCAAGGAAATAAATAAATGAGCGCTGGCTTCAATCCAAAGAATTCGTTCTGAAAAATATCTCGATGAAAGTATTCCGTCGAAGTCTTACAGAGAAAGTTGCACATCATTCGGATTAAAGATTGTACCTATCGTACTCTGAGTAATGAGCATTTCTATGAGAGAAGTAGGATCGCGCTGTAAGTGGTTATATTATGTAGGGCGCCGGCGCGGCCGACCGTCGGCCTCAAAGCTTGACCGGTTGCCATCTTTGGTGGCGACCGGTTTTGCGTCCATTGCGCTCATTGTATACAATGCTTTAATTCACTGATCAAATTTTAAAGTAATTAATTAAAAAAAATGTTTTAACGCATTTTTTCTTCGACTTCTGTAATATTCAATATCATTTTTTTCGTTACATTCGACTCTGTATCCTAAATTCAAGTTTAGATAAATTTATTTATTTAGTGGGGCAACCAATGACTTTTTAAAATATCCGGATTTTAAACAAAGATTTGATATTACTATTATGTCCCAATGAATATTATCAAATTATCTAATTATTATTAGCCTATTTGTTTAACTGTAATAATTTTTAAAAGCTTTTATTCAACTTGCAATGTATTTATGTGAAGGTTGAATCTCGCAAGCTAAAGTTGACCCACTTCCCGGTGTCCGATTCAGCTTAAATTTTATATACTGCTCCAGTCCCGATGACAATGCATGTTTATGATAAGTATGACCTGATGCTGCGGCTAGGATTGGCACCAGACGAGGCAACTCCTCAACGGTTAACTGTAGAGACCACACAGCGTCTTCGCCGGCGAAGACGAGGTCCCAGTTTTCTGACGTCGGTCGGTTGTGGCTTTTCTCCACCCTTCCTACGTCGCACTGACTAATCAAAGTCATACATCAGCCCTCCACTACGCATCGCCCTAAGCCGTGCTCCGGCCTCACAGGAGGCACCCTTAGGACGACGTTCCCCGACGCTAGTAGAGCTTCTGCGCTCTACTCTATGCATTTCGCAACCTCGGCGATGCTCTGCGCTCGCCCTTCCCACCCGGTGACGCTGTAAAAGCCGTTAGAGCTAACAGCATACAGTCAGTTCGAAAAAAAAACTGGATTTAATTTAAATTCAAATCCATTCCGTATCATAAAAAGTTAAAATCAATAAAATATAATTCGTTAAGTAGTGTATCATAAAAAAATTGTTTCTTAACCCATAAATCACGATATATGGGAATATTGGAATACTTCTCCGTATGTCACGGGTGAGTCAGGACATGCCGACAGTCGGCACTCGATAGGCAGGGCGACTGGCGACAGTTGATTCATCGCACGCGTACTATTATGTACATACTGATGCCACAGGTAACAGAAAAGCCATTGTATGCTGGATGCTATTGTACAGCCAAACTTTTGAGGTTCCCTACTCGATTGTTAGAGCCTTGTATTGTGGTATTGTTCCACGGGACGGACGTGTAGGTTTATTATTTAGATTGGAACAATTACAATGCCTATTTGAGTTAACAAACGTCTGGATAGTAATATACCACTTAAAGGCACAAGTCACTGCTAAAACTTAATGCAACACTAAAAAACTAAATTAATATATTATATATATATGTTACTTAAACTTAATATATTCATTAATTTTGTGTTGATCAGATAAGTACAATAGGTTACACAGCGATATTTGTAATTGCTTTTAATAAATGCAGAGGCGAAGGCCAATATTGAATATTCGAGTTAACTCGTTAATAAAAAAATAATTATACTAGTGTAAAAAGCTCGATGCCTGCGTGGTACTGAAATGTGGAAACAGGACGCCCTCTGTTGCGTTCCCTGTCTTAATTTTTTTTTTTTTTTTCGAACTGACTGTATGCTGTTAGCCCTAATGACTTTTACAGCGTCACCGGGCGGGACGGGCGAGCGCAGAAGCATCGCCGAGGTTGCGAAATGCAGGGAGTAGAGCGCAGAAGCTCTACTTAAGTCGGGGAACGTCGTCCTAAGGGTGCCTCCTGTGAGGCCGGACCACGGCTTAGGGCGACGTGTAGTGGAGGGTTGATGGTATGACTTAGATTAGTCATTGCGGCGTCGGAAGGGTGGCGAGAAGCCACGACCGACCGACGTCAGAAAACTGGGACCTCGTCTTCGCCGGCGAAGACGCTGTGTGTGTGTATTACGTGTATCGTGTTGGCGATCGTTATTTGATCGTCGGGGTCATACAAGACGCTTTTTGGACGCCTATATTTTCGATGGTCGGACCTAACTGGGATGTAGGTAGAAGCAACTGAAATAAGGGGGTTCGAGTGTACCTCAGATTTCTCGAAGTAAGATTTCGAAAAACGTTTAAAGAGGTGAGTAATGGTAGGGAGATCGAGGTCTCTATGGAGGTCAACGTTCCGCATGAACCACGGACACCCAGTGGCTGTCCGCATAAATCGGTTCTGAAGTCTTTGGAGCCTGAGCAATCTGACCTTTGAAACGTGCGTGAACGCAACGCTCGCATAGGACATTATTGGTCTTATTCAAGTTTTGTAGAGTGTCACTTTGTTGCGGAGCGACATCTTACTTTTCTTGCATAACATCGGATAAAGTCGTCCCATGACATACGCAGCCTTATTGCAGACTATGTGTATGTGCTCGTGGAAGGTCATGGAAGGTTGAAAGGTGACACCTAGGTACTTGACTTTCTGTTGCCAGTGAATCGGTGTATTACCTGTCTTAAAGTATCTTATAGTAGTATCCAAATAAAATGTAGTTGTCTATTAAAAACAAAGTTACTCAAAACTTGTGTTGTAAATAGTTTAGTGGTAAATTGCTTTGTTTACTGACATGTATAAAGATAACAAACCCATAATGCAGTTAATGATATTTTATTGCATATATAATCCTGGTTTAAATTAAGGCAGTTAGTCAAATATATTATAACAATAGTTTGAATTTTTAATCTAACGTCATCCACGAAACATCTACGAGTTCGTAATGCGTATAACGATCGGGAAAGTTAAAATAAAATTATTGAATTAACCATTCAAGAATTCAGCGTAAGAATTATCTACTAATTTATAATTTTTCTCTTTCTAATTCTAACTTTCATACCTAAGCACGATAAATTGCATAATCAAAATTCCATTTAAAAGCCTGTTCCTGTCGCATCTTGTTCCATCTATTTTACTAAGATTATCATACATATAAATGTCACTAAATATTTTAATATATTTAATTTATTGCTAAGGATATTGTATTTTCAAAGTCGCAGTATTTTCAACCTTACTAGAATTATATTTCGATTTTCTTTTTTTTTTTTGTTCGTATCTTGTATTCTGTACATATACCTTTATACCTTTTTCTTATCTCTCTCGAAGCATTTGAATTTTATACTTAAAAATGTTTTGTAATTTTTTTTTATGTATATTTTTATTGTACTTCCTAATTGAGACAAAAAGAAACCTCTACCTACTATACTACTAAATTATTGAAGTCATTATGAATATCAGCCGATATAATTCGGTTTGATTATATATTTAAATAGTTTTTTAAGGTTAAGGTTTTAATAGTTCAAGTAAGTAGTAAGATTGTTAAAGCGGATATTGATAATTACAAGCAATGTGGGCGATAGGTATTTAAATCTCGTATGCAAAGAATTCGACATCTACGCGTAACACCATGACGTGAGATCTTATTATAAATTTTGCCATCATTTTAGTAAGTAAACATATTGCGAGGTACTTATAGGTGGGAGTGATATGGCGGGGTTAATAATTAACCCTTGCAAAACTTTTTTATATTGAATACATCTAGAGTACATGTAAACGTACAATAAAAAAGAACCGAAATTATCTTGTCGCATGTCACGTGCATGTTAAATATTATATAAAAATGAATATGTCTGTATGTCCTTTATGGACTCCGAAACGGCTGGATCGAGTTTAATGAAATTTTCATATAAATCTTTAGATTGACCTAGTGTATGTGCCTGTGCAATTTAGGAATGATCAGCGAATTTCTTATATCTGCTGAGTTCTTTCGAGGGTAATTCGAAACCAAGCTTAGCCACAGCAACGTAATGATTGAAAGTAATGAATGAATGAATGAATTATGAAAGTAATGATTATAGAAATCTATATATAAAATCAGTATCATCAACACTTGGTCATCACAAATATGAGTTAAGCATGAGAGTTATTTAGAAGGAAAATATTAGTTCAAAATTTATAAGGGTTTTTTGTGAAGCAGTTGAAATTTGACGATAATTGTTGAAAATTTCGAAAAACATCAATCGAAATTCGAAAACCGTTCGTTTGTGATATAAAAAAAGCAATTATGGTGAATTCCTCATTTATAGGGCTACAAAAAGTCTCTATTTCTATCTATCTTAAAAAAAAAATAGATGAAAAAATCACGTACAATTTGTCATTTTAAAGCTATTTAAACTGATATAGTATCCATTCTTATCACCTTAAATACATTTCATGTTAAAGAGTTTTCAAAAAATAAGTTGAAGAATTTAAATATGCTTCAAACATTTTAATGGAACATTCTTATTTTACTTATAATTTGTCACAATAATCAGTTCTGGTTTGGATTTCCAAGATTTCCAAAATACGGTCCCGAGAGCTGCAGGCCTACCATGAACTCTTATTGCGACTCAATTGAAGATGTAAACTAAATTGCTTTTTTATACCATGACGTCTTCAAGACGCACACTTTAAGTCCTTACCGAATAAGCGTTCGGAATGCGTCCTGAAAACATTTGAGTAAAAGAGACAGAGTTATCTATAGTTCATATAACTTTGTCCTTTTCAAACATTACGACCCTAACGCAATCCTCTTCATGGTACAAAAAGAAAGCGGTTGAGTTTAGGTACTGACTTTAAATTGAATCGTTTTCCTTTCTTTTGGGCACCATGAGGTTATAGCAGTGGAATCAATGATTTTGATTTAATGTCAATTTTTGTTATTCTTAAGTTTTTTGGGTGCATAATGTCTATTGTAATTGATCGAAATAAATCTTATATTTATTTATATGAATCAAGAACGTAGACCTTTAGATACCACGAGCATGTTTACTTCAATACTACTAAGTATGAATTGGAATACAATTTTTTATAAACGCTATTTATTATATATAATTACTCTTAATCATATTTATGATTCTTAATAGAACTTTTTTATGTTCCATTCACATATTCACATTTCAGTATCTACTACGCTCTTCTTTGGTTTCTTTTCCACTTATATATAATATTAATGTATGTAATGATCAAAAGTTTAAAATGTCATCACACAAATGTATATCGCATTATATAGATTTTCTTTATCAAAAATATTTGTTACCTAATAAAAAACAAGTTTATGAAATAAGACGCATTTGTCAAAAAAAGAAAATACATACTCTTACTATTTCATCTTTTTTATATAAATTTTCATAACAAAATTTATATAAAAAAGAATGATAACTAAGGGATAGTACAAGGTCTCAAATTTTCCAAACGGATATAATTAACATCGAATAGGAGTGTATATTTTTTAGAACTGATAGTTACTTGAATTCCAGATATCTTTGTAAATATCAAGAAAATAGATCATTAATGAAATAAGTTCATAAATTCATTCAGTATTTTATCTTTTTAAACACTAGCAGAGTAACGCAGATTACGAATTATGGTTATTTTTTATAATTGTTTTAATCGTTTATCATATCGGTCGGTCTGTGTTATTTTTTTGTTATATGTTAAGTTCGAAAAAAAAGTATTATTTACTTACCCTTTCGTATTAATAGACTCGTAACACGTCGTAAGGCTTCTCTTGGAGATTTTTGAAAGAACTTGGGCGTCAAATTTGGAGGTAATGTTAGAGGCTTGCGTGCACCCGAACTCTCCCAGGGCACTGGGTGGTCAGCCGCTATCTTTGAAGATGTTGTAATTCTGTCAAGATGCTCTGTTGAGGCTGGTCTGTAACAAAGAGATATTTTAAAAAACGACCGCATTCTCATATCGAATATAAACTATTTAACTTTATAGGAAGAAACACTATTTTCATCTACATATAACGGTAGCATATTTTTCATCTATTTGAGAAAGGACAAGGGCAATACACTATACAGCTTAAAGGTTTCGTCTTCTTCTTGGACTTCGTTGGTCGTGGCAAGAACGCCACACCCCCGCAATATGATTACTTGTTTACCGAAACGAAAAAAGCGAGAATCGAACCCGCGACCCTCCTTGAAGGAAGACGTAGACTCACTACCGCCTGCGCCAAAAGGCCAGTCAGTAGGATTAATAGAACAGACTTAAAATGAAACGTATGGGAACCTCCTGCTAAAGCAACAATCGGAAACCGGATATCAATAATTAGTGTAGTCGATGCATGTGTTTGTGTGATAAATATTAATCTTGCTTAATGCTTGCAATCTTAGAGCACGAATTCGTAGCATAGAGTTAGAGAAGCCAGTCTTAAATGTGACTTATTACAATAAAGAAAAAGAGAGAGACCGCCGTGTAGTATCCGGCTGAGTAGAATAGACCACTCTCATTTCTTACCGAGATGTCGTAAAGACGACTAAGGTAAGCTGACCCACCATGTGGTATCCGGTTGAGTAGAATAGACCACCCTCTTTCTTACCACAAATTTCATCTTTTCTCTCATTATTTGTTGTCGTTGACACTACTTACAGGCTATGGCTCCCCTAGTCTTTGAGTCTGAGTATAATAACTCTATGATGCGTAGGATACATAATAGTGGAGGTTTATTTACGTTAAATTACTCAACTCGATTAGTCATTATCAATTAACAATAATTTATCGGTTTAAGACCTTTTAATCAAATATATGCTACAAGTGTTACCACTTGTAGCTTTTATTTGATAAACATACTTTTATCAAAGACTAGCTGTGCCAGCGGCTTCGCCCGCGTGGCAATCTGCGTGTCACAATTTTTTTCTAGAATTCAAATTTTAAACATAAAAGTAGGTATTGTGAGTTAACCATAAGAGATAGACACATGCTGTCACGGACTTTTTGGTAGAAGTTTTATAGATCTACCATTCTCTATTAGACTACTTTAGCGTATCACTGCTGGTTTACGCAGCGCACGCGACTAAAGCTCCCAGCAACCAAGTTTTTTAACAACTGCGCGTTCTCTACAACACAATTTACATATTACCGATATATGTTATATACGTAAACCATCCGGAGGTATTGCACTATCTCTTGGTGAAAACCGTAGAAAAAGAAAGAGAGATTTTGAGAAAATCGATTACATACAAACAGACAGCTTTTTGGGACTATGTTTTATAATAAGTATAGATATACCAGCATAAACTTCGTTTGCTATTAATATAGTACGAAAGTTTTATAAAATACTCGATTACATCGTTCGCGGTAACAGATTGTTAGAAAATATATAAACCATTACACGATCACGGATATTTAAAAGATTTATACAATTAGGCGTTACATTGAGGAGATCCATAATACAGAAGTAATAATGATATTATTTTGCTATAATCCGCGATTAAATAAGTAGAAATATATATGACTTCTATGGTAAGTTAATGTCAGGCAGGTGGCCGGTCGTAAAATACGTACATAAATCATGTGACAACATGTTTGTAACGTGTTGTGTCGACCCCACTTAGAGTGGGATAAGGGCAGGAGGATGATGATACTATATAACGCTAAATGTAGATTGGACTATCCGTTCATACCTCATACATGCAGGATTCGTAAAAACACATGCACAAACCTCCACCAGCGCCGCCACAATACATAAGCACTACTAACTCAACAATCGTTTCGCACGCTACCGAAGCATCAAAAGGAGATAGACTCCATGACAATTCAAATAAATTTTATGTAATTCCTTAAAATAGTGCAAATTTTATAGTTCTCATGTTACACGCTGTCAGCTAGCGATGGTTGACGTGGCCTAAACGGAAAGTCTAGTGTCTATTCTAGTGTAGCTAATAATGTTTACCGATGTCTTTGTCGAGGATACCATCCACGTGGTGGCCCACCCATGCGAAGAAGATCTGCTCCAGTGCATACACCCGATGTGCCCATAACAGAACCACGTCCGTAGCCTCCTAATGTTGCACTGCTCCCTGTGTTTAAAAATAAGGAAATTTCTATGTTACTATAGTAAGATTTACATCCCTGAGATTACTTAAACGAAAGTACAAAGCGTCCTTCCATATTATAAAACGAAGTCCGCCGCTGTTTCCGTTTATCTTGAAATCTAATAAAATGATTTTTATGCGATTTTCATCAATATACTCCATAATTCACGAGAAAAGTTTTAGTGTATAATTTGGTAACGTAAATTTGTTAAAATATCACGATATTACTTAACAATTTAGAAAAAGGCAAGCCGAATCTCCTTCGAAGTAAGCGCACCTACAGTATTTATTTGATTAATTATTTAAACAGATACAGTACTGATCCTCATTACTTTAACTACGAGAGTTGCCTTGAGCATTTCAAACTTATGATCGTTTAACATTTATCGTTAAACATTATGATCGTTTATACCAAATAATTTACACAAAAAGTTATCTTAAAATTACAACTAACGCACGTCAATATATTAGAAGAGGGAACTTCGAAAATAGACTGAGCTACAGTAACCCGTGGCGGGTCTTTTAGTTGTCAAATAAAAATAAATTTATGTGGGACATAAATTTATTTGTATTTGATAACTAAAATAAAAAATAATTTTTTTTTGTCTATTTTAATATCAAAACGATATTAACATAAACAAAATTAGTCATTTCAATCTTTCTCTCATCTATACTAATATTATAAAGAGGAAAGATTTGTATGTATATTTGTTACGTTTTCACGCAAAAACTACTGGACCGATTTCAAAAATTCTTTCACCATTGGAAAGCTGCTTCTTCACTGAGCAACATAGGCTATATGTAATTTTAAAAAAAAATAGGGATCCCTATTAAAATTATAATAACTTGGCAAAAATTTAGTCGTAATCATCTATCATCGAGTGCGCTGCGGAAACTATTGATGATAGAACAAAAAATGTTCTACAGTATTATAGAACGTATCAATATCCACAAAAAAGTCCGCGATACCATATGTCTAACTATTATAGTTATGCCAATATAACTACTTTTTTACATTGTAAAAGTTGGTAAAAGTGCCGACAATAATCAAACCATGTTATTTATATCCCTGTATTAATCCTTATCCCATTAAATGATATTTTATGAATAACTGTTTCAATACCTGTAAAATACTTTTTAAATTATCAAAACCTGACATCTCAATCAAAAGATATTACGAATTTAAGAATGTAAATCGAAAGAAAATAATGCCATAACAAATTCATTGTAGCGACCGTAATAGCAGGGCCTGCACTTGGTGAGTTAAGTCTTATTCCAAGAATACTGATGATACCCAGTTTTTAAAAATAAATAATCTACAAAATAAATCTATAGTCCGACTTCGTAGACTTTCCATTACCACGAGATCTGTATGGACGCGGGTGAAACCGCGGGGCTTTGCTAGTAAATTATAAAGAGCGTTGCAGTTTTTTCTTTAACTACATTCATATTTAGAATAATGGACAATATTTAGAAATCATGGCAGTTGATTTAGATGTTATGAATCATAGCCATAAATATGTTTAACAAAAAGTGATCTCAGGAGTTTTTAGAATCAATGAAATACCTAGTCTATAATATAGACAAAAAATTCTATAAGATTGTTTAATTACAAGTGAAAATAAATGGGAGAGAAGCTATTTTAAAAAAAACGAACCTATTGAGTTAACAGTATTGTTTCTCGGTGGTCCCGTAGAGTTCCTTGGCGGCGTTCGCGGTACGTCACAGCCGCGTGCGAACACCGGTGTTTCGGGTAGACTAGCAGATGTTTGCAGTTGACCACGCATGTTTGATGAACTTTCCCGATTTTGTCGCTGTAGTGTTCTTCGCCTGGCGCCGCTAGCACCAGTATCTACAAGTATCATTCTCAATTATTTCGAGTATTTTGTCAGGTTACCAGACAAGTCATTAAATAAATAAATAATAAATAAAATTTATTGACAGTAACAATTTTACATCTTACAAGATATATTGTTGAGGACTTCTTTTAAGCTTAGTAAAGCCTGTGTCAGAAGACCTCACTCTTCCATTTATTCTTTTAGTTGTATCAGTATTTTTATTATATATTATAATAAATATAAAAATAAATAAATTCATTATTATTTAACTTTAACTTTTTGCCAAATATATGTATTGACTAGTTTGAAGAGTTCGTAAGGCATTAATAAAAGTAGAAGCGGCCACAAAGTCTCGTTTCCTGTCTGCCATGCCTTTAGTTACCAACGAATTCATCTCTCTTACTCTTGCCCATTAGATGATGGGGCGAGTAGTCACATTATCTGCTTCCCAGGATTTTAAGTAAGTTTCAATCTCATCGACTACCGCACTACCAATGAGTTGAGCAAGTTTGGCAACATCGGTAGATTTCAAGGAAAAAGATAGACTATTCTGATTGACTTCGATACTAATCCTTATTAAGAAATCCAATTGCGTCTGTCGGGAGTAGAAGATTCCAATACACGGGTATGTCCAAGCTATACAGCTGTATCAGCTTGTCAATGGGTTAAAATTGGAATTTAAAAATTAATGAATCTCTACACCTGACTATACTTGAATGCTATTATCTAATATAATAAAACTGTCAATAAATGTTTTAAAATTCAAGCACCCTTAAGATGTAAAGAACGACTAATTTAACGATCCGCAAGTTTTTTCTTTTACGTTCAGCGTTTTCTAGACAAGCGAATGTCATCAAATTATGCCGACTAGTCTGTCTTATGATTTTATTTTTTAACCAAATAATACAAAAATATGTTTAAGAGGAAATTTGGATACGCGTGGCATCATAATCGTTATCCTCAATCGTAAGGTTAACGAAATTTCATTTAACAATGTATTACTACATATGGATCTCAAGAAATTGCGTTTAATTAAAAAGGATAAAAATGTATATCTATGAATTTACCAGTAGGTAATGTTCTCCTGTCTGTCGAGCCACTTTTGAAATTACTATTTCTTCTATTCTTATTGTAACTTGTCTCCATAGATCTCGTTTTAAGGCTGTTAGTGGTATCGCGATGTGGAGGTACCGCTGGTGGTTCCGACGGCCTGAAAAACATATTCTTTATAGTCCTAAGTCTTTGAAATAATTATAAAATGTGAAATTTAAGGTATTGTTTCGGTAATTTGTTTTATTCTATAATTGTGTGTATGTTTGCGTTTATTCAAATTACTTTGATTGTGACCCCCGTTTATTCTAGGTTACGCAAAAAGAGCTCTTAAGCAAGCGATTATAATTATTAAAATTTTAATATATTTTTCCGTCTTGTGTTGTACATAAGTCCTAAACAGCAAATTTAAGACTTCATCAGTTTTTAAAATATTGTTTTTCCTTCAATATTTAGCTAAATGTTTGTCTAATTTATATTTCCAAAGAAAATGCAAAGTATTATAATAGATTTATGTTGTGATTATAATATACCTTCTCCTAGATTCCAATGTTGGTGTCGGTAGCGTATCGGCTTTTTTGGCGTGTCGCCTGTCCGTGGGTTGCATGATTTCTGTGTATTCATCTTCCACTTCTTGAACAGGTGAGGGCGGTAAAGGCGGGAATTTTGGTGACTCTGGTGTCTGTGGTAATGGTCCCATTTCGTGGACCATACTCGGTGATGGAGGCAACTGATTATGTCTATAAGAATGCTCCACAATTTGAACATTGAGCGGGAAGTCTCCTCCACTAGATACCGCAGAATCTGAGGAAGAAGGTTGCCGCATTAAGCCAACCGGCACATCTTTGGCACTTGTTGACTTATGCATGCTATTTGATCTCCTATTCGACGATCTCTCTCGCCGCTCTATCGATCTCTGATTTTGAATTTCATTGTGACTTGATGATTTCTGAATATCGTGTCTTTTTTGTTTATCCCTAGAGCTATAACGAAAATGACTTTCTAAAATATCTTTAGATATATCATCACAGTATTCATCCTTATGAATATTCCAGTCTTTAGGTATATATGGGGTAAAATGCTTTTGGTCCCGACCTTGATTCAATATAGCAGTAATGTTATTTTCAATTTTTCGTAGCGGTGAAGTTTCACCGCTGGATCCTGGTTCGCCACTTTCTTGGTCTTCTTCTTCCTCAACGGTAGTTATAAGTGCTTGACGACTTGCGCTATTGCTGTCTCCATCAGCCCCAAGACTTGGAAGTGATATAACACGCACCATATTTGGGGGAACGGTTGTAAGCTCGCCAACAGTTTCATTGCATTCCGACTGAGGCGTTTCCTCCACTTTTCCCTCTTTTATTAAAGACTGAATGTTATCAAAAGTAGAAGAATATTTTTTAAAATCTGTAAATCTAGCTTGCGGTGATAATTTGTTTTGCACACTACTATTCTTGGTTCCGAAAGCATTTTTATCACTATTTACTTGTTTACTTTTAGGGCTATGTGCATAATATTCTGGATTTATGTACCTATCTTGACTATTATTGAGATCCAAACTTAGTCTTGATTTGGGTGACGTGATTTCTTTACTTAATCTAGAATTCGGAGTACAAAGATCAATACTATATCTAGAGTTTGGAGTGTTTAGTTCACGACTCAATCGTGAGTTTAGATCGGCGCTATACCGTGATTGAGGTAAACTTAGATCTGAACTTGGTCTTGAGTTATAGGAACCGACGGATCCAGAACCGCTTATTGAAATACTCGAGCCATCTATGGATTTATCGATACTTCTGTTCAAACTATGGCTTTGTGAAAGATTGTTCGTATTGATTTGAATTTTATTGTTTGTTTTATTAAAAGCTGGTAACTGTTTCCGGTTTTTGCCCTTTCTAATAACGTATGTGCCAGATGCTAGGTCTTGAATGCGGCGATGTTCTGTTTCTGCATCTGATGTAGGTGAAGCAAGAGGTTCAACATGAGATACAGGTGGCGGTGGAGGCCAGTATTCTTCTCCCCAGTCATCATCTAATCGTTGCGGAATCGAACTTGTGCTCGAGTGTGATTGATCGCCAGATTTTCTTCGTCGCCTGCCTATAACCTAGAAAAATTGTAAAACGATAAATAAATAATTTTATGTTCAAACGTTAAAAAGATTGAATTGTTTATCTGAACAATCATTTGTTTTATTCTACACCTAAACTTAATAAAAAATGTTTTTCAGTGTGTTTGTAATAAAAGATTAGATTGTTGTTAGAGAGAAAATGAAATTCGAAATATACGAAAATTGATAAGCAAAATATTTTTTTATTTTACAAAACATTATAGTAACAACAAATATTAATAGTCTAATGAATAATCAATAGAATACGAAATCTTTATTTCCAATAGTGTCTGTTAGTATGTGATGGATTTTCTCAAAATTTACTAAATGAATTTTTGTACGGTTCTTACTAACAGATTGTGCAATTCTTCAGGAAACTTTAAGTCAATAGTATATAACGATTTTATGTAAATTGAAATAGGTAAAACTCTGTAAAACACTGATTGAAACACTGAGCCTAATTTATGATAAATCTCATACCATTCTACAAATAAATTTCCTTAGTACAGGAATCACATTTAGTTTTATCTTGATTTATGAACAATAAACTGTCTATGAACAAAAAGCTGTGGTAGCCCAGCGGTGAGACCGTGCGACTTTTTCGAGGGGGTCACGAGTTCAAACCCCGGGCAGACACCAATAAGTTTTTCTATTAAAACTTATGTCTAATTGATAATTGCAATTTATCATAAGCTTTTCGGTGAAGGAAATCGTGAGGAAATCTGCATATCTTTAGAGAATTCTGGAGATATGTGTAACCTACCAATCCGCATTGGAGCAGCGTGGAAGATCTTAGCTCCAACCCTTCTCTCCAGAAATGGAAAGAGGATGCCTAATCCCAGCAGTGGCATTGTAACAAGTGCTTTTGAATCGAATATAAAATAAATATAAATATACCTATGCATTTGAATATATACCTTTGTACTTCCTGGTGTTAATAGGGGATCGTCGCCATCGAGAGACACTTCCCAGGCTATGGAATTTCGTTTGGAAGGTGTGCTAACTGCAGGCGGCGGAGGCGGGAACGACTCTTCTAACGAATCGTCTGAAAAATGATCATCATCGTTGCTCCTGCTTGAACCTCGCAATTGGCAACTCTCCATCATGTCCTCCGATGATCCTCTACACACTTCTCTATGTCTTTCCATAGAACTAGCGAGAGTCCGCGGAGGTAATTTACTCTTTGGCGACAACATTTCCCCATCCGATCTGCTGTCCCTTTTACCGGCCTTTTTGTCGATGCCTTTATTATTGGAGGGAGAAATTTTATAAGTTGGGGAGTGCGACTGTCGGCTGTACTGGATGTTCGGTCCAGGATAAATCGTGACCGGATGTTCATTATATGGCTTGTCATTAAATTCACTGGAGAATCCCATGAAAGGAAATACTGGTGGATTCTCGAAACTAGGCGATTTTTTAATGTTTATCGGTGGTGCTGAATGCCTCGGCGGGAGCCACGTTGGAATACTCTCGGGATGCGGCGGTCGTGCGCCGTGCTGCAGTGAAGAAAATTTAAACGGAGGCACTGGTGGCGGCTGCAATTGAAAACCATTCGAATCTACATCTTTGTCCCATCCGTATGGACGTTGGTGTCTGGTCTTCGGCTGAAAATGAAAAGTATTAATTGTTACAATAATAAGTTATTTTCGTAATCCTTATTTGTGATAAGACTTTTATTAAAAGCCACATCTACACTTATTATAAAACAAAGTCCCAAAAAGCTGACTGTGTGTATGTAATCGATTTTCTCAGAATCTACTGTACGTATCTTTATTCGGTTTTCACCAAAAGATATTGAAATACTTCCGGATGGTTTAGGTAAATAGTATATATCGATATTATGTAAATTGTGTTAAAGAGATCACCTAGTTGTTAAAAAACATGCTTTCTGGGAGCTTTAGGTTCGTGCGCTGCGTATACCAGCAGAGATACGCTAAAGTAATGTACTAGAGAATTGTAAATCTATAGATTTAAATAATTTAAAATACTACAAAAAAGTCCGCGATAGGATGTCTCTATCTCTTATGGTTAACTCACAATAACTACTTTTATTTTTAAAATTTGAATTCTAGAAAAAAATTATGACACGCTGATTTCCTGGCGGGCGGAGTCGCTGGCACAGCTAGTCATTATATATTCCACAATAGAAATAAAACGAAACTTGGTTTTCTGCGAAGGAGGCAATTTTTTAAAATATTTTTCTTTTGAATTTATGGTACGGTTAGCCGTGGACCGGCCTTACATACAACCATAAAATAACATTCCCCGACTAGTAGAATACTTCTACGCTTCCTGTACTCTCGACAATCCGTCTGTGCCTACTTTCTTTTTAGATGATGCTGCAAATGCCTTAAGGGCTTACGGATAATATAAAAAAAATAAGTAAAATTTCATATATGAAATAAACTTCTGTACCTAATTTACTTATCTACAAAAATTTTGATATATAGCAGTTTTGTGAGTTTTTATATTATACAATGTATGTATTGTACATTTTATAATGTACACGCGTACAATATCTAAATTTTTATATTCATGTCAGACTTATTCACTTACAAAAGTTGTTTGAGTTGCAGTTGTAATTCCATTGACGCTAATGATAGAGTCTAAATTATTCTCGGCTCCGCAATTTTCTACAGAATTTGTACGTTTTGCTGAATTGGAAGGAGACACTCTGTAAATTGAAAAAAATTAAGGTTATATAAGGCGAAGTGTGTAAGTGCTGTGATAGCCCTGCGGTGAGACCGTGCGACTCTTTCAAGGGGAGCACGAGTTCAAACCCGGGCAGGCACCAATGAGTTTTTCTATTAAAACTCATGTGTCTAATTGACAGTTGCAATTTATCACACGCTTTTCGATGAAGGAAAACATCGTGAGGAAACCTGCATATCTCTAGAGATATTCTGGAGATATGTGTAACCTACCAATCCGCATTGGAGCAGCGGGTAGGTCTTAGCTCCAACCCTTCTCTCCAGATGGAGAGAGGAGGCCTATTCCCACCAGAGAATTGGAACTTAGAGCTATCAGCTCATCTTTCTTAAAATATGCAATATTTATGGATAATGAAACTTATTCATTTTTAACACCTAAGCTGAAAACTTGAATATTTTTGCGTTTAGACTTTATGGCCAATGGTTTCAATGGCAAGCAATGTAAATATATAGAATACCAATGTAAGGGGTTTGCCTGAGCCGCTTGTAGCGATCAGTCATTTCAAAGCTACAGCTAATGTCACTGTTTCATACAATCATCTTTCCTAAAAAGGTAGCATCAAATCATTTGATACCTTGATATGAACTCGACTAATCCTGGGGTCAGAAGAAGAACTTTACTTTAAAGAAAAGCATAATGAGTAATGTTAAAAAACAATATAACTTTCCGATAACAAAACGTATATTTTGTGCCTCTCCATATGCCTTTCTATTCTTGCCCAGATGGACGAGTTCGAGAGCGCTCTTAACGCCGCCCATTCTCGGATGTTTCGAAACCAAGATTTATTTGTACAATTATATTTAACTTTTTTAGCAAATTACCTCCATTGACTTTATCTTTAATAAACTATATCGTCAATACATCATTATAAACCAAATTACTAAATTGGGCTACCCTGAAAACGCGTTTAATAAAAACTATAATAATAAGTTAAACTGCATTATCATTTAACTTAACTTTAAGAGGCAGCCTTCCAATTGTTCAAGATAATTTTAAACTGAAATTATTTTCTCCTTAACTACTCTATGCCTTTTCCGCTCTATTTGAATTGAAGTACAGGACAACTATCTAGGTTCACTGCGTTCTTTCACTCACAATTAGATCCACTTTTATATTAGGATAGAGTCATGAAAGACATTATGCAAACCTATATTTCCGCTTCACACAGACATATAATAAGGAGGGATGTAAATCATGTGACCAAATGAGAGTTAGTATCACTGTGGTTAGATATGTGACTAGATGGAGGCCTAAAAAGAGACGGTTGGGTTGTGTGAAATATGACATACATATAAAAAGAGTACTGCCAGTGTTTTACGAATGATGGGAGAGAATGGAAGAGAAAAACGTGTTGTGCCGAACCCACTTATAGCGAGATAAAGGCAGAAGAATGACGACACGGATATTTGGACAATGTCTTAATTAAATTCTTTTTAAAAGATCTAAAGCTAGACAAAACTTATTAAGTAAATAGATTATAGATTATAGATTTTCATGCGCTGAGAGTGAATGAAAATCTATCGTGAGCAGTCTTCATAGTTTATTTATTTATTTATTTTTATTTATTTATTTATTTATTTATTACTATATACATATATATATATTAAACATATTTTAAAATTAACTAAGGCATTGACAGACAATGAAGATATGTATAGAAACTGCAATACTCACGTCGTGACGACATCTCACGACGGATGTGAAGGTTTCTATACATAACTTATTAAAAAGCTGTTGATTCTTACTTTGGCAATAAAGTAGATATGATCCTCTGCGCTTCTTCAGGCGGTGGAGGTGAGTGCGGCGACGGTGGGTCTGGTAGCAATCCCTCCTCGCGCTCCTCCGTCGGTCGAAAGCCCAGTGCGAACTTCGCTCTGAAAGTATATTGAAAAATATATTAAGACGGTAGTTAGATGATAGTAAAAACATAGGATTTGCAATCGTGACAAAGTATTTTATAGAGGGCATAGTTAAGTATATGGGTTTGACAGGTACGTGTATTTTATTTTCATATATGTATATATTATGTGATGTGATTGGATTACATACATATCAATATTAATTCTATAAATGTGAAAGTCTGTCTGTTATTCTTTCACAGCTGATTCGGTAGATTAATAGTGATGAAATTCGGTACACTTAAATCTTATACTCATATATCAACATATTGGGAAAATATTTTTTTAGGATAGGCAAAAAATACTTGCTTTACTGAGGATACTAAATGTTTAAGTTGGTGCAAACGAGGTCGCTGGTACAACTTATTGATTAGAATACAAAAGATAGAGAAGTTTATAAAAAACAATAAACTTAGTTTGTAGACACCGGCTATACTCAGCTCTACATACGACGCTATTACGCGGTAACTCAGGAACAAGTGCACCGGATGGGCTCGAAACTAGTCGGGCTAATGCGACAAAATTAGACGTGAGTATAGCCGGTGTCCTACATATTAACTATGAATACAACTCACGATAGTTTAAATTAAAAAAAAATAGTTTACTATATTCAGATTTGATAAGAAAATCTATGACCACCAAAGAACATTACCAACGCTCCCAAAGAATGTTACCAGGCAATGTTAAATCTTAACGTTAGGCGTGAGAGCGTAACAGACAGACTTTCGCAATATTATTTGTAATAATTAGTATAAGTAAGTACAGATTTGTACAGTCTCACCGTCTGCCGTTCATGCTCATGTATCCATCGTCTTCAGAGGTGTGTCCGGCGAGTGGCGAGTCGTCGTCGGTGGCGGGCGTCGCGGGGGTCGCCGGCGTCGCCGGTGTGGCTGGCGTCGGCGGCGCGCGCGCCTCTAGCGATCTTGGTTCAGCTTCGTCGTATTCACTTAGCACCTGGTCCAGCAGCTCCAAAGAACGCTGCACGTCATCGCACCCACTGAAATTTTTATAATTTATTTAAAAATAATTTATAGGATTAGGTCGCAACTTTCACAATACAAAAGTAACTGTAGTGTATTGAATAATATGATATATATGTAGGTATAATTATGTATATTCGTATCTGTCGTCTCGTCCAAGCATTACGCGGCGAGCACTTGTTGAGTCAGTTGTGCACTGCAGGCGCTGAGTTAAAACGTATTGCGAGGCAGCGAGTGGATATTAGTCAGCAGTATTTATTATCATTTATTAACTTTTAGTAAACTATAGTAACAATAATATTATTTTGATATATTCCGCAATTTGTGAAAATCGTAATCCGAAAAGTATACCTCATGCATGCAAAATTATAAAATCACATGCATTATATACCAGAACTGTGTAAATAGTGTAAAAATCGTAATCCTACTCAATATTATAAATGCGAAAGTTTGTGAGTATGGATGGATGTTTGTTACTCTTTCACGAAATAACTATTCGACATATTTGGATGAAACTTTACAGCTATATAGGTTATACATCAGAATAACATATAGGCTACAAATTGTAATGATTTTATGTAATATAACGATACATGTCAATAAAGTCGGAAAGAATCTGGCCTCTGAGAGCTATCTTGGCGTACGCTGCCTAAACCATTGGAGTTACATAAAGATGATGTACCGTAGTATTGTTTGTCTTGGATAGTTCTAAACAAAAGTCCGCGACAGCGTATATCTACCTTTTATGTGGAAGCTACTATGACCAAAATTGTGAATCATAAAGTTAATTAAATTAGATACTATTTTATAATGCATATTTTAGTATATTTATCATACTCTTATAAAAATCAATGCATTTGTCACTTTCAGTATTTCATTTCGATAAACTTTGTCGTTTACACTAAGTAATTTGGCCGAATAGTTTAAAAGTTATCACGATATGATTGACTTAAATGGAGCGCCATAGGGTGCCATATATACGGGGCGCGAAGATTGTATGGAGTCCTTTTGTTTTTAAATTAGAAATCTGAAATTTTGGATGTAGCAGTAACTAAATAAATACTTATATTTATTTTCTTACTTATATATACTATTTTATATATTTCTTAATATAAAGTAAAAAAAATAAACCTAAAATGATCTGGCTCTAAACTTAATGTGGTAGACCAAATTCCACGCGAGCGAAGCCGCGGGTACAACCTAGTTATAATATAAGAGGTAAGCGAAAGTTGTTGGAATGGCAACCCCGTACCGGATAACGTATTGTCGGTAGACCCCCTAAGGTGGGCTGACGACCTTCGTAAGTTTACGGGGAGGCGCTGGATCTAAGTGGCACAAGATCGTGGTGTGTAGAAATTCCGTCAAGAGCCCTATGTCCAGCAGTCGTCCATCGGGTGATGATGAAGAAGAAGCGAAAGTCTGTCCGTTTCTCTTCTATTACGCTTCACGGATAATCCCCTTGATGAAATTTAATAGGCACAACTCAAATTTATAGATGTACATTGGACTAATGTATGCTATTAGCATAAGTAAATAAAATAGTTCAAATCCAAAAGTCACGTATAAAAAACAATTTTAGTTAATCGTGCGATACAAGGTTTGAATATCTCTTTATTTCCAAGAATATGTGTAAATATGCAAAACAAATTACAATATACGAAGTTAAGAAATAAACTAAACATGTAAGTTTCACAATTTTATTACCATTTATTATTTTATTTATTACCGTGACCTAGTTAAAAAGTAAGCGGTCCTTACTAAGGTTTGAACTCCGGATTAGCACATCTGATTTTCTTGACATGCTTTGTTGTTTAAACAAACATGCTTAACTGATATTTAACAGTCGTTAAGAACTTAACTTTAAAGAAAAGCATAATGAGTTATGTTAAAAAAACAATATATCTCTCTCCGATAACAAAACTTATATTTTATTTTTATTTGTTTTCTTGTTTACGTGCCTCTGCATATCCTTTCTATTCTTGGCCAGATTGGAAGTGTTCGAGTTAACGCCCGTCCATTCCCGGATGTTCCGTAACCAAGTTAAAAAAGTTGGTACAATTATATTAAACTTTTTTAACAAATTACTTCATTGAGTTTATATGCCGTGTGGTATCCGGCTGCGTAGAACAGAACACCCTCATTTCTTACCGAGGTGTCGTAAAAGGCGACTAAGATAAGTTGACCCGCTGTGTGGTATCCAGCTGAGCAGAATAGACCACCCTCTTTGTTACCGAGGGGTTGTAAAATACGACTAAGGTAAGTTGACATCTGGTCGTAAAATACGTAGCAAAATCACAACAACACGATGACAACTTGTCGTGTGGACCCCACTTAGAGTGGGATAAGGCTAGGAGAATGATGATGATGATTCATTGAGTTTTTCTTCATTATAATACATCAGTTTACACCTAATCACTAAATTCGGCTACACTGACAACGCATTTGATAAAAACTATAGTAAGTTAAACTGCAATATTATAATTTGACGTTACTTCAAGAGGCGGCCTTCCAATTGCTCAAGATAATTTTAAACCAGAATTATTTTTCTCCTTAACCTAGTCTATGCCTTTTCCGCTCCATTTGAATTGAATTACAGGACAACTATCTAGGTTCACTGGATTCTTTCACTCACAATTAGATTCACTTCTTTATAAGAATATAATAAAAAAGCTTTCTTCTAAGTTTAATTCTTTTAAGTACGAAAATCTATCCACATAAGACATCAAAAAGATAAAGAAATCATATATACCTGCCGCCTTGGTAGATATAATCTATGATCATTACAGCCGTGATGGCTGAAAGGTGGCTAACCTAACCTAACCTGACCTTTATCAAGATAGTTTAAACCCCTGGCAGAAATCTGTGAGTTTTTCTTTGAAAAATTCAACCCAAAACTTAGGTTTCATAATTGTCATTTTACGAAGTATGATTTGTAGCCATAGGTGACTGTATAAAAATACTAAATTTTGTTTAAGAATTCGTCATATTATTTATGAGTTCATTCAAAACTGAACCTGCCTACGCAGACAGCCTTGATTAGACATGAAAATAATGAGCACTAGAAATTTGAAAACAAAATTTTTAATAGAGCCTTTGCTTTTTGTTCGTAATAATCCATCACCTTATTTAAAATGAACACGAGCTTCATTAAAAGATATAACAAGTTCCATTTAAACTAACGTTTAAGTACGAGTTTCCAAAGGATGTTATTTCATTAATATTTACTAAAGTTTTACCAATAATTTAAAAAGTCTTTTTTATTTTTGTAGTCTTTTTTTGTACTTAAATGTCATGTCTATTGTTAACGAATAGTAGAGTTTACTTTCTAAAAAAATTGTTCAAAAATCTGGAGATCTAGGGGAATTAATAAGATGGACAAAGAGTGGAGTATCATGTTACTTTGCTTTACTTTAAATTCGCTTCCACTAGTAAGTTGGGTCGGCACAACATGTTAACATATTCTGTTCTGTTGTTTTATTACTTTTATTGCATCAACTCTTTTATAGAATTAGGCGTTACTTTGCGGAGATCCATAATACAAAAGTAATAATAAAATTATTTTGCTATACATCACATTGTATCGCGGATTATAGTAAAATAATTTTATTATTACTTTTGCATCAACTCTGGTGTATATTTATTTCATATAGCATTTAATATACACGTTTGTTTAAAAATTAATTTACATTTATTTGGGTTATTTAACGGGTAAAGTAATGCAATTTTAAAATCTTAGCCTGTAGACCAACAACACAACTTTAAGCCAAACTACTTAATTGACAAAGTTTGGTCCAATTTAAACCTAGTCGGTCAGTCAAGCTCTTCAATTTAATTATACTTTACAGTTGAAAAACTTCAATCAATAATGTTAAATTGATTCGATAAAAAGGTCGTCATATTTATTATTCATCACTTAGAATTTACTTTTAGATAAATATAAATATAAATATATGGAACATTTACACACACGGTCGTCCGTCCCCAAAGTAAGTAACTTAATACTTGTGTTATGGGTGACGGACAACTGGTAGATATACTACATATATAAGTTTAAATACATACTTAAATACAAATACACACCCAGGCTCGAAGAACCGACAATTTGTTTATAGAAAATGTTGGCCCTCGGCGGGAATCGAACCCACGACCCGCGGAGCTGAAGGCAGGGTCACTACCCACAGCGCCAACGGGCCAGTTAGATATTGCAAACTGTCTATGATTATATCTGTGTTTATTTTTGTAATCCGTTTTTAATATGCGTATTCTAAACTTTAGATCTAGGAGCTATTATTTACAAGTATCTTTTTCGGAGTAATTTTTTCTTATCATTTTTTAAAGACTTGTAAGTCAGTTCGTGGCGGATTGCTGAATCTCTTGCAATCAACTTTAGTAAACAATAGAAAATTTTACTAAACTTCTGTTATGACAAGGCATTAACGTGTGCCATTAAAGCAAGTCTTCGCACATGAACACGTCATTACGTCTTGCAATTTATTGCTCATTAGCAATTTATCATAATGTTCCAATAATTTGTTCAGTCTGCATTTAGTTAATCTATGGCAAGTTTTTGCGTATTGTCTGTTGAGAAGACGCTGTTCTATCTCGGCGCGCGTACACGCTCGCTCGTCATCGCCGGGGGTCGACGCCCGGGGGTGCACCGGGGGGCGTTTTGCGCTTCCGCCTCACTGCACTCATTTCCGCATAAACAGTGCCTACCTTTACTTCATCTAGAAATAGACTTGCGGATTATTATGACAATAAACTATGGAATTGACATGTCCTCAACATGGTTCCTAATCATGACAAAAATCTTATGTAGTGGTATAATTAAAACGAAATTTAGGTTTTAAATATTATGAAGAATTTACAGTGAGGATGTTTGGTACCCATATGGCATGGGAATTTTCAATTTCAGACAACTAATTATCAAACCAAGCGGGTTAAAACGAACGTCATTCGAAGTCGTCCTATGAAGTTTCGAAAGTGGAGGAGTGTGGGTGAAATAAAACAAAGGCACGCGCCCGCCGCTGCACTCATGCTGAGTGCTGCTTTGTGCAGGCTGGGCGATACAATGTAGTACGTACACCAACACGTAAGCCGTAAGCCTATCCGACATATAAACTCCCGAGTTAAAGCTTATTACTCCTGTGGGTTGCACTTATTTTTTAAATACTTTGCCAACTGTGAACGGTTTATTGCCTGTACCGCAATTAGAAAATTTAATCGCGATATTTCAAAGTTGTATAACGGTGTAATCTACATCGTGAATCGATAATACTATGTTGAAATAAACTTATAAAAAAAATAATAGCCACAATAGATGAATGGATTAACGTCAGGACCCTCTTAAAGGATGCAAAAGGCCAAACAATAAAGGGCACATAAGGATTCGAAACCTGTTGAGGATTGTCTTATTCTTACTATGTAAAAAAAAATGTGATTTATTGTATAAGAGAATAGATCAAAATATATATAGCACGCTTAGTAGTAAAGTGAACTAAGTCAAAAAAGCTGTTTTGTGGCAAATTGCAATAAAATGTAGCGTAGCGCCTAACGCCTCGTTCGGACGAGCGTAATAAATACGCGTTAAAATTCCGCAATAGACGTTATAAGAAGTTTCGTATGGTATATTCAGCTTAACGCCCTCGCCCTAACGACTAAAATGGAACACTGCACGATAAAATACGTCGCGATTTAAATACGCTGTCGTGTGAACAGATACCTGGATACCCATTTGGTTTAATTCGACGTAATTTTAACACACGATAAAAATCCTCTCGTGCGAACGAGGGGTAAAAAACTCGCGAGTGTTAAAAAGATCCATAACTTGGAAGAGCAGGCAAACACTAGTTTTTTTTTAATAGTTTGTAGCGTGTTGGCATTGAAATAAGGATTACAATGTCCCTAACTCAATAAGGCCTAATTTTGAATAAGGTAAGGTGGTACTTTAATACTATGCGTGCGATATATATCTGTACGTAGTAAATACGTCACATACTAAATATCTGGCAAATAATTGCAACACATTTTAAAATAATTATTTTATTTGAAGGCAAAATAAATATTGCATATGTATGCCGAAATTGTATTGACAAATACGAAAAGCTATTTTAAGGAAAGGTTAGCACGATTTTTTTTTGATAAATTTGACCGCACCACATAACAGCTGTTTACCTTGTGAATACGCAAAGAATTTTTTTTGTCTTATTTTAACATTTTATATAAGATTTATTTTGATTAGAGTAAAACAATATAGCAACATGATTTATAGAAGCAGGCGCCACCTTGCGGAATTCCATATTACAGGCACTATAATTCCGTGCGGATTATAGCGAAGTAGTTTTGTTATAGTGCCTGTAATATAGCAACAGTTAAAAACATAGTAAAAAAAATCTAAATAGGATGAAAGTTTATACCCTCCAAGTAGCTTCAGTAAAAGATTTCCTTCATAATTCTCTCAAAATAGTATAGTTACCTTTTCTATGGAGTACACGAAAAATATAAATACGACGAAGTTATTAGATTTTTAAATAAATAATGTTTTGTATATTACCAATATATAAAAATACTATTGGCATAAGCATTTAATTACGTACATATATACCGTTATCTTGGATAACAGAATCATATAGCAGCAGCAAATCACTCACATTGCCGACTTAACTGTAGTAATTATATAATGGTTAATCACTCAAGTACATCTATCAAATTTTTATTATTCACAAACTCGTGTCATTTTTGTGTTAGCAAAATAACGAAACAACCAATTTTTCAATGATTACAACGAAGTCTCCCAATAAAATTATAAGTTAGTTGCATTACCAACATAAAATATAATATATTACAGGCAAAAATTTTCATGTTTCGTTGGTAGAAACACCCTGATGAAATATTAGTTTAATGAATTAGTTTTCTATATATTAAACAAAGATTACTTTTGATTTTTATTACAGCCAAAGTTTATCGCAGCAAGATTATACAAAAAAGGACACACAGAGCGTAAGAGACCATAGACTAATACGTACATATTAAAACGCCGCCAATACAGATAAAACTGTTGACCGAACGGCCAGTCTAGTTATAATTTTAGTTTATATGAGTATATTTTATTCATCAGTTTTAGAAATCTACATTGAGTAACCTGTTTGACTGTTAAAAGGGTTTGCGTGAAGGTTGAAAGATGTGGTACAAAGCTGCTGCTGGTAGTTATGGGGGCAATGTGTACAACGGTTCTGTCAGATTTTTAGTCGGTGAGAATCCGTCTCTGTCGGGTAGCTATGATCCATTTGAGTTTTCCTGATAAAGAAAAGGTTGAAAGAATGTAGAAAGGAACACTAGTCAAATTTTTAGCAAACTTCCGTATAAAAGCGTTCAAGGGCTACACATATTTGGGCAACGAAATTCAAAATTAAAAAAAAATCTTTCTTTATTCTCTTTTCAGTACTCTTGAATCGTCAAATATTTTTAAGAACCTACCTCTAATTCGGAAGTTTGCTCCAACCGAGAAGAACGCGGCCGATATTCTTTAAAAAAATTATACAATTTGTTTCATTACATGTAAATCGTTGCATTGACTGACTGCGGTTAAATTATGTTAGCATCACTTAAATAATCTTTAATCTTTATGAAGGAGCATCATTTTAAGATATTTTCATGGCTAGTTTAAAGGCATGTGATAACAATAGTTGTAATTGTCTGATATATTGATTGTTTCCATCCGAGTTCAGACATATCACACATCAGGGCTAGAAATGTACATAATAATGAAATTACTGTAACGGAACGATCGTATGTAGCGGATGAACTGGTTTTTTAGTTGGTAAAAACAGCTTGAGCACGGCGGTGATCATTAGAGCCGAACGCTAATGAAGCTCTCGATTGCTGCAGATGTAAGGTGCTTCGACAATGTTATCAGAGTTCGCCTGAGATGTTCACATACAAGTCTCGTTTTTTATTCTATGATCTAAAAAAATAATATTATTTGTTGATAATTCACAATGGTTTTGAGTTTTATAAATTTTGTTTTCAAATAAATAATTAAAAGGTGTGACATTCATCAGCTTAACGATTAGTACGGTACAATTTGGCTATTTGTTCAGCTTATGTACCGTAGAGTCTAGTTTAGGATCCTATCTTTTTAAATAATTTTCCAAACTATATAGGTAAACAAATTGGGTTTGTTAGGAGATATACGAAGTTTAGGTAAATGATGATGATCAGAATTTCTATAAAGATAATATAGCATTAGCTTTATTTTATTAATTAAACTTTATGCGGGATTTTGTTGACTACAAGTCTGCAAATGTCAAATATTAATTAAAACTATTCTACTCAGCTATCAGGTATCCGGGTAGCTATGAGTAGAATAGACCACCCTCAATTCTTACTGAGATGTCGAAAAGGTGACTAAGGTAAGTTGATATCGTCAGGCGGGCGGCTGGTCGTATAATAATTAGCCAAATCATTTTACAGCATGCTTAAAACATATTGTGCTGACACTGCTTAGAGTAGGATAAGGGCAGGAGAATTACAATATCTTGTGCAAAAGTCACGGATAGCGAAATACCAAGTCCCAATCTAATGCTTCTTAATAAATCTCTTGAGTGATTTCTATTAATATTCGAGACGTCTATATTGATTCCAGTGCTAGCTACTTTTTTTACCATGGTCATTGAACGTTATAAAAATGTAAAGCAAAATATGTATGACTATTTTTCTGCAGTGTTTGATTGAGAAAGTATGGCGTAGAACTCCGTGCAGCGTCGAGGACTTATCGAGAGCTGGCGTGAAAGCGGCTCTTCTTTCAGAGGGGTGCTTTGTGCCTGCCACTAGAACCACTTCGTACCGTACATACATCCTTTAATATGAATAGTTATAATGAATGCTGCACCAGACGTCGACAGGGTGCTATTTGATGTAACAAATACTTTTCGTACATGACATGGCGCGTTCTAAAAGCTAGTCATGTGTACACTTTAAAGATTGTTCTGTCTTGTGAAAGTATATAGAGTATGCTGGCAGTTTCGAATCTGCTAATATAGAAAGATGTCGTGAAGTGTGTGTCATATTTTGAATAAAGATAATAAAAAACGGTAAATATGATTAATAAATGATTGATGTTTTGGTAAACATCAGAAAATAAATAAAAACTCTTTTATTATAATTTCATTAACATAAAAAATTATAATCAAGTTTTTCATAAGTAGAATGGTGGTCATTTAAAACATTTGTTCCCCAGATACAATTTTTACTTTTGAAGTAGTTTAGTTTTTACAATTTAAGTAAATGTGGTGTGTATAGGGTAAAGTAAAGTTAGTATGGGGCTTATTTTCCTGTATGAGGCTTAAAAGTTATTAAATTTGTTTTGTTTCATTTGTCTTTCATTCTATATTTTGTCTGATCTTCTCGTAGGATTTTATTATTTTATTTATAGGACGATTAGGTAATTTATATAATTACTGAACTTTTATATTTTATATTTAATTTATTCGCATTTTTAAAATTAATCTTTATAACATTTTATTGGTAGCTATTTGCAAAATTTAATTGCTTTGTATTTTAAAGAAGGTTTAGGTTAGACCCACCACGGTTGAAAGTTAGGGGCAGCATGGCCCCCGACCACTACAACAAATGATTTTAGAATCCAAAAAATATTTTACCGTACCAATTTCAGACTAAAAATTTATTAATAAATTGCATCGTTAACAATCGAACAATCGAATCGAACAACAACTTTAACGAAATTAAGCTATTTAGAGACTTTTAGTGAATTCTTATTGGGTCGCGTGCCGGTCGGAAGGAAGCGTCGAGGACATGCCAATAAGCGCGGCGACTATGACAACACCTCACTCAAACAACTGCCGGAAACGATTTCGTCTTTAGGAGTGTGTTCTAAGGTTGACATTTGAAATAAGCACTTTATATTATCGGCTGCAGCGGCTTAAAGCAATTTTGCGAGTCAATATTGAACTTTCCAACTCTTGGGAACGATGTGTCCCTTTCAAATAAATCAACTACCGGATTACTTGGCCAATTCCAAGAGGTTTATGGGGCTCTTAAATATAAAACAACTTTAGTATTCACGGAACTCCAATTACCATTGATTTTGGAACTATGAACAGTAAAGTTTGACTCCAGTATAAACAAAACCAAGGTAATACCAATAACGGCCTTGTAAATTTGTTTCAATGAAGAAAATCAATATAATTGTAGCTATTTTGACCCAGTAGAAACATTATAAATATGACATTAGTCTTCCCTCATTGCTCAATCCTCAACATATATATAATAAATACGATACAATAATATGATATTTCCGAAATTTTCCTATTTTTTGTTTTATATTCTTAGTACAAAAGTAATGATAATATTATTTTAGTATTATTCGCTATAAGAAAAAAATTACAAGGCAATACCTGTGTTAACAGTTAATAATTGCTAATGGTAGCAAATATATTGTACAAAGAGAAAGTTTTTATTGTTGAAAAACTGTAATCAGAATTTCAATTTAGGTTATGTTTGATTGAAATTATGTAAAGAGCGTAGACCTTATTCTAGAATAAGCGCTATCCTTAGAATGGGTACAGGTTTACTAATTTTTCTATAAATTTAGGTTAAAGCGTCAGGCAAAAGCTAGTTTGAAATAAACTTATATAAGTACCATTAGATGAAAACGTTGAAAAAGTCTTCACCTTTAAAAGACCGCAAGCCCGCTATAATTTCATGACGAGTGTTCCGCCGCGCCTTGCAACGAGTCGAGTCGAGATCTCAGCTAATTGCCTAGTTAACACCAATCCGAGGCCTAACGTCGACTTGCATCTATTTATACTATGTTCTAAAGTTGCTTTTAAGTTATTCATGTCGGTTGCTAACTTAACCCGAATTTTAGAATAAACATAAATGGTCAATTAAATTAGAAAATAAATAAATAAATTTTAATGAAATTTTCGAACAATCTTCAGAACGACTCAGCTTTTTGGGCAGGTTTTTCCTCTAAAGTTTCCTTCTGAAGCATTATTTTTAACTGTTGAGTTCTGTTTCAAAGCGAATTGGAAATGACAGTTAGTTTCAAATAAATTATCCTTAATAAACCACTGAAGAAGAAAACAGGAGACTATTATTTTATCATGTATTTATTTTTCTATATAAAACTGATATTACAGTTGTAATGACCAAACGGTTACAGCATATTACTAAGGGTTCGATGCTACAAACTCTGGAAGGTAACTAAGATATTTCACTAAAACTTATGTACCTAATCGATGTTTAAAATTCATTATGCGCTCAACGAGGAATTTTCGTATTGCAAAATAAAGCTATGCGTGCCATTTATAATTTGAGACCGCTTGATTGGCTGCAAGAGATGTTTAAGGTATTCGTTTTTTTACATTAGCGTCACAGTGTCTTTTAGATGGATATATTAAAGATATCTATGTCCAGCAGTGGACGTCGATCAGTTGTAGAAGAAGAAGAAATTTTAGACAATATACTTTTTATGCAAAAAAATATTAGCAGCTGCATCGTAAAACAATGGCCATGCCCATAATAGACAAAGTAGTATTCGATATAAGCCTGCAGCTTCCGTTTCGCGCCTTACGTATATAAGTCCTTCGTGGGCTTTGATATACGATTCTATGATAAATTTTACAATCAATTTTAGATATGCCATTACAGCAGCGTTAAATAACCATTAAAAGGAAGCTGATTCAGAAAGCACTCTATTATAACATAAATGATAAAAATTGATGGATTGAATTATTCCACAACCATTCCCAAGATACCAATAATGAAATTTAACTATTTAATGAAATTATATTTTGAAAAGAGCACCCTTGCCAGCTCTTTTCGGTAGAGCATTTTATGTAACCAGCAGTAAAGATCACGATTTAAAAGCACTTACAAGTTTGTTTGAATAGAGAATATTTAGAACTATAAATTTATAAACTTTAATTGTTCAATATTATGTTACCCACCCTTGGGAACAGGTAACGAGCCACGGACGAAATATTTAATATAATTTCTAAGTCGATATTTAAAAATAAAATAATTTGACGTAATCAGGCAACTCCCGGATAGGTAAATCCACAATTTCTGTGTTGTTAAGCGAATTAATTTCCACTCTGTTTCATGAAGGTTGTTAATACTACTTTCATATAATTGTAGAAATGTCTTTAAAAACCGTGTTACGTTAAATATGATATTTACAACCTCGTAATACGTGCCCCCTGTGATTTGTTATTATATGACAATATTTATGGTCGACGGTGCCAGGGGAGAGTTTAATTTTTGCCCTAAATCATTAAAGGTATCATCGAAATTTCATATGCGAGGCTGCAAAGGGCCGTATAATTTAAAATTTTTGTTATATCACGGCGACATTTTCATTTGACTTTGTTGAATCATTATCGTTTTCCTCGCCTACTCACGGCTTAGAAGTAAATATGATTACGGTTCCTCAATCCACGTTCGTAGACCTAGTAATGATGCTGGCCATAGCATAGATATAGATATGATTACAAATAATACAAGTAATATTAGTTTTCATGTTAATTAGGCTAGATAGAGTTTTATATCCTAAGGTATGTTTAATAAGTTAGGTACTGGTATTGATAGTAATTTATAACTACATTTTGGAATGCTGTCGCCACCATATCGATCTGAAACCGTGCCAGACGACGCGCCAATGAAAAACTATACTTTTTGTTCGCTAACTTTTGCATCACGTACTGCTATTCATGAAGTGCCAACTCTTGAGTGTGCTAACTCGACAATGAATGTTGCAAAACTAAAATGGTATATTGATTGATAATACTTACAAATATATTGATTGGTTACTTATTTCTTTGATTTATTTGTGTGTTAGTGTATTGCAATTGAGTGCTTCTAGATCCTAATTTAAACGAAGTAAAATTAAAGCAAAAAAAGATGCAGTTACTAATACTTAGAATGAGTGACTCGTTAAAGTATCATATTCATAAGCTCATATTCACATTGCTCATAGCATTGTTTCAGCTATCCGCGAAGAAAAGTGTTGCAATTCCATATTCGCGATGAGATGTATACAATTATTTTGAATCGAATGAAATTCATCGATTATCACATTCTAGAAATTGTAGCTAAAGTTTAATAATTCACTATTAAATTTGTCTATTTGTACTTCTTTCATCTCCAAAGGTACCAGTATATAAATAATTTTTTGTAGTTGATCAGCTAGTGAGTTACTTAGGATTTTTTTGTAAATAGTTTTCAGTCGAAGACTGATCTCGTACATAATTTATTTTAAGAACATAAAAAAGAATTCTCATATGGGCGTAAAAGTATATTTAAAAACTCATTAGAAAACTTCTATAAATTTTTGAATACATGCTTTTGAACAACGCGTAATAATATTACATCCTAACCATTTCCGAAACTTAAGTGATGATGATAATGTTTCTATGAACAACAGTATGCTCAACAGGCATTAAGATTACCTCAATTTATATAGACAATACTAGCTGTGCCAGCGGCTTCGCCCGCGTCGAAATCAGCGTGTCACAAATTTTGTCTAAAATTAAAATTTTAAACGTAAAAGTAGTTATTGTGAGTTAACCATAAGAGATAGAGATATGCTATCGCGTACTTTTTTGTAGTATTTTTACAGATATACAATTTTCTAGTACATTACTTTAGTGTATCTCTACTGGTCGCTGCGTAAACGCAGCGCACGCGACTTAAGCTCCTAGCAAGCAAGTTTTTAACAACTGCGCGATCTCTTTAACACAATTTACAAAATACCGATATGAACTATATACCTAAATCATCCGGAAGTATTACACTACCTTTTGGTGATAACCGTACAAACATCCGTTCAGTAGATTTAGAAAAAATCGATTACAAACAGACAGGCAGCTTTTTGGGACTTTGTTTTATAATAAGTATAGATTTAGTTATTTATTTTTCCTTTTGTGTCGAAAAACTTTATGATGGGAAAAAAACAAGCTACAAGTAACGTCGTTTGAAACGTAATAATATCTGATTCTTTTTCCTGTATTTATTTAATTCTTTACTCATGCAAGAGTGATTGTAAGTACTTGTATGATTTTGTATTACTCGTCGATTATTGTATTTTCACTGGTGCGTTCGTTTATTTGTTAAAATGGAAAAAGCTTCCGTTTTTTTGTTACAAAAAGTCTAGACATTGTATTTTTAATATAACCATTAAGAATATTTTTTTAAAACAAACTTGGTTCGAGTATCCTGGCATTTTTGAATTACTCATTAATCAATTACATTCCAAGGTAATAAAGTTCATAATTTTTGGTTAAGGCTTAACATAAATAAAAAAATCATTACTTATTTTTGTAAAGATTTAGTATAATACTGTTCCTACTATTATGTATATATATATGTTGTTTGTTTTTTAAAACATAATATTAGCTATACATAAAATGTCTCCCCTTTATTTCCGAAGGCCCTGTTTGTTGGATAGAAACTATAAGGAACAGTATTTACTAAAGGGCAAATAATTATGCCATCCACTGACGGATTCAATTTTAGGCTACTACGTCAATAATCAATACGAATAGCTCCAGTAGATTAAAGGTATGACGACATGATTTGTAATAGGGTTGTTTTATTAGGAGGGTTTCGATTTGTCAGTAGCTGCTGCCAAGCAATATTATATTTAGGCATAATATAGATGTGCAATTTTGAATGTTTATTTGGATATTACTGCACTACGTGTTGTAGTTATTGCCTGCTTAATATGTTTAGATGTAAACATATAATGGTAAGAAATCGTTTTTAGTATTCTCATATCTTATAAGTATTGCATAAGTTTTGATTTTTGCCAAAATCTAGCAACGGAGTTAATATAAATATATACATGATGTTTTGGGATTTCGCAAAATCATTTGTTATAAATAATTTTTAAATCTTATATATAACATTATATAATATTAACAGATACAGTCGTTTTAAGTAAGAAATAATGGCTTGCTTGATAAATTTTAGTAGAATCAAATTAAATTGTTAGAGTAAGCAAAATTAGGAACATCAATAAAATCATCACATTGTTATACTAGCTATATATTACTGTTTTGTTAAATACTTTATAAATACGGGTACGGGTACCATAAACAATGCTTTATAAAGTCAAGCGAGACATACTATATTCAATCCAAATATATCGATCGAATCAAAGAATAAAATGCTATATTAATCGCTCGTTAAATGGCATTTGAAACACCCCATTTTATAGACCGTTTAATTTTAACGAAAGTAAAAACGCTTGACACCGAGGTGAGCAGCTCAAGGTTCTCTATAAAACCAAATATGTTTATTAGATACTAGCTTTTAAGCGCAACTTCGTTCGCGTGGACTGCAGTCTTATTATTTAAGTAAACCATAACATATATTAATTATGGTTAAAGTGGGTTAAGGGTTGCAGCGTTTATTAAGAACTTTTAGAGGGGAACAATTTTGTAATACATGTTTTTTTTTAATAACTTTCACCATTTACTTAGCAAGGAAAGCTACATATTTTGCCGCTTTCGCAATAATTTTTAATGCTGCCCCTCTCCCATTGATCATAGCGTGATGGTATATAGCCTATAGCCTTCCTCGATAAATGGACCAACTTACACTTTCAAATCGGTCCAGTAGTTCCTGAGATTAGCGCGTTCGAACAATCAATCAATCAAAAAAACAAACTCTTCAGCTTTATATATTAGTATAGGTTTAAAAATTATCGTGGTGCCACGTGGGGAATTTTTTACTTTACTCCTTGTTCTTTATTATTGAGGCCTTTATCTAAAGTGGTATATTAAAATACTAGCTGTGCCTGCGGCTTCACCCTCGTGGAATTTTAAATATAAAAATAGTTATTGTAAATCAACCGTGTGAGATAGAGACATGCTGTCGCGGACTTTTTATAGTATGTTTATAGATCTACAATTCTCTAGTACAATACTTTAGCGTATCTCTGCTGGTTTACGCACGCGACTAAAAGCACGGTCCCAAAAAGCAAGTTTTTTAACAACAACGCGATCTGTTCAACACAATTTACATAATACCGATATTTACTATTTACCTAAAGCATCCGAAAGTATTGCACTATCTTTTGGTGAACACCGTACAAAAATCCGTTCTTTAGATTTTGAGAAAATCGATAACATACAGACAGACAGCTTTTTGTGGCTTGGTTTTATAATAAGAATAGATATAATAAGATAATAACCAACTCCTTATTTTGCATACCTCAAGTACATTTTCTCTGTTATAAGTACGAATTCTTATTTAGCAGAGTCTTCATAAACGAAAACTTGGAGTAGTTTTTAGATAAGTATTAATGAGACGTAAGCTTTAGTCAAAGGATTATATTTGACTTTTGAAAGTGAAAATAACGAGCGACGCGAGTTTGTAAAAAGGTAGTGATAAATAAAAACTCATCAGGAGGTCTACTACAATATAACCATGGCTGCTTTGATTCGCTTGTACAAATGCTGTATGGTAACTGCTTTCGTGTATTTACGTGCCATTCACTGTACAGCTTGGGGAAAAACAATAAGTGAGTTTTAATAAATAATGTCGTCGCCCTTGTTCCTTCAGTTGCCAGGCAGGGGTGTTGCTTATAGGGATGTAACCAAGCTAATTTTAGCAAAGTCGAAAGTTTACGTTGTAAAAATACGTTTTAAGAAATTAATAAGCTTTCTTACATTCTATCGTATCTTTAAAATATATCAAAACCATATCTATACTAATATATAAAGCTGACGAGTTTGTTTGTTTCTTTAATTGATTGTTTGGACGCGCTAATCTCAGGAACTACTGGACCAACTTAAAATTATTTGAGTGTAAGATAGTCTATTTATATACAACATCACGCTTAGATGAATAGGACAGGTGCATCGAAAAAAAATATTGCGAAAAGGGCATAATTAGAGCTTTCCTTACGTGCGCTATGTAAACGGTGAAAGTTATTGAAAAATCATGTATTACAAAATTGTTTTCCTCTAAAAGTTCTAAATAAAAGTCCGCGACAACTATGTCTAGCTTTTAAGGTTAACCCACTTTAATCATAAAAATATCTAAGACTGCAGTCCACACGAAGGAAGTTGCGTTTAAAAGCTAGTTTTAATATAAAGAAGAACATATTCAACAAATAATGTTCATGTAACAATGAACATTTGTTAGTCAATTGTGCAAATATGTGTAAACAAATTTGTAGTGTAGTTGACCTGTTTTAAAACATATTATTTTGTTTTATCATTACTGTGACTAACTTGTCACACTGCGCACCTTAATCATTCGATAATGTTGCTGTCCATCACACGTAAGTTGGTTAATTAGTCGGCATTATGCCGCTAGATGTCATGATTGGCAATATATATTGGTGAAACCAACTGAGGAGAAATCCTTCTGAAAATAATCCAGAGCATAGTGAGATGCAGATGAGATTAGTTGACATATAACTAAAAAACTAACAATAAACTTACGAAACTGAAGTATGACAAATCCTTTTTAAGGTTAATAGTTCGCTTAATTATTATATTTGACTGGCCCGTTGGCGCTGTGGGTAGTGACCCTGCCTTCAGCTGAGCGGGTCGCGGGTTCGATTCCCGCCGCAGGCCAACATTTTCTATAAACAAATTGTTGGTTCTTCGAGCCTGGGTGTGTATTTGTATTTAAGTATGTATTTAAACTTATATATGCAGTATATCTACCATTTGTCCGTCACCCATGACACAAGTATTAAGTTACTTACTTTGGGGACGGACGACCGTGTGTGTAAATGTCCCATATATTTATTAATTTATTTTGTTTTTGTCTCAACGCTTACAAACACAACATAAAAATAAACTAAGGGAAGTGAATATCTCCCAATCGGAAGCTTTGACTTGTTGAATTCGGAATCGTAGCTTGGTCACATCTCTATTGTAGGGTAACAAACATTAGGCAAACGCTTCTCGGCGATACGCGGAGACTTCCCGGATGCTGTAGCATTAGTATCGTGATTTATTCGTCTGGCGTCGTGTGTACTTGTCTGTGTTAATTCCCCATACTGAATGGGGCGCGGTGACCATGCACCATTGAGATCTTTAGTGGAAGATTATAAAAGTGTTGAAAGTCATAAATAAGGATAAATGGGTTGATGATGTCCGATGTATGAGATTAAGCCAATGTAATTATTAAATTCTTGAGGGTCCCCATAGTATTAGGTACTTTGTTAGTTACAATGTCATACAATACCATATAAGGTATATGATTTTATTCTTTCAAATAACGATAATTTACGATTCTTTCCATGTATTAAGCAACATTAGGTTTTATTTGTGAAAGTTAATTTATAGTTTAAGTAGATGTTAACCGTTTCACTAAAGATATAGTTACATTTTAAGTTTTGAGTTTACGTTTTAAGATTTGCAATTCTTATATTGAAAACTAACTAATATATTTCGTTGGTTTCTATTTGTCGTTACTACCCCTATATTAATGATTACACTCCATTCTGAGATTTATGGGAAACAGTAATGTGGTAAGTTTAATATTTATTTGCGATATGACTACAAACGTTTGAAGGCTTGTTTCCTGTATATATCTTAACTTGGTTAAGGTCGAAATCTAGTTGGGGCTAATTACCATGATCCTATTCATCTTTTAATTATTGCATTCCTCAATGCACCACCACCACCACCAAATCATTTTTATTTCCCAAAAGAATTGTCATTTCAAGCAATAGTTAATTTGAGCTATACATTGTTTACTTATTACTAACTAGCTTTTACCCGCGACTTTGTCCGCGTGGACCGTAGTCCCGTAATACTCAGTAGCTTCTATCGCTATCCAACCCTGCAAATATCTCCATCTCAAAAATCAGATCGATCCGGGGGGGGGGGGGGTTAAATAGCAGTTCCTATTGCATTTATTACGCTAATCTAAAGTCCATATTAAATTTTATTTCCTTCATGACATTACAGTTATTTAACAAAGATATTAATTTGCACTCGAAAAATTCGAACAAGACCAAAAAAAAATGTAAAACCTCTCTAAGTGGACAGCAGCATCTTTCAGTTTATCTGTTAATGTGTTGTTTGTCCATTAGGCCTTCTTATTAAATTAAAAACATGATATAAAAATTTGAATGAAAATTCTAAATATTCGTTTATAACTTTATAGTAAAATACTTCTCTTTAACCAACAGCGATGAAATTTGGAACAATTAATGCTTATACATCAGGGTAACTTATAGGCTATGATAGAGGTTCTAGAAATCCTGTTAATTTAACAGGAATAGCATGACATTAGGAAACGCCATCTATTATCAACCTATTAAAGTTAAGTCACATCTGTAATTTGAAGAAGGTTATATTAGAACATATGAAATTGGTGTTTTGTCGTACTGGCCACTTTGATCTCAAATATTACCTTTATGGTTAGGAATTCCAAATTCAAATTCATACTAGTAATAGCTATTTACTCATGCATTTGTGTTTCAAACCCCCTTATTCATTTGTTTTTTCTTCTTTTGTTTTTTTCTTTGTGTCACTCTGTTTACAAAATGGAAAACATGAAATATCGCGTTATTTACGAGTATGAGTTCCACCGTGGCACCAGTGCTGCAGAAACGGCTCGAAGGATTAATGATGTGTATGGTGACGGTGTCGCAAAAGAAAACACAGTGCGTTTTTGGTTCCAACGTTTTCGTTCTGGATCCATCGCAAACCACCTCCGAGTTAGCTGCAGGCTCCGGTGTTAGTGATAAAACTATTCTAATCCACTTGAAGCAAATTGGGAAGGTGAAAAAGCTTGAAAGGTATTGAATTGAATGAATTGAGTGAAGCAAACCGACAAACGCGCGTCGACTGCTGCGTTACGTTACTCAACCGGCACAATAATGAAGGAATTTTAAATCGAATCATTACCTGTGATGAAAAGTGGATCCTCTACGATAATCGGAAGCGCTCATCGCAATGGCTGGACCCTGGCGAACCAGCCAAATCCTGCCCTAAGCGAAAATTGACTTAAAAAAAAGTTGCTTGTAAGTGTTTGGTGGACTAGTGCCGGTGTCGTTCACTACAGCTTTCTTAAATCGGGCCAGACGATTACGGCAGATATCTATTGTCAGCAACTGCAAACCATGATGGAAAAGTTAGCTGCTAAACAACCGAGGCTGGTCAATCGCTCTAGGCCACTGCTGCTTCAGGACAACGCTAGACCACACACTGCACAACAGACGGCTACTAAATCAGAGGAGCTTCAATTAGAATGTCTTAGACATCCACCGTACTCTCCGGACCTTTATCCATTAGATTACCATTTTTTTCGCAATTTGGATAACTACTTGCAAGGAAAAAAATTCAACTCCGATGGGGCAGTCCAAACCGCCTTCAAAGATTTTATTTATTCCCGCCCGAATGGTTTTTTTAAGTAAGGGGATCAATGAACTACCTATGAGATGGCAAAAGTGCATACATAGCAATGGTACATACTTTGATTAATTAAATATATTTCATTAAAAAAAAAACGACTTTATGTTCCTCCCATAGAAAACGCCAATTTCATATGTAAGGACCTAATATTCTATGACGAATAGACAGACGAAACGCTAGGGGGAAAGTTAAAGAAAGAGGTCAAAAATCAATAATCACAGCAGCTTAGTAACCCTAACAAATTGTATGGAGCCCATTAAAGTTGCGGTCTCGTGATCCTAGTGGCACTCGCCGCTCTTTAAAAAGCGTTGTACAAAATTTGATCGCACCCCTGATATGGGGTTATATCTGCAGTTAATTATCTGTGTGAGGATTTGGTTGGGGGAAGACATCACTGGCTCCGAATTTCCCCCTCGACAGTCCGTCCCAAGATTCGCAGCTATCTAAACGTAGAGCCCTTGCAATTAGTTTTAATTAAACTCAACGGGGGAAACTGAATCAATATTCTCTAAACATTGCGATGTTACAAATTTAATACCAATTTAATTGAACAAATATATAAAAAATCAATTTTCAAAAATTAGTCTAACAGTTTAAAGTATCTATTAATCATATTTTTCAATTTTAAACACGAACGTATTATAAGCATTACCATTCCTTATTTTTTTGTTTACAAAGTTAGCTCACGTTTTTATAGCATTCTCTACTTTTTTCAGGAGTCTTATTGCTTTACTTAAATAAAGGTACTATTGCTTTATGACCCGTAAAAATGCTATAAGCTCACTGACTACAGAAATTGCAACCAAAATTCCGATTTATGTTATCACAATGTACCTACATTAAATATATCAAGTTTCATAAAATACATTTGTAGTTTTACACTTATTTCCTAGGGCTTAAGAGCAACTATATATTGAAAAAAATTAACATCTTCATTACGACTGCGATCTTCTAAAATAAACTAACAATGTAAACCATAGATTTAATATACGGAGAGTAAGGATGCCATAGGCTGGCCTGTGAGTGCATGTGTCTATAAAATAATAAGAGAGGGAAGTTAAGAAACCCATACTGACCTTTGTCTTACCACACATAAAAAAAAGAGACATGAAGGTAGCCCCAATTGGTTTCTCTTTTTTTTCGATGGACACATTTTGGGCTCTCTCCCTTACTCTAGTATAATGCATGTATGTTTATAACTGTTTACTTTATTGTATTTCTTTCTTTTTCTTCACATCTTTATTCATCTCTAGTAAACTCTACAATAGTTGTTAAGAGCAACAAACTTTTTCACTTTTCAATTTTTCTTTTTAAGTTTATTCAAGATTAAAATATGGTAAATAAGATCTTTATTTTTGTCCAGTATGTTAAAAGGTTTTTCACAGTACTATGAAGATAGTGTGGTATTTAGCTACTTACGGTCACGAAATAAGAGACACTTGGAACAGAGAAGTTTAAATATACTCGTATCGATTCTGCTTTTACGAGTAAATAACAGTGTTACCACATCTTCTTTCTTAGTCATAGAGGGAACGAGGGCCACGAATTTTATTTTTGAGTTAAAAATTTCCAGACAAAACGTTGAATATATTTTATAGCAACATTGGTATTGCGTACAGTATCATCATATATTGATTGAACTGGTTTAAGTAAGAACTGTGATAGCCCAACGGTAGGACCGTGTGACTCTTCGAGCAGGTCACGAATTTAAAACCGTGGGCAATAATGAGTTTTTGTGTTATCAAAGGAAAACATCGTGAGGAAACCTGCACATCTCTAGAGAATTCTGGGGATATGTGTAATCTACCAATCTGGATTGGAACAGTGTGGGTAGGTCTTAGCTTCCCTTCCCTTCAAAAATGGAGAGAGGAGGCTTATACCCAGCAATGGGATAGTAATATACCGTTACTTTGAGTAATAAGATTTTTAAGAATTTTAGAACCTCGCAGTTAAAATCTCAATTACACAATTGAATAACATCAATATCGATTATATTACCTAAAATATGGCCTAACAGGCCATATTTTTTATATATATCATTTCCTGATAATGGACCAATTTCTAAAATAACAAGAAGGCGCTGGAAGACAGGATAAATTGACAGCTTGAATGACTCCGAGAAGATATTTTAAGTACAAAATACTAAAAGCGGTGTAAGCCGTTACGTTAAGAGCGAGGTGACGTCATGCTCTAAGAGTTGCACTGTATGTGCCAAGAGCGGTTCATGTCTTAAACGAATGAATTAAATTAATCTTAGCCGCTTGACGGCCGCTAGTAATGGAGACAAGTTGCGACGTTTAAAATTATTTTTGACGAGAAAGTCGTAAGCCGCGTTTAATGAATGACATTTAGCGTTTAGCGACGTTTGCTTTAGCTTGTTCTCTTAATATATGTATGTGATAATTTATTAACAAATTGCAAGAAGCGCATATTTTAAACTTGGTTTGCGTGGATGCTATCAATATAAACTTATAATAAGTTCATAATTACCAATAAATTTACAAATTAAATTAAATTAAAAAATTGTGTATTCTATAAAAACCCCTTTCAGCCGTTTTTACTTGACTAAAATTTTTATATGTGTAATATCAGAAGGTTTTTTTTTAGGTGAAAATTATGAAGTATATAAAGTAATTAAGCTAAAATAAAGATTTTTAGTCTGTTATTTAAGACCGAAAGTACAACGCACGAGTTGTACTTTGCCTTAAAACATTACCTGGAAACAATGAACATTTATAAGAGAATTGATTACAGTGTATTTAATAGGAAATACTTTTTAAGGTCATAAACGTGTTTGAGGAAGCTTTATTCATAAAACTGATTGAAAAACGCAAATGTCATTGCCGCGCTGCTATCAAATGATCTGTCAATATACACCTACGTGTACTTGTTGATATGTAATAGTGGTTTTTTATGTGTGGGAGGTAGGAGGAAACATAAGTTTTTAAAAATAGTATATTGTGTCTACTTGTTAGGAAAGACTGGTATTGGAATAGTATTAAATTAACACTCTAAGATTTACTATGTTAGATATTTCCCTCTATGAAATCAATTCCTAACCGTAAATGGTGGAAGTGACACTAACTATTGTGATTTGTAATACAACGCCCACTTTCTTACACTGTTGTACGGTTATCGCTAAAAATAAGGCTATTTTTGTTAGTGTTTGGTGTTTTTATAATGATTCACACAGATTATTTTGCATGTGATACGAATATAAATTGAATAATATATCCATCATTTATGAATAATCCTTGCGCTATAACAAAACATTTTATTTTAGAACTCTAAATAAAATATTTAAAACAAACTGATTTTTATTTTTAATAATTAATGATTAGAGACCGGCTATACTCATGTCTTATTTTATAGGATGAGCCCGACTTGTTTCAAGCCCATACGGGGCTCTTATTCATGAGGTCTTCGAGGCGTTATCGCAGTGGGAACTGCCTGTATCAGCTCATGAGGTCGGTACAACATGTTACAAACATGTTTTCACATGATTTGGCTATGTATTTTACGACCGGCCGCCTGGCTGACGTCAACTTACCTTAGTCGTCTTTTACAACACCTCGGTAAGAAATGAGGGTGGTCTATTCTATGCAGCCGGATACTACACGGCATTTACCTTAGTCGCCTCTTATGACACCTCGGTAAGAACCTACCTAAACTTTGTCGTATTTTACAATCTCTCGGTAAGAAAGAAGGTGGTCTATTCTACTCAACCCGATACCACACGGTGGGTCAACTTACCTTAGTCGCCTTTTACGACACATCGGTAAGAAATGAGGATGGTCTATTCTACTCAGTCGGATACCACACGGCATACTTAGTTAATTGCTCGAAAAGTGTTTTATTGTACCTAGCGTTTAAATCTTGTTTCTCTTGTTATTGTATTTTTTTCTTTTAAAGTACCGACTCATCTCTTACGAAGTATAGATTTGAATACCGCCGACAATGTAACGAAATAACAATAGCTCATATAAAAAGTTTCAACGACGCACGACGTTTTAAAATTCACAGCGCGATGTAAACAATAAGCTCACAATCTAACAATATCCAGACGAAGTACTGCAATAAACGAGAGGAAAGCTTCACTTGAGTGTCAGCTCGTTAGGGAGGGAGCTTAAATTATGGCACAAGTCTATGGCCACTCACATATGCGGAACTAGCTTAAATTGCTTATGGTAAGTATATAATGTTTCACTGAATTTTAGGTCAAAACATTTTTGCTTCACACTTTTAATTCAACCCTGAAATTTGTTTTGCAGACAAATCGATTTTATCTTTTTGTTAAGTTCTCTCAATTAATTCAAATGTTTAGTATTTTTAATCAAAATTGTATACTTGTGCAGACATCGCGTTTATATATGTATAGTGCAATTTAGGCCAATACGTGCAAATTTCTGTCTTTCATTTCGGTTCATTAAGTAAGGATTCTAATAAGACCCTAAAACCGTTCTGTTTTATTTTTTTCGATATTATAGCTTATAAAATCTTTTTTCACCATAAACAGAAAATCTTAAAAACGCGCTTTGTAGCAACATAATATTATCATTTTTTAATTCTAGGTATTTATATTAATATTTAATTCATTTATATAATAATATACAAATATTTTTACATATGTACATAACGCTTAAAAAATTAATATAAACCGTATCTAGAATATATATTCAATTGCATCGTAAGATCAAACTGGTAAGAGCAATATTATTCGGATCATCCAATTTCGCTACGTAATCCATTTTACGTAAGAGGTACATAGATATTCTGTAAGAATTCCCTCCCGAACTTTCCCCGATGTCTGCGGCTATGTCTGGGGCGCGAGGAGGGCGTGGGAGGTACCTTCACTTTCGTTGTGAACAACGACGCCCGTCGACCTATCTCGTTATAATATTTTCTTAATCGATACTTGTACCAAAAGTTTTTGTTCCCTGTCTGTCTCTCAATTAGGTACATAACTTTGAAATAATTTACAGAATTAGGCGTTACTTTGCGGAGATCCGTTAAACAAATATAATAATGAAATTATTTTATTAACAAATCGCGGATCAAAGCAAAATAATTTTATTCTTACTTTTGTAAAATTGTGTTCAAAAAATAATGTTTATTATCGTTATATAATGTTTATTATAGAAAAGTGCGAAATTAAGTTGGTATGGACAAGTAAAGAGGAGGGATGAATATCATGACACCAAAAGAGTTTAAAATATAAATCGATATGAATATATGGGACATTTACGCACACAGTCATCCATCCCCAAACTAAGTAACCTAATACTACATATATAATTTAAAATACAAATATACACCCAGGCTCGAAGAACCAACAAATTGTTTATAGAAAATGTTGCCCCTCGAAGGGAATCGATTCCGCTACCAGCGGAGCTGAAGGCAGTGTCACTACCCAATGCGCCAACGGGCCAACCAGGGATGAAAATCGTGTGACCAAAAAAGTTTTAAATATAAATGTGCATGGATATATGTCTAAAGGGAGACTAAAAAAAGATTGATGGATTGATTTATAGGAGCAATACGATATGCATATAAACGGAGTAGCGCCAGAGTTGACGAATGATACAAGAAAACTGACAAGACCTTAGCGACCGACTAATGGTCATCGTTTAACAAACTGGGGTACTGACCGATAGCAACCAGCAGCGCTATCACCTTACTTATCTTGCCAAGTGAGGTTAGTGGTTTCGTAAAAAACAAATATTTTAAAAAATAAAAACAACAATAATCGTATGTATAGAAAATTTTGTATGTTCCCTTTGAAATGTAATAGTTTTGTTTAATATCGTATTATATTAAATATTATGTTATAGATAACCTCAAAGCAACATAACAATAAATTAACAGTAAAGCTTACTAAATTATTTACGTCTCATTTACTAAATAATTATCTACCATTGCGTAATATAACATGCCTAAAGAGATCGGTAAACTAATTAAATTAATCAATTTAATCGTCATATCAATTTAGTTTTTTTCACCGTTGCAGTATCTGACTAAAACCAATCACATATTTGTTTGAGAATGTCTAGTGTATTTTGGACAAATCAATATCCATTTACAGCATTAATTCACTTTCCAATCGGAAACACAGATCATTTATGCCCCGGAGCTCTTTAACCTTTGTGTCAGCAATATTAAAGGTTTCGCAGCTATAATATAATGGTGTCTGGTCAGCGACAGACCCGCCGTTCCATTATGAAAATTGACAAGGGAGTGTTATGTATACACTATGGTTTTTTTTTTTTTTTTACCTATTTTAAGTGAATCTCTAACTGCTTTTTTGACTCACTGGCGATAAACGCCCAACTTCCGTGGCCAAACTCGCTACAGGTTGGGGCGACGGCTTCCGCTATTGGATACGTCCACCATCGCCCCACCTGTACGCCACATAATGTTGTTCACTGTATGGATTATATCTAATTAAATCTAATTGACTTAAACTATCTTACTTAAACTTAATCTAACTATAAAAGAGCTAGATGCACAAAGACAGCGAAGAGAACAAGAAGGGAAAGATAAACAATGATATTTACATATTTATACACTGCATGTTAATACTTGATTCCCCCTTAACTATTAATTTTATATATTCTTAGGTATCTACTAAAATTCCCCCCTCCCAGACCCAATCGTCCACCCATGTACAGCTCTTGCCTAACCTTACTTATCTAAGCTTATCTAAATCATCTATTTACAATATTTCGCACATCCTTGGTTCCTCATGTTAATCTCCTAGTTCAATGTTTGTTAACCATCGTTCTAACTATAAAAGAGCCAGTTGCACAAAGACGGCGAAGAGGACAAGAAGGGGCAGATAGACAATGATATTTACATATTTATAACTGCATGTTAATACTTGGTTCCCCTTAACTATTGATTTTATATATTCTTAGATATCTACTAAAATTTCCCCCCCTCCCAGACCCACTCGTCCACCCATGTACAGCTCTTGCCTAACCTAACTTATCCAAGCTTATCTAAATCATACTTACTTTTAATTATTCTATTATAACTATTTATATATACACTATGGTTATGTTATGGTTATTTTAAAACGCGTGTTTAAATCTAAGTTTATAGGTAGCTCTTTATATAGGTAAAAAAATATAGGCGTGGGTACTATGCCAGTTAAAATTTGATCCAGATATCAACTAAACTTTTCGAGTTTCGTATAAAATATAATACAATATTTTTATTTATAACAAACATGTACAAGTTATATCTATCTTAAATTACTTACACGCTACTACTGTACAAATCATGCCCACGTGGAATGGTCCCAAGAATGCTGGCAGCGTTTCCGCGTTGAATCGCTAAGCTGATTCTTTGTGCGAAAAAGGAGCCAGCTCTCTTGTCACCCGAAGAGGCGATCAACCGAGGTGTTAAAACGGATACATTTTTTTTTGCACTTTGGCTCCATGGCCCTAGGTTTAGTTTAAATGATATCAATGTTAGACGGATTATACAGGGAAAAAACAAACAGAAATGTAAATGAAGTATTTTATGAATTTTAATTTCATAGCACAAGATTTTTTAAATTAAATACATTTCATCCGTATCAGGTATATTTATTTTGATCTTAAAGGTTTAGAATTTTTAGTTGTACTGTCAAATATTAAATAAATTATTAATCTTAATATATAAAAATGAATTTTTGTCTGTATGTCCTTTATAAACTCTGAAACGACAGGACCGATTTTAATAAAATTTCTAGAAAATCTTTATAACGACCTAGCAGATGATCCTGTTAAATCTGGGGGCGGTACTAGCAGTTTTTTAAACTGTTGTGTTCTATTTCGACGAGAATTTGTTGTTGAAGTTATGCTAGTTATAATAAAAAGCTTTGACCCAACTATCTTATACGATTTTGTAATTTTAATAAATAAATAAATAATTTATAGAATTAAGCGTTACTTTGCGGAGATCCATAATACAAAAGTAATAATAAAAAATATTTTTCTATAATCCGCGATACAGTAAATAGAAATTTTTGTGATTTTGTCGTGGTGTCCTGATGATGCTTCGGTTGCGGGGCGAAACGATTGTTGAGTTTGTGATAGTGAATGTGGTGGCAGTGGTGGAGGTTTGTGCATGTGTTTTTACGAATCCTGCGGGTATGAAAAAACGGATAGTCCACTACACATTTAGCAGTATATATACATATTTTCTATTTACTGTATCGCGGATTATAGCAAAATAATTGTTATTATCACTTTTGAAATAAATAAATGTAAATATATGTGACACTTACATCGATACTTACATAAAAGATGTTATTAAATATTGTTCTCAATGACCAAATAACTATTGTTAGTTCGATTTACAAATAACTTTAAATATCATACCAATATGATTATAGTTACAGCTTTCAGTACGAGTATGTAATATTTGGAACACTATTTCTGATTGAGGAAGCAGCTAGTAAATCATAACACGCCCTAAAATGAATAATAGGGAGGGTTAGAGGGTCGTCTTTTTATAGCATAATGTAAGTTTCCAATTTTTTTATACGGTTTTCCTTTCATGGCAACAGTTAAGTATTGTCCCGATTTATAAAGTGTAAATGTTAACATGACTAAAGTATTTTTTAAAATACTGTTCACACTTGAATGGTATAGTAATGAACCAACTTTTTAGATTTGGAATCTGGAAGTATTGTAACAACGAATTAATTAATAATTTAAATAATGGAACCAAAGTGCAAAAAAAATTATCCATTTTAACACCTCGGTTGAAGGCCTCTTCGGGTGACAAGAGGGCTGGCTTCTTTTTCGCAGAAATAATCAGCTTAGCGACTCAACGCGGAAACGCTGCCAGCATTCTTGGGACCATTCCACGTGGGCATAATTTGTATAGTAGTAGCATGTAGTAATTTAAGATAGATATAACTTGTACATTTTTATTTAAATAATTAATTATTTAAAAATACTATTAAATACAGAAAGCCTTCTATACAATTGAAGATTACTTAGACGATAAGAATGCGTGGATATAGCTACCCTTCGACCCAGTTCAAAACATTAATAACTATATGTAAGTAGTATACGAATTATTCTTCGAAATTAGCAACCGCCGAATTTCGTGCTGAAACTTCTTGGTAGGAGCAGCTTTCCGAACCAGCAGTAGATGTTGACGATTCAAAAGCACTTTTATACAAGTTTACTTGAATAAATATATTTTGAATTTCATTTAATTGAACGCCAATAATTTGAATTTAATTTAATTGCGCCAACGAGTCTATCAGTAGTACACTCAATGCATGAATAAGTGAAAGGATGTAGTATATTATGCGGTTCTGACCTGAGAGATGAGCTCTACTGGTTGCGAAACCGCTGCCATTGAGGTTGCGAAAAAAGCCTAAACCGTATTCGCGTCTTTTCCAAGAACAGTGAAGTGGAAAATCAGCTTTTAGCCCGCGTGGTGATGCTAAAAACTCCGTTAAGACTAGCGATAAATTGTCACTATGAAATAAATATCCGATGGAAGTTTGGCATTACCGCATAACGGCTCTCCTTGACCCTTGTGGTACACGTTATGGGTTTGTCTTAAAAAAATTTTGAAGATGTTTAGAATAAAGTATTCTTAACATATTCAACATATTTTGAATTTTAAATTTGAATTTGTTGTACATTACAAAAAAAAGATTGGTCCAATAAATAAAAATGTTAGGTTTGGGCACCCTTTATCACTTAGGGGTATGAAAATAGATAGTAGACGATTCTCAAACCTCTTGAATATGTATACAAAAATTCATAAAAAGTGGTCAAGCAATTTCGGAGGAGCATGGTAACTAACATTGTGACACGAGAATATTATATATACATATAAGATAGTATTAATAAAAATAATATATAGTATTAATTAAATAATAATATTAATAAAATAATTACATATAACTTAATTTATTTATTTAGATATTTTCTTAAATATATATATATATATGTTACGTACACCACTTTTTGAAATTTCTATCGGTTGTTCTTTAAGCTTGGGTTGTCTAGAACGACTGCTACTTAACAATAAGGTCGTTATTGTACGTCTAAATCATATATAAAAAAATACTGTTTTTATGTGATAAGACAAGTGTGATAATGAAATAAGACGTTAGTCTTATTTCATTGTATATTGGTATTATAGTGTACAATAAAGTATATTTCTATTCTATATAACAAGAAGAATGATGTCAAAAAAGTCCGTACATGTACATGTTTTTCTTAAAGCTATTAGAAGTATCGTGAAAGATGTCATAATATAATAATTTGTACTACCGGTAGGCTTTTTAACGTAGATTAGTCATTGATCACTAAGTTGATCACTAAGAGTTCAACTCAAACAGATTTAGGCCAACCTTTTCGATTAATATTGATTCAATCGATCGTTGAAATCATTATTTACTATGTGCTGGTAATACTAAAACGATTGCCTAAACAGATTGTTAAAACAATACAAAAGTATATTTTTATAATAAGGTATATTTACAAAAACGTACATAAAAATTGCAATATATGCGGCCAAAATGGATTTAGTTTGAAGATTTAAGTGAGCGAATAAGATACATTCCGTAAAGGGGTTAACATCTGAGATCCTAAACAAATTGACCGAACCCTCGCCGGTACCGATTCGATCTTGTTGGCCTTTTCTTTCACCAGTAAACAGATTTCCCTTTACAAGTACGTTCTTTCAATATCGACAACTTTGCAGATACGCTACAGGCTGGGTTTTAATTTGTCAGCGATGTTTATTTAAGGTTAATGTGTTTAAGATTAATGTAGCTTTTGAAAGTTGCTGATCCTATGAGATTCATCAGATAAACCAATAAATATACGATCGAGGTAGAAATGCTTTTCATATCGTATTTTCATCAATGTATGTTTAAAAAAATACAGTAAATTAGGACGTTTGTATACCAATGGTAAGCAAAAGGCCATCTCTTCCTCTTATTTGTTGAAGAGAAGGATTGAAACTTACACTTACCGCTACACTCAACTGCTTCTATGTTCCACGTTTTGAAAGAGATTAATGAAGATTTTAACTGATATCGGAAAAAGCTTAGGATTGGAGTAAGAAAGTTACATCAAAAGTAAGAATAAAATTATATTGTTTAATAAAATAAATATATAATGCTCAATGTATATATAAATCCAAAATATATATCAAATCAAATCTTAGAACTAGTTACATTTATTTATTACTGTCTTGTACAGGGTAGAAGTGCACCTATATCCACACATCCTTATCATCTAAGTAATCTTCAACAGTATAGTAGGCTTTCCGTATCAGCCTCTTTTTAACAGTGTTTTTAAACTGCTGTAATGGCATGACCAAAATTGATTTCGGAATTTTATTATAGAATCTTATACCCAAACCCACAAACGATTTACGTACTTTTGCTAGGCGCAAAGCAGGAGTCGCAAGCTTATGTCTGTTCCTACTTTGTCTATTATATACATCACCTATCGTTTTATAATTCTTTATATTTTTATGTACAAAAATAACGTTATTTAAAATATACTGTGAAGCAAATGTTAGAATACTTGTTTCCTTAAACTTCTCTCGCAGGGAATCACGCGGACTTAAATTGTAGATGCCACGTATGGCTCTTTTTTGTAATACGAAAATTTTTTCACTATCCGCGCATTTAATATTATATATAATATCATATCCGTTTTTATACCTAATAGATGCAAGGTTCCCAAGAACTATTGTATCTATTCTCTTTCTCCGCAAAAGAACACCTAATTACTTCAGTTAAATCGTATTTTTTTTTAATTTAGTGTTCATCAATAACTCTGTTACCGGTTAACAGATCGTGAATAAAATTCCTTGATGTCCGCTTAGGTTACTCTAACGGTACTTCATAACCATACTAAAACGTATCTACAATCTAAATCAATAATAACTGCTTGAGTACATGGTAACATAAATTGCCATCAGACATCGGAAATTACACCGTATGCAATCGGCAGAATTGAAAGCCCCTAATCTTGATTCCCTCTAACTGTGGATATTACATTTCATTTCTATATAAAATTTTATCTTGCATTTGAATTTACATGGAAAATGAATATTCAAATTAGAATATGATGAAATTTTACGTGAAGTTGAAATTACCGTATCTCGTTGCGGCCATCAATTCGATAAAAACAATTTGTTGTGAATGTTATAAACAGGTATATATTTTTTGTTTTAATGTCTTTGGAAAGAGCGAGATGCTATTTCTTGCTTTGATATTACAAAAAATAAAGTAGTTGTATTAAAATTTCTAATACTTAATGCTTAATACATGAAAGCCTATCTCTTCAGTACGCGCGGACTTAAAATTCAAAAATAGCTATGATAAGTTATAATACTAAACAAAATTTATATTATGCTAAAGTAATAAGTCCAAAGAAGGAAAATAAATATGAAGGCCAAAAGCCTTTTTCGTCTTATTTATGTAAACGTGCAAAAAATTCAAAACCAACATCAATATAATTTTATAGTTTACCTACCTTTGAAAAACAATACATAAGTCTTTTGCTAATTATATGCATGAACGATTAGTGTATCCGTTCATACATATTCACTCTATAAAATAAATTCGATGTCAGATATCTGTATAACCTCCCCGGCAAGTTAACGTTTTTATCTTTATAAATCGAATGAAATTAAATATTTAAAATTTATTTAATATAAAATATATAAATATTAAAATTTTAGAATTCTAACAAAGAAATACATAATTTAACATATGCTGCATCGGAAGTAGCACCGCCCCATTTTAACTTAAAAATATCTTATCACTTGTTTTCCGCAAACAAATGGATTTTTATGAGAATTCTTTTATTTTTTTCATTTGATGTCACCCTTGTGTGTCATATTGTCTAATTTGTGGGTAATTCTGGTGTTGGTCCGAACAACACAATATCGAAACCTAAGCAAATCGCTAGAACGTGCCCAATGCGCGCATTATTTACTTTTATCACGAAATTACGGACAACGTATTGGGGAAAAGCTATCCCAATGTGACATATTCTTGTATTGTATAGATAGTGACTTGAGGTTTTAACATTGTTAAAGTTTTTTTATGGACAGTTTACTGATTTAGTCTAATAGTTTAGTCTGAAATACCATTTAATAGTTCCTACCTAGCATTGCACTGACACAATCAATGACTAGGTGGTACCGCTTTGAGGGTAACTAGCTGCGACCGAACCGTTGCCTGCATGATGCTCAATATTCTGAAGAAGATATAATTAACTGAGACTTAAGATAAGAAACTTAAGGTCTGTCTTGCCAACCGAGTAATCATGCCACGAAGCCACAATGGTAATCAACAATCTATTAAATTGGGCTGGGTAGTGGGCATAGGCGTCCTTTCTACGTTTTTGAAGAGAAGGATTAGAGCTAAACCTAACACACCTACAATGCGCATTTGTAGGTTACACATATCTCTAGAATTCTCTAGAGATATGGAGGTTTCCGTATGGTGTTTTCCTTCACCAAAAAGCGTGTGACAAAATAGTATTGTCAAAGTAGCAATAAAATGTAGGATTAAAAAAATAAACAATCGGCTTTAACAAATGGTAAAGATTTTAACAAAATTAAATTGAAGTTGGTATATTTAGCTCCGGACGGCGGAGGATACTCGTATCTACTTATAAGGGTGAAATTAAATTTTCTAGATTTCATAATCGCTAAGCAAATGCTCTTAAGCTTCACGCAACAGAAAACCGTAAAATTACGCAAAAGCCTTTACAGATTTAGCCAGCAAGAAAGCTGTAACTGAGCTGGCGGCAGATGTTAATGAGAGCAAATACTGTTTATAATTATGCTGTTATACCGTTTAAAACTTAGGACTAACTTGAGTCAAATTTTGCTTAATTTTTGTGCGGAAACATTGCAGTGGAATGATTGAATATTTTTGTTTAGAGAGACTGGTGTTTAATCTAAAGCTGTTATATAGTTTCAAGTCAGTATTGATCAGATTTGATATGACCAGTTTTTTTAAGTATATATTATTGTAAAAAGTACAAAGTTTACAAATCTTAATATAAGGCGTGTTGATGTCTCATTAATAGGCTCTCTTATTGGAGAGAAGTAAATATGTAATAACACCCAAATCGTTGCTTTACTATGTTTCTGCAGCTTTTTTACATTTATCCTAAAAATTCACTAGGCATATGCAAATTGCATATGTCTAGATCACTATATTTGCTTTCACCGAACCTTGGAAAGAAATTACACCACCATAATTTAAAATATATAAAGAGCTAATATAATAAAATAAAAGTTGGTTGCAACATTAACGGATACCAAAAAAAAAAGAAGAATCCCTATCTCTTTATCCGTACAACGTAATTGATATCCCATGAACGAGTCTAAAGTAGATTTGTATTTGTCCGCGTACAGTTAAGATATGGCAAAGTTTTAAAGGCTTATTATTATCTACCTATCTTAATAAATTTTGTGTGTATTATGAGTATGTAAGATGGTATAGCTCACACGTGCGGTTCAGCTTAAGGTACATAATGGCGTTAGCAATCTCCTTATATTGAAACTTCAGTTTTACTTTATTCGAGTCTAAAAATACCTTTTATTATGTTGTTATTTGTTAGTGATTATCATGTTATATATGTGTATATATTAATGTAATAATTTATATCTATAGCTTAAATGTGTATTTATTATATATATGCATGTATATCTGTATATATTTTTTTTATGTATTTAAATCATAGCTTGTAATGCCGTGTGGTATCCGGCTGAGTAGAGTAGACCACTCTCACTTCTTACCGAGGTGTCGTAAAAGGCGACTAACGTAGGTCGACCCGCCGTGTGGTATCCGGCTGAGTAGAATAAACCACCCACATTTCTTATCGAGGTGTCGTAAAATACGACAAAAGTAAGTTGACGTCGGGCAGGCGACCGGTCGTATAATGTGTAGCCAAATCATGTGACAACATGTTGTTTCGGCTTAGAGTGGAATAAGGGCAGGAGGAGCAGCTATTAATACTTGTTCTAGTTGATGCACCTATCTTATTTTATGTTCCGATTTCTTTTTTCTCCAAATGTTTTCTGGAAGAGATTGCTTATAGCAAAAACACTTCTTTGCACGCTTAAGGCTTAGTTAAGTTTCATTCTTTATGAACATAGTGTAATGAAAAGTGTGTGTGCAATAAAGAATTGCTATCTATCTATCTGTCTTCATAAATCTAACTTTTATGTTTAATAAAACGACAGATGCAATTATGTTACAATCTACATATATTTAATTATTTAAAAATAAAAACCCTTTGCCCTTCGTATAAGTTCAATTGAAAATTTCAAAAGAAAATGTTAGTACTGTCTGTTGATTTAACAACAAATAGGTTTTATTCCTAGTTCAGGGCTCTATGTGCTTATATTATTGAATGATATATTTAATAAAAGCTATAATTAAATAACTAAATTATACAATATAAGAATACATGTATATTTTCTGTAAAACATTTAATATACTAAAATTGTATATCATAATATCGGTCATTGCTAGATAACTTACTTTATTTTATTATTATACTTTTCTAGATAACTTAAGATCGCAAAAGAGAATAAACAAATAAAATTAATTTAAAAATGACTTTATTTTATGCAAATAAAATTAATGGTTATAATTTTCTTATCGCCCCATCCTCAAAAAAATTCAATCTATGTTGATAAAATACCATATATAGCAAAATAGATCGTAACGACTAAAGAAATTTGCATGAAATGTATATGTTGTTAAAGGGCCGGAACGATTTTGGGTCAGTTCACGAGAGGCTCTGCTTAAGGATTTTTAGGGAAAGAGCCTTTGATCTGTAATGGTAATGGGCTCTATGTCCGCGGAAACTTTCACGGGACACTGATCTACATCTAAACAATCATAACTGACCTCAAATCCTTATTCGTATGAGACATCCCTTACGCTAAGACCTAAAAGCTCTTAGAGAATTTTATTAATAATGTTCGTTATTTACAACAGAATGCTTAATTTTGGTATAGTTGGGAAAATAAGTTTAAAGAATCGACAACATTCCGGAATACTTCATTTTCGTAGGATCATCAAAATAAAAAGTACATATAATTTTTGTATAAATATTATAAAACAAAGTCCCAAAAAGCTGTCGGTCTGTTACATACAGACCGTTTTTGTCAAAATCTGCTGAACGGATTTTTGAACGGTTTTCACCAAAAGATAGTGCAATACTTTCGGATGGTTTAGGTATTATGTACATATCGGTATTATGTAAATTGTGTTGAAGAGATCGCGCAGTTGTTAAAAAACTTGCTTGCTGGGAGCTTCAGTCGCGTGCGCTGCGTAAACCTATAGTATATTATCTTTACATGAAATTTGTTTGAGGCTTCACAAATAGCACCCCTATTTTCTATCTAGTCCATCCAAAAAAAAATTATTACTATTAATTTAAATTCATATTAATCTGATATTTTATAACCACAACATTGTGTATTATCTCTCACAATCTCTCGCCATCTCATAAAGCTTAAATTTTGCCCCAAATATGCGGGTTTTCTCGGTGTTTTCAATTATTGCGCTTCAACAACTTTAAACATGAATTAAGCATAATAATGAACTTTTGATAGTTTTAACGTGCAAAAGACCAGCTTCAAATTACGATGCATAAATTTGTTGCCCAAGCATATAAAACTGTTGTTCAATTTCTCTCACAAGTCCTATTATGACATATAATTCAAGTTGTTAAACAATATAAAAAGTATGAAGATGGGTTATTCATTACAGGGACTTGGTTAGTAGGTAAGTAAGGGTAGGAGGCGATCACAATAAATCAGCAATGGTCGAAGTGATATTGGGCCCAAAGACTTTAGTCCGCGTATCTTATAGCCGCTACTCCTAGAAAGAGAGGAGAAGGGCAGGTAAGGTAAGGAGCCTAATGTTTATCAAAAAAATATTGTCTTCTCAGTTAGGTCACTCAAAATGGACAGCAGATTTATAAAATTAATGGGAAGCCTGAAAACGAGGATGATCTATATTTAGTGTGTGATAATGTGTGGAATCAATAACGGTTTCTACTACTGCCTCGATCTATTAATGTGTTCATAATAATACATTTCAGTCGGTTGGTAAACGCTGTTTCTTTAATCCTACTTTGCATAATGCACGAACTCAAAGTATGTAGCAATATTGTGTTTATAATACACGGATCTGCGTGTTAAAGATTACGGTCGTAGATAAAATCAAATATCATCCTCCCCATAGACTATTCAAATATATGTGAACGCATATAGTACATGATAGACGGGTATTATGAATCCCCCAAAAGTCGCCGGCATTCGCAAAACATTGCCAAAACATCAGCCTTATTCTCGCACTCTTCATTTGTTATTAAAATATTGCATCCGCTACACAATACACGATATGACTTGTACTCTTATATGGAACACTTATGTGTTTTGACATACTATAAATTATTTTAAATAAATTTTATACAGTGTTGTAATATAGTGTAACAATTAAATTTAGGCACAACAATAGATTAAAGATATCTCTAAATATTTAATAAACTATGTATGATTTTTACACCGTAGTGGTGCTATAAATCTTCATTTCAGGAAATCAAATTATAAACAGTAAATTTTTTTAATTCTTTATAGAGATTACGAATCTGATAGCAAAGAAACAGTCGCTAACGCTGGTTATCGATTCACGAGATAAAAGTGATATTAGGCGGGGTTTCAAGTAGAAGTAGATCCTAGTATATTATTATATAATGTATTGTTGTTATTAGTATGCGATCCTAGATCAGTATATGCAGCTTAAGTAGATTTCGGCCTTGACAAAAGAATTAACGTTTAAACGGGGCACAGAGGCCGCAAAATTAATAAAGTCATAAAAGCGCCTTAAGTCGGAACTCTTTTAAAAAAAATAGTTTTCAACTAGCGGTTGAAATGAAGTAACAATCGAACTGTTTAACTTAACTAATATAAAATATCCTAATTTTATGAAGTCTAATGAAAATAAAAAAAACCCTGTCTTTAGTTCTTGTTTCTTTCTGCAGTAGTCTTGTAATCCTATAATAGGTTGAGAAAACTGGGCATTAAATGTGTTAACTTTTAATTTAGACTGTGCTAGTTACTTAACGACCAGTCTTGTATTCGTCTTTTTAGCAAGAATCTTTTTACAACATTCATATTTCATTTCTTCTTAAAAAATAATTGGACAATTATAATAAGAAATAATTTTTAAAGTAATAATAACAATTTTTATTATTACTTTTGTATTATGAATCTCCGCAACGTAATGCCTAATTCTATAAATTAATTTTTAAAGTGTTAATAAAATTTTTGAAGACATAAGTTTCTAAGACCAGAGAAATAAACGTTGAAGTTGGAGCGAACAAATAATTCTGCTAAAGTGGCGAGTAAACTTTCAGCTGACAATTTAAACTTGGCCGAGGGGGTAATACAAGAGGTGAGAAATCACAGGCGAGGTTTGGGGAGGCTCTGGACACTAACTGTATGAGTACACCCGACATTGATAAAGTTGCATCGAACCAGAAATAAGTGACTTAACCAAGCGCGGCCCAACTTCGAGATAGCCTTTAATATTAGATGGAAGAGCGTATTGTCGAGTTATGTGAATGCTCAAGTTAGGAATTCCGGAAGCCGCGTTGTTTTCACGTAGGAGACAGACAATAAATATGCACAGGTGTAGGGGACAAGTTTTGATCAAACTAAGAGTACAGTTTTGTTTATATACAAATGTTTTATCTCTATAATATAAGTCAAGCTTATGCAGGTGACATTCTCGGGACATGTTTTATACATATTTTTGTGTTATAGTGACTTAAGGCAATTCTAAATAATACGTAAGTTTTAATTCTATCCATAAAATATGTTCAGAGAAGATTGCACTGTACAATTAAAAAGCAATTCTTTTTTATTTCAATTTAGCAATTCAATTTAGCTTAGCAAGAAGATAAGAACGGTGAAAATTATTACATAATTGAGGATATTTTAATGCTTAAGTTGAGGCGCATGTGTTTGTGGGTACAGCTAGTAATAAATGATAAAATATTTAGCTAGAAGACAAGACAAGTAAAAGTATTTTGTTTTGAGAAAATATATTACATATTGATTTTTTTTGGGATTTAACTATGTCTATACGATTCATGATACATCCACAATATATCCTAATCTATCACGAATGCTTTCACTATCGCCCATAGAGATGGCTCTAGTTTATGCTTTAATTTAGTTTAGAATATAAATAAAACCCTCATAAAATCTCGAGTGAATAGAAAGTTACAGTATTAAAGTTTAGAATTACTGGAGACGCGTCTACAAAGTTCATCCTTATACCGGTCGATGAATGTAAACTAAACAGCATCTTTATAGTATTGGTTTATGTTATTTACCCTTCACGTTTTTCCCAGATTCGTACTAGAACAATTAATCTGACATGGTAACATATAACTATCTTACGCCACCGATTAGCCTAAATTAAAAAAAAAAACAAAATATCCTAGGTATAGAACCCGGAATTCATGTTTATAATGCAAAACATCAAAGACTACGCCGCGATGTTTCTCAAATATTTACATTCCTTTTCGTATTTTGTTTCATTATATCTTCTGCAAAAGGGTTGCCTGGAAGATATTGTTTTTTTAACGGTAAGGACGTTTAATTTACCTCATTACTTTATATCACTGTTGATTTTTAGTTGTTTCCTTTTTGTATACATTTGATTATTTTGTATAAACTACTAGGTGGAATTAGTACTAAAATAAAATCAATAGAACTTTTAAGTAACTATATTACTTCTATTGACTATGGAAATAGGGCATCTACTCTCTGGGAACATTAAAAATATTAAAATAAGTAATAGCTCTATCAAGCTTGCACCTGCCGCTTTTCGATGCGAACGATGCCACCCGCCCTTACCACCCTCCCTTGCCGCCCTTAACGCTCAAGTACTTTATGATAAGGGCAGTTTTGTCCCCACTACGTCTCGTCAACAACGTAAGCGTATTTCACTGTCTATGGAAATTCAAAATAACGTAGAGGAATAATATAAAAATGGTGCAATATTCTGATACATACACATTCTGAAACTAAATAAATTACTTAAGATTTAAATTTGAATATAAAATGTACAAGTAGTATATTCCAATTTGAATAAAAACACTGTTTTTAAAGTTGAACGTGATCATAACGAAAACGGTAACCTCATGTTACGTGCCTCGGAAAGTATCAAGTTAGTAATAAATGCACATTTAGCATACAATGTTTACGTGATTATAAATTACACCTAGTTAATGCATAACAATTTTAGCTAAGTTTTAAACGAGGAATAGGTCTGATTTCGTAAAAGCTTAGCTATATTGACTATATTTTAAATGTTAATGGATTTTAATAAACCAAAAATAATTTCAAGTTATAGTAGATAATAACCGTAAAAAATATATTTAATTTACAACCAGCATTATAAGTTTTGAATTTGTTATTTGTAAACATTTTATAATTTAATTTAAAAAAATACCATAAAGGTACTTTGTAATAATATAGAGATTGAAAAGCGTAACTACACCTTTACAAATGCATGATTAGATATATAAATATAGTATATATAATTTAAGTATATACATAATTAAATTAATTTAATTTATTAATAGTAAAAGGCATTGTCAGTAATAATAAATTTTAGGCTGAATCAGAAGTTTTAAAATAGATCAGAGCCCAGATCAGAGCCTGAACAGTCAATGTATTTGCATTGGAATAGACTTGGCGTATGATTGGAATTAAGGGTGGATTATTGTCGTCAACGCTTATCTATGTTATAAGCGGTAAGTTATTACCATCACAGTAGAATATTCATCTATATATAAGTAACAGCCTGTTACTATGCCCACTGCTGGGCTAAGGCCTCCTCTCTCCGTTTTTGGAGAGAAGGATTGGAGCTAAGACCTACCACGCTGCTCGAATGCGGATTGGTAGATTACACATATCCCTTAGAATACTCTAGAGATATGCAGGTTTCCTCACGATGTTTTCCTTCACCGAAAAGCGTGAGATAAATTGAAATTATCAATTAGACACATGAGTTTTAAAGAAAAACTCATTGGTGCCTGCCCGGATTTGAATTCGTGTCCCCCTTGAAAGAGTCGCACGGTCTCACCACTAGGCTATCACAGCTTCATTCATCTATATATAAGAAGTTATTTTTCTTTTTGCATATACCACACGGTACCAGAAGTTAGCGGGCAGTCGGTCAGTGACATTTATAATTCAGAATGAATACTTCTTGCGTGAATATCGAGACTATCTTAAGATTGATAAATGAGTTTTAATAGGATAATCATTTTGAAGAATGTAGTAATCACTTAAATTTCATAAAATGCAAATATAAATATGATTCTAATGCATTTTCTTCGTCCAGAGTGAATTTAGATTCCGAAAATAATAATAAAAAATTACAATTAAATGTAAAGTATCCCTTGAGATAATTTTATTATTTTATATAGTATGTTACAGGTATTTTCCCTTTTTAATTGTGATTTTTATTTTATGTATTTTAAGGTATTTGTAACATTGCTCCTAAATTGTATGTTTCTGCACTCGTCCACATGATATTAGAAATTATTTATTTTGTTCAAAACAGTTGTGATATACAATGTTTACAAAAGCTTATTGATGCCTTAAATACACTTTAAATGTCACCACTAGCAACCAAACTAACCCTAGCTTGTATTCTTGGTTATTAGTGCCTTCCATTGTCATATATACTGCTAAATTTTTTTTAAAATATAAAATAATATTAAGCTTAATTAATTGTGCGTGAGTATGTGTTTGAGAGAATATAAGTGTGAATTTGTGTGAATTTGAGTGCCCGTGTGAGTGAATGTTTTTTCTATCTATCCTATGTATGTGGTGTTGGTAAGTGAGTCTTATTAATTTATGGGATTTATAAATTATTCTACTTTTGATTGTATATATATTTTACATACATGAATTATAATTACGTCAACATTTCACAGTATCGTCCTCGTGCACGCAATTTGTTTAAAAAAAGTTTAAGCTTTAGGTATTAATGTATATGGATTATTTCATGCCATTAAATCTCGATCTATTGATTGTCTGGCTTATAATGTGGCAAAAAAGTAGCACAGTTGTAATAAGTAAACGTCAACGAAATTTATGTATGAGAAAGGTACTAACTCAGCTCCATTTTTTCCTCCCCTGTGCAGCATACCCGCGCGTGCCATCTCACGCCCACGCTCTAGAAAAAACAAACCATCCATTAACGTCGAGACTCAACCTTTTTCCGCATCTTTCCTATACTAGATACTACTAAAACAGCCTTTATCTTATATTGGACAGACGATACAGAGGATCAAATCGAGCGTGTTTTCGACTTAATTTATCCATTCCCCATTTCTCTCGTGTTAATACCTTTTCTAGTTAGTTTATGTACTCTGGGAACAATTTGCAAATTTTATTATTAAGTTTGGCGATCCACATGTAAACTTGCTTTTTGCACACTTTTTGCAAATCACTTTTAACTTCGTCAAGTAGAAATAATTTATTAATAAAATTGTAGCAGTTCATTTTATAACATTAAAAAAAGACTTTGTCGTCATAATCTAGTAATATACGTCCAAAAAAAAACGCATCTACAAACAAACAAACACCATTTTATAAAGAAAATAAATAATTTTAGACAACTAAAACCCACAAAGTGCATTTAACAGTACTTTGATCAATTAGACTCATTTTTGTATTTAGTTCAAAAATTTATTTATTTATTTCTTTATTGTACATATATAATGTTAGAAAAAAAGGGCAAAAAGCACATGTTTGTACATGCACGGACTTACCTAAAAGGGATCTTTAAAAGGTTAAGAAGATCAAACAATATTTCATTTAATTTCAAATGCAGTATACCGCATCGATCTGTAAATTTCAGATACCATTCCTGAGCAGTAAATTAAGTTATATTCGCAGCGGTGGCTCAACTATCCACTTTGAATCATTTCTCTTCTAGATAAAAGCTGTAATTTAGGAGTTTAATCAGCAATCAATTCCGAAGAGCTTGATGGATTACCACTGGGGAATATTTTAGTGTCGAAACCCTGCATTTAAGCGACATCTTTGACTAAAGGTATACATCGGACTATAGTGGGTAATTCATTATTCGAGCTCACCAGTGTTTATTTAAGTTGAATTTTCATATTATCTACTGCAGCGAGTCCTTTATTGTCTGATTGTCACGTTCTTTTAATGTTATTCGTATAAAACACAAAACTTGGAATGCATTTTCATAATGATGCTTTATGTATGTACACATTTTCGACATTTGAACATGTTTTGTTTCATATTTCACATCTTACCGTTTGGTATCCGGCAGAATAGAATAGACCACCCTCCTTTTTTTACTGAGGTGTCGTAAGAGGCGACCAAGGTAAATGATGTGTGGTATCCGTCTGCATAGAATAGACCACCCTCATTACTTACCGAGGTGTCGTAAAAGGCGACTGAGGTAAGTTGACATCAGGCAGGCGGCCGGTCGTAAAATACGAAGCCAAATCATATGACAACATGTTTGTAACATGTTGTGCCGACCCCATTTAGAGTGGGATAAGGGCAGGAGAATGATGATTTCATTTCTTACTATATTTTTAAGTTAAATTTTCAGAATGCATGTAATGTGCAATATTATAGGAAAATGTAAAAAATACCTCCAACTATAATATAAACTGAAAGTTTTAGCTCAGTTGGTTCCATCAAAAGATCCATCCATCCAGATGACATTTGGTTGAACTTTTTTGGAGACGTATAAAAGACAATAGTTTTTAAATCAGTTCAAAACAGATTTATTATATTGTATCATATGTTCATTTATTTGCTATATATATTTATGTAAGAATAGTGAGGTTTCTATATATCAATTCTGTGGACTGAGACATATTTGTCAAAATTTTTTATATGTACCAAAGATTTTCTATAAATATATATTATTTGAAAGGGTATAATTTGAGATAAGTTCGCCACTAAATACTATATAGTATTTTACTATAGAAAAAAAAGATCTATTTTTATTTGACGAGTTATTTTTTGTGTTCTTTTCAAACAACAAACTAATATAGACTAAAAATAATAAAAACTTAATTAACGAATGAAATAAGACTACAGTAATGAGCTTGAGTCTGAGTTGAGTCTTTGGTGCTTCTATTTTTCATAGTTACCAAACTAGGATAACTAGATCATTCATTTCTTCTCCTTTTTAGTTAGTATCTCATTACTGGGGATCGTAAGGATCTCGGGTAAGTGTGAATTAGGAAGTTTCAAGCTCGTCTATTATAAGCAGTGTATAGAGTTTCGTATTGTTATAATTGCAATGTGTTTTAAGCAGTCACTATAATTATAAGCTGAGATAGAAGCTGTGAGAGTCCAGCGGTGGGATTGTGGGACTCTTTCTAGGAGGTCATGGGTTCATACTCTGGGAAGGAATTAATTAGTTTTTTGTTAAAACTTACAGGTCTAGTTTACAATTGAAATTTCTCACACGCTTTTCAACGGAGGAAAACATCGTATATATCTAGATAATTCTAGGAATATGTGTTACTTACCAATTCGCATTGGAGCAACGTGGTAGCGCTAATCCTGCTCTCGCCACGGAGAGAGTAGACCTATGCCCAGCATTGGGATAGTAACTGGACGATACTTTCCTTTTTTATAATTATATATTCACTACAATTCTTTCTTAATACTATCTTTCATAGATAAAACTTACCTGGACGGTTGATCTGGTGGTAGGTAGATTATGCTTTTGTTTTCGATCATTCCAAATACCTGAAACAAATAAGTTTATGTTTAGATAATTTTAAAACTTCAAGTCACCAATAAAACATTAGTTGTATAAGTGGAATTACATGATAAACATACTTTGCATTTATTACAAAGAAATGTTATTTGCTTTTAATAGATGAAGGGAATTGAAAAAAAAAACGTAGAAGATAAATAGGTTAGGTACGAATAATATTTTTAATAGAATAAATCAAATCGCATAATTCTGTTTCGTCTTACTAAAGAGATTTTGACTAGTAAATTAGTGATTATCATTATATTTTAAAAGCTTTTACATATTTAGCTATTACATATAGCTTTTTATGTATTGGCTTGTTTTGTATAGATTTTTATATATTGACGCCTTCGTTATTCCGAAAAAGTTGATATGCGTTGTAAAAAGTTGTTTATATATTCCCAACTTTGATAAGGTGGTCTATTTTGACAATTTACTACTTAATTAAATACATACTTTATTTATATTTCATTAAAGACAAATTTATTTAAACATAGAGACATAAACATTATAAAAAATTAAAATTATTTACAATTTACTAACTTAACTATTTTACAAAAACAAGATTTTATAAAAACTTAAAACAAAATTAGAACTAACTAAATAGTACAAAAAAATATATAAATTAAAAATTATATATACATATTACTACTTAATTTAAATTCGAATAATATACGGACATGTTTATTCATTCAGCAATATGAAACAAGTAGTACATTTGTGTGAATTGGATAAAATATGTAAGCTGGACCTATTTCGGTCAGTTACAGTTATGAGTCAAACATACTGACTGTATTACGAGAGACGATTGTGAGTATTCGTAAATAGTTTTATTTACACTACCTTTATTCAAAATAATTTAAAGAAACATCTATAGTTTCTATAAAACAAAGTCCCAAAAAGCTGTCTGTCTGTATGTAATCAATTTTCTCAAAATCTACTGGACGAATTTTTGTACAGTTTTCACCAAAAGATAGCGCAATACTTTCATATGGTTTACATAACTAGTACAAATCGGTATTATGTAAATCGTGTTGAAGAGCAGTTGTTAAAAAACTAGCGTGCTGGGAGCTTTTGTCGCGTGCGCTGCGTAAACCAACAGAGATACGCTTAAGTAATGTACTAGATAATTGTATAAAAATAGTACAAAAAAGGCTTCGATAGCATGTATCTATCTCTCACGGTTAACTCTTTGGTTGTTAAGTTAATAACTACTTTTATGTTCAAAATTTCGAAAATTCGGGAAAAGTTTCGTAAATCACTGACTTTTATGCGGGCGAAGCCGTTGTTGGCAAAGATAGTTTTGTTATAATTTGCATGTTTCAAGAAAACCTTTATTTCATACTCATACCTTGCACTGTGATTTTGATGTCGAGCTTACCTCCTAATGATATAACGGTGAAGGGACGAAACTATTTTTGAAATTGTCCATATGAATGTGTCCAGTGCTCGTTTAGTGTGATGGTGCAAAACTTGTTTATTTGTTCTATTTTCATAGCATTATGTCATACGGAATCATGCTATGGGGTACAGCGGCTGATATTCACAGGTTCTTTGTTTTACCAAAAAGAGCTATTCGTGGTATTTATAATACGAAACCTCGTAATTCTCTCAGGGAGAAATTTAAAGAAATAGGCGTCATGACTGTATCTTTACCATATATCTATAGTAATATACTATTTGTAAGAAAATATGTTCACTTATATAGTAAGAATAGTGATAGATATGTCAGACACACAATAAACCGAAGTAAACTAATGACGCCAAGGTTGCGCCTCCCAAAGGTCTGAAAATCATTTGTCGGTCTCGGTACACGTTTTTACAATAAAATTCCTCAAAATTATCTAGACTCGCGTTTACATAAGTTTAGAAATTATTTTAAAACGATGCTGCTACATAAAGTTTACTATACAATTGACGATTATGTGAGTGATAGTAGCATATCTTAACTGCAGTCAGCTACGCACCAAGCTGTAACCATCAATCAAATTGTAAATATTAAAAACAAGGACGCCAAGTTTTGTTGCTGGTTCTTCTCGGTAGGAGCAAACTTCCGAATCAGTGGTAGCTTCTTGAAAACATTTGACGATTCAAAAGTACTGTAAAGAGTCTACTTGAATAAAGAATATTTTGAGTTTGAGTTTTGGCGGTGAGTTGAGCAGACATTGGGAGGCCTATGTCCAGCAGTGGAATGCTATAGGCTGATGGATGGATGGTGAGTTGAGGTACGTACGTACTAAACCTGCATGTAGTACAATGAAAACGGATCGTTGATTTTCTTGGAAAAAAAGTGGACAATAATATAATTATATCGTTACTTTTATACTATGGTATATCTACAAAGTAACGCCAACTGCTATTTACTTTCAAAACACTGAGTACGCTAAGTAATGTTTATCTATCTTATTGGTACATTATACGACGACACAAAAAAACAGTGTTATTTTAAGCACACCGCAACCCAGACTATTATAAAAGGCGAATGAGAGCTCCACCGAGTTTCTTGCTGGCTCTTCTCAGTAGGACGGCTTTCCGAACCAGCAGTAAAGTTGACGATTCAAAAGCACTTGTTTACAAGTTTACTTGAATAAAGAATATTTTGAATTGAATTTGAATTGAAATATAATCCCGTATCATGTTAGAAATAGGATACCAATTAACGTTTCTATGGGAACGTATCAAATCATGAAATAAGCGAACAAAGCATTTGTGGATAAGAACAGACAATGTGCAGATTATTTTTCTCTTTTATCAGATTACTGACTAAACCAGATGCCTCGTACTGATACAGATGCACAGAATGTGTACCATTCAGCCTTTTACTATAATTTATAAAAGATATTTTTTTCGATCATGAGACTAAAAAACTAATTTGACTAAAAAGTCAGTGTTTATTTATTATTATTATTATCTATACTAAAACGTCATATATTTCTATTACCTATTATACACCGAAATAATTTAATAATACCAATGCTACGGCTTCAGATAGTTCGAATATAGTCTATGGGCTTCGGTAAACGTTTTTGTAATAAAATTCCACAATCGGTTTTGAACTTACCTTTACACAAGTTCCAAAAAACCAATTAAAATAAAAGTTATTATTGGATTTAATATATTGAAGACTCTGAAGAATATAATGAATAGAAAAGAATAGAATATGATATTGAAGATAGGATAGCGTGGAAGTAAGTTGCAACCAGCTACATCGTAGATTAAATTTGTAATATTTGATTGGTCAAATATTACTATATTATTGAAATTATTATATTAACCAATATTTCAATATATAATATACTTCCTTGCTTGGCTTGCGGCTTCGCCCGCGTGGCATTTTGAATATAAAAGTAGTTATTATGACTTAACTATAAAAGATAGAGACATGCTATAGCGGACATTTTCTCTCTGGTGTATCTCAGCTGATATACGCAGCACACGCGACACTCCTAGCATGCGATTTTTTTTGTTTAAAACTGCGCAACCTCTGCAACACAATTTACATAAAACTATTTACTATTAACCTAAATCTTCCGGAAGAATTGCACCATCTTAAAGTAAAATCGTATCAAAATCCGTACAGTAGATTTTGAGAAATTCGATCACATACAGACAGACAGGCTAAGTAAATTTTGTTTTATAATAAGTGTAGATATTCTATATTGGAAATATTACTCCATTTTGCGAGCGACATATACTAAAAAAAATCCTTATAATTGATTGTTTTTCATTTTGCGTAACATTCCCTTAGACATATTAAGAGAATTCGGAAATTCCCATAGGTACTTAGAGATCAATTAGCCATAATCCTTCTAATCGATCCAATTAATTGCCAGTACTACGGCTTAGATTGTAAGGCTACATACGCACGGCTATTTGGTTGATAAATTTAAATTCTACAAGATTATACGAACCATGTTCTAAAAATGTTTTAATAATGAGTTTTGAATGAAATACGTTTTAATGGTGTTTATATTTTAGTAGTGTAGGCTCTACCGTTGTATTCGGGTTTAATCTTAGAAACTCTGTCGAGATGGCGAGGTATATAAATTATTTATATTACTGAATGACGACATCGTTGATAAAGATTTGTTTTTGATTAATATTAACATCTCATTATATATTCATTTTTTAAGGTCTGTAGTGCTTACGATATATAATTTGAAACATTATGCTTAGAAATTTTACTATACATTACTAAATACCAAATGATAGTAAGTTTTTTTTAGTTGTTGTAATTTTACATTTCACAAAAAAAATGTAGCAGCATTCCTTGCGACATCAATAGCCATGTCCTAATGACCCCAATGCAAGATTGACCGATTTGTGCAGTCAGAATATCTGACATAAAATAAGTTTTGAAATTTTCTTACTATTCGAAAAAATTTGTTATATTGAATATTTATTGTTATAATTATAATTTATTTTGTGACAGCCTTATAATTGAGCTGTAATTGTTTCTCTTCAATAAGACAAGAATAGTTTTCCCATGTGTTAACAATCAAATACATTAACAAGCCTTTGCTTTTATATTTTTAAAATATATATTTCCATCCAACACTCTCATGCGCAAAAGAAATGAAAGTACCAAAAAAGAAAAAGAAACAATATTAGATAAAATAAAAAGTAAAGGGGGAAAAAATAATTTTTTTTTTCAAAGGTTTCATAGTTTATTATTTCAGGAGCACGAAAAATCTTGTGTCAACCCATATTGTTTGATTTAACTATCTTAAATATGTGTACATAAACGAACTGTTAGATCGTCCAGTTTGGTTTATAAAGTAAAACGCAAACTGAACTTATTGACTTTAATTTTGTAATTTTAAAAATATAACTTTATATTTATCTAATAACTGCTGGTACTTGGGACACTTTTGGGCGAACCCTTGTAGCGCGTTATACGAGCCGTAGTATATGATCACTAGTCTATTTCTGAAGCAAGCCGGCAGATAGGAACCGGGTCCGTAGCTGGGCAACAAGTGGACTAGATCACAAGAACTGACTGAATTTTGAAAAATGTATGAGTTTTATATTGCTGTACGACACTTTATATTGACCCCAATTGGGAAACAAGTCAGCGATATATGCCCATGTTGTATAGGGTTGTAACAGAACGTATCCAATCTAAATAACCCTATGGTTTTCTCCTTCACACCTGTGCCTATTATAAAAGCTTTATGATCTACAGAGTGCTATACTAGGACGAATCTTCACTGATTCTGATTTTGAAAATCGTAAATAACTCTAAGTCAATTGTTATTGGACTGTACGTAAACGTTACGTTACATTGAAATTGGATGCCTATATTTTTAAACACATTATTTATAATTAATCTGTAAATTCGTACGTATTAATATTTGGCAGTAGCATCTTTATATACACATGATGCATGCTTGATGCTTAAAAAATTGTATAGTATAATTTCAGAAAAAAATATTTGTAAACAGCATAAATTCTGTGAAAGTTATTATAAACTTTATTATAATTATTATCGATATTTCTTTCACGTGTCGACAGATAAAGGTGTCAGCATTTTTACTGGCTTGTAGCAAATTGAAAAACTAAGTTTTACTTATCACTTTAAATAATAACGGAAAACGCTGTTTAAAATTACTGTGGTAATTTTAAGATTGAATACTTTTGTCTAAGAGAACTCTTTTACCCAAAAGTGGGATAGTCAATATCTGCTAAATATTGTTAAATGCTTTCATACATTTTGTCCCTATCGATCGCTACGATTAACTTTCTTTAAGTTTTCTATAAATTAAAAGTTAAGCTCTGAATTATTAAGTAATATCTAATATCTAAAATTTAAAATATATAAATTCTAGTAAATTGATAAATAAATAACTGTACATAATGTAAAATTCCATTCACTTGGAAGTCGGTATGAAATAGAAATACATGTCCAAAAATTTTTCAATACATTCTCACAAAATGTTCGATGGGGTCAGCAATTACTTAGATTCTAGGTTAGGCATTTCAATATTCAAGTCGAGATATGCATGAAAAGGACCAGAAATGCAGTTAATATATTGTAACACCTGTGAACAAAGGAATCGTGTTAACCGACCTATTTTCCACAGACCTACTTTATTGAAGTTGCAGCGCGGTATCCGCACATAAATAATAGTTCAATAAATATTACTTTGTTATTCTGCAAAACTTATTGTAGTATTTTGTAGTCGAATGATTTTGATACGCCGTTATGACAGAGCGAGCCATTTCGTTACCTACAGTATATTTAGTTCCTTAAAATGCAAGAAAGCGAGAACAGGTCGACTTCTCATTCATTTAAAAACTTTGTATTTTGATTGTCATTTCAGTTTATGTATAAACTAGACTTTTGCCTGGAAGTAATCGGAACTCAGTACGAAGACAGAAGTAGCCTAAGTCAACATTAATATACTAGCTGTACAAACTGCTTTGCCCGCGTGCAAATCAGTGTGCCAAAAAGGATTTTAACGAATTGAACATAAAAGTAGTTATTCTGACTTAACGATAAGAGATAGACATGCTGTCGTAGATTTTTTTGTTGTATAGTAGATCTATATTTTTCTAGTTCATTATGTTAGTGTAATTCTGCTAGGTAATGCGACGACCTCTTCAACAAAATATACATAAAACTATAATTCAATATTAGTCATACCTTGTGAAAGAAATTACCTTTTAGTAAAAACTGTACACATATCCGTTCTGTAGATTTTGAGAAAATTGATTACATACATAGCTTTTGGGACTTTGTTTTATAATAGGTATAGAAGTATAGATACGATTCCAGTACAGTGTACAATTTTATTTGCATATTTCATTTTGATACTTCTTAATGCATTTCTGAAGCTATAGCAAAAAATTACAAAATGAACCGGTTAACTTATATATTTTAACTCGAAGAGCTGATTCAAATGTTCAATTTTCTGTTTTGCTTACTCTTTCTTTAACTTTTTTATGTGTTAGATGTAAGTATTTAAGATGAGAAAAAGTAAATCTAAAACTATATTAAATATTTCAAACTAATTTCTCATTACTAAAAGGATACGATTACTAATTATCACAAGATGTCGAAACGTGATTGAACACATAAAATCGTGCTGGATAGAACACCCGCTCAATAGTCAATACTTATCGACTGTCGCGATAAGCTCTATCGACGGTAAAAGATTTTGTTGCCGATAACAACTTAAAAGCAAGGCTTTTGCTTCATTTTTGAAGCTAATCTCAGTAAAAGATTTCTTTACTAGTAGACCTGAAAAATAAAGTATTCGAATACTCTACTTCAATTAACTGAAAACTTATGCTAGTTCGAAACATCGAAAACCAAAAAGATATTTATAATTTAAACAAATTATGAACAAATTTTAAAATTAATGATTTACGATTAAAACTCTGAGTCTCTGAGTTACAGGATTCAACATGTAGATAGATAGATAATAACACTTCATTTCACAGCATAATAATACATGTTGATAGTCAAAAGAAGTGTCGGTACAATATTCGGCGTTATCGCTATAAGTGATCTCCAGGTAACCTTAGGGCAGAGGGCTTATTAAAATATCAGTGGTGGGGGTGTACAAAGTCATACCATCAGCCCTCCACTACGCGTCACCCTGAGCCGTGGTCCGGCCTCACAAGAGGCACCCTTAGGGACAACGTTCCCCGACGCTAGTAGAGCCTCTGCGCTCTACTGTTTGCATTTTGCAACCTCGACGATGCTTCTGCGCTCGTCCGTCCCGCCCAGTGACGCTGTTAAAGCCGTTTGGGCTAACAGCATACAGTCAGTTCGAAAAAAATAGTCTAGTCACAAATAGTTCTGGAAGATCTAGACTAGCAAGGTAGATTGTATTATTATCTTTAAAAAATATAATAGTAAATATCAGTAGTCAGTTTATTTGAATTCGAATACTTAAATTTAATGTGTCAACTAGTTTTGTTATATGAAAGTGAACATGAAACCAACACGAGTTAATTTAAAAATAAAAACGCTCTTTTGCTGTTGTGTCCCAGTTAACAATTAACAATGGCAAGGCTATTAAAGTCGTCCATGTGTGTTGAATAGTTCAAACCTGCTGCTTGTTAAACGTGTAGTAACTGACATGAAAACACAAATAGAAATTAGGACGATGGTATGTACATATGTATATACTTCACATATATACAATACCAACGTTATCCGTCATTTCAAACGATGGAGGTAAACTGCATAGATTTTTTCATTAATGTTTATTATCTTTAACGTTATTGTCAATTATAAAAATCTTGGGTGATCTCAGGGCGGCCTTTCCTTCACTTTATGAATGATTATATCACCTTTAGTTGGTTACCAAAGAATAGGTACGTTAGGATTGTACATTCAATTCAAAAGCTTTCTTCCTACACACGTCATGTCAATCATAACAAGGATGTCAATTGTAATTGTCTTGAATAAAATACTTTGGAAAAGTGAAAAAAGTTAACTTTTATAGGAGTGTATTAACTCTATTTATAACGAGCCGACAGAATAAAGAACGAAATAATAGAAACTTATTTTAGGAATTTAAAAGTGAACTACCTGCGCCAAATACGCAAATTCTTCATAAGAAGCAGTGTGGCTTTGGCATAATCAAACTTTATATAGAGAAGTGGTAAAAAATAAACAGATAAAATAAACTATTTGCTGTTTACGTTTGTCGATGTCAAACACAAATTAGTTTATCATTTATTTTGCGATATAATACTCGTATATTGACCGTCGGAAAAAGAAAGAATTAGAGGGGCGTTAGAACTGTGTGGAAAATTTTAATATGAATAGTATGAGAATATCTTAAGAAATACGTTCCACTTCATCGTAAGAAGTATTTTTTGATTACTTAGTTAATTAATTACGTTACGATACAAGTACGTTCACTACTTATTAGAAAGGAACGAGTTTTGAATTTTGCCAAAATTTTTACAGATAGGTCTCTTTCGTTCCATGGATTCGATATGCAAAAAGATTCAGTGATGTAGCGAGATCGCTGCAGGCCAGTACGGGCGGTCGCCTTTGCAACTCCGCTTCTCTCAATAAAGAAAAACGGGAATGCTTACAATAGACGCTTTTAACCGTCGGAATGAATAATATTTGTATTTTTTATATGGCTAAACGATGTTGGCAGAAGGAATTACATTTTAACAACGCTTTAAAATGTTTTCTTAGCAAAATCGATTAGGAAAACTCTTGGGTACGTTTGAGTTTATTTTATTATTATGAGACTAAAATGTTTTTTTAGAAAAAACTTAAGGTAATGTTGTAAAAATAAGAAAAAATTAAATAGCGGCCTGTTACTATCGCGTTGCTTGGTACAGGTCTCTTGTCTTCTTTGAGAGATTGGCGGATCGACTCGCCACGGCATTCCAATGCGGATTACTGACAGGTTACAGATATCCCAGGAATTCTATATGCGGATATCGTCACGATGTTTCCTGTACCGTTAAACATATGATGAATTATAAATATCAATTGGGTACAGAATGTTTTATCAATAACGCACTGGTTACACAGGTTCCTGACCGGGGTTTGAAACCGCGAACCCGTATTAAATATTATCTTTCTAAGCTATCACGACTGTGTATGAGAATGATGTCAAAATGTCTAGTTTAATCGTTTGAAATTATCTTTCAAATTTTCATATAGATGGTCAGCTTAATAAGGATTTGTATATTGATATATAATACTTGATATTACTGCACGTGGAAATATCTGATAGCATCGTAAATGTTTGCTTGCTCCGATAATGGAAATGACAATCATAACGCAATTCTATCAAAAATGTGCGGAGGTTTAATTAGTTGCCACATCGTCCCCAGTGCAAAAGGTAAATAATGACTAATATGCATGCGAAATACTTGTAAGCTGCTTTAGTACATTTCTTGATTAATGAAAACAGTACTATTTAATTGAAAGTATAATGTTAATAAACTTAGTGATTTGAATAATTAAGTAAACTATTTTTTTTAAGACATTTAATTAGGTTTCAGAGCTCAGTTGGGTCCAAAGGGGTTGTACAAATTTGTAGTTTAAAAATATATGAAAAAAAAATACACTTTATATGAACAATAACACAAATAATAAAAAAATCACAGATAAATTCTATGCTATTTGTTAATCTGACTAGACATCACCTGTTCAATGGTACTGTCTGATGCAATCTGAAAAGCTTTATAAGGTCTGATGAACTAGGTGGTATCTTCTCCATCAGGTGGATAAGTAATTTATATATAATTTATGTATAGAACAAGGCGTTACTTTGCTATTCACGATATATAGTATTATACTAAGTATACGTATTATAGTAACACATTGGATCTATGAATAAGACGTCCTCCGTTACAATAAAAACTTATGACATGTTATTTGAGCCACTTTTGCTATCTTTTTTTCAAGACGTGGATGCACTTATTTATGAATTATTGATTATTGATTAATTGATTGATGGATTTCATAAATTTTTAGTAATCTTCATAAAGTTTATAGCTCAGGATTATATTTGATAAGTATTTCAGTGATATCAAATATTACTTGTACATTAACAGCAATTTTTGTCCCCCCGTTATTATGACTTTCCCAGATATTGAGAACCCTTCAATAATCATTCACCGCAGACCAAGGGACCGCGAAGCCCGGTGCCAATTGTCACATCACGGTTGGTATCACTTTTGATATAATATAATAGAGAGCTATTTCTAGGAAGAAGGGCTCTGTACTCGAAGTTCATAATCAACCCTTCGTCAATGGGTTGAACGTCCTTAATTAACTGACATACTATTTAGCACTAACAATTTTATTAGTCTTTCTAGTTTTCTTAAATATTATATAATTTAATTATTTAAATTTAAGTTATTATAATTTTACTCTGAAATAAGAAGAACGAAGATGGAGTGCAACTAAATAATGATAACTTCTAAACAAATAAAATAGACACATATATTGGCAGTCTACGTTAGACAACCAGAGTAAGGGAATTAGCATTCGATTTGACTTCATTTCATTAATTTATAAAGCTCATTGTACCTAACTACACTCAGTACGACCTCATTCGAAAGGAAATACTTAAAAATGCTTCTGTAGGTCTCGATCTTTCGTATTTTTGATGTGCGTTTTTTTTATCCCCTGTTGGTGAAAAATGATTTTCTTTCTCAAATTTTATAATTAATATAGATACTTATAGAATTTAACAACCTACCGCACATAATTCCTAACAAATAATTCCGTTTTAATTTCGAACCGATCAAATTATATCGAATACAAGACTCGCCATTAGGACGACTACAAGTAGTCCTTTAAATTATAATTTTTTAATAACCTTTAAATATTAATTAGAATGCTGTAGTTCCTTGGTATGGTATACATTATCTATAGTATCATGTAGATGTTACTTTTATCAGTTAATATTTTATGTTTGAATAGCAGTTTTACCTTTTATGTCTTTAAGAATTTATTAATATTATGTACTTTTGACTTATGACTTTTCGCTTACATAACTTTAAAACAGGTTATTTAGTTAAGTACTGTTAATAGTTACGATACATTCTGACTTCTTATAAAAGATCAAAAAAATATATAAATATATTCGTATAGACTAATACACATTAACTTTCCTCTTTTTTTTTTATACAATCCGAAAGCTATATTAAGTAGCCACTCAAGTTAAGCGCTTTATCGGTGCCGCCACCGCCGCTATCTGATTGTAGGCTAATTGACATCAGCATAGAAAATATAAGTGCCATAATACATCATGGACGCGCCATAAAGAAAAATTTTTTTATGTACCTAGTATTCTACTATTATATGTTGTTTTAATCTTTACGTATAATATAACAAATTTTTGTGCGATTTGCACTAAAATATAGTGCAATTGTTAAGGAACATTTAACTAATAGTACAGTATGATTTTATATAAATTTGACTGAAATAGAACGCGGGAAAAGCTTTTTGACACACTGACTTCCACGCGGGCGAAGCTGTGGTCACAGCTAGTACATAAGAATTATATTTAAAAAAAGTATTTGCACGTGATCAATAATTATTCGATATCGAGCTTTATTCAGGCTCAACTTAATATTATTTATTAACTCGTAAAAATGACTGAAATTGCCCCTTTTCGTGAAATATTTAAAATAAAGAGCGAAAAAAAACATTCGTATATACAACTTACAATTCACTGGACCTTTTCTTAGATTAACTAACTTATTGTTATTTAAAGATTTAGTTTACTATTAAGTTGCTTCTTAGCCTTGTCGCTGGATTGTAACATCAATGAAGTGCTTCTATTATAGATGATTTCTACAATTTAAAATATATATAAAAAAATTCAAGCCCGCCTATTGCCTACACTTTAAAATGTTTCGAAAAAGTAGCGGCCTGTTTATTTGTTAAGTACATAATATATTCCAAAAAGTAAGCTGAGTAAAGTAGCGGCCTGTTACAATCCCACTGCTGGGAATAGGCCTCCTCTCTCCGTTTCTGGAGAGAATGGTTGGAGCTAAGACCTACCACGCTGCTCCAATGCGGATTGCTGGGTTACACATATCAACAGAATTCTCTAGAGATATGCAGGTTTCCTCACAATGTTTACCTTCACCGTGTGATTAATTGCAATTATCAATTAACAGTCTTAATAGAAAAACTCATTGGTGCCTGCCAGGGTTTGAACTCGTCTTCCCTTCGAGAAAATCGCACGGTCTCATCGCTAGGCTATCACGGCTCATGTTTCGAATATTAGAATTCAAATTATAATAAAAAGTTGAAAATGCTGCATCGTGTTTTTTTATTTAACGTTTTTCGCATCGAGGTTGTGTTGGTAGCTGGGTCATTAACTTGAGTCAATAAAATGTTGTTTTGCTATTCTATATACTTGTATATAACGTTCTAAAGCAGTGCCGTGCAAAAATGACTACGATATCTTTCTCAAGACAGTGAAGGGAAGTTAGAGTGGGTATATATAGTATCCATTATCAGGTGAAATCGTCGTCAAGCAGTTAACTATAAAAAAGTATCTACGATTAAGGTTTTCTTTACAAAAAACAAATCTCTCACACAATGCAAACAACGAGTAGGTTACTCCACAGCGCTTAAACACAATTTCACAGTTTAAAGTGAGCGAATCCGTTCTCAGGAATTTAAGTAAGATGTAAGTGGGACTTGCAAAGGCTATCATCATTTATAGCAATCAAACGAGTAATCATACTAATATTATAAATGGGAAAGGTTGTCTGTTACGCTTTCGCGGCTAAATCACTGACGCTACATATATAGATGACATTTAGTGGAATTAAAGCTTATATGCTGAGCTAACATGTAGGAAAAAAATATATTGTTTTTTTTTTCGGGAATCGGATAAGGAAAAATATAGAGGTTAAAAAGATATTTCCACATATTTCAGGGTATTTTAATGCTAAAGTTAAAGCTAAATAAGTCGAAAGTACCTATATCTGATATTGCGCCGTTTTTTATATTGTTTTAACCTTTGAAAAGTGCTACAGTGAAGTAAATTAAATTAAACTAATTAAAAATAGTACATTTTTTACGTCCATAATCTACTATAAGCAATTGATGGAAAAAAGGAAATAGGTTATAGGTGGCCTACTATTTAATATTTATTCATACTAACTTCTATAAACTCGTATCATACCCAAATTTTAACATGGTGTTGCTCTACAGGGAGGGAACTTGTCTAACTTTGTAATAAGCATACCCCACATAATTAAAAAGCTTTTATATTAACTTGGACGAGAATCGGATCTAAACGTCATTCAATGTTATGGTAGCCTTATACATTTAATAAATAGGGTAAATTTATATTTAAACAAGGTCTACCCGTAATTTCGTAAAAATATCCTTATGTAGTGTGTGTGTTTCTTGATGCTGGAGGAAAAAAATAGACTTTTTATGCTATTTATTAGACCTGTAAGTACAATTTCCATTTTATCGATTTATAGAAGCAGGCGTTACTTTGCGGAATTCTATATTACAAGCAATATAACAGAACTAACTACTTTGCTATAATCCGCACGGGTTAAGTGAATGCATGCAAAGCCAATGTGTATGAAGCAGGTAAAATCTACGAACCTTATACATGCAGGACAAGCCACCACATGCACCCCAAGGCGCAATTCACCAGCAACAACGCACACAAAAGCAGCACACACACCCACCACCACAATCTTGACGATCCTTTCGCCCCGAAACCGAAGCATCATCAGGAGGATAGGCTCCACGACAAAAATCGTAATGCGCCGCGCTACCCATACAAGCAGTCATAAATAGTTCAACTCCCACCAATACCCTCCCCTCCGAACACATGTAGCAAAACGGAATTAGATACATTTACTTGCTCGTTAATTAAATGAACATGGTTATTTTTTATTATCTCAAGTTGCTCTAACGTATTGAGTCGGAGTCCCTTATCACAAGTGTGGAGAATATGAAATGAATGGTCATTAGGCACTTTATGACCGCTTTCCAGCAAATGTTTTGCATAATTAGAATTTTGTGGTTTATTATTCCTAAACGCAGCCATATGTTCCCGGAATCGAACCGCAAAACTTCGGCTAGTCTGACCCACATATGTACCGTTGCACTCAGGACAATCTATTTTATAAACCCCAGATTTTTTACCCTTATCTAATATATCTTTATTTTTATTTTTGATTGGTTAGTTTTAAAAGAGAGTTTAGTACCCGATTTTGATTTAAATATATTTGCCAATAGATCTGATAATTTTCCAAAGTATTTTTTCCAAAGTGAGTCAGAGTCAGAGTTTTAAAAGAGAGTTTAGTACCCGATTTTGATTTAAATATATTTGCCACTCGATCTGTTAATTTTCCAAAGTATTTTATAAAGCCAGTCTGACTTACTTTGGAAAATTAACAGATCGAGTGGCAAATATATTTAAATCAAAATCGGGTACTAAACTCTCTTTTAAAACTAACCAATCGCTTCGTAGTTTGTTGTGTAAAAATAAAGATATATTAGATAAGGGTAAAAAATCTGAGGTTTATAAAATAGATTGTCCTGAGTGCAACGGTACATATGTAGGTCAGACTGGCCGAAGTTTTGCGATTCGATTCCGGGAACATATGGCTGCGTTTAGTAATAATAAACCACAAAATTCTAATTTTGCAAAACATTTGCTGGAAAGCGGTCATAAAGTGCCTAATGACCATTCATTTCATATTCTCCACACTTGTGATAAGGGACTCCGACTCAATACGTTAGAGCAACTTGAGATAATAAAAAATAACAATGGTCACTTAATTAACGAGCAAGTAAATGTATCTAATTCCGTTTTGCTACATGTGTTCGGAGGGGAGGGTATTGGTGGGAGTTGAACTATTTAAGACTGCTTGTATGGGTAGCGCGGCGCATTACGATTTTTGTCGTGGAGCCTATCCTCCTGATGGCTTCGGTTTCGGGGCGAAACGATCGTCGAGATTGTGGTGGTGGGTGTGTGTGCTGCTTTTGTGTGCGTTGTAGGCTTGTCCTGCATGTATAAGGTGCGTAGATTTTGCCTGCTTCATACACATTGGCTTTGCATGCATTCACTTAACCCGTGCGGATTATAGCAAAGTAGTTAGTTCTGTTATATTGCTTGTTCCATTTCATCAATAAAAGTTCAATATTGCGGCTAGAGCTGTGAAAGCGTAATAATTAGACTGATAGACAGATTTTTGCATTTATATAATTATTGCACCAAGTACTAATTTTATAAAAATGTAATTATACTGGTAAAATAATAATAAAAATGTCATTTCGCAAGATTCAAGTAAAGTCACGAAACACAAAACCATTATTGGCCCTCATAGTAAACGCTGTTATAATTACGTGGCTCAATATTATTGTACGTTATATCCATAGTTAAAGGTTTTCGTGGTTAATAATATGGGCAACCTACCCTCTTTAATTATACTCGGTGAGTTTACAAGCATTTTCTTGAGAAAAATGTTTAAATGTAGTTTAACGAAGTTTGCAACTTTTATCTGATAATAGATGACTGCATCAAAAATATATTCTCGCGTCGTCTACTATAGAGAGAGCTTCGTTGATTTTATCTTGGACCCTGAAAGCAGTCAGCCAAGTCAAATATTTTAAAAAGTTCTGAATGTTCATTTAAATTTGCTGCATCAATTTTAAATCGAAAAATATGATGACATCAGTCTATATTTGTAGAATACATTGTATTCTACAAATATAGTACAAGTACTAGAAATAAGAATGTAGTATGAAGCAGGACTTTAAGCACGTTGACATATTACTACTTTGAGTTATTAATTCTTTTTCTGGTTAATAACTATATTAAATCAGAATAAGCTAAATTTATTGTGATAGCCCAGCGGTGAGACGACTCTTAAGAGAAGTTCAAGGGACCAAAACCGGGCAGGCACCAATGAGTTAAAACACATACGGCTAATTGACAATTGCGATTATTCACATGCTTTTCGGTGAAGGAAAACGTCGTGAGGAAACCTGCATATCTCTAGAAAATTCTGGAGATATATATACCTTCCAATCCGCATTGGAGCGGCATGCTGAGCTCCAACACTTCTCTCCAAAAATGGAGAGGAGTGTGCATAGGCATTATGCCCAGCGATAGTAACAGACATTTACTTTACTTTATCTGTTTATTATTTTATTTGTTTTCCCTTTGATTACAAACATAAAAGTAGGAAGATATTAAAGAGGAAAAGAATATAACAATTTATAACTTGCCAAAAATATTTCACAGACAGTCAAAAAAGTTGATTACGCTGATTGTCAGATCTATACAAAAATACCTATTTCAAAACTAGTTTTCTCGTGAGCCCCTAATTTTGGAATAAAGTACGGAAATTTACAGGAAACATGTACAACACCTTGAATAAATAATATAGTGAAATAAGTGAACACAGCACATGTGAAATTTAAGAAAAAATGTATCAAGATGTTAACACACAAGGGATAACGTTTCTTTTGATAATCATCTATCATTCTCCATTTGAGTCGTAAACTGAGACTTTTATCTGAAAGGCGGCACGTTAAATGAGATAGTAAAACTTTTTATAGCACGATCACAGTTTTAATGTGCATGTGTGGCAGGTACTATTTGACTTTCGCAAGTGATTGGTTCAGTATGAAGATTAAAAGAATAAAAAACTATCTAGTGATCTACTAATAACTGAGTTTTGCATGAATTTACCAAGAGTTACCGGGTTCAAACCCCGAGCAGCCACGTAAACCGTATGATAACTTTATGTTTATTTATATTACCATTCAAAAATAGGCTTGTAATAAAGAAAAACAGTATAATCAGTATAATCAGTAAAAACAGTATAATTATATAATTAGCACTTTACAAATATTGGGATATATATAACTCGTCTATCAGCATGGGACCAGGCCTAATGGGTTTGAGCTCCGATACTCCTGTCAAAATAGCAAGTTGAAGCTTTGTCAAGCAGTAGATTATTAGGAGTTCCCTCTTTACGAATAAAAGTAATAAAACTATGTTTTAATAATCATTTGATTACATGTAACCAAGGCCTTAATGAAGGGCTCTTTATAATTGCACTGTACTGTGTAAAAATTCATAACAAATAAACAAATAGGATGAAAGTACCACAGAGAAAACTAATTAACAAAATAGCTTTGTTCGTGGTTTGCATTGAATTTGGCCAGTCAACGATACCAACGCAGTCGTTATATAGTCTTATATATGTTTAAAAAATGTATATTTGTCTGTTTGTTCTTTATACACTCCGAAACGGCTGGACTGATTTTAATGAAATTTTCAGACAATTTTTAGAATGATCCAGCGGATGATCCTGTACAGTTTGGTGGCGATCGGAGCATTTTTTTAACTCTTGAGTTCTGTTTCGAGGGGACTTCGATACCAGACTGAGCTAGCACTGATATAATATTTAAAAAACATTAAATAACCAGGCATCAGTAACAGCTACAACAATATGAAATTGATTTCAGAATAATAAGTGAATTCGTAGTATCAGCTAAAAAATTTCAAATTAAATAAATACTTTCACCCTTTTATAACGTAGCACGGGTTAAAAGTCTTTAAATGGATATAGAACATTTTAAAAGCGTCGAAGAAACGTTAACTAAGCATAGAGGCATAATGCAAGCCCCTAAATTATCCTCATAGCCCGAAAAAAGCTCTACGTAAAAATGCAATTTTATAGTCAAAAGAAAGTTATTTTTGGTGGAGATATGAAAGTAGCATTGTACAATGCAGACATCAAAAGCCACGTTATCAAAGAGTGTTGGCATGTAGGGTAGCGTGAGGCGCCCCCTTCAATATAAGTTCCTGGTAGTTCGAATTTTACATTAAGCCAATCCCCCATGCGAATTTTCTTTTTTCTTTGTGTTTGAAATGGGTACGGTGAGAATATTTCTGGTCAGGTATAAGATTTTAATAAGGCAGGCAAAACATTAATAAGTTAATAAAAATAGCAGTACAATCTAATTTTCGTACTTATAATTAATCCCATTATTATGAAAGTGATCTAAGTCAGATAATTCTTGTTTCGCGATTTTTAATGAATTGCATTTACATAAATTTAAAAAAATCTTCACTTTATGCGACCTTTTTATTTAGAATTTGACTAGTTTTTATTAATGGAAATATATTATCAATTTGAAATTTAGTGTGAATTTCAAATAAAAACGTTGTTAACGTTTGAATTGACTTAGGCCACTTTTATAATTATGGGGACAATTGATCTAAGAATTACACATACATTACTTACTACATTGTAAAATGTAATTCAGAACTAACTAACAGAACAGAACTAAGCCTGGTCCCCAATTGTGACTTCGTTGTAAAGGACTGGAGAAATAACTAACTTAGTATTAGCTGCTTGATTAATAATGTTGAAGACAATAGTGTATATTCAATATTATTGATGTGAGAAAAACTATTATAAAGTAGGAGATCGCATATCTTTTATAGTATGGGTATCAATCAAAAGCTGTGCTAAGGATAAGGCTATAAAATTGTTGTTTAACCTTTTTTCTTGGCTAAAAAAATTGTGGGATAACAAAAAGTACCTATAGTTTTTTCATATTTTTATATATTTTTTTAAAAGCATTGAACTACAATATTTTCAATGATATACTCTCATACTCAGTTATACAATCAAAGTGATCCTTCTGATTGAGCTAACTGAGCTCGTTGCTTGATTGGTACTACAGGACTCTGAACTAACCCGATATTTGTAGCATGAATAAAGCTGGATATATTTTTTTATTAATTCACATTCAACTTCAATAAATTTTTAGTCTATTAAGTAACGGTTTCAATATTTTCTTTATCACCGTATATATCGGTATATTTAGATGTTTGCTGGTTTCAGACTTCGTTTTATTCTTTTGCTTTGTCCACTGCTGGACAAAAGTCTCTTCATGGGATCTCTATAACAGACGATCTCGTAGCGCTCGAATCCAGCGGCTCCCAGCGACCTTTTTGAGGTCGTCAATCCATCTCGTAGGTCTACCAATACTGCGTTTTCCGGTGCGGGGTAAGACTTATCGACTTTACTGAAATATTAAACATATAAAATAATGTAAGTCGGCTTATCGGCGGAATTAATATCAAAAGTTTATTATGTAAGGCCGACGTTCTGAGGCGTATGCCAATGGACTAGGTATAATATAGTACAAAAACACCAACATTTGCTTTTAACTTTACTACAGAACCGATTTATGCGGACAGCGACTGGTTGTCCATGGTTCATGCGGAACGTTGACCTCCATAGAGACCTCAATCTCCCTACCATTACTCACCTCTTTAAACGTTTTTCGAAATCTTACTTCGAGAAATCTGAGGTACACCCGAACCCCGTTATTTCAGTTTCAGCCGGCGAAGAAGAGGTCCCAGTTTTCTGACGTCGGTCGGTCGTGGCTTCTCGCCACCCTTCCGACGCCGCAATGACTAATCTGAGTCAAACCATCAACCCTTCACTACACGTCGCCCTAAGCCGTGGTCCGGCCTCACAGGAGACACTCTTAGGACGACGTTCCCCGACTTTAGTAGAGCTTCTGCGCTCTACTCTCTGCACTTCGTAACCTCGGCGATGCTTCTGCGCTCGCCCGTCCCGCCCGGTGACGCTGTAAAAGCCATTAGGGCTAACAGCGCACAGTCAGTTCGATAAAAAAAATGCTTTTAACATTTTAATATTTAACAAACAAAGAATCTATGATTTCATTACAAAATGTATCTTTATTTTATTTAGAAGTTTTAATCGCATAATATTTTTCAGAAGTTATAATACGTATTATAGTATTCATTTTCCCAGAAAAAGAAATTAAATTATCGTTTGAAAATATGAATTAATTTATCAACATTTGTCAATAACACGATATACCTGATCTTAAAACTCGGCGTGTAAGAAAATAAACCTATAAACGTACAAATAGTTTATTAATATAGAAATGGCTACGAAAGCGTTTCTTAGATTGTTACAAGATCCCTCATGTAAAAACAACAGTTGCCTTTAATATTATAGTTCAGTCAAGTCTAGTTGTCATAGAAATGTGGATCACAACACAAATTTTGGGTCCCGAATAACACGTCCATAGTAATAAGCCTAATTCAATAACCTTGTAACAGCCGTCAACTTTAACAAGTCTGTAAGTGATCAATACTCGTTTGTCTAAATTAATCAGATATGTTACACAGATGAAGGCCTGTAGAGATTAATTTCAAATTATCTTGAAGCGAAGACGTCGAGATAAATAATAAATTGATGTGAAATGATTTGAGCTCCAAGAATTGGTAAAGAACTCTACCAAACTTTGTATTGTAAAAAATTACTCAATCTTTAAGAAGAATTTTATGTTGTTGACAACTACTACTTTATATATTTTTTTTATTATTTGCATATTTGAAATGATGAACAGCTCTTCCTAATCTACTTGCCCAACATTACCCATGTTCCTCCGCGAAAATCAACTTACCGCGTCTTAAATGAGAAGGCTCTAGAGAAGGCTACCGACTAAAATAGTTCTCAGCTCTCATGAAAATGACCTTTAAGATAAACAACATCAACAACATCGCAAATGATACTTTTGTAACGTTACTCCTAATACTTTCGCGATAGAGTTAAAGTAAATTCAAATTGCTATAAAAATGCCAAAAAACAACAACCTTCTTAAGCTCTACTTATTCATTGGATTCAGTTTCGAAAAATCCTTTTCTAACATTTTAAATTTCAAAAACAGAAAAGCATTCTCATTCTGTGATTTGAATGAGGTGTAAAATAAAAATATAAATAAATAAAACGTCTTAAGAAAGATATACCTTTTTTTATAAATGTTCACCCTTTTGCGGTCCTTATTAACGAAACATTTTTCTATACATAGAACAGATAGAACACAATTCAACATTCGTGGAGGTCGAAGTAGCTGAATAAATGAAAGGAAGTGCGAGTATCAACGGGGCGAGTAATTCATTGTGAATAATAAATGAAGTGTCTCAAGATGGAATTGTTGCTCGAGGAAGTGGCACTGACAAGAACGGATCCCATTACGCTGGCTGCATATGATCTCTTTAATTAAAACTTACCCTTCCTAGATACAATTGTGTAACAAAAACAATAGGAACAGTTTAAGAATTTCAATGTCCTTGTTTAAGACACAGAAAATAACAGACACTGTTTAACAGAAAATAAAAATATAGGTTAATATATATTAATAATTGCTAGTATTATCAGACAATATGCCACAAATAGGACTTTGAAAACAAGTAAACTTTTATATTTCGTAGCCAAATATATGTGTAAATCAATTCAGAAAAAATATAATTATAAAATGTTAGTGTATGAGGTAAACAATGAATTAACGAGAGACTTAAAATTTAAACTAACATAGACGGTTTAACCTGCGAAACTAATTAAAGTTTATTTTCTACAAAGCATATTTTACTCGTATAGTACAAAGAGAAGAATATTACTGAAGCATGCAAAGGCAGCTTGTGATCACTTCTGAGCAATTTCTCACAACAATCTTGCATGTGAATAGTTTGAATATATGTTTCATGCATTACAAATAACAAATCTAAATAAAATGATTCCAAAAACTCTTACAAAATCCTCAAATTTCCTGGTATCGGCTAGAGACAAGCATATTGTATTTAGGGTTATTCATTTGCTAAAAGCATTAAACAGTAAGGGCCTAATAGGTAGTGGTTCCTTGTATAATACAATAAGCTGTAGGTTTGATTCGTGGTTAAATATGGACGAAATTATAAAAAATGACAATATCACTAAAATTTCTTATATATGAAAATGAATGTTTGTCCCTTATAGACTCCGAAACAGCTGGACCAATTTTAATGAAATTTTTAGATAATGTTCCGATTGACCCAGCGGATGTTCATAAAAAAGTAAAGTGAAAAAAGTTTGGTGACGATCGGAGGATTTTTTTACCTCTTGAGTTCTGTTACGAGGGGATTCAATCCCAGACTGGCCCATAGTAACATGTGGCCAGACAGCTAGTATTTTAATAAAAGTAGGATGCATAATCAATAAAAACAAATCTTGATGATTAAAAAAAGAGGCGTATACTCAGAAATTTTGGCAGTTCTTAACAGCTTTTAAAAGTTAAATGGGGTATAGCGTATCTGAGTCTGAAATGTAATCATTTATTCATTCACTTCGAATGAAAAATATTTAAGAAAAAAATATTTTTAACAATAGCTGACCGATACAGATCTAAGCGTAAACGAAAGTTCGTTAAGACGTGAGAGCGGCCTCTAAATAAGTCATACTTTAGAAACAATACACGTTTGGCCTGTGAAGCACGACATAATATAGTGCACTCTTGTCAAACGCGTACGAAAACAAAATCACTTTAGGCTGTTAAAGCGTTACACCGTTTCTTCTCAATAACGGATAATAAAGTTAGTTAGTTTGTTAGTTTAATTGTGTGTATGGCAAAGTTACATCTGTCATGGTCACAAGTGGACACTCATTAATCACATAGAACATATTTCTACTACTATGCATAGGTTAAAATTTCGAGATATGCGATAACGCGTTTCCAACTCTATTTCCAATTTCACTTACAATTTCAACTCCTTAGTAATTATAAACCAGGAAATTTATCTCAAACATCACGCAATTAAGAAATGACATTTTAAATAAAAAAGAAAATTTAAATTTGGAATTTTACAAAAACGTTTAACAGTGTCTGTGTTTTCGTTTAATATGCATCGTGTATACTTTGTTTGGTGAATTGGACCATTGTTGCATATTGATTGGACAATAGCAAACTGTGCCCGTATGACCTAGATATTGCCTGTGACCTAACACCAAACGTGTTTCGATCGTATCTCACTAGACTAACGAGAGTGTGGAGCTTACAATCAAATAACTGGGGATCGGACCTAGTTAGACTATAGTGATCGGAGATAAATTGTGTAACATCTTCTCTTACATAATATTGACAATAGCGTTTAAACTTCATTTTTATTTCTGTGCGAAAGAAAGAAGACTTTTTGTAGGCAGTATTTTATAGAAACTTTTAGTATGGGTATCCAAACCATAACTTTTAAACTTAAATGAAACCTTAAAAACTTAAATAAAATGCAAAACGTTACGTTTGCATTACGTTATGATACTTTAATGTTCGTATTTTTCAATATAAATTTTAAGTAAATTACATTGTGTGGATGTGTCACACTGGGCCAAAATGATCTGAGAAGTTGTTTCACTAAATAAAAATAATTTGTTTATGGCTTCTTAAATACTAGTAAATCTCAATTGAACGCATTAACCGATTTAAACGATGTTAAGTTCGATTAAACGCTCGCATCATATAAATAATTTATTACTCGACCCGTAATATTATTCTTCACTTCTTTCATAAAGGAAGTACTTTAAGCGTCGTCATTTTATTTTGTATTTATAATGAAATATTCACCTTCATCAAAGAAGAATTTCAATACTGAATCATGTCTCTAATGCCGTTAAGCGTAAATCAATCGCACTTACACAACGCGTGTTACCGATTACTAAGGTTATGTATTGAAAAACAATGGATTAGTTTTTAATACACCTGTTATAATAATATCTATATTAGTTGATGTAATAATCTAAAAATATATAGTGTTTTCTGATGAAGTTATTTTTTAAATAATTTGTTGTGAATAATTCGAACCATGTATTGTATATTTTATATTTAACTATTAAATGTTTATTGTTTTATATTAATCGAAAGCGAGTCATCATTTTATAGAGTTCTAAACAATCAAGTAGTCATACAATCAGTTATTTGCTCTCCTGAATGGACTGAATATTATATACCTGCAGCATAAAGCAGCGTTGTAGCGTTGCGGTGTTGTGTTTTCTACACTCGAAACATTTTTTGAATAATTTAACCATCCATACCCTTAACCCACTCTAAGTGGGGTCGGCACAACATGTTACAAACATGTTGTTACATGATTTAACTACGGATTTTACGGCTGCCTACCGGACTTCAACTTACCTTACTCGTATTTTACGACCCCTCGGTAAGAAAAAGGGTGGCCTAGTCTACTCAGCCGGATATCACACGGCGGGTCGACTTACCTTAGTAGCCTTTTATGACACCTCGGTAAGAAAATGAGGGTGATCTACTCAGCCGGATACCACACGACATTTTTGAAACTTGAAATTGAATTAAAATTATACTTAGGCATTCTGTGAGTAGACACAATTAAAAAAAAATAATGTCGTACTAGATAATTTTCGGGGTTTAAACCGCGTCTGAGAAATTGTATTCGGGTAAATTGTAAGATGGCTAGCTATAGATATCTAGTTATAAACGAAAGTCGGGTTTTCACTGGGACTATGAATTTCATTAGGATAGAAAGACTACTAAGAACTGCGTGTATACAAAATTTCGTACTAATCCGTTCACCGGTTTGAGTGCAAGAGCACTGCAAAGCCATACTCAAACTTTTGCCTTTGTAATAATAATACTAAAGAGTAGATTTATTTTTAATAAGCCTCCATAAGTAAGAATTTAAAATAGGACTTACTCTTCTTTTTTACTATGATGTATTGAGTATTAATTTCTCCGATTTTTTAAAAATATCTAATTTCTCTTGAAAAACGAAATCACTGCGATACATGTTACGAAAATATTCTCAACAATCGCACGTTATAAAGCAAAATAAACACTCCAAAGCTTTGTGCGTTTGTGTGAAAGTCAAGTGGCGTGAAATATCCGGGCAAGACCTAGTTTCCAGAATGTTTTACGTGGTAGCGTATGAGGAGAATTAGCATAAAGAAATGGCGCAGTTTTAATTTTATACTTTAAATCGAATACACGAGATACGACCACGCCTTTAATTTCATTTAACAGACAAAATGGGATCATGCCAACACAATGAAAAGAGAAAGTTCTCCGTAAACGGATATTTATGTTTATCATACTATCTATGATTATCAATAATGAAAATAGTGTTTTTGGACTTGGAACTTAAGCCCGTAGCCCACTGTGGTTTGCGCCATGGTGGACAGGAAGAAATCGTGGGCGATTTCACTCTCTCTCACTTCGACATTCTGCGCGGATTGGATCACTTATAATCAACTAATTGTTGTATCAAAAAATTAAAAAGAAAGTCTTAAATCATACGTTAGCCACTAGAGACTTTAATAGAATGTATAATTATTCAGCATAAAATAAAGTGCTCGGTATAAATTTCATAAGTCAAAGCGTATTTAGGTACACTGCCGGGCCTATATTGGATGCCGAATACAAATTAGCATCTCACAGGCATGTGACAAAATACACTCGAACCGTAGACTTAATGAACGGAGAACATTGTCATTAAACGGCTTTAGATATACCTGTGAAGGTTTAGGATAGAGTCACTGACTACATTAGGCAGTTTCACGGCAGCTTCGGGCTCATTGATAAGGATTATCGACGTGTAAAGGACGCGCCGCCCAAATTGTAATCTTGCTAAGCTTGAACGTGTGAGATGTTTAGTTAGGTAGCTTCACCGTATGTATGACAGGTACGCTGTATGAATAAATACAATAGAATTATTTCATGTGGTAAAATGTTGTCAATTCACATCAACCGGGAATGGCATACTAAATGTACCTGTTATATCGTTCACGTCACCTTTATCGTTTAATAAATTACCCTCAATTATGCAATATGTCTTTTTTCTGTTCCCGAAAGAATAACTGAATTAGTTAATTCGATATATTAGATTAATATAAGCATTGATTGTGCTTTGCTTTGTTATAAGTGTTAATATTGGTCCAGCTGTACGTGAAAACTTACCAAACAGATAGACAGACAGTTCTTAGTATTTGTAATATAAGTATGGGTTGTTTTTTCTATGCGTCTTACTATGGATTATTTTTAAATCTTTATTGTATTTTTATCTTGTTTAATACGCTTATACTGTTTATCAATTAATATTAATTGTTGAACCAACTTCTTTATTTTATGATTATGTATAAATATAATTTAAATCCGCGCGTGTGGTGTCCGGCTGATTAGAATAGACCACCCTCATTTCTTACCGAGGGGTCATAAAAGGCGACTAAGGTGAGTTGACCCACCGTGTCACATCCGGTTGAGTAGAATAGACCACCCTCTTTCTTACCGAGGCGACGTAAAATACGACTAAGGTTAGTTGACATCAGGCAGGCGGCCGGTCGTAAAATACGTAGCCAAATTATGTGACAACATGTTTTTAACATGTTGTGCCGACCCCACTTATTTATTTATTTATACATTTTATTGTACACCACAACGAGAAAAGGAAAATGGACGGAATAAAAAATGCAAAAAAACATGAATTGTACCGTACAAAAGGCGGTGTTATCGCTTTGTAGCGATCTCTTCCAGACGGCCTTAGGGTTAAGGAGAACTGTAGCGACTATGTGGTGCACTAATCTATACTTAAATACATACAAATAATACACACAAATACAAAAGCAAAATATTTACACGTCATAAAAATATTTAAAAAGAATATATATGAGATCTATAAACTTATAAATATTATATAATAAATACGTAACAATTAATCAAAATATATAAAAATAATATATATTAATTGTTGTTAGACAAATAATATTGCTTAACTTAGTGGGGGACTTAGAGTGGGATAAGGGTAGGAGGATGATGATGATGTTCTTACAGGTAATAAATAAAAAAGTGATATTTAATTTATTTTGTAGAAACATAATTACTGCGATTTTCAAATTCAGACAATTCAAAATCTCATGTTTGTTTCGAAGTTCGAAGTTCGAAGAAGTTTGAAGTCAGCAAGTTAACGCAAGTCGTCGCGGACGGTCACAAGCTTCCAATAAAAACTAATGGAGATCCGCTTAGCTGCTCCACTTTGCTCAACAAAGCGAACGAAAATAGACATTTGTTTATAAAAACATCTATTTAGGTTTATTCCACTCTTTTGTTTGATCATCTAATTTGTGTAACAAAAAGAGGGCATTTAATTAATGTATATTAAACACTAGAACCTTTGATCGTTAAGTGACGTTTAGAAATTATAGCGAATATTTTCTCTAAGAGAGGAGAGAGAGAGAGTATTTAAGTAAATGAGAGCGTAAGCAGACTTCAAAGATTAACATGTTAGAACTGCTCGTAAAAAAATACGTGGTTTATTTCTAAATGTATCACATTTTACCTGCTAAAGAAAAAAAATATATATTTAAGTTAATCTTTGTAAACTTGTGTTGATAACTTTTACTTTTCTCTGTCTGGTCCTCCAAATATTCTCCGTAAGCGATCGCTTTCAGCAATAAGACCGCCTCTATATAGTTTGAATTTTCCTCCAACCAGTTATTTATGTTTTTTCTACAAAAAGTATAAAAAAATAGATAAATGTGCAAAAATCTGCGTACAAATAGCTCAGAAGGTGTTATCAATAATTTGAAGTTAATGAGAAATCTCACTGGAGAACCGTGACTTTCGTAAGGTGAGTAAAATAAATAGTACAGCTGGTAATAAATGCTTTTAAATTCAATGTTCCAATTATTCTTAATTAAAAATTTTTCATTTTATATTCATTAATCCCATAAGTATTTTCAAAAACTCATAAGTGCTTGCCATAAATTTAATCCTGCAAACAACTGGTAAGTAAGGGTTACGGACTATCATTACACGGCCAGCATAGCGTATTTCAATAATTTTTATTAAGCTAAAGCGCAACCGAAATCCACTTTGAACAGAAAGCAGCCGCGAAATCGATTCAATTGAAGTAGAATCTTGCGCGAAGATAAAGTGGTATCAAAATGTCCTGACTCCGCGCCAGGATTCCCTCTGGCATTTTGCCAAGCTTCAAGTTACATTTCGGTATACGATCGAGTAACACGCAGAGAATATTTATTACTACAATTATATTACTATTGGTATAGACTAAGTTATGTTCTTTTATAAATGGCATATATCCAAAATAAGTCCACAGCGAAAGCTGGAATTTTAATAAAGTATATGACATTAGATACGTTTTTCTGAAAACTTCCGAACTGGTAGTTTGCTTATATCGTGAAAATAAGCATTTTCTACATTTTCACTTGACTATAGAACACATGACGAATTTTTAATGTCATTAAGCGTATAAGTTTTTATAGCTATCTCATAACATAGGGTCATATCAGGAACCCATGAAAATCAAGTTTTATAATGGTTATTCTATCACGGCTTCATTTGCGTAACTAAATCTCAAAATATACCGCTATGATTACAACATTCAACATTTTTCTTACAAATCTGTTATTAGCGGTATTACCCCCTTGTGGTATCCAGCTAAGTAGAATAGACCGAGGTGTCGTAAAAGGCGACTATAGTAAGTTGACGTCAAGCAGGCGGCCGGTCGCAGAAGAACTAGCCAAATCACGTAACAACATATTTAAAATATGTTGTGCCGTACCACTTGGAGTGGGATAAGGGTAGGAGAATAATGATGATGATGTTATTAGCGGCATTATCCTTGTTATTGAGTTAAAAAATGATATTTCTATATATACCGTTGCAGTTTAATATTTTATAATCAAAATTCAGGAACATCTATGATATATAATGCTTATAATTGTACCGCTCTCCAACAACGACGACAAGCTCTTGAATGTTTTGAGCATTCTCAATGTTTCTCAATTGATGTGCTGTCATTCCGCTTCTTCAGAATCCAACAAAGTCTTTACTATAGACACATCAAGTTTGAAACGTCTATTGTTGCAATAAACGGTATTATTCTTCTACATCTTTATAGTTTAAAATGTGAAAAACGTGCTGTTTATGTTGAATTAACAAAACGGGGAAGTTGTCTCTGTTGATCAGTGGTATATACCACCAGACATAGAAACATGTCTTCAAGGATTAATTAACCCATTTAACACTTATACCAGTGATCTGAATGAACTCTTGTATAAAATTATTATTATTTAAGTTAATTAAAATCTGACAGATTTTTACAGTATTCAAAGCCGACAAAAATTTTCAGACACAAATTTTCATTTTATTAATAAATTAATAAACACATATTGTCATACTAAAATTTAATTGTACAAACGTTTATATATAGGTTTTGAATACTCAATGTAAAATAAATACTTCGACTTAAGAATATTTTAACCTCAAACAGCTCATTATACAAGTCTAAATAAACTCTATGTCTGTTAATGTGGTACAATGAATCCACACAATTAGATGGACGCTCTTTCATGAATAAACATTAGAATATATGTTAATGATATGTATTTGTTCGTGCTTCATTAGACACGTAAAAGTAAATAATGGTAAAATTGTGATTCAAGAGAAGCGATGGTAGATTTAAATCAATTACAGATTCTCTGGTATTCTTTTCGACTTTCCGATTTGACCAAACTATCAACCACATCCATTTTACCTATTTGTCGAGTAATTTTCTTTTGTACGTTTTATATAAAAGATAGATATTAACAAAATTTTAAATATGAAAGTCTTCTATTTCGAAACGTCAATATATTATTAGCCCTAACAGCTTTTAGAACATCACAGCGTGGAAGCAGGAACAATCTGACAATACGTTCACATCAAAGTTTCTAATGTTACTAAGTTACAGAATATCTTACATACATAATATATAGTCTTCTCTTAACGTCAAATAAAGTCGTCTCATGACGTTCGCACTCCTGTAACGGAATATGTATGTGTGCTCGTGAAATTTCATGTAAGTTTGGAGAGAAAGTTGCATATACTGCAAGTACACTTTCGAATGATGACAAGTGATTGATGACTCATTTATCACGTATTCTTAATTTGTTTATTAGACCACAAATACAGCCTCACTTTTCATGCAAAGACCAAGCAATCGTATGTAATATTAAGTTATATTACATACGATTTATTGTATGAAATATATATATATATATTAGTATTAGTAATATAAATATATATATATATATTGTATATAATATGTATTATATACGATTATGAGTAACAATCCACAATTTGTTTAAAAGATTAGTAACAGGTTCATGTTAAGGATCTGTTTACTTTTTTAATGTTCCTACTAAGCTAACAGACCCTCGAGTTTTGAATTTAAATACTATAATGTAATATGGATTGAAATTTGCTATAGATTTATAAAAATCATTAAGTGATGGAGTATTATTTGATCTCAAAAGAGGTGCATTGGCATACTGTTTTTAAAGTCAATGAATTTCGTTTCTGTGTCTCCTTTTGTGTTTAGTTTTATGCCCGACCACCTGTTACTGTACCTTATAATTATAGACATTGGTGCAGATAGCTATGAAACAGCACTTCGAAATTCTATTGCAAATAGTTATTATTAATATGAACTGTAAACCGAAGAGGCATTAAATTAATCACTTACCGTACAGCTGTGGCACACTTTGTTTACATATTGTCTAGTTCGCACATGGGCTAAATTTGTGGCTTTCTACTAAATAAAGAAAGCCGTTCTTAATTTAACTTTTCTTTATTTAAACTATATTTATAATTAGGGCAATGAAATTATACTCATTATTAATATAATATTATACTCATTATTAAACATAGAGTTTCACTGTATATTTTTAACTCATCGAATTCTGCGTGCAGCCAATCAGTTTAGGAATAAAACGCTACTGGCAATCACATTTAAACGATATATGTTTTCAATTATGGCATCAGTAATAAAATTTTGTCATAGAAAAACAAATAAGACGACTATTGTAACTATTTTAAATATGAGATAGCTTCGAACACGGTCGTTTACTACCATCATACCAATAAGACAAAGCCAAAAGTTGTTGTAGCTTGTGCGTGTTTTGTCGCTTTTAGGGCGTACATTATTTGACGAAATTTTGCAAATAGAGAGTCTATACCCGGAATAATTTTATTTCGGAAAAATCCATGGTCCCAAAGTTAAACAAAAGAACTCTTAAGCCTCTAAACTTATGGGTGAATATACTACAGTTTACACAGCGGGATTTTAAAGCTCTGAAACCAGCGCAGCTAGTGTGTAGTATACGTCGAATTTATCCGATGTCCGTCGTGTAAGAATTGCAGAAGTGAGAATATACTTGCTTCGTGTACTAAGATTAACGCATTGGTTAATGATAAACAAACCCATGTCAAATATATTACGGAAGATTGAAGCCATATTGAATATCATAACTATTTTAATTATTAATATACCAACACCGTTGGAAAATATGAAAGCGTAACTACATAATTTATTGTTCGTTGTTGTTGGATAAATGTCGACTAATAAGCATTGTAACGAATAACTTGGCATTTGAGTTAACTACTACTGTAAACTTGAAGTCCTTTTAGCCTTCGTTGTTAGATATTGTCAGTAACCTTATATTGTTTTAATTGAACACACTAGACTAACAACAAACGTTGTTATTATGAACTATTATCAATATTTAAGATGGTCGTCTATTATACATATATTAGTAAATTAGCAAGGCATTTAGATTTTTTATTATCGTTTTTGGATATCAGGCATTTATTCTACTTTACATACTAAGGGGAAATAAATATTGAAATACATAATGAATAGGTAGTTACCATAGTAATCTCTTTCTTTAGTGTTATGTATGTTAATAAAAAGCAGGCCCGAACGACATAATATTTTTGCTATTAAATAAAATAAAAATATATAAAGTATAGTTAAGTCAATCATCATTGTCCTGCCCTTATTCCACTATAAGTGGGGTCGGCACAACATGTTTTGAGCATGTTGTAAGATGATTTGGCTAGGTATTTTACGACCGGCCGCCTGCCTGACGTCAACTTACCTTAGTCGCCTTTTACGATCCTCGGTTAGAAAGAGGGTGGTCTATTCTACTCAGCCGGATACCACACGGTGGATAAAGAAAAATTTAAGTATCGCCTCCAATTAATCCACTGCTGGCCACTGGCTTCTCTGTTTATGGCGATAAGGGTTAGAGCTAAGACACACCACGCTGCTCCAATGAGGGTTGGTTGGTTACACGTATCCCCGGAATTTTCTAGAGATATGCAGGTTCCTCACGATTTTTTCCTTCACCGATGCGTGTGACAAATTGCAAATATTAATTAGACATAAGTTAACAGAAAAATTCATTCAAGGCATTCCCGGGCTTTGAAACCTAGACCCCTCGAATGAGCCGTATGTCTTACCGCTGAGATATCAAAGCTATAAAAACATATAAATTTAAATTAAAAATTGTATATATTGATTGCAACGGACTCTGTGAGTGGTCAAATAAACTTGCAAAACAATGATGAGTAAGCGAGATATACCTAAATTGGTTTCGATGATTGGATCTTTCTTACAAAGGAGAAAGTTTCAAGAGTCTATGTGCAAGTAAGTTGGATACGATTTCAAAACGAAATTGCTTCAAGTGCATTGTTGTTATCGTAGTAAAAGTGTTTTATTATACAATAATAATAAAGCAATCACTATACGAATACTGGTAGCTAGAATTTTAGCAATTGAAAAAATATTTTCCTATTTCTATCAAGAAAATAGAGCTGTGATAGCCCAGCGGCGAGACAGTGCGACTGTTTCGAAGGGAACACGAGTTCAAACCCAGGCAGGCCTATTGATAATTGCAATTTATCACACGCTTTTAGGTGAAGGAAAACATCGTGAGGAAACCTGCATATCTCTAGAGAATTCTGGAGATATGTGTAACCTATCAATCAGCATTGGAGCAGCGTGGTAGGTCTTAGCACCAACCCTTCTCTCCAGAAACGGAGAGAGGAGGCCTATCTCCAGTAGTGGGATTGTAACAGGCCGCTACTTTATCAAGAAAATAATCTTGTGATTAACAATAAAAAGGACGTATCCTATAAAAGATTTAAAGCCTTAAGGGTCTATTAAAGAATTTATTAATTTAAAAATTGCAAGTTCTTGAAAGCTATTTTAAAAGTGAACTAATTAAAATCTATTACTTAATGTTTATTGATTAAATTACAACACTGCCACGGGATCGATAAATAAACCTTTAATTCTCTGAGATGAAAAAAATATTATAAAAGTGATCTAATGTTTACGTAGATGAAATTGAAAAAAAAAGTAGTATATGACGTTAAAATTACTATATTACCTTTTATTTTCACATCTTTTTTTTATAAAGGAAATCCTCAATAGTGACGTCAAGCCCCCCGGATGCAGCTGTGAGCTCTGCCTGGGAAAGCGCGGCCCTCTTCGCAGACGCGTCCCAGCACTGACATTGAACGACAATTATTATGAACTTGACTTACTTAGAGCTACGATAAAAACAATCTATATTTATGTATAACCGAGAATATATCGCATCAAATGAAAGTGACTTTATTTGTTTATCAATGTTGTTTGGTTAATGATTTCGCAGACTCAAAGAGTATTACAATACCGTATTTTTAATGCAACGTAATGTATAAAGTAAAAGTGATTAAAAAGCGCAATACTTTCGTCTGTACTTTCGGTTAACTAGTAAAAGTAAGTATATAACTAACTGATGCTTTTTATTTTTGTTCTGAATTGTATCTATTTCTGTAGATCATGAAGTACAATTCAGATACAAATTCTTGAAAGATTACAAATTCGTAAAGTTACAAATTCTTGAAAGATTTGTTCTGTAATTTAAATAATTTATATACCTCTGGCGAGGTTGACAAAGGGAAACATAATATTTCACATTTCAAAAATAATTATCATATATTATACTCATGCATAACTAAATTTTTCCTAAATTTTCTTGAATATGCCGAACATTTTTTTTGCGAAGCATTCTGTTTTTAGAATTGTTGTCATTGTTTCAGAATTGATAAGCGTTTTATAATATCATAACATATTTTATATCTGACGCACCTAAAGGCTTCAGTGTTCTTCAATGTTTTGATTGATTGATTGATTAATGATTGTTAAATCTTTATTAAATACGTTTTTGTACACCAATATCTTAGCACTTAGAATTATTAAACGCAGCTATATATTTATAAATCCTCGTGCATTAACGTTTAAGAAACTAGTGAAAGCTTATGATTGAAATTGCAAATCGATATGCGGTAACATATTTAGTATCTTTCGAAAATTTTTAGACTAACTTTCATGCTAACGCGCATATCAACATTACGTTACAATTACGTGCAACCTGACTATGAAATTCGAAACTGTTTTTCTTTGTTTTATTTTTCACTTTAGTACAAGCACACGAGCACTTCTTATGCTGATTTTGACCAAGAAAACTGAGATCAAAGTGTGCTGTTTTAGAACCTCGTCCTAAATACCCTTGCATGTTTCTAGTAAACAGATATTAATTATAAAAACGTGTCTATAGCTGTCTGTCGCTTGATGAATCGTATCATTACTACGAGAATGCACTTGCACGATTACTTGTTAGGCTTATTACTATTTTTTGTTATTATGCACTTTTGTTCTCAATTTGATGCTCAATATTTGTGTTAACGGTGACGGAGAACTGGTAGATATACATATATAATTTTAAATACATACTTAAATACAAATATACACCCAGGCTCGAAGAATCAAAACAATTGTTTATAGAAAATATTTGCCTTCAGCATGAATCGAGCCGCGACTCGCGGAGCTGAAGGCAGGGTGACTGTGTCAACCACTGCGCCAACGGGCTAGTCAATTAAACTGAAATTGTACTTACTACTTTCAACTACGAAATCAAGTTTGAAATTCATACGAAACGGCGATAAAAATTGGATTTTAGCAACAGATATTGCCCTTTTAGTGATAAGTGAATCTGTGTAGTGTTATTTTTTATATCCTTTATGAAATATATATTAATTTAATTGATATATATAACAATTGTCAACTAGGTCCTATAATAACGCAAACAAATACCCACGCGTTCACACCTATGTCACCTCTAACGTTATTAGAGACAAACTAATATTTTGACGCGTCGAGGTTACAACATGGATGATCTAATGAATTCACGACTCGTCTCTGCAACAACTACAAATTGTATATACTTAACACATTAAATAGTAAATGGGACGCGGTTTCCGATACTGTCATCGTTATTTTTACTCCGCTAAGGCAAAACTGAAATAGCTGTTTAAATTAATCGCTTTATATTATGTTTACGTTTATGTTTATTTGTGAAATACTAGTATGACCAGACAACTTCGAACAGCTTAATTCAAAGACATATGAATTACAGTTTAAAAGTAATGTTCTGATCGTTACCGAATGGTATAACAACATCCGCTAGGTCAATCTAAAGACTATCTGAAAATTTCGTTAAAATCGGTCCAACAGTTTCGGGGCCAAGAGCATACAGACAAACATTCATTTTAATATACCCATAAAGTTTGTGTTTGATTGTTATTTTGCGACTACAACTATACTAATGAAAGAAAGCCTACTATACTGTTGAAGATAAGATAAGAATAATAGAAGAAGCGTAATGAAGAAGCATAATCAGCGTAAAACCATTTACACGTTTATTTGAATAAAGAATATTTTAAATTTGAATTCCAATGTGAAGCGCTCCTTCAAAAATTTTGAAAATGTTTTCTACATAGTATTGTGCAAGCACATTTCATTGACGTTCAATTTGGTTAATATGAATGCAATTAACTTATGCCGACGCATTCTATTTTCTAGCAGAAATTGGTGGAAGAGCCCTTTTTCTAACAAATGAAGTTTATCTCTAAATAGTAAAATTAAATGCTTTTTAAATCTCTGATTACAATTTTATATAATTTTTGTTAGTCTTCTTTAAAACCTTTTAAAGACAGTGCATATAACATTAGCACTATGAAGAAAAATTTAGCATTGTGACACACGTATATTTGTATACATACTTAACAAGAATAAAAGAACAAAGTGTCTCATACAGCAAGAAAGACTAAGATACTGGAACTATTCTTGGATTTAAGTTATTTTGTAAGGTTACCATATTTAGGTTGCCTAATAGCCACTTGGCTAGATCGTAACTTCAATAAAGTACTTCCTTTTTGGGTTATAAATAAAGAAAATATTATTTGCGTTGAAAACCTAATTATAAAGACACATTTACGAATACTTGGCTTTAAAATAAACCTAAGTACTTTTTAACAAAGTTAACTTATGTGACAACGTGTGTGCGAGTTACAAATGCTCTGTATGAGGAAAAACAAAGAAAAAACTTAAATTTAACCAATGACAAACTTTGACAAACCAATTATTTTAAATTGTACATAAATGCAACTCACAGTTCACGCTCTTATTTTTTCTTAATAAACATTTATCTGAATTTATAATATGTTTCATCCTGCATATATATTATATATATTACTATACAAAAATCATTACAAGAAACTTTTAATTGAGATATTATATTATATTTAAAACTGTTTTACGCACTTCAATATGGAGCTTTATAATTTAAATTATTAAATTTTTAATTAACATTTAAAAGTCACATAGAAAGGTCGTTTTCTGTTAGGACTTTATTTAGTTCCCATCTTATTTCGTTCTGCTAAATTTAAGTCTACAGTTCGGTTTATGTAGTTGTATCCCATTTCTGTTAAGTCAAATGTGGCACTATCGCAAAATTTAGTGTGTCGAGCACATCCTCTAAGACGCTGCACTCAATGTGTCAATATAGATGCCGCAAATTCTCAGCACACTTACTGTGTGGTAAGAAGCTGTCACTATTGCTACCAGCTCTCGACTTCGATCGAGAACCTTACTTTAGCGCCAATTCTTAAATCAGATTTGTTGGTAGACAAATCGGGAAGTAGGTAAAATGTGTCTCGCGTTTATAGTAACGGTCGTAAGACTAGTCTAGCGGGACTGTCGGGTCTAGACGGCGCGTCGGATCCCTATCGGTCTCAGTAGAATTATGTGACGTAAGCGAAAATATGTATAGCCACTTAAAGGTTTTGAATCTTACATATTCTAAATAAAGATCTAAAGATATTTATCTATTTGTGTCACCACCGTCTGAAGCAAAAGCCTCTGATAAGGAGCCATAATAATAAGTCGTACCGGGTACTGTATTTTGTTTACGGTTAATCATTTATGTGCACTTAAAATTCATGTACACAATTACTGAAAGTTCAGGTCAGCTGCACCATGAAGCTGTAAGCAAAAAGAAATATTTATATTTCGGTGCTTTTTTTCCGTTTTCTACTTAACTTATTTCAAATTCAGAAGGTTTTACAGTAAACACTCATCTGCACGTTATGAGGTTAATGTTATTTTTATCTTATTACCGACTGTCATGTATGTTTTCACTTGTATTGGTTGAATATAGACATTTGTTGTATGTATATAGCACAGGCTCAAACACGGGATCTGGTGTTACTGACGTTGTTCGTTTTGAGACAGTGTAATATATCAGTATAATGTATATATGAAATATTTATCCTATGTACATTAGTAATAGTGTGAGTCAGTTTAGGTTTATTCATGTATGATATGTAGTATACATACTATGTGTCTTGTATATAAAAATGTACAAGGTAAGATACACATATCTTAAACCCGCATAAACTACATCAACTAATACAAGTGTCCAACAAAAAGCAGGTATTTCGAAAGCAAATAAATCAATACACAATTTTCATACTTCGTCTTTCTTACTGTCACTATAGTTTTATACAGGAAATTTAAAAATCGTTCTTTGTTAAATTTAACGAAAATACATTTACATGAATATAAAATATGTTTAATTTTCTTTAATAATAATTCTTAACGTATATAATTTAATTATATACGTTAAGAAATTATTAATGTAAATTGTACAACTATATAAAAGTATTCAGTCACTGAAAAAGCATTGCTAATGCGTTAAGTTCCTGAAACATAGGCCACATTACTATCGCCCACTGCACAAGAGAGGTTTTAGCCTGCAATGCGACATTAGTGAGCCTATATTATAAAGGGCCTTTGTTTCAAAATTGTACTTGCAGTTCGTAGAAATTTTAATAAACTCAAAATCCATACGTATTATAAATCCATACGTATTTCATATTATAAATGTGAAAGTATATCTGTTTGTTAAACTTCCATAGATGATCTGATAGAACAGAAGTATTGATGAAATTTAGAACAATAGAAGCTTATGTACTAGGTGAACAAAATTTCCAATTTTGTTTCTGGAACAGGAAAAAGCACAAAGTACACACATAAATAAGGGTACATACTTTCATAATTTATGTATCGAAGACACGGGTACAGCACACGGGTGTCAGTCAACAGGGAATTCAACCGATTTTTATCCGGGACATCCTCGGCACCGTGCGCACATAATAATTAATTAAAATAATTACCAAATATTATAACATGACGAAACAAGAAGCTGGATATGCCTTTTGAAAAATAATTAAAACTCCGACTTATATATCGAAATTTAAAAACATTCCGCAATGCATTAATTACGTAATGAAGTACATACTAAAATATAAGATTGACTCGTTCACGTAGTTCGCAGTGACCCTACCTTCAGCTCCGTGGGTCGCGGGTTCGATTCCCGAAGGGGGCCAACATTTGTTATATACAATTTATTGGTTCTTCGACTATAGGTGTATGTATTTAAAATTATATATCTATATATTGTCTGTCAGCCATAACACGATGACCGGGTGTGTAATTGTTCCGAATATTTATATTATTAAAGGTTACATAAATAAATATTATTTAAAACTAATTGCACAATCAATCGCATAGGCAACATAACATAACAACTAGACAACTCGACTAACTAGCTGATTTTAACTATAATAGACGCAGTGCCTAAGAAATTTTCATTACAAAAGGCTATAAAAACTTTAGTAATCGCATTACGCCAACAATTCAACAACTAACAATGGATACTGATGATCTAAGAAGCATATTCGAGCATGATCTAGATCAAACACAATACATTCTTTACGAAACTCGTTAGTACTTGGCGATGTTGCCGGTGAGAGTGGTGTTAAGTGGCGAAACCGCAGTTCCACAATGAAACAGCGTCTGCTATCGGGCGGCTGTGAACGCATATCGGTCGCGGGTCATCGCACAACCTTTCACCGCTAAAGTCTGTTGTTCTCTTCGTTCACAAACTGAGCTATGAATATTGTAGATGCGGTAATACCCCCAACTAATACGTACCTAACAGGAAAAAGTAATAATTTTATTATTACTTTTGTATTACGGATATCCTCAAAGTAACGCTTAATTCTATAAATTATTTAATAATATAATTATTTTGCTGACTTGGTATCCGGCTAAGTAGAATAGATCACCCTCATTTCTTACCGAGGTGTCGTAAAAGGCGACTAAGGTGACCTACCGTGTGGTATCGGTTGACTAGAATAAATCACCCTCTTTCTTACCGAGGGTTTGTAAAATACGACTAAGGTAAGTTGACGTCAAGCAGGCTGCCGGTTGTAAAATATGTAGCCAAATCATGGGACATTATATTTGTACATGTGCCGACCCCACTTAGAGTGGGATAAAGCAAGAAAGTGGATGATTAAAGAATTAAAAAAATGTTCCGAGTGCAGTAAAGAGTTCTGTTTTCTCAACCGATGTAGTCCGGTGCATACAACACCTCCTTACGCTACCAATGCTGCTTTATGCATTACACCTTGCTCACATATAATATGAAAAAAATGTTTTTTCGGGAAAAAAACGTATTACGTATTTGAGGATATTTTAACACTTAAGTTACGTGAACGTAGGCGTAGGTATAGCTTGCGACATATATTTTAACACAGTAGAATTATTAGAAAAACTTCCTTTATTATAAATAGAATAATATATAGTAGTGTGTATCTCAGATTGTATGAGAAATTCTGTAGATAAGTGTTGATGATTTCCTCACTTGATGAATATTCCACGAAAGTGGAAAGCTCGACACTTAATTCAGTAGTAAAAATCATACACGCTAACAAAAAAATCATTCCGCAGAACGAAACTTTAATACAGAATTTGTTTATTTCGATTTCACGTTGAAAACAGAAGGGATATTATAAAACTAAAGTAAAATAAATGCTAAAATATAAATAGGCTTTTGGTTAAAAAGCAAACTTCATGCTATTTGCAATTTATTAACTCTGTTAATTGGATTTTCATTTAATTGTGTTCAGCACAATCTTCCTATTGATTTTGTAAAATGAACTGGAGGCTCGTTAGATTTTATTTGTTTGTAGCCATTTCAAATTGTGTAAGTTTCTTTTGTTTACTGATTGATTGTAATCAATAAATTATAATAAAATAGGAGGAATGAAAATCATGTGACCAAACGAGTGTTATGATATATGAATGTTGGTGTGAAGGGGAAAAAGAGATGGTTTGATTGTGTGAAGTATGACATGCATACAAAAGGAGTAGCGCCAGAGTTGACGATTGATAGCAGAGAATAGACCACCCTCATTTCTTACGGAGGTGTTGTAAGAGGCGACTAAGGTAAGTCGATCCACAGTGTGGTATCCGGTTGAGTAGAATAGACCACCCTCTTTCTTACCGAGGGATCGTAAAATACGACTAAGATAAGTTAACGTCAGGCAGGCGGCCGGTCGTAAAATACATATCCAAATAATGTAACAACATATTTGTAACATGTTGTCCTGATTCCACTTAGATTGAGATAGGCAGGATAGTGATGATGTAAATAATAAAATTTAAATTTATGTTATATTGATATAAAATCCCACAAGAGAAATCCTTGAATAAAATTTATATAAAAACGCAATAACCTCGAAGCTACATTTAAATGGCGAATGTTCGATTCAGATTGGTTCGAAGTTAACATTTATTTCCACAAAAAGGTAACTAGGAAAAGATCACTATAGCACGGCAATTATTTTATTTAATTTTTTCATAATTCAGATTAGTGTTCCATATTTTATTATATTGTTTTTTATGGACCTACTTTTATACTGCGCGTTAAGTATTATCGCTATTTAATTATTGAATGGAACTAAAAGGCTAATATTTTTTGTTTTATTTCAGATAATGTTAATTCCGCAAAGCCGTGCGAATAAACAAAATTCTTCTTCCCAAAAAAGTAAGATTAAAATAAATACAAATGTAAACTTACACTTCTCGTTTACTTCATTCTTCATTCAAAAATGTTCGTATTGATACGTATAAACGTATTCTCGTATTGACTGTTTTTTGTAGTGCGTTTCAAAGGTATGTAAAAGTAAAGTAGCGGCCCGTTACAATCCCACTGCTAGGCATAGGCCCACCTGTCTCCATTTCTGAAGAGAAGGGTAGGAGCTAAGACCCACGACGCTGCTCAAATGCGGATTGATAGGTTACACATATCCCTAGAATTCTCTAGAGATATGCAGGTTTCCTCACGATGTTTTCCTTCACCGAAAAGCGTGTGATAAATTGCAATTATCAATAAGACACATAAGTTTTAATAGAAAAACTCACTGGTGTCTGCCCGGGGTTTGAACCTGTGATAACCTCGAAAGATTCAAACGGTCTCGCTGGGCTATCACAGCTTCACAGCAAAGCATGTACTTTTGAGCAATAATAAAGCCATAGTTGCCTTAAAACTAGTAAATGGCTTTGCAAGTTAAAATTGATACAAATGAAAGTATCAGTTACTAACATTTTTTTCAATATATCACTTTTATATTTATATAATTTCAATATGAAATGAAAATTTTAATGCTCAATTTTAGTGTATAATTTTTTTATTAATATTAATGCTATCTACATATATCAAAATGAGTAATAGGTTTGTCATCCTTTATGTTACGAATATGAAACAGTTAAATAACAGTAACCCAACCCAAGTCTTCTATTGGTGATTGTGAGTGATGTTGAATAATTTGTGCAGTTACATGCATTCCATGCTGGGAGGACAATATAACGGACTTTAGATATAAAATTCTAGTAGGTGCCTAGAGTAACTATCACCACATCAGGTTGACGTCAAATAGATTCAAAAGATGGTAAAACTAATGCAACTTTCCTCAAAATTTACTTCTAATTTAGTGATTTTGATGTTAACATAATTACATAAGACATTGTTATAAACAGTTATATATAAAGTGAGTAGTTACAAAGCTAAATTAATTAAACAAACATTGATTTAACAATTTTTTACTGATTTTTTTCAGAGCGTGTTGCAAATGCGGGCCATATTTTAGAAAATATAGCCGAGAAAGAAAAGATTCAGGAAGATTCTTCAAGACTTAATGGTAAAGTGGATTGGTTTGTGAAAACAATGAAATAAATTTATATTTACAAATTTATTTATTAATATTTTAATTAACTACAAACAACATATCAATGTTGAAAATTTGTTAATTTGACAACATAGATCATATAGTAGTCGTTAACTTACCTTCTTATTTTCAGTAAAAAACAAAAGATTAAAAAAATTATGTATATAGCAGACCTTTTGATAATTGCCTTTAATACTTGAATTGAGTAATAGTAATACTTAGTGATAACTGAAAATGTCAGCCGTTATTGTTAGTTTATCAATGTCTAACAATAAATGTGACGAAAACACTATGTTATGGTGATGTTCAATTTTAATTTACGATAAAATTCGTTTCAGGAAAATATTTGACTGTTGGTAAGAAAAAAATAGAAACAATAATCTACAATAATGTTTATACATGGAACATGTAACTTTATTCTTCAGATGGGACGAATTTTCTAAAATATAATAATAAACACTTCTCTTAATATACACTTTTTACACTTTGTTAGGTTATTTGCTTTTTACGCTTTAAAATGATCCATATTTATTTAAACTCAAAAATCGATATTTTCGAAATTGACGCCAATTACGTCAACACCGATTATGAAGAGAAATCGCAAAATACAACAGCGTCAATCGCTTAAATTTGAAATAGTAAGAGATTTTCGATGCTAGTTTTATTAATAGGGCTTTGCTTAATGAACAGAATCATTTACCAAGCCGAGGATTGATTAGTCCGAGTTATTATGTCGAACGGTAAAAGATTTTTTTTCAGACAACGATTTTGCACTTTTTTAAAGAAAAGTAACCCAGTTTAAATATCAACTTTATTATGTTATATGTTACAAATAAGAAATTCTTTAAATATAGTTTAAAGTAAATATTTTTCAGGTGACACATTTACACCCACTGAAATGTTGCCAATAGCAAAAAAATTATTAAAAAAAGGTTTGTTGTTTTATGTTTTACTTGTTTCTAATGAGATCATATTTATTATCTGCATTGCCAAACGGCAAACCTTTAGAAATTGTATTAAATTTATGTCAATCAGTTCAAATTTTAATCTTTTGTTTTAATATACAAAACATTAACAAGAATATCAAAATCACTTCTAATATGGATTCTGAAGTAGAGTTACTCGACATTAATCGATATAATCGTCTATTATTCATGTTGAGAGAACGGCTATACTCACGTCTTATTTTATCGGATGAGACCGACTAGTTTCAAGCCCATACGGGGCTCTTATTCATGAGCTCTTTACGCGGCGTTATCGCGGCGGGAACTCCCAAGCCGGTCTCTCAACATTAATAATGAATACCACTCACGATAGTTTAAGTTCAAAATAATCGTCTATTATGATGAACTGGCTCATTAAACCTAGAAAAAGTAGACCGATTTACTTACCTGGGCTCCAGTATCTCGAACACAGGCTCTTGTGATCTGGAAATTCGACGCAGGATTGGAATGGCCAAAGGCGCCATGGGCCAACTTAAAGGAATATGGAAAGACAGAAACATAAGAAATGATACCAAACAGAAACTTGTCAGGGTGTTGGTATTTTCCATATTCCTTTACGGAGCCGAAACATGGACGCTCAGAGCAAATGACCGCAAACGTGTGGATGCTTTCGAAATGTGGTGCTGGAGGAGAATGTTGCGCATCCCCTGGACGGCTAAAAGGACTAATATGTCAATACTCAAGGAACTCAAAATTACAACTAGGCTATCAACTATCTGCCTTCAACGAGTTCTTGAGTATTTCGGTCATATCGCCCGGAAGAACGGTGACAATTTTGAAAAAATAGTCATCACCGGCAAGATCCAGGGGAAGAGACCACGAGGAAGAAGTCCCATGCGCTGGGCAGACCAAATCCGCACCACTCTCGACAGTCAGATGCACGAAGCCATCCACGTTGCGAAGAACCGACACCGTTGGCGCAATATTGTCCGTGACAAGTTAATCCATAGAAGGGGTCACGACCCTCAGAATTGAGGAAAACGACGCGAGGAGGAGATGATGAATTGTCTCCTAAATGAAAAATTTTTCATTTAGGAGATAAGAATTAAATTAGGTATATAATCAGACACAGAACAACACAGAGCAATATTATACTACATAAAAATATGTATAAGTTAACTAATCTTTAACTTTAAAACAATCATTCTTTGGGTGATCCCGATTAAACTTTCGAGTACGTAATATCAGATAAGGACGATACATAAAAATGAACATATATTCGTATATAATAAAAGTAATTATAATTATTTGACTGGCCCGTTGGCGTTGGGTAGTGACCCTGCCTTTAGTTCCACGGGTCGCGGGCTCGATTCCCGCCGAGGGCCAACATTTTCTATAAACAACTTGTTGGATCTTCGAGCGGGGGTATATATTTGTATCTAGATATGTATTTAAAATTATATATGTAGTATATTTACCAGTTGTCCGTCACCCATAACACAAGTATTAAGTTACTTACTTTGGGGACGGACGACCTTGTATGTAAGTGTCCCATATATTTATTATTATTCGTATAAAAATAAAATCCCTAAGAACGTATTAAAAAAAAATAATGGCGTTTGTATCCTATTCTTTTAATGACTACGGAATATTAGTTTGAATAGAGGAAAAGAGGCCTGAACGCGCTGATGCTAAAGGATTCGTTTCAATGCCTATACGTTCATTCACTAGCGACTTTTTTAATATGTAATTTCCGTTTGGATTTATAGTTTTGATATTGCCTTTCTACTTCATTAAATTATTTCTATAGGTAACTAAAAATGGTAATTTTTTAATTCAAAAAATATTACTGGATACTTGTAAGCTTTTTAGTACAAATTTGATAAAATTTGTGGAAACAAACGGTAGTCATTCTGCTGTGTCAGTATAGCGAAAAATAAAATATAAAAAAACCATATAAAATCGATAAAGGTAATACGATGTGGTTTAAGCTGTTTGTGAAGGAGATATTATGATTGATACTTTAATATCAAATTGAAATTAACCATTTATTAATATATTGAATAAAGTGGAAATGAAAGACTTTTCTGATATTCCTATTCATGATTGCATAATACATACAATATTACAACGTTATATTCATAAAAAATGTCATTTTAATGTATAGTGAGTGTACATTCATACTATAAGCATTCTTAATCGTGTGGGATTGTTATAGCAAAAGCATATTTGTCACGAACATATATTTATTACTTATATTCCTTTTAGTGGGCGAACCAGGAAGTACGTACTAATGCGTGTAATTATTTTATATTAATCGTAACATTATATATAAATATGACCCTCGTATCGTATAGGTTTATACCAATAGATAAGACTGACTCCGACTAAAATATTTGAAAACAGTAACACAGTAACAGTAACAGTCCACTTATCGGAGTTAAGATGTTATAGAGCAAATAGCAAAAGCTAGTAACAATAAGACAAATTAAATGATTATATGATGTACGTTTCTGAAAAAAGTTTTAAAAAGTATTTTATAAACATTGCTTCGGAATCGTACATTATATCTAACACATTACCTTTAGACATCTATCTTCTAATGAAAACAGCTATACGCATTCAAACTTTATTTAAATAGTCACGAAAGTATGGTTTCAGGAAAAATTTTATTTGTTACCGCAAATTGAAAAATGCGTTCCAAAATATTAGGAGAGGAAAAATCGACAACAGAATCATAATCAATGTTATTTTTTCTAACGTAAGCACAGGTGGAAAAGGCTTTGTAAGTTCCACATACAGCCCTGAAGAGCTAGCGGATAAACTATTTGAAGCTTTCTGTACGTATTTTTTTGTATAATCATTAACTTATTATCATTTTTATACCTATTCCTTCACACATAAAATGCAGGACATTATGTAATCATACATAATCGGCATTTTAAAATTTTATTTGTTATTCATTGTTTTATTGATCATTATTTTACCTCTATCAAATTCATCACTATGACAAATTGTACATCAAGTTAAATATAAATATTTAAGCGATGATTCAAAAAATTTAAGGTTAATTTTCATCGGTACGCTTGAAATCAAGGAATGTAAATAAAACAAAATTTTTGTTTTTTTTTAATGATTTCTTTTTACAAGCAATATAACAGAACTAACCACTTTGCTATAATCCGCACGGGTTAAGTGAATGCATGCAAAGCCAATGGAGGATTTTGCCATAGGAGTATTTTGTGATTTGTCCAAGGCATTTGATTGCGTTCAACACGAAACTTTATTGCTAAAGCTTGGCCATTATGGTGTTAAGAACAATGCGCTTCGTCTCGTTGCATCTTATCTTCACAGTCGGATTCAAAGAGTGTGCGTTAATGATATGCAGTCATCCGGGTCGGCCTTGGTTATGGGTGTGCCCCAAGGATCAATCCTTGGTCCCTTTCTGTTTTTAGTATATGTAAATGATCTACCATATTTTATAAATAATATCTGCGATATAACTCTGTTTGCTGATGACATATCTTTGATATTTAAAGTTAATAGGAATGACGAAAATATTGACGAAGTAAACAGTGGTTTGTCGCAAGTAGCTCGTTGGTTCAGGCTAAATAATTTGGTACTGAACTCAATCAAAACAAAATGTATAGAATTTGCATTGCCTAATACTGCTAAAATAGCAAATAAGCTTTTTAATAATAATATACCACTAAGAACAGAAGAAACAACTGTATTTCTGGGAGTGACCTTGGATTCTAAACTCCAATGGAGCACACACATAACAACTCTCGCTGGGAAACTCAGTTCAGCGGCTTACGCTGTCCGAAAGATAAGGCGGCTTACAGACGTTGAAACAGCAAAACTTGTTTATTTTGCTTACTTCCATAATATTATGTCTTACGGAATAATGTTATGGGGTAAATGCGCGGACATTGAAAAAATTTTTGTGTTACAAAAAAGAGCCATACGTGGCATTTACAATTTAAATTCGCGCGATTCCCTGCGAGAGAAGTTCAAGGAAACAGGTATTCTTACATTAGCTTCACAGTATATTTTTAGTAATTTAATTTTTGTACATATGAATATACATAATTATAAAAGGATTGGCGACGTATATAATAGACAAAGTAGGAACCGACATAAGCTTGCGGTTCCTGCTTTGCGCCTTGCAAAAGTTCGTAATTCGTTTGTGGGTTTGGGTATAAGGTTCTATAATAAAATTCCACAATCTACATTAACTTTACCTTTACAGCAGTTTAAAAATACTATTAAAAAAAGGCTAATTCAGAAAGCCTATTATACTATTGAGGATTACCTGGAAGATAAGAATGCGTGGATATAGCTTCTCTTCAACCTGTACAAGACATTTATAACTATATGTAACTAGTGATAAGAATTATTGTTGAAAAAGAGCAACCGCCGAGTTTCTTGCTGGTTCTTCTCGGTAGGAACAGCTTTCCGAACCAGCAGTAGATGTTGACGATTCAAAAGCACTTGTTTACAAGTTTACTTGAATAAAGAATATTTTGAATTTGAATTTGAATGTGTATGAAGCAGGCAAAATCTACGCACCCTACACATGCAGGACAAGCCACCACATGCACCCCAAGGCGCAATTCACCAGCAACAACGCACACAAAAGCAGCACACACACCCACCACCACAATCTCGACGATCGTTACGCCCCGAAACCGAAGCAACATCAGGAGGATAGGCTCCACGACAAAAATCGTAATGCAAAATGCATAAAGTAATATGGAATTCCGCAAAGTAACGCCTGCTTCTATAAATGATTTCTTTTTAATTTTATATATCTTGGTTTAAAATTAATAATCTTAATATAATAACATAATAAATAAAATTAAGGTATATACAATGCGGCGTAAGTCGAACAAATTTCAAAAATCTAACAGCTTGACCAGTTTCTTAGGTCAGTTATTTATATTAATAATATTATTTTTGACAAATTGAAAAATGGTTCCTCTTTCAGTTCTAACCACAAAACGCATTATCGTTCTAAAAGGTAAGCTTTTATCAAGACATTTAACACATAATGTAATACACGTAGCACGACTAATTAGTTTTGTTTCTATTTTAGATATTGATATATCTGGAATTGATGCTTTACAAGCTCTTGCATTAAGCGGTGAATGTAAGAACTTAAATTAATTTTACATAGTAAAAGTTACTAAGAACCCCTAAATTTATTTACCACCACGAATTGGAAGTAGAGATATTCGTAAATACTACGATACTCTCTCTTATAACTCCAGATAATGTAAAAAATAGCTTGTTAAGCTAATCTTATTAAAATGATTATTTAGTTATTTTCTCTAATAGATATAATTTACTTTTGAAATCTTTTAGATATCAATGATTTGCAAATGGATGCTACAACCGAAGCTGGACAGACTATGTATTTAAGAGGTAAATTATAAAATATATGTACTAAATAAATAAATCAGAAAATAAATAGATTCTTTGTTCGATCGATATACAAATTTCTTTATAAGTATTCTTTATAGTCATATAAATATATTTTTTCAGGGCAATATATAAAAGTGAAACCTAAAAGAAGCAAATATAACTGTGCGTATCCATTAAAAATATATGATGACATGACAGAATTTATGTGTATTTCAATTACATTAAGCATAAACACACAAAACATTTATATAAAAATTAATAATTAAAGAATTTGGGTTTTTTTCAGTGGTGACGAAAATCGATATAGATAAAAAAGATAAATCGATTAAATCAAAACGAAGAGGTATGTGAATTTAATGAAAAATCGATACAAATAAATTTAGCAATTACCGCTAATTGTATAAGAATAGATCCTAAAGGAAATATTGTGCAGTATCTGACGAGCAAATAAACTCATTATGACATATCCCCTTTCATACTGTGACTGCTCTGAGTTATTACATAATGATATCTTCATAACTTTAAATATAATTCTTATGTTGGTACATACAATTTAACAAAAACAATTCAACAGTAAGGTTAGAAATACGTAGATCGAAAAAATATTAAAAAAAATCTACAATAACAAATATACGACAACTATCACTCAGCAGTCAAAGTGATTCAAATGAATGTGCGCCATGTTTTATTTTTATAATAATGGTATTAAAACTCCTAGAGGACCGATTCATTGTTCCAGTACGTAATCTATGTAAAGAACTTTTTTAAACGAATAATCTTTTACCTCAGTTTTATTACACGAAGCCGATGAGCATTTAATATTTTTGTAATTTGAAGGAATTCCACTAGCCAAGAAATTAAAAAAGAAAAGGTATTTAATTATCAACGAGCGGCGTGACAACAGAGAAAATCAAGGAAAAAGTAAGCATCCAGTAAATTTCTAAAAAAAAACAGATTTAATCGAAGACGGCAGGCGGAAAAACGGTACTTAGTATCTTTCTATAAATCCTTAACTAAGCCACGATAACAAATAATTTTCACGGAAATTATTTTTGCAAATACTATTTTACTGCACTACTTCTATCTTGTGAAAATACCTAGTACTTTTAAATTATTATTGTTTATTGATTATCTATATTTATGGCAGAGCTAAGGCCCGTGCATGACTCAACGGAACTTAGTTAATCAAAAGTATTGATTGAGCCTATTCTCTAAGATAGAGAATAACCAATTCGGCTCTGCCTTAGAGATAAGAGAATTCATTTTTTGTTTCCAAAATCTATTTGTGTTATAAGTAAAATATGAATATGATCACAGATACGATTATGCAGCAGAACAAAAGATAAGCTTAGGGCTCTATTACATACAATATTTAAAAAAATGATTTATATGAATCCACATTCATATAAATCATTTTTTCTTTTCAGGTCTAATTATGCCTAGGAATATAATCGTAAAGTGTTCGTTGGTTGGTGTTAGGTGATAGGGTTGCACAAAGGGACAAAAATTAAAAAAGATTTCACGATTGAAAGATAATTTAATTGATAAATAAATATGATAGACATTAATGAAAAGAAACAAAATGAAATTTTTATTTTAAGATCGTAGCTTTGACACTACCCGAGCAATTCTACTACGTGATAACTATAGTGAAGAACATGAGAGGTTATGGTTATGTATAATGTTGTGTGTAATGATATTTTTAGAACTTTAGTTTTGTTTATATTATCAAAAGGGGTAAAAATTGTTGTTATTACTGAAGTTCGTCTATTAGAAGATTTTAATATAATTAATTTAATAGTTACCGACTGATGCTCTCTCTAAAATTTCTTTACAAAATACACAAGCTAGCAACACTGCTGCGCTTGAACTGTAAGTGTTATCCCATATTAAATTTTGTAATTTTGATAGAAAAATAATTTACATTAACATTATGTAAGTATTTTACGGAGGTCCTAATCTTATAATGAACACGAAATCAACAATCACATATATCATCATATCACTTGCTTGTAAAGTTTCATTGTTACCAACATGATCCTTACATATTTTTAAGTGTTTTTTTATGTAGATAACTCTATAAACTAAGGTAAAGCGATGTCCAATTAATTAGTTAAGTTAAAAAAATATATATATATTCAATTAAATAGCAATTTTTAGGTTATTCTGTAGTCTGAGAAGGGAATTACGTTTTTATTTTAATTTTGTTGTTTCAGCAAACTCAGATATAGCAAAGGCTCCAACTTGTCGCTGGAGATATGAGTGCAGTAACCCAGGTGATCTTGAATCTTGTCGACTACATTCACAATGCACAAAAGACTCGACTACATCGTTTGATGGTACGTTGTATATTAATAAACTTTTCTTCTCATAATATATTCTGCTTTTTGCCAAACGGAGACGGAGCTAAATCTAATCTACATTTTTTAAATGTCTGCAGTTGCTACTTGGTCTCCCGGGAAGTGTTCTATTTTCAAAGTAATATATCTTTTCAGAAATACCCGTAAAACATAAGAGCGATGAACACAGTTTGGCAATTATACAATTTAGGAAAATGTGTAAGTTAGCTATTTCATAGTTTATACGAATTATTGATTGCGACGATGTTAAATAAACTTTTCATTTTATACTAACTAGTAGGAATAACTGCAGTGGACGAAGAAGTGGAAAAAATATGTGAGTTGTTTTCAATTTTACCAATGACATATATTTAAAATGTTTTTGCATTTAACATTATGCTTATTCATTTTAGTGGAGTTCCGAAATATGAAATTAAAATCGCCAAACGCAGGTAGTAAATTATTTTTCGTTGCTCATTAGTTATTAAGTGCATAATATTAATACATATATATATATTTTTTTTTTTAATTTTCTGACATTAGCTGCAGTGAAAAGGGCAGAAAATTTAGCTGAATACTTCAATAACATTGTTCTGGAAGAAAATATAGGTAAGAATTTTCAAAGTTAACAAATAATATCATTTACATGAGCCATTATGAATCTTCTCGTTATAAATTGCAAAAGTGATATTGCTTACATGCGTTGTTCCTTACTTTTTATTTAAAGTAAAATTATCTTAAAATAAACCGTAGTAATTAATAATAATTACTACGGTTTATTTTAAGATAATGATGATAACATCATTCTCCTGCCCTTATCCCACTGTAAGTGGGGTCGGCACAACATGTTAAAACATGTTGTCACATGTTTTGCCTACGTATTTTACGACCGGCCGCCTGTCTGACGTCAACTTACCTTAGTCGTATTTTACGACCCCTCGGTAAGAAAGAGGGTGGTCTATTCTACTCAACCGGATACCACACGGTGGGTCAACTTACCTTAGTCGCCTTTTACGACACCTCGGTAAGAAATGAGGGTGGTCTATTCTACATAGCCGGATACCACACGGCGGGTCGACTTACCGTAGTCGCCTCTTACGACACCTCGGTAAGAAATGAGGGTGATCTATTCTACTGAGCCGGATACCACACGGCATAAACCGTAGTAATTATTATGATGGTATAAAATAATATTTTTAATAATTTTACTCATATAAAGAGCATTGCATGGACAAAAGCCAATGAGGATGTGAAATAATATTTGTTTCAATGTACGAGTATCCCCAATACCCATAGATATTATATATTTCATTAATATTATTAAGTCACAAATTTTATTATTATTTTTTTATTTTTAAGCGACCACAACTGCCGCTTTGCCAGATGTTGTTATTCAACAGATAAATAAAAAAATGAAATAAATACAATAGCTGTATAATGGCATCCTTAAATTATAATATAAGGTATGATATATATTTAATTTGGTTTACATGTTAAAATGCACATAAATTGAAAAGGACCAAGACATTATGAAAATTCATCTTAATAGAATAATATGCCAAGATAAAAGTAAATACTTAAAATGATTTTCATATTAATTGAAAAAAAAAAGAATTTCATATTAACTTTATTTGATAAAGAGTATAATTATAAATAAATAATAAACGAGGATAACTTCCTATTTTCGATGGAGGACATTTCTGATGAATCCATCAATAATAAATATCTGACAGTTATTATTGACACTTTCTGAAATTAGAATAATATTCTAAAAGAAAGAATATATTTTTAAATTTTATGTAAATATCAATAGACGTTACTTCCATAAAAAAGCTATGGTAAATGTAAAACCAATCATATGATTATTTATTAAAGAAAGAATTCATATTCTTTTCAAGAAATTGTTTTTAAGACATGCTTATAAAATATCATTTTATATTCTATGTCCATAGATCAGTATTAGGCAAATAAAGTAAAAGGTTACACATAATACATAGGAGGCTTCTATTTAGCGAATCTCGGACAAGGCCAGTATAGACACGACCATTCAGTTCTGCGAGACGCCGGAATCAGCTGACACTATTTTATCCATTCACCGCTTATTCAGAAACTCATATACAAAGCTCAATAGTATCGTTTGTATTGACAAACGCTACTCAAGAGTGACCTTTAATGTTGTATCGATTAACAGGAAGGAATATTACAATTTGTTTAAAAAACATTATTTCTTTGTTATATTATGTAATATTATATATGTAGAACTCTGCCAGTAGAAAGTGTCTGCTTTGATATCCCCCCTTTATGTTCCTCATTCTCCTGCCCTTATCCCAATCTAAATGAGGTCGACATAACATGTTTTAAAAATGTTGTCACATGATTTGGCTAGGTATTTTACGACCGGCCGCCTGCCTTCTTACCTTAGTCGCCCTTTACAACACCTCGTTAAGAAATGATTGTGGTCTATTCTACTCAGCCGGATACCATACCACCCCTTTTAATGTTCCTATTAGGGTTTTTTCAACAGTAAGGTATTGTATATATGATGCTATAATACTACGTGTATATTTCCATAATTAAACATCGGGAGTTTATGTTGCGACGGAATTTCTAACAGAACTCAATGTGATTATGACATTGTAGTTATATATTTAACTACGGGTGTAAATGAAGTCTGCAGTCGGACGGGCGTCGGGAACGTTAAACACTGGTTGACGTTTCAATTTGACTTGCACTCGAGTTTGTGACTGCTGTGTGGTTTTGATCTCAGGTATGTTTGTGACAGCTGCAAGAAGGAAATTATGAATGGTTGTAACTCCTGTATTTAAATGAGGCACTACATTGTACCGAATAACTGCATTGTAACGAAACGAAAACAAATTAATTGTTTATTGTTAGACGGTTAGAGCTAGTCACATTTTTATTATGTAATATATTTACATCTTAATATACGTGAAGTAGTAATATATTTGACATTGTTCGTAGACGAGATTACGATTATTTACGTTTACGACGATTCGTAATATATATGTAAAATTCTCGAATATTCGTAATAGACGAGATTACGAATATATATACGTGTGTGTGTGTGTGTGTGTGTGTGTGTGTACGTGTGTGTGTGTGTGTTTGCGAAAATAAACTACCATAAGTAAAGCCATATTTTTATGCGTTCATAAATATCAATGTCTGGAAGCTTTCGAGACCGGTATATACATGCAGGATATATCTGCCTCATCTTCTGGTATAGAATATTGCTTAAACAGTTATTTCATAATCTACATAGCATCAAGTGAGCACACCCAATTACATTTCGATCAGGCAAGCGGCGAAGCGCGCGGCTTGCCAACGGCGGCGCGTGCGGTCGCCCTAACTAGATTACTGGCCGGTAGCAGTTCCATGAACCTCCCAGAGCCTAACACAGTTTTCTAATTAAATTGTTTAACGCACCTATAACATTTTAAGTGTAGAAAGGTAAGTTTTAGTATTGGAATTCATTAAATCGGGAAATGAGATATCCCAACACTTAGACCCTTACAATTTCAATCAAGTTTCCTACTCTAAAATGTACTGCAATAAACGGCTCCAGAATACCATACACGTGAAATATATAAAACATACATTTGGATAATATCAATTTAAAAAAATAATTCCTTGTGTAATATCAAATAAGTAAAATTTTGAAATCAATTTATAAACTGAGTATTTTCATTCGTACATAAGAAACTAAGCTATAAATAAATTGCGAACTACCAAATTTAAATTTTAAACTTCTTAATCTAAAAGCAAAGTAAGATAAACATTTTCATAAACTGGAAAGTAATTTGGCGTCTGTACAGTCTACGTTGCGGCTTTAGCCGCCAAGATGCCGCCACGCAAATAATTTGATACAGATTCATCAGGGTCTACACGACATTAGGGCTGAACCCTCACGTCACTAACCAAAGTTAATTTGAAAACGACAATAACGAGAAATATAATTTCGTCGTAATATATATTTAGACATTGTCATATGCCAATTTTCACAATACATTTCATTTTTAATTCACGTCGTGTGGTATCCGGCAGAATAGAATAGACCACCCTCCTTTCTTACCGAGGTGTCGTAAGAGGCGACTTAGGTATGTGCCGTGTGGTATCCGGCTGCATAGAATAGACTACCCTCGGTTCTTACCGAGGTGTCGTAAAAGGAGACTAAGGTAAGTTGATGTCAGGCAGGCCGGTCGTAAAATACGTAGCCAAATCATGTGAAAACATGTTGTAACATGTTGTGCCGACTCTACTTAGAGTGGGATAAGGGCAGGAGAATTATACATACATACAAAAAATTATAGATATGTTTGTATGTGAAATTTTTAATCCCTCTTTCCTGTAATAGCGGTCTTAATAATTTGAAAATTCGGCTTCGTTAGTCTTCTTTAAAAAATCTAAAAGTATAATATAGTCTAGTATAAGTAAAGTAAAGTAACGGACTGTTACTATCCCACAGCTGGTCACAGACCTCCTGTTGGACAGAAGGATTGCAATGTACCATAATTGTACATTTTACATTGGTAGGTTACACTATCCTTAGAATTCTCAAGAGATATGCAGGTTTTCTCCCGATATTTCCTTCACCAAAAAACGTGTGATAAATTGTTTTTATCAAATAGACACATTTAATTAAAAAACTCATTGATGCCTGCCCGAAAATTAAACCCGTGACCTACTCGAAAGAGTCGCACGGTGTCACCGCTGGGCTATTACAGCTATTCTAGTATAGTCTTACCCCTCGTTCGCACGAGAGGATTTTTATCGCGCCTAAAAATTACGTCGAATTGAAACAAATGGGTATCCAGGTATCCGTTCACACGACAGCGTATTTAAATCGCGACGTATTTTATCGTGCAGTGTTCCATTTTAGTCGTTAGGGCGAGGGCGTTAAGCTGAATATACCATACGAAACTTCTATAACGCCTATTGTGGAATTTTAACGCGACGTAATTTTACGCCCGTGCGAACGAGGGGTTAGTCTATAGTCTTCTAATGATACGTTAACATCAGTCGCGACAGCCACTTCAACGCGCGATATCGTAATAGCTATACTGCAAATAAATGACGCCAGACAACTTTTAAAATTATTTTCGTTTTCAAACAACAACGTATCGACATGCCTTATAGTGAAAAAATACGATGTATTGTTTAAAAAAATCTGTATAATAACAGATCATCGCAATTATGTCGCAACCATACTAACTATCGAAGTAAATCCCAACCAGGTCTGACAAATGAGAAAAAGAATTTAATTATAAATTTCCGCTATAGTGTATTGATTCTATAAGAATCGAATGCCCATTCAATTTCTCTGACTGAAAGGGTCTTTTCGTGGCGCACAACGAAAGCCGCTTGCCTATTGTAGAAATAAGGCGCATTATACTTTGAGAATGTTGCAGGCGTGTCGTCAAACCCACCTTCATTATTGAAGTATTTCTATATGCTTCAGGCTTATGCTCTTTCAATACTTTTATTAAAGTACGGTTATACGCCCTACTTACGTCAGTTTATATTATATAATGTTACAACAATTACTGAACGTAATTAAAGGGAGGAATAGGTATACAAGCGGTCATCGTGTGTCTACTTTTGTCTAGGTCGTGTGTTAAGCTAACATGTAACGCTTTCGTAAGCTAATGTGTGGTGTAGTGATGGCGTGTGTCTTGCCGAGCCAAAATATATAGCGTCATGGTCGCAAATTTTATCGTGTGTAATAATAGACATTATATTTGAGCAATATTGATTTAAATCAGTATCTGAATGTAACGAAGCATATTAAATTAATTTCCACAATTTTTTATAATGAATAATTCTCCTAAAGCATGTTTACTGTTAGTATGGTTAATATCTGTTGTATCTGATAGTCATCGATAATTTAGTCGTGAGGTTTGAACCAACAAAACTTAAGAGCCGTTATGGTGAGTGGTGAAAACGAATAACCCGGACTAAATGTTAGCGAAATCCAACCCCGGACTCATATGAGTTTACAATAAAAAACGATTAATTCTTTTATTTCGAGCTTAATTGATATTTATAAGACATTATCCGCTTTGTGGGGAAGAAAAACATCGTGAAAAATACTGCATATCCCTAGAGGATTCCTGGGATATATGTAATTTACCAAAGACGAGCATAAAGTCGAACTACTTTTCTTCTCAACAGGGCACTTGCCTAATAAAGCGATAGTGAAAAGCCGTTAAATAATTTAGACAGCAGCATTTCTGTGATACTGTTAAATAACGATAACGCTGTAGTAAAGTCATGGTTACAATTAATACAAAGTGAATAAGTGAATTGAATATTAAACAATAATATTAATTTATATCAATAAAATTGATGAGGATACTTCAAAGTTTATAAAAAGCTGTTTTAAATGAATGTTGGAATAAAAAACAATTCTATTAAAATCATCGCATATTGAACAGTCTTGGATGTGAAAACATTTACAATCAAATCAAATCAAATCACTTTATTAAATCAAATCACTTTATTATCTCAGCCTACTAAGGGCCATAACAACAATGCGTTACAAAAATATGTTACAAAAATAAAAATACGTTACAAAAATACAAAAAAATACAAAAATACAAAAATACAAAAATGTGTTAGTATTAATACAAAAACTTAATCCTAATTGTTAGTAATAAACTATAATAATATCCTTACCTAGTATTAATCCTAAGACAAGATCGATTTGCCAGCATATGCACCATTGCGCAATGATTCAAATGCGGACAATCGATCCTGTCCGCAAATGCCCTCAAAACGCCGTTGGAGCTTGCCCGGACTCTGCGCAGCAAGGATGTGCACCGCTTACGCATGGTGGTATAAAAACAATCCACGCGTGCTGCGGCGAACATCCCCGACGCACTACAAAATCGGGGCAGCCCCATCAGCATCCTAAACGCATTATTAAATTGTACGCGCAGGGCGTTATACTGCTTTTTCGTATAATCTATCCACAGACTGCTCGTATAAAGGGACATACAGTACGCTCTGAAGAGGGTTGCTTTTACTGAAACAGAGCAGCGAGCGAATCTGCGGATGATCATATTTGCCCTGACAGACAAAGCCCTGCGCTCCCTTTCAATGTCTGCATCATCTTTCAGGTCAGAGGTTATCACATGCCCGAGATATTTAAATTGATCCACCATCATCAATGGGTTTCCATATAACTTGACAGGTGGCACAGTATATTTTAGTGATTTCCCTCTGGCCCCAAAGACCATGCACTCACTTTTCTTGACATTATATGTCAAGCCGTGTTCTTGGGCATAGTTTTCACATATGCCCAACAGTTTCGTCAAACCGCAGACAGAAGCGCTCAGCAGCACCATATCGTCAGCGTAGCTGATGTTATTCAGACAAGTTCCGTCAATATGACAGCCGACACGCGTGCTACTGAGCGCCTCTATAAGCGCGTTGATGTACAGATTGAAGAGCTTTGGTGAGCTCAAACCCCCCTGCCTCACTCCACATTCCAATCTGTAAGGATTAGAGAACGTTTCTGACCATCTCACAACATTGACCTGGTTTTGATACCAAAATTTACCAAAATTTTTTTTTTTTGAAAATGAAACGATTAATATTTGCATATCATTACAAAAATGTTTAAAAATATGTTAGTTCAATTTATTTAAATTCAAGTTAAATACAAAAAGGGAATAGAAACTATATTGGCAATCGCTATTCGAAGTAAACACGACAAAGAAAAACTACAATGCAAGCCTGTTGCAGCTCCGATTATTTCATTTGAAAAAAAAACACCTAGCGTTCCACTTTGATACGTGGAAGTTCTGATAGCAGAGCAAATATTGAAATGTTTCTTTGTTGTATTGTGTTACATACGAGACATTTGAAATATAACTAAAATATTTTATATGTTAACAGTGTTCGGTGACTGATATGTAACAACATAAAGTTCAATGAAAACGTTACAATATTTTTGTCCTTTTATAACAAACTAGTTTTTTACCGCGGCTTCGCTCGCTAGGAATTTTGTCTGCCACAGTATCTAATTTAATTAAGTTTATAATTAAATTTTTTGTTCATAGTGGTTTCCACATAAAAGATAATTATATGCTGTCGCGGACTTTTATTTAGAACTATTAAAGACAAACAATACTACGGTACCCCATCTTTGTGTAACTCTAATGTTTTAGGCAGCGTACGCCGAGATAGCTCTCAGAGGCCAGATTATTTCCGACTTTATTGACATGTATTGTTATATTATATAAAATCATTACAAATTGTAGTCTATATGTTATTCCGATGTATAGTCCCTATAACTATAAAGGTCCATCCAAATCCGTCTGATAGTTTTTTCGTGAAAGAGTAGCAAACATCCATCCATACTCACAAACTTTCGCATTTATAATATTAGTAGGAAGTAGGATATTATTAAAGAATATGGACAAAAATTATTAATAATTAAAAATTTGGTAGCGTCAGTTATTCTTTAAATGTTTGTTTAGGATTAAAAATGTTTTAAATTTATAATAATGGCTAAAGTGTGATAGCGCGCGATCCGCATTTCAAAGGCCCGCGAATTCAAACTCGGACAAGTCCAACTGAAGCGTATTTATTTCTTTATTTTGCGTTGATTTTCTATTCCCTTTGGAAATAAGCATATTGTTGCGACAGTGTTTGTATGGACTGCATTACATAAATAAAATGTATTTTCTGTTATTTTAGTCTACTTACTGTATCACAAATTTAAAATTGAATTGGAATAAAAACAACTCTATAATAATACTATAAAACTTATAGATTTAATATATTTTTGATGAGAAGATAAATGTCTAAAATTCAAAGTAAATTAACATACTTTGAATTTCTAACAAATGATAAGCTTTCATGTCTATTATGGTAAAATTGAACAACATTTATTTAAAATGTCAAACAAGGGGCGAAGAAGCTGCCTCCTAACAATTTTAATAAGTAACTCTTAGTAGGTTGTTTATGACAACTTGAAAGGTTTCAGTCAACATAAATAAACTTAATATATTTAATATAATTTGAAATATAACATTGTAAATATACTTTGGTTTAGTGTTAACAGTACATACAGTATGAATAAAGACTCTTACCTCTGACTCTCACAAGCCTTTCACTAAGTACACACTTACTGTATGTACTCTGTTGTTTACTGTAGAATTATAAGAGATGATTTCGTTGCTGCAATAATACTATAATTATTATGACTGCAAACTCATTTAAAATTTATACTATAAATCGGGCTTCAAATTTAATTAAATTATCAAGGAACCTTGTGTTATGACGTTTACCTTATAAGGTATAACTATACCTTACCTTACTTACTTACTATTTACCTTATAAGGTATAAGTTATAACTTTGCCTATTAGTTAGTATAACAAAAAAGTGTACTTTTCTTTTTAATATTAATTATTTACAAAAAGTTACTCCAACTACAAAACATATTCTGGTGTACTCCTACATGTATTTCAATAATTTTTTTTCGGCTTCCACACACGCTGTTTCAAATGTGAATAAAAATAGGTTTACAGGTAGGAAGAAATGTATGATACGAATATGAATATTACCATCATATTTCCTCAATACGAATTCTTAAATCGAGGTAAAGCTGGGATTTGAACATATCAAAAGGGGAAAATTGAAAATATTTTCCCGAACATCATTTTTATGTAACACCGAAAAGGGGTAACCTTTTTTTTTGTTTATTAACGCGGGTATGGAACAACGTTGTTTCAAGCCGAAAAAAAAGATTTGTCAAAGAAAGAAGAAGAACAAGTATATAATGCAATTGCAATTGCTTCAATCATGGTAGAACTAGCAGTTTACGAGTATGTATAAAATCTAAGCGATAATGAACAAAGCCAATAAAGTTTTGTGTGAAAAGAAGTTAAAACTTTATAGTAAATAGATTTGAGGAGATTTAAGGACGGAGTTTTTTATCTATAAAGTTACCAACTTGAATCATCATTGCTTAATAACTTTTCACTTAACTTACGCTGTCGCTACACAGCCATGGCTCTTGTAAAAGACGAATCGTGGGCAAAATACAGCGATTAATTAATATTTATTGTCCTACACGACCATCGCTGGAAAGCTTGGGTAACTTTTAAAACCATTATAATTCAATTCGTGTATTAGCCCATTATTTTTGCAAATCAGGCATAATAATAATACAAAATATAATGTGGTTATATATAAATATAATTTGAACTGTGTAAATCGATTGGTTTACTGACAAAAACATTCAACGACATTTATAATTTTAATTTCTATTCGAATGCAAGCTTTATTATGGCATATATATATTTTAATCTCAAAAATAAAAATGAATGTTTGTCTGTATGTACCTTCTAAACTCCATAACGGCTAGACCAATTTTAATGAAATTTTCAGGTAATCTTTAGAATAACCTAATCTATGTGTCTATCTATCTATCTGAGAACTATAGGATGATCCTATAGTTAAGTGGTGATCGGAATCATTTTTATTGTCAATGATTTTTAATTGTTTAATCTTTAAATTAAACCCAGCAAAGTTGGCTGAGTATTGTTATATAACAATACTACGGTATTGTTATACAACAATACTCAGCCCACTAGCCTCAGCCTTAGCTACCTAAAAGGCCTAAATTTTACATATAAAACTATCTATATACCTTATATCTAATATGAATTGTTTCGCCTCAAGATTATTCTCGAAATGTCTAAATAAGTAAAAATTATTAATAAAATAAAAGTAATTATCACGTTTTGAAGATAAGTTGAGATTAAAATGTTCATTTTATCGGATCCATAACGCTGTCTGCTAGCAGGAAGTATATTAATCTTGGGTAATAAAAAAATTGAAAACTGCTGTAAGTAATTTCCTGGAACTACATTGGAATTGAAATATTGAGAGCAAAATCTATTATAAACATTAATTTCAATTATCTTCAAGTAAAGCAATCTAACCCACAGGGAGGTTCGACGAGAAAATGAACCAACGTTAATTAAAAACTGAATCAGACTAAAAGCAAACTCCATTCGGACGTCGGGCCTAATTGCACGAGCCAATTGGTGATCGGGTTATTTACTTAGCCCATTTTATGGAGACAAAGACCGTGTTGACATTAATATCTACCGGCGCGGATGCGGATACGCGGATAAATGAATAATACTGGAAAATGGAAAGCTGACCACTGCGAGATACAATCCTAATACAAATCGCTTTCAACAACCTTCGGTTTCATTTTCTTTTGATTACATCTTTAAAACAATAATAACTCCATTCCATTACTTCATCATCATTCTCCTGCCCTTATGCCACTCTAAGTGGGGTCAGCACAACATGTTACAAACATGTTGTCATATGATTTGGCTACGTATTTTACGACCGGCCGCCTGCCTGTCAACTTACCTTAGTCGCCTTTTACGACACCTCGGTACGAAATGACGGTGGCCTATTCTGTGCAGCCGGATACCACACGGCATTTACCTTCTTACGACACCTCCTTTACTTCGTTCATTTCATTACTAGGGACTCATTGCATGTACTAAAACGTCATCAAATATTAAATCACATGAAATTGTCTCCATGAAAATTTTTCCGAAATCTATTAAATTTATTTCTTGCAAAGATGTCTGGTATAGAGATAAATTATCATTTGTTCACTTCTTTATAATATACCTCTTACGTAAATTAAATGGTGCATAAATAAATAAGGTTTCACTTCGTATCGCAAGTAGTTAGAAGATATTAATATTCACACTTTAAAAATTGTAAGAATTCGAAATATTATAATAGTATCGTTAATTATAATTTCAATATAGTTATAAAAATAGAAATAAATAGAAATTAACCCAATGTGATTTTGTCTTGATTTTTGTTTATATTTTTTGTAATTAATGTGTGTATTTCTAATTGAAAAAAAATTGTATTTTCGTAAAAAAAAAAAAAAAATATTTTTTTATTGGTATAAATGAATATTTCTAATATAATCAGATAATTTAAAAAATCTTGTCATTACAATAGAAACTCATTTTGATATTGTTAAGCTTAGGCAACTTACCTCATGATATTTTAATTAAAACATATAAACCGTTTGAATTATGTAGGGACGCACTTTCTGTCCTAGTTATGAAATATTCAGTTCTCTAGGGTGACTTTCCTCGCGTAAATGCAAAATAAGGAAGTTTTGTCCTAAATGAAGCAAGCGCCTCCCTTACGTGCCTCAGGCTTCATGAGATGCCCAAGTTAAAACAAACTTCCTTAAGAAACTTTTAAAAAGCCGGTGAGCGAAATTTTTAACTCAACTTTCAAAAATACCTCGTAAAGAAACAAAAATAACCGTATACGTGTATAATGAACTCGCTCGCTCGGTTTTCTTTAAACACGAAACTTTGAAGACAGAACAGGATATTGCCAGATTCGTCTTTTTCCGTTTATTAAAATAAAGAAGAGCTGACTCTATTTTATATAAAGTACTGTATAAGATTTATATTTATTTTAGACTAAAAGTTATAAATTAGGTGAAATTATGTAATATGGTGGGTCAACATACCTGTGGTCGCCTTTTGCGACACCTCGGTAAGAAATGAGGGTGGTCTATTCTACTCAGCCGGATACTACACGGCGAGTCGACTTACCTTAGTCACCTTTTACGACATCTCGGTAAGAATTGAGGGTGGTCTATTCTACTCAGCCGGATACCACACGAGATAGTATAATGACTCGTATCGGACATATTCTTGAAACCACAAAGTTGACCAAGCTGTGATATGAAGAGAATCGTATACTTATTTCCTACCTTCTAAAAAAGTATATTCAAGAGAAATAGTCACGTTAATTTTAGTTATCTTTGTTATTTATTACTTACCTTTTTTTTACTTCAACAAAAAGTGGAGAAGATGAATTCTATTATAGTCTTGATGTTAATTATTTGTGAAATCAGTTATTTATAACCGCTATCTTTGCTAAAATAACTTATTTATCTGAAAACTTTTTTCAAACAACCATTATTTTTATCCTAAATCAGTTCTAATGATATAATCGATAAGAAATAAAGATAATTTTATAATATTAACTAAACAATATTCTTTTATTAAGAGTCAAAATCCGAACTATTTGGCCACGCGAGAGCCTATAAAAACATGAGCACGTTATAGTTTTTTTTATTTATAAAAGACTTTGATTTATAAGCTAATCTACCTGCAATTAAAGGCAATTGATTTAGACATCATATGGTAACTGTTTTATAACCTACTTTAATTTGTAACATTCTTCTAACGTCTTCTATATTACTATTCACAATGTATTTCATATCAACTATTTAATAGATGAATCATATCGTTATTAAAATTAATAATTTAATTGTTATTAAAATTTACAATTTAACATATCGTTATTAAAATTAATAATTTAATCTGATGATTAAAACTGAGCTATGAGAACCTTCTATTAAGTTTCATATAATTTTTTCTCAACCACTATTGTATCGAGTCCACTTTATTGAGACATGAATGAAAAATTTCAGTAGTATTGAACACGTTGCTGAGCATTGCATAACTTTCGCGAATAAAAATTGTTAGACAACTACAATACAGGCAACAGTACACAAAGCATTTAAACAGTGAGAAACTATATTTGTAAACTCGAAGAACTTTTTTCGATAAATTTAACGCTGAACATAATTTTAACAACAACAAAACAAGCAACCGGGACTAGTAACTATTATCTCAATATAACCCAGTTTTACGTGATGAACGAGTCTTAATTGCCGGCAAGTAAATCAAACTGATAAAAAAGCGAGAGTTGCAAGTTATGTAGAAATTCTCAGTCCATTGAATGATTTACAATTATTTTATTATTGATATTCTTTGCATTATAGCTAATTACTTCTTACAGCAACGACTGGAATGCTGTTCTTAAGAAACATTTTCGTAGCTATTAGTCTATTTTTATTACCTAAAAAAACTTTATAGTTTATATTTATATGTACTCGAAAATTTGTTTCCGATACCGCCCTTCGTATTAAAAGGTCTATAAATATATAGAACTAGCTGTGCGGCCAAGCGTTGCTGTGCTTTAGTCTGGTTTCGAACTCCCTCAAAACAGAACTCAACAGTTTAAAAAACTATCCGATCGCTACCAAACTATACAGGATCATCCTCTAGGTCATTTTTAAGATTGTCTGAAAATTTCTTTAAAATCGGAGTTTATAAAACACATACCGACAAACATTCATTTTATATATATTGCGATGATAACAAGCAATTTCTTGCCATTTTAAGAAATATATATTAAACGTACCTTTGAAACCGCACGGTATTCAAAACACTAGGAGATCTGTAACAAAATACAAAGCTATAAAATAGCAGAACATACTCGTATATAATATAATATTCTTATAAAGCAAACATATGCGTTATTTATTCTATTGTGTGATGTAAGGAGGAATCAAGAATTTCTTAAATAACCGATTATTTCAATCGCCATTATCGAATATTTTTTTTGTTGCGTTAGTCCATTTTATAATTTTTAATGGTTCTTAACATGTGCTAAGTTAATCTTCATCGTCGTAATAATCTTCAATCTTCGTATTTACGATGTGTAACGGGAATAAAAATTTGTCTGCTCGACAAATTTTGAGTTTTAATTTTTTGTAACAATAATAAATCACTTTTTACCAATTTCGAAAATTAAAATAATTTTGATATATTATAATTTAAAATTGAGTGAGCTATAAGCTATTTTAGCTAAAGCCGTGTAAATTGCTCAAGAATAAGTGTCCCGGATGGGTTCGAAATTAGTTGGACTAAGCTGATAAAATAAGACGTGAGTATTAATATTTCTATACATAAACTATACATAAGCTGTAACTTTATCTGACCTTCTTAAAAATATAAACATACTACATAGATGAAATAGATATATTTGTGTGTATAACTTATGCAGTTTATTGACTTGAAATGTAACATCATATAACTTAGCTGGTAACTGGTTTCGTTCGTAAAGTGAAATAAATCTCCCTTAGTTATAATTAGGAGAAGCCGACCCGTCGTATTTCCTGAGAGCACTGATATTACACGCACTCCCCAGCACAATAGGCACTCAGCCGCCTTCACTTTTTCGCCTACTGAAGTGTCTTAAGTAAGTACAATGTATTTACATGTACCCAGTCTGTAAGCGGCAGCACAATGGTTATGATTCTATATGTATATTGCCGCGAACGTGTTCAAGTATCACAGATTCGCCGGAGTACATCGATCGTTTGGTGTAAAACTTTTACGGCTCACGTAACAGACGTTCATCTAAGAAATGACTATGACAAAACAGAAAGGAAAATTTATAGGTAGCCAAAGTTAACAATATCTGTGCTATATTTTAAACAAAGTTAACACTATTTGCGATATATATTAACTATGAACAAAGGAGGAACATTCTTACAACCTGGGTGTATATTTTTATTCAAGTATGCATTTAAAATTATATATATAGTATGTCTACTAGTTGCTCATTACACATAACACAAGTATTAAGTTACTTATTTTGGCGACGGAGGACCCCATGTGTCCCATATGTTTATTTATATTCGAAAGACCAAAATTATGAAAGGATTTTTAATAGTTTTTTTATGATTAATTTAAGAAAGCTCTGGTCATATAAATGAAAGTGAATTATTCAGCAAAGCAGAACTTTTACTACACGATATTGCGCGAAGATCATGACGTTGATGTAAATGTCAAAGCTAACGACGTAGACTAAATAGTAGAATATGTGAAATAATTAATCTTGCGATGTCTGGTCGTGTGTTTTTGTGAATTTGCCTAAAGCCTTAAAATCACTTTTTCATTTTAAGACTTTGTAACAGTAATATATCATATAAATAAATTATAAGTATGATGTCCGTTATATAATCCAAACAGCTGGACCGATTTAAATGAAGTTTTAAGATAATCTATAGATTGACCCAGCGGATGTTCCTGTAAAGTTTGGTGTCAATGATATTATCATTTTTCGATAATAAAACTAATCAGTGCAACAGAAGTTCGCGAACTGTTTAACTAGTTAACTAAAGCGAAACCATCATAGGGGCGTAAATTAATATTATAAATCTATTACGTAATAACTATTACGCAATTAAATATCTTTAATTTTTTCTACTATAACAGTATTTACAAATCTGTAGCAAATTGTATCGGTTAAACAATGTGTGTTTATTTCCTATCACATTATCACTATAGCCTTTATGATACTGCCACATAAATAAACCAGCCCGCCCATTAAGCTACGACTACAGCCATATGAGCCTGCAAAATATCCGAGGGGAGGATGAAACTAACGTCGAACCTATCAATATCTGTCAACGGCCGAGTAGCCAAATAAAATTATCATGTATAGCCTCCCGATGCTCATATGACGTAAAGGTTTCTGTTTGCTTCCTCATATTACACGAGATGACCTAATTCGATATTATTCTCATCAAGCGAACTTTTATCCCTAATGAAACAAATTTTATTTATCACCATGCAATGCGATACCATTTCAAATCTATATACTTATTATAAAAGAATGTCCCAAAAAGCTGTATGTATGATTTTCTCAAAACTTACTGAACAGATTTTTGTACGGTTTTCACCAAAAGATAGTGCAATACTTCCGGATGTTTAAGGTAAATAGAACATTTCGGTATTATGTAAATTGTGTTGAAGAGACCGCGCAGTTGTTCAAAAACTTGCATGCTGAGAGCATTAGTAGCGTGCGCTGCGCAAACCAGCAGAGATACGCTAAAGTAATGTAGTAGAGAATTGTAGATCTATAAAAATATCACAAAAAACTCCGCGATAGCATGTTTCTATCTCTCACGGTTAACTCACAATAGTAGTTATTGTGTAGTAGTATTTTATGTTCAAAATTTCGAAAATTCGCGAAAAGTTTCGTAAATCACTTAAATCCATAATAATGTTAAATTAATGCTAAATTTAGAGCTTATTATTACCGTTACTACCGTTCTCATATCTGATACACGCGGAATTTATAAAAACCAATATCACAACAATATACAAGCTCTGCACAAAATCTCAACAACCGTTTCGCCCCGTAACCGAAGCATCATCAGGATATAGACTCCACGACAAAATTTTGTCGTACATTGTATGGACCTCCGCATAATAACGCCTAAGTCTACAAATTATTTCAAAAAGTGGGACTTAAAGTTAATGGCTTAAGGTTTATTTAACTGCCACAAGCAATAACAACAAAAATAAAACAGGAATATTAATAATTAACATACCTAAAAAGGAGCCATTATAAATTACATTTAAACTAGCACGATTCATATTTTTTACTTTATATTTTTGTGAAATTTTAATGCTGTAATGAAACGATAATCCAGCATATTATACGATCCCGTCTCTGACGGGCTTTACAATTACGTCATGGGTGATAAGCGGAAAAATTCTTTTCAGACACGAACAAGCCGCTACGTACGTCGCTATATAAATTGTTCTCACAGTTATATCTTATGATGCTGGCGAGAATAATGATGAAACAAAGCTTTATACCTCTTACCAACAGTTGTGTGTGTGTCTGTTATAATCAATTGTTTGAATAAAAATGTTATGAAATAACAGAGTGGAATCATGTCTAGTTTTAGAAATCGAAAAATAAATTAGAGAAAAATCTGTAAAGAAGTAATTCTATAAATTGTTACAGATAATTAATATAACAAACAGACTGGTTGGTCTTTTAGAAGCGCTTTTTGACTGAAATAATGATACGATATAGTATTATATACAATACAATGTAAAGTATATACACAGACTCATATATATTACGTAAATTTATAAATACGGAAGATGCAAATCAGAAAAGCAGTTAGAAAGCGTTCGATCAGATCAGAAAGACCTTGTGGTGTAAAAGTCGATTGAAAAGACTTATTCATAACTCTGGATGTCCATTAGTTGTATTGCTATCAGTGATATGATTTTATTAAGCGAAACTACTGAGACAGCCCAAGTACTAAATCGCCAATTAGTAACTAGACTTATTTTATTAAGTTAAATATTCATACGCGTGCTTATCATATACACTGTATACATATCTTATCTACCTATCTAAGCAATGATGCAGTCTAAAATGGTAACGTTAACCTGTAACAGATATGACAGTTAACTCTACTATCGGTTTCTATTCGACACATCATGATACCAAACATTTGACATTACAAACCGCTATGGATGTATTTAGATTTTAGGTTACAACTTCTAAATTATTGAACCCATACATTTAAAGAAATTTCTCATGAAAACATAATGTTTACTATTAATAATATTGGGTTGTAACTGCTCTCTTTGAAGTTATCAATAAAAATAAATAAATCATTGAGTATTTATGAATAATTCATTACCCAATGGCATGGAGCCAACAATCATGGTTCAAGATATGCTGCGCGAAGCACATGGCTGCCATATCTTACTTTATGCATGCCGCTTAATTATGGAAATAGCTCATGTATTAAAAATAAATTGGAGCAATACTTTTGGATTATGAAAATTTAACAACCGCCAGTAATCGTTTTAGAGTAATGAGCTGATTAACGTCCAATTAAAATAAATTAAATACCAACTAAGCTGTGATAGCCCAACTGTGTGATCGTGCGACTCTTTTGAAGGGGTCACGAATTCAAACCCAGGGCAGACGTAATGAGTTTTTCTGTTAAAACTTATGTGTCTGATTGATATTTGAAATTTATCACACACTTTTCGGTGAGAAAACATTGTGATAAAATCTGCATATGTCTAGAGAATTCTGATACATGTAACCTACCAATCTGCATTGGAGCAGCATGGTAGGTCTTAGCTCCAACCTTTCTCTGTTAAAACGGAGAACAGGCCTATGCCCTACAGTGGAATAGTAAGAGGCCGTTACTTTAGTTACTTAAATATCAACTAATTCGTACATATATATTGATGGAGCATTTTTTTATGTGTATTTTTAATATGAAATGCTCTTCCAAAATTACTAACTACAGTAAGTATTCTTAATGTTCCTTCACTCTAGTTTAAGCGTTTAGTATTCTCAATAACGATTATTTTCCCCCTATTCCTGAAAGAAAAACAGGCTTGTTATTATATATGTTACCCATAGCATAAGCTACAGCGGATTAGCCGTGAACTTAGCAAACATTTTTTCGCCTTTATAATTTTTGGTATGGATTAGTCATTTCACTTTCTGAGTTATTATAATGAGTACATACGCGCTTAACGTGCAAAGAGAATTCAAATTCACAATATGATTGATCAAGTAAACTTGTAAACAAGTGCTTTTGAATCTTCAACTCTACTGACTCTAATCCTTCTTGTATCAGGTATGAAAACGTATAGTACTCTCTACATTAAGCATTACATTTATATTGTTTTATGGGATTATAGCAAAATAATATTATCATTACGTTTTTAGGGACCTCCGCAAAGTAATTACTAATTCTATAAATTATTTGATGCTGCAAAGTAAAAAGAAAATTTTATAGCTTTCTATTAAAATCGAAAGCTAAAATAGAAGGTCGGGATTAGCCATCCATGTAAAGCCCATTAAATGCCACCATAAAATTAATGTACCGTGACCGCGTGAGTTTCCTAATAAAAATAAATTACTAATTAGCAAATCCTGCGCCATTTTTTTCCGAATTTTCTACGAGTAATATATACATTGTGATGGTAATTCTTTAAGCGACTTATATGTTTTTAAACTTCTATTTCTGTTTTGTTTTGTAATTATAATTCTATACTATTATTTACATACCACATAACTCTGTCTGTCTCTCTCTCTCTCTCTCTCTCTCTCTCTGTGTGTGTGTGTGTGTGTGTGTGTGTGTATGTGGTGTGTGTGTGTGTGAGTTACTTTAATTTGTTATAATGAACTACACATATGAAGTAGACATGACATAATATTTTTTAGTTTTATAGGCTTGAAAATAAAAATGCATATTGCATTGCATTGTCATAGAACAGAGATTGTAAGTCGTAATTTTTTTCACCTGAGTAGCATTGAGTGGATAGTGTAAATGAAACCGACCTTATTTAAGTATAACCTTTGAATTTGTATGATACATAACTTGAAAGTAATGCCTTCACAACGGAAGCTAAACATTTCCTCAGTCATTGATTTGATATGTTATGAATTATACAATATCGCGTAATGCAAGAACACGTGGTGATGCGGGGTCGGTCAGTGACCTGCAATTTCAGGGTACCGTTAATCGCTTTTGCGAGTAACCACGGCGTTCACGAGAATACTTTCGAAGTTTAGATATTGTTTCCTTTCAACCGTTTTGAACTTTACTGCGCGAAAATGTCATTAGCTGAAAGCAAGTTAGCTAGTATTTATAATAACGCTTGTTGTGAACAAACTAGAATGCATTGTGAGTTTATGAACATTTTATACATTTAAACTTTACATACAGAAAAAAAATTAAGTGTAAATGGAGCCATATAAAAATACACACATTTATGTCTTTATAATATTAATAGTATAATTCTGAACTTCTAAAGTAAATCAATGGGCCTCCTATTGTGCATATTGTACATTACCTGATAAACTTAATAAAATTTATTTTGTCCCACTACAGATATCTATTTCATAATCCACCTACTTTCTTGCTTAGAATAACTATAACATAGATTAAAAACTTGGGAAATTATACTAGATAATTACCAATTTAACATAAAATTAATCTAGCAGCAAATCTCATTTGCTACTATTTATCTTTACAAAACAAGAACCGGAAGAACTTACTGTGAATACCGATAGTAATGTAACTGCTTTCATTCTTTATTAAATGCCCGATTTCTAAAGGGCTGTTATGCATAAGAATTTCATCAGCATTTTCCGATTCTGAAGAGTGACTACTACCTATATACTATTTTTATGAATACGATCCTTTTGTGATAACTATTAGAGACTCTCGTTATAAGTTATATGGTTTTACTAATGTTACAATTTTTCTTAGCATTTATTTTAATAAGAGAGTTATTCTCTTATAAAACAAAAAAATTATGTATAATAGTTAGGTGACCAGAACTTCAATCTCCGTGTAATCAAATTATTTAAAAAAAACTTTAATTTCAAATAAACAGACGATCTAAACAGTTTTGATATTGTTATAAGAACAACAGCATAAAAAAAGCTTGTATACGAATTTGATTCGATTTCGCTGATTAATTCAAATTCAATATTATAACAACGATATTTTTCCCTCACACTTATTCAATAAAAAAGAAGCAATTTTCTTGAAAGTCAACCAATTTATTCTTTTTTAACTTGTCACAGTGAAGACGACAATGTTTTTTCCATTATTGATCTAACTATTTGAAGGGTTGTATTTGAAATATATAACAATATTCTTTATTAAACCTGTAAACAAGTGATTTTGAATCGTCAAATCTACTGCTAGTTCGGAAAGCTCGTTCTTCCGAGAAGAGCCAGCAAGAAACTCGGCGGTTGCTCTATTAAAAATATGATTAAATTACAAGTGACAAATAGATAAAGAAAACAAATCCTGAGAAGTTGTAATAAATTATTAACTTACATTGACGAACACAGGTGTAAGACGGAACATCCTAACCCAAAAGCTGTATGAAAGTTATACAAAGCTGAAAGTTTGCAAATAAGGCAGGTATGGTAAAAAATTACCACTACGTTACGAATACAAAGAAATCGAAACTTCTGAGTGATTTGCATTAGTAAAAAATTGTGTGATTTTGACAGCCCTGCGCTACACTAACATTCAATACGCACGATGATAAATATTTTTTTTCAATAATTCAATATATCAAAGATACTACTATTATTTTTATGGTCACAAAAATCTATCAAAATTTTCCGAATAAATTTACTTGAAGAAACTATTTTAAAATTTGTTCGTTCGTTTATAATATTTATAATCTTCATTTTATTTTACCGCTCGTTGAATTATACTTTTGTTTCTTAAGTTGCTGTTAAACGTTTAACTTCATATAATTTTTCCGCTTTCTTTAATACATCTCATGATTCAAATTATAAATTGCTTCCTATATTATATAAAAACGAGAAATATAGTAGTTTGAGCCGACTAACAACTTTCTATTACTTTTATTTAGAACAGGATTGCTATTACTTTACTTTGGTTGATAATAATATTTGATAAAATTAAATGCGTAAATTATGAAAGGATAGTTAAATTAAGTTCAAACCTTTAGTTAGCTTACTCTTGTTGTTACAATAATTGAGAGAGAGGAGGTTACAAGAAACTAACCTTATTAAATTTACTGTTTAAATTTTGGTTTGATACCTAATTGAATTTAAGTTAATGGAAAAATCATTGTGGGCATTCATAGGTTTAAAAAGAAGAAACTGAAATATCGGATACAAATAAGGTTGCGAAGCCAGCAGGCTGGATTGAGTTCAATGTTATTTTACGGCCTGTAATAAGTGCGTGGACTTAACGACTATGTATGATGCTATTTAGATGGTATTTGTGTCAATAACTTGAGCTATACTAAGACAAAAGTTAAAGACTCCTTTAATTAGCGTGCAATGTTATTTTATAACAAAATGTTGATTTTATAGGATATAACATAATTTAATGTAAAATGGTGTTATGTAAACAGGAATGAAGGCCCCATCCATAACGTTCAATGAAATGTCTATAAATAGAAGTTACCAATTTAAATATTTTAGGTACACTGTAACTACAGCGATGACCGTGAAAGCGATTTATATCTATAAATAAAGGCCAGATTGTTATTAATCCGAGCGAATATGTTCGATCGTAAGTTTTCCAGATGTTCAGACTCTGTATAGATAACGCAATTACAAGGGTTTCGCTAACTCCCTAAACCAACTCCATTTTTCACGTAGCGGATTTATAAATGCATTTAAATTGCATATGGCACATTAAAAAGCCTAACTGCTTAATATAGTTCAATCATCTTGAGCATTAATATTTAATACACCGTATAAACTTTTAATGTATGAACTAAAACACTCAGATATAACTTCTATTTATTAATCTTGCTGGTTCTTCTCGGGAGGAGCAAATTTCCGAATCAGTGGTAGCTTCTTTAAAAACATTTGACGATTCAATAGTCTTGAAAGCAGTTCACTTGAATAATGCATCATTATTCTCCTGCCTTTATCCCAGTCTAAGTGGGGTCGGTACAACATGTTTTAAGCATGTTGTAAAATGATTTGGCTGAGTATTTTACAACCGGCCGCCTGCCTGACGTTAACTTACCTTAGTCGCCTTTTACGACACCTCAGTAAGAAATGAGGGTGGTCTATTCTACTCTGCCGCATACCACACTTGAATAATGAATATCTTGAATTTAGATTTAACCCAGCCTGCTGCGCTGGGCTTAATTTAAAGATATCAGGAGTAAAAAATCTGTCTTTTAGTTTTCGTCATATTTTCATGTATTATTTAGAATAATGAGAATAATCTTTTTCTGATAAAAAAACAAAGTAAACAGAAATAAAACATTGTAATTATTATATAAATAAACGGGTCACATCGCATCCATTGGGTCACGAACTGACTCCAGTCAGTTAGTTGCACGGTGGATGCAACTCTGCCGAAACGTCGAACCTTGTATACAAGTAATTACATTTTTCGCGACGTGACCCGTTTATTTATATAATAATTAGTATGAATCGCGAAAGTTTAAAATCTACTAAAACAATGTATTTAAGGGATAACAAAACTATTTCATTTTGTTCTAAGAATAAAAACTTCTAGCTTAACTTTGGCTACTGACTGTTGCTAACTGGAGATTCGGCTTGCCTCTGACGATATGGAAACCGACGACCGGCTTAGCATCAAATATGAATAGAATGAGGTGTGAACCGGAGGCGGGGGTGGGGCCCGTAGTTCCTGATTATCCTCATTTTATATCCGTGTCACGTTCACCGTCTTCCTTCTCAACTAAGATATCGCTAGAAAAGGAAAAGTGTGGGGAAACCTTCCAATATATACTGACATACCTTTCTATCAATTATATATATTTGAGAACCTTTGTGAGCCAATGATTGAATTATTCGCTTTAGTTTAATGGTATCGGATTTGATAGCTGATAATTATGGTCATTGTAGCGGGCTAACCAATTATTACCTCAGCATTAAATACACTGCGATTTACTATTGATAAAGACTATGTTAAAGATGGAACTAAGATAAGAGAGTTCAATTAGGATCTTACGTCTTTAAGGTCACTCATATCTTAGTATATAAGAGATACGTGCCTACAAATGGAAGTCCCTATGGAACTAATGATTAATTAAAAGATTATTCAAAAGTCTCTTACGAAGTCAATTTACCAGAACCTTGGCACTTTTAAATGGCAATCGATGGAATAGACAATATAAATTAACAATGAAGATAATCTAGACTACTAAAATTCAAATGTATCAATGGTTATGTATATCTGTGACAGTCTCAATTCCGTTTTTACGACAATAACGCCAAAAACTTTCTATCGTCATAGTATCAGACCTTCACCATGTTCAGGTCTACAAAAGGCACGTACACCACAAAGCTGTTATGAGTTGTGGGTCACGTACGTCGCGAATTGTATAAACGGTCAAAGGCAATGAAAATACAAATTGTCGGTTATGTCAGTGACAATATCGCAATCTTCCTTTTGCTGTTGTTGTAATAAAAGTGTTGTTTTGAAAATAATTTATAGAATGATGATACTTTATCAAAGGAAATTATAAAAATGTTGGCGTAATCTTGCGACTGTAAATTTAAAATGACCTTAGTTTACATTATTAACTGTACTGCCCGTTACCAAAAAATAATTTCTGATTTTGAAACTTTATGCATAATTAATACTTTAATGAAGTGTTATAACTGTTTTCTTGAAAATATTTTATTTTATAAACCTATTTTGTGAATTGATACAGACCAGTATGTACAGCCTCTTATTTAGTGATAACTGTACAATATAGGTCTTGAAGGTAAGAGTGCTTAGAAATATTATAGGCAAGGGAATCACTTAGTTGGTCGCATTCTAATGAACTTTGTTTTTTTTTATTCTCGTTATATAAGAACATAATTACATACTTACTTTACTCACATCTTATATTATATTGTTTTATTATGAACCAGTAAATCTGACTACATAGTAATAACAAAGGAATAGCCAATAAAGGAACATGAAAGTTTTGTTGTCTTTTGGCTATTTGTAATAAATATTAAAAAAATAATAAGTACCAAACCTCCGATAACTCAAAAATTATATAAAAAATATGCTCGATTAATGTAACCCTTATTTGTTTGGTTATTTTCTTCATTAACATGGAAATTTAATCACATATGCCATCTAATATATACAACACATTAAAATAATTAGCATAGACATTTAAAGATTGATGTTAATACGACGTACGCTTTACGAATAGTTAGTTATTCAGTGCATATAAAAACTTTCGTTATTATCTAACTACATAAAAATAATTCCGCTCTTATTATTTAAAACACTATTTGTGACGCTTTTAATATTTGCAAGATTATTTTTTGTACTCAAATATTAAATAAAAGATATACTTTTTCTGGGATAAAAATAATTCGTCGTTATTTTATTATATTAGTGATTTTGGGTTAAACCAAAACAAAATTTTAACAAAGATTTATAAGTTTTTTCAAAATTAACGAAATAGCGTGAGGACGAAAGCAGCGTGGCGAGTGTAAACGAAAAAAAGTACCTTTCTATCGTAATAATTAGCGTAATTAGCGTGACAATTAAGATTCAGTCGAGATTTTTCTGAGAAATTCGTTGTTACATCAAATATAAACACAAAAGAGCTATAGAGAATATGCAGACTATTCATTACAACCGACTCCACGCGACAAGGATATGTAAATGATATTGCCCCAAAATATATAATTTAGCATTTATTTACAACAAAAATGAATATTTCTATCTTAAATTACTTCATGTAAGTAACTAGGACTATACAAATCATCCCCACATGGAATGGTCCCAAGAATGCTGGCAGCGTTTCCGCGTCGAATCGCTAAGCTGATTCTTTGTGCGAAAAACGAGCCAGCCCTCTTGTCACATGAAGAGGCAATTAACCGAGATGTTAAAACGAATAACAATTATTTGCACTTTTGACTCAATGGCTTAAGGTCTCAACTACAAACGGGACAAATATATAACTGACGAAGTGAGATACATATGTTCGGCGCTTGTCGGATACGGCCATTTCCGCCGTTGCTTTTACATAGAACATGTAACTTTAAGGGCATTATGCTATAATCCCCAAGCCATATACCTAATCTAAGCTGTCTGTTACAATTCTACTGCCCTCCTTTTGGAAAGAAGACATAGAGCTTTGACTCTCCACGCTGTTCCAATGCGGGTTCGTACGTTATAAAATTCTTAGGAGTTATCCAGAGATGTGCATGTTTCGTCACGTTGTTTTCCTTCAGCGAAATGTGTGACATCAATTTTTAATATCCAACTCATATAAGTCATAAATTTATAACACTACCAAAAAAAATATTTATTTTGTATATTAACCCTTATATGAAAATATTTTAGTGTCTAACAGATATTAAAATCGGTCTCTATCAAACTATCATTTTGTTCATATTCAACCAAATCGGTGCAACAGTTCAGCAGTGAAAGCGTACTAAATTGTGTAACGAACAGACTTACTTTCTCATTTATAATATTAGTAGAAAGATTTACGAAACTACAAAAAGATTGCATGCAATTTATACATACATAAATAACTTCATTCATTTTAATTCGTATATATTAGTGCACAGCAGGGTATTTTACGTCTCGGTATTGCCGGCGTGTAGACCTTTATGTAGGAAAAGAGGAAATCATGAGAGCTCGCGGATTATCACCAACCCCATAAAGGGAATATGCAAATATGCCTTGTGAACAAACTTATGACCGAAGATTTTAAATGTGTTTATAACTAAAATCATTCTGAAAAGAGCCCTATAATTACCACGAATACTATATGTAAGTTCACTTCAACAAAATGATAACATGAAATAATATTTCCTAAAATTCTATCTTAAGTCTATTTCTGATAGGTCATGGCCCCAGCAACTTACTGTATCAGAAGCATTAAGAAATATAGCTAAATTCATCAACTGGGAGATTATTCAACCTTCAACATCAAATAAAACATTCAAATAACAGTGAAGTTGACTCTTGCATGATAACGCAAGTACTAATTAATGTATATTTTATACGGATTTAGGAGAGTTTCTTTAAAACACATACATCAATAAACAAGAGCACTGATTAGAGATATGTGACAGTATATACGTAATGATAATATAATATTATTTTGCTATGGTATATTTAAAACAAAGATGCAGCAGAATGTTACGTGCTGAATAAAAAACATGCGTATTAACAATATTTTATTACATAAAATATTACGACATTTTAGAAACCTATTTAACAGTAATTCTAAAATGATTAAATCACGTCACGTTTATAATTGCCTTACTTAAGCTCTTACTTCATGCCTTTGATTTGTTGTTGGTCTGTAAATAAAATAAAATAAAATACAAATTTCCTAATTCACGAGAAATACAAATTTTAGTAAACCGTCCTCATTTGATTGCATATTTTTTAACAAATATTTTCCCGGGTTACACATATTTGAATTGGTTGAAATGCTTTGGGATGAGGAAGCTATGATTCTGTTAGTTAATGTTTTTGTTCGGTGAAAAAAAACTTAGTCCTTGAAGGATACTTAAACTTAACATTTAAGTCCAACCATAATATAGAAAGTAGTTTACAAAAGTAATAACAAAATTATTTATTACGTTGGTTGGTCTATCTCCTGATGATGCTTCGGTTGCGGGGCGAAACGATTGTTGAGTTTGTGATAGTGAACCTGTGTAGTGCTTGTGTATTGTGGTGAAAGTGGTGGAGGTTTGTGCATGTGTTTTTACGAATCCTGCACGTATCGGGTATGAATATACTGATAGTCCACTATACATTAAACACTATATATATTTTCTATTTACTGTATCGCGCAAAATAATTTCATTATTACTTTTGTATTATGGATCTCCGCAAAGTAACGCCTCATTCTATAAATTATAGAAAGTAGTTTATTATTTACTCATATATTAAGATTCAAAAGTGGACCTCCACAAAGTAGCGCCTAATCCTATAGATTATAAGTTGCAATAAAAAAAAACCAAAGGGAAAATACTATATTTTTAAACAAACAGCTATCTGTTATAAAATTTTGAAAATACATAATAAATGAAATATACGAAAGACAACTTCTTGGTTGAGTGAGAATTATCAAATTTAAGCATAGCAAAAAAGGATAAAATTTGGGTACTTCTGGGGATTAGTATTAAAGACCTGGGAGGCCGTTTTGAAGACCCTTGAAGAAAAAAAATCCTAAATCCCTCCTCGCCCTCGGAGGGGAAGTAATGCATTTTCTTTTATCGCCCCGCGTACAGTTTGCGCGTTTCAACAAAGGGCCCCTTTTACGATTATTGTATTCACATTGTTACATGCAATCCGAAATACAAGTTTACAAAGCCAAAAACGTTCTGGGTTATGCACTCACAATAGCATATAAAACACAATAGTATTACATTAAAATAAAACTTTACTGGCGTCTGAACTCTAAATTCGGTCGACTGACCAAATGTAGAGTTCAGACGCCGTATATAGTGAAACAAAGTAAAAAATTCCATAAATTATGAAGATCATTCAAAGATTATTATTGTTTTTTGAGATTTAAGATCAAATAAAAATCTTATTTTCATCACGTAGATTTCATCTTTTGACACGATCTATAATGGTGTTAAAGTTATTCTGGACTTAAAACTATAACAGGATTTCTTAAAATGTTCTTCAGTCAAGAAAAGCATAGGTATCACAATATAATATTGCAACATCCGCCAGACACCGACATTTCGAGAACAAATGACGCAAGCCAAGTGCAAGTAAATGTCAAAATCGTGGACACATTTCGCCTCGGGAACGGTATTATCACAGTGCCAGCTACACCACAAAATTGTCACCCACATGGTGTTTTGAATAATGCACCACATGTTAAATAACATCGGTAATTAAATGAATCAAGGGAAAGCGCAAGTGTTCTCATGCAAGTTTGAAGCAAAAACTGCATAATTTCAGATAATGGTAAATTGACGAGTAACGTACAGTAGGGAGCGCTGTTTATAATTACAAAGGTGGTGGGAGGGAGGTTATGACCTCCCGTTCCCGCCACTCGAGCCGCATGACTGCGTACCGGCATGCGGCATGCATGCACATGTTGCAGCTTTGAAGTACCCTTAGCGGAATTTACAACCTGACCTGGTAATCGTTTAGAATCAAAAATACACACTGGAAATGTGAATCGTGATTCAATTATATCTATTAAAATCATCATGTCGCAGTCATTGTTTGTGATATCACGTCAAAGTTCAATGCGCTCAAATATTTGCTTAAACGATAAAGCCATTCCCGTCGTTGTCAACGAAATGGAGTCTACAAACAAACAGAGTTGTTATAAGTCTTTCCATGTTCGGAACATAGAAAGCGACGCGGCGTGTCACCGTTTCCTGGGAATATTTATAAACGGCGACTATAATAGTACCATGCCGTTAGTGCCGTTCTTTACGCGTAAACGCTATCGATGGCAACGGTTTAATAGATGTTGAAAGTTTTGATTAGGTTTTGTTATAGGGCAGTCGTGCTAGAAAGTGCAATGACGCTTTCGATGCGAAACGTGCTGATAAACAAAATTAATTCGCTGGCACACCGTTCACTTACTTAATAACGAAATCGTTCTTAAATATTTCAACAAGAAACATTTTATAATATTACACTTAAATCCCATTGCGCCACATAATTTTCATGAATATCAATGCGAGGTCACGAATGTCGAGTGACTGTTAAAGGATTTCATTAGAAAGCTTGGTATGACACCAGAAACCTTTAATCCTATATGAGAATGTAAATCTAAGTGCACAAACAAGCGTTTTTATATTAATTTAGATATGTTCTATTTTAAGTATGATGGAATCAGTAATGTATGTCACGAGTAATGACAAATTTTTTAACCAAATAATAAAAGTACTAATCCGTAATTTTAAAGTCTGCTTGTTCGTTTGTCTGTCCGTTTGTTACGCCTTCAAAGGACCAATATTGATAAAATTCAACTATCAAACAAACTATTACCCCTGGGTATATTAGGAAAAAAAAACAACTTTTTCTTTTGTAAACAGAGAAGAACACATATTGCATTATTGTGGTTACTTAAACGCTTAGATTTATTATATGAAAATTTTTGGTTTTGATAAAATTATACATTAGCAAAATTACGAAAACAAAACAGAGAGAGAAAGTTTTAAAGTCATGTACACTTAATATACTGATAATGCCCCCAGAAGTAATGTGTGAATTAGTAGATCCTAATATCGCACATGGGCTTGTAATAGTGGCACAGCTCGAAAAACAAGTATTTTAGACAAGGAAAAGGTGTAAATTTTAAAATATATATAATATTAGGCCGTTTTTCATTTTTTTTTGCGTGTGTTTAAGCAAACCAAAGCATTTATTATATATTTTTCTTAACAATGAAAAATTTAAACTCATTCATCTCAAAACATGAGTTTTTGAGTTGTACCACTATTGCTGCCCATGAGCGCTATATTTCATCGTAAAACAACATTTTATTTCATTATAACATTCCACAATAATTACATCTTGTAACATACGGACTAATTATAAAGATCAAGATCAGATAGAAAACACATTTCATCTATACACAACCATTCACCGTGCTAAAGATATAAATAACAATGGACTTGAAATAGAACGGATAGGAACATCCGGCAGACAAGGCAATAAACAATCGAATCGAATCTACGTATTGAGATAATTGCCACTGCATCTTTTTGTCTTAAAGGAACAATACAAGTGGATACTCTCTTACTTGAGGAAGCGTTTTGAGCTTTGTCTTTAATAATGTAAGGACAACTAAAAAGATAATGAGACTGGCCCATTGGCGCAGGTGGCAGTGAGCTAGGCCGAGCACTGTCTTCAGCTCCAAGAGTCGCAGAAGCGAATCCCCCCAAGAGACATTTTATAAAAATAAATATGTTGGTTCTTCGAGTCTTGGTGTATTTCTGTATTTAATTAAAATTATATATGTATATATTTAACATTTGTATATCACGCATAACACGTTTGCATAACAATTTTGTCGACGGCGCTCCCATATATATTAATATTGGCAATTTAAACCTATTATAGCATTCTCTATCTATCTAAATTATAAAAATACGACCAATAGTCAAAGTGAAAATACTTATTGTTGATTTCATAGATTATTCAGAACTACCATTGACAAGCTTTTCTATTGAAGGAACTAGTCCTATAAATGAAAATTATGTAGAATTACAAAAATATAAAGGTGTATGTTATCGAAAAGTTAACATCTTTCATTCAGAATGTTCGCGAATAGATATGATTGTAACCACTAAGTTAATCTTCAATTGGTAGCCGAAACATACTTGCTTCCGCTTCGACAATGCGTTTTGTATATAAATATATCAACAAGATTTATTGATAGTCATTCTTAATATTACCGCAGGACTTGTCTGTCGGGCTGGTGCCACACAAGTGGTGAGAACGTGACCTCCGTCGCTGCAACAGCTCATTTTATTATTCTCTCAACGGGCCCTTGCCCTTGTATATGCAATTTCATATCCCGCTTTAAATTAGCTCAAGGGAAAATACTACGGGTAAGTATCAATAACGCTGTCTTGTTATGTTGGTGATATAATGAGTTTATTTTTAGTGAGTTCAGGTTTATGATTTATATATTACCTACTTGTAAAATTATAAATAGAAATAAAATAAAATTGAGATAAATTAAATTAAAAAAATTAAAATAGAGCTGTGATAGCCCAGCGGTGAGACCGTGCGACTCTTTCGAGGGGAACACGAGTTCAAACCCGAGCAGGCACCAATAAGTTTTTCTATTAAAACTCATGTGTCTAATTGATAATTGCAATTTATCACACGCTTTTCGGTGAAGGAAAACATCGTGAGGAAATCTGCATATTTCTAGAGAATTCTGGAGATATATGAAACCTACCATTCCGCATTGGAGCAGCGTGGTAGGTCTTAGCTCCAAACCTTCTCTCCAGAAACGGAGAGAGGAGGCCTATGCCCAGCAGTGGGATTGTAACAGGCTGCTACTACTTGTAAAATTGATGGGCCCGTCGGCGCAGTGGATGATGCCTTCAGCTTTGCAGGTCGCGGATTCGATTACCCACACTTTCTATAATAAAATTTGTTGGTTCTTCGAGCCTGGGTGTATATTTGTATTTAAGTATGTAATTAAAATTATATACGACGAATATACATTCATCAGTTGTCCGTCACCCATAACACAAGTATTAAGTTATTTATTTTGGGTATGGTCGACCGTCTGTGTAAGTGTCCCATATATTTATTATTATTACTAAAGTTATTTGATGTTTTTCTTTCATTGAAACCAATTAAAATTTTATTTTTATACTATGTAAACTTCGTAAGGAACTGGTATATTTATTTTCTCGTATATCGCAACATTTTACGTTATATCTAAATCCTCCACTCCTCCACTTTTTTTTTGTATACTTCATCTCTATATTTTGTTCCCTATACCTGCATAATGAAGGATATAAATGTGATCGTGTTTTATACAAAAATTGGGTAAAAATTAGGAAAACCATTCACATTTTTGAAAATTTTTTGAATTCCAAATCAGAAACAGCTATCGATCTGTAAGGAACATCGATGCAATGTAATAAGGAATGCGTTAATTAAATAATTTTTCGAAATAATATAAATAAACGTATTAGCTTATAATAAATAATAGATAGAAATAATAAAATTATATTATTATAAGCAAGCAATCACGTAATAATAAAAATATTATAACTAGTTGTCAGACGGCTTGATACGTTCCGGTTCGCCACCACCAGTCAAGCGGCTGCTATACATCTATGTAATCATAGCAGAATAATAAATAACATTAAGACGCATCTACACGTGTTAGGAAACACATCGTGTTCAAAAATTGAATTGTTTTTGTAATAAATCATTACTTATTGAAAGTACTTTACTATAATTACATTCCGCATTGAGATTTCTTCCCGAATTATCAAATAAAAGTTACATAAAATGTGTTTCGTTTTGCACTTCTCATCAAAGTATTTCATTTTACCAAGCCTAATCATCATCCTCCTGCCCTTATTCCACTCTGAATGGGGCTAGCATAACAGGTTACAAACATGTTGTCACATATTTTTGCTACGTATTTTACGAACGACCGCCTGCCTCACGTCAACTTACCTCAGTCGTATTATGCGACCCATAACAAAGAGGGTGGTTTGTTCTACTCAACCATACCACACGGAGGGTCAACTCACGTTAGTCGCCTTTTACGACACCACGAATACCACATGGCATATTTTATCAAATGTAATATGAGATTTCTATTAAAGTATTCTCAAAATTATACTATTTTATCTTCATATTGAAAATATTAATACTCAATCTTAAATGAAAAGATAACTTCACCGCATTCATAAAATTAATTGTACTCATTTCATATAACGAATACGAAGAATATAACACATTTTACCAATTGCTATCCAAAGAAAGATCTTTTAAGATAACTTTTGAAGTGCCGCTAAGTCTATTTGAGTGGCAATTCATGGTTGAAATCGCATTGCTGCTGAGATATTTTATTTCCGCTACAGCCAAATATTTATTTAGATACAACGTTTCGTAAAATTTTTTACTCAAAAAATGCGGCGGATGCAAAATATTTCCAACTTTTTACGTTTCCCTTCGTGAAAATTGGTGCTCGTAGCCTTAAATCAATTTCCACGCTCAACCGCAGACTAGCTTGTACCAGTTTTCCGGTTTCCGTTCTATACACTGTTATCCCAATGTACAAACAACATTTTAGCATTCAAATATTTTCCTTATCAACTATTCGTAGATGTATTTATATTTTATATGGATATTCAATAAACATAAGTTACTATTTATAATTAAATAAAGTATGATGATATCAAAGGATTGTACGATTTTATAGATAGAATTTGATATTGTGTTTTCAAAGACATCAATTACTGATTTGATATTATAATCCTTCGAGTAAATAAAAATATTGATGTATGTATGTATACATTTACGTACATAATATCTATAGGTAATCTTGAGTTGGCCACCACGATGCAGGTGTTCCTAGTGTAATAGCCGCCAGACACATAGAGTAAGATCCTGAGTTGGCCACTACGATGCAGGTGTTCCTAGTGTGAAGGCCGCCAGACAGAATAAGTAAACAATATAATATGCAATTTAATCTGAGTATCGTAATAAGTTCTACTGTTATTGGATTGTAAATGTTGCATTTTGAAATAAACTTTACTATTATTACCACATTTTTTGTATAAAAAATATCACCAAACTAAATAATTAGGCACCAAATGGAAACAACATTTTTACATACTTGATGAGATGATATGTATTAAGTATAAAAACGACACTTCGTCAATCACCAAATTTTCTTATATAGCTTTTTATCGGGAGCTGAAGACAGGGTCACTACTCACTGCGCCAACGGGCCAGTCAAATAGTAATCTCTTGACTTCAAATTTTCACGTAACTGCAAACTATGCATTTTCTTTTGCATTTTAACGTTTAATTACGTTAAAAGAAATCGGGACATGTAATTATATTTGAATAAAGTAATTAATACAATCTTAAAATAGATTATCTTAATAGATTTAATATCTTACATAACTAAATCAAAATTATACAACTGTATGTACGTATATATAATATAACAATATCATAATTGATCCTAGTGGTGAATAACATATTATTTATATAATAAAATTAGATTTAATACTCTATTATACAATTGCTTCCGCGGTTATAACATTCATTACGTCGTTATTGGATTTTTTATATTCACTTGAATATACAGTAAATATACAGTTCTCATTGAAATAATATTTTTTTAAATTTGTTACCATTAATAACTATTTTTTTTCAATGACAGTCCTTAAAAAATATGCCTTGTTTTTGATGATTGAATAAACTTATGAACTTATGAATAGAAACCTAGAATTTATTAAAATACGTAAATGAAATCAAATAAAACATGGAAATGTTTGAAACATACCTTGTATTTACTCGTAATTTCATCTCCTTCAACACTCGATTACTTACCAATTTTTTACTAATTTACTCACTTATTTTTTAATTTACTTTACTGCTAAGCTTCTACGCTCGCCCATCCCACCGGTAAAAAGCAGTAGGGCTAACAGCACAAGACATATTCGAAAAAAAAGCTATGACTTGAGAAAACAAACGATTTTACACATTAATAATATTAGTTACTGATTAGATAATAATTGAATTGTATCAGTTAATCCAGTTACAGCGTACATAATGTTTATGATAAAAGCAATGAAGCAATACATATAATCTCATAGTCTTACAAGCGCATAAATTCTTCCATAATCTAACATAAACGCGTTTTAACGTTAAAATTAATGATTCAATAAATATAAAATGCCTTTCTTACTGGTTTTACGGTCGTGTTATGAGAAACTGTCCATCAACAGCATGTTGATGGTTATTACGATGATGTTAATGCAAGAACGTTAATTAAGTGTAAATAAGAATATATACATTCGGGATTCGTTTATAAAAACATTATTTATTTTGAGCATCAGTCAGCTAATTTTTTTATTGGACATCAGTCTCATCTAAATGATAGAAGATACAGTATATGATGAAAACTTGGTAACCTGGAAGGAATTGACTGAAAGCATTTTTTAAGTACGTCTGTGTTTCAAAACCTTTTTTGTCCAGTGCCTTAGTTAGCATTTCTAAAAAATTTATGCCCGCTATGTAACATACATAACTATTAATATAAAATAATAATATAATATAAAATATAAAAGAATTGCACACATAAGAAACTTAAATGATTAAATTAAAATTCGAATATTTTTTACCGTAATTATAAAAGAATTTTCTTTTTTCGTTACATTTGGCACTGAAACAGCATTGCATTTAAATTGCTCGGAGCGAAAGGGTTAAACTTGTTTCTAGTCCATTTTCGAATTCCCCTGATTAACTTTTAAACTTCCCCTGTGGGAAGTGGACCTTACGTTGGGAAATACTGGTCTACGTCATCGACGATTCCACTGAAGTGATCCTTACGTCCTTTGTTTGTTTTCTTTTTTATTGCTGTTTTTTTCTTTCCTGTACTTCCTTTTCTCTGTGGTGTACAATAAAGTGTATAAATAAAAAATAAATAGTTGGACTTTTACTCTTTTGTTTGAAGTCACTTGTAATTAATTCCAAGCTCAGCAAATTTAAGTTAACAAATACCGTTAATACGACATTGTTTTTTTTTATTTTAATATACACTTCTACCTCCATCATAAGGACGGAGCCTATGTTAAACAGTTTTCCTCTTCCATACCAGGTCTCGCATTTTCTCTTTCTTCCATTCTGCATACCTATTCTTTCTTTCATCCTTCTTTTTTATACTTACTTTGGGTGGAAAACCCCAACTATTTCTATCTGTGTCTATCCTTATTCTCTACTAGGGTAATAATTATACACTTTTATTTTATTTACAATGACATTCTCAAAACATACTGTTCAATCTATTTATGGACATAATTTTTCCATGTTGTTATGGTACTTTTGCTACATTAATACTTATTTTTGATATTACAAATACGACATTGGTATAGAGGCTTAGTCTATAAAATGGTTCAGTAGGGCAGCGAAACGTGAAAAGCATATCTTAGACGGTTAGAGCAGTGCTAGCGTGTTATTATCGTCAAAGGTGTATGTCCTTGCGTATAGCTTGTACATACTAATAGGAGCCCCCACTCATGTAGAGCTAAATGTTGTGCAGTGTCATAATTACTCATAAATAGTGCGCTCTACGTTCCCTTTTATAACGTAAGGAATTGGGTTTCAAGAACATACTGAATATGTTCAATGCTCTTTCTTTAATTCGATACATGAGATCTACAAAACACTGCTGTTTAACTTGAAAACCCATGATAATTTTTTAACACTTATCCCACTCGAAGTGTGGTCGGCATAGTATGTTTTCATCTTCCATTCTCTTCTATCATTCGTCTATTCTACTTCTTTTATCTGCGCACCATATTAGCTTGAAAACTATTTAAAATGATAATTAATGAATACGCATCTTCTTTACCTTATTGATTTTAACATGTACTCTAAATTAATAACAATTTTCGCCTACTTGTTTAGTATTCAGCTCACACATTATTTCACCGCACAACAATAACAAATCTCTTATAATCAGGTAAAATCTTTGAAATGCCATTTATTGTATAATCAGTATCATATTTCAATGATTGAATCACTTGACTCATAAGTCGCAACAGTTATCACGAGATTTACAATTCTCAGTGGATGATTTCATTGGTCGTGACCTTGGAGCGCATTGTAATGACTTGCGAAGTGTCATTACTTCTGCACATAAGATTTTGAATACTAATATATTCTTATTTTATCATTCTAAATGTTAATGTCTAATATCTTGTTTTTAATAAATATCAAAATATTACAATAGCACCTAATGATAGAATTATTTTGCTATAATCGGCGATCATTTTTTTTTTAAAACAAATAGTAAACAAACATAGCAAAATAATTATATCATTATTTTTTCCGCAAAGTAACGCACTTTTATAAATTATAAAATTATTATATTGTACTTGTTTAACTAGTGCAAGTAAACTAAACCTTAATACATGTTTGGTAGTGTAATTTTCATAGTTGAGTGTTATAATTTTATAGTGATAATTACATACTATTCTCGTAGAGGATAAATTGTGAGAGCACATGATCCCAATCGTAGTTTCGTTGGTTCAATACCCCGAGCCTATGAGTTTTCTATAAACGCTTACGCGCTTTATTGGATCGTAATGCTACTTACGGTGAAAGACACCATCATGATGAAACCTACATATCTCTAGAGTATACCTTAAATATGTATAAGCTAGTAACGTGATGGGTCTAAGCTCTTATGCTCATCTCAAAAGGAAAGAGAAAATCTTTGCCCAGTAGAGATATTGTAACAGGCCATTATGTTCAATAAAAGTATTTGCATTACGCACTTCTTGATATTGTAATCCTTATGTATTTATAGAATAATAAATAAATTATAAGCACTAAGATTTCGTTATTCCTTCATAGCATATACGTAGATTGAAAGTATCAGTGACAGTCAAAGTCACCGATTTCGTTTCGATTTCACTGATATCATCGAAACGCAAACCCAGCTGATAAACAATCAATAAGATAAGTTGTATAAGGAACGGCATTGGTCACGACAAAGCATTCAACAATAATTTGGGGTAACACTTTCTTCTAAATAACAATGACGGTCGATATTATCCGAATTGTCTCAATAGAAACGAGGATCACGACCGCTCAGGATCGATTTCAATTAAAAGAGCAAACAATAAAGCGCTGCCGCTCCACTAGAGCCGGCAAGGCCGATGGAATTGGCTATACGTGTCACATCCCAAACTATCACGATCGTGCGAAAGTTTTATATTTTATCTTTACTTTTCATATCGTATAGCTTTATTGTGTTGAATATGGTTATTTTTAAAAAGAATTTTACAGAATACATAGTCCCAGACTTAAAATTTATTCGGCCAGTGTTAATAATAGTAGTCTAATTACAATTCTTACAGTCATTCTATTTTCATAGACCGTTCGAAGAATTCGCATTTGATAGTACGATACCAGTATTTCTACTACTACCCCGCGGTTGGAAAATTAGGGCATATGACCTATGTGTGATGTGTTAGGAGAACGGCACGTTAGATTTTCAAGTACAGAGACCGTGCGACTCTAGAGGCGACATGGGTTCAAACCCCGGGCAGGCACCAATTAAAAAACTTATGTATCTAATTGATAATTGCAATTTATCACACGCTTTTCGGTGAAGGAAAACATCGTGAGGAAACCTGCATATCTTTAGAGAATTCGAGGGATATGTGTAATCTACCAATCCGCATTGGAGCAGCGTGGCAGGTCTTAGCTCCAATCCTTCTCTCTAAAAACGGAGAGAAGAGGCCTTTGCCCAGCAGTAGGCATAGTAACAGGTCGTTACTTTACTTTACTTTTTTTTATAAATGAGTTTAAAATGTTGAAATAAAAACAAACAGAGTTCAGTTCTTATCGCAGTATCAATGAGTTTATGAATAAGGAAAATCAAATTTGGGTAGGAAGATACACGGGTGTACCAAAAAATGTTAAATTAAAATTACAATTACAATTTCACTGTTATAAAAATATCGACGTCTGAGGCAGGTTTCGTCACACCTACTAAGCATAGTTGAAAGTGCAAGTGTATTCAAAGGACAACACTGTGGTGTAAAAAACAAAAAGCCCGTTGAACTTACACCGTCATTAGTGACAGTGCGCTTTCGCCATTAACACGCCAGTTAATTTTCTCTGATATACAGAAACTTCAACTTGTTCTAAATATATTACTTCCTAAATCAGATTAGCATATAGTTATAAATACCGTAGTCATATAATATCTTAAATGTAAAGGCATTTCTGCTTAAACGGAATACGTGACCCAACAATACCTGAGTCCACATATTCTAAGCAATTAACATTGTGCGGTGACGTTGTTAACATAAGCACTCAAATTTAATTCTAACTTGATAACAAATTACTATAAGCCAACCTTTGGTTTTTTCTCAGTCAAAAGATCTAGAACTATATATTAAGCACCGTATTGTCTTCACAGCCTATCACATATTTATTACATAGGGCAGAAACAATTTCAAATTAATTGCTAAACTCGATTTATAGAAGCAGGCGTTACTTTGCGGAATTCCATATTACAAGCAATTATCAAGAAAAACGGAATTAGATACATTTACTTGCTCGTTAATTAAGTGGCCATTGTTATTTTTTATTATCTCAAGTTGCTCTAACGTATTGAGTCGGAGTCCCTTATCACAAGTGTGAAGAATATGAAATGAATGGTCATTAGGCACTTTATGAGCGCTTTCCAGCAAATGTTTTGCAAAATTAGAATTTTGTAGTTTATTATTCCTAAACGCAGCCATATGTTCCCGGAATCGAACCGCAAAACTTCGGCCAGTCTGACCTACATATGTACCGTTGCACTCAGGACAATCTATTTTATAAACCCCAGATTTTTTATTAGTTATTTTTAGTTAGTTCTGTTATATTGCTTGCTAAACTCGACTTCAAAACGGAGCATTGATTTGAACTCACTTTTTGTTTAAATTTATTCAGTAAATTGCATTTTTCCTAGCGTTAATATTTAATAAGACCCATATAACTGTACAAAGTATAAAATATAAATAAGGCAAATTAGCAATCACCTACTCAGAATATTACTACCAGCTAAATTAAAATAAAGGGTTGCGCAAATCTGAAAAGTATACTCTATGATAAATATGTAATTTGATCACAACACATTTTTGTATCTGATACCTTAATTAATTAAAAATGGTTAAAATAAATGTTTTAATTCCAGCTGAAGGAACTAAAAGATTATATTTAAGACATAACAATCATTGTGTAGACACTTCGACTTTCATACAAAAAGGAAAGCTTAGTAAAATACTACGTCTTGGGCTGTTTCAATGTCATGTTAGAGTACGTTCTAACATGACACTTCTGTGTACGCACAGAACTTCTTATTAGCGTACAGAATAGAAGCGTATAAGAAATTGTCTCGATATTAGATATAAGCGTGTTGTGATTTTGATGTAAGAAACAATTGCTAGTTTTGGTTATCGTTTACTACCGACTGCGTTTTGACTCAGTCTGAATATACACGTTCGGTTATGAAATTCGGTACTAAACTTGAAAATAACGATTTGGTATGGAATATTCAAGGTCGTATTTTTATTTGCCAAGAACCTTGCGAACGTAGACTATCTCACTCAGAGGTTAATCACGATCAGATTGATATTTGCATGTAGAAAGAAAATACAAAAATATTCCGTTTTATGAGTAAGAAATCTACTGAATGCTTAGCTGCCATTCAAATTAGCAATAACTTATTCACCAGCTATTATCACCACAGCTTAGTACAATAAAAGTAAAAGAAGTAACTGCCTTTTACTAGCTCACAGCTGGGCATAGATCTCCTCTCTCCGTTTCTGGACAGAAGGGTTAGACCTAAGACCCGCCGCGCTGCAGCGAATTGGTAGGTTACACATATTACCCAGAAATCTCAAAAGATGTGTAGGATTCCTCACGATGTTATTCTTCACCGAAAAACGTGTGATAAATTACAATTATCAATTAGACATATAAGTTTAAATAGAAAAGTCATCGTTGCCTGCCCAGGGCTCGAACACATAAGAGTCTCACGGTCTCACCCCTGGACTACCACAGTTTCCTCTCTCTATACAATAATGTAACAATTTTACAGATTAAATATAACACAATTTAAGCTCTGTCATGTTGACTCAGACAAGTCGGCAAGGCTTATGGATATGAAGAAATAAATAGTAAAGGGTATTAGATGTTATTTGAATAAATAAATAAAATGTCTTGTTGTGTTTACAATTATTTATTCTTTTATTTATATACAAATTATAAGTGCAAATTTACGAAATTATGCTGTAGCCACCTGATTGTATATAAAGAAATTCATATGATATACAACGTAAGAAGCGTTTATTAGCTTGTAATCAGCACGTCAATATTTTCTTTTCTCTTAGAAAACTGTTTCTGTTTTATGCAATCTGACGTGAAATAATCGCAAAAAGTTAAACAAAAAAAAACGTTTAAATTATAGTGGTAATAATAATTGTGGTAACAGTGCAGCTAACGATACTAATTATTTATAAGTATGAAGCATGAAAATTTAATGATGTTACGTGTCGTTATGTTAATATACTTATAGTCATTCTTTTTATTCATTGCATCGGTTCAATGATCCAAATCATCAATACGACACGTACAAGCGATGGTAATTTCATTCTGAGTATTATATTTTATCATACAGTACTAGATTTTGTAATTTCAAATATAAAAATTTTAATTTCCAAGAAAATGCATGGTCCCAGAAAAATAAAAAAAATTCGCTATTATATTTTTTTATCTCACTATTAAAATATCTTTTGTACCAAAGATGAAACCACGTGAAGCAGCTAAGAATTCGTAAAGTCTAAGACACTCATATTAACTATTTTTCTATAATATAAGTAATCATCTAATCTCTGGTACCACCTACTGGTACCATCCACAAAAAGGTAATATTTCATGGGGGGTTTTATTTTGGGCAATGGTGAATTTATATGTCGATAGCATAACAGTAAATTGTCGGTATAACTGACGAGAAATATAAAGTAAGTCTTTTCTCACAGGAACATAAATTATCAATCATTACTGGAATAACCGTACTTATTCTTCCGCAGTTACACGCATCGTATATTGTAATAGCAGAAACGCGTATTATACTACAGCGGTGAAAGTAGACATATTTAATATAAATATTTATTGTATACATTATCTATGCATTCCCACGAAATAAGGCAGGTGGAGGATATTTACCATACAGATAAGGTTTCCTTTATACACGCTTTTACAAAGCAGGTATCGTTACTCATATTATAAATGCGGAAGTTTATCTGTCTGTTAGTATAACTGGGCGAACATATAACATAAAATTCTTGTTTTGCTTTTGGAAACAGGATTAAATAAATAGTACGGAAATTAAAATACTGTAAGTTAACAATTAAATAGTCACGTAAATAAGTAATTACTTTTTACCAGCGACGCGAAGATAAGATTTTTTGTTATAGATGAGAAAATAATTGTTTTTTTAGTACAATTTCGCTTTTCTATATGTTCTATGGTTTTACGACAACGTGAGCTAGCTGTTTGTACTGTGTCTGATAAATATAGGCATTTCGACGCCCTATCTGTAACTGCGTATGCTCTTCTATTTTGGTAACGTTTGGTAGCAAAGTTGTTTTATAGCCTAATATATCTGGGACTACACATATTGTAATAAAATGTATAACAGATATATTAAACAAAATAGAATATCAACGATGTTAAAAATGCATAAATTTAATTAAATTCGAACATTACCTTGAATCAATATTTATATTATAAGTAATCATATATGAAAATTCACATGGCAAAAGCAATCAAATGAATGGATTGATGGAAAAAAATACCGTATGAAAATATCATTTACGCAAATGGATTTTATGATTAATGATCATAATTCTTAACTCTAGGCAATGAATAACCTGCAACATTACGAAGTAAGCCAACAAATCAACTAGACAGAATATCTGTTGAATATCCTTATGAAGACCTTAATGATTCGATTTAGAAGTATTTAAATCTTAATTGATCTTTTAAAAACCTGAAGAAGTAAATTCAGTCAAATTATTAGTAAACAGTGAAATCAAAACTTTTACTATGACGTAAATAAAAGAGTTTGGATCTTATTCAATGATAACTGATAATCTACAAATTGATATGGTTTATAGTTAGGAAGAGTTTGGGTGAAGTTACTGATATACAGGGTGGTACCGAACATCAGACATTAATTATAATTTTAGGTAACTACACACTTCAGCACCCTACATAAAAAACAGGTAATTCAGTACAGTATTTTAGGCACAGGAATTATTTTATGTTCTGGAAAAATAAACACGAATTATAGAGATCAAAGTACACGCCGTTCCAACCTTGACCTAAAAACGAAATACGGAACAACTAAACAGGTGAGAGGGATACAAAACTATTATGTTATTGTTTTCTCCTGTTTTTGAACAAGCTCGCCACGCCAGGTCAGTCAACCATTACTAACAAAGCCGTATCTCAATTAAACTATATTTATTTTCTTCGACAATACATTATTTACCAAAATTGTCTTATACAAGTGATCAATGGATTAATTTAAAGTCGTATCGCACGGTACGACTCAAGTTTTTGCGACCTGAGGAATTAAGTTGTAAGCAAATGAAAGCAGCCATCGAGCACATGTGTATACCATTGTCGATTATAGGACGTAGAACCAAGACAGTTTGTTTTAAAATTAGTTTTTTTTTTTTTTTTTTTTATTATCAAAGGCTAGCGCCTGGCTACGATCTCGCCTGATGGAAAGCGAACGATGTAGCCTAAGGTGAACTGCGCTTGCCACTATAGTGCCTATTCACTCTTTTTTTGAATTTCGACAGATCGTAAGAGTCCGGAAAGATAGATGCGGGAAGGGAGTTCCACAGTTTGGCCGCACGCATAAGAAACGACGAGCGAAAGCGTTTAGTGCGGATTTTTGGGATGTCAACTGTATATCGGTGGAGCCCTTCTCGGCGCCTGGTGGTACGATAGTAGAATGGCGAGGAAGGAATCAGATCAAACAGATCTGCGGCTAGCTATTGCTAAACCTGTAACCTTTGGAGGAGTCTGATTTTCGCCGCGTTGTAGCAATTACAGACATTGCTACAACGCGGCGAATAGCCTTTGCTATAGACTGCTTCTTTCTGCTTGTTTGCTACATAACTGATTGTTCGCATAATATCAGCAAATTATGGTTCTTGATACAATATCAACGTAAATTTAACTGTAATTAGAGTTATTGTGGTCACTAACAATAGAGAGCTTAGCTAGCGTTAGATGACACCTATGTTGTTGAGTTAGCAAACATCTGGTGTGATATAAACCGCAATTAAGTCGCCGCGACACCAAAACAGAGGAATTATGGATACGGCAAAACTAGAGTATAAACGCAATTACAATTCATCATGGCCTTCATGGTAAAAAATTGTTATAAGAAAATCAAAGGTGTTATCAGGTGAATTTGTGGATCATTGTAGAAACAACAATTTATTTTATTGTTTTCACTTCATCATAGTTTTATACTCTGTTGTATTTATAAAATGCTTCAATTTAACAAAATAATATATTAAAAACAGATTATGTAAATTGAGGAAGTAACTTAAGAGTAAACTATGTACAAATCGCATGTCAAAATGACGTTTTCTCTCGACAATAGCCTAGAGCTAATACAAAAAGAACATTTCGGCATTAATCGCGTAATATCCGTGATTAGAAACAATCTCAATTTTTTTTCTTAATCCGTATAGAGAAATCTCATTGGAATCGTCAACAGTCACGCAACAGTCATAACTATCAATTTGTACAATTGTTTTTGGCAGTGTTTCATAATATTATTAATATATTTAAATAATTATTTATTAAATTTTTTCGCTGATAGCACTAACCGAATTATTAGATTATTATAGAATAATTGATTAAAAAACAATGTAAAAAATTATAGACTTCCGGAAATGGGTATTTTCTAATAACTTATTTTAGATTTATTTTTTAACTGATAGACGAATTTTATTCGCTTTTTTAGTGGTTACGACTTGAACCGAGAAACGTAAATCTTTTGAGCTTTGGATATCATTGATTGACTATTTTATGATTTTCGTTAAAAATAAGCTTTATTTTTAATACATAACTAAATATCAAGGCATTCAATATTGAGGCTTATTATTTCATCTAAAAAATTTTTTGTCTATTGTAAACGGCAAAAATAATCATATTAATAAAACTACTTCCGGAATCACATTCAGGCTATCCATTGTAAAATAACGTTTCATACATCAATTTATAACATATAAATAAAAAAATATTACTATCTGAAACATCTTTTACATTTAGTTTTCTTTGGTTCCAATAAATCAAAATTTATTGTACCATCAGTTATAGTCTCTAATAACATAAGTGTTAACACAATTGAACGCCTCATAACATTAATTCGTATTTTATTAATAGGTGGGCACCTTTATAGTGACTTAAAAAACGATTTTTCCCGCAGAAACACACTTAAATACTCTTGTAAACTACTAAAATAGCGAACGAACTAGTGCTAACAACTGAAGCAGTTACATTTCACGCGCTACGAATGTATGACCTCGGCATATGTCTTTAATACTTTACGAAACATCAGTTTCGAAATTGCATAAAAAATAAATTAGTTTCAAGTATAGAGGCATCCACTAGCTCGTAATATTTTAGCTGCAAAAGGTGGGCTACATAGTACGAAGAACCGATGGATGGCAGTCCTGAAAAAGATCAATACAAGGTGGTCTGAAGATTTTAAAAAGGTCGCAGGGAACGGCACGATCGTATGATATTGATATAAATGTATTTTTAGCCGTCTAAGTCAGTGTAAATAGTGTAAGTACAAAACAACCAATATGCAATTAAAAATATAATAATAAAATCATTTGTACTTTAATTTGGTTGACGAGCCATGATAAACAGATTTCCATACTAAATAGTCTCAGTAAGAACAATAGACCTACCCGTTATGAGTCACGCTTGATTTGTTCAACGAACAACTGGGTTGATAAAACGGTTCCTATTTATTATTTCATTTTAAGGAAAGTATCTATTTCAATTTAATAAAAGTACAGTAGTAAAATAAAAGTAAACTATAAGATAATAAATATCTTATAAAATAAATCGGTCGATCAAGGTTAAACAAATTTGAAAAAAAAAAGTTAACAGTAAAACTTAAATTAAGTTTTAATTCTGAAACAATACTTATCTATAATCTTTGATTTACTAAGCTTCTAGTTTAATCTTTGTTATTTAATTTTTCAGGGTGCATATATCCTGAAATACATGAAATATTTATAACGTTTGATACGTTATAAACTTGTGAAAATAAGATTTTTTTATCCTAAATAAAACGTAAAATACAGTCTGACTTATCTGTCTGTTTGTTACGCTTTTAGGACAGACTTTCACACTTATAGTATTAGTATAGATAAGGTGACTTTACGATTTTCAACGGAAAACTATACTATCTGATAATATCGATAAAAATGTAAAATAACTGTGTTCATTAGTTTGAAATCTATTTTATTTTATTTTGCTTGCAGATTTTAGTTATATATTTCAAAATCTGTGACATTGAAATAATATGATGCATTACTATTAAACAAAAGTAAGATATGGTAGAATGATAATAATTTATTGCAAAATATTCATAATTTTTGCATTTAGTTCTTAATTTGACACGGGCAATTCAATCCGCTTGAAAAAAATTAATTAACGTTCACAATTTACGTAAGAATCGACAATTAAGAAATTACATCATGCATGAATATTATTTTAAATAGGAATAAAGTAGTTATTTCTTGAATATCAATATAACAGCGTAAGTGGCCTTCAAATAATCGCTTGGATGCACCTAGCGGTTCCGGTCTATGTAAGACAAAAAATATATGACAGATGCGATAAATCGTATTCAGTTAAAAATCTCCAAAATCAGATAATTAACAGAATTATGATTTGCTTTAATTTTAATCGACTCAATTTGCTGATTTCTTATGCAATTTATTCGTTGAAAAAATGTATTATAGTTCGTCATAGTAGTCACTTTGAATAGAACAAAAGGGCGCTTAAAATCAATTAGTAAAATTGTGCAATGTTGTTACTCGTATAATTATACTTTTGTATTTGTATGGTTTTGATTCTGTATATACTATCCTTGGAAACAATGAAAACTATTTTCAAGCATGTAGATTGATAAAAAAAATTGCGTAGGCCCTCATGATATAAAGGACTTTTTGAGTCAGAAGTGAAAAAAAAATATTTCTTTTATCATTAAATCTCACTAGACCTAATGTTAAGTTGCTCCATATTCGCTACTAAAAAACTATCGCCTTCGATGTAAGTCATAACCCATTACCAGACTCCATAGTAAACCTTGAAGAATATGAATCTAATAATGTATTATTTCACCTTTCGAGGTATTTCACTTATTTTTTCTTTGACGTTTTTTTATTATTATGTAGTTATTACATACGAAGCACTTATATCACTGTATGTAACAACTGCACTTTAATTTTTATTCCGCATAGTCTCTTAATGTGTGAATAAATGATGAGACTTCAACGACACGCTTTCATTGCGTATCCAAAAATTTTACTCTCGCTTTCTAATATAAAAATACGTTTTATATTATTTGATATTTAATTTTCGTTCTTAATATTTATAGTACCAACCAGTACCAACTTTTGTTAGCGGCATTATCTGCGTTGACTTCGGCAGTGCTAAATCCTGAATCAGTGAAAATCCTTTTGTTGTATCAGAAGAATAAAACCTTAACAAAGAAACAATAGATTCAGAAAAAACTTATAGATTTATAATATTAATATAGTAGGTATATAATGCATATATTACACATTGGGTGTAATAGTGGCAAAACGCAAAAAAAACATGTTTTGAGATAAATTGGTTTAAAGGTTTTATTGCTCAGCGAAATACATAAAAAATATGTTGGTTTGTTTAAACGAACGGCCTAAAATTAAATTATGAAATCTGACGGTAATACTGCCAACATAAATGTGTATTTTAAAATTTATACCTATTCCTAGTATAAAATACGTGTTTTTTGAGTTGTGCCACTTTTGCAGCACATAAGCGATATAATAAACTGTGCAAAGAAAATCTGTTTAATCCATCCAAAAAAATTTGAATAAAAAGGTCTAGTTAAAAAGCTCGTAACAAAATTTCATGTCCGTAGTGTGAACCGTTGAGAAGTTTTCTCGTCTGCACCCAATCCATCAGCAGCATCAGGTCATGCTTATTATAACCATGCATTGTCATCAGGACTGGAGCAGTATGTAAAATTTCAGGTCACTCGGACACCGAGAAGTTGGTCAAATTTAATTTGCAATATTCCATCTCCACAAAAAGGACAAAATCATGTAAATTGATGAAGCTTTTAATAAACTTATAACAGAAAATTGAGATTCATTTTAAGTTGCCAAGATGTTCGTGCGATCTTAAAAACGCCTTAATTTTTTTAAAGTGTTATTGGAAATTTCGGTATTGCAAAGATCTAAATAGGTATTGGAAAGAAATGTTGCAGACAGACTATAATATATATATGTTAATATATAATCAGATCAGTTACCGGTAACATTACACTAGTTCTACCTCCGCACGCCGCATTTGGTCCAGACAAGTCATGCATTAACGAAAGTAATCAGTCTAACCTCGACCTCCTTTTAAGAGTGAAACCCGGTATTAGAAATATAAAGTCGCATGAAAACTAATTAATCTCTGACCTACTCCCATTACGTTATTACTGCTCGTAACATGTGCATTTTCCTAGATAAATAAATTTACATGTATTACAATTACATATAATAAATAACTTACAAAATTAAATAATAAAATATTTATAACTTTAGGTCACAGTGCAATTAATTCTGCATCAGTATGTCAAACAATATATCCATATATAAAAAAAAATCCATCACCGAAATGTTTTGTATAGCACCCGGCAATAAATAATGCACATCAAGAACTTAGAATGAAAGAGCCGGCCAATTCGGTTTCGTAGAGCGTTGTGACTGTCACACACGGGTTCGTCAGTCTGTGCGACAGAGACAATGCTCTATGAAGCAGAATCTAGCCGATTTCTCTCTCTGAGCCTCGATGTGCATTATTTATTGCCGCGTACTATACGAGCATAACTTTCAAACGACTGCACCGAGTTGAATAAATCTTTCTTTTATGTGTTCGCTTTTATTAGGAGAAGGTCTGCATTGAAAAAAAATCGCATATCTACATACGCATTTTAATGCCCATTAAAATAAATTCAAACTTGTAAGTCTTTAAAATTGCTATTTAGTATTCAATAGTCACCCAGTAAGATTGCATCTTTTATAAAAAAAAGAACGAAACATACAGGGTCAGTGAACTATTTTAATTTACAGCTCTCACTCAATAAATCTAAGTTGTTCGATTTTAAAAAGTGTTGTAAAGTAACAGCGATTAAAATTACTAAAGGTTATTGCTGCCATCGTCCTGTTTTATGGTACAATAAAGTTTATTATCATTTCAAATGGTCTATGTATTCGAATATAAAAAAGATTCCTTTCAGAGAGTTCACAACGGTTTGTAAAGAATATTTCACTGCGTCTCAAACAATTGTCTAACTTTTATGTTGAGATAATATAATAGAGTTTATTTTTAAGTTGATGAAACAAAATCCAGCATATAACTGATGAAATTATGTAATCGTCGGCTTTATAGTCAATAAACGAGATTTATGTGTTTCATTGTTTAAAGGTAATTTGAGATATATAAATTTCTACAATCTTAGGCCTACGGTCAATAATTATCTATATCAATGAATAATTACAAAACGCTTTTCAGTCGTGTAAATGTTATCTATACATATTAAAAAACAAAGCCCTCAAAAAGCTCTCTATGTAACAAGCAATATAACAGAACTAACTACCTTGCTATAATCCGCACGGGTTAAGCGAATGCATGCAAAGCTTATCGGCCTGCTTCTATAAATCACTCTATATGTGTCTAACCTAATTTACTAAAAGATAATGCAATTCGAAAGTTTACCTGCTATATGTCTAAACCGATTTTGATGGGACCTTTACTGGACGATAAAGGACGTTGTGGAGCAACATACAAGCTTTTTATCCTAGAATACCAACAGGGTCGTGATTAACACTGGAAAAACTATGTGACATACTGATTTCCACGCGGGCAAAGATGCGGGCCCAGCTATTCTTTATAAATTGTTGCTTGTTTACCTACTTTTTACCGAAAACTTAATTTTTCTATAAAATCAAGCTTATTATAATTCGTTTATGTATAACGAATTATGTAGATTAAACATTATTATATAAAATATTAAACACAAATGTAAATTGCACACACACACACCCTCATTTGCACATATTCAAATATAAATAGAATTCCGCAAGTAACGTCTGTTTCTATAAACGATATAAACATGGGTGTCAGATTTACCTTTGATTTTAATATATAACTTGTATTATATAAAAAAAGTTAATTTATGAATTCAATACCATATAAACACTGTCAAAATTTCATTAACACATGCATAAATTATAAAAGATAAATAAAACACACCATTTCAAAGTTATGAGCGTGGCTTCGTTGCGTATAAAAGTATTACTGCAGAGTAATTTCTAAATGAATTTGCTTTTCTAAAATTAGGTACATCTAGATAATATTTTTAACTAACACTATAAGTGGCAAAATCACGTTGTCTATTAAGCCAAACTTATCTTTTTTCACTTCTAATTTATTACATAAGTTATAATCATAATTAATGTTTAGAGAACGGCTATACTCACGTCTTGTTTTATCCGATGAGCCCGATTAGTTTTCTACTAAAAACCTGTTAGAATCAGAAACTGTAAGCGTCGCATGCAGAAATTTCTTCTGTGCATCGGATGACGAAGAACAGAATAGCGACCAGGACTTCATAGAAGACGCGCGATTACCGCCTCGAATTGCGAGCTCACGAATTGCACCCAGTGAGCTGCTACACGCAGTTCCCGCCGATATAGCGCCGCATAAAGAGCTCATGAATAGCCCCTTATGGGCTTGAAGCTAGTCGGGCTCATTGGATAAAATAAGACGTGAATATAGCCGGTCTTTAAACATTAATTATGACTACCACTCATGATAAGTTATTATCGCTATAATCACTACATTAAAATGATTACGATAGTTATAGGAAATAGAACTGACGTTTATGGCTATTATATTATATAAAATAGTAAATATATAAAATAGTGAAATATTTAAAATAGGGCATTATAAATCTTAATAAGAGTTGTAAGTAAAAAAAATGTATATGCAGCAAAGAAAACCGAACACTGTGTGGGCGCAATCCTACCCGACTACTATTTAAATTAGAACAGCAGGCCTGCCATGAACTCTTATTGCGACTCAATTGAAGACGTAAACGACGACCGCGAACCGCTTTCTTTTCGTACCATGCAGTGTGAATTGCATTGGGGTCGTAATGTTTGAAAAGGATAACGTTATATGAACTATAGATAACTGTCTCTTTTACTCACATGTTCTTAGGACGAATTCCGAACGCCCATTCGGCAACGACTTAAAGTGTGCGTCTTTAAGACGTCATGGATGAAAAAGCAAAACAATTTCGTTTACGTCTTCAATTGAGTCGCAATAAGAGTTCATGGTAGGCCTGCTGGTCTCTAACATATGACAGTCACCTATTTGGATCATTAAAGACCCGACGAGACTACATCTAACTGTTTAAGTATAGAACATCTAATAGTTGTATTGAATCAATAAATCAGACAGTTTTCCATTCACACGATTCTGCTATTTATCGTCTTTTTACTCAGTTGCATATACAATTCCCCGCATTAAAAAAAACTAAAGATAAAACAAAATAAATTTAATATAACTAATTCCAACATATTTGAAACAAAAACAAGTCAAGTTAAAAAAACCTTTTAGCATACTTTCATGTCTCTAATATTCGCCTCGTCTGGAGCTGATCCTGGCAGCTGCATCAGGTTAGCATCCGTTACAGCAGTTTAAGAACACTGTTAAAAAGAGGCTGATACAGAAAGCCTACTATACTGTTGAAAATTACTTGATGATAAGGATGTGTGGATATAAGTGCACTTTTACCCTGTACAAGACAGTAATAAATAAATGTAACTAGTTTTAAGATTTATATTTTAAAAAGAGCAACCTCCGAGTTTCTTGCTGGTTCTTCTCGGTAGGAACAGCTTTCCGAAAAGTTGACGATTCAAAAGCACTTGTTTACAAGTTTACTTGAATAAAGAATATTTTGAATTGAATTGAAAAGGTCGTACTTATAAAGATGCATTGTCATCAGGGCTGGACATGTAAAATTTCGGCTCCATCGGACACCGGAAAATGGCTTAAATTCAACTTGCAAGATTCCATCTTTACATACAACCATGCATACAAGTCAAGTTAAAATAAAAGCTTTTTATAACTTTAATCAATTAAATACAACAAAGTAAGATAATTTAAAAATCTATGTGATCCGAAGTATTATCTTGACAGCGGTATATTCGAAATTTTAAAATAAAGTATAAGAATACTGAGTAATAAAGCTGAAATAAAACAGAAATAAAGCTACGCCCAGGTAATTAAACGTATTAAAACAAGGGCCACTACTCTGTGATGTTTTAACTGACGCACAGCTTTCCTTGTTCCTCGTTACACGTATGTGGAAATGTAGGGTGGAGACATATTGTTTCCCCTTGAGAGCACTGGGTGCAAGGTAGATAAGTAGTATTTGCGTACAACAGCACATTAGGTAGCATAGTACTTTTACAAGGATACAGGCAGAATTTTAAACATTCCTGGTAATAACACTGCTCGTATAAACTTACATAACTTTAAGATATTCATCAGTTTAAAATAAACTATTAAAAGGAGGCTACTATAAGAAAGCCTATTTACACTGTTGCGGATTATATAGATGATAAGAATTCGTGGATATAGCTACTCTTCGACCCTGTACAAGATAGTAATGACTTAATGTTATAAGAATTATTCTGTAAAGAGCAACCGCCGAGTTTCTTGTTAGTTCGTCTCGGTAGGAACAGCTCTTTGATCCAGCAGTGGATTTGACGATTCAAATGTATTTTATCTCTTACCAAACTAGTTTACAAGTTTATTTAAATAAAGAATATTCTGAATTTGAATTTGAATTAATTCTGGACAGATGAGAATTCGGTTTTTACTTGTAAGAATGTTTTTTTTTGTTGGCAAGACAGTTCTAAAACAATATTGAAATAGTTGGAAATTGCAATTCTTTCACTCGATATATAGATGTGGAATAATCTTAACAACTTACTTTTAAATATGACAAGTTTTCTGAAGTACAAAGTTTTGATTGCAAATTATAATATGTCTGATTGATACGAAAGCAATATTTAAGTGACAAAGATTCGCATGACAAATAACAAGGATATTAAGTTTTAAATTTATTGTCAGTTTTAGAAATAACATTATTTTACATTTCTATTTGCGTTTCAAGAAAAATATAAATTTAATTTTACCACCTCAATAGTAAAATCTGTATTCTAGACACTTGTTAAACATAATGTTAAAAATATTCGGAGTAAAGTTAATACTAAGGTCTATATATCAGACTTGGGTATGGCGAGACTGAACATAGCGCATTGCAACATTGCTCCTATTAGAGTTATATTTAAATAACGATTGCATACGACGCCATTGCGCGTGCCCTCAGACGATGGCATCATTCTGAGTCTGAACCAAATGTACTCATGTCTTAATGTCACGCCTGATTTTGTTTACAAACAGATTTCGCAAACGAAAAATAGTCACCATTCTACTGCCCTATCTCACTGTGCAGTGGGTAGAACATGTTTTAAACGTGTTTTTATATGATTTGGCTAGGCATCCTCCTGTCTGCTTGACGTCAATTAAACTTAGCCGCCTTTTACGACACCTCAGTAAGAAATGAGGGTGTTCTATTTCACTCAATCCGGATACAACACAGCAAACAAAAAAAAGTATAAAACAAAAATATATATAATATAAAGAATTAATCTCTATTTTCGAAATTAACGAAACCTCGCGAATTAACGAAAATGTTACGAATTAACGAAAAAAATGTTTTTTTTCGTTTATTCTTTTATCGTTGTGTTAATTATGGTCAGAGGTTATTGGAAAAAAAGCAATTGTAAGCTTAGCGCAACATAAAATTTAAGAAAAACTTACTAAAATATTTAATACAGGACGTTTGCCGGGACAGCTAACAAAAGTATAAAACAAAGTAATTGTAAATATTCGATTATAATTAAAACAAATGTTTATTTGTTTTAGTTATGTATATGATCGAAGGTAAATATATAACTTTATATGCATTTGCATATAAAAAAACAATTAAGCGATGATGAATGACTAAAATCGTTCGAAGTCTGATTAGTTTGATTAGTTAGTCTGATTAGTGATAATACAATAATTTACCATTTAAAAATATCGCTATCTATCTCTCTTATATAATCCGCAGGGCAAGTAAAACAACTTAATCATGAATAAATTATAATTTACTTCTGAACATGTAGCGTAACGTAATAGACTTATGTATATGCTCGTATCTAATTCATTCTGATTTCCCACGAGGCTAATGATATCCTTAGTAGGTATTTATGTGCGTGACAGTGAAGCCGGATCTCTGAGCAATTTCGCCTCACCTCACCTTTTCAAAATCACTTTTGTTCCGAAGCTTACTCCGTCTTAAACATTTTTAAGAATCCTTTTAGATTTATTTTGGAAGAAATTTGGTAAGACAAACATTAAAATACAAAGAGAACGAAGATCGGCGACACTGGAAATACGGTCTAGTTTATACGATGACGTTATGTTGACGTATATAAATCTTACGTTTTAAAATACTTTTCTAGCTATTTATTTCTACTTTTCAAAACATTAAGATACTGAAATGAATTAAATAATTTACATTAATTAAAGCAATAATCAATGTGCAAAAAATTATATTACTAGTGATACTCGTGACTTCATTCGCGTCAATTATGTGTTGTATTGTTTCCAGAAAGGAAAAAGGGAAAAAAAATTCTTTTATGTTTCAATATACAAAAGTTTTATCAAAATTACTCCAGCGTATTAGGCGTGAAAGCGTCACAGATAGAGAGGAAGGAAGACAGACGAACAAACTTTTACGTTCATCAAACTTTTATTTTTAACACTTACTACAATTCACTACCCCAATCAAATATCTATTATTAGCTAGTTGATATAATAGAATGAAATTTTAAAAAGCAATGGACAACCATAGGAAAATTAAACGCGGTTAGTTTGGAAGTTTAATTAATATATAAACTAAATTCTTACTAACATAGAAAAAAAACTAGACGTTAGTACGTGTAGCTAAAAGCCACGCTCGTCCGACGACCTCATCGCGATGCCATTGTGGCTCAGACCGGTGCTCATGAAATATGAATGCAGTGCCTGAAAGACCGGCTAGTCCCAAGCTCCTGTTACTATAAATGCCCCAATCATAAGAAAAATTACTTAATTGTCATAGTATTATTTTTGCACTGTATATCCTTTAGAAATTAACGATAATTACAATTATTAAATAATTAACTATTCTGATCCAAACTCATCTTATAAATACGAAAGTGTCATTTGCTTTCTTTTATTTCAACACAGAGCAACGGTTTGATCTGATTTTTAATGTATATATAAAGTATATTTAAAGTTGAAAGGCTAAAAAGCGATAAATGCCACTTTTTATCTCGACACCAAAGTCCAGCGAGACGAAGTCGTGTGCAGATATCAATATACTACTTTTAAAAATGTGTCAACGTATATAAAAAATTTAAGTATATAAAATATAAGTGATTTATTCATTGACGTGTATACGTTTTTTCTCTAGTCAATTCATATTACTAATATGAATTAAGACCAGTTCTTTAATTGCGTTCTCAAAAGCGCCTTTATCTTATTTCTGGTATTATTATGCTAAACTAGTCTTCATTGTATTATTCTCCCATGAAAACCAGTCATATGTCCATGCATAGAGCCGTAACTTTTAAATATTCCTTAATATGTAGTTTGAATATTTATATCAACATTCGTTTAGTATCGTCTCACTTTCTATTAAGGTCTCCGATCTCTATTTTGTTTAATATTGAACTAAATGCCGAGTTTTATTCGTAAATTCTAATTGATTTACACAGAAAAGTATATACCATTCCTTCTTCCAACTCAACTCTTCCGATATAATGAGGTGAAAGTTTATACATTTGTTACTGTTACAGGCAAAGACGGCTATCAAGATTTAACTAAAATACATAGATAGGTTGTAATCTGGATTAACACATTAATGATATTGACATTACTTAAATGGATTGTAGAATTTGCAAATAGAAGCTAGTATTCCTATAAATCACTGCAACATAATATAAAAGCGTCTATAGTTGCAAATCATTTCTGAGAAATCAGCAAACAAAATAAAAATGAATGTATCATTACAATTTATAATTAAGAAACTTTTACGAAAACCATTCCCTCATTTAATGAAGTCGGTTGTTTCTCGGCGTAACTACAGGTATCTTATATCATCACACCATCATAGGCATTACACAATTAAAAAATAAAACCATTCCATTTACATCAAAACTAAGTTGATAGGTAATTAAGCAATGACAGATATCTAAAATATACCTTGAGCAAACAAGCAAAATACTACAAAAAGTAAACAAATAACAAAATTTCTCACAAACTTACCCTTAGTTACTGTTACTGCCGACACCAAACTTGAATGAAAAAGATATCAATGAAGGTGTATTATGATGTATCCCAGGGGTAGGTTGCACTTTGCATCATATTCCCCAAAGTAAACAAAGATTACGTAAACTCAATTTCCACGCACATAACCCGATCGATTATCAAAATTTCGAATACGCCCACTTACGTTTTACAAGAGTAACAAAGCTAGGACCAAGTCAGATCTCTTCGGTAACACCGCATCCAAAGCACAACATACAAGCCGCATGTGCCCTTGAAGTCATACAGGTTTATTATCGATAAAGCACAACACGCGCACTGACAGTTCTAACAAACAATCACAGGTCAAGTTCGGAACCGGCCTTGGCGAAATAGATAGTAAGATGTTGAAATGTTTTAACAGTTTGTAAATATAAACGGCAGCGGCGGTATATAAAAAGTTCCTATGTGTGTGTAAGGATAGCATGCAGTCGTATCGAATCTGCCGCGTACAGCACTCGCGGTCTATGGCCAAGCTGCAACTGGCGAGTCGCGAGGGCGCCGCCGAACGTATGGCGTACGGCGAGCGGCGAAGGACCCCTCACCCGCCGCGCCGCATCTCCTGCCGCTTGCCGCAGGCCTCCCCTTGCGCGCGCCTCTCCACGCACAATAGCATAAAACATATTTTATAAATATTTAATATATTACACATATTTCAATTTGTAAATATCTTAAAATTCATATTTCGGATTCAGGCACATCAAAGAAAAAGATGGAAAAAAATACAAAATTTAATGTGGACTCTGAAAGCGAATACTTCATACTATGTGATAAATTTCTTAGATTTGTATGATATGAACATGCTTTCTTTCTCCTACCCTTATCCCACTCTAAGTGGGGTCGGTACAACATGTTTTTCTCTTCCATTCTCTTCTATCATTCGTCAACTCTGGCGCTACTCCTTTTATATGCATGTCATACTTCACACAGTCCAACCATCTCTTTTTAGGCCTTCCTCTAGTCACATATCCATCCACATTCATACTCAACACTCGTTTGATCACATGATTTTCATCCCTCCTCATTACATGTCCATACCATCCCAATCTTGCACCTCTCATCTTTTCTATAATGGGCGCAACTTTCAGACATCCCCTTATATACTCATTTCTTATTTTATCAAGTCTTGTTACACGACACATCCACCTTAACATCCTCATCTCATTTGCATGTACTCTTCTTTCATCCATCTTTTTCATTGCCCAACATTCTGATCCATACATTACGACAGGTCTTATGACCGATTTATAAATTTTCCCTTTAAGTTTAAGGGGCATTCGGGGTCACATACTGTCCCTGAGACCTGTCGCCACTTCATCCATCCTGCATTCATTCTATTCCTCATGATATGAACATGCAAATCTAAAATAAATCTTGTCATTTATAAAACTTTAAAAATTGACGGCATACCAAGCAATACGTATTAAATGAATTTTACAGAGTAAAATATAAGTTGAAGTACATAACAACATTGGCGTCTAAAATCAAACAGTAAAGTAAAATTTTGATTATAAATAAATCTTATAAAGTACAGATAACTACCTACAACTATTCCTTGTTATTTTAATAGATAATTGTCGTCTGTCTGTCTTGACTGCTGTACAATATAATTGTAAAGCAATAATTGTATAATTGTTGAACATTCCACATAGTATTAAAACCTATTAAATTTATTACTAAACAATATTAATTTGCCGAGCACTGTCAAATAAGACATGATTCTTAAATAAGCTTTATCAGTGTAGCTCAGTCCTCGGCTGAAAATAAGAAATATTATTATAGTCTAATTTTTTTTCGATACATCAACGCAGCGCTATGTAGCTGTCAAATGCGAAATTGAGTTCTTATCTCTGGGGTAAAAGTAAATGGAACATTGGGGTATGAAATAGGTTACGACGGGCACTCCCGGCATTTCTTTCCCTCAATCTTCAGATAAATTAATACTCTTTTAAAAATTAATGAAGAAATTGAGGAAGTGTTATAAATATATATGAGTAGTTACAATTATTTTAAGGGTGAGTAGAAAATTTACAAGTAAATATGTTATTCTGAGAATCGAGCATCTCTTAGATATTAGACTATAAGGTCTTTTAAGATTGTAAGGAGCTATGATGATGTTTATCTAGTTAAGGCGCTGAACAGAGCTGGCGCAAATTCAGATTTCGGCATATAAGCCACGCCCACAATGTCTGCGACGGCGTAGCGACACACTTAATTTTTTAACACCCATTGTAGGTGTACACTATTTTATCCAAACTTTTTTTGTACAATTTATTTAAAAAACTTATGTCTAATTAATCTTATAAAACTAAGTATGTTGAAACTATAACTAAACACCTCAAAAAAGACATATTATCAACAAGGAATAGTCACAAAAGGCGGCAGCTAGCGACACACGTCCGTATAGCAGCGCGCCTCAGCGATCACTGTCTATATTCATTATTCGTAGATGTAAAAGAGAAGCGAGACGATGACTCGTTTCAGTTTTGCTATTTTAATCTTAATCTTAATTAATTCAAAATTTAAATCTTACATTCTCTTTTTATTATAATGATCTATTAGTCTTATTAATTTTACCAATTTTTGTTGATAAATCTTAGAGATATTTACGATCAAAGTAAAAATCACAGGTCTATTTACCAATTTTTTTTATCGAAAAAAAGTATCGTAATCATGTTTTGAAATCTTACATTCTCTCTGAGATATGATGTATATTAACATATATTTTTCTATTAATCGTCATCCCTATAGCTTTTGTTAAAAACGTGTTTAAAGTCAGTCTATTTGGCTCTGTTCAGCGCCTTAAGGCAAATATATCCGCAAACTATAAAATTATTTAGCGTATTACAGGTTGTATTGATAAAGTAATTGTTAGGTTTTATAATAATATATCAATACTCGAAATTACATTTAAATAAAACGCCTAGGGCATTTCATTTGTAACAATTTTAAGCTGCACCGAACGATTTTTTAACGCTCGTATATCGTATACAATACTCATAATAATGTATTATAATAAAAATATATTCGAGTGCTAAAATTGTAGCTAGGTGTAGTTAGTTTTTAGCACTTTTTGGTGGTAAATAGTTGAAAAAGAATGAAAACCTCCGGAAAACGTTAGTTAATTTTCAATTTATTTCAAATAAGAACTCTTTGCTGACCCATGTCCGGTAGGTAAAAATGACCTCTTCATATTAAACTCTATGACTAATAACTCAGTCAAGGCTAGATTTAATATGCAAAAATTCATTAAGACGTTTATTCTCATATCATTGTTATTGCTATAGTGCATATTGCAAAAGCTATAAGCGTTAATATAGCAACGGTTACCCAAGTCATACGAACGAGGTTAAAGAGTTTAACTTTAATTTAAATTTAAAATTAAGAGCTTAGCTTAAATTATATAATCTGTATGTATACCTGCGTTTTTTCCACCTTTGTATGATAATTTAATCTATTTAGATTTATAATTTAGAGTTGTGATTTGTAATTTAGTCGTAGTTCGGTAATACGTATTATATGTCTGTCACGCGTGTTAAAATAGATTGCTTAGTGGTTTAAAATCTCGGGCAGTGAGTTTTTCTAATAAAACTTGTATGTCTAATTGATAACTGCAATATAGCACACGCTTTTCGGTGAAGGAAACCTGCATATCTCTAAAGAATTCTGGAGATATGTGTAACCTACCAATCCGTGTTGGAGCAGCGTGGTAGGTCTTAGCTCCAAACCTTCTTTCCATAAACGGAGAGAGGAGGCCTATACCAGCAGCAGTATAGTAACAGGCCGTTACTTTTATTATAGCCTGACTTGTACGTAAAAAAGTTACAAAAATATTAGCTTAGAACGTTAAAATAAACGTTAATATTGGGTACAAAACCAAGGGTAAAACTGTCGATTCTAATAGCAGGTAGACAAAGGAGACAGGTAAAGGCATCTTTAACTATTATAGTAGAGAACTGAGCTCAGAATAACTACTAACCTCTTTCCAAGAAACTCCCGACCGCTCGCCGAGGCTTTCAATGAAACAAGTTATATTTATCACTAAAAGTAGACTTTTAAGTTAAGAAATAGAGAAACAGAATCAATTTCAACCATTGATTGATTGATTGAGGTGAAATTGTTGAGATTGTTTTAGTAAATGTGTGCCGTTCTAGTGCAGTGTGTTGGTTCTGATGGCGTTTATATTAAGTTTATTATTTATTGCTGACCACAAAATTCAAGATTTGTTTTTTTGGTCATCGGACTAGTAACCAAGGTTGATAATATTGAAAGTTCTGTTTGTACATCGATTTGATTGTTTAAATTACTACTCCACAACCTGCCTGGATTTCTGTTTGTCTATGGTAATTACTTATTAGCCTAACTCTCACCGCGATTGTTTATATTGCGTCGTCACTTCATCTTAAAATGAGAATGAGTATTGTGATTAAAAAATAATTTTATTTTTTAAGATCTACTTTACTGTATTTTAATTTATATGTGTAAATTTTCCAATTAAAGTAGATAAAAGTACATACTCTTTCATTTTGATTTAATACTTAGACTCTACTTATAGAATGTAGATGTGAAATACTAAAGTTACAAATACCCCAAGCACAGCATCGAATCGACTGTCACAGCTCATCTGCGAGCCATTTCCTGTTCAGACAGGATCGAATCTCAGACGGACTCTAAATAATACCCCCTATATGAAATGTTTCCCGGGCGTTAAGCGTGTTTGTATATAAATTTAAAGTGTTTCAAAATTGTTGTATTGAGTTTTTTGAGATTTGTGCAGTTATGATAATAACAACATACGATTCAAAGGTAAGGTGGTATAGATGATTAATAGTCAAATTATACATATTATTTGTTTTCTTCAACCGATGGATGTCCACTGCTGGACATAAGTCCCTTCATGCGATCTCCACACCACACGATCTTGTGCCGCTTGATGCCAGCGGCTCTCCGCGACCTTTTTGAGGTCACTTTTGTCACACACACACGTAAACAAATTATCTAAATACTCATGCACACAAACACATGCACATATGCATGCACGTGATTTTGTTGCTTTCTGATTTTGTCGTGGAGTCTATTTTCTGATAATGCATCGGTTGCGGAGCGAAACGATTGTTGTGATAGTGAACGTGTGTGATTGCGTATAGTGGTTTATGCATGTGTTTGCATGTATCGGGTATGAAAAAACGGTTAGACAACTCTACATTTAGCTTTATATATATTTCCTATTTACTTTATCGCGGATTATACATTATTTATTTATTATTACTTTTAAGAAGTTAAGTTAACTTAAACATAACTTACGAATGTTTTGATTCTGTACACCATATAATTTTAAGACAAAATATAAGTTCAAACTCACTCTGTTTAAAATAAATTTTAGATAAAGTGAGATAGAGCAAGACCGTGGTCAGTATACAAAAATACAATATAATAATAATTGTTCATCTTGTTTTGTATTAGTTTTGGAATTTGGAATTGGTGTTGTTTAAGTCAAGTTAATGATTTAATAGAACGTGTTATTCGTTAAGATAAAACACATTTGAGAGCAACGCACGTTCTTAATTATATAATTGTAACGTCCATGCGTAGATGATACATGAGTTATGCAATGTAACACGATAAGAATGTTAATATTCATTAAAATACACTTTATCTATTAAATGTAGATAACAGAACCTAATTTATAAAGCTTTTTATATTTAAAACATTAATTTTGAATTTATTATTGCAATATAACAAAACCATTAGTGAATATTACTATTATATATAGCTATCATACTAGAGAAGGGGAGACAGAGGCAGGCCTGTAAGCGACAGTGTCACAATATAAATTAAGAGGTAAGATGAAAATCGTATACCTACGTTTAAAAAAAATTTGTATAATTGCACATAAAAATGAGAGATAGATACATTTGTTAGTATCATTTGCTTTCTCTTTATCGTAATTATAGACTGACTTCAAGTTTAATAACTATATGGTTGTTAAATCTTTTTTTTTTGCTATGTACGTAGTTTCTATATGGTTGTCTTGCAACAAACAAACAAATAAACAAACATCAACGTTTAAATAGTCTACATGGAGTTTAATATTATCAGTATTCAAGACTACAGTGTACATAATATGGTGACTAGTCTACAAAATATATGAGGAAGTGTTATTCATGATGTTATTTTTAAATGTGCACATATTGTTTCTATAAAATCGACCCATAGAAAATTATTATTCTCGATAAGAGCAACGCTTACCGTTTGCCAGTTCCTATCAGTAAATCTTTTAATCAGTTCTATTCCTTATTAATTGTAATTCAATTACTTCTCGGTAATTTGAGAATTCAATCCAATACAGAGTTCCAAATATGGGACCTACGTCCCACAAGGGGCCAATGAAAATAGGCTAGACACGAGTTTAATACTTTCGCTCCGGGTCGTTTAAATGCAATGCTTAAATTCTGTTCCAAATTTAACAACAAAAGCTAATTTTTTAATATTCTAATTTTTGTATGTGACCTAGGGGGGGGGGGGGTAAATAATTTTTAAGTTTGGGCATGGCCTAAAAAAGTTGGGAAACACTAATCGACAATACGATATGTGAAATTGCGTATGTTGTATGTTATATCTTAAATAAAAAACGAAATATTTACAGTCGCTCAACAAAGATTAGTTGTGTCTAAATTGTTGTCATGTTGTGATCTAAAACCGCTCTCATTCATCTCACCTTACCTTTTCAGATGCAAAGTTTAATTCTCGCCGAGACGGATGCAGAAGCGCGCCGGTACGTCGTGATATATAAAAACGTTCATTTGCATTGGGCTCCCCACGCGGACCCGGTATTTATCCAGTGTTAACGTACCGCATAATAAGAGAACCCCGCTTTAACGCATACCCCGATTCGCTATAAAACCATAATCTTATGAGTGAAAAACCTTTTCAACCCTTAATTAGCTTAATTATAATACTTTTTATATTAGGTACTTCGTTTTTAATGTAACAGATCTGTATTTAAGTACGATGTGTGAAAAATTCAAGAGGGAGTTGTTTACTATCTCAAAAGTGATGCTTACTAACTTCCTTGCTGCACATGGAAGCTCTAGTGACCGACTTATCAAGTTATAATCGCTAACCCAATTACAACTAACAGATTATTTTTTTGGTCTTACAGTACAATACGAGCAATCTATATAGAAATTATTTCAGATATAAGGAAATAATTAATGGATGATTTTTTTATCCGAAGAACAGTTATATACAAAATTATATACAATAAGTTAAATTTATAAAAGGGTAGTACATAACTATTAAAATAGCAATGCAATAAAATATTTGATTAATGCATAATTATAACTTTAAAAAATACTATGAAACCATACCAGGTTATGCCTAGGTTTCATAGTATATAACACTTTACAAAGTTGTAGACGCGTACCTGCCCAGTATGTATGTAAATAATGTAGCTCTAATGACGTACGTGTATTGTCTCTGCTACAATATAGGCAATCGCCCTACAGCGTGAGCTGTGATTTAGGGGCCATTTTTTATGTGCATTGCAGGAACCAGGAATGGGGATCAATTTTGCCCGCAGTTCTCTCTCCATGAAATCAATTGAATGCTTTTTATTACTTCTCGAACTTGGCGAACAACCAAACGAAAACCTTAAATGAAAAGAAAATAAGATAAAAACAGAATTTTATTGACCTTTTGACATTTGTAGAATGAATTTCCGGTTTTTTTTAACTTCTATTTTACATATAGCTGATTCTAACCAAGAAAATCGTTCGATTATTTTTTTCGCGCAAAATACATCAACAAAATTTGTAACAAATTAGAAGTAACTATTATTAGAACTAAAGAAACTAACATCAATACAATTATTATTGACACATAACCAATTGTTCTACTCTAGCCGTCTTAATTTATTCCTTAGTTCCTTCTTCGACAGAATCTACTATCAGGCCATATGTTCCTTCAAAAGACCTAAATAATTCTAGTCTATAATTCATTAATTAATTACCTGAAGATACTTGGATCTTTATTACTTTTGTTTAAGAGTTAATATCTCTCAAAGAGAGAAAAAAAAGTTTCAAAACATGCAGATTTGCTTTGTTAGTGAGCGCAGCAGTTGCTTTAATTGTGATTTTTGACTATCGTTTTGAACGGGGACTCAATACCACTTGTATATACATCTTGTCGTACCGCTCGTGTGTAGTAGAATTTTTTGCTTTTGTCTCACTCAGATAAATCTTCACAGCACTATACAAAATGTAGTTTATAATTTATGTAGATATTAAAAAGAATTAAACAAGGCTCCGAATTATTGACGAAATTTGACTCGTCTACGATACTTTAGTTTTCATTACTGGACACTCATGTATTGTAACTTTCCATAACCATATATTAACGTGAACATACGAAAAATATTACGCTAAAAAACGAGGAATGAGAATATATTTTGGGGAATTACTTAAATATCCAATGAAATGAATAATAAACAAGGTGGAACTGAAAGGTCACATGAAAAAGTACAAGTTAAATCCGTTTTGGAATTGAAAAAGATAACGCCATTTCTAAAAACTGCCAGTGGGTCAAAATGTTCTAATGGCGACCCCAAAAGCCAATTATATCAATTAAATACTCCACCGCTAAACTGGACCGCTCTCAACGTCAATTTTTCTAGTTAACCTTTTTTAATAATTTAGATGATTTTATTCTTAAACATATCATTATATCATAGAATTACATGACATGCTATTAGACATTGTCTAATCATTATTCTCCTGCCCTTATCCCACTCTTAGTGGGGTCGGCACAACATGTTACAAACATGTTGTCATATGATTTGGCTACGTATTTTACGACCGGCCGCCTGCCTGACGTCAACTTACCTTAGTCGCCTTTTACGACACCTCGGTAAGAAATGAGGGTGATCTATTCTATGCAGCCGGATACCAAACGGCATTTACCTACCTTAGTCGCCTCTTACGACACCTCGGTAAAAAAGGAAGGTGGTCTATTCTATTCTCTATTCAATCTATATTCAATACATTCTCATGACATCTAATATGTAAAAATGAATGTTTGTATGTTATTCTTCATATACACCGAAATTGCTTGACCGTTTTTAAATTTTCAAACAAATTAGAATAATCCAGCGGGTGATCCTCTAAAGATTGGTGGCAATCTAAGCATTTTTTTGTGTTAAATTCAGAACTACAGACACTCAGCCACAACAATGTCGGAAAGCTAGTTTGTTATAAAAATAGTAATTTTTATATTTTTTATTTTTATTTCATGAATACCCAATTGCTTTTTTGAACACTGATTCTTTGCCAGAATACGTCAAAGATAATGTCTCTTAATGTACCAACAAGTGCGACTTGTTGCTTCATCATATTATAAAGCGTTGCGATTTGTGTGGTCACAAAATCCCACGGATTCATGCAATTTTTCATTTTACGACTGTCGTTGTGATGTTGACGTAATCTTATGTATGACATTGTAAATAGATAGGTATACCTATTGCTTCTTTACCTGCTACTTTGGTCACGTTTGGTAATTATGTACTATTTTTCGTGGTCGAGAATGAAAGATTAAAATTTTGTTATGCTATATTTTATAATATTAAAAAGGATTTGACTAGCCCGTTGACGCAGTGACCCAACCTTTTAGCTCCAGGTGTGTCGGATTCGTTTCCTGCTAAGGCGCCAACATTTTCCATAAACAATTTGTTGATTTTTCGAGTCTGGGAGTCTTTAAGTATTCATTTAAAATTACATAAGTAATGTATTTAAAAGTTGTCTGTCACCCACAACACAAGCATTATGTACTTATTTTGAGAAGAAAGGTCCGTGAGTGTAATTGTCCCATATATATAAAAAAAAATTAGTGTTACGAAATACATCTATAAAAGTTTTGTTGAAGTGCCTGAAGGAGACGGTTGTTTTTAAGGCGTCAACATGTCGCGAGGTTGGTAATTTATGAGGTTAAAGTGAAAGAGTTGTAAATTTTATGATGTGACGACGAAGATATCTCATTTACGTGGCATTCATGGCGTAACGAGCGAATGTGATTTGAAACATTCATCTAATTCAAAGCAACTACTACAAGCTCTTTGTACTTCCAGTTACTGAATGTGCCTGTGTTATTTGTTGTTTGGAAATCAGACTGACTCCATTACTTAGAGAAGTAAATATATCTTTATAATTTCGTTCGCTTCACGGTGACACTTTCCTGACACTAGTATAGATTCTGTGCTTTACTTTTCGTATTTCCCACCTTTAACGATACCTTCGAACTTCTCTTTGCAATATACAAAATGAACAAAATGTATAAGTAAAAATGGAGTCTTCACTCCATTTTATTTAATATTTATTTTATTAGAAAAGAATTGAAGTATATTGTATAAATATCCTTTATATACAATAAAATAAAAGTTATACTATGGGAATGCTTCAGAAACCTCGAGTTAAGTTACTCAAACCAGAAGGTAGTTGTTATCAGACTCAGAACTATATAAGTTATTTAAATGTAAATAAGACATACGATATACTTACGAATGTTTTAGTTTTTTGACAGTTATTTAAAAACGGGTATTTTTGCTTTTTACCTTTTGTTAAGTCCAGAAGTTAATTCTAAAATCCTATTTTAGAAATAACTAGAAATTATGAAATTCGCTAAAGGATTATTTTTATTTCAAAACTTAGAGTATTACAGTTTAGAAGAAAAGGTAATTCTTAGAATGTACTACTAAGTTTTGAAGGCCAGTGTTAATAATAAGTTTCAGGATTGATGTGACTAATTTCACTAACATTAAAAAGCTATATTCTATGAAAGTGTTCGTAAAGGCTTACGATATTGTTGTAGGAATCACTAACGACTCTCCAACCATAAGCTTATTACTAAAGTTACCGACTGACCTAATTGCAAACGAGTATAGCAGGCAGAAGCCCGCAACATTTATGAAATTTAAGCTATTGCGAAGTGCACTCTGGTTAATAAGATACACCTTCTTTGAAAATGACACGGTAATTAACTTCTGATGATAATATTCGCGTCATCACTTGAATTTTACAAAGATCTACTCTTTTCTCTGCTACCTTTACTTTTTATTGTATTAGGGATCCTGCCCCAGCTTCATACGGGCTACAGCGTTTCGGGGATTAAAGCATCAAGCGATTCCTGTAATTGGTGAAATCCGCGCTTAATTTTATTTAAGGGCACGTTATTTTTAATTTTGCAATTACTCTTTAGACATTAAGTTAAAACATGTGGTATAACAGATTATAACGTTAAGTATGTTTAAATGCAATGCTTAAGGGAAGTAATATATTTAAGTTAATAGGGATTAATACTGTATGCGTCTGTATATCTTCCCAATTTTGACATTATTTAGAAGTTTGAATAGGTTTAGGAAACTGTGGTATTTGAGTTTACTTGTATTGTATGAGTTTAGCTCAGGCTCAATACACTTTAATAGTATGTCAATGCACGTCCAATCTCGCCTACGGCTCTGGCGCTAGTGACGTGGTGCGCTTGCGATACTGTATGGATATTGATGTATGCATGATATTTTAGTGTCATTATATAAATACATATCGATAGTCATAATATAAATATAAATATACAATCACACAACTCACCCACATACACCACAGAAACTATCCTTAAAAGTTACGTGCTTTTATTATAAGCATGCCTATTTATGTGTCAACGCTGACGTTTTTGTAGACCTAATAAAAGTTAATAATCAGACGTAATTGTTTCTTACCTTAAAAATGCATGTGCGCTTTTCCCTACTCAGATATACTGAGTAGCAGACAGAATGAGCACATATATAATTTAAACTTACAAATGTATAATTTGACATATCGTCATAGTGACGCTATTTTTTATTTTGACATAAATAAATTTATTTCATCGTTTAAGTTGACTAGAGATACTATGTATCTGTCTAAAAATGCTATCGTAGTATAGCTTCACTGCTAGCGTATAACTTAAATGATACAGTTACATGTAGTGTAACTAAGTCTATTGACTCTTATACAAATTGTACAATGAGTACTAATTATTCATATATCGACATTTGTACTAGTAGTAGTACTAATAGTATATCAAGTAACATTTTATGTGCGGAAAATGTTACTTTAAACTAGATAATAAGACAACAGATAGACCTTGTAAATTGAATATTGTACACCAGAATTTGCAAGGTCTATCTGGCAAGGAATTTGAAATTGAACTGTTTATTAATAAATTTAGTGTCGATATTTTGTGCATAACGGAGCATTGGCTAAACAGTTCAGTTCAATTTCTTATTAAATATAAAAAATTATAAAGTGTCCAGCGCGTTCTTAAGAAAGTCCGCCCAGCATGGGGGATCTTTAAGAATAAGTCATTCTGAAGTTAATTGTAAAGAACGAAATGATATTGTCGGTCTTTCTGTTGAACGTACTTGTGAGCTGCCTGGTGTAGAGTTAGAGCGCTATATTATAGTATCTGTACCGCCGCCCCTCTAGTGATTTTATACTATTTGAGAGCGTCGTGGAGGAAGTTCTTAAGAAGACCTCTAAATCTTCAAAAAAAGTTTTAATATGTGGAGACTTTAATGTTGATATTTTGGTGGATACGTGTAATCGTTGTAGGTTAATTAATTTATTTCAATGTTTTAATATGATTAATGTATTTAACGAACCTACTAGGATAACTGCAACCTCGGCTACCGGTATTGATAATATTTTTACGGATTACAGTTGTAATATCTTAGAAAAATCTGTAATAAGTCGCTTAATGATCAGAATCATAGTGGGCAAATTATATCTGTACCTAACTATATACAGGAAAAAAAGCAATTCATCAAGTGCAGGCCTATCACTTCTCATAAAATAAAGCGATTTCAATTAAAAATATCATCTAAAATATCTAAATTCGACAAAAGGCGCGGTAGCTCAGATGAACTTTTTAATGCCCTCTTTGGAATGATCGGTTGTGAGTTTATAATACTTTTAATATTATAGAAAAAAGAGTGTTCAAAAATCTTAGGTTTAGCGAATGGGCCACTAATGGCATTTATAAGAGTAGGAACAAGTTATTTGATCTGTATGCAGAAAAACAATATAATCAATCCCCCACATTCCTAGAATATGTAAAAAATATTCTAAAACGTTTAGAAATGTCTGCACACAGGCCAAATCTCTTCACATTAAAAACAAAATAACTAACTCTAAAAATAAAATAAAAACAACCTGGGATATTATAAGCGATGAAACAGGCAGACATAAAACGCATAAATCTCCCATTGAGCTTAAAATTGGGAATGAACTTATTGATTCCGATACAGCAGTGGCTAGTTCATTTGAGCACTTCTTTCAAAATATATCTATTTCCACCACTAGCTCAATAAAATCATCCCCAATGGAAGCTTTCAATGTTTTAAAGGACAGCGTCACGGAGTGCAATGTTAATTTTAAATTTGAACATATTTCCCCATACGATATTGTCAAAAATTTTAAAACTTTAAATATTAAAAAAACAACTGATCTGTGGGCAATGTCAGTAAAATTAATTAATAATATTATTGAAATTATCGCCCCAATTATGGCCAAGATCTTTAACAAATCTGTAGAAACAGGGATATTTCCAAATTTAATGAAATATAGTAAATTAATCCCTCTTTTTAAGTCCGGTGATAACAGCGACCCTAACAACTATAGATCCATTTCAGTCTTGCCAACTCTAAGCAAGGTTTTTGAAAAGATCATCCTTAATCAACTGCTCCAGCATTTTAATTCAAATAACATACTTCATCCTGAGCAGTATGGGTTTACTAAGGGTCGGTCTACAACGGATGCGGGAGTTAAGTTGTTGAAACATATCTTCAATGCGTGGGAGAATTCACTAAATGCCATAGGGGTATTTTGTGACTTGTCCAAAGCATTTGATTGCGTTCAGCACGAGACTTGATTGTTGAAGTTTGGCTATTATGGTATTAAAGACAGTGCGCTTCGTCTCTTTGCGTCTTATCTTCACAGCCGGATTCAAAGAGTGTGCATTAATGAGGTGCAGTCATCCGGAACGGCCTTAGTTATGGGTGTGCCTCAAGGATCAATCCTTGGTCCCTTTCTGTTTGTAGTTTATATAAATGATTTACCATATTTCATTCATAATATTTGCGATATTGTACTGTTTGCGGATGATACATCTTTAATTTTTTAAAGTAAATAGAAATGACCATAATATTGACGAAGTAAACAGTGGTTTATCGCAAGTAGCCCATTGGTTCAGGGTAAATAATTTGGTACTAAACTCAAAGAAAACAAATTGCATTGAATTTGCATTACCTAATGCTGCAAAAACAGCAAATAGGCTCTCCATAAATAATGTACCACTGAAAACAGAAAATACAACTGTATTCTTGGGAGTGACCTTGGATTCAAAACTCCAATGGAGCACACACATAAAAACTCTTGCAGGGAAACTTAGTTCAGCAGCCTACGCTGTTCGAAAGATAAGACAATTTACAGATGTCGAAACAGCGAAACTTGTTTATTTTGCTTACCTCCATAGCATTATGTCTTATGGAATATTACTGTGGGGTAAATGCGCGGATAGTGAAAAAATTTTCGTATTACAAAAAAGAGCCATACGTGGGATCTACAATTTAAGTTCGCGTGATTCCCCGCGAGAGAAGTTTAAGGAAATAGGTATTCTAACATTTGCTTCACAGTATATTTTAAATAACGTAATTTTTGTACATAAAAATATAAAGAATTATAAAACGATAGGTGATGTATATAATAGACAAAGTAGGAACCGACATAAGCTTGCGACTCCTGCTTTACGCCTAGCAAAAGTACGTAAATCGTTTGTGGGTTTGGGTACAAGATTCTATAATAAAATTCCGAAATCAATTTTGGTCATGCCATTACAGCAGTTTAAAAACACTGTTAAAAAGAGGGTGATACAGAAAGCCTACTATACTGTTGAAGATTACTTAGATGATAAGGATGTGTGGATATAGGTGCACTTCTACCCTGTACAAGACAGTAATAAATAAATGTAACTAGTTCTTAGATTTATATTTTAAAAAGAGCAACTGCCGAGTTTCTTGCTGGCTCTTCTCGGTAGGAACAGCTTTCCGATTCAAAAGCACTTGTTTACAAGTTTACTTGAATACAGAATATTTTGATTTGATTTGATGTGACTTATATTTGAGGGGGACGAGGCAATATTTTGAATAAAATGTCTCAGGCGACTTACCATTTTCGGCCATTTTCAACAATTATCGTCATTCGCCATCGACAAAACATTAACAAATTATACACAAGTTATACTAAGTTACTTTAAAATACTCGTAAACACTATCTAGTCTTAAGAGTTTATTACGAATAGGCGAAACGACATAAAGGTAGACACGTTGTGATACAACTTGTACACTTGAGGTGCAGCTTATGTATACATATACAAGCTCTGATTCGAGATACCTTCACGTCAAATTAAATATAAAGGTACCCCCAATTATTTACTAAATGGTTTGTTCGTATTTTTGAAGAAAAGACGAATAATATTTATGGTCTTATATGTTAGCGAAGTAAAATTAAAAAAATAAAAGCCTGATAAAATATCCATCAGATTCTTCGTAATAGACAGACTTTCGCATTTATAACATTTTACAAGGACAACGAAAATTATACATTTATTTTGATAGAGTCTTTTCCCACTTATTTTCCAGAAACTGAAAAAACAGCCTTGTGTCTATTAACTGTCTCATTGTCCCTTCGTGAACGCTTGCAGGAAGAAGCACACGAGAGATTACACATGAGATTACAAAAGGAAAACAATAGTAGCGCATTCAGTACAAGACGAAGCACATTTTGTATATACGCCCCGCGTTAGACGTAGTGTCCGAAAGAAAAATGTGGAACGGGGGCCCAGAATAGGATGGGGCCGACGACCCTTCAGGCGCCGTCTGCATTGCCTTCAAAGATCTTACAACATTTAGCACGATCTATGACAACTGCCAACTGTGTTCACACTATTACAGATAACGCGTTTGCCTAAATTACGATCGTAAAGAGGTTAACTGCACTGTTTAAGGCGCAAGCTTATTTAGTGGAGGACGAAATTAAAATCAAATACTCGGATGAAATATAAGCAAGCAAGACTATTATGCTTGATGAATGATATATGTATGGCCTGGGAAAAATTAATTGTTACAACATGTTTTAAATACAACCTCCAAATCAAAAGTCAATTTTCAAAAGTCCGTGAATCGAAGTTCGTACTCGAACAATTATCCCTTTATTACTAAGATGCTGATGCCAAGACCAGATTTTAATAGCTTTGTCTACAGTTTTTTTTATTATTTATATTATTATTATAGCTAACTAAAACAGTTAATAAAATCTATAGTAAAATCATATAAGTTACGAATCTGTAAATATAATATTTTTATATTATTATTGAATAGGCAGCTAATATTGGTAAGTAGGTACTTGTACTCGCAAGACACTTTCTTTGCGTGTCACACACTATACACACGTATAACACACACGCAAACGCACACACGCACATATATATATATATATATATATATATACACGAAAAGCACAAAATCTATTCATTAAATAAAATTTTAAGTCTAGGGACTTACTGTAACTCATTTAATGTAACATCAAATAATTTTATGGAAAAGTTTGTCAGCTGTCACAGGTTTTATAGTTATTAACGTCTATCGCTTCTGTTAAACCAACTTTGATAAGCTGACATCTGTGCAATCAACCTTACTGATAAAAGCGGATAAATTCGAACCCAATTGCGGACTAATAAATATTCAATAGTGCTCACGACGTCATCAAAGTGGAATGAAATAGAAAAATTTAGCTTATAAATATATTTCATACAAGATTCAACACCAAATGTAACATTAATAAGAGATTTTATTAATATTAGATTAATAAGATATTAATTAATAGATGTATAAAATGAAAATTAAATAAATCAATTTATAAAGCTGCTGCAACAACCACTTAGTATTACGGGCTAAAGTTAAACAATGTCGTAATAATTATCAAAAATTGGTATTTTTAAATCCCGGGCAATGATTTATAACGTAAAACTCAGCAGGTATTAGTTTTTAAAATTAATTCATTATTATTAATTGTGATGAAAATCTTTGAGAAGATTGATAAAATTGAAACCGAAATATATTAATTGTTTTTTATTTGCTAATTGCACATTAGCAAATAAAACAAACAAGATTCGAGTGTATATTGCCATGAGTACGCTGTCTAAACTAAATAGAACAGAATATAAATAACATAAGTGATATGAGGGCTATCATTTACAGGGAATTTAGCCTCTTGAATTATTCTTTCAGAAACAATGAATTAAATAAAGCAATCTAACTTATAAAAGTCCTCCAAAATTACACTGTTCAAAGTCAATTGACATCTGACCTGAATTTGCATTTGAATAAGAAGCCGGATATCTTCGAACAAGTTCAGAACAATCGTTCTATCTTAATAACTTCAATCTCAGTTTGATTGTAAACAGAGGTACTGCAGCGTCAGAGCGCTTCAGAAATCGCAATCTTTATTTATTGAAATAAAAACGGATAACCTGCCAAAAGAATATAATCGCTTGATCTTAATAACTCCAATTTCGAAGTTTTATTGTAAACAGTGTTACTACAGAGAGATCCGACAAAGTTTGCTTCTTGCCGTTCAGCCTTTTAAATATTAGACCCATAAATCCGCTTCTTTTAAAGGTTTACCTAACCTAAACTTTATACTAATACTAACGATGCAATTAAATGCAATTTCAAAGAATAAAGCGGTATGAAAAAGTGTTTTGTACGAAGAATCATTAGATTCATCTTTCAAATTCCAAATTCTAATGTGAACGTAGAAATGTTTTCTTTTTGGAATGAAACCAATCTTATAGCTAAAACATAAATAAAGTTCGCAGTGTGAAAAAACCTAAGATCAGATAAACTTTACTATTTACTTAAAGTTTGTTGACCTGAGATGATATCCTTTTAATCGCCTTAGTTGAAACGAACAAAACTGACTTCTTCTAAATTTTCATCTATTAATAGCTACCTACGTTAGATTTCGTAAATTTGAATCTACTTTTGCCAAATACATTAAGACTCCTTAAATATTATTAATATTCTATAAGCAATATTTTACGTGTAAAGAAGTCTCTTACGTAGATTTACGATGAAGCAGAGAAATGAAACGTAAACATTTTGCAATGTAGATTACGCACCGAAAGATTCAGCCACTAGTAGGCTGCAGACAAAGTCATACAATAATTTAATGTATATTTGCAATTCATCACACGATTTTCGATAAAGGAAAACATCATAAGAAACCTGCACATCATATCATTCCACGTTGTAGGTATAGGATTCAACCCTTGTCTAAAAACGGAAAGAAGAGGCCTATGACCATCAGTAGCACAATAAGAGACTGTTACTACTACATAAAAGTGGTACAACTGTTTATATTTGTGCATGTGATATTTGTGTGAACCACGGAGCAAAATACGTTTAACTGTCAAATTAATTGCTTAACACGCATATTGGAATATAGTAATAAAATTAATTCAATTAATAAATGTATATAAGAAAACTGAAAAAAACTCAATAAAAGTTTTTGTTATCTATACAAGCACGTCGTTTACCAGATCTTAAATCAATAAACCAAAGATGTGGGCTGTGACACAATCTCGAATAGCCAATAATGCATTCTGAGCTCAATCTATCTTATCCGATTCATAAAACTTTTCGAGAGGCAAGATATGAAGGATCAACTTCGAAGTTTTTCTTACACCGCTGTTCAATCTTTTCTTATTTCATTTAGTTCCATAGCGCATGTTGAAAACATTTTTTTCTATAAATTGAGCTTATTCCGCATTCATCACATGATAAACCACTATAACAGCGATATCACTAACAAAATAAATTCGAAACAGAAGATTTATAATACGTATTAATTTAATTTAATTTTTGGATGTAGACGAAGATTAAACAGAGGTTGTTTGTAGTATATATTGACGCAAATGATGAAGCCATGTCATAAAGAATAATAGTACAGATACATTTAGGCCGGATGAGTTTATGGCGGGAAAATGTCTAATATCCAATTATGTGATGCTGAATAACTAGACTCGTGATCCATCACGTCCACAAGCCTTGTATTTTACTAGCGTGCCGACCGCTCCACGTAATTCCTTTACTATAATTATATTTTTATTGAGGTTATTTGGAACGTGCAGATGAAGTGAGAATAAGTTAGCTGTAACCAGCGACTTTGCTCGTGTTTCGGTGACATAATATCATAGAGTTGGGAGCTAACCTTAAATGTGTCCACAACAAAAAAGGAAGCGTATGAGGCTATCTATCGATCTCCCTATTTTGTGTTGTTCGACAAAGGCAAGTATGAGATTCATATCTTCTCTGTCTCTTATTTTTTGTTGGACACTCGCACTAACAAACCTGCCTATGGCTCCGCTACTCTAAGCATAACATTCTATGGTAAAATATCTTTAATTTGTGTTTTTAGAAATATTTTCAGTGTTTCATTATTTATGATATCTTGTTTAAAATTGACTTGACTAGGAACACACTCTAATTTTAGACACAATTTTTTTTATTTAGGTAAAACCCTTAATTTGAAGAGAACAAATAAGCACATAATCATAATAATGTTCACATTCTTAGTTCAAGAAAACCTTAAATCATAATAAAAGCATCAGCACAAGCAAGCAGCGAAGGAGTGCTGACTCCATCATTTCTTATTTGAACAAAGATGAGTCGAGATTCCATGGGTAATCATTTAAATCTCGTCCCGAAGGATTTTGTTTACGGAGCCGCTCAATCCTTCCCATAATGAAAATATGCGCGCTCTTATAACAGCAAAGAAATCGCGAATGCCCGCCTCAGTGAACGTGCTCGATGCGCGATAGAATAACAAATGCAACATTATTTATCAGTTAGATGCTATCCAACCTGACTATGAATATGTCAGAACCACAATCGATTATCCGCACAAGAATGAGAATGTCATTTGCACATGACAACGCGATGGCGACAAATATACAATTAATATTGCAATACGGCTGTAATTACTGTGCTCCGTTTGTATTACTGAAGTACATTCTGATACTTCCGATAATTCCTTTATGTCAACTTAAGTGATTAAATTGTGCACAGTTTTTTCTTAATTATGTGATTATTTTTCTGTATACTTACTTTACTTTAAGGGAAAACGGGTATTTTTTTGAAACACAGCTATAACTCACAGTTCTGTAATTCAAATCTGTTATTGCGAATACCTTTAAGTCACCTTATTTATACCTTATAGACTACAAATATTTTTATCGTATCTAGTCAGATTTTTTTTAAATTTAAAAATACAAATAAATATTTACATATTTGACTCAACGTTTAAGGTAGGAAAATAACGCCTTAAACTTTCATTAATTACGAATAATAGTAAAACTGAAGTTCGTGATCTTGTTGTTAACTTCAGAGAAACTTCTCACTAATTAATTTATATCACTTTCCCTGTTGTTCGTTTAATTGCTTTAGTAATTGTACTGTTGTCACTGTAATTTTACATTTAAGATTTGTAGAGAAATTATGATTTATTATCAGATGCCTGTAGCTATACAAAATAATTATAAACGAAATACACTATGTATCTCTTTTGGTTTTTTGTGACATATTTAGTAGATAAAATGGATTACAAAATAAAGCAAACTTTTTGAATGAGTAAAAAAATCTACAATTATAATTTTTTAAACGTCTTAGAAGTGAACTGTATATATACACAGTATTGATATCAAAAAACAAATCAAGTTAAAAAAGCTTTAAACAAAATTTCGTGTCCCTACTGTTAACCGTTGAGAAGTACCCTCGTCTGTAGCCAATCCTTGTAGCAGCATCAGATTATGAATATCATAAATATGCATTGTCATCAGCACTGGACCAGTATGTAAAATTTCAGCTCAATCAGACACCAGGAAGTGGGTCAAATTTAACTTGCAAGATTCCACTCTCACATACATACACGGCAAGTTAAATAGAAGCTTTTGAAAAGAAAGTCAGTCTGTCTCTCTGTTACGCTTTCACGGGTATTCGGCTGGTCTAATATTAATGATATTTCGTACAATCGAAGCCAATATACCATCTAACTGATAGGACAAAATCCCATTTTTCCGGATGCCGAATATAAATACAGTACATAATTAAAGGTATTTTGAATGCCGTGTGGTATCCGGCTGAGTAGAATAGACCAACCTAATTTCTTACCGAGGTGTCGTAAAAGGCGACTAAGGTAAGTTGACGTCAGGCAGGCTGCCGGTCGTAAAATACGTAGCCGAATCATGTGACAACATGTTTATAACATGTTGTGCCGACTCCACTTAGAGTGGGATAAGGGCAGGAGGATGATGATGAATTAAAGATATTTCGACACCTAAGTTGATGCAAACTTAGTCGCGGGTTTGTATAAAATAACAGAATAATCTTAAAACCGGATCAGAGTGATAAGATAAAGGTACCCACTACGAGAAATAGATACCTCTCTCACATTTAAAACCGTCCGACCGCCGTCATAATAACAAACAAGAAAACAATAAAATTAAAAAAAAATATTTTATTTCATTGGGAAGGTACAAGAGTCATTCAAGAACAATGTTTTGAACTAGCGATAATATAAATTCATATAGGTAGCGACGTTCAGAAATTTACATTGTATATAAAAACCATTATAATAAACACTGTTAATTAAACACGATTAACCTTTAACCTTTACTTAGGTTTGGTGAAAAATATCGTAATATATTTTATATTAAAGTATGTGCGAACGTCTACAATCAAAATAACGGCTCGGGGGCGAACAAATATTTTTTTTCCAAATGTAATTGGAAAACTCGCTACAATAAAAGTCTGGGGTGACACGAGTCGACTTGGCGGCGAAATACATTTACGCTCTAAGTTTCGTTTCAGAACACAAATTAAACATGGTTTTATCTGTATAACTTAAAGGTTGCGAAGTTATTGATATTTTTTTTTACTTCAATCAATTTCTATTATATTTGTTATTAAAGTTATTATATTTAATACATTATAGTATTGGTGTTTTTTGCACTGCTATCTCACCAAATAGCGATACAGTTCTGAGATGGAAGGGTCAGAGTTTCCACATAGGCTCCTATCCAAAAACCACATCTTTTGTTAGAACGGTTTTAGCTGTAAACTTGCCACAACCGAAGTGATGAATCACCATCATTATTGATTATCACATTAGAGACAACAATTCGGAAAATAGAAATTGAATTTCATACCGGAAATAATGTCTGGAACTAATAGTCCAACATGACAACACACAAGACACTAGGCCACGAAAATCTTCTAGTCTATTACAAGGAAAATATACAGAATGCATTATTTTAAAATGTATATTATATATAATAAATATAGGCAGCAAAGTTATAGTAAAAAGCTACTTGACATTTTACGAAAATATTACGCGTACTGTGCATAAACAACAACATTAACACAATATTACAATTATTTTAGCATATGTATTCCTTCACGGCGCAGCATGACGTCAATGATCACAATAATTCATGTGTAACGGCAAGCTTACTGAGCAATTCGAATAAAATACTCTTGATGTGTTTTATCCAGCGAAAGGATGTCAATATACCTAATGTAATAACCTAATATTCTTAATATAACAAATCTGATTCACTTGTAAATATGACATTTTTATTTTTAACCTAAAATCTTATTTCTTGCATGACAAAGCTCTGAGTCACTCAGTGGGCGATGGAGCGAGCATTGCTCGGAGTATATCTACGTGATCAAATCAGAAATGAGGAGATCCGTAATAAAAACAAAGTCAAAAAAATAGCTTAGCGTGAAAATAAGCTAAAGTGTGTGAACGAACAAGTGTTAAAATTTTATCACATGTTTGTTCACCGCAACCGTTTGGTCGCAATTGCGACCGCGCACCGTAAAATGCAATGTCAGTGGACCCCCGCGAGTGGACTGACGACCTCAAAAAGGTCGGTTGACGAAGGAGAAAAAGCATGGCAAAGACAAATCGATAGACGGCTAGATAACTAAACAAAGTACCTTTATAGTATATAAAAACACCTCTTTATTTGGATATTTTTATGTACCTTGCATGTATTAATCATATCTTAAGAGCTTAACGGTGAGAACAACAAAGGGTTCAAAATTTGTACTTATGAATGTTTATGAAAAATTCTATGATCAATTCATTAAGCACTTTACGGAACGCAAAAAATCATTCTCGGGAACCTATCTCTCGAGAATTCCTGGGATTTGTGTCCTGCCAAACTGCATGGAAGCATTATGGTGGATCTAATCCAATACACTACACACTATAGAAACACAATTGTCGACTGACTCTGGTGTACGGTAAAACTTTAATAAGTTTATGTTTACACCTTTACTGTTACTAAAAATTGTCATGTATAAACAAATAAATAAATTTTTTAAAAAAAGTTATTCAAATTCTGCTTGCGCATATTTAGTTACTAAGTAGCAAATATGTTTCAAAGGCAGTAGAATTTGAAACAATACACGTGGAAATCGGCTTATCTTACACAACCAGGTTGCAACTAAGCACAATTCAAGGCAGCGGGAGCTCTCGATAACATTCTTTGACATGACATGAATGCAATGTATGTATAATATACTGTGTAATAATGTGTGTTTTAACATCCTTTCTATTGTGATATACATTTTAATCTTATCCAGTGATGTTTTATATATAGTTATAACACTACTAAATACAATCGGCTTATCGTTAATGAAAACGATTCTGAGTTAATCACAATGCTTTATTTTGATAAAGAATACAGTTTAAGTAATAATAATAAGTAGTGACTCTACTCCTGTGATCAATTAGATGATAAGATTCAAAGACAATAGGCGGTATACGATGCCGAAACTAAAAGTATAAAGTCATTTGAATATATTTGTGCCGTAAGAGATTTTGCAAAACACTGAAAAAATTTCAAATACTTAAAATCAGTAAATCCATTGAATTGTATTCGGATATTAACAAGACAATTAATAAGGATGGAAGACAAAATGATATTACTAGATATTTACATTATTTATATCGACAAATCGAGCTTTCGGTGACACAAGAAACGACCGTCAGCTGAGCTATTTATACCCTTTATCATTCAAAACTTTGTCTCTCTTTTTTTCGTTAAAACACTAAATAATAGTTAGATACTAGACCCGATCCAGCTTCGTACGGGCTGTAGAACATATTATGACCCGCTGTTGATTAATATTTCCGCGCGTTAATTTAATTTTCCGACAACTCCTAAGAATCCAACTAAATTAAACCATTAAACCGTACCTATAGGTACGGTTTAATGGATCATAGTGCTAGGCATGAAATCCTTAAACTATCTTAAGTTAGATAGCTTAGACATGATGAATATTAATACGTCTTAAGAGCATTCTAATCGTACATAATCTTTTTTTTAATGTTATTATAAGTAAAGTAAATTATCTTTAAAAGATAAATGCAATCTTTATAATGTAATAATCTAATACTAACTTGTATGTTATGTGTCAAAGTGATAGGAGTTTTTGATAAAAGCTCTTAGCGGCTAGACTTTTACGAAGTTTTCAATAGATATCGTCATATTTGAACTGATTTACCCAAAAATCTGTCTAATGGTGAAAACCGTACAAAAATCCGTTCAATAATTTTTGGATCGTGATCACGATGATTTTGGTCGTAACCTGTAACTGGGTTGACATATCGGTAAATTACTGATGTACCCGTTAAAGATTAATAATTTATAATTATGTTTATTCATCGTTTTATTCGATAGTGCGATAAGTTTTCCTATCCAAAACTGTTCGATATTCGAAATTACGTAATATCTCCCCCTACTGTCGACGATCGCAATATTTCACGTTTACTCTGCGATACGAATGAATCGACCCCTGATATGTTTAATTCAGCGAAAGGATGTCAATCTGCCAAATCTAATAACACACGATCCATATACTGTTGGTTCTTCATACTGTTTATTTATACTACATTTCCAGCTGTTCGTTTAACGGAAGCTTCGAGGCAGAAAATTACAAGACGATATTGATCGATGTCTACGATAAAATATAAATTTTAAATTTATTATTATCTTATTAATATTTCAACAGTAATGAACGATGGACTATATATATTGAAATTAATTACTTATTGTTGAATGACATTGCTGATCATTGTACTGGTTTACTTTTAGAATTTGGGGTCCTATTGAGTGGACTAAGATATATGTATTCTTGGGTTTCTTATAATTTAAAATCCCAACAGCATGTTGTACACCGTGCTTTACATAAAAGCATATCGTATATGCTTTTTTTGTGCAATGACTATATGACATTTACAATGACTATTATTTTTATTTACAATGATTTATAATGTATGTATATAAAATACTACCCTCCAATTCCTCAAATCTTACAAAACAACTTTTTACTTGGCAACAGATAAAAGAAGACTAAGAAGAGTGCTTTTTATAGAGTTACATAGAGCAGGGGAGCCACAGACAGGCCTGTGAGTGCAAGTGTCAAACAAATATAAAAGAGGAAAGATAAGAGACCCGTCCGTTATCTTCGTCTAATCACACATAAAAAAGAGAGACAGATAGGTAGCAACGTTTGTTCTCTTTTTTTGCGATGGATACATTTTAGATCCTGGCTCCTATTCTCTAGTAAAATAACTCTGACTATTAAATAACTTCAAAAATAAGTCTTTTTTTCATTCATTCAATGAAAAAAATTAGCGGTTAGTGTGAATTACATTCCATTTTTAAATGTCATTTTTCATTGAAGCAGCTCTCAACTGTTCACTCGATTAACGCTGTGTTCATTAAATTACACGATTGGAGTTCCCAGTTTGTCGAGTAGATTGCAGTGACGAACGGGATTTCAGAAAGTTAGTAAAAGTCATTGAAATCGTAGATTTTACAGTAAAATCTGCTATTTAAATCATGTTTAACCTAACAGATTATATTTTTTCCTTTTATTCTGGTGATAAATATCACCATTTCTATGACATATTATTAGTAAATATTGACTGGCTTGTTAGCGCAGGTGGCAGTGGCGTTGCCATCAGAATCTCGGGTCGCGGATTAGATTCCCGCCTAGGGCCAACATTTTCTAATTACAATATGTTTATTCTTTGATTGTAGGTGTATTAATGTTTAATTAGTTTAATTAATAATTATATATTTACCCATTGTCTGACACCTCGTACAAAAAGTTCAAATATCAGTATTGTATCTGAAAATTAAAGAGTTTAATTTTAATTTAAGAATCAATCAAATTAATTTAAAAACAATGAAAAATAACACGTAAAATTCGATGCTCGAATAAATTTCAACTTTTTTAAAAATTTAAATTTAAATTTTTTATTTACATACACAAACAAAATTTGCAAAACGAAAAGGTTTTTTAAAAACAGTAGAGAATCTACGGCTACATTGACAAAAATAATCTTATATCCGCCCTCCACTTTTATATTTTGATTATTTCATTTCCTGACTGAAAACGTGATAACTATTTAAATACAATAATAAATACAGCTGTGAAGAATTGAGACAAACATAATGATAAATGAAAATAGATATTCTTTGGAGGAAAAAAAGTTTTTCTATACTTACAGATGGTAAAGTACAAGTATCTATTATATATAAGAATCTATACGAATTCAGTCTGAACGTGGATTCTTTACAATATTTTGTTGCCTTGGCGTCTAGATGGTCTGTGGTGGTAATTTACAATCCTATTTCTATACGGCTTTAAGATACATGTCATCAAAATGATGCCCCTCGGCATTTCTGACAACACTTACACAAATCTCGACAAGTTCAAGGCGTCCGTGACACCTCGGGGTCCACCTGGATGACTTAAAAATCTTAATATCTGGAGTAATGATAATAATCTGCATAATAATGTATTCGGTCACATAGTCAACTACATCAACGTTGAGTTTCTTATCAGATCTTCAGAATATGTTGAAGCATATCCGAGTTGTGCGCAATACCATATATGTATCAAAGTCAGTAATTCGGTTATGGTATGTAGTTTATTCACTATGACCAATATAATATAAGGACATTTAAGTATGAGTAGAGATAAGTTAGACAACCAAGTCTAAACGTAGAAGCTAAATTTGTTAAGACTTAACATATTCAAAATACGAGAGTCATGAAGCATAATATCATCGTTTCAGTCAGCTAAATACTTCTACTGCGGCAGTGTAAAACGCTATTAAATTTGAGCTAATTAATCAAAAATCTTAAATTTTTCTCTTCTTATTTTTATAATAGCGTCATTTACCATGCTTCATTGAATGCCTACTAAATTCTAAGTCTTGCCTAGTTGGTACTGGAAATTTGTTATTGTAGAACGAAAAAAAACTACTCTCGACTGAGCACTTCAAACGGAAGGCAACATGCAAGAGGACAGAGAATCTTACAATAAATGCGTCTCGCTGGTGAAAATAATTTTTATAATCAACAAGGTGCTTATATTAATAGGGACCTTATGACTGAATAATGTAGAACTGTTATATTTAAACATTATATATACCTTAACAGCAATAGAATATCTTTATGAATGACAATTAAATTATCTTTGTAGAAGTCGATAAAAATCGTTTCTTATTTTTTAATGTAATAATTAATTTAAGACACTAAATCTATCATATAGAGATAAATACACAATCATTGTGAAACCATAACTGAGGCACGATTACGACCATAACGCAACCAGAGACAAGAAAATAGATGTAATGCAACGAGGGGAAGAGTTATTATAGGATATAGAGTAGGGCAGCCATAGGTAGGCCTGTAGGTGAGTGTGTTGCAATAAATAATACTAGAGGGAAGATGAAACTTCTAATATCTTCTAACGTCTAATCACACATAGAAAGTAATATCGATAATAACTCTCATTTGCACTTTATTTTCGATGTACACATCAAAGGCTGGCTTCCCCACTCTAGTATAATAACTCTATGGTATTAAAACTTATGCTAAGTATCGCTAAGTGTCAGTGGTTTATATGACTAGAATAATTATAATTAGATATTAAACTAATACAGAAACGTAGAAATATTATATATATATATATCTATATTGAACGCTCTTATATGAGAAAAACATCGAAACATTGTCAAAAAGGGAAGTTTTCTTTTCATGATTTGTTTACGCTCAGTAGGGTGAATCTGTCACCCTGTCAATCAGGTCTTTGATAGGCTTATATAATAATAAGTATACAGAAATGAGAATTCTCAATTAACAAAGGGATCAAAAGGTATCCGAAATTATTCGGCGTTAGGCACCATTGTTACTTTACATAAATAAACAGAACAACAAAATTTTAGTTCAACGTTAGCTTCAACCTTGTACTTCATAGCCCACGTTGACGATGCATTTTAATTAAACTTTGCGGTCAAATGATTACAAATTTACGTAAAATAGTGAAGTTATTATGTACTAATGCTACCCGCGATATCGTTTGTGCCGACTTAAAATTTTGTTTGTACTCAATAATGCAATAAGAGTTTTTCCCTTATATTGAGGCATCAGATCTTTTGGCGGTAGGTGTGTGATGATCGGGCACCATAGATTTGGCTTATATTTCCGGCGCTTAACGTCGTGACTTGGTTAGGGCTATGGCTTAGCTGTCGTGGAATATAAGGCGTTACAGTATGTTCGTTATTTTGGTTGTTATACAGAAAAAAATATACTACATGAACTTGTACTTTGTTCAAAACCATTCAGACATCAAGCAGTAGAACTGATAAAGAACTATTAAGCAAGCGAATATTTCTGGAACTCTGAAAACTATTGCAACAGCTAAGACTATTTCGAAATACTTAATATTTTAGCAGGTACGAAGCTAGTTTCGAAAATGCGACTTTGATATTTATAAATGGATACGTTACGTAATGATAGTGTGTAGACTTATTTTCCTTAATTTAACTGCTTGACAGAGGTTTTATTTCTCATCGAATTCGATGATCACACAGACTATGAATAGATAGACGGATTTCGTAGTTTTACTAAACATGTTTCCGTAAATTTAGATTTCATGGAACTTTTTCCTTCTCTTTAAGGCTAGCAATAAATTGTAAACATTTAAAGTATATGTAGGAAAAGGAAATAGATGATGCCGTCTTACCATTAAGGCAGACATGGCCCGTGCCTCGCGACGAAAATATCACGAGAAGACCAAAAATTCGATATTTGGTTATATTATGTATTCGCTAAAATTAGAAAACAAAGTCACGTTTTCTACATTTAGAAAAACGCAAAAAAAAAATTATATATATAAATATAAAATAATATAATATCTTCAATTAGAAGTATAGATCACAAAATAGAAATATTAAAATTGATGGTTAAAAAAATGCTACCTAAAATTGATTGAAAAATTTGCAGAATATTTTAGCAGTTTAAGTCCTATTCTAAGAAAATAAAATTCTCACTCGAAGCATGGCCTCTGAAAAAGGCCAGAAAGTTGGAAACGCTTCCTGAATTCTTGGGCCTATTCCACGTGGGCATTATTATAGTACTAGAGTATCTTAAGTATCTTAGGATAAATATAACTTGTATATTTTCGTTGTAAATAGAAAAATTTTTCCTTATAGATATACCACTCAGAAATAACCATTTAACTGAAGATGAAATGAACAGCAGTATGATAAAAATTTGTGCTTTATTCTGAATAAATTTAACAAATCCTTTATTAACCCAATACGGATAGGAATAAAATCAATATAGATACAGATGAACGTATTGCAAATACTTTAGGTCTGCTTTAGTAGGATCAGAGAAGCCATTTCACGCTCGGTCGCACTCAATCATACCGCGATCATCATAGGAAATGTTCAGTACAAGAAAATGTGACGACGAAAATATTAAAAAATCATATCCTGTAATATATTACAATATACGTATTGATATATATTTAACAATTTTTTTACTAAATATGTGCCACTTGCTTGAAACGACTTTACTGATTTTTGTTATGATCACCTCTAATCTTTGATGATCACTTCACCGTAAAAAACATAGTATGAAAATAATTATTTTTCTCAAAAATTTCGTCATCTCTTACATTTGGAATAACAAAGTTTGCCGCCCATAGAGTTTTCGCTTTGTTTCCATAAACTAATATAAATAATTTAATCATGTGGTAACATATAAGTCCGGGATCAAATTTCACGTGATTAACGGCAGTTTAAGAATTCCTTAATAATCATTACTTTTCGGATTTGAGCCTGTAGAATTGGTATTACTAAATATGTTGATAAATAAGTCGACTTATGTCCTTTTATATGTTTAATCATAATAGGCATTAGGATTACCTAATTTATATGTTGAATATTTCAATGAAGTCGATAAATCTTTTATATCACATATACACACTTGATGATATTTAAATAACTTTCTTAAACGTATACTAAACGGAAACTTTTGATGACTGTCCTGAAAAATGTGCGTTTTAGACTTATTTATTCGCGCTGCGTACGGATATAATATAACGCAAATTCATACCTCATACATATTCGGATATTAAGATTAAAATTAAATTAAGGCGAAGCGACGCGTTTTTTTCGAATAATTCTATCCTGACCCCGGAATTGCTGTGAATAAAATTGTAGGCAATATCTTGTTAACGCGTTCTGCGTTACGTAAATAACAAATACTTTATTATATATGCATGTGTTTAGTTGCAATCTGCCATACGAACAACTGAAGCTGTGATAGTCGAAAGGTGTGCCGTGTGCCTCTCTCTAAGGGGACATGACAAACCAAGAATAGGCACCAATGAGTGTTTTTGTTAAAACTTTAATTAATATTTGAAATTAATCACACAATTATTATCTACCTACCTTCTAATTCTATTGGAGAAGCGTGATGGTTCCTAGCTCCAACCCTTCCCCAAGAAGCGGCATATGCTAAACAGAAGCATAGTAATAGTTTGTTAAGTGCCCTATTTTTTTCACAAACAACTTATTTTTACCACGCTATGTGTAGCCCGTTAAATGTGTTTACCCGCAATTACTAAATAAAACAGGTTCAGTTTATTTTTATTGTTATGATACTTATTTCTCATCCTATTTCAATCGTATTCCCGATTATGTTACATGCAATAACTAAAACAAATGTTTCAGTTTGTTTTTATTGTTAACCACAAGTAATTGATCTGTTCTACTACTCCAAAATCCAATATGTTCAAGAACCAATTAACTGACATGATGCGAGGCATGAGGCATGACGGACGTGAGACGAGAGACGAGTTTACAATACCGACTTGTAGCCAATACTTTAAAAGCAAACTATTATATATATAGACTTATCTTCATTTCCCAATAAATGATGGACATCAGAATAAAAACACGAAATGAAAGGTAACACCTTGGAAAAAAAGGTTCCACTTTCAAACTGAACAATATGAATGAAGTAACGTGAAAACGTGAAATTATTCGCTGAACACATTTAAAACATAACAGTGATTACGTATGGATTTCTGAAATTATGCTAGGTTGAAAATACAACAATATGCTAATAACTTTAATGACTTTTAGAGTGATCTCGGATGGAATAAAAAAAGTGCCACCAAGACTTATCTTTGATCTTAGTCTCCATATCATGAACAAAAGTGAATAGTTTACTTCCATGGACGATTCTTAAAACAGGTTCTGTCAATGAAATTAGTGATGAAATTTTATTAAATGCTCGACGCAGCGAATTTATATTAATCTTCGTCTTTTCGTGTTTTTTTCTATACTGAGATTGTCTGTGTTTCCCATTCTGTCCTTCACAAGGCGAAACAAAATTTCAACGAAAGCACTTCTGTATGTTACACACTCGAGGTACACTCTGGCATGTTGTATTATTAGGAGTACATAATATAGTGAGAAGAACTAAATGTTTCTGAGGCCTAAAATCATTCTGTAACGTACTTGTTAAATCACTTGGTTTAACATTACAAAAATCTTTATACAAATATACCTACGATACCTACTTATTTTTAGTTTAGCATATGTAACAAAAATATGGCTATATCTGAAAAGAACAACATTTTATCTGTTATCTGTACTGACATGTGTTTTTGAACGAAATAGAAAATTTTGACACTTTGCAGCTGAATGTTTGTCGTAGTAGCCTTTAGGAATTTTAAGACGTAGAAGTGTGATTTTATAAGAAACAAATAGCATAGCCATAGATATATATAATATTAAACATATCTAAATATAAATATAAGAGGTTAATCGAAGCTTAACAGTATGATCCAGGTAATAGCTATTGTTTATTGATATCTAAAAGTTATTGCTAATCGTAAGATTGTGTGCATAATTAAGACCGAAACAAAATCAAAACTTTATTCCTATATTCCATTGTAAATTTAGAACACATTTATTAAGTACTAGATTGCACTAAAGTTGGTATGTAATCTGTTGACATTTTCCAATATGGCTCACCGATCGTTTCATAAACTTGGTATTTTATGCTAGGTAATTTATACAATGACTCCTTAAATATCAAAATAAATTAAAGTTTACTTATTAAAAACAAAAATTCCTTGATAATCCATAAAATTATTTCGCATTTTCTATTCATTTTTAGGTTGGAATTTATAGTGAGTTTTTCGTCAACCTTATTTGTTCTGTTTTTCAAATGTTTTTGTTGTAACCATTGTATTTATATTTCAGATCTCTCCATATAATCGTTCGTACATCACCAAATAATAAGGTAATTAAACTATATTCAAATATAACATATATTACATACATAGATATATACAACTATCTTATCAAACTTACACTCATTACTTTAACCCCCATATTTTATAACATATATATATAATGGAATATGTACATCCTCATTATAGTATTGCTTTTCTTAAGTATTACATAATTTTGTTACTCATTTATGATCTTAAATTGTTATTATATTAATATATCACAGTATTATTTTTATTTTAATTCTAAAGTAAGTTACTGATTTAAATAAGTTTTTTTTAATGTTTTTAAAACTATTTACTAAATTAACCAATTTGTCACCAATACAACACTTTAAAAGTACTGTTTCAAATAAAATAATGCTTTTTCCCTATACTGGATTTTTGTTAGTATTTGGATGTTAATAGACTGTGTTATATTTTTATTATACATATAACATAATAAAAGTTGTTTTAAATAAGAAGTATTATATTAATTTAAGTATTATATAAATATTTGTTATTAGAAATATACCTATATTATAATTTGACTCTTTTAGATCCTCAATACTATTACTCGAACCTGCTTCTTAAATGGCTTGACATATTTTTTTCAGTGTCATTGTAACTCTCAGGAGTAGACCATTTATAGAAATTTTGATATATATTTTAATAAATTGACTAGATTTTAGTAATTTTTAAAAATTCAAATAATTTATAGAAGCAGGTATTACTGGTTATCAGGTGAGATCCATATTATAAAAGTAATAATGAAATTGTGCTATAAACTGCAATTAATTAAATAGAAAATATTTATAATGTTAAATGTAGAGTGGACTATTGTTTATAAAGGTAGATATGAAAACTATTTGTTTTATCACAGATTATAGCAAAATAATTACATTATTACTTTATAAATATTTAATAAACCCTGTGCCTTAATTCAAAATCTCAGCAATTCACATTTTATATAGAACAGTGCTGTAGTCTAAACACAGTAGTAAATAAAAGGGAACAATCCTTTTACTTATGTTCTTCCACTCCTTGAAATCCTATATAAATTTACAGAAGCGTTCTAGTATTGAGTACCTAGATAACTATCAATGAGACAAAATATTCTTTAAATCTTTACTTTTCTTAATATTTGATATGTACTAGTAAGTTTACAGACAAGAGGGTAATATTAATGTATAGATTATTTTATGTCCAGCAACAATTTTCTTAATATGTGATCAAATAGTTGTAAAATTAAAATGGTGTGAATTTCATACAATATGTTATTTTTATATGGAAACATTCTTTATTCTAATTCATAATAATCTGTGATTGTTCTTGCACTTTAAGTATAATTTATATAATTTATTATTAGCCTAGAAATTTGGAGAAGGACTTAATGTTTTTGCAAACATTCCTTCAGTGCCATTCGGTAATCTATTTATAAGTCTTCTTTTTGTAATTAAATATGTTTTCCTGAGTATTATATGTGGAACTACATCACTCACCACTCAATCACAGACTTTATTATATGATATCTTTATTCTATTTTTTTGCAAAAAATATATTTCATTTTGTATACTACATATTTATGTTTTGAAAGGTAATGGATCCGGTGCTAGATAGTGAATGGTTAGGATGCAAAAATGATGCAATCGATGAAACACCAAGTCTTGGCAATATTGCTCGTAGTTGGCAATGGAGAGAAAGAGGAATTAATCCACCAAATTCACCATCAAACAAAACAGTTCTTGAGAATGTTGCTGAAGACATACTGGTACAGAAGCCATTGAAAATACGAGTAAGGTTCAAATACATTTTTAATATTTTATGCTCTACTTTTATGACTACAGATATTAAATTATCTATTGAATATAAATTTATAACTATCAAACATGTTTTTCCAAAAGCTTCAATTATAGTTTAAAATAAACAATCAGTTCATGTTTACAGTTACTGTTTCAAATATAAGGTAATAACAAATGGTTACTCCATGATTAATTTTAAAAATTTACAGCTGGTTCATCTTTAATAGATTGAAACAATATTTTATTTAAATTAACGGTAGCTTGTCAGATATGAATATAAAATAGAAAAAAGTTATCAAAATGACAAAGATATTATGTAATTATGTTACAGTGCTGCGATTTACCAGGATATCCTAGATCTACTTTTCTTATGGTTTTCAGTCCAGATGGGTATGTAACAATGATATGAAATTCAAACAAATTGTAACAGATTTCATTATATTGAACTCTCTATTTTGCTATGACCTTTTTAACGGATTAATGAAAAATTATTTATATAAGAAGTCAGACAATTTTTAACAATCAAAATTCTGCATTAATAGATGTCTTTTATACTATCAATTTATTCAAGTTGAATGTTTAAACTAAACAATCCATATTATCTTTTTGCACAAAGATAATAAGAAATATAACTAACTCATTTTAGTAATTTTGTCAACAATATTCATACTAATGGGCACATGGAGGTATAAAATGTATATATATAGAATGAATTTTTAATCTATCAAATATATTTTAGCACAAAAGTGGCATCTACTCATGGGAACCACAATGTATATGTATCCGAACTGGCCAGTGGTAAACATGTGAGAATACTTAAAGGTCACCCTCGCACACCATGGTGTATTGCTTTTCATCCCTCACACACACAGCTCATAGGGTCTGGTTGCCTTGGTGGCCAAGTCAGAGTTTGGGACATATCTAGTGTAAGTACCTATGTATATTCCAGATAAATATACTAATGAACTGTATAAAAGTATTCAATATTTTCTTAAATTACAGTGATAGTGACAGTGACAGTATGTTATGTTATGTGCATATTATAAAATAGTTCAAGTAAAGTCACTTCTATCTTTAATATTTAGTCATAGAGAGATACAATGATAATTTATAGACTTAACGTTACTTTGTGGAGATCCATAATACAAAAATATTAGTAACATTAGCATATATATAATGCTAAATGTAAAGTGGACTATTCGTTTATAAACCTGGAACATGCAGCATTCGTTAAAAACACATGCACTAACCTCCACCACTCCCACCACAGTACAAAAGCACTACACATTCCCTATCACAAACTCAATAAGCGTTTCGCCCCACAACCGAAGCATCATCAGGAGATAGACTCTTCGACAAAATCGCAAAAAATCGCTTCGGACTGGGTGTAGTAAGCTATCTTTTAATTATAGATATTGCATCCTTTTCTGTAGCCATATAAAACTATAAAATAACCCTTTGTTATGTCTCAAAAGGATTAGGCGTAAATAAAAATTATATTTTGTATTTTGTACAGGGTGGTAGTGAGGTATGGAATGTTTCTAAAGAGACAGTCGTAGCATCAATAGCATTTCACCCTCGCGAGCAATTGTTAGTGATTGCAACGTACAATGAACTTTACTTTTGGGATTGGAGTCAACCTGCACCTTTTACTAAAGTTTCAACTAACAATATCAATGAAAAAGTCAGGTAAGCTGGTAGTTTATATATGAAATTATATGGGTAGGATAAATTGTGTCCAGTATATATCGGAACATATGGATTTTTTATAAAGTATGTACTGAATAATTTTTTTTATTATTTTCGATTTATTCTCACCTAAAATATACTTATTTTATTTTTGATTCATTTGGACTGGCCCGTTGGCGCAGTGAGTAGTGACCCTGCCTTCAGCTCCGCGGGTCGCGGATTCTATTTCCGCCCAGGGCCAACATTTTCTATAAACAATTTGTTGGTTCTTCGAGCCTGGGTGTATATTTGTATTTAAGTATGTATTTCAAATTATATATGTGTAAAGAATATAAATTCTTTTTCGTTTTATAAGACAATTAAAAGAACTTTATTTTAAGCGGCAAATAAAAATTGTGTTGCTTTGGTTAACGAAAATTCTTTTAATTGTCTTATAGAACGACAATTAAGTTTCTATTCTAGTTCGCTTTTTATGTTCACTTCTATATCCATTTTGTTATTCCGTTACTAAGTCCTTTTTCTCTGATGTTAATTTTCCTTTTGACAGAGTCAAATTTCTTTCCAAGATTCAAATTTCAAATATTAAAAAAGAATTTATATTCTTTAAGTAAGTATATGTACCAGTTGTCCGTCGCCCATAACACAAGTATTAAGTTACTTACTTTGGGGTCGGATGACCGTGTGTGTAAGTGTCCCATATATTAATATTTATTTTGCAAGGAAGACGAATACCAGAGCAATCCAAAAATTTAATATTCCGTAGATATAAATTGAAATTGAGCCATTCAATTATTCTTATTTTATGATTACAATTTCAGATATGTAGCGTTCGATGCGTTGGGTTACAAACTTATAACAGGAATATCATTACGGCCGACGCCAGTCGGAGTCAGTAATAGTGTTCTCCAACAAAATGCAACAACAAATTCAGGAAATAACACGAGTAATATAAGAAGGGACGATTCTGATGACAATCCAGGAAATAATAGGCCAAATGATAATTCCGGTTCCACACAAGACATTATTGTTAATTCTTATCAAAACTTGGTACAGAGATACGACAGTCTAGTGAGGAACTATCAGCGGCTGTTTATGGTCCGACATAGGCTGACAGTGACGCCACCGCCTCCTACCACTGTAAGGAAAATTCTCATTTTCTATTTGCTATATTTAAAGTTTCATCTGCCGTGTGGTATCCGGTTGAGTAGAATAGACCACCCTCTTTCTTACCGAGGTGTCGTAAAAGGCGACTAAGGTAAATTGACGCGCCGTGTGATATCCGGTTAAGTAGATTAGACCACCCTCTTTCTTACCGAGGGTGCGTAAAATACGACTAAGGTAAGTCGACGTCAGGCAGGTAGACGTTCGTTAAATACGTAGCCAAATCATGCCAACCCCATTTAGAGTGGGATTTAACAAATGTTTCCACGTAAAATACACTAAAAAAAAAAGCCACTTGTCTCAAGTTATTTTGTTGGTAATGTTGTATTGCAAGAGTTACCCGAGATTAAAGACTTAGGAGTTACTATTGACAGTAAGCTAACTTTCAAACCGCAAATAAACAACGTTGTCAATAAAGCCGCGAAACTTCTAGGGTTTATCAGACGTAATACAAAAGGGTTTTCCCCTAAAACTAAAATTATCTTATACAATGCATTTATACGAAGCCGTCTCGAATTTGCAAGTGTCATCTGGAACCCATTTTATAGCGTCCACTCTCAACGTATTGAAAGCATACAAAGATCTTTTACAAAACATCTAGCCTTCTACGACAGCGGTATATCACATAGACAACCATATAATCAGCGAATGGCTAAGTATAAAATGTTATCTCTTCGAAGTAGGCGTACAATACTTGACCTATGTTTCTTACATAAAATTGTACAAAATAAGGTGCAATGCAGCAACCTTCACAATCAAATATCTCTATCAGTACCCCGTAAATACCCGCGTTATAACATAACCAAAATATTTCATATCCCTTCTGCAAAAACAAATCTTGGAAATCAAGCTCCAATTATTCGTATCTGCGCGAAATACAACGAGTTGTCTAAGTCATTACCAGGCATCGACATTTTTCACGATCCATTTGTTGCTTTTAAAAATAAACTTATTAACTATTTTTTGACCAATTAAACGCTGTATTGATGAAAATTTTTATTATATATAAAAGTATTCTTTATTTTTATAAACTGTGCTAACTTTTCTTTAATAGTCATTAACTTTATATTAAATTAAATTATAACTGTTTTCCTAAATTGTACTATGTATAAATTTTGCCTTACATGATGTTAATTGGTAGATGTTATGTGCACTTTTTAGAGATATGCATATCAGTATGTTTAAAGTATGAATGTGAATTAAGTGGTTAGTGTAATAATATGTATATTGTTAGTGTACTTTTAAAATAAATAAAATAAAAAATAAAAAGGGCAGGATGATGATGATGACTTAAAGTTTCATACAAAAGTAAAGAATTAGATCATTTATGAGCCCAAGCCGACATGTTCTGCTAAGAAATGCCTTCTAAATATGTTGCTGGTTCATAGAAAGTTTTAAAGGGTGTAAACTTAAGATTTATCTAATTTTGGATGACAATCTGAAAAATAAGGGTAATTCCTGAAAAAAAAACATTAAATCTAGACAAAAGCGCCAACTAGCTTTTCCAAAAGTTATCTATCTCCTATATATTGTTATGCCCAGTTTTGGCCTTGCATATGTTATATTACGACAAATTAAATTACTATAGACGGACCGCGGCACAGATCCAATGGAGACTGATCCTTCACCTGAAGCCAATAGCTATACGCGAATGGCACGCACCTACACACCATCAACATCTCAAGGTTATAACGGTAAGGAACCCTTGTATATTATCGTACAATAACCAGTGGTAACCGTGATTTTGTTAACCTCAACTTAAGTTCAACTTAATCCTTAATAAAGCAATATGTCTCTCGTTCCGCCTTAGTTTAGCCGTTCTTTAAATATAGTATTTATTCGGATTCGGTTCTGCATTTTTCGTGGCTAAATGTTTTTGGCAGGATTCGCGCCAATAAAAAGTAAATTTGTCAAATTTCACCCTTAAAAATTTCGCTTTATGATTTTATCATCGTGTCTTATTTTCTATTTATTATTATATATAAAAGAAATGGAGACCATTACAAATTATTAATTTATCTTTAATACATAAACGAACGGCTTTTAAAAAATAGAATCACGTGAACATTCACAGAAAATCCCTCCTCGAGCACTTCTAGCAATAGACAAGAAAGAGCTGCTGACAGTGGAGACGTTGAAGGACCTAGTAACCGTTTTTTAAATCTGGACGCATTGTCTTTTCATAGTGGCATTACTAGGTAAAGAATACACGTATTTTGAACGTAAAATTGAACGTTATTACTAGAATTGAGGCTATATCTCTTACCTTTTTTTACAGGGATCGAAATTTAGGTCGTCAAGAACATTCTATATTTGGTTCTAGACCTTCTGCATTCCATCCCCTTATTGACAACCCTCGAAGGTCGTTTCGAACAGTTGACCAAAATGAACGAGTTGCGAGACTTTTACCTAACCCATTTTCCTCAACAAACGGAACACCACGATCAAACAGAATTTCGTTTACCAGCTTAGTAACAGAACCACCATCCGATCATGCGGCAAACTCATCACGGACTAGTATATTTCCAGCCTACAGATCAGATTCGCCGTCGCTATTGGACTTGTCACCCCGTACCTGGTTAGGCAATCGGCGAGTATACGTTTCGGTGCCGAACGAAAACTCTCCATTGATCTTAAATAGCGCTTCTGCATCAAGAAATCGCCGTGACACTATTCCATCTTCATCCACGAACGCTACTCAGACCACAAATACCACGTCGCAATCTCAATCGTCTGCATCCGTAGATGCACAGACGATTAACGAAAGCCTTGATATAATACGCGATATTCTTAGAGATTCCGGGACGAGACTATTAAATTTAATAACTAATATGTCACTATCGAGCCTTAGAGCTGAGGACGATATACCACGTCGAAATAGTGCTTCTAGAGCACATTCAGATGATAATGAAAGTGGCGAACGACCTAGAACTTCGACCCGCCCCAGGGTTCGTTTATTTAGCTCCAGTTCAGGATCTGATAGTGATCAGTCACCGGAAGTAAATATTTTTAGAACTCCAAATTCAACATATAGGGAAGAAGAAACAAGAGAAACTGAAGAGTCCAGTAGTGCAGGTACTTCAAACGCATCAGAAAGACTTTCGCATCCTACGGATCGATTAGTTTTCGAGCTTGGCGAATTTCGGATGAGAAACCTCAACCGTGAAACAGGTGGTATTAATGTTTCGTCTAATAATAGTCGATTTCGTGTGCGAACGCAAAACAATACCGCCGGGGAAGGACCTAGCACATCTAACGCTAGTAACCAAGACATTCCACAAAACGCTGAGCAAAACGAGTCAACTGACACTAATTCCAACAGGCCATCGACGAGTAGAGATAATTTTTGGAATAATGATCGGATTCCGCCGGAGGAAGCTTTTAGAAAAGTAAGAGGCGGAGTCAATGCAATGCATAAACATACCGTACAACTTACAAATATGTGGCTCCGTGGCAATCGTATCACGATGCCGGAATTACGTAATATGTGGGAAAATCTACGTAGAAGAATTTTAACGCTACACAGAGAAACTGGAAGGCAAGATTTACCTAGCCACTATGCCAGATCACTTTTGGAGAGATGTATGATGTTAACTGAAGTGACGGACAATATTGCGCGATCGCCCAGTAGAAACTCCAGAACACAAAGTACTAATCATGGATCCGAAAATAGTAGAAATACGGAACCCGCGAACTCTGAAAATGCCACTCATTCAAATGAGCCTCAGCAAAGTACATCTAGGGAAAGCACTAGTAACAGCAGACAGATGACACCAAATAAATCACCTCAGACAAGGTCGACTAACACTCGATCACCTCCCGTACTCCGAAGAAGTTGGAGTTATCGTTGGAGACCGGAAGACGAGCTGAGGCGTCGATCACGTAACCCTACCTCTGGTCGATTACCTCAGAGATATCCAAATAGACCCCGAAGAGATTTTGCTAGAATGTTGGAAATAAGCGCAACGCGTCATGAAATTCGCATGCGAGCTATGCAAGTTTTATCAATCATGTTTAACATGATGATGATGTGTTTAGAAGAACGAGGATTAAGTCAGTTGATCATAAATATGTTACGCTGTTTAAAGAAAGCTTTGGCACTTACATGTTTAATGCTAATGACAAATAGGAATAACGGTCGTTCTAGTACTAATACATCGCCTCAACGCGTGGATTCATTAAATGTTATTCGCCTAGAAAATGTCGATCACACTGGTCCTGTAAATGTAGACGGACCAGATGAAGCATCTCATCATACTATGGCTAGTGAAGTTGAAGAAGATCGTTTACATAGTACCGCCAGTAAGCGTATCAAAAGAGACAATTCTACGAGTTCTCAACCGACACCTAATGAAAATAACACACAAGGAACTTCGGCTTCTACACCTTTACCCTCTACTTCTGCTCAAAATAACATTGGTCAAAGATGGAGTAACCGTCTCGCAGTTCAAATATCAGCCGCAAATAGAAATTATTCAGCGACTGCTAGAAACAGACGAGAATTATATATAGAAAGTAGGCGACAAAAAGCTTTACATAAATCAAACCCTATAGCCCATCCGCTAATTAAAAAAAGAGCACTTCCTCCGGTATCGTCTCATAGGATTCCAGCATTGCGTTTACTGCCTAGCCGACGCAACAATCGAAGCTTAAGAGTGAGAAATGAATCTCAAGAAGCACAACCTATGGCTGGTCCGTCTGGTATACTATCTAATGATAGTTTTTCTACTAGACCATCACGAATACCGCCCGAATTGATGAATGCATTCGAACACAGAATAAATTTAATAAGATTGGCTCATATGCAGGCCTTGAGATTACGCAATGCTAGGAGTCGGTTCAGGCGTCTACAAACAATAAGATTATATACACCGTCATCAGTTCGTGAAATGTTTAACTTACCGCCTACTAACGAGAACCCTCCCGAGAACCGCTCTCCTTTGCAAGATCCGGATCCCCCAAATCGCAGATCTTTCACTTCATTTGACTACAGGCCGCATATACTTACACGGGAACGCATTTTTGCTAGAGGTGCCACCTATAGAATGACAGAGGAGTCTCGATTGGAACAGTATCAGGCGGCTATAGAGGATGCAGCAGCTGCGGCAGCTCCTCTTCTACAAGTCGGCGATCTCAGCATAAGTAATCCTGATGCTCAAGGGAGTCCACCACAAAGACTACCAAGAATTCATGAATATTTACAACCTATTATACTTGCCCAAGTGAGTAAGATTTTGAATAAATTCAATTTTGTTTGTAGAAGTTTTAAACGTTTCGATAATATTGAGTTTTTTTAAGCTACATGTGTAATATATTTTTGTGATGTATGTTTTATACATTTGTCAATAAATGCTAATTTTAATATATAATATAAATGAAATTCTATCGGATAATTTTCGACCGAAATTATAAATTTTAAAATTAGACCCAAACTGCGCCTCAATAGATCTTACATGTATTGATAGTGGTTGATTTGGACATGCTTTACAACTGGATTGACTACGTTCAGTTCGCTTTATGTCTAATTATTTCTCAAATAAATATTTTCGAACTCGTTTGTTCGAATACTATTACTATTAAAAACGTGAAATGATTAAAAGCAATATAACAGAACTAACTACTTTGCTATAATCCGCACGGGTTAAGCGAATGCATGCAAAGCCAATGTGTATGAAGCAGGCAAAATCTACGCACCTTATACATGCAGGACAAGCCACCACATGCACCCCAAGGCGCAATTCACCAGCAACAACGCACACAAAAGCAGCACAAATCAATCAATCAATCAATCAAAAGCAATCGTATATCAATTATTAATCATTACGTTTTTGTCGTGGAGCCTATCCTCCTGATGATGCTTCGGTTTCGGGGCGAAACGATCGTCGAGATTGTGGTGGTGGGTGTGTGTGCTGCTTTTGTGTGCGTTGTTGCTGGTGAATTGCGCCTTGGGGTGCATGTGGTGGCTTGTCCTGCATGTATAAGGTGCGTAGATTTTCCCTGCTTCATACACATTGGCTTTGCATGCATTCGCTTAACCCGTGCGGATTATAGCAAAGTAGTTAGTTCTGTTATATTGCTTTTAATATGGAATTCCGCAAAGTAACGCCTGCTTTTATAAATCATGTGAAATGATTAGTTACATTTTATTCGTAATGTTTTAAAATTTTATGGTCTGTTAACACTTAACCGCTCGACTTCATCGTTATTTAAATTGTTCTTACAGAATGCTATGGTTATAGAGGATGATGGTAATGTCGAAGGCGGTGGTGGCGGTGGAGGTGGTCCTGGTAACGGAGGAGGGGGTGGTCTGGGTTCAATGCGTCGCATGGGCGGTATGGCTAGCTTGTTGGACGCTAGCATCATTTCCGATGCTTTACCGGCTCCGTCGCATCGCGTGCAAGCTTGGGATTTCACCACTGGCAACACACCAGATATTGCCGACAGTAAGTATTTAAAAACAGAGTATTATGATAAAAATAACTTAGCACTGCAGGCCTACCATGAACTCTTATTGCGACTCAATTCAAATTCAAATTCAAAATATTCTTTATTCAAATAAACTTGTAAACAAGTGCTTTTGAATCGTCGACTCTATTGCTGGTTCGGAAAGCCGTCCTACCGAGAAGCGCCAGCAAGAAACTCGGTGGAGCTCTCTTAAAAAAGAAGATTCTTAATACTTATTACATTCTGTCATAGGTATCCTGCACAAGGTCAAAGAGCAGCTATATCCACGCATTCTTATCAGCAATGTAAGCCTCCACGGTATAATAGGCTTTCTGTATCAGCCTCTTTTTAACAGTATTTTTAAATTGCTGTAATGGCAAAGTTAAAATTGATTGTGGAATTTTGTTATAGAATCTTATACCCAAACCCAAAAACGACTTACGTACTCTTACAAGGCGCAAAGCAGGAGCCGCAAGCTTATGTCGGTTCCTACTTTGTCTATTATATACATCGCCAATTGAAAACGTAAACTAAATTGTGTTGCTTTTTCATATCATGACGTCTTAAACACGCACACCTTAAGTCGTTGCCGAATGACAACCTAAACTGGATTGCAAACGTATTTCATTCACTCTTGTTTCGTACCATTGGCTATTAAAATAAACTTATTGATTAAATTTCTAAAATTATTTTTTCTAAATAAATAAAACCTTTAAAATTTAATTCTGACGTAAAGTATATAAAACCATATTTTATGTGGATAGATAACAAACGATACAAAACAGAGTGTATTGTTATGAATTTTGCTTTTATTCATTGCAAAATAGATTTAACTTTTCGAGACGAATATGAAGAACAAATTAGTTTCGAAATGTGTCCTAAAAACATTTGAGTAAAAGAGACAGAGTTATCTATAGTGCATATAACGTTTTCCTTTTCAAACATTACGACCCCAAAGCAATCCACACTTCATGGTACGGAAAAGAGAGCGGTTGAGTTTAGGTACTGACTTTGAATTGAATCGTTTTCTAAAAGTTCTTGGTAGGCCTACTGAGCGCTATAACGTGATATAGCAGTTTTTACTATACAAAAAAGACAAAAAATCGATGGTGCTAAATAAATTTTTTCATAGATAAAATATAGAAAACTCTCAAATAATTTCTTTTACATCAAATATATAAATTGTATTATTAAAATCATTTATTGAGTACAAGATTCTATTAATTTATTAAGTTTGAATAATATTCAGGTACAAAAAATGTGGTCGTACAAAGGTGTAGAATACATAACGACGCAAGTATTGATATATCAAAGGATGGAAGAATTCTCGTTGCTCTTCATCCAGTACCTCGTCTAAGGAATACTAATCACTGGTTAGGTGAGATTTATTTTTCATTAAGGCCTTTTATTGTTTGGGGTCGGAGTCTTATTTAAGATACCGTTGCTATTTCGAGTTGTGCAGTTGAGAGCTGCTTTAGAAAAACAAAGCTGGTCGCAGAAAAGAATTCCTGGACACCATAAGGCCTACTGTTACAGTGTTTACTGTTTTCGGCAAAGTTAAGTCGCACCTCATGGTATTTTTCATAAGTACCATATAAGTAAACGGTGAAAGTTATTAAAAAATCGTGTATTACAAAATTGTTAAAAATTCTGAATAAAAGTCCGTGACAGCATATGTCAAGCTTTTAAGATTAACCCACTTTAACCATAATTATATGTAATAAAAAAAATATATATATATATATATATATATATATCATATATATATGGATATTTACACACACGGTCCCCAAAGTAAGTAACGTAATACTTGTGTTATGGGTGACGGACAACTGGTAGATATACTACATATATAAGTTTAAATACATACTTAAATACAAATATACACCCAGGCTCGAAGAACCAACAATTTGTTTATAGAAAATGTTGGCCCTCGGCGGGAATCGAACCCGCGACCCGCGGAACTGAAGGCAGGGTCACTACCCACAGCGCCAACGGGCCAGTCAAAATGTGTGTTATGGTTTACTCAAATAATTTTTTTTTCAAATTCAAATTTAAAGTATTCTTTATTCAAGTAAACTTGTAAACAAGTGCTTTTGAATCGTCAACTTTACTGCTGGTTCGGAAAGCTGTTCCTATCGAGAAGAGCCAGCAAGAAACTCGGCGGTTGCTCTTTTTAAAATATAAATCTTAGAACTAATTACATTTATTTATTACTGTCTTGTACAGGGTAGAGGTGCACCTATATCCACACATCCTTATCATCTAAGTAATCTTCAACAGTATAGTAGGCTTTCTGTATCAGCCTCTTTTTAACAGTGGTTTTAAACTGCTGTAATGGCATGGCCAAAATTGATTTCGGAATTTTATTATAGAATCTTATACCCATACCCACAAACGATTTACGTACTAATTTATAGAATTAGGCGTTACTTTGCGGAGGTCCATAATACAAAAGTAATAATAAAAAAAAATTATTTTGCTGTAATCCGCGATACAGTAAATAGAAAATATATATGGTGTTTAATGTATAGTGGACTATCAGTATTTTCATACCCGATACGTGCAGGATTCGTAAAAACACATGCACAAACCTCCACCACTTCCACCACAATACACAAGCAATACACAGGTTCACTATCACAAACTCAACAATGTTTTTGCGAATCCTGCACGTATCGGGTATGAAAATACTGATAGTCCACTATACATTAAACACTATATATATTTTCGATTTACGTACTTTTGCTAGGCGCAAAGCAGGAGTCGCAAGCTTATGTCGGTTCCTACTTTGTCTATTATATACATCAGCTATCGTTTTATAATAATATAATAAGACTGCAGTCCACGCGAACGAAGTTGCTCTTAAAGCTAGTTACTTTCTATGTCTATGACAAGGTGTGTACTCACTGGAGTGGTCAAGGCTTGGCCAGTGCCTGCACACCGCCGTACTGGAGCAAAGTGCGGTGTCGGTAGCGCTGTCGCCCACCGCGCGCCATCTAGCCGTGGGCCTGGGATCACGGCGGTTCACCCTCGCACCACACGGCAGGAGCAGCGTCTTTGCTCTTCTGTACAGACTCGACCCTCTAGGTAACTAAACAAAAACATACACACACATACACAAACATTGTTCTCCAGACAGGCAGGGAGAGTTTTATGGGACTTAGGAGTTTGAATAGACTTAATACAGATTAGATAGACTATTCGAAATCTCTGAAACTTTTCAACGTATTCACCATTTCAATAACTTAGCTCAAAATAATGTTCTACGATAGCTCAAAAATTAATGTTACTTATACATATATAGCCTTATTTGGACGTGCAATATAGAATTCCTATACTCAAGTTCTAAATTGAGAATTTTCAATAACATGCAAAGTATGTCTTGTTCTTAAATCTCTAACGACAGCATGTTTCGTTCGTTAATCCTAATCTGATGACACAAGTGTTTTCTTTCTTATAATTTATAACGTAATCCGTTCCGCTACATCAAATAGCAGAAATTTGAAACCTATGTACTTAATACGTTTCCTGCAAAGTAGGAAAAATTTGTCACAAAAACTCACAGTGAAATAACAGTTCTTAAAGAGAACGTGATATAAATTACTTGCTAAAGCAAAACTTATGGCGTTTTTGCTTGTTTTGAACTAGATTGACGGTATATTCATCGTTGTGACCAATCTCTGTTGATTGGCTACGTCCTCGATGACGGTCGATGATCCAAATTCATTTATTGGCTTTAGGACCTTTAGTCATTCAGCTTAAAAAAAAGTAAAATCTAAAAAAGCACCTTATAGAGTGTATCTAATTTAATAAAAAGCTGTACGAAATACTTATAAGAAAAAAGTTCTGTTTTGTATTCTTCTTCTTCGTCAGCCGATGGACGTCCACTGATGCACATAGGCCTCTTCATGGGATCGCCACATCACATGATCTTGCGCCGCCTGGATGCAGTGGCTCTCTGTGACCTTTTTGAGGTCGTCTGTCCACCTCGTAGGGGGTCTACTGACGCTGCGCTTTCTGGTCCGGGGTCGCCATTCCAGTACCTTAAGACCCCAGCGTCCATCGGTTCTCCGCACTATGTGCCCCGCCCACTGCCACTTCAGCTTCGCGACACGCTGAGCTATGTCCGTGACTCTAGTTCTTCTACGGATCTCCTCATTCCTGATTTGATCTTGTAGAGACACTCCGAGCATAACTCGCTCCATCGCCCGCTGAGTGACTCTGAGCTTTCTTATAAGGCCCGTCCTACATCAAGAGAAAGTATATTTCTATGCAAACTCATAAATCTCATTTGATTAATTATTTTTACTATTTTCTATTTATTTGATTTGTTAATTTAAATTGTTAGGTTATGTGTGGTATTTGCCACAATTGGACTGGCATATACATATTGTATAAAAGTCCCTAAATTAAATAAAGAAAAAAAAGACATTGTTCCGGAGCACTAGTACCTCAATGACAAAAATACTTAATCTTTCATTATAATTGTAAGAGTTTAATATAATGTCATATGTTTGTAATAATGAAATAATTATATTTTAAATTTTATTTATTTTCTAATTTTAATTTAATTTTATAATTAAATAATTCTAATTTTAAATAATTATGATTAAATGTAATTATTAATATACTATAAATGGAATGAGATATTTGCAATTTTAAATATTTGCACACTGTTTAGTGACAGTCGATTGTGTAAGGGAATTCAGTAATAAGTTATAATAGTCATGAACCCACAATGTTGCAAATAATTAAATTATTATACTATACAAACACTAACACTCTACTAGTAGAAAAACATTATTTTTAGCGAGAATTTTTTTGGTAAAGTTCGAGAGCGGCTAAACGGCTACTTTTGGTTTTGAAATATTTGTAGAAATCGAAGAAAGATTTGAAGGGCCGGAAAACAGGAAGAAATTTAAAAATAAGGAAAAAAAAACAATTTTATTTGTTTAAATTGTTGGTACTTGTCGAATACGGAGCACTCTGAAATGAAATGAATTAAGTAAGAAATATAACTTAAATTGTGGAATATTAAAATACCCGTAGCATGCTCATTAAAGGCGGTGGAAAGTTCGCCGAGTCAGCTAGTTTTTTAATAAAACAACTCCTCAGCCAAGCGCGAATATATTATATATATAATATAGTCTGGTAATAATAATATAAATTATATTAATCCAACCCCCTTCAGTATTTAATGTAGAGAAACACTTATTATATCGGGTGACACCGACTAGTTTCAAGCCCATTCAGGGCTCTTATACATGAGCTCTTTATGCGGCGTTACCGGGTTTCTATACATTAACCATGAATATCGCTCACGAAAGTTTAAAGTAACGGCCTGTTACAATCCCACTGCTGGGCATAGGCCTCCTCTCTCCGTTTCTGGTGAGAAGGGTTAGAGCTAAGACCTACCACCTAAGACCTGCTCCAATGCTGATTGGTAGGTTACATATATCCCCATAATTCTCTAGAGATATGCAGGTTTCCTCACTATGTTTTCCTTCACCGAAAAGCATATGATAAATTGCAATTATCAATTAGACAGATAAGTTTTTAACAGAAAAACTCATTGCTGCTTGCCCGGGGTTTGAACTCGTGACCCCTTGAAAGAGGCGCTCGGTCTCACCGCTAGGCTATCAAAGCTTTTAGTAACAAACGATAGTTTAAACCCATTTAATATGATTAAGTTATTTTCCCACTTTTCAGAGAATACCAGCCGTACCGGGTTGTCGCCCATTAAAGAATTGGAGCAAACCTGGGAAAACGGTTTCACTAGCCTCAACTGCCTTCGTTGGGCTCCGGAACCAGGACAAGGTCTCGTCTACGCAAATAATACTGGGCAGCTTATTATCATGAGCTAAATCCAGTTTTCGGACTAGGTACAATACATTAAAGGTTCAATTTTTTTAGCATAACTGTCTGTAGACCATCAGAGAAACCACAATGGACAATTGTTTCTATCAATATGACACATTGCGCACTAATCTTTAACCCGACACTTTATTAGTTAAGAATCGTATACTATGATCTGAATATTCCAATCAAACAAACATCGTTTTAGATCACTATTGCCATTTAAAGCATTGTAATATCAAATATTTTAATACACACAAATAATTTTAATGTTCTAATTAAAATGTCGTAAAAAAATTGACTTTGAAGGGAATCAAAATAACAAATTTAAGGTCAATGGGTTTGGAATTGAACGTCCAAACAGTGGCTAGATAATCAATAGTCCCGGGGCAAAAAAGGAAATAGGGCCCCAACTTAACTATTCAAAATCATTTCATATTTTTCTTTTACTGCTTTCGACGTACTGCAGAGGCTAAGGGGCATGCTCAGAGTTCAAAATTCTATACGGGGGGAGGGGGGCAAAATTGTCTCAGAAAATCTAGACTATTTTTTTATTTCGTAATCATGGTATTTGAAATATGAGGAGCTCACATTTGTAGTGAAGGTGGGGTACATTATAGGTCTTATACAAGCCTTGTAGAGTGTCAATATCTTGTGAATGCTAGTTTCCTAGTGTTACAGTTTTCAGTGTAAGGGGGGGGGCAGATGCCACCCCTTGCCCGTACCTCGCTACCCCCATGCCGGAGGTACATTATAGGTCTTATACATGCCTTGTAGAGTGTCAATATCTTGTGAGGGTTAGTTTCCTAGTGTTACAGTTTTCAGTGTAGGGGGGGGGGCAGATGCCACCCCTTGCCCGTACCTCGCTACCCCCATGCCGCTGAGTCTAAATATCGGTGTATCTATCCAACGATTTGGATGATTGCAATAATCCGATAAAGTAACTGGACCAAACCTTAAAACGTAGTTTTCCTTTCTCTTCAATAGTTTACCATGACGCGTAGAACCCTACACCGTAGAACTTAGTTCCCATCGGTTCTCCGAATTTGATACCTCGTTATTTACGCTTCGCAATTTATATTTTGTCATAATTTAATGACATTTGGAAATTAATGTGAATTCCTAATTTATTAAAAGGATAAGCAGGAAACAACAATCAACGATATTCCAAACTGGTGTGTAATTGATAATATTTCCTGTTACTGAAACATGTATAGGGCAGCATCACTACGATGTAACATGATCTCCATTATTTTATCCTATCCTTAAAAGGTTGTTTACATCGAACGGTAATTTAAAATTGTTTCGATGATGAACGAACAATATTTGTTCTGAGTTCGTGTATTGATTTTATATAAATAAAACATAACATTGCCCAAATGTAAATAATCACGCAATCATTGTTTTTTCGAAATTAGCATTAGTTTTTTTTTTAATATAATTGATCTCCTATCTTGTAAATTTGATATAAACTAATATTATTACCATCGCATTATTTCCCAAGACTATATGAACGACAATATATGAATAGGCCACTAAGTGGAATGAATCCATATAAATTTATTGTAAGAATTATATCTAATCAAGTCTACTGTCTTCACTTTTGTCATTAGCCTTTAATTTTTTAAAATGCATGCATAAAAACGTTCCAGTTTCCTAGTATTTTCTACAGTCTGGAATACGTTTACAATCAGTTTTCCTTAAAAATCTGTGATATCCCAGCGGTGAGACTATCTTACTCTTCGAGGGGTTTTTATGAGTTTTTCTATTAAAACTTATGTCTAATTGATAATTGCAATTTATCACAAGCTTTTCGGTGATGGAAAATATCGTGAAACCTGCATAGCTCTAAAGAATTCTGAGAATATGTATCTACTAATCCGCATTGGCGTAGCGTGGTAGGTCTTAACTTCTTTCCTTCTCTCCCAAAAAAAAACGGAGAGAGGGGGTCTATGCCAAGCAGTGGAATATTAACAGACCGTTACTCTTTTTTTACTGCTTTCGTTTTTTTAATTTATTGTTATTTTGTTTATTAGATAATTTAAAGGATTGAGTATATTGAAATGAGTATATTAGGGGAAGTATGAAAGTTGCGCCCATTATGGAAAAGATGAGAGGTGCAAGATTGGGATGGTATGGACATGTAATGAGAAGGGATGAAGATTATGTGACTAAGCGAGTGTTGAATATGAATGTGGATGGATATGTGACTAGAGGGAGGCCTAAAAAGAGATGGTTGGAATGTGTGAAGTATGACATGCGTATAAAAGGAGTAGCGCCAGAGTTGACGAATGATAGAAGAGAATGGAAGAGGAAAACATGTTGTACCGACCCCACTTAGAGTGGGATAAGGGTAGGAGAAAGAAAGAAAGAAGATAATTTAAAGAATTCACTGTTTTTTTGTATTGCCCACAAAGAATTAATTATTTTATAAGCTCCCGAAAATCATACCTTAAAATTTTGTTTCAACCCCTTCTACAGCTCCGACAAGAGAATAAGGGGTGAGAGTAATTGTTCATTCTGAGGAACGAGTAAATTACCATAGCCATATTGTATATATAGAGGCATATTATTAATCTGTCTTTTATAACAACGCCATTATTTATACACGATCCGCCCATTACTCAAACATATTTACATATTTTGTAGAACATAACTTCGAACTTCGACCAATCAGTCGACATCTAACATTAGTATCCAATAGAATAATATGAGCTAAAGAGACAAAGAAGATTCATTTTTAACTTAACTTCATAAATTAAATTTCTGTTACCTTTTTATTAACGTTTTGGGTACTTTCTACTATTTGTCTAAAATATGGTACGTATCTTCACGTTATTAAGTAGATATACTTTACATGAACGTCATGGGAAATAATGTGACCGTTACAACTTAATCTTAACTTATATTGTAACCATAATTTTAAATTATTATAATGTTTTCATTTCAAATTTATACTAACACAGTGCCTATAAATGTAGTAAACACATAACTTACGAAATACACGAATTGTACATTAGTTTATCGATGTTAGACGAGATTTTCAATTGAAAAAGTAATCACGATGTGTGCAAACGAGTTAGCGAACTTAAATATATTACATATATTAATAATGACGTACTAAACCTTGCAATTCCAAGCTAATCTATAATTCTTATGACGCGATTTTCGATCGCGATGAACTCCGCAACCATCTATCAAACTTTAACATCATGGTTTTTCAAAATGTTCATATCCTCACTTAAGAGATAAGATTTTTCTGTCAAAATAAACGAGGTTCATTTCTTACTCTCTTAATTTTTTTATTGATCTAATTATACAGTCTTTCAATACATAGTGGCCTACTAATTAAAACATAATAATTACAGTTTCAAATTATAAAAATATTTTACTAGATATCTTCATAATTTTATAAATACGATAATTTAATTATATTCACAGAGAGTTTCATTATAGTTTTTTCTTATGCGTAAAATTTAAAAATGGCATCAAGCTGGTTTGAAAATTTAAATCCGGAATTTAAAATTTAATTTTAATTGAAAGTAAGCTATAATAAAATATTAAGGTTTATGTTAAAAAATATTACTATACTAATTTTCGACACAAACCGAATTCAATGTAACCTCGTAAATACAAATAACACTAGAACATAACTATGAATAGTTTTGATTATTTATCAAAATTAATGACGGTTTTATGACAATTATGATACGTGCTGATGATTCTATTTCACTGATAATGCTTGTATCCTTTTGCATTCAGTTCCTTGTGTAAACGAGAAAATATAGTTATAGTAAGCCTGGTGACGAATTTTTGAGCGATAAAATATAAACGCAAATTGAAATAAGCGTAAAAAAAACAAAAAAGAAGTACCCCCATAGTGACTCTAAAACCATATTCTTATATAGCTTGATAATAAACAATGTTTTCACGTTGTTTACTAATTACTATTCTCTCTTATGTATTAAAAATTATATACCGTACACGTAAATACAATACAACAACACGTACAATCAGTCGATAACTAAAATTTTGTACAGTGTTTTATCATATTTATTAATTTGGCATATTATGATAACTTAAACAGACTTGGACACTCATAAATATGACGTATCAGATGACAATGTAGTCTAAAATTAAAATGTATTAATTAAAAAATGGTACAGCACCTATACTCCTATAATACCAATTTCATTGTAGTAAAAGGCCTCTTTTCTTTATAGAGGGTAAACCCGCCCACAAATTTTTTTTCCATAGAATTTATAGTTTAAACCCGAGAAGTAAGAGTTAAGACTTTTTATATTTTATCAATGGTCATCATAACTTAGCAATTTTACTAGATCAAGTCTCAAGAAGCGGTCTATTATTTACAAATAGAAGACACTACCTCTCGAAATGATAAGCACTGCCATTATTAATGTGTAACGGTATTTAAATTATCATATAGGTAACCAATAAGATTATAGAGAATAGTGATAGAGTCAAAATATCCTTTATACAAGTAAATTTGAAAACAAGTGCTTTTGAATGGTCAACTCTATTGCTGGTTCGGAAAGTTGTTACTACTGAGAAGAGCCAGGAAGAAACGGCCGTTGCTCTTTGCAAAATAATACTTATATTCTAATTACATATATCATTACTATCTCATACAGGGTCGAATAGTAGCTACATCCAAGCATTCTTATCATCTAAGTAATCCTAAACAGCTTTCTGTATAAGCCTCCCTTTAACAGTTTTTTAAACTGTTGTAATGTCAAAGCTAAAATTGATGACGGAATTTTATTATAGAATCTTATATCCAAGCCCACAAACCTCTTACGTACTTTTGCAAGCAAAGCAGGAGCCGCAAGCTTATCGGATATCTATAAATTTGTTTTATTATAGAGAATATCGTGTTTGAAGTTAACCTTATTAAAATGTAGAAATATAAAATATCGATAATATTATAAAGTTTATTGTTGATTCAAAATTATATCATAAAATATTTCGAAATAATATATCGTATCTGTATACTTGCGATCTATGGAAAGTGGCATATTTATCTATTATCTATTACCTAATTTTATCAATTTTAAATATAAGTAACCCATTTTAATTCTATGCCTATAATGTATATATTTATTCTTTTGGTGCTGTTTATATAATATAAAATATTAAAAAAAGGAATTAACGTCTGCTATAAAATAGATAAAATAAAACAATATGGGGTTATTTAACTTATGTAAGGCTACAAACAAGTTCGCGATGGCATATATCGTGTTTTTATGGTATACCTTACTATAAAAATAATGGTCACGTACAACAGCAGTATTTGAAAAGCTACTAAGAAAGATATGATAGGATCAATTCTTACCTCTTAAACATATTAGTTTTCTCAATGTTTTCACGTTAAAATTATGATTCTTAACAACGTATATTTTAAATATCTTTGAAGTTATCACAAAATTTAAACTAACACGCGCCATAATAAAGGAGAGGAGATGTATAAATAAAATATTTTCCCTAAGCGATGTTGAATTGTTTAAGAACGTAAAATATATCAATATTCCCGCAAATTTTTGATTGAATTTCTTTTAAAAGATATAAGCAAGAAGTATCTATATAGCTTTGCGCTTATTGTGTGAATTGGGAGACCTGTAAATAACATGTATAAAGTGTTGTTCAAATAAAATAAGTTTGTAGATTTTGCTTTGACCACTGTTTAGTTGCTAATCGAGTGTAGTTTGCAAGGAATTCAGACGAGCATACATTTGTCCTACCCTTATTCATACAAAATTTAAAGAAAATACAAATCTTCGGTTGTTTGTTAATTCGTGTTATATTTTTGTACAATTAACTGGATAATTATTAATTATATTTTAGGTCAGATTTAAAGATTTTACTGTTGCTTACGTGTTATTAAAATTTATTTATCTAAACATATCTAGGTTATGTATATATTTTACGGTTTTTATTTTGTACAAGATTATAAAAAAAGGCCTGCAATACCTTATATATGGATTAAATATTGTTAAAACAGTTTTATGTATTGTCTATTGTACCAAAAGGACTAATTGATTTGTTTATTGATTAAGGATTCAGTTCACAACCAAATATAACTTGAAGGCATTGAACGATTCGCAATAGACAAGAGAGAAAAAAAGTCACTTTTCAAGACAAAATATATATCGTTTTTTTTAACTTCTTCTTTACAGGTTGGCATAGTTGACAGCTGGCATAACCACTGTCCCGTTTAATGGAAATTAATGTGGTCTTATTAGAGAATTTGCAAGTTTCTATTGTATATTAATGGTAACAAATAAATCTGTTAATTCATTAATCAGAGTTTTTGTACAATAATTGATTTAGGCGATTTATCTAGAAAACAAATTTGACCATGTTATTTTAATGCTTTTAATATATTTTTATGTATATATTCAACTTGTTTTTGTGATATGAAAACTTTTCAAATATATGTATAGATAACGTTAAGTCGAGGTGTACAGTTGAATACTTGTCTAATAAAATTATTATAGTAGAAAGAGCAATTTTACTTTCCCTTTTAAACAAAACAAATCATATACACATTTTCATTGTGTTAGGCAAATGAAACAATCAAAGAATTATACAAATATTTTATTCAGTTTCAAAAATGTAATTGCATTGATGACTCTGATAAAATAAAATAAAACTGTAAAATATAGGACGATTAAATTTCGACAATAAATACAAAATTTGTGAATAAATTGCAATTTAGGTACTATTACAATGTTAAGCACTTTCCCAAACATCAAAAAAATTGTATACAGAAAATATTACTATCGCGTAATAAATAACCAATACTGACAATATATAAAATATATTTCCTTCATATTCAACAATCTATTCCATACTTCTGATAATGAGAGAACATAATAAAAAAAATAGGATGACATATTTACAAGTCGAGACTTCGACTCTATGTTCTGGTTATACACTAATTTTTATAAAATATAGTTGCGTTTTCTGTGACTTAGGAACTGTCACTAAACTGATCATAAGAACAAAAAATGACATGATATAACAACTTACAAAAGAGTAAAGTGAACCGTTAAAAAAAGACACTAATTCCTACAAATATTTATTTAAAAAATGTTAATTTGCTCGTAATCACGAATACACTCATCCCTTACTCATCACAGACCGAATGAAAAAAAAAAACAATTGTTTCAGCGAGCTCTATCATAACGCGATATATTTTCCCTCTGGTGACTTAGAAGCGTTTAAATATAATAGCATCTATAACTAACTTCTTTTGAGGAGGAAGTGGTTTTAATAAAATGCAATTAAATAAATGTTAGTGTTCTAATGGCTTGAGCTCTTTAATTTGCTTTATTAGATAAGCTTTCTCGTCATTAAACTGTTCGTCTTCGGAACGGTCCGTGTGAAATTTCGTCAGAAAGTCTACCAACTTATCCTGATTCCTTAAGAGTATATCCAATATTGGTTTTGGTTTATTAGGGTTCGCCACAAACACCTGCAATAAAAACAGTTATGATTTATAGAAGCAGGCGTTACTTTGCGGAATTCCATATTAAAAGCAATATAACAGAACTAACTACTTTGCTATAATCCGCACGGGTTAAGTGAATGCATGCAAAGCCAATGTGTATGAAGCAGGCAAAATCTACGCACCTTATACATGCAGGACAAGCCACCACATGCACCCCAAGGCGCAATTCACCAGCAACAACGCACACAAAAGCAGCACACACACCCACCACCACAATCTCGACGATCGTTTCGCCCCAAAACCGAAGCATCATCAGGAGGATAGGCTCCACGACAAAAATCGTACTGTAGTACGATTTTTGCCTGCTTCATACACATTGGCTTTGCATGCATTCACTTAACCCGTGCGGATTATAGCAAAGTAGTTAGTTCTGTTATATTGCTTGTAAAAACAGTTATGTTATTCCCTCATTTCCACTCCAACGTTCGTTTCGACCTCAGCCTTAGACACCTGCTTTCAATTACTCTCCCCTTTAGCCCCTAGACACTTTTACCGCCACTATGCGAATGTTTACCTACTGATGTTTATACGGTTTTTCAATGTTAATTCATAGTTAGGTTTTTTTTACATTATCTCATCAAATGTGGTATTCTAAAATGGAATTGACCTAAATTAAAGATATCAGATAAGATATCATCAGATAAGCTCTCTAGAGACGACATAGGTTCAAACCCCGGGCAGGCACCAATGAGTTTTCTCTTAAAACTTATGTGTCTAATTGATAATTGCAATTTATCACACGCTTTTCGGTGAAGGAAAACATCGCGAGGAAACCTGCATATCTCTAGAGAATTCTAGGGATATGTATAACCTACCAATCCGCATTGGAGCAGCGTGGTAGGTCTTAGCTCCAATCCTTCTCTCCAATAACGGAGAGGAGGCCTTAGCCCAGCAGTGGGCATAGTAACAGGCTGTTACTTTACTTTTTTTTTTTAAAGATATCAGCAGTTATTTGTCGTGACCTTCGCTTACGTAACCGGGACTTTGCATCGTTACTATTAAGTTACAGCATCGATACAGACGCAATGCAGCATTGTATTGACAGCTGTAAATGCCTCCCGTTCTTCATTTTAATTTTAATATATTTTTTATTATTTTATTACATAACTCTCTTCGAGGGATGGTCACACAACACCGATTTGTACAGCTTGTATCAAGCGACTGCCTTCACCCTTTTTAAGATCGTCTGTCCAACTGATGGTAGGACACTGTGTGGGACTGCCATCCCTACACGATATATATACGAAATATATACCCATATCAAATATATACTCCTCGTTTCATCTTACTATGAGACAAAGTATGGAACTATGCAAAAAGTCGTTAAAGGTACATGTTTATTCTGAAATAACGTATAAATCTTACAAGCAGTCTTCATCATCCTTCTGCCTTGTCCCACTATAAGTGGGGTCGGCACAACATGTTACAAACATGTTGTCTAACGATTTGGCTAAGTATTTTACGACCAGCCGCCTGCCTGATTTCAACTTACTTTAGTCGTATTTTACGACCCCTCAGTAAGAAAGAGGATGGACTTTTCCACTCAACCGGATACCACACGGCGGGTCAACTTACCTTAGTCGCCTTTTATGACACCTCGTTAAGAAAATGAGTCTATTCTACGCCTTCTATTCTTATTCTATTCTTACAAGCAGTCATATTTTATAAAAAATATCATGTTAATAAACTTAAATTATTAAAATTAAATAGCACCTTGAAAACATGAAAAGCTTCAAATTGAATATTGCGTGATTTCTCTTTTAACATGTTCATCATCAGTTTGAGGTTATCAGGGTTGGTGATATAACGTGTCATTATAGAAAAATTGTGTCGATCAAGGAGCAATTCTCCTAGCAACTTGAGACTCTGCCGTCGGGTGACATAGTTTTCAGAATTCAATAATCGTTGATAATGGCTAAACACCTTATCATAATTGGCTTCTAAGAACTCAGCACACAGTATTTTGTGGCGAGTTAATAATTCCTGAAATATAAAAAATATAGTTACAAATACATTAAAATAAAATAATATACATTTTATTTTAACACATTTCTCTTTAGAAAGGTGTATATGAATGGTGTACTAGAACATAAATATTACAATAAATTACCCTAACTGAAGCGAATCCAAAAAGAGGAGGTACTATTTTGTGCCTTAAAAACTGTACACTAAAACTATACCATATTGACAATCAATACCTGGAAACAATAATCTGTAAACTAAATAGGTATAGTGTGTAGAGAGAGATTTTATTTAGATTGGATAATAAATAATCCTGAAAAAAAATTATCATAGCAACATTGATCTTTACATAAAAAAAAATATCATGAATGGTAATTAATAACTATTATCAATTAACAAGGATAGGCTTTCCAGGTATGTTACTTAAAATATATTGAATAAAATGGATTGAACCTTAGAATTTAACCACTAATAAAAAAAAATTGATATATGACATCAGAAATAATCAAAGTTAATTCAAACCTTAAAAGTAGAAAAGGCATCAGAGGCAATATCAAAAGTTGATACTTCTACATAACGGAAGAAATTGTAAAAGTCATCAGAATACAACATTATCTTAGCTAGTGCTTCATATCTAGCACATTCCCGCAACATCGTACCACAATTTGATGCTATTTCCTGATGCTCATATCTGAAATAAAATATTAATAAGTTAGTAGTTGATAATATTGAGAGATATAATCAAAAAATAATTTTTGGTTATATAAACATAAAATCCATATATTAAGTTTAATAATAAAAAACATTAGAATACAGAGACCAAAGGTATTTAAAAAAAATTGTATTCCACAAATTCATATCTGAAAAAAATCCAAATGATAAACATAAGAGAATCAGGCATATTTAAATTAAAAAATATAAATATCATAACTCTCAAATCATTTATAAGTTGAAATATATTTTAAGCTATATATTTGTCATGCTTTGTTCATTTGCAACATATTTAATAATGTTAGAAACAAATTAGAAAGAGCGCAGGGGATTTCAGGAATGTTCTAAAGAGAGACTAGAATACCATACTAAAACTAAATTTTATCTGTCTATATGATTAAGTCTTCAAAGTTCCTAAATGGTTTTTTTTAACATGTATAACAAGTAATTTTTCACTTTAACTTTATATTACTTAAATGCATTGGGTATTTTTATAAACTAAAGTTGATACTTTACCCTGACATCAAGGTAAACAAGATCTCTGGTTTGGTACAAATGTATTCAACTGTTGGCGATCTGGTGCCAATTTGACGCCTTAAAACATTATTAAACACTTGAGCAACATCCTTTTTACCTTCAAAGTCAATACGGTTCAGATTCTAAAAAAAATAATGATTGTATAATACAGGTAATTTTAAAAGTAGCAACATAAACATAATAATATTAAAAAAAATGTTTACTTGGATCAATAGCAGCAGAAGATTTGTATTATAGAGCTCTTGTGCTAGCTGAGCTACAATGATATCAGTTTGTGGCTCTGCATCAGATGTACCATAGAGCATATTCTTGATTAAAACCTGTGTTGAGTAAGGTTATGCTTAATACAAACAAATAACACACACATCACAAAGAAAAACAGCTCTTTACCAGATTTTTGCTGACATCCTCCTGAGCTTTCTCTGCTTTCTTGTCACCTCTTTCTAGAGCTGTAACAGCATCTTTTAATGATCTTACTAACTCCGCAGGGCTCTTCTGAGATTTACCAAAAAGAGGCATAGTATTTCAGTTACTTTCTCGGATAACCTTATTAACGATCGTCTACATAGGATTATACCTGCAATTGATGCGCAAAATCAAAAACAGATTAACACGAAATCGCAGCACCAAGTAAATTTACTCGATGTTCACGAAAATGCAAGAGAAATAAAAGTGAGATTTGACTACTTAATAGAACGTTAGCCAACCTGGCACTCTATCACAATTTCACAAAATGTTAAATATAACTAGTTGTAGCTCGATTTTCCCTGTTAATATGCTAAGAAAACGAATTTCACTCACTGTCTAATTAATAAAATAAAATTGTATCTAGCGACACAGAACTCGTACAGAACACAAGCAGACAAAACGAACAGCTGTGATGTCAATAGAAATGTTGCCATAATATAAAAACCAATGACCAAATGTCATATTAGCTTAATAAGTAGGTATTCTCTTGATGTTCATTTTAGTCTGATCGGACAGTAGCTATCCTTTGAACACAAAAAACCTACTATTATTTCATTATTGTGTTAAAGCGAATACTTGAATCTATTCATCCTTAGTAGGAAGCGATGATGCAGTAACTCTTGTCTTAAAGCTATGTTATTTATATATTATACCAATTATTTATATATTACTCCAAAAAAGCCCCAGGTCTCGAAAAGGGCAGTAAAGTGCCTTCCCGACCAAATCATCCACAGATACTGATTTTCAATATTCTGCGATGCACCTGTACTCATGAGTGAAAAGAATCTAGAATGATAGATACCTCCAATTTGGATAAGCCTCGAAATATTCCAATTAGCTATCCTCCCAATAATCTGTTAAAGAGATTGGGAAAAATATACAAGCCAATCATCCTCGCCCGAAAAAAGTCCGTAGCTTAAAGTCAAAATCTTCTTCCGAACGAATAGTTCTGATTCTGCTTAAAACACACCTGTACAACTTTTATAGTACCCATTACCTAATGAATTGTTTTTTTACTTAGTCTGACAAATTTATGGAACCATGAATTGTTTTTGTTAACTTTTTTATCGTGGTAAATAAATAATAGTATATAAAAAATAAAACAAAATTTCATAATTCTTAGTATTTTTAACTTAAAGTATTTCGAAACGAATTAAGTTACACTACAAGACACCTACTGTGACCAACATGCCAACAAGGTTGACACTTGAAAATATTGACAGATAACCTGTAATATTTATTTTAACATAATTGATCCTACATAGGTTTTCGGTTTATTATTTTTATATAAGATAAAACTTTATAAAAATGGCAGACGCGGCCACTGAGAAATTATCTAAGAAGTGAGTATTGTGTGTGTACAGGCACTATGTTGCTTTCCAGGAGCACTTTTATCCGGGTTTTGCCTGTTGTAACCCAAAGGAAAGTTAATTTGGTTACTCGATACATGAAATATTGTTCAGCTCTGAACCCACGGTTGGTTTAGTTACATAGAGGTATATTATTAATTTAGCTGTCCATGTAACTTGTAATATTTTTACAGTGAACTCAAACGACGTTTGAAAGCAGAACAGAAACTTAAGGAAAAGGCGGAAAAGATTTCTGTACAACCTGTTTTTAACGTAGATAAAAAAACGACTAAAGTTGAAGAAGACATCAGTCCCAACGAATACTACAAGCTTCGTACAGCAGCTGTAGCTGCACTTAAAAATGGATCAAAAGAGGATCATCCATATCCCCATAAATTCACAGTCACTATATCATTACAAGAATTTATTGAAAAGTATAATCACTTGAATGATGGTGATATATTAGAAAATATCTCAATATCAGTGGCAGGTAGAGTTCACTCTATCAGAGAGTCTGGTGCTAAACTTATATTCTATGATTTAAGGGGTGAGGGTGTAAAAATTCAGGTACAACATTTGTTATTTATTCTATATAATTATTATATATTATAATCTATATTGTTAATATAACACTTATAAAATTGCTTTTTAAAAGTTTATTATTCATGAACATGTTTGTGATGTACAAATTCATATAATCTTATTAGAAAAATATTTTAAGAAATTGATAAATAAAATAATCTACTAGTCAGACAATGCTCTCTATTTCCTTCTGTGTCCTTGGGACTTTCGTTTTTTAACATTAAAGCTCATTATTATAATTATAGTTTATATTTAGACCTATTTGTAATGGTGTAACTCTTACATTATATTTAGGACAATTTTCTTTACATAAGACATCTTATATAGTCAGGACTATATATATAATTTAAGCTAATTGAGGATTCTCCAGTACCAGATTTAAATTTAAATTAAATTTTTATTGTAGGTTATGGCCAATGCTAAAATGTATGAATCAGAAGATATTTTTTTTAAAGATACTGATAAAATAAGACGAGGTGATATCATTGGTTGTGTTGGTCACCCAGGAAAGACTAAGAAGGGCGAACTCTCTATTATACCAAAATCTCTTAAATTATTGTCTCCATGTCTTCATATGCTTCCGCATCTTCATTTTGGTCTTAAAGATAAAGAAACAAGATTCAGGAAAAGATACTTAGACCTTATTTTGAATGACAAGGTATATTTTAGATTACTTTAAATTTACAGTAAAAAATTTATGGTAACGTTTTTGTATTCAACTTAGATATGCTTATGCTTAAAATTTTATTTTTATGATATACTGAATAACTAATCAACAGATTTACAATTTTATCCAATAATCAAAGTCATTCATGAGGAAACTTTACAATATGAATTTGTTGAAATTATGTGGTTATTATAATTATTAAAATTGGAATATTCCTCTTTACCAAGGCTTTTAAGGATAACTTTCTTATCCCATTTAAAGTTCTTAAAAAATTGTTAGAGGTAAAAAATCCAGTAATTGACACTCTTAGTATGAAGATTAAGTATTAATCATGTCAACTTTTATTTGTCACCTTAAGCATTTAAAGCTACTATATGAAGCAGGAGCAGGTTGCATATTAAAAACCCTGATAAGTTGCAGGTGTGAAAGTATGGTATTCAATAGTAATAACAAAAACTTAAGATATTAATTTGAAAATTTTAGGTAAGACAAATATTCTATGCAAGGGCAAAAATCATAGCATATATAAGACGATTTTTGGATAACATGGGCTTTTTAGAAGTAGAGACACCAATGATGAACATGATTGCTGGTGGGGCCACTGCAAAACCTTTTATAACCCATCATAATGAACTGGATATGGACCTTTACATGAGAATAGCTCCGGAACTTTACCACAAGATGCTTGTTGTTGGTGGATTAGACCGTGTCTATGAAATTGGTAGACAGTTTAGAAATGAAGGCATTGATCTTACACATAACCCTGAGTTCACAACATGTGAATTTTATATGGCATATGCAGACTACAATGATGTACTATCTATAACAGAATCAATGGTTTCTGGAATTGTAAAAAGTATTCATGGTACTTATAAGGTTAGCAAGAGTTAAATGTTTCATTATATATATGTCTATGTAAATCTTATGATATTAATTATTTGTATGAAAAGTTGATAATTAATTAAGATGTATTTGTTTGTCAAATTATTAACATTAAATATTACCTTTTGATTTAAAAAAATCCCTTTACAAAAGTTTTCTCATATGTTTATAATTTCTTGTTCATCTGAACAGTGATATATAAATTTGTGATTTTTTAGATTAAATACCATCCTAATGGACCAGATGGGGAGGAAGTAGAAATTGACTTCACTCCACCATTTGCCAGAGTGCCTATGATTGCTACTTTAGAAAATGTTCTTGGTGTACAACTGCCTCCTGCTGATAAACTAGATACAGCTGAAGCGAACAATTTCCTTAATCAATTATGTGAGAAACATCAGGTAAGAGTGTGGTAAATTCATCTTTATATCCTATTCTATCTATATTCATCCTAATCTTCATATTGTTTGTACCATCTTGTCAACAAGGCCTACTTTCCTGTTCTTTTTCTTCTGCTTCATGCTATCTTTGAGAGATTGCTGCTTTTAATCTCTTTCTTTGCAATACTTATTCACCACTTTTCTGGTTGGCTGTTTTCCATTTACCGTGAAAACAAAGCAAAAGTAATGATGATATTATTTTGCTTTCACGATTAGAGAAAATCTGTGAAGTACTAAAGGTAGAGTTTACTGTGTGTCTTCATAACTTATGCATGCAAGATTCGTAATCCACACATTCAATAAAACAACACCCCCGACACTGTCAATATCGCACTAACTACTAGCACTACACACATTCACTATCACAATCTCAACAATCGTTTTGCGCGCCAATCATAAGGAGATAGACACCACGACAAAAAGCAAAGCAATAGCAGGCTTGATTTGTACAATCAGTGTTATTGCTATGCCTACCATATTTTTGCTTTCATAACATATCTGAAAAATGTTACTTTTTGAATGCCTGACTTTATCATATAATTTATATATATTATAGGTTGAATGTGCACCTCCCAAGACAACAGCGAGACTTTTGGATAAACTAGTTGGGGAATTTTTAGAAGAAAAGTGTATTAATCCTACGTTCATCATAGACCATCCTCAGATAATGAGTCCTTTATCCAAATACCATAGGGATGTTCCAGGACTCACTGAAAGGTTTTATTGTTTTAATTATTTATTAATTTATGAAAAGACTGAGCACTGACTTTTTTGCTGGTTCTAGTCAGAAGGATGCCTGTACCGATAGGTTTCTTTATAAAAAAAGTATAAAAGTTAGCAACTGTGCCATTGCAATATTATAAACTGTCCTGCATGTGCCATGTGAGAGAGGTTTGAGGTTAAGCTAATATAAATTGTTTAAACACATTGCAGCTCTTGTGACACAGTATATAAATTATATAATATTGATTATATAAATTTATATCAAATAATAGAAAAGAAAATTAACTAGAAAAATAGAAAATTTTGTGTTGGCAGCAGCCTTAGTCATAAGGTGTTGACTGAAAAACAGCTTCTTAGCTAAGTCTATGAATTTTTCGTTCATATGTATAAAAATGTTAAAATAATCAAAGTTGTTTTTGTAGAAATGTATGTTGGTGAATAAAGTACTTTTTATTTATTATTTATTAAAAAAAGAATAACTTATGCTTCATTTTACAGGTTTGAACTCTTTGTGATGAAGAAGGAAATTTGCAATGCATATACTGAATTAAACGATCCAGCAACCCAAAGAGAGCGTTTCGAACAACAAGCTAAAGATCGCGCCGCAGGTGACGACGAGGCACCACCACCAGATGAGACATTCTGCACTGCTCTTGAGTACGGCTTACCGCCAACCGGAGGTTGGGGCCTAGGCGTTGATCGCTTAACAATGTTTTTAACCGATTCAAATAATATAAAAGTAAGTGTTAAGTTAATAAAATTATAAAAATAAATTTAAAAAATTTAACGGAAATTAGGTTACCATGTTGAAGCCAACATCAAAATACCATCACGAGCATGGTAGGAATAATTCTGCTCAACCAAAACATACTTGCTATATTAAAAATAGACATAAAAGAATTTTCACTTGTTTCCTGTGTGACAATTTCGGTCTATAGATAAAAAATTTGGTTAAGAATACTTTTATGATCAAATAAATACCAGAAAATTTCCTAAGGGTACTTCTTATTATTTTTATCTCAAGGTAGGTTATAACCATTTTTTTAAGACTATTGAGCTATAAGCGGGTTCCATTTTTGTGACAAAGCATAACAAAAAATGTAAAGTTTCTGTTAGGCTTCATCACTTAAGCCTTTAATGTGTTATATGCAGATGATGCAAATTGACATTGATAGTGTAATCAAAGTTATTGTTTTGTTACATTACAGACATGTTAAAGAGTACTTAATAAATATTGCAATCGACTCATTTGTATTAACACTGTAAATGATGTTATTACTACAAATGTCAATGTAATATAAATGTATATATTCTAGGAGGTATTGTTATTCCCTGCAATGAAGCCTGATGATCCCAACAAAAGGGAAGAGGACTCAGCACCAAATGAAGCAACAACTCAAAATGGAGCATAGTAATAATGATTAGAAACAAAATATTGTTTTTCTTTGTGCTTTATTTACAATAAACATACTTTACACAAGCATGTTGATTTTTTTTTTCTTTTTCCATTGTAGCTACAATATGGAAAGTGTGTGTGGTCACCAAACCAACCAGTTTGATGAAAAGTATATTTATTGGTATAAACTTGTTAATTTAATTGTGTCAGAATGGCCGAAGTTATATTGAAACAAACTGAACAATAAAACAGACTAGAAGTTCTATAAGTATTATTTGATTCTTAATTGATTCCCTGAAAGTGTTTCCATCAGTTCACAAACCACCTTTGTACTTGCGTTTAATACAATCTACACATCAATAATCATAGCCTAAGCTGTAAAAGATTATATTGTAATTTTATTAAGGTAAATAAAAACTAATAATAAGTTCTTGACTATCAATTAATTGATAATAGCTATATGTATTAATATATATATATATATCTCTCAGTTCAAAGGAATGTTACATATCATCATCATTTTCAACCTCAGTAGAGTTATAATGTTCACCTAAACTGTACAAATATCTGTGATACACAATAACCAATGGCGTCCCTGAGAATTCAGTCCCCTGTTCTATTGTAGTTGGTCCAGTAGCCTGAATAACAGTTATAGGACACTTTAAACACTTAGCAAGTGCTTGTATTTCTAAATGACCTCCCCATACTTTAGTATTTCTTATATTATGACAATAGTTCTCAAATTCGACATCCATGAGGTGTAAACCAGTGTCAGAATTGCACATGAATGGCAAAAATTCATCTTTGTTCTCCTGAATATAAGCTGCCACATCCCTTCTAAGATTATCTACAGAAATTTTTTTATTACACTTTGTTTCCAATTGATGAGCAACTGCTTTATAAAGGCAGTCTCCATCTGAAGGAATTGCATAAATCTTTAATTTTTTTTCTTTTAATCTTGCAGATAACAACTGGCTTTCCGTATTTCTAGGTCCGTGAAGATTCTCTTGCTCTTGGAATTTAATCTCTTTCTCTCGGTCTCTTTCTTGTTGCAATTTTTTGTCTCTTCTTTTCTGTGCTTTCGAGACTTTCTGTTTTGTTAAATCGTTGTCTTGTTCATTTTTTTCCAAAGGGTCAATGGTGTTGTCGCTTTGTAATTGATCAAGTTCTTCCTTTTGACGCTTTTCTAGATCAGTTTCTAATTTGGCAATCTCTGCTATGAGTTCTTTCTTTTTTGTCTTATCATTTTTAGCTGTTTTTTTTAATGCCTGAATTTGCGCTTGTAAATCTTTTTTTTCTTTTTTATGTCTTTGTTCTAATAAGATTGTTTCATTAGCTTCAGAATCTGCCATCATTAGTAAAATCAGAATAAAAACAAACCCGATACTCTTATATATTTTAGTTATAAATTTTCAGTATGTAGTTTCATATTATTTATAGTGTATCATCTATGATAGATATTAGTAGTCTATGATAGATATGATATGTAGTATGTACACTTTAGTCTTTGGTTATCAATTTATGCTCTGATTCTAAAAAAATCTATGATCAGTAGATCATATCATACCACACCAGTTAAATGATATTTCAGTAACAGAGACTTATTTGTAACCATAAAATTAGTTTTCCAGTCATTCGTTTATCGTACAAACCAGTATGATTTATACTCTCTATATCATGTTTTGTCTATAATGTATCATTAGTCTGTATATGTGTTGAAATATAGTATACGTTAAACGTCGGTAGTTTTGTTCCCGATAGTCACCAACAATACTATCGATAGTTTCTGATAATTAAATAGATATGAAAAAAAATTTGATAAAACAAATAATTTAAAGCTATATTGACGTATATTTTAATCAAAATAATTGTATTTTGTTTTTAAGAACAACAACATTTATTATTTATTTCGGCGTAATGTTATTGTTTTGTTTATTTTATTTATTTATTTATTTACATACCATATAAAAACGTTAGAAAAACATTATTAATAAAAAAATAGTGTACAAAGGTCAACTTGTTCCTTTGACAGAGATCTCTATATATAGCTATAGATATAGCTAACCTAATAAGTGAGAAATTTATAGCAAAGCAGTTTTGGTTATTAAATATTACTTGAACGGTTTAAAAAAAATTGTTCTTAAGGAAGAGATGTTGCTGAAATGCAAAGGTATTACTGTATTTAAATTTAACGGGTCTTCGGAAGATGATACTGATGCTGAATTTGGTATGCGTGTGTTATATGTGTGGGTCTCTCTCAGTCTCTTTCTCTGTGAGTGTATGAAGCAAATCTTACATAATACATAGATTTCAGAAATTATAGCAAGATGTGTTGCCGAGCTTAAATCTTCTTCATATATATATTAATAATTCTCTGCAATGCAAGTTTGTAGAGAAGAAATAGTAATACAACAACAATCGATAGTGCCTTAGTAACTATCGATAGTCCATTGCTATCGATGTTTACTTTACACTATTGCAATAGTGAAAATCATAAACATGATCATAAACCGTAACGTACTGGCAAAGTGACACTTACCAAGTGTCAAATTTTGTTCTGTATGATTTTAGATCAAAATTTGAATAGGTTTTTTTAGAAGTATACAAATTAGGTTTTGGAACAAAAGGGGTCGTATACTCGCGGACAATAATAGTATAATATTAGTTGTAAATAAATTTCACATTATCATGAATCCATGTTCTGTGGCGGCTCCACAACAAGATACCGAAGGTGACGGCAGATGGAATAGCATTGTAAGTTTATTGTATAAATTCAAATCAATTCGGGTGATCTAATTTTTTGTATATTAATTTTATGGGGGTTATTTAATTTCAAAATATTTCAAAACGCAAATCTGTACACATAAAGGACTCAGTTGAGTTTTGCGAAATGATTTAAGAATATGACTCGTTTTTCAGCATAATAGATTTCTTTCGGATGCCAAAGGAAAGGATGCGGACGTTATCTTTATTGGTGATTCTGTTTTACAAGCTTTAGAGCACACTGAAGTTTGGAATCAGTGGTTTGCACCACTTCATTGCCTTAATTTTAGTATACATAAAGACCAAACTCAAAATGTGTTGTGGCGTATTAAAAATGGAGAGCTTGATCATGTTGATCCTCGAGTAAGTAATATATATAATTAATACATATTTTTTAAACTGGAATAACGTGTTCAAACTCAATCAAAGAAATACATAAGATTAGTCATTTATTTAAATCTGTTACATTACACAATATTTAGAAATTGAAATACTGTACAGCCTGGAACAAAAATCAGGATCTGTCCTATCTACATAGTCAAAGCATTTGGCTCCATTTAATATATTTTAAAATTGTGCCAAGAAAACAATTCAAAATGAAATAGTCAATTGAATTTTAGGGAAATGCAAGTCTGTAAATTATGTTAGGAGGTATTTTTGTTTTAGTTTGTTTTCTTACTGCCAGGTGTCACTTATCTGGATAAAACTTGGTGCTAACCTTAAATTTATTATTTTATATGTATGAATATCTTCAATCTATCTAAATGTTCTCTCTAAATTTCTTAAATATATTATTGCCACATGAAATAATGGCATCATTTTAATAAATTAGTAGAAGAGGGATGATATTATAAATTCAGATAAAACAAACCCTAGTTAGTACTTTTAGTAGATTTATCGTATTTAAATTAATCAATCTGTATTATTTTGAAATTCATTGAAATTACACAAGTTTATTTGTTTAATTAAATTGCATAATTTATAATGTTTAAATATCCTATGATATATAGCTTTCCACATTGATTAATTAAACCTATTAATTATAGCACATAAGTGTCCTAAAGAAAACAATTTGCACATGTGATCCCTTGATTCCTATAGGCTTTTAGGGTTAGTCACATTATTTTTCTGATGCTTGTATTAATCCTTAACTCACTTTAATTTTCAGGTAATAGTTTTGCATGTGGGAACTAATAATGTTGACTACACACCTGAACAAGTATGTGAAGGAATATTAGAAATAGTCCATACAATCAGGGAGAAACATCCAAGTGTTTATATTGTATTACCAGTGAGTACTGAAAGATTTAATCTCCAATAATATTCAAAAATTGAATATTTATACAATTCTTCCAATATTTTACTCATTACAAAGACTGCCCAGGGCGACGAACAAAATTTTTTTTTATAACATGTTGGTCCATCCATGTGAAGGAAGGCATAATTAAATGAAAGCATGAAATAATTAATCCTGTATCAACAGTTATAATCAAAAATTATTACAGTAAAAAAATATTTAATAATATAGCTGGTAAACGTTCTTTTAAATATTTACATATTTTTAAATACTACACATAATAATGAATACAGATTGCCCTTATACCCCTTATTTACAAATGCTCATTACTTACATAGTCATTAATTGTTTACATTACAATCGTTTGCAGAGTCTACTTCCAAGAGGGCAGTATCCAAATATATTAAGAGAAAAAAATGCCAAAATCAATCAACTATTGCGAGAAAAAACGGCATGCTTGAATAAAGTTGAAATGGTAACAATCGATAAAGGTTTTATACAAAATGATGGAACAATTAGCCATCATGACATGCATGACTATCTCACACCAACAAATGCTGCTTGTCGTAAAGCATTTGAACCAGTTTATGATCTTTTACAACAAATATTGTCTGAAGGTGAACCAGAAAAAGACTTAACACCCTCTGAATAACAATATATTTAGACAAAGACACTTGGTTGCTTTTTATTGCGCAGCAAGCTTATTGTGATTGAATAGTAGTACTTAAATTTAGCTTTTTTATCTTAGACTTAAGCATCAAATATTTTTATTAATGTTTTTTGTTTTTTGTTCTTTAATCTAACATTCCAAATTAATCATTTATAAATTGGCTGTGTTAATTGTTATAAGGCCTGCAAATTACACTGCACCAACAATGATTATTGTACTAATAAAGTTATTGGCACATTTTCTATTGGATCAAATAGTGTGAGTAAAAGGCTATGAGATAATTATTGCATTATTTTGTATGCGAAAATAGGGAAGGATCAAGTAAACAAATGTTCCTTTTCCAATTTTATGAGGGAGGACACTCATGCTTTTTAAAAACCATATACAGGTTTTTATTATGATATCTCTCCCAAAATTGTAAGTTTTTATTTTTTATTACAGATAGCCAATGCTCTAGTGAAATAATAATTGGGTGGGGGCTTGTATGCATAACAAAGTAAATTCTTAACATACATTATTTTAATAGTTTTAAAAAAAGCACACACCTTATATGCAGTAATACTCATTTCAAAGACTGCAGCGCTAAACAGAAATAAACAACTATTATGAATTAAAATGCCCAGAGATGGAATGAATACTTTAAAAGGCCTTAAGAAAAGGTAAAAATAATTATGTATTATATCAATTAACTATGGATAAATATTAACAATTGCTCATATTCTGATATCATTTTGATAGAAGGAAAGTGATCTATATCAACAATTGGCAATTTAATACTTGATATCTACATGTATTATATTATGTATAATACATATTTTTTGTATGATAGTATAAAATAATGGAATAAATAAAAGAATAATATTTTTAATTAACATCATTCAAAATTGATTTTAAGATAAATCACTTTTATTTCAATCATGTAATATCTATGGACATCTATCTTATACAAATGAAAAAAAGCAGTCTACATATTTTTTTTATTTTATACACACGTTTAGTGTTAGTGACTCGTATCTATAGGTGTTTCTCTAATGAATTCAAGACTAACCAAAGACTTCTTCACTTTTCGAACCAAAGTTTCGTATTTCGATCCCAAAATAGAAGTTTAAATAAAACTGTGGTCTTACATTAGCTATAAGTTAAAACTGAATTGCATTTAGTGACAACGTGAGACTTATTTTCATAAGAAAAAAGCAGACGCGCAGCTATTTAAAAGGCGAATTAAGATATCGCACTTATTTTACTGAAAAGGCTGCCTTTACATCTTTTTTTTTGTTGTATAAGGCATGTGTAACGTGAATATACTTGTACATTTTCTATACATTTTCATGTTAAACATGCCTTTAGTTGTATGCAGGAACGGATTATTTACTAATTAGATCTAATGCGATTATTCCTTTAAATTGGCAGACCCATTCTCATATTCACACTAATTTTGTTAATCAATACTTAAAAAGTCTCAGGGTCACCTTTATGTTTAAAAAGATCTTACTTTTTACTTATTTGTAAACAAAACTTATTGTCCTAAGGATATATCAATTATTTATGGTACTTTTATATTATACTCGAGATGCCAAACAATGCTTGAATCTCAAATGTGATTATTTATTTGCATGAAAGAATTAGCTTGAAAGTAAAGATTTTTTTCTAAAAACATTGTTTGTTTTCCCTTTTGGTTTTTAAAATAGTTAGATGAATTGGCTTCATACAATTTCGAGTCGAAACATTTTGCGGCCAGTTTGATTAGTGCGGGTTTTTCAATTTATTCGATCAGCAGCAGAGTCATCTCGCTACGCTGAGGGGAGAATGGGTACGGGCCTCGAGGTGTACCTCTGTGTCCGGGTTGACCCTCGCAGGCTGTGGGCCTGTAGGCCTACCATCAACTTATAGGAAACGATTCAATTGCAATGCAATTCAAAGTCGGTACCTAAACTGAATCGCTTTCTTTTCGTACTATGAAGTGATTTTAACTGAGTTACATTTGGATCGCACATCTACTATATAAATAACAAAGAATGTAATACGTTTGCGATTCAGTTTAGGATTTAATTCGGTAACGAACTAAAACTGTGCGTCATTAACACGTTATGATATGAAAAAGCAAAACAATCAGTTTAGGTCTTCAGTTGATTCGCAATAAGAGATCATGGTAAGCTTGCAGCAGGCCTACCATGAGTCGTTTACGTCTTCAATTGAGACTTAATTGAAGACGTAAACGACGACCGCGAACCGCTTTCTTTTTGTACCATGAAGTGTGAATTGCATTGGGGTCGTAATGTTTGAAAAGGATAACGTTATATGAACTATAGATAACTCTGTCTCTTTTACTCACATGTTCTTAGGACGAATTACGAACGCTCATTCGGCAACGACTTAAAGTGTGCGTCTTTAAGACGTCATAGTATGAAAAAGCAAAACAATTTCGTTTACGTCTTCAATTGAGTCGCAAGAAGAGTTCATGGTAGGCCTGCTGGACTGATCTTTCGATCACGTTAGCATAACGTCCATTTGTATGGTGCTGGACTAGATGGCTGTTTTTTATGTTATAGATGAAAATAATTTATAGGTACGTAGCACATTGGGATAAATCGATTGGGCGCTATATACACAATACATTGTAACTTAATTTAATGTGTATTGGATAATAGATTTACAGTCTTCTTCATCAACCGATGGACGTCCATAGTCGTGTGACTTAATAGAATAGACCGTCCTAATTTCTTACCGAGGAAAAGGCGACTTCGGTAAATTTGACCCACCGTGTGGTATCCGGTTGAGTAGAATAGACCACCCTCTTTTTTACAGAGTAGTCTTAAAATACGACTACAGCAAGTTGACGTCAGGCAGACGGCCGGTCGTAAAATACGTAGCCAAATCATGTGACATGTTTGTAACATGTTGTGTCACTTAGAGTGGGATAAGGGCAGGAGAAAGATGGTGGACGTCTACAGCTGGACATAGATCTCATTAAGTGATTCCCATATCAAATGATCCTGTACCGCTTGGGTCCAGCAGCTGCTCGTCATTTTTTTGAGGTCGTCAACTAAAGACCCTAACGTACGTTTCTTCGTAATACAAAAGTAATGCTTAGTAAAATTATTTTGCTATAATCCACGATAAAGTAAATAGAAAATATATGTAATGCTAATATACAGTGGACTATCCGTTTTCATACCCGATACAAGTTTCGTAAAAACACATGCACACACAAACAAAAAATCGGAAAGGGTGCGTGCGTGTCCTTTGCGATTCAGTCGTGAAGTCCTGATGATGCTTCGGTCGTGTGGATTGAAACGATTGTCGAGTTTGTGATATTGAACGGGTGTAGTGCTTGTGTATTGTGATGGCGGTGGTGGCGGTTTGTGCATGTGTTTTTATGAATCCTGCATGTATCGGGTATGAAAACGATAATCCATTCCATATTTAGCATTATATTTATTTTCCATTTACTTTATCGTGGATTATAGCAAATTAATTTTATTATCACTTTTGTATTATGGATCTCCGCAAAGTAACGCCTAATTCTATAAATTATTTCTTCGTAATATGTGCCACAACCGCTGCCACTTTAGCTTTGCAACCAACACTCTGAGCTATATCGGTCGCACTGCATCGTGTTAAGCTACTTATGTGCTTAGTTTGATAAACCCGTGATTTTGTAATTATTTTCTTAAAATTTAATTCAAATAAATTGATTATTGCGAACCTTATTATACTACTAGCAATAATATACTGGTATGTTTGGTTAGGTATTACTCTCTTTTTATTAATTTAAATGTTCAATTATTAATAAGATACAGTGGCGTAGCTTAGAAACCGAGGGCCCTAAAGCAAAAATAAACTAGGGCCGAATTACACTATTTAAAATCTTAATAATTTCTCGTGTTCCGGATTCCACGTTCTCCAAGAGGGTCCATTCTAAGGGGGCCCGGTTTAGCCTTCCGATAGCTACGCCAATGAACATATACTTTTTGGAACCAAGTAGATATTTGAATATAAAGCTTAATAATTTATGGAATATGTTTATTTCTTTGTATTTAAATGTCAAACGCATTATAAGTAATTAAGATTAATATTTATTTAAAAGTCTCTTGTAGTATAAACTTAACGGTAACGTTGGGCTGCCTTGTTGTAATGATGGATCGAAAACATTAAAGTTCTTTTTTTGTAATTTGTTTAAATACTTGTCTACAGCGATAGCTGGTAAGAATATTTGATTGCATATTTTTGGTACTGCAATTTTTCGTGCCTGAAAATTATGATTGAAAATTATTATCCATCATTTATGCATAAAACAGACGAGTAGAATAGTTTATTTCGGTTTCTAATTTTTCAAAATGCACTATCCAAAAACATCTTAAAATTGAAATTAACAAATCCTTAAAATTCTCTTAAGATTATTTTCATCTATCTAACAATTTAAGCAATTTATTAAGAAACATTACTTAACACTATTAAAACTACAGAGGTTTGTGATTCTAATGTTGTGTATATTTCATCATAATCTATACTTGAATATAATATATATAATACTATATTGAAATAGATATAAAAACATGGTTTAATCTTGGTATGTTTTATAGAGATAGCTTAAGGTTAATTAAGAAGAAATTAGCCTTGCTTACGAGTGGAGTAGTTACCATAAATTTTGACAAGTTATAGTGTGGATAATTACTTTTAGATGTAACCCCTTTCAATAGGTAAACAATATTCAATAATTATAGTGTGTTTAAGATGTAAAAAAAAAAATTTACTCACCTTTTCCAAGTGAGTGTTAGCTCTACTAGCCACTTCGAAGGCAACATTCCTCATATTTTCGTCATCTACTCCTTTTAAAACTGACTGTTGACTAACTTGATACTTCATTAATACCTCCATTGGCAAACATATTGTCTTGTGATAATTAGATACATGTACAGACCTAAAATATGATTTTTATTTATTGTTCTTTTTGTTTAATCCCAATCAATCACAGGTTATTTTAAGAACGATTTTTGAGAATTTTGTTATAAGGGCTAACCAATATAAAAAATTCTGGCTCAGCATGAATAATGATAAAATCTTATTCTTTATAATATTTAAGAACTATTTATATTATATATTATTATAAATTATTTTATAATTAATATAATTATAAATATTCAATAATATTTTATATTCAAGGTTTATTACACAATAAATAACTATGAATGAAAAATATATAAAATAAATTATACATGTAGAGGTTAGGTAGGATGAAATTACAAATATAATAGGTAGGTTTTTTATAGTGTTCAAGTTTTGTATAAGAAAGGATTACTAATGTTCATAATAACCTACTGCTAACTCAGCAAATTATGGAACCTTTGGTGAGTACAAAACCAAACTAGACATAGGCTTGATAGATTTTCATACTCAATAATTTATTTCATATTGAAAGATACAAACCTTAGTATGTTGGCTATTCCTTGAGCCTTACCCAAATGTGAAGCAGCATGATCAGCATGCACATTTGTGACTCCAGCTATACACAATAGCAGGTAATATATAGTAGAAACAGTATTTTCTGTATAATTCTCTACATCTTCAAGTGATCTAAAATATTTAGTTTTGAGTAAGCCACTTCTAGATGACACCAGTCGTTCTATATACCTCCTTGGTAACTTGTAACTTGAACATATCTGAAATTAAAATGACATTTGAAATTCAGGAATCACTTCATAAATTTTTTAATTGTTTCAATGGCAAACAAAAACATTTATATTGATAATAACAATGTTAATCTACAGGTCATTCAAAATCAAAATTGTGGATGAGTACACACGACTATGCCATGTGGTTTAGTGAATTCAAGGATGAGATCCCCCATCACATGAAATGAAAATCTTCATCTGTATTTGAAATTTGGCCAATTAAGATATGGCTCATAAGAAAGATTAGTTATTTTCCCAATGATAAAAAGAGAAATTCTTGATTGGATTAGAAGATAGCAGACAGAAAAGGTCATACAATTGAAACTGGAGTTAGTAACAAAGCAGAAACCTCAAGAATTGTTGGACATTATTCTTGGCAACTATCACCTACAACAAGATATGTGTGATATTTTGATATGTAATATTTTAATTAAAAATGATAATGTTACTGCTATTAATAATTAATTATTATCTCTATCTGTCTAAATAAAAATTCTTAAAATATTCTTAATAATTATTTAAAATAATGTTAAGAAACAATTCAAACAAATTTCTCAACTTAAAAGGAATGTTAATTTATGTCTATTTATAAAAAAGAACCTTAAATAATTCTTGAGAAACAGGATTGGCTGGAATGTTGTCTGATTTCTGTCCATATATTGAACCCACAGCATCTTGCCAGAACTGCAATCGCATTGCTGCAGTCTGGGGGTCTGAAGTTCGGTCTTGAATCCTTGCTATTTCAGCATTAAAGGCTCTCACAACTAGTGCAGGAGTCCTCAGGGTTTTTGTCATAAGAAGGGTAGCCAAGTAATTTTCATAATCATGCTGTCTACCTGCAAAAACGTTTAAGTACGAGGAAAATTTCTTTAAATCATAAATATTTTTAAAAAACGGCTTTGTAAAATGATTTTTCATTGTTTCAGTAGGCATGGTATTATTTAATAATATTAATAACATACATGGTTATTATAACCATTTATGATATGTGGCTTAGTCAAAAAATTTAATCATTGTGCTAATCAAGATATAAATGTATATCTTGATAATTTTAGTCTTTTGTAAATTTAGTAATTTAGCTTTTACTCACAACTTTATCTCTATGAACTTCAATGAGGATTCATGTCACTCTCAAGCTTTTCCAACGATCTCACTACCAAAAATCAAATAAATCCATCATGCATACTTAATGCATAAGAAGCAAATTGCAATTTTACTATTAGATTAAACAATATATATTTGGAAATAACATGGTCAATACCTGACAATGCTTGCACAGTATTGAACAGCATTTTCTTTTGAAGATGCTTCTAGTGCCAGAAATCTTTTTAATGGGCCATATGCACTAGATGGACGTTTTAAACGAAAAAACATGTTTAAATATAACCGTTTCAATGGACAAATTTAAGCACAACTAATAAAATATTAAAGTATAACTGCGGTGATTAAACCTTTTAATTTCGGTTATGTACCTACTTAAATAATTAACCGAATAACATATTCAACATACGGTATGACAGTCTTAGTATAGAAAATTAATAGTAAAAATTATATAATTGTTTTCTAAACCATCAAAACCTTTTCAATTTTCGCTAGTCTATGATTTTCGCTTTTCCATTAAATGTCAAAATTGTCTAAAGTCACTGTTATGGGATATCAATATATGCTTTGACATTTGATGTGCCAACTTATGTAGGTACCACTAGGTACCTTAAGTTCTTACGTCATGTACACTGTACAGTCATGTCATAGATCACTAACTAAAATAATATTATGTTGGTCAAATATTATGTTTTATTTAGTTTTATTAAATGTCTGGAATCGAGGCTTTGAGTTCAAAAATATCACGAGCCAAGCCGTAACTGAACCGGGGCCAGTGGCTGGCCCTGGTTCGTGGAACGTCACAGGTATTATCTTTATCACTGACCTTTTAACTGCTTCTTGAAAAATAACTTAGAAAAGGTGTCAATACCACATGTACACATACACACACACAGTCTTCGGAGACGAAGATTGCTTTTTCACTACTGAGCGTTCAGCCACGGGGTTCTGACACTAAGATTGCAAGTCTGATTTCGTCTTCCTCATCACGTCGTTTTAAGCTGAGTTCCGGATGACAGAACGCGACATTCCTGCATGTTACAAATACGCAACAAATCGGTTCATCCGGAGAATAAAATTACGTCTAACTTTATTCTTCCGATGGAGCGAAATTATACACTAAAAAATTCGTCGTAAATCATGTCTCTGTCTATCGGTGAACACTGCGTTCAGTAGTTTTGAGTTTATCGTGCACAGGCAGAAAGACAGTCGTGGCTAGGGAGTTTATTTTAAAATATTTAACGTTAATTTAATACTTTACATACCGTACGAAAATATAGTTTATAATTTTTTGCGTATGGAAATAATATAATAACACATGTAAAGTGTTGACCGCGTTCACAATGATTAATCACTAAGGTAAATAATTTAAGTTCAGTCGTTAGTAGCGACTATGACTCATTCACTAGAAACGTATGATATTTATAAAAACAACAATATTTACAATACAGATTGTTTATGTTTACACAGTGTCGGCTGATTTTTGTATAGAAATGGAATTGAAAACACATATTGCATATTTAATCATCCATACTAATATTAAGCTGTGATAGCCCAGCGGTGAAACAATGCGACTCTTTCAAATGTCACAGCTTCAATACCCGAGCAGGCACCAATGAGTTTTCTGTTAAAACTTATGTATTTAAGTTTTAACAGAAAACTCATTGCTGCTTTTACAATTTATTAACAGCTTTTCGGTGAAGGAAAACATCATGAGTAAATCTTCATATCTCTAGGGAATTCTGCGGATGTGTAACCTATCAATTCGCATTGGAGTAGTGTGGTAGGTCTTAGCTCCTTTCTTCACAAAAAATGGAGAGGAGAGGCCTACGTCCAGCAGTAAGATACTAAAGATGTCGTTACTACTAATTTTATATTGTAAATACAAAAGTCTGTCTGTTATGCGCTTACGACTGATCCGCTAAAGCAATTGTTGAAATTTGGTACTATTAAAGCTTTTACACCGGGGTTACTTATACGATATACAAAATTCCCATTTTTCTTTTGGGAACAGGGAAAAACACATATTGTATTATTACTTAAACGTTGAAGTTGGTGCGAACGAAGTCTCTATTACCACTAGTATTTTATATATTGTAGTTTGTTATTGAACGGATATCTTTTTCGAATTTGATGCTACTAGATCGTTCTCTAATGAATTTCTGGACGTGCATTATATTTGTACAGTAATGTGTGGAATTACCGCTTTATAAAGAAAACACAAAACATATTTTTAAAACTTTCAGCGAAAATTGCATTTTTCTCCTTATCATAATATATTATGGTTTTCAAAAAAAACTATGTTTGAATCAACAGACTTTTATCTGTTTTTTTTTTGTTTTTTGGAAAATAAATAAATCGAAAAAAAATATTGTTTGCGATGACTGTGTGCTCCGAGAGTAGGAAAGCTCGTGTACCCTCGACACGGGTTTTATCACTCTCAAGTGATCTCTTATTCCATTATTATCCCTAACTGTGGTTCCAATATTTCATTGTCAGTCTTTTTGAGTTGAAATTTCTGAATACCCTACTTATATATGACTAGTTTTTTCGCGCGGCTTCGCTCGCGAAGAATTTGTTCTGCCACAGTATCTAATTTAATTAAATTTATGATTCACAATTTTGGTCACAGTGGCTTTCACATAAAAGATAGATAAATTCTGTCGCGGACTTTTATTTAGAACTATTCAAGACAAACAATACTACGTTACATCATCTTTGTGTAACTTGAATGGTTTAGGCAGCATTCGCCAAGATAGCTCTCAGAGGCCAGATTTTTTCCGACTTCATTGACATGTATCGTTATATTACATAAAATCATTACAAATTGTAGCCTATGTGTTATTCTGATGTATAACCTATTTAACTGTAAAGTTTTATTCAAATCCTTGCAGTGGTTTTTTCGTGAAAGAGTAACAAACATCCATCCATACTCACAAACTTTCGCATTTATAATATTAGTAGGATGTGTTTTTATTCTGAATATAAATAGTATTATAAAGTCGAGAATTTATTCTACATGTTATATCGATATTTAAGTTTCAATTTTGGTAAAGTTTATCAATTCCGCTCTAGCGGGTCAATCATAAACGCGTAACAGATAAACAGACTCACAATTTTAGTGTTAGAATGGATAAGTCGGCCGAGGGATTAATGTTTAACAATTATTTGTATTAATATGATGAGATATAAACCTGACCGCCTCCTGGAAAAGGGCTTCTAAAATCTAGATTGTATTATGAAGATATTGTTTGTTCATTATTTACCGCTTTAGTGTCGCAGTTAGCAAGGGTGGAATATTTAAATAACAGGCTCTACTGTCGTCATCTCATATACATTTTCAAACCAGTTCCGCGACTTAGTATCCGTAAAATAGCAGTATTGATACAAAACTGAGTGAGTATCGAAAGGATCACTATTCCTAATTCAAGTGTCGACGCAGATTTTATATTCCGCTAGTTTTGTGCTGATGTCGGGCCGTATTCGAAGCAGCCAGGAGTGGGAGGTGCGTGCTTCAACTTTAGCCCAAAAAACTACTAATCCGATAAGGCGAATAGTAGAGAATTTACAAGTGGAGCCGAATTCTGATAAGGAACTTATTGCATTGTCAATAGGTAAGTTTCATATGGTATTGTAAATATATGATACAGCGCGTCATTAATAGTAGAACAAATTATACCTGCCTGGCTGTCCAATAATATATTTTGGCTTAATGCACCGATTATGAAGTTGACAATTTTTTTTCAATTCATAAATTTGATTTTTGGCAGACTAAGATAATATGTTAATAAAAGATTGAATTAATTTTAAATTAAACGAAGAGAGGAGGCCTGTGCCCAGCAGTGGGATAGAAACAGGCCGTTAATAAAAAAAATAGTTAAAAAATACAGATTATTGACATAATTTCAATATTTCACAAACTTTGTTTCATTATATACACTGTAATCTTTAAACGTTGTTTAATCCAAAGATTATAGTGTACATAATGAAAGTTTAATCCACGAAAATGTTTGGTCACAAAATATAGTAGATGCGCATAAATTAAAATAGGTATTAAAACCTGAGAAATATTTTTATTGATGTAAGTAAAAGCGATCACATGACCAATAAATCTATAAAGAAAGGATACATAATTTTCATTATATAATGCTAATTTTACTAAAATATATGAGGAATGGTTGGAATAATTTTATTATGCTAATTTTATGGAAAGGAGAATATTAGGTTAGGAGCTTCTAGTAAGTCAAGGTTAACCGGGTTAGTGTATATTTGGTGGTTATTATTATTTTTGGACATGAATACGTTTTTAAAATATATGTTATAAGTATTTAGTATAGTGTATCATTTGAATAAATTTGAATCAAATCATGCGATTCTAATCGCCCATATGAATTTATTCTATACGAGTTTTTTTGCGCGTGTCTATGCAATAGAAAGCATATTGTACACTCAAATAAGGATCGAATAATATGATAATAGTAACTAAGTATGTGAGTTCATTTATTTTGTTATATAATATAATGTTTTATTATTGTAAATCATAATTTTCCTGCGAGATATTAGAAGTATCTTTCACGTGATGACGTTGAGGCTCAGAGCTGTGTAAGCTAATGTAACTACGCCTCAGCTGTGAAAGAGTTACATACTACTATATAAATATAACAATATCGAAATTACAATCGAATTATTTTGCTATAATCCGCGTTTGGTAAGATAATCTATGTAATGCTATAAAGGGGAAGTCACCACACGTAGACTCTTCGTGGACCTTATAGAATTGTATTTAACATTTAAGGAATCAATAGATGATTCATTCAATTTTATTATTGCGTAATAGCCAAATTGTTGCTATACCTACTAGTATACAGTCAATTACGACTCTGCTTCCGAGAACATTTTTCTATCATATTCTTTAATTTTAAATTAACATTTTAAGATTAGTAAATGTTGTTGATAATAATGTGTGAAATATAAATCTATATTTAACCTAAATTTTGAGTTTTTAATGTCTTGTATCGGAAACTCACTGCTAACAAAAGGCTGATAAAAAAGGTACAAAAAAGTGTCCCAAATGGCCTTTACTAAATATACCATAACTTAAGATACTTAATTTGTCCCCAAAATTGGCATCCATACGATAGAATTAAAAGCCTATGCAAACGCCATTGACCATTAATTAAATGGACAAATCAACGATTACCAAGCATGATGCTCAATTAACTAACCAGCCCATAGCTAATATAATTCATTTTCTTTTAAATTTTAGGTGACCCAACAACCTTTGGGAATCTTAACCCTCCAGAACAATTATTGCAAGCTGTCCGAGAAAGTATTGAAATACATAAAAGTAGAGGATATGCTCCATCTAAAGGTCATTACGAAGCTAGAGCTGCAGTGGCTAAATACAGCGCACACCAGGGTGAAATTAGCCCTGAGGACGTAATCTTAACCAGTGGTTGCTCCCATGCAATTGAAATGGTCATTATGGCTATCGCGGACTGTGGACAAAACTTACTTATTCCTCGACCGGGTTTCTCTATATATCAAACGTTGTCGGAAGGTCTTGGTATAAAAACAAAATATTACAATTTGTTGGTAAGTTATAACTTTTACAAATATAATTCAATGTGCAATTTTTATTTTTTTAATTTATATCTTAACAATATAATAATTCGTTAAGACAGTTTCATCTATTTCAATGTTTTAAACATAGAAATACATTTTGAACGCATGTGTTTAATATCTTCGGATTGTTTCTAGTGACTCTATTTGTTTCTTGGGTCCAATACTCCATTTACTGCAATTACAAACTTAATATATTTCTAAGGCAGCCTTACTATGGGTGAGCTTATATACCAGATACTCGTACTTTAGGCTTTTAGTGTAACAATTAATTTTATGGATACTTGACTTTTTAAATTATTATTTTATACTCCTTTACCGATTATTTAAATGACATACCGTTTCTTGGATTTGAAGGCAGCGATTAATTTAACCTCGAATGTAACCAATGTTACATTATTTAGTTTAGAACATCGGCATTAAATTGTTCATACGTCCCGATATCCATACACAAAGAGTTTGTTATGATAAACTTAACCGATGTTCGCTCGCTGCTAATCTGTTAATGAATCTGTTCTAGACGTTTCCCAGACTTAGCCTTTTGCCGTTTAAATCCCGTTCAGTGGCTTCCTGCATTCCATTAGTTCGTAAGGTTGACATACTGAAAGTGATGATTATATCGGTGTGGCATCGATTATGTTCTTAATATAGAACCATTGATTCTATAAATAATATATGCTAAGCTATTATTAAATGTGTGTCAGTTTGTTTTAGAGGTTTTAAAACTTATGATCTGATCTGATCATGCAGAGATATTCCGAACATAGTTCACATATCATAGCTATTTACAGGGCTAATTTGTTTTGTTAATCTTAATATCGATCTAAATTTGTTGACAATGTCGTGTGAAGATTGTAGTAGCGTTTTGTTTGGTTGCTTTGGGGGTGTGGTCGTTTGTGTTGTTATTGAGTACTTTGGCATCGATTAAGAAATAGTTTAGTTCCCCGACCAACGTAATTATTTTATTTTGATAGCTGTTTAATGATTTACAAAGATCCCATAACCTGACGGCCTTATGCAGTTTAAGTGCAGCGTCTACCTGTAATCCGTATAAGGCCATCTATTCAATGGTAGTTTACTAATAGAGTTGGCCAGTCCATCATATTGGAATGCTTGCTTTCATTGCTTTTACGATATATACTATATGCAGTGGCTACCCATTGTACCCATATTTAAGACAAAGAACAAAAAAAAAGTTTATAAAGCCTGATGTTGCAGACACATACTGCTTATTTTTTAATTTAATTAATGACTTTTTTGCTTATTCATTGTTCATAATAGAACATGGAACATTTTGGAGGATTACATAATGTTAATTATAAGATATTTGGCACTAAGCTTTAAATGTAAATATTACTATTATATGAACGAGTTTCCAGACGCAGAACAAGTTTCTGGTGTATTATCATTTGCATATTTGCGCCGCATTCTCTTCATCTAATCATGTATAGTTTGCTTATGTTTTATTGATCAATTTTTACTAAATTTTATTGTTTTACAGCCAAATGAACACTGGAAAATAGACCTTGATGATCTTGAAAGCCAGATAGACAACGATACTGTCGGTATAGTAATCAATAATCCCTCGAACCCGTGTGGTTCTGTATATGACAAGGAACATTTAAGTGAAATCTTAGATATAGCCTCCAAATACAAAGTGCCCATTATAGCCGATGAAATATATGAACATTTTGTGTTCTCCAACTGCAAATTCGTACCTATATCTTCTATATCTAAAGATGTTCCTGTACTTACTTGTAGTGGACTTACAAAAAGATTTTTAGTTCCTGGTTGGCGGATGGGTTGGGTAATTATTCACGATCGAAATAATGTCTTGGGAAAGGAAATAAGACAGGGTTTATCTAATTTATCTATGAGAATTCTGGGGCCTAGTGCATTAATACAAACGGCATTACCGGCCATTCTAGAATATACACCGCAAAGTTTCTTCGATGAAGTGTTGTTGTTTATCGAGGTGAGTGGAATACTTCCTATTGCAATATCTACACATATAGCTATAGCTTTAGTCGCAAACCTTTGTTTTGTTGGTATAATATTTAGATTCGAATCTATGCAGTAATATTTATTAATAAAAATCTCTTTGTAAATACATGGTGTTTTACATGAGATAAGTTTTATAATGCAATATTTAAGTAAGTATCACAAATGAACTGAGGGTTGTGGATGTAAAAACAAAAAAATACTTCTTAACTTACTTATTTAGTTGCATTAAGAATTACTGTTATAGTATAGGTAATTTAGGGACCTCCAAATGGTAAGCTAGGCATTTCTTGCTTCCAGACTTTTGTTTTACATATGTTTTTAATTATTTCCTTTCAATAAAATATAATATTTTAAATGCTACAATGGCAACTATAGTTTCGAGCAAGTTCTGTTCTATAAATAATACTTGTAAATTTTTTTTTGATGTATCCGGAAAGATAAAATGGTCTATACGGAAAATTTCCGTCAATTTATTCGATTTTATTAAAACAAACATTTAACTTTTCTTACCTATTACAGACACAAGCTAAACTAGCTTACCAAGAATTAAAGTCCGCGCCAGGCTTACGACCAATTGAGCCTCAAGGGGCTATGTATATGATGATTGAAATAAAATTGCAGTTTTTTCCTAAGTTTAAGGACGAATGTCAGTTTGTGGAGGGCTTAGTATCTGAACAATCTGTTTTCTGTTTGCCTGGGCAGGTAATAATTCTGTATTATTATTCTATGTGCAAATTGGTACGTTATACGGTTTATTAATATAAAATAACTAGCTGTCCGGCCAGGCATTGCTGTCTGGTTTCGAATTCCTTTCGAAACATAACTCAACAGTTAAAAACAGCTCCGATCGCCACAAAACTTTACAGGAACAACTGCTGGATATTAAAAGATGTGTTAAAATTTCATTAAAATCATTTAACTCGTCTTAGAGTCATAAAGGACATACAGACAAACTTTTTTTATATATAAGACGAGTATGTCCAGCTCACTTCGTAGGGTTTAATTCAAAGATATATAAATAATAATTATAAAAAAAAATGCTCCGATCGCCACCAAACTTTACAAGAATATCCGCTGGGTCAATCTGAAAATTTCATACGGATAAATATTCATTTTTATATAAAATATAGAGATAGTATTCAAAATTCTTTGATCTGATGATCCGTTTATTTACTTATTTTGTCTATATTGTGTATACTGTTAGAAGCGTACTTCATCAATTATAGATGGTAGGATGCTGAAGTATTACTTATTTCGAAATTCGGGACAATTCTAATAATATTGTTCAGGACAGGTGCTAATAGACTTACTAGCAACGTATTCAGTTTTTAGAATTAAATTTATATTCGAAAATGAATGCTGTCATTTTTTTACAACAGTAACTTAGGGAATACTGGAATGAAAATAAACTCAGACAATAATGTTTGCAAGTAAATTAAATAATTACACTGATATTGTATTTTCACAGTGCTTTGAGTATCCTAATTACATGCGAATTGTACTAACTGTACCAGAAGACAAGCTAAGGGAGGCGTGTCAAAGAATTATTATATTTTGCAAAGAGCATGTAATATTCGGTGAAAAGAGGAAAGAGATGGAGGATAATGACGTTGTCAACGGTGTACAAGTTATATGTAACAATGTGACCTAGGTCTACCTGTACCTTATTTTTATACACCACTAAATACAAACTATATAAAATATGGTTTTAATGGCTGTTACTATACTTATTATATTTACATTATTAGAATCATTATAATGTACATTTGTTTCATTAATACAGATTGTATACATTTTTTTCTTAAATAAACATTATATTGTTACTTTTAGTTTTATTTATATCCTTTACTATTTTTATATGTTATTAATCTTAACTTACTAACCTACTTCATTTTTTTTCTATTTTGATTATTTCGATCGATTTTACCAGGTGTACGAATGATCAGAGAAATGCTTGGTCATTGTTTCTTCAAAGAACTTTGAATACTAATAATTCATTTCGTTTTAGATCACCGGTGAAACCTACTGTCTCATTAAATCCATAATCTATTTACCTATATCTATATTCTACATATTTAATGCTATTAGATAGCAGTCTATGACTTGTTAGTTTTATTTATTTTAGTTAGTAGTCTATGGTTAGTATTCTATGATCGTTTGTCTGTGACTTTAGTCTGTGTAATATTTTTGGACACAAGAATTTAGAATAATTAAAGTTTATTTGAAGAAAGTGAAAAATAAAATTGGAAGATGTCACAAGTTAAATCTAATAAAAAGATAAAATGGTCCCTAGATTTTAATCCGAAGTAAGTAGAGATCCCAATTTTATATGACCCAGGAAACGCATAATGTCCGCTGTAATCTATGTATAAAATTTCAGGAACAAGTCTCAGGCAACCGAGCTACCTTTTCCCCCTGGATACAGCCAGTCTACAAATGCAAATTATACTGAATCTTCTAAAGATACAGACTCTAATCTTCTCTTAATTAAAAAGTTATGGGATGTTGCACTTGGGCCATTAAAACAAGTGCCAATGAATCTTTTTATAATGTATATGGCAGGCAATTCCATTTCAATATTTCCAATTATGATGGTCGGAATGTTAATAGTTAGACCTGTAAAAGCTTTATTTTCTACACAAAGTACATTTAAAATGGTTGAAGGTACTCAAGCAATAGGACAAAAGTTTGTTTACATTATTGGTAACATTGTGAATATATTGTTAGCACTGTACAAATGCCAGAGTATGGGACTTTTGCCTACACATTCTAGTGATTGGTTAGCATTTGAAGAACCAATAATGTTTGTAGAACATATTGGTGGAGGGTTATCTATGATATAAATTAAACAAAGTTAATGCTACAGTTATTTATTTTAAAATCATTTTTCAATAGATAATATTATTTACAGAGGATTAAATCTGATATCTGGACAGATGTTTTATTCTTTCCCACCTTTCTTTCCATATTCTTCTATTTTGGCTCTGACATAGCACTGAGCTTTTTCAAATAAGACCTTGGGATCTTCAACTTTTTCAATCTATAAATGAATGCATTAAATACTTACGTTAAACTGGTTCTATGTTAAGCCTAATTTGTTACAACTCTGATATAACAACTGTATGCTTCTATTAAGAAATGGTACAAATTTATTAAATATTCTTGGTTCAAATAAAATATGTATATTATTAGTAAGCACATGTATAATTATTACAAAAAAACAAAAAAAACCAACCATTTCTTTTTATCCAGGGCCTTGTCACATTCCTGAGAAGTTCTCTTGCAAATTGCTGCCACCGCAGCCTGCATTAAAACAAATATAAATTGAATTTAAAAAGGACAACAGAAATGTGACAAACACAAAAGAGACCATATTTATTTGAACCACGAACAAACATAATATTAAGTCAATTTTACTTATGCCCTATTTGAAAGATTAAGAAAAATATTTATACACAAAATAGTGGAAACACCATGTTAACAATAATGTCAACATGGCCTCTTTTGTGAGTTCTTTAATAATTAATGGCTTTTATATTTAATAATTAATGGCTTCTATTATTCATGAAAATATCGAAAATTAACAAAATATCAAAATTATTAGTAGAATGTAGGCTACTATTGCTTGTTTTAAATATACTCTGAGTAGTATAGTAGATCATCATATGTGTAATATTTTGGAACTACATACTCCCAATTGAAGCAAACTTTAATATTGAAATTATTAGTTTAAATTATTATATTAGTTCAAATATGGTAGGTATACATGGCACATATTAGTTATGAGGCAGCTCTTTAATACCAATGCCCAAATTTAAATTTAATAGAAAGTTCCATATAAATATTACTTAGTAATTTTTAATATTAGGCTGAGAGTGTGAAAATTCTGTCTCATTCTTTATAATAAATAGGTAAAATCTGACTTTAAACCTGATAGTTTTGTGCTATATAAACACCTGTGTAGACTCCAGTTCCAAAAATTATCTGGAAAATAAAATGTTCATATGAAAATTCTAAATTGTCTTTTAGAAAACTAAGCATGGAAGTTTCATAATATTTTATTGTCATTATCATATTTTTTGATATTTTTATATATTGTAATCCTCTATGATAAAATAGTTCTGTTTATATGTGACTGCACAGAAATATTACTTTGTGAAGTATCAATTGTGTAACTGCCTCTGTTTTAATTGGTAAAGAAAAATAAAGAAATTACGAAAATTAAGATGGTAGATAGCAAAAGCTACACTTGCTGTCTTTATGTCAAATCATAATTGGTTAAACCTTTAGAACGCACAATAGTGATGAGTGTGGCAAATTTTTCAAAGAACCAATCGACATGGAGGAACCAAGCTGAAAAGCTTTCTGGAAGATCCCTTGTGGCTAACAGGTGAGTAGATAATCTCAAATAGAACAGAGAGGCTACTAGATACAACCTGCTTTCCTGGTCTTTACTATTTTTAGCCTGTCCTGAAGGATCATGTGGTATTAAATTCATTATATCATTGACATGCAATTAAACATACCTATAACCTAGTAAAATAAAATAATTTTTTTTACCTATTACAAGTTTTATTGAATAATTAATTTGAAATATAAATAAGTATATAATATATCACATTAACTTACAGTATTCTTTAACAACCATGTGAAACAACCCATGGCAAGATGTTTGCAGTAGAAATATCAATTGATTAGAATTTTCTAAAAGCATTTCTTTTATATATTGTCATACACATTGTCATTTGTATTACTTTCAAAATAGTTTTATTTTAACATTTTAAATTTTCTTTATTGCCGACTTTATTGACTTTCTAAATTTGAAAATTTCTGTCAGACTAATAAATGTAGTTATAAAAGAAATTTATATTAACTTTTTGTTAATAACATTTAGACAAAATTAAATAATATAAAGTATTATATTAGTATATTCTTCAATACTTCTGCTATTATACTATATAGTTACTATATAGTGGGCAAACAGGTATTTAATATTTAATTACTGCTTGAAGGTTTATATATTCCTATTTTTTATTATCTATATCTACTTTTTATTTTTTATTTCATTTGATTTGACATTTGTCCAGGACCAGAAACTGTAATTTAAATTCAGGGGTAAATAAAAAAAATATATACTGTAAAAATATATAAAAAAAACGTTATTCACCATTTTAAAGGTATATTGATGTAGACAAAACTTGTTAAATATATTTAAATAAAATATTGTAATATATGTATGTAAAATTGTTTATTTACTTACGAAGTTACTCACCAGTCCTTTCAACATAGCTTTGACGATGTGAAAACAATTCGCGCTTAAAACGTGAATGAATTTTATATAGTAATTTTTGACCAATGAACATAAAGTAATGTTACTTTACAGCGTTTCTATAAGATACTTGCTTAATCTATTTTAAAAATCCTATAGATTAACATGACATAACAACTAATCTGACAGCTGACAAAATCACAGGCATGAACAAAGACTAATTACAGACACTGTATATCAGGCGATCGTCTGACGAATAACGAGGCTATACGTTGAGGGCAAAATTTTAAATTTAGTGTGGTATAGTCTATGGGATAACTCGGTACAGTTATGATAGGTAGGTATAAGCGCAATTCTCATAAAAATATTCAATTTCTTGAATCAGAATCGACTACCTTATCTGCTTCAAAATAAATTCTACGCTAATGTTTCTTTAATAAGGAACAAATAACACATTTTATATAATTCAACAATAATATAATTAAAAAAATTATGGTTATTAAAACTTACGAAGAACTTGGAAAAAGTTACACAATTTTTCTTGTATGAACTTCAGTGCTTTCAATACAAAAACGGAACTTGGATTTATATAGCAGCATTTTAGACTGATCTGTGTCTTACTATATATTAGTATCCGTGATCCGTAAAATTATAAAACTCTTCGTTTATTAAATAAATAATAATTAAATATATGCGACACACACAGGCGTCCATCCTCAAAGTAAATAACTTAATACTTGTATTTTGGGTGACAGACAACTGGTAAATATACTACATATATATTTTAAATACATACTTAAATACAAATATGCCAGGCTCGAAGAACCAACAAATTGTTTATAGAAAATATCTGCCCTCGGCGGGAATCGAACCCGCGACCCGCGGAGCTGAAGGCAATACTACCCACTACTACTACTACAACGGGCTAGTCATTTCGGACGGGTCAGTCATATTTAAATGTCATACATGAGGTTTTTTTTTAAACATCCAGTCTTTTGAACTTATTTATCTAGTAACCCTTTACTCCAAATTAGTGCTTCTTTATAAATGTTATCACTGTTGTCCGACGTAAATGGGCGGTTTTCGAAAAGGAATCAAACAAACATTACGGTTTCAATAATGTTAACATGAGATATTAATTATATAATATATTAATAAAAGGTATCAGTTTAGGTCCATCTTCTAGTACAGGGCTTTGTGGGAGTTGGCAAGGATAGTCTTGATAGGGATAACTACTTAACCAGTGTTCGCATTTCGTTCCCTGACATGTTGTCTTGACTACATTCGATAAAAAGGTACCACAAGAAGGTAAAATTCTTCATCGACATAACATACTAATGCTATGTTATGTAGTAAAACTAATTTATTTATATTCAAATATATTTAAAAATATTTATTTGTTCAATTCTGTCATGCAATAAAATATCATAAGACATTTAAAACCGCTTAAGAACATAGTCAATTTTTTTCATAATACAATACAGCCTTAATTCTAAACATACTTTCATTTATCACACTTATTTACAGCTTTACACTAAAGCGCGCACACACGAACATACATAATTCTAAGTTCTTGAGTGATATGCTTATAATTATTATCATTATTACGAATTACAGTCTGACGCACAAAGTATTCAATTCATTTTTTTTCAAATTCAAAACTTAATTTGATTTAAAAGAAAGTTTAGGCAAGTATTATGACAGCAGTTAATGTTATTGTGCGAAGTTGCTTATTTGTTTTATTTTAAATATTAATAATTATTTAATATCTAGATTAAGTTAGGAACAAGATTATCATTGTATATTCCATTTCTTCTCCCCCTATTACTTAACATCGTGACTATAGTTATTCACTAAATCATATAATGGAATGTTGGTACTTTAAAAAGTGATTGAGTAGTTATTATTGTATTTCGTTAAACTATTAGTTAGCCTAATAAACTATGACAAACAAATGAACAACCTTGAGAAAGTAACTGCATTCAGTATAATATATACGTTTATAACTATTGTTCCGCATTTCGGAAAAGATATTGTATGGCATCTTCGTGAAGTGCTATTACAAGCATTATTATTCCGCCAGTTAAAATGCCGAGGATTGCTAGCACTAAGTGAATACTTTTTCCTTTATTGTTTTCATTAAGTTCGGGTACTAAATCTGCTAGTGCGATATAGAAGAACGTTCCAGCCGTTGCTGCGTATATCCATTGAGATGCCGATTCATGGTCTTCAGCAAGCCATATTCCGCCTGCCATACCCATAAAGCTGAGAAACGAAGAGAGTAAATTGTAATACAAGGCTCTTTTAATACTCATACCGGAACGTAACAACACTGCAAAATCTCCCAATTCATGCGGAAGTTCATGGCAAAATACGGCAAGTGCTGTTGCAAATCCAGTAACAGGATCTCCGCTAAACGCAGCTCCTATTGCAAGGCCATCTGTTAAATTGTGTAATCCATCACCAACGATTACCATAAGTGCTGTTGATGTCATTGGACGTTCTACAGGTGGTGGAGGTGACCCAGGCATCATTGCACCAAGTTCTATAGACTCTATTTGTTTTGTAGATTCCACTTTTAGGTCTTCAACAGTTTTACTTGGGGCATCATGGGAGTGTGCGTGTCCGCCGTTAAGGGTCTGCATAATGGCTTCAACAGCGTAAAATAAGAGTATAGTAAGAAATGTTACGCTACATTTAAGGATTACTTCAGTCTCTTCTTGTGGTTCATTGGGTGGGGTCCCATGTGATTTCAGAGCATGCGGCATTAGATGTAATAGTGAATCTCCGCATAAAGTACCTACAGCTACCGCTACTAGAAAATGAATCACATGACTAAATATCACCGATTTTAACATCGGTACTATTGCTACACCCAATAGCCCCGTCGCACTAATAACCAGAATGCTCAAAGAGGCATAAACCCATGCTGGAAAAAAATATTGTGCATTAGTGGTTAATATATGTGTATTATATCACAAAATTTAAAAAACCCAAAAGAATCGTATGAAGTTACTTACTCCACACTCGATCCAATTTTGGAGAAGGTAGTTCGGACTTAAAACAAGATCTTTGATCAAGTTGGTAAACAAGAGCTGGACACATTTCTAAAAATGTTTTTGGTTTTATATTTATAATGCCCGGTTCGCTTTCCATACCATAGACTTCTAATATTTCTCTTGGTGAGAGGCATGGTTTTTTCAAAATTGGTGTTGCTGGAACATAAATAGAAAATGCATTCAAAATAATAATATTTCTTGTATGTATTCTTTTATTTGATTTCGATTAATCTAATCCAAGATTGTAAAAATTGCTTAGCTATAAATTATTTAAAAAAAGCCTGATTGTCAAATGAACAGAAATTAATTATAAACAATAAATAGTTTTAGTTACTCTTTGAATTTTTTAAACCTTCGCGATTCATACTAATTATTGTATAAATAAATCGATCGATGTAATTAAGCAGATGTTCTGCGATCGCTGACTTCGTTGGCTGTCTATTTGTATAAAGGTAATTCGATTTTGTCGCGATGTGACCCGTTTATTTATACAATAATTAGATATGCATATAGACCGATAGATAAGAAAATTTAAATCGGTCGATTGATTACTGATTAATCCCAAAATATTCAATGTGGACGCGGTTTATTTAACATCCTTTCTTTTTTTTTTCTTAGCTACCTTCATCATGGGGGGATGAAGCCTATGTTTGGCGATTTTCCTCTTCCATTCCAGTTCTCACTTTTGGCTCACACTTTCATACAACATACTTATTATTTCTTTTTTACGTCTCTTCCATTCTGTATAGTGTGGGATGCCCATCTATTTCTAGCTAGCTATTCTTTTTTATTAGGTTAATGATTGTACACTTTTCGTTTTTATTTTTACATTTTCGTACTTTTCATATTTAACACGTTTTTATACTTTACAGTTTTAGTTTAATTGCTAACTTAATTTTATTTCTTATCTTATTATTGTTCCTAATACAACATATTTATATATGCGTAAGTCTATCTGTCTATTCGTAATGTTATTATAATATCGATGAAATATGGTATAATTCAAACTATAAACCGGGCTAAAATATACGAGTAGGATAAAAATAAATACTGTTTTTCCCTGGGAACCAGGAAATACGAAATAGTAAATAATCAAACATGTTATGTTCTATGGATTTAGTAGTAGATGATGTCTAGTATTTTCTAAAAATCACATCCATTGGTTGCTTGACGTGAGAGGAAGACAAACACACTTTACCATTTGTGATAGGAGCATTAGTATGGCTTATCAATGAAACTTTCGTTTATTGTTCCTTTCAATTCGTGTTCGTATACTCTGGTTCTTCTTCGTCAGCCGATGGACGTCCACTGCTGGACATAGGCCTCTTCATGGGATCGCCACACCACACGATCTTGCGCCGCCTGGATCCAGTGGCTCCCTGCGACCTTTTTGAGGTCGTCTGTCCACCTCGTAGGGGGTCTACCGACGCTGCGCTTTCCGGTGCGGGGTCGCCATTCCAGCACCTTAAGACCCCAGCGCCCATACTCTGGTTATATTGTCGTATATCGAGAATTACAGGACCATAATAGGATAATGGCGGGCTCTTAAATGATGAACGCACTTGACTCTGAATGCATACCAACTGTCTTCCTATAACATGATGTGAATAATAAAGTCTGGCCATAAGGATGATTATTTAATATGATATAATTGTTAAAATCACTAATTATTTTATTCAGGGTCGTATAATAGACAATAATTCCTATCTAATCGTATATTGATAAAGCCTGTTTAATTTTTTAAAATATTATTATACTATAATCTATACGCATGCGATGAAACGCGTGAGATAACATTGTTAGAGGACAATTTTTTTTAAATATTTGTCATTTTTAATTGAATTTTAATTGTTTATTTAATTTTTTAATTGAATACAAACCAGAACTTTTTTCTTATAAGTATTTCGTACAGCTTTTTATTAAATTAGATACACTCTATAAGGTACTTTTTTAGATTTTACTTTTTTTTAAGCTGAATGACTAAAGGTCCTAAAGCCAATAAATGAATTTAGATCATCGACCGTCATCGAGGACGTAGCCAATCAACAGAGATTGGTCACAACGATGAATATACCGTCAATCTAGTTCAAAACAAGCAAAAACGCCATAAGTTTTGCTTTAGCAAGTAATTTATATCACGTTCTCTTTAAGAACTGTTATTTCACTGTGACTTTTTGTGACAAATTTTTCCTACTTTGCAGGAAACGTATTAAGTCCATAGGTTTCAAATTTCTGCTATTTGATGTAGCGGAACGGATTACGTTATAAATTATAAGAAAGAAAACACTTGTGTCATCAGATTAGGATTAAAGAACGAAACATGCTGTCGTTAGAGATTTAAGAACAAGACATACTTTGCATGTTATTGAAAATTCTCAATTTAGAACTTGAGTATAGGAATTCTATATTGCACGTCCAAATAAGGCTATACATGTATAAGTAACATTAATTTTTGATCTATCGTAGAACACTATTTTGAGCTAAGTTATTGAAATGCTAAATACGTTGAAAATTTTCAGAGATTTCGAATAGTACATTCAGTTGTCTTTTTAAATTTTAGAATAGGATGGTTGTACTTCTAATTTTATTAAAGCCTGATTGTTTTTATGTGACGCTTATTATTAATTATTAAGGCTATTTACTTCTTTTCTAGATATTCATATTCTTTGGCTAGAAGAGAGCTTATTGATTTTATAGACCTAACAAGTAACGCCTAATTCTATAAATTATTTAAAATTAGACTTAACAAGAATAGTATTTTAGATTTTATTAAATCGATAAAACGTTTCAAAAGTTAAATTTCTAATATAAATAAATAAATAGAATGTCTAACATACAATTAATTATCTCAAGTTGGTTGATCTCAATTGTAGATGACTGTCTGTTAGCATTGATCTGTAAATAATAGATCAATAACTATATGATAAAAAATATGGGTGCTCTGTAATAAACGTTTACTGTTATTTTTAGCATTGAAAATAGCGAGAATCAATCAAAGTTTTTTGCTTTTTTTGCGACGACCTTTATGTATAATGCGGTATAAGATCAAACGCGAACTTCAAAACAATAACGGGGTTTTCAATTTTTCCGTATTTCTGTGCATTTTTGGGCGTTGATCTCCAAAATCGATTTTTCCAATTTAGACGCTGTTTTCAATAATAACTAGTAGAATGCTTCCATTAACAAAAAGCATGTTATTCGAAGGATCATGTACTGCAATACCGGTAAAAGCACATTTTTCGTTTCGCTACTAGAGTTCTCATTAAGGCACCTTTTTTTTAAAAAACAATTAAAAAAAAAAGAATATTATACTTGAAATGTATTTTATATATGGATAGATTTTTTATGAGATATGGACACATGGAAAAGAGTCAAATTAAAAAAAAAACCAAAGAGCCCATTTTGAGAAGATCCGCATTTTAATCACTCATTCAGTCATGTAACTATTGTTCATAACTATCCACTATTTCTTTTATAACGCACTCATCAGAAATAAACTATAGTAAATATAACGATGAAATGAATTAATTAATTTATTGTATGGAAAAGGGATTGTCGTCCGTTGTTAGGAGTTGAACTCTGGTTATCTATATCTATACAAATATATAAAGCTGAAGAGTTTGAACGCTCTAATCTCAGCACTACTGGACCGATTTAAATAATTCTTTGAGTGTAAGATAGTCCATTTATCGAGGAAAGCCATAGACTATATACCATCACGCTAAGGAATGAATAGGAGAGGAGCAGCAATAAATAATATTGCCAAAACGGCACAATTTAAAGCTTTCCTTGCGAGCGCTAAGTAAACGGTGAAAGTAATTAAAAAACCATGTATTACAAAATTGTTCCCGACTAACAGTTTTAAATAAAAGTCCGCGACATCATATGTCTAGCTTTTAAGTTTAATTCACTTTAACCATAATTAAAATAAGTATTATGGTTGACAGGTTGTAATTATTTGTATAGACTATGCGGTGTACCACACAATGAGTAGAGTGACTGAGCACCGTGAAGGTCAGCAGTTCGCAGTGGTCGGTACCTGTCACTATGATCATTTCCCTCAAGGACCGCGACAAAGTTTAATACTGTTGGAGTGACTAAGTCGTCATTAGAAACTTCAAGTTTAATTTCCGTGTCCTGCTTTTTATTAGTGCATGAGTTGCCTGGTGCTATGAATACAACTCGCCTATAAATAGTTTACATATATTGTAAGTTGCTTAATTCAATACTTCTGTAAAACCAGTAAAATCTCAAGCTTTATACACATTTTCAGTGATGGCTAGATGGTAAAAGATCATTCAGGGTTGATTGTTTTGTAAGTTAGTTGCAACGCCAAGGAAGGTCATGTCTTAAAAAGTGAATACCATTTGCGGCAAACATATTAAGATTATCAGCCTGAAAAAACAGACTAAGGGATAGGACGTGCAGTGACAGACTTACGTCTAGGCCCGTGAGGCTCGGGCTTGGCATGGCATGATTTGAGGTGCGGCATAATTTCAGGGACCACAAACAGTCACAAAGTAGGTCCCTTTTACTCACTTACTTTCTTTCTGGATAGGAGGTTGCACTCGCGCCCTCTTGCACCCCGCTGCCGGTGCCCATGGGAAACGCTGTTACAGAATTACCGGAAACATTTGTAGAAGACAATTTGAAGTTTGAAGAAATTACTCACTTGTAGAGAGTGATCTTCTATGTCGATGCTGTATATCGTGGAGCTGCCGGAACGTACCGTTTATACGGTGCAGGGCAATATCGTGCGGGGAAGTGAAAACTCGCCCTCCGAGCCCTAAACTGTCCAGCAGATGCTCAAACCCCTGAAACATTAAAACGAAATTAAGAATATTAATTTAATTCGCTGAATTAGGCCGTGATCGCCCAGGGTTGAGAACGTGCGACTCCCGGGCGTGCGAAACCCCTGGCAGTTACCAAGGGGTTTTTCAGTTATAACTTATGTTTCTAATTGATAATGGTGGTAATGGATTTAAGCTTGATACCAACCATGACCCTGTTTAGCACGGCACCGTTAACCTTAGAATAAATTGTCAATGATGAATGAATAGAATAAATTTGGGCATCTCAAATATTTTGGCGCCCTCCAAATCATGCCGCATAGGCCCAGGCTTAATGGGCTTACGCGCAAATCCAGCACTGAATAAAAGCAATTTATTACACGTTTTTCGGTGAAGAAGAGGCCTATTGGATAGTATTTATTCCAAATGTTAGCCCAGTATGTAAGCCTCAATCATGATAGGTTACATCAATAAATTAGCTGTCAAAGCGTAATAAAAAGTCAGACAGACTTTTGCTTTCATATTATTTAGGATTTGAATGATCAGAGTAATTGTATTTTAAATAACAATATGAATGTAACCTTGTGTACCCAGATAAATATAAATTTCGTCAAATATTATTAATTCTTAAGTATAGATTCAAAAGTGAAAAGAAGAATGTGATGAAAACTGATTTCACGACGAAAGTGGGACGTGATGTGATGTTGCTATCTAAAAAATCATATGTTGATCCTTGATAATTTATACAACATCAATATTTTCTGAAATTGACTGAAGTTCGAATAAGTAAAAAGTGTTTGTGGGTTATAGTAATGTAATTCATATATATTTACATTCATATAATACATATATATTATAACGTGAAACATGAATAAATTTCGAATAATTTATAGAATTAGGCGTTACTTTGCGGAGATCCATAATACAAAAGTAATAATAAAATTATTTTGCTATAATCCGCGATACAGTAAATAGAAAATATATATAGTGTTTAATGTATGTGGTGGAAGTGGTGGAGGTTTGTGCATGTGTTTTTACGAATCCTGCACGTATCGGGTATGAAAATACTGATAGTCCACTTTACTCTAAACACTATATATATTTTCTATTTACTGTATCGCGGATTATAGCAAAACAATTTTATTATTACTTTTTTAATAAATTCCAAGTTGAAGGTCGAATTTTATCGAAAAAATCTAAAATACATGCAATCATACGCTATTTATCCGAAAGATATAATGTTTTATTTATTCCATCTCTAATGCTATTTATTATTGTTTATCTTACGTTATAAATTTTACTTTATCTAAGAACTTTATACAGGGGGTAAACGTGAAAGGAGTAACGTACGTAGCGATATTTAAAACGTTTTTGATTCGTACCACAACTGCAAAAATACAAACAAATATGCATTAGTATGAATTAAATTTCTTATGGCTTCCTTTTCTTCCTCTCCACTCCTTCTTTTTCTTCACAATCGGTAATTACGAATACCAATTATCGTTTATGATCGCCTACGTACCAGGTATTGTCGATATTTCGGACACGCATCATTATTCGGGAATCGCTGGATGATATTATGAGATTGTATGTCGTGTGGACAACGGCACGATATTCGTGCCGTTTATAGACGAATCACATGATCAACTATCGTAGGCGATCATAGAACAACTTATAATGGCTAGTATGCCCTTTACACTATCGTGCTTGCGCTTAAAGGTATGTAATCCTTGATTTTGAAGAGGAGCCATAATATTTTAAATATATATGCCAGGTTGACTAGTTATTCATAAAAATCTTTAGTTACCATCAGTACACAGACTGATTAAACTGTATTTGCTAAAAAATTCTAAGAGATTTGACAGGCAAAAAAAGTCTTCTGATTACTGAAGCTTCTCTATTAGTTACATATCCATTGAAGCGCATAGCCGGATACTATCAAAGTTAAGTAACAGGAAGCGGAAGTTACCAATAAAAGGATTTTAAGGAATCATTTTTTGAAGTGTTGATAGCCCAGCGGTGAGAACGTGCGACTCTTCTGAAAAGGACACTTGTCCTTTTAAGCCCCGGGAAGGTACCAATGAGTTTTTCAGTTAAACCTTATGCGTGTAATTGATAACTGCAATTTATCACACGCTTTTCGGTGAAGAAAAACATAGTGAGGAAACCTGTGAGGAGTTAGAGAATCTGAGGATACGTCTAAAATACCAACCCCCATTGGAGCAGCATGATGGATCTTAACTCCGACTCTTCTCTAAAAATGAAGAGGTGAGGCCTATACTCAGCAGTGGGATAGTAGCAGGCCGTTATTTTAATTCTTAACTAGATATGGTCAACTTCTATTAATTATAGTTAATATAGATACCGGCTATACTCACGGGCGATAAGGTCGTGTAAAGAGCTTGTTAAATTTGATATGACATACTGAGGCTATACTTTATTTTATTAAGCTTGTTATTTAGGTTCAGCAATCAGGAAAGCTCTATTAGTCTTATCTATATTTTAGGACAAGTGAATGAAACAAAAGAATATAGAATAACTATATATTTCGTTGGAACTTAATATATTTTATCTTTTAATATCTTTATAACTTTTCTATCTTTACTCGAAATGACTCTACTGCCAGTTCGGAAATGCTGTCACCTGCTGAGAAGAACTGGTAAGAAACTCAACAGTTGCTCTTTTAAGAAATGAAGATTTACAATAATATCAAAACAAAGGACTATTCTCTCTCTAAAGGTTATTTCGTTACATCAAACCAACAACATCATAATAATTCACTTATTGGAACTAAGTGAATTATACAATCCTCATTATATTCACAAACGACTCGAATAGTCACCTTAATAATATTTAACAACTCTCTTTATATTACAGTACAATAAGACATTTGAATTACGTCAGTTAATTACCATTATTTCTCAATGATTTATCTATCGACATCTATTCGACACGTGAACTAGTTCTAGGTTGATCAGAACATCAAATCATTTTTAGGTATAAGTAAATAACACTATACTTATCTTAATCTCGCCACAACTACTTCACTTAAAAATGCTTATGAACAACTTTACTCGGCCAGACCTCCAGAGATACTGCTCATGTTTACAACTGTTAACTATTTTTTTCAAATCTCCCCTATTCGGTTGTGAGAAACATTTCCCTTAAAAAAAACAGAATTGCCTAACGGCAATTCTCAGTAAACATACCAAAACAATAGTTTTAAAACGAATCCTGTGCCAGTACCATTTTTTGTCTTCGTTTTTTATTTAGGCGTTTGTATTGCAACGCCGCTTTCTAAACAGATGTTTTAATATTTATGACCCTTTACAAATAATAAAATCAAAACAGAGCCAAAATGATGTTTTGAAGTAAAAATTAACAAAGCTTGTTAATTTTTGTTAGAAATAAGAATGATATTTTTACATTAATTCCTTATATTATAACACGGCCATACTGACAAGTACTTCGTTCTCGAAGTACATAGGGAAACCCCTTAGCAGTTTGTATAGAGTCATATTACATTAAGATTAAAGATTCTTATTTTATAATTGGATAATTTAAACTTATCTCTTAAACCTGAAATGTAGATCCGTACATACATAGAGCTTAGAAATGCATTAATTACATTACAATAAGACATTTGAATTACGTCAGTTAATTACCATTATTTCTCAATGATTTATCTATCGACATCTATTCGACACGTGAACTAGTTCTAGGTTGATCAGAACATCAAATCATTTTTAGGTATAAGTAAATAACACTATACTTATCTTAATCTCGCCACAACTACTTCACTTAAAAATGCTTATGAACAACTTTACTCGGCCAGACCTCCAGAGATACTGCTCATGTTTACAACTGTTAACTATTTTTTTCAAATCTCCCCTATTCGGTTGTGAGAAACATTTCCCTTAAAAAAAACAGAATTGCCTAACGGCAATTCTCAGTAAACATACCAAAACAATAGTTTTAAAACGAATCCTGTGCCAGTACCATTTTTTGTCTTCGTTTTTTATTTAGGCGTTTGTATTGCAACGCCGCTTTCTAAACAGATGTTTTAATATTTATGACCCTTTACAAATAATAAAATCAAAACAGAGCCAAAATGATGTTTTGAAGTAAAAATTAACAAAGCTTGTTAATTTTTGTTAGAAATAAGAATGATATTTTTACATTAATTCCTTATATTATAACAAGCTCATGAATAAGTGCCCCGGACGGGTTCGAAATTAGTCGGGCTAATCCGATAAAATTAGACGTGAGAATAGCCGGTATCTATATTAACTATGAATACTACTCACGATAGTTTAAATTTAAAAATTCTATTAATTACTCATATCAATGAAATTTTATGACCAAATGTAATGAAAAATACACCAATCAAGTATATATGAAATGAAGTGATGCACTTAGATTTAATTCACCCTTTTAGATAATTTTAAATCAATAATTATCGATAATACAACAGGGATAATAAATATTAGCCTTCTTAATTTTCAATATTGATTTAGTTCTGACTTATTACTGATTCAACATCGCATCATATCTATAATATCACACAATGATTGTTTACAAACGTTTTCAACGATTGGAGCTGTTTAATGATTTTGTTAAGAGACGTTTTTATCTACATTATATACTTACACTAGCTGTTCTACTACCGTAACAATTACTCGCTACATGATCACACACATATATTTGTGTTTAGGTGTTTTTAGCATAATTTGAAATATCACATGAAATGTATAAAAAAAAGTGTTATATAGTACTTCTGTTACTTCTTTCAATATTTATTTTGATGACAAAGTTATCTGTTACTATCCCACTGTTGGGCATACGTCTCTCGGTTTTTCGGACAGAAGGGTTAGAGCTAATGGCCACCACGCTACTCCAATGCGGTTTGGTAAGTTGCATATATCTTCAGAGTTTTCTAGATATATGCAGGTATCCTCATGATGTTTTTCTTCACCTGATAAATTGCAATAAGCATGTAGACACATAAGTTTTAACAGTAAACTGCTGCCCGGGATTTAAGTCGACAAAACTCTCGAGAGAGTCGTGCGGTGTCACCTGGGCTATCGCGCTGGGCTATCACAGTTTATGCGTGTATATAGAGAAGTAAAAACAATGGAAATAATAATGTAAATAAGGGTTAGAAGTATTTAGAAAAAACTATAACTCTTAAAAACCCATAGAAGAAGACGACTTCTTGCTGGCTGATTTTATAATATTTCTCCTCACATAAAACCGTCCGTAAAACAGGAATTAAATGGTGCGAATAGCACGATATTCCTACCGCCGCCTCGCCGCCGCACAGGGAATCGAAACGAAAACAGCAAAAACAAAGTTTGAAACTATAACTATATAACGATACAGTGAAAAACCCAATCTATTTTCTACAACCAGTGCGTATCTTAAGTCGAACTGATGACACTGCTGTGTTTATAGCCTATTAATATTTTTGTAACTTTTGCCTACAAATTCTTGGCTTCGTTACACGTTATTTTTACTCGTTATTACGATACGTTTGTACATCTGTAGGGTTGGCACTACGTCGTAATAAATTAAAATACAGATAAACTTGCCCACTTTAGAAATTTAGATCTTTAGATTAGAAATTTATTTTAAATTAATATTAATTTCCATTGTAATGCCGTGTGGTATCCGGCAGAGTAGAATATACAACCCTCATTTCTTACCGAGGTGTCGTAAAAGGCGACTAAGGTGAGTTGACCCACCGTGTGGTATCCGGTTGAGTAGAATAGACCACCCTCTTCTTACCGAGGGGTCGTAAAATACGACTAAGGTAAGTTGACGTCAGTTGGGCAGCCGGTCGTAAAATACGTAGCCAAGTCATGTGACAACATGTTTGTAAGATGTAGTGCCGACCACACTTAGAGTGGGATAAGGGCAGGCGGATGATGATGATGATTAATCTCCATTGTAATGTAATTTGTATCTATACATTGTTGTTTTATATAATCCACACCAATATTATAAATACGAAAGTCTGTTTGTTTGTCTGTCTCGATGCTACGCTTTATACGACGGTTTTCAACACTAAAATAAGTGCGAACCGTGTTGCGGGCACCGCTAGGTCTTATTTACATTGATAAAACGATTGGGTAAAATTTTGGAGCATGCTTCATTGAAACTTTAAAAAAGTAGTTTACTAGCTGAATGTTACGGTAAGTAACTAGTAAAATCTTTAAACGATCAAGCTATGTTTTTAATTTTCTATGATATAGTTCATTATTGATTCGCTTTACAAATTAGGTTTCTATTTTAGATTTCCGGTTTTGATAGAAAATATTATTATATTTTTTCCGATGCAAAGCTGTGTAGAAATTATAAAAATAAATCAGTATTACCTCTTTCTTCTATTTGTACTATTGGTACTGGTAAAATCAGTAAAGTTTTAATTTTAGACATTATCATCATATATAGCAGCTAAGGTTGTGCTAACTTAGTATCTTTTAAAACTTAGGCGTATAGTAAGAGATCCTTTTTAGTCAAGAAGTAACCCTATTGATGTGTAACAAATTCAGTTTTAAGAACAATGCTCTTGGGCACACTTTTTCTTAGTTTTATGATCTCGATACCACTATTAAAAATAGAAGATTAGGATTGCCGCGCGCACACCTGCTATTACGACAAATTTACTATGCATTTTTGTTAACTTTCCATTGACATAAGTTACTATAGATACTCTCATACAAACAGCAAACAGGTGTTCGCAAGCCGGAAAATATTGTCAAATGCGATCACTTCGCATTGACACCCTTTTCCGCATAAAGAATTAGCCTAGCGATTCAGCGCGGAAACGCTGACAACATTCTTGGGACAATTCCACGTGGGCATGATTTGTGTATACTAGCAGTAAATAATGTAAATAATTTAAAATAGACATACCTTGTACATTTTTGTTATAATAAATAACATAATAACTTAGTGTTTTTTAAATTTTGTGATAAATTAAATATAATCTTTCAATTTTCAAACATTCAATTTTATATTGATAGCAACAAAAAGGCATGAAAGTTTTTCCTTTAAATACCTATATTTTTTTGTCTTTCATTTTGTTTTAAAAAAATACATAAATATCCAAGTTTTTTCCCTTACTCTCTCAATAATAATTAGTCTTTGATTAACAGGAGGAAACGTTTGCTAGGACAACGTCTGCCCGGGCCCTTTATCTTATATAAAAAATGAATGTTTTTCTGTATGTCCCATATAGACTCGAGCGGATGTTCCTGTAAACTTTGGTGGCGATCGGAGCATTTTTTTTTATAGCTGTAATCCATATATCTTTGAAATAAGCTTTACGAAGCGGGCTGAACATACCGATTTAAATATGTGCATTTTCCTACACCGCATTTTATATACATTGTCACCGCAGCCTTGTTTTTGTTTAGTATTTTAATCTTCTCCTTCAAGAAATTCCTCATGAATGTAAATACATATGAACATTGTTACTGAGTTTGTTTGCTTTTGACACAACTGCTGTGGTGTCATATTTGCATTATTTGCAATCGTTAAACGTATTAAAAAAGTACATTTACATGTACTTTTTTTCAAAAATGATTTTTTTGTGATTACTGGCAATTGGAGCTTCTTACATGCTAAGAATTCTCATATATTCAATTTAATTTTTACCATCGCCCGTCATGGTGATCGATCTTACAATATAAAAACAATGTAGCTTAATTTAGAAAAAAAGAAATTTTACATATTACATAGTACTTTAAAATGTAATGTAGTGTCTATATTAACTGGGACTTTTTGAGTAGACATAACTTGTCAAATTTATTACACATTATTCATTCGATTAGGAATTTATTTCTCATCAACTTATATGCATCGATATCTAGAAATTAACCATTTTCAGGAAAATTATTTCGTTTTTGTTTATTACCAATACGATGTACATATTATGAAAATGTGGTAACTTCTAAAAATAAAATGTAAAAAGCCAAATTGTTAGAATGGTAAAAGCATTCTTGAATAACATATCAATATTGTTTGTAAGCACTTTATAAAAAAAAAATATAGAATGTTTCCAAACCTCAACAATAGTTAAAAAAGTTTTTGCATCGAGATGAAAGTTATTGATCAGACAAGAAAATTTTACTCTCGTAACTATTTATATTTCTCTCTACACAGATTATTGTATTACAAATTATGTATTGACTGGCCCGTTGGCGCAGTGGGCAGTGACATTCAACTTCGCAGATCGCGGGTTTGATTCCCTCGGAGGGCCAACATTTTCTATAAACAATTTGTTGGTTCTTCGAGCCTGGGTGTATATTTGTATTGAAGTATGTATTTAAAACTATATACGTATATATTTACCAGTTGTCCGTCACCCATAACAAAAGTATTAAGTTACTTACTTTGGAGATATATACGACCGTGTGTGTAAGTGTCATTACATTACTAATCCCTAAAACTGGTCAGCATAAATCAAAAACAAGTCTATTAACTGCGTCCGACTTATCCTGCTTGGATTTAAATTCGCAACTTCCCTTTCCGCAGCCTACTAACGAATGATCACCGCGGACTCTTCCAGTTGTATAAAAAAATGACGTTTTGTTTGATTATGTTTTGAAATAATCGAATACGGCCCTTATAAAAATGGCATCTTTCTATTCTTACCATCAAATATAAATAAAAATTATAAAACAATAGTTACGTTCTCTAACCTTAGTAACATTCACACCATAGAACGAATATCTGTGACATTTATGTCGAAGTTTATAGTTAAGGTAGTATTTACACAAGTTATGGTGTTTGTTTGACCAGGAGTATAAAACTAATTGGAATAATCTGATGTTTATAAAACACCAGTCGGTAAGCTCAATTGAAAGATAGTCAAGGTTCTTTCTCTAACTTTATATTTATGCATTTAAAGTAATTTATATGTATTGATAAAATTTTTGACCTATCAATTTATAATGTTTTTCTTGATTTTATTACAAATAATTTGTCAAGTTGTCTGTAATGGATAGGGTGAGGTTTACATTTGCTTAAATAGTCTTTAATTATACTATTATTTCCTATAGCTAAATTAAATTGTTTACTAATGTCATAAAGTTAATTTTCTACTTACGTAGGTTACGTTTCCGATCAAAAATTATCATGGATAGTTATATTCGTATTTAATAATAATTATTAATTACATATTTTATTATTGTTATCATCTCAAGATTGAAGAAAAATTATTTTATTATAATAATTTACGACTAAAATTATCGTTTAATTTATTGACGATCATTATGTGGGTATTTTATAATATTCTTTCATGCGCCATGTGTAGCTCTTTCAAATAACTATACAATTTTAAATAAAGTTAACGTAAATATAGGTTAGAGTGGGAAGTCAAAGATAATATCGAATTATAGAATTTTCGTAACGAAGCTAGACGAAAATATTTTGGACGATATAATAGATTAAGCCTTAAGATAAACAAGATAAGTAGTTTTCGATTTTGATAACCAATCAAATTGTGTAGTAACTTTTAAGTTCGATGAACTTCCGCTAGCGAAATAAGGAAAACTGATTTAGAAATATCGCCTTTCAGAAAATTTTCAGATAAGTCCCAAGTTTGATGTGAAATTCGTTAGACTGACTATAAAATGTTCTCTCATCTTATATAATGGTAAGAACAAATGTAATAATTTTTCGATTTTATTTGTTTAAAAATTGAATCGAAAAAAAAATGTTTTAAATTAGCAAAGCTTTATATATAACAAGTTTTCTATATTATTAGCTTTTGCTAGCGACTTGGTATGTATGTAAAAAGTAACTCACGTCACTCTAAGCCCTTCAACTATCTAACAAACATCACATCGATCTGTTTGCTCCATTTGGATATAAATGAACATTCGCAATTATAATTTTTGATATGTTTATTAATCAGAAATATGTTTGGAGCTTTAAAATCATTTGAAAAAATTAACAAACCTCGAACGTGATGACTCCTTTGTCCCCATATTTGTCGAAAATCTTGGAAATAAAATATTGCTCAGCGGGTACCGTGTTGTTATCGAGTTGCAAAGTTTGCAGATTTCCGGAGGCGACTGCGCTAGCCGCCAGGAGCACGATGGCCCACCTTGTCAACATATTAGTGACTGAGTGCGCAGACGGCCAATGCGCCGGCGGCGTTCCCGCGCCTTCGCACAACACTATCAGACGATCAGCTTTAAACGAAGCCCGTCTTAACACTTGCCGTCACGATGCGCGATTCGCGCCTATTTGTTTATTTATCCGCGATAATTGGCAACGAAATCGCAAGACAACCTCACCATCACCAGGCGTCTTTGTAACATGAAGCTAAGTGTGCGTCTGAGACTTTCACCTGACAATCACTGGTGTCTCTGAGGCCGGTTCTTATTTTAACACCGTTACTGATAAAGAGGTGTGTTTACGGCTCGCGGCCATTATTGCGATGAAAGTGTATCGTAGAAGTCACTTTGTCCAAGTATTTCAAATAAATAAATAAATATATGGGACATTTACACACACGGTCGTCCGTCCCCAAAGTAAGTAACTTAATACTTGTGTTATGGGTGACGGAAAACTGGTAGATATACTACATATATAAGTTTAAATACATACTTATATACAAATACACACCCAGGCTCGAAGAACCAACAATTTTTTTATAGAAAATGTTGGCCCTCGGCGGGAATCGAACCCGCGACCCGCGGAGCTGAAGGCAGGGTCACTACCCACAGCGCCAACGGGCCAATCAGCTAAGAGGTTGTATGGATTTGTTACTCACGTTGTAACTTAATGAGCATGTCTTGTTATTTAACCTGCAATTTTTTAAATTATCAATGGGATGTTTTAATAAACATAGTCGTAAGACATCTTTGAAAAGGACACAAAATAGAATACTAACTGATGAGAAAATATAAGGTGATATAAAACTGCACTTTAATAAGTACACATGATTGGGTATGTTTGTACTGATTAACTAAGACGAGCACTTCTGTACCTGTCCAGTGTTTTATTCTAGGAATAGACCGAATCCAAGATTCTATCGTTAGCCTGGGCAGGTGACAGGAGTGTTAACTTTTTTATTTATATTTAATTTATCTTTAAGTAATGAGAGCATCCTGCCAACAAACTGCTTAGCAGTTTGTTAGAAAAACTTGTAAGCAAAAAAATGTTAAATTGTAAGAAAGATAAAATAAATAAATAAGGCAAAAACCTCTTTCTTTAAGTGCATTTGGAATATATCCTATTTTACAGACAAAAATAAATACGAGTAATAACAGGTTTTTGCATTAATGTTATTTCGATTGAGTTAAGCCGATGTGCTGTATCGTAACGGATTAACAAGATATTTTCATCTTGCATAAAGAAGTAATGACACGTGTCTTTATCTCATTGATATTCTACGCACTTGAGATCGCAAAAATATGCGATTGCGTCTTTCATAGTTATTATCAAACATAACGTGTACCTTATAATTGAAACAATAAAGTAGGTTGACTAGTTTCAGTAAGAATGATATTTATCGTATAATTAAACTATGGTTCATTAAACCTTTGTTCAACTTTGACATTATTTACCATAAGCCAAAAGAAAATCTCACAAGGAAATTTTCATATCTCAGAAAAATTATAATAAAAAAAATATATTAAACATGGGCTATATGAAATTTACAAATCTGCACTAGAACAAAGTCGTGTATTTAATTTTCTGTGTCTAACTTAAGATTTGATTGCTCTTTAATAGTTCAAATTTCAGATATATAATATGCCATTATCAATTGCCATCCCTTTTGAGGAAAGATTGTTTGGAAAAATTGTCTCTGATAATTACGAATTCCTACCATTGCCTTTCTATATAAGAACCTATAAAAGAACGAAAAATAAAAGAATTATGTTGTTAATTACTGCCAATTTGTTAATTTTGTTTTAGTAATATTAGTAAATGATATAAACAATTTTCTTATTTCGTTTAATGCCAACATAATTAATGGCTATTTTTTTAACTTATCTACAATAATACATTATGTTTTTGCTTTTGAAATTCGTATGGAAAAGTATACTTTGTTCTTTTTTAATTAAATTATTTTCGAGTGTGTGTGCTGATTGAGCTAGCAAATTCAAATTTAAGCACAGAAAATTTCTTATGTAGCTTAAAATATGCTACAGTTTATATTATATATAGCTTCAATATCAATATACCTCAAATTACAGTCTAAATACAACAATACGAAATTCGCATTATTATATTATTATAATAAATAATATAATAATATAATAAACAATTTGATCACCATCAAGGTGATGAGACTTAGGCAATACCTATTGCTTATTAAAGTACTAAGTATGTTTTATGCTCTTTCTACAGTTTAGTCGGGAAACAAGGTCTGTATACCTTTAACCTCTAACCTCAACGACCATAGGGGTAAAGCTATAAAACTTGCAACAATTATACATCAACTGTAAATCATTTACTTGTTTATTACGTGATTTATTAATTTTTCAGCTTTGATAGCATAAATAACGCTATCAATAAACGTCTTATACTCAATTGCGCAAACAAACAATGTTGATTCATCAAGGCGAATAACGAATTGGAATTAACAAGTATTTTAACTAAAATGCAATCATTTTGACGAGATCAGAAAATTAAAATTACCATTGCGGTATATTTTCAAATCATTATATTTATCAAATTCTTATTATAATCTCGGGGATAGGAAATTTTTTCATAGAACTCATGAAAGGCATAGAAGGCATGAAAAAACAACATTAGTAGTACGAAATATGCAAAAAAACGCTTTCCAAAAAAGAAAAGATTTACGAATGTCGTCGCTTACTTTGTCGATGTATTTATATCATCATCATCGTTACTAGCTAAAATAATATCCCCAACCTATCTACCTGTATTTCTGTTGTCAAAATATTAATCGTAATCCAAAATGAATTTAATGTTTATATCTATCAGTTACCTCGCAATGGGAAAAAATTATATTATGTACATAATATTTCTTGTTCATTGAAGAGTGACCACAACCTTACTTTCATGCGGTCGAATCGCAAGGTCCCTCAAGATTTTAATTGAAATTTTTTGTAAGCTAACATTGACCTTGCTTGTATTGTTATCTGTTTATATAGTCATGGATAGGGATAATAGACAACCAATAATAGTCACCTAATACCTTTAATCTTTTGATTAAGCATTAAACGATTCCACTATCTTACCTAAATTCGATATGCTACTACGCACCGTTGATACCTACCTCATTTTATAAGAGAAATGTAATAGTTTTTATTCAGTATGCTTTTATTTTGGGATTAATAGAATTTTTGTCCTCTCTCTCTAACTATGTCATATGGATGTATATAACTTTTATAATTAATTTCATTCCCTGTATGAAATACAAAAAACTCAATTTTAAAGATTTATGATAACGTTTTTATGTCTGTTGATAATGTTAATTTATGTGACAGTATTCGTCAAACTCAAATTACAAAATTTAAAAAGGAAATATTAAACATTTTTTTATATATAGTTGTATCTGCATGGCAACTATGTTTAAAGATTAATATGTAAATAACATGGGAGACGTTTTGGAATAATATGCCAAACATGTTTTTTAAACATTACCGACACCAAAAAGATAACTATTAATCTTATCTGCTTAAGATTTATAATATACTGATATCAGAAACGGATTTTTGACGATAAATGTTTAGTTAAGTCAACTCTAGTTCTGCATGTAAACTTTATATTTCTTACAGACAACGAAAAAGCAATAAAATGAACGTTATTCCAATCAAACTCCCTGGCGAAGCCAAATCAAAAGACTGTATACGATTCGTTAATTAAACTTGGCGTTATAATAACACAAATGAGTTTGTGGTAGATGTAAAAAGGATGAGACGTGACCGCTAGGAGTCTTTAAATGAGCAAAGCATATGGTCGCCATGGATATTTCACTGAGTGAAAACCCAATTAACCAAAATTTTTCCCTTATCGTCTGCTATATTTATTAAGATTATTTCCTGTAATCGCGATTTTCCTGTAATATGCAATCGATCGAACACTAAATTATGATTTTATTTTAACCTATCTATTATCAAATTATATATATCAGTCTTTAAATAATCGTTAAATTGTATGCACAAATCAATTTTAGTTTTCTCAAAGATATTTAAAATTTTAGTTAAAAGTACTACATATTACTTTTCTATTCGTTTTTTGATTAAAATGTCATCCTTTGTAAAGGTAATAAAAAACTAATGAGTGAAATAAACCAGAATTCGTCTTTGCTATTAATGCACTGCAGACCCTGGCTACGCGTTGCAGTGAGTTTTCGACTTCCCCTTATGATTTTTTGGCCGAGTACTTTTTATTTTATTTTGCGAGATTCTATTATATTCATCTTAATCATATGGTGTAAAGGATCACAAAGTTAAGCATGAAAGGGCTACAATAAGGTTGTGATTCCTGTGTCGCGACTCAGCAGACTTAGCAACTCATTCGTTGGTCTCGGTATTAGCTTTAACAATAAAATTCCGCAATCTGTACTAGACCAATCTACAGAAAGGTTTAAATTAAGAGGAATATGTTTATAAGTAAAACATATTATGAAATTGAAGATTAATTGGATGATGATTGAAGGCCTGGATTTGGAAATCCTATCAGCTTCAAACAAGGCTGCGTTTTAATAATGTAAATTTGAAAATGTTTAAATGATTGACCGCCAAGTTTCTTGCTGGTTCTTCTCGGTAAAAGCAATATTTTGAACCAGTTGTAACTTTATTAATCCTGTTGATCCTTGATGATTTAAAAGTGATTTAAAGAGCTTATTTGAATAAAGATTATTTTGATTTGATTTGATTAAAATACTGAAGCTTAGTAACGTATACAAATTGAAACATTTAGGTAACTGAAATAATAGTAGTAAATAGAGGTGAAATGGGCAATGTATTAACGAAAATAAATCAATAATTTTAATTGGTTATCCTGTTTACTTTGAAAGTATTGCTGCTACTCACAATTTCAATGTTAAAACGGTCAATGCAATCAATGTTTAATTTCCAATCATATTACTTGATCAATGCTGTACATACTTTTATTTGCCAAGTGCACCAAACAAACATTCCCAGCTACCGTCGCATCGCAGATAGCGGGAGTCAATATTGCCTTGACTTGTGAAAGAATGCAACTTCGTCCGAATTAATGGTACAAAAATATTTAACTTAAATATTGTGATGCTCATTACGTAGTAAGTTTTAACGTTATGATGTATGTCCTTAATTGTTTAATGTGATTGTAATCCAAATAAAGTTATTATTTTGTACATTTAAGGCAATATTCATTGACCGCTTTGCAGCGACTGTTGCTTATCTTAAAAATTCAGTTTACCCTAAACCACGTGATAATTTTTAAATATATTTTTATGGAAACTTATGTTGTAAACGTATGATAACTCTTACAATTAATGAGTAATGTTTGTGTTCATTTTAACGGTATAATTAGTAGTTTGTGTATTTTAATACAATATTGAACTCAACCAGAAATAAGAACTATTGTATGAAGCGATGCACAATGAGAGAGTTTACTCATTCAATATAACCCACGCAGTATTAAAGTGACCTAAATCAAAAAAGTTGTTTTGTGGTAAATTGCAATAAAGTAATTGCATAACTTGGAGGAACAAGAAAACACAAGCTTTTTAAATATCTGTTAGCGTGATGTCATAGATGGCATGACATTAATTTATTAATACGGGTCACAAGGCACTTTAAGGTACTTATACGATTTTGAGGTGGTACAATATTGGAGATATAAAAATATAAGGGTCACATCGCGATAAAATTGTTAAAATCGTTTAAAATCGTTTAAAATGATAGTGAACCTGTGTAGTGCTTGTGTATTGTGGTGGAAGTGGTGGAGGTTTGTGCATGTGTTTTTACGAATCCTGCACGTATCGGGTATGAAAATACTGATAGTCCACTATACATTACACAATATATATAGTTTCTATTTACTGTATCGCGGATTATAGCAAAATAATTTTATTATTACTTGTGTATTAATAGAAGGTTTAAATTAAGAAGTAGCTAATTACTTTGTTTTCCTATTAGGAATAAACATATTTGAATGATTTCTGCAAAGCTGGTGTTTAATTTAATTTCTTCAATATACTTGTCGTCAATGTACAGAAACACGTTTAACATTTTTGTAATGTTATGATACAGATAATGAAAATAACCGATATTTATAATGTAACGAATGTATAAGTGTGTATTACAAATATATCAACAATATGAAGGTAAACTTGCTACTGGTTGTTTGTAAATATTCAGATGCTTATTTTACCGTTGCATATGGCATTCAAACAAAATCAAATGTCATGAACTTACGACGATACCTTATAAGTTTTACTTTTCTGTCATTTCATATTATACCAATCGTGACGTAGAAAGTAAGCCATAGGTCCATTTTATTACTTTTTCTATTTTACGTTACTACTTGCTACCAAATAAGGGTTGCTACTTGAAACCCTTTTTTAGATAAAGAAACAGTTTATAGACACTGCAAGCCGCGAGAGGCGGTATCGTTAGGGTAAAGGAGTTGGATTCTGGTGCTGCATTTTATTTCCTAACCTACTAATCATAGCCTTATGGCAATGATGATGATTAGTGAACTATTGGCATAATAATAAATAATATTGAATTTATAATGAGAAAACAATTAACGTAATAACCTCGTATTGTATCTATTTGTAATCTATCCCATTACGAGGTTCTCTCCTCATATTATAGTGTATCATCTATGGTACCCTCTACTGAGGTCGGAACAAAACTATCTCATATTATTATAACTAGAATAACATAACCAAATATAATTTCCATGACTTCAAAAATATCTGAATTTTCTTCTTTACTAAAAAGTTTTCTATGCAAGTGTATATAAGTGCTAAATAACAATTTATCATTTTTATTATTTGTTTGTTCCACTTTCACGTCTTATCTTTATCAATTTGAGCGGAAATTGGTTTATAAGTAGCTTAGGAGTAATCTTTATCTTTACCGTCAAAAAGATCTCTCATACGAAAATTAAGGAAATTTTGTAGTATTACATATCTACGAGTATTTTGAATGAACGGCGATGTATATGTACTCGTCTAGATAAAAAATAAAATGCTTATATATTCTAGTTCTCCGCCGTGTGGTATCCGGCAGAATAGAATAGACCACCCTTCTTTCTTACCGAGGTGTCGTAAGAGGCGACTAAGGTATGTCCCGTGTGGTATCTGGCTGCACAGAATAGACCACCCTCACTTCTTACTGAGGTGTCGTAAAAGGCGACTAAGGTAAGTTGACGTCAGGCAGGCGGCCGGTCATAAAATACGTAGCCAAATCATGCGACAACAGGAGCAGGAGGGCAGGAGGATGCCGATGATGATTCTAGTACTCTTATAGTATAACTAATGGCTTCAATATCTTAAAATATCTTGACTGGGTCGTTGGCGCTGTGGGTAGTGACTCTGCCTTCAGCTCAGGCGGTTGCGGGTTCGATTCCCGCCGAGGACCAATATTTTCTATAAACAATTTGTTGGTTCTTCGAGCCGGGGTGTACATTTGTAACTATGTATTTAAAATTATATATGTAGTTTAAGGCGCTGAACAGAGCCAAATAGGCTGACTTTAAACACGTTTTTAACAAAAGCTATAGGGATGACGATTAAAAGAAAAATATATGTTAATATACATCATATCTCAGAGAGAATGTAAGATTTCAAAACATGATTACGATACTTTTTTTCGATAAAAAAATTGGTAGATAGACCTCTGATTTTTACTTTGATCGTAAATATCTCTAATATTTATCAACAAAAATTGGTAAAATTAATAAGACTAATAAATCATTATAATATAAAGAGAATGTAAGATTTAAATTTTGAATTAATTAAGATATTTCATTCAAATTAAATATTTTTTAGAAAATAGCAAAACTGAAACGAGTCATCGTCTCGCTTCTCTTTTACATCTACGAATATAGACAGTGACCGCTGAGGCGCGCTGCTATACGGACGTGCGTCGCTTGCTGCCGCCTTTTGTGACTATTCCTTGTTGATAATATGTCTTTTTTAGGTGTTTAGTTATAGTTTCAGCATACTTAGTTTTATAAGATTAATTAGACATAAGTTTTTTAAATAAATTGTACAAAAAAAGTTTGGATAAAATAGTGTACACCTACAATGGGTGTTAAAAAATTAAGTGTGTCGCTACGCCGTCGCAGAAATTGTGGGCGTGGCTTATATGCCGAAATCTGAATTTACGCCAGCTCTGTTCAGCGCCTTAATTATCAGTTGTCCGTCACCCATAACACAAGTATTAAGTAACTTTGGGGATGAACGACTGTGTGTGTAAGTGTCCCATATATTTATTTATTTATCTTCAATTAAGCAATTTTTTGTTCGTTCCTGTCCTTAAAGGAATAACGGATTTTTTCCTATATTTTGCATTGGCATTGGAAATAACACGAGACTAATGGTTTTCCTATTTACTTGAAAGTATTTGTAAAAATTGTTTTGTATCATAACTTTGTGCCTCGAAATCCTACAAAGTAAATTTTCTTCTAGTTTTGTAGACTTTTTTTGCTACTAAAATTAATATAGTAATAGTAATTTTTTGGACGTGGTGCCATCTAATGAATGAAGTGATAGAATCAAACAAGATAGACAAAGAAAAAATATAGATGATAGAATTTTTCGTTTTGATATAAGAGTGCGTCTTATTTAGGTTTAGGATATATGACTTATAAATATATTGATTTAGTAAATAACACTGATAAGTAACCCTTTGGGAAACTTAGTATTTGATGACAAATATTCTTCTGCAAAATTTGTTTTGCAGACTTATTTTGTAAACTTATCTTGTCGTGCAAATATTTTGGCGACAAAATTTGTTTATCTCGGCGTATGTAACATGTATGGGCTATGATATTATATGTAAATCGTTATCAATTTTCTTGCACACTTGATTATACAGTTTGCTGCTTATAAACAATATTATTATACATTTTAGTAGTTGAAACCAACATATATGCAAAATCAATAGGTTTAAGTTTGATTGAATAATTTCTCCTAGTTGTTAAAAGTTTGATTGCGTAGAATATTCCGATATCATACATATAACTTAGCTATAAAGAAATAAAGAAAAGTGACCACATTTTTATTGTGACAAAGCGGGGCAAAGGAATGAAATCATAATTACAATATAGTTATATGTATAGTATATTTATTCTATATACTCATTTAATTTTGAAATAATAAATATTAACGAAGTTTAATAATAATTAATAAATATTTGTAAAATTTAATAATTTGAACACCATGATTTTTAATCAAATTAATTTTTTTGTTAAAAAAACTTTTTTTATTATAAAAATTTATTTTTACTTTTTACGAAATTCAGATATTTTGTAAAGTGGGAGATTTTTGCGGCGGGACGCGGGACAGTCCACCAAAAAGCTTTGTCCGGCCAAAATTGGACGTGTTTTCACTAAAAGACAGAATTGTTCATGAAAAAAGTTAAAGTATATGATTTTTAAGGTTATATGAAAATTTGGTCAAGTATATAAGGATGATTTGTTTCTGCTTCAAATGAAAGTTTAATGTTCTGGTACGACGAATTAAGAAGAATTATGTTTTGGACTTTGATCATAACGATACCTTTTACATTAGTACATAACTTATCATCTTCCTGACCTTATACCACTCTAAGTGGGTCGGCACAACATGTTACAAACATGTTGTCACATGATTTGGCTGCGTATTTTACGACCGACCGCCTGCCTGACGTCACCTTACCTTAGTCGTATTTTACGACCCTTCGGTAAGAGACGGTAGCTGTTCTACTCTACCTGATACCACACGGTTGGTCAATTTATCTTAGTCGCCTTTTACGACGCCTCGCTAACAAATGAGGGTGTTCTATTCTACTCAGCCGGATACCACACGGCATACATTAGTACAGAATTATTTCATTAAATTTATATTGATAATTGCAAATAATTTTTCACTGTTACGAATAGAACGGCTAACGTTTCAAATCTGCCAATTCAACGGAGCGTGTAACGGGCACGTAAGAACGATTCGAGACGTTATAAAGCGTTTCAAGCTTGGTAACGACGTCTCTATTGTGTGCGACCGAGGAAATTGAGGTTTCATAACCATTACGGAACTGAAAAAACGTGCCTGTTGGTATAACGTAATAACAAAAACTTCTTTAGTAAATATAATGGCCAAGGATACCGTTATACCTTAAATTTAATAGTCTTCAAATCATTCTTTATTCAAGTAAACTTGTAAACAACAACTTTTAAATCGCCTACTTTATTGCTGGCTCGGAAAGCTGCTTCTACCGAGAAGAGCCAGTATATTCGGCGCTTGCTCTTTATAAACAATATAATTCTTATAACTAGTTGCATTTACAAAAGTAATAATAAAATTATTTTGCTATAATCCGCGATACAGTAAATAGAAAATGTATATAGTGTTTAATGTATAGTGGATTATCAGTATTTTCATACCCGATACGTGCAGGATTCGTAAAAGCACATGCACAAACCTCCACCACTTCCACCAAAATACACAAGCACTACACAGTTTCACTATCACAAACTCAACAATCGTTTCGCCCCGCAACCGAGGCATCATCAGGAGATAGACTCCACGACAAAATCGCAAAGCGAAGCGTTATGCAAACAAGCATTGTTATATAGTAATCGGTTCATCCCCACCTTTACCTCTGAACACGTGCAACAAGCTTGAACTTGAAACATTTATCTGCTCGTTGATGAGGGTGCCATTGTTATGCTTAATGATTTCTAATTGTTCCAAAATATATATTTTGGAACAATTATATATATTTATATATAATTGGAACAATATATTTTGGAACAATTAGAAATCATTAAGCATAACAATGGCACCCTCATCAACGAGCAGATAAATGTTTCAAGTTCAAGCTTGTTGCACGTGTTCAGAGGTAAAGGTGGGGATGAACCGATTACTATATAACAATGCTTGTTTGCATAACGCTTCGCTTTGCGATTTTGTCGTGGAGTCTATCTCCTGATGATGCCTCGGTTGCGGGGCGAAACGATTGTTGAGTTTGTGATAGTGAAACTGTGTAGTGCTTGTGTATTTTGGTGGAAGTGGTGGAGGTTTGTGCATGTGCTTTTACGAATCCTGCACGTATCGGGTATGAAAATACTGATAATCCACTATACATTAAACACTATATACATTTTCTATTTACTGTATCGCGGATTATAGCAAAATAATTTTATTATTACTTTTGTATTATGGATCTCCGCAAAGTAACGCCTAATTCTATAAATTAGTTGCATTTAGTCATTACTATCTTGTACTTGATCGAAGGGTATATCCACGCATTCTTATCTTTTATGTAATCTTCAATAGTATACTAGGCTTGTATCAGTTTTCTTCAAGTGCAATAATGAAAAGCGATTGCGAAATTTTATTATAGAATCTTATACGAAAACCCACAAAGGAGTTACGTACTTTTCTAAGTTTTCTAAATTTTCAAAGCAGGAGCAAGATTGTCTATTGTATGCATCGCCATATTATCTTTAAAAATCACTTATGAAAATACAACACATTTTGTATACTCCATGTTGCTACTACGTTTGCCCATGTAGCACAGTGGGACAGAATTCCAAAAATCTGGCTAGAAATAATGCTTTTCAAAAAAAAACCATGTGGGATCCAATATGGCTATTAAGTGTATCAAAAAATCCATATTTTTCAGTGAAATTTTGTAATTAGGGGTTTTTAGGGTTGCTGATATCGTGGCGTGATACGGCGCGCGACAAATTCGGTAGCTCAAATTTGGAGACCCGTGTAATAGTCAAATTCGAGCTAATCGACATTGTTCCTGCAGGAACAATGTCTGAATGTCAAGAATGAGTAATAACACCCGTTTGGGTGGATTGTTTAATCCAATTAAGTTGTTTGTTAGAGACATCATTCACCTAACAGTCTTTAAATGTAAAATGTTGTTAAAGGGTTTTCTTTTTACTTCTCACTTGTCTAAGAAGTAAATAAACAGAATATTAAAGATATTATCTTTTTTTATCTTTCCCAAAAAATATATTATATAATTAGATATTTTGGAAATATCAAAAGGGGTAGAAAAAAAAGTTTCAATTAAGCCTAAAAATCATTTTCGCTAAAAAGACTCAAATTATAGCCAATTTCGTATTAATCTTTCGTAGCTAATTCTCAAGGGATTTAAGAGGGCGCAGTGCCTATGACTGCGAGTTTTTGACGGTTGTCTTATTAAATTGTGATATGATTCGGTAATTGGGTGGGTAACTTATCAGTTACCCACCATAATAGCTTCACTCAAATAGCTTAAAGAAGCCATTAAATTTTTTTCGTACTCCTGGGCCTCATAGAGGTATAAATCATATTTAAAAGTGTAAATACATTATTACAGCAGTTTAAAACCACTGTTAAAAAGAGGCTGATACAGAAAGCCTACTATACTGTTGAAGATTACTTAGATGATAAAGATGTGTGGATATAGGGGCACTTCTACCCTGTACAAGACAGTAATAAATAAATGTAACTAGTTCTAAGATTTATATTTTAAAAAGAGCAACCGCCGAGTTTCTTGCTGGCTCTTCTCGGTAGGGACAGCTTTCCGAACCAGCAGTAAAGTTGACGATTCAAAAGCACTTGTTTACAAGTTTACTTGAATAAAGAATATTTTGAATTTTAATAAAGAGCACCACATAATTTACAGTACTTTCAGAGAGTTGTCCGATTTTCTTTGGAGTTTGTGTTCTTATTTGGACCTTCTTGCAATTCTGTTTGGTGGAAAGTTTCATTTGTCACAACTTGTCAGATGCTAATTTTTTAAAACAAAAGAGACTTGTCGCGTAACGTGTTGACTGAATGCCTATAGAATTCACTTTCTAAAAGTAAACTTTCTTCTACTGAGAGATTGGCCTTAGAGTAACAGCGCTTCTAAATGGCGCGCATGGCTTGACGAGAACCCCCTTAAAAATCAGCGTGGCGCTTAACGTGTTAAATAACCTTTCCCTGCTTTCTTACTAGTTAGGAAGATTGGATGAGGTTAATATGACAGTGTAAATAGCCCCTGGTTATGAGGCGAGATAGTATAGATATATTAAGTTGAAAGATATTTTTACCTAATCTAGCAACAAATTAAAAGTAATTTTAAAATGGTATATAAAAAAACAACGTTTTTTTATAATTATATAATCTATTAAAAAAGTATTAACCTACTTGTTTTTATTTGTTTCTCAACATTTGAATAATTGCCCAATTAATTATATGACGTTTCAAATCTTGTAATATAATCACTTGGATAATGTATCATGTAATGAACAAATTTATTTATTTATTTATTTTAATAGGTACACAAAACAGAGTACAGTCGGAGAAGTACAAGATAAAACATATGTATGTATAAACTTAAAACTAGACAGTCATCCAAAAAATGTGTACACATCATGTTTAGTATAATATTTTAATATTTTTGTTTAGTATAATTGTTTAGTATTAGAACAGAATGAAATTTGTTTAGTATAATTTAGGGGTAAAATATTCAAAATTTATTTCAAAATTTATTTAAATTCATAATTTATTTGAGGAACTACACAAATTAAGAAACAATACTTTGTAAAGAAATTTTATTAGAATGTAAAAATCTAATAGCAACTTAATCTTATTGTACAAGAAAAACGTTTATATACTTTGATAAATTTATCAAAGCTTAACATGATCACAAGCGCACAATAAATTACATAATTGCGATAATGCCCCCACGTCTTTTTCCACAATTCAGATCTTTTTATATGCCAATCATAATTCTTTCGAATTTTCCGGCAAACTCAAAAACATTTTTGAGCAGGTTATGTTAAAATTATAACAAAATGTCTGGATCCATCGTGGTTTATTCTTCCACACAATAAATACATAAAATACGGGAATACCAAGAGCAATAAGTGCTAAGCCGATTCCTACTTCGACCGGGCGTGTATAACAAGAGAAAAGTACAAGGAATGTGCAAACTATTAAAAATACAATTGGTAGAAGTAGGCTAATACGAATTGGCCTAGTCAGTTGAGGACGAGTGTGCCGCATCCATAGTAGACCGGTGATAGAACAGAATATGAAAATAGTTTCAACTATAGTCACGTAAACCATCAGTGATTCTACGTCGTTGTACATCAATAGTATTAGCGTCACCAAACACTGGAAATAAAGAAAAATTTTATTAAACTTCAGACGCCTTTAATAATTTAATGAGCAAATACTACCACATCAGTATCAACATTTTTTAATAGGGCGATTATAATAATAATATAATAATAATATACGTTTATTTCAGACCAATGATCCATAATTGTTAGTAACAATTATACTTATAAAATATGTTAGTAAACCTTAACTCTAAAACTTAACCTATTTCATATATTTTGCCCCACTAACCGGTGCACTAGATATATGGACGTGCACTAGATATATGTGATTGTATAAATTTATTTGAAAAAATCTTTGAAAATATATCCAATTCACTAAATTACACTTTATTACTTTAAAGATATAAATATCTCTTACTATTCGTAGGTTGTACTTATTGATCATAGATAAATTTTTCTTTTATTAGTAGAATTATGCATTTTTGTAAGAAAATTGTTTTTAGAAAGGAAAAATACGTTTGTTTTTTTTTTATAATTTTTGGTGATAAACATGTTGTAATTAAGTTTTATTTATAAAAAAAAATTATGAAAGGTAATCACAAAATTTCAAAAATCAATATTTTTATCAACTTTGATTATTGATATGAAGATTGCATCTCATTTTTAAATTGAGGTGTTAATATGTGATTTGCACGAATGATCGAATTACTAATTATCCGCTCTTTCGTATAATGATATAACTTCAGGTGTTTTTGAAATTATAACAATAAAAAAAAATTAAATATTCAACTTACCATAAATATAAGTGATGGCACAGGAGTTAACCGCTTTATATCGATAAGAGAAATTGCCATTGGCAAATGTCCATTCCTGGCCCCAACGAAGAAAAGCCGGGACGATGTGTAGATAGCGCCGTTGAGCGAACCAATGGTACATAAAGCTACGAAAAGTGGCATGATCCAAGACATGAAATCTAGAACCTTTTCACTAAATGCCACAGCTACTGCTTCTGAAGCAATTATCTCAGCGTTCGTGAGTACAGCGAAGTAAGCAATATTAGTAAGGGCATAAATTAATGTCACCACTGGCAACGATATACAAATGGCACGAGGAAGGTTTCTGAAATAGAAATAAATCAATTACTTACTCTTAAACTTCCATGTACATATATTGCAAGCAAGTATCAAAACATTTAAGCTCGATACTTGTAAATTTTTGCGGTGCGGAAAATACTATGATACATAACTTGACATTATTAAAAACTAGTTTTTGCCCGCGGCTTCGCTCGCTAGGAATTTTGTGTGCCACAGTATCTAAATTAATTAAATTTATGATTCAATTTTGGTCATAGTGGCTTCCACATAAAAGATAGATATATGCTGTCGCAGACTTTTATTTGGAACTATCAAAGACGAACAATACAACAGTACATCATCTTTGTGTAACTCTAATGGTTTAGGCAGCGTACGCCGAGATAGCTCTCAGAGGCCAGATTTATTCCGACTTTATTGACATGTATCGTTATATTACATAAAATCATTACAAATTGTAGCCTATATGTTATTCCGATGTATAACCTATATAACTGTAAAGTTTCATCCAAATCCGTCTAATAGTTTTTTCGTGTAAGAGTAATATACATCCAACCATACTCACAAACTTTCGCATTTATAATATTAGTAGGATAAGCACAAATAATTTATAGAATTAGTCGTTACTTTGCGTAGATCCATAATACAAAAGTAGTTATTAAATTATTTTGACATAATCCGCGATTAAGTAAGTATAAATAATGCGAAATGTACAGTGGATTATCCGTTTTCATACCTAATGCATGCAGAATTAATAAAAACACATGCAAAAAACCTCCACCACCGCTACCACAATACACAAGCACTACGCTCACTATTACAAACTCAACAAACGTTTCGCCCCGCAACCGAAACATCATCAGGAGATAGACCGGATTACTTTTTTTTACAAATAAGCTCAATCATTTTTTAATTAAGACTATCGTGAGTTATACTCATGCTTAAAGTATTGAAACTGGCAAACGCCTTAAAGTTCTCATCAATAAGAACCTCGTTTGGGCTTGAAACTTGTCGGGCGTACCTGATAGAATAAGATGTCAGTTTGCTACACATTAATTAAACTCAATCATCTCAAATTAGTTGTTTAAAATAAAATTAAAGATTTTTTTTAAAGTAAACTTTCTAAATTTTTAATTTATTCCTGCATTTTCACTACATCACTTACTTGTAAGGATCTTTTAGTTCTTCCGTAACGAAGTTGAGATAGTTCCAACCGGAATAGGAAAAAAGTCCAATAGAAAAAGCGATGGCAATATCACCCGGCTTGTCAACAGTGCCTTTCATTATATTCTCCAAGTTCTCCGTGTGCCCATTGAACATATGGACTAAACTTGCGAAAAAGGTGACCAACAAGGCCAATACTTTTGCTGCAGTGAAGGAATCTTGGACCCGAGTCACCCATTTCACGTTGTAACAGTTTAAGGCGGTGAGAAAACCTGCAAACAGATTAAGCATAGCTCAGCGCCATAATATATACTGATAATAATTAATATATGAGATTATTCCCATTGATGATTCGGTTAACGTTCTTATTGCGAAGAGCCTCGATCAACACCTTAAAAGGTTTTAGCTTAATTGTTGGATCAAGACTCGGATGCATTACTGGAAATGGTACGTATTGTGAGGAAGTTACTCTTGAGCTCTAACCATCGGTAGCTTAGGATACTGCCCCGATTTTTATGTTTCTATATTTATTTTGTTTTGTAATTAGATATATTCAAAAATGTTAAAGTTAGTTTCGAGACAAATAAAAGAGAATATGAAATAATACTATAACCATTATTACTTATGTTTTGTTTGATATACTCAATTATATAGTTAAAAGTGTTGGATGAGTGTGGTCGTCATCTCTTAAAAAGTTCTTCCATTGATCAAAGAAAACAATCAAAGCCATAAATACTTGCAAGGCTCTACCGTCGTAGATCTTAAAGACATACGTATAGTAGAGTACCGGCCTCTTACTATCCTAGTGCTTGTATGTCAAGTCTCCTCTGTCCTTTATAGAGATAAGTGTTGGAGCCTAAACTAACCACGCTGCTCCAATACGGTTTAGTCGGTCACAAATATCCCTGGAATTCACTAGAGATATGCAAGTTCTCTGACGATATTTTCCTTCACCGAAAAGCGTGTTGTAAATTGCAAATATCAATAAAAATCCATTCCAAAAAGCGATTTTCATGTACGATTTACAACATATTAAGGTTTATGCATTTCGATTTTTGTCTACAGCACCACTTACCATCAGTTGAGATCCTAAACAAATATTCACTACGCTTCGTTGTGACTGAGTCTAGAATTTCTCGTTTCCGTGGGAACGTAGAAACTAAATTGGACCGCATTACCAAAATCTGGTTTCGTCCCGATGCAAAATATAAAGATATTACTAATATTGTGATACTTTCACTTGAGTAATATTGATAAAATTAAGAACAATTAAAACTGAAATAACATATTGAAATAATAATTAAAGTTTTCCTTCGGAAACAGGCAAAACTAACAAAACGTAATTAAAGGTACTTAATTTATAAATGTTATATAAACGTAATTAAACACTAAAGTCGACGCGAACGAAGTCGCGGGTATTACTAGTTGCTTATATTCATGATAAATTCTATCCAGGGCAGGAGGTGTAATTAATTAGTGTTGCCGTCTATACACCTAAATACCAGTTAGATGTTAAATGCAGTTAGAGCTGCAAGCAAGCTCCGCAGGTTCGCGCGCCGTGCTCGCTCAACGATTTGATTTGGCTAGCGAGTACTCGGATTTGGATGTGTTTTACTCTCCACCGCTCTAGCTCGCAATATGAAAAATTACAAAAAGAGAAATCGTAATAATATGTTATATACTTTTGATAATATTTTGATTTTTATTGTATTATTTGTGTTGAATGTCTTTTCTGTTTTATTTTTACGATGTTATACAAAATGCACCAGAAGATGAATTGGGACACTATAATTTTTATGAATTCTAATATATTTTTTTTGTTTTATTTAATTTCCTCTCAATAGCAATAACATACGATAACAGTACGTGCCGATGTTATGTAGTTTAATAGTTATATTACCTAAACTAGTAATGTTGCGGTTACGATGTGGGACAAATCCACGAAAAACAGATGTCATGTGTTTGCTTTTAAGGACGTTGTTTTATATTTGTGTACTGGCGGGATTTGATTGTCAGAATGGTATCTGACTTACATTAGTTTCTATATGTTTTGGTAGGCTATAGTAGTAGGAGTATTGGTAGATGCAACTGTTAGGTATATATATTTTATAGGTGTTGCTATATAAATACGAATTTGGGCATCGATTATAGAGCTTATTATGGTGAGGAAGTTGATGTGTCTATGGATATCATATGTAACATGGACATCTATTACTGTATGCATCGATTCTGTAGCCTCTGCCCCCGGAATGTCAGCAATCGGAATTTCGAAACGGGCCAAACGCCACGCTCAAAAGAGAAATAATCATAAGACATTAATGGTTGGAATAACGTTGTCATAAAATCGGCTAACGTATCCCGTTTTTTCGCAGTCTGGGTGTATGTGCTTATAGCACATCAAGCCTTAATTTGTTAAATATTGCACTATTATAGTTATATGATAAGGGTATTATTTAAAGAGTAAATTTCGTAATACGGTCCGATAACCTTTGACTTTTTGTTTATTGGATCGTTTGTTTCAAAATACTGAATTTACTCGTGTGTGAGTACTCGTAGATATGCAAGAATATTGCAAATAAAGCCGTAGGATGCTGCTATGCGCAATAACGAGAGCACATGACCCTACCGAGGGTTCAAACCGCCTTTATAACAATTCGAGCTAAATGCAGCCACTCTTCGCTGTTGCTTAATCTAATATTTTAGGCCTGAGTTATTAGTTAACGACTATGAATTTAAAATATCTTGTCACCTAAAAAGGGATTATCTATTTAACTATAATACTATATGAAACAAATTTGAATCTTTAAAGTTTATTTATCTTAGAACATAGTACACAGTTAATTACTTTAGCGTTTAAATGTTAACATTTTTGAGATAACAAATTTGTCTAGTATTAGTAAAAGGTAACATTGAATCTAAACTGGTCGTTGTAAAGAGTAGAAGACAACATTTACTACTCTTATCATTTTGTTACCAACGAAATGTGTCATAATATTATTTCGTTTACTTTCTACTTTTAACTTACATTAAAGTTTGAAAATAAGATAAAAAGTTATAGGTTATCGGTAACTAACTCGATTATTGTGTTTTATTTGCCATTCTTTATCTTATCTGCGGGTAATAATGGCAAGCACAAGGGTCATTCAAACATAACAGAGACAAGCAGAGATAATAAGCAATATTAAAGGAATCCCAAGTTTTGAATATTCAAGAATTAATTAAAGATATATTACTAGAGTTAGAGGAGTTACAAACGTAAATTTCAATTAATAAAATAAAGGTTTATAAAGAGAATAAAGTAAGAGACAAAAATTTTGAACTTAATTTTAGAACTTTGAAGGGAACATGTAAGAAGAATGTATTAATCAATAAAAAAAATAAGACAGAATTATTAACTGTATTAAAAATTGAAGATCGATAATTATAGAGCAAACTACATAGCAAAGCAGTTAGAAAAATGATGAAAATTTCAAATAAAAAATTTTTAAATGAGCAGGGCAGCAGTCAAAACAAGTTATTATATCGCCTCTTTACAAGAACAACAACAACTACAACTTTAGTTGTATGAAATATCACGTTGTTCTTGTAAAGAGGCGATATGCCCTTACGTTAGGTGTACGATCGGATAATTCGCACAAGTACGTGTCATGCGGGAGGAAGCCGTCATTATCCTGTCAGGCACAATCAGTAACGCGCCATCGCAGCGGAATATAAAGACGCGGATAGAGTCGATATAGCGATACCCTGGGCTGAGTCGTTCATTCATTATTAAAGTGGACGTCTTTAGAATTGCAATGAAGACTTTCATTGTGATAAAAAATGTATTACCATTGCACATAAGTGTCCTGACAATAGCCAAAATACTATTCTGAACTAATAACTGCGTATTATATATTATTACTAGCTGACCGGGCAATTGTTGCTTGCCATATAAATTATTTGTAGGGAATTTCTAGTGTTCATTATAAAAAATAGAAAAATTTACCAAAAAATAAAAAAATATGTTAGGATTGGACAACCCTTTATCGCTTAGGTAATAAAATAGATAGTAGCCGGTCAGATCTACTGAAAATGCATATAAAATTTCATAAAAAAGTAGAGTAAAGTCAAGCAAAAAATCTGAGGAGAATGGTAACTAACATTGTCACACAAATATTTTATATTTAAGATGTGCATTATTATATAATGTAACGTCTAAGGAATACGAGAAATAAATCATTTATTTATGTTAACCCACTACATGGATGATAAATAAATAACCGTTATAATAGAATCGTGCCGGAACGGTTATTTATTCTCCGAAGCGGACAAAGAATGTTAGTTGTGATGTTTTGTCTCTCAAAGATTATTGTGTATCAGAGGAGGATATGGGTTGTCACCCATATAATTTCAATGAACATAAAGGGAGTTTTATCTTAACATAATGTCCAAATTACCAACTTTATACAATTACGGTACACCTTGCTAGAGTTCTAGCTGCTTATTATCGTATAACCAAGCCGTTTTGATCGTATAACCAACACACACCGACACCTTAGCAACTTATCAGAAACACATTTAACGTACATTAATCAAAAATTGCTTTTAACAGTTCAGTCTTCCACGGAATTCGAACAATTATAGACGAAACCCTCAGTGAAGTCCATTGGATAAGATGAGGTATAAATATTACGTATAACACAACAACATGTCCATAAGAACCGTTTTGATCGTAAAACCAACACACCCCTACGCCTTAGCAACTTATCAGATGCGTTTCTACACATTTAACGTACATTAATCAAAAATTGCATTTAATATTTCTTTAATTTCTTCGAAACGCAGTACCAAGAAGGCTTGAAATGAGATACCGAATATTTTAAATTCTCACTGATGTAATTTGAATATTTTTTTCTTGCCTGACTTGCATAATGAAAAATATTGTACTGCTGCTCGTAATTATGTGCATTCTTTTTGCCAGTTCAAACCTGCTTGTTGAAACAAAACATTTCTGACAAGAAGATACATTGGTATTATTTAATGCTCGTATCGCATACTTTAGACATTATAAAAAACAACTCCTTCACGAACTTCAGTGCCTATAATAAATTTTTGTTTATATAATAAATCAATTTAGCGATTTGTTCTAAGCATGGAAACAAATACTTAAGTGGAATATAGATTACCTATATGATGAGTTTAGAGTTATGGTAAGGTTTGTTATCGAATAATTTATGTTTTAGTAGCAAAGGCTTTTATAGTAGTTTATGATACTGTTGCATAATAAGGGTTCTTATAACACGAGTGTGGTTTAAAAAAATGAGCCGCAGGCGGGTTTTTTTATAGTGTCACACGAGTGTTATAAGACCAAGTTATGTACAGTATCATACACTACTTTATCTACTCTCATACTATAATACGTAAAACGTACGTTTCCATTCCATGAACTCGTGGTAACATTTAATATAGTTGCTCCTAGATTTCGTCGGCAACAGGTTCACGGTCATGTTTGACGGAGCTTTCAGAATATCTGGTGGTGTACAATTACCACTATCCCCGCTCTCAGACATGTTTTTACACAAAAACTATTTTTTTTTACAAATAAAAATAAACTTCGTTTAAATATTGAAAAGATTTTTTAAATGTCATATACGAGTATTGGCGCCAAGGCGCAAACATCGATTGCGCATGCGTGTTGCGTCGCCGCAGACCCATTCATAGAAACCTTTTTTTTAAGGTGTATCGTTATGATTAAAAAGTTACATTATGATACAGGTGTCCATACAAGACCTGTATCGTAATGAAACTTTTTAATTTTTAATTTTTGCTCTGTACGTAATGTTTGTCATAAGAATTTAATTTATTTAATTAAATTTTAATAATGTTTGTTTTCAGTTTTATAATCTTTGTATTATAATATCAGAGTAGATAAACAAATTAATTATTTTACCACTTTTTGCATAATTAGCAAGCAAACAGGTTTAATATGTTATTGCGAAGTTGTCTAAAACTGGTTTACTTTTTTAGAATTGCATTACATAAATTTTACCTCTTTTTACGCTGACCTCTTTTATCCTTACTGTCTCTATAAAATGTAATATGAGTTATTTCCTATTATATGCATGGTAAGTTCATAAAAAAATTGATTCAGAAGTTGGTTTGATCGAAACTAAAATCTCTATTGGAACAGTTTCGAAAAGTTGAAATTTATTTTCTATTTTGCAACATATTTAATTCCGGTACATGTAAAATAATGTACTTAAATTTCGAAAGGACTTGCTAACATTTAGATGCTACAAAAACATGTCTTTGCCGTTAACATATATTTCTCGAGATTCGGATGATTAACACTTTAGTGGGCTTAAATTTAGAGGCCATTTTAGGCACGTTATATACCTACGTCTTACGTAAACGTATGTCTATATATTTTTTATTTCTTATATGTATATTAAGACGTATTCATTGTATATTAATATATACAATGAATACGTATACATATAATATTATAGATTGCATAATTGCAATCTAACCAAATTTCTATGGATTGTTAGTTTTTTTTAATTAACAGATATCAACTTAAATTTTTAAAGACCTACACTTCTACGTCCCAGAATCATTTTCGTCAATATTCAGTCAGCCTTATCGGCTTAAACAGCGGAACCGGGTGAGGTATTTCCCAGCATGAAACTCATAAAGATCACAAAAACGGCGAATCACCCAAAAGTATAGTTTAAAAAAGGCAATCCTGATAAAGTTCAGGACGTGACTAACATACATTTAAATAATTATAAATACATATTAAGTTTTTTTTTGTTATATGATATCCTTAAAATAAACTGATTTACGTACCATCTTTCGGAAATGACTTTTTTTTTTCTTAAATTACTAACATTGTCCTTAATCGAATCAAATGATTTTCCACATAACACATATGCGGCTTTTCCATTATTCAGGTGTAAGCAAACAGGTTAAAACATATCGAACAAAATTTTACTAACATGTTATACTCGCAGCGATTAGGCTCACGGCATCCTTGGGCGGTTCACAAGCTGGCCATAGCGGTTTAAGTATGTTCTGCGCAAAGGTAAGTGCAGTGATTGCATTTCCTGTCGGCATCAGGATGAATAGTGCTACCCAGAGGTACAGGAACGCTGGTAAGTCTCCAAAAGCTTCACCGATATATGCGTAGTCACCACCAGACTTAGGGATCATCGTACCTGGAATAATGATAATTGTTTTGTAACACCCTGTTATTAAAGGCAAAAGGTGTGTGTTCGTGAGCTTTGTGCCGCTTTGACGCTCCAGTCGATTAACTAATTTTTACGCAATTTTACAGTTAAGTATTAATCTGAAATAAAAAACAGGCAACTTTTTATTCCGGGAAAATATTAACAGGTAAAAAAATTACGTTTCCAATAATCGCTGCAGCGTTGTTAGAAAAACGCACTAGTTATTTTAATACTAACGCAGGATAGTTAATTTATAAACATCACGAATAGGTCAGGGAGCATTCGCGTTGATATTGTTTTTGTCATCGCAGGAAACGTATATTAAAAAAATCTTTAGTCTATAACATACAACAATATGTTTATATTTTATTGAAGCTACGTACTACGTACTCTGCTATATTTTTATTGCGTTACACTCTTCTATGGAAATAATTTGAGTATGCGGTTTCTTCGGATTTTTATGGTTTCATTTTTCATTAAACATTTGTTTTTCAACATATTCTTATATGCTATATGCCACTTGCTTAATTCCCAAAATATGACACTATATTGGGAATTATTTGTAGCTTATTAAAATAAAGTAACGTACGTTAATGATTGCACATATTATTAATTTTATATTAAATTTATATATCAACAAAATCATCACAATATTTATATGATGTATGTTTCCGATTAACGATAACATGTTACAGTTATTATAAATAATATGAAACACAAAAATGCAGCCGTCTTATTAAGTTACTCGTATGTTCCCCGTAAAAGTATAAACGCTTTTGTGTATTTTAACGGCTGTTTAACTGATAGCATTATCAGAAGAGAATTACTTTGAGTGACACAACGCCATAGAGTCGCTAATACATACTCATAAAGTTAGCATCTATGTTAAAAAATAGGCTTGCGAAATTTGCCTTGACAAATTATTAATAATGAGACTGTATCTCACACATAAATGTGATTAGAGACTATTTTTAAAACTTCAATCAAATTAACTGTTTATGAAAAAAATATAAATGGGTGTATATAAAAGTGTCAATAATTTAATTTAATAACTTTTTATTTTGATAGTAATTTGACTTCCATTTACCCATTCAGAGATATTCATTAAAGTTCAAATGACATTGAACAAAAGAATGTCGCGGGCTCAAATGTTCTATGCAAATTTGCATTCCTAATGTGCTGACATATTTAAATGTATTCATTTTAAAATGTATCGACCTTGCTAATGAAACCGCTATCATCACCACCGTATAGTTATTTCAAGTAACAATATTGCGGTACAGCAACGTATCGATAACAACTACTATTGAATAACTGTGATAGCTTAGCGGTAGACGTAAATCTTTCGGGGTTCACGGGTTCAAATCTCCGACAGGCATCAATGGATTTTCTGCTGAAACTTAAGTGTCTCATTGATAATTGGAATTTATGACACGTTTTCGCTGAAGAAAAACATCACATCTGTAGAGAATTCTGGGGATATGTGTAACCTAACAAACCGCATTGGAGCCGCGTGGTGGGGAGCAGCGTCAACCCTTCACTCCAGGACATGTAGCACTCTTTTTGGGGTTGCTCCGTCACAGTTACAATTCGGATCTGTCGTCAGTTTATATTTACAATATATAGATAGTGGGAAAAAACCTCCAAGTTCAGAAAAACTACTTATTTTTCTATACCCTCGTCTGACCTCTGGAAATAACTTTTTCGTTGTTTATCCCTCTTAATCAATCGTTCGAACAATCAGTCACTAAGTCACTAACTATCAGGCAATGCTCAAATGTATATATTTACATATAAACCCTTCTCTCCAAAAACGGACGGAAGAGGCTTCTGCACAGAAGTACTCAACTAACCTAATGTGAAAAACTCAAATTTACAATTTTTATATATCCTTATATTATATAATGATTTATATATAACACCAAAATACAGAGTTTTGATGTTATGGATATGAATTACCTTAAGCAGACATTTTGTCAAAGATACAAACATTTAAATAAAAACTCGTCTGGAAGTGACGTGGTTGCCGCGGAATTGAATTCTTATGACATTCATTCGATCGTTTACACCTGTGTACAAAATTTTATCATGCATATATTAAAGTCCCACAAGATAAATTGCAAATTTCTTAACGCACATGTTCGCAATTTTACGTAACACAAGCAGATTTTTTTTCTAACGTGCGCTGTACAGGTCTTATAAGATAATAATAATTTATGTTAGAACAAGGCAACTTTACTTCGATGTTGTAAATAATTTCTAGCTATAATTGGAATCTGTTATATACTAAATTCTACCTAACACTCAGTCCGTATAAGTCTTAGTAAAGGCATAAAAAGAAGCCTCAATCACTCCGTCGGGTCAATTTGCTATTAATCATTGCAATGCTTCCGCTCTGCGAATACATCGTTGTTAGTTCAATTTTCCTACACATTACGTAATTAATTAGCTAAAACATTATTAAATAATAAAAAAATACCAAAACCCGAAATAAATTATAACCCCCTTACGAAATCTGCAGCACCGTTTGCTGTTCCGAGACAGTATTTTAGTCTCATCTTTTAACAACAACACACATATATACAATTACAACGTTAGATAATATTATAATAAAAAAATATATATGTTCGTGAAACATTTAATTAAATATCGCTCTTAGTAACCACGTTGTAGTAAACGTGTAGCACCTAAGATCTATTTGTTGATGCGAAAATCTATATAGTCTTCTGGTGAATATGTGAACATTGAATAAAACTTCTGTGAAAAATTTTAAAATAAATCGGCAAGGAACATGAAGAGACTAGTAAATTTGAATCTCTTCTAAAATAATTAATACATTTATATTTAAATCAACAATAAAATTTAGTGATGAGATCGCTCGTTCGCTTCGTAGTAAATCTTGACATTTGGCACATGTACATATGTGTATCGACTTAACCCTACATACGTTTCAACAGAACATATGTTATGCGATTTTTCGAAATTATTGTACTTTTTTCGCCTAAATATAAAGCAAATGCATTGCTTAACACTACTTACCTAACTCTGTATAGCATAGAGCTCCAATCATGGATAGAAACCCGGAAAGTATCCATATTAAGAGCGCCATGCCTTTGGAACCAGCATGTTTCACGACCAGACCGGGGGAGATGAAGATTCCGGACCCTACAATCACTCCCACAATAATTGCCACACCATTCATCAAACTCAATTCTTTCTTTAACCGAACTCCATCAGTCGATTCCCCTTCAACATTTTCGCGACTTTCACCGACGTTCATAGCCTTTGGTGTCAATCCTTCCGAGGTTGATACTTTTGCCATTTTTAATGAATTATTAATACTTCCTTTAGTTTAATGGTACTGAACCTTTATATAAAATATGTTGTTCGCGTAAACTTTACTTCATTCATAATGTTCCCTATTATGGAATATCTGATCTTCCCTCATGCAAGCATTGCATCATTCTTTGAAGCTACTGCAGAAAGCACCACGTGTGATGTAAATCGTGTAATCGGACTTGGTCAGATAATATATGATATAGGTTCACCACGAAACAGCTGCTGATAACGCGTCAGTTATTATAAAGCACGCAAATATTATTCATACATTAATTTTAACTTAAACGTATAATGAGTTAAAATATTTAATAGATTTACTGTCACATTTAGCACCCACAAAGTAATAAATTCTGCGATTTTACGGATAATGTCGTAAATTATTCTGTTTCGAAATATCGCATATTAATATGCCGGCAACGATCGAAGCTACGCTACGTCGCGGCACGATGGACACACGTTCAACGCTCCCCGACCCCACACTTAACTATTCATTTTGCCTCCAAGTTGAACCAAGAGTCCGACGGTCTACCGCCTCTCTACAGTTTAAAAGCAAAAATGATCTAAAACAGTGCAGTGTACAAAGTATAATCAACTTTAACACTTTTTTATACGGTCAGTTTCAGTTCAAATCTAAAACGAACGATTCAATGCCAAGTTTGTACAACGGGTTTTGGCTGTCTCTGTTGCCCCTATTGACCACGTGTACAGATTGCATACTTTTTATAGGTCCTTAAATTTGACCCATAATATGGTATATGAGTGAGGTCTTACAATATGTAACAATGATTTGATGGCGTGCCCAGGATATGAACGATTCATTTATAAAACTAAATAAGGGTCAATGACAGCGGCAAATATTGAACATACTGTTAGAGATAATGTCTAAAGATCAACGACTTATGTAGAAATAAATATTCCATCTCCCTAATCAAGTCATTAATTCAAGATTAATATAAAAGTTTAGAATATTATTTGTACCATTTCATTTGTTTACTTACCTTTGTATACCGCATATAATAATTTTAAGCTGCCTATGAACGTACAGAAATCGTCTATTTCGGAATTCCAGTCATAAAAAGCGATTATGGGCATTGTTTTTGTGAATAAAAGTCATTAATTTACTTAAGAACTATATTTCATACATCAATACAGTAAAGTATACATAGATGTTTATGCATAGTAGATGATTATGATTTTCAATAAATACATCAAAAGCTTAGACACTACGCTAATTCAGTCATTATTTTCCCGTATAAATAAATCTGTTTATGAGTATAAGCCCTTCGCATTCCCGAGGGAAGACGCAGGTAAGATCCTGGTAATGACTAAATGACTAATGATAATATATTTTTTTATTTGCTTAAAAGGACAAGGTGATAACTATGATTCCGGTAATAAATCAGTTTTACTCATAATTATAGTTTAGTCATAAAAATTTAAAACATGCTAGATAGAAACTTCATATACCGAAAATGCGATTTCCTTAATTTCGTGTAGTTAACATATGTAATATTTTCCTTTGGCAAGAATAAGACCAACCTCGTTTTAGGTGTATTTAGTTTTTATAACATTTTTATTTCTTATCAATAATGGGATAAATAGATATAAAACATTAAAATATGAAAATTAATCTTTATCATTCCTATCAGAATATTTAAATATTCGTGCAGAGCCATCGTTTGATGATGTCAATATAATATTCTCCTTTGCATTGTAGCACAAATCCAATACTTGAGACCAATGGCCGGTGAGCACGAATTTTCGTTCACCGGATTTCGAGTCATATACACGGACAGACCCATCCAAACATCCGGTGACTATGTAGTCCTTGATCCAGATAACCTTCGTAACACCAGCACAGTTGCTATCATCAATTGTTGCGCAATTGTGGCGGATCATTCTCCTGGCCGAATCATATATATTGACAACGCCATTTAATGTGCCTGAAAATAGACATCAATATTAAGCTATGGTGTAACCATAACCCTATAAAGTAAAACACTAACAATAATATTATGTCGTTGCATAGTTCTTTTAAATATGATTTATATTAAACGGTTATTTAAACACGTCTGGGATTGCGTTCGGGGAAACTAAGTGACATCCTTAAGTGTCTGAAGATATGCGTGCAGCCAGATGTGAAGAATTTTATATGTTGATAACTACAGGTTTTATAAAAAGTATTAACTCCTCCAGAAATGAGAAGACCTCTAAAAGATATAAATCACTTACATAGTTAGAGTTATGAATCTAAAGTGGCTTACAGGTACGAAAGCGAGTCGCAGAAGCTGTTGTCTTAAGTGATACAAAAACCGTTCAACATCGAAATCTTGCAAACAGGTCATATCTAGCTGAATTCAATTTATTGCTTCTGCACGAACTCAAATTGAGCGTAAACTGGGTTCAGAATGTTGCTGTTATTTAATATAATTACACACAAAACTTAAGGATTAATCGCGATTGGTTTTAGTTATAAAATTTTGTGTAAAAAATGTTACGTATATTGAAATTCTCGTGTTACTAAAATAGTCATTGACATTATATCAAAACCATCGTCGTAAATCATTCTATCTAATGATAAAAACCGCATGAAATTCGTAGTTTTTAAGTTTATAGCGAACCTACAGACGAAATAAAAAAGAAATAATTTAAAAATAGGTACAATTAAATTTGCTATGAGAAAATTACAAAATTGACAAGTGTAAGTCGTAAAAATAAATATCTGAGATCTACAAACCAATCATGTACAAAACTAAATAAGGGACTTTAATGGTGCTACTTTTCATTTGTAAACCAGCAACTCCCTTGTATTTTATTGTCGTTATAAAGTTCTTTAACTGAACATACTCTTATTATTTAGCTAAGGTAATCTACAATCAATCAAAACGTAATCTACTTTATTGCTCTTTATCGTTATAGTTTCGTTGCTATAACTTTATCTTTATAGCAACGAAACAAATACACAAAAAAATTAGCCCGGTGTACACTGTACTCAACTTGCTCGTAATTACACCTACTGTTCATACTTATTCCACATCATTTGCGGGACGCTACCAGTTTTTGCACGAAGCGAATGCGGTCCTGTGGAACGCGTTAACAGAACCAGCCGAGTAGAAGTGAAATAAATGAATTTCACCTAAGCTACAATATAACCTACTAAGGATACTAAGTAATAGTTAGTGTGTACACGTATTTTATTGTTTTTTAAATATTTATAAGTACAGTTGCCTAACGGATGTATAGTACCCGGCAATAAATAATGCGCATCGAGGCTTAGAGAGAGAAAATCGGCTAGTTCTGCTTCATATAGCATTGTTTCTGTCGCACAGACTGACGAACCCGTGTGAAACGTCACATACTAACTGAGTGACAGAGACAGCGCTCTACGAAACCGAACTGGCCGGCTGTTTCGTTCTAAACATCGATGTGCATTATTTAATGCCGGGTACTCTAGTTAATTGTCTCATTTATTCTACCAACAGCAACTTTATCTAAAAAATGTTAGCAATTTAAATATAGTCTTTAATGTCTTCATACTTTTACTGTATTTTGCATACTGTAAAGGTAAGTCCAAAGCCTTTTCGTAATTAAAAAAAAAAGGTCTTAAAATTACAGTGTTTATAAATAAGGTTATTATAATATAAAAGATTATAAGGGGTTTTTTTAAATGACTCCAAATTTCATAGTCAGTTCTTTTCATAATAACACTCATTACTGTAATTATGAACTAAAGGTAGCGTCATTATAATATGACGTGTCATGGTTATAAAAAGAATTTGCAGTTGGAATATTTTGAATTTAAATTTTAACCAATATTAAATATAAATAAATTAATATATGGGAAACACAAGGTCCACCCCCAAAGTAAGTAATATAATAAAAGTAAGTAAATTTTAAAATTTCAAATACAAATAAACACCCAGGCTCGCAGAATGGACATTGTTTTACAGAATAAGTTGGCCCCCGGCGAGATCGAACCCGCGACCCGCGGAGTTGAAGACAGGGTCATGGCCAACTGCGCCAACGGAGCCAGTCAATTAACAACGACGGTGGCGGCTAACCAATATCGGTCTCACTTTTAATAACGATTGTGATTTGTTTTGTGCATTTTTGTGCTTTGCCAAAAAAAACAATGCTTCGTTTTGTGCGCTACCCAGTCTACCCATATTTTACTTTAGTTACCTTGGTTTTATCCGCATTTTATAATCTAGTCTAATTCTGTTCTAATTCTGTTTAACCTAGTCTAATTTTGTTTAAATTCAATGTTACTATGATTCAATTTTAAACAATCATAGCCGTGAATTTCTTTACGGAAACCCTTATAGTACGTGTATAGTACATGTATAGTACACGTTCACAAACATATTTTATTTTTTGAAATATAATTTTCACCTGGTAGATGTTAACCGCCGTGTGGTAACCGGCTGAGTAGAATAGAGAAAGTGGTAAAAGAAATGAAGGTGTCATTTCTTATCGAGGTGTCGTAAAAGGCGACTAACGTATATCGAATCGCCGTGTAGCATCCGGCTGAGTAGAATAGACCACTTTCATTTCTTACCGAGGTGTCGTAAACGGCGACTAAGGTATGTCGAACCGTCGTGTGGTATTCGGCTGAGTAGAATAGACCACCCTCATTTCTTACCAAGGTGTCGTAAAAGGCGACCAAAAGTATGTTGACCCACCTCTTTCTTTAGTTATTCTGTAGAATAGACCAACCTCTTTCTTTCACCGAGTGTCATAAATTACGACTAAGTTAAGTTGACGTCAGGCAGGCGGCCGGTCGTAAAATACGTAGCCAAATCATGTGACAACATGTTTGTAACGTGTTGTGCCGACCCCACTTAGAGTGAGATAAGGGCAGAAGGATGATGATGACCTGGTAGATGTTAACTTTCGCGATTCATACTTATTATATAATATTTAAGGGTCCTGTATGTATCCTGTCTGTTAATATAATTTTTGACATCTGGTTATAAAATTTTATCTTTGATATTAGACCAGTTGAACATTCTAATATAGAAGAAAAACACATTTGCTTATTGGTACAGTGTTCAAACTCTCCATAAATTTCTATTTACGACGTTATAGGCACTTAGAAGTTTTCTTAATACTTATATCTGATTGATATAAAAACTAAACAATTCATCTCAGATTTTTTGTGACGATGAATATTTCGTTTTTCTATAAAAATTCTAGCATACAAAAACCTCGCATTAGTAGTGTCTGTGAGAAGCAAAATCTCTGGCTGTGTATTATAAGTATATGCAACACAAAAGTGTTCAACGGAAATGGAAGGAAGGGACTTCCCAAATGTTTTTCTTTTATTAGAGTATAGATAACTGTCTTGTTAAGATAGTTACACAGATATTCAGATGGTTCGGTATAAATTAAAAATTCGCACAGTGTACAAATCTGCAAAGATGTTTCTAGCAATTGAAAAAGGTATTGGTATTGGAATAGGCGTTGAAAATTAAGGTTATGTTAAAATTTACAATATAAACGAAATAAAATTCTGAATATTTCTTCGAAGCCCTGCAAATCGTCGGAATTTTGAGATGTAATACTGACTAATCATGCCGTAACATCTGGTAGAATATACCTACTGCAAAATACATTCGTTACATACCCACTGCAAAATATCCCAACTGCGGATCCGGAGAAAAGGCTACGGTTTCCAAATCAACTGGTGCATTCAGTTGTGCTACCATTTTACCATTATTTGGTGTCGTCAAACCAATTTTACCTGTAATCATAAACAATATATTTTACAATTATGTTTTCTTAAAGAGGAATTATTTCGTCTCATCTGTCATCGTCATATGAGAGATGAAAACATCTGAATAATAACTGTACAAAATTACATGTCGTAATTAACTTAATATATAAAAATAACTAGCTGAACAGTTCGGCTTCGCACGGAACATACAACATTGACTGACCCGTTGGTGCAGTTGGCAGTTATGCTGCCTTCAGCTCCGAGGGTCGCGAGTTCGACTCCACCAAGAGCCACTATTTTCTAAAAAAACATTTTTTTGGTTCTTCGAGTCTGGGTGTATAAAAAAAGTAAAGGGTGTAACTGGGTGTATGTATTTAAGTAAATATTTAAAATTGTGTATGTATATTTACCAGTGGTCGGTCACCCATAATACAAGTTTTAATTTACCTTGACAACCATGTATGTAATTGTCCCATATATTTATTATTATTATCTCTATGTTAAATAAGCCGCTTTTTGCTGTAGGTACAAAATTATTTAGACTAAACTTTTGGCGTGATCAGATCTAGTGTTTCGTTAGAAAATATTTATATGTACCATTTTTTATTTAATATATATCTGGTACATTGATTTGGAAAGTACCAAAGGAAAACATTCTTCTAAAATATCAAAGCTTAGCTGACTAAACAAATTTTCTATCCATAATCTATTTAACTTAAATGAAATAATGAAAACCTGTATTCCATTTTCTGATTATCTGTCGAACATCGGAGTTTCTATTTTCTATTAACTACCTACTCATTATTTTTAGGTCATACAAGTTTTCTGCAAATACTTAGTTAGAATTATCGCATTGCTAACAGATGCAGAAACCAAACATCAAGACATTCGAAAAAATGGCAAACATTAAAATTACCATCAGTGGTAATGGATACAACTAAGGCATTTTCTGGATGCACATCTACAGCATTAATCCAAACTTCATGAGATCCTGGGGGCACTTGTTGAAGGACAGTGCAAGACTTAAGATCCCAAATTTTGATTGATCCATCTTTGTAACCTGCTGCTAGACGCACTCCATCGTGGAACATCTGAGAAAATTACAATTAGAAAATATTAATACAAATATTTAACATTTTTTGGTATATATAATATACCAGGTGGGTTACTTCGGGTGGTGTTTAACTAAAAAAACCTGATAAAACAAGAATTTATAGAATTAGGCATTACTTTGCAGAGTTCCATAATACAAAAGGAATAATAAAATTATTTTGTTATAAGCCGCTATAAAGTAGATAGAGAAAATATATAGTGCTAAACACATGCACAAACCACCACAATAAACAAGCGCGACACAAGTTCACTATCACAAACTTAACAATCATTTCACCCATGAAACCAAAGGATCATCTGGAGATAGACTTCACAGCAAAATCACTAGGCGAAGCATTATGTCATATACGATATTGTAAACCTTTCAATATTATAATTAAAGAATGTATGTTAAGAATGTAAAGAAAAGATATCATTAAACTCTAATATATTAGGAAGTAGCTGTGGCTGTGCAAGATTTTTCCTGCAAAACCATTCCTGAGGATGTATTATTAACCTAAACCTTCCTCAAAATTTGCACATTTTTTTAGTAAGAACCATATAAAAATCTGTTCAGTACATTTTGGGAAAATCAATTACATATAGACAGAAAGCTTTTGGTGACTTTGTTTTATTATATGTATAGACATCACTATGTCAGAACAGTGTGATCTATTGCCTAACCCTTAAATATATAACTCCTACCTTGCCACATTCTGTCCTAACGTGCTGACCATGAAGGACCTTAGTTTCACCAGAGGGTATTTTGAAAACAAATATATCTCCAGTCATTGTACCACAAATCAAAACCCTGGCTCCAAAATGCCAAAGGCCCCAACTAAGGTCATCTGCTTCATACTCAAATGCCAAAGGCCAAGGTTCTTGTTGTTGATTGTCTTCTAGTTTACATGTCCAAACTTTTACAATCCCTGACATATCAACAGAAGCTAAAAAAGCTCCATCAAAGCTAAAGCCTACAAAAACAACAGAATCTTTATGGCCTGTACAATTCATAACATACTGGCCACTATCTGTTGTCCACACGTAAGCCTTGTCATCTTCACCACCAGTTACTGCAAGTTTACCGCTAGGATGAAGATCACAGCAAAAGACCGCACCGTTGTGCTTATTAAATACAACAGTAGCGAGATCTTCGGGTTTTTCCATTTCCTCGTCTTCTTCTTCTTGATCATCTACTTCCTCTAATAATATCTCGTCATTAAATTCGACCTCTTCCATTTCTTCAAATATGATGCCCTCGTCATCCATTCCTACTATTTCATCACCGCTTATAGATGAAGGCGGTGTGTCCTCCTGGCACCCTCTCATTTTCCTGCGCTCTGTACCGAAAGCTAGCTCTAGTATTGAAATTTGATAAATTATTTCGTTTGAATGAAAATACAGGTTATTTATAGGAAAATCGATCAATAACACATGTTTTTGTTTTCCGATATAATATCAAACATTTATTTGTCAGTGTCAAATCACATCAAAATGACACCTGGGTGTAGTCTTTGATTAGCTATATTATATTGTATAAGCTGTAAGTATTATAAGACAATATAGGTACCTATCTTATACCTAATATGTAATTATTCATATATCATGGTATGTAATATGTGATTGGTATGGCGATTAGCTCGACCTTAGTACGAAAGCTTTCATAGTTTTAATCCACGTGCTAACAGAAACTATTATTATTACAAAGAGTTATTCATAAGGAAGGTTTAGGGATATAATTTGTAAAGGTTTTGTTTAAATTGATGACGATGTTTGTTGGTAATTTCTGAACAGTGAAGTCTCCTGATATTTTTAATCGAGTACGCTGCCTAATCCATTTGTGATAAATAAAAAATGTATGGTGGAAAACATTATTCTTTTATAAGACCACAGACAAGTCTGCAATCATGCAATGGCATATGTACTTCTATTTTTACTTAGTTTACTATGCCCATTTCTTTTCAATTAATGTATGGTAATTGAAAAGTTGTTTTTACAGATACCGCATTTATTCTCAATCAATTTTTAACTACATTTATTATTAGATAGTAAATCAAATTATATATATGCGAAGCAGGGACGCGTAGCATAAAAATTACGCTATATTTCCCGTAGAGTAGTTTAAAATAAAACGTATGAGACGGTCGTCTGACGAACACTATGGCTAAATATTATACTAAAAAGAGGTAGCCATAAGCCCGTAAGTGAGCGTGACGCAACACATATTAAGGGAAGAGAAGGGAGGTGTCTAGTAGAGATCTTTCATTCTAAAAGTGCACGCCCCTCCACCAAATTACATTATTTTAATGTGTGAGAGAAAATATGGACTGTACTATTTTATATGTGTGCGCGCAGCAATTTCAAAGTTGACTCGACTCATTCGCGCACTTAAAGGTCAACTAATTGCTCGACTGGTATAAGTCAAGCATTTATATGGCAGAGAATGCACGCTTGTGTATGAGACAACACGTCTATTCTGTCACGCGTTCCTATCATTTGTGCACTGGTTGACCATCCAATCCGGTTACACGATTACAAGTAACGTTTGCATAACATTAAATTTTGCAAAAATAAAATTAATATTATATAATATTTATAATAAAATTTGTATTGAAAATTCTTTAGAATAAAAAGTAAGTTTTTAACGTTTCCCTGGAGAAATAGTAAGATTGCTGTGGATTGTAAACGGGAAGTTCCGCATTCGAATCCTAGAAAAAACATATTAGTATATTTCAAAAATTTATCCCTGGTCTTGACTAGATAGATACTTCCGACGTACCCTTCTAACAAAGACGTACCACCAAGCGGTTTAGCATTCAGGTACGATGTCGTATAAAAACCCTGTTTCAAGAAACTTAAACTACATCGGCATCCATCAGGTGAATTCGCATTAGTAAAAAAAAAAAAAAATTAAACCGCAATAAATATTTACTATTTTAACGCTATTCCCTCACGTCGCTATCTTCAGATTCAGACTCAACATTAATTATAAATTCAAAATTTTTCATATATTTTATCTCAATATCATTCACATCTCGACACGTATTTTCCCACATATTTCTATCAATCATGTCAATTCGTTCCTTAATTAAAGCAATGGCTTTAATGATGAAATAATGATAGATATTAAGTTTTGCCCGTTATTTTTCGCTACATAGTTTTATAAAATTCTCCATATTTTACTATTAAAGAAAAAATTTATCTAATTATTATTTAAAATAAAAAATATTTATCCTCTTTTTTTATGACATGCTAACTGTACTTTTGGCAATAATCGATGCGTGCTCCTACTTTCGTGTCTGTCCGGCAATTGAGTAACCAATTAGAATAACAAGTTTGCGTGTATTTCGTCTGTACATAAGTTTTTGTGTGTGAGTAAAGACATTGGAGGGGCGTGCACTTTTAGAATGAAAGATCTCTACAACTTTTAAGGTAGTAGGTATATGCCTATTTTTCTACGTGCTATGAGTTCTATATAAGTTAGTAGTCTATGATGAGTGCGAATGACATATCTTGTATTTGTCTAATGTCTATGCTAAAAACTAAAAAGTAGAAAATAATTTTGGTTAAAACTTTACTATATTACTCAGTATATGTTATTAATATTTGTCGTATATATATAAAAAATAGTCCATTCCCTAATAATTATGGCTCTGCCAAATAGAGGTAGTGTCTTAAAAGGAATTTTTAATCATTAAGGAATTATCTTATATTAATTATACTCAATTTAAATAATTACATTTTCAGCTCTATTGCAGACATCTGCTCCATTGCTTTTCAGTAGACGATTTCGTGGAAAAATTAACATCCAAAAACCACGAAAACCTCATTTTCACAGGCAGCTTCTTATTGATATATCAAAACCATACTTTGGACCATCTAAATATACACTGCCAGAGATTGTATTGTGTCAGAAAGGAGAAGATACTAAAGCTAAGAAAGATATAGACAATCCTTTTGAAAGGATCTTAGCAAATGAATGTCTCAATTGGTTCAATACTTCTAAAATGGTTGTTTTTTTACATCTTAATTCTATAAGTATGGAGGATAAAACACCAATTTTTGCAGCATTAAAAAAAAACGATATGCATTTAAGGTCATATGGTAAGAAAATTGTAAGCATGGCAACTAGTGGAACTCGATATGAGGCAGTCAATCATCTCTTCACTTCACACCAAAATATTATATTCGGTCAGCCAGAGAATGTCGCTAAAATGTTTAAAATACTTAAAAAAGCACCACAGTTGGTTGTTATGGGTTTGTATTTTCAATAATTATATATTTATTATATAATTATTTATTACTTCTCTTCCATTAGTTTACATATAGACTAATCAATGCTAATTATTATTAACTTATTAAACCATTAATGTATAGATTAAATAGTAAATTAGAATATTAGATTAAGAAATGAATTCTCTTATTATTCTTTAGAATTTAACAATGACAGAATTCATATAAATATTTTCCTGAAGATGGAATTCCCTTATATAAATTGTTATTCTTGAGTGTAGTTTATAAAAAGTTTTAGTAAAATTATTCTTATATATAATGAAATTATATTAATATATATCACACTTTTAGTACTATAGTGACTTAATTCAAAATTAGGCTTGATTGAGCTAGATATATTTTAATTCTTATTTTAATGCCATTTATGATATACACTAGAAATTATTTCGAGAAACTAGTTTTATCTTGCTCTTCCAAGTTTTAGGTATCTTTAACAACTCAGTTGTGTAAGCTACATGATGCTTCATTTTAATGTTGAATTAAGTCACTTTAATACTAAGTGTGATATATTTATCAGTGTTTACATTTTAATTCAAAGATATAAATATACAGAGATCTATATTAAAAATTTCAATTTAAAAATTAATTATCTTTAACAAACTGCAAAATCTGCTATTTTACTATCGACATATATATATGGAATTTAAGTAAATATAATAAATATTCTATTTTTGCATTTCAGCTGGGATAATTCAAGATAAATTAATGTCTAAAAATGATTTGGTCGAGTTTAGCAAAATGCCAACTCTAGATGTGGCAAGGAGTCAACTTTGCTCCATTCTGCAAAGTGCAGGGACATGTCTTGTTGGCCAACTTAACCAGAACCAACAAATGCTTGTGTCTCATCTTGAAAAACATTTAGAAATTAAACAAAATCCTACTAAAGATATTAATAGGACAGATACAATAATCGAGAGTTAGAATATACCATTATTTTGGATAGCTGTTTAAGAAAAATATAAAATATATAAATATGTTTTATTTTTATTTAAAATTTTTTATCATAAATAGTCACCAATTATGATTCTGTCATAAATCACATAAGTAAATACTAGAAGTGAAAGATGGACATGTGTCATTAATCTTTAAAATCAAACACAAAATCTATCATCAGTGGAAGAATGTGTATAAGATTTATATCACATAATAAATGATGATTATAAATAGTAAATTTAGGTTGGAAAGGTTTAAGTTATATATAAATTTTACCTATTATTGCTAAATAATTAACAAAATTTCTATATATTTTTTTTATTAATGTTTTCAACTTTTTTATGGTACATAAATAGGTATGCTGTTGCTCCCATGCAACCACCCAGTTCTTGTAGAACTAATATTTTATGGATAAAAATATTGGTTTTTTGTCATATCTTCTCAACATAGTTATTTTAGTGAAACTTGAATTGTGCAACTTAACTTATTAGGTTAGTTTTATTCCAGAATGGAAAGCTGTGTACGGAAATATTTGTTTATACGCCTTTCCTTCACATTTAAAATTTCTATAGTGTGCGTAGTATAGTATAATTAATCGTAAGAACTAAAAATTAAATAGTACATATCAAAGTATTTCCCGAGAAGTCGAAACGAAGAAAATGGAAGGAAGGAATGAAATTTCACACGTTTTTTTACATCACATATCAATCACCTAAACAAATTACATACTTATATTTATTCCTACAAATTTTTATCTTCAATTTGTATTTGCTTCTCCCTTTCCGAACCAAAATATACATATCTTAAAAAAACCAACGCTAACGTAACGGTTAAAATTCTAGAGACCACTCCAAACGCTTTAAAGTTTTTAATATTAGTATTGTAAGATATGAAATAAGTTTAATGTGTATACTGTCACTTCTTTAAGGAATAAATAAAACGGTTAAATATCTAATAATTTATTTTAATAAAATAAAGTATACTATTATACTTTTTGTATTTTTAAAACACAATCTTTGGTTAGGTATTTGGTATCATTACTACGATGCTAACAGAGATCATTACAATTAAATTATTGGACATGTAAAATCTTATGTGTATATACGCACATATAAACCTTTGAGCAAAAATTTTAATCGTTACGAATTATGTTATTATTAACACCTCACGGCTTACTTTAATAAAACCGAAAGAAATTATAACAAATTATAAGAAGTTTAACACAATTTACGGTGCAGTGACGCGGCTAGTTGCAGTTGCTAGTGCTGTAAGGGCGACTGCAGCTTCAACTTCATCCCTATCGTGTCTTATAGTATTAACTCCTATGCGTTGTATTTTAATTTCTTGCTTTCGTCTTCTCCCTTCAGCCCACCAAGAGTAATTAGCTTCACTTGGCTGAAATCGAGCTGCACTTGCCAGCCATTTGCTTAAAAGTACTGGACTATTATTAGCCTTGTTATTGCAATCGGACTTGTCACATTCTTCTATTTCATTGGAATTGTTATTAAAACTTTCGTATTTATCGTGGTATGAAGAAGATCTATCTGTATCCTGCTTGTAAATTATTTCCGAGTCTGGACTGTGCTCAAAACATTCTACGATATCTAATTGATCTTGATCAGGGCTGGAAGGTTGTGGTTCACTCCATATACTGTCATCAGAGCAAATACTAAATTGTTCCACGTTGCCTTGTGCACGATCGTTGTATGTACGGATAAGATGTCCCCATGTAAGTTGGCTGCGATCTGCATTCACGCTTTTTAACTTCCTCCGCCAGTTTGCAAACCAGTTGCATATCTACATTTAAAAAATCTGTATTATAATATAATGCAACAATATCTCATTTTAATTAAAATTTAGATTCTTCAAAATGGTAAGCGGCTCGATTTCGCATGTGAAATATGAGATGCTTCCAATAGTTTTTATAAGTGAACATCAAGACATACAAAGTACTATTGTCGTTAGGTAAAACAAAGCGAAACTGTGTTTAACCAAGCAGTGACAAAAATAGTGCCTATTTATGTACAAATAGCAAGTGTTGGCATTATTCCAATTGGGTTGACTATAGGCACGATTGTGTTGTACATGTAAAGAGTTAAAGACATCTAACTAATAAAAAAGTTTTTATTTAAAGTTATTTGTAACAAATATTAGTCAGCTATTCTTACTTGTATATATGTGAGACCTGTTTCACGAGATAAGTGTTTTTTTTCTTCACGGTTTGGATAAGGATTGTCTCTTCGTCTTACGAGCCAGTCTTTTAAATACCGTTTTATTTCTGGCGTAAACAGTCTTTTCTGTGGCCGCTGGCCTGCCACTAAACATCTTCTGCAAATAAAATATTAAAACGCTTCTATATTTTGCAAAACATTACTTATCTATCACTTTCGAACATTCCTAATTTTTTGGAGAAATAATATGATTGGATATTAATAATTTGGATAACGATACAAAAGAAAAGTCAAAGTTCCTTGATTTGTTAGTGACGCACAAAGACATTATCATCTGAAGACTGAAAGCAATGACTCATGTTCACTAACCGTGTGTATCGCCTGTTTCTGACTGGTCTCGTAGATTTTATGTTGTCTTCTTTTGAACCATCCATTTTTTCCACTTTTGCCTCACGAGGCCTTTGGATAAGTGTCATCGGAACAAGTTATTTACGAGCGATTAAAGAAATTTATACGAAAACTTGTGTATAACTAAAGGTGTATTCTTGTAGAGCACGTGCGATGGGCACCGCAGCTTGCGACACTACTCGTGCCATGAAACTTAGACGCTGCGGGGGATGCTTGTTGATCTATTAAAAAATAAGGACATCATGACATAAATAGATTGTCTTTTAAACAGGGAACCACTACTCAATTACTTTGAATGTATAAAGAGAGCATTGTTGGTATTCTACCAATGCGTTGATGTAACCGAAACATGACGATCACATTCCATTTACTTTTAGATGTTATTAGCTCCAGTCAATTGCAGCATTGGTTATTCAGTCATATGATTATATCAAACTGTACTATAAGGGTTATACTCGGGTTTTGCGTTACTTGTTTTCCGATTTGTATTCAGTAATCAGTATAAAAAACAAAAAACATGGTAACTATTACGTGTACTGTCGAGGTCATCGTTCTTGTTTCATAGTAACGATGAACTTTTGTGCTTATCTTTTCTGAAATTGTAGTTTCAACTGCTTAGCGATTGAGGTTATACAATTCGTGTGTTATATATTTGCGAAATAAATAATATTACATACCTGTATGCGAGTGCGGGAAAGCTCGTGGGCACTGTGAAAATGGCGGCGGATAATCGTGCTACGACAGCGCCACTGCGCGGGCGCACTGTTCTGATGCAAATTCATGTTATTTCAGGATGTCTCCCGCGACGTCTTTAAACTTGAATTCAAGTGCTGTTGCGATTACAAACATAATTTTTTGCTGCTATATTAACAATTTTTGTTTTTAGTTTTATGAGTAAAGGGTAAGTAATAATATTAATTACACTTTAATAATTTTTAAAGCAACTTTTATGGTTGCAGTTAATTAGAAGTTAAAGTCGTAAAGGGTTTAAGAGGTTTTATGACATTATTACTGAGAAAGGTGTATACTATTCCCAAGTATCGATGTTTAAATACATATCTAATTGGCCTAAATTACTAGTGCTAGAAAAACCATCCACTAACATTCTGTTATAAATTAAGGTGTTATATTTCAGATAAAATCGTTTTCTATATTTACGCACTGTAAATATAAGAAGTGGCAATATGTACAGACTATCGAGTATATAGAATTAAGATGCGCCGAAAATATAGTACGTGGATCTAAACGTAACTGTGCTGCCTTAAGTGTGGACATAGAAATCTGAAATCAAAATTGCAAATAATACCGTCGTAAGTTTGATTTTTCTTAGAAGCTTATTGTAAATAATTTGAAACATTTATTCATGAGGAATTTTTATTTTAAAATTTTGTTTACATTGGTTAAAATATGGACATTATTTTTTTTATCTTCCAAGAAGCTTTTAAGTGGCAGCTTAAAAAAAATATATAGAATTTATTTACTTACTTTACTTTACTTACTTTACGTTACTTTGCGGAGATCCGTAATACAAAAGTAATAATAAAATAAAATAAACGAAATCGTACGACAAAATCGCAAATCGCGATTTTGTCGTGGAGTCTATCTCCCTATGATGCTTCGGTTGCGGGGCTAAACGATTGTTGAGTTTGTGATAGTGAACGTGTGTAGTGCTTTTGTATTGTGGTGACAGTGGTGAAGGTTTGTGCATGTGTTTTTACGAATCCTGTATGTATCGGGTATGAAAAACGGATAGTCAGTCATTTTCTATTTACTGTATCGCGGATTATAGCAAAATAATTTTATTATTACTTTTAAAACATACCCTAAATCATTTAAGATTGGGCTGTAAAATTATGTATGGTGGAATATTCTTCTTTTATAGAACAGTTCAGGCATAATAATAGGGTCTAGAAGACCCGGGCATCCATGGCAGTTAGGTAGTTCGTAAGTAAGAAATTGTATCATAGACACTATAGTTATGAGCTAGGAGTACTACTATACCAGATTGCTGTAAAGTTTGTGCTTGTTGTAGATGAATTTATTGTAATATACTGAAGTGGAATGTCTGAAGGGGAGTTAGATATTAAGTTGAAGATATAATAGATAGAGAGATAGATGATAAGATTCTATATGTAATGTCGATTGGAAAGTTAGCTCATAAATGGCTAAAAAGTCTTTTTTCGAATTTAAACTATCGTGAGTGGTATTTATTATTAATGAATGTTCCCGCCGCGATGACGCCGCCTAAAGAGTTCATGAATAAGAGCCCCGTATGGGCTTGAAACTAGTCGTGCTCATCTGATAAAATTAGACGTGAGTATAGCCGGTCCTCAACATTAATAAATTTTTTATCGCATTATTAGTTATAATTTTTAGGTATACTAGTCACAAGAGACCAATTCCCGGTAAAAATCCTGTTTCCAGTTGGTCATAATATGCTTTCAAAATAAAAATATTGGTTACGCATAATGTAGCAATCAGCGAACAATTTTTTTTTGGATTATACATGTGTTAATTTTTCATCAATCTTCGAACAAACGATTATCAAGATTTATTAATCATGCACTCATGGCCAACACCCGTTAAAACGTGTTTATTTGGTATATACCTAGCTATATTAACCACCCAAATAGATAAAATCGTTCGTTAATATCAAAATAACGGACGCACGTGCACATAAGTGTACGAATTTGATGTGTACTTTAATAATATTCAGGCATTTTGGAAAATGTATTAAGGCGACAAAATTCAAACCTATCATCAGCCGTACTAAAAATATAGATAAATGCTGAATAAAAAAAGGAATTTAATGCTTAAGTTGATGTAAATTTGACTGGCCCGTCACTGCAGTTGACAATGATCCTGTCTTCAGCTCCGTGGGTCGCGGGTTCGATTCCCTCCGAGTGCCAAGTTGTCTAGTAATAATAACTTGGTTCTTGAAGTTTTGGGTGTATTTGTTATTAAAATTATGTATGTATATACCAGTTGTCTGTCACCCATAACAAAAGTTACTTTGCTGACGAATGACAGTGTGTGTAATGTCCAATATATGCCCATAAATATTTATTTAAACTTAATAATAAACTTGCTTTTGTATTGGTTTAGGATTGACATGTCATAATTAGCAATACTAATTATGGAAATATCCGTACTTTATAATGGAAATCAAATTGTAGACTACTAACTTGTATCCAGTAGCCTTATATAGGTTGTACATGATCGAATTAGTCCGGAATAGAGACATAGACTTGTTGCCTCGTATTTATAGGTATACAAATAAAATAATAAATTTTAAAAACAGTCTTTAAGATGAGCGTTGAATACTATCTATAAAGGGAACCTTACACCGTGATTCTGTATAATATTATTATTTACTTTTAAAAGCATTTGAGATCCCGTCACTACGAGTAGGTACTGCGGAAAAATATAGGTATCAAAGTATAATACTATAAGGAAATTAGACGTTTGTCCAAAATTCAGAAAATAACATTAATCAGTTATGATAGATCAGATTTAACTGGAAATAAAAAGCCTTTCAGCAAAAATACAAAACAGTAGCAATTCTGGTTGTTGAGCAGGTATACGAAATAGCAGGTAACTTTTCCTTATGGTAGTATGGGCCTTATCTACTTCACCCTCATCAATGGTGCCACATACCGATGCATACACACCCTCGTGAGCACGAGAGTTTTTTTACCGTGCGTTAAAAATACGTCGAAATGAAACAAATGGGTATCCAGGTATCTGTTCATTTAAATCGCGACGTATTTTATCGTGCAGTGTTCCATTTTAGTCGTTAGGGCGAGGGCGTTAAGCTGAATATACCATACGAAACTTCTTATAACGCCTATTGCGGAATTTTAACGCGACGTATTTTTTACGTTCGTCCGTACGAGGCGTTAGGGCGTAGGGCAATAAGCCGAATATACCGTATGAAACTTCTAATAACGCCTTTTGCGGAATTTTAACGCGACGTATTCTTTACGCCCGTGCGCACGAGGGGTAACCGATGTATAAGTTTGTTTGTACCGTTCTTCTCTTTCAAATACTTGCCTTTGCGTACTGCCATCTCTATCGGTGCGTGAACTGCCTCGATTACAATAGGTATGCTTTGTCATCACATTCAATAGAATTGAAAATCGCAACGCCACTGCTAAGCTTGTTCGTAAACCATAATTGACACATGCGCCGAGGCGAACGCTCGCCTCCGACGCGCCATATATATCCGTTATTTGACGTCAAATCCCCGTGTCTAGTTTCGGAGATCGTAAAAATGGTAACTGAAAGTGACTCAGTCTTATAACTACTATACCAAATTTTAACACATTTTACATTAGTGTTGTTAACACGTATAAAACACGCCACGTAAGGTTTTTATCAGTGAATGTGATTGATTTTTACGGCATGGGTGAAGAAAGTCAGGCAGGTGATGAAAAAGTTACACTAAAACGTAAAATTACACTGTTTAACGGTGTCGGAATAATTATTGGGACGATTATTGGATCCGGGATCTTTATATCCCCAGCAGGCGTTTTTCGCGAGACAAAGTGAGTGCTTTTTAAATGATTATTTTTCTGTTGTTAATGCAATTGTATATTATTTTTTATTTATTAAATTTTTATTTAGTTATGAACAAATATACCTAATCTAATTAGCATTCTTATTGCATCATGCAATAAGCTATAAGCTTTGAATATATGTAGTAGAATTTCCAAGCTGGTGAGTTATCAACAGCTATGACCTAGACTCCACAAGGTAGAGTCAATTTTTTTTATCATTGAGGTTTTTTTTTAATTTTATTATAAAAATATTTTGTCCTATGAGTGATTATTTCGGCGCCTAAGTTTACGGTTTACGGTCGTAACTTTAATTTATTAATTTTATACTTTAAAATAAATATAAAAATTTAGATTTCAATTTAGATTAGATGCGTAGAAAAAACATTATAATATAGTTGATAGTATGAAATATGATTCTTAAAGAAATTGTAAAAATTTAATTTTTTTTTATAAAACGAATTGTAATTTCTTACATTTAAAAATAAGGAAAAATACTAATCAAGACGCAATGGACTATGGCTAAGATATCTTAACGGTGGAAACACATTGTTCTTACCGGTGGGATATATAACATTGAGTGAAAAGAAGACGTCTAAAATATAGAAGATAACGTGACCTTGACACACATTGGTGGCTCGCCATCGCCGATAACAAGGATTTCCCAGCAAATTTATAAGTCACCACATGATACCACATTTACCACATTTATTTATAAATTCATAAAATTAATAATATTACTACTTACGGTATTTATATTACTACTTATAAGTGATAGCCTAGCGGTGAGACCGTGCGACTCTCTAGAGACGACATAGGTTCAAACCGCGGGCAGGCACCAATGAGTTTTTCTATTAAAACTTATGTGTCTAATTGATAATTGCAATTTATCACACGCTTTTCGGTGAAGGAAAACATCGTGAGGAAACCTGCATATCTCTAGAGAATGCTAGGGATATGTGTAACCTACCAATCCGCATTGGAGCAGCGTGGTAGGTCTTAGCTCCAATCCTTCTCTCTAATAACGGAGAGAAGAGGCCTTAGCCCAGCAGTGGGCATAGTAACAGGCTGTTACTACTACTACTACTTACGGAGCGTAATACTTATTTAAGTAATTATAATTATTTTATATTACGTTATTCTGTTAGTGAGAGCTGAGAGCTCTATATCAAGTATCTAGTCTATAAATAATTTTAAAATATGAGATACAAGTGAAAGTGACAAAGGTCAGATAGACATTTTTATTTTAACTTACCACCACTACCACTACTACTATACCACTTAACTATTTCCTTCTTAACTGTCTTTACTTTCTATACAAAACAAACTAATTGGTAACCATTTTTTTAATTTACTTTAAATAGTTTATTTATCAAAAAATATAAGGTAAATTTAGATAAGCAATCATTGTTTTGAAATTTGCAGTGTCAATGGGGTCATCTTTCACCTTAATTGAGAAAGATGTTTGGTTCATTCATTCGTTAATGATATCTCAAAGTAATTGTGACGTACTAAGTTCAATTTTGCGATTAAAATTGGAAAATGAGCTTGCTTTGTAATCTTGATTAATGTAAAGATACAGCTTTAAAATATCCCGTTTAAGTAAGAGAAATATTGCACTCTGCATCTCGTTCAAAATGACCAACAACAACGAATAATTTGCTATTAATTAAATATTCTTTATTAAAATCATAAGAACTTTTTATATCATAAGAATTGTCGTTTTCCTATGAAGCAATTATCACTGGTTCGGAAAAGAGCTTTTGCCGAGAAGAACTATAAATAGAACTCGGCAGCCACTCTTTCTAAAAAATATTTTTACATCTAGCTGAAGGTATGAAAGATAAGATTCGATAGTAACGAAATACTACTATTAAAGTATTAGTATCGGAATTTCGACTTTCCGAATTAAAGCTTCCGAATTAAACTGCAATTAAAGCGATCGCTTGTAAAGGAAGGTGAACTTGGCCTCTAATAAATTGGGTGTAATCAATAGTACTTCAAGCCGGCCAATAGACTAGCGTTGTATTAGTCCTGTGATATAAGGACACTCTTCTTTTCTTGGGAACTCCAGGATTAGCTTGACCAAATGCATCATATACAGCGCAGAGATGCTCGAGTTTTCGGGTTAAGATGAGATGAGCAAACGGCTGTGTTCTTTGGCATCTTCGCGATCATCATCTGCATTACTGGAGGTCGTGTCCCTGAAAGTCCTTTGCACCTTTTTCCATTAATTTCCTCCATCTAGGGTTCCCATTCAGGGTCCCTCAGGGCGGTGACAATAGACAGACCAATAAGGGTGGATATTTATTCACACCATCGGGTAGGTGATCGCTCGCGAGGTCTTCTTCCCTCCACCTTGCCCACAACAACCAACTAACAATGGTCTACCGCATCTTTTTTGGGGAAGCTTAAAAAATAACCTTTTAATTTGATTCCTTCTACCATGTTCTATCGCACTATGCTTCACTGACATCCTCACCATCTGGAAGTTAGGTGATCCATTCCTTGAGAAACTTCTCAAGGACCTTTTTGCTGTGCATCACAAAGTTATCGAACTTTCATTGAAGTTAGGTGATCCATTCCTTGAGAAACTTCTCAAGGACCTTTTTGCTGTGCATCACAAAGTTATCGGACTTTCATTGCAATGTTTTATTGCAAATATGCAGCGGTGACTAAATCGGTTAACTCACCTGTACGTTTTTCTTTCATTTAAACAAAAAAGAAATAAGCACTTTGTATAATTTGTTGTATAATGTAAACACTCTCCATGGCATAGTGCTCTAGTCATAATGCTCGTTGTATACAATATCAATATCTCTTTCTTATAATTCGAAACATATGTAATCAAGCGATAACTTACTGTTCACTTAGTAGTCCGGTCATAGAATTAATTATATTTGAAGTAATTACAACTTAACAGTTCTATTAATAACCCATATTCTATTTGAGTTTCTCCAACCAATTTACAATATAATAAATGAATATAAAGTGACAATGTCCGCAATATGCTATACAATCTTCATTATTATACATACGAGTTCATTTCAGTTTGTTCAACTGGTCTTTCATTATCAAACTGTTACTTTTAATTAATTTCTTTAAGGAGTGTTGATAAAAATATTAATTATATGATCATATTTTATCGATCACATTATAACTACTATTTGTTTTATAATGATAAAAGTCAAATAGTTTTTGTGTCGACGTACATATGTATGAGCTTAATTTATTGTAGCTTTGGTTGATGATTAGGTCAAGTGCAAATCTAAAATAGTGTACAAAGTAAAAGAATGAATGAACGGCGCAAATTATTTAGTGAATGAGTTCTTTCTATATCGGTGCTAATGATGATAAGATGCTCTATCGTTTCGTGATCGTGAGAAATATAGTTTATATCATGTATGTGCTACATTACATCAGTTATTTTAATATATAATAATCAATAACAATTTAGACAAATAAATAGAAATTCTTTATTGCACATAAATTACATTACACAAAGTAAATAAAAAAGAAACTTAACCAAAGAAACTAGACGTGCAAAGGCGAAGCAATCTCTACCAGACAACCTTTGGCGAAAGAAGAAATTGTAAGATAAAAAGAGATAAGTGCAACAAGAACAAGTATAATAGCTATGAATTTAAATACATAAAAAATGAATAGATAGATATATATAGTAAATACACAGATCCATAATACATATAAATAAATAGAATAATGTATATACTAATATTAAATATATTATATTATAATTTATTGACTGGCCCGTAAGCGCAGTGGGTCGCGGGTTCGATTCCCGCCGAGGGACAACATTTTCTATAAACAATTTGTTGGTTCTTCGAGTCTGGGTTTGTATTTGTATTTAAAATTATATATGTAGTGTATCTACCAGTTGTCCGTCACTAGTAACACAAGTAACACAAGTATTAAGTTACTTACTTTGGGAACGGACGACCGTGTGTGTAAATGTCCCATATATTTATTATTATTTATTATAATTACAATAAGTAACTTAAGTATAAGTAATTACTTACTTTAATTATAAGTTATAAGTTCTTTGTCTTAAGGGTATATCGAAAACTAAACTAATTAAATTTGTCAAATTGTACAATTAACAATGATTTATAACAACATAGCAACATGTGTAAGTAACAAAACTACGTTTAGAAATAAGTTCGACATTATATTTTAATAAACATACGTTTAGGTTCGAATGTATGTTTACTAAAATATAAAGCCAGATCTTATTACCATCATGATACGGATGATTTGTTACATTTATTCACGGTGTCAAACATGAATAGAAAATCGGAATAATCTATGTTAAATACGGACGAAGCAAATATTGCATCAGTATTTATTTACATATTCGTAAAAAAATTCAACGCTCATGTTATTCAATTTCAAAATATTCTTTATTCAAGTAGACTGTTTTCAGTACTTTTGAATCGTCAAATGTTTTTAAAGAAGCTAAAACTGAATAGGAAGTTTGCTCCTGCCGAGAAGAACCAGCAAAAAACTCGGCGGATATTCTTAAAAAAAAAGTATACAATTAGATTAATTGATGACATTTAATCATCGCAGCATGGTGCGTAGCTGACTGCAGTTAAATTATGCTTTTATCATCCAAACGCTAAAGCTTTATCTAGTACCATCGTTTTAAGATAATTTCTAAACTTTGTGTAAAGGCAAGTAAAGTTGCGGCCTGTTACAATCCCACTGCTGGAAAAAGGTCTCCTCTCTCCGTTTCTGAAGAGAAGGGTTGGGAGCTTAGACCTACCATGCTACTCCAATGCGGATTGGTAGGTTACACATATCTCCAGAATTATCTAGAGATATGTAGGTTTCCTCACGATGTTTTCATTCACCGAAAAGCGTGTGATAAATTGCAATTATCAATTAGACACATGAGTTTTAATAGAAAAACTCATTGGAGCCTGCCCGGGTTTGAACTCATGTTGCTCTCGAAAGAGTCGCACAGTCTCACCGCTGGGCTATCACAGCTTAAAGGCTAGTAAGTCCTATTTATAGTCCATACTCCATACTAATAAATGCGTATATTTTTTTATTTTGTTTTTCTCTCACGTCCAAACGTAGCACTCACGTAAATTTTGATATGGAGGCAGTTGAAGAGCTGAAGAGTGAGATAAATAAATATTTATTTAGATTCTAAAGTAAACGTAGACGAGATCGCAACCTAAAGCTAATGCCATATAGACAATATTACGGGAATCGATGATGATGATGGTTGACAGAAATATTGATAGAAGCATTAATATCGATATCTTAGTTTGTTTTTATTTCTCAACTTAACATATGATATTTCAAGTATTTATCTAAATCTCATATGTATCACGGTTGCTACGATTTTATACGGAGCGATTGTCGTCTGACCCCGAAATTTATAAAGACTGCGGTCAACGGACCCAAAACCAATTCGGAAACGCAAAAGACACGGTGAAACGATCATATCATAAAGCAAGCGGCGACGGTTACTGTTTAAAATACGCGTTCATAAGCTACTCTTTTTTGCAAATACACGATAAGTAATCAAATCAAGTAAAATTTAACTTGACAACTTCGTACTAAGAAGGATACTGTTAATATAATGAATAAATATAAAATGAAATATAGAAAAAATATAAGGAGCCCTGATAGCCGATCGGTGACCGACATGACACTTATGAGCGAATCGCAGGCGCAGGGCAACTCCGATCAGTCAGTCACCTATGAGTTTTATATACTAACTCATTTGCTTAATGGATATTTGATTGCTAGATACATAGATTTTCTTATCATTATTTAAGTTTTAAATATCACTTACGTATTTATTTGAATAATTATTATGGCTTAGCTGATTATTGCTTATAAAAGAATATCTACATGTATTTTGAAATGCCTTCTAACAGATAAATTATTTCATCGTTTAATTGTTTACACCACGCTCATTGTTATTATTAAAGGTGGATTCTGACACTCCGTAAAAGTTGTAGAATTAAAGGATACGTAGGTATATGGTTTAGACAGACATTTGTTTTTGTAGTTAAGGTTTTAAAAAAAGCTTATGTTTAAATTAAAAATTGATACAGGCACTATAACAAAACTACCTCGCTATAATCCACACGGGTTAAGCGAATGCATGCAAAGCTAATGTGTATGAAGCAGGCAAAATTTATGAACCTTACACATGCAGGACAAGCCACCACACGCACCTCAAGGCTCCACCACCAGCAACAAAGCACACAAGCAGCACACACACCCATCACCACAACAATCTCGATGATCGTTTCGCTCCGAAACCGAAGCATCATCAGGAGGATATGCTCCACGACAAAATCGCAATGCAATGTTTTGGCATGGTGGAGGAGCCTTGCGGTGCGTGTGGTGGCTTGTCCTGCATGTGTAAGGTTCGTAAATTTTGCCTGCTTCATACACATTAGCTTTACATACATTCGCTTAATTAGTGCGGATTATAGAGAGGTAGTTTTGGTATAGTGCCTGTAATATGGAATTCCGCAAAGTAACGCCTGTTTCTATAAATCATTTAAAAATCGATAGTCTCAATGTAAAATTATGAGGTTAGAACCCTTGTTGCTACGCTCCATATGGGGTTCATTAGCGTGTTATTCGAGGACGCTGCGATGAAATTTAATTAAAAAGTAAAAATAATGCTATTGGAACAGATCAATAGTAATTTAAAGATAGTACCAGTACTATTCCTTCCCCGGAAAAGGCCCATATCCTAGAAATTCTCTTTAAATTCAAGGTTTCCTTCCTATAATTACCTTTATCATATACTTATATGTATAGTAATTAAGCATATAAGTTTTTATTTATAATATTAAGCCCTACTTTCCGGAGATCCATGATACGATAATAGAAATAAAATTATTTTACTATAATCCTATATTTATTGGTTTGCTAAAATTTGCAATTTTGTCGCGGAGTCTATGTGATGTTGCTTCGGGTGCGGTGCGAAACGATTGTTGAGTTTGTGATAGTGAACGTGTGTAGTTCTTGTGTATTTTGGTGGCGGTGGTGGAGGTTTGTGCACGTGTTTTTACGAATCGTGCATATATCGGGTATGAAAACCCTTTGTCCACTCTATATTTAGCATTATATATGTACATTTCGTATTTACTTTGTCGCGTATTATAGCAATAAAATATAATAATATTATTACTTTCGCCAATAACTTTTCGTAAAATAGTCAAGAATGCGGTTTAAATCCGTGAACCTTTGTTCAACATCACTCGATCTAGTCGAATATATGTCATATTAGATCGTTTGTTTCAGATCTGTAGCGGTTTCTCTGATAATATGGCTCATATGTGGACTGCTTTCGACGTTGGGTGCTCTCTGTTATGCAGAACTGGGCACATCGATTTCAAGATCAGGAGGTGACTACGCTTACATCTATACAGCGTTCGGACCGCTTCCTGCATTTCTGAGGATGTGGATAGCGCTGCTCATAATAAGACCTACGACGCAAGCGATAGTAGCGATAACATTCGGGCAATATGCCGTGAAGCCTTTCTTCCCTGATTGTGAGCCTCCTCAAGATGCTGTTAAATTGCTGGCGGCTGTTTGTTTATGTAAGTATTTTTGTTTTACTTAGTATGCAATTTCATATCGATAAAAATAACAATATATTTTCTTGCACATAAGTTTAGCTAAAGCATAATAGAACCTTATAAAAAAAAAGATCTAAATTAAATATGAAGCCAAATATCGTATATTTAAAATTGTCCTATACTATAGTCCTCAGAAACGGCTTAACCGATTTTAATGAAATTTTATATGCATTTTCAATAGGTCTGAGAATTGGTTACTATATATTTTTTTATACCCCCCAAGTGATAAGGGTTGTCCACCCCTAACATATATTTTTAACAAAATTGTTTTTTTTCACTAGAAATTCCTTAGAAATAATTTATATGGCAAAACAACGTTCGCCCGATTAGCTAGTTTATATATAAAAAACGAGGTCTATATAACGATTATAATTGATTCTGTAGTTGTTCGGTTTTTTTTACTCGACTCTATAACTACGTCAACTAAGGGATTTTAATATAGCCATCATTTGGGAATGTCTAAAAAGTCACTGTGATCTCTATCTATAAATGTATCTAACGATAAATATTACGCTATATATCTGTAAAAGTTAAAATATCGCTGAGAGAGACACAACATAGACTCTACATTATTATTTTTTTAAGCAACGGACATTCACCTCTAGATATAGGTGGAGGGTCATTTATACGCCAGTAGCTGTGATTTTTACGCTACACGATCTTATGCTGCTTGAATCAAATATTTACCTGCGAACTATTTGGAGTCATCTATCTATAGAGAAAAAACAGTACTGATGGGACCGTATTCCCGGACCATATCGTCAGTTTAACACCTTGGAATTAAAACGTCCACATTCCATAACAATGATTATACATAAAATACATATCAAGGCGAACTATCACATGCTTATCACTAAATTTGGGCAATTGTAAAAACCACAAACCACTCCGATTTCAAATAGCGTGAAGGCGTCCACTAAGAAACGGTATTAACAAATTTTAATAGGCTTCTATTAAAGTAAAATAGGAAATAAATAGTTTATACGGAACACTTAGTTCTGAAGTTGAGGCTTGCCTCACCAAGACCAGTAGAATAAAAATTATATTGTTGTTTTTATTATTATTTACTAGTCCACAATGTTAGTCAATTATATAAAAGGAAAAACATGACAATGTGGTTAATGGAGGGAAGACCCGGTAACTTAGTAAATTTGATATCCCCGCAGTGGGCAGGGACATACCCTTTAATGCTACCAAGCTATAACTCTTGTGGCGTCCCTAAATTATGACTCATATTATATTTCTAAATAATATTTAAAATAATTGCAATAATGTAGTAGTAACACGTGTGAAATATGTAAAAAGTGTATTTCCATTATTTTTCGCGATTTACTTTAAAAATGTAGATAATGTTATAAAATAATAATCAACAATTGTTCATATTGTAATTTCGTTTTTTTTAGAATTGATTTATCCTGTTAGCCCTCATGGCTTTGGTAGCGTCACCGGAAGAAAGTAATTTCGGTAAACGGTCTAGTAACTCAAAGTCTTTCGCGTAATTGTTTAATCGAGTGTAGGATACAAAAATCAGTTTTGATAACGTGGATTCGATACACTTACAAGCTGTTTTGGTGCATAGGTTATGAGTGGTATGGTATTTGTCTTGAAAATCCAAAACCACAGTCAGCAGTCACAGTGGAACATTCATGACCTGAAGAGGTTCACTTCGTTGATAATGTTTGGGTTGAATGATGTTGATTTAATGTTTTCGTTCGGTATATATATACCAAACTTTGACTCCTTAGCTTTATCCTGTCTCACGACGAATACATATTAATCAATAAAATTATCAAGCACAAGACTATTTATTAATAACTAAAAACCCTGACTGTGTGACTTTGATTACAAATTATAATTGTGTAGGTTCGTGATAAACAAGACGTAGTTAATAATAAAGTTGGCATTAATGATTAAACGAGGTAATTATCGAGCTACAAGTTATCGAGTCTAGAACCAATACGAATTGAATCCCCATAGGCGCCTTATAGAGGATAACATAAGCCGTACCCCAGACTTCGTTCGCGACAGTTCAAGTGTTCAAATACACTCATTTATATACCTTGTCCATACGCTTAGCCAAGACCAAAAATGAGATTTTGGTTTGTATGTTATTATTAACATATTTATATAGTTAACGCAGTTCATAGGAACAAAGGTTTAAGGCTAAGAATTAACAAATCATTTTTACCACATTACAATAATAACGATAGAACATAAAAATAATATTTTATCTTTATTACTAGTTGACCCGGCGAACTTCGTACCGTCTAATAGTCAATGAATGGTGTGTTACCTTTTAGCCTAACGAATTTAGGCTTTGATGAACGTAATACAATGACACAAAATAAATTTTTGAACGCACGTGTAAACGTTAATCATTTGTCATTATTTCTGTACGCACGCATGAATATTTGAGAAACTTGTGTCTGCTTAAAGCACTTTTAAATCCTTTAGTTGATAAAAAAAATACAGACATTAATTTATTCACCCTTTTTAAAAAGTTTACACAAAATATGTTTCTCAACGCATGCATAAATGTCAATCATGACTTATATTCGACAGGATGACCAAAGATTACACTTTACAGTATACATAATGAAAGACAACAAATGTTTGACGGGTACGAAACGAATGAACATTCATTTATTTTCATAATTATGTATTAGTCGATTTTTCAATGTTTTTACGGTGTATTCTGCTATTCGGGGCGGAGACAAATCCAACGAACCAAAAACCATGAAAATTGGTCCCGCAGATCTCGAGTTATAAGTGTTGTAACAAACCCGACTTTGTTTTATATATATAGATTTTGCTATCAAAGAATGTCAACTTTTGTGGTATCGACCTTCTATGAAAACTTTATTGCTTTACGGAACCAGCGGTCAACGCATTGTGACCTTATTAATGTTTTATGGTGTTTATATAATAAGATAGAAAAAAAGTTAATATGGAGTTTATGAGTTATATCTTCTTGTACATTATAATATAAATGATGAAGTGCAAAATTTGAATTGCAACCAGCTTAGTTAAACCAACCGTATTATCATTTGGTTAGGACTTTTCACACCAGCAATTTTATATTTTTTTACTGGGTCGTGAAGCATGGTAAAATGCCTTTTCATTTTACCTGTAGGAGTATCTCTATCCAATCATAACCATTTTTATTTCGCCTACTTTAATTTCACTATATTGTAGAGCAAATATTTCTGAATTCTAAAATATAACATTGTTGAATCAATAAGAAAATATACTAGAAAATACCTTATAGATACTTCTGAAAGAATAGACTGTTCAAAATTACTATTACTGGGTACAGTTTAGTATGACTCTAAGATTTGACAAGACTCTACGTATTTTCTTCAGAAAATGTTACTAACAAGAAAATATGAGAAGAGATAAGCCGTTATAAACATTTAAACAGAAACTATGAGATGACAAGTAGAATTTTTTTTCGAAATGTATATATGTTGTTAGCTTTAACAGCTTTTAAAGAGACACCGGGCAGGAAACGAACAGAATGGGAGACAAAGATCTATGGTCGAATGAGATATTCTCATTGCTCAAACGAATCGGCGGTACCGTAATGTTCCAACTTCACTGCAATCTTTTGAGTTGTAGCGTGTTACCATAAGTGAGCATGTGTTTTGTTTCGTTAAAATAATTATACATCTGGTGTAGAAGTGTAGACCGTTCATTAAAATACTGCTATACCGAGACCTGTTGAATAATAAATGGAACATTGACGTATCTTTACATGGTCTGTGATGTAATAATTATACCTACTTTATATCGAAAGAAGTTCGAATTAAGCCTAAACTTACGTATATTAGTATATCAGTTGTATCATTTAGTTTATCGAACAACGTTACGGCGAAATCTATGCAATCCACTTGTTCGTGAATATGACGCCCTCATTCAATGTTTACGTTGTTGATGTAGAGTTCAAGCGATATCAGATAATGTCGGAATCTCCAATAGAGAAGATAAAGTATCCTCAGCATCTGTTGGCTATCTGTCGAGTACACAAGTCTGCATACTCCAGTAATTTTGGATTCCGTATGATTTGAAATCAGTTAGACAGAAATAATTGAACTGACATGCTGCTATGATAATTTGTTTTTCGTCCGTAACCTAACATCCAAAGTAAATCCGAAGGCCTTAAAGGACTCAATTCCAGGCTGTTAAATAAAAAAAAATCCGCTGTTTAATAACTTCACCTTAAAAATCTGTTGGTATTCTCTTTTTTTACTATTCTTGTAGTCAATAAATAATTTATTTCAATGTAAAAATAAAAAATAATTTTCGCCTAAAACTTCCGCTACATAATTTAAGTTAATTAGTTTGAAATACGCGCCTTTAACGTATATGTACGTGTATATAAAGAGATGACTCTATTAACTCTTTAAACGTTAACTGAACTTTAAGAGCCTTAAAAGTGGATAAATCCTTCTTTTAAGTCGATCACGAACTTGAGAGTATTTTTGAGTTTCCTTTAATCTTTAATAACTTATTGATAATAATTCATTACGCCTAAATCATTGATAAGAAATAGATTATTTTTTTGTTATAGGACACCAATTAGCCAAGCATAAATTTAGGCAGTTGATTATTCATTCATTATTCATATTTCCAAAACTAAAAACTTCTTAAAAGTATATAAATTATATTCTTATTTAAACACTCATTTTATTACGGTGATTTCAATTTAATCCTGTCTTAATGCATTCTTTCACTTAAATTTACAAGGAATTTTATCTTATCACATCAATTTCAAGTATCAATGGTTTAAGCTGTCTGTCGTAACAATATATTTAAATTACACGAGATTTGCAATACTCAATTAAAAAATATATCCATAATTATTATAGTGTACTATTACATAATTAGTTAATTAATCATATTAACGTTCTACAATCAATGAATTCAAGGTAAAATATTAGCGCTTTAATGATGTAATTGTAAAATTAATTGTTGGTACATACTATAGTCACCAAGTCATTAACTTAATGTCTCTCTTCACCATACAAAAGCAATATAAATCCCTATACCCAATATATATCTATTATATTTGTGTATGGGCTTGTAACAGCCTGTTACTATCCCACTGCTGGGAGTAGGTCTCCTCTCTCCATTTCTGGAGAGGAGGCTTGGAGTTAATACTTAACACGCTGCGTCAATGCGGATTGGTACGTTACACATATCCCCAGAATTCTCTAGAGATATGGAGGTTTCCTCACGATGTTTGCCTTCACCAAAATGCATGTCGTAAAATCAATTAGACACATAAGTTTTAATAGAAAAACCCATTGGTGTCTACCCGGGTTTTTCCTCACGATGTTTTCCTTCAACAAAAAGCGTGTGATAAATTGCAATTTATCACACACTTTTCTTGCAAATAATGGATATCTCTAAAGAGTTTTGGGGATATTTGTAACCTACCATTGGAGTACCGTGGTGGATCTAGCTTCAATCCTGCTCTCTAAAAATGGAGAGTAGAGGCCCATTTTAAGCAGTGGGAAAGTGATAGGGCGTTTCTTTACTTCTTTTATTTTTAAGAATACACTGTAATAAATAACACACAATTTAAATAAAAACTTTTAAATAGTATAACGGAAGAATTTGATAGTGAAAGCGTGACACGGCATTATCAGATCTTGTGGAACGGGCTTTACTATATCTTCAGTGAGTCATGGTCGAGACTCGCAAACGATATGATGATGAATACTCCGACCGATTTCGGCCATGGCGACCACTTTAGCTCCTAGTCAGTTAGGCGCTGATGCGCCCGAACATGGCTCACGTAGCCAATCTTTGCAGCAAACTCACGTGCACAATGTGGGCACGTGAGCTTGCCGCATACATAATTATAGTGAAAGGCAGCGGGTGGGCGAGCATTTAGCTCATCGCGCTTGGCGTCGAGATCAGCTATACGCTGATGCTCGAAATTGCGGATTTGCCTCTTCACGAACCCACGCCATTCAGATCGCTGTGCTGCCAAACCCTCCCATTGAGATGGCTCAATATTGCATCTTCTCATGTGACGCTTTTGGACATCTTTGTATCTGAGGAGTTGTCCGCCATATTTACGTTTGCCCTCCTCTAGCTCACAATAAAAGATGCGTTTGGCCATTCTCTTCTCCGCCATCCGTGATACGTGACCGCACCACCGAAGCTGCCTACGCATTAAGTGGGCCTCAATGCCACTGACATTGGCTCGCCTCAACACTTCGGTATTGCGCACTCGGTCGGACCATCGGATTTTCATTATGGCGCGCAGGCATTTTAAGTGGAACCGATCCAGAGTGCTTATGTGGTGGCGATACACACACCAGGTTTCGGAGGAGTAAAGAAGGTTTGGGAGCACAATCGACATGTAAATCGAAATCTTGGTGGCCAGCTTAAGGTCATGCGACAAGAAGACCTTGGGATACAGTTTTCCAAATGCAGCAGCTGCAGCATTGATCCTGCTGCTGATCTCAGCATCAAGGTCACACTTAGATGTTATAATGTTCCCCAGATAACGGAACTTATCGACCTGTTTCAGCACGTCCTCGCCGAGCTTAATGGTCAGTGTCTCACGACCATATGTATCTAGGGACATCACTTCCGTCTTTTTGACACTGATCTTCAAGCCGAACTTGCAGCATGCTTGGTGAAAAACGGACATTAGCTGTTGCAGGCCATCTGGGGATTCTGCCAAAAAGCACAGATCATCAGCATACAAAATCTCTGTAATCAATGCATGTGAGACCTTAGTGCGCGCCTTAAGCCTGGCCAAGTTAAAAAGACTGCCATCTGTTCGGAAGCGGATGCGGACTCCTTCGGAAATAGTGTGCAGGACCTCCTTGACCACTACGGTAAAGTATAAGGCGAAAAGTGTGGGCGCTAAAACACACCCTTGTTTCAACCCACAGGTAACGGGGAAAAACTCTGACTGTTCGCCATCTACGGAAACGGAGCACTGCATATCGTCATGTAGGAGTCGCAGAAGTTTCACAAACTTTTCCGTGCATCCTAGCTTTCTGAGCACCATCCACAGAGCTTCACGAGGCACACTATCGAATGCTTTCTCCAAGTCAACAAAGCAGAGGTACAACTGGCGACCTTGTTCTCTACTCTTTTCCTGCAGTTGACGCACTGAGAAGATAGCTTCACATGTGCCCCGGTTGGGTCGGAAGCCAAACTGTGTTTCGGGCAGAATCTTTTCTGACAAATCTTTTAGGCGGTTTAAAAGAACTCTTGCAAAGACCTTTCCGGAGGCTGATAGTAGTGAAATGCCGCGATATGAGTTACAGTCATTGCGGTCACCTTTGTTCTTATAGAGGGCCTTGACGCAAGACAACTTAAAATCGTCTGGAATCAGCTCTTCCTCCCACATTCGAACAAAGAGCTTCCACACCGAAATGTGCAACTCCTCACCACCGCATTTCAATAGTTCACCTGGTATAAGGTCAATGCCAACCGCCCGCTTATTTTTCTGCTGTCTGATGGCAGTTACAACCTCATCATATAACAGGGGCTTGTCCAGCTCAGTGACTAAGGGAAGTTGAGGCATCATGCTGATATTGTTTAGATCGGCTAATCGATCTACGTTAAGCAAAGTATTGAAATGTTCGGCCCAACGCTTCAACACGGCCTCCTTGCTGGTCAGAAGAGCCATACCGTCCAAAGACCTTAAAGGTACTTTAGCTCGGTAGGAAGTACCAATCAGCTTACGTACCTCGCAATGAAACTCCCCAAGCTGGTTAGTGTCAGCAAGCTGCTGCATCTGACGAGCTTTGTCCTGCCACCACTTGTCTTTTAAATGTCGAGACAGCTTTCGCAGTTCCTGGTCACTCTCTTTGACCACCGCGACGCTGCCACCTCTTCGGTTATGCTTCCGCAAGAGCTTTCGGTGTTTGTCGAATGCTACTTTGAGATCCTCGCTATTATCATCGAACCAGTCTTCGCTATGTCGGTCTTTCGTACCTAGTACAGCCAAAGCAGATTCTAAGATTTGACAAGACAAGACTCTCCAAGTAGCATTGACATCATCTGTCTCATTTATTCGCACCAGCTGTCCAGATAAGGTTTCAGCGTAAATCTCTCTAGCCCCGTTGTCTAACATCAGCCTATCCACGTTCAAATACGAAGGCCCTTTCATAATAGATCTACGTGGTCTACGGAGGCGGAGTCTAAACTTGGTGACAATAAGCCGATGGTCAGTCCAACAATGGGCACCACGCATAACACGGGTGATTTGGACTTGACCTATGTCTCTTTGCCTTACGATAGCATAGTCTATCAAATGCCAGTGTTTGGATCGTGGGTGCATCCACGTTGTTTTGTGCTTTGCGGCAAGCCGGAACATAGTGTTCGTTATCGCAAGATTGTATTGAGCACAAAGACTGAGTAGCAACTGACCATTTCTGTTCATGTTGCCGACTCCGTGTCTTCCCAGAACTCCAGGCCAAACCTCATAGTCCCGACCAACTCTGGCATTGAAATCGCCTAGCAATAAAATCTGCTCTTTGGCATTTATGTTGTTAAGACATTGAGATAGCTCCTCATAGAATTTATCTTTAATGTCATCAGACTTGTCTAGCGTTGGAGCATAGATGCTGATGACATTAAGGAAGTTGTCTTTATTCAGGTGAAGACGCAGTGTGGTCACGCGGTCCGAAATATGTACAGGACATTCATGGAGTTGCTTTGCTAATTGATTTTTGATTGCAAAACCTACACCTGAACGACGAGGTTCGGAAGAAGAGGTACCCTTCCAGAAGAAAGTGTAGCCACCTCCCTTTTCTACCAGCTCTCCTTCATCAGCAAGATGTGTTTCGCTGAGCGCAGCCACATCCACATCATAACGACGAAGTTCACGAGCTGCTATTGCGGTTTTACGCTCAGGACAGGCGTTGCCATCTCGATCAATTAGCGTTCTCACGTTCCACGCGCCAAAAGTCATGATAGATGTTTTCATGTTTCCATCTTTATACTTGTTACGTCGACCACGAATTAGAGTGATGCGATGGCAGCCGCGGTTACTACCACCTTCCATATGAGGACGAACATTTTCTTTAGGGCACCTTTTCTAGCCCCCTCCTCGGCTGAGCGAGGAAAGCAGTGCCTCCCTAAATAGGGCTGCTTTGTCACCCCAGGTGCTGCCGAATCCACATTGTCGCCCCTAATTTGCAATGTGAAAGCGACCACGGCGTGTACTCACACCCCTGGGACCGCCTATGTGCAGGAATCAGACAAAGCCTAGCTTGCATCACACCAGACCTCTCTACTTCAACCCATCGCCATAGGACTTAAGGAATCGGAGTCCATTCGTCGAAAGCGGTCAATTGCGCAGGATATATTAAGGTGCGCAGACGTTTGCGCAAACGCAAGCGCACGCACTCGTCCTTCCCCTCCCCGGTTCAGTGGAACGGAAACCCGCTACGACTGGAGGAGTGGTCGGATGTTGTGTCTGGCCGATAGTAACTATACGCCCTCTACTATCGCCCTAGGCCATCCACCTTGCCTTGCTGAGACGCCGATTCTGCCGAACCCTCTTGCAATATCTGCACTTGGTCGCCATTCTCGCCGAATCAGGCTTTTGTATAAGATGCAGGAGGGAACTGCTTTTGTTAGACCTTGGGAGGGGATGTATGAGGGAAAAGGTATGGTAACTATCATAAGGGATATAAAGGAAGTGGGATACTACTGAATCAACAATAGGAAGACAAAGACAGTAGCAGCTCGGGGAGCCGGGGTCGCATACCCGTGTACCCCACCACAACTTTCGGTCTAAAAAAGTGGAAGTGAGTACCCCTGACTTAAAGACGCAAACGATATATGGTGGCGCCCAATCGACGACGATGATTAAGTCAGTTTTTGGTCGTTAAGTTTATCGTTCAGTGTAATTAACTAATACTGATTTAGTTTTCACTTTATGTTTACAACAATTGTGTTGTGAAAAATGTGCATGTGAATATTTTTTAAAATCAAATAATCAATTATTCAAAAGTAGTGACAATATTATTTTGCTAATCCGCGATAATTTTTTTGTTATAATTAAAACTTTTATCGAGGATTATACCAAAATAAAATATCTTTAATTTTGTATTACTGATCTCCGAAAAGTAACGCCTTATTCTACAGCGTAAGTCTTAATAATGTGCACATAATAAATTGATATCACTTTTTAATAGCTAGTTAAACATATTTCTCTTATTTCTTGAAAAAATAAAAAAAACCGGTGTATTTTCCTACTTTTTTTTAATTATATAAAAAATATAACGATTATTAAATAATACATATGATTGCGTAAACGGAAACATTTTCTGTGTTTTTTTATCTGATAAAAAGTATAAGGAAGTTCATAAGTCGTGTTATCAATCAATAATATTTAGCAACCGTTCATGATAAAAAATGTTTTTTTATTTAAATATTTTGCTAACGCAATATCCTTACAACATGCGTTGCTTGCCAAGTACATGCGGTTATGTACTTAGGGAAGCAACTCGAAATTCTTATTAGAATAGAATTGAATAGAATATAGTAGAATATAAAAGAACTTCTTTTCTACACACTACATAATAGTATAGTAAAAAAAATTACATAAAAAGGGTACTATTTTAAGCCGTTTATTTTTACTTTTTTCATTAAAATGCGATTAATAAAGTTATTTGATCTCTGGTATGTGATACTGAAATAGATGTTTATTACATTTTAATTGCTTAACGCAATCAATGTAGTTAATTATCTCTGTAAATCATTAGTACTCGTAGCAAGTTGAAGATGTGGGATATTTGCTCTCATGTTATAACGGCATATGAACTTTCTTAATACCTAATGTTAGTTAATCATTGATTATAATTGCCATGTAAACAGTGCGTAATATTATTGATTACGGTTTATAAGGCAATTTACCATATAAACATTGTAAGACAGTCAAGTTTTTACTTCGTTCTTTAAATATAAGGTTCATTTTAAACTATAAGAGGTTGCAGTATAAGAAATGCAATACACGTTCCTGTTTCTGGAATCCATGGTCTTCTACATGGTGTTTGAATGTTCACAGGGCAATTTGAATGTTCACGAAATGATCTCGATGTCAATGAACTCATTACGGATTTAACCCTCAATTAAGTTTAAAATGCAATGCTAGATTCTGGTGCCAAATGTAACGAAAAAAAAGATCAGTAAAAATTCTTTTTCCTTATACTTCTCTTTTAGGTTTCTAAGTGAACATTCTAATTTTTATTATTTATAGATAGGGATCATTTGATCATAGGAATTTTTAAGGTAGGCGTGATACACAAGGGTTAATTAACTTAATTAACTTTATTATTTATTATTTATGCGCTAAGACAAACCGCAAAGCGGTTTAATGGCGTTTAATATTAGATTCTGCGTTGTTTGAAAATTAAAAATAAATAAATTAAAAAAAAAAAAACTTAATTAGTCACAAGTGAGATACTTAATTGGTTTTAAATTTTGGAAATTAGGTCTAATATTAATCTATACCAAATGAAGAACCTTTATAATTGAACATTGCAATCCGGTTTTTTCTACCCATGTCCCAGAACTACACCTTCCCATGCCACGCCATAATTCCTAAACCTTGTTATGAGAATGTACATTTTTCCAATTTCCCAAACTCATTACAGAATATCATTCTAATATGTACTTAACAATTAGGCCACGGTCGTCTAGTTCTCTACAAGCATATCAAAGATCAGCGCGTTCTAACCCTCGCAAGGCGACCTTCAATTATGATAATCCTTATTTACTTTAACGATATTCACAGTCTTGCACTTACCATAGTAAAGATATCAGGAGGTAGTTTTTTTTGTGAATGACCAGTTCCGAGGGTATGTGAAACTTGCAAATGTTACTGAAGTAAGTAAATCATTACGAGTAGCTTATATTATCGAATTGAAAGAATTACCTTTCACAATAGATATTTCATAATAATAAATATTTAATAAATATATGGGACACTTACACACTCGGTCGTCCGTCCCCAACGTAAGTAACTTAATACTTGTGTTATGGGCGACGTACAGCTGGTAGATATACTACATATATAATTTTAAATACATACTTAAATACAAATATACACCCAGGCTTGAAGAACCAACAAATTGTTTATAGAAAATGTTGGCCTTCGGCGGGAATCGAACCCGCGACCCGTGGAGCTGAAGGCAGAGTCACTACCCACTGCCCCAACGGGCCAGTCAATTAGATATAGTCATTAAAAGAGTGTTATTTTACTTCAAAAACAAAATAAATAACACAAAGTACTTATTGTCATTATCTCATATAAATTCGCGTCGATAGAGTTCCTAGGATAGAGGTCCAGTCAGATAGAGTAACAGAAGGTTTGGTCAAATGGAAAACTCTACTTATTATAAGAATAAAGCTGGATTCTATAAATAAATAAAAATATATTTATCAATTAAAAATGTCATTAACGCGTTGTAGTTCAGGGTAAGTTAGAGGGCATTATTTTACAAGGCAAGTCATCTTTGAGGTTAATGGATCAAGAACGGGCTGCGGCTAAGGTATTCTTACATGTGTGCGTCAGGTTAGGGTATTACCTAGGTTCTTCTTGGTAAGAAAGTAAATTTTAACCATAGATTGGTATGCTAGATTAAAAAAAAACGCTACTTTTATTTGAATAAAGGATAATTTGTGTTCGAAATTAATTGATTCGTAATTTGAATTACACCAACGGTAGAATTATTATAGAGTGATAGAGTTATTATACCTAGAGTAGGCGAGGCATAGGCGTGCCTAAGAGGCCTATGACTGCGAGTGTAACAAGAAATAACAAGAGCGATAAGATGAGACACCCATACGTATCGTCACATCGCACATAAAGAGGAGAGACAGATAGGTATCCATTAACTTTCTCTGTTTTTTCGATGGCTTCACACACATTTACACACATTTTAGAGAGTAGGTGAAGCGGCCGCTTCACCTACTCTCCCTGCCGTCATAGGTAACCTTAAATGACAAGACCTTTTATTTCTTATTATAATTTTCCCACTATCATCTTAATAAAACACGCTTCACATTCCTTTTCGCATAATACGATACCCCCTCAATTGGACACCTAATGAATCTGTTTACCAAGTTCTTGGGTGGTAAAGCCGAGTGTCCACTGCAAACATAACTAATGGATTTTTATATCCTTGGGTTAGCTTATACTAAAATACTTACTGAAAGACTGGTAATGACATCACTGATGTATAAATAATTCCCGTTTACTTAAACTAAAGTATACGTAAGTATAAGTATAGTATATTCCTGTTGTACAACTGTACACGTACAAGTACTACTAGTAGTACCTAGTTAATTTTTTTCGCGCCAACTTAAGCGTTTAAGTACTCTCAGTTATGCAATGTGTTGTATCGAGTTCCCGAAAGAAAATTGGGAATTTTTATCATATATTACCCCCCTTTAAAAACTTAAATTGTGTTAAATTTAATCAATGTTGATCCAGCAGACTAGCCGTGAAAACGTTACAGACAGAGAGAAAAACAAACAGACAAACAGACAGACTTTTGCATTTATATGGAATGTATTCCACTTGCAGTGACAGGATGCACTTTGAATAATATTCTCTGTGTTGAACTCTTATGCCCATACTTGGTATAATGTGTCTCACGATGTAAGAAGATCTTGTATTGAATCACACATTGTTCGTAATCAATGCGGATAACTGACGAACAGTAATATAGTAATAGTAATAATAATAAAGTATAGTAATAATAGTAATAGTCTTATCAATAACGAATAAAATATATACCTAGTAAATATACCATAAAATAAAATATGGACATGTAAAATAATATAATATAATACTTGTGTTATAGGTGACAGCCAACTGGTAAATACATATGTACATATAGAATTATAAACACATACTTAAATATAAATATACACCCAGCCTCGAAACACGAACAAATTCGTAATAGAAAATGTTAGCCGGCGGGAATCGACGCCAAGGGGCGCCAGTTATATAATATAAAAGTTCAGCTTTTTTATTTATGTGAACTCCCGTTAAACTAAAGAACCACCGGCCTATCTAAAGACCCTGGGGCAAAAAATAATTTGGCATCTGGTTTATTTATATTTCGAATGTGGGGGAAATTTTCACTGGTTCAATTTATACTTTGTCAGAGTCCAAGGTACTCACTTGTACTTCCGTTAAACCAAAGAACCACCGGCGTACCCAGGTATTTAAAGGCCCTGGGGCAAAAAATAATTTGGCATCTGGTTTATTTATATTCCGCATGTGGGATAAATTTTCACTAGTTCAATTTATAGTTAGTCAGAGTCCGAAGGATTCACTGAGCCTGGCGGTCCCGGGGCACTGCCCAATCTAGTCCTCCAATAGCTATGCTACTTACTGTTAAGAACGGATTTACTAAAAATCTATACTCAACGTTGTATTTACATAATCTTTCGATATCTTCTGGGAACTTGAAATTCCAAGCTGAGCCATACTGAAAACTGGTCTGGCGTACATAACTAAGTATTCATAATTACTTTACCGTTGTCACATATACGAGTCTTTCATGTTGTCGTGAGCTAACTGTACTGTAACGATGTTATTTAAAATCTGATTATAACTATTTAAAAAGTTCTCTATCTAATGAATAACTTTTTTAACGATAATTTTACATCGCAAAATAAACAGGACTGTTCTAACTAACTAAGCACATATCCTATTATTAATAGAAATTTATTTCTTAACTAAATTAGCTTATATTAATTTTATACTTATACAACGACGACTAGAAGATGAGATAAAAAGAAAATTAAAAATAGTTATTAATTCTGAGTCGATCACAATGTTATATTTCACAACAGCCGAAAATTTAAACCGTGAGAAATAATGAAGTATATAACAGTGTTTAAGGAACACAGTTAAAAAAAGGAAGATGCAATGCACGAAAAATTAATCATCAAATAAATGAATTATTTATCAGTCGAATACTAAGTTAAAAGTTTATACTAATTGTAAGATATATGCTTATACGTATAGCATATTACACAATTGAAGATTACTTGAATGATTAAAATGCTTGGATTTGAAAACCCTTTTAACTTCTGGCAAGATTGCGGTTATATAATGTAAATTTAAAACGTTTAAAAGAATGACCGTCGACTTTTTTGCTGGTTTTTCTCGGTAAGAGTAACATTCCGTTCAACTTGTAGCATTATTAAATCTAATTGATTCTTGACGATTCAAAAGTGCTTGTAAAAAGTTTACTTGAATATGAATAAAAAAAGCGCATAAATTGTCACTACTTTACCATTTCAATTATTATGCCTAAGAAGTCAGTAAGAACATAATTATCACAATTTTTTAGAGCAAGTATATATCAGCTTCAAAGGTGAACCACAAGCACGATATACTTTACACTGTAAAACTGTTTGTGTCAAGGTTAAGTTTAATTGTGCCAATGCCGTTTAGACGCAAGAAATAATGCTGGAAAACATAAATGTTACAAGCTTTCTCGTTTAGTTATTTTCTAACTTTCAATTTAGTACTTTTACTACAAGCAAATTGCATTTAATGATGCAAATGAAAATATTCAGAAAAGCGGTTAAATGAATACTATGTTTAGTAATTTTCTAATGACTACTTTGAATATGGTACTAATATTATCTTCTAGCGTTTTCTATTTACTGGTTGGCATTTCTGCAAGTTTTCTACTTCACCTTCCTTCCATGTCACATGATCGTGTACTGTTTGAAACGAGAAATGCTCTGGAGCATTTTGGCGGTCGCTAGTTTTGCACCCAATTACCGAGTAACATAAGCATTAATTTGTTCAAAAACTTAATCTTATGCTTCTATTTTGACAGGTGTGTTAACTGCAATCAATTGCATTAGTGTGCGATGGACGATGCGCATCCAGGACGTGTTCACCACCTCCAAACTGCTGGCGTTGGTAGTTATCATAATTTCAGGGATCTACTATATTTGTATTGGTGAGTTGATAACATCGTATTGGATTTTAAAATCTTTTTAGTATTACTTAAATTCCAGCAAAAAGTAGTATAGAAAGCGGCGTTGCTTTAAAAATTTGCATTATACGCGTTGATATAAGTGTAATAGAAAAATAATTGTACGGAATTAGTAACGTAAAGTCTAAAGTAGTATAGAAATCAACGTTGCTATACAAAATTCCGTTTTTAGGCGATGATATTGACGTTATAAGGAAAATAATCGTATCGATTCCTTAAGTAAGTGCTGGTGTACGCCGGCAGAGTAAAACATGAATAGAGAATATCCTTGTGAATTCGAAGTGTTGGTATATTTGGTATCTGAATTTGCGATTGTTAGTATGTAATATATAATAATCCTATACCTTATCAGAAAGCAGACGCAAGAAATATTCTCGTTATTACAACTATTTTAGTGCAGTTTTCATGTAAAAGTCATCAGCCTCCCGCCCCTATCTCACTCTAAGTGAAAAGAAGAAGAAAGTAAGAAAGAGGGTGGTCTATTCTATTCAACCAGATACCAGTTACCATACGGTGGGTCAACTTACCTTAGTCGCCTTTAACGACACCTCGGTAAAAAAATGAGAGTGGTCTATTCTACTCAGCCGGATACCACACGGTTTTCATGAAAAAGTATTCGTATATAATTCACGTTCTATTTTTATTACTATACTTGTGCATTTCATGTATTGTAGGAGTAACTATAGGGAAAGGCTCTCATATTGTATGTAGGACAGACTCTGTCACAGTTTGTCTGACATTTAAGTAATTTAACTGAAGTAAGGCCTGAAGAGTAAAAGTCTCAACGAGAACAGAATTCGGCAAATAGCCTAAATAATAGACTCGTGATTTTATACCTAAATGTCGTCTTATATTCTACTAACAGGTATTACATTGTATGTCAAGTGCAGGCGTTCAGAACTACAGATCGTTTTTCTTCTTTAACCAATCTACGGTATAATGCAGTGGCCTTTAAAAAATGTTAAGACGATAAACGCTGAACGTAGGTCCTATTCATTATCTGCTATCAAGTTAATTTTCTATTCTTCCACGTAAATTGATATAATTGCGTCATTAAGGTCTACGTTGTTCGAACATTTAGTGCTGAATTGCCGTTTAATTTACGACGCATCAGCGTTGTAAAACAACAAATTAACGACTATTTCACAACTAGTATTAGGTATTTAATTGCTTTTACATGAATTTTGAAGAAAAAAAGTATTATTACATTGTAAAGGCTGAGTATGGATAACCATACTAATATTATAAACACTATAATATTGAACACGTCACGGAGGGTTGGATCTGCCGCGACGTTTGGGATTTTCGACTCCAATTCATAATTTAGGGTCAGATGTGATTAACCCTTCTCTTTTTTCACGTGAAATCTTAAAAAAATAAAATTAATATGTCGTAGGAAACTTAATCAGATGATTACTTATTAAGGTCACACGGAGAACTTTGAAGCAGCTTTTGAAGGCGAGTACAATGCAGGAAGCATTGCGCTAGCCTTTTACTCGGGCCTCTTCGCATTTGGCGGTTGGAACTATTTAAATTTCGTGACTGAAGAACTTCAAGACCCCTACAAGTAAGTAAATGTATTTCTTAAAACAGTGTTATGAGTCCATTAATATGCAACAGGTTTAATAATTATTACACTATAGGTATGTTTATTCATTGAATTTCCTGGTATAATAAGTGTTATAGACACATTATGGTTCAATTATACTATAAGTAATACATAATAAATGTTATTCAAGAAAACATTTCATAAACTTTGTTAATGGAAAAGGTATTTATTTGAATAATTTATCTTAATAACAAATTGGTTGGATATAATTTAGACATTATAAAATAATAGGCAAAATTATGAAAGGTCCCCTGATTATGGTAATTGTTGAACTGATAGCAAAATGAAGAAAGTTTCTATTTGAAATAACTATACTTTTAAATTACCTAGGATGTTAAATACGCAATAATAATTATATAAGTTATTCAATAGCTCAAAAAATATATAAGCGCTATCTACGTGTCTAAGACATGAAAACTTATGTATTTTATTTATGGTGCTGGTGACATTTATCCATACCGACGTACGAGTAGGTATTTGGAACAAATTGTGACTCTTAATCCCGAAGTATATTAAATAAATATCTTTGTTATATTTATTTCTTTTCCTGCTTTCTCTTAATTTTTTCCATTCCTTTGAACTTATGCAAAAAACTACTTAAATTATGTTATAAATGTATTCTTTGTTGTTTGTTTATTTTTTTGTTATTTTATGGTTTTTTAAAGGATTGTATACTATGATTCTTTAATAATTTGTATTAAAATTCTTGTTAGGATCTCAAGAATATGAACATTTGGGCTATAATATTTTATAGGCTATAATATTATATTTAGTGAAAATAGGTCATGTTTAATTTAAAAGTATTCGTCATTGATACAGTAAGTGGTTTCTTGCTTTATTATTAAATTTAAAATTCTTTCATCGTTTTGAAGTAATGTAACATATTCTTAAAATTAATTATTAATAGCAAACAAACGTTATCTAATGTACTTATCCTTTTAATTTACATTTCGAATTTACATTCGAATCATTTTAGGACAAGGAAACATGTGAAATGATAGGTAAAAGAATGTGGGAGTAATTCAACAAAAGACATTACGTAATAATGCGGTAACGTAAATAAAGAAGGACTTAGATCTCTCAGAGGAGCCCTCTTCAGCCGCAAATCAAATAGTTTTGTCCTCTATTTGAATTGGCATTTCAAATAAAGGATCGTAAGAGGTGCTTAGATAAATTGCTTCGGAGACTTGCGGTATTATTTCTCTTTGTATATTTATGGGGTATTGTCTATTTTTAGAGCAATAAATGTAAAGACAAAAACCAAACAAAGACTTTTCTGAATTCGTCTAATAGATATTGTCAATGATATATACAAATATTGTTAATAATTTAATACGCAATAACTCCTTCGACAGTATCTATGGTGTTTTTTTCTGATTAATCTGAAATAACAAAAATATTTATAACAAAATATACGAACTTAACAGCTGTTGTGTTATGAAGTAATCATCTAAATTATATTGCAATTACAACGGCAAGTGCTTTTAAAAATTTGCTTTAGTGTTATGTTCATACTGTTTGTATTTTATATAATTTATGAAAAGAAAGAAAGATATTATTTAAACAATAATTTTAAATATTTAGCCCGATTGTAGAACTTTAATTAAAAAAATTAAACAAAAGATCAAATATTAATTTTGCAAATACAGACTGCAATTAATCAAATATGCTAGATGTTTGTTGTATTTGATCTATTCACATATAACATTAAACTTATAGCAATCACTTATCTTTATAAGTAAAAACCTTTTTCCTCGTTTATCTCGACGCGGGTTCGCACTTGTACTATTGCATGTTTTATTCATAACAATCGTTGAGTTAGGAAAGCGTATTCCCTCTGAAGTAATTGTTAAATTATACGCTTTGATAACGATTTAATCTTGTTGCGATAATTTATGTATATCATTACACTTTTCCTTTATACGTATGTCCTTAGAACCAGGCGCACATCTGGAGCTGTAAGCTTATCTTGGTTCCTGCTGTGTATTAGGTACATCACTAATAATACCGGCAGATGGAATGTTCTTAGACATCTCATTAGATATATAAGCGGCGAAAAAGTCACAGGGAACACCTAATTTGGAGTAAGATTTGAGTGTCTGGCTTGATCAATTAAATCTCAGACATCTGCCTTTATTAGTCAGCAGTTGAGACGATGTTGAAGATGGAATATTATCAACACGTTATTATACATTTGTTTTCATATTCGTAAAGATGTGCTATGCCGTTTTTTAAACAAAAATATTATTCAACGAGTAAAAATCTATTCTAGATCAGCCATGACATAATTGTTATTTTCGGCCGCAATTTTCCTGTATTTTGTTGGAGAACGTTTTGGAACTTGCAAATTGTAATGACTTCCTATTTTTCTCGCGAGAATCCCTGGAAAGTTCATTTGTAAATATTAATTGGTAAAAATAAATTAAAAAATCAGCTAATGCTATCGCTTTTGGAATATAATACTTTGTTTCTACAATAATTATTGTCCATTCCTGACATAACTGTGGCCGGACGTATGTAGATAAACTTTTTATAAAGTTTATATCTCATACATTTGAATAGAACCTTTGAATAATTGAATTTCCTGTTACACAAGAGTAAACTAAGTTGTCCTGACTCTTATGTGTATCATATAATATTATATTGACTTTCAAAACAAAATCACACAAAAGAAATAAATTCAATTCCATCCTCGAGCTTTGCAGTCATAATACTATCTCTAAAAGTTTACCGATCTAGGCGGCAATGGTCTTCGTGAAACTAAATTGTACTATTTTCAAATTATCGAGTTCTTACGAAGCAAACATGTTTCTCTAATACACTTGAATTTATTATTAAATTTTCAGTTTAATAAATGTTAAATATATAGTAAGTACGTTCTCTAGGATCTGTTTTATTTGTGTTACGTACTTCACAGATGGAACCTATACAAAGTTTTGTAATGTCTTCGAGTTCTTATCATATTTGTTGTAGTAGTATTTTCAATTATCACAATTACCGTAACTATTATGTTTTGAATATTTATCATGTTTTTCCCATATTTACTAGGTCTAAATGAGATGAGCTCATTAATATCATGTTTATCACGTCGTTTCAGGAATTTGCCGCGCGCAATATGGATCGCTATGCCAATGGTGACTATTATCTACGTGATGGCGAACTTGGCCTACTTCGCTGTGGTTTCTAAGACAGAAATGGTGTCAGATGCTGTGGCAGCGGTGCGTTGTTTTGTTTCGTCATGTTTAATGTTTTTTGTATTGTATCTTTAAGAATGTAATGTAAACTTTCTCTCTAGTCTCAGAGATGAAAGGAACGCCTAATCTTTCACATTTTATGGATGGCTGCTCTATCTAAATGCTCATTGAGGCTTGTAAAGCTAGGAAGGCTGACTTAACAACAATCCGAACAGACATTGAATACGAGATATAATGTCTGCAGACCTTCAACAGATGGGCAGACGACCTCAAAAGAGAATCGTTGGACCTCAACGGTGGGAAACCATTTACAAAAAAATAATATTTAAAAGATCTCGGTATATTCAACAGTGCATGCTAAGAGCATTTGAATCCAGAATCCCTAAAACTATCCTTGCATTTTTGCCAAGCATGCCTGACTGAACAATCGTATTCTAGTCTATTAAAACTACCTCTAGTAAATTTTTAAGGTCATGTTTATCATATCTATGTTCTCTACTCTGCAATGTAATCTGTGGTTTGAAAAAGAATTTAATAAGTTCAGCCGTGCTGTAGTTCATATACCATTGCGTGTTTTGTAATAAATTTACAGATGATTTCTCGATGTTTTCAGATCTTCGGTGATCGGCTTTTTGGCGGATGGAGTTGGGTGATACCTGTCGCTGTTGCTCTGTCTACATTTGGTGGAGTGAATGGAGTTCTGTTTACGTCCGCGCGGTTATTCGCCACTGGCGCACAAGAGGGCCATATGCCTGGTTTTTTCACACTCTTTCACATTAACAAACAGACGCCTATACCTTCTCTTATGTTTACTGTAAGTATTGCATGCTACTAATTAAAAAAACCATTTGGCTGTATAACCTTAGTCAAATTCTACTCATATCTTAAAATATATTGATAAATTAATCATTTCCTTTCAATATTTATATTCTGACAATTTGATATTTTTATAAAAAAAAACATGCCAATTTTTAAGATGATAACATTCTACTTTGTTTAAGAATTTCTTTAAAGGTCAAATCAAATCAAAATAATCTTTATTCTTACTTGAATAAAGATTATTTTGATTTTGATTTGCCTTTGTAAGCACTTTTGAATCGTCAAGGGTCATTTGATTTAAATGAAGCTACTTCTGGTTCGCAATTTTTCTAAAACCAGCAAGAAACGGCGGTAAATTTTTTAAATATTTTCTATAAATGTAATTAAACCGATATATATATAAGATATAAGTCCGATATAAGTCCTAATTTAAGGAAAGAATTTTCAAATCCAAGCATTTTTATCATTCATCGATCGATAGTCATAATGACGTTCGGCAAGCGCAGTGGTCGGCAAACTTATTAGCTTTAGAGCCAAATATGAACATTACGACAATTTTCAAAAAATTGGGAGCCAAATCTGCTTGTTTAGTAAACATTTATTACACTAAATAAGTAGTACATTAAATAAAACATTTTACTCGAAATTAAAATCCATGTTCGTTACATATTTGTTGACTGGCCCGTTGCCGCTGTGGGTAGTGACCCTGCCTTCAGCTCCGCGGGTCGAGGGTTCGATTCTCGCCAAGGGCCAACATTTTCTATAAACAAATTGTTGGTTCTTCGAGCCTGGGTGTGTATTTGTATTTAAGTATGTATTTAAACTTATATATGTAGTATATCTACCAGTTGTCCGTCACCCATAACACAAGTATTAAGTTACTTTGGGGACGGACGACTGTGTGTGTGTGTAAATGTCCCATATATATTTCTACAACAATACAAAATTTTAATTACCTATCTATCTTTTATAAGATGTAATTTCTTCTTACAAAGTTTTTTTTAATTCGAAAATATGATTGCGCGAGAGATATTTGTGCAAGAGCCGCACTTCTGGAGCCGCGCTTTTCCGACCACTGGGCAAGCGGGTTGGCAATGGTGTTACTAGTTTTTTAATGAGACCGATGCCTGTTAGTCTATATGATTGCAATTATCAAGGGAGATTAGTAAAATTTTCTCCTTCAACGCTTTATCATTTTGGACTTAGAAAGGACAATACAAAGGATAAATCTAAAAATTTTACCCATGGACGATTACCCACTACCTTGCTATATAACGTTTGAATACTTTTTTTTGTTGCAGTGCTTCTTTTCGCTCCTTATGCTGACGAATAGCAACGTGTTCGACCTGATCAATTACTTCTCACAAACCTTGTGGCTGTCTATTGGTATGTCAGTGGTTGGCCTGCTCTGGTTGCGGCGGACTAAACCCGACATGGCTAGACCTATCAGGGTCAACCTCGCTATACCATACACATTCCTCATCGCCATCGCTTGTCTCGTCATCATTCCTGCCATCACTAAGCCCAAAGATACCGCGATTGGATTGGCTATATTATTATCGGGTATACCAGTTTATTACCTATGCGTTAAATGGAAGACGAAGCCGGAATGTTATGATGTATTTTCTGGATGTGTTTTGAGATTCTTTCAAAAGTTGTGCGCGTGTGTTTATGTAGACTCGATCGAAAAGTTATCTGAAGATAAATAAATGCTTGTTTTAATTTTATGTAAGTTCTTTTAAACTAAATAACAAAATACCAAATATACACAAAAAATACTTAATCTGTATCTTTATTGGACTGCTGTTATGCTATTTTATGTAGCCTATAATAGCTTTATAATCATAAATAGCAAGATAAAATAGCTTATATATTGCAATGCCATTATAGCGTAAGTAGCCTAAAATTGCGCATATAACAAGTATCAAAATTATATCTTATATCAATAATGGATGACTCGTATGCTAATAATACTCTCTATTATGTAAAAGCTTGAAGTGTATTTAATAGCTACTACAATGTGATAGCCTTTCCCATTATTATGGTACTATATTATGTTATTGTACTTGTCTTTCGATTTCGAACTTTTAATATTTTTTGGCCATTGCGTTATGCTGTTCAGCAAACCCCTTATATTATATAAAAAACAAAATTATAGATAACAGCCATTATTATTTTACTGTTATGCTATTTGACGTAATAATTAAGTATATGTAGTAAACGTACGTACTAAAATGTAATAGATATAAGCATAATTAAATCTATATATGGACCAGTATATTATTCTTTAGTACGTAGTATTTAATAGGTTACAATACATCTTTTATAAAATATATCACAAAATGTAACAGCTTTTATATGTATATTGGAATACTCTTGTATGATATTGTACGTCTTCTATAACTATGTAATATTTACTAAAATGTAATATCTCGTATGTGTATCTATGTCATGCGTTGTGCTTTTGTGCTTAATATACTAGTTTAATTAATTGATACAATTTTTTATGAAAATTCACGATCATTGGACTACTATATTATTCTATGTTTAATATAAAATGTAACAAAATGTAGCATTTTTTCATATTATTAGGTACTGATATGTTGCGCGATGTATTTAATTGATATCAATTTTAAGAAAGTATGCCACTGAAATTTTTTAATTCCATCTAATTGAGCTTATGCCTTAAAATTAGGTACACTATTACAGTGAAGAAAAATTGACTGAAAAAGACTATCTATTTTTTTTAAACAATTTCAATCTGTAACCTTTTAAATAGAATTTTAAATGTCTCATGCTCTTGTCTACTTTTTGTAAGGTATTTAATTTTTAAGGAATAGTCAAGCTTTTAATTAACTTTTTTTAAGTACCATGTTTATAAAGTTCTATAGTTATCGGACCAGTATATTATGGTCTTTGAGTATTTTTAAGCGTGTTGTATAGCGTTTTTAAATGTTGTTAAGGTAGTATTTAAGAGTGACCGAATCTTTATTTTTGTATAATGTTTTCATATGACTTATACACTACTATTATTTTATAATAAATTATCACATATAAAAAATTTGAGGACCACAATATTAATTTTTTGTAAAGGTATTGTATAATGTACACGGTATAAAAATGAAATAGAAGTGTCTGGCAATGTTCGTCCTGGCGAATTATAATTTTTTCAAGTTATTTAAATTCTAATTATTACCACCAAATATTTTTTTTCACTTTTACAACATTATAAACAATAAATTAATTGTTTTGAAAATTACTTAAATTGCATTCTTATACAAACTTCTAAATTATTTACAATCATATTGTTTTGTACTCCTGAGGTATTTTACTTTCATAGACAAAACATATCTTTACAATTTTGTATTACAATGTAGTAATTTAGACTTAAGCTGATAAAAGATTTGAATATATTTTTTAAATCACAGCACAGATAATTAAAATCATTGTTGATATCTCGATTTATAGTACGCTTTTTACACACATATTGTGCTCATGCTCTCTTTTTATGTTTTAAGTATAATATTGTAATTTAAATTAAATTATATACATAAAATAATTTATAAATATATTAATAAATCATACTGATAGCACTGTAACATTTTTCTTTACGATAAATAGAAATTTTGTTTTTAGCATAGCATTAATTACATACAACAACAAAAAACTAAAATGTTTTCAACTCTATACCCTATATAACTCTATACACCTAATCCCCTGTGTGTATCCACCTCAATTTTACGACTATGCTATAAGAAATAATTTTAGATCTTTTCTTCATGTAAAAAGTTTATAAACATAATATATTTTTTTAAATTGCGTTTTTATTTTAGTGTTACAAGATTGACAAACTGCAATAATAATATAATAATAGCAATAATATGATATAGTAACAGCAGAAGTAGATTCAGTACTTTATTTAGATCTTACTGCGTATTGCTCTTTAAAATAAAAAAGTTCTTGAAAATATATGCACTACAGGAGAGCATCGACATTGCGAACATCTTTGACGTAATTTCTAGCTGAAGACGAGCACGTGTTCGCATTATACGACTACGCACAAAATCGTCGTTGCTCGAAACGATTTCAAAAAGTTTCCTTATTTAATTCATACAGTACTCTCGTTAAGATGATATGAGTACTAAATAGCTAGTTGATATTTATGTATTAATTTAAGTTAAAGACTGATTTGTTGTTTCGGTTAAACCTTTCGCTTTCCAAATAATGCTATAATTTCATTGTGTTCTGTTTTAATTCATAAACAGAACCAAATACTATCATATGTTTATTATATTTAAACATGTATTAAAGCATTTATTTAAACTAATAAGCAATACTTTTTTAACATAAAGTTTCATTGTGTACAATTAACCGTCCGTAGCAGAGGGAACAATAAAATTAATCTTACACCTTTATTTAACCTTGTATTCAGGTGACTAGGTAAATAATTTTATGATTTACTTCGTACAATAGTCCTCATCTATATCTATTATGATTCTAAATATCCAACCATGGAATATCCTGCCCAAAATTGTCATGTGTTTTCATAAAGTTTTTAACTATATATGCTATTTCAACTACTTATTTAGAAATACAGAATTTGAAAATCTAACATTATTAAGTAAGCGAAATAAATGAACTACCAAACCAAAATTATTATTAGTGAAGTGATTCTTTTAAGGGGGGGAACAATCTGCCAATATAAGTGATTCCTCATTTATAGGGGTAAAACAAGGGAAAACGACAAAAAATTGTTTACGAGCTTAATACGTGTGGTGTCACGAGCAGCAGAAATATCAGTAATTGAAACTATCGACGATTTTTCAATATTTTAAAATCTCTCCATAAAAGGTTTATCAAGTATACAAAATAATTGTGTATTTTTATATTGTGGTATATAAGATTGTTAAATAAAGTTATGGTTTATTTTTGTATTGAAACTATTTAATATATTTTCTAATAATCTGCCTCAACTCCAAATTAGGAATTAAGAATTGTTAGCCTTGTCCGGTCTAAAGAAGTTAGAAGTAAAACTGTAAAACGGGTAATTAATTTTTACATATTTAAAATAATAATAATCGATAATTGCTTATTGTCGTCTAATAAGTTTTTTGTAATAAAAACTTTGTTATTTAATTTAATTGCAAAATAAAAAGAAATAAAATGGATAGCTAAAATAAAAAAAAATGCGGTTCAATGTTTGTTGACTAACGAATCTTTATGTAAATTATACTCGTGTATGCATAGTGATATTTATTATTAAATATATTAGACGAAAAAAGTATTTTTATTAATAATTCCTTTTTATTTTTTTTTTTACCTAAAAACTGTATTAACTTTTGGAAGACTAACGGGAAAAGAAACTCAAAAAAGCCATTTTAATTATATTCAATTGATATTAGTTATTACTTTAAAAAAAAGCGAAATATCAAAACTTCAACATAGAACTATTACTACTACTACTAGAATATACTGCAGTTTAATTTACAAGACCTATTTAATTAAAATAGAAACATTTGAATTATTAAAAAGAAAATCGCTGATATTTTAGTACTAATTTATTAATATCTTAGGATACGGTTTTTAGCCTACGGCGGTAGATTTATATTATCTTTGGTGTTGTGTATCATGTGGGTATGCGTTTATCTAATTCTATGGTGTTTATGTTTGAGTTATCTCATATTATAGTGTATCATCTATGGAGTTAGTCGTCTATGGTTGTTTATTATTCATTCGTCAATTTATTACTAGTCACTAGCAAATTTAATTATTTTGTTGGAATTATTGTGATCCAATTGTGTCGACATAATATTAAAATTTTTAGTAGAAATTCTGAAATTATAGTAATATAAAATCTATCGAATAATGTTAAAATTCGAAATAGTGTCGTCTAGAATCGTGGAGGTGGGCGACAAAGAAAAGAAATATGTAGCTTACATGTTACAAGTTAGACAGGACCGATGGTGCTTAGATCCTGATGCAGCTAATGTAGAAAGAAGATACACACACTTTTTAGATTTGTTTAACGGGTTAAGAAAAGAACATTCAACTTTGATGAACAATATATCTTTTCCCCGGAAGGTAAGTCACTATTTTGGAGATAAATTTTGTTTGTTATGATTTATGCTACATTTATATTCTACATTCTATATAATTTGTAATTTCTGACTAAAACATAAAACTAGGTTGTTAGAGTTTCCTTGTTTTAAAATCAAAATCCCCAAAACGATTATGTATAATCGTATAAATTGAATAAGATGTGAACACGCCATTCAAATCTCTATCTTACTAAATTATGATTTTATTCGGTATTAAATTAAGATATTAAATTTATACCTCGACATTTTACACATAAGCTCTGATGTGAGTTTTGATGAGTTTCCAGGAGAGTTGAATGAAAATTTAGTTTTAAATGTAAGCTGATTAGCTGATTAGCCCGATTGGGCTACTGTCGTTGTTCATATATAATTATACATAAAATATTGCTAACATTATAGCAAATAGATATCCATACCTTTCAATTTAAAATTTATCTAATTCTTCTATACTAAAACCATCTTTTAAAATTCTTGACTCAACGTAATACATTTATTTTTTGAAGATTACCATAATACCACTGTAGTTCATATATAATTATCACTTTAAAATTTCTTATCTATTTTAGTAAATAAAAAGGAAAATGTGATCTTTGGAGCCATTGTACAGTGTTCTACCTGTACTATATGTCATTACAAATACTAGAAGTTACTAATTTTATACAAATCTATTCTTTTTGTAAAAAGAGTGTCCTGATCTATCTTGTTTAACTTGAAAGCAAAACATTTAAATATATCAATTCTTTATTTTTTCATATATGGGTTCTCTTTTCTTTGTATAGTACTAACATTAAAATTGTGAAGTTTCATATAACAATCATCTATTCGGTAATTTGTCCAACTTAAGACTTAATAACTTTGTGCTAGTAAGATTTGAAAAGTGCATTATTGACTTTATAAAAAATCAATTTATTTTGTTAATATAGATTTTAACTATTGGTAAATTCCACAGATAGTTGTTGGCAACTTTGACCCCAATTTGATATCTATCAGATGTGCAGCTTTTGAGTCACTGCTGAATGTGATAGCAAATGAGTCACGCCTTAGGGATGCACCTGCAGCTATTGCATTCTTCCAAAATGTTGAATTAAATGATGCAAGAAGATTTATTGAAGATGGAAAGTATGATCAAGCATTATCTGTATTAGAGACTAGTTTCAAGTTATTAAATAAGGTGAATAAAATTAAATTTAGTCATAGTAACATTTTGTTTAATTCGAATATAAAAGTTGACACTCCTGTTATTGCAGGTATATACTGACAGATCGAGAGTGGTCTTAAGTGTTTTGTGTAGAATAGTGGCATGTGCAGCTGCTAGCGGAGGAGCACTTGCTGGGCCTGTGGAGAAGTGGGCCCAATTAGCTCTTAGACGATATGAGGCAGTCAGCGACTCAGACCTTTTAATTATTTATATACCTCTTTTGCACTCGTGCATTTCTATATGGTATGTATTGTCAACGATAATAAAACTTTATATTACACTGAAATCATAATAATGATATCATTGTCTAAATGTAAAATATATCTTCAATTCCCAATATTATTAGGAATTGACCCTGCATCTTGTGGTGAACTATGTAACATTTTTGTTTGTAGTGGTTGATGTGAAATTAGATATCATAATATGACATACAAAGTGGGTAGGTGTCAAAGTGATAACACATCTCAACTATTTGCTTGTTATTATATTAATAAACATTAGTCAAAACTAGTAAATTTTAATAGAATATGTGTCAATAGTGTCCCTAGCCCATCAGCTTATCCTTTCAAATAATAATTGTGCTGAGTTTTTTAATAATTTACATTCACAACAAATTTGTAACATCACTGCATAATTTTATTTTATTAATATATATATTTCTTTTTTAACTGTCAAAAGATTAAAATAAATAATAATGGAATTATTGAAGAAGTCTTTGGAAGAACTTACAGAACACTTCAATACAAGAATGGCAGATTTTCAAAATGATCTTAAGTGTTCTATTCCAGCAACAAATCCAACCTCAAACATTAATTCACAATTTCTCTCATTCCGAACATTTGTGCTGAATTCTTTGGAAAGTTTGCAGTTACAGTTACAGCTGTTGTCTAGGCAGCAAGATGAGATGGAGATGAGGTCCAGACGTAAAATGCTTTTAGTGCATGGTGTGTCGGAGCTTGTCAAAGATGATCTATCAAATAACATCTCTAAGTTTCTATCAGATCATCTCAAAATCTCTGTACCGGTGGATTCCATTACACAGTGTCATTATCTGGGCCCTATCAGATCTGATAAACATAGAGCTTTAATTGTGAAGTTTAAGGATGTGGCTCTGAGAAATAAAATTTGGTTTGCCAAGACAAATTTAAAAGGTAGTGGAGTGACACTGTCTGAGTTTTTAACTCGAGGCAGGCATGAAGCATTCACAGCAGCTCGGAAACGTTTTGGCGTATCAAAGTGCTGGACTAGGGATGGGTACGTTATGGTGCTCAGTCCTGATGGAAAACGTCACCGCGTAGTCTCGTTGTCTGACCTGAAAGCAATTCCCGATCCTGCGGTTGTTTCTCCAGTGACGGCGAGTTCGAGCGGTACATCGGTAGGAAAAGATAGTAAGGTGATTACTAGGCCGAAAAGAACTTTCAAGAAGTAGTTTTTCTTCTGTCTAGGATTCTTAAATGTTCCATGTATATAAATATATATATATGTATTTATAATATAATTCAATACCTAGTATTTAATGTATTTTTTCATTAGGTAACCTTTTTTTTTTTTTTTTCTCTTATTTGTTTCTTAATGTTATTTTCATATATGTTCTAAATTTATAAATTTGCTTTGCATTTGTATAGCTAAATCTTATGTGAATACAATATCTATGTAACTATAGTCATCTACGGAGATAATTCACTACCTTGCTTTAATAGAATTGTTTTTATTTATTTTTTATAGGTATTTTTACAAATTATTTATTTTGTTTTGGTCCAACTGACAAGTGACATTGTCATAAGGGTAATGACATAATTTTACGGCTTTGGATTCTAGGAAGTTTGTCAGTCATAAACTTATAATTCCCAAGTTTACCGAATATATTCTATTCTACTAAAATTGTCGCCAAATATTATTGTTATTTGAAATTTATATATAAGTTTATTTTCACTTACTTTCGAAATTTCATAAATTATGTTATTTTTATACCTCATTTAGTGATTACTTTTGTATGGTAGACTTAAGCTGTTTTTTTGTTGTCATTTTAGTGAGCTATTTCCTTCTTTGTTGGATATGTTAAGAAACCTCAGAATAATTATTATGATTACATTTCAATGTTTCCCTCCCATACAGCTGGTGGGTGTTGGACATAGTTGTTTGATACTTTATTAGTTGGTTGTTTATTTTATTTTCAAAACTTTATTTTATTTATTATTATTTATTTTTATAATATACTTATTTTTAGTCGTTATATTTTATTAATATTTCAATGTCGTCCCCAAATGTTAGTATAAATAGTGACTTGTTTATGTCTCTGTCTTCCAGCAACGAGGCGCTTAGTGAAAACAATTACCACAGTACATCTTCTCCATCCCTCAATGTTACCTTAGATTCTTATTTCTCAGACTGTGTGAAGAATTTCAACATAGTTCACATTAACGCCCAAAGCATTCCGGCTCATTTCACTGATATGCTCGTGTCATTTGAGTCTCAGAATATCCATGCCATTCTCATTTCAGAATCTTGGCTTAAACCCTGCTTACCATCCGTTTCCTATTCGCTTACTGGATTTCACCTCATTCGCAATGATCGCGCTTCAAAAGGGGGTGGAGGTGTGGCGATCTATTTAAGATCCTATATTCCATTTAAAATAATTAGCTCGTCTGGTCAACCGCCTCCTGATGATGTCTCTGAGCACTTGCTTATTGAGGTGACTCTATCCCAGTGCCGAGTCCTACTTGGAGTTTTTTATAACCCATCACTCCTTAATAATTATTTCCTCTCCTTTGAAAAGCTTCTCGAAAATTTTGTTCCCTCTTACAGCCATACAATTATAATGGGTGATTTCAATACATGTCTACTTAAAAAAGATCACCGTTCCCGAAAATTGTTATCACTCACAGAGGCCTGTAATATCCATATTTTACCTTCTGCTGCCACCCATATTTTTCCTAACTGTGCTCCTTCTCTTCTTGACCTTATTATGGTATCTTCTATTGATTCTGTTTTTAAGCACGGACAGTGTTCTGCCGTTGCGTTTTCTCATCATGACCTTATATATATTTCATATAAACTGCGACCTCCAAGAATTAAACCTAAACTTCTTCTGCGACGTAATTTTGGTGGGATGGTAGTCGATAATTTACGCAACGATGCTCGGCAAATTGACTGGTCGATCGTTGAAGCGAACAATTCTATCGATCAAAAGGTTAATATTTTTAACTCCTTACTCACACAACTCTTTGACCTACATGCACCAATAAAAACTGTAAAGATTAAACATCTGCCAGCACCTTGGCTGTCTGATGATCTGAAAGATAAGATTCATAAGAAGAACATTGCAAAATCCAAGCTGAAGTCTAATTATACTGAGGCTAATCGACGCAATTACACCAGGGCCAGGAATCGTTGCAATACACTGTGTAGAGATGCACAAAGGCGCCACATTCACACATCAGTCGAGAACGGCGACGCATCCAGAGTTTGGAAATTTCTCGAAACTTTAGGAGTTGGTAAAGCTAAAAAAACAGCTGTAACATATAATATTAATATTGACTCACTGAATCAGTATTTCTCAACTTCTCAAAACAAATTTAATCCTTTAAATAAAATTACTACCCTACAATCTCTTTCAACAAAACCAACTCCTGACTACCCACCGTTCTATTTCAACCAATTATCTGTATGTGATGTTAAGAAGAACATTATGTCTATCTCATCGAATGCCGTCGGTGCTGATAGCATTAGTCGTAATATGATAATCCCGATCCTTGATATTGTTGCTCCTATATTAACCCATATTTTAAATGTATCCATATCCTCTTCTAAGTTCCCGGAAGCATGGAAGTCTGCTCAAATTGTTCCTTTACCAAAAAAAAATAATCCTGTTATTTCCTCTGATTTTCGTCCAATTTCCATTCTACCCTTCCTATCCAAAGTCCTTGAAAAGATGGTTCATCAACAATTAAATGTATTTTTGAATAACCATAATATACTTAATGCCCACCAATCAGGCTTCCGCCCTGGACATAGTACGGCTACTGCTCTTATCAAAGTTACTGACGACATTCGCTGGGGTATGGACAGCAAGCAACTTACTGTATTGACGTTGCTGGACTTCAGCAATGCGTTTAATACAGTGGACTTTGATGTGCTGTTAAGTCTGTTACGTTCTCTTAACATATCCCCATCAGTAATTGACTGGTTTCGGAGCTATCTCATAGGACGACGGCAGCGCATCCGGGTTGAAGACAGTTTTTCAACTTGGTGCGATGTTACGTCTGGAGTGCCCCAAGGCGGCGTGCTATCACCCTTACTTTTCTCCATCTTCTTAAACTCGATAACTCATAACTTATCTTCTCTCTATCACATGTATGCAGACGACGTTCAAATTTATGCGCAGTCTACGGTTGAGAATCTTGGCACAGCTATCTCTAAAATAAATTATGATCTGGATAAGATATCACAATGGAGCCAATCCTATGGTCTTCATGTTAATCCCCAGAAATCTCAGGCTATTATCATTGGTAGTCCTGGCCAGATTTCTAAAGTTGATTGGACTAGTCTTCCGTTGGTTAAATTTAATGGAGTCACGATACCCTATGGTGATGTAGTTAAGAATTTAGGTATTTATATGGACAATACTTTGAGTTGGTCGCATCACTTAAAAGAAGTGAGTAGGAGGTCTTTCGCAGCTTTGAGTTCTTTGCGTCGATTACGTTATCTTCTTCCTATTCCCACCAAAATTATGCTCGCACAGACTTTGCTTCTTCCTATACTTGATTACGCTGACACGAGCTATATAAATTTAACCCAAGACCAGTTAAATAAACTTGAGAGACTCCAGAACATTAGCATTAGATTCATATTTAATTTACGGAAATATGATCATATTTCCGAATTTCGTGCTCGTCTCAAGTGGTTACCAATCCGTTTTCGCCGGAATTTACACTGTCTTTCTGTTCTGTACTGTGTGCTTTTCAAGTCCCCAAGTCCGTATTATTTAAAGAGTCCTTTTAAATTTTTGGCACCCTATTATCGTAGACCCGTTCGCCAAACGACCATGCTTACATTAAAGATGCCTGCGCACAGCAGCATGTTCTACCACAATTCTTTTACAGTTCAGGCCATTAAGCTTTGGAACTCTTTGCCATTGCCCATAAGGCAATCGCAAACCTTATCTTTATTTAAAAAGCGTGTTAAACAGCATTTTTTGTCTCTTGCTGTATTACAGTGACATTTGAGGTGTGACGATTTTTATATATCTTAATTGAAATATATTTATATATCTATTTGTATATTGTATGTATTTGTTTATATATTTATGCATATGTATGTATGTATTTGTTTATATATTTATGTATAAGTATGTATATTTTAGTTAATATTCTTTGCTGTATGTACACACACCACCTACTATATATCTGTAACTTTGTCCTTTCATCAAACTGGTTGGCTGGAAGAGATCGCTATTTAGCGATAAGTCCGCCAGATTGTATCACTACTTTTGTCTTATTTATTATTGTTGTATTTAGTTTTATTGTTATTAATGTGGTGTTCAATAAAAGTGTTCATTCATTCATTCATTCATTGAACTGAAGCTTCAGACATTAAATTCCATTTATAATGAACAGAGGATTTTTTAGTTTTGAAATAAATATATTCTCTTAGATGAATAGACCATGATAGATGATGGGGTAAAGTGTGACCCTTACCAGGGGTTTCAAACTTTAGACAGGCACCTGTGATTGTTTCTGTTAAAACTAATGTTAGGCACATTAGTTTTAACAGAATTGATATTTACAATTAATCACATGTTTTAGTTTATGGAAAATTCAGTGAGGATATCTGCATATCTTAAGAGAATTCCTGAGATATGTAATAATGTGAGAGGAGGCCTTAGCCCAGTAATGAAATGTTTAGCAAATGTTAGCATAATTTTTTTAAAAATAATTTAATCCAATTATTTTTTATATTATATTTATTTCTATCCATCAACACTGTTAAGGTGATAACATTCCATATAATTTACATAAATTGCATTTTCCAAAGAATAAAATTTGTCGCTATCCCTTACTATTTCTCATTACAAGAACATGCTGAGTTAACTACCTAGGCTAAATATTCCCCTAACCCAATTTCAGGGAAACATTAGGTCGTGATAAATCAAGATTGGTTGAAGAACTGAACTCACTTCGCAAAAAAGGCATGAAAGTGGACTCAGTACCTAGTCTTATGGAAGCTGTGGACAACTTGGATACAAATATTTAATATTTTCTTTTTTTTTAAAAAGAAATATGCTTTAATTAATGAAATAGGCAGTTACATAAGTTAATTCTAAGAGCAGCTGTAAGAATTTATATAAACATTATACTACACTATAAAGATTAGTCTACTCTTTTTGTATACTATTTTTTTTTATTTGCTTATTTCAGATGTATTGCATATTTAGAGCTTTATATTATATTTTTTTTATTCATAAACATTTTGAAATAGATTTATACTGATATTATATTGATCACAGCTATTTAAAAAGATTTGTCTTTTTCTAAATAAGAATCATTATATTGACACAAATCAATTATTATATATTTTTAAATACTTCGCACCATAAAATTTGGTAGAAACTAGCTAACAATAGTTATTTATGATAACAAATTTTAGTAGTCAAGAAGTAATAAATGAACTCCAAATTAACTTAATTTAAATTAATTAAATTCTTCTAGTTCTATGGGTACGTGCGAAAAGGGTAATGTGATTATTTCTGATAAAAATATATAATGATATTTAAATATTTATAAAATAATTATTCCATTTTTATACAGACTTTGTAGCTGATTTGTATGAAGTGTTAAGATAAGATAAAGTTTGGGTCACACATAGATTATAATACCAAATTGTATTGGAATAATTTTCATATAATCAATGTTTATGTAAATGTAAAATAGGATATAATTTGTTTACTATGTTGTTTACTGAAATCAGAAACAGCCTACCAAGCATAAAATCAGCATAATCATATGCCAATGTGATTTTCAATAATTTTTATTTTTTGCCAGTTTAATAGTTTTTTCTACCACAAAAGATAAATAACCAATAAATAGGAAGTTGCTAAGCAAATTTTTTATAACCCAATAATTGTTACTCAAAGATATTCACAATATATTTAGTCTACAACTCGATTCATACTTTAAGCAATATCCAACAAGTACGAGTAAATATTAAAGATTATTATTTTATATCATAATATGATTTTTAACAAATGATATAGAGATCGATAGTTAAATAGGTTCCAAGATATATTTGACATACCTACTGATGAATTGAACTTATGAAATCTTCATCTCAGTTATAAATTGTTAGTAATTAAGCTTAATTACGAGCGTCAACCGAAAATACTGATGTGAATGATTAGGCAGCTTATGTCAGTATCCTATTTTTTTTCTGAAACAGTATATTAATATACAATATAATTATATTGGAGAAAGAGCAATATTGATCTGAATCAGTTGGTAATTTTTATTTGTATAAATATCTCATTAGCTTTTAAGTAGATAGCCTCCCTTATAAGTAGTTTTAATCAATATTTATGGTTTCGTTCACCATCTCAGCCAAAGACAGTTTAACAGATGAAAGTTTTGATCATTTTTTATATATTTTCTGCTACTTTAACCATGGATGGAAATGGGAGTTGGGCAAGTCCTTGGCATTATATTATTTAAGTAATTTATGGCGCGGTATACAACCATTAATGAAAGTTTTGTAGCTATTTTTATAAGTATACTCTTTACATTATTGTTTGGAACTAAATCAGTATAATTGAAATTGGACTTAATCATCATTCTTCTGCCCTTAACTCACACTAAGTGGGGTCGGCACGTGTTTAACGTTTAAATTCTTTCGTATCATTCGTCGTCTGGCTACTACAGTTATATGCATGTCATACTTCACACAATCCAACTATTTTTTTTGTTGACCTCACTCTATGCACATATCTATCCACATTCATATTTAACACTCGATTAGTCACATAATTTTCATATCTCCCCAATGTTGCTAAATTATGTGCATACTGTCTTAATCTTGCACTTCGTCTTTTCTACAATGGGCGCAACCTTAAGTTTTCGTCATATTTATAATTATAGTAAATTAATCATGTACCTAATTTAAGATCTCCCGTTTTTAGGGGACAACATTACATTGTGATATTTCATTTTTCAAAACTTTATGTAAATTGTTTATTATCAAGTATTCGTAAAACTAATAACAGCTTCTAGATTTGTGAATGCATATGAAGTCAATTTCACGTAAACTTAATAATCGTCTTAACATAAAATTTAAGTAACTTAAATAATAAAAAAAACCCCCTTAAAAACAGTCTATAAAAATGAAACGAATTTAAGCCTGCAGTTTTAAAAAAAAAATTAACAACAGTATTATTCATAAATGCAAAGATTTATGAAAAATAAACATATCAATGTTATTAGTTATCATGAAATGGGCTTAAGATGGGACTTATCGTCAAAACGTACACCTGATTAGATACAAATTTGTCACGTGCTTATCTTAAATAAAGGATTTATTATTTCGACATACACAGATTTTGATTAGATAATTAAGTCTCGGTTTATTACATATCACTTTTATACAACGAAAGTGAAATTGTTAGGTCTGTGATACCCCGATATGTTGGTTTTAAATACCCACACAACATACGATAATATTTACTTAGATAAAATCGTCACATCGTTGTTTGTAAGTTGAATAGTATTGAAATATATTTTCTAAACAATTTTTTATTGTACCCTGACTAATTTTAATATATAATTTTTCTTCGTTTAACTGTAACATGATCGACCATCTTCATACAATATTATTAATCAATACCTAGTACTAAGAAGTTATATAAAGTTAATTCTTCTGTAACGCATCGTCTAAGTCAATAATAGAGTTTAAACTGAGTAATAAATCCTTTGATTTTTTAAATAATTAATTAAATTTTTTAAATAGCGCAAACTACAACAAAGGCTTATTAAATTTTAAAGTGTTTCTTCGTCTTCTTCTTCGTCAGCCGATGGACGTCCACTGCTGGACATAGGCCTCTTCATGGGATCGCCACACCACACGATCTTGCGCCGCCTGGATCCAGTGGCTCCCTGCGACCTTTTTGAGGTCGTCTGTCCACCTCGTAGGGGGTCTACCGACGCTGCGCTTTCCGGTGCGGGGTCGCCATTCCAGCACCTTAAGACCCCAGCGCCCATCGGTTCTCCGCACTATGTGCCCCGCCCATCGCCACTTCAGCTTCGCGACACGCTGAGCTATGTCGGTGACTTTAGTTCTTCTACGGATCTCCTCATTCCTGATTTGATCTCGTAGAGACACTCCGAGCATAGCTCGCTCCATCGCTCGCTGAGCGACTCCGAGCTTTCTTATAAGGCCCATAGTGAGCGACCACGTTTCGGATCCGTAGGTCATCACTGGCAACACGCACTGTTCGAAGACCCTGGTCTTCAGACACTGAGGTATTTCGGACGAAAAGATCTCGCGTAGCTTCCCGAACGCTGCCCATCCGAGTTGGATTCGGCGGCTAACCTCTTTCTCGAAATTGGACCTACCCAGCTGGACCGTATGTCCCAGGTATATGTACTCGTCTACAATTTTGAGTGCAGAGTTCTCAACGATGACCGGGTCGAGCGGAACATGTGAGTTTGACATGATTTTCGTCTTACTCATGTTCATTTTAAGGCCCACCTGCTGAGACACTCTGCTGAGGTCGTCGAGCATTGTGTTAAGGTCCTCCAGGCAACCTGCCATAACGACTATGTCGTCGGCAAATCTAAGGTGAGTGATGTACTCGCCGTTGACGTTGATGCCGTATCCGTTCCAATCCAAAAGCTTAAAGACATCCTCCAATGCAGCGGTAAACAGCTTCGGAGAGATGACATCTCCCTGTCGCACACCTCGCCGCATTTGGATTGGTCTCGTAGTTTTGTCTTGGATACGGACAGACATTGTGGCGTTTTCATACAAACACTTCAACACTTGGACGTACCGATAGTCGATTCGGCATCTCTGGAGCGATCTTAACACAGCCCATGTTTCCACCGAATCAAAGGCCTTCTCATAGTCCACAAACGCCAAGCAAAGTGGCTGGTTATACTCCTCGGTTTTCTGTATAACCTGCCGCAGCGTGAATATGTGGTCTATGGTACTATACCCTTTTCGGAAACCGGCTTGTTCGGGAGGCTGGAAGTCGTCAAACCTACGAGCGAGACGATTCGTTATGACTCTCGAGAACAGCTTATAAACATGATTCAGCAGCGTGATGGGTCTATAATTCTTCAATAAGGTGTTATCACCTTTCTTGAAGAAGAGAACCACCACGCCCCTGTACCATGCTTCCGGCATAGTGCCTTCGTGAATGACGGAATTGAACAATCGCTGAAGGACTTTAAGTACCGGTTTACCACCCGCCTTCAGGAGTTCGGTAGTGATTCCGTCATCACCTGGAGCCTTGTTGTTCTTAAGTTGTTTGAGAGCCATACTAATCTCGTATAGGCTGACGTCCGGGATATCTTCGGTGTAGTGTCGGGTCAACTTGGCTCTTGGGTCTTTTGCCAAATTGACAACAGGCTGTTGTGTTGACGTGTATAACTGCCCATAAAACCTCTCAACCTCTCTCAAAATCTCAGGACGAGATGAAATGATACTACTGTTATCGGTTTTCAATCGCGTCAGCTGCCGCTGCCCAATAGATAGATCTCTTGCGAACACTTTTGAGCCCCTGTTACGCTCAATAGTCTCTCGAATGAACTCGGTGTTGAAGTGTCGCAGGTCGCATTTCTGCGCCTTAGAAATCTGTCTATTGATCAGACGGTAGCGCGTCGCATCTACTGAAGACTGTAGCCTCATTTCGTTCCTCTCATCCATGAGCTTGAGAGTCTGGGTCGAGAATTTATTGGGTCTTTTACGGTGTGTCTTATAAAATTTAGACCCCACCGTATGGACAGTTTCCACCAGCCTGCTGTTTACATCGTCCACAGAAGCGCAGTCAGCTAGGCAATCGAAACGGTTCATTAGCTCGAGTTGGAACTTCTCGGGGTTTTGGATATGAGCTCGAGTTGGTCGGAGCGTAGACTTCACCAATCTGGATCTTTCCAGCTGTACGCATATATTCAATGTGCCTCTAACCATGCGGTGATCACTCCCGGTCTTAACGGTGTTGATCACAGAGACATCATTGAATATATGACGCCTGGTCGACATGATGAAGTCGATCTCGTTTCTCGTGGAACCGTCGGGACTGATCCAGGTCCATTTTCGATGCGGCCGTTTCTTGAAGAAAGAATTCATCATGTAGAGGTCCTCTCTCTCCAAGAAATCGGCCAGCATCTGGCCCCTGTGGTTCCGTTGCCCGTATCCAAATTGCCCTACTCCCACCTCTGTGCCGCTTCGCGTGCCCAGCTTTGCGTTGAAATCCCCCATCACAACAGTGTAGGAGGTTTTCGAGGCATGCATGGCTCTAGATAAATCCTCATACATAGCCTCTACCTCCTCGTCCGGATGTGCCGATGTCGGTGCGTAAACCTGTATGACCTTCAGCGAATACCGTTCGGTAATTCTGAGTATAAGGAACGCGACCCTGCTCGACACACTCTCGACTTGAACAATGTTGTTGACAAGGGACTTGTGGACGAGAAACCCGATACCACCCTGGGACTGTTGCTCTCCCTCCCGGTAGTAAAGCAAGTTGCCGGATTTTAGGATCATCGTATCCTCCCCCTCTCTTCGGACTTCGGATAATCCTATCACATCCCACCGCAACTTGCTTACTGTTTCTTCCAGCTCGAGTATCTTTTCGTCTTCCCTCAAAGTGCGTGCGTTGTACGTTGCCAGGTCCAGTCGTCGGGTTGGCAGCGGAATCTCTTCCGGAGATTCTTGACACCCCCTGCCCCGCCGTTACCCAAACCGCTGCCAGAGCTGGGAATAGCGGAGCTGCCGGGAACTAGGGGCTGTGGTTTCTTTTGTGATGCCATGAAGGTTTTGCCGATAATCACCACGCTTGGCATGCGGGTTGGTGATCGCAGTGCTGACCATTTTGCACCGACAGTGCTGCTGCCCACTGTCAGTCTGGTATTTAAGGTCAGCAAAATGAAATGGTTATACCGCCATTTATCGGTCGCCAGAGCCTCGTCGGTTGATCTGCAGGGTGCACCGCGTGCAGGTGAGGTTGACAATTGAGGAGACTGACTGGGACGAGCCTCCCCCTTACACCCCTTAAAGTGTTTATATCAGTTATATTCATTTACTGATTAAAATAATAATCCATAGAAAAATTCATTATTTATTTTGTTATAATTTTCCCTTTATAAATCACACGCATCGCAAATCGTTGCCCAATGTAGCCCCAGCTTTAATGTCAGACAATTAATATCGATAGTAATTAAAGTGCATTGAAATAAAAATGCAATTAGCTGTTAAGTTTATTATTGAAATACTTTTGTATAAAATTCGTGATTATTATCATGGATTCATTTATTATATTCCAAGGCGCGCTATATGCATCAAGAGTAGCGTTAAAATAAGATACTCTTTTAAAATTTAGAATTTGAACGCGTCATGGATAGTAAGAGCGCAGCGTAGGTATCATGAATATATTTTTAGGTATATTTACATGCGAAATTGGCAGCATGTCACATCTAGTTAAATGATTAAATATAATGAGAAAGAAGTGAGAAATTTACAAACAACTTGTTACCAAAAATTACTTCATTCGCCTATATCTTGGAAAAAACTAATATTACATTAGTTTTTAGGAATAGGAATTAAATTATTTATAGAAGCAGGCGTTACTTTGCGGATTTCTATATTACAGGCACTATAACAAAACTACTTCGCTATCATCCGCACGGGTTAAGCGAATGCATGCAAAGCTAATTTGTATGAAACAGGCAAAATCTACGAACCTTATACATGAAGGACAAGCCACCACACGCACCCCAAGGCTCCTCCACCAGCAACAAAGCACACAAGCAGCACACACACCCACCACCACAACAATCTCGACGATCGTTTCGCTCCGAAACCGAAGCATCATCAGAAGGATAGGGTCCACGATAGAATCGTAATGCATTACGATTGCGGATTATAGCGAAGTAGTTTTGATATAGTGCCTGAATAGGAATTAATTCCTTTTTTTTAAAATCATATACCTACTGAAGTACAGTATATTTGTGACACTTGTTTTATTAATTATTCTAATTGTTATTAATTACTTTATTACGATTATTACTGTTATGAATCAAATTCTTTTTATTAGTTATAAATATACTATGTATAAATATTGCAATGCATCCAGGTCACTTGACTTGCATCTGATTTATGTGATATTAAATAATGTAGAGCTTTAGTTAGAATTTAAACAGCAGTTCTAAAACACGTTGGAACACTTTACGCCATTTTACTTTATTTACGCCATTTTATAGAGCATTCCTAACAAAATATATTACTAGATTTAAGTACGATAATGATATTACATTTATAAATTTGATTTGTTTATAATTTTAGCACCTAACATTATTATTTTTCAATATTTTATATTAATTAATTTTATGTTTAAGAAAAATTTGCGCTGCAATTATAGATATGTTAATTCAGAGTATATTCTGCTAAAGTTTAAGGTTTGTCGTTTAGTTTATAGTTAAAGTAAATAGTGAAAAATCTTATAGTATACTATTATAAAATTCTACTTTCCTACCTGCGATTTTAGCTTTATCGCAACGTTATAGATTCCCGAAAACGCCTTTATTAAAACCCTACTGGGTTTTATCATCTTTGATAATTTCATAATCTGTCTTAAAACATTTAGTGTGGATTATTAGTTATTCAACTTGGCCTATATTAGATCTGCCAATGTTGGCCTTATTACTATGTCCATACCGTATTTAGGCATCTCTGCTTTAAAGTTTCTCATGAAGGTTTCTTCCTTTCTCAAAATTTCTTTTTTCACGTTTTGTGACGGCTCATTCACAAATAATAGTATTATTATATTATTATCGTATCATTATTTGTGCTAAATTATATAAAAACTGTTTGATGTTAAATTTTATTATGTTTAATATTATTAATTTATAGAATTAGGCGTTACTTTGCGGAGATCCATAATACAAAAGTAATAATAAAATTATTTTGCTATAATCCGTGATACAGTAAATAGAAAATATATATAGTCTTAAATGTATAGTGGACTATCCCTATTTTCATACCCGATACATGCAGGATTCGTAAAAACACATGCACAAACCTCCACCACTTCCACCACTTCCTCTACAATACACAAGCACTATACTCGTTCACTATCACAAACTCAACAATCGTTTCGCCCCGCAACCGAAGCATCAGGAGATAGACTCCACGACAAAATCGCAAAGATCTTTGCGGATTAAGCAAAATAATTTTATTATTACTTTTTAATATTATTATTTATCAACGGTATTTTCAACAAATTTTACATTTATATTGTAGTTTCTTTAATAATATAGAACCGTCTTAAAGTCAATAAAACCTATCAATATTGAACTTGCAGTATTTATTTGTACTTTTTAAAATATTCAATGCATTACATATTGCTTATAAAAAATTAAATAGCGATTTTTAGAAGCATTGTATTTTATTATCTTAAATACAAAATATTCAATAGACCTTATACAGTAAAAATACGTTATCTTGTTGTATTTGTCAACATAAACAAATAGAAAAACCATTCTAGGGTTTAATTTAAATGAATATAATATTAACTATAATGGGCAATTATTATACTGTTAGATAACACTAGTTTAAAGAATGATGATATTTAAATGTAGGGTCGCTGAACGTACTTGACGATATTAACTATTTCATCAATAGAATTAAGGTGACTGATATTTTATACATTTGTAGATGTGTAATAAATTTATTATGCGAAAAAGCAATACTGTCTATTATTTTTCTACTTAAGAAAATGTTATGAAAATCCTGAGTGAAAATTCGCGATCTTATTGGTAAGAAATGTAAGATTTGTCGTATGATGTCGTAAGATGGCGTCGTATTCACCGGATTTTACAAGTATTCTAGAGAAAGGTTTGACGCTGTTTGAGGGAGAGCTGATGAAAACACGAGTGTCGTACTCGTTTTATTAGTTAGTGTTTTCACTACTAGAAATATGATGTAGCCCCTGATTACTATTGATGTATAAAAATATTATTACTGGCCCGTTGGTGCAGGCGGTAGTGACACTGCCTTCCGCTCCGCGGGTTGCGGGTTCGATTTGCAGGTGGAATTTTCTGAATGCAATTTTAAAGTTTCGTATTGGGATGTATTTATATAAGCAATGCACCTTTCCGAACCAGTCGTAGTTTCATCTTAATTTTAATTTGACGATTCAAAAGTGCTTGTAAATGCCAATTTTAATAAAGAAACATTTGTATAACACAAGTATTAAGTTAACCGACGACCGTGTGTGTAATTGTCCCATATATTTATTTATTATTTATTCTATATAGATTATTGGAGCCATAAAAAAGTTGTTGCGAGTGTCCAAAAAATAATAAGAGAAAAGATAAAAGATAATGCTTATCCTTGCCTAATCACACATAAAAAAGAGAGACAAGTGGCATCATTTGGTCTCTTTTTTTTCGACTGACATTTTACGCTTGCTTCCCTATTTTTAGTAGCCAAAAGCCAAGTTTAATTAGATTAACTGCAAGGTTTTTCTAGAAAATATAAACAAAAGTAGTAATAAAATTATTTTGCTATAATCCGCGATTGTATATGTATCGCAATATGTATCGCGGATTATAGCAAAATAATTTTATTATTACTTTTGTATTATGGATCTCCGCAAAGTAACGCCTAATTCTATAAATTATTTAGAAAATATAAACATAGGATTATGATAAATTTTAACTATTGACACAAGTTTTTGGAGGAAAATCAACTCCCTTATGAGTTTGAACCCACGAAAAAGGCCCCTTAATAAAAGACGCTTACACCATTTGGCTATCACGACTATGATACTTACGTCTTGTTTATTGGGAATCCGAATCGATACACAATCAAGGTAATATTCTAATAACTTAACAGCAACATAAATATATAGCCATAAGTTAACCTCAAGAGCCGTCGTCATAAAAGCGGCATATTAACTAAATTGTTAAGGGATTCACCAAAACAATTTTCCCTTCATAAAGTTAATGAATTCCGGCTGATGTCTGATCGCCCCTTGTAATGGTTACGATCATGTAACGATACCTCCCTTCGATCGTTATTTGATTGCTTCGTAATTTCGATCGAGGTATATTACTAATTTACCAATTACACATAAATATAAATAATATGATAAGAATAACAGGTTTTAAAGTAATTTTTTATATTAAGAAGGTTATTAAATATTTAAAGATGGTAAGATTAAGGTTTTTCTCAAGCTCTTTTAGGTAAGGCATAACATTACTATTCATTCATTCCCCTGCCCTTATCCCACTCTAAGTGTGGTCGGCATAACATGTTACAAACATGTTGTCATATGATTTGGCTACGTATTATACGACCGGCCGCCTGCCTGACGTCAACTTACCTTAGTCGCCTTTTACGACACTTCAGTAAGAAAGGAGGGTGGTCTATTCTATTCTGCCGGATAAGATGCCCACACGGCGTAAGGCGAAACATTACTATATATATAGGTATTCATGTGGGTTATTAACACCTTTATAAATTGAATTTTAATTATACTAGATAAGAAAAATATGCAAATACGTCCATGAGTTAATATTATTATAGTATTATAACTGAGACTTATATTTAATCATTTTTTTTTAACTGTGCGTGATTCATTCAATTGCGTTGCGTTATGAAAGTAACGGCCTGTTACTATCCCACTGGTAGGCATAGATCTCGTCTCTCCGTTTTTTTGGAGAGAGGGGTTGGAGCTAAGACCTACCACGCTGCTCCAATGCGGATTGGTAGGGTACACATCCCTACAATTCTCTAGAGATATGCAGGTTTCCCCACTATTACAGCTTAGTATCCTTACTACTAAGAAACATTTCGCTCTAATTTCTGTGTAGTTAAAAAGTACGCAAATATTTTAAATTCGGTCTGCGTCAAAGACGATTCATCGTGTTCTTTATCGAAGCCGAAAGAGAGTTTTTAAGTATAAACTTTAGTTTAAGCGCGGCCGGTAACAGCTATAAATCGGCCGTGTGGATTTACGGCGCTCTGCAAATCGGTTTATATTTTCGATAAATAAAATTGGCGCGGGTTTTGCGAGGTAAGCAGCGGCCGTTAGGAGTGCCGGTGCCGCCAGCTGCCGCGCTCGCATAAAACCCGACTACCCTCTCGTTTTCTTGCTGACAATTTTTTCCTGCTCCGGTCATTACACAGCTGGGCCCGAGACAAAACGGCGAACCGTTTAAGCCCTCTCCAGAGACCGTCCAATTTTATTGTGTGTACCTAGTCGAAATTGATATGCTCTGCGAGTGTCGCCCCGCGTCACATGTTGAGCACAGCGGCACTGCGCTCATTTGCTGTCTCTCAACTTTATCCGAAAGTCTAAAAGGTGAAGCGAAAATCTATAAATATAATCCATTTATTGGAAGGTAAAAGAAAAAACGAGTGTTTAAAATAATTATCAGTTTTTAAAAAGAAATTCTAATGAAACGAAAAACTTAACCGAACCTCTCTCTCTGGCCCCTCAGCTTCTTGGTTCGAGATCTCAACGCCAATATTGAATAAAAATAATTTTCCAGCAAAGGCACAGTTTCCTGTTGTATTTATATTCGTAACAATTTTTTAATTTAGAATTGTAGTAGGATGGTTAGTATTAACATCATAAATACGTTATACTTATTTCTGATCTAAATTATCGCTTCTTCAACTCTATGAGATTACTATTTAATAACGTTCTTATACTAGACTAGGGTAGCCATCTTAAAATGCCATATTACAGTTAATAAAATAAAAAGAAAGTAAATGAGGGTGTATTTACTTTGTCCCTATTTTTATGCATGATTAGACAATACGAATATCACCTTCCCTCTCACTATTTATTGTGTGACACTCTTACTTACAGGTCTGCTTGTAGCTCCCCTACTCTAGTATAATAACTCTACACAAAGAATAGACTAAAATTTTAATTCAGACTATTGCCAATGCAGTTGTCATAATTTTGTATTCAAATGTCCGTTTTATCTTTACGTATCTTTGAAGAATTTGTCTAGAATTATTCAACCAATGTTGTGATAATACCGCTAATAATAGGCAAAATGATTTAAATAGAAAGACAATGCCAGCAAATAAAAACGATTGCGATGCAATCTCGTTGGTCGTGGGGCTAGTAGTCTTCGCCCTACCACTTACACTATTAGTGCCAGGTTTTTCAATATGGGACGTCATACCAAAGGTCCGCATTTCCCGGTTTCACGTTGTGGATCAGAGTGTTACGTGGTCTCAGTTGAATGCCGCGTTGGTGACAATGCTTGTGCTATTTTTCTGCATTTATTTGGAGTTAAGAAATCGCGAGTAAGTAACTGATTTATATTTATTGTGTTTTGGGTGAAATATAAAGCGATTACATCTGTATTATTGTTAACAATAACAATATGAATAAATAATCACCGTGCACTTCTTGAACAAAAATAATATCGTAAGAATGGAAATATTTTGTGAATTTCTGGTATATGTGCTTCCCATCAGTCTGTATTAGTTAAGCAGTTAATTTCGAAGCTGCATGAATAATAACTAAACGAGACAAACGAAATTTTGGATATTAAAAAAAAGTATGTGAAAAGAACATCGTTATCAATTCAATTAACTATTAATACAGTTATATATGTTTATACTGTTTATGTAAAGTAAAGTTGACGATTCAAAAGCACTTGTTTACAAGTTTACTTGAATAAAGAATATTTTGAATTTTGAGTTTATGCGATTAAGATAAATACTTGAAAAAAATATTTTTTTCTTTCTTACATCTTTCCAGATTAATTGACGATATATATCGGTTTATATAAATAACTAGTCAAAATACTAAAATGAAATATAAAGATTCTAAAGTGTATAATGTATTTTTAGGTTAGATGAGATGGTAGAGAATGTTTTAACAGTTAGTCAAGCAACTGAAGCAGCCATGGAGATAGAACGTGTGAGACAAGCGGGGGAAGCGAGGGCTTGTTTGCAGTTACTCGATGCTTCGGTCGAACATTATGAAGCATTGATTATGCTAACAGATGACCTAAGGAAACGAGAGTTACCGAATATTAACCATCCGCCCGTTATCGAACCTAGCACATCTGAAATATAGTTTGGAACAAATAAATTATGACACATTATTTGTTTTTTTCATTGTGCTTAAGTTGGGAAATGATTCTGCTACTTTTTTGATTTGAGGCAATTTTAAGTACAGTGTCTACGTCGTATATTGGTTAAGTAATGACGATTTTGTTTTATGAACCCATATCTACCATGAACTTTTAGATAACGATTCAATTCGAAATCAACACCTAAACCGAACCGCTTTCTTTTCGTACCATCAAGTGTGGATTGCATTGGGGTTGCAAGGAAAAACACAAAAATACACTTAAGCGTTTATAATATACGTAAGTATCTTAGAATATACATGATACATGTACCTATAGATCCTAACGTCTATAAGACCATTAGATTTAGTGCGGCGGGAACTGTAATTTGCTGCGATAACGTCGTGTAAAGAGCTCATGAATAAGTGCCCCGGATGGGTTTGAAACTAGTCGGGCTAACCCGATAAAATTAAACGTGAGTATAGCCGGCGTCTTTTTTTTTCTTTCTTTTGTTTCAGTTTTAAGGGGTGCCGAGAAACGCTCATCTTGTGGTCAAACTCGTCATAGGGCAGGGGTGACGGCTTCCGCTATTGGATAAGTCCCCCCCTATAAGAATAAGGAACGCTGACTTATTTCTACTCATACCGACGTCTACACATTAAATATGAATACTACTCACGATAGTTTTAACTTCAAAAATAAACAATGTACTAGTATGCACAAGCAGTCCCCATGGTCAGAGTAAGTCTGGTAAATACCTATTAGTACTCGAACAGAGTAATGTATCTATCTTCACGGCCTAAACCCCGCTGTGGAACATTATACAAGCTGGTATTATTTTCATAAGATTGTGGTATTATTTTTTTAGAGCAATTTAAAAGATATTATAATTAAAGAGAGTGCACTCAGTATAGCTTCTTTTCTTAGCGCCAGACATGTTCATTAAAGGAACCGAGCCGTCTCGTGGGACGTTGTTGACGCGAAAAAACCAATCTGGAGCTAGCAATTACGCTAAATGACCTAATTAGATACTCGACGTTTCATTTGCCGCCATTCGCTAAAATATTTGGTTATTTTTACCATATTTTTGGTTTAATTACAGAACCCAACGTCCCATTAATTAAGAACTATTATATTATCAAGTTTTTTTTTCGGTAGTCACGTTCAAGAACTACTAATAATTAATTGTACTTATTTCATAACAAAACCAGAGTGGCTTTTTCGACATTCATGATTTCGAATGTATATATTTATTACACAACTTGTGTACATGCGATGCCCGTGTACAGAATGATTTGAAAAAATTTAATGAAATAAAACGAAAACTGTTAATTTCTTCTCAAGTGAAATGAAGACTGGGTCTTATCGTAAATTATTCTAAATTTCACATTATGAAGAAGAGGCAATGGCTCAGTGTACGCCACATGTCACAACAGAAAACTGAAGTGATACGCAGTACTGATTTTCCGACGCAGCCTTTTGAGTGTCATCACGTTTAATATTAATTAATTAACTACTGAAAAAACTTGAACGTACAAATATGAATAAATAATATTATAAGTTATATATTTTTGTTATTCATATATCATCAAATAAATTTAAGATGACATCAATTTGTTTTAATATTTTGAAAGTTGCCCTTTCTTAGCTTTAAGGGTAGGTAGGTATTAAATTTATCCTCATAATAAAAAACTCATTCTTGATAGGTATATTTTATTTACATTCGCAGTAGCTAATACATATCGACTCAGACACGTCACTTAACATCGAGAATACGCCCCTCTTATTTTCATTTAGACGTCTCCGGGGAGCGGATCAGGCGTTCGCAAAAATAAATAAAACTGTTATTGAGATAACCATCTGCGGTGCGGCTTTCGCTAAGTCCCGCTGTGTCGCGCTGAGCAATGTACTGAGATATGTCCGGATTACGCTCAGCTCCGAGTTTCCTTCAAATCTGCCGCTTTCCTACCGAGTTTACAGCTGAAGGCGCTTAGCTTGAGTGGGACAATAATATAAAAACATTCCACTATTCATACTCCAATCTTAGGTGTTATTTTATAATACAATTTATGTGTGCATGGATTTTTTTAATATGACTATGATCGACATAATACATTTTTAACTGTTATCACCATCATTTAGATCCGCCGTGTGGTATCCGGCTGAGTAGAATAGACCACCCTCAATTCTTACCTAGGTGTCATAAAGGGCGACTACGGTAGTTGACTCACCGTGTGGTATTCGGTTGAGTAGAATAGACCACACTCTTTCTTACAGAAGGGTCGTGAAGTACGATTAAGGTAAGTTGACGTTTGGCAGGCGGTCGGTCGTTAAATACGTAGTCGTACGTCAACATCATGTGACAAAATGTTTGTAACATTATTTGGCCTGCCCTTATCCGACTTAGAGTGGGATCACTATCATCTAGATCTTGAAGGGATGATTCAGCCGTGTAATTAAAGGGTGAAACTAATTTGTTTGTTGTAAACTTGTAAACTTGTTTTGTAAACTTGTTTGTTGCTACCGCTGCTATGAACGAATTTAGGGTAAAATGTCGAGCTATCGCTTTTTCGGCCTAGGAGTGACTGCAAGTAAGCTATACTGGTCGGGTCGAAGGCTTTACGGCGTTTCACACACATATAATTTTCTAGAGTTCAGCACAGCAAGAACTATAGAAATATAATGTAAAAATGGGCATTCCCGTTCGTGAATCCTGTTTTCTTTAGTATGTAATGTTTATAAGATGGCTTTGATGATTCTCTGATCAATAAAGTATATTAACAACGTTTTCGTTTTTATTACTTAAATATCTTTTACAAAAATGATTTGTAATAGGACCTTTTATTGTTTCAAAGTAATATAGTAAAGTAAAGTAAAGTAAAGTATAGTATCGGCCTGTTACAATCCCACTGCTGGGAATAGGCCTCCTCTCTCCGTTTCTGGGGAGAAGGGTTGGAGCTAAGACCTACCACGCTGCTTCAATGCGGATTGGTAGGCTACACATATTCCCAGAATACTCTAGAGATATGCAGGTTTCCTCACGATGTTTTCCTTCACTGAAAAGCGTGTGATAAATTGCAATTACCAATTAGACACATGAGTTTAAATAGAAAAACTCATTGGTGCCTGCCCGGGTTTGAACTCGTGTTCCCCTCGTAAGAGTCGCACGGTCTCACCGCTGGGCTATCACAGCATTTCTCACCGCTGGGCTATCACAGCATTCAAAGTAATATAAATATACTTATTTATATATAAATGGAACAGCATTAATATAATACTATATTTAGTATTATATTAATGCTGTTCCACTTGTAGGCAAAGGCCTCTCCTCATCGGAGAGAAATGTTGTAGTTTAGACTCTGTTGCATATTGGCAAGTAAAGATATACCAGGTACCCAGATATCCCATAATTACTTTGCTAAATTCCTAAGATTTTAGTATACTTCTTGATCGCTTTATAATATACAGTGCATTTTTTACTTTTTACTTCTTTGGCAATCACACAGGTCGTAACGTGAAATTAAGTTTGAAATTATGATTGTTTATAGTGATTTGAAGGTATATAAAATCGCGAAATAGATGGAGGCGGCTCTGTATAAGATAGGCCAGCAACACCTGCCCCGGATTAATTTCTCATCATGTCCCGTGTTCCGTGTCCCGGGAAATAATGAGTACTGGAGAAAAATGCCGTAAGCCTGAGATGTCTCTTGATTAATAAACTCCGTAGCCTTTCTCGGACTTTTATGACTGTTCGAGGTGAAATTTAATAAAACTCCTAATACCTTATTTAGAACTTTATTTGTAACTTAGGCTGAAGCGGATTTTAACCGATTTGTAAAAGAGAAATTTTATATATAACAGAATATAGAAAGAGTTGATCGTTCGTTGGGAATAGTTAGTGATTTTTTATTTTAACTCTATACTTGCACATAAATTTTACATTACATTAAAATTTTACACATTTACAAAAGGAAAAACGTAATTCGATGGAATTTCAAATTAGGCATAACTTGATATACGACGTGCAGCTTTTGGTTATTAAAGAGTAATTTTTGGACGAGTTTTTGTCCTGAAGTTTGATTTTAAACGGTGACATTGTAACCACAAGTCACGAATGGCATACGACAATTTCGTCTTAGCCGCAAGATGGCCGCAAGCATCTGTCGGTTTGTCGCTCTTTCCATTTAAATAACTGTTCTTTGTTACAATTACGGGCTATGACATTATTATTGCGGTTTATGTTCCTTCACGCGAATACTTTCGTTCTAACCGAGAACGCCTGGAGATATGTAAATTGGTCTTATGATAATAATTTGACCACAATTTCCCTAAAAAAAGAGAATTTTGTTTAAGTCATACTGAAATAATTTCTAGTTTGATGATGTTGGTTGATCGTATATATCTATATGATAATCGTTTGTATATTTTTCTATTTCTTCGCCCACTTGTATATACAAAGTGTCACAATTTTTTTTCTATTTCTGTTTGCATAAAACCTTAATATACTATTAACCTAAACCTTCATCAAAAATTGTATTATCAGTTCAAGCTTGTTGCACGTGTTCATGTTAAAATAAATGGTGGTGTTGAACCGATTACTATATAACCATGCTTATTTGGATAATGCTTGCGATTTTGTCGTGGAGTCTATCTCCTGATGATGCTTCGGTTGCGGGGCGAAACGATTGAGTTTGTGATAGTGAACGTGTGTAGTGCTTGTGTATTGTGGTAGCAGTGGTGGAGGGTTGTGCATGTGTTTTTACCAAACCTGCATGAAACGGGTATGAAAAAACGGATAGTCGTATATATTTTCTATTTACTGTATCGTGGATTATAGCAAAATAATTTTTATTATTACTTTTGAATTGTACTATCTTTTAGTAAAAACTGTACAAAAATCCGTTTAGTAGATTTTGATAAAAGCGATCACATACAAACATACAGCTTTTGGGAATTTCCTTTTATAATATGTATACATACGAATTATATATCCTTGTAAAGACACATATCTACAAAAAATATTTCGACAAGGATTTCTTTTAAACTATGGGTAAAACTGACTCCTAAGAAAGGCACCTAACCTCATAAATTTAAATTATCTTTGGTGGCTTCACTCAAAATTATTTATTATACTATTTATGGTATTAACATAAATTGGACATGACTTATTTTATTGGTTCGAATGCGTCAAATGCAGTGGACAAAGGTTATGATTGTAATTCAGTTTTGTCATAGATCGTAAAGACAACGTTGTTTATTGCGCCTTATAAATATAAAGTTTCGATTTATAATACAACTAGGTTTTGCCCGCGGCTTCGCTCGCGTGGAATTTGGTTTGCCACATTTCGTGGCAAATCATTTTAGGTTTATTTTTTTTACTTTATATTTCAAAATTAAAATTATTTATTTAGTTACTCCTACATCCAAAATTTCAGATGTCTAACTTAAAACCAAAAGGATTTCAATCAACCAATCAACAACCAATCTTCGCGCCCCGCGCATTTAAGGCACTCTATGGCGCTCCATTTAATCAATCATACCGTGATAATTTTTTAATTATTCGGAAAAATTACTTAGTGTATAAGACAAACGTTATCGACATGAAATACTGAAAGTGACCAATGTATTGATTTTTATAAGAGTATGATAAATATACTAAAATATGCATTATAAAGAAGTATCTAATTTCCACATAAAAGGTAGATATATGCTGTCGCGGACTTTTATTTAGAACTTTTAAAGACAAACAATACTACGGTACATCATCTTTGTGTAACTGTAATGGTTTAGGCAGCGTACTTCGAGATAGCTCTCAGAGGCCCGATTTTTTCCGACTTTATTGGCATGTATCGTTATATTACATAAAATCATTACTAATTGTAGCCTATATGTTATTCTGATGTATAACCTATATACCTGTAAAGTTGCACCCAAATCCGTCTAATAGTTTTTTCATGAAAGAGTAACAAACATCCATGCATACTCACAAACTTTCGCATTTATAATATTAGTAGGATAGTAGCATTTATCTGTGAATGAAATATATCCTTCATAAGTACTGAAAAATATTGACGTAATAAACAATTACACGTGTTTATTATAGTTTATTTCTGTACCTACAAATTTCAGTTTTCAATAATTTTTATTATAATGTTGTATGATGTAATGAAATTTTTATTTTTATTTTTTATTTATTTATTAAATACTTCAACAAATAAAATAATTAAATACCTATAAATAACTATTAGTAACCTAATATATGTAATAAAAAATAATATAATAATTGTATAATTACTACTATTTGCATGCTTATAATAGGCAGAATGTGTCGTTCTAGATTATAATTATATAACATCATTTTGTACCACATTAAGCAAATAAAAAAATTTGAATTTGAATTTGAATTTTATAATAAAACAACATACTTTGTAACATGTAAATTGTGCACGTCCAATTACTGGCAAACATGCATGAATATCCTGCAAGTGCGGATAAAAGGCACTGTCTAAACGGATAAATCTGAAATATTTGTGAACTAATAAGAAATACAGGAGGTAACACTCAATTATTTTTATACTAGTGCAAACTAGTGCACTGGTGGTGTTTCAGTGTCATTTTTCATTGATTCATTTTTTCCACTTCGTAAGGGTAAGAAATCTGAATTTAGAACTAACGAGTCCATCCTTCGAGAACTCGGCATCAAGCAGCGTCTATCCTCTATCGTTCAAGGTTGTACTCTCACTTTTTTCGGACTCGTATCTCGTCATAGATGCCTCTGTAGAACGCCTTGTAGTGTAGGGGAATATCGAAGGCACCGCGGCAGATCAACGAAGCGATGGACGGACCAAATGAAGGCTGCCTTTGATGGCTCTCTTCATAAATGTACCAGGAAGGCAGCTGTCCGGAAAGAATGGTATCGGATTGTTAAGTTTGCTACCAACCCTCAACTGATGACCATGACCGCTCTGCTAAGAGCGTAGCGACCAAGAAGAAGAAGGATAAGGATGATCAGTGATGGTTTTTACCTACCTAATGCAAATGCCAATAATTACTACACTTTGCATCATATTGCTTAATTGAGTCGAATCTTATCGCACAGATAAGGGGAATGAAGTTTCCCATTATAACAAAACCTTTAGTTATATAAATATAAAAATTTAATTTATATAAAAATAGTGCGCGTAGGTATTTATATATGATGCGGAGTCTTATTTTCTTTAGCAGAAGGCACTTAAAATGTCCCTAAAAGGTTATAAATTAATCAAGTCCTGGAAGTCATCTGTCCCGCATGTGTACAGACGTACCGAGTCGTTTGTCCACGATCACTGGTCACCTTTATTGTTTAAGCATTAATGATGAGTTTATAGGAGGAGCGCGGACTCTTGATAGTTTAATATTTTATCTAATAGCTCCGCATGTGATGTTATATTTGAATGTAAACTAAAAGTTCACCAGTAAGTTAAACAGTATCCCACTGTTGAGCACAGGCCTCCTCCCTGCGTTTTTGGAGAGAAGCATTGGAGCTAAGACCTACCACGCTGCTCCAATGCGGATTGGTAGATCACACATATCCTTAGAACCTGCATATCTCTAGAGATATGCAGGTTTCCTCAGGATATTTTCCTTCACTGAAGAGCGTGTGATATATTGCAATTATCAATTAGACACATAAGTTTTTTAATAGAAAAACTTCATTCAATTCAGAAACTCATTTTCCCATTGTTAATCTATATAATGAATTGCTGTTCGTTAGTCCCGCTAAAACTCGAGCACAGCTGGACTGATTTGGCTAATTTTGGTCTTCAATTATGTCCAGGGAAGGTTTAAAAGGTGAGTAAATATTATAAATGTAAAAACATGTCTGTCTGTTACGTTTTCAAGGCCAATTCACTGAACCAATATCGATGAAATTTGGCGCAAATCATGCTTATACACCGAGGTATAGGCTTTAAAAACCTGTCTCTTAAAGAGGAAAATCAGGAGATTGAGAAACCCCATCTATTATCAATATATCATATATCATGACAGAAGCTAATGTACTTCAAGACTAAGGGTCAGCGCAGCCAAAGTCGCGGGTAAAATCCAGTCTCAAATAAAAAATCAAAGTTAAATTATCAAAACTGTTGTATCGCTGTTTAAATCAGATTTTACTAATGTCACAGTGTAGTGGGCGAGTAGAATGGGCCAAACGGCAGGGGGCCTGCGTTCAACGCTGCCTATGTGCTTTAATTTAATAATCGCGTTTCATAACATTGATATACTAGCTTTTGTATACGAGTTCGTCTATGTTATATCGGTTCGACTCTAGAAATAAACATGAATTTCCTTCAAAAGTAATAATAAAATTATTTTGCTATAATCCGCGATACAGTAAATAGAAAATATATATAGTGTTTAATGTATAGTGGACTATCAGTATTTTCATACCCGATACGTGCAGGATTCGTAAAAACACATGCACAAACCTCCACCACTTCCACCACAATACACAAGCACTACACAGGTTCACTATCACAAACTCAACAATCGTTTCGCCCCGCATCCGAAGCATCATCAGGAGATAGACGATTATTATAGACGATTTATAGACGAGGATAGATCCACGACAAAATCGCAAGGCTTTGCGATTTTGTCGTGGAGTCTATCTCCTGATACATTAAACACTATATATATTTTCTATTTACTGTATCGCGGATTATAGCAAAATAATTTTATTATTACTTTTGTATTATGGATCTCCGCAAAGTAACGCCTAATTCTATAAATTATATGAATTTCCTTCTTTATAATTATAACCATTAGCTATATTATGATGAATAATCTTATGATCAATAAATGATCTGTAATTTGTCTTTTGTTTCTATCAAGTTATTTTCAAGAGTTTATTGATTATCTTTTGCATAATTAAGTTGTTGTGTGATTTAAAGTGATTTATCTGGATCGAATTTATTAATATTCCATTCAGGATATACCATCGTAAACAAAAATCAATAGTATAGTAGTAGTAGTAGTAGTATAGTAGCTTGACGGCTTATAAGCTCGTGTTATAGTCGATTGTGTTTTTGCTGATTTTTGTAGTAATTATTCAAGTTCAAATTCAAAATAGTCTTTATTCATGTTGGCCTTTACAAGGTCTTCTTGAATTGGAAAAACACTTACCGAAGAACCAGAAGAATAATTATTTAAATTATATAATATGATTGTTTAAAATTAAAAAATATAAAGACTATAATTTATTGTAATATGTATTGTATAAGCTACAATATCCATAGTGTAACAAGGATATTTTTCCTTTACATTAATTCAATAAATAAAGAGAAATTTGAACAAAACTTAGCACATTTATTCTTTTACAACCACTTGTCACATTGACGGCGACAATGTTTTTTTTAATGACCTAACTATTTCAAGGAAGTTGTATTTGAAACACGTTGAAACAATAGATTATATAGCTACACTATGTACCCGCGACTTCGCATCAACTAAAGTTTTATACTGCTCTCAATTGTTTACTTTGTGTATTTTCCTGTTTTATAAAGAAAAACGGATCATGCCTGGTATCTAAACTTTACTTATTCCAAATGTCATTAATATTGCTCCAGCGAATTACCCGTGAAAGCATAACAGACAGACTTCCGTATTCATAATATTAGTTTGGATAAACTGTGTATCGCTATAGTTTAATGTCTAAAATCCAGGCTCTTTCGGTTGAACGAGGTGAATTTTCAATCTGCTTTGCAAAAATACGATCGGACATTCGGATTGAACCAAAATCTTCTATCTGTATGTGAGTTAATGCGACTTGCCTAACTGTCGTAAGTCGTAAGAACAATTATACGGGAGAGTAGGGCTTCAAGGGTCTAGCCATGCTAAGTAAGAAATAGCGACGAAAGGATACTATGGTTTTCTAAAGACAAGGAAAACTCTCTGTAGTGTATGAGGTTTGAGATGTGTGATTAGTACCTACTTTGCATATTTATAGAAAGCCACGAAATATCATACATCAATATCCATACACTATTTCAATCGCACTTCGTCAGTAGCACCTGAGCCAGGCGAGAGTGGACGTGTGACATTCTATTAGTGCTTGTTTGAGCCTGAGCTATGAGTTTAATATTCTAGACCAATTATTACGGAATGTACAAATATGGAGCTTAAATATATCTATATAGCTAGCAGTGAAATTAATTGATCCGACTAAAGAGTAGACAGCTACGACGAAATAAAACAAATTTATAAGAATTAGTTCTTATAAATTTGTTTTATTTCGTCGTAACTGCAATTTTTCCAACCATGTATAAGATGAGATGATTTGAATGTTTTTGTTTCTCGTATTTGAGAAACAAAAACTAGAGTATTTTAAATTAAAATAGAGTCTTACACGTAGTATATTCTATATAAAAAACATGACATAGCAAAAAAACTGTGCCAACACCACTGATAGACATAATTTACCAAAATTATTATTTATTTGTGATATATCATTTTCTGTAAGAGCTACGAACTATTATTCTAAAAGAAAAATAGAGGATTTATCGATTAAACAGTTAAACAATATAACTTAAACTTCACTTAACTATAAACTAGTTACTTGCCTACAATGGTTTGAGGAAGTTTAACTAAAAAATTAAGTTGACTTCAATTTACGCTTGTGAATATTTTTTTTCCATGCAAGGGTTTAATCGTCTTAATTTTAAACCATCAGAAAACTAAACTTATGTTGTTAAATAATAAATTGAACCCTTTTAAAACACAAAATGTTGGCTTAAGCAGTAAAATCCGGGCCAAAGCTCAACTAAGGGCGCAGTTTGGAATTCAATTAGCCTTTGGCGAAGTTGTTACTTTGATGCCATTTACGTAGACGTATATAGACAAGATAAGCGAAACTGAGATTTAATGCGTATTTCGTCGCGTTTCCCTGCTCGCTACGTGAGCCGGTAAGCCGCGGCACACTGGCAGTTCAAACATCGGCACTGAGCCCAAAACAGCCGTGGCTTAGCGCTTCCTACGCCGAGCTTGATACCCGTCTTCCAACTTGTAATTCGAGATTCAGGCGCCGAAATAACGCAAATTCTCGCGACTTTGTATATCCCGACTTCATCCCTGAATTTACGGAAATTGCGAATGCCATTCTCTACGAAGGTTAAGCATTGTATTACACGTATAAGAGATGTTTGTCGATTTTGTAACTGCAGAACAGTTCCATAAACTATTTCTCGTGATGAAAGATCCTCTCAAGCCTCGTGATAATAATAGTGCATTGTGAACATGATATAATAATGTTTCACATCATTGGGCAACAAGAACAGTCGATTTAGCGCTTTTAGTTTTGAGATACAGGGATAGCATCAGATCTGAGTTAAAATCTCGGGAAAAATAATTTCATTGCGCTCAACAGATAATGAATGTGGAAAAAAGTAAACACTGTCAAACGGCATAGATATTTTATATATCATCTCTAAAAGAAATGATATTACTAAAATTAAAGTTTTATATTTACAATCTATATTAATATTATTTATGCAAAAATCTGTCTGTCTGTTTCTTGTCCGTTTTTCATACCCGTTACATGCAGGATTCGTAAAAACACATGCACAAACTGCCACCACAATACACAAGCACTACACACGTTCACTATCACAAACTCAACAATCGTTTCGCCCCGCAACCGAAGCATCATCAGGAGATAAACTCCACGACAAAATCGCAAAAACTTTTGCGATAGATAGATAAATTATAGCAAAATAATTTTATTAATGCTTTTGTATTATACATCTCCGCAAAGTAACGCCTAATTCTATAAATTATTTAACAACATAGTACACAAAAAAAACATGGTTGAGTTGGTTCGAAGCGAACAAAGTCGCAATAATGCCTAGTTACTATTAATTTAAGTATGATATTTCGAACATCTAATGTAACAAACTCGCCTTAAGATAAGTTCACCTTAATGTTGAAATCTTGTAACAAACAATAGCGGCGAGGATATTTGACACGAGACAGGCGGTATAGCCGCGTCACAAAGGCTGTCCTACGTCCACTCCGCAAGACTACGTGGTCACGAGCATAATCCTTATTTATGGTAAGACGCTGTGCGACGCCTCCGCTGAACTATTTGTCAGGCCCAGCGCTGCCAGTATCAATCTCGACTGAGAGTTTATTGAGTAACAACGTTTATGTTAAGACAGTGAGAAACATCGCAGACTATGTCCAAGAGTTTCGTGTGTGTTGGTTTCTCTACACTAATACATTTTCCCAAGAATTTACGAGTTTCATAACGTTTGACTCAGTGCTCCTAAAATCATCCTGAAAAATAGTGCGTTACAAATACTAATACTACTCGAAAAGTGAAAGAAATTTAGGGAACCTAGGTTCCGCATAATACAAAATTTATGTAAGCGGAAAAACAAAACTAAACGTTTACTAAACCAGGATGCATTAGAAGCCACAAAGTGGAAAAAACTAAGCAGAGAATCTTAATAGTCTAGGAAACTAAGTAAAAGACTTAGCTTTGCCGTTTACCAAGAAAAACACAAATATGAGGATAACATGGATTTCAGATATATCCGTATACGAACATGCAAAGTATAAATATCTTGGTCCAAAGCCAACCCTGGTGTATGCTGGAAAAATAGCGTAGATAAAGGATCTTTATATGAGTTTTATTTTCAAAATATCCCGGTGTTGATGCGAGCCATTAACCGCAAACGTGTACAGTAATAATAAAGCCGTAAACTGACCAACAAAAGTGAATTTGAATCACCCCCCTGTATCACAACAGGCGCCCGTTGGACAAACGATTCAAGCCCCGAGCGGTCGTTAGAGATCGCTCTAAATTACGCGCGAGTTACGCGGGCATCTCGCAACACTATTACAGCTCTATTTTGGCAACTCATAACAGGCCGGGTGTCGCCGTAACGGGTGGTCAAGCGTTTGGAGCGATCATTAAGCCTTATATACACTTGACAGTTTGATCTCAATTTCGTTTTGCATTTTAAACTAAGACAAAACAGATTCAACCAAAGTTAATATACAGACACCGGCTATACTCACGTTTAATTTTATCGGGTTAGCCCGACTAGTTTCGTGCCCATCCGGGGCACTTATTCAGGAGCTCTTTAGACGACGTTATCGCGGCGGGAACTGCGTGCAGCAGCTCGCTGGGCGCGACTCACGGGTGGCTGGGGCGGGGGTGAGTATCGCCGGTGTCTGTATATTAACTATGAATACTACTCACGATAGTTTAAATAAAAAAAAAAAGATTCAACCGTCTCAAATGTTCAATGGAGCTTTGTGAAGCGCTAGAGGTATTTTCATATTATCTTATCACAAATGTTTAATGTTTTATGGTAGTGTAAATTTATAAATACCCAGCTGCATAGTTTCCAATTTCGTAAAGTTATCATTGATGTCTAGTGCATGTATAAAACTAAAATCATCACAGAATCATTAATTTTTAAATAAATTTTATATATAATAATCTACTAAAAATATTCTGTTTGTCAAGTTTAGTGGACTAAAACTTACGAAATCAATAAACAATGGACGGGAATTAAGAAACTCGTCCGCGACCTCTGGCCTAAAGTAGGAAGGCATATGCAGAGCTGACTTTATTTAAGGTTGACCTTCACTTACGAAAACTTAAATAAATTTACAAATACCCATTTTATTGGTAGTGCAAAGCTTAGTAAGTTAGAACTTACAACTTGAGTATATATATCTCAATTATAAATATCGCCCGAAAGCTTTCTTTCTATTCGTTACCGACGTCAGACATATAAATGTAAGCGCGCCTTTACAATCTTGCACGCTTTTTCAATGACCACACTGACCGCATCCCCTATGGTGTACACGAGATAAAATCGTAAATTATAACCCAATTCCATAGCTGTTAAAATTTGACAGATGAAAAGGCTTGAAGCTGAGCCTTAGTTGTTGCTTAATAGTTAACATTTAGAAATAAAATGGGGGCACTTCACTGCAAGGACATTATATAAAGATTAACGTTGTTTGCGTTTGTTTGTTTGCTGAATGATTGTTAATTTTTAAATTATATAGCGAAGAGCCAATGCGTTCGAATGACAATATTATTTGATTTGATGTACAGAAGAATTTAGTAGATATTGTCTATATAGTATTATAAAAACAAAAGTCGTTCCGTCTGTTAGTAACTTTACGTTTTCGCGCAGAAGCAATTTTGATGAAATTTGATAAATTGTAGTTTATGTCAATATAGGATAATAATTCTTGTTTTCCTTCTGGAACAGGAAAAAAAACAGTATATAATTTTAGCAATATGATAATTTTAGCAGTTAAATGAAGATTTAAAAAAGAAAACTATGAAAGAATACAAGCTAATAACACAACTTTTTTTTGTTTCTGTTCACTTTACTAAGATACATAACACATTTCTCAAATAACACATAAACTTTTTTCTACATAATAATGTAGAAAAAAGTTTATGTGTTATTTGATTTTGTTATATTTAATAAAATATAACAAAATTAGGTCATTTTGTATACAACATTAAGTTTTTTTCATAAAATATATTTGAATGCCTTTAAATTTTGTGTTTTTACAAACCGTTTGGTCATCACGCAAATTTGTAACCAACCATTATTTTAACGTACGATAATAATTAGGTTATTTCGTTTTGTTGTTTTTTAATAAAATATATTTAAATTTGACTATTAATTTTCGGATTTTCAGTCTTTGCAGCCCGTTCATCAGGCAATTTTGTAACCAGCCACTATTGTAAGGTTTAATTGGACGATATTTAATTAGAGTCCATTGTGTTATCTCGTGAAATCTCCAATTATACACATACAGAACCAGGGTCCGTAGATTACCCGATGCTCAGTCTTCTCACGTCGTGTATTTAATTAGTGCGGCCCACATCTCGATATTGGTTCATTGGGATTATTACTAATCATTTCTCGTCCTACATTTGGAACAATTTGTTGACATTTAATTTAAAGCATTTAATTACAAGAGCAATAGTTATATCTTTTTGCTATATTCGACGAAAAAGCAAAAATATATAACGAGATGTATCGAATTACGATAAAATTGCAGAGCACAGGGCTCTGCGATTTTGTCGCGGAGTCATCTCCTAATGATGCGTCTGTTGCGAGGCGAAACGTTGTTAACGTTGAGTTTATGATAGTGAATGTATGAGGCTTGAGGTTTGTAATGCATGCATTTTAATGAGTCCTGCTATATGCTGTATTCAATAATCCGCGCATGTAGTTACAAAGGCAAAACAGCATTTTACTCCTGAATGTATCAAGTATGAAAAATGATAGTTCACTCTACATCTAGCAAAATATATTTTTTTTTCTTATCGCTTTATCGCTGATTATAGCAAAATAATATAATTAGTACATTTGCATTATGGATCTCCGCATATTCTATAAAATATTAAGTAATCAAAATTGACTTGGGTTTCTTTAAAATTTTTAAAAATATTTGTACACGATATTGATTTTGTTTTCGGATAACTTCGATACGACTGACCACTTAAGAGTTTTTCTAGTAGGTTCTTCTCAATAGGATTAATAATCGTGGTTACAGTTTGAGACATATTAGTTGTGTTCGAAGTATAATGAAAGTCTTTTCGCGTCATTTTCTCAATTCTTAACTATTAAGGGTCTTATGTAGATTAATTAAATACTAAATATTTAGTAAATGACAAGTTTTTCGTGATGTAAAGAAACTGTACGATGATTTGCCAAATCCCGACAATCTAAAATAATCTATAAGTCAAATCAAATAGGTCCTAAAACTGCGTCGCATATCTTTATTATATATCATGATTTTTTTTATCATGGTCTAGTGACGTAAGCACTTCTTAACTAAATGGCTCACACATACCAAGAAATGTATACTTAAATTATAGAAAGGGTTACATAATATCATACCAACACTGAATTCGTTATGTTTTAAGCCTTTTAATCATAGATCTACATAATAATGTGAAACGGGACTTCCCGTTCATACGACAAGTTGATTGATGTGCCTTCGTAGATTTATTTACCAGAAAAGTAACACGACACACATCCGTAAAGCCTTCATAACATAAAAATGACCCCTGTTTGTAGGTACCGTTTAGCTTTTTAAAACACGGAGCTTTCATAATTAGCGTAATAAATTATAAAATGATAATAATATAAATAATAAATAAATAAATAAACGTTTATTTGGAACAATACATAGTACATAACAAAAATGAACGTTGATCCTGCAGAAGTATTAACTGTGTTGCAGTGACCAACGCCCTCCTCCGTTACAAAATTAAACAAATGCTCCTTAAATTTAACTACATAATATGCTAAAGTTAATAAAAATGTGTGTTGAGTTAGTAATGTATTAGTGTATGCGCGCGCGTGAGAATGTGTGTGTGTGTGTGTGTGATTTAGTGTCTGTGTGATCGTGTGCGTGTGTGTGTGCGTGTGTGTGATTTAGTGTCTGTGTGATCGTGTGCGTGTGTGTTCATTTAAGTTGATTATATAGCAGATTTTAAAAGTTCCTCTGTATCCTCATATGTTAAAGTTGAGAGCCATGCATTTAAAATATTTTTACATTTGTGGTAAGTCAATGGGTAAATATTAAGAACCTTATTTACTCTATTGTACAGCAAACAGCCAATGTAAGAAAAATGTCGACGTGCGGCAGTGGTCCTTCGACGACCTGGTATACATACAATATACGCCCGCCTAACATTTATAACTGGCTTAAATAATAATACTTTTAGGGGTATCTTGTGATACGGTTAAAACCGCGCGTCACGGGGCGCCGCCGGCGACCGTGTGTCAATCACTCTCCCTGGATGTAGAACAATTCTTATTTGAAAAAGGCATAAAAAAAATGCGTATCACTTTTATTTTTTATCGCATTCGAACGCGTACAGTGATCTTCGGTAAGAAAAGGAGAGAAACACAAAATCGGTCTTGTGGTAACATCTGTACCTTTTAATAGACGCTTACGTAGGCTTCTTTCCGTGGATCGACCCCGGTGGGATCGCTTTAACATGATTGATCTGTTTATTTTACATTTTAAAGAAACATTTTTACGGTTGCTTGTCAACTTAATAACAAAGTGTTTTATTTAGGAACGCGTTAAGTTCGGTTTTATTGATAGGTTCTTTTAGCTTTGTGTATTACACGAGATGGATCGCGGCGTTGTAAATACAAATGAATCGGCAATGATGTTGCTCAATATGATTGGCATTTTCATATGTGCTGTAAATGTATGAGACAGATATTTAATAGTATCCGTCCGATTCTTTTTCAGAGCAATGTGTATTAGAGTTATTACAAATAATATTATATTTTATATCAATGAATTAAGTCTGAAATAAACTGTTAAATAGAATAATTTAAAGTGATACAATATCTAATTCACTCGTACTTTACAGTTAGTAGTCGATTTTTTTTTCAAAATTAATAACTTACCACATACAAGTGGTAATTTGTTTTAAGTACGTTGAGCTTTTAGGTGACAAAAGATTTCTCTTCCATTCTATCCTATTGGTCAACTCTGGCACTTCTCCTTTTATATGCATTACATACTTAGTATAATCCACACATCTCTTTCGGCCTCGGTGACATTACATATCCATCCTTCCACATTCATATTTTACACTCGTTTGGTCCTAAAATTTTCATCCCTCCTCATAATTTGTTCATAACATCTTAATCAAATATAAATAACTTATTCCCCTTGTTTCACAGTATGTAAAGTTATATACGTTGATACATTGGCCTCGTCCCATATTAGGGAATCCGGGAAGCGGCGAAAGTATGCATCTCACATCGAGAAATATATACATATTGATGCCGTTTGTAGTTGAGACGTTAGGGCTAGGGCTATGCAGTCAAATTGCATTTTTTTTATGTATAACACCTCGGTTAATTTCCTCTTCAGGTGATGCTTGCTCCTGTATCGCACAAAGAATCAGCTTAGCGATTTAACGTGGAAACGTGTTCTTTCATTCTTTGGACCATTCCACGTTGGCATGGTTTTTGTGTAGTACCAGAGTGTAAGTAATTTAAGATAAATATAACTTGTACATTTTGTTGTAAATAAATGTATGATTCTATTATTCAATTATGTGAAATTGATAAAATAAGATGTTTAATAACCCTTTTGATTATGGTCTTTGTAAAATATGAATCCTAATTCAGAATCAGAGAACATTACCGTCGGGTATTTCGTTATCAATGCAGCCTAACGCACACGGCAGTGTTTATTAAAAGCACTCTCAAAAACCTTTAAAGAGGTTCTAAAAATAAGTATGTTAAGAGTTGTGGCGCCATTGAAGAGCAATTGGGCTTTGGTTCAACATGTTGCCGACTAAGCGTTGTCTTTAATATTTTCGGCAGCTACTGTCGAGCTTATATGTTCATATTATTGGCCTCAATTGACAGGTGCATTCTTTACCTTATTATCTACCTTGTTATTTTCAATAGATTTTTTTTAATTCAGTTACTGTATGCTTATTTTTTAAATACTTTAACGAGTTTCTATTAATGAGTGATAGTAAAATATGCACTGCGTTCATATATGTAATTATGGAACATAAATTATTTGTAGCAAAGATTAGCAAACTGGTATATGGCACAATCTTAAAAGATAAATATTTAACATTTTCTTAAAACTTAGTGATGTAAAAAGATAAAATTAGTTACAAGAAACTTTCTTTTCAATGTCAGACCAAGGGAAGAATAAAAAGGTAGTATTACTGAGACGACACATATAGTAAGGAGGTTCTATATCCGGAATCCTAATAACCAGGACTTTGAACCTGATGACTAACTGACATCGCCTGCCGAGTTTTTTTTCTTATTTGTAAATTTTTTGTTTATTTTTTTATATACATCGACTGTCTATGTATTGTCTGTCTATGTATATGTCTATTATTATTATTAATTTGAATGTAATGCAAAGCTTTTATATATAATTTTAAGCTTTTATAAAAATAATAAGCACCTTTCCGAACCAGTTGTAGCTTCAATTTAATTTTAATTTGACGATTCAAAAGTGCTTGTAATAGACCAATTTGAATAAAGACTTATTTGAATTTGAATTACTTTATCATATACACAAATAAATAAATATATGGGACACTTACACACACGGTCGTTCATCCCCAAAGTAAGTAACCTAATACTTGTGTTATGGGTGACGGACAACTTGTAAATATACTACATACATAATTTTAAATACATACTTAAATACAAATACCCACCCAGGCTCGAAGAACCAACAAATTGTTTATTGAAAATGTTGGCCCTCGGCGGGATTCGAGCCCGCGACCCGCGGAGCTGAAGGCAGGGTCACTACCCACTGCGCCAACGGGCCAGTCAAATATCAGAGGGATATCAGCAGATAAGCAGGCTTTCAAAAATGAAACAACCATAAAATGTATAATGACAGTGTCTTAATTTGTAAGTAATCTAATCACACATCTACAAAAAGTATTTGCTTGTTAAGTCATTAAAGACTAACAAAAAAACAAGAGTGCTGCGCAGACGTTTATCGGAAGCTATTACACGTCTCTTTATTAATTTTCATAACTACCCTTGACTTCAAAGCGAGCCGCAGCGTACGTGCCTTCTAGTACAAGCCATGAGAAATTTGACTTTCGTAAAACATATCTTTTGTATGGAAAATGTACGATCACGGAGAATATCTTATAACCAATAATTATAGGCAAAGTAACTGGAATAATAAATGCTAAATGTAGGAAAAAGTAGTTGCTGCACACAATCTCAGAATCAGCAAAGTGAGATAGCAATTTGAAAGCCAAACTTCTTAAGTTTTCAACAGATTTAAAATAGAAATAAAAGAAAATACAAATACAAAATATTCCCGTCTTTCTTTACTTTATATTGCGTTAACATTATGATGCTTATTAGCAGTATGTGGCAGTTCTATCTCTTGTCAACCAATATACGTCCATTTTTGGACAAAGTCTTTTCAAATAACTTCCACGGCTCCCAGCGGCTCCCTGCGACGTTTTTTTGAGGTCGTATAATAATAAATATATGAGACAATTACACACACCCAAAGTAAGTAACTTAATGCTTGTGTTATGGGTGACGGAAAACTGGTAAATATACTACATATATAATTTTAACATACTTAAATACAAATATACACCCAGGCTCGAATAACCAACAAATTGTTTATAGAAAATGGTGGCCGTCGGCGGGATTCGAACCCGCGACCCACGGAGCTGAAGGCAGGGTCACTACCCACTGCACCAACGGGCCAGTCATGTAGATACGTAGATATGCAGATACGTTTCATGTTATAAAATTATGAAAAATATATAGACAATTATTTTTAAATACGTCTCATATACAATTGCAAATTTTTAAATTCAGAGGCAACATCACTATTTCGCCCCATCCGAAGTTAATATTCTATCTATAAGATATACAACGTGTAACTTTATTCTTCGTTTTTATTTTATCTAAGACGCTTAACTTTGCAAAAATACTCATTGGTAATAAAAATAACCATTCCTGCATTTGTAAGGTGCGTGAATTTTGCCTGCTTCATAAATATTAGAATTCCTACACTAAATAATCAAAGCTAAGAGAAACGCCTAAATTGCACAATTAATAAAAATAAAATTATACTTATTAATTTTACCCTTTAAAAACCACTGATTTTTAATTGATTTTTGATTTAATTTGTTGAATTAAAGAAATAATTTTAGATGCGATAGATACTAGTCCAAGTTTATAATATTGTTTATTTAAATTGCTCTACTTTCTTTTACAACGCTGTCGTGTTCATATTGGACCACGCCCGCAGCTACTGTTTACCGCCCGGAGGCCCTTGAAGACGTTTTAACAGCACTCACTTCGGCATAACCACCTTTGATCTTCGACGACACTTCAAATTCAGCGTAATTTTAAAATATGTCTGTTTCTACTGGTAAATTCTGATTAAATTGTAATTATGTAACTAGTACTTTACTAGAACACACGCGTAGATATCTTTGATCTTTGGCTTGAATCTTAAGGCTTCAGTTGAGGAAATTCATATTTTGTCATTTTTATAATGTCGCTTGTTAGCATATGACTGTGTTTTAGTGTACTCGTAACCGCTACGTCTTCATAGAAAATCAGTAATCTTGTATAATTAATTGTAAAATTATTATTAAATGTAATTAATTGTAATTAAAATGTATGGGAATTCGATAACAGTTTAGACAATCTTTGACATTCATTATTTCTGATCAACGTGCAACAAGAACTTTCGATCGGACAGTTGCTGGAAGAAAAAGATTAACAGAAAGGCTATATCGTGTTGATGACACTTAATTTTATCAATGTCTTTCTTATAATTGAAAGAGGTATGTTATTCCAATATCAAACTGAAACATTTTGATACGACTTGTTAAACTAGACTTTTAAAATATACATGTTAGAATTTTATTATGTTCAATAAATACGTACGAGGGATTATAGATTCATTTCTAAGATAAAAGTTTCCTACTACGAATAAGATTCAGATACAGCAATCAAATAAATCAAGCGGATCCATATGAAAAACATTGGAATGCGTCACATAAGGTAAACACTGAGACCAAAGAGAGACTTATCTCGCTAAAACGATTCCCACATAAATAAAGCTCATCGGATATGAAACAGTATTTACATAAGAAAAATATAAAGAGGCCTAAACGGTAGGACCATAAGGGCCGTATCGGGATCCGTGCTTAGTACACAGCGCACGTCCGCGGGGAGCGCCTTTAATAACAATACAAAATATCAGTTCGTTCCTCCGATCGCAAATCTTACGTCAATAACATATCCAATAGTAGCGCTCAATTCATTTCTCCATAATCTAATATGGCAGGGCACGTTTTCCGCCTAAATCTCCCGCCACATGTCGCCAAGATGGCCGCTCGGCCAAAACGCGAAACTAAAGAAAAAGGAGATCACGAATCGGTAATATCTTTCGAGTCCATAAACTTAAATGTTTATTTGCAGCGATATTTTGTCCTTTTGCGGATATTGCTTTACTAAGTTTAGTGTTGGGGCATTGTTCACGTGGAACATGTCGAAATATGGTATTGGACGACACAGGAATAACGAATAAGTACGGTTGCGGTTACTATGATTAGAAGTCATATAATAACTTTTTTAATAAAATTGTATTTTGTTATAACATTGAATTAATACTGCGCTCCGTGATTCGCTCACGGTACGATAGACGGTGTATAGATGAACATCAGTTTTTAAACCTTATTCACCGCGGGCTAGTTGATCGTAGATGGTTTGCCGAAGACCGTTCCATAAGACCTTAAATCTGAGTTTTATGCGATAAATTGCAGTTTTTCCCTGACCCAGGCTATAAAGGGACCGCTGTCCGGTCCCTTTATAGCACCAATTCTTTTGGTGTCGATAGCCTAATGGAAGGAGAGGTATCTGTTCCTCTATTGTTCAGCAACAATAACCTATAGAATTGTCTGTGCTCGGTTGAAAATTTTGGCCTCCAGAAAGTTTGGAAGATGCAATTAAGAGTTAAAAAGACGAATAATTATTAGAAGTGTACATTATTAAGTCATCGATAGAAATAAATCTAGATTGGCACAATTAAGCTCCTTTCTAATGTCTGATTGATCAATCATCGGACACCGACAATCGAAGGAAGTGCTGCTTTGTCTGCACAGCGGCATTGTCCGCGGACGTGTTCACTGAACATTTCAAATGGATCATAGAGTAAATTGTTACAGAACTGACAGTACCTACTGATTTTATTTTATGAGTAGTAAGTACTCTTGTTCTTTATAGTATTATTATTCTTCAGATGGCGAGAAGCAAAAACACAAGAGAAATGTAAATTATTATGCTTATAAGCATCGTCGATGATTGTTCATCGTGAGATAATCTAGAATCGGCACGATCAACGTGCGAGTGTTGAACTTTTGATGCGTGTCCAAGACACCGACACTTCGCGGGTTGAAGGCGATCATAGTGGATCATTGGCGAGTACAGCTATGAATGCCCTCAACACGATCGTGCTCGCGTTTAATCGTTTGTAATCGGCGATTATGAAGAGGAGCAATGACAAACAAGTTCTATCCTCAATCATTTTTAAATTTCGATGAAAACTTTAAGAAAAAATATTAAAGATTTCAATTAAAAGTTGGTTTATTTAATTAATTACTATGCATGATTTGGTTCCCTGTATACGAATTTTTGGTTAATTTACAATAGATAAGTTACTTTTTTATATTTAATGCGGAAGATAATATTAACTTATAAACTTCTCCCTGGTATCAAATATGTTAAGCCATATTTAAAAATGTTATTATAATTAATAATATATCAAGAGGCGTTCTGGTTAAATATAGTTTATTGTTCTATGAATGTAATCGCAAGCGATTTAGATTGATTCCGTCATTGTGTTCGAGAATAGTGATTTCAGCAGGAATTGTTTCATCGGACTCCCGTAGAAAGATACGTCTAATTTGGACTTACTGGCAATTTAAGTCAATGAATCACGACGGTATTGGGTTTTATATTGGTATAATTTGAAAAAGAAACGTAGAGTTCGAACCAAGTTTTATTGCTTGTAACTAAATAAATAAATATCTGAATTAATTTTATTTAAAGCTCATCATTATTTTAAAAATCTTAATATATATTAATTATTAAATAAATAAAGATCGGATAGTTAGTATTCATCGTAGCAGAACAATATTAGTTTAGAAATCACCTTGTAATATCTGATATTTTTAAATAAAGAAGAATTTTTGACTTTAATAATAATAATAATCTTTATTGATGCAAACATCCATTGTAACTACCTAGTTTTTAGATCTATATATTTTAGGTACCTATTTGAACACGCAAACCTTTGGTGAGGTTCATTTAATGTCAACTGTGTAGCCTTCGCGGTTTACGTGAGAGTAGGTACATTTGTGGGAGAGTAGTTAAAAAAAAGAACCTGTTTCTTATTTCACCTGTCAGAGCGCTGTGGCCACGTTATTTGATGGAAGTTGAGGATGAAGGGTCTTCGGTCACGTCGTCGATCGCTATTGATTTCCATTTAATCCGGCGCGTGCTGCCGACCGCCTGTAGCCGACAAATTGCTTGCCGCCTTCATTATCTCTGATTGAAGGGCGCACTATCATCCTTTGTTCTCAACTCTAATACAATCTCAATACAACTATTGTAAACAAACAATCTTTATTTTTGACTAGCTTTTACCCGCGACTTCGTCCGCGCGGACCGTAGTCCTGTAAAACTCAGTAGCTTCTATCACTATCCAACCATGCAAATATCTCCATCACAAAAATCAGATCGATCCAGGGGGTGTAAAAAAAACAGTTCCTATTGCATTTACTACCCTACTCTAAAGTCCATATTTAATTTGATTTCGTTCATGACGTTACTGCTATTTAACAAAGATATTAATTTGCACTCGAAAAATTCGAACAAAACTAAGAAAAATTGTAAACCTCTCTTAGTGGACAGCAGCATCTTTCAATTTATTTGTTAATGTTAGACACCATTGGGCCTTCTGATTCAATTAAAAACATGATATAAAAATTTCTACAAAAATTCTAATCATTCATTTAATAACTTTATAGTATAATCTTTACTTTTTATATAAAATACTTCTCTTTAACCAACAGCGATGAAATTTGGAACAATGAATGCTTATACATCAGGGTAACTTATAGGCTATGATATACTCGTAGGTTCTAGAAATCCTGTTAATTTAACAGGAATAGCATGACATTAGGAAACGCCATCTATTATCAACCTATATAACGTAGTCATGTCTGTAATTTGAAGAAGGTTTTACATATATATCACGTGATTGAAGTAACGTATTGACTTACATCGAAAGAGTTATTTAAAAATAAGTTTTAATATATTATGGTTTTTATTTATCCAATCTTTAAGCTTGAATCTTGTCTTTGTAGACAGACCCTTTTGAATAAAAAAAAACACGTGTGCTAATTTAATGTAACCTAAAATTGCCTTCAAAAGGTGAATGGCGTATGCGATTCGCACATCTTCTTCTTCTTCTTCTTGTTCAACCGATTGACGTCCACTGCTGGACATAGGTCTCCTTAAGGGATCTCCACACCACACGATCCTGTGACGCTTGGATCCAGCGGCTCCCCGCGACCTTTTTGAGTCCTGTCTGTCTGTCCACCTCGAAGGGGGTCTTCCAATGCTACGTTTACCGGTGCGGGGTCGCCATTCCAGCACCTTAGGACCCCAACGCCATCGGTTCTACGTACTAAGTGCCCCGCCCATTGCCACTTCAGCTTCGCTACACGATGAGCTAAGTCGGTAACTCTGGTTCTTCTACGGATCTCCTCGTTCCTGATTTGATCACGTAGAGATACACCAAGCATAGATCGCTCCATAGCTCGCTGAGTGACTCTGAGCTTTCTTATGAGGCCCATAGTCAGCGACATTTGCACATAACTGCCCCTTATTTTGCGCGAACGTTTCCGGAGCCCGCATTTTGGTATGATGATCACGGACTAATGAGTCTTGTTTTTTATACCGTTTTTTAAGCTTTTATCTTTGAATGACAACGGTGATATGCATTTGATCGTTCTTTATATTAAGTGAATGTCTCCGAAATTCGCAGTTGAGTGTGTTGATCACAATCTGCTATAGTCTTCGGATGCAGGCTGAGCTGATCTTTTGGAATATCAAGATTCCAAATAATGACAGCGATCTGCAGTGAATCGCTATTCATATTGAGAGAATGTTTTCGAAGTTTGCATTTCTGTATGATACTCACAATGGGTTGTAACGTTTTGGGAAGACTAAGAAATTTATCGTTGTTTTCTAAAGCATAGTTTATTTACTTTAGTAAATAGCGCGTATTACTTCTATTTGTTATACATTGTAAGAGATAAGTTAAAATTATCGTACAAACAAAAACCAAAATTTATAAAACCTCTTCTTATCTTATCCTCTTTCGACGTCGTAAAGAACCTCCTTTTAATTACAGATTTGACTCGACTTTGATGCATAGTGAATTAAAAAACTTTGATAGGTTAATAATAGATGGCATTTTAAATTCATACTATTCCTGTAGAATTAATATGATGTCTATAGACTATATGTTACCCTGGTATATAAGGAATTATTTTTCCCAAATTTCATCGATATTGGTTCAGAGGCTTTCCTGTGAAAGAGTAACAAATTTGGAACAATTGATGCTTAAACGACAGGCAAAGGATGACATTTAAAAACACCATCTATTATCAACATTATAAGTTTTTTTTATTCACAATGTCAAAATTTCTTACTAACGGCCTGGAATCAAGTCTTTTAAGGCCAAGTCAAATCTGTTATTTAAAAAGTTTTCATATTTTGTTTTCTGTTAACTGGATAAATTTAACTTAGCTATTACGACAAAAGTAAGTAATACGAAAAGTAAATGCGAAAGTCTGTCTGTTACGTTTCACTGCAAATCAGCTGAACCAATATCGATGAAATTTGATACAATAAATGCTTATACACAGTAGTAATATGAAAGCTGAAGAAATCCTGTTAATCCAATTGGATTGCGATGACATTACCATTACTTTACTTTGAGAAATAATACAATATCTAGTTAACCCTTTTGTGAATTGCAATCTCTAAGAGAGTAAAAATTAAGTTACTCAAATCTTTGTACTTTTTGTACGATTTTGAAACTTTAATGTTGTATTTGTAGACCCAATCTTTTAGTTAAAAATATACACGTTCGCTAATTTAACGTTAGCTAAAATTGCCCGCAAAAGGCGAAGGGCGTATGCGATTCGCACATAACTGCCCCCTTATTTTGTGCGAACGTTTCCGAAGCCCGCATGTCGGTGTGATGATCACGGACTAATATGAGACTTGTTTTGATACCGTTTTTTAAGCTTTTATCTTTGAATGACAACGGTGATATGCTCTTGATTGTTCTTAATATTAGGTGAATGTCTCCGAAGTTCGTAGTTGAGTGTGTTGATCACAATCTGCTGTAGCCTTCGGATGCAGGTTGAGCTGATCTTTTGGAATATTTCGAAGTTTGCATTTCTGTATGATACTCACAATCGGCTGTAACATTTCGGGAAGACAGAGAGATTTATCGTGTTTTCGTAAGCATAGTTTATTTATTTTAGTAAATTATTTTAGTAAATAGAGCGTATTACTTATATTTACTGTACGTTGTAATAGTTGTCTAATTTATAAATAATTACATTTATCCAGTAAACAGAAATCAAATAATATAAAAACTCTCACCTCTACAGATTGGACTTAAAGGGCTCTATTCCAGGCTGTTAATATATTTTAGTAACTATGACAAATTGTAAATAAAAATAACTCATTATGTTTATTATAGATGGCGTTTTTTAACGTCATTTTATTCCTGTTGAATTAACAGGATTTCTATAGCCTATATGTTACCCCGGTGTGTAACGAATAATTGTGCCAATTTTTAATTTTATCGATATTGGTTCAGCGGATTGGCCGTGAAAACGACACAGACAGACAGACAGACAGACAGAAAGACAGACAGACAGACAGACAGACAGCCTTTCGCATTTATAATATTAGTAAGGATTTATTTCTTGGGAAGTAAGGATTCCTGGTAGACAGATTCCTATTTCGAGAAGCAATATTAATACGTTATGGTGATAATTCTTGCCAAATTAACAACTATTGTTTAATCAACCCCTCTAGAACCGATTAGAAGATTATTAGTTCTTGGTTTATTTTAAATTAGATTTTCGTAAAGACTTCAACTTATTCATAATAATCATCAATTCAAGTGCTTTTCGAATTCATCCGAAAAATCCAAAATTCTTCTTGTGGCTTCGAGAGATCTATACTCCTATAATCTACCCAGCCTGTGCGGAATTAAGGAACTTTTTGCGTCTCTGAGATGTCTATTCCGAGTATTTCTACTAGGAGACTTTATGAAACTCAGTTAATGGTTAGAGTTTGTTAAACCAAACTACTTTCCATGTTTTCATATATGTCCAAGATTAGTCGAGGCTAACCGAGATTTACAATGATCGAAAAGAGACTTGCAAAAATCGCTTTATAATTTTAATATTTTTACAGGAATTGTAAAAGTCTTTAATCTTTATCTTTATTTTTTTGACATATAATGAATTTTCAAATTTAAAAAGAATTGACTGACGTTATCGTCTTGCCTATTATAAACTTAATCTATATGAAAGATAACTGAATATAACTGAATGACTAAATCTACTCACCAACCATCGCTATCGAATAAATAAAACAATGCCACTTAAATTTATTTTTCAGTTTCCATGCTAATCGCCTACTCAATTTCTGTAGACAATGTACCTCCTACTCGGTACACTATTAAGAAGTCATTATTTTGATGATAAAATCACTATTTTGTTTTTTTTGTTAAAAATTATTGTAAGCCGAATATAAAGTACTCAATAATAATGCCTTCTCCATGTTTGTTACAATTCATTTCACTCTTTTTTTCAGAGGCAAAATGTTTTTTGTAACCACTAAATTTCGAGGCTTATGCCGGCGAAATTAATTGATCGGATCTCGTTTCTGAGAGGAAACAGCGCGGAAGAGTTTTAATTAGCGAGAAAAAAAGGCATCACAAAACTTCCGATTTGAAAAAAAAACGGGAGACAAGGGTGGGCGTAACGAAGAATAAAAATCTCCCGCTCGTAATGCGGGCAACATTTGTGTGAGGAAGAAGCTCGGTAATGGAAGACAAATTTCAATATAATTTGCAATACATAAGCGTGTTACTTTAATAGCCCAGAACCACCCTTCAAATTAAACGGGGCTTAAGTTTTATTTTATTTTTTCCTCCCTGGACCGATCGCGGGCGGAGAAAGCCCGTACGGTCGCCGCTCGGGAATCGCTCGACGCCGACGCTCGCAAGCGTCTGGAAAAATATAATCCGACCAAATTAATTACTTCTACCGGCAATAGTGGCGGGCCGCGTTGCCGCCAAATCAAATTAAGGACGCGCTATAAAAACCAAATTAGTACTCGCTTTAACCGTGAGGGGGTATTTAGTTACAAGACGTTAGTTCAAATCCCGTCGTTTTCATTAACAATAAATATCCCCCCGCAGCCGCACAGAATCCTTATTGTTTTACTTTTTACACCCTTGTGTCCCGAGCGGGATATAGCGCGGACGTCTTCTTCCGAGGCTTCGGCTAATTTGTTCTTTTTGTTTACTTATTGCGTAATAAAAATTTGTGTTGCGCGAATTGTGTGGACTTTAAATTTTTTATATAACCACCGCCGGTGCCTCGGACGAGTTTTGCATTTAATTGGAGAAAAATTTAGGGTCGGCGAAGCGCTTCTGTGAGTACTCTCAAACTAATTGGACGGTCGTTACAAACTTTTTTGGCTTTAACTGTTTACGCAATCGCAATTTAGGGGTAGCGTTTTGTAATGGAATCGGAATAGATTTCATAATACATAAATTACATTAGACATGTCGTTACAAACATGCTGTTGATTGTGTTTACCCCGTGTACCTTACACATGGCTTGGCCAAGGGGTGAACTTGTTATTTTTTGTCCGTTTCGGGCGAGGCGGTTGTAGTAATTAGGCGATGCACGGAATTAGAGGCGGCGGCGATTTAAAACAATAAGCCGGCACTGTCATTAGTTGGCCGGCACATATTACGGGGCCGCCGTCCTAATGTGACGACATTACGTATTTATTACGTATAACTACTCAGATTGATTACAAAGATAACATATATTACTAACGTTGAATACAAAGTGTAACAATGTATATACAATTTGTGAATCCGATCAATTAAGACAGTTAATATCAAAAATTCAAACATATGACAGTTACAATTTATTTATAAAGCCATTGTGAGTGTTTTTATGATTAAATTTCTAATGTGATATACTTAAATGAATAAATAGGTGGGACTATTATACCTACACTTAGAAACTACTAAACTAAATAAATAAAATAAATATATGGGACACTTACACACTCGGTCTTCCATCCCCAAAGTAATTAACTTAATACTTGTGTAATGGGTGACGGGCAACTGGTAAATATACTACATATATAATTTTAAATGCATACTTAAATACAAACATACTCAGGCTGGAAAACCAACAAATTGTTTTTAGAAAATATTGGCCCTCGATGGGAATCGAAACCGCGACCCGCGGAACTGAAGGCAGGGTCAGTATCCACTGCGCCAACGGGCCAGTCAGACAATCAATGTCGATACTTGTGTTATAGGAGCAAAACGACTGGTAAATGTAAATATACATAATTTTAACTCCATAATTAAGTGCATAAACACATCCAGACTCGAAGAACCAAGAAATTGTATTTAGACAATGTTGGCTTTCGGCAGGAATGAAATCCGCGACCTGTGGAGCTGAAGGCATGGTCACCACCATCTGTGTCTGTAATGGGCCAGTCAAATATAACATTCAACATGTAGAAATTTTAAGATAACATCGTTTAAAAGATGATGCTTTTCAGTTTACCAATTAGGACTTTAGTTGTGCAGAACACTAGATAAATTTATACAAATTATCTATACTAATATTACAAAGAGAAAAGATTTGTATGTTTGTTTGTTTGTTTCTTGTTTGTTTGTTTGTTTGTTTGTTTGTTTGTTTGTTTGTTTGTTTGTTTGTTTGTTTGTTTGTTTGTTTGTATGTATGTTTGTTACGTTTTCATGCAAAAACTACTGGACCGATTTCAAAAATTCTTTCACCATTGGAAAGCTGCTTTTTCACCGAGCAATAGCAATAGCATAGGCTATATGTCATTTAAAAAAAAATAGGGATCCCTAATAAAATTACAATAAGTTGGGAAAAATTTAGTCGTAAACATCTTTCATCGCGTGCGCTGCGGAAACGATTGATGATAAAACAAAAAAATGTTTCTACAGTATTATAGAACGTATCAATATCCACAAAAAAGTCCGCGATACCATATGTAATCTAACTATTATAGTATAATATCTAACTATTATAGTTATGCCAATATAACTACTTTTTTACATTACAAAAGTTGGTAAAAGTGCCGACAATAATCAAACCATTTTATTCATATCTCTGTATTAATCCTTATCCCATTAAATGATATTTTATTAATAACTGTTTCAATACCTGAAAAATATTTTTTAAATTATTAAAATCCGACTTCCCAATCAAAAGATATTACGAATTTAAGAATGTAAATCGAAAGCAAATAATGCCATAACAAATTCATTGTAGCGACCGTTATAGCAGTGCCTGCATTTGGTGAGTTAGATCTTATTCGAAGAATACTAATGATACCCTTTTTTATAATTAAATAATCTACAAAATAAATTTATAGTCCGACTTCGTGGACTTTCCACTACCACGAGATCTGTATGGACGCAGGTGAAACCGCGGGGTTTTGCTAGTAAATAATAAAATATAAAATATTATTATTTAAAAATATTATTATTTAAATATAAGCATTTTACAATAAAAAGAAGTATTTTCCTTACACCCATTTCTTTTACAGATAGCGTTACAACAGAACTACTTTCCAGTATAGATTACAAACAGTTAGTTCAGCTAGTTATACTATAATTAATATTAAAAATAAAAGCTTTCCTCTTACACCATAATAAGCTTAGTTATCCTTTATATATAAAAACACAACGATCACTTAAATCATTTAGTTTTTATAAACATCATAGCTAGTTGTTAATTGAATAAGAGTTTTTCGGTCGATAGGGAGCGTGTCTAAATGTAGACAAATGTTAAGGTATGTTTTAAATTAATTGCACTCAAAAGGAACTATACTAAATTATAACGCATATGTTAAGGTTAAATATCTTTTTTATTAGGTCCTTACATATGAAATTGTCGTTTTGTCGTACTGGCCACTTTGATCTCAAATATTACCTTTATGGTTAGGAATTCCAAATTCAAATTCATACAGCTATTTACTCATGCATTTGTGATTCAAACCCCCTAATTCATTTTTTTATTTGTGTCACTCTGTTTACAAAATGGAAAACATGAAATATCGCGTTATTTACGAGTATGAGTTCCACCGTGGCACCAGTGCTGCAGAAACGGCTCGAAGGATTAATGATGTGTATGGTGACGGTGTCGCAAAAGAAAACACAGTGCGTTTTTGGTTCCAACGTTTTCGTTCTGGAAATTTCGACCTGCAGAACAAGCCTCGTGGACGGCCGGAGACCAAAGTTGATAATGAAGAATTGAAGGCTATTGTGGAAGCGGATCCATCGCAAACCACGTCCGAGTTATCTGCAGGCTCCGGTGTTAGTGATAAAACTATTCTAATCCCCTTGAAGCAAATTGGGAAGGTGAAAAAGCTTGAAAGGTGGGTACCTCATGAATTGAGTGAAGCAAACCGACAAACGCGCGTCGACTGCTGCGTTACGTTACTCAACCGGCACAATAATGAAGGAATTTCAAATCGAATCATTACCTGTGATGAAAAGTGGATCCTCTACGATAATCGGAAGCGCTCATCGCAATGGCTGGACCCTGGCGAACCAGCCAATTCCTGCCCTAAGTGAAAATTGACTAAAAAAAAGTTGCTTGTAAGTGTTTGGTGGACTAATGCCGGAGTGAACGACACTACAGCTTTCTTAAATCTGGCCAGACGATTACCGCAGATATCTATTGTCAGCAACTGCAAACCATGATGGAAAAGCTAGCTGCTAAACAACCGAGGCTGGTCAATCGCTCTAGGCCACTGCTGCTTCAGGACAACGCTAGACCACACACTGCACAACAGACGGCTACCAAATCAGAGGAGCTTCAATTAGAATGTCTTAGACATCCACCGTACTCTCCGGACCTTGCTCCAACAGATTACCATTTTTTTCGCAATTTGGATAACTACTTGCAAGAAAAAAAATCAACTACGATGGGACAGTCCAAACCGCCTTCAAAGATTTTATTGATTCCCGCCCGGATGGTTTTTTTAGTAAGGGGATCAATGAACTACCTATGAGATGGCAAAAGTGCATACATAGGAATGGTACTTTGATTAATTAAATATATTTCATAAAAAAAAAACGACTTTATGTTCCTCCCAAAGAAAACGCCAATTTCATATGTAAGGACCTAATATTAAGTTTATTTTAAGCCAAAATATTTTTTGAACAAGGCAATTGACCTGCCACTAAAATAAAAATAAATATAAAAATACTTTTATTGTTTTTATGCGAAATACCAATTATCTTATGACTCTTCTTAAGTGTTATCCTCCTCGCGTCGGTATCGTTAATGCTGAGGGTCGTGACCCCTCCACGGATTAGTTGGACAATGTTGCGCCATCGGTGTCTGGTCGCAACGTGGATAGCCTCATGCATCTGGCTGTCGAGAGTGGTGCGGATTTGATCTGTCCAGGGCATTAAACTTCGTCCTCGCGGTCTCTACCCCTGAACATTGCTGGAGATGATATTTTGTGTTATGAGTGTACCATAAACATTCTAACACCTGGTACCAGGCCCACAATAAATGTGCAATGTTATAACACAATGAAATCAATAATTTTCTATATCTCTACTAATAAAATAATATATTACTAATCTATACTAAAAGGTGCTAATCTATACTATATCAAAAAGTTGTCTGTCTGTATGTAATCGATTTTCTCAAAATCTACTGAACGGATTTTTATACGGTTTTCACCAAAAGATAGTGCAATACTTCCGATTAGTTTAGGTAAATAGTAACATATCTGTATTATGTTGAAGCAATCGCGCAGTTGTTAAATTAAAAAACTCGCTTGCTGGGAGCTTTAATCGCGTGTGCCGCGTAAACCAGCAGAGATACGCTAAAGCAATGTACTAGAGAATTGTAGATCTATAAAAATACTACAAAAAAAAACCGCGAGAGCATGTCTCTATTTCTTATGGTTCTCACAATAACTATTTTTATGTTTAAAATTTGAATTCTATAAAAAAATTGTGAAACGTTGATTTTCACGCGGGCGAATCCGCTGGCACAGCTAGTGTCCTATATAAAATAACTGTAAGAGCTACGTTATAAACATAGAAGCGTTATTTATATAAATATAAAAGAAATCAAGAACAACAAAATCACAAAAATTAAATATGGACAATTCTTTTTAACATAGCAAACCCTTGAATATTTATATGCTAATAATTACGCATAGTCTTAGTTCTTCCAATGCGTAAGTTACTAAGTAAAGTGTCGTATTTGCATGTTCCGGGATAAGCTTTATTTAGAGTAACTGGACGAAGGCCGGGTATATGCGTTCAGTAAATCAATCCCGGGCAGTTGAGACGACGCGGCAAAAATAAGGCACTTCGCCGCAACTTCTCCCCGAAAATCCGCTTACAAGTCCGCTTTCCTAACAATGCGGACTTACGGTCAACTGTAGCGTAGTTTAAATTGCTTTTGAAATTGGCTACAGACTCTGACGCGTGAAGCCTCCGAAAATCCCTGCTCTATTCTAATGCTACTTTGGGTTATGTAAGATTTCTTCCTGGTTATCTTTACTATATATTATTAAGTAGAGACCAACTACACATATATCCGAAGAATAAAGTTAAAAATCCTTTTTTAAACATTGTAAATAACTAATGTAAGAAATGTGTATGAATTTGTATTATGAGTGTTCCTTTTATGTTTTCTATATATATCGTGTATGCTTTTTGGTTATATTTGTAACTGTATATATGAAGTTTGATAAATAAATGTACATATATAGAACATGTAACTTTATTCTTCGTATGGGTGATTTATATATTTACCGTAATGCTATTAGCTTCGTAACAATTTACCTATATTTACAATTTACCCGTTTATAACCTTAGCCTGAAGAAGATGTATTCAGAGAACATTGTCAAATTACATATTGATTATGAATGATGAGTGAGCCGATGTGTAGAATCAGAGGTACATATATGTGGGTCTAGATTAAAAATTCCCATTTTCACCCTTTATCCCCAACTCCAGACAGCGTAAAATGGATATCCCATCAAAAGTAATAATAAGATTATTTTGCTATAATCCGCGATACATATCCTATCCCCAGAATACAGGCGGGGCGGCGGTGTACGTATCAAATAGCGGAAGCCGTCACTCCTGACCTGTGACGAGTTTGGCCACCGGTTCGGCGTTTCTCGCCAGTTGAACAAAACACAGATCAGACATCCACTTAAAATAGGAAAAAAATGAATATGTGGGTGTGTTTGTTTTGTATTTTATTTAATAATACCAAATACTTGAATAAATCATAGCCATTAAAGTCCCAATAAGGGATCTCAGAAATGGCGATTTACCCTAGTAGATGAAAAGAAGACCTCCAGAAGGTTGTTGAAATTTGTAGGAATAAAGGAGTTGCGTAGCGTTGACATTCCTCAGGAGTCTTGTCCGTTAGAGAAAGTCCAGTGCATGAAAAGAAGAAATATTGCAGAAAATAGATAGAACTTCTGATTTATAGAAGAAGGCGTTACTTTGCGGAATTCCATATTACAGAAAATATAACAGAACTACTTTGCTATAATCCTCGCGGGTTAAGTGACTGCATGCAATTTTAATGTGTATGAAGGAGGAAAAATTCACGTACCTTACACATGCAGGAGAAGTCACCACATGCATCCCAAGACGCCTCCACCAGCAACAATGCACACAAGCAATACAGTAACCACCACCAAAATCTCGACGATCGTTTCGCCCCAAAACCGAAGCATCATCAGGAGGCTCCACGACAAAATCGTTTGCATTACGATTTTGCATGCATTCGCTTAACCCGCGCGGATTATAGCAAAGTCTATGTTCACTTTAAACTCTCATTTCAGTGTTTAGAAAGTTTCACGAAAGATCAGTATCAATAACTTGAAACAGTTCACTTAATAATGAAATAATATTGTGTTAGGAAATATTGGTAAATGAAAGACCATTAGATGTATTCTAAAAGTTCTACATCACTTTCACTAAAAATGAAAGAAGAATAGTAAATTTTCAGCAAATTATATTGACAATGCGTATAAAAATAGGTAAAATATTAGTCCGTTAAATTATTCACGAAATGTATTCGCTCCAGATTGGTATAGAGATCGTGTGATATGGGAAATTACATGCGTTTCTATTGACGACATGGCGAAACCCGCCTGATGACAGTCGTGATGTTGATATGTTTATGCCATTGTACTAAATTACAATCATTTTCCTGCGGCATCTCATCTATAAAATTCTTAATGCTGACGACTTTATTCCGATATGACATGTATTCACTTTCAACAAAGATCTTAGTTATGACATAAACAAAAGCGGTAATGGGGACACAATGATCAAATGTATACATTATTTTAAACAATAATACAAAAAATAGAAAAATAGACTTTTATATTTCCGCTTTCTTTTTTGTTTTTTTCTTTATTGTTTCTTGTTCGGTCCACCATTCCGTCGATACGCAAATATAATATTAGTAAGTATGAATGCAAAACTAGTTTTTATCAATTGTGACCACCAAAACAAACTTTCGAGAACATATATAAACAAATAGTTAAACCAAAATATATTGATAGACTAAATTTATCGAATGAAACCAACAAAACCTAAAAATCTCCATAGTCTAAAAACGAATATAATAAGTTTGGTCTGCCGATAAGCGTTTAATTATATGTATATATAAATACCATTGACTTTCCATTAAATAAAATGCTGGTAAAGTGACTGATATAAATAATGGACCGAAGGGTACCGATGTCAATAAAATTTTTGGAAGAATCTAATATGATTATGTGATTTTGCGATATGATCACAATATGCTGATAAATTTATAGTAACCAACCTTAATTGCGAGATGTAATAATATATGTGCATACAGCGAAGTTAAAAATATTGTATACCGTTGGATGGTAGATCTGTTAGATACAATGTAAATACAATTTCGAAGGTAGCCCCACGGGCCAAGGCGATTATAAATTAATCGTATATTCATCGATATGTGGATAATACGAGTGCGCGCATCCGGCGCAAGCGCAGGTCTTCATTATGCGCCCGGCGATTCAATTCGACACATCTTCGGGGTTTCACCTCGCCCAATAATTACTAAACCACCATTAAGCAACCAACAAAAGGTAATAGCCTCGCAATTAGACGGTGGCTGTCATTAGATTGTAATAGAGTTTCGTACAACAATTTGTGAGTAAAATCGTCAAGCGTGTCACATTACCGGCACCCATTAGTGCGTTTATATAACATGGAATTGGAACGAGCAGTCCACAGATTATCGTGATAGACAAACTGAGCGCTTTGTCTCGATAATAACACCTTATAGTGGGTGTACCTTTCTGTCGTTCCGTTGAATACAATGTCATAATGACAAATTGTAGTGTTTCCTTGTTTATTTATCACCATGTTACTTAAGTTAATTTCATTTGTAAACACTATACTTACCTAATATTTTATACTACTTTTTATAACAATTAAACCGAAAGGCGTCCTTTTAATTTATCCTTATAATATATAATTTTAAAAACTTGTATAACATTATAAGTAGGCGCCATTTTGCAGGTTCACGTCAATAACTTTATTTTATATAACTTAGATATTATTTTAATTTTGATATTTGTCCATATCCGTGTTATTTGTGTAAAGAAAAAGAAACAATTCTTACATAGTAAAGTAAAAAAAGGGATTTAAAGTAACGGCTATTTACTATTTATTCCACACAACATACAACTAAGTTTTAAGTTCTAGTTCATAAACAGAATAAATTGCAAAATGATTATGAAAAAGATTCGCCATATAACATCTAGTTGTTGATGAAATGATTATCTCATATTTGCTATCATCTAGATAGCAATTAATACCTTCAAAATCGGATACTTCAATTATTAGGACTGTTCTGTTTCTTTTCACTTTTTATCACTTTTGGAGATCACGCTGTATAAGACTAGTACGCCAAATATCGGATTTCCATAGGCGAACGCTTTTCGGCAGCTCCAGTAATACCACACTTCGTGAATTAGGATCGCCCGATAAGATCCTATCTACGTGTTAAATAACACGTTTCCTGTAATCATCGTGGTAATTCTATAATATAATTACTATTTTCGAACCTTTCATAACGACTGATACAATTCTGTCAATCTGTCCATTAAACAAAAAATATTTTAAATCATATCCATCCATGTGTTTTCGAAATTAATTCATATATTCAAAAAAAAATTGTACCAACATATTACTTTATTTTTTATCACCGTTAGACATGATACAACAAATATATTGTTCAAGGGTTTTAGAGTTAGTTTTGACAATAATTTAATAAATAGATTTTTTAATATTAGTACTTATTAAGTAATACATTTTCAAAATAATTTCAATTGTGAATTGTCAAAGATTTACAATTTCGCAACCAAAGCATAACGTCATGTCGGTAAAACTCACAGCGATTTGTCTTGATATCTATCGCAGAAAAGCTAATCGCATGCGATATTTAGTGTCGTTAGTTACGACACAGACTTATTCTTCTCCAGTAGGAAACTATAGCCTATAATAAATAAATAAAATAAATAAATATATGGGACACTTACATACACGGTCGTCCATCCACAAAGTAAGTAACTTAATACGTGTGGTTATGGGTGACGGACAACTGGTGGATATACATATACATATATAGTTTTATATACATACTGAAATACAAATACACACCCAGGCTCGAAGAACCAACAAATTGTTTATAGAAAATGTTGGCCCTCGGCGGGAATCGAACCTGCGACCCGTGGATTTGAAGGTAGGGTCACTACCTACTGCGCCAACGGGCCAGTACGTACTATCCAATACTGCATACTAACAATATTATACTTTCAACCTGTCACCGATTAACTTATTTTTGATGATTTTGATCTAAATAAGGAAGTCTTTTTTTATTTGAAAAGCATTAGTCTAATTTTAAAATCTCCATTCAAAACATCACGCACTTTTAATTACTCAATCTCTCTTACCAAAATATATTAGATATGGATGGAAGTTTAATTCCAAATCTTGCGATTTTATTTAAGTTATGACACCTATTAAGCACAAAGTGGAAAGACACGTTCTGCCATTAAGGAGATCTGGAAGCGGACGAAGAGTAGGATATTATCGCACCGCTTGTAGCCCGCGTAAAACATAGACCAAGAACCGACTGTAAGATTTTATATGATGATTCAAATCGTTAAAAAAATCTTTACTTAGGTTATATTTTTAGCGTTATTATTTTTTATGAAAGATCGAACAGTCTTTAAAAATATTTCTTAAAAGATTATAGATCGACTTGTTTGACCACTGTTTGACCACTCAATCGCTTGGCGATACCTTCGTGTCACAAAATCTATATCTATTTAAGCGCAAACAGACTGGCAAATTCTGCAATAATATATCGATTACTTTTTAAAAATTAATGAAATTACAATTTCGTTCATTGTATTTTTCTTTATTTATTCGTTTTAAGTTATTCAATGTTCCGTATTGCCAAATGCTAAATTTAATTCGAATTACAAAAATCGAGCAATAAATAATTATATTTATTGTGATTTACATTTATATCATATTTACATTTGCATGCCATTGCTAAATTGTAATGTGGCTTGAAATTGTTGATAGAAAAGCTCATTATTTATTTTTTTATTTACTTTAAGGAGTCTACTTTAAGAGTTATCAAAAAAACTTGTATTGGTATAATAACACTTTAAATAACTGTCTCTCATTATACGAATAATGGTTAAACTTCCGGCCCCGGCAGCGCGGAAAACTTAAGCGAAAAAAGCGAACTGCCCCCAGGCAACGCTTAACTTTGTTAACCGCTCGGATGTGACGTCATTTAATTTATTAACACGTTTCTACCTTGAAAGTTAATTTCTTTGCATAATGACAGTTTTCAGTTTTCACACTAGGGCTTATAGCACATCTCCTTTATTTTTTTTGCAAAAATCGAAAGGGATTTATTCAATAGACCATAAATCAAATAAAATTATTTTACTTATAAAAGTAATAGAAACTTTTAGGATGCTGCAAGCTACGCAGGCCTGGAAATCTGTTTGGTTAAGGGAAGAATAATTAATTAACTTAATTAATTATTAAATAATAATTAAATAACTTATTAAACTATTATGATATGTGAATTTGTTAGCAGTTATGGTTTTTTGCATCCTTTATGCAAAATACTTATTCCAAATAAAACGAAAAATTATATAAAGATTGCGTTCAAGATATCTTTATTTTAAGTTATGTTTAATATTTTTATTTTGAGCAAATTGTTCCCATCCATTCCTATGGGAGAAGGGAAAAATAAATAGTACGTAATTAAAGCTATTATAACACAAAAGTCAACGCAAACAAACGAAGTCACTCAAACTACTAGAATGTTATAAAGAAGCCGAAAACAAACGACAATTTTTACGATCGCAGTAAGTACAAAGTAAGAACGAAAAACAAATACACAGAAATTTAGTTTCAGTTTTAACTTCTAGTTTCTACTAACATTAATCTCAGTTCAGCATTAGATGTTGCAATAGATCATGTCAAGCGGCCAGCCCGCGCCGATACGGACAGGTGAAACTTAAAACTGCGACTCACAACAAACAGGCAGGGAAAATCAATAAACGTAACCGCACTGAGTGCCACCCAAATAAATACGGGCCCGACTATCCAATAAAACACAGCAACGGTTTACAATTAAAGCTTTAAATCTGCAATAGGTGTTGCCATAAATTGGAAGAGAAAACAATCAGCGAGCCAGAGTCGTTCGCAATTAGCGCTGCGCGGCTCGATAAATTTGCATTAATGTTCTCGAAAAATCGGACCGGCAATAATTTTCGCGTGCCGTGTTTTATCCTGGCTGGATGGAGCGGCCCATCTACTGTGGAAAACATATCATACGTTTTTCTAGTCGACCAGCGTCCCGGTGAATTGATTTTGTTTATTGCTCGGCCATTTGAAAAATAAAGCTTTTACAAATTGTTACAAGTTTATTCTGTAAATGAATATAGTTAAAAAAACCTACAAAACTCGCGATTACACATCGGCAATACTTCAAATAACGAGAAGTAATATTTTTCGGTATTTTTAAAAGCCTTTATCTAACTTGCCGTGTATTGTGAAGGTGGAATCTTGGAAGCTAAATGATCTGATGCTGCTGCAGCATTGGTTCCAGACGAGAGAACTCTTCAACGGTTAACAGGAGGAACATGAAATTTTCTTAAAAACTTTTTTAACTTGACTTGTTAACTTTTTAGTATCTGTTTCGTATATATATTGCACATTTTCCTGGTTCATGCTTGGTTCATTCTTAGTTCAATAACCTGTCCTCCTCCTTGAGTTATATGCTCACTGCTAAGCATTGTGATCCCGATCCCCTCTATTGTGGATTAACTGTCCAGATGTTCAGACACCTGAACCGACAATCTTTTCAAGCTCCGACCCTTTACCCTGAGTCCGACCCGCTCTTTCCATGCTTTTCCAGTAACCATGAGTTTACAAAGGTTATCGCTGGGGATTCTATCAATATCTAGCTTGTATACCTAAGTTTACAATCAAATTTTGGAGTTTGGTAAACATCAAAAGTAAATTTGCTTATTGCTTTAAGTGAAGTAGGATTAGGATGATATTGCATATATTCAAAACATCAGTAGTGACATATTTTCACGGAATAAAATATAAGAGACATACATAGTCTACGGAAAGTATATGTTAGTGAGCTCAAAAAAGATACGTTTTCTTTCTTGAGCAATATGAATTGATGATTTCAATCTGATATACGTAATATAAGAAAATAGTAAAAGTAAATAAAAGTAAAAATTCTGAAAAATCAGATAAAAATCCTGACAATTCAGGATTTGTTTTAACATATGTTTACTTACTTTTTTAAAGAAAAATAAGCATTGAGTTTTCACGTGAAATCTAAAGTTTTTTTTTATAAATAAAATAAATATTCAACAACTTATTTATTTGACCAAAATTTTATTTATACCAACAGCGGTAATGTTCTCAATGTAGGCGTTAAAACCAATTTTGCAAACTAGCCACTCGAACTCCCGCCGTGAAAATCTTTAAACGATGGTAATCACCAACTTAGATTCTAATTAACATACAAGGTTGAATATAACGCTCAAATCGGTTAATTAAGTTATAAAATTACTATTCTTTTATTACAATAACTCAACGCCTTTTTTGTTAAGGTGTTCTATGTGGGTACGTCCAAGTCTGTCTCATTAATAGCGGTATTACTACTTAGAATAGTTGGTGTAAATACAATAGACCAAAATCGGGTTAACGTTGTGGATGCAATTATAAATCTAAAATGCTCTTTGAGGAAATTCAAATGATTTGTTCAGAAGAGAGTGGCCATTTATAATAAAATCATTTTTTGTTTACTTTTAATTCTACTGGTAGAAAGTAAGTAAGCAGGCTGTTTACCGTACCACTATTGGGCAAAAGCAAATGATATGAAGACGATATAGTCTTCAGAGAAAAGGATATGACCTAGAATTGAAGTCACGCACTCCTTCCCTTAGACCGCCATCATTTTGTGATTTTTATGAGGAAAAAAGACTTCTATTTTATCCGTACATAGAATTACAAAGATATCATTCGATGATCGATCTATTATTGTTAAGTAATTAAAATTTTAGAAAACGAATTTTTGAAGAACAGGAAAATATTTGTAATGCTTATTACTTATAACAAAATTCAACTAAAACTTATACACCCTTCGAAGTAACACTGGGCCATAAGCCTTCTATAACTATCATGGCATCTTAATGTTGTACTTATTTATACTGCTATTTTATAGGTTCCATTTTATTTCCTATAGTGGCAGATAGAGTCCGTCATGCTGCGAGCTGACTGAGATGTGACTTGATCTTTAGGGATCCTTATGTATCTCATTGAAACGAAATGTAATCAAAAACATATATTTAAGATACTTTATGTAGTGTATGTAATTAACAATAACTGTTTTCATTCTTTTATTATAAACAAACTGTAATCATTGCTTAGTTCGCGTCTTAGATTTTAAAAGACTCTTAATTATGTATTTCTTACCTGATACCGAAGTTGAAACTAGGTTTTTTTGTATAATATATTTATTTATTTAAATATGGCCTACTAACAAAATTACATGTGTGTTAATCCATAGATATTTGGTCTTATTTGCTAATTACATATAATTTCACTTATAGGTAGACACAGCATGCTTTTATATATAACAACGTACGATAGAGAAAAAAAAGAAGAAAAAAAGTTGGAACTATTGTTAACATTGTTTTTTACGTTAATTAGATATATAAGCTTAAATTTAAATAAGATATTTCATTTTAAAAATATCTTAATGCTATTTCATTGTATCACATCTAATCATACGGTTTTATTTCTTTGTTAAAACCAACTTTCCATTATAGTATAATCAAGGATTAGATGATCCGAAGCAGCTTTTGAATAAAGAATATTTTTATCATAGATTTTATATTTAAGAATCTATCAATATTGGCATAAAAGTGATATCTGATAAAGGCACACTCGTATTTTCTATATGAGGTAGATATAGAAAAAAAAGCTCACATGAGTAATAATTAAACAACGAGAGGGCAATTGAAAGAAAAAAAATTCTTTTTTGTCGTTTAAATTGTATAATATCTTCCACATCGACATGGTTTATAGGGTTGTTTCGAGTAATGCCCTGAAAGGGTCAGCGTACATATCAAAAAGTTATGCGCCTTGTATTCTTTTATATTCTAAATATTTATTGGATACCATAAAGCTGTAGTGATACGAGCATAGAAAAAGAGTATAAAAATCATCTTTCAAATTTCGTAGAGCCGTTAACAACGATATTAAATAACGTCTCTATCCACATAAAATGTATAATAAAATTTTGAGCCTGCACGGACGTGGCCGTCAAGCGCCGGAAGAGGCACTCTGCGGGGACACCCTGGTAGGTGCACACCAGGTTAATATATGAAAATATTCAATTTTATAACATTCCGTTGAGATAACATCTGAGCCTGTCGATTTGATATTTTCGGCGGTAAGGTAATTTTATACTGGTCGTGAATGGAGGCCGGTGCCACGCTGCGCGCGCGCCGCGCTCCTCGTAACTTAGCACTTAATCATTTACACGGACACTTTATACGACTCTAAAGCCAGATAGTCGGCTGTAATGTTACTTCAACTAATATGGCAGTGGTAAAACTAATTTGCTATGTCGAACTGTTTCATTTGGAATGTTCACCTATCTACTAACAATAGTAAAAATATAGAGGAGGTATGTCATGTATTGTTACCTTAAGAGAGCCAAGCAAAAATCTTGTAATTACGGTTTTGCTTCTATACAGTGCGGAATAAATAATGAGGAAATGTTTATTGATGATTGCATTTATGATTACAATCAACCGGCTGAGTAGAATAGACCACCCTCATTTCTTACCGAGGTGTCGTAAAAGGCGACTGAAGTAAGTCGACCCGCCGTGTGGTATTCGGCTGAGTAGAATATACCACCTTCATTTCTTACCGAGGTGTCGTAAAAGGCGACTAAGGTAAGTTGACCCACCATGTGGTATCCGGTTTAGTAAAATATTTAAAATTTTAAATTAATAATTACAATTCTTACGAAGGAGGGTGGTATATTTTACTAAACCTCAGTAATGAGGGGTCGTAAAATACGACTAAGGTAAGTTGAAGTCAGGCAGGTGGCCGGTCGGAAAATATAGAGCCGAATCATATGACAACATGTTGTTCACATGTTGTGCCGACCCCACTTAGAGTAGAATAATGGCAGGAGGATGATCATTACAATCACCAAATTCGTTCGCTAATATTAATGATCGTTAAATTATTCTTTATTTTTTTTCTCTCACTAAAATGACCTAAACGTATGTACACGTCTAGCATTGATATAGCTTTGATACATATAAGCTTGACATAAGCGTCCATTGTCATACTCTGACGGACAAATTACGATAGCAAACATACACACACATAATAGTTCGAATTTTTCTGACGCCGCTCTGTCCTGGTGTTTCGCAGCAATTTCCAAAGCCAGTTGACTTATTACTATGACACCAGCCCTGCTGTGAACTATGCCTTGGCCTGACTTCGCAGCAGGCACACCTTGGACTACATTCGAAAACGAAATGTTTAGAATTTGCATTACCTAATGCAGCTAAAACAGCAAATGAGCTCTTAATAGACAATGTACCACTAAAAACAGAAAATAAAACTGTATTTTTGGGAATGACGTTGGATACAAAACTCCAATGGAGCACACACATAACAGCTCTCGCAGGGAAACTCAGTTCAGCAGCCTATGCTATTCGAAAGATAAGACAGTTTACAGACGTCGAAACAGCAAAACTAGTTTATTTTGCTTATTTCCATAGCATTATGTCTTATGGAATAATGTTATGGGGTAAATGCGCTGATATTGAGAAAATTTTTGTATTGCAAAAAAGAGCCATACGTGGCATTTATAATTTGAATTCGCGTGAGTCCCTGCGAGAGAAGTTTAAGGAAACAGGTATTCTTACGTTAGCTTCACAGTATATTTTTAGCAATTTGATTTTTGTGCATAAAAATATACATAATTATAAAAAGATTGGCGATGTATATAATAGACAAAGTAGGAACCGACATAAGCTTGCGGCTCCTGCTTTGCGCCTTGTAAGAGTACGTAAGTCGTTTGTGGGTTTGGGTATAAGATTCTATAACAAAATTCCACAATCAATTTTAACTTTGCCATTACAGCAATTTAAAAATACTGTTAAAAAGAGGCTGATACAGAAAGCCTATTATACCGTGGAGGCTTACATTGAGGATAAGGATGTGTGGATATAGGTGCACTTCTACCCTGTACAAGACAGTAATAAATAAATGTAACTAGTTCTAAGATTTATATTTTAAAAAGAGCAACCGCCGAGTTTCTTGCTGGCTCTTCTCGGCAGGAACAGCTTTCCGAACCAGCAGTAAAGTTGACGATTCAAAAGCACTTGTTTACAAGTTTACTTGAATAAAGAATATTTGAATTTGAATTTGAATTTGAATTCCCCACAACTAGTACTGCTTCTACGCTCTAATCTCTGCAATTCGCATCATCAGAGATTTTTCGGTTCTCTTGTATCGTCCGATAACGCTGTTAAAGCTATTAAAGCTGTTAATTCAATAAAAAAAATTGATTGACAAAGTGAATATGTAAAATATATTTTTATTAATTATGGCTTCTCGCCCATAAACCCAAGTGTAAATGTGAATTCTCGTAGTACCAGTAGCCGCAGCATTAACTGCGAGAATTGAACATTGAAACGCAGAAAGGCATACAAAAGAGCCGAGGGAACAGTTGGCATAAGTCAGCAAACTGACTGAGGTGGACGATAAATAAAAGGTTGTTTTGCTTTTGAGGTAGGTTTGTCTTGTGTGGTTATTTTGCCTGTTTTGTTAGTATGGATACCATAAATTTGAACTCTTTAAGTTATCAGCTAATAGTTTGACTTTAAAAAAATACTTTTTTTAAAACCTGAATCGTAATATATTTTTTTTTAATTTTATTTTAAGATATACCAACAGCAATTATAACAATACAGAACTAATCTAATGTAACATTTGGACAGGGACAGATTACAATCACTTATTACAGGTATATACAGCATTAATAACAGGTCTCCATGAAACATATGACAAGATTATTGTATACCATTGTAACAACTCAACAACATAATTGTAAGCGTTACTAAAAAGACAGCAAAAACATTGTACAATATAAAACTAGATCGAAAAGTATTACAAATACTTGCTAAAAAACATCAAACTACTCGTTCAATAAGATTGTTTTAATTTTTTTTTTTAATTTAATTAAACTATATCGCCCTATTCGAAGAAAAAAGTCACATTTATGCTTATACATGGGACATGTGACTTTTTTCTTCAGATAGATCGATATGACAAGGTGAAAATGTAATTTTCCCGAGTTGTTTCCTTACCATGTAGTATCACTTATTTATATATAGTGAGAAGCCAGCCAATAAAAATCATCAATCAATCAATATTATATTATTCTATTCAATATTCAATATTATTCTAGTCATAAAAGATATACTACATTATTTGAAAAGACCTATTGACTGAACAAAAGCATTTACAAAATCCAAACACGTTAATTTGTAAAACATAAAATTATAATAACAAAGAAAAATAAAACAGAAATAAATCCTTTTTACTTCATTTAAAAAAATATATAATTAAGAACTCTCAATATTACGCTTTTTACTGAGAATATTTTTTTCGTTTTCTTCTCCTTCACCTCCCTTTGAAATACTTTCATCATTCCTCTCATAGGTGTCTAAAATAAAACAAAATTATTAAATATTGTTTCTATAATTACTTGCTTGATTTTGGCTTTGTTAAAATCTTACAGCCCGCTTATTTAATGAAGAAGAAGCGGAAGGCCACATTATTTATTAAAAAATACCCATTAGATTATGGAGCGAGTTGGTGCGAATTAAGTCGCACTAGTTTAGTACATAAATAAGAAAAATTTATGATGGTCCCATAAATGAAATGTGGTTACCACAGTCGTGAGTTGCTATCGCGTAACACGCGCGTGGGACGCGCTGCAGTAGCCAAAGTAAATCTAGACTTTTCTTAGTGTTCCTCTCCATATCGTGTTTCAATAGGATCAATTAGAAAATATTTAAGATGTATATAAATGCTTTTTATAGCTCAGTAATGTTAGCAAATTATCAAGAATATTTGTTTGATTTACTAATAGTTTTTTTTTATAATTTATAGAATTAGGCGTTACTTTGCGGAGATCCATAATACAAGAGTAATAATATAATATAAGTTTGTGATAGTGAACGTGTAGTGCTTGTGTATTGTGGTAGCAGTGGTGGAGGTTTGTGCATGCGTTTTTACGAATCCTGCATGTAACGGTTATGAAAAAAAACGGATAGTCCACTATACATTTACTATTTACTGTATCGCGGATTATAGCAAAATAATTTTATTATTACTTTTGTACTAGTTTTTTAATTAAGCATCAAAAATATGACAAAACTCTCCTGTTTTCATCCATATTTTCAATTTTTAGAAGGCTTTCCTACTATCTATGACTGATTTTAGACTATCTGCTAAAGAGGAGATTATTAAGAACTCGAGATTATGCAGTCATAAATGAAACAAATACCTATATAGTAAATGCTTCCGCCCAAAGTACCTGCTAGAATACGAAAAAAGTACCTTCGAATGACATAATATAGAATGAATTTCTAAAAATAATAATACGACAAACTATTACATGTTTGATATTGCCCTGAACGAACTTGAACAATGAATAAATTTACATTTAATGTATTTGTTACCCATATTATACTAATTTAGTGATGCTAAATCTTATACGCATGCATGGGGGGCCATGCGCACATTTTGCTTAAAAAGATATTAAATTTTAGCTTTACGTTTAAATATGTGACAATAAATATATGTGTTGTAAGCTGTGATAGCCCAATGGTGAGACCGTGCGACTCTCTAGAGACGAACATGGGTTGAACCCATTTTCGTCTCCGGGCAGGCACCAATGAGTTTTTCTATTAAAAACTTATTTTCTTATTAAGTTATAACCTATTATGTGTCTAATTGATATTTACAATTTATCACATGCTTTTCGGTGAAGGAAACATTGCGAGGAAACCTGCATATCTCTAGAGAATTCTAAGGATATGCGTAACCCTACCAATCCCCATTGGAGCAGCGTGGTAGGTCTTAGCTCCAATCCTTCTCTCCAATAAACGGAGATAGAAGGCCTATTCCCAGTAGTGGGATATTAACAGGCCGTTACTTTACTTTTTTTTATAAATAACCATTACATACATACCTACTTATGTATTAGTAGTTAAATAAAATGGCTCTTGTCTTGACAAGAGGTAGGTATTACTTGTAATATCTACAGGATATATTTTTATCAAAGTAACCTATCCAAACGAGCACCGGTAAATCGCAAATAAGTAAATAATACTATAACAAAATTGTGCAACAAAATGCTCGTTATTCAACAGAACCGTGGCCACTCCAGACCATAACACAGTTCATTATTTATATTAACAGTTTAGCAGTCAGTGGCCAGATCTCTGGATCCGGAGTTATAGCTGTGTGAATATGCGTGGGCATTATTTGTACCCTTGTTAAGCGCTGAGGATATTATAAAAATGATTCCTTTATCCGCGCTGTGACATTCGCTGGAAATTGGTCCTTTAATTTATGATCACCATAAAAAAGGATTCGAATCCGTGCAGGTTGGAATTTCATTCATAAGAGGGCAGAGGCGTTTGAGTCTTTATGGTTGGATGTTTTCATTAATTCAACGTGGATTTGGATATACAAGGTATCGGGTGTTGCATGACGGTGGTCGACAGATCGTAAGATAAGATGCGTAGCGCTCTGACTACTGTGTACCTATTTTATTGGCGTCTATCAACAATTCGGCTGCGATTTTCGATGTGTCGTTATTTTGTGGATGGGAAAGATGGAATATCACGCTCGAATACAATTTTAACTGAAGTATGGCCAATGCCATTTGCATATTAAATCAAACATCGTTCCACGAAAGTCAAATGCGTGACTTAAGTTATTACTGCGATCAGTGGTAACATTTCTTAGACGGTACAGAAGAGTAGTCATTAGTCACTGGGTATTGGTGGCGACGCAGGAAGCTCTGTGGGAGCCCGCTGGCCGAGGCGCATCATCAGATAAGCGACAATAAGTCGATACGCGCTCCAAATAAGCTCGGGTGCGCATTAGTCACCAGTGACCGACCGCCGCGCCATCGCTCGGGCCGAACCGACAGCTCGCCTAATCCACTCAAAACATACGGAGACATTTGTCGGCCCGCCGGGGATCGGGTGATCGATAGCGCGACTCGCCACAAAACGATAGATAAAAGCCGATAAGCCAGAAGAAATATGACGCGAACAAAATCGGGAGATATACGTAATAAGATAAAAGTCAAACAATGATTCGACCGCGGATTCGCCGCGGCATAATTTATGTGACAACGCGTGATGGACGAGCGGCGACTTTCGGTAAACTATTTACATACGGCGGCGGCCGCGCTGTCGGATTGGGTTCTGTTGTGACAGAGGGTGGGGCTTAGTACCGAAAACAAATGTCACTGTTATTTATTAGGTTACAGTGCTATTAGGACTAAGGAGCGAAATGTAGTTCCTCCGTTTTAATACTTGAACAAATAAAAAAGATAGTTGCGGTCGGCGTAATGTTGGATTGCAATATGGGCACGCGAAAGTGGAGTGACAGGCGTCACTTCCGAGAAGGTCCCGCGGCGATTGTTCTAATTGAATCAAGAGTCAGGCTTGCTTGCTGAGCAATTCCCTTTGCACGTCGACTTTGATTGCTTTTCGCAACTTCTCGATACTCTCGTACAACGTTTATTGCTACTGAGAATTATTGTTTCTGTTTCCTTATAACTTTACCTTCACAACATTGTTTATTGACAACATGATAATTACTTATTACCAAAATTATTTTGGATGCAGTAAAATTGCATAAATTAATAAAACTTCAGTTGTTATTGCTTTGTTTAGTAAAAGTTATACATTATTACATCTTAAGGTATACCGAACCGAAATAAGCGAATTTGCGTTATGCAACTAAGAATTTTACATTTGTACTTGTAGTCAATTGTATTTGTGGTACAATTTTTTAATATTTCTCCCTCTCTCTCTAGTTAATCTCTAGAGAGTAGGCACTCTCTAGAGTTCACACACTCTGTTGCAAAGGCTTGCAACAGAGATACTAGAGACACTATAGAGAATTGCAATTACATATATATCAAATGTTGTGCCTCAAGATAAAACGTACTATTGCATAGTGTTTGTAACGCTTGAACGGATTTGTACAAAATTTTTACACACGTTCGGGAGACTCAAGCCCAAGCAGAAGAAATCACGAGCAGTATGTAGTAGTTAAAACAAAGGAAACGGCCTTTTCCTTTATTATCTGTTACTTTAAATGATACATTATAGGTAAACGGTGGGTAGTATTAAACTCAGTTCGAAGTACGAAAAATAAACCGAATACAAAGGACGTATAGGTGAAAATTTTAGAGCGACAATCCCCGCGGAGACAGCAGGCAACTTCACTTTTTATCTGCGTAGTGCCGCGCGCTCGACCGTGTAATTGGATGAGAACGACGCGATCCCAATAGCGCGCCCTTATCTGTTCGCGGGGAATCCGACCCCCACTCGCCCCCTCGCACCCCTCCGTGCCCGCCGACGCTCAGCAATAAGTTTTTAGTGAGTAATTCAAGATAACCCCTTGATGTTGTTCATTTTCACACTTCCTTTCTCGAGAACAGCTCTTTATTGCGTAATATGTAACTGTCTCTCGCCGACGGGTGTCCCGGGGGCGCGCAGACTTGGCCCCTTTTATGATGTTAATGCGATCCTACACCCTCCTATCCGGGTAATGATAATTGCTTTTTCGGAAATTATTGTTTGATGTTGTCGCTTAATGCCGTCCGGATGACTTCGGAGGTCTTTCGGGTTAACAACGCTAACAGTTGGCACATTTGATTATGTTCGTTTTAATTTAAAAGCTTTATGCTTGATTTACGGGCTCCTACCAATATATTTGTTGTTAAAAAGCGAGAAAATGTTGATTTTATCATTAAGACCAACATGTGATAAGTAAAAGCTGAAAGATATTTGATATACGTATGATATATTTTTCGCTCATCTATTTTATGAGGCCTCTTCTGGCTAAGAACGCTCTGAGTTCCACCACACTGTCTGAAGGAAGTAGAATGCGAAACATATTCACATTGTTCCTTTAGGTGGACAAAATACTGTTTTATTTTTGTTATTTCTAATGAAATCGTGATTAGAATCGTCTTGTAACTTGTCCACACGGGTATCGAATCTATCGAATTCAATCAGGAATTTAGAGTTGTCGAACATATAGAATCTAATTTACACCAGCCGAACTGTAACAAACGGTCAAAGGTACTTTCTTAGCTAGTCCGTTCTCACTAGTATGCACCACCAGAAGTACGTACTTTGTAGTGTTTTATTTTTACGAATCTTGCATTCATAAGGCATGATCACGGATAGTATATATTATTTTTAGCATTAGAAGTATTTACTAATTGCGGATTACAGAAAAATAATTCGTTAGTTTTTTGCATTATGGGACTAACGTCAAGTGCCGCCAAATTCTATAAACCTTATTATAAATTAAACTAGTTAATAAAGATACCGGCCATACTCACGTCTAATTTTATCGGATTAGCCCGACTAGTTTCGAACCAATTGCCGCCGTGATAACGTCGCGTAGAGAGCTCATGAATAAGTGCCCCGGACGGGTTCGAAACTAGTCGGGCTAATTCGATAAAATTAGACGTGAGTATAGCCGGTATCATTATTAACTATGAATACTACTCACGATAGTTTAAATTTATAAATTAAACTAAATAGATCATCAACATCTGTCTTTTTCTCATCTCTTTCATGTTTTTTACAATCAAAACCGAATCAATTAATACCGGAAGCCCTACCTAATCGGGAGCTGTTACGAAAATGCAATTTCGCTAGAACGTAAAGGAAGGAAATGGATTAAAAAATTCAAGCTCATGTGGAGTATAGTCTTTTATTTGCGGAGCGAAGCGGGAGGCTGCGAATTGTCGTCGTATTAGTCGCTATCAGATGGGCGCCGGCTCTCTGACGCGGCTATCTGCTCCCCCAACCCCTTGCTTCAACCCATCTGTTTTACGTTTGCTTTGCTGGCTTCTTTATTTTTGAATCATATATGCAGCGAATTTTAACATATTTCACACATATGTATAATATTTGAGCTATTAATAGCTCAAATATTATATTATGGTGCCAATATATAATCTAATGCCGAGTGGTATCTGGCTGAGTAGAATAGACCACCCTCATTTCTTACCGAGGTGTCGTAAAAGGCGACTAAGGTAAGTTGACGTCAGGCAGGCGGCCGGTTGTAATATACGTAGACAAATCATGTGACAACATGTTTGTAACATGTTGTGCCGACACCACTTAGTGTGGAATAAGGTCAGGATGATGATGATGTACACTTTCATTGTAAGAGTATAGACTTGTGTTGTATGACTAGCACAGACTCAAACACGCACTAACAGTATGTCATTTTACGTCAACTCTCACCCACGGACTTTGTTGTCATAAACGTGTGCGTTTCGAGATAGTGTGAAGTTTCCTTTTACACTATGTATTGATATATTCATGTATGTATTATATAATAACGTATGTATGTATATATTATATGCCATGTGTCCTGTATATAAATAGACATGGTAAGAATCACACATCTTAACCCACATAAACTACAGTAGCAAATCCTTTTGCGAAGTTCCCTTAATGAAATTTGTACACCGTTTCTTGCGATGATACAAAAGGATGAAAGTGCCTCAGTCAAGTCTTATTATTAGTTTATAAGGAATGATCGCGGTTATTACAGCGATTAAGAATTATGAAATATCAATACTCAAATATCATAAATTTGAAAGCGTAACAGAACTTATAACTTACAACTATCTTACAACTTACAACTATCTTACAGTAATCATAATTAAGTGTAACAAAAACAGCTTTTTACATAAAACAATTTGAAAGATATTATAAGGAACACGAAAAATCATTTTTTCGTGAACATCACATTCAAAGGTGATTGTCAGTTTTAAGCAATACAAAAAATACAAAACAAAATATCAGTAACAAATTAATTTGATGCTAATACGTGTTTCAGTGCGTCGGGCGGCACCTCTGATTATAAGGCGGCGTATAATGGATCCTTGCACCCTACACTCAACTTAATGCTCTCGCAATTTCACTGAAAATAACACTATAAAAAAAGTGTTTTCAACGCATCTTCCATTGAGACTGGACGTTATAGTTTACTGTGCGGATATTGATTCATTTTTTAAATATAAACTCCCTTACATCATAATTTTTCCGATTTTTTGAATATGTTAAAATAAGAAATTTATTATTTTAAAATGTTATTGCGAAAGTACTGAGTCTCGTAAATGCATTGAAGAGCTTGACTGTATTTAATTAGTTCAAGTTATTTAGTCAAGGAGATTATATGATAGTAACAATGTCTTATACAAGAGCTGAATAATATGTTTACATAAAAGTTAAAGCCGTAGAATAATGTCAAATAACTACTGATTGTTATATAATGTACATTTGCTGGAACATTACAAATTCATTCAACATCAATCTTTGGGTTGATTCTCTATCAAATGTTTTAAGCAATAACTTTTTATAATTTACAATATATTTAAATTATGTAAGCGGCCCACGTTACATATCCTAAAAAATTAAAACAAGCTTTAATTAAAAAGTCTTATTTGCAATTAGCAGTTACTGGTACATATAGTACCGAGAACTTGAACGAAACAGCCGGCCAATTCGGTTTCGTAGAGCGCTGTCACTGTCACACACGGGTTCGTCATTCTGTGCACCAGAGACAATGCTCTATGAAGCAGAATCTAGCCGATTTCTCTCTCTGAGCCTCCATTTGCATCATTTATTGCCGCGTACTATAGTTCATTGAAGAAGTTTCACTTAACATTAATAGCGACAAATCGATGTGATTTGTGATATGAATTCATTTCAAGGGCTGTAAAGGGACATGTACTATTTTTATTGTGATGCAGATAGTTTATATCCAAAAATTTCTTTTAAAATTTGTATCTTTCTACCGCTGTCATTCGAAATCCAATAAATTTGTGGTTCTTGTTTTACTTGGGTGGTAATAATTAGTGAACTAGCACTTTATTATGATCTAAATAATGATTATAAGTGGGTGAGAGCGTGGCCGGTGGCGTGTCTTCACTCTGTAATCTCGCGCCGGCCCCCAATCACGCATTTCTCACCCGGACGCGTTGAAAAAATAATATCTCTTCGAGATTTGTCTATAATTTGCCGATGCCGCTCGACCGACGCACGCAGCCTCGGGAGTACATCTAATGTATTTTGAATCATTGATGTTTTTCATTATTTAGACAGTAGCTTTCTAATGCGGGAATCATTTTTTATTTAACTTGCTATTGTAATCAATAATTTTCATAAACTTTTAATTCTTGTAACTTAGGGGTATGAAAATAGATAGTAGCCGATTCTCAGACCTACTGAATGCATATAAAATTTCATTAAAATCGGTCAAGCCGTTTTGGAGGAGTATGGTAACTAACAGTGTGACACGAGAATTTTTTATATAAGATTAAACCAAATACCAGTACCAAATATATATTTCTGTGCTAAAGATTAAAATAATTATTAAATGTTCTATTTTAAAATTTCTAAATTTTAATAGGTGTCCGTCCAATTGGCACGAAATTTATGAAAATTATTATTAACGTAATAATGTCAATTATTTAATATATTTCTTACATTTTTTATTACACGTGTAGTATATTTAAAATATTTCAAAATCAAAATAAGGACAATACTGAATGGTTTCGATACTTGCCTATATATAACAAAGGAATAAAATGGAAAAAGCAAGAACCAGAATGGGCAAAAAATCTCAGCTATTTGTACCGTGAATTATTGTTGTTTTGTTGGCTTAAATTGTAAGTACAACCACATCAAATATTGCTGATTTTACGGAAAGTTATCCAACGCGTGATATTTTGACGTTTGACTGACATTTACTTTCAATTAATATTTATGCGGAACCGACGATGAAAGGACAAACTAAACTATTGTACACATGCAATTTCGCAGTGTCCATAATTTATGAATAGTAACATAACTGGACAATTGATAGTCCTACACTATGTACTATATGAACAATGTCAATGGTCCTACTATACTCGCTTCTGCCAACAACGTCGTTTGGGAGGAATTCAGTACTGAAATAAAATGAGAAAATATCTCTCCCATCCTTCAATTATATATTCGTACTAAGCATCATATCGATATTTTTTCCATTTGGAGCTCACAACAAGAAAAACAAATAAATACTTTATCATTTATGACACAGCAGGTATGAAGTGAGAAATAGCTACGCTGCTATAGTACTTATTAGCAATGTAGGTATATACCACAAAAATGTCAGTACTTATTATATATCGTATTTCGCAACACGAAATATTTTTTAAAAATATAACTAAGAGGTTTGTAGTGTAAAGGGAAAACTAGTCCCAGTCAGATTCTTCAAATGCAAGCTGACTAGCTTGCAGTGTAATGTGCTATTCAATTGATATGGCTCTTCCGACTGACTCAAAAGTATTATTTAATTAACTGGTATAATGTGTTTTTATATTTGACATTCAACTAAACTCAACAACAAACTCTGACAGTAGATTAGGAGCAGATTAATATATTTGTAATAATCTAGCGAAAGGAGTTGTCATATGTAAATTAAAACCGTGATATGTTGGTATTCGGTATATTCGTAAATATAACCTCCATAGCAGGTGTCTGATTATTTTTTAAAGAGGTTTTTACCGCCTCAGTTGAAAAGCTACATTTGACAGTTGCACAATGCTGTCAGAAATAGTTTGAATGATCACCTACTTCGAAACTCGACTGGACGATGTAAAACTAAAAAGGGGAAGAAGTCTATTGACGTTCCACAGATAAGCATACTACACAGAAATAAGCTTAAATTATTATTTTATTATCTTACTACTTTATATCATCTATGCCCATAGAGTTATTATAGAGTATAGAGAGAGGCCGTAGGCAGGCTTCTGAGTGAGAGGGTCCCAATAAATATTGGCAGATAAAAAATGGGCAGATAAAACTCGTATACGTATCTTTGTCTAATTACACATAAAATAGACAGACAGACATATACAGTCTCATTTGATTTCTCTTTGTTGTAATTATCACTACCTAATCTAGTATAACTTTATATCTGTACCAAATTATACGTTCTTGTGTCATACTCATTATGTCGTCCACTTAGCTGAGACTATTTACTAGATTCAGGTCGGATTATTTGTGATGCTCGTTACTTAGTTCGCGCCAACTTAAACGTTTCAGTACCCTCAATAATGCAATATGTGTTTTCTCCCTGTATCCAAAAGAAAAACAGGAGTTTTTAGCCCTTTGTTTTGCTTTTAGCTTTGATTTTGCCAAATTTCATCAATATTGGTTCAGAGGATTAGCCGTGAAAGCATAAAAAACCGATAAAAAGAAAGACATACAGACTTTTTCATTTCTAATGTTAGTATATAGTATAACTTGTGTAAGTGTATTTTTCTTTATTTAACAATCCTTTGTTACCTCTAACGGCTTTTTAAGTCACCGTGTGGGTATATAACAACTTATCGCCCTCGAGTTTTTATTTTTAATCTCACTGCGTGCAACAATCATAGAGTATTACACTAGAATTCCTTACTCTAGCTCTAGCCAGCCTTAAATGTGGTCTATTACAATAAAGAGAAACAAAATGAGACCGTATCTATCTGTCGCTTTTTTATGTGTGATTAAACAACGTATACCTAATACGAGTTTCATCTTCTCTCATTATTTGTCGTGACACTCTCACTTACAGGCCTGTCAATGGTTTCCCTACTCTAATGCTAATAAGACTTCTACCCTTAATAACGTTGTTTATGGAACACGGAATATAGAACATGGAATACGCATTAAATGGAACTTCATAACGGCAATGCGAAACAAGACTGTTTATAATAATTAGAAGAAATACTCTGCGATCAAGTACTCTGTGGCAGTATGCATATTGTAGATTTATTATCAAATATCAGTACTACCAACAAGTAAACGTAGCGGTATGTAAATATTCCGTTCATAACATTTATAGCTTTCTAATAACACATGTAAAAATTATATAATAAGTATTAATATCCTATCATACATATTAATGACATTGTACGTAATTAGTTATTAATTACCTGATGACGATGAAGTGAAATATTTTATAGAGATTAAGTGCACACCTAGAGATTATATAATTACTACTTAATTAATTCTATACGAGCAAGGCTTTAATGATGCCGTGTGGTATTCGGCTGCAAAGAATAGACCACCCTCATTTCTTACCGAGGTGTCGTAAAAGGCGACTAAGGTAAGTTGATGTCAGGCAGGCGGTTTTAAAATACCTAGCCAAATCATATGACAGCATGTTTGTAGCATGTTGTGCCGACCCCACTTAGAGTGGGATAAGGGCAGGATGATGATGATGACGAGCAAGGATTTAATGCTAATATATACTTAAAATACAACCCGATACTTCAATACCGAGTTAAAAAGTTGATCTTGTTGGCTTGCCTTTCAATAATCTTCATACCAAAATACGATAGTAATGAAAGTGTCATTTTGCTGTAATCCGCGATCAGAGCCAAATAATAAATTAATTATTTTTATAATGGACCTCTGCAAAGTAAAGCCTAGTTCTATTATCCAAAACACAAATTACATCGATTGTAGAGTTATGGTACCACGTGATTGCCGACGAACAACCAAATAGTTTCCCATTTATAATATTAGTTGTAGTTAAACATTGTTATTTACAATTATGTACAATGTACAACGTACATGCAATACAGAAGAAGTTTGTGTATAGTAAAACTGTGTATAGTAAGTAATACACCGCGGTCTGGTGTTTTTTTAGCCGGTCTTTTGTCCTCGTGTCAGGGATGTCGTGTCGCTCGGTGACGGATTACCGACTGTTAGCCGCTTATGTTCTTTGTATCCGACACCTTTTTGAAGCCGAAATTTTTTTCGAATTAATAAGCCTCATATTGAGGGTGGTGTGGACTAGATCCAGACAGATGATAATGAATATGATTTGGTTTTGGTAGTAACCGAAGTGAATGCTAGTTGATTATCAGAAGTGGGATCCATTAAAAATTATAGTACTCGAATTTTTCAATTTAACTTACGGGGTAATTAACGGTCTGTTACTATCCCACGGCTGGGCATAGGTCTCCCATCCATTTTTGGAGAGCAGGATTAGAGCAAGAGCCACCACGCTGATTGGATTGGTAGGTTATCATCATCTTCCTGCCCTTATCCCACTCTAAGCGGGGTCGGCACAACATGTTACAAACAGGTTGTCAAATGATTTGGCTACGTATTTTACGACCAGCCGCCTGCCTGACGTCAACTTACCTTAGTCGCCTTTTACGATACCTCGGTAAGAGATGAGGGTGGTCTATTCTACTCAGTCGGATACCACACGGCGGGGTAAGTTACATATAGGTATCCCTTGAGTTCTCAAAAGATATGCAGGCTTCCTCAGGATGTTTTCCTTCGCCAAAAAGCGTGTGATAAATTGTACACGTTGTTAGAACTCGCGACCTCGAAAGAGTCGCATGATCTCACCGCTGGTTTATCACAACTCCAATATATATTCATAATATTCTAGTATTATAATGCTATAGTCAAATGAGAGAAAAAAATACTTTATTTCAATTCAAATTACTTAGTAGGTACCGGATTACTCAGAACTAGTCTACATTTGTTTTGTCTTCCACTAAATTCGTATTCGAGTGGTTAGCATTGAGAAATGTGTTTGCGCTATAAACCGCGCCACTTGTTTCGACGACGATTGTTAAATATTTCTTGATTGGACCACTACCGTGCCAGTCATTCAGGCATCTCGGCGGCGATCACAAATTACAAACAAAAAGCTAGGAGCGTCGTAATCTGACATCGCATCACGTCCGATCAACGGCTGATCATGATTTACGAACACATCCTACGGTGATAGGTGATCTTACAATTTCGATTGTCGATAGCCGAATTCGTTGCTACAAAACGTTTTATAGAGAGCGAACAAAGAAGTTTTTTTTGTGTACTATTCAATTGTTGTACATTTTCAAGGCTTATAATGAAATATGATAAATTGTATTTCAAGTTATGTGCTTTAATTTTCTTATATCCGTTAAGATGAAAATTTTAGAATACTTTGCAATTCCCATGGAAGAATTTGATTAAATATAAAATATCGATCTTTAATAAGTTAATAAATATATGGGACACTTAAGCACACGGTCGTCCATCCCCAAAGTAAGTAACTTAATACTTGTATTATGGGTGACGGACAACTGATAAATATACTACTTGTATAATTTTAGATACAAATACACACCCAGGCTCGAAGAACCAACAAATTGTTTATAGAAAATGATGGCCCTCGGCGGGAATCTAACTCTCGACCCGTGGCGCTGAAGGCAGGGTCACTATCCACTGCGCCGACGGGACAGTCAAATATATATCAAACATATGTTTTGACAACTTTTTTTAAAAGTGAAATATTAACTTGAAATCATTATGGTAGTTACAATCTATATGTATTTGTATAGTTTATACACGGATCCTTGTTTTTCCGGTAAATAGTTTGATTCCTGCGTTAGAAGAAACAACAATAAGAGAGGAAATGTTTTACGAGTTCAAATAGTAAAAGCACGGTGATATTTAAACCAACAAATACCGTTCTACCAAAAAAATTGTAAGCTTCGCGTGAGATAAACAGTTTTTATCATGATATCTCCAAACATATTAGTTTGCTGGTTAAATCCGTAAACCTCTAATCAATGGGACTTTAATACTAATAAAAACAAAACAAAACGCGTCCTAACTTCCAAAATTTGCCGTATATTTCGAAATCACCTTGTACTGACCTGTAAGATAACACGTTTCGTTTATGATACTCAAATTAGTGCGAGATACGAGTCGAAGGGCCAACGTCAGCCCACCTGTCCGATTAGTATCACCTATTTTGTGTAGGTCACGGACGAGCGTGCCGTTTGCCGCCACAAATTGAAATCTTTTTCGTTATGGCGTGTCAAAGATCCTAGCTGACGTGATATGCCGCTGGATTAGAAGCTGACTCATAGCACTTTACGTTCCGAACTGTAAGGGCAATGTTGCGTGTTTTTTAAATCAATCAAATTGATAGCTGGCACTCAACGGTATCAACATTCCATTATCGTATCATAAATAGGTAGGCTAACGTGTAATTGATTACAGAACAATATCAATACATTGATTACGCAGAGCATACTAGAGGAGACAAAGCGTTTTAATACCTTAAGATAATATAACTATTTATAAACCTAACAGTTAATCACGTGATCCATTTATTTACGGGCTCAAACCTCGGGCAGACACCGCACTGAGTTTCACTTAAAAGGTTATGTAAATATTTAAATTGATGAAGATAACTTTATTGAAGATCGATAGATGTAATAGATAAATAGATAAGCTATCTATCTATTACAATTAATACAACCAGTGAGCGATGACTCTAAACTTTTGAAACTGACAGCAAGACCTATGCCCAAATAAGGATATACATCGCAGTATATAGCGGCCTATTTCAATTCTTCTTTTTACCATACCATACCATACCATATTCCCTCAAGATAGACTGTAAATAGGAAATGTTGATCACTTGGTATCGTAAACGTATTGCCCGGTAGCACAGGAGTGTGATTTTCACCAATGTCTATTCTAGTTGATTAGCAAACAAAACTCAATGTATCTGCAACGGATGTAGGAGCTTCCTAAATATGTTAATCTAAATTAAAAGCAGGGACCTTTACAGTACGGGCCGCGGCCCTAGAGACTCCATTACAAGCAATAAAATGCCTATTATTATCGAGGGCCGAAAAGTCGATGCACGCGATGCAATTACTTGATTGGCGGTGTTCTGGTCGGCTCTGGCTGTGCTGTGATTGATGTCGAACATAATTAGAAAACACTTCAACATGTGTCTTCATTGGTGCAATCTTAATTGTGGGCAGCACTTACCTCGCTGACTCAAACAGCACGCGCCAGCCACGCCGCAATCATCTCTGAGCTTTGTATAGATAGCATGTAAATAAATTATCTTATTAAAATATTTAAAGTATAATCTTGACTATGCAACTATCAGAATAGTTTTTGTGCAATTAATATAATTTATTACATGTGTGTTTGTTTTACGTTGCTCATCATATTCTCATAAAATTTGTATGTAATGTATGTGTAGTATTTAGGCTTATTTTTTTGTGTAGTTACTATATGGTGATGTATATAATATTGAATGTTTATAAATTATATACTACTGCTGTGTGAAAAAATATCAAATAAAATAATTATTAAAACAAGACGTTTACCTTAATTTGACTCATACACGTTCATAAAAATCGGTCATCGAAACATATGGTAATAGTTATTTTTTTAATGCTCAGGAAAATATTAAGAAATCAGTATTATATATTATTGTAATTACTTTATTCTTAAGTCATAATAGTAAGTATAGTGCATAAGAGCAAAAAAGAATTATTTCTCCTACATACATAAATTAATATATTGTTCTACTTTTTAAATTAAAAATAAACAAATTTTAATAATAAGTTTCTTGTTCGACCCATTTTGAAACAGCGCGTCTAATTAAATACCTTCTGAGTTCATCTGCAACAATCATCAAAACGAAAAATGGTGCTGCTAAACAAAAATCATGCCAAGCTATTGGTTCGGTACCGAAAACTTCATGGCACAGTGGAAGGTAAGTGACAATTAGAGCTGCAATAAAATCAACAACGATGCTTGCATTTAAAACATGATTTTTCATGCCTTTTTGGAGCAAAGAAATTCTTCGAGTTTTGCAAATAATCACATCGGAAACTTGAGTCCAGCAAACAGCAACAAAGTAAGCCGTTTGTGCCTTTCTTTCTACTCTTTTTCGGTCGGTGTAGTACCAAACGCGACCCAATGTGTCTTTCACAGGAGATCTACGAGACTCCCAATCTTTTCGTACAAACAATAAACTAGAAGGAAAAAAACCGCTTTGGGCAAATACTATAAAATATGAATACATTCCAGCAAAAAACTGTATCAAACCAATTTGAAAATATGCCATATATATCAGTACTCTATTGACAAGATGATCAGTTAGTTTACGAGGTGGAATATTCATTATATCTTGTTCAGAAGTTTCATATGCAAGACTCATTGCAGGTAATAAGTCTGTTCCGACATTAATAACCAAAATCAAAATCAAAGTCATTGGCAATGGCATTCCGAAACATGCATATAAAACAAATGGTAACATTTCAGGCGTATTTGATGTGAGCGTATAGGCGATGGTTTTTTTTAAGTTATCAAAAATACGTCTACCTTCTTGTATACCCAACACTATAGAAGCAAAATTATCATCCAATAAAATCATATCAGCTGCTTGCTTTGATACTTCTGTACCAGTGATTCCCATAGCAATTCCAATATCTGCTTTTTTTAAAGCTGGAGAATCATTAACACCATCTCCTGTTACAGCAACCACGTGACCTAAGGATTGATATGTTTCTACAATTATTAATTTTTGTTGAGGACTAGTTCTAGCGAATGTAATTTCATCATATTTTTTTTGAACCGTCTTCAAATCATGGACACTCATTTTTCGTAATTCATCACCAGTAATAACAGCTGCTCGAAATTGTTGTTTTATATGGGGTGGCACATCGGAAAGATCAATGTGATGTTCGAATGCATAATCATAAGCGGTAGGTTGCGTTATTGTACCACATTTTCTTGAAATAGCTAAAGCTGTGACTGGATGATCACCTGTAACCATTATCACACGAATACCTGCATGACGACAAAGTGCAATGGATTTTTCGATATCGCGTCTAGGGGGATCAATCATAGATATTGCTCCTAGAAATCTTAAATTTTCCACTGGAAAATTACGCTCTTGTGTATCAAACTTATAGCCCAATGGATACGCAGCCAAAGGTAATTCGTAATCACAGTAGCCAATCACGCGTTCACCCATGTTAGCTAGTTTTATAAAATTAGCTTTAAGCTCTTTTTTTGCTTGTGGTGTTAAAGCCTGATCCTCCCCATTTGTAAGCAGTTTTGTACAAAATTCTATTACAATTTCTGGAGCCCCTTTCATTATCAAGTAGTAGCTCTGTGTGGCATGCATTTTATGTATTGTTACTTGGTATTTATATGCTGAACTAAAAGGTATTTCAGCTTCTTTAGGATTTTCTTCTCTTGTTTTAGTAGCAGATCTATTTATTTCCATATACCTTAAAATCGCGGATTCTGAAGCATCACCGATAATTTTTTGTTTCTCAATAGGTAACTCAAGAGTGTCATGTGCAAATGTTGCTCTCAAATTAAGCGAAGCGGCTAGACTTAATGTGGCATATGCATGATCAGAAACATGGGCATGATCAGTTTTGTCATAAATAGTATTATTACAAAATAAATGAGAGACATTCATTTGATTTTCCGTAAGTGTACCTGTTTTATCTGAGCATATGCAAGATGTTGAACCCAATGTTTCCACAGCTTGTAACGTTTTTGCAAGACAATTTTTCTTTTTCAGCTGATTAGCTGATAACGTCATACAAACTGTTAACGTCACAATTAACCCTTCTGGTACATTAGCTAATATTATTCCAAGCATATACTGCAAGGCCGATAGCCAACTCTTTTGTATGACAAACACCATTATGAAGAATATAAAACCAAAAGTAAATGCCACGCCGCAAATTAACTTGATAAAATGGGTTATTTCTTTGGCAATTGGTGTTTCATCCTTCTCTAAACCGGTTACAAGACCGGCTATTTTTCCTATTTCTGTTAATTCACCTGTAGCTACTACGATTCCTTTAGCTGAACCTTCAGTAATAGGACATCCAAAGAATGCCATATTTTTTGATTCCAAGGGGTTAGCGTTGGTACATTCAGGTCTATGCTTAACAGGTTCCGACTCTCCAGTCAGAGACGCCATATCGGTTTTAAAACAGGAGCATGACAAAATTCTCACATCGGCAGGGACAATTTCTCCTCCAGTCATTTCTACGATGTCTCCTATTACTATTTCATTATTAGGAATAGATTTTTTAACACCATCTCTGATAACGGTAGCATTTGGTGGCACCAGTTTTTCGAAACCACTCATTACAGCCATATTCTTAGCTTCTTGGTAAAATCCAAACAGGCCAGTGCCAACAATAGTAGCTGTTATAACGCAGCCTAAGTATAAATATTCTTTTCCAGAATGTCCTGAATCTTCATTTCCAGAATCAAGTTGCTTAGAGAAAAAAAATCCAACGAAGTTTAAAATGGCGCCACACCAAAGTACACATTGAAACCATCCGAACAAGTTATGCCGGAAAATTTTCCAATAGCTATTACCTTTTAGTTCCTTCAATCTATTTTCACCATGGGTTTCTAGCAGTTCCCGAGCAAAGTCTTCAGTCAGCCCCGTGGTCAAGTTGGTCCTGTAAACAGCTTCTAACTGAGCAGGCGTAAGAAAATGATCGCCTGTATGAGGTTCTTCCTTTAACAATGTTAGTTCAGAGACGTCTGGATGCACATGTTGCCCACTTAATCTTCGTGAACTGGCAATAGAAGTATTTGAACGGCGACGAGACTGATGAGGCATTTTGTGAAAAATCCGTTTCTTTCTTTTAGATGTTAACTCTTACTCTTTCAGAATAATTTATTGAAACTTCTATGAAAACGTCTGTCATAAAATTTAATCTGTCACTTATTTTTTTAACAATAACTGTAGGTTGTTGATATGAAAGAATAATATTTTTTTTTGGATAGAATTTGGAAATGTCTCAAAAACGTTTGTATGTAAATCAAATATATGTAAATAAATTGACTAAGTATTTGATAATCCATTAAATATATATTCATCGTGAAGAAACGATTATTAAACAAATTTTAAGTCTATTAATTTCAATTAAAATATTGAAGAATTTTACAAAACAAAAAGAAAGGAGAAAAAGTTATGACAAAGTAATTTAATAAAAAGAAACGAATGAGCTTTTAGCCTTAACCCCAACAAAAAGCTAAAATCTATAAAATTGTAGCCTATTACGATAAAATATAAAAAGTACTAATGTATAAGTGATTTTTTTTTACATGAGGAAACCCTTCATGGGTACTGCAATCCGCGGGGGGGCGGTATTACAGTTATGGACTCTTACTGGCTAAAACCTCATGGTGTTCCACCTTGCTGCCTGTAGACTAAGGCACAGGAATACTGGACGCATGACGTCTGCAACGATATAAGTGATAAGAATACGTTTTCGTATTTTTTAAAGTTTTAAAATATTTTAAAAGCATGAAAAATAGCAATATTATTATTTTAAATCAAAGAAATTGTTATAATTTTAAGATATTAATATCACTTCAATAACTTGCATCAGTATTCATAATTTTGTGTCACTAAAATCTATTAACTAGTATAACAATTGAAATTACTAAATAAAAAAATAATTTAATCGCAAACTGTACCTCGGTACTTTTAATACTTCGTGTGTTGCTTTGCAAATGATACAAACCATCACGCGGAGAATGAGCGCCCGATAGGAGCCGACACCTCGCAGATTTATAGCCGCAGTACCGATACGCCTGCTATTTCCGAACAATATTGATATTTTCGACTGACTGCACCTATCAACTTCCAACGCGTTAAAGTACTACAGAGTTAAATAACTAACACGAGAAACAATCAATCTTTTAAATGGGTTCCAAAATTTAAACGCTCCTTTAGATCTTAGTACGGATTTAGATCTGGTAAATGCAGCTGCAGTTCTAGAGATTTTCCTAACGTTGTCGCATAAGATTCGTATGGCGGTTTAGCGTCCGTCTTGAGCCGCCGGCCCGCAAGTAATCAACCTATTAATAAGGGGATCAAGTGTAATACGACCAATTAAAACAGCGACTCCCATCTTAAGACGCCCGCAGTTTTTGGGCTCGTTCCAATGGGATTAAGATTACTCTGGCGACACTACAGTATTGTCTAAGTGAATTCTGAAAGTGAGGGAACTCATTTCAGGGGATTAAAACTATATTAATCCTCTGAAACGAGTTCTTTTATTGATTTTACTTTTTGATTAGGTTGTATATCGTATTGAATTGAGCCGTGTGGTATCCCGCAGAATAGAATAGACCACCCTCCTTTCTCACCGAGGTGTCGTAAGAGGCGACTAAGGTATGTGCCGTGTGGTATCCGGCTGCATAGAATAGACCACCCTCGGTTCTTACCGAGGTGTCGTAAAAAGTGACTAAGGTAAGTTGACGTCATGCAGGCGGCCGATCGTAAAATACGTATCCAAATCATGTGACAGCATGTAACATGTTCTGCCGACCCCACTTAGAGTGGGATAAGGGCAGGAGCATAATGATGTATGGCGTATTGAATTATTTTTACCTACATATTATTATTTTTTAAATTGAATCATAATATGTACGTAATAATATATATACGTAATATTTCACGTTTTATGCGCTCTACCTCTATTTATCTCTACTTAATACACGAAAATCTGTAATCAAATGTGACTAGAATATTAACGTTTCCAGTAACGATGATAATTAACTTAAGTTTTAAACCATTATGAACGCCCCAAGATAGGCTTACTCATAAGAGTTCACCTCTTGTGAACAACAAATAAGTATCAAATAAAAATGCTCAGTGGAATATAAAGTCTTGTCCATGGGCGTAGCGAGGCACGGGCAAGAGGGGGCAGCTGCCCCCTTACACTGAAAACTGTAACCCTGGGAAACTGACAACGAGCAACATAGTGACACTATAAAAGGCTTGCATATTATTTATAATGTAATGTAAAAATAAGTAAATATTAAGTAAAATTAATTAATTAATTAAAATTAAAGCAATATATTCGTCATTCTACTGCCCTTATCCCACTCTAAGTGGGATCGGCACAACATGTTCAAACATGTTGTCATATGATTTGGCTACGTATTTCACGACCGGCCGCCTGCCTGACGTCAACTTACCTTAATCGCCTTTTACGACACCTCGGTAAGAAACGAGGGTGGTCTATTCTATGCAGCCGGATACCACACGGCACATACCTTAGTCGCCTCTTACGACACCTCGGTAAGCAAGGAGGTGGTCTATTCTATTCTGCTGGATACCACACGGCGTAATTAAAGGTATATAGTAATGACAAAAAGTACTTATATTTAATATTGATAAATATCTAAATTTACTAAAACAATATAGTCTAGGATTTTTTGCCAATACAAGTATACAATTCTGGCTACGTCCTTGGTCTTGCCTATGTTAAGAATTCCCAATCTAATCAAATTTAAATAATATATGTAAAACATCATTATTTTAAGGGACGAAGAGTCAAAGAAACAAAGGATGCATACGTATGTAAAAATAACAAACAAGATTAAAGCGGAAGATCTCAATATGCCCGTAACAGTTGTATTTAACGCTTTATATTTTGATGAAATAATGTATGTAAACAACGCAGAAAATAGTAAAGAGCGAGATCAAGACTGTGCCCGTTGCAGTATTCAAGCGTTTTATTTCGCGCTTTATATAATTAATATTATAATACGTAACTTACGCAAAATTAGTAAATTAACATTCAATCTTCTTTGAAAGCCGCTTGCTGATGTAAGCTGGAGGGATGCTACGTACCGTGACCGCGTTGACAGGTCGAGTGGAGTGGTGGTGCGGCGTCTTTGTCGGCATTCACCTTTGATCGGTGCGCGGGCGCCGGTAGCGAGTTCGAGTGCCGGTTTACGACCACCGACGCGTTTTATTACTCGTCTGCCAGCTTCAATCAATAAGCCTGAATGGCGATTAGCCAACATATATGCTACGAGCGCCGAGTCGAATTTAAATGCGTTGATTCATTATGATTTTAGCGTATATTAGCGTAACTTCCTTTTATCGTGATTAATGAATAGCCAATACCCATAGAGCTATGATACTAGAGTAGGGAAGCCTAAGATGTACCCAATTACTGCAAATGAGATTACATATAACTGAGACTGTGTGATTAGACAAAGTAAACGAGTTTCATCTTCCCTCACTATTTCTAGTGTCAGTCTCACTTAAAGGCCTGTCTATGGCTCCTCTATTCTAGTATAATAACTCTATGGCAATACGCTCAATAGCGAGATTTGTTCATTCCATATTTACATTAACTAGCTTAGGTAACTTCATAGATTTTTGTTTGATTTACTAAGCAGTATAGCAAAAGATTAGTAAGGTAAGTAGCAGGGTAGCTGGTAACATCTAAACAGGCATGATAAATATTGTATTAGCTATGGTTCTCATTCCCATAATTACTTTAAGGAGCTATTTTAACATTTAGTTTCATGTGATGAGAAAACAGAAGGTGTCGTCATGTTAGCGTCCTGGTAGTTGACTCATTTAGGCATTTAAAACAATTAGACTGCTTACTGAGTAGTGATGTACCTTGTATTGATTTTACGATATATATTTTTTTTATTAAAAAATATTCATACTGTTGAAATAAATGTAGAATATATCTTTATTAAAAGGCTTTTTATTCAACACGTTTCCAGAAAAAAGTATGTTAACAGATGACAATTGACAGGTATATCTAAAAGAGGAAAAGGAAGTAACCACAGATTAGCTAAAGACTAATTTTTATTACAACACATACTAATACGAAAGTTTGTAATTTATGCTTTCACGGCCAATCCGTTTTTGAGCAATTTTGTTGGAACTTTGTACAATTAAAGTAGAAACAGATTATAAGAAGACTCTAGATAGGGATAAGAAGAATATAAATAAGAAAATAAGCAATTACGTCGATGGTTCAATAATTTGTTTATCTTTGTGTTTTTTCTTAAATTTTTGTAATTATAATATTTTTACCCTATGGGCCCGTGTAAATTTCAGGTCACATTTAAATTTGTCGGAATCTTAGAAAATGGTTCTACCTTTTTTCATGGAATGGCGTAGAAACATAACTCTATGAAGTTACCAACATAATTAGTATTCATGACCATTGTTATGATCGTCATCGGGCCGTGTGGTATCCGGCTGAGTATAATAGACCACCCTCATTTCTTACCGAGGTGTCGTAAAAGGCTACAAAGGTAAGTTGAACCACCGTGTGGTATCCGGTTGAGTAGAATAGACCACCCTTTCTTGCCGAGCGGTCGAAAATACGACAAGGTAAGTTGACGTCAGGCAGGCGGCCGGTCGTAAAATACGTAGCCAAATCGTGTGACAACTGTGTGTGCCGACTTCAGTCGATTCGAGTGGGATAAGGGCAGGAGGATGATGTCGATGTTAGGATCGTCATCCTGAAAGAACTAAGTCTAATTCTTCGTTCGCACAATTATTTTTTTTAATTTTACAAAAAAAATCCGCCCCTTTAAGGTAAATATTATATTTCTATCGGGCGTATGATAAAAGTTCTATACGAAATTAATTTAATGTTCTATCTACGTTGTTATTGGTTATGAAGTGACTCGAATGGTCTGGCAATCATTGCCCTCTTTTTAAAGATTTTACCTAGGATCTGTTCATAAAGAAAAAATTTTACGAAAATTTCACACCAATTAAAAAATTATAAAAAAATCAGAAAATAGTGACTTTTCCAAAAAGGTGTTTGAGAAAGAAGTTGTAAAGTCTGGTGGCGATCGGAACATTTTTTATCGGAGGAAAGAAAACCTATTATAACTGTCTATAACAGTTTTGGACAGAAACCGAAATCAAACTGAGCCACAGCAACGCCTGGGTGGATTGGGTGAACTATTTAATCCAAAGTAGTAGTTTATTAAAAAACTAATCCTTTGTATTAAACAGTTTGTAGAAATATTTTAAAACAAGTATTAAAGTTAGAAATTATTTTTTTAGTGTTCATCTCACATCACTACTAAAGTTAAACCGTGAGAGTGTCCGAGCGCTGCATTTAGCATCATTAAAGAGGCGCATCGTTTGCTTGTAGCGTACCTGTAGTGAATCGGCGCAAGAAGTTATTTCATCGACACTAGCCAGTGCGTGGTAATTAGATCAATTTGCAATGATAGTTTTATGCAATAGTGAGTAATATTTATGGATAAAATATATAGATAAAAGGTTTTTATTTTGTCTGTTATTTCATGAGATACTCAATTATAATGTCGGTCACCATTGACAGGCTGTGATAGCCCAGCGGTGAGACCGTGCGACTCTTTCGAGGGGAACACGAGTTCAACCAGGCACCAATGAGTTTTTCTATTAAAACTCATGTATTTAATTGATAATTGCAATTTATCACACACTTTTCGGTGAAGAAAAACATCGTGAGGAAACCTGCATATATCTAGAGAATTCTGGAGATATGTGTAACCTACCAATCCGCATTGGAGCAGCGTGGTAGGTTTCAGCTTCGACCCTTCTCTCCAGAAACGGAGAGAGGAGGCCTATTCCCAGCAGTGGGATTGTAACAGGGCGCTACTTTACTTTATAACATTGACATTATTTCAAGATTAAAATATTAGTCATCTTTGTATTAGGCGTACCATACCTACAACAGGAAGGGGCTGTTACTATCTAATACTAGGCATAGGCTTCCTCTCTCCTTTTGGAGAGTAGAGTAGTATAGACCCACCAGAGAATTGATATGTGTAACCTACCGAAGCTCATTGAAGCAACGTGGTCTTCGCTCCAATCTTTCTCTGCAAGAATATAAAAGTATTATATAAAAGTTAAGAGTAAAGACCCCAGTAGTGGAATAATGAACTTGGGATACTGGGGATTGATACTAAACAGAAGAAAACAGTCTTGAAAATAAAGTATTATTTTTAATTGAAATTTTGAACTTAAAGTTGTTGCGAGTTACTATAAAAAAGAGACATACTATCGCGGACTTTTTTGTAGTACTTTCTAGATCTACAATTCTCAAGTACATTATTTTAGTGTATCTCTGCTAATTTACGCGGCGCACGCGAATAAAGCTCCCAGGAGGCAAGTTTTTTTACATCCGCGCGATCTCTTTAATATAATTTTAAAACCATAATGTACTGGTAACCCTTCGCAAGAATTGCACTATCTTTTACTAAAAACTATACTAAACTCCGTTAAGTAGATTTTCATCAGCAGATAATACACAGACAAACAGCTTTCGAGGACTTTTTTTATAATAAGAATAGATATATAATAGGAATATTAGTCTGAGTTAGTACAAGAAATTATCACTAATATTACTCAACCATGGAGGTACTTATAGCTAATCTACACTGGAGCTATCGAATATCACTTTCGGCTCGTGTACCGAAATAGACAAGTATAAAAACTGCATATGGCCCGTCTATATCTTGAAGCACGACTTACGTGCTTGCTTATAGATTAATAATTTTAATGCATGACTTTAGTATTTATTAAGTAAAAGTTGTGATTATGTTGCTATTATCAAGGTCGTTTAAGAAAATTTATTTAATACAAAGGTGTAGGAAGCACAATGCGTTCTCATAATTTATACATGTAGGATTAGTAAAGTTACGGCCAGTTACTATCCCATTGCTGGGCATAGGTTTCTTCTCTCCTTTTTTGGAGAGAAGAATTGGAGACCTATCACGCTGCTCCAATGCAGATTGGTTGATTACAAATATCCCTAGAATTTTCTAGAGATATGCAGGATTCCTTACGATGTTTTTCTTCACTAAAAGCGTATGAAACTTGCAATTATCAATTGGAGACATAAGTTTTAATAGAAAAACCTATTGATGCCCGGGGTTTGAAACCGTGAGTCGCACGATCTCATCGCTGGGCAATCACAGCTTTCTTAAGATTAGTCGGGGCCTCAACAGCCGTGATCGTCTAGTGGTTAGGACCCTACGTTGTGGCCGTAGTAACCCAGGTTCGAAAAGATTAGTAACCGCACTTAAATTCGGAGCAATTTGTACGTCACACCTATGCTAAAATTAATTCAGAGATATCACGTTGTTTTCTTACACTAAAAAGGATAAGTTTATACAATAATTATTAGACACAAGTTTTTAAAGGATTTGAATTTGGTGTCGGGGTTTAAAACGATGAATCCATTGAAGTAGTAAATTTAGTACGTAAAAAGTAAAGTATAGCAGTGCAATAAAGATCTTGGGATCCTGGAGATTGATACTGAACAGAAGAAAACCGTCTCGATAGTAAAGTAAGTATTATTTTTAATTGAAATTTTGGACAATGCGTTGCAAGTTAAATATAAGAAAGAGACATACTATGACGGACTTTTTTGTAGTACTTTGTAGATCTATAATTCTCTGGTAAATTTGTATGTTGTAACTGTAGGTTACATGATGTATAATACGTATATTTTTTCTACATTACTTCCAAACCAAAATACAATGTTTTAAAGGACTACTTGACTAGTATTAACCTTAACGATCACAATAGTCACGTCAAAATAGTAACACGAACTGAGTCAAAATAAACAACATCTGTCGAGGAAACATCTCTCTTCACTGAATGGTTGATGATCACCATTGTCACCAATTAACAGTCCGCAAAAAAGACCACCAGTGTTGAAACACCTTGGCTAATGTGCGAGTTGACAAACGGAGGGAAAAAAGTAGGACCACGCCGCAGGCGGCGGGGCGCGGGTTGTTAATGGTGGGTGACATGTCCAAACAGACCTCCGTAGGCGATCACGCCACGTGGCGAATGTTATCTACTGTTAAGGCCACCATGCGTTAAGAATCGAAAGCTGGATTGTGCTAAAAAATCCAAAACCAATCATACTAATATTATGGTGTAGTGTGACATGTATTATTTTAGATTTTATCGTGTAGAATATATTTTATTTTAGTCATAAGGCGTAAATTATCCCATACAGGGGGTGTTTTTTTTTATAATTGTGCTTCCTCTGATATAAAGGTCAGAGCAGTGTTTTATCTTAGAATTTTATATCTATTAAAGTGTTTGATACAGTTAATTTCTGTACATTATATCTCTTACTTCTAAGGTTAATCTTAGTTACATTTTTGTTGTTTTATTTCTATATATACAGGGGGTGGTTGTCGACGTATACCATAGCGGAAGCCACCAACCGTTATGAGTTTCACCGAGCTAAAAGCTCAAGCGGTTTTTCAGTCTAAGTCAACTATTGTAATTGAAAAAAAAAACGTGATTGTAATAGTAGACGTGTGCAGCACTAATAGTTTATGTGGTGGTGTCGGTTTGTAGTGCATGCGTTTTTACGAATCCCGCATGTATCAATTATGAAAATCGATACTACACTCTACATTTAGACTTACAATTTTTTTCTATTTGCGCCGATTATAGCAAAATATTATTAATATTTTTAATTCTTGTATTTTTTATCTCCGTAAAGTAACGCCTAATTTTATAAATTATCCAAAAAAAATATTTATTGAAAACATTCGCTTGAGGAGTCTATTTAATTTTAGAAATAGTTCGTCGATATAGCCATTTATATATTTATAAATTACCTAACGAATGATCTAAATCAAATATTAAAAACAAGCAAAAATTTGTGTGTGAGTATTTTTTGTAGCAATTTAACGCCTAACGGTTATAGTGATTTGTTCGAAATTTTGCGTAGCATAAGATTTTTGCCTGAAATAAAGGGTAAAGAGTATCTTTACTTCTGAATTTCATTGCTCCTACATAAAATCTAAAGAAACTAGGCATCTATATGTAAATTTAAGGCCGCGAATTATGTCCCGCAAAAGTATTGTTGTAAATATCATGTAAACGAAAATCTAGATATTTCAGTCTAATTATGTCAATCGGGACATGGATATTATAGATATTATAAATCATCTTGTGTTATAGATATTATAGGCCCTCTTAGTCTTGATGGTGAAAAGTGAATTGACAGTCTCTTGTCACAGTGCTATAAAAGTTTTCAAATGACCTTAACGAACAAAATAAGACCTTATGACAAAAAAATTTCAAGACATGACGTTTCTGTTTTTCTTTTAATTTATAATTAAATTAGGACTATCCAAGAAAAACAGAAACGTAATTACATCCCTTAAATGATACAAGTGCGAAATACGTCACAATATGAACCTAAAATTAAAAAAGGGTTTTTAAGACAAGTGAAAGTATTTTTTTTTGAGTGAGCTTGCTTAAATATTGCTTCTTTAATTTTCTTAAAACAATCACTAAGGCGTAGTATCCATAACCCCAAGCATTTAAATATTTTTTTTAATGCCCCCAAAATCTCTTAGACATGAAGCGTCTATATGTAAACATTTTGTTACATAGTAAAGTAATAATAAGAGAGACAAACGTGAACGCAAAACTCAAGTATTTCGAATATATGTTGCGATAAATGATGAATTTTTTCAAACGAAGGATTACAAATTTATCAACTACATTTGTTAACCGCAACATTGTCACTTGAATGTTTTTTTTTGCCTTTTTGATGAAAAGACTTCCTGCCAACACTTTGAGGTCGTCGGTCTAACTTATCGGCAGATTGACTAACATTGCCCAATCCGGCCGTGTTACAGCAGTATTGTATCCCAAAGAACATAATGCTTCTATGCATTGGTTACAGGTATTCCAGGAATTTTCCGGGACCGTTCTCAATGCTTTTCTTCATCGAAAATTGTAGATATCAATTAGAAATGTAAATTAAAATAGAAAACTTATTAGTGGCTATCTGGGATTGAACTGCTAACCCACTGGTAAGTGTCATATGGTGTCACTGTAGAAGGTTCTAGAGGCGCCTGGTAAAAAAGGCTGAGTGATCAAAAGTTAAATTTACATAAAATAGTAAATTTGAAATGTAAAAAAACCTTGAAACATTAATTTGGCCGCCCACACTCGCACCCGACCGCAAACCTTTGAATAACTCAATATTTATGGGCTGTGTAGTGAGAAACGGTCTTTATATTTGAACGTACAATGACATTGTGTGCAAACCTCTTAATTTAGTTTATGGAAGATAAATGTATCTCGGCGGGAACTAATAGAAATCGTATGACGGTGATTTCAAGCTTTCGATGCTGCCTGTTGTTTGGGAGAAGTATTCTTGGTTGATTAGTTCAATTCTGATGAGAAAAATATTGAAATAAATTTATATTGTTTTCACCTTATATACGTATCAGGGAATCATAATTCGTTACTAGCTGTTCCCCAATACTTCCTGTTTTGATATTCAGTAAATGAATAAAAAGTATTGACAATGCTACATTAAACTATGTTACTACTACTGACTACCAATGTTAAATGTTATATCGGTAGTAAGTAGTAGTAGTAAGTAACTAACTAATTGTGCTAAGGGTTTTCATATGGACATCGTTGTAATTTATATTGCTGTATAAATATAATCGAAAAAAAAAGATATTTAACATTCCTCTTTATGTTAAATTTCGTATTTCATAGATCTCCGTAAATAATTGATAAGTGATTTAAGATTTAATTGTGCATAGATAATAGATAGTAGATTCTAATTTAATCTATATACATGTGGCACAACTGGGCAAATCCAAGCAGACGCAGTCAGGGTTAGGGCTAATATCTCCTAAGTAGTTTCGAAGTGAGATATTCACGAATCAATCTTGTTTATATTGAGTCACCAAAATCATTGTCGATTGTTGTCAAAACACAACAATAAACTATTGTATAGACGAGCAATGCTCTTGTATAGTGAAGAGAGCAATTGAAAATACCTTGTTACTTACAAGACCACTATAATACATCAAGAAATCAAAAGTCAAGAGAAACGGTTAGAAGCGCACCTGGTGGGATATCGAGGTGGCAGTATGTTTTCAAGGACCTACAAAATAACGTCATCATTCAATTCATATGAATCCAGTTACGTCAATTTATCAATTGATAGTGTATTATTATAGTTTAGTTATTATAGACTAAGTTAGAAACAAATATGAAGTGAACGTGCTACCCTTTCCAGTAGAACGTAGTTTTAAATCATAGCTTATTGTCACCGACTGTTACGTCTGGACTTATTCCTTAGCTTTAAAGAAAATTTTTAAGCTTAATACGAATTTATTAATTGTAGAAAATATTCAAAATTAATCGTCTATATAGTATAAATAAATATAAATATATGGGAAACTTACAAACACGGTCGTCCATCCCCAAAGTAAGTAACTTAATAATTGCTATGGGTGACAGACAACTGGTAGATAAACTACATATATAATTTTAAATACATACTTAAATACAGATACACACCCAGGCTGGAAGAACATACAATTTTTTTTATAGAAAATGTTGGCCCTCGGCGGAATCGAACCCGCGACCCGCGGAGTTGAAGGCAAGGTCACTACACACTGCGCCAACGGGCCAGTCAATATGTATCGTTAGTATATATTTTTTTTAAAAATGGAGCGGATTTTGATGTTATTTTTAAAACCATTTCAATATTGCATTTCCAATGATTAAAAAAGAAAGATATCTATGGTATGTTCGATTCGATATACTTTTGGGGACCACTTAAAAAGATTTTTAGCTCTATAGAAAAAAAGATTGGAAAAAATCTCAAAGTAATAACGTAATCGCTTAAATAGAAATTGTCGTTGACGATAAGAACTTTAAACATTACTCATACTGAAAACACGACTTTATAATAAGCACTAACTATTTGTGGTTAAAAGCGGCCATGGAATGTAAGTCGTGTGGAGTGAGCAGCGAGCGAGCTGGCTAGATATGTCTTCGTCACAATTTACATAAATGATATATTTGATCCGCCTAATACTGTACGCTGGTCATTTATTAAGGCAAGAGTAAAAGGTAAGCTCGCGCAGTCGCATAGCACGCGTGCCGGTCCGCTTGCGCCGACAGCGCCGGGACCACACTTGAAGCATTTAGTCGGGGTCAAATGAAATCTATTAGTGAAAAATCGTGGTGAATCGCCCGAAACAACTTCAGATGCCAAAAAAAATGAATAAAATAGTGTCTGGCAAAGGTTTTTCTTAAATAAAACAAAAGTAATAATGAAAACATTCTGTTATGATACACGATTAAGTAAATAGAAGCTATATATAATGCCAAATGTAGACTGGGTTATCTGTTATTTTATACCTGAAATGTAGTATTAGTAAAAATACATGCACAAACCTCCACTACCTTTTCTTATACATCTAACTTAATCTTGACAAAAGCTTTAATGTTCAGCTGTCTTAAATGTATGTATCAACAAAATATATAACAATAAATTATACAAAAAAAATAGCTATAAATTTACTATGTACCTATCAGTATTGTAAAAAAAAATACAAAAAAAGTAGAAATAAAAATGTTCAAGGTCTAAATCTCATTAAACAGATTTGTTAACTCCGGTCAGAACTATGATACGACTTAAACCGATTTAATGTGGGCAGGTATAGCTTGACCCCTTGCCGGCCATCAGAACATAGTTCTGGGTCAAGTCTGTTGACGTATGTAAATCGTCTAAATGATCATTATCTTAAATAAGACTGATAACCGTTCCCTACTTTTGAACCTAAGCGTGTACGAGAACAGGTTAAGCTTGCGAAGCCTTATTAGCAAAATTGTTGTTGCAAACACAGGAATATAAACCTTCATACACATAGATTGTGATCGCAGTTTAAACAAATCAAATTGACCTACCATTCGTCAAGCGCAATATTTAATGTATATCTAATCAGCGTTAACCTATAATTATATACGCCATTCCAAGAGTTGTAGCCGAGCTATGAGTTAGAGGTATTTTTTGCACGAAATTTAAGTTCAAAGTTCTGATACGTGTACAGCGCGCTCATGGGCAGTGCGGGTGGTCTGTTGGCGCCCCTCGCTTTAAGCCGAGGCGTAAGCTTCACACCTCTTTGCTTTATAAATCTTATACAATAATATCATTTCTGAAAAGCATTGCGGTGCATAAGCATGGGTAATTACATAAAAATTTGTTTGTTTAATGTAGGTTATAGTAACAGCCTGTTACTATGCCCACTGCTGGGCTAAGGCCTCCTCTCTCCGTTTTTGGAGAGAAGGATTGGAGCTAAGACCTACCACGCTGCTCCAATGCGTATTGGTAGGTTACACATATCCCTAGAGAATTCTCTAGAGATATGCAGGTTTCCTCACGATGTTTTCCTTCACCGAAAAGCGTGTGATAAATTGCAATTATCAATTAGACACATAAGTGTTAATAGAAAAACTCATTGGTGCCTGCCCGGGGTTTGAACCTATGTCGTCTCTAGAGACTCGCACGGTTCACCACTAGGCTATCACAGCTTTTTTTATGTAGATTAATTAAATTAAATTAAAATAAAAAAAAACTTGACCATCCAGGGTTGTTTATTAAATAGGATAAAAAGAAATAAATAGCATTGCGATTTTGTCGTGGATGCTTCGGTTTCGGAGCGAAACGATCGTCGAGATTTTGGTGGTGGTTGTGTGTACTATTTGTGCGTATTGTTGTTGGTGGAGGCGCCTTGGGGTGCGTGTGGTGACTTATACTGCATGTTCACATGCAGGTGCGTGAATTTTACCTGCTTCATACACATTAGCTTTGCATGCATGCACTTAACCCGTGCGGATTATAGCAAAGTAGTTCTGTTATAGTGCCTGTAATATGGAATTCCGCAAAGTAACGCCTGCTTCTATAAATCAAATAAATGCGAATTTTTTTCCGGAATAGATTCAGGCAGGTCAAATGAATGAAGTGTTCAGGTGACCTTCATCTTCAGTAATGAGGGACCGATTGAAGAAGAAGCGTATTTTTAGTCGTTGCTTTTTTATCATTTAAGGGAAGCATTACTTTGCGTTTTCATCCATTGTACAAAAGAAAGGTAATGATAGAATTATTCCGGATAATCTTCATTTGTTAAGAACGTCCATGTATTACTAACTAAGTTTAGGAAGCACAATCCATTCTTATACCCATACATGGACGATTAGTTACCGCATTTACCACACTATACACACATTCACTACGAAACTCTCAATGATCGTTTGACTTCGTAACAAAACATCATCAGGAGAACTTCACTATTATACGCAATCACGAACATCGTTATCTACATTAAGACTTAACCGTAGGATCAAGTAAATAATGAAAGAAATGTGTCGCAGAAATTCAATAACAACAAAAGTTACTATCGAACGGTGTCAATAACTCATTAAATATAAATAAGCAAGCTTCTGAACATAAGATTTGGAGACCAACAGATGGGTGCTAATTACTATCATGAGGCGCCGTAATAATTTTTTTACCGCTGATGGTAGTGGAAGTTCCGGGTTATAACGTTTTTGTTGCATATAATCAAGCCGTAATCAGTGGTTTGGCTAGAGCGTGTGAGGTACCGAGGTGGGTCTCAATGTGAGGAAATTATTACTTTAGAGAATCCGTTCCCAGTAGTTTGTGTTGGTTTTTAAGTGTTGAATAAAGACATTAGGGCAATATTCACGAGCTGTTGCGTGCGGTGTTTGTAATTGTGATTGCATTCAAAATCTCATGACGTTGCGATAACGATAGATCAAGTGATGTATCGAGCCGTGAAGATATTTTGTATTTATATCTGTTGTATTTATTAACAATAATCATTGCCTTTTATTTATTTATTTCTTGATTATATACTGTTAGAAAAGAGTATTACCGTGTGGTTTGTGGCTGAATAGAATAGACCACCCTTATTTCTCACCGAGGTGTCGTAAAAGGCAACATAGGTAAGTTGACGCCACGCAGGCAGCCGGTCGTAAAATAACTAGCCAAATCATGTGAGAACATGTTTATAACACGTTGATGTTGATGTTATAGAAAGTATTATTTATTCAAATAAATACTTCCACCGAATCCATTCTTTCGAGAATTTATCGACGGCAGAACAGGTTAATTTTTTCGTGCTGTAGTCGATATGTACCCATATATACATAAGTTCGTCGCCGTTGTTCACATCAACCATGCATACCGGCATTCCAATTTACCATCGATTGACTACTGTAAATCAATTTTCCTATTAATTTGTTCAATTACTATGAAGCGATAATATGTAAGACCGATATACGATCAGGTTTGAGGGATTTAGATTATTGACCGTCCTGTTAATTTTGAAATAATCAAAGTAATACCGTTAGTTGGTAAAGAATGAAAGGACTCATATCTAGTAGACGATACTCAGTTGAAAGGACGACGAGGAATCGCAAGGTATTTCATATTTTGGATTATTGAACGACTTTCATAAAATGTAGGCTTGATTTTATGCAATTTTTCTCAATAGGTGATATCGTTTAAATCCTTGAGGCTAATACTAGCAGTATTAGCCTTATTATTGCAATTTTTTCAACAAAATTTTACTCTATGAATAATTAAATTTTTGTAACTAGTATGTTTGGCAAATAACTTTCTCTCTAATTGTGTTTGACGTGGGGAGAGAGGAAAAAAATTACGACGTTCAACGTTTTCTAAAACAATTTGTAATGGTTTACGAGACGTTATAAATCATGAGTCTCTTGTTTCGGGAGAACTTCGAATCGCTGAAATATTTCGAAACGTGTCTGTCATGCCGCTGTTTTTTTTGACGAGTTTTTATCAAGTTTTGCTACTGTTGGCGTTAATTAGATTATATGAACAAGAGGCAACTGTGATATACATCCTGTCATAAATAGTTCAAATGGATCTGGTAGTTTCAGATACATGATAAGGCTCACGTGATATACGAAAAGGATTTGGTCGGAAATTGTGGAAAGAGCTTCAAGGTGGAACCAAGATAGAATTTCGTGTTTAAAAATTCATAAAATTACATTTAAAAAAGGCTTTAAAAATTGTATTAAAAAAATAATTTTTCTTGCTTTTTATTTATAATAATTAAACAAATACAAAACTTTTTAAAGTATTTTTTTATGTATGTTTTGACATTTTATGTAAAAACCATGTTTAATGCTGTTCACATATTATGTTATGTTATAAAGCAATTACTTCTAATTCTAATTAATTTAAGTTATTATCAAAATCATCATCATCATAATCCTCCTGCCCTTATCCCACTGTAAGTGGGGTCGGTACAACATGATACAAACATGTTGTCACATGATTTCGCTACGTATTTTACAACCGGCCGCCTCCCTGACGTCAACTTACCTTAGTCACCTTTGACAAACCCTCGGTAGGAAAGAGGGTGGTCTATTCTACTCAGCCGGATACCAACACGGCGGGTCGACTTACCTTATTCGCCTTTTACGACACCTCGGTAAGGAATGATGGTGGTCTATTCTACTCAATCGGATACCACACGGCGATAAAGTTATTATCAAAAATATGTTTGATTGTAACATTTTATATTATTAAGCATTATTTCAGCAGGGGCTGCATCTATTTGCGTGAAAAAACTATTCAAGCTTTGGGACGATAAATTTGATGTCGCGTAATGCTTATAACGCAACATTTTCAAAGCAAGAAATAACTTTGAAATATGGTAATGAAAAGATGGCATAAAGAAACGATATAACCAAAAACAAGGAAATCATCTTATAAATAAATTTTGATAGCACGCGGCGGGATCGGGCCGATGTAATCACAAAACCCACTATTTTCCATCGGTGCCAGCCATATTTTTGTCAATTTTTCGTCTGACATATCCCATTTCAGAAAAACACGGAGTATACATGAAGTTGGAAAACAAGGAAATGGAAAAAAGTCTCGGTGGAAACGGCAGATAATCGTGTTAGCTGGCCGCGCAGGCGAATAACTGATGCGAACCGCTCGGTGCACCGACCCAATGAGATTGCGGTGTTTTTTCGCCCGAGACTCCGTGGAGACAAACAAGGGATGCAAATTCGTGTTGACACCGCGATCCATCTTGTTCGCCTCTCCCGAGACCAGTTCGAACAAATAGAACCGTGATTGAGGTTCTCGGAGGTTTATTTACTACAGCTAAAGAGCTACTAGATTTATTTTCCATCTGTTTACCTCAGACTATATTAAAAATGTCGCGGGCGTTTGTACAAAGTGCTTCATTTGAACGGTTTTATTTTTATTTGATTTCTTAGACCAATTTAATGACTTGGAAGGACAGTGGGAATTTAGTTTAATATTAAATGCTAAATTGATTAAATTCTGTAATTTGTTCAACCGATCGTCGTCCACTGCTGAACATAGGTCTCCTTAAAGGATTTCCACACCACACGGTCCTGTGCCGCTTGGATCCAGCGGCTCCCCGCGACCTTTTTGAGGTCGTCTGTCCACCTCCTAGAAGGTCTTCCAATACTGCGTTTACCGGTGCGGGGTCGCCATTCCAGCACCTTAGGACACCAACGCCCATCGTTTCTACCTACTATGTGCCCCGCCCATTGCCACTTCAGCTTCGCGACACGATGAGCTATGTCGGTAACACTGATTCTTCTACGGATCTCCTCATTCCTGATTTGATCACGTAGAGATACACTAAGCATACCTCGCTGAGTGACTCTGAGCTTTCATATGAGGCCCATAGTCAGCGACCACGTTTCTGCTCCGTAAGTCATCAAAAAGAAAAATGACTTAAAATCTACACAATAAAAATAACGAAATATATAACAGGAAATTAATAAATAATACATACCTTATAATGTGGTTTCAATGCAATTAGAATATACGTGAAATATATCGCACGCTTAGTATCAGAATGACCTAATTCAAAATAAGGCGTAATATTACAAAAACTAGTGTTTTCTTGCTCTTTCAAGTTATGGGTCTCTTTAATGCTCTCAAGTTTTGTAGACGCTACCCTTTATTACAATTCGCCACTAAACAACCTTTTTGAATTAGTTCACTTTAATACTTAAGCGTGTGATATCTTCTGATTAAGATTCCTTCTAAGCAAGTCGTAAGTGGGTAAGGGAAGAGGTAATATTTATGCGTGAAAGGTATCTTATATAAGGCAGTTTCTATTTTTAAATAAAAGATCTGTGCGTATTTGACATTGTTTTACAATTAAAAGGTGCTTTCCATTTATACAACGTGCTCTTTAATAGTTTGCTACTAAAGTAAGCGTGTTCGGTCACTGAGTTGTACACTACAGCGGTTTAGTTTCGCTTAATCTTGAAAACAAAACTGCGGCGTGTCGTAAACCACGGGCAGTGCTGTCGGATACGACGAGGCGGCAGCCGGCTGTGCAAACTGTGACTTTCTCGAATGAGAGATGACTTGCCGCTTTGTTGCACTATTTAAAACTAATGTTAAACGCTGAAATGTTTGCTATATTTATTATTCAAATATTTTTTTAGAGGTTCGTAGAGCTTTACGAAATTCTATCTTATATGACTTGCCGCTTTGTTGGACTATTTAGTACTAATGTTTAACGCCGAAATGTTTGCTATATTTAGTATTCAAATAATTTTTAGAGGTGCGTAAAGCTTTACGGAAATTCTATCTAATATGACTAGCCGCTTTGTTGCTCTATTTAGACTAATGATAAACGGTGGAATGTTTGTTACATTTTTTATTAAAATAATTAGGGTAATTCCATAGTATAAAATTATATTCAAATAGTACTTTATTTATGTTGGTTTTTACAATCACTTTTGAATCGTGAAGTTAAAATGAAGCTGCGACTTGTTCGGAAAAATTCTCTTACCGAGGAGTACCAGAAAGAAACTCGGCGTTGACTCTTTTAAAAAAAAAATTATTTATCCTTTATCCTACTCTAAGTGGGGTCGGCACAACATGTTAAGAACATGTTGTCACATGATTTGGCTATGTATTTTACGACCGGCCGACTGCCTGACGTCAACTTACCTTAGTCGTATTTTACGACCCCTCGGTAAGAAAGAGGATGGTTTATTCTACTCAGCCGGATACCATACGGCGTTATTTAAAATTATTTAACAAAACAAAAATTACAATGTAATTTAGTGCTTAGCTGGTTGCAACTTAAATCCAAGCTTTCTTATCATCAACATGCCTTCAACAGTATAATAAGTTTTTTGAAAAATTGTCTCTATAATAGCTTTTTTTAAACTTGTGTAATATAGAATACATGGGATTATGTTGCTATAATCCATGTTTGTTGAGAAAATATATATACTTAGTGTTGGAGGCTCGGTCCGTTCTCGAGTATTAGTAACCGCACATACCTCAGAGCATCATCACTAACATACTATACATTTACTACGACAATCTCAAAAATAGTTTTACAAATCATTGCAATGTTGTCGTGGATCCCAACTCCTGATGATTCTAACATATTTATGTAAATATAAAACGTAAAGTTGTACTGGGCCAATCTAGTTATTATTGTGTGAAACAAATTTAACCCAGGATAACGATTAGAGCGCAGGAGGACATGGTAAAAAAATTCCCTTATACCTAATACCTCCATTTACCAAATAGAGTTACTATTTTAGATAAAGCAACTTAATAAACTAGCTATGCTTTACCCGCGTGGAAAATAGCGTGTCACAAAAAAACCCGACTTGAAATTTTGAACAGCGGACTTTTATGAAGTTTTTACGTAGATCTACAATTCTTTAGTACTTTACTTTAGTGTGCCTTTGATGCTGTACGCGGCGCACGTGAGTAAAACTGCCAGCAGGCGAACAACTTTTTTAAGAACCGCGCGATCTCTTCAACACAATTTACATACAATCGTTATGTACTATAACATAAGCCTTCCAGAAGAATTGCTACCTTTTAGTAAAAACCATACAAAAATCCGTTCAATAGATTTTAAGAAAATCGATCACATACAGCTTTTGAAGACTTTAATTTATAATAAGTATAGATGGACGCGAAAGTCTACCCGTTTCGCCTGTTCGTCACGGCTAATCCGCTGAACCAATATTGATGATCTGTGGTACAATTAAAGCTTATACACCAGGGTAAAAATTCCCATTTTTCTTTCTGGAACAGAGAAAAAACTATTGCATTAATTAAGATACGTAGATCCTTGAGTTGACGCGAACAAACTCGCAGGTACCACTAGTAATTTACCATTTACGGTCCAGATTAGTCTTAGATCTCTAGTAGACTATTTGATCACGTAGTTGTCTGCCTATAAAAATCTAACTCTATGGTAGTTGTTCTCTTTGGGTAAAGCATAGAGAATAGATCATCCACCGGATTGTTGTGCCGCGTGCTACTGTCCAATAAATATATTGTTTCGCGCAGAGCCAGCGGAGATAAAGCAAGCTCGCGCCTCGCTCTGCCTCGGTGCCTTCACGATGGCCTCTTTGCAAGCGTAATCTTTTGGAGTTTACTCCTTTTGAATTTTCAAATAATTATTAATGAAGTTAATAGAAGATTGTAATAAAAAGCGTTGTTTTATTTTTAAATCGTATAAAAAAGATATAGATATATGTGTACTGTGACTCGAGTAAAGTTTATTTACGCTCTTTGACGATTGCATATTTGTACTTACAAAAAAAATCCAGTCATGTGCATGAGACGCATAAAATTTTCATTTTTTTTGAAGGTTTATGACTTTTAAATGATTTATAGAAGCAGGCGTTACTTTGCGGAATTCCATATTACAGGCACTATAACAGAACTACCTTGCTATAATCCGCACGGGTTAAGCGAATGTAAAGCTAATGTGTATGATGCAGGCAAAATTTACGCACCTTACATATGCAGGACAAGTCACCACACGCACCCCAAGGCGCCTCCACCAGCAACAACGCACACAAGCAGCACACACAACCATCACCACAATCTCGACGATTCTTTCGCTCCGAAACTGAAGCATCATCAGGAGGATAGGCTCCACGACAATATCGGAATGGGATTATAGCAAGGTAGTTCTGTTATAGTGCCTGTTTATAACTTTTTTATTAGCAAAATTGTTAACTCGAGTAACTTTCAACACATTTCTCAATAGTTTTAACACATTTCTCAATTTGACGTTGATTTTAAGGTATCATTATGATAAAATTAAATCAATGCTAATCTCTTCTATAAAGTAAGTGATGCCACTTTGAGTCATAGAAATTACTTTATTTAATATCTGTTTTGATATGGGGATTGCATTAAGTATAATCTATACTTTAAGTAAATTTTTAAAATAAACATTACGTAAATAATTTATAGTATTAGGCGTTACTTTGCAGGGATCCATAATTCATAAATATTAACATAACTGTTAGTGTAATAAATGTTATGTTTACCGTCACTAATTTCACTTCCACTTCCGGGAAATGTTTTCTGCAGAAAGGGAAATATTTTCGTACTGCACTGCTATTTATTGATGTCCATTAATCAAATAAATTTCTTTCAAAATGTAGTCATCCATGTTTTTATTTCTAGCAAAATTATTAGTAACAAACTAAATAAAATTAATCCTCATTTTTTGAAAAAGAATCAAAATACTTTGTATTTAATTTAAATATCCTCGCTCTTAGTAAGGCTGTACGTTATAAACGGCATGGGCACTGTCAGCCAAACGCGGAGAGCTTGGCGTTTGCACGTTATGACTTTGTGGACGGTGTTCTATTAGTGCATTGTTTCTGAAATTTCGTTATAACTTTATAACGTAAAATTCTTGCTTTTCTTTTGCCAAGTATGCAGAATAGTCAATACTTTTTGTAATAAGGTTCAGGTTTTAGAAAACATTTTACACAAAAATGCCCAAGGGTTTTATTGTGTACAATATATTATTTTCAAAACCTTTTATTTAGCTTGCATATTATGACCTACTTCCCGGTGTACGTCTGAGCTGAAATTTAACATACTGGTCCAGTACGGATGACAATATATGTTTATGATAAGCATGACCTGATGCTGCTGTCAGCATTGGCTCCAGACGTAGGAACTCCTCGACGTCATTATCAGTAGGGACATGAAATTTTGTTAAAAGATATTTTTTAATGAACTCGTTATTTAACTTTTATCTGATGATTGCAGTAACAAATTGTCAATTTTTTTGTAACTCTCGCTATAGGTTTTGGCAAGAATTTTACAAAGATAAGCTAAGGTGTTTCGGTCATCATCATCCTTATCCCACTCTAAGTGGGCTCGGCACAACATGTTACAAACACGTTGTCACATGATTTGGCTACGTAATTTACGCCCGGCCGTCTGCCTGACGTCAACTTACCTTAGTCGTATTTTACGACCCCTCGGTAAGAAAGAGGGTGGTCTATTTTACTCAACCGGATACCACACAGGATAACCTAAGGTGTTTCTATTTTAGTTCTAAGCCGATTACTAATTTCATCCAATAAATTTTGTCGTGTAAAAAATAGAAACAAGTCTTTTTAGAAAGTCTTTAAAAGTAAAATGTACAAGAGTGAAATTATCAGAGAAAATAAAAAAGGTAAGGTAACCGCTACGATTTAGCCAGTCCCCAGAGAGGGGTCTGTCTGCCACGCTGAATTGTCACCCTGCACGTAAATCCCTGATTCACGCGGTAAACATATGTTTAAATAAATTGTATTTCTAAATTCTTAAAGCTATAGAGAATTTTGTATATTAAGATGAATGTTCATTCCTCGCAAAAATAATTACTATATTGTATAACAAAGTCCCATAGTCTGTCTGTATGGAATCGATTTTTTCAAACTCTACTAAACGGATTTCTATTCGGTTTTTACTAAAAGATGAAAGATAAGTGCCATTATTGAGGAAAAAATTCTTCGGGCAAACTAGACCGATTTTGACGGGGCTTTGTGGAGCAATATATGGGCAACTTTATATTTTAGAATTCCCGCGAGGTCGAGATTTATGAGGGAAAAATTATGTGATAAACTAACTTCTACGCGGGCGTAATCGCGGTCAAAGATAATATTACGGGACAATCACACTGCAAAAATAACAAACTGTTACTATTCCACAGCTGGCCATAGTCTTCTTACCTGTGTCATTAGCTACATTCATTATTTAAAACGAAGTTGACAATATTTGTGAAACTGTTTTGTTGCTAGAAATGCAATTTAATTTCTTTGAAATATATAGACATTTAATTATCTCAATATGTATTCCTGTACTATCCCGGCTCACCGAATAATAAAACTAAAGCACCAATACGATATTGAAACAAGTAAATCACATATAGCCTAAGATCGTGCTATATCCCATATATACTAGCAATCGGATATTGCGGTCGGATATTAACCGCCACACGCGTGCAGTTTCTGCTAGCTATACGTGATTTGAATGCAACAATATTAATATTGTATACCTAGACCCTATACCCTAGCGGTGAAAACGTGCCATCCTTTCGAGGGAATCACGAGTTCAAACCCCGGGTAACCAATGAGGTTTTTCTCATTAAACCTATGTGTTTATTGTGCAGTTCAGACCCTAGGGCCATGGAGTTTTAACAGCTCGGTTAATTGCCTCTCCGGTGAAAAGAGGGCTGGCTCCTTTTTGGCACAAATAATCAGCTTAGCGATTCAAAGCGGAGTCGCTGCCAGCATGGGCGTAGCGAGCTACGGGCAAGGGGGAGCAGTCAACTCGCAACATAATGACAGTATAAAAGGCTGGCATAAGACCTATAATGTACCTCACCTTCATTACAAATGTGAGCTCCTCATATTTAAATACCATGATTACGAAATAAAAAAATAGTCTATATTTTCTGAGACAATTTTTTTAAGACAACTTGTACATTTTTGTGTCTAATTGATAATTTCGCCCCGAAACCGAAGCATAATCAGGAGGATCGGCATTACGATTTTTGTCGTGGAGCCTATCCTCCTGATGATGCTTCGGTTTCGGGGCGAAACGATCGTCGAGATTGTGGTGGTGGGTGTGTGTGCTGCTTTTGTGTGCGTTGTTGCTGGTGAATTGCGCCTTGGGGTGCATGTGGTGGCTTGTCCTGCATGTATAAGGTGCGTAGATTTTGCCTGCTTCATACACATTGGCTTTGCATGCATTCGCTTAACCCGTGCGGATTATAGCAAAGTAGTTAGTTCTGTTATATTGCTTGTAATATGGAATTCCGCAAAGTAACGCCTGCTTCTATAAATCAAAGTTTTATGTGTTATTATTTGAATTATACTGAAAATCGTAACTGTTATCTTCAAGTAATTCTCGATCAGCGACTAAGTATCAGTGAGGTTATTTGTACTACAGTGGGTTCCTCAAAGTGCTCCCATAAAACGAAGGTGTTTTTAATTTAAAATACGACAATTCATTCATTCTCCTGCCATTATCCCACTTTAATTGGGGTCGGCACAACATGTTGCAAACATGTTGTCATATGATTTGGCTACGTATTTTACGACCGGCCGCCTGCCTGACGTCAACTTACCTTAGTCGCCTTTTACGACACCTCGGTAAGAAAGGAGTGTGGTCTATTCTATTCTGCCGGATACCACACGGCATTAAAAATACAACAATGTGTTAATGATATATTTATACAGATATAAATGAAGTGTATTTAAAAATTGGAATTTAATTTATTTTTAATAATTAGTATTTTATGATTAATTGGATTTTTGGTCTTTCTGGTTAATTTTATTTGATTCAAGAATATACTTATTCTATTCTTCGGCGAAATTATTAACTTGAATCAAAAGTTCATAATCCTATAATATTAAATGAATATTTTTTTTTAGATATCAATAAAATCTAAAAATATGGATATAATATAATTCAATGATAATAACACCCACTTTTGGTTGAAATTTTCATTGATCTAAAATTTAAAAATACCTATATATTTTCTGCATTTTCTGATTAATTTGGTTTCGTCAAGATCTTCGTTAAAATATTTGTCTATGTCCCATCACTATTATAATTTATTCCTTAATCATTAATCATTGTGATACATCACAAGATTTACTCAGAGTGTTGCAAAACCACCATTTACCCTACCTAAGGTAAGCCCTGGCAATAGAACCGATGATACCGCGAAAGGCTAACGAAAAAACACTACCAGAATGCTTATTACGCTACTTAGCAAGACCCTCGCTTCAGCACAGCTTGCATTGAATGCATTCGAATTTCTATAACGATTTTGAATCCTTTTAGTAAACATAATAGAGTTGATTTTACATTGTTATATCCCCGACACCGCCTCCAAGGGGCGTCGCTCCCCTCTCCGGGCATCGACTGCGTTCACACAACTTGCTTACTTATAAAATTTTAATCACAAATCGGCCGTTGATTTGTACAAAAAGTCCAACGGACGTGTCCAGTGACAAGATAAAAGCCTGGTTAAGGACTTGCCTCTTATTAAATAGTAAATGAGGTTATGGTATTTTGCTATATCGATAGAGTAAAATTATAGGCTTCAGAAATAGTATTTCAATTAAATCGTTCATAGTACGATCATCTCTGTAATCAAGAACATTAGCTGGTTTGTTCGTCATTCTGCTATATTGTTATATCGATTACAATTTTAAAAAGCTGTTAACAATTTCCAGTTTTAAGACAATTAACATAATTGAAATTCTTTTTAATTTTTTGATTTTGGAATTGTTTCTCTAAGCCAATATTGCGAAGTTTTTGTCATTGGTTTGTTGCCAGTATTGCCATGTAAAAAATATATTAGTGTTGCCCCACTGTTAATATAACAGACGAAAGAAGTTTAGTATATTGGCTAAAATCAATAATGGTGTTGTCAACATATGTCTTTTAAAAAATATATATTTATAGAAGTCCAACTCTGTCACCTGGTTTATGTTGTTAGCTTATAATTAAACCTTCTTGCCAAACGTATCTCTTCAAACAGTTCTTTTGTGAGATTTTATATCATTTGGACATTGCCATGGTATCCGGTTGAGTAGAATAGACCACCCTCTTTCTTAACGAGGGTTATACGATTAAGGTAAGTTGAGGTCAGGCAGGCGGCTGGTCGTAAAAACCATAGCCAAATCATGTGACAATATGTTTGTAACATGTTGGGCCGACCCCACTTAGAGTGGTATAAGGGCAGGAGGATGATGATTGGCCTTTGGAGTGCACCTTCGTATCATTATCACTAGGTACAGCGTCTTCATTCTAGGAGCTTACGTTTAAATTATTTAATATACCATGTAGCCACCGATGTAGCCAGAAGTAATTAAGCTCTGATTTGTTCTACCTACTACTTGTTAAGGAGGAAGTTTGTGTTTGTACCGCTCTGACGCTTCATCAGCTTGATGCATTTGTTTAAAAATTTTACGCAATATTACTCTGTACTGAAAAACACATAAGCTACTTTTCTTCTAGGAAATAGTTAAAAAAATAGCACAAACAATAAAACGCGATTTTCATTTATAACCTTTTAGTACAAGATTTGTTTTTTTTTTATCGGAAAGTATACAACTATATCCGTGCTGATCAATTTACATGCAAATAATTAAACGTGTAGGTAATTTAAGATAGACATATCTTGTACAATTTGTTGTATATAAAAAAGAGCTGTATAAAAAAAATACGAGCGATAACTATGTGTCAAATCCATGTGGCATAGTCTCTAAAATGCTAGTTGATTTTGCGCGCTGTATCTAATAAATGAATTCTTTTTACTTTTAGTGTTCTTAGACTCTAAAGTCCAAATAATACTAATATGTAATACTCAAATTAGACAAAAATGGAGTGCAAATATTATTTTTGCACTCTTATACGTACTCACTGTCTCCACGACGACTTTTCTTTGATTTTGATCATAAATGTATCATAAGCTAACTTAAATATGTTCCCGAAGAAATCAACTTAATAATTAATGCAATCGTCACAATTCGCATCGCCGACCATTTGCATGGCATTACATACCTCCATAACTTCCGATAACAGTTTACTGCCAAAGGACACGGTTAGTTTGCTCCCTCACATACTAAATTATTATAAACATGCTGAGCATGTTCTGTTGTCCAATTTTACGCAATTTTCATTTACTGCTGTAAATATTACTTGATTGTCGTTATCCGGAAATGTTTTGGTTTTGTTCGGACTTTAAAATTATGACTATAAATTTTCTAATCGAGTGGTGATTAGAGAAAGATTATTAATATTATTAGATAGAGATTTTTCCCACTTATCTTACTTTATACGAAGTTTAATGAAGCCTACTTTATATAACGCTAAAAGTCTTAATTATTGTTTCGTTTTTTTTTGTTATGTCATCTAACGTAGCGTAATGTAAGATAGACATAACTTGTATATTTTTGTTGGAAACAAATAATAAGCTTTATAAGGCTTATTTTATTTAGAAAACGTTTAGTAAAATCTGAATAATATCTGCTTTCAATGGCTCTTCGTAAAATTTTTGAAAGGAGATTTCCCTTTTCAAAAATTTCAATAAAGTCAAAATATTCTTTATTCAAGTAAACTTGCAACAAACGCTTTTTAATCGCCAACTCTACTGCTGGTACGGAAAATTATTCCTACTGAGAAGAAATTCAGTGGTTACACTTTTCAAAATATAATTCATTTATGTAATCCTCAACTCTATAGTAGGTTTTACATATGTCTCCTTGAAATTTTTTAAATAATTTATAGAATCAGGATTTGCGGAGATCCATAATCAGTATTATAGCATAATAATAAAATTATTATGCTATAATACGCGATAAAGTAAACTGCTGTAATAGCAAAGCTTATGTTATTTTTCTAGTTGATTTTGCGATTCATACTTATTATTATATAAACATACGATCAGCTTGTGACCACGGTAAATGCAACTCTGCCAAAACGTCGAACCTAATACAAAGGTAACTCGATTTCATCGCGATGTGACCCGTATGTTTATAAAATAAAATTATTTTTCTTGTCATTTGCTTACTCTTTGTTCTCGATGGACACGTTTTAGGCTGGCTCCCTACTCTAGTTTACTAACTCTATGGTCCAAACCCAGTTCATACGTAAAGGAATAGACAGACAAGACAATCATGACATCAATGACCAAAATTGAACAACGGGAGTTTTTTAAAGTTTTCTACACAGTATCAGTGGTTATCTTAGAAGAGATCACTATGTAGCGATAAGATCGCCAGATTGACATTTTTTTAAGTTTACTATGTTCTTTTTGTATATTATTGTGGTGTACAATATAGTATCATTCATACATTATCATATCAAAATACACTCACTCACACACACACACAATACAATCACATATTGGCACACTCTATTTTATTCATATTTTAGTACCTTCTTTATATTATCTGTATTTTATTGTTTTTTGTGTTTTGTTGTTGAACTTTGAATTGTTGTGTGAACTTGAGAATAATAAATAAATAATTTTTAAATTACCAAAATGCTAACTTAGGTTAATATGATTTTGTCATATCTCTTGCTAGATTGAAAGCAATTGGCATAGTATGATTTTGCTATATCTCTTGCTAGATTGAAGACAATCGGCATAGTATGATTTTGCCATATCTCTTGCTAGATTTAAAATAATCGGCATAGTATGCCCATATCCCTTGTTAGATTTAAAACAATCGGCACAATATGATTTTGGCATATCCCTTGCAAGATTTAAAAGAATCGGCATAGTACGATTTTGCCATATCCCTTGCTAGATTTCAAAGAATCGGCATAGTACGATTTTGCCATATCTCTTGCTAGATTTAAAATAATCGGCATAGTATGCCCATATCCCTTGTTAGATTTAAAACAATCGGCACAATATGATTTTGGCATATCCCTTGCAAGATTTAAAAGAATCGGCATAGTACGATTTTGCCATATCCCTTGCTAGATTTCAGAGAATCGGCATAGTACGATTTTGCCATATCCCTTGCTAGATTAAAAAAAAATCGACATAGTATGAAATTGCCATATCTGTTGCTAGATTTAAAACAATCGGTAATGACAAATATGACATGAATAGTTTACACTGTTAGTACTTACAGCAAGTTTAAATATTACGTCATTACATTTTGAAATTTAATCGACTAATGCAGCCCAGGCAGTCCAAAACACTTGAGCTAGAATTGTCAGATATGTAAAAGCCATAAGTTTCAACAGAAGTAACATTTGTCAAAGATTAGCGAGCGCAAAAGCATCGTCGAGAATTCGTAGAGTGGATCACTGATGCTTTAGGTATGTTCTGCAGGAAACATCGTCCTAATATTGCTTCCTGTAATAACGGACGGCGGTTTGGAGTGATCAGTTGATTATAACGATTGTGAATAGTGAGCACGCCGCCGGAAGCGGAGAGTTTTTTTATCTATTTGTTAGTAAAATCTATAAACGAAAAATTGAGAGCATAGAGTAGACGTTTCAAATTAATTAAGTTAAAAATTTAATATTATCTATATAAAGATATAAAAGTAATAGCTTAATGTTGTAATGCTATCAGATTGCGAATATAATATGATTACACTATCCCACATTAATTATTTTCTTCAACTTGTGAAACGATATCGGTCGAAACAATTTATTATTTTTTGTCTGGAAATGAAAAATTATGGAAAGACTTTGTTAACTTTATTTTGTACTTTATATTAGGAATTTATACTATATTTTTGTGTTAGATAGTTAATACTATCTAAAACGGATCGGACTTAACTAGAAAATAATAGCAAAAATCTGAAATTATCTCAGATTTATTCAGTATTATTATTCAGATTTAGTCAGTATTATTCAGTTTTATTCCTGTTTGTGTAGGAACGTCCAAATAAATAATAAATGAAAATAGTATACGTAGTATGGAAAGGAAACGTCAAGTTAAAATTGTAAGTCACTATAGATTCAGTTACAGAGTCAATTGTTAGCAACTTTAACATTTGTATAATGAGATAATAATTATTGTATTGAGTTTAGTGTAGTAGGAAGTTTAAATATTAGCATTAGCATCAACTTGAGTTGATATTAAAACAATAAGCGTGAATTCATTTTGGAGAATAATATTTTATATAAAAGTAGGTAATTACGCGTAATAAAGTGTTTTAGGATTGTTTTGATATATTATTGTAATACCTTTCAAAGTACTTTAACGCAATACATAAGGTATTATGGACAGAAAAAGAAATGGATGGAAGAATAAAATCTATTTCAATAAATATTTAATGACAATTTATTGTTTTTGATAAGGCCTAATCGTTAGAAAAGACACACACGTTTAATTACACAGTGTGTGTAAATCTTTAGAATATGAAGATAAAAGTAAATTATGTTCTATAAAGGGCATAAGTTACACTACAAGCCTAGCTGTAAAAATTAAATGTGATGCACTATGTAAATTGTATAGGTTATGGTTTCAAGCAGTTACACATATTTATGTGCCTATACGGACCACTCAAAAATATTTTTAACAGACAACTCATTTGATCTTTAATGGCCCATAATCTCGAAGTGCCCCCATACATTTCTTGTAACATCTAAGAGGCTATTAATTCGATCATAATATAACTGCAACGCACGAATCAATGGCACCCGAACCATCGGCGGGCCTTTAAAATGCATAAATAGTGACGTGAACGAGAATAAGTACTTCGATATTGGCTCACTGTTTAACCAGAGCCTTTTCAGTGCCGCGGAGAGCCATTTAGCGAATTTCAATAGTTATCGCGCGGAGAAAAACTCGCGATAGAGACGGATTATTCGTTTGGCTGTAAGCGGGAAAGAGACGGTTGTAATAAGAAAGAAGTAATAAAAAAGCGGTTGTGTGCGTGGTCGGAGTGTGGTGGCATAGGGCGGCCCAGGCCCCTCCCTGTGGCGCGTCGCCGCCTCGCCGCCGTCAGTCGGGTTCAAATCGCGCGGTGTTCCACCGGTCCGAACCATTGCCTTCCTTACGCGTAAAAAGTTTCAGTAACACTACGAAACTTACGATCGATGTGAGAACACAAATATATTTAAGAAACTAAAGAAACAAAATAATTAAAGAAACTGAAAGTTGAATCACATTTTACTGTAGTGTTGTTGTTATCTGTGATATTTGTTTACCATAGACAATTTTGAAGCGAAACGAATATCAGATCGAAATTCGAATTGGTCAGATTATATACGAGTTAGGCTGATTATGGTCTGTGCTGATGGGATGTTCAGTCGGTGAGGCGTGGGGCAGCAGGTTCTTGATGCTGCTGCAGGGTGAAGGCCGGGGGCCTGCCATGGAGGAGGAGTGCTCGGCGCGGCCCTGTGCCACCGACTTCTCCATTGCTGCTATCATGGCCAGAGACCGCCAGGAGCGGAGGGCAAGAAGACATAGGGATCCTAGGGAAGACACATTAACGCCACTAGGTTTGTAGATTAAATTATTTTTTTAACTAAAAACTGCGTTAAAAAACAGCATACTGGAAAACAATTTGTATAGCGCACATTTATGAAAAATCATAGGAACCAAAGAAAGGCGTACATTTTTTTTCTAAGAACCTGAAATCCATAGAAATTGACAAATGAATAAATTTCATAAATTCTTCCTTATGAAAAAAAAATACAATGCATTTACATAATCATATAAAGATTTCTTACTAATTCTTTACATCTACTTATTAATTTAATGTCACACAAAATAATACCTTTATGAATATTATTTTTTGTGAAATTTTAAACTTATTCAGACATGTATACATTTATTTTATGATAAATTAAATGATGTACTATTGCACTAGTTATATAACTAAATAAGGCAAAGAATCTGATGTATACTATACTATATTGTTACAATTAATAAAAGTTATCATATAAATTAACGACCACTTAATATTTAATCAAATGTATATTTGTTTCTTTGATTTTTTCTTTCACGTCAGGCCGGAGCAACAGTTTGATCTGATTTTTGTAAGGGAAATGATAAATATATTAGCTATTTTTTTTCTATGATTATACTTATATTTCAACAGTGAATTGAGTAGAAACATAACTACAGTCAAGGTGGGTAAACAGGTGTCATATATATTTAATTAGGTTAAGGTAATTCATGATCTAAGTTTAAAAAACTTAATTGTTTAATATATTTAATATAACCATAATTGATATCTGTATGTATATTTCAAAAGTGAAGTATTATTTTGCTACAATGCGCGATTTAAGAAAATATATGTTATGCTGAATGTAGAGTATACTACTATCCGTTCTCATACCTGATACATGCTACAACTTGCTACAACATGCTACAACTTGCAAAAAACCATGCACCACTTACCACCAATACACAAGCAATACACACATTCACTATCACAATATTAATAATTGTTTCGCTCCGTGATTAATTAAATTTTATTTTATAGCGGATTGTAACAAAATTATATTTCATTACTTTTGTAAATAGTCGGCTAAGTAACACCTAATTTTTAAAATTATCTATATATTTACTCGATAAAAGTATGAAATTGTGTACAAATAAAAATAATTCATGAATAAATAAAATAAAATTAATGCTAATAATCATGAATAAAGGCAGGAACGTAAAATTTATTTTATAAGTAATTAACTAAACGTTATAAATTCCAATAGTCAAAACTAATAAGCAAATAAAATTGTAGTGTATTTTAGAGTAGACATAAAAAATTTGTACTTAGATACATTTATTAATAACGTTTTATTAATAAATATATTTTGTAAGGAACTCTGCTCGTAGCATTCGAACCCTTTAAGAAAATGAAACTCACACTACATTTCAAAATTCTCGTTTACAAAAAAGGTCTTCTGTATATATAAATCTTACAATTTACACAATATACGTTTTAATTAGAAGATAGTCAATTAATATCTAAAATAAATGATGTATTGTTATAATCTATACTTATTATAAAATAAAGTCCCAAAAAGCTGTCTGTTTGTATGTAAACGATTTTCTCAAAATCTACTGAACTGATTTACACCAGAACATAGTGCAATACTTCCGGATGGTTTAGGTATATCGAACATATCGGTATTATGTAAATTGTATTGAAAAGATCGCGCAGTTGTTAAAAAACTTCCTTGCTGGGAGCTTAAGTCACGTGCGCTGCGTATACCAGTAGAGATACGCTAAAGTAATGTACTAGAGAATTGTAGATCTATAAGGATACTACAAAAAAGTCCGCGAAAGCATGTCTCTATCTCTTATAGTTAATTGACAATAACTACTTTTATGTTTAAAATTTGAATTCTAGAAAAAAATTGTGACACGCTGAATTCCACGCCGGCGAAGCCGCTAGCACAGCGAGTAATGAAATAAATGATTGTTTTAACGTTAAGCAACTTTAACATTATGTATTGCGATGAAATTTCCACTGCAGACTGCCCTATTATAATTAACATTGCAATGTTTTGCTATATATTGCTATTACCTGCAATTGTTACAAAATTCTTCCCACGTTAATCCCGACCTCGAGAAAATTTTAAATAGGTACTATAAAATAAACTTACTTTAAACACTACTTACATTAAACTTATACCTACTACGTACATTTTGAGACAATCGATCACTTACAAATAGAACAGATTTTGGGGACTTTGTTTTATAATAAGTATGGATATAGATAAAAAAATTATAATTTTTCTTAAATTACTATTTAAGAAAAATTAAATTATCTCTGACACTCACAAGTATTAAATTATATTTCTGATGTCTTTAGCAATAATAATGTGGATGTAATAATTGTAGACTCATCAATAGTTCCTATTGATAGTTTAGTTAACGATTACTTAGACGATATGAATGCGTGGATATATGTAGCTTCTCTTCAACCCTGTACAAGACATTAATAACTATATGTAACTAGTGATAAGAATTATTGTTTGAAAAGAGCAACCGCCGAGTTTCTTGCTGGTTCTTCTCGGTAGGAACAGCTTTCCGAACCAGCAGTAGATGTTGACGATTCAAAAGCACTTGTTTACAAGTTTACTTGAATAAAGGATATTTTGAATTTGAATTTAAAATTTTGATCTAATGGAAGAATTTGCAAGTTATAAAGCCTTAGTTCTTAATTTTAACCGTTTACTTTATTTGCCCTGAATTCCGGAACGTCGGAATGTATACGGATCTACGGGAAACTCTGCGGCGACGGAATTATGGACTTGTGAACCAAGCTATTAGTAATTGTCATCCGTGACTGGATTCGAAATTTCAGTAAAATTTATAACGAACGAGTTCGTTCGTCATTTGACGTTAGTTTACATGTTAAAATACCTTTAATTGTTTGCTATGTGTTGTATTTCGTTCCCGAAGGAAAATTGATATGAAATGAATGAAAATCAAAATTCATTATATATTGTTGGGTATATAAGTTTCAATTGTAGATACTTAATTTCAATAACATCTACATTTATAATGTTAATCTGGACACTGATTATTAACTAAAAAGTTTCCGTAAAAATTGTAAAGAAATAACTTTACAATAATTATAATTATAACAATTATTTTGTTGTAAATAAATTAAACTGGAAAAGACTAGTAAAGTATAAAAAGCTATATATTATAATGTAGTGCAGGAAGAATATTGTACATCGATCTTATAGAACATGTACGAGTAAGTTAGTTATGTAATACAATTAATGTTAACTATTTAAAAATAGTATAACTACTTTGAAAAATAATTATTTCTTTATTTATATCTTGCCGTTCTTTATAATATTGTTGCGACAAAAAATGTAAAGCTCATTTGGAACGTAACGTAAAGGATGTCAAACAAAAAAAAAACTTTTTGCATTTTCAATTATAGTATGAATAGTGTATAATAATATGTATTGTTAAACTAGCTTTTACCCGCAACTCCGTTCGCGTTGACTGTAGTCTTGGAATAAGAAGCTTCTGTCACTCTCCATCCCTGCAAATATCTCCATCACAAAATCTAATCGATCCGGGAAGACTGAGAGAGATTTATCGTTTTCTCAAGAGCATAATTTAATTATTTTAGTAAATAATCCATATGACGTACATGAAATATAATATATTAAAATAGCTCAGTTTAATTTATCCAGTAAGCAGAAATCAAAATATATAAAAACTTTTTAAAATAACTCTTTCGATGTAAAGTAAACAACGCGATTAAAAACCTTCTTTAAATAACAGATTTGATTTGACTTTGACACATTGTAAATAAAAAAACTTTGATAGACTGATAATAGATGGCGTTTATTAATGTCATCCTATTCCTGTTGAATTAACAGGATTTCCATAGCGTATATGTTACCCCGGTGTATAAGAATTGTGCCAAATTTAATCGATATTTGTTCACTGGATTCGCCGTGAAAACGTAACGGACAGAGAGACAGACAGACGCATTTATAATATTAGTAAGGATATAAATAAAATGCATGAACAATGATTTGCTTAACCCCAATACTAATATATGTTAAAAAATATTTTTACGAGTTATGAGACACTAATGCGTGATACTTCGTGTGTTTTATATTTTCGAGAATTGTCAAAATTGCAAAAGTTTTTTATTAGGCAATGGATATGAAAATTTGCAATCAAGTAATTTAAAGTGTGTAAATAATACAATGTTGCAATGTAGTATGTTGTCTATTTAATTTCTGATATAAATTTACACATTCGTTAAATTTCGTATTCGTTTGTTATTAATAAAGAACGGGATGATTTGTGATAACTTATTATCATTTCTTCCGAGTTATTGTAAAAGACGACTTAGGTAAGTTGGCCCACCGTGTGGAATCCGGGTAGAAGAAAGAGGGTGTTTCTTACCGAGGGGTGGTAAAATGCGACGAAGATAAGTTGACGTCAGGTGACCGGTCGTAAAATATGTGACAACGTCCAATCATGTGACAACATATGACCTGAACATGACATGAACATATGACCCCTCTTAGAGTGGGATAAGGGCAGGAGGTTGATGATGATGATTTGTAATAAATGTTTATTACTTTATTTAACGATTATAATCATTCTCCTACCATTATCACGTTCTGAGCGGGTTCGGCACTATATGTTTTCAACTTCTAACATTCCTTAGCTGTGGCACTCTTCACACAATCCGTCCATCTTTGTTGCTGTCTCCCTCTAGACATGTAACCATCCACGTCTGACATTGGGATGCAATTTTCATTTTTTAGATATATAAATATAATATTAATTATTGAAATGCTTAAATGACTTTGTATAATAACTAACTAAACATTACTTTAATACATATTTATATACAAACTAGCTGTGCCAGCAGTTTCGCCATCGTGGAAAAATACAGTTACAAAATTTACCCGAATTGAAATTTTGAACATAAAAGTAGTTATTGTTAGTTAACCATAAGAGATAGAGACGAGCTAAAGCGGACTTTGTTGTAGTATTTTTATAGATCTATAATTTTCTAGTACATTATTACCTTACTGTATCTACGTTGATTAACGTGACGCACCTGAGTAAAGCTCTCAGCAGTCAAATTTTTTTACAACTACGTAACCTTCTTTAACACGATTTACATCAAACAGTGATTGATGTACTATTAACCTAAACCTTTCAGAAGAATTGCACTATCTTTTAGTAAAAATCGTACAAAGATAAGTTCTGTAGATTTCGAGAAAATCGATCGAATACAGACAGACAGAACATGTAACTTTATTCTTCGAATTATATTGGTTTTCAAGTCACTTATGTTAGTGCTACAGACAAACAAATATTGATATTTTTAATATTACCGTGGCTTAATTAATGCCTTGAAAGTAATAAGGAAATGTTAATAAAAATGGTATAATTTTCTTTTTAGAAAAGTTCGTGGACGCGGCAGCATCTGCCTCAGGGTCCCCGTCGCCGCCGCTCGCTGAATACGAGAGGGATTCCCCTGTCGATGTTTCGTCTACCTCTGAAGCGGGTTCTGCGAGCGGCGTGCCCAGCGGCTCGAGGGCGACCTCGCCGCCGCCTCGCAACCCCCAACTAGCCGAGCGATGGTCCAGTGAGGACATGAGACATATACAATGTCATTTAGAGACCAAGGAACTGTGGGATAAATTCAACGAGCTAGGCACCGAGATGATCATCACGAAAACCGGAAGGTATTTGGTTTATATAAGTTCCTAAGCATTAAGATTTTAGATAGATATGTAGATTATAGACGAAAATTTAGCTTTGCTTTTACATTTTCTAACGTTCAGCTAAACTCACATTTTTTTCTTCCATAATAACCTTCTCCTGACAATAATTAAAACAACAAAAAAAAAGAATTAGCAAAATTGTTCTATATGTTGTCGCGTGATGCGATGACCAAGGGAAATGTAGATATGGACTAGTGTTTTTGCAACTTCGTTCGTGTCAACTTATGCGATAAAATGACCTGTATGTTTTTTCCTATTACCGAAGTTAAAAGGAGAGAAGTTGCGTTTACTTTAGTTTTTGATTCTTAGCGTTTTCAACTTTAGTTCTATTTCTCGTTAGTATATGCTAACCCGATATATAAGCTTTAACTGTACCAAATTTAATATTAACAGACATTTTGTCTGTCTGTTAATAGTTACGTCTTTCCCGAATAAGGTATGCATAATTCGTATAGAACTTCTTCTTCTTCTTCTTCTTGTTCAACCGATCGACGTCCACTGCTGGACATAGGTCTCCTTAAGGGATCTCCACACCACACGGTCCTGTGCCGCTTGGATCCAGCGGCTCCCCGCGACCTTTTTGAGGTCGTCTGTCCACCTCGTGGGGGGTCTTCCAATGCTGCGTTTACCGGTGCGGGGTCGCCATTCCAGCACCTTAGGACCCCAACGCCCATCGGTTCTACGTACTATGTGCCCCGCCCATTGCCACTTCAGCTTCGCGACACGATGAGCTATGTCGGTAACTCTGGTTCTTCTACGGATCTCCTCATTCCTGATTTGATCACGTAGAGATACACCAAGCATAGCTCGCTCCATAGCTCGCTGAGTGACTCTGAGCTTTCTTATGAGGCCCATAGTCAGCGACCACGTTTCTGCTCCGTAAGTCATAACTGGCAACACGCACTGTTCGAAGACCTTGGTCTTCAGGCACTGAGGTATTTCGGACGAAAAGATCTCGCGCAGCTTCCCAAACGCTGCCCATCCGAGTTGGATTCGGCGACTGACCTCTTTCTCAAAATTGGACCTACCTAACCGGACCGTGTGTCCCAGGTATATATACTCGTCTACAATTTCAAGTACAGAGTTCTCAACGATGACCGGGTGGAGCGGAACAAGTGAGTTTGACATAATTTTCGTCTTGCTCATGTTCATTTTAAGGCCCACCTGTTGAGACACTCTGCTGAGGTCGTCGAGCATTGTGTTAAGGTCCTCCAGAGACTCTGCCATAACGACTATGTCGTCGGCAAACCTAAGGTGAGTGATGTACTCGCCGTTAATGTTGATGCCGTATCCGTTCCAATCCAAAAGCTTAAAGACGTCCTCCAATGCAGCGGTAAATAGCTTCGGGGAGATGACATCTCCCTGTCGCACACCTCGCCGCGTTTGGATTGGTCTCGTAGTTCCGTCTTGGACACGGACAGACATTGTGGCGTTTTCGTACAAACACTTCAACACTTGGACGTACCGGTAGTCGATACGGCATCTCTGGAGTGATCTTAACACAGCCCATGTTTCCACCGAATCAAAGGCTTTCTCATAGTCCACAAACGCCAAGCAAAGTGGCCGGTTATACTCCTCGGTCTTCTGTATAACCTGCCGCAGCGTAAATATGTGGTCTATGGTGCTGTAGCCTTTCCGGAATCCGGCTTGTTCGGGAGGTTGGAAGTCGTCAAACCTACGAGCGAGACGATTCGTAATGACTCTTGAAAACAACTTATAAACCTGATTCAGCAGCGCGATGGGTCTGTAATTCTTCAATGAGGTGTTATCACCCTTCTTGAAGAAAAGAACCACCACGCTCCTGTGCCACGCTTTTGGCGTAGTACCTTCGTGAATAACGGAATTGAACAATCGCTGAAGGACTTTGAGTACTGGTTTTCCACCCGCCTTCAGGAGTTCGGTTGTGATTCCGTCATCATCTGGTGCCTTGTTGTTCTTAAGTTGTTTCAAAGCCATACTAATCTCGTATAGGCTGACGTCCGGGATGTCTTCAGTATAGTGTCGGGTTAGCTTGGCTCTTGGGTCTTTTGCCAAGGTGACAGCAGGCTGTTGTGTTGAGGTGTATAACTGCCCATAGAATCTCTCAACCTCTCTCAAAATCTCAGGTCGAGATGAAATGATACTACCAGTATCGGTCTTCAATCGCGTCAGCTGCCTCTGCCCGATAGACAGATCTTTTGCGAACACTTTTGAGCCCCTGTTACGCTCAATAGTATCTCGAATATATTCGGTATTAAAGTGTCGCAAGTCGCATTTCTGCGCTTTTGAAATCTGTCTATTGATCAGACGGTAGCGTGACGCGTCTACTGAAGACTGTAGTCTCATTTCGTTCCTCTCATCCATGAGCTTGAGAGTCTGGGTCGAGAACTTATTGGTTCTTTTACGGTGTGTCTTATAAAATTTGGACCCCACCGTATGGACAGTTTCCACCAGCCTGTTGTTTAAATCGTCCACAGAAGCGCAGTCCGCTAGGCAATCGAAGCGATTCATCAGCTCGAGTTGGAAGTTTTCGGGGTTTTGGATATGAGTTCGAGTTGGTCGGAGTGTGGACTTCACCAGTCTAGATCTTTCCAGTTGTACGCATATATTCAATGTGCCTCTTACCATACGATGATCACTACCCGTCTTTACGGTGTTAATGACAGAGACATCATTGAATATATGACGCCTGGTCGACATGATGAAGTCGATCTCATTTCTCGTGGAACCGTCGGGACTTATCCAGGTCCATTTACGATGTGGCCGTTTCTTGAAGAAAGAATTCATCATGTAGAGGTCCTCTCTCTCCAAGAAATCGGCTAACATCTGGCCCCTGTGGTTCCGTTGCCCATATCCAAATGGCCCTACTCTTACCTCTGTACCACTTCGATTGCCTAGTTTTGCGTTGAAATCCCCCATCACAACAGTGTAGAAGGTTTTAGAGGCATGTATGGCTCTAGACAAATCCTCATACATGGCCTCTACCTCCTCGTCTGGATGTGCCGATGTCGGTGCGTAAACCTGTATGACCTTCAGCGAATACCGTTTGGTAATTCTGAGTATAAGGAACGCGACCCTGCTCGACACACTCTCGACTTGGACAATGCTGTTGACAAGGGACTTGTGGACGAGAAACCCGACACCACCCTGAGACTGTTGGTCACCCTCCCGGTAGTAAAACAAGTTGCCGGATTTAAGAATTATCGTGTCCTCCCCCTCTCTTCGGACTTCAGATAATCCTATCACATCCCACCGCAACTTGCTTAACGTTTCTTCCAGCTCGATGATCTTTCCGTCTTCCCTCAAAGTGCGTGCGTTGTATGTTGCCAGGTCAAGTCGTCGGGGTTGGCAGCGGAATCTCTGCCGGAGATTCTTAACACCCCCTGCCCCGCCGTTACCTAAACCGCTGCCAGAGCCAGGAATAGCGGGGCTGCCGGGAACTAGGGGCTGTGGCTTTTTAAGTGTATCCATTAAGGGTATTGCCAATAATCACCACGCTTGGCATGCGGGTTGGTGATCGCAGTGCTGACCATGTCGCACCGACAACGCTGCTGCCCGCTGTCGGTCTGTTATATTTAAGTCAGCTAAAGAATGGTTATACCGCCATTAGTCGGTCGCCAGAGCCTCGTCGGTTTATTTGCAGGGTGTACCACGTGCAGGTGAGGTTGACATTTGAAGAAACTGACTGGGACGAGTTTGCTCCTTACACCCCCGTATCGTATAGAACACTCGGCGATTATAAAACTAGGGGCCATAATGCCTCCAAATTGTTCCCGTGTATAAAATTCGCGGTGGTAGGTAAAGCGCGCTTATTGTTTAACGAGATCAAGGTAATATCGAGTTGTCGATAAGGTAGGTGGCACACGGTCGGCCGCGCGAGGCGTATCGGTCGCGCCTCGCGGCAGAACAATGGGTAATCGCCGTCGCGACACCGCGATCGGCCGCCCGCGCACAAACAGACGGACTGTGTACTGCTCGGAATTACTTATATTGCTTTACTAGCGACCCGCCCCGGCTTCACATTATTAGTACATCTTATAATGATTTCATTGACTTAGTGCTACTTTGCAATAACTCCTAAAATATTAATTTAAATAATATGGCGTAAAGGACTAGATGATAAAGATATACATATAATGGTATATAGAATATATGTGCATCCAAATACGCAACATAGTGTTATGTACTTAGGTTCAAATAACTTCTTACAAAGTCCAGTGGTTTGGTATTATGACACCAATAAATAGGCAAATCAGTGTTTACTCTAATAAAAGCTCGTTGACAAACAGTAAAAAAGTAAGTTTTAGCGACGCGCGAGGAATATTATGGTTCATGATAAATTTGTCCAAAGGTTACATCCTGTTCTGTTTTACACGGTATATATTCCTGCGAAGGTAAGCTGTGATAGCCAAGAGGTGAGACCGTACTACTTTTTCGGGTAGTCAAACCCCAGGCAAACATCAATCAGTTTTTCCATTAAAACTTATGTGTCTGATTGATAATTGCAATTTATCATACGCTTTTGAGATGAAGAAAAAGGTTTCAGATTCCAGGAATTGCCAGAAATATCAACTTCTTGGGAACCTAACAAAGACTTCGTCAAAAACCATTCTGATTTCGTCAAATAATTTCATATAACGGAGCTCTTTTTAATAAGCTTTAATTTATGTTACAACTTGGTGGATTTATTACACGTGTACTCACATCACTGTACATTATGTTTATGATAAATGACTAGATATAACAAAAGAGGACATTGACTGAAAGCGTTCAAAAATTCATATGCAATAAAGTGTAATTTTTATTTGTTTATATAAATGTAGCAGTCTTGTTCTTCTTTTTCTTTCCGTGGGATGTTTTTCGTACTTAGTCACATTTTTTGGCGACTATTATGCGTAAAGGGGAAGGAGCTAGTTATTCCCAACAGCCAGGCTCCTTCCAAAAGTCGAAGGCCCTACACGGGAACCTCAAGACTGTAGTGGGCAATTTAAAGTTAGTTACTTCTTTAACGCCGCGGCATAAAGACATAATGAAATCATGCATGATATCCTGGTTAAGTTCTAAATTAGTCATCTTTCTTTTCACATTCATCTAGTAATGTAAGTAGTGGATATATTTTTAAATTTGTATCTCCTACTTACTCTACGGATTCCGAGAATTAAAAAAAATGGTATTGAAAACTTTTTTAAAGGTTTCTTTTTTTTTGTTTTTAAATAATTTTAAATGACCGGATTCTGTGCGACTTAGTAACCGAATACCATATTGTGATACGAACAGTAAGAATAACATGCTTTTTATGATTTAATTTACATAGACGAGGTAATTTGAACCGCAATATGTACCTTTATTTCATATTCGTCCATATTTATTATTTATATAAAACTAAGTATTATTTTTATATTTCTGCATTATAAAGATACGAAACAATGAAGGCTCTTTCATGGACTATAAAGTCGTATTAATACCTCAGTTATTTATACCTTATAATGTTCTCGAGTTAACGACGTCAGTTTTTTCTTTCATGCACCATAAAAAACGACATTCGGAAATATTCCAGTCACATTTATTCTTAAGCTAAGCAGTGCATAACAATCACAATGCATGTTTAATGTCGTGTTGATTCGCATTAAATGCCTATAGAAATTTGTTCCTAGGTATCACTAACAAAATTTTGCGATTTCACTCGCACATACAAATTGTGTCTATAACGAACACTTCATTTAACGAAGAGGCTTGTATTACTTTGGCTGTCTTATAAAACATATTTTATTACATTGTCTTTATAACATTATGAAGTTTAATAATATATTATGCCCATAAAACAGTATGGCATATTACGTGCCTATGTGCATTTGACTACAAATTTTAATGAAGTAAATTTAGGTTATTATGTAGTTTTTCTGCGTTTCGTACAAACTCTCTCTTTCCGGAATATTTGGAATGCTAAAAATCTTTTATAGATATAATAATTCAACACCTAAGGGTGGAATAATATTAATATATTTTTTTAGGATGCATAGAAACGGGATTGAGTAGTTTAATTTTTTAAATCGTTTATAATAAGTTATTACGGAGAAGTGATCGATTCTGGATCAAGCATTTAATAGAAATATATATAATCTGCATGAATAGAAGCATACATGAGCTGTGATGGCCTAGAAGTAAGACACAGGTTCACACCAATATGTTAAAACTTATATGTCTAATTGATAATTGCAATTTATCACACGGTTGAAGGAAAACATGGGGGTGAGTGGATATTTCCGTTGTCATACCCGATACATGCAGGATTCGTAAAACCACATCCACGAACCTCCACCACCGCCACCACAATACACAAGCACAACACACATACACTACACACGATCGCTATCACAAAAACAACAATCGTTTCTCCATCCAACCGAAGCATCATCAGGAGATAGACTCCACAACAAAATCGCACAGCTTTGCGGATACAGATAGTCCACTCTACATTTAGCATTATATTTATATTCTATTTACCTACTTAATCGCGGATTGTCGGAAAATAATTTCATCACTACTTTTGTTTTAGTTTTTGATTAACAAAATTGCTACATCGATAAATTTTCTAATATCAATGTTATATTCCGTTATTGTTTTAAAATACTCGTACCTACTTATAATTGAGGATATTTAGATGTTACATAATGTCGATGTAGCAAAAGATTAAACGCACAGTGGGGCTTTCAAAACTCGTATCGGGAGACAATTTGCCACACACCGTCACGCGGACTTATACGAGTCGGCCTCGTCGATTATCATAAATCTCGCCAACTAACCGTCACAAATGTGCTCTCGCAGGCCATGCAACGTGCACGTTCTGTTAAACAAATAAGACTTGATCCTATTGAATACCATAATAAAATAGGTAGGGCGGTTGTCGGGTAATGATCAATTGAATTCGATTCAAATTCAAAATATCCTTTAATCAAGTAAACTTGTAAACAAGCGCTTTTGAATCGTCAACTCTATGCTGTTTTGGAAAGCTACATTTAGTTAAGTAGTTAAATTTAGTCATTGCTGTCCGTGTACAGTGTCGGAGGGTAACTATAACCACGCATTCTTATCATTTAAGTAATCCTTAGCAGTATAGTAGACTTTAAGTTCTTAAGTTTAAGTTGATAGTAGTATGTAGTACGGTTTTACGCAAATTGTGGTGTAGAGGTCGCGTGGTTGTACAAAAACTCGCATGCGTGGAAATTAAGTCGCGTGCGCCACGTAAACCAGCAAAGATACACAAAACTACAGAATATTAGATCTACAAAATACCACAAAAAAGTCCGCGACAGCATGGTTCTATCTCTTATGGTTAAATCACAATAACTACCTTTGTGTCTTTTGTGACACACTGATTTCCACGCGGGCGAAGCCGCAAGCACAGCTAGTCAAATAATAAAAAACAATTCACAATCGAATAATATTCCAACTAAAAACTTGGATCCGAATAACTTTTTCACGCGACAGCGTATAAGCGCGATATTCACATGTGACGGCGACGATGCGCGACGAATCGCGACCGTCGCCAACCGAAATAAATCAGCATTATCTCGTGAGATAGCCGCGCCTGGACTTGCCCCGCCATATCGCGCGGAGCCCTGTGTCGTTCGAAAAAATTAATGACTCGGAAAAACGATTCGCTTATGAGGGATCTTTCAATGTAATTGAATTGCCCTACTGAGATCTGCCGAATTGTCGCGACTGCTGAATCAGGTGCGGATACCTAAATACTCGAAATTTGATTTCATACTGCATAGCTAAAATTTGTTTTTGTCGTATTAACCAAGGACCTCTACTTCTGGATATCTATTTGATGGACATTTGTTTTTTACGAACACTACAATGAAAAACGTGTTGGTGATCGCTGATCAGTGAACACTGATAAATGCAAAATTTACTGCCGTTAAATGGATTTTTGTTTTATAATAATGGTCAACTGGTCCTCTTCCTCGTATACTTCCTCAATGCTGAAGGTCGTGACCTCAAATAATCACACTAGCCAGCCCGGTCACTAGATAGCGAGGAGTGTTAGTCGCACTCTATAACAAGTAACAATTCATTCGTGATATTTCCATTGTGAGGGGGATTTTCTTAGGGAAAATATTTAACTGGTGTGGTTTCCGCGTCCTTCCACTCTCAGATTTTCAGAGGTTATTAAATTCCTCATGGCTACAGCCGTTTCGAGCCTTAGGTGTTAGGGTTAGGTTATAGTTAACCGCCGCCCGATGCTCGGCGTTGACTGTCTCACGACTAGGTTAAGTCTTTCTTTGACTAACCCTCCTTTGTCGTCCGTTCTTGGGACTGGCAATGGCGGTATTAACTGGTAGGAAATGTCATAATGTTATTTTAGCGCCAGACAGATAAGCAACTCTTACGACCTCTCCAAGTCAGTAGAACTTTTAATTGAATTGTACTAGTTGCGACTCACTAAATACAAAGTATTTGTAAGGTTACATAGGCTTTGAAAGATCACCAAACTGCACAAAAATAACATCGAGTGATAGAACATACAATAATTTTAGATTTTTTTTATGTCAGAAGCTAGCAGTAATGCGACAAAATGAATGATTAAATTTGCATACACATCAAGAGGGTGAATAAAAATGCGGTGATACTAAATCCCAGCACATTAGCCGCAGTCACCCCTAAAAGATTATCATAACAAGCGTAATAGAATAATTTATATCTCAGTCGCTAGTTGCCATGATAATCTTACGCAGATCTAACACGATAAGCTGTTATTAAACGGTTCTTTTGTTTGCGTTTAAAATTTATTTTATGCGAGACCATTATTCAAACAGTCGGCAAATATTGTGATACTTATTGTGTATTTTTCCTATTTTTTTTTACTAAATATAATACAAAAGTAATAATAAAAATGATGCATGTGTTTTTACGAATCCTGCATATACATTTAGCACTATATATATTTTCCATGTACTGTATCGCGTATTGTAGCAAAATAATTTTTATTATTACTTTTGTATTATGGATCTCCGCAAAGTAACGCCTAATTCTATAAATTAGCGGATATCTAGCGGAGCGTGTAAGTAGTGATACATAAGTAGGTATACAAAAGTTTTGAAGTATTTTGATTTTTTTGGATTTCATTAAAGTATATAAGATAGAGATAATTGTTTATTTTTCTTTATTTAAGTGTATATATGTCACTTGATTTATAAACGTATGTCGTTTTTGAAAATCAAATTAGTTTGGTTTAAAGATATAGATTAATTTGTTTGGTAGTAAATCAACTAAAACACAACAACAAAAACCAAAGAAACCTTATGGTAAACCAAAAAAGAAACTGCCGAAGCACATTATAGCTCAACTGCATATAAAAGAAAGAGGAACTATAGAAATAACGTGACCTAAAAGTATTAAAGCAAATCAGGATTGCGATTCCTCGGTGAAATACAAGAGTCATGGGTGTAATGGTTCAAAGGTATTACGATGATGTAGGAACTTCCAGAACACTTTGTGGTTTAACGATAGTACATTTTTAAAAGAATTAGATCGTATAGTTCTTATACACAAACTTGCAACTCTACATCAAAAGTAGTCTTGTATAGTTCGCGAACGAACTAGTTCGAAAGAATTACTCCCACAGACGAATCACGGGAATCAAGCCCCATATTTCCCGCTTCGTAGTTCGTGATTCATGAGTTAATTCGGCAAAGAATCAGTAAAGGTGACGTAGCTTTATGCTATTTTTAGTGCTCTATAATTTTAAGTAAGTTTACAGTGTTCAAGAATCTTATCATAGCAAGAGCATTATCAAACAAGAGAACCAATTGCCATGAAATAATTCTATATAAAGCAGATTGTACGCAAATTATAAAACGGCTCCTGCGGCGAAGTGTCAAGAATTTGTAACGATACACGAATCATGAACTAACGAACTAATAGAAGCACCTAGTTTGTTTAGGCACAAAGAATCAAAGGAATAATTCTCAGCTGCGAACTGTTACGCCCGTGACTAAATTCAAGAGCGATAATTGGTACCTATTGCTCGACCGAAATGGATCAAATCACTAACAAACACCACTAGAGCCAGATAAAAATAAAATTCGTTTTATAACGCTCGTAAAGTTCATACATTCCCGATTACTCATATTTACTCTTTGATATTAGCGATTGGTGATTGTAGTTGTCTTAATTGATTTAAATTAACATGTTTTGATATGAGAGTCTATCGGGGCAATGTGTGGTTAAGATGTTGGCCGTTGTAGTGTTTGCCAACGGTTCTAGTGTAGGAGCCCACACAAATAAATTATAAAATCTTATTACCAATTTCTATCTGTATTTTCTTATTTCCTCATAACCTTTATACAAAAGTGATAATAAAATTATTTTGCTATAATCCGCGATACAGTAAATAGAAAATGTATATAGTGCTAAATGTATAATGTGGACTATCCGTTTTTTCAAACTCTTTACATGCAGGATTCGTAAAACACATACACAAACCTCCACCACTGCCACCACAATACACAAGCACTACATACGTTCACTTTCACAAACTCAACAATCGTTTCGCCCCGCAACCGAATCATCATCAGGAGATAGACTCCACGACAAAATTTCAAAGCGAAGCATTATCCGAACAAGCATTGTTATATAGTAGTCGGTTCAACCCCACCTTTACCTCTGAACACGTGCAAGAAGCTTGACATTTAATTTTAATGTAGTTGGGTGTTACGTTCAAATGTTTACACTGTTGGTTGAACCAGATATTTTGGACAGCGACGCGATAATATTTTTTTAACTAATTAACTAATTAAATAAATTTTTTAACATTATAATGTATCGCGGATTATAGCAAAATAATTTTATCACTACTTTTGTATTATGGATATCCGCAAAGTAACGCATAATTCCATAAATTACCTTTATTATAGTAGAAAAATGAATAAAAACAAAATCTTTTAATTAATAAATAATTAATATATGAAGATTTTTTATTTATGACGCAATTTCGCTGAAATAGAAACAAAAATGTATTCTAGTATTATTTTTATGCATATATGCTGCTGAATTATATGACTGGTATTGCATTTTAGTATACATATACCGTGTTTTTTATGAATTTTTATTAATCGTAATCTCTTATAATCTCCTAATTCCTTATATTGTTTAAATTCATTCGATCCATATTTGAATATTGTAATGGTACAATGAAATGTTATGGTCTTCTCCCGAACTATAATATATGTGATCACAGACTTGGCGTACAACATCTCCTTTGATTTACTTCTCACCACCGTTTTCTTTCATATAAATATTTTCCCTGCCGCATGATAAACGACTTGAACAATATATTATTCGCATAAAATATTTTGTATTCTGCGAGACAAAACAGCATTGTGTTCCAATTGTTTCTTCGAAACACTTTGATGTTGTCGCCTTTTCCGTGGCTAGCTTACAAGTAATTTTGATTATTCAAACGTCTTGATAGAACGATGAAAGAGCTGAAGCGGTATGCCAATTTTTTTAATATCATTCAGATTTTAAAGAGATGGAAATTACTTTGATGTTTTTTTTATTTTGACACGGTGACGGTTAGATGACGTTTATTTTAAAAATGCTACAGCAAATTGAAAGTGGCGCATTACAGTGATATATAATTGTGTGATGGTGAATTGATTGTTGTTATATTTTATTGGGTTGTAATATTATTTATGTTTAATTTTTTGTCAATAGGCTAGTTCTCTGAACAGTGACAGTCTTCTTTCTTCAAAACGCCTAAGTTTAATCTTTGACAATGCTGATGGTTCAAAAAATTTATTTTGCCAAAAATACCTCGCAATAAACTGGATGACTGTTCTTTTTCTAGTTGTTTTTTTTCTGTTGTTTTTACAAGTAACATTTCCTCACTACCATCTCACGTAAGGTAGGAGAATAAATATATTCACGCATTTTTATTAATTTATTTATCAATGATCGTTTAATGAAATTAAATGAAATCGATTGATCTAATGTTAGTTATTCCACTAAGCGACGATAAAAAATATTTTATAAATGCAGACGAAGTTATAGACAGACCGCAGTATTAAACAAAATAATATATTTTTTAAAAGTATCTGCTTATGTTTTATATGCTTAGTTTAGAGTGTCACCGATCGGGATGGGCGAGCGCGAAAGCATCGTTGAGGTTGCAAAATACCAAGAATAGAAAAAGCTTTATTTTTTATTTTTTCCTTTCTTTAACTTTCTTTTTTCATTATCAATATTTCACTTCTTGTCCTTTTCTTTCTGTTACTCAAAGGTTGACTGGAAGAGATCCCTTTTAGGGATAAGTCCGCCTTTGCTCATGTGCTATTTTTTTTCTTTATTTTTTATATTATTATGTATGTATAATAAATAAATAAGCTCTACTAGCCACGGAGAGCTTCATCATCAGGATACGTCAAGTGAGGTCGGACCACGGCGTGACGTGTAGTGAAGAGCTGGTGGTATTATCATACCATCATATATTTCATTTTTATTTTTATTATTACTACACTTTTTGACATAATTTTAGTTTTAACGTTTTTGTCATTTTTTTATTCAACTTTGACTTGATGCTTTTAAATGATGATGTACCTAGTTGTAATATATATTTAAGAGCTAACATTACAAGACAATGCTGAATACGCCTGTAATGGATAAATATAGCAGTATAAGAATTAATATAAGTTTAATGTTTAATGCATATATATTGTATCGTTGGCGTATCGGATAAATAAGAAAGTGTGGCGAGAATCCATGACCCAACGATGTCAGAAATCTGGGAGCTCATCTTCCTCGGCAAAGACTCTGTGTGTAGCGTAAAATAATTTAATTCAGCCGATATTTTATAAGGGCAACAAGGCTAGTCCGCTATAGATATTCGCAGGTCGGCCGGGTGCACCGCGCTTACACGTAGGAACACGGGCCGGCGACCCGCTCGCCATTTGTCGCACTGCACGATAATTGTTGATATACGATCGCGATCCAACACCGTAATTGTCAACGCTTTATCTTCTAATTGGCTCGCATTTGCCAATGCCAGCTCGCGCTCTTCTGTTCGCGATAGTTTGAATAAAAAAAAAGTTGGTTACCGATTATTTTTACAATAACAACATACATTATCATTACTATTAGCAGTTTAAAATATATATTTAAAGGAGGCTGATACAAAAAGCCTACTATACTATTGAGAATAAATGATAAGAATGCGTGAATAAGCCGCTATTTTGCCATATACATGATAAGAAATTACAAAATGTACCTAACTAGAAACTTCAACAGAACTACTTTGCTATAATCCGCGCGGGTTAAGAGAATGCATGCAAAGCTAATGTATGTGTAAGCAGGCAAAATTCACGTACATTACACATGCAGGACAAGTCACCACATGCATCCCAAGACGCCTCCACCGGCAACAATGCACACAAGCAATACACCGAACCACCGAACACCACCGAAATCTCGACGATCGTTTCGCCCCGAAACCGAAGCATTATAAGAGAATAGGCTCTACGAAAATGTAACTATTGTTACGGATTCGACGATGATCTATTATCTAAGACTAGTTATAAAAAAATATTTTGAAAAGAGTAGGTATCTAACCAGAACGTTTCTTGCTGGCTTTTGTCGGTAGGAGTAGTTTTCCGAACCACCATAGAGATGTTGTTTCAAAAGCACTTGTTTATCAGGTTATTTGGGTAAAGAATATATTATATTTGAATAGTAACTTTAATTAACTATCACATCCACATTGGCTTTTGTTTTTTTTTATGATGAGCATTTAAAAGAGTTTCAAATAGTGAAGTTTGCTACTTGTTAGTTTGAGTATAACAGGGTCTGAACTTATAAATAGGGAAAGTAGGGGCATTTTCATTCTAAACGTTGAGTCGATCGATTATTAGACGCTCAAGCGTCTAGATATTTTTATACCGATAAAAAGTAAGAAAAAACTGCGTTAACTGCTCTTAATCTTGCTGCACGTTTATGGAATTAAAATAAAAAACGCATTTATCTATGAATTACGAAAAAATATTTCTTTATGTCAACTTTGACAGTGGTGAATCGGAATATCCACAGATTCAACCTGAAATTGTGATATTATAGCACTTTAAATTTTTATTGTATATGTCACTAATTTCATTTATGTATAAAATCCATATTAAACAAGAAGCATAATCGCCCGCTGACATGAAACAGAGTTCGACGCGGTCCGTTAAATCTGCGAAGACGTGCAATTCGTAACACCAATTCTGAGTATAGTAAAAAGCGAAATTCGCAAGTGGAAGTTGAGACGGTGATAAAAAAAAAATTAAACGAAGCTTATTATTTTATTTCCTTAACAATAATCTACTAATAATATTTAATTTACAAATTTACATTATAGTTATTAAGGTAAAAGGTGAAACGATGAAAAAAAAAAAAAAAAACTATCAATTATAATTTTAGTAATATATACTAAACACAACACAAGTGTAGTTACAAAAATAATAATAAAACTATTTTGCTAAAATCCGCGATACAGTAAATAGAAAAAACATATAGTGCTAAATGTATAGTGGACTATCCGTTTTTTTCATACCCGGTACATGCAGGATTGGTAAAAACACATGCACAAACCTCCACCACTGCCACCACAACACAAGCACTAGACACGTTCACTATCACAAACTCAAAAATCGTTTCGCCCCGCAACCGAAGCTTCATCAGGAGATAGATTCCAAATCGCAAAGCTTTGCGATTTTATCGATTCCTGCATGTATCGGGTATGAAAAAACGGATAGTCCACTATACATTTAGCACTATATATTTTTTCTATTTACTGTATTGCGGATTATAGCAAAATATTTTTATTTATTATGGATCTCCCCAAAGTAACGCATAAATCAAGTGTAGTTAATTTATAGGATCAGACGTTACTTTGCGGAGGTCCGTTATACAAAAATGATAATAGTATTATTTTATTTTAATCGCAGAGTTTTAATATTATTTAATATTGTTTATGTATGTACCATGGTAAACGTTAAAAAATATTATATAATTAGAAATTTAGAAATTATAAATTATTTATTTTGTTCAATACAGTTGTGATATACAATGTTTAAAAAAAGCTTATTGATGTCTTAAATACACTTCAAAATGTCACCACTAGCAACCAAACTTAGCCTAGCTTGTATTCTTGGTAACTACTTCTTCCATTGTCATATATATAGATAATTTTTTTTAACAAAATATAAAATAATATTAAGCTCGTATTGTGTGTGACAAAGAAAGCCTACAGACATCAACTTATCGCTTTGACAGACATTTCTGCCAGCTAACTTATGAAGTGAGACAATTCATGGTAAAGCAGTTTTGTACGCAAGTATTAATTAGTATGAAGTTAGAATATTATGCTCATAAATGAATTTATATAAATAATTGAAATAAAAAATCACAACCATCATTTTTTAGTCTACGAAGCGTTTAATTTACGAATTTTATATTGAAATTAAATCAAAAAAATATACAAAAGTGTCCGCGTTCTTGTAAAAAAATCGACGCATTCCGTTAAAGCTGCGAAGAAGAAAAGCAATTCGCAACGCCAATTTTGAGATCAGTAAAAAGTGAGATTCACAAGTGGAAGTTGAAACGGCGTTTAAGAGCGAACCGAGGGCGGCGCCCACCGGGGGCGAGAAACAATTTGGAGTTTTATCGGTGAGGTGGCAGGTCACCGTGTTACTACTGATTTATGTTCATATTAACTGCCAGCCGGCTAGCGCGCGAAATCCATACGTAGGTCGATCACCTTTGTTCACTCATCTAAAATTATTGTCTATATGTCAGCATATGAAATAGTCAAATGACATTAGTGTAGTTGTTTAATACCGGATTCGGTGCTCATTTGAGTATAATGGGAATGGGTTCAAAACGTTATAAACAAAGAAAGCCTTCATGTGGTTTACCTTTATGAAGTCAGTCTCGTTCTAAACGTTGAGTCGATCGATTAGTATACGCTGAAGCGTTTAAATGGTTTTTTACCTTGTCTTGGTTAGGACAAGTACGTTTAGTTGGGTCGTCACTGATTCAACTAGAATTGTAAAAAAGTGTGGTGTTTTAAGGTTGCTTAGGAAGATTCACACTTTGGGTAGGTGAGAATCGTGATCCCCAACTAGATTGTCTGATCTAGTCGGGGATCTATCAATGTCTGTCGACGACTATAGAATCATAGCAAAAGCTTAGTTAGTAGCGAAAAAGTTTAGTTAGTAGTAAGTAGCTTCGCAGCTTATCTAACTGTACATGTAGATACTACAAAGGTGACTGGCTCGTTGGCGTTGCGGGTAATGACCCTGCCTTCAGCTCCACGGGTCGCGGGTTCGATTCCCGCCGAGGACCAAAATTTTCTATTACCAATTTATTGGTTCTTAGAGCCTGGTTGTATATATATATTTAAGTATGTATTTAAAATTATCTATGTAGAATATTTACCAGTTGTCTGTCACCCATAACACAAGTATTAAGTTACTTAATTTGGTGATGGACAACCGTGTGTTTAAGTGTCCCATATATTATTATTATTATCAAAATAATTTTAAATATTACTGCTAGGTCTCTTTCTTTCTCCTACCCTTATCCCACTCTAAGTGGGGTCGGTACAACATGTTTTTCTCTTCCATTCTCTTCTATCATTCGTCAACTCTGGCGCTACTCCTTTTATATGCATGTCATACTTCACACAGTCCAACCATCTCTTTTTAGGCCTTCCTCTAGTCACATATCCAACCACATTCATACTCAACACTCGTTTGATCACATGATTTTCATCCCTCCTCATTACATGTCCATACCATCCCAATCTTGCACCTCTCATCTTTTCTATAATGGGCGCAACTTTCAGACTTCCCCTTATATACTCATTTTTTATTTTATTAAGTCTTGTCACACCACACATCCACCTTAACATCCTCATCTCATTTGCATGTACTCTTCTTTCATCCATCTTTTTCATTGCCTAACATTCTGATCCATACATTACGACAGGTCTTATGACCGATGTATTTAAATATTACTGCTAGGTATTGTTCAAAAATAATAGAAAGTGGTATTCATTACAATGATGTGTGGCATTCATTATATCAAATACATGTTTATGTATGATATTACTTTATAATTCAAATATTGATGAAACATTAACTTTTAAAGTAATCTATAAATTTGAATTCGTATTAAATGATAACCAAAATATCCGCTATTCTGTTCTAAAGTAACGAACTTCGCCACCAAAAGTCCGGATATTTTAATGTCATCCGAATCCAAAAGCTAATTTCACTAAAACCTTAAATGAATCGAGTTGGCCGCGTCCCGCACATTATTTAACTTGCTCCAAGTTTAAATTGAAAACGCCAGCGAACTCTTTACGTAGTCCGAGGCAAATTTTGAACTTTGCCGCTGAATTGGAAATTTCTTTATAAATATCTTATTAAGCTTAAATTCAGTTGGTGTCACGCTGACGACACTAATTTTATTCGTGAGAGACGGCGTCGGAGCGGTGAGCCGGGGGGCGGGGAGTCGGTGTAAATGTATGCAAACGGGAAACGCGATATTTGACGGAGTTGAAAACGACAAAAGAATTAAGGTGGCACCTCTCCCCTAGGGCGTCGACACCGCCCTCTCTTACCGGCACCTCGCGAATTCACTTTGCTTTGTGTCTTATTAAGAGATTAGCTGTCACTCCGGTGGCAATCGTTCTGACGCTCTTTCATTTGAATGAACAGCTCTGCAATAGTAATGAACCATTCCGTATTTATAAATTACTAGCTGTGCCAGCGGTTTCGCCCGCGTGGAAATCAGCGTGTCATTATTTTTTTCTAGAATTCAAATTTTAAACATAAAAGTAGTTGTTGTTAGTTAACCATAGGAGATAGAGACATGCTATCGCGAATTTTTTTGTAGTATTTTATAGATCTGCAACTCTCTAGTACATTACTTAAGCGTATCCCTGCTGGTTTACGCAGCGCACGCGACTAAAGCTCCCAGCAAGCAAGTTTTTAACAACTGCGCGATCTCTTCAACACAATTTACACAATACCGATATGTACTATTTACCTAAACCATCCGGAAGTATTGCACTATGTTTTAGTGAAAACCGTACAATAATCCGTTCAGTAGATTTTGTGAAAATCAATTACGTACAGACAGACAGCTTTTTGGGACTTTGTTTTATAATAAGTATAGAAGGCGGTTGTCTTAAAATTTCGGATAAAACTTGAAAATTCTTTTAAACCCCAAGATAAAAATCTTATTATCTTTATAATTAGAAATATAAAGATAAAAATGTCTAACATAAAAGTAAAAATCAATAAGAACTAGATTTTTCTCTCTACTCACTATATGGGATATTAACAGGCCGTTACTTTTTACTTTTTTACTACTATTAATTTTTGTTAACATAGCATCGTACTTAATAGTATAATTTAGATGTAGTCAAATGATGCTCACAAACATCCCATCAACTATTATATTTAATCTTATCTATGATAGCAAATATTTGTTATCTACATAATTCAGTACGGTTGGGCATGGTTTGAAATGTCTGCCTGAATGGCATACAGTATGCGTTAGTTTTCGAGAGGTAATTATTATTGGTAATCTGTACCTTTAAAACTTATACAGTGAGCTAAAAAAGTTTAAAATGAACCTTGTTGTCCCTAAGTAGGAGAAAGAGAGAGCTATCTTCTGATCGCCTCAGAAATGGAATTTGGTGAACCATGATCAGTAACTCAAAGGATCACAATGTTTAGATGGCAATTGGTGGCACACAAAGCTTAAAGATCCATTGGCTCCTAGGACACTAGTTATAGACACCTCATATCATATACTTTTAGTAAAAGTACCTACCTCCTGCGTAGCCTAAAAGTGACATCAAATGAGTCGCAAAGTGCTTCATTATGCGAATAAAATATAACCGCTAAACATGTTAATGGACCTGGAGTGACTATATCTAATAGGGTACGTGTTTATGTTCAACCAGACAAATAATGATTTAGCTTCGAAAAAGAAGTCATTAATAATGAAAGTTGTTTCAATCAGGTACATACTTAATATGTTCCTTAGATCGATATCTACAGACTCAAATTATTCAAAACTAACATTTTGTTACAGTGACATTTTGTTTTTCAACTACAAATTATATTTAAATCTACAATTACGTAGGTTATAGTTGATTAAGGTTAAAATAAAATTTGATATTTAATTACATGTCAAACATAAAGTAAGTAGTATTTAATAATAGTACAACAATGCGTACGGCTACTTTGTTTCAAAACGCCATCCATTTTTAATAAAGGCGCGCAACCCTATCTGTTTTCTAGGCTATGTGAGTGAGCACATGGAGCCTATTTGAACACAGCGTGTAATAGATGTGTGATTCATGTAAATGTACCCTTAGCAAGTGTATTGTGGACTAATCTCGCCCGGCGCCCTCCACCCGCTCGCAATATGCCGGGCGGGGTGGCAGGCGCCACAGAGAAAACGTGTAAACTAATTATGTACATTTTCGTTGCCACTTATTTACATAACCACGGGCTGAACCCCGCTTTCACCGTGAATATTTCATTTGTAATCTTTACTTTGACGGTTTAATATGACAGCAGTTGGTTTGTTTTGGAGAAAACTTTTAATTTTCGACGTTTTCTTCCGGCGTCTTTTGTGTGCGCGCTGCCGAACACCTCGCGCCCGTAATGATAGGTTATTGTCAAAAGGTTTTTTCATACTTAAACGTCTGGTGTTTACCAGACGTTTAAGTATGAAATTATTTTAAGGGTATAATTTTGAAATTTCTGCTGTGACGGGTTGTCTGACTGTGATAAAGGCACTTATTATACGAGTTCATTTCATGAAGCGACACGGCTTTTGTTAGGAGAATGACAACTTTTAACTGGAAATCTGTTATTTTATTATCTTTGCTTTACTTACATAAATTTTTACCTTGAAAAAGAAATAGAATGCAAAATTTTAAGAAGGAAATTTTAGTGGCTGAAGGAAATAGATAAAAGTATGAAATAATATATAGAATTAGGCATTATTTTGCGGAGAGCCATAATTTTTTATTTAAAAATCCGATCCAAATTATATATTTAAGTTGTATATTTCGCAAACTCGTACAATCCAATAGAAAGCTATAATTAAAACTTGGTGAGCTAGGTCTACGAGATACGTATTTGCATGTTTCAAATACACCTTACATGATATGTTTATTAAAAGATTTATAAATAACTAGCTGTGCTGTGTCGTGGAAGTCTCTCTCGCGTGAAAGAAGTTTTTCATATAATCTCTTATTAAAAGCCGTTCAAAAATCTGATTTGAGAAAATCGATCACATACAGACTACTACTACTAGACAGCTTTTAGGGATGTTGTTTTCGAATCTTATTAAAAATAATTGTTTTATAAATATTTTTCAAATCCAAAAGTTGCATTGCTATTTTAAAATATTTCTATACCATATTGGTTTCGTAATCCTTGCGGATCAAATATCTTAGCGTAGTGTATACACTGTGTATAGAACAAATAGAGAGGTAAACTTTCAGTATACATACTACTGCTGTTTACTGTTATATGGATTAAAATATTTGTTCAAACCGCTTCATTAATGCAAGAACAAAACGATCATGTTTCGTTTAAGGTATATAGAAAAAGTACCTACCGTTATTGATACTATTTTTATTTCGGAACGGACTTTAAATTGTTTTGCAAACAAAATATCATCAGGTTTTTCATGAAAGCAAAGGATTTTCCTCTTGCATATATTGTCTTGATGGTGAAACAGGAAATCGATAAGTGAGACTATTAGCAGTAATGAGTAAGTAGCCATGCACTTCGCGTTTATTTATACCGCGCCTTCCCAGGAACTAATTTATGGAAGTAAGTACGCAGAAAATATTTATGTACGCGCTCCAGCCCTCCCGTGCTCCGTTGACATCCGGTAGCCTCTCTATATGCATAGCAGGAATACATGTAACCGCGAATGGAAACTGCTTCTATTGTTATCATTTTAAGTCCTGACAGCATATTATACCAAAGGAGTTAGTTACCTTTAAAGCTTTAACTCCATCAGTCTCAAACTATATTTATTAAATCTTACTTAATTCTTGCAATGTTTTATCGGATTCATCAAATTCTCATGACATGCTCTTTGTAGAGGTTAATTTAAACTAATGACAATAATAAACTTTGTTGTGATTTTGTTTGTTTTCTGTATAATGTAATATTTTACAAGTATTTATGTTTGTATCCAGACAAGTCGGCAAGGCTTATGGATATGAAGTAAATAAGTTATAAAGATGTAATTTGTATAAATAAATAAATAAATAAATAAAAAATATAAAAGTAATATTAAATAATAAAGTAATTAACTAAATGAATTTGGATGTGATTTCTTGTTAAAAGCGTTATGTTCTCCCTAGTATATATATATATAGTATATATTTAGCATTACAAAAAGACGAAGAAAGTATCGAGTACTTATTTCTTTTCTTTGACAATTCTGATGTTTGCGATCAGCACTGTTTACATATCATCGTTTTCATCGCTAATTGAAGGGCTACGACATTTTTAAAGAGGCCCATAATTTGCGACTAGGTTTCACATCCTTAGGTACATCACTACTACGCGATAATCGGAATCTTAGATTAAAATTCTGTCGCGTTTGATACTATATCAGTGTACGATATATTTACTTAAAAAATCAAGAGTTAATTAGAAAATTTGACTATTTCTGTATTGTATTAAACACGTTGCTTCCTTATAACATTATTGAAAATGGTATTTTTATGTACATTACCAATTAATCCTTTGATGTTGAACGTCTCTGAATGCCGCGCCGATGGACAACTCTGTTGCATTAACATTTCGGTTCTGTGTCACTTGTTGGCAGATTTAGAAGGCAATATGATGACTATTGCGCTCGTTTTCCGAGTTATTAGCATTATGTATGTTTCACATAATTTAGATGATGAACGTATCGTTGTAATTATATTACCTTGTAGATTAACAGGATCTGAAAATGCGCTTTTACGAGTAGCTTGTTAAATATTACATAAGAATGAAATTCTTTAATAAAATAAATCATATCTTTAGTTAATATTGATAATGAGAAACAGATAATAAAAAATAATGTATAATAATCACTTTCTTGAAAGCGGTAGGTAGGCCAACTATACCCCTTATGTTTTCTATATTGGCAATCTACACAAACGTGAAATCAGCGGTGTTATGATGTAGTTAAACAAAAATTTAATATCCCTACTGTTAACTGCTAAGGAGTTCCCTCGACTGGAGCCTATCCCGGCAGCAGTTATGCTTATCATAAACATGCATTGTCATCTGAACTCAAACAGTATGTAAAGTTTCTCAGTCGGACACCGGGAAGTGGGTCATATTTATTTTGCAAGATCCACCGTCACATATATACACAGCAAGTTATATAAAATATAAAAGCTTTTAAAAATAGTATTATTTTAGAAATGTATTTAATATGACTTCCGATAATTTTATTTTTTTTATAACAAATATGTACAAGTTATAGTAAAGTAGTAAAGTAGCAGCCTGTTAATATCCCACTGCTGGGAATAGGCCTCCTCTCTCCGTTTCTGGAGAGAAAGGTTGGAGCTAAGACCTACCACGCTGCTCCAATGCGGATTGGTAGGTTACACATATCTCCAGAATTCTCTAGAGATATGTAGGTTTCCTCACGATGTTTTCCTTCACCGAAAAGCGTGTGATAAATTGCAATAATCAATTAGACACATGAGTTTGAATAGAAAAACTCATTGGTGCCTGCCCGGGTTCGAACTCGTGTTCCCCTTGAAAGAGTCGCACGGTCTCACCGCTGGGCTATCACAGCTCAAGTTATATCTATCTTAAATTACTTACACGCTACTACTATACAAATCATGCCCACGTGGAATTGTCCCAATAATGCTGGCAGCGTTTCCGCGTTCAACCGCTAAGCTGATTCTTTGTGCGAAAAAGGAGCCAGCCCTCTTGTCACCCGAAGAGGCGATCAACCGAGGTGTTAAAACGGATAAAAAAAAATTTGCACTTTGGCTCCATGGCCCTAGGGTCTCAACTGCAAATGGCTTAAATATAAATTGAGAAAAATATATATAATTTGAGAGTTATTCTCAACGAGAGATGCATACTTTCACCGCTTGCTGGATTCGGCCATTTCCGCCGCAGCTCCAGGTCTAGACACCGTTTCCCTGATATGGGACGAGGCTAACGTATCAACGCATGTTGCGTCCCACATTAGGGCCCGTCCCCGTTCCCAAGGAACCAGCGTCAGACCGTCTGGTCTCTTGCCATCATCCCGACATATCCCGGAAGGCTCGAGAAGAGCAGGAATGTCGATGGTGGCAAGAGCTCTGTTGATGGTGCCATTAAGAGAACCATGGCGGTAAAGCCTACTAGAGCTCCTATGGCATGAAAGCCCGTGTATGCCAAAACTGTCTACCTCTTTTTCACATGGACATCTGTGCTTAAGGCACAATGTGGTTCCCAATCTGAAACCCAAAGCCACTCTAAAACTTTCGTTATCAACAGTGTGCCAAGATTTTTAGAGGGGAGAGCATAAAATTAGATAAAATTCGTATATAAATGAAATGATGAAATTTAAGTAAATTGTATATTATTTTTAAATTTTCTTAAAAGTAATGGAGTGTTTTAAATTAATGTCTGTTTTTTGTGCTATAACATAGATCGATATAACAACAGTAACTCGTAGTATTGTACAATTAAAGTTAATGAGAAAGTGAGTAGATTCTATCTCGACAATTCTTTGTCATATTTGTGATGCAGGCAACAGAAATCCATACTATAACGTTATATAAATTATGTAATGTCAGGTGCGGTCAGTACTTGGATGGGTGACCGCCCGGGAAAACCACGTGATGTTAGCTTTTTTTTAGACGCGTTCCGGCTTCACAAGTGCCCTGTTTACCCGACGCTAGTAGAGCTTCTGCGTTCTAACCTTCCAATCACGCCGTTAAGGCCGTTAGGGATAACAGCATCTATACTTATTATAACACAAAGTCACAAAAACCTGTCTGTCTATATGTAATCGGGTTTCTCAAAATCTACTGAACGGATTTTTGTAAGGTTTTCACCAAAAGATATTGAAATACTTCCTAATGGTTTAGGTATATAGTACATATCGGTACTATGTAAATTGTGTTGAAGAGATCGAGCAGTTGTTAAAACCTTGCTTGCTGGGAGCTTTAGTTGCGTGCGCTGCATAAACCAGCAGAGATACACTAAAGTAATGTACTAGAGAATTGTATATCTTTAAAAATACTACAAAAAAGTCAGGAATAGCATGTCTCTATCTGTTATGGTTGACTTACAATAACTTTTATGTTTAAAATTTGAATTCTAGAAAAAAAATGTGACACGCTTATTTCCACGCGGGCGAAGCCGCTGGCACAGCTAATATAGTATAAAAAAACCTTCGAAACCTTATATAAATGCAGTAGCTAGTTATCAGGGAACACATTTCGCTAGGTACGTAGTATGTACATCAACGTCTGGCGGGAACGTGCCCTATGTCTGCGGCTGGTAATGTCGTCAGCTCGGGGGCGGTGGGGGCGCACGTAGGGGCTGTTAAACGCGACATGTCAGCGAGGGTGGAGCCTCCACCACCTGCGATGGAGGATCGTTGATTGTGTCATGACCTTGCTACTTCATTGTTCGACTATATTATAATACTCAGTTTACAATGATCGTACCAGTCCAAAGTTTAACCCTTTGTGAGGTGAAGGCAGACTACATGCAACCAAATAAAAATGTTTATATTACCTTCTGAATATAGGCAGTAGCATATGTGCTACCACCAAATTTTCCACTGATTTTCCAACGATTTTATTTTTTGGAAAAAATCTATTTTATTTTCGTAAGCTTCCTAGGTTCCTTGGCCTTATAAAGGGTTAAGTGTTTGTTGAATTAAATAAACAATTTAAAAATTTATTAGTGGTACCTGCGATCTAATTCGGGCAAACTGAAGCATCTAGGTTTACTCAATAAAGCTAGTGTTTTACTCTGTTCTGAAGGAAAAACAAAGGATAAACGGGAATGTTTTCATTCCATATGTTACTCAGTTGTATGCTTATTTATTCTGTCCAACATCATCAATATTGTTCCAGCGGATTAGCTTTAAAAGCGTAACAGACAGACAGACTGTCGCATATAAATTAATAGTATGGATAAATCGTCATATATAATTTATACTTTAAAAGCTACTTGAAACAGTTAAGATTCTTTTTTTAGAGGGTAACGGAATGAATATCTGACCGATCTATTGTAACAAATTAGTAGGATTTTTACCTAGTAGTTTCAGTAACGTCATCTCTACGAAAATTATTTGCATTTGTAGCGCTAATCATTCATTAGATTGTTTATAATTTTTTCAAATTCAAAATTCAAAGTCAATATATTCTTTAATCAAATAAATTTGTAAATAACAGCTTTTGAGTCGTCAACATCTACATCGAAAAGCTGTTCCTACTGTGAAAAGCCAGCAAGAAACTCGGCGGTTGCTCTTTTCAAAGAATAATTCTTATTACTAGTTACATATAGTTATATTAATTGTATTTTCATATTAATGTCTTGTACAGGATCGCAGAGTAGTTATATTTACGCATTCTTATCGTCTAGGTAATCCTCAATAGTATAGTAGGCTTTCTGTATTAGCCTTTATTTAATAGTATTTTTAAACTGCCATAATGGTAAAGTTAAAGTAGATTGCGTAAATTTTTCATTTAGTCTGTTATTTTTGCTGCCTTTCTCTACTGATGTAGGTTCTAACTAAATCCTTATTCGAACAATATTCTGTACGGTAAATGTATACGACGCTTTTACTCGTTTATAGTTACGCCTCACCGTACAAGCGCGAGTTTATGCCGTCGCAACCAAAATGAAAACATCCTAACTATAGACTGCATGCATTGTGCTAGCCCTAAACGTCACAGTTTAATAATATACCTATTTAGAAACTAACAGGCGTTGGTTACGGCTTTATAAGCTGTGTCTAATAGCAATTTCATATTTATTTCTTTATTGTACATACATATAGTTAGAAAAGAGAAAAAGATAGCACATGTACGGACATATCCTTAAAAGGGATCTCTTCCAGTTATCCTTTGAGTAACAGAACAGGTAATATAGAAGGCAAGAAAAATAACGAAAAACTATGTGGGTAGGTACCTCTACCCACAATAGGTGGATAGATAGATAATTAATATTTGCACTGAAAATAACACAAAGAATAAAAACAAAAAATGGTGCATTATGGATAATAGTAAAGTTAACCATTTAATTTATAAATTGTAAAAATAAGTACATTAATAAAGATGCTAATATAAAATTACTTGAGACAAATATTTTTTAGTCTATGACTTAAATGTCGATAGGGAAAGAGATTTGCGGATTGATCTCGAGTAAGTCAGTAAGGAGCATAGTAGAGTTAGTTAGTAAGTGATATCATTACGATATCATTAGTAAGAGTTATCATTGTCTGTACACTCTCGAGCACTCATCTCTCTACTAGCTCTACCATGAACTGTTGAGAGAGAATAGCAACGCGCTCGTCGATTGTGCTGCGGCGGTGTAAGACCCTTTGATTTAGACACAAAAAAATAAGGGAGCGGGAGCGGGCGAGACACCCCGAGATATCATGAGGCGAAGCCAGAGCTATCCTGTAAAATCTCACACTCGGTATGTTTCCGGGTGTCTCGCATAGAGTGTAGAGTGTCAGATAATAATAAGTGACAAAATGTTAACAGAATGAATGCTACTAGCGTTATACTTAAAAAATAGAGACTCTGATATCTATTATCATTCTTTTCGGTTTTCTTTCAGAAACTGTATGTTTAATTTTTTCGACTTTGCCTTTTACAATCGTATAATTAATACACGACTTATAATATAATACACGAATTATAATACACTAAGTCAAAGCTTCCGACAAAAAATGGCGATATTTAGACTAGTCCTTTAAAACCGAAAGCGTACCGGATTTCATAAAAAATTATACACCAATGTCATCGGATCGAATTTTTAAATTTTATCTTTCTTTTTAAATTAAGGTTTGGAAAGTGATTCTTCTTTGAATTTGTAGCGTTACTACAGATCATCGTATATGTTTAATATGAAAGGAGTTGTTCTAGAAGGTTGTAACTGTTAGTATTTTTATGTTAATTTGAGAGTTGTTAATTTCGTTATCTTTAAATACTAAAACAGTTGCTACCACATATATGAAAATTTGATGCTTCCTTACATTTAATGTAAAAGTTTTCGATTAAGTTCTCAAATTCATCAGTTCTCAAATCTCAGTTTCATAATATTCCGTATAGTAAAACGAAGCGAATGTATGTAACATGAAAACTTTAAGTGAAACGCAGTAATGTCTTCACGTAAAAGCGATAGTTTTGGCAATGTTATCGCTAATTTTCCAATATCGGTGTCGACTTGCGAAATTCCATGCGAAACGAAGAACACCAAGTTGAACTCTTGATTACAGACTCTTTATTATAACTTAACTTTATTATAAAGGTTAGAATTTAAGCTGATTTCATATGTATCATTATTTATAAATAATGTTTTTACTGATCTTAGTCTGACGTCTAATTATGACCATATATTTCTATTTTAGTCAACTTTTTAGTTAAAATTTATTTCTAATTTTTGTTATTTATTTGCCAATTATCATTTTACTTTTTTTTTTAAACTTATATATTTAATTGATATTTACAGTTTATCACACTCTTTTCGGTGAAGGAAAACATCGTGAGGAAACCTGCATATCTCTAGAGATATCTGGAGATATGTGTAACCTATCAATCTGTATTGGAGCAGCGTGATAGGTCTTAGCTCCAACCCTTCTCTCCAGAAACGGAGAGAAGAGGCCTATTCCCAGCAGTGAGATTGTAATAGGCCGCTACTTTACTTTTTACTACTTATGTTACCTTTAATTTAACCCCTTATATACGTCTCAATTATTTTGAGGTTGATAATTTTTTTGCAAAGCTTATCTTGAAATAAATAAATCTGGGAAAATTGTAAATATATAAGACATATCGCCACATTCGAAGAATAAAGTTACACGTTCTATGTATATACATAGAACACGTAACTTTATTCTTTATTATTTAACTTTATATACATGGTATGTATAATATATGAATAGAACATTTATTATAATATTAAAGTGACATGTCAGGGTTTTAGAACTGTTATTTTTTTAACAACTTAACTTTTATCTCTGACAGATACAAACACATATGCATCAAATAATTTGACTTGTTCATAATTTTTTGGACACTTTTAGTGATATTTTATGTGCCACAATCTTAAACACACACGTACGTGAATATGTAATTATTAAAAATGACTACATGTTTATAAATTAAATTAGCTTAAGAAATAAGGTCGATCGTCGTTCGAAATATGCAAACTACGATCCGCAATGTGCCACCATTGATGGAATGAATAAAAAGACCAAAGGCATTGGAATTTCGCAGGGAGCTGGGCGGATGCCGATCGTCTGCGATTTCGGCGCTTCTGTCAACAATGCTTTTAGGTGTTTTGTTTTGACATTTAGATTTCAATGTGTTAAGTTACGATATATTTAAATAATATCGATATAAAAAGAGCGATTTTTACACCTAGCTTCTTTCTTTTATTATTGAATTTCGCAGCATATGTCTTATCTGCCAACAAGACCCTACTAGACTACTAGACTAGACTACTACTTAAACGGATAGGTAACATAAATTTAATAGGTTATATCTAATTAGAAATTTACCTGTTTAGACATACTTACTATGTCTATATTATCTGTGGTGTCAGAGGCAAGTTTATTCTGTCTGTGGACCCGAAGGTATAATCTGCAAATTGATCTCTTTTGAAAACTAGGTGTCTTGACTTTCAAACAAGCTGAATTAAATATTACAGATGCATATAGAGCTTTGCAATAACCTTAAAACTGCAATCACCAACTAATCAAAGGTGTTAATCAAAGTTAAAAATCTATAGATAATAGTGATCGCCTAGTTGTCGATATCTACTATTATTCATATTGACTGAAATAAATAATACATTGAATTATAATTATATGATTGACATTCAGTATTACTATAAAAATTATGAATCTCCTTTCAATTTAACTACAAACTATAACCATAAACAAAAGAATATATATTTGTGTGTGTGTGTGTTTGTGTGTGTGTGTGTGTGTGTGTGTGTGTGTGTGTGTGTGTGCGTCAAATATATGATAGTTTTAATTTTTTGTTGTTTTAATGTATTTCTTACACATTAAAACGTGTGGCATGTTTTATACTCCCCAGCTACGTAATTGTTGTACAATGGGGTACAGAGTTTTTCGTTACTGATTTATTCAAATTCAAATTATATATGTAGTGTGTCTACCAGTTGTCCGTCACCCATAACACAAGTATTATGTTATTTACTCTGGGGACGGACGACCGTGTGTGTAACTGTCCCACATTTATTTATATTAACCTATGATATCTTTTTATCTATCATCATATACATTTTTATGTGGGAATTAATATATAAACTACATTGTAACCCTACACAAATTTGCTCGATTGTCATGCAGCTAAGTAAGGGTTAACACAAACTGTACCATTGGCTCGCCATGCAATTAAAATAGTACGCTTAAGTAATATTTGTTTAAAATCACTAATTATGTGCCCCGTAATAAATACTTACATGCAACATCTGCTGCGGTAATGACTTTGTATTGCATTGTAGAAATGCTTTATTTGCTACGCGCGCCGTTCGAACCTTATAATTTGCTATTCGTGTGAACATGGCTTTTACCTGAACGGAATGGTAATTTTAATAGTACAATTATTTGTACCTTTAAATTGGGTTAGCGGTGTAGGAGTTAGGCTTTCAGTATACTTTGTTTCACTAAAGTAACGTTCATAAATATCAATGGATACGATACCACAAATAAGTAAACAATATAATAAATAATAAATATATGGCACAATTACACACACGTCCATTCCCAAAGTAAGTCACTTAATATTTGTGTCTTCGGTATGACAACTAGTAAATATATACATATATGGTTCTAGATAAATACATAAATACACACAGACACGAAAAATGAATAAATTGTTAAAAAAAATATTGGCCTAGGAGGGAATCGAACCAGCGATCCGAGGAGCTGAAGACAGAGTCATTGCTGCCGATGGATCAATATACATTTGAATCTTATACAAATTACAATAGTCAAGGAATTCTATTATTGCGACTTATCCGCAGTTTTATCTAGATTTTTTTGAGCAATATAGAAATAGCGTCTCATAGTTTTCACAAAAAGAATTTGTTTTTTATCATTTTACAGCTAAATATGCTAGAGGCAAAGGACAAACTGGCCAAATACTCATATCATAGTGTCTACATATCAACCAGTTATCGACTTATCTAAATGCTGCAACAACGCCATCTTTTGCTAAAGATTTGTTGTCTATGACAGATAAATAAACAAACACAGACTTTCGTATTTATAATATAAGCATAGACAAAGGATCTATTGAGTCTAGAGGGAATGTAAAGGAAAATACTTTTAATGTACAACCGTTCGACATTTCTTGAAAAGTCATTCTCGTTTTAGCGTTAAAATTTCAGTGTCATATTCACGTCATGCGACCTGTGCCGTGATGGATGAGTGTGGCGCGTCAGATGAGCGGTCACGACTTGTCGCCTCGCATCCGATGCGTTTGAAACTTTACACTAGCTTCTGTTGCAGGCCGTGACTCAATGTCGAATGCGTCGTTTAAGTTCATTAGTATTTTTTTTTCATGATCACAATCTAAATAAGTCAGAAATAAGTCGGTTCTTTCATTTAATGTTTTAACTTAACTAAAACAATACCGCAATAAACTATGTAAATTGTATTAATCGATAATTTATAAATTTACACTAAAAATAAATAAATAAATATCAAAATATAAATGTTGTATACTCTGTGGTAATTTTATGTTTACTTATATTATTTGTCTGTGACTCTTCCCTTTTCTGTTGTGCCTATAGAGTTATTATAATAGAGTAGAGAAGTCATACGCAGGCCTCTAAATGGAAGTGCCGAAACAAATAATAAGAGAGAAGATGAAACTCATATATTTATCTTTGTCTCACCATATACTAAAAAAGAGAGATAGATAATTAATGTCATTTACTTTCTCTTTATTTTGGATGGACACGTTTTAGGCTGGCTCCCCTGCTTGTAGTTGTAGCTTCAATTTAATTTTAATTTGACGATTCAAAAGTGCTTGTAATAGGCCAATTTGAATAAAGACTTATTTGAATTTGAATTTGCTCTTGTATATTAACGCTATGGTTTTTCCATCTGTCAAGCAATGTAGCATCTTAAACGCTCTCGAAATACTAACATCAACGAAATATAAACATACACGATATACGTAATATAGCGTCTTCTTTTCTGCTCCCTAAAAATAATAATAAGCAGATAATTTAGTCATTTATTTTAAATAATCTTATTAATATAAATTGCTATCTGCGTCTCCATAATAATGTTATAGGTGTTATATCTAAGTTTAACGTGACGTTTTGCCTTCCGATGCGATTACAGTAGAGGGCGTAACGGCGTGGACGTGTGAGTGACGAGATGACAAATGACCGTACATCATCTGTAGCGATCTCGTCTATAATAAGAACATAACACCCACATACTGATATATACATGTTTTCGTATGCTGTATAACAGAAATTAGGGATAGGGCATTAGAAAAGTAACTTTGTGATACCATAATAGATATGTGCACATATATGTATTTAAAAAAATACCATAGTCGATTTAACACTTAAATTTGGAAACGATACTAACATAACGTAATAATTTTTTGGCTCATACATTCTATGAACCTAACCATTCTAGAATATTTAAAAAAAGTGGTCTCACTCCGTATGGTGTTCATATTTCAACAGATTAAGATAAGGCAATTAGAGAATCTTAGAGGGAAAAGAGAAACTTCTTACAAATATAAGAATCAAATTATTTGCGAATTACTCATATTACCGGAATTGTCGTTGGAAGGAGACCACGTGGACGTAGCCCAAGACGTTGGTCGGACCAGCAGGCCTTCCATTTAGCTTATTGCGATTCAATTGAAGACGTAAACTAAATTGTTTTGCTTTTTCATACAATGACGTAAAGACGTCGGCAACGACTTAAAGTGTGCGTCTTTCTTTAAAGACGCACACTTTAAGTCGTTGCCGAATGACCGTTCGGAATGCGTCCTAAAACATTTGAGTAAAAGAGACAGAGTTATCTATAGTTCATATAACGTTTTCCTTTTCAAACATTACGACCCCAGTGCAATCCACAGTTCATGATACGAAAAGGAAGCGGTTGAGTTTCGGTACTGACTTTGAATTGAATCGTTTTCTAAAAGTTCATGGTAGGCCTACAGGTCAAGGAAGCTCTCAACTCCCCCTTCATTGTGCTCTTCACACGGCGAAGAATACGGCTAATTGGCGAAACACCATTGATATTGTTCTATCTTAAAGGGCTACGATTCTCATCACTGAGAAAACGATGCAAGAAGAAGATATTACCAGAGTATGTTTTTATTTGTTTAATGCTAAAATAATCCAGAAATTACATTTTTTAAAAGGAGTATACATATCGCGGGATTAAACCCATAGGGATTTATATAAATTTAATATAATATATAAAATTTAATCTCATGTTACATTATAATCTCTTTTTTGTTGATACGTCACTATGATATAAAACTGCTATGTGTTGTTATTAGGATCCTTAAGTAAAGTAGTGACGACCTTGTACCGTTAAGCGCTGCGTTGGTAGACTTCTCCGTAGGTATAGGTGGACATTGAAGGACGACCCCAGGGAGTTTCTTTGATTCTAGCGTTATAAGACAACATATTGCAAACATCTTCATAACCTGTTATGACTTACGCTGGATATCCATCTGTTAAAAACGAAACAAAGTACATATCGGGGGCTTGAAACCATACGGACGTATTAATAAAAATGTGTTTACTGGTTTTCGTACCTAATATTGTTCATACATACAGTCTCGGAAAGTGATTACGGTATACGGTGTATTGACTTTAAACGGATTTAGGTGCACTACGGTGTACTGAGCTTAATCCTTACGATGTGTTAGTATTATGACCAATAGTAGAATCGAATAGCAGTAAAAAACTAGACTCGCATTTTAGTTGATAGATCCCAGTAGTTTGAAACCCGCGATGTATTAGAAATATTGTGGATCAACGAATAACTTTAATAGTTTTTTTTTGTAGAAGTCGATTTATATATGGATCGTCTTATTGTGTGAATATGGAGAAAAATTAACGAGATTTACAGTGTATTAAAGTTTTTACGAAGCTGGAATGTGTGAAAGATTGATGTGTATTAGTTGCCTAATGAGCTGACGGGGCGGGGCAGGGCGGATGGCGCATGGGGTGAAATATTGTCTTCATGGGAGGTCCAAGTGAGTTTCCAGTTTTATTTTATGGAATTACGTGGAACCTATTTTGCAAAACAGGGCTAAATTTTATTGTAACCGATGGCAAAAAAGTCAAAATTTACCAATAAAATTTCATAGAGTTATACTATAGTTGTGAATAGCTTTAAATGAAAGCAAATAAGACTGTTTCTATATGTCTCTCTTTTTTATGTGTTTTTAGACGGAGATAAGTAAACAAGTTTCATCGTCCCTCTCATTATTTATTATAACTACTCTAGTATTATAACTCTTTGTAAAATTTACTCAGCTCACCTTACATTTAGTATTTACATACATTAGTATTAAAACTATATTGTTTTTTACTCTTAATAATTGTTGAGTTTTAAAAATTGGTCAAAATGAATTTTGTTAAGTACTAATCGAATAACTAGAAATCAAACTCGTTGCATTATTTGAACAGTGCTCCTATTCGCAAAGCATGATGAGGCTCTGGGGACCGACTAATAATGATATATACTATTATAACATTCTAATAGGTTATCTCGGATGATATAAACATTCTAACTGGATGTCTCGAATATCACATTCCAAGTAAAGATCACAGATACTCCTTGTGATCATCAGCCATTCATGTCTAGTCCTTATTGTTATCAATTTACCTACGTGGACAACTATCTGAATCAACTTTCATCAAATTTTTATTCTTGATCGTAGTGATTAGATGATCCAGACAGGGTAGATCCTCCTAAAATAATCCTAAAAGAAAATTTTGTTTAACAGCGCCATTATCTTATATACTTTAAAACAATTTTAATTAAGTTGTTACATACTTCCATTACACAAATATCACAATCAGATTACTATTTATAAACTAAAACTAATCTGAGCATCATCAGCATTCTCCTGCCCTTATCCTTGGATAATGGAATTGTCAAAATGGAGCCGGCACAATATGTTTAAATATGTTGTTACATGTTTTGGCTAGTTATTATACGACCGGCGGTCTGCCTGACGTCAACTTATCTCAATCGCCTTTTAAGACACCTTGATAAGAAATGAGGATGGTCTAGTCTACTCTGCCGGATATTACACGGCGGGTCAACATACCATAGTCGCCTTTTATGACGCATCGGTAAGAAAGTGGTCGGTGGTCTATTCTACTCAGCCAGATACCACAACTAAAACTAATATATTTCCTAATTTCAATAATACTATCTTCCCGCCTTTCTAATTTTCATTCTCCAACGAAACGATTACCTAATCCGGTCAGCCACTAGGGGGGTCCAACTTCGAGCTACAATTTTCGACACTCGCACGATTTTGTCAATCGCACTGATAGTATCACGGGCAGAGATCTAAGATAACTACCAGGCCTGTCACGGACCACTTACAAGTACGGCTTGAGCGTTTGATTTCTCCGCTGATAAGAAATAGCGCTGTGCTTTGTTGGTGATTTTTTAACACCTTGTTATTGTATTTATTAATAAAAACTACTTAGGAAGCATTTATTTTTAATTGGACTTAACGCGTTGTTGAATTATCAAAGTAGCAATATTAAAGAACTAGCTATTAGCCAGTTTTTTTATTTAAAGAAGATTGCAACACTAATGGAAAGTACGAGTAGCTATTCATCATAACGTTTCTAGTATTTGCTTCACTTAATTTGTAACGTGCTTATCTTTTCATTAAACCATTTCTTAGTTTAATTAAATAAATTAAGTCACCGAAAAATATCGTATATATTTTTTGTGGTTAAAATGTTTGATTTATTTTAAGGCGTTTCTCCAACATATAAAGACAGGTATAAGTTTTACTTCTATTGTATTGTTTGTTTATGGCATCGCATACAAACATTTTTATCTGTGATGACTTTATAAAAAGTGTTCTTCGTTATGATACATATGATATACATACATCAGACTTTTAAAGGCTATTGAGAATAATCGACTGGTTGAGTTTTTTTTAATTATTTTTTTAATAATACTCTACATTCTTAATTTAAAAGACATTTTTTGCACTATGACTATAATAGTACAATGTACTCTAGTACAATTATGACTCTTAGGACGATGTTTTCCAACGCTTGTAGAGCTCATGCGTTCTACTTTCCGCAGTTCGTAACCTCTACGATGCTTCTGCGCACACCGTTAGGACTAACAACATGTACTCAATTAAAACAAAGTGCCTGTGTTTCCACTGCGACAACGTCACATAAAGAGCTCATGAATAAGGGCCCCGGATAAGACGTCAATAAAGCCGGTGGTTATACATTAACAATATGTTGTTTCTTACAATTTTGTAACATTTAGTCTTCATATACATCAACAATATTGCTCATATGTACCTCGATTGTTCGTTATAATCACCATGATATACCAGCGGCCATAAAATTAGAGGTAAGTGAGGTCATTATTAGTATGAAATATTCATGGGCCACCGGAGCGGATTGTTGTCACATGTTGTTCAATATGCAGGCTCTAGCTAGTTATTAGTGCAAATCAAGTGAATGTTGATATGGTTTTATGGCGACATAATTATCAATTTACTGATGGTTTAATGTATGTAACCGATTAAGCTCGTGTTACAAATCATCGGGTTAATTTGACTGGTTTTGCGCAGCAGAATACTATGTTGGTGGTCAATCTAATCCTAAGTGTCAATTTAGATATTTATTACATAATTTGCAATATTTGGAATTTGTAAGTGGCCCGTTGACGCGGATGGCAGTGTCCCTGCCATTTAGCTCGGAGGGTCACGGGTTCGATTCCCGCCGAGGGCCAATATTTTCTATAAGCAATTTTTTGGTTCTTCGAATTTGTGTGTATATTATTAGGTATTTTAGTATTATTATTATTAAATTATATATATGTATATATTACCAGTTGTCCGTCACCCATAATACAATTATAAAGCTACTATTTATTATTACCAGGGTTAATACTTCTTCTATCTCTACAACACACGATTTTGTGTCGCTTGTATCGACCGTCTCTGCGATTTTTTTGAGGTCGTCAGTCCACTTCGTAGCGGGTCTACCAGTCGAATAATATCTATAGTACGCGGCAATAAATAATGCACATCGAGGCTTAGAGAGATAAATCGGCTAGATTCTGCTTCATAGAGCATTGTCTCTGTCGCACAGACTGATGAACCCGTGTGAAACGTCACATGCTAAATAAGTGACAGTGACAGCGCTCTACGAAACCGAACTGGCCGGCTGTTCATTCTAAACATCGTGTGCATTATTTAATGCCGGGTACTATACTTATTTGATGCTATATTAATATGTTATTAATATTTATTTTATAGCATCCGAAATCTAAAACAGTATAGACATTATACTGGTAAAAAGTTACCCAGTATTTAAGTATATATTTGTTTTTAGGATAACTCTTTAAGCGATTTTGAAAATGGTTTAGATTTACAATTCATCTAATAGAATTATTTATTTACATTTGTGATGTTTTCGATTATTGAATTGTTTATGTTTAGCATAGGAATTGGTAGGGCAGCGTAGCGTTAACATAAATATATTTTTAATGTGTAGACACCGGCTATAGTCACGTCTAGTTTTATCGGGTTAGCCTGACTAGTTTCGAGCCCAACCGGGGCACTTATTCATGAGCTCTTTACACGACGTTACTACTCACGATAGATTAAATTTAAAAAAAATATTTTTTTATCATTTATGCTTAAACGCTATTAGTATTATGTAATACACAAGCTGTAACCGCAACGGCTTTACCGTGAAGTAAATCGTTAAAATACCCTCGATTTCACGACAAAATCGCAAAGTCGTCGTGGAGTCTATCTCCTGATGATGCTTCGGTTGCCGGGCGAAACGATTGTTGAGTTTGTGATAATGAACGTGTGTAGTGCTTGTGTATTGTGGTGGCAGTGGTGGAGGTTTGTGCATGTGTTTTTACGAATCCTGCATGTAACGGGTATGAAAAAACGGATAGTCCACTATACATTTAGCACTATATATATTTTCTATTTACTGTATAGCGGATTATAGCAAAATAATTTTATTATTACTTTTGTACTATGGATCTCCGCAAAGTAACGCCTAATTCTATAAAGTACCCTCAATTAAATTTAATTTCTTGTTTCCGACGAGAAACGGGAATTTATTATCCTATATGTTAGCCCGGTATATAAACTTCAATTGTAACAAATTCTATAACTATTGGTCCAGCGGTTGAGCCAGGAAAGTGTGACATACAAAAAGACAAAACGACTTAAGCATTTATATAATGTTAGTATAGATTTAAAAAGACAAGGTTATTAGCTAAGCTAATGTCAGACAGAGACTATATAAATATTAACATTAATCGAGAAAAACCTAAATAAATAAAATATGTCAAAATGTATAAATCAACGTTAAAACGTGATTACTGATAACTGCAAGTGTGCTAATGAGCAAACCACGCGCCATCTGACGCTAATCAACGAATAGAGTAAATGAAATCGGCAGCAATATGGCGGCGGCGTATAATTGCTAATAATAAAGCGCTTACCTGTATAATTAGACGCGCGCTGATTGGCTGTCGGCTATCACGATGTGATAACATTGCGCTAATGTTTGCCGCCGCCTGTCCCCTGAGCTCTGAAATACTAATCACTATGCCGATATTTTATATACACTTATATAAAGCATCAGCATCATTTTCCAACTAAAACAAATTCATTACCAGCAAGTTATTTGAGAACTTTATTGTCAATTTACTAAAAGATTAACCTTTTTAAGAGGCTAAGATTATTTCATGGATCTCAGAATCTTCCACTTGACTAATTGATTATAGGAATGCGTTAATTTGGGAATTTTTAAATACGTGTGCGTAGCGAGTACGGGCAAGACGGGGCAGCTGCCCCCCCCCTTACACTGAAAACTGTAACACAGGGACCCCAACAAATCGCAACATAATGACACTATAAAAGGCTGGCAGACCTGTGATGCACCTCACCTTCATTACAAATGTGAGCTCCTAATATTTTAAATTCCATGATTACGAAAAAAAATAGTCTAGATTTTTTGAGACAATTTTGTCATACTGTATTGAATTCTAACTACGTCCTTGTTTATATACTACATCTCTTGGAAATAAAAGAAAATTTCAGACCAAAAATTATTATTATCAAAATTAAACTTTACACCGCAAAATTAGCTGCATGTATCGTTTTCTCCTTTTTTGATTTATTGATGTTCATCGTTGCAAATAGGTCATTTTTTGAGAATGTCAGTACACCTAGTAAAGATACTGCCTGATTGTAAATCATAGTTCAATTGTTTTGTTATCAAATGTGACTAGAATTATGAATGAACGAAATATTTATACAAATTCAGTTCATCTTTTATTAAATAAGAAGTGGTAAAAGTGAAGCAATGAAATAACAGCAAAGGAAATCGTAGCACTTCAAGGCGCATATCGTCTTAATTAGAGGCGAGCCGAGGCGAGACCGAGGTGCAAACTCGTCAATCATTGTTTCCCTGCGCGCGCGACGGTTTGATGCATACCCTCGACGCGCTATTGCACGGCTTTCGACCATGAATCCTTGTCATATTCCTTTTAGGAATAGCCATTTTGAGATTAACGAAAAAGAAAATCGATAAGAACTATCTTATCGAAAGAACTGTTTAAAATGTTAAGTCTTGATTTAAAAAACTATTCTTAAAAGTTAATTGTTCACCTTTCATTTTGTTAGCTGATTAGGCCTGTAGTTAAATTTACATTTTTTAAATTCTTTAGCACGTAACTTAGTATATCAAACAACGTTTATGTTAAAACGTCTATACGGAAGTAATATTATTTGTACTTAAGTAACAATGCGTGCAAGCGCTCATAATTTTGGTTAATCGGTGTATTATGATTTCTTTCTCTCTAAGCAATGAGTTTTTTATAGGAATAGGAATTTTCCATTTTCCATAGGAATTTTCGCCACAGGAGCAAGTACCACAAACTTCTAATTATAGCTCTCTGGTCTCGTTATACAATTTCCAAGCCAGAAAATTACATATGTCCCGTAATTTACACAACGTGTAGCCACCCAGTGGAACCAACATTGAATCTTTCAATGCTGGGTCACCGTCCACACAAAACGTGAACTTGTAATCTGTTTTAATGTTAAGGGATTAAGTAATGAATAAATGAAATAAAATCTATTTAATTAAGTAGACAGTTACGACTATTTTTTTATATTTTATTGCCGTCTGTAAGAAACGTCGTCTGGTATCGAATCTATAACTTTTAAAAGGGTGTACAATTAGTACAACCATGGTATGTCTGTAATTAATTTATGAGTTGCATCTTAATTCCGCTATAGACATTCACTTTAACAATGTCATAACAATAACAAGACGCTGTAAAACGCTCGCCCCTTATTTCTGTCTTCGGTATCTGCTCATTAAAACTGGTGTATGTGTCTCGTAGTCGTTTTGCTCTCGCTTTGCCGCTAACTTTTGGGTGGTAGAATGATGAACGACGTCGGTGGGCATATATCATTGCGGCAATATATATCAGTTTGCGCGGAGTGTCGCCATTAACGCGCGCGTGCAATTGGCCGTGCGCAAGTGTACACTGGGTATTACGAATATAAGGAGCGTATAGCAAATCGACGCGAGCAACCGCGAGTTAAAGCTCCGTTTACATTTGGAAAACAAACCATTTTTGCGACACGTTTATAAATTGCATTTAAAATTATGTAGGTACGAGTCTGTACCTAGCGGTGACACCGTGCTAGTTTTTCGATAAATTCACGAGTATTCAAACCTCGGGCTGGCATCAATGAGTCTTATATTTAATAACTTATGTGCCTAATTGATAATCGCAATTTATCACACGCTTTTCGGCGAAGGAAAACATCGTGAGAAAACCTGTATATTTCTAGAGAATTCTAGTGATATGTGTAGTCTACCAATACACAATCTTTAACCTAGAATCCTTATCTCCAAAAACGGAGAGAGGAGGCCTATACCCAGCAGTGGCAGTAACAAGCTATTACTTTACTACTTTTTTTATATGAGTCATCGGTTCAGCAAGGCTTCTATCAGTATATAAAACAGTCTAATTTATAATTCTTACCTTAAGAACTGACGGTTTCTGACTGGGTTTCTTTCATAGATGTTTTGATTTGTGTGCCTACAATCGCCACAATTAGTTTAGCTCAGTGCTGATCTCGGTCCCATCAGTTTGTGGGCAGAGTCGTTTATTTTACAGGAATTTGATTGACAAGTTTTCGCCTGATACCGATTTTGACTTCTTATCTTCAATTATGATGGACATAAAAAAATTGTTTTGTCCCTTCGCGTAAAGTTGCTATATAAAGCTGGTGTTAACAACAACGTTCAGATACTTTTCCTAGATTAGTTAAGAAGTTTGGTTACGTTGCACAATTGAGGTATTTTTAATTGTGCGATAAAACAATTTAAATGTAATATTAAGCAGTGATTTGGTAGGATTTAGTTAATAGGTAGTGGTAGATTAGGCGACGGCTAGTGTAAATACGCTTTAATGCACATAAATCTTCTTAATGGTATTCTTATTTTCGTTCTCACTCGAACTTGTAAAATCATTAGAACGCATATTGCTAACGATGCCGTGCTTTTGTTACGCATCCAGCATTTATTACCTACGTTACGACCGTGAGACGTAAATATACTAATAGAAATCTAAACCGATCAAAATGGTTTATAATATATCGCTCATGGACTGCAATAGTGGCACAACTCAAAAAACACGTGTTTTGAACTAAGAATAGATGAAAAAAATAAACATTGACCAACAATACCGGCAGAACTCATAAATCAATATTAGGCCGTTCGTTTCCGAAAACTGAAGCTCTTTTTTTATCTTCCTTAGTAATGATAACTTGAAACCCATTACTTAAAACATGATTTTTTGAATTGTGTCACTATTGCATTTTTATTACCTTAGGTGGTTGTGGTTAGGTGGTGCTTAAGATAAACTTATAGTCGTCACGTTGTTTTCAGAACAAAAGTTATATTCTCTTTAATCCAATATCACATAGCAAATTATCAATTGCGTTTGGGTACCTCATCGCGCAATACTAACATAAAAATGTAAGCGACCGCTGCACGGCACTTCTCATCTTACAAGCAAAGATTTGTTGTTTCCGTTCTCGACGCCTCAATGACTACCATTTTATGCCGATTCGAAGATAGTGTTACACGCGCCCGCTACCGACACCAGTTTTTGTGACACTTCTTTCTTTGTACAACGAGTTTATTATCTTCGATCGGTTTCTTTAACATTTCTATTTTAAAATTCTGTTTCTCATTAGTCACTTACAGAGATTAAAACTACTGATTGTTTGAAAAATCCCCTTAGTTATGGAAGGAATTATACCACGGCACTACAATAAAGGAGAAGAGGTAACTAAGACCTATTACTTCAACCAACCACAAGCAATTTCAGTAAGAGTAAACAAAAACTCACACACCTATACAAAAATGCCTATCCATTCATCTTTCTGCAACGGGAGACATTAAAGAATGTCTCCGTTAAGAAGGGGAAGGGAAGCAACGGTTCAGGCTTAAGAGTCAAAGTCGAATACGGCGTCACACCTTGCAACATAAATATTTGTTTGCGGGTTAAGATAAATGTTAGGCAACTTTAAACTTTAACAGTTTCAAGCGTCAGTATATTTTATTGTTTTTTTATTATAAATATTTATTATTGCTGACACCGCTAGGGTGAAGGGAAAGTAAAACATTCTCGTATCTCGTACATCCAGTCAACTGACAAGATCGAAATAAACTACAGAAGATACCTACAAATATTAATAAAATAAAATGGTTCTTGAGATACAATTTCTATGTATAGATAGCGGGACATAAATTTATAGAGCTATATGTTGCTAATTGGTAGTAATAATTTCCGATAAAGGAACTCTAATGAACAAAAGACGATTGGTGCCGGTCGTGGCAAGCGATAATCTCAACTCAAGCAAGTAATTGTCGAATAATTGCGATAATGTGAAAATGCACGCTTTAACATAACAATAGATAAGGGAAGTCCATAAAGCAAGCCAGAAAAATATATAAAACTTATGTTTGCCTCACAGTATGGTATTAATTAAAGTATTTAATTTATGTAGCGTTGGTAGATTTTAACATTGATTATTTCTAACATTGCTTTCAGGGCAAACCTAAAAACTGATTTTTATGATTAAAATATTATTATTTTTTATCTTTAATTTTTATTTTGATTGTGTAAGGAATGACATTCATACTACTATCATAAATGTTTATATATCGTGATGTTTATAACAAAATCATGCTAAAACGGTGAACGGGTTGGGTAGTTAGCACAGGCAATAAATTTTGATTGACACAGAATACTTATATCCCGCTTCGTAAGTCCACATAGACAAAGTACTGGTTAGAAGGTAGTATTACATACAATAACCAAAACGATTTATTAAACTTATCGATTTAGTCTCTACGCTAAATTGTGGACTTCTTAGGATAATATTCTTAACGATTATTCCTTTGTCAACTACTTCTTTCTTTATTAATTAATTTCATACACCAATCAGTTTCATTCCTTTTAAAAGTTGCATTTTTAATTTTACTGCTTACATTGGTGATTTCATTTTTAACTCATAATAAATTTTATGGTTTAATCAGCCTTAAACTGAAAATTTCTAATCAGAAAAAAAGTTTTAATAATTTGTTTTTTTAATATTTTTTGAATGCTGTTTTAAAATTTAAATTATTTGAATTATGACTATCGTGAGTGGTATTCATAGTTAATTTATAGAAACCGGCTATACTCAGGTCTTATTTTATCGAATGAACCCCACTAGTTTCAAGCTAAGCCTAAGCCTTACTTTTATTCATGAGTTCCTTATGCGGCGTTATCGTGACGAGGATTGAACGGAGTTGGGCTTACCCGATAGAATAAGACGTGACTATAGCTTCTATAGATGTATAGGTTTCTATAAATTTTGGAGAATGTAATTATTTATTTACTGTTCAAATAATTTAAAAATTAAATTTTGTCATACACAGACGTATGTTCCCCACGGTGCGCGTATCGTTCGCGGGATGCCGGGCTGAAGCGAGATATGCTGTGCTCTTGGACGTGGTGCCTGTAGACGGCAAGCGGTATCGTTACGCCTACCACCGCTCATCATGGCTGGTGGCAGGGAAGGCGGACCCACCTGCGCCAGCAAGACTCTATCCACACCCTGACTCTCCCTTTTCTGGTGACCAGCTACGAAAGCAGGTCGTGTCGTTTGAGAAGGTTAAGCTCACGAACAATGAGATGGATAAAAATGGACAGGTATGTTTTCATCAGAATCAGAAGTTTTATTTTGCCAGCTTAAAATTTTCGAGTTAAATTGTTCGTGAATATTGATTTAGGCTTTGAAGGCAAATCCGATATTCTACTGAAAATAGTTAAAACAGAAAAAGAGTAGAGATATCACTTTATAATTCAATATGTGCCTTCTTGAATTTAAAATAAATTATTGACTTTTAATTTAAGAAACAAATGTGCCAAGTGGTATCCGGCTGAGTAGAATAGACCACCCTCATTTCTTATCCAAGTATCGCAAAAGACAACTAAAGTAAGTGCCGTGTGGCATCCGTCTGAGTAGAAAGACCACCCTCAGTTGACGTCAGGTTGGAGACCGGTCGTAAACATTTGATAAATCATACATGATTACATGTCATGCCGACCCGGCTTAGAGTGGGATAAGGGTAAAGGGAGAATGATAATTAAAAAAAAATGTTTTGTTCGTAGTTGGTGCTGAACTCAATGCACAAGTATCAACCACGTATCCACCTGGTCCTGAGACGGGAAGGCGCAATCAACGCACCAATAACGGATCTGGAGCAAGAGGAATTCAAAACATTCATCTTTCCCGAGTGCGTGTTCACAGCAGTGACAGCTTACCAGAATCAACTTGTAAGTACATTTTGCTACATAGTTGAAATGAGTAGTGCGAACTCATAAATAAGATGTCAAGTGCACACTGGTTTTATTTGGCCGTAGCATTTTGATATCATTCGATATCTAAAATAGATCAGAGGAGCCAAACGTTTGAAATCGCGGCGCATTGTCGGCCGACTATCGATGTGTTCTATTTCTGGCACACTAATTGCATCTCGCTGAAAGGTATGTCCAGCCTGAACAAAGGGAGATGGCACATAATTTTTTGTGTATCAAGCGGCCACCGCAGGCGACGCCGACGACGGAAGAGCAGCGTGGATGACGGGCGCGTCGTGCTGATGATTAAAGTTTTCACCGGGCTAAATTTAACGTGACCGACTCGATTGTATTTGGCTATTGTTGCTAATGTCTTTGGCTATTCAGTTTTAAACTGGCTCGAAGGACCAATAATTTGGTGAGAGAAGATAGAAAGATAGAAAGAAAAATTAATATATTTCTTTCGAGAGCGTAATAGCACAACATACCATGACAGGACGCACGGAGAGAAGGGAAGTCACAGACAATAAATTTACTTAAACAAAATTATCCCAAAGTATTCAATAGTGTTTTAAGTGTGTGTCTTGGGACACATGGGAAAACAGTACAATTTAACTTAGTTACTAAATACACTTTTTGATAGGAATTCTTAAGATTACTTAATAAGAAAGTGCATTTGTCCTATCTCTAATTTTAAGTCAAATCACTTTTTAACGACATTGGGTATTACTACCCACCATTTACCGTATCAACAAGCATTATCTACTAGAAAATTTGACAATAAATTAACATATTTAAACCATTTTTTTATTTCATAACAATGATTGTGAATGTATTAATAATCACGTTTTTTCTTCTTCTTGAAAAGTTGTGAAAGATAAGATGTAAAAATTTGCCAGTTCAGTCGATATGCTATATTTTTACGGTGTAGATTTTCTTTTAAACTTTTCTCTGGGCTATATACTTGTTCCGCAAAGCGGTTAATTCCATAAACTACGTTGCCATCCCAAAAATATATATACATCTAAGATACTAAACTGCCTAAACAGTTTACCACAAGCGTTTCGCCCGCTCACCGCTCCGCCCGTGGGCCCACCCGTGTCCATAGGCTACATATGTCGCCATGAGCAATTAATTCCCTGTCACAAGAGCGTTTGGGCGTCACGGCTCCTCGTTTTGTTCCTCCGTGTAGTAATTAGGACGTTTTGAGGTTCATAAAGGAAGCGTTACTTTATATCGACAACGCGGTACATAAATCTTCATTCGTTCGTTAATTAGCTGTTTCGTTTCGTGCATCTTAAAATATGGATCTGGAGACGAGTTTGGACAATTTGTAAATTATTACAAGTATCGTTGTTTAGTAAGGTGTATTGCTAAGTTTAGATTTAACGGATGACTTAGAGACCAATTAATGCTGATATTTACAGATTTTTAGTAAGCCATAATTATAACAAGCGTAGGTCGAGCTTTGACTGGAATATATGAAGGAAGTAAGATTTTTATTTGTTTAGGTCTTCGATGAATTAAGAAAATAAATTTGCTTTTTCATAATAGTTTTTAGATTCAGCGCTAATCGTATGTTGCTTCAAATTCTTTGTTCGAGTATACTTGTATACTTGTAAAGCAATGCTTTTGTATCGTCAACTCTACAGGCGGTTCGGATAGATGTTCCTACCGAGAAGCGCCGGCAAGACACTCGGCGGTTACTCTTTTCAAAATAATTCTTATAACTAGTCATTGAGTCATTACTATCTTGTACAGGGTCGGAAAGTAGCTGTATCCACGCGTTCTTATCATCTATGTAATGCATTCTTATACACAGAAAAGTGGGCTTTCTGTATCAGCCTTTCTTTAATATATTTTTTTCAAACTGATGTAATGGCAAAACTAATATCGATATAGAATCTTAAAATGAATGAATGGACATTCAATGCTCGTTATTCTATTCTATGTTCTTAAGTATGATTGAATATTGGTTAACAACTATTCGCAGATATCATCCAATGTTGTTTTCCTTTGGATTCGATATAAAGTTTTCTTTGTTTGTTCTTTGAAAGTCGGAACAATGCCAAGAAAAGGTTTTATATTCACTAATTTAACGTTTCCATTTGTACCAGCTACCGAATAAACTAATCCTTATATGAAAAAAGAATGAAAAAGAAAATCTAATTGTGACAAATGTTATAATCCATACTAATATTCTAAATACGAGAGTCGGTCTCTCTCTTACGCTTTCACGGCTCTTCTGCTGGACGAATATTGATAGAATTTGGCTCATTTGATGCTTATATATGGGGTAACATAAAGAACAAAGAAAATCCTGTTTTTCTTTTAGGACAGAGGAAAACTCACATATTGTATTAATAGTTATAATATAAATAATATTATATTGATAATCATCGATCGCTACCAATCAAAAACCATTTTGAGTTCCAACCACCGTTGAGTTGCAAGTCCATGGCATGTCAATTCGCCATAGTAAACGGCCACGCCTATGCGATTCGCAACAGGAATCGCTCCCCGGAGCCGTGTTATTGATATCCATTGATTCTAACGCGCCACGAGATTTACAGCTAACGCCTAATGATAGAACTATCCGAATGGATCGGCTCTGAATAGAAATGATTAAGTACGCAACGATAGAATATTAAGAGCTTTACAAATGATACTCGATGTAGGAATAAATTGCTTGTGGTTTCCAATGTTTTGAGATTTAAATATGATTTCTTATTACATTTTGTAATCTGGGGAGCGAAAGGGATAAATTTTATCTTAAATAGATGCGTTTTGAAACAAAATGTTGTAACAATTGTTAAAATAAAACCATAATTTATTTGAATTTTTTGCTTCGACATGACGAAAATGAACTGTTATATATTTATTTAGTCTAGCCGTATTTAAGTACGGTTTACTTATTGCATTAATTTTTATTAATGTTTTTTTATTCGTGGTTTGTGACCTAAGACAGACTGCGCTTGCATACATAATATCTATATAATTCATGCCTAAACAATTCCAAGCATAAAGTAACATTTAGGTGGGCTTTGAAATTGTTGTAGCCTTTTGTAACCACATTTCTTAATGTTTTATATACGACACTTCATATTTAAGACGGGATTTAAACTATAGGTTTATAGACAGATATTCTTGTCATTTAACAGATTAAATGAGGCTGGAAATTGAAAGGTAATATGTAAATTATTAATAGGTGAATTCATAACTAAATACTTGGATTTATCTACGCATGATTTATAAAAACATTGTATAGAAAAGCGTATGCGTAAGCGTAGTGTATAAATCATAGATATCATAGATCTTCAGTAATTTACATTTCCTAAGTAAAGTACATAGAAAAATATAGGCTACTGCCATAAGAGACTATATGTGAAAACGGTTAAAAAGTAGATATAATTTTAATAGTTTAAAATCGACATAAAAAGCACACGTTACTACCTCAGAACGTTAAACGTGGTATCAGTCTGATCACGACAAGCCGGGCGGCGCGGGCGCACCGTTTTGGCTGACGTCACAATTCTGACAGCTCGAACATTTGTCGAACGAGATAGTGTCACTGATAACCCAATCCCTTACAACAATAAGAGCACACTTAACGTGTTTGCACCTGCGCCGACCGATATATCTTATGCCCACAAAGTTTATTTGTGACAAAAAACTCGATTGAGGTGTTTAGAAGGCAGCATGGTCTAGTTGAGACAGCCTACATTGATTGCGTTGTATAAGCAAATGCATAAGGATATTTTTGGAATTGGAGATTTTGTGTATTTGTATTATAGTCTTTTTACTATGTTAACTTTAGCTGTGATGATTACGTAGTTATATCGTGAAAGAACTTAGTAAAAATACCAAAATTTTGCTGATTAAACACTAGCCAGACCCTATGCTTGTTCTAAAACAAGTTAACAATGCAATATAACAATGTAAAAAAATGATGAAACTTAAAGAACCATAAATTCAAATTCAAATTCAAAATATTCTTTATTCAAGTAAACTTATAAACAAGTGCTTTTGAATCGGTTTTGAGTTCGGAAAGCTGTTCCTACCGAGAAGAGCCAGCAAGAAACTCGGCGGTTGCTCTTTTTAAAATATAAATCTTAGAACTAGTTACATCTATTTATTACTGTCTTGTACAGGGTAGAGGTGCACCTATATCCACACATACTTATCATCTAAGTAATCTTCAACAGTATAGTAGGCGTTCTGTATCAGCCTCTTTTTAACAGTGGTTTTAAACTGCTGTAATGGCATGGCCAAAATTTATTTCGGAATTTTATTATAGAATCTTATACCCATACCCACAAACGATTTACGTTCTTTTGCTAGGCGCAAAGCAGGAGTCGCAAGCTTATGTCGGTTCCTACTTTGTCTATTATATACATCACCTATCGTTTCATAATTCTTTATATTTTTATGTACAAAAATTACATTGTTTAAAATATATTGTGAAGCAAATGTAAGAATACCTATTTCCTTAAACTTCTCTCGCAGGGAATCACGCGGACTTAAATTGTAGATGCCACGTATGGCTCTTTTTTGTAATACGAAAATTTTTTCACTATCCGCGCATTTACCCCACAGCAATATTCCATAAGACATAATGCTATGGAAGTAAGCAAAATAAACAAGTTTTGCTGTTTCGACATCTGTAAATTGTCTTATCTTTTGAACAGCGTAGGCTGCTGAACTAAGTTTCCCTGCAAGAGTTTTATGTGTGTGCTCCATTGGAGTTTTGAATCCAAGGTCACTCCCAAAAATACAGTTGTATTTTCTGTTTTCAGTGGTACATTATTTATGGAGAGCCTATTTGCTGTTTTTGCAGCATTAGGTAATGCAAATTCAATACAATTTGTTTTCTTAGAGTTTACTTTAGAGTACCAAATTATTTACCCTGAATCAATGGGCTACTTGCGATAAACCACTGTTGACTTCGTCAATATTATGGTCATTTCTATTTACTTCAAAAATTAAAGATGTATCATCCGCCTACAGTACAATATCGCAAATATTATGAATGAAATATGGTAAATCATTTATATAAACTAAAAACAGAAAGGGACCAAGGATTGATCCTTGAGGCACACCCATAACTAAGGCCGTTCCGGATGACTGCACCTCATTTATGCACACTCTTTGAATCCGGTTGTGAAGATAAGACGCAACGAGACGAAGCGCACTGTCTTTAATACCATAATGGCCAAGCTTTAACAATAAAGTCTTGTGCTGAACGCAATCAAATACTTTGGACAAGTCACAAAATACCCCTATGGCATTCTGTGATTTCTCCCACGCATCGAAGATATGTTTCAACAACTTACAGATACAGATAATATCTAAAAATCTTATGAATATATATGGAAAAGCTAGCTGCTAAACAACCGAGTGGTTAATCGATCTAGGCCACTGCTGCTTCAGGACAACGCTAGACCACACACTGCACAACAGACGGCTACCAAATCAGAGGAGCTTCAATTAGAATGTCTTAGACATCCACCGTACTCTCCGGACCTTGCTCCAACAGATTACCATTTTTTTCGCAATTTGGATAACTACTTGCAAGGAAAAAATTCAACTCCGATGGGGCAGTCCAAACCGCCTTCAAAGATTTTATTGATTCCCGCCCGAATGGTTTTTTTAGTAAGGGGATCAATGAACTACCTATGAGATGGCAAAAATGCGTACATAGCAATGGTCCATACTTTGATTAATTAAATATATTTCATTTAAAAAAAAAGGCCTTTATGTTCCTCCCATAGAAAACGCCAATTTCATATGTAAGGACCTAATATATATGTCTACCGATACCCATCGGAACTGTATGTTGTTTGAACGATACGATATGTATGGGAGCTTTGCTAGTTAAACCAGTATTTTATTGTTTTCATCGCACTCAAAGGCTTTCTTACTACAAAAGTAATAATAAAATTATTTTGCTATAATCCGCGATACAGTAAATAGAAAATATATATAGTGTTAAATAAATAGTGGACTATCCGTTTTTTCATACCCGATACATGCAGATTTCGTAAAAACTTTCTTACTAATCTTATAATTATATTTTTAGTGCTTAATATCCTATTTCGAAAATAATAGTAAATAATAGTATATAGTCCGTAGTATATATTTCCGAAATAGTAGTATAGTGATATTTCAATGTGAATATCGATAAAAATAAAAAAGTAGCTACAAAAGGCGATCTTCTGGCTAAAAACTATGGGTTATGTTTTATATTATGTCGATAAGCTATGATCTTCCAAATACTCAAGTTCCTGAAAAGGATAAGACTAATCCTAGTGTTTTCCTTTCCAGTTCCTTGTAAGAAAGTACGTGAGGTTAATACGTGTTTTGGATTTTATTATATTTTTATATTATATATCTATAGAACAGTGACTGTCCGTGCTTTGAATCGCACCACTGTATCAGAAAACTCTTAAATGCCTACATAAATATGTGTCACCGTGAAAATTAAAGCTTTTTTATTAATCGATTCTAGACTTAACATCATTATTGGTGCTTTATCACGGGGGACGACGATATGAGACGATAAGATCGTTCAGTAAAAAAAATTGTGAACTTAGTTTTTGTGCCCCGGCGTGAGACTCAGCGTCGCCGAGGACGCACTGCGGGGTGGTTTCCCGGGAAATCGAACCTGCTTCAATATTTAACGTTTTACACCCACCACGCTGTTGTTCGTTTTGTGAACATCCCTTTGTCTGGAATCCGACTCGGGCTGTGACAATGTTTGTAAGCGTTTACGTGTCTACAATACACAATGAGTTTTTTAATAGCCGATGACTAGTGAATTTGTTATGATCGATTGCTCACGAAAAAAACCCGCGGATGGCAACCTGCCGTGACGTATCGACGTTTCAAACATGTTTATCCGTAAACGTTAAGCCTATTATAATGTTTGTTTACATAAGCTCCTTAGTATTTCGACATCTAAAAATAATAATACATAGAGCATAATATGCAGATTATAGAAATTATGACACTATTCCCGTTAGTCATATCTTTAGATGCGTTTGGAGATGATAATCACGGAAATAACTGCCCGATCTGCCTCACTCGTACGTAAACACACTCAATAGCTACTTAATTGAAATTTATTTCTCATTTCTCAGTATCAACAATCAATATTCTAAAATGTTCAATCCAATACTATTCTTACATTGATGCACCCACAAACGAGTTCTACCCAGACATAATCGTACAATATAAAGGAGTAAAGGCAAACACAATTTCAATAACAAAGGGCAACCATGACAAATAATCATATTTCACGGGCCAAAATGGCTGCGGTCAGGTGTCACGAGTGTCCGCCGCCCCCCTTACCGCGTTCCCACCCCGCTCTTTTTCTTTCCAAATAATCGATTCATTCTTAAGAATACGATCCTTTTATATTTGTCAACGAGCTGCCATTAATAATGAATTCATGATAATATCGTAAATGATTAATCTATAGGTGTATATTAACAACTGCGAATTCAAATAGCTTATTATATTTTTTTATACAATCTTATGACGAATTTATAGGGTTAGTGACCACAACTACACGTAAATAATTTATAACTTAGGTTAGTCGCTCTTCAAGTCAATTCAAGTCATATTTTTAATTTTAGGAAGGCGTATGCGTAAATATAAATAAGTATTTCATAATTCTCTTCACATACACATGCTGTTCAATAGGTAGCTCAAAATTTTGTTTTAGGTTTACATGTAAACAAAAAGTATAAATCATAATAATTATTTAAACAGAAGCTAACGGTGACTTAAGCGTAGCAATCAATTATTAGCGAAGACCCTAAAAATCAAAATTCCTGTCTCTAAATCTTAAGTCCTCGCAATAATTTTTATAAACTAATTATATTATATTATTATTATTATGTTATACTGGCTATGCGAACAACGTCTTCGCCCGAGTGGAATTCAGTGATTTACGAAACTTTTCCCGAATTTTGGAAATTTTGAGCATAAAAGTAGTTTTTGTGAGTTAATCGTGAGAGATAGAGACATGCTGTTCCGGAATTTTTTGTAGTATTTTTATAGATCTACAATTCTCTAATGCATCACTTTAGCGAATCTTTGCTGGTGTACGCAGCGCACGCGACTATAGATCCCAGCAAGCAAGTTTTTAACAACTGTGTCTTGGCGAAAACCGTTCAAAAATCCGTTCATTAGTTTTTTAGAAAATCGATTACATACAGACAGACAGCTTTTTGGGACTTCGTTTTATAATAAGTATAGTTTATTATTATTAATATTATATCAAGTCAGATCAAAATAATCTTTATTCAAGTAAGCTTTATACATGCACTTTTGAATCGTCAAGGATCAATTACATTTAATGAAGCTATGGTAGTAGTAGTAACGATGGTATCACAAATTAAAATCATTCGATCGATTAATTACAGCAAAAATATCAGTGTCGTTGTTACAATGCTAGCACTTGAAAGAGCTCAAAGAGCAGTATTGAAAGTTAGTTTTTCATTGCCTTTTTCATTTCCGACTGTTGATCTATATAAAAAAGTGAATGTTTTAACAGTGCGGCAGCTTTTTATTCTTAGCACTATATTAAAAAAACATTCACTAGTAGTATATAACTCTAACATTCCAATAGACAAACGTCGAAAATATATTGTCTGTCATAATGAAGCTTTTAGAACGAGATTTTGCCAGAGATTTTACTGCTTCTTAAGTAATTACCTATACAATAAAGTAAATAAAGCCCTTTCTATCTACTCACTGCCAAAGTCAACCTGTAAAAAGAAACTAATTTTATGGTTAAATAATCTTAACTACAATGAAACTGAAGGTTTAATAAGCATTGTAAGCTAAAATATTCTATATACATTCTATAATATAATCCTTTTCATACACACGGACACACAAGAACACACATTCACTCATTGCTCACAATCACACATACGCTCACACTCATACACATAAATAATGATACATCCAACTATATATACACAGCATGTCAAGTTTAATTGTTTCCTTTTAATACATTGTAAATTTTTACATTGTAAGTGTATTTCTCTTTTGATGTTCGAGGGTGGGAGCCTGGTTGTCTGCAGCACAGGTCACCTAGTACAGAAATCAGTCTCTCACACCACTTTTATTTGTACCCTTAAGAATGGCACTTTGAGAATTGTTATTTTTTTGTGAAGAGAAATAATAAATGAATCTTATTATTATTATTATTAAATGTTGAATGCAACCCTTTTTCAGCAAACAATACGGCGCGATAACACGAATCGAACATAAGTCAAAAATACGAGGAGTCAACGTACTTGCTTATGAGAGGATTTAAAATAATTTAACACGATATTATTTATTGGTGTTTTCTCTCGCTCATTCTTGCTGTGTCGGATAGAGGGTGGTAAAGCGTGATCTCCTTCTCTCTCACCATCGATCACGCCGGGTGTGACGTCACGCAGAGCCGTCGTGTGCGGCCCGTCTCAATTTATTGCGTCTGCGCACCGAGCCACCTCAGGAGAACTACATTTATCGTACTCTAACTTTAATATACACCCGGCTAGTATCAAATTTATACCTACTGTGCACCATATCATATGAGAACTTGGATTTAGTAAAATATTATTTACTAAATCCAATATTTACTTTTTACTTTTTGTTTATTTCGTTACTTTTTTTACTATAGTCTTTACATTGTTACATTGTAACTAAGGGAAGTTGCGAGGCAACCCTATCACAATATCTATATAATGCACGGCAATGTAAGATTGAATAAAAATATTTTTATTTTTTATTAATTATATTCATATATATTATATCATATATTCATAATATTTGTGATTTACGAATACATGGTTTTAGACTTGCAAACCCGGTCACATAGCTCAATTCGTTTTTGAGGTCCTTTCTAATATTTTAGCGTGTTAATTTTTGCGACTCTAAAATATATAATTAAGTTATTTGCTTTAATGGATGGATTGATGGTTTGCTTAAAACAAATCGAACTATATGAGACGTATTTAGAGAATTTTTCATAAAAAATTTTCTTCTACGAAATAGAAATCGTTAGTTTTTTAACTTTTATTATTTTAAATAATTTATAGAATTAGAAAGTAGAGTGAATAATAGAAAAGTAGAGTGCACTACCCGTTTTCATATCACATGCATGATCAATGCAAAATCCATGCTCTAAAAACTCTAACCAACACCACAACATTGTTGTAATTTGATACTATTTTAATTTAATTCTAAGATTTCCTATATGGAGTTAATATAATACTACCACAACTGTCAACTTCGCGACAATTTAAGCGTTTAAGTACCTCTAATAGTGCAATATGTGTTTTTGCCTGATCCCACAAGAACAACTGGAATTTTTAGACCCTACGTCAACATGAGCCCTTCGGATTAGACGTGAAAGTGTAACAAACAGATAAACAGATTTTCAGATTTATAATATTAGTATGAATTAGCAACAATTCCGTTTCATCCACGATGCAACGTTATGAGTTAAAAGTAAGTTTGTTTGTGATATAATCAAGTTATCTTGGCACTTTCTTGGTTTTCGTGAAATAAAAATAAGCCTTCTATTATTTCACGCAAAAAAAATTACAATTTCGTTAAGTTTTTGAAACGTTAAACACGTACAAACTTTCGCCTTTTTAATATCAACAGGAATAAGGAAGTGTGAATATTAAAGACATGTCTACTACTTCACCTACGCATGTTTTTGTCATATACGAAGGCCTCTTTCAAAAATATAGAGCACTTAACCATTATCGTACTTTAATCTGTAATAAGTATTTGTCAATCGCGACCTTCGTATTGACGTGTGTCATTTCAATTTCTAGATATTACACCGCAACTAATGTAACATTACAAAAGCTGTTTTAATTGATATGTGGCAGATCGCCTACTCCTTGATATTTAGGGTCATCAGTAGTGATTATGAGAATGAATGTAAAGTTGATTTGATATTAACTGTTGGCCCTATAAAGGACCTTTTGGCCAGTTTGAACGATGTATTCGAAAGACGTCCATCAGAGCAAACATCCTAAACCAAACAAAACATCATAGTACCGTAGAACGTTAAATCAAAGAGTGGAACTGAAGGGTATATTAATGATGTCTTAAACATTCTTAATGTTAATACAAAATATGTTATAAAAATTCTAAATGTCGAAGTTAATACACGATTATGGAAAAAGGAAGGAAGTCATCCAGTAATCAACCGATAAGCAATGTGGATGGGCAGAGTACTTATAAAGATTGCAACCGAAATCGCTGAAGATCTTTACAATTTGTATTCAATATCGTTTATATTGTCAATAGGAGGTATCCGCGAAAGTCTACATTTGATTGATTTACTTGATGAAGAAGATGGATTATGATAAATTTCAATTTACCAGTTATACCGGTTAATTTGCTAATTAAATTACTTGTAAATTGATTGTTTAAATTAAAATCTACTGCTCAAAACAAAGCATGTTAATAAGGAAGATATAAAATCGTCTAAATCATATCTCAATCATGAAATATTTTTATGGGTTATTAATTAAAATACGCGTATTTCCAGGAGATTTTTTTAAAAGAGATTTATTACTTGAGAATATTTCAAATTATAATTAATTATTTATTATTATTTAGTTTTATAATAATTTAGTTTTATAATATAATAGCAAGGATAACATAAAATGGCGTGCTATCTCACAATGATGCAATGCTTTTATAAAAATACGAGTTACCGCTAATGACTTCAGTAAATAGTCTAATTTAAATTCATCTCAAATGTCGTCATACGAAAAGTACATCGTCAGTTACTTCTTTTAGAAATAAGAAAACATTTACACTTGCTGATAACTTCTAGGCTCTTTTGAGTTGATTTAGACCGGCTCAGCCGCACACCGGCCTCCTATGTAGAGAGTGTCACGCCACGGTCACTTTTTTGAGGTTATTTTACTTGTTTTTGTGATAGTGGATGTGTGTAGTGCTTGCGTAGGGTGGTATTGTGGTGGCGATGGTGCAGGTTCGTAATGCATGTGTTCTTGGGAACCTTGCATGTATCAGGTGTGAAAACGCATAGTCCACTCAACTCTATTATATATATTTTCTATTTACTTTTTCGCGAATCATAGCAACATAATTTCATCATTACTATATTGAATATCGGGTCGCCGCAAAGTAACGCCTATTTTTATTATAGATTATTCTAGGCACTACTGTACAATAATGAATATATATTTTAATAATAGATTTTTACACACTTTTAGTAAACATAATCTATATATCTAATCTCGATAGATATATATACCTAGAAATTTAGGGAGTTTAATTTAATAAACACTAGCTGTGTCAACAACGGCTTCGCCCGCGTGGAATTCAGTGATTTACGAAACTTTTCCCGAATTTTCGAAATTTTGAACATAAAAGTAGTTAGTTATTGTGAGTTAACCGTGTGAGATAGACACATGCTGTCGCGAACTTTTTTGTAAATTTTTTATAGATCTACAATTCTCTAGTACATTACTTTAGCGTATTTATTCTGGTTTACGCAGCGCACGCCACGAAAGCTCCTAACAAGCAAGTTTTTTTAACAACTGCGCGATCTCTACAATACAATTTACATAATAGCGACATATACTATTTATTTAAATCATCCGTAAGTATTGCACTATCTTTTGGTGAAAACCGTACAAAAATCCGTTTAGTAGATTTTGAGAAAATAGATTACATAATCGATTTTATAATAAGTATAGAAGTATAGATAATAAATACATTGTCTGAAAACGCTTTACAAATCACCAAGCAATATGGGTTCTCACAAGTGTATTTATTTAAGCCGGGGAATTGAACCGGTTTCACCTACTTATCGGAGCCGCATGCATCAGTCGTAATTTCGGAACACTTGCAAAATAATAAAGCATCGGAATTCTCGAAAACGTCGTTTACAGCTCTCGCAGCTGTTAGTCGTTTGGAATTTATTGTCTTAGCGGGGCTCTTGCAAGCGGTGAGAAGTTGGAATATTTGCAAATCTAGTTACAGGAATGTTTTAATATAAACGTCCACATGCATTTAATTGCTAATTTATAGAATTAGGCGTTACTTTGCGGAGATCCATAATACAAAAGTAATAGTAAAATTATTTTGTTATAATCCGCTATACAGTAAATAGAAAATTAATATAGTCGTGAAGTCTATCTCCTGATGATGTTTCGGTTGCGGGGCGAAACGATTGTTGAGTTTTTGATAGTAAACGTGTAGTGCTTGTGTATTGTGGTGGCAGAGGTGGAGGTCTGTGCATGTGTTTTCACGAGTCCTTCAGGAAAAAAACGGATAGGATACATTTAGCACTATATATATTTTCTATTTACTGTATAGCGGATTATAGCAAAATAATTTTATTATTACTTTTGTTTTGTACAAAAGTAAATTGCTATTATTCATTGATAATAATATAATAAAATATACCGTGTGTTAGCCCTTATTTCTTACCGAGGTGTCGTAAAAAGCGATTAAGTTAAGTTGACCCATCGTGTGGTATCCGGTTGAGTAGAATAGACTACTCTCTTTCTTACCGAGGTGTCGTAGAATACGACTAAGGTCAGGTGACGTCAGGCAGGCGGCCGGTCGTAAAAAACGTAGCCGAATCATGTGGCAACATGTGAATAGCATGTTGTGCCGATCCCGCTTAGAATGGAATAAGGAGGATGATGATTCATCTATTTTAATATTTGTGGGTAAGAACAGAGTTGAGGAAAACGGATAAAGTCAGCACAGATCGCTAATGTAACACTACGACGCTAGGAGAGCTTCTGCGCCCCCTCTTGTACTCTCCGCACTTCGTAACCTCGACGATGCTTCTGCGCTCGCCCGTCCCTAATAATAATAGCTATATAGGCTTATAGGATAATTATAGTCAGTCAAAAAATTACACCTTGTCAAATCGGTAACGACCCGATGAAATCGTACGGGTGACCGTTTAATAGTCGTAATGGTTCAACATTCAAAAGGCGCCTGATTTTAATATGGTAAGCTTCATTATTTAAAGGGTATGTTTTTCGAGTAGAATCTTTCGAAAATATCACCGTCGCTATTGAACACTAATTTACGATTACACTAGTGTTTTTTTGATTGCAATATTTAGGGAAACTTTCATTAAAAACATCGCAGAAAACAAACTGTCACAAGTTGAGGAGCAACCTCAAGGCTAAATTTTAAGCTTTTTGTCTATTGTTTTATAATGTTTTAAAGCTGAAAGTGTGTATTTTTTTCGCTTATGGCACTCAAACGGTTTACCATTTTACTTTAAAATTATACTAACCTTAAAAATATACATATGCTTCTCTTTATTCCGGTAAAATTTGTTGTCACGGAAATTTTTTTTTTATCGGAAACAAATGCAACTAAGTTAATATGTAGACATCGGCTATACTCACGTCTAATTTTAATTGGGTTAGCCCGACTAGTTTCGAGCCTATCCGGGACAAGTGCCCCGGATAGGCTCGAAACTTACAATTAGGGAATAAGTATTCATGAGCTCTTTACACGACGTTATACGACGATGATAAAAATTAGACGTGAGTATAGCCGGTATCTACATATTAACTATGAATACTACTCACGTTAGTTTGAATTTAAAAATTGCATCTATTTTTAAATTTAAACTATTGTGACTTATATTAAATTTTACATAAATTGAATTTGCAATTATTATTATAATTATCGAGATGAAATATGAACTAATGACTCGCAGGAAATTCATCATTCATGAGTTCTATCTATCAATGAAGCCATAAAGCTTACGGCGTCTGTGAAACAGTTATTTATTCCCCAGAATATTTCAGTCGCTTCCCCTTCTTTATTCTGTCATGTTATACGTCTCATTATCTATATTTCACTTTTAAATAAGATTGTTTAATTATTCTGATGAATAATATTTCACTATAGTTATTTCACACAAGCTGCGATAGCCCAGCGGCGAGACCGTGCGACTCTTTCGAGGGGAACACGAGTTCAAACCCGGGTAGGCACCAATGAGTTTTTTTTTATTATATCTCATGTGTAATTGATAATTGCAATTTATCACACGCTTTTCGGTGAAGGAAAATATCGTGAGGAAACCTGCATATCTCTAGAGAATTCTGGAGATATGTGTAACCTACCAATCCGCATTGGAGCGTGGTAGGTCTTAGCTCCAACCCTTCTCTCCAAAAACGGAGAGAGGAGGCCTATTCCCAGCTATGGGATTGTAACAGGCCGCTACTTTACTTTTTACTTTTATTTCACACTGAATATAGGAAATAGTGTGAAAAACGTTTATAATCATTTTTTGGACATCTAAGAGAAGGGAGACTATACTTAATATATTATATTAGTGATACCCGTGACGTCGTATTGGTTTTGTGTCAAAATACCCTCAATTATGTCCTATGTTGTTGTTTACTAGTTCCCAAAAGAAAAACGTGCTTTTAAAAAAGCTCCAATTGTACCAAATATCATGTATCTTGCTCCAAAGTACCGTATAAGCGTGATACACAGAATTTTTGTTTTTAATGTTAGTATTGATTTTGATTAGCCAAACGAATAATAATCATATTAGAGGATATAACTGAAATTAAAGTTAGTAATATATATCTGTCAAATTCAGAGACGTAGATTATGCCATCATCATTTTTCTGCCCTTATCCATCGGCACAACATGTTACAAATATCTTGTCACATGATTTGAGTACGTATTTTACGACGGGCCGCCTGCCTGACGTCAACTTACTTTAGTCGTATTTGACGAACCTTCGGTAAGAAAGAGTCCGGCTAAGTAGAATAGACCACACTCATTTCTTACCGGGGTGTCGTAAAAGGCGACTAAGGTAAGTCGACCTGCCGTGTGGTATCCGGCTGAGTATAATAGACCACCCTCATTTCTTACCGATGGGTCGTAAAAGGTGAAAAACGTGAGTTGACGTCAGGCAGGCGGCCGGACGTAAAATACGTAACCAAATCATGTGACCGCTTGTTTGTAACATGTTGTGCTGACCCTGACTTAGAGTGGGATAAAGGCAGGAAGAAGTGTTGTAGGAACATACCTCAATTCTGGGATTAGAATTGTAGATATAAATTATAATTCAAATACACTCGATAGATATTTCAGTAATTTTTCAAATCACACTTTTTTATAACGATACTATAAATAAAAATATATTTTCGGTACCTTCACAACATCTGTGTTCTGTCCTATTTAGAAATTTATTCTGGCACTTGTAAGGAATGCACTTCCCCAAATGATATATCATAAATCACGACAATCGGTATGCCCTAAAGTAAGCGTGCGCCAGAGCAGTACAATTCTTTCCTTCCATGACACTTTTTTCTTGAACTTTTTTGTTTCCCGCTCGGGAATAATGAATGTAAGGTTATATACATACTGAGGACATAACTGACGCAGCTTTAATTTATATCTGACTGTTTTACAAGAAAGTATTTGGTCGAATATATTTTAGTAGAGGATTGATCATTTATTTGTTTTTCATTATTTAAACGTTTATCTATATTAAAAAGGACAATAACTATTGCTGTCGTGATCATTTTTGTATTATCTACGAGCTCTTTTTTTCGTAATTTTTGGCTTTTAGGACAAAGAACACGGTTAAAACAATCGCATGGAAAAGTTCTATTTGTTTAAAATGTGATACCATTTGTAAACTATTAAGAGGTACAGATGAGAAGTCCAGAATTAACAATTATTATTAATAAATGTTTTACAAGTAAGCTTATTTGAGAATGTCTACATTATTAAAACAATCACAAAGTGTCAATATAAATCATATCTATTTTGTGTACATTATACTAATTACGATTTATTTTATTCAATATCAAAGTTTTTTTATGTAGACTTTTAGTGCTGCAAGTGGCAAATTCGTAGTCACAGAAAAAAATCGCGGATTATAGCAAAATAATTCTGTCATTGTTTTTGGAAAAAAGTCGATAGTTTGTATGGTCCCTTAAAGTTTTTTGTTTCCCGCCCGGGAATAATGAATGTCATTAAGTCGCCTTTAATGTTGCCAGTGAGCGGGAGCGCCGCCGCCCAAGGCGAGCGTTTGTTGATACTTAAATTAGGTTGTTTTGACACGCCTCGTCCTTATGTTTGTACTAAATCTAATAAACGTCTGTTGCGTGAAAGCGATCCATTCATTATTCTCGCGTTTAGGCATTTTTTTTAAATAGATAATTTAAAACTCAATTGTCGCGGTCTTAATACTTTATATAATATTTTGATGTTTACAAAAGCATTATATAGCGAGAGAACGCAAATCCAAATTCAAATTACAAGCATTTTTGAATCGTCTAATTGAAATGAAAATGACGCTAAGACTGGTTCGGAAAGGTGCTCTAATCGAGAAAAACTCGGCGGTCACTCTTTACAAAAATAAATATTACAATATTGTATCTATAATTTTTAATAATTATAGATTACAATATCATCGTGCGTAGCTATACGCTATACGCTAGTTGCCTTATTACTTTATGAGACTCAATAATAATTCATATCTACTACGACTAGTATTAGTTACTACAGATTATCAAATCAACCAAATATGTGGTTTTCCCATTTTTTTTAAACACTTCTACACAACAAATGTGTATATAACACATTTATGATGTTGAGAAATAAGACAATCATAAATTACTAAATAATTTTTTAAAATAACGAATGCTCTCAACTGCTTTTATATATGAACTTTGAATTATCATAGACTAGCTATACGTCCGGCTTCGCCCGCGTGGAATTCAATGTCGCTCGAGTGTGGTTCTCTGATACCCTACAACGCTTTCTATATCTATTCCCATCCTCTGAACTACAATCGACACTTGTTTGTTACTACCCCACTATTTTTTTTTGTAAAACGACCTCTTCAATTTAATTTATATAACACCGTTACTTACTATTAACCTAAACCTTTCGGATTAATTGCACTACATATTTGTGAAAAATGTATAGATGTTTTATAATATGTATAGATTATTTTATACCTTCCTTTGCCTCTACTTTATTCGTATAGACTAAAGAAAACCTGCTGAGATTTTCCAGCAAGCTATATTTCATCTATTATCGTTTATGGCAAAACTATAGAACTAATATGTACACAAAAATACTGAAGCAACTTTCCATTTGATCATTTACATAATTAACATCTTGTGACAATCATACAAATGTAAACATAGAACACAGTTACATCTCGGCTACACGTTTTAAACATGTGAATGCTACTAGCTTGGAGGCGCAATCGTTCGTCAAGCCCAGACGCGTCCATTGTAGTCAATGGGTTGCCAGGTGGGCGTGCAAGTCTAAGTAGCGTGCTGACCTTCGACACCTCGTCCTGGTACAAGGGGACTTCGAGGGAGAAACATGTCTCTTAAACCGTTATACCGCGATCCGGAGCTCCATTGTGTCTCATTATACTTCCGTGACAAAGCACTAATTCTGGAGTAAATTTTGTCTACATTTTTAGAAGAAAAAAAACACATTCTCCAACCTTTTTTAAACGTTGGTTACTATACTATACTATATGTTGTAGGGTGTCCATAGTGTTTGAATCTTGGGGTCATTAACTTAATGAAGGTTTATAGACATTTTTTGATTTTGTTTTTTTAAACGTTTAATGAGAATACTAATTCTACATCCTAGAATATTGCAAGTGTTCTACCAGTCACCCTGTATAGAATAGCCAGCTTAAAATGTGTCCATCGATAAAAAGAAAAAAGATGAGGCTACCGATCTTTCTTTTTTTATGTGTGATTAGGCAGAGATAAGTGCGGATCCCTTATCTTCCCTCTCTTATTATTTGTTGTGACTGTACTAATGGCGGCTACCCTACTCTATGTATAATACCTCTATGTACAATATATTTCATCATCCTCCTGTCCTTATCCCACTCTAATTGGGGTCGGCACAACATGTTACATGATTTGGCTATGTATTTTACGACTCCTCGATAAGAAAGAGGGTGGTCTACTCTACTCAACCGGATACCACACGGAATTGTATGTACACTATATGTCATTATCTGAAATAACATTTCTGAAGTAACATTGATGTTTGTATTCGAAATTTGTCGGTAAATATTTATTTACTTAAAGATATATTTATATATAATTTAAAACTTTATAACTTTAAAAGGCAAGAATTTTCAGAATGTGATTCTAAATAAAGGTCATTTTTCTTTTGACCAATGAAACTATTAATATCTTTATTTCATGGTCTCAAGATATTTCGAGTTTTTATATCTTATAAGTATCTCAAGTTTCATCGTATCACTGAAAACGTTAAAAATACTTTTATATTCCACAATAACTATTCTAAATAACCATATTATTGAGTAAATTATTAATAAATCTTGATACCATAAAATAAGTTTTAACTCAGCCCATAATTTATATACCAACTCTATAAAATACTTTAGCTCTTGTCCGTGAAGTCTTTGTTCAACACATTCGTATAATTTATGGTACAGAATAAACAGTCAAAAGCGACAACTATTTTTGATATCATTACTTCAAATTCATCTCAAACCGAAAACTTGACGTATATCGCTTAATTTATCCTAACGCTTATTATTTGCTTTGATCTGTAACAATACGGTGGGACTCTATTAAAAATGTTCGGTAAATTAACGCAGCCGTGACGCAAGATCAAACAAATTCATAAACATTTCTAACAGTAAAATAGACGGTTAATCGGTGTCGCTTAAATTTATTTTCGTGGAACCGCCGGAAAAATATTTAAAGTCATTTTGTCGTTAGCATTGCAATTTCCTACACTCTTCGAGTTCATCGTCCTAAATTACCTGCCTAGTGCGAACTTGTCAAAATACCGTACAATTAACTCATGTGTAGGAAGGTGTTTTGAGTCGGTGTCATTTGCAGCGCTTTAAGTTCTAACAAATAGAGTAATAAAGTATATGAGACGCGGTTGAAGCGCTGTTATCTGCTGGAATAGTTGGACGGCATGGCACAGTGCGGGATCACTCGGCAGATAATTACTGGCGCGTCGCCGGTTGCCGCAACACGCACTGCTGAAAGATTGACACGAGCTCGATGGCTGCCCGATGACTTGTTTATTGCGAATACCTCGCTACCGAATTCACACTTCGCCAATTGACTTGGCATTCAATTTGACCGTTCTAGGAATTTGAAATCATCTTAATGGCTAACGTTTACAGCTGAAAACCGTTTAACCTAAATATTTTATGCGAAAATAAAATAAAATATTTACATTCTGTTTACAAGATTCTTATTGAATCTTTATGTTAATCTCAAAAGCAATGATGCTTAGTAAACCTTTTCGGGATATCTATTATCAAATAATAAATGTATCTTTGAAATCTGGCAGCTTTTATAACCGATCAAAATATAAGAAGAGAAGATAGAATAGAGTATAGAAGAAGATAAATAAAACACAAATAGTAGAGTTCATTAATAGCGTAAAGGAGGAAGTCTTAACCTGGCATCACTTCACGTTTTCTTGCATCGCGTTCTGGGATAAAAGTTTAGAGTTTGGACAAAATCATGCATGACGTAGTAATACTATTAAATGGCACCAACGTAAAAAGATACATTACTGCCCTATTTCTGCTAATATTCGTATAGATCAAATTCAACCACAATAACTACATCACGTGTGTACATTTCTTAAAATTACGATTTATTAGAGGGAGACTTATGTATCTAGGGAGAGTTTATGGGTTAAATAAGTTTCAACTACTCGTCACGTGGATATAACCTCCTAATTAATGATTTATAGAATTAGGCGTTACTTTGCGGAGATCCATAATACAAAAGTAATAATAAAATTATTTTGCTATAATCCACGGTACAGTAAATAGTGTTAAATGTATAGTGGACTATCCGTATTTTCATACCCGATACGTGCGGGATTCGTAAAAATACATGCACAAACCTCCACCACTTCCACCACAATACACAAGCACTACACACGTCCACTATCACAAACTCAACAATCGTTTCGCCCTGCAACCGAAGCATCATCAGGAGATAGACTTCACGACAAAATCGCAAAGCTTTGCTTTAATTAATTAATTAATGCCTATCTGCAATAAAAAATATTTTATAAATATTATTTTATTTATTTTCCTTTATTTAAAGGTATTAAATAAACAGACATTACTGTACCGATTTCAATTTGAATGGCATCAAGTTTATGAGAGATTTGTCGTAAATATATTCACAAATTGTGTGAAACCCCAGCGGGTGCGCCTGCGCAGCGAGGGGGCGATTTCTCATCATACGACTTGGCCTCAACCAAACACATTTTTTAACACCTCGGCCTGTACCTAAATCAACACAGTATTTTATGGGTACATCGACTTAATTTCGTTTACGTTCTGAGAACCGAAGTAACTACTTACTGCACAAAATGAATTGCATTTCTCTTGTCCAAACACATTATTAATTTTGATTTAAAGCCTTCAACCGTTATATTCTTATCTTATACGTTCTTAATATTGTTCATTAATTATTGAATACATGTCCACCGTATTCGCCTTTTGCTTCTGTTCTTAATCAAATATATTTTTAAGCCGCTAATTTTGTTCGCTTTCTGGAGTACAATTTCGTAAAAATGGCGATATATCTGAACCAATTTCTAACAGTAGCTCTCTCTAGTACTCTTCTCCTATTGGAACGGATCAAATAAAAATTACGCTGAACTTTTTACACACCAATCAACTCCTAAATTCAAATGATAACCGTATTTCAATAATAAACAACTTTATCGCTTGTGACTAGTTTCTTTTAACGTCTTACACAAATCCGACGGCGTGATGGCTAGTCAGTCATACCCCGTCTTCCACTACACACCGGCCTGAGATGTGATCTGTCCTCGCAGTACACAAACTTATGATAACGTTTTCTAAAACTTGTAAAACTTCTGCGCTATTTTACCCGATATCGCTTTATATGGCTCTACATTAAACAGCAAATTGATAATGTACAAAAACATAGTTTCCATTTCGTGGTTCTCAACTATATATTATCAAAAAATTAACTAGACATTACATTTTTTTATTGGATACAACTGAGGCGTTCAGTCAATCAAATATAGAAAAATTCTTCGACGCTTTAAAAATAATAATGTATTATTATATGGTTATAAGAAATTATTTATTGTAAATGCTAATCATTTAAGTATTGTAAGCAAATGTTATAAGTAACACACATGTCTTTTGTTTCAGATTACTAAACTGAAAATAGACAGCAATCCATTCGCTAAGGGATTTAGAGATTCTTCCCGTCTTACTGAATTCGAGAGGTAAATATATATAATACGACACTTTTTATTTCAGACTGGTTCACACAACTTACATTTATATCTAAAAATATTATCATGTTCTCTCTCATTGTTCATGTTCAAATTCCCAAATTATATAATATTATAAATAAACATTATAGAATACAATAAATGATAATGCTCAGATAATAATTAAATTTATTGTATTTATGACTCTTAAAATTGTCAATATACCTCTACTGTGTTAAATGGAGCATAAAATTGAGCACTTAAATATTCAAATACTATAATGCTTTTTCTCAATAAGGTTTTACTTTTCTGCTCTTGCATTCTACACGTTAGTCCAGATTATTAGCTTAATTAAGTATATAGAACGTCATCAATTACGAAAAAGTAACGAACAGAGAGACTTTCGCATTTATAATATTACTATGTGTATAGATATCACTATGATATTATAATAGTCTATTAAGATAATAGATTCAGTTGCACATTACTAAGTGTTAAGTCAGTTTTTTATTTAAAAAATTAATTAAATATTATGTAAAATAGTTTTACAAGATAAATGATGTAATACGAACGTGCGTAAGAATTGCTCGATAGCCGACGGAACGATCGCCTTGTATAATTCACTCAACCGCGAGCATTCATTAGCCCTCATTACGATATGACAGAATTTTGTATCTGTTCTCTAATCGAGCATCGGACACGCTCTCAGAAACAAACGCTACACTGATTGATGCCTGGGCCTACTCAATTACTACTCTATCTCTAACTCATAGCTAATCGAATCTAGATAAATGTAGACCCACTTTTCATCCGCTCGATGATTTATAATTGGCTCACGATTTCTCAAACAACTTGTTCGTTGCTCAAAAAATACCTGACGTGCGTTTTCGCCTCGGCACCGACTTAATTAAGCCATGAGACGTTTATTTTATTTTTGAATTTTGTTTCTTTTTGAGATTCTATATCACGGGGGAGCACGAAAGATCATCAGTCTTCCCCGATGACGCGCGCTTCAGCGCCGCCAATTCTAGGTAGATACAACATTTAACGATAACAAATGTCGACAATTTGACAAACAACTAAGCTGAGTGTCAACTATTTCAGGGAGACGATGGAGTCGATGCTCGCGGAGCAGCACTACTTGCGTTCGCCGCTGCGACCGTTTGATTTGGACCAACACAACAATAACTTGACATTGGAAGAGAAAGCAATACTGGCGGCTCGGTCGCAGTTGTTCCTGCGAGCGGCGTATCCTTTGTACGGCGTTCCGGCTGCGGCGCTGTGGGGACAGTGGGCCTGCTTAGCTCCGCAACTACTCGCTCAGCAGCATCTCGCCTCCGGTTCTGGGCTGCAATTACCGCGACCGGTTTATCCTGGCGGAGTACCGACGCTCTCCCAGCACCGATTCTCGCCGTACCCACCTCGTCGATCGTCACCAGGTTCGTCACCGGACTCGCTACGTGACGCAAGCCCTCATTCGTTACCACCGCATCCCCCGCACACCCCTCACCCTCCACATAGTCCCACTTAGTGTTATTTGCGTACAACGCAACAACTCGATCTCTTTCCCATGCAAGCCTAGAGGATTATTAGAAAAATAATGGAATGAATCTGTCATTACTGTGGTTGCACTCCTATTTAACTCTTAGTGACTATCTCATAAACGTTGGAATGTTAGTGCTTTCGCGAGTGGTCATTCAGTGAAACGCACGCTTCGAACCGATGTTAGGTCATTGTACAATATTGTAAAATAAAATATTTAAACGTAGGCTAATATTGTAATTAATTATTGTTTTGATAGCATAATATTATGTTCCTAATATGTTTTAATACAATAATTTCGTTAATTAAATGAGAATGGAATAGGATTGGGAGCGATTTTATTGATGACAATATGAACATATCTATTTTGTTTTTCTTCATTACTTGGAAAATTTATATTAGGTAAAATGTGCAATAAAAGTTAAAAAAACAATGATATAGCAAACATAGTTGTTTGTAGTAATATAGATGTTATAAAAATATTGTAGATACGTTCACTGTCTGTTTTAGGTATTCGAAAATTCGGATGTATTACTTATATTTACTATGTAGTTAAATTATAGTTATTATATAATATATTGATAAAGAAGAAAATTAAATGTTTGTTAACATATTATATTTTGTTTCATTTACATTTACACTTTCATATTATGTGCAATAAATAAGACCTGCACATTGCATAATTGTACATAATTACCTACTAAGAATTATACCATGATATTTTCAGCATTTATTACAATTATGTGCAAAATTATTTTTGTAAATAAAAAAACTAAGTGCAGATTACTTTTGTTGAATAGTGAGGTATAGAGAGGTTATCTTGACTAAATACCGATATAGCTTAATAGAAGGAAGAGATCTTTCATTCTAAAAGTGCACGCCCCTCCACCAAATTACATTATTTTAATGTGTGAGAAAAAATATGGACTGTACTATTTTATATGTGTGCGCGCAGAAATTTTAAAGTTGACTCGACTCTTTCGCGCACTTAAAGGTCAACTAATTGCTCGACTGGTACAAGTCAAGCATTTATATGGCGGAGAATGCACGCTTTGTATGAGACAACACGTCTATTCTGTCACACGTTCCTATCATTTGTGCACTGGTTGACCAACCAATCCGGTTAAACGGGTTACGAGTAACGTTTGCATAAAAATAAAATTAATGTCATATTTATAATCAAATTCATGTTGAAAATTCTTCAGAATAAAAAGTAAGTTTTTAATGTTTTCCCTTGAGTAATAGTAAGCGCGGTGGATTATAAACGGGAAGTTCTGCATTCGAATCCTAGAAAAAACATATTAGTATATTTCTAAAATTTATCCCTGGTCTTGACTAGATAGATACTTCCGACGTACCCTTCTAACAAAGACGTACCACCAAGCGGTTTAGCGTTCAGGTATGATGTCGTGTAAAAACCTTGAATGGTTATCATATGGTTACCCTGAATGGTTACGTTTAATCTCCAAACCCTTTCAAGTTAGCCCACTTCCATCTTAAACTACATCGGCATCCATCAGGTGAATTCGCAATCAAGATTTAGCTTGCCAACTTAATTTAATAAAGATCATATCATATATTCATTATGCAACTATTAGAATGATAAATAAAACGTAATGTACAGAGTCTGTTCATTTATTTTATTAGTAAAAAAAGAAAAAAATTCAATCGCAATAAATATTTACTATTTTAACGCTATTCACTCACGTCGCTATCTTCAGATTCAGACTCAACATTAATTATAAATTCAAAATTTTTCATATATTCTATCTCAATATCATTCACATTTCGACACGTATTTTCCCACATATTTCTATCAATCATGCCAATTCGTTCCTTAATTAAAGCAATGGCTTTAATGATGAAATAATGATAGATGTTAAGTTTTGCCCGTTTTTTTTCGCCACATAGTTTTATAAAATTCTCCATATTTTTCTATTAAAGAAAAAATTTATCTAATTATTATTTAAAATAAAAAATATTTATCCTCTTTTTTTATGACATGCTAACTGTACTTTTGGCAATAGTAGATGCGTGGTCCTACTTTCGTGTCTGTCCGGCAACTGAGTAACCAATTAGAATAACAAGTTTGCGTGTATTTCGTCTGTACATAAGTTTTTTGTGTGTGAGTGACATTGGAGGGGCGTGCACTTTTAGAATGAAAGATCTCTAGTAGTGTATAGTAATCCATAAGCACAGAATATATCAATAACTGAAACAAAGCAACTGTTCTTTTTAAGTCAAAGTAATACGGAAATCATTTTTAGGCAATGACAATATTTATCGGAGGTCGGACGTCTGGTATAAAAACTGACGTAAAACTTCCATGGTTTTTTTATTCATTAATATACAAACGAAATTCAGAGTAGCAGCAGGTCAAATCAAATCAGATCAAAATAGTCTTTATTCAGGTGAGCTCTTTCGAGCAATTTTGAATCGTCAAGGATATGATTAATGAAGCTACAACTGTTTCGGAATGTTGCTCTTACCGAGAAGAACCAGCAAGACACTCGTCGGTCAATCTTTTAAACATTTTGAATTTTTCATTATTAAACCGCAGTCTTGTATGAAGCTGAAAGGATTTTCAAATCCAGGCATTTTTATCATCCAAATAATCTTCAATTTTGTAATATGCTTTAGGAATAAGCATCCTAGTCATAAAACCAGGATATGGCACTTCAAAGTAATATACAAGCACATATTTAGTGTACAAAGAAAGCTTTTAAGAAATAATAATCAATAAGGGTAAATCAAGTAGGGTAAAAAGAGCTGTGATAGCCCAGCGGTGAGACAGTGCAACTCTTTCCTTTCGAGGGGACCACGAGTTTGAACCCGGGCAGGCACCAGTGAGTTTTTCTATTAAAACTCGTGTGTCTAATTGATAATTGCAATTTATCACACGCTTTTCGGTGAAGGAAAAAATCGTGAGGAAACATGTATATCTTTAGAGAATTATGTAATATGCGGACTGGTGTAACCAGTCCGCATTGGAGCAGCGTGGTAGGTCTTAGTTCCAACCCTTCTCTCCAGAAACGGAGAGAGGAGGCCTATTCCCGAGGCTCCCAGCAGTGGGATTGTAACAGGCCGCTACTATAAGGGTAAATCTCCTCTTTCACGCATATAGTGACCTGATAAGTGCGGAAAATAACAAGGAAAAAGAAAAAGAATCGTTCGATCTGTCGAAAGTGGTTGATTTAGAATCGTATCAAAACATCATATTAATAATAATCTAAATGGACTGAAATTACCTAAATACTAAGAAACTATCTAAACTTCTAATTAATGAACACAGATTGCACCTACGAATCCTGTAACATCGATGCTCTGTGAAAAGTCAGGGGAGAGAAGTTCCACCACTTAGTGATTATATAATATATGCGCTGCAACATGGTGGAAAACCTGGAAAGCAAGACTTTCTTATCCATCTAGAGACATTATGGAGGTGGTTAAGACTCAGTTCTATATACCTATACATATCTACAATAAGAAAAACGCTAAAGTATATATAACACACTAGTTTCGAACCCGGGCAGGCATCAATGAGTGTTTCTGTTAAAACTTATGTGTTTTATCAATTGCAATTTATCACGTGCTTTTCGGTGAAGGAAAACATTGTGAGGAAACCTATATATCTCTAGAGAATTCTGGGGATATGTGTAACCTACCAATCCGCATTGGAGCAGCGTGGTAGGTTTTAGTTCCAATCAAACGGAGAGGATAGCCTTATGTCCAGCAGTGGGATAGTAACATTCAGTTACTTTACGTAAGTTGATGTCAGGTTGTGCCGACCCCACTTAGACTGGGATAAGGGCAGGAGAATGATGATGTTAGCGTTAAGTTGCTTATTAGCCCTATCGCTAGCTCGTAACTTTAATAAAGTACCTTCATACTGATTGTACTTTACAATAGTAAAAAAAATAATTAAGTATTGTGAAATGTAACTTGCAATATGAAGCTACCTCATATAAATATGAAGACATATGACAGAAGGTTTCAATTAATTAGTCTTATTTTAAAAAGCGTGCGCTAAAACGTTATTCAAAGAATGCTAATAAAAACAACATGTCTCTTGTACCGTGGGATCGCAGAAACTGGTTTAAGTTGTCTACTAAGTCACCGCTAGATGGCGGGATTAGAATTTTCAACTACATAAAAACTTTACAACTGGCTCTATATTGTAAGTTTTAATTACTCATGTTATCGACTTCAGTATAATATTATTATTATCTCACAAAAAGGAATCCATTCATTGAAGAATTTTAGGGAATTCAGCTAAATTTTTTTAAACCTATAACAAAGGTTTCATTTTATTTACTCGTAAAAATGCTTTTTTTTATTTACAAAATTAACGCGTACTCTCTATGGAAAAGAGGACTTTTTCATTTATTAATTCGTAGTACATTATGGGGGTATTTAATTTTCCATTTTTCCTAATGGTGTCTGAGAGAAAGAATTTTCTTTATGACGATTAGCTATGATGGTAACATTGTAACAAAGGAGAATTTATTTATTTATTTATTTATTTATTTATTTATGCGGTAATCCTACAGCATTTACAAAATTCTTACTTAAATACTTTATAATAATATTAAAGCCAGGAGTGGATTACACTTACTTAAATTTACTTATGTTTAAAAAGCAGATATAGACATGACTAAAAAGTGTTAATAGGTATTAGATGCGTGTGCGTGTGTGTGTGCGTGTGTGCGTCCGTGTGAGTGCGTGTAATTGTAAGCATTTCAATATTCCTCTTCTATGTAATGCGTTGTTGGTACAATAATTAGACACAAAAGCCATATCTAACACTACATAAATTATCATAAAATTCATTAAGAAATCTTTTCATTTAGCGTTCGCTTTTATTGCTTGAAACAATCGCTGATTTATGTCGAAGACAAAGCCTGACAGATTGCGAAATTGTTACAAATTAGAACGACACGACCCGCAATTATGCAAAACGACTATAAAGTTATCTAGGAAAACAACCCCACGCCAACTATTCAATTAAAATGAAACAGTGCCGAGGCGACATTCGAGTCACATAGAGGAAGGGTCGCTCGTCTCCATCGAATTAGTTCGGCGCGTGGCCACATTACTACGACAAATTTCATCTCCCGAGGGCCGGAGGGATGCAACGCTAATCTAATCTGGATTGTAGCTAATAAATGTTGTACCCACCGACGGTTGCAAAAATTTATTGCTTGTAAAACTGTTTCCAATCGCAGAAATTGTACAAATGACGCTGTACTTTCGACATGGTCTGATTGAATTTGCCATCTCACTGACTTTCTCATTTCGTTTTCGAGTAATCGTTTTATGATATATGATTTTGTTTAATGTGGAAAATTGAAAAGCGAATATCATGAATATCATAATAGGCATCGACAACTTTTGTATTTTTTTCGATAAGCACATTTTTTTAGTGTTGTTTTGTCATGTTAAATTAATCTTAATACGGCCTTTTACATTACAGCCAATTAGCCTTTTACTTAGGAGCTCAAGCATATCATATCTCGAGTTATTTCATTGTAAAAGATGTGAGCTGGTGAGTAGACGGTGCAGAATGCTTTATGTATATAATTTATAGAATTACTTTGCGGATGTCCATAATACAAAAGTAATAGTAAAATTATTTTGTTATAATCCGCGATAAAGTAAATAGGAAATATATGCTAAATGTATTAAATGTATCTTTGCGATTTTGCCGTGGAGTCTATCTCCTGATGATGCGATTCGGTTGCGAGTCGAAACAATTATTAACTTTGTGATAGCGAACGTGTGTAGTGTAGTGCGTGTATAGTGGTTGCGGTGGTGGAGGTTCGTGCATGTGTTTTTAACGAATGCTGCATGTTCAAGGTATGAAAACGAATAGTCCACTCAATATTTAGCATTATATATGCTTTTTGTATTTATATGAAATTCTTAGATTATTGCATACGATCATTGTTCTTTATATTGTTTAATTGGAAACGATGTACCAGAGAATTTGATAGTCATTTAACTTCATCATCCTCCTGCCCTTGTCCATGTGACAACATGTTTGTAACATTTGATTTGGTTACGTATTTTATATATTCATTTAACTGGTACTCAATATTATGATAATGTTTAACCGTTGGCCTTTCCACCTAATAATGCCAGTGTCTCATTTGTCCCAAACAAAGCGTACGAGATGGATTATCGACAGGCTCCTTGGGCTGAGGGCGTTATAATGCCGTGTTATTGGCCACTGTGCTCATAATCCGCTTTTAACTGCGGCGGGCTTGGGTGAACGTGCCCCGAATGCTTATGTCCAAATTCCGTTCGAAAACGTTTGCTTTTCTTAGCTTTATTGGAGATCCGACATATTGTTGGCCATTTAGGTATACGTATTAGAGAAAGAGAAGTTTATTTCAATCCATTTGCGTTTACCAACCTTAACTTATCTGTCTTTATTAACCTATGAGGTGCCGGGGCCCACGGTATGACCAAATTTTTATAGATAAATATTTGGTGTTATATGCTACAATGGCTCAGTTCGTTAATCAGTAACTCAAAAAAAAAATTAAGATATCCTAATGATATATACTCGTGTGTAACAAAAAAATAGAACTTTATCGTGTTAGAACGTCCTTGAACGTTAGAATGTACTTGATAGACAATCTCTTAGATGTTTCTGAATACAAGCGGCTCGCAATGGTATTTTCATGGACCTTCATATAAGATACCTACTATATCGGACCTCTATTAATTGAAAAAACGAATGGTATTATCATTGAGTATTCAATCCTCTTGAGCTGTGATAGCCCAGCGGTGAGACCGTGCGATTCTTTCGAAGGGAACACGAGTTCAACTCCGGGCAGGCACCAATGAGGTTTTTCTATTAAAACTCATGTGCCTAATTGATAATTGCAATTTATCACACGCTTTTCGGTGAAGGAAAACATCGTGAGGAAACCTGCATATCTCTAGAGTATTCTAGGGATATGTGTAACCTACCAATCCGCATTGGAGCAGCGTGGTAGGTCTTAGCTCCAACCCTTCTCACCAGAAACGGAGAAAGGAGGCCTGTTCCCAGTAGTGGGATTGTAACAGGCCGCTACCTTTACCCAAGCCTCGTTAAATTATGAACATTATCAAAATGGATCGTTACTGAATTGATTATTTTTATTTATTGCCAGGTACCCTTTACTGTGCGCCGTTTGAAAACGTTCGCGTAAATGGCCACGCGTAACTCATTTAGGTGTTAAATTTATGTCTCGTATTTTCACCCTCCGAATCGATCTAAAATAACATTTTTATTAATGCTACCTTTATGATACCTATATCAAGGTACCCATAAACTTGATAACTTTATAATTTACATACAAATATAACAAATATATACTAACATATCTAAGAAGACTGAATAAAAGCTGTGATGGCTATATTGCGAAAGTGCTTGAATTTGCTAAGTCCTAGAAATTAGCTGCTGTGATAGCCTAGCGAGTGGACCGTGCAACTTTTTCACTTTCTTTTTCTTTCTTTCGGGGTTCAAACCCTGGGTGGGCACCAATGAGTTTTTAACATGAAATGTGTCCAATTGATAATTACAATTTATCACACACTTTTCAGTGACAGACAACATCGTGAAAACCTGCATGTCTCTAGAGAATTCTGGGGATATGTGTAACCCAGCCACTCTTATTGGAGCAGCGAAAAATGGAGAGAGGAGGCCGGAGTGGGATAGCAAAAGGCCGGAACTTTAGCTGCTCAATAAAAAAATGTGAACAATAAAACTCATAATTAAAGATTTAAGCTTAAAACTAATCGAGCAATCGTAACATAACAACGAAATATAGTTTTATAAATATCAATCAATAAATCAAAATAATCTTTATTCAAGTAAACCTTTTACAAGTATATTTGAATCATCAAGGATCAATTAGATATGCTGAAGCTACAACTGGTTCGGATGCTCTTACCGAGAATAACTAGCAAGTAACTCAGCGGTCAATCTTTTAAACATTTAAAATTTACATTTTGCTTAAAGTAGCGGCCTGTTACAATCCCAAAGCTGGGAACAGGCCTCCTCTTTCCGTTTCCGGAGAGAAGGGGTTGGAGCTAAGACCTACCACGCTGCTCCAAAGCGGATTGGTAAGTTACACATATCAACAGAATTCTCTAGAGATATGCAGATTTCCTCACGATGTTTTCCTTCACCGAAAAGCGTGTGATAAATTGCAATTATCAATTAGACACATGAGTTTTAATAGAAAAACTCATTGGTGCCTGCCCGGGTTTGAACCTAGAAAGAAAGAAAAAGAAAGTGAAGAGTCGCACGGTCCAGTCGCTAGGCTATCACAGCAGCTAATTTCTACATAAAGATAAATTTATTTTAAAATTTCGTTTACAAAGTGAATGTAAATCTACGCCACAGGAATAATTTGTTATTATCTGCTTTTTCATCCTAGAATATTTGTAATATTAATGTACCTCTGGTTAGAATCGCTAGGACTTAGCAAGTTCAAGCACTTTCGCAATATAGCCATCACAGCTTTTATTCAGTCTTCTTAGATATGTTTTAGTATATATTTGTTATATTTGTATGTAAATTATAAAGTTATCAAATTTATGCGTCTATACCTTGATATAGGTATCATAAAGATAGCATTAATAAAAACGTTATTTCGCCCCTCGAAAGAGTCGCTCGCACGGTCTCACCGCTGGGCTGTCACAGCTCACATTTTTCTTACACTGCAGCATTTTTATCATTCGTCATGTCATCATATCATTTTTATCATTCCTCCTCCTTCAGTCGTTTGCCCACTGTTGAGCATCGTGATGGTCCAGATCTCTTCTATTATGAATTAGCTGATGCCACTTGTCCCGGTCAGCGGCACTGTGTACAGCCACAGTCAGTTTGATATCCAGATGTTCAGACACCTGATCCGTCCATCTTTTCGGGCTCCGGGACTTGCCTCTTGCCTCTATATATTCGATCTCTTGGATTTTATTTATTTATTTATTTACTTTGACAAAATCCACAGCTCTTATATTAATTTACAAAATATTACTTAGTTTAACTTACAGCCAATTACGGATTTTAATTTTGCTAACAATATTATCAATATAATAAGGACGCCCGAGAAGTGTGTGTATATGTGTGTGTAGATGTGTTGCATGTGTGGAGAAGTGTGTGCAAATGGTTGAGTGCATGTTTATGCTATGCGTGGAAATGCTTCAATTTGTGTGTATATTTTATTAAAGTTTTACATATTCTGAATAGTATCCGGAATTTTTTTCTTAAAACATTCCTTTGAATTACTAAATATATCAACCTGGGTGTAATTGAGATTATAGTATAGTTATCATTCATTTATCGTTAAATATAGATACCATTCACTGATGCACTAAAATTCAAAAGCATAACTCAATATTTCGAGAAACGTTCGCTGATGACTTTTCCGAAAACGTCGGACTGTCGTTTCGTTTCGGTAGCGCCTGCCAAGGTCTACGTACATTTGCGGTAATAAACATGAATTTATTACCTGGTTAGGTTTGCAGTTTTGGTGAAACGTGGAGACGTGTGGAGCGACATTAGCGCCGGCTGTTCCCTCCTGCCCACCTCCCCCCCATGCGTGGCGAACACCTACCTTCAACGTAATAAAACTTTATTTGCACGTTTAGTATCTAGCAAAATATAAAAACGATCTCCGACAGCGACTTATAACGCCGTTAAACTGTTTTATGACAGCGCATAGTACTTCTACGGTTTCAAAGGTACCTATGTATATAAAGAACAAGTTAATTTAAAAAAAAGGTCTTCAACAAAAGCTTTTAAAATAATTGGACCATTATGTAAGATTTCAGCTCAATCGGACATCGTAAATTGGCTCAAATTTAACTTTTAACTAAGTAAGATTTCACCTTCAAATATATACACAGCAAGTTTAATAAAAGATTTAAAAAAAAGAATATATACATAGAATTAATTTTAGACTTTATTTTATATTAACAAAATCTAAAGATAAGCTACGCATAAGTGAATTAGAATAAGATTTAAATAGAAAGAAATAGTATACGTATGTATACTTATATACTTACATACGTATATAAAAGAAAGTCCCCAAAATCTGTATGTATGACTGTATGTGATCGATTTTCTCAATATCAGCTGAACAGATTTTTGTACAATTTTTACTAAGAGATAATGCAATTCTCAAGGAAGGTTTAATTATTAAATAATAAGATTAATTAATAAAATGAAGGCATATTTTGAAAAAACAAGTAACAATAGTCGTTTATGATATAGCAATTTAAAACCGCCATCTCGTATCACAGCGCATACTGCAACTCGATAAAGTTATTTGTGTTCAATAAGGCGAATGATCTGACTTTTCCCATTTTTCCTCCACGAACATCCTCATCCCCTTCACCACGCCCCACGCCTCCCCTCTGTGGTGCAAAGTTGAGGGCATTAGCGTGTTATCAGTGTGAAGAAGGTGGCCACCTGAACCTGTACACCTAAATACGAAACATTATTCCGAAAATGAGATCGTAGCTACCTTATCCCTGTCCATTACGTAACAAAGCCGAGATACCGTTGACTTGTATATAAAAATTCAGCGATGTATTTCGAATTACCAACCTAATTTCGAGTCTACGTATGTTTAATAAGTGTAACAGATAGTATCTATAAGCGTTGAGATGTGGGAATAGGTGGGAAGCGTGAACGTGTTTTGCAAACCAGCCGAGGGAATAAGGTGTCCCCAATTTTACTTTGTCGACCGCTACTGATAGCAGCTAATGTAATGCACGCCCTTCTTCCAAATAGGAATGTTTTCCTTTTCCTTTTTATCCTCTTATTGGGAGGTAAAAATGTAGAGCTAACAATGGCTTTTAAAATATTTTTTCTATCTCATGATCGCGAGTGCTCGATTTGAATAGGATTCTGGTAACACCTTGTTAGAAAACATACTTTGCCTGCAGTAGATTGGCTTAGTTTTTTGGCTGTATATTGTGGAATAGATAATCTAGAGTAATTAAAAAGTATATAACCTTTTATTTGAGATTTAATTTAAAAATAGCTGAACACGACCACACTTCGCTGTGGCTCAATTTTTTTTCTACGATTGATCGTAGAAAAAAAAATTGAGTCAAAGCGAATGTTGACATTATAATTTTTTTTGTATAATAATGCAATGTTTTCTTAAGAACAAGGTGAATCTATAAACTTCTTTTTTTAATTTATATGTGGTCTATATTTATATAGATTAAATCTAGGTGTATGACTTTAGGAAAAGTAATTTAAAACGATGTTTCTTATATTGATATGCTTATTTGAATTTTAATAAGTATTTTCTTAGTTCAGAAAGCATGGCCTAATGTAGAGAGAAAAATCTGAGTTTTCATTGTAATTTTAAAGGGAAAAAAGTATTTGCTTACTAGATAGGCTGGTTTAGTAAAAAGTGTTTTGCGCTTTGTTGTAATACTTAAGAAACGGTCCAACTATTTTTTTTTGAAAACATTTATTTAGGAATCGTCGAAGTTCATATTCAGCATTTTTCTTAGATAACAGACGTTATTATTTCGTTATTTCATATAACATATTGAAATATGGTCAATAATGACGGTGATAGGTAAAATTCAACACAATTTTTTTGATTTCAAGAGCGTTTCCATTAATATAATGTAAATCACTATTGGTCCATAGAGCTAATCTTTCACACGCCCGAAGTAATAGATTTGTAATCAAATCAGTGCGGTCACAGACGAAACCGAGGTGGCACGTCCCTAAGGAGCGGGGGCCCATTGACAGGTTATTGATACAAATAGCCCCACCCTCCCCCCGGGAACCCGCCTCGATAACACCAATAAAACCTGATTGATATTGTGTAAGTGCGCTCGGAAAATGTGGGAACTCAATTGATGTTACAGCCAAATTCGATTGGAGGAAAATTGAAAAAAATTACGCTTGCACCCGAGTAACTGCTTTATGGGCACGAGGTGGGGTGAGGCAAGTAAGTCACTGTCTCTTTGAGACTCTTTGTTTTTCACGGCTTTGTATTTATAGTTAGGCGTGAATGATATTATTTTTATATATAAAATTATTTATAGAATAAGGGGTTACTTTGCGGAGATCTATAATACAAAAGCAATAATAAAAAATATTTTGCTATAATCCGCGACACAGTAAATAGAATATATATATAGTGCTAAGTGTTTAGTGGACTATCCGTTATTTTCATACTCGATACAATCGCAAGCTTTGCGATTTTGTCGTGGAGTCTATCTCCTGATGAGATAGACCTCCTCCTACCTCCTGATGCTTCGGTTGCGGGGCGAAACGATTGTTGAGTTTGTGATAGTGAACATGTGTAATTGTTGTGCATTGTGGTGGCAGTGGTGGAGGTTTGTGCATGTATTTTTACGAATTCTGCATGAAACGGGTATGAAAAAAAGGATAGTCCACTATACATTTAGCACTATATATATATTCTATTTACTGTATCGCGGATTATAGCAAAATATTTTTTATTATTACTTTTATAAAATTATCGTGTCACAATATTAATTACCATACTCCTTGAAACGGCTTGACCTATTTTTATGAAATTTTCATATGGATATATGGAATTCATCAAAGTAATGCTGCTTCAATAAATCTTTTAACAATCACTCTTCTTTCTCCTGCCTTTATGATTCCTTTATTCCTCTGAGCTGTGATAGCCCAGTGGTGAGACCGTGCGACTCTTTCGAGGGCAACACGAGTTCAAACCCGGGCAGGTACCAATGAGTTTTTCTATTAAAACTCATGTGTCTAATTGATAATTGCAATTTATCATACGCTCTTCGGTGAAGGAAAACATCGTGAGGAAACCATATCTCTAGAGAATTCTGGAGATATGTGTAACCTACCAATCCGCATTGGAGCAGCGTGGTAGGTCTTAGCTCCAACCTTTCTCTCCAGAAACGGGGAGAGGAGGCCTATTCCCATCAGTGGGATTGTAACAGATCGCTACTTTAAGTGTGGTCGCCACATCGTGGTTTTCTCTTGCATTATCCCTATCATTCGTCAACTCTGACGCTACTCTTTTTATATGCATATCATACTACACAATTCAACCATCTCTTTTTAGGCCTCCCTCTGGTTTCACATTTTTTTTACGTGATTTTCATCCCTCCTCATTAGATGTCCACACCATCCCAATATTGCATCTCTCGCCTTTTCTATAATATTCTACTTTTATGATCAATCACAATCACTATCGCTTTTATAGCATATAAGAATAGACCAAACAATTAAGTAAGCCTAAACATTCAAATTGACCCCTATAAAGAGCCAAGTGCTAATATTGCAAATTGGCCTCACCACTAAGCTATTATGACACCAGATTTTTATATTATTCATAAACGAATACTACGTGGGTGTATTTGCCTTACATCTTATAATGAGACCGGTAGCCTTCTCTGAAACATGTCAATAATGACGGACAACGGTGACCCAGAATTTTGTATTAGTATTTAAGGCATGGAACATACGGGCGATAAAAATCCGCGTGTGGTAATCAGTAGGTACGTTTTAAACGCAAAATTTGCCTTCATATATCTTAGTAATATTTCAATATAAGATAAATCAGAATAATTTTTGATACTTTTACATTTGTTTGCTCTTGTATAAAAGTTTCATTCATGTTCCCGAGGTATGATGAGATTTCTTTCATAATATATGTTTGCCCTGTATGGTATGTAAAGCCACCAATTATATCAATATTTATCCAGTGGATTTGTTACAGCGAGTGGAAAGACAAACATAGAGACAGACATATAAACGGATAGATATACTCGAATTTATAATATTAGTATGGATTATCCTAATAACTTATTACATAGTCTTAACAACCTCCAAAAGATCTTATAGAATTTTATTTGGATATTATACAAACTTTTGATAAGCTGTGATAGCCCAGCGGTGAGACCGTGCGACTCTTTCGAGGGGAACACGAGTTCAAACCCGGGCAGGCACCAATAAGTTTTCTAATAAAACTCATGTGTCTTATTGATAATTGCAATTTATCACACGCTTTTCGGTGAAGGAAAAAATCGTGAGGAAACCTGCATATCTCTAGAGAGAATTCTGGAGATATGTGTAACCTACCAATCCGCATTGGAGCAGCGTGGTAGGTCTTAGCTCCAACCCTTCTTCCCAGAAACGGAGAGAGGAGGCCTATTCCCAGCAGTGGGATTGTAACAGGCCGCTACTTTACTTTTTACTTTTTATTATACAAACAGGAAAGTTAAGCTAAGTATTTTATTTTTTAATTTTAGTGATATTCGTTGAAGTTTACAGTAAAGTAAATTGCGTTACATTCTGTTAGGTGAGCGTTTTAAACGTGCGTCTCAAACGCTCCTTCTGTTTCGTGTAATAGGGGCGTAGGCGTCCATTAACAACTCATAGGCGGAACCGCTTTAAAACTGACTCGCTATCGATTAGGATAAATAGAACTTGAACACTGTTAGAGGTTGTGAAAACGATTAATAGGAACGATTAAAAAATAGTATGATATACTAGTTACGATCGCGACTTTACTCTTCGATAATTTGTACATAAAAATATAAAGAATTAATAAACAATAGGTGATGTATATAATAGACAAAGTAGGAACCGACATAAGCTTGCGGTTCCTACTTTGCGCCTTGCAAGAGTACGAAATCTATTGTGGGTTTGCGTATAAAATTCTATAACAAAATTCTGCAATCAATTTAGGCCTTGCCATACAGCATTTTAAAAACACTGTTAAAAAGAGGCTGATACAGAAAGCCTACTTTACTATTAAGGATTACTTAGTTGATAAGAATGTCTGGATATACGAGTAGCTGCACTTCTACCCTGTAAAAGACAGTAATGACTAAGATGTATATTTAAAAAAAAACAACCACCGAGTTTCTTACTGGCTCTTCTCGGTAGGAACAGCTTTCCGAACCAGCAGTTGATGATTCAAAAGCACTTGTTTACAAATTTACTTGAATAACGTCTCTACGGTTGATAATGACCCTATTAAATCCAAAATTACAATTTTCTTTACGGATTCAATACGATACATCGGTACGTAATATAATATATCTCTATTAATCATACCGGCACATAAAAGAAGTGGCAAGTGCATTTGCCCTGATCGACCTAAAATGTACGTATTTCGACCCATTTGAATCCGAATTCAAGGTTGTTTTAACTTATACAACCTGAAATTTCGAAAAAACTTAAAAAAAAATTGAATTCCAATTCAAGGTCGAAATACATACCCATAGGTCCGCCGGTACAAGCGCACTTTCTGCATTTTTTGTTTTTGTACCGGTATACTTAATACTACCTGAGGCTAGCAACCATATAACTATATAATATATGATATTAACAGTTTCTCATAAGTTTCACGATAAAGAACGACAGCATGATAAACCATGCTTACTGAAATCCGAAATAAATAAACCGTTATTCAATCTACCAATCCTTCTAAACGGTAATAGTTCAGTTCAAATTTAACAAGACACAACCGCAATAGTAACGCCATTCACAGAATGCCAATACTAAACTAAATTAAAATATGATCGGTATGATCATATAAAATTCCCAATAGACCCACAACATCAAAATAAACGGGTGATTACTAATCGTGAAATTATTCCTCGAAGTATCGAATAATGGGAGAGCAAATGTTAACAATAAATGAAAGCCAATAATTTTGCTTAGTAAGCCCACGGGGTTAGAATTTATTCGATTCCAATCGTCCTTTACAATTCGACGGAGGGTTAACGGTGTCGATGGCCACCCCATTGTGGGAAAATATCTATTAAATATTTATGATCCTCTCGCCTCATGTTAACGCGTAAAATTATTTCTTACATTTAACCCATAAGCATCATAAAAATATATTGACTCCGTTCACGAGATCGTACATTACGCGTATTGCTTTATTTTATTTTCATAGTATTAATATTTAGAATTGGGAAGTAAAGTAAGGTGTTTTATATTACGTAACATCTTTATCAAATAGAATGATCGTAAAATCTCATGATATAGAATTTTAGGCACATAGAGGTTCTTCTTTGGGGTTGGAAAATGGATTAGTGTGGCATTTAACGTAGAACTGGTGGACTGTGACAAGGCAGTTTTGAATTCAGCGAAAAATCACGACCGTTCGACGCCATGCCACCGGAAAGTTGTCTTGTTGGTGTTTCTTACATTACACACAGATGGGTCGCAGGTTTAAACTCCATACAGACACTAGCAAATTTTTCTTATATTTTATATTCTTGATAATGGTAGTTTTTCTCACGCTTGTCAGTAAAGGAAAACATCGTTATGAATCCTGTATATTTTTAAAGAAATCCTGGGATATGTGTAACCTACCATTCCGCACTATGGCGGTGTGGTTTTTCTAAACCCCAACCCTTCTTTACAAATGGAGAGAGGAGGCCTATGCCCAACAGCAGGATAGCAGCCCGTACCTTAACCTTAACTTCCTTTCATATGCGGGTTGGTAGAACTGATAACTATGATAACTATAATTTAATATATTATGTTTTACTCTTGTACTATATACGTGTGACACTGTTACTAATTTTGATCCTCTTTTTATATGACTTATATTTATGACCTGTCACATTTAAATCCGTATCGAAAATATTTGTATGAATACGTCATGCCGCGGCGGGTACTCTTGAGGGCTTAGCAGGTGATGGATGAAGGACCTCGGCCTTGGCATCTCGAACACAATAACCAGCTTTACCCAGATGTGGGACTTGATAACTTTCGGCAAAGGTGCGAAGTCACCTTACTGATAAAATCGACTGTGAAGTTAGTCTTTCGTGTTTACTGTTTTGACGTTTATTTAATTCCAGAAGGTCCTCAAATTTAGATTTTAATCAAATATAGTTTTGGTAACATTAAATTTTTAATGCCATGTGGTATCTGGCTGAGTAGAATAGACCACACTTATTTCTTACCGAGGTGTCGTAACAGGCGACTAAGGTTAGTTGTCACATCGTGTGACATCATCGACATACTGATTTCCCTGCGAGCGAAGCCACTGGCAAAGCTAGATGAATGGATATTTTTTCTGGAAATAATACCACAATACTTCTAACTATTCCGTGTAGTTCTGTTTTGTTTAAATAACATTTCGCTACATCCTAACATTTGCAATCATAATATAATAACAGTCAATCCGCCTTGTGGTATCCGGTTGAGTAGAATAGACCACCCTCTTTCTTACCGAGGCGTCGTAAAATACGACTAAAGTAGGTTGACGTCAGGCAGGCCGCCAGTCGTTAAATATGTATCCGAATCATGTGACACATGTTTATATGTGCCGACCCCACTTAGAGTGGGATAAGGGCAGGAAGATGATGATGATGTTGACATTAAATTTATAAACTATGATTTTATCACTTATTCGATTAATAGTGTTTGATACTGTTACAATCATTGCGCTGTGTAATTAAAATGAATGAAACTTCAAAAGATATATTTAAAAGAAATCTTTATAAAGTTATTTTCAATTCTATATTATATTCATTGCATCTCTGAAGTCTATCAATGACCAAATTATAAAAATAAAGCTTTAAGTATAAAATTAAATTTTTATAGTTAAAATCCAGAATCTGCTTTACAGATAACGATGTTAACGTCACGGATTTCACTGCGGCCACAATCAACTTGAACTGGCACAATTATAAAAAAACTACGTTAAACCTACCAAATATTAAAGAAAAAACTTCTTATTGATAATATTTTAATCCATAAAAATGTTCTTTATGGTTATAAATAGTTTGTCACATAATTAAGCTTTTTGATAATTTCCTTGTAAAAATGTTCATTTTATTATAATATATTAAAATTTTTATTTTTTTTTATTTTTTAGTGGCATTATTCTGCTATCATTTGGCTTCAATTTTGCCATTGGTGTGTGCCTGATTTATTTTGGTTGTGTATTTTGCTTACCAGATATATTTTAAACAGATTCTCTCTACAATCCCTTTTGAAATTTTAATGAGGGCAGATTATTATTGACTTTTTGTATTTTTTCTCAACTCGGAATTAGCATTTATGATTCAACATTCTAAAATAATAACTAAGAAAAAAGGAAGTAGGAATACGAAGTGTCAAATTCAAACCTCACGGACGGGTAAAATAGATCTGACGTGGACGTTATTACGACAAGAGGCGGATTGAGCTAATGACAAATTCTTAAGATATCCTAAAAGAAAACGCCCACTCACTGCTATTTCGCATTATTTTATTATATTATATTTATGAAAAAAATTATTTGTATTAATTTATAAAATAAAAAGTCGAATAAATAAAAATGAAATTAAAGTTTCTTGCGAACTATTGTTATCAATTCACTAAAAGAACTTTTAAAAGTGTACCACTTTTAAAGGTTGCTTTTTAAGACTTTTAAGACTTGCTTTGTATATTGTGGTATGTGTTTGAATTTGGTAAAACTGTAAAACTATCTTTTGGTAGATACTTTAGATAACCCCCAAAATTTATAACCCCCAAAAAAAAGTCCCGTAATTATCATTGTCGGATAGATATTCCGTTCAATTATATATTGCTCTTCTATACTTATTATAAAACAAAGTCACAAAAAAACTGTCTGTCTGTATGTAATCGATTTTCTCAAAATCTACTAAACGGATCTTTGTAAAAAAAAGGTAAAATCGTAGCTTTTGTACTAAATGAACAATTAACTTAAACTATTATTTTATTGACTCGAAGATACAACAAATTCACAGTAACAAAAAAATATTTAAGTTTCGTAAAATAGGACGATAAAAACGTAAATAGGGTTCAGTTGGCCAGCAATAAAATTATGAATGATGTGATAGCTTAATTGGAGCTTCCGGAATGAGGCCATAACGCTACAATTGCACCTTTGAAGTGGTGCGACCAGCTAATTACAGGACACTCGGAAGCCTTTCACTTGTGGCCCTTTACATACGATCCTATAGACAAATGTCAGTGTGGGGCTTTTAATTATGAATTACGAATTAATTATGGCTATATTTACCTGAATAAAAATAAAATAAAGATCCGATAAGTAAACTAACGGTCTGTTAAAATGCATGTTGCTTCGGGCTGTGAAGCTTACTCGAAGTTTTATGACGACATGTTTCAAGTATTCCAAATATCCTCTCCAAAAATTTCAATTCCACCGTTGTTTTTCGAGAGCTGAGATTTATATCTTTCATGTACCTAACTAGGATATAAAGGTTTAGTATAATACAGGCTCTACGCTATAAAATACCTTAAAATGTTAACAAAATTGACATGAGTGTTGTGAAACTAATTACTTACGCCAAATATTGTCTATTATTGTCCATTATTATTATCCCACAAATGACTGTGTTTTGAAAAAACTGCACAAAATTTCTTTCGATTGTTTTTGACTTCTGAACAAACAGACAGAGCGATGCGATTGCGATGAAGTCAATGCACACGAAATTGCGGACAAATGCTACTTGTATAAGTCAAATGTTGAACCTATATTTTTCTTATAATACTTTGTTGATATCACATATCAAAAAAGCATTAATATATTAAAATATATATATCAATAATAGCAATAGCATATTATTATAATAGCAATTTTGAATAAATTAATTTCATAAATGAAATGAATCCAATTCAAATAATTAAAGAGTCGATATTTGTATATCTCTAATTCATGAAGCGAATGACTAAAATACAGAAATGAAACAGTACGGAAAGTGTATATTCTCACTTTACATGTTTTAATTATTAAGTCGGTACGTTAATAATTTCAAAACAACAGCTGACACATAAGGTTAAAATGTTTATAACCCTTCATATGAACACTCACGCGTGAGTTGTCACTTCGATTCATCATTTTTATGAAACTTAATTTGACATTATCTGTAATAAATATAGGATAGAATTCTATTTTAATAGCCAGTATTACAAGCTAGAAAGGATGTAGTATCTCACGTCACAGGACGGACGGACGGACACTCGGAGGTCTGATGGTCGATATACGAGGACATAGAGTACTTAATTTATAGAGGCGTAATATATTTTTTGTCTATGTACTATAAGTCCGTATAGAGATATTATACCAGAGTAAGGGAGCCATAGATAGGCCTGTTAGTGAGGGTGTCGCAACAAATAATAAAAGAGTGACGATCACACATATATACTTATCTTTGTCTAATCTCACATAAGAAAGAGAGACAGATAATAAGTCTCATTCACATTCTTTGTAGTGTCGATGAACATATTTTACGCTTCCCTACTCTAGTATAATTACTATATGCTCTTACAACGTCACCGGACGAAAAGGCTAGCCTCTACTGTGAATATATCAGCGTAATGTACTATGTCGTTATTTTAATTACTCCATTTAATAGTTTACATATATTCTTATCTATCTTAATAGAAGTAATATCTTGATGGAAATGATATTGCGGAAAACGTAGCAGGCGTCCTTAACGTTACCCGAAGCTATCAGAGCTTCGTTCTACTTTCAGCATTTCCCCACACTTCTATGCTTGTCTATCCCAATGAAAAACAATTAAGTGTTCTCGTAACTTAAAATTGTTTAGTCCTAGGGTTTCCTTTTTTTTACTTTTTTCCTTTTGTGCTTAAGCATTTTACAGAATGTCAGAAGATTTGACATTTGATAAATGTGTCTGAGCAAATAATTGCACTGGTAACTGCTATTAATTTCGACCTATTAATATTCAATATTATTTTGTTAATATTTATGATATGTGGTATTCGGTTGAGTAGAATAGACCCCCCTCGGGTCTTACCGAGGTGTTTTAAAGGGCGACTAAGGTAAGTTGACGTCAGGCAGGCGGCCGGTCGTAAAGTACGTAGCCGAATCATGTGACAACATGATAACATGTAACATGACAACATGTAACATGTTGTGCCGACCCCACTTAGAGTAGGATAAGGGCAGGAGGATGATGACTATTTTGCTAATATTTAAAGGGCCAAGTAGTCCGACGTTGGTAAAGCGAATACGATATTCTCTATGCGATATACACTCCATGGCGATACTCGATGCCGTTGATAATGCAATCGGTACGGATGCTGCGTCGATACTCTCGTCTCCTCGGGCAGGGAAAAGCTGCCAGGCATTAATATCCCTTACAGTCAAGATAATAAGGTGTTTACGGTCAATGTTAATTTGGTGAGCGTTTATAACAGATAAATCAAATGCACCTGCTCGTGGCAGTGGTTAACATCGCGCAATCTCAGCACGCTTAAATAACACGACTTTTATTTGAAAAAAGTACCATTTTTAAATTTTATTTCGTCACTGTCGTCTCAAGTAAGACTTTCACAGCGTTTTTAAAAATATTTATTCAGTTTTTTTACGGCTTTTGCGACATTCGGAGTTGTGTAGTATATCTTCTAATACTATTCATGAGAAAGTCAGTCTGTCTGTTATGCTTTCACGGCCAATCTTCTGAAGCTATGACGAAATTTGGTGCAAGTGAAACTTTCACACCAGGCAAACATAGGATAATAAAATTCGCATTATTGTTTAGGGAACGGGAAATAAAACTAATATAATATAGTTGAGTGTATTTTAAAACAAGTTAACGCAATGAAGTCGAGGGTACGATTAGTATAAAGAGATACGTAAAAGTTTCAGGCCGCTATAGCTTTTTGCCTTACAAAGCTGAGGAAGCCATGTAGTTTAGGCGGAGCCTATAGTTTAAAAAGCCTATAGTATTGAATGGACATTAGGTCTGAAGGTATTGAAATTACGACCCCGCATCCTAATACAACTGCCGGTATCCCTAATCCGGACGATCTCAAAAAGGCAATAAAGTTCTTTGACAGAGAGAGAGAGAGAGTATCACACATGAAGTCGTATAGTACGGATATCGCTTAAAGAAAACTTTGTTTAAAAGTGGAATAATTTCTTTTTTATCACATATTGATATTAGTGTGAACATATGAGAAGAGTGCGTAATGCACGTCATAGAGTTCAAATTGGACGGGGGCAGTTTACGAACATGCAAAAAGAGTTCGTACACTGTACGTCATAGAGTTTAAGATTGACGCTAATTCTCTGGAACATTCACGCTGTTTACGAATCATGTTCGGTATCGCCACTAGGACTCGCGTGCGGTCGATTCTCGAAATAGTTTCGTTCGATATATAAACGGACGTATCGTTCGCTTCGACATTCAGTTTGCGAATAGCGATAAAAAGCGAATTAAGAAGAAGCGAAACTAAACGTGAAATAATAGTGACCTCGGCTTAATTATTGGACAACGGACTGCGTAGAGACTTAAAGTACTAATTTTGTAGTGAAATGCTGAATAGAGTGTTTTTAACGAGTCAATAGGTATTTTCATCCAAATCCACAAGCCCTGTACGTAACAATAGACATCACATATTTTTTTACATCAGCTGGTTCAACGGGTATGGGATTGTAACACGGGGAAATAAAGTAATAAAGTTGATTATTCATGATAGCATTAATAATACCTATAACATTCGTTGGAAGTATTACTGCTACCCGTTAGGCATTTCTAATTCCCTTCACGGTTCGTAAATCCACACATTGTAAGCGAGCTGCCGATATTAGTTTTTAACAGACTTTTATTACGTTAAATACGTTGCTTCTGAGGAATAACGACTGTGGTGTATTTTAACTTCTTTATAAGCGTATTTTAACCTAAATTTTTATTCTGACACACATATCGCATATCACCAGTTTCTCTAGTGTAAATACATAATACCTGCAAGTTAGTCGGCGGTGACCGTAATAGTATATTAATAATTTCACCAACACTTTCGCTATCTTCTAACTAAATCACCTTTAACACAACGTTTCAGCAACTCAGGGGCATTTTGAGAATTGTATCTAGCTGATCCTAAAGGGGTATTGTCGAAAATTACCACGCTTGGCATGCGGGTTGGTGATCGCAGTGCTGACCATGTCGCACCGACAGTGCTGCTGCCCACTATTGGTATGTGGTGTGGAGATCCCGTGAAGAGACCTATGTCCAGCAGTGGAGGTCAATCGGTTGACGAAGAAGAAGAAGAAGATTCTAAAGTATTTATTATGTTGCAAACTCCTGGTGATTTCAACCATGCCTATCAGCTACTCCGAGGTGTATATAATGTTGCCACTGCTGTAGATACTGGCGTGTCGTGTCAACGCAGCGCTGACGACGGAGTGTTATGGGTTAAAATGATTTTCACGTTATTCAAAATTTTGTGAATCAGAAACTTACCCAGGCACACTGTAGTTTAAACCAAAATTGTTTTTTTTGTTATTGGCTAATAATTCGATACTAAACTTATACAACTAACCATTAATGCATACACGTACACACATCTAAAAAATATATATAATGAAAATTTATATTATCAAAATAAAACGAAGAAATGCATTTTTTGTATAAAAGTAAGTAACGGCCTGGTTCTATGCCGACTGCTGTGCTAAGGCCTCCTCTCTCCGTTTTTGGAGAGAAGGATTGGAGCTACGACCTACCACGCTGCTCCAATGCGGGTTGGTAGGTTACACATATCCCTAGAATTCTATAGAGATTATGCAGGTTTCCTCACGATGTTTTCCTTCACCGAAAAGCGTGTGATAAATTGCAATTATACATAAGTTTTTAATAGAAAAACTCATTGGTGCCTGCCCGGGGTTTGAACCTATGTCGTCTCTAGAGAGTCGCACGGTCTCACCGCTAGGCTATCACAGCTTATTTTTTTTGTATTAAGATACTTTATTCGCTTTCAACCTCAATTTTTTTCCCACCATAGGCCCATATCTCCCTTTCAACCATCAACGTTCTTACGCACGACAGACAGATTTAGAAAAAAACAAACCAGCCAGTTTCAATTTACAAAAATCTACAAAAATAAACTGATAAAATATTAAGGCCTGAAGCCTTCTTTTCAGACATTTATTATATGGTTAATAAACAGTTTAGTTTGTCAAGTAAAAATACTTTTAATCGGCAGTAAACAACATATATCGAGTCTAAGAAAGTTGATTATTAACTGTTAATGTTTCATGTAATAACACAGTTTCGTATAGATCGGCATATAATCGACACTGACGTTTCCACGACTGAGTACATAAAGGTCGTTTCACATTTTCTGATAGAGCAGAAAAAGCAACAACTGACACCATTTTTGACTGGTCGAATATTGAATCAATAAAATTTGAGCAATTTACGTTTATTAATATTATTATAATTTATTATTATATTTTATTTTATATTATAATTCATTCATAATTTACTATCGAATAATATTGTTACACAAACATGCGCGCGAAGGTGCCATAATAGAATTGAATATCCTCGTATACCCTCATTCAAATGTCGTTGTAAATTAAGCTTATATACAGCAATATTTTTGACATATTTTTCACTAACCTTAGAATTAAGAAGCTCCAAAGAAATATGCTATGGCCTCTTTCGAATAAATTAGTTTAAATAAGTAAAATTAAGTGTAACTCGAAAAATTAATTCACCAAACATTTTACATGATGATACATCTTGTGAATATCGGTGAGGAAAAATTACACACTCGGTCGTGCGTCCCCATACTAACTAAGTACTTACTACTTGTTTTATGGATCAAAACTAGTAAATATACGGTATATATATATGATTTGAAGTCAATACCTATATACACCCAGACTCGAAGAGCAAACAAATTGTGTTGAAAAAAATCAAATGATTAAATCACATCAGGATTTTTAATTTACGCAGCTCCAATCGGTTAGTCTAGTATAACATTAAGTGCATAAACCTCGTAAATCGTGTGTGCGTATTTTATTTGCACCTAAAAAACTTCCCGTCTAGCAATTTTTATTGCGATATGATCGATTCGACCGATTAGGCATTTCCGCTGTATTAACAAAGTCGATAAAAAGTAGTTTTGTAATATAGATAGATGTCTAAAGTGATAAAAATTATACGTACACTACTACTTAGGTACGCTATAATTATAAAGAAAATATCTAGTTACCAACGATAGTAAAATAGAACAGATTTAGTACACATCTCTAAACTATTTTGAATCTCGCTTATTTTCATTTCCATAAGTGTATTAAAGGTATAAATCCGGAACTGATTTTGAAATGTATGTGTAGTACGCGACAATAAATAATGCACATCGAGGCTTAGAGAGAGAAATCGGCTAGATTCTGCTTCATAGAGCATTGTCTCTGTCGCACAGACTGACGAATCCGTGTGATAACTGAGTGACAGTGACAGCGCTCTACGAAACCGAACTGGCCAGCTGTTTCGTTCTAAACATCGATGTGCATTATTTAATGCCGGGTACAGATTATATTTATACACTAGATGTGCCTCCGGCTTTGCCCGCGTGGAAATCAGTGTATCACAAAGTTTTTCTGGTGTAATTCCCCTCATTTTATTCAGATCTGAGTTAAAAATAGAAATTTAAAAAATGAAATTAAAGAAGAAAAAGTGCTTTGAGTGTTCAGCAAGTTGATGTGCAAAGTACCTACGGTGGTTATTTATGAAAATTAATATCTAAAATATGTTGATCAATAAATAGCAAGACAATTTCTAAAGACACTCTATAGCCTCTTAGTATAATATTATTATTATAATTAGTATAATAGAATGAGGAAATAAAATGACTAAACAATGTGAGGCTACAAATAAATATGTTTGAATAATATGAGGACTAATTTTTTAATATAGAGATATTATACTGTCGTAAGTGATATATTGCATCCTAATGATTGTCTTATAATTCACACAATGTGTGGATGACCTTATCCACTTTACTTATTCGATTGCATCGTGAGCACACATTGTATTTTTTGTTACTAACATCAATTTTTCATTGTTTGTCAAGCCATTTGTTTTAAAATCATGTTAACAGATCTGTAATCATTATTCGTTGTCAACAGTTAAGAATGTGATTTGGCTCGAAACCGCGATGCGAGCCTGTTATCGTGGTTCGGAGCATCCAAGGCGTGGTCGCGCGATCTTATCACACCCATTAGTGAGTGCCGCGCCCAGCCACTATCAGCCGCATCGCTTGCACACGAACACTATCAAACATCACATTTCAAACCACGAACAAACAAAAGTTAACCATGAACATAACACTATACAGTTACAATCATAATAGCACAGGTAAATGACTTAGTAGACGAAGTAAAAGCTTCGTGAGATCAACCTCATATTTCTCTGTTCAAAGTTACTTGGTAATATTGTTCGACGCATTTTTTCCGCGTTATTAGATTTTCGTATGGGCAATCTCTGTTATATCTCGATGTGTATCGCGTCGGTAATTTGCGTGACGCAGCCGTTTTTGATGATGATAGGTTCCGTACGCGACGGCCCTCATCAAACGTTTGTCATTCTCTCGTTAGAGTTATTCAGGGAATGTTTCACCCACGTTCACTTGATATGTGCCTAATGCGTTTTCTATTGAATATACTGTCCGATATCGATCTATTTCTCAGAATATCTGCCATGCTTTTATAGTTAACTATAAGCATATAGAAAACCATCAGATACCTGCTGTTTGTTAATTATAAAAACGTTTGGTTAAAAATCATAAGAAGCTTTGCACGTCCTATGCCTACGCCTGAGCCTATCACTTCGGCCAAACTACTAAAACTGTTTCATATTCAAAATCAGTTATAATTATTATGGAATGAAGTTTAATTTTAGTTAGTGACCACATCCAACAGGATTCCTCAGAAGAAATTTATATCGTAATCTTTTGTTTCTTTTTTTTTATAACTTGCGCAGCCACTGGATCTGTTTTTCGCTTTAATCTGAAAATAATATAAAAAATTGAATAAATTTATATAAAAAAAACTCATTGGGTTGCAGTTGAAGCGACTGCTAGGCCATAGTCAACTTGAACTTGATTATATTAATCATTATTTTAGTTTAGATCACTCATGCTATCGCGATATCACATGCGAGCGCTATGCAAGCGCTAAGCTTAAACTGTTTCCTATGAAGTATCGATCATTATCGATGGGAATCACGAACGCGAGTAATATATGAAAATTATCACAATTTATGGTGTCATTGCACTTCCTTCCATCGATATCATTGTGGTTAGATCGATATCATCTTTAGGTGCGAGCTAACGTCAAATAGCCGGAATTTATGAGTCGCGGCGCTTGCGCAGGCGTCGTGACCGGATCGTATGGAGAAAACGCGCGAGGGGGCAGGGGGTGTTTGTCGGCGAGAACAAAGAACGGTTCAAACATGCCGCCGTGTTCCCACTAATAAGCAATAAACAAGGGGGAGGGGCTTTGACGCACCTGAGGGATCATATCGCGATATGATTCTCGTTCCTTGCACGAGGATCGTATAACTTGAAATCCTGCAATATTTGTAAATTACAGAAATATTTCCAATACTGTAAAAGAAATAATTTGAAAAATGCAAGGACCATGTCTGTGGCAAATTTAATGTCCCATAAGTATTTTAAAGCTTTCCCTTGGAATAGGAACTCTGTTATTATGATGTGCTTATTTTTTTTTTTGACATAACTTTGTGATTTATTGAATATCATTGAGAGAATTAGAATAAGTATTTATGACACAAATAGACGGCTGAAAACATTGTTTTTAATGTTATTTTAATCATTAAAATATAATTAAAACTAACATACTATTTAATAGTAAAATACGCCGATATTTTTGCAAATAGAGAATTATTATTAATATTGGCATAATCCGCCGTGTGATATTCTACTGAGTAGAATAATCCACCCTCATTTCTTACCGAGGTATCGTAAAAGGCGACTAAGGTAAGTTGACGTCAGGCAGGGGGTCAATCGTAAAATAACTAGCCAAAACATTTAACAACATTTAAAAGACGTTGTGCTCCCCACTTAGAGTGGAATAAGGGCAGGAGAATTACGATGATGATATTGGTATAATGCACTTATACAGGCATATCTTCCCCATTATATTATTCTCTTTATAGCCCGCAAAACCTTGACAAGGATCGCAGGACAAGCTTTACAAAAAAAAAGTACAGGGTCACTGCCACCTACGAGAATAGGGCCAATCTTAACCGTTATAACAGCATAGCATCTATGTCGTAAATATTGCATGATAACGTGATACAATTTTATGTTCCCATTTAAACTAGTTCAACCACACGCGCTAGATACACGATACATCTATAAAAGAATACACGAAGTTGCTGATTATTTACGAGTTACAATCTCACGCAGTCACAGTCGAGTAGCGAGACCAGCCGACCGTGTTGTATGGTTTTCAATGCAATTAAAAAGCAATAAATGTTGAAAGAAATTTCCGCGGATATTACACTGGTATATCGCAAGCGATGTTAAAAACTTTATTTATAGTCTAAACTTTATATATAATCTTTAGTTATATATTAAACATTATTTATTTATTCCGTAATCAATTTATTATAGATAATAATTATTTTATAAAGTACTAAAGCTGTAAAATATGGCCGAAACTTGATTTCAACAATAAAGTGTTCGAGAATATATTAAGGTACACTAACAAAAAGAGTAAGTAAAAAAACATCACACATGTTAACATGTGCGATATTCTTTTACTGCGATGTATCAAAACGAAGATCGTGTCAAAAAAATTCATAACGCACGCATATAGTTATAGAGCATAGTTATTTTAAGAGAAAATATTTCTATAAAATGTATATAAAATCGGAACTTTTGTCTTGAAGAAGAAGCTTTTATATCACAAGTGTCTTCTACCTTAAATTAATCTATGGACGTCCACTGGTCCTGCAACGTTTCCACTCTATCCACCCACGAGATCCACTGTCTGTGTGTATATATGTATAGAACGCGGCAATAATGCGCATCGAGTCTTAGAGAGAGAAATCGGCTAGATTCTGCTTCATAGAGCATTGTCTCTGTCGCACAGACTGACGAACCCGTGCGAAACGTCACATACTAATTGAGTGACAGTGACAGCGCTCTACGATATCGAACTGGCCAGCTGTTTCGTTCTAAACATCGATGTGCATTATTTAATGCCGGGTACTATATGTATGTATATATTAATCAATACGAGGAAACAACTGTTATACAAGACAAGAAAGCAGTATTTCGGAAATGAATGACTAGAAAATCTCTCATTACTTTTTTGGCATTCGATGTATATCAATCTTATAGCATATAACTGAATAAATCAGTATATATTTAAATTCATTCTTTTGCGTACATATAAATCTGATTACTTTTAAATTGAGAGTTTCAGTTAATGTAATGAAGCATGTAAGATGTCAGTAAACAACTATGAACGGAAACGAAACTTGTTGCATGTATCCAGTTAATCGAGGTTGCAATATTCGCATCTAGAGTACCGTAGCAACTGGCACTTAGCATAGATTCAGTGGAAGACTGGTATCTAAAGATAGGTATATGCTAGTGCAGGCTATAATTGTGTGTGGTTAGCACTGATTGACAGAGCAGTTGGCGCGAAGTGGCACGATTATGGGCTCTTTTCCATTATCTAACGTTGTATGTTTATTTATAGTTTAAACAAACTGCCTACTACGACTTTCATTGCAACGTTTATCCAAATAAGATATATTCTATGTATTTTGTTACAACATGTTACAAATACAACCTGTTTACCACTATATAGGATATACATGAGAAACTCCTTTATTTTATTCGAGTAATGATAGGAAAGGAAGTCTGAAACTTGCGCTCATTATAGAAAAGACGAGAGCTAAAAGATTGGGATGGTAGGACATGTAATGAGGGATTAAAATCATGTGACTAAACGATTGTTAAATATGAATGTGGATGGATATGTTACTAGAGCAAGGCCTACGAAAGATAGGACAGAATGGATGAGATAAACATGTGCCGACCATATTTTGAGTGGGATAAGGGCAGGAGAAAGAGAAAAACAAATATAAAATATAAATAAATAAATATATGGCACACTTACACACGATCGTCTTTACCCCAAAGTAAGTAAATTTATACCTGTGTCATGGGTGACGGATAACTGGTAAATATATTACATATGTGTATATAATTTTAAATACATACTATATTTTATATACGTATAATCACCCATAACACAAGTAATAAGTTACTTACTTTGGGGACGGATGACCGTGTGTGTAAGTGTCCCATATGTTTATTTATTTATTTATACTTAAATACAAGTATAAACCCAGGCTCGAAGAACCTACAAATTGTTTATAGAAAATGTTGGCCTTCGGTGGGAATCACTACACACTGCGCCAACGGGCCAGTCAAAAGCTGTAAAAGAATCTGAAAATCCGAAAAATCGAGTGATGTATATTTGAGTACACTTACTTGTAAGCGTGTCAATACATCGTAGTGTTGGGTATAGGTAGTTTTATTAATTTATAAATTGAAATCCAACTCTCGAGTGGCTCATTCGCCTATTCGCATATTCGGCTTAGTATCAATTTTATATAGTGCTAGCTGTGGAAATCAGTATATCACAAAGTATTTTGCACGTATGTTCGGAACCCGTGGAAATTTAAACGCAATGTACTAATAAAAACCTTATAATACTAATAAAAATCTTTTAGTAGAAACCGTACACAAATCCGTTCAGTAGATTTTGAAAAAATCGACTACATACAAACACAGCTTTTTGGGTCTTTGTTTTATAATATTTATAAAAAGAGCTGATTCACTGCTTGTGTAATAGATTTATATTTTTCTAAGCAAAAAATAAATATATTTTGTTCATTAATGTTATTAGTAATAAGCCATTTAAGCAGAGTTAAATAGTAATTTAACTCTGCTTAAATAGTAATTAGTTAAATAGAAATTGATTCAATTGCGGGCGATAATTTTGCGGATAGCATTTACGTCATCGTCCCGGTGTAGTATAATGAAAACTAATCTTTTAAACTTCTCAGTTATCACGTGACTCGCGGTGTAGAGAGGTGCCGTCGTTAAGATCTACTCTAGACAACTTAACAACTAGGTGTGTCAAATTAGATACATTACCAACTTGGACCTGGGAATAAGATATAGGTAAGTTTAAATAATAACAAAACCCATATTATATTATGGATGTATTCGATTCCAAATATTTGATATCTACGCGTACGCGTTCGAGTTCGAACTGCAATATCGTCGTCCTCTTGCCCTTATCCCATTCTAAGTGGGGTCGGCACAACATGTTACACACATGTTAGCTACGTATTTTGCGACAGGGCGCCTGCCTGACGTCAACTTACCTTAGTCGTATTATACAACCCTTCGCTAAGAAACAGGGTGGTCTATTCTAATCAGCCGGAGACCACACGGTGGGTCAACTTAATCGCCTTTTACAACACCTCGGTAAGAAATGAGGGTGATCTATTCTACTCAGCCGGGTACCACACGGCGGTTTAACTGTTATTTTATTATGATTGCGAATGTTAGAATGAAGCGAAATGTACAGAACTATTTAAACTATACAGAACTACACGGAATAGTTAGAAGTATTGTGGTATTCTTTCCAGAAAAAATATCCATATAACTAGCTTTGACATTGGCTACGCTCGCGTGGAAATCAGTATGTCACACATTTTGAACATAAAAGTTATTATTGTAAGATAATCATAAGAGATAGAGACATGCTTTCGCGAACTATCTCTCTTGGTTTACGCGGCGCATGCAAGTAAAGCTTAATTATAGTACCCGGCAATAAATAATGCACATAATTGAGTGTTTAATTGATATATTGAACGTAAAAGTTGTTATTGTAAGTTAACCATAAGAGATAGAGACATGCTTTCGGGGACTTTTTTGTAGTATTTTTGTAGATCTGCAATTCTCTAGTACATTACTTTAGTGTATCTCTGTCGGTTTACGCGGCGCAGGCAATTTTTTAAAATTATTTTTTTACCATTGACTTTTGTTTTACTTTGTTGAGTATAGATATAGATTTTGCGCCACAGGCGTTTTGATAAGCTTGCAGTTTAATTAATCCCATCCTTAACAGAACCATCACAAATAGATGTACTAAAGCAATCTGCAAGTTTCAAATCACTGTAATTAGATCGTGAGGAGATAGCAATTGATTCAGCACAAAGTTCACACAGGTGTTCCGTTCGCATCAGTCGCCCGGGCAGCTATCGCCGGACAAAGCAATCGTTGGGCGCGACGTGACGGAGTAATTCGTCGTTTCCCTTCGACGCGACGATTAGCCTCCTCTATTTACTTGTCTATCGCGTTAGAGCTGGCAGCTGACGCCGGAAACCCCGACAGACGGACGCCGTTACAATTGCAACATTGACTTAGAAAAAGTGTTTGCTACGGACAACGGGCCTGTCTCTGGCGTTCGCTCCACGAACTGTATGTACTACAGCGAGAGCTCGTGAACCCAAGACCTTCGTCATTTTATAAAAACATCATTCTCAAAAACATCATTTTATAAAAACAATTCATAATGTACCATCGTTCGATGGTACATTATGAATTTTGGGTCATCGTGGCTTTGGGAGATATGCGGTACTCAAGGTGTGTAAAATACCGATCTACTTTCGTCATATTATAAAGTGTGATTTTTTGGTATTACTTTAATATTAAAAATCACGTCCATCAATGCCAGGCACTTAGCATCGCAACTCTTTGCCAGACACCCTGAGTGTTAATGAAACTATAAGTATATTTACATCATAGTATAAAAGCTGATTTTAATATATATTACTTGGATACAAATAAAATTATGTTAGTCAATTATACAGCGTAGCTAAAGGAGCGAGCGCGAGATATATAGACGGGTAGGCGAGAGCGAGATTGCGTGTTATGCTGTCATAATGTTTAGTACCCGGCATTAAATAATGCACATCGATGTTTAGAACGAAACAGCCGGCTAGTTAGGAATCGTAGAGCATTGTCACTGTCACTCAGTTAGCATGTGACATTTCACACGGGTTCGTCAGTCTGTGTGACAGAGACAATGCTCTATGAAGAAAAATCTAGCCGATTTCTCTCTCTAAGCCTCGATGTGCATTATTTACTGTTCGTACTATACCAAAGTTCTTACCCGTGTTGGGAGCATGCGCTGATAAACTTTCAGCTTCTATAAAATGACGAAGGTCTGGGATTCACGGGCTCTTAGGCTATTATACCGTATTATATATCGGGGTTAATCGAGAATTGGGTCACTTTTAACCTTAACTGTGACAATTTTTGTCGTCCACACTGCGATTTAACTTGAACATATTGTTTATAATCAAATAAGTACGTACATAAAAACACTACTCATACATAAACAACATAAGAACACTTGAAAGATATAAATTCTTTATTACTTTGTACTAAACATTTTTATCAAACTGTATACTAATCTATTTTACTAAAAGAAGCACTTAATATAAACTTAAAACAAATTAACAATGAAAGTATTTTAAGAAGCTTTTTATTTTTTATTTTATAAATATTATTATCTCGACTCAAAGAATTTATTGTTTGCTTCATATAAAAATATTGTCATCGGCTGTGTTTTTGAAAGAATAGAAAAACTGCAAACCATATCCTGAAACCAGTGACATGCTATATTAGAGGATTTCTGAATTTTCATCTAAGACCGCACCGTCACCTACCAAGGTGAGCTATTTGTGAACGACTAATTTACCACTACATTATCTAGGCTCTCCGAGAGGCCTCTTTGTAACGTTTTTGTTTTATTTAAACTTGGATAATAGACATAAATGATGTTCGGAGAATTGTTAAAGAAGAAATATTACAAGATCGCGATCTTGTGTAGGGCATGACCGGACGAAGATCGCACGTGGAGCCTATCGCTTTAATCATCGGTAATCTGCCGCAAAGGTGCTCGTATCTACGGTATAACATTGGGAACAATACCGCCATAAGGTAAAACAAATGAGTGCAATTAAACCCAAGATATCGCAACGTTCCCAACATAAACATCTCTCAACTAAAGTCAAAGTTATTTATTGCAATAAACCACTGATTAAAAGCTTTTGAATACATATTATATATATATTATATATTATATGAATATAATTGCTGACGGCTTCATGTTGGGCTACGATAGCATTGTATGTGATGATGAGCATACTTACGTACAATTAGGTAAGATCAGATTGAAACCCTGAGGTAAATAAAACTACAATATAAAACGCTGTTCATTTAGGTTATTATTACTCAAATAAATACGCGTGAAGCTGAAGTTTAAGGAGGTGGCTCAAGGTTACCTGTAAGGTAAAAACTTAATTGTTTTTTATGTATCTATATGTTAGTATAACATTTAAAAAGGCCATGTACATCGGCTAGGTAAGGTCGCTTTCGATGTGCAATTATCATATTCAAAAGTAATCCTCAATAGTATAGTAGGCTTTCTGTATTAGCCATTTCTAAATATTTTTTTAACTGCTGTAATGGTAAAGTTAAAGTAGATTGCGGAATTTTATTACAGACTCTTATACCGAAACCCACAAACGACTTATGTACTTTTGCAAGGTGCAAAGTGGGAACCGCAAGAATATGGCAGTGCCTACTTTGTCTATTATATACATTGCCAATCTTTTTATAATTATGTATATTCTTATATACATAGAGTTATTACACTTAGAGTAGGGCAGTCATAGGCAGGCCTGTAAGTGACAATGACACAATAAATAATGAGCGGTATAATTACACTCGTATACTTCATCTTTGTCTTATCACACATAAAAAAGAAAGACAGATAGATCCTTATTTGCTTTCTCTTTATTGTCACAATTAATATGTCATATTTGAGATTGGTTTACTCTAAGTATAATAACTCTATGGTGATTATACATGTAGTCGGAATTGAAGTGAGTGCTTATTCATGACATTTTCTGAAAAGACGTTAAATTCACATAACCTTTCCTCGAACTAGTGTTCTCTTGAAAACTAATCAACGCCGGTCATTATGTGATCGCACTGTCTCTCCGTACACTAATATATCTCGAAAGCCGTTCAGGCGAAGAGAGCGCTCGTCCCCGTGGAATTAACTTCGACAACCCCACAATAGTCCATAATTATGAAATGTGTTGTGATTCCAAAAGGATATGCAATTTTTCTCTCGCGCCGAACAATGCGAGACGGTAATGAAAGGAGTCAATCAGTCGGTGTCTGCAAAATACGCCCGCGTTAATTTATGCCCTGCTTGGCGCTCGGAGACCGCGTTTATTCCCTTCTTTTAATGCGCGTCCTTCGCAGACAAAGGACTATGAACGTGTATTATGTTTGTATGAATTATTCGAGTGCTAAATTTTTTGGGTTGTGTCCATCTTATCGAGTGTGGTGGTGTTGTGACAGCGTATATCATATAATTGGATAAGTCTACCATAAAACATGAACAGCGACAGAGGTCACCTCCTGCAGATCGCTACCTCCGCGCCCTTTTACCCTGAAGGCAAGGGTTAAGCGGTTAGACTAAAGATTTAGTTGAGTTAGATGAATGTAACACTATAATTTCCAAGCTGCAATTCGTCTGATAGATTTGAGCAGTAAATTCCAAGATCGACCAGGGTTGCACACGATGATGGCTGTGACATTACTACGTATGGAGCACACGCGCTATGAAAGCGTGAAAGCAACGCTAATGCACTTGGTTTTATCTTAATACGAATTTATAGCGAGTGGCATATTATTTACTAGCATTATACGCACAATTTGCGAAGCTGTCGCGAGGGCCAGCTATAATTTCCCGATGGCAGGGGATCCATCAATACGCGCCTCGGGCCGCGGCCGCTTTCAATTTGTAGGCCGCTACATCGCCGGCAATTACTGTCCGGACGGAAGGCCGACCATCATCGATATATTCGCTTAATAATGCCTAATGATGCTTAATAAAGACGGAAAATAAAAGTGTGACCATATTTCTAAAACTGCACTAAGAATTTGGGATGTTTTGTATTGTTATTTCTTCTCCATAATGCTAAATGACGCTTAAACCATTGGCTTTTACGATTGTTTCATTAAGCGTATAAATATATATAAATTGAAAAACAAATAAAGTACTATTTCTTTTACATTAATATAACCTACCAAGGGTTTGATGAGTTCCTTACGATTTTAAAAATATAAAAATATCGTACGAAAGTATGATGTGTACGAGATATGTTTTTTGCTAAAATTTTAATAAAACTTATCAATAGTGGTGGTATTCAAATTTATGTTATTTTTCATAGTGTTATAAATTCTAACAACGTATATATAACTTCGACTGACCCGTTGGCGCAGTTGGCACTGACCTTGACTTTAGCTCCACGGGTCGTGGGTTCGATTCCCGCTGAAGGATAACATTTTCTATAAAAAAAATTTTTTTTATTCTGGGTGTATATATGTATCTAAAAGATTAATGCCTGAATACCTATGCCTCATTAATATAGCAGTGACGTATTCAACAAAGTATTCACAGTATATTAAGCCTCCGAAATGTATAAGCAACACGCTTCCTGAGATACTCGTAGGTGGATTAAAGTAAAATAGTTCAAACGATGACTTAAGACGAAATTAAATGGGTTTTATCCAATTAGACTTATCCTCATTTATAATCGCTAACACAATCCTTAAGACTAGATGTGATATATTCTTTCAGATGCTTTTGTGCTGTGAGGGTCAAACGATAATCCTACCGTCTTGTACAAACAAATGTCATAGAGTAATTATATTAGAGCATGGAGTCATAGGTCTCTAATCTCCTTCTTTCTTCTTCTTCAGATCTTTGCCTAATCACACATAGAACGAGAGATATTAAGTCTCGTTTGCTTTCAATTTTTTGTTGTAAAGTAAAGAGTAAAGTAAAGCAGCGGCCTGTTATAATCCCACTGCTGGGAATAGGCCTTCTCTCTCTGTTTCTGGAGAGCTAAAACCTACCACGGTGCTCCAATGCGGATTGGTTACACATATCTCCAGAATTCTCTAGAGATATGCAGGTTTCCTCATGATGTTTTCCTTCAACGAAGAGCGTGTGATAAATTGATATTTTCAATTAGACACATGAATTTTAATAGAAAAACTCATTGGTGCCTGCCCGGGTTTGAACTCATGTTCCCCTCGAAAGAGTCGCACGGTCTCACTTCTGGGCTAGCACAGCAGTTTATTGTAGATGGATATAAAATATATTTTAGGCTGGACCACCTACCTACCTCTAGTATAAGAATTCTATGAAAAACGCATATAGTAGATCATATTATGATTTAGATTTCCTCTTATACCTGATAGATTACAAAGAATTTCGCGTTATCTTTGACACTTTCACTTTAAACAGCTGCTATCCACTGTTGCACATACCATTTCTACGTTGTGGTGTTTTAATTTAGTATATAATATATTATAGTATGTATAGTATATTGTATATATGTATGATATATTCAGTGCCTATAGTATTTTCTATATCCTATCCTATACAGTACATATAGTTACTTCCTTTTGGTGGCCGTTTGTCTACCTTTCAGGGGGTCTACCGACGCTGCGTTTTACACACAAAGTCTCCAATATCCAATGTATCTATATTTTGATTTGATTTCGAATATATTCCTATAGCCCGCTCAGTGCTCTGAGGTTTTTAATAAGGCTCTCAAGTCAACGATCGAGTTGGGGTCTTTGTAGGGTATAATGCTTATAATCGATTGGATTTCTTAATTAAAAAAAAAACAACAATTATATTTGTTTAGTTTATTAACACCTAGGGTATAAACCCTGATATGTGTCACTACGTATGCGAACTGCTCACATTGTCACAGTTTTTAAATATCTTGTTCTCTATTCTCTCATAGGACATATCGAATTGTACAATATTACTTTTTTGCCCTCAGATAAATGGGTGTTGCAAAATTAATGAAATGATTATTTCACACATCTAGAAAATTGTTTCGTTTCCAATCAAATGTCAAAAAACTTACAGTAGTACTTGAAAATATTTTAGACTAATTGTTGTACACAGCAGTTACATTTTTTTAGAAAGATTAATTAGTCACAATTTTCTTTAAAAAGTAGGTACAAGAACTAGTACTCAACTAATTTGTCTCTCTATTTTTAATGACATAAGCTTACTATTTTTTTAATGACGAAAAATACAGATCAATAATTTTTGAACATAGTGAAATTCTCTGCTTTTTAATTGTAAATTAAGTATTGATATATTTTAGATGTTAGCCCGCCGTACTGTATCCGGCTCAGTAGAATAAACCGCTCTCATTTCTTGACTGAGGTTTGTAAAAGGCTTCTAAAGTAAGTTGACCCACCGTGTGGTACCCGGCTTAGTAAAATAGACAACCCTCGTTTCTTACCTAGGTGCGGTAAAAGACTACTAAGGTAAGTTCACGCCTCTCGTAAAATAACTAGGCAAAACATGTTATGCCGACTTAGAGTGGGATATGACAGAATGATGATGACATTTTAGACATTAGTCTCTACTCTTTACACTAGTATTATATGTTTAAACTGGTTTGCATACTAACACATACAAATTAGTACAGATCCGTAGTATTTTGACGTTGTGAGCAGTGGACGCATTATTTTCCGCTACATATTACTTTTTCGAAAATCTCTTACCCATTACAAACAACTACGTGACCCCTATATACAGTGCTTACACTACAAAAATAATTTAGTATAGTACCCGGCAATAAATAATGCACATCGAGAACTTAGAACGAAACAGCCGGCCGATACGGTTTCGTCGAGCGCTGTCACTGTCACACACGGGTCCGTCAGTCTGTGCGACAGAGACAATACTCTATGAAGCAGAATCTAGCAGATTTCTCTCCCTGAGCCTCGATGTGCATTATTTGTTGTCGCGTACTATAAAACGCTATACAATACATACAGTTCTATTAGATACATTATAAATATTTTTCCATTTACAATCACATTGAACATTTCATAGGATAGGTATAATATGAAAGGTCGATACAAGAAAAAATATATAAATAAATATAAATATATGGGACACTTACACACACGGTCGTCCGTCCCCAAAGTAAGTAACTTAATACTTGTGTTATGGGTGACAGGCAACTGGTAATATACTAGATATATAATACAAATACACACCCAGGCTCGAAGAACGAACAAATTGTTTAAAGAAAATGTTGGCCCTCGGCGGGAATCGAACCCGCGACCCGCGGAGCTGAAGGCAGTCACTACCCACTGCGCCAACGGGCAAGTCTAAGAAAATATTTATAGTCATCATATATCACTCATTGACTGTAATGTAGCTGCAACTCAAAAAATCATGTTTGAGACAAATGGGTTTAAATTGCTAAGTAAATTACTTAAAAAATGACCTAATATTAAATTATGAGTTCTGCCGATATTGCTGCTGAAAAGAATGTGTATTTTAAGATCATCACAACTCTTTATTATTCTATTCTATTGTGTTTTGAATTATTCTTAGTTCGTAACACGTGTTTTTTGAGTTGTGCCTACTATTGCAGGCTATGGGCCATATATTGATTCTTATATTTAGAAGGTAAAACAATAGATACACTTTTTTACATATTAAAATTTACAGATTACATATAGGAGAGCTCAATTGAAATTAGATTCTCTTTAAAGGAATAAAAATATATACATGATAAACATTTTTAATACAAAAACTTACTTTTCAATCGCTTTATATACATTTAATTTATATAATCAATTTGATATTATGTTTCATTAAAATCGGTACAGCTGTTTCGGAGTTTATAAAGGATATACAGACAAACATTAATTTTTATATATTAAGATAAAACAAAATATATTGATAGCTGGATCAATGATTTTTTTTAACGCTTCGCTATTAAAAAAACGCAAAATGTAATAAGTACATAAAATTATTCTGGGTAATTTTTCAACCTTACATTTTTTTAATATATAAATTTTTTTGACTCGTTATAACAGTGCACGAAACTAATCTCATATTAATGTTACCATATTTAATTACTTGAATAAAAAATGAGTTATAAATCAGTTTAAAACGCTCTCCATTACTTGAAAAACTTTAAAGCCTCAAAGTGTATAAAGGAAAAAAGAAAATCGGATAAAGTATGATACCATTTTTTTAAATATAACTATGTATTAAATAAACATATATAACATGGAATATACACGGAATATAAATAGTAATTCTAAAATATACACACGTATTTTATTACATTGTTTATCACTGTTTCCCAAAGTATTATTACAAAAAATAAGTAAATAATATAATCGTATAATACAATCATAATAAGTAAATAGTATAATCGTATAAATAATATAATAATATAATAAATAATAATATAATGTATATCGTATTTAATCCACATAAATATTACAAATATTAAAAAGTATTGTTAACAATAGAATGTTTAAAAACAGTTTAATAGCGATATTATAACTTTTATAGGAAAGTCTCTAGTAAGTCTTTTTAATGACGTTTATGTAATAGTAATATTATATTAGATTTACGGTATTTCAATTTTGGAATGTTATTATTAAGTCATATTCTTAGTATAGATTAACCATTTTATTATCTCGATTAAATATTTCTTTGTTTAAAACAATTACAGAATCTTTGGTTACTATTTTAATCAACTGATAGTTTCGTACGTACATTCAATAAAAATAGTATGTTCAAAACAATAGAATGCAGGAAATTAGGACAATATCTATAGAGGTAACTGTCTCCTAAATTGAACTAACTATACAATTAATATTCGGGTAGGAACCTTCAAATTACGAACGTATAACTATTGTTTTATGTAGACCGAATTACAAAACTACGTACTAAATAGGTACATTTATTCTCATAATTATTTAAGGGTCGTCTTCGATAGTCTTATAACTTTTCACAGCACTATTTATATGTTGTCCGGGAACTAGTTTTTGCCACTTTGAACCGGCGTGTTTAAAGTTTTGAAATATGTGCATTTTTATTTTACATTGGATTTCTCGACGGCGTATGATCTGATCTTGGTGGAGGCGCGGAAGGGTGCGCGGGAGCTGGGTAAGGGCAGTACCGAACTGGAGCTGGTGGTTTTTGTAGCCATAGGTCTGGAGGAAGAGCGAGGGGCTGAGGCCAGGCTGTGGGCCAGGCGCGTCCTCCGAGCGCCAAGAGCTGCAATGCTGGCGGAGTTCTCGCCCAAACAGCTCGTTTCTCTGCTTCCTCATCACTGGTTCCCGTCGCCCCGGAATAGAGTCGTAATGGTGACCGAAGCAGCTGCTGCTCCATTAGCATCAACTCCATAGGATCCCTGGAAAGAAAGACGATTGTAAAGTTACTATAACAGAGAATTATTCGAACTACACATACACATATCGAAAATGAAATTGTTGAAGACGAAATGTAGTTTCGTATAGATTATTCGTGTGTGTGCGCACTTTTAAATATTTTGTACAATCAAGTAATCAAGCAAAACTACACTAGTCAAAATTTCGTGTTATATTATTTCGCAGAATACAGTAAGGAAAAGGAAGACGTCGCTGAGATAGATGTAGCAAAACGTAAATAGTTGTATTTAGCTCTTGTGCGAAGTTTACCTACGGGTAAGAAATTCTACGAAGTTGCATTTCGTAAGTTCGTCAGCTTTCAACGGGCCGTACCGTAGTCCATAAAACGCAGTTCCCAGAATGCACCCATAGTAAAAATACCTAGCAGTTTTCACACCTATAAACCCGTATTTTTATGGATGGCTAGGTTTGTTTTTCTTTTTCATTAGAGTTATAAAATACATTAATCTTTATTAAGTATTATATTAACTTTTTTACTGTTTTTTTGCGGTCTGGTAATGGATATCATGATTGATCGGACCATAGACTACTCTCTACTTACAAAACTAAAACGCGTTATATAAAAAAAAGTTATAGTTTATCTGTGATTTCGTCTGAAATTATAAATTTCATGATTTCACTTGAGATTGTGGGTAAAAATTCGTAATATAAAAGAGTTAAGCGCCGCCATAGTTTAGAGATTAGAGATTTTTAGAAAATTAACTAGTTTATCTAAAATATATATCTACTGATTAATTCTTGAGTCTATTATATATTAATATAATAACTAAGTGCTCGGGTTGAACCGAAATTTTTGTGACAGTGTTAATATAAAAAATATTTTAGAATAATAAAATGTTCGAGATTGTTATTTTAAACTTAGTCATTGTGACTTATAGAATGCGTTGAATGTGTGTTAGCTGTGTGTGAACTGATTTAAAAGCTTTTATTCAACTAGACATGTATATATATAAAGGTGTAATAATAATAATAAATATATGGGACACTTGCACACACTGTCGTCCGTGCCCAAAGTAAGTAACTTAATACTAGGTGTGAATGCTTGTTAGCGTCCGTGTTTAGCCCATACTGTAGATTTCTATGTAAACATATTAAATATAATAATCTGAAATTGTAATGTATAGTTGTAAATATTATTAATACTATTGTTTTTTGTGTTTGTGACTAATTGTTGCAGGTGAAGGGTTAACACAGAAATTCCCACGATTATAAAATAGTATTTAATTCTGTTTTGTAAAAATTATATCGTTTTATTCATCAGTTAACCGAACAATTTCCTGTGTGTACATCTTCGTGACATTGGCAAAGTAATCTGTGCCCAGTTGGCACGCCTGAACGCCAAAATTTTAATAGAAGAAGAAAAGTATATAAAGGTGGAATCTTGCAAGTTAAATTTGCCCCACTTCCCGGTGTCCGATTGAGTTGAAATCTCGATGAAAATGCATGTTTATGATACTGTTGCCAGGATAGGCTGCAGATGAAGGAACTCCTCATCGGTTAAAAGTAGAGACATGAAATTTGTTAAAGGCTTTTTACCTTCACTTGTTACAAACGAAAATGATGCGATGTAAGAATTCTAATATATTGACGCGCGGTATATTGCCTGTACATGCATCCGAGCAGTAAAGATATAGTTTAGTAAGGAAAATCCAAATTAAACAAAGTGATACAAAATAACTTAGTATTAGTTCACGATGCCTAAAACTAATATGATTTCAAATAGTGAAAACGGATCAAAGTAGAGAGTCATATATTTGTGCAATTACGTAAAGAGTTGAGACCCCTAGGACGATGGAGTCAAAGTGCAATAAAAAATCTTTCCGTTTCTTTAGCTCCTTTTTCGTACAAAAAATCAGCTAACGATTCAACGCGGTAACGTCGCCAACGTTCTGGTGACTATTATATTGGAATGATTTGTATACTTCTAGCGTGTAAATAATTAAGAATAGATATAATTTGTATATTTTCTTTGTAAATAAATAAAGATACTGCTAAAAAAATCATAACACAGGTGAGGTACAATTTATTCGCGCAGTAGTTTTTTTTCACCACGCTATAATGTATAGCGATTAAGCGTGTATGTACTACAATCCTACAGGATTGGACATTAGATTCTGCGATAGGTTCTCTTTTACCGGTACCTCTTCTTTTCGAAGGTATAAAGAGGCATGATGTCACATGTTAGATTTAATTTCTGTTCCTAATAACAGCGATTAAGCAAATTCTGCGAAGCTCGTATATGGGGACTTCGAGAGCTTTCAGCGGGGCGTGATCTATAAAACACGATTCTCGGAACAGTGCGGCCACCACCGGAGCACGTGTTCTCTGAGCGCATAAAATAATAATGCGCTCACTAAATTGAGGTGTTAATATTATGACTACAGTCGTAATCCATAAGAATATTATAAATACAGTCTGTCTGTCTGTTACCGGGGATTATAGGGTAAAAATACCGCTATACCTTTTGGAACACGAAGACACATTAGTACAGTACCTAATTAAAAAGATTTCGTCACTAAAATTGGCGCGAACGCGAAGTTGCAGGTACTTTTTTTTATATATGTAGAAAATTTCAAATAACACTTTATAATGGGTAAGGTGACATACATACTCAAACAACATTACAGAATACATCCTTTACACGTGATTAATAACAAATATCTTGTCGGTAATGATGCGATAAGTCAGTATTACGTAAAATAAAAAAGGTAAAATCGATAACAAGCATCTGATAATCGTAACGAGTCAATGCTGAAATTCGGACTGTTTTCACATCTTGACTATTTATAGCTTCTATTTCATTCAGTTGCGATCCCTATTGACGCTATAAAAAAACTGAAGAAGTAAAATATTACATCTGAGAATATCCGATTCTGGCATGTTTCGTCTGTATCTGTGTATGGAACTGAACTTCGTATGTTTATTAAGTATTCTTCTTTTCTGTGTTATATGCATATTTATGTCATATTTGTTGCAAAAAAATCATTTTTTCAAATAAAATTTGAAAACGAAATTTTTATTTTTCTAATTTGGAATTCACAGAAATAAAAGATTTAGTATTTTTTATCATTAAAATAGCTGTACGACAGTTAGATCTGAGAATGTTCCTTGTTATTAACGGCGTACAAATTATGAGTGGTAAATGAGCGTGACGGTACCAGATTTGAGATGAGGCTCGAAATTGGCATGACATCACGAGATGCCGTGTCGAATTTAATCTATCACCGAGGCCGCCGCGGGCGCCGGTACATGCAGGCAGGTAGATCTGTACCTATGTGTAGCGCAGTATAAATATTTTTTCCCAACCTCGTATAAGACAACAAGTCTTAATAATAATATTGTGTATCAGACGTTTTTGCATTGAACTAAACAAATAATTATTTATTTTATTTCAATATTGCTTTATTATATTTCCGTAAACTTCCAATGATAAAATCCCCTACTAAAAGATCGCGGGTTCAATGCAAACTTTTATTCGTATTTGATATTTACGATTTACTAGTAGTGCCCGCAAAATTTGTTCACATCTGTAGTGTGAATTTTCATTCAAATGGACGAGTGTTCAAATACCCTCAATTATGTTCTATAATGTTTCTCCTATTTCTGCAGAAAACTCTACCTATTTTTTTTATCCAAACTAGCTGTGCTTACGGCTTCACCCGAGTGAATGTGTGTCATAAGGTTTTTCCTGCGTAAATTCGAACTCCGCGGGTATTCTAATGTAATGTACTACTAACCTAGATCAAAAATCTGTTTAGTAGATGTTGAGAAAATCGATCACTTACAAACAGACAACTTTTGAGGGCTTTGTTTTATAATATGTATGGCTAATCCGGTCCAATTTTACCAAAGTTCATCTATATGCGGCGGGGCGGACCCACGGAGCTGAAGGCAGGGTCACTGCCAATTACAGCAGTTTAAAAACACTGTCAAAAAAAGGCTAATACAGAAAGCCTACAATACTATTGAGGATTACTTAGACGATAAGAATGAATGGATGTAGCTACTCTTCGACGCTGTACAAGACATCAGTAACTATATGTAAGTAATAAGAATTATTTTTTGAAAACAGCAACCGCTGAGTTTTTGCTAGTTCTTCTCGCTTGGAACAGCTTTCCGAACCAGCAGTAGATGTTGACGATTCAAAAGCACTTGTTTACAAATATACTTGAATAAAGAATATATTGAATTTGAATTGCGAAAATGGGTCAGTTAAAAAAGTGTTAGTCTTTCGTTCATTTGTCCATTAACCTCATGGAGATAACGATAATCTGTAGTGGCAATTTACCTATGATTAGCAAGGCGCGCACAGACTATACTTACATTTTTTATTATTTTTTAATTCGTCAGAATGTGAGGATATTATGTCGTGTCGTTTCGGGTGCTATGGGGGCGTTAATGGGGTATTTATTATGATCTCGGTATCAGCGGTAATGGCCGACACTCGCCGCCAAATTACAGGGCGGCGCTTTAAGAGGCTGGCGAGGAATTGCGAGAGGGGTGTTATCGATATCTGTTTTTGTCGATATCGATTTGGTTAAATTGATAGTGAATTATTTTACAGAACGACAACACTGATTATTTTATCTATACTTATTATAAAACAAAGTCCCAAAAAGCTGTCTGTCTGTATGTAATCGATTTTCTCAAAATCTACTGAACGAATTTTTGTGCAGTTTTCACCAAATGATAGTGCAATACTTCCGGATAGTTTAGGTATATAGTACATATCGGTATTATGTAAATTGTGTTGAAAAGATCGCGCAGTTGTTAAAAAACTTGCTTGCTGGGAGTTTTGGTCGCGTGCGCTGCGTAAACCAGTAGAGATATGCTAAAGTAATGTACGACAGAATTGTAGATCTATAAAAATACTACAAAAAAGTCCGCAATGGCATGTCTCTATCTGTTATGGTTAACTCACAATAACTACTTTTATGTTTAAAATTTGAATTCTAGAAAAAAAATTGTGAGTCGCAGATTTCCACGCGGGCGAAGTCGCTGGCACAGCTAGTTTTAACATAAATAAAAGGACTTTAATATGCTTAAACGTAGCGATATTAAGTTTATAAGGAACGACGGAATTTTCCTTTCATAAATTACACATTTTTTTTGTAATATTTTAGTTTTACCAACCAACAGAGCTATGATTGAAATGAATTGTAAATGATAATTTGAATTTTAATTTATAAATTATTATTGCAGTTTACTTGCCTTGTTTGAGATTTTTTGATATAATAAATATGAGTTATAAAACATTAATAATATATACAATTAGGCGTTAAATTTGCGGAACGCCATAAAAAAGAACTATTTTCCTGTAATCCGCTAGTGGGATCCAAACTTAAAGATCATCGTGAATTAAAGCAAGAATATATTTTTGTTTTATTACATACAACTAATTTTATTGCACTTAATTCTATAATTATTTTCATAAAACAAATAGGTACTTAAGTAGTTACTTATTGTAATTATTTAAGTATAGATATATTACAATTCTAATATTACTGAAATTATTGGAAATCATTCAATAATTATAAATATATTTTCATCGACATAAGTTTCAATATAACCTAGCAGCACTATTTGAAAAACGGAACATAAACCGATTAGCTTGAACATATTTCAAAAGGGACCATATGTTACGGTCCAAAATAGTTAGTCCTTCTAAATCAATATTATAGATTAATTAATAGAAATAGGCGTTACTTTGCGGAGATCCATAATACAAAAGTAATAATAAAATTATTTTGCTATAATCCGCGATACAGTAAATAGAAAATATATATAGTGTTTAATGTATAGTGGACTATCAGTATTTTCATACCCGATACGTGCAGGATTCGTAAAAACACAGCATCATCGCAAAAGAATCACAAAAGAAATCACAAAATCTCTCCACGATTTTCTCGTGGAGTCTATCTCCTGATGATGCTGTGTTTTTACGAATCCTGCACGTATCGGGTATGAAAAACGGATAGTCCACTATATATATTTTCTATTTACTGTATCGCGGATTATAGCAAAATAATTTTATTATTACTTTTGCAATATTATAGAATCAAATTTATCAGAACTAATTACTTTCTACATATGCAACGCAATGTCCAGGCACTCTGCGATCGATATTAAATCCACAAATTTGTAAAATTTACAAATAGTTTTTGAAAATATGATATCATCATGATGACGAGCAGTACGATTTTGTGTAGTGATCATCATTATGATGTTCATTTCATTTTTTTAACCATCACGATTTTGTGATTTTCGTGAAGCCTCTTGATGATGCTTCGGTTTCGAGGCGAAACGAACGGTGAGATAGTGGTGGTTGTGTATTGCTTATGTGCATTGTTGCTGGTGGATGCATCTTGGGATACGTGTCGTGAATTGTCTTGCATATGTAAGTTATGTGAATTTTACCTGCTTCATACACTTAGCATTACTAACAACCTTTTAACAAACGCGAATTAAAACAAAATAGTTCTGTTATAGCATCTGTGTGATGATCAGTTTAATTAAAGAAGATATGGTAGAAAAGTTACATACAATCCCTTTCATTACGACTTGAAATGTTGTTTAACAAACATAAATGCGGTATTTCTTGGGCGATTTGTTAGGATTCAGTCTAACATGAAGAATAAGCAACTAATAAGCGCTTTCATGGTTAAAAATATATATATATATGGGACACTTATATACACACGGTAGTCCGTCCCCAAAGTAAGTAAATTGATACTTGTGTTATGGGTGACGGACAACTGGTAGATATACTACATATATATCGTTAAATAGATACTTAAGTACAAATACATACCGAGGCTCGAAGAACCAACAAATTGTTTATAGAAAGCGTTGGCCTTCGGCGGGGATAGAGACCGCGACCCGCGGAGCTTAAGGCAGGGTCACTACCCACTGCGCCCACAGGCTAGTCAACTCCGGCTATGTCACAAAGAGTACTTGGTACGTAAAGTATTTATCGTGAATTGACAAATGTAAGTTGCTATGAATATAGTCGTGGATTGTTTAATTGGATGCGTGTGAATCGTGTGCAATGACACTAATGCGCGCCCACAAGACTCCCACCAAACTTCCATGATAAAATGGGAGGGCGTATCTTATTAATTAATACCTGAAATGAACCCCCCCATTCCCACACTATGCCGATTTATCACACTTATTGTCTGGCAATTTCGGACGTCAGCAAAGGAAGTCATTAAGACTCGCTCATTTAAAACTGTTAAATGCAGTAATTTCTGTTAATGAAAGGTGCTTTTATAGCGTGTACCCAGGTAAAATCATGTTATTTTATTCATTTGTTTTAGATGGCAAAGTATCTCAATATTTGTCAAAATTACTGTCGAAATAACAATTGTCAAATCTTGTCTCTAGATTTCGAATATTATTTTCATCTTTCTGAGGTCCAACACTTATTACGTATAACGATATAGTATTACGATATAACGAATGATAAGAATCCCAAGGGAATTAAAATACTTTGGGACACTAAAGTAAACATGAGTTTTTCGTACTATGTGCCCCGCCCAATGCCAATTTATTACAAATTACTCAATTGTCATTGAATTGGCTTAAAGGATAAATTAACCTTGATGTTGTGATGTTTTTATGTTAATATACAAAAATATTGTAATGTATTGTATGTTAATATAATATATTATATGACTTTTTTATATGATTGTTAACATAATGCTTGAATTCATTTAACTCTTCTCACAATTTTTCTACCTTAGATTTTGAGTACATTGTAATTATAAAAAAAATTGAAAGCTCGATACTATTAGAGAATATATATTTTTAAATAATTTTTAAAACTAGCCATTAATCTGCGAAGATTCAGTATACAAAAGTAATTTTTTTTGTATTAATTTTTGATTAAAGTAAAGTTTTATTATGATAGTAGAAATTAAAAAAAAATTATAACTTTTAACTTTTAAATAGTCTTCTATTTTCAAAGTTAAATAGCGGTTAAAGAGCGGCGGATGTCTCATTTCTAACGTTCAAGAACGGTAGCCAAAGAAGGCCGGTAATGCATCGATAGCATCTCAAATTGGCCGTCAATCTCGGCCAGCTATCAACGTACATTAATAATTATTACAAAGTGCTTGCGTCTAGTTCCAGTAGCACTAACTGACGCCCATTACTTTTTTTAATAGCCTCGGATCATAGTTTAATGAAAAGTTTATTGACCTATGAAATCATCAAGACTTGACAGCTATAAAACTTGTAACAATGTTTATGGTTTGGGAAGCTAGTTTAATAAAAAAACAAGCATTTTTTTATTTCATATGTGGTGTATGAGAATATTCATACAAAATAAGTCGTTGACCTAAGAAATAAGAAAAAACGTCAGATATCTTATTTTGATTCTAAATACCTAAAACATCTTATAATGTTATACATACTTTTTGTATAATATATAATCATATACATTTTTATAATTATTTTATTATAAAATGGATATTTGGATAAATGTTACCTTATCTATGTAATTTTAAAATTAATTAAAATGCATATACAATGATACTAGGTAAACTGTGATATCAAAAAAATCAGAAATTGTGTTATATGGAAAATCTAGACTATAGTCTAGATTTTCCATATAACACAATTTTTGATTAAAAAATATAAAATGTACATAAACTTTGTCTTTCACACTTAGTAATCTGGCTGAATAGAATAAAGTTATCACAATCTGATTGACTTGAATGGAGCGCCATAGAGAGCCTAATAGGTTCGGCGCGCGAAGATTGTATGGAATCTGTCAGTTTAAAAGTTATACATCTGAAATTTTGGATGTACGAGGAACTAAATAATAATATTTTTTTAGTATTAAGTAAATAAATATATCTATTTAAAATTATTATTATGACATTATTTTAAAATTAAAAAAGAGAGAGTTCACACCTTCGTTTGCTTACTCTTTATTGTGATATATCACACATTAGGCTGGGTTTCCTACCTTAAGAGTAATATAATGTAATGTATAAAATTACTAAGTTCCAAGGGTCGCTGGCAGAGGTCTCTTATAGAGATAAGTAATCTTTTGTACTTGGTATCTTTACCTGTATTTTCTTATATATTTTAATTTTGGTACATAAATAAATAAATAAATAAATATTAAATTAAATAATTATATAAATAATTCTTAGTTGATAAATTAAGAATAATATTCTATGGTTACAACATAATGGTTCTAAACACAAAAAGAAGCTACAATATTATTGTTATCGGACCATTTGTATTTGAATGCAGCGACACTCTGAAATGTTCGTAGTTAAACATTACGATAACAAAAGCTGTTAAAGTCTATTTAAATAATGCATGTTTCGTATGATTTCACATAATATCATGCCTCTCTAGCTATAGCCGCTCTATATTGGGCGGAAGTTTCAATCTCAAATTTTATTTTTCTATTTTCTTTTCTAGTGAAAGGACGGTAGCGTAGGAAGCGTTGTAATGCATTGATATATATCTCGACTGTCAATTCCGACCGACTTTCATCTTGTGTCAATCGTTGATAATTATCCTATGTCTAAAGTCCATTTAACGAAAACTAATATTGACATTAACGCAGGCTTAACGTCGACAAAAAATATAAAACAATCGTATAAATTTTTATAAAGTTTTCTCCATTCGTAGGTCTTCAGCACTACCACAGTCTTGGTGACAAGGCAAAACGTTTGTTGATATCGTAGTGAATGTGTGCACTGCTTGTGTATTGTTGTTATTGATGGTGGATAGTACACGAGCTTTTACGAATTGATGCATTTATCAGGTATGAAAACGGGCAGTATACTTTACATTTAGCATTACATATATTTAACTTTTATCGGGGATTATAGCAAAATAACATTTTAATTTAATTAGAGCTGTGATAGCCCAGCGGCGAGACCGTGCAACTCTTTCGAGGGGAACACGATTTAACACCCGGGCAGGCACCAATGAGTTTTTCTATTAAAACTCATGTGTCTAATTGATAATTGCAATTTATCACACGCTTTTGGGTGAAGGAAAACATCGTGAGGAAACCTGCATATCTCTTGAGAATTCCGGAGATATGTGTAACCTACCAATCCGCATTGGAGCAGCGTGATAGGTCTTTGTTCCAACCCTTCTCTCCAGAAACGGAGAGAGGAGGTCTGTTCCCAGCAGTGGGATTGTAACAGGTCGCTACTTTACTTTTTTTTAACATTTTAATTACTTTTGTATCATGGAACTCCGCAAAGTAACGTCTAATTCTATTAATTTAAAATTACACTATTACAAACGTGATTAATGTGATGTTGCAAGTAACTATAACATATACCATGATGCTCTTTTTTCAATGGCAAATTCAACTTAAATAGGGTAGAGTTCACACAATGGAGCAAATTTAAAAATACACAGTTACTAACCTCAGAACATATTGTAAAACATGAATAACGCCAAACTTAACGATAATAGAGTTCAATAAATTTAACAGGTGTAAGAAACACTTATAGTGGACAACTAGTGTTATTTTGGTGGATATTCACTACGCCTTCTAGAAGACACGATCAATTGACTTCAGAAACTACGACCTCATTGGCCGGCGAAGACTAACTTACACAGAGTTAGTTTTCTTCTTGATTTGAACGACTAGATCTGAAAGACGTGTTTACGTCAATAATTTCAGTAGGTCGATCATATTGGAAAGTAGATGGAGAAGACCGATATAACTGACATAAATGAGTCTAATCTTCTCTAAATATTACGAACATTATAATATTAAGAAAAACCTAAAGAGACCTCTAACTTCCCATCGAAGGGGTACGGCGGGAAAGTCGTGGTTTTATGGAATCAGATTTTTAAAGGTTTTTTCTAAACATATCTTGTTAAAATCGTTCGAAATGCGGTTTATGAATGTATTTTTTAAAAGTGTTCCTTATAATTCCGATTTCCACTCATTAAGTTTAAGTCGAGCCGTCCGGTCCGAGGCGAGAATTTGCCGGGGGCCTTAATCGCAGGCGTTCCCATGGAGCTCCTACCTTTGTAACCCTTTTCGTTACTAACTCACTTTTGATGTTATAAACTAAATATGAGTAATAATTATAATAATTTATTATACTGTAAAATGAAGGCAGAATTAATAATATGTATTAAATTTAACATTTCGATTTTAATGAATTTGAAAATCTTGATTATTAGATAACGTTTATAGATATCTTTACCGCCGTGTGCTATCCAGCTGAGTAGAATAAACCGCCCTCATTTCTTACTGAGGTGTCGTAAAAGGCGACTAAGGTAAGCTGACCCGCTGTGGGGTATCCGGCTGGGACGAATAGACCGCCGTCATTTCTTACCGAGGTGTCGTAAAAGGCGACTAAGGTAAGTTGACCCGCCGTGTGGTATCCGGCTGAGTAGAATAAACCACCCTCATCTACTACCGAGGTATCGTAAAAGGCGATTAAGTTAGTTGATCCGTATATTTTTCAATTATATAATACCTCTTGTGTATAAGCATATTCCTTACACTTAATTTAAATCTCTGTCTAATATGTTCTAATTTCATGAATTTTTTGTTTCAAATTCATGTTCAAATTGCATCAAATTCCTTTTTTTTCGAACTGACTGTATGCTGTTAGCCTTAACGGCTTTTACAGGATCACCAGGAGGGACGGGCGAGCGCAGAAGCATCGTCGAGGTTGCGAAATGCAGAGAGGAGAGCGCAGAAGCTCTACTAGTGTTGGAAAACGCCGTTTTAAGGGTGCCCCCTGTGAGGCTGGACCACGGCTGAGGGCCACGCGTAGTGGAGGGCTGATGGTATTCAAATTCAAATTCAAATTCAAAATATTCTTTATTCATGTAAACTTGTAAACAAGTGCTTTTGAATCGTCAACTTTACTGCTGGTTCGGAAAGCCGTCCTACCGAGAAGAGCCAGCAAGAAACTCGGTGGAGCTCTTTTAAAAAAGAAGATTCTTAATACTAATTACATTTTGTCATAGCTATCCTGCATAAGGTCAAAGAGCAGCTATATCCACGCATTTTTATCATCAATGTAAGCCTCCACGGTATAATAGGCTTTCTGTATCAGCCTCTTTTTAACAGTATTTTTAAATTGCTGTAATGGCAAAGTTAAAATTGATTGTGGAATTTTGTTATAGAATCTTATACCCAAACCCACAAACGACTTACGTACTCTTACAAGGCGCAAAGCAGGAGCTGCAAGCTTATGTCGGTTTCTACTTTGTCTATTATATACATGATGACTTAGTATGATAGTATGACTTTGATGAGTCATTGCGACGTCGGAAGGATGGCGAGAAGCTACGACCGACCGGCGTCAGAAAACTGGGACCTCGTGTTCACCGGCGAAGACGCTGTGTGGTCAAATTCCTTATGTTTACGTGGTAGGGGCGAGACGCGGCGTATGGAAACAGCGCACGTCAACAGCGCGCGAGCCGGCGGCGGCGGCGCGCGTAATCACAGGGCTCGCTCCTCATTATGCCCTAAACGACAAATTAAAGCGCATTTCTATTATCTGGCCATCGTCGGTTATGCACGAAGCGGTCCCGTGATAACTTGCTCCGAATACTCTTGCGTTTGAAGCGTCTTGATTTATGCAGAAATATTTGTACGTTTTAAATGATTGCTTCGATAAATTTCAATTTTATTTTAGCAGTTCATGGATTCAAAGTGCAAAAAAAATGTTTTATCCGTTCTAACACTTCGGTTAATCGCCTCTTCAGGTGACAAGAGGGCTGACTCCTTTTTCGTACAAAGAATTAGCTTGGCGATTCAAAGCATTCTTGGGACCTGTATAGTACTAGCGTGTAAGTAAGTTAAGATAGACATAACTTGTACTTTTTTATGTGTGTGTAAAATTACCAGTTGAGTAATTTAATGTTCGAAAAATACAATTAATTATATAGCTACTATATAGTTAATAACGATACCGGCTATACTCACGTCTAATTTTATCGGATTAGCCCGACTAGTTCCCGCCGCGATAACGTCGTGTAAAGAGCTCATGAATAAGTATCCCGGACGGATTCGAAACTAGTCGGGCTAATCCGATAAAATTAGACGTGAGTATAGCCGGTATCGTTATTAACTATGAATACTACTCACGATAGTTTAAATTTAAAAAGAGCTACTATATAATTATATTTTCAGAATATAATTATCTTGAAAAGGTTGCTGCGAGATACCGCAGATTCTTGCTGTAAGAATTTTTATTAATACGTTTATCCAACGAAGCAAATTAACTACTTCAATAAAGGTGAATAAATTTTACTTTTGATGTGATTCCTACACGCCCGTTTTTTTTCAATATTTCTATGTCAATGTGTGGTAAAGTTTTTATCTGTCTTCTAATCGATTTCTGAACTAATTAAATACTTGAGCCTTATAAGGTACCTTCCCTTATATTACGAAAACGGTGTTTCAAACTCATTTAACATACTAACTCATAAACATTAAAAAAAAACAAAATGGTACAGTAAACAAATGCTACGGATTATTATCATTATGTTGCAGCATTTACACTGGATAAATACAACACAACTTATTTAATAAAAGTATATAATAATTCTTAATTGATAATTAATAATCGGTTATATTCTATTCAGACTTTTTTTTACATCCATAAATATCTACTTCTGTTTTAAGCAGCGCTGTTTTTAATTATTGTTATCTTTCTTTATGGTCCATACAGCGCAATTTAGGCGTAAATCACTCTGCCAGTGTTACGTAAAATGGCAAACTCACGAGTAATCGAATTTAGAATTTCCTCTATTTTTAATAGTTTATCGTTTTCAATTAATATACTATTTTTTTAATTATAAAAATGCATAGCTTAGACAACTATCTCATTATAAACTTTACGTAGCCTTAGCAAGGCTTTAAACTTCCGATATATTTCTGTATAATGTTATCGATTACTTGTCAAACACTTGACCATTACTGGCCAGATATTTGTTAAGATAAAATTATCTTCGGCTAACTTTTTACATTAAATAAATTAAAATAGATGATAATTTAAAAGGCGCATTAATAGTCGTGAATTTCGTTGATATAATAATAGTTCAATGATCGATACGGTAAAACCTTAAATAAGTGTTAGTCTGTTTGAAAGCCTTGCTTAGTATTGTAATTATTAATTAAAATTAATTACCTATGGTGTGGCTATAGACTTGCTTCTATAGACTACAGAGTGTATTCAGACTGTTAATGTAATAAAAAAGTTATTGTATTAAAGTAGGGGAGCTAGCCTAAGATGTGTCTATTATCAGTAAAGAGGCAGCAAACGATACTTATTATCTGTCTCCCTTTTTAATGTGTGATTAGACAAAGACTAACGACGAAGAGATATGAGTCTCATCTTCCCTCTCATTATTTGTTACGACACTCTCACTTAGAAGCTTCTCTATGGCTCTTCTACACTAGTATGACAACTATATGTGTGATACACTATCAGCAACAGAAAAAAATGGAAATTGTAATTAATTATATTTTTATTCCTTTGTAAATTGTTTCTAAAATAATTATTAATAACATTGTCATTATTAAAATGGTTTCGTATTGTCCTTGAGGTTACAACGAAATAATATTTCAAAATTATAAAATAATATAGATTTGAATTATTGAATAAAAATTAAAAATTTAAATAATATTTCAGTATTTTCAACTAAATGAATTTTGTTTCTTTTTTAATAATAAAGAATAAAATAATTTCTCGTCAGATATTTCCATTTATAGTCTGTGCATTAAATTTTTTTTAAAGAGTTAAATTATTATATCATTAATTATATAAAATTATATTATTATTAAGTTTTCATTATCAAATAAAATAAGCACAGATAGCGTAAAAATAAAACAAAAACATTATGTGTATTGTTGATATCTCTATATTATTTACGATATAATAATAAATACCCTCACCCTTTGTATCCGCATAAATTTCAAATCATTCCAATAACAGAATCGTCGTAAATTCCGAAACATTTTATAGCCGCATTATTATTTTTTGCGAATCGATTGAGCCGATAGAGGGATAACAACATCCCTAAATCTGTTCAAATCTGCATAGTATCAGCTGCAATCATTTGAGGCGAGTTTTTGATCTTTTATTCATGCAAAAGCCGCCACGCAAATTGCAGGGCGGCCGACCTAATGCCTTTCAACTGTTGCTAATAACCTGCCAATTTATCAAATTCGCCTGCAGCAGTGCCGGCTTGGCTATACACGAACGCGTGGTCGTCACTCTCGCGTTTTGAGTAATAGGTGCTAATTTGAGCAAAAATAATAGGTGTGGAAATTATACTGAACGGGTCTCTAACATGTGCTAAAAGTTACATTTTTTTTTATAAAACATTTCTGTGAGCAGCAGGCCTACCATGAACTTTTATTGCGACTCAATTAAAGACGTAAACTAAATTGTTTTGCTTTTTCGTACCATTATTGCCTACCATGAACTTTTAACTATTAAATAACGATTCAATTCAAAGTCAGTACCTAAACCGAATAAATAAAATAAAATAAATAAATAAATTTAAAATAAATAAAATACCATCTTTATCATTTTATTTGTATTGTTACACTAAACGTTATGTCGGAATTGTTTTCAGGTAAACCTTACTTTAGTTTGTTCAAGTAAAATGCTAATAATTTTAAATTGACCTCTGATAAACAGAATTTTATTGTCGACGAAACCTTCATAATATTTTGTCGAATTAGGCGAAGTGGTTAGACGCAGGAAACTTATAAGCAAGCTCTAAGCGAGTGTGGCGTCGTACGTTATCTATTATCGACGGTACACGATCTATCTATTTACCTCTCTCTCTCTCTCTCTTTCTCATTAACTAATAGACGTCCACTTGTGGACATAGGTCTTTTCCAAGAACTTCCACGCTACACGATCTTGTACCGCCTGGATTCAGCGGCCCGAGACCTTTTTGAAGTTGTCTGTCAACCTAGTAGGAGGTCTGCCTACACAATGTTTTCTGCTGCGGGGTCGCCACTCTAGCACCTTGAGACCCCAACGTCCGTCGGTTCTTCGAACTATGTGCCCCATCCATTGCCACTTGAGCTATGTCCGTCACTGGTCATTCTACGATTCGTTACTGATTTGATCACGTAGAGACGTTCCGAGCATAGCTCTCCCCATAACCCACTGAGCGACTCTGAGCTTTCTTATGAGGGCCATAGTTAGCGACCAAATTTTAGAGCCATATGTCATCACTGACAACACACATTGTTCGACTTAAGTTTTCAGACTCTGAGGAATATTGGACTAAAAGATCTCGCGCAACATCATCTATTTACCGATACATTTATTTTAGATTCGCCGTAATTTGCTTAAAAAATGCTCGACTAAAAATTGTTAAGTAACAATACAAGAAAACGCATATTAAAGATATGTGGATTGTCCCTTACCTATCGAAATCAGTGAGCCTCGATGAATCCCGGAAGCCTTTCGCGAATGGATTTGAATCGATCTTCAATTTGGTGATCAACTGGTTCTGGTAAGCCGTCACCGCAGTAAATACGGTCTCAGGGAAGATAAATGTCCTGTGCTGTTCTCTGGATAGGTCGGTGATGGGTCCGCCTCCTTCGCGGATTTTGACTAGGTGAATTCGTGGCTGGTACCGATGCATGGAGTTGAGGACGATCTGTAAAAGGGGATTGGAGGTATTAGATCAAATTGAATGAAATCATAAGAGGCAATATATTCAAACTAACTTTTATTTTCTAATTCAAATTATACTTTATTGAAGTAAACTTATCAACAATTATTTCCGAATCGCCAACTCTACTGCTGGTTGATTAAATTGCTCCTACCGAGAAGATCTCAGAATAAACTCGGTGGTTGTTCTTTTAAAATATGCTTATAATTAGTTTTATTTTGCCATTTATATATCGTTGCCATCTCTTGTGCAAGTTCGAAGAGTAGTTCTAAATCCACCCATTTTTATCATGTATGTAATCAATAGAATAGTAAGCTTTCTGTATCAGCCTTCTTTTGATAGTTATTTTCATGTAACGGAAAGGCTATAATTGATTATGGAAAGGAAGAGTTGTTCTGATAAGAGGTTTCGAACGTTATTCACAAGCACCCTATCAACACCCTATCAACCTATGGAACTAAATTGCGACCAGCTATGTACTAGACGATATTATAATCTAAGTTTGTTAACAATAGTTAATACAAAACTGTAATATTTATTTTTTAAAAGAGTGACCGCCGAGTTTCTTGCTGGTTCTTCTCGGTTAGAGCACCTTTCCGAACCAGTTGTAGCTTCAATTTAATTTTAATTTGACGATTCAAAAGTGCTTGTAATAGGCCAATTTGAATAAAAACTTATTTGAATTTGAATTTGAATAAAGCCATAAAATTTGATGGCGAAATTTTTCTTTAATAAGCCGCTATACTTCGTTATATACATAGACACATTGTTCATAACAATATATTGATATCCTTTTCTATATTTCGGCGTAATCAGTCTTTTCATAATACTATAATTACTGTTAGAAAAAATAAATTATACAAAGATAATAAATTATACAAACGACAATATAAATTAAATATAAGATAAAATTGCAAGAAACATAAGTTTTTTATTTCACGTAATGGGTAATTCAAATAAACTAAAGTATAAAATAATTCTGTGACATTAGAACACAGCAACTACTTTTTAAACACTAACGAATTCATATATCTTGTTATAGTAAAATTAATTCTCGAAAAACTACAAATAGCAATAGCGTTAGCTAATATTGATAATGATGATTCGCTTTATATTAATATAATATCAAACATATTCTTATATAAAGGTATAGTACTTAGCAATAAATAATGCACATCGAGGCTTAGAGAAACAAATCGGCTAGATTCTGCTTCATAGAGCATTGTCACTGTCTCACAGACTGACGAACCCGTGTGTAACGTCACATACTAACTGAGTGACAGAGACAGCGCTCTACGAAACCGAACTGGCCGGTTGTTTCGTTCTAAAGATCGATGTGCATTATTTAATGCCGGGTACTATACCTATTTCGCTCCAAACATTCAATGTCTTCAAAAGCCGCCAAACAACTAAATTATCTTTTATTAATGTGTTTATAATTTTTTTAATATTGTCAATTTCATTTATATTATGTTACTCTACATATCGTAATTCCTTCATTTCAACTCATGTTTAACAGCAGCAAACAAATATCAAAACTGATTCGGTTTTACCAAAATAGTATGGTGGATGCTATTTTCTTGTCAAATTAATTAACTTTATCTGTATAATGATAGTGTCGGTGATTTCTCATCACTACGTTGTAATTAATTGGTCGGCCGATGTGACGGGCGATAGCGGCTGGCACCCACCACTAGCGCCCGCAATAGGGTTGTGCTAACGTCACTTAAGTCGAAAATATTTAACTTGTCAAGAAAAAAAGATCAACCTCGATCATACTATAAAACCTCTTTCAATCTTCACATGATTAAAAATCTACATTACATTACATATAAAAAATCTAATATAATTTCTAATATAATTATTCTAATATAATTATATTATAATTATATTATAATTATTTCTAATATAATTATCGGAAGACGTAAAGAAAACAACCCAAATAATATACAGACTCTAATCGCCGCTACATATCTTACACTGGCTCCTACTTACAATTTTCATTAGTATACATTAGGAGTAGTGTATAGTGTAGTCACTATGCTGTGTGGTATCCGACTGCGTAGAATAGACCAACCTCATTTCTTACCGAGGTATCGTAAAAGGCGACTAAGGTAATTTGGCCCACCGTGTGGTATCCTGTTGAGTAAAATAGACCACCCTCTTTCTTACCGAGAGGCGTAAAAGACGACTAAGGTAAGTTGACGTTATGCAGGCCGGTCGTAAAATACGTAGCCAAATCATGTGACAACATGTTTGTAACATTTTGTGCCGACCCCACTTAGATTGGGATAAGGGTAGGAGAATGATGAATGATGACACTCCTACACTACACTACTACACTACAAAGTAGTCAAGTCACTAGTATAATTTAAAATTGAACGTTCAAACGTAAACGAAATCGAGTAATGTAACATCCTTATTCGCTACTGATGTAATAATTAACGTTTGTTAATGAATTCGAATGCCTACTCACTTTTATTACATAATTGCGTTCGTTTTAAGAGCGGCTATTCATTGTGCGGTGCTGTTATGAAGCGTTATCTCATTATTAAGGTGTTTGGATGGATCCTAATTAATTTAATAGGTACATTTGGTACAGACGCCTGTGTGTGAGCTTATTTATATATTAGGGAATTTCCCGGTACGTACTTTTTAATTATAGACGTGAGGATTTACGATCTTCTGTAAACTATACCAATTTAGTTAGTGTTATAGTTTAAATCCTTGGCTTCTTGACTTTAATAAACTAATGTAATGTAATATACGAAAGTATTTTTTTGACTGTCCCGTTGGCGCAATGGGTCGTGACCCTGTCTTCAGCTCTGCGGGTCGTGGGTTAGATTCCCACCGAGGGCCAACATTTTTTATGTAAAATTTGTTGCTTCTTCGAGCCTGGGTGTATATTTGTATTTAAGTGTGTATTTAAAATTATATATGTAGTATATTTACCATTTGCTTCACCCATAACACAAGTATTAAGTTACTTACGTATGTGTAACTGTTCCATATATTTATTGATATTTATATTATTGCCTAAACATGCATAATTAGTTAAATTTTATTTTTCATATTAAAATATTGTTTTATTATCTAATCGATTAATTCAATATCAAAGTGTCGACATGTATTTTGCTTATCCTACCTAAAATTTTCTAATAAATGGATTCGTTTTTTAATCATTTCTATTAATATAACGTAATCTTATCTGTTATAATTATCTTTCACATAATTAATAATATCTGTAACATTGAGACTAACTAAAGATAAACTATTTTATTTTAATTTTTCCTCTTTATATTAATAAACTAGCTGTGTCTGTGGCTTCGCCTGGGTGGAATTTTAAGTATAAAAATAGTTATTGTAAATTAACCGTATGAGATAGAGACATGCTATCACGGACTTTTTTGTAGTATTTTTATAGATCTAAAATTCTTTAGTACATTACTTTAGCGTATCTCTGCTGGTTTACGCAACATATGATGGACTAAAGGTCCTAGAAAGCATGTTTTTTAACAACTTCTCGATCTTTTCAACACAATTTACATAATACCTATACCATTCGGAAGTATTGCACTATCTTTTGGTGAAAACCATACAATAATCCGTTTAGAAGATTTTGAGAAAATCAATTAGGTATATACAGACACACAGCTTTTTGGGACTTTGTTTTATAATAAGTATAGATTATAATACTATTAATATGGTTGTTATAGGTATATGTGGTGATTAGAAATAATCGTAGGTTTATTGTAAATAGTCGTTCGAGCCTCGGCAAGGAACATACTCTCTGATTTTTCTCCGGACACTAACCCACATTATTTTATATTAAAAAAAATATTATTGAGAATTCGAATTCTACAACGTCAAGGTTGTCGACGATGCCTGGAATCGCTGCGGTCCCGGTAATATTTCATTTTAAGGCCCAGGTGTGGAAATTAAGGCCTCGTAATGACACGAGTCACGCCCTACGCAAAGCTCGATATCGCCCGGGACTATTTCTTTTACTACTTGTATATTGCTACAAAAATTTGAGATCATCATTCTCCTGCCCTCATCTCACTCTAAGTGGTGTCGGCACAACATGTTATGAACATGTTGTTACATGTTTTAACCAGTAATTTCACGACCGGCCGCCAGCCTGACGTCAACAATACTTTGTATCTCAGTATCTTGTATTGTAACAATACCTATGTCGCCTTTTCGACACGTCGGCAAGAAATGAGGATGGTCTATTCTACTCCTAAATGCTACTTAATTCAACTACTAAATTCACATTCAAATGCAGTTTAAAAACACTGTTAAAAAGAGGCTGACACAGAAAGCCTCCTATACTGTTGATTACTTAGATGATAAGGATGTGTGGATATAGGTGCACTTCTACCCTGTACAAGACAGTTATAACTAAATGTAACTAGTTTTAAGATTTATATTTTAAAAAGAGCAACCGCCGAGTTTTTTGCTGGTTCTTCTCGGTAGGAACAGCTTTCCGAATCAGCAGTAAAGTTGATGATTTAAAAGCACTTGTTTACAAGTTTAGTTGAATAAAGAATATTTTGAATTTGAATACTCAGCCAGAACCACACAATGGTTGCCATAGATGATACGCTATAATATGAGAGTGGTTGCTATAAAATTTTTAGATCTAAAAAATTGATATAAAAACTTTAGATGAGGGTAAAAATAATACAAAATATAAAATAAACTTGTGCCGTGTTTAGAGGACCAATAAGTAATTTATAAGAGGCAGGCGTCACTTTGCGGAATTCCATAGTACAGAAGTTATGACAGAACAATTTTGATATAATCCGCGTTTTTTAATAGAATCTATGTAATGTTAAGTGTAGGAAGCAAACAACTTTCACGTTCACACGATAAGAACCTCTTTGCGTAGTTATTAGCCAAATTAAATATTATCTACGACATTCTACACCGTATCAAAAATTAAGTTTAATAATTAAGTTATATTTTATATACCGATCTAGTTGACCGGAAAAACGTTGTTTTGCCATATAAATTATTTATAGGGTATTTCTAGTGTACTTTATAAAAAAAATCCACTAAAATGTTATGGGTGGTCAACCCTTATCACTCATGGGTGTGAAAAATAGTAGCCGATTCTTAGACCTACTGAATATGCATTAAAATTTCATGAAAATCGTTCAAGCCGTTTCTACTTCTATAACTACGTTATAATGTACTGATCTAACTTTGATATTACTAGCTAGCCCTGCAGGCCTACCATGAACTCTTATTGCGACTCAGTTGAAGACGTAAACGACGACCGCGAACCGCTTTCTTTTCGTACCATGGAAAAGGATAACGTTATATGAACTATAGATAACTCTGTCTCTTTTACTCACATGTTCTTAGGATGAATTTCGAACGCTCATTCGGCAACGACTTAAAGTGTGCGTCTTTAAGACGCCATGGTATGAAAAAGCAAAACAATTTCGTTTACGTCTTCAGTTGAGTCGCAATAAGAGTTCATGGTAGGCCTGCTGTACCTACGCAGGCGATGAAACCGATCGCAAAGGGATCTCGCCCCTGTAAAATATAGTCACAGAATCTTAATCTTTAATGCGCATGAAATAGAGTATTTTATAGCTTGATGGTAAAAGAGCGGTTATAATTGAGGTAGGGGGGGCGTTGGGAGGGTCATGGGGAGGAGCGGACTGGCGAGCGGAGGGGGCCAGAACGTTTTCAACCGCCGAGATAGCGACACGTCTCGTAGCGTGACGAAGAAGCACTACAGTTAAACGTGTGAATAGTATACAATATGATTATATTATGTAGAGACATACGTTCTACGGCATTGTAAACTTGTTTTTTTTATTATTGTTGAAAAAGAGCGTCTTTTACTAGATACACAATAACTACTTTGATTAAATACGTGTTGCTAAATTTTATTGAGAATTAATTCCTAAAAAGCGGTTTGGTTTTAAAGAGGTTTATCGGAGTTTTATCTGTTATCAACGATTTTCATGAATTTAACGGGACGATAAATCGGTGTAGCTATATTTCATTTGAAAAATATTCGTTTTGTCCTTGTTTTCAGGCCCTGAAAGACCACAATATTACCTATTAGGAAACAAAGATTAATTACGCTGACACTTGCAAAATTATAATATATGTTATAGCTCAATTGAGAACGAGCGATATGATAGGGGAAAATATCCCGGGTCAAGTATCAGATATCACCAGCCATTTCTTTTTCTTTTTTTTCAAACTGCATCTTTTCTTATATCCTCCAAAAAATACAGAGCCAATGTCAATGTGGATAGTAGGTACACTCTATCTTTAGTATTACATACATATATTTTCCTTTATCGTCAATTACTGCAAAAAAAAATCATTATAGCTTATCATAGTCCAGCGGTGAGACCATGCGACTATTTTATACGAGTCATAGATTCAAAACTTGCGCAGGCACCAAGTGAGTATTTGTGTTCAAAGATGTGTCTAACGGATATTTATCACCACCTTGTGGTGAACCGCTTTGTAGTGAAGGAAAACATCGAGAAGAAAACTGCATATCTCTAGAAAATGATGGGTATATGTGTAAATTACCAATCCGCATTAGAGCAGTGTCTTAGTTTCAACTCTTTTCTGAAAAACGAAGAGAGTAGGCGTATGCCCAGCTGTGGGATACTAGCAGGCCGTTACTTGACTTTTTTCATATCATATCTTTTTTTATAGATCTCCGTAAAGTAGCGACAAAATCTTCAAATTACTTTATCGAGACTAATTATTTTATCCGTGGATTATCGTTGAATTAACACTTTGGACGGAGCAATGTATTTACACGTCAAATTTGATAAACGCTAATTGACATAACGTCCTTTACACGTCAAAAAATATGTTATTCTTTAAACAAAGTGCATTAACGTAGAAGCGTGTACCCATTCGTTCAAGCTTTTTGGACTGATATCGCCGCTCCACGTTAGTACATACACGTATATCAAAAGCAGAACGTCATTAATTGTCATACAAAGCAAACATTTGTAAACTTTATGCGCCGCTCAGTGTTAAAAAAGAAAGAAGGTAGTGACTGTGCTCTATTCGAAGTGTCACAGTGTGCAGACTCGTCAATAAAGCGCGCGTCGATATTTCGATTAGCGCGCGAGGCCGCAGATTACGGCGGATTTTCGCCTCCACAACGCCACGACGACAAATTACCCAATTTGTCCCTACCTACCGAGCACCGGTGCGAATTTAGCGTACCTGGTATTAAAAATTTACATCACAAATGTTAACATGAAATCAGAATGCCACTCGTCTCAAGAATACATTTAAAGATAAGTTTAGATCTCATAAGAGATACTACATGACTTCTTGCGTTGCCGGAAACCCGCTTCTTTTGACGTTTTTCAGCAGATCTTCTCATTCATTATCAAACGCGTTGTTTGTAACAAGGACTTGAACACTAAATCAGGTCTAAACATTGTTTGAATACTAATATTTTGATACAAATGGGTTGGGGGCAAATAATATTGCATAATTTATTGAATACGCGTAGCCGCTCACGAAGTATGATCCCATGATTAAAATAACTCAGGATAGCTGACGTTACACAGTAAACAGTAGTTTTTTAACGGTAAGTTTAAATTTGGCATCTTTATTTTTATTTTTCTATTCGTTCTTTTATTAATTACAATGTGTCTCATTATTTCCAGAATGAGAAACAAAAATGTCCCGACATTCGAATAAAGATATTCTTAAATAAACAAAGTTCCTGTGACCTTAGACTAAGACTAAGACTGGGCCAATCACCTTGTTCTCAACTTCAAACATTGATTTATATTCATAAATTAATCAAAGGCAAACAAGGCCGGTATCGTTACAAAACCTTAATTATCATTCCTCGAAATATGATTTAATAGCTCCAACAACAAATATTGATATTTAATGATAAAAATATTAATAACCGTATAGATTACGATTTAAAAATTTAATGTTATTCAAACTGTCAGTTACCCACTAAAAATAATGGATATATTTATGCAAACATCGTTTGCCCATACAATATGTGATGTCAACAGATTCAACGGAGATATTACGTGGGCGAGGACAGTCGCACAATCAAATCTAATAAAAAATTTTTATCGTTTCAGATTAGACAATCCTATACCTACTCTTTTATTATTAGATGCATATTTGCATAATGTAATCAATCAATCCAATTCTATAATTGTTTTTATAAAAGAGTATCTGCCGAGTTTTATTCTTGTTCCTCTCGGTATCAGTAACCTTCCGAATCAACAATGGCAGCTTCTTGAAAAACATTGATGGTTCAAAAGCATTGGAAACAGTGTATTTGGATAAAGAGTATTTTGATTTTGAAGTAAAGATACAAGGTAAAAATGAATTCATTTATATTACGAGTGGTATTTAATATGTGTTAACAAGTGGTACTTAATATATGTTAACAATACTACAACGCGATATGATTTCTATTAATTTAACAAAAATCTAAATATTTATTTTCGAAAAATTAATAGATAAAGTTTCGTAGTGCTCGACATCGCTAATAAAACTTTGGATACCAAAATAAATATGTTGTTTTTTTAAAGTTACATTAAGATTTATCTTGTCTTGTTTTAAATGTTTAGTTTTATTATGCATACAATCTTTAATAAGATAATTTAAAAAGATAAAATAAACAAACCTATATTTTTAGCTTCTATGACAGTACTTTAATAATATTCTACGATAATGTTACAATGTTATTATATATGACCTTGTTCATAATATAATATTAGAAGTTTGTTTTTTTTTAAAACATTTAGTTTAAACAAAAATACATATTATGACAGCAAAAATATATACTTGAGTTTGAAATAAAACCATTAAATCCTCGTAGTTTAATTTAAATAATTCAACAGCTTTATATAATAAAATAAATTCGTATAATACTAGTGGATCCGAAATTACGTGCTGCCATACATCATTTTACAAGTACAGTAAAATGACAGATTTCGATAAAAGCCCCCTTAAATCGGGTCCAAGAGTCGAGTGTTAACTAAATTCCCCCTCATATTTCAGTTGTTTCTACCTACATCCCAGTTAGGTCCGTCCATCGAAAGTTTAGGCGTCCAAAAAGCGTCCTGTATGACGAAAATAACGATCGCCAACACAGAAACACGTAATACACACACACAGCGTCTTCGCCGGCGAAGACGAGGTCCCAGTTTTTCTGATTTCGGTCGGTCGTGGCTTCTCGCCACCCTTCCGACGCCGCAATGACTAATCTAAGTCATATCATAAACCCTCCACTACGCGTCATCCTAAGCTGTGATCCGGCCTCACAGGAAGCACCCTTAAGACGACGTTCCCCGACTTAAGTAGAGCTTCTGCGCTCTACTCTCTCCATTTCGCAACCTCGACGATGCTTCTGCGTTCGCCCGCCCCGCCTGGTGACGCTGTAAAAGCCAGGGCTAACAGTATACTAAATTATACATAGTCAAAAAACTAAATAACATTGAAATCGGGTAAGGAACATTGTGATACAGGACTTTTAAACATAAACATTTCTAAATGATTATCAAAGTAATCAATTTATTATGGCAATATCGAAAACCCAATCACTTTCTTATGCGCGGGTGTCATTACTATACAGGTATGAAGTTCTCATTTTGAAATATTTATTACTTAATATCGTGCACGATTGTCCGATAGCGCATTGAGGTTAAAGTCAACAACGGCGGTAAGCGATGAAAAATGACGCTTTAAAGTAGCGGATTTCGAGGCCTTTATTAGGTCTGCTACATCAAAACGTAACTGGTAAAACGCAAAAGTGTTTCATTCATAAAATGAATGCTCTTACCCGCGTCTTTGTCTGCTTAAACAAACTTTGCGCTTTTATTTTTAAGATAAAAAGTAACGCAAACCGTGAGACAAGGCCGCCCTTAGACCATGCAATTCGGGATCCCGTTACAAACTAATTTAATGGTACCTGGAATCAATTATTTATATTATATGACAGTATTTACATTATTTAATATAACACTGATCAGCAAAAGAAGAACTTTCTTTTCGCTCTAATATTCTGTCATAATTATCCATGGATTTCTCGAAGACGGTAATAACTAAATAATACTTGCATTAACTAAATAAGACTTCTGAAACAAACAATTTGAAGAGATAAAAAAATCAGAAAATCTGAAAATAAAGTGCTGATGGTTTGTAAGTATAAGAATTTCCTTTGACAATTAATGGATAAATGTAGAGTGGACAATCCGTTTTCATACCGACATAGACTCTATCTACTAATGATGCCTCGATAGCAGGGCAAAACGATTGCTGAGTTTGTGATATTGAACGCGTGTAGTGCTTTTGTGTATTATGATGGGGGTGGTAGAGGTTTGTGCATGTGTTTTTACGAATCCTGCATCTATCGAGTATGAAAACGGATAGTCCAATCTACATTTAGCATTCTATTTACTATATCGCGGATTATAGCAAAATAACTTTATAATTACTTTTGTATTATGGATAAGAATCGCCTAATTCTATAAATTATTTCTACATCATACTGCATCTATTTGTAATATGATGTAACCATGACAATCGTATATTATTTCTTTGTATGACGATCGTGAATTTAAAAAGCCTTATAGAGTATTTACACCAACAAAGTACACCTGCATTCTACTATATACCCTTTTAAAACAGCTCATGCTTTTTTTAAAGATCGCATTTTAACGTAACGTTTTGGTTTCTGGTTCAGAGTGAGTAATTTAAAAAATAAAAAAGGACTCCGACGCTCATCGGTTCTTCGTATTATTAAACTTCATATAGTACCCGGCATTAAATAATGCACATCGATATTTAGAACGAAACAGTCGGCCAATTCAGTTTCGTAGAGCGCTGTCACTGTCACTCAGTTAATATGTGACGTTTCGCACGGGTTCGTCAGTCTGGGCGACAGAGACAATGCTCTATGAAGCAGAATCTAGCCGATTTCTCTCTCTAAACCACGATGTGCAATATTTATTGCCGCGAACTATACTATATATTACTCATACTGAATACTTTATATAAACTATAATTGTCACAAACTTATGCGAAATTTGCGTTATTATTTAAGCAAAATAAAACCTAGACGTCATATTAAATTAGAGGATTAATTCAACACCGTTTTTACAAAGCACTTGACATCTCATCCGGGTTATTAAAACGGCGTTTGTATATTTAAATATTTAAGCGATAGCAATATTTAATAACGGACATAATTAAGTAGTTATCTCGCAATTTATACGCCTTATAATTTAACAAATAAATTATATAGATATCTAACTTTTATATGTAAACGTACGATAGTTTTAATTATATTTCTAGACTTCTTTAATCTGTGGAAGAGATAAAATCGATGTATAAACACTCAGTATTCCAAACGGAATTATACTCGTATAGTAGGTAGGTATTTCATACCGGATGCACTTTTTACCGAATATCAAATCCAACAGTTATGTAGCATAGCGTTATTTACACCCTATGATATTTAATTTTATTGCATAATGTTGCTAGGAGTGCTTGTAAGAAATCATTTCTCAATTAATCTCCGCTTGCTGGAAATTCGGTGTATAAAATTGAAATTTTGAACATGAAAGAAGTATTGTGAGTTAACTATGAGAGATAGAAACATGCTGTCCAGTACTTATTTGTAGTGTTTTTGTAGATCTACAATTCTCTACTACATTACTTTAGTGTATCTCTATTGGCTTACGCGGCGCACGCGACTAAAGCTCCCAATAAGCAAATTTTTTAACAACTGCGCGATCTCTTTAACATATTTTACTTAAACCGTGCACTATTAACTTAAGAATTCCTTCCGGAAGAATTGCACTGCCTTTAAATAAAAACCGTACAAAAATCTGTTCAGTAGATTTAGAGAAATTCGATCACATACAGACTGTTGTATAAGATGTAAATAACACTTCAGCATCATTAATAATAACGGTATGATGGCATTTATTATAACTAATTAATAACCTTATTTTGCCTAGATAAAGCTGTTATAAATCAAATTTAATAATTTATTCTAAACAAATATTACAATCTTATAATATTAAGTATCACTAATAAATATTTCATCGCTTTGTCATTGTACCATTTATTTCGTACTAAATGATTTGTTTTATAGTTTGTATGATATGCAATGATAAAAAAAAAACGAACTAGCCTTATTATAATAAAATTGATTATCTTATTTATGTATTATACATGTAATAAACCTATGTATATTTGAATGCAATCAATGCCTACTTCATTGTTTTCTATGTGATGTGACCATCAACTTAACATAAAAGTAAGTAAACTAAAGTAATAGCCTGTTACTATGCCCACAGCTGGGCTCAGGTCTTCTCTCTCCGTTTTTGGAGAGAAGGATTGGAGCTAAGACCTACCCACCACGCTGCTCTAATGCGGATTGGTAGGTTACACATATCCCTAGAATTCTCTAGAGATATGCAGGTTTCCTCACGATATTTTCCTTCACTGAAAAGCGTGTGATAAATTGCAATTATCAATTAGACACATAAGTTTTAATAGAAAACTCATTCGCACATAGAGTCGCACGGTCTCACCGCTAGGCTATCACAGCTTAACATAAACTCAAGAAAATTATTTATGAGATAATTTCTGCTCGTAAAAGTGTTAGTGTAAAGGGAGAAAGTGATGCCAGTGGGTAATATATGACTGACTTTCGTTTCTTAAGTTTGTTTTCTATACAAGTTTGTTTGTCGAGATTCAGTTCGACTTAAAATATACACGCCGTAGTGTATAATAACGTTCATGATTATTCTTGTTAGCTCTTGTATGTTCCCGATATTTTAGCAATCTTATTATTATTCTAAGTGATCATCAGTTTTAAACATGCGACTGCTGTTTGACCTCTGCAACTCTTATATTAACTATTTATAGTATTTATAGAAATATTATTGATATATAATATAAGATAATTATTTATAGAAATAGCCGTTACTTTACGGAGATCCATTATTCAATCATCGTCCTCCTGCCCTCTTCCCACTCTAAGTGGGGTCGGCACAACATGTTACAAGGTAGTTGTGATTCGGCATGATTTGGCTACGTGTTTTACGACTGGCCGCCTACCTGATGTCAACTTTCCTTAGTCGTATTTTACGACTCCTCGGTAAGAAATGAGGATGGTCAATTCTACTCAGCCAGATACCACACAGCGGATCGAGTTACCTTAGTCGCCTCTTACGACACCTCGGTAAGAAATGAGAGTGGTCTATTCTACTCAGCCGGATACCACACGGCTTGGTGATCCAATATTCAAAAGAAATATTAATATTCTTTGATTATAACCTGCGATAAATTTATTTGTTTTAATGTTTATATCGCTCATAGGCTGCAATAGTGGCACAATTCAAAAATCACGTGTTTTGGACAAGGAATAGGGGTAAATATTAAAATATACATTACTTATAACAGAAATAGCGGAACAACTCATAAATCAAAATGAGGCCGTTCTTTAAAGCCAACTAAAGAATTATTTTTATGAATTTTCCTTAGCAATGAAAACTTAACCCATTTATCTCAAATATGATTTTGAGTCGTCTCATTATTGTAGCTCACAAGGTTTATAAAATTTATCTATTATTACTGTTGCTTAAGTATAATCTTGTAAAACGGGGACGGATCGAATTACACCTAACTAAACGATTATTATCTAATATCTAAACCCGAATAACTAAATTCGTTCTATAAAAAATGGTGTGAAACTAAATCGCCCGTTGGCGCAGTAGGTAGTGACCCTGCCTTCAGCTCCGATTCCCGCCGAGGGCCAACATTTTCTACAAACAATTTGTTGGTTCTTCGAGCCTGGGTGTATATTTGTATTTAAGTATGTATTTAAAATTATATATGTATTATATTTACCAGTTGTCTGGCACCCAAAACACAATTATTAAATTACTTACATTGGGGACGCACGACCGTGTGTGTGTCCCATATATTTATATTTATAAATGGATGAGTTTTAACACATGTACCTTACATACTTACAGGTATAAATAGACCTTTATTATATATACACAATATAGTAAAATAAATCGTAAACAATAGTATGGTAAACGGTAAAAACACTTTCCAAGTGGACTCCGCAATAGAAGATGAGGACCACGGACAGAGCGAAGTGAAAAAGGCTTGTTAAGAATACGAAGACCCACAAAGGATTGTAATGTCACAGGAAAATAGAAGAACTAAAATAAATACACCAAAGTGACCTAACGGTTTTGGGATTCTGTTAAAACGACGGTATAATATTACATTTATAATTTATATTGCATCTCACGGAAGAAAACATAATACAAGGTACAATATCGATGAACTTACATACATATTCATGTTTGTTAAGAAACATTATGGTATATGTGTCCCCTTAATAAACATAATGTATTAATTTAAAACCAAACAACCGTTCGATAGTACAATCTTCCGAATATACGAAAACACACCTTCGGTATTATTGCTTCTTAAAGTTTTGTATGTGTATTTGAATAGATTAAATATGAACACAATTTATTTTATAAGTTATGCTTTGATTAGATTACAATGGATAGTTTCAATGTTAGATGTTTGTGTGGGATTTCTTAGTTAACGAATTAAAATCTTGCAGTTTGGTATAAACTCTATACATCATCATCCTCCTGCCTTTATCCAACTCTAAGTTGGGTCGGCACAACATGCTACAAACATGTTGTCACAGGATTTGGCTACGTGTTTTACGACCTGCCGCCTGCCTGACATCAACTTACCTTAGTCATACTTTAGGACCCCTCGGTAAGAAAGAGGGTGGTCTATTCTACCCAACCCGATACCACACGGTGGATCGACTTACCGTAGTCGCCTTTTACGACATCTCGGTAAGAAATGAAGGTGGTTTATTCTACTCAACCGGATACCACACGGCGATCTTTATATCTATACAAATTACAAAATATATTTTTTTTAAAAGCTATCTGTATGTGATTTTCTTCGATTTTCTAAACATGCACTGATCAGATATATGTACAGTTTTTACTAAACGATAATGCAATCTTGCGGAAGGCCAATTAGGCCAATGGTGCATTCTCTGGAACAATTAAACCGATTTTCGTGGGACTTTCACTGGTAGATAGAGGAAGATGTGGTACATAATGGGCTACTTATTAGCTAGAATTCCTGCAGGGTTGGGATTTATGAGGGTAAAACGTTGTGACGTAAGTACTTGTTTCCACGAGGGCGAACCCACGATCAGCTATTCTTATATAAAATTGTTTTAAGTATAACCAGGTATTTCTAGTATAAATTGATCCACATTTATATTATGAGTTACCAGTTTTACAATGATTTTGTTCACGTCAACTTAATTATTAGGTACCCTCATTTATATACTAGGTAGGTGAAAAAAACATACATGTTTTTTTCGTATTCTCTTAATACAATTTTTAACCCAAATTTTAACAATATGCAAGTTTAAATTATACTAAATTTCATTGATATTACTTCACCGAATAAGCTTAAAGAACAGAAAGACAGAATGCCAGACACACTTATGCATTTATAATAATGGCACGGATTACTGTAGTTAAAAATATCTCCAATAGCCTTGCCACTACTAAACGATAAACTCGACAGGAGCTGATTGAATATGACATTATCTTGAGTCCTGCTACAGATAATTGATTAACAGTGCACTGAATTACACCGCGACTAAAAATAATATGATACGCAGTTAGCTCGTTATCTGTACGAAATCAATTATATTTTGTCAACCGCAAATAATTTATAGAGATACAGGTTGCTTCAAATTATAATGGGCGAAATTAAGACAAAACGCGCCCTACAGGCCTACCATGAACTCTTATTGCGATTCAATTTAAAACGTAAACGGCGAACTTCTTTTTTTTCGTACCATGAAGTATAAATTGCATTGGGGTCGTAATGTTGGAAAAGGATAACGTTATATGAACTATAAATAACTCTGTCTCTTTTACTCACATATTCTTAGTACGTATTCCGAAAGCTCATTCGGCAACGACTTAAAGTATGCGTCATAGTATGAAAAAGCGAAACAATTTCGTTTACGTCTTCAATTGAGTCGCAATAAGAGTTCATGGTAGGCCTGCTGGACGTTGTAAAAAATCGTGGTTGGGAAACATACAAGAGTGGACTGGAATTGCTTTCGTTGAAGAATTGTTTGGTCTTGCGTAGGATAGAGTGGCTAACTTTACTTTGACGGCCAACTTCGGTAGTGAAAAGGCACGAAAAAAGAAGAAGCAAATAATTGACTCTACGAGCCATTTTCAAATCTTTTTAACCTAACTCGTAGCAAGATCTTCATAGAGTTATTATACTAGAGTAAGGAAGCAAGCCTTAATGTACTCTATTGCAAAAAAGAGAAAAAAAAATGAGAGTATATCTGTCTTTCTTTTTAATGTGTGATTAGAGAAAGACAATACTAGTTTCATCTTACTATTCATTATTGATTGTGAATCTCTCACATACAGGCCTACTTATGGCTTACCTACTTTTGTATATCAACTCTCAGAGTAACGTAAATCTCGTTGTCAGTCAACAACTGATTATGTTATAAATTCTAAATAATTATTAGAGTAAATGATTGTTAGCAGTTGTAAGGAAAACCTGCATATTTCTACAGCTTTCTAGTTATATATGTTACTTAAAAATCCGCATTGAAGAACGTGGTAGATCATAGCTCTAACCGTTCAGTTCAAAAACGAAGAGAAGCCTATTCCTAGGATAGTAAGAGGCCGTTACTTTGCTTTACCAAATTCCTGTGCTATCGAGTTACAAGAACATATTAGGCACTTCAAGCCCCTGCATTCGTAACGAATGCATCTCCTTTAAGCACCTTTTTTTCATTAAAAAGTCTCTGAACCATAACTATAACTACCCCAATTGAGAAAGAAAATAATAGCACTTATGTTAAGTTAATGACATGATTAGTCATTAGAGATCGAGATCTTGATTTAGCGCACATGCGTTCGAAACCCGAAACTTTTGTTTTTTCCTAAAATACTTAGAGCTCATATCTCTTCCACTGGAGGGCATTATCAAGTTTGCATTTAAGGAATTCCTATTTGCACAAGACATACACTACCGTTATTTGTTAGAAATGTTGATATCTACCGTCCATAAAGTCTGTTAAACCTAGTCTCCGTATGCGATTGTCATAAAAGGTGGCAATAAAAAATATTCACATAAAATGTTTGCCCGTAAAGATTGACACGCACGGTGAGCGCGAAAAGTGTTAAATTTATTCAACTGGACGTTTTAGTTCGACTATAATTCTTTTTAAAGGCCGATTTAGATCAGGCGAGCGTATGCTCATTCTATCCACACTCTATGAAATTCGATTACTGTAAGCAGATATATAACAACGAAGGAATGATTTCCTTCGTTGTTCTTTCTGTGTTCGCGTTCTATGGTATAATCTAAGATTGCTCGCACGCTTGATGTAAGCGATTATAGAGCACGCGAACAGATAAATGAATACAGCGTTCTTGCGTGTTCCGACGCGCTCGTTTCCCGGACCAGTTTCTTTAGCATTCGTTCGACTGATCTTATGCAAAAATTCTAGTCCTTGATTCTCATTTTCGCTCGTTGATATTTTGGGAAAATCGTGCGCTTTCTTAATATTTAAAAATGTGTCATGCACGTTGCGGTACACGGTGACAATACCTGGTAAATTTTTCATTTACGATTTTTTTTGCCATTTTTCATTTCATTGCCTGTATTATCTGCATTTTAGCAACGTTATAGGTTCAGAACTGTTAAAAAGTGACGGATTTTTGGTCATTGTGAACATAGCCCTAACGTTGGGATGGGACACGCGGCCACTTAACATAATCTCATAAATAACCATGCTTTCTTTACACAAAAGTACTCCTGAATGACTGTGTAATTAGATGATTATCATATCCCACATTAAATCATCATCCTCCTGCCCTTATCCCACTCTAAGTGGGGTCGGTACAACATTTCACAATGTTGTCACATGATTTGACTATATTTGTATTTTACGACCGGCCACCTGCATGGCGTCAACTAACCTTAGTCGTGTTTTACGAAACCTCGGTAATAAATGAGGGTGGTCTATTCTATTCAGCCTATTTAACTCAGCGGGATACCACACGGCGGATATTCCAGATTAAATGTCATTTCTAAATAAAAAGCCGAAATGTGAAAATAAGTACTAAATAATTACTCGATTACGTAGGAAAAATAAAATTTATTTTTCATTATAACACCTTTATATTGAACAACATTTGTGGACTTTCTACTTAAAATTATATTAAGTATTGACTATAAAATGAGCTAGAAAAAAAAATATGCAAATTAAATGTACTAAAGAATGAAGCGATAATTTAAATAAATTATTATTAAATGTAAAATTAAATTGTAACTTTACTAGAGGCGAATTATGCAAAGCACTGCGATAAATTTCGTCTTTGGTTTTATAATTACTCATATAAAGGTGGTAAAGTAAAATTATTTTCCATACCGCCTTGTTTTATTATGACAGTAGTAATTAATGTCCTAAATTACTAAAGTTCGCTTCAAACCTCCGTATATAAAGGACTCCGAATATATATATATATTTTTTTTTGCAAAATACGCCTTCTTCGACAAAGTAAATAACTTCTTCTTCTTCTTCTTCTTTCTCAACCGATAGGCGTCCACTGCTGGACATAGGTCTCTTCATGGGCTTTCCAAAACACACGATCTTGTGCCGCTTGTATCCAGCGGCTCCCCGCGACCTTTTTGAGGTCGTCTGTCCATCGCGTAGGGGGTCTGCCAACACTGCGTTTACCGGTGCGGGGTCGCCATTCCAACACCTTGAGACCCCAACGCCCATCGGTTCTCCGCACTATGTGCCCCGCCCATCGCCACTTCAGCTTCGCAACGCGCTACAGTAAATAACTACAACTGGTAAAATGAAACCTCATTTTTTAATAGGTGACATGGACTGACGATTTTGTAGCTGATAAAACCTTAGTACGAACATTGTGTTAAACCTTAATTCGAATGAAGAAGTAACACCCGTGCTATATTTATTTTTAATATTAGAATACATAATCTCGATTCATTATCCTCCCGCCCTTATTCCACTCTAGGTGGGGTCGGCACAACATGTTACAAACATGTTGTCTCGTGACATGTTGATCGCTACGCATTTTACGACCGGCCGCCTGTCTGATGTCAACTTACCTTAGTCGCTTCTTAAGCCACGTCGGTAAGAAATAAGGGTGGTCTATTCTACTCAGCCGGATACCACACGGCGGGATACATATCTCGATTATTTTTTTTTTATTTGAATCTATACGCTTTATGAAACAAAGTCCCCAGAAGCTTTAACTAGTATTATTATTAATTGCTTTAATATATTTTATAGGTGTATGACCTGATCGTTTGTTATTTTAAAATATAAGAGAAAGATCTATTTTCTTAACATGATTTGCTCCCTTGATAATCCTAGAATCAGTAATTGTCAAAAGTGTAGAAACAGTAGTTTTCTAACAACTGATTTGAGATACTGTGACCTATATAATACAGTATTAGTGAGCATAAAATTAACTTTATTATCAAATTATAATAATTGTTCTCGAATAACTAACATAAAATGTTTGTTTCGGAGTAAGATTTATTAGTTAAATAATGGTTATAAATTCTTCAGTTTCTAGTAGTAGTGAAAACGAGCAACTGAATTCCGTAATTGAGTAAGACAAAAGCTATGAACAGCAGTGTTTACGTTTTGAAGTGGCGCATTCTGAACGAAAAGGCAATTAGATGCCCCATCGCCACTATCATGGTTGGTTGATATTAGTAACGCTTAATAAGTAAATACAGTCTCTTCCGACCGTTAATGTCTTGTTATCTATCAGATATCATTAGTTAAAGTTCTGACGTTCTATTCTGTATAAGGTTGATCCATTCATAACAGTCTCAAGTGTTCTTTGTTATTTCCTACATATGGCATACTGGTAGTATCTGCTACTTTTGTCTCGCCAACTTAAACGTTTATGTACCCACAACAATACAATACATGATTTGTGACTGTTCCTAAAGCGAAATGGATTTTTTCATCCTATCTATTACTCAGGTATATAAGCTTTTATTGTACCAGAATTTGTAAATGCACAGACAGACTTTTACATTTATGATATTAGTATGAATATAAATTCAAAATATTTCAATTTCGACGTTAGTTGTATAAGACCTTAGAGATAACTGATTTAATTTTTTTAACAGATAGAAATTACTTACGTAACATTATATCATTTGTCATTCATGAATCCGAAGTCGTTGAACTTCGTTTTTTCTTAACTGTTTTGGGCATTGTCTGGCATAAAGTCGGCATGATGTACATTTTATTTTTAATTATCACGATTATAAAACTAAATGAATTAAATATGATAAACAGTTACTCAACTAGACAATAATTGGAGAGGCGTCACGAACAACTGGTAACATGCACTGTAGACATCAAAAACAAAATAAAACAATTCTCTTCTTATATATAAAAATGAAAGCAGGACTTATCCTTTTTAAACTCTGAAACAGTTGCACCGATTATAATGAAATTTTCAGATTATCTTAAGATTGATCGGGCGGATAACCCTGTAAAGTTTAGTGACGATTAGAGAATTTTTATTTTCATTTTTCTATCGGAGCATAAGTGTCATTCTAATCTTTGAATTAGGGCCTGCGAAGTAGTTAAGTATATTTATGTAGGTAAAAGCTAAAGTACTTTAAGTCCATTTTTTGTCATTTTTGCATGTTCAATGATTTCTATTTAGTATACTCGTATTGATAAAATGTAACTCGTATTCCAAATGGACTTTAGCATTTCCTTTAAGCAATTCGGCCGTAAAAGTTTATTTGTTTATTAGTGCTTCTCTCAAAAATGACCATAAAGTAAAGATTTAATTATAAAATTAGATTTAAGTGTAATTAGGTTACGATTGGGCTGACATGTATCTGTAGATACTTAAGTCCCTTAAAAATAAAGATTACAAAAAAAAGACATTAAGCCCCTAAGCGTGAAAAACTAAACGCCACTGAATAAAGCTCTACTAAGTAACTTATAAAATGTGACTTAAGGTCCTTTAACTTTATTTATTATTATAGAGCTCTAATATATGCTACTTGTATGTGTATCACTTAGTAGCATTAGTAATAGTATAAATATGAAAGTCATACAAGACTGCAGTTTAACAGTTTAAATTGTAAATGTTTAAAATGACCACCGAAAAATTTCTTGCTGGTTCTTCAAGGTAAGAGCAACATTCCGAACCAGTTGTAGCTTCATCTATACTTATTATAAATCAAAGTCCCAAAAAGCTGACTGTCTGTAATGTAATCGATTTTCTCAAAATATACTGAACGGATTTTTATACGGTTTTCACTAAAAGATAGTGCAATACTTCCGAATAGTTTAAGTAAATAGTACATATCGGTATTATGTAAATTGTCCTAAAGAGATCGCGCAGTTTTTAAAAAACTTGCTTGATGGCAGCTTTAGTTGCGTGCGCTGCGTAAACAAGGAGAGATACGCTAAAGTAATGTACTTGAGAATTGTAGATTTATAAAAATACAAAAAAAAACCGCGATAGTATGTCTCTATCTGTTATGGTTAACTCACAACAACTACTTTTATGTTTAAAATTTGAATTCTAGAAAAAAAATTGATACGCTGATTTCCACGCGGGCGAAGCCGCTGGCACAGCTGGTTAAATCTAATTGATTCTCGACAGTTCAAAAGAGCCTATAAAAAAAGCTTACTTGAATATAAATTATTTTAATTTGATTTGAATCGACATAAAATAATGAAATATGTATAGTACGCGGTAATAAATAATGCACATCGAGGCTTAGAGGAAGAAATCGGCTAGATTCTGCTTCATAGAGCATTGTCTCTGTCGCACAGACTGATGAATCCGTGCGAAACGTCACATGCTAACTGAGTGACAGTGACAGCGCTCCACGGAACCGAACTGTCCGGCTGTTTCGTTTTAAACATCGATGTGTATTTAAGGCGCTGAACAGAGCTGGCGTAAATTCAGATTTCGGCATATAAGCCACGCCCACAATTTCTGCGACGGCGTAGCGACACACTTAATATTTTAACACCCATTGTAGGTGTACACTATTTTATCCAAACTTTTTTTGTACAATTTATTTTAAAAACTTATGTCTAATTAATCTTATAAAACTAAGTATGCTGAAACTATAACTAAACACCTAAAAAAAGACATATTATCAACAAGGAATAGTCACAAAAGGCGGCAGCTAGCGACACACGTCCGTATAGCAGCGCGCCTCAGCGATCACTGTCTATATTCGTAGATGTAAAAGAGAAGCGAGACGATGACTCGTTTCAGTTTTGCTATTTTCTAAAAAATATTTAATTTGAATGAAATATCTTAATTAATTCAAAATTTAAATCTTACATTCTCTTTATATTATAATGATTTATTAGTCTTATTAATTTTACCAATTTTTGTTGATAAATATTACGATAATATTTACGATAAAAGTAAAAATCAGAGGTCTATTTACCAATTTTTTTTATCGAAAAAAAGTATCGTAATCATGTTTTGAAATCTTACATTCTCTCTGAGATATGATGTATATTAACATATATTTTTCTTTTAATCGTCATCCCTATAGCTTTTGTTAAAAACGTGTTTAAAGTCAGCCTATTTGGCTCTGTTCAGCGCCTTAATGCCGGGCACTATACACGCCTCATATTTGAACTCGGTTAAAAGTCCGTCTATAAACGCGTTCGTCATAAAAGATGGGTAGCAATAAAATATACCTATTCAAATAAAATGTTCGCTCGTAAATAATGGACACGGGCAGTGAGGTGGGAAAGTGGTAAATCGTCATCCGACCAGAGACGCGTCCGGCGGGGACTCACTATAAACGTCATCTCGGACTAAAAAAAAGGAATGTATTAATAATAGGTCAACCGGGATCGCACAAGTAAGTGTTGGGTTCTGTATTTTATTTTCACATACTATCGAAATTCGAAAGTAGAATGATATTGAATTATTAATATCGCGTAACTTTTTAGTTATGGGTTAAAACCTCAGATGAAATTCTTGTTGGGAATATGCTTATTTAATCCAATGGATATTGCGAGCTTTACGATGAAGAAAATCATCGTAAAGCTGTGATAGCCCAGCGGTGAGACCGTGCGACTCTTTCAAGGCGAACACGAGTTCTAACCCGGGCAGGCACCAATGAGTTTTTCTATTAAAACTCATGTGTCTAATTGATAATTGCAATTAATCACACGCTTTTCGGTGAAGGAAAACATCATGAGGAAACCTGCATATCTCTAGAGAATTCTAGGGATATGTGTAACCTACCAAGTCGCATTGGAGCAGCGTGGTAGGTCTTAGCTCCAATCCTTCTCTCCAAAAACGGAGAGAGGAGGCCTTAGCCCAGCAGTGAGCATAGTAACAGGCCGTTACTTTACTTTTTTACTTTTACCGCTTGCAATTTTCTAAAGAATTCGTGCGATGTATGAGAAATACTATTGGACTAGCTGGTCTCGGTCTCTATCGTATTCCCCAATTTAAGACAGTCGGTGTGCAAGAAACGAGCTAACCTTTATGTAAATACATGGACAAAAGTAATAATAAAATTAAATTGCTATATTTCATCACGGATTACAGCAAAATAATTTTATCATTGCTTTTGTATTATGGATCTCCATAAAGTAACGCCTCATTTATTTAAATATATGGAATCAATCAATTATGGAATTTATATGATTGTCATTTAATAAAAATATATGTGATGCTCTGCCTTTTAAAATCACTTACAGTACATAAAAGAAATGCAATGAAATAATTATTTTACTATAATCAACAGTATATATAGTGCTATATGTAAGAAACATAATTAATTCCCCACAGATTCACTAGCACTTCACACTAGTACATATATTCAATTAAAATTCGCAAGGTTAAAAAACAGTTGAATACAAGATTAATGATCATCCTCCTGCCATTATCCCACTCTAAGTGGGGTCGGCACAACATGAAACGAACATGTTGTCATATGATTTGGCTACGTGTTTTACGACCGGCCTGCCTGACGTCAACTTACCTCAGTCGTATTTTACGACCCCTCAGTAAGAAAGAGGGTGGTCTGTCTACTTAACCGGATACCACACGGTGGGTCAACTTACCTTAGTCGCCTTTTACGACACGTCAGTAAGGAATGAGGTGGGTCAATTCTACTCAGCATGATACCACACGGCGCCTAAATAGTAAATACAAGACTAATATGTATGTATATAAAAACCGGCAGATAAAATTTTTAGAAGTGGCTAACCCTAAAATACTGATTGACATAAACTAACATAACATTTTAAAAAAATTAAATCCAGTCACAAATTAGAGTGAGAAATGTGTTGTCGCGTCGGGCGCCCCCCGCGTGGCGGTCACGGACAGCATCCGAAGGTATCATTACACCGTTTGATTAATACCCGGACAGCTATCATTGGCATCGCGTCATAACGACAGTCAGGGCTCATAACTCTGCTAAATGAGCTCACTTCTCCACGGTTAAAACGAATGTATTTGCATACAATACACGCAACCGCGGGTTACTTTAACCATTAGACCGCATTCCGTTTCGTATCGGAACGGGAGTTAAGGTTTATGAACGACTAGTTTTTGCCCGCGGCTACGCTCGCGAGGAATTTCGTCTGCCACGGTATCTAATTTAGTTAAATTTATGATTCACGATTTCGGTCATAGTGGTTTCCATATAAAAGATAGATATATGCTGTCGCGGACTTTTATTGAGAACAATTAAAGACAAACAATACTACCGTAAATCATCTTTGTATAACTCTAACGGTTTAGGTAGCGTACGCCGAGTTAGCTCAAAGAGACCAGATTTTTTCCGACTTTATTGACATGTATCGTTATATTACATAAATCATTATAAATTGTAGCCTGTATGTTTTTCGGATCTATAACCTATATAACTGTAAAGTTTCATCCAAATCCGTCCAATAGTTTTTTCGTGAAAGAGTGACATCCATCCATACTCACAAACTTTCGAATTTATAATATTAGTAGGATTGCCTGATTTTTATGTGTAGCTGTGATAGCCGGATGGTAAGACCTCTTACCAGGTGATCATGGTATCAAGTCCTGTTCAGGGGCCCATGAATTTCTGTATTAAAAATTATATTTATTGATATTTAAAAATTATAACTGTCTCTTTGGTTCAAGAAAATATCGTCAGGACCTTTGGAGAAATCCTGGGATATGTGTAACCTACCAATCCGCATTGTAGCAACGTGGTGGGTCTATGCTCTGACCCTTCTCTCTAAAATGAAAGAAGAGGCTAAATCTAAGTAGTGAGCTAAAAACAGGCCATTATTTTACTAGGTTTTTATATTTAAAAATTAATTATTATTTAATTTTAGTAGTGATTATTTTATAATTTATTTTTGAGTCTAAAGTTAACAGGCTTCATAAATGCAATAAAATAAATGGCCATGATAAAAATAGTAGAAAACATACAAATAATCTTTTAAACTACATAAACAATTATTAGCTTAATTTGTCTATTTTTATCGCGGATGTTTACATAAAAAGCGATTACTTCACCAGTAATAATTATGAACAGTGATCGATTTACGCTCTGACATTCTGTTGCTGCGGAATATTTCCTTCAAGGAACGATAAAATTGTATTTTTTATGCCCACATCGACATGCCCACAACAATGGTGACAACATAGCGGCCTATAAATATTGAGGAACTTACAAAACAAATATAGCGAAGCTAATAAATATAAAGTGAAGAATATATTGTCCTCTAGTTACCCCACATTAACTGTCAACCTGTCTGTGTCAACCTGGTATTTTAGGAACCTTTGTATTTAATAAAACACCGACCTATGCCTATCCCAAACCTGTGCAAAGCATTCCTCTCCCATTTCTAAAGAGACTAGTTGAAGCCAAACGGATTGATTGATGACGCAGAATCAGAATTTCTGCAGAGAAATAATGTTCCACTTTACCGAAAAGGATGTAATAAATCAAAAATAATCAATCAATTAAATATCACTTATGCTAAAAACTACTAACAAATAATCCTTTTCATGCTTTAAATTCACAAAACAACATTGCAAGGCGTTCTCATTATATTTTAGGCTCAATACATAATTTAACGTACTAGCCTTCGCCTGCCCTTATCCCACTCCAAGTGGGGTCGGGAAAACATGCTACAAACATGTTGTCATATGATTTGACTACGTATTTGACCGGCCGCCTGCCTGACGTCAACTTACCTTAGTCGCCTTTTACGACATCTCGGTAAGAAATGAGTGTGGTCTATTCTATGCAGCCGGATACCACACGGCATTTACCTTAGTTGCCTCTTACGACACCTCGGTAAGAAAGGAGGGTGGTCTATTCTATTCTGCCGGATACCACACGGCTAAATTTAACGTACTAGCATATCAGTATGAATTAAAGATAGAAAATGGCAGACAAAAAGGTATATAAGGTGTGTAAAAGTAGACTATACTTACTTTAGTGCTGTGCGATCAAATCCAAAACGAGGATACCTGACGTTGTTACCGCTATTGCTCAGAGCCGTAAACTGAAGTAGAATTTCGATAGGTGAAAAGATACTTCGATGAACCCATATACATTGGAACCCTAAGACGTTGCAATAGGATTATGCTGAAAACATCAAACCTTCCAATATGGTATCAGGCGACCGAAAAATGGCTAACGGAAGTCGCTGCATTTAAGCGGCGGAAGACTATTGCGTGGAACCTTGGTCTAGTAATTCACATATATTAGTTGGATATAAGATGCAAATCTGGTCCTATACCCAATTAAATTACTGAAAGTAGGTAAATAATAAATTATATATTATTTCAAACTTGTATTTTGCTTAATGCTGGACCACTATACATATTTCTCAGTTATTCTTAGGAACAGTATACTGTATTAAACAAGTTCCAAAGTACGTAAAACTTCAAAGTAAATAATTTAGCGCCGTAAAATTCCACTTTCGAATACCGACTTCGCAGCGAAAATGCTCAAAATGAAACTACCAACTGTAAAAGTAACTATTTTGCTCGTAAGACGTAATAATAGATCTCACCAAAGAATCGATTAGTAAAGATACTAAAATTTAAACATGATCATCACAGGGAGACAGAAAATGCCGCTGATTGCGGTATAATTCCTCTACAACAATGTTTCTTTGAACGGGACTGTAAAATATTTTACAGCCCAGTTGCAACCAGAGCTATTTATTTTGATGCTCGAGCGAAACTGCATAACTGTAGAGTTTAATTTGATATTAAGGTGTATTCTGAAATATTCATCAATAAGCTTCTAGCTTCAACTTTTGAAACGTCTGTCAAATTTAAAATGCTCTTTTTTATGGACCTACTTACGCACTCTAAACTGTTTTACCATAAAGTTGCCTGGAAGAGTGTATTATTACGACACCACTTCCATTGCTTTTTAGTGGAAACATACATCTTAAGATATACATAGGAACGAAATTAGTTAAAATTTGGTTTTTTCTAAATCTATACATATTATAAATAAAAGTCCTCGAAAGCTGTATGTCTGTATGTGATCGATTTTCTCAAAGTCTACTGAACGGATTTTTATATGGTTTTTACTAATAGATAGTGCATTTTCTGAGGAAGGCTTAGGTTAACATTACCTTAGGGTTTTAAGTAAAGTGAAATAGGAAAAACTTTGCGACACACAGATTTCCACACGGCTGAAGCCACTAGTTTACAATACAATCTTTTATAAATAAACCTTTAAAAAAGTATCTAAACAATAGAAAAAACATATCTTCAATTATAATATCTCAATATAGATTTTCTATATTAGGTTTATAAACTAAACATCTTACAGAGATCTAACGTATTTTTCGAGAAGATATTTATTTGTCGAAAAATGTAGATTCATCGTTGATGTACAATTGAATTTTATTCAAAATTCCTCTTCCCTAAACCCCAAAATCAACCACAACTAATACAGTTACTCAAATATAATTAAGGGCGGTTAGTTTACTTTGTAGGAAGAGATGGCATGAATTATTTTTATGTCATAATAAGGGCAATTGTATGAGCGGAGGGTAGTCGGCGGAAACGACCGGTGCTCGTCCAACAGGGTATCAATAATTTGGGAAAACAAATTAGGACAAATGAATTCATTGACTGTTAATTGTAAAATACTCAAAGTAATTATATTACTTATATTACTATTAATAGTCAAAAAATTTATCAATTAATGGAATTAGGCGCTACATTTCGGGGGTCCATAATATAAAATTAATGAAAATATTATTTAGGTAAATATAATCCGCTATAAATTTTTGACGGATTAAAGCAAAATATTTATTTCATTACTTTTGAATAAATTTATCAGAATAATAAAATTTCTCTTTAATATACAACATTATAATACAGTATTACGACATTACTCTTGATATGAATTTTAATAATTTCAGTAATTAATAACTTTCAGTTGTCACTGAAATTATTTGTAATTAAGATATTCGCATACTTAAAGTTCATTTAAAAGATTTTTTCCGTAATTTGAAAAAACAAATTTTTAAAATAACCCAATTTTATTTTATTTTCAATTTTTTATAAAAGTAATTATTTGTTAAATGCAAGCCTAATGGTGCCTGCAAATTGTAGGTTAAAAACGACCGCATTATCGTTGTTGAGCTTTTAAGTTAATTTTTAACATTTGCCAATATGGTGAACGATCAAGAATTATCTAATCTATCTATACTTTTATCCCTTAGATATTTTCCACGAATATCTCCATGATGACGGTTATTTTTTTTATGTACTTCCAATTTAATTTTTAGATTTATTTTATCAAACTGTGGAAGGATAAAATTATGCTTTTCGATAAAATTGCGAATCATCGATTAAATATTGCTCATTCACAACAGTATAGGTAATTTACAAATTTAATTTTAGTATCAAACTAATCTAATTCTTATTAAAGCAAATTAATCACCACCTCACCTCACACGTCACCTTAACGTATTTACGAGTCAAAATCCATAAAACTTTCGATAATGCAATATATTAATAAGCGCATTAAATTACAAAGACTTAAGCATTACGCTACTTTATCATTAGTGCAAGAAACCGTTGCAAGAACCAGATGGCGTGTAATAACACAGACCGGGTTCATATCCGAGTAAACATGCCAATTTGCAATCATTCTTTTTATGCCAATACTAAGTGTGGTGACTTTTAAGTGCATAGTGTTGAGTAACGTCGAAGAGACGCGAAGTCTAAATAGACACAAGTACAATAAGAAAATATAACGTCACTGTTAGCTGTGATAGCCCAGCGGTGAGACCGTGCGAATCTTCCGAGGGGAACACGAGTTCAAACCCAGGCAGGCACCAATGAGTTTTTCTATTAGAACTCATGTGTCTAATTGATAAATGCAATTAATGTTTTCCTTCACCGAAAAGCACACGCTTTTCGGTGAAGGAAAACATCGTGAGGAAACCTGCATATCTCAGAGAATTTTGGAGATATGTGTAACCTACCAATCCGCATTGGAGCAGCGTGGTAGGTCTTAGCTCCAACCCTTCTCTCCAGAAACGGAGAGAGGAGGCCTATTCCCAACAGTGGGATTGTAACAGGCCGCTACTTTACTTTTTTTTTACGTCACCGTTATTGTTATAGCTTCCCTTCATAATCGGCGATTACAAACGATTAAGCCCGAGTACGATCGTGTAAAGGGCATTCAAATTCAAATTCAAAATATTCTTTATTCAAGTAAACATGTAGTGCTTTTGAATCGTCAAAATCTACTGCTGGTTCGGAAAGCTGTTCCCAAGAAAAGAAGAAGTTCCCACCAAGAAGAGCCAGCAAGAAACTCGGTGGTTGCTCTTTTCAAATAAAACTCTTATAACTAGTTACATTTTATTATTACTATCTTGTACAGGTAGAGGAATAGCTAAATCCACGCATTTTTATCATCAATTTTTTATTATTTTTTTTATATAATCCTCAATAGTATAATAGGGTTTTTGTATCAGTCTCTCTTTAACAGCGTTTTTAAACTGCTGATCTATACTCGCCATTCATTTTCTATGATCGCCAACGATAGTCTGCAACGAGGAAATTGACTGTTTTTTTGGACACGCATCAAAGGGAATCGCTGGGTAAAACCTATGGTTGTATGTATAGTATGATAATACTGACTATCCTGTGGACACTGCACGATGTTCTTGCCAATTATCAACGATCATACGATCAATGACCATCGCCGATAGTAAAAAGCAGGCGTTATGTCAATTCCATGAGAGCTTGGCGTCATCACTTCTCTACTTATTAACATTTTAAATTACTGAACCTTCACTAAAGTTCATTCGATAATGCTTATATTGTAAACGGTTTTCCCAAAGTGAGTGTTTTGTGTTAATTTTTCATACTTTCACTTTTGAGCAGAGTAGCGTATGATTTTATTATGGATACAGTTGAAAGCTAAAGTAAGTATAACATAACATTTATCACAGAAATGAAATCAGAGCAAAGTCACCAGCAAAAACTACTTATAAACGTAAAAATAGAATTATTTTAAGAAATATCTATTAATGAAATTAGAATTAGTCTGCGTACTAAAAGTGAAGCGATTTTCAGCAAAATATCATGATCAATTTTGTATTATGGGGCTCCGTAATATATACATACTCAGTTAGATACATTATATATTTGATAAATAAAATAAAAATTATATATAATTTATAGAATTAGGCGTTACTTTGCGGAGATCCATAATACAAAAGTAATAATAAAATTATTTTTCTATAATCCGCGATACAGTAAATAGAAAATATATACAGTGTTAAATGTATAGTGGACTATCCGTATTTTCATACCCGATACGTGCAGGATTCGTAAAAACACATGCACAAACCTCCACAATACACAAGCACTACACACGTTCACTATCACAAACTCAACAATCGTTTCGCCCCGCAACCGAAGCATCATCAGGAGATAGAAACGATTAGTAGCAAAATAATTATATTATTACTTTTGAAAAATTATATAACTATTCGTAATGGTTTGTCTAAGTATTAAAATACATATATCAATACGTTGAATCGCTCTTTAGATACGGCCTTGCCGGTAGAGCGGTAATAGTAACTATACTTGACAGGGTTATAGAGACCGATAAAATCCCTACAACGATTTACACGTAACTGCTCGTGGACTCGTTATAAGTATGAAGGTATGATAATATAAGGCAATATATACGTTTTTTGCTTAAGTTTTAAATGTTATTAAATTTATCGAATCGCGCGAGTTTAACACAGAATAAATATAAATTGAACATTATTTCTGTCAGAAATTAAAGCGACAATTACCCTAAATCACTTTCAACGGTGTAACCTCTCGATTTGTTTATTTCCGAATATTAACATATGTAAATTAGCGAAGTGTTACCTAGTTACGTACTCAAGTTTTGATTTATTAAATTATAGCTGATTCAACTAACTGTTGCTTTCCATCTTTCTTGCACCTGTAGATGCGATAATTATGATTTATGCTAGCATATGTAAAAGTTATAATGGTGAAATCGATAATCCTTTTAATTATGAGTTACAACAAAGCCACAATGGGCGTATTAAGATTAACTCCGTACCGTACAACAACAAGTAGTTGTATAAATAATAAATATATAAATATATGGGACAGATGACACACCGTCGTCTTTCCCCAAAGTTAGTAACATAATACGTGTGTTATGAATGACGGATAGCTAGTAAATATATACAAATATTACTTTCAATACATACTTAAATACACCCAGAATCGAAAAACCAACAATTCTATTTAAAAAATTATAGCCCTCAACGGGAATCGAACCTGCGATCTCCGGAGCTGAAGGCAGTAACACTGTCACCAGCGCTAACGGGACTGTCACAGAGTAAATTTTTAATTGCTTATTATTGCTAGAGTTGCTGAGAGCAAATTATTCCACTCAGGTAATAGCGGCCTGTTACAATCCCACTGCTGGGAATAGGCCTCCTCTCTCCGTTTCTGGAGAGAGGGGTTGGAGCTAAGACCTACCACGCTGCTCCAATGCGGATTGGTAGGTCCAGAATTCTCTAAAGAGGTTTCCTCACGATGTTATCCTTCACCGAAAAGCGTGTGGTAAATTGCAATTATCAATTAGACACATGAGTTTTAAAAAAAAACTCATTGGTGCCTGCCCGGGTTTGAACTCGTGTTCCCCTCGAAAGAGTCGCATGGTCTCAACGCTAGGCTATCACAGCTCTCTCTTCCATTCAGGTACCTAATAAAAATGGGCCCCGCATTTGAGCCTGCGACCGCTTTGCACAATAGTCATACGCTCAAACCTCTAGATAATCACGGCACTAATCTACATGTTATACATAAATTATGATAATTGTCTGTCGTTGATCGTAATGACATGAATGTCAGCCTATAGCTGCCGTTCTCTAATGAGTATGGAGCAAGGAAACCGCGCCGCGGGAGGCCTGCCGGCGCATGAAATTATTTATTCATTTTTATTATTAACACTATCCAAATTAGCTGTTTGTTTTTAAAGTTAACGACGTGAAAATATCTGGCGTAATTAAAAATGCGAAGGCTCGAAATTGATGTTTCTTGTTTCTCATTTAGCGGAGTCGAGCTGCGATGAGTGTTTTATTAAAATTTTATTGTACCTTCTCTTTTGTTTTATACTTACGTGGGGGATTTAAGATTCTGAATTTTAAGACAATTGATATAGTGACCCCTGTCGCCGCGTAGTATTCGGCTGAGTAGAATAGGCCACAATCATTTCTTACCGAAGTGTCGTATAAGGTGACTAAGGTAAGTTGAACCACCGTGTGGTATCAGGTTGAGTATAATAGACCACCCTCTTTCTTACCGCGGTTTCGTAAAATACGACTAAGGTAAGTTGACGTCAGTGGGCGTCCGGTCGCAAAATACGTAGCCAAATCATGTGACAACATGTTTGTAACATGTTGTGCCGACCCCACTTATTATCTCTTGTTATCGTCTGTATGTGACGATTTTCTCAGAATCTACTGAAATGATTTTCGAACGGTTTTTACTAAAAGACTCACTTCGAAAGTTTCTGAAAACGGCATCGTCTTTTTAGTTTTACATATAAACATTTTGTTTTTTAATATTCACATGAATGTTATCAGTAGTATTATTTTTTATGAATTTTTTGTTGGTCATGCCGTTTTCGTTTTCAATGAATTATTACATTCATTTAAGTTTTTATATATGTAAAGAATATAAATTGTTTTTTAATATTTGAAATTTGAATCTTGATTTGAAATCTGTCAAAAGGTAACAAAAGGGATATAGAAGTGAATATAAAAAGCGAAGTAGAATAGAAACTTAATTGTCGTTTCTTTGGTTAACGAAGCAACACAATTTTTATTTGCCGCTTAAAATAAAATTCTTTTAAATAATATATATATACATTGTAATCGAATCTAAAGAGAAGTTATTCTTCCGAAAGGTTTAGTTTATTAACTTACTACATTACCGTTAGTTAGGTTAGGTTAGTATATATAATTACCGTTTTATGTGGTTAATCGGTTGTAAAAAAACTCGCCGGCTTGTAGCTTTTTTCGCGTGCGCCGCGTTAACTTAAGTAATGATCGACTAGAGAAATGTAGATCTACAAAAATACAAAAAAAGTCTGCGATAGCATGTCTCTATCTCTTATGGTTATCTCACAATAACTAATTTTATGTTCAAAATATAAATTCGGGAAAAAATTTTGACACACCAATTTCCACGCGGAGCGAAACCGGTGGCGTAGCTAGTTTGTATATAAAGCATCCCACTACAGCTATGCGATGATGAATAATTCAGTAAAATTTAATGGAAATGAAATATTTACATATTTTGGAATTCCATATACATACACTTTTACGAAAAAAACTATTACGTCTTATTACTATATATATGTATATTCTGTCATTTGTGACATCTATCGTACTTTTATAGACATTAAATTCGTTTTACGTACTAATTATCATAACTTAGGTAAATTTATTGTGCTCAGAATTACAAATGTGAAACTTATTTATTAAAAATTAATTACAACGATAATAATTATTACGATATCTGTAAATGAGGTGTCCACACAATACTGACTTTATTATGCAATTTAAGAACTGTTTTAGTAATTATTGAGAATAATAAATACACATGTAATACAACTGTAATTTTAAAGAAAACGTCATGAGGAACCCGCATAGTTCTAGAGAATTCTTTGTATATGTGTAACCTACCAATCCGCATTGGAGCAGCATGGTAGTTATTAGCTCCGGTTCTTCTGTCCTTAAACGGAGAGAGGAGAACTATGCCCAGCTGTGCAATAGGAACAATCTATTACTGTATCTAAAAATCATTTGAGGTTTCAATATTTTGAATAACAAAACTTCAAATCACTTCTGGTTCTTCGATGCTGTGAAATGCTCAGGAAATATTAGTCTTTTATTTTGCGCCCGAAGCTACGACGGCATATTTTTTTGGCATAGGCCGGAATATATTATATGATTTTTCGTATGCCAGGTAACGTATCGTTTTTGGTATAGATTTTATAAATTAGATGTTGTATTTATTTATTTGATACACCAAATATATTATTATAGAAACATTAATAATTAACACTTATATTAAGTCTAGTTCCATTATTTTTATCATTTACAGGCATATTCGACATTCTCTTTTGTTAGTAAGTAAAAATGGATGGAAATAAATGTCAAAAATCTCAAGCATGTATCGATTGAACGTATCAATTTCATAAAAAAAAACTAACAATGGAAATAATTTTATTATGTCAAATCAGTAATTAATATAACATTATAGTATTACCTAATAAAAAAATATATAACAAGTAATTAGACTGATGTCACAATTGTCGGTACATGTGGTTTTCTTAAAACATTTTTTTAATTTATCATATGTTAGTAATGATTTGATATATGTCATTAATAAATATTCCCAGAACAATGCTAATTTGAGAACAAATGGCTGACTAAAAATACTGACGATTCGAAAAGCATCAGTCTTATACTGGTTTTTTCTGGAGTCGGCAACTTCAAACTTCAAATCTTTAACTGTAATTAAACAATCTCAGATAGCATCAAATCTTATTTTAAGTGAAATTTTTAATTATATTATTAATATAACAAAATAATTTTAAAAAATATATAAAATTTAGTATTCATAGCCTTAAATAGACATTAACATGGAAATCGGCGTTTATCGCTTACAATATTTAAATTAGTTAAATAATAAAATATATTTCTATAAGTTTGTAGTAAGAATGTGTCGTATAAACGATGAATTAAGTTAATTATCTCACAACCTTGACGTAATTAGCGATAATTTCGGCACCTTTGTGGATTCTGTTTACAGTTAAATTGTTTTATTATATTATGAAACAGAAAAATTATAAACTGCTATATTATAAATTGTTTAACTTTTTTTAAAACAGTAACAGATTGAATATAACCATCAGACGCATGGAAAAGCAGTTATATATATTTTTAGCAAGCTTGTCTACGGCAGGGGTTTTCAACCTGAATTGCGCGGAACCCTAGTGTTCCCTAAAACGATTACAAAGGTTTCGCAACTAATTTGAGTTAAAACGCGAATATATAAAAACAATGTATAAAAAGAACTTTCTCTTGAACATATTCATGATTTAATAAATAATTGACAATAATAATGAAAGAAAAAATTTAAAAAAATTAAATAGTACCTGATTCACTACCTTTCTACTTTATTTATTGCCGTATTGAAATGTTTGTATTAAAATTGGATACTTATTTGAGTACAAAAAACTTACTTAAACTATCTTATGAGGTTTAGAAGGAGAAACATGAGGTCCTAGAAGTATAAAGAATTGAAGACCTATTTATCATCAAATAACTATTCCATTATAGCGTACAGAGAGAGAGAGTACACTACATTTAAAAAAAAATCGAATGAAAACATAATATATGTAAAAAAAACAGCTAAATGCAGAAAACAGCCTAGCGGTGAGACCGTGCGACTCTTTCGAGTCGAACACGAGTTCAAACCCGGGCAGGCACCAATGAGTTTTTCTATAAAACTCACGTGTCTAATGGTAATTGCAATTTATCACAAGCTTTTCGGTGATGGAAAATATCGTGAGGAAACCTGCATATCTCTAGAGAATTCTGGAGATATGTGTAACCTACCAATCCGCATTGGAGCAGCGTGGTAGGTATTAGCTCCAACCTCTCTCTCCAGAAACGGAGAGAAGAGGCAGTGGGATTGTAACAGGCCGCTACTTTACTTTACTTTACTTTTTTATACAAAAAAAATACTTCACACGTTTTTGGTTTCACAGATAGACCTTTAAATTATGGACTTATAGAGGTGGAGTATTTGAATAGATTGCTACGTCAGGGTAAGATGTGATAGCCCAGCAATAAAAGTAACAGCCTGTTACTATGCCCACTGCTGGGCTAAGGCCTCCTCTCTCCGTTTTTGGAGAGAAGGATTGGAGCTAAGACCTACCACGCTGCTCCAAAGCGGATTGGTAGGTTACACATATCCCTAGGATTCTCTAGAGATATGCAGGTTTCCTCACGATGTTTTCCTTCACCGAAAAGCGTGTGATAAATTGCAATTATCAATTAGACACATAAGTTTTAATAGAAAAACCCATTGGTGCCTGCCCGGGTTTGAACCTATGTCGTCTTTAGAGAGTCGCACGGTCTCACCGCTAGGCTATCACATCTTCAATAAGGCCGTGCGAATCCTTCGAGGGGGTCACGGGTTATGTTTCTAATTGATAATTGCAATTTATCACACGCTTTTCGGTAAAGGAAAACCTTGTTAGGAAACCTAGTTATCTCTAGGGGGTATGTGTAACCTACCAATACGCATTGAAGCAGCGTGGTAGGTCTTAGCTTCAACTGTTCTCTCCAAAAACGGACACGGACCTAGTCCTATGTCCATTGTCCAGCGGTGAGATAGTAACAGGGCGTTGGTTTCATGCAGGTTTCTTCATGATGTTTTTCCGTGAAAAGCGATTTATAAATTGCAAATATTAATTAAATATATGAATTCGTAATCTATTTTTTGTTACCAATAATATAATAGAATACAAACGTATTCGCACCTACGCACGTTTGGCATAAATTATTCGCATCACTTCCGTTTATGTTACACGCGTGGTTGATTAAATATTTTGCGTTGTAACGGAGATGAGCATCGGTGTTGGCGATTAGCCAAAAGCCCTCTCGTTAGCGAGCTTGTGGAAATGGTTAATGGTCGGCCTTAACTAATGGACTTCTATAAAGAATACAATATAAGTGAATACAAGTAGCCTGACGTGGTTTCACACGCAGTGCAAAGATTTCGTAAATTATTTTCTACTAGAAATACGTGCGGCTTCGCCCGCGTGAAATTCAGTTTAGCATGTTATAGTCCCTCGAGGCCTCTATGGGCCTTATAAGAAAGCTCAGAGTCACTCAGCGGGCGATGGAGCGAGCTATGCTCGGAGTGTCTCTACGAGATCAAATCAGAAATGAGGAGATCCGTAGAAGAACTAAAGTCACCGACATAGCTCAGCGTGTCGTGAAGCTGAAGTGGCGCTGGGCGGGGCACATAGTGCGGAGGACCGATGGGCGCTGGGGTCTTAACGTGCTGGAATGGCGACCCCGCACCGGAAAGCGCAGCGTCGGTAGACCCCCTACGAGGTGGACAGACGACCTCAAAAAGGTCGCAGGGAGCCACTGGATCCAGGCGGCGCAGGATCGTGTGGTGTGGCGATCCCATGAAGAGGCCTATGTCCAGCAGTGGACGTCCATCGGCTGACGAAGAAGAAGAAGAAGTCCCTCGAGTCTCGGCATGAGACTGACTCTCTGATTTTTTTTTCGAATTTGTCTTATGCTGTTATCCCTAATGGTTTTTACAGCGTCACCGGTGGGATGGGCGAGCGCAGAAGCTTCGCCGGGTAAAATTGATAAGTGAACGAGTGTTTTTAGGCACTCGCAACTTATTGGGAGCGTCGCCTTAAGGGTGTCTCCTGCGAGACCGAACCTCGGCTTAAAGCGGCGCGATTTGGAGGACTGTATCTAACACATTGACTTTGAAGAAGTCTGCATCACGGCGGCCGCGGCAGAGGGCTGCGGCCGCTTGACATAAGCAAGCGGGGACCTCGTCTTCGCCGGCGAAGACGCTGTTTGTGTGTGTGTTGTGAGTATATCTTGTTGGATGCTGTAATAGCATCGTCGGGGTCGTTAAGGACGCTCTTAGGGCGCCTGTGAAATCGTTTGGGGATGACTCTCTGATACCTGACAGCGCTTTTTATACCTATTTCCCCCTCTAAACTACAATCGACACCGGTTTGTTACTACCCCCACTAAAAATTGTTGTAAAACGACCTCTTCAACTCAATTTACATGAAACGGTTATGTGCTATTAACCTAAACCTTTTGGAGGAATTGCACTATCTTTTAGTAAAAACCGTACTAAAATCCGTTCAGTACATTTTGAAAAAACCGATTACATACAGACAGACAGTTTTGGGGACTTTATTTTATAATAAGAAAATATATATTTTAATATTATTCGTGTAGATCTAAATTAAGTATTCTACTCCATTACCTTCGTGTTTTTGTTGTGTTAAAAATAAAATAATATTGTCTCCAAATGGCAGTAGAAACTTAATATAGCGTGATCATTAGCGAAGCTAAATCCCAAATATCGTAATAATTATAAGGTTGCCTTCATATCGTTATGCGGTTTTAACAATTCTCATTATTTTAATAAACGGCCAAAGCCAGTATAATAAATCATCGCCGCTCGTCATTAGCGTAGCAGTGAACCAGCAATTTCCATATTTTCATTAATTAAACGTGTGTGCGTACAAACCTTAAGTTTGCTGTTTATAGATTTAGTTCAATACAGAGGTCTGCCCGCGGCTTTGTTTTGCTTTTCACAACCGAAATAAAAAGTCGCTTGAACGAGGCAGTTTTACTTCTGATCAAAAATGATGTTTTTTAACTTTATGTACATACAAAATAAACCGTTAAATTTGAGATTAATTATTGTCATAATATATCGATATTATATTGTCTATTGTGATGTCTGGGTGAGTAAATTCTTCTTTTAGAAGAATTACCGTTATTATAGTAGAATTCACCAACCTCATCTCTTACCTAGGTGCAGTAAAGGGCGACTTAGGAAAGGTGACTTTAGGTAGGCGACCGGTTATAAAATAACTAGTCAAAACATTTAACAACATGTTAAAACATGTTATGCCGACCCCACTCAGAGTGGGCTAAGACATGAGAATGATATTGTCTATTTAGGGAAGGTAGTCATGTCCTCATATTATGTTATATTATGTTCTTCTATTCGAAGTATATATAGCCTTTGAAATTAAAACTAGTCTATGAATATTTGCCAACACTTATTTTTTAAGTTTTATTTTAAAGTTTATATAGTTCAATAGATAGAAAACTAACACACCAAAGTAAAGTTCTTTGAATTAAAAGATTACTTTTACAAAAGTAATGATAAAATTATTTTGCTATAATCCGCGATACAGTAAATAGAAAAAATATATAGTGTTAAATGTATAGTGGACTATTCGTATAGTGTAGTACTGTATCGCGGGTTATAGCAAAATAATTTTATTATTACTTTTGTATTATGGATCTCCGTAAAGTAACGCCTAATTCTATAAATAGATTACTTTAAAAAAATCACAATCTTACAAACCAACTGACTCCTAAATAATATGTTATCCATTATTATGCAACCGCCGCAATTTTACATTTGAATATTATAATCAAATCTAAAATGACTTCAAATTTGAATGCAATACAAGCACCTTGCAATACCTCACACACATTTAAACAATTCATTATAGATCAGGTGTAACGAAAGAATGTAACGCAAACGTATTTCCGATTATAGAAAGAGCACCACTTTGAATGTCAAACACACATTTAAACCTCCAACTTAGACAAAATATCAAAACTCAATATAATTTGGTTACACCGCTGTTATATACTCGTAGTATAAAAGATTGAAAGACGTTGATTAAAAATAGTACACAAAAGTCTACTACACTTTTGTGTTAATTTTCAGATTGTGTGTATCACTCCGAGACTGTTTCAGAGCTACCATTAAAAAACATAAGCAAAAAATATTATAAATTGCCCCAAATTTCATCACTATTGGTACAGCGGATTAGTTGTGAAAGCGTAGTAGACAAATGGACAGAAAGACAGACAGACCGAGAGACAGACTCTCGTGTTTATAATATTAATATGAATATTTAATATAAATAAAGACAAAAAGTTTCTGAACGTCAATTTGACAACCTGTAAAGCCTACAATCGGTAGCCGTCATCGCTTTCCGTGCAACCATTCCCATGGACTGGAACGCTATGACCCCGTTTTGAAGCACGAAATAAGCTTTCAATTTAACCCCCAAATGAATGGCACCTATTACTTATAATATATTTTTCATCACTTTAATCAAGAATGTAACAAATTACCTTATATGTTTTATCGTACGCGTATTCAAATAAATTATATGTACACCTTTTTATTAAGTAAATTTTATTTATTTGTTGAAGTATTGCCATAAATGGAACCATACCAAAATAAAAAAATAGATTTGGGTAAATAAAGGAGACAATGATTAAAAAGATACTCTAAGCTGTTATCCATTAATAAAAAGTTTTATCCAATTTTCAAAACAGCAGTTTAATAAAATGTAGAAAAAGACTCTTACTGTATGTCTGAGCTTCTTCCATTTTTTATAAATGGAAAACGCTTAAAAACTTTATAAATTGTGCATTTTGATTACCCACTATATTCTAAATTATTCTTTTGTAAATAATGTCCATATCTTGTTTAGGATTTTTTAGTAGGTATTTTACCTTAAAATTCTGAATTCTCTGAATCTTTACCTTAGAAGACATCCCAGAACTCCCACTTAGATCCCAGAGCTAAATATTCGCTAACAACAATTACAGTATTAAATTATATAACAATAAAATGTACTCCCAATAATATATAGCTCATAGCTTAAAAAGTAGATTTTTCATAAGCGTATTTGAGTCATTTTCTCATATAAAGAAATGTATATTTGTCTGTTCTTTATATACTCCGCAACGGCTGGACTGATTTTAATTAAATTTTCATACAATCTTTAGGATGCCTCAGCAGATGATCCTGTAAAGTTTTGCACCGATCGGAGCATTTTTAACCCGTCAATGTCAGTTTATTACTACTAATTTTTAAATTAAGACCATGCTGGGTATGCTTATTTTAATATAACAATTGACGCGAGCACGTTCAGGTTTATCTATTTGTACCCGATGAAGATCATAGACCGTACATAAGTAAATTACATGATCCATTGCATATTAACGCGATCATTTGCAGTAAAATATAATCTAAGTAGAATAAATTTAAAATTACTCGCCTTCGCGAATATACATTTCGTATTCCTTTTTAAATATTTTCTTATTTTACGTTAATCAAAGTTAACGGATTTTTGTACAGTTTTCACAAAAGATAGTGTAATACTTCCCGATGGTTTAGGTAAATAGTACATTTTCGCGTTGAAGAGATCACGCACTTGTTAAAAAACTTGCTCACTGGGAGCTTTAGTCGCGTGCGCTGCGTAAACCAGCTGAGAGACGCTAAAGTAATGTACCAAAGAGTTGTAGATCTATAAAAATACTATAAAAAGTCCGCGATAGCATGTCTCTATCTCTTATGGCTAACTCACGATAACTACTTTTATGTATAAAATTTGAATTCTTAAAAAAAATTGTGACACAATTTCCACGCGGGCGAAGCCGCTAGCTAGTCATAATATTAGTTACATGAGTCTGTAGAATATTAGTCACTTTTCCAATAATCACATCGATGGCTGTTACTTGTACGACAATAGAAAACCTTTCCAATGAATGACTAAATACTTAGTAAATTGATAACAAATAAAGTACAAACCATCTCAGCTTTAGCCCATGAAAAAATTACATAACTTTTGTTTGTTAAATTATTTTCTCGTAGCTCAACTAGAGTTAATAATAAATAATATTTTTGTAATCTCGAATAATCGAAAGCTTAACAATCAAAAAATCACTACCAAAAGTCTACAAGGCTTTTAGGCGTAATCTCATTAATAGGCTAAACCAAAAAACCATAGCGATGGCGCGATAAGTCCGTTATGGGAAAGCCAATTAGAGCTAGACGCGTTTTTCACCGGAGCCGCTCCATCCATCACCCGACCACGCCCAGCCTTTCCATTCACTGCCTCCTCGTCCCTCATACTATTATAGCAAAGTAAATTTATATAATTAAATTAACAAAACCCTGTTACATTCCGAAAATTAGTTAACTCATTAAATAAAGTTCAATACCAAGTTATACGATAACGTCAATTTCTTTACCAAGTTATCATGTGTCGACATTTGTAATTGACAACTAATTAACTGATAAGTTGTGTTTGATAACACAAGTAAGTTGATAGCCAAATGACTACACTGTGACATGTACCTAATATGGCCATAAATTCTGTCAAAAAGAAATAATTAGTTTCTTTTATAAAATTATTTAATATGTATTGTGCATCAAAACATGTACGAGGAATATGGTACAAGTCGAAGTTTTATAAAAACTACCCGTAGATTATTGTTATTTGACCTAGTCTACACTACACTTCGTATGAAATATTAGGTCCTTACATATGAAATTGGCGTTTTGTCGTACTGGCCACTTTGATCTCAAATATTACCTTTACGGTTAGGAATTTCAAATTCAAATTCATACAGCTATTTACTCATGCATTTGTGATTCAAACCCCCTAATTCATTTGTTTTTTCTTCTTTTGTTTTTTTCTTTGTTTCACTCTGTTTACAAAATGGAAAACATGAAATATCGCGTTATTTACGAGTATGAGTTCCACCGTGGCACCAGTGCTGCATAAACGGCTCGAACGATTAATGATGTGTATGGTGACGGTGTCGCAACAGAAAACACAGTGCGTTTTTGGTTCCAACGTTTTCGTTCTGGAAATTTCGACCTGCAGAACAAGCCTCGTGGACGGCCGGAGACCAAAGTTGATAATGAAGAATTGAAGGCTATTGTGGAAGCGGATCCATCGCAAACCACGTCCGAGTTAGCTGCAGGCTCCGGTGTTAGTGATAAAACTATTCTAATCCACTTGAAGCAAATTGGGAAGGTAAAAAAGCTTGAAAGGTGGGTACCTCATGAATTGAGTGAAGCAAACCGACAAACGCGCGTCGACTGCTGCGTTACGTTACTCAACCGGCACAATAATGAAGGAATTTTAAATCAAATCATTACCTGTGATGAAAAGTGGATCCTCTACGATAATCAGAAGCTCATCGCAATGGCTGGACCCTGGCGAACCAGCCAAATCTTGCCCTAAGCGAAAATTGACTAAAAAAAGTTGCTTGTAAGTGTTTGGTGGACTAGTGCCGGTGTCGTTTACTACAGCTTTCTTAAATCTGGCCAGACGATAACGGCAGATATCTATTGTCAGCAACTGCAAACCATGATGGAAAAGCTAGCTGCTAAACAACTGAGGCTGGTCAATCGCTCTGGGCCACTGCTGCTTCAGGACAACGCTAGACCACACACTGCACAACAGACGGCTACCAAATCAGAGGAGCTTCAATTAGAATGTCTTAGACATCCACCGTACTCTCCGGACCTTGCTCCAACAGATTACCATTTTTTTCGCAATTTGGATAACTACTTGCAAGCAAAAAAATTCAATTCCGATGGGGCAGTCCAAACCGCCTTCAAAGATTTTATTGATTCCCGCCCGAATGGTTTTTTTAGTAAGGGGATCAATGAACTACCTATGAGATGGCAAAAGTGCATACATAGCAATGGTACATACTTTGATTAATTAAATATATTTCATAAAAAAAAACGACTTTATGTTCCTCCCATAGAAAACGCCAATTTCATATGTAAGGACCTAATACTACAAAAAAATTCCAGAATCATACTTGGGTTGGTAGTGCCGTGAGACATAGAACGTAGTTACTTCACGCAATCAATGTAGTAGTATACGCAATATCTATCATAATAATAAATATACTGATTATTATTAAAGATAATGAATCAATCAACAATCAATAAACGGTTTTACTGTTAAATTGTTTTAATCATAACCATTTTAATTTCGGAAGTAACTATACCGCACGGTACTAAAATTAAGTCTACAGTATCGGTATTCGAGGGTTCAAAATGTCCTGGTCGTGACATTTCGCACCGGCACACCTGCGACGCCGCCAGTAGCCGAGAGCCGGCTGTCGCTCAGCGACATGTGCAACTAATTTGTACCCAACAGCGCTCTCATTACAGTGTCCCCGCCGCCCGAAGTGTCGCCGGCATCGGCAATTTCGTAATTCTATAAAATTGCCACACGCATGAGGAAGTCAACCACTAGTCATCTCGAAGAACGTGTCGCCGTTTAAAATTATAAAAAAATGTAGTGTGTACTTTTTATTACGCTAGTGACGAGCGTCATAGAATTAAATACATAAAAGTTAAGGTGAGACATTTTAATCAACTATAAAAACTTTTATAGTTTTGGTTGATGGTAAAAGAATTAATGGTATGGATATACTCGTATCAGTGCCAATAAATAGTTTATGGAAACAAAAGTTAGTGACGAGCGTCGAGAGATTAAAAAAAAACTACTATAGACTATCTACAAGTAATTTAGTAATTTGGGATGATGATCTGGTCAGAGATCATCAGCTAAGTATATATACGTACATATATGTACACTCGTTTCAGAGCCAGTTAATAGTTTATAGAAACAAAAGCTACTTTGAGAAACTAACGTTTCGACAATAGTTACGCATCATGGAATTCCAATAATTATTTTTTCCACTAATGATGGTAATTGACTTTGTACCTTTCTTTGAATTGAATAATCAAATTTTATAATTATACAAAAATTAAATTATCTATGGCACGTCATTTTACCGACATAAAATGAAATACTGGAATAAGTAAAAAAGTAAAGTAGCGGCCTGTTACAATCCCACTGCTTGGAATAGGCCTCCTCTCTCCGTTTCTGGAGAGAAGGGTTAGAGCTAAAACCTATCACGCTGCTCCAATGCGGATTGGTAGGTTACACATATCTCCAGAATTCTCTAGAGATATGCAGGTTTCCTCACGATGTTTTCCTTCACCGAAAAGCGTGTGATAAATTGCAATTATCAATTAGACCCATGAGTTTTAATGGAAAAACTCATTGGTGCCTGCCCGGTTTTGAAATCGTGTTCGCCTTGAAAGAGTCGCACGGTCTCACCGCTGGGCTATCACAGCTATGATATTTTCCAATACTGGAATATTTAAATGCAATGCATATTTGAATCCATAACAACACTTAAGTAGTAGACGGTAATGTTGCTGATTCAATCTCACCATATGTTTAAAGTCATGGGACAATTGTAGACTGCATCAAATTAAAGTAATAAAATAAGAAAAACTGACCTGTCCATTTTTGTCCATCTCGTTGTTAGTTAGCTTGACTTTCTCGAAGGACACAACCTGCTTCCGTAGCTGATCGCCGGAGAATGGAGAGTCAGGGTGTGGGTAGAGGCGCGCCGGAGCAGGGGGGTCCGCCTTGCCCGCCACCAGCCACGACGAGCGGTGGTAGGCATAGCGGTACCGCTTGCCGTCCACTGGCACCACGTCCAATAACACAGCATACCGCGCTTCCGTTCGACACCCCGTGAACGAAACACGCACCGTCGGAAACATGCGCCTGAACAAAAAAAATACTCAAAATTAGTTCATTTGAATATTACCTATAGGCCACATAGGAAATCAGAGTCACTTAGCGGGCGATGGAGCGAGCGAGTTTCTCTACTCGATCAAATCAGAAATAACGAGATCTGTAGTGGAACCAAAGTTACCAACATAGCTCAACGTGTTGCAAAGCTGAAATGAAGATGGGCGGGGCACATAATGCGGAGAACCGATGGGCGTTGGGATCTTAAGGTGTTGAAATGGTGACCGAGCACCGGAAAACGCACAATTACTAGACCCCTTACGAGGTGGACTGACGATCCCAAAAGGTTAGCGGGGAGCTGCTGGATCCAAGCGGCTTAAGATCATGGGGTGTGGAGATCCCATGAAAAGACCTATGTCCCAACAATGGACATCCATCGGTTAAAGACGATGACGATGATGGTGATGATGCATTATGACAATGGCATAGCAACTAACCCTAATTAACAATTAAATACTTCTTGAATCCAAATCACTTTATACTTATATGAGGTGATATTTTGTACCAACAGACTAACTTAGAGCTTATTGTGGAGATTGCTTATTTATTTGTTTGTTAGTAGCAGTTAGCATTTGTGATTATGAACTAACCATCAATAAAAAATAAATGTATCTGTTTTTTAATTCATTTATGTTTACTATTTCATCTATAGAATCCAATATTAAACGTGTTAACGTTTTTTAGACAGTCTCGGACCGTAAGGTTACATCGTATAACGATACTTCTTTGCTAGAAGGTATTTCCCCGCAACAATAGTTGTTTGGCATCCGAAAATCACATCGAAAGAGAAAGATGACATGACTGAATTTATTTTATTGTTGTTTTGTGATTATATTTTATAAATAGTATTACGTTTTCAATCACTTTATCAAAACCTACAATATGTACTAATTAGTTCAGAAACTAGCAAAGCTAAAGCACATTTTGTATTTTATGTTTATAGTAACATGAAATTATGAAAATATAAGGATGTTACTTTTAAAATACACAATTCCAACTGATGATGTAATCGATCTAAATCGCTAATGACCTCAAAGGACGAACGAAAACTAAATTAGACATTAAGACACAAAAAGTCTTCTAATCCACGAAAGTGTTTTACGAGACCAAAACACATGCTCGCAATAAAAAAAGATGATTAATGTGTATTACCAAAAACCTGCCAGAGATCCGGCCACGGACGGTGACTTGTATAATTACAGGGTGAAACGCGACATAGGAAATCAAACAAATATGATGTATTCGATTTTAATGCACCCCTAAATGGGCCGAAGCGCTTCCTGCCGGTCGCCGGCGATAACATCTCGACGCTACTTATTTATAACGTAACCTTTCTTAATATACTTTTTTTCATCAACTATAAACGGCGCTTTTATAATTTCGAAGGCTAAACAAGTGGTCATAGATAAGATAACATCCAACAATTTGTTCGTCCCTAACGCGTTCTGACGTTCGTCGCGCTAGACTTGCTTCTATTAACTCAAACATTTTAAATGATCGATCCCATCGATATCGCTTGTGTTCACGACAAAAATTCCAACCGCGTGTAATATAATTTGTTAGAGAGAGAAATATTAGCGGTCATAAAACACTGGCGCGGTGTCAACCTCCCAATAAGTATTATAAATGCAGGAGACCTATAAAAGTCCCGGAGTCGGAAGGCTAGCGCGATAAAGCGTTGACTTAGTCTCAGTTGTGTTAAACATTGGCCATAAATAAATCGTATTAAGAACGAAAGTGCTTTGGACTGTTCATTCTGTATCAACGGTGCGGGATCTCTCACCGTGGACAGTGAGTCGATGTCAGGCGTTTATGAGTACGTCGTTAAGCCGGTATTGCGATGCCGGGGCGCCCGGCCTGCCACCCAACGAGCCCCTGTAACGAGCCATATCCATCATCGGTTACTATCTTGGATTGTGCATTCATAATCGCCTGATATTTACATCTTTAAAACGTTTAAGGTTATATTTGAGAATCCTGATTTTTGTTATTAAACATAAAAATTAATTCAGTATGATGTAATCGAGTAAATGGATGACACTGAGTAATTTCGGAGGGTTTCTACGCAGACACGTTTAAATCAATGTGTACTTTATTTTCATTCATTATATTTTCTGAATGTTGCTAATATTCATATTTCTTACACTTTATTTTATTTTCGATAGCTAAATTTTGTCGTGTTTGTTTTATTGATAAATATAGATTACATAAAGAGATAATAAACATTCTTGGACTTTATAACCGACTAAACTCACGATGCAAAATATTTGGGTTGTACAACTTAGGAATCCAAATCACATTCGGAATATTCAGACAAATCTGTAGTTTTATGACGTTTCTTACTTTTTCATTTACATTTTTTACCCGATTTAATATTTTATACATATAATGTCCTAAAAGGTAATAGCTTCTTATAAGTCTAAATGGTTTTAACATAAGCTATTAGCTCAATAGACATGCGTAAAAAGCGAATAAGACAAAGAAAAATAATTAATTTGTAAAATTATTAATTTATAAAGATACTAAAAATTAGATTAACCCAACCTAAATTTGATATATGCAATAGCAATCTAAATTCCTTGGGATGACGCATAACATAATAAAAAATATTCTCCCTCTAATTTTTTATTTCGATTTTTTTTGATTTTAACATCGGACAAAAATATGAAAATTCGTTTCATTCAGAGAAAAGATATTTAAAACATTTGTATTAAATGTAAAATGAGTAATATATTTAATATACTTGTCGATTACAGCAAGGTGAAATGAAATGATATTCATTTCAAATCTAAAAATTACATTTGAAAATAACAAGCGTTAATAAAGTTCACGAATACACTAACGGGCGTGTAGACGTTATAAAAAAGAAAAATGACTTACAATTACAATAACAAATATTACATCTAGAATTGATATAGTCAATGCACATTATATTTATTTGCTGTCTGCTAAAGGTCGTAGGGACAAGTCACATTAATCTTACTGCGGTCCGCTGGTAGCGTAAAATGTACGTAATTACTTAGCATCTTAATACGGTACTGTTGAGTGCAATTATTCCTTTTTAATACCAGCTAGTCCTCTACATAAAAGGGAATATGTTTTTGTATGAAAAAGCTAATTTACGAAGTAGCAAATACTAACTCTATCTTAATTGTAATCATAACGGCTATAGAAAACAATTGTTAAGGTGTAAAATTATTTGAACGTAAAAACTAGTGCCATAACTATGGCTTATAGGGAAATTTAACACGTCAATAGGTTGTATAGTACCCGGCAATAAATAATGCACATCGAGGCTTAGAGAGAGAAATCGGCTAGATTCTGCTTCATAGAGCATTGTCTCTGCCGCACAGATTGAAGTCCTAAGTAATAACCCCTTTAGGTATATTATAGCGTCCCCTTAGATAAGATAAATAAATAACATTTTTTGTTTCGGTTTCGGGGCGAAATAACCGTAGAGAGTTGGTGGTGGTTGTGTGTATTGTTGCTGGTGGAGGCGTCTTGGGATACGTGTGGTGACTTGTCCTACATGTGTAAGGTACGTGAATTTTGCCTGCTTCATACACTTAGCATTGTATGCATTCGCTTAACACACGCGGATTATAGCAAAGTATTTCTGTTATAATTTCTGTAATGTGAAATTTCGTAAAGTAACACTTGCTTCTATAAAACATTTTTTTATTTAAACATTACAAATCTTAAAAACAATACAAACAATCTTTCTTTTGACTTTCACACTTTTCGAAAAATTGCTGACCCGGCAAAGTTTGTGCGTTGTTGTGCCATATAAATTATTTCTAGGAAGTTTCTAGTGTCTAAGTTATATTTTTTTTTGTCCAGAAATAACAAATAAATGTTAAGGGTGGACCACCTTATCACTTAAGGGTATAAAAATAGATAATTTTACTGAATATGTATGTACAAAATTTCATAAAAATCGGAGGAGTATGGTCAACTAGCATTGTGACACGAGAATTTTATATATACCTAAGACGAAAATTGTATATATAAGGTTTAATAGATGTTGATATTTTAGTTATTTACATTAGTTACATTTAGTTATTTTATTTAACAGTCAGACATTTCAACCCTAAATGTAAACAGCGATCGGCCATTTACATCGATTGATCGGAAAGTTCGCGCGTCTTCACGGAAGTGGTAACCCATAATTGGTTCCTGGGTACGATGAATTGCATTCGTCGTCTCCCTTGTCACAATATTGCGGTTACCTGCCACAACACACTTCCATACTTTTAAATATACATTCTTAATCTTATCGAAATATACATGTTTGTTCACCCATACTACCCTTAAGAATGATATTTTAAACAAGAATCTTAGCTGGCCACTTGGCCATTGGCCAAATTTCTTTTTTTCTGGAACCATCTTGTTAAAATGATTTACGCAATAAGTAAGAAATAATAATCAATAAAATAAGAAATAGTTAATAAATAAAAGAGGAAATCTATACTAATACACAAAGCTGAAGAGTTTGTTTGATTGTTTGAACTCGCTTATCTCAGGAACTACTAGACCGATTTGAAAAATTTCTTTGTAAGATAGTCCATTTATCGAGGAAGGCTATAGGCTATATCATCACGCTAAGATGAATAGGAGAGGAGCAGCAATAAAAAATATTGCGAAAACGGCAAAATTTAAAGCTTCCCTTGCGTGCGCTGAGTAGACGGTGAAAGTTATTAAAAATCATGTACTACAAAATTGTTCCCGTCTAAAAGTTGCATTTTTGTACTTTTTAATTTTTATTTTCTTAAGGAGTGAACTGAAAATTTTAAATGGCTATATTCGGTTTGAGTAATCCGAACGATTGATAGCTTCTTTGTAATTTGCTTTTAAATATAATTGAAAAAAAAATTTTTTCATTATTAATTAATAATCTCTACGAACCTGGAGTGATGTAGCTAAAATCTTATAAGTTATTAAACAAAATTCACATTGGAAATGAAAACAATTATTTATAGACAATAAAATTTCATGTGAGTCAGTAATTAATTTATCATAACGTGTTACCGCTTAAAGCCTCAAGTCCAGCATGCAATTAACTTTAATAGAACATTATAATTTTTATTAGCTGGTTGTCCGTGCAACTCGTTTCGCTCGTTTGAATTGAGACAATAACATTTTTGGTCCAGAACAGTTTATGAGTTCCTTTGAGTTCAACGACAATATATGCTATTGGATATGCCTATTTAATTCTTTCCAAGTGATCCGACAGAGAACCAAAGTAATCGACCCCAAAGGATTAGCAAGCCGAAGTGGCAGTGGGCCGGTCACATGTGTCGCAGAGCCGACAACCGCTGGATGTTCTGCATGCAGGCCAACCATGAACTCTTATTGCGACTCAATTGAAGATGTAAACGACGACCGCGAACCGCTTTCTTTTCGTACCATGAAGCGTGAATTGCATTGGGGTCGTAATATTTGAAAAGAATAACGTTATATGAACAAAGAATATTAATAAAGAGACAGAGTTATCTATAATAACTCTGTCTCTTTTACTCGCATGTTCTTAGGACGAATTCCGAACGCTCATTCAGCAACGACTTAAAGTGCGCGTCTTTAAGACGTCTTGGTATGAAACAGCAAAACAATTTCGTTTACGTCTTCAATTGAGTCGCAATAAGAGTTCATGGTAGGCCTGCTGGAGTGGAGACCGCGTCTTGGCAAACATAGTGTAGGCCGTCCTCCGACTAGGTGGAGTGATGGTATCCGCAGAGTGGCTGGCATCGGTTGGAAACGAAGAGCAGTAGATCGAGCTCAGCGGCATGCTTTTGGAGAGACCTATGTCCAACAGTGGTCAGAAACAGTTTGCTGATGGTGATGATGATGATTGAATTCTTTAATACGTTAACTTGAATTATCACACGAATCACACTGTTCACAATCACACAAACCTAAATTTAACATATGACGATATAGAGATATATAAAGAGAAAGCAAATGCGGGTGTATCTGTCTCTCTTTTTTATGTGTGATTAGACAAAGCCGAAGAATACGAGTTTCATCATCCTTCGAATTATTTATTATGACACTGTCACATACAGGCCTGCCGATGACTCTCCTACTCTAATATAATATCTCTATGGTTATAATCCAGCTTTATGTGCCTTATTGTTAAAGAGCACGATCTGTGTCATAGGTTGCTTAACCACCAAGAAGTGTCATTTTTTAATTTTCCTGAATAACTTCTGTGCTGAACTAACATTTTCATGTAAGCAAATTGCATTAAAAATTATGTAACAAAGCAATATGACGGATGAAAGAAGATTGCATGCAGATGAGATGAGAATGTTAAGGTGGACGTGACAAGATTGGATAAAATACTAAATGACTGTATAAGGGGAAGTCAGAAAGTTGCGCCCGTTGTAGAGGATACGAGAGGTGCAAGATTTGGATGGTATGGACATGTAATGAGGAGAGATGAAAATCATGTGACCATACGAGTATTAAATATGAAGTTGGCTGGATATGTGACTAGAGGGAGGCCTAAAAAGAGATGGTTGGATTGTGTGAAGTATGACATTCATATAAAAAGTATATCACCAGAATTAACGGATGATAGGAGAGAAAGGAAGAGAAAAAATTGTTGTTTCTAGCCCACTTATAAAAGTAGGAGAAAGAAGAAGAAAGCAATATCATAATAAAATTCCAAATATAGCCATAAACTTCTTGAAACTTGATGTAAAATTAAAATTTTGTTCACTTAGAATAGTAAATTAATTTGCGCGCGTGTCAATAGTGAGTACAAAAGAAATAAAGAAATCGCAGATATCAACGGCCACCGCTAAAATAAATTAGAATAATAGAGTTATAATTACACCACAGTTTAAATTTAAATGGGCACTTACCGGAACAATAAATTGCTTGTCGGTACGGCTTTGACTTAGCTTTGAGGTTGGTATCTAATCACGGCCTTCAGTCAGAATAGATTACGTGCGACAATTTGGAAAATATAATTTGTCTTACATCGGGAATGGACCTTTAGTAATTAGGCGGAACGCAAACCGCCTTGTAACAGTATGCTACGGAGCACTTAAGTAGCAAATCAATTTTTCCAAAGCAATTCGTTCTGACCTCACAGGATGCATACTTAAGACGACGTTACCCGATACTAGTAGAGCTTCTGCGCTGTACTCTCCGCATTTTGCACCTCAATGAATGCTTCTGAGCTCGCCCGTCCCCCCCGGCGACGCTGTAGAAGCCGTTAGGACTAACAGCATATTATCAGTTCCAAAAAATACGCCTAGAGCCATATAGGGCAAACATTTCATTCACAACTTAAATTTACGTTGCGCAGTAGGCAATTTATATGTCATCCAACATTTCTGATGTTACTGATTTTCTTAACGATAAATATCACGACAGTAGATTTCAAGGTCGTAGAATAATACTTATTCATCTTTGAAAAATTTCAATGTACAAAGTTATGTTTGAATTAATTTTTTATAATCCACGTTGGTTAAGAATATCCATATAATGCTACGAGTGAGTGTAGTTTTCACACCTTATACATGGAGGATTAGTTAGTTACTCGTAGGAGATAGGCTCTATCGTGTAAATTTCAATGGATTGCGATTGTTCCGCGGCGCCTATATCTAAATGATGGTTCAATTGCGTGACTAAACTATCGTAACGATTGTCGTAATGATTGTGTGTAGTGCTTGTGTAGTGTGGTGTTGCCGTCGGTGTTTGGTGATACACATGGAAACGTCCATGTGTATCACCAAACATATCATGTAGTTATGAGAACAGTTTTTGCTTCCTACACTATATTTTTTAATTAAACCTGAATTCATCATCCTCCTGCCCTTATCCCACTCTAAGTGGGGTCGGCACAACATGTTATAAATATGTTGTCACATGATTTGGCTAGGTATTTTACGATCGGCCGCCTGCCTGACGTCAACTTATCTTAATCGTATTTTACGACCCCTCGGTAAGAAAGAGGGTGGTCTATTCTAATCAACCGGATACCACACAGCGGGTCGACTACCGCAACTAACCTAACCGTCGGGTACCTTAGTCGCCTCTTACGACACCTCGGTAAGAAATGAGGGTGGTCTATTCTACACTGCCGGATACCACACGGCATTAAACAAACCTGAATTATAGCATATTAAAGCTGTAGACATACGCAGGTTTCCTCACGATTTTACTTCACAGAAGAGCGTATGATAAATTGCAACTGTCAATTAGACACATAAGTTGCTGACTGTCAGGGTTTGAACCCGTGACCACTCGAAAGAGTCGCACGGTCTCACCGCTAGGCTATCAGAAGCTCATGAACAGAATATCGCATATTAAAGTAGCACTTAAAACTTAAATCTTACAATCAAGCATGTTTTAATTAATGTATTATATAGGCCTAATATAGACCGACTTAATAGTAAAAGCCAATATTTTTTATACATTCCAAAACCAAAGAGACTCTAAATTCGAAAAGTTATTCTAATTTTTAGGTTGTTTGTCCAATAAAATAGGTATAAAATAAAACAGGTTACGTCGATTCAATTTAATGCAATACCAACATTCTCATTGGCTGGCACATTCTCTGCTATTGGCTATTCGAAATTTTATCAAAATTTAAATCAATTCAGATAAGAGAAACCTGTGCATTCCATGTATTTTAATTATAGCTCTTATTTTGTTTACATTTAGCTGAAACAAAGATGTAGTATCAGGCAATGTTCAAAATATTCTGTATATATTTAAAACTTTGTTTTCTAAGCTTAGTGTTGAATATTTTACGCCTCATACATAAAATTTCTAGATATTGAAACAACGGTTTAACGGAATCAGATCGTTTAATGCAACTTCTACAATGTTATATAATAATATCAGTATGTTTAATATTAGGCTGTGATAGACCAGAGGTGGGAACCTTTGAAGCTCTCGAGAAGGTCACGGTTTCAAACCCCGGGTATGAGTTTTGTGTTACAACTTATGTGTCTAATTCATAACTGCAATTTATCTCACGATTTTCGGTGAAAGAAAAGATTGTGAAAGATGCATATCTCTAGAGAATTCTGGGGATATGTGTAACCTACCAATCCGCATTAGAGCAGCCTGATCCGAAATGAAGACCTATTCTCAGCGGTGGGATAGTAACAGGTCGTTACTTTCAACATGTTTCATGTTGGCCTATACTTTTACTTTGTGAAATTTCATGCTACGATGTATAGAGAAATATTTGTTTGTTAAGCTTTGATGATGCACTATCAAGTTAAACAGAGATATCAAAAATAGACATTATTATTTACATAATTCTTTTAAAAAATTGGCACTGAACAAAATAATTATTACAAAAGAAATTATAATAAACGTTCTAAAACCATCTTTTATAGTGTACAAAATTTGAACTCCATAAAATAATTAAAACTTAAAATTGTATAGGAAAATTCTGGACAAATCTATCTAATATATCTATACTAATATATAAAGCTGAAGAGTTTGTTTGTTTGATTGTTTGTTTCAACGCACTAATCTCAGGAACTACTAGACCGATTTGAAAAATTATTTAAGTATAAGATAGTCCATTTATCGAGGATGGCTATACACTATCTAAAATTACGCTAAGATAAATAGTCCTAAATAAAAGTCCGCGACAGCATTTGTCTAGCTTTTAAGGTTAATCCAATATGACCATAATTAATAATATAAGATTACGGTTTACTCAAATAAGAAGACTGCAGACCACGCGAACGAAGTTGCGTTTACAAGCTAGAGAAATATGTCTATTACAAGAAATGATTACACGATATAAAAGATAGAGCACGATTTCGTAACTCCAAAAAACGTATTACAAAAAGCATAATAATCTGATGAAACCAAAATAAAGTGATGTCTAGTTTGCAAGAAAAATTAAATTCTTATCGCGTGTTTACAGCAATAAGAACGGCGCTTAGAACAACATCAATTTTTAAATGACGAAACCTAAAAATTAATGAACACCGTTGTAGATTCGAGCCGTCACAATTTAAATATTAATTTGTAGTTGTTTTCTGCGTTCAAGGTTTAAGTTTACATGTCTCCTATTCATTTGTAACTCGCATTTACATTTACGCAAGACAATTATTAAAGACCTCCATTATTTAGCACTTGTTGATTTAACAGGTAAACTATAAATTTTTATTATTAATAGCGGAATTAAGTGTTGGTTGTAAAATGTTTACTGTAATAAGTTTTGAAGAAACACTGTAGTTTAGATGCACTTCAATAATGAATGAAGGATAACTAGATAAGCTATTCGGAATTACGAAAGATATATATATCTATATTTATAAAGTCAAGATTGCTGAAAATTGAGAGTGCGTCATAGCGGATTTAAATCCTGAGCAAGCAACTTTGAGTCTTTTATAAAAACTTGCGCCTAATTGACTTTATATTAGGTCCTTACATATGAAATTGGCGTTTTGTCGTACTGGCCACTTTGATCTCAAATATTACCTTTATGGTTAGGAATTACAAATTCAAATTCATACAGCTATTTACTCATGCATTTGTGTTTCAAACCCCCTAATTCATTTGTTTTTTCTTCTTTTGTTTTTTTCTTTGTGTCACTCTGTTTACAAAATGGAAAACATGAAATATCGCGTTATTTACGAGTATGAGTTCCACCGTGGCACCAGTGCTGCAGAAACGGCTCGAAGGATTAATGATGTGTATGGTGACGGTGTCGCAAAAGAAAACACAGTGCGTTTTTGGTTCCAACGTTTTCGTTCTGGAAATTTCGACCTGCAGAACGAGCCTCGTGGACGGCCGGAGACCAAAGTTGATAATGAAGAATTGAAGGCTATTGTGGAAGCGGATCCATCGCAAACCACGTCCGAGTTAGCTGCAGGCTCCGGTGTTAGTGATAAAACTATTCTAATCCACTTGAAGCAAATTGGGAAGGTGAAAAAGCTTGAAAGGTGGGTACCTCATGAATTGAGTGAAGCAAATCGACTAACGCGCGTCGACTGCTGCGTTACGTTACTCAACCGGCACAATAATGAAGGAATTTTAAATCGAATCATTACCTGTGGTGAAAAGTGGATCCTCTACGATAATCGGAAGCGCTCATCGCAATGGCTGAACCCTGGCGAACCAGCCAAATCCTGCCCTAAGCGAAAATTGACTAAAAAAAAGTTGCTTGTAAGTGTTTGGTGGACTAGTGCCGGCACTAGTGTAGAGTCATTCACTACAGCTTTCTTGAATCTGGCCAGACGATTACGGCAGATATCTATTGTCAGCAACTGCAAACCATGATGGAAAAGCTAGCTGCTAAACAACCGAGGCTGGTCAATCGCTCTAGGCCACTGCTGCTTTAGGACAACGCTAGACCACACACTGCACAACAGACGGCTACCAAATCAGAGGAACTTCAATTAGAATGTCTTAGACATCCACTGTACTCTCCGGACCTTGCTCCAACAGATTACCATTTTTTTCGCAATTTGGATAACTACTTGCAAGGAAAAAAATTCAACTCCGATGGGCCAGTCCAAACCGCCTTCAAAGATTTTATTGATTCCCGCCCGAATGGTTTTTTTAGTAAGGGGATCAATGAACTACCTATGAGATGGCAAAAGTGCATACATAACAATGGTAAATACTTTGATTAATTAAATATATTTCATTTAAAAAAAAAACACTTTATGTTCCTCCCATAGAAAACGGCAATTTCATATGTAAGGACCTAATATTATCTTGCGCAGTCGAAAAAAAACACGCTATGGACATCCGCTACTCCGCAAAATAGCGAGGTGGGTCTAAACTTAAATTCTTATCTCTAAAGAAGAAAGAAGCCATTAGCTTAGGAATGGAATAATTTCAGGCTTAATGTATCTTACTACTCATACACAAAATATAATATGAAAAAGTTCATCATTATTCTCCTGTCCTTATCCTACTCTAAGCGGGCTTGGCAAAACATGTTTCAAAACAGCACGTTGTTACATGTTTTGGCTAGGTATTTTACGAGCGCCCGTCTGCTTGACGTCTGCTTACTAAAAAAATTTAAAACTTAGTACATAAAAGTTATTCGTGTGTAATTAACTGAAATTCTGTCTATTAGAGCTGTGTTTTTTTTATTTAGTACCCACCTAAGCTAGCCGTATTAGTTTCGTTAAGAGTAATAAATAATATTACTAAATTATTGAAAACAATAATAGCTTCATAAAGCACATATGGAGAACTTTTCAAAGAGGACAAAGAAACAAAGAACAAATGGGTTATGTAACAAAAAATACTATCATAGACTGTAAGAATACTATTAGTCCTTATCATTTCACAGACTCAATCAGCATCTATTGATGTCGCCAGAACAACCCTAATACTTATTAGATGTTTATTTAAATTTTTTGCCGCGTGACGGTATCTTTTAACTTTTCTGTCTACACGATTCTTTTTAAGACACAAAAAAAACCTTAGGCTAACTTAACACGCGATGTGTTCACATCGGGGGACGACCGTCACTATCGCTCATTTTAGTAAGTCTCACCTTCTCTTGTTACATTGGTGGTCCATCTTTTTCACACTGGTTTTCGCATCAAACGCCACCTTTACTAGCCCGACTGGTTTCCATGAAATGTCATCAGTTCGATTGACACGCAACTTGATCCCTAGTTAACTTTACGTGTTCGCAATTTACAAGCAATCATGTGCCACTTTTTTATTATTTACTTATATTGTGTTGCGATCTTTTTAATGTTAATACTTAAAATATTTGGAATATTCTAACAAATATATGCACATTATGTCATTTTCATTATTTTTTCCACTAAGTTGTTTAGTAATCGAAATCAAATATTCTTTACTATGGATGTAACAATATATAAAAAGCCGTTGTCTAATTTCTTATTTAAATCAATTTTAAATAAATAAATAGTAAGTTTTCCGCCAGAACTTTACGGATTTAGGGTAGTAAAAGTTATATAAAGACAACGAGTCTAAAAAAAATTAAAACATTGAATAGGATCTACTAAAGTGACAGGCTCACTTTAGTAGATCCTTTAACAACACGGCTGCATCTTTCGCTTTTCAGCATTAAATTTGTAGCTCGGCCTGATCTTATCCTAATAATTATTAAAAAGTATATATATGTAAAATTACTAATAAATGTATGCATTTAACTAATATAGCACTTAAAGCCTGCCCATATGAGAATAGGAATCAATGATAGAACACGTGGCTGGTAGCCAAATGTCACTCACGCGTCTTGTTACGTCGCGATGACACGCGCCCGTCCCGCCGCTTGAGACATATATAGTTACCAATCAGTTGTAAAACGATTGGATACTTAAGGATTGGTAATTAATTGGTAAATAGAAATTATGTACATTTAATTGATATAAAGCTGATATCTGACCTGTTGCAAACTCATTTAGAGTTTGATGTTTCGTTAGAAACAATAACGGGATGTAAAAAATCACTATTGAAATAACTGCTATTTAACATACCTATTTTCTTATAATTATTATAGACAGCCGTCCTAACAGTACTGTATATCCTTTTTAATTTGTTTAAATAACACAAATCACTAGATGCTTGGCCTTTTTTTAAATAACACTCACACCCCGATCACGGGATGTACTAAAAATTTCTCCAATCATATCCATATTCTTTCTAAGTACATTTAAAATCCCTGAATATTTATTAGAGCCTCGACTTCAATTTGATCCTTACCTAGTGTCTCCCATCTTACCAACGAGTACCGACGAGTAAAAAATTCTAAAAACAACCTTAATAAAATGATGTTCAATCATGGAAAATGTGCCTATTATTGAAGATATAAATTATGTTAACATATTTTCAACATTTTGACATGTCCAGATGTAACCTGTCTTGTCGACTTTGTAAAGGAAAAAATATATTCTTTATTTTATGAATTTTAAAAGTCAAAACATGTTTAAATTCATAAATCAAACTACATTTTAACGGCAACTGGTTTAACTGTTAATTAATAGTCGAGATATATGCGCAGACGACAAGCCAAGAGCAACTCTCATCAGCGAAATTTAAAGTTTACGATGTCGTTACTACATGAAAAATAATGGAGACATAAATATTGTGAAAAGTGACGTTTTGTTAATGACCCCAATGTGAATGTGAGCAAAGTATCAACGCTGCGGGGCGCCCCAACATGCTTACGGGTTACCACAGACCGACAGTACAGACAGAGTAATATAGCAGGAGTGATCAAAATTTTTTAAGTGGGCCAATATTAAAATAATTATAGGCTATATTGTTGATTTTTTTATTTAATATTTTTTTTATCTCATAAATATTCCTAATAACTGTCATCTATATGACTTTCTAGAATAATTACTCTAAATATATTAGGTCCAGAACAAAACAAATGTATTATGAAATTATTGGCGATCAAGTATAATTTTGGAATTTGATTGATTGCTGTCTAGTTACGAATTCCTATCGAAACAGAGTTCATAAGTTGAAAAAATGCACCGATCGCCACTTAACTTTAAAGGATCATCTGCTAGGACATTCTAAAGATTGTCTGAAATTTAGTTAAAATCCGTCTAGCCGTTTTAGAGCCTATAAAAGACATACAGACAAACATTCATTTCTATTTTATCTGTATTAACTTTGTCGTATTTAAATATGAAGAAATTAAATACATAAATGTTCTCATATTTGAAAATACATAAATGTAAGAGTTTCAAATAAAAAGATTTCTTTTGAATATAATGCGATACTTTTGTTATTAGCTTCATTTCAGTCATTAGTATGCAAATTTTTACCAACATAGCAGTTTGATGTCCGATACGGTAAGACACTATGACTAATTAAAATAATTTTTGCCCTTCCATTCGACTTCGCAAGTGGGATACGTGTGATTATTTAACGTTGCTCGTGTACAAGCAAGTAATGGTACATTAAACCTTAACCGGAAGCCTTCAACACATTATTTATTAAACAGCTGTGTTGTATTATTCATTACTAACCTAGAAATAAACGCAACAATAAATCTGTGGATTATACCGAAATTAACATTTTAATTCAACGTAGAAATGAAATTTTGGCAAACACGAATAGAAATAATTCTCATTACAGTCACTGAGTGACTCTCTTATTAATAGAAAAAAAAGCGGTTAGATATCTGGAAATTAGATATCTGGCGGGTTTTAGTTTTCTGGAAACGGGAAGGATCTTGAGGAAATAATTTACTTGTTCGTTTGAACAAGTAAATTATTTCCTCAAAGGATATATCTAAAAACTTAGATAATACTTTTGGAACTGATTGAATTAGATAAATATAATAAAGAATTGCAAGTTACACACTTGAGCTGTTCTCATTCGAAACAAACACGAAAGTTTCTAGTGTAAATGCAAATATTGCGTTGCTTCTTCAGGTACGACCGACTTTCCTTTTTTCCAGAAACAAACAGTTCAGTAGATTGTAATTTATTATACCTTGTCCAAAGCTCATTATTTATCGCAGTTGTTGCTTTAACTATTGCACGTTCACTGTCATAGAATTTTGCAAGAATTTTTTTAAGCACGTAAACATGCTCACATACATGAATGCACGCGCGAACTCATACATAATATTTTAGAATTAGGCTTTACTTTACCATCCATTATACAAAATTAATAATAAAATATTTTGCAAATATCCGCTATAAAGTAAATATAAAAAATATATAACGCTAAATGTAGAGCTGACTATCGGTTTTCATACCGGATACATGTAGAATTCGGAAAAATATATGCACAAACATTCACCACCGCACCACAATACACAAGCACTGCACACGTTCACTATCACAAACTCAACAATCGTTTCGCACAGCAACTGCAGCATCATCAGGAGATCATTGCGACTCATTACACAAGCAAGCATAGTTACTTAAAAATTGGTTTAACCTCCACCATTTATTTTGCCTCCAAACACATGTACTAGTAACATTTATCTGATCGTTAATGAGGTACGGTTTTCGAACATGCATCAAAGGGAATTGATACGCGTACGATTATACGCGTACGATTATACATATATTATACATCGTACGCGCACGATGATTGTGTCGACTATAGACGATCACACAATCAACTATCATCGGCGATAATCAAGAGCAGCATGCCTACCATGAACTTTTATTGCGACTCAATTGAAGACGTAAACGAAATTGTTTTGCTTTTTCATAGCATGACGTCTTAAAGACGCACACTTTAAGTCGTTGCCGAATGAGCGTTCGGAATTCGTCCTAAGGACATGTGAGTAAAAGAGACAGAGTTATCTATAGTTCATATAACGTTATCCTTTTCAAACATTACGACCCCAATGCAATTCAGACTTCATGGTACAAAAAAAAGCGATTCGCGGTCGTCGTTGACGTCTTCAATTGAGTCGCAATAAGAGTTCATGGTAGGCCTGCAGGCGTAAAACGTATGAATGCAATAGCGCAAATTCGTTACATTACGCCATATCTACAAATGCTAATGTTTCTTAATTAACAGATTTCGCTACACTTTATTATAATAGGAGTTGAGCTGTGAAATGACCGTTCCAAAACACTGCCCGTTTTGATTGTCTCTATATAACATTTTTGCTAGAAACTTTCTTCAAATAAAAATTTAGGTGCCATAAATGGATCTAGTGTTATTCGATGTTTTTTTTCTTTAGATAGCATGCGTTTGGAAAGTGAAACACATCATATTTCAAATTTCATTCGTTATTAAATAGAACTACGTAGCACATATGCAGCTAACACTGTATAGTTTTTATATGGTGCTCACAAATACCAAAAATTTTTTTCTTTAAAAATTTGAAAAAATTATTGAAAGTAAAAAAATAGGATTGGTATCTAACTTACCATGGCAAACAAACTGATTGATTCTAATAAAGCATTTAAAAATCTGTCAGTTAAAAATCACATATAAAACATACAAACAATAGTTAATAAAGATACCGGCTATCCTCACGTCTAATTTTATCGGATTAGCCCGACTAGTTTCGAAAGAGAAGTTTTCGCTCGCCGTAAGCGTCGCATGCACAAATTTATTGATGCATCCGACGAAGAAGACCAGAGCGATACGGAACATTCGGAAGACTATACTACTCACGATAGTTTGAATTTAAAAATACCAACAATACATCAAAGAATTATTATATTAGAGTATGAAGACCAGCCTAAAATGAGGTGTACAATAAGGAGGAAGCAAATGAGGCTATCTGAGACTATATGAGATCTATCTGTCTCTCTTTTTTATGTGTGATTAGACGTAAGAGGATGTATAAGAGTTTCATCTTGCCTTTCATTATTTATTATGACATTTTCACTTACAGGTCTTCCTTCCCTACTCTAGTAAAATAACTCTATGAAAGAGACAGACCTAAAAAACATTACGGCGTTGCTGTCATTGTGTATCTACTAAATATTTCTCAAAATCTTAACATAGATGTAAATACTTAGCAGACGTCCTTATTAATGTTTCAGGTCTATATTAACAACAAGTAACATAACTTTCTAAGAAACAATTACAATTCGTTCAACAATTTAATTTAATAATTACCGTCAACTCTCCTATAACGCGGTACTCTCAGAATGCGGTTTCCATAGAACGCAGAGCTGAAATTGCGACAGCATATGAATGACTGTAACTAGATATTGTAAGAGGGTTTAATATAAGCTTATTTTCGACGCAAAAGCACAGCCGAGATACATAAATAACATATTTTTATAAGCATCCCAGTTTATCTCATAGCCGTGTGCGACATTCGTTTCTGTGATATCTGAGCTCTTTCACAGTACATACGTTTTATTGTCAAGTCTTTCTAAAAAGTTTTCTGTACCGTCTGTTTAGCTCTTTTGTTTGTGGTTTAAAGTAGGACAATATTACGCAATATTGTAATTGTGTATCTCTTTAATTCAATAAAAATATTTTATAATTATCTTATCTTTTGTATTTCTTAGTCTCCATATAACGCGGTACGAATGATGTGATTTGTACTAATTCCGAGTTTGTTAAAGCGCGGTTTCCATACAACGCGGTAGACAGTTTCCATATAACGCGCTACGACTTGCCTGGTTTGTAGGGTAAATCTTTGTTTCTTATAGCGCGGTTTCCATACAACGCGGTACGCACTCACCGCGTTGAGGAGGGTTGGTTGTTCATCATTTTAAACATTTATTGCAGTACGATAGCGAAAAACAGTAAAAAAAACACTTTCCACATACCCATAATTCTCCAAGTTCTAGATTAAAATTATACTAACTAGTTACTATTGTTTGTGGTGCTAATAACTGCCTATAAAAATATTATAAATTTACATAATTTTATAAATATTATTTAAGAAACAATATAAAATGCTTTTATGAGTTTTCTTGAGTTCCGTATCGCAAAGCTCTATCGTGATGGCATCAATAATCTACTTATATCAGAAACGTGGAGATATCACGGGTAATTACTTTGATTAAACGTTTGTTTTCTAAGAAAAATACTTTAATAATATATATATCATACATAAACCCGTAATATAACTTAAAAATCTTCAAACTTATCTGTAAATTTAAGCCTATCTAAGACATTTGTAATAGAAACAATGAAAAAACACTACCGTTCACTTAAACCAGGGGTCCGCAACATTTTAAGAGCCCTACGTGATACCTTGCAAAATTTATAAAGCCACTTAAGATATTATGTACATTTTACTTTGGCTCGTCAAATAAAACTAAATTATTAAATTAAAAATATGGTTATTACAGCAATGGTAGAACCAAACTTTATTTTGACAATTTACACAGGCGGTCGTCCCCAAAGTGAGTAACTGAGAAGTATTCAGTGTTATAGGAGACAGACAAATGGTAAATATTCCACAATTAGTATTAAAGTGACGTAATTCAAAAAAGTTGTTTTGTAGTATATTGCAACAAAGCATAGCTTGGCGCCACTTGGAAGAGCTTTTAGCTTTTCTGATAGTTAGTAGCGTGACGTCATAGATGGGATTGAAATGAGGATAACAATGTATATAAATCAATTAAGTATATACTAATCGTGTGATATATAATTTTTAAATTCATACTTATATATACCCAGACTACTACAACAACTATTTTTTTAAAGAAAATTTTGGTCCTCGGAAAAAATCGAACCTGCAAACCCGGAGCTGAAAAGAGGGCCGCTGACACTTGCGCGAAAAGACATATCGACGTTAAGTCAAAAACTTTTATTATCTATAGAACTAGAGAGGTTCGACTTTATTTCGATGTGCCTTTAGGTTGCTGATCACTTACGCGTAAGTAAACCATAATAATATGTAAATGCTAATTCCTTAACATATCAAACTCATTAGAACGCAAATCTAATTTGTGACGACACGCTCATAGAATATTCGTCCATTACACCATCAAGAATACTATATTCTTTCCAAAACTTAATTACATAGTGAAATATACGTAGATGGACGTTTATTACTTGTTATGTTTTAATTTTGATATTATAATTATGCCTTTTACTCTGTAATGTTTAATATATAATAGTTTGGACATTCATAAACCACATTATTCTTTGACAATTATTATTTTATTAAGTACCAGGGCATCTTTAAGATAATACACATTAACACTGTTTACTTATTCACAATATATAACTTTCTAAAAAAAACAACGGCTCATTAGTATTCCTACTGCTGGACGAAGACCTCCTATTTTGTACAGAAGATTTGGAGCCTAGACGCTGCTCTAATGTGAATAGGTAGGTTACACATATCCCAGGAAGTTTTTAGAGATATACAGGTTTCCTCTCGATATTTTCTTACACCGAGAAGCATATTATAAATTGTAAATATCAATTAGACACATAAGTTTGAATAAATAATCACATGCCTGCCCGGGGTTTGAACCCATGACCCGCTCGAGAGAGGCATATGGTATCACCGTTCACCCTTTACCGTTCGACTATCACATCCTATTACAGTAAATAGCCATAGTAATATTATAAACTAGCTATGCCAACAACGACTTAGCCCGCGTGGAATTCAGTGATTTACGAAACTTTACCCGAATCTTAGAAATTTTGAACATAAAAGTAGTTAACCGTGAGAGATAGAGATATGCTATCGCGGAATTTTTTGTAGTATTTTTATAGATCAACAATTCTCTTCTACATTACTTTAGCGTATTTCTGCGGCTTTACGCAGCGCACGCGACCAAATCTCCCAGCAAGCAAGTTTTTTTAACAACTGCTCGATCTCTTCAACACAATTTACATAATACCGATATGTACTATATACCTAAACCATCCGGAAGTATTTCACTATCTTTTGGTGAAAACCGTACCAAAATCCGTGCAGTAGATTTTGAGAATCGATTACATACAGACAGACAGCTTTTGGGGACGTTTTATAATAAGTATAGAAGTAGTATGCAAAGAATATAAATGTCTGTCTGACGCTTGAGTCTGTTACGCCTTCCAAGGATAATCCATTGGACCTAGATTAATGCAATTCAATCATACTTGATAATTATCTTTGTCTAAACTCAAATAAAAAAGAGAGACAGATAATAAGTTTGTTTTCTCTCTATTGTTGATGGACACATTTAAGACTGGCTCCCTACTCTACCATACTAACTCTATGAGGATTTTACGCTGCGTCATCATTTAATTACAATTACTTAACATAATTACTTATTATTTAACAACGTCTTCCGCGAACTTAAAATCGTATCGTATGCTGCTATACTCTATAATATCAGATATTTTCTTACCATTGAACATCTTGAATCACCTACTCGCTTACTATTTTGTACTGTTATATGTTTAGAATGTAACTTTTATCCGCACTTGCAGGATCTTCATACATGCTGTTTACCAGTAATTGGACGTGCACAATTTGTATGTTTATAAAGTATATTGTTTTATTGTATTATGTTTGTGTATTGTCTGTTAGCGAACTATTTAATAAATAAATAAATAGATAATATTCACTCTGCTACCATATTGTTTTTCATACTGATTAACTATCGTACAATATATTCCCGATAAACATCTTATACTGAATATTACTAATCATTTCCCACTGCCACCTTATCATTCATGCTATTATAAAAAGAAAATTTAATGCCTCCGATTACCTTAATTGACACATGCGTCATTATTCGTCATAAATTGAAGATTTTTAATAGAAACATTGATGTGAAAATATTAAAGTACCATAATAAAACAGTTAAAATTAACAAGGTGCCGTTTTTATCAGTGTAATCTGGCCGGCTTGGTTTATGAGGTTTCCGGCCCCGTTCGTAAAGCCTAACGCTATTGTTAATATTCAACGTTGGCTTAAAATATAGCGGTTATGTCAAAATATGACGGCGTGCCTCTAAACAAAACCGTCGGAGTCAGATAGTAATCAAAACTCAAAATTAATAGCGCAGTTACGGAGATATTAACTTTCTATGCAGTTAAAAAAAATATTTAAAATAACTTTATTGTCGAAATAAAAGTTTACTAATGAACAGATATCTAATTTATAGTGTCATTTCATGGATTAATAATTTTACATATTGTAGCAGGCACAGAGGCCAGAAATTTAATTTTTATAAAGTAAACTCTTTCTACCATAAAATCAAAGTATTGTTATCTAGTGAAATATCACTAGCATTTATAACTTAGCAGATGCTCTTTTTATAGAAACTTATTGTTATCAGAAAATCATCATCAAAAATGGAAATCTCAAAGCTTGCAACAGAACAAAATAATATATGTTAAAACTAATATTAAAGTTATAAGATTTAACACAATTAGTTACAAAAGTAATGATAAAATTATTTTGCTATAATCCGCGATAAAGTACTTAGTTAAGCGACACCTAGTTAGTTTAATACGCCAGTATAAAACGAAAGTGAAGATAGATAAATACAGAAGGAGGAATTAAAAAGTATTGACAAAGACGACGTCAGTTAAAAAACAGTGTACAAACCTTCCGAAAATATTTGAACTATATAGCGGTTTACTATTAAGATTGTACTGCAGCGTATTTGATATAAATGGTAATGATTGAAACAAAAAAAACAGTTTTACCATTTCCACTGCTGATTAGAGATCGTTCGCAACAAAAAGCGGAATAAATAGAATATTGGCACACTGTATCATGCAGAAAAAGCTGATACTATCGCAATCAACTTTACCCTACATGCGCACCCAACGAGCGAATAAAACGGTTTCACTGTAATAAGAAATTTCAACACGCGAGATAAACAATCGACAATGAAAAAGATAATTAACTATAGAACTTCGTGTTTATGATCGATTCATATACGCAATTAGGCCAGCGGATAAATACTTACATTGTATTATTGCTACTGGTTTAATAGCAATTAGAAAACCATTAGTATTCCACTGATATGAGAGATACTTTATATAGTATAAGCTAAATTATGACAATAACTAGTGTCTAAATAGTTCTTGTGCTGTATTTAAATTACCTTCTGCATTTATTTCATACGACCCGACGTGGATAAGAGCTTGAAATAATAAAAAAAAAACTACGCGATTAGATTTTATCTAATCTTAGAATCTGATCTATATTAAATTAATTTGTCAGTAGACATTCAGTTTACAATATAAAAAAAATGTGCAATTACTAACTAGGTACTACTAATTACTACGACTCGATACCTTAAAGGCTTAATTGATATTTCATTCGTCGATCGGATCTTAGTAATGAGTTACAACTGGTTTATACGGAAACAAGTTGAAAAATAACGCTTAAGTTAAAGTTAACTGCCACCGTCGAAAGCTCATCTTATGTCATTTAGTACTTCGATCTGAGATTTATAGTTGTACTAATCAACAATGATCAGCGGTTTTTTAATTGTTGCGTAAAAAATACACGTATACGTGCATGTTCCCAAATGACATATTAATGAACCCGATAAACGAAAGTAATAAAATTTTTGCAAATTAAATAATGTACTGTTGCATAATTTCTATTCTAACTCTAAAATCATTAAAGTATTTATAATGAAAAATAAGTAAAGAGGCACATCGCTTTTAAGTCTTCACGCCCCAAACCGATGCGGTGTCTTAAAAGACCACGTCGGTCCTTTTATCTGTATCTAACATGAAAACAAAGCGCGGCTTATGATCCAATAAATATTAAACAAGATGTTACGCCTGACACGAATCGGAGTGTTCGATGATTTAATTACTTGTGTCGAATGCACAACTGCCGGAAGCGATTTCGACGGTACCAAATGCTCAGCGCTATTATAAACACTCGTTTAAATAATAAACGAGAGTTGAACACGCTCTTTCTTAATCATATTTCTTAAAGAATATCAAAATATTATTCCCTTATCTATGCATCTGCACGTTAATTACGTTCACGATAAAAAATTGTGTAGTTAAAATGTGTAAAATTTGTTTTTGATTGGAATGTTGAAAAATACAATCCGCGCTACCGCTAAAAAATCTGTACATTTACTAAAATAAATACTGTATATAATTATCTGCATATCATACAACATTTTAGGTAAATTGAATTAGATTCTTATGAATCATTTGTTAAAATGGTTAACGAAATTCTTATAACACCCAGCCCCCTTAGCAATACTTCAGTGTTAACTTTTTTAGTCTGGTCAGTTAAAAGAAGCTAAGTGAATCATAACCATTCTGAAAATATTGGATTTTTAAGTAAAGAATCTTTTTTGTGTAGTTATTCTTTTATTCCAAGCAATACGAAAAATTTTAAATCCAAAGATTATATGGGTTCATTATTACAAAGTGTGGAACTTCATATGGGATTACAAAGTCATTATCTAACTGTTTTACACGCTCCTAATAGCTTCATACCGATAATAACCGCCTCAATCTTTCTTTCTATAATGTTTCACGATCATTTCATGTATTGGAATTTTTTTAAATAAAGAGCTTGTATTGAGTTCTTAATTTTAATTTTTTTAATTTTAATGTTTTATTCATATTTCACATTTTTTTTCTGTCAGAATGAAAATTTGTAAAGAAAGGACTTAGATTTGTTAACGAGTTTATTATACGTAACTTACTTCTCAGCTCATCTCTTTAAGTTTTAGATTAAGCTTTCAATAATACTTGCAAGAACATTAAATTGCTTTTAAAATTAAAGATAAACGCAATCAAGATACGATTCCTCGATTACTAAGTTTAATCGAACGGATATAACGAGTTTAGGTGTTGTTATAATCAGCTGTACAGAAACGCGTGACGCAGGTGCTTCTGTTCGATAAACTGTCTCGTAATCGATAAAGCGTAAATAGGATTATTATAATTATTTTCAATTGTTATATTTATAAGTTCAAAGACCTATAAACACCTTTTACCGAATGACGATTTCTATCGCAAAACATGCTGCGTTGTTTCAATGTCGTTTTAAATTTCATTGAAAACACTAAAGTCAGCAAACATTTTTGTTACCATTCAATGCTGGTAGATGACTTGTGAATAAATGATTATATCGAAGACAGTTGCATTTGCTATTTTGTGACCATGCATATACGTTTTTAAACTTAAAAATTCGCTCACGATAATAATATTGGTAGCTATCAAAGGATCTTCTTCCTTTCTTGCTTCAAAGAAAAATCCAGACTTAGAAAAATACGAAAGTGCCAAGGTAAAAAAGCTTTTACCAAAATTCATGTCCCTATGAATAACCATTGAGGAGTTACATCGTTTGGAGCCAATCCTAGAAGCAGCATCAGGTCATGCTTATCATAAACATGCATTGTCATCAGATCCAGACCAGTGTGTAAAATTTCAGCTCAATCGGACACCGGGAAATTGGTCAAATTGAATTTGCAAGATTCCACCTTCGTATTCATACACGCTTTTAAATAGAAGTATGGCAAATACTTGTAGATTGCATTGAGTCTACCGGAGTATCTTATTTGATTTGTAAAGCGAATTGCAACAGTGCTTTATGGAGATTGTCATAAGCAACTGAACTCAGACAATATATCAAGTCATACAATCTACTCTCGAATATCCACGCGAAACCAACTTGTTTTTACATCAAATCGTATAATTTGTCTTCCGAAACTCATCAACCGGATAATTGAATGGGTCTTTTTGCCGTCATCGACGCCATACACGCAATTATATTTGCTTTTGCAAATAAATTATACAAATTTCAGGTCTTTATCTTAATAACTTTCTATATTGCTTAAACGTTTTTTTAAGATTTAACCAGATCATGTTTTAAGCGCTTTTTAGCATCGTATTTCAAATAGTTTTCCGAATTTCTACTTCAAAATACACCTGAAGTGATCGAAATACCTTATAAACGGTCTCATGAAAAATATAAAAACAATTTTCAATGGAAATACTCATATTAAATGAACACGTTGTTTTCTCCGATAAAACGAGATTATTCGTCAAATTTTGACGTCAGTCCGTTATAACTACAATATCAAACCTCTACTACACTAAACTTGAGAAAAAAACCAATCCTCACACAAAGAAGCTTCTGCTCTAAACTTTTATTAGAATTGACTAATGCTGTTAGCCCTAACGGCTCTAATAGCGTCACCAGGGAGCCGGGGCGAGTGCAAAAGCTTCGCCGGACTTTCAACTTCGTCGGAGCGTTGCCTTAAGGGTATCTCCTGTGAGACCGAACATAAGCTTAAAGCAGCACATACTGGACGGCTGAATCTATAATTTTACTTTAAAGAAGTCTGCATCATAACTACCGCGGCAAACCGCTTCGGTCGATTTAACATATACAATGATGCCTTTAGTCCCGTCCGATACTCTTAATAGACAACAACTGTCATGGATTTGAAAAAGTTGAACTTCAATAAGAGTTAAATAGGATTTTTTATTATTATATTTAAGCAAGATTATATAAGTCTTATTATAATCTTTATTGCACTTAAGATAAAAACGTAGACCTTGAAATTTGCATATATTTCAACGATTTTTAAATACAATCTACGTTGTTTAGCGAGATTATCATTAATTAGATTAGAATTGTTTTATAATAGTCGTATCTTCAGGTTATTAAGACAAGAGGTTTTAACTAGGTTCCCGCTGAATTTATAATTAAAATGATATTTAATTGAATATGAAGTAATTGGGTGACTCGTAGAGCACATGTCGTTAAATTATATATGAGGTTTCAAAAATCCTACCATGTTCAAATTTTTAATGTTATGCTTGGAAGACATTATGTACTTACTGCCAGTCATTATTTCTCTATTTATTATTACCATGCCATTAGTCCTGGTAAAACTAAATGGGTGTAACGTAAATATTTAATTTATACATCCACTTAATCTAAAGGGGTACCTACATTTCACCCATAATTTTAAATAATATACTCGTAGTCTTAAAATCCTTTCATCACCTAATTAATAATCGATCAATTTATTTAAGATTCTAAGGAATTCGTCAAAATCGTTTTAGTTTTGTCAGAGGTCAAGTCACACACGATGGAAATGGTTGTCAACGATAAATAAATCGTAAATGTGAAGAAAGAGTAACTAGTTCTTTCAGTTTTTCTGGGATAGTCCTTTAGATAAATAATAAATTATTGCAAACATTTCTTATTCTTTTTTCGTTTCTTATCATGTACAAAAAAATGTATCAACTGATGTTCAGTTCGTACATTTCATTTTTTGTTACATTAAATATTACAAACTACAAATTAAAATCCCCAAAAGCTTTATGTCTGTATGTGATCAATTTTTGCGAAATCTACTAAACGGATTTTGGTATAGTTTTTACTAAAATGTAGTAAAATTCTTCCGGAAGGTTTAGATTAAAAGTGCATTACGCGCATGCCATCGCAATTATTAAGTCGCGTGCGCCGCGTATACCAACAGAGATAAAGTAATGTACTAAATAATTGTAGATCTACAAAAAGTCCGTGACTACATGTCTCCATCGCTCGTGGTTGAATCACATTAACTACTTTTATGTTCAAATTTTTTTCCACCGACACTCTGATTTCCATGCGGGCGAAGCCTCATGCACAGCTAATCATAGAATAAGATAATATTTCGGGCTTGCTGCACTCATTACATACTTACTAATTTGATCACTTAAATGTATAAGATAACTTTGGCATCATTCAATCATCTTAAATATCGTTTTAAAAATATTTGAGATCTGGCTTTGTTAGTAATGGTTCACTGCCATGGCGCGTCGTGCTTCTTAAAAAAACAAGAGAAAACAATAACACTATTGTTATGTCTCCTTCGTACCTGTTGTACCATAGTTACATCTTAGGCCAAGGTTGGAATGGCGTGTTCGGTCATTGATCTCTATATACCGTGTTTAAATTTTATTACACGTTTATAAATTATTTACAATTTACTAAACTAACTAAATTATTTTACACAAACAAGAATTTAGAACAACTTAAAACAAAAATTATTAGAACTTATTTCTAATAATTATAAAAAAATAATTAATTAATAACAATTGATATCAAGTATGGTATCCGGCAGAACAGAATAGACCAACCTTCTTTCTTACCGAGGTGTCGTAAGAGGTGACTAAGGTATGTGCCGTGTGGTATCTGGCTGCATAGAATAGACCACCCTCATTTCTTACCGAGGTATCGTAAAAGGCGACTAAGGTAAGTTGACTGTCAGGCAGGCGGACGGTCTTAAAATACGTAGCCAAATCATGTGACAATATGTTTGTAACATGTTGTGCCGACCCCGCTTAGAGTGGGATAAAGGCAGGAGAATGATGATTTCTCTTAATAACATAATATAATTCAGTAAAATACTTCACGAAATAAATCTTTTTCTATAAATAGGGTGCCTTAAATTAAAATTAATGTGGTATGGTCGATACCAGACTGTATATCAGTTTGAGTTCGAGTTCTCTATATAATATTAATTCGCGTGGAGATCCTACCGCCTTGTAAGGCGATCGCTAGCTTGTCAGACGGAAAGGTCGTTAGTGTGGCCGCACCATTACCAATGATCGATCACCACGACCGGCGCCGAACCGACACTCAACAAATTTAATTTAGACCACTAATGCCTCACTTCGCCTTAAAGATAAAGTGATTATGCGATGCCGTGCGCCGTAATGCGCTTTGCGCTTTTATATGAATTCGTTGCCATCATTTATTGCCCTCGAAAAAATGCAGAATAATCTAGTTCTAGTTTCCATTACAACACACCAGATAAATAATTAAACAACACCAATCATATAAGAGATATTTAATACTTCAACACCTATAACGGAAGAAGGGCATGTTATTGAATTTGTGTAGCGAATTACCGCTTCCTTCCATAGAAGCCCCCAATTTTACTCCTAATAAAAAAATTTACTCATTTGAATTTTTTTGTGTCACAATAACGGTATTAAAATTAATTATTCATTAAACAAACAAACTTTAAAATTGTTATATTTCATAAAGTATAACATTTTTTAAGTAAAATGTTCGTGGTTTATAAGTAAAATAATTAATTCGGGCTCAGATTACGGTAATTTGTTTTTTATTTCAGTATTTAGACCTAGTTACATGGATCGTAGTTACGACGCGGTAGCGCAGTACAGGTTCACTTATACATATAGAACTTATCTTCCTATAGAACTTGACAATTCAATTTGTAGAGTAACATTACATATATATGTAACTACAGGATTTTAAGGAATTATCCTAATGTTGAAATATGATAACATAAATTACCTCAAATTAATATTAATAAGTTACAACTTACAATTGCTATGTCAAAGTAAGCGCTAGTTTACTCAAATGCACGTTTATGTTCAGAAACGAAATTTATTTTAATATTAGTTTAATCATTTTGCAAAATTGATCTTACGATTTTTTTCTATAAACGAGTTATTTATAATTTACTATATTAAGTTTAAAATGCAAAAGAACAATATCAATTTTTGCATAAATTCATTAAGTCTGTGTAAGTTCCGTTTAACGTAACACGACTGACCATAGAGTTTTTATCCTTTGAGTTATTACACGTATAGTACCCGGCATTAAATAATGCACATCGATGTTTACAACGAAACAGCCGGCCAGTTCGGTTTCGTAGAGTGCTGTCACTGTCACACACGGGTTCGTCAGTCTGTGCGACTGCGACGATGCTCTATGAAGCACAATCTAGCCGATTTCTCCCTCTAAGCCTCGATGTGCATTATTTGTTGCTGGGTACTATACAGAGTAGGTAAGCTGGAATGTGCCTAAAATGTGCCTATCACAATAAAGATAAATAAACAGAAAGCAAATGAGGGTGTATCCATCTTTCTCTCTTTTTTATGTGTGATTAGACAAAGACGAAGTATACGCCTTTCATATTCCCTCTCATTATTAATTATAATAACTCTATGCCACGGACCGACATGCATAGTGTATAAACTATGCATGTCGGTCGGTGTATATATAGGCTATAACGCACGAAACGCTACGTTTAACGCACAAACTTTCATAGAGTCAAGTATGCGTTAAATATTCAAATTTTTCTAATTTCCCTTCCCGCAAAACGTTATCTTAACTGCCAATTATACACTTCGTTTTATACCTTGTATAACGCATTCCAGTATAAACGCAATACAATGTTTCGGCAATTCCTTAAGAGCATTAACGTGGCTACGTACGCACATAAAATTTATAACGTAATTTGCTTTTAATGAGCACAAATAACATTTACAGGTCGCTCGCGAAGTGATGTAAACAGCTTTAATTACACCGTTGGAATTAAGCACCGAGCGGCTACCGTCGAATCAACACCTCCACGAATAAACCTGATACGATAAACTCGATTTTGATGTATGGAGTCGGGACAACAACGGCGCGGGACCTCGCAGAAGTTATCTCTCAAAAAATGTATAAATATATATTAGTCCTTTCGTTTCTTACAATCACTACATATTTTTCTAAAAGTCATGAATTTCGCAAATGAAATTGCATATACCTAATTATTTCTAATTGTTTTTATAGTTATAGTGCTTGTGTATTGTGGTTGACTTTTGTATTGCGTGAGTTTTTACGAATTTTGTATCAGATATGAAGATGAGTCCACCCTACTGCGGATTAAAGCAAAATAATATTGTTATTAGTTTTTTAGTATACATCTCCCAGCCAAATTATCAATGCATAAAAAATTAATAGCTATCGGTATCCAATTCTCCAGCTTTACAATGGATGATTAAATCCAACAGATTTAATTATTCATTTAAAGTAAAATAGAAAACGCTGCCAAGTAGTAAATGCTGTCAACACTGCAATTAAAACTATTAAGCAAATTTGTTATTTTAATCATATAAGCATGTATCAAATAACATAAATCAATTTTTACTGTAGTGTATTTAGGAATTAGGTATTTCTAATTAATTTTACGACTTTAGGTATTTAAATAACATGAGTAAAGTAAATCGAATTCTTTATAATAGTTACAATTACGTTCAGTTAGGTTAGAAATTTCAGAAAATTATATATTATTACGTAAGTAAAATTCATTTTCGTATTATATTATAAATATTTCTGAAAACATATTGAGAGCATTTTTGTGCTACTTCTGTAATTCTAAGCTGATTTACATTACTAGACAATTATATTATCCCATTTGCTTCTCAAATCAAAAGTTGTGAGATCGCTACTGGGATAAGACCGCCTATGCACGCTTCTTATAATATAATTTGACATCTTTAAAGTGAATAAGCATAAAATTTAAAATATTTTATTGAAAACTGTACAAAATTCCGTTCCGTAGATTTTGCGAAAATCGATTACATAGAAACATACAACTTTTTGGGACTTTCTTTTATAATATAAATATGAGGGACACTTACACACACGGTCGTCCGTCCAAAGTAACTAACTTAATACCTGTGTTATGGGTGACTGACAACTAATGAATATACTACATATATAATTTTAAATATATACTTAAATACAAATATACACCCAGGCTCGAAGAACCAACAGATTGTTTATAAAAAATGTTGTCTAACAGCGGGAAACGAATCCGCGACCCGCGGAACTGAAGGCAGGATCAATACCCACTGCGCCAACGGGTTAGACCGCCTATGCACGCTTCTTATAATATAATTTGACATCTTTAAAGTGAATAAGCATAAAATTTAAAATATTTTATTGAAAACTGTACAAAATTCCGTTCCGTAGATTTTGCGAAAATCGATTACATAGAAACATACAACTTTTTGGGACTTTCTTTTATAATATAAATATGAGGGACACTTACACACACGGTCGTCCGTCCAAAGTAACTAACTTAATACCTGTGTTATGGGTGACTGACAACTAATGAATATACTACATATATAATTTTAAATATATACTTAAATACAAATATACACCCAGGCTCGAAGAACCAACAGATTGTTTATAAAAAATGTTGTCTAACAGCGGGAAACGAATCCGCGACCCGCGGAACTGAAGGCAGGATCAATACCCACTGCGCCAACGGGTTAGTCTAACGTGTAGAACTAGAGCTTCCTTCAACTTATTAGAATAACAGTAATTTATTTTGAGTAAAAAGCTTTAAAAAAATGCAGAAAATAGAACTATAATGATGAAGATGAAATCCGACGGATTACAAGTGAGCAATTCACTTGTCACCAAAACGCTGCTAGTGCGTTATCGGTGACAGATCACTATCCTATAAAATCATATGGAATTCCAATCGGATGTCAGCTACAAAATGTCATAGTAATTGGTCCAGATGTATAAAACCAGTACTTATTTGGTTAATCTTAAGGTTCAAATGGTGATTCAAGCCAGTTTCTTAGCTGGTTGGGCCTGAGACGAGACGCGTTGTTCGTTTTGTTGCTGTCGTCTAATCCCGCTCTTAGCTAACCGTTTTGACAAGATTTTAGATGTAGCGATAAGTGAGTATACAGATATTTTTGTCCTTTTTGTATCGTATCGTATAAAACTCTTGCCTGATGTTTAAGGCATCTAACGCTTAGTTAAACATATAGAGAATGGCATCCTTGCTTGTTAACTTGTGTATCAGCTATAAACTTTATATTGTCCTTAAAATTTGTTTTAGGAACATTTTCATTTAAATATATGATTATATGTGATAGAAGAATTTGATAAATCTTAGCCAATATCTATGGATGGATTCTTGTTTAATTTATGAACAAAATAATTTTGTGTTGCTGTCGAGATTAAATGGTCAATCAAACACAAATTCGTACAAAACATATACGCATCAAGGATACTAGGCTACAAGGCCGAAATATTATTAATTGTAAATATCAATTCTTACCATAATTCGTTATTTTGTTATTGAGAATAACCAAAATAAGACATAAATAATAATAATAAAATAAAATATTCCACAAGTCATCATCCTCCTGCCCTTATCCCCACTCTAAGTGGGGTTGTTACATGTTTGGCTACGTATTTTACGACCGGCTTCCTTTCCGGCTTTTATTTCATATGAAATATTCTACAAGTATTACAATTAAATCATCATCATCTTCCTGCCCTTATCCCACTTTGAGTGGGGTCGGCAGAACATGTTACAAACATGTTATCACATGATTTGGCTACGTATTTTACGACCGGCCGCCTTCCTGACGTCAACTTACCTTAGTCAAATTTTACGACCCGTCGGTAAGAAATAGGGTGCTTTAGCTGCTGGAAACCATACAGAGGGTCAACTTACCTTAATCGCCTTTTACGACACATCGGTAAATAAATGAGGGTGGTCTATTCTACTCAGCCGGATACCACTCGGCAAAAAAAAATATATAAAATATTCTACAAGTATTACAATTAAATATAATCTTAATTAAACGCTACAGACGGCATATGCAGAATTATATTTATAAAAAACTCATTGCTTCAACTTAACCCTTGGGATTGAACCTATACTTAACCTTCTGATAAGTCATAAGTCACACCAGTCGGCTAGCACGGATAAAATGCTAAGTTTATTTTTTTTATTTTTTTTACTTTTAATAAAATTTAATGTCCCTTCTGTTAACCGTTGAAGAATTTTGTCCTCTGGAACCAATCTTGGCAGCATCACCAAGTCATGTTTATCATAATAGATGCATTGTCAGCTGTGATAGCCCAGCGGTAAGACCGTGCGACTCTTTCGAGGGGAACACGAGTTCAAACCCGGGCAGGCACCAACGAGTTTTTCTATTAAAACTCATGTGTCTAATTCATGATTGCAATTTATCACACACTTTTTGGTGAAGGAAAACATCGTAAGGAAACCTACATATCTCTAGAAAATTCTGGAGATATGTGTAACCTACCAATCCGCATTGGAGCAGCGTGGTAGGTCTTAGCTCCAACCCTTCTCTCCAGAAACGGAGAGAGGAGGCCCAGCAATGGGTTTGTAACAGGCTGCTACTTTTTTTATGCATTGTCAGGACTGGACCAGTATGTAATATTTGAACTTAATCAAACACTGGGAATTGAGTGAAATTTAACTAGCAAGATTCCACCCTCAGATACAAACGCACATAAAAGTCAAATTAAAGAAAAGCTTTTAGAAATAGAATAAATACTATAAGTAGAATCCTTGTCAATTAGTTATGGGGATTATTAAGTCTGTCGTTGCGTGGACGTCAGATTTACTTTTACCCTGATCCTTGCCGAAGCTTCCTAGTCCGTGAGGCGTGATACAATCGACGCGGAGTCAAAGACACCGCCGCGTCAGTGACAGCCCAACACAATACATCCGTTTAACACGCTCACCGTATTCGGACGATCTCTTGACAGCTCTTATGCTTCACGTGCCCAACTCCTGTCTGTTATTGTGTGAACTAGTTCTACAAGATGTAGAGCTAGTTCACGATATACAAACTAATTTTATTTACATTGCGCAATATAACGATCTATGGGAAGAGTATATTGTTCTTGTATAGAAAATTCAAATTCAAAATATACTTTATTCAAGTACACTTGTAAACGAGTGCTTTTGAATTGTCAACTCAACTGCTGGTTCGGAACAGCTTTCCGAAAAGTGCCAGCAAGAAATTCGGCGATTGCCCTTTTCCAAATTTAGTTATAAGTAGTTATATTTAGTCATTACTATGTTGTGCAAGGTCCAAGAATAGTTATATCCACGCATTTTTATCACCTATGTAATCCTCAACAGTATGGTAGGATCTCTGTATCAGCCTTATGTAGCCTGCTGTAATGTTCAAGCTAAAATTTATTGAGGAAATTATCTTAATTTATATATAGAAAATTTAAGAACAGTTTCATTATATAGTCCTCAAACATTAAATGAAGTGAAACAATGCCACTATTTCTGCTAATCTTATACTATGGTTTAACAGCAAATATTATCAAAATCTATACTACATACCTATGTAGTACATAACTTGTTTTTATTATATTTACAATTTACATTGAAATATTATGTATTTTACGACCGGCCGCCTGCCTGACGTCAACTTACCTTAGTCGCCTTTTACGACACCTCGGTAAGAAATGAGGGTGGTCTATTCTATGCAGCCAGATACCATACGGCACATACCTTAGTCACCTCTTACGACACCTCGGTAAGAAAGAAGGTTGGTCTATTCTATTCTGCCGGATACCACACGACGTAAATATTTTTGCTAACCCTATTAGTTTTAATATTAACGTTTTTTAATTTAAAAGTTTAACTTAGCATGGCTCAAAAACATTTTAGGCCTAAATGTGTCACTTTAAACACGAGAACAGATATAATTATTATTACGGATTATGTTCTGCATTCAGGAATGCAATGAAAATTTATATTTTCCTATCCTTTCCAAATTTAGGTTAAACTATTTTTGCCACTCCTTTTGTATATAGATAAATCTGTTATATATTTCAATTAACTATATTAAAGCGTTTATTTAATTAAACAACGCACGCTTATTATTAAAGTGACCTAATGCAAAAAAGTTTAGTGGCAAATTGCAATAAAGCATAGCGTAGCGCCTACAAAACTCGTCAATGGTAAAAAGACCCATAACTTGGAAGAGCAAGAAAACACTAGCTTTTTTATAGTTGGTAACGTGATAATGGCATTGAAATATGGATAACAATATATCTAACTCAATTAAGTCTAATTTTGAATTCGCCCACTTCAATAATAAACATGCGATAAATGGTAAATTGATTATATCATAACTATGTTGGTTTACTTATAACAAAAACAATACAACTTTTCTACTTATAAAGCGAATATTTAGTTAAGATTTTATCATAACTCGATATGTGTAATAGTCACGCCCTAGAGACTGCTTGTCAGTAAGACTTGATCATAATCGTTTTGGATAAGCAGTTGAATCAACAATGAGGGCCTTCGTGGCAGGCGACTGGTGCGCGAGGCGTGTCCGCGCTTCATCGATCGCAGCATCCGACGCTTCTCGACGACGTCTGTACCAAGCGCCCCGCGCCCTCGCCCCGCGCACGTTAGCGCCCCGACCGACTGCATACACCACCCGCGGGCACCACCCTCTTCATACACTGACTCGGCACTGTATACCTGTCTACAATCTGTTGGAAACGTCAACTTAAAACACAGACTACACTACACTATATAGGAATAATATAACCGAACTCGATGCACGATAAAATCATTATTCTACTCTTCTAGTCTTTATCCCACATTAAGTAGAGTCTGCGCAAGATTTTTTTCTATTCCATTATTTCCTATCAATCAACCGCGTAGCCGCAAGCCGTGTGGTGTCCGGCTGAGTAGAATAGCCTACCCTCATTTCTTACCGAGGTGTCGTAAAAGGCGACTAAGGTAATTTGACCCACCGTGTGGTATCCGGTTGAGTAAAATAGACCACCCTCTTTCTTACCGAGGGGTCGTAAAATACGACTAAGGTAAGCTGACGTCAGGCAGGCGGCCGGTCGTAAAATACGTAGCCAAATCATGTGACAACATGTTTTTAACATGTTGTGCCGACCCACTTCGAGTGGGATAAGGGCAGAAGGATGATGATTATTTACTATCAATTGTCAATCTACTCCTTTTATATGCATGTCACTCGTCACACACTCCAACCATCTCTTTTTCACCCTCCCTCTAGTTTTAAATCCATCCACATTCACATTTAGCACTTGTTCAGTTAATTGATTTTCATCACTGTCCATTTAAAATATGACCAAAATATCTCTGTACATTTTCGTTACATGTAAAATCATTCTCATAAATATATTTTTAGATACACCACTAAACTAAATGAATATAAATTAAAGAAACCTTAAGAAGTATTCTTAAAATAGAACCTTGTAGTTCTAGTGTAGATAAAGGGGCTGAAGATTCTAAATTTTAAATTATTTGAATGTACCTGTAGAAATATCTTTCTAAATTATTCACATATTAGGAGATTCTCATAAATCTAGAAAATAATAAAAAATTAAGAAAAAAGTATTGAATATAATTCGTTCGTATGGCATCTCTCTATGATATTAACCTTTATAATGATCAAATAACTCTAGAAAAACCTATGTATGAAAGCTAAACCTAGTGGAGATCTCTCACATGAAACGATGTTGACCGCTTGTAATAAAGTATATGTAATAGAGACGTTTGTATTCTGTTCTGTAAATTTACCTGACGATTTATAGGATGGTATTCTGAACGCTTTGGATATAATGTAATACGGCATGAAAACGGTAGAAATGTAGACTATAGTCGTATCAACCACGAGGCGTATTTAGACCAATAATTATAGTAATTTTATTTTTTTCTAGAATATTACCTAGTTCTGATTATGTTGGAAGACGTAGGCAGTAGCTAATTAACAATCTGCCGGCAAAAGAACGAAGAAGAGTTTTACGTTTTAACGTACAGTGTAACTAGCTTTAGATTATTGTAAGATCTTTTAGGTTAGTGCGTTTCGATTTTATATAATCCCTTGATATCATACATAGTAATAAAAAATTGGCGCTATTTTTTTCTTCCGCATACTCCTAATCACGCTATATAATGGTACGTAGCGGAAAGTATCTTTTTTTCGTATTCGTAATATTCTCTAGCACTAAGCTGTTGTAACGATAACGGTCTGGCAAATAAACTCTAGATTTATTTTAAAAAATACTTAAGTAAAAACATCAAGAAATCATCAAATCAACAGATGGTTGCTGAGAGTAAGGAAATTTCTTTGGGATTTTGCGAATGTTTAACATTTTAGGTATTTCGATCCCCATCAAAGCCTTTGATTTCTAACGTTTATTCCATCCTACGTCTCTATCACAACCTCCTGGGTGCAAAACTCGAACAAAAGGGCTGTCTCGTATTTCGCATAAAATATCAGTTTACACATGCAATATGGACACCCAGCCAACATTTTTGTCCTTTTCGTGGAAATTTGAAAGTAAAATCGTAATCGTAATTCGAAACACTTTGTTCCCACAGACGTGAAATAAATAACATTTTCATAATAATTATTTCTTTGTTTTATAAATAAACGTAATTGTTCATAAAAGGATTTATTCAACGCATACTTAATAATGCCGTACATAGAATTTTGCTTTATTTTACTATAATTTATGTAGAGATTTACATCACTTAATTTTTCCTCATATATCTCACATCAAATCGTCAAATCCTTTACTCCTCTAACCATTTTTATTAATTACCTACACCTCGCCTTAGCACGGGAATTTGTGGACTTTATAGGAGCGGCATCTGCTGTCGATTTGATTTTTGCGTTAGTGTTTATTTTGCGGATTTCCTAAGATATTGATATAATTATATGGTTTATAGAATTATATTAACAATATATCCTTCTAAATTAGTACCTAATCACCACAACAAACGTGAAACAAATCAGTAACAAAAACAATCGAATTATGATATTCCGTCTAGGTTGTATTAAGGCGCTGAACAGAGCCAAATAGGCTGACTTTAAACACGTTTTTAACAAAAGCTATAGGGATGACGATTAAAAGAAAAATATATGTTAATATACATCATATCTCAGAGAGAATGTAAGATTTCAAAACATGATTACGATACTTTTTTTCGATAAAAAATATTGGTAAATAGATCTCAGATTTTTACTTTTATCGTAAATATCTCTAATATTTATCAACAAAAATTTATAAAATTAATAAGACTAATAAATCATTATAATATAAAGAGAATGTAAGATTTAAATTTTGAATTAATTAAGATATTTCATTCAAATTAAATATTTTTTTGAAAATAGCAAAACTGAAACGAGTCATCGTCTCGCTTCTCTTTTACATCTACGAATACAGACAGTGATCGCTGAGGCGCGCTGCTATACGGACGTGTGTCGCTAGCTGCCGCCTTTTGTGACTATTCCTTGTTGATAATATGTCTTTTTTTAGGTGTTTAGTTATAGTTTCAGCATACTTAGTTTTATAAGATTAATTAGACATAAGTTTTTTAAATAAATTGTACAAAAAAAGTTTGGATAAAATAGTGTACACCTACAATGGGTGTTAAAAAATTAAGTTTGTCGCTACGCCGTCGCAGACGTTGTGGGCGTGGCTTATATGCCGAAATCTGAATTTACGCCAGCTCTGTTCAGCGCCTTAATGTGAAATTATCGCTCGGCACGCAATGTCAAAGCATAAAGTCTTATCATAACGTCGGTGACTTAATAAGGGTCGCAGTATTGTTTACAAAAATAAGTACAATATAACTGTTCACGAGTCGAATGCAAAGAAACAGCATTAATCGTATAATGATGTTGATTAGCTTGGTAATAAACGAAAAACTAGTCAAAACTATAAATATAACAGAACTAACTACTTTGCTATAATCCGCACGGATTAAGTGAATGCATGCAAAGCCAATGCGTATGAAGCAGGCAAAATCTACGCACCTTATACATGCAGGACCAGCCACCACATGCACCCCAAGGCGCAATTCACCAGCAACAACGCACACAAAAGCAGCACACACACCCACCACCACAATCTCGACGATCGTTTCGCCCCGAAACCGAAGCATCATCAGGAGGATAGGCTCCACGACAAAAATCGTACTGCGCGCGCTACCCATACAAGCAATCTTAAATAGTTCAACTCCCACCAATACCCTCCCCTCCAAACACATGTAGCAAAACGGAATTAGATACATTAATGTATTACTATGTATGTAATGTATACATACATATTGGCTTTGCATGCATTCACTTAACCCGTGCGGATTATAGCAAAGTAGTTAGTTCTGTTATATTGCTTGTAATATGGAATTCCGCAAAGTAACGCCTGCTTCTATAAATCATTTAGTCAAAACTATGTAAGACTGTCTCTTTGCAAATTTTCAAACTTATCTGCGATAGGACTATAATACATTGTGTATTATAGTTCTATAATATGATATGATAATTATACCCAATGTTTTGATAATAGGATAAAGTAAAAACACGTAATTTTATGATAGGACCTTGGCTTGTTTAAGTAACGACCTCTTACTATCCCACTGAAAGGCATAGGCCTCCTCTCCGTTTTTAGAGAGAAGGATTGGAGCCAAGGCCTACCACGCTGCTCCAATGCAGATTAGTAAGTAGGTTACACATATCCATAGAATTCTCTAGAGATATGCAGATTTCCTCACGATGTTTCAAGAAATTCGCACGGTCTCAACGCTTGGCTTGATAAGACCAGCCTTAAAGAACGAAACGGCAATTATATAGACTGTTATCCTGTCTGTAGTCGGTCGCCCGTTTGTGCCTAGCCTTAGCAATACGACTCAAAGGCACTATAACAGAACTACCTTGCTATAATCCGCACGGGTTAAGCGAATACATACATTCTCCTGCCCTTATCCCACTTGTTACGTCCACTCAGCGATTGCCGCTTTCCCAGACTCCACTCGACACCGGAGGTGTAGTGTTCCACGCCTGGGAAAGACACTTCGCGTCACCTCGCCTTTCCCTACCTAACTTCGGTGGGATCGGACGCCGTTAGTATTTAAGATTTTAGCATAGTACATAGTATAAGAATAATTATAATTAACTGTAAATAAATAGATTTATTTGGATTTGAGTTTGTGTACCCAACAGTCGCCACCCATAATATAATTCACTCTAAGTGGGTTCGGCACAACATATTACAGACATGTTGTCACATGATTTGGCTACGTATTTTACGACCGGCTGCCTGCCTTACGTCAACTTACCTTAGTCGCCTTTTACGAAACCTCGATAAGAAATGAGGGTGGTCTATTCTATGCAGCCGGATGCTACACGGCACATACCTTAGTCGCCTCTTACGACACCTCGGTAAGAAATGAGGGTGGTCTATTCTACTCAGTCGGATACCACACTGTACAATAATTTCATATATTTTTACATTTTCATACATTAAAGAATTAATTCAAGTAAGAAATTTTCAAAATTCGCCCAACACTAATTTGTAATTTGATAATATGCGAGTCAATGTTTTATTCTGCCTTAAGACAAAAGTATTTAGCTTTAAAATGAAACGCAAATTTATATTTCGAAACTAATTATAATGTTTCAATGTCTAATATGAATATTTCGTGTTTAAAAATGAGATAATCAAAGCTTTTCTAGATAGAGATAAAGATCACACAATCCTAGGTTTTGAAGTATGGCCATAAATAACGTCATACAAGTTAATTTTATTAAACATATTAGTGAGTTTTATGTTATAATTTTATTTGAAAAACAACAATTGCGAGTTAGTTGCTTATCTTACTTACATAACAAAAACATTAATTTTAACTAATATACCTCTATTGTTTAGTATGGAACTTTTTTAAACATATTTGTTCTTCGTGACGGTTAATACAGACTAGCTAACTAAATAAAATTCCCAATTTGACTGATATATGTTAGAGGACTGGCCTAGTTGGCAGTGAACCTGCCATCAGCTCCGCGGTCGTGGGTTGATTCCAACAGAGGGCCAACATTTGCTAAATATTATTTGTTGTTTCTTCGAGTCCGGGTTCGGTATTTATGTATGTTTTTTTTTCGGTAAATGACAATATGCTGTTAGCCGAAGTGGCTTTTACAGCGACACTGGGAGAAAAGAGGCGAGCGCAGAAGCATCGCCGGGGTGGGTGGTGGGGCGAGCCTCAGAAGAGACTCGTGATATCAATGGAAACGTAGCCTTAAGGGTGCCTTCTGTGAGGCCGAACCTCGACTTAAAGCGACGTGTCGAAATTATTTATGTATGTAAAATTATATATATGTATATATTTACCAGTTGTCTGTCACCAATAACACTAGTATTAAGTTACTTACTTTGGGGACGGACGACTGTGTGTACAAGAGTCCCATATATTTATTTATTTACTTCCGAGGCAATGTCGGAATAAAAAGTAAGTTAAATCATCGTTATATAAAATGGGAATACTACTCATACTTAATTTGATTTATAAACACCGGATAACTTAGCAGGATGACAAAATGGCCTAAACTTCTCGAACAGAGAAATGGCAGTTATGGCTTAGTGGTGTTTTAAAATCACACGTTATACGTTCTTTGGTCAGATACCAGAGATATCGGCAACAAGGAATTAATCATCTTACATCGTTTATGTCAACTCATAGAGTTATTATATTAGAGTATAGAAGCTAGCCTAAAATGTGCCCTATTACAATAAAGGGATATATCTGTCTCTATTTTTATGTGTGATTAGACAAAGATGAGTATATAAGTTTCATCTAAAATAAAAAGTAAAAGTAACAACCTGTTACTCTCTCCGTTTTTGGAGAGAAGGATTGGAGCTAAGACCTACCACGCTGCTCCAATGCGGATTGGTAGGTTACACATAACCCTAGAATTCTCTAGAGATATGCAGGTTTCCTCACGATGTTTTCCTTCACCTAAAAGCGTGTGATAAATTGCAATTATCAATTAGACACATAAGTTTTTAATAGAGAAACTCATAGGTGCCTGCCCGAGGTTTGAACCTATGTCGTCTCTAGAAAGTCGCATGGTCTCACCGCTTTGCGCTTTGATTTTAAGCGCAACTTCGCGTGGACTGCAGTCTTATTATTTGAGTAAACTGTAACATATTAATTATGGTTTAAGTGGGTTAATCTCAATAGCTAGACATATGCTGTCTTGTGGACTTTTATTAAGAGCTCTTAGAGGGGAACAATTTTGCAATATATGATTTTTAATAAATTTCACCGTTTACTTAGCGCACGCAAGGAAAGCTTTAGATTTTAACGCTTTCGCAATGTTTTTTATTGCTGCTTCTCCCCTGTTCATCTTAGCGTAATAGTATATAGCTTATAACCTTTCTCGATAAATGGACTATCTTACACTGCAAGAATTTTTTAAATGGGCCCAGTAGTTTCTGAGATTAGCGCGTTCAAACAAACAATAAATCAATCAAACAAACAAACTCTTCATCTTTATATATTAGTATAGATTGTAACACTCACTCACAGGCCTGCCTATGGGTCCCCTCATCTAGCATAATAATATGTGTCAAGTACATAACGTTTAAAAATTTCATTTAAGAGAATGCTCTGTCACCAATCGGTCAGCACGGTATTTATGTTACTACATTACAATAAAACAAATTACCATATTATAAATTTAAAACTTAATTACTAATAATTAGCTTCATTAGTTATGAAGGGACAATCTCCATGAAGTCCTAATTATAATATGTCCATTAGCATTTTTACTCGACGACACACTTGTCAAGATATTTTATTTGATATGACAACATTTTGGCAGTAGCAGATTAGCCCTTTTATTGAGTACTGGCTTACCTAGTTATGCTTAGTTAGTCAAGCTTACTTAGTTTCTTATTATGTAGTATTTTTTGTTTACTATCTGTACAGTTAAATCTTATGTGGTTTAATAAAGTATATATAGTATTATATTATGTATAGTATTATTGTGGCTTCTGCCTGCGTAATTTTCTACGTAGAACAGTGCTTGTTTATTTAATAATAATATCGTTCTTTTCCTTCTTTCGGAAGAGAAGAAAAGGTAATGAAAAACACTTTTGAATTGTAATATTAGTATAAATACCACTAAGTAGATATTATTTAGCCTACCCCTCAATATTGCAAGACTTAGAAATGTAAAAACCAAATTTCAAACTTTTGAAAGTTTACCTTAAGTTACGTAACACGGTAGCACGGTTTGGCAAAGATATATCTTTCAAAGAAATACAGCAAACGATCCATCCGTTAGGATATCCCCACTTAATAAATCGCGTTATTACTCTTTGAAGCTTGGTACTTGAAACGTAAAAAAAAGAAAATGTCTTACTTCGTAAAATTCTTACCGGTATTACTGCTAAATAGCTAGGCTAACCCTTTAACTACACCTACTTCTCGTTCTCGTCCTACCTCCGCGACCTTATACACCGCAGGCGAGGTCTGAGTTAAACGATTAGCCGAAAGTACTTATTATATTTGGGAGCAAGTTTCAATTGTGTATTAATTATACTTAAAGCGAAATTAGGTAAGATATGAAAATTCACAGCTTTGCTAATTGTTGTAAGGGAATGTAGATATCTTCTAAACGTCTATCTTATAGACGTCCTTAGCTGGTCATAGATTTTCCCTCACTCAAGAGGTATCTACTTCATTTGATCTTATTCAGCTTAGATATTATTTTTATAAGTTTTTAAGATTTTGTTTGTTCCATTGTTATTAAAGAGGTGAATAGTAAAGTAAATCTATCTAGTAGGTAATCGAATTCATATTTACGCTAAAAGCACATTTATTTATCTTTATGAAGGTATTAGCCAACATATAAGTCTTATATTTTTGTACATAAGAATATACATAATTATAAAACGATTGGCGATGTATATAATAGACAAAGTAGGAACCGACATAAGCTTGCGGTTCCTGCTTTGCGCCTTGCTAAAGTTCATAAGTCGTTTGTGGGTTTGGGTATAAGATTCTATAATAAAATTCCGCAATCTACTTTAACTTCACCATTATAGCAGTTTAAAAACACTGTTAAAAAGGCTAATACAGAAAAATTGAGGATTACTCAGACGATAAGAATGCGTGGATATAGCTACTCTTCTACCCTGGACAAGAATTATTCTTTGAAAAGAGCAACCGCCGAGTTTCTTGCTGGTTCTTCTCGGTAGGAACAGCTTTCCGAACCAGCAGTTGATAATACAAAAGCACTTGTTTACAAGTTTACTTGAATAAAGATTATTTTGAATTTGAATTTATATACTCCATTAACTATAATTAATATAGTCTGTCCTAAAAATATTTTGTTTTTAGCAAATACTTATCTTTAAATTCAATGTTTTGATAGTGTCTTTATAAAACTTAACTAGTATTAAAATACTTATAAAGGTTTCCAATAATATATCAAAATCATTCTTAAAACACTTTATTACGCGTAATTACTTTTATATTGATTATTTTTCGTCACACCAGAATGCCGCCAAAATGAATTACATTATCCTTTTTTTAATATCCCCTTAAGTTGAGGCTAATGCCAATACTTATACTTCCAAATACACTTAACTTAATACAATAATTAATATCAATACAATATTATTATTATAATTATTATACAAATGTTAAAATTGCTAACACTAGTTATCAGCTTAATTAACATTATTTTGATGATTATGAATACCAACATACTCCATATATTTCTCACTCATGTGGTATGTAATTCTGCAAGGTTCTATCCACTTTTGTAACTATTTTAATATATGATTAATACGATTATGCGATTTCCCATTGGTCTGCTAACGCTACGATAGCCATCAACTACGATAACTATCAACATATTCTATCTATTAATATATTCCGTACCGAATTTTTTTTTGTATTTTTGCGTCTACTTAGCATTAGGATTACACGTCGCGATAGTGTCAAGATATTTGTAAGTCATTTGAAAAGACAGGTGCAAGTTGCAACCGAGGGATAGCTGACCGGGCGGACGATCTAATTCTACCGAATGCTAATGAGCCGCGTAACCTGACTCTCCACCTGTCTTAAACGAAATAATTTTTATTTACGCAGCCCTACAGGGATTATGAACATTTCGACGCTATCGCTTCGATCGCCATATTATGTTACGCGTAACCTATGACAGTTCATAATTTACTCCGGACCGAGATATTACCAACGTAGAGATTATTTTTCTCAACTAACACCTACTATAAAAGCAACTTGTTAGTATAATATCAATTCAAGTAGTACTTATCTTAATAAGTATTACTTGAATCGATAAGTTAAGTGTTAAGTTTCAGAAATGTGGGGTTTCAAATATTGAAAGCTTAATTTTTTACTTAATAGTTCACTTAATATTTATATTTTTTGCTTCAAGTTGCATAAACCCTAAAATAAAACATTTGGACAGATTTTAATAGATCATATAAATATTGTGTATCGATAAAAACAAAACTAAAATATGTGTTATAAACATAACAGCAATCATAAAATTATGTTGGTATAATCTGCGATAGAGTAAATAACAAAAAAATATATGTTGTAAATATGTGCTAAATGTAAATCAAATCCAATCAAAATATTCTTTATTCAAGTAAACTTGTAAACAAGTGCTTTTGAATCGTCAACTTTACTGCTGGTTCGGAAAGCTGTTCCTGCCGAGAAGAGCCAGCAAGAAACTCGGCGGTTGCTCTTTTTAAAATATAAATCTTAGAACTAGGTACATTTATTTATTACTGTCTTGTACAGGGTAGAGGTGCACCTATATCCACACATCCTTATCATCTAAGTAATCTTCAACAGTATAGTAGGCTTTCTGTATCAGCCTCTTTTTAACAGTGTTTTTAAACTGCTGTAATGGCATGACCAAAATTGATTTCGGAGTTTTATTATAGAATCTTATACCCAAACCCACAAACGATTTACGTACTTTTGCTAGGCGCAAAGCAGGAGTCGCAAGCTTATATCGGTTCCTACTTTGTCTATTATATACATCACCTATCGTTTTATAAATCTTTATATTTTTATGTACAAAAATTACGTTATTTAAAATATACTGTGAAGCAAATGTTAGAAAACCTGTTTCCTTAAACTTCTCTCGCAGAGAATCACGCGGACTTAAATTGTAGATGCCACGTATGGCTCTTTTTTGTAATACGAAAATTTTTTCACTATCCGCGCATTTACCCTTATATGTATAATGGACTATCCGATTTTTTATCTTTTTTCATACCCGATAAATGCAGGATTCGTAAAATCATTTGCACAAACTCCACCAACACCACCACAATACACAAGCACTACACATTTTCACTATGTATCAAACTCAACAATCGTTTCGCCCCGCAACCGAGGAGCCTATCTCTTGATGATGCTTCTCCGCAAAGTAACGCCTAATTCTATAAATTAAACATAACAGCGACATCTATACACGTTTTTAAAAAGTTTTAAATATTCATCAAGAGAGTGTGGGAGACTTACACCCGTATTCATAAACATTACTATGAGAACGCACAGTGCTCAGGGACGCATAGGGTCATTCAAACCAATTCATAGACATTACTTGAGTGAAATGTTCTACTATGCGTTTGTCAAAATCGACGCACAGCTAAAATAGACAAGGAGCTACTTTAGCGAACGCATAGTGTCCGCGCCGCTTTGGTTAATGACAAAATTATTTATAAGTTATCTATTTATTATATTTTATTCTTATAATCATTTAACTTTGTCTAGTAAATAATATAAGTAAAACTATACAACAAAATTATCATACATAATAAATTAAAGAAAAATAGTTCTACCTCTTAGGAGTTGCAGTGCTTGCACGGGAATACCAAAATAAGGTTATGTTTATTTGTTATTAACAACACAACAAATTGTTAATAACATTGACATTTGTCAAAAACTAGACTGAACTACGCCACATCAAATGTACCAATCAGAGCGCGCAGTTGGACGCATAGCGTTCTTTTAGTTGAGTGTGGCCTAAGTATTGTTTATGAAATGGAAGGCTTGACACGAGGAACGCACAGTGAACTAGCCTCCTTCGCATAGTAATTCGTGCTTACTTAGCTGAGTATGCTTCTTGAATACGGGTGTTATATTCTGACGGGTTCTGTTTAGTAATACCAAAAATATTATATGTAATGTTACTTAAAATAATTACGTTATTGTTTGACTGACTCGACTTTTTAAGTTTCCTTGTACCAGAACATTCTATACTGGTACAAGATTACACATTGAACAGCAAATTAAACATCATACGGAAATTATACAGAACTTTAACCTCGCAATAACCACCGCAAAAATTCGTATATAATTAATTTTAATAGAACATAATGTAATTTACAATATTTTATTCATTTTTTACCCAACATATATTTTTTATATACATTTGAAATTTAATATCTAACAAAATCGTTGTCCGTACAATCTAAGAACAATGTACACCTATTCGCAGCATCACATAGTTCAAGGAACTCGAAAAATTGTGTAACTATTTGACACTTCTTTGTTAACATGTTAAATTCATGCCGTATTTATCAGAACGGAAACGGTGATGATTTCATACAATTTTTTTGTTTTCATAGTACATGCACTATAATATGATATTATACAAAAAGACCTGCATTTACTGAATATTTTGAACCCGAAAACGAAAATTTTCGTTTAAGCACGCTTATATTATTATCATAAAAAGTCGGATATTCTTATTTCTGTAATTTTAAATGCTTAAATTTGTGGAATGTAGAAATAAGAGTCTGTTACTATCCGACAGCTGGGCATAGGCCTCCTCTCTCCTTTTTTCCAGAGAAGGTGATTGGAGCTAAGAGGTACCACGCTGATCCAATGCGGATTTGGTAGGTTTAAACTTATCTCCTGAATTCTCTAGAGATATGCAGGTTTCCTCACGATGTTTCCCTTCACCAAATAATATATTAAATTGATATCATAATTAATTGGTATTTATTAAACTAACTGTGCCAGCGGCGTTGCCCGCATGGAAATCAGTGTGTCAATTTTTTTTCTAAAATTTAAATTTTAAACACAAAAGTAGTTATTGTGAGTTAACTGTAAGAGATAGAAACATGCTGTCTCGGACTTTTTTGTACTATTTTTATAGATCCACAATTCTCTAGTACATTACTTTAGCGTACCTCTGCTGGTTTACTCAGCGCACGCGGCTCAAGCTCCCAGCAAGCAAGTTTTTTAACCTCTGCGCTATCTCTTTAACACAATTTACATAATACCGATATGTACTATTTACATAAATTATCCGGAAGTATCTTTTGGTGAAAACCGTACAAATATCCGTTCAGTAGATTTAGAGTAAATCGATTACATACAGACAGACAGACAGCTTTTTGGGACTTTGTTTTATAAAAAATATAGATAATAAATTGTAAGTATCAATTAGACACATAAGTTTTAACAGAAAAACTCATTAGCTACCCGGGGTTTGAACCTGTGACCCCCTTGCAAGAGTCGCATGGTCTCACCGCTGGGCAATCACAGCTTTAAATTTATAGAATAATTGTGAAATACTAAAAAAATACAATGTAAGAAAATTATTTACATATAACCATGACATTTGGATGGGAAGTATCGTAAAGATTTTATATAGGAATAAATAACTTAGCTATTATAATTGACTAAACATACATCCATAACAATTTTATGATTCATAAACTATCTATTACTAAAATAAACAAATTACCGTTAAGAAACAGTTAGATGAAGGTCCGGTACGATCGACGTTAGATCAATACGCGAATGACTTCAAAGACTAGATTATTTATATCCAAGTTATAAATGATTTAAGAGTTAAATTAAATTGGATAAAAAAAAATTGGGATTTGGATAGACCAGCTTCTAGCAAAAAATTATTTACGAGAAAATACTTTTTTAAACTGTTTCTTTAGTGTGTTAATAAAATTGATAGAACAAAAAATACAAATAAACGTATATAGATTTTTTTTCACTTTTTCTTAATACATAGATCTATACTAATATTATAAATGTGAAAGTTCGTCTGTCTGCCTGTTACGCTTTTACGGCTAATCCGGTGGACGAAATTGATGCAATCTTGCATAATATACACCGGAGAAATATATAAGTTAAAAAGTGAAGTCTTTTTCGGGAATAGGGAAAAATATTGTTGAGGGTACTTTAATAAATATATCAGACAGTTATATTGTAGCTCAGATCATCATTTTATGATAATAGATGTTTTTATAAAAAAAAAGTGACATGACTTGATCGCGCTGAACTACACAATGCAATAAGCAAAAAGTATATTCCTTTTTGATTTAATCGTACTGAAACACTATATCCAAAACTTAAAACTGTCTCAGTCTAGAAAATTCTATCGTCTTTCTTCCGTGTTTATGAGCTTAAGTAAGTTTCAGCAGTCAAAATAACAGTGTATATCCTTTTTTGTTGGTAAGTTAATGGCAATGCATTCGCATATCACGCGGTGTGTTCCTCGGGCAGGGTCATCAATCATGGCTCCCGGGCCGACGCGCGACGCCCCGTGACGAATGCCAACCCAAACACTATTGTGGCAGAACCGTGCCACCCACACCGCACAGCTCGCAAATATACAGGTGACAGCTTACTGGGTTCTTTATAATATAAACTATTACTTTTTACTCGTATTCTAACGTCTTATTCACTCATATAGTTTACATTATAAAATACCTTTCAATTTTTAGACGACCTCTTTAATAAATTACATTAGTCGGAAGAATATCTTACCTAAAGATTTTTGCTCAAACTCTACTTGTTTGTGCATTTTATTTGAGATAGATGATAAACCACAAATATTTATTCTATCATTTCAATCAATTATATTGTATAAAAATAATATTAATTTTATTTCATTTGATAACGAAAAATTATGAATATTGTGTACAATTATATTTTTATTATATTTTACTGAATTAAAATAACGAATAAATATTAATTATATTTAAATATAAAATGTTCCGCAAACTTCGAAATAAAAACAGACATTTTGTAAATATTTATAGTTTTAATTTTGACATCTTGCATACACGGACCCTGTTTATATAATAATTTAATAGTTAGACGCTAACCCAATTTTATTATTCGCATTTTTATGTAAATAGTATGTCGTTTTAAATTCATGATTCACTCCTAATATTTTCGCTCTTATAAAAGTAATTATCATGGTATATTAATTGAAAACTTCGTCGTCAAAACCCGTAGCACATAAAATGCACTTAAAAACATTAAACACCTATTGCAAGCAAACATACAATATAATAAGACATTAATTAATACATTGAGTTGGCAAAGCTGTATAAGTGATATTTAAGTCCAAGTAAGTATTTAATTTTTATAATGAATTCGTTGATTGTCGGCAAGTAGATATGCTAAAGTGGTTTTGAAATATGTTTTAATTACTCATAATATATAAACAGGAACGTTAATATTACTAATAAATATAAGTTTAGATATATAAATACTATAAGCAGATTAATACTTCGTTATCGAGATAAAATTAAGTAATCGGCCACCTGTTACAGTAGAGTACACTACATAATATTTTAGGAGGTGCAATCCCATTGTCTTATATTATTTCTGTATTATGGACGCCTTGTTCAAGTAAGTAAAAATGCAAAAACAAAACAAATATTTCCTTTTTAGACTTCTAGACTAGACTTCTTTTTAGTATCAGTTGCTTGCCATAAGGCAGGCCTTTTAATAATTAAACGTTAATTGACTTTAGAGAAACACAATTCAAAATGTGCCCTGTTTTCAGTATTATAATTTCATAAAGTGTCATATTAATGACATATTTTAGAACATTTATATGTTTTTCATGAAAAAATAATAACACTATTTGTTATTTTATATTTTTGGATTTATTTTACAAGTATAAAAAGTTTTCACGTGAACATTCAAACATAAAATCATTATAACAATGATTTCTCATTTACTTAATTATAAATTGAAGTACCAATGGCATTTTCATATCCAAGGTCTCCTTTTACGTTTGGTGTGTAGAATCTGAACCGAGTACGAATCTCACCAATGTATAGAGTTTAGGCTACATATATCCCAGAAACATTTCAGAGATATCAAGGTTTCCTTATGATTACTAATGTTGAGAGATCGGCTATACTCACGTCTTATTTTATCGGATGAGCCCGACTAGTTTCAAGCCCATACGAAGCTCTTATTCAGTTCCCGCCGCGATAACGCCGAGTAAAGAGCTCATGAATAAGAGCCCCGTATGGGCTTGAAACTAGTCGGGCTCATCCGATAAAATTAGACGTGAGTATAGCCGGTCTCTCAACATTAATAATGAATACCACTCACGGTAGTTTAAATTCAAAAATTTCCTTATGATGTTTTACTTGAACGAATAGCACATGATGAATAGTAAGTTTTAATTAATAAGGTGATTTATACAAAACTCAGTTTCAATAAAAACAAAATCCAATGTAAAAAAACACATTTGGAACATTAAGACAATGTGGAGTCGTCATTGTCTACAGTTTATGACGACATCACAATTTATGGTAAAAATAAATATTTATATGAAATCGACTTTCGATTTACTATGATTAATCGACGAATTTATAGAATTTTGCGATTTTGCGACTTTGTCATGGAGTCTATCTCCTCATGATGCTACGGTTGCGGGGCGAAACGATTGTTGAGTTTGTGATAGTGAACGTGTGTAGTGCTTGTGTATTGTGGTGGCAGTGGTGGAGGTTTGTACATGTGTTTTTACGAATCCTGCATTTAACGGGTATGAAAAAACGGATCGTCCCCTATACATTTAGCACTTTATATATTTTCTATTTACTGTATAGCGGATTATAGCAAAAAAAATATTATTACTTTTGAATCTATAGAATTTAATAGAAAACATAAGTATTCTCAAATAAAATGCGGAATTCCAAATCACGTGCTAAAATGTCAAAGACATTGTAAGTTCTCTTTTCAACGACCACAACACCTTTGTCATGTAATTAATGGCCATGCCACCTTCACACAAAATGACGGTAATACCGAGAAAATCTCCAGCTGAGATACACTATCAGGTGAAAATTTTAAAGCTGTAAAACTTATTCATTAATATGGTGCTAAACATCGTTGCTTACTACGACACACACGACCCTTCGGATTTAACAATTTTCTCCGTACCAGAAAACCTATAAATATATATACAATTCTTTATGACACCTTGAACAATGTAATGAGTAGAACAATCTGTATTCGCGCTACAAAATCAAAAAACACCTGCATATTTAACCGATGGACATCTGATAGACGTAGGTCTCTGCAAATATATGTTGTAAGTAAAGTTATTCTTTCTTCTTCTTTCTTTCTGCAAGTTTCACGATTTCTGGGCGTAGCGGCTTCACACGATTGTTTAGAAGGGTGTTTGGTTGTAAACATCCATTTGAGCTTAATATTTTATATTTTATGTCTATGTACCACCCTCATTTCTTACCGAGGTGTCGTAAAAGGCGACTAAGGTAAGTCGACCCGCCGTGTGGAATCCGGTTGAGTAGAATAGACCACCCCCTTTCTTACCAAGGGGTCGTAAAATACGACTAGGGTAAGTTGACGTCAGGCAGGCGGCCGGTAAAATACGTAGCCAAATCATGTAACAACATGTTTATAACATGTTGTGCCAACTCCACTTAGAGTGGGATAAGAGCAGGTGGATGATGATTTTATGTCTATGTAACATACTGGTCACAGGGTATTTTTTTGTTATTTGATACGGAAATAGTAAGGAAAAAGTAAAAAGTAGTAAAGAAGAAGAGTACGCTTGATTCTTAACCATGATTTTGTTGAGACTTGGTAGATCGAATTCTATTTAGGACTATAATAAAGGTCGTCATGGTTTTTTGCTTTTGTATACAGAAAGATTGTATGCCTAATGTGTGACTTATATAAAAACTAAAACTATAATTTAGAATAATTCCTGATGAAATATAAACATTATTTATACATTTGTTTATATTTATACGTATATCTTTTACGATGGTAAAAATGCTTACTAAGCAAGGAGAGTATCAAAGCCGTCCAATATGTAAGAAAAAATACATAGAGCCCTCTCAAAATGAATTATTGTAACTTTGTACAACTTATATATACATATATTATTTACAACAATGTACAAGTTATGTCCATCCTTAATTACTTACACGCTACTACTATACAAATCATGCCCGCGTGGAATGGTCCCAAGAATGTTTCAACGTTTCCGCGTTAAATCGCTAGTAGTCTGATTCTTTGTACGAAAAACGAGACGGCCCTCTTGTCACTCGAAGAGGCGATCAACCGAGGAGTTAAAACGGATAAAAAAAAATTGCACTTTGACTCCATGGCCCTAGAGTCTAAACTGCAAACGGCACAAATACATAACTTACAATGAGAACAGATATATACTTCCGTCACTTGCCGCCGCAGCCCCATCTCTTACAGGTGTACAACTTAGAATTTAAGAATCAGAAAAAACAATAACTACCGTAGAATTCAGTAAAAACATTCCGCATAACTAATTTGCTTAGATACGGCTACAGAGTTATGAATTAATCATGTACGGACCGAGGAGCTAAGCAATTAATTGGCTTATCGTATGGCAATATTGATTTGGTAACGCGATCCGTTTTAATTACCGCCGTCGTATATGCTACTGATTGGTTCAATCGCCTTCTAATCGTCGTACATCCGATCCGATATGCTGTGACGGTGTTGGAACTAATAAAGCCATTTCCAAACAGTATCCACGTGATGATTGATTTAAAATTTTAAATTACTATGCCTTGTTTATGACTTCTTTATTTATATTTACCTGATATACTATTGTATATCAGCTAAAATACAGGTTTCTTAACGATGTTTCCTTTCATCGAAATAGGTGTTACGCGGATTAAGCGTTTTTAAAAGCTTTTTTAAAAACCTTGTTGTAAGAAAAGTGTATGTATATACACTTGCCGTGTATGTAATTGAAGGTGGAATCTTGCAAGTTAAATTTGACCCACTTCCCGGTGTCCGATTAGGCTAAAATTTTACATACTGGTCCAGTCCCGGTGACAATGCATGTTTTTAATAAGTATGACCTAATACTGCTGCATGGATTGGCTCAAGACGAGGGACTCCTCAGCGGTTAACAGTAGTGACATTAAATTTTGTTAAAAGGCTTTTTAATTTGACTTTCTATTATATGTTGTCTATGTGTCGATCTGCAACTTTTCCTGGACTTAAATATTGATGAAATAGCGTAATAAAGCTTATACATCTGCATAACATATGTGATTAAAAAATCCGTTTTTTTTCGAATCAGGGAAAAAACACAAATTGCATTTTTGAGAGTACTTAAGCGTTAAGTTAGCGCCTACAATGATGCGGGTATCTCTAGGTCTTTTATATTTAATATATCCGGGGCGAGTATTGCTTGTGTACATTATTGCTGATGGGGGCATCTTGGGATACGTGTGGTGACTTGTCCTGTATGTGTAAGGTATGTGAATTTTGCCTACTCCATGTACTTACCATTACATACATTCTCTTAACACGCGGATTATAGAACCCGGCATTAAATAATGCACATCGATGTTTAGAACGAAACAGCCGGCCAGTTCGTTTTCGCCACTGTCACTCAGTTAGTATGTAACGTTTGACACGGGTTCGTCAGTCTGTGCGACAGAGACAATGCTCTATGAAGCAGAATCTAACCGACTGCTCTCTCTAAGCCTTGATTTGCATTATTTATTGCCGCGTACTATAGTTATGTTATAGTTGCTGTATTATATTATTATAATTTTAAAATAATAAGCTTAGTAAACAAACCACAAGATGTAAAAGAGGCCCGTTCGACATATGTCGCGCTGCCATTACGACTAATTGACACGCAGCGCACGAGTTCTGTCCCTGCATTTGTCACTATCCACTAATGACATATTACACGTCGATACTGGCATCCCTTTCAAAATAAACAAAGTCCTCGGTCACAGAGAGCGAAAAAAAAATGCGTTAGACTTAGGTGGGAGTAGGAAGTTGCTAATGAAAGTTCCGTACAGTAAAGTAAAATTATTAATTTATAGATTTAGGCGCAATTACTTTCCGAAAATTCATAATACAAAAGTAATAATTATTATTTAGTAATCCGCCATAAAGCAAATGGAAAATATATAAAACGCTAAGTCGTTTTGCCCCTTAATCGATGTATCATCAGGAAAGCGCAACAAAGCTTTGTGATTGTTGGGTTTGTAATAGTGAATATGTGTGGAGTTTTTATTGCATTTTTACAAATCCTGCATTTATTAAAAAGTACAGTATGGTATAAAAAAGGCAGTTCATGCAACATTTAGCACTATATATTTTTTCTATTCGCTTTATAGTGGATTATGGCAAATAATATTGTTATTACTTTTTCAATTATTCATTCTTAAGACTATTTAAAACAAAAGAGGTATGTAGGTATACCATATATATGTATACATATTCTTAAGCCAAGATAACATCAGTCGTTGTTAATTTTTACTGATTATAGTTACTTTAACCACCACTTTCATACGATTTGCTTGTATACTGTTATTTTAAAAACAGAAAATGTCTTATAAGAAGTCATATCACAATTTATTATATATATATATATATATTTATTATATATTTATTATATTTATAATATATATACGGTACACTATTGCCATAAATTGCCATTTCGGGTTACTGCTGAAAATCAGCGCCTAGGCAGGACATACGCTGAGCTGTGACCTATTCGGTATGGTGTTATATGACAGGTATGTCATTTAGTTTAAGTATCTGTTTGTAACATCATATCCGAATAAATGATTATTATTATTATTATTAATTTTGAATTTATATCAATTAAAAAGTGTTTCGAACTAACGTCGTCAGCATACAGATTCTCGTAAGTTGATTATCATGAAACTCAAATTTAAAAAGCATAAGTAGCATAAATATCTGAGACTCAGTAAATGCGAACATTGCCGAATAAATTTATCAATAATCGAGATCGTGTTAATCGCCAAGGGCGAGCAAATTTGAACAGTCTCATAATAAAGATATAATATCACCCGAAGCCATCCCGAGGGTGACGAATCGCTCGACCGATTAACTCTTAAACGACAAATAGAGGAACTCCCTTCGGTCCTCTCGTTCGGGGGAAAACTAAGCCACGACTTCCGCTAATTATGCCGGGAAGCCGTTCCGCAAATATCGCCGTCCCCCTCGCACGCCGCGATCCGATGCACATCTCCGCAAAAACTCTGAAAACCAAAATTTTCCCTCCCGACGGGCGGTCATATTTCTTCCCGCTCGCTCCCATTAAACACGCCGTAAACGCTTTCCTTTTTTCACGCCCTCACTCTAATAGAAAGGCAAATTACGAGCTTACGGGCGCGGACGGGTGGCGATGTACTAAACCGCCGCGGCCGTGCCTCCTGCGTCCCGCTTTCGCCCGCCGCCCGCCATACTGCCGCGCCGTTTGGCCAAAGAGGGGTTGACTACGTGAAAATTCAAGTCATATGTTTCTACCTACATTGTAGCTACGTCGGAATAACGTACACTTGGGTGAGAATTTTGTTAAGATAGCGGTAACTATTTAGCACATTATTATGATTAAACCAGGCTAGAGTTTATTGAAGGCTTGGAATAGTCTTGTATTAACAATTTTACTACCGATAATATGTTTATTATTATGTAAAAGAGATAAATTTAGTATATTTTAATTGCATGTCAAAGTATATACCTACTCGTAAACATTAGCAATAACAAGTGCAGAGTTTTCAAGGCAAATGCTGTATTTAAACGATTAAGTATTTAATGTCTAAAATAATATAATTCATCTGGATATGTATAAACCTATTTTTAGCAGAGAACTAAAGCACTAAGTTTAAGTTACTTTATAAGTCTTACTGTTATATTTACAACTAAATCTAAAAAAAAATCGATTGTAATAATCTTGTGCAGTATCTTTATATATGCTAAATTTAAAAAATAAAAATATTTGTGAGGTCGAAGTGTGTATAAGTTATTTCAACAGGCGGGTTTGATAATTTTTAGAAATTACTTCAAAAAATTTCAAAGGTATATAATCTATAATTTGAAAAGACGCAGTTTTTTGCGTCAGAAGCTTTAAGGATGGATATTTTAATTATAATATCACAAAACATCCTCAATATACTGTCTCTGGAATATTTATACCTACTTATTGATAAAATTTTATATAGACCAAGCAGACTACAAATGACTGTGTACAATACTGTTAAACGCCACAAAAAAGGCTATAGGTATTATAATCTATACTTAATATAAAAGAAAGTACCCAGAAGCTGTCTGTCTGTATATGATTGATTTGCTCAAAATCTACTGAATGGATTATGGTACGGTATTTATTAAAGTGCAATTCTTTCGGAAGGTTTAAATTAAAAATACAATACTGTTTTATGTAAACTATGTTGAAGAGGTAGCGGCGTTATAAAAAAAAACTGGGACTGCTGGGAGATTTACCCGCGTGCGCTATGTAAGCCTACACTAAAATTAAATATTAGGGAAAAGTAGACTTACAAATATACTTAGAAAAAGTCCGACAGCATGTCTCTATCACTTACAGTTTACACACAATAAGTACTTTGTGTTCAAAATTACATTAAATACATACAAAGCCGCAGTCACCGCTGATTCTATACTAAAATCTCGCGTATAAAAATGACACACACGCAATCTCTATTCTTACGATTTCTCTTTATATGAAAGGTACATATTCTCGAACTCATTCATTCATGCCACAACATTATATTATTTAATACTAGCTTCGCCCGCGTGGAAATCAGCGTGTCACAATTTTTTTCTAGAATTCCCATTTTAAACAAAAGTAGTTATTGTGAGTTAACCATAAGAGATAGAGACATGCTATCGCGGACTTTTTGTAGTATTTTTATAGATCTACAATTATCTAGTACATTACTTTAGCGTATCACTGCTGGTTTACGCAGCGGACGCGACTAAACTCCGAGCAAGCAAGTTATTTAAACAACTGCGCGATCTCTTCAACACAATTGACATAATACCGATATGTACTATTTACCTGGTGAAAACCGTACAAAGATCCGTTCAGTACATTTTGAGAAAATCGATTACATACGACAGATAGCTTTTTGGGACTTTCGCGGATTTTTTGTAGTATTTTTATAGATCTACAATTCTCTAGTACATTACTTTAGCGTATCACTGCTGGTTTGCGGACGCGAGCAAACAAGTTATTTTAACAACTGCGCGAACTTTGCGTGACAATTTACTTAATATCGATATGAACTATTTACCTAAACCATCCGGAAGTATTGCACTATCTTTTGGTGAAAACCGTACAAAAATCCGATCTGTAGGTTTTGAGAAAATCGATTACATACAGACAGACAGCTTTTTCGAACTTTGTTTTATAATAAGTATAGATTTACCTTTACCGTAGCTTATACAGCAATTTCTACCACCCTTGTGTAAGGTAGATAAAGACGTCACGTAAATATATAAACACGATATTTATTATAAGCACCATCGCCGGTCCCAGAGTGAGTTATAATGTTACAAAAGGAGCTACCGTCAACGCAATATAGCTGATGAGCGGTTCGCGTGACGTCACATACCTAACAGCGCTTTCATAACGTACAACAATTCCGTAAGGGCATTATAAAGATGTCATGACATTTTCACATTATATCACCGTTAGTGGATATAATAAATAGTTGTAAGGTTTCATTAATCAATTCTGTCTTTCGTATTTAAAACAGGTTTGTTAATACTAATGTAACATGATAACGTGTTCGGAGGTCAGGTTGAATGATAATAGATATAAATATTGTCTATGCATAATTATTAAAGCATCGATTACGAAATATCTTGAACACATGGTGACTTCATATTTTCATTGACACGCGCGGAATTAAAGGTGTCAGCATAAGTAAAATTTTAACGCATTAAAGCAGAATTGCAGTTTACTTCTAGTAGAAATAGTTTGACATCTATTTCTTGACTACTTTTGTCCAATGGTGCAGAATTTTAACATACTTATATAGTTTTGTTTAAAGCGCAACGACCGATACGATTATTTGCGAATACTGTTTGTAATGTTTTCACGCAAAAACTACTGGACCGATTTCAAAAATCCGTTCACCATCGGAAAGCTGCTTCTTCAGTTTAAAAAAAAAAAAGGAATCCCTTATAAAATTGTAAATAGGCTCATGAATAAGAGCCCCGTATGGGCTTGAAACTAGTCGGGCTCATCCGATAAAATAAGACGTGAGTATAGCCGGTCTCTCAACATTAATAATAATTCAAAAATTGTAAATAGGTGTGAGACATTTAGTCGTAAAAATTTTTCATCGCGTGCGCTACGGAAACTATTGATGATAGAACAAAAAAATGTTCTACAGTATTATATAACGTAGCACTTTCTACAAAAAAATCCGTGATACTATATATCTAACTATTATATTCATGATAGAACTACTTTTTTACATTGTAGAAATTGATAAAAGTGTCTCGAATAATCATACCATATTATTCATATCTCCGTGTTAATCCTTATCCCATTTAATGATATTTTATTAAAAATTGTTTCAATATCTTTAACTTTTTAAATTATTAAAATCTGTCATCCCAATCAAAAGATGTTACGAATTTTAAAATTTCAATCGAAAGAAAATAATGCCATAACAGATTCATTGTAGCGACCATTATAGCCGGGTCTGCATCTGGCGAGTTAGCTCTTATTCCAAGAATACTAATGATATCCACTTTTTATAATTAAATAATCTACAAAATAAATCTATAGTCCGACTTAGGAGACTTTCCATTACCACGAGATCGGTATGTACGCGAGTGAAACCGTGGGGCATTGCTTGTTATTAATAAAGCGATTATACGTACACAAGGTAATAAAGTGGACAAAGATAGCCATCTTCTTTTTGTCCACCGAAGAAGTCCTTGTTCAAATCAAATCAAAATAATCTTTATTCAAGTAAGCTGTTTTGAACTGTCAAGGACCAATTACATATAATAAAGCTACACTGGTACGAAATGTTGTTCTCGCCGAGAAGAACCAGCAAGAAAATCTGGACGGTCAATCTTTTAGACATTTAAATTTACATTGTTTAACTGCAGTCTTGTTTGAAACTAAAAGGATTTTCATATCCAAGCATTTTTATCATTCAAATAATCTTCTATTGTGTTGTAATATGCCTTACTCTTAATTCTCCTCAAGGATCCTTCTAAGTTTCGAGTCGCTTATATTCATCACCTCTCTATGATCATTGGGGTGAAGGTGTGACGTCACAATTCCAATAGCTTAAGAATATAAATTCCATCCCTTTAGTTTTACTGCAATGTTCACAATAATGCCGTAATTCTTCGGATCTGAATGTTTCTTGATCGCATAGACACACTAACGACCATCGCGTGGTCTAAATCACTAGGAGAAGCGGAAAAGCATTTTCGTCATGATTCGATAATGAGGTAGTACTAGCTAGTTTGCTGATACGAATGGCCGTCATTTTCGAGTTATCGAGTCAACGGCGGCACGGAAATGGAAAATAATGACTTCATCGCTGGGTGGTGCCGGTAACGAATACAATTTGGTCAAATTAGACGTCGTTTGTTGGAAAGTTTATTTGTCACGCGTGTACAATTCGATCTTTTTTATTCGAATTTATTTTATTTTTTATTATATTTTATACTGTCGAATATTATTTCAGGTTTTAAAAAATCGCGTTTGAATAACTTCACATGATTAAATGATTATTTATTTCACTTTTATTAATTTGCTGCTTTTACAAACATACAAGTCTAGTTAATCTAAAAAATCTTTTAACAAAATTTCATGTCCCTACTGTTAGCCGTTGAGTAGTTCCCTCGTCGGAAGCTAATCCTGGCAGCAGCATTAGCTCATGCTTATCATAAACATGCATTGTCATCGGGACTGGTCTAGTACGTAACATTTCAGCTCAATCGGAAACCGGGAAGTGGGTCAAATTTAACTTGCTAGATTCTATCTTCTCATTTGGCCATGCCATTACAGCAGTTTAAAAACACTGTTAAAAAGAAGCTGATACAGAAAGCCTACTATACTGTTGAAGATTACTTAGATGATAAGTATGTGTGGATATAGGTGCGCTTCTACCCTGTACAAGACAGTAATAAATAAATGTAACTAGTTTTAAGATAGTTAATAAATAAATTTAAAAATAGTTTTAAGATTTATATTTTAAAAAGAGCAACCGCCGAGTTTCTTGCCGGTTCTTCTCGGTAGGAACAGCTTTCCGAACCAGCAGTAAAGTTGACGATTCAAAAGCACTTTTTTAATCGTCAACAAGTTTAGTTGTATAAAGAATATTCTGAATTTGAATTTGAATTTGAACATACATTCAAGCTTTTAAAAAGCAAAAGTTATGATGAAGCAATATAACAGAACTAACTACTTTGCTATAATCCGCACGGGTTAAGCGAATGCATGCAAAGCCAATGTGTATGAAGCAGGCAAAATTTACGCACCTTATACATGCAGGACAAGCCATCACATGCACCCCCAAGGCGCATTCACCAGCAACAACGCACACAAAAGCAGCACACACACCCACCACCACAATCTCGACGATCGTTTCGCCCCGACACCGAAGCATCACCAGGAGGATAGGCTCCACGACAAAAATCGTAATGCGTAAAGCGTAATGCATTGATTTTGCGTCGAGATTGTGGTGGTGGGTGTGTGTGCTGCTTTTGTGTACGTTGTTGCTGGTGAATGCGCCTTGGGGTTGCATGTGGTGGCTTGTCCTGTATGTATAAGGTGCGTAAATTTTGCCTGCTTCATACACATTAGCTTTGCATGCATTCGCTTAACCCGTGCGGATTATAGCAAAGTAGTTAGTTCTGTTATATTGCTTGTAATATGGAATTCCGCAAAGTAACGCCTGCTTCTATAAATCATATAAATCAGTTATGATGAAATTATTCTGCTATAATCCTCGTTTAAGTAAATAGAAAATATATATAATGCTTAATGTAAAGTGGACTATCCGTTTTCATACTTGACACATGCAGGATTCGTAAAACAATTGTATTGTATACGTATTTTAAGTATTTATTTATAATTATATATTTACTAGTTGTCTGTTATGTATAACACGATTATTAAATTACTTGCTTTGGGTACGAAGAGTAATTGTGCCATATGTTGTTAATATTACGTTTATTCATGGAAATTTTCTAATCTTGAACATAGATGGAAGGAATAATGCTCTATGTCGTCTATTTTCTTTGACCGTTGCAAAAAGTTTTTTAATTACTTTTGTCGGAAACGTTTGGGGTAGGACTTATAACGTGAACAAATATAAAAATTAATGCCCTTACATAACGACATCGGGTATTTCATTTCCCTTAACATCTGCTGATAATTCATTAACTCTTAAGCACGGCTTAAACAACCCTTACGACTTTACTTCCGCGGCAGCAGAACGTTCACGTTTTTGTAACACAACCGCGGCCACCCGGAATCGACCATAATTTATTTCGAGTGAGGGGTGACTTTGGAAATTGAACGTTAGAAAAAAATTTCAACACACGACAAAATTAGTCAGTTTCTCTGGCCCGTTTCTCTGTCTTTGTCTTCCGCTAATTGAAAGAGTGAGATAGAGTATTATATTTTTTATAGTGTATCATTTTAACGCCTCAAGCAATAGTTACAATTTACAAGGTTCACGCTACATCTGGTCGAGTAAAGTGACGCATAGAAGTGTAAAGCGACAGAACTAGGATCTAATTAGTAGGCGACAGATGAAACGCTTCAGGCTATATAACTTTCGATTTTAGTGTATCGAATTTCTGTATAGACATATAAGTCGAACGTCAAAAACGTTTTAAACAGGTTATTTCACAGTCCAACTGATTCTGAGCATTATTATATATCACGAGATTTTATCACAGTTTATTTTTTTTTTCATCAGTAAAATTAACTATAAACTTACGGTTCCTGCTTTGCGCCTTGCAAAAGTACGTAAGTCGTTTGTTGGTTTGGGTATTAGATTCTATAATAAAATTCCGCAATCGATTTTAGCTTAGCAGTTTAAAAACTATTTTTAAAAAGGCTAATACAGAAAGCCTATATATATTATTGAGGATTACTTAGACGATAAGAATCCGTGGACAGAGCTACTCTTCAACCCTGTACAACACAGTAATGACTAAATGTAACTAGTTATAAGAATTATACTTTGAAAAGAGCACCCACCAAGTTTCTTGCTGGCTCGTCTCGATAGGAACAGCGTTCCGAACCAGCAGAAGAATTGAGATTTATAATATGAAAATGGATGATCTTTTATGTAGTCGCAACCTACAAACCAGAACTTTAACAACACTCGATAATACTGAAGTATTTGAAGTAAATTATGATAAAAATTAAGTTTGTATACCTACCTAAATAAAATAAAACGGCAGTTCCCGCCGCCATAACGTCGTGTAAAGAGCTCATGAATGAGACATGAGCTCATGAGCCCCTGATGGGCTCGAAACTAGTCGGGCTAATCCGATAAAATTAGACGTGAGTATAGCCGGTATCTATATTAACTATGAATACTACTCACGATAGTTTAAATTTAAAAATAAAACGGGTACTAAAATACATAATTTCCGTTTCTACAGTTGTTTTTTTTATATAAAGAAGTTGTTATTGGCTCAGATTCAAAGTAGCATAACGCTAACAAGCCCAAGTTCCGGAGGCCGAGGTCGCGCGATAACAAGCAGGTCGAGGGTCGTAGTAGGCTCACAATAGCTCGTTTGAGCTGAATGCCGCCCCCTCGCGTCCACTTCATTACGCGCTTATTGTGCCACGCGCTGCCAGACTTGACCCACCGCTGGTGGTCACCAAAACATTCCGCATTAGTTCCTTTTGTCTCCTAGCTAACAGTCACCAGTCCATACTAATATCATAAATGCGAAAGGCTGTATATCTGTAAAGCTTTTACGACCAATATTGATAAAATTTAGGCAAAATTAGAGCTTGTACACAGGAGTATCACGTCGTATTTCTGGATGGGAAATAACATATAGTAATGTTATGCAAGTTTAAGGGTACTTGAACTTAGAAGAGTAGAGTGAAGAGTAGTATTATCAGCATGCATGAAAAAAACATTAAATTAATAAATAATCATTACACACAGTATCATGCATTTGACATAATCATCATTATACCTGATCATTTGTGATGCTTTTGCACAGTTGGGTCAAGTTACGAGGTTACACTTCAGGCCTAAAGCCTTTTACAGCGTCTCCTGAAGAACAAGGAATAGATGCGAAATGCGGGGGGTTCACAGAAACCCTGATAGCTTGGAGGAACGTTGTCCTAAGTGTAACCCTTGAGAAATCGGACAACAGCTTGGCCATTACTTTACATTGTCCGATGTCTCGAGAACCCTTTGACCTCTGCCATCGTCGCTGTGGCAACACTTCGTTTTTTAACAAAAACCCCTTAAGGGTCCTACCGCTCGTCCTTCTCGTTCGTTTTTCGGACTCGCACTGACTAAAACAACCTGAACAATATCTACGGTGGCAACATTGTAAACACTTTCGGGTAGCTGATAGTCTTGGTCAAAATCAATCGGGAGTTCACAATATTGTAAATACTTTGGAACAGAAAAATACAATGGGCAAAATGAGCTTGAGTTGCTGAAACGTCGTGTTAAATAGTGCTTGAAGTGCAGTGTTAATAAAAAATTTAAACTATTAAACAAGACTTTAAAGAACAGTAAGCGTATCTTTAAAATATAGTTGTTTATGTGTTGATGTCGAAGCAGGTTATAAGATAATTGTTTAGTATTTAAGCAAGTTAAAATTAATAAGACACGCGATCAAGCTAATAGTATATTAATTAGCATAGTCCATGATTTATATATATAGCGTGTATGATAGAGATTCTCCCTCTCCCCCGCCTCTCTTTTTGTGTGTGTTTGTGTACAAGCTTCACTGGATCTCCCTTTTTGCACATAATTTCTTGAAAGTATTCAAATAACCCGCTGTCTTTAATAAAAGGCTTATCGAAAAAAATGGCTAAGAATTTTTATTATAGGTTTACTTCATACCTCTTACCTCAAACAGTTTATGTTCAATTAAGAAATAATGCTAAACACTATATCCTCAATATAAAGATATATAATTTGTTTTGTCCTTATACATATATTTTTAAAATATTAACCATTGATTACAACACGTGTCGGGATGACAAAAAATATTTCAAACTCATCAATTGATTCATAAATTGTTATATCATCAAAGCCTATTATCCAAATCTCAAGGTCATTTTTTGCGACGCAACCGTCTCACATTTGACCTAACGCCGGTGGCCATCAAATATTCTACGTGAAGTTTTTACGTTTATTTTTGACAAACTCTAAACTGTTGATGTTAATATTTAATATGTATGTGTTGTATAATTAGAAAAGATAGCAATAAAATAAGTGACATTGCTATTTGGGATTTAATTCGAACTTTGAACAACTTTATTTATTGCCATACTTGTGGATATATTTATTGAGATCACCATAATTACATACTGGCAATTATCTAAGAACATGTATTGAAATACCTTTGCCAAGTTAAGTGAAAAAGTTATATATATGTTCGGTATTATTTTTTTAAAATTTAAAACTAAAAAACTAGTTTTATTTTTAATACCTGTATCAATACGTTACCGTAACAACTTATTACATAGGCTACACAATCACAATTATTTGTTTTAATAATACACCTTTGTTAAACTGCCGCATACTAATTTTTTTTACAATCTGTGTACTTAAATAAAATTGATTGAATATATAATAAAAAATTAAAAAATGCCATGGCTAAGTCACAGATTATTTTTCACTTAACGTTAGTTTCAATTAATTCACTAGTTAATTAATTAAGCGATAAATTGCTACTAGCTATATATCATCCAGAATGGCTACCGGCTATGATATTACAGCCTAATCGATCATTATTACCGAAACGCATATACAGTCCAACAAAAAAACATCTGAACATCGAAAGTAAAGCTAATAACGGTGTAGATAATATCTTGTTGAGTTGTATTCATATAATGCTTTCGATTGAGAAGCCCACAGTGGGCGTAGGAGTAAAACCAACAGTGAGCGGCGCGCGCGCTCGCCGCACAATTGCAAGGTGTTCAATGCCCCACACACAATGGAGAGCTAATTGTGCGCCGACTTGCTTTTGTTGCCACTAACTAGCCTTCAATATCCTTATTGAATTAAGGCGAAAGTGCTTCCGACGTGTTCAGCGATCTACAAAATTTTGTACTCGAAATCAGTTTCCGCCATCTGGGTCGAACTGTCATATTTAAGTTCGTTTTGAATTATTTTTTATAGATAATCTTCGTTGTTCTCGAATCGATTAGTAATAGGCAAACTAGGAACCGAAATAAATTAATAATACCTAAATGCTAAGGCTTGAGAAAGTACGTAGATCGTCTGTGGGCTTCGGTGTACTATTTTAATAATAAAACTCGTCAATCTATTTTGGACTAGCCTTTACATAAGTTCAAAAAAGCAAAAGAGACTCTCATTAATAAAGCTTACTATAATTTTGAAGACTATGTTAATGATAAGATAGCTTGGAACTAAATTGCGACCGGCTACGCACTAGATGATACTGTTAATCTATGTTTGTTAACAATAGTAAATACAAAATTGTAATATTTATTTTTAAAAAGAGTGACCGCCGAGTTTCTTGCTGGTTCTTCTCGGTTAGAACACCTTTCCGAACCAGTTGTAGGTTCAATTTAATTGTAATTTCAAGTCTTTATTCAAATTTTAAAGTCAATTTGAATAAAGACTTATTTGAATTTGAATCTGAATTAAAATTTGAGTGAATTTAATGCAATGTAACGTAATAGCCTTGTTGAATAGTTCAACGAAACTAGGCTTAAATTTCTCCTCTACTATCGGCTTGACTAATGTTTAAATATGTATTTTATCTTAATATTGATAATCAAAACACTCAGCCGCGTGGTATCTAGCTGAGTAGAATAAACCACCCTCATTTCTTACCGAGGTGTCGTAAGAGGCGACCAAGGTATGTTGAATCGCCGTGTGGTATATAGCTGAGTAGAACGGACCACTCTGATTTTTACCGAGGTATCGTAAGGCAAAGTCGTAAAATACCTAGCCAAATCATCTAACAATATGTTTAAAACACGTTGTGCCGACACCACTTACATGAAAGGGCAAAAAAACGATGTTTGATAAACAAAATACTGTGTGTGCAGTACGATTTTTGTCGTGGAGCCTATTCTCCTGATGATGCTTCGGTTTCGGGGCGAGACGATCGTCGAGATTGTGGTGGTGGGTGTGTGTGCTGCTTTTGTGTGCGTTGTTGCTGGTGAATTGCGCCTTGGGGTGCATGTGGTGGCTGGTCCTGCGTGTGTAAGGTGCGTGGATTTTGCCTGCTTCATACACATTGGCTTTGCATGCATTCGCTTAACCCGTGCGGATTATAGCAAAGTAGTTAGTTCTGTTATATTGCTTGTAATATGGAATTCCGCAAAGTAACGCCTGCTTCTATAAATCATTTAAAAAAATACTGTGTTCAAATCTTAAATCAAAATAATAACTTTGTCTATTCTATTCCACATAATCGTGAGAGTTGAAGCTCATATGTACAAAATATCTTTAATCTGAATTGAAATGAAAACATCATCCAACGAGACTCATTCTATGACTACTGGAAGAACGCTGGTTTATATTATTACACGACTCCTATACAAGTACATACATATGACATAGCGCTACTAAAACTTCCTAAACAAACTTACGCGTTCAACGAAAACGGCTTTCGAAATTGGACCCAGCCAGGCGTTCGGATCGCTCACTGACGTATAAAATCACTGTCAAATTCCTGATTAAATTCGATTACGTGTACAGTTAAACGCCCGCTCGCTCAATATGTCGTCAACGAGCCGTGAGACGTATGATGATTTCTTTCTATGAGCATCCAGAGATCACCCGATCTCCATGATTGCGTAATCAATCTCCGTCGGTCCACGCTGTCAGTATTTCAACGCGGGCGCAACGCTCGAAGCTAATGATCTTTAACACTCTTTTTTTTTTAATAATTTTTAGTACTGACACTAATAACTATTAAATAGTGGTCAGTTATTGTTGACTTGATTTAAATTTATCTGAGTATAAAAAATCATAAATAAATCAATCCTCCTGCCCTTGTCCCACTCTTGAGTGAGGTAGGCACAACATGTTACACATGTTCTTAAATGATTGCCTGCCTGACGTCTTATTCGCCTTCTTCGAACCTCGGTAAGACATGAGGGTGGTCTATTCTATGCAGCCGGATACCACACGGGACATACCTTAGTCGCCTCTTACGACACCACGGTAAGAAAGGAGGTTGGTCTATTTTATTCTGCCGGATACCACACGGCGTGATGTTATTAAAAGAAAATTAATAAAATTAATTAATTTTTTTATAATTATTACAACTAACTTCTAATAATTTTTGTTTTAAGTTTTTCTAAATTCTTGTTTGTGTAAAATAATTTAGTTAGTTTATTAAATTAAAAATAAATTTATAAACGTGTAATAAAATTGACGACCGGCCGCCTGCCTGACGTCAACTTACCTTATTCATCTTTTACGACACCTCGGTAAAAAACGAAGGTGGTCTATTCTACTCAGCCGGATACCACACGGCGGACGTCATACTTATCATAAACATGCATTATCATAGGAACTGGACCAAAATATAAAATTTAATCGAAATCGGACCGCGGGAAGTGGGTCAAAATTATCTTGCAAGATACCACCAGCACATACACGGCAAGTAAAACAAAAACTTAAAAAAAACAAACTTTAGACTGATAAATATAATAAAAATGGACTCACCAGCCGTGTTGAAGGTATTTAACCTTTTAAAGATAGAGATAAGATAATGTGGATTGGCAAAGCAGAACGGAACGGTAGCTGACAGTATACATCGCTGCGAATCGCGAGACGCGTGGGCGGCATTGTGTATCTCAACCACACTTCACGTAATCTTGAATTAAAGGTAGTAGCAGCTTTTACATTAATCATTGCCTCTTTAAATGATCATTGTCAGACGATCATATCTAATTGAATTGAAGACGCATTATTATTCATTCCAATCATACCTACGCATGACTTGTATTCATCATAACATCATCATATTTTACGCAATACAACACGCTACTTGAAATTATTGCTTCATCATATTTCGGTATCAATAAAATACAAAAGTTACGATAGAATTATTTTTGTAGAATCCGCTTTTGTTAAGAAAATCTATTTAATGCTAAGTGTAGGAGGTAAAACCCTGCAGCAGATATCCTATCTCCTAACGATGCTTCGGTGACAAGACGAAACGATCGTTGAGATTGTCGCAGTGAATATGTTTTAATTATTTGGTATTGCGTACAGTAAAGAGTTATAGGAAGTGATATATGTTGGATATAAGCATTGGAACTACTAATGTTGGTAGACACTTTTTGAAACAAACAGACAACCTTAGTAGCGGCTCTACACTCTCAGTGAGACACTCCGAGACGTGCCGAGTGCGAGAGTGTACAGGGTAGCTCTCGCCTTGCTTCGATGTTACGAGTGTCTCGCCTTCTCTCGATATCGTGTCGGTTTTTGTGTCGCGCGCCTCGCGTAATTGGTAATCGCATTGCAGTTCACTCTCGAGGGTGTACATTCTCACACCGAGATACATCTCTGGCAAGAAATAGCGATTGCTATCGGGCGAGAGTGTACAGCCGCCACAAACGACATAGCTAAATTCAAACGGCATAAGACCATCCCGCGTGGAATACTATTTATTTTTGGAACAATGAGGAATTAAAGAAGGTTCAAGAATTTTGAATTACGTGTATATTATTTTAAGTAAACGGTTAGGATGTATGTAATTAACCACGTTTTATCCATCGATTTGATCGATAAACCATTAAATTTTTCCATTTCGCAATCATCCCGATCCAACGCATCGGAAATATTTATTTTAGTATTAATACGGTTGTGGTTCATTACGTGTACGTGCGCCGACGGAACCGCCAATTAAGGTGAAATTACAACATAACCGGCGATCGTTATAATATCGATTGGCCAAATTAAATGTGGCGATTACATGACCTTTAGCGTGCCATAAAAATGATGGGATAATCTGGAATATTCATGCGGCTATTCAGTATTTATTAATTGATTACAGTTACTTTAATCCCGTTTCTTGGATAATATGAAAAGTGATTTTAAATGCTTAAGTGTTAAAGCTTTAAACATTTTGATGGTTATTTTTTTGAAACTGTTATCTAATAATAATGTTAACTGTTGATATACTGTTACATAAATAATTCTAAACATTTAAATTCTTCGGTTCAAAAAATGTTCCGAACGCAACTGTTAAAAAGTAAACAACAAATTTTAAGTATATCACACAGAAAAAAATATTCCAAAAAATAAAATTAAAAATAAATATAATTTTCGACTATTTATAGTTTATATAAAAGACTTGTGTAACAATTTAACTATTTGAACAAACCTTTTTTAGACAGGTAATTTTCTAAAATATCTAACTTGTTTGACTCCTCTAAATATGTACAGATATCGCAGAATTAATTTACATCTATATGGGGCATACTTCAATCCATATTTACAGTTTATCATCTCCAACTGTGAAGTAAAATATCGTGATGAAACTTACATATCGCGACAAAACTATAAGTACTCAATGGTAATATGAACGTGAGATATTATTATATTTTTTACCGCAATTACTTACTGACACAATTTAAGTAGTTGGCTACCAACTAGGTAAATTCGAAACTGAAAATCGAGGTATCTTCGACTGTCATTGCGCCACGCATGTCAGGAGCGTTTACATACATCAACACACACACGAACGCTTGCACATACAACCATTGTCAGACACACATATTAAAGCAATCGCTACCCTCTTAATCTTGTCGGGTTACCCGATAAATAAATAATCAATGCAGTATATAAAAAACAAAGGCCCGCGGCGATCGTTGACTTCTTCATCGCAGCCCGTAGTGCGAAACACTCGTCAGGTGCATTAGCGCGAAATAACTCGTAGCCACGAAAATTTCAATTACGTTTAATGCATACGCTCCCGCCCCCCGCCTCAGCTCTCCCAGTCTCCCTCATACACCCTGGATACATACAACCTACATACATCTGGATTTATTAAAACAGATTACACGAGACCTGACCATGTTCGCCAATGCGCGGTTATATGCCGAAATGCATGTACGCCATGATTACGCACTTTCGTTCGCAAATCAAAGTGATCTATCTATACTTATCATAGGAAATCAAGATATCAATGAAGTAATAGTAAAAATTAATTTAAAAACACACCCTACGCACACACACAAACAAATATACACACTCATTTACTAAGAATAACATTTCATTCATTCTCATTCTCTTTATATTTTGGTTTATGTTAATATTGTTTACTATACTTATAATTATTTGTAAAAAAAAAACATTAACTGTGTATCATATGGCCTTAGTTTAAGTTGTTATTTTAATATGTATAGAATAAGAACTTTGTCACGCTGTAGGATTACCTGATAAACTTATAAATAAATAAATAAAACGTAGTCCCTAAACGCTGTCATTCCGTATGTGATCGATTTTGATTTTGGTACGCTCTTTACTAAAAGATAGTAAGTACATTATGGTTTTATGTAATTTGTGTCAAAGAGATCGCGCGGTTGTAAAAAAATTCGCCTGCTCAGAACTTTACTCACGTGCGTCGCGTTTACCAACAGTGATTGAGAGATTGTAAATCTATAAAATACTACAAAAAGTCCGCGAGAGCATGTCTCTATCTCTTATGGTTAAATCATAATAACTACTTGTATGCTCAAATTATTCAATTTTAATAAATATAAGAATCGTGCAAATAACAGCCTTGTTAAACAATTTTGACAGAGGTAATATATTCAGATATTCAAGGATGCACTAAAAATACAAGACATTAAATATTAATTTTAGTTAACACTAAATGAAAAGTAAATGAACTTATAAAGGTGAAAATATAAGAAGCTGGAAAATGAATCATATTGAGAATTAAATAAGAGATAGCTTTCTGTGTCTTGTTATATAAATGGGTATTCAAAAAGGTTTTCTTTTTAACGCCCTAGTTTCTTGTTATGTGTTCATTAAAAAATATTATTATGGTTTTCTACCTCGGTACTGAAGTTGGAGGCAAACATCTAGTTTAAACTAGTATAAAATATTGAATTCAAAATATACATAAGTTAGTTCGTTCAAATCAAATACTAATTATATTCATTTTACTTTATGTAGTTCACTTAACACAATTTTCGAGTATAATTTTTATATCCATAATAAAAGATAGTACTTCAATATAAAACATTTTAATGCTCCCGTTTCAATTATATCGGCAATAAAGGCTGTTTTTGCAACAATTTAGCAAAATATTTAGTCGAGTATGTCCGCGTAATTATAATGAATGTATATGAATGCATTAAAAAGCAATCAGCCGTCATTTGGCGATATGTTTATTATAACAATTAACATTTCTAGCTAAAGGATTACGTTTCCAAACGGTCGCAAGCTGGCACCTGTTTGCAGACTCTATTGGGAAAAAAACTTATAATTGCACCTCACCATCGTAATCATTGACTACAATAACTGTCAGGGTTGCAGTAAATATTGTTTGTTAAATGTTACATACAACCTTTTATATTTTTATGCCGATCAACACCTTAAAATAGGGCTGTCAAAATCATTAAATCCTAAAATAAATTACGTGTTTATAACTCTTTGATAAAGCGGTGACATTATATCTAACGTATATCTTTAGCTACTAGATTAAATATTACAAATATACTTATATTCTTGATACGCCGTGTGGTATCCGGTTGCATAGAATAAACCTACCCTAATTTCTAACCGAGGTGTCGTAAAAGGCGACTAAGGTAAGTTGACTTCAGGCAGGTGGCCGGTCGTAAAATACGTAGCCAAATCGTATGACAACATGTTTGTAACATGTTGTGCCGACCCCACTTAGAGTGGGATAAGGGCAGGAGAATAATAATACTTATATTCTTGATAAGTATATCATGACTAGTATATAAGGTTAGGATTAATAAATAAATCAATCGTGCGGTATTCCATAGTATGATACAAAAGTAGCATCTGAATTATAAGCATTATGATCACTTTAAAAAATCATTACTTTTGAATAGGATTAGTATATTTATATTTATTTATATGCAGTATTAGAATTTTAGTCTGCATCAGAAGATATGATTGGATTTTCAATAACAATCCTGTTGTTACGTCCTGAGTCAATTTACTTATTATTACTCTATTGTCATCTCTACATATATTAGGGAAGGGAAAGTTCGCTAAAGTACGAAGCTATCAATATATAAACGGTATTGAAACTGTGATAGCCAAGCAGTGAGACCGTGTAACACTCTAGAGATGATCATGGGTTCAAACCCCGGCCAGGCACCAATGAGGTTTTCTATAAAAAGAATTATGTGTCTAATTGATTGCAATTTATTACTCACTTTTCGGTGATGGAAAAATATCGTAAGGAAACCTGCATATCTCTAGAGAATTCTAGGCATATGTGTAACCTACCGACCCGCAATGGAGCAGCGTGGCAGATTTCAGCTATACACCTTTTCTCCAAAAACGTAGATAGAAGGCCTATGCCCAGCAGTGGGTGGTAGTAACAGGTCGTTACTGTTCTTTTTTTACTGATCATTGACCTAGTAGTAATTAAAATAATATTTTATTATTTACCAAAGTCATAAAACTCCATCTATCTGATGGATAGATAAAGATTATATTATTTTTGTTTTTATCCATGATTCCTTTAAAATATTGTTTGATATAATAATGTGACATCCCTACGTGGTCCTCCAAGGGTATGTATTGAAACGGCAGGCCAGGTGTCGAATCGTAAATCGTATATTTTAAACTGCTTGATTTAATATTCAGTCAAATAAAGAAAACGAAAGTATAAATTTAGAAATATGTTTAGTTTTGTAAATTAAATATTCGAATGTGACTAGAAGTGCGTTCGTATATTAACGATTGGATGTTATCTATAATTTTATTGTAATTACAATGAACGATAAAATTTTTGGTATGGTTATATTTGAAGCCTGGAGAGTAATATATTCAAATTCAAAATATTCGTTATTCAGATACGTTAGATATATTCAAATTCAAATTCAAAATTCAAATTCAAAATATCCTTTATTCAAGTAAACAACTGCTTTGAAATTGTCAACTCTACTGGTGGTTCGGAAAGTTGTTCCTACCGAGAAGAGTCAGATGAATACCTTTATCTTTGTTTAATCACACATAAAAAAGAGAAACAAATAAATCAGAATAGACAGTCTCATTTACTCACCCTTTAGTTCTGTTTATCGTAATAGGTACATTTTATGCTAACTTTCCTACTCTACTATACTAACTCTATGAATTTATGTCATGTTTATTCTGAAGAAATGGCAGACGAAATTGCAGTTAAAACGACTTATTTTTTTTATAAATATTAGGTACTATTAAATATTTCTAAATTGGAGAATATATTCTTTCGAAGAAAATAGGGATACAGAGTTAGAGACAAAATTATCTGCTCTATTAAGAGCTGGCAGGGTTGACCTGTCATCTTAAAACATGATTATTTACAAGCATGTTCTTTATGAAACCACCACCACCACCACCAGGTGTTTTTGTGATCTTTGTGGAAAGTGGTACCACCTTGCCACAAAGACAAAGAATGATTTATGAGGCGTTACTTTGCGGAATTCCATATTACATGCACTATAACAGAACTAACTTGCTATATATAATCCGCACGGGTTAAGCGAATGCATGCAAAGCCAATGTGTATGAAGCAGGCAAAATTTACGCACCTTACACATGCAGGACAAGCCACCACACGCACCCCAAGGCGCCTCAACCAGAAGCAACGCACACAAGCAGAACACACAACCACCACCACAATTTCGACGATCGTTTCGCTCCGAAACCGAGGATCATCATCAGGAGGATAGGCTCCACGACAAAAACGCGATGCATTGCGATTTTGTCGTGGAGCCTATCCTCCTTCCAGCCTTGGGGTGGGGCATTTGGTGGCTTGTCCTGCATGTGTAAGGTGCGTAAATTTTGCCTGCTTCATACACATTGGCTTTGCATGCATTCGCTTAACCCGTGCGGATTATAGCAAGGTAGTTCTGTTATAGTGCATGAAAGACAAATAAGACAAAGGCACTCGACGAATCCGACCGAGTGCCAACATTTCCTAACAAGAAATTGTTAGTTCTTCGAAACTGGGTGCATCTCAATATGTATTTAAAATTATATTAAGTATATATTTGTTCATTGTGTATCATCTATAACACAAGTATTAAGTTACTTATTTTTGGGGCTGACGACAGCGTATGTAAGTGTCCCATATACTTAAAATTTATTTAAACTCTAACCACCAGTCGAGCATACTACTCACATGTACCCTTTTAACATAAGGTTTATAGGCGCGTTCCATCGAAACAAGAAAGCTTTACATAAATAACCAAGCGAATATTAAAGCACGAAAACCCCGTTTGGTGTATATTAATAACAGGTACATAAATCGTAACCTTCCACATTGCACACTCGTATGAGATATAAACGCTACTTTGATAGAGGTTCTAATTAAAGTTGTATTCCCATAGCTATAACATTAACTAGTACGAAATCATTATTCATAACTTCCTTGTACATTCAGCTGCAAAGCTTTTATGCCTGTAAATTTTATTTTACGATACAAAAACTCTATTAAGTGAGCACCATAAGCTGTGGTCCACGGTACGGTGACTCAGTTGATAGTTTTACGCCAAAGTAAACTTTATATAAAATGATAAAGGATCCGTATTGCTAAGGTACTTTTGACTCAGAGGTGCGTGAATACACCTCTCGGTCAAATTATCGCTCTTATGCAATTTGCAATAAAGGTTATAGGTGCAGGTGCGCGTTTAGCAGGTTTACAGGAATTTATTAGCATGACACGTCCAACGACATCAGTCGGTAATTGTCAAGTATTAAAATGCGATAAAACGCTTAATGTCGCGGCCGATCGCTCAAACTGCGGACGTGGACAATTAGCGGTGACGTAAGTACCAAGATATCGATTTCGAATGCTTTGGAAAAAATGGATTATTACGATACGGTCTTCTCAGAGGCTACGAAGAATTTATCCAGTTTTCGCCAGCTTCTGAGAATTTTCGCTCGGATTAACATCATGTGATGACAGTCGTTTTTTTTTTATATTTAACCGTAGAATAGACAAGAGTTGTGTTAGAAACAGCCAGCTTAAATGTGTCATATTAAAATTAAAAGAAAGGAACTGAGGGTGATATATATAAAAGAGAAACTCTTTTCATGTGTAAATAGACAAAGATAAAGTATATGAGTTTCATCTTCCCTCTCATTATTTTTTGAGTCACCCTCAGGTACAGGCCTGCATATGGCTACTCTAGTATTAATAACTGTATGATTTTGATACTTTTTTGCAAGTTTGTCATCAAATATGGACTTCATTTCATTTCGATGTTTTGTTACGGTAAATCGCATAGCGAGTTGTAAATAATAATTATATACATAATTTTCTCATTTTTTTAAAACTCTCAGGCTAACATATTATCTTCTTAAGTTTTATTACGAAACTTCGACATGTCGCAAATAAAATTGATAAAAATCGCTAAAAATATTACATAGTGACAAATATTTTTCATGAATCATTGATTGACTATTAACTAAATCGTTTTATTTAGCCACTGGATAGATCTCTAGTTAGCACCTTTGAAGGTGCGGCGAATACATTTGAGCATCCATGAGTGTTTTTATGGGATATCTGGATACCTTTGCTTATTCGCGTTCTGTATATTCGCGTGATTCCCTGCGAGAGAAGTTAAAGGAAACAGGTATTGTTACATTGGTTTCACTGTATATTTTTAGCAATACGTAAAAATATACATAATTATAAAAAGATTGGCGATGTATATAATAAACAAAGTAGGAACCGACATAAGCTTGCGGTTCCTGCTTTGCGCCTTGCAAAAGTACATAAGTCGTTTGTGAGTTTGGGTATAAGATTCTATAATAAAATTCCGTAATCTACTTTAACTTTACCATTACAGCAGTTTAAAAACACGATTAAAAAATGGCTAATACAGAAAGCCTACTTACTATACGATTACTTAGACAATAAGAATTCGTGGATATAGCTACTCTTCGACCCTGTACAAGACATATGTACATTACTTATATAACTATATGTAACTGCGAGTAGTAATAACAATTAATCTTTGAAAAGACCAACCGCCGAGTTTCTTGCTGGTTCAGCTTTCCGAACAAGCAGTTTCTAGATTTTGACGATTCAAAAGCACTTGTTTACAAGTTTACTCAAATAAAGAATATTTTGAATTTGAATATTGAATTTTGAATTTGAATATATCTAATGTATTTTATTGTAGATCTCATCTTTTTTAAAATGGGGGAAAATTATTTGGTCAAGTTATAATAAATCCAAACATTTGGTAGCAATATTTAAACATTGTCCGATTCAAAATAACATCATTACCATAAAGTCACTCACCGTGACAGTATCCAAATATTTGAGTCCCTTTTGGGTCCCACTTATTGTCCGCCGTGGTACAACACATAAATCGTCGCGAGTTAGGCCCTAACAAAGTCAGCAGTAAAGGAGCTTGTAAATCAAGACGGATCGAAAAATGAAGTACTAAATAAAATAAGTTGAAATGACATTTTATTTTCTTGGGTCAGTATAGTGATGTGACGAAAAGTAATTTGTTGTCGATGAAGAAATATAAAAAAATGACAATATTAAATATATATGAGAAATTTTCAAACAATACGGAAAATGAATAGTAGGTGAAATAGTCTTGATACCACCGTCCCATTACCAGGCAGCTGCCATTCTTCCCTAGATAAGAAGTATTTAAGGTTAAAGCCATAATGTTGCTCAAATTCGGATTAATGTGAATTTAGGCTACAATTCCGCAAATTCACGGGTTTGAGCTGAGTTATTGAGTATTTTTATTTTTATAAATTTCGGCGTTATTTTGCGGAGGTAACACAAAGGTAATTAAATATTATTTCGCTATAATACGCGATCATTTAATTTAATATAATTCAACGCGGATTATAGCAAAATAATAATTTTATTACTTATATATTACAGATTACTATAACGCTACATTATATTGTTAATACTTCAACATTATTCTAGCAATAATTTATAGGTCATCTTCATTTACTTTACTTTTTATATATACCGTTACGTACTACTTTCAACTATGTATTTGAAAAGTTTTTTAAAGCAATATAGGTTTACTAAGGTAAGTTGACGCACCGTGTGGTATGCGGTTGAGTATAATAGACCACCCTCTTTCTTACCGAGGGGTCGTAAGATACGACCAAGGTAAGTTGACTTTAGGCAGGCGGCCGGTCGTAAAATACGTAGCCGAATCATGTAACATCATACTTGTACCTTGTTGTGCCGACCCCACTTAAAGTGGGATGATAGGTTTACTAATGGAAAATTTTAAACTGACGATAGACGTACAGACCACGATTTTTGCATTACTAATCAAATGAATTCTATATTTTAAATCGACAATTTAAGCAATTGTGAGTATCGTTTCGTGCAACCCTATAATGGAAAGAAGATTGTAAGCAATAAAAAAGTTGAAGCGTATTACGGGATGTCTGAAGAGACCGAAGATAAGGACCACTTTACGTATTCATATTATTCTGTCATAAAAATGAGCGCAATAATACTTCATAAAGTCCATTTCAAAAGAGCTGATAACATCATCGCATCTTAACTTCTACTTGTACGTACTTGTATTTATTTCATGATTTAACTAGAACCAAAAAATGTAAATGTATTAAATAAATTGAAAAACAATGATTGTTGCAATACTGCGTAATACAAACATATTATAAGTAAAATCTCTTTCCTTCGCTCACTCAAATAGACTTTCCAATTATTTTTATCAACAACAACTTTTTTATTCTTTTTTCATCTGGACGCCCTTTTTTCTTTTTTTCAGACTATAATGAAGGCGGTCTATAGCGGTACAAGTCTGCTAGTGCCTAGTATGATATTAAAATACGTGAAAAATACCTTAGTAACAGCCTTTTACTATGCTCACTGCTGGGCTAAGGCCTCCTCTCTCCGTTTTTGGAGAGAAGGATTGGAGCTTAGACCTACCACGCTGCTCTAATGCGGATTGGTAGGTTACACATATCCCTAGAATACTCTAGAGATATGCAGGTTTCCTCACGATGCTTTCCTTCATTGAAAAGCGTGTAATAAATTGGAATTATCAATTAGACACATGAGTTTTAATAGAAAAACTCATTGGTGCCTGCCCGGATTTGAACTCGTGCTCCCCTCGAAAGAGTCGCACGGTCTTACCGCTAGGCTATCACAGCGAAAAGAATATCTCACGAGAAAATAGCTCAAAAAACTAGTAGCTGCTGGAAACCACAAGAAACGCAGTGAGAACGGGTATCAAGAGTTTTATATAGTCATGTTGTCAGATGGTGCTATATTCAAGCAACAAAAGACCGTAAGGTTACATAATGACCTAGGGTTACTTGATTTCTCAATTATAGGACCACCCCACATAACATGTCTGAACAATCTGGTGACCCAAAATCAAAGCTGACGTAATCTGAATAAAATAACGTAATTTACTATTTTTTTTATTTAGGTAATTAAAAATGTATTTTTCATACAACAAAACAAACACATAGCAGCATCAATATTCATTAATTCTCTTTTATAATTCAAAAATTATTCTACATACACCGTAGAGATACACTATCTCAAATACATTTGGAAATTAATAGACAAAGCATTGTAAAGCAATTTAAAAACACGCTCCGCCACCCTCCCAGATAAAATTTGTCGCTGATATCCCATTTTGATTGGACGGGTTGATTTATCCCTTGTTTAGATATTAATAGTCCGCCTATATAATCTTGAGATAAAAAAATGTATCCAGTAATAGGTAAATCGTAAAATCTTGTTAGATAATATTCAAAATGGTATAATTATGTCGTCTAGGGACGATGCAAAAATTTTTTCAATAGATTTTAAGATTAATACATATACTTAATGACTTCGTACATAGCTTCAGCTTACATTGATTTTTGTTTAAGGGCCTGTTCAATTCTGAACATGTCAACCTTATCATGAGATATTTTCTTAACAAAACAATGAGCTTTTTTTTTCGAACTGACTGTATGCTGTTAGTCTTAATGGCTTTTACAGCGTCACCGGGCGGGACGGGCGAGCGCAGAAGCATCGCCGCATTTTACTTACTCATGAATCAAGGAGCATTTCTTTTTTTATTAGATTTCATTTTTATATACTCAGTCTTCATAGCGCGATTGAACTGGTACTATTTACGCTCAAACCAAAACTGACTTTATATACACGTATTAGAATAGAAATAGGCTATGCATCATCTATGCAGTAGGCCTTCCTCAGCAACTGAAGTTTAAGAATGCAGGTTACCAGTGATATCCTATGAATATGAAACTTGGCTTACTACTTTTTTTTAATTATCTATTTGTTGATATATGAGAATATCGAATAACAGTATGAAGGTGTAAACGTAAACTTATTAAAGTTTAACTGTACGCCAGAATGAATCGACTTAAAAGTAGCGGCCTGTTACTATCTCACTGCTGGGAATAGGCTTCCACTCTCCGTTTCTGGAGAGAAGGGTTAGAGCTAAGATCTACCACGCTGCTCCAATGCGGATTGGTAGGTTACACATATCTCCAGAATCTCTATAGATGTGCAGGTTTGTTCACTATGTTTTTTCTTCACCGAAAAGCGTGTGATAAATTGTAATTACCAATTAGTCGACTTGCTTCATCAAAACTCTCTTATAAGATACCTTATAAAACCTTATATTGAAATATTAGATAAAGTTAATGTTGCGTGCACTGAATATAATATCAAGTATCAAAGTTGTTCGGTCATAATACACGCAATGAGTATAATAGAGACATTGCCCTCGAGATTGAATCCTCCCCGGGCCACTGGCTACTGTGATTTAGCCTAACTGCACTTGTTGCGAGGGGCGGTAACATATGACACGAGACTAATACGGAGCTTACAGGCATTGCACGCATTTATTTTGGCCTATACAAATTGATAGTGGATCGTATTTTTAAATTAGTAAATTAATAAATAAAAGGTGCTAAAGGCATTTTTCTTAGGTAATTAATAGAGTTTATATCCACCACGCTGCTCTAATGCGAATAAGTATACTATAAATATAAATTAAGAATTTACCACAAATATGCAGGATTCTTTACTATGTTGTCCTTCATATCGTGATAAAAATATGAATTAGTAACATAAGTTATATTTTGTATGGGGTTTGAATTGGAGAATCGTATTGGAAGGTCCATACTTAATAAATAAGCCAGTGAAATAAGAGAGCCAAACTAATACCCTATCTTCAGATAAATTCAAGAACTGTATAGTAATCATATGTAATGTGTAGACACCGGCTGCACATTACATATGATTGAATTGCAAAAAAGTATCAAAATCATACAGTTATTAATATTAGAGTAGCCATAGGCAGGCCTCTAGCTGAGAGTGACCCAAAAATAATGAGAGGGAAGATGAAACTCGTCTACTTTATCTTTGTCTATTCACACGTAAGAAGAGTTTCTCTTAGTTAATATATAGATACCGGCTATCCTGACGTCTAACTTTATCGGGCTAGCCCTACTGGTTTCGAGTACCTACACTGGCTAACCCGGGCGGTTATGTTAGACGTGAGTATAGCCGGTGTCTACACATTAACTATGAATTACTACTCACGATAGTTTAAATTAAAAAAAGGTAATAATATGAGACATAAGCGTTGCTTTAATCGTCCTATGCTAAAATATTTAATATAAGACAACAGAGCTAGAGCCTTTAAAAAAAAGATATGGAAAGATTTTGCTGAGTTACCGTTACAGCATTTCAAAAATTATTATCACTCCTCATCATCATCAATTATGGTCACTACGTATTAACATAATTACTATTATACACATAACCATAAATGTCGTAGACTACAACTAACAAACATAAGACGTAGATACGTTCTTCAATGTATGTGCCATGGTTGTAGCAACGAGGATATCACGTAAAAAGGGCTCCCGTATACATTCGAGTCAATCTATGCAGCTTTTTTTTAATATAAAGAGGGTAAAATTTAGACATATACGTATAAAATCGTGACGGCCTCTTTATCAAAAGTCAATTATGTCGCTGTACCCTCGCCGTAGAGACTTGTTCACGTCAAAATGCAACGCGGGAGCCCCGGGTGTACACAATGCCAATTTTACGCTCACCGCCACCGACTACGCAATTATTTAGATAAACCTCTCGGTGTGACTATAAAAACATCTTCCCCTCCCCCATCGTGCTTGTCTTTGGGGCTTTCTTAATTTATAGCCCGGCATTACAGCCGTTAGGATAAAAATGTACTTTTAATTTATCTCGTTAAAGGGTTGAAGGACGAGCGGGTTCGCGAAGTAATTATTCCGGAATTGGCCACTTTATCTGATGAATTCTTAGCCCTTTGTTGGGGCGATTATGGAGTGAAGTCATGCGGTGATAATTTTAGGCAAAATGTAAAGTTGCAATACACTTTTGAATCGTAAACAAAAGTAATAATGAAATTATTTTGCTATAATCCGCGACTAAGTCAATAGAAAATATATGTAGTGCTAAATGTAGAGTGGACTGTCTGTTCTCATATCGGATAAAACATACACAAATCTCCACCCACGCCAAGCTCCACGACAAAATTGGATAGCTTTGCGATTTTGTCGTAGAGTCTATCTCCTGATTCTCCTGATGATGCTTCGGTTGCGTGGCGAAACGATTGTTAAGTTTGTAATAGTGAACGCGTGTAGTGATTGTGTATTGTGGTGGTGGTGCTAGAGGTTTGTGTTTTTACGAATCCTGCATGTGTCGGGTATGTCAATGGATAGTCCACTCTGTATTTAGCATTATATATATCGCGGATTAAAGCAAAATATTATCGTTATTACTTTGAGTTCCCGCACAGTAACGCCTAATTCTATAAATTCATACATTTATACATTTTGTTAACAAACTAATGATTGTGGTAAGAAGTTTCTGAAGAATCTTTAATGGTTAAGTTATCTGAAGAAGCTTTAATGGTTAAGTTATTTAGAATTTCTGCATTCTAAAGTAAACTGAAAATGAAAAGTAAACCTCATGTAGTGTAAGTGGATAAGTCAGCGAGTCGTGATTGTTGGTATCATTGTCCTATATAACGATAATCACATAAAAGTCCGAAACGAAACTTAACTATACATATATTTATTCTTAGAAAAACATTTGCACACATTGTTTCTATTGTTGTTTCGGAAACATCCGGCCAGTTTAGGTTTCGTAGAGCGGGTGTCTCTAGGACTTTTATATTTAATATATCCGGGGCGAGTATTGCTTGTGTATATTATTGCTGGTGGAGGCATCTTGGGATACGTGTGGTGACTTGTCCTGCATGTGTGAGGTATGTGAATTTTGCAAAGTATAGTACCCGGCATTAAATAATGCACATCGATGCTTAGAACGAAACAGCCGGCCAGTTCGGTTTCATAGCGCGCTGTCTCTGTCACTCAGTTTGTATGTGACGTTTCACACGAGTTGATCAGTCTGTGTGACAGAGACAATGCTTCATGAAGCAGTAATAGCAGATATTCTGTCTCTAAGCCTCGATGTGCATTATTTATTGACGGGTACTATACATATAATTGGAATGTTCCTTGCTATGCTAAGTCAGGAGCTTGGGGTTTCTCCGATCCCTCTGAATGTTATGTTTTTTTTTAATATTTAGTACGTATTTTTTTAATACCAAACATTTAAAATAAAAATTAAAGGTAATTCGGAAGTAAAAAAATTCGTTTAAAAAACACGTTGAAATTATAAAGAAGCTCATTATTAGATCAAAGAACCTGAACTAAGTTGGGTTATTTTATATTAAAATTACACTTTTTTACTACTAATTACCTAAAATATAAAACATATCTAATAAGATTACCCATTTACTATATGAAATGTCCACGAACGAATCTAAAAAGTCATCAATCACACGTTTTGAACAAACATTTACCACAAAAAATACACCTATACACATTATAAGCGCTAAATACTCATTAAATAAAACCACCAGTGTATTAAAGCGACAGTTTTGTTGGTTAAAATATATTATTTAATTATAATAAATCCATTTTTTTCGTCTGTTTCAGGTTTAATGTACATCTAATATATAAACAAATAAAAAATATTGGTACAATCAGTTTGTAGATAAAGATGGCATTACATAAATTTAATTTATTAATAGATGCCAAATATTAAATTAAATTTAATAGTAATTTATTTCAAATTGTGAATGAAAAAAATCCACATAAAAAGTAGACAATTTATAGTTTTACTTTTTTAACCTCTTTAATGACTTGGCCTCTTTACCAATTATCGGTAAACAATAATTGTATCTAATATACTTGGTGACATTGGTGGCGAGTCGTAAGATGTTAAGTTACTTACCTTCCAGTCTTTGTGATAATCATCTCCGTTCCTAAATCGTGGAACTTGTCCCATAGTTCTTTTGTCTCCAATTGGCAGTCAACAGATAACAGCTCCTCACAATTACAAGAAGTCACAGGGGGTGGCAAAGGTCGGGCAGGGGAGGGCGTATCTCTTTCGCCTAATTCTGTGAAATAATTTCATAATGTGTGTAAAATTAAATTTAAATAACACGTAAAGAGTTGTGATAGCCCAGCGGCGAGACCGTGCGACTCTTTCGAGGGGAACACGAGTTCAAACCCGGGAAGGCACCAATGAGTTTTTCTATTAAAACTCATGTGTCTAATTGATAATTGCAATTTATCACCCGCTTTTCGGTGAGGGAAAACATCGTGAGGAAACCTGCATATCTCTAGAGAATTCTGGAGATATGTGTAACCTACCAATCCGCATTGGAGCAGCGTGGTAGGTCTTAGGTCCAACCCTTCTCTCCAGAAACGGAGAGAGGAGGCCTATTCCCAGCAGTGGGATCGTAACAGGCCGCTACTATACTACTATAAAACGTAACACTAAAGGTAATTTACCTGCTAACCTAGCTCAAAATTAGTCGTAGAAATTATAGGGAATTAAAACCAAATCATTTTTTGTAGTATCTTAACGATACATATCGCAAGGTGCGATAGCCGAACAGTCAGACCTTGTCACTTGTTCCAGACGGTTACGGGTTCAAATCCCAAATAACCTCTAACGGGTTTAAATGTTAAAAATGGTGTGCCTAATTAGTTTTTGCAATTTATCACATGCTTTCCATTGAAGAAAAACATCATGAAGAAACCAGCATAATATTTCCGTTGAAATACTAGAATATGTATAACCCGCATTGGATCAGATTTCTCAGTCTAAGCTCAAACTCTTCTGTCCAAAATGAGAGAAGAGGAATATGCCAGGTAGCAACATATCTGTCATTCAGATATCATGTATAATAGAACTCTACCACTGAACCGTCATCAAAAAGGACACAATTATAATAAAGTTTCATTTTTGCAAAGTCAATAACTTCCTTTTAGATACAATCTCAAGATATGAAACGCTCATAAAAAGCAGTAATAAAATACAAATTACATAATCGTAAAGACTAGTTACGTGCTGTTCACATTCATAACTGTAATTTAGTTTCCTGTGACAGACTAAAAGACGTATTTATCATATCACTGGCTTCATCAATTCTCATAGCTCACTCAATCATGTCAATAATTAAAGTAAAGAAACCAAACAATGTAAGCACCCAGTGAACAAACGAGTGGCATTTTATTTATGTGACAATATTGTCTATTACGAGAGACGGTGGCTATTTGTTTTGTACTATTCAATACTCATATATGTTACACGGACTAGCACATTTTATACCTATAATATCTTAAGGTTTTAGTGATATTCTAAGAAAATCAACATCATCTACGAAACTAAAAAGCTTGTAGCAGATGAGCGTTTAATTCTTGGTTTCAAGATAAGTCCAGTTATTATTAAAGGCTGCAATAATTCTATAAACAAATATAATTTCAGAGTCACAATATTGAAAGCTTAATGTTTTCATTATTCTTCTCTGTGTTTATTTTTATTTTTAAAATCGTAATTAATTGTAACGCTGTAACTAAGAATGATGTTATCTCCTATAATTGGTAACTAATTTAAAAAATCTATAGGATATTTTGTTTGTATTATTTGTTGAATTATTAAATATGTGATGATGTTAGAGATCCAAATAAATAAATAAATAAAGATTTTTTTGCGAGAAATGAAATAATGAAATTTAATTTAGAAACGTTATAATTATTATTATTGTTTTCCATTATAGTTTGAAAAGATGCTATGAGCATTCTAACACTCAAAAACTAGCTATGATCTCTGTGACTAGTATTTTCTATAGGCATTCAATCACAGCGGAACGCGGTGTGAACCAAGCAGTTGTATGGGAAATTCTTATTTATTATGATAATAATGCTGTAATCAGAAGTTTAATTTAGTTTTTGCGTTACAATGAGTGAGTTCGAAAGTATTTTATGTCAAAATTATAATTACCTTCGCAAGTTTTTATGTTTCAAGTTATAATTTGTACCCTTTCCGTAAGAACGGAAGGCAAGTTTTTTTAATACAGTATTTAGATTGTAATTAGGAGATAAAGTTTTATGGCATTAAAGTTTTACATGCCATTAATGTGGTTAACAGATTCCTTAGGATAGTTAACGACGGTAGCTTGAACATAAATCTTACTCATAAATTTTTAACCATACAGTTTCTTATTTTTGAAACAGTTGTATACGAGCATTTTTTTATGGTACATGGAAAAGTTAGCATTATATAAGTCTCGTAAAGGGATAGGCAAACAAAAAAACCTAATGAGCACGTACCAAAATCCATATTCATATGTAGGTTTTTTATGTTTTATTAAATAAATTTAAAGTGCGATTCTATATGAGTAATAGAATATTTTATCATTTCGCCCTATCCGAAGAAAAAGTCACATGTCCTATGCTTATATATGGGAGATGTGACTTTTTTCTTTGGATAGGGCGATTTGTTGTTTCGTATTTTATCATTTCTTTATCATTTAATGAAAAATCTTGTCGATTATATCGATATTTGAAATTTCGCAAACATATGATGATAGTTCTACTGTCTATATCGTCATCATTGACTGGTCCTTTGGCGCAGTGGGCAGTGACCCTGCCTTGAGCTCTGTAGTTCACGGGTTCGACTCCGCCGAAGGCCAACATTTTCTATTAACAATTTGTTGGTTCTTTGAGTCTGGGTACACACCCAGATGTGTGATAGAAACAAGCCGCTACTTATTAAATACATATATACACACGTATATATGTATTTAATAAGTAGCGGCTTGTTTCTATCTCACTGCTTGCCATAGGCCTCCTTTCTCCGTTTTTGGAGAGAAGGATTGGAACTAAGACCTACCACGCGGACTAATACGGATTGACAGGTTACACATATTCCTAAAATGCTCTAGAGACATGGAGGTTTTCTTACGATGTTTTCCTTCACCAAAAAGCGTGTGATAAATTGCAATTATCTCTTAGACACATAAGTTTTAGTAGATAAACTCAGTGGTGCTTGTCCGGGGTTTGAACCCGAGACACCCTCGAAAGAGTCGCACGGTGTCACCGCTGGGATATCACAGTTTAAAAATTATATATATAGCTGTATATTGTCCTTCACCCCTAACACAAGTATAAAGTTACTTACTTTTGGGACGACCGACCGTGTGTGTGTAAATGACCCATATATTTATTTATCATTCCCGTCAACTACATGTATAAGAGGTTAAAAAATGTTTGATGAGGAATTAGTGATATCTACGGACGATATAAGCGCGATTGCGATACAGATACGTTATATTATTAGCATAATCCTCATGCCCTTATCCCACTCTAAGTGGGGTCGGCACAACATGCTACGAACATGTTGTCACATGGTATTTTTTTCAATAAATAAATAAATGATTTGGCTACGTGTTTTACGACCGGCCGCTTGCCTGACGTCAACTTACCTTAGTCGTATTTTATGACCCCTTGGTAAAAAAGAGGTTGGTCTATTCTATTCAATCGGATATCACACGGTAGGTCAACTTACCTTAGTCGCCTTTTATAAGACCTCGTTAAGAAATGAGCGTGGTTTATTCTACTCAGCCGGAGATATTATATATACGTTATATTAATAGCATATGCAAAAAAAATACCTGATGAAGGAGCAGGCGAAGGTGCGGCAGTATCTGAAGCATCCCTCTCCCCATCAGAACACTGCTCTACATCGACTTCAACGTCCTCGTCAGGAATGGGAGATCGGCAACTTGATGCCGGTGAACTGAGGGAGGCTGGTGAACTCTGTCTTGATGAAGGACCTGGGAAGAAAAACATATCGTAGTCCTGATGTGTGTTCGCATATCGGCGGATATCTCTAGAATTTTCTAGGGTTATACAAGTTAAAATATTAATCTATGTTTATAGTGTTTCGTTATTTTTTGTTTTCTTTCTTTCTTTTTTCACTATCCGTATTTCACTTCTTGTCCTTTTCCTTCTGTTACTCAAAGGTCGACTTGAAGAGATCCCTTTTAAGAATCTTAGGAATAAAATTAAAATAGCACAAGTACAAAGGCGGACTTAGTCCGCCTTTGTACTTGTGCTATTTTTTTGTTACTTTTTTATATAATTATATATGTACAATGAAGAAATAAATAAATACAATATTATATTTCAGTACCCTTTGCTATTCCTATATGCAGAGGCGTAGCTAGGTAACTAAAGGCCCTAAAGCAGAAAATAAAATAGGGCCCCAACTAATATATTTAAAATAGTTTGTTCCGTATTCTATGCGTTCCGAATTCGACATACTCGAGGGGCATGTAAAGGGGCCCCCTGAGCTTTGGAGCCTCAGGACACTACTCCATCTAGCCGTCCGGTAGCTACAACAATGCCTTTATGATTTGCTGTTAAACGTTCTAATTTGTAATTTATATTATTTAAGCATCAAAGTTTATAGAAAACTAGCATAAATAACCTGCTTCAATGAGCTTAATTTAGAGATATATTACATTATCAATCACCAACCACCGCCACCAAACTTTACAGGATTATCCGCTGAGTCAATCTTGAGAATGTCTGAAAATTTTACCCAAATCGATCCAGCCGTTTTAGATTCTGTAAGGAACATACAGACATGCTTTTTCTTTTAAAAAATATAGATAATCTGGCGCTTTTGGCTTGAAACAGCGAGCCATGGTAAAATCCCACGCCTTCAGCATTAAGCCATCACAGCTTTTTCTATACAAGACAGATTCACACTTGTAAGGTTGGAATCTGTCAAGTGTCTTCCCGTCAGTTGTTTAAAGTATTCGTGGGATCAGTCAGTATTCTTTTACAATGGTATTTCTAACTCAAAATTTGACTTAGCATTAATTAAAACAAAGTATCTAAAATTGGCCAAATTTACTACAACAAATATAAATATCACAATGACAGAAATGCATAAGCAGAATGAGAATTACAATGTGCTTCTTCACACAGTCTTATTATTCTAATAGGGACGCGTACATTATTTAAATATATTCCAAATATAAAAGATATATATTATACTAACTATAACAACATTGTCAAATAATTTATTTCTTTTAAATTTAGTTATATTGTGTCTAAAAGTATGTATGCTATCACTAAATATGTCTACATCTAATTCTTTTTAAATAATTGTACTGAGTAGCGTCGATGTATTCTGTTCAAGGTGGCATGGTGGCCCAAGTTTTTGCCGAGCTTGTAGCAAATGGTGAATAGTTTGACTGCTTTGGTAATTTGATGATTTTTTAAAGTAAATTTTTTGTAGTAACTCTGGGCAATCGATACCCCTCTTACCAACTTGAACAGAAAGACAAGGTCGAGGAATTCCCTACGTTCTTGAAGACTTATAAGTTGATACATTATATTCACGTTAAGAGAGCTCATATTTTATAACACTTATTCATATCTATACGAATCATAATATATGTAAGATGTTTTTTATAAGAAAGATAACAAAATATACTTAAAATTTCTATTTAAAGGCAGTGTTGTCGCCAATGGCTTCCAGTTTATATGCATTGCAACACTGTTTCGAAACAAGAATATCGCGCCCTTTTGACTAAAATGGTTGCCAAACTCTGTTGTAAAGACTCCAAGAGTATGGCCCCTTCTGACTTCAAATGACATTCCCGGCCAAGCCTTCCGTTTATAGACAAGCATTGTATATTAATATTTGATGACGAAGATAGAAGCCGTAAGAATTTACCACATCTTAGCGATGCGTGTCGGAATCGTTACCGACATTTCTCAAACGTCGCAAACGTCAACCATATAACATAAGTAAGTCCTAACATAGTAATAATAAGTTTGCGGATCCTGAATTGCGCCTTGCACAAGTACGTAGGTCGTTTGTGGGTTTGGGTATAAGATTCTACAATAAAATCCCGCAATCAATCATGTCTGTATGTAATCATTTTTCTCTAAATCTACTGAACGGATTTTGGTACGGTTTTTACTAAAAGGTAGTTCAATTCCTCCGAAAGGCTGTTAATAGTACATAACGGTATTATCTAAATTGAGTTGAAGAGGTCGTTTTACAACGATTTTTAGTAGGCGCAACAAAAAAATCGGGGTCGATTGTAATTAAGAGGGGCGAAATAGGTATAAAAAGCGGTGTAAGGTATGAGAGAGCCTTACACCCGGCGATGCTTCTGCACTCACCCGGCCTTTACCGGTGACGTTGTCAAAGCCTTCGAGGCTAACAGCATTAGTTAGTGTCCGAAAAAAGAAAAAAAAATGAGAGAGCCAGACTGCTGCCGAGACTCGAGCGACTATCGCCGCACGTATTGCTAGTAGATGATAAGAATGTTTTTGATATAGCTACACTTCGACCCTACACAAGACTTTGACTAAATTTACTAGTCTATTCTTTGTTTTACTATATTTGAAAAGACTAACCGCCGAGTTTTTGCTGGCTCTTGTCGGTAAGAAAAGCTTTCCGAACCAGCAGTAGAGTAGACGATTCAAAACCACTTGTGTGCAAGGTTACCTGAGTAAAGAATATTTCGAATTTGTGTTTGAATAACTCATATATTGTTACATTTATATATGTATAAAAACGATAATTAGGCCGGCTACATTGACATTATAAATTTATGACGACGTAATATTTGTATCCCAGAGTCAGAGTCTTCAAGCGAGTCCTTAATACATTGAGAACTGCAGGCCTACCATGAACTCTTATTGCGACTCAATTTAAGACGTAAACAAAACTGCTTTGCTTTTTCATACCATGACGTCTAAAAGACGCACACTTCAAGTCGTTCCCGGATGAGCGTTTGGAATTCATCCTAAGAACATGTGAGTAAAAGAGACAGTTATCTATAGTTCATATAACGTTATCCTTCTCAAACATTACGATCCCCCTGTGCAATTCACACTTCATGGTACGAAAAGAAAGAGGTTCGCGGTCGTCATTTACGTCTTCAATTGAGTCGCAATAAGAGTTCATGGTAGGCCTGCTGTAGATCCATTTGCGACAATAGCCCCAAATAGACGTAAATATAATAGAGAAAACCTATAAAAAGTTATGCATAGTGTTAGCAACGCCCAAGCTGTGATAGCCCAGTGGTGAGACCGTGCGACTCTCTAGAGACTAACATGGGTTCAAACCCGGGCAGGCACCAATGAGTTTTGCTATCAAAACTTACATTTCTAATTGATATTTGCAATTTATCACACGCTTTTCGGTGACGGAAACAATGGTGAGGAAACCTGCATATCTCTAGAGAATTCTAGGGATATGTGTAACCTACTAATCTGCAATGGAGTAGCGTGGTAGGTCTTAGCTCCAATCCTTCTCTCTCTCCAAAAAACGCAGAGAGGAGGCCTATTCCTAGCAATGGGATATTAAAGTAACAGTACTTTACTTAGCAACATGACAACCCTAGAAACAACTTCCTTTTCCCCACAAGAGAAGATTTATTCCTTTCTACACTATTAACACGGTGTTTGTTGTCTTCGCACATCTAGAGTAAAGCCATTCTTTTGATTTCCAAAATAAAGTACAGTTTAAAAGTATTTAATAGAGATTAGTTAATTAATTATTTCTAATTATGTCATATATTTATAACATATCTTACTGACATAGTTTGAAATAACTATTTCAGTAATAAAAATAGAATCGTGGGCATTTTTTACAGTTAACAGGGTCACTGTCTGAATAATAGTTTCATGTCAATAATTTTTTTTGTATGTATTTGAGTTAAGTCCTCTTTATTGTTTAATCTTCATATTTAAAGTTTTGGGCAAAAGATTTTACCAACATATCTTGTAATTTCTTAAGCCTACGCAGGTACGTTTAAATGGTAATTAAAAATAATAACCAGATTTAGAAGCACATTAATACTGATATTTTACATATAAATGTAATATAGTTATCTAAAAATAAATGATAATTTGCTAATGAACATACGTATTTAATTCAAATAAAATGTTCTAATTACCGTCATATAATTATCTGCTAATTATTTTGTGCAAATTTTCTATCTTTTATTAGGCAATAAAAATTTTTTAGGCTTTAAATCTTTAGAATTATTATGCTATTTATAATATACTGAGTCTGCGGAGGATGGATACGATGCCATATTAACGATTCACAGATGATAAAGAAAGTTATGAAAAATGTAACTACGAAATTGAAAAAGTAAGAAAACAAAACAAAAAAGACATCGTCGAGTTTCTAGCTTCGCAGGAAATTCTTCTTAACTAAGTTTAATTTCTGTAACACGTTGTAAAAATCTTATTTAATTCGAAATTCGAAAATAATTGTTTAACTTACTTAGACAGATTACTATCTTGATTTTATGTTGCCATACAGCAAAAAGTATCACCTACCATGGGTAGATATACCTACTTTTAACAATGTTGCAAGTTCTGTCTATAGCCAATGAAATGAAAATTATGTTAAGACATCGCATCTGACAATACGACATATTTAATGACTTACATTGAATTTTATATAATGAAATAAAATTGTGTTAATTATTATTTTATGACTTCGCATAGACATTGAAATTATATATTAGTATATATTATTGACATTATTATTGTACGGTAGCTTTAATTATTTTTACGAATGACGAGATAACCTATAAGTAAATAATTAAATGTAACCATTGTTGGTAGTCCATTGAATACATAAATACATTAATAACTATTTTTTCCGAACCTCCAGCTTTGGCCTTAATATTCATAACTTTTGGTTTAAAATAATTTTTCCCGCTGCACCTTTGCTCAAAATTAAAATAATATTTTGTAATTCGTTTGTAAGTAGCGTGTCACACCGGGCGGGCGGTGTCGACCGCGTTCGGTTCCGCGCAATTAATCGGGAATAACGAACGGCAACACGACGCCTGCGCCCGCGTCGCCTGCCTCCACGCACACTCCAATTAGTGAGCTCTTGGATTTAACGTCGGGGCACAGTTTAATAGCCTTCGGAGAAAGGTAAACTAAGCACTAAATCGCCTCTACACTTTTATTTGCACGTCTACGGTGAACCTGAGTTCAATTGGATGGATGAACGGATCCTGTTACCGAAAAGATTGCTTGTACGTATATATCTCTAAAGATATTTTATGTTTAGCTTCACAGTAATTTATTGCTACTACATTACTCGTCTATGAGGAATTTTATTATACAGGGAATTATATTTGTAAATTAAATTATACAGAGGGCAAAGTGTAACAGCCTTTGCAGAAAGTTAAACTAAGCACTAAATCGCCTCTACACTTTTATTTGCAAGTCCACAGTGAACCTGAGTTCAATTGGATGGATGAACGGATCCTATTACCGAAAAGATTGCTTGTACTGAGGTACAAACCATAGTCCCAAATAAAATATTTAGAACTATTTGTCCTGTATTCTTCGTGTTCCGAATTCGACATACTCGGGGAGGTGAGCTCAGAGGGGGCCCAAGCTTGAGGGCCCCGGGGCACTGCCCCGTCTGGCCCTCCGATAGCTACGACAGTGATTAAGATCCAACGAGATTAGAGTGTTACTTATTATTTCTAAAAAAAATCTTTTCAGGACGAGCACCACTTCGAAGCAGTAGTAACTTCATTATAATTTGATAATGTACAACAAAATTTGAATAAAGAATATTTATTAAAAACAATATTGAAATTTAAAGTTTAGTAATCGCATTTCGTCCATAGATATATACTAGAGTAAGGGAGCCTGTCTAAAATGTGTTCATCGAAAAAAAAGATAAAGCAAATGAGTCTACCTATCTGTCTCTCTTTTTTATGTGTGATTAGACAAAGACAAGTATGGGTCTCTTAATTTCCTTTTCTAATTTGTTTGGATACACGCACTCACAAGGCTGGCGGCGATATAAATTATTATATCGCCGCCACTCTATGTTTACACTATGATTTCCTCAGTGGGGTCAGCGCAACATGTTTTAAGCATGTTGTTACATATTTTGGCTAGTTATTTTACGAACGGCTGCCTGCTTGACTTCAACCTACCTTAATCGCCTATTCACGACACCTCGGTAAGAAATAAAGGTCCTCTATTCTACTCATCACCACCACACGTCGGTAGAGACAGTAAAAAATAAAAAAAACAAAGTTATTTTTATAAAAAAGCCTAAGCCTATATCCTATATGGGTATAAGATTCTATAATAAAATTCCGCAATCTATTTAAGCTTTGCCATTACAGCAGTTTAAAAACACTATAAAAAAAAGGCTAATACAGAAAGCCTTTACTATTGAAAATTATATAGATGATAAAAATGCGTGGATATAGCTCTCCTCTACCTTGTACAAGACAGTAAAGACCAAATGTAATAAGTTATAAGCATTATATTTGAAAAGGGCAACCGCTGAGTTTCTTGATGGCTCTTCTCGGAAAGAAAAGCTTTCCTAAACAGCAGTAGAGTTGACGGATTTAAAAGCACATGTTTACAAGATTACTTGAATAAGTAATATTTTGAGTTTGAATTTGAATTTGAATTATTCCTACATACGAGTGCTGTATCGACGCTTTAGTTTACCGACGGCGGCTTTATACAACGTATTGTTTAAGCTTCCAAAACAATTGTCACCTATTACATCTATAGGCGTTCCGTCACAACAAATCCGAAAGTAATAATAAAATTATATTGCTATAATCCGCAATAAACTAAATAGAAAAAATATATAGTGCTAAATGTATACCGATACTTGCAGGATTCTTAAAAATTGTTTGATTGAATTGTTGAGTTGGTGCATGTGTTTATAAGAATCCTGCATGTATCGGGTATAAAAAAACGGATAGTCCACTATATATTTAGCACTATATAAATTTTCTGTTTCCTTTATCACGAATTATAAATTTATTATATCTTTTGTATTATGGATCTCCGCAAAGTAATGCCTAATTATATAAATTACAACAAATTCGGTCATATTTTGTTTCGTTTATATTCTTATAGCTAATCTGCTTGTATTTAATAACGAAATTGATTTAGTTAATCTGTTATTTATCTATGTAATTTATTCATCTTTGAATTTTCTATCATTTACTAATATGATTAAAACGAAAGTTTGTGAATTTCACTGTGTGTTTTGAACGCTTCAACCTTATTAACGAAGATTTACGAAATTTTGCATACAATCCATAGGTCTTAACCTAAATAGATATGTAACTTGGAATAAGACATTTTACATGAAAAAATCCATTACCTATAAGAAACCCAAAAAGACACCTTTTTGTGTCCAACTGGGTATATTTAGCTATTTTATTCATTAACTTTACGTAGAAAACCACCGAACCCGCAGTTAGTAAATATACTCTATATATAGAAAACATAGACTTTTAGTTAACCTTTTATTGATTTCCGAACAATTTTTAATGCAATGTAAAAAATTTATTTTGGTTACAATTCGTTAAGATCAAACTACATAAGGATTTCTTTCTTTTTTCATTTCATATTTCAAAATTTATAATTATAGTTCCGTTTAATGAGTTAAATGAATCTTATATATTTTTTACACATATATGGACGTAATTAAGGTTAGTATAGGCGATAAAAACGTCATTCGGTGTTACCATATGAAATATTACCTAAATTAAATGTAATTTATGTAGAATTTCTATACATGTTTTTATTTTAATTCAACATTATTTATTTATATGGCATGTTAATTACTGTAATAAACAAAGTAAAATTTAAGTTTAATAGGTTATCAATCACTCTGAGAGCTATTCAAATCATATACCTACCTAAGCATGACAAAAGCGAGTCAAGAGGCAATATATATATATGCAGTATACGTTTACATATATATGTTATACATAAGTCGATTTTCTCTTAATACTACTATGAAATTAGAATTTCGTATTTTAATTGAAAAACCCTTTAATTTTAGACAAAAAATTACATTGCAAAAACTAACGTTGTAGAAATTATGTTGTCAGAAGGTCGTGGAAATCAAATTTCCATCTTTTAGAGCAAGAAAAGTTTAATGAGAAAACAGGCACGATTCCAGTATTTAGGCCTATCTTACCGAGGAATGGCGGTGAGCTCGCGACGGGGCTGCGCCTCTGCTCCGCGCTGCGAGCCATGATGGCCGCGATGGAAAAGTCCGTGGCCCGTGTCTTTCCCTCCTCCGCCACCATCCTGGAGCCCCACCCTTCCACATCCATCAACACTCGGTACCCCAGTTCCGATTACCGTACACTATTTCATTCCGTCCGACACATCATTCATAATTTTTCAATTTTTATAAATATTACGCACTAGTTAGCTCATATTTGCGCTTAAGTCCGTATGAGCGCACGCACGGTCGAGCGCAAGCGGTACGTCGAGCGCGACGGCACGCGGTGCGGTCGTAAGCGGAAACGGCACGACGACGGTTGAGCGCGGACTGAGCGCGCGTGCGAGCGAGGCGCGGGGGCAGCCCCAGTCGAGGCGGGGCCTCCCCATCCGCCAGTCGTCGCGCTCCCCGCTGTCGCCGGCCCGACACCCCCTACTCATAACAATATCGCATTATTATTTAATTTGTATTCCATATCACTTGCTCACTCCACTCATAATTCATTGTTAGCATTCAATAATTTGTGCATTCCGTTACGGATGTTTTTCAAGTCGAAATGTTTCCGCTCGTTTTGGATTCTTATAATTGTATTTACAGAGCGGGTCAGTGGCCGAATGCAAACCTGAAATTATTTAGTAGGTTTGAGTGTTACCCATATTTAAATATTTCCACTATATTTGGACAACAGAAATATATTTTTAAGTATCCGTACTAATTCTGAGCTGAGCTGTGATAGCCCAGCGGTGAGACCGTGCGACTCTTTCGAGGGGAGCACGAGTTCAAACCCGGGCAGGCACCAATGAGTTTTTCTATTAAAACTCACGTGTCTAATTGATAATTGCAATTTATCACACGCTTTTCGGTGAAGGAAAACATCTTGAGGAAACCTGCATATTCTAGAGAATTCTGGAGATATGTGAAACCTACCAATCCGCATTGGAGCAGCGTGGTAGGTCTTAGCTCCAACCCTTCTCTCCAGAAACGGAGAGAGGAGGCCTATGCCCAGCAGTGGGATTGTAACAGGCTGCTACTTTACTTTTACTGTTACTTTACTAATTCTTAATGCCTAAGTCTGTACATATGTATTTTGTCTCTGTCTAGATTTCACGCTGGGGCAATATGAGTTTGAATAACTGAAGCTTATATACTGGGCTAAGGCATGGAATAAAGTCTCGTTTTTTCTTCAGGATTCGCGATAAAAAATAGTAAATAATTGAGAGTTGGTACTTTAACACTAAATTCGAAACACACACGTATTACTAATACTAGTTACTAAAATAATTTCAAATACACTCCTAAGTCGTTTCTAAAATTAGGATCATCGACATCCCTTTGAAATAAGAACTTTGAAAGAAAGCTTGATATGTTGTTTACTTGAAGTTCAGTAATAAGAAACAAATCTTAGTCATTCTTATTAGAAATGAAAATCAAATCAATCTTTTGCTGTTTTTGCAGCTTAAGTTTAAGTAAAAAATATACCTACCCTTAAAATCATTTTTCCATTATACCACATTAAACCTTTATATTCTACGAGGAAGAAAGGAATTCTTTTTAATGAGTAACCTGTATACTTTACAAATAGATCTTATATTTGATATTTACTTACAATGATCTATAATATAATATAATGTTTAATTTAGATTTCTCAAAAACTTATTTAACCGCTGTATTGACGAAGTGATACGTTATAAATTCTAATATTATTATGGCTTAACACATACTTGTGTGTAGCTGCAAACAAACATGGATGTTAAGTTATAGTTTTATAGCCAAAAGTTTATACGCCACTAAAAGGCGTGTGATACAAATAAAATATTTAGTTACTTAATTTAAATATTGCTGTATTCAAAATGTATTTTGAGGAATTTAAGAATACGGAATTAATGTGAAAACGCGCGCGCATTCACCGCGTCCGCGCCGCCCATTAATTCTGATTACTACATTAGAGTGAGATAGCGATAGTTAATGGTATCTAATAAACCGTTGTTAGAGCGAGATAAGCTGATATTTGTAGCTTCGGTATTATATGATGAGCAAAGAACTGGGGAGACTTTGTTAGTATCTAAACAAACAGTATGGAAGGGCTTTCACTTGTAAGGACTCATTTATAATACAAACTGTATATGCGATTTCGTTCACGTAAATTTAAATGTAAAAATACCTTCACATTCCTTTCTTATCTATAATATTAGAATATATACGAAATAATGTGTTTTATACGAAATTCTGACGTAGGTATAATGTTCGGCATAAATTGTGATACCTACATAGTTTATAATTAGGACTGGAGTAAATGAGGTCTAAGACAAAGTCAACGCTAGAAGCTAGTGAAGCTATTTACTTTCATATTAATATTATAAATGTCGATCTGTCCGTCTGTCTATATGATTTTTCATTTTCACTTTCACGTCTAATCCGCTGGAGCATTATGAAATTTTGTTAAATTGAAGTTTATAAACTGTTCTTCGAATAGGATAAGCCTATAAGAAAAAATATAAAAGTAATGTAACGGTCTGCCACTATTCCAATGCTGGGCATAGGCCTCTCCATTTAAAGAGAGAGGACTTGAAGGTAAGAATCAGCACGCTGCGTCAATGCGGATTGTTAGGTTACACATATCCCCAGAATTCTCTAGAGATATGCATTTTTCCTCACGATGTTTTCCTTCACCGAAAAGCGTGTGATAAATTGCAATTATAAATCAGACACAAAAGTTTTAGCAGAAAAACTCATTGGTGCCTACCCGGGGTTTAAACCCGTGACTCCCTCGAGAGAGTCGCTTGGTCTCAGCGCTGGACTATCACAGCTTATCAAAAGCGTGTAATAAATTGCAATTATAAATTACACACATAAGTTTTAACAGAAAAACTGCCGTGTGATATCCGGCTGAATAGAATAGACCACCCTCATTTCTTACCGATGTACAGTAAAAGGCGACGAAGGTAAGTTGACCCACCGTGTGGTATCGGGTTGAGTAGAATAGTCAATAGACCACCCTCTTTCTTACCGAGGGGTCGTAAAATACGACTAAGGTAAGTTGACGTCAGGCACGCGGTCAGTCGTAAAATACGTAGCCAAATCATGCTGACAACATGTTTGTAACATGTTGAGCCGACCCCACTTAGAGTGGGATAAGAGCAGGAGGATGATGATGAAGTTTTAACAGAAAAACTGATGTCTGCCCGGGGGTTTGAACTGAGCAATCACAGCACCAAAAAAAATTATATATTATATTATTATTATACTACGAAAGTCTAAATGCGAAAAAGTTATAATTGCGAAAGTCTTTTTATTCTTTTATCTCTGTCTGTTAAGCATTCAAGGCTAATCAACTGGAATGTTATTAGTGAAATTTAGTACAATTGAATATTATTTACCAAAGATTTGGCTTAGAAAACGTTTTTCTTTCCGGAATAGAAAAATGTGTATAACTTGGGGTGAACCTATATCATAAATACATAAGTTGACGCTTACAAAGTCGCGGTTAAAACTAGTATAAATCATATAAGAACGTAGAATCGCGTATAAATAAAGTCAGTTGTAGCTAGAGAGTCGGCAGTCGTCATAATGTGGGTCGGCGAAGGCAATATTTCACGGTTGGTAGCGAATATACTGAGAGGCATGAAAAGACGTTCTGTTCTCATTTTGCTTAAAAGGGGGTGAATTATTAAAGGCCTGTTATAGATGTCGGGTATCTCGAAATATGATAGGATTAGATACAGTTATAATACCGTATAGCATTTGTTGTTAGAACGTAAGTTCCATATATCTACGAGTAACAAAAGGCTATGAAAATATTGTAAAACATAATATATGTTATTAAAGCTATAACGGTCTGTGTGTGCTTCCATTAGGATGGAGATATGTAGAAATATTTCATTATTTCATGCGATTTTATATTGAATTCATTTTTTCATGTTTTGCTGAAAAAATCTGTATTATTTTTATCGTGCCATCTTGTTCGGGTAAATCTTGTTATAGTTCAAAATCGACCTAAACAGTCCAACTTTGTAGTTGCAACATAATTACATATATAATATTAATAAATACGTACTTATATGGGACACTTACTTACACGGTCGTACGTCCCCAAAGTTAGTAAATTAATAATTGTGTTATGGGTGACAGACAACTAGTAGATATCATCCATCCATCCATCAGCCTAATGCAGTCCACTGCTGGACATAGGCCTCCCCATGTCTGCGCCAGACATCCCGCTTCTCCGCAATGCGCATCCAGCTGGCCCCAACAACCTTTTTGATGTCGTCGGTCCAGCGGGACGGAGGACGCCCTACGCTGCGTTTGCCAAGACGCGGTCTCCACTCCAGGACTCTTTTGCTCCAACGGCCATCAGTCCTGCGACAGACGTGACCAGCCCACTGCCACTTCAGCTTGCTTATTCTGCTAGCTACGTCGGTTACTTTGGTTCTCTCGCGGATAATCTCATTTCTGATCTTATCTTTGAGAGATACTCCGAGCATAGCTCGCTCCATAGCACGCTGAGCGACTTTAAACTTGCGGACTAGTCCCGCCGTCAGTGTCCACGTCTCGGCGCCATATGTTAACACAGGCAGGACGCATTGGTCGAAGACTTTGGTCTTCAGGCATTGCGGAATCTCGGACATGAAGACTTGACGAAGTTTGCCAAATGCTGCCCAGCCCAAGTGAATTCTCCTTTCAGCCTCCCTCTCGAAGTTGTGCCGGCCAAGTTGGATTGTCTGGCCTAGGTAGACGTAATCCTGCACGACCTCGAGAAGGATTCCATTCACAGATACTGGTGTTGGCACGACACGATCATTGAACATGACCTTGGTCTTGTCCAAGTTCATGCCAAGACCAACCAGCTGGGAGGCATCACTTAAGCCATTCAGCATTTCGCGCAAGTCCTCCAGCGTCTCTGCATACTACTAGTAGATATAGGTACTACATAATTATATTATTTTAAATACATATTTAAATACAAATGTACACCCAGGCTTGAAGAGCCAACAAATTGTTTAAAGAAAATGATGGCCCTGAAATCGAACCCCCGAACACAAACATTAGATTGCTAAAAAAATACTGTGAAGTAATAAAATAAATAAGTAAAAAAAAGTAAAGAATAAATAAGTAAATAAAGTAAAGATAATATGCAGTAAATTGCAGCTGGTCTAATACCAAATAAAAATAATATCAAGTATTTTATATATCACTTACAAAAAGGTTATTGAATGAAAAAAATCCTGTTAAACCGGTCAAAACATCCCAACAAGCCGGAACTCATAATTCAATCGAAAAATCAACAACGTTAGCTTGTAATCGGTGCATAGGAAATAGTGCCTTTGTGTCGCGTAAACCTCCATTGTGCTTTGCGTTGTACAAAATTCAAAGCCCGTAAAATCTCACAAAAGTGCAAAAGCCGGCGCCCGCTTTTTTTAAACGGCGAGTATCAATGTCGGTATGAAATGTACAAATATTTGTTCGGAAGCGTTCACACGTGGCGGCCACACAGGACGCCATCTTGCATATTTGTAATATTAACTTCGGAGTCGGTACTTAAGTTACTTCCGAATTAAATTTAACTGCTTCTAAAACTTTAAATTCATATATTTAAGGTTATTTTAACGGACACATTTTTAAATGATTTATAGAAGCAGGCGTTACTTTGCGGAATTCCATATTACAAGCAATATAACAGAACCAACTACTTTGCTATAATCCGCACGGGTTAAGTGAATGCATGCAAAGCCAATGTGTATGAAGCAGGCAAAATCTACGCACCTTATACATGCAGGACCAGCCACCACATGCACCTCAAGGCGCAATTCACCAGCAACAACGAACACAAAAGCAGCACACACACCCACCACCACACCACCACCACCACCACACCACTAAAATCAGTACGATTTTTATCGTGAAGCCTATCCGCCTGATGATGCTTCGGTTTCGGGGCGAAACGATCGTCGAGATTGTGGTGGTGGGTGTGTGTGCTGCTTTTGTGTTCGTTGTTGCTGGTGAATTGCGCCTTGAGGTGCATGTGGTGGCTGGTCCTGCATGTATAAGGTGCGTAGATTTTGCCTGCTTCATACACATTGGCTTTGCATGCATTCACTTAACCCGTGCGGATTATAGCAAAGTAGTTAGTTCTGTTATATTGCTTGGACACATTTTTGCTTATGTGAATTATGCTGTTAAAAACGTCAGATCTTTGAGTTATTTCAAGGCCATATCTGATATCTATTTGCCATATCGTCACAAATATTTATTAACAAGGATCGTACTGATAGAATAGAATAGCTTTAGCTTACTTACTTTAGCTTTATATTACTCAAAATATGTCGCGAAAATATGTATGGTTTTCATTTCATAGGCTATAAGATACTATGACATAGTTCAATTTATTCAAAGCAATTCGCAATAGTTAAAATTCAAAATTCGGAATGTCACCTTTATTTTATACACTATAATGTCACGTAAGCGTATTTAATTATGTATTTTTTCAAATATTAATTAACTTCACGACACGGTTATAATCAAATTAGCGACACTCGCAAAACATATCACGCGTGAAATGAAATAATACGTTTGGAATCACTTTTGAATGAGTGCCGCTGAGACCGTAGGAAATGATTTGATTTTCTGATTTTAATAACGAGTATAAAAAAAAGTTGAGCTAAAACACAAATCATGTCATACTATCGAAAGGTATTTTGGTGTGGTGTGATAGAGCGGGTAATACGATAGAAGTTGTAGTTGAAAACAAAGGTTACGGGAAAAAAAGGTTAATTTACTAAAGCAGATTCAGTTCGGGCCAAATCTGAACCTTATCCAACCAAACCTGAACCAAGGACAGCCTTGTCGTTTTAAACGTTTTTAACCTCAACACGTTTAAAACGTTTAACCAATCTATAGAATTAGGAGTTACTTTGCGGAGATAGATAAAACAATAGTAATGAGAATATTTTATTCTATTGGTAGAATCGTCGATAATAAAAATATATGATGCTCGACGTAAAGTGTACTTTCCGTTTTCATACCAGATACATACACGAAAAAATCTTCGCGGTTTTGTCGTATCTTTATATGCTGATGTTGCTTTTGTTACAGGGTGAATCGATCGTTGCAATTGTGGTAGTGAATGTGTGCAGTGCTTGTGTGATGTGGTGGTAGTGATGGAGGTATGTTATATACATTTTTGCGAATACTGCATAAGTTTGTAATTAAGATCCGATCCGCCACGGAGTCAAACAGTCGGCAGCAGCAGTCTTTATAATTAAAAAATTAAATCATTTTCCATTTTCTATATTCGACGTTACTTTGAACAATGCAAATCATCATTTAAGTGTCTTCGAATACACTGGCCGTTTAACGGTTGCCATAATTTAAAAGAATTATTGCTCAAATATGTGAATAAAGAATAAGTAAAACATAAAAAGGCGAGAGAAGCAGCAACAAATCGCGCGCATTATACATGACAAATGTAATGCCCGGTGTCGGGTTGCGCCCACCCGTGCGACGGATTAGTTTCTGATCCGAAGCCCCATACACAGACGAGACGGCTTTTTTCTTAACATGGTGATCTCTCCGACATTTTGGTCGGAACACTAATTTCGAATTTCACAACAATGGTATTCCTATTACACTTACATATGAGAGTTAAATATTTATTGTTCTTTCGCATCAAATATTAGCTGATGATGGATGGTGATGATGGTCTTTTGATGATTTATGGAGATAATTGAAGGGCTGGGGTAGACATAGGGTAGTTTATGTTCTAGTTCACATGTATGTTGGAGAATATGATAAATAAGAAAGTTTGCTTAAGCTTTCATGGTTAAATCATTGAAGCGATATCGATTAAATTTCGTTTAATTTTAGCCTAAATACCGAGCCAATAGTTAGGATAAAAGAATCACCGTTTTTCCTCATTTTCAAAATAAACACTCAGTTTTTCCAAAATAATCACATACTACATAATACCCACATATTTTAAAAGTATTATTTACTAGGGTTAGAATAATCACCAAGCCTTAGCAAACTTAATAGCAACCAAAACATTGTACCGAGAAGAAAGGGATTTACCAGTTGTAGTTTAGTTATTTCCAAAATTTTAACATATTGAAATATATTTAGTATTATTAGAAAACCAACCATAAACAAGTAAACTTTAAGTCTCATGTAAGATCAAAATTTTAATAAAAACAACTCAGACCCTCGTATAATGGAAACAAGCACAAAGCTTACTTTCCGCTTGCTCCCCAAATAGAGCGCCCTCTGCCCTTGACGTTTGCCACGCCATCTATACGACTCCCTAAAATAATTCAGTCGAAACGCATTCTATTTATGACAACACCAAAATAGATCTTTAGAAAATAATTAGACATCTATTAATAGTTAACTAAGCTCAGTAGGCCTACCATAAACTTTTAGAAAACGATTCAAATCAAAGTCAGTACCTAAACGCAACCGCTTTCTTTTGGTACCATGAAGTGTGGATTGCACTGGGGTGGTAATATTTGAAAAGGATAACGTTATATGAACTAGAGCTAAATCTGTCTCTTTTAGTCAATTGTTTTTAGGACGCGTTCCGAACGCTCATTCGGCAACGACCTAAAGTGTGCATCTTTAAGACGTCATGGTTTGATAAAGCAAAACAATTTAGTTTACGTCTTCAATTGAGTCGCGATAAGAGTTCATGGTAAGCCTGCAGTAGAGAGATGTATTTGTACGTTAATACGTTCATAACAAGAAAAAAAATGAGCGGATAACCCATGAATTTTGGAAAACATAGTTTTGGTAGAACCCTCTACCAGGTGAGAAGACTGGCTTAAAAAAGAGCTGTTTTATGTTATATGAAAATCACTTGCGAGGGTATTTTCATATCATTGCCAACCGTGTATTCCAATAAGTTAGAGAAGAAGAAAGTAGGATTTGTTTGAAAAAAGTTTTACCACGTTGTTCAGAGGATGTAAATATCAATAAAGAACATATGATTTTTTATGGCATTATGCGGTTGCCTTCGCGTGATTTGAACTGCAATCTATTTGTCACCTGCTCTGACCGTTCGTCTATCTCGACTTTCAGCATACAAACCAGTAATAATATCCAAATAATCAATACCTCAAGAAGTTTGCACTTAGTTGTTATAACAAAGGCCTATCTAGGAGACAATGCAGAAGATAGTAGAAGACAGTAGTCGCTTCCATATTCCTGGAACCCGACTTTAGGTGTGCAAGAGTATGTAATTGTAATTGCTAATAATATTTTGAATTAAGAATTTAAGAAAAAGAGATACTGAAGGTTTCTGTCTTGATATAAATTTAATTAACATTAAATGAGATTTTATAATTTTTCGTTAGGGTGAAAAGTGCTGGTTTAAACGAGTCATTAAAAGAAATGATTGAATTTATATAAAAATGAGTGAGATAAATTCAAAATGATATAACTCATAATAATACATCTTATAAACTGATCCTTCTCATGTTTTATAGTATAAGGCTATAAAATTATTTGAATAACGACAGAATGAAATGCAAATGAAATACGAAACAGTTTTTAAGTATGCTGTTTTGGAATATTATAATTGCACCAAGAGCTACGTATATTACATACGTATTACGTATATTTTTTATATTGTAGTTTGGCGATTTTAAAGTCCTCTTAGAAATTAACTCCAAAAATATTTTGTCAGATAAGATCTGATATATATCATATCATTCGAATAATAAATTATCTTTATTCGAATAAACTTGTAAACAAGTGCTTTTGAATCGTCAACTTTATTGCTGTTTCGAAACGTAGTTTCTACCGAGGGCAGCTAATAAGAAATTCGGAAATGATTTTGTTAAAACTAGTTATAGGTACGTTACCCTCTAACACCCTTTGCCAATGTTACATAGTAACAGCCTGTTACTATGCCCACTCCTGGGCTAAGGCCTCCTCTCTCCGTTATTGGAGAGAAGGATTGGAGCTAAGAACTACCCCGCTGCTCTAATGCGGATTCGTTGGTAACACATATCCCTATAATTCTCTAGAGATATGCAGGTTTCCTCACGATGTTTTCTTTCACCGAAAAGCGTGTGATAAATTGCAATTATCAATTGACACATAAGTTTTAATAGAAAAACTCATTGGTGCCTGCCTGGGGTTTGAACCTATGTCGTCTCTCGAGAGTCGCACGGTCTCACCGCTAGGCTATCACAGCTTTAATGTTACATAAGACTGAACTATATGAAGCTTTCGCAAAAAAAATCGACATTTCCCTAGTACTAAAAATGATCATCTGACAAGGTGTAGAATTCCTTACCTATTTGCTAGTTATCACATTAATATGCACCACTTTTGAACGTATCTACACTTTTTACCGTAAAATATATTTACGCTAATATTACCTATCAAATTATAGAAATAAAAGCAGCTGAAATCTGCAGCTGGAAGTAAAATATAATGAAGTTGCCAGATAACGCATAACTGCACATAGTATGATTGCAAACCACGACAGTCTCAAGATTCCCACAATATTCCTAGTTTTTCTTACAAAGCAAACTTACCACCAAGTAAGTAGGTACTTCATCTAAAATCGAGTATCGATTTTCTCAAACATTTTAATAAGCGATTTTTGTTTTTGTCTTTTATTGATGTAAAATAATAAACAATCACATTTCTATAAGGCTTTTTTGGACAAAATCTAAAGTAAAATAGGTCAGACAAACTACAATGGGTTGAAGCTATAACATATAAGTTGTTTTTTTGTAATCTACGGAAAGGTATCTCCGTAAAGTATAATACAGCTTAGTAACATGTTTATCGCAAAACTCAAAAAGTAATTGTTTAGTGTGTAAAACAACTACTTTTGGAATTTTACATACTCATACTTTTTGTATGAGGCTTTCATGGATTCATTTCCCATGGTAACATTAACCTGAAAATTTCGGATAGTACCTACAGTAAACGTTTTACATTACCTAAGCTTTTACCTCCGCGAGAACCTGCAGAAATGAGAAGATTGGTTAGATTCAGCCTGTACTATATTAATCTATTATAAGTACATTCCATATTTTAAGAAAAAAAAAATCCGATAGCTGCGTAAAGATTTTTAAATTCAACCCACCGCCGCGATAGTTATATATAACAAACATTCTTCCACAGATCGTTTATAATATTAAATACACAAATGCTTACGCTTTCAAAATTTATACAAGATTCAATCGATAACAACCCAAGCTCAATCAACATGAGAAATGGCCGATAATACCTCATTACTGGTAGCTAGAGTCCTGGCCTCCACGGCAGCCATTGTTGCGTGAATAAGCCCATTATTTATGTACTATTAGGCACAATCTATACTTAAGTTTAACCATTTACATGTAGGTAAAACCGCCCACACAACGCCACCATGAATTTCTAAATAGCATGCGCTACCTTGGATTAATCCCAAACTTCGTTTAATGAACGAATGAGTCTTTAAGAACCTGTAAATATATATTTTTTGTTTCTTTCATATGGATTCTGTACCTAATTGAGTATATTTGTAATAGGTAATATAATTTGGAATCAAAAATTAACTTAACTTTGGGTGAAGCAACGTGATTACACGTCTAGTTTGATAAACACTTCTTGCACACAATCGAGAAAAAAGATGCAGATTGTACGCAACCAGTCATACTCTACCCTTCATACAAAGCACCAGTAACTCACTATGAGATTTGAAACGCACCGTAGGAAATGCGAAACCAAATAGAAATAAGAAGGAAAAAGAAGAATAGAAGTTTCCTTTATAGGGGATACTTTTAAAAATAACACTTTACAATAAGTGGTAAATTACTAAACAGATTTAAAGATTTTTAGTGTCATCTATTTATTATGAATTAATGTTAAAACCAATTAACATGAATACATCTATACATGTTATAAACAAATTTCCCAAAAGCTGGTCTGTCTGTATGTGATCGACTTTCTCAAAATCTACGGAACGGATTTTTGTACGGTTATTACGAAAAGATAAAGCAATTCTTAAGGAAGGTTTAAGGTAATAGTGCATTACGGTTTTGTGTAAATTAACTGAAATATAACGCGGTAAAAACTTAGGAATACACTGATTTTCCCTGCTAGCTGTACATAAATGAAAGTATTTAAAGCAATTAAATCAAATCAAATCAAAACATTTTATTAATAACGTCACAGTAAAGTTGATAACAGTAAAGATATACAAGAATAATAAAAAAATATACAGAAATGTGACTTTACGAATTGGAACACCAAATCGTATATACTAATATAAAAACCTATCATCCCGACATTACGTACATTTTTAGCTCTCTATAGATGAACCCGAGATGACTGGCTATCAATTAATACGTATGTATCATTACATGAAACAGATAGTGGTAGTCGAAATGTAAATATGTACTTTTTTTAACTTTAGTGAAGAGGACTTTCGAGATTACTGCATACAAGCCCTACACTTGCGGTTATCCCACTCCACGAATGCATTCACACCGGCCCATTCAACAGCATGCAGTTGCGTGTATTTAAGCTTTTATCGGGGCCCGGCCATAAATCGCTGCGCAGGCGCAAGTAATCCGCACCCCTCGCCCCGCCGCCGGCTATAAACAGAAGTCAACGTGTTGGACTTATAAATCCTGCTCTTAACTATTGTATCTTACGCCACAATAATGAAGTTAGCTCGTTCGTGGAGAATTATGCTCACCACGTGGGTGGCCGACGCGGTCGGAATGAATCCTCGAAGATTATGTGTTGGAGGCGTTGCGATTTTTTGTTGTTCAGCGTTGACATTAGAGGTTACGCAGCCGGTACGAGGTCGTCTGAAAAAACAAAAGACTATTTGGGTGCAGAACTAATCTAATCTAGGGTAGGGGACGCCTGTCGGTACAGGGCGGGTGGTCAGCTCCAATACTGGACTATTCCACCCATCGGGTGCAGAACTAACTAATAACTAATTTCTCTTGCACTCGCTAACTTGTATAGCGAATTTTCTCGTTTCCGATTTCAACTTCGTCAATAAATAAATAAATAAATAAATAAATAAATAAATAAATATATGGAACATTTACACACACGGTCGTCAGTCCCCAAAGTAAGTAACTTAATACTTGTGTTATGGGTGACGGACAACTGGTAGATATACTACATATATAAGTTTAAATACATACTTAAATACAAATACACACCCAGACTCGAAGAACCAACAATTTGTTTATAGAAAATGTTGGCCCTCGGCGGGAATCGAACCCACGACCCGCGGAGCTGAAGGCAGGGTCACTACCCACAGCGCCAATGACGTCTTCGTTTATTTTATTTACAGCGAATAAGCCAAATGATCTTAACATTTAAGGATGACTTCCTAAATTATATTTTAGTCTACTCTAAGAAAGCATCCTAAAATCCTAAGTTTTATAAGATAGTTTTATAGTATTCAGTTAAAACTGAGCTCAAAAATGAATTTAAAACTATTCTATAAAAATTAGGTATCATCGTATCTTTATGTAATTTTATATGAAATATAAATGTTATGAAAGCCACTTTTACAAACTAATTTGGAATTTATAAAGTTCTCTATTTATTTTTTTATTTGAGAGATTCCTTTTAACCCGCATTTGAGCAGTGTGGTAGGACTCCATATTCATATAAATTTCCCCATTTTAATTAAAGTGCGACATGATTACTTAATTTATCTAACGATACGAGTATGTTACTTTGATGTATTCAAAAGGCTACCTACTCCTTTTTTTAATCAATCCTCCTTACCGGGAATCAAAATTCATCTATACCTTGTTGAAGCAGAATAACGTCTTTACATTTAGTCGAATGTAAAACTTCAACAATTAAATAAATAATTCGATAATTCGCAAATGATTATATACGGTAATTATTAGTTTTTGATTGTTAATGCGTTTCCGTAAACGTTAATATTTTGCCACTTTTAAGTGCAATAATTAATTCAAATTTTTTTTCAAATTCAATTGAAATATTGACTACCAAGAAAATAATTTTAGTAAAATAATTTATGGAAAATATTTCTTCAATTAAAGAATAGTTAAAATATTTAAGCATTTAAATGTATAAATATACATTTAAGTAATGTAAATGTTATAAATAATTTATATTAGTTGAATAAAACAATTCACGTAAGAATAAGTAAAAAATGTTAAATAAGTTAATCAAATCTAAGCCTTTAATAAGCAATACCAGGTGTACGTAAACCTACATTTAATGGTTATGAATATAAACTTTAGTATTCATTAACGATATTTTACACCTTTATATACATGTCAATTAATATTTTTATGACTGAGCGCGTTAGAAATAACATTTAATTATTATAATATACAAACATCAATTAAAATATGCAAAATTGCTTATAAAAAATATTCATATTCATGTAAATATATCCATCAATCCTAGGCGTTAAAGTGTCCGAATAGAGTCATTCGGACTTTAAAGATTATAACTAAAGGACTATATAATTCAAATTCAATTTCAAAACCAAAATATTATTTATTCTTATATAACTAAATTATATAATTACTAGTTACATTTAATTATTACTAATCTTGTTGATTCTGTCATGAACACAGTTAAAGCGCTGAGGAAGCTACTAAGGCTTTTTATCTCAATACTGAAACCAAAGGGAAAGTCGCGGGCACGTTGTTGATATATAATATATATATTTGGGCAGCGTTGATCGTGGCTTTGAAGTAAAATAATTAACAGTAGAAGTCACCTACATTGCTCGAGCGGATTAGCTCTAGAAACGTAACAGACCTACAATTTACCTAGGTATTACTTAAATTTTCATACCATTGAATTAGTTTCGAATAAAAAATAGTTGAAGGTAGTAGAAACGTTCAAACGTTTTAAAAATCATTATAATATATAGTCCCAGCAGGCCTACCATGAACTCTTATTGCAACTCAATTGAAGACGTGAACTAAATTGTTTTCCTTTTTATACCATCACGTCTTAAAGACGCACACTTTAAGTCGTTGCCGAATGAGTGTTCGGAATGCCGGAATGTCGAACTTCATGGTGGAACTTTTAGATAACGATTTAAGTCAAAGTCAGTACCTAAACCGAACCTCTTTCTTTTCGTACCATGAAGTATGTCTGCATTGGGGTCGCAATGTTTGAAAAGGATAACGTTATATGAACTATAAATAACTGTCTCTACTACTCACGCGTTTTTAGGACGCATTCCGAACGCTCATTCGGCAACTACTTAAAATGTGCGTCTTTAAAACGTCATGGTATGAAAAAGCAAAACAATTTAGTTTACGTCTTCAATTGAGTTGCAATAAGAGTTCATGGTAGGCCTGCAGGTAAGACGAGGTAGGCGCGGGTAAATGCGTGACGAACGACTGTGAACCGAGCACCGAAGAGGCGTGCGTAATCGCTGCTATTCGTAAGCGTATAAACAAACACTCGTACGCGACACTAAAAAACCGATATATTTCAACAAACTTTTATATCCGTTCGCTCCAACTTAAAATATATTACGTTTTCTTTAGCACCTTTTGTATCTTTTAGTGCGTTGTCCCCACTTTTATGGGTGCAAGGCGGTTGTAAATCATTGTAGTAGAAGTGGTGTACAATCGTAAACAATATGCGTCCCGCAGGGCGCTGGGGGACCGCGGCCGGTCGATTGCGGGCGCAAGCTGCTCGACCGTTTGAAAACAACCCACGAGAACCTCATTTGATCTATCTCATGTAACACCGGCTACTTTGAACGAACATTTCGACCACACCACAGAAGAAGTTTAACTAAAGTTGTAGGGATATACCAGAGTAGGGGAGCCAGTTGTGTACACCGAAACAAATTAAAGATCAAATGACAGGTATGTCTGTATCTCTTTCTTACGAATAGATATGCGAGTGGTTTCGCCCACGTGGAAATCCGTGTGTCACAAAATTTTTCCCGAATTGAAATTTTAAACATAAAAGTAGTTATTCTGAGTTAATCATAAGAGACAGAGACATACTATCGAAAACTTTTGTCTAGTATTTTGGTAGATTCACAATTCTCTAGTACATTACAATAATGTACCTCTGTTGGTTTACGCGGCGCACGCGACTAAAGCATCCAAAAGCGTTTTTTTACAGCGCGCGCCCTCTTCAACACAATTTACATAAAATCGTCATGTATATTACTATTAACCTCAACTTTTCGAAAGAGTTGCACTATATTTTGGTAAAAACCGTACAAAAATCTGCTCAGTAAATTTTGAGTAAATCGATCACATAAAGACAGACAGCTTTTAGAGACTTTGTTTTATAATAAGTATTAGACAAAGATAAGAATGGATCTCTCATCTTCCCTCATCTTTATTATTACTTTTGATCAGAATTGAATTAAACAAGCGCGCTAAGACATCACTTACCAACAAGCACGATTGCAGTTAATTAAATGCTTAATCGTTTACAAGGCGAACGTTTTCGTGCCTTTAAAAATTTTAAAAAGATAAAAAAGCTTAATAAATGTTACAATGTTACAGAAGTATTGTTAGCGCGAGTTGCCAATCCTGCATGTACCTATAAAGGTGATGTATATAATAGACAAAGTAGGAACCGACATAAGCTTGCGACTCCTGCTTCTATAATAAAATTCCGAAATCAATTTTGGCCATGCCAGTACAGCAATTAAAAACCACTGTTAAAAAGAAGCTGATACAGGAAGCCTACTATAGTGTTGAAGATTACTTAGATGATAAAGATGTGTGGATATAGGTGCAAATTATATTATGGGTGGCTACTGTTGGGTACACAAAACTCACTATCCAAATAAATCTATTTATTTACAGTTAATTATAATTATCCTTATACTACGTACTATGCCAAAATCTTCAATACTAATGGCGTCCGATCCCACCGAAGTTAGGTAGGGAAAGGCGAGGTGACGCGAAGTTTCTTTCCCAGGCGTGGAACACTACACTTCCGGTGTCGAGTGAAGTTTGGGAAAGCGGCAATCGCTGAGTGGTGGACGTAACATGCACTTCTACCCTGTACAAGACAGTAATAAATAAATGTAACTAGTTCTAAGATTTATATTTTAAAAAGATCAACCGCCGAGTTTCTTGCTGGTTCTTCTCGGTAGGGACAGCTTTCCGAATAAGCAGTAAAGTTGACGATTCAAAAGCACTTGTTTACTTGAATAAATAATATTTTGAATTTGAATTGAATTTGAATATAAAAAAGACAGTGCTTTCTGTATTTAGTATTACATGGATGTTATTTCATCGTTACTAATAGAAATATCGTTCATGGGCTCCAAAAATCACGTTCTGAGAAAAATAGCTTTAAAGTTTTCATTTCTAAGGAAAATGCACGAAAAATGTTTTAGTATGCTTATACAGACGACTTAATATTGGAGTCCTGCCGGTATTGCTGCTGAAAGAATGTATGTTATAACATTTACAATTATTTCTGACAGTCCTACCTATTCCTTATTTGTCCATAAAAGGCGTTTTTTGAGTTTTGCCACTATTGCATCCAACGAGCGATATATTCTCACTGCTATCTAGTAAATAAAGTGAATTAGAAGATGTCTATATTGATAATTGTCTCTTGCCAACCTCAGGTTGTCATCTATAAAATGTTTACAGACGGCAAGACTTATAAAATTGTGTTATTGACTAAACGATGCATAGCGAATGTAACTGAAGGAATATTAAGTAATAAAAAAGCTCGTTATTAACAACAAAGGAAACAATTTCCACGTCGGGGCTGAATGTGGACATTACATTACCGATAACAGTTAATCCGAGACGCGCCAGCTGTAAATTAAACTTTATATCATTTTTAACGACCACTTCGAATGGTGTTTTGATTGCGGTCGGCTGGAGGCGTCGACAACTCGACATGTCGATAAGGCGACAGTTATCGCGCGACACAAAAAACGCGCGTTTTATAGCCAAAAAAGCGACTCACGCGCACCACTGAAGTCCTAACCCCCGTCAACAGGCTTAGACTTAAAAATTTTATGTGGATTCCTACACCGCAACACACTTCAATTTTACGAGCATCGATATAGGCCTCACTTGACGTTATAGGACGTCATCAATAATTTTTTAGTATCTACCTAATAGCTGTTTTGTAACGTCTTATAGAGTTTCACGTGGTTTCACGCGCGTACGTTTCTACATAAAACGGATAATTTATACCTGTGTTAAATTATTCATTTTTTCTAGAGTTATAATTATTTTTAACTCACTGCTAACAGGTCCGTATAAATCCGAGATGTGAGATTTTTTGCTTTCCTTTTATTATTTATGATTTTACTCTCATTAGCCACAAGCCATTGCGCTAAACCAAGCGTGTTTTTATATATCTTGTATCTTATGTTTTATAGTATTATGTGATCTAAGTATATCTCTAAAAAGCGTCTTATCTAAAACGTGCGCCCTCTTCATCATCATTTACATAAAATCGTCATGTTTATTTCTATTAACCTAAACCTTCCGGAAAGGTAGCACTATATTTTAGTAAAAACCGTACAAAAATCCGATCAGTAGATTTTGAGAAAATCTTACATACAGACAGACAGCTTTTGGAGACTTTGTTTTATATAAGTATTAGACAAAGATAAGTATGGTTCTCTCATCTTCCCTCTCTTGTTATTTTGTTGACACACACTCCCCCACTAAAATCTAAACTAAACTACTTTAAACTTATGTTTTATAGTACGATCTAAGTATATCTATTTTCACTTCGTTTGACCAATTCGTACATAATAAAATAGAAATGACAATTTTTACAATTATTTTCTTTCCCATCAACTAATGGATTCTCAGAAAACATTAACATATCAATAACCTACTTATCCACGTCGCTGTGCATTTCATTTAGCATTTCACACCAAACTATTATCCCATTCTAAAATCATATAAACATCCAAAATGAAAAGAACTGCTTAGATCTGAGGTAATTTAATAAAACCCAAAGAAAATTTAATTGTTAAAAAAAATAGAAAGGAACTCATTATCAAATTAGAGTGCAATTTTTGCAAAATCAACTTGAATTTGATTATCTATTATAATGTCTCCATAACCATGGAATAATGGCTCCAGCCTTCATTACACGGTTCTTGAGCACAAGTAGAGCGCTGCCCTCTAAAACATTAAAACATTAAAACTAGCCACATATTTTAAATAATCAATACGAAAACAAAGAAGTAAAATGTAAAACGCGTATTCCGAAAAAAAAACCTATCACTTTAAATATGGTGATATCATATTTAACGGAAAACACGAATGTCTTAAAACATATTGCTATATTAAATTTCATCTGTCCATCTGAAAACGAATATGAGTAAAAGCCTTTATGCCTTATATGCCTTCCTCTATGCCTTCGGAAAAAACTTGAAAAAGATTGCGAAGTACAAAAGCATTTATGAATCTCTTGTGTAATATAGAAATTCTTGACTGTACATTCAGACTGGTAATTTAAATATTTAAGTTTTTAGCTATTCTCTATATTATTATCTATATTTTAAGCCTTCAGTTCTGCGGGTCGCGGGTTCAATTCCCGCCGATAGCCAACATTTCCTATTTCGAATTTAATTACAGAACTTGTTGGTTCTTCGAGTCTGGGTCTATTTATGTATTTAAGTATTTATTTAACATATATATCTATATATATCCAGTTTTCTGTTACCCATTACACATTGTCGCATATATTTACCTATATTATATTAGGTCCTTACATATGAAATGGGCGTTTTGTCGTACTGGCCACTTTGATCTCAAATATTACCTTTATGGTTAGGAATTCCAAATTCAAATATTCTATTTTTTTAAAGCTGTTTTTGTTCTTCTGTACCTAATACTGTGCTATATATAATACATTTGTTAATAAAATGCATATTTTAAAAAATATATGAAATCTTCAGATATATAAATAACATTAGGATTAAGTTAAATCTAAGAAATACATCGAAAAAACTTTTCTCGCAAAACACTTCATAATTGAACGATCCCTAAACATTTGTATATAATTGAGTCGGTTTATTTATGGCAATACTAAATTATTGATTCTAACAAAGCATTTTCCTCGTTCTAAACAAGGTGTGATTTAACGCTCAATGATATATTTAACGCGGCAAATAAACCGTGAAATGAGACCACAAAACACGTAAAGAGCATCAAGTGATAACAAAGAGTCAACCATTAATCTCTCATTGTGCGACGTCGTCGAACGTCCCGTTTTGTTTGGGTTCGTACCGATTTATTTCAGACGCTCGTTTGCACTGTCCTATTGTCCTAAACGATCGGGTGTGATCGCATACAAAGAAAGCTACAAATGGGGCGAAAATCACAGACCATACATCATATTTGTGTACACAAACCATAAATTCGGTCCAACGGTGAGACGAATTTGAATTAAAACTATATTAATGATCGCGCAAAGCCAATTATATAAGGCGACCAAAGTATAATAAAATGATAAAATTATTTAGCTAAGTGTAGGAAGCAGAGAGCATGCGACTCTTTTGAGAGAGTCATAGGTTCAAACCCAGGAAGGCTGCGTGTTTTTCTGTTAAAACTCATCTATCTATCGTCTATGGATAATTGCAATTTATCACACGTGTTCGATGACAAAAACATGTGGAAATGTGCATATTTCTAGAGAATTTTGAGGATATGTGTAACCTACCAATCCGCATTGGAGCAGCGTGGTGGGATTCAGCTAGCTCCAACCCTTGGAGTAGTGCAGTGGATTAGTAAACAGGGCGTTACTTTACTTTTTTTTAAGGAAGCAGAAACCGTTCTTATAACTTATACACGTTTACACGTTAACTTATAACTTATACAGGTTTAGTTACCGCATGTATCACAAAACACCAACACCAACACCAACAACACAATACACAAGCACTACAAAATCCCTACGACATAACATATTCACTACAACAATCTCTACGATTGTTTCGCCCCGTAATCGAAGCATTATCAGGAGATAGGCGCAAAGTAACCCTTCATCTATAAATTATGTACAAAGCGACTTAATATTTACATTAAGTCACTAAACATATTTACTTTAATATATTTCAGTAAATATATTAAAGTATACCCCTGCTACAATGTAGTAATCGTTAAAATGGATTACGACTTTAATCACAAAAAAATAAGTTATAATTAATTCCCAAAGTTTATTATTCATTTTAAACAACAATGACATTATTTACAACATAAGATATACAATTTTATTGATTTTTGCTTAATTATATCATTTTAACACAGTGTGAAAATGGTCACCACATTTTAAAAAATAACAACATAAGCCGATAACGTCATAAATCATTCTGATTTAGTTCTGTTCAATTAAAAAAGCCCTGATAATACAGGAACCGGTGTGAGTGGGTGCATGTCAATACATTCAGCAATTATATAAAAGTAGCTTTTACCCGCAACTTCGCACTGTTCGTACGCTGTTCAAGGTTCGTAGCTACTGTCACTCTCCAACCCTGCAAATATCTCCACCACATTAATCAAATCGATCCGCGAAGATTGAGATGAGAGACTTATCTTTTCTCAAGGGCATAGTTTAATTATTTAAATAAATATACGTATGACAAATAAACAAAAACCTAACATATAAAAACATTCTTAAAACAACTTTTTAAAAATAAGGCAAACAGAGTAATATAGAACCTATTTATTTAATTTACAGATTTAACTTAGACACAGTGAATAAAACCATTTCAAGCGTTTCTCAATCTCCTGCTTTTCCCGTAGAAAAACACGGTTTTTTATAGCCTATGTGCTATACCGGTATATAAGCATTAATTGTGCCAAATGTTATCGATTTTGGGTCAGCGAATTCGCCGTGAAAGAATAACAAACATATATCCATACTCACAAACTTTCGCATTTTCATATTAGTTAGATAATTTTAAATTATTTATATGATTTATAGAAGCAGGCGTTACTTTGCGGAATTCCATATTACAAGCAATATAATACACACATTGTATCACCATCATACACATTGTCTTTACATGCATTCACTTAACCCGTGCGGATTATAGCAAAGTAGTTAGTTCTGTTATATTGCTTGTAATTTTAAATTGTTAAAATTAAACTGGTAGCGGTGAGTTATAAAGCAAGTAATTTCAATGGGCCCAATACACTTGCGAGTTATGGGTAACGTGCGCCTAGGGGCCCATCGCTCATCAGCTAAACGTAAGGAATTTGTTAAATTTAAAGTTCCTTTTGTCAAACCGTCATCCTCGGGAATGAGAGGATCACGAATAAGAACTCCATACCTGTTGAATTTGTAGGACTATTTGACAGAATATTATTTATTTTATAAACTTTATTATATTCTCGTTGTATGTTCGTTAATAATCATATTATTTATACAATTCAGTAAATTATTTTTCAATGTTGATTTCCTTACCATTACATAAGATGTCAATCTCTTTACGTAGACCTACGTACCTTCATAAAATTTTTGGAAAAATGTATGTAAAGATATATTTTTTCAATATTTTGATGATGTAATAGATGTACTGACCTTTACTTTATGTTTTTTTTTAAAGTTAAAGACGTTGCATTATCTTTAGATAATGCAACGCCTTTAACCACTTGAGTTTTTGTCACACACCCGAATAATATAACAAGTTGTCATCTACGCATATAAAAAAAGGAAGTAAATATATATGTTCCTTATAGACTTAGATATAGGTGGACTGATATTAATGAAATTTTCAGACAATATTTAGGATGATTCACAGCGGATTATCATGTTCAGTTTGGGGGCGATCGGGGTATTCTTTTTATAATACAAAGCAATACTTCCGGATGGATTAGATTAATAAAACATTACTGTTATATGTAAATTATGTCGAAGAGGTCGCACGGTTATACAAACGCCTGTTGGGAGCTTTACTCGCATGCGCCGTATAAACCAGCAGAGATACTCTAAAGTAATGTACAAGAGAATTGTAGATCTATAAAAATACAACAAAAAAGGTCTGTGACAGCCTGTCTATTTCTTATAGTTAATTCAGGATAACTACTTTTATGTTCATAATTTCAATTCGGGAAAAAATTTGTGACACACTGATTATCACACGGAAGATGCTGCTGGCATAGCTAGATATCTATATAGCAAACTTCCCGCTCTATGTAGCATAATTTTTTTAAGCACAAGTTAAGCAAGAGTGACATGTCCCATAAAAAGATATTATAAACATAGTGCCTCTTGTCCCACGAGACTACCCGCTTCTCATGCTCTCAATTGACAGACTGACGTGTGACGGCCATTGTCATGCTGACATGTTGACACTGTCAAACTTGACTTCTGTCGGATTCCGCATGTAAATACGGAAATATTACCCTCTGCATAGCACAATGCATGGACAAATTAAATAATAGAAAAATAAACCAACTCACATGTAAAGACAGCTGCCGTTATTTTCTTATTACGTTAGTTTTTTATTTAGCAATAATATTCCCGAAATCTCGTTTTATTAAAGCGATAGTAGAAGCCGTATGCATTTTCGCAATGTCGAATTTTTTTTATTGTACATGTAAGTTGGACACTTATTGTTTCAATATGTTATTTACGAATGCAAAGAACATATACTCCTTATATATAATATAAAATAAAGTCTGCAGCTGTCTGTTTTTATGTGATTGATTTTATCACAACCTACGTAACTTATTTTTATTCGGTTTTTACTAAAAGGTGCAATTCTTAAGAACGGTTTAGGTTAATAGTGTATCCTCTGGAACGGCTAAACCGATTTTGATGGGACTACGATTGTAAGATAAAGTAAGGTGTAGAGCAACTTATAGGCTACTTTTTATCCTAGAATTCCCACGGGAACGAGATTTACCCAGAAAAACTTTATGACACACTGACACAAAACGAGTATAATGCAAATTTATTTCGCATCAACTAAAGAAAGTATGAAGTGCCTGCAAAAAATATTCAGCATTATCTATGTAATATGAATACAAAAGTAAATTAATACTATATATATTTGAAAGGTATCAATAAGTTCACAATTCGAATTTGCTACCATATTCTTAGGAAAGTATCATCAATGAATTGTTTTAAAAGTAATATTACTTCTAACATCTGTGTCAAAAAAATAGATATATAGATATAATATAATCGTAACCGAAACTTTCAAGTAGAAATATTATAGGAAAGTCGTTCTTTAAAGACGTAAATATTTAAGTCACGATAGCGTTTCAACGTCCGGAAATGAAACAGCTTAAAAATAATTTAAGGCGAGACCATTGTGGGCGACAACACGGCCATAAATAAAGCGAATTGTTGTCCCGTTGAATATTTCTAAACAACATTAGAGTTGAATGTTTGAATTGTCACTTTGTCACCATTTTGGTTAGAAAGAGGCTCTGCTGGATACAGGGTGGGTGAGCGCGGGGGGCGCTCTCCAGGGGTCATACTGACCTGTGCCTGTTTCTGTATAAATGTTTTTTTTTATTTCTGCATTGTAAAGAAGTGTTGACATTTTTTATTGGAATGCGTTTAATGAAGCGTGCTACATTAATGTGCCTTTGAGTTCGACTGAATCGTATTGACTAAAGTTATTGACAGCGCTGAAAAAATATTGAATACTACCATTTTCTCGCTCTCACTATAGATACCTATATAAATATTGTCAGATCAGAATAAGTATGACGAAGTGAATGGATCAAGAAATGAAGTGATTTATCTATCATTGCCAGATTAAGCCAGATTTCTCTATACGAATACAAAAGTCGCCCCCATTTACGCGCAAAACTAATATTATATTAAGAAAGATTAATCGAGATTATAGTTCAACACATAAAGATTAGTATCCTCGGGCCTCTTATTTATTATTTATTTATTTAGTATATATTAAAAAGAAAAATAGCAACAACAAAAAGATACAAAAAAAATCATAGACCACACTTCAACCACAATCAACCACACTTTTTTCACTTAAACTAACTAGTAACATGTAACAGTAGGTACACTTGACAAAAAATAACTTATAAAAGTTTATTTAAATAAAGCGATTTTTTGTGTTCTAGTTTCAAAACTTAGATTTTCATCATGCAAGAAGTGCACAAACGTTGGTCATGATGGTATTTTAAAACTTGACCTTCGTGACGTTATATCATATTTATAGTCTATCGTAGACAGAAAAATAAAACTGCCATTAATATTTATTAGCTGCTTTATTATTATATTTATTATTTATTTATAAGTTGACACAAAACGTTGTCGCGGACATATTTATATTACATAGTAGCTATGCCAACAGTTCCGTCCGTATGGAAATCAGTGTCACGAATTTTCCCGATTGAATTAAATCGAATATTTTTTTTTATTGAAGTTTTAAACATAAAAGTAGTTATTGTGAGTAAACCATAAAAGATAGAGACATGTCTTAGCGGCGTTTGTGGATCATTTTTGTATATCTACAATTCTCTAGTACATTAATCTAGTGAATCTCGTCATTAGCATCTTTAAAGACTCTCTTTCTTTGCACATTTTCAAACTTAGGCTAAAGCAACACTACCTTTCCTCGCTGTCATAATTTATATCTATGTAGGTTTATTATACTTTGTATTAGTATTAGTGTATTATCTTGTATTTTATATATATGTATTCTATTTTATGATTATAAGAAAGTAAGTTTATCCATATTTAATTTATAATTGTTTATTGTGTTTTTAATAATTTATCTTTTTACTATTAATGTACCTATACTACGTATTCACTTACTATCAAACCACCAATGGTCGCTGCCAGAGATCTCTTATAGAGATAAGTAATCCTTTGTACTTGTTTTCTTTACCTGTATTTTCTTATATATTTTAATTTTGGTACATAAATATATAAATAAAAAAATTAATCTCTGATGGTTTACACGGCGTACGCAAATAAAATCCAAAACAGGTGAGTTTACAACATAACACGGCTACGTATTATTAAATTAAACCTTTCGGAAAAATTGCACTATCGTTGAGTAAAAATTGTAAAAAAATCCGTTCTGTAGATTTCAACAAAATCGATCACATACAGACGGACAGGATTTAGGAATTTTGTTTTATAATAATTATATAGACAAACATTTACATGCTAATGTGGACAACTATAAATAAAGTTTTAAAATGTATCAAAATACACAGATTAAAAATTAGAATATCAAATTATTATTTAAATATCGAACGTTAAGATACATTCGGCAAAACCGTCGATTCTATTAAAAGCGTCATCATTAATTCAGAAAACGATGATACTGTCATCATCGTTTAAAAAAAAGGAAGTCCACTGTAGCCATTAATAGACAGCTTCTCACGTTCATAATTTAAATACAGTATATTTACTTATAATGTTTCTAACATCTACACTTATTATAAAACAATGTCCCCAAAAACTCTGTATGTGATCGATTTCTCAAAATCTACTGTACAAATTTTTGTACGCTTTTTACTTAAACATAGTAAAATTCTTCCGGAAAGTTTAGGTTAATAGTTACGGTTTTATGTAAATTGTGTTGGAGATGTCGCGCAGATATAAAAAAAAACTCGCCTGCTGGGAGCTTTACTCACGTGCGTCGCTTAAACTTACAGGGATACATAAAATTAATCTACTAAAGAATTATATATCTACAAAAATATTATTAAAAAAGTCCGCGACAGCATGTTTTTATCTCTAATGATTTATTCACAATAACTACTTTACGTTCCAAAATTCAATTAATGCATTATTTTTTGTCAAGGCATTCTTAGGTAGGTATTTTTCATTCTTCCATTAAATTTTGGTTTATTTTATACATTAAACTTGGAATAAAATAAATAGGTCATAAATAAAATAAAACATACGCGGAGAAAACTTTGTGACACTGATTCCCTCGTGGGCAACGGCACGCGTACAGCTAGTTATTAATATATTCATTTATAATGTTGTAAATAACATAAGCAGTCTAATTATATTATAAACTAATATAATATTTATTTATCAAGAATATACTATGTACTATAGCTAAATTAAATTAACAGGTTCCAATACGTCCTAAAAATTAAAACAGTGTATACCTCATATTTAGCCTGTGTTACAAATTTATAGGGGAAAACTTTTCCGTCATGATTATCTGTGTAACTCCATAGAGTAGGCAAAACTTCCCCTGACACGTGTCTATGGAGTGAACTCACAGGAGAGCAAACTGTTTGGAAAAAAGATCATTATTTGGGATTTAACAACTACGAGTATATAGGAATGTATCATTTAGAATAAAGAGTTCTAGACGTTAAAATTGCTAATGGACGTCAGTGGCCTAATCTGTTGTTTCGTGAGATGTCTTTGCTGTGCTAAAGACCTGAAGTCATCACTTTCAATTCTATTGGTATATATACAACCAAGCGATACAATAAGAAATTATTGAAAAAAAATTTCTAAGTATACGAGTGTTAGCGGTCAGTTTGACCTATATTTCTCTGTATATGATATATATGCCTATAACTGACCTATTGAATTCGGAATCAGTGAGTCGAAATACACACCCATAGCTAAGTCCGGTAAAATGCACTTTTCACTTTTATTTCTGCGCCGTCATAATTTACATACGGTTATCTCTATCCTAGTTTCACTTAAAGACATGTATACTGTAATCTTTGTTTAAGACTAATAATATCTATTCGACCTGACATTGACATTCTTCTTTCCTCCTGAGACCTTCACATGTTTTAACCGCAACGCTGTGTATTACCTGCTTATTGCTAAGGCTTTATAGAATTACGCATGTAGTGTTCAAGTAATCTTCAGTTTTAAGGCTTCTATACAACGAGCTGTTATAATTCCCTTAGGTGTGACTAATCTGGATAACAAATGATATTACTGGAAAACGTCGGGTAAAGTTAGAAACTGCATTAATGTGAAGGTTTTCTAAAACTAATATGAATTTTATTATAACTATTAACTGAGTCTATTTACGATACTATTGTACAGTTATAGGAAATAGTGTCTAGTGATTGAGAATCCGTAACATCAAATAATAAACAAAGGGAAGTGACCCAGGTTTGAAGGAAAAACATCACCATAAACAATTATTTATATAGACTTCCATGAATCAAATGTATAATAAGTGTAATAAATGTAATCGTATACACTGCCTTTAAGTCGTCAAAAAATTCTCATGCTTTACAATGTTGTACGGCGTGCAACATAGCGTTCAATAAAAATCAAACAACTTTTTTCCTTTAGATATATTTGGAAAATCCTCCAAAATACATAAATATATACCTACAGGAGTTACGTGTTATTCGTAATAAAGTAGCTACTTGTTATCCCACAACAGGATGAAGGCCGCTTCTCTTCTTTCTTCTTCAAAGAAGAGTGGGCGGTGGTTGTATGCTCTAGCATACAACCACCGCCCTGCAATGTTGCAATGCACTAAGACATATCCTATAAATTATCCAGAGCTGTAAATTTCCTCACTATTAGGTTCCTGTGTATAGAAAAACCATGAATACCCCGTTGAACCTGCGAGCTCCTGTCAAAAGCACACAAGCTCATCGTTCGGTTACCACGGTAAGCCGCTGCGCCTCTCTTATTAGTAATAAATAATGAGACACAATCTTCTAAGTCGTACAATTATAGATAGTGTAAGGGGACCGAGATCCGCCCCAACTATTAGCTTCGTTTATCTTCCCTCTGTCCACTAATCCGGCGGGGAAGTGGCTAAATATCTTGTACAAATAAACAATACGATTGCATTGTTGTTAGTAGGGGGAGTGAGTAGCTGTTGCGAATCGGATTACGCGGCGTGTGGTGTGCCTAATTAAAAGAAAGATTTATTGTGCGATCTGGAACAAAAGTACTTAGGATATCATATGCTGATTGTATAAATTAAGTATTTTTTTAATGTATATTTTATATTCTATGTGCTATCTACATAAAATATTTTTTTTAGCATAATCGTTTATAATAGCATTTACGCCGTGTGGTATCCGACAGAATAGAATAGACCACCCTCCTTTTTTACCAACTTGTCGTAAGGGGCGACTAAGGTAAGTTGACGTCAGGCAGGCGGGCGGTCGTAAAATACGTAGCCAAATCATGTGACAACATGTTTGTAACATATTGTACCGACCCCACTTAGAGTGGGATAAGGCCAGAAGAATGATGATGATGTTTATAATAGCATTTAAATCGTTATAGAAAAAGTAAGTCAAGTAAGTTTTGGGATTTAAATCTACTACAATGGAAATATAAAGGCTCTAAAACTTTTGCGCATAAGAAAACATAATAAAAACAAGTTCTTAACTAAACTTATAATGCTGAAATCTATACTGTGTAAATTTGCAATGCCGTCATACTCGTATGATCACGTGAAATTATTCTCGACAATAGAATGGGCGATATTGTCATAATATTGGGATTATCATAAATAAAGTATGACTTGAATATATTGTAATTTTTCAGTTGATACACCTTACGTAAAATGAGCTGTATAAGCTAAAACTGTCGCATGTTTTCTTAGCGTAGATATCTGAAAACAAACAGACAATGTAATTTAAAAGACTTCAATTAAACTACCTGGATTTTATATGACATGTATAATATCATTTTCCACATACCAACATGAATATCAATAACAATAGTTACTTTTAAAAAACATCTATACAACAACGAAGGCAAGTCAATCTAAATAAAAACTATATGCTTGTCGGTAGTTCCGGCGGACGGGTTGAATATAATATTTACGATAGTGTTTTACTTTTAATTGATTACTGATAAGCTATTTTCTAAATGTTTTCTAATTGCTTATTAAGTAGATAAAACTACTACCAACTTCTCTCTATTTTCCTTATTCTCCGTTTAATCTCTTTTTTCTTATTTTTAGATAAGATATTCGTCGTTGGATAAAACTAATGAACCAATCTGTACATTCTAATCGAATTTCCCAAACACTGCATATGTGTTATTATTTATTTTTACCAATCCAATTTATCTTATCTTTTTCTTATTAATTTTTAAAATCGTATTGGTAATTTTATTTAAAAAAAATTTTAGTTAATCGATTATTTCCAAGTCACGTCCCTATAACGTACCAACTAGCTTATTGTAAGCTCGACTGGGCGGAGTCGAGCTGACAATAGAGAGGCAGCATTGTTGGTTCATGTAAATTGAATCCGACCTCACTAACTGCTGTTTGTTTTCGGTAGTGGTATGTGACAGCTCTTATACATGCGTATGTATAAATGGAGAGCCGTCTCTACTTACACATACGCCTGTAGGCTATATATTTTGATCTATCTAATAGTATTTTTAATAATATTTCAATATCAGGTTGAGTAGAATAGAACACCCTCATTTCTTTCCGAGGTGTCGTAAAAGGCTACTAAGGTAAGTCGACCCGCCGCGTGGTACCCGGCTGAGTAGAAGAGACCATCCTCTTTCTTACCAAGGTGTTGCAAAATACAAGTAAGGTAAGCTGACGTCAGACAAGCGGCCGGTCGTAAAATACGTAGCCAAATCATGCGACAACATGTTTGTGACATGTTGTGCCGACCTCACTTATAGTGGGATAAGGGAAGGAGAATGATAATAATGAATAATTTTGAAGACATTTTTACATAACATATTATTACGTTACTATTTTTATTTACTACTTAAATAGATATATACCTACACCCAGACTTGAAGAACCAACAAATTGTATTAAGAAAATGTTGGTCTTTGGTGGGAATCGAACCCGCGACCTGCGGAACTCAAGGCAAGATCACTGCCACCAGCCAGCAGTCAGTCAACAATAAACATAAGACAACGCGATCGATAATTGTTTTTCGCTGTAACCAGTTTTTATTATTATTTTTATTTATTTCTTTAACCTATATTTATAAGCTTCATATCCATAAGCCTTGATGACTTTTCTGGATATTGAAAATTCCTCATAGCCATTAGTTATCTGAATACAATAAAGCGCTACAGCGTATATACTAATATTAAAAAATAATAATTAAATGCAACATTTGCAAGTGATATGCTCCACAAGCTGACTTTAGACGAATCGATGCACATGGGGGCCTAACCGTGAAATAACTATTCATGAAGAGAGCAACTGCTACGCTCCCTCGTCTCCAACATTTGAATAAATACAATTAACTTGTTTGTTTTGCTTGCCGTGTCACGCCCAGAAGACATGATTTTCAATACACACTACCATATAAAACACTCTTTCTCTACAATATGTGGTGATGTTAGTTGGGACTTAAAGATAAAGTACCAGATGGTTACTGTATTATCTCACAGCTCGGCAAATTTCTCTTTACTCTTTCAAGAGATAGGAATGAACTTTTGAACCACATTGTTTCAATAAAAGTAAAGTAAAGTAGCGGCCTGTTACAATCCCACTGCTGGGCATAGGCCTCCTCTCTCCGTTTCTGGAGACAAGAGTTGGAGCTAAGACCTACCACGCTGCTCCGATGCGGATTGGTAGGTTACACATATCTCCAGAATTCTCTAGAGATATACAGGTTTCCTCACGATGTTTTCCTTTACCGAAAAGCGTGTGATAAATTGCAATTACTAATTATACACATTAGTTTTAATAGAAAAACTCATTGGTGCCTGCCCGGATTTGAACTAGTGTTTCCCTCGAAAGAGTCGCACGGTCTCACCGCTGGGCTATCACAGCTCATTGTTCCAATGCCGATTGACAAATCCATATTAATATCGATAGTAATATTCATTCTAATATACTTATATTCATATTAATATGATAGGAGAGCTGTGATAGCCCAGCGTTGAGTACGTTCAACTCTTGAGGGTCATGACACTTATCCCGAGCAGGCATGCGAGGAAATCTGATCTCATCGAAAATTCTGGGGGTTATGTGGAACCTATCCGCATTGGAGCAGCCAGGTGAGTATTAACTCTAACGCTTCCCTTCAAAAACGCACAGAAACTTATGGCCAGCAGTAACGACAGGTCGTTACTTACTTTTTAACATAGTAATATTATAAATGCGAAAGTTTGTCTATCACAAACAGAGATATGAGAAACTTTTTTAGGGTTTTCTAAAATCGTCATCATCATTCTCCTGCCCTTATCCCACTCCAAGTGGGGTCGGCACAACATGTTACAAACATGTTGTCACATGATTTTGCTACGTATTTTACGACCGGCCGCCTGCCTGACGTCAACTTACCTTAGTCGCCTTTTGCGACACCTCGGTAAGGAAATGAGGGTGGTCTATTCTATGCAGCCGGATACCACACGGCACATATCTTAGTCGCCTCTTACGACACCTCGGTAAGAACGGAGGATGGCCTATTCTATTCTGCCGGATACCACACGGCTAGGTTTTGTAAAATCGTTACTTACTTCAAAATATCAGACCATAGTGAGACCGAAGCTTAACTAATTATAACCTAACATAGCATAACTATAATATGACGTTTGTGCGTTGTTTTGGAAATCCAAATACTTCTTTTTTCTATAAGATATCGAGGAATTAAGTGAGGAATTGCGACTAATAGTAACATGGCGAGACTCAAAGGCACCGACCGACGAACACTGTTATTATCTCAACACCATCGCACCAACCTAACCCAATCCTTTTTTAGCAGACACCTCCGTCTCCTTCGTTCCCTCTTGAACGAAACGGGACCCCGGGTCATTTATACTAAGCCCGACTCGAGGGCGTTCCCTCGACGATTTATCATTTAGCGTTGCCTACAGACATTATTTGAAACGCATTAAAATCGCGCTTGTGGAAAATTTGTCGGCATCGAAATTACTACTTCTCTCGGAGTGCATAATTTATCGCTTACAAGTCCAACCGCATCCGGTACGCGATTTGATGATTCTAATTAGAATTTCATGACGCTGATGATCGACTTCTGGTTAATTATCACTTAGAAATTAATATTATCTTTTGAAAGATTTTGTAACTTGTTATGTTGGTATTTTACAAAGCGCTCATCGTTGCTTATCCATGTTCATATTGTCTTAAATCATTAACGTATATTAATTTTGTATTTCCTTGTTTTTTTAAAGCTTTTATGCCGAGTGTGTATGTATCTACCTAAAGGTGGAATCTTGCAAGTTAAATTTGCCGATTGAGCTGAAATTTTACATACTAGTCCAATTCTGATGACAATGCATGTTTATGATAAGCATGATATACTGCTGCCAGGATTAAGGTCAGACGAGGGAACTCCTCAACGGTCAACAGCGAATAAATTAAGTTTTGTTTAAAGCTTTTTTAACTTGACTTGTTTAAAATAAGGCTTACATTTCGAACATACAATAACCTTCGTTTTAACATCATTAAACATTTTTTTTTTATGTTTGTTCGAACTTATCTGATTTAAGAAATGTAAGTAAATTGCTCATATGTTTATGAATATAAATTGTAATTACTTATAATTTCTGTGTTAATACCGCTTTATTAACATACATGATATGTCATTCGATATGTTTCGTATTCTATAATCGAAATTTAATATTCTAGAACATATAATATCCTAATTTATAAGCTTTATTTATGCCTAATTTTATAGATATTGGTTTGTCGGATTAGCCGCGAAAGCGCAAGAGATATACAAACACGACAGATATATAATACTAGCTGACCTGGCAAAAATTTGTTTTCCATATAAATTATATTTAGTGAATTTCTGGTGTACATGATAAAAAAATTGGTCAAAAATACTTTTGGGGTGGACAACTTTATCACTTAAGGGTATAAAAAATAAATAGTAATCGATTCTCAGACCTAAATAAATACGCATATAAAATTTCATAAAAAAACGGTCAAGCCGTTTCGATTATTAGTATTCGATTATGAACTAAAATTGTGAGACGAAAACTAACATTGTGTGAGATTTTTTTTAATCTTTATTTTTTTTGACTAAAAACTAACCCTACTTCCTACGACTTAATTGTGTTAGACTTGTTTTATAGACAAGACTAGATGTGCACGCGACTTCTTTCGCGTGGAAATCAATGTGTCACAAAGTTTCACCTCCTTAAATCATGATCCCGCGGGAATTCTAAAATAGAAATGTTGGCGTATATGTTGCTACACGACCTTCTCTATCTTGTGAAAGTCCTATCAAAATCGGTTTAGTTGCTGCTGAGGTTTTACTATCAACCTAAACCTTACTGAAAAATTACATTATTTTGTAGCGAAAACCGTATAAAATCTATTCAATAGAATTTGAGAAAATGTATCAATTACATACAGACAGACTTTTGGGGACTTTTTCAATAATAATAATAATAAAATACTTTAGTGCACAACTAGAAAAAAGAAACAAAAGCAAATTAAAATAATCTTAAAACTTATAAATAGTGCAAAAGCGGCCTTATCACTAATAGTAATCTCTTACAGGCAACCTGACTTAAGAGAAACTAAAACTAGGAGTAGGTATATAGGATGGTGCACAAAATATTAATAAACGTAAATACTTAAGAATAATTACACACTAATACATATTATAATAATTATACACTAATACATATTTAAATATTTATACATGATAATAGATACATACACATACAGTATATATTTAACGCCGTGTGGTATCCGGCAGAATAGAATAGGCCATCCTCCGTTCTTACCGAGGTGTCGTAAGAGGCGACTAAGATATGTGCCGTGTGGTATCCGGCTGCATAGAATAGACCACCCTCATTTCCTTACCGAGGTGTCGCAAAAGGCGACTAAGGTAAGTTGACGTCAGGCAGGCGGCCGTAGCTGAAGTGGCAATGGGCGGGGCACATAGTACGTAGAACCGATGGGCGTTGGGGTCCTAAGGTGCTGGAATGGCGACCCCGCACCGGTAAACGCAGCATTGGAAGACCCCCCACGAAGTGGACAGACGACCTCAAAAAGGTCGCGGAGAGCCGCTGGATCCAAGCGGCACAGGACCGTGTGGTGTGGAGATCCCTTAAGGAGACCTATGTCCAGCAGTGGACGTCGATCGGTTGAACAAGAAGAAGAAGAAGATGTAGGTATATATGAGTATGGATAGAACGTTCATTGATAAGCTATTCGCGCAAGCACAAATTTTAAAGTGCCCTGAGGAAGCAGTCACGCGCGGCGTTAACACGTGATGAATATGTATCGGCACAGGCAGGCCGCTGCGTCGCCTTGTAATTTGAGACTCGCCGATAATTATTTACGTGAGAATGGCCGCAGGTAACCGCCCGCACCCTGTCCGCTCCGAGACGAATCGTTGATTGCGCGTGAGATGTGCCAGAAGTGCGGTAGATTGCTTCTCACACCATGACCATATTACGACAGTTTGCTGCTTCTTGGGGCAATTGATAGCCTTGTCTTAACATGTTCCATATTCATATCGTTTTTTCAAAATACGAAAAAAATAAAGTTCTCATCCCATCGTACTATAGTAGAACAGAGAAGGGAACTTCTAGGATGTATTTGACATACTTTACGGCGATAATTCATAATTTTAAGACGCGTTATATTAGTTTCACCTGTACACACGGTGGTATTATACGTATTTACCATACGACATTAATTTAATTTTTGGTATCTACACACCTCAGCACCGTACATAAAAAATAATCAGTTAATTCAGTAAAGTATTTTAGACACAGGAATTAAAAAAATAAAAAACATTCATAGAGATCAATGACCGTACACGCCTTCCGACATTGGCCTTATACTAAATACGGTACAATAGGTACGAGGAGACAAAATTTCATTTTATCGTTTTCTCTTGGTTTTTGAACAAACACTCCGCGCCAGTTTAGTCAACCATTACTGGCAAAGCCAAATGTTAAATAAATTATTGTCTTAAACAAACACTTTTAAAATAAAATAAACACTTTTTTAAAACGATATCTAAGGAGATTGAATTATGCCACAGTTACCTTATACGTTTAAGTGATCAGTGGATTCATATAAGGTTGTATCGGCGGTACCAGCCTGTAATTTGTGAATGTTTGTTTCTACGCGACCAACACTTTTGAATTTAATTTTGACTTAATTTAATTCAATTTCTTTTTATAATTTAATAAATTTGTTACATTTTTTGGAACAATCAATCGCACTAATAATCAATACGATTTTGTCGTGGCGCCTATCCTCCTGATGATGCTTCGGTTTCGGGGCAAAACGATCGTAGAGAATTTGGTGGTGGTTGTGTGTGTTGCTGGTGGAGGTGTCTTGGGATACATGTGGTGATTTGTCCTGTATGCATAATGTATGTGAATTTTGCCTGCTTCATACACTTAGCTTTACATACATTCTCTTAACACACGGATTATAGCAAAGTAGTTCTGTTTAGCTTCTGTAGTATAGTTAATTCTGCTAAATAACGCCTGCTTCTATAAATCATATAAATCACGTTCTAATAAGCTTTTTCAAGCACTTTTGATTCGTCTTATCACTATTGAAATGAGGCTTAAAAATAAAAATACATAAATAAATAAAACAATAATTATTAGCTCATAATATTCATAAAGTTTCAAATTATAATATTCACAAAGATATTTATTCGAATTTTCTTTAAGATTAAAGCCGTTTGGCACATAAATCACATCGTATTAACACGGCAATTTAACACGAAATCTGTAATAAGTAGAACGTAGCAACGAAATAAAAAGAAAATCTAGGGGCCCGTTCTTCTATACTAGTTCAGATAAAAGATTTCTAGAAATATTTAGAAATATTAAGGCAACTTCCAAAGATACAATTAGATTGTTGGACTTCGGCTAAAGAACAGAGTATTTAAGAACAGAGTTTTATAACTGTAATTCCTCCTAAATTTGAAGTCTGCAGTCTTATCTTATACAAAACCTTACAATTTTTCCCATCTTGCCTTAATAAGATGTACCACTCTAGATTTTGAAAAACTCCACTTTGACATAAATTTTGAAGGGCCAGAACTGCCGATTGAATCAATAAAGATAAAGAAAATCGACACCTACTACGGCTCCGATTGAATCTTGTTCTAATAAATAAATACCTAGTTTGAGAGTTACTAAATTTTAATTAAAAAAATATTTTCTGCTGTTTATTTTTAACTTTACATTTGACTGAGTAAAAAAAAAGCTGAGAAATGCAAATTTAAAGTCTTCGGTAGGCTCAAGCCTAGTCCAGTTTTAGGCTACCCATCTCATCCTTAATCTATCTAAGTTTTCTCACTCCTGGTCTCATGACGAAGATGTTACATCTAAATACACGAGACTGATGTTGTAACATCTATCTCCGTTATTTGTACGAATTCCAAACGATACAAAAACCTCATCCGTTACATGAAAATTCTTTAAATAAACTATATCGTACACGTATACATAAATTTTTATCGTTGAACATATTTATACAAGATTTCCTACAGAACCCTGCGTATAAATGCCGGCTATCACTTTTTTTATACCTCAACACAGACGTGGTAGAGTGATGACGGTTGTTTTGACTAATACTGACATTTGCGTGTAAACCACTCCACCGGGCCCTACCAAGATTGGGTCAGACGGGTTTCGCAAAAAAATTATTATTGAAGCTACTGCAGATTATGTCCGCTACAATGTTACTATCAAACAAAAATAAACAATCTTGTATCTCGCAATTTTTTAAATAATTAAATACAAATATAGATTCTGTTCACTATATTATTGTTGTAAAAACACATGAAATGAAATGACAAGTTAATTCCGTCGATTCTGCCTACCGTTGTTGATTAAACTTTTCTTTCCTCCTCCTCCTCCTTATCCCACTCTAAGTGGGGTCGGCACAACATGTTATACCTAAACATGTTGTATCATGATTTGGCTGCATATTTTACGCCCGGCCGCCTTACCCGGTAAGAAAGAGGGTGGTCTATTCTTCTCAACCGGAAACCACACGGTGGGTCAATTTACCTTAGTCGCCTCTTACGACACCTCGGTAAGAAATGACGTACGTATATAATAGACAAAGTAGGAACCGACATAAGTCTGCAGTTCCTGCTTTGCGCCTTGCAAAGGTTCGTAATTCGTTTGTGGGTTTGGGTATAAGATTCTATAATAAAATTCCACAATCTACATTAACTTTACCTTAACAGCAGTTTAAAAATACTATTAAAAAAAGGCTAATTCAGAAAGCCTATTATACTATTGAGGATTACCTGGAAGATAAGAATACGTGGATATAGCTTCTCTTCAACCCTGTACAAGACATTTATAACTATATGTAACTATATGTAATGTGATAAGAACTATTGTTGGAAAAGAGCAACCGCCGAGTTTCTTGGTGGTTCTTCTCGGTAGGAACAGCTTTCCGAACCAGCAGTAGATGTTGACGATTCAAAAGCACTTGTTTACAAGTTTACTTGAATAAAGAATATTTTTAATTTGAATTTGAAATTGAATGAGGGCGGTCTATTCTACTCAGCCGGCGGGTTGGTTAAACTTTTCTTTATAGCAACAATATAAATGTTATTGCCACAATGAAACAAAAGTGTGAACAAAATTACTATAAAATACCACTTATAATACGCGTAACAATTTAATGTAATTTGATTTTATAATCTGTGTACAATTGAAGAGAAGACGAATTCACAGAAAAAGGCCAATGAAGTTTTCATATCTTTCGGCTTAGGCGTGGCATAATCTATTTATTGCATAGCTTTTTCAAACTGAAACCAGTAACGCCATCTCTCAATGAACAGCCGAACTGATCACTATGAAAGTAGTTTTTATTTTATTCAAATATGACTACATGTTTTCTACACAATATTTGGAATACGATATTGATTCAACGCCATAAATTACTTTCTTAATTTCAATATTTCCTAGGGAGCAACTGGGTGTTTGTTTAAACAACAAAATGTTAAATTGACTGCTTTCAATAAGTGGGAACGTCGTGCACGTACTGTACAAAACATCTGTCTTTTACTCGTGATTAATTTAAAAGAACTATAACAAACCTTATGCGCAGGGAACAAAGACTATATTTGTAAATAAACATCAGCAGAATTTTATGGAAATAAGAGTGATATTGTATATGTTGGGTCGCTAAGCGGCGAAGCGCCCCGCTGGGTCAGGCCCCTAAAAACACACAGACCGCGGGGCGCCGCACTCTACCAGCGCCTTTTACTAATAACACCGTCTTTCCCTCTGTCATGCCTTATTTCATCCGAACGTCTCTCGTTTTTTCAACGTCTTCGTTTTTTTCGTCCTAACCTCAAACAATAACAATAAAACGATTTTCTGATGATAGTAATCCTTCATCCTCATTGTCTTTTGGCAGTTTCGTGGAATAAAATATGTTCTGCTCTCGCGACTTGATATCGGAACGCCATATTATAAATGGCGTCGTTTAAAATATTTTAATACCCTCTACATCAAGGCGATATTAATTTGGTACGCTTGAGTAGATCGGGCCGGGTGCCACCGGTGGAATGTTAAATGACGGATTACCCGCTGCCGAGATGAAAAGATAACAATTTCATATCTCGCTGAATCTATGGTTGCCCTTCCCTTCGCTACTTTCCTATACTTAAATTATTTCTTCTATTTATACTTTGACTTATCACTGAAATCTATTTCATTAAAAAATATTTATTCCAATTAATTAAATACCTACGGAGGAAACAATATTACTTTTAGCAAATTAGGTCCGTTGTTTTCGTATATGTATATATCTATCGATGGTTGGATCAATCTCTGTGCCAATAAAGATTGCTTAGCAACAGTTGTCATGTCATTACAGTATGCCCAAGGGTTGCCATGGTTCTTGATTGTTGATTTTTTGTGTTTCTGACTGTCTATTTCTATTTTTCAGTTTTCATAAATTAATTATAAATATTAAATTATTACCATTTGCGCTGTACAGGCCATAAAGATTACCCCAAATGGTTAAAATAACAGTGGATATGGTACGTAAAAAAGCAGAACACCACGATCGTTTATTAGCACCGCTAGAAGAAATTGCGTTACATCAAGAAAATATAGAAAGAATTGAGTACCTACAAGATTGGTGCCCTAAGCTGAAGATTCTTTTATTGCAAAGTAATTTAATTGCAAAAATAGAAAACCTGAATAAATTAAAACAATTAACGTATCTGAATTTAGCACTTAACAATATAGAAATTATTGAAAATTTGGAAAGATGTGAATCGTTAAAAAAATTAGATCTCACTCTTAATTTTATTGGAGATATTTTAAGCGTAGAAACTCTTATCGGTAATTATAATTTGGAAAACTTATATTTAACTGGAAACCCGTGTACTGATTATGACAACTATAGAGACTTCATCATTGGAACATTACCACAACTTAACTCACTTGATGGTAAAGATATTGAACGATCTGATCGCATAAAAGCCTTACAAAATCTTTCTAATATCAGAAGCGATATTATCTTTGAGCAACAAAATTACAAAGGTCAAAGAAATGCGCAAAAGGTGCGACTTGAAAATGATATCCATAACAAATGGGAGAACATATATAAAGACATGGATCCAGAAGAACGAAATAAGAAATTCTGGGCAGAAAAGACTGAACATGCCCCTGAAGTTAGGTACGAAATTGAACGTATGAGGCAACTTAAGTTGAAAAGCTATGAAACTGATATAAAAGAAGAAGAAAAAGTGGCATATAAGCTATTTACTGCAGATGGCAGACCCTTTAACATAAATCAACCCAAGATAAAGTTTAGATTTAGTGACGAAGAACCTGATAAATATATTCTAGACTTGGCTATATATAAACACTTAGATACTAGTTTACTTGATGTTAATATACAACCAAATTATGTAAGAGTTTTGATCAAAGGGAAAATATTTCAACTCCATTTGCCTGAAGATGTCGATACAACCAATTCTGAAGCCAAAAGGTCACAAATAACTGGTCATTTAGTCCTCACGATGCCTAAAGCAAATGTTGTTATTAGGGAAAGTCCATTGTCAAAAACAATAAATGCCATACAGACACAGTTATACACTGAACACGGACAAAAAGATTGCCAATTAGCGATGCAGCAATCAAAGAGGGAATTTTTAGAAATAGGACCCCCGGGCAACGAATTGGATTTTACAAAAATGGTGCAGGCAATATCAAAACCTGATTATTTAGACCAAAAATTGAAACGAATTGGAAAACAACCTTCACCAGATTTTGTTGATAATCCCGAAGTTCCTGATCTTATTTAAAAACTTATATAAGCGTAGTATAATATTTTGCCATTAGCTGTAACCTACCAAAACAATTTCTTAATGTTTCATAGCAGATTTTGTACCGTTAGGATAACTGGCTTACTGAGAGAAATTTTGGAATGTAACCATTTCGAGATTAGTATACGTTATTCCTAAAGGTAATTTTGCGTATGTTAACTTATTGCATATGTAATGTTATTATGATGATTGTAATAAAAAACAAACCTCTTGTTATAAAACCAATATATTATTATTCACATATTATCTTAATTTTTTCATTAAAGCTATTTGTATCGCACAACAGTAAAATTATGCTTCTTGGGATGGCTTGGGTTTTTAGTTTGAAATTTTTAGTTATTTTATTTATGAGAATTATAATTAGAGACGTCAACACCTTGGATACAGAATATTAAAGTATTAATTATAATTACAAACATTATTTTTATTTTTACAATAAATGGGTATACAAAAAACATTCTGATCAACTTGTACGTCATCAACTAATATAAGCATAAATGTATTTGTAAGAAACCTGGAGTATTGGCACACCAAATATTAGGAAGTTTTAACGCCTTGAAAAACTTTCTAAAAAGTTTAATATTCTGCAGATTTCTTATGATAAATTTTAAACATATCTAAAAACAATATTAAAATTATGTTATAAAGCTACCGTAATAACTTAACAATAAAACTACTAAAGCTCTTTGTCATACATCTGGCAAAACAGCACAAAAGTACAAAATAGACATATAAACTAAATAACTTAGTCAATAGCTATAATTACATAACTTAACAAATAATTACCTCAATAATAATTGCTTTAATAGAAATATAGAAAGCGACATGAAATTGTAATGCATAGATATGCAATATATAATGGATATCGACATTAAGGGCTATGCGACCTTTTTTGTATATCATATCGATATCGATATGATATACAAAAAAGGGCTAGTACGATTGTGTACATATTTTAATAAATACTGACGAAAAGAACTAACAATATTGAGACAATCCGATTATGTTAAACCCTAATTAGAAATAAAACTTTTTCATAACAGGTAGGATACAACCAAACAATTTTATTGTACTATGAGTAGGTATGGGTAAGAGTTACACACAACAGTAATGTAAAAATCTAAAAGTCTAAATTAAATTTAAATTTGATTAAATATCCATATTAATAATATAAATGCGAAAGTCTGTCGGTAAGTCACGCTTTCAAACTTTGGCTTTGATTAACTTTGGCAAATAAAAGCCAAATTGGTAAAATATATGTAGAAAATATAATACACTTTGAGTCGCGCAAATGTCAAATGTTTGGTGTACGCCACTGCGTTTTCCCATCTATATCTATACTAGGGATGTTACGGAGCTCCGACTTCGGTTCCGAAAGGTCGGAACCTCCGATTGGATTCACACCTCCGACTCCGACTCCGGCTCCTATAAATTTTAGTCGGAGGTATAATGAAGGTGAAATTGTCATGTGACTTCGGACAGAACGCGCAGCTACAAGTTGTAACTTGTTGCCTGGGGGTTTTAAACGTTTCTCGAAATCTTACTTCGAGAAATCTGAGGTACACTCGAACCCCCTTATTTCAGTTGCTTCCACCTACATCCCAGTTAGGTCCGACCATCGAAAATATAGGCGTCCAAAAAGCGTCTTGTATGACCCCGACGATCTTATAACGATCGCCAACACAGTTACACGTAATACACACACACAGCGTCTTCGCCGGCGAAGACGAGGTCCCAGTTTTCTGACGTCGGTCGGTCGTGGCTTCTCGCCACCCTTCCGACGCCGCAATGACTAATCTAAGTCACACCATCAGCCCTCCACTACACGTCGCCCTAAGCCGTGGTCCGGCCTCACAGGAGGCACCCTTAGGACGACGTTCCCCGACTTAAGTAGAGCTTCTGCGCTCTACTCCTTGCATTTCGCAACCTCGGCGATGCTTCTGCGCTCGCCCGTCCCGCCCGGTGACGCTGTAAAAGCCATTAGGGCTAACAGCATACAGTCAGTTCGAAAAAAAAAATGCCCGGGGGTATCTCCCCTCGCATGCGCAACTCTTGTTCATTTGTTTATTTTCATTATCAATGGTTAGACGCGCTTAAGTATTCAATTATTTAAATCGTGGTGGTGATATTGTCTAAGTACAGTTTACGGGTCATATTTAAATTAATAATGAGGAGGCGAAAGTAGAAACCTCCGCCTCCGACTCCGATTCCGACTTCGGCTCCGATAATTCAAATATGAAATCTCCGGTTCCGACTCCGGTTCCGGTAAACCCACCTCCGTAACATCCCTAATCTATACTTGTTATAAAACAAAGTCCCCAAAGCTATCTGTCTGTGATCGATTTTCTCTAAATGTACTGAACGGATTTTTGTAGGGTTTTTACTAAAAGGTAGTGCAATTCCTCCGAAAGGTTTAGGTTAATAGTATATGTTATAGTATTGAGTTGAAGAGGTTTTTTACAGCAAATAGGGGTAGTAACAAATCTGTGTCGATGGTAGTTTAGAGGGGGGAATAGGTATGAAAAGCGCTGTAGGGCATCAAGATTCTAATGACTAGTAGAGCTAGTATAAAATAAATGACGATTAATGACGTTCTGTTTTTGATAAATTTGTATAAAAAAAACGTGAAGTAGCGCTAGCAGTCCAATAATTTTAAAATAATAGCTTGAAGGTTTTGGTACAAGCCGTTTATACACGTTGTTTAAAGAAAGATATATGTTGGCTGACGTGTATAGACGTTGTGTCGATTAGCGTTTATTAAAGGTTAACGTTGCCTAAAGTGTTAAGGGTATTTAAAAACGCGTTTTTTATTTTGTGTTACTTTAAAAGATTGTGTTCAATCAAGAGGTTTACTAGTATTACTATAATTTACAAGAGAAAAATATATATACGAGTATATGTCTCACTTAGAATGTAGTTACGTTTTTCGGATTTCAATCAAACCATAGATACATATACTATATATTAACATTTTTTCCACTGACGTGTCTATTAATCTATAGTAATATATAAAGCTGAAAAGTTTGTTTGTTTGCTTATTCGCTTATTTGTTTGTTGTATGTTTGTTTATTTGTTTTTTTGTTTGATTGTTTGAACGCGCTTATCTCAGGAACTAATGGACCGATTTGAAAAATTCTTTGAGTGTAAGATAGTCCATTTATCAAGGAAGGCTGTATACTAAGATAAATGGCAGCAATACAAATTATTGCGAAAACGGAACAATTTAAAGCTTTCCCTGCGTGCGCTAAGTAAACGGTGAAAGTTATTAAAAAATCATGTAATACAAAATTGTTCCCCTCTAAAAGTTCTTAATAAAAGTCCGCGACAGCATATGTCTAGCATTTAAGATTAATCTTTAACCATAATTAATATATGTTATGGTTTACTCAAATAATAAGACTGCAGTCCACGCGAACGAAGTTTCGCTTAAAAGCTAGTATATTATATTTGGCGTGTTTCATTAGCATCAATTAATGGTATTCCGTTAGTAGTGGTGTCCATAGGGGTGACCATGAAGGTAAGAAAGCCGTCCACGTCGCGCATTTCCTTAGAGGTGAATTTGGCAGATATTTGGAAACGGCCAGCCCATGGTGGTGTGAGTTTGAACTGAGCTTCTGCAATAGCACCTGGAGCTACATTCTGTAATAAAAAATTATTTATTTTGAATTACTTATAGAGTTAGGTATTACTTTGTTGAGGACGATTCGACGTGAATCCACAATTAGAGAAAATCAATGTAACGCTAAAAGTATCGGTTTTTATTATGCATGCAGGATTCGTGAATTGCATGCACTAAAAGTAGCGGCCTGTTACAATCCTACTGCTGGGCTAGCACTTGTTTTCCTCCACCTAGCTTCGGTGAAGGAAAACATTGTGAGGAAACCTGCATATCTCTAGAAAATTCTGGAGATATGTGTAACCTACCAATCCGCATTGGAGCAGTGTGGTAGGTCTTAGCTCCAACCCTTCTTTCCAGAAACGGAGAGAGGAGGCCTATTCCCAGCAGTGGGATTGTAACAGGCCGCTACTTTTATGCACTGAAAACCAACTCCCCCATCACCATACTACACAAGCACTGCAAACATTCACTACCACAATCTAACAATCGTTTCGCCCCGTAACCGAAGCATAGGCAGGAGATAGACTCCATGACAAAATCTTAAAGCCATAAACTAGCCTAAAGCTTTTTGAAAGCCCAAAGTGGTAGAGAATGTATGCCCCCCTAATTTAAGCATCATAACGAGATATCAGATATGAAAACGTATACTTTTCACTCTACCTGTAGCAATACATATATTTATTTATTTAATTTTATCGCGGATTATAGAAAAACAATATCACATTATTACTTTGGAATTCAAAAGTGCTTGAATAAAGAGTATTTTGAATTTTTAATAATTACTCAGAAAATATATTTAGTACGAAATAATTTATAGAATTAGGCGTTACTTTGCGAAGATCCAATACAAAAGTAATAATAAAATTATTTTGCTATAATCCGCGATACAGTAAATAGAAAATATATAGTGTTAAATGTATAGTGGACTATCCGTTTTTCATACCCGATACATGCAGCATTCGCAAAAACAAATCGCAAAACTTTGCGATTTTGTCGTGGAGTCTATCTCCTGATGCTTCGGTTGCGGGGCGAAACGATTGTTGAGTTTGTGATAGTGAACGTGTGTAGTGCTTGTGTATTGTGGAGGCAGTGGTGGAGGTTTGTGCATGTGTTTTTACGAATCCTGCATGTATCGGGTATGAAAAGTATCGGGTATGAAAAAAACGGATAGTCCACTATACATTTAACACTATATATATTTTCTATTTACTGTATCGCGGATTATAGCAAAATAATTTTATTACTTTTATATTTAGTACACTCAAAATTTCTTACATCATCGAGTTCAATCTTCAACTGCTTTTCGAGTCCAGTCCCTTGAACGTAGAACTTTCCATTCCTCAACGGTATTGGTAGGGGATTCTCTACTTTCACAGTGATAGTGCTCTCCAGACGCGAGACCGGCTTGCCATCTATAGAGATCTTGATATCAGGGTTGCGCACTCTGAAGTCATCTTGTGCGAAATAGTCGTAGTTTTTCTCCACGATCGTTGCCAAACATGCTATGTTAAACGAGGCCTGTGTAAAAAAAAACAATGTAACGATATCAGTGACTCTATAACAGCGATGGCAAACCAATGAATACACGAGAGACTGTATTTTATATGTTAAAAGAGGCCTGTGTACAAAAAAAAACTATGTAACGATATCAGTCTACTCTATAACAGTAAAAGTAAAAAGTAAAGTAACGGCCCTTTACTATGCCCACTGCTGGGCCTCCTCTCTCCGTTTTTGGAGAGAAGGATTGGAGCTAAGACCTACCACGCTGCTCCTATGCGGTATTGGTAGGTTACAAATATCCCTTGAATTCTCTAGAGATATGTAGGTTTTCTCACGATGTTTTCCTTCACCGAAAAGCGTGTGATAAATTGCAAGAAAAACTCATAACTCATGGGTTCAAACCCCGGGTGCATGCCCGGGGTTTGAACCCATGTTGTCTTTAGAGAGTCGCACGGTCTCACCGATGGTCTATCACAGCTTTTTTCCTCAACAGTAGAGACATGAAATTTTGGTAAAAAACCTTTTGTCAAAAGATTTTTTAAAATTAACTTATTAACATTAGTATGGACAACATTTTCTTATAGGGACCTTGTATGTCTCTCAACTAATAGAAGTGGTATCATTTCTACTTACTTGGTCAACCAATTTTTTGTAATATTCATTAAATGTGACATTCAAGGTGATGATTTCTTTTTGCGCGGGTGCCATGATCTTGTCAAATTCGTGCCTCTTGACACCATCGCCTGTCACTCCTGTATATGTCACGGTATCAACTCGCAGTATACCCTTAACGTGATGCTGGTCTATTGTAGACGTATTTTTTATGTGCAATACCTGCAGAATATAAAATTACTATACACTAGCTGTGCCAGCGGCTTTGCCCGCGTAGAATTCAGCGTGTCACAATTTTTTTCTAATTCAAAGTTTAAACATAAAAGTAGTTATTGCGAGTTAACCATAAGAGAAAGAGACATGGTATTGCGGACTTTTTGTAGTAGTTTTAAAGATCTACGATTCTCTAGTACATTACTGTACCTTATCCCTTCTGGTTTACACAGCGTACGCAACTAAAGCTCCCAGCAAGCAAGTTTTTTAACAACTGCGCGATCTCTTCAACATAATTACACAATACCGATATGTACTATATACTTAAACCATCCGGACGTATTGCACTATCTTTTGGTGAAAACCGTATAAAAATCCGTTCAGTAGATTTTTAGAAAATCGATTACATACAGACAGACACCTTTTGGAGACTCTGTATTATAATAAGTATAGATTTTTCACTTTATACTAAAGTAATGAAGAGGGATGAAAATCATGAGACCAAAAGAATGTTAAATATGAATGTTGAAGGGTATGTGACTAGATGGAGGCCTAAAGAGATGGTTGGATAGTGTGAAGCATGGCATTCATATAAAAGGAGTCGCGCCAGAGTTGACTAATGATAGAAAAGAATCGAAGAGAAAAACATGTTGTGACGACCTCATTTGGAGTGGGATAAGGACAGGAGAATGGTTGCAATAAAAAAATGTATATAGGGAGAAAGATTGGAGCTTAAATCCACCACGCTACTCCAATACAGATTGACAGGTGACACATATTCCAAAAAATAAAAAATACGACTTTTCTGACATGTTTTTTTCCTAAAAAATTGTACTTACGGGTATAGACTTAGTACATAGAACTTAGAAAATTCAGATACTTCTGCCCGCAATCCTACCCAGAGCCCAGATAAAGCACGCTTAACGAAGTTATTTTTTTTAATTACGTTAAAATAGTTCAAATTATAAATGTTTTACTACTCACCACATTGAAGTCCTGACCTATTTTAATATCGTCTCGAAGTTCGAAATCAAAAACAACATCATTAAAGATATCATTGAGATAATATCTCGCAAAAATGCTCTCAGATTTACGAAGTGCTTTCTCCATGGTATCACGCTCCTCGCGCGTTTGTTCGGGATACTTGTAGAGGTCAGTGATATCCTATAGAATTAACAGATTAAATATAGTTAAAAATTATACTATTTAATACAATATAATAACATTTATTAAAAGATTTTTACTTAAAAAAACGAAAAATGTTCATTTGATATAATGATAAAATAAAGTCTCTTAAAAAATCTTATGTAAATATTAACTTTTAAAATCAACAGGTGTGCCGTTTCAGGAATTGTTCATGCCGCAATAAAATTAAAAAAAAAAATATACGAATATAATATGTAACCTATTCGATATTTAAAAACAATGAAATATCTAATAGGTATTCATGTATATATTTTATACATTATTAGTTATGTATTAGTTTTATATTTAGCTTTAACATTTGCATTTAATCAATACAATATTAATTATCATTCAAATAGTATTATTGTTAATCCCAGTCTCGTAACTCAGATATAGCCTAAAATACTTATATACGCAATATACGCTTAAATTGTATTTGCTATTAAAATGCACAGGCGTCGATTTATAAATAAAGTTCGTTGACCTCGGCAATTGAATTAAAGCACTTTAAAAAGGCTTTATTTAAAAATAGATTGTAAAACATACCTCCCGCTCCATACGGCCAATTGCTTTTGTAGATATATTTTGTCCGATTGACGTTGTATCACGTGCTAAAAGTTTTAACGGTTGGATTTCACCGGAATATTTCCACAGCACCTAAAACAGAAGTTGGTTGTGTGTATATTGTTTTTCTATTACTTTATACTGACTAAACTTTGGTTTAAGTATCTTTATAATGTAATCCGTAGTCTTAAACAATAACTAGTAATAAAGCGTAAATCGTGATGCAGTTCGATTGCTCGAAATTTGAAATTTGTTAATATAAAAAAATACTCTGTTGAGTGTTCTTATTTCAAATTAACATTTACCTTTTTTCACATTCTTAGAATATTTCGTTTAACAGAAAAAGATGTTTTACCCTAATTATTGTTTTTTATTATGAAATAAGTTGAGTCACATTAATTAACAAAGGCAAATAGAAAAAGGAAAAAGAAGCGACTTATACGTTTAGTTTAATGTCTATGGAACAACACACGTGACTATTTTTTCCTAAATTGATTGGTTTACGTCACATTTTTTAAATATTCGGATTTACTTTATTAATTCTGTCTCATCCTTTCTTTAATAATAGATTAAATTCGAATATAGAGATATCGTTACAACAAAATCATTAAAGCTATTATAAAATTGTAGAAGCTTTATACCTTATCCGCGTTGACTTGCGCGAAAACATATGAAGCATCATATGGCTTTTGGAGATCACCATCCCGTATAGCTCGCAATGAAGCTGGACCACAACGGAACATGTCCTCGGAAGTTTCTTGCGGCGTGGAATCGATTACTTGCCAGCCGCTATAGTCAGCGCCTAAATCAGGTCGGTCCATCCAAACCTAAAGTAAAAGTAAAATAAAGTAAAGTAATAGTCTGTCACTATGTAACTACTGGGCATAGGCCTCCTCTCAACACTGTTAAGATTGAACTCGATGATGTATGAAATTTTGATTGCACTAAATATATTGTCTAAGTAAAAATTAACGCCTTTTTACTATCTCACGGCTGGGCTTGGCCCCATGTTAGCTTTTTAGGATCTTGTCCCACTGATTGGTAGGTTCCACATATCCCAGAAATACTCCAGAGTTTCCGAGGTTTTCCTTCACCGAAAAGGGTGATAAATAGCAAAAACTCATTGGTGCCTGCCCGGGGTTAGAATCCGTGACCCACGGAAAGCTTTACACGGTCACACGGCCTATATCTTATTCTTTACCCTGAAGTAGCATAAACACATATTTTAATTAAAAAATTACTTGTGGTACCAGGTAGTGGCGAACTTCGTTCGCGTCGATTTATTGATATAATACCCTAAATTCTGTATATATTGATAAAGTTAATATCGATTCACTGAATTACATTGAAGTGACCTATTTGTAGCCGCATAATGGCTTAAATCCTTCACCTTTGAAGATAAAGATATTGAGGTGCTACAAGTAGCCCAGTATATTCCAAAAGTTTCCTTGGTACATGTTGTTTTGTTTCAATGTTTTCCTTCGCCGTAAAACGCATAAATTGTAACAACCATAGATGTACGATATTAGTACTAAATTTTTTAACTTTAATGTCAGCTTCACCGCATTTACGCGTATAAAGAGTTCTTTAGTGTACGCAAACGAAAGTCAGTTATTGCTCTCACCACATATCGACGGCTACTAAGAATAGTTTTATAAGAAACAGATGCATCGTAACCGATAAAGTAGCGAACTATTAATAATCGTGGGCGAACAATTTTACAGATTTGTATATATGTATGGATCTTAAATAAACTTAACTCGTTTCAACGGTATATTTTACATATTACGGAGACCTGAGAGAACTTATATATTAAGCTGTATTTATTTTTAGCAAATCATCACGCTTCGCAGGGCTTAGTTTAAATTCATCAACAGTAAAAAAACTGGCATTAACAATTAAAACTAACTTATTTATATAATAAAATAAAGAAGTTAGTATTAATTTACCCGTATAATAAAAAACAATGTAAGTTAAATGTAACAAATTTCTTTTTAAGCAAAAATTATTACGAAACAGAAAACCTACTAAAATCTATAATATAACTAAACCAAATAAATAAATAAAAAACATATATACAATCAAAAGTAGAATAATTTATAAATCCCATAAATTAACAAGACTCACTTACCAACCAGACCACATACATAGGATAGATAGAAAAAACATTACTCACATTCACACAAATTCACACTTAACATTCTCACAAACAGATACTCACACACAATTAATTAAGCTTAATATTATTTTATATTTTGTTTACAAAAATTTTGCAGTATACATATATGACAATATAAGGCACTAGTAACCAAGAATACAAGCTAGGCTTAGTTTGGTTGCTAGTGGCGACATTTAAAGTGTATTTAAGGCATCAATAAGCTTTTGTAAACATTGTATATCACAACTGTTTTGAACAAAATAAATAATTTCTAATTTCTAATTTCTTGTATAGTTGGCAATAGCTTTCATAATCACTGCAATACTCTTTAAAGATGTCGCCTTTCTAAGACTTAATCATGTAATTTATATTCTCAAAATATTCGATAAGGTATTAAGATTTACCTCATTCCAAACATGGTAGTTCCACACTGAGTCTCTTGTGAAATCGTCCAGAGTGTTTCCTTTGTCGTCCTTTATTATGTCGATAGTGAGGCTACCTTGGCTGTCGTGAGCGGCGTCGAAACCCGTCACAGGCCTACAGGGTATACCTAACGCTCTGCAGACTACAAGAAAAAGTATAATATAATATTTGATTGTTTATATTACGAAACACGGTGTAACATAAATGCATTCGATACAATAGAAAAATATTAGTATATTGTTACGGATTTGCAAAATGGGTTCGTAAACTAGACGGCATAGTGTTTAAATTCTCTTGATATTCACGTTGTTTACGAATCGCGTTGCGTATCCCCGCACTCACAAACAGTCGCGAGCATTCTCGAAATCGGTTCGTTCCATATATAAGCGGTCGTATCACGCGCCTCGACATTTAGTTTGTGCATAGCGATCAAGAGCGAATTAAGAAGCGAAAATAAAAGTGAATAATAGTAAACTCAGCTTGGTTATTGAACTGCATGGTAACTGTAAGTACTAATTTTGTAATGAAAAGCTAAATAAAGTTTTTTGGCGAGTCACCATGTATTTTTTATTCAAATCCATGAACCCCTGTACGTTAAAATATGTTATTTTTTTTTCTTAAATAAATTTGAGCGGTCGGTATGATTTTATGGAATGCTGATGATACATGTTTCTAGAACATGAAAAACCATACCAAACCCAAGTATGATTAGGCAAAAGGAACCATGACATAAAAAAGTTTATATAGAGATGGGCATTACTTTGCGTTATTCCAATTTTTGTTGTTAGAACTTTGCGATTTTGTCGTGGAGCCTATCGGGGTCTAACGGGGCGAACAATCGTTGAGATTGTCGTAGTGAATGTGTGTAGTGCTTGTGTAGTATTGTTGGTGGTGGTGTTTTGTGATAGGTACGTGCGGTAACTAATCCTGCATGTATAAGGTATGGGAAGAGTTTTTGCTTCCTACACTTAGCATAAAGTAGATAAAAATTTCCAAAGGAATATGATAAAGCTAATTTCTATTACAGTTAGAACAACAAATAAAGTTATATTAAAGTTTCGTTATTTATAAATCTGTAATAACCCAGTAGCTATCACAACCTATATAACATATTTATAGAACAAGTGTAACTGTAACTGATTGAAACTAAATTCGACTGGCCCGTTGGCGCAGTGGGTAGTGACCCTAGCCCCTACGTCATTGAACGAGGGTTGGAACGTGGTGGCTCGGAGGGGCACAAGGAATAAGCCTGCAGCTACCACAAAGGCGCCTTCGGTCACTCCACCTAAAACGCAGCGTCAGGGGAAACTTAAGACTCCCCGCTCGGCTGCGGTTGTCGTGACCTTAGATAGTGAGGCCATGAGTAAGGGCCTCACATACATGGACGTTCTTACCCGGGCTCGTCGATTCATTAAAATTGACGACCTGGGCCTAGAAGGTGGCATGCGGCTAAAGAAGGCTGCCACCGGAGCCCGGAAGTTTGAGATCTCCGGGCCCACTAAAGAGGAGAAGGCGAGTGCCCTCGCTAACCGGCTTCGAGATTTCTTTAAAGAGGAGCCGGCAGTGCGCGTCACAACGCCCATAAAATGCGCAGAATTGCGCATTGTGGGCCTTGATGACTCCACCACTGAGGGAGACGTTGTTGACGCCGTCGCCCGGGTCGGGGAATGTCCTTATCAGGACATTCAAACCGGGGTGATACGGAGGACAGAGGGAGGACTAGGCTCTCTCTGGTTAAGAGTGCCCGTAGCGACGGCCAAGAAGGTGGTGGCATTGGGAAGAATCCTGGTGGGTTGGGTGTCAGCCCGAGTTCACTTGCTGGAGGCTCACCCGCGCCGCTGTTTCAGGTGCCTTGAAAGGGGGCACCTGCGAGCCGAGTGCACGTCAGAAGTTGATCGCAGCGATGAGTGTTATCGCTGCGGTCAAAACGGCCACAAGGCCCAGTCCTGCTCGGCAACTCCGCATTGTGGGAGTTGCCAACGAGCGGGACTGAAGGCTGATCATCGGGCGGGGAGCGGGCAGTGTAAGGCACCGCCCGTTCCTAGGAGGAAGGGAAGGGGGGGTGATGGCCCGAGGGTCCCCTCACCACCCACCGCCGGCCCGGCTCAAGCCACAACGAATCGGGCGATGGAGGAGTCTATGGAGGTCACCCAATAATTAATGGCCTCCATGAGATTCCTTCAGGCGAACCTAAACCACTGTACCGCTGCTCAGGACCTATTCTTTCAAGCCTTAGCGGAGCGGTTGGTGCACGTGGCTGTGGTCGCCGAACCATACTTCGTTCCGTCGGGTGAAGAGTGGGTCGGTGACTATGATGGGTTGGTGGCGGTCGCGTCCAGGGCTGCAGTCGGCTCCCCAGCCCTGGAGTGCGTGGAGAGGGGACACGGCTACGTCTCCGTTAAGATTGGAGACGTATCCGTAGTCGGGGTGTACTACTCGCCAAACAAATCTTTCTCTGATTTCGAGCTTTTTATGGCTGAAGTCGGCGATTTGGTGAGTAGGTTACGCCCCGGAAAGGTGATCCTGGCTGGAGACCTCAACGCAAAATCCGCTGCGTGGGGGTCTCCTGTCACGGACGTCAGGGGGGGTTATATGGACGGTTGGTTGGCCTCGACCGGGATGGTCGTGATGAATCGGGGGACGGCTGACACATGCGTGCGATGGAATGGCGGCTCCAAAGTCGACGTTACCTTTGTCGACGCCGCCATGTCACGCTGTGTTAGCAATTGGGAGGTAATTGTCAATGGGGAGTCACTCTCGGACCATCGTTATATATGGTTCGAGGTCTCCACTTGCCCTACTCCCATTTCCCCCCGATCAAGAGGCGGCGGCCCTCGGTGGTCCGTCAGAAAGATGGATCCCGAGCTCCTCCTTGAGGCCGCAACCGTCCAGGCGTGGGTGGCAGGGCCCACGGGTGGGGATGTCGCCGTGGAGGTAGAAGAACTGCAGCGGCGGATGTCGCTCATCTGCGATGCCAGTATGCCGAGGGTGTGTAGCACAGGACCGGCATGCGGGGTGTACTGGTGGTCTGAAGAGCTGGCACGGCTGCGCGAACAGTGCATAGCCATGCGCCGCCGGTACACTCGGTACAGACGTTGCAGAAGACGCGACATCGAAGAGGAGAGGCGCCGCTACGAGGCATATAAGGCTACCCGCGTCTCCTTGCGGACGGCCATTCGCATTGCCAAGGACAGGGCCCACAAGGAGCAGGCCGAAGAGCTCAACCGGGATCCATGGGGGAGGCCGTACAGAGCGGTGCGGAAAAAACTTCGCACCCGCGCCCCACCCCTTACCGAAAGCCTTCGGCCGGAATTCCTTGATTCCGTCGTGGAAGCCCTGTTCCCACAGGGAGGCGCAGTTGAGCCGCCTTGGATGGCGCCTCTCGATGAGGAGGAAGGCACTGTGTATGGTGCGCCCGAGGTGTCAGAGTGGGAGTTAGCCGGGGCGGTGAATCGCATGAGGGCGAAAAACACCGCCCCTGGCCCTGATGGCATCCCTGGCCGCGCCTGGGCCCTTGCCCTGGGCCCATTGGAGTCTGGGCTCAGGGCGACGTACAGTGCCTGCCTCGAGCGAGGACTGTTTCCCCGTAGGTGGAAAACGGGGAGACTGGTCCTGCTCAGGAAGGAGGGAAAGCCGCCCGATACACCCTCCGCGTATCGGCCGATTGTTTTGCTGGACGAGGCGGGAAAGCTACTTGAGCGTATCGTGGCTTCCCGCATTGTCCAGCACCTCCAGGAGGTGGGGCCTGATCTCAGTCGCCTCCAGTGCGGATTCCGCCGGGGCAAGTCCACTCTCGATTGTATTGAGGGTGTGAGAGTCCTGGTGGAGGAGGCGACAGCCAAGCGCGAGGTGGTGTTGGCGGTTTCATTAGACATCGCCAATGCGTTCAATACCTTGCCTTGGAGCGTGATCAGGGAGGCCCTACGCTTCCACCGTATCCCCTTGTATCTGCAACGCGTTATCGGCAACTATTTGGCCGACCGCGCTGTCAGATACCCGACGGCTGGGGGTAGGTGGAAGGAGCGGAGGATGTCGTGCGGTGTTCCACAGGGGTCGGTCTTAGGTCCCCTCCTGTGGAACATTGGCTACGACTGGGTGCTGCGCGGTCAGATGCTACCGGGAGTGCGTCTGTTCTGTTATGCAGACGACACTCTCGTGACTGCCCGCGCGAGCACCCACCGGGAGGCCCGCATACTGGCGACCGCGGCCGTAGCTCACGTCGTGGCCCGGATTCGTCGGTTAGGTCTGGGGGTGGCCTTGGAGAAATCCGAGGCTATTTGTTTCCACAGGCCTCGGATGGCGCCCCCAGCGGGCTCCCGGTTGGTGGTGGACGGGACGTCCATCGGAATCTCAGGTACTTTGCAGTACCTGGGATTGATTCTCGACAGCCGATGGACGTTCGAGGCCCACTTCCGGCGGCTCGCCCCAAGATTGAAGGCGACCGCCGGAGCCCTGAGCAGGCTCCTCCCGAATGTGGGGGGGCCTAATGCAGGCTGCCGGCGCCTTTACGCTGGAGTGGTCCGGTCAATGGCCTTGTACGGCGCTCCCATCTGGGCGGAGCGGCTGACCGCCAAATCCCTGCCCCTTTTGCGCGGGGCGCAGAGGATTATGGCGATCAGGCTAGTGCGAGGCTACCGGACTATCTCTGGTGATGCGGCCTGCGCCTTGGCCGGTTCCCCTCCGTGGGATCTAGAGGCCAAGGTGCTTGCTCAGGCCTACCGCCGTAAAGTTGAAGCCCGTCTTTCGGGGGGAAACTCTACGGCGGTGGAGGTGGATTGGCGGAGGACAGCTCAGATGGAGCTTCTCCGCCAATGGAGGCGGCGGCTGGAATCGCCCAGCGCAGGATTCAGGACGATTTCAGCCATCCAGCCCATTCTCCAGGGCTGGGTCGCCAGGAGGCACGGGGTCCTCACCTTCCGCCTTACGCAGGTACTTTCTGGACATGGTTGTTTCGGGAGGTATCTGTGGAGGGTGGCCCAGCGCGAAGCGTCTGGTGAGTGCCACGAGTGCGGCGCCGAGTTCGATACGGCGCTGCACACGCTCGCGGACTGCCCTGCTTGGGCAGTTCAGCGGGCGAAGCTCGTGGCAGAGGTGGGGCGCGATCTCTCCCTGCCCACCGTGGCTCGTGCCATGGTGGACAGGGAGGCATCGTGGGCAGCGATGGCCTCCTTCTGCGAGGATGTTATCTTGCGGAAGGAGGCGGCGGGACGGATCCGGGAAGTCGAGTCTTTGGATCCGATCCGCCGCAGGCGAGCGGGGCGCAGGCGACTCGCCGAAGTCCGTCGCATGCCGCCCTAACGGGAACCTGCGAGCGTTCCGAACGGGGTTCATCGGACGCTCGCTGAAATTAGGTCCCCGAGGTGGTCGATGCATCTGGTGCTCCCGATGCATCGATTAGCGGTGGGAGGGGCCACTGCTTAGAGAGGCCCCGACCCGGAGGTGGCGCTCTCCGGGGTACAGAGCCGCTGCTGGCGGGGATGGGGGCAATGTGTACAACGTTACCCTGTCCCCGCCACCAGCAGCGTGGTGGAGCACTGTCAGGTTTTTAGTCGGTGAGAGTCCGACATACCCACCGCTCGTCCCCGTCGGGCGGTGACGACCCATAATGGGTTTTCCTGACAAGAAAAAAAAAAAAAAAAAAAAAGTGGGTAGTGACCCTACCTTCAGCTTCGCGGGTCGTGTGTTCGATTCCCATCGAGAGCCAACATTTTCTATCAACAATTTGTTGGTTCTTCGAGCCTGGGTGTTTATTTGTATTTAAGTATTTATTAAAAATTATATATGTAGTATATTTACCAGTTGTCCGTCACCCATAACACAAGTAATAAATTATTTACTTTGGGGATGGACGACCGTGTGTGTAAGTGTCCCAAATATTTTTTAAAAAAAATATATGCAAATTACATAATATCTACCTGTTGTCAGAACGCCCGCGTAAACCCAACACTGTGCGTACTTAACGGGTTTCTTTTTCTCGTAATATTTCTGTAATATGGAAAGTGACCCAACCCATTTCAAAGGATGAGTACCACCACTGTAATCGCTCAACTCCGAGCCCCAGTTTCCGAACAAGACCCCATTGTCATCCTGAACGTTAATTGCCGCAGACAAAGCTCGCACTGTTCTGATGGGATCCCCTCTTGCTCGACCTTTGACCTGTAATTAATTTTGCAATGATATCATCTCTACGCTCAAGAAACTAAGAATAGTAATAAATTCACAACTTTTTTAATGAAATTAAATTATTCCATCTACAATAATTGACTTTATAGATTCAAATTACGCGTTAAACTAGATAACATATTTGTTAACTCTATTTATGGAAAATTAATACCGAATTATTATTCTATAATTAAGAAAGCGTGAAAAATATATAAGATATCATTTGCATTTGTAATCATAATAATTTCTGCACAAAATGTATTCGTGATCTTATCAAAAATAAATGCAATTATGCGCATACAATATTGGCATGTAATGCATATAAAATGCATATCGTAATCAAAACAGTTTAAAGATTTTTTTTATCTATCACCTCCAATATGACTCCAATGCTATATATAATTGAAGGATATTCAACAAAGATCAAAGTTTATTTATTGTAAATAGCACAAATGTCAATGAATGGCACGAGAAAATTGATAACCTGTCATTAACAATAATAGTATTTAAGTCATAATTTCTATTATCGCTATTAAATTATTATACAATTCTGCAAAATCAAATAATGAGTCAATTACTGAAACGAGCAATTGATGTATTCAGATAATAAATTTATCTACAAAAACAACTTATTATTTCCAGTTCCAAATTTAAAAAAAATCAAAAATAACATCCCAAAAACATAAACATACAATACATATAAAAATCTTTCTTTTTATTGTAGAAACTAATAATATTAAGATATTTCTATTTGTCACATTTCTATATGTAAAGTAGCGGCCTGTTAATATCCCACTGCTGGGAATAGGCCTCCTCTCTCCGTTTCTGGAGAGAAGGGTTGGAGCTAAGACCTACCACGCTGCTCCAATGCGGATTGGTAGGTTACACATATCTCCAGAATTCTCTAGTGATATGCAGGTTTCCTCACGATGTTTTCCTTCACCGAAAAGCGTGTGATAAATTGCAATTATGAATTAGACACATGAGTTTTAATAGAAAAACTCATTGGTGCCTGCCCGGGTTTGAACCTACATTTCTATATGTACAGGTAACAAAATTAAAGATTTAAGTTAATCAGAGTTAAGTCTAATTATATTCTAAAACGACTGAACTTTAACGTGTTTGATAAAGTTATATTCTTTGAGTAAATAAAATTTTTAATGTCACTTTATTGAATTATCTTAAGATTCAGTAGAAATTTAGGAACAAGTATAATCACTTTCATAGAAATATTAATTAAAAGACTAACCTTGCCGATCTCTCTAACTAGATACAGAGCGCATTCCAATATGTCCTTTTCATACTGCGCATAATTCCATGGCGTGGGCTTGATTCGATTGTAGACTCCTCTGTACATTAGCCCACCATCGTCTTGTACGTATTCCTCGCGATGATTATAGCCTGCACAAAATATATTTATAGGAAACAAGGACCAAAATTACATAAAAATCACGCTAGGACTTTAATCACCTGACATCTATATATATTACAAATGGGAAAGTCTGTCTCTCTGTCCGCTTTCACGAATAATCCGTTTTACCGATATTGAGGGAATTGGCACAATTTAAGCCACACCACACTAGGGCAACATAGTTGACGTGAACTAATTTGCTTCGCTAGTTGAGTAGCTGAGTAAAAATCCAACAGTAAATGTAATAGGAATAACATTATTTATCATTAAAATTACAAGAAGTTAGGATACTAATATGAAAATCGTTAAAAATAAATTTCTTACAACTTAATTGCTGTACAGTAGACTTACTTATAATTTACACCCTAGAAAAAAGTTAAAAAAGCACGAAATCAAATCTAACGTTGAGAAGCAGTAAAAATTCAAATAAAAAAAAACTAGTAGTTTAATATCGTCAACTAGTATGGAAAATATTCCAACTGAATAATGCCATAAAAACTCGCGGTTTTCTATGGTAGTCATTGCATACTAAATTAACAAAATTTGAGCGATGCAATAAGTAATTCAAATCACAATAAAAATATCGAATTCCGCCCAAAATGTTTGTAAAAAATGTTTTCATATCTTTAAACCATCAAAGCGAAACGCCGTGTGGTATCATGCAGAATAGAATAGACCACCCTCATATCTTACCGAGGTGTCGTAAAAGGCGACTAAGGTAAGTGCCGTGTGGTATCCGGCTGCATAGCATAGACCACGCTCATTTCTCACAGAGGTGTTGTAAAAGGCGACTAAGGTTTTTTGACGTCAGGCAGGCGGCCGGTCGTAAAATACGCAGTCAAATCATATGATAACATGTTTGTAACATGTTGTGCCGACCCCACTTAGAGTGGGATAAGGACAGGAGTATGATGAAACCATCAAAGCGAAGTAGTTTTTTAAATAAAGTATGAAATAAAAATAGCATTTACTCACCACCCATGTAAACACTATCATTTTTACACCACGGGTTGAAGAGTATATAAATTGGTAATGGATGTGTGTAACTGAGAGATCCACTCTCGTTTAATTTAGTATCAATGTCCATACGCCAGGCTGCAACAATACAATCAGCGGTGGGAGTCACGGCCACCATAAGATGTGAATCTATTTGACCTTCGTACACAGCATTCCATGCACCCAGTGTTTCTGTTCTTTTCTCTAACATAGGAACTGCCGCCGATGTTTCATCGGACGGTCCACGTTTCTCAACATCTGTAAGGAAGCATTTACATTAATATTCATCTCGGTATATATAAATAGTGAAGCAAAGCATCTATTATGTGTGTAAAACATTAAACCGATTCGTCGAAGCTAATACATATGTACTCCGTCAAAGTATTATATGCGTTTTTTAAACTTACTGTATACTCATAAAGAACAGACATAAGACTTACATATTATGGGATACATAATTTTTTTTTTTTTTTACCTACACTCCAACTCTATAGCATTAAGATGTAGCATTAGAAAATCTAATATTATAAATTTATTTCAAGTGGAGGAAGAGCGAAACATGCAAAAAAATCTAAATTTATCGTACCTGAGACGTAAAAGATGAACGAAATAGCATCTCTGTTAGCATCGTATGGCCTGTTCAACAGAATATCCAATTTGAATGCCTGTCCTCGTCTCACAACGAGACACTTGTCAATATCTCTTGTCATGAGATTAAATTTATTCGTATGATGATTTTCCCCGTTAGCATCGATGCAAAAGTCGATACCTTGGACTGCAAGGACACCTTGCCTCGTTCCGTCGATGACATCTGAATAAACAATGAAATATGAGTTTGTTATATACATAAACAAAAAAATAATATAATTATTTTTCTATAATCCTCGATAAAGTAGAAAGGAAATATTATACATGCTAAATGTAGAATGGACTATCCGTTTTTTCAAACCCAAAATATGTACTGGGTATGAAATCGCAAATTATAGCAAAATAATCTTATTCGTACTTTTATATTATGGATCTTCGCAAAGTAACACCTAATTCTATAAATTGTTGTATACATAAACAGTCTCTTAAAATTCTTACGTATCTATAAATATGACTAATCTAGAATCTATTAACATAGAAATTACATCTAAATATATGATTTTTTAATTAGTACTATTAATTTTTAATTCTACTTATATTAGCTATTTATAATCACTTGATTGCATATCATTGGTTAACGCTAACAATTTTCGCGCCACGAATTTGGGTATCAGCCAATTCAATTAACCAAAAACATATAGGTTAACTTCGATAAGTTATAATTCAAAATCATATACATATCTAAGCACATCACTTTAGCATTAAAATCTTTGATGGATTTTGGGAAAACAATGCCAAAATTAATTATCAATGCTTATTATTCAGCAGTGGCTAATATCTCTTAAATATTCACGAGATTTTAATTAATTAGGGTACCTGGTTGAAATGGAATAATGATATACTTCTGTCGTCTTCCAAACCAATTTCTCCACAAGTTTTTGATATATTCCATTTTAACGACACGTTTTTAACACTTTATCATATTAGGTACAAGGCAAACACTGAATTATTCATCTGTATAGATTCTCACTCTATTTACAATTCGGTCCAAGTGTACGGGATGCTAATTGGTTAAATAAACGACCAGTTCCTCATGAATGCCGTCATGGACTGTTAGATCCCGCTCGAGGCTGCAACTATAATACTCCTACAGCCGTTTCTCGGTGATGTCACGGAGTAAACATGGCTCAAATGCTACAATACAATAATCTTGAATCTATTCATTGACGGAACCTAGGTATTACTCATATCTCTAAATGAAAATCAAACCCAAAAAGGTAAACTAAGTGGCCCTGAGTCATAAGAAGAAACAAATAGTACTACGTAGATAGATTACCCGTAAAAAATTGAAATATTTCCTCGAAATGTGGAATCAAAGTCCAAACTACCAAAGTTATTTATTGAAAAAAGACACAATCTACAAATACTTTCAACTTTCATTTATTTATTTTTATTTGGAATTTAAAAAATAGAGTGATTGTTGATAATGCTACTACTTTAAACTACTTTTCGGATAGAGCTTAAAATAATTAATAAATATTTTTTTTGTATTAACTAGTCTGTTAATATAACAGATTTTAAATCATACATAAATACATCCTCAACTCAACCAGCTTTGTTTGTTTCAAAAATTAGAAGGTTATTTATAATTGTCCTAAAATGATTCTGCACAATTTTACCAAAATGGGAAAAGAGTGATCAAAACATTTATAGGAATTTCGTATAATACAATATTCAATAACGTAAAAGCATAGGTGACAAAATAACTCTCAGACGTTTGCATTTTTATCAAAGATAGGAATGATGGACTCCGTCAAGAGCACCCAACTAAACAGAATTATTACAAGTATGATCTTCCAATATGTAATCAAATCATTAGAAAAGAGACTTTTTGGGAATATAATCGATGGCACACATTTAAAAAAGAATACTAACGATAATATTTTAGTAAATTCTGATGTATTTCAGTTAAAATAAAAGTTTTGTTATTAAGATTAAGGTTTATTGTTCCTAAACTTATCGTCATGAACAGAAAATTATTTTCTACTAAGTGTCTACAAAGTAGCAGATGTTGAGATCACTAATTTGTGCATTTTGCTGTCACACTTGAAACTATGAATCAATATTGACCTAGAAACGTTAGCGGATCTGACCCTTATACGACTATAGGTCAAATAACTTCATTCGTTCTGAATATCTCAATTTGTGCTAGTAATTTCATATGCCATGTTAAAAATTAAAATCTTTCTGAAAGAATTTATCTGAAGAAAATTATTCATAAAACAGAAACCAATAAATCTATATTTTAATTACGTTGATAAGTTAATGAGAGTTAAGCGTTTTTGCAGAATTCCATAGTACGAAACAATTTTGTTGTGGAGTGCATAATAAATCTATGATTTTCTAAATTTAAAATACATCTGGTTGGTGGCTTTGCAAATCTATATATGTCATAGTTGACCAAACATATCAACCAGCTAGATTTTAAAAATCTTAAAATGGTATTAATTATAAGAGTGGGTGAAAAGATAATCTGGATGTGTATATTTTGCAGTCAAGGCTTGCGTTGGTTTTCCCACGCACGATTTTCGCATAAGCGATAGATAAGATCATCAGTCTTAACAATAACAGATCTTAAAATAAAATATCACTGGTTTCATGTCCAGTTGTCGAATTTTAAAGAACGCTTCCAAAATAATTGTTCTTTAAATCTCTCTCTAATGTGGTTTCTTTTGAAGCTGCGTAATTTTTATACATTCCACGTTGGTGAGCTCAATTTATTCGTTTAAAATTGTGTAGAATAATTATATTCTAATTTGTAATATTTGTATTTAAGTATGTATTTAAAATTATATATGTAGTATATTTACCAGTTGTCCGTCATCCATAACACAAGTATTAAGTTATTTACCTTGGGGATGGACGACCGTGTGTGTAAGTGTCCTATATATTTATATTATATATGTAGGATTATATAGTTTTTGGCGTTAAGATTATCTATGGTCTGTCAAACTGTAAAAACGAATAAATGGTTTGTGAAGGAAGAAAAAGACGAATAAAGACGTATTGATAACGTGAAACAGTTTTTGTGTCCCTGGAGTATTAACTATTAGGGAAAATCACCACAAATTTTGGGGGCTCGTCCGGGATAGGAATTAAATAGTTAGTGATTCAGGTTCCAGGATTTTTCAACGACGTAAATTTAAGACGAAACAGTTACCTTTTAGAAGACGCACGAGGTAGCCGCCATTTTGATTACCTATCGAGCGACTTTTCTGGACTGCCGAAATCAGGTGAAGAGGCCTCAGCGGCATTATTCAGTGAAGAGCCGAGTGGAACATCAAGAAGTATGATGCAATTTTTCGATGATTTAGTTTCAAAGTTCAGCGGAAACGATAAGACGTATCCGGTGACAAGATTTGTGCAGGGGATCGAAGAAAATGCTGAAATTTTCGGGTGGTCATCAGTACAGCAATTAATTATCGCCAGGCGATCCTTAACGGGTACCGCTTCGCTGTGGTTAAGATCAGAAAAGCCGTTCAAGACTTGGGATGATCTTAAGGCAGCATTAGTCAAGGAATTTCCAGATACGCTTGACATCAAAACATTACACGAGATGATGTCAGCGAGGAAGAAGCAGCGTAATGAATCCTTGCTTGATTACATGCTTATTATGAAGGAAATGGGAAAACGGGGAAAGATGCCGGATTATGTAGCAATAAAGTACATCATTGACGGGATAGAAGATGACGAGGCGCATAAGATAATGTTATATGGCGTTACAACTTACACTGATTTAAAAGAAAAACTGAAAATCTACGAGCAAGTAAAAGAAAAGATTACATTACAACATAATAGTAAAAGATCATATAAACCTGCGGGTCATAACAAACAATGTTATAATTGTGGGGAGATGAGTCATATCTCGGCCATCTGTCCTCATAAAGCTAATGGTCAAGGTATGAAATGCTTCAAGTGTAATGGCTTCGGTCATCATTCATCGCAATGCAGGGCCAATGAGAGGCCAGTGACGTCAACTTCATATAAGCCTGTGATTGGCGAAACATCTCACGATTCGAGTTCGTCAAGCGAACGAGACCGATTTGGCGATAAAGTTGGTAGCAGTGAGCGTCGAGCAACAAAGACAGCAATGTGCGTAGACGTAGAAACGACAGAACGCGAAGAAGATACTTATGAGTCTTGCACGGACAATATGGCAGTTCAAGACATCTGTCATGTCAAAAGTGTAAAAATGTCGAAACCGTTTACTACAAACATAAATGAAAGTAATGTAAGGTTACCAATTAATATTATTAAAAAACCGACGAAAATTATACAAATCTGCGGGAAAAATGTTTCTGCTTTGATAGATACGGGTAGTGATGTTAATTTAGTGTCTGAGAATTGTTACAAATTATTAGGTACGCCCGCGTTGGAAAAATGCGCTGTATTATTACGAGGTCTGGGATGTAAAAATATGATTTCTTCGGGACGCATAACTGTGACGGTAACAATTGATTCTACTAATTATTATGCTATAATATTTTATGTTGTTCCAAAAGATTGTATGCCCTATGATATTATTATTGGACAAGAATTTCTGTGTAATGTAGTTATGTTATTGGATAGTAGCAGTGTTTTGTTATTACCCCGTAATGAAGAATGGTTACGAAGTATGTCGTGTTTCGTATCTAATGTCAACATTGATTCTCTCAGTACAGGTCTCAGTATGGGTATTAATTGCAAAGTTAGACGTTTGGTTGAAATGTATACACCAAAGAAGACGAAAGAGGCACCTATTCAACTGAGGATTATTCTGAAAGATGATATACCAGAGGCTCAAAGACCGCGACGGTTGGCACTCAGAGAAAAGGAGGTAGTAGACAGGCAAGTTCAGGAATGGTTAGAAAATGGGATTATAAGGGTTAGCTACTCTGAATATTCAAGTCCAGTAGTTCTAGTGTGTAAAAAAGATGGTAGTCCTCGTGTGCGTGTTGACTATAGACTAATAAATAAAAAAATGAGACAGAAGAAAGATATTACAATTACAAAGTTATTAGAGCAAGAAAGTAGAGATATTTATATTAGCAATAGAGAAGACCTAAGAACTAAAGCAAAAGCACAGATTCTGAAAGTTCAAGATGAAAATCGGAAAACCTTTAATAAGAAGAGAAAGCAGAGCCAAAAATATAAAATAGGTGATAAAGTAGCTATAAAAATAACTCAATTTGGTGTAGGCATGAAGCTTAAGCCTAAGTACCTAGGACCCTACAGAGTTGATAAAATCAAGGGCAAGGATAAATATGATGTAGTAAAAATGGATAGCAGTGGAGAGAGACCCATGAAAACTTCAAGTGCTGCAGATTTTATGAAATCATGGCCTTATGATAGGTTAGATGATGATTATGACACAAGCTATCATCAGTTAGTATAAGTTTTGATTTTTCTTTTATTAATAATTGTTTTTTTTATATCCATGTTGCGGGTCTAATGAGAAATTGCTGCTGCTATACCAAATTTATTTAGTTATTTACTTTATATTTTTTTGTTTAGTTATAAGTCAAGACGCGTATAAGATTGTAGACTCCGTAGAGACTGGGGTCAGTCTCTGTGTCAGGAATGGCCGATTGTAGGATTATATAGTTTTTGGCGTTAAGATTATCTATGGTCTGTCAAACTGTAAAAACGAATAAATGGTTTGTGAAGGAAGAAAAAGACGAATAAAGACGTATTGATAACGTGAAACAGTTTTTGTGTCCCTGGAGTATTAACTATTAGGGAAAATCACCACATATATTTAATTTTCTATTTTCCAAATAATGCCCGTGTTCTCAACCTTCAATAAATGCATAACTTAATAAAGAACGTATTTTTCATTTTAAAAAATCAAGTAGGATCTGAACAAATTTTAATAGATGAATATTTAATACATTATCACTGAAATTAAAAATGACGTCTTTTGTTATACTATACGACTGCAGTCAAAAAGGTTATTAATCCCGTAGTATCGTTACACATATATTTAAATATCTTAATGTCCATTTTACAATATACATCAAAAATTAATTAATGTCGTTAAATTGATGTTAATTTATTAGCATTGATAAGTTTAATTGCCACTTAATTCGATGTTATGGTATAAAGAATAATGTATGTCGTTTTGCTACTAGTTTTTTTGTCGTGTAATGTAAACGTATTTATTTGTGATTAGCATGGTCATCCGAAAATATTCATATTTATGACTATTTTATGGGGATATAATTGATTTTTAATTTGTTTACTTAATAACTGTGACACAAATGTCAGTTTCATGAGATTTAAAAAATAAACTACGATCAAATCACCACTAGATTTATTAAACAAATCCATATATTAATCACAATAAGTTATTGCGAACAATGACTTCGATTTATCTACTAACATATTCATTATCAATTTATCACTATCACTATAAATTACTAAACAAAGTGTCCCGCCGCGTATGTACGTCTCTCTGCCTATTTCGGATAGACATAACAATATTAAAACCTACTAAAGGTATTTTAAAGAACTGTGATAGCCCAGCGGTGAGACTGTGCGACACTTTCGAGGCCGTCACGGGTTCAAACTTCGGGCAGGCACCCATGAGTTTTTCTGTTAAAACTTATGTGTCTAATTGATAATTGCAATATAACACACGCTTTTTGTGAACAAAAACATTGTGAGGAAACCTGTATATCTTTAAAGAATTCTTGGAATATTTGTAACCTACAAATCCGCTTTGGAACAGCGTAGTAGATAAAAACGGAGGAGGATGCCTGGCCCGTTGGCGCAGTGGGTAGTGACCCTGCCTTCAGCTCCGCGGATCGCGGGTTCAATTCCCGCCGAGGGCCAACATTTTCTATAAACAATTTGTTGGTTCTTCGAGCCTGGGTGTATATTTGTATTCAAGTGTGTATTTATAATTATATATGTAATATATTTACCTATAACCAAAATAAAACCCATAATAAAGTTAATTTGGGGATGGACGACCGTGTGCGTAATTGTCCCATATATTTATTTACTTATGTCCAGCTGTGGGATAGTAACAGGCCATTTAAACACATTTACAAATGTATTTTTACAAGAAAAGATTTAGTGTACAATATGTTAAGGTTTTGTGGAAATTTCGAAAAAAGACAAGCTACCTCAGAGCTTTTAACTTCATGCTGCTTAATCCGTTTGAAATGTAACAAAACAAGTTATGGAGTGGATTTTTCTCTTTTATAGGGGTTCAAAAAGTCAACGATGCCATATACTCGTATTTATCTTTCAAGGATAGGTTACTATACTCTTTCAAAAATAATGGCTACGCCCAATGAGGTAATTGGAAAGCTGTATAGGTAGATGGATATGGTATTCATGGTTATAGATTACTGTAATTACCATAATATTACGTACTCATCATATAGTCAAATAGATAATATCGTTTTAATTTTAAGCTTGGAACTTTATTTCATACTTCTGATTTATTAAAAAAGGTAAAATTATAGTTTTGTAGTACAATATTTTTCTTTATTATTACCTCAGGTGACGTCATAGTGCAAACCGTCTATATCTATAATAGACAACCTGTAGATGCGACTTTGTTCGCATCAACGTAACTGTTAAAATACCCTAACAATTATTATGTGTTTTGTACTGTTGTCGAAAGAAAAAGTGTTTTTTTTTATCCTATTTATTAGCCCGGTATTCTACTTTGAGTCGAGAAAGCGTAGCAGACAGACAATCACATTTATACTATTAGTATGGATAATTTAATGTTTGTTAAATATGATGATATAACAAATGAAATTTGAAATATTGATAACTAAATATAAATATGAATTCAGTCTTAAGAAACAGTTATAAATCGGTAAAATAATCTGTCACCAGCCTGTTCGTTTGATTTATGGTTTGGTCTAGAATACTATATCAAGTGAAGCTACAATATCAGTCTTATATTGATTGACATAAAGTTGAAAGTTACTCTACATATTATTATGAGTAGGTTTAACGCATGCACCAGTTCACCTTGAACGACATGCGCCCGACCACGTATTTTACTTGTCAAGTTGCTGGACCAAAGTTAAACATCCTGCTGGAATTCGTCTCCTCTATTCGCATTTGCAAAATAATAAAGATAAATATACGGAGAAAAAAATTCGGCTGATCATACCCAAAGTAACTTAATACTTGTTTTATGGATGACGGACAACTGGTAAATATATACATAAAATTGAAATACATATATACAAACATGTTGCACGGCTGCGAGGCTTGGCCAATAAAAAAGACTCAAGAGCAAAAACTTCACACGGCTGAAATGCGCATGCTTAGGTGGTCCGGAGGAGTCACTCTTAAGGACAAAATAGAAAATAAATACATTAGAGGCTCCTTTAAAGTGACACCAATTACCAACAAACTAATGCAATCACGGTTAAGATGGTACGGTCACGTCATGAGAAGGCCCGACGATCACATAGTAAAAAAGTGTCTAGCAATGCCTACAGGAAAAAGAGAAAGAGGAAGGCCACTGACCACCTGGCTTACGACTGTCCAAAGGGACATGCGGAATTTGGGACTTTCCAAAGAATGCCTATTGCAGAGATAAATGGCGCCGCCTGATTGGAAAAGCAGACCCCGTATAGCGGGACAATGCGACGACAATGATGATGATGATATATACAACCAGACTCAAAGAACCAACACATTGCTTAGTTGTTGTTAGAAAATATTGACCCTCGGCGGGAATCGAACTTGCAAACCATGGAGCTGAAGACAGGGTCACTAACTACTACGCCACTAACTACTACGGGCCAGTCAATGATAGATATCAAGTCAACTGGGCAACATCATATCACTATTAATTTTATAGCTTAGCTGACTAGTCGGGCTTAGTAGGGGTAGTAAAAGTCATGCTCTGAGTATTGATTTATTAATTCTCAAACTAAATCACAGGAGAAGTATATTATTTTATAATAATGTGAGTCATATTCGGATGTAATAGAAGACTTTTTCTACTCTATTTGCCTCAATACTCACATTACTAGTCTCTGAAGAGACGAATATAAGCCTTACAACGATGCTGTAGTACAGATTCCCAGATTAAAAGTATTCTATAGAATCTCTACACATAAGCATATCTCTAGCACCGTTAAGTGCATAATCTATACTTATTATAAAATAAAGTCCCCAAAGCTGCCTGTCTGTATGTAATCGATTTTCTCAAAATCTACTGTACGGATTTTAGTACGGTTTTTACTTAAGGGTAGTGCAATTCCTCCGAAAGGTTTAGGTAGTAGCACATAACCGTTTTCATGTAAATTGAGTTGAAGAGGTCGCTTTACAAAAATTTTAGTGGGGGTAGTAACAAACCGGTGTCAATTGTAGTTTAGAGGGGGAATAGGTATAAAATGCGGTGAAGGGTATCAGAGAGCCAGTCTCATAGACGATAGACAGTTTCATGCCGAGACTCGAGCGACTATAACATGCTAAACACTAAATTTCACGCGGACGCAGCCGCACGTATTTCTAGTGAATTCTAAATATAGATTTAGCTCATAAATTTACCAGAATTTACACTGGTGTTAAATATGACTTCCTACAATTGAGAGGAATTTGAATTCGCGGAACTCCCATAGCTGCTTGTTGCTTTTTGGCATAAATGTTACAACAAATATTCATAGTATAGCACTATGAGTATATCGAGCCGGCGGTCTTAAGCATTGATGACAGTATAATTCAAACGATATGTACGGCTAGAAAAATCATTCTCAAGGGACTTTACATCTGTAAATATGTGAATTGATTACGTAAGACACACATTTTAGTTCAATGTTAAGAAATAAAGCAAACTGTTAATGTCAAAACCAATGAGATATTTACGGAAACGTCTGAACATCGAATCCTTTATTTTTGACAACTTCAAACGCCGTTCGTAAATTTCATTGTTTTATATTCGTTTGTTTGAAAAAAATCTTTTAGTTTATTGAGTTTTTTACGACGTCATATCTAGCGTATGTCTCGACCGACGAACGTTCGCAGGTGGACATAGACCTTGTCAAGGTATTTCCAGTCCTCAAGGTCTTTTTTATCTTGGATCCAATGATCTAAGGCTAGTCAAAGATGAATAAAGTCGCCACTCTATTAATATAATAGAAAACATCATAGCAATTCAAAAAAACATTCTAGCAATATTCAATCAATTAAAATCGATACTTCTAGTTCAAAAATTGAATATGATATAGCTCAATATTCATTCAAACATATTCTCAATATTCGAATTAAGCTCCAATTTTATTTATATAACAATATATATTGTATGTATAAATCATGTACAATAAAGAAAATTTGTGTTCTATTCTATTCTACAGTGTCGTTATTGCAATTGGAAAGTTTCATTAGAAACTGTCATCTGAACTAACCCCATAACTGAATGACATTAACACAAGGGTCAATACGTTGCACCTTAGATCAAAGAATATTATCTGCTAGATATAAAATAGATACTACTTATCCAATGATGTATGATAAAAAAAGAACCTCGTTATATCGGTCATCCATTCGGACATCGACTTGAGGTAATGTTGCAGCACCGGTCATTATAGTTTTTAACAAAGATATAATACTCTAAGCCGTTGTTTTATAAAAATATACTCGAAGCACTTTACACTTAAAATTACAAAGCGCGGCCTGATATTTTAAATATTTATATTAAAAAGTATTTTTACTTCGCATGTTTTAAGCATGACTAGATGGCTCAGACGTTGCGTTTTGTCGGTTTCTCATGATATCCAAACTCCAAATCGTTCGTTAAACGGTTTTACTAGTATCTAAAGTATCTAAGATAATGAAGCGCAACTGCAGCCACTGTTAAATCAGACCGAAAAACAACCATAGAATCGCTGACTTGTAAAATAATAATCCAATCACTACGCAACTTACAACATCACATGCACTTCATAAAACTAAAATATTCGACATACACTACTTAATGCGCTCTAAAATGCTCATAAACTTACAAAGCTTTTCCAAGATGCCAACAATTATATACAAATCACTAACGAAACTTTAAATTCAAAAATTATCTTACACTGTACTAATGTATGTATGCTGTACTTACTCGGCTTAAACATATCTTAGTGTACTGTTTCTTTAAAAAAAAAATCAATCTGGACGCAATCACTAGCTAGAAATAGAGACGTCTGATTCTACCAAATAGATTATGCAAAATAAAGTGTATCAAAACTATTTATGTCTACCATATGCAGTTTTGATGAAAAACATAGCGGCCGCCGAAGTGTTTGTATAAATTATTTATGTTAACTCATTCTTAGTTTGTAAAATCTACATTGAGAATTTCTTTAACCATTCCTCGCAGGCACAACTATTTAATATATCTTGTACTTTTTTAAACTTTTTTACAGATTAATTACTCGCTCTCTCTGATAATCCATCAACTCTACCTTCGGAGACAGTTCGTTCTGAGAAGAGCACGACTTGCACTCATTCGCTCAAGCTGCGCTTTTATGCTTTTTATTAACTACGGATGCTGAACGCCTACAAACTTTTGCACCATATGCAAGAAGATTCTAAATCATTTGCTCCTGTTATTGGGACATTAACAGGGAACCAACTTTCATTGAGAAGGGAAGTTTATCCCTTAATTCAAACAATTATAATTCCAAATAGAATCCTCAGTGGAGCCAAGAGCTACGTTACGTAATAGATATTAAATACCAATCAATCCAACAAAACAACGCAAACCAAATTACAAAATAAACTAAAAGTTTTCCTTGTCTTGGTAATTGCCGATAGAAGTAATAACTTCTCGATATCTTGCATGTAATTAAGGCTAAAACGGTCTAACAATTTGTATAATGCACTGAAACACGCATTTTTTTATCAATCAATCATAACACTTTTTCTATACTGTCTGAATTAAACTATTTGTTAATGACGGAAATGTATACAATTGAAGTTAATCCAATAAAAGAGGTGTAGTTTGTGCTATGAAATAGATATAAGACTCTAAGCACACGCATTATATATTACAACTCACTAAAAAGAGATGGTTCGATTACGCAAAGGATGACTATGCATAAAAAAGAGAAAAAAACGTTGTACTAAGCTCACTTGAGTGAGATAAGGGCAGAACAATGAAGACTTATATTATAAATGCGAAAATCTGTCTCTCTTTCACGGCTAGTTCGCTGGTTGAATATTGATGATATTTGATAGAATTAAAGTTTTTTATAGGTACGTTAGTAAACAGCATAAAAAAAATCTTCGGGAACATAAAAAAATAGTAAAAAAATTTAAGGTTTAAGAACTTCTATCTTCTTTCTAATAAGAATATACTAAATAATATATTTAATCTAATTATAAATTAATTAAATGATAATGGCTGATGATCTTTAGAGGTAAATATAATATTTACCTCTAAAGATCCGATTTGTCGAATTACATTTACACTCTACCGAATTTTTTTCCCAAACGCAATGAACGACATTCACCATTAACATATAATTGATATTCTATGATTACTTACTGGTGGATGTATCAAGTCGGGGTGGTCGTGGGAGATCCTTTAGATCATAGGAATCTGACCTCCGAAAGCCGCAACATCCACACCGAGGCGGGCAACTGTTCGCCAAAGTACTCTTCACTGCACCCATCTTACTAACTCAACTATACATAAATCCCAGTATGCTAGAAGCTTATCTTAAGAAAATCACTTTAGCACTTATTATTCTTGTACATCAAACGCTCAGTTCACCGCGGCAACCACTGAAATTCGCGAAAATGTTTAAACAGGCGGCCGCTGTATAAACAAAGCCTAAATTAGAGGTCGGCTCAACAACGTGCCCCACTTGAAATGTTATTAATATCCAATTAAAAATATATTTTGTATACACAATCGACGCGTGCGTTCGACTCGCGATATTCAATTCATCTGCGTCGAACGTCATCCTTGGTGCCAATAAAATCATTCATACGTGACCTCTTATCAGTGGTTATGGGGAATTCGGGATTTGGGGATGGCTCAGCAAATTGTGATGCAGTGTTGCGTCACAAATGTATTACTAATATTAGTCATTGACAAAGGCATTTTATTAGTCCATTTGTACCCAAGTCAAGGTGCGAGTCCTTAAGTTCTTAGATGTTCAGATCATCTTGCTTATCTCATACGTTCCTTTAAAGGTTAAGAGAACAATTAGATTGTGACACATTATTATGGCATAGTTCAGATATTATTTTACTTTATAAATTTTAATTATCTAATAAGCTTCCTACATCTACTGTCATTCTCATTCGGAACGCAACATTTTAAAAAATTTAAAAAATTTGACACTGAATCAGTAATATAAATTAAAACGAATAATAGTTAGTTAATAAATATTTGCGATAATAACATGACTTACAAGCTTACTTTTTCAAGCTTAAATCTGTTGTTTTTATTTAAGAAAAATATTTTTTGTCATAAGAAGCACCATTGGAAAACTTCATTGAAAATGTTTTCCCTTGGTATCCACACATTTTTTTATCTCTCAGGAAATTTATGGATACCATGACTAATAGTCGTTATACATTCTAATATTTAAATTATATTTATAATGTTTAGAGCATTTTTTAAATGATTCGTAATTATATGTATATAAATAAATAAATAATAAATATATGAGATAATTATTTATTCCATTTGTTAGTTTTACTAGCAGAAACGTAGATTGTAGCAATTAAATTATACTGACTTTTTTATGATCAATACACAAATACAAATACTCATACAAATATTCATACGATACTCTAAAATATCAACACATGTCCCAAAAGTTTTAAGAGACTAAAGAGTCGTCGTATCAGGTAATAAATTAGATAACACGTTACAATATTTGACGACGTGATACAACATACACATGATTATGTTAATTTACTATGAATGATATCATCTTAAACGGAGGACCGTGCGACAAATATCGTGTCAATGGCAAATCGTCACACTCCGAAGGTGCTTATAGGTTTTAACCTAAACATGAATGAAATACCTTACATGCGAACTGTTAGTAATTTTCCCGTAAACGGATTCGTCGTAATCCTTGTCCCAATTTTCAGAGTAAGATTCATTTTCCTTGAATTCATATAACAAGACTTGTATTCGTTGTTTTTTGCGGTATAATTAATCAGTAAGTTCACCACAAATACGTCAGAAAAAATACCCCTTTTAAGGCACAAACGGGTCTCAGATTTTTATATAATTTGTGTACATGCAAGTAAGTAAAGGTAGGTTAAAAAAATAAACTTGCTATAAATTTACTCCTGGGCAGAGGCCACCTCTCTCCGTTTTTGGAGAGAAGGATTGGAGCTAAGACCTACCACGCTGCTCCAATGCGGATTGGTAGGTTACACATGTCTCTAGAATTCACTGGAGATATGGAGGTTTCCTCACAAATGTTTTCCTTTACCGAAAAGCGTGTAATAAATTGCGATTATCAATTAGACACATAAGTTTCAACAGAGAAACTCGTCGGTGCCTGCCCGAGTGTTTTTGTTAGACCCGACTACTCATATCATTTAATTATAATATTTTTTTATATATGTGTTTATTGTAAATGTCCGTGTATACACATAGTATAAGCTCTATTAGTCAAAATCAGTATATCTTTTATATATAGTTGAAATCTTTTTGATATCCTAGCGTCGTTATATAAGACACGACATTATTAAATAATTTCGAGAAATTAAAGTAACTTCATTCATGTTCACAAACACTATAAAGTTTTATTAGTATTAAGTATTATAAATCTTCAATCAAAATATTTTTTTTACATAAAAATATAAAGAATTATAAAACCATAGGTGATTTATATAACAGATAAAGTAGGAACCGTCATAGCTTGTGGCTCCTGCTTTGCGAAAGTACGTAAATCGTTTGAGGTTTTGGGTATAAGATTCTATAATAAAATTCCACAATCAATTTTAGCTTTGCCATTACAGCAGTTTAAAAACACTATTAAAAAGAGGCTGATACAGAAAGCCTACTATATAGGATTACTTGACCATAAGAATGTGTGGATTTAGCTATACTTCGACCCTGTACATTACAGTAATGACTAAATGTAAGTAGTATCAAGAATTATATTTTAAAAAGAGCAACCGTCGAGTTTCTTGCATGTCTCTTCTCGGTAGCAACAGCTTTCCAAAACAGCAGTAGAGTTGACGAATCAAAAGCACTTGTTTACAACCTTACTTGAATAAAGAATATTTTCAATTTGAATTTGAATTTTTGATTTTGAATCATTAATTTGCTTAAAAGTTTTAGTAATACATACGAGTTGCATGATTATGTATGTTTAAGTAATTTTATGAGACCTAAATTCATGCCCTCAATAAACTGTTTATTATATACGATAAAAGCATATTTCTGGATAACCTTAGCTGAAGCACGTTTCTCGAGTTATTTCAGAACACAATTATAGAATTGGGTAGCCAGTACATTTTTAAGATGTTAACAAAAGTTATAACTTCTAAGCAAAGGGTTTTTATAAATTAGTGGATAAGCATAATTATATGACAATTTATTTTACAACACGAAAATATGTACTTTACTTTGATTCATACAAAGTATTGAAACCGAATCAATTTTTATTGGGTGTTGATTACTTTATACTTTTTTGGATTATACTAGGTAATTGTTTAAAAATATATATATATATTTATAACAAATATGTACACGCTACTTACACACAAATTACTTACACGCTACTCTATACAAATCATGCCCAAGAATGTTGGCAGCGTTTCCGCGTTGAATCGCTAAGCTGATTCTTTGTGCGAAAAAGGAGCCAGCCCTCTTGACACCCGAAGAGGCGATCAACCGAGGTGTTAAAACGGATTGTTATTTGAATATAAAATAATTTGCTCCTGAATAATGTAAGTAATAATGATACACTGGCATTCTTTACTTAATTATGTATTTCTTTGAAAATTGCCTTGAATCACCTTATAAAGAAGGCCTAGACATCTTTTTAGAAACTTTTATTCAACTAGTCGTGTATGTATGTGAAGGTGGAATCTTGCAAGTTAAATTTGACCCACTTCCCGATCTCGATGACAATGCATGTTTATGATAAGCATGACCTGATGCTGCTGCCAGGATGCATGCCATGGCTCCAGACAATTAAACTCCTTAACGGTTAACAGTAGGGGCATGAAATTTCGTTAAAAGCTTTTTTAATAGCCTTTTTAACTTGATGTGTCATATGTTATTGTTAAACATAACTGATGCAAAAATTAGTAGTACACGCTAATGACTAATTGATATCAGAATAATACTAAAAGGGACTTTTATTCAATGTTCAGTAGATAGTCGGACAATGCCATTACTTGTAAATACCCTATGAGTAATGATTTGTCAGTGACAATTTTTTTGAATCATCTTATTTAATCAAAAATTAAATTGACCTGCGAGAGTTAAGTTATCTATAGGTTTATTAAACAAATTAAACGTTCATTTAATTATGATGCTATAATAACCCGAAAGTAATGATAATATTATTCTACTAAAATTCACGATAAAATAAAATATGTACATATATTAAATATCAAACGTAGAGAAATATAGAGCTTTTATATAATATTTGCAGGAAAATAAGGATCATTGTATAGAGGTATGCCACCGAAACCGCGGCAAGCATTTATTTGATATTTTGCTTCAAACATAATCGTTTGTTTGTAATCTTTTTATTTCAAATATTTAAACTAATACAAAAATGATAAAAAAAACAACATACATAATATGTGTGCAACGGCGGGCTTATTCCGGAATCGGAATCTTTTACAGCCAACCATTCTTAAGTAAGAAAAGGAAAAGTTTAAATTTTTTTTTTAAATAATAATAAATAATAAATAAATATTATTGTATACATAATAAATATAATAACATAATAAATACAAAGATGCGTCACTCAATGCAGCCGAAATTAAGTACATTAATTATATTTCTTTTTTTTTTAAATAATAAATATGTACAAGTTATATGTATCTTAAATATATATCTATAATAAATACAATAAGATCTATTTATAATAAAATGTACATATCGCTTATAAGCTGAGTAGTAATTTTTTGTCACAGTAATCAAAAAATTGTAGACAATTCTCTGAAAACTTTTTGTTTTATGTACAATTACATCGCGCCTTTGGATTGGGCCACTTTTGATTAGAACAAAAAATAATATACTGATTACAATTAGCAGATAAAAATAAGTGCACAAAAATAAACCTTCCCGAATTTATAAATCTTTTCCAAAATCTTCCACGATACGAACACGATCATTTAAAATATTTTTTTTATTCGGGAAAATATTGAATTTTAAAGTAAAAGGAAATTTTATATTTTTTAATTTTTTAAGAAATGTAAAATGTGAGTAGAAGAACTTTCAACAGTGGTCACCGTGAAATGTGATGCTCTTAATGTGCTAAAAAGATATTAATGACATTTGTTTTAATTATACCTGTGAGAAACAATAAGAAACTACAGCAATCATCAATAGGCTAGTTTTTATCCATATGACATCACATCTCGCAATACATAATTGTAAATTCTATTGCAAAATATCTTCTATGATTCCTAGGTTATAATTATTTAATGGTTCAATAAAAGACAATACTTTCAGTGACTGTTTTATTATTTTTGAGATCCCAAAAACACGCTAACACAGTGCATATATATTTTTGTTATTTTTTCTTAATTATCGACGATAATAAAATAATAAAGATTAAAAAAGCTAAAAATGTATAAGATATTAAATTAATTAACAATGAGTATATTCTTATTTAAGTCTTATATAATAATTATATTATTAATAGGAATATCAAAATGGCACTCGAAGCATCGGTTTCATTAGTTAATTATAATTACATATAAAAAATCAACCCGTGCGTGATGTCTTGCTTATTTTTTTATTTTTTTTTAAATGTGCAGGTGCGTAAAACTCATCTTGAACCTTTTATCGAAGCCAAGTCGTTAAAGTCTATATACTAAGTTAATTTGCACGTTGCAAATAAACCATATAAAACACCAAAGGATGTTAGCGTTCTACATGGATGTCAATATGACCACTTCCTCCTCTTGCACAAATAAATGCTCCGGCGCTAAGTAAGGTAGGTAGCAGCGGTCAAGTTGGAGGGCCTCGCGTGAAGGCGGCCCCGAAGTACGCGATGACTCTCGGGGCCGGGGTACTAGCTAGCCACGCACGTTCACGGTAGCGCAACCGAAGACCTCGTCGATTTGCCGAGACGAGAAAGTTACGACCACATTACAGTCTCCGACACGAGACGGCAAAAACTTGTCTTGGTAGTTTACGAACTCACCAGGCTTTACATCACGGAACCTTATCTGCAAAAGTTGCCCAATTGAATACTTATAGCAGTTTATTACTTAAAAGTTGAAGCGTTTCTAACTTTAATGCACTCATTTACGGAGCTAGGTATTTCTCATAACACTGAACTTCAAAGTAAAACTTTTTTTGGTTAGGGAGCTCTAAAAAAGACGTCCATTTTAAATATTAATATATTTATATGTTACAGAACGAACTGCGAACGATTTCCATCAATACAATACCTGACGCGGTCTTTGTATCCCAGGACCTTCGAAAGTAAAGTAGCAATCAGTCAAATGAACGTTCAATGGATTTTGAAAGCTGAACGTTATTCCACACTCCTGGCCTACTGATGGCTGATTTCTGGTCTGAACAAAAATAGATTATGATTCGTTTTATCGATTTCAATATCTGCTTATGAAATTGTAGAATGTAGTGTATGTATCTATCAAACATATTTGAAATGTGCAAAAAATTTGTTTCTTGGCCCAATAATTATAGCAAATTGTTAACCTGTACTTGTAGTCTTGGCTTTTGCAACGGGAAGTCATCCTCATCCGACCATGCCTGTCGTGTTTGCTTCACAAACGCCATTGCGTGCACCTTAATCATAGCATGGTCGACCAACTTGTCCATGTACTCTTGAGGAGTTACGTGTAATTTAAGTACTTCACGTTGGCCTGCCCGTACTATAAATTCACCTTGAGACCGTCGCACTCGGGCTGCAATCGCACCGGTATAATAACACGAAGATGCCGTCAAGACACACCAAATCGTTCGGTCTTCGTGGGATTTGTTCTGTCAAAAAAATTTAATTAAGAGAAGTACTTCAATGCTGATAAAAAAAAATTGAAGCACATGTGGTAGTTACGATAGTGCATGGTTTACATTTATGGATAGACCAAATTCATTAATTTCTAATATATTAATTATGGTTACTTTTATTTACATCATTCTAGTTCTAAGTCATATTTTATCTCTTACATAACTTGGAGATGAGTCAGTAATTTCTAATATTACGTATATTTGTGAGCAATTATATGAAAGGAATGACTGAGCAAGTATAGAGAGGGTGTTATTGTAGAAACTATTCAGTTGTTCTACCTGAATATTCATTGTACAGTCAAAAGGCTGACCGTAAGGTACAATTTCAATATCCATTAGGTCAAAAACAACGTCCTCTATGTTACGATCTGGATTTTCATAATACTGTTGTAAACGCTGAAAGCCACGACAAGAAGCAATAACACCAAGGCGTTCGGGAGCACTCATTTCTGGATTTTTGTATTCCTGGGTAATTTCTAGCAAATCACTATCACCCTCGTCGTCTTCGCGGCTGGGATTCTTTGTAATTATCTTACGCCCAACCCTAAAAACAGTTTTTACAATTAATAAGCTAAATCATGTAATATGATTACGATATTTGTTAAATACTTACTGATATTGATTCGATGCCATCTTAATGAAGCCCCAATCCGAGGAATCTTCCTCTTGAAAGTGGCATAATTCAGCATTTAGCTGAGAGTACATAAAGGGGGTATCGTATTGGAACCCAACTTCCCCACGTCGAACAGCCTCCACACTAGCTGGGCCACACTGGTATACAGATTCTGCTCCCTCTTGTGGAGTAGCATCAATAATCTGCCAGCCACCATAACCTACAGAATAATATAATAATTTAATTATGTGACGGCAATCAACGAATATAATATTTATTAAATTAAAACATATGTACCTTGTGGCAAGTCTGGCCTTTGCATCCAAACATCGTTCCAGACGTGAAAGTTCCAACATGAATCGTAACAATCTTCATCCGGTCCGTTTGGAACTTCATTTCCATCTTTATCAAAGAATTTGTCAATAGTGAATGTACCATTTGTGTCATGGGCTGAGACAAAATTTGTCACAGATCGGCAAGGAATACCTAAATAACAATTTTCATAATAAGTTTTATATATGTCTTATTGTAATTGTTTCATTAATGGACGACTAAGATTGACTATTTTTATTTACCTAAAGCCCGACAAATAGTGACAACTAAACCCGAGAATACCCAGCATTGTCCATATTCAACAGGTCGACCCCCGTCTGTTAAATATCTTTCGAGAATCGCAACAGAACCAGTCCATGCATGTGGTGACACTCCATCTTTATATTCACCATCATATCGACCGACCATTAAGCCGTCGTCGTCGCCGTTTGCATTTATCTAAAGTAAGAATATAAATTCAATAATTTCAGTTCATTAAACCATTCAATTAACTTCAATATTACAAAGACGTACCATTGCAGATATTGCTCTTGTGACTCGAACTGGATTTCCACGTTCTGAGTGTTCAAGTCCGCTACGCTCTAATAAATAAATGCAAGCTGGAAGTACTACATCGTCGAACTGACCGAATATCCATTTGCGACCCTTAGGCTGACGCCAGGTTCCGCTCCATATTTTTCCTTGCTCGTTCAGAACATTTTCGTTTCTTGATGCTTCATTGTCCATATACACTGAATCCTCGCGACACCAAGGGTTAAATAAAATATAAATGTCCTCATCACATTTGTAATCAAGGCGGTTATCCCGCTGCCCCAACCTATGAGTCTGAATCCAACAGTTCCATAGCCCCACAGGCGTAGAAGCTGGCACATGGACTTGAAAAGTAATAGTATTCCCATCCTGACGCTGGACACTTAAGTCCCACTTTTCCGTCTCATGCGCAACGGCGACCAGATTTTGCGTTGATCCATGTCGAGAATCGAAGGTGCGTCCAAATGAAGGATGCTGAGGAGGCCCGCTATATCTTTCAACCACTGCCCTCTCTGCTGGTCCGTGCGGGCTAAGGGGACTATTTTGTAAAGGAAGAGGATCGCTACTAAAGGAACCGCGACGAACACCGTACGTCGAAGTTTCTCTGATACCGCTCACAGTTCCAATAGTGCCAGTTGTAGTGACTGTTCCGATTGCAGCTACGGTAGTATTAGTATCTTGTATGCGGGACATGCCCATGCCCATCCCAATGACGTCACGAGAATGTGGAAACACACTTTGTTGGGTGTTCCAATTAACGGGTAAAACAACTCGGGTCCCTTTTGTAACACACGGTTTTGGACCTGTTAGTGATATAAGCAAAATAATTTAATTTAGACTGTAAACTAAATCTGAATCAAGTTATTAATGTTCACCAAATCTACATTATAAAATTCTGTTTAAGTTAAAAAATACATATATAAACGAAACAACAATATTAATTTATGTATAAAACGTACCTAAACAAAAAACAACTCTCATTACATCTTGTTGTTTATCGTAAGTTCTGTCCAACCGAACAGCAAAGAAAAAATTTTGACCTCTTCGAAGTACAGGATTAGGAAGAATTGTATCATTAACCAATTCATATTGGTCCGTATGGTGTTCCTTAGCATTATCTCGCGAATAAAATTCAGTCAATTCCACCTTAAGTGGTTGCTGCGAGTAGAAACTCTGGGGGATTAGTTCCAAAGTTTCTTGGTGACGACGACGTTCATTTTGATCAGCCAACTTGCAGATGAGATTATGAGCGTACTGTGTATTTGGGCTGTTGCGCGAAGAGTGCTTAAGGCGATGTAAGGCACCAGCGCTGTGCGAACGCCCTGGTACATGCTGAGCAGTTGGTCCTGCTCTTGCATTTGGCCAACGACGAGTTTGCCCTGGGCGTTGACAAAAACTCGAAATGTTGAAGTTGCCCGACAGTCCTGGAACATAGTTCGAAGCCATCCCTCCAACTGTTATTTGTGGCTCCCTCGTACAACTGAGGGTACTTATCGCAGTAGTTAAACCAGTGATACCACCAAGACCCATGCCGGTTATGCTGGAGGTCATACTTGATGACATTTTTTCCATACTAGACTTCGAAGCTATGAACTTTTGTTTAAAATTATTCTGTGCCCTGGCTCTAAACCAGAGCGACTGTTGTTCCTAGTCCCGTTTGCAGCCTTTATATACGAAATAGTTTCTAAGGAATTTTTCGCCGCTCAGGTGTCAGTTGTTTGGCGCCTTCCTTTGTTCACGGCTATTGTCTGCATTCACTGAGTTGTATCTAACCGAGAAAAGGATTTAAAATACAAAAGCATTCATATTCACGTTTCAGATCAGTTCTTCGTGACGCAGGTCTGAATTTTAGTACATACAATAATATATATAAGTACTTTTGGTACCCGCGACTCCTTTAGCTTTCACTTAGTGTTAAAATGCCCTAAATAAAGTGTGTAGTTTTTTTCCTATTCCCGAAGAAAAGACGTTAATTTTAGTCATACCCAATCTCAATCATCAATTAAATCATCAGTTTTGGAGTCAGGGATGGAGGAGTCAATTTTAGATTGTGTGACAACGTTACTTAGCGGATAATCCTGTAAAATTTGATGATGATCGAGCATTTTTTTAACTATCAATGACAGTTTTGTTTTGAGGGTAAATCGAAACCGAAGATTGAATCGAAAGAAGAATCGTAAATCGAAAGCTGCAGCCACAAATAAGAATATTTTAATTTTTTTTGGTTATCTGCAAATAATATATTCTTGAGAATTAATCACCATATATCCTTTATTTCCTCTTTTTTTTCCTTATCGATAATGTATATTAAAAAGACAAAAATGACACTCATAATAAATATCTCCTCGGACGTGATTGTGATGACGAACTGGTGTTTTATTATAAATAGAACGTGTTATTATGAAATATTGTATATTTGGCACAACGTTGTTAACATATTCCATCCCAGGATGTGCGTGTTAAGTATATAATACGCAGTGACCTAGAGAAAAAATTGTTGATATTTTAAGAGCTATTTAGAGACAATACGTCAAATCATATGGTATCAGTTTACTATAGAAGTTTAATAATGGGAGAGTTTAAATACACCACTGGATGTGTTTCTTCAAACTCTACAAACTGCTGCTGAATTACTTGAAACGCCCGGTGATACTGCAAAGGCAGTAAGAGCTCAGCACATAATTGTTAGGTCATAATTTTTTATATCTATTTGAATTACTATGAGTGTATATTTGCATGTATATCGTTATAACATAGGGCTTTTAATTCAGGCTGCAAAAAAAGCTGTTAGTCGTAATGACTTTACAACAAACCTTTATTATTTAATTTCAATAATAATATGTTCAATTAGTTTTTAATATATGGCGATGGCAAGTTGAACATATAATGTTTCAATTATTCTAATTCTTACAATGAATGCATACGACATTCCGCCCTCAAATTCAAATTCAAATTATCCTTTATTTTATTAGATAATTCTTGAGATATTTGTCACCTGCCAATCCGCATGGGTATCGTATGTGGTTCTTAACTAGAATCCTTCGTTATGAAGAAAAGTATAGGCCTTTTTTAACATAATATTATCATGTAATGATTTCATGAAACCCAATTATTATTTTTGCATTACTCATTTAATTGATCTTTTATCCCTCAATCATTATCGATAAGTGATCATAGTTTGTTGGGAAAGTGAAGTTATGATGAAATAGGTACGATAACGCTATATCTTAAAGGTTTCTATATGACAATATACTAACGCTGATTATTTTAGAAGTATTTTTCCTACTAAAACCAGAGTTTTAATATGAGAAATCATGGCTACTGCTTTCCGATGATGCACATCTAGATTAATGTTAATGCTTAGTTTTTAAAAAAGTAATAAAAGTATAATTTTGGTATAATCCGCGATAAAAGAAAATACAAATACATACATTTTCTTTTATCGCTAAATGTAGACTGTACTATCCATTCTCATACCTGATACATGCAGAATTCCATTTTAACATTACATATGTTTTTTTTATCGCGGATTATACCTAAATAATACTTTCATTACTTTTGTATTATGGACCTCCGCAGAGTAACGCCTAATTCTATAAAATATTTATAATTTAACAAAAAAATCCTGATAAGATATCGGAACCAATTATAAAACGGCACATTGCACCAAAACGCTACAAAGGGCGTCAATATACAGGCGTTAACAACATTTTACTTTTATTTCTTGTTCACGCTACAATCTTTTAGACAAACGAAGTAACCACACAGTAATTGACACCGGGATGGTTGGTGTAGGTATTGTGTAAAATGTTTCTTTTGTTACAATGATGGATTCGCTAACCGACGTAGTCCGGGTCAAAAAACTGCTTTATCCTGTCTGTGGTTTAGCTGTTTACTATACTCGCTAGCGACTATCGAGTAACGACGATAACGCCTGTAAGCACTTATAAATAAACATAATACAGAGGTATTTTTCGGAAAAACAAGTGATAAAATATAGAATTAAGACCTCTACATATAATCAATATTACACATTTTTAAAGCTCAACTTAGATAAGAGTCTACGTAATTTTTTTTTATTTCCTTATTCAAATAATGTACCTTCGATTAAACAAGGACGTTGGAATGCAGACCCATCTTAACATTATAGCATCATCGACATTGATCATGCGTAGTCTATCTCCTGATGATGCTTCGGTTGCAGGGCGAAACGATTGTTGAGCTTGTGATAATGAACGTGTGTAGTGCTTGTGCATTGTGGTGGCAGTGATTGCGGTTTGTGCATGTGTTTTTACGAATCCTGCATGTTACGGGTATGAAAAAATGGATAGTCCACTTTACATTTAGGACTATATATATTTTCTAATTACTGTATCGCGGATTATAGCAAAATATTTTTTATTATTACTTTTGTATTATGGATCTCCGCAAAATATAAATACATCTATAAATTACAACAGGTTAAGATGCAAACAGTGCTCTGATGACCCAAATTCCCCGCTCCCCCCAAAAATTAATTTAAATTATAAAAATAATATTACAAAATGTTTTGGGCGCCTCATCGAAGTCATCGATGAGTAATAAAAATTAACCATCATCGCCGCGGCGCCATCAAAGCAGAGCGCCAGGGTATATCGACGGTGAACCGGCAATATGTCCTATCTCTAATTTTAAACCAAATTACTCTTTAATGGCATTGGATACTACTGCCCATCATTTAACGTATCAACATGTATTATCTACTAGAACTTGTAAAAAAAATAAACATATTTAAAGTCAACTGTTTTTATTTCATAAAAATAATCACGTTTTTTCTACTTCCTGAAAAATTGTCAAAAATAAGATAGGACAATTTGCCAGTTCACAGTCGATATATATTTATTAAGCCTGTATTTTAGCCAGCTTCAGTACCAAATTTCAATGTTCAAGTTAATATTTCTTCACCGGATTAGCCAAGAAAGCGTAACAGACAGACGGTCTGTCTATCGCATTTATAATATTAGTAAGTATGGATTATGGGCGGGTTGCTAAGCAACCTATGTCATAATATTTGTAAACAATAAACACGTCAATGTCAACAAGTAGCTTGCACTGAGAGAAATATTAATATATATTAAATAAATAATTATATGTATACCTTAAAGAATAGTAAGCATTGTAATTTGGTTGCAAATGGCCATATACAACATTTTTAGTTATAACGCGAAAATCCAATATAAAAGCTATTTATTAACAAAAGCTACGTTTTTTACATTATTAACAGGATTACTGACTTTTCTTTTACCTTTTTTTGTGGCTTATAGGAGCAGAGGTAAGTCGTATCTTATACTTTGTCAAAAAAGCTAGAATGTGTTGCTTATAAATTACTTCAATTAGGTACTATTCACATTATTATATTATTATTACTAATTTTATAACGTTATAAGCAATTACTATTATCCCAAAATAATTATCGTAGTCTTATACTGTCTTATTATCTGGTAGTCTTATACTGTCTTATTATCTCCACGATCTCCTGATGATGCTTCGGTTTTTCGGGGCGAAACGATTGTTGAGTTTGTGATAGTGAACGTGTGTAGTGCTAATTTTATTATTACTTTTGTATTATGGAGATCCATAATACAAAAGTAATAATCTCCGCAAAGTAACTAATTCTATAAAAGATATACAATGCTTTTGCAGTATTTCCAGAGATATTAATTATACACTGCTTCTATATAGCTATTCACGAGTTCAAACCCCTGGCAGGAACCAATGGGTTTTTCTGTTGAAACTTTGCGTCCAATTGATAATTGCAATTTATCACACGATTTTTTGTGAAGGAAAACATCGTTAGGAAACCTGCATATCTCTAGAAACTTGTGAGGTCATGTGTGCCCAGCAGTGGAATAGTAACAGGCAGTTACTACTGCTGCTCTACAGCAGTAATATACTAAAACTTAACTAAATAACTTAAAATTAATTGTATTTTTATTTTAGGATTTTGGTTAAAATCTGCTTATTTTTATGAGCAGCCACTGGTGCATTCAACATATGATTATTTACTGATAGCAGAGACTGATGATCCTAGTGCTCAAATTATATGTGGTGGCACAGCCTCTCTGTATACTGAAGATATAATAGAAGAGAATTGTGTAAAAATGCAAGTAAGATCGAGTATAAATAATTTGTTTCTATTCTTATTTCGATTTCTCATTCCATTGTCCCAAATGTAACAACTTTATTAAAATTAAAAAGAAAATAAAAATTATACTTTAAAAATACCCACCGCCGAGTGACTTCTCAACAAGCAACTTAAATAAAGAATGTTTTGAATTGGAATTTGAATACTTTCTAATGACTTTGTAAATTACGAATTGTTTTTTATCATTACAATCTCTTTTACATTGATGCTGACGAAAATAAATATTAAAAACAGTATTTTATTTGTATATTTGTTAATTTCAGATACATGAAGGATTCATGAATAAAGATGGAAAGAACGATATTATAAAATTCGAATCTCACCTTCTTGTACCAAAGGGCAGGAAGATATCTTCCCTCATTTTAATATTGGGCATTAACTTTCAAATTCAGGTATTTATTATTTAGTTACTAATTATAAAATTTTACAACAGTACAAAGTTATAAAATAATATGGTTCTATATTTAAAATACAAGTATAGATATTTAAAATAAAGCTGTTCTTGATGAAATAATAATTTACTTATTTCTTTAATAATTGAATTGAGAAAAAAATAATAGTTTTTCTGCTGGATATAACATGCTTCCATTCTGTTTTCAGAATACATGCCCTCTTCAAATGCAAACTCTATTAATTTTAACCAAAGAATTCTGTGGTCAGCCAAATTTCTACAAATACTATGGGGATTTAGAGATATATCAAACAACACATTTACCATGCTTTCAAAATGGCTTAGATACAACATATAACACGTCTCTATTTAAACATGAAAATCTAAATAACAAAAACAGCCTTGATTTTATTTTTGAGGAATATTTAACTCGAGAAGGTAAAAATGTATTCTTAATAGAATTCTTATTTATGAATTCTTCAATTTGAATTACTAATTTATTTAAGTTGTAAAATAAATTTTTGTATAACATTTTATATATTTTCAGTTATTACTACACTTAAGCCAATTTATTCAAGATCTCAAAATGGCCACACTGGTACCTTTGAACTCAGTGTCATTCTAAAGGTTCCTGAAATAAAATTTGTATATGCTCCTAGTCTTATGCAAGAGCTTAAATGGATCTGGCCACAATATTTATCATTGCTTTTCATATTTCATATTATATTTAAAAGAATAAGGAAATTTGTGTTCAGTAATCGCCTACTGATGGTTTGGGAGGTAGTTCCATGGAGAAAAAATGATTATTAATACTGGTAATAGTCAACCATATAATGATTGCTACCTACCTCATACCATAAGGGGTTCATTTCTTAGCAACACCAATTAATTTATACTATCTTATTTATTTTGGTAAGTTGTATTAACTGACAACTACTCCTGCACTGCAAATAAGTATATCAAATTTGAGCTATAGTTTATTCTGTAAAGTTATGTTTACACAACTCAAAAAATACTTGTATATTTGCAAGTCTTATAAAAAGACTGTACCTCTCATAGATATTTAATTGTAGCATTTAATTTATGATTACTCTTGTAGGTAATAAATCGAATTTCAACCCAAGCAGAGTACTCAGATTTTGCATTGCAAAACTCATTATTTATTTACCAGAAAATCTTACATTACTTTAACATGATATATGTGCCTTGTCTATAAAAATGACTTACTCTTATATATCTTGCTAAGATATTTTTTATATAACTTAGTCATAGAAAAAATATTATGTAATAAAATAATAAATATGTAATGACAACATTTTATTTACATCATATCTAAGACTTATCTAAATAATTTACATTTATCTACAATTTGCACTTTTTAGTTTGGATATTTATTGGGTGAGTGTCAGTGTAGGCAACTGACTACTAAAGTCAGGTTTTGCATGATCTAGCATGGCACGGTTATCTTCAATGATAAATGTTTTACCACTGTAGTCATCAAGTTGAACTAACAAGTATCTGCAGTCATAGTTCCCATATTCATTCTGTAAAAATATAAAATTTAATAAAAAACAAGTTGTTGGCTTGGCCCTTTATTACACATATAACTTACACCAGGATTTGTAATCAGAATGTTACAATTAGATAATATAATTTTCTTGTAGTGGAGATTTTATATTTATTAATGTTGGGAGTTTTTATGTATATATTTGAAGCATCATTTAGATGCCTATATGACAATAAATAAATATAATATAAGCATCTAAAGCATAATAAATACATGTATAAACAAATAGGTAGTATTACAGTAATTAAAGAAGAAATAGTTTGTTTCTAAGAAATTAATATGGATTAATGCACTTTTTAAAATATGCATATACTGATCTGTTACCATTTCAATGAGTTTCAGTTTAAATTTTGAATTAATAGTAATACTTTCTAAGTTAATAATTTATGTAAATTTGTATAGTAAGAATAATTTTTATTAAAAGAATATAATAAGAATGGAAAGTTCTTTGGATTTTAGGTGCATATAAAATGCCAGTTTTATTTACACAATTGTTAACAATTTTAGTACAACTCTTCTATATTAAGAAGCCAGTATTCATATAGTATATGCAAAGAATATAAAACCTTTTTTTCACATATCTGAATGATAATAATCTAAACCATATATATATCCATCCATCCATCCATCAGCCTATCTCAGTCCACTGCTGGACATAGGCCTCCCCATATCTGCGCCAGACATCCCGCTTTTCCGCAATGCGCATCCAGCTGGCCCCAACAACCTTTTTGATGTCGTCGGTCCAGCGAGACGGAGGACGCCCTACACTGCGTTTGCCAAGACGCGGTCTCCACTCCAGGACTCTTTTGCTCCAACGGCCATCAGTCCTGCGACAAACGTGACCAGCCCACTGCCACTTCAGCTTGCTTATTCTGCTAGCTACGTCGGTTACCTTGGTTCTCTCGCGGATAATATCATTTCTGATTTTATCCTTGAGAGATGCTCCGAGCATAGCTCGCTCCATAGCACGCTGAGCGACTTTAAACTTGCGGACTAGTCCCGCCGTCAGTGTCCACGTCTCGGCGCCATATGTCAACACAGGCAGAACGCATTGGTCGAAGACTTTGGTCTTCAGGCATTGCGGAATCTCGGACGTGAAGACTCGACGAAGTTTGCCAAATGCTGCCCAGCCCAAGTGAATTCTCCTTTCAGCCTCCCTCTCGAAGTTGTGCCGGCCAAGTTGGATATTCTGGCCTAAGTATACGTAATCCTGCACAACCTCGAGAAGGGTTCCGTTCACTGATACTGGTCTTGGCACGACAAGATCATTGAACATGACCTTTGTCTTGTCCAAGTTCATGCCAAGGCCAACCAGTTGGGAGGCATCACTTAGGTCATTCAACATTTCGCGCAAGTCCTCCAGCGTTTCTGCAAAGATGACGATGTCATCCGCGAAACGAAGGTGTGAGATGCATTCTCCATTAACATTGACGCCTCGTTCAGTCCATCTTCAAAACCCTGGGTTTTGAAGACGTCCTCCAACGCGTTGGTAAACAGTTTCGGGGATATTACGTCCCCCTGTCTCACCCCGCGCTGAAGGTGAATAGGTCTTGTTCGCTGGTCCTGGATTTGAACGGTCATTGTTGCCGCGTTGTAGATGCATCTCAACACCTCGATATATCGCCAATCGATGTGACATCGCTGCAGAGATTCCAGAACAGCCCAGGTCTCAATGGTGTCGAAGGCTTTCTCGTAATCCACAAATGCCATACACAGCGGCTGATTATACTCTGCGGTCTTCTGTATAATCTGCCGAACAGTATGGATGTGGTCTACGGTACTATAACCTTTTCGAAACCCAGCCTGCTCTGGTGGCTGGAATTCGTCAAGTCTGGCGGCAAGACGATTCGTTATGACTCTCGAGAACAACTTGTAGATATGGCTCAGGAGCGAGATTGGTCTGTAGTTTTTCAAAAGAGTTTTATCACCTCTTTTGAAAAATAAAATGACCACACTCCTAGACCACGCTTGAGGTGTAGTGCCTGTATGGATAACGGTATTAAAGAGCTCTGCTAAGGCTTCAAGGATAGGACGTCCAGAAGCCTTTAGCAGCTCAGCCGTAATCCCGTCATCACCTGGGGCTCTTCCGTTTTTAAGTTGCTCGAGTGCCATACTAATCTCGCCACTCTCAACGTCCGGGATGTCTTCTGTATAATGGCGCGACAGTGGTGCTCGTGGATCCTCGGTATCCCGGGTACTAGGCTTATGTGCACTCGACGAGTAAAGCAATCCGTAATATTTCTCGACCTCCTTCTGGATCTCAGAGCGACAGACAACTGTCCTGCCGTCCGCTGTTTTAAGCTTCGCGAGATGGCTCCTTCCTAAGGTTTTTTGAAAAACTTTCGACCCCCTATTCTGCTCAATAAGGGCTTCTATAGCCCTTGCATTTGAGCAGCGGAGGTCTCTGCGTACAAGTTTTCGTATCCTCTTAGAAAGGGCCCTCTGTTCTGGCGAAGCGGCTTGAACGGACGGCATTTCACGCCTCTGTCTCATCAAATCCAGGGTTTCGGGAGAAAGTTTCGACTGTTTGCTTCGACTCGTCGGTGAAAAGTGCTTTCGACCCAGTGTACATACCGTCTTCACCACGTTGTCGGTTATCTCGTCCACATTACCAGTGGTTTCCAGACAGTCGAATCGATTTTGGAGTTCCAATTGAAACTGCTCGGATGTACAATGTATTTGGGGCAGCGTAGGTCGGAGAGTAGGCTTCATCATACGGGACCTTTCGGCTTTAAAACACATATTCAAAGTGCCTCGTACAAGTCGGTGATCGCTACCAGTATTAAACCTGTTGATCACAGAGACATCTCTGAATATGTGCTTCTTATCCGCCATGATAAAGTCTATCTCGTTCCTTGTCAAAGTATCGGGGCTTTGCCAAGTCCAACGTCTCTGAGGCTTCTTCTTGAAGAAAGAGTTCATCAGGAAGAGCCCTTGCATTTCGAGGAAATTGATTAGCATTTGCCCCCTTTGATTCCTGGGCCCCAATCCATGCAATCCGATTTTCGATTCGCCGCATCTTTGTACTCCCACTTTAGCGTTAAAGTCTCCCATAACAACGTTGTAGAAGGCCGAAGTAGTGCCATGCAGAGCTTGAGATATATCCTCATACATGGCTTCGATCTCGTCGTCAGAGTGTGCCGAGGTCGGCGCATATACCTGTATCACTTTCAGGGAGTACCTGTCGGTGAGTTTAAGTACAAGGTACGCTACCCGGGTCGACACACTACTGAGTTCCACAATGTTGTTAATGAGAGTCTTGTGAACCAGAAAACCGACACCACCTTGGGAGACCTCATCACCTTCACGGAAGTAGAGCAAGTGACCGGAATCTAGGGTTACCGTATCCTCACCCTTTCTTCGGACTTCAGATAATCCTAGAATACTCCAGTTAATACGACTTAGCTCTTCCTCTAGTTCGGTGAGGTGATGGTCCAGCCGTAACGTTCGTCCATTATACGTTGCCAAGTATACCGTTGGTTGGCAGCCTACCGTAACCCGGTGATTCTTCGCACCCTCCGCCCCACCGTTACCGCGACCGCTGCCGTAGTCGGGAATAGTGGGGCCGCCGGGAACTGAGGGCCGGAACTTTCTAGACACTTTCATATGGGGGTTTCTGCCCATAGTCACCACGCTGGGCAAGCGGGTTGGTGACCGCAGAGCTGACTGATTCGACACTAGAGGCGCTGCTGCCCACCTCTAGTCTGGGATTTTCAGTCAGCTTAATTGGATGGTTATACCGCCATCAATCGGTCGTCATAGCCTCGTCTGTTATCGGCAGGGGGCACCACGTGCAGGTGAGGTTGACATTAAGGAGTACTGGTTGCTGTACGTACTCCCCTTACCCCCATATATATATATTAAATACTTAAGATATAAATTTAAAACCTTATAATTTACCACACCTGCTTCATATCCAATTCAGCGACACCTTTATTTCTAACACCTTTGATGTAAAACCTCATTCTCATGTGTTTAACTCCCTCTTTTTCATAAATAGCATGACTAACACGAGTCCTTCGTCTTCGGGTAGTTTCCTCACCATAACCTTTGATAGGAGAACCAAGAGCATCTTCTACTCTGGGGTCCTGTAAAAATTGTAGTCAATGCAAATAACTAACAATTTTGTCAAAAATTTTTTCGAAGTATTAAACATATCTATAAACATATATATGTATACTCACATTTTTGCATTTTTCCAATGCTACTGAATATATGCTGTTAGGGCTATTGCTAGAAAATAATTCTCGAAATACGTAATAAAATATAATACCGGTTACACCCAATCCAGCTACTATAATGCCAGTATATGAGACAGTTTTACTCGTCTCCTTGATTTTTTCACCAAGAGGTCGAACATCTGTTGATACATCGGCTCTTTCTTGACTTTGTGTTAACCCCTTTTCCTTTTCAGTAGCATAGCACCGAACATATCTAAGCTTAGAAAGTCCCACGCTGACAGGTATTACATCGAACGATTTATTTTTACATAAAACAGGCAGCAATTTGGAAATTAAAGTCATAATTAAAATAAAAACTAAAATAAATATAAACGAAGGAAAATTCCAACCGGGTTTATTGGTTTTTGTAAATGTCAAAAACGAGACTATGTCAAAAACGTTATAACAACCACAGATTACTTACATTAAAATAAGGATGCGCTAATACACGTATACAATTATCTCAAATCGGATTTAGATATCGATTTTATTTCATACATTAGATTTTTTCATACGAGGAACTTCCACATAACATTAGGCTTTGTGGGATTTTGTTGAAATAACTTCTCCTTCTAAAAATATTACTTAATGATTTATATTAAAAAAGTAATAATAAAATTATTTTGCTATAATCCGCGATACAGTAAATAGAAAATATATATAGTATTAAATGTATAGTGGACTATCCGTATTTTCATACCCGATACATACAGGATTCGTAAAAACACATGCACAAAGTAGACTCCACGACAAAATCGCAAAGCGAAGCATTATCGAAACAAGCATGGTTATATAATACTTGGTTCATCCCCACCCTTTACTTTACCTCTCATATAAATAAAAACCTAAAATAATAAAAAAAATAATTTAAATAAAAATCTAATAAAACACAAACATTGTTTAGTTATAAAGAACTTTAAATGGTTAGCCATATTATTATCTCCACGGATATTTTTACTAAAATCAATTTTATTTTAAAGCGTCTACATTACATGATAAGATCATATTATAATGTAGACGTAGTGACTTGAATCCGTTCAGTCCTTTTACACTTGAGAAGGTTTAACCACTTATTCGACCGCTGCGCTTCGGCACATTTTGCACTTTTACTAGTAGAAAAATATTTAGGATTTGTATTTTTTTATTGTCTGTATCCCAAATAAAATAGTTACATCGATCACGTTATATACATTACATTGTTTTATATATTAAATTTAAAAGTTATACCTCTTCTTATGGCGCGTTTCACAATAAAATTTGCAATCTATTATAAAACACGACTAGAATCGATTGACGAATAAAACAATTTCGGATAATCTTTTTAGGATTATTAAGATTTATTTTATGGCATAGAATCGAAATGAAGGATCGATATCCCTATGTAAAGTAACCAAAATAAATATCTACCTATTTTTAGCAAACATCAAAGTAGGGATGAACAGAATCACCAATCACTTAGTGATCACGATATGATTCACTCATCATATAGCATCATCTGCTACTGAATTTTAGATAACTGCTATTGCTATACAAAATTATGGATATTCAATAAAAAAGTAAAATAATATTACAAAGAAATGTTATTATTATATCATTTATATCGAGCTTTTGTGGCACTTTTACGATACTCCAAGTGAATGTATTACCTAGAATTGGCCAAAATTATTGTTACATGAACAAATCTAATTCTTATATCTGATTCAATATGGTCGATATTTCGGAATGATGTGACACTCTTACCCTATTCTAGCTGAAAGTATAACCTAGAAATAAAGACCATATTGAATATGATTTAAGAATTACCTCTGTTTGTAGTAACAATAACTTTGTCCAGTGATAGCTGAATAATATAATAGCCGATAGCATTTTTTGTCTATTTGCTATTTACGCTTTTAGCGATTCAGCGATTACCGGACTAAATGATTGGTTATACAAACAAATGTAGTCCTTATATCCTATACATTACATACGCATAAAAAAACCTATATTTGTTTGTGTACACAATAGCAATCGCAATAGCAGCACGATCACCGTGGTCACCTTTGATCATATCATGGTGCGAATATGATTCTCAAATCGCAATGATACCCAAACTTACATCAAACACACGCAGTGAAGAAACACGAAGTGTCACTGTCAAATAAAAATACATTGCTGTCAGTAGTAGTTTATGCTGTCAGTCATTGTCAGCAGGGCAGTTTTACTACGGGCGCCAATACAAGAGTTCTTGCATCCCTCTTGCACATGCACGTTTTTATGAATGAATCGTATGAAAATAGTCTCAGCTGCATCTCGCTCCACTCCGCCATACATATTAATTACGCACTCATTCTTATTTTGACAGTGTATAATATAACAAGAAAATTTATCAATGAAAGTATGGGAGCCATTTTAAATTTTTTAAACTTCCCGTTGAAAACTTTAACTACTTTAATTTTAACAAAAATTGATAATTTTATTTTAATTTAGTTAGAAATATACTTAAAACAAATATTGCTTATTACAATTTAAATGTATAAAGTCTTATTTCACTAATATCTGTTGAGATATTTCTTAAATATGTACTAATGAAATAAAATTGTGTGTTAACACGTGGAAAAACAATACGAAGAGGATTTACTTAATTTTAATGTAAGTATTGAGTTTTAATGAATTTTGTGCATTTCTATAATAGTAAGAGCATTCTTAAAATTTATATTCTCACATTCTAAATATAATAACCTAATTCCTTGCAAGCTGAAATTGTATTTCAAAACTATTACTACAGTAAAATTTTTAACAACTGTTTGATTCAATTATCGTAATATGAAAATTGCGCGGTTTATAGCAAAATAATTTTATTATTACTGTTGTACGTTACGCACATTAATTTAGATTGACGAATTACCTGTATTAAATATTAATATATTATGTCCTGCAATTTTATATTAAAGGGTCTAGTGGTCTTGTTGCTCTATAAACGATCAATAATGTAGCATTAAAGTCTTAAGTTAGTTTATTAGAAGCTGTTTTAAATGGTTTTAAGGGTGAATATTAGTTATTAATAATGTGAACAGAATTAAAATGGTTTTGAAAAATGGAGTTCACTGTCATAGCATAAAATGAAAAAATATTTTCAGATCCGCTTGCTCATTGGAAATCATTGTGTACCTCTTATACCTTAATTTTATAGATAGCTTAGAAACCAATACTTGTGAACTGTGTGAACATAAAGTTACATTCTTTACAGTATTTTTGATTGAAGTAACATGTAATATATTAACATGTAATTTAAAACTTATTGTCAGGTTTTTAAAAATGACACTCAGATAAAAAACAAGTAAATAGTATAATAGAGAAAGTTTATTCTGTATAAAGCAATAGAGTATATTGCTTTATATAAAACTATTGTTGGTTTGTAATTAAAAAGCCAAAGCAAATTTACTGTTTAAACAGATGTACAGAAAGTCAAATCCCAGGATTCTTGAATCAATTGCATATTCTGTAATATATAAGCAAAATAAATTTATGTAATTTTTGTCTAAATTTGATTATCACATGATCTGATTTGTGGTTTAAGATATATTTACATTTACAGTGCTGATAAACAATATAGTGCTATGTGTAGTGAATGAAAGAATAATAGCTATTTAGAAAGACTGTTCAATAATACTACAAAAGAATAATTATTTTGTTTAATTAATCACATATATGCTACTGTTTGTACTTAACAGAATTTATTCTCAATTTTACCAAAAATATTTTCAGAAATTTAAGACTAGACTGTAGACTAAAGGCTATAAATATATACAGTTATATTTGTGAAAAAGATGTTACTCAAGCTACCTACCATCTTATCTAACAATTTCTACACATACCTGCAACAACAAGATTAAGTATGTAAGTCTTTTTTTTATTACAAATCATTCAAGTAATAACTTTAACCCTTTGACTGACAAGAAGCAGGAGGGTGTACTAATTTTTTACCTTAATTTTTAGATCATGTTATTACTATATGTATAATAATTATACTTATAATTGATATAGCAATTTCTTTGTTATAAAATTCCCCATTGAATACAATAAATCATTTTATAATAACTTTTTTTGCTGGTGATGAAAACATTTGGATTTTTCAATCCCCCCCCCCCCATATTTGGAGGGGTTAATATAATTTTAAGTAAATTTCTGCTCTGGCTTCTAGGGGAAATATTATTATTTCTAGTTATTTGTCGCATATCTATTTCTCTCAAGTCTTTAGCTCAGTCTGTTTTTTACTCCTAATATTGTGGCATATGTTAACACTTTACACCCATAGCACTTTTATGTACTCTTAGTTTTTAAATACTGTGTTTATGTTAAGAAAATAATGAGTACATATAAATTACAGATCAAAGAAACTGACTTATCCCTACAACTCCTTCAAAACATTTAATGATATAGTTTATTCAGTTTCTCGACTTAAACTCAAGTTTACTTTATCCAAAGGAACTTAGAGGATTTTTAAATCACTAATTTAAACTTTAATTTGGAAAATTGCTTCTACCAAGAAGAACAAGCATGAAACCTGGTGATTGATATCTTCATAATTTAATTCTAATACTTTATGTTTCATCATAGATATCCTGTGCAAGATGAGCTTACATTTTAGACCAAGTATGTTTATCATTTATATAGTATACTAGCCATCCCGTTTCACATTGCTGTGACTCAGTCTGGTTTCGAACTCCTCTCAAAATTAAATTCTCATTGACCATTTAAAAACTATGACTCTGATTGCCACCAAACTTTACAGAATTATGCTCTGGGTTAATCTAACGATTATCTGAAAATATAATTAACATTGGTCCAGCCCTTTTTGATTCTATAAGGAACATACAGACAAACATTTATTTTTACATATATATAGATTACTATATATGAACTGGCCTTTTTGAGTAAAATCTTTTATAGTAAAATTAATGGTAATGTCCCTCAATTTTATTAGAAACATTTACTTAAATGTAATATCTGTTTTAATATGTTTTTATGGTGTTAGGCAGGGACCTCAAAGCTGAATCTTTTTTTTATTCGACATACTAATATTATAAAATTTAATCTTAAAATAAAATATACAAAATTATTAAAACATTTCCTTTCATAATAATATTTATTATGTGTTCATTGAATCGAATCTTAACCAATATCAGTTATATCCTATGTTTAAAGTATTTATTTATTGATAGTTTATTATTTTTTCTGTAAGAGAAAATATATTATAGACAATCTTTAATTCTTTAATAATAATAATAAAATTGAGTTATGGCTGACGGACAACTGGTAGATATACTACTGGTATATATAATTTTAAATGCATATTTAAATACAAATATATACCCAGGCGCGAAGAACCAACAAATTGTTTATAAAAGATGTTGGCCTTCGGATGGAATCGAACCTGCGACCAGCGGAACTGCAGGCGGGGTCACTATCTACTGCGCCAAAGGGCCAGTCAAATATAAAGTTATTTCGATACTATCGATGTTCCATGTTTATTGAAATCTTTGTGTAATATTTTTCAGATCAACCTTGTAATTGCCAAAGAGAGTACTCAGTGGGATGACGTCCTAGGCTATATATGCTGATGCTTTGTGGGATGAAGCAAAAGATTAGCCCAATTTTTATGACAAGATGAAGGCAAGTAAATATTAATTCAATGCCTGTATGTCTGTCTGGCTATTTCACTTTCACTTAAAATTAGGTACATCTGAAGCTGATATATATAGTGGGCCATTCGATTTGAGATATTATAAAATACTGTATAAATCAATTATTTCTCTTTTAGAGTGATATAAGTATGTGATATAAGAACAGATGTAAAGATGTGTTAGTGATAATTATTCTAACTTTTTTTTGTCATGTGACAATGATGCAATGTGGCAATGATGAGTTACAGTATTTGGAAAGCTTCTTATTTAAAACCTGGTTTGCTAACAGTACATAATCAAAGATATTTAAATTACAAAGAGACACAGATATACCTACTATTTTATTAATTTTAAAAATATACTGCTGCCATTTGTAGGAAGGATCTGCCAAATACCAATTGGATGCTTTGGACTCGGTGGATCGACGTGCCAGGAACTCATAGGTGATGAGACCCTGACAAATGCCAAATTGCAGAGTCCGCAACACCGGCGCAGAGTTGCCTGTTTATCGGTTTTCCACAAGATATATTTCGGAGAGTGTGCCCAGGTACTTCATGAACTTATTTCACCTTCGCCGTTCAATCATCGCACCGCTAGGCACCAGGAGAAGTTCCACCCTTATGTCATCGACATTCCACGAAGACGCACACAACGCTTCGCTTCGTCTTTTTTGTTGCACACAGCAAGGGAATGGAATTCTCTCCTGGCATCTATCTTTCCCAATACTTACAATATGGGTACCTTTAAGGCAAGAGTGAATAGGCATCTTCTAGGTAAGCGCGCTCCATCTTAAACTGTATCATTACTTACCATGAGGCATGATTACAGTCAAGCGCTCGCCTATTTAACAACAAAAAAATATATATATTTATAGTGTCTATATAAAACTGGCAAAGTAAAACATCTAGACATCACTTGTAGAGATTTTACCTAGATATCAGAACTATCAGACTAGACACAGTCAAGTCTGTTAGTTAAAGACCAATATAAAAATATTTTGAGGACACTATTTAAGAGCAGGAATATATTTTTAAATATAGAATCTATCTTTCTGTCTGTTATTTGTTAAAGCATCACACACAATACACAACAATTGAAGCTTATATACTAACAGATAGGGTTAAAAAGTTCAATTTTCTTTCAGGAACAGGAAAATATTATATATATTTTTAGGAGTGTTCTAATGTACACAAGCCACTCTCTATTTATTTATTAAATAAAACTCACAAAATAGACATTTATAACTCGCTGTAACATTAAGTATGCAAGCAACCCTGTTATTCTTATGAGAACAGGATAAAATACAGATCATAATTCTAATTATTATAAAATGTCTAATTAAAGTTCTTGGTTTATATAAATAATACTAGATTAATAATATTGGTACAGTTTATAATAACAAATTGTATATTTAAACATTTCTATTATAATACTTTATTTCCTGTAAATTTTCTAAGATTAAGAATAATTTTCATAAAAGGAAAATTCTTAATTGTTATACGTAGTATTTATTTCTACATAAAATTGCGCAAGTTTATAATTGTTTTGCATCTACCAAAATATTGTCAATTCTATATGCCAAGATTGTCTGTAAGATTGCTTTTGCAATCACTATTTTTAGTATCATAACATTATTTAAACAATACATATGCATTACAGGATCAGTAGCTGCACAATCCTGCACAATGCAGATGAAGATATATGAAGAGCTTCAATTGGATCACAATTATTTAGCACCAATATTAATAATAATTTGGCATAAAATACCTGTTCTGATTATAGTAGTGGACATCTAAAATTTCTCTTTGTCAGTAAATTCAAACCATTCTGAATTTTGAAGTTCAGCTGTAAAAGTCAGAGTCAATGCGATTCGATGCTTGAGACTCAAGAAAAAGCAAACCAATGTCTATAAAATTGTATTCATAATATTCAAATTGACAAACAATATAAAGTTTGAAGGATGTTAACTAGGAGCCCATGGATTTTTTTCTCATAATCATAGATAAGGTAGCTGACACACTAGCACTGATCGTAATTTTGTTGTTTAAAACATTATTGGTTAATAATATTAGTACCAGTAAATCTTTGTATGCTAATGTGCCGATGATAGTGATAAAATGTTAGGAATTCTCAGTGATAGGCAGAAGTTTGATAGTTACAGAACCTAATATTCCATCAGAAATATGTTCCAAATCTAATCCGTATATTTCCGGTGCGGTACATCGATATATCGCAAAAAATTATATTTTGAGACTGGTTGATTGAGATCTTTTGAAATGGGTTTATAGTTTTTGTTGCTAAGGAAAATGTATAAAAATTGTTATAGTTTGAAACGACGGCCTAATATTGAACCATGAGTTCTTCTTGTGTTGGTGCTGAATAGAATGTGTACTTTAACATTTACACATTTTATTCCTATTCCGATAGACGTGTTTTTTAATAGTGCCACTATTGCATTCCACAAGCGATATATTTCTTTGAATGAAAAATCTGAATTTTGTAAATTTTGAAATTTTTATAAGTACGCTGTTTTCTAATAAAATTGAAAGATTTGATTAAATTGCTTTAATAAAAAATAGAGAATATATTGCCAGTGACATCACATGTGTGAAATTATATTATCCATCACAGAAACTTATGTCTTTTGAACAGTATTATATATGTTTAAGAAAAGACTTATTAAGTCAACGATTTGTTTAGTCTACTTGAAAAATTATATTATTATTTTTACTAGAAGAATTTACAGATAGCTGAAAAAAGGGAATTGAAATGTAAATTTTTTATCAGAAGTAGGGTTATTTGAAATACATGAGGCAAAAGTAGCAAACTGAAATTCCTATTCTTAACATTTGTAAAGCGATATAGTTTTCTTGTTGGATAAATTTTATTATTTTTATATTCCATAAGTAGATACTTCACTTAATGTAAACAAACAAAACCATGTCATTACAATAATATAATTGACAAATGAAGAAATACAAATTGAACTGAAGTTGTCAAAATAATATCTTTAATGAATATTTATTTTATAAAATTGAATATTTGTACCTTGTATTTTATATATATTTTGCCGTATTAAAGTATAGCAAAACATAAATATATACGTATGTAACATAATATCAATATTCTATGAATTAACTCTGTGATACTGTAATACTTTATTAATATACTTGAAAATGTTTAAAATACTTTATGTTTAGGTTTTTATAAGTTGATATTAAATAATACTTATTTATTTGCTTCAAAGTTTAAAAAAAATATTGATAGCAATCACGCCATAATCAAATAGTGCGAAAACTATAACTAAGTTTATATATTGTTGTTATATATTAGATATTTGTATGGTTTAATGGTAAAATAATGTGTTTTGTGCCTACTACTACAAAGTACTTTTTTACATGTTTCCATTTAGTTAAATAAGTTATGGAGCATACTTCGTTTAAGCGTGATAATTATTTCAAATAATACTATAATTTCGTGATTTCATTCTTTAACTAACAGGTGTTAATTGATTTGATTGTAAATAATATAAGTAGAGATAAGACCCGTTCATTACCATAAGTGATATGCGATTGCACATACATTCTCACTCTAATATTTATAATTTACCAAAAGCGACATCTATCGTTTCAAATATTGATCTTGTAAATTGTTTCGAGTGAATGTGTAAAATTCCTTTTTTTTTGTTAATAAGTTACGAATCCAATTTAAAGATACATGATCGCTTACGTGTCTATGTTTGAGGCCTGTGAAATCTCTGTTTGAATAACTTTTTGTCGGCTTATTCTGTTTTCTATGTACAAATTATATTTGTGTTTTTTTGTTATACTTTTAGCGTGTTTAGGAAAAAAAAATTTTTAGCACGTATGCTGAGTTAAATTTTTTGCATCTCTATGCGCTGTTTTTAAAACATTTTTTTAATTCAATAATAAATTTAATAAAGAAGTTACTAAAATATTTTGTTTTATTTAAATTTTAAGATTAATATTAGTATGTAGAAGAAAACCGGTAACTGAAATAATCGGTAACAGAAATATACGAATCGATAAAACTTTGGAATCACTAGTTACGGTTTTAGCACAACAAGTACACCACTAATTTTACTACGAATTTACGTCATTCGTTATATATATTACGCGTAGTAAATTTCCATGTGTTAGAGAGAGTCAGAGCTGAGACTATTTCCGGATTTATGAATGAAACGGGTGAGAGGCAGATACATTTCTATGAATGACTATAATTAGTACCTATAGTACGTATCCGCACCTCCCACCATCTCCCACTCTTCCTAATATTCTAACGCGCCAAAGTATGAAACATTGTCGTCTTTATTTTAGTTAGTAGTCTATGATTGTCAGAACTTATGTACAAATCCAATTTTAATGTAGATTCTGAGTCTTCTCCTGAAAATTAAATATTTTAGTTCGTAGGTATGAGTTAGTTAAGGTGTGTGAATTAGTAAAATGTTAACATGAACTTAATCAATACTTATGAGTGTATAATCAAAAAAGGGTGGAATATTTTGAAGTCAGCTCTTTAAATTAACGTTTTTAAATATTTTATTATAATGGATTGGATTATATCAGACGAGTTGGGGTTGACTGTGGGGCATCTAGTGGGTTGGGGCGCAGCTACTGCGATGATTGTAGGAGGAGTGGCTCCGTACATTCCACAATACAGACAAATAAAAAGAACTCAAGACGCTGAAGGGTTCTCCCTATATGTTTGTTTAACGCTATTAATAGCAAATACATTACGCATATTGTTTTGGTAAGTATTTATTCAGTAAAACATTATATGTATAACTTATAAGTTAAATAAAATGTTAGGGGTAGTTTTCTATTCACAAAAGTCTCATACAAATGTTCTGTACAGATTTACTTTTATTAAATTGCTGCTATGTCCTAAGCATAATGAAAGGATTTGGCCATGAACTAAATCTCCACTCAACGGCAATACAGCTTGGATTTATTACTTTGTGATTAATTGTATGACACAAAGCAAAGTTTTCAAATTCAACTTCACAGGTGTCTGATTGGGGTTCCTACTCACAAACCACTGGCAAAATTTACCCTAGTTATTCTAGCTCTCATCAGAGCTAGAATGGTAAGAATGGTGACCAGAGCTAGGAAATAATATTTTCAAAATGTACCTTTTTTCCATGAATATGTGACAATGGTTTCCATCCATGAAAAACTTTGATAAAATTATGCTATTGAAATATATTCAATTTGCTGATAATTAATTATGAAAATTGAATTTAATTACAAAACTCTTATTTGAAACTGAACAAAGCATTTTACAATTATAAACTTAAAAATTATCCATTGAATGATTTATTTTTAGGTTTGGCAAACGTTATGAGATACCATTATTAATTCAGAGCATAGTCATGAATGCAACAATGTTTGCAATGATCCATCTTTGTGTGACTGTGAGGAAAAAAAATCAAATTATAAGAGCAAGAGAGAGAATTTTCACAGGTTTGTTAGGTGTCTAAGCACTTTATTTAAGTCATTCACTGCTTGAAATTTCTATTAATTCATATTATACATGTATTATATTTCTATTTTACACCTTTAAATCTTAGTCTTTTTTAATAACATATGAGTATGGTGCATAGATATATCAATTTGTATTTGCAACCTAATTTTTCAGAAATAATTGTGGATGGGCCTATATATTTTATACAGACTACTAAAATAATGACTAATCATATCTTAGTTTTATATAATTATTTTATCGTAAAAATTTTTCCTTTTTTATTTTATTTCTTTGTTATTTGTTAACATTTTTTGTTCTATTTGGTGGTTGGTGTGATTGGTGCCGTTAGGTGCAATATTCATGTTATATATACTGTTATGTTGTGTGAACGGCTCAGCTCAGCCTGATGAAACTGCGCAGTGGTTGGGACAGCGCAGCGGCATCGTTGGTGGCGAGAAACCCCACCGCTTTTATGGTGAGTGTCATAAATGTAATCACCATGTTAAGAAATCTGTCATGATGTCAGTTCATCTGCCTGTGTTGATTCATTACTCATTATTTCTTTTTGTTGCAGTTACAAAAGATGAATAAGTTTTTCATTTCAAGGCGTGTTAGTCGGTTTTAGTGGTGCTTTTTTCTGTTTTATCATAAATTATTTTATATAATGTTGGTGTGTGAATAATATATTAATTATATGGGTGTTTAATTTTATAACTTATGTCTGTGAAATTAAAAGTGATTTTTTACGAAAGAAACATTTGGATTGGAACTGTGCATGTCTTATTCATTTCATATACATCAGTGTTAATAACTTGATACAAATAAAAAAATCTTAATTCTTTTTTAATTTATTCACCTAAATTTTACATTTAACTTGCAACATCATCTTAATAACTGTATTAACATTTAAAAAAAAAGTAAATTTATTTCTATAATTAAACACTGCAGTTGACAAGTTTTGCTTGTGTTTCTTTAGATATCTCATCTATATTACCTATATTAGTGGTACTCCCGACTTTGTTCGCGCCAACTTAAGTACCCTCAATAATGTAATATGTGTTTTTTTCCCTGTTCCTGAAAGATAAATCGAATTTTTAAGTTCTGTATGTTAACCCAGTGTATAAGATTTAATTTACCAGGATTTAATTATGCTAAATATCATGAATATTTGTCCAGCCGATTAGTCGGGAAAGCGTAAAAGATAGACTTTCATATTCAAATTCAAAATTCAAAATTTCTTTAATCAAGTAAACTTGTAATCAAGTGCTTTTGAATCGTCAACATGTACTGCTGGTTCGGAAAGTTGTTCCAACCGAGAAGAATCAGCAAGACACTCGGCGGTTACTCTTTTCAAAGAATAATTCTTATTACTTGTGACATATAGTTATTGAGGTCTTGTACAGGGTTGAATAGTAGCTATATCCACCCATTCTTATCGTCTAAGTAATCCTCAATAGTATAGTAGGCTTTCTGTATTAGCCTTTTTTAAACAGTATTTTTAAACTGCTGTAATGGTAAAGTTAAAGTAGATTGCGAAATTTTATTATAGAATCTTATACCCAAACTCACAAACAGCTTATGTACTTTTGCAAGGCGCAAAGCAGGAACCGCAAGCTTATATCGGTTCCTACTTTGTCTATTATATACATCGCCAATCTTGTTATAATTATGTATATTCTTATGTACAAAAATTAAATTGCTAAAAAATACTATCTACATACTACATTTCTATGCTAATAGTGTAGACTATGTATATATATTTATTTATTTATTTATTTATTTCAGATATGGACAGAAAGTACTTTTGGGCGTGGACCGACTTCCAAAGCTACGTAGACTGCATGTTAGTGTTCTCTGTCCTGGGGGCAGCTATCACTTACCTTCTAATAGAATTCTCGCCGTTCGTCGAACTGATAGGATTTCTCGCAGTCTTCACTGAAGCTATGTTAGGGGCGCCACAAATAGCCAAAAATCTCACGAACAAGAGTACGGAAGGAATGAGGTAACTCGCCCTATTGTTTATTTGTATAATAGTTAACTCGTATTTAACCTTAGTTTTTTTAAACTTTCATATTTACGTATTTTTGTTTTTAATTTTTCGCTTGTTCTATTTATTCGTAAAACTTCTTTATATCAATTTTTGCTATTTAATGTATTAAATTCCGTCATATTTGACACCGGACAATAGAACCTTAAAAAAGTCATTACAGTAAAGAATGCAACTTAACTATATGGTTTCAAACCCGCACTTAACAGGTTGATAGACTTCACGATATTTTAGAAACTTGAAGAAGATGGCGAAGATCCGCTGCATTTAACAAAATCGTATAACATAAAATATCAATCAGAGAGTAAGAATAATACACGATAATCGATTGCAATCGATTTCCAAATTTTAACAAACGTATCCATAGTATACTTTAGCCGTGTGGTATCCGGCAGAATAGAATAGACCACCCTTCTACCTTACGGAGGTGTCGTAAGAGGCGACTAAGGTAAGTACCGTGTGGTATCCGGCTGCATAGAATAGACCATCTTCATTTCTTACCAAGGTGTCATTAAAGGCGACTAAGGTAAGTTGACGTCAGGCAGGCGGCCGGTCGTAAAATACGTAGCCAAATCATGTGACAACATGTTTGTAACATTTTATGCCGACCCCACACAGAATGGAATAAGGGCAGGAGGTGTCCATAGTATACTTATTATAGAACGCGGTCCCCACACATCTGTCGGTATGTGATCGACTTCCTCAAAATCTACTGAACGTATTTTTGTACGGTTTTTACTAATAGATAGTGCTATTATTGCGGATGGTTTATAGTACATAACGTTTTATGTGTGTTGTGTTCGAGAGGTCACGCAATTGTAAAAGGACTCTCCTGCTTTAGTAGTGTGCGCCACGTAATCTAACAGAGGGATACTTAGGTAATTTTACTAGAGGATCGTAGATTAACAAAAGTACTTCAAAAAAGTCTGCGATGGCATGTCTCTATATCTTTCATTGTTAACTTACAATAAATTATTTTGTTCAAATTTTCAACTATTTAAACTGATTTCCACACGGGCTTAACCGTAGATAGCAAATTTTGAATAAAATAAAGTACATTTTATACTTTTAAACTACTCCAATTACTTATCTCGAAATTTATGGACTTTGTAACTCTAGACCGTTGAATTAACAACGCCGAAGTTTAGCACTGTGTAGGTAAATTCAATAGGTATTGAAAATCTGGTGTTGTCAGTGATATTAACTCTTTGTATATTTGCTGATAATTAAAACTTTATCAATGAATACCTGATTCTAATCACGGCCAGGTATGACTAATACGATGTACGTGAACGTATGACATTCAAAACCATCATCATCATCCTCTTGCCCTTATACCACTCTATGTGGGGTCGGCACAACATGTTACAAACACGTTGTCACATGATTTGGCTGTGTATTTTATGACCGGTCGCCTGCCTGACGTCAACTTACCTTAGTCGCCTCTTACGACACCACAGTAAGAAATGAGGGTGGTCTATTCTACTCAGCCGGAAACCACACAGCGGGTCGACTTACCTTAGTCGCCTCTTACGACACCTGGGTAAGAAATGAGGTTGGTCTATTCTACTCAGCTGGATAGCACACGGCATATGACATTCAAATCCCAGTTTAACAATTATAGCAATTTGTTAAATGAGGTTTTCTGATGTCAGTTAGTCATGAAAATCGCAACTACCCTTCTTCCTTTCCAAAGCATGATGGTTAGTTACGGTCATACCCCATTCTTTCACTATATTCCCGCATGATAAGAGGCACCAGAAATCATCATTCTCCTGCCCTTATCCCACTCTAAATAGGGTCGGCACAATATGTTTTGAACATATTGTCACGTGATTTGCGACCGGCCGCCTGACGTCAACTTACCTTAGCCGCTTTTTACGAGACCTCGGTAACAAATAGGGTTGTCTATTCTACTCAGCCCAATACCCCGCGGCTGGTCAACTTAACTTAGCCGTCTTTTACGACACCTTTGTAAAAAAAAGGGTGGTCTATTCTATAAAGCCGGATACTACACCGCGGGTCAAGTTACCTTAATCGCCTTTTACGACACCTTGGTAAAACAGGGTGGTCTATTCTATTCAGCCGGATACCACACCGCGGGTCAACTTACCGTAGTCGCGTTGTACGACGCCTCGGTAAGAAATGAGGGTGATCTATTCTACTCAGCCGGATACCACGCGGCACAGACAACAGAACTATGAAACCGTAATATTTTACATATTAAACTTGTATCAATCACCTTTGATACGACTACCACTAATTCTGACATAGCCAAGTTCTATATTTTCATATTTAGATTTTCGGCCATACTTCTGTGGTCACAGATGCTTACTTAGTTAACATTAAAATCATTCAAAGATACCACCATATAGATTCAAAAATATTAGTGTTTTTTTAATAATTTAGCAGCTTCCCTAGCGTGATAGGATCATAAAGTTATCAGAGTAGGGAAGTCATAGGCAGGCCTGCAAGTGAATGTCGCAACAAATATTGATAGGGAAGAAATTACTCATATTTTTAATATATAAAAAAGAGAGATAATGATCCTTTGATTTTCTTTTCTTTTTTCGATAATGGATACATTTTAGCCTAGCTACTCTTCTCTACTCTCCTACTGCTTGCTACTCTACCGTTATAACAGTTATAACGTAAATAATAATATGGCGGACAACATGCAGTCTCTTTACTGATCATAATATAAACGTCGAATAGTTTTTTTTTCGCGAGTAAAATCAATATTTTACAATAAATCACTAATAACTACATACTTCCGTCAAATGTTTGTTTTAAATTATCGTCATGTATGGTGTACGTTCATTTAAACTGATAGCATAGTTATTGTACTATTAGCCGATAACCCTTTACAATGAATATAGTTCAGTCTTTGATAAAAGACTTGAAAAAAATAATAATCGGGTTATTAATTCATTGAACTTTATAGATAACGAAACGTTTGTTTTATTTGCTATTGATCTTCGAAATGTTGCGACCGGTTGCTATGGCTTTTAGAGTTCTTCTTTTAATATTCAAGCATACGTAAATCTTTAATTTGCTGTAAATGCTATAGTATTAAAGTATATTTAAGCTGTGATAGCCTAGCGGTGAGACCGTGCGACTCTCTAGAGACGACATAGGTTCAAACCCCGGGCAGGCACCAATGAGTTTTTCTATTAAAACTTATGTGTCTAATTGATAATTGCAATTTATCACACGCTTTTCAGTGAAGGAAAACATCGTGAGAAAACCTGCATATCTCTAGAGAATTCTAGGGATATGTGTAACCTACCAATCCGCATTGGAGCAGCGTGATAGGTCTTAGCTACAGTCCTTCTCTCCAAAAACGGAGACAAAGAGGAGGCCTTAGCCCAGTAGTGGGCATAGTAACAGGCTGTTACTTTCCTTTACTTTTTTTTGCTAAAGTATTCATTTAAATTAAATGAGCAAAGCCTCCTCTCTCGTTTCTGAAAAGGTTTGTACAATTTTGTACTGACACTTAAAGTAAGATTAGGGCAGGAGAATGATGATTTTGGCCTGACTAATGGCCTGTTACAATCCTACTGCTGGGCATAGGCTTCCTCTCTCCATTTTTTAAAGGGAGGGTTTGAAGCCAAGACCTACCACGCTGCTCTAATTCGGATTGCTAGGTTACGTTTCTTCACGTTTACTCACTTTGTTTTCCTTCACCGAAAAGCGTGTGATAAATTGCAATTATCAATAAGACACAAGTTTAATATAAGAACTCATTGGTGCCTGCCCTAGGTTCAAACTCGTGACCCCTCGAAAATAATACTTGTGTTGTGCGTGACAGACAAGTGGTAAATATATACATATATAATTTTAAATACATACTTAAATACAAATATACACCCAGGGTCTCGAAGAACCAAAAAATTGTTTATAGAAAATGTTGGCCCTCACTGGGAATCGAACCCACGACCCGCGGCGCTGAAAACATGGTCATTACCCACTGCGCCAAAGGGCCAGGCAGTTTTAGTTTACTAGTACGAGTACTACTGTGTAGAAACCGTAAAACACTCTATCCCATCCAAGTAAATAAATAAATATATATGGGACTATAAGAACTGTGATAGCCCAGCGGTGAGACCGTGCGACTCTTTCGAGGGGAACACGAGTTCGAACCCAGGCAGGCACCAATGAGTTTTTCTATTAAAACTCATGTATCTAATTGATAATTGCAATTTATCACACGCTTTTCGGTGAAGGAAAACATCGTGAGGAAACCTGCATATTCTGTGCAGAATTCTGGGGATATGTGTAACCTACCAATCCGCATTGGAGCAGCGTGGTAGGTCTTAGCTCCAACCCTTCTCTCCAGAAACGGAGAGAGGAGGCCTATTCTCAGCAGTGGGACTGTAACAGGCTGCTACTATATGGGACTATGGACACTTACACACACGGTCGTCCATCCCCAAAGTAAGTAACTTAATACTTGTATTGTGGGTGACGGACAACTGATAGATATACTACATATATAATTTTAAATACATACTTAAATACAAATATACACTCAGGCTCGAAGAACCAACAAATTGTTTATAGAAAATGTTGGCCCTTGGCGGGAATCGAACCCGCGACCCGGGGCTGAAGGCAGGTTCACTACCCACTGCGCTAACGGGCCAGTCAGTTTGCGGGCTTTAAGTCTAATCACATAGTAGCGAGTGATACTATGTGTGCGAACTGTTAATTTATAAATATACCATTTGTATTCTTCCAGCGTCAGCATGGTGATAATGTGGACATTTGGTGATTTATTCAAGACTGCCTATTTCGTTCTAAGAGAAGCGCCCACACAGTTTTGGGTGTGCGGTGGACTACAAGTACTGTTAGATATTATTATTCTCTTCCAAGTAAGTGAATTTATTTCCATATAAAAATAATCATCTTCTTTCTGCCCTTATCCCACTCATGTTACAAACATTTTGTCACATGATTTGGCTACGTATTTTACGACCTTTCGGAAAGGAAGAGCATGGTCTATTCTACTCATCCGGATACCATACGGCATTATTTCTTTAGAAAAATATTGAACTCAAAATGTCGTAATTGTCGCCGTTTGAAATGTATCAATTTCAATAAAATGCAGGTTTTATTGAAATTGAATCAATTTTGTGTCAGGCTTTGGTTCTAGAAGAAAGTAATAATTCGTCTTGCGCATATGTACTTGTTACATACACCCGAGTTCCACCTTTGCTAACTCAGTCAAGAGGTGGGTAAAGTAATTCATAAAAATGTACACATTTATTTTTTTGGGATTTCCTTAAAATACATCGTCCCTCCAAGCTAGGGCATGATCCTGTGGTATACGCATTCAGCTTAACAAAACATTGTTACTGACTTCATATATATTGAACACAACTCAACACAACTACACAACTCAAATTCGATATAACGAAAGCGCTACAAATATTGCAATCACTAAAAGACCACCCGAAAAAATCATTATATTTATTCTTACAATACAATTAACCTTTCACGATAATGTTAGAAGCCTTAATAATGTTATAAAACAATTATATTAATATATTACATGGATACTAATAAACTTGTCTATTAACAAATTGCTAAGTAAACATTAGTAAATTTATCAGGTTCATTAATAGCAATGTAATTATTTTATCTAATACAATACTGTTATGTTCTTTGTCTTAAAGATAACATAACGGTAATCTAAATTAAATGTTAAAATATGTTTTATCAGATTACTTGCATGTTTTTATATTAACAAATATGTAAATAATAACTGCGCCCCCGAGGCTAGCCGCGGCGAATAATTAATTTGCATTAAGAGTAAGAGGATATGTCGATTATAGACGGAAGTCGAGTTTTCGTTTACATTTTCTAATTTTCTGCTCATCTTACAATTTTTTTCATGAGAACCTACTGCCATTAATTAACTAACGATAAAAGAATAAATGAATTTGTTTCATCTGTTCACCGTGATGCGGTGAAAAAAACTCAAGATTCATTTTATGTATACTATTGAGGTGAATTTATGATGATTTGTATTTCATGAAAAATATAAAATTTTAAACTGCATGAGTTTTCTTCGGTTCTGGTACAAAAACCTCTACAAAACTAATAAATAAAGTTAGAAAAAACGAACTTTGAAATAAAAAACGAAAAATACCAGAAAATATTAGTATAAAAAAAGTGTAGGCTACTCGACGTATATACATAAAAGATGGCACAAACGCCCTAACATTTTTTCATCCTTCTCTATTTCAACTCTATTTATTTTCCACTATTTTTTGCGATTGATTGTTCTAAAAATAATATTAATTTTTAAGTAAAAAAATGAATGTACTTTATTTAAATTTTGAAAAGTAGATATTGTGAGTTAAACATAAAAGTCGCAAACTTTTCTGTAGAATTCTTGTAGATCTACAATTCCGTACATGACTTAAGTGTATCTCTGGTTTACCTAGCGAACTGTTCAATACAATTTACATAATGTACTGACCGTAATGTACTAAAAGCCTAAACCTTCCGGACGAACAGCTTTTAGAAAAAAACATACAAAAATCCATTCATTAGATCTTGAGAAAATTGGTGACATACTGACAGACAGCTTTTAGGGGCTTTATTTTATAATAAGTATAGAATTTATTGTCACCGGTTCTTGAGTATACGAAATTTTAAGTAAACATTCTATCCGCTCAAAGTGGGTAGAAATTGGTTTAAAGGAATCGGAAACATACATAAATGTGTAAAAAAAAAACCTCTGCAACAAGTGCAGATTCGAAGATCGTGTTGAAAATATGTTTACCCTCAGGTATGGTTATATCGGCACAACACAGCCGCCGCGCGACGGCTTCGTCGCGGTGACTAGCAGTGGACTGAGACTGACTTATAGCGCTCATTTGGCGCCCTCCGCGCTGTGCCGGTGCTGCCCCGCTATTTCCTCGCATTATGACGAACATTTTACAACGGAACCTCTAGTGTATCCTGTTATATTTGTAATATAATCCATGTTACACAATTTTGAGTAGCTCGCGTAGAAATTAGGCTCATTGCTACATGCATACAAATGTGGTGTTCATAAAGGAATATGAACTTTTAAATACTTTAATGAATTACTTTTATATCATGGATCTCCGCAAACTAACGCCTAATTAATTTATAGAATTAGGCGTTGCTTTACGGAGATCCATAATACAAAAGTAATAAAAAAATTATTTTGCTATAATCCGCGATACAGTAAATAGAAAATATATATAGTGTTTAATGTATAGTGGACTATCAGTATTTTCATACCCGATACGTGCAGGATTCGTAAAAACAAACCTCCACCACTTCCACCACAATACACAAGCACTACACAGGTTCACTATCACAAACTCAACAATCGTTTCGCCCCGCAACCGAAGCATCATCAGGAGATAGACTCCACGACAAAATCGCAAATTCAAAATCACTTTGCGATTTTGTCGTGGAGTCTATCTCCTGATGATAGTCCACTATACATTAAACACTATATATATTTTCTATTTACTGTATCGCGGATTATAGCAAAATAATTTTATTATTACTTTTGTAACGCCTAATTCTATGGAATATGAACACTTAAATATTCGTCAAAAACTCTAACCCATCTATAATTAAAATATTGTAAACGTTCAATATTTTGATCTATCGTCGATATTCTAATAGAAGCAGAGATAAAACAAAATCTTGATGTATTATTATTATAGAGGCATTATACTAGAGTAGGGGAAACATGCAGGCAGTGTAAGTGAGAATATCGCTACAAATAATGTGAGGGAAGATGAAAGAGATGATAGGAATCATTTGCTTTCCCTTTATTTTAGATGGACACATTTAAGCCTGGCTCCCTAATCTAGTATAATAACTCTATGATTAACATTATTCGATTATCATCTGTTCATGTAGCACAGACAAATAATCTAGAATAATAATTGAAAAATTAAGTTTATTGCTATTTTTTTTAATAATCTAAATTGTTCTGTCAAATTTGTTATACTGAAGAGAATCTTACTTTTTTATGTTTGTCGAAAATAGAGCAAGTACCTACAACACAATACAATCATACTAACATACACTTTACTTTCTCTGGTGTTTGAAACAACTTTTAACTCTATTCAATATTAGTTATAAGAATGGTCAAAAGACCAAAAATCGAGTCATTACAAAGGTGCTGGCAACGATATGCGCCGCAGGCTGGTTGTGATGATGTAGTGAAAGAGAAGTTTTGGCAGGATTTTGATTTGATTATGATGGCTATCACTCAGAGTGAGGAGGTTTTTGTTGGAGGTGATTTCAATGGGCATGTAGGTAGACTAAATGGAGGGTATGAGAGAGTGCATGGGGGTTGGGGGTTTGGTACACGTAACCTTGAGGGAGAAACACTAATGGAAGCCGCTTGTGCTTTTGATCTGGCAATAGTCAATACATTTTTTCAAAAAAATGACCAACACCTTGTAACCTACAAAAGCGGCAGTCACAGCACCCAGATTGATTACTTCCTTCTGAGGAGGAGTAATTTGTTGGGGGCTAAGGACTGTAAAGTCATTCCTGGTGAACCATTAGTGACCCAACACAGGTTACTTTTACTGGAGGTTAAACTTTCAGTAAAAGTAGAAAAATATAAGCCAAAGCCTCCACCCAGGATTAAGTGGTATATGCTTGAGAAAGAGGAATATGGAAGAGAATTTAAAAGCAGAGTTGTAGACAAAATAATAGATATGAAGGATAAAATGCATGAAAAGTCGATAGACGAATGTTGAAATAGCTTTATGTTTGAAGAGTACCGCAAAAGACGTCCTTGGTGAGACTAAAGGGAAAGGTAAGATAGATAGAGATGCGTGGTGGTGGAATGACGATGTAAAACAGGCTTTGAAAGAAAAGAAGGATGCATTTAGAGATTGGACTAGTGTAGATGTAAATGATAATGAATTGAGAGAGGTTAAGAGAAAGGTGTACATTGAGAAAAAGAAGATAGGAAAGAAAGCAGTCGCTATCGCGAAAGGCAAAGCACAGAGTAAATTATATAGTACTCTGGAAACCCCTCAAGGACAAAAAGCCCTATATCGGATAGTGAACATGAGAAAGAGGAATGAAAAGGATATTATGCATGTAAAGTGTATAAAAGATGACCAAGGAAAGATTTTGACAAATGATGAAGATATAAAAGGACGTTGGAGGGATTATTTTAAAAAATTAATGAATGAAGAGAATGATTGGAGCAGAAAGTTAGAAAGTTTACCTATTAATTTAGGTATAGTGAGAGAAGTGAATGAAGATGAAGTTAGAATAGCAGTGCAGGGTATGAAAAGTGGGAGAGCGATTGGGCCGGATGGCATACCGGCTGAGGCGTGGAAGTGCTTGAAAGTGGATGGATGGAAGTGGCTGACTTTATTCTTTAACAAGTTGTTACATGAAGAAGCAATCCCAGAAGAGTGGTCAACCAGTACGCTGGTACCCATTTTCAAGAATAAGGGGGATGTGCAAGAATGTAACAACTACCGAGGGATAAAGCTCATGTCACACAGTATGAAAATTTGGGAAAAAGTGATAGAGCGAAGAATGAGAGAAGAGTGTACGATAACGCAGAACCAGTTTGGTTTTATGCCAGGGCGGAGCACGACGGACGCTATTTTCGCCTTACGCCAGCTATGTGAGAAATATCGACATGCGCGTAAGGACCTGCACATGGTTTTTATTGACCTAGAAAAAGCGTACGATCGTGTTCCCCGTGAAGTTCTGTGGTGGATTTTGAAAGAAAAGAGCCTGCCTGGGAAGTATGTACGGATTGTATATTCCATGTATGCCAGAGCTAGTACTCATGTCCGGTCTGAAGCCGGAGTAACTGACAATTTCGATGTGTCTGTAGGCTTACACCAGGGATCGGCTTTAAGTCCCTTTTTATTCCTCTTATTGATGGATGCACTTACTGCTGATATTCAAGAGGAGACTCCTTGGTGTATGCTATTTGCCGACGATATCGTGATTGTCGGTGAAAATGCAGCTGAGGTCCAGAGCAGATTTATAAAATGGCAAGAGAAATTGGAGAGGTTTGGTTTAAAGATCAACCTGACCAAAACTGAACACATGCAGTGTGATTTCAGTGGTCTCTCCAATTTTTCTCAAATAACCTTAAATGGTGTTGTTTTGCCAGTCTGCTCCGACTTCCGGTACCTTGGTTCGCTTTTCCAAAATAACGGTGAAATTGATCGCGATGTGAGGAATAGAATGAATGCAGGATGGATGAAGTGGCGACAGGTCTCAGGCACAATATGCGACCCCCGAATGCCCCCTAAACTTAAGGGGAAAATTTATAAATCAGTCATTAGACCTGTCGTAATGTATGGATCAGAATGTTGGGCAATGAAAAAGATGGATGAAAGAAGAGTGCATGCAAATGAGATGAGGATGTTAAGGTGGATGTGTGGTGTGACAAGACTAGATAAAATAAGAAATGAGTATATTAGGGGAAGTATGAAAGTTGCGCCCATTATGGAAAAGATGAGAGGTGCAAGATTAGGATGGTATGGACATGTAATGAGGAGGGATGAAGATCATGTGACTAAGCGAGTGTTGAATATGAATGTGGATGGATATGTGACTAGAGGGAGGCCTAAAAAGAGATGGCTGGAATGTGTGAAGTATGACATGTGTGTAAAAGGAGTAGCGCCAGAGTTGACGAATGATAGAAGAGAATGGAAGAGGAAAACATGTTGTACCGACCCCACTTAGAGTGGGATAAGGGTAGGAGAAAGAAGAAGAAGCACTTACAACAAGTTAAAAATGAAATGCACGTTTTTTTAACTTTAAAGGACCTAATCCGCTGTTATACTAGAGTATAAGTGAAATAAACATAGAGTTATTATACTAGAGTAGGGGAGCCATAGGAGGCCTGTAGGTGAGAGTGTCACATTAAATAATGAGAGTGAAGTTGAATTACGTACACTTATCTTTGTCTAATCACAAATAAAAAAGAGAGACCGATACAGTGTCATTTGCTTTTTTATTGTAATATGGCATATTTTAGCCTACAATTGTATAATAACTCTATGGAAATAAGTCGCTGTGAAACGCATTATATTATTGTGATATAAGATGTATTGCAACTAAGTACAATGAATGAGTTGAGTGAGTGACATTTTAAAAAAGGGGAATAATATAAAATGATTAATAATTGACGTTTAAATTTTTTTTAATAATTATAGATGAATCTTACTCTTAAGACTTAATGTAAAGCGAAAGGGCACGAATCATGATATGGTATTTCAGGAACAATTATTACTCTTGACTAGATGAATTTACAGCTATTGTGATATGAATATTTGATAAGGATTTGATAAACAGAAGCAAAATAGTATTAGAAAATCCGAGCGAATATCTTTATAATTCTCGCAAGAGGCTCTGACGCTCAGAATTTTAACAAAGGAAAAATTTGATTGCGATAATTTTCCAATTGCGTTATAGGCCAACAGTCTAACTCAGTCTTCGCGTGCGAGGTACAAGCGCGCGAAGGTAGAACAAGCATGGGGACTAAGGTAGGTGCGGGCGGTCAGTTCTTGTATATCACAATACGAACGCTCGCCGCCACCTCAGTTACCATTCTCGCCACACCTCCGCGCCCTTGTACTCCTCACGCGAGGACTAAGATAAACAGTTAGCCTATAGTAAATAACATTCAAATGTGGTTGAATTTGCTATATTTGTATTTTTTAAATATATTTTCGGCAAATCTTACTTTATAAAAGAAAGTATGTACATTTTAGAACAGTGTGGACAAAATAAACCCATCTTTCAACAGAATTATATTTTAAAGCATAGTCAGTACTTTCAAAAATTAACGGTTATGTTAACGATTGTCAATGACTAAAACTGTTCACATAAAGTTCTTTAATATCTTAATTCAAAATTTGTTTAAACCTAATAAGACAACTTTTGAAATATTAGACATTACAGAAAATAGTGGTGTAATGAATGACCAAACAAATATGTGTCGCACAAATCGGCGATCATGTAAAATCTAAAAAAGTATAATACCCGGCATTTAATAATGCACATCGATGTTTAGAACGAAACAGCCGGCCACACACGGGTTCGTCAGTCTGTGCGACAGAGACGATGCTCTACGAAGCAGAATCTAGCCGTTTTCTCTCTCTAAGCCTCGATGTGCATTATTTATTGCCGGAAACTATACTAATAGAAACAAATATATTAAAACGCGCCTACAAGAAACACCTTTCATACATCTCAGTGTTACGTATAGATACAATAGACAAAATATTTTATTTGTTCGTCACAATATAACAAAATACAAAAGGGTTATAAATAGCATTTAATTCACAAAACAATTTACATGTGAATTAAGGATAGTTAACAAAGCGACAGCGTCATTTACAAACAAAGCTACAGCAGATTTTGATTTCTATCGAGGAACATTATTCTTTGGAGCAGTTGCTCACATTTTTATTTTACGGAGGTTATTCAAATATTTTACGACCTCGTAGCAAAAAAAATAATTGAAATATTGGTTAATCTTTTATTATTATTATCTTTCTTTATGGCCTATACAGCGCAAATTAGACGCAAATTACTCTGCCAGTGTCACGTAAAATGGAAAACACGAGTAAAGGAATTTAGAATTTTGATAATCTTTTAGGTATTGACCTAAATAAATAAAATAATGCATTGGCATTATGTTATTTTTTTCTTACTCGCTTTAGCCTACTACTTTTTCATCATAGACATTATTTATTATTCAGTACGTAGATTAACAAAATCTATGTCATTATCAGTCCTTTAACTATTACGTTTAATAAAGTTATATCTATCCATTCGGAAATTAATTATTTAATAATGAGTATTCTTTGTCCTGGACAAAAAACACTACGAGATATGATTAGGTGTTTCATGTAAGATTGTTTTTTAATTGAGGCTGTACGAGTATATTAAGTTCACAATAAAATATAATTTTTACCATTTTTAAGTATTATTTGTGATAATTAAGTCAGATTTATGTTCCACCTTTGTGTACAAATTCATTTAATATAATTATTCCATTATAAATACATCCTAATATTGTATGTGTGATGATAAAAACTAAATTGATACAAAACTTAAGAATGTGATACATAAAATTAGTATAATAATTAATCTTTATTTTTTATGCTGCATGGAGGGGGTACCAATAATAATGAGAATAACAACCGGAAAATACCTAGAAGCTAAAAAAGGAACTTTAAAGTTCTGTAAATGATAAACAATGAAAAGAAACTGCATATCACATTACAGTTTATGTAAATATTGCCATAATATTATTAGATTTCAATAGATTATCAACCTAATCAGCCACTAAGTTATGATTGCAAAGAACACACTCAACATTGTACAGTAACAACAATATTTTCTATTAATGCAATTTAACTAAGAATTTTTAATAAAATATTTGCACTGTTTAGGCATTTTGAATTTTACGATGATGAGTAATCATAAATATTTTGATCTATAATTATCAATTTTATTATTATTTATCAACTATTTCACTGTTTTAATCTGTAACGTTTTGAAAAACAAAATGTTTCGAATTATACCATAAATAATAACACTTTTTTCTGCACACAAGCATAATTTATTTTTATCTTTGACATAATAATAATGTAAATGTAAAAAAAGAGAGCTTAGAAAACATATTAAAGTCATTAAATATTTTAATGATTAATACTGGGCGTTGATATATAAAATAATTATTCCGTATCAATAATTAATTAAATCTTACGTATTATTAATACGTAATTTTATTTAGGTAAAGAGTAAAAGATATGCCTGTGACGTTTTTGATAGGAATTGTCTCGTATGATTTATACAAAAACATTATTATTAAACATTATTTATTCGTGTACATATATATTATACAATTTTATAGGATAGTACAATTTAGTACATTCATTGTATATAGATTATTTTTGTTTATAGTCTGTTTGTATCATCGCATCATCGAGTTACAGGTTGTGTGCTACGCTCGATGTTTGTATTTTAAACAATTAAAATAAAATAATATGTAAAGGTGCAAATTTTTCGTAAATTATACATACCTATATATTATATTTACGCACTTAAAACATTAATAAATTAAAGATTTTTAGCGACATAAAAATAAGTGTAGTACAATTTTATTCACATTGTGTGGATTAATTACTTCGATTTTTATAGGATTTTTTGTATATTTCGTTATCTATATAATCTGTATAAAGTTCTTTAAAACATGTTTGTATTATTTGAATTAGTATAAATGTAAGTAAATGTTCATTAAAAAAATGAAATTTGTTATTAATATATTATAATATTATACTGTTTAATTTGTATAATGTATAATTGCTTAGTACGTCTTCCTCTGCATTTTACTTACAACTTTAATTTTTATTTGTTATTAATGTTTTGTGTTCAGCAAATATTGTATTGTATAAACCTCACAAATCAAGTTTTATAAATTGAGGTAATATGTATATGTGATGGAACATATCATATTTATTTATGATATATATATGTATTTGTAGAAAATGCTTATCGGACCCGAGTTGAAGTTAACTAATTAAGATTTTCATATGTTCAATATCAATACCAATAAACAATTCAATATCAATAATAACATAAATGTATATGGAAAGTTAATCTAAATTGAACCCAATTTGAAACAATTATATTGAGCGATAGTCGTGATTAAAAAAAGATAGAAAATGTATTGATGATGATTTTTTTGTATAATTATGAATATGTCTGAATACAGTTAAACCTAAAGGTGTCCAACCTTCAAAGTCGATCAAAATCAAAGAGCTCAGACATATATATATTAACTCAGAGCCCAAAGTCTGTGTTGAAATAATACTATGTTGTTTAGTAACTCATCCTTCCTAATTTTCTATACATGGTGTAAAAAATTCCTTAAGATGAATGATTGACTGGCCCGCTGGCGCAGTGGGTATTGACCCTACCTTCAGCTCCGCAGGTAACGGGTTCGATTCCCGCCGAGGGCCGACATTTTCTACAAACAATTTGTTGGTTCTTCGGGCCTGGGTGTATATTTGTATTTTAAGTATGTATTTACAATTATATATGTAGTATATCTATCAGTTGTCCGTCACCCATAACACAATTAATATTAAGTTACTTTGGGACCGGGTCGACCGTGTGTCTACATGTCCCATATATTTATATTTAATTATTGTTTTCATTAAAATTATAAGATTTATAAGCAGACAGCTATTTGATGTTACTATAAAAATTATTAAAGCGCAGCTAACTTAGGTATTTTTGGATAACGTTCAATTAAGCACTTTTCTAATAAAACTATTATCTAAGGGCATTGCTTTTAATTAATAGCGATAAATTTGTTAATAATAAAATGAATTCATCGTTACAATACGATACAAAATTTTTATCATTAAAACTGAACAATTGTTTTTTTTTATATTTATATATAACATAAAATTATTTTAAGGTTAATTTTTATTGTTAACTTTGACTTGGCATCCGCTTCAGACGTGTATAAATTGACAGTAATTTATATAGAAACGTTGTGCTGCGAAAATATTATTGTAGTATTGTTGTGATTAAAAAGTTATCAATTCTTGTAAGAAATAAAGTTATGTTATTTGTTATATATCTTTTTTATTAATATCCTGTTGATTGGTATTTAAAATGAATTGAAATGTTACACGAGGAGTAAATATGAGACATGTCTTGATGGAGTTATTATACTAGGGTAGGGGAGCCATAGGCAGCTCTGTAAGTGATAGTGACACAATAAATAATGAGAGGGAAGATGAGTGTCGTGTACTTCATCTTTGTCTATTCACTCATAAAAAGAGAGACAGATAGATACAGTTTAATTTGTTTTTCCTTTATTGTAATATGGGCTTTTAAGCTGGCTACTTAAAGTAGAATAGAACATACTACTTAACATAAGATTTACAATATATAATCAACCTAAAAAAAATTACTAGAGTAGGGAAACTAGTATACTAACTCTATGTACATCTTCTGAACAACTTGGAGAGCGATATTCTGCGTTAGTGTTCCAGTTCTATTAGTCTGTTATGTTTTATTGCTATAAAGAGTTGCTTTTTTCTGATTAACTTATTCTGTCAATCATGACACTATAACATGGTTTTTTTTATATGAACATACTTTATATTTTGTATAACTGTAGCAGTAAATAATAGACTAAAGAAAATATACAGGACATATCCTGATATTTTCCTGATATGTCCTGTATATTTTCTTATTTTTATAGGCAATGTTATTAACATTGCCTATAAAAACAAGGCTCACATACTAAGCTCAATGCGTTTTACGTCAGCAAGGATCGCTTGGGAATAGTTGAGAGGCTGGGAATGAGGAAAATATGTTCTACGTCATTGGTAATAAGGGTGTAGTGGTTGTCGGGGTTGGGGTGAAGAAGGGTGGATCGATGGTCTGGGGTTTGCTAGGCGCCCTCTCACGACTCGGAGAGACGTCAGTGTGCGGGAATCGCAGCCGTCGCCTGCCCGTGTTTGTGACCTCTGTAGCCTCTCCCGACCTCCGGTAATACGAGGTAAGTAAATATTTTCGACGATTACAGGTAATAGATTATTAGATATAATTTATACAGAATCATGTTTATTGATTGAGAAATTGTAAATATTTTGTTTGCAACGGTAAATTAAGATTAATAATGAGGATAAAATAACCAGAAGAGGTGAAATATTGACTGGGTACTTACGTGTAGATTTTATCAGTGATCGTGTGAACAATTGTTTCAAAAAACATCTTATTAACTACTTATTATCGTTTTTGATAGCATAATGATAATTAATGTAATGTTTCTATTAAATGAAACTCATAATTATTCGGTCTTAAATTGTCTCTGGTATTTTGGAGTATTTGTTTTTTTTTAACCTTAGCATGTATATCTGATAAAGATTTAATTGTCATTTTTTTAGGAACATAATAAACACAGTAAGTAAGAAGTAGCTTGTTGTTTCTTTGGTATCTTAGATTTATTCTCTCTATATATTATTTGGCTACTATAATAAAAATAATAAATCGTTCATTTGTATTTGTATTTCATATGTATAATAGTATCAAATTAAGCGAGGCCATCGAAACGAAGATCTGCAGAGAGGCATGTAGTAATTTCAAGGTAGCGATATTATAAATTAAGGATCCCACCGTTATGAATATTGTAGGACAGTTGTGTAAGGCGAATATTCATAACTTATACTGACGTATTATTGTTAAATAAATCAATTGGCCGTCAAAAGCTAAGATGCTTACAAACAAGTTCAAAAAAGCAATGAAAGAGAAACTCTATATACTGCTTTTTATACTGTTGAGGACTATGTTAATGATAAGAAAGCTTGGAATTAAATTGCGACCAGCTTCGCACTAGATCATATAATAATTTTTGGTTGGTTACAATTAATACAATATTGGTATATTAATTTTTTAAAAGAGTGATCGCCGTGTTTCTTTCTGGTTTCGCAGCTTCATTCTAATTTTAATTTGACTACACAATAAATACTTCTAGTCTTGTTCCCTCTGTTACTGGTAAAGGTAAAGGTACACTGGAAGTACCCTTTTAGTTGCCCGCCTTAAAATAAGTGCATTTACATTTTTTTTGTGTACAATAAATACAGAATGAATCAATAAATACAAAGGAGTTTAATTTATAGAATTGGTTTTTACTTTGCGGAGGTTCACAATACAAAAGTAATGAAAATATTATTTTGGTATAATCCCGGATAAAAGGAAACATAAATAATACCGAATTTAGAGTGTAAACACTGCACACATTCACTACCACAATCTCAACTATCGTTTCGCCACATAACCGAAGCATCGTCAAGAGATTGACTTAACGGCAAAATCGAAAAAAAAATATTTCTTTGAATCTCATCTTTTTTTATTCCTAAAACTACGTTAGTGAAATGTGATTGAGTGAGCCTTTTTCATTTGGGAACTAAAAAAAGCAAAATTTTTCCGCCTTACTACGTTCAGACTGATACTCTACCCTTGTATACCTCTACCCTTTGTCAATGAAATGGTTAAGCGAAAAATTTCGCAATTATTAGGTACCAACCTCATAGCAAAATTTTCTCTCATAACCGCTTCCAGAAAAATCCATTCAGAAAATTTTTGGCTCGTTATATATATCTTTTGCTAAATAATTTAAATGAAATAATATCGTGTCCCGCGTTGCAACTTATGTAGAATGGACACAATAGTTTAATGTGCCCTTGTTTCCTTAACTTTTAATACGTTCGACATGATTGCGTTCCATAAACTTGTTTAGGCATTTATACATGCATGTATAATAAATATACCTACGTGATGTTTAATAAATTCTTTGAAGCAGTCCGGAACGTGATAATTTTGTATACTATTATTTTACATTCTGAGTTATAACTTAAAAATAGTACTGATATAGTTCTCAATCACTCTATCTACACTAAAATTTGCAAGCATTATGTGAGTTATATGTTTTTTTTTATATGTAAAGGTAAACTTACTTGAACTCACTTTATCACCTCTGATAATAAGAGGTTGTGATGCGAGAATATAGCGAAATACTGAGTACTGGATATGAACTGCCATATTTAAATTAATAGAGTAATACAAAGTATGCTTATAGATTTATACCACTACAGTGGTATTAATATACTCTTAGTTCCAAAACGCATACCTACCTGGGCAAATATACTCTAATAATAAATCAGTTTATACATAAACCGGCTTAAGATAGCCAAACTTAATTTCATTTAGCTCAATTGGAAGTTTAATCATATAAAAAAATATGCTTATACGTAAAGCATATTACAAAATTTAAGATTATTTGGATGATAAGAAAGCCTTTTAAAATCCTTTCAGCTTCATACAAGACAGCGGTTTAATAATGTATAATTGAAAATATTTGAAAGATTGACCGCCGAGTTTCTTGCTGGTTCTTCTCGGTAAGAGCAACATTCCGAACCAGTTGTAGCTTCATTAATCATATTGATGCTTGACGATTCAAAAGTGCCTGAAATGGTTTATTTGAATAAAGATTATTTTGATTTGATTTGATTTGAAAAACTCGGACTAAGAAAGTTAGTATTTTCTTGCATCACGTAGTTTGTTATTCAAAATTTTATCACAATCAGTTTACCATTTTATTTCAAATTATACAGTGACTTCTTCCTGCCTCTGCAACATCGAAGCGCGCCGTGAGAGAGTAGCTACATCAAACGCTGTTGTATGACCCACGAATTTAATTTTCGCGAGGATTAGTTTTAATTTTGCGATAACTCTCAAGATATTTAAATAATATAGCGTACAGTATCATTATGCGTAAAGTCCCTGAAGTAACTAAGGCATTTTATTTGTTAACAATAGCAATTCTGAAAAGATGGCTGATATTACATCGCGGTCTTTTTCGTTACCTGTAAAGTACAAAGATAGGTATGTATAGTACGCGGCAATAAATAATGCACATCGAGGCTCAGAGAGAAATCGGCTAGATTCTGCTTCATAGAGCATCGTCTCTGTGTCACAGGCTAAGGAACCCGTGTGTGACAATGACAGTGCTCTACGAAACCAAATTGGCCGGCTGTTTCGTTCTAAGTTCTGGATCTGGAATCTGCTATAGATTGTTTTGTTATATCTCAAAGGAATTAAACATTGTTTGCGATGAAAACACCTACTTGAGTATAATAACTATAGAGGTATTATACTTAAGTAGGAAAACCCCAAGGAAGGCCCAATATATGCCATATTACATTAATCATATTGTTTTATACAAAAGTAATAATAAAATTATTTTGCTCAATCCGCGATAAAATAAAGGAAATACATATAATTTTATTATTACTTTCATATTATGGATCTTCGCAAAGTATCGTCTAATTCTATTATTTATATTGTTTTAGAGTTAAAACGGCTAAACTAACATTACTATGCGTGCACATATTTCATAGTATTCAGTTTAAAATGCTTTTTTTATCTAAGCTTTGCATACAAATAGCGGAATCCCAGATCGTTTTATTTCACAACCTAAAAACCAATTGTTTTTTGTTATTGCTTCTTTGCGTGACTCGCTTCACATTTTATCGTGTACCCTTGCCATTATTATATAAGTATATCGCCCAATCCGAAGAACAAAGTCACATCTCCCATATAGGAAATGTGACTTTATTCTTCGGATAAAGCGATATGCTCTGTGAATTGTATTTTACGAAAATCTACGATATTTATATTCTGTTAATCTATATTATTGTGTTGAATTATTTAAATCATGGGTGTATAGTAGTAGAGTATAGAGTTATTATACTACAGTAGAGGAGCCATAGGCATGTGTAAGTGAGTGTGTCACAATAAATAATGAAATAGACATGATTCATGTCCCTCCTGCCCTTATCCCACTCAACGTGGGGTCGGCACAACATGTTACAAACATGTTGTCATATGATTTGGCTATGTATTTTACGACCGGCCGCCTGCTGATGTCAACTTACCTTAGTCGTATTTTACGACCCCTCGGTAAGAAAGAGGGTGGTCTATTCTACTTAACCGGATACCACACGGTGGGTCAACTCGCCTTAGTCGCCTTTTACGACACCTAGGTAAGAAATGAGGGTGGTCTATTCTACTCAGCCGGATACCACACGAGGGGTCGACTTACCTTAGTCGCCTCTTACGACACCTCGGTAAGTAATGAGGGTGGTCTATTCTACTCCGCCGGATACCACACGGCATGAAATAGCCATGATTCTCGTATGCTTATCTTTGTCTAATCTCATATAAAAAAAGAGATAGCTACATACCTTCTCTCATTTGCTTTCTCTTTATAATAGGGGACATTTAAGGCTGGCTTTCCTACTTAAGTATAACAACTCTATGACTATATAGTACAAAATATATTGACATGACGAAATGATTGCATATGTTACAAATACTAGGAAACAGACTATTGACAAGTCGCATTCTTTCTAAACTATGGGCGGGCTGATAAGTATTTTTAAAACAAAACAACACGGAAGATAAAAATAATAATTCCAAATACCATGGTCATTAATGTTATATTAATATTTACATATTTTAAATTGTCTATAATATATGCCTATATATGTCTGTTTGTTGCGCTTTCACGGCGAATCCGCTGGAGCAATATTAATTATAAATTTGTTACAATTGGATAAGATAAAGGAAATTTTGTTTCTTTCGGGTCGTAGTAAAAAATACATAGAGTGTGCATTAATGATGTGCAGTCATCCGGATCGGCCTTAGTTATGGGTGTGCCTCAGGGATCAATCCTTGGTCCCTTTCTGTTTTTAGTATATATAAATGATCTACCATATTTCATTCATAATATTTGCGACATTGTACTGTTTGCTGATGACACATCTTTAATATTTAAAGTAAATAGGAATGACGATAATAATATTGACGAAGTAAACAGTGGATTGTCGCAGGTAGCTCAATGGTTCAGGCTAAATAATTTGGTACTAAACTCAAATAAAACGAAATGTTTAGAATTTGCATTACCTAATGCAGCTAAAACAGCAAATGAGCTCTTAATAGACAATGTACCACTAAAAACAGAAATTACAACTGTATTTTTGGGAATGACGTTGGATACAAAACTCCAATGGAGCACACACATAACAGCTCTCGCAGGGAAACTCAGTTCAGCAGCCTATGCTATTCGAAAGATAAGACAGTTTACAGACGTCGAAACAGCAAAACTAGTTTATTTTGCTTACTTCCATAGCATTATGTCTTATGGAATAATGTTATGGGGTAAATGCGCTGATATTGAGAAAATTTTTGTATTGCAAAAAAGAGCCATACGTTGCATTTATAATTTGAATTCGCGTAAGTCCCTGCGAGAGAAGTTTAAGGAAACAGGTATTCTTACGTTAGCTTCACAGTATATTTTTAGCAATTTGATTTTTGTGCATAAAAATATACATAATTATAAAAAGATTGGCGATGTATATAATAGACAAAGTAGGAACCGACATAAGCTTGCGGCTCCTGCTTTGCGCCTTGTAAGAGTACGTAAGTCGTTTGTGGGTTTGGGTATAAGATTCTATAACAAAATTCCACAATCAATTTTAACTTTGCCATTACAGCAATTTAAAAATACTGTTAAAAAGAGGCTGATACAGAAAGCCTATTATACCGTGGAGGCTTACATTGATGATAAGAAGCGTGGATATAGCTGCTCTTTGACCTTGTGCAGGATAGCTATGACAAAATGTAATTAGTATTAAGAATCTTCTTTTTTAAAAGAGCTCCACCGAGTTTCTTGCTGGCTCTTCTCGGCAGGAACATCTTTCCGAACCAGCAGTAAAGTTGACGATTCAAAAGCACTTGTTTACAAGTTTACTTGAATAAAGAATATTTAGAATTTGAATTTTAATTTTAATTTTGAATATCAAATTAAATCAAAATAATCGTGATTTAAGTAAGCTTTTTACAAGTACTTTTGAATCGTCAAGGATCAAATAGATTTAATGAAGATACAACAGATTCGGAATGTTGCACTTACCGAGAAGAACCAGCAAGAAACTCGCCGGTCAATCTTTTAAACATTTTAAATTTACATTATTTATCCGCATTCTTTTTAAAGTTGAAAGGATGTTCAAATCCAAGAATTTTTATCATTCAAATAATCTTCAATTGTGTAATATGCTTCACGTATAAGCATATGTTTACACGTAATTCCAACTTTTACTTTTACTATTTTAACATTTGATTCACACGAAGTCGACGCAACAACTTGTCATTCTTAAAAGCTAATATAACCTTAAGACACTGAAACAGAGATTTAGGTACTTGTTAAACATAGAATAATACAACTGCTATAAATAACGTTAAAATACACCTAATTAAATTTCATCATGATAAAAAAACCAACAATAACTTACACCCAACTTTTTTGCTGACCAAATGGTTGATCAATTAAAAATAATGACTTGTTTATAAATTATTGGAATAGATTATTTGAGTAGGTGACTTATTTTTATACAAGAATTCGAATCGCTGCGCTGCGGATAAACTCAAAAGCAATCTAAAACTAACGCGCAACGCACTAATAAAACAGTTTAGGCCATTTAAGTAGCTTTTTGGCGATAGCCCAGCGGGTCTCACCGCTGGGCTATCGCAATCGTGCGAATCTTTCAAGGGGAACACGAGTTCAAATCCGGGCATGCACCAATGAGTTTTTCTATTAAAACTCATGTGTCTAATTGATAATTGCAATTTATCACACGCTTTTCGGTGAAGGAAAACATCGTGAGGAAACCTGCATATCTCTAGAGAATTCTGGGGATATGTGTAACCTACCAATCCGCATTGGAGCAGCGTGGTAGGTCTTAGCTCCAACCCTTCTCTCCAGAAACGAAGAGAGGAGGTCTATTCCCAGCAGTGGGATTGTAACAGGCAGTTACTTTATTTTACAAGTAGCTTTACATTTAATAATTTTATGGACACGAGAGATAAGATATTCCTAACGACGCTTACAATTATGATAATTTTATTGCAGTTTTATAAAAAAAACGCCTACTGTCGAAACAGCGGAGAAAAGGGCATTGTCTCGGTTTTATAGAGGTCTAAGTTCTAACGACATCCCAGCAATAATCGTCAACAGGCGCCACACTATATAGCTGTAATAAACGTCGTTGGCCTTAACGAGGCTGCACAGTCTCAACCTCTCATTTTAATGATAGGATCAAATAAATCACGTCTACCTAACTGAACACAATTAAAGAGTGATTTGGAGTAACTAATGAGTACTTTTATCTATAGTACCTAAGAAAGTTATTTACACTTTATTTATATTATATAAGCTAACTATTTACAAAATTTAGAGAATTTTCATATTTTATATTATTAAGGGCTAGGTTTAGCCGTGTGGTATCCGGCAGAATAGAATAGACCACCCTCCTTTCTTACCGAGGTGTCGCAAGAGGCAACTAAGGTAAGTGCCGTGTAGTATCCGGCTGCATAGAATGCACCACCCTCATTTCTTACCGAGGTGTCGTAAAAGGCGACTAAGGTAAGTTGACATCAGGCAAATCTGGTTTGATGCTGTATTGCATGATTTGAGGCCGGTCGTAAAATACCAAGCCAAATCATGTGAGAACATGTTTGTAACATGTTGTGCCGACCCCACTTAGAGTGGGATAAGGGCAGGAGAATAATGATAGGATTAAGGGTTAGGTTGCGAAGATCTATAATACAAAAGTAATCAAAAAAATTTTTTTGTTAAAAGAAAATATGCAATGCTAAATATGGAGTGTACTATCCGTTCTCATACCTTATACATTCAGAATTCCTAAAAACCAAAGCATCGTCAGGAAAAAACGTTTAAGTCGTTTAAACGTTAGAGTCTATCTCCTGACGATGCTTCGATTAAGGGGCGAACCGATTGTTTTGATCGTGGTAGTGAATGTGTGCAGTGCTTGTGTATTGTTGTGTTATTGGTGGCGGGTAGTGCATGTGTTTTTAGGAGTTTCGCATATATCAGGTAAAAGAACGCTCTACATTTGGCATTACATATATTTTCTTTTAGCGGGGATTATAGCAAAATAATATTTTCAAAACCTTTGTCTATCTACATATATACATTTTATAAATGCGAACGTGGATGTCTTTTTTCTCTTTATTTAATATTACCATGGAACAACTTATCGATTTTTGTATGGCGATATGCTACTATTTATCTCGGTATTTTAATTCTTTTGTTACTTACTAGTTACTACTTTAACTGATAACTTTCCTATTTCATTCAACCAATGAAGGATTGACTTGGCAGGACATTATAAAGTTCCATCTTTAAGATCCATGTATCTACGAAATCATCAAATTCATCCTTCATATGAGATTAATTTAAACAGTTTCAGTTTCAATGTGTGAATTGATTTATTACGTACTGATTTTCTAAATAAGTCCTACGTATAATACGTCTCAGAATCTAGCGCAAACAACTCATCGATAAAAGAACACAAAATGTTCTATTATTATATCTTTGTCCTTTTGATCAACATATATTCATGTATGTATGACATTAAACCTCAATTATGGCAAGCGACAAAAGGGCAGTTTCTATTTCGGACACGTCTCCTTGTCGAGCAAAGTTCACAATCGAGTGGGTACACGATATAATATCATTTGATCACTCAGGGTTCTTTTATTACGTACCCATTTTAGGCGTGTTTTACAAATCTATGCTTTAACCATGGATAATGTTTACTTATAAACGGACAAGTGGTGCCCGTGACATCGTTCGCATATACTTTAGTACTGAACTAATAACTAAGTATTTCTATATATCAATAAAATCGATATCAAATCAAATCAAAATTATCTTTATGCAAATAAGATAAAAGGATAATAAATATAATCACTTTGGAATCATCAAGGATCAATGTGATTAATGAAGCTACCACTGGTTTGTAACTTCGCTTTTATAGAAAAGAACGAGCAAAAAACTCTTAAACATTTTCAATTTACCGCAGTCTTGTATGGAGCTGAAAGGATTATCTAACTCAAGCATTTTTATCATTCAAATACATGCTCATAAGTCCATTACTTAAAATATCCGTCTCTGCATTAAATTTGAATTGCTAGGCTTCAAAGTAGTATCATCCTTGGAACGCTAAAAGGCCGGAAATCAAAAAATATTTTGTATACAGTCATCCACTTATTTTTCATTGGCAACCTTGACTAAAGTTGCTTGACTTAATAATTTGCTCGTAACTTACTCGTAGCTCAGTCCAATGAAAGTGAGGTAAATGGAATAGAAGATAAATGACTCAAACGGAAGATTTTCTTAATGAGAAGTTTATTAGGCCGTAAACCCCTTAGGGTATCGTAGTCCGCGGGGCTCGCTTGACAGTCGTAGTCGGTTACGGCAGGGATGTCAGATTCTCATGACTAAAAACCTGATAGTGCTCTACCTAAACTCCACCACCATCGACCACCTCGGGAACCTTTTCTAATGGAGAGTCTAATTTCCCAATCCCAATTACCCCGGAGATCCCCGTTAGGGTGGTATGCAACCGACTTCGGTGTATTGATTTCGGGGGATTGAATCAAAGAATTTTACAGATAAAAAATATTTACCGGATACAAGAAATTCGTGATGAATTTCTTATATTAAAAAAAATATCTTTTGGTTTTTATTAATATCCATTTATTGATAATCAACAAATACGCTTGTATTAAATATGTGTATTTAAAAACAGTTGTCGCTTAGGGAGGATCCTTTGACCTTTCGATTTTAGGTAGCCCTTATTACGCTAAGGGATCGATGCTTCAAAGGTCTTACCGTTATTAAATACCTATTAAGAGGGTTTGGATGAAATCAAATTTGTAATGTGTATAAGGTTATAAATAAATGATTCGTTTAAGTGAATTGTCTTCTGTTGTATATAATTTGGTTGAGTTATGACTCCAACCCGGAAACTACTATCGGTTGCTATAGTCTATCGCAAGGCCTACTTTCGTATTTAAACTCCATTATAAACAAGACAAGAACTAAAGTAGAAACTAAAGTTATTCCACTTTTCTCCACGCATAAGTAATAATAAGTATCAAAAAAGGATAATGTTCTTATTGAGCATGGTATATCAAATGAATCCATTAGGCAAGTTATTTGTTTTAAGTTGTTATTAACCGCTAACTTATTCTTCAGAATAGATACGGAAGAATGTTTGATAACCAAATGGTTACTTGACGTCCTTCCGTACCTAAATAAACATGATAAGCTGTTGGTTCTGATTATTCATTATATAAAGAAAAATCATGATATCCTTGACCAAATTTATTCTACCCCAGGTATAACCCCCATATGTTATATGATATATATGTAATGTGTATATGATAGCAGTATAGAAACAAGGCATGTTACGTAGCTCCGATTTTGGATCCGAAAGGTCGGAACCTCCGATTGAATTCGCACCTCCGACTCCGACTCCGGCTCCGATAAATTTTAGTCGGAGGTATATCGAAGGTAAAATTGTCATGCGAATTCGGACAGAACACACAGCTACAAGTTGTAACTCGATGCCCGGGGTTATCTCCCCTCGCACGCGCAACACTTGTTCATTTGTTTATTTTCAGTTTCAATGGTTAGACGCGCTTAAGCATTCAATTATTTAAAACTGGTGGTCATATTGTCTAAAACAGTTTACGGGTCAATTTTTAGATTTATAATGAAGGAGGCGGAAGTGGAAACCTCCGCCTCCGACTCTGCCTCCGATTCCGACTTCGGCTCCGATAATTCAAATATGAAATCTCCGATTCCGACTCCAGTTCCGGTAAACCCACCTCCGTCACATCCCTAATAGAAACTACTTACATACAGTTTCCGCGGAGATAACGTCGTAAAAAGAGCTCATGATTAAAAGTCCGGTTTGTGCTCTTGATTACTATTAAACTAGTCGGGCTAACCCGGTAGAATAGGACGTGAGTATAGCCATTTTTCATAAATATACCAACATATAGATCCAAAAACAGTTACTCTATTCAGGACTTAGTGATTCACAAAGCCATCTAAAGCTATAAAAGTGCACTCGGGATTTATGTGTTTTAAAAAGTAAATAAAACTTTTATAGTAGTACATTTTGACTATCATGAATTTTAAAACCTTATGTTATAAGAAGATACTGGCACATACAACTATACATTTAAGATTCTAGTCATGTCGCATTCTATATACGCTGATAGCATAAGAAATACTCACCGTCCCCGCCGTATAATTCTTATAGATATATCTGCACGTGTTAATAAATAGAATAACTAATTTGTAACTTTGTTATAAACAAATTTTATTATCATATTTTATTAATATACCTGTAGAATAAGCATTAACATCATGTAAAAAGAGACGAATTCGAAATAAAACTAATTATTTATTTATTTAAATGAGTAGTCCAGTACTAAATATTTACATGTAATTATATTTACGTATAAGTACATCTTTTCCATATTATAATTTTTTTTAGGATAAAACGTTTTATTTTTACACAACAATTTGCGATTGATTTCAAAGTATTGTTATAAATACAGAAGCTTTATTTCTTAACCTAATTCAATTATTGTTTGCGTCTATAGAAGATTAAACTATCGTTAAAAGTTCTGCTGGTAAAATGAGGTGTCTTTTATTACGTTTCATTAGAACTTACTTCTAGCGTAACACAGAATACAACAATAAATTGAAATATTTCTGAATAAATAAATGTAGAGCAACGAAAAGATAAACCAAGCAACAAACTATTGAATATTGCAATCTGTTAGTATTGAAATAGTGAATTCGTACTAGAAGTGGATTTCAGAACAGAAGCAAATTTTGTAACGTATATAAAAAACGTATATATATAAGGCAAAGATTAATAATGCATTATTAAATACTTGGAAAAAATCATTTTTTTTCATGATTTCATGCAGTCATTAAAAATTCTTTTAAATTCCACGTTTCGTTTTGATTTTAAGATGATATTATGTTGGTTTTTTTATATAATGTTACTAATAGTTGCGCACGTTTTAAGTTTCTCTCATAATGGTTTCAAAGAAGTTTAAAACTTTAGTTTATCTTATAATTGCTAGAAAAATAGAGCTTTAACTTTGTCATTCGTTTTGTTACGAAAGCGACAGTTACATAACAAAGCAATAAAGATAGATAAATGTTTTCAATCAAGACAACCGTAGTTCAAACATAAGATCCTGTCGTGTCGTGTCCTCAATCAAAGCGACTATCATCATATTGTACCTACTTGAGACTTATGCGCCATTGCGCGCTGATATCTAAGGGAATATTCGACTTTATTATATAAGTATATAAGGGTTAAATTTTAAAAGCAACAGTTTTTTTTGTTATGTAACATTTCTTCAATGTATACATGTGTATATACTTATAGGCATCCCGTCTTACATATGGAGGCACGAGTATGAGTATTGCAAATTATTTTATCTTAAGAATTACACGATCAATATATTATTATATCATTCATCCAAAATGATCATTTCCGATGACTGGCCCGTAGGTGCTGATGGCAGTGACCCTGCCTTCGAATCTAAGGGTGGCGGATTCGTTTCCCGATAAGGGCCAACATATACTAAAACAATTTATTGGTTCTAATGTAGGCGTATTTATTTAAGTATTTATATTAAATTATATTTATTATTGAGGTACTTCCTTTGGGATCAGACGACCGTGTGTTATTATTCCATATATTTATTTTAAGCTTCAGGTGTATTAATTAAAATTGTACGTTGCTAAGCATAATCTAATTGCACCCACTTTAACACTAGGATTAATCTTGTATTAGTTGCTTAAATCTATTATTATTATTGTATTTACGACGAAGTGTATATTTACAAAGAAAAATTATTTCCAGAAATATATTTCTAAAAGAAAAACATAAGCAACAAGGAAAAACGAATATTACATAACGTGGAATAAACATTTCCGGCGAGGAAATTCTGCGGCGAAAAGGGTGTGGAACAGAAATAAAAAATAAGCGGAGCAAGCCATACGCGAGCTCTAGGGTTGTCAATTTTTTAATATATTAAATAGAATGTTTGAACAGCGATTCTTTGTTCGATTATGTTGCGCAGATCTATAACAATATCGGAGAAGAGTTGAAGCTAATTAGCTAGTTACATTGTTGCACGTAACGCTATTAAACTCTTGATAGTAACTTATACTTATTGTAAAAAAGTCCCCAGAAGCTGTCTGTAAGTGATCGATTTTCACAAAATCTACTGAAAGTATTTGTGTACGGTATTTTACTAGAAGACAATACAATTCTTAAGGAATGTTTAGGTTAATAGTACATTTTTCAGATTTTGATAAAACTTTCACTGAAAGATAGAGGAGGTTGTGGAGCAAACGTATTGACTGCTTTTTATCCTAGAATTCCTGCGGGATCGGGATGGCAAAAACTTAGCGAAACACTGATTGTTACGCGGTCGAAGCCGTCGATATAGCTAGTACGGTACGGTGGGTCTTCTCGGTACCTTTTTGAGGGTGCCGGGGGACGGGCCTCGAGGCGAACCTCCTTGCCCGGGCTTGTCCTCGCAGGCCTTGTGGGCCTGGTCAATATTCGGGCCGGTTGGCCCAGGTCACCTAGGTGACCTGAGGGAAGTCTGGTTCAGGTGTGGCGGTCTGGGAATAGTAACTCCCAGACCGCTGCGTCAAATTCGGGTGGTGTCATATCCGGTGGGTGTGTCACATCAGGTGGTGGTATAGTCAAGTCCGGTGGTGTTGCCCTTGTGCCCGTTGCGTCGTCCTCGTCGTCGTCGTCGTCTTCCGCGTCGGGTCGCGGTGACGGTGATCGCAGGAGCTCGCGAGGCAGGGGAAATCCCTCCGGAGGTCGTGCATGGAGTGGCGCGATGTCGTGAAGGTGCTCGTGCGCGCTGTAGTCCGCTCGCGCGAACAGTCGGCGCGCTAAGCGACGAACGAACTCCTCCACGGTCGGCATCTTGGTATCTCGGTGCACGACGTCGTTCCGCACATACCTCGGGGCTCCTACGATCAATCGCAGGCATCGATTCTGCTGGACTTGCAGTCTTCGCCTCTGGTACGCCGAGCGATATAGCTAGTAATCTATAATTATTGTTTTATAGAATTAGGCGTTACTTTGCGGAGATCCATAATACAAAAGTAATAATAAAATTATTTTGCTATAATCCGCGATACAGTAAATAGAAAATATATATAGTGTTTAATGTATAGTGGACTATCAGTATTTTCATACCCGATACGTGCAGGATTCGTAAAAACACATGCACAAACCTCCACCACTTCCACCACAATACACAAGTACTACACAGTTTCACTATCACAAACTCAACAATCGTTTCGCCCCGCAACCGAAGCATCATCAGGAGATAGACTCCACGACAAAATCGCAAAGTGAAGCGTTATCCAAAGAAGCGTTGTTAAATAGTACTTGGTTCATCCCCACCCTTTATTTACCTCTAGACTAGAGACATTTATCTGCTCGTTAATGAGGGTGCCATTGTTATGCTTAATGATTTCTAATTGTTCCAAAATATTTAATTTCAAGCTTTTTTCGCAGGTGTGCAGTATTTCGAAACAATGGTCATTAGGAACTTTATGACCGCTTTCTAACAAATGTTTAGCGAAATGTGAATTTTGTGGCTTATTATTCCTGAAAGCGACCATATGTTCTTTAAAACGGGTTTCAAAATTACGACCAGTCTGACCCACATATGTATCATTGCATTCAGGACATTTTATTATTTTTTTTTTTTTGTAAATACCACTCTTTTTCGGGCTTTCTAATTTGTCTTTATTAGAAAGCCCGAAAAAGAGTGGTATGAAAATACTGATAGTCCACTATACATTAAACACTATATATATTTTTTTTTTCTATTTACTGTATCGCGGACTATAGCAAAATAATTTTATTATTACTTTTGTATAATTATTGTTGTTAATTATTTACTGTTAACATGACAATACACGTTTCTAAGACCAATATAATAACATTTTTAATTTTATTTCTTTATTTATTTTGTCTGGATGTCATGTTCTTTTTCGTTATTTCTGAAAGTAAAATCAGCGACGCCGTCATTCGTTGTCACTAATGTTGGGATAGCTGATGTATAAATGTCTTAAAATAAATGAAGTATAAAAGGTAAGAAACATGGATGAAAAGTTCTGAGATCATTCCAAGAACCTTCATAAAAGCACAAGTTTGGACAGAACTTCCATATTTATTCAATGGTAACCCAAGAGTGAATGTTTCTAATGTTTTGATTTACCGTTGAGATTTATTTAAAAAACAAGTTTAACTGGTAGATTTTTTACTTTCGCGATTCATATTTACTTTATATAAATAAACGGGTCACATCGTGATAAAATCGAGTTACCTTTATAAGGTACATTGGTTTAACTATTGGATTCTTCACGCTATCAGCGGAGGGATAACCCTATCTTGATTTTTTCTGCCCCCTTGTAACTTGTTCTCTACTAATGAAGAAGACAATAGTCATTTCGTGTGAAGTGTACGAAGTAACAACGTGTTACATGTCTTTATGTATGACACTTGTTTTCGTGTAGACAACATGCTGTTTGTCTTGAATATACCATTGTCTCGAGGCAAAAAATAACACATAAGTAACACGTTATTCTCAGCCAGATTAAAAACTAAGAAGCAATCGATACTAATCTTATATATAAATTTCTCGTGTTACAATGTTAGTTACTCCTCCGAAACGGCTAGACCGATTTTTATGAAATTTCATATGTAGAGTATATTCCGTACGTCTGATAATCGCCTACTATCTATTTTTTGTATAAAGTATTAGTAATACTACAGTAATATAATAAATGCGAAAGGAGGATACAACAAAAATGTACAAGTTTTGCCTATCTCGAATTAGTACTATAAATATCATGTCCACGTGCAAAGTTTCCCAGAATTATGGCAGCGTTTTCGCGTTGAATTGAGGTTTCTTTGTGCGAACAAAGAGCCAGCCCTCTTGTTACCTGAATCAGCAATTAACCGAAGTGTTAAAATACAAGAATTTTATTGCACTTTCGACTCCATGGCCCTAATCCTCGATCTGAATTGCAAACGGCACCACTGCGGTATAAATCTCGCTGATAGATTCATATCTTCGTCGCTTGCCAGATTCGCCCATTTCTCCAGATCTCAACGTCGCTTCCCTGCGAAAATCTGTCTATCCATCTGTCATGCTTGCAAAGCGACTCTGTTAGACCAATATTAATAAAATTTGTCACAATTAATAAAAATCCCGTTTTTTTGGTAACAGAGAATAAAATACATTTGTCGAACAAAATCGCTGGTACCACTAGTATAAAAGATTTATTGCGAATATGCTTGTTCTTGTAATGAAAGCTTTCAGAAAATGTTGAAGCGTAAAAGGTAATAAAATCGCAGGGAGTGATCTTGTTAAAAATCTAGGTGTCGTATACCCCTACTGAGAAAATCGTTATTTGCTCCTGCAGGGATTTTAATCTTAAGTCACGTCGCAAACATAAAAATATAGTCCGCTTACGATATCTCTTTATTAATTTATTCATGATCCACATTAGTAGATTTATTGTACTTATTAAAGTATAATACATATGACATTCGATTAAATTTTACAAATAAAATCTCTTTCAACTAGACCAAAAAAAGAAGAAATTATTATATATTAAAATAAAACAGAAATATGCAAAGAGAAGAATTTATAATAGATGCAATTTCCGTCAAAATAGATTTGGTAAAGTATGTTGCAGTACAAATTAAATCATTTTTACTACTTAAGCTTTAGAACAAATAACAAACGGATGATGTCTTTCTCTGTTGATAAAATGATGAATTCATCGCGGAATCAAAACAAGTCTTTAATTGTAGAGTTTAATCTCCAAATATTAATTGTAGAGTGCTTGTGTGTATAATCAGAATAATGTTACATTGCAATCTTAACTTGGTCATTTTAAGTCGCGATAACCGTCACTAACAGATCTCGCTGAATTAACTTAATGTGAAATGTGGCAGAATAGCGTTTCTTTTGATAAGATAACGGGAACTAACTTAAGCAAAGAGGGACGGGTCACTTGACGTAATAAATTGGACAAATGTCTCAAGTGATTAATACGAGGATTCCTTTTCGGAAGATTAGTTTATACGGTTTCATTGTGGTTATATTGTGGTTATGTGGTTATATATAGGTAAATTGTGGGCTTGCCTATCTCACTACTTTAAATACTGTTTATTTTTGATTGATCATCACCCTCCTGCCCTAATCCCACTCTAAGTGAACACATGTGTGGTTGTCACATGATTTGGCTACGTATTTTACGACCGGCCGCCTGCCTGACGTCAACTTAACTTAGTCGCCTTTTACGACACCTCGGTAAGAAATAAGGGTGGTCTATTCTACTCAACCGGATACCACATTGCGGACTGTTTACTTTTGATTATTTACATTTAAATATTCAAGTACCTACTTATCTTATTTATTATCCGAGCAAAACTTTATTCGAGACATCGGTTTAGTATAACTATATATTATGCAAACTGTAAATAGTCTTATTTTGGATTATTCTCATTAATGTAAAAACGTTCCGTAGACTCAAAAGTAATATTATAAATTCATTCAATAACTTTATGAGGATAGCAAACATAAAAGCTATAATTTGATTTTCGTAAGCGTTGAGAATAAATTTGGTAATAAATGGTATAATTTGGCACTACTAAACCTCATATTGGTAAGAAAAAAAACTATTCCAAATGCAATCGAATTACACACAATTCGGAAAACTGTTCGTAAAACATAACAACAATTCTACTACTATTTCGACTCATTTATTTACCTTCATCATTCATAATCATCCTTCTCCTGCCCTTATCCCACTCTAAGTGCGGTCGGCATAACATGTTTAAACATGTTATAACATGATTTGGCTACGTATTTAACGACCGGCTGCCTGCCTGACGTCAACTTACCTTAGTCGCCTTTTACGACACCTCGGTAAGAAAGGAGGGCAGTCTATTCTATTCGGCCGGATACCACACGGCAATAATTTATTTACCTTGTATATTGTGAAAATAACATAAATATAAAGAGTTTTATGCATACATAATACAATAATATCTTTCAAAAGATTCAAAATCGTGTACATTATTATTAATACCTTTTTATGTTTGTTTTTTTTTAAGAGCATTATTTTTTCAACCAACATACAGGTGCACTCAGTTACATATGACCCTGGTCACAATTTAAACTCGTTCACAGGACAGAGGGCGGATGTATTGACGTTTATCGAATACTTCCTTTGACCAGCGTCACATTGTTTCGCGTACGTAACCCGACCGGCTAAATTCCTCAGGCTCTACCATTTTTGGGTCAAGAATTCTGAACTCTTGTAAAAGACATTTGATCGCCTATTTATACCTCAGTTCGGTATAATTTTGTTACATGTATATAACAAAAACAATGTATAAAAGAACTCTCTCTCTCTCTCCTTCAACCGATGAACTGCCAGTCTCTTCACGAGATATTCACACCACACGATCTTGTGCCACTTGGATGCAGCAGCTTTCTATGACATTTTTGAGGTCATCAGTCGATCTCGTAGGGGGTCTACCGATATATTCCGTTTTTGCTGCGTTTTTTCGTCTATAACAAAACAAATTAATTTGAAAAACTAAAGTGAATAAAAGAAACAATAAAAATCGAATACAGTTAGAACTTGTGTTTGTTTTTGTAATATTGTGCTCACTTTATAGAAAATAAAATTGAAACAAAGAATTTCGGTCAATACGCGATTTCTAAATAATATTTCCTTTTCTTCGGGTCGAACGTAAGCGAGGTATTTCTGTATAAATTGAAATACAAGCTCTATGATTGAACTTTAATGTTTTAAAATTTAATATCATAGTATAGAGAAACTTTCACTCAAATAAACAATTTATTAAATAATAGCCTAAATGTGATAAACAATTGTTATTGAATGAAACCTAAAACCTTTAGAAACATTGACTGAGCATTTACTGAGCATCGTAATAAATACTTATTTTTACTGTGCTCAAATAAATCAAGAGTATGTAAAATGGCATACGTGATAGGTTTCATATGAGTAATAGTTTCGTCTTTCCTGAGTAGAGTCAATACCGAGTTAACAGTAGTCTGTCACTTTTACGCCCTTCGACTATTTCCATACCAAAAATCGATATATTACTCCGTTCGGCCTTAAAAGAAAGGAAGAATGGATAGAGACCATAACGAAGTTTATCATTAATTATATTGAAAGCTAGCAAGTACTTGTAAACGTTGACGTAAGTTCGTATGATGCGCAGAGGGGTGACATCCCAAACAGGGGACGATAGACGCGTCTACTCTTTGAGTACTCTCGACAAAATTGGAAAACGTATCCCCAAATCAATTCACTTTAAATTAAAAATCAAACAAAATTAATTAATTTCATTAATTGTTTTAAGTAGAATACCTCAACCAAAAAATTAAAGCATGTTAGTAAGTATTTAATTTTTACTATGATATATGAAACACTAGTTTTTTCCCGCGGCTTCGCCCGCTAGGAATTTTGTCTGCCACAGTATCTAATTTAATTAAGTGTATGAGTCACAATTTTGGTCATAGTAGCTTCCACATAAAAGATAGATATATGCTGTCGCAGACTTTTATTTAGAACTATTAAAGACAAACAATACTACGGTACATCATCTTTTTGTAACTCTGACGGTTTAGGCAGCGTACGCCGAGATAGCTCTCAGAGGCCAGATTTTTTCCGACTTTATTGACATGTATCGTCATATTACATAAAATCATTACAAATTGTAGCCTATATGATATTCCGTTGTAAAACCTATATAACTGTAAAGTTTCATCTAAATCCGTCTGATAGTTTTTTCATGAAAGAGTAACAAACATCCATCCGTACTCACAAACTTTCGCATTTATAATATTAAGTAGGATAAATAATAAATATAAATGCGAAATTGCTAATATTAGCAGGTTGAATGTAAGCTAGATTCACTTATATCGCTGTGTAGTACAATATTTACGTATAATATTAGTAGTAGGTACTCGAGACTTCTTTCGTGTCAACTTAAACGTTTACATACCCTCCATAATACACTATTTGTTTGGGAAGAAAGCTGAAATTCTATTATGCTATATATCAGGGGTCACCAATTAGTTACGCTTGGGATCCGTTTTAAGAAATGAAATGACCATCGTGGTCTGCACATTTTATTTATAAGAAAAAATATTTATTAAACAAATGTTATGAAGAAAATAACAAAGGTATGTACATAAGTATCAATGAAAAATTGACATTTTTTGTTGCGAATTATCTGTCTGAAGTTTGGAGTAAAATTGGTGCAAACTATTGACATTAAATCCTGGAGATGTTCAGTAGAAAATCGAGACCGAAATTTATTATTATTGAACTTCATGCTTGACAAATATATGTACTAGTGCAAGTTGCTTTGTTCTTGCGGAAAAAAATTGCGGTCCGGATACGGACCGCGGTCCGCCATTTGGCGACCTTTGCCATATATGTTGTCGCTGGATTTCAGGGTGTCGTTTCTAAGACCCTGAAATCCACGCGGCCGATCATGCGGCCAAAGCTAGAGAAATATAAAATCTAATGCACGTACATTAATGTGGTTAAAGCGCGCGTGTGGTCCGTCGATCATGTCGGAAATCTTTTGTTTCATTAGGAAGGAAGCCCGCAGTATATACGTGACTCTTCACTACACTTCCATAGTGCGAAATTTTACCAGAAGCAAGCTTTACTTGGTACACGTGAAATGAGGCAGATCAATGATAATGCACGTTATTGCAATATGCGATACGAACGCAGTTACGAGTCTATTGTTTGTTAAGTTTACAATGAACCATTGTTTTTACGAAGCTTAAATTCTCAAAGGACATTGAATAATATTACAATGTCATGTCCATGATCATAATATTGTGTTCGATTAACAAAACGAAATCATAGGACCTCTAAATGCTTAATTGATGTATAAATAACTCTAAATACTTATTTGACTGGCCCGTTGGCGCTGTGGGTAGTGGGTATCCCTAACTTCAGCTCCGCGGGTCCCGGGTTCGATTCTCGCCGAGGGCCAACATTTTCTATAAACAAATTGTTGGTTCTTCGAGCCTGGGTGTGTATTTGTATTTAAGTATTTATTTAAACTTATATATGTAGTATATCTACCAGTTGTCCGTCACCCATAACATAAGTAATAAGTTACTTACTTTGGGGACGGACGACCGTGTGTGTTCCATATATTTATTTTTTTATTTGGTGGTAGCAGAATGTTTATACCTACATATTGTCAACTTTGCGCTGTAATTTAAAGAATTGTGAAATGTTACTTTATGTTATTGTATGTTTAAACCGAAAGAGTTAAGTTAGGGTCTTAATTAATTGTCAATGAGATTGTCTGGTGTCGTAGAAGTAATTAGTATTTGATTAGTTAAGAAAGGAATTGTTAGAACGATAGATCCACCAGTTGTGAATATTGTCATCTATGTCTCGGTCTACTTAGAAGAAACTTTCAAACAATTTCGGAAATCGTAATGACATTATAACAATGTTAAATACTTCATTAAGAGCCTCTAAGATAGTGCTAGAGTGTGTAGAGGCTTTCCTTAGAGGCTCCTTGGGTCTTTTAAGATCCGATGAAACTGTTTCATAGCATAAAAAATAACAATGTGCGATTTACACGACTGGATATCTAATAGTCCTTTCAATTCTTTGTTCCGAACTGCCACCGTACTGAATCAACCATTTTAGTCACAAATAAACCAAATTAAATTCGATAACATAATAAATAAAACATAAAACTAATAGCAATGAGCGAGGAAGGACTGCTGACTTTCTGCTATACAATCCCTTAGAGGGGCGTAAAAGTATCGGGCAATTTGCCAATATGCGTGGGCTTCAATGGTTGTCCTTTAGCCACGGTCACTATATTTTTACTCTATTTGGGATATTTCTCGAATTCATCAATATAACCAAATCCACGATTCAGATTATGTGTATCTTGTAACAAATGTTTAAAAAATAATTTACATTTCCTGTATCCATACTTCCTTAGCTTAACTTAGTTATAATCATTTAATAATGTTTAATTTGTTTCATGCTAAAAACTAGTTTCATTTTACGTTTTACGTTTACAAACAGTTGACATCTTCTAGTAAGCATAACATATCATATACATAACATATCTGTATCAAAAAAATCTCACTCATCTATAACGTCTATAACTAGTTTTTGCCCGCGGCTTCGCTCACGAGGAATTTGATCTGCCACAGTATCTAATTTAATTAATTTTATGATTCACAATTTTGGTCATAATGGCGTCCACATAAAAGATAGATATATGCTGTCGCGGACTTTTATTTAGAACTATTAAAGACAAACAATGTTACGGTACATCATCTTTGTATAACCTATATTACTGTAAAGTTTCATCTAAATCCGTCCGACAGTTTTTCCGTGAAAGACTAACAAACATCCATCCATACTCACAAACTTTCGCATTTATAATATTAGTAGGATTTTTATATATTAATAAGAAACAATGCATTTATGACCATAGTTAAAGGGTTGTTAAACTTCTTTTCGTTTTGTCTCAGCACTTGTAATTTAAAGTAGTTGTCGTGTGCCCTATTTTGTTTGCTCAGGTTATCTCTTTTCTTATATTTGAATGGAACTCAGGTTCATGAAATCTATATATATACATGATATGATTATGATGTATATACATAGATTTCATGATATCTAATACCTTGATCATCATCTACAAAAACCTCTTGTAAAAGTAGCGACCTGTTATTATCCCAATGCTAGACATGGGTCTCATCTCTCCTTAGAAGAAACAATTAGATTTTTTTTATTTCATCAGAATGTACAAAAGTTACAGTTTCCTTCATGTTAGATGAACTCATCATCCTTGGTCCAAAGTTAGGTCAGGTTATATACATCCCGAGATTCCTCCAAAATATGCAGGTTTCCTGGCGATTTTAACCTTCACTGAAAACCACGTGACAAATTGTAAATATCAATTAAGCTCATTATTTTTTACAGAAAAATCAAAAGATTACCGGCCCGAGAATTTGAACCTGGGACCACCTTATACGGCTCAGACATTCTCAGCGTTTGGCCAGTACGGATTTGATTCCTCTAATATATTCATATAAGTAACCCTTTGTATGCCTACAGAAAGGAAGTTCTTAGATGTTATAGGTCCTTCATCTTTAATGTGTGAATTTAAAACAAAAGCTAAAAACCTTGTATTGTGATATATAGTCATTTGTTCCCTTTCAAAAAGTTTAAAACTGTAAGAAATTCACTCAATAAGGACGTTGTTTGGTATATAATCGATATACTCTATTTATTTTCGATACTTTACAAATTATATGACTACCATGTCTATTATATAAGCAGCAGAAAGTGACGTCCGAATAAAGTAGATTCTTGGCTTTGTAACCCTCGTGGGCGACCTCCATAGGCGGATAGGACGAGCCAAGGTCGTCGAGCGACGTAAATAAAAAAAGGTGCTCGGAAAGCTATGTTTGTTTATCAAAGTGTTATCTTGTGTAACATGCGCATCAATCTGCTACATTACTCTCCTATACATATCATTTCTTTTTACAAAAACAAGATAGTTTTATGTGCAAACTTATTAGTTGTTTGAAGAAGTCCTATTCTCACTAGACCATGTCGAGTACATCCAGCAGAAACATGCTCGTTATATTAGGAACTTGTACACAACTTTCTCTATAGTTATTAACTTTTTGTTATAGGAAAATATACGTTAATACAATCATCAAGGCATAAATCCTGTGAATTGAAACCTCATGATGTTGCGCCTGTTAGCCTTACAATAAGGCACAGAAATACGAAAGGCATCTTGTCTGCTAGGCAGCAGTAGAGATCTAGAACATCTTCTCCATGTGGAATCTCTACACAAAATACACCTTCGTTAATAATTGACGCATTGGTCACTTCGTGAAGTCTTCTGTTTCCTCCTGCTAAGGACGTCCTTTCTGCAACCATAACATTCTATACCATAGATAAAGAGAGGTTTTTACTTTTTTGGTATAAATACACTTTGTAAAAAATTTAAGTTACATTAGGTATAGAAATAGAACATTTTTTTGTGTAATTATTTGTATGCACAACTTAAGTCCTCTTAAGTATTTAATAAACTTTTAAAAAATAAATTCTAATAAACAAATAACGGTTTTCACAGTATCCCCGTGTATTTTTAAAATATTGATAGAATACTTCGCACGTACTTGTTTAATAATAATGACCCGACCGTTATGACATAGGACTTTTCCGTGAGTCCGATACAGTCCACCACAGCGAGTCGCTTTAAGCCGAGGTCCGGCCTCACAGGAGGCACCCTTAAGGCGACGCTCCTAGGTATGTTGCGAGACTCGCTCTCCCAGTATATACCCCCGGCGATGCTTCCGCGCTCGCCCACTCTCTCGGTGACGCTGTAAGAGCCATTAAGGCTAACAGCATTAGTTAGTGTCCGAAAAAAAAAAATAATGAATCCATCAATTTATTTTTCCGACAGTACGTAAATGTATGTTAAAATTGCGTATTATTTTAATATGTATTACAAAACTGATGTGATCTCAAAAAATAATAACATTTTAACACAATGATTTAACTTAACTTTCACATTGACTATCGCTCAAAAAGTTAGCTTTGCAATAAATCTTAAACACCTGCTCACCGTAATGTATTAATCGTGTCGCAAACGATAGTTTACGTAACATATCATGAAATAAGCTCTTATCGCGACCTTTATGTAATGAAGAATGATGTAAACGTGCGACCAAGGTACGAAAAAATTTACATAATTGTTAATGTTGGGTATAAGTTAATTTTCATACATTCAATATCCGTAAGTAGTATTGTGACAGGATTTTTAAAAATCATTAAACTCTATTAATAACTATAATGTTGGTATACAGATGTAAGGGTATTTAAAAAAATATATTTAAGAAAAGAGAGTAAACTAACTTCTTTTTTTTATATATAGTATGTACTATATATAAAAAAAAGAAAATTAAACCAAATATTGCCTTTAAACCATAGAGTTATTATATATTATACGAGAGTAGGGGAGCCAGCCTTATAATGAGTCCAATGAAAAAAAAAAGGAAAGCAAATGAGGCTTATTATCTGTATTTCTTTTTTATGTGTGATTAGATAATGATTAACATCCGCACTTTATTAAAAAATAAAAATTACTGTTTAACGTTTTTTTATATAAATAAAAGTTCTCAACTTGTCAAATGAAGTATAAGTTTAATTTATTTACACTACATAAAACATTACATATTAAATTGAGGTATACAAAGGTAACATGTAGTAAGATACGCAGTAAAAAAAACTAGATCATCACGCTCAAAATTAATCGCTTTTAATATTGACCCAAATAACGAAATCATGTACTTGTATTCTAAAACAGTTTCCTTTGTTTCAGGGCTAATAAATTGAAGAGGTTCACGCGAACCACAAAAAGAGGTATAAATTTTAATTCATTAACATCACAACGTCGTGTGGTGCTCATAGTACGATATGCGCAGACGCCTTGTGTTATGTATGCGATAAAACGTCCGCTGTGCGATACATGAACGGTCACCGGCCACTGCCATTCAATGTGCCAAGATACGATTTCATCGCCACTCACACTTCGCCAGTAGTCGCACGTGCGTGCATGCATGCAGCGAGACTGCAAGAGAGTCTATAAGTTGCAATTAATTTAAACTAAATGGGACACTGGCTGATTTTAAATTAGAGTAGTTCAAAAGTCAAATCGCAGTCAGTTTTGAAAGACTCTGTGACTTGTATACAAACAAATTGTTCAAAAGTAAATAAACAAGTTCAGTTTTGTGTTAAAAGTGATAAATAAATAGTGAAGGATGACATCGCGGTCCAAGGAGAAGGTGGCAGCTGCGTTTCGGAAGCTATTCCGGTCTCCTGAGAAGCTCGATAAGGATGTAGCGGGTCCTAGTGGATCACCAGCTCGGCGCGGCATTTTTCGGCGACATAGGTAACAATTCAATGACATAGAAACAGCAATTTCATATAATATTTAGTCTTGCTTAATATAATAGATACTTTGCGTTACTTTACGGAGATTCATAATACAAAAGTAATAATAAAATTATTTTGCTATAATCCGAAAAAATAGCAAAATATAAAAACAATATATTAGATTAATAACTCTTAGCAACATATTAAGTGATTTGCTCCGGGTAAATAAAGTTTCTTAATTTTTAACTTCTGAATACCGATCCATTTAAACAAAAAATATTTTTGTCTGAAAAAATTATAACATTAAATTTTATTCAAAAAATTGAGTTCGATGTTTATAAATAATTCCTTTTAAAAATAGTTTGAGTATATAGTTATTATTACAATGTAAATGCAACAAACTGCATTTATCAAAACTACGTAATGTATAATATCTCCTCTTCGTAAATAATAAATATTTGTTTATGTCCTAATCAAATAAAGCTATTATCGCTCCGAGAAACTTCTAGTCAAGCCTATGAATATTGGTTAAACTCTCCGTTTAATACTCACTCAGATTTGTTGATCATATTGAAAGTGCATGTGGTCCATATGTGGCATAATTCGGTTGCAAACAATTGGCTAAATTTAATCATTCACTACGGGAGGCAAAAAATGTGATATGCGCATCTAAAAGTATGTTATATTGCGTAAAGCACTAGTATTCGATTTTTCAATTAAATATTTTTCATGCCTTATCTCGTTAATTGAAAATCTAATAATATTAGGACGCTGATTGCCATAGTGTCTATATATAGATATGGGCAATACATCAAAACCAACTTAGTTTTATCTTTTCTATAGACCTACCATGAACTTTAGATAACGATTCAATTCAACCGAACCGCTTTCTTTTCGTACCATAAAGTGTGGATTGCATTGGGATCGTAATGTTTGAAAAAGATATAAGGATATATGAACTATATATAACTCTGTCTCTTTTACTCACATGTTTTTAGGACGCATTCCGAATTCGGCAACGACTTAAAGTGTGCGTCTTTAAGACATCATGGTATGAAAAAGCAAAACAATTTAGATTACGTCTTTAATTGAGTCGCAATAAGAGTTTGTGGTAGGCCTGCTGATGTCTTTATTCTATTTTAGTAAAATATATGTATATTTTATTTTCGAGATTTTGGTCTGAAATACTACGCAAAGTGCGATATAAGTCTAAATGTATGCAGTAACTTACGTAATCAATCCGCATTCTTAACTCTTGTTTATTACACGGGCTTTAGTAGTTTTGTGATTGACAAAATGAAATGAATTGAAAACTTATTATAATTTAGATCAATTTGATATCTTAGATATTAGCTGGGGTCGCGTATTATTTTTTGTCGATTTATTTTAGTATTATATTGTTATTAAAATAAATATGACTAATATGTTAAAAGTACACAGTTATATACTATGTATCGCTTTCTGTTTTCAAAAGAAAAGAGTTTTTAAGTATTATATGTCACCTTGGTGTCTAAGCTTCTATGTTGTCAAATTTTATTAATATTGATCCAGCGATTTAGACGGGAAAGAGTAACAGTGAGACAGTGTGATAGACATCTGCAATTATTATATTAGTAGGTACTAGGTGACTGGCCAAACGGTATGTCGCCATATCAATTATTTGTAGGGAATTTCTAGTGGACATTATAAAAAAAAATACCAAAAAAATAAAAAATATTAGAGGTGGACAACACCTATAACTTAGGGCCATGAAAAATAGATAGTAGCTGATTCTGAGTCCTACTGAATATGCATATAAAATTTCGTAAAATCTGTCATGCCGTTTCGGAAGGAATATGTAACTAACACCGTGGCACGAGAATTTTATGTATAAGATCAATACTAGCACTAAACAGACAGGCATTTAACTACTACTACTAACTCGACTTGCCCGTTGCGCAATGGATAGTAACCCTGCCTTCAGCTCCGTGGGTCGCGGGTTCGATACCCGCCGAGGGCTAACATTTTCTATAAACCATTTATTGGTTCTTCGAGCCTGGGTGTGCCTTTGTATTTAAGTATGTATTTTAAATTATATATGTAGAATATTTACCAGTTGTCTGGCACCCAGTTTATATTAAGTTACTTACTTTGGGGATGGACGACCGAATGTGTCAGTGTCCCATATATTTATTTATTATTACAACCTGTATAGTTAGATAAATAATGTTAAATTTATGGTTTGATATGATGCGGTTGCATTTTATCAGTTAGACTGAAACAAAATAATTTCTTCTTTAATAGTATTAGAGATTTAACCGACATTGCTTTATAAATTCCTATTTTGGATCAATTTTTTTGTCTGAAATTAATTCTAAAATATAGAAACTAATTCCCAAGATAGTTAAAAAAAACCATTCACTCTAAAACAAGGGTTGATTACCATAATCCAAGAGGCCGGATAGACTAGAAATATTGTCATTTTTTTTAAGAAAACGTACTTGTGTATCAACATAAGGTCTATTATGAGGAAGTGTCTACTGCTTGCAAATATTATATTAATCCAATAACTAACAAGCATGAAACACCTTAAAGAAACAAGGAACTATGAGTTGTTTACGTATTTACGCAAAAACCAGGTATGTTAACAATGAATTATAGCCGTGCATATGTCGAGCCTACCTACTCGATGTCATACATAGTATTTTCCTGGTTTTAATTAAAGTTGATGTAGAAATATTTACATCAAATCACGTCATTTTCTATTCATAATTTATAAAAGCAGGAGCTCGATAAAACACAATTATTGATATTCTTTATCTATAATTCGCGTGGATTATAACAAAATAATATAACATTACTTTAGTTAATTTTGCGCTCAATTCAAAGTCAATTATCCGAATAAACTAAAAATTTATTCTATTGTATCCTGTTATATTTTTCAAGATAAATCAACTTTTCAAATTAACACAAAGGCACAATAGTTTAACGAGGGTGGCATTACAATAGTATAAACTGTGCCTTACTAGGAAAATTAAAAAAAAACAGTATTATTATTATCCAATACAAAAAAGTACTATCCATATTTGCAATTTTTTTAATGTGTTCTGTACACATTTAAAAAATCATCAGTAATAATAGAAGCAACAACTATAACGTATAATAATCATCGTATTGCGAGCGACGAGTGGATTCAAGGAAGTGAAGTATTCACAAATCGCACTGACGACTTTGTTTTGCGAAACTGTAGGAGACAAAGACGTTGTTTACTTTAGACGTATGAGGCCACCAGCGATGGTGCGTACGCCGAGGGTTGTCACCATTTTTAAAAGGTTTTATTTGACTTGCCATGTATGTTGGTGAAGGTGCAATCTTGCAAGTTACATTTGACCCACTTCCCGGTGTCCGATTGAGGTGAATTTTTACATACTCGTCCAGTCCCGATGATTATACATTTTTTATCATAAGCATGACCTATGCTGCTGCCAGGGTTGGTTCCAAATGACGAAACTCCTCATCGGTTAACAGAAGTGACATTAATTTACGTTAAAAGCTTTTTGACTTGACTTGTTTCAATTAAAGTTCATCGGTTATCATTGGTAAAAAAAAAATAGTATCAAAATAAAAGTACAATTTATCGTTCTTTATCCTACTAATATTATAAATGCGAAAGTTTGTGAGTATGGATGGATGTTTGTTACTCTTTCACGAAAAAACTATCAGACGGATTTGGATGAAATTTTACAGTTGTATAGGTTGTACATCGGAGTAACATATAGGCTACAATTTGTAATGATTTAATGTTATATAACGATACATGACAATAAAGTCGGAAAAAATCTGGCTTCTGAGAGCTATCTCGGCGTACGCTGCCTAAATCATTAGAGTTACACAACGATGATGTACTGTAGTATTTTTTGTCTTTAATAGTTCTAAATAAAAGTCCGCGACAGCATATGTCTATCTTTTATGTGGAAGCCACTATGACCAAAATTGTAAATCATAAATTTAATTAAATTAGATACTGTGGCAGACAAAATTCCTAGCGAGCGAAGCCGCTGGCATAAACTAGTTTTGTATATTTGTAAACGTATTGGATTCGTAATGGCGAGTGGCGTCATCGATTCAGCGCCAATCGATAAATTTTGTCTAACGAAAAAATACTTACGACTATTTTTTTTAAATCACAAATAATCAAATCCGGTGAAATAAAGTGTGTTCTTGTATTTTGTCATCCTCATATATACTATACTATATTATAAAGTACGGGTGGCAACCCTATGTACGACTGCTACATTGCGACCTGCGTCACACAAATGCGGAAGTGAGAAATATAAATCTAACTATCAATTCCTATTCAATTAAATACAACAAGGTCTTTTAATTTGAAGACGATTATTTATCTTTGGATGTCTACACAATACCTATTCCCCAAGGAATTGCCTGATTTCGCTATGCGTTCTTGCGTTTTAAAACAAACGGCTCATTCAATTTTAAGATTGCTTGTCCATTGCGACGGTCTAATTATAATTTCACCACTGTTGAGATACTACATACTATGTATATGTTAATGGTTGACAAAAATAGCAACCTAAGGATGTTGTAAGAAGAAGTGTGAGTTCAGTACATATAGAATCATTAAATGTTGAGATAAATTACTAATACAACACTTTTATACGTAATTTATATTTATACATGGTCTAACAACTGCATATATCAGTTCTAACTTATAAAATGTTTCGTACAATAATAAAAATGTATACAACTCAAACTCAAAATATTTATTCAAGTAGACTGTTTACAGTACTTTTGCATCGTCAAATGTTTTCAAGAAGCACTGATTCGGAAGTCTGTTCCTACCGAGAAGATTATTCGTTCGTTATTTTTGAAAAAGAAAACGTGAACGACGTACATATGTACCTACTTCGTTCTAGTTTTTGTACAACAAATAGTTTTTTAACTCTTGCTCTTAAATACTTTTTTTTAATATTATCTATAAAACATTTTCTAAATAATTTATATAATTAAGGCGTTACGAGTACTTTGCAGAGATTCATAATACAAAAGTAATAATAAAATTATTTTGCTATTATGTCTATGTGATATAGTTTATCGCAATTAAAGCAAAATATTTCTATTATTACTTTCATATTTTAAATATAAAATTTAAATACGTTCAGTTTACATTTTCTTTATCTATAGTGGTGTGTCGTTTACTTTCTATCGTTTATTTTTAAACGGTTACATCGAAAACATACATGATTACATGGATCCATATCGCAGAGAAAGTTGTCTCTACACGTTTACGGAGATAAGTTATCAATCTTGTAACTATTAACGGAGCGACATGCCGGCTGCTATATAATTAGGACTGTCTGTCTGTCTTGGGCGATAATCAATACACTAGTACTTAAACTAACATTGAACGTTTAAAGTTTAACTGGCGTTTTTAACGAATGCTGCATGTTCCAGGTATGAAAACGTATAATCTACTCTACATTTAGCATTATATACAGTTCCTATATACTTTATCGAGGATTATAGTAAAATAATTTTACTATTACTTTTGTATTATGGATCTCCGCAAAGTAACGCCTAAGTTAAAGCTAGCCGTTGCTTGCAACGTAAAAAGTTCTAGCATACTGAAGCTTTATTTATTAATATTTAGGAGTAATCTATTCAGTGGTGTAGCTTCCAGATGGCTAGACGGGGCGTGCCCTGTGGCCCCCAAGATTAGGAGGCCCCTCAGACTGATTTACACTATAAATTGAACTAGTGAAAACTTCTCCTATTCGGATATAAATGAACAAGATTCCAGATTATTTTGTGTCCCAGAGCCTTCAAGTAGGTAGCTAGGCCTACGCCACTTAATCTATTTAATTTTTTTATTTTAAAAGTATATATTCTAATTGAAAAGATTTCTGACCCAAATATATATTTACAAATCTTTTTTATTCGCTAAATGTTAATAATTAAACTAAGACACGGAGAGTTATTCCTATCAAGAATGGTAGGAGTGTTTTTAATAAAAATATAAACTAAAATTCAAATTGTCAAGTATAAATCTTAATGTTTTGTATTGATAAGCAACAAAAAAGAGCTATTCCATTTTTTATTTTTTATTCATATCCAATATTTAACATAGCCTTCTAGGCCTTAGTCTGGGCTCACAAGATAGAGATGTCCCACATTAATCTTCAAGCTTATTACAACGCGGGTTCTACGATAGCGTGGGTCAATCAAACTTATACGATCGTTCAGGGCACAGACAAAATATGTGGAGCTTATATTCGAGGTTTCCGTACCAAGGCCGGAAAATAACACTATCTAACGATTCAAAAGAATTTGGTAAGAGGGCTGCTGATATTAAAATGGCATTCAAATATTGGAGTGTACAATTTTCGATTTAGTCATATACTTAGCACTACGAGTATATAGACAGTTGAATAAATGTCATATAACAGTAATATTTGCGATTGTAGCCAATGCACACGTCAAAGTTTTGTAATAAGGTCACAGAACTGGCCGTTTATACGTAATCAGTTACTCGTTTTTTTCATTGCGAATACGGATTAAATGAGAAAGGCTGAAAGACTTTCCTTTTCTTGAGACGACAATATGCGATTCACACAATGTGCTGCAAATATTAATGTTTAAAGTTTACCGATTAATTATAAGAAAAATAAATATAAATGACAAAAGAGAGAACAACAATACAAACCCTTAACATATATTTAACAAATATGGGGCTTTTTATAACCCTGATGTATTATAATTTTGAATAATATTCTTTAAGTAACGATAGAGTATACGTCGTTCTTTCTTTATCAAGCTTGCAACAGCGAGCTAGAAAAGAAAAAAATAATTATATAACGACCTTTTTTTTATACCAACGTAATTGTTGAAATTTTTCATATAAATATAACATAAATCTGCAACAAATTTAAAATACATAATAATAATAGATTCTGTTGTAGAGCACTTCGAAATATAATTGTTATTCTGTAACACTAACCCAAAGAGAAATTAGTCAATTAGTCATACAAGAACAGATTTTGTTAAGTGGACGTATGTGTAATTAATTATGTTTTTTATAAATTAAATATTAGTTTTCGCAGCATATAATTTGTAAACAGGAAAATACATGTTATTGTATAAATGTGTTTAATAAATTTAACACGATACCTACCAACTTAACTGGTTAATAAAAATTATTATATCCTATATAAAGAACAGGGATGCAAGGGAGTAAAATTCCATCTTAATACTCCCAGCCAACCTCACCTGCCCGTGGTGCATCCTGCCGATCAGCGAACGAGGCTCTGGCGACCGACTAATGGCGGTATAACCATTCTATTTAAGCGTAGTCAAATACCACAGACCGGTAACGGGCAGCAGCGTTACTGGTGCGATAAACTACGCCCTGCGATCACCAACCCGCCTGCCCAGCGTGGTGATTATGGGCAAAACCTCCAATGGCACACACCGAAAAACAACGGCCCCCAGTTCCCGGTCGCCCCGCTATTCCTGGCCACGGCGGCGGTCATGGTAACGGCGGGGTAGGGGGTGCGAAGAATCCCCGGGTGATGGTAGGCCGCCAACATCAACTGACTCTGGCTACGTACAACGGACGCACGCTACGGCTCGATGAAAATCTGGTGCAGCTCACAGAAGAGCTGAAGAACATAAGATGGCATATTCTGGGTTTATCGGAAATCCGAAGAGAGGGGGAGGATACCATTACCTTGGAATCAGGTCATCTTATGTACTTCAGAGAGGGAGACAAACAGTCCCAAGGCGGCGTCGGGTTCTTGGTTCATAAGACTCTCTCAGACAACGTCTTGGAAATCGCCAGTGTGTCGACAAGGGTAGCGTACCTTGTGATCAGATTAACCAAGAGATATAATCTCAAGGTTATCCAAGTGTACGCACCGACCTCGTCATACTCGGACGATGAAGTAGAAGAAATGTTTGAAGACATTTCAAAGGCCTTACATACCACCCAAAAGGCCCACTTCAACGTTGTCATGGGAGACTTTAACGCAAAAGTGGGAGTACACATTAGCGGCGAAACGGTAGTAGGACCACACGGTTTTGGAACCAGAAATCATAGGGGACAAATGCTCGTCAACTTTCTGGAGAAAGAGGGGCTGTACTGTATGAACACTTTCTTCAAGAAACAGCCCCAACGCAAGTGGACATGGAAAAGCCCCGATACTGTGACAAAAAATGAGATAGACTTCATAATGACAGACAAAAAGCGTATATTTAGAGACGTCTCCGTGATCGCTAGGTTTAACACTGGAAGTGATCACCGACTTGTACGAGGCACTCTAAATATCGAATGCAAGCTAGAACGCGCCCGTCTTATGAGGTCTACGCTCCGGCCAAACTTGCTCCAAACCGTGACTGGATCTGAAACGTTCCAGATAAAACTGGAGAACCGGTTCGCTGGCTTGGAAACCACAATTGACGTTGACATCGACCAAGAACTCGACCAAGTGGTGGAAATCCTTCGGGACGAGGGGACAAGGTTCTGTCAGACGCGAAGTACCGGTAAGAAGTCTAAACTTTCGCAAGAGACTTTGCAATTAATACAGAAGCGACGAGATAATCCTTCAGGCACTTCGTCAGATATAAATAAAAAAATCTCTAGGCTTGTAAGACGCGACCTCCGAAGCTACAATGCAAATACAATAAAAAAAGCCATTGAGCAAAATCGGGGGTCGAAAGTCTTTTTCCAACATCTTGGCCGCAGCCATCTGACGAAGCTGACCACATCAAATGGAAAAGTCGTCACTTCCAAAGCAGAGATTCTTGCGGAAGTTCAGGACTTCTACGGGAAATTATATACATCAGAAGCGTCTCGTCCCTCACCCGACCCAGAGGATCGTAGAGCCACCTTAACCCGCCATTTCACAGAGGAGCTGCCAGAAATTAGCCAAGACGAAATTGTGCTGGCTCTGGAGCAGCTTAAGAACGGAAAAGCCCCCGGAGAAGACGGAATTACAACAGAGCTGATAAAAGCAAGCGGAAAGCCTTTGCTAGAGAGGCTCCGACGCATATTCAATTCTGTCCTCTTTTCGGGGAGAACTCCTAAGGCGTGGAGCAGAGGTGCTGTCATGTTGTTCTTTAAGAAAGGAGACAAAACTCACTTGAAGAACTACCGACCTATTTCCCTCTTAAGCCATGTCTATAAGCTGTTTTCCAGAGTCATCACGAATCGCCTCGCGCGGAGACTCGATGACTTTCAGCCCCCGGAACAGGCCGGATTTCGAGGAGGATACGGCACCATAGACCACATTTTCACAGTGAGGCAGATTATACAAAAGACCCACGAGTATAATCAGCCCCTGTGCTTAGCTTTCGTGGACTATGAGAAAGCCTTCGACTCCATTGAAACCTGGTCTGTTCTAGAGTCCTTGCAACGGTGCCAAATTGATTGGCGATACATCCAAGTGTTGAGGGGTTTGTATGATGCTGCAATTATGACGGTCCAAGTACAGAATCAGCAGTCTGGACCTATCCACCTGCATCGAGGAGTGAGACAAGGGGACGTTATTTCCCCCAAATTGTTCTCTAATGCTTTGGAGGATACGTTCAAGACGCTGCACTGGAAAGGTCGAGGTATAAACATAAATGGCGAGTACCTCTCACACTTGAGATTTGCAGATGACATCGTCGTCATGGCTGAGACCGTGCAGGACTTACAATATATGCTGACCAGCCTGGCTGAGTCTTCTTCTCGCATCGGTCTCCGGATGAACTTGGATAAAACTAAAATAATGTTCAATGAGCATGTCATTCCGGAACCGATCACCCTTCATGGAGTTTCTCTCGAAGTTGTTCAAGAGTATGTCTACCTGGGACAAGTCTTGCAGCTCGGTAGAAACAACTTCGAGAAAGAGGCTCGTAGAAGAATACAGCTTGGCTGGTCTGCATATAGGAAGTTACACCGAGTCTTTTCGTCGTCAATACCACAAAGCCTGAAAACAAAGGTATTTAACGAGTGTGTACTACCTGTGTTGACATACGGGGCTGAGACGTGGACACTGACAATGCGACTGGTCCACCAATTTAAAGTCGCTCAGCGAGCTATGGAGAGGGCTATGCTCGGAGTATCTCTGAAGGATCGTATTCGAAACGAAGTGATCCGACAGAGAACTAAAGTAATCGACATAGCCCAAAGGCTTAGCAAGCTTAAGTGGCAGTGGGCTGGTCACATCTGTCGCAGAACCGACAACCGCTGGGGTAGACGTGTTCTGGAGTGGAGACCGCGCCTTGGCAAACGCAGTGTAGGACGCCCTCCGGCTAGGTGGAGTGACGACATCCGCAAAGTGGCTGGCATCGGTTGGCAACGACGAGCTGAAGACCGAGCTCAGTGGCGTGCAATAGGAGAGACCTATGTCCAGCAGTGGACGGATACGGGTTGACATGATATAAAGAACGTCGTTGCATAGCGAATTTGGCGAAGTCAAATCTTAATGATAAAAAACATAAATAAAATATTACCATTAAAGTAAAAATCCAAACTCATAGAATCAACGCATTAATAGTTAATTAAAAATTACACTTTAGTATAACGCTTCTAGATTGAGAACACTTTTTGATTATTTGTCTACGAAGCCCTAAATATTGTTACTAAAGCCAACTTTAATTTATGATATATTGAGTGATCTTGTCACTGAGAAAATTTTAGATAACCTGAATAAGCACTTACTAGTCGTAATTCTATTATGAATCATTTTTAATTCAGAGCAGGTAGAGTTAACACGCACATATGTTCAACGTGATTTGGGTAAACTATTTTTACGTAAAATCATGGCTTAATTAAACGCGCAATCGTACAAAATAAATTGAGGAATAATCTGTATCCTCTGTACGCGTTTACATAATATTCTACTTTAAATGTTCTCGATGTCGTGACTGGAGTTTTTCGTGTGCAGTTTCGATTCCATGGGATGTCCCATGGAATCGAAATCGATTTGCTTTTATAGACAAGATTACTTGTCTATAAAAGTCACAGCAATCGTTGAAAGAGGATTAATTCTATGAAAGAAAGAGAAAAATGATTTTTATGCTTACGATGCTTACAAGGCGTTCACAATCTCTAGTTTTGGTAAAGTTTTATGAAGATCAAAATAAACATTTTTATATCTTCTATTTACAACTACCTATTTTCAACCAAACTTATCTGTTGCTTCGTGGGCAAGTTCAAACATACCACTTTTGTATTTATAATTATTGTAAACCTCGTTCTGGTTAAATTAAAAAATATCTTCAGTTTTTTTAAAAGAGAGATGAAGTCTTATTTAACATGTTCGCGACGAGGTCTGAAATCAACAGCCGCACCATGGGCCCCGGCCCATTTTTCATTGTGTTCAGGGCGGCTCAGGGTGTATAATGTTTCGCAGAAATTCACAGATATAAATAGTTCTTTAATGTTAGTAGTAGTAGTAGTCGTAGTAGGAACAAACCTGTGTATACCACATACATCATCCTGTCTCATGAAACAGAGAAGTATGTACCACCGGTGGTACGCCCCGTCGCGGACGTGTTAATAGCGTCGACAATAAGGCTTTCATGTTACCTTCTCACAGAAAGTATTTGATACACTAATATAAAAAGCTTCTTGCTCAGTTAGTTGATTTACTATCTTGTTTATATGAATATACAGGGTAGAAAAGAAACTAGTTAAACCGTGATAACATTAAATGCAATGAAATGGAACAGTACCTACAATATTCACGTGTCCCAAATCTGCTAAAGTTATTCTGCAGACAAGGCGAGGAAGTAAACAGATATATTGTCATAGCGAAACCACGCATTTTTCCTTATGTAACTGGCTTCTTCCCGTGACTTTATCTGCGTTCAAACAAAAAAGAAGGATTCTGTCACTCTCCTATCTTTCGAGTAACTTCATACCAAAAATCACATACATAGATCGGGATCTATGTATGTGATTTTTCGGATGTAAAAGAAGAATAAAGGAAGAATAAATAAACATGTTAACTTTATTTAATTTTTATTTTTATTTCAGAATTATAATATTAATGTAGATACAAAAGTAATACTAAAATTATTTTGCTATCATCCGCGATACAGTAAATAGAAAATATATATAGTGTTAAATGTATAGTGGACTATCCGTATTTTCATATCCGATACATACAGGATTCGTAAAAACACATGCACAAACCTCAACCACTTCCACCACAATACGCAAAACTTTGCGATTTTGTCGTGGAGTATATCTCCTGTTGATGCTTCGGTTGCGGGGCGAAACGATTGTTGAGTTTGTGATAGTGAACGTGTGTTGTGCTTGTATATTGTGGTGGAAGTGGTGGAGGTTTGTGCATGTGTTTTTACGAATCCTGCACGTATCGGGTATGAAAATACGGATAGTCCACTATACATTTCACACTATATATATTTTGTATTTACTGTATCGCAGATTATAGCAAAATAATTTTATTAATACTTTTGTATTATGGATCTCCGCAAAGTAACGCCTAATTCTATAAATTAATTAATATAGATAATATTGACATGTACAGCCCGTTTTAAAAAAAACCTTTTGTACTTCCGGTACATTGATAATTATTTTGATTGATGAAACTTGAATGTTTAATAGTTGTATGAAAAACAAATTGTTTTATTCAGAAAATTTAGCTCTTTCCGAGTAATAACAAACAAAAGTGCAATTGTACTATCCTTCATGAATAGGAACACAAACAGTAGAAAAAATATCGGAAACCGCAGTGACCGCAATTTTAAATGTAATTATACACAAGACGAGAGGGAAAACTGCTATAGATAAAATGTTAATAAACATCGTTCTACTTTTATAAGTCTTCGTCATTAAAACCATAACATGACTAATGAGGGTTAAAAACAAAGCCTACTTAGCCTACTTATGACCTGTTTCATAGTTCCGTACTAGACGTGAATAACTTAACAAGTCCATAACGCATAGTTTACGTTTACGTTTGAAAGTTATTTAAAGCTCTGCGGTAATTGCTTAAAGGTCCGCGAGTCGCGGATTCGATACCCGCCAAAGGAAAAAAAAGCAATTTATTGACTCTTCGAGTATAATTAAATATTTAAGCATTCACTATAATTTTTTTATATTAGTATATATTTACCTATATGTCACCCATAACACATTGATTATGAAAACTATAATACTAATAGCTGACTGGACAAACGTTGTTTTGTCATATAAATTATATGCACATTATAAAAATAAAAAATGTCCAATAAATAAATAAAAAATTTGGTTTGAAACTCTTATCGGTTAGGGGTATGAAAAATAGATAGCCGATTCTTAGACCATACAGATCTTACTGGATATTTATATAAAATTAGTCAAGCTGTTTCGGAGGAGTACTTAAACTAATATTTTTATATTATTACAGTCTATTACTATTAACTGCAATAATTGTTATTACATCGTACAATGAGTCATCTACACTGTATTGTTCAATACGATAAACTATATCCTAGACGTACAGAGATAAAAAAAAGAATTTAAAAATTATTGTTAGTTTTGTGACAATTATAGCGTACACTATATTGTTTTAGAAAATAGTTTTCATCACAATGTTTTACTAGCGTACATTTTTGTGATAATTACAATGGATTATTTTTTACAAGCAATACAACAGAACCAACTACTTTGCTATAATCCGCACGGGTTAAGTGAATGCATGCAAAGCCAATGTGTATGAAGCAGGCAAAATCTACGCACCTTAAACATGCAGGACCAGTCACCACATGCACCCCAAGGCGCAATTCACCAGCAACAACGCACACAAAAGCAGCACACACACCCACCACCACAATCTCGACGATGGCAGTACGATTTTTGTCGTGGAGCCTATCCTCCTGATGATGCTTCGGTTTCGGGGCGAAACGATCGTCGAGATTGTGGTGGTGGGTGTGTGTGCTGCTTTTGTGTGCGTTGTTGCTGGTGAATTGCGCCTTGGGGTGCATGTGGTGACTGGTCCTGCATGTATAAGGTGCGTAGATTTTGCCTGCTTCATACACATTGGCTTTGCATGCATTCACTTAACCCGTGCGGATTATAGCAAAGTAGTTGGTTCTGTTGTATTGCTTGTAATATGGAATTCCGCAAAGTAACGCCTGCTTCTATAAATGGATTATTTTTTATTACAGAGACGGAGTAAGCCCGGCTGAGGCGGCTGTTAGTTTGCCAACTAGTCCTGCATCATCCGGTCTCGCTAAAAAGAAACCAGGCGGAGCCAGCGAAATCCGAGAAAGGGCTGCGGCCGTGCGCACGCGCAGGCTCATGAAGGAACTGAAAGAAATACAGCGGTTGCAGGAACACAGGCCGGATCCTGTATTTACAGTGAGCATTCTAATCCCCTTTATGTATGTACCCTTTAGTTTGTTAGTGTGCTAGTAATGTAATATAAGTAATTTATAGAATAAGCGTTACTTGGCGGAGATCCATAATACAAAAGTAATGTTAAAAATGTTTTGCTATAATTCGCGATAAAGTAAATAGAAAATATATATAATGCTAAATGCATGATACATGCAAGATCGTAAAAATACCTGCACAAACCTCTACCACCGCCACCACAATACACAAGCACTACACACGTTCACTATCACAAACTCAACAATCGTTTCGCCCCGCAACCGAAGTATCATTAGGAAATAGACTCCACGACAAAATCGCAAAGTCTTTGCGATTGCTGCTTTGCGATTTTTGCAGTTTTGGAGCTTTGTGCATGTATTTTAACGAATCCTGCTTGTATCGGGTATGAAAAAAACTGCTAGTTACAGTTGATTATATATGAATATATTAGTATTTTATTTTCTATTTACTTTATCGCGGATTATAGCAAAATAATTTTATTATTACTTTTAATATAAGTACATTACAAACACATATAATAAATTATTAACGGCCTGTAATATTCCAATGCTGGGTATAGGCCTCCTTAGATCTACCACGCTACCCCAATGCTGATTAATGGTAGGTTATACATATTCTTCAGGGACAGCCATACATTCTCACAATGTTTTCATTCCAAATATCGATTAAGCACATAAGTTTTAACACAAAAAACCATTGTTCTCTACCCTGGATTTGAACCAGTGACGGCCTTGAAAAAGTCTCATGGTTTTACCAGTCGGCTATCACATCTGTTATATACCTGTTTTTAATTACACTGATGTATGAAAATAAAATAAAATGCAATAGAATAAAGACGTACATGATTAATTTACATACAAAGATTAACAATTATTTAGTCTAATTCTGCCATTACTGAATTGCTTATTGACATGATTATTTTATATTGACTTCGGCTAAAGTACTACGTAATCAATTTATAAAATATCCGTCACCATGTTTAATTTTACTGATTAAAAAAAAGAAAGCGTTCACACAAATTATCATATAATTAAGTGTTTTAGGTAATACGAAAGTTGCGACGCGCTGCTAGATCTGAACAGCAGAGGATCATATGAGACAGAAATCCCTCGTAGAGTGATGTGCGTCCACTGAACCACAGATGGTTCAGTGGACGCACATCAGATGAATCGAAGATACCACGTCATAATTTGATTCCTTGTGAAGCTCTGACCTCTAATCAGATAATATTATTAAAATTCAAAATTTTAAGGATAACAACTTATAATTATTTATTGAAGAATCGAATGGAGACCTTGAAATTCAATATTTATAATGTATTCAAATTATAGAAACCACCTTCGAATTGCATAGTGTATTAAATAATAAATAAACTAGATGTGGTAATGGTCGTGGTTAGTCTCCATGGAATTCTCTTTGGCGCATGGTGGTGGGTCTAAACCTCAAATCCTTCCCTCCAAGATGCGGATTAGCATTTTAGTGTTTAGTAAACTTGGGACGGTGGAACGTACACTATAATTGAACCCTTGAGTTATTATTGATATTGTCGGTTTATTTGACTTTGCGGCTTTGACTCTGATAGTCGAATCGTTACACAGTTGACGTTACACAATTTCTTCCGAACTTTTTATCAATGAAATACAAAGACGGTGACAAGCTACTTGTCAATTGAAACAGAAATTTCAATGTCTTGACAAGTCATTAAAAACATTGTATGAATTAAAACTCTGTCATAAGTTGATCTTCGTATGTGCTTATTTTTAGGTGGAGTTAGTCAACGACAACTTGTTCGAATGGCACGTGCGGTTACATCAGATTGATCCCGAAAGTGATCTGGCCGCCGATCTGCGGGAGCTGGGCATTGCTAACATCTTGCTACACCTGATCTTCCCGGAGAACTTTCCTTTCGCACCACCCTTCATGCGGGTTATCGAACCGCGAATAGAGAAAGGCTTTGTAATGGAAGGTAAATGTTCATACAAAAGTAATAATAAAATTATTTTGCTATAATCCGCGATACAGTAAATAGAAAATATATATAGTGTTTAATGTATAGTGGACTATCAGTATTTTCATACCCGATACGTGCAGGATTCGTAAAAGCACATGCACAAACCTCCACCACTTCCACCACAATACACAAGCACTACACAGTTTCACTGTCACAAACTCAACAATCGTTTCGCCCCGCAACCGAAGCATCATCAGGAGATAGACTCCACGACAAAATCGCAAAGTGAAGCGTTATCCAAACAAGCGTTGTTAAATAGTACTTGGTTCATCCCCACCCTTTATTTACCTCGGAACACGTGCAACAAACTTGAACTAGAGACATTTATCTGCTCGTTAATGAGGGTGCCATTGTTATGCTTAATGATTTCTAATTGTTCCAAAATATTTAATTTCAAGCTTTTTTCGCAGGTGTGCAGTATTTCGAAACAATGGTCATTAGGAACTTTATGACCGCTTTCTAACAAATGTTTCGCGAAATGTGAATTTTGTGGCTTATTATTCCTGAAAGCGACCATATGTTCTTTAAAACGGGTTTCAAAATTACGACCAGTCTGACCCACATATGTGGATACCCACATATGCAATGATACATATGTGGGTCAGACTGGTCGTAATTTTGAAACCCGTTTTAAAGAACATATGGTCGCTTTCAGGAATAATAAGCCACAAAATTCACATTTCGCTAAACATTTGTTAGAAAGAGATTTTCTATTTACTGTATCGCGGATTATAGCAAAATAATTTTATTATTACTTTTGTATTATGGATCTCCGCAAAGTAACGCCTAATTCTATAAATTATGTAAATGTTCATGTCTATATATCTAAATAGATGAACATGTACCTGGCAACGCGACTCACGTACTGGCTGAGGTTTAATACCTTACTCTATAATGTTACGTCATAACACGTCCCATTTCAACATTATCGTTGCTTATTTCACATGTAAATTGTATAAGTAGTGAAAAATATTTTATGGCCGAAACTAAAAATCACTTTAAAGACTTAATTTTTTCTAGAAATTTTTTTTATCAGAAAATTTTCAAAAATTAACGAGATAATTTTATAACATTAGTTTTAGTTAGCCTTCATATTTCTTTCACCTTAGACTTATTAATCTACGTGTCCATTGTACTATATCACTACATAGTATAAAACAAAGTCGCTTTCTGTGTCTGTCCCTATGTCCCTATTTCCCTATGTATGCTTCAATCTTTAAAACTACGCAACAGATTTTGATGCGGTTTTTTTAATAGATAGAGTGATTCAAGAGGAAGGTTTATATGTACAATAACAGTCAATATGGAGTAGAGAAATACTGTAATTTTGGAGGTTTCTAACGTGATGTCGTAAATAATTACATTTTTTTCCGCTTACATTGCAAACGCAGGCTGAACACTACAAGATTTATCAAAATAATGTATTAAAAATTTGTACACCTTAAAAAGGTCTACAGAAAACTCCGCGAGGGTATATGTCTATCTCTTATGGATAACCCACAATAGCATTTTTCTGTCATTTACTTTTTACGAAAAATAACGCCCTCTTTTCGAAGCAATTTTAAGCAATACAGCATCAATCCTTATCCAATTAAGTACCTTAAATATATTGTTGATTTAATATAGATCAATATGGACGGTTACAGCATGTAATTTAAATGAATATTTTCGAAGATATTACAGATTTAATATGCGGCGCGTGCCTATAAATAGCGCATCGGAGGCCCTTAGCACTTATAATTTAGCAGCGATTGGATTAATTGTAAAAATAAAATACATAGAGAAAAATGTAAAAAGGAACTAGGTAAAATGTATTATATGAATTAAGATATTCCAAAGATAGCAGGAAATCTTCATGGTATAGGGAAAGGGGAATTGTTTTACTTCAAATTTAACGCGTGCGGGCCGCGGGCAGTACTGAATAAATCAAAACTACTGGATCTATTTTTTCACTGAGTGACAGTCTTTACTTATATATTTTATACCCGTGCGAAGCAGGGGCGGGCCGCTAGTAAAGTATATTTCATTGAATTTGAGCTCTAGGTATAAAAAGCACAGAGTAAAGTTATTTATATGTTACAAGGCGGAGCAATATGTATGGAGCTACTGACGCCACGCGGTTGGGCGTCTGCGTATACCGTAGAAGCGGTGGTGATGCAGTTCGCAGCTTCGGTGGTGAAAGGGCAGGGGCGTGTGGCGCGGGCTCCACAGCGGTCTTCCCGTGAGTTCTCCAGACGCCGCGCCGAGGAAGCTTTTAGGTCACTCGTCAAGACCCACGACAAATATGGCTGGGTCACACCATCTCTTTCTGATGGTTGAATAAAAGGTACGAATAGGTATCAACATTAGAATATTTTTTTAAATCATCATCATCATCTTCCTTTGTAACATGTTACAAAGACGTTGTTTGAATTGTGGCCGAATCTTAAGCCAGACCAAATTGTTATTATGCTAAGGTAAAGTCAAGACAACATATTAGGTCCTTACATATGAAATTGGCGTTTTCTATGGGAGGAACATAAAGTCGTTTTTTTTTAATGAAATATATTTAATTAATCAAAGTATGTACCATTGCTATGTATGCACTTTTGCCATCTCATAGGTAGTTCATTGATCCCCTTACTAAAAAAACCATTCGGGCGGCAATCAATAAAATCTTTGAAGGCGGTTTGGACTGCCCCATCGGAGTTGAACTTTTTTCCTTGCAATTAGTTATCCAAATTGCGAAAAAAATGGTAATCTGTTGGAGCAAGGTCCGGAGAGTACGGTGGATGTCTAAGACATTCTAATTAAAGCTCCTCTGATTTGGTAGCCGTCTGTTGTGCAGTGTGTGGTCTAGCGTTGTCCTGAAGCAGCAGTGGCCTAGAGCGATTGACCAGCCTCGGATGTTTAGCAGCTAGCTTTTCCATCATGGTTTGCAGTTGCTGACAATAGATATCTGCCGTTATCGTCTGGCCAGATTTAAGAAAGCTGTAGTGAACGACACCGGCACTAGTCCACCAAACACTTACAAGCAACTTTTTTTTAGTCAATTTTCGCTTAGGGCAGGATTTGGCTGGTTCGCCAGGGTTCAGCCATTGCGATGAGCGCTTCAGATTATCGTAGAGGCTCCACTTTTCATCACAGGTAATGATTCGATTTAAAATTCCTTCATTATTGTGCCGGTTGAGTAACGTAACGCAGCAGTCGACGCGCGTTTGTCGGTTTGCTTCACTCAATTCATGAGGTACCCACCTTTCAAGCTTTTTCACCTTCCCAATTTGCTTCAAGTGGATTAGAATAGTTTTATCACTAACACCGGAGCCTGCAGCTAACTCGGACGTGGTTTGCGATGGATCCGCTTCCACAATAGCCTTCAATTCTTCATTATCAACTTTGGTCTCCGGCCGTCCACGAGGCTTGTTCTGCAGGTCGAAATTTCCAGAACTAAAACGTTGGAACCAAAAACGCACTGTGTTTTCTTTGCGACACCGTCACCATACACATCATTAATCCTTCGAGCCGTTTCTGCAGCACTGGTGCCACGGTGGAACTCATACTCGTAAATAACGCGATATTTCATGTTTTCCATTTTGTAAACAGAGTGACACAAAGAAAAAAACAAAAGAAGAAAAAACAAATGAATTATGAGGTTTGAAACACAAATGCATGAGTAAATAGCTGTATGAATTTGAATTTGGAATTCCTAACCATAAAGGTAATATTTGAGATCAAAGTGGCCAGTACGACAAAACGCCAATTTCATATGTAAGGACCTAATATATTATGTATCTATATCTGAAATACGTATTAATATTAGTATGAGTATTAGTTTCTGGCTGCTACTGAAAATCAGTGATCATTTTATAGCATTGCACTGCTATTATCTGTAAACTTTTTGGTCTATTTTATAAGTACACACACACATATACACACATCATCCTCCTGCCCTTATCCCACTCTAAGTGGGGTCGGCACAACATTTTAAAAACATGGCATCACATGATTTGGCTACGTATTTTACGACTGGCCGCCTGCCTGACGTCAACTTACCTTAGTCATATTTTACGACCCCCGGTAAGAAATGAGGGTGGTCTGTACTACTCAGCCGGATACCACACGGCGGGCCGATTTACCTTAATCTCCTTGTACGACACTTCGATAAGAAAATGAGGGTGGTCTATTCTACTCAGCCTGATAAAACATGGCTTGAAGTATTTTCAAGTCAAAAATTATAAATGTCCTTCTAAGACGAGGATTGAGGAGTTCTATTCTAAAGTACTACTAATGATTCCATTTATATTTTAATAAGTATTGGCATTGTAATAATTCTTTTAAGAAATTCCAAATGAAAATCTAGTTGATAATTTAGTGGCAGTAAAGTTAAAAACAAACTATAACTTTCACTGTTTTGGTTAAGACTTCTTCCATTTAAGGGAAGAATATATAGCTAACAGTCAACACATGGCTACAAATTACAATGCAAGACGGAGATTTTCTATCGAAATTCTCCCGCGCTGTGTAAATTTTCTTTTTTTACTCAAACTTGCGCAAGTTGATTTACTTGTACACATTTTAGAACACACGAACTTATAAAATTTGTTTTATGCTTTTACATTACCGGTACCTTGGTTCGCTTTTCCAAAAGAACGGCGAAATTGATCGCGATGTGAGGAATAGAATGAATGCAGGATGGATGAAGTGGCGACAGGTCTCAGGCACAATATGCGACCCCCGAATGCCCCCTAAACTTAAGGGGAAAATTTATAAATCAGTCATTAGACCTGTCGTAATGTATGGATCAGAATGTTGGGCAATGAAAAAGATGGATGAAAGAAGAGTGCATGCAAATGAGATGAGGATGTTAAGGTGGATGTGTGGTGTGACAAGACTAGATAAAATAAGAAATGAGTATATTAGGGGAAGTATGAAAGTTGCGCCCATTATGGAAAAGGTGAGAGGTGCAAGATTGGGATGGTATGGACATGTAATGAGGAGGGATGAAGATCAAGACTAAGCGAGTGTTGAATATGAATGTGGATGGATATGTGACTAGAGGGAGGCCTAAAAAGAGATGGTTGGAATGTGTGAAGTATGACATGCGTATAAAAGGAGTAGCGCCAGAGTTGACGAATGATAGAAGAGAATGGAAGAGGAAAACATGTTGTACCGACCTCACTTAGAGTGGGATAAGGGTAGGAGAAAGAAGACATTGTTGACCCATTCTAGTTATATCAAATTTCAATTACCATAATACTATAATACATTTGTTTTTTTTCAGATGTTTCAACTGTCTACCCTAATGCAAAATGGATCTCTTATAGTTAAATAACTCAATTTTAATGTAATATTTTTAGGTTTAATTTAGAAAAACACTTTGTGAGACCTTCTATGTAATTCAATGTTATCAAAATATGGAGCATAGTGCAAAATTGAAATATTAATATTTTACTTGCACTTACGTTTACCAAATTATTGTTGTAATGATGCAATTACGATAAGAATATTCGCTAAAATTGAAATACAAATTTTCTAAAACTCAATTTTACTATGTAATCTTAATCTGTATATATTGTGCCAAATACCTAAATGTATTATGGTCATTATAATACGCAAAATTTTACATTTATATTTCTGTCTACGAAACTAATATTGTACGGCGCTTGTTATTTATAATATTGCTCTATGATAAAAAAGTGATGTCACGTAAACTTTTTTTACCTCCTATGGTTTTCTGTATAACCCAGACTTTTAGACGATATAGTTTTATGATATAGCTGATGACAAAAGAGGCTCTTAAAATAGTTTTATATATTGTAAAAACTTTATATACTGTCTATAAAATAAAATAAAGTCTTTCATATTTATACATACGAAAGGTATATTATAAAATATATCATTCCAGATCACATTATCTGAGAAAACGTCGTGGTTTTTCGAAGCATCCCTTTTTCATTTCATGATTAAAAATATAAAATATTCCGACAGGTTCACATTCCTGCGGTAGATGTAATATTATAAAATACATTTTAGGCGTAATAATATTATGCACTTTTCAAAATTAAATGTTTCCGTCCCAAAGTCATTTAATAGTTTTTGATATATCATATGTACTAACAAAAACTTTTAAAGACATAGACGTATATGTAATTTGGTATAGTTCAAAAGATAGATCTAGGATGGGTTTCGATAAATTTTTGAAAACGCAATCAACATCGCATCGGTTTTTAGAATTATGTTATTTAAATTTGGCCACGAGCGCTTGTGTACAATGTAGGAAGAAATACGATATTGAATTACGGTTTTTGGAAAGAGTATAAAACTCTGTCTCTCTCATAAAAGGGCTACATTTCAAATGTCCCATGTAAAGAATAACGTATAAGGGCGAGGCCCCATTAGTGCGTTGCGTCGCACAACGCACTGTATGCCACACTTGCACGGTGGACGCTGCGACGACGCAATGCAAGAGGGTATGTACGCCTTCGCAGAGTTGGTCTCGGTTCAGCCTTTGCAATGGATAGATACAAACGTGTTCTTTTGTTGCGGATCACTGTCTATATATATGCATGACCCTTCCTCCCGCTTCGTCTCTTGTCCGTCGATGCGTTGAAACGTCCCGTGTGATGACACAAACGTCAAATTGGGCATGTCATAAAAAATATGTGAAAAAAGACGCAGCGACGACGCTGCCACGATGCAACGCAGCGCACTAATGTGGCCTCGCCTTAATTCTCAGCCCAATCTCTTGACGCATCTCTTTCTTATACTATTCTCTAATTCCAACTCACCTTTCGTTCAGACAAGAAAGAAGGGCAAATAAATACACTTATGCATTTATAATTATAAGTATGGATTCAGATTTAGTGACGAAAATGTCTAGTAATGCATCAAGAGTACTCACGCTGCTCAATATAATATTGTATATCTTTGAATTTATATACAATATGCATGTCACATAGTGTTGTAATAAAAAAAAAATGTAAATTGTGTTGTTGTTTTGTTTAGTGAGCCAAAGATGTTTATTTTTTATGTAAAATACTTTAGTGCATGTATAGCTAGATTATATGTACAATGTTATGAGTGTAATAAATTACTTGCTCAATTAAACAACTCTTTTAATTGCTGTTTACAATTCCTATATAAAAAAAAATATTGAAATAAACGACTTTTAGAAACAATATTGATTTTTTGTTTTAAAACGTTCACCCTGTTGTAGTTACAAAACAAAAAAAATGAGTTTGTCTCTGATTTTATTTTGTATATAAAATAACAAAATGTAACGCTATGCTTTGCTATGAAAAGTTGAAATCTTATAAAAACAAAAAATTGATTTTTATTTATTGACTGGCCTGTTGGTGCAAGTGGCAGTCACACTGTCTTTAGCTCTGTGAGTAGTGGATTCAATTCCTGCAGAGGCAAAACATTTACTAAATATAATTTGTGGATTTTTTAATTCTGGATGTATTTAAATCACCCTATCCAAAGAACAATGTCACATTTCCTATGCTTTTATGTATATGGAAGATGTGACTTTGTTCTTCAGATAGGGTAAAATATTTGAAATTATATAATTATATTACCAGTTATCTGTCAACCATAACTCAGGTATTATTACTTTGGGGATGGATGACTATGGGCATAATTGTATATTGTCCCATATATTTATTTTATATCAGTATTTCTTATATAAGTATTTTCAATACACAAAATTATTATAGATTTCTTTTTTCAAGCAGGTGCCCATGATTTTGTCTGTGTGGAGTACCAAGATTAATATTTATAAACTATTACGAACTAGACATCTAAATTGACACTTAAATATTACTATTGGTACTATATATTTAACACTATGTGTACATTAAACAATATTTATTGTCTTTTTATATATGTTAATTTGTCATTTAGTCATTCAGAACAAAAGAAATTACAAATTAAAGTAGTTTATTTTATAATTAAAATTAAATAGTGTAACAACATTTTAATCATGTAGTATTTTTCACAAGAAATAAAAATATTAAATAAGTATTACAAAACTGAGATGGATGCATCACAAGAGATCACTGACCCCCTCTTAAAGCCAACACCAAATGCAGCACTGAACCTCCTTGCACTTTATAATCCTGGGCTGTTTTTTCATCATTCCTAAAAATAGTTAAAATAATATAATAATGAACTGTTTATTTGACATAAAGCCTAATACATAGATCAATCATTATTTAATTTCAGATTATATTTAAACTGCAGTTACAATTACTATATAAATAGAAAGTATATATCAATTAACTACTAATAATTTACACCACCATCACCAAAAATTGATTGACAAATAATAGCTTATTATTATTGTATCACCACTAGCTTTGAAAATCAATACAAAAAATAACTAGAACTACTAGATTTTTAGATTTAGGGTAAAAATATTACTGTTAACATGCTATTCATATAAAAATAATAACAGCCATTGTAGCTTATTGTCATTGACATGAACTATATGGATCACAAATACCTTTTTTGTTGTTTAATAAAACCCTTAGTTTTTGAACAGAACATATTGTGTGTCATGGATCTAATTTACATGCTATCATTAAGAATTAAACATTCTGTGCAGGTTAAGCAACTTAACAGATTAAAACTGTGATAATTGAATACACTAATCTGAAATCTTTAACCTTATAATTATAAAGTAAGACATTAGTTTAGAGTAGACCCTGCTTTCATTTTATTAATGCAAAAAAACTTACTCCTCTTGATACCAAACTTTATCTGCTATATAGATTAGAATTATATGGAATAGACGTTACCTAATATCATATCTATTTTATAAAAGTATTATATCTTCGCCAGTAGGTACATAGTTTGTATCCTTCAATGTTATAAAGCAATGCTTACATTTGTTTTCCGGAAAATATAAGTCGCTGTTGTTGCGGAGGTATGCCTTCTTTCTCTTCAACTCGCTCTTTGATTCGTTCAACTTTATCAGTAGGCTCTATATCTATTTCGATTTCTTTGCCTGTAAGAGTCTGCAAAAAATGATACGGTTAAATAAATATCAATTCTGTAATTAAACATTTCGTATGACTTACCTTAACCTTAATCAACATCGTAAGTGTTTCACTGCCGATCCTAGTGTAAAACCGAAATAAAAAAGGACAAGAGCTCCCGTAATCTTAAAGTCAATTTCTTCTGAAAAACTAAACCTATTTCTTTGTTATAAAAATTATTAATGAAAAGAAAACTACTTTGTTCTTAAACGTTATTTTTTTAATTCTCTGCCGATAGAGTCTAAGTCTATGGCCGATAGGAATTAGGACCCATAAAGTAATTCACTGTCATAGCTATTATTCGCTGTAGGGATGTATAAAATAGCCGATTTTATGTTAATCGATTATTTTATTATTAGAATCAATTTTTATTTATTGATTTGCTATATGTTATTGTTCCTTTTTTTAAATCGTATATTTTTATTCCCTTTTTTCCTTCGTAATTTTTCAACCAATATAGCCAAACTTAACGTTTTAATCAAATTTTGCAATTTTTTCATACCATTTCACTTAAATAAGTATTTATTCTAAAAAATTATTAATATAAAAAACGACGTTATAAATAGTCTGAAAAAAAAAACGATTATTAATAATTGATGTCTTCGATTTGAGTTAATCGATTTTCTTCTTCAATCTTCAATCAATCAAATTTTGAAGTGAGAAAAATCGATTATTTAGTAATGTATTTTTCCACTCCAAGTCAATCCCTAAAATCTATGATAGGATCACTTTCAGTATAGTTTATTTTCCTTAACCCCTCATACGCACGAGATGAATTTGATCGCGCGTAAAAATTACGCAGAATTGAAACAAATGGGTATATTCAGCTTAACGCCCTCGCCCTAACAACTAAAATGGAACACTGCACGATAAAAATAAGTCGCGATATAAATACGCTGTCGTGTGAACAGATACCTGGATACCCATTTGTTTCAATTATGCGTAATTTTTACGCGCGATAAAATTCATCCCGTGCGTACGAGGGATTATGGCAAACACCATTAGTCATTACCATAGATGATACACTGGTCATTACTTTGTTTTTCTCTATGGTGCTATATAGTGATTAATAATTTCCCTCCCGTTCTCCGAGGAAACTTAACAATTTTCTTTAAAAATTGATATTATCATTTATAATTGTATTTATCACTTAAAACTCAAATTGAAAATAAAAGAAAATTCCAAACTCCCATGTGGTTCGACCGAGCCAATTTGTATCAGCGATAGTTGTCACTTGTCAAATGTCAATTGTTATTAGACATGGGCGAAATGTATCCCTGACAAGAAAAGAGTGATATATATCTTTTCGCTCTTGGGATATATATCACTCTTTTATATCTTTAACTCTTTTAGCTCAGTACGGCTTGAGAGTATAAAGCGACTAAGACTAAAAATATATCCGATATATCTTCGGCTCTTTTAGCCCGGACTTAAAACTCAGTAAGGCGGTATTGTACTTTTTTATTTATTATATAAATTATGCTACATATTTTCTTTATTTTTTATTTTTTTCTATTTATTATGTACACTATTATTTACACTTTTCTGATATGTACAGGCAAGGATGACTTCTTCCCACTAAGAATGGAATGTAAATAAATAATCGTTTGCGAGTTAGTGATTTTTATTTTTTTGGTACATTTGCATCCAATTAAGCATTTTATGGCTTTGACATAAAGCACAAAAAAGCTGAACGCCGGCGCGTGTTGTCGTTCCGAAAATCCGTAGTTTACATTTTTAATACAAATAATATAAACACTATAACTTGAGAAGCAAATAGAATTTAAAACTATTTAAAACGTTTCCGTGCGGACGCAATTACGGAAGAAAAGTAATTAAAGTAACGAAACTGAGAATTGAATGTAAATAAACAAATAATTGTTTTCGAATTAGTGAGCTTTTTTTGGTCGCATTCTTTCTTCCTATTAAGCATTTGATGTCTTTCTGATAAAGCACAAAAACTAAGCGCCCGCGCACGTGTTGTTGTCGTTCAGAAAATTCGTAGTTTACAACTTACATTTTTAAATTTTAATACAAATAATTCAAATATGCAATAGAGTTATTCGTCTCTCTTTCTGACATGTAAGTTGCTATATAAGCTCATTTCTTTCACTCTAACTCTGAAAGAGTTATTCGTCTCTCTTTCTGACATGTAAATTGCTATATAAGATCATCTCTTTCACTCTAACTCTGCACGAGCCGTAACTCATCACGAAAATTGACTCTTAAGATTAAAGATATAGAGATATAATTGAAACACATGCGAGCTAGAGAGTGATTATATCTTCTGGAGAGATATATATCTTTCTTGTCTTTAGCTCGCGAGCTACACAACTCTAATTGTTATCATAGACTACCAAAACTGGTTGCTGAAGTTGTATATGTAGAAGATTATTATTTTTATATTTATATGATGTTTATTAATGTTTATAATCATATACTAATAACAAGTTTATATTACTAACCAAAATATTTATTAGATTATAAAAACTTAAAAAGTATCAAAATTTTCAAAACTCCTTAATTTTCCACGAGCAAAATAACGTTTGATTCTACAAATATTAAAAATGTCAAAAGTTGTCCGAATATTCGAGCATATAGAAAAACTGATTAAATTTGGTAAGTATTTACGAAGACATGTATAGGAAAACAACGTTGTTAACATGTTTATTGTGTTCTTATCCTGAAAGCTGTGATTGATAAAACATTACACATATGTTTGATGGATGTATCTAAAGCTATAAAGGTCACCATCTATTTACACATAATTTATTCTTCATGTAGTGTTAACTGGGTTTGCTGATTATCTGATATACCTTAATTTTTTTAACTCAAATTTAACTGTCTCTAGTAACATTAATATCATTACACTAGTCTCAAAGCTGTAAGGTATTTAATAGTATAAGATATTAAGAAAGAAAAATTATTGTACTGAAAACAGTTTTTTTGTTTGTTTAATAGTTGCTTGTAGTGCTGATACTATAGAATTACATAATATTGTTATATACTCAAGAGTCCTTAATATGATTTCATAATAATTTTGAGTTTCTATCTTTTTCAGAAAATCACAATGAATTTATTAAAACTATTGCCAAAAATACATCTACATCTATAGATGTAGAAAATAAAGATCAAATAGACTCCTACAAACAATTAAACAAATTTATAGCAGACTGTATTCAAGAAATTGATAAATTGGCAAGAGAAATTAACAATGACCATGGCATTTTAATAAGTGTCAAAAATCAAAAACTTCTAAGGACATGTTTTCAAATAATTTCATTATTTGGCATTTCACCCAGCTTGGTACCTGGTTTAGGTGTAAGTTCATCTAAAAGATTCAGATCAATGGAATTGGCACAGCTAATATTAACTGATGAACAGAAATATGATATATTAGTGGCATGTACTGACTTCTTACATAGAAGTTACGATGTACCTGTCTTCAAAAATATAATAATAACATTTCATTTAAGGGATTATTTAGCTGCATTAATACAATTATCATTTGCTCCTTTGAAAAAACCTGGAGTGTATCCTAACTTTACAATGACTCAAGAAATGTATGATAAATTTATTATTGATAGACAAAAATATATTCAAATATATCAATATTTGACCAGTAACTGTTTCCAGCCAATACTTATGAAAGAAATGATAGTTTTGCAAAATGTACAAGACCAAAAGTGTCCATTATTTGCAAAAAAAGTTATAGCAAAAGAGATGAGTAGACGACTTACAGTATCAGGAGGTTTGTTGAGTCTTATAAGATGTTTTATTGACAGTCAAGATTTAGACATTGGACTTGAATGGAAAAAAATTGAAATGATTAGAAAAATTGTTTTGACTAAACATGGAAATATGGATGAAAGTGAATATCTAAAGAACATTACCTCCCAACTGAAACATATATTTACAATAAATAATGAAAAATATATAACAACTGCAGTTTCATGCCTTATTACATTATATGAAAAATACAAAAATTCTGAACATGTGAAAAATTTAGTTAATATAATGTTTCAATCACTAGATTATGATAGATTATTGTCTGATTCAAATTTACCTGGAACTATTATTCTGACACCCCAAGAAATAGAATATAGCATACAAATCTTGAATTGTTGCACATGCTTAAATCAAGTCACATCTGAATTTATATTACCTAATGTGTACTTACTTTTTCTACTGAGAATGAAATGCATAAATGGAAAAATAAAATCAAAGATAACTAACATAATACTAAAAGCATTTGACTTAATTAATAAAACTGAAATGCACAGTCTTGTAGAGCAATTAATATTTGGAAAAAGTAAATCTGATAAAACAGATATTGTAATTGAAGAATATGGTGCAGGTCTCACTGTTAAATACGTCAATTCTTGTATGGAGTATCCAAAAGATCAAGCTGTTGCCAATTTCTTAGATCTGTTTTATGCAATTGAAAATAATACAATTATAAGTAAAATGTTTGAATCCTGTCTACAAATATTTGCTGATTTAAATGCACATAGACACAATACATCATATTTCAATATGTTATTGGACTTAGACAATGAATCAATGTTATTTAATTCAGATAATGAAAAATACGCTCACATGGTGACTATTTTGTCTGAAATATCAACAACGGATAAGATAAGACATATATTCACAGAAAATCCTGAAATAGTCATCAATTTTGTGGACATGATACTTTTTAAAAATATAGAGTCAACTAATGATGAATGTAAAACTATAGCTTTGGTGATATTAAATAATATACTAGCTAATACTAGTATAACATGTAATTTGAAAGAAAAATTACAAAGTTTTCTTCCACATTTAGAAAAATTAACTTTAATCGACTCTGAATATATTAAAATTTTGGCTAAAGAATCAATATCATTAATACTATCTGAATATCCTAAAACTAAATATAGTCAATTTGGTAAGGCTCTTTTGAATATTATGGATAGTCTTCTACCTGTGAGAGCGCATGGTATCTTAGAGCTCAAGAAACTTATAGATATAGGAGACCCAGAAACTATAAGTAAAAGACACTACATATTCTGCCTGCTTCAGGTTTGTAATATATTTGACTAATTAATGTGTTTAATTGTTTACAATTGTATTAAAAAGTATGGCATCAATAGTTTTGTATTAATGTTAAATGTATGAATTATTTTATTTTTCAAATAACTTTAACAGTATAAAAATATTAATAATATTATGTTGCTATTATAAAAAACAGAGCGAATACAGAATATAGTAAAGTAAAGTTTCTCCATTTTTGGAGAGAAGAATTGGAGCTAAGACCTACCACGCTGCTCCATTGTGGATTGGTAGTTTACACATATCTCTAGAATTCTCTAGAGATATGCATGTTTTCCTTCACTGAAAAGCATTTGATAAATTGCAATTATCAATTAGACACAAGTTTTAAAAGAAAAACAATGTTGTCTGTCCGGGGTTTGAACTCATAGATAGCAGGAACCGCAAGCTTATGTCGGTTCCTACTTTGTCTATTATATACATCGCCAATCCTTTTATAATTATGTACATTCTTATGCACAAACATTAGACATCTTGTATATGAAATATATAATCTTAAATTTAGAGTGTATTTTCTTTTTTCATTCCTGATACATGCAGAATTTTTCAAAAATGTATATATGGTGGCACTTTGTAGTGCAGTGGCAAAAAATAATATTATTGTTACTTTTGTTTTATAGATCTCTAAAGGTCAAACTTAATTCTATGAATAAATTTTAACAGTGTCATAATTTTTGCAGGAACAACTTACAGATTCAGACTCTTATATTTATTTATCAACAATAAATTGTATAGCAGCACTTGCTTCGCATTGCACTAGTGAAGTGCTCAATGTTTTATGTAAAGAATATTTGGATGTCACTACCGAGACTGGTAATATAGACACTAAAGATAACCTAACTAAGGTAACTGAATTAAGAATGAAAATTGGTGATGTCATTGTGAAGGTCACTAAAGGATTAGGTAAATTTAATTTGTTAATAATTTTGGAAATCATTTAGGTGTATTTTCATATTATATGCCAAAATTATATTTTATATTATTTACAAGAAGCATTATTAAACACATATTTATTCCTCATATCTAAAGCTACAGAGGTCGTATCGTAATCGTAATTATTAGAATGTCGATCCCAAAATGATAAACGTACTTGCGCTTAAATGCAAGTGAAACAAGATTTCGCAGCATTTAAACTCACTGATTTAAATATATGGTGAGATATATTTAATAAAAAAGAAAAAAGAAAATGTTATTGAAATACTATTATTATTTGTACAAATATTATTTTGGCATAATATAAAGAAACAATTTAATTTTTAGGAGAAATAGCTGTCGTTCACAAGACTGTTTTGCTTAACACAGTGCTGTGTAATTGCAGAGATAATGACCCTTTAATAAGAGCATCTGCCCTATCTAATTTGTCTGAAATTGCATTAGTCCTGAATTACAAGATAGGAACAATTATATATGAGGTAACTTTTGGATATAAATACTTGGATCATTTTCGGAGATTAATAATATAAGAGTGTCTTTTTTTATAAAAATAATTTTAAAAAAATGGTTTTTAAGCCTGTACAGATTTTTTCATGCTTGTACTAATAGTAAAGCAAATGTGGATTATCACTTTCACTACTGTTGTTCGTGAACCTTATTCTTTATGACGACAGAGGGTCGAAGCTAAGGTCACTCTGCTCTACTGTGGATCGATAGACACATTCTGGGAAATCTCCAGAGATATGTAGGTTTTCCTTGCACAGAAAAATCGTGTGATAAATTTTAAATATATCAATTAGCCACATAATGCCACAGAGATTTGAAGCCACTACCTCTTCGTAAGAGTCACATGGTCTAGCCGCTAAGTTTTGCACTTTTTCTGTACACTAATATTCTCCGATTTTATTTCCTAATATTTTATATTTTCTAGGTTCTTCTATGTATTTGGACCATAATCGAAACAGATAAAGCACCAGAATGCCGAAGAGCGGCAATAATGGTCATTTCAAGCTTGCTCAAGGGATTGGGCAAGGACATGCTAATAGAATTAAAGGAAAATTTACTACCAATCTACAGAACTCTAAATAAGCTATACAAAGATTCGAATGAAGATTCCATCTTAAGACTTCACGCACAATTAGCTCTTGAAGAACTCAATGACACTGTTAGAGAATACATATTTGCAGAGCTACCTATTAAAAAAGAATTCACGTTGTTAAGGGAACAAAAAGATATAATCTTTAAATAAAAACAAATTCAATATAACTAATTTTTTTATTTATAGTCGATAGTCATTGGAATTAAACGGAAAGTACAAAAGACAAACAAATCCGCGTATCATGAGTTTCATAAATATAATATATTCAGAAATTAATCTCATTGAATTTAATTTTCTCTGTTGCTATATTTAATGGTGAATGCGCAAGACGTGAATGATTTTAGATCACCATATCACTTACATTTGTCTATTAATAATATAAAATAAAAATCATATAACGTGCTACTAAAATGTTATGTACCATCCCACGCATCGAAACAATGCAATGCAAGTTTTATAATTAAGATAAAACGACAATATAAGCTTTGCTTTGCACGAGCAAAAACAGAATTGCAAAAATATTTAATATCTGTGAATCACAAACAATATTTGCTAAATGTCTGACTTATAAAGCATCAAATACGTTTGAGTCAATAAAAATCAAATTACTCCGTGTCTTATCTAGTTAATCATAAACTTAACATAATATTTAAGAGGCATCTTATATTAATATAAAATATAAGTAGTGAGTTAGCTTATGGCAATCTCTTAGCATAATAAGGAGTTACTGGCCAGATGTAAAAACATCCGTTTATAAGGGATTTCCTTCCGTTAGTACGTAACGTAATTGAATTATAATATGAATTTAAAAAAATGTATTGTTAATATTATTATAAAACAGCGTTGTACTAAAGTAATTCAAGCCTCGAACTAGTCTACACTAATATCCATTAGTCTTATAATAACAAAAGTCCATTAATTCGGCGTTGTATTCGTCCTAACTAATAAATGGACAACCAATTGAAAGTATATTTTTATATGGCAGAAACTTGTTTTGTTCTGGCAACAATACCTAAATCAATTTTCATGGACAGCTGTGAACGTGCTAGAAAAGCAAAGCAGAAGTAAACCTAAATGCCTGGAACTATTTTATTTACGAGTATTTGCCCTGGATAATTAGAGGTTATGTGCTTCAATATACCATATACACATGAATAAAACTTTAACGCAGTTTGACCATTTGTTCCGTTGCCATATTAGATTCGTCTTATTTCACGGAAACCCCTTAAAATATTTTTTTATCTTAACTTATTTTAAAGTAATTCATATTATAGATATTTACAAGTTTCATAATTTACGTATAAAAAATATCACCAGGTCGATTACGCCTAGAACCTAATGAAACGTTATCTCTTGACGTTGATTATATTATATATATTATATACACGATAGATGGCAATACTAGTTATTTAAGTTAAAAATATTAATCTTTAAAAGACGCTCTGCTAAAGAATCCTCAAAGATGCTTTTAAATAATTTTGTTATTATAGTATTTTCGATTTGTACTTATTAATATACTAGTGGTCTCCCGAGGCTGTCTTTTTTCGCATTCGAGGTTAAAAATGTCCACAATTTTGTATAATATTGTTTTCTCCTATTCCGGAAGTAAAAAAGGGTTTTTTTTTATATATTACCCCGGTATATATGCTTAAGTTGTGCCAAATTTCATCAATAGTTGTGAAATCTGCTGAGTGCTAGACAAAAGTTAAGAGATAGACTTTCCCATTACAATATTAATGTGGATAATCATACGAGTCACATTGCGATGAAGTCGATTTTGACGTTTCAGCAGAGTTGCGTTCGCCGTTGGGGCGAACTGTGTGGAACACCGACTCGTCTTCGTTCCCGAGTCCTGTGCTTATCATATTTTTTACTCTCACTTGAATCGAATAATTTATGTTAGACTATAAAGCTTGTACATATTAATAACTGGATCCCAAGCCGTTGACAATCTAAAGTCCTCCTTCCTTAAAAGGTTCATGCTTTCTAATTTTTCTGAACGAACCTTATAAAAACATAACTTGATTTTATCGATTTTTTTAATTTTCTGAAGGCTTACAACTATATAAAAATCTTATCAAAGAAGAATCTTAATTAAACTCACAATTTGTGCCACATACAATTAATACTATATTACTACTTAGGTATTTTGCTCGAAACCTAATAGTAAAATTATGCTTCCGAAGTATTGTCACCCTGATTGGGCTTCTTAACATCTTCATCTTTTTCTGAAAGTGATATAGAATAGACGGAACTTCGATCGGAAAATCTATCTATATTGCGCCTGTTAAAGAATCCACCGCGAGAAAGCGTTGGTGTCGTAGATCCGGAAATATTACTGCTTCTGCCAACTTGCGGCACCATCTTCCATATCAGAAGGGCAACCCCACCAAAAGCAGCAACAACTAAGAACATAACAAGAGTGATTTCTCCATACATACCTGAAAAATAAAAATAAATTAACAATTATGAATAAAAATTTTCATTAAAAGCCTTTATAACATACGAGTATATAAATAATTTGTATGTAAATAATTTATAGAATTAGGCGTTACTTTGCGGAGATCCATAATACAAAAGTAATAATAAAATTGTTTTGCTATAATCCGCGATACAGTAAATAGAAAATATATATAGTGTTTAATGTATAGTGGACTATCAGTATTTTCATACCCGATACGTGCAGGATTCGTAAAAACACATGCACAAACCTCCACCACTTCCACCACAATACACAAGCACTACACACGTTCACTATCACAAACTCAACAATCGTTTCGCCCCGCAACCGAAGCGTCATCAGGAGATAGACTCCACGACAAAATCGCAAAGCCTTGCGATTTTGTCGTGATTAATTACGATTTTGAGATATTATGAACAACAATGTTTATAGGAATAAGTTACTTATGCTAAAAATAAACTTGAACTTATCGGAAAAACACGTCACCGAAGTATTAATTATACTATCGTTTAATACTAGTTACATACACAAAACAATACTATCAAAATCTTTACCAATTGTAAAAACTGGCATTAACGTCCATCTATATGTAAAAAAAATCCAATGAGCCTTACGCAGCTCAAGAAATAATTTTATAAAATGCTGGTTATATACTTAAGAGCTAGAGAAAGACATTTAGAGCATTAGTTGAAATACAAAAAACATAGTTAATAAATACGATGATTATAAATATTACAATAATTTTATTTTACCATGAGCGAAACAATTATCAATAGGTTTATGATAAAAACATGTTATAAAATAGCTTAGTACCAGAAAATTATACCTTTTAAAAAGTTAAAAGAAGTGAGTAGAATTGCAGGTGTTTTTGAATAAAGTTCCACAATATACATTTTTTATACGATCAGGGTTCGTACCTATGAAACTATTAGGCCTAGAATGATAGAATATGCATATAACAATTTTATATATACCATAAACAATATTTCTTACAAGACATCCTGTATATTAATTAGAATCAAAACGGATGGAATAGTAAACACATTCAAGGTACTACTAATCTAATAAATAATAACATTAACGTACTTTGTTGGGTCTCTTCTTTTCTGGCTTCAAGTCGAGCCGGTTGAAGACTGTTGTCATTCAAGTCCTGATCATCGTAAGGTTCCACAATCCCCTGAGACTTGGTCTCGACCAGAACGTCACTAGGACTAGCTTTTGGTAAGTTGATACCAGCTCGGACTGTCAGAGTTTCCGGTTTGTATGTACAAAGAACTAAGAACCTGTAATAATTTCATCATGATCATCATCCAGTTTCTGTCCACTGTGTTACATAGGTGTCTCCAAAATAATAATGTAATAATTTATTTTACATTTTACCCAAGATTTAAGATACCAAAAGTAGTCCCGAATTCTTTTTCGTAAAATGACTTAATCATAGCAGGAAATGACGTGTTATTGGATTTATTTCAGAGGTGGGCATAATCTGTTTCTGCTTATTGCAGATTATTAAAAAACAGAGTCTGTCAAAGATGTTAGCAGAAATTATTTGAAAGTTTTATTCCTTCGTCCTTACACGTCCCTGAAGTTAATGGTTCATCCAAAATCGATATTAACAATCATGAGTGCGTACTGAGAACACAGGAGTTTTAAGTCTATCAATATCAAAAATCTTATTCAGTCTATAAATGCATCGGTTATCGGTTGTCTGCATCAAAAAAGCAGATTTTAATATTATGGTATCTCAGAGCTATAATTTACTATTGACTATTATCTAGAGGTCCTATAGTATATAATAATGATAATATTTTCGTTTATTCTTTATAATACCAGATTCATTTAAGTACCAACTTAAGGTTAGATGCTTTAGTGCTTGGCATAGGTAAACAGTTGATATTTGCTAAACTGTTACCAATATACATCCATCTATACATATTATAAAATAAGTACATACGGATTTTGTACAGTTTCTTTTTGTGTAATTCTTGGGGAAGGTTTAGGTTAATTAGTGAATGTCACGAGGGCGAAGTCGCGGTTACAGCTAGTTTATTGATGATAAATTAAAAACATTTACGGTCAATAATGTTTATACTATACTAATTACTACAGACATATTTAAAATGAGAGGCCTTGACCAGTATGTCATCCGCTATTCGATCTTGAAAGTGAAACTTTTTGTTTGACATGCGACTCACCGTCGAGTGCTGTGAGTAAGAATAGGCAGATTCTCTTGAACGATGACGTAAGTGGCTACCGTAGTTTCGTTGACCTCTGAACCACATTCGTCATGATGTATCCGCAAAATATACGCGTCTTGAGCGCTGTTTGGGTTCCCTTGGATTGAACATCTCTCCGGACCTCCGCCTGCAGCTTCAACTGCTATACGACCGCCAAAATAGGGACCTGTCGATACTTCAACTTCACTAGCATGAGGCAAACATTGCGTAGCTCTTGCAGAAACTAAAATTATGATATTTTTTTCAAAAAAACAACTACTTATCAAATAATATTATACCACAACAAGATAATAGAACTCAAAATGTGTAATTGGATGACTTTATATTATTTACAAAAATGAAGTGTTCTTCAAGGCTCTATTTTAGGTCCCTTCTTGTTGTCTAATATATAAATAATTTGCCAATTTACATAAACAATGCTACACTGATGTCATTAATGATGTCACCACTACCTTGAATAAAGCTTGACATATGGGCTTTATCCATAAGTTACTCTGATTAAATATATAAAATTACTCGATGCAGTGATGTTCATGTATAAAGTTATGAAATATCCGGACAAAACATAAATTTTTCAAAAAAATTGATCTTGGTTGTACCTAGTAAATTTTATTGTGGTGTTGTGTCATCAATAAAAATTTAATTTGAAATAACTCCAATTAATATAATCGATGTTGTTTTAGTGAATTTAAATTTTATCAACTTACATCCTTTCGTGGGTACTATTATAATCTTAGAACCAATTGAATGTGGGTCTGCAAGATCTCTGGCGTCTCTTCTCACTGGCCGCACTTCAAAAGAATAAGTAGTAGCCATGCGTAGACCAGTGATATATGACGTGTAAATACGACCACGCTTTGCACCAGGTATTGGAGACTTAGTTGTGGTAGTTTCAGCCATTTTTCGCACTGGCCGTTCTTCCTCGAGATTGTCAACTACCTGAGAATTAAAAATCTTTTAAATATGAGATTATACCCTAAAGAAACTCTCAGTTGTTATGTAGATGAATATACGACATGAAACGACATGGTCAGAAGAGTTTACGTTGAGTATTCTATGTGGGAATTAATAAAATGAATTTAATTATTATTAATCATCTTGCACATGTGAAATAGGAGAATGTATTATTAAGTTATAACAGTTTAAAATACTAAGGTTAATACAGAAAGCCTACTATACTATTGAGGATAAGATGATCTGAATATGAGGACATAGCGACTCTTCGACTCTGTACTGGCTTGTATTTTAAAACACTCGTATATTAGGGCACTCGTCGAGGAGCCACTGTAATCGTATGTACAAACAAGGATAGCAGTTATTTGAATTACTAGTTCATTTATGTCATATCTAAATATGTAATCTATATTTCATCTCATGGTAGGTATATAAATACAAAAGGCCGGATTGTTGGGAATGCTCTGGTAATCTCACCACTGTCGAACGGGGGATAATAGCTCGACGTGCGCGCGACACCATGACCGTAACGTGTGACCTACCAGTCGTCGCTCGTCGGAACCACATTTATTTTATTTTTTAAATAATTTTGGTGAATAACTTACTTTGGTTCCATAAATATGCCTTATTTATTTCTTCAATGTTAATACATATTGTTAGAAAAGAGGAAAACAAGTCAAGGTAAAAAACTTTTAACTAAACTATATACATCAGAGCTGTGATAGCCCAGCGGTGAGACCGTGCGAATCTTTCGAGGGGAACACGAGTTCAAACCCGGGCAGGCACCAATGAGTTTTTCTATTAAAACTCATGTGTCTAATTGATAATTGCAATTTATCACACGCTTATCGGTGAAGGAAAACATCGTGAGGAAACCTGCATATCTCTAGAGATTTCTGGAGATATGTGTAATCTACCAATCCGCATTGGAGCAGCGTGGTAGGTCTTAGCTCCAACCCTTCTCTCCAGAAACGGAGAGAGGAGGCCTATTCCCAGCAGTGGGACTGTAACAGGCCGCTACTTTACTTTACTATATACATCAACCTACTGTTAAACATTCCCTTGTCTGAAGCTAAACCTGACAGCAGCATCAGGGTAGGCTTATCAGGTTATCGACACTGTAATATGTAGGTAGTAAAGTTTCAGCTCAATCGGAAGCTCACAGGGAAGTGCGTCAAATTTAACTTACAAGATTCCACACTCTCATACATACACGGCAAGTTGAACAAAGCTTTAAGAAAATAGCACATGCACAAACGCGAACTTAACGAAGAAAAATATACAAAGATGAATATTTGAACACTAGATAACACAAAATGAAAAAAGTAAAAAAAAATATGCAATATATAATGCATTTTTTTTACTTTTGATGAAATAATAGAAATGATTGCCGTGTGGCAGAATGCAATAGACCACCGAGGTGTTGTAAGAGGCGACTAAGGTAAATGCCGTGTGGTATCCGGCTGCATAGAATAAACCATCCTCATTTCTTACCGAGGTGTCGTAAAAGGCGAATAAGGTAAGTTGACGTTAGGCAGGCGGCCGGTCGTAAAATACGCAGTCAAATCATATGACAACATGTTTGTAACATGTAGTGCCGACCCCACTTAGAATAGGATAAGGGCAGGAGAATGATGATGATGAAATATTAGTCAATTTACCTATGTATTTGGAATTACTATTTTTTTGGCCGTTCTATGTAAAGAGAACAATAAATAAATATATGAGAGAATTACACAGACGGCTATTCGTCCCCAAAATATTTAAATACGTGTGTTATTGATGACAGAAAACAGATGACAGAAGAAATATATACATATATACACTTAGACTCGCAGAACCAACAATTTTTTTATAGAAAAAGTTGCCTATCGAACCCGCAACCCGCACAACTGAAGGCAGTGTCAATATCATCTACGCTAACAGGCCAGTCAATTATCACACTGGTTACCAATTAATGGGTTTTGAAGACGATTGGATTCAGGTGAAGGTTGTTTAATTTTTTTAAACTACAACTTGTTAAGGTCGTTAACGTTTTTACATTGATTCTATTAAATGGAACGTAAGAAAATTTATAAAAAATCACTCTTCACGGTCGATTTACCTAAAAAAAAGAATTCAATCGTACCTTAGTTCTACATCGATACTGGCCCCAAGCTTGTAGCTCACAATAATGGATTTGAAAAGCTAATAACTTTCTGGGATCCGATTCTTCACTTTTCCCGTACTCCCATCGAAGACGTACATCTCGAAAATCCGGCTCTCCTATTAAGTGTAACACCTCTGTAAAGAGAAAACATTTCCTTATCTGTAAACATAGATACAAAAAAAATTGTTTTAGTTAAACATGTTGTCACTATAAGTAAAATAATGCTCTGTACATACATACATCAACTAAATTTCAATTTCGTGGATACTTTTAAGTAGAGCATGAGTAATTTAACGCCCTCTTATTTTCTCACTGCTGGGTATAAGCTCGTTTACCCTCGTTTTTGAGGAGAAGGGTTTGAGTTGAGCTACCACCACGCTACTCCAAATATAAATTAGACACACAAGTTTTAACAGTAGTAGTGTGATCCCTTCGCTTTCGAAGGGATCACAGGTTGAAATCTCGAATCACTCTTTAGGCAACTGGTTTCATCATTTGGCTATCAAAATCAATGTTCATGTTTTAATTTTGAAATTTTAAAAGACACAAAATTTGGATCTTTAGATTTTAGCAGTTTAATCTGGTATCAACCTAGTCGACAAAAAAGTAATAAATAAGTATATCACTTATTTTTAAAATATTCGATTCGGTTCTATTTAACAAAAAAAAAAATGTTGGAACTAAAAAAATTAGCTGCAAATTAATATATAATGTTACAAAGAGAATCAAATTTTGTAAATGATTCGACATCGAAGTATCTAATCTTCGATCTTGCACGAGATAGGCATGACGAAGTGTAATAAGTTATAAGAATCATATTTTGAAAAGAATTTATTGCTATTTCTTATTGGTAGAGTCAATTTACCGAATCAAAAGCACTTGTTCACAAGTTTACATTAATAAAATAATGTTTGATTTAAAAGTGAAGATAAAAAAGAAAATGCGTTCTATATTTTCTGTCTACATTAACCTCGTATCATTGTATTTTACTTAAGTGAAAAATCTTGTCATCTACAAACACCGTTACGCTATTAGTACTTTATTTTCTAAGTCAATTTCTGTAATTGGTTTCGTTAGCCGCCGAGACGCTTGGATGCCTCAGCGAGCTAGCGATCCGCGTACTCCATTAACCCAATGACTTGCTCACTGGATTGTCCATCAAGAACCAAGTAACATGACCGGCGTAATGAGATAGCTCTTGAACTCGATTACAAAAAGTAGATATCAGGTCAGGTATGGGAGGGGGATGAGAAATCGATTACAGCAAATTGACAGAACGTTTACGGCAGTTGCATTATTTCTTATGTTGCTGAGACATCTAAATTGTTGTTTCGATATAATACTTTAATAATTGCATCCACGAAGACACTGCTGCTGATCTCTTTAAGTGAATCTCGAATCTACTCAACTCAACTGCACTCAAAATTTACATTATTCAAAATCACGCTCTTGAGCTAATCATCGCGAAAATTTCACATAAAAACAACCTATAGTACGCGGCAATAAATGTTGCACATCGAGGCTTAGAGAGAGAAATCGGCTAGATTCTGCTTCATAGAGTAGTCTCTGTCGCACAAACTGACGAACCCCTGTGAAACGTCACATAGGTACTGAGTGACAGTGACAGCGCTCTACGAAACCGAACTGGCCGCTGTTTCGTTCTAAACATCGATGTGCATTATTTAATGCCGGGTACTATACAAGCATCTGTGTTATCGTATTTAATTTTTAAGTTTAATATTTCTGCTGTATACATAATACGCCGTATCAACGCCGCACTAGCGAGAAATTTGTTTCAATAAAGTGTCACGTACGTACGGTATTTCATATCCCATATAAAAATAAACAATAGATTATCAGAAAACCACATCTGGAGTGCTAAAAACCTTACGAGTGAGACTCATGAGAATATCTATAGCTACAAATATTATCTACTTCATCGCGTATTGTGTAAAGATGCAAACTGTGTTCTTAATGAGCTCCGATTTCTAAATAACTAAATTTATTTACTTTGAAATATTTAAGAATACTTAATTAAGTGTACTTATAAAATAGATGCCGTGTGGTATCCGGCTGAGGAGAATAGACCACCCTCATTTCTTACGAGGTGTCGTAAAAGGCGACTAAGGTACGTTGACCCACCGTGTGGTATCCGGTTGAGTAGAATAGACCACGCTCTTGCTTACCGAAGGGTCGTAAAATACGACTAAGGTAAGTTAACGTCAGGCAGGCGGCCGTAAAATACGTAGCCAAATCATGTGATGACATGTTTTTAACATGTTGTGCCGACCCCACTTAGAGTGGGATAAGGGCAGGAGGATGATGTGTGTACTTATAAAATAGACCAAAAAGTTTACAGATAATAGCAGTGCAATGCTATAAAATGATCACTGATTTTCAGTAGCAGCCAGAAACTAATACTCATACTAATATTAATACGTATTTCAGATATAGATACATAATATATGTTGTCTTGATTTTACCTTAGCATAATAACAATTTGGTCTGGCTTAAGATTCGGCCACAATTCAAAGCCATTGAAATGTTGTTAGATATCGTTCACTGGTTACGATAGATTATATCTAATGTTAGATTAAACTCTTGTATATGGAAAATTTAAGGTAACTAAAATTACTGATATCTCATAGAAATGCTAGATTTTGGTATTTAAAATGCAATCTCTATCTAAAGAGTCCTTTTAAAACTATTAATTGATTATTCAAAAATCCGGATTATGAAACATTTTACGTTTTAGTAAAATCGTCCTAAATTATTTGCATATGGTTGACAGCTGTTTTGTTTAAAACCGGAAGTGACCTCATGCAACACAACAAGAGGAAGTATGGTTGATGTAATTATCAGTGTTTTTGTCCGAAATATATTCATCATTATAATGCGTATACATTATATTTTTTAATCTTGTAGGTTAAATTTTCGAATGAATATAAACAACGAGTCTTAAGCAGAATTTTTATTTATTTACGTAAAACATAAAACCATATTAGTTTAAAATAGAGTTTAAAATTATAAACAAATGCCATATATTAAAAATATTATTATTACCAGACCTTTTCATTGCCACGACACATTCTGAATTTACTTCTATACTTATTATAAAACAAAGTCCCAAAAAGCTATCTGTCTGTATGTAATCGATTTTCTCAAAATCTACTGAATGGATTTTTGTACGATTGTCACCAAAAGATAGTGCAATTTTTCCGGATGGTTTAGATAAATAGTACATATCGGTATTATGTAAATTGTGTTGAAGAGATCGAGCAGTTGTTAAAAAACTTGCTTGCTGGGAGCTTAAGTCGCGTGCGCTGCGTGATCCAGCAGAGATACGCAAAACGAATGTACTAGAGAATTGTAGATCTATAAAAATACTACAAAATAATCCGCGATAGCATGTCTCTATCTCTCACGGTTAACTCACAATAACTGCTTTTATGTTAAAAATTTCGTAAATCAGTGAAATCACGCGGACGAAGCCGTTGTTGGCACAGCTAGCTTTATATAATTTTATGTTGTTATTACTTATTGCTTCTCTCTGTGTATAAACTGTTTTTTTGTGTTGTGTGAATGAATAAAGCTATTCTATCTTATTTAATCTATATTAAATATTGTTTTAAATAAAAGCTGTTATTGATAAATAAATTAAAATAACTAACGCCATTTTTATGGAGTTGAGAAAGACCAAAGAAAGTCTTATCTATGTGTTATAAATACCTTGAGAAAAAATTAATGATAAGGTCCTTCTCGGCGGAATGGAAACAGTTAAAATACGATACATAATGCGAATTAAGCTGAGATTTGAATATAGCAAACATTCAATTCAAAGTGCTGTAGTCGAATTTTAACATTAAGGATAAAAAAATATTTATATATAATTCACATATGTATGTTCTAGGGATGCTGGAAGGTTGTGCATATTTCTTTACGATTTTTTTAAACACGCAAAAGCACATTATGACTTGTTAATATAACTTAAATAAATAATGTTGTAACATTTCTAACAGTCTTATACAATCTCAAATACAAAATGCACTTATTATAAATGATCTTTTTTTATAATCGGTAATATGGTGATAGTTTTGGGTGGGTCTAGGATAGTTTTAAATTTAGATTTCTATATTAATATCACACGATTCCTTTTTTTTATTTGTTCTCAATACCTTAAACGTTACACAATAATTTCAACTAATAGCCCTGCATATTTTCCATAGTAAAATTTATATGACAATCCAAATCAGTCAGTCACACTGCATGGTGTACATATTATAATGACGGATGCAATTAACTGATGGTGATGACTGGAGCGTAAAAAACTATTGTGTTTTGACATTAAACAAAATGACCGGCAACAATCCAAGCCTTACACATGTAATGTTTTTGAATAAAAATTCGCTGTACAACAGTGTATACTGTATAAAATAAATTATTATAGATTTATAAATCATTTAGCCACATCACAACCCGCTCTTAACCGTTTCTCGTCCTGCATTAATGTCCGGCCTCGTTCCCAAAAAACTAACGCAAAGAATTTTAATTTAAAAATATATCAATATTTATTAGGTCAGTGTCGTAACTGAACCAGTACTGGATATTTTGAAGTCATTGTAACAGTAAACTAAATTGTTTAATCAACCAAATGTAACTACTCTTGTTTGAAGGTATGCGTTCCTTACATACAAATCTCTCTTTGCGATACTATTCTACTATTAAGTCGAATGTAGTAACAGTACAGAATATACTTCAGTAGTGTCTATCCAAATAATTAACGAGTCTAGTTAATTTTTTTATAATTAGGATAAAAATTCTGTGTAATTGCATCATTTTCTTTAAATAACTTATATATTTATAATTTCTGCTGTAAATAAGCATTTATTGTATCATTATTTTACCGATGAGCTACATATTAAGTTAAACCGGCAAGAGGGAATATATATAAAAGTTATATCACTGTTCTAAAAAATCTACAATAATTGTTTTTTAAATAATTGTTTTTTCCGTAAATAAATTTTCAAATTGGTCTCTAAAGTGTTGTCTTGATCTGTGAATCTCCGTTAAAATGTTAACACTTTTCAATGGCAGAGAAACCATGTAAATCTAAATCTTTTTGTTATGTTGGCCGTGCGTGTATAATCATCGTTTTTGCAGTGTCCAATTAAAAATTGACCCACTCACAGAAACGCCAGAACAAAACAGACTTATAGTGAGGGTCTCGGCCGTAACACTAAGAACCCGTGAAATACTTTACCGCCGTTTTACTTGTGGTGATGAAATTTAGGACGCTCGAAATAGAATCACGCTTCAACAGATTAATTTTGAGATGGCAATTTACTTAATGTAATTGGATTAAATGTGTTATCTATGCCACACTTACTTTCTATGTGGAGCAGATTATTGTTAGAAGTCACTACGAAATTCTACGCACATTCGCTTTTGTTAAATTCAGTATTACATTTAATACTAAATACCTTTAGAGGTTTACTGCCTTCCAATTAGTTGGATTAGCCCACTTTCCATTTACCACTATTAAAAGAACTTATTATAAGAACATCATCTATAGAAGTCAATGTGACTTGTTAAACTTTAGCCGTGAGCATTTGTAGTAGTTATCTATACATAAAAATAAGGATGAATCACAGGACTGATTAGGACAAAAGAAAAAGATAGCTTTGCAAACGTGATTTTTGGTATCATATTGGTAATAATGCAATCATATCGATAACGCCTGTGTCTTACGAGGGATATAAATGTTCATTAATCCATTTTCTTTGTTCCTGAATAGAATCTACTTACAATCTGCAAGGCCACATTATAGACATCAATGTTATCTAGAGTTTTCCAATTTATAAATATTCATTATGCAATATTGATGTCACAATTTTTACAATATTTCGATTAATTTTGAGATACTCATGGTCGTGGGGTAACGGACACGATTAAGATCTTCTGATTATTAGATGTTATTATATCATACTGCTAGTGCCACTAACTGAGAACTATGATACCAAATACCAGATAGTTACGTTTCTCCAACTATAGTCAGTATCTAAAGCTGTCCGTGCGTATAAATATTACCAATCACAACATCGATTATGAATCATCAATCTGAGGTAGAATATATCCGGTCGATACAATACTAGTTTAAGATTTTCTTATGATTTTGGATTGTGACAGGAATCGATCCTTACAAAAATTAATAGAGCCGTATAATACCGCTTAACATTCATGAGGAGTTATCCGGACTGTTCATAGCTGTGATGGGTGTTTTTCAAAAATAAATCTTAAATTATAAAACGTGGAGATCTATATATATATTACTTATAACTTATACTTACTAATATTATAAATAGGAAAGGTTTGTATGTTTGTAATGTTTACACTAAAAAACCACTGGATTTCAAAAATTCTTTCACCATTGGAAAGCTATTATGACATATTACAATGAGCTATATATGACAATGAATTAGGGATCCCGATTTTTCAAAAAAATAGGGATCCCTAATAAAATTGTAATAAGGTGTGAAAAATTTAGTCATAAAAATCCTTCATCGCGTGCGCTGCGGAAACTATTGATGATAGAAAAAAAATGTTTTACATTATTATATAACGTATCAATATTTACAAAAAGGTCCGCGATACGATATATCTAACTGTTATAGTTTTGCCAATATAACTACTTTTCTACATTGTAAAAGTTGATAAAAGTGGCGACAATAATCAAACCATATTATTTACATCTCCGTATTAATTCTTATCCCATTCAAAGATATTTTATTAAAAACGAATTTAAAAATCTCAATATAGAGAATATAATTCCATAACAATTGTAGCGTATTGTATTGTGTACCTATGAATATCTTCCGTTAAAAATTTCCTTTGCCTTAATTATTGATAAGTCCCAGGACCAAACTTTCAATTTACAAAAATAACTCTATAGTTTGACTTAGTAAACTTTCCACTACCACGAGATCGGTATGTACGCGGTCGAAACCGCGGAGCATAGCTATAGATAAAAGTAAAATACAAAGTACGGTTTGTTGCAGAGGTCAGGCGTGGAGGATATTCTAATCACACAATCCAGTACATTTATATAATAATAAAATTGTAATACTTATTCCGAATATATAAAACCAAATTATATTCAAGAACAAATTAGAATATATGCGAACTGAATACGATTCAGCGTGGGCAAGAACCGTAAACGCAAATGGCAAATTCAAATATTAACGACAAAGGTTGAACCGCCGTTAGTAATCATGTATTGCGGTAGCATATAGCGATAGTTTTAGGAAGGATATTTTAACACTAAGTTATTTATTATTTTGCCCCAAATGCTGTTACATAAAACAGGTCTGGTCAACGACCCCCACAGCAAAATAGTAAGGACATACTAGTGTCTCTAAGTTCCACCGGTCGGCCTACATCTACCGCATACCTCGTTACCACGCAGCATACTTATCTGTTTAAGGTAAAATACGTGCTTCTTAACGGACTAAACAATGTCTGTATGTAAGATACCTTACGTGTCAAATCTAAACGGCAAATAATACAAGTAAGGAAATTTGCATGTCTAGTAATCACGTGCCTACATACTCATAGTTTGCTGCCAGATAGCAAACCTAGTTACCCAGGGTCAGTTTATTTGTTGAATATTTTTGTTTGGTTTATTAAAATCGTATACGCTTGCATTATTTCATATGTCTATGGGTACCGTTTGTGCATTCTATAATTTATGCTTTTAATAAATGAGGTGGCAAAAAAATATCTAAAAACAATTTCTAGTGGGATAAATAATTTTCTTTAGCAGATTGGTCAAAAGAATAAGTTGCCTACTTTAATAATAAAAGATAAATTTAATCGTTTAATTTTTTTATAAGATGTACAAACTAAATATTAACTTAATATTCATTCCATAGACAAAAAATAATTTTAACTTTCTATGTGATAAGTAATAAAAATCAGTCAAACAATGTGCATATCGCATCGAGATACCCGTAGATCACTAAGTAGTTTCTGACAAGTGATTAAAGATCTAATAAGTCGTTTTACGCCCTGTCTATAACAATAATTAGCTAATTAACACAGCAGCTAACCAAACGCGTTTAGTGAAAGTCACGCGCGGTTCTTCCTGGTAATAAGAGTGATGTTTAGTGCTACATTTTTCAGACCAACCGATACGCGTTTTAATCTGACATGGGGTCAAAGACAAGTGAAGTGTGTCGTGGATTAACTAATCCAGTTCATCCAGTCAATCCATAACTCCTTAGTTTTTGGGTTAAAAACTGTGACTACAATAATTGCGTCATTTATCTTAGAATATTTTATACATTTAAGCTGTATAAAATATCTACCTATGTGTTTAAAATATCTGTCTATGATAACTATATGTTTATAAATTTTTCTAGGTAATCCATAGATTTGGATTGTGCATAAAAATATAACGATTAGAAACAACAAGACTATGGTTGATTCAAAATTATCATGGTTTTTTTTGGACACACATAGAGTATTAATTTCAGTTTAAAAAAAACAAATTGTCCCAAAATCCTTAACTGTTACATTACGGTGCTTATTCGTAATAGTGAATCTTCGAATATTGTTAAGAAAATTAAACGTAAAATTAAAAATAAAATAAAATTTTGTCAAATTATATTTCCTTACTTTAGTTAATATTTATTCTACTTATTACACTTTATTTAAAAATTACAATATGCATAATTATAATAAATTTAAAATATCTTTACTTCGTTGTTGGAAGAAAAGCAAGCAGGAGTTACTCAACAAATAGGTTCTTCAGAATCTGTCTTGTTCATCCGCAGATAACAACACTCAGGAACAGGAAATGTTCGCCTTTTAATATTGCTATTAGCTTTATGTTTATTAAAATCCATAAAAGTTATTACATATTTGACCGTAAAACCTTTTAAATGTGTCAACTGCCTCTTGATAAAACATTACAGCTCATACGTTACGGTTAAAGCATAATAAAAAATTAACATGCTGCCATTTGAGAAAAAGTAGACATTTTTCTATGACACACTTTTAAAGCTCTATTAATTTTTTTTTAAATATTTAAATGCAATATTAAAATATCTCAAGTATCAATGAGACACATTCAATTGTAATATCGATATACACACAATATTATTAATGCTTAAGTTTCACGAGTTACTATTAAGATAAGTTCTCAAAGAATATCATTTTAACCTTGGTCCTAAATGTGTTGTTTTAACTACAAACCCTAAAATAAATTAAATATTAACTCAAGATTTAGTTACTTAATAATCATATTTTACACCAAATATTAGATTATCAGTCTTGTTGCAGACATGTCTGATAACTGCACTTTAAAAGATCGAAATCTGTTCTGGCTTCTTCTCCTTAGCTGTTATCAGTTATGTAATAATTACCCTAAAATATAGCGGTAACAATTATGTCAAAACAATGGTTTTCGAATTCAAATCCTGAAGAGACATCTACAACTTTCTAATGAATATTTAAGTGCTTAATAGATATTTGTAAATCTTCAGCTTCCCAGTGGAGACAAACATCGTGGTGAAACCTTCAGATGGCTAGTGAATTACTAAATATAGGCGTTCCATCAACATCGGCGCAGGGCAGTAACAGTGGCGTAGCCATCGGAGGGTCATACGTGGCAAGCTCAAGTGGCCCCTGACATTCGGCCTTCCTGGAGTACGTCATATCCGGAACACGAAAAGATGGAACAAACGATTATAGTTTAGTTGGGTGGGTTATAGGTAGTTTAGGTGGGTGGGTTTAGTGTATATTTTTTGGCCCAGTGCAACCAATGACCGAACTGGCAGTGAATCGAAGCTCCAATCTATCCGAGGAAAAGGGAAGTCCAAGAGTGGAAGACCAGGCCATTACTGTACTGTACTCTCTAAAAAGCAATACTAATAGCATTTTGATCATACATTTTCAGATTTATTACTTTGCAGTGGTTTAATGAAACGCGAATGGATAGCACCAGCGCTCGGCACAAACAAAAACTCACAAACAAATAAACTGGGTCGATTACGCGATAAACACTTAAAGCGGTAAACATTTTCAGTCAGGCAATTTATGCAGTGCGAGATAGGTTATTTTTGAAAGGGATTTACTCAAACCAAAACATTCCTCTATCAAAGCCAATGATAAAATGGAGCTGATATGGTAGGTCTAAGCTCTAATACATTTCAGAGAAATATTAGAGCTTAGACCTATCATACGGCTCCAATGTGGAATATCGCAGGAATTCATCGTCTTCGTCTATCTATCATTTTCAAATTATTTGTTAGGAAAGTTTGTTGCATCTTTACTAATATTTTAAAGAGGAAAGATGTGTATGTTTGTTTGTATGTGTGTATGTTTGTAATGTTTTCACGCAAAAACTACTGGACAGCTTTCAAAAAAATTTTCACCATTGGAAAGCTGCTTCTTCACTGAGCAACATAGGCTATATGTCATTTTCAAAAAAAATAGTAATCCGTAATAAATTGTGAAAAATTCAGTCGTAAACATCTTTCAACGCGTGCGCTGCGGAAACTAGTGAGGATAGAACAAAAAAATGTTCTACAGTATTCTAGAACATATCAATATCCACAAAAAAGTTCGCGATACGATATGTTACATGTTATATTACAGTTATACCAATATATCTATTTTTTTACATTGTAAAAGTTGATAAAATTGCCGAAAATGATCAAACCATTTCATTCATATCTCTATATTAATCCTTATCCCATTAATATTTCATTAAAAACTATTTCAATACCTGTAAAATACTTTTTAAATTATTAAAATCAGACATCCCAATCAAAAGATATTACGAATTTAAGAATATAAATCGAAAGAAAATAATGCCATAACAAATTCATTGTAGAGACCGTTATAGCAGGGCCTGCATTTGATGAGTTAGGTCTTAATCCAAGAATACTAATGATACCCAATTTTTTATAATTAAATAATCTACTAATAAATCTTTAGTCTGACTTCGTAAACTTTCCACTACCACGAGATCGGTATGGACGCGGGTGAAACCGCAGGGCATTGATAGTTATTCATAATTTAATAAAATTTAATTAAGATTAAATAAAATTTAGGATAAGCTAGCTGTCTAACAATAGCTGATAATAAATTAAGAAAAAACTAATATATAATGCCATCTTTTTTCTCATGACTACATGTAGTTTAGCAATCGTACAGTTATCGAAGTTTGTCGAAAATTAGGTTGGCTTCCTTGTTTTCAGATGAAATTATGAAAGACGCTTTTGCTATTGTTCATATTTATGTATTCAATAGCGACCTAGTATGCACCACCCAGCTTCGTAAGGTAGTAGAGCGTGTTGCCTACGTTTTAAATTTTAAGATAAGCTTAGCATTTCTCGAATGTCAATGTTTTAGAATAGCAATACTTCGGAGATTTTTTTATAGAACTATAAAAAGTAATATCCTACCATACATTGCTGTATACTATATCTTAAAAGTTTTAAGTGGCGTTTTGGATTTAAACTTCTAAGTGGCTTGACTTTTAATATTAATATTTTAAGAATCTTCGCAATATTTCAAGCAAATGAAACTAAACCAACAAATTGTATATTAAAACCTTCATAAATCAGTTTTGATGAAGACTGACCTGAAAATCCCTTATTATTTTTCGAGACTATCGCAAACAAATACAACAAGGAAGTAACTTATTATGTGACTTGCTAAAGTCAATTAAAGTTCGCGAAACAAAATTCGAACGCCTTATATTCTAAAATGTTTGCATTATTTAAGTAGTTTAAGTTTTCCGCTTCTGGTAGAAAGCTATAGTACTTGACACATGATCACACGTCAAGATCCTCAATATTTATGCAAACATTTTAAAAGAAACCGAGAACCTATATGAGTATCTACATTGACAAATAGTACAGAAATGCACTATCCTCGATAAATTATTGTGGATTAATACATTTTAATTGACCCTAGTTTCAACGAAAACGGTTTCAAAAGAGGACAAACTAGTTAAAACATTTTTTAACTAGTCATTGCTACTACTCATTAGTGAAAAACTGAATAAATTAAAAGTAGAGTTAAAAGGCTATATTTAAACTAGGTTTATCTATGGATGCATTGGTGACTTCCAATTAAATCCCGGACAGGCACCAATGAGTTTATCTATTAAAGACGTTCGTAATAAATCACAACTTAATTGATCATAGAGTTATTATAATAGAGTACGGATGTCATAGGTAGGACTGTAAGTGGAGAGTGTCACAATAAATAATGATGGTGAAACTTGTATACTTTATATTTGTTTAATCACACATAAAAAGAGAGATAAATAGATACACCGTCATTTGTTTTCTTTATTCACTCGATCTTGTAATATGGTACATTTTAGGCGGAATACCCTACTCTACGTATAACTATTTTATGCAATTGTTACCTTCTTAAATTTCATAACTCTATTTGATCTGAGCGTCTTAAAAATAAAGTATAGACCTAGGATGTTTACTATATTCACTGCCTCCATCTTGGCATTGACCTAATCTAGGTCTGGGTTAATACTATTCAAATGACGGACAGGTTTTTGCGCACACGGGTGATCTATCATGGGCAATGGCAACTGTATCTGATAGCGTGACAGTAGTACGGTAAAATTATTTTAAAGTAAAGGGATTATATATTTAGTTACTACTTAATCATATCCATTTACGTACACATAAAGACGCATATTTTCTGGCGTCTATTCGCCTCTTTATCTTCATAAAAGGTTCTGCGCGCAAGTTCGTATGCGTGAAAGTCAGCACCGAGGTAAAATGTAACTCTCCATCCTTTAAATTATTGTTCCGCAAAAAAATCACACCAATTCTCCGTTTGAAAAGAAAGAAGGATAAGCAAATAGGCTATTGATTAGCATTAATTATCTTAATAATCTAATCATTAATAATCTAGCTATTAATTATCTTAATTAGAGTATTAGTATGGCTGTTTTCTAGAAAAACAAAAGAAAAAATAAAGCAATGATATATACAAAAGACGCACATGAACAAATATTTCAAAAATTCGATAATGGTAGCTAGATCTTTAGTCAACAGTAGGTTGTATATACTTATTTAGGTATATATATACTACAAACTGATAACATCATGCCCTCTGATCCTGCTGATTATACTGACCGATAAACACTACAGGGTCTGCTTAAAATCCAGACCACGTCATTCATATAAACAATAACAACAAGATGAAGTGATAATGACGTGAATGGTCCAAAATAATACGCTTTGTACACAGTACAGCTAATGCGGTCAAAGCAATACTTTGTTGATGAGATGCAAGATAAATCTTGAGTTCTCGATGCCATGATCAAGAGACAAAGATAATGTACGACTAACGTACCTATCTCGCCGTGTTTATAATGGAAACAGGTATGCACATTATCGGCAGACTAGCCTTTATTGAAATTCTACTATTTTCCAGGAATAAAACGATAAAAGTACTAGGAACACAACAGTTGTAGTACGAAACAATGTTACTTCCTACTTTTTAAAATTAGTGCTATAATAATACATTAAGAAAATTTGCTAACAAAGTAATTATTTTGGCACGAACATTTTTCTATAACATTTTTATTGACTCCGTCAATAATTGTAAAATTATACAGTTTTGTGAATTAGTTTAAATTTTAAAAAATTGCCATGACAAAAGTTTGGTCCAATTTCGTCTAAGCGCATCTGTTAAAGTACTAGAAGCATGGCTAAAATGTATCCACGGACAATAATGAGAAAGCAAATAAGACATTATCCGTCTCTCTTTTTATGCGCGATTAGACAAAAATGTGTACAAATTTCATCTTCCGTCTTATTATTTATTGTGACACTCTCACTTACAGGCCTGCCTATGGCTGCCCTACTCTAGTATAATACTCTTTGTATATTACGCTTAACAATTAATTTCGGAAAGGATGTAAAGTAAGAAAAAAATCTTTTATTTTTCCAATTATTTATATAAATATAATATCATAACATTTTATATTTGCGTAGCAAAACCGCTTTACTCAATTGTCCCACTTCGTAGGTTAACTTGCAGAGATCTCTGTCAAAGGGATAAGTTGATCCTTTCTACACTTTTTTTTATTAATAATATTTTTCCAACTTTTTTTTTGGTAGGTAATAAAAAAACCTTAATATTTAACATTTATCATATGAAATAATTGACGATTGCACTCGTAAAATAGAATAACAAGAAGATATTGTGATCTTGTATCATAAAATAAAAATTATTTTTTATGAGAAAGGATTGCGAACTAAAAACCGGAGCGGGAGGGTAAGATACGTTATCGCAAACTGTAAGAGAACCGTTACTGAATGATATGTGAAGAGTGTGAAAAATTGTTAATTTGCACAAAGTCGTTCTAAACGACCTGCCATTGTTGCTACACTATTATGTCATAACTGTCATGGGACAAATAATTATGAGCACCGTTGCTGAAATTATATCTTATTTAAGTTGAAACCACACTTTATAAACATTTCTTTCACTGTTATAAATGATGATGTCGAATTATATTAGAGAGAAATAGCAATGAAATGAAATAGTAAAAAAAATCGAGCTATAAACATGAATGTATGTTAAACAATTTAAGAAAGTTATGTATCTTTCGAAATTTTGAAGTTCTTAACTTACTCTTCTAAGCACAAAAGCAACGCTGCAAACTTACGTTCACCATTGAAAAAATTTTTTTCTTTAATTCCTTTATAGAAAAAAATTTAGAAACTTCCTTGGTGTGCTTTTTAAACCCCGACGCGTATTTGTATCTATCTGTAAAATCGTTACTTTCAAAGAGATTTAAAAAAACTTTAAAAGGAAAAAGCTCATTTAAGTGCCTGTAGAAATGGATGATTCTTAGCTATGTTTAGTAGAGATAAAAGCACTCTTCTCCTGAATAATAAGCTCTCATTAAAATTAATATCAGGATCCCAGGTAATATTGCACCTAATAATTGGGTCGTAGTTTTTTTAATGTGCTATGCAAAGTATTTTATGTACAATTCGTCATTGTAGATCAATATATTATAATATACAAAGAACTTAATAATTAAATATTTGGGGAATCCTAGTATCGCCGGTACTAAAATCTACGGCGCCATTAAATAGTTTGGAACCATTATTTTAGAGTAATTTTTTTTCATATTCAATCATTGAGCGATGGGTATTTTTTTTAAATATTGTCATTGTATAGATATATACGAGCAAATATAAAAAGTCAAAGAGTGTCCCGTTTATCCATTGGAAACAAAAAAAAACAGTACATAATTAAGGATATTTTTCTTTTTAAGTCTATACGAATAGGTATAGGCGGTACAGAGTTTTAGTATTTACAAAATGATTCTGACCTGTTGCATTGATTTAAGTACTTTTTAATTAAAAGTACTAGGCGTGCTTGCTGCTTTCTTTCTTTTATTTTTTATCTACCTGTTACCATCCTACTGCTAGACACATCCCAGGAATTGTCCAGGTAACCTGGACAATTCCTGGGTTTCTTCCCGATGTTATCCATAACCAAAAAGCGTGTGATAAATTACAAATATTAATTAGGCAGATAAGTTTTAACAGTCTCTTCCATTCTATCTAAATTAATTACAGTAAAACCAAAGTAAATTTCTTGAGTTAATTGGCTCATATTGCATATGGTATATTTAATTTTTATTTTTATTCTAAGAAACGTAAACATTTAGCAAATAATATGCACTGGTTATTTTAGTTAAACCTTTGATATAGGTTTTGAACCTATATATTATATGCACGACGTAACAATTTATTCCAAATAACATGTGAAATTACTCAACTTATTTATTTGTGTATATTTTTATGTATATATTTACACAGAGAAATTTTTTAATCATGTTTTAAATTGTCTTCATAATCTGGCACACAATAAGCCTCATATAAAAACTCATAAGCGATAAGGTCGACTAATTGTGCCACTTTTTTTTAATAAGTTCTGTTTCTACGTGCTTCTTATTTTGAGGACTTTTAATTTTTAATGTAGAGATCGAAAGACCGTTCCGTTTACAAACTTATAGTAACTTTTTTAACAATCCACATTTCGTTGTTTTACTTAAACGTTTTTGAATATGACGTAACTTAATCTTAAATGTATCCATTATCTATATCTAAGATTTATATTTGGCAATAGAAAGTTCGTATAAAGTATTCATTTAGGAGATTTCATATCGCTCTTCCTGGTAGCGGCCCACGCAATCGTTGTTATATCGACTTTATAAGCTACGATGACGCACTTTTATTTTCTATATCAGGGGTCCTTCCTAGACTAAAGCGCCATAAGTGACAATTAAAAAAAAAACCAAACAAACCTCGTACCCACAGGCTGCGCTATTGCTGTTCTATATAGGTATAATTACTCTATGTTGTTAAAATATCCGTGTGTAAAATGTGTATCCGTTTTTATAATATGAGCCTTTATAAAGCAGTGTCATAAAAGATTATAAAATCAATAATAATTAAGGTAGCGTAAATACTAAGATGCAAACACGGATACTGGATAATGTTCAGTACCTGTCGAGTAAAATATAATGTGTGTCTATGCAGTAAGGAACCCAGAGATATTCAATGTGCACCCACACCAGTAATAACTACTCGAAAAAATCTTATTCAAAGAAATGCCTATTGAGCCAGATACATTGGCCGCCGTAAGGTTTCAAAATCGGAAACTCAATCGATAAAGTTTTCCTTACTCAATCAATTAACAATTAGTAGGTCAAATAGTAGTAAATAATAAGTAGGTCCTAATCAATATTTAAATTCTGACCGAAAACTTACAGATTCAGAATATAATGAGGCAACCTATTAGATAAAGCATTAATGGGCAGAACCGGTTTATTTATATTACAGACATTATATACAGATTATAATAATGTGATTTAATCGTATTTATTATGTTATAAAAGTAGCTTTTCATGAAATTAATCAATTAAAATCTATTCTAATGTAGATTTATGCAACTTAAAATAAATAACGTCCGCCCTTTTTTTTTTTTTTTTTTTCGAACTGACTGTATGCTGTTAGCCCTAATGGCTTTTACAGCGTCACCGGGCGGGACGGGCGAGCGCAGAAGCATCGCCGAAGTTGCGAAATGCAGGAAGTAGAGCGCAGAAGCCCTACTTAAGTCGGGGAACGTCGTCCTAAGGGTGCCTCCTGTGAGGCCGGACCACGGCTTAGGGCGACGCGTAGTGGAGGGTTCATGGTATGACTTAGATTAGTCATTGCGGCGTCGGAAGTGTGGCGAGAAGCCACGACCGACCGACGTCAGAAAACTGGGACCTCGTCTTCGCCGGCGAAGACGCTGTGTGAGTGTATTACGTGTTTCTGTGTTGGCGATCGTTATTTGATCGTCGGGGTCATACAGGACGCTTTTTGGACGCCTATATTTTCGATGGTCGGACCTAACTGGGATGTAGGTAGAAGCAACTGAAATCAGGGGGTTCGGGTGTACCTCAGATTTCTCGAAGTAAGATTTCGAAAAACGTTTAAAGAGGTGAGTAATGGTAGGGAGATCGAGGTCTCTATGGAGGTCAACGTTTCGCATGAACCACGGACAACCAGTGGCTGTCCGCATAAATCGGTTCTGTAGTCTTTGGAGCCTGAGCAATCTGACTTTTGAAACGTGTGCAAATGCAACGCTCGCGTAGGACATTATTGGTCTTATGCAAGTTTTGTAGAGTGTCACTTTGTTGCGGAGCGACATCTTACTTTTCTTGCATAACATCGGATAAAGTCGTCCCATGACATACGCAGCCTTATTGCAGACTATGTGTATGTGCTCGTGGAAGGTCATGGAAGGTTGAAAGGTGACACCTAGGTACTTGACTTTCTGTTGCCAGTGAATCGGTGTATAACGTCCGCCCGAAAACGATAATTCTCTTCTTCGCTACCTCTGCCAAAGTGTTAGTAATCTAATTTATTTACTAATAGCTTTTAAACGCAACTCCTTTCGCGTGGACTGCAGTCTTATTATTTTTCTAAACCGCAATACTTATATTAATTATGCTTAAAGTGGGTTAACCTTAAAAGCTAGACATACGCTGTAGCAGACTTTTAGAGGAGAACAATTTTGTAATACATAATTTTTAATAACTTTAACCTTTTCCTTAGCGCGCACAAGGAAAGCTTTAAAATTTTCTGTTTTCGAAATATATTTTATTGCTGCTCTAAATCACTATTTTCATGTCTATTATTTAAGATTAACAACCTCATAACCAGTTAAGAATAAAATAACGCCAAGTTTAACGTTACTTTAGAGTAGCATATTCGCCTATAATTTCGGATAGAAACTGGTTACGAGGGGTTATCTATTTAGAGATTGAATAGTTATCCCCTCGTAACCGAAGCAATCTACCACTAACTATATCGAAAGATCTTGAACCGAAGCTTATCAGCTACAAAGCCTCCTAAATCTTATTATGTAAGAAATTATTCCGAATATTTGTACTACTACGCATAAAATGACTAATAAAATGACAATATTAGAATTGTTTATTTTTTTCCTTTTCAATTTGATGAACTTAAGTAAAAATCCGGTCATTCTATTTCAGAAATTTAGAGTAAAACGCCACCCATCTGCTCGGTATCAACGCGCAAATAGGGATTCAAACCACACATATCTTAAAAAAATAAAGATATTAGCAGGTTTCGTCGCGATAATTTCTTTGATTTAAAGTTTATAATGGATAAAAAAATAAGCGTGTACGTATTTAAAGAAAAACAGAAATAGGCAGAAATTCTTATGTATTTCTGTATGTTTAATGTGTTCTTGGGCATAAAGTTTTTCTTTTATCTAATTTGAAAATGCGTATCCTTACAAAAGACAAGCAACCCCGAACCGCTATTATACTTACAAGAAAAATAATCAGCTTATGAAAAATTATTGATTAATTAATATAAACTTTTTTTTTATTTTTTTATTTATTGTTTAACTCAGGTTTACATTTTTGTTAACATTAATAATTTCGCCAAACTAAATAATAGTTTGTTGGCGAGTACATACATACACGCTCAGCTATCTAATGACAAAAAAAAACAAAAAACATGCGCTTAACACTATTTTCTCTTATACATTACAAAGTGGTATTATTATTTATTATTACTACTATTACTGAAAGAATATCTATGAAATAATTCCTGCAGTCTCCTTTTAAGAACTTCTTTACTGATTTGCTTTCCCCAATCTAAAGACCTTAAATATTCCATCTCATTATATAATTTAGGCTCTAAGTAACCATTTAATCTTTTACCATAATAATTTTTTACCCTTGGTAAAGCTAATTTATATTTTCTTACTTTTCTTATAGGTTGTTTATATGTCACCGGTTGTATAATATTTTTTTCTGAATAACAATTCTCTCTCACTAACATGTATTTTAATTTAATATCTACTAATATTTTATATTACAATATTATATCCTCTCTAAATAGCTTTAGATAGTTTCCTTTACACTTTATTTTTTGGCTTTTATTTATTAAATTTTTAATTATTCTTAATTGTATCCTTTTAATTTCATTAATATAAGTATTGAAAGTTCTCACATATATACTTAGTCCATAGCTAAGGACAGAATCTGCTAGTGCATAGTATACTATTTACAAGCATAGTGTGTTTATTTAGTACTCTCTTTAAATGGTAGAATTTACTCAACACTGATCTTAGCTTATTACATATTATCCCTACTTGATATTTCCAATTAAAATGTCTATCAATATATAACACTAACACAGTAATAAATCTACTTATAGTTGTATACATAAAATACCAAAAATATAATAGCAATTAAAATTCGAATATGATTAGGACCTCACCGTCATCAGCTTCAATTTCAGCGATCGGGAACACAACCGTAATTTGCAATATAAATCCCAATACTAATAAAATCACGGAAGACAACATTATGTCAAGCGAATTAATCGGCAGAGTTATTTAATAAATCACTTAGTAATAGAAATAAACCAATTAAATCAAGCAACAGTTTGTCAAAAATGATCGTAAATTTTTACGTAGCCGGTAACGATTAAACGACGAACGCGCGCGCAGCACAGTGCCTTCTGAACGACTAACAAAACTTTGAACACTGAAAGGTCTAACTTGTGGGTCTAACGTACGCCTTATACCTTTTCCTAAGTAATAAAATCTTGGAACAGGGAAGAAAGGAATAAACAAGATCTTCGGAGTCGGTATTTATCTTCCAAAGGTATTCAAATAAAAGCAAGAGTAAATGCTATTAATATGCCGCTGCCACAAGTCGCTTTGTGTTTGAATCGGTTTGAATAGTAACTGGTTATGTTTAGTTGGGTTATTTTTTGTAATTGAATTAATTAAATCGTAAAATGTATTGATGAAATTTGATAAACGTCAATAAAATATCAATTGAGGACCAATATTTAAATATCAACTGAATTTTTTAATATAACAGTTTCTCCTTTATGCTAATGATGCAATAAAAATATTTAACATGTAACAATGTAATAATGTTTGAACAATTAAAGTGTATATGCAAACATATGAGTATAAAAAAAAATAAAAGACAAAATTCGTCCTGAATATATAGGTAATAGCTTTATCATTCACCGCTGAAAAAAAAGGTGTAGGTATTATTTTAAATATATGGGACACTTACACATATGATCGTCCATCCCCAAAGTAAGTATCTTAATACATGTGAGTGACAGACAACCGGTAGATATACTACATATATAATTTTAAATACATACTTAAATACAAATACATACCCAGGCTCGACGAACTAACAAATTGTTTATAGAAAATGATGGCCATCGGCGGGAATCGAACCCGCGACCCACAGAGCTGAAGGTAAGGTCACTACCCACTGCGCAACCTGGCCCGTCATTTGATCATTGTCAGAAGCTTAAAAAACGGACACAGGGGGCACCTTCATAATTTATGCACTGCACACTCAGCATGTGCACAAGAGCGAAATTATAGTAGATACTACTGTAAAATAATAAGTCAAGTTAAAAAAGCCTTTAACGATATTTTACGTCCCTACTTTTAACCGTTAAGCAGTTTCGTCTGGAGCCAATCCTGGCAGCAGCATCGTGTCATGCTTATCGTAAACATTCATTGTCATCGTGACAGGACCAGTATGTAAAATTTCAGCTCAATCGGACATCGGAAAGTGAGTCAAATTTAAGTTGCAACATTCCACCTTCACTTACATACATTGCAAGTTCAATAAAAGCTTTTAAAAATGTTAGCAATATTTTTATTACTGCCGTTATGACGTACGGATGTTCTTTTTTATCTATAAAATATTTTTGTCACCTCGTCGCAATATATATGGGAATTTTTTAGATTTCTAGAGAGCACTGTCATATCTTGTACATACAAGATGTGACAGTGCTTTCTAGAAATCATTCAATATATCATTAAGGTATGAGCCTTTACACTTTAGCTTCATAAAGCTGGCCTTGGCCTTCATAAAGCCTTATTGGGCTATATGAGCTATATGTATGCAACTTCTATAAATCTTTTTATAGAAGCTACATTTATCTGATTTAACCGCAATATTGAAACCTACTTGAAAATACAATCATAATACGCGTGTAAAAAAATCTAAGACAAATCTGGCATATGAGTAGCGGTGAGAAGAAAGTGACCGTAATAACTAGTAAGTGTACTGAGTAATAAATACATATATTTAAATATTCATGGGTAACTAACTGGCAATTATTAAAATTTAAATCAAATTATATAGAATACTAGCTATACCCGCCGCTTCGCCCGAGTGAAAATCAGTGTCAAAAAACAAAAGTAATAATAAAATTAATAAATATAATAAATTATCGCGGATTATAGCAAATTAATTTTATAATCACTTTTGTATTATGGATCTCAAAGTAACGCCTACTTCTATAAATCAGTGTCACAAAGTTTTTCGAAGCATTTCTAGGATAAAAATTATATATGTTTCTACCAAATGTTGCTCCACAACTTCCTCTATCCTCCAGTGAAAGCTCGATTAAAATCAGTTAGGCCGTTTCTAAGAATGTACATTTAAATTAAACCTTCCTAAACGATATCACTATCTTTAAGTAAAAACCGTACAAAAATCGACAGACAGCTTTAGGGACTTTATAATATGTTTAGTTATGTGAGTGAAAGTGCAGTTTATGTTACGTAGACAGGACACGAAAACAAAAAGAAATAATAAAAATGACAACATATATATAAATATTATAAAGGTGTATATATAAAGGTATACTTTATTTACCACTTCGATAGTACTTCTGCTTGTTTATAATATCTATCGATCGTTGCTATTTTTCAATAGTAAACTTTAACTATCACCTAGAGTCGAAAGTCTGCAGGTAAAGTAGTGAAGTGGGTAAAGAAGTGTACGTTTCAAGAATATCATTGATTTAAAAATAAAAAAATTAGGTATATTATATATTTCTTTTGATATATATTTCTCATTATTTCTATAGATATATAAATATTTACAATATAATACCTTCTTTGTATTGCATTATCATTGGGATTTAAACTACTATCTACTGGTATTCCTTTAAAACATGCACTCTAGAAGTGGTCTTGTGATAGATATTATTTAGTTTGATAAATTTGAGATTGTGATAATTACACGAAGAAGAATAGGACGTTTTATTCGCTAAAGCTGTCTGTCGCTAAAGCCTTGCTGATTCGCCGGCAGGATCTACCGCGAAAAAATAAATCGTGAAAAAAGAATCGCAAAAAAAAGAAATCGGAAAAAAAAGAAAGGAAAGCTCAGTCAGCTTTCCTTTTATATTCCATAAACAAAATAATATCATAAACCTAATAAATATATATATATATATATATATATATATATATATATATATATATATATATATATATTCGATATTCTACATATTTTCTAATGATATATAAAAATATTTTCATCGAAATCGATGTATTTCAAACAAAGGGAAGACGCCAATTTATCGACGCATGCGCGTAGATTCGGCGCGCGCACTTTTATCATTCGCCTGATAAGCATTCACTTCGACCTCCCGACCGAAACATATTGTTCCTAAAACAAACAATAAAATAGAAATGTAAAACGATTTCGATCAAGATGGGGAACCAGTTTAAAAACGTGGCGATCATAGCGTGCCTCAAAACTTTTCTTTTCTTTTACAACATACTGTTCTGGGTAAGATATTATACATATATTATAAAATTTAAACGTATAAATCCCGATTCCGCTAGTATTCTAAGATAAACATTAACCTTTGTGTTGCGCTTCAACCTCCTCTATCTTCCAGTAAAAGTTGCATCAAAGTCAGTTTAGCCATTCCGAGAATATACTATTAACTTGAACCTTCCTTAAGAACTGCTTTAGATTTAAGTAAAAACCGTTAAACAATCTGTTCAGAAGATTTTGAGAAAATCGATCACACATATATATTAATATATAGACAGGTTTAGGAAACTTTGTTTTATAATAAGTTTAGATAATGTCATCATATATTGATGTGTAGTTCAGATAAAATTAAAGCTAACTTTTATTATTAACTTTTTAACATTTCAATTATAACTACTTGCGCAAGCAATTTAATTAAAATTTCTGTATACAATTGATACTTTCACAAAATGTGAAGTTAAAAACGTTTCCGTTTTCTTTAATGTCAAGGCTCTTTGTGTCCATTGTGTCGGGTTTTGATTGAATGATGCGAATACAATACTTTCACAGCTCTCGGGCCTTCTCATCCTCGTTTTGGGTCTGTGGGCTGAGTTCTATCTTTACAAGTATATGGAACTGTCCCCGGAGTTCTCTGGGACTGCGCCACTCGTGATCATCGGCATCGCAAGCTTAATTGTACTCGTCAGTTCAATTGCTTTCTCTTGCATCATCAAAGGACAACCAGTACTACTTTATGCTGTAAGTGAATTATAATTTACTTCAATCAGGCAGGACAAAGCCGGTATTGCCATTATTTGCCGGTATTGTCTCCTGCCCTTGATCGAAATATTATTTGAGCGACCCCTGAGATACCTGTTGAGACTTTAAACCATTGACTGTAGAAAACAACACGTAATTCTTGTAGGGTAACATCGGAATTGTCGCATGAGCTTCAAACGAATTATTACAAAGGCATAAATAATAAATTATTTTATTGTTCATGTTTTTTATTGTATTGTTTTTTGTTGTTATTTTGTATAAAGCAATGATTTGAATAAATAAATTGTAACTTCACGGATATGATTTTACGCACGTAAATTTTTTTATCCCACTCCTAATTTGTATATAATACATTATATTTTTACATTTTCTACATTTTACGTAATGTGAATGTGAATAATGGTTCTTGCCCAGCAGTAGTATAATAACAGATGTTGACCTGCCGTGTTTAGGTAATCCGGCTTAGTAGAATAGAACACCTTCATTTCTTACCGAGGTGTCTAAAAATCATAAAGTGACACTTCTTAATGTTAGCATAAAACCTACAATTTATCTCACCTCTACTACTAATGTGAGATACTAATTTGTTAAAAACCATAATTAAAACAATACAGTCGAGAATTTTCTGCCCCGTCTATAAAGAATCCTTGCAACACTCTGATGTCGACCACACTTAGAGTGGGATTAGGGCAGCAGAATGATGATTGAATTTTTTAGCAATTCAGTTTTACACTTGACTAAAAAGAAATTAATTTGACAGTACGGCGGAATATTGGCATGCATCTTCATGATGAACGCGGGAGTCGGAGCTTCGGCGGTTTGCTACCGGGACACCTTCGCTAGAGGCCTGCACGATGGACTGACGAAAACTATTATGTCGTACAATCCGCAAAAAGCCAATTTTGACTTCGCTCAATCAACGGTAATAATTCAAATACTTTTAAAGAATTTATTAGAACGTTTATTCTAAGGATTACTTGAAACACCCAGTAAGTACATTAAAGATATTTAAATCTGCAAAACATGCAAAGTATACTCTTCATTGTGATAATAAAAGTACCTATTAGGTTACATATATTAGGTACGTACCTATTAGGTATAGGTTGTAGTTTGTAATACTCGTAAATTTTTACATCACATCAATAAAGAATATATGTATATGTAATGCTAAATGAAGAGTGTAGCAAATTTGTCGTGGAATCTATCTCCTGACGATGCTTCGGTTACGGGGAAAAACTATTGTTGAGATTGTGTGATGGTCGGTGGTGCATGAGTTTTTACGAATTCTGCATGTAACGGGTATGAGAACGAATACAACTCTCTACTAAATGTAGATGCATTACATATATTTTCTTTTATCGCGTATCATTTGACTGGCCCGTTGGCGCAGTGGGTAGTGACCCTGCCTTCAGCTCCGCGGGTCGCGGATTCGATTCCCGCCGAGGGCCAACATTTTCTACAAACAAATTGTTGGTTCTTCGAGCCTGGGTGTATATTTGTATTTAAGTATGTATTTAAAATTATATATGTAATATCTACCAGTTGACCGTCACCCATAACACAAGTATTAAGTTACTTACTTTGGGGACGGACGACCGTGTGTAAGTCCACATATATTCCCATATATTTATATTTTATATTTATATATTATTGCAAAATAATAATTTCATTATTTTATCATATCAAATATGATAAATTGATGTGATGTAAAAATTCATCCTCTTATGAAATTGATGCACTGAATATATTTTCGTTGACGTGAACTCTTATTGTATTATGAAACATTATATAATATAAAAAATGACATATCTTAAACCATTAATCAAAACTGTTTTAAGTTAATCTTCTTAATAATTTAAACTCAATATGCTCAATGGACACTTACAATGTTTCAATATAAGTACTTACTCACTTCTGGTAATTGGATAGTTACGGTCATAAAATCACAATGCTTATAATACATTTGTAAGCAATTTACAATCAACACACATTGTATACAAACGCGTATCAAATTAACAATTTACCTAAACTTATTTTAACCGGTCTCTAAAACAAGCTTTATCAGAGATTTTATTTTCACATAACATTATATTTACAATTTTTTAAGAGCTCTACTTTAAGCAGTATCATCGCACAATCAAAAAATATATAAATATAATATTTTAGGTTATTCTAAAAGCGACGACCTATTTTAACTCCCTATTGTAGAAAAACTGTAAGTTTGCTAAGTAATGATACGCAATTTTACTACTTTTTAGTTGTAAGGAACGAAATATGAAGCCCCGCATAGTCAATAGTTAAGTCACCATGGATCCAGACTGGGCTGGAAAATAACTTCAAAATGGATGAGGATAGTTGACAAAAAATGCATTTTGTAACTGACAAAGAAATACCTTTTGTCAACTACGGTATGAATATAATGTTGGCTATATGCAACATTAAAAATTGTTTCCTCAAGAGAAAGAATGAGATATTTACTCATTTGGGGTCACATTCGTTTTTCGGTACCGCATTCGGTTTCGCATAACTGTATAAAACACTTAATTAAGTAACGTTAAATCATAAATAGGTTTCATATAACTTTAGGAGCATCAGAATCGTCCTACTAAAACTACATAATTATTAAATATGTTATACCTTATAAATAGAATAAGAGAAGTTTGCTATTTTATTTTAATGGTTTACAAAAACAGTTGCAGTGCTGTGGCGTCTCTAATTATACGGACTGGATGCGGCTGTCTCCCCAACGGGTGATTCCGATCTCGTGTTGTCTTGATAAACAGAGATGTGTAACGGCCAACTACAGCGACGTTTTCCAAAAGGCAAGTGACATACAAAGATAATGTAAAAAAAGACGAAAGGTAAAACTATTTATATTTGGTTTAACCACCTCTGTGACGCAATGGTACGTTTAAAAAAAAAAAAGTAAAGTAACAGCCTGTTACTATGCCCACTGCTGGGCTAAGGCCTCTTCTCTCCGTTTTTGGAGAGAAGGATTGGAGCTAAGACCTACCACGCTGCTCCAATGCGGATTGGCAGGTTACACATATCCCTAGAATTCTCTAGAGATATGCAGGTTTCCTCACGGTGTTTTCCTTCACCGAAAAGCGTGTGATAAATTGCAATTATCAATTAGACACATAAGTTTTAATAGAAAAACTCATTGGTGCCTGCCCGGGGTTTGAACCTATGTCGTCTCTAGAGAGTCGCACGGTCTCACCGCTAGGCTATCACATCTTATGGTACGTTTATTGGTCTCAAAAACAAGAGTTCCAAATTTATTTAAATCATGTGTTATCGAAAATAAGACTAAATAAGAATAGCAAGCTCAATGCTGCATGCAAATGAATGCTGAAGTAGCTATGGGCGGGGTACATAGTGCGGAAAACCGATGGGCATTGGAATCTTAAGGTTTTGGAATGGCGACCGTGCACCGGTAAACGCAGCATCGGTAAACCTTATGCGAAACCTTAATCTTACGAGGTGGACAGACGACTCAAAAAGGTTTCGGGGAGCCGCTGGCTCCAACCGGCACAGTTGGTGACCTATGTCCAGCAGTGGACGTCCAATGTTTGACGAAGAAGTCAGACTTTGTTGGCAGAGTATACTCTGCCACCCTATCAATCCAATTGTTATTTTTTATGATTAACAGTTCTAACGATATCGTTATAGAGTTAGAATCCGACACAAGATATCCAGTCATAACTCTTTGTCTAGATTTACGCCGTGTGGTATCCGGCACAATAGAATAGACCACCCTCATTTCTTACAGAGGTCTCGTAAAAGGCGACTAAGGTAAGCTGACGTTAGGCAGACGGCCGGTCGTAGAATACGTAACCAAATCATGTGACAATATGTTTGTAACATGTCGTGCCGACCCCACTTAGAGTGGGATAAGGGCAGGAGAATGATGAACTCTTTGTCTAGATTTATCCAGATTGGACGTTTCTCGCCTTGAACTGTATATATGTAGTTTCAGTGTAATATCATTTTCTTTGATATTAATTGAATCAATGTTCCCTTATGTGCATAGAGTTATTATACTAGATTAGAAGAGCCATAGGTAAGCTTGTATATGAGAGTGTCACAATAAATAATGAAAGGGAAAATGAACTTATATACTTTTCTTTGTCTAATCACACATAAAAAAGAGAGACAGATCGATACTCTCATTTGCTTTCTCTTTATTGTTATAGGGCACATTATAGTCTGGCTTCCCTACTTTAGTATAATAACTTTATGTTTATTGCTTGTGTGCATGATACTGGTGGAGACTGGAGGCGTCTTGGGATACGTGTGGTGACTTGTCCTGCATATGACACGTGAATTTTGACTGCTTCATAAGTTCTATGAATCATTTAATCAAACACATACCTATTTTTTAGGGTTGCTACGAAGTTATTATGGAGTATCTTACAGACAACTTGAATATTCTATTTGGATTGGCTATTGAAACCGCGCTTTTGCCTTTAATTGGAGCGATGTTGTGTTGCCTTCTCGCAAGATACATTGAAAAATCTCAATACGATATCATCAATTGAATATACGACTGGCCAAGTTAAGTATCTACCATGAATCTCATGACTGAATAACTATTTAGAGTATTTTATTGCATTTGTGAATCACTTTTAGTGATAAAAATTAATTTAAAAAAATGTATGTTTCTATTTTCTTCTAGATTTATAGTTTAAGTGTATACAAAATTAAGATGAAAAAACGTCATTACCTATTAATATTTTCAAATAATTATAATAAAAAAAAACATACAAAACTATTCTATACAAACACTATAGAAACAAATAATGTAACTTTATAATGGGGGGGGAGCAAAATAAAAATGGACACGACCCTTTTTTTAACCCTTTCGCTAAAGGTATTTTAATGCAATACTTGATTTCGGTGCCAAATTTAGCGCAAAAAGCAAATTCTTCAATTATTACGGTAAATAGGTTAGGTTATAAATTTACTTTAACCTTAACCTTAAGTTATAATTAAAAGTTACATAGGGGGCATAAAAAGGGCTCAGGTGTGGGTATGGCACAAATAAGATTGGAAAACACTGATGAACTATTTTAAGTATAAAAATGCCCATTAAAAAAACTATTGCACTTCTTTCTCCATAAAACTTTATAATATTTATATAAATAAGATTTTAAGCCATTTTTCCTTGTAACAAATATATTTAGTGAAATAAATTACTATGAATATTATACTCTTTTTTTTGTCCTTACCACCGTACCATATTCAATTTAGTATATAACTTATTGTTTTTACATTATAAAATCTAAAAATGTAGCATTTAGTATGTTAATATTTTCTTTATTAATTTAAGGATTTTATTAATTTATTTATTTGAATAAATAAATAACAAAAGAAATGATGTAAAAAAATTAGACTCATATTAATATAACATTTAATAACTTTATTTAATCCAAATTACAAGACAGTATATCAACCATTTTTAATTATATACAAAGTTAATCTAATAAAATAAACTTAGTCACTATCAGAGCTTGCTTTCTCTTCTTTTTGTTCAACAGGTGCTTCTTGCTTATAATGACGATATTCTGGCTTCAACTCCCACATATTTTTATGGGGATTTTTCAAATTATAATTACATACTTCTTTCAATATCTCTTTTAGGTACACAATCGGTTGTCTAGTAATCTGAAAAATAATAATATGTACAGATTAGAATATAAAACATAAAACCATTTTTTTAGTTATGAAAAACATATTTTATAATTATTATTAATTAATAACACATTAGAATTTATCCATGGGCCAGCTACAGAATAATAATGGATATTCTCTTGTACAATGCTAATTCACAATTCACCCAGAATGTTTCAATGACCTGGAACAAAAGACTTATAGATACACTTTTAATATAATTTGTTGTTGTACCTTTTGTAAGTCTTTAATATTGTAATACTGGTGCTTTTCAAATGCTGCAAACAGTACATTGAGCACTGCTTCTTTGTCATCGCGAGCCTTTTTACCTTCTGCTTTCTTTCTCTCCTGATACTCAATCTAAAAACAAACAATAGTTAGATGTTAAATGATATCATGTCTATGAAATATGCAAAATTTAAATGATTTATAAAGCTTACCAACTTTACTGTTATTAAGATTTTTACAGATACTAAAATAATAATAACTGTTCCATTCAAATAGTTGAGAAGAATGAGTATAGATTACTTATTATCGGATAAGTTAGCTTCAGGTAATAAAAATAAGTAAAAATATTTATGTAGTGATACATACATTATGTTTATGGTCTGAAACAGGTTTGAAATTTTGAACTATTCTTTCTAGCTGCTGCACTTGTCTTTGAGGCATAGAAGCTTTTCTAATGGACTCTGACTTAAGCTTGTAATAAGTGGGATCTGCATATGGTCTACATTCTAATTTTTGAACTATTCTTCCTTCCATGTAAAGTTTTTCAGACTCTGGCACAACTGCATCTGTATTGGAAGCTGTAAGAGATTTTTAAATTAGGATGATTCAACTGTCATTCTGAACAATCTTTCACACCATTACATGTCAAAACCTTACAGGTCATTGTATAATTACCACTGTAAATTTCCTTTTTTGCCTAATATCTACCACAACAACCTTTGCGCTAATTAACTTAACAGTAAAGGAAAGAATTGTGATGATATCTGTATGTGAAAATGTATAGTATATGATAACATGCCTATTTCCAAAGAAGTATGGCATGAACCTAATTACAAATCTCCTGAAGAAGACCAACAGTAGAATAGTAAAAGTGTTATAGTTTAGATGTAAATAAGGCATGTGTATAATTCAAGTAAGTTATGTTTAAAGGATATATGTAATAATTTTTTATTGGATACCTTGATTTCGCATTGATTTACACGTTTACTCTGTACAAGGCAAACCCTGTTTACAGAAAGTTTTACTTCCATTAAAACAATAAATTGGTGTCAGTGTCTGTTTATATGCAAGAATGTGAATTTCTAATCGTCATCAGCAAAGTCATACATACGGACAGCATGTGAGAATACTCCTAAAGATTGTCGCGTCACATTCGAGACATCAAGACGGTGTTCTTTAGGTATTGATTGTTCCCCAGGGTCTTTTAAACACAAAACACCTTCAGAAAGTGACAGCTGTACTTGTGTCTTTTGGCCAGGAGCACGGGAAATCTTTAGTTTACCGACTTCAATTTCACCCGGAGCTTTATCCCACTTATTAGCTATGTACTTTGGTACTTTTACAAGCCAAACACCCCGTCCAGTATTTGACAAATCCAGTTCGCGGTCAACGTGAGGCATGTTATGATTTATACTCATACTTTAATTCTTCAAAGATACCACTAATTTAAATCACAGATTCAGAATTTATTGTTTATATTTATTTTAAACTATAATATATATCAATGACATAAAGAATTAAATATATAGTATATACGACGTAGACAGAAATCTTTGCTTACAATCACGAAATCGAAATATGTCAAAATAACAGATTAATTATTTAATAAATATTTATTTTGTACTGTGTGCCGCACAATCCACAGAATAGACCTAAAGAATTAGCTAATAAATTAATAATAGAGTAGGTATGTATATTTATGTATGTATATTTGGTACAAATAATATCTTTAACTAGTCTGCGGTAATACTGCAGTCTGTAACTTTGACACGATACTAGGGATTAACTTTGAGAGGAAAAACGATTAAAAATTTGCAAATATCGATTAACTGAAATACCTAATAGTGAAAAAATTTTCGTATTACAAAAAAGAGCCATACGTGGCATCTACAATTTAAGTCCGCGTGATTCCCTGCGAGAGAAGTTTAAGGAAATAGGTATTCTTACATTTGCTTCACAATATATTTTAAACAATGTAATTTTTGTACATAAAAATATAAAGAATTATAAAACGATAGGTGATGTATATAATAGACAAAGTAGGAACCGACATAAGCTTGCGACTCCTGCTTTGCGCCTAGCAAAAGTACGTAAATCGTTTGTGGGTATGGGTATAAGATTCTATAATAAAATTCCGAAATCAATTTTGGCCATGCCATTACAGCAGTTTAAAACCACTGTTAAAAAGAGGCTGATACAGAAAGCCTACTATACTGTTGAAGATTACTTAGATGATAAGGATGTGTGGATATAGGTGCACCTCTACCCTGTACAAGACAGTAATAAATAAATGTAATTAGTTCTAAGATTTATATTTTAAAAAGAGCAACCGCCGAGTTTCTTGCTGGCTCTTCTCGGTAGGAACAGCTTTCCGAACCAGCAGTAAAGTTGACGATTCAAAAGCACTTGTTTACAAGTTTACTTGAATAAAGAATATTTTGAATTTGAATTTGAATTTGAATTTAATGTCTCTTTCTGTAAATTTGGAAAGTTGTTTTTTTTTGGATATAATGAAATTACCATAAAAAATGAATCGATATTAATAAGTAATAAGAATAATTAGCTAAAGTGGACTGGTAAGAATAGAAAATAACACAGATGTTTTCAAAATTCGATTAAAATGGAATTATATTCCACCTACACATTAAAACCTACACCTCATAAAACTACACTTATTTTATCTATAAATCAAGAAAAAAAGAGTTAAAAATAGAAAAATTGGATATTCTACCTAATTATTATTATGGACTATATATCGTTAAAACAATCGATTAATATAAAACAAATTCACATCTCTAGTCTCTACACCATACTGTTTGACAAATGAGTAATGACACAGAAACAGAAATTTGTTGATGATGGTGAAAGAGTAATATTTGAGTTGGTTTTTGGTGAGCTCTAATATGATACTTGTATCTTATTAGTTAGATGCGATAAAATATATATAAATGCCACAAAATATGCATTTAGCTTAGTTGTGATAGCAATGCGAAGACATGTTTGGCTATAGCAAAGAAGCAGTGCGAGTGAAAGTGAAGGTTTGTATTGTTATAAATGCTATTCAAAGAAACGTATAGTGCGCGAAATATGTCCTTGTCTTTCTATGCCCTATAATATGTTTTAAAATAAAATTATATATTATTATGGAGCATTTCGATTGCTTTATTAATAAGTTTATTTTCTATCCAGAAATGCGAAGGCAAATTGCAACCGGAATTAAGAAAATTTTCAGTGGATCCTCAAATAACTTCATTAGAAGTTTTACAGAGCATTTTAGTAAAAGCATTTGATATAAAATCAGACTTCACTTTATCATATAAAACTGTTGATGACTATGGACAAGAAATTTATTTACCTCTCTTATCTGATTGGGATTTGGATGCTGCTTTTCTCAAGTAAGTTTGATATGATCAATACTATAAATGATAGCAGTAAGTTAGTGCTCTGTCGGATATATTTTTCCCTTTAATGCTTAAATTAACATTATTTTAGCTATGTTATACATAATGGTCATAAATATGGTTCTCATAATATCTACAATTGTACTCAATTCTAAATACATTGTTTATATCTTTATTTTTAAAAGGTATTTTTCTTAACACTGTAAATGTGTAAATAAAAAGTATGTACTGAAACAGCTGTTTGAGTATAACCTACTACATAAAATTATTTAGATTTATTAACTATAATAACATAGTTTTTGTTATTATATTATTGAATATAATATAAAATCAATAGTGAATAATAAACATATGTTGTATACAAATATTTCATGGTTTAACATTATATTACAAAATGCTGTGATCAGGTAGCACTTAATCTATATTTTCCATTCCCTCCCCACTACAGAATAAACTGTTGTGTAAAGATGAATGTAATCTGCTATACAATTATGTAAAATTTTAATATTAAACTAGTATGTTAATTAAAATCAAAATTTGCAATTTTGTTCTTTATTTGTTAGACCCATATGTCTTGATAAAATGTTATTGAGGTTTTTATTTTATAGAAAGGGTTTTTTTTGTTAATATTGACTGACTGGCCCATTGGCGCTGTTGGCACTGACCCTGCCTTCAGCTCTGCTGGGTCGGCTCTGCAGGTTAGATTCCTGCTGAAGGCCATTTTCTATAAACAATTTGTTGGTTTATCTAATCTGGGTGCATATTTGTATTTATTTTATATATTTAAAATTATATATCTATGTATTTATTTAATTAGTTGTCATCCATAACACTAGTATTAAGTTACTTACTATGGATAGTAACAGCAGCATGTGTAAATATATTTTAGAAGAATAGAAGAATATTAATAGGAGAAACAAAATTGTATTCATACTATTAAAATTGCACATTTCTTGAATTGGCACCATTGTTTTTCTTAGGGCTCATAATATAGCATTGAATCAGAGGTCAGAACCATGTGTGCAGTTAAAAGTAGATATGAAACCATTTGCTGAGGCTTCAGAAGACTGGGAGCCTCCTGTTGTATCTTCAGCGACTATCACCCAAATTAATAAAGAGCAACCTACTGTATATCAAGCTGCACAAATCGAAAAACAAGATACTCAGACTGGCTTCCAAGGACTATTTATGAACCAGGTAGAATGTAGTGTATGAAATTTTCCCATAATATGAGTGAAGTCTATTATCGATTTTAACCTCTTGTGATATATTTAGATAGTAGATGTCTCTTGGGGAGAAATTGTTGATATTTTCATAAAGTTGCACTGTTAATTCTAATGCATATTTGGCACACAGCTAAATGTTAAATAAGGCTCTTAAAGTTTAACATTGAATAAAAAACGTCAGCAGCAAAAGGGTTAAATTGGCGACAAGTCTATTTTTCGAATTTTCCCATGTAAGGAAACACTAACACTGGTTTAAAAATGATATCTACAGTTTACAGTTATTATTACAGAAAAACAAAAGTTTTTATTGCATATAGGGTTAAATTGATTTAGACTAACTATCAAAACTTGAAAATATTGCCAGGGAGAAAATTTGTATGAGCCCAAATTTTATAATGAAGATTATAAATTGAACCACCAATTTGCTAGTGTTTTCTTCACATATACCTCACATATATAATATTGTTATAATGGTATACCACACTCAATTTACATGTATAAAATTAATTCCCAATAATTATGTATCCATTTGTATGGACAAACTTACCTTGATAAGCACTATAAGTCAATTAATAACTAAAAATATTTACATAATAGAAAATTGTTGATCAGACTAATCTCAGTAAGATGCATTGGGAATTCAGCCCATTACCTGAATGGGAACAAATTTTCCCAGACAAACTTGTCCAGATGACTGCTAAATCAATTCATTTTTCAAAATATTCTCATAGTAGAATTTTGAATCAAACTGTCGCTATTTCATTGTGATGTATCAGGAATTCAGACCATATTAAATAGTTTTACAAAATGTTTACATTTAATTGTGATTTTTATTATAAACAGATTTAATTTAAAAACTTTACTTATGGTATATTATGCTTGTTCTTCTTATATGACCTTTAATTTAGAAAGGAATTAAAGATGTTTAAATGTCCTACATATATAACCTTTAACAGAGGAAATTGTAATAATTTGCAAGTCATAACATGTAAAAAAAATTGTATGATTTATTTTTACAGGTTGAAAAAACGTTTAATATGTTTTCGAGAGCACTTAATCTTTACGATGATCCTACAACTCCGCCGCGGCCACCACTTAGCGACATTGAATTTAGAGCGTTCTTAGATGCAGTTGGACAAATCAATAATATATCTAAATTAAGAGAAGTTATCTACTGTGGTGGCATAGAACCAAGTTTACGGTAACATATTTTACAGAGCAGATTCACATAAATTCTCTTTAACCGTTTTAGTGCCGGGCTGGCCGGCAAGAGATGCCTTTGCGAGAATAACCAGCAGAATGTCACAGTTTAACTAGGGTTTGGGAAAATGCTCATAAGCACCAGACGAGAAACAATATTTACACGTTTCAAAATGCAATATCTACAGATTTATTGTGTTATGTATTAAAATTGTGATAGAGTTTTCCCGCAATGCGAATAGTATACTGCTACAACGCGCTAGCCGATATATCGGTTCTGGCACTTCTCGTAAGCGCAACCAGAGCCGATATATCGGCTACCGGCACTAAAAGGGTTATTAACATTGGTAAACTGAAATTTAAAACATATTTTTTTAAAGGTTTTTCTGTTGTGTTATAAAATTCATAATATCCTTTAAAAAAGTACATGAAAAAAAATCGTAACTTCTAGCTGAAAACTACATGTACAAATTAAATTCTTTGCAGGAAAGTTGTTTGGAAACATATTTTAAACGTTTACCCAGATGGAATGACTGGCAAAGAAAGAATGGATTATATTAAGAGAAAAGCAAATGAGTACTATGCCCTTCGATCTCAGTGGAAGGACAGCATTCAAAAAGGCATGGTGAGTTTATTTTACTGATTAAAATTTTCAAGACTCTATGGAAATAAAGAAAACCTTCAAAACCCAAATCTTTGCATCCCAACTGTGCATGTTATACTAATTATTGTCATTTATTTTTCTTGAAACCACATCCTTATATTTTTTTAATATTTGTTATTACAAAAAAAAAGAATTTACGTCGGCCGGAAACAGTTCAATATCCCGAGCTAACGGTCGTTAGGGCTCCAGAGTGAGGACCTCTCCTCAATGTCCTTGACAATACATGCCGTTTCAAGCAATACTGCCTTCTGCATTCGACTCTTGATCCAACTATTTAGTGAAAGCCTCTGGAGATCTTAGTCGAGGAACTTCCCAATTAGACCGTTAACCAAACAACAATAGGAACTATTATTAAGTCAACACTCCATAAAGCGGTTATCTCATAAAAAAGGGTCTATATATTTAGTCAATTTTACTTTTTTCCGCTTTGTGTAATATCATGTGGACCTGTCTCCTAATACTATATCAGGTTTATTGGCAGTGATAATTGACTGATCCCAGTTGAGAATAGCAGATATAATATACTAACATTTATTATTATACGAATATAACCTTTAAGAAATCAAATTCAATTCTTTTGGAACTTTAAAATATGGAATAATTTTAAAATCGTCATTTATATTCAAATTCAAATTCAAATAAATCTTTATTCAAATTGGCCTATTACAAGCACTTTTGAATCGTCAAATTAAAATTAAATTGAAGCTACAACTGGTTCGGAAAGGTGCTCTAACCGAGAAGAACCAGCAAGAAACTCGGCGGTCACTCTTTTAAAAAATAAATATTACAATTTAGTATTAACTATTGTTAACAAACTTAGATTATACTATCGTCTAGTACATAGCTGATCGCAATTTAGTTCCAAGCTTTCTTATCATTGACATAGTCTTCAACATTATAGTAAGCTTTATTAATGATAGTCTCTTTAATTGCTTTTTTGAACTTGTGTAAAGGCAAGTCCAAAATAGATTGAGGAATTTTATTATAGAAAAGTATACCGAAGCCCACAAACGATCTACGTACTTTCTGAAGCCTTAGCCTTGGTATTATTAATTTATTTCGGTTTCTAGTTTGCCTATTACTAATATCGCTTTTTTTATTAAAAAGATGTATATTTTGTTTCACAAACACTATATTATTATAAATGTATTGTGAAGCTACAGTAAGAATACCTATTTCTTTAAATTTATCACTATAGCTCTTTAGTCTTAAAAGGTTGCCAACCTCTGGTCTAGTGGTTGGAGCACATATTTATGTTATTCGGGAATCAATGTAACTACAGATTATTTTTGGTATACGTATAACCCGCCCACCTGTAAGCAAAAAATCTAGCAACGTGATAATTTTAGGTCCAAACTCTAACTACTCACTTTACGTCAAATTTTATGTGATAATTAAATGTAATTTTGTTATAAAGGTAAACCCTGACTTAGCCTACGTGACAAGTATGGTGCGTAAAGATGTTCTGCGTACTGACAGACATCACAACTTCTACGCGGGAAGCGACGATAACCAGAATATTGCGTCCCTCTTCAACATTCTCACAACGTGAGTTTATTATTTTTTTTTATTCCTTAAAAAACTATTTTCTTAGTGATAATAAGTAGAAAAAAGTAAGACACATTATCAATCAGTCAAGGTGTATTATTTTAAAGAGAAGTATTGCGATAAGGTCTATTTTGCTATTAACAAGGTGTCCTACAAATATGGGGATAGAACAAATCTATGACCAGTTGACTAAATAATATCGTTGATCTAAATAATATTGGTATGCATTGCGAGATGTCTCAGATTCTGTGACTCTAAGTCAGATTCATGAATCTAACACGTGTCTGCTATTTACTGAAATATAAATATTAATTTTAAGTATTTCACTAAGTTATTCCTTTGGTACAGGTACGCTTTATACCATCCGACAGTCAGCTATTGTCAAGGTATGTCAGATTTAGCTTCACCACTACTCGTGACTATGGGCGATGAAGCTCACGCCTACATTTGTCTTTGCGCTCTCATGAGTAGGCTATATCCCAACTTTCTTTTGGACGGGGAAGCTATGACGCTTAAATTTACACATTTAACCGAATCATTGCAAGTGTACGATCCAGACTTTTATAATTATTTAAAATCTCAACAAGCTGATGACCTACTGTTTTGCTATAGATGGCTGCTTTTAGAAATGAAGCGTGAATTTGCTTTCGATGATGCGCTCAGAATGCTAGAAGTGCTGTGGGCCTCCTTGCCGCAAAAAGCACCAGCGAATGAATTATCGTTAAAGGAGAGAGACTTTGATTCCAACGTAGAAATTGATATTGACCCCACTCCTCAAAGTCCGTTAGTAAAAGCGCCGCGAGAAAACGCTTATACTAAAGTGTGTGCAATACGGCGTCAAAGTTCGAGCTTCAGCTTGGCCAATATAAAAGTGCCAAAACTAGCCACTACGAAACTAACTAACCATAGTTTAGATGAAAACGCCACACGACAAATATTAAACAATTCCTCTTTAAAACATGCTAAGGAGTTCCAAAGTTTAGACGATACAATGTTAAAACCCAAAAAGTTATCCAACGAAAATATTACCGATAAAAATATAGATATAAATACGAATTCAAACGATTTAAAGCCGAGTATCAAAAGAGAAATGAAAAGTGTGCCTGAACATGGAAAAGTTTTAGAAGTCCCGGACCCAACGATGGAATGGTCGAGTACTGGGAACTTGTCGAACGGCACATTACACACCGAAACAAAAGATACACCATTAGGAAACCAAATAAGACTACTACGAGATAAAATATCTGTTCATAACAATAGATTTTTTTCTTCTTTAGACACTGTCGACGACTCTGCATGTCCAGATACTAATAAACCCCAAGTTAAAATGATCAAAAATCTAAACGAGTTTCTTAACTTTGCTACTGGAACTAAATGTACAGTTAAACAAGAAAAACTTCAGAGGACTCATTCGGCTATTGAGCGAACTCGTTCGAAAGACTGTCCCAAAATAACTTTAACCAAAACATCGTATGATGAAATCGATTTGACGTCATCGAACATTAAAAATCTAAGAATGAATAAAATTAGTAAAATGAGTTTCGACACTAACGACGGTAGCAGTCCAGATGACTCGCAAGAATATTACCCTATGACGACCTCTATGACAAGAGAACTAAGACTTGAATTAGAACATTTGGATCGACAAGTGTTCGGCCCGTCGTATATTAATCGATGTAGTATGATATGTGATTCGCCGTCAGAGTCGACGAGTACTGAAGAAAAACCGGCAGCTTTATATATAGAAACTAAAGCAGATTGCATTGCGACCGATGCACTAGAAATACAAAATGAAGTAGCAGAGCCTATAGATATTATGAAAAAGTCACCGTTACTTGATACTATGAAATCCAATGCAAGAAGTGCTGAGGACATATACCTATGGGAAAATCCACTGCACCGAAACACTTCAACAACCAGAACTACAGCCAGTTGTCCACAAACACCTGACGAACAAGCCGAATTAGATTTCGACGGTGACACAGGTGAAATATTCGAAGAGCATTCTGGGAAAAAATCCATAACACCTATAAGGTTACTGAGGAAAAATCACTCTTTGGAACGTCAAGAACCTTACAAAAACATAACACATTCCGTCACACATTCCAGCGAATCCGATTCCTCCGAAAAGGACCTCGTCGAATCCATTGATACGCCTACTCTTAAAATCAATCAGCAAGAGATTAGTTTGAAATCCCACAAATTTTTCTCTAACATGTCACAAGAATTGGAAAATGCGAAAAAGAATTGTGAATCTTTACTAAACGTCAAACAGTCGAACTTGCAGAGTGTGGCGTCTACAATAAACAGTTTTCAAAAAAAATATGAGGTTTTCAAACCGCCCGCTCAAAGAAATACAAGCGTTCAGCCAACCGGTGCTGAAGGTTCTGTTAAAAACTGCATTAGTAGTCTTCCGTCGCCAACAGTTTTTGGCGGTGGGAATCCATTCCTAATGTATTTATGCCTGACAGTATTGTTACAGCACAGAGATTATATAATGAGAAATCGCATGGACTATAATGAGTTAGCGATGCATTTCGACAAAATGGTACGTAAACATAACGTTAACAGGGTATTGAATCAAGCGCGGCAAATGTACGCTCTTTATTTGAAGCAACAAGCACACAAGACTGGTGATGTTACTACTTGAAGTTATTTTTCTTTGGTGACAGTTTAGATCTTATATAAATTCTTTTTATTGCTCAGGATTTATTAAATATAAGTAAGTTTTAAATTACTGCGTCAAATGAATATTATAAATAATTTATAGAATTAGGCGTTACTTTGCGGAGATCCATAATTCAAAAGTAATAATAAAATTATTTTGCTATAATCCGCGATACAGTAAATAGAAAATATATATAGTGTTTGATGTATAGTGGACTATCAGTATTTTCATACCCGATACGTGCAGGATTCGTAAACACATGCACACTCCACCACGACAAAATCGCAAAGCTTTGCGATTTTATCGTGGAGTCTATCTCCTGATGATGCTTCGGTTGCGGGGCGAAACGATTGTTGAGTTTGTGATAGTGAACGTGTGTAGTGTGTATTGTGGTGGCAGTGGTGGAGGTTTGTGCATGTGTTTTTACGAATCCTGCACGTATCGGGTATGAAAATACTGATAGTCCACTATACATTAAACACTATATATATTTTCTATTTACTGTATCGCGGATTATAGCAAAATAATTTTATTATTACTTTTGAATATTATAAAGATGAACGTAATATGCATTTCGAGGGAATGATATCGGTGAGATTATGAAAAATGTATGTGATGTCCCTTAATATATTAATAACAGAGGCCTTATTTTAAGTCTTTAATTTTAGTGATTAGGAATGAGATGCTTTAAAATAATAGTGGCCGGTTTTAATACTTAAATTTGTTTTGTCTATAGCTTTAATTATGAAATCAATAACCTTGCAATTTATGAAATTCGTATCGAGCGATACTATGCCACATTGCAATTTATACAAACGAAACAAGTTTTCATCTAAGCCAAAATATTTGTAATATGTATAATAATATGAATGAAAATGCATATAATGAAATAGAAAATCTTAAATTGAATTTCACGACATATGATTATTGGTTAATGTAGTGGTGGCATTTTAATTTATATTCGTCATTACCTTCATTTGTATCGCGCAAAATTTTCGAATGTATCGAAGGATTTTTGAAATATTCTTTTTCCAAAGATTGGGTTTGAACGCCTATTGTGATATTATTTTATTTTAGTATTTTATATTTTTTTATTATCATCGATTATAATTTCATCTAGTGTGAGTGATAACAAATTGCACAACTCTTCAAAATTATATTACATATTGGAATGTAAGATAACGAAATAAAGCATTTAAGGCAGTTTAAGTTTTATATATTTAAGAAATATAATTACAATAAACAATTAAAGTAAAGATTTAATAAAATATTCTACTAACCTTCTATATTTAAAATATGTTTTAGTATCTCTTCGTTTGAGTAGGTATATCATTTTACTTGCTATATGATGTATAAAATTTGGTGATATCTTAAATTCATATATATAACAAATATATCATGTTAAGCCGACTGAACGTCCTCCATTTATTATATATGCATTACTCACTGTTCCTTTGCCTCTTCTTAAATCTAAGCCAGCGAAATCGCGTTTTGCATTGTCGATATTGTCTATGCTCAGACACTTGCATGGTCTAGCTAAATCTTCTCTCTCAATCTTTATGGTTTATATCATCATTTTCTTATTTTTTCTTCTCAACCTATGGACTTCTAATGAACATAAATCTCTTCAAACAAATTTCACGCCAGAAATTTTGTGACCCTTGGATCGGGCGATTGCCAAGTAAATTTTTGACACCGTCCCTATTTAATAGAGGGGTACCGACATTTGCAAGATATTGTGACCCAAAAGTCCATCGGTAATACAAACGATGTGCTAATAACCATTGGTGTAATTATTTCCGTTAAAATAATATTTTTCGGATTATTTAATTTTCAAGTGTAAAAGAACACTAAAACATATTTTAAATATAATGTCAGCTAGTTGGTTATGCTAAAGAAATGTACAATAATATATTATTTAATGTCAAATAATAGAATACTTGGCCCACTGCTGCTTCTCCATATTATTTATGAGTGATATAAAAATATCAGCTGTGTTCATAAACATTTCAATTCGCTGATAGTTCAATTTACGAAGCGCCCAATGTTAAAGACATTAAGAATGGATATCGAATGCTGTGCTTAATTTATTACTGTTATAAATTCGAATAAGAATATATAACCTTTAAATAAAGGATATTATGAAGCAATCATTTGTGTATTTGTATAAGACATATTTTTTATTTTCTACCCAACCTTGTGTAGTCAGTGGCGTAAAGTACACCCCGTACTGCTTGATACGGGATGATGAAAATGAGGAAATTTAAATCATATTATTAACAATGCAGTCCGATTTCACTAATAACTCTTTGACACGAATATGACTGATTTATTTACAATCATATAAATATACTAGAATGATACGAGTAGGTTTAAAAAAGGGGATACCTGAGTATAGAGGAAGGACATATTTTACTACGGTTCTCTGACTAGCTACAACACTAAAGTCATAATGCTTTTATATTTTTTAACAACGATATTTCTTTTTTAACTGTTTATTTGTGGGTTATGGTCTACATCCCACTTCTGAATACAATAACGATTTCATTTACTTATTCAATAAAAAAGAAGCAATTTTCTCAAAAGTCAGCTCATTTGATCTCTTTTAACAACATAGCACAATATTTTTTATATTACTGACCAACAATTAAATCGTAACTGAGAAATTTGTCAATATCAAAAAGATTTGACCTAATATCTAACTACATACGTAGGTAGGTACTAGACTACTATGACTGATACCGAATCGTATACCCTAATATCACTTTTTAAACAAGTATCGTTTTCTTTACTTGCATTTTAATTCTTGCGTTAAATCTAGGCAAGAGGAATTACTGAACCAATAGTGGCTTCATTAAGAACTTTTGCACGAGACAAAATCTTGTTAAGTCTTGTGTCTTTACTCCAGTTTTTATAAATAAAACAAAACTAATAATCACTAGTGAATTTATTTCGGCGATTTACAATATCAATTTTACATACTTAACGATACACCTTTCTTTACTCTTTACAAATACGATATCACAACTGCTTCAAATTTAAAATGTCGAATGAAGCACAAAAATTTTCTAAGATAAAAGTAGAAAGAAATTCTTGCTTCCGCTTGCTGATTTAAATAATTTAAAAATAAAAGCTACTGTTAATGGCTTGGTAATGTGTTTACTTCCGCTTGTTGCCTCCACCGCCGGCTAAGATCATGGCAATTCGCATGAAGATATTCAGTACATCGAGGTACACGGAAATCGCTCTGAAAATAATAAAAAATTAAACGTCTGATATTGGATATAAAAAACTGTGATTAATATATATACTTAACAAGTAAAGTTAAAAAAGCTTCGCACAAAATTTAATATCCCTACTGTTAACCGTTGAGAGGTTCCCTCATCTGGAGCTAATTCTGGCAGCAGCTCAGGTTATGCTTATCATAAACATACTTATCATCAGTACTGGACCTGTATGCAAAATTTCAGCTCAATTGGACACCGGGAAGTGGGTCAAATTTAACTTGCAAGATTCCACCTTTATGTACGAGTGTCTACAAATTGCATAAAACTTTTAAAAATTAATCTCTACTTCAAATCAAATCAAATCAAAAATGTTTTATTTACAGAGAAACATTTAACTACGTATATAAGAAAATAAAACAATACATAAAACGTACATAAGGTATAAAAAAAACAATAAATAAGGTACGCAGAGAAATGTGACCCTGTAAAAAGAAACACCACTCAGCGTAATTTGAGGGGGTACCTCAACGCTGGTTTTCAGTGGCGACCTCTTACTACCACTAAAATACACCCAGAACGTCAGCGACAGTGTTACATATACTTATTAAGAATTTAATTATAAATATATAAGAAAATTTCCCTTGGTCATTCGCTATTTCTTTATTTGTACCTTATTTTTACGAGGTCCTTATGAAAAACAAAAATTATTGTTCCGCACAAACGTGCGGGCGGATGAAACACCCTCCGAGACCTGGGCCCGCCGTCTCGGCGCCTCAACCTACCTTATGCGGCCGTCAGCTGTATGCGGTCCGGCCTCATGAATAACTGCGTGTATATGTGTACGTGTGTGTGTGCGCTTGTATGTACTTGGCCGATTCCCGAACCCGTTGGCTCGCCTCAGCAGTCTTCCACGGACACGTACTGTCTATTTCTCCCGGCGTATACACTTCACCAACGCGGTTAAATAACACAAATAACACGCGGTGTGCACACAACCTTCGTAAGGTCACACGTTATTGAATCGTCCCATATCGGTAAACAGTAACCCGAACGCGTACTAAAACCGCGTCGCGGTCGCGTCTTATCTTTATAGTATTCGAAACGCTTCACTAATTGAACGCGTCACTTAATGTATAAATAAACCACACCCAAACGCATTACGCGTGTGCGTTTACAATAAGATCGTATACAGGTGCGCGCGCGCGTCCTGTCTTATCGTAATACAAAACGTTACTAAAAACACTACGTAATAAACGCGAGCGGCGAGCGTACACCACACAGCACTCGAATTGACAGTGAAGTCAGCCTCGACGCGAGTTTGCCGATAAGCTCCGCTGGCCGCACGCCAATTTATACAAAACAATTATCATTATTATTATAATTCGAAAGAGAAGCCGCCACATTTCTTGCTGGCGCTATCAAGAGCAATTTTCCTAACGAGCAGTAATAAAAGTTGACTTCAGAAAGCAAGAATAACAAGTTTCAATACTGGAAAGTTGGCACTTACGAGTTAATCGGGTCGTAGGGCTGGAATCCATATGTAGGATGCATTTCAGCTCGTTTAATAATAGCCTGCGTATCGTATAGTAGGAAACCACCAAACACTATCAGACCACCGTACAGACTCAGAGAATATAATCCTGTAATAAACACATCAGCTTTATTTGTGTGTGTGTTTGAAATGACATCTTAAATTGCAAACATTTATTTATTTTTTATTTATTTATTTTTATTGTATAAACAAAAGTCGGACTTATCCCTAAAAGGGATTTCTACCAGCCAACCTATGAGTAACAGAAAGAAAATGAAAAAAAAAAAAAAATTGATGATGGAAAAAAAAGGAAGGAAGAAAAATAAAAATAACGAAACACTATACATAGATTAAAGTTGAAAAATAAATGAATAAAATAATAGATAATAGTGATTATTTGAATTGATTAAAATGTAATTTAATATTGATAATAAGCTAACTTTAATTTAAATGACTTAAAACAGATATTTTTTAGTCTGTGACTTAAATGCTGATAGGGAAGGAGATTTGCGGATTGATACAGATAAATCATTCCACAGCTTTGCACCTTGAAAGCTAAATGATCTCGAGTAAGTCAGTGAGAAGCATTTAGGGAAAGCAAGATCTAATGTATTAATATTAAAATTTTACTTCAATAAAATTAAAATGCAATAAATTAATAAATAAATAAAAATATATGGGACACTTATATTACACACGTGTGCCGTGTGGTATCCGGCTGCATAGAATAGACCACTTTCATCTCTTACCAAGATGTCGTAAAAGGCTACTAAGGTAAGTTGGCGACAGGCAAGTGGCCGGTCGTAAAATACGTAGCCAAATCGCATGGCAATATGTTTGTAACATGCTGTGCCGACCCCACTTAGAATGGGATAAGAGCAGAAGAATGATGAATGATGACTCATATTACACACGTATATACAATAGCACACACGGTCGTCTACCCCCAAACCAAGTAACCTAATACTTATGTTATGGGTGACGGACAACTGGTCGATATACTACATATATAATATTAAATACAAATTTATACCCAGGCTCGAAAAACCAACAAATCGTTTATAGAAAATGTTGGACTTGGCGGGAATCGAACTAGCGACCCGTGAAGCTGAAGGCAGGGTCACTACCCACTGCGCCAACGGGCCAGTCAAATATAATAATATAATATCAATATATACGACTAACCAGGCTTACTTGGAATAGTGCTAAATCGTGAAACTTTTTTTTAATCATAGCACCATTTGTAAATACCAAAGGGTGGATATTTTCAATGACAGCTTAAGCGTATTCAAGAGAGCTACTTTACTTCGGGCTATCAGTGATAAGTGCTAATCTCAAATCTCAGTTGTTTTTTTTTTTACAGGTTGTATTAATTTTCTTTTTTATTCATTCTTACTTTATTTTTAACTTTACGATTATATAAAATTACTATAGTTAAATTATATCTCTCAGTTGTCGTAAATTACTTTGAAAGTTGTTATTACCTTTAATTAAAATACTACTTATTTTAAGTTGTTCAATGTATTAGAGTAATGTGAAGTGTGTATTTTGTTGGTGATCTATAAATAAATAAATAAATATAAATATGACAATTAACGTTAAAAGTGCCCTTTACATAATACTATAATATTTCAGTAAATATACCTGCTCCTAGCGCGGTGGTAGGCGGAAGGAACATGCCAGCAAGTGATGCAGCAAACACAGCTCCCAGGCCCATTGCCAGCGGAGCACGCATGTTGAGGAATTCTCCAGAAGGAGCGCACACCGCAATTGTGCTCAGACCTCCAACGACACCTGCTGTATACCTATTACGATAAAACGAATAGTATAAGTATAGTACCCGGCAATAAATAATGCACATCGAGGCTTAAAGAGAGGAAATCGGCTATATTCTGCTTCATAGAGCAGTCTCTGTCGCACAGACTGACGAACCCGTGTGTGACAGTGACAGTGCTCTATGAAATCGAATTGGCCGGCTGTTTCGTTCTACACATCGATGTGCATTATTTAATGCCGATTACTATTACAGCCTGTTACTATCCCACTGCTGGTGTATAACAGCTAAGACTACAACGCTGCTCCAATGAGGATTGGTAGGTTACACATACCTCCAGAATCCTCTCGAGATATGCAGGTTCCCTCCCGATGTTAACCTTCAAAATCGTGTGATAAATTGGAATTATCAATAAGATACATAAGTTTGTTAACAAAAAGCTTCATACAAGACTGCAGTTTAATAATGTAAAATTGAAAATGTTTAAAAGATTGACCGCCGCGTTTCATGCTGGTTCTTCTTGGTAAGAGCGACATTCCGAACCAGTTATAGTTGTAGTTCATTAATCATATTGATCCTTGACGATTCAAAAGTGCTCGAAAGGGTTTACTTGAATAAAGAATATGTTGATTTGATAAAACTAAATATTATCTAAATCAAAAACTGCTGACATCGAACCATAGTTATTATACTTAGAGTAGGGGAAACATAGGCAGGCTAGTAAGTGACAATGACACAATATAGAGTAAGATCCCAAGGGATCCCAGACATTAATTATTTTTTAAGTAACGAATTTTACAGTATAGACACTTATATGTGTTTAAGAATGTGCGCATACTCGCTAGCTTGACTAGGCGGCACGTTAACGAGGTAGCAGTTCGAAAAGGCAGATCCTGGGGGCCCTAGAATCTTAGACTAATAATTAATTAGAGGGAAGATTTAACTCATACATTTCATCTTTGTCTAATCACGCAAAAAAGCGAGACATAGAGATCACCCTCATTTACTTTCTCTTCATTGTAATAAGGCACATTTTAGCCTGGCTTCTCTACTCTACTAGTTTAATAATCCTATGCATCTAACAATACCAAAAATAACCTAAATCTTAATTTTTTTAGCATTAACACATTAGTGATAATAGTTCTGATATGTATCAACTATTTCCCGTATTGACATATCACTTTGTAAGGAGTTGTTATATTTCAGAAATAAAAGGCTGTATAGGATGAGATAAGCTGTGATAGCCCAGCGTTGAGACCATGCGACTCTTACGAGCGGAACACGAGTTCAAACTCGGGCAGGCACCAATGAGTTTTTCTATTAAAACTCATGTGTCCAATTGATAATTGCAATTTATCACACGCTTTTCGGTGAAGGAAAACATCGTAAGGAAACCTGCATATCTCTAGAGAATTCTGCAGATATGTGTAACCTACCAATTCGCATTGGAGCTGCGTGGTAGGTCTTAGCTCCGACCCTTCTCTCCAGAAACGGAGAGAGGAGGCCTATGCCCAGCAGTGGGATTGTAAGAGGCCGCTACTTTTGAATTTGAATTGATTGAATGCGCTAATCTCAGGAATTAATGGACCGATTTGAAAAATTCTTGGTGTGTAAGATATGCCATTTATCGAGGAAGGCTATAGACTACATAACATCACGCTAAGATGAATAGGAGAGGAGCAGCAAAAAATAATTGCGAAAATGGCAAAATTTAATGCTTTCCTTGTGTCTGCTAAGTAAACTGTGAAAGTTATTCAAAAATCATGTACTATAAAATTGTTCCCCTCTAAAAGTTCTAAATAAAAGTCCGCGACACCATATCTCTAGTAAACTTTAATCGGAAATTCTGCCTATCTATTTGAGATAACACAAAAGGTGTTTTTCTTTTATATATTTACAAAAAAGTTACATATTAATCTTATAAAGAATTTCAATTTTTTTTAATGGTCAAAAACAAAGCAGTATTTGTAAAGCTTTTTGGATGAATAAAATATTCCTTTAATTTAATTTATAGAATTAGGCGTTACTTAGGCGGAGATCCATAATACAAAAGTAATAATAAAAGCATTGCGATGTTGTCGTGGATTCTATCTCCTGATGATACTTTTTAAGAATCTGGCACGTATCCAGTATGAAAATACGGATAGTCCACTATACATTTAACACTATACATATTTTCTATTTACTGTATCACAGATTATAGCAAAATAATTTTATTATTCCTTTTTAAATATTCCTTATCAACCTAAGTTAATTACCTGAAAACATTTGACACTCAATATTATGATTTTTAACAGCATATAATTTAAAATTATATATAAGAAGTTATTGTAACAGCATAAACAACTACAGCAACTGGTGGCAATAATAGTAGGCTGCTAGTAATAATAAATACATACGAGGAAGTTTTAATGTTGCGCCTATAATGGACAAAATATCAGAAGTTAGGCTCAGATGGTATTATATAGGTGAAAAAGTGTCTTTCCATAGGTAATCAAAAGAGAGGTAGGGGAAGACCTAACACAACCTGGATGACGAATGTCCACACAGACATGAAATGGCTCGGACTCAACAAAGAGGATACAAATGACAGGGTTGCATGGCGTCGCATGGTAAGAAAAGTCGACCCCGCGTAACGGGACGTGGCGAGGACAAAGAAGAAGAAAGACTTACCAAGCTGCACGCATGAGAATAGGTCCTCCAAGGAAGCATATTGGAGCAATAACAGCACCCATTATGCCAGTATGCACCATCCACGCAAGTTGTTTACCTCCAAACCCTGGCTTGTATTCCATGCCCCTAACAACCATGCCTGAGCCTATCATCAGAGCCATGGTCATGATAATTGACTGAAACAGAATTATTGAAGTAATAATAATGTAATTGTAGACCTGTAGGCCTACTGTGAACTCTTATTACAACTCAATTGAAGACTTAAACGAAATTGTTTTGCATTTTCATACCATGATGTGTTAAAGTCGCCGAATGAGCGTTCGGAATTCGTTCAAAGAACATGCGAGTAAAAGAGTTATCTATAGTTCATATAACGTTCTCCTTTTCAAACATTACGATCCCAATGCAATTCACACTTCATGGTACGAAAAAAAAGCGATTAACGGTCGTCGTTTACGTCTTCAATTGAGTCGCAATAAGAGTTCATGGTGTTCAACTTTTAGATAACTATTCAATTCAAAAACAGTACCTAAATCGAACCGCTTTCTTTCAGCAACAGTCAAGGAACAGTTTGTAAGTGATGCAATACAATGCCCAATATTAAAAATAATTTGCAAGTTAGATTTTAATATTCCTTAGCTGTCATTAGCTTGAATGATTTCTTGCTTGGGCATGTTAACCATGAATTTACTATATTTCTGGCTGGCAATATAAGGATCATACAAATACTCACTATCCATCCATTACGTGCAACTAAGTTAAGAAGGGCTGGAGTCCTGAAAACAGTTATTGCACTTCCAGCGGTGAGAACCAATGAGCCAGCAATGTATCCATATGTTGCTTTAATACGATCCTTTACATATTGTGGCCACAAGCTAAAACAAAATTATATTTATTATGTTACTAAACATAATCTAAGACAGAGTAACAAACTAATTGTATGCATTTAAATGTTTTCACCACCAGTTTTGTATCTTAGTATTAGTTTTATTATAGAGAAATAAAATAGCTTTATTGTTACAGTTATACACACTAACATAATAATCACTTATTCTAAGTGGAATTTATTCTGCAACCATTGGTTGGTATCTTACCCACTTTTTATAAAATACACACCCAATATTAAAAAATCCCTATATAAAATAAGAATACATATTTTACATATTGTTTTTATGAAGATATATAAAGAAGTCAGTTGTTGTTTATAAGCTAACTGCTATCCCATACTAAATAATAAATAATAATAAATGTGAAGGTCTTTCTGTCTGTTATGCTGTCACGGCTAGGTTGCTGGATCACTATTGATGACATTTGGTACTGGGTTAACAAATAGGATTAAACAAATTCAGTTTTGCCTAAGGAAATGAGAAGAACAACAAAGTACATGATTAAGGGTAATTTAGCAGTTAAGTTGTATAGACTGAAGTTGTGACTGCCAACAGTTTAAAAGATACATAAATTTATATTATTTTATTCAGTTTTCCAAAAAGACTTGTTCCCCTAAAAATATTGCACAATGGATATTAATTAATACACACTAGTCTCATAATAGATTATACGGTAATAAAGATAAACAATAATCAATCACATTATCATAACCATTGTTTACAAAATAGATGACTCACTGTGCCTCTTGTAGTGTACCAGGTTTCACACCAGATCCATAATAACACAGGGCCACAAGACCCACTGCTGATGCTCCAGCTAACGCTCCTTTACCCAAGCTAAATGCTGAAATAAAGAAAATATATAAATGACTTGAGGTATATATATAAATATATAGTTATGGTTATATATAATTATATAGAAATATTTAGGCTGTGATACTTTTTATAAATAAGTCAAAAATCACTTTATTCAAAATGATCAAACTAAGAACATACAAATATTGCAAAAATATACTTTTGATGTTCTAACTGATTCATATAAATTACCAAAAATTAAATATTTATAATTATATACCAAATTATATACAAAATTAAATACAAAAAATAAATATAATGTTATTACTGTAAATAGTAAATTAAAATTCAGAAAGGCATCGTTCATAAAAATATACAACAACCCTTAAACTAAAGTGCAATTTAATTATCATGTATTTATATAAGTATTGTTATTTATACCATTAGGTCCAGCTGGGGCCATCAATCTTTCCCAGATAGTGGGCTGTGATCGCGTGGCTACTCTGGATCGAGGCTCGCGTGCATAGTTTCGCACTACATAATTTTTTGGCACAAATCTTTGGGGTATTGGAGTTTTCAGTGTATGAGCTACACTGAATACGGAGCGAGTTGCGCACAATCTTGAAAGCATGATGCAATCTGTAAGAACAAACTGTTTCGTGAAATCAACCTTTTACTGAATTTATTTACAATCAAACATAAAATATAATACCGGTAAAAATACTCGAAACTGTGAGACTGCAGTGTTTTTCTATTATTTTTTTTATTTACGTCTATAATCCAAGTTTATCTTACATACCTGTATTTTTACTACATTAATTTATTAAGGCCAGGAATAAATGGACTATTACTGAAATAAGGTTTACAATTTATAATGTCAATTAAGTAAATGAAACCAGCAAAAGTAGGTATTACAAATTGATTCGCAGTTCGCTCTTGTTATTTGGTTCTAGAAAATGTCACAAATGACGTCTTATCACAGACAAATAAACTCTATAAGAAATATTCGGAAGTGAACAACATTATAATAATATACATTATTACAGGTTCAAAACATAAGTTCTGGTCCAATAAGAAAGTATTTCAATATTTATTTAGTCTTTTACTTTAAATGGAGAGAAAGATATGAAAATTCCACGCCTTTTTAATATAGATGGACATATATACGTTCTAAATAAGATATGAAAGGCTTATTCAATAAGCTTTTTTTTCACCTTAAAGTATATGTTGAATTTTAAGTACCACTTTAAAACATAATTTTTTTTAAACATTAGTTATTTTTATAAAACAGTTCCCTGCCGCGTGTGTTAACGTTTTTTTATGCGGTTCCTTCTGGTAGACAGTATGATTCTATGAAAGCATGAATGATTTAGGTGTATAATTTACTAAGATTTTAAATTACGAAGATCATTGGTACAGTATGTACATGAACAGTATCCTTATTAAGTATTAACTTAGAAAGTTAGAAACGTTAGCTAGCCTAGGCACATTATGCCTAACATTGTGATCCTTTACACTATATATAATTTAAATTATTTTTTTACTGAGTTGTCGCAAAAAAGCGTCGTAGTATGAGTGTGGTATTAAATAACACACTTACATTTACCTTTTCAATCATCCATCTACATCCCAAGAATAAAAATTCAGAAGAGCTTTGAAATAAAGTTATAATAGCAATAAAACTTAATAAATAAAAAACTTTTTTTTAAACTTTTACTTATTATAATTTATAAAAATTCAATTTATTTGAGATTCAAAAAAGCTTAAAAATTATGTGTACCTATATAAAAATGTATACGAGTATAAACCCAATATTATTGTACTAGGGAAAGTCTGTGAGTTCCTGTATAATATACTTATTACGTAAAACGTACAAGTACAATGTTAACAGTAATTTCAACATTCATTTTTAGAGGTGTAAGAGTAACGACAAAAAGCGTACCTGTATGTGTTCGTTACTACAACAAGTAGTACTCGTTACTATCGTATCGGTACTTTATTCGTTACTTTTGATAACTGCTACCATAGCATTAAAGTAACGTCTCGAGTCGTATTCCTGTACGGTATGATATCGGCGCGACATATTACTTACTTACTTGCATACCTAACTGCGTAAGGCGATTTTTTTCATTTTTTTTTACAAAATCTTGATTTAATAAAAAAAAGTTATAATTGTAGAATAATTAAAAGCACAAGTAAGTTGTAGGCGGAATCTACTGGAGTTTGAAATGGATTTATTATTTTAACTGTGAGAATAAAATAGATATTGTTCGCTTAAAATGAAATTTAACATAAAATTTGATAAAAAAAAATATTTTAAAGGACATTTCAAATAATCTAAAAACAGAAAATACAACTGTATTTTTGGGAGTGACCTTGGATTCAAAACTCCAATGGAGCACACACATAAAAACTCTTGCAGGGAAACTTAGTTCAGCAGCCTACGCTGTTCGAAAGATAAGACAATTTACAGATGTCGAAACAGCAAAACTTGTTTATTTTGCTTACTTCCATAGCATTCTGTCTTATGGAATATTGCTGTGGGGTAAATGCGCGGATAGTGAAAAAATTTTCGTATAAAAAAAGAGCCATACGTGGCATCTACAATTTAAGTCCGCGTGATTCCCTGCGAGAGAAGTTAAAGGAAATAGGTATTCTTACATTTGCTTCACAGTATATTTTAAACAATGTAATTTTTGTACATAAAAATATAAAGAATTATAAAACGATAGGTGATGGAACGATAGGTGGTAATAGACAAATTAGGAACCGACATAAGCTTGCGACTCCTGCTTTGCGCCTAGCAAAAGTACGTAAATCGTTTGTGGGTATGGGTTTAAGATTCTATAATAAAATTCCGAAATCAATTTTGGCCATGCCATTACAGCAGTTTAAAACCACTGTTAAAAAGAGGCTGATACAGAAAGCCTACTATACTGTTGAAGATTACTTAAATGATAAGGATGTGTGGATATAGGTGCACTTCTACCCTGTACAAGACAGTAATAAATAAATGTAACTAGTTCTAAGATTTATATTTTAAAAAGAGCAACCGCCGAGTTTCTTGCTTGCTCTTCTCGGTAGGAACAGCTTTCCGAACCAGCAGTAAAGTTGACGATTCAAGTGAACTTGTTTACAAGTTTACTTGAATAAAGAATATTTTGAATTTGAATTTCAAATTTGAATTTAAAAATATTTATTTTAAGGGGCTTAATAAACAATAAAAATAAACATTGTTCTTCGTAAGGTTTATTTAAATTCACCGACAGCACACATTCAAACCACAGATTAGGTACCGTATTATGTAGTTACTAATACGTACCGATACGAAAGATGCGAGGAACGAGTAACGAATACCATTCGTGAGTAACGATTCGGTACTCGGTACTAGATGGCGCACCCGTTACTCAATACCGAATCATACGGTTAGCTTACGGCTTTATTCATTTTAACTCTTCAAAAATTTAATTTAAAGGTACACAACAAAAAATCATATCCCGCTAAAATTCGTGGTTCCGAAAAAGAATACAAAATTTTCGGCAGATTTATAAAACCAACCGAATAAAACGGGACGGTTGATCCTGTATTAAAATGTGTTTTTCCAATAAGAAAATAACAGTAATCTTGTCATAATAATTTATATGCCCGCCAAACTCGAACACGACAGTATAGTATAATGCATGAATTTCGTTTTATGGTCCATTTAATTGTTATCAAGTATTATTAAGTCATTGTAAAAAATTATGACCTTTCCACGACTTTGCCTATGATGACGTAGTTTACAAATCTAAGGGAATTATTTTCAATGTAACCATAATCGTAACGTTTCCCTAAATACATGGAAATGTTAGATCTCAATGTGAATATATCGCACGTTTGATGGAAGATTGTTCAGCTTTTGTTTAAATTAATTGATGTCAAAGCTAACAATAGATAAATACTTTGTATGAGCTATTCGGTGACGGAAATCAACATATCTCTAGAGAATTCCAGAGATATGGGTACACTATACCAAACCAAAGATATGCAATACGAAGCAAAAACAACAAAATATTTGAAATGCCTTTATTTGACAGATTTGTAATGATAGACTTTGCAAAAGAACTTATAATGTTCTTATCTAACAATTATATAAACTTACAGGTGACACCGTGATATAATCGAATTATTTTATATTAGATTCAACGTTTCAGTAGAGTTGCTTCCACCGTGATCACGAAGTAACTGACTGTAAATAAATAGTATTTTATAATAAGATCATAATAATAAATATAACACTATAAGGTTAAAGGTATCTTTACAAAAAAGATCATAATTGCTATTGGGTAATTTTTCGAAGTTTCCTGGCAACTCCTTTAGTAAGTTTTTATCATTATTATTTCAAAGTTTCACTCCGAGATTTAATTTTAGTACCGGACTGCATTTAAAACGTTATTGTTTTATGAAGTGAGACGGGATGGCTCAGGCTTTAAAAAAATTGACTGTGCAAGCATTAAGAAACAATCATGCGGAGGTTTTTACAACGGGAATAGTTTCAAGAGCCAGTAGGTAATGTACCGGTGTTTTGATTCGTATTTACGTAATAATTGCTATTTTTGCACATGCCACTAAATTTTAAATTACCCATGTTGTTTTTTAAAACATTTCTTAGAATTAATTTTCTGTGAATACTGTGAAATACTTCTATGATTATATACTTATTGTTTTTCATAAAATTTGCTCTGTTGATTGGTAATCAAGGCTTTAACGCACAATTTAACCTGCTTATGACATTTTCAATTTTGTATATAAATTATTATATTTAGGTGTACCTAGTATACAATGAAAATAGCACCTCTAAATCTTCTACATTTTCTGTTACGATTGTATATTACTAAAAGTACCTAGTAAGTTAAAATAAAAAAGTAATAGAGATTCAAAGCCCTTTTGAAGTCAAATAATATTTTTTCTTACATATCAATGTAATAATTTAGAAGTGATGCTAGTTAATAGCAGATAAAAATTTGGCATAATATGATAAAAGTTTTTTTATGTACAGTACTTGGTGGAGCAATGTGCAGATGGGACCTCCCGATGTCATTCTTGGTATAACAGAGGCATTTAAGAGGGATACAAATCCTAAAAAAGTTAACCTTGGTGTAGGTGCTTATAGAGATGACCAGGGCAAACCTTTTATTTTGCCTTCCGTTAAACAGGTATCAAATGCCACTAGAAATATATTACTTAATGTATTGGTAATAACTAATAGCTCACATCAATCTCAACTCAATATAGTGTGGCATAGAAATACTTATTAGTATTTCTATGCCACACTATATCACACTATTTAATAAATATCCATGTGGCATTGCAGAGGATGAGAATGAGCCCACAATAGTGCAATCTATAGTTTAAATAGTCATCAGTTTAGTGTATTAATATCATATCCTCTATTACTACATTTATTTTAACCTTTTTACCTTTATTTTTTTTATGTTTTAACTGCCATGTCAAGTATCAGAACATAGGGTCATTAAAAAATATATAACAAACTGGTATTATTTAGTATGTCTTAGAATAATAATATTATTCAATAACACTCTTCATTTAAGTTTGCTTTTGCAAAATATGGCCAAACATTCTATATTGTTTTTGGAGATATTTTTATTACCATTTTGATTTTTGCAGGCTGAGGAGCTGTTATTTAAAAAATCTTTAAATCATGAATATGCTCCAATTGGTGGTGAAGCATTGTATACAGATGCAGTTGCTAAGTTAGCATTTGGAGAGGACAGCCCTGTTATTAAAAACAAATCCAACTGTACTGTGCAGGTGAATATATGTGCATATATTCTGAATAAATTTTAAAATCTAGTATCTATTGCCGGAATGACTAAGTTATAAGTTAACTTTAACAAATTATAAACTAAAACCTATATGTAAGGATATTCTTTAGCTTGAGATGAATGATCCACTGGGTCATTGTAAAGATTGTCTAAAAATTTCATTAGAATCGGTTCAGCCATTTCTGAGTGCTTACAGGACATACAAACAAACTTTAAATTATACATTAGAAGGAGATATTTATTTCATAATATTCAATATTACAATTAAATTAATTGAGTAAATACTTATATTTATTGTCTAAAACAACTTTTTTGATTGTTTTTGAAGAAAGATGACTGCAATTCACAACCCAAGTAATATTTAATTCTAACAGACGTTATCCGGTACTGGGGCATTGCGTCTTGGTCTAGAATTCGTTACTAAACATTATGCCAAGAATAAGGAAATCTGGTTGTCTACGCCGACCTGGGGCAACCATCCACAGATCTGCAACATGATTGACCTACCACACAAGAAGTACCGATACTTTGATGCTAAGACTAACGGATTCGATTTAAAAGGAGCTCTTGAAGATATATCTGTAAGTTTTATCTTATATATACATCATTTATTGTCATTATTACATGTTATTTTTTAGCTTATAATTGTATTTATATTATTTCTATTATATATATTTTTGATTTGGATTTTGCTATTATGGTTACCAAGAAGTCATTTAGCATAAGCTTTTTGACTAATTTAATGTCTCACAAAGCTTTAGCATTTGTCTATAGGAAAACAAGTCGTGGGTTCAAGTTTTAGATATAGTTGTTTTAGTCTAAGTTAAAATAAATTAAATCCCTAATAATATTCTAAACACGTATAAGCCTAATAAAATCTTTTTTCTTTTCATATTTACAAGGTCTCATATTTATAAGATCTTTGTTAAACTGCAAAGACTGATTTAATAATAAGATAATATTGATAATTTTATATTAACAGCGTTATTTTTTTTTGAAATAAATAACTCTTTTTTTTAATATATTTATTGTACGTTGATTACGGAATGCCTACGTTGTTCATATTGACGAAAATGTAGGCATTCCGTATTTTTAACACGATACGTAAATTTTTAGCCCTGCAGTGTTATATGCAATATAGTTATCTATGCTTTAAAGATAAAAATACTATTATAGTAATACTAGCTAAAGTAATACGTCATGATAACGAATGGTGTTAAGTTCACTATGTAATATGAAGCGTTTGCTTTATAATAACTACTTGGGTTATATACAGTGCAAGCAAATTTAAAACTCAATATTGGCACGAAGACTCGTTTTTTGTAGTTTTACTACGTAACGGTCATTCCGGACGCCAGATTACGAAATAGTGTGATAGCTTCTTATTTCATGGATGGTTTGGATGGTTTGATTTCGGTTATCACATTCAATTCTGATTATTGGTCTAGATCCGCAAGCTGTTAAAAAAATAATAATAACATAGTACGTCTTGCATTATCGCCGTGTGGTATCCGCCTTAGTAAAATAGGCGTACCCTCATTTCTTACCGAGGTGTCGTAAGAGGCGACTAAGGTAAGTTGACCCGCCGTGTGGTATCCGGCTGAGTAGAATAGACCAACCTCATTTCTTAGCGAGGTGTCGTAAAAGGCGACTAAGGTAAGTTGACCCACCGTGTGGTATCCGGTTGAGTAGAATAGACCACCCTCTTACTTACCGAGGGGTCGTAAAATACGACTAAGGTAAGTTGACGTCAGGCAGGCGGCCGGTCTTAAAATACGTAGCCAAATCATGTGACAACATGTTTATAACATGTTGTGCCGACCCCACTTAGAGTGGGATAAGGGCAGGAGAATGATGACGAGTACGTCTTGCATTAACGTCCTATTTGTTAGACCCTTTAATATTATACCTTGTATCAGACTAGGCTTTGCTTTTAACTTTAACCCTATGGACAAGCGTCAGGGACTTAAATTTATACTTTTGGTTGACGATTGTTATATTATGCTAGTGATATTGAATCCATTTATTTCTTGCTACCTTCCATTTCAATGTCTTAGTTACCGTTATAAAATTAATGATTTGAGATATACATGTTTATAAAAAATATACATGTTTATTCTTTGTAACGTGTCTTATCGTATATCTATCTATCTATGTTAGAATAAACTATCAATTTACATTAATCTTTTTTATCAGTCATGACGTCAAAGTTTGTATAGGCTCTGAATCAAATATCTGACAGTTAAAAGATGTAAGTAAGTAATATGTTAATTCATTTAATATATTGTTTACTTAAGAGAATAAAACAATTGTATACTGCTATAATTGTATCTTTTAAATATATTATGATATATACTGTCTTTTAGAGATGTTGCTTTTACCAGTTTTGTTTACTCTTGACGTAATGCCAAACAAAAAGCGGAGATTTGCATTTCTATTGCATAAGATAATGCGAAAATATACATTAAATGTAATTATAGCGTACATAATACATATGATCGACTATTAAAGTTATTTTTAATTTATTCTCTACTTCAAACTAACAGTAATCGCCGTTCAAGTCATTGTATCGTAAAACATCTCAATAAACACGTTTATTGTTAGCCATTTTACATATATAATTTATATTAGCAAGTTAATGGTGTACTTAACAATTTCAAAAATCACGACAAGTAAATGTAAAAAATAAATAAATAAATATGCAGTTGTTATTACAATTATAACGAATGTTTTTTTTAACTCTTTATTGATCTTTTAACACACGTTACAATTATAAACAAAAGATTAAGGAGATACAACCAATACGGCGAACTTTAGCCGTATTACGTAAAGGTTAACAATTAAAGATTTAACACGAAGTATATAAGGTTATTAAGGCGCTTTTCGCGATAGAGTGAGAGCCGATCGAGATCCACTTCACGCGTATGCTCGTCGGGACGTCGTTACTCACTGCTTGGCCAAGGGGAATCGGGCGCATACCTCGGTCGCATCGCCCCCGCCCCGCACCTGAGGGGCGCGACTCTAGGGGTCCGCGTGATAATTTAAAATGCCCGCGTTACATCCTCCCCCTCTAGCCTAACAAAGCGCCCTCGCAGTTAGGATAGTTCTTCAATAAACCTGCGGGGTCTTCCACGCCTTCGTTTTTTCCTAACTGGGGGCTCGGCATAATAAACGTAAGGCGCGAGGTTCGAGACATGACACTTGCCCAACACTTCCCCTGATTGCACAATTTCACGCCCATGCAGCGGAACACCTAAATACGCAACGTCGTTCTCTTCAGCATCTGGATGATATTTATAACGTATCCCATCTGACATAACGTAGCCACGGTCGGGCCACGACCTCCCCCTCGACGGAACGTCCACCTCTTCTACATAACCTATAATTTCCTTGACCTCTGAATAATTGACCTGATTCAGCCGAATGTCCCCCGGGCCTCGTCCCCGTGGATGGACTGCAGCTAAACATAACTCGCTATCCGCTTTATCGTTCGGCGGACGCGGTAACATATCCGCGATGGCGTTTGTCTTACCTGGCGAGTACCGCACTCGCATGAGCTCCGCATTATCTTTCCTAAGGTCGTACTTACGGACAAACGGATATTTAAAATCAACGTCGTCCGCGAACGCCCAAGAATCTTGCGATGCGTCTATTGATATACCTGCCTTCGCGAGAAAGTTACACCCTAACAAGGTTCTGGTTTCATCTCCAGGCAGCACCATGAAGTCAGCCATCACTTCACGCCCCTCTATAATGATTGGCACGTCAGCCACGAGGACCTCCCTCGCTACTCTGGTACCATCAGCCAGTCCAATGGTGCGCTGTTTACTCTGAAATACTACATTATTGCGAAACAAGATATCGTACAACATAGGACTTGCTATGCAATGGGTAGCCCCAGTATCAACAATAGCTACGCCCTGCTTCCCCATTACCGTAATATTTACCATCGGATGAGGAGACACGTTTTCACTCCCCGTTACCACATTATTAAAATCAGCGAAATTCGAACTCGCAACCCTGTCGGTACAAGTGTCACACCTCGACCTCACGACCCCAGGCTTGCCGCAACCGTAACATTGAATACCATTTGATCTACTGTTATTAACTTGATTAGTAACGGGTTTAATTGTTTCATCGTCACCATGCCTCGTCTCATCTTCAAACTTAGCGTTATTTATACGCGCGCTCCTACACGCATTGGACGTATGTCCATATAAACGACAGTACGAACATCGAACGCGGTCAGGTTTCGCTCCAACAGTGGGCGGTATACTCGACCGATTCCCCAAACCAACTAAAGACTTTTCGGAAATATCGTTATTAACCTGAGTTACCTGGCTACTTATAACGCTAAATTTTAATTCACTAATATCGTCCTCGGCGGCCCTCACCATATCAATTAAAACGTCAACACTCCTAATAGCGTCGTGTGGTATGCGTTTTCTTATTCTACGATGTAAAAGTCCATATATAATGTCTACTTGATGTTGTTCATTTAATACATACGGGAGTTTAGCGATAATCGCTCTAATGCTACACACAAACACTTCCGCGCGCTCGTCATCTCTTTGCGCATTAGCAAAAATTTGTCGAAGCAATTTATACGCGGGCATCACTACACCGTACACTCCGCGCAGTCTCGAAATCGCGTCCTGCCACGTAGACACTGTATTTCGTGCGCCGCGCCACCAAATCGCCGCGTCACCCTCGAGCAACATGGGAAGGCCCCGCAGCGCGTGCTCGTCAGTCACGCCGGTGCACTCCTTATATATCTCGACGGCGTCGATAAATGCTTCTACTTCTTCGGCGTCTTTAGTCTCTCCGTTAAATCGGGCGGTGCATTTACTAAAATTTCCAGAAGCTAAACTGCCCGATGTTAGCGGCGTTGACGCCCGTAGCTGCGTATTGCATAACAGATTCTCTAACAATGTTTTATTTGCCTCGGCTTGCGCCCGAGTAATGGATTCCACCAGCGAAGTAAGAAATCCGAGCGGTACAGACGCTTCCGTGTGTCGCGGTTGCGCATCGTCTACGGCCGCGGCCGCGGGCTCCGGCGACACGGCGTCCTCCGCAAAATCTTCCATTATGTTCACGTCTCGTCTTGTTCGCGGCATTTTCGATCGCGATCACTAAACAAGTTGTAAAAATTCTTTCGTGCCACTAGTTGGGAGCCAGATTATAACGAATGTTTTTTTTAACTCTTTATTGATCTTTTAACACACGTTACAATTATAAACAAAAGATTAAGGAGATACAACCAATACGGCGAACTTTAGCCGTATTACGTAAAGGTTAACAATTAAAGATTTAACACGAAGTATATAAGGTTATTAAGGCGCTTTTCGCGATAGAGTGAGAGCCGATCGAGATCCACTTCACGCGTATGCTCGTCGGGACGTCGTTACTCACTGCTTGGCCAAGGGGAATCGGGCGCATACCTCGGTCGCATCGCCCCCGCCCCGCACCTGAGGGGCGCGACTCTAGGGGTCCGCGTGATAATTTAAAATGCCCGCGTTACACAATTTATTTTATATACTTGAAAAACAAAGTTTGATTTTATTTTAATAATTACTTTAACTGACTTATTTACTTTGACTGGCCCGTTGGCGCAGTGGGTAGTGACCCTGCCTTCAGCTCCGCGAGTCGCGGGTTCGATTCCCGCCGAGGGCAAACATTTTCTATAAAAAATTTGTTGGTTCTTCGAGCCTGGGTGTATATTTGTATTTAAGTATGTATTTAAAATTATATATGTAGTATATTTACCAGTTGTCCGTCACCCATAACACAAGTATTTAGTAACTTACTTTGGGGTCGGGCGACCGTGTGTGTAAGTGTCCCATATATTTATTATTTATTTAACTTCCATAATATAAGATTTGATATTTACGTTTATTTCATTCGACTTACCCTTTTTTTTATCTAAAAGATTTAATTTTTTAGCAAAAAAATGAGTTGCGCTAAAGTGTTATTTAGTGTAATGCTAAATGTTATATGTAATTTAATTATCGGTAAATAGTCAATGAATAGTTTAGTTTGAGATTTGCATTCCTAGAATAACTATATGATATACATAGCTTTACAGCATCTATTATATGTTATGTCTTTTATTACACAATGAATTGTATAATATAATATGTCTACGTAATCTTATATCTACTATCTTTAACACACGCGTAATATATTATGATTGATAGAAGCGTCCACGACTCGATGACATGATAAACAGCCAGAATTACTCAGACTAATGGGTCATTGGCCAATACATGCAATAATGTCATAAATTGCTTATTTATATCTATTGCTACGATGTAACTATATAAACACTTTTTAGTTATTATAGAAAACTTTGCGAGAGTAGCGTACGTACTTTACTCGTAATCGACAAGCAATTGGTTGTATTAGCATAATATAGTGCATAGTTACTCTCGGTGATATGAGACTAAATTTACGTTATATGGTCGAGAAGCACTTGGCACATTTTCGTTTTTCATCAGAAGATTAGTAGTAGTAATTTTTTAGTCAATATAGGTAATTTTTTGAAGTGTCATAGGATACGATTTTTTTCAGATGATCATTGATATCCGTTCGTCTAGAATATCGATAATTTGTATAGTTTTATTTTCTCCTAAATAGAATGATGAATAAATTATATATTAGAATTAAGCGTTACTTTTGTAGACTGATGAAGTTTAAACTCTTGGGGGGATGTATATAAAAAATTAGGAATGAATAATAAATGTGTAAAAAATAAATACATGGGACATTTACACATACGGCCGTCCCCAAAGAAAGTACTTTAATACTTGTGTTAGGTATGGTTGACTAACATCTGGAAAAAATAAAATTTTTAAATAAATACGTAAATGATTTCCCGACTCTTAGAACTGATGGAAGGAATCGCTTATAAACTTTCCTTAGTACACATTGTTTTTTTTTTAAATTAGCTGCTAACTAACTTGTGGTAAAAAAATAAATAGTATATTAAAATAAATGCTGGGTGTATTCACTCAAATAAAACCAACTATTTGGGGATTTTTTTTAGAAAATGTGGTATCCGGCTGAGTAGAATAGACCACCCTCATTTCTTACCGAGGTGTCCTAAAAGGCGACTATGGTAAATTTATTCACCGTGTGGTATCTGGTTGAGTAGAAAAGACCACCTTCTTTTTTTACCGAGGGGTCGTAAAATATAACTAAGTTAAATTGAGGTCAGGCAGGCGTCCGGTCGTAAAATACGTAGCCAGATCACGTAACAACATGTTTGTAACATGTTGTGCCGATCCCATCTAGAGTGGGATAAGGGCAGGAGGATGATGATGCCGATGTTGACTGAAGGCAGTGCCATCCCCGCAAACAGGCCAATTAACAATAAGAATAATGTTTATGTTGCAATTCCTTTCCAGAAAATTCCAGAAGGTTCCATAATCTTGCTGCACGCTTGCGCTCACAATCCCACTGGTGTTGACCCTAGGCCAGAGGAATGGAAACAGCTCTCTGCGGTATTAATCATATTATTTATTTAATGTTATTACTGAACTTATAATAAGATGTTATTATATGATATGTGTGCCCAGTGGTAAGAGCGTGGGTCTCTTTCGATTAAAGAAAACATCGTGAAAACCTGTATATCTCTAGAGAATTCTGGGGATATGTGTAAACTATCAATCCGCATTAGACCAGCGTGATCTTTACTACTCTCTATCCTTTTTTGTAGATATTTTATATTACTTTAACCATAGTGTTTTGAATAAAATGACGCGCGCGACGCGACGCGAACGCAAGCTAGGACTTTTTATGCATTCGTTCACTACGAGAGCGGCCCCCCGCAGTCACCCGTCAGATACCATAAGGACAGGCCGCGTGCGCCTGTATACAGCATTCTTTTTCTTACGCACGTGTGTAATTTTGCGTTTCAGGTGTTGTTCTCAGATTTAGTGACGCGTTCAATCAGTGAAGCGTTTGAGAAGACGCGACCGTCCACGGTTTTAGTGCGCGTTGGGTTACTATTCCCCGATATAGGGACGATTCAATAACGTGTGACCTTACGAAGGTTGTGTGCACACCGGGTGTTATTTAACCGATATAGTGAAGTGTATACTCCGGGAGAAAGTATAGTGAAGTGTATACTCCGGGAGAAAGTATAGTGAAGTGTATACTCCGGGAGAAACAGACATTACGTGTCCGTGGAAGATTGCAGAGGCGAGCCAACGATTTCGGGAATCGGCCAAGTACATACAAGCACACACATACACGTACACATATACACGCAGTGACTCATGAGGCCGGACCACATACAGCTGACGGCCGCATAAGGTAGGTTGAGACGCCGAGACGACGGGCCCAGGTCCCGGAGGTTGTTTCATCTGTCCGCACGTTTGCGCGGAACACATAGTTAATATAAGCATTACGGTTTACTCAAATAGTAAGACTGCAGTCCATGCGAACGAAGTTGCGTTAAAAGCCAGTAAATATTAATTTGTATATGAAATGTAATTTGTAATAATTTGTATTATTTTGTTACGTAGTTAATCAAAGAGAAGAAGTTGTTGCCCTTCATCGACATGGCGTACCAAGGTTTCGCGACGGGAAGCGTCGACAACGACGCGTTCGCCGTACGCCAGTTTGTGAACGACGGCCACCAGATCATACTCGCTCAGAGCTTCGCTAAGAACATGGGTATGTTGGTATAGGTCGCAGTGACCCGGCTCTGAGTTCCAGGGGTGGCGGGTTCGATTCCCCGTTACATTTAATTAAATTGATTTACAGTTTCTAAAACAATTTTTTTATTCCTTGACTTTAATAATTATCAACATCATTCTTGCCCTTATCCCACTCTAAGTGGGGTCGGCACAACATGTTATAAACATGCAATATAACAGAACTAACTACTTTGCTATAATCCGCACGGGTTAAGTGAATGCATGCAAAGCCAATGTGTATGAAGCAGGCAAAATCTACGTACCTTGTTGTGTAAAAATAAAGATATATTAGATAAGGGTAAAAATCTGGGGTTTATAAAATAGATTGTCCTGAGTGCAACGGTACATATGTAGGTCAGACTGGCCGAAGTTTTGCGGTTCGATTCCGGGAACATATGGCTGCGTTTAGGAATAATAAACCACAAAATTCTAATTTTGCAAAACATTTGCTGGAAAGCGGTCATAAAGTGCCTAATGACCATTCATTTCATATTCTCCACACTTGTGATAAGGGACTCCGACTCAATACGTTAGAGCAACTTGAGATAATAAAAAATGACAATGGTCACTTAATTAACGAGCAAGTAAATGTATCTAATTCCGTTTTGCTACATGTGTTCGGAGGGGAGGGTATTGGTGGGAGTTGAACTATTTAAGACTGCTTGTATGAGTAGCGCGGCGCATTACGATTTTTGTCGTGGAGCCGTCCTGATGATGCTTCGGTTTCGGGGCGAAACGATCGTCGAGATTGTGGTGGTGGGTGTGTGTGCTGCTTTTGTGTGCGTTGTTGCTGGTGAATTGCGCCTTGGGGTGCATGTGGTGGCTTGTCCTGCATGTATAAGGTACGTAGATTTTGCCTGCTTAATACACATTGGCTTTGCATGCATTCACTTAACCCGTGCGGATTATAGCAAAGTAGTTAGTTCTGTTATATTGCTTGTAATATGGATTTCCGCAAAGTAACGCCTGCTTCTATAAATCATGTTATAAACATGTTGTCACATGATTTGGCTGCGTTTTTTATGCCGGCCGCCTGCCTGACGTCAACTTATCGGTATGAAAGAGGGTGGTCTATTCTGCTTAACCGGATACCACACGGTGGGTCAACTTACCTTAGTTGCCTTTTACGACTTTACTTTTAGTCGCTTGTGTATTGTGGTGGCGGTTTGTGCATGTGTTTTTACGAATCCTGCATGTATCGGGTATGAAAAAAAACGGATAGTACACTATACATTTAGCATTATATATATTTTCTATTTACTTTATCGCGGATTATAGGAAATAATTTAATTATTACTTTTGTATAGTATTTAAGTTTTATTATATTTGTTTGTTTCCGTTAATTACTTATACTTATTGTATTAGGTCCTTACATATGAAATTGGCGTTTTCTATGGGAGGAACATAAAGTCGTTTTTTTTTTATGAAATATATTTAATTAATCAAAGTATGTACCATTGCTATGTATGCACTTTTGCCATCTCATAGGTAGTTCATTGATCCCCTTACTAAAAAAACCATTCGGGCGGGAATCAATAAAATCTTTGAAGGCGGTTTGGACTGCCCCATCGGAGTTGAATTTTTTCCTTGCAAGTAGTTATCCAAATTGCGAAAAAAATGGTAATATGTTGGAGCAAGATCCGGAGAGTACGGTGGATGTCTAAGACAGTCTAATTGAAGCTCCTCTGATTTGGTAGCCGCCTGTTATGCACTGTGTGGTCTAGCGTTGTCCTTAAGCAGCAGTGGCCTAGAGCGATTGACCAGCCTCGGTTGTTTAGCAGCTAGCTTTTCCATCATGGTTTGCAGTTGCTGACAAAAGATATCTGCCGTAATCGTCTGGCCAGTTTTAAGAAAGCTGTAGTGAACGACACCGGCACTAGTCCACCAAACACTTACAAGCAACTTTTTTTTAGTCAATTTTCGCTTAGGGCAGGATTTGGCTGGTTCGCCAGGGTTCAGCCATTGCGATGAGCGCTTCCGATTATCGTAGAGGATCCACTTTTCATCACAGGTAATGATTCGATCTAAAATTCCTTCATTATTGTGCCGGTTGAGTAACGTAACGGAGCAGTCGACGCGCGTTTGTCGGTTTGCTTCACTCAATTCATGAGGTACCCACCTTTCAAGCTTTTTCACCTTCCCAATTTGCTTCAAGTGGATTAGAATAGTTTTATCACTAACACCGGAGCCTGCAGCTAACTCGGACGTGGTTTGCGATGGATCCGCTTCCACAATAGCCTTCAATTCTTCATTATCAACTTTGGTCACCGGCCGTCCACGAGGCCTGTTCTGCAGGTCGAAATTTCCAGAACGAAAACGTTGGAACCAAAAACGCACTGTGTTTTCTTCTGCGACACCGTCACCATACACATCATTAATCCTTCGAGCCGTTCTGCAGCACTGGTGCCACGGTGGAACTCATACTCGTAAATAACGCGATATTTCATGTTTTCCATTTTGTAAACAGAGTGACACAAAGAAAAAAACAAAAGAAGAAAAAACAAATGAATTAGGGGTTTGAAACACAAATGCATGAGTAAATAGCTGTATGAATTTGAATTTGGAATTCCTAACCATAAAGGTAATATTTGAGATCAAAGTGGCCAGTACGACAAAACGCCAATTTCATATGTAATACCTAATATATTTAAAAAAATTGCTTCGAGTATTAATAAATAGATTTAGTTCCAAATTTCTCACTAGATGCGTCATTTCTATTAAATTAGCATTAAATAGCGGAGCTGCCAGGAACTAGGGGCTGTAGTTTCTTTTGTGATGCCATGAAGGTTTTGCCGATAATCACCACGCTTGGCATGCGGGTTGGTGATCGCAGTGCTAACCATTTTGCACCGACACTGCTGCCCACTGTCGGTCTGGTATTTAGGTCAGCAAAATGAAATGGTTATACCGCCATTTATCGGTCGCCAGAGCCTCGTCGGTTTATCTGTAGGGTGCACCGCGTGCAGGTGAGATTGACAATTGGGTATAAGATTCTATAACAAAATTCCACAATCAATTTTAACTTTGCCATTACAGCAATTTAAAAATACTGTTAAAAAGAGGCTGATACAGAAAGCCTATTATACCGTGGAGGCTTACATTGATGATAAGAATGCGTGGATATAGCTGCTCTTTGACCTTGTGCAGGATAGCTATGACAAAATGTAATTAGTATTAAGAATCTTATTTTTTTAAAGAGCTCCACCGAATTTCTTGCTGGCTCTTCTCGGTAGGACGGCTTTCCGAACTAGCAATAGAGTTGACGATTCAAAAGCACTTGTTTACAAGTTTATTTGAATAAAGAATATTTTGAATTTGAATTTGAATTGAGAAGACTGACTGGGACGAGCCTCCCCCTTCCACCCCCTTCCACCCCCTTAAAATTAAATCATCGCCCATAGGTCTTTACGGCGAGCGTGCGGGCGCGCTTACGCTGTTGTGTGGGGACGCGGACTCTGCGGCGGCCGTCATGTCGCAGGTTAAGATCATGATCCGCACCATGTACTCCAACCCCCCGCTGTATGGGGCCAGGCTCGTTACTGAGATCCTCACAAACGCAAAACTGAAGGAACAGTGGTGAGTAACACAGTCTAAAATAAATAAATATGAGACATTTACACACACGGTCGTCCGTCCCCAAAGTAAGTAACTTAATACTTGTGTTATGAGTGACGGACAACTGGTAGATATACTACATATATAAGTTTAAATACATACTTAAATACAAATACACACCCAGGCTCGAAGAACCAACAATTTGTTTATAGAAAATGTTGGCCCTCGGCGGGAATCGAACCCGCGACCCGCGGAACTGAAGGCAGGGTCACTACCCACAGCGCCAACGGGCCAGTCAAAAAATCCGTCTGCTATTCTTGCGTATACGAAAGAGCCGATCATTTACACAAACGTGTTTAAACAGTGTTCCGTGGAGATCACTCAAGGATTCAGCGAAAGTTACGTGCTTTTTGAAATAATTGCCATTTTTGTGGCATCTAATCTATTTACACAATGTTCCATTAAAACTATAGTACTGAAACAAGCTAAGCTGTGATAGCCTAGCGGTGAGACCGTGCGACTCTCTAGAGACTACATAGGTTCAAACCCCGGGCAGGCACCAATGAGTTTTTCTATTAAAACTTATGTGTCTAATTGATAATTGCAATTTATCACACGCTTTTCGGTGAAGGAAAACATCGTGGGAAACCTGCATATCTCTAGAGAATTCTAGGGATATGAGTAACCTACCAATCCGCATTGGAGCAGCGTGGTAGGTCTAAGCTCCAATCCTTCTCTCCGAAAAAGGAGAGAGGAGGCCTTAGCCCAGCAGTGGGCATAGTAACAGGCTGTTACTACTACTACTACTGAAACAAACCAAGGATTCCACTTATTAAATACATGAAGAAATGCTGATCTACACTGAAATCTCGAACGTCAAAACACTTTACCTCGACTTTTATATCAACATAAAGGCATTGATTTTAAAATAATACTTAGTGAAATTTGATCCACCTATAGAGAAAAAATATCGATAGAATTATTTTCCTATAACCGCAATGCAAGATAGAACTGCAAATTTTTATTATTGTATTGTTACGTACAGGGGTTTGTGGATTTGAATGAAAATACCTGGTGACTCGTTAAAAACACTTTATTCAACATTTTACTACAAACTTAGTACTTTCAGTCTCTATGCAGTCCGAGGTCACTTAATAGTGACCTCGGCTCACTCACTTAATGTTCACTTTTATTTTCGCTTTGTAATTCGCTCTTGATCACTATTCGCAAACTGAACGTCGAGGCGCACGATACTTATATATGTCGAAGGAACCGATGACGAGAATGTTCGCGAACTTTCGCGAGTCCTTGGGATAGTGAACACGATTCATAAACAACCTGAATATTCCAGAGAATTAGTGTCAAGAGAATTTGAACCCTATGACATACAGATTACGAACTCTTTTTAGATATTCGTAATCTGCCCCCTTCCAATTTGAAATTTATGACATATGGATTACGAACTTTTTTCGCATGTTCATAACACTAATTTTTAAAATTCCGATACTAGTCAAAATGTAAATTTGAACTTTCGTATCTCCGTTTGAGTTTGTGTTGATTTTGCGATAACTCTTTAGATATATGTATATCATTTAAATTATGTGGTGTGAAGGATCATAATGAATCACTGGAAGTAACTAACATATTTTAGTTATTAAGGATCACAAGTGTATCCTTCTAAATAACAATATTGTACGTCAATTTTTTTAAAAGTTTGAATAATAGAGATTTAGAGAATTGGATATCGCAAGCTATAACGGAAATGAAAAATAAATAAAAGTGACTATTTAAAATCGCAAAAGATGACAGTAGTGTTTGTTTAATATTTTAATATCAATTAAAAATCATGCCTTAGGTCTCTGACTACGTACTATGGAAATTAATTGAAAAAACATTATGGATTGTCGCATCAGATATATTTTTGCTCTAAGTTTAAGTCGTTACGTAATATCCAGTGTTACCAAAGCGTAAGCTTTCATGAAGACTTCGGACACCAAATTCTCCAATTTGGAAAGCAAATCATGTGTACTTTCATACCTTTTCATAAAGAGGTATCTCTTTATCAATAGCCTTGTAGCACTTATTTAAGACGTTCTTTCGTATAGAGAAGAATTAAATAAATGAACTTCTGGTAACGGTTTCCTAAATTTTTCTATGAAATTATCGACAGTAGTCACAATTTCCTGACAATTGAACAGGTTGAGTGATGTGAAACAAATGGCAGACCGCATCATCAGTATGCGTAAGCAACTCCGCGCCGGCATTGAGGGTGCTGGCAATAAGCAACCCTGGCAGCATATCACGGATCAGATCGGCATGTTCTGCTACACCGGCCTCAAACCAGACCAGGTGATATGCTGATTATTTCAGAATAATTTTTAGAGCGAATGTTAAAAAAAAATACTAAACCTCTAAGGGATGAATAACAAATGATTTATAAAAGCAGGCGTTACTTTGCGGAATTCCATATTACAAGCAATATAACAGAACTAACTACTTTGCTATAATCCGCACGGGTTAAGTGAATGCATGCAAAGCCAATGTGTATGAAGCAGGCAAAATCTACGCACCTTATACATGCAGCACAAGCCACCACACGCACCCCAAGGCGCAATTCACCAGCAACAACGCACACAAAAACAGCACACACACCCACCACTACAATCTCGACGATCGTTTCGCCCTGAAACCGAAGCATCATCAGGAGGATAGGCTCCACGACAAAAATCGCAATGCATTACGATTTTTGTCGTTTACGAATCGTAATGCATGTATAAGGTACGTAGATTTTGCCTGCTTCATACACATTGGCTTTGCATGCATTCACTTAACCCGTGCGGATTATAGCAAAGTAGTTAGTTCTGTTATATTGCTTGATGAATAACAAATCAAATCAAATCAAAATAATCCTTATTCAAATAAACCATTTCAGGCACTTTCGAATCGTCAATCAATATGATTGATGAAGCTACAACTGGTTCGGAATGTTGCTCTTACCGAGAAGAACCAGCTAAAAACTTGGCGGTCAATCTTTTAAATATTTTCAATTATACATTATTAAACCGCTGTCTTGTATGAAGCTGAAAGGATTTTTTCAAATCCAGGATAAATTCTAATATTCTTGTATTTAATTATGTATTTAAACTTATACATATAGTATATCTAGCACTTGTCCGTCACACATAACACAAATATTAAGTTACTTTGGGGACAGACGATCGTGTGTGTAAGTGTCCCATATATTTATTTATTTAATATCGCCACAGCAACTAACATCCTCTCACCAAAATGATTTTACCTCCTATTTGATGATTTTGTTTTGTGATGTTCGTGATAGTCATCACAATTGTGATACAACTCCTAGGAACGGTTTGCATACTGTTAAATTTAGATTCTAAGCGACAAAAAATCGTGTGATCTATCGGTTGAATAAGACGTAACTTATTATTACATCGTCAAGTTTTTATTATTTAATTATATCAACAAATTTCAAAATATCCGGAATGATTCCGACTCTATAATGACGTCAGCATATCGCACGCTTATTATTATATTAGTGACCGAATACATAAAAGTTGTCTGATAAATTGCAATAAAACGTAGCGTAGTGCCTAAAAAACTCGTAAGTGTTACAGAGAACCATTCAGTGGAGAGCAAGAAAACACTTGCTTTCTTTAATAGTTCAAACCGAATAGATGGTATTTAGATTTGAATTCGGTCAGTTTAATACTAATTATCTGTCCATTTAAACATTTGAGTGACTTTTGTGTTGTCCATATAAAGTAGGCAACATTTTTATCTTAAGTAATGAATTAGTTAAACACGATTCTATGAAGTTGAGCTGTGATAGCCCAGCGGTGTGACCCAGCGGTGTCACCGGGTCACACCGGTGACCGGTGTGACCCGGGCAGGCACCAATGAGTTTTTCTATTAAAACTAATGTGTCTATTTGATAATTGCAATTTATCACACGCTTTTAGTTGAAGGAAAACTTTATGAAGAAACTGCATATCTCTAGGGAATTCTGGAGATATGTGTAAACTACCAATCCGCATTGGAGTAGCGTGTTAGGTCTTAGCTCCAACCGTTCTCTTCAGAAACGGAGAGAGGAGGCCTATTCGCAGCAGTGGGATTGTAACAGGCCGCTACTTTACTTTCTATGTCACCTTCCTATGCTTATATATGGGAGATGTTACTTTGTTCTTCGGATAAGGCGATCTATAAATAATAATTATTTTTTTAGGTTGAAAGGATGACCAAGGATTTCCACATCTATCTCACGAAGGACGGCCGCATCTCGGTGGCGGGAATCTCTTCCAATAACGTCAATTACGTAGCCGAGGCAATGCACAACGTTACATCATAATCGACATATCGATATACCCTACTGCCATAAGAGTAAATGTTAGTATACAAATTTATAAATGAATTTACTTACTTACCACAGTACCACAGCGTACAAATTGTATTTAGTGACTTTTTTTTTTTACAAAAATTATGGTTCTTAAAACATATGTTCAAAAGTAATTATTAAAATTTTGCAAGATATAAAATATTTTATGTTGATCTGAGACTCGGTTGACGATTATACGATTAGGAAAAAAACTAAGGAAACCTCTATAAGGTTGGTTATAAGTAAAAAAAGTATAAATGTGCAGAAATTGATGCGAACATTTACTGTTGCATTTTCCTCGAGAATAACGTTTAAGGTCCAGTAACTGCAATTGTTAAAATCATTAACCAGTCAACTATTTTGTTATATATGATTTTAGTTCGTATATAAAACATTTATATTATATAATTTATAGAATTAGGCGTTACTTTGCGGAGATCCATAATACAAAAGTAATAATAAAATTATTTTGCTATAATCCGCGATACAGTAAATAGAAAATATATATAGTGTTAGACTCCGATTTTGTCGTGGAGTCTATCTCCTGATGATGCTTCGGTTGCGGGGCGAAACGATTGTGGTGGAAGTGGTGGAGGTTTGTGCATGTGTTTTTACGAATCCTGCACGTATCGGGTATGAAAATACTGATGACTATCAGTATTTTCACTATACATTAAACACTATATTTATTTTCTATTTACTGTTTCGCGGATTATAGCAAAATAATTTTATTATTACTTTTGTATTTATATTATATGAAAGCAGGCAATCAGTCGAGTCACGTTTGTTTAATTTCTTTAAGAATCTAGTTGAAATTAATCATTACTTATTGGTTCATAATTATATTAATGAAATTATTCATTTGCTACTATGCAGTGTATCTCAAATGTATAAATATAATGCTGTTTAAACATTTGTTTTTATTTTCCCAGTGTTATTTCGATAGACTGCTCGGATACAATTATACGATGAAGTGTGTGATAACGTTAATTCCACTGTCAAGGTTAGTGTCGAGAATATTCAATTCCGTAGCCCGCTTTTTTATTCGTTCATGGTTTACACTTGACAGTTATTTCAATGGTAAGTGAATCTAAAATTGGAAAAGCGCTAACTAGTAGACCTTATCGGTACTATACTCAATAACTGTAGTTAGTTAACTTATCAAATGTCTAGTGGACACAGTGTAAAAAAAAGTAAAGTAACGGCCTGTTACTATGCCCACTGCTGGGCTAAAGCCTCCTCTCCGTTTTTTGGAGAGGATTGGAGCTAAGACCTACCACGCTGCTCCAATGCGGATTGGTAGGTTACACATATCCCTAGATTCTAGAGATATGCAGGTTTCCTCACGATGTTTTCCTTCACCGAAAAGCGTGTGATAAATTGCAATTATCAATTAGACACATGAGTTTTAATAGAAAAACTCATTGGTGCCTGCCCGGGATTTGAACCTATGTCGTCTCTAGAGAGTCGCATGGTCTCACCGCTAGGCTATCACAGCTTTTACACAGTGTGCACAAATTGAATTTTCAAACATCAAATGTTTTCGTCACCAACAATAAAAGTAAGTTATTATTGTAAAATTATCTATTGTATTCAATGGGGAATATTATAACAAAGAAAATGGTATACAAATATGGTATAAGTATTCTTAGTGAATAACATGATCTTAAAATGAAGGTCAAAAATTACGGTACAACAAAAAACCTTTTTTTGTGAGAACCTTGTAAAAAGGTAATTCGATTTTGTCGCGATGTGACCGTTTTATTTATATAATACATTTAGTTAAGTTCCTAATCTATGAAGTTAAATAATCTGGCTGTTGGGATTAGGATTCCCACCAGTTCTTTATAATAAAGTATGGTAAGGTCTTTTAGGTAATTCTACTCTATACTTTATGATGACAAGACCTTACAACAAATTCTTTATTCCGCATTATTTGACTTCTTTTTGATTCTGAATACTTTATTAGCAAGTATTTTGTCAACTGAAATTGATTCATTGGTGCTGAATCGCCGTTGAGAATCCAATACGTGTGATTCTGGATCAGTGTTTCTGGTGAAACATCGTCGAATTTAATTTATAGAATTAGGCGTTATATTGCGGGATCCATAATTCAAGAGTAATAGTAGAATTGCTATAATCCGCGATAAACTATCACTTTTGTATCGTCGAATATCATAAATGCGGAGTAGGAGTAGTAGAGTTCGGGAATCTAGGAAAAAAGTTCATAGGGACTTATATTTGGCAGTTCAAACTACAGTGGATATCTCTCAGTGAAACAAAATGCAAGTTAATGAAATGTTTATTTTCAATATAAGTAAATAAAATAAACTTAATGCGAAAACACAAATCATAATAACCGATTCTAAAACGAAACTATGCTCTACGCAAAATATTTACAGCCGTCGAACAAATGTTATCTTACATTTTAAAATTGATGCAGATCAATAATCAAAACTATTCCTCATATATCTTAATTTATATCGTAATTCATACATTAATTTCGCAAAAACAGTAATAACAATTTAATTAATTAAATAACAATCGCTATATTATTAACCTGCATTGATGTATAAAATGTACCTATAACATTTTACTTAGCCTTATTTAATGTAAAACATACATATATGTTAGACATAAAAAATGTGTCATACATATATGTTAGAAATAATATAATTATTAGTAATATATTATGGTACAAATAATATTAACATTCTTATACCGAGACGAGTCTATAATATTTTTCAATAAAAACGATAAATATGTACAAATTTGTCACATAACCAACATTAACTATAGTTCATGGCACTCTTTCTAGAATGTAACATTCATTTTCAACATGCCCATTGCCACATATCACTATGCTCTGAAAGTATAAAAAAATAAAGCTAATGTTTAATAAATATATACCGCTCGTTTAGAATTAAAGTGACCGAATTCAATAAAATGTGTTTTGTGCAAATTGAAATAAAGCATGCTATGCTATGCGTATAAAACATCTATGCACCTTTGTGCGCGTACACTTGAAACAGTGTTCACGTACTCAGTTTTGCTTCCGCTACTAGAAAGAAAACATGTTTGTACGCGCACATCTTTAATGAGGAGTGGAGAAATGAAAAAATTGATAAAAATCATTTCATAGAAAATTTTTAAAAATATATTGTAAATTTGTATATATAATTATATAATGCAAAATTAGGTCTGGATTCGTAATATAAAGTAAAAACGACGACGCTCTGACTCCTTAACCCATACCGACTTTTAAATGACATTTCCTCGACATAAGGAAAGAGATACTGCCTTTCGACAGTCTACTGGTGAAGGACGATGGAGGGACAACCTCAAAACAGGTCTATGGTATTATGTGTGGAAATATTTGGAATCCACCAAAAGAGGACACTCATTAGTTAAAAAAGAATAGAGTAAAAAAGTATGTAAAAAAACATATTACCATAGAATCATAGAAAATTTAACAGTAAGAATATACAAAACGCAATTGGTGTGTCTGTAAATAGAAGATAAGAAGTTGTCGCAACGATGATTAAGGGATTCAGAATTCACAGAGGCGTGGCTAATCATGTTCATTTACAAAACGACTGAGACACTCGTGACACTCGCTCTACGGGGATAATACTTAACTTCGCTGTTTCATTTATGAATTTACATCTAATTCTGTGATCATAGCCTAATCTAGTAGATTAGAAACCTGTTAACAATTGTAAAGCAGTAGATAAGAAGTGCAAGCGTCGAGACAAAATGCTGCTAAATGAGCGTTTTATTTCCTACTGGAGAAACAATTGTACTTAGAGTTACAAAATAATGACACGTTCTGTCAATTACTTAGCATTTTGCATTAATAAGTGAAATAATAATAATAAAGATTATAAAATATTTCTAAATGAACATGTTCGCGCACATGTGTGCTTCACTGTGCGCTTACTAAAGTCAAATTGTAAAGTAAAATTGCTATCTATAACATAAATTAAGCCCAATTTTGAATTCAGGCACTTTAATATTAAGCGTCCGATATTGACATCAAAATTTTACCTCTATAATAATTAGTGAACATTGTTCATATAATAATAACTGTATTGCTATTCAGTTATTTAATTCAATGTTTGCCAAAAATTTATTATAAAAAGTATATCCACTCTTTTTAGACTTTTAGACATTTACAAAGCCTTAGTTGAAGAATTGGCAAAAATATGCTATATATTTAAAATATTAAAGTGCAAATACACAGATATTGTACCTTTAAAATCAATTTAAAAAAGATATCTTTGAATCTTTACTTACAGCAATTGCGTATAAAATTGTTGTTAATACAAATTTTATTGTTGAACACACATCAAAGGCATGTTAAATGAATTTTTAAGAAGACAACATGAAAAAAGGTAGAGTAACAGTTTAATGAACTGAATAATGCACAAAAGACGAGCATAGGATTCAGTGGAATTTGGAAAGCTGGATGATTGGTATTTAAAATATTTAAGTGCAAATACGCAGATACAGTGACTTTAAAATCAATTTAAAAAAGATACGATATCTTTGAAACTTTATTTACACGAATTGCTTATAAAATTGTTGTTAATACAAATTTTATTATTGAACACACATCAAAGGTATGTTAAATGATTTTTTTAAGAAGACAACATGAAAAAAAGTATAGTAACAGATTGATAAACTGAATAATGCACAAAAGATGAGCATAGTTTTCAGTAGGATTTGGGAAGCTGGATTATTGGTATTTAAAATATTAAAGTGCAAATACACCGATACAGTGACTTTAAAATCAATTTTAAAACAAGATATGATATCTTTGAATCTTTATTTACACGAATTGCTTATAAAACTGTCTTTACAAATTTTGTTGTTGAACACACATCGAAGGCATGTTAAATGAATTTTTAAGAAGGCAACACAATAAAAAAGGTATAGTAACAGATTGATAAACTGAATAATGCACAAAAGACGAGCAAAGGTTTAAGTAGAATTTGTAAAGCTGTATTATTGGTACTTAAAATATTATTTAAGATATGATATCTTTGAATCTTTATTTACAGCAATTGCTTATAAAATTGTTGTTTATACAAATTTTGTTGTTGAACACAGATCAAAGGCATTTTAAATGATCTTTTAAGAAGATAACACATGAAAGATGGTATAGTAACTGATAAATAAACTGAATAATGCACAAAAGACGAGCAAAGGTTTTAGTAGAATTTTGAAGGTTGGATTATTCGAGCATAAGAGTGGGATAGCTTTTAATAATGTATTAGTGTGATACATGACATTGTGTTGGGGCTATTTAGAGAAATAAAGGAAAGAACGAATATCGAAATAGACGATAAATTATGTGTACTTAGATTGAACGTGCTAACGTTTAAGCAAGGTAAATATTTGTATATAATATGCTTGTAAATGGCGTTACTGCATCACAATGGATGCGTTAAATTGAACTAATTATACTGCATCTAAGAAACTTTGAACTTCAAAATTCAACTATATTGCAACAAAATATCATTTACCTACTAATGAATATATTATGTACATTGTTTTTCTACTAACTTACGTTTGAAGATATATGAAGAAGATAAAAGAAATTATAGACCATAATTTTAGATATACACTGGCAATACTTGTGTAGATGGTACAAGCTTGACTATTGTGGTATTAAATATTGTACCAACGTTTTAATTTTATAAGCAATATAACAGAACTAACTACTTTGCTATAATCCGCACGGGTTAGGTGAATGCATGCAAAGCCAATGTGTATGAAGCAGGCAAAATCTACGTAGCATCATCAGGAGGATAGGCTCCACGACAAAAATCGTACTGCAGTACAGTACAGCCTATCCTCCTGATGATGCTTCGGTTTCGGGGCGAAACGATCGTCGAGATTGTGGTGGTGGGTGTGTGTGCTGCTTTTGTGTGCGTTGTTGCTGGTGAATTGCGCCTTGGGGTGCATGTGGTGGCTTGTCCTGCATGTATAAGGTACGTAGATTTTGCCTGCTTCATACACATTGGCTTTGCATGCATTCACCTAACCCGTGCGGATTATAGCAAAGTAGTTAGTTCTGTTATATTGCTTGTAATATGGAATTCCGCAAAGTAACGCCTGCTTCTATAAATCACTTTTAATTTTATACTAACAAAACTTTATAGTGTGTTATTAATCTATATCTTAAGTTTGTGTAATATCTAACTATGCATGTATATATGAATATTCACTATCACCCTTTTAATTAGCTGGTAGATAATAGTGAATATAGCTACTCGATGACATATAAGTCCAAGATAGTAGCGACTAAATGTAACTATTTATATGAATTATATTTTCAAAAGAGCAACCGCCGAGTTTCTTGCTTGCCCTACTTGGTAGGAACAGCTTTCCGAACCAGCATTAGAATTGACGATTCAAAAGCACTCATTTACAAGTTTCGAGTAAACTTGTAAACAAGTGCTTTCATAAAAAATAAGGCCAATGAATTATTCCAACGTAAATGTATCAGTATTTACTATTATTTATTATGTATGCTGATACGTTAAGATTTTACTTGGTTAGAGGGCATAATTCATACTTAATCACGATTCTGACTGATTGTTAAGTTTTTTCTACAAACTATTGAACCAATTTTGATGAATATACGTAGATAGGAATTTGATAAGGCTTAGGACATGATGTTAACATATGAAATTTTACTAAAGTTATAAAGTTGTGCTTAATATACACAAGTATTGCCGATATATTTGGAACTCTAAAAATTACAATATTACAAATACGATCACTTATTGTTGAGACCCTTGTGATAAAATAGTGATACAACATAGTTATTATACTAGACTAGGACCAGCCTAAACTATGTCCATCGAAATTAAAGAGAAAACATATTAGAGTTCTTTTTTATTTATTGCAACACCCTCATTTACAGGCTTGCGTATGGCACCCCTACTCTAATATAATAACCATGAAAACACATCAGCATAAAAATGTACCGCAACGTTACAAAATTGTTACAAAATATTTTTTTACAATATTATTGAACTATAATATATATAAAGATACATTGCTCTTGTGCGTTATAATATTATTATAACTTATTGCAAAAAACGTATAATAAAATAATCACAACACTTAAAATAAATAAATTATTAAGACTAACCCATATTATATTCATAATTATTTAAAAAGTTTTTAAAACTTTTTATTTATTTAAAAGCATAAGATAAAACGTTTTTTTAATAGTTGCATCTGTTAATTTCAATGAGAAACCTATATAGAACAAAAGTGCTTGACAGAGCTTATTTGAATAAGAATTATTTTGATTTGATTTTACTTTTCGTAAATACTGGGTTAATCACCTTAAATGCGCAGTATAATTTTTATGCTAAAATTTTAAAAAATAGTATATTAAATTACAATGTTTATGTATGATCAGTTACTTAGCGTGCATTCCATATTGACAAAAAGGCACTAACAACCCTAAAATTAATTTATTACTATGAGAATTAAGAAATATAAAGTTCCTTTTAATTTTGATAGTTCTGAATTTAAAACTTAATACAATACATACATCTATCGTGTAGTTTTTTTTGTGTAATTTGTAAAATTTGCTATCAATGCTGTTAATTGTAGTTGATTTTTATTTTAAAAATAAACAAGAATAAATGAAAGTTATTTCAGATTCAGACAAATTCCACTCAACAATCTGTCACTAATTTCAAAAGGTATTTAAAAATTAAGTTTAAAATTTTTATACACCTGCACTATTTATAAGTAAAATAAAAAAAAAGTTTTTAGTGATTTGATTCACCGTCTCATCTGTGTGCGCGATATGCTGAAATGTACCCACATTATTCACTTATACTCGAAAATTCTCCACATTCTAATGAGGAAAAGGTTGTTTAAAACTACCAACATTTAATTATTCTCCTTTTGTGGTTAATCACGAAATTGAATGAAAAAGGAGTACGACATCTATTGACGTAAATTCCTGCACTTGAAAGCACATTCCCCACTTTATAGGTCATTTAAGGTCATTCTCCTATCTATGGTTTTGCTCCTATACATTTATTTATCGTACGATATTTAGACCCATGCGATATTTAAAGCTCTGGTAGTTATTGAGACTCATAATTAAACCATTTGATTTACTGAAAGTTGCAATGTTTTGAAATAGTTGGATTATTTAGAATGAGCGTCGTACTTTGATTTTTTAAATTAAATACTTCGGAATGGATTTTATTAATAATCAAGACAATGATTATAGACATTGTCTTATATTTGTGGATATACCACAAATATAAGACAATGATTATATTAAATCTATATACAAAGACAAAGATATATATTATATTTCTCAATACAAAAAGTTGATCGGCACTGTTCTTCAGGTAACTCTGATAATCAATTTCAACATAATTTGAACCATAGCTTTCATGTGTGTTGATACTTTTTTAATATTCATTTATTTATACATTTTCAAAATAATCTATTATTATGAATTCAATAAAAAGCTTAGTTTAGTATTACAAAAAATTAGAATAAATAATTTTATAATATTGCGATATCTTTTTATATAAATTATTTTCTGTTTCAAAAAATTGTTACAATACTTCTTTAAAACAAAGTTTTGCGTTTTACACGTTTTAAATATTCTCTCATTGTATATCACCTTTCAGCTTTTATTTTAAAATTTAACTTAATTTTTGATTAATTATATTATAACTTTTATTGAGCAACCATCAGAGTTTCTGCTCTATGTAAAATAAAATGACAGATCAATGTGATAAAAATCTCAATTATATCTTGTATAGCCACCAAACAGATTTTGCTCTATAAGCTCATTGATATGTGACATTCTGGGTCTATACTATTACGAACATGCAAAAAGAATTCTTAATGTATATGTAATAAAGTTCAAAGATCACTTGACGCTAATTATCTGCAACATTCACGTTGTTTACGAATCGTATCCTCGCTACTGTACTAACGACTCGCAAGTAATCGAGAACCTTCACAAGTGGTTCGTTCACTGTATATGTAAGCGATATCGCGCGCCTCGGGGATTCAGTTTGTAAATGGGGAACGAGAACGAATTTAGAAGCGAAATGATAGTGACATTGGTTATTATTGGACAGCGGACTACATAGTGATTGTAAGTACTCAATTTCGTACTGGAGAGCTGAATAAAGTTTTTTTTACGGATCACCAGGTATTTTTATCCAAATCCACGAAACCCTGGTCGTAACAATATTCTTAGAAATTCTACTATTTATTTTTCTATCAGAATTCGTATATCTTGAACGTTTTCTCTAACATATTTAATTGTTCAGTATGCCAATATAGGGCTATTGTGTATAGTAATTTTCTCAGCAACACGTACTGTTAACTATGTGTAACAATAAAGACCAGGTCTAAATCACCTAAGTTAATTTTCTTAGTAAAATTTGGTTTGTTTTTTATTTGAAAAATAAGAAATATCTAGTTCCAAAAAGAATTATTGTAAGCAAACTGACGTAGTCTCAATAGATACCCGAGACTTATATAAGACGACTAAGGAGATCAAGGGTTCACAGTACAGTATTTGAAATGCATAACATAATTCGAAAATAAAATATTAAATAAGACTTTCATTACCTATTTATATAATAAAGAAAATGAAATTTTTTTTGGATTAGTTGCGCAATTTTAATTATCCATTATAACAGAGTTTAATGTACTCAAATAAAGTCAAAACTGAAATACCTATACTCGTTTTCAGTAATATACAAAAAAATGACATACCTAACCACCCTAACACCTAAAGGTGTTTAGTACCGTACAAATTCAATAAATTATTCGCAGTGATGTATAAAATGTTATTATCCTAAAACAATTACAATTAACTTTTTAACAGATTAAATTTTCATCGTTATTTAGTCAACAAAATAGTTCTAAATACAATATTTTCCCAAAAAAAGATTAGCCTTAATAACAGTTACATTATAATAAATATGTATGTACGAGATACTTATGAATAATATTTTTGAATCTATAATCTAATTATTAATAGGCAGTGATAAGTTGGCAATTCACGTAAAACATTTTTTAAAATTCAAAATTATAAACCAAATTTTTTAAGAGGGAACTGTTATATTTCCAAAAAAACCTTTACTTAATATTTTCAATATAAAATATTTTGCATTACTGTGGGTTTGCAAGGAATGTCCTTTATTTGGTCTTAGAAGAATATTTCAGTAGGAAATTGACGATTTATATTTTTACGCATTTACATAAAGTATACTTACAAGGTAACTGGCAAGTAGTTACTGTTGAATTTTATTATAAATAAACAAAAAAAAATCAGGTTTGTCATTGAGAAATTTTAAAAATTGACAATTAACAAAATCATAGAAATTATTTGAGCCATTTATTACTTTTATTACTTTACCATATACTGATTGAATTTACCAATACTATTACTGAAGAAAAATAAAATGTAATGAAATTTTTATTAAAATTACATCAATAATACAAAGCACAATCCGATAAAAAGACCTTGTTAATTTATGCGCCAATTTAGCCTCATTTATTACAGACAAATTTTTCAACACATTTTATTAACAGATTATTTACAGAGTATTAAAAAAATACCGCAACCCTTCTTTATACCAGCACTTTCACAAGTGTTCCTACTTAGAATTACAGCAGACGGACTAAAAATTATTAAAATTTGTCCAAGAGACAACATATCATTAAAACTGTCAGAACACTGACACAAATATCGTAAAAATTGAAATGTTATGGGCTTTACCAATGAAAAATAACACAATATAAAAGTGACAACAAAGTAAGGTAGATCACATACATTGCCCTAAAACTTATTCAGTTATTTTTTTATAGATAGAAGTAGTCTTTATTAAAGCGTGAAAAATGTAAAAGACTGTCCACTCAAAGAAATCATCCGTCTGCTTTACGATATATATTATGAATCTTAAAAGTACCTATTTTATAATTAAAACTACGTTATTGCTCATTTTTATGTAAAGGCATAGTTTCACTTACAGTTTGCGAGTCTGTTGAATTAGCTGAATCTTCGGCCAATAACCGGCTGAATTGGTCGCCCAACATATCACCTTGTCGCGTGTCTCTTTTACTCTCCCCAGGAAACTCATCGTCCCCCGCCATAAGACTTTCGTCGAGATAAGAAAAAGACTCTAAATTGATATCTGATGTCGTTATGGCTGTACTGTAAACATCTATTCGTTTCTGTTGTGATTTTGCTTCTGCTACTTTTTCTGAAAGTTTCGCCCGGGCTTTGGATAACGCTTCCGATTCGGATTTATCAAACTTTATTTCGCTATCTTTTAATTTACTAGAACATTTGGATCTCATCGCGAACGACGAATCATTACTTGACGAACCGTCATCTTGTAGCTGACTAAGTAGTGTCCTTGTGGTTCGGGATAAGGCGCTTGAGTTGCTATATCTTTCAAGGTTATCTACTGAAAGTAAAAATATAAGCTTATATTCTTCATAAGACTACATTATACATCTTTACAAAAACTCCACAATATTTAGTATCTTTCCTTATTCAATAACAAAAAAAGAAGAATAGTTTTATAACTTGAATTAAATGTAATGATTAGATTACTAGTTTTGCTTTTACCATTGTTGCGACTAATATTTTTAAATAATACTATAGGTACAGAACTCACCAGTGGGTGTTACATTTTCTATCCTTTCAGAGGACAAATGTTGGATCTTTGTTTTGCGGCTACCTACAATATATTCATTTTCACTATCGCTCGACATACCGAGATCTAAATGTAAGGAATTTAGTTTATCAACATCTTTATTTTTTCCTGATGTTTCTAAATCTATCTCCCAGTCGGTAACGCTTGAAGTATCTTTAAGGTCAACGTTTTTACTAAAAGTTGATTTTTCTTTTTCATTTTTATCAATTATGCCTAAACTAGATTCTTGTAGCCGTTCCATTTCTTGCAAACTTGAGGTTGAGTCTAAGCTGCTGGTGTTACAAGTTTCTGGTGTTATTTGAGCTTCAAACAACACTGACGAGTTTTGCGTTATGTCTTGTGTAGAACACGACTTACTATGATCTGAATTACACGGCGTGTTTATATTTCGACTGTCCAATATTTCAGACATAGTCGTTGTTCGTGCCGTTTGCTCATTATTAAGTTCTAATACGATGACATTTCCTGTCTTTGTTGGATCTACCTGGTCGGGTTTTGTTGTTTGTAACAGTTTATTTACGTTTTTGCCCATAATTATTTTTGAAACATCATTTCCGTTTTTGGCAAATGTGAGCGTTTTACCTAAGGTAGCACCTTTTTGCACAACTATAAGATTACCTTTTGTATTAACAGGTCTAACTATAGGGTTAATGATTTTCGGTGTCGTCACCGGTGAAAGCCCTTTTACAGGAACAATGTCCGCCATATTAGCAGTTTTAATTGTTTCAACTCCGACAATTTTTGCATTTGAAGATTTCACGTTAACAACCGGTGGTTTTGATATAACTGTAACACCTGACGGTTTTGACACTTGAGCATTCAGTTGCGAACTAACGGAGACCAATTTCATAGCAGTAGGGATCCCTTTAAAGTGAAACAGTGGAAGTTGCCCTTCTTTACTAGATTTTGCTGGTACGACAACCATTTTCTGACCTGACTTTGGATTCAAAACAAAAGTTTTTGCAGAAACTTTCAAATCAGTGGCTGGTATGCCTTTCGGGGTCAAGGCTTCTGACGTCTGGATGTTTCGAGTCGTTACGTTACTTGTAATCATCTGTGAATTATCTCTACTAGGTGTTGTTATAGTGGAGGATGTAATTATAATTTTCGAATTTGATAACCTATTTTCAATGGATGCTTTAGATACAACGATCATTTTATCAGATGGTAGAATGGTTGCATTGGAGGTGCGAGATTTAGGTACAGACCCAATCACTTTAGTCGTCACGAGTTTGCTGGTAGTTCCTAGAGAGCTTCTTTGTACTGGGCTTGAAGACGCGATAATCGGTCGATTTGCAACAACTTTTATATCATCGATTGGCTTCTGTATCACTTTAAATTCTGACATTTGTACTTTTTTGTCGGGAGCTGATTCACAGCTTTTTTTGATAATAAGTTGGCAAGGTTTTCCGCTGACAGTGTGTTTGGAGGATTGGGTACTTTGGGCTTGCATTGAGGCTGTGTCATCACGATGTACAGTGTCGCTTACTGCCATTTCATGTGGCACGGTAGCCGGTTGAGTGAGTAGCTGCATAGTCGGCGATTGAGACATTGTAGTGGGTGAAGATAACATCTTTGGTTTAATTTCATCGATATAATCTGACTTGGATTTGTTGCCTAATATAGATTGTGCATAACTGGCCTGGAAAGAACCAGGTGGCCCTGAGTAATCTACTTGTATTGATCCTGAGTTATACTGTTTGCCTGGTGACAAGGGTGGATCTTGATTTTTCTTTTGTGGTTTGGATGACGCTGCCACAGTGTTCTTAGCATTCTGTTTGTGTGACCTGTGTTTATGTGAAATACGTGGTGCATGCGACTGATTTGATTTACTAGTTGAAACTTTACTCACTTGATTGTAAGAATGCTTCGAATGCCCAGTTGATTTACCTAGAAATGTAAAAGGCAAATAAATAAATTTAACTTAATTTTAAAGTAAGTTAAACAAATATACACACACATACCTGTTCCTGGCTGAGAATATCGTGAATACACTTGCGACAGATTTAAATGCTTCTGACTAGTGTTCACTGGTATGTTTCTCATATTTTTGACAGGAGTTGATGATTCATCAGGGACAACCCCACTTTCAGGAACTTTTCTTTTGCGACAAATCAGTTCTGTTTCCCATATCTAAATAATTATAATTAAGTTAATCAAAATGTTACTAAATGTTGCTACAAGATGTTTTGAAATATTTTTGAATGATTGTTTGAACTTTATATTATTTTAAAACTATATTTTTAGTAATTTTCTAGGCATACAAAGTTTCTATGATTAATCTGATTCACATCAATAGTTAACAGCATATTTTATTATTATTTAATACTTATTTTATTAATATTGATGCTGTTTACAATAAGTGAGATAGTTTAAAGAATGTTCTTTAAGTCTCAAGTTTAATATATAACAATATAGTAAGACAAGAAGTGACAGTTGTAAAGACACAATATATATTACTATATATATTACTAGATAATAAAGTCTGTCCATGAACTACATTACACACAAAATATATTTACGTAAAGCATACTTTTGCAGTGTGGTCTTCCATAGCAATCGGAGGATATAATATTTCATCCATAACTTCATTAGTTTGTAAGACACCTTCAGCAGTTAGACCCTCAGGATCAGGTATTTCTTCTTCATTTGATTTTGGAGCAATTAGCTTTTCGTTTTCAAGTCTCATTTTAATCTCATTGTTTTCAATAGCTGCAGCTTCTGCAGCCTTATCAGCTAGTTCTGTATACATGGTTTGTGCTATACCTCTTGGCATTAGAGGTACTCGTCTCCGCCCTTCACTGATCCATCCTAGAGCTGTGTTAGGACCAGATAACCTAAAAAGAATACCAAATTAAATTAAGTGAATCGAAATTTAACATTATAATATACAATGCACATTAAATGACAGGAAATGACTACAACTTAAAAAAACTGCAGTAATTGAGAAGCTATTTCAAAGAATACAGTAATAATTTGTTATAATCTTAAACTTGTTAACTACTTTATGTGTCTTACTCTTAACATTATGATATCCCTCTACATAATAAAATTTAAATTAATATCTTAAGAGTTATTGTTAAATAAATGTAAAGAGTACAAATATAAACTTATATTCTGGTCTCGGTCAATAAATATACTCTAACACCAGTTGCAAAATTTCGATATAAACACAATAGCCATAAACAGTTTTGCATTATGAACATTAAACAGCTTTTTGAATATACAAGATAATTTTTAAGTACATAAGCTTTGATTGATAGTATAGTTTTTTGTTTGTTTTTGATTGTATAGTTATTGCACTCAAAACAATTTATGGTGTATGTGGAAACTTAGAATTAACTCGCTAGAAGTTCTTAATTTTTTATATTAAATAAACAAAATTACTACCTTTAAATTATGTAAACAACTTAATTTTGTGTTGTAGGCAATGAGTATATTCAGGTTATATTCGGATTCATATTAAATAAGATAGTTGAATAAGAAAAGTAAAATAAGAAAAGTTCTACTATTAAATCTGCTTAATATACAAAAAAAAATAGTTTCTAAAAGGAATGTTATTAAATAATTTTAAAAAACATCTTTCCACTAAATAGAAAATTAACATTTTTTAAAATTAATAAGTAGGCTTAAATATACATGAGAAATTTTAAAGTTAAAATATTTATTTTATATATACCCAAAATAAGCCAAACAAATCTCTACAATAAAACAAAATACATTTAGATACCATTTCTAGTAACACTAGGATTGATCTATATAATCAGCTTAGAAGAAAAAGTGTGCAAACTATATTACTATAGAATACTATGATTTTACAGTAAAAGTTGAAAAAAATAGCCTTATATTCATATTTTAGTTTTTAAATATATATAGGTTACCTGTCAAAGCAGTTGAGAAAAATATGAATATTTTTATATAAAAAATTACATTATTCTATCAGATAGAATATTCTTAAATATGTTGAAGATTTAATAATCTATATGGCTAAGAAATATAATTAAACATCAAATATATATGATACATCATTATTATTCCTATTAGATTAAAGATATAAGATTTAACTAATACAATCACTGATAGAATTCAGCCATTTTAAAGTTTGACTGCTCACCTACTGTTCAAAAATAAATCTTAGATTCAATTAAAATTATATTATAAGCTTACTGTTCTGCTATAGTAGCTAGAAGCTCGTCATTAGAAACGCGACGCGCTTCAGCATTGTGGCGGTCGCTGCTAATATGTAAAACGGCGCGCAGTTCCTCAAGCAACTTTTTTCTGTTGTCTTCTAATTCTCCTTGTGCTCTGAATACAGTCATCATATTCGAGTAGGCTTCTAATTCTATAAGTACACAAATTATCCATAAATAAGACATCCCCATACAATCACAATCTACCACTATATAATTTGCATCACTGTGAGCATTGTGGAAGAAAACCATAGGAGGGAAAACGAATGCCATTTATAAAACTAAATATATACCAAGTCTCCTAAGCGTCCGTCGACATTCGTCATGCGTCATATTAAGAAGCATAGGCCACATATTTTATCCTTAATCTTATACACTCATAAAACTTTATATAATTGAATGATTTTAACCATATTTTATTAAAATAATCTACTGGCAAATATCCATACTGTTTACTTCAAACTAGGGATAACCGATACAAGTAAATACGAATACTTGCTCGATACTTTTCCATAATATATTTACTCGATTGAATCTACACACTGAAATATCGATATAACATGTCTGACTAAATGATTATAATATTATCATTATTGTTTACTTAAAACGTCTAAATTGGTTTTGTCTTTTTTAAGTATAATAACAAGTAATTATTCTATTAATCTGATAATAAATTCGTATTTGTGTATTGTTTATATAAGTTTAAATAAATTTGGCCTAGTAAAAAATAACAAATAAAAAAAACAAAATGTTTAGATGTTCAGTTAAATTGGTTACATTATTGAATATGATAAATGCAAACATTATATTAATATTTTTAATATGATAAAAATACAAAAGTTATATTTCTTGGTTAGTTTCTGTACGTTAGGTAAATCGAGTAGGTATTGACATCGGTTATTTAATTGAATGTCAAAGTAAAAATATCGATTTATTTCCAGTAGCTGTGATAATTCGTTAAATAGTTTGACATTTTGAATAAAAATATAGGAACATTTCGTTTAACGGAAAAATAAACGTTGTCTATGAGTTTGTGTGCATAATACATTATGAAAGAAGAGAAAAAAACAATTATTAAATAGGTATATACTCTTTATATATGAATTTATACGTTAATAAATTTATATTTTTACGCTTAATTTGTTAAATAATTTTAAGTTCATTTTTTATGATTCTTTATAATAATTATGGACTTCTGAGCGCCTGACTGTATATCTGTGTATTATATATCAATGTTGAATTATATCTATGGTAATTATTAAATAGAATGCACAAATTCAGATTCAAAGTTTATTTAAAACAAACAATAAATTTACAAAAAAGAAAACAAATTATCTGGTATTTGTATCACTTATTTTTGATAGCTTAATGTAATTCAGTAGCACGAAATAAAATTTATAATCGAAATCGCTGAAGAAACACAATCATGTTCAAGGTATGAAAATAAACGATTGTTGTAATTTAGTATTATATTAATTATTTTATGTTGCTGGAATTAAAACAATATTATCGTTACTTTTGTATTTACCATAATGGTATTCTAAGTTTCTTTTCTTTGCTTGTATCATGTTACGTGTTGGTGGTCTTTATTAACTCTACAGAGTAGTGAAATGATTTTATGAGAGACGATTTACTTCTTAATTACTCTTTACATAACGTCTTTTTCGAATTTATTTCATTGTTTGTGTCAGGACTTTCTGTTATGAATTGTTATAAAACATTCATAGGGATAAAACAACGTTCGAAAATTTAATGTGAAACTATACATTTGACGATGGCAAATGTTGATGAAATAATAGAATTTACTAAATTTTTAAGGAAGGGCTTTGATAAAGATTTTTTTAATTGTAAGATAGACGAATTGAGATATATTATTGAAACCATTGGCATAAACTATGAGGATTTTCATACTTTGTTTAAAGTATGGTTGAATTTAAGTATACGTAAGTATTAATTATAGAACTTATCATAATTTTAAATATACTTTCTGAGATGATCTGGACATACAATAATTTTTTTTATTTATATGTAGCAATTCCTAATTGGGTTAATCTTGGTTCTTGCTTGGTACCACAAGAAAAAATTAAAAGCAAAACTGTTTTGTATTCATTAAAATGGCTTCTTGCAAATTATGATAAGCCTATTAGTTCAAGAACTGGCTTTCTACTGGATTGGCTTACAGGTATAGTATGTGTAAATAATAATTTAAATAATATTTAAACTTCATTTGTAGAACGAATATGAACCAATGTTTTAATATTTCATCTCACATTGTAATGTCTATACATAGACCAGTAAAATTAATCCCCACTGAGTTAAACAGAAAAATGTTATTAATGAATCTGTTTTATTTAACTTCATTCATGTCAACTTAAGTGTTTAAGTAACCTAAATTTGTATCCTGGTATATTAGCTTCAAATGTACCAACTTTCATTTTTATTTATTTAGCGAATCAGAAAACAAAAGATAGCAAGGGAGACAGATAGGCTACATACTTGAATTTTATATTAATAATGTTTAAAGTTGTGTACTTGCTCGAAAAAGATTTTTGTTATAATTGCTTTTATTTCAGCTGCTATGGACACTGATTCAGTAGAAATGAGCGCTTTGGATGTAGGATATGAAATTTTTTATTCTATGTTGACATATGAAGCATTGGTAAGTACTATTTTGATTTGGAATACTGAAATAGTGTGATACAATTCAGGTGATATGATCTAGGTGTGTAAATAAATGTGTATTAACATCTGAAAAATATTCCAATATGTGATTCTGCCTGTGTGTAGTAAAGTAAAAAAAGTCAGTCTGCAATTACTTTTTGTAAATATAAAAATGTATAAACAAAATATATTATGACAACAATATTATAAATAAGAACCATTTTTTTAAAAATTTACCTCATTTAATGTCTTTCAACAACTTTTCACATTGTATTTTAAACAACATATTGTTGTAACAATATTGTCTTAACTGTATTTGATTTCTAAGAAAATATATAATTTTAATTTTCAGACAGTGCATGTCATGAAACTTTTGTATACCTTGACAAAACCAGCTGATGTTACTAGAAAAAAGGTTCTAGAATTACTTGATTTAGCTAAAAAGAGAGAGGGTAAAAAGGTAGGTTATGCTAATGTTTAAGGTTTAGGTCATTTTCAGTGATGAAATGCAAGATGCGTCTTCTTGCATATATTTTGATTGTGAAAGGATGGTTTTAGGATGCTTATATATGTAACTTTTCAATTGAACTAAAATATTAGTGGAGACCAATTCATATTTCAAGCTATAAATAAATAAATAAAAACTTCACTTTGAGTGACATTTTATTATGAACTGACATCTTACTCTTCAGATCTATGATCAGCAGGCCTACCATCAACTCTTATTGCGACTCAATTGAAGACCTAAACTAAACTGTTTTGCTGTTTCATACCATAACATGTTAAAGACGCAGTTTAAGTCATTGCGGAATTAAATCCTAAACTGAATCGCAAATGTATTTCATTCACTCTTTTGTCGTGCCATTGGCTATTGAAATAAATTAAGTTATTCATGAAATTTCTTAATTTCATTTTTCTAAATTTAATTCTAAAATAAAATATATTAAACTATGTTTTTGATGGATAAGAAACAATACAAAACAAAGTGTAGGCAGAGTATATGCATTTTGCTAATATTAATTGCAAAATAGATTTAACTTACAGTATTTCAAGCCGAATATGAAGAACACATTAGTTTCAGAATCCATCCCAAAAACATTTGAGTAAAAGAGACAAAGTTATCTATAGTTCTTATAACGTTTTCCCATTCAAAAATTATGGCCCCAATGCAAGTCACAGACAAATGTCGTTCTTTCATTCACAGTAAAGGATTTAAATGTGACGCTGTTAAAACAGTTCATGGTATGAAAAGAAAGCGGTTCAGTTTACGTTCTGACTTTGAATTTAATCGTTTTCTAAGAGTTCATGTTAGGCCTACTGGTAAATTAATCAAATGAAAATGTACACATTCAGTTGAAAGTTCATTCCATTTACCCAAAGCTACTAAATGTAAAATCCCTCCAATGAAAAATTATGTTATATCATAATTAATACATTATAATAGCTATAAACTATCATAATATTGCTTTTTTTAAATTTTTTTTTCAGAATATGTTGAGACAAATACAAGTTCTTTTGGGCTTGTTCAAATCTTACAAGCCCCAATATGTGCCCGAAGATATACCCTCAATATCAGCACACACAGCTTTTAAAAAAATTAATATTAATTTGGTTACTAGCTTCCAAAACAGTCAGGTACAACAAGAATTAACAGTACTGTATATACATTCATCTGAATATAACTAACACTGAATCAATTTTAATATATTTTATATATATTATAAATGATGACTTTTTATTAATTTTTAGACAAAACGAAACAGTATGGCCAAAGAGACAATACATCTTTTCTGGATCAATCCAGTGAATTATGTAAGTTTTTGTAATAATATAATAATGTTGTTATAATTACAATTACAACCTATGCTTTAAATAATTATAGAATAATTTGTTTAAAATCATTGCAAAAAAAATGCATTAACTTAATTAATTAACAAAAATTAATTTTGGCAATTCTTTTTTTAGATGTCCCGAAATAAAAAAGCAGTTCCGCTAGTCCCCAATATGGAATTTGTGCATATTGGATCGCAACAAAATGATTTAGAGAAGAATTATTTAGATTTCTCAGAGTAAGTTACATGTTTATTTTTTACATATTAATTGTATATATGTATATATTTAAATAAAATTTTTGTTTTAATTCTAAGTGTAGGAGGCACAATCCCTTTTTATACATTATATATGCAAGATTGGTAATCGCACGTATTTCGCCACCGCATATACAGCTGTGATAGCCCAGCGGTGATACCGTGCGACTCTTTCGAGGGGAACACGAGTTCAAACCCAGGCAGGCACCAATGAGTTTTTCTATTAAAACTCATGTGCCTAATTGATAATTGCAATTCATCACACGCTTTTCGGTGAATGAAAACATCGTGGGGAAACCTGCTTATGTCTAGAAAATTCTAGGGATATGTGTAACCTACCAATCCACATTCGAGCAACGTGGTAGGTCTAAGCTCCAATCCTTCTCTCCAGAAACGGAGAGAGGAGGCCTATTCCTAGCAGTGGCATTGTAACAGGCCGCTACCTTTATACGCCGCATACACATATTTACACCACCACCGCATACATACTACACAAGCATTACACACATACACTAAGATAATTTCAACAACCGAATCATTATCAGGAGGCAGGGCTCCACTACAAGCAATAAGCAGTACTAATAGTACTGTTAATTAATCAAGGTGTTATTGTTATATTTTATTATTTTTGTTATTCTAAAATATTAAGTCGGAGGCATTTATCATAAGTGTGTAATATTCAAATTATTCTTTATTCAAGTTGTCTTTTACAACGTCTTTTGACACGTTGCTCTAAGTCCCTAGGACAATGTTCTCCGAAGCTACTAAAGGTTCTGCGTTCTACTCTCCGCATTTTGCAACCTTTACAATGTTTCTGCCCGTCCAACCCAGTGACGCTGCAAAAACCATTAGCATATAGTCAACCCGAATATGTCGACAAGTGTTTTTCAATTCAATTCGATTCCATTAATGGCTTTTAGGAGAGCCTTACTGGCACAGATTACTTTGCCACTTTGTACGGTGCCAAGATTGTACGGTGAAACAAAGAATATAACTAAAATTTACAAAAAGTGGGAACCTTATGTTTAACCCTTCACCCTTGCTAGTTTTGAGTGTCTTTTAAATTGCTTTGTGATTTTGTCGTGGAGTCTATCTTCTGATGCTTCGGTTGCGGGGCGAAACGATTTTTGAGTTTGTTATAGTGAACGTGTGTAGTGCTTGTGTATTGTGGTGGCAGTGGTGGCAGTGGTGGAGGTTTATGCATGTGTTTTTCACGAATCCTGCATGTATCGGGTATGAAAAAACGGATAATCCACTATACATTTAGTACTATATATATTTTCTATTTACCGTATCGTGGATTATAGCAAAATAATTTTTATTATTGCTTTTGTATTATGGATCTCCGCAAAGTAACGCCTAATTCTATAAATGCTTTTAAATATTAAAGGAATGGTCGTTTCCAACAGATTCTTTGTGAAATAAAATATTTGCATACACTTTTAACCGTAAAATCTTTATTTGCAGCCCTGTTTTGCTGCTGCAGCATAGCACTCGGCACGTAATGCGTAGGCCAGCGTGGTTGCGAGCCTTGCTATGCAACCCGGTGGGACTCACATTGCTTGTCATGGCCTCCAATACCGTACACGCCTTTCTTTCGCACGATTTACATATCCTGCTCATTAACTGTGAGTATATTAAAAATAAATAAATAATAATAAATATAAAAAAAAAAATAAAGTAACAGCCTGTTACTATGCCCACTGCTGGGCTAAGGCATTCTCCTCTCTCCGTTTTTGGAGAGAAGGATTGGAGCTAAGACCTACCACGCTGCTCCAATGCGGATTGGTAGGTTACACATATCCCTAGAAATCTCTAGAGATATGTAGGTTTCCTCACGATGTTTTCCTTCACCGAAAAGCATGTGATAAATTGCAATTATCAATTAGACACATAAGTTTTTAATAGAAAAACCTCATTGGTGCCTGCCCGGGGTTCGAACCTATGTCGCCTCTAGAGAGTCGCACGGTCTCACCGCTAGGCTATCACAGCTTAAATCACAGCCTATAGTGTAATGGTTAGCACTTTGGACTCTGAAATATAAATATATAACTATAAATATATAAATATATAAATATATAGGACACTTACACACACGGTCGTCCCGTCCCCAAAGTAAGTAACTTAATACTTGTGTTATGGGTGCTAAATACATATACCTAGTAACCAGGATTAAATAATGCACATCAATGTTTAGAACGAAACAGCCGGCCAGTTCCGTTTCCGTTTAGAGCGCTGTCACTGTCGCTCAGTATGTGACGTTTCACACGGGTTCATCAGTATGTGCGACAATGCTCTATGAAGCAGAATCTAGAGGATTTCTCTCTCTAAGCCTCGATGTGCATTATTTATTGCCGCTTACTATACTTAAATACAAATACACTCCCAGGCACGAAGAACCAACAAATTGTTTGTAGAAAATGTTGGTCCTGTCATGTTATAAACATGTCACATGATTTGGCTACGTGTTTTTGCGGCCGGCCGCCTGCCTGACGTCAACTTACCGTAGTCGTATTTTACGACCCCGGGGTAAAAAAGACTTGACTGGCCCGTTGGCGCAGTGGGTAGTGACCCTGCCTTTAGCTCCGCGGGTCGCGGGTGCGATTCCCGCCGAGGGCCAACATTTTCTATAAACAATTTGTTCTTTGGTGTGTATTTGTATTTAAGTATGTATTTAAACTTATATATGTAGTATATCTACCAGTTGTCCGTCACCCATAACACAAGTATTAAGTTACTTACTTTGGGGACGGACGACCGTGTGTGTAAATGTCCCATATATATTTAAAAAAAAAAAAAAGAAAGAGGGTGGTCTATTCTACTCAACCGGATACCACACGGGGGGTCAACTTACCTTAGACACCTCGGTAAGACATGAGGGATGAAAGACCTTAGTCTTAATCTTTTACTTCCGTCTTTTCTATAGAAGGGGCAAGTTTTAAATCTTCATCGTAAATAATAGCAAATCAGTATAAAATTTTTAGACATGCATTGACATGATTTCAGGCTTTTTAGAACCTTCATCTTACAGTTACGTTGAGAAACAAGACTTGTTAATACGACTCGCAACATTTCAAGCGACCTTGTTGCAAGGTCTACCTGTTGTCACTTATTTTTTGGCGCAATATTTACCATTTTGGAATGAGAAGGATTTTTTTTCGGAGGTAATATCTTTAGCATTGTCGATCAACTGTTAGTCCTAGCGGCTATATTTCCTAGTTACTTTCTAGTTCTTAGTTCTGGTATAAGAGTCAGAGATGTTGTTGTCTTATCTAGTGATAATAATCATAGTAATAACTCTTTATTGCACACCAAGTAAAGAATAAACAAAAGTAATAACAACATATAGAAGTGCAAGGGCTGTCATCATTATCATCATTCTCCTGCCCTTATCCCACTCTAAGTAGGGTGGGCACAACATGTTTTAAAAATGTTTTTACATGTTTTGTCTAGTTATTTCACAACCTGTCTGAATTCAACTTACCTTAGGCCTTTACCTTATAAATTTTAGTATTAAAAAATTGAATCGTTAATTTGAAAAACTTATAGATTGGTTTTAGAAAGAAGTATTTGCTTTATTTTTATCATATCATTTTTGTTATAATATAGATTCTGAAATTGCTCGAATGGGTGAATATCGAAGGAATAGATAATGTCCATGTAATATTGGAGTTTATGACGAAGATATATCACCGGGCGCAGCCTTTGGAGCAGTGCGCGATATTGGATAGTTTGACCACGATGTACACTAATCTAGTAAGTTTAACATCGTATAACTAACCTGCTTCCACCCCTTCCTTCCAAAAAAAACGGATAGTCCACTATGCATTTAGCACTATATATATTTTCTATTTACTGTATCGCGGATTATAGCAAAATAATTTTAATTATTACTTTTGTATTATGGATCTTCCACATCTTCCTTCCACATATTGAAAATTTCTTCATATGTGTTATGGTATATTTAAAAAAACTTAATTACATGTCTCCGTTAAAAAAATGAATAGCATGGAACTGAAAAATGAAACTTTTGAAAAACATTTGACACATACTAAGCTGTTTTTAAGGCTGCAAAATTACTTAGCCAAAAGCTATTCTAGCTAAAGAGCCGATTTGACTCTATTCTATAAATCATTATTCCCAAAATCAATTACTCTTTGTAGTTATCATATTTTAGTATTGTGATTTTTATTAAGGCAATCGTTTTACATACTACTAGTGGTAACTTAATTAACTTAAGCGTTAAAGTACCCTCGACAATGTAGTATAATATTTTTATCATGTATTTGGTCAAATTGGAAATTGATACAAATTGTACCAAATGCATAACAGACAGAGAGAAAGACTTTTCGTCTATATCTACTATAACTATTCTCTATATGGTTGTTAGCGCGTAAATCTGCAAGCATTTTTTATATTTCAGGTGTATTCAAGTACGCGACAAAGGCATTACTTCCTTAGTATGAGCCCTTCAGAGTCCACCTATACGGACGTATTGACGTTAATTGCGTCAAGAATAAGCGAGATGAGCAACAAAGGAATACAAGTGTCTCCAGGTAAGTGTCTTATACACCGATTCACTGGCAACAGAAAGTCAAGTACCTAGGTGTCACCTTTCAACCTTCCATGACCTTCCACGAGCACATACACATAGTCTGCAATAAGGCTGCGTATGTCATGGGACGACTTTATCCGATGTTATGCAAGAAAAGTAAGATGTCGCTCCGCAACAAAGTGACACTCTACAAAACTTGCATAAGACCAATAATGTCCTATGCGAGCGTTGCGTTCGCGCACGTTTCAAAGGTCAGATTGCTCAGGCTCCAAAGACTTCAGAACCGATTTATGCGGACAGCCACTGGGTGTCCGTGGTTCATGCGGGACGTTGACCTCCATAGAGACCTCGATCTCCCTACCATTACTCACTTCTTTAAACGTTTTTCGAAATCTTACTTCGAGAAATCTGAGGTACACTCGAACCCCCTTATTTCAGTTGCTTCTACCTACATCCCAGTTAGGTCCGACCATCGAAAATATAGGCGTCCAAAAAGCGTCCTATATGACCCTGACGATCAAATAACGATCGCCAACACAAATACACGTAATACACACACAGCGTCTTCGCCGGCGAAGACGAGGTCCCAGTTTTCTGACGTCAGTCGGTCGTGGCTTCTCGCCACCCTTCCAACGCCGCAATGACTAATCTAAGTCATACCATCAACCCTCCACTACACGTCGCCCTAAGCCGTGGTCCGGCCTCACAGGAGGCACCCTTAGGACGACGTTCCCCGACTTAAGTAGAGCTTCTGCGCTCTACTCCCTGCATTTCGCAACCTCGGCGATGCTTCTGCACTCGCCCGTCCCGCCCGGTGACGCTGTAAAAGCCATTAGGGCTAACAGCATACAGTCAGTTCGAAAAAAAAAGAAGTGTCTTTCACATGGCTACATGAAACCAAGATATGCAAATTACGAATTCTTCGAGTACACGCACAGGCTAAGCTCGAACATTCACCACACTCATTACACATCACACACACATCACACACACATCACACATGACACACACACACACATCACACTCACACACACATCATACTCAAACACACATCACACTCACACACACATCACACTCACACATATCACACTCCCACGCACATCACACTCACACACACATCACACTTACACACACATCACACACACACATCTCACACACACACAATCACATCACACTCACCCACAAACTCAACACACACAAACACTATCTATTTCTGACTGGCCGCAATGGGTAGTGACCCTGCCTTCTACGCCGCGGGTCGTGGGTTCGATTCCCGCCGAGGGCCACCATTTTCTATAAACAATTTGTTGGTTCTTCAAGCCTGGGTGTGTATTTGTATTTAAGCATGTATTTAAAATTATATAAACATAGATTAATCAGTTGTCTGTCACCCATAATACAAGTATAAAGTTACTTACTTTGGGATGGACAACCGTGTGTCCGAAACAAAAGTAAAAAATGTATTTATATTTGAGCATTTATTTTATTTTCGACGTGTGGTATTAGAATAGACTGAGTAGAATAGACCACCCTTATTTCTTACCGAGGTCGCGTAAAAGGCGACTAAGGTAAGTTGACGTCAGGCAGGCGGCCGGTAGTAAAATACCTAGCCAAAATATGTAACAACATGTTTAAAACATGGCGTGTCGACCCCACTTAGAGTGGGATATGGGCAGGAGAATGATGAATAATGATTTCGTATGTAATATATATATATATATATATTTTATTTATTTTAGTTTTTGATTTAAGTCAGTGCGGTAGCATATGCTTCCCAATTCATATTGCAATCCCATCTTACAAAAAGCTCGATAGTAGTTATTTTTGAAAACAAGGCGGAATTTTGCGTCGTAAAAACTACATGCACACCATATATGAAACTTTGTGACTTGTTTATATCAACCTAGAGTTACCTCTGTTGAGACTAAAGTTACGCCTGTATTTACCTGTCAATATAAGTTAGTCTTTTTTATTTAGACCATACATAAGTTTAATAACGCCTATGTCAAAGATTATGTATACCATATGTGAAACCTTGTCACTAATTTAGATAAGTCTTCAGACTCTAAAGTTACCTGTGTAGTACATGTATTTACCTGTTCATATAAATTGGTCTTATGTGACTCTTCCCTAAGTTTCATAAAGTCTGTCAAAGATTACCATATGTGAAATTTTGTGACTAATCTACATTAGTCTTCAGACTTTAGAGTTACCTGGGTGTTTTATTACCTGTCCCTCTAAGTTGGTCCTTATGTAGACCCTTCATGAGTTTCATAAAACCTTATAGGCACAACATATATAAAGAAAACTTTCCGCATACATCACACCTTATATGAAATGTTGTGAATTAAATTATTTACATTAGTGTTCAGACTCTAGGGTAACTAGGGTGTATATGTATTAACCTGTCCATATAAGTTTGTATTCCAAGTCTTATGTGTTAATTTGTAATTCCGCTGTGTGGTATCCGTCTGAGTAGAATAGACCACCCTCATTTCTTACCAAGGTGTCGTAAAAGGCTACTAAGGTAAGTTGACGTCAGGCAGGCGGCCGTTCGTAAAATACGACAAATCATGTGACAACATGTTTGTGACATGTTGTGCCGACTCCGCTTAGAGTGGGATAAGGGCAGGATGATGATGTGTCTAATTGGTAGTTGTAATTTATCACACGCTTTTCAGTGATCACACCTTATATGAATTCTTGTGAATTTAATTATTTACATTAGTTTTCAGACTCTAGGGTTACTAGGGTGTAAATGTAACCTGTCCATATAAGTTAGTCTTCCAAATGTAGACTCTTTATAAGTTTCATAATAAAACCATATGTGAAAGCTTATTTGCACTATGAAACCTTATGCACGTCATATATGAAATATTATGTATGCTATATTTAAAACCTTATGCGCGCCATATATGAAACATCATTATGCCATATATCGACTGTGAACTGGCAAATTGTCCTATACTATTTTTAACAACTTATCAGGAAGAAGAAAAAACGTGATTGCTAATACGATAGCATTAATTTTTATGCAATAAAAACACAGTTCACTTAAAATATGTTTATTTATTTACATATTTTCTAGTAGATAATACAAGCTGTGATAGCCTAGCGGTGAGACCGTGCGACTCTCTAAAGACGACATAGGTTCAAACCCCGTGCAGGCACCAATGAGTTTTTCTATTAAAACTCATGTGTCTAATTGATAATTGCAATTTATCACACGCTTTTCGGTGAAGGAAAACATCGTGAGGAAACCTGCATATCTCTAGAGAATCTAGGGATATGTGTAACCTACCAATCCGCATTGGAGCAGCGTGGTAGGTCTTAGCTCCAATCCTTCTCTCCAAAAACGGAGAGAGGACGCCTTAGCAGTGGGCATAGTAACAGGCTGTTACTTTTTTTTACTTTAATACATGCTGATACGGTAAATGATGGGCAGTAGTACCCAATGTCGTTAAAAAGTGATTTGACTTAAATTAGAGATAGGATATATTGCCGGTTCACAGTCGATATATGAAACCTTGTACTACACGCTACTTTTGTTGTAGAAAGCGTGTGCACAATGTATAGCGTGGTTCGTGCGAGCGAAAAGCGGGCGCGGTTCGAAGCGCGGCGCGGTCGGGGCGCGCCCGCCATTCCGGGCCTTCTATCTCTAGCGCTCCCGCTTCTGTCTACGTCCGCGACTACTCTCGACTCACTTGCTTATCTCTTTATGTTGTAAGTTCTTGTGCTCTATTTGTTTATTTATTTTCCTATTTTATGCCGTTTCATTCAATGAATAATCTATATACTTATTATAAAACCTACTCCCTATAAGCTGTCTGTATGTAATCGATTTTCTCAAAATCTACTGAACCTTACGGTTTACACCAAAAGATAGTGAAATACTTCCGGATGCTTTAGGTAAATAGAGCATATCGGTATTATGTAAATTGTGTTGAAGAGATCGAGCAGTTGTTAGGAAACTTGCTTGCTGGCACCTTTAGTCGCGTGCGCCGCGTAAATGTACTAAAGAATTGTAGATCTTTAAAAATACTACAAAAAAGTACGCGATAGCATGTTTTTATCTCTTACTGTTAACTCACAATAACTCCTTTTATGTTCAAAATTTCAATTTGAATTTTTTTTTGTCACGCCTGATTTCGACGCGGGCAAAGTCGCTGGGACAGCTAGTAATATGATAAAATAAATGATATTGTTAAGTACAGGGGTTGGTGGACTTGAATAAAAATACCTGTTGACTCGTTAAAAAAACTTGATTCAGCTTTTTACTACAAAATTTATACTAATCACTATGCAGTCCATTGTCCATAATAAAGCCGTGGTTATTGTTATTTCACTTTTATTTTCACTGCGTAATTTGCTCTTGATCGCTATTCGCAAACTGAATCTCGAGGCATTTTTTTTTTTTTGGTAAGTGACAATATGCTGTTGTTAGCCGAAGCGGCTATTACAGCGACACCGGAAGCATCGCCGAAGTGGGTGGTGGGGCGAGCCTCAGGAGAGACTCGTGATATCAATGGGAACGTCGCCTTAAGGGTGCCTCCTGTGAGGCCGAACCTCGGCTTAAAGCGACGTGTCGTGGGGGGTCAAATCAGACTGGTGGGGTACAAAATACGTCTGCTTATATATCGAACGAAACGACGACGGCTATTTTTGTGAATGTTCGTGAGTCCTTGGAGACATCGTAAACAACCTGAATGTTTCAGAGAACTGTCTTTTGATTTCCTTTTTGTACTAGTGTAAGGTCAAGTCCGAAACCATATAAATCTAAATTCTATTTCTATAATAAAATTCCGAAATCACTTTTGGTCATGCCATTACAGCAGTTTAAAAACACTGTTAAAAAGAGGCTGATACAGAAAGCCTACTATACTGTTGAAGATTACTTAGATGATAAGGATGTGTGGATATAGGTGCACTTCTACCCTGTACAAGACAGTAATAAATAAATGTAACTAGTTCTAAGATTTATATTTTAAAAAGAGCAACCGCCGAGTTTCTTGCTGGCTCTTCTCGGCAGGAACAGCTTTCCGAACGAGCAGTAAAGTTGACGATTCAAAAGCACTTGTTTACAAGTTTACTTGAATAAAGAATATTTTGATTTGATTTGATTTGAATCGCATAATTTCAGATCCCATAACATAAGCCTAGATTTCAGAACTGTGTGAAACCGTAGCCTTGGTATTTCTTAGTTATTTAGTGAACTTTCAGGTACAAAGAACTTTTCTCTACTATGAAAGCAAACTCCGAGCGCAGAGACCAGAAGTACGTCGAACAGATGCGAATTCTACAGCGTTTCATATCAGATATTGTGAACTGTATTTATCATGAGGAGTTTCTCGTTGAACGTAAAAAGGGCATCGTTTTTAGTAATCTTCATCAACAGATTGTCAGTAAATTGAAAAGTATTATACCTGATGTGGGGACGAAATTAAGTATACGCAATAATCTAGCATTCGCGTACTTTACGTATGTGGACGTGGACGGAATAGATGCAAGCGTCGCCACTAACGAGATTTGGTTACAGACAAATATTGAGGGCCAATTCGGCGGTTTGAGCGAATTTTTAAATAGAGCTGCCCAATTATAATTACATTTCGACTGGCCCGTTGGCGCTGTGGGTAGTGACCCTGCCTTCAGCTCCGCGGGTCGCGGGTTCGATTCCCGCCGAGGGCCAACATTTTCTAAAAAAAACCAATTTGTTGGTTCTTCGAGCCTGGGTGTGTATTTGTATTTAAGTATGTATTTAAACTTATATATGTAGAGTATCTACCAGTTGTCCGTCACCCATAACACAAGTATTAAGTTACTTACTTTCGCTATGGGTGCCATAGCACAAATATTAAGTTAGTTACTTTGGTGACGGACGACCGTGTGTGTAACTCGTGCCTTATATATTTATATTTTTAAGTATCTATTTAAAATTATATATGTATATATTTACCATTTCTCTGTCAACCATAGCACAAGTATTAATTTACTTGTGTGTGTCCCCGATATTTTTATTTATTTTATTTAATAGTTTTACCTATATACCATTCGTGTTCTAAGATAATAATGGAAATTAAAGTAATTGTTAATCTAGGCATGTAATAGTTGTAAGTCTCGTTTAATGAGTATGATTATGACGGAGTTATCTTACTTAGGCGTGGTGTTATTTGTCCAGGATCGAAATCCATAATCACTATCTGATGAAGACCTAGAAAAACATTCACGATGAATTAAAAAACTCTCAAGACATAGGTTACTTTTGTTTTTCAAGGTATTGCTAGGGTTGTCACTTGGACCAGTATCAGATTTGGTCTATGGCACATATTTTGAATTACCCATGCATACATTACCTTAAAATGCTTTAAGTCAATGAAAGAAGTGCTTTCAAAATGCATTATTTTAGAAGATAAAAAAATCCTCTTCCATCCTTGGAGAGAAACACTATGGAGTTTCGACCAAATGTCGATTGGCATAAATTTTGTGGAAATATGTAGATTGTCTCACGAAGTATAACGTAATTGTAAAACGTATAATGAATTGTAAATGAGTTAAAAAATGCTATAAGTTATTATAGATAACTTACTTTCTCAAACTTCATACACTTATTAAGAAACGGTGACAATACAATAAAATGAAATATTTAAGAGCGCCAAAGAGTGGAAATTAAATATAGTTTAAATTATTAAAAAAAAAAACGGTTTTATATCGAATATATTACATTATATGAAAATTTAAAAATAATTCTTAATACAGATAGAATAAAAATAGTCAACGAAAAATATTTGTGTTTATATGTGAAAAATGCGTGGGGCCCTTGGGGCATTTTTTTTACTTATATATATGTATATTGGTATGCCAATATATATATATAAGTAAAAAACCCTATGGGGTTTTGTCATAATATTTTTCGTATTTTAAGAATTATTTTTTAAATTTTTAGTTCGCTATAAAAGCGTTTGTTTTTAAACTGTATTTTTATATTGAAAGGTTAAAAAAAATATGTTTTAGTGAAATTAAGGATAACACCTGCAGTACAAGATTTATCACGTTTCTGATTTTGTAAATATATTATTGTATAGGTTTTAAAAATTATGATAAACTAATTATTAAATATAATTTTTTTCGCCTTTAAGTATTTTATTTTTGTAATACACCCAAATTCGCTTTGATTTATGTATTCGGTTACCGCGCGGTTAGAATAAATTCGAAAGTTTCGAGATAAATTTTTTGGTTTCTAATGAAGCCTAAAAGCGTGTGCAAAGGTCGTAAAAAAAAACTATTATTTTGAGTGCGTTGTGATAATTATTATAATAATAAAATCATAACTTTGTATATTCTCTACGATTGTTATAGGTAAAGTGATTTGTAATTGTAATCCTTTATACTTAAATATTATTTTTAGAATCGTTTACAGATTAAAAATAAAAATATAATTTTGCATAATTATAAACAGTGCGAAGCAGCAATTAATTAAAACCTTCCTAATTCTTTCACCTTCCTAATTTTAATTTGGGCTGATCTGAAAACAATATGAAAATAAACCTGAGTACTCCGGTCCCCATTAATTATCTACTGTTTAAAAAACCACCCCCGGGTCGTCCCCGCATGGTGGCGATGCAATATCTAACACTATGTGTATGTACAGTGTTACAATATTCAGTGATGTATTACGTGCTCCGTTGTTCCTCCGTTCACGCGCTGATCTCTGCTGACCCACTGTAGGGTGACAACAAGTCGTTTAAGGATAGAGGATATGCGTTTTTTGGTGGTTCAAAATATCGGCAATTGATCCCCATTTCGCTTTAGTGTCACACTAATATCCGATGGTAGATTTTAAACTTTCGCGATTCATAGTTATAATATGTATGAATCGCGAAAGTTTAAAAGAGTCAGTTCGTGACCATGGCGGATGCAACTCTGCCGAAACGTCAAACTATATAAAAAGGTAACTGGATTTTGTCGCGGTGTGACCCGTATTTTTTTTTACATATTAATAAGTATGAATCGCGAAAGTTTAAGAGTCAGTTCGTGACCATGGCGGATGCAACTCTGCCGAAACGTCAAACTATATAAAAAGGTAACTGGATTTTGTCGCGGTGTGACCCGTATTTTTTTTACATATTATAAGTATGAATCGCGAAAGTTTAAGAGTCAGTTCGTGACCATGGCGGATGCAACTCTGCCGAAACGTCAAACTATATAAAAAGGTAACTCGATTTTGTCGCGGTGTGACCCGTATTTTTTTTACATATTAATAAGTATGAATCGCGAAAGTTTAAGAGTCAGTTCGTGACCATGGCGGATGCAACCCTGACCCGTATTTTTACGTAGTAATAATATCCGATGGTGCTTAATTTCAATGACTCTGATTCTATCGAGATTTAATGTCGACAATCCTTCTGTCATAATAAGAAATATAAAGATAATTCTCTGAAAACTTTTTGTGTTATTTACAATAAACATCGTTTTAATTGGAACTGCCTTTAAATTATAAAATACCCTAATATTAATGTAGTACAGTCATGTATAAAGTGTATAGTGCATAAAAGCAAACCTTCAGTAATGATGAGTTCATTGCAATCAGCTGAAACCAGCAAATGACCTATTATGAGTACGAGATTAAAATAAACCAATTATAAGTTCAGTTGCAATAATTTTTTTGTAACTTTTATTTCTTCATATTAACATTGCTTTCCAACTGCTTTTACAGCTTCTTCAACTAATGAGGCAGCGGTGGCATATTTATTGCAGATTTTGTAAAAAAAACTGCGCTTAGAAATTTAAATGTATATCATATAGAGCCATATATGGCGTTTTTAATACTGCACAGCGGAGGTTTCGTCTAAATCAGAATACGAATCCATACAATATGTTTACCCACGAGAAGTCAATTGGGGTCTCGGTCTCTAATTTTCCAAATTATTCATTATAATTATCAATTATTATTACCAGTTCGTCTTATTAGTATTGGTCATTTATTTTTTGTGGTCTCTTCGAAAGCATTAATTATGGATACCGTGGCCGGAGACTGCCACGAAGGGGGGTGTCAAAGGCACCCGAAGCTTCCCGACCCCACCCTCTCACGCCACTACGAGAAATGTTTCAGAAAATTTTACCCTTATGCCCTTTTTTGTGAACGATAAGGATATTCTCTCTCGTTTACGTAATTTTACTCTTCATAAAAGAATAATAACGATTTTAATGAATGCTACCTTTTTACATACATATATCTCAAGACTTATTGTTTTACAAGACAATATTTTATATATTGTTATGGCAACATTAATATGTGATATGAAATTTAATATTCTGTAGATTTATAATATCAGCATTATAGGATAGTCACACAATTAATAACCTCTTAATTAATTGACCTTATAAAGTTACGCAGTTGAAAAGGCAGCCGTGGAATCCTTCTAAAAATATTTTTTATAAAATATCGTTAAAAATACGGAATTCAATTCAATATTGACATAAATTAAAAAAAAATCTAATGCGAGCTTTTATATAATTTTATGTTATCACAGTGGTATTATTGCCATTAAACGCAAACGTGTCACGATCTCGTGGCGGTCGAGGGTTTGCCTCTGTAAAAATATGCGCAACTGGTAACAATTGATGGGGGAGCATACGAGGGGTAAAGTAGTTCATATCTTGCGAAACCCTTTGTGCCTTTTATCCCTACTCAAAAATCGCTTCGAGTTGTGTTTGCGATGTGACTACCCTACTGGTCTCGTTTTACTGAATTTTGCTATCGAGGTGAATTGTGCTTTGCCCTTGTTTTTTTATAACCAATTTTGAATACTTATATGATGTACGTACTATTCTATAATGTTATTTGTTTTAGAGATCTTGCATTTATCGTTATGCATAATAGTTACGGTAGCAAATTCTCTTTGTGATAAATGATTCCTCGAAAGGGTAGATAGGTAAGCCTTTGTCGAAACATAGCTAGAAACATAGTTACATAAAACCTTAAAATCTTCAAATATTTTTTTGACGTGGTTAATATAAATAGACATTTACAAACATTTTAAATTAACTTAAATTTATATCAAAGATTACAGAGTGCATGATGAAAATTTATATCTAGAAACTGACACTGAAATTATGAATGTAACTACTAATACGTATTTAAATTTGACTGCAAAATAAAGGCTTTTTTATGTATTAAATCACTATGAATCAATCAATTCAGAATTTATTGTATACTTTCAGTAAAAACTTATTAGCAGACTCGCTCTGGTTTAATTTGATTGTACAGAACAGCGAAACCATAGTAAATTTAAATTATTCTTAATTTGAGTCCATTTACTATCAAAAATTTCTAACTATAGATACAATTTGTATAAATTGATTGACTGAAATGGAAATTGTCTATGGTTTGATCCTCGAACCATTAGCAAGCATCAAACGCTTTCGCTATTCGGCTAATACAGCTTTTCCTTTAATTTAATCTTTAGCTCAATACACTATAAAATTTATTCGGTTCGCATTAGCGATTCACTGACGTCGCTATATTTAACAGTCTTTACTAATGAAACAATTTTTTATTTGTATTTGGGAAACGAACAGTACAAATTGAACATAAATATAGTAAGTTATAACAAATTCATTCATTATAACTAATACATTTCTTAAGACAGTGAAGAAGTGTGAAAACAAAATTATCTACTACGTCATACAATATAACAAATTTTAGGGTTTTCTGGACTCAATTAAGCAGTCCAGTAACCGTTTTTTATAATTATCAACAGAGCCCAAAAACAAATCTAAATTATTGAATATCTTATTAAAATTATTGCAAGCTCGAAACAAAGGTACCACTAGTACATTCAAATCTAGCGAAAGGCATCCTAAAAGTATACACATTTCGAGCATTTAACCTAGGACATCTAAATTGTACATTACTTAATAAATAAAGAGAATCGATAAGGTTTCTGATAATTTTGAATAAAAACTTTAGAAACCATTCATATTCCCTTGGCACAAGTTATCAACTCTGGATTCCAAGTTGATTAATACCTAGAGAATATTATTCGAATTACATTTTATTAGATATATTAGGACATATGATTATGGTGATTATGTCATTTTAATAATCTGTTATACAAATAATTTTAAATAGTTTGATAGCAGGTTTCGAGTAAAGATTTTTCTTATAAGGCAAATCAATGCCTTTATGTTCAACTTAAAAATGACTTAAATTTTTTACATAACATTGCATTTCTATACCAAAGTTTTTATAGAGGTATTTTCTACTTGCATTTCGAAGTCTCCTTGATACAAGAAAAATCCAGACCACTTTTTATTTTTAGATAGCTAGTCTTATTTAGTCTAGCTTTTAGTTAGAATAACCTCATTGCATACTATTTTTGTTACTTATCTTAATATATATGTTTGTCTATCGGTTTATATAATAATTTCCCTCATAACAAAAAAAAAATCTTGGAGTAATAAATTTCGAAGTAATAATTTATTTTAGATTCAAATATTATGAACTGTTCGATGTAGACGCCCGGGGATCGTAAATTGCTGTTTAAACATTAAGTACACGTTAGCAAATGTCAACGCTCCCTTAACCTTTAAAATCGGCAAACTCGCGCGTTGAATCGTGGTAGTGTAGGCTAAAGCTCACCCGGCTGCTGTCTGTATCCGAATCGATAAAATTCGGGCCCTCGCCCCCGTGCGTCACCATGACAACGCTCCCGGGCCGCGCCACCCCACCGCGTCTCCGAGAACACCGATGTTGACTTAGACGGATAGGGTAAGAGGCTTATTAATGGTTTTATGTTACATTGCTTATGATCATAAAAAGGATTTTCTTTAAAGTGTCTGATCCCCATTTTATCAAACTGTTAACAGTTTTTTTTTATTACGAAAGTAAAAACGATATTATTTGTTGTAATCTGAATCCAAATAGAAAACATATGTAATGATAAACGTAGAGTGTACTATCCATTTTCATACTTGATGATGCACGCAGTATTCGTAAAAACGTATGCACTAAATACCTCCAACACCGCAACCATAATATACAAGCACTGCACACATTCACTGTCACAAACTCAAAAATCGTTACTCCCCGCAACCATCTCATCTTCAGGAGATATCTTCTAAAATCTATCCCTATTTCCTTAATTTAAATATTTGACCTAAAATAAATACAGCGTGATAATAAGTTTGGAAAAGAGCAGCGATGTGGATTGTACGCATATCCTTAATTAGCTTGTACATATCATTGTACATGTTTGGATTATAATACTTTATTGATAAAGTAGTTGGCCTTTACTTTCTGATACCTAACATTACCTAAAATTAAAAAAAAAATTACATTACGTATCTCAATTTAATCTAAAGAGAATTTATATCGAGTTATAGGCAAACCTTAGTAAAAATGATTAATATAATTATTAAAACAACGCATATTGTATCAGTCATTCTATTTCTTGCATACATAGTATTTTTTAGTATAGTCTGTCTAACGTTTGCGGGAAGTGGAAACGCTCCATAAATAATGGCGGTATATTTCACGTTACTCCGGCCGCCATTTTGCCAGACCGCGTGACGCCATTTGAAATTGAATACGTTCACGTTTGTAGATACCTCTCAAAAGTTATTTACGTACATAATTTACCATCTCATTCAGAACTTTATGTGTGCTACGTTTGTAAATATTTAAAAATCAAATCCTAATTAATCATAACAAAATTTGTTTATAATGTACAATATTTATTTTTATATTTATTGTACTAACTTTATTTTTAATATTGAGCTCATTCATCTAAAACGATATTATGTTTACATGACATTATTTAAATGTGGAATAACAAAAGTAACGACAAACTTATATTGCTAAAATCCGCGATAACGTAAATAGAATTTGCATGTGTTTTCACGAATCTTGCACATATCAGGTATAAATAGCGAATAGTCCACTCTACACTTAGCATTATATTATATATTTTCCATTTAGTTTATCGCGTATTATGACCAAATAATTGTATTATTACTTTAGTATATGGATCTCATGAAAGTAACGTCGAATCATATAAATTGTGAAATAACAATTAGTCACTTACGTTGTATTATTTTTACAAAAATTTTTTGAATTTTAAACCTTTTTACCTTATGGTTTATTTTTTACGAGATATTATTTTTATAAGTTGTAATGTAATTACGCTGCATAGCAAAATTACGTTTATGATATCAGGTTATAGGGGAGATCCCCTTTTTGTGTCTTAAGTCAGCTACTACAATTTTTGTAGGGTGATATAACGCTGTGGGTAACAAATGATTTACTTTACCCGTTTGTTACATTTTAGTAGTGCTCGGTTAAAGTAAATGCTGAATTATTACTGAACTATGATCAGTAAACTAATAACGATTTCAACCTAGTAAGCTAATACTGAAAGTATTGACATATAATTAATAATGAAAAGAGGAAACAATAAAAAGATGGATGCAGGTATTATTGTAAGATGATTTTAATGTTAAGTATCAAAATTATCGTTAATTTTATGTTAAGGAGCCCTGATTGTGATTCGTCTTAATGTGTTTTGAGGTAAAAAATCGGATTTTATTTCTATAAATAAAAAATATAACTAGTACAAAGAAGTAAATGGTGGCTGTACAAATGACTGGAAATTGGAAAATGATAACAGTACTAACTTAAAACGTAAACTATGTCACTCTCCAGCCATTGAACTATCTCCATACTAAGAATTACATCGGATGAAAATAAGTATTTGACTGACCTATCGTGACCTGTCTGGCAGGTGGGAGTGACCGCGGGTTCGATTCCCGCAGAAGGCCAACATTTTCTAAATCCAAATTCTTGGTTCCTTGAGTCTGCGTGTATTTATGTATTATATTTGGGTATGTAATTAAAATTCTGTAATATAAAAATATATATTCTATGATAGAAAAATATAGTTTACCAGTTGTCTGTCACACATAACACAAGTATTGAATTACTTACTTTGGGGACGGATGACCCTGTGTGTAATCCCATATATTTATTTATGTCACACAAAAACACGCTTATACGATATATATTTTTTTATTCAACATGTCTTGTTCTCGTGAGCAACTTTAAAAATTATAAAATTGACTGAAAATGGCTTCACTAATAAAAAATTTAAGCCATACTAAACATTTTTTCTCAAATAAATTATGTGTATTGTTTCCAAAATTTCAGTAATTTAAAATATGTTTCATCGTAGCGTGAGATAAGTCCCTGTTATTATTCTCCGGGCGCAGTTTGAATTCTTTTGTCTTGCACGGCAGGCAATAAAGAGGCAGACGCCTGGAAATGTGCTGCATTTATTCAGGTTCACACAGAGATTGTGTTTTATTTTCTGCGCCCGACGTTCTTTTGCCGAGCTCTCTTATTGCTTTGAGACTAACAAAGTTTTTAATTATTTCCTTCAACGTCACTTTCAGTTGCGGAACATGCTGAGTTTTAGACAAAGACCCGAGAATTTGAATAATAAATAATAAAACCACAATAGTCTGTACTTTTAGTTTGTAGCGGTAAATAAAATGAGTTGAAATAATTAAAATCAAAAACTTATTGTATCTCTTTTAAATATTTATCTAAAACTATAAAACTTTAAAAATGTCCTCTTCATCTTCCTCCTGCTCTTATCTCACTTTAAGTGGGGCCGCACAACATGTTGCAAACATGTTGTCACATGATTTGGCTACGTACTTTACGACATACCGCTCGCTTAACGTCAATTTACCTTAGTCGTATTTTACGAACCTTCGGTAAGGAAGAGGGTGGTCTATTCTACTCAGTCGGATACCACACGGCGGGTTGGAAATTATAACAATATTTATCATACATAAGCGTTAATTTTAAGTCGTGAATACTATACAACATATTTATTCATTAATTCATATAGTCTCGTCCACTATAGTTAATTTAACTTAATTTAAATTTATCTACTAGACAAATATCTAAATTTAGAACGAGAGTAATTTCAATTAGCAATCTCCGCTATTTAGTGGAACGAAGTATATTTAACAACCACTGTAAAGCTAAAGAAAAACAATATCAGTTGCATATTTCTAACTTTGTTATATATATTAGCCACTCGTCAGGTCGGCAAGGTGCTACTTACATTTGCTGTGAGCCACTACAAAGAATGCAGAACCTGATAATGACCTTACCTTATCTAAGCTACTAGCTTAGTTTAAAATAAATACGTCAGGTTAATTTTTTTTTAGATTTCCATAACATTCAATTTAACTCGAAAGATTTATTTGATGCTAGTCATTTTGCCTTTTGAAGGTAAATATACACTAGGTGGTACTTTCACTTCGGCACTCAGTTATATTCGGTATTTACTTTGGCAGCAAAGGAGGGTGGTTTGACAACGAGAGTGCTGAATCTTATTAATGATTTATTGGATCCTTCCGTCCCCGGTGTCCCCAGCGGAGAGTAAATGTACGTGTGACCATCAAAGATTGAAGCTGTTTATTTCATAAGGCCGTTGTATGATACGGAAACGGCTTTTTACTAAAATTTTCAAAATTGAAATTAATAGTATTAATAAAGACCTTTTTTGATCAAGCATTGTGTTGGGAATTATACCAGATCTGTCAGACATAGTGACATGCTTCCAATTATTACTTGGCTGCCATCTGAACTTTAACGAAAGACATATGTTATGTGATGTGAAATAGTTTTTCTTGTTCCCTTTTTTGGGAGCTGTGATAGCCCAGCGGTGAGACCGTGCGACTCTTTCGAGGGGAACACGAGTTCAAACCCGGGCAGGCACCAATGAGTTTTTCTATTAAAACTCATGTGTCTAATTGATAATTGCAATTTATCACACGCTTTTCGGTGAAGGAAAACATCGTGAGGAAACCTGCATATCTCTAGAGAATTCTGGAGATATGTGTAACCTACCAATCCGCATTGGAGCAGCGTGGTAGGTCTTAGCTCCAACCCTTCTCTCCAGAAACGGAGAGAAGAGGCCTATTCCCAGCAGTGGGATTGTAACAGGCTGGTACTTTTTCCCTTTTTAATATCGTCTAATGAAATCAAAATAATCTTTATTAAGTACGCTCTTTCAAACACTTTTAAGTCGTTAAGGATCAATATGATTAATGAAGCTACAACTGGTTCGGAATGTTGCTCTTACCGAGAAGATTCTCTTACAATAGAAACTTGGCGGTCAATCTTTTAAACATTTTCAAATTTTACAAATTTAAAACGCAGTCTTGTATGAAGCTGAAAGGATTTTCAAATCCAGGCATTTTTATCATCAAAATAATCTTCAATTTTGTAATAAGCTTTACGTATAAGCATATCTCTTACACTTAATTTAAACCTTTATGTAGACTGGTCAAGTATGGATTGCGTAATTTTATTGTAAAAGCGAATACGAGACCAACGAATGAGTAGTACGAGACTAACTCTGCTGAATCGCGACACAGGAATCACAAGGTTATTGTGACTCTTGTATGTCTATGATATACATCTAGTATATACACTACTTGCACTGAAATGAAATAAGTATTTATTTTGTTGGCAGTGTTCGGTGATTATACCTACCATCCTCTGCAAGTTTGTTCAGTTCATTCACAGAAGACTGTTTGTTTAATAAACAAGGATTTAAGGAGGGCATTGCCTCTGTCTTGTAGCTACTCTATTTGTCCTTAATCAATTCGGTCATTTTGCATAAGTCTTGATCTAGGTAGGGGAGTAGTATCATTGATTCCTGTTTACAGTAACCATTGCTGTTTACTATTTACAATAGTTTACATAAAGTAAATATTTTTGAAAATCTAAATGATTCTACTGGAAATGAACTCTACTATCTGTAACGCGTCAGATGATGGGTCACACCTCTGCTGAAGTTTCTTCAAGTACCGGTATTAAGTAAAGGAAGTTACCTGCAACAAATTATAATTAAACCAATAATTTCTACAATATCTGATAATGATCTCAAAAAATTCATAATTCTTCTGATACACGCGTTAATAGTTAATATTTATCTTATTCATACAGTTAAGAATTATAACAATTTTGCTACAAAAATTGTAGCAAAAAAAGGCATAGGGATGTTTCAAGTACACGATTTCCTCGTTATAATACTCAATCTAGAACGGGTAGAATTGATTGCTTTGCACTCAGGAGCAACGTCAAGCAGCGACGGCATAAAAACACTATAAATCTTGTAGAGCTGGCTTGATTTTTCTTATGAGAGGTATTTTATAGTTTCAATAATAATGAAAAATAGTCCATTTTTCATTAATTATTATTAGAACATTTATCAACATTATTCAACTGCATATTATTCGTATATCTAAAAATTTTTTTTATAATAAATATATAGGGTACAATTACACACGCGTTTGTCAGTCCCCAAAGTAAGTAACTTAATACTTGTGTTATGGTTGACAGATAATGGTAAATATCACCCTAAACGACAGCTGGCAGCACTGTCTTCGGTTAGCATTGTTGGTTTTGTGATATCGGCTTAGCTGCGTGTGGGCATGTTTTATCGAGACAATATGATATATTATTAATTATGGGATAAAGGTGCATTTTATATTTTTTGGGTATCTTGGGAATATTTCATATAAATTTGCACATACCACATTACCAGAGAAATACCAGAGCAAATAAGTTCCGGGCCCGGCTAAAACAGGACATTTGCGAGGTACAAAATTCCATACTAATTATTTATTTATGTGCATAGGTTGCTCCGAACTGCGGACGGCACATTTGTGATGATTAAAATTGATTAATAAAACAACGTTTGAACTTCGATTGAGATTATTATTTGACTTTTTATCAAGATATAGGAGGTCTAACATCTGGTAGCGAGCATGAAAACGTAACACGTCAAACAAAGCCAACAATCAGTAATTACACGATTCAGATTCCATTCCAGATCTCCAGAGAATATAGTCGGTATTTATGTATGAATGTATATAAGAGTTGTACATAACAATGTTCTATCTGACGACGTTATACATAGATCGAGTATGTTGGCTGGGACTCGAGCCCGGATGTAACTATTGGCAACGTCTGGCCCCCGCACGTCCCGCCCGCCGCCTCTGCGACCCATTTTGGCGAATAAACTCACCCGATATACGGGCTGAAATTGCATGGTAAACGTGCCAAAGTAACGATTGTATCCTGCTGTCAATTGCATATCACCTCTCGCCACCTGATTTCCCGGCAGCGGGGGTTGCGCTGCTAGCTGTTTGCCGCCTGCTCGCATTGTGCCCGTTTAATAAGTACATTTGGATGTGTTTGGGACTGCACACGACAGCGTTGATGTGTAGTAATTACTTTCGGAGCAGACAATTGTTCAATCCTTATTGTGTTGATATAAATGCTATCGGCTAAACTGGACAGCAAATTGATTCAGCCGGCAGACAAAGGAAAAATCGTTGCAGGGTTGGCTTGAGTGTATCAAACACCAAGTTTGGGCCTAAGAGACATTATGACTTGGTACAATGTATGCACATTTAAAGTATAAGTATAAAATGTAAAGGTATCCCAAATATCCGTATTATTTTTATGTCCCAAAGTTAAATTTTATGAGGAAATACGTCGCTGTTACTTTGCATAATGTTGAATGGAATGCAGGACGACTTGAGGTGGGGTGCAGCGTAACATTATTACATTTTCCCGTTTCCAAGAACGTTGCTATTTAAAAATATGCAAGAGATTTAACAAATTCTTGAGAAAAGCATCGTCCTTTGTATCAAAGAAATATCTATAAAATTTTCTCTAAAGATATTTTATACGATTCGTTATTATTTTGAAATGAGAAAAGACTTTTGACATTATAACATATTTCTTCATTTGGATGGTAGATAGTTCAAACTGTATATGGAGCTAGTTTTAACATATTTCTTCATTTTGATGGTAGATAGTTCAAACTGTATATGGAGCTAGTTTTAAAAATAAATATATTGGAGAATTTAACACACTGTCCAGCTGTCCCCAAATTAAGTAACTTAATACTTGTGTATACTTTAACGATAGAACAAAATATGTTTAGTAACGTGTGCCATGTTTATATAACCTTTTTTATCGTCCATTAAGTTGAATATTTATCTGTTAATTTTTATCCATAAGTTGTTACATGAATTTCGGTTATCATGAAATTCAATCGTGGAATTCAATTTACATCACAGAAAATACGTAGGCGGTTAAAAAATGTATGCCTTTCTTCCAATTTATATGTGTATTATAAGGCGGATTTGTATGTACAAGGAGTAGAAGAAAAGACGTGCCCCGCAGCGAATGTCGCGGATGAGCGAGATATGTTCAACCCATAATATTTTCCTAATTATGTTGACACAGCTTTCTCGGTCCCAGTTGGAATGCTGCCATCGCTAAGCTTTTATTAAATTTCCTCGCTTCTCTTTGTTCTACCGAACACACTGTAAAATTATATTAAAATTTTCAAGACAATGCCCAATCTTTTAAACTTGTTCTCTGTAAGATATTTATCATAGTGTACGTTAAACATCGATAGACTGTCAATAGTATCGATAGCTATAACGGCACTATCGACTGATGGTTTATTATCTATTTTCATCTCTACATACTTGCATCGCGAGGAATCACGAAATGTCTTCTAAATTAAAAGATTCAAGCCCGACACACTCCGTGCTATAATCGCTGAAAGCTATGTAAGTTTGCTTTACACCCAATATGCGAATCAATCCAGAAGGCTTTTTTGTGCCTTTTAAGGCAACACGGATACCTAATTCAGCATCAGTATCATCTTCCAAAGACCGATTAAATTCGAATACAGTAATATCTTTGCATTTCGGCAACATCTGTTCCTTCAGAACGAATTTTTTCGAGGCCAGTGAAATAAGAAGCCGAAATAGGCTTAAGGAAAAAAATGTTATCATGTTGTTATTCTTGAAACAAAGCACAATATTTCGATCAAAATATTTGTCTTAAATTATTTGCTTTTTAAAATTCTCTCATAGCTATTTATTTACCAGAAACTATCGATAGTATCGATAATATATTTAGTTTTTTCGTAACTATCGGAAATCAAAAATATCGCTGTGTACACTAATTCATCATATAAAATCTTTTTCCAAATATAGCGGATAAGTCGAATTGAATCATCTCTTTGGAGATTATATCAAAACGGTCTCACCTAGAGTGAGTTCGAACAAAAAGATCGCTCCCGGAGCGAGGGACGGTTGTGCTGCCATCTCGCGCGTTGCTAGGATACGCGGCGATCGATACAGCCTCCGCCGGGCCGCCTAATTACCAGCCCGCGCCCCCCGCTCTCGCATCCGCCGCGCCCGCCTTTGCCCGGGGCATCTCGCCCGCCCGACCTGTCGGATTTAAATATCGGATGATAGAATTTACGTTCAAATGTTTTTACCATTTTATATTAATGTTTATTCAAGGGCCCTTTGTTCTTAACAGCGTCGTATTTTTTTATTTTATAGAAATCCTTTAATTATTTTTTTAAGCAATAACACAATAGGTATTGTAGACAAGTAGGAAATGTATTCAATTCATTATATTTCATATATAATATTAGTCACATAGAATATTGTGTATGGATTTGTGGACATGTGGGCGAAATAGAATTTTTGGTTTTGTGTGGACTGTCTTGATGTGTTCTTACATTATTAAATTGCACGCACATAAAAAATGAATCTAAGAAACTTCGTATTTTCCTTTTCATTTTAAATTGTAAGGATCTTTATAAAAAGATATTGCATGTGCCGTGATTCGCCACAGTCGCTTCAAATGCAAAGTAACAAAAATTTTACAAGAGGTTATTAAAGGTTTCTCACCTCTTTTGCATCAAGAAAGTAGATTTAAAGAAAACTTTTGAATTGTATTCAGAACTCGAGATTGGGGGTGAAATTTTTTCTTTGTTATAGAAATATTGTGAAGCTGTACTATATGATATATCGGGCATATTTTCATCTGTAATGGAAACATGAATTTTTTACAAAAGTATAGGTAGCTAACACTTGAGAGATCGTCATAAAACGACATTGTTAATTTCATACAACATTTTAAGAGTGTAAAATTTCTATCTATACACTGTAGTCTTTTGTGTGAAAGGTGATAGGCATGCAGAGTTTTTATTGATAATTTTAATACTTTAGTTGATTACATGTCAATACTGAAGTCCAATCAGCTTTATTCAATTATATATAACCTTATCTTTTAAACTTTTCGTATAAATGTATATAAAAATGAAATTAAGTAGAGAACAAAGAAAAGAAAAATCTTTTTTCGTGTATTCTATGTATTTAATATATAAACGAACATTCCGGAAGACCGTGTATCTATCTGCAAGCTGTTAAATTTTATTTATTAAATTAAACATAAAATAAAATAAAAAATTTTTTATTTAATTTTTAAATAATGTAATTAAATAAGGGAAGAATGATAAATATTATTACCGGTCGTTGTGTTCTAAATAAACACTAATCAATTTGCTGAGGATTCATATGGGACCGGAAACACTGTCTCACCTCCGGCTGTAGGCTTGCCGAGGGCTTCTTGTAGCGACAAGAAGCCTTAAGGAACTCGTGTAGGGTTCTTGGATTCTGAAAGGTGCTAGACTGGTTGGAGTAACCAGCCCCTTTCACGCTCAAGAACCATGATCGCCAGATTATGACTAAATGAAGGAAGCAGCAAAAGATTCCGCCGAAGCAAAAATTTACGGCGAAAAATTTTTTTTGCGCTGTAAGCAAAAGATTTAGGCAAAAATTTACGCAAAATTTTATACCAAACAAATTATACACTTAAACATTCATTTTGATTGGTTTTGTCTACTGAAAAAAAATCACATAATCCGTTCAGTATTTTTTGAGTTTATTGCAAACGGATAAATAGATAGGGGAACTTTCGTTTTATAATAAATAGTGATGATATGTAGTGAAACATCTGTTACTGTGATTAGAATAATACTTATCAAATGAAAGTCAATTTTTCATTATTAAATATTCATAATTATTATACTCTGAATACTATCTATTTAAAAAAGGAAATATAATTGAGTAAACATAGAGTACGGAGCGAAGTCTGAGGGCCTTTACAAGCAACTCAATGTCTTTTGAAAGATGCACCGGAGGGAATTCAAGTGCCTACCGAGTCAGTCTTTTGAAAGCGCAAACATTGATGTAATTGGATTGCCAAGGAAATCTTATTCAAATATCAAATCGAGTTTCTATTTAAGGTAGAAAAACTGGGCCAATATATTTGCTAAAACAGTATTTGTACAATAAAGCACGAAAAAGATTTCAATTAAAATAAATTTCGATTTCAGTATTTTTGACATGGCCATCAACTAAATTCGCTTTTAACACTATGAAGTTCAGATCTATTTTAAGTGTTTATAATTTTATATTTATTTTAGTCTGAATGCAATTAGTAATTTACTGCTTGTCATAGATCAAAGAAGTTATTAAGAAAATAATAGGTATAAAGAAACACTATTAAAGTTAAAAGTAAAAAATTAGACGTATATTGCGGTATTATTCAAAATGTTTTCATCTCTTACTATTTGTCTTTAATTTTGTTTTAAGACAATGCCTAAACCAAATAACTATTCTATGTAATGTAAAATTTCTGATGAAAATATCTAAGACATCGTAAAAAAATATATTTTCCTTTTCATTGTTCATGGTATTAAAAAAGCCTTTTAACCTAAACCATTTTTTATTGTTATTGATGAGATCTTCACTGCAATTATGTCTGATGTAAAGCAACATACAGACTAAGATGGAGCGTGCTTGCACAAAAGATACCAATTCGCTGTTGCTTTACAAATACCCATTTTATACGCAGAGGGACAAAGGCCGAGATCGAATTCGATTCCTATGCTACAAGGAAGAGAAAAGGAACTGATCATGAAGTACTAGAGCACAATTTCCAAAATAAGAATCCTATAGAAGACAACCCTGCGTCGACTAGCATTTTTCAGTCTTATTATTGATTACTTACGATCGCCAATTATTCTTCATTCCGCCTTCATTCGCCAATCTGTTGTTGGAACTCCTATCACTTCTTTTAGTTAGTTTAAGATGTATTAAGAATGTAAGTGATAGTGACCCAATAAATAATGGGAGGAAAGATGAAACTCGTATACTCCACCTTTCACGCATAAAAAAGAGAGAGACATATGGATCACCCTCATTTGCTTTCTCTTTATTTATCTTTATCGTAATAAAGCACATTTTAGGCTGGATTCTGGCTGGATTCCCCATCCTAATATAATCTCTATGGATATATTCCGGAAAATTGGTAAAGCAAGCTTGTGTAGCCTTTTTGAGAGCGATAATTCTGATAATAATAGTGGTATCGCATAACACAATGCTAGTTTTGAAGGTGTAATAATTTTTTGCTTGGTGCTTAATTTATATAAAAATGTTATTACGACAGTCCAAGTCCGATAGATGGTGAAATATATTTTTAATTGTTTGCTTTTGCCGATCGAATAGGTACAGCGCGCGATTCGTGTGGTTATTCTGGTAGTCTCGAGACATATTCTATTTCACTGCAGTACTTTTTAAGCCTGAAGGGGCAAACCTGTGGAGACAGACGATTTGTTATTAACTTAAAATATTTTCGCGCTATATACCTTCATCACGATCGATTACATTAACACTGTAAAGTGTCTAGAATAAAAAAATCCGTGCTGTTTCATATGTCGTTGACTGGCCCGTTGGCGCAGAGGGTAGAAACTCTGCCTTCAGCTCCGCGGGTCGCGGGTTCGATTCCCGCCGTGGGCCAACATTTTCTATAAACAATTTGTTGGTTCTTCGAGCCTGGGTTTATTTAAAAACTAATTGTAGTATATTTACCAGTTGTCTCTCACCATGGCCATAACGCAAGTATTAAGTTAATTACTTTGGGGACGGATGACCGTGTGTGTAAGTGTCCCATATATTTATTTATTTATTTATATCAATCACGTGGTCACAGTAAAACTATTATTAAAGTAATGCATGTATTACTCAGAACGAAATGTGTCTGCTTCTCTTTGTAAATAATAATGACTTGTAATTTTTACACTATATTCAATTTTATGTAGAAATATTGTTATGAACTTTCTATTATAAAGTTATCGTAAGAATGGAAAATTTCTGAACTGTATGACTATTTAAACATAGTCTTAAACAGAGAAAGTACGGTAATTTCATTACATAGCGAGAGATCGTTTCAAACCGCAAACGCGCCTTATGCTCTCAGACTTTTATGTATTACATCACAATGATACAAGATTCGAGCCAGGCGATACGAATTATTTAAGTTAGATCTACATGACTAGCATACAACTTGATGTGTTGTGGAGAAAATATTTGCTTAACCGAAATTATTATTCATTTGTAGGTTTTTAAATTTATTAAATTTTTCATTTTATATAATAAGGCGCAACTTTGTGACGGTCCATAGTCCTAAGTATAATAATAAAATTTAATTGATAATATTAATGATGAAATTATAGTATTCAAGCAATACTTTTTTTTGTTGTGGAGTCTATCTTTTGATGATCCTTTGGTTACAGAGCGAAACGATCGTTGAGATTGTGGTAGTGATTGTGTATAGTGCAAGTAGTATATTAGAGCTCATTTGTATTTCATGCGGTTTCTGAATCCTGGATGCCTAAAGTATGAACATGGGTGATGCACTTCACTTTTAGCATTTCATACATTTTCTCTAATAGGGCATTTTCCTAAAATATTATTATCATTACTTTTGAACATTTAATATATTTGTTGTAAAGTCGTTACTTTACTATCCCTGTCTGTTACTATCCCAAAGCTAGGCATAGGCTCTTCTCCTCGTTTTTCATAGAGAAAGATGGGAGCTAGAGACCAATCACGCTGCTACAAGGCGGATTGGTAGCTTATACACATCTCCAGAATTGTCTAGATATATATAAGTTTCCTCACGATGTTTCCTTCACCGAAAAGCGTGTAATAATTTGCAAATATAAATTAGAACAAGTTTAAACAGACTAACTCATTGGTGCTTGCTCGGGTTTGAACCGTGACCCTCTTGAAACAGTCGCACGGTCTTACTGCTGGGCTCTCTCAGCAAGGATCTCAGCTCTTTATATGTATATTTGGTGTATCGTTAATATATTTTGGGTTGTTCTATGTTTATAAGATAAAATTTCATTCAATATTACAAAATAGACAGCATGAATCATCCAATAGGAACTCAATAATGTTAGTTACAGTACGAACTTTATAATTAATTTAACTACCACTCTCTGTGAGCCCACTGGCGAGGAAATTGCACTTATAATGCAGCCCTAAAGTCTGAACTAACAGGCACCCGACGAGGCTTTTAACGGTGACAGAGCTTGGGCAAAACATACCTACGAGTAACTCTACGTGCATACTGAAAAGAAATTTTTGCCATTGTTTTTATACATAAGTAGTTTAAATTGATTCTGCAATTCCTTCTTACCTTCCTATCATTTAATTATAGTTTCTTTTCTGTAGTTGCGTAATTTTTTTTAGGTATACGATTGGAACAATTATTCTACAGTATAGTAGCAATAAAGGAAGGATACTTAGCCTCTTAAAATTATACATGTTTTAATAAAAAAATAATAAAGATCACCACTCTGGTTTACTAACCAGCTTAAGGCAGCTTAATTCCACCTTATGGTAAATAACATTGTTTACCGAAATCCTGATAAAAATGTTTAAAAAAAAAGTTCTTGTAAAAAAAAGAATCGGAGCAACTCCCTTCAACTGAAGGGAGTTGCTCCGATTCTTTTCATCAGAAATGAAAAGCATTGAACGCTAAACTTAGCGTTCAATGCTTTTCATTTCTGATCGTGGGTTAAAGGTAAATATCTCAATATCGAATATACCGCATATGTTTACCTTATATATATTTAACACAATGCAATTATTTATTATATGTATATTTATAGGTACTGGTAAAGTTGGTTAAAATTATAATAAAAAAATCACATTTTTAGTTAAGATTTCGTGGCAATGAAGGAAAACCGGTGAGTATAGACAATATCAAGAAGAACTTACTGATTTTGAATTATGTTTATGATAGTAAATAGTAATTTTTTTATTTATTAGAAACATTTCTGGAAAAAACAACTTTAAATATTTAACATATTCAACATATACAATAAGTTATTAACTTGTACTGCTTTTGTTAGTTTTAAAAGTACGTATATAATTTAGTAATTATTGTGAAAATGGTCGTGGTAGTATAATTCTGCCCAATTTTTTTGAAAAATATAAAAAAAGACTATGCATAGTTTTTAAACTAAATTACTAATGCCTAGAAAATTCCTTCAAATACTAAATGCATCGCATACTAAAATAATATTATTACTTTTGTACCATACTTCTGCTGCGAAGGACGTAGGTTTCCAAAGCCTCTAAAGGCGTTTATCGACGGGTCCTCAGAGTTAAATTTTCTTCTACATTGTTTTTCTGGTCATTAGCTGCTCAAAGCATCGTTAAAGCATTAGCAAAACTTGCCGAAGTTATAAGCCTAAAACGATGTGAGGTTTTAAGCAAATGTCACCAATTTTTGTAGATACTCCGGATCCCTATTTTTAGGTGAAATTTCGCTACCTATATCATGTAAAGTACAGTCAGGATAATTTTCAAGGCGATATGAAGATTTTGCTTCGCTGATTAGATTGTATCTATTAAGTACTATAAAAAATGCTATTCTCTATGCTAACATTTAAAACGATAAGTACGTCAACAAATGTAGAGAGAAAAACATCATTAAAAGCCACCATAAAATTTTTATACCATTTATTAAATTTGAACTTATTAAGTACTTAAAAATATAAATTAAATATAAATCTCAAATAATAACATAGTTTGGCATTCGATAATTTGTATAAATTTTCAACACAAGTCTGTTTAATGAAATGACTTATACAACCAATATTCAATAGGTATATTTATTAAAACTAGTTTCAAGAGATCAAACTTATATCAGGTAACGACAACTTTGTAGGTAAGTTGAAAGGTACGATGTTGTTATTTTAATTTAAATTAGAAAAATACCTCTTACATCTCTTAAGAATTTCAATTATAAACTTACAAAAGAATTTACCATAACATTCCACTACTATCACCATTCACCATTATCACAATACTTAGTTTAAGTTTTATTTATAAAAGAGGATATATATCAACTTTCGATCTGCGGCATGCGTTGTATAGTTGCTCCCTTTAAATAGGAACAATTAGATATAATTACTTCGGATAAACTTAGTTCACTAATGTGCCGAAGCAACCAATAAAAATGAAACCACTTAGCAATATGGTTTCTATAGAAAGTATTGACGGTTCAACATCGATTGTAAAACGCAGCTTTAAAATTCTGACAATTTCGAATATAATACATAACTATACTTAGTCAGTTAACATATATAAATAGGTAGATATAAATTGTGATATTGCTTTTATATTCGGAAAACATAATATTTAAAAATTATTGATCTACAAGAATAACGAATGTATATATGTTATTGGCAGATATATCTAAAACATAATCGTATTTAAAAACAAAGAGTATACTTAGAGTAGGGAACCCAGCCACAAAATGAGACACATTACAATAGAGAGAAAGCAATTGAGGGTGATCTATCTGTCTCTCTTTTTTACATGTGATCAGACAAAGTTTTATTTTCCCTCTCATTATTTATTGTATCATTGTCACTTACAGACTTGCCTGTGGATCCCTTCTCTAAGTATAACTCTATGATTTTAAATTAGTTATTGCGTTATCTTAAAAGAGGTCCTTTAAGATTTCAAATTGTATCATAGATTGTAAAAAAGTAATAATTATGATGCATGTACATGCCAATAACTGAAAATTTTGCGACGAGAAATATTGAATACATTTAGTAAGAGTCAAACTCGACAAGAAAAAATTATATAATATTATATAATTAAATATTTTTAATTGTTTAAACTTTTCTTTACACCTGATATGTTCCCTAATTTACACCTCCTCCAATATCACAGCCCGTTACACCTATTACCATTAAATAACAGAATATAAACTATAAACAAGAATAACTACAGAATGTTAGATTCCATAAGTACTCAATTTTATAAATATCGCATTTAAGTAGATGAACAAAAAAAAATATAATAAATAAAAAAAACCTCTTTGTTATAAATATCGTTTGAGCTAGGCTCTTTAAAATAAAATATTTAATTTGGCTATTTATAGCGCGTGTTTTAAGTCTTCACACATTTATCTACATTTATAATAAATTCCGTTGATAATTTACAATTAGTCTAAGCAGTTGCATCTCGTGCGAACGGATTTTTAAATTTGATGTCTATCTAATGTATTGTATACAAGTTATATCTTCAATCAACAATCAATCATCACACCCTCAAGGCTTAAGGAGTGCTTTAAATAACCTTAAGTATTAATATTATATATTAATTGAAACTATAGGATCATGATTGACACATGAAATGGTAGAACTGGTCGAAGTTAACCGGCTCTAATTCGTAATCCTTCTCCGATTTATGAAGCAGTTCAGGATTTCTTTTTAGAAAGTTCCTCACCCAGTCCTCGCCGGCCATCCGCGTGTTTACATCAAAAGGATGATTAAGTTTGTTATCTTCCGCGTACTGGAATGCCAGCTCCCTGATATCTCTCCTGGATACTCCCATAAAATATTTCTCCATACTTTTAATGTAACCGACTAAATCCTTCTCTTGGCTCTCTGTGAAAACACGTCTGTAATGTCCCATTAAAGGCTTCGGGTCATCGGGTTGCTGGTAGCGTACTTTACTTGCGCGTCTTTGGAGAGTGGAGCGAGGTATGTGGAAGGTTCTGGCAGCTAGCTTGTAGCCCATTTTACCGGACACCACTGCAGCTACGGCCTTAGCCATTTCTTCTTCGTTCCAGGATTGGCGGCCACTCATTCTTTCGTATTTCCGTACCATGACTTTCTGAAAAGAAACAAAATTCTGTAAAATACATGTTTCGCGTGAGACTTGATATGGCTCGAACTGTAAGCATACGAAGGATGTCTTGTATTAAAGTGCCTCAATGACGGAAGTTAAATTTTAAATACAAAGCGTAAAAAATAAATATACCATAATTTAAATTTTATACGAAGTACGTCGACTGTATATTTCAACAGCGTTATTTTAATTTAAAGTAGATATGCCATTTGCGTGTCCGCCGAAGGGTAACAGTGGCCTATCTACCGGTTTGTACACAGCGTCCAATGTCGAGTCGAGGTAATGGCAGAGGTGTTTAGAGGCTATCTTCAATGTAACTTTAAAGTAATATTCACGAATATGTAAATGAAGCTCATCTGTGCGTTTCATACGCACATTATTTGTTTTTTATGGTGATATAAAAATAAACAGATGTTATTGTGTTATATCTAGCATTAGACCTGGTGAAATATTGTACATCTATCATATTTTATATTATTTTAGTCGTTTTGAAGGAACCTTATTTTCAGTGACAACTAAACTATTCAAAAATTAGAAGAAAATACATAAATAGAAATTAAATATAATAGGAATTTGAGAAACAATATCATTAGGTTATCCGAACAGTATTTTGACTTTATTTCGTATTAGATATACTAAGATGTATTATCATACAGCTTGACGTAGTATCGGTCAGCTATTAAATATTTATATATACGGTTATAGTATTTTGAGTACGTAGCAATAAAGGTGATGTTTGCGTAAACAACAGTGACTAACCGTCTTGGCGAACACACACCGCAATACTAACAGCTGATAGTGAGCACGGCACGCGATAATATGTGGCGTGTTTTTCCAGTGCGATAACTTGGAAAACGCGGTGGAGGCCCCTCAATAAACCTATTTAACTGCGATATTAGTTCTGCAAAATATGACCCACACCCGGAGCAAACTAGATACATTAACTGCTGTAATTACTAGTATAGCTTGCACGTCATTTGTGTTTCACTCTGGTGCCCGTTAAACGGGAAATACCTCTCGATAGTTGTTGACCGTCCTTGAGTGACCGCGTCTTGTTTTTTATCTGTTAAAAGAACTACGTCGACAGTCGGTCAGCTGTTCGCGCTAGCTACAATACGCGTCTATCAACATATCCCTACAAGTGAGTACAATTAAACCGATCTGAAATATGCGAGATCCGTTTCACTAAATATACATTGCCCAGTGACCAAGCCGATCTCGAGATTAACGCTCGCTAAAAAAGCAGTGGATGACGTTCAACGCGGTAATTTTTTCAAAGATAGACATTGAGACGTCACTGTAGCGGCACGAGCACGCCGTGAGCCGAGGTTACTGTGACGCGTGACTTGCAAGGTCCCCGCTGCATTGCACGATGCGCCAAGGTTGCCACGCTCCTCGGCACCAACGAGAAATCTAGGTCTTAAAATATATTTAAAAGTAGACGGAAGAGAAACGTACGGGAAGAGAGAGCACTGACAAGACCTGCACGGGAATCCATCGTTCGTTTAGATTGGTGGCTAAGTGAAACCTGCATCGGTCGCCGGCTAGTGCATTCATTCGAAAGTGGTTTACGGACGAGTACATAATATAAGGATAAAAGGGGTGTTAGTACTCACGGGTGGTTCGTCAGGAGCGGAGGGTGAGTGGCTTGCGGTAGGCGACTGGCAGCAGTGCGGAGCGGGCGCGGGCAGCGAGACGGCGTGCGGCCAGACTGACGGCGCGCGCGACACTGGCGCGGGGCCCGTCTTGCCCCGCCGCGGCCCTGGCGCGCTGACGTCAGCTGGCCCAGGGCCCGGCTGCACGACTATTTTTGTCCACGACTAATTATCGCCTTCCTTTGTCCAATCATATGTTATGTACTGAAAAGGAAATCTGGTTTTATGCCTACGTGCTTCTATATAGAATAAAGAACCAATACCTACTACGCTACTATATGTATATATTTAATGTATGTATACTAGCAGCTACTACTAAGTACGGTGTGTAACAATTTTTAAATGACTCATATTTAAATTAGCTATTACGACATATTTGTACACAAACGATCAAAACAAAAGTAATATTTTTTTAATAATCATAACTCGCTTTTTACTTACCGTTGGGTTAAATCAGATGCATTTCTTCTATGTCGTTTCTTGCAGCAGGAGAAAGTCGAAATAATTAATAATAGTGAAGTTAAAATGTTGAGTATAACCGAAATAAGTGAGGTGTAACAATAAAACTGTTTTTCAAATAAAAGTTATTTATTTACATTTAATAATTGTCATAATTGCATCATACAATTATGTTCAACAAATAAACGCTTAATATTTATCTTTTATACACGTTTTAATTACCCTCGACTATTAAGTACTTTATGACAAAGTTAAAGTTCATACGAAAAAGTATTAAGTTAATTTTACAAAAGCCTAAAATATGACGATTTCTTGAATTATACCTACTGTAAGAATGGCACTTTATATAAATGTTTAATTTTTGTAATATAAATGTTTATTGATTATATACCCAATTATTCAGTTATCCATATAATATTATATTTAACTAATCAAAAAGAAATAACTTATCTTTGTGTAAACTCACTTCGTATGTACCAGGTTATAACGGCTCGAAGCCATCCAGAGTGCTCCGTTACGAATTCCTTCAGAACTATGTATGATGATAAAACTAGTCGACTAAACCCAATACTTACGACTTTAGTATAACCGTTTTCTTTATCAATATAAACAAAATGAGTACCATTTACGAAAAAATTTTCTAAAAATATTTTCAATTTTCATTTTTAAAAATATTTTCAACAGAAAGTAAAATATTCAAAATCTATAACGTAATCGTTTTTCAGTATAACAGGCGTCTACAGCCGCGTCATTTTGGGGGGATAAGTGTTGAATTTGAGCCAAAACGCTTATCGTGGAATGACAATGAAGAAATTCCACTCTGATATGTGTCGGGATGACTCACGTTGGGTTTGTCCCGCTTGGTTCCCTGAACCGATTAAATGAAAATGTTTTTTCCTTTTAACGGTTTGCTTAGGATTTGATTTATAAATAAAATAATTATATATAGTAAAAAGGCAATATTACAAAAGTAGTGGACTGAACGTTAGGTGGCCAGACGCGCCTCGTAAGCACGGGCGTAAAAAATACGTAAAACTCCGCAATAGGCGTTATAAGAAGTTTCGTATGGAATATTCGGTCTAACGCCCTACGACTAACGCCTAAAATGGAACACTGCGCGATAAAAATGTCGTGTGAATAGATATCTGGATACCCTATTGATTCATTTGAATCAAATGGGTATCGACGTATTTTTAACGCACGATAAAAAAACCTCTCGTGCGTACGAGGGTTAAAAAGGTCGAAGAGCCATTGCTCCTAGAGACGCCAAATTGTACAAATCAGATTAAATCAAAATAATCTTTATTTTAGTAATCTTTCTACAAGCAATTCTGAATCAATTAGATCAGTTAGATTTAATGAAGCTACAACTGGTTCGGAATGTTTCTCTTACCGAGAAGAACCAGCAAGAAACTCGGTGGTCGATCTTTTAGACATTTTTAATTTAAATTATTTAACCGCAGTCTTGTTTGAAGCTGAAAGGTAAAGGAAAGGAGGTAAGGTAAAAAGAAAACTGAAACGTTTCAAATCCAACCATTTTTATCATTTAAATAATCTTAAATTGTGTGATATTCTTTACGTATATGCATACTTTTACACTTACTATAAAACTTTTCTGTATTGGATTTATGGAATTTTATTGCAGAAGCGTATGGTGTGGATAATCTATAAAATAGGCCTTTGTACAGTAATTTATGTTCATTAGTTAATTATTAATATTAAATGATAAATGATAAATAATATTAAATGATAAAAATTAAAGGATAATTTCGTTAAAGCTAACTTGGTGACATCTCAGTGAAGTTCTTGGCAAAGATAAAGCAAAAAATAATATGCGAACCACATTAGGAGAGACAACGGTCTTATCCAACTCCATGTATCGTGAAGAACAATAGGTTCGAGCGTATGACTCTTGCGAGGAGAACGCTGGTTCTAACCTTTGTGTTTAATTGATTTTTTCTAAATCGTCATGTACTTTTCGATGAAGAAAAACATCGTGAAGGAACGTTTATGACTGAGGATATGTATTAGGTCCTTACATATGAAATTGGCGTTTTCTATGGGAGGAACATAAAGTCGTTTTTTTTAAATGAAATATATTTAATTAATCAAAGTATGTACCATTGCTATGTATGCACTTTTGCCATCTCATAGGTAGTTCATTGATCCCCTTACTAAAAAAACCATTCGGGCGGGAATCAATAAAATCTTCGAAGGCGGTTTGGACTGCCCCATCGGAGTTGAATTTTTTTCCTTGCAAGTAGTTATCCAAATTGCGAAAAAAATGGTAATCTGTTGGAGCAAGGTCCGGAGAATACGGTGGAGGTCTAAGACATTCTAATTGAAGCTCCTCTGATTTGGTAGCCGTCTGTTGTGCAGTGTGTGGTCTAGCGTTGTCCTGAAACAGCAGTGGCCTAAAGCGATTGACCAGCCTCGGTTGTTTAGCAGCTAGCTTTTCCATCATGGTTTGCAGTTGCTGACAATAGATATCTGCCGTAATCGTCTGACCAGATTTAAGAAAGCTGTAGTGAACGACACCGGCACTAGTCCACCAAACTCTTACAAGCAACTTTTTTTTAGTCAATTTTCGCGTAGGGCAGGATTTGGCTGGTTCGCCAGGGTTCAGCCATTGCGATGAGCGCTTCCGATTATCGTAGAGGATCCACTTTTCATCACAGGTAATGATTCGATTTAAAATTCCTTCATTATTGTGCCGGTTGAGTAACGTAACGCAGCAGTCGACGCGCGTTTGTCGGTTTGCTTCACTCAATTCATGAGGTACCCACCTTTCAAGCTTTTTCACCTTCCCAATTTGCTTCAAGTGGATTAAAATAGTTTTATCATTAACACCGGAGCCTGCAGCTAACTCGGACGTGGTTTGCGATGGATCCGCTTCCACAATAGCCTTCAATTCTTCATTATCAACTTTGGTCTCCGGCCGTCCACGAGGCTTGTTCTGCAGGTCGAAATTTCTAGAACGAAAACGTTGGAACCAAAAACGCACGTGTTTTCTTTTGCGACACCGTCACCATACACATCATTAATCCTTCGAGCCGTTTCTGCAGCACTGGTGCCACGGTGGAACTCATACTCGTAAATAACGCGATATTTCATGTTTTCCATTTTGTAAACAGAGTGACACAAAGAAAAAAATAAAAGAAGAAAAAACAAATGAATTAGGGGGTTTGAAACACAAATGCATGAGTAAATAGCTGTATGAATTTGAATTTGGAATTCCTAACCATAAAGGTAATATTTGAGATCAAAGTGGCCAGTACGACAAAACGCCAATTTCATATGTAAGGACCTAATATAATGCGCAGCGCCGTGGATCTAGGTTGCAACATGCAAACCTTTTCTAGATTATGATTTTTTTGCTGTGTTGAACGAATGTCCTTTGTTCAACAGAGGAATGATAAGAGGTTTCATATTATTTTTATATAGACTAAATGATTGCTTAATATATAAGGTATGTATTAAGCATAGCAGCATAGCATGTATAAGTATAGCATGTTTATCAACGAATTAAGTTTTATGTGATCACATTCTGGCAACGAGTATCACATAATGATATTATGAAGTTCTATATATAATCATTTGTACATGATTTCCTCTCTCCTTCCGAGAGAGAAGTTTGATTCGATTATTATCGTCTTACAATAATTGTTATCCTAACCTACCATAAATTCCATACCTTTACTGTAGGTTCATCTATTAAGGATCGCAAAGATCGGAAAGCAGTCTTGCCATCTAAAATCTAGTCGCTCCTTATTTAGGCTTAGAAAATACTGCACATTAATTTAATGCTTCTGTCGACATTAGTCAAAACACCGTGAAGATACAAGGACTAAGTTTAAAAAATAAAACGTAATTAAAATATAATAGATATAGATAATGCATGATCTAGAAATGGCTTGATTGATTAATTTTTTCTCCATTCGAGTACTAAAAAAAAGCAATGTTATTTATTAATGCCCATTTCTTATTTCAATGGGAAAAAGTTAACGAGCTCTACCATAGATCTATATCAGTAGGTCTAAATATAAATAAATAATAAATAAATATATGGGTCACTTACACACACAGTCGTCCGTCTCCAAAGTAAGTAAGTAAGTAATACGTGTGTTATGGGTGACAGACAACTGGTAAATATAAACATATATAATTATTAATAAATACTTAAATAGAAATAAACACCCAGGATCGAAGAACCAACACTTTTTATAGAATAACTTTACCCTCGGCGGGAATCAAACCCACAATCTGCGCAACTGAAGGCATACCTACTTGACGGATCACTGCTAACTGCGCCAATGGGCCAGTCAAAAAAACATTGTCTAATAAAAACGAGTTAATTAAGGTAACCCTTTAAAAGTATATGCCCTTAAAAAATAAGCAATCATGGTTATCCGTTCACTAGACTTGACAAAGAAGAATTAGCTATATTTCCGTAGAGTTAAATAAAGGTGTTCGTATACTCATATAATGCTATAAAATACTTATGGTTAATATTAATATTATTTTCGCCAATTATTACAAGCTTAATTTGTATTGGTTAAAACCTGCTAGTAGTTAGAGATAACTATGTTATTACCGTTGCTGGTATATTGGCACTTTATGAGTTATCACATTAGACGAGGTTGGTATACATTCTTTGTGCTAATTACACATACTTGTAGATTAAATGTGGGAAACGAAATAAAACTTTGAACATTTTAACTATTTCTTTATTATTAAACTAAATTCCTTAAAAAATATAATACATAAAAAGATTTAACGATTTATTGTCTGTCGTGTGATTAGTACTTTTATGGAACATGCGTTATTTTATAATTTATTAGCAAAAAGTGTCCTATATGTTGGTCCACAACTTCGTCATTCTTTCAGTTCAGCCGTTCCGGAGAATGTACTATAATCCTTAATATTCCTAAAAATCCGTAATCTTTTAGTAAGAATCGTACAAAAATCCGTTCCATAGATTTTGCGAACATCGATCACATACTTTGTATACATTATTATTAAAAAAAATTATATATATATATATAATATATAATGTAAACATACTTTTATAAGTATGTTTGAAAATTTCTACATAAAAATATATTATTATAAATAAAATGATCTGATTATGGTTATTAAAATATTATTTAGATCGAACGAAAACGCACACCCCCAAATACAATATCAAAATAAAAGATGGGGAAAAGAATTTATATTCACTTAAAAACTAAGCAAATTAAAAGAATATAATTTATTTGTTCATTGTAAATATTATTGTTTAAACAGGAAAACACATTAAAATACACATAATTGTGATTAAAAATAGGCTTCATGATAATTTAACGTATATTTAGCTTATAGTATACAGATTATCTAAACCGTGTCAAAATACAGATTGTTATCAGTTCGTGTGGTTTATGATATTTGTACTCTCAAATGATTTACCATTACCATCGACTACGGCTATATTTTCTTTGAATACAAACGATTTTGTGTTGTGTTTTACGCCTTAGATGATCAAGGACTGGCAACTTAATGCCATCAAAGTAAATTGTGATTCGTTGAAAATATTCAATATATGTAATATATATTTAAATTTTAAGGTTTTTATATTTTCTGTATTTGTATATGTAAATAAAATGCGTACATAAATAAGTTGTTAAAGTAAAGAAAATTGTAAATTAACTTCTGAATAAATTCTATTCACAAGTTATATTAGTTTATTGTTATTAATATTGGTCAATATAATGGTGTTAAAAAAGAATTGAATCAAAAAATTGAATTTTTTTGTCACGGAATCCCGAAAAGCAACGCCGAATTATATAAATTCTTTCAGTATAAACAAGTATTATTTAATTGTATAATATTTGGCATCGATCGATAACGTACTTAAGTAAACCTATGTATTTCAAGATAACCCTAAGAAGAATAAGAACCCTAAGAAGAATAAAGAAGAATAATAAGAATAAATAATAAGAACCCCCTAAGAAGAACCCCCTAGCTATCACTAACAGGTTGTGTTTAAGTGTAAAGAGTAAAAATGAATAAACACAATGTGCACCTATTATTGGTGTTGTAAATGTGTGTTTATTGTTCGCATTGAAGATATAGAAAATTATCAGTCGTTTCCTTACCTTTATCAATATAGAAACAATGTCTCGCAATCTATCACGTCGATATTAAGATACAAAATATTACGATGACTAATTTGGCATAACGAATAATATGTTTCTAGTTAGGTTCTTGTTTTATTCAGTTATGAAAAATATGTTATTTAGAATGTTTATGCCGTGTGGTATCCGGCTGCACCCTCCTTTTTTACCGAGGTGTCGTAAAAGGCGACTAAGTTAAGTTGACGTCAGGCAGGCGGCCGGTCGTAAAATACGTAGCCAAATCATGTGACAACATGTTTGTAACATGTTGTGCCGTCCCCACTTAGAGTGGGATAAGGGCAGGAGAATGCATGTATGTTATTTAGAATGTTTATAAATTTATTGTGAGTTTCTCAGAAGTTTTGGTATAGCCCAATCACATCGTTATATTATTCTATCAGCTAGTTATTCTACTAGATAACCCGGAAAACATTGGTTTTCCATATAAACTATTTTAGGAATTCTAGTATATGTTATAAGCAAATACAAAATTTTGTAAAAAAAATTAGGGGTGGACAACCTTTATTTAAGGGTATGATAAATAGATAGTCGCCGATTCTCAAACCTACTCATACCACAATCCACAATATACTGAATGCACACACTATATTGTTATATGCATAATAATATATCCTTCCAATCTAAATATCATTATTGGTACCAGTACATATTGTAACATTAAACTCAGTTTCGTTCATAACATAGATTCGATACGACTATTTGATGCAGTGGTAATTTGATACAGTGGCTAAGTAGCCTCAACTTTACGTGTAAAGTCTCTTTTAAATTTAAACTCTTCTCGTAAACTCTTGAGATGTAAAGTGACGGCTTGTTACTATCAAAATGCTGAGCATAGGCCTTCTTTTTACCTTTTTAGGACAGAAGGGTTAGAGCCTAAATCTAACACGCTGTTTCGATGAGTATTGGTGAGGCACACATATCTCAGGAATTCTCACCAAGAGTCATGGCCTCAACGTTTGTCTATAACTAAAGCATGTAGCTGTAATAGCCCAAAGGTGAGACAGTGCCAATCTCTAGAGATGATCATGAGTTCAAATCCCGGGCAGGCACTAAGGAAACTCATTCTATTAAAACTTATGTGTCTAATTAATAATTGTAATTTGTCACACGATTTTCGGTGTAAAAAAATATCGTCAGGAAACCTGTATATCTCTAGAGATTTCTGGGTATATGTATAACATACCAATCCGTATTGGAGCAGCGTGGTATGTCTCCAATCCTTCTCTACAAAAACGGAGAGAGGCCTATGCCCAGCAGCACTTAAAGGATGTAGAAAAGGTATAAGACTGAATTATTATTAAATACAATTTGCATAATTCATTCACCCGGTATGAAATTATATTATACTATGTTGCAAGTAAGTTATGACCTTCGAAAATAAAGACAAGCACAATCTTTTTACAAATCAATCTTGTCATTAATAACACACTACATCATTACTGGGTAGCCATTGTGCTGGAAAATTGATAGAACTATATCTAAGAGTAAACAGGAAAGGCAAGGCAAGAATCAAACCTATACTAATATTATGAATGAGTCTTTCTGTCTGTCACGTTTTCTCAGCGTATTTGCTGTACTATGCGTTAATGCGTGTTCCTGGACGAAAAATGAGCGATTTTTTAACCTATACGATAGCCTGGTATTTAAGCAGCAATTGTACTAAATTTGATCAATATTAGTTCAGCCGTTAAAACGTAACAGACAGACGTACGAACAGAAAGAATTTCGCATTTCCACCGTGTGGTACCCGGCTGAGTAGAATAGACCGACCTCATTTCTTACCGAGGTACCGGCAGGCGGCCGGTCGTAAAATACGTAGTCATGTGACAACATGTTTGTATTATATTGTGCCGACCTCACTTAGAGTGGGATAAGGACAGGATGATAATAATAATAATATAAGTTTCGATCGATCGATTTTGTGTTGCTTAAGGCCTCTAGGGTCTAGGTCCAATATTTTATTAAATTAGTAGCGAATTATTTCTATAGCACGTACAGCTGATACGAGATAAACTCGTTGGACCTTGGTCACGGACGCTACGTGACTTCCTACTGTACTTGTACTCAACCATTATCTCGAGTGCATTCAAACGATCTGCTTCGATTTCTCCTGTAATGAATTTATCAATATCCGTTTTTCGTAGCACCTTGAGATAGATAGATAGAAATTCTTTATTGCACACACATTACATTACACAAATTACATAAAGAAAGATACTTAACTACAGAAACATACGGCGTGCAAAGGCCGCCTTATTGCTAAAAGCAATCTCTACCAGACAACCTTTGGAGAAAGAGGAAATTGTAACATAAAATGAGATAGGTGAATCAACGAGAACAAGTATAATAGCTATGAATATACATAAATACATATAAAATAAATATATATAATAAATACATCTATACACAATAAATATAAATAAATAGATTTATATATCCGCCGTGTGGTATCCGGCAGATTACAATAGACAACCCTCATTTCTTACCGAAGTGTTGTAAAAGGCGACCTAGGTAAGTTAACCCACAGTGTGGTATCCGGTTGGGTAGAATAGACCACCCTCTTTATTACCGAGGGATCGTAAAATACGACTAAGGTAAGTTGACGTCAGGCAGGCGGCCGGTCGTAAAATATGTAGCCAAATCATGTGACAACATGTTTGTAACATGTTGTGCCGACCCCACTTAGAGTGGGATAAGGGCAAGGGAATGATGTTTGATGAAATAGATTAGATCTACACGTCTAATATATATATTTTTTTAAATGGTTACGGATTTTGAATTTCCCACAAACAAGGGAAGCTGTGGGAAGGGAGTTTACACATTTCCCTTTTATTCGTAATAAAACATCTAACTGGCTTATTTCACTTTATTAAGGCACGCGCTCGGTAACGTTGTTTATTAAGTTTCAAACTTACGCGATTCATACTTATCTATTATTTATATAATATTATCTATCATTACTATAAACCACTCTCCAGACCTGTCTGTATGTATATGGTCGATTTTCTCAAAATCTACTCAACGTATTTATGTATGGTTTTAACTAAATGATAGTGTAATTCTTGAGGAAGGTTTAGATTATTAGTATATTAGGTACGTTTTATGTAAGTTGACTGAAATACATGTTTGTGACACATTGATATGCACGTGGGCGAAGTCGCAGGAAAAGCTGTGTATTAAACCGTTCAACAAATATATTTTCATGACAGTATTTCTACCAGACTTTAATGATTATATTTAATAAAGGCTCATTAGAAAATATACGTATTTCCCATCATTTGTATATGAAAGTATAGATTGTAAATTTTAGTTTAAAATTCCAAGTACTTATAAATTCACGTTAAAGTATAGATTAGTTAGACTTAATTTAAATCATAATTGTAAAGTACCTATGTAAGCGACATGTTATAAAATAAATGTCATATAGACAATAACAATCAACCCAAATAGCTTTAGAACAGCGCCATCCAATACCACTGTCACGAATGGTACGAACGACCGAATGAACCATCAACGTTGCATATTTTGGCTGCCAATTCAGTTCTTTTATTTGGAACAAGGTAATTGACCGACTTTGTACTACTACAATATTATATTACAATATACACGTGTTAAATTTGTGTGTAGTAATGATTAAAATAAGTTAGTGAATGTTATAAAATACGTATGCTAAACTGCAAAATTTATTATACTGTTATAAAACTATTAACCTCGCAGAAAATGAAATTCGGGTGGACCTAGCAATAGCTCGTACAAACCGAGTCTTGAAAATGATAGTAGAATTTAACAACACCACAGAATATGGTTTTAATCTATATCCATAATAATATTATAAATGCGCAAGTCTGTTTGTCTGTCTGTCTTTTACGCTGTCACGGCTAACCCGCTGGAGCAATATTGATAAAACTTATATACCATATTGAAACTTATATAACTTATATATCATATAAGATAAAAAATCAGGTTTGTTTCGTGAACAGGAAACAACACATAGTATATAAATTAAGGTATTTTAAAACTCAATTTGACACGACCGACGTCATGGGTGTAACTATTAAGAAATAAAAATTAGAATAGGTATTTAAAAATGAATGCCTTTATAATTACAAAAGGAAAGAAAATTTCTGTAAATATTATATTGCTATAACGAAATAAATTATAAACAAGCAATGTAAAATATAGTAGCAATAAATAATGCACATCGAGGCTCAGAGAGAGAAATCGGCTAGATTCTGCTTAATAGAGCATTGTCTCTGTTGCACAGACTGACGAACCCGTGAGTGACAGTGACCGCGCTCTACGAAACCGGAAAACAATTGGCTGGCTGTTTCGTTCTAAGTACATACTCGATGTGCACTATTTATTGCCGGGTACTATATTTTAAAAGCTGTGATAGCCCAGCGGTGAGACCGTGCGACTCTTTCGAGGGGAACACGAGTTCAAACCCGGGCAGGCACCAATGAGTTTTTCTATTAAAACTCATGTGTCTAATTGATAATTGCAATTTATCACAAGCTTTTCGGTGAAGGAAAACATCGTGAGGAAACCTGCATATCTCTAGAGAATTCTGGAGATATGTGTAACCTACCAATCCGCATTGGAGCAGCGTGGTAGGTCTTAGCTCCAACCCTTCTCTCCAGAAAGGGAGAGAGGAGGCCTATTCCCAGCAGTGGGATTGTAACAGGCCGCTACTTTACTTTTTTTTTTACTATATTTTATTATGATAAACTTTTAGTTCCAGTATAAAAATCATTCTTAATTTAAACGCTACATAAACGTTTTATTATAACAGAAAATAAAAACGATAATACGAAATAGACTTACTTGCTATATAAGTTTTGAACTTAACACATCTGATGAATGATAAATGCAGTTTCTGTCTTCTGATTCTTGAGGATCGAAGCTTGAGTCCGCTCTTGGCATTCACCGCGTGCCTTATGACTGCATAATAAAACATAGAGGCACCGCAGTGAACACGAGGAGGTGGACTGATTTTTCTTGCAAACTTCTATTTTCAAAGCTTTCTTTTTCTTCAATTTGTTATCTTATACTCTACTTTATCTCATATATACTATATCTCATACTTATACCATATTTATAAACTATATCTCAACTCATATATATTCTATATCTCATACTTTAATATTTTATATACACACCCATAACTTTGTTCTTAGCTTCATTTTTCAATTTGGACCCTTTCAATCAAATGTTTGGAAAAGCCTGATAATATTATTACAACAAATTTTACAATTACAAATATTGCTATTATATTATATAGGTACTAAGTTTAATTTTTTATGTATGTATAAACAAAAAAAACATTTTTGACTTTAAATTATCGTAAGTGGTAGTATTCATTGTTAATGTTTAGAAGTTGGCTATATTCAGGTTTATTGTATCGGGTGACCGCGATTAGCTTAAAGCCCATCGAGAGCTATTCTTTTTCATTAGCTTTTTATACGGCGTTACTCCGTATAAAGAGACGAGAATATAGCCGGTTTCTATACATTAAATTTAAACAATAATCATCTTAAATGTGTGGGATTCTTTTCACTTGTTGATGAATAATGAAATAAAAGTTATTTTTTTAATTTTCAGCCTTATGATGTTAGCAATCTTAATATTTATCTAAATAACAGAAATCCATAATCTATACTTATTACATATATTACATATATTACAAAAAGCTGGCTGACTGTATGTAATCGATTTTCTCAAAATCTACTGCACAGATTTTTGTACGGTCTTGACCAAAAGATAGTGCAATACTTCCGGATGGCTTAGGTAAATAGAACATATCGGTATTATGTAAAATTGTGTTGAAGGGATCTTACAGTTGGTAAAAAACTTGCACTGGGAGCTTTAGTCGCGTGCGCTGCGTAAACGAGTAGAGATACGCTAAAGTAATGTGCTGGAGTATTGTAGATCTTTAAGGATACTACAAAAAAGTCCCCAATAGCAAGTCTCTATCCCTTATGGTTAACTCACAATAACTACGTTTATGTTTATAATTTGAATTCTAGAAAAAAATTGTGACACGCTGATTTCCACGCGGGCGAAGCCGCTGGCACAGCAAGTAATATTATAAATGCAAAAGTCTTTTCTACGCTTTCACGGCTAATCCTCTGAACCGATATCGATAAAATTTGGCACAATTGACAAGATAATAACAGATTCCTGTTTTTCTTTCGGACAAGGAAAATACATAATGGATAATTGGTAGGTACTTAACGCTTAGGTTGGCGCGAGCGAAGCCACGATTACAACTAGTTTGTTATATTTATTATTAAACTTTGAGACCAAACTTAGCTGTTCAATTTCAACAACTTAGTAGGTTTGAATTCCTCCCAGAAGCTAATTTTGGATATCTCCATCTAACTCGAATATTTGTTGTTCGGGTTTTATCTAATTTATATGGGAATCGAGGCAGTACCCTCCAAACATGTTCTATGATAGCGTACACGCTGTGTTATAACTTAGATCAGGGGTGCATTGTATTGTTCAGAACACAATGTTAGATGCAGCTGCCGATATTGTCAACGAACGTCCGTGGGGTTGCACTTTACCGGATTAAAAATCTAGCCCATAGAGCCCGGTGTGATTTCAGTTTTATTGCCAGATCCATTTTATAGCTTGCAGTAAACAGTAAAGTCATAGAATATTGCTCTGAATTCTATGCCATATTGCTTTTAATTCGAAGATATATATTTTACTACATCGTATCTATGAAGGAGATTACAAAATATAGTTAACTTAATAAATCTTTATACAAAAACGACTATACAATATAAACAACTAATATAGACAAGGCAATACATATTTCGTTTTTAACAGATGCTTGCTAATAGATGCACGAGTACATATTCGATCATCAATATAATGAATACTTAATTTCATCAGTGTCAGAAATAATGGTCTTCAAGACGAGTACCAAATGTCCAATTTATGTTCCACCACTAATTTTGAATGGAGCTACAATCACCAGAAGCTACCAAGTTAAATATCTGGGACTTTGGTAACCGATATAGATGACTCCGATCTTGAAAGGGAGCGTAGGGTACTGTCAGTCCGAACGAATATGCTGGCCTGCCGGTTTGCCAGGTGTATAGACGCCGTGAAAGTAACATTATTCAAAGCGTCTTTACATCTCTTTACACCGCAAGCCTGTGGTTCCAGTATACGCAAAAGGCTTATAATACCCCGCGCATCCAATATAATAATGCGTTCAGAGTACTGTTACGGCTGCTACGCTACTGTACTGATGACTTCGATGCCGTGTGGCGAAAAAAGACAGCCTCACTGCTAAACAGGTTGCGTGGTAGCAGTAACCGTATTCTGAGCAATATAGCTAATAAGTATGATAGTCCTCTGGTGTGGAAACTCATTCACAGTACTAGGTCATTTTTAGTCATTAAGTACTAACATAGTCATTAAGTAATGTTACTAACACAATGGGCTAAGATGTCTGTTCAAATTAAAAATAAATAAATAAAATAAATATTTTTTTAAGTAATAATTTATTGTTAACAGAATACTGAATAGTTTATTTTATGCTGAGTAAAATTGTTGATTAGTGAATACAATAGTTTGTACTTTAAATTGTTTGAACAGTGAATAACATAGCGATATAAAGTATGCGTAAAGTATGTGTATGTGAAATTTACTCTAGCTATTTTATATTATCAAAAAAACAACTAAAGGATTATATATATACTATATTATTAAGTCGGTCAATTAAAAATATAATTAAAAAAATGAATTATGGAATATTAATGTGGCAATTTTTTTAACATAACGTCTAAAAATTTGTTTGAAATATCCTATTGTTAACATTTTTTATATGTACATAATACCAGATTTCGTCACTTCATTTTTTTATAGCTTTTAGGTACAGAATATAAAATAAATATCAAATGGTAAATATGCAATGGCTCAAATACGTCTCGCATTCGTCTTTCGCTTTCAAATAACTCTACTACTATCTATTTTCTATGTCACTTATCTGTTTTAATTTAAGGAAAGGAAGAAAAAAGAAAGTAACTTGGAAAAGAAAGCGTTACTTCGTGGAATTTCATAACCAAAATAGATATGAAATTCACAATTAGTCCTCGACTAATCTAAATTAAAAAAGAATCTCATTTGTGACAGCGAACGAGAATGAGCATAAAAAAATTCGTATTTAGTCTCTTTCGATTGTTCTGGGCTAACAAATAAATAACATGAATAAATAAATATATTGGACACTTACACACACGGTCGTACATCCCCAAAGTAAGCAACTTATTACTTGTGTTATGGGTGACGGACAACTGGTAAAAATATATACATATATAGTTTTAAATACTTAAAAATACACACCCAGGCTCAAAGAACCAACAAATTGTTTATAGAAAATGTTGGCCCTCGGTAGGAATCAAACCCGCGACCCGCAGAGATGAAGGCCAGTCAATGTACGGTTGCATCAACTGACCTTCTATTCACTTGTCCCCTATACGCTTTTCAGAAGGATGTCACACAGACAGTCTTATTGCCGAGACTCGAGATACTATTAAATGCTGATATCTAAATCGTGAGCAGCAGGCCTACCATGAACTCTTATTGCGACTCAATTAAAGATGTAAACGACGACCGCGAACCGCTTTCTTTTCGAACCATGAATTGTGAATTGCACAGGGGGATCGTAATGTTTGAAAAGGAAAACATTATATGAACTATAGATAACTCTGTCTCTTTTTCTTACATGTTCTTAGGACGATTTTCGAACGCTCATTCGGCAACGACTTAAAGTGTGCGTCTTAAGACGTCATGGTATGAAAAAGCAAAACAATTTCGTTTACGTCTTCACTTGAGTCGCAATAAGAGTTCATGGTAGGCCTGCTGAGCTAACGTGTCGTGCGCTGGGCTAATGTTTGATGTGGTAGTGTACATGTGTATTGCGTGAAAAAAAAAATTAGTTGCCTCGTTTTAAGATATTGATAAAAAATATTAAGGAATTCAAAAAATTTGTCAGTTCGTTAATTTGGTAGCTCTGTGTCATATTTAATCACAGTTTGTGTACGGTGGTGCATTCTCCATGGTAAAAGAACGTAAACATTGGGGCAATTAACCCCTAGTGTAAAGGTGGGCCTGCGTAAAGGGGCGAAGTTTTAAATGCAATGTTGTTTTATTGAAGTAAAGACTTTTAATATGCATTCTTACTATCTAAGGTTGATATTCACTCGTGGGTCTCGATTTTAACAAAATCAAAGTTTTTATTTGATAATTTATATATAGTCAACAAAATTTCGCAAAATTAAAAATTATGTTTTCAATATGGCACATTCATAAGCCCAAGATTGAAATACAGTGAACTAGTTATCTCTGTATATAATTAAACTATTTATTAAAAGTTTAAATAATATTAGTGAATCAACTGATTTTAAACATATCTATTTTTTCATCTTTAATAACATGAAAACGTATAAGCCCACTTTTTTAAATATTACTTAGGTACAGTACTCCCTGAAAAATTATTTTTATAACATCAAATCAAAACCTTTGAACGAATCGATGCTAAATTACTAAATTTACTTGTGTCTATGTTGATAAGCCTTCGATACTATATATGAAGACGATTTCAAGGCAATTCACGATGTAAATAAAACATAAACAATTTAACCCAAGACATAAAAGTTAGACAAAAGACAATAGATTTAAAAATAACAAAATTAACCCTTAAAATTAAAATATCTTTATATACATACACATACATACACGTGTCTTTCAAGGTTTTAAAGATTTAGTTTTGTTTCTGAAACGTGTTTAAGGAATAATATAAATTATCCACCAGGAAATAATATACTGAATTAGGCGTTATTTTGCGGAGATCCATAATACAAAAGTAATAATAAAATTATTTTGCTACAATCCGCAATATGCGATTTTTGTTGGCGGTTTGTAATATCTCATGAAGCCGTTGTTTCGTTAGGACAAGTAATAAAAAACTCCTATTTATTAATTAGTATGTATTAAACAACAAATATTACTGTTGTCTGATGCTACTTTTCTACGGACAGTAATAACCGCCACATTATAACGGCATCGCCATCATCATCGATTCGAAGTATTTCTTCATATGAGCTGTGATCATATAAAGGAAATACTTTGAAATGTCATACTTCTACATGAACCATTTTTGGGTTAAAAAGAATAAAAAACACTTTTATTTTGTATACTAATATTAACAATGCGAAAATCTGTATGTCTGTCTTTTTCGCTTTCACGACTAATCTGCTGGAGCAATTTTGATGAAGTTCATATTCCGACCGTTTATATTGATGAAGTTTATATGGGAGTAAAAAATCTTAGGGACCAGGAAAGACAAAACAGTGCATTATTGAGGGTACTTTAACACTAAAGTGGTACCACTTTTGTACGGGCTAACACGTACATTCGCAACATCGGCATTTACGCCATATTTTCTAATATCGCATAAATTTGAAATCAGTACGTTAACGGCCACGCGTGCACAACCTATCAAATCATTATAACAACTATAAATTAAATAAATGTATCAATTAAGTTAGTAGTAGCAGCTCGTTTAACTATTTAATTAATAAATGGTAAAAAAACTTAATAAATGTTGTTTTAATTTGCATAAGCACATTAAGTTCGTCTCAAGGGGCGAGGCAACAAGTGACGAGAGTGGAAGCCCTTCAGTATATCCGATGACATCACACAAGTGCGTCTGCCGTCACGTACTGAATCATTGGCTTTAACTGCTCATTGCGAGTATTACCGCATTGTCCTCAATATATAATACCATCGACACACATTTCTATTATGTATGATAAATTTCTTTAATGGATTTAGGTTAACGTTTCGATACTAAAATACCTAAACAAATGACGACGAGCCAAAAGTAGTTTACAAAGCCTGATTTTTTAAAACCCTGATTGATGAATATACAATGTTGTCGCGTGATTATGAATCGATTCAATCGATCTTATACACTCGTTGAATAATTGTCGATTCTTTTTCTTTAACTTTGTCGTTGTAAGCATAAATTCAATAAGTTAAGACTCTATTTTTCTTAAATATATCATTATAAGCAAAATATTTAAAAACGCTGTTTTTTTTCGAACTGTCTGTATGCTGTCAGCCCTAACGGCTTTTACAGCGTCACCGGGTGGGACGGGCAAGCGCAGAAGCATCGTCGAGGCTGCGAAATGCAGAGAGTAGAGCGCAGAAGCTCTACTTAGTTCTACTTAGAGTGCCTCCAGTGAGGCCACGTTTTTTGAGGTAATATGTTTTTCAAAAGCCCAACTGAAGCGTTTTGGAAATAATACAACTCAATTCTTAATTATATAAATGACAACAAAATTAGAGTTGTAACACTACATAATAATGACGTGTTTGTAGCATACATGTCATGCAGTAGTGTAATTAAATTATACATATGTAACTAACTGATGCGTAATAGTAGTTTATGATACTGTTGCATAATAAGGGTTCTTATAACACGAGTGTGGTTTAAAAAAACGAGCCGCGGGCGAGTTTTTTTTATAGTGTCACACGAGTGTTATAAGACCAAGTTATGTACAGTATCATACACTACTTTATCTACTCTCATACTATAATACGTAAAACGTACGTTTCCATTCCATGAACTCTTGGTAACATTTAATACAGTTGCTCCTAGATTTTGTCGGCAACAGGCTCACGGTCATGTTTGACGCAGCTTTCAGAATATCTGGTGGTGTACAATTACCACTATCCCCGCTCTCAGACATGTTTTTACACAAAAACTTATTTTTTTACAAACAAAACTAAACTTCGTTTAAATATTGAAAAATTTTTTTAAATGACATATATTGGCGCCAAGGCGCAAACATCGATTGCGCATGCGTGTTGCGTCGCCGCGGACCCATTCATTGAAACTTTGTTTAAGGTAGAGGTTCAAACTCCTTGGTCCAGCTGGCAGTTGTATAGGTGTATCGTTATGATTAAAAAGTTACATTATGATACAGGTGTCCATACAAGACCTGTATCGTAATGAAACTTTTTAATTTTTTATTTTTTGTTCTGTACGTAATGTTTGTCATAAGAATTTTGTTTTCAGTTTTATAATCTTTGTATTATAGTATCAGAGTAGATAAAAGTACATTTTATACAATGACGAGACAGGCGATGTGCCTAAGGATATAATATATACAAATATAGATAACAAAGGGATAATTAATGATTCTATTAAAACTAGGTTTGGGGCAGTAGACGAAAAAGAGATTATTTTCCTTACTAAACTTTTGTACATAGAACATAGAACTTGTTGCTTAATATTGATAGCATATATTATTATTATTTATTAAGTATATAAAATTATCATCCATCCATAATTTCGTGGACTTTAGGTCGATTAACAGGGTTCTTCCGAACTAACAAACAAGCGCACTTTCACATGTATAATATTTTCTTGTATGAAGTTTAGTTAGTTATAATATTAATCTTTTATAAGATCAAAGCCTCCCACCACATAACAACACAAATATCTGACAAACTGATATTATATAATTGTGTATAGGATTTGAGGAAAATGTATTCATAATTTATATCTTAAAATACTTACCCATAGGCAAATACACGTCAACAAACAAACAACTACGTTTGAAAATATAATAAAGTGCAGTCGAATTTTCATAGACAAATTTAGCTTTAGTGTGTATGATTTTTAGCTTAAGTCAGTCTGTCTACATAGTTTTTGGAATTCTATATTTTCAAAGACGCTAACTTGGATATAGCTTTTTTTTAATAAACGCTATAATGTCCAAGACGGTAAGTGCTTGTTACTTTAAACTGAAATTGAACCTAATAAAAGGAATTTGGAGGATACATCAAAATGTAAAAGTTAAAAAAAGAATAGTCCCTCATATTTATAGCCCGGACGACCTTAGCACACTTACGCGCGTTTTTCGTTTGCGTTTTAATCACGAAGGGTTCATTCTGAAGGGTTGAGGGTCGCGTGGCGCAATCGGTAGCGCGATGGTACATTGACCTCTGTTTCCTTTAATTTTAAAACTTATTGATAAAAACTTTTACAAAAACTACTTTTACTTTAAGAAATATATAACTAACGTAATGTTAATGCTTTAGCAGATGCGAATTTTGTCTAAAATGCAGACTTTTGGCCTATGAACACAATGTTGTAATATTTAATGTTTTTTAATACAATGTAAAACATTTATATAAAGTAACGGTAATTTTCTTTACCAATGCTAATAATAAATAACAAAATAAATTTGTACAGTCAAAAAGTGTCGTTCGAAAATATAAATATTATAAATAACTGAAAAAAAAATTTGAAAATAACATTTTTAGAAATAATTAAAATATTCTCCGTATTAATGTGAATCCTATATTTGATTTTACGACTTTTTATTAAAAACTTTTATTTAGTATCAGTGGTACCCGAAAGAGCTTGTCAAGTCAGTAATCAAAAAGATCAACTTATTTTTAAGTATATAATATAATAATTTCGGTCTGATATTTTAATTTTTGTTATGGTTATTTTTGTAGGTCTATCTAGGTTCGTTTAATCTGATAGATAAAACGTTTTATCTTTAAAACGTTGAATGAGAAATAACAAAAAATTGCTTTGCGATTCTGTCTTCCGATGATAATTCACTTACGTGGCAAAAGGATCATTGTCTTAATGAATGTGTATGGTAAATTGAATGAATAGAAATTTTGAAAATAAAGTGTAACTCACCTTTCCTTCTGTGAGCTTACTATTTCTTCGGGGATCCCCTTTTCCAGCTGATTCCACAGGCGCGATGGCGATTTTAAGGTTTTGTGCGTTTTGATGTGGTTTTTTAATTATTAATTAATTGCGTGCGCGTCCGCCATACACAACACTTGAGAGTCGACAGACAACTGAACTACTGGTCGCGCGCTAGATGGCGCTTGTATATGCGTAGGGAGCTACACTTTATGTAAGTAATAATTAGAAAAGGAAAGAACTAAAGAAAAGAAAGTAGTTTGTGCTAAAGTGCTCTTTCTACGGAACATGCCGCCGACCTTAAAATAACTGGCTTATTTTAACGTATTGAAAATAATAATAAAAAATAAACTATAATAATGCTAAATGGATAAAGGAATAATGTAATAAAGAAAAATAAAGTATAATCTAATCTATGGGCAATGGACAGACCTTCACGACAGGTCTTTTAGTGTACGTGTTACCAATGCGCACTGTGACGACACGAGTTATACCGTCAGCACCTGGGTGTAACTTGTGCACACGGGCCAGACGCCATTGCAGTGGTGGTAGCATATTATCCATGATCACCACTACAGAACCCTCTGTAAGAGGCGAGTGTTTTGTGTCCCGAAACCATTTACTCCTCTGCTGTTGCTGGTGCAGGTATTCTATACTCCAGCGTTTCCAAAAGTGCTGAACTGCTTGTTGCAATAATTGCCACCTAGTAAGGCGGTTGCTTGAACATGAAGTAATATCTATTTCAGGCAAAGAAGTCAATGGTCCCCCAATGAGAAAATGTGCAGGTGTTAGTGGTAATGGATCTGTAGGATCATTACTTTGAATACATAGAGGTCTCGAATTTAGTATTGCCTCGATTTGTGTCAAAAGTGTATTGAATTCGTCATGTGTTAACGTATGAGAACCGATGACTCTATAAAGATGAGTCTTCATACTTTTAACAGCGGCCTCGAATATACCGCCAAAATGACTAGCATACGGAGGCTGAAAATGCCAAGTTATGGAAAGGTCTGTGAGTTTATTTTGAATATATTGTTGATTTGATTCGCTTTGAAAAAATTTGTATAGTTCCTTTAAATACCTATCACATCCGACAAAGTTACGTCCGCAGTCCGAATAGATATTCGAGCATAGACCGCGTCGAGAAATGAATCTACGCAATGCGTTAAGGAATGAATCGGTCGTAAGATCAGGAACAACTTCCAAGTGTATCGCCTTAGTGGACATACAGACAAAGACTGAAACATATGATTTATAAACTTTCGCTTTACGAAATGGGCTCGATTTTAAATAAAAAGGTCCTGCAAAATCTACAGCTACGTGTAAAAATGGCCGAAGAGAAGAAACTCTTGCGGCTGGAAGCTGACCCATGATTGGCTGAGAAGCGGTCGGTCGAGTACGAAAGCAACGCACGCAACGACGAGTACACATACGGATAGCGTCTCTGGCTGATAAAATCCAGTAAGTCTGGGAAATTATATATTGTAATGTCTGTGGCCCGACATGTAAATTTATTTTATGGTAATAATTGATAATTAAATCTGTAAAGAAATGTTTTTTGGGTAATAGTATTTGATGTTTAGCATCGTAAGGTATATTAGCATTTTGTATGCGGCCGCCGACCCTGACAAGTCCAACAGGATCAATAAATGGTTTAAGTTTTTGTAAACGAATAGAACAGTTTTGATTATTTTTGATACGTAAAATATCTGTATTAAAGTTTTCATTTTGAATGAGAAAAATAATTCGATGAAGAACGAATTTAGTTTCATGAATTGTAATTTGATTTGACGAATATGATTTAGTTTTACGGCATTTGTAATAAAACCGGAATATTAATGAAACCACCCGAAGCAAACGAGTTAACGATGAGAACCGTGTTAAAAATTGTAATTCTATAGGTACTTCTTGATTTTGTGTAACCAAAGTATGTTTTCGCCGTTCCTCATTTGTCCTCGCATCTATATTAGAAATAGGCCACTCATGTTGTGGAGTTTTAAGCCACGATGGACCAGTGAACCATTGCTCTTGGTTTAGCTGTGAAGGTAAAACACCGCGAGAAGGTAAATCCGCAGGATTATCTGCTGAGCGAACATGATGCCAATGTGACGCTGGTACGCGGCTAGTTATTTCTGTAACCCGATTGGCTACATAAGTATAGTAGTATACGTATAGTAGTATACATATAGTATAAGTTATATCTTGACGTAATTTTTCACCAATTAATAAACGATCATTTAACGAATGACCTGAAGTCGTTTTACAAGAAGCGTCAAAGACTACTCTGACCTTTGTTGAAGCAGAAGAATTCTTAACAACTGCGTGGTGTGGAATATAATACGGAGTTGTAATATAATATGAAGGACGTTGAACAAGCTCCATATGCCCCAAGTCTAAATATTCTTGGAGACATTGAACATATTCTGTTCGTAAAACAGAGTTACACGAGAGCTTCGTCTCAAGTTTCTTAAGACGCGAAAAGGCGATTGCATAGGAGTCATCTAATATCGGTGGAAACTCCTTAAAGGGAAGCGAAACTATGTATTTCCCTGTTAGGTCTCTGGAATGAGTATCAACAAAAATGGATTCACAAAGAACTTCATCGTTTGTGAGGGATTTCCTTTCTGGCATCGATTCATGCTCCCAGAATTTCTGTAGTTGTAGATCAAGTTGATATGTACTAACGTTGACGCAAACTTGTGAAGTAAAATGAGTTATCTTGTCGTTTAGTAAATATCCAAAAATACTGTTTATAGCAACAGGTGTGCCTAATGGGCCCTTGATATTGTTGTGAAGAAGAATACGATCGGTGTAGTCCGAGCCTAACAATAACTCGATAGGTCGAGAAGAACGTAGGTCAGGATCTGCTAGAGGAAGGTTTTGTAAATGTGGAATGTTATCAAAAGAACTAGGAATTGTAGGAATGTAACTGGTAATTTTCGGTAAAATAAGTGCTTCGATATAAAGTTTGGGTTCCGACTTATTATACGGAGTGACCACGCACGTTACGTAGCCTCGAGGCTGATTATCTTTGTCACCTACGCCAGTGATCGTGGTGCTGAGCGCAGTATGAAATCGTTGAAGACCGAGTCGCTGAACACAAGACTCCGTTATGAGTGTAGCTTGCGATCCTTGATCGACTAAAGCGCGAATAATATTTTGAGAACAGTGAGAAATTGAATTCGTTGAATTAATATTCAAAAGCGCTGTGGTTAGTAAAACCGTAGAATTATTATACGAATTCTCAGAGGACTGAGGTAATTCCGCAACCAAGTTATGCGTAGAAGGTTTATTTTCCGATGAAGAAGTGCTATCTTCATGCATAGAAGTATGATGACGCTGAGAACAGATACGACAACTGTATCGCGATTGACAAGCTTTAAAATCATGCCCGATAAATAAGCAATTCGAACAAATTTCATTTTCTGTTATGAAACTTTTACGCTGAGATATGTTTAATTTTTTGAATAATTCACATCTATTTAATAAGTGTGTACGTTCATTACAATAGCAACACGTATATTTAGGTTTATTATCCGTAGAACTATGAAAAGTAACTTTACGCGCGGGACGTATAGAATTTGTATTGTAGTTGGCTTTAAATTGAGAGTTATTAAAGTCAGAATGCGCGCGAGATACTGCTGCATTCTGTCGCGTCGATGAATCATCGCGAGGGGCGAGCGGCGCGCGGACCGAGCCGGCTGGCGCGCGGGCTGCGGCGGCGGGCTGCCGAGCGAGCGCGGGCTGCGTCCGCTCCGACGCGGACGACATCACCTCTGAAGCGGACAGTTCTTTGTCAAGGAAATCTAGTAATTCATTGACATCAGGAATCTCGCTTGAAGATTTTAATGATAATTCGAACCGTCTTCGAATATTGGGAGTAATTTTACGTAATAAAATGTTTAAAAGTACAAAACTCCACCGTGACACCGGTAAACCTAACGACCGCAGAGCGGTTAAGTTTTCGTGACAAATATTAAGAATATTTCTTAAATCCTGTTTTAAGTTTTTATCACATATTGGTTGAACATCAAAAATTTTATCAAGGTGTTTAGTTGCAATAATTCTCTTATTGTCGTATCGATTTGTTAAAAGCTGTAAAGCATTTTGGTAATTTAAATCGGTGATCGGAAATGATTTAATAAGATTGTACGGTTCATTACGCAGTGACAATAACAAGTAACGAAAACGCTCAACATCGGTTAGTTGTTCGTTATCATGAACTAAAGATCTGTATAAATCATAAAATGCATTCCACTCGGTAACATTGCCGCTAAATAAAGGTAAAGAAATTGTGGGTAAGTTTATTCTCGAAGTAGTCGCCGGTTGATTATGACCTAATGCTTGCGACGCACTAGCCGAACTATTTCGTCTATTAGTTGTTTTTAAATTATCTAATGCTACTTGAACGACATAGTATAAGCAATCAAATTTATCTCTTATAGCTAACTGCTCATCTTTATTAAATTCATCTGTTTTTGCCAAAAGTTTTTCTATTTTACCTTGAACTGTATAAAACTGTTTTTTTGTAGTATTTATGTCCCTAGCTCGAACTCGAAATCACTCGAAAAAAAACAGCCATACGCTGTAATTTACTTAAGGCAATATCTCTTTCGAACATCAATTGTTCTAGCTCCATGTTAACAATAGGAAAAGAAAACAAAAATAAACGTAATAATGATCTGAAAACACGATATTGTAATAATATTTAGCACGAAAATGTGTAGATATTTTATATTTGTACGAAAATACAAATGTAGTAGAATAAATGTATGTATGAATATGAATGTGAATGTAGTATGTATGAATATGAATGTGAAAAGTAGATAGTACGTATTACAGCACGAAAATACTGCTTGCTTTGTTCGGAAAAACAAAAACAAAACGTAAGTTAAAACGAAAATTTTATGTTTATTACTTTGTTCGAAAAAACTAAGTAAAGTGTGGAATACGGATTATAGCGAAAATGCTACTTGTCTCGTTCGAAAAAACAAAGACAAACCGCGAATAGAAAAACCAATATTTAACACGAAAATGCGCAATATTTGGCTATATGTGTACGAATGAAAATGTAGTAACGATATATGTATGTGAATAAAATAGTTTATTATTCGTGTGGTCTGTACCTAGCACACTGCACTGGCGGAGACGCGTTTGCAAAAGTTATAAGAAATTTATGAATATAATATGTTATATTTAAATAGAATCGTGTTTGAATTAAGTAATATAAGAAAAATGAACACTATACGCACAATTATGATGAAAATCAATACGTATTTATAAGAATATAAAAGTGTGTGTAGGTAGGTGCTACAAAATTTAACAACTTGAGAACAAAGAAAAGTTTATTGAATATGTTTTAGAACGATGCAATATTTGAATAATGATTAAATATGAATATGTGGACTGTATAATAAATAGATTTTAGCACAAAATACTTAAAAGCCTTGGTAAAAATGATCCGGTTCGTAGTAAAAGTTTATGTATGGTAAATTGAATGAATAGAAATTTTGAAAATAAAGTGTAACTCACCTTTCCTTCTGTGAGCTTACTATTTCTTCGGGGATCCCCTTTTCCAGCTGATTCCACAGGCGCGATGGCGATTTTAAGGTTTTGTGCGTTTTGATGTGGTTTTTTAATTATTAATTAATTGCGTGCGCGTCCGCCATACACAACACTTGAGAGTCGACAGACAACTGAACTACTGGTCGCGCGCTAGATGGCGCTTGTATATGCGTAGGGAGCTACACTTTATGTAAGTAATAATTAGAAAAGGAAAGAACTAAAGAAAAGAAAGTAGTTTGTGCTAAAGTGCTCTTTCTACGGAACAGAATGTATGAAATCTATATGTACAGCGCTTTTGTAGTGTGGTTATGGTGGTTGGTCATACGTGCGGTTAAGGCGCTGAACAGAGCCAAATAGGCTGACTTTAAACACGTTTTTAACAAAAGCTATAGGGATGACGATTAAAAGAAAAATATATGTTAATATACATCATATCTCAGAGAGAATGTAAGATTTCAAAACATGATTACGATACTTTTTTTCGATAAAAAAAATTGGTAAATAGACCTCTGATTTTTACTTTGATCGTAAATATCTCTAATATTTACCAACAAAAATTGGTAAAATTAATAAGACTAATAAATCATTATAATATAAAGAGAATGTAAGATTTAAATTTTGAATTAATTAAGATATTTCATTCAAATTAAATATTTTTTAGAAAATAGCAAAACTGAAACGAGTCATCGTCTCGCTTCTCTTTTACATCTACGAATATAGACAGTGACCGCTGAGGCGCGCTGCTATACGGACGTGTGCCGCTAGCTGCCGCCTTTTGTGACTATTCCTTGTTGATAATATGTCTTTTTTTAGGTGTTTAGTTATAGTTTCAGCATACTTAGTTTTATAAGATTAATTAGACATAAGTTTTTTAAATAAATTGTACAAAAAAAGTTTGGATAAAATAGTGTACACCTACAATGGGTGTTAAAAAATTAAGTGTGTCGCTACGCCGTCGCAGACATTGTGGGCGTGGCTTATATGCCGAAATCTGAATTTACGCCAGCTCTGTTCAGCGCCTTAATAATCCTAAATTTGTAAGGTATGAAAACGAATTGTGCTACACATAGCATGTCATAGAAATCTATGAAGAAACTTAAGAAACACAGATTATGGCAAATTCAATCTGTCTTTACTTTTGTACAAAAAAATTGCATTAAAAAATTGATAGTATGAAAGCGATATTTTAAGTTTTTTAACAGACGCGGATAATTGCAAAATAACTCTATCATTACTTTTGAACAAATCAAATCAAAAATAAGCTTTGTTCAAGTAAGCTTTTCGATACACTTTTGAATTATCTAGGATCAACTAGGCTTACTTGAAATGGCCACTGCTTCGGAACGTAGCACGTACCGAGAAGAACCAGCCAGGGACTCTACGTTCCGTCTTTAAAACATTTGAAATTCAAATTATTCCGCAAATTATTCAATTAACCGCAGTCCTGTATGAAAAGATTTTCAAATCAAAATATTTTTATCATTTATTTTTACCATTATCATCAATTGTGTAATATGCTCTACGTATAAACAATTTCTTACCTTAAATTAAACCTTTCTGGAAAAAAGTTTAAATTGGATTCCAAAATTTTATTGTGCGAATAAGTACAGACCAACGAATAATTTACCAACTCTGCTGTTTCGTAACACAAGCATCACGAGTTTATTTCAACCTATTGTATGTCTATTAAAAATTATCCTCTAAAAATTGCATTTGTAAGTTGTTTTTAAAAATATCGACCTGAAGCTGGATTTTAAGGCAAAACTGTAATGATATTGGGGTAGAAGCCCGCATGGGCCGTGGGAGATGGGATCCTGTTAAGTTATAGCACCGCGCCCCACAGCTGCTGCTGTCACGCTAATGTACGAATATGAACTGATCGATTGTTCGATTCACGAACACTCATTATTCCCCGACGATTGTTTCCGCCACTCTCTTTGTGATTGCTTTGGGTCTCGTATCTATTGTTATTTTTATAGCGTCAAGCTATTAATTATTATCGTGTGAAGGTACTAACTTACACGTCGCTATTTGGGAACGCAAGCTGTGACGGCCCAGTGGTGTCACCGTGCGATTCTTTCGTGGGGATCAAGAGTTCAACCCTCAGACAGGCACCAGTGAGTTTTCTGTTCAAAACTTATGTGTCTCATTTATATTTCCAATTTATCTAGACTCTTAGAAACACATATAGATTCTCAATTTTATAACTTTAGCTAACATTTATGTAACAAAATAAAATAATATATTTTTTTATATCTGTTCTAACTCATGTATATTTTCTATTGATCTTTAAAATCAAAGTTTTAACCATAAGATAAATGTTTAATCATACTTGTTATTTGCTTTTATAAACAATGCTAGTGGTACTATGGTGGTATGGTAGAAGTTCATCCACAAATCTAATGCTCATTTAAGGGTCACATTAAACTAGGGTAGATCCCTGTACATGCATTTATAATTTTTAATTTATTCTACATCTGGTTCTCGGGATTACGCGGTCAACGATCACTCGTGACGTGCCTCCGGGCTTCGTTATACAAGGAATACAAAGAATTTAAAGCATTAGCTTATGCAGATAAGTTGTCCAAATATCGTTTAATTTTTAAAATGTGGCCCTAGACAAAGTGGTACGAATTAATAAATCAAAATATAGGGTGCGTTTTTTGAGCATTAAGTTGAATTGTCTAGGCGCAGGGGTCGTTGTTCGCACGCAGCTGCGCGGGCGCGGATCGAATTGATACGCACATGGCGCGTGCGCAAACGTCACGCAATATGGCGATGGCGATTGTCAAATGTTGCATAGTATTAAGTGATTAATAAATAATATTAATAATCAGGCATATATCGATAATATGTTGAATGAAATATAACGACAAAATTAAAATTCTTTTTAATTTATTAAGTATCATGTGATTCTTTTCTCTCTCATTTGTGATATGTACTGCCAGTTGATATTCTCTGAAGATTCCAAAATCAATTACCAATAAAATACAAATGGATGGAAAAAAACGAATTATTTTTTTGTTGTGTTAATTATTTATTAGGATACCTCCTACCTTTATTAAAGAAAAGGAATTGTAATTTTATCGAAACGTTTAAAATTAAACAGAAAACTATTTTCGTTTATAATATATATATCCATGTTATACTTAATGCTTAATCATATTTGCTGTGGGGCGCAACTAGCAATCAATAAAGGAAATCTATTTTTTTTATTGGCGACATTGGTCTAAATTTCTTATCTTTTTCTTAAAATTCTTTTTTATTACTACAACTTAAAAATTTAACTATTTTTACGGTACGTAACTTCAATATGGATATTTACCTAAAAAATAATTAACACATTTATATAACGTAAAAATAATATTAAATATGCAAGTCTATTACAACCAAAAGCATTCTCCCCTCACCCTAATACTGCTGGTCATTGTGTTATCGATGTTCTGTATCGTTATCAAAGCGATAAGGCTACTTTGTATAAATCTAGCGTTAGTTAACTCTTTCACAAAGAAAAAGTCACCGTACGTTACAACATATCTAATGATAAATGATGATGTATTATAATAACCGCCAGTTAAATAAAAAAAAGTATAAGTTATATTTTTTTATATTGATAAGATTAATCTAAATTCCAAAAAAATCTTTAAAACAAAGTAAAAAGTATCATATTGTAAAATGAATAAAAGCTTTTAAACTATCAAAAATCCTCTTTTATATAAATAGATTATTAGTTTTAAGTTCTCATAAAGCCCTATATATTAAGATCCTTTGTTTATAAAAGTCCATAAATATATATATAGTTTTTTTTTTTGTTCTTCTTTCACGTCTCAAGGGAGCAACGGTTAAATGTGATTACTTGTATGGTTGAAGGTGTATCAAGTGACATCAAATTTACTTCAACACTGGAATCCACGCATGTGTAGTCTGGGGCAAAGGTTGTATACAATATAGCTATATAACAATACTTATAATATTCTGTGAGCGAAAGTCTGTCTGTCCTTTGCGCTTTCACGACTAAACTGCTGGATCAATAGTTATAAAATTGTGCACAATTAAAGCTTATAAACCAGGGGTAATATATATATATATAAGATATATCGCTCTGTACGAGTATACCATTTTATGATTAAAATCATTGATTTATAGATAAATAATGCTTATCACAACGTGAAGTCACTTGTTAGTAAGTTATTCAAGTTTTACGATCGTTACGTCAATTCATGCAATTGTTGTTTTCAAAACTTTACCGCATCACTTATATTTTAACAAATCCTAAATAAATAAACTTTTATTCATTGAAATATTACACCTTGTTTTAGTATCAATTTTGTAAGTAATATAATGTTTTTTATATAAGTAATTTAAATAATATTATATATACTGTATATTATATACTATATACTGTATACTGAAGTTAAAATGCGAGTTTTAGTTATAAACTCGTATGAAACTCTTTTTTTATATACTGTTATTATTATTTTGTTATTCTGTTATTATTATCTTTGAAAAAAATTATGATTTTTTCGAGTGAAGTTTACTTGTTATTATTTTTATTAAAACTTCAATATTACGATAAGATAAAATACACCACTTTAGATTAATAAATGTGAACCTATGAAATTGCATTGTTTGTATTAGTGAATAGAATTAAAAAAAAAAATTAACACTTACCTCTCATTATCATTTTTAGCGACATTAATTTTTATGATAATAATATGTGTATCTAATGATATTTGAAACAAAAATAAAATTTTGTGAAATCGAACTTTCGCATATCATTGCCGAAATCCAGTTATGGTTCGTTTTGTATATAATGTACACTTCATTAAAAAACTTTTCATCTCTATCGGCGTAAAATCTCCATGGCGTTATTACTTCTTTTATAGGGATTATTTAAAATATTTCATCGAATTGAGGCACCAATTACTATTTTTTTATAATTTTTATGGTATTTGGAAATATTGTTTTATAATGGAAATCGCGTTAGGAAGTCAACGCGGAGGACGCGGCGGTTGCCTACGACGGCCTCGTAGCGACTGATGGTGCTACACGCTACGACCTCCGTGATAGGGCTGCGTTATCATGAAAGCCGTGTAAAATATTTTACGGTCTTTCAACCTGCGAACATGTGTTTTACGGTTATATCTCTTTTATAGAATACATAATTTATAGATAAATACATATTTTCTTCATTACATTTATGTAAAAACATAAAATATTTATAACATTTAATATTATTACTCTACTTTTTAAATCTTCAATATGCGGTTCAATAAAGAATATTCTATTCTATTTATTGATATATATACCATTATACCATCATTTTGCAATTTAAATATAAAATTATCTCACTTATGTATAGTTTCAATTATATAAAAAAAAAAGTTTGGTGGAAATAAATACAGCGTTGCGACAATACTTTCAAAAATGTATAAACATAATATTTTCTATTAAAACAAGAATTCAACTGATTCGAAACTTATACTTCTCTCAAAAGACCTTTTAACGGGCAAGTTCGGAATTTTACGGAAATAATGAAATACTTAATGGATTTCTTTATAAACAATTGTTCTACATGTGATAATCACACATTTACATACTCTAGAAAAAATTGGTAATACTAAAATCACGTAGTGTATTATTGCAAACAAAACGTCCGTCGCAGTAGATACATAAATAATTACAACACAGATACACATAAACGACACGCAAGCGACATAAAGCACAACATAAAATACGTGCTGTCTAAGGCAGTGACGCTGGCAGCGTGCCAGCCGGCAAGGTGAAGTGGCGGCGCCAGTGAAAGTACCCCTACCGCTACCCCTCACTTCAGAACTATCTTAAACTGTCCCGTTTACTCTATTTCTAATGCAGCCTCCCTTACATAAACGAGACACTGGCTCTATGTAGACACTAGTAATATATTGTCTCAATAAACCTTTTGTGTGTTGCACGTTAATTTTCTGGGCGTACAAGATCAATTAATTAGCAAGCGGATAAAAATCAATTTATTATTGATATTAACGTATCAGGGTTATTAAAATTTCTTTTATATAGCTCGTTTAATAATAAACTCGATCATCTCTATCATTCCACGGTTAATTTTGTTTTTTAATATACATCTTTGTTATAGTTCGAATTACTGTTTAATTAACCATAAATAGAAAATATCAAAATATTCATTCCGCAATTGACATTTGGAGAAAATTTTGACTTTTTCGGAAGAAGCCATTTATAAATTATTTTACTTAGACGGAAGAAATATTATCAAATTTTCAGTACTAAGACATTTAAAGCACTTAAAACAAAAAATCACAACATTGAAACTCACCTTTAGTAGTACTCCAGCTGTCCCCGATGTTTGGCAGAAGAGAAGTTAACGAAACAAATAAAGCTGAGACAGATCATGCAAACAGAAAGCCAACATTGTGTATCACGATTTATCTTATTAAGCCGCTCTTACTATAAACGGACAAAATTTTTAAAAATAATGGAAGAAATTTGTATTTTTTAATCAATCTAACAGTTTTAAAGTTTAAGTTACGCGTGAACACTTTGCTTCTAAACTCTGCAAATATTTTTTGTCTAAAATTTAAAAGTCGCAGAATCACAGGGCTGTCACTGTTAAAATCAGACGAAGACACGGTCGATGGAGCCTGGGTGGTTCGTCGGCGTACACGTTTGAAATGAACGCAGGACGGCGTGGTGCGACACGGACGGTGCATGCGTACGTACCTCACAGTTCACTCACAGTACTGACACTCGCGGAGCGCGCGGACAACGGTACACAGCGTGCAAACACCAAAAGCAAAATGGACATACCTGAGGGTGGCGGCTGGCACCGGGCGCGATTGCTACTTGAATGAGCTCCCCGGGCAAGCCGGCGCGCGCAGGGGGCGCGGCCAGCCCGCGTGGCTCCGGTTGCCTCCAACCCTCCCCGCGCCGCAAACCGCACCCCTGCGCCCCGGGTCCTACGCCCGCCTGCACCGCTCAGCTGAGTCCTGATTAGCCCCGGCCGGGCTATTCAATTAGGGGTCGCCCGGTGCATCTCGTGAGGTTGCCCGGCAGCCCGGGAGTCCAACCACCCGCCCGGCCTCCGCTCAATGCCTTTAAGTACTCTTCATTACCACCTCTCAATAGTTGATCCCATTATTTATATTCGGATTGTATTCAGTCACTCGACTCGAATTATTAATTCATCCTTATTTTATATCTTTTAATGAGAGCACGCACAAATAATAATTTCATCTCAGCCTCTGTTAATAAACTCTCTCTTTGAAATTGGATGTGTAGTTAACGATTTGCTATCGCAAAATTGCAACTATTTCTAAAAAGATATTTTATCTATATTTTCGTCATTGATGACGTACTAGTATATAAAACGTGGTACGATTATGTCAAGTGAGCATCGACGACATTGTGTACGCAAATTGCTTCTGCATGGCACGACAGTGAGATGGCCCGTCTTATTTGAATTGAAAATTAAGTGGAGACGTTGTCGCAAACGCTCTCTAGAGGCGCGCTCGTTACCATCTATGTGAGATGCCGACGATGATATCACTTTATTATTTAAGGCGCTGAACAGAGCTGGCGTAAATTCAGATTTCGGCATATAAGCCACGCCCACAATTTCTGCGACGGCGTAGCGACACCCTTAATTTTTTAACACCCATTGTAGGTGTACACTATTTTATCCAAACTTTTTTTGTACAATTTATTTAAAAAACTTATGTCTAATTAATCTTATAAAACTAAGTATGCTGAAACTATAACTAAACACCTAAAAAAAGACATATTATGAACAAGGAATAGTCACAAAAGCCGGCAGCTAGCGACACACGTCCGTATAGCAGCGCGCCTCAGCGATCACTGTCTATATTCGTAGATGTAAAAGAGAAGCGAGACGATGACTCTTTCAGTTTTGCTATTTTCAAAAGAATATTTAATTTGAATGAAATATCTTAATTAATTCAAAATTTAAATCTTACATTCTCTTTATATTATAATGATTTATTAGTCTTATTAATTTTACCAATTTTTGTTGATAAATATTAGAGATATTTACGATCAAAGTAAAAATCAGAGGTCTATTTACCAATTTTTTTTATCGAAAAAAAGTATCGTAATCATGTTTTGAAATCTTACATTCTCTCTGAGATATGATGTATATTAACATATATTTTGCTTTTAATCGGCATCCCTATAGCTTTTGTTAAAAACGTGTTTAAAGTCAGCCTATTTGGCTCTGTTCAGCCCCTTAATCCATAACCAAGTAATTGGGCTAAGCGGTAAAGGATTATAGTTTCCACTATCTATCTATACAGATATATTAAAAAGTAAAATAAGGAAATATTAATTTTAAAAACACATTTTATATTTATTTAATGTTGAACGTGAGGCAGTGATTTTGGTTATTGTTAATGTATATTGTATAATTGAAAAAACAAATTACTAATAAAAATTTAATGATAATTTATAAACAATAATTTATTATTTCTTAACTTCTCCTTTAGTAAGAAAAAAACACTATGTAATTATGAGCTTCTGGCCTCGACTTCGATTGAATGAATTTAAGGATAGCATGAAAGCCAGCACAAACTTCCGAGTGGACCATTCGAAATTTGGAAACGGAAACATTCATTCGGAACATATGATACATTCGGAAACGGCAAAAAAACGACATCTAGAAATGTACAACACTTAGAATTTACATATAAATATATATAGATACAGCATTAAGTTTTCAGATTCAGTTAAGCTCTTATTGACAAAAACAAGGATGAGAAGTGTTTTTAATTTTTTTTTTAATCTACATGGAAATAACGATACTTTATCGTAAGTATAATTTACATATACGTTGTACGTGTATCTTTGTGCAATGTTAAGATATATTTAAATGTAAAGTCGGTAAACCTCATAAAAGAAAACCTTGTAGCGTATTGTGCTACGAAGGAGCATTCTCGTAGCATGTAGCGTGTAAGTAAAATAACCAAACATTTAATCTTACGTTTGAATTTCTGAAGGAGAAGAAAATAACGCTTTGATGACTTAACGCTGATAATAAGTGACCTATATCTTGGCGACGTGGATTTGAACCCACGTCGCCAAGGGTGTGTTTAAATGATATTAATAATTATAAATTACGCCTTTTTTGCGAAGAAAAAATCGTCTGGAAATCTGTATCTATATATCTCTGGAGAATCCTTATGATATGTGTGTTATCTGCGAGTCGATAATAGAGTTTTGTTGTCGATCTAAATTTCAATTCGTGTAATTAGAGAGGAAACCTTTGCCAGATGCACGATAATAGCAGGCAACTGGCACAGGTATGCTTATTCTATCAATGCATTTACACTCATCGAGAGAGTTTCACGCAGACGTGTCATATTTATAATACACAATATATTAAAAACTAATCTTCTGCCTAATTTTTAGGTATTTGACACTGTAAAAGAATTAATGATTTTTAGTACATACTTGATAAAACTTTGCTGATAATTTAAATACGAGTATATAAGGTGATGACAAATGCGTGATTAAGCAAATAATGCCATTGCTGATTTTATAGCCGCACTGTTCCTGGGGATGATGGAGGTAAATGCTCCCTAAGGTAGTTGTTTCGCTTTCAATGCAGTTACTATCCGGGTCTTGGATCCGGATTTAAAATCATAGTAGTTTTCTGGATCGACTCTAGCTCGCATTGGGTAAAAATGTAGGTTTTATAAAAAAATAGGACTCTTGTTTTATTTGTATGCAGGTCTTCTTTAGTGGCGCAGCTATCGGAAGGCTAGACGGGGCAGTGCCCCTAGGCGCCCAATTTTGGCCCCATGAAATTGTCTAAGTCAGAACTTACGAACTATAAATTGAACTAGTTAAAATTGGTCCAATTCGGAATATAAATAAACCAGATTCCAGGAACGTAAATTTAATAATGACAACTAATTTTTAAAATGCAAATATAATGAAAAAAATTCTAATAAGTCCTACTAATGTTGATTGCGATAAGCCTAAAGTACGTCGAATTCGAAACAAGATGAATACAGAACAATGAAATTTAGTTTATTTGGCAGCCCTAGGTTATTTATTGCCCCAGGGCCTTTGGTTACTTAGCTACGCCACTGGTCTTATTGCAAGTGCATAATAGTAGTGTAATGTGTGTGTAAGCGTCGGGCGGAGTACGGCGGGCGGCGTGGGCGAAGCAGGTGTTCCTTAGTGTGCGTGACAGACAGGTGAATTACTGGAGCGTGCTGGCTTCCAGGGCGACGCGAGCCCGGGCGAGCTCGTCGCTATAGCGACACTCAGAATCCAATATGGAGGGAATGGCGAATAAAAGTAATGGATGTTATAGACGTTGTTTACTTCTCTCCGCCATCTTATACCTGTATCGTCGTAGACACGAAATATATAAACATAACGTGTACAATAATTGTAAATTATCACTTTTTTTAAACTGAGGACGGGCTATAGCTATGATAGCTGAATGGTGAGACCGGGACTCTTTTTATAAGGTTTAATTTACGGGCAGGCACTTTTAGGTTTTCTGTAAAAGTTTATGTCTTTGATTTATAGAAGCAGGCGTTACTTTGCGGAATTCCATTTTGTCAAACGCTTTTCTGTTGATTCTTTCCATAAGAATGTGTTTAAAGTTTCACAGCTGGGCATAGTACTTGTCTCACCACGGAGAATGGTATTCAAGTTTAAAGTATTATATATACTCCAGGAATACATATATACATTTCATGACCATGGATTCCTGTTTCATAATAGCATGATGTAAGTATTTATACAAAATCAAACTCCTTGGTTTTAAGTCCTCGGGTCAAAAAGTCATGCGGTCTCATCGTTCGGCCTTCACAGCATTGAATCTTGAATGTAACAGAATATATGACTTTTATTTTTTTTATTTACAACAAAAATGTAAATTTTATGTCTATCTTAAATTACTTACACGCTAAATGATTAAATGAACTTACTAATTTAACTTAAATAATATAAATATAACTTTGAAATGATTGTCAAAATATGTTTTATTTCTTTAGTACTAATTAAACATCCAATACTACTTACGAAATCATTCATTCTTTTGGACATTTTTGAGTAACCTCCCATTGCCATTTTGAGGCGTGTTTTTCTAATTGGTAATAGAAAATACTTTTCATTTCAATTTTATTAATTCATGCATCATCCCAGGAGCTGAAATATAAAATGAAATAGTCTTTTCATTGAAATCATCTCGGTGCTTTTCATTTATAAAATCTCATCTCTTCACTAAGACAAAACCGACGTCTGTTAATAATCGGCTTATATCCTCCCTCTTTGAAAGCGTTTATTCAAAAATTCGAGACGGGCGAGAAGCGAGTCCATTTAATTTAGCTTTGGAGAGAATCTCGTTACGCGTTGTAGAGCATGTTACGAGTATAAAAGACGTTTGTAACACCGTCCTGGCGACAGGGGAGCTCCAGACATACGTCACTTATATAATGTGCTTATTGCAGACGGGAACTTTCCGTCTTTTATATATACTCTAAAAGACCTCAACTGCAGTTATATGGTAGTTTTACTTTTAGTTTAGCTTCTGTCCACTCGACGTGTATTTGTTAAAAGTGGTCGGTCTTCTCGTACGTACGATTAATGTGACGTAAAGTAGCAGCCTATTACAATCCCACTGCTGGAAATAGGCCTCCTCTCTCCGTTTCTGGAGAGAAGGGTTGGAGCTAAGGCCAACCACGCTGCTCCAATGCGGATTGGTAGGTTACACATATCTCCAGAAATCTCTAGAGATATGCAGGTTTCCTCACGTTGTTTTCCTTCACCGAAAAGCATGTGATAAATTGCAATTATCAATTAGACACATAAATGTTAATAGAAAAACTCACTGGTGCCTGCCCAGGGTTTTGAACTCGTGAACCCCTCGAACGAGTTTCACGGTCTCACCGCTCGGCTACCATAGCTCTCACATGTGATGTACCATATAGTATTTTGTAAATAAATTAAAACAAACAACACACCTCGAAACTATTCACGAAAGTTGTAAATTGTCAATTTGACACGTTCTTAAATAGATATAGATATTTATTTACATGGAGTAAGTCAAATCAAATCAAATCAAAATACTCTTTATTCAAGTAAGCTCTTTCGAGCACTTTTGAATCGTCAAGGATCAATATGATTAATGAAGCTACAACTGGTTCAGAATGTTGCTCTTACCGGGAAGAACCAGCAAAACACGCGATCGTCAATGTTTAAAAATTTTCAATTTTACATTACATTAACATTTTACATTCAACGTCAGTATTATATGAAATTCAAAGGATTTTTAAATCCAGGCATTTTTCTCATTCAAATAATTTTAAATTTTGTAATATGCTTTACGTATAAGCATATCTATTAAATTTGATTTACACCTTTCTGTAGACTGGTCTAGTGTGGATTGCGGATTGATAAGCTCTATAGGTATACTTTATTATTTAATTCATATATTAAATAACATAAAGATCGTGATAAAATGAGTGTCTAAAAGTCTTAATAGGCGAACGATGAGCCGATGTGACAATACGGTGGTCCCCTTATCAAGTGGTCGCAGTTAAATTGATATCAACAATACATCATACGCTTAACAACAATGGAAAAACGATTGGGGTATATACATATGTAGCCTACCAATCCGCATTTAGGCCGCTTGAATCTAAGTTTGAATTGGTTGTCAGCGACAGAAAAGTACTTAACACAGAAGTGGAATCGTAACAGACAGCTTCAGATTTCGTAGATTTCGTTTTTACATGAGTTTACTTAATACAATTAGGGAGATGGAATTTTCCCAACGCTTTCGGAAAGTTTGCTTACACATCTTTATCATAGGTGCAAATTGTTAAGAATTATATAGTACAAATAACAATGGTAAGAGTCGCATATCTTATTTTCTTTTTAGCTTTCATTCATCTACATTTATTTTTTTATTTGAAAGTTTGGGTTTTGGCCGCAATTGTTAATGTTGTGTTGATCTATAAAAACAATACAGCGATGCTGTTCACTATAATATAAGATTTAATTAAATTTCGTCACGTTACGAATATGAGCTCAATTATTTACTTCAAGTACATTTAATTAGAGCCGGTATAAAGGTCGGCAAGTGGTACAATTATGCCTTAACATGAGTGAAGTGCCGGAGGCACAGGGGAACGCCACAAAGCCGACGTCTGTGAACCGTATCTTACCTATTCACAGGCTTATTGCTAAAGTTTTGTAAATATCAGCCCGGAACTGGAAACTTCATACTAATATTATAAATGACAAAGTCTGTCTGTCTTTAAAGCTTTGAAAGCTTATCCAAATTTTATAAAATTTGACACAATTAATGCTTGGATAATTAATATATGGGATTAAAGAAACCCCTTTTTCTTACGGCAACAGGAATAAATATACAAATTTGTATTATTGAGGTTATTTTAATGATTAAGTTTAAAAATTTGACTACTATTAATAATATATTATATAATGTAATAGAACTTAATCTGCTAAAAATGTAAGCCATATTAACAAAAATAGCATTCTTTTTTCAATTCATATTTTAATTTGAATCATATTTGATTCACTTTGTTAAAAACGTATTAATACTGCATTTTTAATAAACTGTTATTTTTAAATGTTGATTCCTGAATCAACTATTGTGTATGAAGGCAAATTATAAACAAATCAACGTGGTGAGGTAGCTAGTGCTTTGTATACTAGTACATAATTTAACTAATTGACAAAAGTGCTATTTTTTTGTCAATTTCATAACAGGTTCTTATGGTTGGTATACAAATAAATTAATATACAAATTTGTTAAGAGCCTTATTTCTTACCTTGAATCTCGCAGCTCATAAAAGACTCAATATATCATAAAAGTTTTAATTCCTGAATACACAAAAATCTTTTGGCATTTATGTTAGAATAATTGCAAAGACTTCGTTGCACAGAAGAACAACATTGTGCATTAAACCCTTCTATTATTTCTTCAGCCAAAATCCAAGCATTTAATGCTGACTTGCTTGACTTGCCAATTATCATCCTTTTGGAAAAAACACCCTCTGTATAATTTTGGTTACTTCAACAATCTTCGGTATAGTAATTATGATAAGAACAATAATCAAAATAAGCTCTAGTAACCCCTTAAGCTTTGATAAAAAAAGCGCCTTTGATCATTGATAGGTAAGTTTTTGCTTAATTAGTCGACATTAAAAAAAATCGTATTTTTCTCTATACTAAATAAATGTCACTTGTCATAATTATTGGACCAAGTTTTTAAGAACGAAAAAAATTTATGGTGCAGTTTTTAATCCAAGGAAAAAATATACTGTAATTTTAATCTATTATCGTTATTGGTTTTCTTCGTCACCGTTGTTCATTCTTTACTGTGTTTTATTACATTATTAGGTTTTGCCCGCGGCTTCGCTCGCGTGGAATTTGGTCTGCCACATTAGGTTTCGTGGCAGATCATTTTAGGTTTAATTTCTTTTTACTTTATATTAAAAAAATATACTTATATTTATTTAGTTACTCCTACATTCAAAATTTCAGATGTCTAACTTAAAAACAAAAGGATTCCATTGAAATCTTCGCGCCCCGTGCATATAAGGCTCTCTATGGCGCTCCTTTTAAGCCAATCATATCGTGATAACTTTTAAACTATTCGACCAAACTACTTAGTGTAAAAGACAAAGTTTATCGACATGAAATACTGAAAGTGACAAATGCAATTATTTTAATAAGAGTATGATAAATATACTAAAATATGCATTTTAAAATAGTATCTAATTTAATTAACTTTATGATTCATAATTTTGGTCATAGTGGCTTCCACATAAAAGGTAGATATATGCTGTCGCGGTCTTTTATTTAGAACTTTTTAAGACAAACAATACTACTGTACATCATCTTTGTGTAACTCCAATAATTTAGGCAGCGTACGCCAAGATAGCTCTCAGAGACCAGATTTTTTCCGACTTTATTGACATGTATCGTTATGTTACATAAAATCATTAGAAATTGTAGCCTGTATGTTATTCTGATGTATAACCTATATAACTGTAAAGTTTCATCCAAATCCGTTGTGTAGATTTTTTGTGAAAGAGTAACAAACATCCATCCATACTCACAAACTTTCGCATTTATAATATTAGTAGGATTATTAGGATTAGGAGGATTGGTTCTTTAACATTAAGTTAGTTATTTATTTAAATTTACCTTTGAGATAGTTTAAGTTATCCATTTTTAAAGAAAGGCAACAACCCTGTTAACTAAATAGCTCCATATATATAAAGAATATATAGGAATGTTGGCTGTAAGCCGTCGTTGCACATCATTAGAAGTTTTGGAAAGTTTGGTGTACAGCCGGATGCAGATGGTACAGGGCAGAACGATAATGGAAAACATGCTTCATGCTTCCTGCAAGAACTTGTTACTCGTTTAGTTGCACTTTCAGAAACTTTTAGTGAACTCTGTCATGTGTCTATGTAAGCGCTAAATGAAGTATTTTTTGCTTTAATTTTCAAAATATCTTCACACTAAAACTATCAACAAAATTTCGAAGGAAAATGGTCGTATGTTTTCAGCTTAGATATGAATACTTATTTACTTGAAAAAAAATACTGTTACTATCTTATTAGTTAGTGCTACACGATAATATATTTGTCTAAGGTTTCTTTCAAAATTAGAATTTTAATAATACATTTAATTTATAGAATTAGATGATACTTTGAGGAGATCCAAAATACAAAATTAATAATGAAATTATTCTGCAAATTTTACGCTGCTTTACGATCATTAATAATCTGCTGCTTGACTTAGTAGCAGAATTTTATCATATGTTATTTATAACAATTAAATCATATCACCGAGTATAATATGATTTAATTGTTGAAACATTGTCATCAACAACAAAATTATCTTTATCCTCGACATCGAATCCATTGATAATCGTATATAGTTAACCATATTATTTTTTACTTTCTATCCTATTGAAATGACGATTCTCTTACATTAATCTGCAACGCCGTTCACATTGCGAAGTGCAGTTACTTTAAATACATAGAATTAAAAGTAAGTGCACACTTGATTGGCCCGTTGGCGCAGTGGGTAGTGATCCTGCCTTCAGCTCCGCGGGTCTCGAGTTCGAAGCCCACCGATGGCCAATATTTTCTATAAACAATTAGTTGGTTCTTCGAGCCTGGGTGTATATTTGTATTTAAGAATGTATTTAAAATTATATAGTTAGTATATCTACTAGTTGTCTTTCAACCATAACATAAGTATTAAGTTACTTAATTTGGGGAACGACAACCGTGTGTGTAAGTGTCCCATATATTTATTATCTAATATTATTTATATGGTTACTTAAATATGCGTACGAATATTCTTTTATTATATAAGCAAAATGTATGAGACAGACTTTGATTAAGTTCCTTAAATTAGCAGTCGTCCGCCCAGGGCGTTGGGAGGTTACATGAGTGATAGCAAACAGCCTGCGGCGAACGGCGGCCGCATACAAAAGTTGACGGACATCCGGCATGATTGAGAGAGGCAACCCTCCCAATAGCCTCAAAGGGGCTCTACCCACTTACCCATACCCACTAATACATACATCTATGCCATCAGTTTATACAATATAATATGTAGATATGTTTAAATGTGGTTTTTTTCTCTGTTCATGAAAGAAATACGGGATTATATCCTATATGTTAACCTTAGTGTTTATAAGCTAACGTCCAGCGGAATAGGTATGAAAGCGTAACAGACAGATAGACTTTTGCATTAATAATATAACTTAAAAAGGTATGAATTATGAATGTTGTGATTTGGGTATAATAAATAAATAAATAAATATATAGGACATTTGAACACACGGTCGTCCGTCCCCAAAGTAAGTAACTTAATACTTGTGTTATGGGTGACGGACAACTGGTAGATATACTACATATATAAGTTTAAATACATACTTAAATACAAATACACATCCAGGCTCGAAGAACCAACAAATTGTTTACAGAAATTGTTGGCCCTCGGCGGGAATCGAACCCGTGATCCGCGGAGCTGAAGGCAGGGTCACTGCCCACACCAATCACCAGTCAATGTGATTTGGGTATATTTATATGTAACAATAACGGCTCTGTATAAATAAAACTTACCTACTCGTATGTGCATGCAATACAAATATCTATAACATTTTCATGCATCCTCGATTTCTTATTTACGATTAGTTGCACTGATATAATTAATCCTAGTCTTCTGAAGCCGATTAAAACTCTAATAGCTTGATAACATTGAAAGGGGAAAGGGTGGAGATCATTGAGGTTTTGGATGGCTTTGGACTTAGCCAGGCCTCGCTGATAAATAAAGTAGGGATTCGCGGGACCATAGTTTTAATCGTTGCTGTAGAATCCATTTGACTATTAGCCAACTGGATTTTATATGTTTTTTATAATTGGGTAAATCTTTTATTTTGTTGTCTTAAATATAATGTAAAAAAAAAATGTACTACAAATATGTATTTTTTATTTTGTTAATAAGTAAAATAAATTGAATATAAAATGATAATCATCATCATCCTCCTCCTTGTCCCACTCTAAGTGGGATAGGCACAACATGTTACAAACATGTATTCATATGATTTGGCTTCGTATTTTACGACCGGCCCCCTGTCTGAAGTCAACTTACGTTAGTCGTATTTTACGATATTGAATATAAAATGAAAATATAGACAATAAACAATTTTACTGTTTTAGAAACAGAATCTAAGTAGATATTGTCGTGTCTATTGTGTTATCTGTGATGTTTAAATAAAATGGTACAATCAGGATATTATTGATTTATTTTATACTTAGGTCATTTGTATTCTCAATTAGCAGTAGTAAATTACTGTTACTGTAGCTTTAAATACATAAAAAAGTTGACTGAAGCAAAGTTGATCAATATAATTATACATACTAACCAATCTGTCATACATTATGTACAAGAGTGTGTCGCATGATATATGAGGGAAACGATTCGAGAGGTTCGCAGCGGTCACCGCTTGCCGCTTTCAAAGGAAATCTCATTTTGCAGCCACCCCGACCGGGTGGGGATCCATACCCCCCTCCCACGGTCCAAAAGAACTTTTATTAAAATTATTCGAGAAAATTCAACACTGCCAGTCTCGCCTCTGTAGTGTTTCGTAGAATTTTTTTTTGTTATTTTTAAGTTCCTTTGTCAGATGTGGACATTAAATAAATACGAGTATGACCGTTAGGTTTATGTTTTATTTCATATTTTTTTACATTGTAGTATTCTTGTCCCGCCGTGTGGTATCCGGCCACCAGTAGACCGGTAGACCAGCGTGGTCTATTCTACATGATTTGGCTACGTACTTTACGACCGGCCGCCAGCCTGACATCAATTTATCTTAAACGTATTTTACGACCCCTCAGTAAGAAAAAGGGTGGTCTATTCTACTCAGCCAGTACCACACGGCGGGTCTACTTACCTTAGTCGCCTTTTACGACACCTCGGTAAGAGGTGATGAGATGATGAGAGTAATGAGGGTGGTGTATTCTACTATTCTACTCAACCGGATTCCATACGGCGGGGCGACTTACCTTAGTCACCTTTGACCACACCTCGGTAAAAAACGACGGTGGTCTATTCTACTCAGCCGGATACAACACGGCATATATAATATGCTCTTATAACCCTTTAAGTGGGGTCGGCACTTATTTATTTATATTTATTCTTCATCTCTGGGGCTTCTTCTTTTATATGCGTGTACACTTCACACAATATAACCATCGGTTAGTTACAAACCCTTCCACATTCATATTTAACACTAACCTGGTGATATAATTTCAATCGTTCCTCATTACAAATCCATACCATCTTAATCTTGCACTTCTTGTCTTTTCTATAATGGGTGCAACTTTCAGAAGTCCCGTATATGCTGATTTATTATTTTATCCAGTTTTGTCACACCACACATCCACCTCATTTCATCTCATTTGCATGTACTCTTCTTTCTTCCTTCTTTTTCATTGCCCAAAATTTTGATAATACAACAGGTCTTATATCCGTTTTATAAATTTTCCTCCTACCTTTATGATGCTGCGGACAAATATACTTACATCAAAACCTCTTTCACCAAAACCAAAAATCTTTCACCAAAAGATAGTGCAACACTTCCAGATGGTTTAGGTATATAGAACATATCTGTATTATGTAAATTGTGTTGAAGAGATGGCGCAGTTGTTAAAAAATTTGCTTGCTGGGTGCTTTAGTCGCGTGCGCCGCGTAAACCAGCAGAGATACGCTAAAATAACGTACTAGAGAATAGTTGATCTATAAAACCATTACAAAAAAGCATGTCTCTATCTCTTATGGTTAACTCACAATAACTACTTTTATGTTTAAAATTTGAATTCTAGAAAAAAAATTGTGACATGCTGATTTCCACGCGGGCAAAGCCGCTGGTACAGGTAGTCAATTATAAAATTAAAATTGTTAATGAAACTCAAAAGAAAGCGGAATATGAAGTGTCGTAGGATGATACTTTTTTTATCAAAATGAAATATGGGTAAAGATTCTTGCTTGGCTGGCTTAAATTTACAACACGTGTTGGGGTGTGTGTCTTACGCTTCAAGTAAACGTGATAAAGGGAGCGAATACCGAAATATTTGCATGGTACTTACTTGCTCTAGGCATTCTCTACTGACATTCTACACGATCCTTTGTGTGTGGAGATCCGCTTTATCAAACTCGTGAAATGAGACCTTATACGAAAGTATAACATTATTTCCGCTGAAATTAACATTTTAAAAAAACGAAGTGCAATCAATTATCGTAACAAGTACATTTTAACACAAATTTTAAATTGTGAATCAGCAGAAAAGTAACTTTGTGATAAATTATTGAAATTCTTTATTTTCAGTTAACTTTGGTTACACTTAAAATGATTGATGTGTATTCTTTTTATCAAATTAGACGGACAAAAGTAACGATAGAATTATTTTCGTATAATCCGCGTTTCTTTGCAATGCACTTATAGTGTTTATTTGTATGGGAATGTCATTGATTAATAAATAAAATATCGCAGAAAATTTCATTTAGATGGAGATTTATATTAAAATTTGATATACTATTAAAAACAAAGATTATGGAAACATTTTGTTTATGTATATATTAAGAATAAGGTAAATGTTGAGTTATTACTATGTTATAATAATACATATTAATTTTGTCAATCGGATTGTTGTTGTGTTTATATTTTTAGCATCTCTGAAACATTTCTAAATAGATTTATCATATTCACTTGATTTGACGAGACCATTATACGAAGGCTGTGAAACAAATGATTACAAATGAATCGGGTGGCGGAGCGGGGAGAGCGTTTCCATGACGACCCGAGACGATCGATCCGCCCGCCCGCTCTGAGCTCCTTCAATTAAATAATGATTCACACGTAAGCATTATATCAAAATCTATTTCAGATACATAGTTTTGTTAATAATTGTTGTTGTTGACATATGATAGGATTGTGTAAGGATAAGTTATAATTCTATCAAAACACGAATCGTTATATTTACAGACGAATCATATATATCATCAGATAACATGCCCATTGACGCATGTGGCAGTAGCCCAGGATTTAATTTCGCGGGTTGCGAGTTCTATATCGCCGAGGAAAAACAGTTTATAAAAACTCTTCTTCATTGATTCTTGGCATATATAATGTATGTATAAAAATTAAATTCAAATACGAAAATCAACAGGAAAACAATATAAAACTTGGCCAACTGAAGATCTGCCAGTACTTCTGCCGGCTAACGATTTCACTAATTAAGACTTTCGGTGTAACTCAAGTTGGATAAGTCAGTGTTCTTTGCCTATTATTGTAGAAGCAAATTGCAATAAAGCGTACCTTATAGTCCTAGTTTATTACAAAAAGGTTTTTATTTTTTAAAATCAAGTGTTTCTTAGAATCCGCCGTGTGGTATCCGGCTGAGTAAAATAGACCACTTATTTCTTATTGAGGTGTCGTAAAAGGCGACTAAGGTAAGTTGACGTCATGCGGGCGGCCGATCGTACAATACATAGCCAAATCATGTGGCAACATATTTGTAACATGTTGTGCCGACCCCACTAAGAGTGGGATAAGGGCAGGAGGATGATGAAAGTATTTCTTAGAATTATAATGTTATTTAATACATTCAAAGAAATCCAAAAATCATCAATAGTTAAATTTTAGAATTCAAGAAGAATCAATCTTTAATCCGTTGGTTTCCCTTAATCTGTATCCCACTTAAGTTCAAATTCATATTTTTCTTAATTATGAGCTCGTTACTCTTAACGGCATCGAAGCCATTTTCAGAATCTCAGCATAAGTTCTAAAAAAATGGATTAGTTGGAATATATGGGTTAAATCAAACAATTTAAATTCACTTCGCAGGCAAGCTTTATCTCCAACAGATTTATAAGAACATCACCTGAAAACGAAATAGAGCCTTTATACGACGCGCTGAAGCGAGCCTTATGGAAGCTTTTATCGGATCAGACGAGCAAAACTTTTACCCACCCCTGTTGTTAAGGAGTTATCTACGAGCAAAGGAGCCATCACATGAACTTGAGGTACATATTAGGTATCATAGCTTAATTAGAAGCTTATAACAGTTTTCCCCAGGAATAGATGTTGGCAATTGATATATCCCATACTTAGTATAATATTAAGTGACTTAATTCAAAATTCGGCTTAATTAAGTTGGATTCATTGTAATCGTTATTTCAATGCCATCTACGTCTTAAATTACGAACTACTAGAAAAAACTAGTGTTTTCTTGTTTTTCCAAGTTACGAGTCCTTTTCAAACTAGGCGCTACGCTACGCTAAGTAGCAATGTTCTACAAAACATTGTTTTTTTATTAGTAAAATATTATCTCGTATTGTTAAGTACATAAAATATTAGTCGTAAGATTTACTCATTTATGAAAAGGGTCTTCCAGGCAGTTATTAGTCCAAATTCAAGTAATCAGACGGCAAATCATTAGCTTGTCTATAATTTAATTAAGAGGGATGGAACAAGTATACGTAGCGTAAATCTGTCAATATACTAGATGAGTCTCGTAATACTGTATGTTTTTTGGCTTTGGATTTTTTTGGACCTTAAAATTTAATTTATTAATTTTATAAATTTACCATCTTAAAATGTGTGTGTGAGTGTCTGTGTGTGTGTGTGTTTATGTATATAGTGTAATTGTAATGTAATGTTAAATATTAGATTAAATTAGTTAATAGCTTATGTTCGTGGTTACTGCCTTCCGTGGTGATATCTGAAAACCAGCACCAGAAGCTTCACTTCTGAAAATGCTGAGTAGATCATCCATTTTGGGACAACACACTGTACTGTTTTGATCTTTATTTTTTATAATTAATTTATAGTTATAACTGTGTCTGTTAAAGTAATTATAGTTTATTTTAATTTATTTGTTAGTTTATTATAGTATAATTTTGTGTCAAATAAATAAATAATTCATTCATTCATTCAAATATTACTCGTAACGGATAAACGAAAATTGGGGAAGGAATAATAACTAATTATAACTAAGAACAGATGACAGAGAATAAAACCTGCTTAAATCCTGACATTCAAAGCATGGTTTCAACATAGGACGGTAAATAGCTAATAATTATTTCTATGTGTATAATTTAGTTAAGTGCTTACCTATTACTATCCCACAGCTGGACAAATAGCAAACAGGTTAAATCAACCAGTGATTCTTCAGACTAATTCATAATTTATTAATAGTATGTAGATCGTTTATCAAGATTCGTTTTTTTAAATTATATTTATATAATAGCAGTTCGGCCACGCGTTGCTGTGCTGTCTTGTTTCGAATTTCCTTCGAAACTTAACAGATAAAAAAGGCTCCGATCGCCACCAAACTTCAGGAATAAACAACAGGATCCTCCGTTGGGCGATTCTAAAGATCGACTGAAATTTCATTAAAATCGGTCGAGTCGTTTTGGATTTTATAAAGGACATATAGACAAACATTCACTTTTATATGTAAGAAGAAGATATACAATTAATCATACCATTTACGGTTAAGTTAGGACATCGTGATAAAACTTGAATATGCGCAAGTAGTTTCTACGTACCTATGTTATGCAATTGGTATCCTTTTCGCTAAGAAAAGAGACAAAATTTACCCAGTAGCGGATCAATCTGCAGGGTGTTATTTATTCTATTATCATTCCATCCAAAATAATATCACAATGTCATTTCTAGTAGTATACGTATATATATATACTTCAGTATAATCAGTACGCGGTGAGTCGCAAGTGAACGCCGGATGTTAGTGCTGCATTTTAATTAAATCCTCGTACTAAAAGATAGCGCACGTTGTTTACTCTATTTTTCGCTTTATTCAGTGATTTTACGACGTTAAAATTGCAGTGGTTTCAATTTGAAATGAATAAATACACTTAGTACAGCTCCCGTAAATATAATAATATGCTTGCTTTAAGATATAAAGTACTGGACGCATTTATTACGATAAAAAAATGTTTAGTATCTTAATTGATAATTAAAGACATTGAGCATACCTGGATAGTAATATCTAATGTTTATATTAAAATTAAGATGAGTCAGATTTGTCCGCCTTACAATCCTTTGTACTTTCAGAGAGAAAGTTCGAATGTGATTAAATCACTAGAGACAACATGTTAGTACTATTTGTTGCAGTACGAGTGTAGAATTGAATAACAAAATAAAAGTATTCCAAATATGCGGTGATAAACCATCGGATTCATCAAAAGATTTAACATACAGAACTTAGGATAGAATTATTTTGCTATACACACACACACGCAAGCACTACAAACATTCACTACGACAATCTCTACCAACGTTTCGCCCCGTGTTTGTATGGTGTGTTGTAGGATCTTATCACATACTCGACAAATGCTGCGGCATTTGTCAATTTATTCAATAAACTGTGCAATAATGACATTATCTTCGGCAAATCTTACATGAACAGTAAATGAATGTTGTACTCGCCGTTAGTGTTGATGTCGTATTTGTTTCATACAACAACTTAAAGACGACATGCAAGGTAGCAGAATTTTTTTTATTTTTTTAAAACAGCTTCTGGGAGATTTGATAATGCTGACTACTCGACATGGCTGCATTACTCTCGTATTTTGGTCACGGATAGCCATTGTATATTTCGTAAAAATAATTTATAAAAAAAAGTTGAACAGGACTTTTAAAAAGAATGTTATCTACAGCGCAGTATAAGTATGATGATAAATAAAAATTAAAAATATAAATAAAATAACATTGTGTTTTATACCTTTATATTGTCAGCAACGGAACATTAATTAATTATCTATCACTGTCAGGCCTCATGCAAACAGGTGCAATTAATACTTCTGTCGATCATAACTGGAGGTACGTAGCTGGATTAATTATTTCCGCTCGAGCTTTGTTCAAATATAACGACCCCCGGGCGATAATAGCGTGTCCCATCACGATGTGAATATGGGACTGAATGTTAACTGTATGTGGTTGGGTATCGATAGAATGGGGTGCTTTTGCCCAAAAGACGTATCCCTTTGAATATTAAATTATTTCAATGAATATTCAAACCTAAATTTTTGTCTTTGTCAGTAGCCCATTCAAAATCTTACTTTGACCAATCCTTATATTGAGTTTTTGTAATTTTTCCTGTGATAAGAAAAATACCATTGTGTTTATTCTGTTTGGTAGCTAATTTAAAGTTTACACTTTTAAACTGAGAATCGTGTAGGTAATATTTTATTTTTTGGAAATAGAAATAAAGCAAAGAGTATAGAACTTCCAAGACTAACTTGGCAGCTCATTAATTAGTAAAGTTGAAAGCTGAAGTAGTCCCTGTCAATGTGTGCTACAAGAGAAATTTCTTCATTGAATTACGTGGAGTATGTAGTGCAAAGTGTAATAAGTATTTGTGTGGGGTGGAACTGCGAGGGCGGTGGTCGAACAGATCAAGGGCGGCTGAGGGGTCTGGGGGGAGCTCGATCCTGGCCGGGGCGGGCGGGAGTCTGGGGGGCGCGGGAAGCTGCGCGGGAGAGCGCGCAGATCAATATCTCGCGTTACCGGGGTGACGCCGCGCCAGACCGAGTGCCTCCCGTACTACAGCCTCCCTCCCCTACCCTGCCTCTGCCCACTACTCGCTTATTTAATACATGCCGTATCTGGGATGCGAGCTTTTTCATGTTAAATGACAGAGCAGTGTAATATACATTAACTCCGAGTCACCGCGCCCGTAATAGTCGGCAGACTATCGAATTACAACAACATTGATGTCAGAATATAACTCTCCACGCTTGTCATGACATTCATATCCATAATAACAGCATCCACGAAATCTATGCTTTTTTTGCTTCACAGTATATTTTAAACAATGTAATTTTTGTACATAAAAATATAAATAATTATAAAACGATAGGTGATGTATATAATAGACAAAGTAGGAACCGACATAAGCTTGCGACTCCTGCTTTGCGCCTAGCAAAAGTAAGCAAATCGTTTGTGGGTTTGGGTATAAGATTCTATAATAAAATTCCGAAATCCGTTTTGGCCATGCCATTACAGCAGTTTAAAAACACTGTTAAAAAGAGGCTGATACAGAAAGCATACTATACTGTTGAAGATTACTTAGATGATAGGAAGTGTGGATATAGCTGGCACTTCTACCCTGTATAAGACAGTAATAGCTAAATGTAACTAGTCTTAAGATTTATATTTTAAAAAGAGCAACCGCTGAGTTTCTTGCTGGTTCTTCTCGGTAGGAACAGCTTGTAGGAACACGGTGTTCAATATGTGTATATCAGAAATAAAAATAATGTAAATATAAATCACGAATGAAATTCACAAAATAATTATATTATATTATTATTATTAAACGGAAAAACTTAAAATCAATCAAAACAGTAAATTATATTTAAAGGCGGAAAACGCAATTCCAATAGGATATTTGGAACTACAGATAAAATAAATAAATGAAATTTGTATTAGTTTATAGGTTTTTTCGGTAATATAATTTTCTATCAGTACCTTCATAAATAGAATAATACTTTACAATACTATCAACGAATAAAATAAATTAATAATTATAAATAAGAAAAATAATATTTTTTTTATGATATTACAGAAGCCTTCGTGCCCCGCTAAAAATATAAAATATCAGTGCATTACAAATAGAATAATATTTTACCATAATATCTAAGATTAAAATAAATTAAATGTAATAAATAACAAAAACAATTATTATTTTCTAATTATGTTACAGAAGCATTTCTTCGTAGCTTGCCAAAAATATAAAATTCAGTGCATTTATGGATAAAATAATATTTTCCGATAATATATAATAAAATTAATTACTTATTATAAATAAGAATAATAATAATTATTTTCTAAATATGTTACAGAAGCCTTTCTTCGTAGCCTGCTAAAAGCGAATCCATTTGTTGCCTCGTCCTTTGTTCGCACGGAGAGGAAGCTAGTACACAAAGAGAAAACAAAATTCATGTTAATTAACTCGACCCGGAGCAAAAACGCAATTAGTGTTCTGGTAGGAGACTTAATTTCGGATCAGTTTGTTTTATTCCAGTCTTTTCAAAATATAGTATTAATATTGAGTTTATGATTCTAATATTTTGAGGATAACTTCTAAATATATATATAATAATAAGCAAATAATAATAAGTATGAAAGTTATTATAGGTTGTCACTTCCCTATTTAAGTTGATAAAGATAACTATCAATTTCCAAGTTGTAAATACATTATTCCGTCAGTTGTACCAAATTTTAATAATATTTGCCTAGCGGATTATTTTCAAAAGCCTTGCAGCCAGACATAATGCCGTATTAATATAATAATGAATGTACATGAAAATATTACAAAAAAAGTGGCGTCTATATACAATCTCACTTGCACGGAAGAAAAACCAGGAACCGATTAACCAGTTACTAGCGACAGTAAAAAGGCAGTTAAATACGCTTGGCTCATATCGCATATTGGATCGCAGCGATATTTATGTAAATGGGATTAACTCTTCGAAAACTATTCCGTTTGCCCAATCTGGCTGAAACGGACAAATGTTTTATACGAGTTATTTTGAAAGAAAGAAAAACCTATATTTATGACATTAGCACTAAATTTTAAAAGACAAATATATTAACTAGTGTGACGTCACAAAATGGGTAACTCTGCTTTGAATCTGAAGTTCAACCAATTTTCAGTGGCTTACAATAATTCACGGACGTCATCAACAGATACCTCATGCAACTAAATTTAATTATATTTCGCACACGGAACACATACAGTTTTGAAACAGCACAATAGTCATATATCACTATATACATACATGTGGATATAAAACTTCAAATATTAGGTCCTTACATATGAAATTGGCGTTTTGTCGTACTGGCCACTTTGATCTCAAATATTACCTTTATGGTTAGGAATTCCAAATTCAAATTCATACAGCTATTTACTCATGCATTTGTGTTTCATACCCCCTAATTCATTTGTTTTTTCTTCTTTTGTTTTTTTCTTTGTGTCACTCTGTTTACAAAGTGGAAAACATGAAATATCGCGTTATTTACGAGTATGAGTTCCACCGTGGCACCAGTGCTGCAGAAACGGCTCGAAGGATTAATGAAGTGTATGGTGACGGTGTCGCAAAAGAAAACACAGTGCGTTTTTGGTTCCAACGTTTTCGTTCTGGAAACTTCGACCTGCAGAACAAGCCTCGTGGACGGCCGGAGACCAAAGTTGATAATGAAGATTTGAAGGCTATTGTGGAAGCGGATCCATCGCAAACCACGTCCGAGTTAGCTGCAGGCTCCGGTGTTAGTGATAAAACTATTCTAATCCACTTGAAGCAAATTGGGAAGGTGAAAAAGCTTGAAAGGTGGGTACCTCATGAATTGAGTGAAGCAAACCGTCAAACGCGCGTCGACTGCTGCGTTACGTTACTCAACCGGCACAATAATGAAGGAATTTTAAATCGAATCATTACCTGTGATGAAAAGTGGATCCTCTACGATAATCGGAAGCGCTCATCGCAATGGCTCAACCCTGGCGAACCAGCCAAATCCTGCCCTAAGCGAAAATGGAGTAAAAAAAAGTTGCTTGTAAGTGTTTGGTGGACTAGTGCCGAGGAGGAGCTTCGATTAGAATGTCTTAAACATCCACCGTACTCTCCGGACCTTGCTCCAACAGATTACCATTTTTTTCGCAATTTGGATAACTACTTGCAAGGAAAAAAATTCAACCCCGATGGGGCAGTCCAAACCGCCTTCAAAGATTTTATTGATTCCCGCCCGAATGGTTTTTTTAGTAAGGGGATCAATGAACTACCTATGAGATGGCAAAAGTGCATAGTAATGGTACATACTTTGATTAATTAAATATATTTCATTAAAAAAAAAACGACTTTATGTTCCTCCCATAGAAAACGCCAATTTCATATGTAAGGACCTAATATAATCTGCACTGTAATTACAATATATACCTGTGAAAAAGAGGGTTCCACGAGTTCTAGGGGCCATTTAGAAGGGAAGCTGCGTTAATAGCGCGACCCCCCTCATTATCCAATGGTCAGGGTGCTGCGCGGTGGGTAGCCTCATGAACAGGATGTAGTTGGTGGAGTGGCCCGTGGTGGACAACACGCCGCGCCGGTCGCCCGTCTTGTACAGCGGGCAGTTGTAGAAGACGTCCGTTGGTATGTCTTCGCGTTTCAGCGGTATGAGCCACACCTGACATTCGTTTATTTTTATTGAGTCTATCACAATAATAAGTGTTGTCAATCAATTATTAAGATGACCAAAAAAGACGATAATCTGTTAATTGATGACGTAATCAATAATACATGCAAAAGTAATAATAAAATTATTTTGCTATAATCCGCGATACAGTAAATAGAAAATATATATAGTGCTAAATGTATAGTGGACTATACGTTTTTTCATACCCGTTACATGCAGGATTCGTAAAAAACATATGCACAAACCTCCACCACTTCCACCACAATACACAAGCACTACACAGGTTCACTATCACAAACTCAACTATCGTTTCGCAAACAAGCATTGTTATATAGTAATCGGTTCATCCCCACCTTTACCTCTGAACACGTGCAACAAGCTTGAACTTGAAACATTTATCTGATCGTTAATGAGGGTGCCATTGTTATGCTTAATGATTTCTAATTGTTCCAAAATATTCAATAATTCATTATTACTTTTGTATTATGGATCTCCGCAAAGTAACGCCTAATTCTATAAATCAATAATACATGAAGAAGTAGGCGTTACTTTGCAGAGTTCTAGAGTCTTATTCCACAATCTACTTTAACTTTACCATTACAGCAGTTTAAAAATACTGTTAAAACAAGACTAATTCGGAAAGTCTATTATACTATTGAAGATTACCTAGACGATAAGAATGCGTGGATATAGCTTCTCTTCAACCATGTACAAGACATTAATAACTATATGTAACTAGTGATAAGAATTATTGTTTGATAAAAGCAACCGCCGAGTTTCTTGCTGGTTCTTCTCGGTAGGAGCAGCTTTCCGAACCAGCAGTAGATATTGACGATTCAAAAGTACTTGTTCACAAGTTTACTTGAATAAATAATATTTTGAATTTGAATTTGAATATTAGTCATCATTCTCCTGCCCTTTTCCCACTCTAAGTGGGGTCGGCACAACATGATGTTGTTGTTTTACGATTGGCCGCCTGCATGACGCCAACTTACCTTAGTCGCCTTTTACGACATCTCGGTAAGAAATGAGGGTGGTCTATTCTACTTAGCAAGATACAACACGGCGTTTCGAGTCTTATTAGTCTTAGTAATTATGCCATTTCTTTTTCTTCACACCGCTACACAACGGCTAAATAAAAAGCTTTATATCCTTTTTGTGTTAATTAATAAATAAATAAATGATATCATTCTTTTCTATAACCCTCGTTCGTGGATAGCACGCAGATTTTAAGCGAAATAATTAATCATATATCATGTCATAAGGTTGCTTTAATCTGTGTTATGTAGTTGTGTAGATTATAGCGAAATATATATCATTATCAATATATTATTATTTTTATTCATGAGTTCGTTACACGTCAATACTGTTTTTGTCGCGGCACCGATTCGCAACGAGCTTGTGACTAAAAGCTTCAGGTATATTTGAAATGAATAGGATCAATCAGTTCGCGACACAGTATCAGACTTTCAAAAAGAAATCCGCATGAGTTTAGAAGTATTTGATCCCTAACTTTCCGTAAATATGAATATGAATTCTTAATAGGTTTAAACGTAGTCAGGGTCCAAACAAATTAATTAATTAATCAATAGGCATTATTGAGGTGTTGTCTTGTTTTAGGGTTATGCACGCCTATACCTAAATCCTTTTTATCTGAAACCATTGATGTACGGTTCTTTGCTTTTCAAAGCACTTACTGGCGGGAACTCATCATAAAGCACTTTAGGAATAGACTCGTCGATGATGTACTCCTCCATGTTCCAGCGCGCGCCTTCCATAAACAGGCCGCGGATGTACACGCCTTCGTCGGGTGGAGTCTCCAACGTAAACGATCTTTGCACCTAACATAGAGAGGTTGGAAAGTTGTCAATAGTTATCTACATATTGATACGTGAAGCAAAAACTTTATACCCCTATTTTAGGTATAAAGAAAAAGTTTGAGGCTAATACGATATATGAGTTAACTGCGATAGAATTTCGAATAAATAGTATTATATTATGGATTATTGAACTTTGCTGGTTATCATATACAAAGAGTTAGATATATTTTGCACTCCCTGCTTCGGAGAGCTTAAGTTTTTGATTCCGTTTGTTTTTAGTAGCAACAGTTTACCTTACATTCAATATTTCTGTCAAACTAATTCATCATTGTTGGATTAATAGTATATATTAGGACTGTCTTATATTCACACAATAATAAATATCCAGATTATATACCCGTAATAAACTAAAATATATTTCAGTACCTTTACTTCGGAATATCTCAAAGTAAATTAAAATTAACTCTACAATTTAACTTTAATTACTTTAACCTTTAATTAACATTACAATCATCCTCCTCATTCAGTCCTCATCATCCTAGTTTTTTTATTTAAAATAAGGGGCTGAGACAGTTAAACTCATTTATTTATTATTCTTTAGTTATTAAAATAAAATACAAATAAGTAATCATACAACATACAAAAATAATACCTAAGCGTGTATTACAACAAGATATTTTGGATAAACTATATTATACATATTGTTTAAAAATAATTGTAACCTCATAGTGAAACGCTAGCTGGTCAATAGGTATTCTATACTTCCGTGCATAACTCTGCTGTGCTGCTGTCAGGAAGGCCTGTGGGAAGTAGAAACCAGAAAGCCAGAAAACGACTGGAGGGCCGTACTGGTGCCAATGCTGCAAAAGACAAAGCAATTATAATTATTATTATGTAACATATGGAGAAGGCACATAGCACGATGAAGGTTATCAGAATGCCAGTCTTACGAATCTATAGATTTCCTCACGACTTTTCACTATTAATATTATATTAATTTTAGTTATCGAAGTTGCTGGGGCATGTGTTAAACACGAGCGGTATGAACTCCTAGAAGTTATTATTATGAAAAATGTTGCAGACAAAAGATGCATAGATCGCAAGAGGAAGATTTGGTTGCACAACATAAGGGAATGTACTGTTGTTGCGAGTACAGCCCAGTTTTTTATCCCCGACATTAATAGAGAAGCATATCGCGTACTGACGGTTAGCCTTCGCAAGTCGAATAAGCACAAAAAGAAGGAGTTCTATTTGCAATGACTGAAAAATCTCGAAAATAAAAACAATATCTGTCCTTAACTTTATTTCCTTTACACTCATATATCACCTGTAGAAACTCAAGCCTGGCCAGTAGTTCGTTGAAGTAAGCGGCTAGCGGTTTCAATGACGGATAACTTTTGCTGGCCCACAGAGCCGGGATGCGCCCGCGCACCATGCTCGTAAGCACTTCCTCCGTTATATCCGTCAGTACACTCACACCTAAATAATTACTACAGATTATTATATGTATACTGCTCTTATCTTGTTTATCCACATTATGAATGCGAAAGTCTATCTATCTGTAACGCCTTCTCGGCTGATTTGATGGACCAATATGAATGAATTTTAGCCCAATCAAAGGTTATACGTTTAAAAAGATCCGATTTTCTTACGGGTACAGGGAGAAAACACATATTGCGTTATCAATAATGCAACTTACTTACTTAACAAGGGTACTTAAAAACCGGCAAGACTAAAATAGTTGTTTCTGGCGTTTGCTTTACTTTAATGTTGAAATATGAATAAATATGTGTGATTAATTTGTTGTTTGTTGTCTTATAGTCAACTACAAATTTATAGACAAATACGATTCATGATTAGTATCGTCACATAAAAAAATGTCATTTCCATTAAATATTAAGTATAAGGTTTTAATTTCTTTTTGTATACTTTGTTACAAGATGTCGCTCTTCCATAACATTATATTTATATATATATTTTTAAAAGTTTACACAAACAATAAAAATAATTTAATAATTCCAAAAATAACACCGTGTGGTATCCGACAGAATAGAATAGACCACCCTCCTTTCTTACCGAGGTGTCGTAAAAGGCGACTAAGGTAAGTTAAATCAAACAAAACATTTGCTGGAAAGCGGTCATAAAGTGCCTAATGACTATTCATTTCATATTCTCCACACTTGTGATAAGGGACTCCGACTCAATACGTTAGAGCTACTTGAGATAATAAAAAATAACAATGGTCACTTAATTAACGAGCAAGTAAATGTATCTAATTCCGTTTTGCTACATGTGTTCGGAGGGGAGGGTATTGGTGGGAGTTGAACTATTTAAGACTGCTTGTATGGGTAGCGCGGCGCAGTACGATTTTTGTCGTGGAGCCTATCCTCCTGATGATGCTTCGGTTTCGGGGCGAAACGATCGTCGAGATTGTGGTGGTGGGTGTGTGTGCTGCTTTTGTTTGCGTTGTTGCTGGTGAATTGCGCCTTGGGGTGCATGTGGTGGCTTGTCCTGCATGTATAAGGTGCGTAGATTTCGCCTGCTTCATACACATTGGCTTTGCATGCATTCGCTTAACCCGTGCGGATTATAGCAAAGTAGTTAGTTCTGTTATATTGCTTGTAATATGGAATTCCGCAAAGTAACGCCTGCTTCTATAAATCAAGTTTAATCAAAATAAATCATGTGACAACATGTTTGTAACCCCACTTAGAGTGGGATAAGGGCAGGAGGATCTATGTATGTAATTCAAAAAATAAATTTAATATATGATTAATGTACTATTATATTTACCTTGAACAGCACCAATGACAGCTCTCGAGCTGGTCCGGACAACACTGACCAGCCGTTCATATCTAGCCGCCTCTTGTATAACGACAATGGACATAGGCGTCATATCGGCCGGCTTTATATCACCTTCGTGAGAAGGTCCTCTCAGGATGTTGGTGGGCAACCGTGCGAGGACATCTTCTGCAATAGCCATTGCCTGCTGCTCGGGAGTCACTCCCGCACCTCCAGCAGCCATTGTATCCTACAATATAATTCAAATCTATTAAAAGCATTTTTTTTATATACATACTAATAATATAAATCCGCCGTGTGGTATACAGCTGAGTAGAATAGACTACCCTCATTTCTTACCGAGGTGTCTTAAAAGGCGACTAAGGTAAGTTGACGTCAGGCAGGCGGCCAATCGTAAAATACGCAGCCAAATCATGTGACACCATGTTTGTAACATGTTGTGCGACCCCACTTAGAGTGGGATAAGGGCAGGAGGATGATGATGACTATTACTATAAATATAAGTCTGTCTGTCTGCGATGTAGACTATTGAAGCGTATATACCAGGTTACTTTATTGAAAAAAAAAGTTTTTATATTGGGAATAGGAAAAAAACAATAAAGTACATAATTGAGGATAATTTAACGATTAAGTCGATGATAACGAATCCCTTGTTGGATTGGTTGCTTAAAATATGAAATTTCTATTATAAATAATTTATAAAGATTACCAAATAACTTTAAATATGGTTGACAGATCAAATTTGTTTAAGCAACAGAGTTTTAAGACGTGACTAATGTAAGGATATAGTACTAGTAATAACGTACTTTAAGAATGGTATGGCTTAATTGACCATGCATAATCATGTTATAATTATGTCACTGTATGTTATTTTGTTATAAATTACACTAGAACAGGAATAAAAGAACACAGATTATCAAAAATTAAAGTCATCTCACTACTTTTATAACTGGAAACTTTTATTTTTAGAAACATCATAAATATATTATTAAAACTAATTACTCACCAAATACTGTTTGACACGATCCTTCAGCCATGACAAAAAAAAAACAAAAGGATTACTAACTTATATAAAGAAAACTAAATATTAATGATAGTACTATAAACTTTGCTTACCGTTCGATCCTTTTGCCCGAAGATGTATGAATGAAACAAAATACAAGATGAATTATTCAACTACAAATAAAACATTTTAGTACAATTTACGTATAGTATATCTACTTTATATAATAATTTTGATTGGTGTTTAAGTAAGAAATAATATTATCCAAAAAATGCATATCGTTTACACTATTTTTATATCTGGAATCATACTATAAGATAAGATAAGATAAGAAACTCTTTATTACACACAACATTACATACAAAAGAAACAAAAAATTTTAAAATAAAATGTGTAAGGGCGGCCTTATCACTGCAAGTGATCTCTAACAGGCAACCCATATGTGTAAGGACATCATTATTAAGAAGTGTACATAGTTGGTGGTTGAGTGTGAGTAGAAAGACGACAGAATAAATAAATTTACATAATAAGTAATGGAATTACTATATGCTATTAATAAAATATAAATATGTATTAATATTGTATAGACTTACACTATATTTTATTCCATAAAATAAATAAATAGATAGAAACCATAAGTTTATATAAATAAAATAAAGTAGATAATAAATTATACACAATAATCAATTAATTCGATAAAAAATAGTTTTTTAAACGACGTTTAAAAACATATATTGATTTAGAATATATGTTTTTAAACGTCTACTATATTAAAACTTGGTAAATTATTAATAAGTTACCTATGAATTTTACGTCAAAAATATTCTCATATACTTTATATGTAGTTACATAGAAACATTACGAAGTTTTTTTTTATAGAGATGCTTAAATCATCCTCAATCCTTTAGACACCTCTTATATACCATATATTTTACTGACCGTTAATTTTTTAAATCGGAACACCACCACTTCATACTTACTATATCGACTTGATGAAGTACTTAGGAGTTTTAAGTAATAAATGTGGTACCCCAACTATTTATGATAAATAAACTGCACAATATAAATTAGTATATATATACTACAAATAATTAGTTTATATACTACAGATATAAAATATTCATATTTCATACAGATTCTATGAATCAGTATACTAATTACGTCACCCTATAAAACCATGTTTTCTACAATCATTTTAATTTAATATTCGAGTCGCCAGACTTAAATATGAGACTATATGAAAATACTTAACTACAAATCTGTTAACCTCCATTATTCATAATAAATCAACTTTATTATGAAATCAAACTTTATTTTATATTCTTAATTGGTAGGACATACCTGTGTAAGTACTGCGGTATTTAGAAGCTCTTCAGCCTCACGGAAATGCTTAGTGATATCAGCATTAGTGTGAAAGCCGAATACGCTAGGCGGAGATGCCACAGGTAGAGAGCGCGCGAACAAGATGAAATCCGCGTGCTCCCGTAGGGTCGGTATATAGTAAGTACCTAATTACATTTTATAACATAACTGAAGTAGGTAGTTACAACCATATTAATAACATAAATGCGACAGCCTATCTAAAGTTGACGGATGATCCACTGGAGTTATATTGAGCATATGTACAACGAATAAAACGAAAATTCCTATTTTTTCCAGATACATAATAAGGTTATTTTATCAATGAAGCTGACGCAAACGCAGTAGAGGAAACAAAACAGTTTTTTATAACGCCATTAAAAGTAATAAAAATAAACATTTTCTATGATCTACTCAATCATTTCAATAGTACGTTGAAACTCAAACGCATGTGGTTTTCTGATGATAACTGCCACAAAACCTAGGTCGTTACTTATTAGCTATTAAAAAAAGGTCCTAGTTAGGCAGCCAACTTTGTCGAAAATATAACTTGAAGCTACTTAAAAGTATATGCATCACTACGACAAGATTCGATAACTAGTTTTAAAAGAAACTTGCTCCAAGTTGTGAGATTTGGAGCCTCAAATTCACCAATGTTTTTAAATCCCTTAATACATTATATGTTATGAACTCATCACCATCATAGGGAAAGATATGTCATACTTATAAAATATTACTGCAATATTTGCAAAAAAAATGACTATTTTGTTAAATTTGTAAACGTATATTAAACTGGGCTATAAATATATTAGGTAATTACCGGTAGGATCAAGAGGATACTTGTCCTCGTGAATCGCACGCGGGTTGTAAAATTTGTATAGTATTGTGTTGAGGCAGCGACGGTCCCAGTCGTCGGTGACACGACCTCCATAGTTGCACTCGCCAGTGAGGTATCGGAGCGCAACGAATTGTACATCCTTAATTGAAAATTAATCTCTTTTATGAGAATTTGGGAATAATAAACCACAAAATTCTAATTTTGCAAAACATTTGCTGGAAAGCGGTCATAAAGTGCCTAATGACCATTCATTTCATACTCTCCACATTTGTGATAAGGGGCTCCGACTCAATACGTTAGAGCAACTTGAGATAATAAAAAATAACAATGGTCACTTAATTAACGAGCAAGTAAATGTATCTAATTCCGTTTTGCTACATGTGTTTGGAGGGGAGGGTATTGGTGGGAGTTGAACTATTTAAGACGGCTTGTATGGGTAGCGCGGCGCATTACTATTTTTGTCGTGGAGCCTATCCTCCTGATGATGCTTCGGTTTCGGGGCGAAACGATCGTCGAGATTGTGGTGGTGGGTGTGTGTGCTGCTTTTGTGTGCGTTGTTGCTGGTGAATTGCGCCTTGGGGTGCATGTGGTGGCTTGTCCTGCATGTATAAGGTGCGTAGATTTTGCCTGCTTCATACACATTGGCTTTGCATGCATTCACTTAACCCGTGCGGATTATAGCAAAGTAGTTAGTTCTGTTATATTGCTTGTAAATTAACGTTTCAAGACGCAGTATAAGTTCGGAAACGATAGCTTAGAATATATTTCTTTATATTTAAAAACTTTGATGTATATTTCTTCTGCTAAATCATGAAATAAATACTGTTTAAAAAAATGACTTAAGTGTTTGTTAAATATAAAGCATAAAATTATTTTAACTATTGGATATCAGTACCTATATCGACTTTTGTTATTTTTTCCTTATCATAATTATATTAATATATAGTACAAAATAATATACTATATAATTATAGTTACACATACTTACTTCATATTCATTAAGGAACATGTAGAGTTGAGTAACACTGATACGAAGATCGGTCTCATTGAACTCGTAACGGATGTTCCAGCCGAGAGGACCGAACTGTCGCCGTTCTTGCACCACGGCGTGGAAGAAACACAAGGCAAATAGAAGTTTCTTGAAAATTTCAGGCTGTTTGTTGCCCTCGAACCACTCCATATCGTTTATGGGGTCACTTTGGAATGAGCGTGCGATGTTCGCTCTGAGACCTACAACATATATTTGTACCAAGCCGGATGAGCTGAAGTCAAAAGTACTTTAAAAATTCTTGAATATATATCTAAATACTATTTTTTGCTCTATTATTATATATTCTTGTTGTAATAACATATGCTTGTAATACTTATCATCATCATCCTCCTGCCCTTATCTCACTCTAAGCGGGGTCGGCACAACATGTCACAAATATATTATCAAGTGATTTGGCTACGTATTTTACGACCGGCCGCCTGCCTGACGTTAACTTACCTTAGTCGCCTTTTAGGACACCTCGGTAAGAAATGAGGGTGGTCTATTCTACTCAGCCGGATACCACACGGTTTGTCGACTTACCTTAGTCGCCTTTTACGACACCTTGGTTAGAAATGAGGGTAGTCTATTCTACTCAGCCGGATATCATACAGCGGGTCGACTTACCTTAGTCGCCTTTAACGACACCTCGGTAAGAAATGAGGGTAGTCTATTTTACTCAGCCGGATATCACACGGCGGATGCTTGTAATACTCCTTCATCTATAATAATATAAAAGTGAAACCTCTCTGTCTCTTACGCTTTGACGGCTATCAATGAAATTTGTTATAATTGATGCTTATACACTAAGCTCACATATAAGATAAAAAATCCCTGTTTGTTCCCGAGGATATTTTAACATCTACCAACGAAGTTGTAATTACATCTCGTATGAAATAAGACCAAAACAAGATGGCCTCATCAACAATAAGAGGCTTGTATTTTCAAAAATAAGGGAAACATTATTTTTACCTTGTGGTGGCTCGTTAGTCATTTTTACTCCATTCTGAAGGACATATACAGGAAAATGATCAGCCGGATATGACGTTAGCCACAGTCTAAAGTCAGGGTGAGTGGATTCTGGTGTGAGACCTTCACAAATCTAAACAATAAAATATAATATAAATAAATAAATAAATAAATAAATATATGGGACACTTACACACACGGCCGTCCATCCCCAAATTAAGTAACCTAATACTTGTGTTATGGGTGACGGACAACTGGTAGATATACTACATATATATTTTTAAATACATACTTAAATACAAATATAACCTGGGTGTTATATACAAATATAACACCCAGGCTCGAAGAACCAACAAATTGTGTATAGAAAATGTTGGCCCTCGGCGGGAATCGAACCCGCGACCCGCGGAGCTGAAGGCAATATACTGTATATGTATTTGTGTGTTGTGTGTATTTTAATAAAATTTTGGGGTTTTAGGACCGTAAAATTTTGTTGCTTTTTATACAATGTATGCTTAGGACTTTGTTAATTGGATGCTTTGATAACTCGAGTGTGTATACAGCAATAATAAAAGCATTCCAATTCTGTCAAAGCCAATCCTTGTGATTGGCTTTTAAAATTAGCAAGTAAGTTACGTAATTAACCTCTTGTATGTAATTAGACTTTATTTACCATATTTTTTACATTTTAAGAAATAGTTTTGAACAATAGAGATATAGAATATAATCATCCATTGTAAATAAATAGGTAAATGCAGCGAAAGAACTGTGTATAAAAATGACACTGAATGTACTCGTATATATGTATGTGCGATGTTAATACTACCTTCAGTATAAACAATTTGTTTTGTATCATATTAAATAAAAGTAGATGAACTACTTTCAATACATTTTAGAAATATAGAATTATAGAAAAATAACTATCATTACCTTTGCTTTAGAAAACTACTACTAAAAGTTTTTAGTATATCATTCAGTAATATTTTTGTCATAGGTTTTATTCTTAGTAGATATAAATCACCGCTTGTATATTAATTTTGTAAGAGATGCTGAATATCATGATTCGGGAATGTATAGAGTACCGAGTATTCGACCTGTTTTAAGCGACGGGACTATTTGAGCGACGGCAAAAATTTGTAAGTATGTAAAACGATAAATGTTGAATTATTAATATAATAATAAATAATAATAGAGTGTTTATAATAGTCAAGTACCTTTTCCAACATGGGCATCCAGCTTTTCGCTAAGTGACAATTTTGCAACACAACCCACGTGCCACTTCTGACCCCTTCATCTATTAATTTTACTGCAATCGGACCTTGTCCTTGCCCAAGCGAAAGCGAAAATAAACGAGAAGAACCAAAGCCCTGTAAAAGGTTTACGAGACTTAATTTTTTGCAGCTATTCTGAAAGCAGTATTATAGTTCTTCTTTTGTTTTCGGGATTTATTTTATCTATTAATAGTTTTCTATTAAAATATTTTTTTTATAAACTACCGTAAAATGCCGCAACTTTGCCTCGCGTCATTACTTTGCCTAAAATAGAAAGTCTGCCAAGAATTTTTTGTTTATCCAAGAAACTACTATTAGAATAGTACGATTCAGAGATTAATTATATGGCAACACTTTGAAATTATCACCATGCTCGTATATCGGTTACACATTTATAAATTGGCTTTGAAACGTATCGCACGCAACGTAGATTCTAATTGGTGTTTGGAACTTTTCCTGTAAGTACTCAAAAACATTACATTTTTTTCTTGACTTTTGTATATTAGATTTAAATATATTTTTCTCGCTGTTTCATCTAATTAGAACGAAAAATAAAAATACTTAAAGACAGAAAAGTACATTTAGGCAATGTTATGTCAAGAAATTTGTACGTCTAAGCCAAAGTTTGCCTACCATAGGGTTGACACTAAGGATGATAATCATGTAAAGTACAATGATGAGTTGTGATTTTTTTTCTGTTATCAATATTTATGATATTGTTAGAAATTAAGTCTAAATTCAACTTAAAATGAAAAAAAAAATAAAGGATACGTATAGAGAATCACGTCACTACAAAATCCATCGACAGAATGATTCTACCAACAGTTCGTAACACTAATCCACTTGAGAAGAACTGGCAAGTAACTCAGTGGTTACTCCCATCACGAATAGCAATTATTTAAGGTTAGATTCTAATAACACGAAATACCCACCCAAACACGTCTATCTCCTACAAATGCCGCACACCAAAAGAGAACGAATGACTTCAGCCGTTGTCTTAAATAAATTCAAATTCAAAATATTCTTTATTCAAATAAACTTGTAAACAAGTGCTATTGAATCGTCAACTTACTGCCGGTTCGGAAAGCTGTTCCTACCGAAGAGCCAGGAAGAAACTCGGCGGTTGCTCTTTTTAAAAATATAATTCTTTTTACTAGTTACATTAGTTATTATTGTCTTGTACAGGGTCGAAGAGTAGCTACATCCACTCATTTTTATCATCTAAGTATTCCTCAATAGTATAGTAGGCTTTCTGTATTATCCTTTTATTAATAGTGTTTTTAAACTGCTGTAATGGCAAAGCTGAAATTGATTGCGGAATTTTATTATAGAATCCTATACCCAAACCCACAACGACTTACGTACTTTTGCAAGCAGGAGCCGCAAGCTTATGTCGGTTGCTACTTTGTCACAAATCCACATGTCTTATACACAAAAATTAAATAGCTAAAAATATAAAAATATAGGCTGTCACAGTTTAAAAATCTGGATTCCTAACAATATAACAAATTTGTAGTGCTAATCGTGCGATTTATAATATGAAACCACGTGACTCGCTTCGTGATAAATTTAAAGAAATAGGTATTCTTACTGTAGCTTCACAATACATTTATAATAATATAGTGTTTGTGAAACAAAATATACATCTTTTTAATAAAAAAAGCGATATTAGTAATAGGCAAACTAGGAACCGAAATAAATTAATAATACCAAGGCTAAGGCTTCAGAAAGTACGTAGATCGTTTGTGGGCTTCGGTATACTTTTTTATAATAAAATTCCTCAATCAATTTTGGACTTGCCTTTACACAAGTTCAAAAAAGCAATTAAAGAGACTCTCATTAATAAAGCTTACTATAATGTTGAAGACTATGTCAATGATAAGAAAGCTTGGAACTAAATTGCGACCAGCTATGTACTAGACGATATTATAATCTAAGTTTGTTAACAATAGTCAATACAAAACTGTACTATTTATTTTTTAAAAGAGTGACCGCCGAGTTTCTTGCTGGTTCTTCTCGGTTAGAGCACCTTTCCGAACCAGTTGTAGCTTCAATTTAATTTTAATTTGACGATTCAAAAGTGCTTGTAATAGGCCAATTTGAATAAAGACCTATTTGAATTTGAATTTGAATTTGAATCGTAATGCTTGCTGTTTTGTTAACAGCAATATTTTATGTCACTTAATCTTTAATTAAATAAATTTTAAGTAATTTCAAATGTATTAGCATTGTTCCGACCCGTACCTAAAAAAGTAAAAACTACTACATAAAATTTAAGACAAGTACTACAAGTATAATTAATGGTTACCTCTTTTCTGATAGATAAAATAAAACAGAATGAACAGAAGAAAAGTTAGCGCTCGGCGTTATAAGGATTACGATGACTCTTTACTGAACGTAGCAGTCGATTTGGTAAAAAATAAAAATATAAGCTCCTATGATGCCGAAAAACAATTCGGTATTCCCAGAAGAACAATTCTAAATAAAGTAAAAAAATTACATGTTAGAAAGGTGGGAACACCGTGTAAATTATCGTCCGAAGATGAGAATAAAATTGTTCAAGCCTTAATATTGTGTGCAGATTATGGAAGTCCTCTAACCTGTTTGGAACTACGTTTGATTGTTAATGACTATTTGGTAAAAAATAATAAACAGGGAATTTTCAATAACAAAGTACCGGGAGATAAATGGGTGCGTTCATTCTTGAAGAGACATAAAAACTCCTTGACTATGCGGGCTACTATAAATATCAAACGGACCCGTGTAAAAACTGTTGAGGAATACATAGAGTTTTTTGAAAACTTGAAAAAGAGTTTAAATGGTGTAAAACCAGAACACATTCTTAATTTTGATGAAACTAACTTATCCGATTCTCCAGGAACTCAAAAATGTATTTTCAAAAGAGGAACCAAATACCCAAACAAAATTTTAAATAACACAAAAAGTGCTATTTCGATAATGTTTGCAGGAACGGCGAGTGGCATGTTACTCCCAACTTATGTTGTTTATAAAGCTGAGAATTTGTGGCAGAATTGGTGTACGAACGGGCCACCAGGAACTCGATACAACAAAACTAAATCTGGATGGTTCGATTCCCAAACTTTTGATGATTGGTTTACCACAATAATGTTGCCATGGGCACAAAAAACTCCAGATCCCAAAGTTCTGATAGGTGATAATTTGTCGTCACATTTAAATATAAGCATCATTGAAAAGTGCCAAAAAAATAATATTCGCTTCGTATTCTTACCACCCAATTCTACTCATGAGACACAGCCGTTGGACGTATCTTTTTTTCGACCTTTAAAAAGGGCATGGCGCAATATATTATTAGAATGGAAAATTCGAAACCCGAGTGCTAAATCACTCGAAAAAAATACTTTTCCTTATTTGTTGAGGTCTTTAATAGAGACAATTAAAATAAATCAGTGTAGAATAATTGAGAATGGCTTTAGAGCTACTGGAATATATCCACTAAACCCAGAAGCTGTGTTAAGGAAATTACCGGACTATAAAGAAAACTATACACCTCAAATAGGTTTTGATACTGCACTTTTAAATTTTTTAAAAGAAACAAGGTCACCCAAAAATACTAATGTAAAAAGAAAATGTAATAAAAAAATAAAAGTTAAACCTGGAGAGTCTGTGTCTACAGAACAGTTGACTGCATTCCAAAATAAACCTAAAACTAATTTAAAACAAAATAATGAAATTCAGTTAGATGCATCAACCACCATAGATAACCATAATTGTGCTGGTCCTTCTAATACAACGATTGGTCCAGGTATTCCGATTAGAGTAGAACACAATTTGTGTATCTCCAAAGATCGTAAACTATTTAGGCGATCTGAATACGAGCCAAAATTGAAAACCTCAGAAAAACCTACCATAATTTCTGATGTATTGATAAGATCTTCATATAACAATGACACCGATTCAATTTCAAATTCTTCAGATTATTCAGTGCACGATTCCTCTTGTGATGGACCGTTTTTAAGATCAGACAGTGACACGGAAACGTTTTATGAATCAGATATTTTAGAAAATGAAATCACCGTAGAAAATAATATGTCACAAGAAATGCAAATAGGGGAATATGTTATGGTCAAATTTTTAGCAGGGAAAGCTTACAAGTACTATATTGGATTAATAATAGGATATAGCCCGACAGAAAAAACATATACTACTAAATATCTCCGAAAAGATGCAAAAGGAATGTTTATATGGCCTGTTGTAGAAGATATATCTGATATAACTATCCATGATATAGAAAAAGTTTTACCAAAGCCTCATGTTGGTCGTCGTGGGAAATTAAAATTCAACGTAAATTTTGATGTTCCTATCGTTAATATCAATTAAAAAGATATCTTTATAAATTCTAGTGAAGAAAACTTTTTTATTTCGTTTTTAACTCAAATGTATCATGTTCTTGGTGTGATTTTAATTTATTTTAGCGAAAGTTGATCAATCCTTAATTTTTTTTAAACACTTGTATAAAATAATAATTTATCTTCACTATTTCAATTTGTATATGTCAGAATTAGATATAGTAAAATGATATTAAATCTTTTTACTTTTAATTACAAAAAAAAATGTTTTTTTTTTTCATTATAATCAATCTTAATTTTTAAAAGCATCGGAGTGATCATGTTAACTGAGAGTTTTTTGTATTTTAAATATATAAAATAATACAGTCAAAATTATTAAAGATTTACAAATGTTTTATTATTATAGATAATTATATACCAAAACTATATTCAAATAATATCTCACTATTTTATATGTGACAACCCTTGTCTCAAAAAGCCAATGTATGGAAATTTATTAAATTCTGTACCTAAAATTGCCTAGGCGTTCATACGGTGTTGCGTATTTTTTTCGTTATTCCCAATATATTTTTCGGATACTTCGTCTAATAAATACCATTGTGATGTAATAAGTAAAAAAAATACTATAATATTACGCATTCAAATGGAGTAGGCAAAGTTAGGGTTTTTATATCCATCTTTGCCTATCGTTAGATATGCGTATAATTAGCGTTAAATATATAAAAAAGTTATAAAAACAACTACTATCTACAACTCAAGACTTCCAACTTCAATTTATTAGTAATCAGATTAAAATTGGACCATCTATTTTTGAGCTATGACGCTTAATGTCAAAAATCCAGGCAAAGTTGCGGCATTTTACGGTACTGCTGGTAAACAAGCAGCAGGGGACGTATAACATTTTTGGTACGAAATACTTTTGCGTACGTAAGACTGTGACAAATTCTCCTAATCCTATGGTATATTCCTATATACAGGAGACATGATATTTAACTCTGGTTGGTATGTCTAATCACTTTTCACATTCCACTTAACGAGGTCTTAGAAGACAGTTAGTGGTAGAAGAGTTGTAATTTTATTCATTTGCCTGTAGATGATAATTGTCTGTCAAAGATAACTTTAATAAATTTTATTAAGAGTTTGATAATAAATTATATAGTACTCCTATAATTTGGTTGAACAATAGAAAGCCAAATAAATATTTCACTTTAGATTTAAAGTGACTAGTAAAGATAAAAAAATATTGTAATAATCAATGTTTCTTTTACAGTTTAACTTAAAATAAATAGAATAGATAATTTGTTGTTTCCAAATACTAGATACCTGATCATCAGCAAATTTCAGAAGGGTCCCCATAGGGTCCGAGCCTGGAGTGAGGACAAACAACAACGGTATACAGCAGTGTGAATCCGAGTACGATGAAGCTAAATCAAATAACGGTGGCTCCACAAACAAACGCCCCATTTGCGCTGCAAATTGAATTCGATGCTGTACGGTAATGTCTCATTCAAGTAGTGTTGTAGAGAAGTAGGAAGGCCAACAAACAAAGTATCTTATCCGGTAATTGCAAAAATCATATATAAACGAAAGAAAATTCAATGAAGTCTCGAGTAAAGTAACTACAACATAAGATTGACAATTATTGAAGTTATAATTAACCAATCAAAAACAATCATGGAAACTCAAACGTTTGTATGTTGCAATCAAGTATACACGCACGCATACTTTGATTATATAATTAATTATTAATTTATATACCTCGTGGATTTTTTAATAAAATAATAATAATAATTAGTAAAGTAGTAGCAATGATAACTTTTATTATCAGTGGTCAACTTACACAAATACTAAAAGTATTTTAATTCGCCAAAAAGACTTCCTGAATGCTATGTGTAATTTGCGCATATAATATGAGCATTAGGATTATGATCAATACCTTTATTCGGTTTTTGTAATTTTATACGAGCTACACTACCATTTTGTAATTCTTGTTACAAGTGTTCTAAAATTTTCCTGACAGTAATAAAAACCTGCTTACCTTCAACAAAATTTTGGACTGCAGGGACCATCATATCTAATCGCATGCAACGTAAAACCATCATTTTCTGTTATTTGATTAAGAAATATTAATTATTATTGTAATTCCAAATAAATTTACGTCTCTTAGTAAGATTACTAGTTATAACTTACCTCAAACATATTAAATTTTGTATTCCACGGATTGGGTAAAGGTTCGTTGTGCGGTTCGAGTGCATCACAATACGCTTCCCAATCAGTTATATTTTTAACGAAATGATCGACGATTCCTTGAAATTTGTCGATCTCATTGAGTCTGAGTAATAAAATAGTCAACATTTGTGAGTACATAAAAAATCATCTTAACGGTTCTTTAATCAGTGTGAATTTATCCACCAAAGTTAGAAAGATGAATTTAAAGTTTGCTGGCCACAAATATAGAAAAAGTAGTGCAATTAAAGGTAGCAAAATAAGGTCTTATGCTAAGTGGAGATTCGTATTTGAAGGCCACATGGAGGTAAATAGGGATACGATTTTATTCAACAGTTACTGAATTTTTTACTCATAACGTAAATAAATATTTATACAAGATTTTGAAATTTATTACCATATTTTGAGATGTATTTCAGATTCGATGGCTGATGCAAATCAGTGTTCTAATCTACTATAAAACATTTTGCAAGAATATACATGGACGTAGACGCATAAAGTAGGAAGATACCGAAAAATCTTGTGTATGTAATATACGTCATAAGTATGCATTTCTTAGTATCTAACATACTGCCGTCGATATTTTATTGTATTTGGCATTACTTTGATCCATAATATCAAAGTAATTATACAATTATACCTACTCTTACAGTCGTAGTTAATAATTAATGACCTCGGATGTACAAGTTAAATTTTGTACATACATATAACTCTAACGTACGATTTTATCTTTTATTTCCATGATATTTTACTCATTGTAATGCTGTAAAACACAATTATATGTACCCATTGAACTCCGCCCATGCCTGTGGACTTAAGAATGCGACGGGATTGGGTGGCACATTTCGTGGTTGTGCTCCTGCCAGTAGAAACATCACGTGTCCTTGGTCTAACTTTCCCTCCGCTACCATAATAGTGATAGTTAGAAGTAGTGAGAATACCAGTTTATCCTGCATACGAATTAAATATAGCATCATTAATTAAACAATGTTTGTATAAAAAATGGTTCACGTAAGGCATGACCAGTTTATAAGATCATTAATATAATAAAATAAATAAATCAATATATGGCACAATTACACACACGGTCGTCCGACCCTAAAGTAAGTAACTTAATATTTGTGTTATGGGTGACGGACAACTGGTAGATATACTACATATATAAGTTTAAATAGATACTTAAATACAAATACACACCCAGGCTCGAAGAACCAACAATTTGTTTATAGAAAATATTGGCCCTCGGCGGGAATCAAACCCGCGACCCGCGGAGCTGAAGGCAGGGTCACTACCCACAGCGCCAACGGGCCAGTCTAATCATAAATAATCATAAAGTCATAAATTTTGAAACAGCAGTTAACGGTTTAAAAGCAGTGGTTCAAAGTTAATTTGAATAAGAAATATTTTATATTATGGCAAATAAAAAAGTCATTGTGGTATCACAGATAAAATACAACAAAGAAAGTTAATAAAGTCTATGATAGATTTTATGAATCATGCATAAAAGATGCATATTTGTATAGTATATTGATTACATCATAAAAATGCACATAAGCTCGAATTTAAGTGTCGCAGACATGCTCGTATCAACGCTACGTTATATTGTCGGTACACTAGACGTCTCACAGAATACGATGGCATGAGTCTGTATTTGTTTATTTATAAAATTGTCTGAACAAATTATCTTGTTATATTTTATCGATTAAGTGCCTACAGATTTATTTAGCTTTAGACTTTTCGATATCAATTTTCTAATCGTTTAACTAAATGTGTAGAAATGACAGTATTCGTTTGGTATAAGTTTTCGTAGGCAACGATCTAAAATATTACGTACCCCGTGATCTTTCATATAAATTATTAAGGTGTAATGATGTTCACCTTCTAAAGTAAACGGTGTAATCCATGATTTAAACACGAATAATAATTATCGACTTTTTCGCTAAGTAAAGATAAATCCTGTCCCATTAAAGAACTATTTAGCGAATATTTGTTATCTACTATCCACTTAGCTGTGATAGCCTAGCGGTGAAACCGTGCGACTCTCTAGAGACGACATAGGTTCAAACCTCGGGCAGGCACCAATGAGTTTTTCTATTAAAACTTATGTATCTAATTGATACATAAGTATTAGAAACTTATGTATCTAATTGATAATTGCAATTTATCACACGCTTTTCGGTGAAGGAAAACATCGTGAGGAAACCTTCATATATCTAGAGAATTCTAGGGATATGTGTAACTTACCAATCCGCATTGGAGCAGTGTGGTAGGTCTTAGCTCCAATTCTTCTCTCCAATAACGGAGAGAGGAGGCCTTAGCCCAGCAGTGGGCATAGTAACAGGCTGTTACTTTACTTACTTACTTAGAAAGTGGATTAGTATATGAGGTGTGTTTTTATAATGAAAAAAAAACATCAATGATATTTTATACGTACCTTTTCGAAAAGACTTCTGCAGATGTTTGCATAAAGAGAGTAAGTAAAATGGGAGCGTAAAATAGATAGCCTTTCCGGAATTTCATCCACCTTCTCAGTGTTGTCAATGGACCCCGTGAACAGCCCCTCGAACCAGCCCAAAGAGTACTGGTACATTGGATCAATGTTTGCCAAGGATGCTATACAGGAAATTTATCTATTAAAATAGGTACTTTACTTGTTTTAACTTGTTTTTGTCCAGCTATTTTAACAATGTTACGCTGAAGTCCACGCCGATGAAATCACAGAAGCTTGTTTTTTTTAAGAAGTACGAGACGTGTAGCTCATATTTAGAGAATGTCATAAATCTATACAATCTTAATAACTTCTAAATTTTATTGAACAACAAGCAACAATAGCTTATAAAATTACCAATGAGGAAAAATAAATTTGTCGAGTGTACAGCGATAGGTACATAATCGTCCCGGGCTTCATCGATCGCCTTCTCGGTAACCATAGCTACCTCTTGCTTCTCTTTTATTTCATTAGACATATCTTTTGCAGAATTAAGAATCTAAAATAAAATATTTCGAAAAATATAAACGAATTTTTATTTAATGTTACATTACTTAAACTTACATTAATTAATGTAATAACACATAAATTTATAATTCCATGATATAATGAAGAATTATTAATTAAGTTACCTGGACAGCTTCTTCATCCTCCAGTAAATGCTCAGATGTAGATAATACATTAAGAATCTTTTTCTCAATATCTTGCAGAAGGCGGCGGTGCTCTGCACCTTGAGTTGTCAAATCAGCCTTTGCTTGTTGTAAATCAGGTCGTTCTCGAGCCACTACACGGGCTAGCAATTGTGCTTGTAAGCCATCTTTGGCTAACATAAAATTGACCAATGTTACCCGTACACCAACTTCAGGCAAATAATGTGGGTTGGCCAATTTTGTGCTTATATACAGCCTGTGTTAAGGAAAGTTAAATATGTTTGAGGTATTTTAACACAATTTCATAACATAACAATCAACAAAATCAATTTAATTATTATTTGCTGTTTAGTATATTTGATAATATTCATGCTTACTTAAAGTCTTTGCTGTATTCAACGATGGTGTCACCAATCTTTATACACAGTGCACCACCTTGTCTAAACGTTTGTTGCTGTAGCAGTGGTTCTAGCATCGGGTCAAGTTCTTCTAAGACGTTTTCCAACAAAACCTGTATATGTACAAAAGCTTTAATGAACTAAATCTGGTTAATCATATTTAAATTTCAATTAAGATAACTCAAATAAATATCAAAATTTTAAAAAGTTATATTATTTTATTTATTTATTAGGATGTTTATTTTGGTTATACCGGCTGTCCAAATTGAACGGCATTTTCTAAAACACGACCAAGATCAGCCTGAGTCATTCGAACCACACATAAATTGTTGGGCTTCTCCATATTCTTTATCCAACGATTAGCCTGTCCCTGTGGGTCTATCATTAGAGGCCAACGACGTGCAGTCCTGTAATGTTAATATCCAAATGCTGAGTTGATTCGAGCATTAATTGTCTTATCAAGCATAGGACGTCAGTTGTGGACATGTTCACAGCATTGAAATTCTGAGTCATTAGATTTATAGCAATATGATGGAGTTAGTAGAGGGCTAGAAGTGACTTTTAACTATTTCCAAAATATTATAATTTAAATTGCAAATATCTTACATAATAATAATTGCGCTCTCAACGCTAAAATCATCTGCGGGCAAGCCATCGATGTTCCATTGCTGTATAGTGACAGGTTCTCCCAAAGACTTTATCAGACTGAAATTCAAAGTGCACACGATGCCGCAATCATGACAAGCATGAGCCCATTTCTTTACCTACGGAATATATCAGGTATATTTATACTCGTAAACAATACATACATCGTATACAACAACGTTTTATAATTCCGACAATTATAACTGAGAGGAAGAAGTCAAATGTTTAGACGGACCAAATCCAAACCACTCAAACACTAACAGGATCGAAGAAATACATGTTATTGAAAGGAATATACTAATTATAGCCAAAGATAATTTTTTAGAGTGCTTCGTAAGCTGAAGTTGTGGAAGAGTGAAAGGTTTCGAAAGATTAAATATTATTTAAGATGTGTGCAAAAAATTTCTTTACAAGCAAAATCGTTATTAAGGAAAGAAATGAAGTTGTAAGTGCTAGGTAATAATGGGTATTTTTTAAAATATTATACTAAATGCTATCACTCTTACTTGTTCATTTCTAAAGGAAGCCGTAAATGGTCCTAAATAAGCAATGATTCCAGCAGCAATTAAGATATCACCTGTAATAGAATAATGCTTGTTTCTTTAATCTCCATCGAAAATGAGAATACTTCTGTCTATTTTATTACAGTCTTTAATATTTAACATGCATTTCGTGTTACACACCTGTAAGGGAATTGTAGGTCTCTCGTAAGGTTTTCGCTATCAGCGTCCATCTATGCTTTTCTCCACCGAGTCCTGAAATAAGCATCTCAGCTCTCTTCAGCTTGTTACTACAGTCCATTACTTCATCATCGAGAAGCCTTTGTTGACGATTTTGCTCTGATAGCGCTTCCTCTAGTCGGCCCAATTTTTCTTGAACCTAAAAATTCGATAGAGCTTTTTTGTATAGATAGTGATGAAATATGTCTATATATATGATAAATAAGTCGATGTAAATTTATTTAGTGTATTGTCTTTTGTACTGTAAAAATTTAACCTCTTTTAACTGCGCCTGCTTAATAGCCAACGCAGCCATGGCTTTATCATAAACTGCCTGAGCTGCTGCTAATCGCTGTTTCTTCGGTGCCACCACTTTTGCCACCTTGTCATACTTCGTCATTGCTATTACCCACTTGCACATACCTATTGTTTTCAGATATAAATTTATTATTTCCTCTATCATAAATCAATGTCAAGATAAAAAAATATTTAATTATTTCAGAATTTTTATTATTTATTTTACTTTGTACTTTATACTTTTTTAACTTCTAACATACATTAATCGATAAAACATCATTTGAAATTATTATTATTATTACATACCTTCAGCAGCCACTGATACGGCTCTAATCTTTTCAGGTACAAAACCATCGTCTTGCATTACGGTAGTCATAAGCTTCTTCATTACAGGTGGGGGAATATTATCCTTATCGTAATTTTGCAACGATTCCAAAAACTTTATATCATTTAGTAACTTCTTTGATGGTCCCCAGTAGTCCTCTATCGTGCCCACACCAGAAGGATTTGGAATTTTATCGGGTTTCATTTCCTATTAAAATTTACATAAATTACGATTTTTGAAATAAAGGTCAAACCACTTGAAAAATCATGTCAAAATTGAGTTGGTCTTAGTTATAACTAATTTTAACAATAGTTCTTACAGTAATTTAATTAAAAAATATATATATATTAGTGAAAATTTTATATTATTTTTACGTCAATTCATCTTACTTTCGTTGACTTACCGGGTCATCCTTTTAATGAGAGCAATGTAATAAAATAGAAAAATTAATTTCTTATGAATTCTACTACAATATTGTTTTTTTTTTCACAAAAACAATAACAAAGGATCATATTAAAATTGTTTTAATTTATTTGCCTTGAAAATTATAGCCTAAACACTTGTTCAGAGGCAATAATTTTCAATTATTAGTTTAGTAATCTTAATTATTAGTATTAAACATTTTAATTAGTGAAATAAGAAAAAGCGTGTGTAAACGTTTTGTGTACTTACCTTTAAGATACAAATAGCCTCCATGACAAGTTTAATGCCTCTGGGTGGACTCTTCATTGTTTTGATGAAAGTAATGTCCTGAGGAGTTAAAGTATCTAGTGCAGCCAAGGCGGAATTAAGAATTGGCATTGCTTCTGCAAGATCGGCGTCACACTCTTCTTTGATCCCTTGAGCTTCTTTGGCCTTAATTACGAGAAATTAATACGATACATATTCAAATAGCACTTACACTGTGTGTATAAGAAATTATAAACATATTTTGAAACATAAAATTAAATATTGTTTAACAAATTTTAATCAACCCGCAGGGTATACAAATGTATAGAAATTACTTGTTCCTCAGCTGCAGCTTGGTCAACTAACACTTCCGCTTCAACTAGAGCTACACCTTCCTTCTCTTTCTCTACTTTAGCGGTAGTTTCAGCGACTGCAGCAGCTCCAGCCGCTAGTTTCGGTTGCAGCACTTCCAATGCTTGCTGCAACGCAGCAACAGATTTGGCTGCGATTGCAAGCTGGTCTAATCCGGTGATGTAACGCTTTTCACCTGTCAGTAATTCTCTGAAAATTAACATTGGAACTTAAAACTAAAACTATTATATTTATTTGGCGGCTTTCCGAACAAATAACTAAATCTAAGAACCCGGCTTTATTCTATTTGCTTACGAAGAGTGCTTGAGGTATTTGGTCACATCGCCAGAAAAAAGGGAACAGTTTTGAGCAACTCATAGATGCCGGAAAGATTGACGGCAAAACACCAAGATGACGTAATCCATGAGATGTATTGACCCGATCTGAACAACCTTTTATACTAATCTTCACATTGCTTTTCATTCAGACAAGGAGAGGGTCAAGTGGCGAGTAACTGTATGGATGAAGATCACATCACAACTATCATGATCTTTAGTAATAAGGATAATGACGCAAGGAAGAGGATTTATTGGGCAAAAGAAAGAAGATAAATAAATAAATAAATAAATAAATATATGGGACATTTACACACACGGTCGTCCATCCCCAAAGTAAGTAACTTAATACTTGTGTTATGGGTGAGAGACAACTGGTAAATATATAGATATATAGTTTTTAAATACATACTTAAATACATATATACACCCAGACTCGAAGAACCAACAAATTCTAAATAGAAAATGTTGGTTCTCGCCGGGAATTAACGTTGCGTTTACTCTATACTAGTACAGTAATATATTCTAAGCTTTGAATCTTGAGTAATATATCCTCAATCTTACGTTCGCTTTTTCCCTAATAGTGATTTGAACATATTAATAAGCTCCAGATATGCTGTGGGCGTAACATAATTGTATCTTTTAAGTCGCAACAGGAACTGCTTTGTTAACTCTTGTGTGTCGGTGTGGAACATCTGGCATAGCTTGATAGCTGTATCTCGTTCAAGTTCAGTCAGTTCCACATCTTTAAGGAAACGTGTTGCGACAGCCAGTAAAGCATCTGGAGGCCATTCCTGTAAAAAATCATATACAGTCTATACAGTCATACTATACAAAATTTACATTTTCTTACAGCAATACTTATATATTTTTTATGCAGTTTATATTGAAAGAACAGAATATTTCTTAATTTTAAACCAACGAACGCATTAATATCTTTAAAGGCGAGCTAGTTGTAAATAATGTATATACCAAAGTAAGTGATTGATTTAGCTTTCCAACTATTTTTGGATTCTGTTTAAAACAAGAACGTTATGAGTTAAAATAACAATGCACTCATATTAACCAATAGATTATATTTAATGTCTTAAAAACAACATGCGATTTGAACCAAAAACCCTGATACCTGGAACCAGTCGATAGTGCAACAGTTGACTAGCGATGGAAACTTGCGAATTCGCGTACGCAAAGATGTACCAGCTGGGGACATAGCGAGTACTATGTGGAGCTGATCGCGTACGATGGATACGAAGTACGCGTACAAGGCAGTCGGTGTACCGTCGGTTTGAAGAGATTTATCGCGCTGACGGTCGATCTACATAAATAATAAAAATTGCATTGCATACGTTTTAAATGAGTAAAAATGGATTTTAAATCAAATATTACATTGCTGTGCATTATTTTCATCCATCTTTGGATATAAGGTATAGATATATGATATAAGAACTCGGCCTTGTGTTGGCCTTTCACACTCTACCGTTTCAGTGCATAAAATTAATTAAATTTAGTTTACAGAATAAATAAGCTAACATTATGTTTTGTCTTTTTTTCTATATATTTTATTTTATAATATATAAATAGTATTGCATGCTTCTATTGTTGTGATTTTTGTACAATGTATATTTTGCCCCACAAGATGAAATCTAAACTGAATAATCAAAGTATAAAGAAAACACTAAAAGTCTATTTTCTAAGTTATATTGCATTTGAAATAACTTCCAGGAACAATTATATAATATAGTCCCGTGAATTCGTAAAGAAAGCGGCATCTGGTTTCAAATGGTCAAATGGCTTGAATAAGTTACAGGAGGTTCGAATACCAAGAACTAATCTACGTCATATAAAATAATATTTACTAAACATAAACTTGAATTAAAACTATCGTGAGTGGTATTCATAATTAATGTTGAGAGATCGGCGTATTTATGCGGCGTAAAGAGCCCACGAATAAGAGTCCCGTATGGGCTTGAAACTAGTCAGGCTCATCCGACAAAATAAGACGTGAGTATAGCCAGTCTCTCAACATTAATTATATTCATGTCTTTATAATTTATATTGGGTAAGTTTTAAATTTGAACAAAATATATTTTTCATCGGTTGATAAGTTTTCCAGCAACCGAAAGTTATTTATAAGTTTAAATTTTTCTTTATAAAACTTACTACTCGCATTTTTTCACAGAGCTCCGCTTTTTCATCAGCAACAAAAATATTAGGTACTTCCCCAGAGTTTAGCATATTATTAACATCCTCCAAAAAGCCTTCTTCTTTTATCTATTCGCAATTAAAATAGTTTATTAACAAAATTGATTTAAACATGAAATACTCAAATCCATACATATAGAACACTAACCTGAGATTCAATAAATAAAAAGACCATATGTAAATCAGGAGTACTTGATTTTCTTAATAAAGTTTTTAAATCTTCGCGCCATTCAGTTTTTCCATATGTTCGACTCATTTCAACCTGGTTTAAACAAAACATGTATAACATAGCGTAAAATACAAAATATCGGAATATAAAAACTTTAGAATAAAAACAAAATAATTTATGACATAATTTCCTACAACTTATTGAGGATAACAATATAAGAAAGGAATGGTTACATTTACTCTTTGTACAATATACTAATGCAAATATAACTAGTTTATACGAATCATATACTAAAAATGGCAACCGCCGAGTTTTATGTCGGCTCTTATCGGTAAGAGCAGTTATCCGATAAGACAGTAGAGTTCACAATTCAAAAGCACTTGTTTACAAGTTTACTTAAATAAAGAATGATATACAGAAGCAAGCGTTACTTTGCGGAATTGCATATTACAGACACAATTACAGAACTACTTTGCTACAATCCGCGCGGGCTAAGCGAACGTATGCAAAGCTTATGCACATTAACTTTGCCTGCGTTCGCTTGGCCCGCGCGGAATATACCAAAGGATAGTACCCGGCAATAAATAATGCACATCGAGTCTTAGAGAGAGAAATCGGCTAGATTCTGCTTCATAGAGCATCATCTCTGTTGCACAAACTTCGTGTGACAGTGACAGCGCTCTACGAAACCGAACTGGTCGGCTATTTTCTTATAAACATCGTTGTGCATTATTTAATGCCGGGTACTATAGTTCTGTTATAGTTTCTGTTTCTTAAATAAAGAATATTTTGAATGTGAATTTTGTATTGAATGATCATGATTTCTAATTCATATTGGCATATAACAATCAAAAAATGCAATTTATACAAGACCTGGAAGAGATCATATTCATTGATGTGTGCGGCGAGACGTGTGAGCGATTGCCGCCCAGAACCGCCCAGTCCTACCAACAGCGCGTGGGAGCGCGGCTGAGTCAATACACGGCAAATACGCGACACGTGCTCTATTGCGAACCTAGAAATGTTCATTAAGTGTGTATGTAATTCCTAAGTAGCAGATTTTAAATAAGCAATACAACAGAACTAACTACTTTGCTATAATCCGCACGGGTTAAGCGAATGCATGCAAAGCCAATGTGTATGAAGCAGGCAAAATCTACGCACCTTATACATGAAGGACAAGCCACCACATGCAACCCCAAGGCGATGCCGATTTTTGCATTACGATTTTTGTCGTGGAGCCTATCCTCCTGATGATGCTTCGGTTTCGGGGCGAAACGATCGTCGAGATTGTGGTGGTGGGTGTGTGTGCTGCTTCTGTGTGCGTTGTTGCTGGTGAATTGCGCCTTGGGGTGCATGTGGTGGCTTGTCCTGCATGTATAAGGTGCGTAGATTTTGCCTGCTTCATACACATTGGCTTTGCATGCATTCGCTTAACCCGTGCGGATTATAGCAAAGTAGTTAGTTCTGTTATATTGCTTGTAATATGGAATTCCGCAAAGTAACGCCTGCTTCTAGAAATCAGATTTTGATATTATGACAATATTCTTAATATCTCTTTACGAGTACTGCTATTCATTTTGAATATTTTGGTAGGTGATATTGGTTCTGAAATAAATAACGACGCATTCGTCTAGGCCATATTAAAATTTTCCTCCTATTATTAATTTATACCAAATTTAATGATATTTCATTTCAATATTGCTTATATTTATGACTTGGTTCAAGAAATCTTTAGTATTAGTTATTAGTTAATTACATTACTTAGGAGGGTGCAGCAATACATGACAATTATAAAATCAAGGCTAAATTTAAATGAAATTAGTAATAAGTTGTTTATTTTTAATAATTATACACTACATATCATCATAAACAATAAAAGACTAAATAAATCTACATACAGATATGAGAAAATCAACAACAAAGATTAGCTACCAGTAAACAATTTTTAATATATTATTATTTATTACCTAAAAAGCACGAGATTCATTGGCTTCTTAGACATGTTATTGAATTCTACGAGATAAGCGTCTACGGTTGCATTTAAATGATCCATATTTGTCGTCTCCATATAAAAACGAGTGTCCGCTTTTGGATTTGCAAAATCACAATAAATTAAGTTACGCAAATGTAGATCTGTAATCTAAAATACAATCAAATGATTAATCGACCAGCATATAGAATTTGGTTAATATTAAAGCCGTAAGCAAACCGTATGATTCGGTACTAAGTAACGGGTGCGCTATCTAGTACCGAGTACCGAATCGTTACTCACGAATGCTATTCGTTACTAGTCACTCGCATCTTTCGTATCGCTACGTATTAGTAACTACATAATACGGTACCTAATCTGTGAATGTGTGCTGTCGGTGAATTTAAATGAACCTTACGAAGAACAATGTTTGTTTTTTTATTGTTGTTTATTATGCCCCTTAAAATAAATATTTTTAAATTATTTGAAATCTCCTTTAAAATATTTTTTTAATCATATTTTATGTTAAATTTCATTCGCAAATAATATCTATTTTATTTATTTATTTATCTTCAAGGGAAACAAACAGTACATGAAAAACTTAATAGCTAGGAAAAAAATATATAAATCACATAACCAATAAAGTTTCCACTAGTTATAACACAGTTAGAATAATAAATCCATTTCAAAATCCAGTAGATTCCGGATACAATTTACTTGTGCTTTTAATTATTCTACAATTCTTTATTAAATCAAGATTTTATAAAAAAAATGAAAAAATTCGTCTTACGCAGTCTGGTATGCAAGTAAGTAAGTAATATGTCGCGCCGATATCATACCGTACAGGAATACGACTCGAGACGTTACTTTAATGCTATGGTATCAAAAGTAACGAATAAAGTACCGATACGATAGTAACGAGTACTACTTGTTGTAGTAACGAACACGTACGGGTACGCTTTTTGTCGTTACTCTTACACCTCTAGTTAATATATCGTCAAAGCTTACCTTATCACCAGACCCATTAAGCAGTCGTGACAGTAATTTATCGAACTCATCATTGAGGTAGAGACGTGTGGACTCTTTCAGACACTGCACTAACCAGTGTCTATCCGCATCTTCAGTCAATCGGTCAGAGAAAACACGAAGACATTCGTGAACCCATAATCGTTTTATAGACTGAAGGTCAGGTGTTACTTCTGGTACCGACAATAGCACACCCTAGGATTTGTAATGAAATATAAATTTAATAAAGCTTATAATTTACGACGAAAAAATGCGGTTAATAATACTGGAATCAAAATCTATCTAGAAAAAAAGTTAAAAAAGTAGAGTATACGTACCAATATAACTTTGGAGAAATCTCTTAAGTTAAATGTATAGTGAGATTTAGACGGTGTTGGCAATAAGTTTAACCTACATTGTTTATATACTTCTAGTGTAGCAGATACTATTTCGTCTATACAGGGATCGAAGTCTTTTGAAAATCCTCTGAAAAAACAATTCAAACTTCTAACATACTTTACGATGAATTTAATTTTGCTACAGTGCCGTTATAATTTGTTTTATTACAAACGACGGTTTTTAGTTTATTAATTTTTATTCTACTTACTGAATTCTGATCTTAACTACTTCAATTCCTTTTCTAAATCATTTTGGAAAACTTTCTATTTTATAATAAAAGCTCACATCATGTATATTATTACAGTGTATGTTTTAACATTATTTAAGAAAGCGCTTTACTATTGGATTCTTCACACTCGTTATTATAAATTTAATAACGTAGTTTTCCAATTAATCTTACTCTCAATTTTTGCTGATGCTGTGAGGATTATATAGTAAAATTTTAATACGCCCACGAATCCCATTTAACTATGGTTTCCTACAACTTACTTAAGGACTTTCATAGTTTATTATTCGCTTTTATTGTGACCAATATAACTAAACTGTGTTGGTTTCTAAATAAAATTTTAAAAATTATTTAATAATTCAACTTTTGACTATAGTCCATTGCAAAGTATGAGATGACCGTTTAAGCTTACTTTATTTTTCGAGATTAACTTATAAATTTTGCTATTTATATATGTTGTACGTACCTCGTATCCAAATGCCATAACATTATTCTGCCGAAGATAACTTTAAGTGTTTCGTCATCAAACTCATCGATGCAGAAGAATGAGAAATGGCGCGAAAATCGAGGCGTTATCAGCTTAGCGCCTGGAGTGGGCTTACCCATTGCGCACATGAACTGAAACGAAACGATGAATCAACATCATGAAACTAGAAGCGGCTATATAAGCATGATAAAACTGATAATAAATTACATTTACAATAAATTGAACTTTTAATACATATTATGAATACTTAAATCACAATTTGTATCACTTATCAAAGGAAATTAACGAATCCACACTAATATTATAAATATGAAAGTATGTTTATTTGTTTGCCCTTTGCACCGAGTTTTACACTCGGAACAAAGAATCGATTTATCTCGGCATGAATATGGTTGTAAGGCTGTCTCATTTTTTGATTTCGGTACTAAAGTCCAAAGAAGCTGGTATAGAGTATGTAATATGATATAAATAATTATAAAGATATGAGAACAATAGTAAGGTTATATCATCATTTCGCAGTACAAGAACCAGATTAATATATTCATTTTTTTACAAAAAAAAATCAGTTTTTTTGTGTTGAGTTTACTTATTCTATTCAAAACATCATTCAATCGTACCTGAACATCGGTGAGATGCATCGCAACATTGGTCTTACGATCGTACCACAGTCCAAGATCGATGCCCTGACGCAGAACTTCGATAGGCGGCTGGGCCCCGTAAGTCTCTGCTTGAGGCATACTGACATCGTCTACGAATACCACGCAATAGCATCCGATCGGAGGTCCAAACACACCTATTTTTAAAAAAAATTATACGATTACTTATAATACAAATTTAATGTTTACAAAAATATGAATATAATCAAATCTATTTAGCCGCCATATGGATCAAAGGTGTGTCAAATTGGTATAATAGGTTTCACTTAAATTATTTTTACCCCAAAGCAATATATCTTAGATATGATCACAAAATTCTTAAAACGTAATAATTCAAAAGTAACAACAAAATAATTTTATTATTACTTTTGTATTGTGGATCTTCGCAAAGTAACTCTTAATTCTATAAATTATTTCGTAAGAATTCAGTTAAAGGATAAACACCTACCAAGCTCTTAAGATTTTTTTTTAATGTCTACGAGATGAATTAAAATTCTTTTCTTGAGATGAATTAAAATTCTTTTCTAGGAAATGCGCAAGGGACCAGAAAAAACAATTACATGATGCATATAAAATACCAAATATTAATAAATTAAATTAACTTGTAGACAATGCCCTTCTTTATTCTTAGCTCTACTGAACTAAGTTGTTCAGAAATTAAAATAAAGTTGTGTATTTTACTAAAGAAGTGAAATGTGTATTATTTATAACTAGAGCTTGTAGAGCAATTCTATTTAATAAATTCATATTCAATAATACCTTTCCTTCTTTTATCCAGTTTGCCCATAATGATATCTTGGGTCTGATTACAATTTGTTTGGGCTGAGAATGCCATTATTAGGGCCTTGTAAACTTTTGTATCCACTCTTTTCACTAAATAATCCTAAAATATATGAAATATATGATAGTTAATATAAGACATATATTTTACTTGATATTAGGCAGCCGTGTGGTATCCGGCAGAATAGAATAAACCAGCCTGCTTTTTACCGACATGTCGTCAGAGGCGACTAAGGTAAGTGCCATGTGGTATCCGGCTGCGTAGAATAGACCAACCTCATTTCTTACCGAGGTGCCGTAAAAGGCGACAGTGATAAGTTGACGTCAGGCAGATGGACGGTCGTAAAATACGTAGCCAAATCAAGTGACAAAATGCTTGTAATATGTTGTGCCGACCTCACTTAGAGTGGGATAAGGGCAGGAGAATGATGATGTTAGTTAATATAAATTTAACAGTCAGGTTTCATTATCCAATATAGATTGCTATAAATTTCTATAAATCTCGATCGCAATAATAGCGATAATAACTATGATAAAGATGTTTTCTTATTGTATTATTTTTAATCTTCTTCTTTCTCAACTTTCTTCTTTATCAACTGATGGACGTCCATTGCTAAACATAAGTCTCTTGATGGACTCTCCATAACATACGATCTTGTGCCGCTTGAATCTGGCAGATCCCTGCGACCTTTTTGAGGTCGTCAGTCCATACATACATAGTGTTGGTAGACCCCCTACGAGATGGACTGACGACTGGACTGATATTTTTGATCATGAATTATGATATTAAACAATGGAATAAGCATTTAAGACACCGCAATACAGCTCGCGCTAGACGAAAGCATTTACGATCAAGGCATTTATTATCTTCACATTCCTCCGATTGATTAAAAAGAAAGTCAGTAGAAATTGCATAACGTATTTAAAAGATGCCACTAAAGCGTCGATTCGACGAATACTCGATTTTACGACTGTCCCGTTGGCCTTGCCTTTAGTTCCACGGCTCGCGGGTTCGATTCCCGCCGAGGATCAACATTTTCTAAATATAAACTGATGATTCTCCGAATCTGGGTGTACTTATGTATTTAAGTATATATTTAAAATTATATTTATCACTTGTCTGTAACCCATAACACAAGTATTTTGTTACACACTTTGGGCCTATCAGTCCTCCACTACACGTCGCCCTAAGCCGTGGTCCGGCCTCACAGGAGGCACCCTTAGGACGACGTTCCCCGACTTAAGTAGAGCTTCTGCGCTCTACTCCCTGCATTTCGCAACCTCGACGATGCTTCTGCGCTCGCCCGTCCCGCCCGGTGACGCTGTAAAAGCCATTAGGGCTAACAGCATACAGTCAGTTCGAAAAAAAAATACACACTTTGGGGACGGATAGACGTGTTATTGTCTCTTATGTTAAAAATATAATGATAATAGCAATGATATCAGGACAGGCTTAATGGTAACAAAGTTATTTGTATGTTGTGTTGTATACGCACAATGATGTATGAAGACTTTCCGGTTCCGGTGGGGCCAACCATCATGACAGCCTTATGATGTGTCACCAATAATTTGAACAGCGCCAAGTAGCGTACACTGTCTAAAGTCGTCACTAAGATCTGATTAGGAGGCGTGTCGCGGCTTATGGGAGGGGCTGCCACCACATCGTCTTGCCATGGCTTCCATTTGCCTTTGCCCTTAAATGTACATCACTATTATATTTCCGCGATCTTTATAACTATTGCTTGTACTAAAACAACCTATTTATAGACAAACTAGCTTTACTCAACTTTCATGTAAAAAGCCCTTAATTATAGACTGTTTCAATTCTTGAAGGAAAAATGAGAAATTATCTATCCTCTATATTAGCATATAAGCTTCAATCGTACCAATATCGTCAATCCATCGGTTTAGTCGTGAAAGTGTAACAGATAGACAGACAGGCTTTAGCATTTATAACATTAGGAAGGATTTCATTCCAAGGATTCAAACCTTTTCGGGGAATTCTTTTTCCAGGAGTCCCCTAAATAACATATCGAATTTGGGCCGACCATCACTCTCCAACGTCGCTCCAATAGACCAAATCGCAGAAAAGAAAAATACTCCCTCAAATTTTGCAAAGTCAAGACTACACAGAGGGCGCTTCAGTAAGTGTCCCATTTTTAATATTATTATATAATAATTAAATTACCAATTTCGTCAATCCAGCGGTTTAGTCGTGAAAGTGTAACAGATAGACAGACAGACTTTAGCATTTATAATATTAGCAAGCATGTTCATTTCTCTTTAATTTATTTTCGCAGTTATTTGCGCCCTTTGCTACTATCCAAATTTCATTGTGCGCCTAAACGTGCACATTTCGGAGTAAGCAAAATAGCGAAAATTTTCATTGTATACAACTTTAACTTGTGTATATTTATATTTTCCATTTGTTTTGAGAAATAAATGTGTTATATTAATTTTTTTGGCACCAATGTTTAAGATCCCGTGCTCAAAATGTGTTTTCAGATAAACTTATAAAGAGACACACAGTAAGGAGTCTTTTACTTACGACTTAGGTTATTTATAACTTTAACACTGCCTGTAGTGTTATGGAAGCTACGTTATGAAATTAACATAATCGAAAAACTAAACTACGCAAAAAAAAACGCAACCCTCACCTCTTTGATAAAACGATAATCGTAGACCGTGCCTTCCTTTGGAATTGTAAATATGTACGTTTTCTCCGGTTTCGAAATTTCTTTAGGATAACCCAATGTTTCAATAACCTATAACAAGGTTTTATTTCCATTTTATTATCATTTCGAAATATAATCCAAGATTGCTATTCTTTCTTTATAATTTTATTTTAAAAAACTTTCAAGGGTTTAATTGCGATTTTGTAGCCTAATATATCTCGTAATGATGCTTCGGTTACAAGGTGAAACGATTGTTGAGATTGTGGTAGTGAACATGTGCAGTGCTAATTAGTGCATAAGGCATAAATATGGATAGTACTCTCTCACTCTACACTCTCTTATTAGCATGACATAGATTTATTCCATTCGTCGATTTCAGCTAATTTAATAATTTTTTTTTTGTTATGGAACTTCGCAAATTAATACAAAATTCTATAACTTTCAAGACTTATTTTACCGTTTAAACAATCAATGGCACTAAATAGGTGAATATTACAAACCTTTTCGGGGAATTCTTTATCCAGGAGTCCCCTAAATAACATATCGAATTTGGGCCGACCATCACTCTCCAACGTCGCTCCAATAGACCAAATCGCCGAAAAGAAAAATACTCCCTGAAATTTTACAAAGTCAAGACTACACAAAGGGCGCTTCAATAAGTGTCCCATTTTTAATATTATTATATAGTAATTAAATTACTTTAATATACTAGGTGTGCCCGCGGCGTCGCCCGCATGGAAATCAGTGTAACGCAAAAATGTATTTAAGACGATTGAGATAAAACTCTAAAACTTCCTAAAGAATTTTACTATTTTTTATTAAAATAGCACAAAGATGCGTTTAGTAAATTTTGAGAAAATGCATCACATACAAACAGACAGCTTTTGGGGACTCTTTTATAATATGTATAGATCAGAAGGTACACGACTAAGAGACACGAGTTCTATTTAAAATAAATACCTCTAGTTGAGCTCTTATATCGAGGTCCGATAGCTGGTCTACATATTTCTCGTCTTGAAAGTCGTCCATAAATGTATCAAAAAGGTTCATGCAAGCGGTTACCAGATTACTTCGTGATGTTACATACATTTGCTAAAACAATTGCTATTAAAATATAATAAGTGGACGATTTAAAAAAATTTAAGGTCTGCCGTTTCAAAATTTAAACTTACCAAATTCAAAACAATAATGTTACAGCTATGAATAAAAAAAAAGTAAACTCATGAATTGACGTATTCAATTATTTAAAGCGGTTGGACGAGCAGAATAATATAGAACCTTTCCATAGAATTATAACTTGTAATAAATAATAGTAAATAATATCATTATTAAGTATTATTTTAGTCATTATTATTAGTTGTCTCTATTATCCAAAACCTATATAGACGAAGTCCAAAAGGTATTTTATAATCATGATGGAGAGAGACAAACATGTGCAAAAGTATCGTCAAAGATGCAGAAATTTGAGAACTATCGTTTGGAAAATGTTTTCAAACTACAGATTGAACCTCGACTTAAATAAAAGAAATATGAATATTTATGTACAGTATTTTCTACTCACAACTGAAATACCGTGATAATATTATGCTATATAACTCATCAAGCTGTCAATCGTATCAATACCAAAAATTACTTCGATCCGTTGCCCAGTTGCAACAATACACTTTCGGATGTATAATAATAGTATGGGTATGGATGGACACAATACAATGAAATACCTTAACTTTGCCAGACAGTTCAACGAGCCAAAGTAACGGCGACATGAATCGATTAAAGAGAATGCGAATATAATTTCGATTGAAGCCATGAAGTGTAGCCGGAAGCGTATTAAGCCACGACTCCATAAGGCACTTCCAGCCCAAGCCCTTTGGTTCCATGTAAATCATACCACAACGTGATACCTATAAGTTGAAATTATTTTGGGTATACGCTTCGTGCATAGTGATACATCTGTTTTTATTTTTTTATTTTATCGTTAAATGTTCTTCTTCCACTTAGTTTAATATTGTACCGTGCTCCATTTATTATTTAATTATATCAGAATCGAATATTTAGTTATTTTATTGCGATTTTTGCGAACCAAGTATGGACGTCTATATAGAAGGGGGTTTTTTTACGCGGTCGCCATTTAAACATAGTAAAACCAAATGCTGATAATGTGTTTCGTTCATTGCCATTTTAGAAATAGTCCGAAATTCGGCAACTTGTGTCGTTTTTTTATTTACATTTTGATTTTAAGATATCATGGACGTTATCGTGTCGGTAGTTACGAGGGTAACATCATCAACAGTGAATTATCTGTGTAACTTTTAATATATTTTATAATTATTTTATACATAAAACAATATATCAGTTATATTCTATCAAGCAATTGAGAACATTAAAACAGTGATATTTGTTTTGATTTGAAAATCTTATTGTGTTAACAGTACATACAGTTGCTGGAGAAGCTGCTTCGAGATCCATAGGCTCGAAGATGAGATTAGTGGTAGGTGCAAGCTGAATTATTTCCCCACTCATAAGGCACAGTTTCTTATTATCATCCAGTACTGTATTCAGGTTTTCTATCCAGATAGCGTCAACAGGGCCATCGAAAACTAACCACTTTCTACACAAAATATTGCTAATTAGTTTAATATCAACAGTAAATTATATTATATCAGAAGTCAGTGACCAAATTTATTTATCTGTTTAAGTTACGATTAGTCGCTGAAAATTCTTTTTGTTTTCAACTGATAAGCTGTGTCTATTGGGCATGGGTCTCTACAAGGAATTTTAATTCCCTACAGTCCTGAGTCATTTAAATTCAACGGTTACTTAATACGTTTGTGACATCATCTATTTAAAAGTTTCGTCCTTTGTTGCAAAAGAAATTTTGAAAATCAAACTACACATACAGAAAATAATAAAATTTTTAAACCTAAAATATAATATATTCAAAGTCTTATACTGACCAAATTGCAAAAACGTCTAAAAGTTTTATCCAATAGTCGACACGAAACTTTTGACGCTAAAAGAACTTAACCTATATTTGATTTACCAATAATATGTTACTTAAGGTGTTATATCCTGCTTAGTAGCTTACCAAACTTAAACTAAATAACTAAAAATTGTATGGACAAAGGGAATTTAAACCTTACAAAATTTCCTTATAAAACAGTTATAGTTACGAATTTACCTGTTATCATTAGTTGAAACGGCAAAAGCTCTATAGCTGACAGCTAGGATACCATCAGACCACTCGTGAGAGACAGGATCGAACTGTCCATACAGTTGTCCCATAGTTATCGATTTCGGATTTATCACGGTCCATTCTACTGCGTTTTCATCCATTAATCCCTAATATAAAATAATTTATTTATTTGTTTATGTACCATGAAAAAAACGTAAGAAAAACATTATCGATAAAAAAACAGAGTATAACGGTCAACTTATCCCTTTGACAGAGATCTCTACCAGCTAACCTACGAAGTGAGATTATTTAAAGTTAATTATTACATCTTTTTATTGAATCCTTATTTAATAAAAAAAAAAGTACATATAGATCATATACACAACATTAACATTATCATTGGTCGTTTTGCATCAATTGCTACATATGATCGTTTTCAAGTTAGCCAGGTGCTTAGGTTCCATTAAAAAAAAGCTTCTTTCCGCATTTATTTGCATTTAGAGCAAAGAAAAATTTGATTGTATTTATTTAGTAGCACTAATGTCTTCTCTTTAGTACTCATGTCATATCTAAATTAATTAATATAGAGGTCTTCGAATTTTATTATTTTTGAAGTCACATGTTTATTTAGTAAAGTCACATGTATAGTATTTACGTAAATATTTCAAAATATATTGATCTGAATCGACACTATCATCTCTAGTAGATTAAAAAAAACTGTAATTTTGCTATTATAGTAAGTACCTTTTCAGAAACCAGTCCCAATGCATGACCAAGAGCATGACAGCATTTGGTTTTCCCGGAAAAAGGAAAACCAACCAACATTAAACCATGCCTTACAAGAATCATTTCGTACAATTGAAGAACCTACAAAAGAAATTACTATTGATTTTAATTTACGTGTGACATGATTTTACATAAAAGCTTTAAATTAGTGTGATGAATTTACTCAACTGGCAAATAAAATGGAGCCAGGCATAATTTTCGATATCGTTTACAATTACATATTTATATAACTGGATTCAGTCAAAGTTAATATACACGTATACTGCTCTCTAGAAGATAATTCATTTCAATAACATCTATTCTTGAAAACTTTGGCCAGCTAGGTAAACATTGAGATCTTTAATTGCAAAAATGGGTACGATGTTTTCTATCAATTATATCTTTGTATTTTTTTTTGGAATTATCGAATTAAATTATATAATATATTTGGGCATAATTGAAAACAATAATGTCAACAATGAATGGTTAAAATTATAACATATTTTCTGATAACAAATAACTTACCTTTTCTATAAAGAAATCGTTAGCTTGCAAATTCAGAGGTACACAGACTTCTTTCAAACAAGCTACTAAATGCGGAAGGCCTGCTTGGGGCAATGGTAACCCAGGGAATAAGTCACCAATTATACCCTAAAATTGATTTATATATTTTACAAATTAAAAAATGTTGCAGTTTCGTAGTGGAACATGATCGCGTCATAGTCGCAAACTCTACTAAACTTAACTCTACTTAAACGTACAATTTTGATTATAAAATGATTTATAGAAGCAGGCGTTACTTTGCGGACTTCCATATTACAGAAACTATAGCAGAACTACTTCGGTATAATCTACGTGGGTTAAGCAAATGCATGCAATGCTAACTATAGGCTCCACGACAAAATCGTAATGCATTAGGATTTCGAGCCTATTCTCCTGATGATGCTTAGGTTTCGGGGCGAAACGATCGTAGAGATTTTGGTGGTGGTTGTGCATTGTTGCTGGTGAGGCGTCTTGGGATAAGTGTTGTGACTTGTCCTGTATGTGTAAGGTACGTGAATTTTGCCTGCTTCATATTCAAATTCAAAATATTCCTTATTAAAGTAAACTTGCAAACAAGTGCTTTTGAATTAACAAAATCTACCGCTGGTTCGGAAAGCTGTTTCTACCGAGAAGAGCCAGCAAGAAACTCGACAGTTGCTCTTTTCAAATACACTTCTTCATACACTTAGCATTGCATGCATTCGCTTAACCCACGCGGATTATAGCAAAGTAGCTAAGATAGTTAATAACGATTAGTACCCGCGACTACTTATGTATCGACTGCAATGGTAAATTCAGTTCTACCAAATTGAATCAAGATTATTCCAGCAGATTAGCTGTGAAAGCGTAATAGACAGACAGATAGATTTTTGCATTTTTAATATTAGCATTGATAACAGATCATAATTATAACTTTGTATATTCTGTGTATATATAATGTGTCGATTTGAAGTACTCAAATGAAATATTTACCATGAAAAGTGGTACGTCGTGCTCTAAGAATTTTGGAAGGTTAACGTCCTTGATAGAACGTAATAGAATAACGTCTTCCACTTCATCGGGATATCTCAGTTTGAGCGCACCGGCTGCACGGAGAACCGATTTCACAGCCCGCATACCTTAACAACGTTATAATTCTAGTAACCTCTGTCGGCAACGCTAACGAATTTTATTTTTATACTCCAGTAAACTTTGGAAATATAAATGGGTTTACGTATGATAAAAAATTATGAAATTAATATATAGTAGTTAGCGTTAGTTTGCGGAATATCGTAGTATAAAAGTAATGATAGAGTTACTTTGCTATAATCCGCGTTTGCAAATATCCTGTTATTAATTCTGCATGTATAAGGTAATGTAAGGACCAGATTTTGCTTCCTACACAAAGTATTACATTGATTTTCTTAACAAACGCGGAATAACGCAAAATAACTCTATCATTACTATCGTATGATAAAAAGGAATATTTATATCATGTAAATTATCTTTTGTTCTTACTAGGCATTGAACTAGTTTCTATAAGTAAAAACATAAACATAAAAGCTTTATAACTTTTAGTAGTTGTATATTGTAAATGATAGTGTAGATATGTTAGTATATTTAATAACGGAAATAAAATAGTGTTCATTTTGTTTTTTGAAATATTAATAAAATTAAATTCTTTAATAAAATTAAAATATACCGTAATCGTAGTGACTTTGGGACGAAAGTTGCTCCGAACAAAGCTTGTATGTGGCGACGATTTTTACGGCAAGGGGCTTCGCATTTAAATACCCAAACGCGTAGAGCTCTATCTCTGATATCAACACATAGTCGGGAACCATCATAGCCACGGAGCGGAAAAGGGCCTGCCGACAGGTTACAAACATATCAATTAAACTATTAAATTAATATTGTAATAAAATTCTTAAAAAATATTGGTTAGAATCTGTGTGTTACGACGCCTATAGGGAATACAGTTTGTTCCGCGCAAACGTGCGGACTGATGAAACAACCTCCGGGGGCCTGAGCCCGGCGCCCCAGCGTTTCAACCTACCTTATGCGGCCGTTAGCTGTATGTGGTCCGGCCCCGTGAGTCACTGCGTGTATATGTGTACGTGTGTGTGTGTGCTTGTATGTACTTGGCCGATTCCTGAAACCTTTGACTCGCCTCTGCACTCTTCCACGGACACGTAATGTCTGTTTCTCCCTGAGTATACACTTCACTATATCGGCTAAATAACACCCGGTGTGGAAACAACCTTCGTAAGGTCACACATTATTGAATCGTCCCTATATCGGGGAATAGTAACCAACGCGCACCAAAACCGTAGACGGTCGCGTCCTATCAAACACTTCACTGGTTAAACGCGTCACTAAATCTGAGAATAACACCCGAAACGCAAAATTACACGTGTGCGTTATAAGGGAATGCCGTATACAGGCGCACGCGGCCTGTCCTCATCGTGTTTGAAAAGTTACTAGCGGTCGGTCGCGCGCGTCAGGAATTGAATCCATAAAACGTCCTTGATTTCACCGGTCGCGTCTCCGGCGGGCGAGTCATTTTATTCAAAACACAGTTTTAGCAAGAGATTTTTGATGACGGCGTGTTAATATCATTAAACGTCAAAAGCTACAATTGTATCTTTGACAAAATTAATATCAGATATTTTTGAATGATAAATAAGTATGCATAGTCATTAAATAAATTATCATTAAATGTAAAATGTTTCTTAATCGGTATAGTATGTATTATTAGTACGGTTTATAATATATTTAAATTATTAAAGGTCACGAAGACATTTCGTACTTTATGGGGTATTTTACTGTTTATCTGTGTTAAACAGTTCATGGATTAAGTGCAAAGATCAATTTATAACTATTAAAAATTTTGAGGCGGTAGTCATTTACTTTACTTAAAGATTATATTTTTTTAAGTTTAGGAGACTTTTATACAGTATACAAAAATTCCTAAAAATTTTCTCCGTGGATACGTCATATAGGTATTTTGATAATATATTAAAGAACAAAAATGGACATACACATGGGCGTAGCGAGTACGGGCAAGGGGGGGCAGCTGCCCCGCCTTACATTGAAAACTGTAACTTTGAAAAACTGACAACTCACAACAAAGTGACACTATAAAAGGCTTGCATAGTACAGGCTTTACATAACATATGTAAAAATATGTAAATATTTAGTAAAATTAATTAATTAATTGATATTAAAGGTATACAGTAATGACAAAAAAGTAATAATATTTAATATTGATAAATATCTAAATCTACTAAAACAATATAGTCTATGATTTCTTGCTGCAAGTATAGAAGATTCTGAATAAATATTACCTTTAAATTGTCTGGCAATTCAGAACGTCCAGCGTAACCTGGATTCATAGTAATGAAAACGGCACAAGACTTATCCAAATGCAGCAAAGTTCCTTCGAACAATAGTTCCGTAGCGCCTGAATTAATTCCACGCTGGATGGACAGAATTTGTTGCGCAACCACTGACAACACTTCGAGATCAATTCTGTTGAACTCATCGAAGCATGACCAAGCACCACATGATGCCAAACCCTATAAGTGGGTGACCATAGTAAAATAAATATAATAAAATATATATGATTTTATACTTGAATATTCGTGGTTTGAAGACATAATTATAAATTATTAGTTTCGGGTACATACCACGGTAATTTGTTTTTGATTCGCCGATATTTCGACCCAGTTGCATGGATCGTGGTCACGACGGAACTCATAATCCGGTCCGTACCGGCTAGTAATTAATGATTTTATACTTGAATATTCGTGGTTTGAAGACATAATTATAAATTATTAGTTTCGGGTACATACCACGGTAATTTGTTTTTGATTCGCCGATATTTCGACCCAGTTGCATGGATCGTGGTCACGACGGAACTCATAATCCGGTCCGTACCGGCTAGTAATTAATGATTTTATACTTGAATATTCGTGGTTTGAAAACATAATTATAAATTATTAGTTTCGGATACATACCACGGTAATTTGTTTTTGAATCGCCGATATTTCGACCGAGTTGCATGGCCAGTTCCGTCGTGACCACGATCCATGCAACTGGGTCGAAATATCGGCGAATCAAAAACAAATTACCGTGGTATGTACCCGAAACTAATAATTTAAAATAAATATGAATATAAAATTAAATTTCTTGAAAATAAATAATTTTGCCGTGTGGTATCCGGCTGAGTAGAATAGACCACCCTAATTTCCTACCGAGATGTCGTAAAAGGCGACTAAAGTAAGTTGACCCACCGTGTGGTATCCGGTTGAGTAAAATAGACCACGCTCTTTCTTAAAATATGACTAAGGTAAGTTGACGTCAGGCAGGCGGCCGGTCGTAAAATACGTAGCCAAATCATGTGTTGTGGAAACCTCAGTTGGAGTAGTATAAGGGCAGGAGGATGCTGCTTGAACATAAATAATTATTTTATTATAACTTTAATATACCACTAACTTAAAGAGGAATAATTTTATCCACGTCAATACACAATATTAAAAAAAGAATATGAGTCGTTGGTAAAAAAGGCGTAACGCAGAATATGCAATAGTGGCCATGCGAGTTGTTATTCGACATATTTTTCATAAAAAGGTTTAATAAACAATTTTTTTTTTCATTATGTCATTTTTCCAGATTTCATCATATTAATAAATACGGTACGAGGGGCTGCCGTCGAGAACTTAGCTTAAATTGAACGAGCAACTACTTTTATATAATATACAGTCAGTGTTGAAATCAACGCTCGAAAAAAACAAATATCATTTGGTGTTCTATAATTCGTCAATAGAGAATAACTATGGAACGTTAACAGTAAAGTATACTGTCCGTAATACAAAAGTAATAATAAAATTATTTTGCTATAATCCGCGATACAGTAAATAGAAAAAATATATAGTGCTAAATGTATAGTGGACTATACGTTTTTTCATACCCGTTACATGCAGGATTCGTAAAAACAGGATTTAAAAATACTGTTAAACAGAGGCTGATACAGAAAGCCTATTATACCGTGGAGGCTTACATTGAAGATAAGAATGCGTGGATATAGCTGCTCTTTGACCTTGTGCAGGATAGCTATGACAAAATGTAATTAGTATTAAGAATCTTCTTTTTTAAAAGAGCTCCACCGAGTTTCTTGCTGGCTTTTCTCTGTAGGACGGCTTTCCGAACCAGCAATAGAGTTGACGATTCAAAAGCACTTGTTTACAAGTTTATTTAAATAAAGAATATTTTGAATTTGAATTTGAATTTGAATTCACTACCACAATCACGTCAATCATTTTCCCTCGTAACCAAAGCATCACACGAGATAAAAGTCCGTAACAAAATCGCAAAGCATCGTACCTTAAAGAACTTTCCAAGAGCGAGATAGTCGAGCCCGTCAGAGCAGTTGAATACAACGCATTGTTTTGCGACTGCCTTTGCCAAGTCTTTGGTGGTCTCTGTTTTACCTGTTCCCGCTGGCCCTTCAGGAGCACCACCTAGAGTGAAAGCAGTACATACATTTATTATGTAAATTTCAAACTATCTCATACCCACATTATCGGTGATACGTTCTCAAATTGGACTATAACAACAAGTGTATTTTGTATTATAACCTAATGTTAGAATATTTCACGATAAACACTGACGTCATATTCTAATAGCAAACAATAAAACTACACAAACTATCATAATTATTACACGCTTAAAACTAAGCTCTAGTTACTTGATCAAATAATGATATAACCTTAAGGAACAAAAATGATTATGAACGCATTGTAAAAACGTGTCACCTCACATTGCCCCGCCTTAAACTAGTACATGGATACATGTATACTATACTATACAATAATCTACCAGTACATTTAAGGTCACAATCGTTGTTAACTTTTAAGGGCAGTATTTATAAGTGGCTTTTGGAAAAGTGTTTTTATTCTGTTAGTGAATACTTAAATGAACCTAAAGTGTAAAAAAGTTACGATTTCCAACAATTATAAATTTTTGTTATTGTACTAAGACTTTTTCTATTAACTTTTATTTATTATTATTACTGATGTGAATTATTATTATTATTATTATTTGTTTTTTATTGGTAATTATGTGTCTTTATAGATATTTGATAAGCGTTTTTTGTATTATATTTAAAAATAGGTATTATAATTTGCATGCTATTTAATAGTAAAATAAGCAAATATAAATAAATAAATATAAATGGACCAAACTTAAAATCGAACTGCCTTTGTTTAAATTCTTAAGCTCTTATTATACCAATTCAATTTTTAGTTATCATTTTTTGTCTCTAAAGCAATGTACATTGTAGTGTTGTGTAGTGGGGGATCGAGAAGTCTCGTTGTGTTAAAGTCCTAACAAAGAAATACTATCTCTTGCCAAAGCATATTAGATATGAATATAACATCATCCGTTTTAGACAAAAACGGTCTGTTTCGTATCCCTGCATCGTAGTCGGTTTAAGGCGCTGAACAGAGCCAAATAGGCTGACTTTAAACACGTTTTTAACAAAAGCTATAGGGATGACGATTACAAGAAAAATATATGTTAATATACATCATATCTCAGAGAGAATGTAAGATTTCAAAACATGATTACGATACTTTTTTTCGATAAAAAAAATTGGTAAATAGATCTCTGATTTTTACTTTAGTCGTAAATATCTCTAATATTTATCAACAAAAATTTATAAAATTAATAAGACTAATAAATCATTATAATATAAAGAGAATGTAAGATTTAAATTTTGAATTAATTAAGATATTTTATTCAAATTAAATATTTTTTAGAAAATAGCAAAACTGAAACGAGTCATCGTCTCGCTTCTCTTTTACATCTACGAATATAGACAGTGATCGCTGAGGCGCGCTGCTATACGGACGTGTGTCGCTAGCTGCCGCCTTTTGTGACTATTCCTTGTTAATAATATGTCTTTTTTTAGGTGTTTAGTTATAGTTTCAGCATACTTAGTTTTATAAGATTAATTAGACATAAGTTTTGTAAATAAATTGTACAAAAAAAGTTTGGATAAAATAGTGTACACCTACAATGGGTGTTAAAAAATTAAGTGTGTCGCTACGCCGTCGCAGACATTGTGGGCGTGGCTTATATGCCGAAATCTGAATTTACGCCAGCTCTGTTCAGCGCCTTAAGTATATACCTAGATTCAAGTGCAACGCCCCGAAAAGCGTCCTGAAACATCTGTCAGTGAGCGGAGTAACGACCAGCCGGCCAGTGTTCCCCAGGTACTCGTAGCCATACATCAGCTGCGAATTGATCATGCGCGTCGCTATCTGCATGGTGCTGTCTTCTTCTTGCAACTGGGATAATGATTGTACAACTTTATAAAGCAATAACTAACTAAACTAATACATATTTAAATGATTAATGCGAAAGTGTAAACTGCTGGAACAATATTCCTAAAATATACGATTGAAAGCTTATACCAGGCTAAGATATAGAGTAAAACATTTCACATTTTTCAGTATCAGTTAATAATTCAAAATCTAAAAAGTTAATGTAATTAAATAAGAATTAACAGCTAGTTTTTTTATAGTAAAACCAGCTGTCGGGCAACGAGTTACTGTAGCTCAGTGTAATTTCGAATTTCCCTAGAAACATTGATATATTACCAAATTTGTACGCAGTTACCTCCCAATAATATCTTATCTGCGACAGCCAATTGAAATCGTTGTCCAGTTGCACGTTAAAATCTATCAACTCCATCAGTACATCTCTAGCGTGTACGTCCAACACTACGAGAGCTCCTGTAAAATTCTGATTTTTCAGAATAAGTAAGTAATGCCGTGTGGTATCCGGTTGAGTAAAATAGAACACCCTCTTTCTTACCGAGGGGTCGTAAAATACGACTAAGGTAAGTTGACATCAGGCAGGCGGCCGGTCGTAAAATACGCAGCCAAGTCATGTGACAATATGTTTATAACACTTTTTTCCGACCCCACTTAGAGTGGGGTAAGGGCAGGAGGATAATGATTTCAGAATAAGTAAGTAAACAATAAAAGTAAATTATATACACACTACTAGGCAAAAGTTTGAAGATAAAAATATGGTGAGTATGTTTTATTATTTACTATTGTATACAACGCACAATGCATTGCTCATATGATTTTATGACTTTTTTTTAAGTTATAAAGAACACGTATAATTTTTTATTTTAATTATATGTTTGAATTACTACCAATAGTTTAAATATAAAAAGAATCAATATGGATCTGAGTTCGGAGTTGCAGAACTAACGCGATATTTCAATAGTTCTAGTTTTTTTTCAAATTAATATAATCTTTTAATAATATTTTTATTTCTTATTTTAATTAATATAAACGGTTTGTTACTAAGTGTGTATTTATATCCAGAGAGTATCATAAATTATTAGATTCGTTAATGTAATTAATTACCGAGAGTGATTCGATTCTGCAAGCTAAGTGCACCGCGCACCAGGTCGACAATTTTAGATATTTGATAATTACATTTGTCCCAGTATGCTCTCATAGCTTTAACACTTATGTGAATAGCTTCAGTTACTTCCGATGTCCAAAAGGTCATTGCTATACATTGTACCTATGGATAAGATTAGTGTTATGAACAATTAAAATATACAATAGCTTATATCGACTTCCATAGGTAATATTTCTGGATCCGAATAAAAAACAACGATTACTATTAAATCGGATTATAACTGACACTTGAAGGTCTTGTTCGAGACACAGAACAAAATGTAACTAGCCAAAATAGTTTAATATAGAACCTCCTGGGATCGTGTTACATAATTTTATAACCCCTGTCATACGCACTATGCCTTATCATCGTTCCCCTTAAAATAAATCGATCAATATTTTTGCTTTATAACAACCTTCTACACTTTACATACAATACGTTTACTCATCTTAAGAATATTCAATTATTATTATTCATCATTCTTCATCATTATTCATGTAACATATATTTAACATAATCTTCACAGAGTGCATTATTATAAGATAATGTGTTCTCTCCGCGTGCCCAAAGCCCCTTGGAAGATATAAATTACTATAAATAGATAGCAAAGTATTTAATGTTAAAATGTGGGTACTTTTTAAGAAGCTATATTTTTATTATACTCACAGCTTGCCCTGGCCAGATAAGAACCCACCGTTCGCGGGGACATTCTAAGTAGTTATCGTATGAAAGCGCCACCACGTGGTGTACTGATGCCTTCATTGATATCTCTAATTCTAACAACCACTTCTCCACCTTGAACCGTCAAAAAACTAATATTTATTCTTCCTACACTTCTACGTTCCGAAAATAACTTAAAACTGGTCATCATATTTTCGTCACTAGGTATCCAATCTTACAAAATATCCTAGAAACTTGTGATAAGCACCCAAATAAAAAGAATTTTACTTCTAAACATATTTCAAGTCTGCCTAAATTAATAAAATAAAACCGAATAAGTATTCATAAAAGAAAGTATTAACAAAAGAAACTACTACAAAAATAGGCCCAGATCAAAAGCAATCCGAGCTTATTATAGATTTATTATCCATAAATTCCTCAATATGTTCTCATAAATAAGATATGATTCAAATGTTTATTGCATCGGGAATAAAATAGTTCAAAAATTATAAAAATTACTTGTCCCCTTGCAGCCGCCGTATTTATTGTTATTGTAAGTTCTACAAGTTCTCCTTCTGAGGACTTCATGTGTGTTACAACCATGTCCTCTGTAAAGCTAAGCTTTGCAATACCCTCAAAGCACTTCTTGAGATGAGGCTGTACACTGTAAACAATAATATATCTAAGATGTTTCTTATGATTCCTTTCCATATACTGCATAAATGACGTGTTACGTGGCCTCGTAAACAACATTACATTATCAATCTTTTATATTTGATACTGTGTCTTCTCTGGAACTGTGTACTAAATATGTATTTTAAATTTTAATACTTATTAATCTAAAGCATATCTGTTATTTTAGCCTGTTCTTTATTATATGTAAAAACAAATTTGACCTAGGTAGAAACTAGGTACTTTGAAATGAAACAATCAAGTAAATCCATCCAAGGCATTTAAGCCGTACACTATCGAATCGAAGAATCGAAGAATATTGAAAAAGCATATTATAACAAAAATTTAGTAAAGGTTCTATTAAAAAAGAAATATTTATTGCTCAGAGACTTAGTTGTATGGCTATGATGAAAAGAGTTTTTAAAAAGTATATGACAAATCGTTGTTACGGTTTAGAATAAGTCGTCATAGACTCTATTCCATTCTTGTATCTATATTTTCATGATCTTATTTTTGATGGACTTCTATATAATGTTAAAATAGTTTTATATTGTTGGCTAGCACGTACCGCATAGGATCCTTCGTCTCAGAAAGTATTTCGAGAAGTTCATCGTTTGAGAGAAAGAAGAAGCGTGGGAAGTAGAGTCGTTTCTTCTCGAGATACGCATTCAGACCACGTTGGACCATCTCCAATAAGTTGTTCGATTTACGCAATCGGTCTAACATCTTATCTATCGTAATCACATCTAGTACACGTGGCTCCGTAAACGCAGCTTTCATAATTTCACGCCACATCTGTTATATTTCATTTAAAAAATGAGTTATGTTCTATATTACTTTAGTAATTTCAGAAAAATAAAGCGAAACTACTAGATATCAGTTCAACTAGAAATATCTATCATCGCCGCACAAATTATTTTCCATTTGGTCAAGAGACGTTTTGATCGTAAATCCTCACCACTTTTATATTGATGTGTAGAAAAGAAAATATATGTAGTTGCCTGTGTATCGTAACGATAATGCATGCTCTATTTAGATAGAGTTAAAATCAGCAGAAAGAGCGAAGGTCAGCAGCACAAGTCTATCTTCATTAACAAAATAATATGACATTGCTATAAATATAAAACTCACATATGTAAAGTAACCAAATACAAATATACAAATTTCATTTTACCGAAATCCATAAAATAAAACCCAAGCTTACAGTGGAATGATCGCTGTTTTGTTCTACGATAAAATGTGAATAAAGATTTTTGTTTAAGTGCTTAAAATATTGTGAACTCAATAGCGGCAATAATCTCAGTGTTGTAAATTCACTTAAGACGAAAGGATGTAACTTTAAGCAGTCAGGGAACGGACTATATTTGTTTAATATAAACCTTATCAACTGCGCTAAAACGACGCCCCTCCTCTGGTATTTGCTGCTGAATATCTGGAGACGAAAAAATTGGCTCCAAATACATCCAAGTTGCTTGAACCTTTAACCACTCATCCAAAATTTCCTGAAGGAGTACCAATTTCGCTTCCCAATCACTGTAATAGTATTTTTTTATATTATAACGCTTGTTGTGTACGAAACAGAGCAAGCGTTACACAAAGTATTAATAAAGCGTTACATAAAGTAAAAAATATGCATAAAACTTAGATATTATTTGGCTTAATAGCAGCCATCAATTATTTTTTCAGAAAATTCTAAAAAATTTATTGACCCACAATATATTTGATTTGCAACTAAAAAAATGTTAAGGAAATAAGATTTGATAAGTTCTGATGAATGTACATATAAAATCGTTTCTTACATAATTATTTCTTCAAACGGTTTTATGTATGGAGAGTTCTTCATCGTCTGTGTTTTAACAATATGGTCATCTAACAATAGCTGTATCTCATCAACACTGGACAAAATGTAAGTACCAGTATCTCTGGAAAAAAAGTAATCACTCAATAAACTTAAAAGTTTCGTGCAAAATAAACAATACATGTGAAATACGGACTTGTAAGGTAAAATGTCGAATCGAAGTTCGGCCCATTCTTTAATCATCTTATCGAGAGTTTTTTCAAGATTATTTTCTTTTGTCGCGGCCTCCGATATATTCTCGAACTTCTCGATATAATCAACTAGATTAAAGTCGATAACTTTTGCTAGGGACAATTCTTCATCAACTATTATTGGAAAACCAACGATATCTGATACTTTTTCCCAGTGCCTTGGTTTCATGCCAGGATTACCTAGTGTCTGAATGATTGGCATATGTGTCTTGAACTCTTCCATTTTAGCTCTGAAAATTAAATGAACATTCGTCTGTATGTATTACATACGCTATATTTCTGACTGGCATATTTATAGAATGTAGAATCTAAGGGTTATAAAATTATATCATTCATGACATATATGTACCTTACTGATTGAGCCAGTTGAAATGTGGCCGGTACTTCTTGAAATGATTTCTCCAATTTATATACGGTCTTATAAAAATAACTTACATCACCCTCTATATCTTCAGGGTCATAGCTTCCAACCTGGTTATACAAAATGTACATTTTCTTAAAATAAAAATTTAAAAGAGATTTTTCTAATCGACTCGTGATAGATTCTGATCAATAGAGAAAAATTTATTTAAATATGAAAATGCACCTACTTGATTAAAAATGTAAATAAAAACAGAGGATCAGAATAATTTATATGACAAAGATATCTAAGGTATCCAAGGGTATATGGATAAAAGCAAGAAACGCGCATAAAAGACAAGATATTCGAAGTCTATATTGATGTGTTTTAGATAGAGTTCGATACTTCGTTTCTTATGAATATGAATTATTGTAATATTGACCCTTGACGTCATCCAAATGTTGAATTTTTCTAGAAAATCATAGCCTGCTTCAAATAGTTTCTTAAAGGGAACCAGCCTATCATAAATGGCCTTTCTTTTGGGATATTGCGAAAGTTCCCAACCAAATGAGGTTTCCTCTTCATTGAACTGATCAATTTTTACTAAGGCATTTGCTAATCTGAAATAGGTTATATTGTTTAGTATTAAAAATTATGAAATGTTCTTATGAAAATAAATATCATTAACGATATTTTAGATTGTTGCGCGTGTTGCGCGAGTGCAAACGGTTGGAGCAAGTGGCCCTTACCTAATGTTTCATGGGTTCGAATCCTAGAAAAAGAAACTAATAGGTAGGCTACCTATTAGTTTCTTTTGAAACTTATGAGCATACATAGTTATTATAGTTCGTTACGCTCTTTACGCAAAGGAAAACATCCCTTTATAATCTACACATCCATAAAGAAAGATTTGTATAATTTGTCAATCCGCATTGACCTTTTATGATAGGGCACTTAATCTTAACTCCAAAGAAGTCTGACTAACCTAGCGGTACTAACAGGTCATTTACGTTTTTTACGTATATTATTAATTCATATGAAGGAGTAAGCATTACTTGGTATTTCAGACCAGTTTCTTTTATAATCTAACTGTAGTCTTATAATTTAATAAAATTATTACTTTAGGTCTAAATGTCGCGCGCGCGTCACATATTTAGGAAGTTCGTTGATGTCGCCCCAATATTTAAGCTCTTCACTTTGAACCTCATATATGTCCAAGTCCTCGATAAATTTTGCAATACGGACCTATAATATGAATAGTATTAAACCTACCACCAATCCTATACTAACATTAAAAACTGCTGGCATTACATTGTCGACAAAAGTGCGTTAATACTCAATAAAAGATCACAAACTTGTATCATATTAGATAGTGGGTATAATTTTTGAATCAACCTTTTACATATCTGTCTTAGAGAACATATGACTCTATAAAGATAAACTAATAATTTGCAAAGACGAAGGCAGAGTCTGACTAAAGCCGTCTACTACTATGTATTTTTTTGCTTTCCACTATTTATATCAACTGCCAAAAAAATGCGTCCATAATTATACAACGTTCATATATTATTTAAGCCACATAACTCATTACTATAGAGCACTAGAACAATCGTGGTTCATGGTTTTACTTCGAGCAGTTGAATAGTCTTTTTTTTCTTTATAACAGTAAAATGTAATGTAATAGTAATGTTACAAATAAACTTTTTATTTAAAATAATTTTTTAAGATCTCCGACGCACCTGTAACAGGTCTTGATACTCAATTTTCTTTTGATCACAAATAACTTTGCACTCTTCGATCACACCAGGCATTCTTGAATACCTAACGAAATAATAGTATAACATAGTATAATTAAGCCCGCTGATTATCGCTAAATTGTATAAAAACGAGCTAATGGATGGCTATTGATAGCAAATGAGAGTCGAGCAATGGCGTAGTGATTGCTTCACCCAAAGAATTCTTAAGGCTAGCGACTTGGTAATATAAGCCCATAGCTTTTACTAAAGGTTTACAAATTGAATAGAATACATAGTGTTGTAATGTATGAGATATGTTCATCAAGTCATAGTAGGTATATGGGATAAACACACACACGGACGTCCGTCCCCAAAGTACGTAATTTATTGTGTATACATACATATACATGTGTGTGTGCGTGTTGTAATACAACTGCTTACTGATAAAAGATATTAAATATCTTCTAGGCGAATTCGTTTCCACCTCAAACTACATTATGACTTACAATCTGATTAACGGTTAAATGCGAACCACCACAAAAAATCACATGAGTTAGAAATACTCGTAGTATTTCTAACTTAAATAGTTTTTTCTTTGGATTTTAATATGTGGAAATATTGTAATAATTGTTACACGTCATACATATCATAGAATTGGATAAGTAAAATACCATACCAATGAAACGACTGGTTATTTGCCTTCATTTCTAGAGGAGTGAATACGGTATAATCACATAAGAATATAATATATCGCAGCACATTCCGAAGTTTGTCTTCCATCTCATATAAGATTATCTCCTCCACTTTTTTGGAATAATCGATCAAGGCCATTAAAGCGGCCGTATCTTGCGGTGGTGTGAGCAAAGTCATTGCAATCATTGAATACTCATCGAAAATCCTAAAATATAAATATGGATCAAGCAAGTCAAATTACGAAATATTATAACTATAAGAAGTATATTACAGGTCGCCGTGTGGTATCCGGCTGAGTAGAATAGACCACCCTCATTTCTTACTGAGGTGTTGTAAAAGATGACTAAGGTGAGTCGACCCGCCGTGTGGTATGCAGTTGAGTAGAATAAGCCAACCTCTTTCTTACCGAGGGGTCATAAAATATGACTGAGGTAAGTTGACGTCAGACAGGCGGCCGGTCGTAAAATACGTAGCTAAATCATGTGGCAATGTTTATAAAATGTTATACCGACCCCACTTAGAGTGGGATAAAGGTAGGAGAATGATGAAGAAGTATATTACAGAATTGTATAAATATAAATAAAATCATGAGATGAAGCTTTGATCAATAACAATGAAGAGAAGTTTTGCAATATTCGGACATGCGAATTTCCACGGAAGACTATAAAAAAATCATTACTTATGAGTATCTTTATTTAAGCTAAGGATCTCAATCTGGTGATGTATGCATTAGTGCGTAAGTTTCCAACGAAATCTTTACAATAAAATCCTTACATACGAGTATATCTCGATTCAAGTTGAGGATCTCAGTATGGTGATGCAAATTTATGAATTAGTGCTTTGTTTTTATGATGATTCCCTGCGAGAGAAGTTTAAGGAAACAGGTATTCTAACATTTGCTTCGTAGTATATTTTAAATAACGTAATTTTTGTACATAAAAATATAAAGAATTATAAAACGATAGGTGTATATAATAGACAAAGTAAGAACCGACATAAGCTTGCGACTCCTGCTTAGCAAAAGTACGTAAATTGTTTGTGGGTTTGGGTATAAGATTCTATAATAAAATTCCGAAATCAATTTTGGTCATGCCATTACAGCAGTTTAAAAACACTGTTAAAAAGAGGCTGATACAGAAAGCCTACTTACTATACTGTTGAAGATTACTTAGATGATAAGGATGTGTGGATATAGGTGCACTTCTACCCTGTACAAGACAGTAATAAATAAATGTAACTAGTTCTAAGATTTATATTTAATTAATTATTAAATTTTATTAAATTTTATTTATTTTAATTATTAAATTTATATTAAGAGCAACCGCCGAGTTTCTTGCTGGCTCTTCTCGGCACGAACAGCTTTCCGAACCAGCAGTAAAGTTGACGATTCAAAAGCACTTATTTACAAGTTTACTTGAATAAATAATATTTTGATTTGATTTGATTTGGCAATTATTGGCTTTATTATTGTCTTTTTTTGTTTTAAGTGATATTTCTGACATACACCTAAGAAACTTAGCACCATAACTTACGCCTTTATCATATTTTGATAGTCTTCTGTCATCCGTCTTAGCAGCGCGTTGGCAAGTCGCGTGGCCGCTCCTCGCAATGAATTGATGAGGTCACCTCTCTGCATACGGAACATACCGATAACTATGGTCCCCTCTAGCTTAGAGGGAATTTCTTTCGCCACGATCACATATTTTACAGCTTCCTCACAAAATTCTTCGAATGTTTTCTCAGGTTCTGAGTTGATAAATCTTTCAACTTGTGATTGGGACTAAAACAAACAATTATAAATGGATAATAAATTGATTATGAACATGAATATGAATGGATAATCAAACTTTAATAGTAACTAACTCAAATGTTATGGGACCTATATTGATACTTAAAGTCGTTCTCTACTGAAGAATAGTTGAGAATAATCTTGAACTAAATGGATACAAAAACATCTTTTCAGCCTTAGCACTATTAAAATCAGATTAATATAAATATATTTTTTAGTCTGTATCTTTAACTAAAAAATAATGTAAAAAAGGTTGTATCATAATAAAATTATAATCAAATCAGTTGTACCTCTCCATTAAGTAAACAAACATAGTTGTCAAAATCTTGAACTCGTAATTCAGGTCCAATTCTCTGGTCGTTTATCAGATCAGCCACTTTAGACTTGTAGTTCTCCACAATTCCATTGTCAATTATAGGCTATTTTAAATGAAATATATAAATTATTTTATTTTACAAAAACGGCGATGAGTTCTACAAAAAGTATTAACATTCTGCTATTGTTTTCTAGTAATCATATAGTTTTATCATACCCTGAGAGTAGCTCTGTTTGTAATGATATAGTCTTGATACAATAATGTTTCCAATCGCGGTGATTGTCTGCAGGCATCGATTATGAAATCGTATAAGAGACAAAGCTGATCACGAAATTGCTTGAACGTCGGCTCGAATCCTATGGCATCATCTTTAAAAGCCAAGTTTATAACGAATCCTTGGTTCATGCCCTTGAGGTACGAAATAAAATGAAACAGTTGATATAAATTCTTAAAAGATATGTCTAAAGTAAAAAAGATTTAGAGCTGTGATAGCTGAACCAATTAGTTTTTTCATTTAAAACTTATGTGCCTTATTGTTTATTACAAATCTTACACACTTTTGGTTAGGGAAACATCGCGAGAAGCCCTGCGTAACTCAGTAGTGTTGTCCTACTCCTCTCTCCTAAAGAAGAGAAGCCTATGCTTAGCAGAAAAAATGTATTTAAACATAATATAAAAACCAGAGATATAAAGTCATAGTATAACTCTTAATAAGCTAATAAGTGATGCAACGATAAGTCTTTTAAATGAAATTGTAATTAATGTGTATTAAATTAGATACCCCAACATCTATGATATAATCTGTAAAGTCTTCCATAGACTTAAGGCACAGAGTCTGGAGGTTGTAAGTCATGATGCAGGCCAAACAGTTATAAAACCGCTTCATTTTGGATACTTGCTTTGGATCTGGTATCTGTTTTTTCTTACTGCCCTGAAAGTAGTTTCCCATAAAAATTACATCCATTTAGAAAAAATACGTCAAATGTAATGATGAAGCCTATCTAAGCTAATCTCAAATTATTTCAAAAGTAATAATAAAATTATTTCCACGACAAAATCGCCAAGTCTATCTCCTGATAATGCTTCGGTTGCGGGGCGAAACGATTGTTGAGTTTGTGATAGTGAACGTGTGTAGTGCTTGTGTATTGTGGTGGAAGTGGTGGAGGTTTGTGCATTTGTTTTTACGAATCCTGCACGTATCGGGTATGAAAATACGGATAGTCCACTATATATTTTCTATTTACTGTATCGCGGATTATAGCAAAATATATTTATTATTAGTTTTGTATTATGGATCTCCGCAAAGTAACGCCTAATTCTATAAATTACTCAAATTATTTAAATCAAAAATTAAAAATATTGTATTGTAAATATAATTAACGGCTGCAACACTTCAAAAACCCTAAGTGAATAGATAACGCCAATTTAAGCTAATGACATACAGAGCCATGACGTGGACACTGACGATGCGACTAATCGACAAATTTAAGTTCACTCAGCGAACTATGGAGAGGCCTATACTCGGAGTTTCTCTGAAGGATTGTATCAAAAAACGTAGTTATCTAACAGACAACCAAAGTAATTGATACAGCCCATAGGATTAGCAAGTTCTAGTGACAACCGTTGGGGTAGACGTGTTCTAGATTTGAGACCGCACCTTGGGAAACTTAGTGTACGACGTCCTCCGGCTAGGTGGAGTGACGATATCCGCAGAGTTGCTGGCGTCGGTTGGGAACGTAGAGCTGAAGACCGAGCTCAGAGGCGTGCTATTGGAGAGATTTATTTATGTCCAACCATGGGCGGAAATATGTTGTTGTTGATGATGATGGTGAATGTAACTAATTGCGTGACGTTGCTTTTTAAGTGGCTCCCGTAGAAAACAAATACTTCAGTAAGTGTAGGTCATATACATAGAAAATGAATTCATTTAAAATTAAAGATACCTGTAAAAATATAGCTTGTAAAGTAGGTAACCACTGCAGCGTAAGCACATTCCCGGCAGCCTCTATGTGCCGCTTGCAAACGAAACAGAAGTCTTGTAACTCGTATGCCTCGTGAGTTGTCATTATATCCTTCATACTGATCAGCCGCAAGTCACTTCGAAAATATTGTAAGGTAAAAAGTAAAGTAACGGGTAGGTTACTATCTCACTTCTGGGTATAGACATCCTTTCTCCGTCTTTGGAGAGAAGGATTGGAGCTATGACCTACCACGCTGCTCCAATGCGAATTAGTAGATTACACATATCTTCAGAATTCTCTAGAGATATGCAGGTTACGTCAAGATGTTTTCCTTCACCGAAAAGGGTGTCATAAATTGCAATTATCAATTAGACACATAAGTTTTTAAGACAAAAAACTCATTGGCCCGGGGTTTGACCCGCGACTCCTCTAAAGAATCGCATAAATAAATAAATATAGATTTACTTTTATATCGGTTCATTGAACAATTCAAATCATATTGAAAATTTAAGGGATTTACGTTTGACGACTGAATGTATGCAATTAAAGTGGGAAATAATAATTATATCAGTAAAATCATCATAACTAGTACATATAATGTAGGACATAGACAATAGCTTAATGTTTACTAAAGAAAGCTACATATATTTAATTATCCGCAGTAAAAATAATTTTAAGGTAAATGCAAAGACGTCTCTTTCGAGCTTACTATGTATAGACCTTTCAATAAATGACGTAAACTTAAAATAAGTCAAGCAAGTAGATTACAAAACGCAGTGCCCTTTCAATTATAAATTCATTAAACTTACTTATATTGCTTCCACCAAATTTGTAACACTTGAGCTATACATGGGTTAACACTGAAAAGGTATCTGTTTAAAAACTTCTTAGCAACTGCGTAACGATTTCTCCAAGCATCGTCTTTCATTGCTAGCTCCTTTTTCAACGGCGTGTCCTCATCTTCTAATGATTCTTCCTACATTATATTTTTTTAATTAAAATTGTTGTCATTTTCAAATGAAAAATGAAAATGATTTAGCAAATTAAAAAGTTATTTACAATGTTACTTGGTGAAGATATTTAATACCTCATGAATAGAGTGACTGCCTTCTTTTAAATTCGCTTTATATGAGAAAATATATAGAAATTAACCACATTATCCAAGATATCGCTTCAAAATTTGTCAGCAAGGTGCTTTATAGATATTATTGTTTTAATAGAGATATAATTTTTTATCATTTGAAACTTATAAGGACATTAATATTTTACTCAGACAAAAAAAAACATGTGAATAAGCTTTTGATTTCAAATTAATTATTGTGGAAGATAATATAAGCCTGTAAATCAAGATACTACTACTTATGTATTATAATCTTAAAGCGTAATAAAAAAATTAGAATATAGACGTTATAATGTTTCTATATTGTTGTGACATTCCTTGAAAGAAAGTATGTAGTAAATGTACCCTTCTCAATACATGAAGGACGTACATACAACAAACGTTAAGTATCAAGATCCAAAAGTAATCAATAAAACTTTACATTACATTCATATAGTTTAAAAAACAGGACACGCGATAATTTATAATAGACAAGAACCGTATTAGGATCTTTCAGAACGAAATCCACAATTGCCTTCTTCATGCTCATCATAAAATCTTCTCGCATCTCATCTGTGGCAGTCAGTAGACATTCTCTCCACCTTTTTAATTTTGGAGATATCAGATTGTGCACGCTGCAAGGGCAATATAACCATTAAAAATAATTCTCGTTATAGAAATATAAACAAAACTCCAGATTTTCAAATAAATATATTTATTTTTTAAAACAATATATTTAACTCACATGTCCATTTCATAATTTAAAAATGTATTGCATTAAAAATATGCTTCATATTTATTCAATCAAATCATATTCGTGATTTATCAACAAATCTATTGTAGCATCTATAATCCATTTATTTAAACTTTAACTTTATTTTCAAACTAATGGCTCAAAAAAAAATAACCATCCGACTCAAAATCTAACGTTACGTTAGATTTAACGTAACGTTAGATTTTGAGTCGGATGATCTCACGTTATTTATTTATTTATTTAGTTGAAAAAGATCTTACGTTATTTATTTAGTTGAAAAATGACAATATGACAAAATGGCTCACCGCAAAATCATTTTATTATCCAAAGGTGCTACATGTATGGTATCAATGCCGTATCGTAAATAGTAATAATATCGTAACATATTTTTTTCTTCACCGGATGGAATTGCATCACCATCTTCACCAGGGGCCGATTGACATATAAGGTTCATTAATTTGGCTCGAAAATCTTCTCGGGCTTTTCTCATTGCTGTGAAACTCTGCATCACTAAATATGGAAATGATTTTAAAGACACTCGCCAAAAAAATATATACTAAAGTTCAAGCAAAGCAAAACTCTAATCTTCTATTACTAATTCTTTTTTTCATTTAACTATGGCCTGTTGGCGTAGCTCCGCGGGTTACGGGTTAGATTACTGCCGAGGGCCAACATCTTATAAAATCAATGCGTTGTTTCTTCGAGTCTGGGTGTATTTATAAATTTATTTAAAATTATATGTATATATTGACCAGTTATCTATGACCCATAACCCTAATATTAAGTTACTCAATTTGAGGACGGACGAGGGCGTGTGTAACTGTCCCTTGTTTATTTATAATGTACTTAAAGTATCTCTGTGCTGGGAATAGGCCTCCTCTCTCCGTTTCTAGAGAGAAGGGTTGGAGGTACGACCTACCACGCTGCTCCAATGCGTATTGGTAGGTTACACATATCTCCAGAATTCTCTAGAGATATGCAGGTTTCCTCACAATGTTTTCCTTCACCGAAAAGCGTGTGATAAATTGCAATTATCAATTAGACAAATGAGTTTTAATAGAAAAACTCATTGGTGCCTGCCCGGGTTTGAACTCGTGTTCTCCTCGAAAAAGTCGCACGGTCTCACCGCTGGGCTATCACAGCTCCGTAATGTACTAACTGTAGATATATCCAAATTTGGTACATTTCATTTTATAAAAAAATTATGTTTTATTATTTTTATAATCGAAAATTGCAAATTTTGTTCACCTTTCACAATTATCACAATATTAATTAAATGAGGTTTTTAATAGCATAAAATTGTGTGAAAAGTAGATAATCTATCAAAAATTCAGTATAATAATATTTATTAACTGACATTTTTATTCTACTTGAGAAATTACAAAAAATCAAATTAATTGTCAAAACGAGAATGTATGAATGTACCGCTAGATCTCTTTCTTGGGCCTGCTTTAGTTCCTTGTAACTTTGCCATCTTCTTTGTAGGTGGCGGCAATTTCAAAATTTCTTGGGGTAGTGAAAACAAAGGTTGAGTTCGTAGTTTAAAATCGTCTGGCATTTTAACTCTTGGTATTTTAGGCAGTGTAACGTCTGAAGGGCCTGATGACCCTTTCTTGAATGGTTTACCTCGTTTCATATTTAATATTTATTATAATTGTGTATCTGCATTTAAAAAACCTATATTAGATTTCTGATATTCAATCGATACTTAGATTTTTTGGTACTTTGGAACTTTCGTATAAAATAAATATTTACGAAAGGATTCTAGCCTATTAACTTACGCAGTTTTTTTAAAGTATTATAATAAACATACTAATTCGTTAAATTTGTTGCTAAAGGTTACATATCTTATATAATACATATATATTTTATCTATATAGGTATGTCATGTTACATAAGAAAAATAGTAAATTTATAGAATTAGACGTTACTTTGCGGAGATCCATAATACAAAAGTAGAAGTAAAATTATTTTGCTATAATCCGCAATAATTAAATAATTTTACTATTACTTTTGAAGAGAAGTTGTGTTAATAAATTAATAGCTAACAGAGAGACAATTACTGCCGTTTGCCAAATTTCGGAACGAAATATAATAGATAATCTTTTCAGGTTTGCAAAGAGGCATAAAAAACCATAGCAAATAACGATAGTAACTTCGTATTTACATTTATCTTAATAAATATTTTGCCAGTTATATTCTCCTTTTTCTTTTCTGTGTGGGCTTTCTTAAAACAATTTATAAATCATTCATTACACGTTATGTAGCACAGATCCTAATTTATAGTTAAAGGTTCATTTTCAATGAAACTCTCTATATTTTGCGAATATATTTAGTAACTTATGCACTTTCCAAACGTTTTTCTGGGAATTAAGGATAGAGATAGTGCCTAAGTGCTGTCATTTTGACATATTATAACAAATTCCAATGTGAATATCGTGTTTTACTAACAATTTAACTGTAAGTTACAAATAGTTTTATTTTTGTCCTTATTTAAATATTCCACATTAATATGAAGAAAGTCTTACCTTTTTTATCATGTTATTATTATGTTATTCCTATAAAGATATACTGATTTTGATTTAAAAATATTAAAAACTTAATAATCAGTATGTAATATTATCTTAAATTATTAATACAATATTGATTCTAATTAAATAATGAATAATATGAGAAACGTTAACTCGAAACCAGGTGGCAAAAAATAGTGATTGATTTCTCCATGACAACAGACGTTTTTATTAGTTGCTAGTATACGTTATTATGGAGTTGTATTAAAAACGTTTATATTTTGAACTAATATTTATTATCTGTTCCCAGTCTAAATCGCCTTTATATTTTTGGACTTAATAGGTTAAAAAGGTTCACATTATGAAGCAAAAAGTCAAGTCATATTCGATGGTAAATGTTTTCAATGTTCTATTAGCACTGGCAAATCTAACGCAACTACTGCAAAGGCAGTAGTTGCGTTATTACGCGTTATTGCGTTATTGCGTTACAAGTATAGTGGATAAAGATCCACTATACTTGTATAGATTTGTCCTTGATCAGTATTAACAACTAGCTAATGATGTCATAAGCTCAGCCTTAACAGTATGATTTTATTTGAGGCCCATTATACCATAGTTTATTATAACAACATTTGTAGATATGTAATCAGTCTATGTTACTATTCCTAAAGTTCATCTTACTGTCTTAAATAGTAAATCATACTTCAAGAACTCATCTTTTATAAATAAGGTATTATTTTGGTTGAGTGCAACTAATAAAAAGGTACAGCTGGTCACCTTTACTATTATCACTCATGTGAGCATTTTCTTCTCTCTACCATTTTCTACTCTCTAATATAAACTGATAAAGTTATTTTAAATTTTATGATGGTTGTATTTTATTCAGATGATACTGCAGTTTGTCCGGAGGCTTCATACAAGCTCTGGCTGTAGAGCAGCGGAGTCCTCACTGTTAGCTAAATTAAGAAAAAAGACAGGCTATACTATTGCAAATTGCAAAAAGGCTCTTGAAATGAATAACAACGACTCTGATAAGGTAATTTTATAATTAATATAAGTATGTATATAACTATAATTATGCCAAGTAATGATACTAGGATTTTATTAATTATGTCATCAAAAGATAGATTTGTGACTAGGGTGAGGTGGAAAAAAAAGATGGATGGATTGTGTAAAGAATGATATGCATATAAATGGTGTGGCACCAAAGTTGACGAATGATAGATGAAAATAGAAGATGAAGGCATATTGTCAACCCCACTTAGAGTGGGATTAGAATGACGAATTGTATTAGGTCTGTTGTTATAAGCTACGGTAATCATTTTCTCTATAGGAGAGAGAAGCCTTTTGCTCAGCAATAACATTATTGTTCATAACATTGCTGAAATATATATAAGACAAAAGATAAGCATACTCTTAGATCTTAACATTAGATCTCAAGTCACAATTTCACATGTGTATGACTAAATCATTAATATTTTTATAGACTTAAAACAAAATAAACATAGTTGTTATGATTTACAATTGTGAAAAGCACTTATAATAGTGAAAAAAGATGCTGTTTTATTATATTTATGTTCTAGAAGAATAATTTTATTTCATTTGCATTACAGGCAGAGACATGGTTGCATGACCAAGCACAAGCAATGGGATGGGCCAAAGCAACCAAGTTAGCTGGACGTAAGGCTCTACAAGGCCTTGTTGCTGTGAAATATGACCTGAATCATGGAGCTTTAGTAGAACTAAACTGTGAAACAGACTTTGTTGCTAAAAATGATAAATTTCAACAAGTTCTTGAAGATGCAACATTGGCATGTTATAAGTTTGCACATACTACCTTACAATCGAAAGGACCTATCACAAAAGTAAGGCTTTCTTGCAGAGAATTTAGAATAGAGTTATAAAGATTTATATATAACCATGCTCCCTATTTTTGAAGAATTTTATTATTTATTTTATATATTTATTTAAAGAACATTCTGAAATAAATGTATACCTATATATATAGTATCCTACAGTCAATTTCAAAGTTTATACCATCATCCTCCCGCCCTTATCCCACTCTAAGTGGGGTCTGTAAAACATCTATCTGGGATTTATAGGCGATGTGAATGAAATGAATATTTAATCTTATATAGCTTGATTCATTGATCATGATAGTGATGATGATGATTAATGATTATTTAAGCTTATGTAGTGTGGAGAACCGATGGGCGTTGGGGTCTGAAGGTGTAGAAATGCACCGGAAAATGCAGCGTCGGTAGCCCCTTTACGAGGTGGATAGATGACCTTTAGAAAGGTCGCGAGGAGGCACAAGATCGTGGGGTGTGTTAGTGACTTATGTCCAACATTGAACATCCATTGGTTGATGACAAAGGGAAAGAAGCTTGATTGACATATATAAAATTAATTAATTATTTTAGAGAAAGTTTACCATGTTTGAGATGAGATTTTAATAATTTTTAATACATATGGAAATAATTTGTGAAATTTTGCAGTGGTATTATTTTAGTATTGCAATATTATGTTGGCAGATTTCTGTATAACCTTTAAGTGTAATATCCCCTAATGTTCTATAAGATAATAATATAATTATTCTAAATGACAAAAAACATAAAATTCTGGTTCCTCATAGGCTAAATGTAATGCATTATAGTTAAAAAATGATTGCATAACTAATAACTAAACTAACTGGAACAACATTTATTTACATAAATTTCTGTTGTACATTTTATTATTATATATTAAATTGTAGCTTTGAGAATTTAATAATCTTATTCTGAAATGTTTAATATATTTGTTTTGCTCTGGTTCCAAATGTAAAATTGAATAATATAAAACAATTTTACGAATTGAATGTTTCAAGAATTTCTTCATTTATAGATGGAGTTAGATACTGAACAGCTTGGAAACTTATCAGTTGAAGGAGGTAAAAAGTTGTCTGAAATATTGGCACTGTTTATCGGATCTGTTGGTGAAAATGCGATCCTACGGCGAGCTGAATGTTGGAAAGCAAATACTAGAGACGTAAAGATTACGGCTTATACACACCCTGCACCAGCTACACCTAGTGATTATTCTTGTGGCAAATATGGAGCGTTATTGGCTTACAAACAACCTAATGGCATAGAAGATATAGGCAAGCAAATATGCCAGCATATTGTGGGATGTGCACCCAGAAAAATTGGAAATAAGGAAAAAGATAAACCAGCTGAAAACTCTGATGATGAAACATGTCTTATTTTTCAAGAATATTTATTGGATCCTTCCTACACTATAGATGAGATATTACAAATGAATAAAGTTGAAATATTAGACTACGTAAGATTTTCATGTGGTGAAGAAGCAGAAGCGGAAATGCCTGGTATTAAAAAACAACCTTTAGACACTGTTCAAACACTACAGTAGTAATATAATATACAGATAATATGCTTATTAGTCATTAATCCAACAAAATAAAAGCGTTATTAAAGAATTTATTTGTCATTTAGAATTTTTTGTTTCCTTATTTTTGATTGTAGTTTATAGAGGTTGGTGTTCCCTTCCATAAAAACATTCTACAGTCCTTTTTCCAAAACATTGCTATTTGGGATGGTTTAAAATCGTAGCCGTGGTAATGAAGTACTTCAGGCGGCACCAGGTGCAAAGCAAACGTATTTCGCTCCCTTGTTCTAAACGGCATGATTGCAGCTCGCTGCAAGTAATATTCACAGGAGCACACTGGTGCAATCCTAGGTGTTGCTACTGGGTTGCTGTTCGCGTTAGATCTGTGTAAATTATTACAAAATCGAAGTTCTTCGACAGCCCCAGTGAAAGATTGTGTGGAACGTAAAACCATCGGCCTAGCATTTTGATTTTCAGAATTGTTTCGAAAGTCAACAGTAGATACTGATTTTTTGGTCACATTGTGAGTTTCTACTCGGCTTTTATACTCATCCTTGTCTTTATCGGACATATTAGTGTACATTATAACTTGTAAAATTAATTGTTACGTAAAAGAAACATACAATTTCAATAAGATAGCAATAACTCAAATGTCAAGACACTTTGTCATTTAGAATATATAAACCAAAGTAAATCAAATAAATATAGGATATTAAACCTTTGTAAATCAGCAGAGCATAACCACAATAACTCTCACAGAAAAGTTTTAATCAAGAAGAACAAAAATATTTGAATGTGTTGATAAAGGGTTCCCAAAAAATGTTTTTTCTTTCAAACAAACGGAAAGTGAAAAAATATCATCGGATTTGAAACAGTACTTGAACCGGGATATTACTAGTATATACGGGGACTTCACCTTATAACTATATCCAACTGACCTGACGTGACTGAAAATGGCAGCAATAATGACATTTTCTAAAAAAAAACTTAGCTAGGTCGATTTATCGCCCCATAATTATAAAATTTATCTAATATTAATGGCGCGTGATAAGCAGAGCCTAGAGCGGCATCAAGCCTTAATCCTCCTATGCTCTTATTGGCTATATTCCTAAAAGTCTTTAAACCTATTATTACCCTAGCTGGGCCAAGGCCTCGTTTTTTCATTAAGAGAAGGATTATAGTTTAGTCCCAACATGGTCCTCTTTGTTCCTCCTCCATTCCTCCACGATTATTAACGTAGCATAAGATACTTCGAAACGATCACCTATAAATAAAATTATGTTATAGTTACTTTGCAATCAAAATCTAAAACAATTGATAATCAATCTGCTAAAAAATCTAAGATATAAATATTTCAAAATTATAAATGTTACGTCCAATTGTTTGATATTTTTCCGACACGAAACGCCTGGCCACAAAAGAAACTTGTTAAATAGAATATTGAGTTAAAACGAACTTAAAATGTCCTTGAATTATAACATAATGCACAATACACGAGTCCTGGTTAAATCGTGTCTTCGCAAACGATATTGGGTTAGGTTATTCGATCCACTATTGTGTTGCGACAACAATAGTGGATCGAATCTAATACTTCGTTGTCGGCACATTCTGTGACCGCTGAAGTTGAACGATGAATTTGCAATCTACCGATAAATCATAGCACACAGCTAATAACGCTATTATTGTTATAAAAACAAGATGATTGGAGTGGATGGACTACACGCTGCTTGTTTGATTTTTAATCCACTACACTGAATGTATTCCTCATGCATTCTTTTTAATTTTTTAATCTAGTATCAGTTTTTTATCCAGAAAATAGCTTTTCGTCTCATGTGGTAATAAGTTATATCGTAATCTTATATCACAATGCTAGTAATTGTCAAAATGGGACTACGTTTGGATATATTATTACTTAAATGTTGTAATTTGGATAAAAGTTTTGGATGGATTTTATGATTTGACTCATTTGACTCATTTTTTTGTATAATTTATATAAATTAAATGTAGGTACCCATTACAATTACAGATAAATTGATAAGAATTTTAAATATCCTATGCATTATCGTGAATAGATTTTTTTCGAGTAATCCAGATTCAGAGAATCCAGTCTGGTGTCTATCCTCTATTTTTATGATGCGAGTTATTCTGAAAACATAAATATTTAAATAGAGAACTAGACAACAGATTCATCAGTCATGTGTTAACATGGTTATTTCTGAATATAAAGCAAGGGTTCGTTCCACAATTATTCTACCTTATATGTAAGCACACTCACCGAACACAGATCGCAGTAATGACCAACAGAGCATGCAACAAAGACTCTCTTATTATCACCTCGGTATGTTATTAATTGTAATTTACAACAATTAACGTTAAATACTTTGCATTGTGTATGCAGAGCGTAAAAAATAAATCTGATTAAAACTGAATAGCAGGCATACCTTTCAAAATATTTTGTTCATTATAACTTCACGTTGAGTATGCCTCTAACGAACGAAAGTGAACATACCTATTACATGGTATTGGACAAAGCGCGCGTCGAACCGTAGTTCCTATACCAGATTTATCAGTTGGCGAATTATTATAACCTCTGAACAGTTGTCAGCCTCAGACGCGAGCCTCAGGTTCTACATGATCAACAGAATAGTGAATGTTCTACAAACATAGTAGCAGGAATTACAAAAAGCTGGATGGAAATTTATCAGGTTAAAACATTTTGTCAATAATTTTTTATATTTAAATGAATATTTTATATTTAAATAAATCGTAAGTAGTAATGCAGTTTATATGACCATCTTTGTTCCAATATATCATCTAAATCCATAAAGCATTTTTGTCATAAAGCGCCTTCTAAAAACACATATCATCAAACTTACAAATTTTCACATCAATCATTGATTAAACAGAGGTTTACGAATAATTATTCTAAAATTAGTAATAAATACTCGCAGAACGTACTTCAAACTTATCTTTATGTATGTAAAATACGTATCACTACCTACGTTCAGTAATGATTAAGAGAATAATGAGATATTTTATTTATTATTTATACAATTACTAGTTTAAACAGTTGTTAGCGCTGATGAAAACGTGATATTCCCCGGCCATCATACGGCCACAGCACGCCATTCGGACTTTCGCGTGAAATAATTTATTCCTGTGTTTATTAAAATATGCGTGTTCAGTTAGCGTGGAAAAAGTTTTCTTTTCTCGTCCACCGGTCAGCCGTGCTAAACAGTATTCACTATTTAGTGTAAGGAGTATAGATCTACGTTACGGTCGTCTCATTTGGTGTATTCTCGAGTGATCACTGGGCTGGGTTTGGTGGGAGCGGTACGGTTTCAGGTGATGGCACCAGTCCGCCCCTGACCACCACCAAGAATATGCACATCCTTGAAATAGGCGCAGAACAAGTAAACATATTTGTGAATTAGATTGTAGTGAATAAAATTGTGATGTTTGATTTAATTATTTCCGGTGTGTGTGTTTGTGTGAACAAATGATTTTGCATTATTTGTTATAGGTTTGTGATGTTAGGTTTTGCACAATATACATTTTATAATTTTTATATTAATATACCGTTTTATTAAAATACTTTATTTACATACAATGGGATATTTCAATAAAAAGTAATTCATGTTAATATAAATTATTAGATATAATTGAAAGAGAAAAAATAGTCCAATCATTGTGTTGCGTGTTTTTTAATCTTCATTGAAAAGTACATAACCTTAATGCCGGTCGTTCCCACTCCCTAAAAAATAACCGCTATCGCTACGGATTACCGTAGCGATAGCGATTATTTTCGGTTTGCGTCTATCTAAAAGTCAAAGGACAGAGGCGGTTCGAGCCTATAAACCCATCAAGAACGTAATATTCTATATGTCTTTCTTAAAACTTATTCGTATTAATTTCAGTATATCAATTTCGATGTTCGATAGAGAAATTGAAATTGAGAAAATCTTTATTAGTAAAAATAACCTCGCACAACGTTGATGTGTGCCTATGGAGCATGATTTACCTGATTAAGGGTTCGTTCGAATAGCATTGCAAATATAATCACACGTATGTTGTTAGTCTGTAAAAATCACAATATATTTGTGGGTAGTTGGTAGTTAGTAAGATATTGGGTGCGCATATGTAATTCACGTATTTTATATGCCACTCTGAGTAATATATGAACATGGAGATTTACAGTTTTTGTGATGTGATACAGGAAGATGAAGGTGGTTCGCCGCGGTCGGTGCCTCAGGATGCAATCTTCCGCACCGTGCCAAAAGACTATACAACGTTCCTCGTTTGGAGAGTAACGGTAGGCATCCAAAATATCAATAACAAACCAGTGTATGTTATGGTAGAATTACACTATAGATCCAACATACTACGTAAGTAAAAATTTGTTTTTTAAATCTTATATATAAAATTCTCGTGTCACAATGTTAGTTACCATAATCATCCGAAAGGGCTTGACAGTAGGTTTGAGAATCGGCTACTATCTAATTATCATGCCCCTAAATGATAATGGTTGTCCATCCATTCATTTAAAAAAAAATTTTTGGACATTTTTTATATTTTTATAATATACACTAGAAATTCCCTAGAAATAATTTATATGCAAAAATATGTCTCCCCAGTCAGCTAGTAACATATATTAACATATATTTGTGGACTTTATTTTAAAGTTTCAAACAACTGTTAAGACATAGGTATGGGGAACTTTTTTACCTTATCCAGGTAACGTAGCGAATGTTCATTGAGATCGAGTCATAATACTTAAGTTAGAAATGTAATAAAAAATAAACAAGAATCAAGAAATATAGAAAAAAATTAGAATACTGAAGACAGAATATCGGAAAAATTGGTCATATTACGGATATGAACTACGCAATAGTGAAAGTTATAATAATGTTTTTCATAGAAAAGGATTTTATAATATTTACATATGCAATATACAAATATTTTTGCGAATATATAAATTCAGGAGAAATCACAATTTACCTTAACCTACTAATTCAAGCCGGCAATATTTCTAACTGACCACCTTGCGACAACGTTTTCTCCGCCTACAATTAATTACACTCTAACTTATAAAGAACAATGCAATCGAGCCAATTGAACTGTGTTTCATTGTCTGGTACACGTTATTAAAGGCTTACGTATATAGGTTTTTGAGAATATAATATTTATATTTAGTTGAACATTTTAACTACACTTTTCACCTCTGATATAAAAAATTAAATTAGTTTTTTTTTAGATTTTTAAATATGTAAATACTTTCACAGCGTATTTTAGTAACTTATACGTAGCTTATTAAAGCCTTAACTCGAAAGTAGTACTACTCGAAAAGTAGTTTGCAAGGTTTGCGATAAAATAACAACGAAATAGAAGAAAGTACACATTTTGAACTGTTTACTAACATATAACATATATTAATCTTTTTTAAATTGTATTGCATTCAGTGTTAGAAGCATAATCTAATAATACTTATACATCTTGTTGTTTTAAGAAGAGAGACGTAAATATCATTCACGAAATCCATGTGAATTGGCAGTTAGCGCGATGTTACATCGCACGATTTGCAAATATGTATTACAAAAGATTACAAACTGTAGTGAAATATCGCGAGATCTATGCCAGTTTCGCTTTCACCGTGTGTGACAATTACATACATTCAAACCATAACTATCTATAATCTCGGACATTTTCTCATGGTTCGTTACTGTTAACAGTTTTCCGGAAGTTGTGTTGCATGACCCGCGACTCTTGCCGCTTGTAAATTACCTTGATGTGTAATTGTTTTTGGTTTGATTATTCCGGATACCTACTTTTAGTGGGCAGGCATATCCTATCCTACTAATATTATAAATGCGAAAGTTTATGAGTATGGATGGATGTTTGTTACTCTTTCACGAAAAATCTATTAGACAGATGTGGATGAAACTTTACAGTTATATAGGTTATACATCAGAATAACATATAGGCTACAATCTGTAATGATTTTATGTAATATAACGATACATGTCCATAAAGTCGGAAAAAAACGGGCCTCTGAGAGCTATCCGGCGTACGCTGCGTTAACCATTAGAGTTACAAAAAATGATGTACCGTAGTATTGTTTGTCTTTAATAGTTCTAAATAAAAGTCCGCGACAGCATATATCTATCTTTTATGTGGAAGCCACTATGACCAAAATTGTGAATCTTAAATTTAATTAAATTAGATACTGTGGCAGACAAAATTCCTAGCGAGCGAAGCCGCGGGCAAAAACTAGTAATTAAATAAACACTTGTGTGTTAATCATTTGAAAGTTATAATAATTTAATTTCGATAAACCTCGAAAATTCAATATCGTGATGTCAACAAAAGCAGCAATTTCTTATTACAGGAAGTCAAAACCAGATTTAAATTGCAGGAATTAATAATGACTTGATATTTTTGCATGACACATCACATCTTACAAGAGTATGGCTACTTTTCGAAATCCTTGAAATATTTCATTGTGAAAAAATTAATTCCAGTCACATTAGCTCCAACCAACGGTAGCCAATGGAAGGGAATCTATCTTATAAATGTAATACTTAGAAGCCAACTAAACGTTAACGAGGCTACTAATCCTATTTTTCAGAGATTAATAATAGCGCATAGCAGCCATTTCCGCGTTACCTAATAATTATTCATTTTTAGGAATTGCAGAATCCGAATAAATTATGAAATTTTTTTGCTTGCGTTGCGCTTTTCGTTGTGTTAATTATTTTCAGAGCAAGGTTATTGTGAAAGAAGAATTTTTGTTAGACTTGTGGATTTTAGAAAATAACTAAACATTCTTAGTATATTTATATAGTTATGACAGGACCGCCCGCAAAAGCGGTTTTGGTAATAAGTTATTTATGACAAATAAATTAACATTCAACTAACAATTGATTGGTATCTAAGCACTATATAAGAGTTAGAAAGACAAGCAATATTGAGGTTTTTGGCAGCGGACTAGCCATTTGTGAAAGGCTGATACAAGAAACTCATTTATTCTCACAACACAACGTAACAAAACAATTGTTGTTTTGACACAGTTTCTGCAGCTTTTGGTCACGTTTTAGTTTACGCGATCCCACAATTTATAACTAATTTAGGTTCATGCAATTTGGGATTAAATGAAGTTGTTGTTTTCAAAATTGTTATTGCGTCCAATATGAGCTTGACGTTTTGATGTTAGTCAAATACTGGTTATCAGCTTTGATCTTTACTTAATAGGTGGACCGATAGTGCTTTAAATAATCTAGAGATTACTTACCCCAATTGTCACTTTATACATTTACTAATAGAAATTTGTTAAAAGTATTTTGTTTGTGAAATTATAAAAATATCGATTGATGATAATAACAATTAAAATTTATCTGAAACACAATGCTATCCACGTGCGTAACACTTATATTTAATATCTAATATTTAGAAGAGAAAGGAAATTATACACTTATCACAGAGCATATCTTATAAACTTTTGACTTTCCATTTGTTATCAATGTTGTCGGATTTTATTTCTATGCACTTATTTCAAGAATTGAAAATATCTCTTTATAAAATATATTTCGATGCATTCATATCATAACAATAAAACAACTAAAATTAACAATCTTTAGTTTAATATACTCTATAAATTCTTCAGAAATTTAAAAAGAAAAAATCTAAAAATTGCATTTGAATTCTTTGAGTTGATCTTCATAGTTGAAAAATATTTTTAACTATGACGTCAATGCAAATTGCAAATCGACATATGAGTACTTATGATATGATACTCGCTTTTAGTATAAATTAAATTAAAGGAATTCAATTACTTATTATATTTTATAATCAACAAAGAGATGTTTTCTTGCGGACATATTATAATAGATTACGATTTAAAATGTTTATTCAGTTTTAAACATAACAAAGAGAGGAGAAAGTTAACTATTTACGGTAATGTGCTATAAATTGCAGCGAGATGCATCTTGATTGCGAAGGAATGGTCGCACGCTTGTTGCTCGTCTGCAATGTACTGTCTGGAAGTGATTTACCAGTCAGCCTCTATGATTAACTAACTAGACATCTACAATCAATTTGTACGCGCGGAATTAATTTTTTTTGTACAAATTTATAAATATTTAGTGCCTATCAGACCGTTAACAATACTGACATTGAGCTCACAAATGTGATATCGAGTATAATTAAAGTGACCACATTTTCATTGACAGCGGTACAAATGGGATGAATTGAGAATTACAATTTAGTTATATACATTTACTGTTTATATTGTATTTATTTATCTTCATATAATTATTTTTTTTACTCAAAAATGAATATTTAATTTTACGTCTTTAATTTTCTTATGTTTAAATTAAGAAACGTAGAGATCTTTCATTCTAAAAGTGCACGCCCCTCCAAATTACATTATTTTAATGTGTGAGAGAAAATATTGACTGTACTATTTTATATGTGTGCGCGCAGCAATTTCAAAGTTGACTCGATTCATTCGCGCACTTAAAGGTCATCTAATTGCTTCACTGGTATAAGTCAAGCATTTATATGACGGAGAATGCACGCTTTGTATGAGAAAACACGTCTATTCTGTCACGCGTTCCTATCATTTGTGCACTGGTTGACCAACCAATCCGGTTACACGGATTACGAGTAACGTTTGCATAAAAATAAAATTAATTTCATAATCAAATCATTTATAATCAAATTTATGTTGAAAATTCTTTAGAATAAAAAGTAAGTTTTTAACGTTTCCCTGGAGTAAAAGTAAGCGCTGTGGATTGTTAACGGCATGTTCCGCATTCGAATCCTAGAAAAAACATATTAGTATATTTCTAAAATTTATCCCTAGCCTTGACTAGATAGATACTTCCGACGTACCCTTCTAACAAAGACGTACCACCAAGCGGTTTAGCATTCAGGTACGATGTCGTGTAAAAACCCTGAATGGTTACACGTTTAATCTCCAAACCCTTTTAAGAAAGTTAAACTACATCGGCATCCATCAGGTGAATTAGCAATCAAGAGCTGGCTTGCCAACTTAATTTAATAAAAATCATATCATATATTCATTATGCAACTATTAGAATGATAAATAAAAGGTAATGTACAGAAGTCTGTTCATTTATTTTATTAGTAAAAAAAGAAAAAAATTAAACCGCAATAAATATTTACTATTTTAACGCTATTCACTCACGTCGCTATCTCAACACATATCCATATTCAGACTTAACATTAATTATAAATTCAAAATTTTTCATATATTCTATATCATTCTCAATATCATTCACATTTCGACACATATTTCTATCAATCATGTCAATTCGTTCCTTAATTAAAGCAATGGCTTTAATGATGAAATAATGATAGATGTTAAGTTATGCCCGTTTTTTTTCGCCACATAGTTTTATAAAATTCTCCATATATTTCTATTAAAGAAAAAAAATTATCTAATTATTTAAAATTAAAATAAAAATTATTTACCCTCTTTTTTTATGACATGCTAACTGTACTTTTGGCAATAATCGATGCGTGTTCCTACTTTCGTGTATGTCCGGCAACTGAGTAACCAACTAGAATAACAAGTTTGCGTGTATTTCGTCTGTACATAAGTTTTTTGTGTGTGAGTAAAGACATTGGAGGGGCGTGCACTTTTAGAATGAAAGATCTCTACATATTTCTTTAAAAGCGGGCCATTTTTAAAAATTGGTGAGACTTGGGATAGTCCAAAAAAATAGGATCTTTTCGATCGAACGTTCGTTATCGTACCTAATGTTAATAGATGTATTGTCAATTATTTGCCTGTTGTATGAAAAATTACATATCATTAATATTTTCTAGTTTATATATAAAAAATAGTCTTAATGTATTGAATAAAAATCGGACATCACAATAATGAGTAATAATAATTAAACAGCTTTATTTCACTTAATAAGGAGCTTTCATGTAACGATTGTAAAAATATCTATAAGTCTTTTATTAGCAATTAGCTAACGTAGCAAAACGTTGTTATACCATAAAAATTATTTCTACGGAATTTCTAGTGAACATAAAATTTTTAAAACTCTTATCACTTAGGGGTATGAAAAATAGATGTAGCTGATTACACAGATTTACTGAATATGCTTTTACAATTTCATAAAGATTGATCAAGCCGTTTCGAGAACGAGAATTTTATATATAAGATAAAATTTCTTACATTGCAAGACTAAAACTATAGTTCAATCCATCAATAAATACTCGGCAAGCATTTACCTGTGGCAGCGTTTTTCTATTCTACTTACGGTCCCCAAAAATAGAGCATTGATTCGAGTGATTACAAGCGATTGTGGGCGATAAACCATTCGTAACGGAAGAGGCTGTGATTCATTCCTCCTACATCTTGGTACCGCTAGAGGAGCAGCTACGATACGCCGTCAGCGGACCGCGACCGAACAAATTCAGTTGACTTATAGCGATTGCACTCAAAGCGTGGACCATTAATCAAACATTATTTCCTGAATAGATGTGACTTTAGTAAATTATTAAAAAATCATACAATTTATTTATATTGTTATATAATTCATCAAAATTATGATTAATAATATATTTTATAAATCTGTTATATTACATTTTATAACGGCCAATTCGTCGGCATAGGCTATTAGTACCTAGCTAAAAAGTACCCTAAAGACACCAACCAGCCAACCAACCCACATTAATCCATAGCACCGTTTGGAGAAAACAAATAAAAAAAATAAACATTCTGACATTAATAACATGCACACCAATACTATAAATGTGAAAATCTCTCTCTGTTTCGGTTTCTTTATTTGTCTGCCCGTCTGTCTGTTACGCTTTAAAAGCTAATCCCCAGATGTATTAATGACATTATGGCTAACATATAGACATGCCTTTTTCTTCTTCAGGATTAGCAGAAATGTTAATAATATACAGTTGAATATTTAATTTAAAATATTATCATACTAATTAGTTTTTTCCGAGTCCGTAACGTGAACGCGCAATAGAAGAATTTTCAACAAAACTCAATATGTTGAAACCGGTTACAAAATGATCATTGTTTGGATTAGTACTTTCTGCCTATTGTTTAATAGGTTCCTAAGCCTAACAATGGAGCATGAATGACAATTGTTCTGATGTTATATGGACATTTAATTTTTATCTAAATTGGCCGCAATTATTTTGCAGATGCATACTTGGTCGAAAACTTGATACCCCAACATTTAATTCCATATGATACTTGCTAAAATATGGTATAGTACGCGGCAATAAATAATGCACATCGAGGCTCAGAAAGAGAAATCGGCTAGATTCTGCTTCATAGAGCATTGTCTCTGTCGCACAGACTGACGAACCCGTGAGTGACAGTGCCAGTGCTCTACGAAACTGTATTGGCTGGCTGTCTCGTTCTATGTTCTCGATGTGCATTATTTATTGCCGGGTACTATACCTCCATGTGCGTTTATAAAATGTTTTCAAGTCTGGAAACTACAAAATGTCCATTTCTCTCTATCTCTCTCTTCTTCTTTAAACAATGGACGTCCACTGCTTGACATAGGTCCCAGGGGATCTGCACACCACACAATCTTGTGCCACCCAGATCTAACCTATCCTCGCGGCCATCGTTAGGTTTAGAGTCAACCTCGAAGGTTTTCTATCGACGCTGCGTTTACCGGTGCGAGATCGCCATTCTAGTTCCTTAAAATCCTAACGCCAATCAGTTCTCCATACTATGTGCCCCACGAATCACCACTTCAGCTTCCCGCTGAGCTATATTGATAACTTGATTAAGGCTAATACAGAAAGCCTACTATACTATTGAGGATTACTTAGACGATAATAATGCGTGGATATAGCTACTCTTCGACCCTGTACAAGACATCAATAACTATATGTAACTAGTAATAAGAATTATTCTTTGAAAAGAGCAACCGCCGATTTTCTTGCTGGTTCTACTCTGTAGGAACAGCTTTCCAAACCAGCAGTAGATGTTGACGATTCAAAAACAGTTGTTTATAAGTTTACTTGAATAAAGAATATTTTGAATTTAAAATTTGAATTTGATACATATGTAACGTAAATAGGTTTGCAGCTGTAACTTATTATTATTTTTTTTTTCATAAAGATAAAATTTGTCAAAAATTGTTACATGTAAGAATAATTAGGTATGTTTAAATCAGATATATATTTACAATCTTTACTTGTATTCTACTATTGACGCAATATTGTAAGGCGTTAAATTGTAGGTCATGCATGAGCACAATAAACAATATCATGACTCATAGATCATAAATATTTCGATCACCATCTGCGCGTGTTACGTCTACTCAGCGATTGCCGCTTTCCCAGACTTCACTCGACACCAGAGGTGTAGTGTTCCACGCCTGGGAAAGAAACTTCGCGTCACCTCGCCTTTCCCTACCTAACTTCGGTGGGATCGGACGCCGTTAGTATTTAAGATTTTAGCATAGTACATAGGATAAGAATAATTATAATTAATTACTTGTAAATAAATAGATTTATTTGGATAGTGAGTTTTGTGTACCCAACAGTCGCCACCCATAATATAATTCGCGTTATGACTAAATAAAACATTACATAACTATCTATATAATATCTTACCGATTGACCGATCGGATGGACCGATTTTAACTAAATTTTCAAATACTCTTTAGAATGACTCAGGAGATGATCGGATCGGATCGGATCGTTTTTTTTGGTGCTTAGTTCTGTTTCGAGTGGAATTTCAAACCACGCTGAGCCACAGCAACGCATGTAAAATATAGTTTATGTGGAATTAAGAGTAGTCTATTAAATAAGTCAAATGATACGAAGTCATAAGTAGTATATTTCATCAAAATACATTAGAGTTGTTGAGATGTGCTGAGCACAGGTTTATGGGAGCGGTGACAGTTTTTCTCTCAATTTTCTATATTTTTTTTTTTGTTTAGCGTATTGTATCTTTATTTTTTTCATTTTATTTTATTTTATCATTTTAGTATGGATTTTAAAATTGCTATTAGTTAAGCGGTAGTCTAATAAAACTTGTTTTGTTTTTGTGGATGTTGTGGCTACTTTAATAAGCTGCACATTTAACCAGTGCTATTAATATTTTTTAGTATAATATTTTATTTAAATGCAATAGCTACTGATGGTCCTTAAATAAATAAAATAAATACGTTTACATAGCGTGTTTTGTTTCATTATTTTTCAGGAATCTAGCACAGAGTTATTGCCGCGCTCTCACTATGGTACTTTTTACGATGCAGATGCTTATCTGGTGTATTCTTGTTCTCTCCTTGGACAACCAGCTGGCCCAGATGTTATCGTGAGTCTTCCATACTACAATTGAATTATTCTTTACTAGATGTGGCTGCGGTTTCGACCGTGTGGCAATCGATGTGATCGAGTGTGTCGATTTTTAAGAAACTCGATCACATAAAGATAGGAAGTTTTGCGGTAAAGCTAACGAAATCATTGATTTAGATAAGGAATGATACTGAACAGAAGAAAACAGACTCGAAAATACCGTAATACTTATTTAAAAGTAATTGTGAGTTAACCATAAGTGATAGAGACATGATGTTGAGGACTTTTCTGTAGTATTTTGAGAAAATCGATCACGAAGAGGAAGATAGTTTTTAGGGACTTATTTTATAATAAGTATAGATAGATAAATTGTTCTAATTAACACAGTACAATATTAAAATCGAGATAAATGAGATGCAAAAGAATTTACGCATAGTTGACGATACTGATAAGCGAATTCTGCAGATTCATCCGTTTCTTTAGTGACTGTAGAGACTAGAGCGTCGATACAAATTAGTTTATCTTTTTGCTTTGATAGCGGTCCGGCGCTTAAGTGGTCTTTTATATTGGGGTAATACGATCAAAGCTGACTTAGATGAATGACCTATTAGAATGATAACAACAATGTTTTTAGACGTAGATATTTAGACCAAAAAAAAATTTAGAGTCCAGTGCTATTATAAAATGGTATATATATTTAGTACTATTTTTATTTTGCTTTGTCTATTCGCAGAATTCCCCACGTAATATTTAAGAAAGGAAGAAAAAGATTTTTACTCGATCACAACACCCATTAAAACAATTTCATTTTGTTTTGTATGCAAAAACTTTTTTGTGACCAAATAACTTCTCCTAATTAGCATAAATGCTACAGAGAGCTACAGCGCTGATGTTCAGTAGGAACCTTAAACAGGCATGCCAGGTTACAGATATTATGTTGGTTGGTCTTTTAAGAGCTCAAAGTTTGGATGGAAGACATCCCTTATTGAGATAAGTCTGTACAATAATCTTTTCGTTCACTGTTATATACTTTTGTGCAATAAAGAAATTAAGACAAATAAAAAAATTTATACGTATTGTAAATACAGATTTTCTCTATTCTCAGCGTCGTGAAATAAAAGAAAATGTCAATGGAGAGTACGCCGAACGCCACGTGCATGCGTGGACAGCGGAACGAGGTAGCGCGCTGGCCGTGCTAGTGCTGCGACGGGCTACACAATTGATGGCACATTTGCAGACCCCACTCGTGTTACACAGAGAAAATGCAACAAAGGAATCACCACGCATGCTTTCATATTTTCGTGATGGTATTAGGTAATTGACTAGCTATAGGACACTAGGGTTGATTAAAGAGAACGCTCTGATTCTTTTATTTGCCCTTTTATCTTTTATTTCTTTTATTTTCCCTTTTTTTATCAATAACGGCAAATTCACCAAAAGCTTTGAACTCAGCGGTGAGATCGTGCGACTCTTTTGAGGATGTCATGAGTTTATAACCCGGGCAGGCACCAAGGACTTTTGTATTAAAACTAAGTGTCTAATTGATAATTGAAAATAATCACACGCTTTTTGGTGAAGGAAAATATCGTAAAGAAACCTGCATATCTGTATAGAATTTTGGGGATATGTGTACCTATGTCCAATGGAGCAGCGTGGTGGGTTTTAGCTCCGGGGTATAAATATAAAAACCATTTATTAAATAGAAAAAATATTTTTCAAATCGGTTGATAAGTAATGAAGAAATTGGATAATAAATATAAAAGATAAAAATAAAGCCGAATTATTTTTTTTAATAAGACTTTTCTTTATTTTCGTTCAATAATATTAAACATATTTCTCCAATACCCATTGTTATTCTGTTATGAAAAATTTTTCAATTTGTTCACTTTTAGGAGACTTTTAACTTTGAATTGTTTGTAGAATTCTCCGTAGCGGTTGCTTGAACGGCGGCTCTCGTTTATACCGAGTTCGTGGTAATCGACCAGTAGTGCTGCAATTGGAACCAGTTTCTTGGGCTCAGCTCTCTTCTGATGGTGTTTTCGTGCTGGACACCTCAAACTTAATTGTATTGTGGCTTGGACGTTCTGCTAATTTGATCGAAAAAATATTTGGAGCTAAGGTGACAGTCACTATTAAAATATGTTATTAAATTTAAGTGCTGAATATCTTTATAAAACTGTTTTTGGTGTAATTGTATTGCAGATTGCCTATCGCATGGCACGAGGGACTGATAAGGGTATGATGGTGCGTCGAATTGCCATCGCTCACGACGGCTATGAACAAACTTTACCGACATCAGATCGTGAACTACTAAATACGTTACTGGAGTTGCGTTCGCGTTCGGTTCGTCCACCGCCTTCTGTAGCAGAAGTACCTCGACCAGCTCGTCTGTACAAAGTCACGCAACCACCAAGAATTTCACCAATAACTGTGCCCTCGCAGAAATCTCCAGCGCGTCTTCAAGAAATAAAACCTGCTCCTCTCCACAGAGAAGATCTACGTGATGACGTTAGTTTATATCATCTGGTGTCTATTTTATTAGTCCATCTTAAATTATTGATTATGTACTAAAGGTAATCTCAATTGTTGTTTTAGGGCGTTTATATTATTGATGGAGGATCTAGAGGTGTATGGGCTTGGGTTGGATCATGTGCACCAGTTGCAGAAGGGCGCACAGCGTTAGGGGCGGCGCGAGGACTAGCTCGTGCTAAGAGAATACCTGGGCCTGTGACTACTATGACTTCTGGCCGAGAGCCGCTGGAATTTGCAGCGCTCTTCCACCGCTGGAGTTGGGCTGACGCACGCCGTGACATAAGAGTCCGCGCCGCCAGATCTGCGACAACTAAACTAGACGCTGTTAGCCTAGCTTCAAACGCGTGGCTCGCAGCGGAAGTACGTATCAAATTAATATTTATAAATTGATAAGATATAACAAATATAGTCTCAAGTTTTTTAATCAAGTTTTGAATAAAACAAATTTGTCTAGTTTTATAGAATATTGAGTTCAAGATCTTTTTACCTAGTAACGATATAAACAAAATATTATTTAATCTCCACAGGCAATTGGATGAATTGATCAATGGTGGCAATTATTTTTCTTATCAAAATGTCTCAAAAAATTTATTAAAAGTTTTAATTGTATTATATTGTCTACTTCAGGGTGGAAGTATTTGAGAATATATATAATTAAATACATCCTATTTCAATATAACTGTGACTTAAGTGCAGCCTTTGTTAGCATCAGAATAAAAATGCGTGGTTATATTTCCCACGCAGCTGGCAGGCGCAGCCGCCAAAATTCATACGTAACATTATGTCACTACATATTTGATACAAGTTACTACTACAATTATAGAATTGTACATATAGATAAAATATATATTGTACATATAGATGAATTACATATAGATGTAAACCTTAACTAATCATTGTAGGCTCAAGTCCCAGACGACGGGTCTGGGTCGTTGCGAATGTGGCGCGTACGCAGCGAAGAAGAAGGAGGCGCTCTCCAAGAGCTCGAACGTCCACAGCAAGCTGCATTCTACGATCAAGACTGCTACCTCGCTCTTTATACTTATCACTCGCCCAATGGTGATCAGAGTATACTTTATTACTGGATGGTAAGACTGGTTTATAGCACGATATAAATCACAAAATTCATAGTGTATTGTACAAAAGCTTACTTAGTTTAGGGTGAGTTATGCAATAAGCGAACGTTAGCTTATTTTGTTACTTATTGAAGCTTCTATTCGATTAAAGATCTTCCACAGGATTTGAGACTTTCTCACCTCCGGTTTCTGATGTAAATATCAGATACCTTTCGTTTAAGCATTGAAATTAACCTAGGTATCCATAAAAGAACACCGATATGTATATTTACTAATCATTTTGAATTAAAGTTTGATAATGTGTGAACTTTTGCAGGGTGGCTCTTCGCCAAATGATTTGAGGAATTTGGGTGCACAAGAAGCCAAAGATCTCTACATAAGGTTAGGGCGTCTTCCCATACAGGTCAGTAAATTTTTTTTAATGGAAATTTTCTTGTTTGCATTTTAATATTGTGAAATACTTAATATTTTCCAGGCGTGGGTATACCAAGGAAAAGAACCGGCGCATTTTCTACAAATTTTCAAGGGTCGAATGATAACTTACATCGGCAGTGCGACAGAATACGATCGTAAGAAAAGATTTAATACGCATTTTTATCGAATAAAAACTCTTATTAAATTAAATTAGCCTAATGTATTGAATGTATAATAGTAGTGTTGCTAGCAAAGCGCCTAAGCGACATCAGTCAAATGTGATATAAAAAAAATAGTTTTTACTGAAGAGGACTACAACTGTTGCTTAACATATCGCTCGCTTAGTATGAAAGTGACCTAATTCAAAATTATTGTTTTCTAGTTTTTTTTAATAGTTTGTAGCGTGACTTTCAAGTTATAGGTCTCTTTAAATTCACGCTACGTTTTATTGCAATTTTCCACATAACAACTTTTTTTATAAATACTTCTGTCTATCTAAGATCAGTCTCAGGATAATTATGATTATGATTTGTGATTTCTTTAGTTTAACGTTGGGATTAAGCTGTTGGCAATCCTCTGTATTAATGTATGTTATACATATTTTTTTACTTTATAATTTTTTGTATATGCTTGCTAGCTGTACCCTTTTCAAGCGGTATTTGCTAGCATTTGCATTCAGTAGCATCACAGCTAAGTTGTTTTTGTGGCTTTCAAGCCTTAGTTTCTAAATTATAAAATCTTGTTCTTTCTTCCCTAAGTCTATGTACTTCAGTGTTGCACAAAACAACTTGTGCGCATATATGATCTAGATGTATACAATACACTTATATGTAAGTGTTAAAATATTTTTATTAGTTAAAATCGAACTTTTCATGTTATTACTTTACATGTATATGTATATAGAGCTATGAAAGAATGGAGGCTACAAGTACAGGCATTAATTGCTTAAATGGAGCTTCCAGTCACTTATTTAGTCAGATTAAGTGTAATATAAACATGTAAAATTGTTTTTGTAAAATAAATAAAATAAATAAGTAAGTATTTGTGCAGCGAGCGGCCGCCGAGTGGTACCACCGCCGCGTGCCTTGATACGCGTGTCTGGGCAGTACGCACGCGAGGCGCGCGGCGTGGAGGTAGGGCGCGGCGGGCAAACGCGAGGTGCGTGCTACGTGCTACGCGAGGGCGCCAGAGTTTGGGTTTGGTGCGCGGCCTCCGCCACCGGAGACGAAAGGGAGGTTGCCAAGAACATGGCTGCCGCCGACCACACTCTTGTTATGCAAGGTTCGATTCCTATACGATTAGGACTTACCTGTTAAACAATTCGCTAAAAATTATATTGTATACAGTTTGTTTTTATTCTTGTTAGGTTTTTTTTTGTTTACAACAAAAATGTACAAGTTATGTCTATCTTGAAATTACTAGTACTATACAAATCATGCCCACGTGGAATGGTCCCAAGAATGCTGGCTGCGTTTCCGCGTTCAATCGCTAAGCTGATTTTTTGTGCGAAAAGGAGCCAGCCTTCTTATTAGGTTAGCTATTTAGGTTTAAATTAATGAATAGAATACTCACATTTTTCTGTGGAAGAGCGAGACCTCTATACAAAAGTATTTTATACCAACTAGAAGATCTCAATCTCTACTTTTGTAAAGATTTTTATATATTTGTATTTATATTATATAGTGTTTATTTGAATAATATTTAAAAAGTTAATTATTTGTATAAAATAATTTACTATATCACTTCCAACAAAGAAGTTTTTTTATGAATATTCCTGTCTTTCTCTTTGGAGAGAAACAATGGAAGTTTCATCCAACTACGCTGCTCCAATTTGGTTCGAAAATTTAATGGCAATTGATTTTTTTATGATGTCTTCATTCAGCCTTAGGAGTGATTAATTATGATTATCATTTGAGAACTCAGTGTAGAAAATACTTAGCAATGCATATCACGTGTTGAAACCAGTAGGCCGCTACTAATTTGAAATTTGGCTAATGATATTCATATTTTAATTAAAGGAAAAGAAAAACATGATTTCTGGACTGCACTCGGCGAGCGACGACCTTTGCTCGTGGCGTCACCACTGAATCAAGTGGAAAGACCATTACCGCCACGACTATTCTATGTATCGCTCGGAGCGGCTGGACAATATTCCTGTAAGTATTTAAAGTTTGTTTATTTAGGCTTTTTGATCATTGATAATGCGTATAGTACCCGGCAACAAATAATGCACATCGAGACTTAGAGAAAATCGTCTAGATTCCGCTTCGTAGAGCATTGTCTCTGTCGCACAGACTGACGAACCCGTGAGTGACAGTGACAGCGCTCTACGAAACCATATTGGCCGGGTGTTTCGTTCTAAGGTCTCGATGTGCATTATTTAATGCAGGGTATTATAAATATAAGTTGCATCTAGTAATGCATTTGGACGCGATGTAATCTATATCTATAGTAATATATAAAGCTGAAGTGTTTGTTTGTTTGATTGTTTGTACGCGCTAATTTCAGGAACTATTAGACCGATTTGAATGCATACTTATATATAAAGCTGAAGCATTTGTTTGTTTGTTTGATTGATTGTTTGAACGCGCTAATCTCAGGAACTATTGGACCGATTTGAAAAATTCTTTGAATGTAAGATAGTCCATTAATCGAGAAAGGCTATAGACTGACTATATATAACATCACGCTAAGATGAATAGGAGAGGAGCAGCAATAAAAAATATTGCGTGAACGAAGTTGCGTGTAAAAGCTAGTAACATATATTTTGTATAAAAAACAACTACTGAGTTTCTTGCTAGTTTCATAGTCTTTTCGATACGAAGCAATTACGTGAAATACGCAAATTGTGTAATAAATAAATTTCGGAATGGACCCTGAAAATGAGAGAACCAAATATCTGTATAGAATACTTGTAACCTATCAATCCGTATTGCAACAGCGTGATGTGACAAGCTCTAACACTCTAACCATTCTCTCAAAAACAGGAGAGAGGAGGCCTATACTCAGAGGCCGGATAGTAAGTAACATCGCCAACACAGATACACGTAATACACACACACAGCGTCTTCGCCGGCGAAGACGAGGTCCCAGTTTTCTGACGTCGGTCGGTCGTGGCTTCTCGTCACCCTTCCGACGCCGCAATTACTAATCTAAATCATACCAACCCTCCACTACACGTCGCCCTAAGCCGTGGTCCGGCCTCACAGGAGGCACCCTTAGGACGACGTTCCCCGACTTAAGTAGAGCTTCTGCGCTCTACTCTCTGCATTTCGCAACCTCGGCGATGCTTTGGCGCTCGCCCGTCCCGCCCGGTGACGCTGTAAAAGCCATTAGGGCTAACAGCATACAGTCAGTTCGAAAAAAAAAAAAAGTAAGTAACATGCCATTACTTTTTATTTATTATATGATTTGGGTAAAGAATTTCATTTTATCTATGTTTTAATATTTAACACTCCTTTATATGAAAATGACGTTCACAGTCGAGGAGATAATCTCATTCAGCCAGTATGATCTTGCGCCGGAAATGGCGGCGGTATTGGATGCGCACGCAGCCGTGTTCATTTGGCTCGGAGCGCACTGCAGTACGCGCGCTAAGGACGACGCGCGTTCTCTTGCACTGTCATATCTCAACACTGGTAATACTTTACATTGTTCTTAAAGAAACTATATAATTATTGCACATTATATCTTTTATGTGGACAATTTCCTCCTGCCTATATTTACTTATAAGCCCTTTACCACGTACGTTTTAATCACATTTTACGGTATTGGTATACCTACTATCAAAATTCTGAATCCTGAAACAGACACAGAACAGGTGATGTATGGTTTATCAGTTAATGTTAGTCAGTTAACCAATTCGGTTACCAATTGTTGGTTTATATTCACCTCTGTGTCCTAGCAAAAATTTCCTTCCATATTCTATGGTCCATTTTCAAATCCAAGATTTTTCATTGTTCTTCTGATTGTAAAATGTATATATACATTGAAAAAAGCAATGAAAAGTCTTGACTACGTTGTCTAAACCTCCTCAATGAGTTTCTATATAAACTATATTAATTAACTTATTTTAGCATATATAATGAGACCACAAATATAATTTTGGCTAATTCTCTGTCTATTGCTTAGATTTATTAATACTAGGGTAGATGAGCCATAGGCCTGCAAGTGATAGCGACATAATAAATAATGAGAGGGAAGATGAAACTCATATACTTCATCTTTGTTTAATCACACATAAAAAAAGAGAGACACATAGATCACCCTTATTTGCTTTCTCTTTATTATGGCACATTTTAGGCTAGCTAGCCTACAATGGGATTTTAGGGAAGCCTCACTACTCTATAGTCTATAATAACGTTTTACCAAAGAGCAATAAATAAAAATAGAAGAGCATCAGGTTTCGTTCTGTGTAATTATCTGATTATAACATTCTGCCGTCTCTTAGACCCAGCATCTCGGGACGCCGAAACTCCGATATTAGTTATAAGCCAGGGTCGAGAACCACCCAATTTTACAGGGTTCTTCCCACATTGGAAATCCTCTATGTGGAAGGTAAGGAATACCTAATAGTAAAAAAATAATATATAATTTATAGAATTAGGCGTTACTTTGCGGAGATCCATAATACAAAAGTAATAATAAAATTATTTTGCTATAATCCGCGATACAGTAAATAGAAAATATATATAGTGTTTAATGTATAGGGGACTATCAGTATTTTCATACCCGATACTTTTTTATTTTTATTATTTTGTAAACTAATATATTTTCATTTCACAGGGGCACAAAACTTTCAGTGCAATAGTAAGCGCGCTGGAAGGCAAAGCGATCATTTGCGGCAGCAACAGCGCACTACACAACGGCAATAATGAAAATTGCTTCGACCAACATGAAAAGTACCCGCTCTCAGTGTTGAGAGGTCCCAAGGAGCACATGCCTCATGACGTCGATCCTCTTACAAAAGAGGTCTGCACAGATTTTTGCACTTTTAACATTATGTTGCGATAATTATAAAACTTTTGAACACACTTTACAAATCAATTTCAATCGATTCAAAGAAATTCTTTTACTTAATTTTTAGTTACCTTCCTACCGTCAAAAGCCTAATACAATTAAGCAATAGGCTTTTAGGAAAAGCGACAATATTAAAAGATCCTCCGAAACGGCTGGAGCGATTTTAATAAAATTTAAACAATGTTGATCCCGCGGATAATCCTGTAAAATTTGGTGACGATTGGAGCATTTTTATCTGTCAATGACAATTTTGTTGCACCACAGCAATGCATAAGCTGTGATAGCCCAGAGGTGAGACCGTGCGACTCTTACGAGGGTAACACGAGTTCGAACCCGTGCAGGCACCAATGAGTTTTTCTATTAAAACTCATGTGTCTAATTGATAATAGCAATTTATCACACGCTTTACGGTGAAGGAAAACATCGTGAGGAAACCTGCATATCTCTAGAGAATTCTGGAGATATGTGTAACTTACCAATCCGCATTGGAGCAGCGTGGTAGGTCTTAGCTGCAACCCTTCTCTCTAGAAACCTTTCTATTCCCAGCAGTGGGATTGTAACAGGCCGCTACTTTACTTTACTACTTTACAGCAATGCATGGCCGGAGCGCTTCGTTCACAATAAAATTGGAATGGCTCTTTTGGTATTTCATTACGACGTAGGTACTGCAAATCTTACTCTGTCTTTTTTTATACTGGGGTTCGGCTTACTTATTCTTAGTATTTTGGGGCTAATTATTCTCCGCAAATAGTAAAATTTCGATTCTTTTCCAGCTTTATCTAACGCACGATGACTTCGTGTCCACTTTCCATACGACCTACAATGAGTTCCGGTCGTTGCCCTCGTGGAAACAGAAAGAGCTAAAGAAATCTGTTGGACTATTTTAAACAGTTAGAAAGATTAGTGATTAAGCTTTAAGAGTGTAATTCCTGCGCACAAATGTTAACGTTAACAGTATTTTCACAATAAATTATAAAGTAATTAATGTTAACCGCGTTTTTAATTTTTCTAATCACGCGCTATCATTATTTTTATTGCGCGTTCTTGCACATATAGGTTGTCTTACCCGTTATTAATTAATATTTATTATTATTGCTGCCTTGATTCAGGTTATACTATTTTTCCAATGATAAAATTATTCATAAAAAAATTTACTATTATAATACAATAGATGATTTCCTTTTAGAACAGTTTAAAGGAATTACCTATTAAAATGTTATTATACAATGAAATTATATATTAAAAAAATAAATGCGATTTTTATACTGCCTACTCTTTATAAATAGCATAAAGCTAAAGTAATTCATTTAAAAAAGTTTGGATTTCCTCAATATTATGTTATGTTCGAAAATATTTGGCTTGACCAAAAATATTAGAAACTTATTACTATAGAAATTATTAGTCTATAAACTACGATTCTTTTGATTCACCTTTATTTCAATATTTAAAAAAATATTAAAGAATATTTTTATACAGTAATAAAGGATGCTTTTTACCAATATCTAATTATACGCTTTTTTTAAATACCGTAACTTTTTTCATAAATATAAAATGCTATAGTAACTGAGGTTGTTATCCATGTATTTAGAAACAATACAGTACAGGTTAAATTAAATAATGAATATAAGGCTATTTAGTTTCTCTATAATATATATATATATATACATACATATGTAATCGAATAACAGAATTTATTCTGATATTTTCAGATGTTATATATTGTGTATGTGAGGTAGTATAAAATTATTAAAAGAAATAAAACAATATGTTTTTAAAATGTTATTTATTTTTTCACAAATGTAGCACTTATGAGCTAGCCATTAATTTTATGATAAAATTAATAATATTCTTTACAATATACAAATTCCTTAAAAAATCCATAAAATATTGGTTTATTTGAAAACATATGTACATTATAATAACTATCAATACAACATAGTACCTATGTCTAATTGATATGGGTATGGGCCATGTAGGTTAAGGCACGTGGTATATTAGTATTGCAACAGATTACTACACACAGATCAAAAATAAGGACGCTTAATAAGATAACTGCGACGATAAGGCAACAAACAAGATTCGTCTAAACGCCTTTTTTATATTATGCCAGTACAGCGATATTTCACAGTAGTGTAAGTCGCATTACGAATTAGTATCGAGGAAGCATCCATTTTATACGTACGTATTAAGAAAAACGTGTCATTCTCATTCAAATTGGAAACTACATCTTAAAGTTAAATCGATAAAATTAGCATTGACATATATATCCCAGTATAAGACCAACGGTTAGGTTCAATGTATCTGAATGTACTCAGATACAATATGAAAAGCTAGCTAGTTAGGAACTTACAATTTTAAATTGATAAATAAAAAAAATCAATAAATGTATTGTATAATAAATAATTTACATTAATGACGAGTTTACACTGTTCACTATTGACACAACGGCGTCTACACGAGTGACAGACATTACGAGAGTATTTCTTAAACCACCACCGATATCGATCCTACTTATTAAAAATACTCTCAACAATGTCATTATACAATAGAACCCAGTGCATTATAGAAAATATGAATTAAATTATTATATTAATATTAGTGACAAGCATGAGTAAATAACGGACTATTAACGTTAAAAAAGCCGCAATCGCATATGTAAAATAAATTTTCCAAAATTTCTTTGGTAATAAATAAAAATATCCGAAAGTGGTTAAAAAAATATTTTCACGGTACATGATGGAATGACTTTCGCGCACAATGCAATAGCTGCCCTAACAAAACATAATTTAAAAAATGTATTAAAAAAAATAAGCGTACGCTACGATTAAATTGCAAATTAACCAAATATTTTTAATTTAAGTACGTAAATTTGAAATTCTTATGTCAGGGTTCATTTGATAGAGATTATTTCACACTTACATCTAGATTATATAAAAGCGATAACTGGTGAAGCGACAAGTTTGAACTCGAGTCGATATTAAACTAAGGTAAACAAAAATCAACATAGCTTTTGTTCAAGGAATGTTAACAGTTTATAGAGCAATAATAAACAGCGCATTATAATAATGTTTAACAAGAACTAGTAACAACAATGCGTCGGAGGCCTGTTTCGCTTTAGCACCACGGGTATTACCTACACACGTCTATTATCACAGCTAACCAAGTCTGAGCCTTCTTTTACAGTGTTCCTCACATTAGGCCTGTTCCAAACTAAAATCTAAGATGATTTAATCTTTTGATCGTCAGTGTCTGGTGAGTATCATACTGCCGCCAAATGCAATAAAATTTCAGTGAGTTGTAAGGCGAGATAGCACTCCGGAGTAACTCAAGGTGTGCTTCAAACAAGGTGTACTTCCACATCTAATTTTGTACTTTAGTAATCACTATAAACACTGCACAACCGACAACATTTAGTGCAGTTACATTCGGTGCTAATTTTAATTTTTTAAATATAAAATATATCCAGTTACAAATTGGTGTCACGTTACACAACCATTTAAGGCGACATACTTATAATTACATAAAAGTATTTTTAACTATCATTTGTACATGCTTTTTATATTATTAGCGCAGTATAAGTCTATATTTATATCAAAAATTTACGTTGACACTTTTTTGTGTCCACTCGAGACACTGTGTGTTGTATTACTTTAGTAAAAACTAAACCAACCCTTATACACAAAATTCTGAACACTTAAAGATTAAAAGCAGTAATGATGTTATTCGAATGATCTTATTAGCAATACAGCTCTAAATATCAAAAAGGAAAAGCTGTCGTAGTGTATGTAAATTTGTATTATTTCGCTTAAAAATTAGTAGATCTATATTATTAAATTTAATAATTCCATAAATCTATTAACAATGTACAGAATGTTCATGTATAAGGGGCGTCTCGAATACAAAATAAATACATTTAAAAAACGTACATTTTTGGCACCCGGGAACAATATAATAAGCCAAAATATTAACTGTCTTTCAATATTGTTTTACCCGAACCCATTGATATGCTTTTGGTGTCTTTATTTAAAATCAACCACCTAAATCAACTTGTTGACTTTTCTAATTTTAATCTTTTTTGCCCCTACTATACACATCACTCACATGAAAAAGGTTTTAAACTTAACTATCTAACAAACTCATCAAAAGTTTTTTAAATTCTGATTTGAGAGCAAAACAGCTGAGAAACTAATAAATTCCCTTTAAGATTCGTTAAGGGGGTAACAGTTTTAATGTACCTTTTTCTACAATAAATTGGAGTTATTGGAGGAAGCCCTTTTGAGTCTTATCTAATACACATGAAAATTGTTGAACTATTTAGGCTGAGCAATTACCAAAAAACTACATAAAATTTATGGCACTGTTCCTCGTTGATTAGCAAATATTGGCATTTGCCATAATGGGTCCCCTAGTGTTTTTTCTACAATAAATAGCTCTTTGTTGAGTAAAAAAGATGTGCTGTATTTAGTATAACCAGTGCAGCTTTAAATACTATAATATTTAAAATCAATCCCATTTCTGTGTACATACTCATATACATGTTTTAGCAGAATACTAGTTTAGGCCTGACATGAAAAGAACTATTTCACAAAATATTTGAATTTAATTTCTTTATTCACTATATTTTTGCATAGTTAAATGCTATTTTAAATATTGTATAATAAGTAAGAAATAGATGTTCACAGATTTCAATGAAAATTTTGTTTTTATACGATAAGGGATCCAATGAAATTAACGATATTGCGCATCGCTGTGCAAAATTAAAGAGGCAATGTAGTACGAACAACTAACGAGCGTCGGGTCCTCTAGATATTATAAAGGTGACCCTGTACTGGACAAACGCAGAGTTAGTAGACGCATCTAACCTGCATCCTAATATCGGACAAAATCGTGTGGAATCCCTTTACGAGATTCATGTCTAGCAATAGATACCACTTGGTTTCAAGATGACTAAAAACTACCAATAATTCATAAAACGCTATAGCTCATTTGGTACCAAGTGTTATTTAAGTTAGAAACACTCACTTGGCACGTCAGCATCGTATAAGCAATTGGCAATACAGTATCCCCTTAGAATGATATTCTGCAAGTCTCCTCTTGAAATCATACCTCAACTATATTAAAGAATCGTTACTAAGATACATTTTTATTGTGAAAATACTAACCCAGTAATGGAATAACATAATTAGTAGCTCAATAACATTATACCACAAGAGATCATAAAGGAAAATCCTTAAATTGCACACTCTTCTTTAGCGGAAATTCTATATGACGATTGTATTCACAAATGGTAGAAAAGGTAATGGTTGGGATTTTGTAATAATTCTAACCTAGATTTTAGGGCAATATATTTACGTTTAATGACCATTAACTTTTCGCTTTCAAAGATACTTAATTGACCTATTAATCTAGTTACATATACAACTATTCCTATTTGACCTATTTGATTTGTAGTTTAAGGACTTTTAACTTTAATGCAAACATATTAAACTTTAACTGACTGTCTTTAACTTTCTCAAGAATTACGTTATATAGTATATGGATTTCATCTATCAAAATATCATAATTTATATGTCGGAACAATTATAGTAATTGACACTTAAACAATGCGCTTTCAACACATGATTTTATAAATTCCACTTTCATTGATTATATTGCTTTTTATAATATCTATTGATTCCAAGAAATTTGAAAATTTGTCAAATTTTTCTCTATCAACCCCCAAAAATAAATTTTTCAAAACACTGTTGAATATATAAACCATACCTCACAAACAATCAAGCATAGCAACACGCTATCTTGCCTCTGTCACTTCATTTCAATGTTGCTACAGACTAAGAAAACTTTTAGAAATGAAATAAAATATATAATAATATAATAATATAATAATATAATAAACAGTGTTTTTGAAATAGTTACATTTTATACTCAGCAAAAGCCGATTACAAGAATTGTATTAAACAATAACATCAGTTTTCAACAATTTAGAATTTCATTGAGCAAGCAAACCTTCATTTTTTATGTCACTATAAATTATCACAAATTGAAAGATGAACATGACCTTCCAATTGCAATATTAGTATAAAAAAATATGTAATTGAATCACAAAACGTGTGAACAGGTCCTTGAAATGTTCAGAAGCACAACATTAAAAACTAACTCACGTCAACTCATTTAATTCATTGGTTATAGTGTAAACTTCTTAGTTTCTTTAATTATAATTTTGGACACTTCACAGAGTTCAAACATTCCACTTTTTAGTAGTCAAACCACTTAAAACAAAGCAGGACTATAAGCATAAAACCGTTCGTTAAACCTTTGCAAACACCTAAAAGCCAGATCTATCGCACCAAAGACGCTACGAAACTATTGCCGTCTATCAACACGTTAAATTACAAACAAAATCCAAGTAATAATATAATATCAACACAATATAACTAATATTTACAAATTGATAACATTGATTTCAAAATGTACAAGTATGATAAACTTTCATGATTTCTTTAAAAAAACATAATTTGTTTATATCCAGGCCGAGAAAATTGAAGATACAATGAGCGAATAATCGTCGATAAAATATTATGTTCAGGGAGCTATTAATATATATTGTCAATAATAACCTATCTCAAAGAAAGAAATGCGTTAACCTGAAATAGGAGTAGCATTCACGTAAACATCTTGTCATGAAATGGTAAAAGATAATCTAAAAGTGTTAATAGGATGAGAAGCAACTATAATTGAATCCACTTATCTAAAGACACGCCGAGTGATTTGTTACTACTATGGTTTGTTTACGTACATACTAATCATTCGTCAAAAGTTGCTTACCTACCTTTTTTTTTTTTGCTTACACCCTTGTCTTTTTGTATTCTGTTTAACTAATTTTCGATTTTTCGCTCAGTTGTTATTCACTAATATAATATTATCATTTTTTCACAGTAAAATTGTTATAAAAACTATTCCAAGTTCCAACTGCCTTATGTATATTTGCTTTTTGAAAAACACAAAATGTAGACATAATATCAGCGTTGAATCACAGACAAACGGCTCATTAAAAGTAGCCCATACATTTTTTGTTATTTATCCTCGCATCCAAGCATATTTAAAATTAATTGCACTCTTTCAAACAAGAGTACAGTTTTTATAATTTTAAACTTTCGTGAAACATTATTAACGACACCAGTAAAAACGAATTTCACATTTTCTCAATACCATATGAGAATAACAAAAAGCAGTTTCAATTGAGTTAAACTGATAGAACATTTATGTTGCCTAAGAGATGACAACTTGAATATTCACTAGGTACATATGTTATTTTATAATAACAATTTTGATAGAAACGATATGAAGAACTGAAAAATTTTATTACTTTTAATTGCAGTCTAATAAAATAAAGAGTATCACAAAAGATATGTAATAATATTCGGATCGGTTTTAATTCCTAGTTTACGCCGGGATGGAATTATATTACCAAAAATCGATATAATTAGGACTAAATTGAGACATAATCGGTAACAAATGGATAATCAATAAAAATATTTGCAAATGTCGGCGCCTTTTATCATAGCTTCTTTAATAACATTTGACGATTCAAAATTACTTGAAACAGTCTAATTGGGTAACGAATATTTTGAATTTGAACTTGAATCAGATGCAGTCGCTGTATACGGCAAGGACCGCAATAAAAGATTAAAATTTTCATTAATCTCACATCATTAGTGTATTCTACATCTTGACAGGCGTTCTATGATGCTATTTTCCAGCCTATTTTTATTTATATCAATAACGAAATATTAAATAAAGTATTACACAAACCATGGACGAAAGTAAATAGCCGTATAATATAGAATCATCAAATGATACGTGTTTTTTAATGTTGCATATAGAAGAAAATTCGTCTATAAAATATTTAGTACCAATGTTGTTTAAAATTGTCCAACATACTTGATTTCGCAGCTTCATGAAAATGGTGCTTGTATTGAAAAAGAGCGCATCGTCACTGACGCGGGAGCGATGCGTTTGCAGGTAAAGTAGAGCTGCGCTGCGATGCATTCATATAAGCTGCTTTTAAGTTTGAACGCATCGAATCCCTGGAAAGTATATTTCTCTATTGCAACCGCCGAGTTTCTTACTGGAGCTCTCCGATCCAGCAGATGTTGACGATTCAAAAGCACTTGTTTACAAGTTTACTTGAATAAAGAATATTTTGAATTTGAATTTAGACAACCAATAATGATGCATATTGTCGTAAACTATGTATACTGAAGTCTTTAGCATAGATGATTGCCTCAACTATCAACGTTAGCAATTGCAACGGTAAAAATACTTAACCCAACTATATGTTGATAAAATAATTATGGAAAGTTTAATAAAAAAGACTTCATATAATCACTTAGACACACAGTCGTCCCTCCCCAAAACAAGTAACTAAATATTTATGTTGTGGGTGACAGACTACTGGTAAATATATACATATAATAATATAATTTTGAATACTTTCCCGCTTAAATACTCTATGAGAAAGGATACTACACTCTACATTTAGTAATACACATCGCGCGTTTAATATTAAATTACTGAATTCAATAAGGTTGAAAATGACTGAATTCAAAAAGCTGGATTTCAATAAAGCGTAGTGTAGCAACTAGAAGATACCTATAACTTAATAAAAAAAAATATATATATATATATACCTTAATATATCATAACATAATAAATAAAAATATAAAATAACAAAAACTTGGAAGAGCAAGAAAGCTAGTCTTATTAATAGTTCGTAGCGTGATGTCATAAATTCTAATTTTGAATTCAAGCGTGCGACATATACTTTTATTTTTTTATATATTTGACTGGCCGTTGTCGCAGTGGGTAGTGACCCTGCCTTCAGCTCCGCGGGTCGTGGGTTCGATTCCCGCCGAGGGCCAACTTTTTCTAAAAACAATTTGTTGGTTCGAGCCTGGGTGTGTATTTGTATTTAAGTATGTATTTAAAATTATGTATGTAGTATATCTACCAGTTGTCTGTCACCCATAACACAAGTATTAAGTTACTTACTTTGGGAACGGACGACCGTGTGTGTGTGACCCATTTATTTATTTATTATTTATTTTATTTATTTAGCCGTGTGGTATCCGGCAGAATGGAATAGACCACCCTCCTTTTTTACCAAGGTGTCGTAAGAGGCGACTAAGGTAAATGCCATATGGTATCCGGCTGCATAGAATAGACCACCCTCATTTCTTAACGAGGTGTCGTAAAAAGCGACTAAGGTAAGTTGACGTCAGGCAGGCGGCCGGTCGTAAAATACGTAGCCAAATCATATGACAACATGTTATAACATTGTGCCGACCCCACCTAGAATGTGATAAGGGCAGGAGAATAAATAAATAAATAAATAAATAAATATATGGGACATTTACACACACGGTCGTCCGTCCCCAAAGTAAGTAACTTAATACTTGTGTTATGGGTGACGGACAACTGGTAGATATACTACATATATAAGTTTAAATACATACTTAAATACAAATACACACCCAGGCTCGAGGAACCAACAATTTGTTTATAGAAAATGTTGGCCCTCGGCAGGAATCGAAACCGCGACCCGCGGAGCTGAAGGCAGGGTCAGTACCCACAGCGCCAACGGGACCGTCAGAATGATGATGATATTTATTTTATTTATTGTGGACAGCAAAATAATATATTGATTATTGTTGGTCACCTAGGGGATAGCTTGGTGTGGTCGTGGTTGGTGTGCGCCGCCCTATACCCGTAGCGCTGCACGCGCCGCGCCAGCCGCGCCACCCAGCGCCGCTGCTCGGGTGCGCCCGGTGCCAGCAGCAGCAGCTCGCGCGCCCGGTCCGCGTGCAGCTTGCATGCCGCCACACCCTCGCCTTCCGACACGTGCTCCGCATGGATTTTCATACGACAACCTATAAGGCAAATTGGAAAAGCGAAATTGAGTTGATAAAGCATAACGATAGCTAATTATAATATTTATTTATTTATTTATTTATGTACCAAGTTAAAATATATAAGAAAATACAGGTTAAGAAAACAAGTACAAAGGATTACTTATCTCTATAAGAGATCTCTGCCAGCGACCCTTGGTGGTTTGAAAGTAAGTGAAAACGTAGTATAGGTACATTAATAGTAAAAGATAAATTATTAAAAACACTATAAAACAATTGTAAATTAAATTTGGATAAACTTACTTTCTTATGATCACAAAATAGAATACATATATATAATACAAGAAAATACACTAATACTAATACAAAATATAATAAACCTACATAGATATAAGTTATGACAGCGAGGAAAGGTAGTGTTGCTTAAGCCTAAGTTTGAAAATGTGAAAAGAAGGAGAGTCTTTATAGATGCTTCTGGTAAAGAGTTCCAAAGACGGGATGCAAGAACTGTAAAAGACTTAGAGAAAAACATAGTTTTATAAGAAGGCACTGCCAATGATTTAACTGCCACGCAAGAGCGTGCAGGTCTTACACGAGGTCTTAATATATTGTTAGGAATGGAAACTGGCAGCACTATAATCACGGGGACGATAGAAGGGAAGGGACTAGCTTTTGGAGCGAAAATTGTTTATAAAGGATGGGGTTCGCCATGCTGAAGTCAATCTTCGTGTGAAATTTAACTAATACGGTTATTATACTGTTACGTTGCTGAAAGTATCATCGCTTTAAGTCTCGTTTTAAAGAGACTTGTACGATTCTTAAACGCTCCCGCATTTAGGTCGTCTTGCAAGCAGGTGTAATAAGTGTTACTGTGCCATTCTAATATTGTTCAGGTACCTATAGTACCCGGCATTAAATAATGCAAATCGATGTTTAATTCAATTCAATTTTCCCTTAATGGCTTTTAGGAGTGCCATTTTGGCACAGATTACTTTGCCAATGTCACGTATGATGGAGAACACACAAAGGAGATTGTACGGTGAAACAAAGAGTAAAACTAAAATTTTGAATAATTACAAATAGTGGGAACTTTATGTTTAACCCTTCACCTGAAACAAAAGGACAACACAATATGAATATATATTATATACAAATAGTTGAACTAAAAAAAAAAAAAAAAAATTACAATTTTATTTTATTACATTTAATATATTTACATAAATATTTACAGTAGGGACTAAATACAGACGTTAACAAACATTCAACATTTAAAGGACGAGGGATTTTGGTTGGGATAATGTCATATAAAGGGTGAAGGAGATTAGGACAATTCAAAAGGATGTGGGATACAGTGCCTTCGTCTAAACCGCACTCGCAGATCGAGTTGTCCCTGATCCTGAGCTTTGCCAAGTGTACAGGTGTGCATGAGTGACCAAGACGTAAACGAGAGATAGTAGATGAGACCCATCTGTCTGCATATTTAAGGAGAAAGAACCATGGTCGTCTTGGTATGTCTGGCTGAAGGGCAGCATAGTACTTACCCTTGTTAGTTTTGGAGGTCTCGTAGAACGAATTCCAGGATTTGTCTAGGAAAGTCTTAGCTAACGAGCAAAGATCATTAGCTGTATTCTCAAAGTGCTCGAGCGTTCCATCTTGGGCTGCAACCTTAGCACATGAATCAGCAATCTCATTTCCAGGAATACCAGAATGGCTGGGGATCCAGACTAAAGAAATGGATAATGCTTTTTGATAACAGGAGAACAGAATCTCCCTAATCTTCAAAACAATAGGAAATCTTGACTTACTACGAAATGGATTTTCTTTAATAGACAATAAACAACTAAGAGAGTCTGTCAAGATAACAGTCTGTTTAAAGTTATGGGAGTGTGCAAACAGGATTGCTTCTAACACAGCAATGGCCTCTCCTGTAAACACAGAAGACTCTGGAGGACATTTAAATTTCAACACAATTTTATATTTGGGGATCCAGCAGGCTGCACCAACACAACTATTCAAGGATAGCTTTGATGCATCTGTATATATCAGGAGACTATTCTGGCAATTGTGATGAATATAATTTTGAAAATTGTGATGTGTATCAGGAGAATTTTTAATAAAACCAAGATCTGTGATGATTGAAGGATTAAATGTAAGCGCTTCAAAAGGAGTACAGAAAAGAGGATTTGATAAATAGCGTAACATAGGATTAGGAAGAGAGGAATATTTTAAGAAACTGTCTAATATGTTTGATTTTGAATTTCGGGATATAGGAAAATGGGAGAGAAGAGTTAATTTTGCCCAGAGAGGATGGGAGGACAGCTGTAACGATTTACTAATATATCGGTCACATAAATATTGTCGACGGAGGTATAAAGGAGGATCAACACATTCAACCTGCAAGGCGTTTGTTGGGGAAGATTTCATTGCACCCAGAATAATTCTGAGGCATTTATACTGAATTTTATTTAATTTTTCTGATGCTACTTTATTAAAGGGTTCTAAAACAAACAGACAATAATCCATATGGCTTCGAACTAAGGCATTATACAGTAGTTTAAGACAGTAGGGGTGAGCACCCCACCATACCCCTGCTATAGCTCGAAGAACGTTAATACCTTTTTCACATTTTTTAATAATGTGATTTGTATGAGAAATTCCGTTCAGTCTGTTATCGAGATAAACGCCTAAAAATTTTACCTTCTCTACAGGGTTAATGTATTGGTTTTCATAAGAAAACTGGAAATTAGGGATAGATCTTTTTTTAGTGAACACCACTGCCTGACACTTAGGAACGGACAAGGATAAGCCATGGTCAGACAGCCACTGGCCTAGGTAGTACAAAGCAGAGTTTATTCGATAAGATATTTCATTCACACAGTTAGAACTATAATACAGTACGATATCATCAGCATACTGCAAGATGTCACAGAAACTATTTACAGACAATTCAAGATCTTGAGTATATATGCTATATAGCAGAGGGCTTAGAACAGAGCCTTGAGGGAGACCTTTCCAGACTAGTCTGGGGGGAAGAGATGTTGAATGGTGTTTCACCACTATGGATCTGCAAAACAGCAGATTACATATGAAATGCACAATCTTCGGCGGTATACTCAGCTTTTGCATTTTTTGCCTGAGCAACGGAAGAAGGACATTGTCGTATGCAGAAGTGATATCTAGGAAAACACCCACAAGGTACTCTCCTTTTGTAAAGGCTAATCGAATGTCTGTTGTAAATATGCTGAGGCTATCGGTTGTACTGAAACCCTTACGAAACCCAAACTGGGAGGAGGGAAGTATATTTCTACTTTCTACTATCCATTCCAAGCGGTTTTTAAGCAGGTGTTCAGTAATTTTTGCCAAAGTAGACGACAATGCTATAGGTCTATAAGAGTTAGGATCTGATGGATTTTTACCAGGTTTTAGGATAGGAATGATTATTTGAGATTTCCAAGCATCAGGAACTATCCCAGTTTCAAAAAAAATATTAATCATGTTTAAGAAACAAAGTTTTGCTCTGTCTCCTAAATTAAGTACAAACGAGAATGGAACACCATCTTTTCCTGGAGTAGAATCTTTAAGTCCATTAAGAGCTACTTGCAACTCAGACAGAGAAAAGGGGGCATCCATTTCGTTTGAACTTGGGGTTGGTGCTGAATCAAGGAACATGTCCTTATAAGGAGCAAAAGGAGGAGCTAATTTATCAGCAAAAACGTTAAGCCAGTCAGAAGGGTTATTGGAACAAGGGGTAACAAGATCAAGAGATCTGCGGAATCTCTTAACTTTATTCCAAACAACTGTGGAGGGGGATCGAGGGAGTAAGGATTCACAGAACTTAGTCCAGCTTATTTTTTTCTTAACCTTTACCAGTTTTTTAACTTTCGCGTCAATTCGTTGATATTTGATAAAATTTTGTTGAGTCATACTGTTTGTGTATGTCTCTTCTGCGAAAGTTCTAAGTTTAAAAAGATCAGTGCATTCCTCGTCCCACCAAGGAGGGGAAAGCATATGATTTTTGGGAGGGTGTTTCTTAGGAATATTGAGATCGGCCGAAGATAAAAGACAGTTTAAAAAAAGATCATAATAAACCAAAATATCACCAATTGTTTCAAGACTCGGTAGAGAGCTCATCATGTCATCGACTGATTGGGAATAGCCTGACCAATTAGCTTTTTGAACTCTATATTTTAATAAGGGATCAAAATTGGGAGGGGGTGAAATTCTACAATTTAGGGAAATAATGATAGGGAAGTGGTCACTACCATATGTGGAGGGGAGAGTTCTCCAAGATAATTGGGAGGCAAGACTAGGGGAGCATAATGAGAGGTCTACAGCAGATTTAGGGTTTTGATTTGGGTAGACTCTACGTGTTGGAGAGCCATCATTGATGATGCAGAGATTCACATCATCAAAGATGTCAACCAGCAACGGAGCTAACCCGTCACTGAAGTAGCACCCCCACATAGTATGGTGAACGTTGAAATCAAAGTCGGGCAAAGATGAGAGGATGGTTTGTAATTCAGGCATGATGGAGGGGGAGGGATGAGGTATGTACAGAGAAAGGAAAGAGATGTTAAGGGTACGGATAGCAACAGCATTAATCTGTTGGCTGAGGGGAGGCAGGGAGATAGAGGAATAAGGGAAGGAGTGCCGGATAAAGAGGGCACAACCTGCATGCCCATCATTCCTGTCATCCCGCAAACAGGAAAAACCTGGAAGCCGAAATCGGACCCCAGGAGTCAACCATGTTTCCGAGATAGCAACAATGGTAGGCTTATGCAGGTTTATAAGGGACAGCAATTCATGTTTTTTGGGTCTAACACTCTTACTGTTCCATTGAAGAAATGTTGTTGGGGCCGTTTTTGAGGATTTTGAACAATTGGGTAAGGTTATAGGCAACGTTGGGCGGTAAAGGGATTTCACTACATGGAGCAACAATGCTCAGCAGAAATTCAGAGAGAATATCTAAGATTTTGTTCTGAGTAGGGGGGGATTGGGTGGGGTCATTGTTCAAAGCGCAACCATTGGGAAGGGACGAAGAGCAATCACCAATGATGTCCTGGTGAGCTCTCTTATCAAAACCTTTTCCCAAAGGTGCACGAGGACGGGGACTGTGGAAAACTGTTTGCCTGTAGGATTTAGTATTAACTTGGGATCTTACAGGACTTTGAGGAGGATAAGCTGGAGGTGTAAACATCTCTTTCGCAATCTCAGCATAGGAGCGACGGACAGGAGGAAATTGAGTAGATGCTTCCATGTACGATACATTATCCTGCGACATTACCATTTTGATAGATTGTTGTCTAGAGAACTCTGGACAATCCTTGTCAGTTGCAAAATGTTTTCCAGAGCAGTATAAACATGTAGACAGCTCTTTGGGGACTTCACAGGAATCTCCTGTGTGAGGTTGAGCACACCTGTAACACCTGGGTTTCGATCTACAAGAAAGCTTAATATGGCCAAAACGACAGCAGTTTTGACATTGAATGGTGGGAAGTTTATACGACTCAACAGGTAAGGAAGTGTGGTATGAGTATACTTTAGCAGGGAGAATTTGACCTCTAAAAGTAAGAGCAACCGACTGAGTCGGTACCCAAGATGCAATGCCATCGCTAGTTGTTTTCCTATTTAATCTCCTAGCTTTCAGTACCTCTCCACAGCCAGAAGGAAGTTCCAGAGATTCAACAAATTCCTCCATTGACCAGTCAACTGGGACCCCTTTTACAAGACCCATTCTTGTAATGTTATAAGTTGGGATAATTGCCTTATATTTTGTTAAATTTAGCAAAGGATTAACAAGGAAATTATTGGCAGACTCAGCAGTTTTAAATTCGACCGTAACTTTATTTCGGCCGACGTTCTTGACGCCATCATTTATTATCGAGGTTATTTTATGTTTGTGTAAAAATTGACCAAAAGTAATAGCCCGTAAAGTAGTTCCTGAGGCTGGGTCTGGGATGTCCCGCGACACCTGAACAATGAAAGGACCTTTGTCGTCCTTCATGTAACTTAGAGGGTTTTCGGACAACGATGGATGTACAAAAGTGGTTTGGATCGATGGGTTGGCTGAAGTAGGGTCAACTATTGTTTTTTTGATGGAATTAGAATCTTCAGCATCAACTTGTCTTTTACGTGTCGTAGTCGATAATGTACCACCCTTATCGGGTGGTTCGGATGGAGGATCGATCTCCATATTGGAGACGCTTTTTTAAAGAAAAGAAACTATTTATAAGGAACAATAAAAACTTACCTATTTACAAATAATGTTAGTATACTAAATAAGGACAAAAAAAATAATGTTAGTACACAAAATACCAACTATTTACACTCTTAAAAGCAACAAAATGGGCCGAAAAAACACTACAATCTCGCTAACACTTGTGAACACCAACACATACGCTAGCAAAAGTCACACAATCAAATCGATGTTTAGAACGAAACAGCCGGCCAGTTCGGTTTCGTAGAGCGCTGTCACTGTCACTCAGTATGTGACGTTTAACAGGGGTTCGTCAGTCTGTGCTACAGAGACAATGCTCTATGAAGCAGAACTAGCCGATTTTGTCTCTCTAAGACTTCATGTGCATTATTTATTGCCGGGTACTATAACTACATTGAATGTTCTTTGTTATTGGAATGTAACGTCGAATAGTTAATATTCGTGATAAGAGTAACCACGGAGTTTTTTGTCATTTCTTCTCAGTAGATAACAGCGTTCCGAACTGGTAGGAGAATCATACTGGCATAATAATTCCAAATTATATTAAACTTAACCTGTCAATACTAAAAATAACAAACAGGCCAACTGTTTGTTATTTTTAGTTGTATGTTTGTGTTTGTTGACTATGTGAGACAGCTGAAATATTTAAGTGAAATTCCTGCCACTTCTAAGAATATAATATAATGTATTTTATATATAATTATATCTGAATCATTAGAATATAAGTTAGGATACTATTAGTATCACAAGCTGTGATAGCCTAGCGGTGAGACCGTGCGACTCTCTAGAAACGACATAGGTTCAATCCCCGGGCAGGCACCAATGAGTTTTTCTATTAAAACTTATGTGTCTAATTGATAATTGCAATTTATCACACGCTTTTCGGTGAAGGAAAACATCGTGAGGAAACCTGCATATCTCTAGAGAATTCTAGGGATATGTGTAACCTACCAATCCGCATTGGAGCAGCGTGATAGATCTTAGCTCCAATCCTTCTCTCCAATAACAGAGAGAGGAGGCCTTAGCCCAGCAGTGGGCATAGTAACAGGCTGTTACTTTACTTTGCTTTTTACTATTAGTAAATATAATTTGTATTCTTAATTTTTTTATATCTACGTATTAAATCTGTTTACTATAAATTGTCTCACTTCGTAGGTTAATTAGAAGAGATCTTTGTCAAAGAGTAAGTTGACCTTTGTACACTGCTTTTTTTGTTTATAATGTTTTTCTTACGTTTTTTGCATGGTATATAAACAAAAATAAAATATATAGCACCATTAATGATCAGCTAAATGTTTTAAGTTCAAGCTTGTTACGCGTGTTCAGAGATAAATGGTGGGGGTTGAACCGATTACTATATAACTAATGTCTGGATGATCCTTCGCTTTGCGATTTTGTCGTGGAGTCTATCTAGATGATGAAAGGTGCAATCGTAAGCCACGGAATGCAATTCGATGAGCAAGCGTCAGATAGCTTTCAGTCTGAGTGTGAGCGAGACAATATTAGTTCGGTTGACGTTACCTTTACTGATTCTGTCACGATTCACGAACTAACGAACTACGTAGCGGAAAATGTGGGAATTGATTCCCGTAATTCGTCTCTAGTAGTGATTCTTTTGAACTAGTTCGTTCACGAAATACACAAAAAAATGATTGGTGGTTATTTATTATTTTGTAGTAAGATACACTTGGTATGGACATGTAATGGGGAGGGATGAGGGAGCAAAAGTGTAAAGCAAGTGTCTAGGTGCATTCTTAATCATGAATGGGGACTGATGTAGGACTACAGATTTACAGTTGGAGACATTATACTTACGTCGACACTCATAGGCCTGAGGCGGTCGGAACATGTGCCAAAGGGGACGCGTGCACACCTCACACGCAGTGGGAATGTGATACGTAATGCTCACAAGGTCGTGCCCCTTGTGTTGCACTGTGTTGCCTGGAATTAAAACCAAATTATAATTAATAAAATGCACGAAGCAATGTACCTAACCGATGATTAACGACTTATGATGTTTAATAAAAAAAGTCCGCTCAAGTCTCCATCAGCCAGGCAGTTCATTGTTTCAGTCTTAAAATAAACTCAGCGTCAGATAACGTAGCTTATGCCAAAACTTTTATCCATTTCTTCACAACCTATGTCACACATTCTATGTCAGTATATCTTCCAGAAATTTCTATGGTGTCTACTTTTTTATTAGTTTAATTAATCCACTTCCTTGGAATTTTTCGATTCTGTCTACTTGCTAATTCCACAGACATTATATATAATTTGATAATAACAGTTGTATACGCATTTCACTTGAACCGAAGGACGTCATAGGTTGAAAATAGATCTACTTCTTTTAAAATAATAATAAATAATATATGGGACACTTACACACACGGTCATCCGTCCTCAAAGTAAGTAACTTAATACTCGTGTTATGGGTGACGGAAAACGGATAGATATACTACGTATATAATTTTAAATACATACTTAAATACAAATATACACCCAAGCTTTTTTTATATAGTAAATGTTGGCCCACGGCGGGAATCGCGACCCGCGGAGCTGAAGGAAAGGTCACTACCTACTGCGCCAACCAGCCAGACGTAAGGGTCTCATATATATTTTTTTGCAATATTTTAAGGTTGTCTTCTTACACCTATTTTAGGCATTGCAATTCTTTAAGATTCCAGCTTCGAACCATTAAATCTATTTACCGCACTCTAACAAAACTACCTCGCTATTTACCGCACCGCTACCTCAACCTACTCAGTGAAATCACTGAGTCATGTCGGTAACTTTACCATACATGTAGTAAACCTATATATTATACTATATCTGTGGCATACCGGTATGATCGGCTCCGTCAGTCGGTTGGTCCTGTGCATCACCAGGTCTCCTCGCCTCACCCTCTCCTGCATACAAGAGTTGGAATATACGTGGAATATCCTTGGCGTCGGCGCGGATGACGTCGCCTTGCGTGACTGACCTCACGTGGAAAACTTTGCTGTAAAAGTAAACAAACATTGCATTTACTAAGAAGAACCGATAATTTAAAGAAAATATGCTGTTTTTGTGACTCATGTGTTTTTTAGAGCTGTGATAGCCCAGCGGTAAGACCGTGCGACTCTTTTGAGGGGAACACGGGTTAAAACCTGGGCAGGTACCAATGAGTTTTTCTATTAAAACTGATGTGTCTAATTGATAATTGCAATTTATCACACGCTTTTCGGTGAAGGAAAACATAGTGAGGAAACCTGCATATTTCTAGAGAATTCTGGAGATATGTGTAGCCTACCAAGCCGCATTGGAGCAGCGTCGTAAGTCTCCTAATAATGCTTCGGTTACGGGAACAATTCATCAAAGATAAAAAAAATTGATATAGCATAGATGGTATTTAACTATTAAAGTTTTCCAACGTTCGTCAGGTGGTCACAGATTTATTATTTGTTCGTCATTCAGTATATACAACAACGATTACAACAGTATAGATAAATAATATTAAAGAGCAATATTAATTTCTTCTCAATTTGGCCATAGACTAGAGACCATAAACAAAAGAGTATATATATGCATCTGTGATAAATAGTAATGAATCTTTTATTGAATAAATTTTAAATGGATATTATTCTTGACTTTTTCTTTATGCAACCTATCACCGTGCCAAATTTTATACACCTCTGGCCTACCATGAACTTTTAGAAAACCATTCAATTCAAAGTCAGTACCTTAACTCAACCGCTTTCTTTTCGTACCATGCAGTCTGGATTGCATCGGGATCGTAATCTAACTAACTATAGATAACTCTGTCTCATATGTTTTTAAGACGCATTCCGTACGATAATTCGGCAACGACTTAAAGTGTGCGTCTTTTAAACGTCATAGCATGAAAAAGCAAAACAATTTATTTTACGTTTTCGTTAGTCGCAATAAGAGTTCATGGTGGGCCTGTTGTTCGCATAATTTGCCTAAAAAGTTTTTGGTTCACGTATATAGATAACTAAAAGTCTCACCTCAAATCCAATATCATAACCGGATCCGTAGTGTTTTGCTTGTCGTTTTCAGTGTTGTAGAATATAATCTTTTTAGAGGAGACGACCACATATTGTTTCTTCCACCCGTGTCGCCGTATGTTTTGCTTAAAAGGCACCGACAGCCAGCCTTCCAGTGTCTGCTCAGTTTCTCCGTCCTCAGCATCCGCTGATGACTGCGACGCAGTTTCGCTAGCAAGAGCAGCGATCTTCTCTTTCAGTTGCTCGATTTCAACGTCTTTACTGTCAACCTAAAAATGAAAATGAATTTTTAGATATTGCTGAATAAGATACCATATTTCAAAGGTTGACTGGAAGAGATCCCTCTCAAGGACAAGTCCGCCTTTGTAAATGTGCAATTTTTTTCAACTTTATAACTATATGGATGTTCGACTAAGAAATAAATTCATAAAATATATCTATATATTGGGGATATTAAACAATATCACCAAAGCTGTCTGTCTGTGTGATTGATTTTTTCAAATCTACTGCACGGATTTTTGATTTGTATAAGTGCATTTCTTGAGGAAGGTTTACATTAACAGTACATTATACAGAACAGCTCAACTGAATTTTACGGGACTTTCTCTGGGAAGATAGAAGAATGATACAGTTGTATCATTACTGTATTTCAAGTTATTATATAAAATTGATTATATAGCATATTGTTGTAATTACACACACAATTTACTAGATTATAAATATACCAAGAATTCTCCAGAGATATGCAGCTTTCCTAAAGATGTTTTCTTGCACAGATAAATGCATGTTACATTGTTTATATAGATTAGGCTATGTGATGGTAATTATGAGTAATTTGTATTCTGGATTGGCTGAAAACAATTGATTGTACCTAATTTAAAAAAGAACTTTTGTAACTATATCATACCAAAAAAAATGGACAAACAATCTATATTAAACTAGCCTACAATGCTGGGCTTTGAAAATCCTTTCAGATTCATAGAGGACTGCGTTTTTATAATGTGAATTGAAAATATTTAAAACATTGGCCGCCGAGTTTCTTGCTTGATATTTTCGGTAGCACCAATGACGTTTCAAAATTTAATTGTATAAAAAAATTTCTAATTTGATTTATGCGTGGGATAACATACCTCCATGGCAAGACGCTGCCTCGCCTGCTGTTCCTCTAGAAGTTGCTGCTGCGACTCCTGCAGGTCACGCTGCAACTTGGCGATATGTTGATCGGACTTTTCTTTTTCACGCGTCAGCTCTTGTTGCAGTTTGCGATAGTCCTTATCTTTCCTCACTGACATCTTGCTTTTGTTCTTTGTTGACGCTGGATTCATGTCTTTCCTGGCGGGTGTAAAAATAATAAATAATATTATTACGAAACATGCAAAAACAGTTTCAAATCTACTACTGATAAAAATAGTTCGTAATTCCTATCACATAGATTCCATATTCGCTTGACACAAATCCTCTGGAACATTCACGTTGTTTACGATTCGTGTTCCATATCTTCACCATTGTACTAATGGCTCGCGAGTAATCAAAAAGTAGAAGTTTCTCGAATGGTTAGTGCACTATATAAGCAGCCGATGGTGTGCCCCCAAAATTCAGTTGGCGAATAGCGACCAAGAAAGAAATTGAAAGCGAAAGTAAAATAATAGTGATCTCGGCTACGTTATTGGATTACGGACCGCTTAGTAATTGTAAGCACTTAAGTGTGAAGAGTTGTAATAAAGTTTTTAAAAGTCACCAAGTACTTTTTATCCAGGCCTACGAATCTTTGTACGTAAAAATATAATATATGATACAATTACACAGTCGTCCGTACCGAAAGTAAACTAAATATTTGTGTTATAGGGAACAGAAAATTGGGGAATATAAACATTCATAATTTTAAATAAATAATTAAATACATAAATACATTGACTCTAAGAACCAATAAATTGATTAAAACATGTTGGGCATCGGCGGGAATCGAATTAGCGATCCCCGGAGCTAAAGGAAAGCTGCCAGCTGCGCTAATGGACCAGTGAAATCCTAGCCCATAATGGTCATCATTACTTTTGAATATCATACCTGTTCATTATTTCAGCAAGCTTATTGACTGCTTGCTGCTTTAGCATGATCTCAGAGTTGAGCTTCTTGGTGAGTCGATCAGATTCCTCCTGGACCCGAGACAATGTAGCAACTCGCTCTGCCAAAGCCGTTCCGCTACGTCGCAGCTCGTCCACTTCCTGCACGAAAAACACCATTTAGAATAAATAAAAAAAAATAGATTTATGGTTACACATATTATGTATTCTCATGATTTATGTGTTTCAAGCTGTTTAATTTATGTTTTCGCATACATTATGAGCATACCCAAAAACAATTTTTTTTTATAAAGACAATAGATAATAAATGAACATAAAAGAATCGTCGCTTCTAACTAATTCTAATACCTCTCCCCGATTGCCTTCGTTATTGTTTTGTAACGAAGGCAATCGAAGGCATCGTTGAAAATGTACGTATTAAATACACCTATAGCTATATATTTTATACAGAACATTAGCAAATATACAAATTATTATACAGTAAAAATTAAACTCGTATGCTCGGTGCGTTGCATAGATAAGAAGTATGTTTAGAGTAGTTTCGCCTAAACATTTCAATTTTTCGTTTATATAATATTTTTATGTAACTATGATTATGACTTATGACTTGTAACCTTATGCAACGAACCTTATAAATCAAATCAAAGCTAATCAAATATTCTTTATTGTACAACTAAAAAAAAATACAATATTATAATAAATAATATAGTATCCATACATGTATTGATTTAGTACACTATATACGGTGTTGGTACAAGATGCTACAGATTCCGTGGTCAGCCTTCCGAACGAACCAATCTATCCTTTGTGAATTAAAAGTCTAGGACAGATATCGGCGAAGGGGCATGGAGTTCTTTGGACACATCGCCAGGAAAGACGGCCATAATCTGGAGCAGCTCTTGGTCACCAACAAAGTGGATATGAAACAAGAGGCCGCAGCAGCCCAATTATATGGGACACTGGACACCAAACTCCACGAAGCACTCATGGCCAAAGACAGGAACAGATGGAAGGAAGTCCCACGTGAAAGACTGCTTCCTAATCGTAGGGATCACGTCCCTCAGTAATGAGGAATGAAACGCGAGGAGGATTTATTGATTTAGTATGTACGATATATCAATCAATCAATCAATCAAAATATTCTTTATTCAAGTAAACTTGTAAACAAGTGCTTTTGAATCGTCAACTTTACTGCTGGTTCGGAAAGCTGTTCCTGCCGAGAAGAGCCAGCAAGAAACTCGGCGGTTGCTCTTTTTAAAATATAAATCTTAGAACTAGTTACATTTATTTATTACTGTCTTGTACAGGGTAGAAGTGCAATCGACCTACCTTCCGCTGCAGGTCAATAGTGGCGCGGTTCTCATGGTCGCGGTCCCGCAAACCCTGTACGAGCGCATCTCGCGACGCAAGTTCGCTTCGGTGCTGCGCTAACGCATCGCGCATCTCTAATTCCTTCATAGTCTTCTCCTTTTCAAGTTCTCCAACCGTCTCCTCGGCTATCGACCTTCGCAACACATTAATTATTGTTATTTACATGAACACAACACTTCAACCATCGTTATTTACCGAACACTAAAGCAATATCTTACAAAGCATGTGGGCTTCTGCTATTGTATATTTACAAAAAAATTAATAAACGCGTTAATTGATCTTTTTTATCAGTCAATTTAATAGTCAATTGATAATAAAGGTACTTATTGTAAGGAAAGTTAATTATCGAAGATAGCTCTAAAGAAGTTCATTTAATTTAAATACTTCTGGTTTGACGGACGATCTCAACTCTCAATTTCAAGAGTAAGCTGGTCCAAATATGTTCTCATAATATATAACATCTATGCGAAACTATAATGCCGTCAACTAATTTCTTCTATTAATAAAATAGTATAAAAATAATTTGCTTTAATAAATAGAGGAAATTTATGATTTATTTATTTATTATTCATTAAGTTCTTTTAGTCAAGTCTGAAAGTTGTGCCCATTATAAAAAAGACGAGTATTAAATATGAATGTGGATGGAAATTTGACTAGATGGAGGCCTAAAAAGAGATGGTTGGATTGTGTGAAGTATAAAATGCATATAAAAGGAGTAGCGCCAGAATTGACGGATGATACGAGAGAATGGGAAAGAAATACATGCTGTGCCGACTCTACTAAGAGTTAATTTGAGTTAAGAGAGGGATAAGGGCAGAAGAATGATAGTAAATATTTTTTTATATCAATCAAATATTCAATTTTGATATTAAAAATAGTTTTTTATCTATAGGTGTATCACCTTTTTTAAAGAAATTCTCCTTAATCATTTTAAATAAAATCACAATTCCTATGCTTATATATGGGAGATGTGACTTTGTTCTTTGGATAGGGCGATGTGTTATTAAAAAATATTATTTTTTATTTATTTTATGACTCAAATATTTAATTTTAATATTAAATGCTAATTATAATTTTTTTATCTTTAGAACTTTTTATGTCATTTTATAGAATTTACATCTAAATGATTAATGATTAATTATTTAATTTTATATTCATTCCAAAATTAAAAAAAGCTATTTACATATTTCGTGCATGGCATGCGTGTTGTACACTCGCAATTTAGTGCGTGTGAGCACTCAACTGACCTCGCAATGGCTTCAGAGTCAGCCCGTGCAATCGCCAGCTGCAGCTGGTGCATGAGGCTGGCTCGCTCTTGCTCCAGATCCCTAGTAGCCCTCGCACTCTCCTCAAGCTGGGCGCGCATCTCGCTCGCTTGTGTACGGTAAACAACGCAATAGTGCTGCTCATTCTCCAACTGTGATCGAAGCTCTTCACTCTGTAAAAGAAATGTCTACGTCATCAACTTGCATCAATATCAGTAACTCGTATCTCTAAAATTTAAATATTCGATATTACGATCGTACTGGATTTATAGTTTATAATTTTATTCTCTACTAGCGGTACACCCACGCTTTGTTGAGATTTGGTCTGGTTTAGACTTACAGGAATATCCGTCGACACAATCTAGTATAGGCTAACCATTTAACTGAGTCCTCGCCTAGGACGGAGGTAGGATGAGTACGCGGTCTGAGGTAGGTGCGGGCGGTAACCTCTTCTATATCACTCTACGGTAGCGCTCGCCGCCCGCGCCTACCTCAGTCTCCGTTCTTTTACTTCGTTCGCACCCATGTATCCAACAGGCGAGGACTTAGTTAAACGGTTAGCCAGTAATAATACTCCTATTTCTAATACTTTCCGCAATTCATTTTTAGTTCAATTGATTATTAATAAAATAAAATAAAAGCAATTTATTATTTAATTCAATTGTTTCGTTACTGCTTCTTGATAAGTTTACAAAGTTTTAATTAAATCTATCGCTCAAAGTGGGTCAAAAATAAGTTCAACGGTCAGTCACATACATATAGAGGTGAATGTATAAAACGTGTAAAAAATTTCCAACATCCATAAAACTTTTAAAATATCAAGCAAATAATTTGCCTATTAAATTAAAAGTTGTGAATATTAATTAATTACGCTGGCAGGTCATAAGCGTGAATTATATAGACAAAATTCATATCATATGACAATAAACGAAGGAAACTTCGTAGTCATTTCTCATGGGACAATATAAAGCCTTTAATATAAAACATCTCCAAATTTTTTCACCGTTAGTTTACTGCGTGATGCGAACCAGTGAATTTATCGAGGCGTAACCGAGTAAGTTTTAAGCATCAAATTATTTCTTGTTTCTGGATTAGCCAAGATAATTATCTTTCATTAATGACTCGAACTTATAAACATGATTCATTCCTAATTCGAACATTCGAATATATGATGTAAAATGTAATTTTGCATCTGGTAAAAAGAACTTATTTAAATCGAAATATTTAGTTCGGAAACAATACGAATATAATATATTTACTTATGTTTACTATAAACTTATGGCAATGCGTGATGCGGTTTATCGTAAATACATCCACCTGTTTAAATATTGCAGTTGGTTAACGCCTTTTTATTCAACCAAACATAAAAATTACCATAATATTTTATAAAATTCCATTCAATTTGACGCATATCGATAATTTTCTTATCGAAATTTGTAATTTAACGAAATTATATATATTTTATTTTATTTATATTATTATATATTTTAGTTTTAATTGATAAATATCCATTCTAATAATATTAATGTGAAAGTCGACTGCGTGTCACGCTAATCCGCTGGACCTATATTAATAAAATTTGGCCCAATTAAGGCTTATCTGGGTAATATAGTGGCTAAAAAAAACAAAATTGCATTGTTGAAGGTACTTAGACGTTGTAGTTGGCGCTATGGCTATAGTGATGGTCAAATATCGGTAGCGCGTGTCCGTTAAGTGAGGTCGTGAGCTCAAGTCCCAAAAGGGTCTATAAGTTTTCTGCAGATTTTTCGCTATCATTTCCATAGTTTTAAATTGTAACAATGTTTCAACACAATGTTTGAAGTTCGAAATCAAATAAAAATAAAACTAATGCAACTATAAATTAAATCCAGACATAATTATAACTTGTTTAAGATGAGCAGGAAATAAAACGGCGCAATGCATTCCATAGATGAAACTGTGCAATAATGCAAGTATTTTATGAACCCGCCTTCGTTCACGTAGTGTTTGTTTGCCGTAATAACATCAATAAATTCATATAAATGTCACATATAGCCAAGTTGTTTATAGCATTATTTAATCCACGGTTTGCAAGATCTTTTGAATAAAACTATCTTAGTGAATTTGAAACTTCATAATAAGAAAATATTCTACATGTTTTATTTTTCATTACGAAAATAGTACTTTAAATATAAAAAAATTTTTTTTTTCAATGAGTTCATCCTCAAGATAATGGGGATATAACGATTTTTGGATACCCCATAGGGGGTAATGGTTGCCATTAATACTAGTGGTCTCAGGTTATATCTATGGTTATACTTTTGTCTAGGCTAGCTGGAGAACATTGTAAACGTGACTATTTACTATCCTACCAGAAAAGCTGCACAAGCTCGAAACACAAATTATTCTTTCGTGATTTATAAGTGAACTTCAATCACTTGTAAGCAAGCGCTTTTGAATCGGGAAGTCTACTGTTGGGTTCGGAACATTGCTACTAGCGGAAAGAGCTGTCAAGAAACTCGGCGGTTGCTCTTTGCAAAATATAATTCTTATAATTAGTTACATTTAATCATAGCAATCTTGTGCACAGCCAAACAATTAAATGTTCAGTAACGATTTTTTGTAAAAAACCTCAAAGATTCTACTCCTTTCAAGTTTGTATCTTTAACTGTATCTAAACTTAACATAACAATTGATAGTAAGCAAAATCAACAACGAATTACAGTCCTGTACTATGGTTCACTTCTCAAACGGATCTAGTTTTTTGTCTTAGTTTTATAAACCGTAACTTACGCTTTATGTGTAACTGTAATCTTAACGTAATTAAAGTTACGAATATAGCTGAGTAACAGATTGTGTACAATCTACAAGCATACAGTGGTACAGATATTTTTAACAAATACGCTTTTAAAAAAAGTATGTACTTATGGAAAGCCGCCGTGTGGTATTCGGCTGAGTAGAATAGACCACCCACTTTTTTACTGAGGGGTCGTAAAATACGACTAGGTTAAGTTGACATCAGGCAGGCGGCCGGTCGTAAAATACGTAGCCAAATCATGTGACAGCATGTTTGTAACATGTTGTGCCGACAAACGAACTTTTTGCGCCATTTAATTCGAATAAAATATTTTTCAGGTTTAAAAAGGCTAAAAAAACCATCCAATTGTCAGCTCACCGGCTCACTTAAAATATTACATACAAAGTAGCTTTTTATTGGATTGTCTTTACGGACTACCACAAATATACCTATATATGTAAATATGGTGGTATTAGTTTATATATATGATTAAATTTCTTTATTAATTACTTCTTGAGCATCTAATTTATTCATATACTCGTAAGCGCAATGCTTTATATTTATTTGCGCAGTCCCATTTGTTTTCTTTTTGATTGTCGCTTGAAATTACTTCAAATATGAAGGCATTTGTAGTAAGTATACTAAAGAATTGTCCTTTAAAAGTACATATGTCAAAAATTAATGAATTTTAGACAAAAGTTTGACGCCTGAAAGAAATGCCTGTTGAAATAATAAGCAGAACATAAAAGTAAAGTAACGGGTTGTTACTATCCCACTGCTGGGCATAGACCTCCTCTGTCCCTTTTAGAAGAGAAGAGTTGGAGCCAAGAACTACCACGCTGCTTCAATGCGGATTGGTAGGTTACACATATCCCTAGAATTCTCTAGATATATGCAGGTTTTTTCACGATGTTTTCCTTCACCGAAGAGCGTGTGATAAATCGCAATTATCAATTAGACACATAAGTGTTAATAGAAAAACTCATTGCTGCCTGCGGGGTTTGAACCCATGATTGTCCCTAGAGAGTCACACGGTCTCTTTTTTTTCGAACTGACTGTATGCTGTTAGCCCTAATGGCTTTTACAGCGTCACCGGGCGGGACGGGCGAGCGCAGAAGCATCGCCGAGGTTGCGAAATACAGAGAGTAGAGCGCAGAAGCTCTACTTAAGTCGGGGAACGTCGTCCTAAGGATGCCTCCTGTGAGGCCGGACCACGGCTTAGGGCGACGCGTAGTGGAGGGTTGATGGTATGACTTAAATTAGTCATTGCGGCGTCGGAAGGGTGGCGCGAAGCCACGACCGACCGACATCAGAAAACTGGGACCTCGTCTTCGCCGGCGAAGACGCTGTGTGTGTATTACGTGTTTCTGTGTTTGCGATCGTTATTTGATAGTCGGGGTCATACAGGACGCTTTTTGGACGCCTATATTTTCGATGGTCGGACCTAACTGGGATGTAGGGGGAAGCAACTGAAATAAGGGGGTTCGGGTGTACCTCAGATTTCTCGAAGTAAGATTTCGAAAAACGTTTAAAGAGGTGAAATCACAGCTGACAAGCAGAACATAAACGGGAGAAATTGTTGATAAATTACGATTAATGTGGACAACATTTATACATAGTGATTAGAAATGCACAAAGCAAATTTTATTATTTAGATAACATTACAAAGTTCTCTATAGTATCGTATGACCTGCATAAATTGTTTTCGTACTATAACTTAGTGCCTGCAATAATTAGTATATAATATAAAGATAGACAATATCGATAAATAGTACAAATATGGAGAAAACAAATACTTCAATCACGAATCAAGTTGAGGATAATATACAAATATTATGATAGTAACCGTAAGTCAACTCATGATTAACGTTCTGCGATTCATTTCTTTAAATACTTTAAAAAAATCCACAATTCATTTTCTCATTAAAACAAATAACTCATCCAATCTATCCAATTTAACTCTTTTAGCTGAACTATTTTTGTGTGTAGTAAAGTAAAGTAAAGTAGCGGCCTGTTACAATCCCACTGCTGGCAATAGGCCTCCTCTCTCCGTTTCTGGAGAGGATTGGAGCTAAGATCCACCACGCTGCTCCAATGCGGATTGGTAGGTTACACATATCTCCAGAACTCTCTAGAGATATGGAGGTTTCCTCGCGATGTTTTCCTTCACCGTAAAGCGTGTAAGTAGTAAAGTAAAGTAACAGCCTGTTACAATCCCACTGCTGGGAATAGGCCTCCTCTCTCCGTTTCTGGAGAGAAGGGTTGGAGCTAAGACCTACCACGCTGCTCCAATGCGGATTGGTAGGTTCCACATATCTCCAGAATTCTCTAGAGATATACAGGTTTCCTCACGATGTTTTCCTTCACCGAAAAGCGTGTGATAAATTGCAATTATGAATTAGACACATGAGTTTTAATAGAAAAACTCATTGGTGCCTGCCCGGGTTTGAACCTATGTTCGTCTCTAGAGAGTCGCACGGTCTCACCGCTGGGCTATCACAGCTCTGTAAAGCGTGTGATTAATTGTAATTATCAATTAGACACATGAGTTTTAATAGAAAAACTCATTGGTCCCTGCCTGGGTTCGAACTCGTGTTCCCCTCGAAAGAGTCTCACGGTCTCACCGCTGGGCTATCACAGCTTTTTGTGTGTCATTATTAATATATTTTTTTATTTTTTAATGTTCTAACTTACTACGGGATCGCCTTAATCTTTTGAAAATGTACATATTAATCGCTGTATCAAAAAATCCTATTTTAAGATAAAGTACAATGCGTATTTAAAAAACTACTATTACTTTATTTACGTTATACCTAAAGAATAAAAAAAGTTGAGGTCAACATTATTCTGTGAACCGTTACGAACTTATTCTATTAATTGTTCAGTCAATAAAACTAACAAAGAGTCATAGGAGAAAAACCGCTAAATACGTAATCATATGTTTATTTGTTTGGAAACGTCGCACGAGCAGGTGTATCTTATATGGCAAATGTTAGCCTGTGTGCGCTCATATTTTCTATGGAGTGCTCACTAGTGAGTCATAATGTCGTAATGTCGAAGGACAGTCTATTTCGGCGTGATGAGGCTATGATTAATTCAAAGAACAGTAAAAGTATTGTGGATAATAATATATAAATCTTGCTGGTATAGAAAAAACCTGAATAGAATATTTTTATGCTCACATCATATCAGTCTATGTACCATAAGCACAAAGATATATATAAAAGACTTCAGGGGCTCTATTGACTCAGAAAATCAAATGTAAAATTAGGACCTTATAAAATCTCATATTTAACCATCACTAATTTTTATACTGAGAGAATACCATTAGAGCTACCCATTAGAAGACTACTGCATTGGAAGATCAGAAAAGACATAGAGTAGGAAAAATGTCTGTTAGTACAAAAATTAACAACAACAATTTTATGATACTAATTGAAAAGGTACTCTCATCGGCACGCAAGAAGGTTAAATTAATAATTATTATGGGACCCAGTGTTGTCTAACATCCATCCAATTATAAACTTGTTAATAAATAAAGCATCCTTACACGCACGCTATTTTACAAGTCGCAACAAGCCTATGTGTTGTGTTCAATTTTAACCTTATAAATTCAAATTACATAGATCACTACTAATTACAAGAAATAAAGTAATAGAATATAATACGCCATGTGGTATCCGGCAGAATAGAATAGACCACCCTCCTTTCTTACCGAGGTGTCGTAAGAGGCGACTAAGGTATGTGCCGTGTGGTTTTCGGCTTCATAGAATATACCACCCTCTCTCTTACCGAGGTGTCGTAAAAGGCGACTAAGGTAAGTTGGCGTCAGGCAGGCGGTCGTAACATACGTAGCCAAATCATGTGACAACATGTTGTAACATACTGTGCCGACCCCACTTAGAGTGGGATAAGGGCAGGAGAATGTAAAGGAATAGAATATAATGCTGTAGATTAAAAAATAATATTTGAATAAAATATTTACTTCTCCCGTTAAAAAGGCCAAATCTCTTACTTATCTCATTTCTACTTTTTAAGACTAGACGTCATAAATCGTATTCCTGTAATACACACAAAAGTAAAGTATCAAAAATGTGTCCTAAATTAATATAACCACATTTGATATATCCATAATTATTATAAAAACGAAGTCACTAAAAGGTGTCTGAATGTGATCGTATTTCTCAAAATATACTATACGGATTTATACGCTTTTTACTATACGATAGTGCAATTTTTCCGGAAGGTACACGTTAATAGTGCATTACCATTTGAGTACTGTGTTGAAGATATTGCACGGTTGTAAAAAAACTCATCTAGGAGATTTACTCGCGTGCGCCGCAGAGACACTACTAGAGTAATATACAAAAAAATTGAAGATCTACACAAAAGTCCGCGACGGTATGTCTCTATCTATTATAGTTAATTTACAATAACTGATTTTATGTTCAAAACTTGAATTCAGGAAAAAATTTGTGACACTTTGATGCCCACCCGAGTGAAGCCGCTATCACAGGTATCACAGTATAAACAATATAATTTAAAATAGCCAAAATGAATTTGTCTCTTTCTAAGTAAACACATCGAAAGCTTTTCAATTCAAGCACGTTTGTTAACTCTTTTGCAATAGTACAAAACCCGTATTTATCTCGTGACTCACATATCATCTTTATGTGCAAGGTTTGTATATAAACATTTAAAAGGTTAGGTACGATTAAATGTTGATATTATGTCATTATACATACATTTATGTTTTGTGCATATGGAATTATTCTTATTCCTGCAGAAGTGTCGATTCACACGATATTATAGATTGAACTGTATTGAAATACAATTTTACAAACACTTGCGCTGTCAGGTCACTTTTTTTACCACTATAGATTTCTTAAGTGAAATGGAAAGCAGAGTAATTTCCATATTTTGTTCAATTATTCAAGGAACAAAAGGTTTAAATTGTTTCCGACCTACTTAACATCCTATTCCATTAAGATTTGAGTGAGAACAAAATTTATCATGTTGATCAAATCGATGAAAATAATAAATTGACGTGAGATGATGGCATTACATGAGCAAAGTTTTCCTTGATGCATATTTTAGTAGGTCATGACTAGTTCGGGTAGAGTATTATGAATGATTCCATATTCTTTATTACAACCCGACATACTATTTGCTTAAAATTTTAGGTACATACCTCCAACCTTCGCAAATAGCAAAATACAAAAACAGAACAGTACAGAACAGAACTAGCGTTTTCCATTTCTTCGACATTATCGCTTTTGACCGCAACATATACTAAAAAGATTTTATATCTTCATACAGTAAAAAAAGATAAAAGCCAATTCCTTTCAATGTTACATGACGTTTAATATGTAAAATGCGCTTATTTATCAAATCAATAAACAAGGTTAAAACGAAATCATATTGTTTAATATCATCCTAAATTCCGACTATCCAACTTTTATGGTAAATAAAAATTTCAATCTACAATTGGAACTCTAAATGGGATCTCAGATCGATATATACAGATACTAGCCGTGCTTGCGTTTTCGCCCGCGTGGAAATTAGTGTCACAAAAAACACAAAAGTAGTTAGTAATGATTTAACCATAAGAGATAGAGACATGCGTCCGGAACTTTTTTGCGGAACTTTTGCAGATCTACAATTTTCTAGAACATTACTTTAGTGTATCTCTGCTGGTTTACGTGGCGTACGCGACTTAATCTTCCAGCAGCTGAGTTTTTTTCAACCACGCGACCTACACAACACAATTTACGTAAAACCGTAGGTTATGTATATATTACATTATGTACTATATACCTAAACCTTTCGAAAGAATTGCACTATCTTTTAGTAAAAACCGTACAAAAATCCGTTTAGTAGATTTTGAGAAAATCGATAACATACAGACAGACAACTTTTAGGGACTTTATTTTATAATAAGTATAGAAGCCAAGTTAAAAGAAACCTCTGTTGCTTTTTTATATATCACGCATATATTACCGAAGGATTGTCTATCGCTGTTTGTTACCCGAAATGCCAAAAACCAATAACCAAAGAGCTGTCAGACTCTTTCTAATATTACTATTTGTTTTTTTTTTCAGCTTGCTCTAAAATATCACGAAACGACAATGGATATAATTGCTACTTGAATACACTAATAAACAAAATATGAATCAGTTGAGATGACTACGCTTCCTTAGCAAAATACTTCCAGTTAAACACCTCTGAACTCTATAGTCGCTCCCTAATTACTGAGGATCGTGATCACCGTTATATTGTCACTTAGCTTGGTGGCATAAAATATCTTTCCACTGGTTCCTATCATTGGCCATATGAACAGCGGAGTGAAAATTGAGGAACATCGTCCTTTTACCTTCCACATAAAAAAACACCTAAAAATTATCAATAAAAAAGTGGAGAGTAAGTAAAAAGTGAGACGAAGGTTTTCGAACAGCGCGTGTTGCCAGTGCTAACCTATGGATCCGAAACATAGTCGCTGACTATGGGCCTCATAAGAAAGCTCAGAGTCACTCAGCGGGCGATGGAGCGAGCTACGCTCGGGGTTTCTCTACGTGATCAAATCAGAAATGAGGAGATCAGTGGAAGAACTAGAGTCACCGACATAGCTCAGCGTGTCGCGAAGCTGAAGTGGCGACGGGCGGGGCACATAGTGCGGAGAACCGATGGACGTTGGGGTCTCAAGGTGTTAGAATGGCGACCCCACACCGGAAAGCGCAGCGTCGGCAGACCCCCAACAAGGTGGACAGACGACCTCAAAAAGGTCGCATGGAGCCGCTGGATCCAAGCGGCGCAAGATCGTATGGTGTGGAGATCCCGTGAAGAGACCTATGTCCAGCAGTGGACGTCCATCGGTTGACGAAGAAGTAAAAAGTTACCCTTGCGTAGTGCATATCACGCTCGGCCGCAGCAGTGGCGAGTTTTTCAGAGGCGTCGTGTAGCGCCGCACGCACGGCCATCAGATCCCTTGAGCGCGACTCACGCTCGGCGTGCGCGGCGCGGCTGGCCGCCTCCGCAGCCGCTGTTTCTGCACTGGCCGCCAATCGTGCTGCACGCTCTTGCTCCAGAGCCGCTTGCAGTCCCACAACCTACAACATCAGCTGAGCATTACAGCAGCCTTGCAAGTGTACATCTACGAGACAAAAGAGATTCAACAGATTTTTCGAAATCGTGATCTGTAAATCCTAATCCGCCTGAGTAGAATAGATCAAATCAAATCAAATCAAAATAATCTTTATTCAAATAAACCATTTCAGGCACTTTTGAATCGTCAAGCATCAATATGATTAATGAAGCTACAACTGGTTCGGAATGTTGCTCTTACCGAGAAGAACCAGCAAGAAACTCGGCGGTCAATCTTTTAAATATTTTCAATTATACATTATTAAACCGCTGTCTTGTATGAAGCTGAAAGGATTTTCAAATCCGGGCTTTCTTATGATCCAAATAATCTTCAATTTTGTAATATGCTTTACGTATAAGCATATGTTTTACACTTGAACTTGACTATGCCCATTTCTTACCGAGGTGTCGTAAAAGACGACTAAGGTAAGTTGACCCACCGTGTAGTATCCAGTCCAGTAGCATAGACCACTCTCTTTCTTAACGAGGAGTCGTAAAATAAGACTAAGGTAAGATGACGTCAGGCAGACGGACGATCGTAAAATACGTAGTCAAATCATGTGACAACATGTTTGTAACATGTTGTGCCGACCTCACTTAGAGTAAGATAAGGGCAGGATAATGATGATGATCTGTAAACGTTAATGATTTCTGTATACCAACACCGGAACAGCTCAAAGCTTCGCCAAGTGTAATAATTAATTTCAAATACGGCTAAAACGGGATTTTCTTAAGGTGGAATCAACTCAGTCAAACTCAGTCTAACTGGATCGCTTCTATAGTTTTTGAACTTTAAGTATCGAATCTAATGCCAAAAAATAGCATATGATCAATTTTGAACACTACTTACTTATCCTTTATTATTAAATTTGATAAATTTAACTTAACTTTAGGCCCAGCATGTTTATTCTATTAGGGCATTAACACTTATATGATAACAATCATAAAATATTAATTATTTATACTATTAGTATAATAGTATTACCTTTTCAGTCTCTTGTCGGTGTTCACCTTCTAGTTTCTGTAAGCGTTGTTGCATCTGTCTATAATCAACACTAAGCATTGACATCTGACGATCTTTTTCCTGGGATGCTGATTCTGCCCGTTGTCGGGCCTGCTTCTCCTCATTTAATTTACCTTGCAATGCTGTAGGATGTGATTAAAATATATGAGTATAAAATCTTTTATAACTAGGCAAAGATGCCTTATTAATGACTGACATGCAAAAACATAAAGTAGATTATTCACAGTAATAGCAATACTAGAATGTATATTAAAATAACTCGACTTATAATGCTGAAATCTAGATTTAATACACGAACCAATATCAATGTTTTAGTAGCCAAATGGACAAACCTGTCAAGATTTTTTCCAATGTTCCTGAGGCATGCAAAATATTAAAGATGATATAGGAATATGTCAAGACATCATTAGGAGCTACTTAGCATTATTTAGAAAATGGCATTTTCTATTCAGGTATTACAGATTATATACTCATCTTAAACACATAAATTGATTAGCTCACCCTTTACAAGTTCTAAATTGGCCTCCTGCTTTGAGAGTAACTGTGACCGTTGTGTTTCCTGATGTGCCCGAACTTCCTGTTGATATAAATGTTGAGAAGTTCTCAAATCATGAGCCATTGAAGCACATTCTTTTTCCAGTGACGATACTCGCTCAGATAGCTGCCGGTTATCTGTCATTATCTGACCTAATCTTGCTGATGATCTTTCCAACTCAGAATGAGCAGCATTTAGGCGACTATTTGCTTCAGCTACTGCTGCTTCTGCTCTTTGCTTTGCTGCCTTCGCCGATCCGAGTTCTTCTGATAAGGTACTACACTCTCGTTCAAGAGCGTCTCGCTGAGCACGTAAACTCGCCACAGTGCCATCACTCACAGCAGCAGCTGCAGCTTGTGCAGCGCTAAGTTCAGCCGCCTGCTTTCTTGATTTGGCTGCTGCGTCAGATTCTAATTTTAATTTCTCACGCATTTCTGTCAATTGCTTTTCTAACGCATTTATTTTTTCATTATATATTTGCAAATTACTCATTTCTTTGACTCTTTTACTTTGTTCTTCATCTAAACGGCGTTTGACGTCGTTATAGTTGAATTCTGCCTTTCGTCTAGCATCTGCCTCTATTTCAGCCTTACGTTGTATTTCTTTAAGATCATGTTTTAATAGAGCTAGCTCTTTATCAGTATCTGCTAAAACTTTCTTAGTTCTACCATCTCTTTGTGATAGTTCTTCCAATTGAGCACAAAGAATTACTTCTCTATCTTCAAATTTACGCCTTGCATCTCTTTCCCTTTCTAATAACTTTTCTAATTGCAATATTGCTTCAGATCCCACATTATTTATATGATTATTGGATATTGTGTCTACAACATCTAAGGGCTTAGATTTACCTTTGCATAATTGATAATCACCATTATATGTAAAACCTACAAATGGTAAATGATTACCTACAAAAGCTTTAGGATCTGGGAAGGCTTCATCTAAGGCATCCGATTTTTCAATATCATCAAAGTTCCTAGTATCATCATCACTAGATAATTCTGGTACAACTGGTGGCACTGAATCACGTAGATTATCAAAACTCCACTGATCATTGATAAAAAAATTATGTTGTTTAATTTCATCTACACTATTTTTTCCAAGTCTTTTAACCCTATCTGTTAACAAACCTCTTATTAGAGATTTTGCTTCCTTAGATATTTCCACATCATCAGGGAATTGTAATGAGTTTCTATGATCCATAATTTTCCCATAAGTTCCTACTAGGCTATCTGCATAAAAAGGAGGGTCCCCTATTAGCATTTCATATAAAAATATACCAACAGCCCACCAGTCACATTCTCGACCATATACCCCTTCACCATTTTGTGATTGTAAGACCTCAGGAGAAATATAATCTGGAGTACCAACAGCATTACTAGCACGCACAAGACCATCTGGACCCATTCTCATACATGTGCCAAAATCAGCCAATTTTAAATGTCCATATTTATCAATTAGCATATTGTCAGGCTTTACATCTCTGTGGACAAAGCCCATACCATGAATTACATCTAAAGCAAGAACTATTTCCATTGTATAAAATTTCGCCCATTTTTCAGGTATGTCATAATTGGACATAAGACTAACTAAATCACCACCAGGCATATAGTCCATTACCATATAAAGGTATTTTTGGTCTTGAAAGGCAAAATGAAGTTTAAGAATCCATTCTGAATTAGCATGGGCCATTATATGTCTCTCTTCCCAAAAAAATGTTGAATCTGATCTTTTGATCATTTCTACTTTACTGAGGAGTTTCATGGCATATACTTGACGAGTAGATTTATGTCTGACTAGTTGTACTTCACCAAATGCACCACGTCCTATTACTTTAATAAGGTCAAAATCTGCTGCTTTCATACGTAAATCAACAATATCAGATGCAAAACCTTCATCTGTAACAACAGATAAACCATATCTAAATGAAAAAACTAAAGTTAATTTATTTATCTTTATGATACCTTAAAGCTAATTTCCTAAAAGAACTTTTTATGAATTAACTAAATTTATAGAAAAGATAGTAAAATAAAATTTTTGGTGCTTACTTAACCTTACTTAAACTTTATAATTTTAGATGAAAAACTTGGTTGATTACTTTCTCATTATATTTTCTATGCCAGTGTGCAATATTAATCCAGATCAGAACCCGTTGTTATAAACTTGTCTTTTCTACTCCTAGAGAACTTTTGGAATTGAGAAACCAAAGGTAAAAAATGATTGGTAAGTACTAAGAGACCAGTTAAGATCTTCATTGAAATAAAATAAATCAAAGTATCAGTTATTTCAAAAGGAATACCTCAAAAAAAAAACACTTTTACTACAAAGTTATGATACACATGATTATGTTATGGCTTTATTTTTACACATTTTAGCATTTTATTCATAATCAAATGATGTGATTAATGTGTTAAAATAATATTTTGCATTTACTACGGCCCCAGATATTCATATTAAATTTAATCAGAAACTGTACTGAAACAATTTGCAATTCCATTAACGACAGTAGCAATAAAATATTATTTTCTTAGCTATGTAAGAAAAATTTATTTTATCTCTTAACAACGTTAAGTTTTTCAAAAATAAAATTATTATATATGACCTTGCTCTTTAAAGTTAAAATTTTTAACTTAGGACACCAATTTAATTAACAACAATGGTTTTTATTCATACAATCCATAACTTGTCTATTAAGGATCTGAGGAATAACAGGCTGATACCAAACTTTTAAGACAATTATTTCTGTCCTATCAAGTGTTATGATTGTATTATATATCTGACATTACTCACATCGACTAGTGTAGGCCTCGACATTTTTCATTCGTCGAATGGCCGGGTGATCGCAGTCGGAGATGAGCGCCGTGACGGTATCAAGCAAACAATCCACGTTGCCGGTGGAACGAGGGTCGCACAGTTTCTCTTCGAGTGCTCGTAAGCGCCGTAAGCGCTCCTCGTCCTTTACAGCCTCCATACTGAACCCTGGATCTCACTCTATCGCCAACTAAACGCCACCGTACATTCTCCTGATAGGTACACCGAATAGAGACACTACTCTCATTACGGCAGATCAACAACTTGATTATCTTCACACTTCTTACTATCTGGCACACTATACAACTAGAAACTTATGTTTCATTATAGAAAAATTTACTTGCTTCAGTTTAGAGTGACAGTAGATAAAGGTGGTTCTCACAACAAAGCATATGCACGTTTGCAAACATAACCGACTAAATGATCCTTATAGCACATAACATTAGGTTTTCGCAAATTTGTAGAACTTACTTACAAAAACAATTGGCACAACATGAGAAAATAATTTATAATATCGAATGATAAAAACCGCTTGATCGACGGACGATGATCAAACAATAATCTGAAGTTGGCAAAATAAGGGTTTGCAATGGCGACTGGAGTGAAATTTGTACAAATGACGAACATAAGAATGAATGAATTCTACTGACTTTGCATAGGTAAAAACGCATTTTATGTGAATGACATATATTATTATATATTGTAATCAAATATTAATAAATAAATAAACACAAATCATTATTTCATATTTGAATTTAAAGTCTTGAGATAATAAAAGAAAACAAAGATACCGTTTTATATAATTTCGCAACCTGTAGATAGCCTTATCACTCTTTATATTTGTATCAAACAGTTTAACAAGTTTTACTAATAACGTTATCTTAACAAAAAATGATAATAACGTTATATTTAAAGAATAAAATAGATGGGCTTAAACTGATGCTATAACATACATAGTACTAGAGAGGATGTTTTGAATCATGATTTATTAAGTTAAATTGCAAGTCATATAGTAGTTACTTCATTGATTAATTATATTAGTAATAGTTCCATGACGTCAAATAATTATACCAAAAATTAACTATATTTACTATACTGTTAAAAACTTCGATAAATGTTAATAAATGATTCTTTGCAAAATACTTAAAAAATATTAAGTAATTTGATTTTGGATATTTAATATTGAAAATGTTCTCATATATAGCAAAATTATATAATATCATGCGGTCAGTTAAGGACAGGTTAAAATTGATTGAAGAATAAAAAGAAAATAGTTTCCAAAAAAATATGAAACATAATATTTGTCGTTCATTATCGCTACAGACCTTAATTTCCATTATTTATTTTTCATACCATTGTATTAAGACATTTAAATTCTTTAATTCTTAAGGCTTGAAATAAAATAAAAAGGTGACTCTATCTGTGAAAAGTAACGTTAACCTTGTTATTCGCTGAAGTTTTTGGTAACGATATGATACATTTATTATACAATAGTTCATTCACTTTCAGCTGTTTTAGTTCATTGTGGTTCATAGAATGGTTTCGATCATTAGGTAGTAGGTATACCTACTTAAATACAGAAAAGCTGATTTGCTGAAATTGAATGAATGAAACCACTTTTATTCTCGTCCGAATAGAATATGGCGGTGCTAGGCAGGATGTGCAAAATCTTTTAATTTTCTGCATCGACCAATTGCGATATTTATAGTCTATTAAATCGTATAACTTACAATAAAGATATCCTTGCTTAAACTTCACATTGTGTGTAACGTATCTTAAGTTTTTATTTAAATTTCTACACCAAGTTGCAATGAAAATTATTACTTCATTGGTGGTATAAAAATAATTGTGACAAATATAGCACATAATTTCAGGTAATTATTTTTATTTGTAATTATGTCTAAGATAAAATATAAACTGTCTTTTAATGCTAATCAATATCATATCACAGCATCCGTTGCTTTGTCATGCAGTTTCAGCTGCTCCCTGTTCGTTTTAAGTTAAGGTCTCTTACATCAAATAAAAAAATATATATCAAATATAGGTGTGTTTTGGTAAACTAAAAAATTCGATGTGAATTTTAACGGCTATACTTTGGTACATATTATCTTTGTGCTCTCAATCACGTGTGGTTTAATCTTTATTGTGGGGTCAATAACTGCTTAGTGGTGCCTGTTTCCCTTTTCATCTCGATATTTGGGTCAAAAAATTTATATCTACTTCCTCAGCCCTTATTCGTGTACTGTACTTTTTTCTGTTTTGATTTACCAAATCGATGGTCCATGTCGTTTTTATTTTCGTGTATACTATGGTACATATTTCATTTATGGGCTAAAAACAAATGTGTTGTTCAGGCTAGTCCAAATATATTGTTACCTAGTGATCTGTTTCCGATACTGTGACGAGAGCAGTATGACCGAGGGCGCAGGCCGCGGCGAGAGGCGCGAGGGGCGCGGGCCCGTCCGACAGTCAGCTGTGCGAATGTTCATGTCGCATCTCGTCGCGCTGTGGGAAGTGGCCTAAATTACTGCCCCTCCTTCATTGAATCTTTGCACAATATTTGTCCTTTATGAAAAATGACCCACATATACGAAATTCGTCAAAATTCTAAAATTTGTCAATCATTTAATAAGGGTGTTGACCACTACAATTAAATGTTTGTATGCTTTGAATTTCAATTGTCAAATTGAGTTTTATAGTTATAATTCTGGGAATATAGGCAGTTACTTTACTGCTTACATTAATTTTTTTTAATTATCATTACATTTCACTTACCAATTCGTTATGTTGTGAAATAAGTAGTATATTAAAATTTTATGATAAATAATTCTGTTATTTTTATGTATATTTTTATATTAACAAAGGCTATGAAAGCTTAATCAGATGTTAATAAAAAAATTAAATCAGTAGAAATATAACTTGTGACATAAGTTAAGGCATTGTTATGTGTGTATTTAGCACAGGCTATTGTTGTGCAATCAATGATTTTCAATAAAATGCCCTTTACGGTTTGTTGCTGTATACTGCCGATAACTGAAACAGCCAGATTGTGTGCTACATTTAATCAATGTTTATTATGCTTGAGTGATTCATTTCCTGTTCAATTTTAAAAGTTGGTTTCATTCATTTATAGATAACAAGAAACAGAAAGCTCAGTGAGCATAAATTATGAGGATGGTTGCTTATGGTTTATTATGTAATCCTAAATGACCTTTTTTACATGAAATAAATGTTTTCAGAGTAGTGAAATGATTACTGATTATTGAATGTTCAAGTAAGCATACTACACTAACACTACTTTTTAAAATGAGAATTATGTAATTTAATTCTGTCTGATGCCAGGGTCGTATGCCCTCATATTTAGGAAAATTTGGCATTGCAATTTGAAAAATATGTGATAAAACTACCAGCATCACACAATATTTCAAACCAATATTTAAAATCAGTTCTTCTACTTTCACATTAAGTTTAAAAATAAAACTATCATTATATAACTCATGTTCACAAGGAACATTTAAAATGTATTCTAATTATGAAGCATTCATAAAATATTATTTTAATTATTATTTTTAACAATTTATAAATTAATTTACCACCCATATTATCCATGTCATGTCCATATGGAACATTCAAAATATTATATTAAAACATAATTAATGCATTTTTTTATAATATGTAGTTTTGATATTTTATTTATTTAATTTATTTATTTATGTCCTATAAAAACATAAGAAAAACAATATTAATAAATAAAAAGTGTACAAATGTCAACTTATCCCTTTGACAGCAATCTCTGCCACCTAACCTACGAAGTGAAGTTTTGTTATTTAACTCTTTCAACTATTAAATTAAATTTTTGTTTTAAAATTGGTTCATGGTGTATCAAATCGTTATTTATAATCGACTTAATTGAAGAATTTGTATCAAATAGTAATAACTATTTAGGACTGTGGAACCAGCTATATTAGTTATTTTGTTTTATTAACATTTGCAAATACTCCCTGTTTTCAGCTTGCTGTGTTTGACATGGCTACGCTCATTCAAGAGAATGGTATGAGCAAAGCAACACACGGAGTTGTAGTCAACCATGGTATGGCAACACACTCTGTCCCCAGTCATATGGTACCAGATCATGAATATTGCGAAACGGGCAAACCAGAGGAGCCTATGCAACAATGCAGCGAAACAGACAACACAATAGCTCAAGAGAATGTTAAAGAAGAGGACGAGGAGGAAACCCCCGAAATAGACATAATGATAAACAATGTTGTGTGCAGTTTTAGTGTTAAGTGCCACCTGAACTTGAGACAAATAGCATTGAACGGTGTAAATGTTGAATTCCGACGTGAGAACGGAATGGTGACCATGAAGCTTCGGCGCCCGTACACTACGGCGTCGATATGGTCGTCAGGCCGCGTGACCTGCACGGGTGCGACTAGTGAGGACCAGGCCAAGATAGCTGCGCGGCGGTACGCGCGCGCACTACAGAAATTGGGATTCCAAGTGCGCTTTCGCAATTTTCGTGTGGTCAACGTTCTTGGTACCTGTAGAATGCCATTCGGTATTCGAATTATAGCGTTTTCCAAGAAATATAAAGAGGCGGAGTGAGTATCTATTGTATATTCCTTATAATTAAATATCCATACTGATATTGTAAATTTCACTTTATTACGTTTTCACAGCTAATTAATTGATTAAAATTGATTAAATTTGGCATAATTAGAGCTTAGACACCAGGTGGATTTTAAACTTTAGGAATTCATACTTATTATTATATAAATGAGCTGTGATAGCCTAGCGGTGAGACCATGCGACTCTTTCGAGGGGAACACGAGTTCGAACCCGGGCAGGCACCAATGAGTTTTTCTATTAAAACTCATGTGTCTAATTGATAATCGCAATTTATCACACGCTTTTCGGTGAAGGAAAACATCGTGAGGAAACCTGCATATCTCTAGAGAATTCTGGAGATATGTGTAACCTACCAATCCGCATTGGAGCAGCGTGGTAGGTCTTAGCTCCAACCCTTCTCTTCAGAAACGGATAGAAGAGGCCTATTCCCAGCAGTAGGATTGTAAGAAGCTGCTACTTTTATTATATAAATAAACGGGTCAAAATCGAGTTACCTTTTTATACAGTTCGACGTTTCGGCAGAGTTGCATCCATGTGGTTGATGCAACTCTGCCGAAACGTCGTACCTTGTATAAAGGTAAGTCGATTTTGTTTTAGACACCAGAATAATACATAGAATAAAAAAAACCGTTTTTCTAACGGGAACTGGCAATAAACACGTATTCCATAACTGAGGGTACTTAAAGACTTAAGTTGGAGTCGAAGGGTACCACTATTGCAGGCCTCCTCAACGCAATACTTGCGGACCATAGTGTGGCCCGCGGACAAATTTTCATAGAATATTCTCAATGTGTGTGAAAAATATTAAGCCTAAGCTATATAGAGCATAGTCCTCCCTCATTTTGAATCTCGGACCTATCGCATTACTTTTTGAATATCTTAATAATTTTGATAGTTATTATTCATAATACTCTAATTGATTGCATACTTTAAATACTGTATATAATGTTGTGGTCCACCAAAGATTTTCGTATTGTCCCAACTGTTAAAAAAGTTTAGCAAGCTTGCACTAGTGAAATCATAACTCTGTCCTTCAGTCATCATCATTCTCCTGCCCTTATCCCACTCTAAGTGGGGTCGGCACAACATGTTACAAACATGTTGTCACATGATTTGGCTACGTATTTTACGACCGGCCGCCTGCCTGACGTCAACTTACCTTAGTCGCCTTTTACGACACCTCGGTAAGGAATGAGGGTGGTCTATTCTATGCAGCCGGACACCACACGGCGTATCTTTGTCCATCAGTCATGTTTTTAAAGTCAAATCATAGTAAATTTCATACAACTTGTTATTATAAAACATTATACAGAAACAACTGATTTTTACATAGACCGGGAAGTAACACGCTAAATATCAAATGTTTAAAGTGTTTTATTGAGTGAATATTGCTGAGAAGGGTGTTGCATGGGACTGGAAATATTCTCAATATAGTATATATTTATGGAGATCTATCATTTGTTACATTTATTTTTCTATCATCTTGTCGTATGAACTTAAAATGTGGCTTATAGAAAGGTGCTTCTATATAATTGACGAATACTTAAATATTAAAAATTAAAACAAAAAATTAGATAAGCATTTTAGACAAATAAGATAAGATCAATAAGAGAAAAATTGAGATATTAGATTTTATTGACATCCAACACGAAAGTAGTATATTGACATAATTTTAATTTAATTTTTATTCTGTAAATTTGCATGCCTATAATACTAGGTGAAACATTTCGACTAGACAATAAATATAATACACCCCATTTTAAAAAATGTTTCAGCAAATAAAGAAAAAAAAATATGACAATGAATCGGATGAATCTGTGTAATGACAATGAATCTGATATTCATCAGAAAACTGACAAAATAAATTATTTATAGAACATTTCCTTTGTATCTGTCGTTATTTAGAAGTTCTATTGAAAAATCTTATAATGGCACAGTGTAGATACCATATCAAGAATATGAAAATTAGTTATTGTCAGCTTATCGCCCACATATCGACAGTTACAATCTAAGTTAACCGAATCGTTTCTACGCGCGGCTGTTTCAGCATACTTATTTGTAAATTGTCTAATTTTTTGTAAATTGTTTATTTATAAAATTACTCTCATATTTGATTTGATTTGATAACTGGCTTGTAACGTGAAATTGCCATTATGGACTTCATTACTGAAATATATAGTAGTAAAATGTAAAATATATGTTGCTCGTCGGACTATAAGAATTACAAGCAAACAATCGATATAATATTAGCTTATTTTATAAGATTAAATGTCATCCTCCTGCCCCTGCCTGCCCTGCCCTCTAAATGGGGTCGGCACAACATTTTAAAAAGATGTCCCATGATTTGGCAATGTATTTTACAACCGGCCGCCTGCCTGACGTCAACTTACCTTAATCGTATTTTACGACTTCTCGGTAAGAAAGAGGATGATCTATTCTACTCAGCCGGATACCACAGTGCGGCTCAACTTACCTTAGTCGCCTTTTACACATTGATAAGAAATCAGGGTGATCTATTCTGCTCAGCCGTATACCACACATATATGTATGTGGCATATTAAATATTAATAGTCTATGTAGAAATTTAACCGCTGGATTTTCATTAATATTTTTTTATTACATCACATGAAATTCTGAATCGATAAGATAGATATGTTACTAGAGCGAGGCCTAAAAAGAGATGGTTGGATTGTGTAAAGTATGATATGCTTACAAAAGGATTGAGGGCCAGAGTTGACGAATGAATGGAGAGAATGGAAAAGAAAAACATGTGTGCCGACCCCACTTAGAGTGTTGTAAGGACAAGAGAATGATAGTAAAAATATTCCGAAGCTAGAAGATAAATCTACTAATAGAACAGCATTTTTACATATGTGAAATAATGGTACACGTATATGTTTATTTTCGATATGATGACTTAAGGTTTAAGAAATTAAAATCTACATAGCGAATACGAAATCATAAATAAAACTTATAAATCCGTGTAATTGAGGAGTTATTTTCCTAAATAAATGTGTTTGTTTTGCTTTTTATAGTCATACATAAGGAAGTAAAATTTATTTACATAACAAATTATAGAATATATTTTATTTTTATATATTTAACATTTTGAAACATCTTTGTGCGCTTGCTTTTAAATGAAAAAACATATTATTGACATATCATCCGTTTCTTCAGTAAAGTACTCTTCAATCTTTTATATTCATTGCAAAAATATTGCCTTTACTAAAATATAGCTGTAGAAAATGATTAAAAATGTTAGTTGCTTTGATCGCAAAGCACCGATTCTAAGCTCTAGCGAAATGTCACTTTTAATTTTACATGTAGCAAATATAAAGTTCCTATAAATAAAATATCCCATTAAAATATGAAAAATAAGCAGAACATCAAAAAATAGCAACGTAATTAAAAACGGTACAAAGAATTTAAATTACAAAAGTCCGTTTACTGTCCCCATTGATATTTTCGTAACTTTAACTTCGTATAATTTCAACATTTCATTAGACGTAATATTCCCTTTTTGCTTTCGCTAAAATTAGCCCGTGTACTAACGAAGTTTTAAATAATTTTGTGTTGTTTTACGTAATCGTAAAGCTGTCTGTCTGTATGTTATCGATTTTCCCAAAATCTACTGAACGCATTTTTGTAAGGATTTTACCAAAAGTTATAGCAATTCTTCCAGAAGGTTTAGGTCAATAGTGCATTACGGTTTTACGTAAATTGTTTTAAACAGATCGCGGTTAAAAAAAAATTACGCCTGCTGGGACTTTACCTCGCGTGCGCCGCGTAAACCAGCAGATATAAACTAAGACTAATAACTACTAGTACTAAACTAAACTAGACTAAACTAGATACTAAAGTGTCTGAAGAATCTTCAAAAATGCTTTAAAAAAGTAAAAGTTATCGTATTTATGACTATAAGATACAGTTCTTACTGCGAATAACATTTTTGAAATTTGTTTAAACCTACGTATCCATCGAATATTGAAAGCTGCTAATAACTTTTTAACATGTGTCAATGTCAAGCATTTATATGAAGTTAATATATACATATAATAGATACATATTTCATGCACATATTTATATAAACAATTTAAATTACGTAGTTATAAAATTGATGCTTATATAGATTTAAGAGGTGACTTATGGACAATCTTCGGAATATAAACTACTAGGTTTTGGTCGCGGCTTCGCTCGCGTGGAATTTGGTCTGCCATATTCAGTTTCGTGGCAGATCATTTTAGGTTTATTTTTTTTTACTTTATATTAAAAATATACTTATATTTAATTAGTTACTTCTACATCCAGAATTTCAGATATCTAACTGAAAAACAAAAGAATTCCAGACAAGCTTCGCGCCCCGCGCATATTAGGCACTCTATGGCGCTCCATTCAAGTAAATCATATCGTGATAACTTTTAAACTATTCGGCCAAATTACTTAGTGTAAAAGACAAAGATTATCTACATGAAATACTGAAAGTGACAAATGTATTGATTTTTATAAGAGTATGATAAATTACTATATGGATTATAAAATAGTATCTAATTGATATATTTTTATTTTGGTCACAATTATGGTCATAGTGGCTTCCACATAAAAGACAGAAATATGCTATCGCGGACTTTTATTTAGAACTATTCAAGACAAACAATACTACGGTACATCATCTTTGTGTAACTCCAATGATTTAGGCAGCGTACGTCAAGATAGCTCTCAGAGGCCAGATTTTTTCAGATTTTATATATATCGTTATATTACATAAAATCATTACAAATTGTAGCCTATATGTTATTCTGATGTATAACCTATATAACTGTAAAGTTTCATCCAAATCCGTCCAAGAGTTTTTTCGTGAAAGAGTAACAAACATCCATCCATACTAACAAACATTCGCATTTATAATATTAGTAGGATATTTAAGTATTCACTTGTTAAATACTTAAATATAAATTGATTGAAGTTTTGTTACTTTGAGAATAGTCAGTTTCAAATAGCTATCATATTTTCATTATGACACTTTAAAATATTGCATGACGTGTGGTATCCCGCTGATTAGAATAGATCACCCTCTTTTCTTACCGAGGTGTCGTGAAAGGCGACTAAGGCAAGTCGACCCGCCGTGTGGTATCCGCCTGAGTAGAATAGACCACCCTCATTTCTTATCGAGGTGTCGTAAAAGGCGACTAAGGTAAGTTGACGCACCGTGTCGTATTCGGTTAAGCAGAATAGACCACCCTCTTACCGAGAGGTCGTAAAATGCGAGTAAGGTAAATTGACGTCAGGCAGGCGGCTGGTCGTAAAACACGCAGCCAAATCATGTGACAACATGTTGTGCCGACCCCACTTAGAATGGGTTAAAGGCAGGAGGATGATGATGTCTTTTTAAAATATTGCATTAACATAAATTAGTAATGAAATATTTTTTTAATATAGATAGACTAAAAATAGTGCTTTTTAAGCATCCCATTTTTTCTACATATTTTTACTCTAAGCGAGTTTTTTAGTTCTTTTTTTTAACTATTTAATGCTAATATATTAATAATTATAATATAATATATATAATAATATATATAATATAATAATATAATATAATATATTAACCCTAAAGTCGGTCAGTCCGGCTTGAAGGACCGTTTGTAGTATACTTACCTTGTCGAAACATACGAATAGTTTTTACTCATCAATATCTGAATACCGTGTTTAAATTTTTATTTATTATCTTCTTCCAGCTACGAGCCTGAACTTCACCCAGGTGTCACATACAAACTATACAATCCAAAAGCCACATTGAAGATTTTCTCAACGGGCGGTGTTACTATCACAGGTACGCTTTTATTATATTGGACTTATCATATTGAACTACTGTATTAACCAATGCTACTAGGTTTAATCTATTTAACTGTTGTGATATCAGTCTTATTTATTAATAAACTCATGGAAAATCCCTTTTGATCTTTGTATATTTTTTCTACATTAAATGAAGTGAATACATTCCATGCCATGTGTGGAGTATATGAACCCGCTGCCATTCAGGCTATTTGTGATTAAAAACAAAGGATTCTTAAAAAATACCTGCAGGGCGAATATAGACAACTTCACATCACGTATATTGTAGCAGAAGTCAGTCATTCAGCATGAGTCAGTTTTTTTATTGTATAAGATTGGAGAGTCGAAAAAACTCTGCCAAGCATCACACACTCTCACAGGCTTTTTAATCTTTTAAGCGTATACGTATAAGTCGTATACGCCCCATGTGGCCTGAATGGAAAATGGTCTGAGCTGGGACAGAACCTAAAATTTAGTTTAATAAGTAGAACTTACTTTAAAAACATATAATTCCGCCGCAGCGATTGTCGTATACCTAAAATAATTCTTTTCATATCGTCGGTAAAAGGCGTTTATTTATAATAGGTGAAAGTTTTTGATGTTAAATCAATTCAATTCAAAATATTCTTTATTCAAATAAACTTGTAAACAAGTGCTTTTGAATCGTCGATTCGGAAAGCCGTCCTACCGAGAAGAAACAGCAAGAAACTCGGTGGTCGAATCTATTCAAGAATCAATATCTTTCAAATTATAGTAAAATATCAAATTATTGTTTCTACATATTATAAATATTTTCATTCCACCTAACTGATCAAGTTGCGAATTAATAATTTTAGAATTCAATGTCAATGATGCATAGCCAATGCCTTTTTCAACTATATACTATTATTATTACTTGCGTCAGATCATTTGCTGTGAAAAGTATCCTGCGATGTAACCCTTAATATGTGTTCTTTAAATAACTTAATCAGAAATTGTTTTTTTTTGCAGCTCGAAGCGTGAACGATGTGCAGTCAGCCGTAGAACGTATTTTCCCTCTGGTTTACGAGTTTCGCAAGCCGCACTCCGCGGCAGATGAAGAGCTGCTACGACAGAGACGTGCGGCGCGACGTCCCGCGGCGTCAGCGCCTATGATCGCCCGCGCACCGCCCCCCGCGCCCGTGCCGCCGCCCGCCCCTACCGCGCCCGCTGGCGACCCCATGCACCTCGTGACGCTCTCGGACGACGAGGACGCCGACGGCTGGGAATGACGCGCCTAGCCCGCCTCCCCGCTATGAAACGACAGACTCCGTTTGGCATAAAGCAATAACAATCGGTTGTTAGTGCAATCGCGTGTGAATTGTCGGCGAGCTCTTTTCGGTTCATGCCAAAGATATTTATTAGGAGGTGCTTCGCGCTTGTCGACGAACGCCGCTGCACGCCGCGTCCGCCGTCGTTACGTTACTGCGGATGTGTCGTATTCGTGATTCTCTTTAGGGACGATTCATTCCTAATGTCGGTCATGGTTGTTAGCCCAGTAAATCATATACCTAGAGCTCATAACGAATTTTGAGCTTTTACTGTTAAGGTACGATATGAAAATTTTAATGTTTTGGTTGCTTCTGCACTCTATGCCAAATCTACATTACCAGTATAATTAAATCATGTTAATATTGAATAAGACATTATATGAGAATAAAAGAAAATTTCAAAACTTTTAGGCGGTCAAAAAATATAAACACAAGTTATTCATAATATATTCATATATTAGCCATATACATGGAATATAATCGTAAAATAATAATAAATATACAATTTCAGTTATTTAATTAAATTATTATTGAATACAATATCATAATATTACATGACATGATACCAAGTTTCTTAGATAATAACGAATAAGTAAAGCTGCATTAAAAAATATATATTCACTATGAGCTCTTGGAAAAGTTTAACTTCTTTGTCACTCTTGCTTACTTTCATTCAAGTTATTCTCTGAACTAATCAAAATGAATTCTTTGTGTAAATACTTTTATTTTGGAAAGACTAGGGTTGCCAACCCTACGGATAAAATTCTAAAAAGTAAAAGAATTTTGTTGTCTGTAAACATTTTTTTACTTTACATAAAGGTTTCATGAAATAATTTGTGAAATCAACATTGTATCATATTCTAGAGTATCTTGTTAAGTTTTAAACTTGAGGCCTTTTGCATGTCCTATACTAGCTGGAGTGTACTACATTCAGCATTCCGTGTCTGCCTACATGTCGTCTACCCATCTTATGGCAGGACTGTCACTAGATTTTTCGATAAATAGTTCGTTGTCTAACTCTGAACGTCTCAGTGGTCCTTTTTAGTGAAAAAGAATCATTATAAATAGAAAAAATCGTAAAGACAGGCAGTGACTAGTCGAACAATTTTGCCGTATTTCATTGACAGCCTTCCATGCAAACTGGTTAATCCCTCTAAAGATTACCCAAGGCGTAGACGATATATATCTTCTTTGATTTAAAATAGTAAGAGCAACCTACTACTATTATGCACATGGGAGTCACAGTATAATTTTATTTTGTTTTATATTTTTGTTTTTCTTAATAATCTAATTTAAAAGTTGGCAGCCCTAGGTGGGGCATATAATGTGAAGATATCGTGATCGACACTATGTTCTGAATTCGCCTCTACTAAGCGTAGGTACGGTTGATTCGTTTAACACGTTTGATTCGAAACCAAATTGTTACTGTTGATAATAAATTATGAGAAAATGCATCTCTTTGCCGATACTCAATCTCGTTTTTTATTTGCCGTTGTGATCGATAAATTTGTAGTGATAATAGTGTTCACGATAATGTTCTAAGGAAGTATTGACTGAATGTTAGCCGTTAGTGAATGTAAATACAAAAGCTTTAGACATTATACATTTAATTAAAGCAAACTTGTTTTATTTTACTTAAATATAAGTATTGTTATAATATATTATTCAGACTTAAGGTTTGGTGCAGAAGTTTAAAAAAAATTACATTTCATAATAACGTTTTCTACATTTAAGCTTCATAATATTCATTTCAAATTATATTTAAAGATTATACACCTAATAATTTTCTAAAGCCTAATGTGTCTATTACAAATGCAGTCAAAGCTAAAAATTTCGGGTTTCAACTGTTATAAAAATAGCCGTTTTTGGCTAGGGAGAATTCAAAGTCCTGGCAGACATGAATTTTTATAAAAATTTACATGCTCAATGATTTTTCTAGTAAAGGAATTTATGAAAGCTTTTAATTCGAAATCATAAAATATACGTATATTATTTGCATTCAAAGTGCGGAGCGAATGTATAAGCACAGAATCTTTAATAAGATGTCTCTAATAATGTCTTCGTTCAGCAGTGGGTCACTGATGGCCTATTTAACATTTTAAATATTAAATTAAGAGGACATCTCTTTGAGATGCGAAGGAATTTATACAACTCCAAACAACTAGCATTTCAACAATTTAAAAAGGCTGTCATGTCATTATATGCATGTAATTATGAATCAGAGTCGTGTGTGGCATATTCGTCGCTAGTGACGTGAATACGCCTGGTTCGGTGTTGTAGATATGCATTAAAACGTTGCTTGCTCATGCAGTGATCGGTAGCACATACAGGAGTACGGATGTATGCGCTCAAGTCTACAACTGCCAGCCGTGACGTTCGGACTGCTTTACCTGAAAATAACTTCTATTAATTATTAACTTATATTAATAATAAACCCAAAGTTCCTAACATAGTTAACCGAAAGTGGCAGCGGCTAAAGAGCCTAAGTTGTTGGAATACTAGTAGAAATACAAGTAACTTACCACGATGGTCTCATTCACTATATAATTTTTATAAGGTATTTATGATAGAAACACATATTTTTGATCTAGTTTTGATTTCGCTAGAACGATTCAAAAATTTGCTGAGATACAGTGACTTTATTAAGCGATACCGGACCGTGTGGTAAGGAAATATTTTAAATATATGTATACAAGTCAAGCAGGGAACAATTTGTTGAAACGGTCATTTGTTAAAAAGTTTTATGAAGTGGTAGATCGAATTTGTTGAAAAGGTCATTATTTAAAAAAGTATTAATATAGTTATAATTCCAACAACTTTAAAACACTTTGAACTCGGTATTAAATTCGTAAGTTAATACGTAAATCCACCTTAAATAGCACGAAATCTAAATAAGCAAAACAAACTATAATCTAAGCTATGCTTGTGTATGTTATTGTCGATATTCTTGATTTACCTGTTATAATAGGCAGAACATTGTCCCCAAGATGCACAGTTCGTGGCCGCGGTCTAAGCGTTGTATTTCTAGAGGTGCGGGATGGGAACGACCGTAATGCCGGTGGTGAAGCAACTGGCAAAGGTGGAGAAAGTACACGCGCTGGTAGAACTCTCCTTTCTGGTGACGAACTAGGAGACCTAAAGCACGGTATACAAAATAGGTATAGAAAACTAAACTAAATCTAACCACTTCTAGTCACACTCAAATGCATTTCATTCCATATTTACATTGTTCTCCATAATGAGGGTTTTAATAATTTTTTTAAACTAAACATTCAATATATTACCTATAGACAAATTTGCACTTTTCTAGTGTTTCGTCACATCGAAAATAATATATTTGTGAAAGCCGTGATTTAAATGTGTAAAATATTTTGCAAGTGCATAATAGCTATTAGAATTGTCTGATAACACCAATATGCACCAAGTAATCAGTTTTTTGCTTAAAATTATTAATCATATCTTAGCATGTATGCTGTAAACTTATTCTAGATGAAGAAATTGGCACTTTCATAGAATAATATCGGTCTTTGCAAAAGAACTTGTATTTTCTCCAAATCAATAGATGTGATTGGAGCTATATTAAAATTATTTTGCTATAATCCGCGTTTGATAAGAGAATGTATAGTACCCGGCATTAAATAATGCACATCGATGTTTATTGTTTACAACGAAACAGCCGGCCAGTTCGGTTTCGTAGAGCGCTGTCACTGCCACACACGGGTTCGTCAGTCGACAGAGACAATGATCTATGAAGCAGAATCTAGCCGAATTATCTCTCTAAGCCTGGATGTGCATTATTTATTGCCGGGTACTATATGTAATGCTAAGTGTATGAAGCAGGCAACATTCACGTACCCGATGCCATTCACATGCAGGACAAATCACCACACGTATCCCAAAATGCCGCCACCAGCAACAACGCACACAAGTAATACACCAAACTACCACCACAATTTGAGATTGTGGTGGAGGTTGTGTATATATTTAAAAAAAAATACAAACTAAGGTAATCTTTATACGCTGTTATGTTCAAATGAAATATAACGTACCTCTCTCTTTCATACATTGGTCTTCTTCGTGTACGCTTTCTCCGTGACTCCTTTTTCTTATTGGCGATACCTTCGCGAGGCGGAATGACTCCAACATGACGATAGTAATCACATAACGCCTTTGCTAACGCTCTGCCTATTTTAGCATCTGAATTTGTATTTCAGTAGATATTTTTATACATAGACAACTATTAATCATTGAATACGTCAATAAAGTAAAAAGAAATCCACACTAATATTATAAATACGTATATATTATTATTTCTTTTTTATTATTATTTTTAAAATTAGTTTCATCATCCTCCTGCCCTTATCCCGCTCTAAGTGGTGTCGGCACATATTAAAAAAATTATTGTCACATGTTTTGGCTACGTATTACGACCGGCCGCCTGACGTCAACTTAGTCGTATTTTACGACCCCTCGGTAAGAAATGAGGGTGGTCTATTTTTTTTGATTGGTTTGTTTTTATAAATTTTGTTACATTCACATCACCTGCATCTAATTTATTGACTGATCTGGGAGAGGGCGGGGATTCCGATTTACAGGGTTTTTGAAATCGGAGTTTCGGTAGAAAATTAGTTTTTTATAATGTATGCACAATAAAATATTTAGATTTTTTAAAATGTTATTTTAACGCTAAGTTAAAATACCTTTAATTTTATTCTATATAGTCAACGCGAATGAAGTCGCGTGATATATAATATATAAACGAGTAATATACAAAATATAGAGGGTCGTTATTGTTACTAGTTCATAAATAAAATTGAACAAAAACGAATACATTAACGTTAAAAAGGATACAGGCATCTTCAGTATAATGGATATATGGTCCTCTGGGAGCTAAACGCCGGCCTCCAAATGAAGCCAAGAAAGTGTACGCGTCAGCTGTTCCAGTGGGCAGTGCACGACGCGCGCTTCCGGTTACGTTCGGGTCTGCATTATAAAGACAGGATTCGTGGTTCCAACCTTCGACGCGCATTCCCAAAAACTTTGGAAGCACCGCATGACGTTCAAACCTATAGCGATTGATAATGCAATAACGATCACTATCCAATAAATATGCCTCATATAAATTGCTGCATTTATACAAAAAATAATACCTAAAATATTTTTCAAAGTTTGCAAAGTGTAGTCTAATTGTCAGGTCACATACAATATTTTGCCCTCTGCGTGTCATAAATACGGTACGAGAAGGCAAAATTAACAGAGAATATGTTGCGATGGAAATCAAAAATATTACAAAAGCATAGATTGAAGATTTCGTAGATACCTCAATATACATTAATAGAATTCTAAGTATAGAAATGTTATTACAATATAAAAAAATATTAATTATATTGTATTACCTATAAACATCGTCGTAAGAATTGCCTCGAACAAATACACCCTCATGGCTTATATCAGCATGAATATCGATGATAAAATCTAATTGTAATGTCTGTAAAGTACGGTATAGTTAAAATAAGGGGATTAGAAGGAAATTGAGACCATATTTTGATATGAAAATATAATAAAAATACTTTCCAAATACCTCCAGCCATAGATAAGGTTTTTAAGTATTATATTTTAGTAGCGACCTCACAGAGAAAAAAGATTCGCTTAATGGAAGACAATGGTTTTCCATGCGGCGCAACATGATATGGCATGGAAATCCACTAGAAATCAATGTCCAATTTTAGAGATTCATTGGTTGAATATAGAGGACTAAGGTGTAATGGTACACTTAAAGGACAAGTATAGGGCAAACGTTATAAGGAAATTGTTCAAATTTTTTTCTTAACTGCCTTTATAGCTACTTAGATGCGCACTTTTTCAGCGACGATCTTCTGCAAAAGTTCTTTGACAGCAATAAGAGTGGGATGTGCGTAAGTTGTAGGTTTGTTCCAACATCGGTTCAAATCTGATCCAAGTAAATCAGAACGTTGGTTACCGAGAAACACTCCATCTGGGTTTAGCATCGGCACTACCTTTAACAGTTAAAATACCTGTTACGTTTTATTTAAAACACCTCAGAGATTTGTTTAAATCACTATTATATCAGCATAATTATACCTCAAGAACAATTCCATTACGCAAAGCTATAGCTTTTTCAGAAGAACTAATCAAATAATCCAGGAAACCTGAAAATTAAACTAAGTATACATAACAATTTCTATCGAAATTAAAATTAAAGCATAGCGTAATTTTTTTTAATGAATTGCTTATAAATTTAAAGGAAAAAAGTTAAGCAATGAAGTGCAATAAGTGTAATAGTGACCCTGTCTTCAGTTCCGCGGGTCGTGGGTTCGATTCCCGCCGAGGGTCAACATTTTCTGTAAACAATTTGTTGGTTCTTCGAGCTTGGGTGTATATTTGTATTTAAGTATGTATTTAAAATTACATATGTAGTTTATTTACCAGTTGTCAGTTACCCATGACATAAGTATTAAGTTACTTTGGGTATGGACGAACGTGTGTGTAAGTGACCAAAAAAAACTAATTATATTTAAAAAAATAAATAAACATATGATAATAGTCGACCACTCGTACCTTGACATATAAAAGAAGACGCTTGTTCACCGCCGTGTACCCTAGCCATAATAAGAACAACGCGTTTTTTGTTATCAGCTAATTTCACTTTAATGTTGGAGTCCTGACATTCCCTTGACAATATATCACCAATGGTTAATTTATCTATTCGACGTTTTTGCTAAAACGGAAAAAATAATAAAGTAGATATTGATAAAAAAAGAAATTGGCCTAATTCAATAGTTAATTTAACTTACCGTTGTTTGCGCTATGCTCTCTCTTGTGGCAAAAGATTGTGCTCGTTTTTCCCAAATACCGAGATATTTCTGCAATCTTGAGTAGGAATACGGAGCTGCTGCTGCAAATTGGTAAACATCTTCTTCTTTATCAAAGGCGAAGGCAATGCTTAGAATTTTACGACCACGATGAACCATGGAGCGATGGTAAAAAATCAGTCGACGAGGAATACGTTGCCTAGAAAAAGAGAATAAAAGTTAATAAAGTTAACACGCTTATATATAACTTATAAAAATATATCACTTACAAATTCACATACGATTTTTAGCTTAATTTAACTTTACGATAAAATGGAAATTTGTAATTCTTGGAAAATTAAAATATGGACATCCTCGTGCAAGAATAGTTTATATTTTGTAATTCTAGTACTTATCAACTTTTTCAAGGCTTTTGAGTTATTGTAGTCATTTTAACATAGATATAAGAGTATTTACACTTGTTTACAATCGAGTGTGAATCCGGGAAAATTTATTCACGAATAAAAATAAATAATTATTTTATTTGTTACCATTTTGGACGGGAAGTTGAACGTACTAACGGGGTCATATCTTCGTTGTATAAATTGTTTTCTTTTCCTAAATTCACGAAGTTAAAGATAACACGCTGGAAATCAAAATATAGAATATTTACGTTCAATATTAACGGTATAGATTCTTGTATTTTTAAAAATACTAATCACATTGTTAGAAGTTGAGATAGTTTATCGTATTAACATAAACATATATATATAAATAACCTTTACATACAACTGTGTAATACTGTAGTATATATTATGATGTAATATAGACGACATTAGCACTAAGCACAATCCTCTGTGGTTTTTAAAGTGTTAAGTAACGTTTGTTAATAAATTGTAATATAGTTAAATAAATGAAAAAAAAAAGAAAAAGCAATTTTTATTAGACTTTGTCTCAGAAGTCTTAAATTATTATTACCTATTTTTTTTTTAATTAGTGATAGAGTATCATATAATTGTCATTTAAACAGTTCGCGCAGTGTTGAGCATCGTGATATTTCGCTTCAGTGTTGTCCATAATGAGTTACTGCTAACTAACATTTGGTAATCGGCTATGCATGATTGTTGACTGAACACCTAATCTAAACATTTTTTAGGGTTTCGTCCCTTAGCCTTCTGACTTCTAAGGTATATATTTCAGACTATTTGAGGGTGGTTTCTGTGCTGTCTGTCAAAAATAGTTCAGGATTCGCTGAAGGCATATGGTGGAGTCTTTTTGTTACAAAAAAAAAAACATTGTATGTTGTTAGAATAAAATACTATGTTATAATTATTTTACCTACTCAATTTTCATTCAATCTTAGAAAATCTCGGACATTTTTAGTTTATTTATAATATGTATACCTGATCTAAAGCCGTGTGGTATCCGGCAGAATAGAATAGACCACCCTCCTTTCTTACCGAGGTGTCGTAAGACGCGACCAAGGTAAATGCCGTGTGGTATTAGACTGCATAGAATAGACCACCCTCCTTTCTTACCGAGGTGTCGTAAGAGGCGACAAAGGTAAATGCCGTGTGTTATCAGACTGCATAGAATAGACCACCCTCATTTCTTACCGAGGTGTCGTAAAAGGCGACTAAGGTAAGTTGACGTCAGGTAGGCGGCCGGTCGTAAAATACGTAGCCAAATCATGTGACGACATGTTTGTAGCATGTTGTGCCGACCCTACTTAAAGTGGGATAACGGCAGGAGGATAATGATGTATACCTGATCTTGTTTCACATTTTCAACTGTAAAATTAAACCAGAAACGCGATCGAGGCCTGCATGTATCAGGTCTTATGTGCAGATCGTATTCCAGCTCTGTAATGTGGTCTGCTCGTCCCAAGTTACCACACTCGAAGGCTGCGTCAAAACATAGGTGGCCACGCTTTGCCTTCCCACTATGGCCAGGTGGACGAACAATAAGGCGATTGAGATTGCCAAGACCTCCTTCTCCGTCACTTTCTTCACTATCTATTAATAAAGTTAATTAAGTTTTAACAATTCAGATGCAATTTTTCGAATTATTATACAATAATGTATAAGGACATGAGTCTAGCCGGTTTTTATATATAGATGATTTAAACGTATGTTTAAAATGATTTTTTTACTTTATTTTATTTTAACTGAAAAAAATAATTTAGGCGCTTAGCTTCTGTTTTGAAAATATAAATTTTACACGTACGGTTATTATATATCTTATTATAACAATCAAACGTTACGTCATCCAAAAACCGCTCAAAAGTAAATATACTTTTATTTATTATTTAAATAAACACCATTTGGCTGCCTCAGATATATTGTAGCATGCTCAAGTTCGTCTATAAAAGCTCCCATTACAATACTGTTTGCGATATTGCACTAAGACTAGTTATATGTTTAAATATTTCAGTTTATGTTTAACATTCGAAAGGTCTGACTGCAACTGAAGGACTACGACGAAAGTGCAAAATGAAAATAGAGCGTCAATAAGGAAAACCGTTTATCTAAGACGCCATGAGTTTTAAACTCAATTGAAAACCTACATTCAATTTATAAACTAGTGTAATCTTAAAGTAAAGGTAGAGAACGTTTATTGAACTGTATAGCAATTTATGATATGTATTCCCCCATTTATATCGTACAAACTTTAAAATGTGTGCGTTGGAGAATTGAAACCGATTTAATAATTTGTAAGCGTATGAATAAATGAATAAATATTCGTAGACCATGTCAGTTCGTTTGCTGAAATAGACCAAGTATAAAGAGTCATTTTTGTACGTATATCTATATGGTTAAAGATTACATGATTTATACAATTTAATTAAAATTATTACTTAAGAGGTATTGTGAGCACGTTTTTGCAATACCTAAATAATCGTGATTAAGATTAATTCAATTATAGCCTCTACTATAAGTCTTGAACTATAAAGTTTAGGAGTTAGATTAATATTGATGAAACGAATGGATAAAGTTGTGTTGTGGAGCTCTGATAGCCCAGCGGTGAGACCGTGCGACTCTTTCGAGGGGAACACGAGTTCAAACCCGGGCAGGCACCAATGAGTTTTTCTATTAAAATTCATGTATCTAATTGATAATTGCAATTTATCACACGCTTTTCGGTAAAGGAAAACATCGTGAGGAAACCTGAATATCTCTAGAGAATTCTAGAGATATGTGTAACCTACCAATCCGCATTGGAGCAGCGTGGTAGGTCCTAGCTCCAACCCTTCTCTCCAGAAACGGAGAGGGGAGGCCTATTCCCAGCAGTGGGATTGTAACAGGCCGCTACTTTACTTTTTTAGAATGGATAAAAAAATGGTTAAGTATAAAAGCACGATTTTAAATTTGTACAATAAGAAAATATACCAACATAAAATCTTTGAATAAATAAAAAATATGAAGTATAAAATGAATAGATAATAAATATATAAATATGAATAATATGTTATATTGCATCAACTAAGCATTATTTGTAAGACAAAGACATGTCATTTTTTGTAAGACTTCTATTTTTACAAGCCAATATTAAGCAAGCAAATACTAACGAATATTCGTTTTATAAGTTTTGAATTATAAAAGTTAAAGATAATCTTTTAAACTTTGTATCAAATAAAATTTCGAAGACACATCTACATTTTACAGACAGCAAGTATATTTCAAATTCATTTCGAAGGAAAAACATGTTAGTGATAGAGTTGTTTGCAATAGATTGAAATCCATTCAGAAAACAATCACCTTATTTTCTACAATCTACTTTCCGTATTGGTAATAAAATCGTTTGCTTTATGACTGGGTATTTCCATATACATTTACAGTAGCTATATTGAAACGTTGATCACTTTCACATCACACACATCTTTTCAACTTTAACCATTACAATGTTTTTTGTGCATTCCTTCTTGGAAAGAACACGCTACACTCTTGGCAGAGCGGTCGTGGTTGTTTTGTACATTAGAAATTCATTTTAATGTTCCTGGTTAAGTTTGAATATAAAATTATAGTGAAACTTACGGTAACTTAAATTTTTACGATGCTAGATCAGTAGAAAGAAATGTAACTTTAATTCTTAAGCGTTTTTATTTTATTTTACCTTTGTATTCATTCATCCAATTCATAATTATCGATGTTTATAGAACTTAAAAAGGTATAGGATAAAAGATTTCCTAATTAATAACTACTGCGTACATCATAAGTTTTATTCCATAAAGAAATCTCGCGCGAAATAGAGGATTAATTCGAAAGATAAGGTGTACAATTTTTGTTTGATATTTCCAATTCTATATACTGGGATTTTGTTTCTCTACTCTTTTTTTAAATAGTATTATGCCACGTATGTTTATCTGTTTCGCTAATTGCTAGAAATATGACGATAACGTTTAAAAAATTAATTTAAAAAAATTGCGACATTTTTAACTGTTATCTTAGTTCCGAGCTTCGTTATATGTATTTTACAGGCATTTTAAAAAACTGTGCGTAATCTGTTTAAGATGTAGCATCAAAAAAAATTGTTATTTGTTGTCTGGACTTAAGTCTAGCACTCGTAATATATAAATGGTCTAGAACAGCGGTATAATGGTAAATGTATTAGTCGCTTTTAGGAAATTTTATTAATATTTCATCAGTCACTGCATCGATCTCAAATAATAAGGCAGAAAAATACCTTGATAAACCACCACCTGTGCCGTGCATGCGCATTGATTGACTGTACTTATCGTTAATTAAATACTTAAACATGCGGAAATAAGAAAGATTCAAGCGGAAGAAGAAGGTCATTCAAATGGAATTAACAAAACTTACCTGACATTTTATAGCTTAACACATTTACTTGAAAATTAAATAACCCTTCATGACATTTTTCAATTTAACATATAACTATCGCACTATCAAATAACTATAGTTTACAACGGATTGTTTTAACCACGAATTTTTTTTCATTATTTCTATGCCAGCACCTGCCTACTTTTTGTTGCCAGGATACGACAGAATGCGACATTATGACAAAAAATAAAATAAGTGTCTCCTTATTTGAAAATGTGATACTCGAACTCTGTTACTAAGCAACCAAATAAATTGTGGCATAGTTTTTTCTGTCAAAAGGACCTCATTTCATATACCGCCCCATCCGAAGAATATAATTACAGGTTCTATGTATAAACAAGGAACGTGTAACTTTATTCTTCGGATGGGGCGATGTATTTTATATACAAGAAGAGTTCCAACCTATATATATCCTATATAATGTATTTACTATCTACTAGCTGTGCCAGCGGCTTAGCCCGCATGGAAATCTGCATGTCACAATTTTTTACTAGAATTCAAATTTTAAACATAAAAGTAGTTATTGTGAGTTAACCATAAGAGATAGAGACAATTTATCGCGGACTTTTTAGTAGTAGTTTTTTTACAGATGTACAACTCTATAGTACATTACTTTAGCGTATCTCTTAAATAAAGTTAATATTAGAAACAAAAGTAAAGTAGCTAATATCACAATTGTAAAAAAATTACAATAGTTATATATGTATATTAAGTTAATATAGTAAATTATATATATAAAGTTAGTTTGTAATGTTTATATACATAGATAGATATTAATTGATTTTTTATAAGTATAGATGAATACCTATTCGTACTGTGACCGCAGTGTGAGCTCAGCACTTGAAATTGTAGACGAATACGTATACTTGGGATTTACTATGAGAATAGTTAGGTACTATTTTAGAGAAATACGTCGGTCGTGGAATCCTATTCATTGAGCAGCGGAACGTGAGATCTTTTTTTGTAAAAATGGTTGAAATTTTCGTTTTGGCCGACAGGACATAAGATATATGATTAAATCAGAAACAAAGATATTCACAGAAGAAATTAAATTACCAACATAGCATTTATTGGCACAAAGCTCCAAGCGGTAGGCATGGTACATAGTAGTTAGATGAACTGAAGACCTTTGGGGCTTTTATGGTCAACATAATATGGTGTGGCGTGGAAAATTCTAGCAGACATTTTTCGAAGTCATCGCTCTCAAATGGCTTAAAACGAAATAGGGTTAAACGCAAAGTGACATCATATCATTTCTTAGGAATCTATTATGTATTATAAAACAAATTCCCTAAAGTCTCTAAAGCCCTAAAGTCTGTGTGTGATCAATTTTCTCAAAATCTAAACTGATTTTTAAATATAGTGCAATTCTTGAAAAAGGTTTAGGTTCATAGTAGGTACATTCTCCGGATCGGCTATACCGATTTTGATGGGACAACATATAGGCTTACTTCTTATACTAGAATTCTCACGTGGTGGCAATTTATGCGGGAAAAACTTTGTGGCGAAGCCGCGGGCAGCTAGTTTATTAATAAAATAAAACCACATAAGAATCTTACTGTTTATTTAACAAATATATTCATTAAATATTTCGCATTACTAAGCCCCACCCATTACGAACATTTGATGAAGCTTCAGGTAAACATATTTCAAATGAACAACAACAATAATAATAAGTAAAAAGTGGACAACAGCGCGCATAACGACGGCAGAAATATCATTATTTACATACCCCAAAACAAACAATTCATTCTATAACCATTAATAATCCTTTATTTGGTTAGCGATTTTACCATCCGTTGACGAATCAAATGAATTTGAAAATATGTTACTAATAAAATAACAAAAAACAAAAGCACCAGAAATTCGAATAAGATTCACTCATTACTTTAATTTAACAAATTCGCGCTGTCATCCAATTGTTTGCTTAGATTTATGGCTATGCATCCCTGGATTAAATAAGAACATTATAAATACACATTAATTTTTCAATCAATCATTTTTATTATGTACATATATTCTGACTGAACATATATATTAAAATACATAGCGTAATTGAAATGAAACACATCTAGTAAAATAAAAGTCCTTCTTCTGAAAACCAAAACTAGCAATGATTGTACTCAGTGGCGTATTTAGGCAATGAAAGATCCTGGAGCAAAAATTGGGCCCTAACTTTTTAAAATCGTTTGTTCCGTATTAGAATCCGAATTCCAGGTGCTCTGGATTTGTCTTAATCCAGATTCTTGTACTCCAGAATCCAGATAAGTTCTAATACAGAGTTGCCATATTTAAAGTCGCGTTCCTAATTTTTTTTGTATTTAAGTATATTCTGAATTTGGCTACTTCAATTTATAGTTTGTAAGCCAGAGCTAGCAAAGAGTCATAGCTCAAAGAGTCTAGCCCTCCGATAGCTATGACACTGATTGTACTGTAATTTCTTCTAAAAATTATAAGCTTTACACTTTTAATAACTTATCGTGTACACAATAATTAAAGAAAATATCGCAAAAAACAATAACCCTGTTTTAATAATGGTATATTTAGGTAGGGGAAAGACATTTAACACATAAGGTTGTTAGGTAGGAGTCTACCCAATCAACATATTATAATAATACACGTATTTAACACATGATATTACGCACATCCTGAAGCGTAACGACCCCAAGAGACGTAATCGTGTCTAAACAATACTAATGTCAATACTAACCAAATTCCAGATGGTTCTGATTAGGGATGTCAAAAATAAACGATTTTTATTTAAACATCAAAAAACTATTCAAAAAAAGTTTATATTATTTACCCTTTTTTATTCTTTTTTTTACCGTCGTTTTTCTTGTCTTTAAAGAAAAGATATGCATTATTGGATGAATCCAATGTAGCCAAACAACACATTTTAATCGAATTTCGCAAACAGCACATTTGTTTTTTAATCAGTTTCTAATTAATTATTAAAATAAAAAAAGAAATTTTTATATAATTAGAAAAAAAAATTTAATAATCCATTTTTTCGTTTTGATATAATCGATTTTTTATAAATCAATTAGTTATTGATCACTTTTATTCACTCTAAGTCACATCAGAACTTGAGTTCTGATGATGAAGAATCGGACAAGCTCCGCTTTTTATAGAAAATAACTTTCCATTTTAGAACCCTACATCCGCTTTTTAGAAGTAGCAACAATGACATTTGACTATTCTCGGTTCCGATATATACACATAATTCGCTTTGAGTATTAAAACGTTTAAAACAATGAATTAATTTGTATTTATTTGTTATAATATGGACATTAAAATTTATATGACTAGTAAAATATTCATACGATCTTCGCTCAAAATACATATCTACATGATTAAACACAATTTTCTACAGTTATATTGTTTTTAAACTCACTAATCGTAATCGTAAACTAATAAATTCGTAAATTAAAGGTTTTCTTTTATTGCCATATCAAGAGGACTTTATAGGAAGTTTCATAAAATCAGAAATAAACAAACAACTGCGTAGACTGACAGATATCAACCTTAAGTCTCCGATTCTACAATATATCATCAATACATATTGTGAAACAAAGATGTCACTGCATCTATCCGTCGGTCAGTCTTTCTGTCGGTTTGTTCGCAGTCTCTAAAAGACTAAATCACAGGAAAGGAATTAGAGTACTTTTTTTGTAAATGAAATGAAATGCAACAATTGTAATTGCACTTTCGGACAACAATCAGGCCGACTAGGAGCTTCTTTCGATAACGTTGATAAGTCCAATTGAGATATAAAAAAATAATGGATGTGTGAAATAGGGACAATCAACAAACAATCCCGCGATGGAATATATGTACGAGATAAATTAATCTACCAAAAATAACTTTAAAGAAATGGTCACTTGAAATGCGATATTTGGAAAACTGTGTAGACGGATGTATTAATAATTATCAACTTAAATGCATTATTTACCTTAAGTATATAATATTTAACATTTTGATCCTTTATACCATACAATTTAAATGAATATGTTGGAAGTTATAGCAAAATTAAAATAAACGCACGCAAATATTGGGAGAGCCGAAAATAGATCGAGTTGCAGCAACCCGAGGCTAGGTCTTCTACTTTAATATTTTATATTCAAATGAGATTTTGTTAGCTATGTACGCCATATCAAATTATAAAATCGATACTACATCAGTCTTAGTTAAAATGAATATTGTTCCTCCATATTAGCCCTACTCCTAATACCTACCATAAGTTAAGATGGAAAGTGTAGACTGAAAGTCAACAATTTATTAGATCTTAAAACAGCTTGTAATAATTTCAGTTAATTACTATTCAGTAGTAATGATTCATGTTATATATTTTATTTGCGTTCTAATGTTCTTTTATTTCTATTATGGGTGTCAAAGGTAAATACATAACAACTATATGAACGGCGTTTAAATGAATTTTTTTTTATCAATGTATTCTTTTACAGTAGAAATATTATATTTTATTGGTGGTAAAGTTTTGTATGTAGGATATATTGCTGGGGTATATCTATTGGCATTACTAGGCTTCAATTGTCGTATATTTTTTGGAAAATATAATTTGATTCAGGCCAAAATCACCTAGAACTCTGTTGCAGGATAACTACTTGAACAAATACATACAATATACTTAAAAACAAGTTATCAAATATTAACATTCATTTTATTTTCGGTCCTTATTTTTACGGTCTTTAAAACAGTCACCGATAGACGAAATACTTAATGTAGACATCAACAATAAAAAGACAAGAATTACAAATTCAACATTCATAGAATATTAAAAATTAAACATCGATTTTTTTATCAATGTTCACTGAAATATATAAGGATACAATTGGATACGTCAAGTCAGTGACGTCAATAAGGTTACATTTATTATTTTTTCAATTCCTTCTTTTCTAACAATAATATTACTAACGGCGTTATTCAAATTCTTTTACACGAAATATTGCACAATGAGTTCGCAATTAGTTATTGTTTTATCACGCTTGTGCGTCGCCTTCGGTGTAATGTGAGGGACCTTCTGCGGAGCAAACAGAGTCTTCAGGCGTTCGTGAAGCATCCCCCGCCTCACTGGCTTCCACCACGCTCGCGCCAGCTTTATTTTTACCCCCGCGACGAGCTTGCAGCGCCTGAACAGAATGTAAAAACTATCAAAATGTATAGATCTTCAGAAACTGTAAATGTTATTTATATAATATATAATAATACTCTGCTCCAAAGAAGACAAACAATAAATGTTATTTATGTGATATATAATATTCTCTCAATAAATAATACTCTCAATGAAGACTTAAAACCACATTCAAAATAAGAATCATGTAACCTGAGTTCTGTTTTTTAAACTCCGAATAATAATAACCCGATATACGATCAATGTAAAACGCATGGATTAAACTATGAATTTTTACAATAATTTCAATTACTATTCTGACGTGCTATTTAAAACAACCGACATTTTAATTGAAATTTATAATAAAATACTATATTTCAAATATGTTGTAAACTAAAAAATATGTAGTGTACAGATAACTGTTAAAATAAAATTGTAAACGACGTCCAATCAGAAAAACGGAAGGTGGACTGCACGGAACTAAAAAATGAAGCATCTGTTTTCAAAAAACTAAGCCAGTTCTCTCCATACAAATACAACAAACGCACACATTGACACGCAGAACTAAGCCGATTGCCATCATAAGCGAAAGAGCATTCAGACGTATTGCACTACTTTATGCCTTCTTGCGTTGTTAAATATTACATCATTACTGTTATTATTTTTACAATTAATAAATCATTTAAATTGGTTTTGTTTCTTTGCGCCGTTAAAATGGCTAAGCTAGTAACGATAGGACGCACGCACACATATAATAGTTTAAAAATGCTTCATTCGATTGTTCAGCAGGACTCCATCTTCTTTTTTTATCTGATTTACCACATTTAAATTAACGTTAACATGAAAACTATAGTATTGAAGATCCAAATGTTATATACCATTCCAGTAGAATAACGACGATGAATGCGCTGGCGATATTATAATTTAATTTTATATATCATGTTTGATAGGGATAGTTATCAGTTAGTGGGCATAGTTACGAAAAGCTTAATATATATCATTATACATATGTAGCATTTTTGAGTTGGATAAGTGCGATAGAGGAAAAGCCCAAGGCCGCTGTGTGAGAGCACAGGCTGACATCCACAGGGGGCATGCGGGGTCTGTGCGCATGCGATATATAATCTTAACTCCTTACCTTTTCACGACTGCCTTTTTTCTAATGTTGGTGTGGGATGGAATACGAAACATTTACATTAATGAGTTTCAAAAACTTTTTTAATATGGGAAGGTATATTTTTAAATAAGAACACATTATTTGTAAGGAGTTTGTAAAGGTGTTGCACATTCACGACCACGCTACATCATGAAAGGTTGACACGCTTTAATAATTATTTGGTTCACGACATATACATGGGGTGATGGATAATCCAACGACCAAGTAAAATAATTGTTGTTTTGTGTGAGATATTATTTATATTTTTCATACATTATTGCATATTAAATATAATTATATCATGGTTAGTACTCTTATTGCAAAATAACTGAACGGTTTAATTATTCAAATGCCGTTCCAAAAGCTATCTGAATTCTAATAACATTTTACTTTAATCTCCAATATAATATAAATATAAATTAGATAATCTCAAGCATCAAAATTAACTCTTTTAAATTATATATTATTTATTATAGTTATACTTTTTATATGTTATATGTTATGTTTTTTATATGTTATTTATTATAGTTATACTTTAAAGATGATAAAAGTTATATGGAAAATGTGAAAATTTTTTGAATTTCAGTATGTCACTAATGCTAGCTACCAAGTCTAATAGTAATAATGACTAACAAAGAACTAGTTTCCAATATATCTTGTCATTCTTCAATATTCAATGCTCATTTCCTGCTTGATCAATTTTGCATAAAACCGGTAGTGCACATTACAAGTTGCAAATATAATTATGGTTGCTAATCTATTAAACGATAATCTGGTGTTCTGTATTGCGATAAATATATTTTTTAAATAGTGTTAAAATACTTTTGGAAGGGGAATTTTATACTTAAACTTGTAAGTACTTTTGATAGAAAACAAATATGAACTTTTAACTTTGTCTATGCGCAAATTATTAACTTATTGGAATCATAGAGTTGCTAACTAGAGTAAAGGAGTCATATGCAGGCCTGTGAGTGGCAGTGTCGCAATAAATAACGAGTTGGAAGATGAAGCTACTTATCCTTGTCGAATATTACATAATCAAGTCAAGTTTCAAAAGCTTTTAACAAAATTTCATGTCCCGTTAACCTGTTAACCGTTGAGGAGTTCTATGGTAGATCCAGTCCTGGCAGTAGCAACAGGTTATGCTTATCATAAACATATATCGCCATCGGAACTAGAGCAGTAGGTTTCACCTCAATCGGACACCGGGAAGTGGGTCAAACTTAACTTAAAAGATCCTGCTTCACATACATGTACGACAAGTTGGATAAAAGCTTTTAAAAAAGAGAGACATACGAAGTCTCATTTGCTTTCTCTTTATTGATGTTCGACACATTTAATGCCGTGTAGTATCCGGCATAGAATAGACCACCCTCATTTCTTACCGGGGTGTCGTAAAAGGCGACTAAGGAAAGTTCACGTCAGGCAGGCGGACGGTCGTAAAATACGTAGCCAAATCATGTGACGACATGTTTGTAGCATGTTGTGCCGACCCCCACTTAGAATGGGATAAGGGCAGGAGGATGATAATGATGTTGGACACATTTTAGGCTGGCTCTCCTACTCTAGTATAACAACTCTATAAGTGGAATAGACATTGTCTTTAATAAGTATGAGATACCTGTAGTGAGAAGCGTCTGTGCGGCGGCTTACGACCTCCGCGTCGTTTGCTGATGTGCGGGTTGTCACGTCTCAGGGTCTGGTTGCGCATGATCTCCAGCTGAACATATAATCGCTTGAGCTCGGCGCGGACCTCCTCCGACGTTGGCTCTTCTTCGCCCTCAGCGCCGAATCCCTCTGCTGGACCTCTCCGAGAAACCTATAGATTACATTTTTTTTAGATAATCGCAGAAAAGGCGATAATACAATTATGTTGTGACGTGATCCGAGGAGTCTTATTTATTTATTTCTTTATTTTACATACATATTGTTAGAAAAGAGGGGGAGAAATACTACATGTACAAAGGCGGGATTGACTCTAAAAGGGATCTCTTCCAGTGAACCTTTGAATAACAGAACGAAAAAGACAAGAAGTGAAGTACGGATAATATAGTCGTAGGTCGACGATTCTTATACCCATAAGAATCGTGGTGGGAATATAATTATGGGAAAATGGATTGCATAAAAGTGATTTGGTAGTAGCATAGGACTTGATAAAGGGAATAGAAGTATAGTGATAACAAATGTTTTACCTTAATAATTACGAAATTGTAAAACAGAAATTGGTTGAAATATTTCAATATGTAAAAAATTAAGATCATTAGGTAATTTATATGTTTTGGAAGCGAATAAATACTACGAAGCCTTAATGTCTTAGTTAGTCTACTTTGCCTGCGTAGTATAATATAATTTTTTATTTAATTGTTAAATACTTTTTTAATCGCGAGAATAAAACAGAGTTATTTCCCTTTGAAAGATACTACTTTAGACTGGTTCGATAACCAGTTCCTCAAACACAATGGTTGACAACTAAGTGCGTAGATCAGGTCGTAAAGAATAAATAGTAAACCTATTTCCGCTTTTTGCATGACCTCTTAAATAATTATATACGAACTAGTGATATCTACGACTTCGTTCGCGCCAAAAAAGCATATAATGCCCTCTACAATGAAATACATATATTTTTTCCCTGTACATGAAAGAAAAATGAGATTTTGTATACTATATGTTATCCCAGTGTGTTAGTTTTGTTTGTGCCAGATTTTATTTGGGTGTATTATTACTGTTACACTGTGTTAGATATACGGGACGCGTGCAAATAAGTCGACACCTTGAGGGGCACTGCCGTTTATTGATTAAATATCACGGCGGGTCGCAGCCCGCGCGCATACAATATATAAATACTACACACTGTCGCATTTATAATATTAGTATGGATATATTTTTAAGAGTTCATATATGTGTTGAATGGCGCCACTACACGAAAACAATACTAGCCTCTTGCGCAAGAGAGCGCGTTCGATATCCGTGCCAAAGTCGAGGTGCAAGCACACAGGCAAGCGCAGCTCCGGACGAAAGATGAGCTCGTGCAGCGGCAGCCAGAGCTGAGCGTTCAGGAGCCGCCCCAGCCAAAGCTGCCATACGCCACGCAAGCCCGCAAAGACCCTCTGACCACAGCGCTGCCGCTAGCCACCCACGTTCCTAACACAATATTTCTTTAATAGAACAATTTAAACAATTTATTAATAAACGTTACTTAACACTATAAAAAACCACAGAGGTTTGTACTTCGTGCTAATGCCATGTATATAACATTATAATATATACTATAGTATTACACAGTTATATGAATTTTTATTTACCTAATTTATTTTAAAGGAAATAGGCAAGTAAAAAAAACAAGCTTACTAGCTGTGTGGTATCCGGCTAAGTAGAATAGACTACCCTCTTTCTTACCGAGTGGTCGTAAAATACGACTGAGGTAAGTTAACGTCAGGCAGGGGGCCAATCGTAAAATACGTAGCTAAATCATGTGACAGCATGATTTTAATATGTTGTGCCGACCCCACTTAGAGTGGGATATGGGCAGGAGCATGATGATGAGAACTAAACCTTACGAATTCGAATTTGGAAAAAATGACGAAATTTATATAGCTAGAAAGAAAATCCAACTGCCGAGGAGAACAGCATTGAAACGTTTGAGTAAAAGGAAATTGTGTAAGTTAGAAAGCGAGTTTATAGAGGAATTTAATTTGTTAATATTACAACTATCATAATCATTTATGCAAAAAAATTGCTATATTTTTTTAGTTATTTGCCGGTAAATACTTAAAGTTCTATAAGTACTTACCTGACTAATATAATTTGAATTTGATAAAATAATTAAAAGAGTTGTAAAATGCATAGCACGTCTATGCATTTTACAATTATATATATACAATTTACAAATATAAATATATCTATGTGATAGATTGATTTTCGTATTTACCGCGAACTATAAAAAAATCATTTAACAATTGCAAATATTATTACCTGAAACGGAACGTTAGCGTTTCTAGCGGCATGCGCGATCCGCAAACCAGCGACTAATAAAAGAATTTCTGCGGCGGCCGTAACGTGGTGCCACGCGGCGCGAGCGCAACCAATGCTCGTGTCTTCATCGCAAGCCGTCGTTGCCGTGAATGCAGACAAATAACACCCCGCACCTAACACCATGGCTGCTACTATTCTCAACACCTGAAAAGACAAATATTTACATCTAGATTAGTTTCCAGGACGATATTTGAAATTAATAAGCTTTTCGGTGAAGGAAAATATCATTAACTTGCATATCTCTGGAGAATTCTGAAATCTACCAATCCGCATTGGAGCAATGTGATGGGTCACGCTAAAACCTTCCAAAATAGGAGAGCTTAGAGAGAGAAGGCTTATGTTCATCACTGGGATAATAACAGGTCATTATTTTTACTTTACAATTCTCAGCCATTTAATAGGATACAAAAAATCAACGTCAATTTTATTTATTTCTAATCAACACAAAAATTTCTAATTCTATAACAGCATGTTCGTTTTAATTTTATATTAAAAAGATTTTATTTAACTTATAATGTACGAATATGTATGTGAAGATGGAATCTTGCAAGTTAAAATTTAACTCACTTGCCGAAGTGCGATTGAGATCAAATTTTATATACTGGTCCCGATGACAATGCATGTTTATGATAAGCATGACCTCATGCTCGTGCCAGGATTGACTCCTCAACGTTTAACAGTCGGGACGGGAAGCTTTTTTAACCAGACTGGTTTGATCAATTTCATTAATAATTCTTGTGATAACTTATGCCCATCGAATTTTTGTTATATACCTCGGCGTCCCTTGGTGTCCAACGATGTGCTTTCCTAGTGCGGAATTCGGCCAGTAGGACCCAGAGTCGTAGCACTACAGAACCGTAGCATGCTACGAACCCTAACTCGCGTAACCATGCGCCCGCTATGCACCGCCAACGGGCAACAGATATGTATTGGGAAGCAGCCTTTAATAAAAAAAAACCAGTTTAACATAAAATATTGCGCGAAAGCCTTAAACCTTAAATTAAAATATAAGCAAATAATTACTAATCTGTTTCCTAGACATGATAAGATACGCAGACTTTTGGATGTATATTTTAATATATGTATATTTATTACACAAATAATAATGAAATATATTATTATACATTATACGTATGATACTAGCATGTTAGTTATGTAAGAAGCCATAACCTTTATATATTACTTGTAAATAAGTTATTTCAATAGTACAATTTTATATTTGCATTACAATTTTAAATAACATCATTACAGAAATTCAAAGAAAAACAAGACATCATCTTTCAAATAACTTAGACGTACATCTGATACGGATTTGACGTTTTTTATAAGAGTGTTGATAATCCTTATCAAATATATGATGGTCCCCCTGTATGCTTTTAAAATACTGATAAAACTTTTGAATATTCTTAGGTAATCTTATCTGAACATCGTCAAGAGGATTTTGATTCAAGTGTTTTTGAATACCGTCAATTTAAAAATACGTTCAGAAATATATGTAGGAAAAAGAAAACAGATCACCTAATGTGGGGCATGGACCTACCCAACCAATATATTGACTGGCCCGTTGGCGCTGTGAGTAGTGACCCTGCCTTTTGCTCCGCGGGTCGCGGGTTCGATGCCCGCCGAGGGCCAACATTTTCTATAAACAAATTCTTGGTTCTCCGAGACTGGGTGTGCACTTGTATTTTAGTATGTATTTAAACTTATATATGTAGTATATCTACCAGTTGTCCGTCACCCATAACATAAGTATTCAGTTACTTACTTTGGGGACGGACGACCGTGTGTGTAAATGTCCCATATATTTATTTATTTCTATTGTTACGTACAGGGGTTCGTCGACAGAAAATATATAAAATATCTGGTGAGTTGATTTATTTATGATTTAAAAAAACACCCCCCCCCCCCGTACCGTCGAAATGATTTTCCACTACCTATTCAAGGTGCGGAATATGTTATGGCTTACAAACTTACGGTTTAGTCCCCTAAACGTTGGAGAAACAAATAAGTTCGAACTTACCGAAGCGTACATAAGCATCGCACCAAGAAGAATAACTTCTAACACCGTCCACATTCCCATTGCAACCGCCTTGAATAAAATTTTAAGAATAGTTACTTCTAGCAAATATATAATTAAACACAAAAATAAGTTTAAGTGCCTGGCAGAATAAAGCATTATTTTGTTTATATGAGAATCATCTACCACTACAATTTTTACTCTAGTATTTTATTTTAGTTTAGTCTAGCTTAGCCCCGTGGTACAATCGTGGTGCAGTATAACAATAAAATGGTTACTTTAAATAGACCTAGTTATAAACGAAAAACAAAGATAAAAAAAACCACAATTGGACCATGAATTTTCTTGATATAAAAATAGGTATCCAACCTATATGTTAAACCACATTTACTTTAACATGTACGCAAAATTTAGCATATTCGATTGCAGTCTTAGCGCGAGACGAAACACTCAATCATTTGCCTGCATTACATTAGTAGGATAATACATAATCACAATTTGCAAGCGCCAAAAAAAACTTACTTTACATTTTCGCTTTTTGAAAATGATGAATCCTATTATGAGGCACAGCAGCATACCGGCGAGGTTTGCTGCAAGAAGGGAAGCACGGTATGCATCAGCAAGGCAGGCGGCCGGATGGCTACCCAGCCCACATGGTGTGCAGCTGAATTGACCATTTTCTACCAGTTTAGATCCGCCGATCCAAGCTCCGCCGCCAGCATGCCAATGACCCGAGCTGCATTTGCATCGATACTAAAAAAATAACCAAGCAAAGTGAAAAAGTAGAATACTATTTCTCTCATATAATCAAAACATTTAGACATTGGCACAAGTATACCTCTAATTTTCGATCTTCACTGTCCGTCGGCCAGGCCTCACAGTCTGTTGTAAGCGCATCACAAAGGGGTGGGCCACCCAACCATTCGTGCATAGCTTCCTCACATGGTAATGATGGGATCCGCCGAAACAGAGCTGCTGCAGCTCGGGATGCCCCCACGCCAGTCGCCGCAGCGTTTCCCGCCCACCAACCAGGGCTTCCTTCGCAAGAGTACCAAGCGTTTGACCATAAAACAAGGCTCGCATTCCAAGCAGAAGCTAAAGTACGCCAGAATTGTTGAAGTGTGGCAGAATTGTTTTGTTTGAAAATGATGAGTCGTGGTGGTTCGGAAACATATAGAATTCCCAAGTGTAGTTGGGGTGCTCCTAGAGCGACTGCAGCAGGTGGTGGCTGCAGTGGAGCACGAGCTGCAGCACGAGCAAGGGCTGCTGTTCTCGATTCATCAGCTGCTCCAAGTCCCACCAGCTCAGACAGCGCTTTGGCGGTTTGTGCGACTGCTGCTTCATATTCTCGGAGATTCTAACAGAAATTAAATAGTAACAGTATACGTGCTTTATTTATTGATAAATAATAGAGAAATATCACGGGAAAATGGAGAAATCGAAAGGAAAATTGAAGCTTAATTCAGTAAGGGGGAAAATAAAGTGAAAACTTATCTGTAGTTTAAGGTTTGAAGGTAAATGTATTCGTCAATCGTTAGTATGTTCATAGTCATCTTAGATCATTCATCAATTGTCCAATGCCGATTTACAAAAAATAGAGACTAATATAGGATTAGTGCGATTATAGGAGTCAAAGCCAATTTGCAAAGTTATTATTTTGGCAATATCATGAACTAGTAAATAAGATCAAATTTATTTAGTAGAACATCTTTTGAATTTGAATTATATATATATATATATATAGATCAGACATACCGGTGGTAAAGGCGGTGTTTTTTTAAGTAACAGAGGATCGCAGGTGGTAGAGGGCGGGGGCGCAGGCGGCGAGCCGGCAGGCGCGGCGGCGCACGCGACCCACGTCAGTGATAGCGCCACGCACCGCGCCCACCGCGCCCCCATTGCTCACCTGCACCCGGCACACTGGAAACCAATATAACCAAGGTGTTAGAATGGCAACGTCAAGAAAACATTGTATGTATTGGTAAATCTTTTTATTACACCGCCGTACAGGTTACTTCAAGAAGACCGAAAGGAACCAATGAACCCAAGCTACGCAAATCGCGTGGCGTGAAAATCCCTACGAAGAAACTGGGATTCGGCAATGAGCGTCCATCAATTGAAAAACAAGAAGAGGTTAAGAAAAAGGAAAAATTTTAGCACTAGATGTAAAATTGACAAATGTTGAAACTGCAATGAAAATAAATATGCTCTAGAAATGTTAGATTTAATATTGATAGAAACTTTATTTTATCCGGTGCGCTCAATCTATAAACATCCTATCAGATAATTACTTGCATGACATTACATCGCGGCTCTTGTGTTCTCTCCAGCATGACAATATATATACTTCATATTTTATATCTATCTATATAAATATATTGTATATGTGGTAAGATTGTTCCCCTTTTAGAGGTTCCCGAAAAAGTCCGCAATATTATTTCCTTTTTTTGACAAAGCATCTTTTGGGAATAATTTACTATATCTATTTATACATTTCAAATAAAATTATGATCCATTCCACCATTCCATATCTTAGAATTCATCGCAGGTTTAAAACTATTATGTTCTACTTCTCCTTAAAATAATACATTTTACTACTTGTGCGAATGAGTAGTCCGTCCGTCCGTATGAGGTAGTTATTATGTTTTTTTAAGAAAAGACCTTTAGCGATAGCTTTGACTAGACTAGACTAGACGGGACATTGATTACTAATTTAATTTATCGTATTAATATAAAAAAAGGCGAAGATAAAACATTAATTAAAAGAAACAAACAAAGGTTGTCAAAAAATATTTTATTACGGATTTATGATGATGATGAATTTCCGTGTGGTATCCGGTAGAGTTTCGGAGTAGAATAGACCACCCTCATTTCTCACCGAGGTGTCGTAAAAGGCCACTAAGGTAAGTCGACTCGCCGTGTAGTATCGGGCTAGAGTAAATAAAATAAATAAATAAATAAAAAGAACTTTATTCAGCAACATACATTTCTAGAAAACAACAATGATTATTTTAACACTTTATACATAATATAAACGTATGTTGAGGAAAAGGTGAAAAGGTGGAAAAGACTCAGCTAAAAAGCTGTTTTTCAGTCCACGCTTTATGACTAAGACTAAGAGTAGAATAGACCACACTCTTTCTTACCGAGGGGTCGTAAAATACGACTAAGGTAAGTTGAAGTCATGCAGGCGGCCAGTGGTAAAACACGTAGCCAAATCATGTGATAACATGTTTATAACATGTGTGCCGACCCCATTTAGAGTGGGATAAATGCAGGAAGATGATGATGTATTTACTCGATACTCGAGTAAAAATTATCAATTGGCATGCCACTCATCTAGATTACGAGTATCACCATGTCATACTCACGTAACCGATAAAAGTCTCTATATAAATAAAGCAGGGCATCTTTTTTGTTGTTTTTAAACTATGTTGCGGGGTTGGCCTTTAATGTATGTATAAAAAATTGTAATTATATATTTAATAACAGATCATATTCATAAATTGTAACTCTGAAATTTTGAAATTTTGAGACCATTATCCTAGTATAAAAAAAGGGTTAAAAGAGAAAGTCCATACTACAAAAGTGTGTTAGTTTATTTTTTTTTATTCCACTTTAAAATGGAGCAACGGATCGATGTAAGTTTTAGTATGAAGATTAAACTATTTTCAGGGAAGTCCAAACACACGGAGTAGTGTTCAGAACTCAGTTTACAACCACTTTTACAAACACAAACGTGCTATACAGAATAAACATTTACAAAACACTTATATATAAGTGCTTTGTAAATGTTTAAAAATATAATTGTAAATAAAAAGTTACTTAATAATGAGAAAACGATTAAAAATATTTTTCATTAAAATAATTCACAGATCAGCCAGAAAATACGATTCTTAATCTTTTAATAACATACTTTCAGCATATTAGCTGCATTGGTAGCAATTGCAGGATGCAAAACTGTAGTTCGTCAGAATACAAGAAAATTTCCTGATGGGTTTATGTTAGGAACTGCTACCGCATCATATCAAGTTGAAGGTGCTTGGAATGACCATGGTATGATTATTTGCGGATATATTTCAAATATTTTGTATATTAATGAAAACAATTATTGACTTATTTCTTTCGTGTTAATAACAACTAAAAGTTGTTTCTTTAATAGTTTTCCCTTTTTATATCACTTTATTTCCACGGCTTTTTCTTATTGACAAACTGTTTCCTCTTTTCTTGATGCATTCTTCCCACGTAGATTACTGTGTTTATTTAGATTTAGACTTCGCACACATAGATTTCCTTAGTGTTTTTATTTGATATAAAGAATATTATGAATATTTATTACCATATGGTTTTATGGCAGGTTCTTGCAAAGAGTCTTGCAAGAACTTGCCATAAAACCTCTATATCAACGGGTCTTAAGCATAGAGGTATTATACTAGAGAAGGGGAGCCATAGGTTGCCCCTATAAATGAGATCACACATAAAAAAGAGACACATAGATATGCTTCTTATATGCTTTTTTTAGGCAGATTTTAGGCTGGCTTCCCTACTCTAGTATATTAACTCTATGGTCTTAAGACATTTTAAGTAAATTATCATATTTTGATCCTTGAAAAATAGAGGCATGGAAAAGTTTTAAGATTGTACAAATCTAAATTGACAGGAAAAGCTGAAAACATTTGGGATCATTTGACACATACCAATCCATGCGTAATTAAAGACTGTTCTAATGGAGATATCGCTGATAATTCTTACTATTTGTATAAAAGAGATGTAGAGATGATGAGGGAATTGGGCCTGGACTTTTATAGGTTTTCACTTTCTTGGCCTAGGATTCTACCATCGAGCTTTTCCGATCAAATAAATGAAGCTGGTGTAGAATACTATAATAATTTAATTAATGAAATGCTAAAATATAACATCGAGCCAATGATCACTCTCTACCACTGGGATTTACCGCAAAAGTTGCAGGATTTGGGTGGATGGACCAATCCACAAATTGTAGACTGGTTTGGCGATTACGCACGAACTGCGTTTGAATTGTTTGGTGATCGAGTTAAACTATGGATCACGATCAATGAACCCTTTCAAGTTTGTAATCAAGGATACGGTGACAGAACGAAAGCTCCCTTGATAGATAGCAGCGGTATTGGAGAATATATGTGTACTAAAAATTTATTACTGGCTCATGCAAGAGCCTATCATATTTATGATCAAGAATTTAGACCGAAACATGGTGGTTCAATTTTTATTGCTTTTAGTGCTCAGTGGTACGAACCGCTAAATGAAAGTGAAATTGAAGCTGCTGAAGACGCTAACCAGATCATGGTAAACATTTCTATATATTCTATATATAAAATAGAGATATACTTTTTTTTATTATTAACTTTTACAATATATGACATATATAGAATTATAAATATTTTTTCATTTTAATAATTTGCAAGTATTTTAAATAAAATGTGAATTTTATGAAATATATTTTTATTTTTTTCTAGTGGGGGCAGTATATTCATCCTATATTCTCGGAAACTGGTGATTATCCACCAATTATGAAGGAGAGAATTGCAGCTAGAAGCTTCGAACAAGGCTTTCCTAGATCTAGATTACCTGAATTGACTGCTGAACAAATTGAATACATACGAGGAAGTTCGGATATCTTTGGTTTAAACCATTATGTTAGTTTTTCGGTCTATAGAAATGAATCAGTTAATGGTCTATATCAATCTCCATCACTGTTAGATGACCTGGGTGTAGTTTTGTACCAACCACCAGAATGGCAAATCGGAGAGTCAGAAAAAGTTAAGGTAAAAATTAATTTTTATAAAACTGATGGATCTATCAAACATAGTATTCTTCTTATTAAAACATAATCACACAGTCTAACTCTTTGTTAAAAAAATAATAATTCAATGATAATATTATTTTAGTTTACACCTTGGGGTTTCTACAACTTACTTACCAAAATAAGAGAAGATTACGGAAATCCAATAGTATATATCACAGAAAATGGATTTGCAACTTACGGAGGTTTGGACGATGAGCATCGCGTTTTATACTACAGAGAATATTTAGACGCTCTTCTGGATGCCATTGAAGAAGGATCGGATATCAGATCTTACGCTGCTTGGAGCCTTATGGACAACTACGAATGGATGTATGGATATACGTAAGTATGAGAACATATAGAAAATGGGTGCCGTGTGGTATCCGGTAGAATAAAATAGACCACCCTCCCCTTTTACCGAGGTGTCGTAAGAGCCGACTAAGGTATGTGCCGTGTGGTATCCAGCTGCATAGAATAGACCACCCTCATTTCTTACCGAGGTGTCGTAAAAGCCGACTAAGGTAAGTTGACGTCAGGTAGGCGGCCGGTCGTAAAATACGTAGCCAAATCATGTGACAACATGTTTGTAACATGTTGTGCCGACTCCACTTAGAGTGAGATAAGGGCAGGAGAATGATGATGAGTACATATAGAAAATGGACAGAAACCTTATTTACTTTAAAGTATGGTACTATCTAACATATGATTGACATCAACAGACAACTCATAGGGTTGGTAACGATCCAACAAGTCGTTTGAATATCGTGTCCAAGCAATAGCAAGACCAATATCGTCACTCAGAGATGCAGTTACATGACTTCTAAAGTCGTATCGAATCTGCTTTAAATGTGGGACATCAAAAATTCCGACATAATAATTAATAAGAATAACAAAGAGTCCCGATTATTCACTCATTCATATAATTATTAAGCAATACCTTAAAATTTAAGGTTAATATTTATATATTAACCAAAATTAATTTGATGTGACCGCTAATATTGTCCCAGAATAATTATTTTAAATTAGAAATTATCTATTTGTTCAACAAAGTTTTGATATACACAATATTTAACAAAAGCTTATGACTAATGTCTTAAATACACTTTAAACGTCACCATTAGCAACCAAACTAAGCCTAGCTTGTATTATTGGTTACTAGTGACTTCTATTGTCATACGTACTTATAACTTGTGTAAAAAAGTTAGTTATAAAAAAGTTATAAAAAAGTTTATTTCGATAAAGTTATTAAGTTACATCTGATTGACATATTGAAATGCCCCAAAGATATGCAGAATTGGCACGATTACACGTGTAACTGAGATATTATTTAATAAATCAACCTTATAGTGTATGTAAATGTTATTTTCTCTTCTACAGAGAGCGTTTTGGTCTATACCAAGTAAATTACGATGATCCAGAAAGAAAACGGACGCCGCGCAAGTCTGCTTATGTATACAAAGAGATACTGCGCACGCGCACTCTTGACTTTAATTACGAACCCAATATGAACCTACCGCTGACTATTGACGAAGGAAATTAATTTTTGTACAGAAAACAATAAAAATGATCTTTTTCGTTATATATCATTTTTCCTCGTTCGCTTATATGATGACATGTATAATAAAATAATTGATAAAAAAATATAATATTTTAATTTAAAGTGTAACAAAAATATTTATGTCGAGACATCTCAGAGAGTCTCAAAGCCTATGTTTTTGTGTGAATGTGTGTTTGTGTCCATATAATATGTATATTAAAGAGCTGTGAGTAAATATGAGTACAATTATGAGAGTTTTAGTATTATTCTTAACTAATATTATTATGCCCGTATAACACGTCTTGTCAAACAACATTCAGAGTTATTCACTCACGGTAGGTGAATTTGTTTACGTTAAATTAGTAACGGTAAAATATACATGTTTTTCTTATTACCGATATAGAAAACACTTAATAAATAATATACAGTAAAAGGCGTTATAATATTGAAAAATTATATACTATTTGTCAGTGGAGATTACAGTAATAATAAGACAAATTGTTATTATTTGCTGCATTCTAAGCCAATCACCTATAGAGGTAATAAGCGTCTTTGGCAATCATGTAGCTGCTTGTAATGCTAGCTAGCTATATACAAACCGTTGCTACGCATTGTTGTCGATAATGGTTATATCGCTACTATCGCCTGGACTACGTAGACTACCTTGCACCGTAGTAAATGTTTGTAAAATATATATGATGTAAGGGGTACCGCATGATAATTTTAAGCATAAATTTACCTTCTTCACAGTATCGAAACCAACTTTCATTTTACTCATTAATGTTGGGGATAAAAAATCCGAAATGTACGAGTATATCGGAAGGTGAATAGAATTTCGAGAAATATGTATAGGTGCTAGCTAGAGGTGAATTTGCACCCCATTGAACCCAGCTGCCAGCGCCCGTGGCTAGTATATATAATAATATAACATACTTAAATATAGCGTTATATAAAAAATCTAAAAAAAAGGACATATAAAGTATCAATGAACTACTACGAACATATAGGAAAGATTGAAGATCAGTAATTAATTTCTCAAAAAATTAAAAATATATATATGGCTTAAGGAATGTCATAATTCTAAGATAATCAAGGAAACCCAAATAAAGAACCATACAAAGGAATCCAATGATAAATCTTCTTCTCAATCGTAACGCTCTTGACAGAGCGGTCGTGATCGGCATCAAGTAGTGGGTTTGGTAGGAGCTGCTGTTATGCGCTTCACAATGTCTCGCCATTTTCGCCGGTTTGCAGTCATTCGGGTACACTCATGCACCGGACCACCCACAGCAGATTTGATCTGGTCGGTCCATCGCATGGGCGACCTTCCGCGCGGTCTTGTGCCCTCCACTTTTCCCTGGACAACGAGACGTTCAATGGACTGGCTACCCCGTCTTGAAACGTGTCCGAAAAATGAGAGTATACGGGACTGTACCGTGGAAAACAGACGCTGCTTAATGCCTAGCTCTTGGAGTATCGACACATTCGTCCGTAATTCGGTCCATCTTACCCCAAGCATTCTTCGCCAGCACCACATTTCTAGAGCATCTATCTTCTTCCTCTCAATTTCCCGGACTGTCCAGGTTTCTGCAGCGTATAAAAATATGGGTAAGATTAAGGTTCGCACGAGCCTGGTCTTTGTGGCTTTGGTAACATTTTTGTTCCTCCATATTTTCTTCATTTTGTCCATTGCATTTCTTGTTAGCGCCATACGCCTTTTTATCTCATCTATGCAGCCGCCGTTGTTCGATATTAAAGCTCCAAGGTATACGTAGGATTGGACTACTTGACAGTTCGCCATTTCAGTGACTTCTGGCGAATTACAGTCAGCACGATCTACAATCATCACCTTGGTCTTGCTGCGATTAATCCTTAATCCGAACTCGAGGCTGACTCGTTCCATCCTGTTAAGGAGTTCCTCCATATGGTGTTTACTCGTCGCAAAAAGTGTGGTATCATCTGCGTAGCGCAAATTCGCAATTCTATACCCACCAATCGTAACCCCATCTGTCCAATCCTCCAGAACAATGCGCATTATCAGCTCGGTGTATACATTAAACAGCAGTGGGGAGACAATGCATCCTTGGCGAACACCCGCAGTGGGATGAAAATTGCTGGATTGCACGTCATCAGTACGCACTGAAGCTGTTCCTTTTTCGTACAAACTCCTTAGAAGATGCACGAGATGTTTAGGCGTTCCCATCTCGAGTAAAGTTTTCCATAGGATTGGCCACTTCACCGATAAATACTAGTTCTTTAACATAGCGTACAATTGTGAAACGAATGCAAATTTTGTTGCAAACTTATAAACATCGAAAATAAATTAGACTTTAAAATAAAATGCTACGTATTTTTTTTTTATATTTCATTTGTTTTTAGTTTAAGGTTCGAATAACAACTTGAACTCAAGTCAATGATTTCTTTTTTAAGTTAATGTTGCAGAAGCAATAAACATTTCAGGTATATATTATTTAGCAGATTATGTAACATTACAAATAGTCCATGTGCCTACAGCAATAAGAATGAATAATAATTTAATAAAAAACTCGTAACACTATTCTGTTTAGGTAAAAGTGATAATGTGGAATGTAACTCACGAAAAATTTGTTGTAATGGCAGGATCTATTTGGCTCGGCAAGATACCCACCATATTTGTGCAACAATATCTATTATGTAATTGCAGATTACGTAAATATTTATTCCACACTGTACCTCTTCTCCAATCATGAGTGAGGTAGCAATGACGAAGTGAAATTTATAAGTTATGAGAACTAATTGAGAGTTTCTTGATAGTTTTCCTCGATAGGAGAAACTTTGTATACAAATAATAAAGTTTAATGATTAAAAAGAACTTGTGAAACTTGTTAGAAACTTTTTCCAAGAGGAGACAAATAACATTCATAATTAGGGGAAACTGGAAAGGATTTGACACTGCAAGAGGTTTAGATGCGTCACTAAAGGATGGTTAATCTAATCTATCTAATCTTCGGACAGAGCCGATATTTAGTAGAGTAAGATTTTGTCGAGGTTTCTTATCGAATCGCTATTAGGCAAAAATAGTGGAATACTAAATAAAATCCGGCATAACTTAAATGCCGCGGCAGAGTATCTGTAATGGGCTATATCTGTCAATTAAAAAGAAGTTTGTATTGTAGCATTGTATTAAGATACAAATTAGGTCAGTTTTTATATTTTTTTAAAAATTGAGTACGCTCATTCAAGGTAACAAAACATTTGGGTTATCTTAATTTATATTAATTATCTTAAATATCTGCGACGTTTCGCATTTTCTTTTAGAGATCAGTTAATGTTTTTATTATAGATATTATATATCTAAAATATTGGATATATTTTCTTAAATTTTTTTTAATATCCTTACAAACTTATTGAACAATAACCACGTATATTTGTTTTTTACAATAGAGATATCATAATATTTGCGGTAACATTTTTAAACCACACGAAATTGGATAATACTTTTATTTAATTGTTTAATTAATGAACCTTAGCCTGCAATACTCGATGTGGGTATTAATTGTAAACGTATGGAAACGGTAGGATCTTCGGATTAAAATATAAAAAACCAATCATATCGTTCGAAACCTTTCATAATATCAGAAGCTGGATTTTTATAGGGATGATATTTGTTTTTATTTAGTTAATTATAGACAATTAGTTTTTGCCCGCGGCTTCGCTCGCGAGGAACTTGGTCTGCCACAGTATCTAATTTAATTAATTTTATGATTCACAATTTTGGTTATAGTTACTTCCACATAAAAGGTAGATATGCTGTCGCGGACTTTTATTTAGAACAATACTACGGTACATCATCTTTATGTTACTCTAATGGTTTAGGTAGCGTAATGCCGAGATAGCTCTTAGAGGCCAGATTTTTTTCAACTTTATTGACATGTATCGTTGTATTACATAAGATCATTAAAAATTGTAGCCTATATGTTATTCGAATGTATAATCTATATAACTGTAAAGTTTCATCTAAATCCGTCCAATAGTTTTTTCGTGAAAGAGTAACAGACATCCACCCATACCCACAAACTTTCGCATTTATAATGTTAGTAGGAAGTAGGATAATATTAGTAGGATCCGTACTATGAGCATAACCATATTTTTAATTATTAATCTTTTTTTAAGTAAGTAAGGATGAACTCATTTTGCTCGAATGCAAAATAAAATCTGGAAGGCCTATGAAAACACATATTTCAGAGATTTTACGACATTTATCATAGCTATTTAGGTATATACTTAATTTATCATGGCCAATTTCATATCTTATTTGTCCGAGATAAAGATAAATTTCATGTTATTTTAATAGTATCTAGTAAACCAAAAAAAACCTTGATTTGAACTCCTCATATTCAGGTCAGCGAAATATATGAAATTAAAATCATTTTATAGCGGATATAAATTCATTTTTTTTCCGGAAAGTTGGTGGACGAACATTTTGTTGTTCACATTTATCGTGGTGGAAAAAAGATGATGATTTGTTATCCGTTTGTTTTAATGTAAGTATTAAAATTTTTTAATGAATAAATTTAAATACAATAGAATATAACAATTGTTATCATTTATTATTTTGCAAGTGCTTGCATTTTTATAGTTTATTTGGTGTATGTGCTGTTGGGAAGCTCGCTGCGGGATCTTCATGTGATGTGCGTAAATTTCCCGATCGATTCACTTTCGGGGCAGCAACGTCTGCTTATCAAATAGAAGGTGCTTATCATGCAGACGGTAATAATATTTTTTCGATCAATTTATGATGTTATTTAATTGAGTAAAAAAACTTTTCATCGAATAATGTATTTTTTAGGTAAAACTGAAAATATCTGGGATTATATGACTCGCACGAGACCATATTTAGTAAAACACGGTTCAAATGGACGTATCGCAGATAATTCGTATTATTTGTATAAGAGAGATGTGGAAATGTTAAGAGAGTTGGGAGTAGACTTTTACAGATTTTCACTGTCATGGACAAGACTACTTCCTACGAGTTTTCCAGACACCATCAATGAATTAGGAGTAATTTACTACAACAACCTAATCAATGAATTGCTTAAATATAATATACAACCCGTAGTAACAATTTTCCATTGGGATATGCCTCAGAAACTTCAGAAACTCGGAGGATGGTCGAATCCTTATATTGTAGACTGGTACGCTAATTTCGCACAAACTGCTTTCAAATTATTTGGAGATCGAGTTAAATATTGGATTACAATAAATGAACCCCATCAAATTTGCTACTTCTCGTACGGTGAAACATTCTTGGCTCCTGCATTAAATATAAAAGGTTTCGCTGAATATATGTGCGCTAAAAACGTTCTACTGGCCCATGCAAAAGCTTATCACATTTACGATAAAGAATTTAGACCAAGCCAAAAGGGGACAATTTTTATCGCATTAAGTGCTCAATGGTATGACCCTATGTCCGAGAATGATACCGAAGCAGCCTATGATGCAAATCAATTTGATGTAAGTAAATATGAGGAATACGATTTTATCTTGATTGAGTTCAATCCATATGTATATTAACTGTCATATAATTTCAGTGGGCACAATATTCGCATCCAATATTCTCAAAAACAGGCGATTTTCCCCATACAATGAAAAAACGTATAGCGGTGAAGAGCGCAGAACAAAGATACCCTACTTCGAGATTGTCTGAATTTACGAAGAGTGAAATAGAATACGTAAGGGGCACTTCCGACTATTTTGGATTAAATCATTATTATACCAGATTTGTATACAGGAATGATTCTGTTCATACATATTATGAAGTTCCTTCTTACAATGATGACCTAGCAGTATTTTTTTATGATTCTCCCGACTGGTTTATTGGCAAATCAAATTTCTCAAAGGTACATTGTTATTTTAATAACAGTATAATTTTCAAGAATATTTACAATATATATATGTAAATATTTGATCAATTCTCACTTAAGGTAAGCCTAGGGTCTTCTTATATTTTTGATTTGATGGAACACAACCCGATAATAATATTCATAGTTTTTGATGTTGATGATTATGTCTTTAGTAACGTTTCGATGTTTAATGCCTCAAGAAAAAATCACCAAAAATAATTTAATTAAAATTATATACAATAATTCTTTTTTACTGATTTTGTCCTGTTGTCAAGGTTACTTAAATCCAGTGTAGTTGTCGATATCCCTAAATTGTTTATTTATGTTACTTAAGTAGTGTAACTATTTGCTTATTTTACTTAATAACATGTTTATGTTACTTAAGTAGTGTAACTATTTAAGTGACATAAATATTATTTAACAATTGAAGTAATTTAGTTGATCAACTGAACACCAAACTAATCTCCATCAGTCTGTCCTCGTTTGCTTGACGTTTATATCAAAAATAACGTTATTCATAGTGTGTTCCATGGGGATTTTACAAACTATTAACGTATATAAGAGAAGAATACGCTAACCCACCTATATTTATCACTGAGAACGGTTTTTCGAATAGCGGGGGTTTAAATGACAATGACAGAATCAAATATTACCAAGAATATTTGTACGCTATGTTGGATGCAATGGACAAAGGGTCTGATGTTCGCGCTTATACCGCCTGGAGTTTGATGGACAACTTTGAATGGTCAAACGGTTATACGTAAGTATAAATTAAAGATAATTTAGTTTAGAGTTACTGCTGTAAAGATGTCCTATGTTTGCGGTACAAATGTTATTAATAACAATCATCACTACATATTATAAAATAAAGTCTGTTTGTCTGTTCACTATAAACTGCAAAGCTATTAAGCTGATTTTTTGCAGTTTTTACTCCATCTAGCCATGAGGCGCAAAGTCACGATCAACAGAATAAAATAAAAAGTAAAAAAGTAAAGTAGCGGCCTGCTACAATCCCACTGCTGGGATAGGCCTCCTCTATCTGTTTCTGGAGAGAAGGGTTGGAGCTACCACGCTGCTCCAATGCGGATTGGTAGGTTACACATATCTCCAGAATTCTCTAGAGATATGCAAGTTTCCTCACGATGTTTTCCTTCATCGAAAAGCACGTGATAAATTGCAATTATCAATTAGACATATGAGTTTTAACTCATAAAAACTCATTGGTGCCTACCCGGGTTTGAACTCGTGTTCCCCTTGAAAGAGTCGCACGGTCTCACCGCTGGGCTGTCACAGCTTAGTCGCATGGTCTCACCGCTGGGCTGTCACAGCAAAAAATAAAATAACGTTTAATTTTAATGTTAAATTCTTATAATTATTTACAGACAAAAATTCGGCTTGTATGAGGTCGACTACAACACACCGAATCGTACACGCACGCCTCGGAAATCTGCCTATGTTTATAAGGAAATACTTCGGTCCCGATCTATAAGTAGATGCTTTAATCCTGATATGAATGTTCCAATGGGAATATATAAAGGGCATTAAACTCATCTTATGACTTTCAACATCAAGCCTGGACCGCATCACAAAATCTAATATGTTAATAATAGATAAAGTAATCACGACCAACATATTTATTGTATTGTAATCTAGTAGCTATTTGTCGTAGTTAACATTAAAAAAATTATAAGTATCAATTTAACTTTTATTATAAACATTATAGAGGTTTCAATCATAAGGGGTGTTAATTTAAACGATCTTAATTGATCTGAAACTTTAAAAAATTGCGATATGTTTTTCTAGAATTCTTGAATTTTGAGACATCGTGTATACAACACAATACTCAACAAGAATAATTGAATTTTCGTAAATCAACCACTAGTTTGGTAGAATTAACATCACATTAACATCCTTAAGTTTAACATCTTTCTTTTTGCAAGTGCACCAACAGGAGACGTACAATATACTGCTACATCTAATGAGCCATTAAAATTAATACTACTAGTTGTGCCAACAACGGTTTCGCTCGCATGGAATTCAGTGATTAAGAAAACTTTTCCTGAATTTTCGAAATTTTGAACATAAAAGTAGTTATTGTGAGTTAACCGTAAGAAATAGAGATATGCTAACACGGACTCTTTTGTAGTATTTTTATATATCTTCAATTCCCTACTACATTACTTTTGCGTATCTCTGCTGGTTTACGCAGCGCACGCGACTAAAACTCCAGAAAGCAAGTTTTTTAACAACTACTCAATCTCTTCAACACAATTTACATAATACTGATATATGCCATTTACCTAAACCATCCGGAGGTCTTGCTCTATCTTTTGGTGTAGACCGTACAGAAATCCGTTCAGTAGAATTTGAAATAATCGGACAGACGGCTTTTTGCCACTTCGTTTTATAATAAGTATATATAGATAGATAGATGAGTCTTATAAAAAAAATAGTATGACCTGGTAATTTAATACCTCATATGAAAAAGCTATTTAAGTTTCTGCCAGTATAATAGGCGTCAGGATAGCATGTATAAACTAAACTAGACTTTGACTTTTTAAACTGAAAACGAAATCAACTTTGACTTCCCCATTGACGTAGTTTGTAGTGACCCTGTCTTCAGCTCCGCGGGTCGCGGGATTTATTCTCGCTATTTGATGAAATTTTGTGATTTTGATTTGATTGTATTTTGTTTGGCTTTTCGAGTCTAGGTGTATATTTGTATTTAACTATGTATTTAAAATTATGTATGTATGTATAGATATCTATCACTTGTCTGTTGTCCATAAAACAAGTATTGAGCTACTTTCGAGACGGACGGCCGTGTGTGTAAATGTCCCATATATTCATATTTATACTAAATTTACATTTAATTTAAGAATTAGAGAAGCCGTGGATACAAAAAGTTGGTCGGAAGATCCTTTTCAAAAGGGACACAGGCTAAGAAAAATATAGTTTTGAGGTATACGGATGTGTTAAAATACTTAGTTGCTAATTTTATTATAAATGAAACAAAATTTAGCGTAATAATGTAAGCAAATAATACTCGTATGCTAATTATATTATAGGTACTCCACACGGTAAACGGATAATAAATGTCGGCATCATAAATATAGTAGCCGTGAAAAATTGGTAATTTTACGTAAACATGAGAGATTGATTAGACGTTAAAATAGAACGATATTAGTAATCGGAAATATGCTGTAACGGAAGTAAAATACACGTTACTTTGATCCTTACAAATTCTTCGTAAAATAACGTTTTTTCAATTTCCCTAAGTAAAATAGAACGGACATAATGTACGGAATAATGTACATATTATGATGTACATTAAATCGATATTCAATGGAATAGCTCATACTAATACTATAAATGCGAAAGTCTGTCTGTTAAACTGTCACAGTTAATCCGCTCCACCAATATTGATGAAATTTGGTACGATTGAAGCTTATATACCGCCATCCAATATAGGATTAAAAATCCCGTATTTCCAATGAGTAAAGAAAAAAACAAACTTAATCTTCCTTTAGTATTTATTTAAGATAATTTAACACAACTGATGTGAACGAAATCGCGGGTACCACCTGTGGAATATAATATATGTTTAAATTATATATTTCAAATTACGAAATTCAATACCGCACAAACGAAATTGCGAGATATGATAAACTTAAAAAGGTTGTTTACATGGTTTCAAAAATAGGAAGATTTTATCGACGTACTCGAACAAAATACCTTTATCAAGACATAACATATGAAACAAATTATATAACGAAGTCGAGATAAGAATCAGTATTTGCGGTATATTAAAGATATCCCACTTTGAAATATTGATTGACATTGAGAGATACGATACAACTAGAGGAGCGATAAGCTCACCAAAGGGGGGTTTCAAAAAGTTACATATATTCAATGGATTGGAGATCAATGAGCGAATATTGGTCGTACTGTCATAGATACATAAAAAATGACCCGATTAGCTACACTCACGTAAGTTTTCATTTGCTTAGTTCCCTACATTTAAATACAGAAATGTTTTTCCACAGTATTTTTTTAATGCATAAACTGATTTGTTTTACGATATATACTAGTGTTTAATTTTGTATATTTTAAATATTTACCCTATAATATTATATTATTACTAATAATCTATTTACAGATTTTGTTTAACACAAATAGCATAGAATATTATTTAGGTATATCCGTTAAGCTATATAATTATTCTTTTTTTTGTATTGCTAGGTTTTTTCTAGCTTTTGTGATTTTTGCTGCGACTACACCAAACAAGGCAAGGCAAAATGTACGGAAAATTCCAGATGGAATGCTTTTTGGTACAGCCACTGCGTCATACCAGGTAGAAGGGGGCTGGAATGAAGATGGTACTAAAAAAATTGTATTATCATTTATATTGCATTAGTTCGATTTTACAAAAACTTTCGGTGTACCTAATCTAAAGGTTTTCTTTCCCCAGGCAAAAGTGAAAATATCTGGGATCGCTTAACCCACACTGAGCCTTGTGCTGTTAAAAATTGTGATACGGGTGATGTTGCTGATGATTCTTACCACCAGTACAAAAGAGATGTAGAAATGATGAGAGAACTTGGACTGGATTTTTACAGACTTTCATTATCTTGGTCTAGAATCCTGCCAACGAGCTTCCCTGATCAAATTAATGAAAAAGGCGTTGAATACTACAATAATTTCATTGATGAAATGTTAAAGTATAACATTGAACCCATGATTACCTTATACCATTGGGATTTGCCACAGAAATTACAGGATATGGGTGGATGGACCAACCCTCATATAGTTGATTGGTTCACGGACTACGCTCGAATTGTATTTGAATTATTTGGAAACCGAGTCAAGTATTGGTTCACCATAAATGAACCAAGAGAAGTTTGCTATCAAGGCTATGGTGGGGCAAGTCTAGCACCTTTGTATAACATATCAGGATATGCTGATTATATTTGCGCGAAGAATTTGCTTGTAGCCCACGCTAAAACCTATCATATGTACAAAAATGAATTTTATCAAACACAAGGCGGTATGGTTGGTATAGCTCTCAGTTCAAGTTGGTATGAACCGGAATCCGAACAGAATGCAGAAGCAGCAGAAGACGCCTTACAGTTTGAAGTAAATATTTTTAGAATTTGCATGAGTCAGCTTACAAATGCACGTCAATTTACATCTTTTTAAACACACTCATATGGGCGCTGCAATAGCAGACATATTTGTAAATTTTGTAAAGTCAACATTTCCTTCTGTAAGCCTATAATATTTATGCTATCTTAATTTTTCTTACAAAATTGGGGTCATTAGTTTTACTGAGAATTGCTGGTATAAACCAGTGAAAGACAACAATGATGTGAAATTTCTGTTCTATGCACCTAATTGATTTTAACAATTAATGGTTGAACATGCTCGTACTTCACGTGCTCTTTGGTGAAACACTGTCATACCCCCTCCGCATTCTAGCAGTATGTGCTTTTAAGTTCTTAACCTCCTTACAGGCACTATAACGGAACTACCTCGCTATAATCCGCACGGGTTAAGCGAATGCATGCAAAGCTTATGTGTATGAAGCAGGCAAAATTTACGAACCTTACACATGCAGGACAAGTCACCACGCGCTCCTCCACCAGCAACAAAGCACACAAGCAGCACACACACAACCACCAACACTACAATTTCGACCATCGTTTCGCTCCGAAACCGAAGCATCATCAGGAGGATAGGCTCCACGACAAAATCGCAATGCATTCGCTTAACCCGTGCGGATTATAGCGAGGTAGTTCTGTTACGCCTGCTTCTATAAATCATTCTTAACCTTCTCTTCAAGCAGTGGGATAATCACAGACCGAATAAAATAATTCTCATTACAATTATATTTATATTTGTTAAATTGTTCCATTGAAAGGAAGTGCCATAACGTAATTTACCCAAATAACTCCTCTTCCTAAAATACGAGAAGGTATATTTGTATTCTTATTTTAGTGTGGAATATATGCTAATCCAATATTCTCGAAAACCGGAGACTTTCCTCAAGTAATGAAAGATAAAGTTGCCGCTAAAAGTCTTGCCCAAGGATTCAAGCGTTCGAGATTACCTGAATTTACTGCTGAAGAGATTGATTTAATTAAAGGAAGCGCTGACTTTTTCGGCCTTAATCATTATACAACAAATATTATATACAGGAATTCATCTGTTTATGGCCAACATCCATCACCATCATTTTATGATGATATGGAAATTTTATCTTATCAAGATCAGACATGGGAAAGTGCTCTTTCGACATGGTTAAAGGTATATATTATAAATATATTGTTGGTTTCTTTTTCAAATTTATACAGCATTATAATTAGTTTTAAAAATATATTGACAGATCGTGCCGTGGGGCTTCTACAAGCTCTTGACAAAAATTCGTACGGAATACGACAACCCGCCTGTTTTTATTACTGAGAATGGCATGTCTACAAGAGAGGGCTTGATTGACGACAATCGAGTCTCGTATTATAGAAGATATATCGATGCATTGCTGGACGCTATCGACGAAGGCTCTGACATCAGGGTCTACACAGCATGGAGCTTGATGGATAACTTCGAATGGCTGGCAGGCTACGCGTAAATATTAATTACATTATCGTTACAAATAGATGAAAACATTACTTGGATACATACATCTTAACACATACACATATCCATAAATTTTAACAAATTTAGCAGCATGTGCCCTTAAATGTAGTGTATATGCACAAATTAATCTTACACTCAAACTCTCAAACATAGCTTATCTTTTCAAGCGCTAATCGAAGTTGCACTTTGATAAAGCTAGGAGGCAACCAAACTAGTTTATATGACTTTACTTCTGTTTTCTGAGATCTATTTATGTAATACACACGAAGGCGTGATGACTAATTTGACTTACAAGAGTCATACTTAAGATGAAGTTCGAAAACTATATTATTCCTACTACTATTTAAGACTTTATGTTGTATCTGAACACATATACATTAGTTTATAAATATAGTTATAGTAAAACTTGAGTCTTCATTAACGTATGATGTTATATATTGTTTGTTAAAAATATATTTTTATTGATTTATTAACGCAGTGAAACTAAGTAATAACTTCGAAAAGTTCATCTACAGAACAATATGTTCGATACTGTCTACAAAATAATATTGGTTTGTTTCAGAGAACGCTTCGGTCTGTATGAGGTAGATTACGATGCTCCTGAACGTACACGAACGGCACGGAAGTCCGCTTATGTCTACAAAGAAATACTGCGAACGCGCGAACTTGACTTCAGCTACGAGCCCGACTTAAGCAAACCCATTGGCATCGATGAGGGGCATTAAAATAAAATTTAATTTATCAAATTAAAACTTTCTTATACACGCCCTCTTCTTTAATTTGTAACTTATTTTATTGAGTCTGCGATACGTAAATTTTTTCATTATAAATCGAAAAAGATTTCAATGAAAATTACATTTTTAAGAATTTGTTTCAACTTCAGTTAAGGTTAAGCGTACGTACATATCTGTACTTATTATAAAACAAAGTCCTAAAAAGCTACTGAACGGATTTTTGTACGGTTTCCACCAAAAGATAGAGCAAGACCTCCGGATGGTTTAGGTAAATAGCATATATAAGTATTATATAAAAACTTGCTTTCTGGGAGTTTTAGTCGCGTGCGATGCGTAAACCGGCAGAGATACTCTAAAGTAATGTAGAGAATTGTAGATCTATAAAAAATATTACAAAAAGTCCGTAATGTGTCTTACGGTTAACTCACCATAACTACTTTTATGTTTAAAATTTGAATTATTGTTAAGGAAACGTCAGTTCATATTATAACCATTTAATAGTTATAAGATAAGTATATTATATATAAAGAATGCTAGCACAATAATTTACTGAATACAACAAACTTCGTAATACAACTTCTATTTAATTTTAATAATTATAATAGTTAGCTTGAAAAAACCAATAATTTATTACTTGTATACTTATGTAAGTTTCCTTTTAATGATGACGATGCTTTACAATAGAAACTGATTGTACTTATCTTTACTCACTGTATTGCCGTTGAATGTTCACACCAGACTGACTAGAATAGGCTAGACCCGCTTATTTAAAACATCTGTTACTTTTATGCAGTGTTTCCGCTCTTAATGACTTGCAAAGCAACTATCGACATTTGACTATTTCCGTATCCGACTATTATATTATTAAATTAATCCTATTTATTATGCTTTATAGCTATTACTGTTACAAAATCATTTTATTTATTCTATTAATTATATAAATTTTACAATATTTTTAATACTTTATATGTCACTATCTAACAGTTCGTCCATCCTGACAAAATTTGATACCACGCAAATTGAATATACTAATACATCTTAATTACACTATATAACAATAAGTTTTGATTAATCACATAATTTCTTCGACTCCAACGTACTGGACACAATCTTAATTTTCTACTCGATTCTCCTTTGTCACTATCTGTAAAACGTATATAATAACATAATATAATGTACTTTGAACTAGCAAAATACCGGTCAGACTATGTGTTAACTTTTGATATCCATAAATATATTATAGTTATTTTTATTATTGATTAAACATTAGTAATGTTCAATCAAATTATAACTGCTTTATTATTACTTTAACCCTTTTTACTCATACTCGTATACACTTATAATTTCATATACTCATTATCATATATACTCCTATATTTTATTATTTTTGTTAACCCTGTACTGTTTTTTCATCGTCCAGTTGACGGTCCTTCATCACTAGTGACTATTTCATCACAGTGGCCCAAAGTTTTACTTTTTTTTTTTTGGCCCTTCATCACCAATGGTTGGTGGTCCTTTTTTTTCTCCTTTTTCATTAATATATATATATATATTGTTTAATTAATTTTTATTTTATTTTATAACCACTATGTTACCTTATCCTTCTAAAAGATCTATAAGTTCCTCAGTGCTGTCTACTTGTGATTCATCTGCTTGTGAGTCACTTTCATCTTGACTAGTAATTTTTCGTAAGGCGTCTATAGCCACGGTTGCCTTGAACTTTTTATAGCCCTTTACTCCCTTAATCGATGAAATAATATATCGGTCATTCCCAAGGACTTTAAGTATTTTATAAGGACCGCTATACTTTTCTTTGAGCTTTCGCACAGAATCCTTATTTTTGCTTTGAGCGCCCTTCCATAACACTAGATCTCCCTCCGTATACAGAGTAGGCTTTTTCCTTGTACCATCGAATCTCTTTTTCATTGAGTGTGACGTTTTTGCAATATTCTTAGAGGCTTTTTGTTGCACACGTTGTATAGTTTGCTCATCATCATAATTATTATGCGACATATCTTGAAGTAATGTTCTGGTCCCGTGAAACATTAATCTAAATGCCGCGTAGCCCGTTGTAGAATTAACAGTGTTATTTATTCCCCACACAACTTTGTTAATACAGTTATCCCAATCCCGTTCGTCCGTTGTACTTTTATTAATTGATTCTAATAAGGTTCTGTTATATCGTTCAACTTGCCCGTTTGATCTTGGCGAAGCCACTGAATTTGTTACGTGCTTAATTTGATTATTTGTACAGAAGAGTTTGAATCTTTTACTCGTAAAAGCAGCACCACTATCGGAAATAATTCTTTTCGGGAATCCAAAAGAGCCAAAGATCTCTTCAAGTTTTTGTTCGACTTCTACTGATTTGGTAGTTCTGGTAGGCTTAGCCCATATAAATTTTGTATACGAATCAACGATAACAAATAGGTATGACATACCTTTTCCACTTTTGCAAAATGGTCCTAAATGATCAATGTGTAACGTGTGTAAGGGTTCTGGAACTTTCTCTATAGGATGAAGTTCTCCTTCTCTTTTTCCGTACTGCCCTCGTTTGTATAGACAATCCATACATGCATTTACATACTTCCTTATGAATCTGGTCATGCTAGGGAACCAGCAGTTTTCTTTTATTAAGGTATCACATCGGTTAAGACCAGGGTGACCGATGTCATCATGGTACTTACGCATAATGTTCCATCTTGCTGCCTTAGGTACTACTAGTCTCAAGGCACCATTAGTTAGTTTTCTATATAGTCTATTGTCCTGCAAAATGTAGTTATTAACAATATCGGGATCGGTAGTGTTGTTTTTCAATTTTTCTTTAATAATTCGTATTGGCTCATCTTGTGTTTGCAGGCAACACACCCAGTCTAATAAATCAAGAACAAGTATCTGCGCAGTCTCTATTGGTGATCTGCTTAATGCGTCTACATGCTTATGGCACACTCCGGGTTTATGCACAACATTAAAATCATATTCCTGGATACTAAGCCACCATCGAGCCACTCTTGGTAGAAGGTCCCTTTTTTCGAAAGTTTGTCTGACGGCTGCGCAATCCGTTACCACAATAAAACTTATACCTGCTAAATACATTCTAAATCTTCGCAACGTCTCGACTACTGCCAATGTTTCGAGCTCAAAGGAGTGATATAATGTTTCTTCCTTGCTGGTTTTCCTGCTGAAATATGCCACAGGCCTACAAACATTTTCGTGCATTTGTAGGAGTATTCCAGCTATCCCTTTGCTCGAAGCATCCGTATGGACTTCTGTATTGGCCTTTGGGTTATATACAGCCAATACTGGTCTATCTGTGAGAATTTGTTTCAATTTATCGAAGGCTTTCTGCTGTGCCGTTTCCCAAATCCACGGATGATTCTTTTTTAATAAACTATAAAGATCGTAAGTGATTAACGCATAATTATGGACAAATTTCCTGAAATAACTGGTCAACCCTAAAAACATTCGAAGTTCATGTACGTTAGTAGGCTCCTTATATTTTGCGACAGCCGCAATCTTTCCTTCACCAGGTCTGATACCTTCTGCGCTAATATCGTACCCAAGGTATTCTATCTGTGTCTGCAAAAATGAGCATTTATCTATATTTAGTGTCAGTTTGGCTTCTCGCAATATTATGAGTACTTGTTGTAAAATAATTAGTCCTTCGTCTTCGGTTGCACTAGGAATTAGTAGATCGTCAATATAAGGCAATACCTTTTCAAATCGCAGAGGACCTAAAATTTTATCCATCAGTCGTTGGAAGACGCATGGAGAATTTGCTAGCCCAAAAGGCATACGAAGGAACTCGTAGTGCCCCTCGGGGGTAACAAATCCAGTTCTAGATATTGAGTCCTTAGCCATTGGTATCTGGTAAAACCCTTGAGAAAGATCTAGACTCGTAAAAAACGCTTTACCGGAAAGTTTTTCGACTTGATCTTCAATAATTGGAAGAGGATATTTGTCCTTTATGGTTTGGCTATTTAATTTTCGAAAATCAACGCACAGTCTATAGTCGCCAGTTTTCTTTTTGACCAGAATGATAGGGCTTGCAAATTCCGATGTAGATTCTTGTATAATTTTGTTTTTACAAAGGTCGTTTATTTTGTCTCTCACTATTTCCTTTTCATGTATTGATAATCGGTATGGACGGTAGCAGACCGGTTTTATTGTACTCAGCTCTATACGCATATCAATTTTATTTGTGCAACCCAACTCAGTAGTATTCATTGAAAAGCAGTCGCTATACTCTTTAAGAATATTCATTAGGGTTTCTTTTATTCTGGGATCTGACGTACCACATTTCACTTTGTTAATGTCTATTTTTAGGATACTTGTATTACTTTGTGGTAACTCCGACATCTCCATGTCAATTTCATTACATTTTAATCCTCTTGCCAAAGTTTCACCTTTAGACAATAATAATGGAGATTCGGATTTGTTATACACTTGAAGATAACATTCGCGCCCGCAAATAACGGTTGCAGGTAAAAAATAGTTTTTATCACCGTAGTTTCGTTTGCATGGTTCCACCAAGATGGGATCTTGAAATTCAGAATTTGAATCCACGGTAACAATCATTACGTGACTAGGTGGTATGATATAATCCTTCTTGCACTCAATTTTAACCTTTATATTCTCTTCCACAGCTAAAATTTCACTGTATGGTTGTTCTTTCTTCTGAATTGAAAATTCATTTCCAGAAATAGAAAACACATAATCAGGATTGTTCATGATCGGTTGTCCTAATATAACATCCATTTTCTCCATTTTGCAATCTGTTACTATAAACTTTGTATCAAATGCGTAGTCATCTACCAGTGCTGTTGCTTGTATGACACCCTTTGCTGGCACAGGACTACCATTAAAACCCCCTATACACAAGTCACAACTTTCCATTGGAATGTTAAGTTTCGAATACAAATTAAGATGCATTACATTAACCTTAGCTCCTGAATCAAAATAACCTTTCATTTGAACATTATTAATCGTTACAGTTTTATAGTAAATATCGTTTACCTCGGTAATCATGTTTACGGCTTCGTTTTTAACATTTGTGTTTGTCGACTCGGCGGTTTGCGGTTTAAACCAACATCTATCAGAGACATGACCTGCCTTTCCGCAGTGTAAACACGTAGGCCTGTTGTTAAAAGTATTTTTAGGACACCTCCTAACGGAGTGACCTGTTTCTTTGCATAAAAAACACACAAAGGATTTCCTTAACTCCTTCGAACTACCCGCATGATTAGTGCTTGTTGATGCGGTCTCATCAGTAAGCTTCGATGAATATGCTCGATTCTGTATTGGTTTAACATCCGTCATTACCGATAAAAACTTTGAATATAAATCACTTGGAGTGGTATAGTTTCCCGCTCTGGCTGGAGCCTTCAAATGAGCAGGCAATCCGTCAATTATACATGCCACTGCCTTGTGTCCCGTTATTTCTAATCTATTCAGCTTAGCTTGCTTGCCATAGTAGTATTGAATCATACTTTCAGTTGGCAATTTTCGTTTATTTAACATTTCACGAAGCAATTCAACGAAATCTGTTTTTTGTGGGAAAGCCTCCAAAAATTGAGACTTCCACTCGTTCCAATTCAGGTCATAGTTACCTAATGATGAATGCCATACCTTTGCCATTCCAGATAATCTCGATTGCATAAAATAAACTTTCATTTCATTGGTCCAGTTGTGTATTACAGCGAGTTGTTCGATTTTATTTATCCACTGTGATGATTCCATATAATTCTCCTCCGGATCAAATAGTGGAATTACTTCAGCCTTCGCTGTTACATTACTATAAGAAACCGCAACTGACTCTCTGGATGCCACATGTCTTTGTTCAGCACCATGATCTGGTTCATTTAGTTCTTCTTCAGAAGATGTTTCCGGTTTCCAAGGACGCCATCGTTTTCTGGTAGGGCTGTCAGGTACATCGTGGCGGTGCTTACGTGATTTTCGCACGTTATTGGGCATTTCGACTATCCATCCCACTTCTGAAAATTGTTAAGGAAACGTCAGTTCATATTATAACCATTTAATAGTTATAAGATAAGTATATTATATATAAAGAATGCTAGCACAATAATTTACTGAATACAACAAACTTCGTAATACAACTTCTATTTAATTTTAATAATTATAATAGTTAGCTTGAAAAAACCAATAATTTATTACTTGTATACTTATGTAAGTTTCCTTTTAATGATGACGATGCTTTACAATAGAAACTGATTGTACTTATCTTTACTCACTGTATTGCCGTTGAATGTTCACACCAGACTGACTAGAATAGGCTAGACCCGCTTATTTAAAACATCTGTTACTTTTATGCAGTGTTTCCGCTCTTAATGACTTGCAAAGCAACTATCGACATTTGACTATTTCCGTATCCGACTATTATATTATTAAATTAATCCTATTTATTATGCTTTATAGCTATTACTGTTACAAAATCATTTTATTTATTCTATTAATTATATAAATTTTACAATATTTTTAATACTTTATATGTCACTATCTAACATTATAGAAAAAATTGTGACACGCTTATTTCCACGCGGACGTAGCCGCTGGCACAGCTAGTATTTCTATATAAAACTATTGTGTTTAATGATTAACTAGTAACCGGTCATCCTGCGTGGAAGTAAGGATAGCTATATATTTTAATTTATTTTCAAAGTCGATAACTAAATAGCTCCTTTGGGTCATCCCAAAGGAGCTATTTAGTTGCATAATGTATCTGTGATACTTATTCGTTAAAAGAGCACTAAATCTGGACTGAATTTTGTGAATTGTCATCGAGCGTATACACTACATACACGTAAAATCGATATATTGGAAATTATCATTTGGTCTAGTAGTAGTTTAGTAATACCAAGCATTATTATTATTTTACTATTATTCACAATGCTAATACATAAAGCTTACCATACAATGAAAGATTAGTTGAGTGATAATAATATTACTGCAGTCAGCTACGTACTAGACTATGTAACGAATAACATCACAGTTTGTAATATTTTATGAAAAGAATATTTTCGCCGAGTTTCTTCCTGGTAGCAAACTTTAGACTTTCTCAATTCATTTGACGATTCAATAGTTTCTGATTGGTTTCATTTCATTTTAATAATAATTTACTAATACTTTAGATACTACTAGATATAATACCTTAGATTTTTAGTTAGATGCATTAGTAATGATGTATTTATTTATAATAAAACTTGTTGTTCTGCACTTAATTTACGAATATATGTAACAATTATAAATGTACACTACTATTTTACTTATATTTCTATTATAAAATAGTTCAAAAAAAATTCGTTGTTACATGTATCCAATATAGTTACGATATTAACACAAAGGTGTCTTACATAACAAACATTATATTAATGTATTGCTTAAAATAGTTGGCAAGTTCTCACGGCCAAGAAAACAGAAAGCTTACAATGATTTACAATTCGTACGATGGCGGTTATTTGCTTCATAGACTGATTACATCATCGACCTTTTTATTTTTACCATTTTACAACCAACGTAAAGCTAGTGTCACGCTACGTCACAGGTGATTCCTGAACGCAGTTTTTAACTATTATATGAGAAACAAATGACTTATGTTATAGGATTTTTCTACATTACTACATAATTACTTAATAATCAAACGACGTGAATCAAGTATATTATATGTAATATGTGATATATTAAACAAAGTCGCCCACAGCGTATGTCAATAAATTTGCGATAAACTCAAAACTACTAAACTGATTATCATTCGGTTATAAATGCGACAGTGTGTGTCTGTGTCACTATCCTTCTTTTAGGTTCGATTATCGATAATTTACGTGATTTTTGATTTAGAGATAGTTTAAGGAATTTTATCTCGTTACTTAAGTGCTGAACAACGAAGTACACACGAATACAGAGGAAAATATAAATAATATTTTCATCTGTATTCGGAGTAAACCCATAATAAATAACTTTGAAAATCCTAATCAGAAACATAATGGGCAGCGAAAAATATAAATAGATCCTCTTTTGTTCCTTATTTATATTTCTCGTCTTATTATAATACATTAAATTTGAATGTGAACAACGTAAAACTTATGAAAATTTCAGCTATTTTTTTGACATAGACTTGAAACAAATCTTCACCAACAAAAATTATCCATTGCATCAGTAAAGAGATTAAAATTATATATTTGTTTTTAGCATTTACCATAACCATATTGGCTGTGTATATCATACAAGAATCAAGTTAATTCAATGAACATTTTTATTTGTATTAAACAATGATATTTGTAAAGAGAGGCGTTTTAAAATGAATTTTGTGTTGCGTGAAAACTTATGACAAGTTACTTCGAAATTCTGATAACACCACCAAACAATTGCTCTGACGCATCGGATAAAAATCATTACATGTTTATTCCACTGAAATTTTCGAAACTGTTGTCTGTCATCAATACATTCAAAACTCATCAACTATTCAACGAAGTTGCGAGTATTTGCTAGTTAACTAAATATACAAGATTGTTCACATGATTTGTAATAATTTATCGACATACATAATCTTTATCAGATTTAAACTAAGCATTCTTATATAATAACTGTGCGACAAATTATATAACAAGTTGTTGATAAAAGAGTGACTCAATATTTACGATTGTCTAAAAAATATCTAAATTTCGAAATCTTGATTGACATTTAGTGATACGATACTACAATAGAGAAACGATAAGCCCATCTAAGAGATGAGTATCATAAAAATACATATATTTAAAGGATTAGAGATCAATCAGCGACCATTGGTCGCATTGTAGACCTAAGATACACATAAAAATGACTCGATGGGCTACATTATCGTAAGTTTTATTTGATTATTGCCCTATATTTCAATACAGATATATTTTTTCTACGCACATGAGAAGGTTGAGTCATAGTTTTGTCAACGTATAAGAGCATTTGTTTTTCGAAATATATTGGAGTGTTTTATTGTTAGTTGTAAATTTTATTAAAAGGATTATTAGGCGTTACTTTTTTATTATGGATATTCGCATAATACAAAAGAAATAATGTATCAATCGCGGATTATAGCTAAATAATTCATTATTACTTTTGCGAATAGTAGTTCCATTATTGTAAAAGAAGATGTATAATTCTTATTCTTTCTATTATTAGGCTTTTTTTAACTTTGGTAATTTTGGCTGCGACTACACCCAGCCGGCAAAATGTACGGAAAATTCCAGATGGAATGCTTTTTGGTACAGCCACTGCGTCATACCAGGTAGAAGGGGGCTGGAATGAAGATGGTAATAAAAATTTGTATTATCATTTATATTGCATTAGTTCCATTTACAAAAACTTTCGGTGTTCCTAATGTAAAGGTTTTCTTTCCCTAGGCAAAAGTGAAAATATCTGGGATCGCTTAACCCACACTGAGCCTTGTGCTGTTAAAAATTGTGATACGGGTGATGTTGCTGATGATTCTTACCACCAGTACAAAAGAGATGTAGAAATGATGAGAGAACTTGGACTGGATTTTTACAGACTTTCACTATCTTGGACTAGAATCCTTCCAACGAGCTTCCCTGATCAAATTAATGAAAAAGGCGTCGAATACTACAATAATTTTATTGATGAACTGTTAAAGTATAACATTGAACCCATGATTACCTTATACCATTGGGATTTGCCACAGAAATTACAGGATATGGGTGGATGGACCAACCCTCATATAGTTGATTGGTTCACGGACTACGCTCGAGTTGTATTTGAATTATTTGGAAACCGAGTCAAGTATTGGTTTACCATAAATGAACCGCGAGAAGTTTGCTATCAAGGATATGCTGGGGCAAGTCTAGCACCTTTGTATAACATATCAGGATATGCTGATTATATTTGCGCGAAGAATTTGCTTGTAGCCCACGCTAAAACCTATCATATGTATAAAAATGAATTTCAACAAACTCAAGGCGGTGTTGTTGGAATAGCTCTCAGCGCGTATTGGTATGAACCGGAAACCGAACAAGACGCCGAAGCAGCAGAAGACGCCATACAGTTCGAAGTAAATATTTATATATTATCATATAATTTATATGATTAATGAGTATATAACATGACTAAAAGCTAGTGCTACTAACAACTACCTAAACTACATAATATTTTAATAAGATATTCTTATTGATCCTTATAAAAACAAAGTAAAACAGTAACATTTTTTTAATTGTTTATTGTTGCTTTTGCGCCCTAGTCATATTTATATTTTCATAAAATTTTCTACGTCATTTTAACAATAAAACAATTCTGCAGCGTAATTTATCATGAAGGAAGTCTTAGATTAAATATTGAAATGTTATATTTCAGGATATAATAAAATATAATACACAGATATGTACCGCAATCGAAAAAGAAGTCCTGTAATATTTAATCTACGTAATAGTTTCAGCATAAAGAAATTCATTCTTACATTTTTATTTTAGTGGGGAATATATGCTAATCCAATATTCTCGAAAACCGGTGACTTTCCTCAAGTAATGAAAGACAAAGTTGCAGCTAAAAGTCTAGCCCAAGGATTCAAGCGTTCGAGATTACCTGAATTTACTAGTGAAGAGGTTGATTTAATTAAAGGTAGCGCTGACTTTTTCGGCCTTAATCATTACACAACAAGTATTATATACAGGAATTCATCTGTTTATGGCCAACATCCGTCACCATCAACTTATGATGATATGGATATTTTATTTTATCAAGATGAAACATGGGAAGGTGCTCTTTCGACGTGGTTAAAGGTATATATTATGAGTATATTTTTGTTTTTTTTAATTTATTCAGTTTTATTAATTGCATAAAAATATATCGACAGATCGTGCCGTGGGGTTTCTACAAGCTCTTGACAAAAATTCGTACGGATTATGACAACCCGCCTGTTTTTATCACTGAGAATGGCATGTCTACAAGAGAGGGCTTGATTGACGACATTAGAGTCTCATTTTATAGAAGATATATCGATGCAATGCTGGACGCTATCGACGAGGGTTCTGACATCAGGGTCTACACAGCATGGAGCTTGATGGATAACTTCGAATGGTTGGCAGGCTACCTGTACGTATTAATTCTCAATAATAATTCACTAATTTTTAATTTTTAGATATCACATTATCGTTACAAAAAGATTAATACAAACGCATATCCATAATCATAAATCTAGTGTCTTTATCAATATCCATAAATGTAGCCAACATGTTTAACACGCCCAAACCAATCTTACCCTAGACCTCGCCACTATAGCCCTTCTTAAGCGCCTTTTACACTTTTCTACACTGCATTTCGTAATGCTTCTTCATTTACTCGGTAATGTTATTCAGCAATGCTGTTAAAAACTTTAAGGTTTTATTTATGCCTTATAGTGTGTAATTCTTCAGTCTTTAACATATTATTTATATTATTTAATAACATCAAAACGTTTATCTACAAAACAATTTATTATATACTGTTTACAAAATAATATTGGTTTGTTTCAGAGAACGCTTCGGTCTGTATGAGGTAGATTACGATGCTCCTGAACGTACACGAACGGCACGGAAGTCCGCTTATGTCTACAAAGAAATACTGCGAACGCGCGAACTTGACTTCAGCTTTGAGCCTGATTTAAGCAAACCTATTAGCATCGATGAGGGGCATTAACTTATAGTTTATTTTTATTACACAAAAAACTTCCATAGGCACTTTTAATTTCTAACTTGTTTTATTGATTCTGCAATACGTGAATTTTTTCATTAAAAATTGAAAAAAGATATCATTGAAAATTACTACCATATACGTTTTTAACAATTTGTTTCAACTTCAGTTAACGTTAAGCTTATGTATATTTTTGTATAAAACCATTGGAAATTAAAAAATACTGGTAGTTTTTAAGTAATAAAAAAAACCTCACTAATAACTGCATTTTTTACTTAAAAATACTAATTGGCTGAATTTCCGATTTAGGATGATATTTACTTAACAATAGTTATTTAATTAAATTTCCTTAAATAACAGGTACGTAGGACCTTAAGTCAGCAAAGACCGTTTATATTTAGTATCGACTTACAACAGTACAACACATAATAAAAATTAAGAACACTTAAGAATTTTGTATTACTATATGTTTTAAAAATAATTTCATATAATATAACTTATACAGCTAATGGTTATTATGACGCCTGCTTAAAAAAATCCGCAATCCCATTGTTTGATTAATTTAAATGGCCTACCTTGGCCGCTAGCCAACAATCGTTTCCGCAATACGAGCACACATGGTCAACACTGTTCTTGTCTTTTTTAATGTGTAATAAACATATGCAGTTCAAAATTCCTTTAGGAATAATGTCAGAGTTTTGCCTACTCTATCATACAAACGATTAGAATAAAAGTAACTAATATGTTTTATAAAATAAAATTATAAACCCAGAATCATGATTAGGAAATTTTCATCTAAAATCAGAATAGACTTTATTTACTGTTGCAATAAAGTTTAATTCCTGAAAATTAAAAATAGCAGTTAGCTCTGGTAAGAAGACCAGTCTTTTATGGTCTTATATCTAAAAAATAAAAGTATGCAAAAAATGTAACTATTTCTCATGCACTTGGCTTCAATTTATTTACCCGTTCAGGAACTAAAAATTCATTGGATAAGTATCATGCAAAGATAAGTCTTTTACTATTAATGCCTGTTCAATTTGTTTACGTAAGAGCAGTGTGGATAGTGTAGTCGAGGAGCAATATTTGTCAGTGCACTGTTTACATAATATGAAAAGCAGGGAGGGATATATTTCAGACGCGCTTCAAGCGGAGCGAGTGTAAACAAACATATTTTAGCCTCGAAATATTAACATTTTACGGAACATTGTGTAGTCCGAATCATGGCAATCATTTTCACTGTTGATCTTACCTTATAAAAAATATTATAGAAGTATTTGATAGATAATTTTAGTGTCTTTTACAACAAGCATCGGGTTCTAACAATTTCTAAAATTTAATTTACCATTGATCCACAAACAAAAGGACTCGTGTTCCCTGTTATGCTGAACCGGTTCTTCGAAATGTGGCAAACTTTCGTAATCTTTGGTTTTTGACAGATCTAACTAGTTAGGTGTAGTTTTTCTTATAATCACGTAATTAATCATCACACGCAGTGGTCCTGGGACTTTGAGCGGACATAATTTACAAGACCCATGAAGGTAAGGAGGTTCTTCAAATAAGTCCACGTCGAAAAAAACATCACAAGCAACACTAATAAAACATATTATAGTTCTATGTTTTATTTGGGCAGTTTAATTATTATACTATTCGTTTCATGTCCGTGTGTTACGGTATTTATTATTCTAACTCCATAAATTTTTTTTAGTTTTCTGCTTTAGGAAATGGTATAAAGGAAATGGAATAAAAAAAATTATATAGAAAAATATGTAATTTTGAACTTATTTACAATGGGTAAGTACAGAAGGTATGAAGGGTAAAAACTAAACTATAAAAACTTTTAAAAATCATTCTTAAATTCTTTTACATACTGTTGAAATCATCGAGTAACAAATCTTCCGCTGTATCGAAATATTGCTCAAACTGAAAAGTAAGCAGCAAATAAAATGTGACCGCTTAATAAAAATATATTTGCTATGATTTTATAAAATTCTATAATAGATTTATAGAATAGACTTTGTTATCTAAGGTCGCATTGCAAGTCCTTTTATATAAAACGTTGACTGTCAATTTAATTTATTTCCTAAGCAGACCCTTTCATTTCCCTTATTTCAATTGGTTCATATTTTTAATAATATTTACCCATAATGACCGTTAGAGCACATAATCCAGACCAGGACTGAGATTCGCTAGTCCAAAACCCACTTAGGTATCCATGAGTTTTTCAATATATACTTATCTATATCTATAAAACAAAGTCCCCAAAAGCTGTGTATGTATGTGATCGATTGTTTCAAAATCTACTGAAAGGATTTTTGTACGGTTTTTACTAAAAGGTAGTGCAATTTTTCTGGAAGGTTTAGATTAAAAATAAAAATAAATAATTAAGCGTTAAAGAGGTCGCGCGGTTTTAATACAAATCGCCTGCTGGGAGCTTTACTCGCGTAAAGCAGCAGAGATGCACTGAAATGATTTACTAGAAAATTGCAGGTCTAAAAATTCTATACTATACGAGATTATATCTCTATAATATTATGGTTCACAATAACTACTTTTAAGTTCAAAATTTTAATTTAGGCAAAGTTTTGTGACACACTGATTTTACAAAAACTTTGTGACATTTTGATTTTGTTTATCGTAAATCATAAAATCGTGAGAAACCTATATATGTCTAAAGAATATTTAAGGTTTGTGTAACCTGTGAATCTGAAAAAGAATATTCTATACATTCATCTAAAATTTATATACGTACAACATTTATTTTCTATGTACAAGTGTTTTTAAACCTCATTCCGAAGTTCCCACAGAAACGAGAAATTACAAGCGTTTGCAAGCATTAATAATTGACCCACAGCGAAACGTGGCCGACTTAAACTAGTGCTGTATAGTAATATGTGAAGAATTAAAAGTCCGTATCTATAAAAAAAAAATCGTGTTATGTATAGAATATGAAGAATCGTTAAACAATTTCATTTAATCTATAAAATGGTATTAATACTTAGAGGAATTCATGGTAATCGATAAAAAAAAATAACTTAAAGGTAAACGTAAAGTAAAATTAGCGACCTGTTACAAACCCACTGCTGGGAATAGGCCTCCTCTCTCCTTTTCTGGAGAGAAGGGTTGGAACTAAGACCAACCACGCTGCTCCAATGCGGATTGGTAGGTTACACATATCTCCAGAATTCTCTGGTTTGCAGGTTTCCTCACAATGTTTTTCTTCGCCGAAAAGCGCCATTAATTGCAATTATCAATTAGACACATGTGTTTTAATAGAAAAAGTCATCGGCGCCTGCCCGGGTTTGAACTCGTGTTCCCCTCGAAAGAGTCGCACGTTCTCACCGCTGGGCTATCACAGCTCGTAACGTAAAAATATATAAATGCAAAGATACTTTTATACCATACCGTAGAACATGCTTACTTTGCCAACAGGCATAACTTTGCTCAATAAAAGGTATATTAAATCTATTTTATTCATTCATTTTTATTGTTGAACTTCATAGCAATGAATGAAGCTGCTAATACGGAAGAATATTTTTTTACTGTTAGCAGATTTGCTTATAAGCTACCCCCTGGGCAAAGTAACACCTGTTCGCAAAGTTAGCATGTTAAAAGGTAATTAAAATATGACATGACAGATACCTGAAATGCCTGGTAAACACAAACAAACATTTCGAACACTTCACTGTCAACTTTCGACACAGAATTTACGACTTCTATTTACAACAACGCGATTGTCGTGTCGTATATTAATTTCAGGTATGCATTATATATGCACAGCATTTCATGTTGCTTATTCAATTAAATGCAAATGGCCTTAAGTACTAAAAAACTCGTTCTGAATATCTTCAGCGAATCTTAAGTCATGTGGTGCATGCAAGTATGTTAAATGGAGCGTAACGATGTCCTCCATGTCCATCGAGTGGTTTGCAGACTATATAAATAGGAACATCTCTGTGAGCACTCAACTGTAAAATAGGGATACAAATTTTAGACTCGAATATTCTATGTATATCAACAAATAAAAAATATTACATTAATCATCATCATCCCTTATCCCACTCTAAGTGGGATCGGCTCAAAATGTTACAAATATGTCGTCACACGATTTGGCTTCGTATTTTATTACCGCCCGCCTGCCTGACGTCAGTCTTACCTTAGTCGTATTTTACGACCTCTCGGTAAGAAAAAAAATTACATTCATATGCGCCATAAATTAAACAATTTATCATTTTATGTACATACCGGAGCCAAAATAACTAAAATAATATTTGTCGTGGTTTTAACTGTTTAGTAGTAGAAACGGGGTTCCTGACTGATTAAGATTAGGAAGAATACTGAGTTCTCATACAGACAACATTCCGATGACTCCAGAAGACTCTACCATAAGAAATGGTAGAGTCCTCATGGCTATTCAATTTCAAATAATGATTGGACTACTACTCTATCTCCAGACTATTTATTTCCATAGTCAGAAAAACCGTCTATCTCTGCACGTGATTATGCATATATTTTCCCTTCGTTTGTTTATCCAATATCAGAAGTGGGATTCCCCTAACTCTGTATTATAAATACAAATTTTCATGGTGCAATTTACTAAAATCTAAAAATTAAAACAACATGTGGCTAAACACACGAGTTATGTAATTTGGCCGGACAGTATTTACAGAAACAAGAAATTTATTTTCTTAAAAATTTTCTTAGACTTATAATTAGAATTACTATCATAATTTTTTAAAACCTCCGGTGGTTTACTCTAATAAGTTCATTTAATATATTAAGATCTTCGATAATTTTTGTTGTAAGAACTATATTGTCGATAAATCTGAGTGATGTACTCGCCGTTAAAACTAATGCAATAATAACGGCAATTTAACTCTTGGCAATTAATAACTAATTGAAGACAGACTTATCAACCAATTTAACTTATATAATTTATTAATTTGTGTATAACGTTTCAATAATAATCTAATAATGACGGGAATATATAAAAACTGATCATAAATAATACAGATTTCATTTTAGTGTTCCGTGGCGTAGTTTTGTGATAACTCAGTTTAAATATTAAAGGTACTAGGCTTCATTTCTGTCTTTATTTATGAAATGACATCTACCGAAGATCTGGTTCGCGGGCACTATATTATGTATTATAAAGATACTTTTTAATTACATGGCCTTGTCGTTAACGTACTTCGTCCAAATTAGAGCGTTGCCAACTGGGAGCTTATTACTATGCCCTTTTGCTAGTGATAACTTATCAAAGACCAACTTTACTGTAAGTAAACTTTTATTTGACATATAACGAAATGTTAAAAACCATTATCATTACGGATTACTTATCGTGATAGAATAAATTACGCTGGTGTTAATTTTGTCCGTAATGTAATGGTGCGATTTAATCTGAAGTAAAATATAACATATAAATAAAGAAATAGATAACAAAAATCAAATAGCATCCAACCGGAATAAGAGCAACGTTACTTGTCAAATAATCAATTCGGTGCTATCATTGTCGTCAAGATACAAAACAATTGACGAGCAACCAAAAAAAAATACAAAGATAAACAGCGATTAGATTTTCTGATTATTTTCAATATGAAACGTAATTCTAAAGCTTACCTTGGGCTCCGTTAATTTCAGTTTCATTTCCATGTTAACAATTCATAAATCATCGGACAACACTAAATCATTGTATTTTATGGATTTTTTTGTTTGAATAGTTGATTTTTATAATCCAAGGATCCAAAACACTTAACTAAAATGACAGAGTTTTGCTTTAAATCCACATTCATCCGATACAAGCCACCCTACGTTGATAGCAGTTATCGGAAAAGTCCGTGTAGGGATGAATCATTCCGTCTTCGAGACCTATTAGCTAGTATAAAGCATTATTGAAATTTAACTGATTGATTAATGTAACAAATAATTATTTGTGCGAACGAACAGAATAGTGAGTGATCTTTGTACTACTCTATACAAAAATATTGTAGAAGTAAACAGGTTGATATTTCGCGAGTTTCTTCAAAGGCCTGAAATCGACCAGGCGTCCCGCCGCACCACTGAGCGAGAGCTCGAGTCTCGACGGCTCCTGGCTGGCGGCTGCGCGCATGCGTTGTCCCACTCACCCGCTACCCGCAGCTCGTATCCCGTCCACGCCGCTTTTTTTACACGCTATATATTCTTTTACCTGTATGTATGTTTGTTTGTGAAAAACGAACTCGTTTGATCTCAATTTTTTCCTACTTTGAACGGACAGATAGTCTTCAAACTTCGTACATTTATTAGGAACCGGTGACAATTATTAAAGAAGATAGGTTAAAAAAAATAACATTTCATCCATCCCAAATGGACCATTGCACTAAAAGTTGGAAAATAAGAAGAGTTTAAAAGAGTTTGTTGGGGTTTGTGCCATCTTTTTTCTTTATATCTCGAGAACTTAGGAGTTACCACAAATAAAAGGAATTGTGCGCGAAAATAAACTAAAATGATTAACCTCAAGGCATAATATGCCCGAGTACTCTGCCGAAATTGAGGCGAGCCGCTAGTTAAATATAAAGAGTAGTCTATATTAGGTTTTTAACTATCTAAAAACCAAAAATTACGTCGATACTTTGCCTCGTTTGGACATTGTGCAAATAAGACTAGACAATTTTCAAAATTCAAAAAACCATCGAGTTTTCTATTTTCGGTATGAATTGCATTCACTGAAAAGCCTTAGAAAAGTTGGGGAAGGGTAAGTTATAAGGAACATCAATAAAAAAAAATACTGCTTATAATATTCGTTATTGTATTTTGATATTTGTATAAAATTTACATATTAACAATAACAGATTTCTTTCTAACATGGTTTTTTCCTTGTGCACAAATCAAATCTTTAAGAAAGTCTGTTTTTAGAGGAAATGTTTCTTACATGTTGTATAGAAATAAGATCATTATTAGATATAAAAATTTCTACAACAATCATCTCTTACCAATAATAACAGCATAGGAGACTTTACAAATCTACAACGGAAAACTAGCGTATATAACTCAACAAAATTTTGATATCTATCTAATTTTATGACGAAACATTTAATTCAGTCAACTTTTTTCTTAGGCCTAAGGAATCATATCACTATCTATATATTCAAATTTAAATGCTTATACAAAGTAATGAATACTCGGATGTCATAAAAAAATTATAGCAGATATTATTACTATAGTTTTTTAAATTCCGATATTACGTTATCATTATTCTTCGGAAACAATGCAGCTAGTTTAAAGAAAAAGATCTATGTGAAACAATTGCACATATTTATTCTACTGCGTATAACACCAAAAAAATTAATAACACAATTTTATTACTTTAAGAATAAAGTCAATCTGTACAATAAAAAATATACTATTATTTTAAGACAGATGAGACTAATTATAAATTTTGTTTTGTATATAATTGATGAAATTTATCTAAAAATTATAACAGTCGATAATTTATTACAAAAACAAAATTATCAATGTTCAATAGGATTTAGCAAATCAACGTTCATTAAAAAAATATTGACAGTTTCTGTTTAATTTTAAACTTGTAATTCTTCTTAAATTACTTTTAAACGATAGCCTGTTTCATAACCAGAATCACAAACAAACTATACGCTCAGTAAAGGCTCCTATAATAGTCATTTCATTTGAGAGAGCAGCTCGCATCACTTGCGGACCAACTTCGTCTTTTACCCTCAAAATAAATTCACGGAGGACCGGCACAGGTAAAGCACCCCCCATAGCGTTCAAAACTCTAGATCTACCAGCTACATCTAAGGGCGCTCCTTCAGTACTATTGCCTAAAACCTTGCGGTAACAAATATTTCGACAAACTTCTTTTTCTGCTTCTAATAATTCTCGTGCCGCGATTTCAAAAGTACGCCTTTTGTCTACACCCCCGATAGTGGAACTAGTTGCAGGAGCACCTTCGGAAATAGCTTTGATAGCGCCAGCCTTTAAAATAGCTGGTAACAAAAGTTCTACTGCCGCCCCTACTGTGCGGGATCGTAGAAAATGTAAGACCTGCTCGGCTTCTCGCACCTCATCAAAAAGTCGTCTCTGGCGAGCCGCTGGTACCGGACGTGCAACATCCCAGGCCTCAACCCAAGGATTTCCGGCTAAAAGCATTCTATCTCCTAACGAACCTCCGTCGTCTGGCTTCCAATCGCGAGGTGAGTACCAGTGTACGAAATCGCACAATTCTGCTCCTGGATTAGCAGCTTTAAACGCTTCCATATCTGAGAGGAGAGAAGCGCTCATCATTCGAGCACGTAGTTCAGATGCTCTAGCGTCATCCCCTAGACGTACCATAAGCTCGGCATCTTCTTCTAATTGATCTTCAGTCTTTGGCGCAGGGTCCTAAAATTACACAATAAAATTATCTAATTATATAAAAATTTAGGAATCATTAATGTTATTCAGTCATATCTATTACCTGTGTTCGAGGTATATAAAGCGGTGCTCCATTTTTAAGTGATATATTTTCCAAACGGTTAAGACGTCCTACAGGCCGATCCCAGGGTAGCTGTTCCTCGTTGTTTTCATTATCTGAACAATCAAAGAATTCTTCATCCGAAGAATGCCCACCCGCGTTGAATCCATCTTGAGCTCTTATGATACAGCAGTTCAAAAGTTGTAACTTTTGATGCAGAAGGCATGAACGAGCGTTTGGTGCGCCATCCACCACTCTAAAAACAGACAAAGTCAATTACAAAAATACAATATTTTCGAAAAAGTATCACAATAGTAGTAAATAATTATTCTGAACTGAAATATCATCATTTACATTTATCAAACAACAACAATCATATAGATGAGAATTTCATTTTAACTTTCACTTAAGAGACTTAAAATACATAACCTCGAAAGGAAAGCGAACAAATCAAAAAATTGCGCGAATAGCACAAAGTATTCTTGTACTGATTTGTAAGAAAGTTTGTTGTTTAAATAAAAACAGAACATACCGATAGAGTAGAACAGCCTTATAATATCAAAAGGTTCAAAAAGGTTGACATATTATTGGAGAAAGGATCTTCAACCCATAAAAATTATACACAGGGATGGCAGATGAATCGCAACAAAAAGAGTGAAGTTTCATAATCATCACTCATCAAAAACTCAGTAGGTAGGTAAATCGTATCCATGCCGTTAATGTATATTCAAGATAAAGTAAGGAAATTATTCTGCGTTTATGGTTTTTATAATTATACGGTTGCTTTTGGGGGCCACGCATGACCCAGAATTAAAACGTTCGCGCGAACGTTCTTAAAACCGTTATCATATTGAATTACAAATATGAAGCAAGACCAGAGAGCAGCGGCAGATGTCAGTAAAGCAACTTTTTCAATATACTTAGTGACTACAATCGGTCGGTGAACCGTTTGTTTACCGGAGTGGTGCGTCCACAGCCACCGTGTGTAGGTCAGTGCTTTGGTGGTGGGATTGCAGCGCACGCAGTCCGCTACTGGCTAGAGCCGTGTGCGCATCATACGCAAGCATGGATTGTGCCCTTAATTTTTTGTAATAACAGTCAAAAACGAAGTACTCGAAAGTGACCCCTTTCCCACTGTTGTTTTCCAATTATGATAGATTTGTGTGATTAAACAAAATCCAGCCGTGACAGTGATTGTAAAAAGTGGTCAGTTTCAAAGGATATTCCAGAAAGTGAAAAGGATTTTCGCAAAATGGTGAGATTTTTATGCGATCGTGAACACATAATTATAACAAATCGATAAAAAAGTAATACTGAACGATCAAGGCAGATCGCAGTCTTAATATTATATATGTATGTACTATACCCACGACATCGTTCGCGTCAACTTAAATTTCCCAATACCCTCGATTATGCTTTTCCTGTTCCTGCAAAACTCGATTTTTTTATCTAAAATGTTTGTAATATGTATATAATCTATATTGTTTCATCAATATTGCTCTCGCGGATAAACCGAGAAAGCGTAACAGACAGACGATCAGACATTCGCATAAATACTACTATATGGATGGTATGGATAGAAAATTTTTAGCTCTGATATCAAAGAAACATAAAGTTATTATTTTTAGTGCTTTAATAGTTTCAACACTATTTAAAATTATAGAAAAAAGAAGCACGAAATAGCTTTCTAGTGTTAAGCTGAAAATTTGATATACGTTTTTTTTTGTAAATCTTCTTAAATTCGGAATAATATACATTTAAAAGTACTCACCATAATTCTATAACTGAGAATTACGAACACTCATATACTGCCTAGTAGGTATAAGAAAAATAATTAAATTTAACCCTTACAAGCAGAGCACAGACATGAAATTCCGGGCATATAAACATTTGATTCCTCATTTCACTTTAAAGCTATTTTACTTATCTCCTTTTTTTCTTTAAATTTGCTATAATTCGATTTTACGACAGTTTAGAAATGCAGACATGTAAGCATTATTTGTAGAAGTGATAAATTAATTTTTACAGTAGAAAAGAAATTATAATCTAATAGTAGATTTATTTGTTCCTCTTTGAAGTGTAAATTAAAGAACTCTACTGCAAGAAAGTTTTTTTAAATCAATAATTGACCTGATTATTATAACATTTGTAGACAGGTTGAATGCGTACCGCAACCGGTTCGAGATCATCTTTAGATGATCTCTTAGATTGGTGATGTTTTAGATTTTGTTATTTTATTCGAATTCATAATATTCTCTTGATAACACCCAACTTTTCTCCAAAAAGTTGTGTGTTATCAATAGAGCGAGACATTACTTCAAGCCGGTTCATCGGTTAGCGCTATATAAAGCACAAGTCCGGCCTCACATGGAGTACTGTTCTCATCTCTGGGTTGGTGCACCCCAATACCAACTTAAGCCATTTGATCGCATACAGCGCAGAGCAGCTCGAATTATTGGGGACCAGGTGATCAGCAAACAGCTGGACTCTTTGGCGATGCGTAGAATCGTATCTTCAATGTGCGTTTTCTACCGCATCTTTCACGGGGAGTGTTCCAGTGAGCTACACAACATGATTCCTGCTGCTAAATTCCATAACCGCACTGTACGTCACAGGTTAAAATATCATCCTCATCACCTGGATGCGTGGCGATCCACTACGGTGCGGTTTTCAAACAATTTCATTCCGCGCACAACCATTTTATGGAACGATCTCCCTTTGGCATCGTTTCCTGATCGGTATGACATAAGTGCTTTCAAAAAACGTGTATTCCACCTTTTCAAAGAACGGCAACACACTCGCTCTGCGAGAGGTCGTGGGCGACGGTGATTCCTTGTGGTGAACCGCATGCTCGTTGCCTTCTATTCCATAAAAAAAAATCTTTATCTAAATAGAACATGACTACTTTCGAAGCGTAAATTTTGTTAAAAATAGCTTCTACTGTTTCGGAAGGTTGTTTTCACCGACAACAACCAGCGGATACTGTTTTGAAAAAATTGTCACAGTTACATATTAATCATTTCAGTTAATGCTTAGCTAGCTACAATGCTAATGCAAGGTTTTTATCACTCAGATGCCAAACTTGTTGAGTAAAATTGTATAGTAAGCTTGGTGTATTGGCATACTTTTAGAATACTTTCTAAACTTGTGAACTGGTAAGTCTACATATGCTTGTGGAATTTTTTTTATAAAAACTTGGGTCCAACATAATATTTTCGGACTCTCTGAAGACAAAATATAGGCGTCATTTTATTAAGCACAGTTCAGTACATCCTATTTATTTGAATTTCTCCATAAAGGTATCGCGCCATTATACTCATCTGAAAAATACCTCGAATAGCTCTTTTTTGTAAAGGATACGTGAGACTTATCGTATCATGTTAATCAGCGATTCTCAATTCAAAAAATGTTATATAATACACATGTTAAAAGCTTTTAACAAATTTTAATGTCCCTATTGTTGACCGTTGAGGAGTTCCCTTGTCTGGAACCAATGACGGTAGCAGCATAAAGCCATACTTATCATAAACATGCATTATCATGGGGCCATTTGGACACCGGGAAGTGGGTCAAATTTAACTAGCAAGATTCCACCTTTACGTACATACACGGCAAGTTAAAGCTTTTAAAAAAGAAAATTTGAAATCTCTCCTAAGTTATACAAAGTATTATTATTTTAATGCACAGCGTGTAAGGTGTATATTTGTTTATTTATTTATTTACTTATCAGGTAATCCTACAGCGTGACAAAGTTCTTATTTTATACATATAACAACTTAAACTAAGGCCAGATGAGGATACACAATTAGTTTTTTTTTACAAATAATTGTTCGTAGACAATGTAAACAATATTAACATAAACCAAAAAATAAGAGAGTGAGAATGAATGAAATGTTAGTCTTAGTAAATAGGTGTGCATATGTGTTTGTCTGCGTGCGTGTGATTGTGTGTGCTCCTGTGGGGTGTGTTTTTAAATTATTTTTTACTATGCCTTATTGATATCTTTCAGTGCATGTTTGAAAGACTATTTTGAATTTCTTGAAGGTACTTGCTATTGTAAGTGCACATAATACGGCACAATACAGCGTTTTGTGCCTATCTCACGTGGACCAACGGTGTGCTGAAAAGTGGAGTGTGGCCAGTGCGCCGATTTGGGACACGAAGTGATAGCTCAGCCAACAATTCGCTACAATCAATATCGCCTGACATTATAGCGTTGTTATTTATGATATAAACAGATTTTGAGGTTAATGTTTACTTCGACAACACATAAAGTTACATTTTGATTTATTCAGTTCAGTTGTGTCGTTTCCGCAAATTTCACTAACATTAAGTAAATGGACAAAAACCCTATGGCATCGAACTTAAGACAATGGGCAGAGTAACTGTGTCGTCAACCGGCATGGTGAGGGGACGGCGTCTGAGGCGTGAGACAGTTATTGTGATACACGTGCATTGCAAGAACTGTATAAGTTATAAATATTCAATTCTATTATCTGATAAATATTTACTAGTGGTTGCCCAGTGATCGAAATTCAACCGATTCGATTCGAAATAATTCATCAATATTAGATATTCATCTTCAAAAGTATGTAAATGTTTGACATAACATTGACAGTAAGACTATAGACATTTAATAATATTTGCAATTCGACTGCAGACTTTAAGAATAAATATAGGAGTATATATATATTATTATTAAAGTGACTTATTTAGAAATTAGGCTTAATTGAGTTAGATACATTGTAATCCTTATTTCAATGTCACCTATAACATCACACTACGAACTATTAAAATAATGTTTCTTCTACTAGTGTTTCTTCGCTCTTCCAAGTTGTGAGTCTCTCTAACACTCCCTAGTATTGTAGGCGCTACGCTATATGGCATTTTGCCACAAATCAACTTTTTTGAATAAGGTCACTTTAATATTAAACGTGCGATATTTTTTTATTGATAAAATGTTAAAAATATTACTTAAAAAAGAACAACATTTTGCACTTCTTCTCAATATAAAGTATAACTGTGCAAAATTTCATACTCAGTCCGCGTAATTTTCGGAAAAGGGGTACAAAGTTGATACTTCACGTTTTGATATATAAATAACCGAAAAGTATCTCCAAATTATTAGGTTAAGTTTTACTTTTTCTTATTGCGAATTACATATTGCGAATTCGGGTAAATATGATAATTTATAATATCATATTTACCCGAACAATATTGAAAAATTGATCGATAAAAACAGAAACCCGGTTTTTGAGTTGAATAAATCATCAACTCTCTTTAAAGAAAATCTGCAAAATACCTATTTTAGTATTTAATAAACGTGATACAAACTATAACGAAGTGTTATATTTTAAAATTATCACGCTATCAATGCCTTATTTTCAATCCAATATATTAATGAGGTCTTCGAGAACTCGAAATGCAAAAGATATATATTAGTTAAATTCCATATATATCGACATAAAACTATTGACACCCAATGATTTGTTTGAATTAACGCTACAAACGATATAATACATAAAACAGTAATATATATAATTACTGTTAAGGCAACAATTTTAACAAAACTTTAAGTGTGCTGAATTACATATGTATATTTTTTATTTTACATAAATTATTCTTATGTCCAGCACGAATGTAAATATAATTTTAATTCAGCGTAATAGTGTTTTACGCAATATTTAGGAATGAGAAAATTCGAATTAGAGAGAGTACATGACATAACAAACAAAAATATATTAGAAATCGAAAGAAGTTCTTAATTTAATAACTTGCTTTATAATAATAACGTATTGTGTCTGCGTAACGAATTCAAATTACTTAGAACGTTTTGTAAAAATTAAACGTAATTGGTCAACTTTTGTAGAATTCTTATATTTCTTTTTATTACATATTCATTGTTTTGGTTATAATCCATAACAAAATTCAACAGGACTCAACCTTTGAAACACATTTTTTTCAATCTTACGCGAAATGTTCGTGTACTATCGAGGAAGAAGTATTAACATTAAGAACACTCTATCACTACGTATAAGTACTCTATCAGTACTGCTATCTAATGTACCTATATAAAGTGACAAAAGTAATCTGGAAACAATTCTTTAAGGTCGCATTCTAACCACTATAGTTAATAAATAGTCGCCAATTGCCCCGCCCCTTATTTTTTTTTTAACTAAAAATAAATAGGATAAATGAAGATAAACAGTTTCTTATGTCATTATATTCTAAATATAAATATATAATAATAGAGTTGTAGAAATTATAAAAGGTGAAGGTTAAATTATTATTTAGGTATTATTATTATTGTAAATAATTTAAGTGGGATGAGCTATCGATTATTAATGAGCAAAACATTATTACCAAATCAAATTACCGAAAAGATCTCGTAAATCATATTATTGATCATAAAGAGGCACTTAAATAATTATACAGTAATAATAAATATAAAATACAATTTTAATTTCAGTTTGTAACAGATTCATAGATATATTTATACCTGAAGGAAATAGCGTAACAACTGAAGTCACAATTGCATTAATTATAAATCCTCGCAAAATACCTGAATTAAATTCCTATTTTAATGTATATTAAATCCCACATTAAATATTGAAATAAATAAAAATAAATATCTTTTAAAAAACTATAAGGAACCTTAATTCAAAAGAAAGTAGTCGAGTAGGTTTTTTAGTCTTTCATGATCGCTATCAACATCATCTGCATAAAATTGACAATAGCCCGCTAAAACTAGCGCTTAAATAGGTTGTAGAAAGTTATTTTCTTAATAATGAACTTGCTTTTGCAGCGTCCTTTCAAGTAACACCATTACAAACGTGTTTCACCTTTAATAATTATTTAGTATTTAAAGCTAATGTACATAAAACAGTAAGACGAATATTTTATACGTACAAAATTTTTTTTAAGATATCTGTCTTCCTGCCCTTATCCCAATCAACGTGGGGTCAGCACAACATGTTATAAACATGTTGTCACATGATTTGGCTACATATTTTACGACCGGCCGCCTGCCTGACGTCAACTCACCTTAGTCGCCTCTTACGACACCTCAGTAAGAAATGAGGGTGGTCTATTCTACTCAGCCGGTTACAATACGGCATTTTTTTTTATATCTGCATTCGACATTTTCATAAATATTGGAATTTTTTATGTGAAATTTTTTAATTCAGTTGTATATAAGTTGACGTATGAACAAAACGCTGGTTTCTTTCGGTACATTGTTAACTATATAAGAAATTGATATCAATCTGGAAGTACAATAAATTGAACACCAGCATAATCACAGATCTCACATAAAATTGGTACAAATTAAGAAAACGAGGACACATCTCAATTAATCTCTTCGTAATAGTACTTCTGTGGGTGATATCTTTCTTCTGTGGTGTATAATAAAGTGTATAATTAAAAAAATTATAAATTCAACTCATCTTTCGTATTTACAAATATCTCTTAGAATTAATTTTTAAGAATGTCAAACATTTACAAGAAATAGCTTTTCATTATCAAAGCGCTTAGTGATATACTAATCCCAAGATGAAAATATGCCGTAACGAATGTACCTATATATGTTAATTATTAATTAAAGACTCATATTATGTATGCATACTACGCATTATTTTCTTATTTATATTTTCGTTTATATGTACCCTTACTTGTAGACTAGAATGATAATAAATATTTTTTTCCGTTTTATAAAACAATCCGAAAACAATCCTACACTTTTCCCATTTCGGCCTAGTCAAATATATCCTTAGTAGGCGTTATTAGTAAAATTTTGACGTAAGCTCTCCGTCTAAAAGGCAAGTCAACAGCGTCGCGCATCGTTCACTATTGCGGCCACGCTTTTATATCAGCCTCCCACTAGTCATCAACGCATCACCGCATACCGGAGTTTTTGTTGGCATTCTTCGTACCAACAAACGTGCTCACAATAATTCAATTCTTTGTACACACAAGATGGCATTTCACAAAGTAAGCGTAACTTTGTACTATATTAAATTCTAGTTGCATTTTCTAATAGAAAAAAAATATTCATCAACGCAAACGATCTACTACCGTCGGGTAGATTAACTAAAGATCAAGCTGAGATTATTTTTTAGCCGAGGTGCAAACCCAGTGCAGGATACTGGGGGATATCAGTCAATTTTTCAGTTGGGTGGCTAGAAGACACAGGGTTCTTATCTCTCGCCTGAGTTGGGTTATCACCATAGGCGTCTGGTGGTTGCCAGTGCGGCGCCGAGTATTACAAGGTGCTGCAAAGGTTCGTAGACAGTCGTACTTGGGGGGTTCAACAAGCAGAGCTAGCTTACTTATTGAGCTCTTAGTACACTGCTTAAAAGACACTACAAAAGCATAATATTAAAGTTGATATTTTGCTCTACACGTTCAACATTTGATGTTGCGTTATATAAAAGATCTCCTGAATGTCGGGTTCGCCACTGGATTACATCGTATAGCATCATAAGCCCCTATTTAATGTCTGGTTTGCTACTGAGATAGATTGTATAGCAAGCCCCTATTTATATTTAAAGGCTTATCATCACAACGTATACCCATTATTTTGTCTGTTACAAAAAAATATAGCCCTTATTACAAATTATACAGTCTATAAAAAGAAAATCATGATGTTTACCAAAGTTATTACATTAAAATACAGAATGTAGTTGTTAATTTCCTCAACAACACAAAGTATTATTTATAGTAATTACACAAATCGATATCGTAAACTATTTACACGAACGGATGAACACGAATCAAATATTTACCAATTTATTCACTTTTTCATTTATAACAATGTTAATACTTAATATTATAAATTAGGTTCATGATAATGTGTTTTATAATTCGATATTAGAAACTTGGATTTATAGGACAAAATATGATAATTATACTATGAATAGAATAAATAATAAATAATTATTACGTCATAATTAAGTTAGCACATATTTTCTTTGGCAATATTGTTAACAAAGAGCACTTCATTATAATAAACAGGTAGGTAACATCGGTACTAATGAATGACAGTATTTGACGTCGATCTGTTGAAATGATAAAAACGATAGTTTTGTTAAGGCTTATTAATCATTAAATGCACATTGTTATTATTACACATAGAATATTATCTTTTTAGTGGATTTTATTTTAAAGAGGCTAAAAGTGGATTAAAATACTTTTTCACGCAATTAAAATCATATAAATATCATATTGCCTTCGGAATATATATATGTTGTTATAGGATATTGCTTAAGCCTGTGGTACAGCGTAACGTAACAAATCCGGAAAACTTCCCGTCAAAATCGTCGGAAGGCGTTGCACGATTTACTAGCTCTCTATCTCATTATTTCTTAAAATATCAAAATATAAAATTTGTTAGTAGAAATATATATATACGATTATTGGGATATAGCAGTTTCCAGTTCTTGTATATTCAACATACAAGCATCTATATGTTCAACATATATACAAACTATCATGACCATGTGAATCACTGCTCTACAAAGCTCTTACAACATAACTCTTATGATATTACTAAACATAAGTCTATCTACTTATTAGATGCTTTTAATATATATCTACAAAGAGATGTATTTTGATTGACAATCCTTGTCCACATAAAAACTCTTTTCTTAAAGCCAAAAATTAGCTTACAGAAATAACCAGTAATGTAGAAAGTAAAAATGCGTCAACTAATTAGTAGGTTCGCGCTTTCTAAACATTCTTATTTACAGAACGACAGATATTTTATCATAATGAAAAAATTACATCGCATGATAATGAAGGTTTTTATTTGATAATGGATAAATAACGAAAGCCTAAGAACACAATTTGTATACATTAAAAAAGTATACCATAATTTAAGTCATTAACTTTCCTGGCAAATATATACTGAAAAAAAATAATTGTTAAATGATAACTATATCTTTCGAGGATTCTTTAAATTTAAAGAAACTGAGGGATTTTAGAAGAAAACGTCTAGAGTAGGTAACATTCCGATTGATTTGAGTTGAAATCGTTCTGTATTCGGAACTAATGGTTCAAAAAATGAAAATGTTAGTAGAGCACACTGCGACCCAGAAAAACTTAATCACGACAACGTAAATAAAACTAATAAATCTCAAGGTGGTACTTTTTATAGCGGTACAAGGAAATGATAAAATCATTCCTAAAGCTTACAATTATGCCGGTTATTATTTTTAGAAATATTATTTATAATATTGCTGCTATTTAAGTTTGCAATGTTGATAGTTTCATTTATGTCGCAGAAATTCTCGCTAAAGCATAACGGATATTTAATATCGTAATGGATTATACCGTTGTTCCTTTCCAGTTACGAATTCCACGACTAGATATGAACTTGACCTAAGAAAGTTAGTGAAAGCCTATGCTCAGTTACTAAAAGGGCATCCTTTCCTCACATAGCACTTATACTGCACTAGGGACGTCCAACGAAACGGGGTTACCGTTCAAATACACACACTAAAAACATTAGAATGAACTTTCGTTTCTAGTACTAGCCTACGAATAAGTTAGTGTAATTATATACCTGCTTAATCGGCCTTACAATTTTCTTCAAGTGTCCTTTTGAACTACGATACTGAATAATCATAGTCTGCAGACATAGGACGTAAATCTTTCGGGTTTTATACAAAATCATCTCATCCAACAATAATTAGTAACTCTGTTATTACTAATAACAGAGTTACTAATTATTCATAGTGTTAATGTAATACACATTCTATTTCATATAGCGTTTGATTTTGCTATGTAGTAAAATAACACAGCCTGTACTATCTCACTGCTGGGCATAGCGCTTCCCATTTTTGGAGATTGGAGCTAAGACATACCATGCTACTCCAATGCGAATTGGTAGGTTACACATATCCCCAGGATTCACTAGAGATATGCTCGTTTTCTCACGAAGTTTTCCTTCACCGAAAAGCGTGTGATAAATTGCAATTATCAATTAGACACATAAGTTTTAACAGAAAAACTGATTGTTCCCCACGGTCTCACCGCTGGGCTATCAAAGCTTTTTATTAGTCTTTTACTATGTTACATATTTTTCATATACACATTTCACATATTCTCTTAAAAATTCCTACAAATTAAGCAAACAACGAAGTGTTTATTAATTAAACAAATCAAAAATATAATATAATGGGACTTGCATCTATTTCCTTCTGTTTATCAAAACCAGCATGCTTGTTGCAAAAGTTGAAATAAAAAGCTATAAAAGGTCTATACTGAATATGACTCATAATAGATTGAGATATCAATATTGGCAATTGACGGGAATTCTGCGAATAACGGGAAATGATAGGCAGAAAGAGCGGAATTCGCTGTCAGGAAATAATTAACAATTACCCATTCAACTTATTTCATTAGGTAGAAGTAGTAACAATAACAAATTGAAACAGGAAAAAATATGTTCCAAAAGACTTGTACAAATTCTTATTTGTGACGACGCTTGACGCATAATCAACAAAAATTAAAGAGATTCTGGTACAAAATTAGAAAGTGTTTGAAAGACAAAATTAAATGAAAATCGAATACCGAAACACAGTACTCTTGCTCTAAATAAAGACTCTATAAAGCTTCTTTTGATTTGCTATAATAACAAGTGACGTCTGTAACCTGTCCCATATAAAATGTCTTAAAATGTATGTGTAAAACTGATAATATAAGTCGAACACTAGCGATGTGACGCAAGCATTATTATTATACTTACAGTAGGGAAGCCAACCTAAAATGTGCCATAAATAATGAAAAAATAAAGAGAAAGCAAATGAGGGTGATCTGTCTCTGTTTTATATTTTTGATTAGATAAAGATGAAAGATGGATTTCATCTTCCCTATTATTATTAATTGAGTCACTATCACTTACAGACCTTCCTATGGTCCCCCTACTCTAGTATTATTAACTCTATGGAGGCAGTATGTCAAATAACTATCCAATGCAAGTCACTCATATTGGCTGTCTGTAATGTAGGAAAGAACTGATATATCGTTACCATTTAATATGGAGGACATTGCAATAATCAAACTGCACAAAAATCTTTTTAACTTAAAAGAAAAAATCTAAAATCCACCATAACATTTCGCACTGTTAGTATTAAAGTGACCTAATTAAAGATTTAGTAACGTATATTGTAATCCTTATTTGAATGCCATCTATGACGTCACGCTACGAATTAAAAAAAACTAGTGTTTTCTTACTCTTCCAAGTTATGGGTAACTTTAGCAGTCACGAATTTTGTAGACGCTACACTAAGTTTTACTGCAGTTTGCCACAAAACAACTTTTTGCATTAGATCGCTTTAATACTAAGCGCGCGATTTTTTTTAAGTATAATATTTTAGACAATTTACTACAGGGAAGGACAAAGGTCTATTCCCTAGAGGCAATAGATAATACTACGTTGTTAATACACGTACCGCGTAATGTTGCTTTTCTCACTATACATCTTATAATTATTATAGACGAAGGCATTTATTTGTGGGTATTGGTAGGGCAAAACAGTAGTCAGAATGATAGAAGGTAATCTTAGTTCAGGGAAATTCTTATCTAACATTGCGTGGAATTTTGTAGCTGACGGATGAATCTTTTGAATTACACGAGTAACAGCAGTACGTATAATCAAACTCACAATTATATATACAGAGTGGTACCGACATTAACTTTAATCTTAGTTACCTACATATCAGCATTACCCTACATTAAAAAAAACAGTTTATTCAGCGAAGTATTTTTCATAGGAATAATTTACGCTTTAAAAAAAATAAAGACGTATTATAAAGATCAATGACCCGTACTCTAACACGTAATTCCACATAATGTAATAAGACACATAACATTTACCTAAAAGCTAAATAGTACAGGTGCGTGAAGTAATCGGTAAAATAATCTTAAATGCAACTAGCTTTTATCATCTGAGTTCAGCAGGCGCCTATTTTCTATGTAATAACTAGGGAATTTCTAGATTTCTAGATAGAAAAATAGAAGGTAGGGGATTCTCAGACATTGAATATCACTATAAAATTTTTATAACAATCGGTAAAGCCGTTTTGGAGGAGTATGGTAACTAAAATTGTGACATGAGAATTTTATATATAAGATAATAACTACAGGTACAGCGCAGTAAACTATAAATAAAGCACTACATATAAGAAAATCCATTGAAAAATTAAGTATAAAAACAGTATTGGGAAAATCCAATTGAAATCTTAATGAAATAAGAATAAACGCTGGTTATAGCTATCAAAATTTTAAGAAACAATTACGTAAAGTCCGGTCGCAGTGTTTATTAAAACCGGAGGAATGTAAATTTAACAATAGAAAATGATTTTTAATTAGAATGAAAACATGCAATTCTGGCGTACGTAAGAAGAAAGCATATAAATTACACAAACATAATTATGCTCTGAATAGAGAGTAGTTTTACGTAACTGAGATCGGCAAACACAATAATACTGTATATGTATACGTTGAGCCAAAAAAAATTATAGACCCGCAAATTATTACACTGGAACTATGTCTCGTTAAGATCCGAGTGACGTCAGCCGAACTTAATTTTTCATGTAGGCAGAAAATAAATAAAAAAGAAAAGTTTTTATATTAAAATAATCATATTACCACTGACACTTTAATATTTCGTTTTAACGGTTGGCTAAAACGAATTAATGAGCTATTATTATTAAATAAAAAATTTGTAGAGATAGAGTTCGAGCATTGCTCAGTCTGTTTATTCGCTCTTTTTATTAAATGAATCGAAATGATAATGAATGAAATAAATGGATAATAAAGAATGACGATCTATAATTGTAAACAAATAAAACTGTTAAGTAGGTAATGACTTGGTGCCAAGAAATAAATCTTTATATTGGACGAAATATGTATAAGTTACTCCTCAGCCAAGACATTTCGGAGTAGTATTAACTAAAATTGTGACACCAAAATTTTATATATATGACGAGAATTTTACATATATCATTACACGTATTAATAGTACTATACATCAAATATATAGAAGAATTACGCATTGAATAAATGTGATAAATCCATTATAAGGGTTCTTTCTACGTATCACCACGACAGAACAGTAAACTGAACAAAAATTGTGCTAAATCTCGTTACCTGACCTGACAAGACAAAATTTCCTCTTTTACTCTAACGAGACCTCATCGCCGGTAATGATCTCTTCTTTCTCTTCCAAAAACTGGTAAATAATTTTTAGGTTAAAAAAACGAATGTAGGCAACAATATAAACTTTAATTAGGCGTAACTATATGACTTATTTAAACATAAAAAGTGAAATTTATTTTTGTTTGGTACGAAACTGAGTATCCGAAATACAAAATATTAAAAGTTTACAAGAAAGTGAATCGTCAACACTACTTCGTCGACTGCGAGGCGAGTACCGTTATCGGCGAAATCGGATGGCCGTCGACTGTTGACTCATTTAAAGAAGTTAGTGGCACAAATCTTACCTCCAACCACATAAGAAATATATATATATACATATCTCTACATATATATATCTCTCTATACATATATATATATCTCTACGAAGGAATATTAATGATAATCGATTCTGATATTATAAATCCGATAGTCTGTCTGTTTGGTTTGGCATTGTAATAAAATAACGAACAATCAGAACTTATGTACCAAGATAACAAATATATGGATAAAATAAAACTAATATTTCTAATTATCTAATATTTCTATTAATTATTCTAAAATTAAAAATATATTAATAAAATTAATAATTCTAATTAAAAATTAGATTGAAGTGGCGAGTGTGGAATATTATTGTAAGAAGCATTACAAATAACCAATAAAAACAGTTATTAAATATTAGATCTTTTTTTGTTAGGATATCTCTATTATTTAATAACGTGATAGACATGATTTTACTGCATGTACGGCTGACTATTTCATCAATGAAGATGAAATCTAAAGACATTCCAGATTATGAACCCACTTTCTCTGTTGCCGCTAATTTTTTACTTTCAATATTTAAATTTCGTATGGCATTCTTTCTGTTGCGTAAGTTTTATATTTCATGTCATTTTAAAACTAGTATTCAATATTTATATCCATATTAATATTATAAATGCGAAAGTCTGTCTGTTATGCTTTAAAAGCTAGTCATTGCAGCAATATATACAAAATTAACAAATATTATGGAAATATTCCTTTTTTCCTTCGGAAATATATATAAAACAGTGTAGTACATAATGGAGGGTATTTCAACACTAAAGTCAACACGAAGTCGTAGTCGTCTATTTCTATATTTTTTTCTAGATTTTCTCAAAATCTACTGAATAGATTTTTATACGGGGTTTTACTATTCTTCCGAAAGGTTTAAGTTAATAGTATAATAAATTACGGTTGTTGGCGTTGTAAAAAAAACACGCCTGCGCGCAAGCGGCGCAAGCGACTTAAGCTCCCAGAGCTTAAGTCGCTTGCGCCGCGTAAACTAGCAGAGATAAACTAAAGTAATGTACTAAAGAATTGTAGATCTACAAAATACTACAAAAAAGTCGGCGATAGCATGTTTCTATCACTTATGGTTAACTCATGATAACTACTTTTATATTCGAAATTCGACGCGGGCGAGGCCGCAGGCATAGTATAATGGAACTAAAAAAATAAGATGAAAGAAAAGAAGTGTGGTGAAACTTTTAAAGGGATGTGCACATGTCTGACAGACATCGATCTCGGGTATGGTCTGCTACACAGTAGTCACGTATTAAACATTACTCGTAGAGGGAAAGCCAGTTTTCCGGGCTAGTAGCTCGGAGCGGCTGCTATTCACTTCTCTCTTCAACGGTTCGTGCACCGCTTGATTGCGGTTAGTTGCCTACTTGATAATAAGACACGGTCCGCCTTATTAAATGAAATATGTTTATACAGTTACAGAATACTAAAGAAGAAGAGAAGGTTCAAGATCATTTTTCTCTCTTAGGTACATTACCTAAGAGAAAAAAATGCTAGTTTGGGGGAACATAAGAGAATTTATGAAAACTGTCTTACTTAATAAAATACTTAAAAACTTTATAGAATTTTTCGAATTCTATATTCATAGTTAAGACAGTACGGCTGTAGGGTCAGCTGGTATATAATATTGTATGAATCAATATTAATTTATAAATTAATCAATTTAATCAATACAGTGTATTAATTTTAAGTAACTTGGTTCTTACCAACAAGAGACAAAAAATTATACTAATTATTTTTTAATTTAAACTATCGTGAGTATTATTAATATTTTATGTATACCGTCTATACTCGCGTCTTATTCTATCGGGTTAGCAAGACTAGTTTCACAGTTCCCGGCGCTATAACGTTTTGTAAAGAGCTTATGTATAAGCGTCCCGAATGGGCTCATTTCGAACAAGTATACCGTACTCTATGCATAAAATATATAATGATATTCTGTCCAACTTTTAAATGTTAATATTTATTTTTAAATTAACAGGTAACTCGAAAATATGTGCGTTTCCAGATGTGGGCGGCGACACTTCTTACAGTCATTATTGTACACTCTGCAAAAGGACAGTGTCCGTGGAAAGAATCCCCAGACCTGCAAACCACCTGTGTTTGTGCATTTAATCTAGTGAGACAACTGTCTGTACAGTGCGAACAGGTATAGACACATCTTCTTGGTTCATAATTTTCTGTAGGTGTTGTATTAATAGTAACAGCCTGTTAGGCTGTGGCTACATTAGACAATGACCTGAACTGTAATTGGTGAGCGATTAAAACAAATCCATTTTCTACGAGCCTTGTGTGGTACAATGATCGCTGGCGATTTACACTCTTACTGCAATTCGCTCTACTCGTCGTCGCAAATCGTTGCTTAATGTAGTCGCAGCCTTACTATCCGAATTCCGGGCATAGGCCTTATTGGAGAGGTAGTTACAAATATCCAGAATTCTTCTAGAGGTATGCAGGTTTCTTCTCGATGTTTTCCTTCAGCGAAAAGCATGGAATAAAATAAAAATATCAACTAGATACAAGTTTTAACAGAAAAATTCATTGCTGCCTGCCCGGAATTTTAACCCGCGGCCCTCTCGACAAACTCGCACAGTCTCACCACTGGGCTCTCACAGGTCTTGTGGTATTTTGTACATATTTATTAACAACGGTTTACGTCTAAAGTAAATCCATTCAATTTGGTACAAATCGCACGTTCATATGTTACTACAGCACTCATACTTTACGTAAATACAATGTTATATAATCCTGGAAAACTTACATTAACATTTTTTTCAGGTCGATTTCACAAAGTTATTAGCTGCTCTAAATTCTAGTTCACGAAAAATATCCATAGATCTTTTGTATGTAAACAATTCAACCATTTCTTCTCTCACAGATGAAATGTTTGAAAATTTGGGGATACAAAACCTACAAATATCAGGTTGTAAATTAAAAAAAATAGAAGACAACGCTTTTAAAAGTCAAGGCCAATTTTTAAGGAATTTAAACTTGCAAGATAACGAGCTAACAGAAGTTCCTGTAAATGCCCTACGAGTTTTATCTAGTTTAACACTTTTGGATATATCAAAAAACAAAATCTCATACATTGAAAATTATTCGTTTTCGACCCTCCAAGATTTAACAACTTTGAAGTTATCAGATAATAATATAACATTAGCTCCACATGCCCTTTCGGGTTTAGAGAATTCTCTTAAAAATCTTAATCTAAAAGGAACTAAACAGAAAACAGTACCAGAATGTATCAGAGGTCTTCGCAGTCTTGCATTTCTCGACCTTTCACAAAATAGTATAAGAGAACTACCGGGACCAGATGGTAGCCTCACTTTTGAAGGATTAGATTCTTTAACTGCCCTTAATTTAGAAAGAAATTTATTAGTAAATTTAAAAAGCGACGCATTTATAGGTATAAAAAGTACATTAAGCTCTTTAAGTTTACTAAATAATTTACTACCTGAATTTCCAACTGAAGCTATATCAACATTATCAGATTTGAGAGTCCTGGATATAGGATTTAATTTATTGAATAAATTACCATCAGATGCTTTTTTTAAAAATCCATCAATAACTTTATTAGCATTGGACGGAAATCCGTTGCCAACAGTTTCTGAAAAAGCATTAGCACATCTTAATCAAACATTGAGAGGTCTGAGTATTGGAGGTAGATTTTTAAAATGCGATTGTCGTTTGCGCTGGATAATTGAATGGATACGTAATGGCGAATTGCAAGTTACTTCTCGAGAAAGAAATCCACAATTTTGCGGCAGTCCTTCACAGTTTCGTGAACGTGGATTTTATAGTTTTGAACCAAACGAACTGATTTGTGAGACGGAATTACCTGTGACATCTACATCTCAGTCGATTTCAACAGAAGATATAAGTACAAGGAATATTATAAGTTCAACTAAAACTACAGAACAAATAAATATTAGTACTACAACGCCCTTAATCTATTTAGGGAAGGCTAACATTAATGAGACCACAACAACTGTATTACCTTCAACTAGTACTCCTATAAAATCAAGCCGTCCATCGACCCGGTTAGCTGCTCCTACATGGCGTCACCCATCTCATCAAAGACCACCGCTAGTGATGAACTTTCCTCAACAGAAACCAAACATAGATGATTCAAATGAAGTTATTGTAAAAAACGCCTATAGACAAGATAATTCAGTTATAATACAATGGGATTCTGACGTCGCCAATATCCTAGGCTTTCGCGTCGTGTATAGACTTTTTGGCGATAAAAGTTTTAAACAGGGACCACCTCTTGAAGCTAGTGAAAGGGAATTCAAAATAAAAAACGTTCCATCTCAGGTAATATTAAGTTATTCTTATGAGATATAAAAGATATTATAAACTATATAAGATTCTTTAATTGATTATTTTCAGGAATGCATTGTTGTTTGCGTAATTTCATTGGAGGAAGTGCATGTGAGTCCAGAAACAGTACCGTATGCACAGTGCCGTGAAGTACGAACTGTGTCTGCAGCTGCTACTAACATGGATAAAATCACAATTGCGGCTAGCGCAGCTATTTGTGGCACTATAGTAGTTGCAGTACTCGTGTTCGCTGCTGCGTCACATCGTCGTTCACGCACAGTACATCGGTTACACACTCAGTTACCCGAAAAAATTTCTAATCCGTGTTGTGGAGGGCTTACTGGAACACCAAGCCCTAGCGGTCCCTTATCTTCGCTAGCCACGCTTGGCGCTTTTGGAAAACAACGTGAATGGGACCAAGTATCAGCTTACAGTGCACGATCTATACCACGAGCACGTTCTTTTACTGAATCAGCTGCTCCAGAACAATTACCAGGTCGTCCAGGACGAGCCCGCTCTCTAGCCGACGGCCAATCTTCACAGCACAGTTATTCACATTCAGGACGTTACGGAGCTCCTGGGTATCCAGGAAGTTTGATGGGATCAAGAACCGGTAATTTCAAAAACATCGTTTATTTTATGTTTTTTAATACACAATGAATTAACTAATTTGTTTTCCATTAGATCTACGACAATCCAGACAATCTTTGGGAACGCCGTCGGAACGAGCATCGCGTCTGTCCTTAAGCGGCGCTGCAGGAGGAGTTACAAATGGCACAAATGGATCAAGAAGAAGGCCAAGATCACGATCGCGAACAGCCAGTAGATATAGCGTGGGTTCACTAGGCTTAGGATATTGCGACACTTCTGATAATTGGACTGATCACGATATGGATATTTATATGGCGCGTAATGCGACAACCAGGGGCGGTCTGGTACCGTTATAGCCCGGGAGGGACATGGTGAGGGAAGAAGTAACGTGCTGCAGGCATAACTCACAACCTTTAAGAGTTGCCTCATCTTCGCGAAACTCACATAACCGACATGACTGCCCTCGCCAGCACATTCCTCATTGCATTGACAAAGTCCAAAGAAAAAGTGACGACATTGGGAACGATTTTTATGTAATAACACAGTATAAATAGATAAATTCTAGTGCGATCTATAAAACCGAAATTGTGCAATATATAGCTCCCTTCGTAATAATTTAAACTATCTTAAGTTCAAGTTAAAATAAGTTTTCTTAATGATGTAATGATAATACTATAAATGTAAACGAAATAAGTGAAATTTTTGTTCCCAGTATATTGTGTCTATATTATATAGACACAATATACTGGGAACAAAAATTCTATCAATCCTCGAAATATTGTTAAGCAAATGTATAAACTAAAATATTAGGTCCTTACATATGAAATTGGCGTTTTGTCGTACTGGCCACTTTGATCTCAAATATTACCTTTATGGTTAGGAATTCCAAATTCAAATTCATACAGCTATTTACTCATGCATTTGTGTTTCAAACCCCCTAATTCATTTGTTTTTTCTTCTTTTGTTTTTTCTTTGTGTCACTCTGTTTACAAAATGGAAAACATGAAATATCGCGTTATTTACGAGTATGAGTTCCACCGTGGCACCAGTGCTGCAGAAACGGCTCGAAGGATTAATGATGTGTATGGTGACGGTGTCGCAAAAGAAAACACAGTGCGTTTTTGGTTCCAACGTTTTCGTTCTGGAAATTTCGACCTGCAGAACAAGCCTCGTGGACGGCCGGAGACCAAAGTTGATAATGAAGAATTGAAGGCTATTGTGGAAGCGGATCCATCGCAAACCACGTCCGAGTTAGCTGCAGGCTCCGGTGTTAGTGATAAAACTATTCTAATCCACTTGAAGCAAATTGGGAAGGTGAAAAAGCTTGAAAGGTGGGTACCTCATGAATTGAGTGAAGCAAACCGACAAACGCGCGTCGACTGCTGCGTTACGTTACTCAACCGGTACACTAATGAAGGAATTTTAAATCGAATCATTACCTGTGATGAAAAGTGGATCCTCTACGATAACCGGAAGCACTCATCGCAATGGCTGAATCCTGGCGAACCAGCCAAATCCTGCCCTAAGCGAAAATTGACTAAAAAAAAATTGCTTGTAAGTGTTTGGTGGACTAGTGCCGGTGTCGTTCACTACAGCTTTCTTAAATCTGGCCAGACGATTACGGCAGATATCTATTGTCAGCAACTGCAAACCATGATGGAAAGGCTAGCTGCTAAACAACCGAGGCTGGTCAATCGCTCTAGGCCACTGCTGCTTCAGGACAACGCTAGATCACATACTGCACAACAGACGACTACCAAATCAGAGGAGCTTCAATTAGAATGTCTTAGACATCCACCGTACTCTCCGGACCTTGCTCCAACAGATTACCATTTTTTTCGCAATTTGGATAACTACTTGCAAGGAATAAAATTCAACTCCGATGGGGCAGTCCAAACCGCCTTCAAAGATTTTATTGATTCCCGCCCGAATGGTTTTTTTAGTAAGGGGATCAATGAACTACCTATGAGATGGCAAAAGTGCATACATAGCAATGGTACATACTTTGATTAATTAAATATATTTCATTAAAAAAAAACGACTTTATGTTCCTCCCATAGAAAACGCCAATTTCATATGTAAGGACCTAATAGTTTGAGGGGTTCTTGTGGTGAATCTTAATTAAATCCATTTTTCTTAACACGATTCAGTTCAAAATCTACTCATGTTTGTGTAAATTTATCAACGCCGCGCTTGTATGATATGATTTAATTGACCTGTAACCATTTAGTAGTTTCTTTATTTTGCTAATCTGAGGATGCAAAGATACTTACCGTAAGTTGTTTTTCTCTTAAGATGCTACATATTAGCCATGATCGAAAACCTTATTAGTCAATAGACTAATAAGGCTTGACAAAGTAAAAGAAGATTTCATACATATACCCCTATCCAGACCTATCGTGAATTGTAAATACATTTGGGATGCATAGCCTCTTAATTTGTTGCTCTCTTAAGTTGTTTGATGTACAATTTCAACGAGTCCATTAATAAAGCTACTATATATAATTTTTGTAAAAACCGTATCTCGCCCCATCCAAAGAATATATTTACATGTTCTATGTTTATACATAATTTTGTTCTTCGTATAGGGCGATCTTATGATTATTATTGTATATATAAATTAACTTACATTAAGCAATACCTTTTAGAAATTTACGATAAACAAATGGAAGCTCAATCCTCATGGTGCTATAAATAAGTAAAAATTCTAAACTTACAATGTAAATAAATGAATATAGAAATCGCAATATAAAAAAAACTTTTTTTATTCATTAAATAAATTGGTTAAACAAAATTACCACCTAACACCAATAGTTGTATATGAAGACAATGTAAAGAAACAGATGTTAACTGATTCTGATCTTACTAAAGCATAGCTTAAGTAATGTCAGGATCAGGTAACTCAATCACTTAATAGATATATATAACTCTTCACTCAGAGCACCGGGACACAGAGTATGTGAAATAAATAAATATGTATATTTTTGTGGTCAAATAAGTAGCAGACATACAAAGCACAAAAAGTGACTAATGTCAGAGTTATATAGCCAATAGGCAATATCAATTTGTACTCATCATTTAAACAGGGATACATATTTTTTTTAATGTTTATTTTCCTCAACTCAATTCTTTATATAAAAAAAAACTAAACATGCAGTTGTATGTCTACTTAAACAAACTACCATATTTTAGTAAATGTTATGTTTTACTAAAATCATTTTTTGTAAACAAAATAAAATGTTGCTGTTTATAGTTATGATAGCCCAGATACATAACTTACCCAGGCACAAGTATCCTGTGCTCCCATCGATACTGCAATTCTTGTGTAAATTCATACCAAAAATGTGCGAGATATGGCAGCCCACCAGCATCAATCAAACGTGCTGACGTAACTGATAATCTCCATACAAGTCCATCCTTTGGACTGGTCTTCACATAGCTACATAATGTTGATCCAGTGCCATCCTTAAAATGAAAATGTAACACAATCTTTATATTTAATTTAACATGTAATGTGTTCACTTAAAATGTTATCAAACTACAGTATCAATGGAAAATTTCTATTCCATCACTGAAAATAGGCATGGTCAAGTACTAAGCATATATAGATCAGATTATTACACTTTGCCTAGTACCAAATATGAATAAATTGGAAACATTATTCTAGCTTTTAATGAATTATTTTGATATATTTATATAAGATTAATCGAAAATTTAAATATTTTAAAATAAATCTAAATTAAATTAAAAATAATATTCCATATAAAAATACTAGAAATATCTTCACATCTTTAAGATACTGTTTAGATGCTTAGGGTGCATGGTAATGATAATAAACTATTATTTAGGTTTAACTAACTGAAACCTACCTTTTTACACTCAATATCTAAGGTTTCTGAATATGGAAAAGTATTTTCTTCTACTGCATCAGGGAACACATAATACAATAGTGGCATCAACAAGTCATCTGATATTGGTCCTTTGAATTCAGTGATATGAGTATTTCTTCCTACTGCTGCTTTTACCAATTTTGAAATAGTTATAGGAGCTTCTGTGATCTTATTTAATGGGTTGACCAAACCCAGGCTTTTGCTTAATCCCAAAATATCCATCAGTAAACTGTTATTATCCAATAGACTCATAACTTTTCTAACAATTTCTGACAGCAAGCAATTAATATTATCTCTTAGCTTAAGTGTAATAGTCCAAGTTGGTGCCATTATAGGATCAATGTCAGAAAATGTAGAAGAGTCAACAATTGCACTTTCACGAAAATGTGGCCAAATTGCATTAAGAAGGGCACTTTGTAAAGGATTATTCTCTGATCCAAATGGTAACTCAATCAGTTTTTTAACATCAAATCCATCAATTGATAGGAACTCATTAGAATGTGCTCTTTTTCTCCATGCAAATGAATCTGAATCTTTTAGCTCATAAGAAAACTTTGTAGAAATAACAACAGCATCAAGGGGAACAGGTGAAGATATTTTTGACTTAAACAAACTTACAAGGCCACTTAGATGCGAACACTGATTAGATATACGTTTCAAATGTATAACATCAAAACTTATTTTATAATCATTGTCTTCAAAAATTCCTAGGTAAGTGTGTTGCCAATGTTCCCTAATCTTAATAAAGAAAGGAACACCACAATCAACATTACTAAAGGCGATATTAACAGAACTCATAATGACTTTAATGAGGCTACCATCTGTGAGTGGAACCTTCGGGTATAACATTAGGTATCTTTTGATGCCAAACCACTTAGATACTGGAAATGGACTCCCGTCAATATTATCCATAAAGACAGTCGTTGAATCCCAGAGACCCTGTTGTATTTCAGCTAAAGGAGGTTGTTCTTCTAATTCTGTTTCACTATTATAACTTTTGACAGGTTCTAGAGAGTTGTACGAAAGAGTAAAACTCAATCCACGAAACTTTATCTCCTCGGATTTTGCGATCCACTTCTTTGTGTGTTCTGGGCATTTTTTAATTAATTTGGTTTTCGATAAATGCCATTCAACGATTAGCTCCTCTAACCGAGCTATTAGTACTTCCCATTCTGATGCAGTCGTAAAGTCTTGATGATATATATCATATTCATCTATTTCCTCATTCATTTTCTTAAATTGCAGTTTATTGATAAACTATATGAAGTAAGAACAACAGCTGTTTATGACACATCATTTTGACAGACACAGACTACTCACCAGCATAGAGTATAGACTACTAACTATTACCAGCTTACTCACAGACTAGTTAAAGATACTAAGTATTCTAGTTTTACCTACTGATGCAACATTGCAGAAAAATCGCTATATTTTAAAAATCAGAACAAGTTAGTCAAATCTTAAAACCTGAAATACGTTATATGTTGGAAGTATGCTAATTTTACCTTATAATCTTCTCAATTAAAAATTCATCTCAGAGCAAACAGTTTTCACTGCTCAGGTCACATTTACAGATTCAAAATCACGCTAACGACTCCGTTTAATATCCCTATATTTTGAGCTGCAATAGAAAATGTGTGAAAAAATTTATATATTATAATTTAAAAAATAGATACTTAAATTCTTGTCTTTGGTTATAGCAATCTACCATAGATATGCAATATATTTTATGGCGTTACCTAGGTTACGGCTATAAAAAACAATAAACTTATGATAAAATAACTTATATATAATATAATTATAATATAAATTTAAATATAAACAGTACCAACATGTTCAGAGGAGACAACTCACATTCTTTAAGTTATGAACAACAAGCTAAATTTATCCAAGATCGGATTTCCAACGTTGAAAAAAATTTCGGTGAACTATGTGCTGGATTCGGTGATTATACTAGAAAAACAGCCAGGTTTGTTCACAGAATAAATTAGAATTTACTAACAAAATTTTATTAAAACATTTTCATATAGAGTTTAAAATGTTTAAGACAAATATCAAAGACTAATCTTAAATCGTTTTGTCAATTAACTCATTCCTCTATTGAGAATGACTTGGTATCGGTTTAAGGAAATATAACAAATAAATAATAGACGTGCTTTTTTTTGCTAGCTTCATAGCGTGCAGTTACTGTTATTGTTGTATTTATATGAGATACATGACGTAACATTTGCGTATGAAGTAACGGTAGAAAAAAAAAAGTTAACTGTTAAAATGGAATTCTAAGAAAAAATTTACTATTAGTCATTAAGTCTCATTTCAAAAATTCTTTTATATTTTACATAGAAACTATACTTTCAAACTTGAAGTCACTTTACAGGCTAAGAGACATGGGCGATGAGCTTGCCAAGATATTAAAGGATTACGCCAACAACGAAATAGTAAACAAATCGCTAAGTGCTGGTCTTGATAATTTATCACTAACGCTTACTGCAATTGAGGAATATAGGAACTGTGAGGTGCAACGCTTAGAAGCCAAGGTTATAACTAAGATTTATTACCGAGGATATTTATCCATACTAATATTATAAATGCTAAAAATCTGTCTGTCTGTCCGTTACGCTTTAACGGCAAATCTGCTAGAGCAATATTGTTAAAGTTTGGTACAATTGAAACTTTCATACAGAGCTGACATATGGTATAACAAATTCTCGATTTTCCTATGGAAAAAATATATAGTACATAATTGAGGTTATAGAGAAGGCCTCTATAGAGAACATTATTATAACTGGAAGCGAAAAGAGAATTGCTATAATTTCGATGAATCACCTTCTGTCATTATTATTTTGCTTTTCTACTATCAAATTTGTTAACTTACAAATTGATTACAATAGACGGTACAGAAACGGTTACCTAGTTCAAAATAAAAGCATACTATATATTTACCCTTATTTAAATAACAGATACGCAATGGCACGATCAAGATATTTAGCCTTTACAGGTTATAGGGGAGCTCTGTCAATATGAAAGTATATGTAAACACGCGAGGGAGGAAGTTAAACATACAATGAATGTAAGAGAAAAGGAAATGGCCAGGAAAAAAGTTTTAGACAAAACCCGGGAAAGACAGCCATTTAACAGGCAACAAGTTGTATGTTTCTTTATTGGTGTTTATTCGATATTGTTAAAGATATTGTTCACTTTGTTATTTAAAATCACACTCCCTAAAATGATAGAACTAATTGAAATTATTAATTTATTGTAAAGCGAAATATCGCAATAAAAATAGAAAATTGCGGCAATTTTTTTTAACAAAATAATATACTTTCACGATCATGGACGATATTATGTACCTACTAGTAATGAATTAAAATGTTAATTTTATCTATTTGAAATATCAATATATCTTAACATGTTAAACTTCTAACTTTTATGGTGTTTCTATTCATATCCCAATTTAGACTTATGCGGAATCTGAGCTCCTGAAAGCGAGCGCGGAGATGTCTCGATCTGCTAAAGGCCTGAGCGAACAAACAGAATTTTTCGAAAAACGAAAATTGTTACAGCTAAAGACGCTTCTTTCTGATTTTGTGAAGATAGAAATGACGTTTCACGCGAAAGCAGTCGAACTCTTGACTGTAGCGTACCAACAGATCGCGGACATTAATGAAAGAGCCGATTTGGAGGTAATATATATACTAAATATAAATAGTAAAAATAATAAATGAAAATGATGGTAAAATCAAATATATAATACGAGTTTATAAATAATAATAATAATAATGTTTATTAATCATCCAAATGTACATAGTATTGAAAGCTCTAGCTCCTGAACTAGAAAAACTGTGTTTCAGGAGCTAGTACCTTCCCTGACTAACTATCAACTATCTAACTAAAACTAACTATCAACTATCAACAATTACAACTAACAGAACAATTTGGCATTTACAAAGATATTTTTTTTATACATAATAATATAGAAAACGTAAAAAACAAAAACAAAGAAGCATAACATACTTGTACTAAAAGCAGATGTAGTGTGTATGGTGTATGTGTGTCTGAAAGTGTTGGGTGTGTGTGTCAATGAGTGATACCTTAATTATAGAATAGTTTCATTTAATTGTTAGAAATGTATTATTTATAGCATTACTTTCTTTGTAATTATAAAATAGTTTTAATGTAGGAAGAGCGGAAGTGCCAAACACATTATTATTTGTGTTGTTATCTTCACAAATAGATACAGGCAAGCACAAGCAGATAATTTTTGATCCTTTTGAATCGTGCTCAACACTTCCAACAATCGCTCCATCGCTTCAAAAATATATTTGCAGAAGTTAATTGTGTTCAAGGCACGATAATCTTCTAGCCGGGAACAACTCACACTTCAGTCTCTTGACTAGACTATAATAATATTGTAAGCGTATTTGACGTTTAAAAATATTTTTTTAAAGTATTGCCGCCGAGTTTTGGTTGTTTCTTCGCGGTTTCTGAACTTGTGGTAGTCAATTTTAATCAAAAATATTTTGAGAATGGGCATAAAACTAGACATTCGGGTAATGAATGTTAATACTGTAGCTAAACAAGTATATGCAATGAATTTAAGTAAATTTATAACTTTTTATTGTTTTTCAAGTTTTTAGCCACAGGTCTTTCGAACCAAGAGGATGATCCGGTAAATATGTGGAATATAAATCTCTTGTTTTTTATTAAACAACAAATATAATGTTACATTTTCCATTTAGAACTTTAAAAGGAAACTACGTTCCCCAGAGAAGCAAGTCAGCGCAGGAATATCAGTAAGATCTTCTTCGTTAGCGTCTCTCATGAATCCGCAGTTTTCACCATCGAGAGAAAATGAAGATACAATGGTAAAGTTAATTTGTATAGTACGAGTACATACTTGCGTTCAATTACCTGACCTAGGGAATTAGTTGAACCGTTTTATAGTAGGTTGTTATTTAAGTTGGTTCTATGGAAACCAAGTCCCTAAAGTATAGGCCTGTTTTTATCCCGCTGCTAGGCATAATCCTCCTCTCTCCGTTATTCTAGAGAAGGGTTGGAGCTAAAACCTATTACGCTGCTCCACTGCGAATTTTTAGGTTACACATATACCCAGAATGCTCTAGAGATATGTAGGTTTCCTCACGATGTTCTCCTTCACCGGAAAGCATGTGATAAATTGCAATTATCAATTAGACACATAAGTTTTAACAGAAAATCTCATAGGTGGCCCGAGCTTATGTGCTTACAAATGTACGAATGTGTCTACGGTTTTTTACTTACCTCTAGTGCTTTGGTCCAGGCACTGTGTATTGAGATAGTACAGATCTGAGATGAGCGATATGCAGTGTGTTCTTTTGTGTGTGTATAAAATCAAAATCAAAATCAAAATATTCTTTATTCAAGTAAACTTGTAATCAAGTGGTTTTTTGAATCGTCAACTTTACTGCTGGTTCGGAAAGCTGTTCCTGCCGAGAAGAGCCAGCAAGAAACTCGGCGGTTGCTCTTTTTAAAATATAAATCTTAGAACTAGTTACATTTATTTATTACTGTCTTGTACAGGGTAGAAGTGCGCCTATATCCACACATCCTTATCATCTAAGTAATCTTCAACAGTATAGTAGGCTTTCTGTATCAGCCTCTTTTTAACAGTGTTTTTAAACTGCTGTAATGGCATGACCAAAATTGATTTCGGAATTTTATTATAGAATCTTATACCCAAACCCACAAACGATTTACGTACTTTTGCTAGGCGCAAAGCAGGAGTCGCAAGCTTAAATATGCTGTCGGCTTTTATAGCGGAAATATAAAAATTATTTATATAATAGATAAAGTAGGAACCGACATAAGCTTGCGGCTCCTGCCTTGCGCCTTCCAAAAGTACGTAAGTCATTTGTATGTTTGGGTATAAGATTATTAAAATTCCGCAATCTATTTTAGCTTGCCATATATTACAGGAGTTTGAAAACACTGTTAAAAAGAGGCTGACACAGAAAGCGTACTTTACTGTTGAGGATTACTTAGATGATAATAATGCGTGGTTATATAGCTATAAACACGCATTCTTATCATCTAAGTATCTTCGACCTTGTACAAGACAATAAGAATTGTTTTTAAGAGAGCAACCGCGAAGTTTAATTCCAATATATCTTAAAGAACGTTTCAACTTCTTGTCGGATGTTGGATGTGGCCGGCTAAGATCTTTAAATACATTAGATCTTGCCTTCCCTAAATGCTCCTCACTGACTTACTCGAGATCATTTAGCTTTCAAGGTGTAAAGCTGTGGAATGATTTACCTGTATCAATCCGCAAATCTCCTTCCCTATCAGCATTTAAGTCACAAACTAAAAAATATCTGTTTCAAGTCATTTAAATTAAATTTAGCTTATTATCAATATTAAATTACATTTTAATCAATTCAAATAATCACTATTATCTATTATTTTATTCATTTATTTTTCAACTTTAATCTATGTATAGTGTTTCGTTATTTTTATTTTTCTTCCTTCCTTTTTTTCCATCATCAATTTTTTTTTCTTTTCATTTTCTTTCTGTTACTCATAGGTTGGCTGGTAGAGATCCTTTTTAGGGATAAGTCCGCCTTTTGTTTATTCAATAAAGATAAATAAATAAAATAAAATAAAAAAGTTTTTTGCTGGCTCTTCGCGGTAGGAACAGCTTTCCGAACACGCAGTAAATTTGACGATTCAACAGCACTAACAATTTTACTTGAATAAAGAATATTTTGAATGTTGAATTTGAATATTGACTCTACTCAAAACATTTTGCTTTTTACAGAGCTTGGGAAGATTGCGATCTCCAGACAAAGGTGCTGCTGGGAAAGCACGGTCTAGTTCTTTAGCGGCTTTGATGAATCATTCTTCATCTAAAGAAGAGGAGACAACGGTAAAATAAATTATTAAACTGCCATTGATTTCGTTCTCTTTTATAATTAACCATTCGACCCGCCCTGGCTTTGCAGTGATAGTATTCTTTTTCTGATATTTCCTTCATAATATATCTTGTATGAATTATTTATTTTGTATCTCTTTCTGGTTCGTATACATAGCGAGCTCGTCACTCTCACTTCTTCGAAACCCAACGTTGATAGGTTTTTTATGATATTGCCACTTCAACTTCACGAAACGATAACCTCTAGCAGCAATTTTCTGTTCGTTGCTAGATTGAACTCTTTCCATATATTTAGAGGCTAAATCCAATTCCACTTTTTTAATCATGTTTTAAAGGCCTAGTATATACCATATAAAAATAAATCAATAGGAGTCTTTTTTTTGTCAACAGCCCTACTAATTAACTTAAAAAATATTTCATAAGGGTGTCTTTGTTTTAATAGTTTTCAAAAATATATTTTTGAGTAATGAATTTTTTTCAGGATTCGGATGGCTCCGGTGATAAAAGCACGTCTGAAGATACAGAATCACGTTGATGTATATAAACACAAAAATTATATCTAATTATATAATAGTTTATTAGTCTTTTAGTACTAATTTTAATACTAATAAAAAAAATACTTTGACATTGATTTTTTATTCTCAATTCATCAAAAATAAATATGTAAAATGAGTATTCCAAAATTTCTACTCTGACAAAATATTTAAGACGCAACAACATTTACAATAACTATACTTTAATTTTTTTTAACAACATACAGTATTCTTTAGTTACGGTACATAAAGAAAAGATAAAGATAATAAACACGCCTACTAATACGACTGTCTGTTTGTTACGCTTTCACAGAAAATCCCCTGGAACAATCTAAACTAAATTTAATACGATAGAAACTTATACCAGATTGACGTGTTGGATAAATTTTGTACTATTTGCGTTCGGAAATAGTTAAAAACAATTTAGTACATAACAGAGGTTATTTTAACACTGAAGTCGACGCGTACGAAGTTAGGGGTAGATATAGGGGGTATTGATAAATATAGATAAAAGATATCAAGAGTGGATAAGATGTACTGGTAAATATAGATAAAAGATTGAGTTATCAAATGTGCGAACTATATAAGAGATCAGTAGGCCTACCATGAACTTTCAGAAAACGATTCAATTCAAAGTCAGTATCTAAACCGAACCGTTTTCTTTTCGTACCATGAAGTGTGGATTGCATTGGGGTCGTTAGGTTTGAAAAGGATAACGTTATATGAACTATAGATAACTCTGTCTCTTTTACTCACGTTATTAGGACACATTCCGAACGCTCATTCGGCAACGACTTAAAGTGTGCGTCTTTAAGACGTCATGGTATGAAAAAGCAAAACAATTTAGTTTACGTCTTCAATTGAGTCGCAATAAGAGTTCATGGTAGGCCTGCTGTTAATTCGTATACGAAGCAATAAATATTTTTCTGATTAATCTACGGCAGAAAGATCTATATTATATCCAAAAATAACTTTTTTTTTCAAACGCGTTGCGCATCAAAATTTTGACGTGGAGCCTATCCTCCTGATGATGCTTCGGTTTCGGAGCGAAGCGATCGTAGAGATTGTGTATATTGCTTGTGTGAATTGTTGCTGATGGTGGCATTTTGGGATATATGTCCTGCATGTGTAAGGTATGGAAATGTTGCCTGCTTCATACACTTAGTATTACACAAATTTTCTTAACAAACCCTGATTATAGCAAAATATCTTATAGCTTCTGTATTAAATTATAGATTTTATATTTTTTCTACATCAGTAAATTTATTTATTTAGAAATAAAGTAATATTTGTAATATATTTTTGAAGCATAGAATTTTATGCTACGTATTATAATGAAAATTACGTACATATATAGTCAGCAAAAACGTATACCTCAGATTAGATGTACGTTGCTGAATCTATACTAATATATAAAGCTAGGAGTTTGTTTGTTTGATTGATTGATTGTTTGAACGGTTAATCTCAGGACCTACTGGACTAATTTGAAAGATTCATTGGAGTGTAAGATAGTTCATTTACCGAGGAAGACTATGAGCTATATAACATCACGCCAAGCTGAATAGGAGAGGAGCAGCAATAAAAAAATATTGCGAAAACGCGAAAATTTAAAGCTTTCCTTGCGTGCGCTGAGTAAACGGTGAAAGTTATTCAAAAATCATGTACCACAAAATTGTTCCTCTAATAGTTCTAAAAAAAGTCGGCGACAATATATGTCTAGCTTTAACAATTAACCCGCTTTGACCATAATTATTATTATTATGGTTTACTCGAATAATAAGACGCACGCAAAATTCCACGCGAACGAAGTGGCGTTTAAAAGCTAGTTTTAAATAAAACTGATCCGATAACTATACAACGAACTATGTCTTAGGTCGATATCTAGATATTATAAATAGATAATATCTATCGCAATAATTCCTGTTTCCGACACATTGTTTTTAAAATTTCTCTACTCCTAAAATCAAACATATTGTGACGTGACGAAATGAAAAAGATAGCTGGCACAAGATTGAACGACTTATTGATTCGTTCTTACAATTCATTGTACCAGTCACTACATATCGCGGTACACACTCACCCCTCCTTTCAACTTAAGCACAAAAATAATACGATGTAAATTATTAGGTAGGTATCATATATTAACAAAATTACAAATTACTTGTTACTTACTTACATAAATGAATGGTTTGGATAAATCATACCAATTCCTTAATTATATGTTTTATTAAAACACTCTTAATAAATCTTTAAACATTTTAGTTATCATTAATTATGAGGCATTATAAGGCAACTATCATTAACCAACATTCCCCAAGGTACATACTAAGAATGTAAAATGTTTAAATAAAGCTGTGCAAAAGCTATATTTTGTAAAAAAAAAGTTTTTTTTTCTCTATATTTTAATGAAAAAGAAAGAAAACTGGATAATATTTGTAAAAAATACAAATATATTAACAATAACAACTACAATAAAAGTACCTTAATTATCAGAACATTTAATGTGACAGATATGTCTAAAAAGATATCACAAAGGAGAAAAACTTCTATAATATGAAAATAAAAAAAAAGGCAATAAAAATCAATGAGTGAGCTACATACTGAAGTTACTTAGATTCAACCCTCTTGATATATGTTGATACATATTCTATTCTAGTTGTTATTGTATAAACACAACAGTCCTCTAATAGTAAATATCAAATCATAAAAGAATAAGAAGTTTCAAGGAAACAATTATTAAGAACCAACATTTATCTCTATCAGTCATATTATTGCAGCATTGCTTATTTCATTTCACAGTCAACAATATTAAATTAAACATATTACTAATAAGTATTGGTGTTTTAAGATTAATCATAATTACTTATGTTGTAATTGACTGTTTTAGATTAGGGTTTATTAAAAAACAATAGTTCCAGAAACTGTTAATTTACCATGTTTAGTACAGAGTTAATGCACATTAAGACGTTGATGTACAATTTGATGATTTTAGTGAAAACACATTCAGATTCAAATTTACATTACCTTTTATATGAAGCAGCTATTATAATAATGTGCATTACCTCTTTAAACATAATAATTATAATGACTTTTTTGATGAATTTCTAAATTCCCAACCAATAAATTTAAAAAAAAACTTTAGATTTTAGAAAATATACACGATTTATATGCACGAGTGAACTAGCTTTATACAAACAAGATTTATTATCAAATGTGAGTCATTCCAAAATATTTTATATATACAATTTTTACCTATCCAAAGAAATACAGACATAAATATTTTCTCTGGATATTTAAAGATTGAATATATGTTTCCCTATTTCTCATTTTCAACACCAGCTTGTGTCATTAAGTCTGTGACATTCTTTTCAAGCTCATCTACTCGTGATCCCATCTCATCTATTCTATTTATTATCTGATCTGACATACTCTGGAACTTATCCTGCATATTCTGCAATAGAGACTGTACCTGCAAATATACATATTAATTGATAATTTCTCACTATTAGAATACTCACTTATTTAAATTTATAATCAATTACTCAGCTTACTTAAATTTCACTTTAAATAATTAATATCAATTATTTTATCCTTGTTACAAAATTAAGGCTTCGTAAATTGTTATGACAGTGATTCTCTTGAATTTTTAAAAGTAGAATTGTGTTACTTATTTTGCTATAATCCACCTTTTTAAACCACAGATTATAGCAAAATAACTGTTTATTTACTTTTGAATTATTCTCTTTTCAGCACACTATAATTCTCACGGCTTATTTTATTTGCAAATCATATTTATCAATAAGTTATATAAACTGTTTTATATTTGTACTTGAAATTAATACTTTGATATTTTTCTGAAGTGATATATTACATATGTTCAATAAATAAAGATGATGACAATGATTGTGGTTGTAATTTGTATGATCGTGTAAAATTTTTAATTTAAAGATTAATCCAATAGTGTGTGATTTTTCAAAACTGGACTCTCAAATTATAATACAACTCATATATATTTTATAAATTATAATATAACTCTTCAAGTCTTATGTGAAATAATAGAACGTGTTTGAAGAAAACTGCAACTACCTCATAAAAGTTGTCTTCAATTAAATCCAGTCCACCTAGATTATAACAAATACGTTTGTATCAAATGCAGTAGCAAGTGTTATTGAACATATTATTTTTTAGAAGCGTGTCCAAGTAATAGTAGTATTTTTGTAGATATATGCGAACTTTGTAAAAGAATAAAATTCACTGCTAATGTTTCTATAAGGAACTATGTTCTTTACTTTGCATAGTACAGACATATTGAATCTGGAAGAATAAGCGCGTATAAGACTATCATACTATTCTTTCATATCATACTTTCTTTTGCTTTTCAAGCAAAAGTTAATAAACTATCAAAACAAAACATGTCCAATTACTATACTTACGTATTGTGTTACTTCTTGCATGTTCTTAAGATCGTGTGCTGGCGTAGAATAATTGCTCTCTACATCAGTTGTTACGGATTCTTGATTTTGATCTCCCATTATAACACTTGTTAATAAAACTTTTGCTCAATAACGTTTGTGTACAACCTATCTCTACCATAAACAAAACGCAAATAATGTTTTTGAAGTGTTGAATACTACGATCTCGGCCATCCTTATCATAGACTAATCCTTATTCCGCAATCGGAAAATCACGGAAAATGAAACAGACTCAACATAATAAATATAATGACAATACAGATATTTTTTATATAATTTATAGAATTAAACGTTATCTTGTGGAGGTCCATAATACAAAAAGTAATGAAAATATTATTTTGCTTTAATCCGCGATAAAAGAAAATATATGTTATGTTAAATGTATTTATAGTGTAAGATTTGTTGTTATTTCAAAGTGAAAGTTATCTGTGCTATGTGCAAAGATTTATCGGAAAAATCATAACAGTTGGGCTGTAACATGAGACCTTTCGTGAAAGCGATTCATTCCGATTTTAATTCGTACGCTCGTCCAAAAATTAGAGTGGGCCCCACGCTTTAATTTATTTTTCAATCATTTATCAAATATAATCTCACTCTATCTCTAGATAAAAAGAGGTCTATTAATCGTGATGAGTCTATCGATAGAACGAGTTTGAGTTCGATACGGCCTGAATATTTCTTTACTAAAATGACGAAAGTACCCACATATTAACTTCTTTCCAGCTCCGATAATCTTATTATTTTTTCGATTGTACAGCAATATTACTGTAGTATATAACTTTGTACCATCAACATAGACTACTATCTAAAATACAATTCTCAAGTTATTGTATGCGAGTTATACTGTACAGTGTACATCATAGAGTACTAACTAAATACTGTTAATTATAATTTAACATCTACTCTATGTAAAATGTTAATCTGTACAGAGTTATTGTTATTTGTTATTCTATTAAAACATTAATATTTCGAATTTTACAATTTACGACCATGCAACCATTGCTTAATACGAAAGGTGACATTCAAATAGATTTAGATCAAGTCAGAATAGATATATTAAACGGTATCCGAGAATGCAATTATCGTGGACTGATACAAACCGCGAAATGGCTAGCAGAATTAAATTTTGCTCTGAAGGACCATAAAGTTAATTACCTTGAACCGCTTAAAACCCCCGAACAGGATATTGTACCTGAAGAAAGAGAGGCATACACCTTAGCTAAAAGTTATTTCGATTGCCAAGAGTACGACAGGGCGGCTCATTTTACAGAAAACTGCACTAGCCCAAAATGTGTTTTTCTACATAAATACTCTCAATATATGTCTAGTGAAAAAAAGAGGTTGGATAATGCTACTGACACGGGAACAGAAAATATTGAATCAACTCAAGTACTGTTAGATTTATTATCATTTTTTAAGGTATTGTTTGGTGTTTTAAATAATTTTTTTATATAATTTCGGAGTTGAGTTGAAAATATATGGTAATAGTATTTTTAAAAAATTTAGTTTGAGAGCAGCAAACAACAGAGCTTACAAACAATAACACGAAATAAAGGCCAGCACTTCAAACATTAATCTGCCTAGTAGGTGGTGATGATTATAAACAAAAAAATTGTAATTAGTAATCATCCATACAAAATTTCGTATGTTTGGCATCACATAGTTGTCATATAATATGATAGCAAAATAAGTCAAATAAAAGTTTGGGAGCCAAATTCAATTGCACATTTTGGTTGTTCCTTTGTCTTACCACTTGACATCCTATAATTGACAAGTTCACATACTTTAAAGTAATTTCCCGGTCTATTAAGGCACAGGCGATTATAAGGCACAGCTTCAATTTAAAAACTGAAGTAACCTTTTTGAGTCTGTCAACCTAGTGATATACCAATGTTGTTTTCCATCTTTAGAATAATTTGTAAGGTATATATTTTTTATAAATGAATAACAATTCCAGGCAAATAGAAACACACTAGATGGATACCTTCTGTATTTAGAGGGTGTTGTATTGAAGAAACTAGATTTACGAAGTCAAGCAGTCACAGTTCTACAGGCTGCTGTGGCAGCAGCTCCAACTCTCTGGGCAGCATGGGTTGAACTTGCAGGCCTTGCCAATGAATATGAGGCCTTAGACTCTTTACAACTGCCTAAACACTGGATGATGTACTTTTTTGCAGCACATGCATTTGTAGAATTGAAATTGTCAGAACAAGCACTTGAAGCATATATGGTTCTTGCTGGGGCAGGTTTTGAGAAAAGTACTTATATAACTGCCCAGATGGCAATTGCTCATCATGACAGGAGAGGTATAGAAATATATATTTTCTTTAAAATATGAGAATTTTTTTCAGTTCAATCTGTTTTTATAGAAAAAATAAAGGTGCACAAAATTTAAAAATTTGTATGTACAAAATATAAAAATCCTAAATTTCTGAGTACTAAGGATGTGAAAAGATTGATGTCTGTAAGGCCCTTGTCATCTAAATCATATTGTTAAAAACTAACTTCTATAGTTATTTCCTTTTCTTTTTCTTGTTTGATTGTTTAATTGTTTTCTTTATTACAGATGTAGACTCATCATTAACTTTATTCAGAGATTTATATCAAAATGATCCATACCGCTTGGATAATTGGGATGTTTATTCACATCTGTTGTATTTAAAGGATAAAAGAATGGAATTAGCAAATTTAGCACAGAAAGCAGTCTCAATTGACAAATACCGTGTCGAAACATGTTGTGTTATTGGTAAGTTTAGGACTACTATTTTTGTAATGCTTAATTTCTAATACATTGACAAGTTCTCCCATGGAACAATTGTTGTCAGTTTACTCACACATTTGGCAACAACTGATGAGCTAGGAATCGATTATGACAAGTGAGTACAACTGTATTAAGTTTTCAATTAAAATGCAAAAGCTCTCTATTCTGGTAGAGTATCGACTTAGTACCTTTTGAGGTATTTGTGAACTAACTTGTAATTGGTAAAGCAAATTTTTACAGAAGGTCTTCAGTGTTATGATCCAAATCCTAGATAAAGGTTACAAGCTCAAACCATTCTGCAATTAAAGCTTTCATATACCTCATTGGAATAAACCAATCATAGTAATATCATTAATGTAAAGAAATATAATTCATATTGTAATTTTGCTTTAAAGGTAATTACTACAGTTTAAGGAGTGAACATCAAAAGGCAGTATTATATTTCCAAAGAGCCTTGTCTTTAGATCCTCAGTACTTATCAGCGTGGATTTTAATGGGACATGAATTTATCGAACTTCAAAATTCAAATGCAGCAATACAATGTTACAGACAAGCCATTGGTAATTAATATGATTCATCTTATATTAGATTTTTTAAAATACAAATAATACAATTGTAAGATTTTGTTATCATGTTAATGCTATGAATTTTTAGGTATTTATTTTAGTTATTACTATTATTTTTATTATTATTATTATTTATAACTATTTATTATGAAAAATATGAAAAAAAATTAAATGGTTGGTGTTGCTTTTTTGCAACTAAATCAGGAATATTCCTGTTATGTATATTTTTTTTTTATAGAATAACAATATAACAGTGTTATACATCATTGGATGCATCTTTTTATTTTTTTTTCCGGTCCTGAATGTGTATCACTTAAGAGTGAACTCAAGTTAGAGGTGGTGATTTTTTTTCCCGAATGAAATTCGAGCTGCAGCCTTTTAGGGCCAAAGCGTGGGGGCATTCGTTTAAAATGTGCTCAACTGTTTGTTCAACCCCAGAAGAACAAGAACATCCAGGTCCATTACGGCGCTTAAAACGATAAATGTAATAGGCCAATATATAAAAAAAACTACAAAAAGTCAGCGACAGCATGTCTTTACTATTTTTATATTTAAAATTCCACACGGGCGAAGCCGCAGCCACAGTTAGTATAGGATAAAACATTTTTTCTTCAGAAACAGGGATTATTGAGGATGTTTTTAACATTAAGTTAATCCAATTTAATCTTAAATTTGAATGGTACTGGTTGTGTGTCCAATATTAAAAATATATTTTTTCAGATGTCAACAGAAATGATTATAGAGCTTGGAATGGACTCGGTCAAGCATATGAAATTTTAGGATTGAATGGTTACTGCATATATTACTATTCAAGAGCAGCACAACTGAAACCAGATGACTCCAGAATGCTGGTTTCCTTAGGTGAAGCATATGAAAAGATGGACAAAATTCCAAATGCTCTCAAGTGCTACTACAAAGCACATAGCACAGGAGACATTGAAGGCATGGCTTTGTTTAAATTAGCTAAGTGAGTTCTTTCATGTTTATATTATCTCTATTTAAATATATGGGACAACAGAAAGTCCTCTATCCTCAAAGTATGTAATTTAATACTTCTGTTATCAGTAACAGACAACTGGTTTGATTATTGTCTGCACTTCTATCAACTTTCACATTGTAAAAAAGTAGTTATATTGGCATAACTATAATAGTTACGACATGGTATCGTATGGACTTTTTGTAGATATTAATATGTTCTATAATACTGAAGAACATTTTTTTTCTATTATCAATAGTTTCCACAACGCACGCGACGATAGATTTTTATGACTAATTTTTTCACCTCTTTAAATTTTTAATAGGGATTTCTATTTTTTTTTAAATAAAATATAGTCTATGTTACTCAGTGTAGATGCAGCTTTCCAATGGAAAAAAAAGCAGTTTTTAAGTGAAAACATTATAAACATACACACATACATAAAAATCTTCCCTCTTTGTAATATTAGTATAGAGTAAGTATTAGATTAATTTCTGTTTTAGATTATACGAGAAGTCAAACATGCCGAACAGTGCTGCAGCTGCGTATACAGCAGCATGCCAGGATCCAGCCAACGCTGGCAGCAAAGAGTTGCCAGCAGCCCAACGTTACCTCGCGCAGTACTACCTACGTTTCTTACTGATCGATCATGCCGCGCACTACGCTTATAAATGTCTCGAAAATGAGAGTGTAAGTGCTATTTGTGCAATTAATTGACCTGTTGCTGCATGTTGGTCTTGGTGGTTGGTAGTGGGTAGTCTTCAGCTCCGGGGGTCGTGGGTTCGATTCCCGCTGAGAGCCAACATTTTCTATAAACACTTTGTTGGTTCTTCGATCTTGGGTGTGTATTTGTATTTAAGTATGTATTTGAAATTATATATGTAGTATATTTACCAGTTGTCCGTCACCCATAACACAAGTATTAAATTACTGTGACACACAGATGGACATGTATGTAAGTGTCCCATATTATTTATTTAGTTAATTTACACAAATAATCTGTGTAATTAAAAAGAAGTTTATTCAAATGAAATCAAATCTAATTGTATCTTTATGAATATAAAATCCATAGTCTACTCGATAATACAATAATCTTTACTAATTAATGGTAATGCGATGAAGGAAGGCAAATTTTATGTTGACGTTTCAAGTAGAATCGTTGCAATAGGAAATGCAATTTAACCAGTATCATTCCGATTTTTGTGATGGAGATATACGCAGGTTTGAGAGTGACAGAAGCTACTGTTTATTCCAGAATTTATTTCGTCCACGCGGACGAAGTCGCGGGTAAAAGCTAAAGTAATAAATATATACGGGACATTTACACAAATTTAAATCAAAAAATGTTGGCCCTCAACGGTAATCAATATGCGTGTCTAAGTATATCTTTAGATAGACACACATATGGTTTTTGTTTTACCAAAAATAATTATATATTGCTTTTTCCGGAATAAAAAATGGGAGTGACCTAACAGCACCAATTCAAAGGTAGAATCGTAATCGTACTAAGTGTTTATTATGATTACTTTTTTATCACTTGCTTGATAAGTTATATACTAATTTAGACTCTAAAATTGTTTTCATTTTATTTGGCAGACAAAAGAAGCTGGAAAAAATATACTTAAAACAATATCGGAGAAGAGACTTGCTGCTTCAACATCAAGCTTCAAAATTACTTTAGGTGAAGACATGCCAGATGCTGTTAAAAATGTGTCTACTCCTACACAAGAGGCACCAGACACTCCTTTTCCATTACCCAGCCCTAATGTCACACCTGATAACTTCTCCACGCCCAAGTTTACACGGCTAAATACTAAATACAAAATGTGACAAACAATTTGTTATAAATATAAAATCTAAGACTTATAAGTTACACAATACAGAGCTATCGTATCAAAATTGTTTTTAATAAAACATATACTGTATTCTCCCCTCCCAAATAAGGCGGTAGAGTTCTGCATTATCTAAAAACGCTTTATAGCAATATTCTCGTGTACTCTCGTGAATATGAATATAAATACTATGTTATATAGAGGAGGGGAGTACTGTATATGTTCACCTAACCCCTAATGGTAATTATTCGATAAAAACAAAAATAAAAAGAACACTGGCACATAAGAAAACTGGCCATTTAGCAGAGGTATCAGTGACCTTCAGCGGCGGGGGTTGGATTCCCTCAAGCATTTCCTAAAAACAATTAATCTGTTATCTGTCATGTAACTATGTATTATTATTATGCCTATAACATAATTACATAAAATCTAAGACATCAGTGATGAAGCAAAACGATGGTTGAGATTGTAGTAGCTAATGTGTGAAGTGTAATTGGATTTCTGAAAATTTTAAAACCTAAATTCGCATGATTGATTTAAAAGCTCTATATGAAATTAAGTGTCAAATAACACTGATATTCGAGCGGACTTATAATTGTGAGCAATAGCTAACTTTTATATATAATAAACAATGAAAATATTAAAAACATTGAAAGTATCCATATTTCCGATGATTAAGTTATAAAATCTTATTAGTCTCAGTTTTAAAATTTATTGGATAATAGATAGAAAGTAAATAAAAAAATATTAATTTTATTTCTTACATCTTTATACAAATTAACAGATCTTGGTGCTCAAAAAGTAAAATTAATTAAATTACATTAAAATTAAATAAATAGTCAAAGTGTATCGATTAAAAAGTAAACATTGTTCAATTAATTTGTGAAAATAAAACTACAAATAAAATCACAGATAAAGCATAAAATTTGAGAGCTTAGTTAAGTTTTGCTATTATAGATTAAAAAAATGAGTTTGTAACAAGCAAGCAATCACACAATTTTATGTACAAAATGTAAATATAAACTGTCATAACACTATAAATAATACTTAGCCTCTTTCTTCTACTTACTGATTTCAAATTACTAAAATAATGTTAAACATAAATAACAATATTAGATACCTAAATGAAAAAGGCCAAACATCGTGAGCTTGTCTACATCATCATTAGAAAATAGTTTGTACCCTTAAACTTACTGCTGTAATATACTGTTGGACAAATAACAAACGGCCAACTTCAAAAATATTTATGCTATTTTATGTTATATCAATGGATTAACATGTGTATAAATACTTTGTTTACTTCTAGTTCTAGTTGGTATACTTGAAGATATTTAACATTGGACTCTAATTACGAGTTGTGCTACACATAAAATCACAGCAGGCACTGACTTTGTTGATGTAATACATGCCAGATAAATGCTCTACATATTTTAATTCAAGAAAATAACTCGGAAAAAAACACATAGTATTTTGAAAATTTATCATTATTACTGAAATGAGCATTATTTAATATAATATATACTCTAAAATTAATAGGCTATTCTCTTTATGTTGAAACATATTGAGTAAATAAAGTGTGTCAATATTATAAGATTTTTTGTTTAAAACATTGGCCAACAAGCCCACATTGGGCTTAAAGTCAATACTTTATGATCAGTATCTTGATAGTAATTGGTAAAAACTAATTTATATACTTAAAAAAAAAAATTACACCAAATCATAAATAGCTACATAATATTGTCATGCCAGTCACTATCGAAAGTAGAATTATTACATATTGTATGTATTATAATTTTACATTTAATAAAAGTAAGACACATAAGTTAGGAACAGTATTCACAGTTTAAGATTGAAAGTGACCATCTAAACCAGAAATTCAAATTATTTTACTGATATATCAATATTATTTAAATATAATTTGAGATAATGTATATCTACTATATGCATTTTTCTCTGTAATTTTTTTTAAAAATCATGTTAAATTCTATTTTGGCAAAAAAAATACATATGAGTAGTATGAAAATAGAGCAAAAATCTTTTCTTTTAAATCATCCACTTTCATTTTGTGCATAACCTATTTCCAATAACAGATTAATTACACAGTAACTTTTTTACTTCATTCATTAGTAAATAAAGTATATAGCCATTAATATAACAGAGCATATAAGGACATATAATTTTATACAAATTTAAGGCAGATTGAGGCACTAAGTTAACAACCATAATAAGCACATTAGATGAATACTATTGCAAAATGTAAATACTTAGAGTTATTCTGTTAATAAAAACATCAAACAATATATTTGTAGCATTATTTGTGCTTGCTGTTCCATTTCTCTTTGTTCTGTGCTTGTTTCATTTATAGTGAGGATAGTATCACAAGAAAGGATTCTTGGAATTTATAAAGGCTCCATTGTTTGCTGGCTAGAAAACAATACAAGCTATTTTACACTGATAAGTATATAAATACAGAGTAATCTTAACATACTTTTGATTCATGAATCATCTTAACAGCTTAAATAATAACTGAAAATTGCAAATCAGTTTCCTGTGTTATCACTATTATACAATATATGAAATATAATTTGATAATATTCCATTTACAATTGAATAGCTAAGTATATTCTTACCATAAAGGGATTAACTGGCATGGCAGTTGAGGCAGTGCTCCAGCCTCCATTAAAGAAAGGATTTTTATTTGAAAAAATATCACTGGTTGTAGTACTTTGAAATGGGTTTCTACTCACATTGTTTCCATCATCTAAAACAATAAAAAGTTAGGGTCAATAATATATTAAAATAATTATTAATCTCTAATGGTTATATATCATACCCATATTTTTCATATTTTGTTGCCTTAAAGCCAAGTCTAAATCAGCTAATGCTGCATACCTATCATCTGAAATCAGTTCATTCAATTACAAATAAATACATATAGTAAATAAATAAAGAGAATAAATCATATGATAAAAATATCCCAAAGAACTTACTTGATGCAGCAGAGTGAGAATTGAATGCATTGAAAACTGGAGCACTGTCAAAAGGAGCTTGAGTCAAAATATTGTTATTCATACTGCTGTTATACTGAGTGCTGTTGTGGATGTTTGCAGTAGAGAAATCAACAGGAAAACTGTAATCAATTATTATTGTCAATATGTATATATTTTCTGAATATTATAAACAAGAATTATATTTATGGTACAACTTACTCAGGTACAGGAAAATGCTGTGAGATAGCTGCAGGAGCTATCAATGTTTTATTTGGCAATGGCTGAGTAAAATTATTCACTGGCCTCGGTAACTTATGCACAGGTTCACTAACAGGTGATAGATTGCTCACAACTTTAGCAACATTCACATTAATGTTATTATTGTTAATTGTTTTTGGGACCTGAGATGAAATAGATATCAAAGGACTGGATACACCTACAATATTATTATTTGACAGCTTTCCTTTAGTTTTATTTTTTATTGACAAATTTCCACTAGTGACTGATGTAATGTTAGGCGATGCCTCTAAATAATACCGTTTCTTTTCGTATTTATCGGACATGAAATCTTTTACGCTTTGTTCATCCGTAAAGTTCACACTTTCACCCTCATAAAGGCCTAACCACACGCGTCTGCAAAAATCGTTTCCTCTTACTTTTATATATTCTATTTCTTCTTGTGTAAAAGTAGCCATGGATATAGATTTTACTCGATGAGGAGGAGTAAGACCACGCCTGAAACATTAGTCATTGAAGCTCTCTGTTTACTTAATTACTCAAATAATTAACTATAATGCAGATTTCATACTTACAACATTCCCGAACATTTTGAGCACACAAAAGAACCAATCGTAGTATTCACATACGTAGGCCCTCTCTGATTACAATCTAAACAATATTTATTCCCGTTTAAAGATATAAGTTCACGTAAGATTTCTAAGTTTTTGTCATCTTGTTTGCGACGGCTCGCAGCCATTTTCGATATGTAAAATTGTAGGATACAACACTGATTATTCAAAACTTTTTGTGTTCTTAATTTGTCTTTGCTTTTCTTATTATTTTACAGACAACTAAGGATAAGCACAAATTACGTAGCAAATGAATTGCACAGACTACTTACTAACTAGAATAGAAGTTTTTTTTTGCCATAGATTTATTAACAATAATAGACAGGGAGACAGTCTGAAATATGTCCCTCTCCTTGACAATGAAGAGAAATCAAATGTGACCTATTATTTGTCTCTTTTTTATGTGTAACTACTGATTAGACAAAGATAAGCATATTAGATTCATCTTCTCGCTCATTGTTCGTTACAAAGTTACAGGTTACGTCCAAAGATTACAGTGAAATACATACATAAATACTGAAAGTTTCGACACTTCACTGTAATGGCCTCTCTGGTGCCTGGTGCCTATAACTCCCCTACTCTAGTATAATTATTCTATGCACTTACAAGAAAAGAGTCGATAAACGAAAGCTTGGTATATCTATAATATCCTTACCCCTCGTTCGCACGAGAGGATTTCTATCGTGCGTTAAAACTTCGGCGAAATGTAACATATCCAGGTATCTGTTCACACGATAGCGCATTTAAAACGTGACGTATTTTTATAGCGCAGTGTTCCACATTTTAGGCGATAGCATTGGGCGTCACCCGAATAGAACATACGAAACTTCTTATTACTATTAACACGAACGCGAAAATCGCGAGCGTTGTTTTGTAATTTTTTATTATTGTTTTCCTTACTTTAGGGTTAAAGTCAGTCGCCGTATTACATATTTGCTGAATGTATATTAGTGACTTGAAGTGTTGTTCTGGGACCAATATTTCCATAAAATTATCAAATGATCTTATTCTATTTTATTTATGTTATATATATATTTTTTAATAGGAAGTCAACGCAATATATAGTTTACAATATAATGTAAAGATACAATCATCTTAGTATTACTAACCCGTATATCTCACTATTAGGTTAACTCAGCATGAGTTAAAAATAACAAAGAGTTAACCACTCTTAACTCAAAATAGAAAAAGAAGAAAATAACCTTATTGGTAAAAAACAAATAAACATAAATAAATACACACACAGTCGTTCATCCTCAAAGTAAGTAACTTAATACTTGTGTTATGGTTGAATACAACTGGTAAATATACTAATATATAACTTTAAATACATGCTTAAATACAAATATACACCCAGGCTCGACGAATCAACAAATTTAAGTTTTATAGAAAATGTTGGCTCTCGGCGGGAATCTAGCTCGCGACCCGCGGAGATGAACGCAGGGTCGCTACCCACTGCGCCAACGGGTCAGTCAATACTCTTTACTAGAAAAAAATTAGATTTAAATTTGTTTCATTTACAGGATATACCTAGAATGCGTTTCGGTTTCTTTTTCGTCTTCTAGCATCACAAACGGCTATTGCAAATAATTTTGCACTAGCCCATTTCCACGTCTTACTAAGCAAGAGACGAGACAAAAGTGATTTAAAAAGGTTCGTACGAACAGCTACGCCTACGCGGAATTTTAACGCGACGTAATTTTTACGCCCGTGCGTACGAAGGGTTGATGAGTCCTTACAGAAAAAAAATTGTCTGTGCTATGTAATAATTTTAAAATGTCAAAAGCATAGACTAATGTTAGTAATCTATGATCATAACCATGAAATAAGGCAATAGTTTTCAGTCGACAAAGAAATTTACCAACTGTTATTCTACATTGTAATGATGAGCCCATATCTATGGTTAACGAAGTAAAATTCTTAGGTGTTGTCCTTGATCAACGCATGACTGGTGCTGCTCATTTTAATTATATAGCTCAAAAATGTGAGAAAGGAGTTAATGTTCTTAGGTCACTTTCGGGTGCTTGGTGGGGCTCTCATCCTTATTGTCAAAAATTATTATATAACGCCTTAGTCCGTAGCCATATAGACTATGGTTCATTTATCTTTGAGCCATGTAATAAAGGTGGGTTAGAAAAACTTAATTTGATACAGGCTAAATGCTTGCGTATTGTTATGGGAGCCATGAAATCGTCACCTAAAAATGCCCTCCAAGTTGAATGCGTCAAACCACCTTTAGACTTACGCCGTCAATTTCTTGCTGACAGATTTATTTTTAGATCTATACAATTAAACTCTCATCCTTTGTTTCCCCTTTTAGAATCCCTGTCCGCTAAAGTTACAATTGATAGATACTGGGCTCAAAAGATTCCTCCTAGAATTGTAACTAGTTTCCAAAAGTATAAGGAGCTAAGATGTCCAGTACCTCAAACTATGATCCACCCATTGTTTGAGCATAACTTTGATGCTCTTATTTTCAAACCGAGGGTGATCTTGGATTTTGGTATTAACAAACACGATGTGGGTGCTAATACGAAATTCCAACAAATAATATATGAACATTGGCAAGAGTGGCTTCCTGTATATACAGATGCTTCAAAGTTAGATTTAAACAGTGACTTAGGCGCTGCTGTTTGGTTACCAAAATACAACGTAGTATTAAGTTTTAAGGTTCCTCCTCAAACTACAGTCTTCACGGGTGAAGCTATTGCTATACTTGAGGCTGTTTCATATATCGAATCCCATCACCTCGATAAGGTCCTGATATTCTCGGACTCTAAAAGTTGCTTAGAATCCTTAGCAGGTAACATTTTTAAAAATAAGTATCAGAATTTCTCAATAATTTTGCAAATTAAAGAAATTCTCTTCTCTTGCTTCAATCAAGGATTAGAGATAGTTCTGATTTGGATTCCTGGGCATTGTGGTATCGCAGGTAACGAAAGTGTTGACGCATGGGCAAAGGACGCTGCAAGGTCCGGTTCTTTGAATCATTATTTGATCCATGCCAGGAACTTAGTTCCATTAGCAAAAAGGCATCTTTCAGAATCATGGAATGAGCAATGGTCTAATGATCTCCGCAAAGCAAAATATTACAGATCAATACAACCAAAAATCCCTAAAAAGCCTTGGTTTTTTCACTATCGACGAGCCAACAAACAGGTTACTTCTACGATTTGTCGTCTACGTTTAGGGCATGTTTGTACACCTGTACATTTGGCAAAACTCAGAGTACGGGATCACTCAATTTGTGAATGTGGCCTGGATGAAGGTTCTGCAGACCACATATTTTTTAACTGTAGCAAATACCCAATATCTTTATATGATATTTTGCCAATTAAAGTCCCTCGTCCAATTAACTTCCAATCACTTCTGACCAATTTCGAGCCCCGCGTTATTAACCTGTTGTGTAAATATATAAAAAGTTATAATATTAAATTATAAGTGTCTTAGTCACATATATATCATAGTACAATTTAATTTTTTAATGTCTTGTCTGATAGTATTCATGTGATTTTGGGAAATTATATATTGCTTTTGTTTGTGATGTCAATATGTTAGTCTATGGTTTCTATAAATATTTTTAATTATTATTAATAGAATAAATTTGGACTCTGGTTTTACATGTACTAACACACTAACTAGTTATATATATTAATTATTAATGTATTATAAATATATCTCACATATATTTGTGTTTGTCATGCAGGTTAACTAATCTCACCGACCAATCTCTTCAAAAAGTTGCTATCTAAAAATATTTTAACTCATTCATGTTGTTTTTTCCACTACGCTGACATTGGCGGAATTACTGCTAACATCGAAAGCAGTAAAAGTGCCATAAACCAAAGAAGAAGAAGAAGAGAACCATGAAATATGAATTAATAGCGCTTTATTTTGATTATTCTGCAATAAAATATTTGTTTAATTATTAACAAATAATAAGAATGTGTGGTATTTTATGCGAAATTCGACGATCCAATCATTCAATCATAAATGTTAGTAAATGTATGAATATCATATAATTTATAAAATTCATAAATTTTAACAAAATCTATAACTTTTAGGATGAAGAGATTATGCAGCGAATAAGGAATAGAGGCCCGGATTGTATGAACTCTACTCACCTGGTTTTAAGTAATGATTTAAGTTTATATTTCTGTAGTTCTGTTTTGTGGATGCAAGGTGTATGTCCTACTCAACAGCCTGTTCAAAATGAGCAAGGAGTTCTTTTATACAATGGTGATATTTTTCACCATACCTGGGACAATCAAATGAGTGACACACAATATATAATGGAAAAGTTGAGTAATGTAAGTATAGTAAGGAAAAGGGGATAAATCCAAAAATAAAGAAAATAATTTATTGCCTGATTAAACTGATTGAGGGGATGCATTATCTTGAATTACAAGCTTAATCACTGGGAAGTGAGAAATAAGATTGAAGATACTAAAAACAAAGCTGCCAAATTAAATTATACTGTTTTAATTTTATTTATATATATTATTTAGAAAAAAAGAGGAATAAAATATATATTTATATTTATATTATAGTTATAATTGAACACAATTAAACATAGTACATTTTTATTTTTGATTTTCTTTTAGAGTCATTCTACAGAAGAAATAATATCAGAGATAAAAAAGTTGAATGGGCCATTTAGTTTAATCTATTATGACAAGATTTGTCAAAAGTTATATTTTTCAAGGGATAGAATTGGAAGGAACTCTTTGCTTTTCCACAAATCCACCTATTCCTTCGTTATAAGTAATGTCTTGGGTGAGTTCTAATTAAGCAATATTTAATTACTTCCCTTTATTTTTAAATAATAATGTAACATATTAATAAAAACACCTGAAAAAAAAATAAAAATTACTTTTTCCTCTTACAATTAAAACTAACTTATTACATTATTAATAACTGGTAATTTTGAAAATAAAATATTTAAAAAATAACAATTTTTTAATAGTCCACTAAAATATGGTACATGCTTGTTTCCCAGAGTAAGAATTACTCTACAAGCAAACTAAGAAATTAATAAATAAAATTAAGAATAAAAAAAACTAAATTAATTGGCAGATCAAGAATAATCAAATAGAACAAAAAACTTTTAGAATTAGTATAATATTAGTATAGTTAAAAAATTAAAGCAGCTGTAGTTTTTCACTTTGTTGACATATTTCTGAAACGGATTGAAAATATCTTTTTATAAGTGTCAGTGTAAGTGTGTTCTGTATATTTTTACAGGCTTAACTAACACAAAATATAGTTAACTCACTCTCGAATGCAAATGATCAAAAATATAAACTATTATAAAATGTTTCATGAATGAATTTAGAAAAACATCAGACCAACTTATATCTAGGAGGTCTATGAATAATTAAATTCTTTGTTTAAGGTAGAAAATATACATGCATTGAAGTACCAGCTTTCTACATTTATAATTTGGATTTGAAGTCCAATATCATAAATTTATACACATGGGAAAGTGCAATGTTACACAACACATACTCTATTGAAGAATGGCTGCAAATTGTTGAGGAGCAACAAAATTTACCTGATGATGAATTTGTTTTCAATTTTGATGAGACACTAAACTTGAATGATGAGGTATATTTTGGGTATTATCTTAATTTTCGACTATAAATAAAATATATCACATTATACATATATATTTTCTATTTACCTTATCACAGATTATAGCGAAATAATTTTATTATTATTTTTGTCATATTAGAGTTATTATATAGTAAACTAGTTGTACTCGTGTCTCAGTTCACGTTTACTTTAAAATACCCTCAATTATATACATTTACATACTACACATTTTTTGTTTTTTTTTTTAATTATTTTAAGAGGATATCAATTTTGAGTTTGAATATACAGTAAGCTTATTAATTGTGGGCAGTTTGATTTGTCATTGACGATTTTAGATAAAACACTGAATCTAACATCTAGATTTTAGGACTTTCATGTTGATATATTTTAATCTTTCAACATCAATGTTTTAATTCATTCATATGGTCTGATGATTTTAATTCATTCATTTATGATGATGAATGCTCAATTTTTCAATTTTCAGGACAATGTTATTAAAGATATAGAAAACCTTTCTATAAAACATCATGATAAGATCATGATGATGAGAAATTTACTGGGGAACCCTATTATATTGAAAACTGTAAAGAAAATTACAGACTTATTAGAAAATAGTGTTAAAGTTCGAGTGGAAACACAACCAAAAAAGTGTAAAGTTTGCATTAAAAATGAAAATAGATGCACTCATTGTACGGTAGGAATATTATTCTCTGGTGGTTTAGACTGTACGATTTTGGCCATTCTTGCTGATAAATTTTTGCCAAGAGATGAACCTATAGATCTTATTAACGTTGCTTTTAAAACAAAAGCCAATGGTACTTATGAGGTTCCAGATAGAATTACTGGAAGACAGTCATTTGAAGAACTCAAAAGTATATGTAAATCAAGGTTAGTATTTTATGTTAAAATTAATTTTAAATTATTATTATACAATTTTATTTACAATTGTGTATTTATTATATTTAAGGCAGTGGGTATTTCGTGAAGTGGATGTATCTAAAGAAACACTAGACATTTATCAATCATCTACAATTGGAGATTTAGTTTACCCACGACATACAATACTGGATGAAAGTCTTGGTTCAGCATTATGGTTTGCTGCAGGTGCAGGCTTGAATGACTTTAATTCATCATCTTGCAGGGTAAAACAGTAAAAATAGAATTTATGTGGCTAAACTTTTATTTTAAAACTTTATTTATTTATGTTTTTAGATTTTATTGCTTGGCTCTGGAGCTGATGAGTTATTTGGTGGTTACATGAGGCACAGAATTGCTTTTAAGCGTTTGGGTTGGTCAGGATTATCGAGAGAACTCCAGTTAGACTGGAAGCGAATATCATTTAGAAATCTCGCAAGGGATAATAGAGTTATATGTGACCATGGTAGACAACCAAGACTGCCATATTTAGATGAAAATCTTGTTGATTATGTTGTAGAACTGAAGCCATGGCTCAAGTGAGTGTGTATAAATGCCTTACATAAAAATATGGGATGCAAACTTGATGTTGGCTATTGGTAGGGTACATAGTTTTAAGAAACAATGGATGTTGAAGGTAAGGTATTGAATAGTGATCTTGCGCCACAATTTTGTTAGAACTACATCTAGTTTTTCATACTTCTCTAAAAGTTTCACTGTTCGGTACTACCAACCTCCAATGTCCATGTCTACTAGTAGATGTCTTCTAAATATTTATAGGTTATAAAAATTAAATTTCATGGGCATAAATGAAATTATTTTTTTAATTTGTAGATGCTTTCCGAAATTAGAAAGTGGAATTGGTGACAAGCTGATGCTACGACTGGTAGCACTTCACATTGGATTGAAGCAGGTTGTAACTTTTCCAAAAAGAGCTTTGCAGTTTGGATCAAGAATAGCAAATAACAAACAAAAGGGCAGCGATGTATCTAAAACATTTAAAAACAATTGATATCTTATTATGTTGAAATAATTACTTTTTTTAATACTCTTTTTTATATTAAAACTTTGCTAAAAAATAAGAGATATCTATTATGTTTCATTTGTATAATAGCAGAAATCCATTAATGTAGCCATTTGCCAACAATCTTATTTTTCCAAAAGTGGGATTAGTGTATTGATTTTGAATAACTAAAGATAAATGATGATAGTTATTCGATAAAATTGCCCCGCTGGCAAATATAAACAGAAGTAGGTAGTGCAAAAATGTAGACAAGGAGGATTGGTTTCCATCAAATTACTAAATTGGTTGCATGCATTTATGTTCGTAAAAAAAGTGTTATTGTTCCTAGATAATTCATCACAATAGATTAAGTTATGTCACATTGACTGGCCCGTTGGCGCAGTGGGTAGTGACCGTGCCTTCAATTCTACGGGTCACGGGTTCGATCCCGCCCAAGGCCAATGTTTTCTATAAACATTTTGGTGGTTCTTCTAACCTAGATGTGTATTTGTATTTAAAATTATATATATAATACATTTGCCAGGTGTCCGTCACCCATAATATGCAAGTGTCCCATATATTTATAAAAAAAATCTTAAAACGCATATTTATATTAGTTAAATATACCTACACTGTAGTCTGACTTCGTTTAACATCTTCTTTATTTTATCTGAGATTTTCTCTATGGTCTGTAGACTGTAACTGTACTGGTACTCTGCATAGACTACAACTAAAATAGTACTCTGTAAAAACAATTGCAAAAAGTGAAAACTTATTAATTTGATTATTTTTAATTTTTGTATGTAATGATATATTGAACAAAATAAACTATGACTTCAAACGAAAAAGATACGGATAAAAATGAAGATGCGCCAGAAGAAAATCCCGAAACAGAGAATACAGAAGAAAATGATAAGCTTTTGCTTAGTGAATACCTAACCAACCTTGAAGCAAGAATTAAAAACAAGTCGGATTTACGAAATCAAAATTTAAACTGCGTCCGTCCACCAGACAATTATTTTTCTAAACTGGATTCCGGGTTAAAGAAAAATACAACCTTTGTTAAGAAGTTAAAATCTTTTACTGCCTCACAGTTGGATGCACTTTCAAAAGATTTGAGTGCGCTTAATCTGACAAAATATATCTCAGAGGTAGCTGCAGCTATCGCTGAGGCAAAGCTTAAAATGTCCGATATTCCAGCAGCGATAAACCTTTGTTCCATGTTACATCAAACATATTCTGAGTTTGCTACCTTTTTTTTCGAAAATTGGCAAAAGATTTTAACATTTAAAGCTACTGACAAGATAACTAACTCATCCAAATTGCGAGTGGATTTACGTTTCTATGCAGAACTTATAGCTGTTGGTATCTTCACTAACAAAACAGGACTTCCTCTTCTAGGAAATGTGCTATCAGTGTTGATAAATATGGATAAAGAAGAGCATAACAACATTTCTATTTTGTTAACATTTTGTAAACATTGTGGAGAAGACTATGCTGGGTTAATTCCAAAAAAGATTAAAGATACAGCTGAGGTAATGAGAGGTTTTATACCATTTCATAATTTAAAATGTAATGCATATAAACATAAATCAGGTATTTTTTCCAGAAATATGATGTTTGTATCTCATAACTCTAATACTTTTTGTACCTGCAACACCATGTGTAAAGTGTTAAAATTTAAAATATTCACATTTAATTTAAAGAAAAGATTAAAAAGTCTTTTGCTATATTTGTATTAAAAAAGGAATTTATGTTCTATATGTATATGTAGATATACCAGTATATCAATATGATTCCAGTGGGTTTCTGAATGAACATATAACTTTAGCTTAGAGCTTGTCAGCTGTTTTGTAAGATGTTTTACATATAATAGAAAACAATACACAAATGTGTTTCATACATATGTCTATTTATAAACTTTCAATTATTTACTTTTATGTTTTATTTCCCAGAAACACAATGTTACTGTTCCTAGGAATACTTTTTTGCCTGCTGAGAAACACACAGTTGTCAGGAGTCTACTTAAGGATTATTTCCTTTCACTCACAAAACATTTGTTAGCAGAGAGAACTCAATTACAAGCTCTTCATGTGGCTAATCAAAGGACATTACATACTAGAGGGGAACTGTCACAGGAGAGAAAAGACCAATTAGAACAACATCAGGTAATTGTGGTATTTATATGTAGAAGTTTAAAGCCTTTGAACCAGATGTAGTTTGGTTGAAACTAATTGTAATTGTACACTTTTGTGTACAATGTGTGGGATCTCTTTTCTATATTGTGTTATGGTCCTATTCTGAGTATGGGGACTTTAAGTCTAATGTAGATTTACCTACACATAGGATAATTTATTCTGAATATGTTAAAAAAAATTCCCTATACTATTTGTATATCTTTTTGTATGTGTATTTTTTTGGAAAAAAATATTGATTACCTTGCACATATTTACCTCATATTTTTGTATCTATTATTATTTAAGCATTTGACTGTTTATCAATGTGACTTATTCACACTCAGATCTCAGATTATTGTGCTCAATTTTATTAAAAAATTATTAAAAATTCTAATTTATGTATGCTCTATTTAAACAATGTTACTGTTTTTTTTTTAAATATATTTTATTATTACAATAAATAAGATTATATGCTCCCATATTCTTTTGTAGGCAACATATGATAAGTTATTACTGGGAGCACAAAACTTTGCTGAGGTGCTAGGAGAAGAATTAGGGGAAGCTGGGGAGCCTCCAAGTCTATCATTTACTGTAATAGAGACACCAGGTACTGTGACCATTGGTGGCAATGAAGAGTTAATTATGCAAGCTGGAACTGATCCCTGGCAAGATGAAGATACTCGAACCTTTTATACCAGTCTTCCAGATCTAAAGGTTTTCATGCCAAATTATCAAGTGAAAGAAGTAAGAGTTATGTCTTTGTTATTGTTAAATATTATATTTTTTTATTTCAAAAGTTGGTTTTTGTGTAAATAGATCATATTGGACATCATTTTCTTTTTTTTAATCAAATCTCAAAACTATTCAGACAATCAAGAGTAAACCAGAAACTGTAACTGAAGAAATGCTAGATGAGGATTTAAAAGAAGATGAATTAAGTGATAGTGAGGAACCTATAGTTGTGGCTGAAGTGGAGCAGGAAGAAACACAACCAACCAATATTTCAAACAAGTAGGTTTCCTTTATTAGCTTAAGTTATGGTACACAATATAACAGTTTATTTTACACAAAACAATAAATAAAAATGTATCGTTTAGTAAGAAGAAACCTCATAACAGATTTTATTTTATTTTCAGATATGCTCTTGATTCGTTTTTAAATGAATTACCCAATTGCATAAATAGAGAATTAATAGATAATGCAGCTGTTGATTTTGTCTTAAACCTTAACACTAAAAATAATCGCAAAAAATTAACAAGGGTTTTATTCAGTGTTGCTAGGACAAGGCTTGATTTGTTACCATTCTATTCAAGATTTGCAGCTATACTCTATCCAGTTTTACCTGATGTTTGTGTAGATCTTTGCCAAATGTTAAAACAAGATTTCAAATATCATGTCAGAAAGAAAGATCAAATCAACATTGAGTCTAAGGTAAGATAATTACTTAAATTTAGTTAAATTAAATAAGTTAAAATTTCCATTCTTATGAAACTTGTTGGAAATTTTACAGATCAAAGTGGTAAGATTTATTGGTGAATTAGTTAAATTTGCCCTTTACTCCAAAATGGAGGCTTTATATTGCTTAAAAGTTTTACTACATGATTTCAAACACCATCACATTGAAATGGCATGTAATCTATTAGAAACTTGTGGGAGATACTTGTATTGTAATCCAGATACACATCAAAGGACTATGATATATTTACAGCAAATGATGAGAAAAAAGGTAATGTCAAATAATAATTTCTGAAATAGTTTTAGGATTATTACAAATATTTATTAACCTCAGTTTAGACTGTTTCAGCTTTAGATTCAAGATATGTCACACAAATTGAAAATGCATTTTATTATGTTTGTCCTCCTGAAACCCCTACACAACCAAAAGAAGAAGAGCCACCAATGCACCAATTTATAAGGAAAATTCTTCATGAAGATCTCCAAAAAAGTAATGAAGAAAAAATTCTAAGACTTATGAGAAAATTAAATTGGGATGATCCTGAAATATCCTCAGTAGCAATACAACATTTAGCTGGTGGCTGGAGAGTAAGAGCTAGCGCTAGAAGGGCACTGGCTCGTTTGACTGCAGAATTGGCTGCATGGCAGGAAGCAGTAGCACCAGCTGTTGTTGACACAATATTGGAAGAGATAAGAGTAACTATGGAAGATCCTCACCCTAGATATAATCAGAGAAGAATAGCCACTGTCAGATATCTTGGTGAACTGTATAATTATAAACTTCTGGATTCAAGAGATGTTTTCACAGTCCTATATTCCTTTATTACTTTTGGAGTAACAAATGATCACAGTAATGTGTCTCCACTTGATGCTCCTGATAATGTATTTAGAATAAGACTGGTATGTGCTTTACTTGAAACATGTGGAGCCTACTTCAATAGTGGGTCAAGCAAGAAAAGACTTGATTATTTTTTAATATTTTTCCAAAATTACTATTGGTTTAAATATTCTGATCCATTTTGGACAGATGATAATAAATTCCCCATATATGTAAAATATATCTATCAAGAATGTTTGACAAGCTTGAGGCCAAAGTTAACCTTATTTACAAGCTGGCAACATTGTAAAGATGCCATTGAAGAAATCAGGCAGACATTATACCCAGAACTGGGTGAAGAGGAACAATATGATAATGATGACCAAGGAGAAGACAGTGCTGCTGATGGCTTAAACACTATTATAGAGACAGATGATGAAACAGATAATCCAACAATGCTGGAAGAAAGTTCTGATGAAGACCCTACTACAGAGAATGCTGGTAACGACGAGATTGATGTTCAAGGAGAAGAAATTACGATAGAACCACGAAGACCGACACCTAAGCCGGTATATTTATATCTAACGTTTACAAGTATTTTGGAACACATGGTAGGTTTTAACATCATAATAAAATCTTAAATGTTATAGGTCGAGGATGTTGAATTTGAATCTGCCTTTGAAAAAATGGTCTTAGAAAACATTGCCGATAGGCAACGCGAAAACAGGCCACAACAAAGAGATATTGCAGTACCAATGACGTGTCGACAGACTACAAAAAAAACTTATGAACAATTATTGGTATGTAACATTAATTATAATCAAGGATGTCTGTTAGCGTGGGGGTTAGTATGATAACAATAATGAATTAATAATTTTTTTTGCAGCAGGGTAAAGAAGGTGTAGAATTTGTGTTGATGGTTAGGAAAGGAACAAAACCACAATACAAATCGTTCAATGCACCTCCAGAACTGGCAAGTAATCTACAACAACAGGCCTTAGCAGATAAGCAAGAAATGGAGAGAGTAAAACGGTTTGTAAAAAACAAAAAATATTTTTGCTACAGTATTTCACCATCATCATTCTCCTGCCCTTATCCCACTCTAAGTGGGGTCGGAGCAACATGCTACAAACATGTTGTCACGTGATTTGGTTTCGTATTTTACGACCGGCCGCATGCCTGACGTCAACTAACCTTAGTCGCCTTTTAAGACACCTCGGTAAGAAATGAGAGTGATCTATTCTATGTAGCCGGATACCACAGGGCATATACCTTAGTCATCTCTTATGACACCTTGGTAAGAAAGAAGGGTGGTCTATTCTATTCTGCCGGATACCACACCCGATGCTACAATATTTCATAAATATTTTTTTTGTACATTTTTAGTTTAACGCTAAATATATCAGAGAGGCAAGAAGAAGAAGAGTACAGTGCAGAAAGCGGTGGAGGGTCTGGAGGAAGTGGCAATCCTAACAGAGGTCAGCATGTTCGTCAAAAATATCAACATCCTAAAGGAGCCCCCGATGCCGATCTTATATTCGGGCCCAAAAAATTCAAATAAATATATAAAATTTTTAATAAATTCTGTTAATGTTATAAAATATATAATGGACTAGAATTGTTTTATTTTTTAAACGTATAAAATACCCATGCAACGTTATTGACATCTACAAAGTTGTGTAATCTAACAATTAACCCTAATTAAAGAATTACGTAGTTGTATAAGAGAAACATGTGTTGTCATTTTTTCCGGTAACTTTTTCCTTTTAAATAGGACAAAAATCTTTTTGCTTAGTTCCACGACATGACTAGTCAGTAGAGAAATAATAATGGATAATAACTCAAAATATTTATCTTATTAACTCTTATTATTTTAGTATTAGTACAATTTCTTAATAATTAACGATAAATACATATATAAAAATATCGTCAGACTTCAGTTTGTGGTTTCTGTGTCAAATCAAATTGTGAGTCTGTCTGAAGATAAAAAATAATGTTAATAGGTGTAATTTGTTTTTGGGGGCATATGCATCTCAATCAATAACATTCAATGTGAATTTCCTAGATATTTTCGATTTATCTTATATATTTCTTTATTTTAAAAAGATGAGAATCCAAACACAGAGCAATAAAAAAAAGCAAATTCCGCGCGTTTTATGTTTACAGTTTACACTTTACAATAAAAACTGTTCAAAGACTACAGTGAAACTGTTTTAGTTTGTGAATAAAACAAATATTTATAATGGTTTAGACAAATATTTTTATTAAAATTAAAAATTCTTTTTGAGAAAATAAGGTATCGGAAATTGTTCGCAAGGAGCCCGGTATAATCAGGATAACCTAGAAAAATGGCCGACGAAGATTTTAGTAAACTTTTACAACAAGCAGAACAGTTAACGACAGAAATCGAAGGTAATGAAGAACTCCCAAGGGTTGAACGGTCTTTGGGTCAAGTTTTAGAAGCCTCTCATGAACTATATACAAGAGTAATTCAGTCTGGCGCTAATGATATACAAGCGTAAGTTATTTTTTAGTTATTTTTTTTCATTTAAATTTATGTGGTATTGTTTGAAATATTGTTTTCTATTATAGACATCTCTTATTTGGTTCAAAAGGGATTGATCTCCAACAAATATCACAGAAATTAGAAACATTATCTTCCAAAAGAACATTTGAACCACTGCAACCTATTGCAGATTCTGATATTGAAAGCTTTTTGAAGAATGAGAGAGAAAATGCAATATTGTCTCTAATTGATGAGGTTAACAAAAATGTAAGTCCATTGTTAATTATAGTAAAGTGATGAAAAGTTTGATTTGATGAAATATTATATTTTTTTTTAAGAACAATTACCAAAATTACAAAAGATGTCCAATCAATTCCAATTTTTACAATGTTCTAGTCTTTGCAAACCACTGAGGATCAAAACTGGGAACACATGCTCTCTGAATGGAATAAAGAAAAAATTAAATTAATGAATGCCATGATAGGTCCATCTCAGAATTGGCTTGATCTTAAAAGAACACCAGAACCACTTAGTATTGCAGACACACCAAAGAAATTTGGTCATTCAATGTTAGATGGTACTGAAGCAGCATATGCTAGACAAGTACAGCAGTATAACAAGTACATTTCACATGGTGCCAAACCAAGAACAGCATTGCATCAAAAATTTGCCCAAGTGGCTGAAGAGCTTAATGATCCTGTAAGTTGCTTTAATTTTTGTTACCTTACAAAATGTTACTGTACAACAGAAATCTGTTACAGAAAATCTGGTCATTCATTTTTATTTTATAAAAAAAATTGGTGAACATATTATCAATAAGATGACATATAATAAATAAATCAATATTTTCACATTGACTCTTATGGCTGATAAGATAAATTTTATATGTATCTTTTCACTTTCCTTTTTGCCATTTATGTAAAAAGAGATGCTATCATAAAAAGAGATTAGACAGAAAGAGAGGACAAATTATATAAAATATTTTAAATGATGCTATGTTATAAAGTAAATTGAAAATATTATATATTACTTACAGAAAGTCACAGAGATGTGGGAGATAATTAAAACCATGGCTAATATCCCAGCTCTTGTCAGAGATGAAGATCCTTTGAAAGCTAGGGGAAATCCAACAATACAACAGTGCCTCATATCTCAAGGAAAAAAATATTTAGAAAAGAGGTATAAATATCCTTTATAGTTTAAGTGTGGTTTTGAAATATTATAAAAAAATAAAAAATAAAATAAAATAAGCCTTTATTGCTAATTAAATACTATTTTTACATAAAAAAATACATACTTTTGCCTTCTTAACTACTACATTGAATTACTAATATAATAGTCGGCAACCGGTGTTACTTCTTCCATAGCTTGTCTTTTGACAAAAGCCTCCTCTAATGTCTTCCACTCAGTGCAATTCCTTGCTATTCTCTACCACAATGGTCCTGCTGTGTCCCTAATATCATCTTCCCAGCGTTTGGTCTGTCTACCTCTGTTTCTTTTACTTTGTCTTGGGTACCATTCTGTTACTGACTTAGTCCATTTCTCTTTATTTTTTCTCAACATATGTAACCTGTCCATCGCCATTTTAATTCCCTGTATACTTTGTCGGCTTGCCTGAATTTCGTTCTTTTTTTATGTCTTATATCCTTATTCTATCTCTTCTTTTTACTCCAGCTACACTTCTCTCTATTGAATTTTGACACACTTTAATTTTGATCAGCATCTGTTCTGTTAGTATTCACTATACTTAGTGTAAAAGTTGGTTGCACTAGCAGGTATATATTATCACACTTACTATTTTATATTATTATCTATACTAATATATAAAGCTGAAGAGTTTGTTTGTTTGATTGATTGATTGATTGATTGATTGATTGATTGATTGATTGATTGATTGATTGATTGATTGATTGATTGATTGATTGATTGATTGATTGATTGATTGATTGATTGATTGATTGATTGATTGATTGATTGATTGATTGATTGATTGATTGATTGATTGATTGATTGATTGATTGATTGATTGATTGATTGATTGATTGATTGATTGATTGATTGATTGATTGATTGATTGATTGATTGATTGATTGATTGATTGAGAGGAGCAGCAATAAAAAATATTGCAAAAATGGCAAAACTCGCTTTCCTTGCGTACGCTAAATAAACAGTGAGAGTTATTAAAAAATCATGTATTACAAAATTGTTCCCCTCTAAAAGTTCTTAATAAAAGTCCGCGACAGCATATGTCTAGCTATTAAAAGTAGCCCACTTTAACCATAATTATGTTGTTTTATGGTTTACTCAAATAATAAGACTGCATTCCACGCGAACGAAGTTGCGCTTACAAACTAGTTAAATATAAAATAAATAAATTAAATGTGCAATTTCCTACTGAAGTTTGATTTATTTGTCTGAAACCAGATACAAACAGTACATGAGTGATGTCGTGCGAGCGAACCCAGCAGCTGCATTAAGAGGTGGAGAACCTGGAACCTTTCCACTGGTGCGAGGTTTTGTGGGGCTCCGTCTCCAAGGGCAGAACGTTCAGGGTCTCACTGACGGTGTTATCGATGACCGACCACTGTGGCCGATGGTCTATTACTGCTTACGATGCGGCGACGCTAATGCGGCTTTGTATTGTTTGAGAAAAGCTGGGTTTGTATGTTTTGTTTAATTAATACATTCACAATAATTATGTCATAATACTCCACAAAGTAACACCTAATTCTATAAATTATATATGTCCCATATCTTTATTTTTGTTATATCAAAAAATATATATTCATTTCTTATTGTAACTACAAATATTTTAAAATGTAAGAAATTGTTTACAATAATGACAAATAATACACACAGTGTATTTGCAATTGCGTGTATGCACCTATGACAGGGGTTTGAATTGATAGTTATAGGTAATTATTAGAGAGTTAATTCTCACCACAATTTCAAAATATAAAAATAAATCTATTAAGCTTGAATTTTTAAATTTAATATTTCCATACCAGGCATGAAGGTGTGCAAACATAACGACTTAAAAACGCACATTTTTCAGGGCAGCAAGAAATAGCTTTATATTTAGTATTCATTTAAGAGAGTTATTGAAATATTTATTTTACATAACAAAAGATTTAATATATCACTATAATTTACTGTTTTAGTCGAGACCAGGAAGAATTCATAGCTGCCCTAGAGGATCATATAAGAGATCCTGAGAAGGGCTTGAGTGACAAACAGCAAACGGAAATCAACTTAAAATACAGACTACAGATTCGTCTTTCAACAGATCCATATAAAAAAGCGGTAAGTGGCATGATAACTGTTTAGACCAGAATTCTATATACATATAGCATTAGAGAAGAGATGCTTCTGCGAGCACCGCATTTCGCACCCTGAGCGATGCTTTAAGGCACGCCTGTCTTCCCTGATGACGCTGTAAAAGCCATTATTCGGGCTAACAACTAAATTTACTATATAAGTTCTGAAAAAAATGTTTTTTGTGTTGATTTTTATTAAAAAGAATTAAAACAAACCTTTATTGAAATTTATTTAAACGGGCCCGAGATTAATGAGCCTATCACTGGTTCTGTAATTCATAATGTTCCTCTTACCAAGAAGAACCAGCAAGTATTCAGCAAGAAGAACAGCGTTCAATAGGTTGACTACACAAAAGCTCATTGATAACAAATAAGCATATAAATTCAAACGCTTATATTTTCATAAAACTAAAACATGCTGTTTGGTATCCGGCTGAGTAGAATAGAACACCCTCATTTCTTACCGAGGTGTCGTCAAAGGCGGCTAAGGTAAGTTGACCCATCGTGTGGTATCTGGCTGAGTAGAATAGATCATCCTCATTTCTTACCGAGATGTCGTAAAAGGCGACTAAGGTGAGTTGACGCACCGTGTGGTAGCCGGCTGAGTAGAATAGACCGTCCTCATTTCTTACCGAGGTGTCGTAAAAGGCGACTAAGGTGAGTTGACCCGCCGTGTGGTATCCGGCTGAGTAGAATAGACCATCCTCATTTCTTACCGAGGTGTCGTAAAAGGCGACTAAGGTGAGTTGACCCAACGTGTGGTATCCGGCTGAGTAGAATAGACCATCCTCATTTCTTACCGAGGTGTTGTAAAAGGCGACCAAGGTGAGTTGACCCACCGTGTGGTATCCGGCTGAGTAGAATAGACCATCCTCATTTCTTACCGTGGTGTCGTAAAAGGCGACTAAGGTGAGTTGACCCACCGTGTGGTATCTGGCTGAGTAGAATAGACCATCCTCATTTCTTACCGAGGTGTCGTAAAATACGACTAAGGTAAGCTGACGTCAGGTAGGCGGCCGATCGTAAAATACGTAGCCACATCATGTGATAACACGTTTGTAACATGTTGTGCAGACGCCACTCAGAGTGGGATAAGGACAGGATGATGATGATGATGATGATCATAAAACAAAACTTTATTTACTAGGTGTACTGCGTGGTGGGATGTTGTGACGTGAGCGACGAGCACTCTGAGGTAGCTCGCACTGCAGATGATTACCTGTGGCTTAAGCTTTCCGTCATCAAATCACGGACAAATGAGTCTCAATCATTCACGTATTCCGATTTGCAGAAAATGATTTTAGAAGAATATGGTATGTTTACATTGACATTGACAGTTTACAAGTGTCAATGTTCAGTTCAGTTCAGTTCTTGAATTTATAGCTTCCAGGAGTGTCTTGTCACTATTTAGTTCGCCAATGTCACGTATGAAACGAGCCCAGAAGGTCTTGGATCGTAACATCTTCACTTTCTCACTATTAACCTTGTAATATAACAGAACTAACTACTTTGCTATAATCCGCACGGGTTAAGTGAATGCATGCAAAGCCAATGTGTATGAAGCAGGCAAAATCTACGTACCTTATACATGCAGGACAAGCCACCACATGCACCCCAAGGCGCAATTCACCAGCAACAACACACACAAAAGCAGCACACACACCCACCACCACAATCTCGACGATCGTTTCGCCCCGAAACCGAAGCATCATCAGGAGGATAGGCTCCACGACACAAATCGTAATGCGCCGCGCTACCCATACAAGCAGTCTTAAATAGTTCAACTCCCACCAATACCCTCCCCTCCGAACACATGTAGCAAAACGGAATTAGATACATTTACTTGCTCGTTCATTAAGTGACCATTGTTATTTTTTATTATCTCAAGTTGCTCTAACGTATTGAGTCGGAGGCCCTTATCACAAGTGTGGAGAATATGAAATGAATGGTCATTAGGCACTTTATGTCCGCTTTCCAGCAAAATCATTTATTAAACTTGTATTAATTCACTATTGGCTTTCAGCTCGACTTCACTAATCGACTCAAAAATACACTTTAACTAGAAATCACGTTAACGACGACAATCGACAGACTCTCGACAGAATCTGAACAGAATCTCCCTAATTACGTCAAGTTTCACCTTAAGGCAATCCCCACTTACATGAAATGTCCCTTCCCTCGCTATCGATCACTTAAGAACCCCGCATCCGGTATTAACAACAACACAGACTGTCTACTTGACTATTACTGACTATACTACTTAACTGACTATTTCCTATTCCAACATTTTTAGTGTCTGTTACGTAGGATGGAAGAATCACGTTTATAAACTTTTGATCGGTTAAAATTTGTATTGGTCGGTTTAATTTGACACAGTGGAAATAGGCAGAATTTCAAGTTAAACCTTCACCTAAAACAACACAGACAAAACAACATATAATGTTTACGATCACGACATCGTTCGCACCTATTAAAACAATTTAACTCTTTATCTACCCTCAAAAATGGAATGTTTTATTTTAAAACGGATTTTTTTTAACTACACAACTCATGGCCTGTAATAGTGGCACAACTTTAAAAAACACCTGTTTGGACTAAAAATATATGTAAATGTTAAATTAAACATTTTCAGCAGCAATACCGGCAAAACTCATAATTCAATTGGGCCACTTGTTTAAGCATTGTTTGTGCAATTTCTTTAACAATTAAAAATTTAAACCTATTTATGTCAACTTATGATTTGTTGAGTTCCGCTGTGTGGTACCCGGCTGAGTAGAATAGACCACCCTCATTTCTTACCGAGATGTCGTAAAAGGCGACTAAGCTAAGTTGACGTCAGGCAGGCGACCGGTCGTAAAATACGTAGCCAAATCATTTGACAACATATTTGTAACATGTTGTGCCGACCCCGCTTAGAGTGGGATAAGGGCAGGAGGATGATAAATACGGGGTAAAAAAAAATTGGATTATATTAGCATTATTTTTGTATTACGGACCTCCACCTTATTCAATAAATTATATAATATAAATTATTACTAACTTAGTTCTACGATTATATACCCTTCAATGTTTATTATGTTAAAAACTATTTAACTCGTAATAACTAATCTCTATCTAAGCAAATTTTCAACAAATTATGTGTGAAAGGTGTTTTTGCCTGTTACTATGTAGAGTGGGATAAGGGCAGGATGATGATCAGGTTTATGATATAATTTTTTATGCGTTATGCGAGCGTTATGTTACCCCTGGTCTAAGTTGGAATCGTATCAAATTTCATCAATATTACGTCTATCACGTCAAATGCCGTTGGATTTGACGAAATAAGTCGTAAGATGATAATTTTAGTTCTTGATGTTGTGCTACCTTCCCTCACTCATATCATAAACTTTTCTTTGTCTTCCGGTACATTTCCTGTACTTTGGCGCAAAGCTTTTGTTCTTCCTCTCCCAAAGGTTTCCTGTCCTACATTACCTTCTCACTACCGTCCCATTTCCATCTTGCCTTTCCTTTCTAAGGTGCTGGAATCCGTTGTGTTTCATCAACTTTCTCTGCATCTTACAAAATACGACTTGTTGGATCCTCTCCAATCTGGTTTCCGTGCCGGCCATAGTACTATTACGGCGTTATTAAAGGTGACTGAAGATATTCGGTATGGCATGGAAAACAAACTTGTCACTATACTAGTGCTGATAGACTTCAGCAACGCATTTAACGCAGTAGACCATGATTTGTTACTTGCATTCCTGAATCATCTTAATTTGACCGCTTGTGCTTTGAAATGGTTTTCTTCTTATCTTCAAGGACGCCGGCAGTCGGTTCGCGTTGGTCAGTCACACTCTGACTGGTGTGAATTGGATGCCGGTGTTCCTCAGGGTGGAATATTATCTCCACTACTTTTTTCTTTATTTATAAATTCCATAACTTCCATCTTATGTTGTCAGTACCATCTTTATGCCGATGACTTGCAGCTTTATATACAAAGTAATGTCGATGAACTGGAGGACGCTATTAATACTTTTAATGGAGAATTGTCCAAAATATCATTATGGTCAAAACAGTATGGTATTATGGTTAACCCTTCTAAGTGCCAGGCCATTATAGTGGGAAGCCCTCGTCAGCTTTGCAGACTTGATACACAATCCCTGAACAAGCTTTATTTTAACAATATCATCATTCCATTTACTACCACCGTTAAAGATTTAGGCATAACAATTGATAAAACTCTAAGCTGGAATTATCAAGTCCAAGAGGTTTCTCGTAAGTTTTACTGCATGCTGCATTCTATGATGCGTCTAAAAAATTTTTTATCTATTAAATCTAAAATACACCTAGTTAATATGTTATTATTACCAATAATCGATTACGGTGATGTGTGTTACCCAGATCTGAATGCTGATCTTCTCAATAAACTTGATCGGCTACTAAACACTTGTATCCGTTTTATTTTCAATTTACGGAAATATGATCATGTGTCTCAATACCGTGCACAGCTCAATTGGCTTAGCATTCGCCAACGCAGGCAGCTGAGGACACTTTGCGTAGTATTCTCTATATTTAACAACTCTCTTTACCCTGACTATCTGAAACGCAAATTTGTACTTAGGTCTGCTGGGCACATCTATAAAGCCTTGCGATCTACTGATACTCTTCTAGTCTCGATTCCTACCCACAAGACTGGTTTTATTGGTCATTCTTTTCAAATGGAAGCTATACAGTACTGGAATGCTCTGCCTGAACAAATTAGGAGAGCACCTACTAAAGATTCTTTTAAACGACAGGTGAAAGACTGGCTTTTAAAAAATGCGGTGTAGTATATTCTTATTATTTAATTAGTTTTATTATATATAACCTATTTATTCTTATTTTACGTTTTTAATGCCATTAATGATTCTCACACTCATATGCACTCATGACTTATATATACATATTGTTTTAGTTTATGATATATATATATATATATATATATACATATATTGTTTCCTAAGTTTTATTATTACTACTTCATTGTCATATTATAGCACGCCTACATACGTTTTTTATTCACTCCTGAAGGTTGGCTGGGAGATAATGCTTAAGGCATTAAGCCCACCTTTTGTGCAATTATTTGTATATGCATATATTGTAGTTGCTCAATAAAGTTTAATAAAAAAAAAAAAAAAAAATATTGGTCCATTGGATCATTAATGAAAGGGTAAAATATAGACAGACAGACTTTCGCATTAATAATATGATATGGATATATTATTTTGATCTATGAAGTTAATTGTAATTAATATTACTTTCTATGATTATGAAATATAGAAAGTTACAAAACCAAGTATATGATACTTCAGTGCTTGGAGACTTAAGTCTTTTAATAGTATTTTTTAAATACTCGTACCTGTAATTTTCAGCTTTAATAATTATTTTTTTCAATTTATCAAACTACATTTCGAACAAAGTTTTATGTTTTTAGTTTAGTTATTCAATGCTGAAACACTGTTAGCATTATTGTTACTACGTTAAAGATAGGTTGTAAGTTAAGTATATACGTATCGTTATACGTATTATGTTTAAATTTAAACTATCGTGGGTAGTATTTGTAGTTATTGTATAGAAACCGGCTATACTCACCTCTTATTCCGTAGAAACTGTGTACAACAGCCCGCTGCTATATGCCGTTCTCGCCGCGATAACGTTTTGTAAAGAGCTCATGAATAAGTGCCCCGGATAGGCTCGAAACTAATCTGGCTAACCCGATAGAATAAGACGTGTGTATAGCCGGTTTCTATAAAGTATGCATTAATCGTATTTCTTTAATTTTATTCAGGCGAAACCCACTACCACGCATATGAGAAACCTCTCGTGTATTTCCAAGTACTGACTCTGACGGGTCAGTTTGAACCAGCTATAGAGTTTCTGTCAAGGATACCCAGGTAGTATATTGTTGCTAATCCTATGTTTAATAGTTAGTTATTTAATTGAAAACGGCTTATGGAGACTTAGAAAATTTGATAATTTTACAGCACTAGCTTCTTCTTCTTCTTCTTGTTCAACCGATCGACGTCCACTGCTGGACATAGGTCTCCTTAAGGGATCTCCACACCACACGGTCCTGTGCCGCTTGGATCCAGCGGCTCCCCGCGACCTTTTTGAGGTCGTCTGTCCACCTCGTGGGGGGTCTTCCAATGCTGCGTTTACCGGTGCGGGGTCGCCATTCCAGCACCTTAGGACCCCAACGTCCATCGGTTCTACGTACTATGTGCCCCGCCCATTGCCACTTCAGCTTCGCGACACGATGAGCTATGTCGGTAACTCTGGTTCTTCTACGGATCTCCTCATTCCTGATTTGATCACGTAGAGATACACCAAGCATAGCTCGCTCCATAGCTCGCTGAGTGACTCTGAGCTTTCTTATGAGGCCCATAGTCAGCGACCACGTTTCTGCTCCGTATGTCATAACTGGCAACACGCACTGTTCGAAGACCTTGGTCTTCAGGCACTGAGGTATTTCGGACGAAAAGATCTCGCGCAGCTTCCCAAACGCTGCCCATCCGAGTTGGATTCGGCGACTGACCTCTTTCTCAAAATTGGACCTACCTAACCGGACCGTGTGTCCCAGGTATATATACTCGTCTACAATTTCAAGTACAGAGTTCTCAACGATGACCGGGTGGAGCGGAACAAGTGAGTTTGACATAATTTTCGTCTTGCTCATGTTCATTTTAAGGCCCACCTGTTGAGACACTCTGCTGAGGTCGTCGAGCATTGTGTTAAGGTCCTCCAGAGACTCTGCCATAACGACTATGTCGTCGGCAAATCTAAGGTGAGTGATGTACTCGCCGTTAATGTTGATGCCGTATCCGTTCCAATCCAAAAGCTTAAAGACGTCCTCCAATGCAGCGGTAAATAGCTTCGGGGAGATGACATCTCCCTGTCGCACACCTCGCCGCGTTTGGATTGGTCTCGTAGTTCCGTCTTGGACACGGACAGACATTGTGGCGTTTTCGTACAAACACTTCAACACTTGGACGTACCGATAGTCGATACGGCATCTCTGGAGTGATCTTAACACAGCCCATGTTTCCACCGAATCAAAGGCTTTCTCATAGTCCACAAACGCCAAGCAAAGTGGCCGGTTATACTCCTCGGTCTTCTGTATAGCCTGCCGCAGCGTAAATATGTGGTCTATGGTGCTGTAGCCTTTCCGGAATCCGGCTTGTTCGGGAGGCTGGAAGTCGTCAAACCTACGAGCGAGACGATTCGTAATGACTCTTGAAAACAACTTATAAACCTGATTCAGCAGCGCGATGGGTCTGTAATTCTTCAATGAGGTGTTATCACCCTTCTTGAAGAAAAGAACCACCACGCTCCTGTGCCACGCTTTTGGCGTAGTACCTTCGTGAATAACGGAATTGAACAATCGCTGAAGGACTTTGAGTACTGGTTTTCCACCCGCCTTCAGGAGTTCGGTTGTGATTCCGTCATCACCTGGTGCCTTGTTGTTCTTAAGTTGTTTCAAAGCCATACTAATCTCGTATAGGCTGACGTCCGGGATGTCTTCAGTATAGTGTCGGGTTAGCTTGGCTCTTGGGTCTTTTGCCAAGGTGATAGCAGGCTGTTGTGTTGAGGTGTATAACTGCCCATAGAATCTCTCAACCTCTCTCAAAATCTCAGGTCGAGATGAAATGATACTACCAGTATCGGTCTTCAATCGCGTCAGCTGCCTCTGCCCGATAGACAGATCTTTTGCGAACACTTTTGAGCCCCTGTTACGCTCAATAGTATCTCGAATATATTCGGTATTAAAGTGTCGCAAGTCGCATTTCTGCGCTTTTGAAATCTGTCTATTGATCAGACGGTAGCGTGACGCGTCTACTGAAGACTGTAGTCTCATTTCGTTCCTCTCATCCATGAGCTTGAGAGTCTGGGTCGAGAATTTATTGGTTCTTTTACGGTGTGTCTTATAAAATTTGGACCCCACCGTATGGACAGTTTCCACCAGCCTGTTGTTTAAATCGTCCACAGAAGCGCAGTCCGCTAGGCAATCGAAGCGATTCATCAGCTCGAGTTGGAAGTTTTCGGGGTTTTGGATATGAGTTCGAGTTGGTCGGAGTGTGGACTTCACCAGTCTAGATCTTTCCAGTTGTACGCATATATTCAATGTGCCTCTTACCATACGATGATCACTACCCGTCTTTACGGTGTTAATGACAGAGACATCATTGAATATATGACGCCTGGTCGACATGATGAAGTCGATCTCATTTCTCGTGGAACCGTCGGGACTTATCCAGGTCCATTTACGATGTGGCCGTTTCTTGAAGAAAGAATTCATCATGTAGAGGTCCTCCCTCTCCAAGAAATCGGCTAACATCTGGCCCCTGTGATTCCGTTGCCCATATCCAAATGGCCCTACTCTTACCTCTGTACCACTTCGATTGCCTAGTTTTGCGTTGAAATCCCCCATCACAACAGTGTAGAAGGTTTTAGAGGCATGTATGGCTCTAGACAAATCCTCATACATGGCCTCTACCTCCTCGTCTGGATGTGCCGATGTCGGTGCGTAAACCTGTATGACCTTCAGCGAATACCGTTTGGTAATTCTGAGTATAAGGAACGCGACCCTGCTCGACACACTCTCGACTTGGACAATGCTGTTGACAAGGGACTTGTGGACGAGAAACCCGACACCACCCTGAGACTGTTGGTCACCTTCCCGGTAGTAAAGCAAGTTGCCGGTTTTAAGAATCATCGTGTCCTCCCCCTCTCTTCGGACTTCAGATAATCCTATCACATCCCACCGCAACTTGCTTAACGTCTCTTCCAGCTCGATGATCTTTCCGTCTTCCCTCAAAGTGCGTGCGTTGTATGTTGCCAGGTCAAGTCGTCGGGGTTGGCAGCGGAATCTCTGCCGGAGATTCTTAACACCCCCTGCCCCGCCGTTACCTAAACCGCTGCCAGAGCCAGGAATAGCGGGGCTGCCGGGAACTAGGGGCTGTGGCTTTTTACGTGTATCCATTAAGGGTATTGCCAATAATCACCACGCTTGGCATGCGGGTTGGTGATCGCAGTGCTGACCATGTCGCACCGACAACGCTGCTGCCCGCTGTCGGTCTGATATATTTAAGTCAGCTAAAGAATGGTTATACCGCCATTAGTCGGTCGCCAGAGCCTCGTCGGTTTATTTGCAGGGTGTACCACGTGCAGGTGAGGTTGACATTTGAAGAAACTGACTGGGACGAGTTTCCTCCTTACACCCCTAGCTTAATACAGCACTAGCATATTACAGCACTAGCTTAATACAGACATAATAAGACGCGAGTATAGCTGAGTTCTATACATTTAATATGATTATGATTGCAATTGATATATAAATATTATTGTATTGGATATATGACTAGAAAAATGATAAATGGATTGTCTGAAGTATGATATTGTTACGAACATGCGAAAAGAGTTCGTAAATTGTATATCATAGAGTTCAAATTCGCTTGTTCAAATTCGGTTTTGAGATACACATACAGGCACAGCATTTGGGAACTTTGTTTTATAAGTGTAGATATGTCAATGGTATATCTTTTGGTTGTGTTTATATTACTTTAGGTATCAAGTTCACGGGGTTCACATGGCTTTAGCACTACACGATGTTTACATGTTGGGTACTCCGCGCAACGTGCAAGCGCCATTACGTAAGTATAAACCATATTTTTAGAAATAAAAAAATTCAAACCTTTTTTAGTAAATCAATAAGAGACAATCAATAAGATCAGACAATCAAATCAATAAGAAATCAAGACAGTATGAAAAATATATTAAACCTCCATGTTAGAAATCTAAGTGTCAGGACTTTTATTGCTTGATTTAGATTTAACTTTGGTTTTTTTTTATAAATCAGCTCAGAACAAAAAGTGGCCTTTCAGTTATTACTTAGGCATATGTACGCAATTTCATTCAAATCCAAAAGTAATATTAAATTTTTTATAAATCAGCTCAGAACAAAAAGTGGCCTTTCAGTTATTACTTAGGCATATGTACGCAATTTCATTCAAATCCAAAAGTAATATTAAAATTATTTTGCTATAATCCGCGATACAGTAAATAGAAAATATATATAGTGTTAAATGTATAGTGGACTATCTGTTTTATTTTCATACCCGATTCATGTATCGGGGATTATAGCAAAATAATTTAATTATTACTTTTGTATTATGGATCTCCGCAAAGTAACGCTTAATTCTATAAATTATTCATACAAATCCTTTAGACCATTCAATCAGTACAGATTTACGCACAAATTTGCACAAACTTTTTTAACATAAGCAGGATTAATACTTATCATAAGCTGTGATAGTATAGCGGTGAAAACGCTCGACTCTCATGGGTTCAAACCCTTAGGCACGCAACACTGAGTTTTTATGATAAAACTAATGTGTATTTAATTGATATTTTCAATTCATCACACGCTTTTCGGCGTAAGAAAACATCGTGAGGGAACTTGCATATCTCTAGAAAATTCTTGATCTACCTATTTGCATTGGAGCGTGGAGCGCTAGCTCCAATCACATTTTTTCGGACTGAATGTATTTACTTTGTCACCCGCGAGCGGGCGGGGCGAGCGCAGAAGCATCGTCGAGATTGCGAAATGCGGAAAGTAGAGCGCAGAAGCTCTACTTGCGTCGCAAAACGTACTCCTAAGGCCACGGCTTAGGGCGAAATGAAGGGCTGATGGTGTGACTTTGAGTATTATGACGTCGGAAAGGTGGCGAGAAACCACGACCAACCGACGCCAGAAAATAACGCCTCGTCTTCGCCGGCAAAGACGCTATGTGTACATATTAAGTGTTTCTCTATTTGTGATCGTCAGGGTCATATAAGACACTTTTTAGACGCCTATATTTTCGGTGGTCAGACCTAACTGGAATGCAATATAACAGAACTAACTACTTTGCTATAATTCGCACGGGTTAAGTGAATGCATGCAAAGCCAATGTGTATGAAGCAGGCAAAATCTACGTACCTTATAACGTGCAGGACAAGCCACCACATTGCACCCCAAGGCGCAATTCACCAGCAACAACGCACACAAAAGCAGTACACACACCCATCACCACAATCTCGACGATCCTTTCGCCCCGAAACCGAAGCATCATTAGGAGGATAGGATAGCATTACGATTTTTGTCGTGGAGCCTATCCTCCTGATGATGCTTCGGTTTCGGGGCGAAACGATCGTCGAGATTGTGGTGGTGGGTGTGTGTGCTGCTTTTGTGTGCGTTGTTGCTGGTGAATTGCGCCTTGGGGTGCATGTGGTGGCTTGTCCTGCATGTATAAGGTGCGTAGATTTTGCCTGCTTCATACACATTGGCTTTGCATGCATTCACTTAACCCGTGCGGATTATAGCAAAGTAGTTAGTTCTGTTATATTGCTTGTAAAATGTAAAATTCGCAAAGTAACGCCTGCTTCTATAAATCATCTAACTGGAATGTATAGTATCCGGCAATAAATAATGCACATTAAGGACTTAGAACGAAACAGCCGTACAATTCGGTTTCGTAGAGCGCTGTCACTGTCACACACGGGTTCGTCAGTCTGTGCGACAGAGACAATGCTCTATGAAGCAGAATCTAGCCGATTTCTCTTCCTGAGCCTCGATGTGTATTATTTATTGCCGCTTACTATAGGTGGAAGTAACTAAAATATTATTCTATGGACTGTATGTTAAGCGAATTATATTATGGGCAGGAGGGCGACTATCGGGTACAGAAGCTCACTTTGTTTAGTTCAATTAAATTTATTTATTTACAGTTAATTAATTATAATTTTTCTTATACTATGAACTATGCTAAAATTGCAATGCATTTTCTGTAGAGGCAGCTAGGCGCTTAAATTCTTATAATAAAAGACTTAAGAACTTTAACATGAAATCACTAAGCTGCCGAAGAAATTTGGATTTTTTGGACTTGGATTGGATCCTTTGTTTTTATACAAATTATTTCGTAATAAAATTGACTGTCGTCAACTTATAAAATGTTTTAGTTTTCGTGTTAAGTCATATAATCCACGAAGCCAAATTTTGCCACTATCCATACCATTTCGTCGCACTGTAGGGGCTAATTCTACTATTCCGCGAGTAAGTCGCCTGTTAAACGAGCATAATGGAAAAGTAGACATTTTCGGTGATTCTTTTGACGTTTTTTACGTAACAAGCGTAAGCATATAGGTGTTTAGCAAGTATGTACGTAACACGTAATAAATATATTTTACAGTTTCTGTTGATACCGACGACCCCACTCCGCTTCGTCGCTTAAACCTGGCGAGACTGATCCTGCTTTACGTTAGAAAATTCGAACTTTCCGACCCGTCTGATGCCCTGAACTATTATTTCTTTTTAAGGTAAAATCTAATGATACTTCATAATCTATTGATAATTTATTCAATTATCACATTATAGCACGCCTACATACTTCTCTTATTCTGGTTGGCTGGGAGATGCCATTACATCAGTTTAAAACCACTGTTAAAAAGAGGCTGATACAGAAAGCCTACTATACTGTTGAAGATTACTTAGATGATAAGTATGTGTGGATATAGGTGCACCTCTACCCTGTACAAGACAGTATAAATAAATGTAACTAGTTCTAAGATTTATATTTTAAAAAGAGCAACCGCCGAGTTTCTTGCTGCTTCTTCTCGGTAGGAACAGCTTTCCGAACCAGCAGTAAAGTTGACGATTCAAAAGCACTTGTTTACAAGTTTACTTGAATAAAGAATATTTTGAATTTGAATTTGATAATGCTTAAAGCATTAAGCACCCCTTTTGCGCAATTATTTCTATATCATATACAAATAACTGCGCATATACAGTATATGCATATATTGTAGTTGAACAATAAAGTTTATAAAAAAAACTACTTTTAATGTTAAGTATTTATTAACACTAGCTGACCCGGCAAACGTTGTTATGCGATATAAATTTTTTCTAGGGAATTTCTAATTTATATTTTTTTTAAATGTTAGGGATGAACAACCCTTATCACTTAGGTATGAATAGATAGTTCGATTCTCAGAGCTACTGAATATGCATATAAAATTTTATAAAAATCGGTCAAGCCGTTACGGGGGAGTATGGTAACAAACATTGTGACACCAGACTTTTATATACAAGATTTTTCAATTTTATATTAAGCTCTAGTCAGTATTGGAGTATTTTCAGAATAAATCCAAAGGTTTTTTTCTTATTACAGACTTTTTGCTACTATTAGAAAAAAACGTCAGAATTCGCCCGATCTCTTCAACACAATTTACATAAAACCGATATGTACTATTAACCTAAGCCATCCCGAAGCATAGCATCTTTTAATAAAAATCCGTTCAGTAGATTTTGAGAAAATCGATTACATACAGACAGACAGCTTTTTGGGACTTTGTTTTATAATATGTATATATAGCTAAGCTAAGTAACGGGCGATTCAGATATTTAAGTAAATAAAGCCGGTCACCAAATAAAATATGAACACGATATATATTTTTCAATTTAAACTATCGTGAGTTGTATTTATAGTTAATTAGTAGACACTGGCTATACTCACGTCTAATTTTATCGGGTAAGCCCGACTAATTTCGAGCCCATCCAAGGAAGTTCCCGCCGCAATAATGTCGTGTAAAGAGGTCGTATGTGCCCCGGATGGGCTCGAATCTAGTCGGGCTTACCCGATAAAATTAGACGTTTGCCTACACATTAACCATATTTTGAAAATTAGACTTGATTCAAAAGTTGTTATTTTTCCTTCTAGAAATCTAAAAGATCTCAGTGGCAAGAATTTGTTTATGTGTTGCTGCACGGACCTCGCTTTGGAGAGTCGTGACTACGATCTGCTCTTTGGTCGAATGGACCCTAATACAGGCCTCCGGAGCTCTGGTCTCCTGGACCAGTTCAATAACCCACATATTGATAGCAAGGTATGTACTTCCTTTACTATAGATATTCACAAAACGGTATTTATTTTATTCTAGTAGAACCATCAACTACAACTACATCATTTGCTAGAATTAGAATGTACCCCCAATATGATTGTTTTAATATTGTAACGTTAAAAATAAAATATTAAAATAAATGTAACAATCACATACACGCGGATATCCGTTCCCAAAGTCATCTTCCTACTGCCCTTATCCCACTAAATGGAGTCAGCACGACATGTTACAAACATGTTGTCACATGATTTGGCTACGTATTTTACGAGCGGCCGCCTGCCTGATGTCAACTTACCTTAGTCGCCTTTTACAACACCTCGGTAAGAAATGAGGGTGGTCTATTCTACTCAGCCCGATACCTCACGGTGGTTCAACTCACCTTAGTCGCCTTTTATGACACCTCGGTAAGAAATGAGGGTGGTCTATTCTACTCACGGTGGGTCAACTCACCTTAGTCGCCTTTTACGACACATCGGTAAGAAATGAGGGTGGTCTATTCTACTCAGCCGGATACCACACGGTGGTTCATTTTTGCATGCATTCGCTTAACCCGTGCGGATTATAGAAAGGTAGTTAGTTCTCTTATAGTGCTTGTAACTTACTATAATTACTTACTAAATACTTGTATTATGGGTGACAGACAACTGGTAAAATAACTGCTTACATAATTTAAAATAAACACTTAAATACATATATACACCCAGACGCAAAGAACCAAAAAACTGTTTTTAGAAAATATTGACCCTTGGCGGGAATTGAACCCGCGGCTCTGGAGCTGAAGAAAGAGTCACTGCTACCTGCGTCAACGGGCTAGTCAATTGAAATTTTTTCGTGGAGTCTAACTCCTGATGATGCTTCAGTTACGGGATGAAGCGTTTGTTGAGATTGTTGTAATGAAAATATGTAGTGCTAATATAATGTGGTGTTGGTAATTTATATTGCACTTTATTCTTTTCATCATTAATTTTGTTTCTAACATTATAAAAATTGTTATGTGCAGGTTATTGCTCTTAATGCAGCCGAACAGTTGGTGACCAAAGGTCTGTTTGAAGACGCCATCATCGTGTATGATATTGCTGGAGTAAGTTTCACCGAAATTCATTTTCAATTATCCTATCGTGCGAATTAAAAAACGGTAAATTTCGGTCTTCATATAGGTGACTAGATTACTACTAATATTTAATTTGTAAAAAAAACTGTTTATTTTATTATAGCTTATTAATAATTGTAATTTCTTTCGTTAAGTTCTTTTTTTCTTGTTATCTCTGGTGAGGCATAATTTTTTTAAATTAAGTTAGTCTTGAAATTGCTTACGATTTATATTTACGCCTGTAACGACGTGTACGACTTGCATACGAATCACTAATATATAATGTCTATTGGACAAAACCGTATGTAAGTTGTTGGCGTAATAGATTAATAGGTCATAGTATCTACGACCTATTACAAAAATAGATTTTAGTACGTGAACAACGTCTAGCTATATTTTTAACATCGAATATTCAAAAAAGATAATTTTCTATAAATATATGTATATTGTTCATTTCAATTTATACATCACATATACCAAATACAAACAAAAGTAATATATGCTTTACAGTTATAAAACAGGCAAAACACTAGTTTATTGAAAGGCGGTATGTTTTGCACATGGATGGCCCTTGGGCAGTTATTTTCATTCATTTGTGGTATCCAGTTGAGTAGAATAGATCACCATGTGACAACATGCCGTGCCGACCCCACTTAAAGTGGGATTAGCGCTGGAAATGATAATTGGCAACAGATCCATATTCAGCAACCAGGTTTCACTAGCAAAATTTAGCTATTTTTGAAACTATTTCGGTGGGAATATTCTTATAATTTTTTTCTTATATTTGACTGACCCGTTGGCGCAGTTGGCAGTGACCCTGTCTTCGGCTCCGTGGGTCGCGGGTTCGATTCCCGCCGAGAACCAACATTTTCTATTTAGAATTTGTTGGTTCTTCGAGTTTGGGTGTATATATGTATTTAAAACTATATATGTATATATTTACCAGTTGTCTCTCACCCATAACACAAGTATTAAGTTACTTACTTTGGGGATGGACGACCGTGTGTGTAAATGTCCCATATATTTATTTATTATTATTATATATACAAAAAGTGAGCCTTAATCGGGTCTAGTCGACGTTGCTGATAATGTTTTTTTTTCCAGAATATAGAGAAAGTCCTGGAGCTGTTCTGCGTGCTGCTCGCGCAGGTGGTGAGCGCGGGCGGCGAGGCGGGCGGTCTGCGGTCGCGGCTGTCCTCGCTGGCCGAACATGTATCTCGCCGCCTTCGCTCCTCAGATGCTAGTCCTCCACCAGCGCTGCTCGACACATACACCAAGTTGTGCAAATTGTGCACCTTTTTTGACCACTACCATAGCGAGAACTACGAGGGTGCGCTTGAGGTTAGACCGATCGCATTAACTGCTATTATAATTGAGTCAAACTAAAGTAATTATTTTGGTCTTATTGCACCGGAGGAAAGCGCTGACCGGTGAAAACGTTGTAACGAGAAAAATAGAAAACATAGGACTATATAAATATTACTAATTATAATATACTTATTATAATATACTATATAATATAAAAATAGGACTATATCATAGTGTTGAAGCATTATCATCCATTAAGCATAATCCATATATTTCATCCATACACATACGAAGATTGAGGGACGCGGCGTGCGGGGAGATCGCGACCGGGACGAACGACACTCGACGACGAAATCCACTAGCTAGCGGTCATGTGCATCATATTAAAACTATGTAATATTAATTTTTTAAACTACAGTCCACTATCCAGCGGCAAATGCCTCAACATTTGGTCCTTCGACCCGGATTTGAACCAGCGACCTATGGATTTACAGTCCACGTTGAAGTCAAATATTTTGGTCTTATCAGATTCACTACAGTTGAGACGAAACGGTGGAAAGTCAATATATGTTTATAAAAATATGTAAAGCAAAAATTGTACCCTTTACGAAAATTATTAAGAACGATTCGTATGAAATTTCTCACAGTTATAGTTTATATAGAGAAAGAGTTTGGATAGAGTGAAAGGAAGTATAAAAAATACATTGAATTGATAAGAAAATCATCACACACACTATCATCAACCATGCATTTGACACACATATATATATATATATACTCTTTTGAGAATTGAAATAGTCTTGTTTAGGAGTGTTATACACAAATAGTACTACTCTCTTGATTAATATTATTTGTCTATAGCCTCCTCACACATGACATCAAACTCTATGATCACATGGGAGTCATAAGCAGGTTTGTAAGTGAGAGTTCCGCAAAAAATAATGAGAAGACCAAACTCATATCCTTTTCTCTGTCTAATTAAACATAAAAGAGAGACAGATATTAATAGTCTCATTTGGTTTCTCTTTATTTTCGATGACACATTTTAGGCTGACTTCCCTTCTAGTATATTACTCAATTATTATGATTTCTTAGATATTTTTTTTTCATTTTAGTCATTATGAATTTTATTCAAGTCAATTACTTTATTTTAATCTTTAATGATGTATGAATTATGGTAGAATTTCGACAACTGGGTGACCGTTAGTATTCATATTAGATCCTTACATATGAAATTGGCGTTTTCTCGTACTGGCCACTTTGATCTCAAATATTACCTTTATGGTTAGGAATTCCAAATTCAAATTCATACAGCTATTTACTCATGCATTTGTGTTTCAAACCCCATAATTAAAATAGGCCACTGCTGCTTCAGGACAACGCTAGACCACACACTGCACAACAGACGGCTACCAAATCAGAGGAGCTTCAATTAGAATGTCTTAGACATCCACCGTACTCTCCGGACCTTGCTCCAACAGATTACCATTTTTTTCGCAATTTGGATAACTACTTGCAAGGAAAAAAATTCAACTCCGATGGGGCAGTCCAAACCGCCTTCAAAGATTTTATTGATTCCCGCCCGAATGGTTTTTTTAGTAAGGGGATCAATGAACTACATATGAGATGGCAAAAGTGCATAGCAATGGTACATACTTTGATTAATTAAAAAAAAACGACTACGTTCCTCCCATAGAAAACGCCAATTTCATATGTAAGGACCTAATAATTCAATTCTTTCAATTTTTTTTCTCTGTTCAAAATGTATTATATAGACGGTGCGTACGTGCGAGCTGGTTCCGTTGAGCCAGAACGAACTGGAGGCCCGTGTGGCGGGCGCACGCTGCGCTCGCGGCGAGCTTTTACGTGCGCTGCCCGCTGTTCTACGTGCTCTATGCCACATCCTTATCGCCCAGCGACAGAAGTTGCGCACCGCTCAGTCGACCCTCGCTGCTTATACCGCTAATAAGGTAAACTTGTCATTACATTGTCAGTTTAACTAACACACAATCTTTCATTCTGAAATATACACAAGTTTTTTTTTTTTCAAATATAAAAATTAAAATCAAAATTTAAAATTTAAATATAAAATTTACTGTTCACTTCCTTTGTTACTAGCTTTTAGTGGAAACTTTATTGGCATCTGTATTACTATTGTAGATTTATGTAAACATGTATTATCTTAAGCTGTATGTTTCCCAATAATAAATAAATAAATAAATTTTTTTTAAAAAAAAGTAATCATATAGGTAAACCTATTATTCTATCATGTGTGGAAGTAACAAGCTGTGATAGCCTAGCGGCGCGACTGTGCGACTCTCTTGAGGCGATCAATGAGTTCGAACCAATGAGGTTTTTCTGTTAAAACCTGTGTCTAATTGATAATTGCAATTTATCACAGGCTTTTCGGTGAAGGAAAACATCGTGAAGAAACCTTCATATCTCCAGAGAATTCTGGGGATATGTGTAACCTACCAATCCGCATTGGAGCAGCGTGGTAGATCTCAGCTCCAAAAACGGAGAGGCCTAGGAGGACGCTGCAATGGGATAGTAACAGTTTTCTTTTACCGTGGAAGTAAGATTTGTGTATTAACAGAATAACCTCGGCGAGTTGCGATGTTGTTTGATGGGAGATATTCCTACTCCTGTTAATAGTCTCTTTTTTCGTTAAATGTTTAAGTGAAGGTTCGCTTTTTCTATAGAACTGTTACAATTTAACATTTTGATTAATTTCAATTTATGTGGCTATATAGTACTAATGGAAATTTGCTATATGTAATGTAAATAATTGTTACAGCAATTAGAGTGGCTACGAGAGCAAGCTGAGGTTCTTAATACATTTGCTGGTAATATAGCATACAGGATGCCTGGAGACACCTACAGCCAATTGGCACAAATGCAGATTCTAATGCACTGATTGCATTCTAATTTAATATATCAGTTGTAATAAAGATTAAAAAATATTTAAATACATTGTGTTTCATTTATAATACTTTTCAATTAGTTCATTTTCAATTCATCATCATCATCATCATCACTTTTAAATCAACTTTAAATATAATTACAGTGATATGCAATAATATTCTAGAATAAGATAATATTTTAAAGAATTAGTTGTTTTTTTTATTAATGTTTTACAAAAATAAGTTTAAGCTTAAACGTTGCGATTTTCGAATTGAACTTCAGCTTTAAAATAAATCGTTTTTTTCCGGTTTACTTGACAAGTTGCCTATTTTAATAATTTATTAAAATAAACACTAAATAAAGTATAAAACTAAATAAAAATAACAGATGCGCTGTTTGCGAAATTCGTTTAAAGTGTGTAAGTTTGGCAACAGTCCTTTCATCCTATATCTGATATCCTAAAAAACAAAAAAGTAGAGTATAAAAGGAAGAAAAAAAGCGTAATTGAAGTAATCGATTAAAAAATCGATTTCCAGTGCTAAGAACCATAGACTATTAAGAACATCCATTACTAAATTTATCGGTTACAATGTTAAATAATCGATTAATATAAAACCGATTTTTTTTACATCCCCATGATTTTTCACGTCTCTGTTCAATGTTTTTAAGATTTTTTGTATTGTGGGTAAATAATAAATATTCTGCCTAACAATAACACCAAATATAAATCTTTTATCGTGAAACATTGGTATTCATTATTATGACAGGAAAAAACCGTGATTAATATTTGTTACAGATCTAAACGTACAGTAAAAAAATCTCTATTGTTAGATTTGTTTTTTATAAATTTATCACATAAAAATGGATGATGCTAAAAATTTGCATCGAGACTTATTCTGCGTCCAGTTTCCTGGTATTGTTAAAAATGATGGGAGAGCAATAGAATGTTTAGGTGGTATTAAAACAATATCGCAGGTATTCAATTTAACGATCATCATTATTGTCCTACCTTAATCCCACTCTAAGTAGGCGCAATATGTTTTCATCTTCCCCTCTATTTTATCATTTGTCGAGCGCTACTCTTTTTATATGGATGTCATATTTCACACTATCTATCTATCTATTTTTCTGCCTCCCTCTCACTTTTCATATGTATTTTAATACATAGGAATTTTCTTAATTTGCTTAAATTATTTCAGTGCCACTCACAAGCTAATGCAAAGCGTGTTGGACTGTCTTTTCACCCTGATAATCCATTTATGAAAAAAATGTATGCAGAATCAAAGACAACTGCTGGTGTTCTGTTGAAGTTAAAGATAAAGAAAACTAAAATTGGCAATGAAGTTAAAAAAGAAGTTGTTTCAACATCTATTGTGGGCTCTGTTAAAAAAATTAATCATTTTGATGGTAAGGGTTACATTTATATAAATATTTCCTTTTATTTGGTATGATTTTGAATGTAAATGAATGTTAAATTAGAAATTTATTGAAAAATATAAATCTAATCATAATTAAATAATTGGTTGAATTTTTGCTTTAATTAACATATATTGTTTCAGCTATGTGTGACTACCAATATTTGCCTATATCTACACCAGTCCCAAAATCTACTACTCCACAGTGTGTTTTAGAACAAATAATACCACGAGGAGTAGATCAATTAAATTTTATAGAGTATGCAATTTAATATTTTTTACAGATATTTTTCTAAATTCTGGTTAAATTAATATCACAAAAAAATTGTTTCAGCGAGTCAGCACCAACTTTTATTACACCTTTAAATTTTACGAGATCTGATAAACCAATCAACTATTTTTACACTGAAAAAAGATATATCAATAAAGAATCAGCCAGAGATGAGTCAGTGAATGCAGAAGATGAATTTCATAACTCAAGAATGGATCGTGCTTTGCCAATTCCTAGATACACTTTTAATTTGTCTGATGATTTGCCAACAGAACCTAATAAATATTATTTGAAAAGGAATGAAACTAGATCTGCACTCTATCCACTATTGAGACAGGAATATGATACAGTGTCAAAAGTAAATAACCTATTGTATTACAATATTTCAATTATTAAACTGTCAGGATTTGGCATTTAATATTAACTATTTTCAGGCATCTGAATTCACAATACTAGATGAAGTATATATTTTATCACAATACTAGATGAAGTATATATTTTGAATATATACTTCATCTAGTATTGTGATATTTCGGTTGAAATAAAAAAATATTTCAACATTTATAAATATACTTGTTCAATATACTTCATATTTAATACATTGTACTATATATTAATATTGGTTATATAAACATGTTAGTTTACATTTTCTTTTTCAGCTTTTTGATGAAAGACCCATTTGGTCATTGAACCTAATAAAATTCCATACAAAGATAAAAATAAGTTCTTTAAAGATCATAGTGCCATGTTTAGCAATTTATATGAGAGAAGGTCCATGGAGGATGATGTGGGTAAAATATGGGTATGATCCTAGAAAAGATCCAGGGGCACGAATATACCAAACTCTAGATTTTAGAATGAGACATGCAGGTAATGTTATTTATTTATTTATTTATAGTTTGTAAAATTGTTTAGACTTACTACTACTATCGTGTCAATACTATTTGTGCATTCATCAATTAAAGCTTTCAGAAATAAGACAAGTCATAAACTCCAATGGAGCACACACATAAAAACTCTTGCAGGGAAACTTAGTTCAGCAGCCTACGCTGTTCGAAAGATAAGACAATTTACAGATGTCGAAACAGCAAAACTTGTTTATTTTGCTTACTTCCATAGCATTATGTCTTATGGAATATTGCTGTGGGGTAAATGCGCGGATAGTGAAAAAATTTTCGTATTACAAAAAAGAGCCATACGTGGCATCTACAATTTAAGTCCGCGCGATTCCCTGCGAGAGAAGTTTAAGGAAATAGGTATTCTTACATTTGCTTCACAATATATTTTAAACAATGTAATTTTTGTACATAAAAATATAAAGAATTATAAAACGATAGGTGATGTATATAAGAGACAAAGTAGGAACCGACATAAGCTTGCGACTCCTGCTTTGCGCCTAGCAAAAGTACGTAAATCGTTTGTGGGTATGGGTATAAGATTCTATAATAAAATTCCGAAATCAATTTTGGCCATGCCATTACAGCAGTTTAAAACCACTGTTAAAAAGAGGCTGATACAGAAAGCCTACTATACTGTTGAAGATTACTTAGATGATAAGGATGTGTGGATATAGATGCACCTCTACCCTGTACAAGACAGTAATAAATAAATGTAATTAGTTCTAAGATTTATATTTTAAAAAGAGCAACCGCCGAGTTTCTTGCTGGCTCTTCTCGGTAGGAACAGCTTTCCGAACCAGCAGTAAAGTTGACGATTCAAAAGCACTTGTTTACAAGTTTACTTGAATAAAGAATATTTTGAATTTGAATTTGAATTTATCAATTAGCCATTACTTTGTTGAGGTCCATAATATAAGAGTGTTGGTTTGCGATTTTGTTGTGGAGTCTTTTTCCTTATGATACTATGACTACAGGGCCAAACAATTGTTGAAATTGTGGTATTGAATGTGTGCAGTGCTTGTGTATTGTTGTGTTATTGGTGATGGGAACTGCATGAGGTGTGACTTCTGATTGTATCGGGTATGAGAATGGATTGTACATTTAGAATTACATTTTTTTTTATCACAGATTATAGCAAAGTAATATATTCATTACTTTTGAAATAAGACAAGATAAAATAATAGACTATTGATAACACAAAATTTTTATAATCTCTTTCATATTAGACAATATCTATTGTTGCAAGATTTGTCTTTAAAATAAATAAAATTTAAGTCTGCTATTAATTTATCACATGACATAGAAGACAGAAGTTTAACAACATATGTATATTTAAGCTGGTGTTCATTCGATGGTGATGACTCGTGATCAAATTGTTCACTGCAAAAAAACCGATCGTGTGAAGAATTTTAAAAAGAACTCACCAGATGCAAATACACTACAGGATATAGTGTATGAAGGTGCTGTGTACTTCAGACCAGGGATGGTTCCCACTCAACGGCAAGTTTATTATCAGGTAAATTGTCTCAAAACTATTATAATAGTTATGGAATTTCTTACAATTGAAACTTATATACTAGGTTTAGCATATATAAAAAATGATTATATTACTTTGGGAATAGATAAAAGATTATATAAATATAGTATATGATTAAAGTGTATTTTAACACTAATTTTTAAGCGAATGGAATCACTATAAGCATATATGTTTGCTATAAGCCAAAACATAAAATTTCTTTTTTAGGTTAAAATACTTTACATACATACAGTACTTTGTGATGGAATATTATCTTGTAACCGACTTAGGTTAATATTTAAATAATACAATAATATGAATAGAATCTCTGACTACCATTAGGTAGTCTGAGATGCTATTCATATTATATAATAATGTAATATTAATTAGCAGTGAAGTAATGGTTTTGTTAAGTAATTCTATGATCAATGATTATAAAAAATCTATGTAATATTAAAAGTATAGTGTACTTTTCGCGCTCATACCTTATGCATGGTTATGTAAACTGTATAATATTATAAACCAACATCAATAGTGACTGACGTTGGATCAGTGGGTAGCGACCCTGCCTTCAGTTCCGCGGGTCGCGGGTTCGATTCCCGCCGAGGGCCAACATTTTCTATAAACAATTTGTTGTTTCTTCGAGACGGTGTATATTTGTATTTAAGTATGTATTTAAAATTATATATGTAGTATATTTGCTAGTTGTCCGCCACCCATAACACAAGTATTAAGTTACTTACTTTGGGGACGGACGACTTTCATTTCACTACCACAATCTCAAGAATAGTTTCACCTCTTAAACGAAGTATCATCACGAGATTGACTCCACTACAAATTCCCAAGATTTGCGATTTTGGTTTATTATCCAGTTGCCAACTTAGGTTAATATCGAAATATTAAAATTGTATGACAATCATAGTTTAGACATATCGACTGTGAACTGGCAAATTGTCCTATCTTATTTTTGACAACTGTTCAGGAAGAATAAAAAACGTGATTATTAATACATTCGCTATAATTTTTATAAATTAAAAACAGATGACTTTAAAGATGTTTATTTATTTGCAAGTTTTCTAGTAGATAATACATGTTGATACGGTAAATGATGGGCAGTAGTACCCGATGCCCTTAGAAAGTGATTTTGCTTAAAATTGAGATAGGACGTATTGCCGGTTCACAGTCGATATTCTAAGATTCGCCATGACTTTGAGGACATTAAACGCCTTAACTTGCTAATATCGGTGCAGTACTGCGACGTTAAGTTGCCAGAGGTACAAGAGTTACTAGCGACGGAGCCACCCGCTGGGTACCTGTGCCACCAACGCCGCGGCTGGTTGCCACCCGACACCGATCAGATCTGTCGAGATCACATCTTCCGCTATGCCAAGCAGACTCTCCTCGATACTCACAAGGCGGACCTTAAGTTCGAGGTAAACAGTGTTAGATTTAGATTTAATTAGTGTTAGTCAGTGTTTCGTCCGCTAATCTTTTAAACGCGTGCAAAATTATACTTATTTATATATCTGAAATATATTTTAGTAACAATTGTTACTTTTTTTGGATATATTAGATGTCAATGTTCGTTTTTCGCACAAAGAATCGGCTTATCGATTCTTAAACTGATTCTTTGACTCGGAAACGCATTTAGCACATTTTTCGGACCGTTCGTCTTTGAAACGATTTTTGTTGTAGCTTTTAAGTTGATGAGCATAGATGTACTCTTTTTTTACATTTTGTTTCATATCTAGAATCTAAAGCAAAACTATATATATATATAAATTAAAATTGCAGGAAGGTAGCAGTCCCAATGAATCTGAATCGGACGAAGATGATCTGGAAGGCGCGAGTACGTCCGTCAATGAAGTAGATGAATCTTTGAATACATAAATATTGATTCAAAAAGTATTTTCATTATATTACTTTTTAAATAATTAATGAAAATTATATTAATGATAAAAAATTCCAATATTACACACAATAATTAAGCTTACTGAGTAATAAGGCTCTCTATAAATTCTCATTTATTCTATTAATCTCCGGACGGAAGTTTGTATTGAAGAGATAACATTTTCTCAAAAACCAGTTTTATTTGACTGACCCGTTAGCGCTGAGGGTAACGGTACGCTAACCTTGCCTTCAGCTCCGTGGGTCGCGGATTCTATTTCCCCCAAGGGCCAACATTTTCTATAAACAAATTGTTGGTTCTTCGAGCCTGGGTGTGTATTTGTATTTAAGTATGTATTTAAACATATATATGTATTATATCTACCAGTTGTTCGTGACCCATAACACAAGTATTAAGTTACTTTGGGGACGGACGACCGTGTGTGTAAATGTCCCATATATTTATTTATTTATTTATGTATTTATTTTGTTGTTAGATCATAGTAGCACTAAAAGAAATTCCAAATGAAAAAGTAATTATTAAATTGTTCGTTCCTAGCCCTGGACAAGTATTTGAGACTTTGCCATAACCCTCAATTACATAATTGATATTTGTAATATGTCATGATTTTTGAATAAAGAAATCATTGTGGGGAAACCTGCATATCCTCAGAAATTGCCTAGGATACGAGTAACCTGTCAATCCGCATTGGAGCAGCGCAGAGAGTCTTGACTTTAAAAAGAGAGGGGATTATATGCCAAGAAGTGGGATAGTAACAGGTCGTTACTTTGCTATTACTGGTAGCGCGGTACAACCTTTCAATTTTAAATTGACAAATATAATTTTCTATCCAGATTGAAATAAACCATACATGTTTATCGGAGCTTTCAACATTAGCAAACAGCATTCACATCGGATCAGCACTTTTTTAGATCACCGTTCAAACAGAAATTCGAAAAACTTAAATGATTTATAGAAGCAGGCGTTACTTTGCGGAATTCCATATTACAAGCAATATAACAGAACTAACTACTTTGCTATAATCCGCACGGGCTAAGCGAATGCATGCAAAGCCAATGTGTATGTAGCAGGCAAAATCTACGCACCTTATACATGCAGCACAAGCCACCACATGCACCCCAAGGCGCAATTCACCAGCAACAACGCACACAAAAGCAGCACACACACCCACCACCACAATCTCGACGATCGTTTCGCCCCGAAACCGAAGCATCATCAGGAGGATAGGCTCCACGACAAAAATCGTAATGCATTACGATACGAAAAACTTATTTTAATCTTACACACGGGTATAAAAAAATTGAAACACTAATTATTCTTTAAAATGTATAGGTTTAACATGTTTACGATTTAATTATATTTTTACATAAAGATAAAACTGTATTCGTAGGTAAACGTATACATTTGTAGAGAACTTTGTGCTCAATGAAGTTGGACTATGACCTACGTTATGTTGCAGCGACTATTTTTTCCCACGTACTAAGGGCAAATATTATTATCCATAGATAACGTCATACATACAAAGCGACTATATATTAATAAATGACTCACATAATTGTATCAGTTACACAGTGAAATAAAGACAAATAATAGGCACATAATATCCTACTTATAGCCAGGTATCAGATAAATATATAAAACTATTTATGAAAATTATTCGACTTTTGAAATACATATGCATACATTCTTATTCGAATAATGTAAGTATTTCCCTAAATCTTTCGACGAAAGTAAAACATCCTAAGAATTATTCATTAACGACGGAAAATTGATATCAGGATCTGGAAAATGAGAAGTCAGCTGTTGGCTTTGATATTGACGATATCGTTCTTATATTCTTATTATATATTTTGAATATTAATTTTCATTAATGAATTTGAAGTATTAAATCATAAGAAATAACTAGTTAAATACTATTTCATCAGAAACAACTAGTTCCTTAAATATGTGAGAAGTTATCTAATATAAGTACCTACTTCATACCCAAGTTCATAATTTCGTATTTTATAAATCTATACATATCGCTAGGCGGTGGGAGGAAGCATTAATCATGGCAAAATACTATTGCATTTATTATTTTCATACATAGATTACAGAAATGTTAGTATTATCGTATGTTATGTTCGGTAAAAATATTTATTCTCAACTTATTTGTGATGCTGAAACATATTATCGTCCTAAACTCCGCTATCGGGTTCGTTACTATCTTATATGATCTTTGAAACAGGAATTGGTGGGTTATCTGTTGACACAGCGGCACATAAATGGCTATCGGATAGTTTATGCATTTAAAAGCGACTAACGACTATTGCATAGCAATTAGAGTAATGTTTTTACTTGAACTTTCCACTCTATAATGTTATTTTATAAACACGGTAAAGGTTTTATGTATTTTACTTGAAATCATCATTTTCCTGCTCTTATTCCACTCAAAGTGGGGTTGGCACAACATGTTTTAAACATGTTGTTAAATGGTTTATCTATGGATTTTAGCCTGACTTCAACTTTTAAGGTAAGAAATAAGTGTGGTCTATTCTACTTGGCCGGATATTGACTCATCGAAAGCACTGCTTAATTCTTTTGAATTGTAAAACGTGTTATAGCGATATTCCTTTTTTATGGAGCTACAAAAAAGTCCAGTATGGTAAATATTTTTAAGAATGACTTACTATACCCATTCAAAATAGTTTTTTAAGCTTCATGTAAAATGCAGTCTGGAAAGCTTTTAGACGGAAACTGTTGATTCCTTATATTCTTAAGTACGTTAGTTAAGTATGCTTATACATTTTATGCTCAATATACTATTAACACCATATAATTTAAATGTATACCTTGGAAGTTATTGCAAAATTGCTAACGGGTCAATACAAGAGGGAAGGCCATAAACAGACAAAATCAGTAAGAATTTGTTGATTCTTCGACTCTGTATGTATAAAAAAAATTGATGTCCGGACACGCGTTGCTGTAACTTAGTCTGGATTCGAATTCCCTCGATTCGAGAATTCGAGTTCCAAAACAGAACTCAAAAGTTAAAAAAAATAACAGTACTGAATAGTTATAAAAATCGAGCGCTATTAAACTTTACAGGAACATCCGCTGGGTCATTCCATAGATTTTTTAATAATTTCATTTAAAACCGGCCCAGCTGTTTAGGAAGTCTAGCTGTTAAAGTACATACAGAAAAAAACATTTTTATATATAAGGTTATATATGTATGTATTTACGATTTGTCTATCACCCATAATAGAAGCATTAAGTTTTGGGGACGGATGACCGAGTTATCACATATATATTTATAATTTATTAAAGATTCATCGATTCTTTATTTTCCTCTTGATAATTAATTTATGTTTAGAACTAGCTGTGTCAGTGGCTTCGCCCGCGTAGAAATAAGTGTCACAAATTTAATTCCGAATTGAAATTTTGAACATACGCGTATAGTTATAGCGAGTTAAACGTAAGAAATAGAGACACGCTGTCGCGGACTTTTTTATAGAATTTTGTTGACCTTTTCTCTAGTACATTACTTTAGTGTATCTCTGAGTTCCCACGGCGCACGCGACTTAAGCTCCCAGCAGGCGTTTTATTACAACCGAAGAACTCTTCAACATAATTTATAAAAAAGCGTAATGTATCAATCTGAACCATAAGTAAGTAACGGCCTGTTACTCACCTATTGGTGGACATAGGCCTCCTCTCTCCGTTTCTGGAGAGAAGAGTTGGAGCTAAGACCTACCACGCTGCTCCAATGCGGAATAGTGGGTCACACATATCTCCCGAAATGCTCTAGAGATATGTAGGTTTCCTCACGATATTTTCCTTTACCGAAAGCTGGGGACAAATTGCAATTAGACACATAAGTTTTTAATAGAAAAATCATTGGTGCCGCCCGGAGTTTCATTTCGTGAAGAACTCTAAAGAGTTCAGAGCACGGTCTCACCGCTGAGCTATCAGTGCTTAGTTTATTTTCGGAATTACACTACTATTTTAAATAAAATCTTTCAAAAATCCGTTCAGTAGATTTCGAGAAAATCGATCACATACAAATAGACAGCTTTTGGGAAACATTGTTTTGTATTATAATAAAATAAAATAAATATAGATTTTCGATGGATTCACAAAGAAAGAACCTTTAAATAAAAATTTGTTTTTCTTATCTCAATTTCCGACCTCTAACACAAAGAGGCGCAAACATCACTGGGGCACAAAGCGACTGCGTTAATCGTTATCAGTGTCTATATAATAGCTGCTTCGGTGCGCGTGCGCACACTCGCTTCGCTCTTTCTCACGCCGCACGATCGATTTCCCGCCCCTTTGTCATTTCCCCGGCGCGCGAGTTTCCACCGCGCGAGTGAGGTTAGTGTGTGATTTTCATAATATACCTATAATTATTTATTTCGTGAAAAAACTGGAGCGTAGCATACTAGTTTGTATTGTGTTGTGTTTGCTCTGTATAAGTGCATTAAAATATTTAGCAAGCCAATGTGTAAATTATTTTAGTATTCTTTTGTTGTAACGTCTTTCTTTACTTTCAATTTTTCGCATTTTTTTTATAAGTACCCACTGGTGAGAATGCATATGTGTAATTCAATTACTGTAAGTACGGGAGAAAAATATTTTATTTAGAATTTTAGTTTTCGTTTATTAATATAGGTCAGGAATATATTATATATATATAAATGTATATTTTAGATAGTTTATTGAATTATATGACCTCATTTAATATTTTATTATAATAAAATATATAAAATACAAAAAAATCTCAAAAAAACAAAGATTAAATTTAAATTTATGGTTTAACTTACTTTAATAAGAACTGTGAGCTGCATCAGTATATCAAAAATTTTGTCCACGTATTACTTGATAAAGATTAATAAACATTTAATTATCATACATATTGCCTTATTAATATTAATTCAATATAATTCAGTCATGCTGATAGCAAAAACATGTTTATTATGTTACACCAAAGATTTATATTAGTATGCAGAAACAGTTGTTTTTGTGATAACATCCTGATTTACTACGATTTATTTTTATCGTATCGTTTAAGTTGGAATGCTGAAGTTACAAGATGTGTCTAAATAAAAATTAAAGTCATATAGTTAGATGAAATTACATAGTTTACATTTAAGATATTTAACTGATTTCGTAGGTGTATTTTTCTTCAATGGAATAAATGTCTAGTTGCTATGTACAATTGTTTTGAACACAGAGTTCGGGGGGTTATCTTTACGCATTATTACAAAATCTATTATTAAATTTTATCTATAATGTCTTTAAAAAGATTTTAGGTTCGACTTGTGAACTTTATTTTTTTTTCGTTAATATAGGAGTGATAATTTTTTATATAAAAATATTTGCCTTACAATTTAAGGTATTAAAAGGAATAGTTTATTTAGTTTTTCTGTTCTGTTTGATTTACATTCTTGCAACCTTCTTTAGGTAATCTGTAGGTAATGGCTTACCTCTAGATTTGGTCAAGCTATCTCTGACCTAGTCAACATATTCAAGCAGTCTCAACATATTTAGCAGCTTAATAATGAGAATCGAAAAGAGTAAAATATTGTAGTAGAAGAATAAACTCTCAATATTATATAAGTATCGAGAAATATATTTATCAATGAATGATGGTAATCGTGTAAAAATTAATTTAATCGATTAAGATGTATCAAGACAGCCGACCATGCAAAAAACATATAGCGTTAAAATACGACTAAGATAGCATTTGTTTTGAATGAAACCGACAAGCAGACTTTTTTTTGAATTCAAAATAATCTTTGATATCCATAGTAGAGTTTGAACAGAAATATTCAAAAATGAAATGAGATGTCTCATGTTATTGTCAAATTTTAAGTTTAGAAACAATTAAAAACTATACCTATATTTCAAAGTATAAGTAGCACATATACTTAGTATAACTTATTGATAATTTCTAATGCTATATACTTAAATTTATAGAACAGTTATCATAATAAGTTAGCAAAGTTTTTGTTATGATTATGGAACGATTAACTTCTGTGTCGTAAAATATATATGTATAGAGATTTATTGATGTATTCTTTCTTTGTTTATGTTTCAAAATGTCTTTATTAAGTTAAAGTAGATTATGTATAAGCCACTTTGACGTTGTGTGTGACTTTGTTGAATTTAGGTTAAGTTTCATAAGACAATATTCTGAAATCAAGATTCGAACAATCATTTTATTCATTCTGCATTAACATAAGCATCATGGGTGCAATGAACTTACTTTTTTATATACTTATATGCACGTTAAATACATCACATTCCGTTAGCAACTTCAATACTAATAAATTCCTCATTAACTTAAACACAAATAATTAATAGTTTAAAAAGAAGAAAATGTTAAGTTTAATATTAACTATTTGGCGATACTAGTAGTACCTACCTGCGTAGTATCTCGCGCCAACATAAATTGTAGTACCCTCAATAATAAATGTGTTTTTATTCTTTAGTTTGTGAACTATAAATGGGATTTCTTATATGTTGCCTTGTTAATGAGATCTTATTGTATAAAACTTCATTAACATTGGTCCACCGGATTGGCTGCGAAATCGTAGAATTTTCCACGATTTATCATATCAACGTAAACAATATATAATTATATTAAAGTTCTTGTAATACGATAAATATAAAAGAAATAAAGATACGTTTAACTATTTTTTGACAATAAAAAAATTAAGAATAGGATAGGATTGGATTCGAGGACATCGAACTTTAATAAATTCTTCTGGAGAATAAAAAAATATTCCGTATTTAATAAAATAATACGTTCTATTTTAATAGTAAGTTTTTTTACAGGCCCACTATATCAAGATGTCTTCGAATGAGTTTAGGATTGAAAGAAATGTGGAACTGTCAGAAGAGACAAAAGCTATAGCTGAGAAAGAACTTCGGGAAACCCCAGAGAGAGTTCGGGAAGCTTTGGAGAGGCTTAAGGAACTATTAAAGGAAAATAAGGATTTATATTTTGGAGAGGACGATGAATTACTCACAATATTTTTGCGCCCTTGCAAATGGTATCCAGAAAGCGCTTTGGCATTGGTAAGATTTTTTTCTTTTGTTTTATCTTGTAATTGCAATTATTTACAGATATAATGTGTTAACCAAACGGTTTCACCGTGTCTCTTTCTCGAAGACGGTCATGGTTTAAAAACCAGGCAACCAATTAGTTTTTCTTTTAAAAAAAACTTATGTTTCTAATTGATATTTGCAATTTTTAACCCACCAATATGTGAATCTCACCAATGCGCATTGAACCAGCTTGGTGGGTTGGAGAAGGTAGTTAAATTAAGGAGAGATGTGACCAGCAGAGGGATAGTGACAGGCCATTATTTTACTTTTGTTTATACATAATTATAATCATTGATCGAATAAAGGTACGACCTTTTCTTGGTTATCAATCGTTCTTGGATTCAAACCCAGAGCAAATAATCGTCATACGCATTACTAATATCATAATAGAACCTGAATATCCCTAGAAATATTCTGGAGAAATTTCTATAAATTTTAAAGCAAAAAAACTTCTTTATAATCTATGTAATGTTTGTTCGAGTTAGTGTGTACAAAATTAAAGCAATGTTTTGCAAGTGACTACCCGATGTACTATTTGCGTAACTTACAAAGAATAATGATGGCAGAGTTTGAGCAACAGCTGAATTATGGCCGGATAACGACTCGTTGGGCTTGTCCTAAACATTTATCGTTATCTTTTTTAGGTCTGTGTTGCATGAAGACTACATAGTTACTTTTGTTTACAATAAATGAAACAGATCCTTTTGGTCTGCTTTTGAGTTGACAATGTTGTAATGTAAATTTTACTCTTCTTCATATATTCGTGTTGTTACGTGATTGTGTAATTTTCTCCCGTCTGTATACGTCGTGGGTAATAAATTTGTTAAAATTAAAAGAACTATATGCAAACATTTGTTATTTTTATGATTATTTTGACAAATATTCCCTTAACTTTTCTTAAAATAAATTCAGTTACCATATTATTCAGCGCGTATATCTTCATTATTCATGCAGATATGGATGCAATTAAACGTATGACTAACTTGCTAATAAACAGGCTATCAATTTACTTGATGGTTCCGCAAAAAAATAGCTACTGACCGACGGGGCATTAAAATCAACTTTATCTTAATATTACATGACTACGTACTAAATAAGCTATAACTATTACTTTTTAATGATTCGTTGAGGTGACAGAAATAACTTAACTTTATAATAAAATAACTTTAATAAATTAAAAAATATCATAAAGGTTAATTTTTTTTAGGAATCTATTTAAGGTAGATTAGATAATTATTTTTTTAATAATTTGTTTTCTCCCTAACATTTGTTTTTTGTTAAATATAATTTACTATTACGTGTGGTATCTGGCTGAGGAGAATAGACCACTCTCATTTCTTACCGAGGTGTCGTAAAAGGCGACTAAGGAATGTTGCCATCAGGCAGGTGGCAGGTCGTAAAACACGCAGTCAAATCATGTGACAACATGTTTGTAACATGTTGTGCCGACCCCACTTAGAGTGGAATAAGGGCAGGAGGATGATAATGATGATAATTTACTTTTACGTTTCTAAATTTATTGAATGTTTTTATGGAACAAGTATTCTTATAAACAAGGATGTCCGACATGCAGATTATGTATTTTTCTATGAAGATAGAAAGTAGTAGCTTTCATACTTTCTTGTATATTATAGGGTACGACAGAGACCCGATTAAGCTAAGTTGGACAGAAGTTTCTCTCTGGAGAGTGAAAACGTTATTAATTATGACTCGTTTACATAAGGTTCATTTAAAAAGCATAAACAGAATTATCAAAAATCTTTACTCAGTAGTTTTGGTTATTTGCGAGTAATAATGTGTTACAGAAGAAAAAAATATTTTGTAGACCTATAAAAGAGGAATAATTCTATTCTACATTATTTTGTTTATTTTAAAAATGAAGCCACTTGGATACTTATAAAAACATCAAGTAAAACAATGACTTGAATTACGTTGCAAAGATAGGCAATACATACATATATGTAAATACGGATTATAATCGGAACTGTTTTTTTACATTTCCATTGTCACAATTGAGAAGAGGAATCTAAATGACAGATAGGTTAGGAATAATGAAGATAGGATGAGGGAACAGTGTCAAAGGGCACTGCATATCAGCATATGATAACAATATCGACATCGCTCTGTGACATCGACGGACATGAATAGTTCAAAATTAAATGTTATTACACACAACTTAATTATTATACTGTGTCATATGGAAAATTATTATGTTATAAGTTTATATATACCATAAATAATATATAATAGTCGTTAAAATACTTAAACAATACACGGTTAGAGGGTGTAAAAAACGGAAAGCTTGCTTAATTTTTAAACGATAAATATTTTTAGGCGCGTTACCTAGAAGACGAGGGTTCGATTCCAGATTAAGTTTTAAATATTGTTAATTTCAATCAGAGCTACGAAAATGACCGTGATGGCATAGTACGTAGTGATTTACCTGTAGAAGACGACAGGTAAGTCACTACGACCATTCTAACTTTAAAAAAAATGGAAAGATTTTATCTTTTTGGAAAGCTATTTAGACGTATACAGTATTAATCATAATTAACGTTAATGACCTAAAGTAATAGGTACCTAATGCTTAAAATTATGATTATTTACATTTATACTATTCACTTATTGAGTGTGGTGGCAATAAGTGAACTGTATAAATGTATAGCAATAAATAATTTTAATTTGTCATCATTTATGGCGTTATTTTTTGTTTTCAAATGAACTTCTTTCATTTCAATTATGTTAAAATAAGTAAATAATAATAATTATTTTCAAGGACCCTGAGTCATAAATATAAAGGGGTTTTCTTTTTATTAAAAAAAAACTATTAACTTATTCTAAAATTAAAATAGCGCGTGCCAAAATATTAGGCGTCAGAAAATCGAAAAATACTGATACAACGCGCCGCGGGGTTAAAATATAAAATAAAAATATTTAAAACTTGCAGGTAGTTTTAAATATTTTAGAATAATGAGGTTGTTCTTGCGAAATATCATGAAAATTAAACTCGATATTTTATGGATTATCCATGTGTACGACTGATAAGAGCGCCTAGCAATAGAAGTATATAATAATTATGGACAGTAATCGTCAACATTAAATAAAGATAAATAGCAATTAAGGCATCTTGACAAATACGATTAGTTTAGTTGTTGCACTTTGTACACTTATAATGTTATCTTTGTTTATCTTTAATAGATAGTACTTGACCGAGGTTTGTCTGATAACTGAGATCCGGTATCCGGGCAAATATATTAGAAATAAAACCTTATCTATAAGTTGTGTACTGGAAGATCGATGCTTGGATTATTTATAATATATGTTAATCGCTCTTTTATTTTCTTCGAACAAATAAAGAAAATTCCGTTATTGTGATCCTGAATGTTATTTAAAATTTTCTATGATAAAATTTAATACCTAGTCGCAGTAGTTAAAACTTTTAAACAATTTGCAGTGTTGGTTGCCGCCTGTTTCTATCCCGCACTATTTATACTCCACAATCAAAAGCCTAACTGTGGGATGGAAATAGTGTAAGATAGAACTGCGGGATGGAAATAGTTGAGGATCCTTTCTCTTTAGAATGATATATTGGAGATTCATCCTACTCTAATTGCGTAGGGTTTAGTAGAGTTCACAAAGTTAGGAGTTCTGTTGACATAAATGGTTTCTCAGGATTTTCACCATATTTGATTGCACTGAAAGTGAATAATTTTTTCAAGGTGTTTCAGCATAGCCAAGAGCTATCCACATTTAGCTCATGTCGTCTATTGAATTGTTGTTTTGTTTGCTTATAATGCACATTATCGAGATAATTTCTTTATTACGTTAATTTAAATTTTATAAGATGAACGACTTCTTAGTCGCCGCTGTAATAGTGACGAGTAATGTTTTAAAATTAAACATTAATTTCTATTAATAAAATATTATTACCTATAGTTAAAACAAGGGAAAGTTTAAAAATAAAATAATTTGGAACGTTTATTTAAAGTTAAAAATTATTTAATTAAAGTTAATTTTGAAATTAGACACTTGTTACAATTTTAAAATACAATATGGTTTAGAATAATAACCAGACCTGTCTTAGTAAATATTTACTGATAGGTAGGAGAGGTAAAATTATAGAAATACCTCATACTTTCGCAGTTGTGTTTTAGATGGGTGATTCTAATATACGCTCTGTAACTCAAATTACTTGCCATATTTGTAACCCTAGGCAGGTAAGTGTGTGCTCAATAGTTTATTCGCAATCAGTCTTGCTCTTGGGTAACAGTTCTAATTCAAGTCCAGTGCAGAGTTCTGCCTTTTGAATACGGTAATCGTAACATAATAATTATAAAACATGTTACATTCGGTCAAGGTTAATGTTACGCAGGTTAATATTATTCACGCGTAAAAGTATTTTATAAGTGTTGTTTCCATAATAGTTATTAATAAACTGATTATTTACCCTACAGCTAAGTTTTTATGCTTATCAATGAATTTATTCTAAAGATCAACAAATTTAATTCATGATATCCATTTCCTCATTGCAACTTTAAGAATGGAGTAAATTGTATTGCATTCATTTTCTGATATAAACTAACAACTGTCGAAGATGTTTAAATTACAATAAAATTACGGCATTTACCTGAATGATAAAATTTCATTGTTAATTCAAGTCGTTCCTTTGTATGTATAGAATAAATTACTCACTTGAAGTTTCTCTATTGTTCGGATTCTATATTATCGAAAGTAACGAGGAAATGAGGGGTATTATCTGTTTTGCCCGCAAATGTAAGCTATTCATTTATTATGATAACAACATCGGATTGCAAGGCTACTGTGTCATTTGATAATATTTTTGTTTTTGTTCTGAGTTTACTCTAGTTAATCTGTAGAAACCGACCATACTCACATCTTATTTTATCGGGTTAGCCCGACTAGTTTCGAGACCATCCGGGGCACTAATCATGAGCTCTTTACACGAAATTATCTCGGTGGGATCATCAGGGGCCTTATTAGTAATTAACGAATGAAACTAATCGGACTAATCCGATAAAATAAGACGTGAGTATAGCCGGTTTCTACAAATTATCTATGAATACTACTCACGAGAGTTTACTCTAACAGAAAATGCATAATTAGTCTTACAGTTTGTTTGGCGGAGAGTTCAGTAGAGTGGTTTCCAATTATTTTTTCTGCGTATCACTTCAACAAAAAAGAGCTTAATCTCGCGTAGTAGCATTTAGTAAAATTCATATATAAATAATTCAAATAATCAATACATACATGATAAATTTAATGGTAATTTTGTCCAAAAAGTTTTGATTAAATCTTAGACAACGATGGCTTACATTAGGTTCATATTATAGCGCAAGAAAGCTTTATCTCACACGATTCAATACAATGTGGAAAAAATCATAGACTAATAATAAAATATAAATAGATCCGAAATACCCTTCATTCTTAAATTGGAAATTATATTAACTTGCGGGCATCGTACTCCTTATTGCAAATTCGGATATCTCCATAGGCAAAGTCACAGACAGGATAATAGGGAACTAGATCTAGTAAATATGATTAACTTTAATCACAAAATTTAAAATCAATTGTTTATTGAAGTTTAAGTAAAAAGGAACAATTTCGTAATGTACGACTAAAAAGGTGTTATTAACATGCGATAAAATAACATTGCCAAAGTAATAACTTTAAATAGACACGCGAAAAAGAAAAGGGTTATGTAGAAGGTCGTACTAACAGAGCGTGGTACCTGTATGGACTGAGATCATCTAATAATTGGGACATCCAATAAATGTATATGGAAGAGATCAATAAATTTAAAAATATGTTTTATATTGATATGAAATTTCGCTATAGGAATGGATTTTTAGGGTCATGATGGATACAGTACTATAATATATTATGTACTAAATAACCGTTCTTCTTAATTATCCGACTGGCCCGTTGGCGCAGTGGGTAGTGACTCTGCCTTCAGCTCCGTGGGTCGTGGGTTCGATTCCCACTGAGGGCCAACATTTTCTATAAACAATTTGTTGGTTCTTCGAGCCTGGGTATGTATTTGTATTTAAGTATGTATTTAAAATTATACATGTAGTATATTTACCAGTTGTACGTCACCCATAACACAAGTATTGTTACTTACTTTGGGGACAAATTACAACTATTTATAAAAATTATGTTTCGAAAAGAGCAAGCGCTGGGTTTCTTTCTGACTCTTCTGGATAGGAGTAGTTTCCGAAACATCAGTAGAATAGACAATTTGAAAGCACTTGTTCACAGGTTTACTTGAATAAATTGAATATTCCATTTACAAGTTTTTACTTGGTTTTACTTGAACCGACTTCTTATTCTTCATTAATCGATGGAGATCCATCGCTGAACATAGGTCTCTTCACGGGATCTACACACCACATGTTCTTGGATCCCGCAGCTGCCTGCGACCTTACCGAGGTCGTCAGTCCACCTTGTAGGTGGTCTACAGACACTGCGTTTTTCGGTGCAGGGTCGGCATTCCAACGCCTATCGGTTCTCCGCACAATGCGCTGAACCTACGAGTAATTAGCTAATAATCATAATATATTCATCTCAAACAACAATTTACTGAAGCCAAAGAAAGCAATTGCTACGTGGAATATGATTAGCAGACTACAAATGGCGTCGATAATGATAAGTTGCTCTGTAATCACTAAAAGAGCTGCCAGCTATTTAATAATAAAATTAACTAAAAAATATTATACTTCAGATGCGTCGCATAGCTGAGTTTAAACGCGACAATGCTAGCCTGCTGAATGATCTGTTGCCTGAACACGAGAAAGAAGCTTTCCTCGAGCATAAAGTTGTGAACGTTTTGAAAAACCGCGACGACAAGGGTAGAAGGGTACTCATCGTTAGTGTTGGCAGTAAGTAACGTTAATTTTTATTACATATTAATTTCATTTCACCACTTCGTCGGCGTGGACTTAAGTACTGCAAGAAACTAACCTTTTATTAGGTCCAGCCCTTCATAAATCTATGTATTAAAAATCATATCGATTGTGATTTGATTCATTAAAAAAAGGAAATATTTTTTTAATGAATGGAATAATATTTTTAAACTTAGACACGTTAACACATTATTGTGTGTGCAAATAAACTATTTCTTGCTTTTAGGCGTAAGGCTAAAGTTTGAAAAACGTCGAGGTGATAAAGAAAGAATGTAGGTATAGGTAGCGAAATATGCTTCCTACGTTATCTTAACACTTAGTTCTAATGGTGGTTATTATATTTAAATATTACAAAGGATCATGGCTAATGTCATTATGATCAAACACCAAAAGACTTTATAAGTGGTCCTAAATTATATATCACTACCAGTAAACCGCTTGTAAATAAAGATCAAAATATATTCTAGGGGTATTATAATAATATAGCATTAACTCAATGTTAAAAATAAATATTTGGTTATAAGCTTCTTAATAACTACCGGTCATTACAAACAAAAACGACCTAAACATGACCTTTTCATTTACAATAGACTCTTATTGTTTTATATTTGTAGTTAGTGGCGCAATCGCTTTAAAGCCGATTAAATCAGGACCAAGGATTCAGATATTAGGGCAACTCTTCTCTGTGAAACCTCCTTTAATTTGGGTTTCTTCCAGTTATGGCTGACTTTTTGGTCCATCAACATACGTCTATTGCTCTTAGGATATACGAGTTTTTAAACTAAATTGCTGTTAGTAAATTATTTAAATCATTGACAATCTCGGTAAAAGTAGAGACATTGTACTAGTTTACATAAAATTATTTATTAATTTAATTTACAGGACAAAAGTAATAATAAAATTCCGGTATCGCTGATTATAGCAAAATAACTAGGTACTTATAGCGGCCCAGTTACCGAAGAATTTTGTTTTTTTGTTTTCTATTCCTTATATCTTATTCCAGGCCTGCGTGTACAAATCTGTAAAAGCGTCAAACCGTTATAGCGACTTATATACATTACAATACTTTCACTTTTATAATATCTAAAAAAATAATAAGTACAGTTTTATAAATACATTCTATCAAATTGTCACATCGTTCTATTGCAGCCATGGCCAAAACTCAATCCAAGTTTTTTTTTGTTTCAAACTCGTCCAATTTTATTTGTTTTAAAACATTTAATTCGAATTTTAATTCTTCTTTTCACTTTCAATGGCTCAAAATAAGAAAAAAATACACATGCCGGGCATATATATGTATTACAATACATATATTATCAGTAGGTGTAAAATATATTTTTTGTTTAAGGTACATGGGATCCCAAGAAAGTCAACGCAGATCAATTGTTCAGACTGTTCTATTTAATTCATGAGGCGGCTATGTTAGAGGTTGAGTCTCAGGTCCGGGGGGCTATCGTCGTCATGGACTTCCACAATATGGGCTGGAGTCAGGTATGTGCATAATCATGTAATATATAGCGTTAATACATAGTTAACCTAAACTAATACTGATGTTTGTTAGTTACGTACTATGTATTATTTCCTGTCCCGAACGAAAAACGAGAATTTTGTATACGATATTTTGGAATGGTATATAAGCTTCAATCGTACTAAATTATAAGCTTATTATTACTAGATTAGGTATGAAACTAAAAATAGAGCTATTGAAGCAGATAGGCATTCAAACATACAAACAAAGGGACAGACAGAAAGGTAGACAGACTTTCGCATTTATAATATTAGCATGGATGTTTAAGTGTAAGACAGAATTATTTCTATGAATGTTTGAAATTTTTAACTTTTTAAAATGTAACTTTTGACTTTTTTTTTTAGTTACGTAGGCCCTCGTTTAATTTAAGTTTTCAATAAATATTTCCCAAGGAAAATAAAATTAAAGGATAATATACAACGTGGAAGGTATGTCAGATCGTCACACTGGTTTTACCAGGTCTTAAATCACTCATTGAATTCATAATCATTGAATATGATCACAAAGAAGAGATGCTGTTGACACTTACGGTTGTGCCTTTAATCGATAAATAGAAAAAAATATGAGTGCCTACTAGTCCGAAATACTCCACTGGTTTCGGACAATGCACGTGCAACCTACATTTTGTATTTTTATAACAATAAAATATACTTGTTAATGCATTTCTAAGTATAAATCGAACTTGATATCAAATATCACGCTGAGACCTTTTAGTATTTGTTAATTTTGCATATATACTGTTAGGTTTAATGAAATTTACTTTTGGACGAATATAGTAGGTACTATACATTGCGCTCCTCATGAGTGCGGGAATTACACATGTATAAACAATGCAGGTTAAGAGGTTCACGATATTTTTATTTGACTAGTGAACACAATCCAATACTCTGTTTTGTAATTTTTTTAATGGTGCATTGTTTCTTTATCACTCTTTTTTACCCACTACATTGCTATTATAAAAAGTCGAGTTTTAGGAGTACATTCTCTCTGTTAACTCAATGAATTAAAGTTATGTTATGAACTCAATCAATTAAAGTTATACTTTATTAATTAATATTGCTCCGTCCTATTCTGATTTCTTTTTGTATACAAAGTAAACCTCTTTTATTTTCAACTAGCTATTTGGTCACTCGATGCCGTGGCTCAATCTGGTTTCGAACTTCCCTCCAAACAGAACTGAACAGTTATAAAAATTGCTACGATAGTCGATAGCCATCAAACTTTGCAGGATCATCCGCTTGGCCATTCTAAAGAATGTCGAAAAGTATTATGAAATTAAAATTTGACCAGCTGTTTCGGAATCTATTAAGGACATAGACACAAACATTATTTTTTAATTAAATATTAAGATTACTAAAATTTGATTCGCTCTTTCTTATTTTGCTATACCTATAAAATATATACACATATTTTATACATTACTTTAATTTTTATAAAATAAATTTTATTACTCTTCTGACGTATTTAAAACTTAGTTAAATCAAACAATCGAAGAAATAATTTATAGAATTAGGCGTTACTTTGCGGAGATCCATAATACAAAAGTAATAATAAAATTATTTTGCTATAATCCGCGATACAAAGAAATCGAAGAAATGTTTTTATTTGAAACAAATTAATTATCATTTTAAGTTTGGCATTACTTTGGTAGATTTGAATTTACGTACGTATTTCTGTACTTGAGAAATTACGTTTATTTATGTACTAGTGCTCACTTTATTCGTAGTTCGTCAATCTAGACGTATTATCTCAGCACTTTCACTGCGCGTGCGCATAACGTAAGTTGATTACTAAATAGTATGTATAAGCATGTCTTTGGTAACGTATTTCAATTTGCTCTTTGTTCATGTCGAATTCATTCTATAAAATAATTATTAACATTTCAATTTATTCTTCTGTCAAAATGTTTAACGTTGCAAATATAACAGTATTAAACATTATTACAACTATCCATGAGATTTAATTTGATAGGGTGCAGTAATGTCCAGTGGGGTATTTATACGATTTTTATTCCTTTAAAGGAAATCTTTTGTTGCAAAACCAATGCCCTTTGGTTTGTTATTAGTATGACTCATAAGTCCCTAACAAAGTGTTCGTACATTGGGTAAGGGGCAAAGTACAAAGTGACATTTATGTCTACGGTGATGTTTATACATATGTTAAGGACAACAAAGATATGGATAATACAAAGAGCGACACCTTATTGTCTCTTTATCGCTTTGTTTTCTTTGTAAGCTGTTATGTACTAAAGATTTATTTCTGACAACCTCAAACCTGGATGTAATACTGTGCAAATTAGATTCAAATAAAATCTGTATTGGGTAGATTTTGCAAATGATGTAACTTATTTTAACATAATTGGAAATCATTTTTTCATTTCAAAAATTATACCCATATAATAATAATAAAAAACTGTGAATAATTTAACCGAGATTGATAAAATTAATTTAAACTTTATTTTATTTTTAGATAATCACCATTTACACACATTGAATAAAGCGTAGAGCGTGAGCGTGTGTCTCTCTCTCTAACTCTCACACTGTTATGTGTACACACACAGTTCTCTCTCTCTTACACAAGAGAGAGAGAACTCTTTCTCTCTCTCTTACACTCTCTCTCTTACAGAGAGAGCTAATAATAATAATATTAAAACATTGATCCTACATTCTATTTTGAACTCGGAATAGTCATATACTCGCAATAGCAATGTCTGATGAATACAGATAAAGCATCATGTAATGTAGCAATTTTAAGAACAGTCTGGGTATGTATGAGTCGATACGTTATCTTATTGCAACCAGACTATCTTTAGAATTTTTTAAGACTTTTTCATTGCTTTGTTTGTATTTAATAATTGGTGAATCTTGTGAATGTCTTTTATCTCAATCATTTATTGAAAGTGTACACAAGACCGCTCAAAAACTGTTTTCTAAAGTATAAAACGTACCGTTACATACAACTGCTGTTTTTTTTTGTTTGTTTTTTTTACTACAGTACCTGCTGGTGCATAATATGTCGAGCGAGGATCATCTTTAGAACATCAGAACTTATATATTGTTTATAGTTAAAATTAAAATCATCAGTATAGTCGTATAGTGCATAGTGGAATGATTCAGTAGTATTTACTATTAATCGCGCATATTTTTATTGTAACCTGTTTTTTATGACATTCATTTTTTTTGTTTGAATTTTTTGTGACTGCGCGTGTAACTTTTTTCCCATATTCGCAGACAAGTTACATTCGCTCAGAAGCTTTACGAACCATTATTTAACGGCTAAAATATTTTTGTTCTTTATTAAACACTAATACGCCCGACCTAACATTATTAATTCAATCCATTTAGAGATAAAAGACTGAATTCAGATGTCTAATTATATATACACATACGAGTATATGTATATAAAAAGTAGGCGCTACATTACGGAATTCTGTAATAATCAGGGAATCTGTAATGTTCTGACATTAAATGAATCCACTGATCATTTGTACGTATTAGATAGCTTTGTCACAATTCAACCTTCTTAAATATTGTTTTAAAAATAAATGTATTTTCGAAGAAAATAATTACGTTTTTTATGGTACATAAATAAAAAAATAAATATAATTTATTTGATATCTGGCTTTGTTAGTAATGGTTGACTGACCTGGCTCGGCGCGCTTCTTCAAAAAACAGGACAAAACAATAACATTGTTGTTTTCTCTCCCTCGCTTCATACTATTCAGTTTTTGGGTCAAGGTTATTTTTCGTTTTGTGTGTTTTAATAGTTTCGGTCGTTGGTCTCTATAAATCGTGTTTATATTTGAAAAAACGTAATGTCCTGTGGTTAAAGTACTTCATAGAAATAACTGTTTTTTTATGTAGGCTGATAAGGTGTGTAGCTTCTGAATAAAATTGTCGTATTGTCGGTTCCACTCTGTATAACGAAATAATTTTTTTTTGCTATAATTTTTTGCGTTCAAAAGTTAAGTGAAATTGTGTGCGAAGGTTCCAAACAGGATATCGATTAATCATACTTTATCAACATATAATACTAATATCTACCTCTATTATAATGATTAATAAAAAAATTTGATTAGCCTTATCATTAAAAGATTTTGTAATCCATACATAAGTATAACAAAATTTATTACACTAGGTGAACTATAATAAATATAAATAGCAAGGTAGTTTTGTTAAAGTGTCTGTAATATAAAGTTCCGCAAAGTAACGCCTGCTTCTATAAATCTTTTAAATATACACAAACTTGCAATGCCCTCTTCCAAGTTATGGGTTCTATAACAGTCATGAATTTTGTAGGGGCTACGCTAAAACAACTTTTTTGAATTAGGTCACTTTAATACTGTAGTAAAAGTAAAGTACTGACCTATTACAATCCCACCGCTGGGAATAGGCCTCCTCATTCCGTTTCTGGAGAGAAGGGTTGGAGCTATGACCTACTACGCTGCTCAAATGCGGATTGGTAGGTTACACATATCTCCAGAAATCTCTAGAGATATGCAGGTTCGCTCACTATATTTTTCTTCACTGAAAAGCGTGTGATAAATTGAAATTGTTAATTAGACACATACCTAAGTTTAAATAGAAATATTCATTGGTGCCTGCCCGGGTTTGAACTCGTGACCCCATTGAAAGAGTCGCACAACCTCACCGCTGGGCTATCACAGCTCTTACTTTAATACTAAGCGTGTGAAATTAGGTACTTCGCCGAAGCGTTTTGACTTATGTTTGAAAATTGGATGTATTGCGGTATTGATGTATGTATGACCTAAATGAGGTGATTTTAACTAAGGATCACGTATTCATTATCATTGTTCTCTTAACTATTTATTGTTTTTATTATGCGAATAAAACTCGACCAGCTTCCTCATGTTCGATGATGTTATGACAGGATTTGAAAAGGTTACAAGAAATTGTCTTTATTGGTTTAAAGTACGAATCTACAGGAAAGTATATGCAAGGTTCGGTTTCATGGGCTATCACGTCCGAGGCTATTTAAATCATTGTGCATTCTGTTGATGCGAAGTCGTTCAACGTTTATGTTTATTTCGTTGTTATTAAGATGTCATGGACATAAGGAATAGGTTTGTTTGATTGACCATTACAATACATTATTAAGTTTTTATTTCGGGCTAGAGGCCATAGTCATAAAGGGATCTGATTACATCGTTATGTTTACATATTACGAGTAGGTAAGCTATAATTTAATATACAACCTATTAGAAAATATTAGGAAAATTTTCTTTCAAAAGTTGTGATAATTATTTTGCTATAATATACATTTTTTAACAAAATCTATGTAATGCTAAGTGTAGGAAGCACCTTTCTCGCACCTTATACACGCAGAATAAGTTACCGCACGTTCACAAAACACCGCCAATAAGACACTACATAAGCACCACCCACATTCATTAATTACAATCACTTTAGTATACTAGTTATGATTATAATTAGTATACTAAAGTGTGTAATATAATCATAACTAGTTCGTGACCACGGTGGATGCTACTGTACTAAAACGTCGAACCTTATAGAAAGGTATATAACTTGATGTCGCGATGTGACCCGTTTATTTATATAATAATACTTCCACGACAAAATCGCAAATTGCGATTTTGTCGTGGACCCTCTGATAATCTCGTGATGATGTTTAGGTTACTGGGCGAAATGATTGTTGAGATTGTGGTTGTGTATGTGTGTAGTGATTGTGAAGTGTGCTGTTGGTGGCGGTGTTTTGTGATACTTACTTTAACTAATCCCGCATATAAGGTGTGAGATCGATTTTTGCTTCCTACACTTGGTCTTAGTTAGATTTTCTTAACAAACGCGTATTATCACAAAATAGTTCTATTACCAATTTGTACTATGGAATTTCGCAAAATAACGCCTACTTCTATAATTTTTTTTCTATTTCGTTTTGGTATTTTCCTTATAAATATTATAAATAAAATTTCCTAAGATGATTAAAAACCTTTATCTCATGATCAGACGATATGCATGATAGTCGATCTGGAATTGAATGACCTTATGTATTACCCGTTTACGAACCACATATTGCGGTTACGTGATTCAATTGATTACCTCAGTTGTATTTTAAGACCTTAGTTTAAATTATCGATACAAATATTATTAATGAAAATTTTTAATCTGTCTGTCTATCTCTCCGTTACGCTTTCTAATCTAATCTAATCTGCTGGATCAATGATGACAAATTTTGAATAATTTAAGCTCATACACCGGGAGATATAAGAAAGGATAACATTTCCATTTTTACTTTAGAAACAAAAAAAACCCCTGTAATTGAGGGTACTTTGAAGCTTAAGTTGACACGAATGATGTAACATTTGTAAAATATTATGTGAAACTTAAATGTATTTAATGCTAACAGAAGTGACATAAAATAAATGTAGACGTAATTTGTATATCGATATATACAAAAAGACATTTTTATTTCGAACTATCTGTCCAGCTACTTGTTGCTGTGGCTTTTTTCGAATTTCCTTCGAACTCAAGAGTTAAAATGTGTGTCAATCGCCACCATAACATACAGATCATCCGCTGGGTGATTCTAAAGATTGTCTTAAAATTTCATTAAAATCAGTCCATCCGTTTCGGAGTCCATTAAGAACATACAGACAAACATTCATTTTTATACTTTAAGATTTAAAGACATAATATATAGGACAATATGAAAGAGAACGCAAGGTTATATTGACAATATTTTAACAGTATTTAGTTATAGAATATCAATATTTTAGTCAAATTTCCGTTCCTTGTAAGTTAGTACGGAGGATATGTGCGGAGGAAATGGAATTTCCTTATCCGAACTAAGGATATCGCCAAAACAAACAACGTTGACAGATCGGTATTGACTTTAAACAATAGTTATTGACATTGTGTTTAACTTGATTTATTTATGAATATCGAATATCTTTAAAAAATGATCTCCAAGTAATACGAAAAAGGAAAAAATATAGATGTAGGCAAAACTTAGTGGGATAACTACTGCAAGTTACTATAGAATAAATTTGCCGGAATCCGCGCTTAAGAAAAAGTATATAAAAATAATTTTAAATATACTGAAGGTTTTGGTTAATAAGAACGGTTTAAGAATCCTCCATATCTCATACATTTGTTAAGTGAGTAAAGTAATTGTGCGTATTAAAGTATATAAATATATAAAATAATAAAATATTAATCATGGGCTGCAATAGTGACACAACTCAAAAAATATGTGTTTTGGACTACGTGTAAATGTTAAATTAGATTCTTTTCGGCTACAATATAACTCATAATTCAATATTAGGCCGTTACTTTATGCAAACTACAGCATTTTTTATGTATTTTCCTGCGCAATGAAATCTTTAAACCCATCTATGTCAAACATGGTTTTTTGAGTTGTGCCACTATTGCAGCACATGAATAATATATAAATATTTAAGTTTACGATAGCAAATATTACTAGGTGATGCTAATCAATTCGGCTTTCTAAAAAGAAATAGATTTTTCTTAAATTGCAATTCTTGATTGATAAATTGCCCCATCCCAAGATTAAAGTAGCATGTTCTATCTATATAGAACATGAAATTTTAATATAAAGTTAAGGTTTAACTTTATTCTTCGGATGTGGCGAAGTACCAGTAAGACTCTAGTTCCAGTTTAGTTCAGTGAATTTAAATAAAATAAATTATTCTTAATGAGTATGACCTTCATTTGACATGCATTTTTAAATGATGTCTAAAGTACAAAATTCGATTAATATGAAGATAAAGATAACGTTATTGATGAAATGAACGAATTACGATAAATTACTAGAAATATAGATAAAAATGATTGGCCATGAAATTGGGGTTTACGTATATTTGGAAGAAAGGAGGAAACTAAATTTAAAACAAACTGTACCTGCGATTTCATTCATATCAACTTGTGTTAAAAGAGGCACTATATGTTTTTATTTCTATTCCCGATGAAAAACGGGAATTTATTACCCTATACGGCAAGCTGAATTGAATTGAAAGCATATGATTCAATTGTAATAAATTTCATAAATATTATTGCAGCGATTTTATAAAAGCTTCACAGAACGACAAACAAACACACCTTCCGAATTATAATATTAGTACAATTCGAGTCGAGGAAAATAGGCTTCTAGCACCTAACACATTATCGACCTCATTTTATCGGACTTTGCGTTGTATCATAATTTGATAACATACATCTGATTGTGAAGAGAAGTGATTTGTTGACAAAAGTTTCTGGAAAGTAATTCTTGAAATTTGTTCTTTTGGTCCTATACTTGTTATTCACCTGAAATAAATAATATAACCATGGTTAATCGAGACATCGTTTTTATTTTTTATATATAAACTAGCTGTGGCTTCGCCCGCGTGGAAATCTGTGTCACAATTTTTTTGTATAATTCAAATTTTAAACATAAAAGTAGTTATTGTAAGTTAACCATAATAGATCGACTCCGGACTTTTTGGTAGCAATTTTATAGATCTACAATTCTCTAGTACATTTCTTTAGCATATCTCTGCTGGCTTACGCAGCGCACGCGACTAAAGCGCCCAGCAAGCAAGTTTTTTAACAACTGCGCGATCTCTTCAACACAATTTACATAATACCGATATGTACTATTTAGCTAAACCATCCGGAAGTATTGCACAATCTTTTGGTGAAAACCGTACAAAGATCCGTTCAGTAGATTTTGAGAAAATCGATTACATACAGACAGACAGCTTTTTGGGACTTTCATTATATAATAAGAATAGATTTGTGTCTAATTTACAAAAGATGTGTGATTAATTTTAATATATTTGTTTTTAAAATATTTATGTTTTTTGTTTACAGACTATGGGCCTTACGCCCGCGTTTTCTAAGCGTCTGCTGACTTTCATACAAGATGCTTTGCCTCTGCGGTTAAAGGAGGTGCATTTTGTAAAGGAGCCCATGATTTTCAATGTCGTGTGGAAAATGTTCAAGCCATTGATTAGAGAAAAACTGAAAACTAGAGTAAGATATATTATTTTTATATTTAACATATCTATGTAGTATTATAGATTTCATGTAAGTAATAACACTAGTTGGCAATTCGCACTATCCATTTAAAATTAAAAAAAAAACATTTACATTGAGAATTTTTCAACAATTTAGGAAATTGAGGAGTGCAATTCTTTGTGGTTGGTTGTTATTAAGCCAGTGCACTAATTCAGCGTTACAGTTCCAATGGATAAAGCCTCCTCCTAAAATTGGACTTGCGTATTGGTAGTGTACATATATCAACGAAATTTACAAGAGATATACAGATTTCCTCAAAAAGTTCTTGTTCATTGAAAAGAATTAAAGTGAATATTAATTAAGCACATACAATTTTGAAGATAACTCATGGATAACACTGGATTTTGAACCGACCTGTAATTTGTATAAAAGTATCTACCTTGTAATTAAGAAATTAAGAGAAAACTGTTTAAAGATTCAATTCAGACATGTATCGTAGGTATGAGTTGCAGCTTGGTATCCAGAAAAGTGTAATACCAATGCGATTGTGTTCATTTCTCCCTTTTCAATTAAGTTGTAATCTTCAGTTCAGGGTTAGAAAAAATTACACCACCAATGATTTTGATTTGGTGCCGTATTAAGTAATTGTTAACGAACCCGTGACTCGCGGAGCTGAAGGCAGGGTCATACCCACTGCGCCAACGGGCCAGTCAAATGTAATTTTTATATATTTGGAACGAAAATATATAAGCTCATCATCATTCTCCTGCCCTTATCCCACTCTAAGTGGGGTCGGCACAACATGTTACAAACCTGTTGTCATATGATTTGCCTACGTATTTACGTTATACGTCGCTAACCACTGCGCCAACGGTCCAGTCAACGTAATACAATGTTTAAACGACGTATAATGAAATAATTCACACTATAGAACGTTTGCAAAATGACTAAAGTCTTTGTGTGGATGCTTACATTTCTATTTCTTACAGATATTTTTCCACGGATCAAAGATGTCATCTCTCCATAAGCACGTTGCGCCGACGCACCTGCCGGCTGACTACGGTGGCGAGTTGGACGCTATTGATTACTCCGCTGCTGACTGGTACCCCGTCATCAATGATGTCCTACCGCACATCAAGAATTGGAACTCATACGGGTTTGTGAAGAAATCGTAAATTTTACAATATTTGTATTGCTGGGGCTTTTTCGCTGAATAATGGAAATTTAAGCCTTGGTATACAACGTTATTCATTTGCCATAGTTGAATTTATAGTTGTAGAAAAATGGATATTTGACTTATTACTTTGTTTAAAAATGACAGGAACGTCAATTTGTAGTACGCTATACATTATAAATTTTGTCGTTCTCAATTAATTTAAGTAACATTTTATTAATTATACGTTGAAATTTTATGGTTTTTGCTGTCTTATTTCATTTATTAAAAATGAGGATAAAAAGACTATTAATTAACATTATATACGATTAGGACGTCGGTAAAGTAAATTAGCTTTGGTCTTATCGCCTCTTTAGAAGAACAACGTGATATCTGTAAAACCACAACTTTACAGGAGAGCAATTTCAAACATTTAAACGTTGAAATTTTCAAAATATTGATGATTTTACCGTGGAAAAACAATTAAATTGTAGCGGTAATTAATGTGCTTTCTGAAAATAAGCAAAAAAAATATAAAAAAAAAATAAAAAAAAACGGTATTTATGAGATGTTCTTGTAAAGAGGCGATATGTCCCGACCTAAGCAAATTTGAATTGAAGAATGTCAAACTAATTGAGTTTGCTACCTAATTATTATTATAATATTTGTAGTTTTACTAAATTAAACTTAGGAGAGGCAGATTTAAAATTTAGACTACATAACTCATAAAAACACTATTTTGTACAATGATAACATTAGTAGATGTGTTACAAATATTATCAACAACAAATCAAAATGCGTTAATGATTTACAATGATAGACTATCTTAAGATTCTGTAGAATATTTAAATTATTTATAGATAAAACAATATATGCTATTTTATCGAAAAAATCGCTTGTTATTCAAACTAACAATGGAAGTATTTTTTTGGAAAACCCACGATCTAATTAACTACAGTAAAAAGAAAAATTAATGAGCATATAGCTGCTAACATAACGTCAATATTAAGAACTAAATATTATGTAGTGGAAAAATACTTGTTAGTTTTTTTTACTCATTGCTCGACTACCCCCGGACCTACCAAAATATAATGATATGAATTTCTATTCCATTATAATAAGTAACGTTCAAAATAGTATAAGATATATTATTGTAAGAAAATTAATGTTTTGTATCTTAAATTTTCTGAATATTTGTCTTTTATGTCCTAATATGTTTTTAAGTTAAGTATAGTGTGTGTTTTGTATTATATGTAACAAATTGAAGCGCATTTCATGACATTTTAGTATCAGTCTATTAAAAAAAAAAAATTTTTTTTTACTATATTTTGACTTCATATTTACGAAAACAATAATTGATTTAACACGAAAAAATGACGAGGCTAAAGATAGCTGTTGTTCACATGTCCGATAGATGTTTTGACGATTTTTATAATAATTTAGTAAATATATATGATTTCGTTTCGCGTAACTCTTCTATCTTCTGCTTTCTGAAAGAGTTGCTAAGGTTTTTATTGTTTTAAGTTATGCATGCACTTTCTTATGACCTTGACGAAAAAAAATACTATGTTCTCTAATGTTTAATTTGGAAGTATTAAGAAAGCTACGAAGAGCAAACGATAGACGCTCTGTAATAAAAAACCTTTGCTTTGCCTTAGTTCAACCGCCAGAGTAAAAAACGTTTACATATTAATCATGATATTTTAACGATATTGTAACTTTATAAATAATAATTATTATTTTATACTCATTGTCAATTTTTTAAAATTCTTTATATAGTTTTGGAACAAATTTTTTTACAATTATGATAAAAGGTAAAAAGGCTTTTTTAAATTATTTTAGTTAAAATTTGATGTTATTTTTTATCTGTGAAAATCATTCTGATTGTGGTATTTTAAGGTTTGTTGGTTTATTTATATAAATTTTTAACGTCAAAATTAGAACCTAATTATTGTTAGACGAATGTTTTAGCCAAAGTTATTAATTAAGTATACCTAATTATAAGTCCAAGTTAATATTAATATGAATTGATAAGCAAATATTTTTGTGTAGAAATATACACGAGACCATTCCAGCGAGGCAAGATTTTTGTTAACCTGCTCAAATAGTGGTATGAAATTGTTTGTATCAGTAAATTAAAGAACGATTGATGAACTTTGTCTTTTATTTTAAATCTACATTAATATAACTTGTCCACCATATTTAGACCGAATCAATGACGCTTAATTTTCTTATATTTTGCTATTTGCCGAGAAGTGGTTAAACAAAATGTTCACTAAAATAATTTACAAAAAATATATATCTTTTGTTCATTTTTAAATTATATAAGAGAGATGAGGTGATATCTTTAAGTGCCTCAGTTACTTTCTGATCATCAGAAAGTAATAGTTTTGATATCTATCGTCCTGTTTTAAGTTAGGGGCTGTCCCCACCATCCTAAGGCAAACATGGACTTTAATGTGGGGCGACCGAATTTATTTAAGCAAGTATTAAACCAATTAGCCGTCTATTCTTACACAGTCATTGATGTCGTAGTAATTAGTAAGCACAGATGGCCTCGACTTTAATACTTTTTATCTCTACAATTACCAAGTTTGTGTCCCTCATTTTGGTGTACAATGAAAAAAGTCAATATTATTGACAAATATTACGTCATCAATTTCCAGAACTCCATTGAATTTCATCGTTCTTGTGGATTTAAAAAGGAATACGTCACTCACATGCGTAACATAATGCTGTTTTGTAAATTTTATTCTATAACGTTGACAATTAAAACGCCTGTAAATTATATGATAGCAAAATTTAGATCATTCACCTATTATGATTAAAAAATTATAAGTAGATAAATAAATTCGCAGAAGCCTATATAAATCTGTCGCGTACCATATGATACGCATTTTTCGTTATATTATATATTTTTGTACCCAAGATAACCACTACTACTGTCTGTTCCTGGAGCTTCAACTTCAACTAAATTTAGAATCGATGCAATCCAAAATCTATTGAATTTAGATCGCCCATATACCTTTGTATAATGTGCCTATAAGAATCCTGTGGACTGAACCCTTATTCTGTATAAACAATTTTGTTTCAGAGGATGGATCACGGAATCTTGATTATCCTCTGTTCGTAAAAAGACAGCGAGAGTCAATATCTGTTACGTATTGAGATATTATAGATTTGTATCGATCGGCGTTAGCAATTTTTGAAATATAATCTCGTTAGTTACAGATATAGATTTGTATCGATCGGCATATTTTGAAATATAGTCTCGTTAATTAAATAAAATTTTAAAAAAGGTATCTGACTTGAGCAGTCAGCAGCATTGAGCAGTTTTTAAAAAGCGGTTTGAACCGCGATCATTACTTCGATCGTTATCATACTAGAGTAAGCGACCTATAGGATGGCCTGTAATTGAGAGTGTCATAATAAAGAATGAGAGGAAAGATTAAACTTATCTCTGTCTAATTACACACAAAAAAGAGAGACAAATAGATACAGCGATTTGCAATTTATTTATAATAGGTCAAATTTTAGGCTGGCTTCTCTACTGTAATATAATAACTATGATTTCCCGAGGCTGGTTGGTGACGCTTAGCTATTTGACTTCTAGTTGTTAGATCAACTTGTGTCATAGAAGATATCTTCAGAATATTTCTCAAATTTTTATTTATTTAAATTTTAATTGAGTTGTTATCACGCGCACTAACTACTGATGCATGACTAGAACGTGATTTGATTCTATTGTTCATAATATTATAAATTGACTGTATACTAGATCAAGGTGTTAAACGTTTCATTGATATTGGGTTATCTAAAACAAAGAAGTATGCGTATTACAAGTTCATTATTAACTTTATATTCTACTTTCTCGTTAGTCAATTCCTTGAAGATCCATTCTTGGTGATAAATAATAATTGAATATGTTTATAATACCTTGCATGTAGATGTGCAGGTACATACATCTGATATTTGTTGCGATAATCTAGCTTTGCGGACTTAAAATAAATATTTGATCGCCATTGCTGAAAACCAAATAAAGAAAACAAAATGAAAGTTTTCAAAAATTTATATTTTTGTTTCGTAAAACATCAATTGTGACATGTAAGTATAAAATTTCTCTTTTTTTGTAGGCTTACTTACATAAAGAAAAAAAGTGTAAGTGTTCTTAAGTGAATGCATTATCAAAAATCATCTAGTTATATATAGTTCAGTCGTAATACAAACATTTACAAGTTCATAATATTATTATAGAAATGGACTATATTAGCGCAAGGTCAAAGAGTTCTCTTACTGATAAAAGTTATACAATGCGTTATTCTCCCTCCCGTCCGGTGACGCTTTAAAAAGCCGTTAGGGCTAACAGTATACAGTCAGATCGAAAAAAAAATGCGTTATTTATATAAACCTAATAAGGCAATAGATTAACAAATATCACAACCAAATTATTTATATATTATGTATTTACTGTAATGTATTTATTTATTATGTATTTACTGTGTAAACAGTCCTTAAAAATAAGAATATTTTGCGATTAGTAGTGACATGCTTTGGTCTTGGATTTAAATGAGGTAATGCAAATTGCATTACCAAAATTGCATTATAAAAACATAGTATTTTGCAGAAAGCTATTTTAGAACAATTGTTCTTGTTTTTTGTTTTTGACAATAATACCATTCTTATAGAAAAGAATTTAATTTAGTATGTTATAATATATTGATTGTAGAATCACTACAGCAAATCTGAGTCTCTCTGATCTGAGTAAGTGATCCTCGTTCAAACTTTGAACACGTATCTATGAGTTACTTTTAAATTGATATTTGCAACATATTATGTGCTTTACAGTGAATAAACGTGGTGAGACTGCTTACGCCCCATTAGTTCATTAGTTCTGGTACCAGTTTAAATGCCCGATTTTGATAGAGTGGAATGGCAGATTTATATACTTCTTTCTGTCCAACAAAAGAGGAGGTCTTTGCTCAATACAATTACAGTAAACTGTTACTTTACTTTTTCGTACTTTACAATAAATTTTTCTGCCGCTCTTGGTATCTGCTGATTTTAGCTTTGGTTAAATTTATATCTTTTATGGCCCTTATGACAAATTCATACCAGCATAGGATTTAATATCACTTCTTTTTCTGGTGACTTCAGCCATGTTTGATTGCATTCCATGGTAATTAATGAGAATAAACAACATGTCATTTATTACACGATAAGCTTGTATTAAGATAATTGTGTATCGGAATTTTTCACTGAATGTGCCCTTACTGTAATGATATGCAGAGAAACGTTTAACAACCCAGACTGCTATTTTACATCGATTAGTATATCTCTAGTATACTCATATTTGTAATATTACTAATATTATTACTATATATACACTATGGGACAACGTGTTGGAATGCCGACTTTGCACCGAAAAATGCGTCGCTAGATCCACTATGAGTTAAACTGACGACCTAAAAGGTCGTTGGGAGTCGCTAAATTCAAATATGAGTGTAAATTCAAATGTGAGTTTTTTTTCCTAAAACACAAGTTCACAAAAAACTCACCTAAAGCATCAAGTAGATGAGTGAAGAATAAGAAGTAATACTATGATTGTTTAATTAGTCAGCATCAATCAATTAATACAGAATCTTACTCATAAGTGGCATTTAGATTTATGGAATACAATTGAAATAGATTATTTTCATTGGTTTCGTGACGTAATGGTTAGCCTGCAGCCTTATTACTGGAGATTCCGTTTTCGATTGCCAAAATGAGATGGAATTTACATTTTCTATTAGACATCAGTAAAGACAAATTACTGAGTAAGTGTAACAGGCGGGTGTTCATGCAATCGTGGTAGCGAAATCTCCGTTACACGTGCCCCGGCTTGACCATAAGTTGCTGACAGTCGCGCGCGCGCTTCTCACAGCTTCTATCGCGTTCAAAACTTGTACATTACTCCAAGATATTATAATTTGTTATCGAAATTTTGAAAGATTATATGAAAACATTGTCAAAATTAAATAATACTTTATATAATTTTGGTAGTTGTTACGCAGAGCATAATTTAATTACGATAAAGTTATGGCGAAACGGTAAAGACGTGAAATCTGTGCCAAGTTGCTTAACCAGAAAAAATCTCAGTGAAGGGTTTCCGATAATACTGACCCGCTTTTTGGATAATGATTTTGGTTGCTCCTTGGAACCATTATTAAAAAGTACATCACACAATTTAGTCAGAAATTATTAAAAAAATGGCCTTACTGTTTGAATCAGACGGTACACCTTATGTGATGTCGGGTGAAAATAAGATAAAATTAGAAAAAATGCCAATTACAGAAGAATTCTATATCAATAAAGCAAAAATTGAGCTAAAAGAAACGCAAGAAAGTATCGAAAACGGACTCAAAGATCTGAGAATATTATTAAAGCGTAAGTAGATAGAAACATTTCATACTTATATATTTTCATCATATTATCAATACCAAATGCTCGTTATTTGTGATAATTTCTGATAATTATGCGATAAAATTTATAATATTAATTGATTGTGCAAATTTCAGCAATTTAAATATTCGTAATGAAGCAAATATTATTTTTTTCATTTCGGTCAATTTTCATTTTCGATCAAGAAAACGGGCGATATTTTATAGGTGTCGTATAGCATGGCGGATTCTAAGATTATTTCGTAATAGTTTAAGTTTTAACTTAAGATATTTAGATCTTTTGGATAAATAAGTGGAAGGAAAATGATAAAGATTAAATTAAAGCGGAAGACCCATTCATGTTTTAATGGTTACTACCATGAACAATGGTATTGACGAAAAGGATGTTAATATACCAAAACTACAAATATATCATCGTAATTATATATTAAAGATTCTTGCACACAGTAACATTGTGCATGTGTTTCAAAATAAAATTATAATTTAGGGTTTACGAGTAATTAGCGTATTATGCACTTTACGTAAAAATATGCAACGTCTATTACATTGCTTTGTATTAAATTATTAGTTAGTATGAATAATTAAATTAATATAAATTAAAATGAAACGCTTGAAATCTTTGAGGATATATCCTCAAAGATTTCAAGCATTACAAAAAATTCAAATCAAATGAATGTAGTATTAATCATATTTTGTGTAATGTGAATAGAAAAAAAAACTAGTTTTGTGAAAAGTTATAACATTAATTGAAACCAGGATGTTGTTTGAGTCTATATAAGAGATTTTTTTAATACATATATTTCAAATGATCATTGTGTGATGCCATAAAGAAAGGACACCGGCACAGACGCAAAAAGATAGACACAATTTATTTTGGTATCGATAATAATAGCAATAAAAAAAACTACTCAATGTAAACGTCTCATTTACAACTCTGGAACAGAGTATGGCCAACTTCTATGTGGTAAAGTTTTGCAACGAACAGCTTTCCATGCAGTTGCGCATTGCGTCAAGTTAGTTGCTTGGTCTTTGCTATAGGCATTCTAAATATAAAATTAATTATTATTTAGGTAAAAATCTAAAGTTTTACTTACAAGTTACGCGTGTCTTCTATGTAAATCGAAGTTAAGGATAAAATTTGGATACCTTCTAAAATCCAGCCATGCATATTAACTACTTATGACTATGGCAGACAGGTAACAGATTTTTCCTCATTTTGCGAAAAGATTTGTAGGTTTTTAGATCTTCATTACTATATTTTCAAAATTGTACAGTCTTTACCTTTAAATTTTACTTTTAGGTCTTTGCCTTTACTGTTAAACGTGGGACTTTTTACTAAAAAGTCAGGTTTTTCACGACTTCCACCCAGCGGCTTCTTGCGACCTATTCGAAGATGTCGGTTTACATTTTATCGAAGGAACAACTAACACTGCGTCGTTGGACTCGAAATAGCCAGCAATTCCTTCATTCGTAGTAGGATTAGAAGTATCTAGAGTTTTATAACATCTCAAAAAAAACACGACAGTCATTTCGAGTACTAAATGCAAAATATATGCATAATTGACAAATCTCTAGGAATGGCCACACATGACAGGACACCAGTAAGATATATTACTATAATAGATGTTTGCAACTGTAGTTTCTTATTACATGGAGTAAATTTAAAGTCGTTGAATGTAACTTGTAACTATATGAAGACCAAATACTAGATACTAGGAGTTATAATTTCAAAGTTAACGGCCACTGGATATATAGAAACAAGAAGAGATTAAAAACATTGCTGCTCTCTCCTTGTGTAAAGATTGGATTATTCTGGTAACTTGATAGAAAAATTATATATTCATCAAACGTAACTCGATACTAACGAGTTCTGTAGGAGATTCACATTTATCAACGTAACGCGAGTCGTAAACATTAAGAACAGATACGGGGTTCCCTATGTATTTGAATTGTTATCGTGCATCCACTTCTTATTGAGAGATATCACCACCCATATCCTTATGGACTTCACTGCTCCCAAGATAGTCAACCTTATTTGACCTACCAGTAGCTTTACAAGCCAAATTTTTTTTATTAAAATTCAAATTCATCCTTATCTAGTTACATACTTACATTGAGTACATATGATACTTGGCTATGACGTATGAGGACTTGAACCTCCTATGCATTTTAGGCACTCTAAATCGTATTGTAATCACATTATTACGAGGTGTCTTTCGAAAGGCGGTGCCTTTCAAATATACCCCATAATGCTAGTTGTGGTTGGCACATTTTTTCTGTTTTTAGAAATGAGCTCTTTAGTTTTGTTTATTCGAAATATTTGAGGAACTGTCTTGTTGTTCTTGTTCTTTTGTTTGTGTTACTTCCATTATTTTCCCTATAACTTGTTATACCATGATCATCCAGTAACGTTTACTTGTTACGTATACATCGTGTTATAGGTGGCTCGATGACCTTAACCAGAACGTAAAAAAACTGCTAAAATTAAGCGATACAAATCAGTTGGTCGTTATAATACAATAAGGTCGATCAATGATCGATATATCAACTATGACCACCATGACGATAAATAAATGATAATCGGGCTTACATTAACAAGGAGTAGAGTAGTAAGTAGTAGTCACAGTTTAATGGAAAAATCTCACTAGTACATACGAGATGAGCCAATTTCAACAGAGATTTTTAATTTGATAATACGAAGAATAGATATATTCTTAAACCTGAAGCTTTGAAATTGAAATCTTAGAAACATAAGTCAAATATACGATGTTATGTAGTTATTAAATTAAAATTTATGAATCAATATGTACTGGGAAAAAATAGACATTGAGATAATAGAATTATAAAGCGCTTCATATGCAATGGTTTACAAATTTCAATTAATCTGTCGATTGATTCTAATCAAGAGACATACTTAGGAGCATAACGTCAATTAAGATACTAAGATACTTAAATTAAATACTTAAATCAGGTTATTGGCTTCATGCTCTCCCGTCTAAAAATATTGGCACACTTTTAGATAATGAAAGTTTTAGAGTGGCTTTGGGTCTCAGATTGGGAACCACATTGTGCCTTAAGCACAGATGTCCATGTGGAAAAGAGGTAGACAGTTTTGGCATACACGGGCTTTCATGCCATAGGAGCTCTGGTAGGCTTTTTCGCCATGGTTCTCTTAATGACACCATCAAAAGAGCTCTTGCCACCATCGACATTCCTGCTCTTCTCGAGCCTTCCGGGATATGTCGGGATGATGGCAAGAGACCAGACGGTCCCACATTAGGGCCCGTCCCCGTTCCCAAGGAACTAGTCCTTGGGAACGGGGACGGGCCCTAATGTGGGACGCAACATGCGTTGATACGTTAGCCTCGTCCCATATCAGGGAAACGGCGTCAAGACCTGGAGCTGCGGCGGAAATGGCCGAATCCGGTAAGCGGCGAAAGTATGCATCTCTCGTTGAGAGTTATATATTTGTGCCGTTTGCAGTTGAGATCTTAGGCCCATGGAGCCAAAGTGCAAAGAAATTTTTGTCCGTTTTAACACCTCGGTTGATCGCCTCTTCGGGTGACACGAGGGCTGGCTCCTTTTTCGCACAAAGAATCAGCTTAGCGATTCAACGCGGAAACGCTGCCAGCATTCTTGGGACCATTCCACGTGGGCATGATTTGTATAGTAGTAGCGTGTAAGTAATTTAAGATAGATATAACTTGTACATATTTGTTATAAACGAAAATAAAAGATACAAAGAAATTGCATTGAATTAAAATAAAACATAGATTTTTATAAAAGTAATCAAGATTTTTATTTACCTACGTTTAAAAATCTAGAGAAGTGTAATTTATACGCGTAATGAAATAAGTAATAATAAAATTTCAAGAAATAGAAATGAGTTTATGTTTGTTTGCATAACGTGTCTGCAATATTTTTCCGTCCAGGAAAGGAGCCTTAAGTCTTGATTCATACAGGCACGTATAAATGAAATTGTATAGAAAAATATAATGTGTGTTTGTTCATTTTGTTTTTGTCGTTACTAGAAACTAGACGATCTTTTGAATAATACACTCATATTACATTAATTTTGGCTCATATTAGTTTTTTATAGCTTTACTCAGTACAAAAAATCACCTTGTACTTTATAATATTCACGTGTAATTATAATGATATGTTATTATGTATATTAAGATTAATTATTTCTTTCTATTACAGGCGAAACGAGTCTTTTTATTCCCATAGATAACGATGAGTTTTTAATTAAGTTTCTTAGACCATCAAAGTTTTATGCAGAAAGTGCTTTTAAAAGGGTAAATACTCCTAATACTGGTAATATTCTTCATAAGTCCAGCGGCGGCATCTAAGCCCTTAAACATTCCCTATATATTTAACTAAACATTAAATTGTGTTTAATTTTAAATATTATTGTTTATAGAATTATATTTAAGTAATATATATTAAATAGAATTCATAGATTTTTCTTTCTTTGACTTAAATGAAAACTGATTTTTGCTACAATATTTTTTTATTACTTTTTCCTTTTTGATGAAAAATATATTAATGACGTCCTAAGCTTTCTTTATATTTTCAGATCCAAGCGTATTACAAGTTTAGATTAGCTCATGTCGAATATTGTAGAGATCTTTTTCCAAGCACAGTTCGCCTGGCTTTCAATCACTCGGTCGTCTCCATTCTCTCGCCAAGGGACCAACATGGACGCCGTATTATGTTTATAGAATCTGGAGGTAAGAGTGTGTATTCGCTCGGGGTTTTCTGTAATTACACAACAGTATTTATAACTAGACATGTACGTTTAATATAAATTTTATGTATTCTCAGATATACTAAGCTACGCTCACTGTACTGAGCGTTGAGACATTAATTTAAAAAATTGTATTCTAAAAAGACAATAAAAAAAAATGTAACTAAATATATTTGTTATCTTTTTAATTGGACAAGGTTTTTTTTTATAAACCATATTTAAATTCAAATTCAAATTCAAAATATTCTTTATTCAAGTAAACTTGTAAACAAGTGCTTTTGAATCGTCAACTTTACTGCTGGTTCGGAAAGCCGTCCTACCGAGAAGAGCCAGCAAGAAACTCGGTGGAGCTCTTTTAAAAAAGAAGATTCTTAATACTAATTACACTTTGTCATAGCTATCCTGCATAAGGTCAAAGAGCAGCTATATCCACGCATTCTTATCATCAATGTAAGCCTCCACGGTATATTAGGCTTTCTGTATCAGCCTCTTTTTAACAGTATTTTTAAATTGCTGTAATGGCAAAGTTAAAATTGATTGTGGAATTTTGTTATAGAATCTTATACCCAAACCCACAAACGACTTACGTACTCTTACAAGGCGCAAAGCAGGAGCCGCAAGCTTATGTCGGTTCCTACTTTGTCTATTATATACATCGCCAATCTTTTTATAATTATGTATATTTTTATGCACAAAAATCAAATTGCTAAAAATATACTGTGAAGCCAACGTAAGAAGACCTGTTTCCTTAAACATAAAGAATATAGTCGGTTTTATAAAAGTATGAACAGTTATAATCAGATTTTAAATTAATCTTTAGCTACCTAAGAGTCAATCTCGCAACAACGACGTTATTGCTGCATCCTACAATCACATAACATGACTTGGCATGCTAAACGTACATACTAGCACTTTTGATGTTCGAAGCGGACGTTATGTAATATTTTGTATAGGTTCTGCAATACAATAGTTTAGTCAAACAGTAAGAAATATAGACGAAAAAGGTTGTTTTTGCACATAGTACGTATAACATACATCTAGTTATGTACAGAGAGCGCTCAATATTAAAGATTATAGTCTAGAGCTTTTGCGAATTGTTGAATTACGATGTACGAGTTTGACGTCATTTTTCAACAGTACTATTTAGTTATCGTTACGTACTCGAATTAATGTCACATACTGTGAACTTAGTATCAGTAATTTTATGTATTTTTACTATTTCAGGTTTTTTTTCAAATTAATGTATTGTTAAAGTAATGTTTAATATAAAAATGTGTAGGACTATGTTTACTGCGAATGTATTGGCATTTAGGTACGTTTTGCATTGTTTTAAGCAGCATTCGAGTAGAATTTTGGAAAACATTGATTTTTATATACACGTAATTTTTAAGCCTCTTAACTAAACTTAAGGGGTTTTTGATTATATAGAATTTAGGTTGAAAATAACTTAGATGATAAGATGTGTGGATATAGCTGCACTTCTACCCTGTACAAGACAATAATTACCAAATGTAACTAGTAATAAGAATTATTCTTTGAAAAGAGAAACCGCCGAGTTTCTTGCTGGCTCTTCTTTGTAGGAATAGCTTTCCGAACCAGCAGTAGAGTTCACAATTTAAATTTAATCACTTGTTTACAAGTTTACTTGAATAAATAATATTTTGAATTTGAATTTCGAATGGAATTTGAATAGTATTTGTTGCGTTGTTACAAAATTATTAATCCGTGATGGCAGATATCTATCGTTTAAAGATAATCTAATATACAACAAACGCCTACATGTGATATTTGGTAAGTTGTTAAGAAAGATACTAGAATAGGAAATTTATCCTTATCAAGTTATAAACTTAAGGGGAAAATTTATAAATCAGTCATTAGACCTGTCGTAATGTATGGATCAGAATGTTGGGTAATGAAAAAGATGGATGAAAGAAGAGTGCATGCAAATGAGATGAGGATGTTAAGGTGGATGTGTGGTGTGACAAGACTAGATAAAATAAGAAATGAGTATATTAGGGAAAGTATGAAAGTTGCGCCCATTATGGAAAAGATGAGAGGTGCAAGATTGGGATGGTATGGACATGTAATGAGGAGGGATGAAGATCATGTGACTAAGCGAGTGTTGAATATGAATGTGGATGGATATGTGACTAGAGGGAGGCCTAAAAAGAGATGGTTGGAATGTGTAAAGTATGACATGCGTATAAAAGGAGTAGCGCCAGAGTTGACGAATGATAGAAGAGAATGGAAGAGGAAAACATGTTGTACCGACCCCACTTAGAGTGGGATAAGGGTAGGAGAAAGAAGAGGAGATCCTTATCAAGTTAAATAACATAACATAACCATAACCACCACTTAACACCTTAAGTGTTTTATGTTAAAATATAACTTCAGTGAATATTGCAAAAATAATTAATTTATTCATTTATTCACTAACGCGCGCCAAAATATTATAAATTACACTTATTTTAATAAAGCGATACTCGCCTTTAAGCTTAACTATTTAATCTTCCACAACTATTATTCTTCTTGTAACATAACTTGTTATAAGTTACGTTTCAATTCTTAGAATATAATATAATTTGATATTTATGTCATGTTCTTAGTAATTATGTTCATTTCAATATTTTTTTTTCTATAAAGCTGGTTAGACCGTGTTCTTAAAAGTAAAACATATTTTTCCAGAACGTTGGAATCCACGGCATGTTCCGTTGCGGGAAGTTTTTCGTGGGGTTCAACTGGGCTTAGAATCTGCAATGGTAGAACCACGTACGCAAGTTTGTGGAGTTTCAGTTATTTTGGACATGAAAGGACTTTCGTTCAGTCAAATTATGCAATTCACCCCTTCATTCGCAAAAATGGTCGTGGATTGGATTCAGGTTGGATATAAACTTTATAAGAACTTTGAGCTCATTTCGTTGAATTTATTAAAGAACCAATTAAAACGTTCAAAAATGAAACTCGCTTTTGAAGATATATTTCCTCAATATTATAATATATTGTCTTTTCTTTAGTAAAAAAATCTGCACACTGTTCTTTCTAATAACATAAAACACGTTTAATATTGAAGTAACCGAATTCAAAAATTTAATTGGGTTAGATTCATTGTAATCTTTATTACAATGCCATCTATGACATCACGCTACGAAGTTTGTAGCTTAGGGAATTAAAAAACTAGTGTTCTTCTAAGTTGGTCACTTTAACAATCACAAGTTTTGTAGGCGTTACGCTACGCTTTATTACAATTTGTCACAAACAACTTTTTTGAATTCGGTCACTTTAATATTAAGTGTGCGAAAAGTTATGGCGATGTTAATATATTTTATATTTTTATGGCTCGTTTTAATGGACTAACTGTGTTTTTCAAAATTAGTATAATAAAATGAAACTCAAAATTATAATATAAATAAATTCGGTTCAATTTTTTGTTGGTTTAAAACCTTATCAAGATTTCTAATAATAAAATTTTTAATTGTATGAAGACACTACAAGTTCACGTTTACGCAGGTATGATTTAAGCAGAACTTTTTGTCGTATGTACGTAAGACTTAAGTTGGGTGACGAAGAATAAATATTTATTTAGGTACGAGTTTTTACAGTACCGCAATGAGTGATCTATTGAATGAACGATGTACTTAATCTTTGATTCCAATCTATAAGATATACCAAAAGAAAGAGGAAAATATGATTATTATAATATAAAAATATTACTTACAAAAACCAAGTAGTCTTTAAAAATAATTTTCCACATTGAAATTTTAGTCTAATTTTTAGTGATCTTTTTGAGCCAAGTGTTAAATGTTAATTATTAGCCTTCTTACGCATATTTGAGCCAAGTTTTTAGCTAGAGACAAAACATCGATTTCCACATTCCTTGTGATTTTTGAGGGGCTTTCCTGCTTTCGTGCATCTATGTCTATAATCTAATCCAAGTTCGCAAGCTATGCAGAAACCGTAGCGCAGCGGTAACGATGCCGATATCATATGGTTCGCAAAATTTTAAGAGAAACATACATATGTGCTTCATGGGTGAATGGGCTGAAAACTTATAGTGAAACTGCAGCACAGCATTTGATATGTAACTATTTTTTTTCAATAATATTTTTGTCTCTCGCAATACATAACAATCGGCGAAATGATTAACATTCTAAAGTACGGGATTTAACTTAAAACGTAATGGAAGTTGGGAATAGAAAAGCGGTCAAGTATATCGGAAGGTAGTATATTAAGGTATTAAACATAGGTTTTATTCACAGGATTGCATACCTATTCGTCTCAAAGGGGTGCATATTGTCAATCAGCCGTACATCTTCAACATGTTGTTTGCTATATTTAAGCCGTTTCTTAGAGAAAAATTACGGTCTCGTATATTCTTTCACGGTAGTGATAGACAGTCTTTATTGAAACATATTGACAAAGGAGCATTGATGGAAAGGATTGGAGGCACTTTACCTGATGATGCTATTTCCGGCGAAGTGATGTGGAAAATGTTGCACCATTACGAAGAGAGTTTTAGGAGTAAGTCATAAAAAGATTAATATTTTTATCATGTTTCTAAGTGAGAGTTGTAGACATTAAAAAGAAAACAATTTGTTATTTTGTAGTAAAAACGACGAATTGATTTTTTTAAATTGATTGATTTTGAACGAATTAATTTATTAAAAAGTTGTTCAGTGTTTATAAATTACTTGACGCTAGAAACCAAAAACTTACTAGGGTACTACGGTATTTTCCATATAAACTCAATATCGTACAGGCGTAGTTTTTGACGTATTTCTTAAACTGTGATTGTTTTATAAACTTACATAGAACATTAAATATGCTAAAATGACTTTTTGGTTTAAGTTACTTATAGGAATTCAATTCATTTTGAAAAATCTGTATGAACTATCGATTTTGTATTCTTTTTCAATGCTATATAGAAACCGATTAGAGTCAATCAAGAGTAGGTATCTAAATGGAATTATAGGAGATATACCGTAAAAAAAAACACTGAGATAAAAGATAAAGATATAATTTTCAAATATATTTTGTTTCTTTTTTTCAGACGCTGCCTCATATGGGTTTATTACAAACAATAACAAATAATGAACACTTGGTTGGAGTTTTTTAATGAAAGAAGCATCAGTATTCTTGCCGTCTCTATAATTTGTCTTCTTCTTCAATTTAGTCGTTAATTAAGTAATTTCTATTTTGGACTTCTCTACACGAAATCTTTAGTGGTCTATATTTGAGTCTGTACGATATATATATTATTGTTTTTCCATAATAGGTGTTTTTTTTGGAAATCAGCGGTTTTCGCTGTATATTCATAAATTTATTTGCAGCTAACTGATGGTTTAAATCCCTAATGTAAAGGATTAGCGTTTACATTAATCAATAAAGTATTACAAAGTTTAGTTTAGATTGTTTCCTAAAATAAAAGTTGAGTTGGAAACTTTTTATTCTGGATGAAGACAAATAATTGCATTTAAACAATCAATCTTTGCTGATTTTTTTTTGTACAATATTATTAATAATTATATATAATAACAATTTGTATAATAACTATTAATAAAGTGAAAATAAAATAAAAAAAATCAAAAATATACTAAAAAAAACGTAATTGTGAATCAATACTTAATGTTCCATAAACATTGACTTATTGGAATGCTTTAAAAGTATTGAATAGAAAATAAGTAGTAAGAAGTATTAGGTTAGCAATAAATATTTTAGATAGCTTTTCACGTTGTATTTCAGGCAAGTAAGCATTGAACTTAAAGACTTATTGGCCTTAAATTTAATTTGTTGTTATAGGTAATATAAATAAAGAAGTGGGTGAATCTTAAATTAATCATCATATCATTTTATATGTCATGGTTTAATTAGTATATAGTGTCCATATGTAAATTTCTCTTATTCTAAAAGTTACAATTAGATTAAAACATTTAAACCCTGTGTCATACACTAATATTTACAGTTAATTTGGTTTACACAAAAGGTTTCAACAAAAATCTTAAAATAAAAATAATGTTGTTTTGCTAATATCATAGTATTATTTCAGAAGACTTAAACGTCATTTAGTATGTTTTAATTGTAATTGTAATTAATCGTATTTTTAATAATTATCTAGGCACAAATTTCAAATTACTGAATAGCGCTAAAATGTAAAACTTGAAATTAAGTTGTACCTACCGTAAAGTTTACTATGACAATATTTTTCATAGTTCTCATAGTCGTTTTCATTGCAGTTCTTTTGAGCAAGAAACATTTGTGACACATTCATGAAGTACGTATTTTGTGTGAGATTCCGTAATTAAATGAAATTGTCATCTAACACGCCGTATCCGGCAGAATAGAATAGACTACCCTCCTTTCTTACCGAGGTGTTGTAAGAGGCGACTAAGGTAAGTTGACATCAGGCAGGCGGCCGGTCGTAAAAAACGTAGCCAAATCATATGACAACATGTTTGTAACATGTTGTGCCGACCCCACTCAGATTGGGATAAGGGCAGGATAATGAATGAATGATATCAACTAACACAAACAGTCAAATGATGGTTTTTCATGTGAGTGCTTCCAACATATAAAAATAGTTTTGTTAATCTTTATTCTAATAAAAAGAGTAAGAGAGTGTGCATTAGGGAATATATCACAGCCTTTACTTATTACTGTTGCAAATCAATGCCTAAATTATGAAACAACTCTTACTTCATAGTCTTAGTGCGTAAAATTTAAAAGTTAAAAATAAAACATTAACAAAACAACACTGTAACAGAAATGTATGTAGTGTTTCTGTTTAATTATAAACAAAGTTAAAGTTATATTGTCATGTGCATAACATAATACTATGGGATCGTTATTTTAATTCAAGGTGTCGTTATTAATTCAGGGTATTGTTCTGATAGCGAAAACGACAAACATTCTTATATTAAATTAATAATAACGCAGGTTTTTGATAATTTCTGTAAGTGTGATGTGAATATAATGTTTAAAATTGTTTTTTTAATGTTTACAGTGTTTTTATATTTGTAACAACGGTTTTGTATTTTATTTACAGTTTAATTACGAAGTTAAATAGAAATTGTAAACGAAATTTTTTTTAATATCTAATAGTACATGATTTCTTAGGTAATATTATTTAAGCAATCACGTAGTCTATTGACACTATAAACCCATCTCTTGATATCCATTTTATTAAAATATTAGGTCCTTACATATGAAATTGGCGTTCCGTCGTACTGGCCACTTTGATCTCAAATATTACCTTTATGGTTAGGAATTTCAAATTCAAATTCATACAGCTATTTAGTCATGCATTTGTGTTTCAAACCCCCTAATTCATTTGTTTTTTCTTCTTTTGTTTTTTTCTTTGTGTCACTCTGTTTACAAAATGGAAAACATGAAATATCGCGTTATTTACGAGTATGAGTTCTACCGTGGCACCAGTGCTGCAGAAACGGCTCGAAGGATTAATGATGTGTATGGTGACGGTGTCGCAAAAGAAAACACAGTGCGTTTTTGGTTCCAACGTTTTCGTTCTGGAAATTTCGACCTGCAGAACAAGCCTCGTGGACGGCCGGAGACCAAAGTTGATAATGAAGAATTGAAGGCTATCGTGGAAGCGGATCCATCGCAAACCACGTCCGAGTTAGCTGCAGGCTCCGGTGTTAGTGATAAAACTATTCTAATCCACTTGAAGCAAATTGGGAAGGTGAAAAAGCTTGAAAGGTGGGTACCTCATGAATTGAGTGAAGCAAACCGACAAACGCGCGTCGACTGCTGCGTTACGTTACTCAACCGGCACAATAATGAAGGAATTTTAAATCGATTCATTACCTGTGATGAAAAGTGGATCCTCTACGATAATCGGAAGCGCTCATCGCAATGGCTGAACCCTGGCGAACCAGCCAAATCCTGCCCTAAGCGAAAATTGACTAAAAAAAGTTGCTTGTAAGTGTTTGGTGGACTAGTGCCGGTGTCGTTTACTACAGCTTTCTTAAATCTGGCCAGACGATTACGGCAGATATCTATTGTCAGCACTGCAAACCATGATGGAAAAGCTAGCTGCTAAACAACCGAGGCTGGTCAATCGCTCTAGGCCACTGCTGCTTCAGGACAACGCTAGACCACACACTGCACAACAGACGGCTACCAAATCAGAGGAGCTTCAATTAGAATGTCTTAGACATCCACCGTACTCTCCGGACCTTGCTCCAACAGACTACCATTTTTTTCGCAATTTGGATAACTACTTGCAAGGAAAAAATTCAACTCCGATGGGGCAGTCCAAACCGCCTTCAAAGATTTTATTGATTCCCGCCCGAATGGTTTTTTTAGTAAGGGGATCAATGAACTACCTATGAGATGGCAAAAGTGCATACATAGCAATGGTACATACTTTGATTAATTAAATATATTTCATTAAAAAAAAAACGACTTTATGTTCCTCCCATAGAAACGCCAATTTCATATGTAAGGACCTAATACTTAAGTACTATAATTTATATTAAAATACATTATCAGTAAAGGTTACCTTAAATATATATATAACTTAAATACGCCCACAAACTTTAAAACCAGTGATGTTATGTATATTCTTAAATAATATATCACACTTTTTTTTTTAAGAAGTAAAATTAAATGGAAAAGATAAAATTATTTTAAGGCATATTTTTAGCCCTTTGACCCTAGCACTTATAACAAATTAAGTTTATTTCCTTGGATTATATTTAAATAATTTTATCCTTGCTTCTGATCTGTGGAATACCCTAGTGAGGCATACTTCTCAAAACCATATCACCTTTCTAAGCTGATGTTTCAATTTGTACCGGTCCCTAGTATTCATATAAACCTCATATACCTTCTATTTCTTTCGATATCCATATGAGTTGATGGCTGAAATAAGAAATAAAGTTAAGTGTTTGCGATTATATGATAATCTTAAATGATATATTTTGTTTAATTTACATAATGCTTTTTGGCGTAAAGGCATTAACGTAGTTTACTTGAAAGACGTTACGAAATGTTCCGAGATATGCAGGTTTCCTTACGGTCTTTTCATTCACCGCAAAGTGTGTGATAAATTGCAAATATCAATACGGTTTTTTTAGTTTTTATAGAAAATAGAATAGTTTTAATAGAAAAACTCATTAAAAAATAAATAAATAAATAAATATATGGGACATTTACACACACGGTCGTCCGTCCCCAAAGTAACTTAATACTTGTGTTATGGGTGACGGAAAACTGGTAGATATACTACATATATAAGTTTAAAAACATACTTATATACAAATACACACCCAGGCTCGAAAAACCAACAATTTGTTTATAGAAAATGTTGGCCCTCGGCGGTAATCGAACCCGCGACCCGCGGAGCTGAAGGCAGGGTTACTACCCACAGCGCCAACGGGCCAGTCAAATAGTCATTGGTGACTGTTTGGGGTGTGAACCCATGACCCCCCTCGAGATAGGCATTTGGACTCACCGTTCAGTGCTAACCATCTAAGTAAGAGAGTTAACTATATATTCCGTTATCATAAAACTCACCCGTAAACTCTGTGTCGCAAATCAGCAATAATTCCAACCACTGATTACCACTGACATTTGGTATAGTCAGCGATCCCCCATAGTAATCTGGCAAGAATTTGGGACTGATGTATTTATATAGAAGTTCGCGATCATTTCCCATAAATACAATGCGCGAACGGAGCTTCTCTTTAAGCAAAGGCTTGAACAGTTGGAAGACCATGTTGAAGATAAATGGCTGGTTAATAATATAAAGTCCTTTTATTCGAAGCGGGATGCTTTCCTGGAAAAAAAGTAAACTTATAGAGTGAACAATATTTTAAAGATTTGTCATAGCCTGTGTTGTGTTAGATTTGATATACGAAGAAAGAAAAAGACTATGCCAAGAATAGACATCGGTGTTTTAAAAACAGAAAAATAAGGAGCTACCTATGTTGAGAAAAAGGGGATAATAGGAATTTAGGACGACGAAAGGAATGAGATTTTTGGTAAAAAGGAGTTTTGTGGGTGGATAGAGGAAGAACAGCATCTAGTTCAGACAGATTTGAAAGAAGGATGAAACGTAAAAGAAGATATTAGTAAAGTAAAGTATGAGTTTAATTTTCTTATGGGGTGCAAATGCTAGAGTTGCTTACACTTGTGAGATTACTTGTTAAAAGCTACTTTAATATTGTATCCATATTTATAATAAAACTGTGAAAGTATGTCCTTCATACACGTTAGCACAGCACAACCAATCTGATTTTTCAGATAAAGAAGTTCTAGGGATAGAGAAGTCTCCAGCAACAGACAAAGTCCTTGGCTAGGATTCGTATAAACATTAATTTAGATGACTACAGTAATTCCCTGCATTCCGCAACCTCGGCGATGCTTCTGCGCTCGCCCGTCCCGCCCGGTGACGCTGTAAAAGCCATTAGGGCTAACAGCATACAGTCAGTTCGAAAAAAAAAAAAAAAAAAAAAAAAAAAAAAAGACTACAGTAATTTATAATGTAATAATGTACATGAGTTACACAACTCAATTTTAAGTCATGAATCCAGTTTGAAATTACATTAGCAAGCTATTGATATTTAACAGTGCCATGTAGTGTTGCAAGAATTTACCAGGCTAGCGTGTCGGCCTGAATCATACTCATTTTCCAGCACCAGAAATTTCAACTACACATTCAATTTTTTATAAAACTCTGATTCTCGTTATAGCTATTTTAATCTTATTTTAATTTATATGCTATTTAAAATAAATTATAAAGCGTGTGATTGTTATTATTATATGTGACACACAACTATTTACAGGAATATATTTAACCTGAGTAAAGTAGCGGCCTGTTAATATCCCACTGCTGGGAATAGGCCTCCTCTCTCCGTTTCTGGAGAGAAGGGTTGGAGCTAAGACCTACCACGCTGCTCCAATGCGGATTGGCAGGTAACCTGAGTAACTAATAGGAAATAATCAGTGGATTATAGAGATGGAAATTTTATAATAGGTGTGAATAACTCGATGGCGTAAAGCCTTCGAGAACCGGAAGTATAAATGTCCAAATCAATCACTATTCCAGTTACTTGAGTTACTATCTGCTGCTGGCTGTCACATTTACGTTATACTCATACAAATCTGTGATCTTAATATGTCTAGCTACTGTTTGTTTTTTTTAATTTCAATACTGTAATAATTAATTTTCCTATTAATGACTCAACTAAGTCGATAATGTCGAGTTTAGCCTATCAACTAATTTTATATCAATAATCACCTAATTCCGTTGGTTATAAAAAAACGTGAAAGAAGGACATAATAAAAATTAAGACAATTTTAGACATACTATAAATTGTGCTAGTATATTTTGAGTCATTCTGATTAGCAGACAACTATAATACCTGTAGCCAATCTACGATTCGTTTTGCGAACTGTGGCGTGAACTGCCAAACTTGTTGCAATGAGAGGCCGTCCATATCGAAAACGACGACTGCCCCACAAATTTGTGTCTCAGGTTCTAACATGGCCGCCTCCAGAAACAAAACGCATCCCTTGAAAACTTCATCCAGCGAACATTTGTTGTGGTTCCATTTCTCTATGAAGAGAAACGCAAAATAATAACGTTCATTCGCCGACAGAATTAATAATTATCGGATTTGTCAGGGATCTTTTAAAAGACGTTTTTCAATTTTTTCAAGAACTGTGATAGTTCAGCGGTGAGACCGTGCGACTCTTTAGAGGGGAAAACGAGTTAAAACCCGGGTAGGCACCAATGAGTTTTTCTATTAACACTCATGTGTCTAATTGATAATTGCAATTAATCACACGCTTTTGAAGGAAAACATCGTGAGGAAACCTACATATCTTCAGAGAATTCTGGAGATATGAGTAACCTACCAATCCGCATTGGAGCAGCGTGGTAGGTCTTAGCTCCAACCCTTCTCTACAGAAACGGAGAGAAAAGGCCTATTCCCAATAGTGGGATTGTAACAGGCCGCTACTTTACTACTACTACATTCATTTGTAGGATTTTACTGCAAAAAATCCTATACAGCTTCAATTTAGCGGTTCTCTCCAACTTTTTCAAAATTGTCTTTCGTTTGCGGACTCCTGTTTTGTTGAGGTTGCTCACTGAGGTCGCCGATCATTGTTTTAAGGTAGCATCAGATAGTCAAATAGCTTCGGGAGATAGCATTATATACTAAATAAAAGACACTTGAATATGGATTAGAATCATGAAAAAAAAAAACTTGTAAATACCGTATACTTTAGTTATCCATTGATGTTGTTCACGCAACATTGTATTTTCAATTTCAAACACTTACTGCCTAGCTCTAGGACGAGTACTCTTCTGCCCAACTGGTCGCGATTTGGCAGAACTCGTAAAACATTTTGATTGAAGACATTTTGTTCTTTGCTAGGTGTGAGACCGTCGTACTGTTTGTGATGTTTCACTTTGAACGCGTAGTACCGTTTGATCTGGAATGTTAAGAATATAATAATAACTATGGTAGAATTCAACCGTGACATGACTTGTGCGATGTATGGAACGTTTTTGCGCAATACGTTTATTAAAACACACCTATTTGTGTTATTTACATACAAGTGTAAGAATAAGGTTCAATAAAAATGTAGGTATATTGATTATATTTACAAATTATTTTAAATTCCCCTCGAAACAGAACTCAAAAATTAAAAAATGCACCAATCGACACCAAACTTTACAGTATCATCCGCTGGGTCATTGTAAAGATTTTTATAGATAGTAGAAGTAGATGTTATTAAAATCGGTGCAGCTGTTTCGGACTTCATAAAGGATATACAGACAAACATTCATTTCTATATATAAGACTAGCATACCTAGTCCACTTCAAAGGGCTTATTCGAAGATATATAAATTAAATGCTCCGATTGCCACCAAACTTATAGGATCATTCTCAGGGATAATCTAAAGATTATCTGAAAATTTCATTTATATCCGTCCAGCCGTTTGGGGTCTATGAAGGACATACAGACAAACATTCATTTTTATATTATGTAAGATTACTGAAATACTATTAATTAAAAAGTAGGCCGAATTATTAAAAATTAATTTAATTTTGGGAACTTTTACTGAGAAAGTATAATATAGTTATGTATAATTATAATAGTATTATTAGCTAACCAAATCAACAGCGCTTTGTGGATAAAATTTGCATGGCCGTAGGAATCTTATCAACCACGCGTCGCTCTCCAAAGGTAGAATTAAATCTTTTTCCGCTGGAACAAAAAAAACATCCGTAAACCATCTTCATTTGAATATGTCTTAAGATTGTATGCGTAGTATGATCAACAAATTTATTTATTCAAATATGAATTTAAATATTTAAAAGCCAGTAAATATCATTTTGGAATAATAAATGTGTTTGATTTTGTTTTAATTATTATTTACATTGTTGAGTAGGCTACTAGCTGCAAAGTTCGACTTTGGCAAAAATTTCCGGTATTTATAATGTTTGTTTTAGTTTTTAGTCGTCCTTGCTATTATAATTCGTTTATATAGTAAAACTTCACGTAGAAGAAAAATTCCATACTTTAATATTTCATACAGAAAGATTTCTGTCTTGTTTCACTTGTGCGAATAAAAATGGATTTAATCGATTGTGGAGACCCAGAACCTACAGCGGAGGGAATCGCAGTCCACCGCAGCGCTGGGTTGATGATATCAGAAAACACGGAGTCCAGAAGTAGACATAGAAAAGGCCACCATTATAATGATGAATCGATTGTTAAAGAACTTTTACTAAAAAAATAGTTTGTAGGACAAAACTCGATCAGGTTCTCACAAAATAGGGAGTTGGAATCATAACCAACTATCAATAACTATATTACACTGAACAGGAAATAAATTTAACGTACCTTCTAATAAACTCCTAAGTTCTTCTACAGCAGGTTTTACGATTTCTGGTGTTTCTCGCAGTTCTCGTCTCGCGATCTCCCGGACTGATTCTTTGGGCTCATCCAATTCAAATTGTAGAATAAAGTCGCCTAGCTGAACGCTAGGTAGTGTTGACATGTCCGACAACATGTGCTGTGATACTGAAACGAAAATAAGAGAGGTTAATAGGAATAAGTGAGCGATTAATAATTATCATGAAAGTCGGTGGCTGCATAATAGTATTTTTTACCATACTATTCCACCGTGTGGTATCCGGCTGAGTAAATTAGACCAACCTCATTTCTTACCGAGGTGTCGTCAAAGGCGACTAAGGTAAGTTGATAGGCGGTGGTCGTCAAATACCTAGCCAAATCATATAACAACATTTTCAAAACATACTGTGCCAACCCATCGTAGGACAAGGGCAGGAGGGAATCTGTATGTCAAGTATGTACAAAAGTAATAGCAAAATAATTTTATGGATATCCGCAAAGTAACGCTTAATTCTATAAATTATTTCAAGTTTGTAGATAACAACACCATTGCAAAATTGTACAATAGTTTGTTCTAATAATTGTCACGAGTACACATGAAATGAATTGCAGGACATCAGGAGATCCCACGGCAAAATTGGAAGACATAATAATCCCATTTAGGCAGGTTCAATTGTCAAAAGATAAAAAAAACCATATACACCATTGTTGAAAATCATGATACGACAACGAAATCATTGTAATATCATGTAATTTAAACTTGCAAAAGGCGTAACGAAAATAAAGTTACAAAATATACGTTAGTGGAAAATCACTTCAGGTAATCTTTCCGTAATAATTAAGAAAATTTTCATAATAATCGCATAAAGTTCGCTTTTTGTTAAAACATCTAATGGTCAAAAACAGTAAGACGTAAAAAAAAGGTTTTATGTTTATAAATGAAAACAATCATTGAGTAGTTAACCGTATTCGTTATTTATTATTTAGTATATTATTAGGTCGAATAACCATTGTCGGGTGTTATAGTGAAATACAATAAAATACAATAATACTTTTAATTTACTTTTGCGCTTCTTTATACGCAACTTGCATTGAATTGTATATTTAAATTTAATCCTAAGTATGTTTAACTATATTTTTAAAATATATATACCTACTTCTCAATAGACTTATTATCCAGGAGGCTGTTATTTGATACTTACATTTAATGTAAATTTAAATGTTTAAAAGATTGACCGCCGAGTTTCTTCCTGGTTCTTCTCGGTAAGAGCAACATTCCGAACCAGTGTAGCTTATTAAATCTAATTGATCCTTGACGATTGCTTGTGCTAGTAAAACACTTACTTGAATAAAGATCATTTTGATTTGATTTGATTTGACTAGCCGGTAACCCTTGCTTCTACCACGTGATAGATCATATTATGCCCGAGTGAGACCGCCTTTGACTAATTTGTGAGGGATCATAATGAAATATGAAAAGCTTAATATAAACAACGTATTTAAGTTGATTAAAATCTATACAGCTCCTTTGTCTGTAATCTTTCCGATTACCGCAGTACGTATCGATTTTCTTAGAAACTTAGTATAGCTGTAGTAAGCCAGATTTAACAGAAAGATATATAAAATCAATACTATCACTACTGACTCTTTTGTACAACTATAAGAGAGGAACAATCCCAATATTGTTTTGTTATATCTGAAACGAACAATGCAGGGTTTTCGAAGAAAGCTCCAAGGGGGCTTGAATTTATTTAAAATTATATGATATGTATATACCAGTCGCACAAAGAATCAGTCTAGCGATACAACGCAGAAACGCTGTCAGCATTCTTGGGACCATTCCACGTGGGCATGATTTGTATAGTACTAGCTTGTAAGTAATTTAAGATTTACGTAACTTATATATTTTTATTATGTAGTAAAAAATTAAATTTATCAGTCGTCTGTCACCCATAACACAAATATTAAGTTACTTACTTCGAGGATGGACGACCGTGTGTCATTGCCCCATATATATTTTTTTGATATTTTCAGCAATAATCGCTATATTTAAAACAATTTGCATATAGCCACTAGAAATACTTAACCTAAACCACACTTATCAGTAACACTGTCTATTGAAGAAGACTGCATTGAAATCGGTTTAGTTTTTAAAATTTATCGCAAACAGACACAGCCCAACGGCAATTTTGTCTCATTAGGTTTATTTGTTTGTTTGTAATATCTTTATTGCAAATATTGAAATTAATACAAAAATAATTTAAAAAAAAACAACTAAGTGACGGGGTTATTCGGAAACTCTGCTAGCCAACCACTGTTAAATTATAGGTATATGTACTGATGAAGCGTATACATAATAGTAAAGGTGATGGAGCATTGACGTAATTGTACAAAAAATCATGTTGAATAGTACATAATTAACTGATGATAAATGAATAAAAACATTAGTTTCTTGTTAACATCTAAATTATATTAATAAAATAACATAATATTGCACACTTGATTTAAGATTGAATGACCGGGGACTTCCCGGTTGAGATTCAGCCAATAATTCCTATTCCTATTTATACTTATTTTAAAACGTTTTGTGATAAGGAAAAATTTTAATTTTTAATTTGTTCGTGAACGTTTTTATATCAGTGGCATTAAACTTGCTCATTACTACATTTATTAATTGTCGTTATCCTTTGCACTAAGTTATAAGTAATATAATAACCTAAGAGACCCTGCAGCTTCACCAGAGTAGTAATCAGTGTATCACAAAGTTTTTCCCCCGAGAATTCTAGGATAAAAAGTATATGTCGCTCCACAACATCCTCTATTTTCAAGTAAAAGTCCTATTAAAATCCGTTTAACCATACCAGAGAATTTACTATTTACCTAAACCTAGAATATATAATAAATATTATTAAGCTCTGATAGTCCAGTGATGACACCGTGCGACTCTTTTGAGGGGGCTACAGGTTCAAACCCCGGTAGGCACTAATGAACTTTTCTGCCAAACTTATGTTTCTAATTGAAAATTGCAATTTATCACATGATTTTTGGTGAAGGAAAACATCGTGATGCAAACTGCATCACCTATGTATACATATGTGTAACCTACCAACGCGTATTAGAGCAGCGTGTCTGAACTCTAACTTCTTTCCAAAAAAAGAGAGAGCAGACCTATGCCCAGCAGTGGGATAGTAACAGGCCGTTACTTTTCCTCATCTCTTAGTAAAAAAGTACAAAAATCTTTTTAGTAGTTTTTGAGAAAATCGATGACATACAGATAGACAGCTTTTGGGAACTTTATTTTATAATTATGTACGTAGATAAAAGATATTTTTATTGTGTCCAAGCCAATACTTCAAAGTGATGAGATGTGCGTCACAAAACGTCGGTTGGTAATTTTAGTCTGTTGTAAACAATTTCGTGCATCATAGGACTATTGTCTGACTAAGTACTGCCTATTCATTGGATGAGTCAGCATATTCTCAAAAATATGTATTTTAACTTACATATATATTGTAACATATGCCGCGTCTACCAGACAAGTCATCTTTGTTTATAAAAATAACACACAGAAAAAAACAAATAAACAACATTTTACAAGCCGGTTACAAGCGGAAGTATCGACTCACAGACGAAAATGCTGCTTTGTTGCTTTAAGTTTTTATTAGTGATACTTTGGATCAATTACTAAGAAATAAGTTAATAGTTCTGAGTATATTTATTACAATCTACAGAACTTTAAAATTTGACTTCATATGATAAGATTTTTTTTATTTAAAACATTATTTGAGTATTCCACATTCTGCGCCATACTTAAATGTAAACATATATAATACCTCTAATTTGACTACAATCATTCCCCTTTTACACCAAGCTATAACGGGTGAGTGTGGCGAGCGCAGAAACATCGTTGATAATGGTAAATTTTAAACATCGTTGATAATATTCATTTGACGTTCTCGGTACACGTTTTTAAAACAAAACTCCTCAACTTTATCTAGACTTGCCTTTACACAAGTTTAGAAATTATCTCAAAATTATGCTGCTACATAAAGCTTACTGAACAATTAAGGATTATTTGAGCGATAGCAGCATATCTTGACCGCAGTCAGCTACGCACCAAGCTGCAACGATTAACTTGTAAACATCTATCAAATTGTATTTTTTTTTATTAGAAAAGATTATCCGTTTCTTGCTGTTCTTCTCGGTAGGAGCACACTTCCGAATCAGTGGTAGCTTCTTTAATTACATTTGACGATTCAAAAGTACTGAAAACAGTCCACTTGAATAAAGAATATTTAGAATTTTGAATTTTATTAAAGCAGGACCTCGGATGGACCACTACCAACGACCACCATATATGTATGTAAACGCAGATCAAAAATTTAATTTTCTTCCACAGACCGGTATTAAATCAGGATATGAGTTTTAATCTAAATTATAATTGTAAAATGCCACCTGTTTTACAAGGAGCGACTGCAGTTTTATAGAGTTAATTGACAAAATAAATTAATAATAATATTTTTTTTTACATTAATAATAATAATTTATTTATTTTTCGTTAAATACATAAGGATTACAATATCAAGGTTGGGACCTTCTTTTAAGTGTAACAACACCTGTGTCAGAAGGCCCCGCTCTCCATAACAATATGCATACTAAAAATTAAGTAGTAAAAATTAACAAAAGAAGAATGAAATAAAACTTACAAGAATGAGAAGAATAAGTGTGTATGTTTGTGTGTGTGTGTGTGTATGATGTGTGTGTTTATATATATATGCAAGTATCATTATATCACACGTTTCAACAAATTTTCAACATCATCATAAGTGATTGACATTAAATATTGTTTTAGTTTTGTTTTGCAGGTATGAGTATTTAAAGGAAATAAATTTAGTTTCCTATTTATCTTATTATATAAATAACATGACAAAATGGAATATTGGTTCTGGGCAAAAGCAGTTCTAGCCCGTTTTACTGTTGTCCCCACAAGTCTTTTCCTTTTTTTCGCGGCTACATATGGTACAGATTTATGCTTCCTTAGAATCATATTTAAAATGTATAACTTCCTGACGGAAAGTAAACCCGAAGCAGAATATAGTTGAGTTGTGGGAAAAGTATAGGGTTTGTACAGTATAACTTTTAATAGAGATCGTTGGCTTCTTTCTAGCTCAATAAATTTTGATTTAGCAGCACCGCCCCAAACGGAGATACAGTAATTAATTATGGATTGCGCAAGAGCTACATATACTGTTTTTAAAATTTTATAGGAGGTAATTTGTCTCAATGTTTTAAATATCCAAATCAGTTTACGAATTCGACTTGATACTAAATCCATATGCAGGTACCAGGTCATGCGATGGTCTAGCATTACGCCAAGATACTTAACATTGGACACTTTTTTCAGAATAGGACAGTTACAACTTCTATTAACTTGCAGCATTTTTGTGCATATGTTAAAACAAAACTCCTCAACTTTATCTAGACTTGCCTTTACACAAGTTAGTAATTATCTCAAAATTATGCTGCTACATAAAGCTTACTGAACAATTAAGGATTATTTGAGCGATAGCAGCATATCTTGACCGCAGTCAGCTACGCACCAAGCTGCAACGATTAACTTGTAAACATCTATCAAATTGTATTTTTTTTTATTAGAAAAGATTATCCGTTTCTTGCTGTTCTTCTTGTTCTTCTCGGCAGGAGCAAACTTCCGAATCAGTGGTAGCTTCTTTAATTACATTTGACGATTCAAAAGTACTGAAAACAGTCCACTTGAATAAAGAATATTTAGAATTTTGAATTTTATTAAAGCAGGACCTCGGATGGACCACTACCAACGACCACCATATATATAAGTAAACGCAGATCAAAAATTTAATTTTCTTCGACAGACCGGTATTAAACCAGGATATGAGTTTTATTCTAAATTATAATTGTAAAATGCAACCTGTTTTACAAAGAGCGACTGCAGTTTTATAGAGTTAATTTACAAAATAAATAAATATTATCAGATATTAGTAATGTTTACGTGAACTGTTGGCCTAACTTGCTCTTCGACGTTCATAAAGGTAAATAGTCAAATTATGAATATGAATGAATAAACTTTTAAATGTCCGACTTGGATAATTTTTTCGACTACACATAACCATATTACCTCCACATATCTCCATGTTTAATGAACCACTGTGGAAAAATTAAATAGGTAACCTAGAATTCATGATGCTATTACTTTTTTAATTGTTTCTACATAAAACCGGTAGCATTTTAATACCGGTACACTCATTATTATTAGTAAGGTGGTAAATCTAGAAAATCCATAGCCTAGAACCAGATCTATGATAAAATTTTTAACTAGAATAATCACACCACATCGACTCGAACGCTATCATGAGAGGAATTTTTAAAATTCGTAAAACTTTTTATTCAATTTGTAACTGAGTTAGAATACATGCGTCCTGCTAGAAATATTAATTTTTTTTATTATTATTATTATTAAATTTTAAATTATTATTTAAATTGTAAAAGTCTGTCTTTAAGTCTGTTTCGCTTCTAGGTATAGTTTGCTGGATCATTTTTTAATAAATTTTACATCTTCAATTGGTTTTTTCACAGCTCACATATCGAGCTAAATATAGGGGTTTTCCTTAGTGAATAGGAAAAAAAACACATAAATAATGGCATTCGTACATTTAATTTGGAGCTAACTAAATTGCGGGTTAAGGTTGTATATTGTTTACACATTAGTAATATAGCAGAGACATTAAATCAATGTACTACAGAATTTTCCTACTAAACTTAATTTTATAAATGCGATAGTTTGTGAGTATGCATGTTTGTTACTCTTTCACGGCGAACTCGCTGAACCAATACCGATGAAATTTGGCACGATCATTCCTGATACACCGGGGTAACATATAGGCTATAGAAATCCTGTTAATTATACAGGAATAGGATAACATTGAAAAACGCCATCTATTCAATCTATATCAACCTATCAGTGTTTTTATTCACCATGTGTTAAAGTCAAGTTAAATTTGTAGTAATTTATATGGCCAAAAAACAACGTTTGCCGGGTCAAATAGTAGATCTATAAAAATACTAAAAAAAATAGCATTTCACTATTTCTTATAGTTAAAACGTCTTTTATGTTTAAAATTTCGATTAAATACACCGATTTCAACCGCCGCATGCACAGCCAGTTTAACATATTTTCTACATATTTTTTTAAATAATTATTATAGGTATCTAGCATAAACAATAACAGTAGGATGCTACAGATAATCCACGTGGCCATAAGAATCTTGAAAGTTGTTTATTTAGTTTACCTTATATGTCACTTGAAGCAAGACGACGTATGCTTATGGTAAAGTATGTAATTAATTACACGGCTTCCCACTCCGCTTTACCTTTTATTATAAACTGCGTCATTCTGGACACCACAAATTACCCAGATAACAACCAAAAATTATATATTATAAGCGGGTATTAATAAACTAAACTTAATTCTTCAATCTACTGTGTTCAGTCTGTAAAGCCCTAAGTGAACAAAAATAAACTAATTGAGTTAGTACTATGATAGTTCAATAGAAATATAATAACAATATGAATAGGAAACATAAATGCCGTGCGGTATCCGGCTGAGTAGTAGAGACCACCTTCATTTCTTACCGAGGTGTCGTAAGAGGCGACTAAGGTAAATGCCGTGCGGTATCCGGCTAAGTAGAATAGACCACCCTCATTTTTACCGAGGTGTCGTAAAAGGCGACTAAGGTAAGTTGATGTCAGGTAGGCGGCCGGTCGTAAAATACCTAGCCAAATGATGTTACAATATGTAAATATAAATTATATATTTAAATTATATTAATATTAATATTCTTGAAATTACTAACTAACTACCTAACTAATACCTGTGTGACCGAGCTTTGCTCAGTATTTTTTTAGAAGATAGAAAAAGAGATAAAATATGAAAAAAAAGAAAATAAAAGGATGGACATATCAGGGTATTTTCACTTTTAAATTTCGTCCATTCTCAACTGAGGTTTTACAACTATGTAAATGATAGTTCAATTAGCATTGATTTTCCAATGATATTGTAACAGTTTTTCAATGCCTGAAAACAGTCTGATAAAACGTCATTTTTTTAACGATAGCTTGCTGCTGATAACGGATTACATCGATTTATCGCCCCCGCCCCGTTTCCTAACTTCAAATTCTGTACTAACTCAAGATAAGATATACAAGATTAACTCATTTAAGGATTGAAGATTATTCAAAGAATGATTTTGCAATGCTTTTTGATGTATGACTTTTTTCTCTTTATTATAAGTTTCTTAATTTAAAAGTACCATATATTATAAAACCAAGCCTAAAATGCAATATAACACCATATTATGATTTACGGTGTCTCTAATTGATAGCTGATTCAACAATGTTCAGGATATGAATAGATATCCAAAAACCAGTTAAACGCGATTCATCGTGGAAATGACAAAATCAGTGGAAAAACGTGGGAATAAAAACAATTCATTACAAAAAAATCAGAGAGAAAGTAAAATATACATACATTTGTAAGAATATTGAATATTACGTTTTAGGAATAAATGGCATTATTAGGTAAATATAACAACATCATTAAGAAACTTTTGAAAAGCGTTGAATTATTTTCGATAACAATGAGTCATTGTCTATTACCCAATGTCAATAATGTTTGTATTTTTTTACTAATTTATATTTATAATTGTTATTTTATCATAGAATAATTTATTTGCACATTGCGATCATATCCTTGAAATATTAAAATTAACATACAAAAATAGTTATAACAATGAAACTAAGTACCTAATTTAGATATCTTTAAAATAAAAACGTTATTGTTTAAGAAAAAATATTTATATAACGTTCTTAAATTGCTAATGGACTTCCTGATTTAAATATATATTAGATATTGTTTTATTTTCGACGAATAAATTTACTTGGTAAATTCATTTGATAGTAAAGTAAAAAAGAAAAGTTGCCTGTTACTATGTCCACTGCTGGGCTAAGGCCTCCTCTCTCCGTTGTTGGAGAGAAGGATTGGAGCTAAGACCTACCACGCTGCTCCAATGCGGATCGGTAGGTTACACACATCCCTAGAATTCTCTAGAGATATGCAGGTTTCCTCACGATGTTTTCCTTAGCCGAAAAGCGTGTGATAAATTGCAATTATCAATTAGACACATAAGTTTTAATAGAAAAACTCATTGGTGCCTGCCCGGGGTTTGAATCCAAGTCGTCTCTAGAGAGTCGCACGGTCTCACCGCGAGGCTATCACAGCTTTTAATTTCTTAATTTTTTTTTAATTTATAAGTATAATATGTATAATCTATATGCCATCTTTGTTCAATTGAAGGGATTTAAGATTTATACTATCATATGCATTTAATAATAATATAAAAAAGATATTGCGAAAGCTTTACTAACACGAGACATAAGAATCTATAAATATTATATGTTGAATAAAAAAATATTTGTGTTAAGTTTTTATTTATTCCCGTAATTATTTAATTCAGTTAGAAGTGATTTGTAAATTATTGATTTTGCCTATTTGAAATAAGGCATAGATAAGACGAATATAGGTTGCACAATAATTACACAAATATTTTCTTATACAAATGTTTTGCAATAATATATTGTATTAAATTAACACATTACAATATATTGTAGTGTATGAATTTTTACTGATTTCGGCTAACCCAACATATACTATAACATATATATATATAAAGATATATAACAATATACAGATATGCGGAAATGTTATATCTGCATATCTGTTTAATAAAAAAGCTCAGCTTACCTTTTCCCATTTTAAGCGATGTTGAGTTCACTTGGTAAACAAATAAACAACCGACTTGCACTGTTTCAACGACAAAGGCACGCCCGCGATCGCCGCAAGTTTAACTGAACTGCACGCACGCTCGAGTATACGCGCGCATTATATATTATCGGCGATTATTAGTAATTCTACGAGGTTTACTTATTTACCCTCTAAATAATGATAGGTAATGTGCACGGTTGAATTACAGGTTCATCAGCAAATTTATTTTGTTGATATCGGGTGTAAAAAATAACAGAGTTGGATTGAAGAAAAAACATCTATTGAGAATACGATATGCGTATGTGTTCTGTGGAGCTCGAACCTCTTTTAAAGATAATAAACCGAAAGTTTTAAAAATACCTGTTCTTTATTTTTATTTTTTGTTTTTTTTTTAATTTTTAACACACTGTATATTTATACAGTGTAGTCGCAAAGGGACAATATTGAATTTAATCTAAAAGTGTTGCCATATTTTATGTTGGATCCAGTCGTCATTTCGGCCGATCGACATATATTCAAATTCAAATTTCAAATTCAAAATATTCTTTATTCAAGTAAACTTGTAAACAAGTGCTTTTGAATCGTCAACTTTACTGCTGGTTCGGAAAGCTGTTCCTGCCGAGAAGAGCCAGCAAGAAACTCGGCGGTTGCTCTTTTTAAAATATAAATCTTAGAACTAATTGTTGTTATAGTCTATATTCATTATATATAGTCTATATTAATGGATAAAGTACTCATGAGATTTTCATGCTTAATAATCTTATGCCGTTTTGATATAGCGCCTGTTCATATCATTTATTTATGAAGAAAATATATATTCTCGTCGTTAAGTCTTTGATCAAATATCAGACAACGTATTAATATAAAAAAAACTTAAAACACATACACAGCAGACGTAAAATTAATTTTTTCAGCAACTGATTAAATTATAACCCCTATATAATGATTTCTACTTAATAAAAAAATAGTACATACAAACATGTGCATTTTTAATATACGTAAACATTTCATTGAATTTTGACAAACTTCACTGCTACTTGTTCGTTCAATTACCTTCGTAATTGATAGCCGGTAGAAGACAATTATGCAATTTCCGTGATTTCGGTATATCTTTCGGGGCGCCCTGTGTGATTAGGTACCTATCATTAGTAGTATTTTATCTTCATCTTACATTACTGTGTGCCTTCTTGTATCTTATTGTACATAATGCTTATATCTTGCTTAGTTTTCTTCAAAGTTACTCTCATAATATTCGTATAGTTTATTATTAATGGATCGATCACCGGGTTTCGTTTCATACTCTGTACACCATAATTTGTTTACGACAAGATGGTATATGATTAATAGTAGAAAAGAATAACAATAAAAAATCAAAAAACGCATTCTTGTTGATACCGTCTTATGGTCGTAGTAAGATTTTTTCGTACAAAATTTTAAAAATGATGGAATCTTTTTTAATAAGTCATAGTGTTTTCACAATATTACTAACACTATGGGATAAGATGTCTGTTTTCAATCAAATATATAAATAGATAAAAAATAAACAAATAAATATTTCATAATCAACTTTCTTATAAAAACAACTGCTTTTTTATTGATGCACATAAAATGTTTGTTAAGATTCTCCCTTTATTGATAAGCGTGATTTGTCAAAGGTAATTTTAACTATGTAATGGTTACTTTAAGCCGTCTTTATTTAAAACATTAATAACAGAATAAGTTATGGTGAACAAACAACATCTGAAAAAAATATAAAAACTTGCGGGGAAATATTTAGAGCTCTTTTACGTACATTCTTACTTAATATTAAGAAATAGGAAACAGTTTATATATGTTATTATTCTATCTAATGTAATAATCCTTCTGATTCCCAGTATATCTCCTTATTACTAGGAGAGAAGGATATAGAGCGATTAGTAACCAAGCTGCTGCACTTTGGGTTGATAGATTACATATATATAGTAATTAATGGCAGGCATTACAGCAACGAATAAAATTCTTCAAACTACTAAAAGAAGAAACTACTGTTTCCATTACTGTTTGCTTAGCAGAATAAAGTAACCTAGTAAAAGAAAAGTCTTTGACAAAGATCTTAAATTTCCACTTATTTATATTGCTACAATTGTAGCGATTGGCTAGGTAATTTTTTATATACTGATTTTATCATCATCATCATCATCAGCCTACATCAGTCCACTGCTGGACATAGGCCTCTCCAATAATTCGCCACTTAGCCCGAGGAACTGGGGGCCTTTGGCTTTTATTGTGGCTCATTCCTCGGAGGTTTATGCCCATAGTCGCCACGCTGGGCATGCGGGTTGGCGACCGCAGTGGCGTAACTTTTTGTATCGGTGGCGCTGCTGCCCGTCACCGGCCTTTATTTGGGTTACGCTATTAAGGATGGTTATACCGCCACCAGTCGGTTTTCCCCATTAGTGGACTCTTACCACAGGCAGGGGAAGCGGCCGATGCCGTATTCTAAGCCCCGGCACCAGGGCCAACTGATTTTATACTGATCAATAATATCGAACCGATTTTAACTAATACGCCACCTAGTGATGCATAAAGGTTTTAAGTACTCCATCTATTGAGTGATAGAAGTATTAAAAAATGGTGCTATCAAATTATAGATGTCATTGTTCTATGGATAATTTTTTTATTATAAAAACAACAAAATGTACGAATGAAGGTAATAATAACGACTTACAACAAAAAAAAACTCAAATTAATGCATCATATTCAACATATTTTGGAGGATCTAATTTATTACTAATTACTAAAAAAATATATACAAATTTTTAATTTCGCATAATTTAATTAATTATCTCAAACTTGACCTTTTCTAGACTTTATTATAAGTATAGATAAAGATTTACATTAAAAAAATAGAAGCATTCATTATATTTTTAAGGAAGTGACATAATTGAAACTTAAGTAATTTTTCATTAAACAAGAATATTGGTCTTTGCTGTAGGCTTTTTTGTTATTGTAGTCCATGCAGTCGTAATAGTTAGTTACATTAAATACTATCTATATAATATTTAATTTTTGCGTAAATGCGTGCTTATTTTATCTTATTAAGGGGTTTACCCAATCCTACCACAAGCTATGTATCAAAGTAAAAAAATGTTCTGTCATTTGTGATTATGATAAAAATACCACAAATTACCTTAAGCTTGTTTAATTTACAATTCAAGAGAATAGTAAGCAGTACTTATGCGTCATTATGGGGTTTTTTATTAAGGAAAGTTTAATTCTAAGATTATGATTTTATTAGAACGTTCGATTCGAATCGATAGTTACCATCGTGAGAATTACAAATGAATTATAGGTAATAACGATAGTCCTCGACATGTTAAACTTAGTATTTCAATGGGTCTTCTGCGATTTGTATGTTTATATACAATGTCGTAATTAAAACGCCTAGAATCAGTCGGTCCGGACAAGTTAAAATAGCTTTACAATTGTACAGAGTTCCAACTTTAGCCCGTCTAATTTTTTAAGTAGTTTGCCTCGAACCCCGCATTTTCATTGCTAACATCTATCAAAACAATGATGTAAACAAATTTTTACGACGTTATTTTTAATTAATCGAGAATTTTATTCTAGAACCTTTGCTTGTGACGCAATAACAATTAGAGAGTTCATCAAATCCCTTGTATTATTGTGTTCAAAGAAACATCTTTTAAATTTATTATTTCGTATTAGTTTCTCAAGTTAACATATAGAAAAATAGAGCCATTTTGAATAACTGAGTAAAGAATTTTCAACTTACTTTTGAATGTGCACATGTAGGAATAATGAGCTTTGTCAATTTATGACATTGGGTAATACACGCCTAAATGTTTATGATTGAGACTGGCTTATTTGCAAAATACTTGCAACTGTATAGAAAACCCGGACACACTCAGTAAAATAGTAAGGCCGTAACAACGCGTCATTCATTCACGCTTCATTTTTTAGTTCCGTGCAATTCCTTTAACGTCTTCGACATCTTTTTTCAGCCTTTTGTTTTCTATCTCAGATAATTACGGTTAGATGAAAATATTGTTGATCTTTCATTAAAAATATTATCTAATATGTTTATAATAACAGCGTTGAATGTAGAGTAATCAAAGCTGCTGTGCGAAGGTTGCCAAGCAAGCGTTGGCGCTGCGTGCACCTGACCTAGAAGCGATGAGAGGTCATTGCATTCGTAACGTGTTTAGCGATTCCCGATTCTTGATAGAAATATCTTACTTGCGTCGCAAAATCTTTAATTTTTACAGCCTTTTATAAGACGCTTACCGCTGGGCTGTGCGGACTTTCTATTATAGGAATATGTAACGCTATTTCATTTGTAAAGCTTTACAAAGGAGCAACTTATAAGTTTCTTAACAGTTCTGTGTGATTTTTTGAAATGTAAAACCATCTGTCCATTACACGTAAAAATATTTACAAATATTATTTAAGAGTTACTGAGGATGATGATACATTTATCTTTATAAATTCTAATCGAGCGTTGTCATTTGTGTCGTGTTATACATTACCTATACAAGCTATTCGTCGTGTGTCAACGGAAAAAAACCAGTCACAACACCAGTTATGAACAACTATTGACTTAACGGTAAAGCTGCGACTTAGTTCTATTCGGTGTCGCTCGATGGTTATCGTATTAAACCTGTACCTGTTGTACAGGCATAGTTCTTGTTCTGTATGTGTGTCCTAAGAATAGGCCGTTCTTTAATCTTTTGTCATCGTCTACGAAGACTATGGTAGAGCTCGTTATTTTAAAAGACGTCTTCAAAATCGTAATCTACACGTAGATTAGGAAATTTTATTTCAAACCGAATTAGAAACTAAGACGCGTATAAGCAAATAATTCGTACACTTTTGGGTGGCTTCGATAATGTAAAGGCTAACAGCATGGATTTTTTTTAATTTCGATTGATGTAATATAGAATTTTTAATCTACGATTTATGACATTCATAATTTACGTGTACTTTATTTGTCTCATCCCCAGAATTCTCTAGATATATGCCGGTTTCCTCACGATGTCTTCCTTTACCGAAAAGAGAGTGAAAAATTACCGTTATCAATTAGACACATCAGTTCTAATGAGAAAAACACATAGGTGTCTGCCCGGCGATTGGTTTGAACTCTTGATCCCCTCGAAAGAATCGCTCACAATCGGTCACATCTGGACTATTACATCTATATTCATATATAGCAAAGCAGTTTTATTTTCAATACATGTAAATTAAATGAGCTAATCAGACAGAGTAATACATATTTGGTGCACTGCCCAAACCGATAGGTTATTGAACGAATGGCACGTGTCATTCCGTAACTACATATCCATATTAAATTATTGATGTATTGTGTAACTAAAAATAAACACATCGATGAATTTATGAGGACGTTAAATTGCAACGACCCTTATTTATGTGATACTAATATCTTTACTTATAGTCCAAAAATAAATTAACAAAACTTGATTTTATCAAGAGACTTATGTCCAGCAGTGGACGTCCATCAGTTGATAAAGAAGAAGAAGAAGAAGTTTTCATCAAAAAACATTGATGTTGATTTTTATAAACATATCGCACGCTTAATATAAAAGAGACCTAATTCAAATTTAGATTCAATTGACATTGTAATCTATAGAATTAGGCGTTACTTTGCGGAGATCCATAATACAAAAGTAATAATAAAATTATTTTGCTATAATCCGCGATACAGTAAATAGAAAATATATATAGTGTTAAATGTATAGTGGACTATCCGTAGCTTTGCGATTTAGTCGTGGAGTCTCTCTCCTGATGATGCTTCGGTTGCGGGGCGAAACGATTGTAGAGTTTGTGATAGTGAACGTGTGTAGAGCTTGTGTATTGTGGTGGAAGTGGTGGAGGTTTGTGCATGTGTTTTTACGAATCCTGCACGTATCGGGTATGAAAATACGGATAGTCCACTATACATTTAACACTATATAAATTTTCTATTTACTGTATCACGGATTATAGCAAAATAATTTTATTATTACTTTTGACATTGTAATCGTTAATTGCATTGTAATGCCATCTATAACATCACGCCACGAAATATAAAAAGGCAGTTTTTTTCCTATTCTACCAAATTATGGGTGTTTTTAACACTCAAAGTTTTGTAGGCGCTACGCTTAGCTTTATTGCAATTTGTCACAAAACAACTTATTTAAGCGTGCGATATATTATTTTTACTTTTTTAGCCTTGCAAAGATTTGTTATTAAAACTATAGATAACTTATAAGGATGATAGTGAATAAACTTTAACTATAAAATGTGTGTCAAGTACGCAATACCAGAAAAAAATAGGTTATCAAGCATTTGAATACGGTAATGTATCTTCCACGACCTCGAGATGCGAATTTAGGACTGATAGTTTAAATTTTTCGTTACAAACATATGTTTTATTGAAGTACTCCAACAATATGATATATTATATAATATTATATTATATTATTATTATAGTACTGACTGGCCCGTTGGCGCAGTGGGTAGTGACCCTGCCTTCAGGTCCGAGGTTCGCGGGTTCGATTCCCGCCGAGGTCCAACATTTCCTATAAACAATTAGTTGCAACATATCCTATAACCTAAAAAATCATAATTTACCATATTTCTACATTTATAATAGCTACTCATATAATTCCTACATATCTATTTGTACAGTTCGTAAAAATAGATATGTAAAGACAAAAACCCACTAATATCACCTATTTATAGCTGTGGTAGACAGAAATGCAAAGAAGTAGTAGTAGTAGTAGTAGTAGTAGTAGTAGTAGTAGTAGTAGTGGTAGTAGTAGTAGTAGTAGTAGTGTGAAAACCAATTATATTTTGGATACTTCGAAAATATATATTTTTTAAATTGATTCTTAGTCTTCAACAGATCCACTATCAGGTGTTATAGGGTTATTTATACTGTATTCACTCAGACTCGAATAATCAACAAGTTTTTTATGCCCTCGGCGAGAATCGAATCTGTGACCCGCGAAGATGAAGACAGGGTCAGTGGCAACTGCGCCAACCAGCATAATGAGTATGTTCATTAACAAGACCATATCTTCAACGAATTATAGGCTGTATCGTACTGAAAGAAATACTCTAAGAATTCCGTCAAAATTAGCGTTGAGTTACCATAATTTAAAACAGGTTGAAGAATTCCGTCAGAAACAGCGTTAAGTCAATTCAAAAGCTACAGTTAAAAAATAGAAGTAAAAGTTATGTTTACCAAATAATCCTCTAGCGATTTTGTTTTTCTGCTACATATTGGCGAAATCAGAAACAAAATTAAGGTTAAGTAATTTAAAATGCAATAATGTTAATCTAGTGAAAAATCGCAGTAAACGTTGTAATGAAGTAATTAACTTTATGTAACTTTTTGCGTACTAAAGTAATATATCGCTGTCTAACCTTCAAGTAATGAATTTTTTTTCAGTTTCATATACATCCTAAAATGGTTTTTTTTATATACCCTACTCTTATTTCCAATACTCGTATTTGAAGTAAATATAATATAATGAGTTGTCTAAGTCATCAGCAGGCATCGATAAATATTTTGATTCATTTGGACCTTTTACAAAAGTAACTCGATTTAGTCGCGATATGACCTCTATTTTTACATTTCGAGAAAAACAATCTTTTTTATCATAATTGGTACATTTTCCAAAAGATTTTGTTGCAAACGAGGAATATTATCAGTTAACAGATAACGAAATCTCAATTCGTGACTTCAGACTGTTTATGTAAAATTATTACGTGCTTGATATACGTGTTATATTCAATTTGAGTCGTGAGTTGATGATATGATTCATGAGATAAGAGAATACGGAGGAAATGGTGTGTTCAGGGAGATTATGGACAGAGCTCGACTTGAATTGAGTTTTGAATTGAATTGGACGTGACTGTGATCTATTCATTTAGTTTAGATGATCACCTATATGCGTAGATAGACCATACGAGCACATTAAAAATATATATTTTCTTTACGACTTCTCGAAAGGTGTTACGGAGCTAAATGATAAAGAATCTTAGAGTTGCTTTGAGTTTACGATAGAAATCGAACCGTTTTTAAAATTCAGAAATGTATAACCAAAGCGCATTAAGATGTATAAAACACTACATCACCTATACCTATCACTGTGTTATATAAAACATAAGGCTAAAGAAATAAAAAAAATTTACGTGGCTAAATTCATGATTCAGACATGTTAATTTAAGGAACCTCTTTACGTTTTTTTTACGTTTGAAATCTAATTTAAAGAAAAAATGAGTAAAGTTGTAAAGAGATGTGATAATTGCGACAACGCTTTACGAGGTCACTTCATGGAAATAATAACCACTTTTATTTACCTGCTTTAAAAATAAAAGATGAACATTAGCAAATAGTTAAACATAGCAAATATTATGAATAGAATATGGTAAGGAACATATTTCAAACTGGAATATAAGGAATACATACACTAGGGCCATGGAGTCAAAGTTGTCGTGGATACAAAAATTGTTATCTGTTCTAAAACCTTAATTAAATGCCTCGTCAGGTCCTTGAGAGGGCTGGCTACTTTTTTGCAAAAATAATGAACACGGAAACGGAACCAGCATTCCCGTGTATTAATGAATTAAAGATATTTTACTAATTATAAATTCGTTGTGTTCTAATTCTGAGAATTAATATGTTCTATATTACGTCCTACTGTATTCTAATTCTGAGCATCAAAATGATTCAATTTCGTTCCAATTTTTGCGCAGAACTGTTGTTGCAGTTTGCGGGATATTTAGAGCGATGTAACTTAGTTTATTCACAATTCTCGAATGTTGCTAAACCCGGTAAGCTCACGGTTAAATTGTAATCGTTAGCAACCATTGTCTACAACAGGACGTAATAGCGTCGCAATAACATTGTCTCTAACAGGAGATCTTACTGAAACAATAGTTTAAAAAACAAACAACAAACTTATTGAAAAAGTATTACTTATTCAACATACTATTTATTGGCAATACTACTATAGCCATAAAAATCAATAGAATTACGAGTATGTTTTGTTTCACACAGAGAAATATACTGTATATGAGAAATATACTGTGAAATATACTTATTCGAAGTATATATTCGAAATATACTTCGAATAAGTGTTAGAGATCTTTCATTCTAAAAGTGCACGCCCCTCCAATGTCTTTACTCAACACAGAAAACTTATGTAAAGACGAAATACACGCAAACTTGTTATTCTGATTGGTTACTCAGTTGCCGGACAGACAGGAAAGTAGGTCGTACATCAAGGAAAGTACATCGCGCCACTCCATGCACGACCTCCGGAGGGATTTCCCCTGCCTCGCGAGCTCCAGAGATCACCGTCACCGCGGCCCTACGCGGAAGACGACGGCGACGACGAGGACGACGCAACGGGCATAAGGGCAACAACACCGGATATGACGCTACCACCACCTGGATTGACACCACCTGGATTGACACCACCGGACACGACACCACCCGAATTTGACGCAGCGGTCTGGGGGTTACTATTCCCCGACCGCTACACCGAACCAGACTTCCCTCAGGTCACTTAGGTGACCTGGGCCACCGGCCCGAACATTGACCAGGCCCACAAGGCCTGCGAGGACCAGCCCGGGCAAAGAGGTTCGCCTCGAGGCCCGTACCCCGGCACCCTCAAAGGTACCGAGAAGACCTGGATTGATTGATTGACGAAAGTAGGAGTACGTATCGATCATTGCCAAAAGTACAGTTAGCATGTCATAAAAAAAAGAGGATAAATATTTTTTATTTTTTATTTTAAATAATAATTAGATACATTTTTTCTTTAGTAGAAAAATATGGAGAATTTTATAAAACTATGTGGCGAAATAAACGGGCATAACTTAACATCTATCATTATTTCATCATTAAAGCCATTGCTTTAATTAAGGAACGAATGACATGATTGATAGAAATATGTGGGAAAATACGTGTCGAAATGTGAATGATATTGAGATAGAATATATGAAAAATTTTGAATTTATAATTAATGTTGAGTCTGAATCTGAAGATAGCGCCGTGAGTGAATAGCGTTAAAATAGTAAATATTTATTGCGGTTTAATTTTTTTCTTTTTTTACTAATAAAATAAATGAACAGACTTCTGTACATTACGTTTTATTAATCATTCTAATAGTTGCATAATGAACATATGATATGATCTTTATTAAATTAAGTTGGCAAGCTAGCTCTTGATTGCGAATTCACCTGACGGATGCCGATGTAGTTTAAGTTTCTTGAAAGGGTTTGGAGATTAAACGTGTAACCATTCAGGGTTTTTACACGACATCGTACCTGAATGCTAAACCGCTTGGTGGTACGTCTTTGTTAGAAGGGTACGTCGGAAGTATCTATCTAGTCAAGACCAGGGATAAATTTTAGAAATATACTAATATGTTTTTTCTAGGATTCGAATGCGGAACTTCCCGTTTACAATCCACAGCGCTTACTATTACTCCAGGGAAACGTTAAAAACTTACTTTTTATTCTAAAGAATTTTCAACATAAATTTGATTATAAATATTATATAATATTAATTTTATTTTTATGCAAACGTTACTTGTAACCCGTGTAACCGGATTGGTTGAAATTGCTGCGCGCACACATATAAAATAGTACAGTCAATATTTTCTCTCACACATTAAAATAATGTAATTTGGTGGAGGGGCATGCACTTTTAGAATGCAAGATCTCTACTAGGTTGTAATACTTATTCGAAAATATCCATGATTATAATTTGGTGACAAATTGGACAAAAAGTAATAATAATATTATTTTGCTATAATTCGCAATAAAACAAATTATCTCTGATTAATATAACACCAATTACTTTTGTATATGGATCTCCGCAATATAAAGCTAAATTCTTGGGTTGATTCAATCTAAATAGTTTTTTCTTTACAGATAGAGCTCGTAGCTATCAGCGTGACAAAAATTAACCCTTATATTGGTTTGATTATTTATTATGATCATAGGCATAAAACATTTTTTTAAAACGTAATCGGTGTTTGGTTTGGTAATTTTTTTAAAGTCTATGTGTGTATAAAAGTAGCGGCCTGTTAATATCCCACTGCTGGGAATAGGCCTCCTCTCTCCGTTTCTGGAGAGAAGGGTTGGAGCTAAGACCTACCACGCTGCTCCAATGCTGATTGGTAGGTTACACATATCTCCTGAATTCTCTAGAGATATGCAGGTTTCCTCACGATGTTTTCCTTCACCGAAAAGCGTGTGATAAATTGCAATTATGAATTAGACACATGAGTTTTAATAGAAAAACTCATTGGTGCCTGCCCGGGTTTGAACCTATGTTCGTCTCTAGAGAGTCGCACGGTCTCACCATTGGGCTATCACAGCTATGTGTGTATGCTTTACAATATTTCCATTTATCGTTGGAAAGTATAAAAATTCTAACAAATACTTTTAATATATTAAAATTTGTCTTCTGCACGCCTAAGTTATTGTTTGCCAAAATCGTTCAATTTACTATTTTTTTTATAAGACACTAGCGGTGCCTGCACGGAAATCAGTGTGCTTAATTGAAATTCGAACATATAAGTAGTTATTGTGAGTTAATAAGACATAAGACAGGCACTATAACACCTCTGCTGCGTGGAGCGCAGAGGATCATGGCGGTCAGACTCGTGCGGGGCTACCGGACCATTTCCGGCGAGGCAGCCTGCGCCTTGGCTGGGTCCCCTCCCTGGGACCTGGAGGCCAAGGTACTCGCTCAGGCCTACCGCCGCAGAGTTGAAGCCCGTTCATCGGGGGGAGACTCGGCGGTGGTAGAAGTAGATTGGCGGAGGGAGGCTCAGCAGGAGCTCCTCCGCCAATGGAGGCGGCAGCTGGAATCGCCCAGTGCAGGAGGCTGGACGATTTCGGCCATCCAGCCCATTCTCCAGGGCTGGGTCGCCAGGAGGCATGGGGTCCTCACCTTCCACCTGACGCAGGTGCTCTCCGGACATGGTTGTTTCGGGTGGTATCTGTGGCGGGTGGCCCGGCGCGAAGCGTCCGGTGTGTGCCACGAGTGCGGCGCCGATTCCGACACGGCGTTGCACACGCTCGCGGACTGTCCAGCTTGGGCGGTTCAGCGGGCGGAGCTCGTGGCACAGGTGGGGCACGACCTCTCCTTGCCCACTGTGGTTCGTGCCATGGTGGACAGGGAGGGGTCGTGGGCAGCGATGGCCTCCTTCTGCGAGCAAGTCATTTCGCAGAAGGAGGCGGCGGAGCGGGTTCGGGAAGTCGAGTCCCGGGATCCAATCCGCCGCAGGCGAGCCGGGCGCAGGCGACTCGCTCAAGACCGTCGCATGCCGCCCTAACGGGGACCTTCTGGGCGTTCCGAACGGGGTTAATCGGACGCCCACCTTATAAGGTCCCCGAGGCGGTCGATGCATCTGGTGCTCCCGATGCATCGTCCAGCGGAGGGAGGGGCCACTTTTAGAGAGGCCCCGACCCAGAGGTGGCGCACTCTGGGGTTCAGAGTTGCTGCTGGCGGGAGTGGGGTCAAATAAGGCACCCTGCACCCGCCACCAGCAGCGTGGTGGAGCATACAGGTTGTTTTAGTCGGTGCGAGTCCGACATAACCACCGCTCGTCCCCGTCGGGCGGTGGTACCCATAAGGGGTTTTTTCCTGTATAAAAAAAAAAGGCACTATAACAAAACTACTTCGCTATAATCCGCACGGGTTAAGCGAATTATGCAAAGCAAATGTGTATGAAGCAGGCAAAAATTACGAACCTTACGCATGCAGGACAAGCCACCACACGCACCCCAAGGCTCCTCCACCAGCAACAAAGCACACAAGCATTACACACACCCACCACCACACCGACAAAATCGACAAAATCGCAATGCAATGTCGTAGAGCTTATCCTCCTGATGATGCTTCGGTGTCGGAGCGAAGGAATCGTCGAGATACTGATATAGAATTCCGCAAAGTATGCTTAAGTATGCTTCTATAAATCATTAACCATAAGAGATGACACATGCTGTCTTGGACTTTTTTGTAGTATTTTTGTAGATCTATAATTCTGTAGTACATAACTCTAATTTAGCTTAGCTTTACGCGGCGCATGCGTCATGCGCAAGCACCTAGCAGGTTTATTCTTTTACAATTGAGCGTCCTCTTCAACACAATTTACATAAACGTACCGTTCGGAAGAATTGCAATCTTTTAGTAAAAACCGTTCAAAAATGAGTAGATTTTGAGAATTTATACTCGTGATCCGATTGTGAGAATCATGCGTTCTTACTAAGACATAAAAAAAGAATTGAAGGCTAGTTTTCTTTATTATACTTTTAATTTGAAAATTTTAAAATAAATGAATAAGTATTGCAATATTGCCAGTTCTCTTTTGGCCTTGCCCTCGGCTGCCTTCCAAAGGCAGCGAGCGTTACGGCTCGACGCTCTTCCTCAATTTGTTAGTGATTTGCTTTTGTCATACATTCAAAAAGATCGTTGACACCTGGTGTTGCGGAACGGTGCTCGTCTCTGATGGAAATGTGTTGTAAATGCAATAGAATATTACGAAAATTTCCATCTATTGACAAAATGACATTAAAATTGACGATAATTTGAAGTTAACGTTGTGTGTTAAATTTGGAAACTGAAAGTATTCAAGTCGTAACTATTTATACAGGACATTGTGCGGCGTTAGTATGCTTTTAATAGGTTTAAGTGGAGAATTTAATTGATTGGTCTTCAAATTGTAATCTATGTACCGACGATCCTATTAATAAGCCGTCATCAGGTGACATTAAACTGTAAACGTCATCAGTCGAGAATGTTAAAAATAGGCAATAGGTGAATTTACTATTGCAACTCTGCAGATAATAATTACGACAAACGAATGAACTTGACAAGTTAATAGATCTTTTTACGAGGTAGTTTGCTGGAAATAACTAATGAAAAACAATAAATGGGGCAATGATTATTGACAGTCAGTAAATAAAAAAAATCCATTAAGGACGATGCATATAACGATTTTATGAATGTCAGGTCTAACTGTTAACGAATTTTTTCACACATTGTAATCAGAATAAATCGTGGCTATGGTGGACATGTTGGTATATCCTTTCATCTACAGAAAAAAACATTACGGATGTCACGATTATGATAATTACGAACCTGACAAGTTAACTAATCTCTTACACGTACCGTATAGTGATCAGAATAACAAATGAGAATCGTAACGTTGTTGGCATATCCCTGATTTCTACTCGTAAGTTTGTATAATACAACTTGATAATTTAAGAAACTTTGCTATTTTTAGTACGATAAGCCCTGGCTCATAAACAGAAAGCGAATGATACAGCTTAAGGTGATACCTATTCATTCTTTTTAGTAGAAGTTCGGAAAGAAAGACGCAGGAAGGGAATTCCTCACTTCGGCCATACGCATAGCGTAACGCATCAATAATAATTAAATTTACGTAGGAACAGTAGCGGTGCTTTGTTATTGTTTCCTTGAGTGTCCATTTTCGATTATTGGTATCACTTTCACCTAACGGTATAAGGTGACGCATTATGCTATAGGTGGGTTGATCTGGAAGAGGTTTGGTAGACACCTACCCCTCTTACTAGTCTGTATGCAACTTATCTCACCTCTTGTTACTAGGTTATACAAAACCGACCCGATGACGCTATTATTACCTTCCCCACCTTCAGTTTTTAGCACTTTTAGAGTTAAAAAGTAGTAGTTAATAGAGATAAAAAGTAGTCTATACATTCCTTCAAATAAGTCCATGCACAAATATATCCATTGTTGCTAGATTCGTCTAAGAAAGATGGACAGTCCAAGTGCAGTGCAATTCTTGTATTAAAAGATGAATGTAGGATATGCAAGTATTAATTGAGGTAATATCTCATGTAAATGTATAATTTTATAAACTCAAAACGTCCAAAGAACTTGGGGTTTATGAATCATTAGAATGTGTCACCAAACATATAACAATTGCTTGCATGTGCTGGCCTCATTGAACTTTTGACTCGATCCCTGCAATTTATTCATTTCAGTTTGAGTCATTGAGAAATAAATGTTACAATCATGTGCAATAAATACAAATGAATTACTTATATATGCACCAAGTTCCCGTTAATATGGGAAGACTTATTACTAATCTAATGTTACTTACTAATCTAATGTTTGTGTATAAGAATATACATAATTATAAATGGATTGGCGATGTATATAATAGACAAAGTAGGAACCGACATAAGCTTGCGGTTCCTGCTTTGCACCTTGCAAAAGTAAATATGTCATTTGTGGGTTTGGGTATAAGATTTTATAATCCCGCAATCGATTTTATCTTTGCCACTACAGCAGTTTAAAAACGCTGTTAAAGAGAGACTGATACAAAAAGCCTACTTACTATATTATCGAGGATTACATAGATGAAAAAATGCGTGAATAAATATATATATATAGTAATAGCCAGATGTAACTAGTTATAAGAATTTTATTTGAAAAGAGCAACCACCGAGTTGCTTTCTTGCTCTTCTCGGTAGGAACAGCTTTCCGAAACAGCAGTAGATTCTGATGATTCAAAAGCACTAGTTTACAAGTTTACTTAAATATATTGAATTAATAATAATAATAATATTTTGAATTTGAAAAAAAAACAGTGTATTATATTCGCAAAAGTTAGTGTCAACATTTTATAGAATATGATCTAAATCAAACATGATACTTAATTAAACATTGTTCTTGTATAACTTATAGTGCAATTAATAATGATATTAAAATAATCTTGACGTAACTATTAGTATTCATATTGACTAATGATTATCTTATTTATTATTACTTCAGCAAACTTTTTATTAATGTATATATTTAGTTATATCTAAACATTAGTTAATTCCCTTTTTTTTCAAGGACTAATATTACGGACTAAGTGAGTAAGCAATTGTATAAAATCGATTCAAAATATATACTAACTGTGACCCCTTTACATTAATAGTCAGAATAATCAAATCAGAATTGTACATGTTATATCTGTCTTCCTTCCTGAAACATAGTAGATAATGCAGTGACATAGATATGTTTAGAAGTATGTCACTGCATTTTATATTACTGCACAATAACAATTATAGGAAAAATTTAAGCTTACGTAATCAAAAACATTTCTTGTGAAATAACAAATTCGAATTCAAATTTATATCGGCACTTTAGTCCTTAATATGCTACAACAATCAAAGCGTTTAGGAATCGTTAATTTGTAAATGATATCTAAAAATACTTTATTGACGTCGCTGGCATGTTGTCGCCAGAAGACTCTTTCTGAAAGTAGGATCTGATCAAGATGGTTTGAAGATCAGAAAATAGATTTTTTTTTCTCTTCTGTACGCAAGAAGTACTAATAAATAAATAATAAATAGAAAAATAATTTTGTTATATCAACCGTGATATTATCCTAGGAATCTCCAGCTTGTATAAATCCCAACAATGTTATTTATTTTATAGCAACGACTGCCGAATGATACAACAACAAGATTAATAACTTAAAGTTGAATATGAAATAAAATTCATGTTAGATATATTTATATATTTATATCTACGAAGTTCTCAAAAACTAATCTTTCAGAAATATGACGCTCCGTCTGTTTAGCAATCAGTTTTAGATAATTTGCAAATTCTTAACTAATATTCCTTAATACTAAGTTAACCACGATTTAACTAACGTCAATTCAAATCTGTATAAGGAACTCTACATGATTTTAATAACATTAAATTATATTTTAATTAATTCCTTCTTTGAATGCTTATTTTTACATTTAAGATCTTTTTTATTTTTTGGATAATCAAAGCATGGCGCAAAACTATTACAAGTTGAACAAGTATGTTGAACAAGTCTAGTTCTGCCTAATTTAAATATGTGGTCGAAACTCAAGCACCTACACTGTTCATGATTTCTTTCTTAACTTTAAAAAGAGTCCCGTATGAAATAAAGATTAACCAAGTATATAGCAATTTTGTGTATCTGTGAATTTAGTTTATAGTCATGTATGGATAGTTCGAGTGCCTGCAGAGTGCAAAAGATCGTCTGCACAACTCCTCCTCTCAAACGCAATGTATCGTAGCAAATATGGAATTTAAAATTTTACAATTATACCTATGCTCCCTTACGCTCCCCTCCCCTTCCCTTGATGCGATGGAAGAATTAATAGTCATAGACCGCTTAAATGACATAGACGTGGCACGTCGAATATAAAGTATTTTTGTTTCCGTTTTTGAAGAGAAATATCTCATTTACGAAATATTAACGGTAAGTAAGTACATTACAACGGTATATTCTTTCTATTACTATTTGTATAATTAATTTAATAAAATATTTTATAAAACCTCAAGAGTTATGACAAAATATTACCTAAATCTAAGCTAAGGCGCCTATAGTGATACTGTAATATTTAAATAATTTAATTTAAAAAGACGCACTAAAAACTTTTTCTTGTATATATTATTCCGCTAAAAATATATAAGGACTTTAAAAAAGTTAAATTTTCTGCAAAAAATTGTCGGAAGCGGAAAAAAGAAATACGGCCTTTTTTGTAACGGCCTTCGGTGTAAAAGAACGTTTTTGGTCCTAATTAAAATTGTTTTAAAATTAGTATTATGGCAGTGATTTCATAAGATGAGTATTGCGCTAACATTTTAGTAATTGACGTCTTCGTTTTCTGGAAGTTACTCGTAATATGTCACTTGCTCTCTTTTAAACTTTTCTTTACATTTGATTCTTAAATTGCTTAAAAAATATCCTTGACAGATATAATAGCTAAAAGGAATAATAAAATTATTTTGCTATAATCCGCGATACAGTAAATAGAAAATATATATAGTGTTTAATGTATAGACGATGTTTAATGTATGAGATAGACTCCACGACAAAATCGCAAAGGCTTTGCGATTTTGTCGTGGAGTCTATCTCCTGATGATGCTTCGGTTGCGGGGCGAAACGATTGTTGAGTTTGTGATAGCGAACCTGTGTAGTGCTTGTGTATTGTGGTGGAAGTGGTGGAGGTTTGTGCATGTGCTTTTACGAATCCTGCACGTATCGGGTATGAAAATACTGATAGTCCACTATACATTAAACACTATATATATTTTCTATTTACTGTATCGCGGATTATACCAAATTAATTTTATTATTACTTTTGTAGTATGGATCTCCGCAAAGTAACGCCTAATTCTATAATTGATATAATAGCTGTTTTTTTTTGGAAATTTCCAAGAACTAGTGATACTAAACGATAAAATAGTTCGGTGTTTACAAGGCTAGGCTATAACTAATTTATGCGCTCTATAATGTCAGTGTCTTTTTAATAAATACGAATGTCGGATTAACGCCCAGTAGAGACACACAATCTCACGTCCTATATCGGAACAAACTGCTTTCCATACAGAAATCTCTGCTTTTTAAACACTTACAGCGACAGCGAAAAACGTAACAAGATTGTCTTCGGTTTTGAAAAATGTAATAATAATAAAATAATAAAGTAACCAGCTTAAAATCGATGTGATTTTGAGGAAATATATAAGATTAAAAATAATAATTTAAAATATCCTCCTTGTTGAGTCGTCTTCATCATGCTGAGGGTCGTGAGCCCCTCCACGGGTCACTTTTATTCGAACTATGTAATATATAAGCTAATAACAATAACTTAATTTATGTAGAGAATAATTATGCTGTAGACCGAAAACAACATGGAAATAATATTTATAATGGAATTCAGAAGATTGTTACTTATGGTTATGTTTTATTTAAGTTATTGTATTATAGAAACAACTTACAGGAATATCAATAGAACTACGAGTACATATACGAGCTTTTATAACTTTTATAATGTTGGTACTAAAAAGATAAAAGCTTACGGTTGAATGTCTATGCGTCATGTACATAAATAGGCTGTTGTTATTCTTTTTATTTAGTTGAAAAATACGAGCAAATTAACAACAGAAAATTATAGATAATAAATAAATACAGTATATAATATTTTTTGACATAATTAAATTTTCTTAACAGAAAAACAAAGTTTTGCTATAAATCGATGCGGCTTGCGAGCTTTTCCATAACATATACAATGCATAATAAAAGTTATACCCAATAAATATAAAATCGAATTATGTATATAATACGTATAAATAAAGCACTTACTTTCAGGCGTCACTTCGCGCAGGATTATTTTAGCTTGCTCTTCCGCCGGCATCGTAAAAGCTTAAATAAAAGTTCACGTAGAAAAACAGCAACTTGTGTGTTGAACGGTTGAAAATGAACGGTTAGTATTTCGAAATTGTTTTAGTATTCTATTTTTTCACTTTTAATATGGATTTATCTCATCCATTACACAGTTGTTATGCAAATCTCTTTGAAGTACCACGACAATACGTCTGTAAGAACACGCAACCAACGCGCTACTGGTGGACAAGTGATAGAGTTAGAGAGTCGCATGCGCCTTTCAAGCCTTCAAGCCTTCGAGCGTGTACGTATTATTTGATAGATTTCTTTGATTGTCATATTTATAAGCTTCGACGTTTGCGACATAAGAACAAAAACACGTACATACGTTTGTTTATAAAGTACAATCTTATAATAGAGAGGAGCGGTATCTTCATTGGTTCATATCTGTTGATGGTGTTATTTCTATTTATATATACAGTTAGTTTTGACACTAATACATTTTACGTATTTTATTCCCGATGATCTAGAGCCTCCTCTCTCAAGAGGTCGGATGCAAAAAGCATTATTGCTTTAAACGGCACGTAAAAAAAGTAAAGTAGCGGCCTGTTACAACCCCACAGCTGGGAATAGGCCTCCTCTCTCCGTTTTTTGGAGAGAAGGGTTGGAGCTTAGACCTACAACGCTGCTCCAATGCGGATTGGTAGGTTTCACATATCTCCAGAATTCTCTAGAGATATGCAGGTTTCCTCACGATGTTTTCCTTCACCGAAAAGCGTGTGATAAATTGTAATTATCAATTAGTCACATAAGTTTTAATAAAAGAACTCATTGGTGGCCAAGGGTTTGAACTCGTGTTCCCCTCGAAAGAGTCGCACGGTCTCACCGTTGGGCTATCACAGTTCCGGAAACGGCCCGTATTGTGGGGAAATTCTTAACTCTGGAACCCTAAACATCGGCCGTTAGGGATGTTGCTCCGTTTCCAGCGGACGTCTACTTTCTATATTTTAAATGTTATTTTAATCAGAAATACTTAAAAAATTAAAAAATATTTAAAAGGAAAATAAAAGATTATAATAATAAAAACCTTTTGTTATTTCCATTGGAGAAATTTTATTCGCTGTATATATAATTCATAAGTTGATTTTGACTTAATATTTCATATTGCAAAGTGGTTTTAAATTTGAATATATTTCTTACAAGTATATTCAGCTGTTTTGAGGGCTACATAAATATTCTGAATACAATCTGATCTCCACGACCCTTTAGGAATTAATTTACGTGAATAATTTATATGTATATGTAATTAACAATGGTATTTATTGTGCAATATAAACTTCGAACGACGACTTAACGTAAACAGCATGTTAGGCAGTCGGTGGAAAGCTCAATTATTCGGCAATTTTTAAAAATAAATCTTTATTCAAGTAAACTTGTAAACAAGTGCTTTTGAATCGTCAACATCTACTGCTGGTTGGGAAATATTTTCCTATCCCGAAAAATCAGCAAGAAACTCTGCGGTTGCTCTTTTCAAAGAATAATTCTTATTACTAGTTACATTTAGTTATTTATGTCTTGTACAGGGTCGAAGAGTAGTTATATCCACGCATTCTCATTGTTTAAATAATCCTCAATAGTATAGAGTAGGCTTTCTGTATTAGCCTTTTTCAATAGTGTTCTCAAAATGTTTTAATGGTAAAGTTAAAGTAGATTGCGGAATTTTATTATAGAGTGTTATACCCTAATCCATAAACGACTTATGTACTTTTGCAAGACACAAAGCAGGAGCCGCAAGCTTATGTCGGTTCCTACTTTGTCTATTATATACATCGCCAATCTTTTTATAAATATGTATATTCTTATGTACAAACATTAAATTGCTAAAAATATTCATATAATGTGTATTAATTCAGTAGTATGAAAATAATGGTGATATTATAATTATAATTTCAGGTAAGTTTTTGCTTCAAACTGAAAAATCATAATTACGATGCTTATAGTATTGTTTATAAAAATTATAAAAGGCTTCTCCATTTTTATTCGGAGTTTCCCATATATATTCTACATAATACAAAATGCTTATGACTATGACTGTAATGGTTTGGTCTGTTTTATTTTTATGAGTATTTAATAATAGACTGACAGTACCAGTAACTAGCATATGGTGCGATAGTATCAAATATATGAATATGGCTTATCGAAATAGTGGCAGAGTAACTAATGGTTATAAAATTTGGAATTAAAGTACAAAGTATATTAAATTATTTCGAACTAGTTGTACGGCCACAAATTGATGTGTCTCAGTGTGGTTTCGAATTCCCGCAGAAATAATAATAATAATAATAAATATATGGGACAGTTACACACACGGTCGTACGTCCCCAAAATAAGTAACTTAATACTTGTGTTATTAGTGACGGACAACTGGTAAATATACTACATATATAATTTTAAATACATATTTAAATACAAATACACCCAGGCTCTAAGAACCAACAAATTGTATTTAGAAAATATTGGCCTTCGGTGGCAATCGAACCCGCGACCCGAGTAGCTGAAGACAGGGTCACTAGCTACTGCGGGCCAGTCAATTCAACCATAGAACTCAACAGTAAAAGAAATGCTTCGATCGCTACCAAAATTTACAAGAACATTCGCTAGGTCAATCTAAAGATAGTCTGAAAATTTCATTTGAGTTGGTCGAACCATTTCAGAGTCTATAAAGACCATATAGATAAATATTCATTTTTATATACAAGATGAGTAGCATTATCATTTTTTTATATTGTTAAACGAAATTAAAATTGACTTTACAGAAATTAAATAATGGTCAACGTTACTACTGAAACAACTCGATCGCCCTTTTGATTTGCTTATTATACAAGTATGTTTTGAAACTCTTATTACAAAATACAGCTTTTAAATCGTATTAAAGACCTAAGCTGACCTAACAGAAACAAGCGAAAATAACCAAATGCATAAGAGTAATTATTTAATTACGGACGTAGGATCAGTGACTAAGTAATATTTTCTTCAATAGAGTGCATTTAGAATATTAGAAGAATATTTTTATTGAATTTTAATAATAACTGTATGATTATTAAATAAATTAATTTAAAAATAAATAAAGTAGCGGTCTGTTATTATCATACTTACGGACAAGTTGGTCAGGCATAACAGGCTGCTCCTATGACGATTGTTAAATTATACACATCTAATATGAATTTTAAACATAATGAAAGCACATACATCTTTTTATAAATTTTATTAGTCCTTACCGGGTATTAAGCTGTGATAGCCTGGTGGTGAGACCGTGCGACTCTCTAGAGACGGCATAGGTTCAAACCCCGGGTAAGCACCAATGAGTTTTTCTATTAAAACTTATGTGTCTAATTGATAATTGCAATTTATCACACGCTTTTCGGTGAAGAAAAACATCGTGAGGAAACCTGCATTTCCTCTAGAGAATTCTCTAGGGATATGTGTAACCTACCAATCCGCATTGGAGCAGCGTGGTAGGTCTTAGATCCAATCCTTCTTTCCAAAAACGGAGAGAAGAGGTTTAAGCCCAGCAGTGGACATAGTAACAAGCTGTTACTTTACTTTACTTTACCGGGTATTGGAACCTGTGAACCCTTAAGAGAGGACAGGCGTTCTTGCGTTTCGGTCATCAAGACTTCCAACATTTAGGAATATGATTCAGCTGAATAGAAGAATTATATAAATCACATAATTTTAAAGTGAGAGTATCCATTATGTTCACGTATTCTTATATGAAGGGCTATCTTCGTAAATTATTTATATTATATATGATTAAAACTTGGATCGATGATGATAAACCCATGTGATGTGAACTGTAAGCAAATAGATAAAGCAATTTTATGCCTATTTTTATCAATTTTAAACCTAAATTTTATATATTACTTTACATACATTTATCAGTATGTCATTTCCAACAAACACCAGTTATGTGTCATTTGAGCCTATCTCATACAAATTATGTCTGGTACCTTGCAGTCATAATATTTTTTCTCACGCCGAGAGTTCAAACTGGTCCCAATTTTATCTTCAAATGTATTACAATACAGTATAATTATTCCATTAGCGACACCCATAATCTTTGATAAATGTCGATGTATATATCGCTCATGGGCTGCAATAGTGGCACAAAGTGGATCATGATTAGTTTTAAATGTTAAAATATTCATTCTTTCAGCAGCATTACCGGCAGAAATCATAATTCCGCCATCATAATTAGGCCGTTCGTTTCAGCTAAAGCATTTTTTATACGTTTTCCTTAGCAATGACAGCCCATGGGCGATATATTCAATATGATACACGCACTATGTCTTTGATCTAGCTGGATTGCACTTAGAGAAGGATAAGGGCAGGAGGATGATGAAATGAATTGAGCACATATTGGAGTTTTATTTCGTTTAACATGATTTTTCATCAAATCTGCAGCTAACAACTTCTTCATCTCAGTGAGTGAGTTTCATGTAATTTATGAGTTTTAGGTACTTGCTGATAAAACATTATGTAATTGTTGTTGGGGTTGTAATATTGCATATATAAAGGAAATATTAAATGGTGCTAAGGTAAATTAGCACAAGTTGTCAGCTATTTAAATTTAAATATCTAACGTCCAAGAAGTTCGTGATGCATTGATGAACACCGTTTGTTGTTGTAGTTCAATTTGTAGGTCATAATATATATTTATTTTAATGAAATTTTCAGACAATCTTTAGAACGACCCAGCGTATGATCCTGTAAAGTTTGGTGGCGAACGCAGCATATTTTTTCAACGACAGTTTTGTTTTGAGGGGAGATCGAAACTAGATTGAGCCAGAACAACGCGTGGCCGGACCATTCGTTATAAATAGATGTGGAATACATGTTATCATATCAATCCATCCCACGACTGAAATCCGAGTCTATTGCATGGTTTGCACAGATACTGATTGTGTTGACGGTAAAATTTCAAAATCGGTTTTTAGCGTCGTGATGATAAACTGTTAACTGTTTTGTAACACTATTTTCGGTATGGCTTACGTTGAAATATCAATAAAAAAAACTTTCGTAATATATACCCTCTATTTGTAAATTATAGTACCAAAAATACAGTATGATCAATGATAATTAAAAAATATTTAAAATAATGTTCAAACGCTTGTAAAACTTGTGAAAAACGTGGATGGACTCTCTACAGATTGTTAAAATTATTATTCGAAAATAATATAAAAAATATTTCTTGAAAATAATATATATTATATATTAAATTAAAACAGAAGTTATGTTAAAACAGACAAGTATAAACTTGTAATAACAACGCATAAAAATAAATTTAGAAAAAACAAAGGGAAACACAATCCCCTTTAATTGTAAAATAAGATAATATGATGTAATCATACGAAGCTGTGATAGCCCAGCGGTGAGACCGTGCGATTTTTTCGAGGGGAACACGAGTTCAAAGCCGGGCAGGCACCAATGAGTTTTTCTATTAAACCTCATGTGTCTAATTTATAATTGCAATTTATCACACGCTTTTCGGTGAAGGAAAACATCGTGAGGAAACCTGCATATCCCTAGACAATTCTGGAGATACGTGTAACCTACCAATCCGCATTGGAGCAGCGTGGTAGGTCTTAGCTCCAATCCTTCTCTCCAGAAACGGAGAGAGGAGGCCTATTCCCAGCAGTGGGATTGTAACAGGCCGCTACTTTCATTCATTTCATTTGACTACTTTGTACGACGCCTGTGAGTTCATTGCTTATTTTTTTGGTGAGGATGCTTTTAAAAAGTTTTGAGACCATTTTTTTATTACCCGTAAAGTTAATACTTTTCACAACAAATATTTTAGTCCTGATATACTGAATTCGAATTATGGAAACCGTTATCAAAAAGATTTTACGGTTTGTAATACAAAACAAGTAGAGTGAACTATTCTTAGTATTGTAAATCTAGTGAGTGATATTAAAAAATATTTATTGTTCTTGACAATAAAATTGTAACGAAATCAACCTTGACTTTAAGAACAAAGATTGAATTAATTTGAAACAGTTCAATAGATTAATTTAAAAACATTAGCAATTAAGTTATATAAAATGTGTGTTTCGTGTAGTCTCATAAATTTGATTATACATTTAAATTATATGTAATTTTGTATATGTAATATAGCGAGATCTACCAGGACATAGCAAAAGATGCAAGGCAAATGTTGAGAGGTTTCTCGTTTCAACCTAGTGTTAGCTTAATCTACTAGATGGCAGTTATTTATATAACAACTAATATTGTTGATTTATGATAAAATCTTTTTTTTTATTTATCATTCATGATAATCATCTTATTCAGTAATAAACATCGGGATAAAAATATTTAATGAATACAACAAATTGGTATAAGTATCTTGAATTTTTGTCATTCTCTTTTGACTGCTATGTATTGGGCTCTTCGGAAAGTAATTTAGTTTTTTTGTGTGAAAATGAAAGACCATTTTCGTATGCTGTTTATTGGACGTTCTGGTCCAACACGTTTTCGGTAGTAGCATGATTTCACAATCGTAAATTTTTTGGTCCTTGCTGGCAAAAAACTGATCGAGGTGATTTGAGACCTCTTCATTTGAAGCAAAGGTTTTACCGTCCAAAAAAGATTACCGTGACCGGAACAATTAATAGTTCAAAGGTGCCCAATCTAGAGAATATGGTGAGTGTTGCAGTATATCCCATTCCAGCTGAAAAAGCTTTTGGCGAGGGAAGCGAATCACGAACATCAATGCAAAGACACTAATTTCGCTCCGTGACTTAGTTGTCAAGTTGGTTTAAAAAATAAAATTAAATCCTCTGTTGAGAAAAACACAATTACTTTCTGAACATCCCTATACATAAGTACATTGCTTCATTCCGTCATTCGAACAACCTTGCTAAAACGAATCAGATTGTCATATCTAATATTTCCTGTAAGAGTTTATTTTATTTGAAACAAATAGACCGATTTAGTATATCTTAATTTTTATCGTGTATCGTATTGTTAATCTTTTGCCATTATGATTTTTATATTTTAATAATATTTTTTTATAACAAAAAATCGTATTGGTACAGCTAGTTTAAACTCTACTTGGAGCGTTCATGTTTTCTTACTTAAAATAAATAAATTGAGAAAAATATTTTGTAAACAAAGTCAAGTTACGCATTTACCACATTTCAGATTCTACTCTATAGAGAATAGCTGAAAAAAAATTCGGTGGTACTATTTTCAGACATTGTTTTTTTAACATATTTTTATGCGTAGCTGCTACGATTTTCTAAATAGATAAATGAATAAATCCTCAATTTTGTATCATTTATTTCAACGATTGACGATTGTACCTTACAAAGTTCTATTTATACTCCTTCAGTTTGTGTAGATTTGTTTAATTCATGAGTAATGTGATACTGAAGACTGATTGATTTTATCCTTGTTGAACAATTTTTGTTTATGTTTGATTTAAACTTGCCGTTTTTTACCGGATTGCTTATTTACTAGCCTACAATTATAGGTATCGTTAAACGTTCTTTTTATTATCTATACTTATTATAAAAAAAAGTCCCAAAAAGCTGTCTGTCTGTATGTAATCGATTTTCTCAAAATCCACTGAACGAATTTTTATACGGTTTTCACCAAAATATAGTGCAATACTTCCGGATGGCTTATGTTACTAGTACATATCGATATTATGTAAATTGTATTGAAGAGATCGCCCAGCTGTTAAAAAACTTGCTTTCTGGGAGCTTAAGTGCTTGCGCTGCGTATACCAACAGAGATACGCTTAAGTAAAGTAGTAGAGAATTGTAGATCTATAAAAATACTCCAAAAAAGTCCGCGACAGCATGTCTCTCTCTCACAGTTAATTTACAACAACGATTTTTAAATTTAAAATTCCACGCGGGTGAAGCCACAGGCACAGCTAGTAAAATAATAAACAAGAAAGTCAAGTAGGAACATGAGGGACTCCATGTGTACATAGCGCTTCATCTCGTCTCTTCTGATGCGGTCAGCTAAAGTGTGGAATTCCCTCCCTGCATCCATCTTCCCGGACTCTTACGATTTGCATAAATTCATAAAAAGAGTAAATTAGCACTTCATCGGCAAACGCGGTCCATCTTAGACTGCATCTTTCGCTTTCAGCCTCCCTTCGCCTATTTACCTATCGTAGAAAAAAAATGTTAGACTTATCGCTATAACATATATATTGGGATAAGACTCCCTTTAATATAAATTCGTGGTTACATATGTGATTACAAAAACAATAAAATATTTTTGGATTATTAGGCTAGCGAAATGATTCGAACGTTTATTATTTCGAAGGTTCTTAAAAATTAATACATTTAAAATGTTTCAAAATTACTTTCCCGAGGTCGTTCGAAATTATTACCGCACGAATATCTTAATACAGTAATGAAACTTTTTAACGTATATTAACAACCACAACTCAACCTTTGATTTTTGGTAAATTCCATAATTTACGATTATATACGGTCATTATGAAAAGAAACCATAAAGGATTAAGTAAATAAATGAATTAATTATTTGTTTTTACTCTTAATCAATTAACATTACTGAAATGAATAAGAACGTGTATAAACAGGTTTTAAGACAAGAGCAAAAAACAAAAGATACTTCTAAAATTTTTTTCCGTTATGTATAAAAAAAGCTTAATAATATAACCAAGTTCAAGTAGATCAAGTTTAATGACGTAATACTTACATTATACAAAATATGTTGTCATACGTTGAGTTTGGCTGATCTTTGTCTTGTTCCGACTTTATTGTTAAACTATATTTAATATTTAACGCAATAACATGATATAAGTTATATGTATATATTGAGTTATATAGTAATTATTCAATAAAATAGGATTATTAAGATATATTTATCAGACATACATAGAATGAGAAGATGGGTTAGAAGACAATTAATTAATATTAATAGTATCAATTAAACAGTTTTTAATGTAATACGAGTTTTGTGTAAATTAGTTAAAAAATTTTCACAGAGAGTATTGCTCTAAACATATTTTCAACATTAGGATTGACATAGTGGTATGTTTCTACACCACAAATTCCACTAAACACTACGGAACAATCAACTCCAAAAGACATTATCTAGGTTGTATTGTTTAATAAAAAAAGTTTATCCTACGCCGATTCAAAGCTATTTTTTTAGTCTAATGCAATGTCCACTACTTCGTCCCACATAACTGTACAAGGGACGATTTATTTTGTCAGTGGGCGCATATACATTAAATTTTAAAATGAATAAACTCCGAGAACCTGAGTACAGAGAAAAAGAGCAGCTTATTACGGGAAGCTATATACGGGAAGGGGATTCCCTTTAAATATTTGCGTATCGTAAATAACATCGAATCGGAGCTCCATTCGAAAGTGAAAAAGGGACCAATAAACAAACAATTACGCATTTATAATATAATGTATAACATGTTAGTACGGTGTAGAAAATTCAGATATGCTATTTATGCACGCAATCATTTGGCCTTTACAATATTTTGAACGCCTTTTTAATAGTGAAATTACAAAACTCGGTCTCATTAAAACCTTTTTATATGCACATAAATTATTAAACTCTAGTAGTAACTTATCCTAAGACATTTATCCGGTTATTGCTGCGTCGTTGACAACGTACCTGATAAATTGTTTTCGTGTTTGTTACATCAAGTAAGCTACGCACAACAACAATACCGTGTGAATTCCGGCTCAGTAGAATAGAGCACCCTCATTTCTTTGCGAGGTGTCGTAAGAGACGACTAAGGTAAGTTAACCCACCCTTTGGAATCGGGCTGAGAAGAATAGGCCACCCTCATTTTTTACCGAAGTGTCGTATAAGGCGACTAAGGTAGGTTGACCCACCGTATGGTATCCGGTTTGGTAGAATAGAGCACCCTCATTTCTTTGCGAGGTGTCGTAAGAGACGACTAAGGTAAGTTAACCCACCCTTTGGAATCGGGCTGAGAAGAATAGGCCACCCTCATTTTTTACCGAAGTGTCGTATAAGGCGACTAAGGTAGGTTGACCCACCGTATGGTATCCGGTTTGGTAGAATAGACCACCCTCATTTCTTTCCGAGGTGTCGCAAGAGGCAACTAAGGTAAGTTAACCCACCGTCTGGTATCGGGCTGAGAAGAATAGGCCACCCTTATTTTTAACCGACGTGTCGTAAATGGCGACTAAGGTAGGTTTTTTTTTTTTTTTTTTTATCAAATCTATCATTCGTTTCTGCGGGTGGGACTCCCGCCTATAGCTACTCTATCCTATCTTTTTACTTATGTCTATCAGGTAATAACGTATTTACAACTTATTTTATTGAACTTCACAATGAACTATCTAATTTACATGTTTCTTACAATATAAAGGTGACAATGTTACAAGGTAATAGCGATATTATAACTAAATTATTTGTTTACATTTTTTGCTTATAACAATATATGTATATCTTATTTAATTAATCAGATATACTATATATACACAATTTAACTTTAAGGACTATTTTATTATTAGACATGACTACTGTTATACTAATTTACATAATATACTCGATATATTAATCTTAGTATAAATTGCTTATCTATGTTTAAGTTTTATTTCGCAGGTTTACAGTTTGGGCTATTTTTACACAATAGTCCAAGAAAATCATTTTTTGTTTACTGGCTATCACTTTGCACAAGTTGCTAGCTTCTAATGTTATCTCTAGTTTTTGTTCGAGGTTATATCGCTCGGCATCATTTGCTGGACATTCGCACAATATGTGTACCACCGTTTCTGGTATATCTGGATTACAGATACATGATGGGTTCACCTTACACTTGAACCGAGCCAAGTATTCGGAGAACCCACCATGCCCTGTCTGCAAGTGATGACTTGCGCTATGTACCGATCGATTTTGATTTTGCCTATTATTCTGTACGCAGCTCGCGCGTCCGGGAAAAAGAGCTTGGTTACCGCGGCTGTATCACCTGTAGTATATCTTTGGTTCCATTCGTCAATCGTCGCCATTGTCCGAAAAATGACTATGACTTCCTTCTTACACGTTTTCTATTAGTTTTTCCTGTATGTATTTTTTTTTGTATGTAATCGAATCCTTTGAACTTAATTTAACTTTCAACGGATTGATTTTATAACACAATTAATTGATATTTTTGTCTCATTTGCCTGATCTGTCAGATCTGATTGTCAGGATTAAACAGGTTTCGTTTAGGTTACATTCAGTTTTAGGTATAATTAAAATTTCTTTATTATGATAGAATATACATTAATAGTTCGGAGCTGCAATAGCCCAGCGGTGAGACCGTGCGACCCTTTCGAGGGGAACACGAGTTCAAACCCGGGCAGGCACCAATGAGTTTTTCTATTAAAACTCATGTGTCTAATTGATAATTGCAATTAATCACACGCTTTTCGGTGAAGGAAAACATCGTGAGGAAACCTGCATATCTCTAGAGAATTCTAGGGATATGTGTAACCTACCAATCCGCATTGGAGCAGCGTGGTAGGTCTTAGCTCCAATCCTTCTCTCGAAAAACGGAGAGAGGAGGCCTTAGCCCAGCAGTGGGCATAGTAACAGGCCGTTACTTTACTTTTACTTTTTTTATACATTTTAAGTTAATATATTTCAGGGAATATTTATACAATGATTTATAACTTCATTCTTGCTATAGAGAAAAAAAAATCTAACATTAATACTACGAAGTTAGAAAATGCAATTTTAATATATTTCACTTATCCCTTAAAATTATCTTTATAAAAATATTGTATCTTCCTGTTATCTCTTATTCATTTCATATCATATTTATCAAGCAGTAAACTTGATTTTCTTAAAATACAAAAACTAGTAAATGTATTTATAATATATACAAAAAAAATGTTACCTTGAAAGCATCTTGAACGTTACTTTATTATATTTTGTAATTAATACTGTGCTTTAATATAATTCAAACTTTTTCGTAATAAAATCAAAAAACTGTTAAAGATATCTCATCGTTAAATATCAAAAGTTGCCCAAACCTTAACTTGGAAATCTTCATGAATCAGTAACTGTAGGGTTAAGTATTGGTTATTACGGGTTTTTTCGATGAATTACAAAACATTTTGAATAAATAGATTGTCATGAATAAATAGACAGTCTTGATTGATTTTTATCAGTACCAATTTTTATGGAAGGTATAAAAAAATAAATTTATTTTAAGGAACAAGCGATCCTGTATTCTGTATTTATCAATATACATTTTGTTATATTTTGTTGTACATTATATAATTAAATGGGAGCTGTGATAGCCCAGCGTTGAGACCGTGCGACACTTTCGAGGGGGACACGAGTTCAAACCCGGGCAGGCACCAATGAGTTTTTCTATTAAAACTCATGTGTCTAATTGATAATTGAAATTTATCACACGATTTTCGGTGAAGGAAAACATCGTGAGGAAACCTGCATAAGAGAATTCTGGAGATATGTGTAACCTACCAATCCGCATTAGAGCAGCGTGGTAGGTCTTAACTCCAACCCTTCTCTTCAGAAACGGAGAGAGGAGGCCTATTCTCAGCAAGTAGATTGTAACAGGCCGCTTCTTTACTATAACTAAATAGCTGTGATAGCCGATTGGTGAGCCTCTCTCGAGAGGGGTCATGAACAGACAGAAATCAATGAGTTTTCTATTTAAAACTCATGCGCCAAATGATAATTGCATTTTATTACCTTTTCAGTGAAGGAATACATTGTGAGGAATTCTGTATATTTCTGGAAAATCCATTGGATAATTTAAGATTAAGATGCAACCCGTGTCTTCAAAAAGGACAGAAGAGGCCTATGCTCAGCAGACAGTAGCCATTAGTATACAAAAAATATATATATGCTCTAAAATTAAGTTGCAATTTTTTAAATTAATTGTTATCTGTGTCTTACTAATTAATAATAATAAATAAATATATGGGACACTTACACACACGGTCGTCCGTCCCCAAAGTAAGTAACTTAATACTTGTGTTCTGGGTGACGAACAACTGGTAGATATACTACATATATAATTTTAAATACATACTTAAATACAAATACACACCCAGGCTTGAAGAACCAACATTTTTTTTTAGAAAATGTTGGCCCTCGGTGGGAATCGAACCCGCGACCCGCGGAGTTGAAGGCAGGGTCATTACCCACAGCGCCTACGGGCCAGTCAAATAAAAAATTATGTAAATGAGGAAGCAAGCATAAATATTGTTAGTAGCGTAGTGTTAACCATTTCAATTATTATTGTCGACCGAAGTATAGACTATTGTTGACGACTCTTTATATTAAACAAATATTGTCTTCCACTTGCCAATAACACGTAAGTAAACTTGAAAATTTAAATACTTGCAGTGAATGAATGAATATTTGTCTAAAAGTTTTTAGTTAAATATTTATCGCGCCCACGCTTTGCTCTGACTTAGCCTAAAATTTCCCATTCAACATAGAAATTATAGAATAAAAGCCCATAGTAAACATGTAATATTGCAACTTTCTTTTAAAAATTTTAGTTCAATCCTAAAACTACTTTTAAAGTCTTCAGAAACCCTGTACAATTTGTTTTGTAAAAGTTTATAGTATTCCTGAAGATTATGGGTTGTTCAATACACCAGGCATTTAAAACCATTTCTCTGTATGTCTCTAGACTTTTGACAACCTGCTAATTGCTAAAATTGATGTCACTTGGTATATTTAAATCATCGTTAATCGGTCGCAAAGGTCTCATTGATTCGTCGATAGCGTTCACAAAAGATCGATTTCGCAATTGTCAAGAGATAAATAAATATATATAGATTAAATATATATGAGAAAGGTGCTCATAAATTTGCAATCTTAATCTTATGTTTTTCTTGCTTAATTGATTAATATGGTTTCAGAATCTTTTATCTTAGTTGATGGTAAAAAGAGATTTAATGCATCTAGAATAGACTGATATATAAATCTAAATGGTTTCTCGATGGCATTGTTTTGGAATAGTAAGAAAGGCACTTCGCGACTGCATTGATGACTCTCATATGTCTTGAAGTCCCTTCGCAGCATCAAAGCGCATTCGTATCTATTTGTAAGCTTTATTTTTTTATTATTTGATTACCAGCTTACTAGCTGGGAATCAAATCCCTTCGTGAAATGAGAGGCTTGCGCCAAAGATGGTATCTAAAAATAAAATCTCAAGTTATATTGTGCTGCTTAATAAAAGAGCAAAGAAGGAATGAGCCCATATACTCTTTGTGTACACTTAGTAATTTAACCTGTAGAATACTTCCCGATGCGACCTTGTAACGACTTTATTTGCCCTTTAAATTTTGCCTGCATGTCCCAGAAGCTAAAGTGAAGACGAATAAACGTTTATATATCTCGTCCTGACTTACGGTTTCGCAAAGTAGGACGCCGTAAATATATTGTCTGATGGATGCAAAATGCAAATAATACGGGAATATAGACACACGTTAACGCACTGCGCCGGAGTGTTTCGAGCAGAAAAGACGTCGCGTTGGGCCTTGTGTTTGTGTGCGCTCACCGCTTAAACCTCCACCATTTCTGTAGTCAGGTATAATATAGATTGCTTTTAATAAACCCTTATATGTTATGTAGAATTTTTTAAATGAAATTTGCATGATGTATTCCTTTATTCGATATTGTTATTGTTACCTTGTTCAAAGTAATTTCAAGGTTCGTACAATAACCTAGGGATTTAAATTATATGGTTAAGTATATGGATTGAACTTCATCGCTCGCAGTCTTAGCTTAAGAAGCCTTTTTAATAATTTATTTCTCGTGAACTTTTGTAGAGCGGCCATCATTTAACTTTGAAAGAACATTAACTCAGATTCTTTATTTTTCTTAAAATTTAACAAAGCGTTTTTGTTTTGTTTAATTTCAATTTAAATTGCATAGAATATTATGAATTAAATAATAGCCATAATTGTGGACTGTTGTTTATTTAGTTGACACTTTATCATATTAAACTTTACTATATCAAAAGATATATCTTTATTTTTATTTCTGATAAAGTAAGTACCGATAAAAATAATCAACTCCAGTTACGTAGTAATGAAATCTTAATGTTCTAGTATGCAATGAAATACAAAAACTTCCTTGATCTTGTTTTAATATAAGTTAACTTGATTTTGCATATTTCTCAGTAGATTAGAAACTTGCCCCGGCTTCTCGCCCTTGACTCAGTTTTCGCGTGCTTTAAGTTTTTACTTTGCAATAACTTATAAGAAATTAATAATATAATCATAATGTTAAGCGTGAAATACTGAAATTAAATAATGTATTTCAGTTGATAAGCTTTATACTGTATCCGGCTATATAGTTTTCCAATTGCCATAGTGTACTTGACCTTTGTTTTTCTTAGAAATTACGAGTGGTAAAGTAATCGATTATTTAAAGATTTTTTATCATATTACATTGCTTACCACTTCAGCAGTTTAAAAGTTCTGCTAAAGGGAGGCTGATACAAAAAGTCTATTTATTACATACTATTGAGGATTATATAGATGATAAAAATACGTGGATATAGCTACTCTTCTACCCTTTACAAGATAGCAATAACCAAATGTAACTAGTTACAAGAATTTTATTTGAAAAGAGCAATCACCGAGTCTCTTGCTGGCTCTTCTCGGTAGGAACATCTTTCCGAACCAGCGGTTGATTTCGTAGACGATTCAAAAGCACTTGTTTTCAAGTTTACTTGAATAAAGAATATTTGAATTTGAATTTGAATTTGATATCCTACTGTAGTGCCGGACGGTCAACCGGTAATATACTATAAAAGTCCGTCTGCCCGTCTGTCTGTCATACTTTCACATTAAAAAGGCTTAAGAAATACATTTTGATCTCTAATTAAATATGAAGCAATTGAAGCTAATATACTGGACATATTGAGAATATTTTAACACTTAAGTTGATGCGTACAAAGTCGAGGGAACAGCTTTTTAAAGGTATTGTATTGATCCTAAAGGGTTAAATGGTCAAACTTCTAAGATCGTCTCCACCATAAGTTAGGGACATATGTTTAAAAGAACCTTTTGATTGATATAATAAACAATTAGACAAAATAAATAAATGGAATATTGTTTGAAACAGTTAAGATTGTGTGTTTTTTGCATCATGTTGAAATCAAATACCAACCTATCATTAATAAAAATATTAGACATTGCTACGTACGCACCAAAATACATTTCGTGATTGTTCAGACTAGCAATAAACAATTAGGTTATTAATTATTTATTAATGCATGAATTATAAATTTGATAAATTATATAAAGTAACATCAAGGTATTATTTTGCAAAATTGATCCTATTGTTATCCCACTTTTAGTGGGGTCGACACAATATGTTTCATTTTCAAATATTTCCTATTCCTCAATATATTATACTATACAAAATCCATCTTTTTTCATATTCCCTCTAATCATATATCATACATATACATATTTAGAAGTGTTTTGGTCCCGTGATAGGCATCTCTCAGTATAACAACTTATTCTCCCGTTTGCAATATTATCTTAATAAATCGTGAATTCGTCAGTTGTTAATGCAAAAGTAATACCATAAACTACTTGTAGGTATTTAATTTATAGAAGCAGGCGTTACTTTGCCGAATTCCATATTACAAGCAATATAACAGAACTAACTACTTTGCTATAATCCGCACGGGTTAAGTGAATGCATGCAAAGCCAACGTGTATGAAGCAGGCAAAATCTACGCACCTTATACATGCAGGACCAGCCACCACATGCACCCCAAGGCGCAATTCACCAGCAACAACGCACACAAAAGCAGCACACACACCCACCACCACAATCTCGACGATCGTTTCGACACGACAAAAATCGTACTGCGATTTTTACGATTGCAGTACGATTTTTGTCGTGGAGCCTATCCTCCTGATGATGCTTCGGTTTCGGGGCGAAACGATCGTCGAGATTGTGGTGGTGGGTGTGTGTGCTGCTTTTGTGTGCGTTGTTGCTGGTGAATTGCGCCTTGGGGTGCATGTGGTGGCTGGTCCTGCATGTATAAGGTGCGTAGATTTTGCCTGCTTCATACACATTGGCTTTGCATGCATTCACTTAACCCGTGCGGATTATAGCAAAGTAGTTAGTTCTGTTATATTGCTTGTACTTGTAGGTATATTAATGTTAAAATCGTAAAGATCCGCGCTATATGCGCACGCTCATATTTTCCCATTCGTGAATGTGTGCGTCACTTACCGATCACCGGTCAACGCCAACGGCGAGCGGTTTGACCTTGACGTCAGTTATGCACGTGCGTTTAAACAACTAGCGCATAAGCGTGACTTTGAGTATCTATTATTAGTTATATGAATATTTATACATACTTATATTTTTCGCTGACTATTCAAATTCAAATTCAAATTCAAAATATTCTTTATTCAAGTAAACTTGTAAACAAGTGCTTTTGAATCGTCAACTTTACTGCTGGTTCGGAAAGCCGTCCTACCGAGAAGAGCCAGCAAGAAACTCGGTGGAGCTCTTTTAAAAAAGAAGATTCTTAATACTAATTACATTTTGTCATAGCTATCCTGCATAAGGTCAAAGAGCAGCTATATCCACGCATTCTTATAATCAATGTAAGCCTCCACGGTATAATAGGCTTTCTGTGTCAGCCTCTTTTTAACAGTATTTTTAAATTGCTGTAATGGCAAAGTTAAAATTGATTGTGGAATTTTGTTATAGAATCTTATACCCAAACCCACAAACGACTTACGTACTCTTACAAGGCGCAAAGCAGGAGCCGCAAGCTTATGTCGGTTCCTACTTTGTCTATTATATACATCGCCAATCTTTTTATAATTATGTATATTTTTATGCACAAAAATCAAATTGCTAAAAATATACTGTGAAGCTAACGTAAGAATACCTGTTTCCTTAAACTTCTCTCGCAGGGACTCACGCGAATTCAAATTATAAATGCCACGTATGGCTCTTTTTTGCAATACAAAAATTTTCTCAATATCAGCGCATTTACCCCATAACATTATTCCATAAGACATAATGCTATGGAAGTAAGCAAAATAAACTAGTTTTGCTGTTTCGACGTCTGTAAACTGTCTTATCTTTCGAATAGCATAGGCTGCTGAACTGAGTTTCCCTGCGAGAGCTGTTATGTGTGTGCTCCATTGGAGTTTTGTATCCAACTATCTATCTGATTGCATTGTTGTGCATAAAACTTCTCTTACAATATCATCGACTCTTGACCTTTTAATAACGCCGATTCAATACCACTATTAGACGCTTTGATGTCTAGGTTGTACTTATGTAACTTTGTTGGTAGCTCATGTTGATATTTGAGAAAGAGGTAGAGTTTTATCGGGTCATGGCACATATCAGAACCAGAATAACGTTATTTTAATCGGTTCGGTAGTTAGAGTCATACACAACAATATTTTTGTACTTCGTTAAGAGAATATGCTTATAATAACCAATAAGAGTAACGATTTTCTTGCCAGTTCTTCTTAATGGGTGATTCTTATCACTAAAGCGTGGTTAAGCGATAAAATACAAACTACATCTTAATATTGATCTATACGTTAAAATCAGTTTTAAAAATCTATCAATGAATTAAATCCAAATTAGTTTATGAACTGCAACTTGATATTAAAAATTAGCTTTTACGGCATAAGCACCTAAGTTTTATCATTAAAAAGAGATATTTTTATGATACTTTTGTTACTATTTGAAAAATAACACCTCTGCACCGTATTTATGCACTCCTTTCGATACTTCTGCGCTCGTCGTTACAACAACAACATCAAAATACTGTAAAATTAACAGAGTGTAGGGGCATTTCGATGACGTTTCATTTTTAGACTATAGGCAGCAGGCCGTTAGGGAACAACACTACTTGATGTAATTGTGATTTCAGAAAACATATATTATTTATAGTATATAAGTAGTGATTTCTTCACGCGTTAAATCTTACAGCGTATTGAAAATTCACCTAAAATTAGTTTTCTGGACTCGTTAATCTTTCTTTTTTTTTAAAAAAAAAGGCGTCATTTATTTCGGTATCCTATTATTTATTTATCATATATTTTTTTTTTATACATACACGGTCGTCCTTCTCCAAAGTAAGTAACTTAGTACTTGTGTTATGGGTGACGGACAACTGGTAAATATACTACATATATAATTTTAAATACGTACTTAAATACAAATACACACACAGGCTCGAAGAACCCACAAATTGTTTATGGAAAATATTTGCCCTCGGCGGGAATCGAACCCGCGATCCGCGGAGCTGAAGGCGGGGTCACTCACTGCGCTAATGGGTCTGTCAAATTATTATTCAACTCGTTCGTGTATAGACATAAGTTTAATTTAGTGTCATGGAAGATATACACAATCACAAAGAGCACATACATCAGTCATGAGCTCGACGGCAAACCAGTTCTGAAATAAAACTAGAATGGTTTTTGTATTATTGAGGGACACAAAGTGGGTACGTACAATGCCAGTCAGAGAACTGAACAGAAAGATTGAAAGAGATTGATGTTCACGCTCATATATTATGAAATGACAGATATATGGAAACAGTTATAAAGTAAAACAAAGATGGGCATTGTATTGTTGTGAAACAACGAATACAGTCATTCTAACTTATATTAAAAAAATCCCAGCGACGGTTTTTATAAATTATATGTGAATTTTACAATCGTTCGTCAGAATTTATTTGTCAGAAATGTCGAATGTGTGACGAAATCGTCGATACCATTTTAATTCAGGCATACATTATATTGTTTTATGTATATCAATTAAAATAAACGATTTTAAATATTGTATTGTTTAGTTGAAGATTAAACTAATATTTTGTAATTTAATTTAAACTTATTAAATATTTTTAGGTTACATCATAGATAAGATACGAATTTCTCGACAGTAATGTGTCTATGTGTGCATGTATGTTAGTTCACACCCCTGTGTTTGAGTGTATGTGTTGTGTATTTATTGTTTTTTATGTTAAAAAAGTAAATAAAAACGATTGTCGTAAAAAAAGAGTTTTGGTATACCTAATAAATGTTCCCTAATAAATTACAGCCATTTATAATGAAACAAACTCTTGTATTTATATCAAAACACGGCTGATTGACTGGAACAACGATGAAAACGAAACGGAATAGATCAGCGATATTTCGATCGCTTACTATCTAATCAAAACCTTGTAATTAATATGCAAATGTTGCCTTTGTTTTGAACATTTTTTTGTACGATATTGCGACATAGACTTAATTCCTCACACATATAATATCCAATCTATAAATGGTTGAAGCTACACGTGTCCCTATTATAAAACGGCAATACATTTTTAATTTAGCTACATACAGCCAAATGAGTAAATGTTGACATGAATAATGAATGCAAACAAAACAGCGCATGCTTATCATTGAACATATGCGTTGCATCCGCACTGATATTATTTATGAAGAGTATGTTTTTTTTATACTAAATTTTTTGGTTTACTAATAGTGAACGGTAAAAAATTACAAATTTTATCTCCATACTGAGGTATAAGCTTTGTTTGTTTAATATCCCAAATTTTAAGGGGGTCACGGGTTCAAACCCGGGCCAATTCAAAACCAATGAATTTTCGTGTTAAAAACTTGTGTGTAATTGCAATTTATTACGCTTGTCGGTGAAGAAGAACATCTTTAGGAAACCGGCATATCTCTAAAGGATTCTGAGGATGTGTGTATCAATCCGATATAGGTTAGCCTGGTGGGTTTTAACTCCCACCCTTCTCTCCGAAAAAACGAAGAGACGAGGCCTATGCTCAGTAGTGAGATAGTTACAGAATATTGAAATACACTTGCAACAAAGCGATAATAGCGCGGATTCTGTTACCTGGATTATATATTACTCAGCAAATTTTTGTAGACTATAGTCTGTTGTATACAATAAAGTATACGTTTATATCTTGCCATGTGTTTACTGCAATATTAACGAATACCGTGCATTATAAGTGTTTAATAAAATTTAATCATAAACTAGTTTCAAATTTAAACGGAATTGTACCAAGAATACTGGTTTCATTGCTACTCTTAATTGCTAATTTAATTCATTTTGCAAATCAGATTGAGTAATTTCTTAATACATTATATTAAACACCACAAGTATAAGTTACAGAACTAATAAGCCTAAGATTGTAGACCTGATTGTTGGGATTTTTTTTTAAATATCTAAATCTCTACAAACTAGAAAATTAGATTTATTTGTCACTAGCTGTCCAGCCACGCGTTGCTATGGCTGAATCTGGTCTTGGATTCCCCTTGAAATAGAATTCAACAGTTAAAAAGAAATTAATTTCTTTAAAATTCTCTGATAATTTCATTAAAATAGTTCCAGCCGTTTTGATTCTATAAAGGAAATGACAAACATTTATAAATAAACATTGGCAAACATTTATAAATAAGAGATTAGGTGACAAGATAGACATCCTGTCTTAAATATTTAATTAAGAAAGTTTTTTCATTTTCTTGTTTACCTTAATTTACAGAATGTTTCATAGCAACCTTCTGACAGTAATTAACAAAAAAAGGAATAAGTGTTTTTTTTTATCGTTTACATGTTATTTTCACTAAGGGAAATAGAGATTCTTTTAAAAATATATAGATAGAAAGAATCAAGATTACTGAATCTGATACACTTTATAAAAAAAAAGCTGTATTATGCTATTTCGTTATTGTCAACGATATTCGTTAAAAGGATTTTAAAAATATTACTTCTTAATTAGGAATAGGGACTTTTTACTTCTCAATCCATTCAACCTTATTCATCATTCTCCTGCCCTTATCCCACTCTAAGTGGGGTCAGCACAACATGTTTTAAGCATGTTGTTACATGATTTGGCTAGGTATTTTACGACCGGCCGCCTGCCCGACGTCAACTTACCTTAGTCGCCTTTTACGACATCTCGGTAAGAAATGAGGGTGGTCTATTCTACTTAGCCGGATACCACACGGCAAATCCATTCAATTTGCTATTTCATTATTGCCAACGATATCTGTAAAAGGATTTAACAAAATATATTACTTCTTAATTAGGAATAGGGACTTTTTACTTCTCAATCCACTCAACCTTATTATTATCCGTTAACCAATCAAAAACCTATCTACCTCATATAATACGGTTTTTTTTTAAATAATTCATTTAGTTTATACATTTTTGAACTAGCAGTAAAGCTGACGATTCAAAAGTATACAAGTTTATTTGAATAATGAATATTTCGAATTTGAATATCTAAATTCGTCTTTAACAGGTCTGAAATACAGAGTGACAGGAATCATCATAAGGATATGATAGCATTAATCGGGGATCATAGCCGTTAGGTTAAAACAATTAAGAAGAAAAAGAATAAATTTATTGCAATACATAAAAAGGAGCGTTAAGAAACTTAGGCTAAAGGTACCTACTGTAAACTGTACATAGGGCGGTTCAAACAGCAGTGATCCCGACAACTCTTTGAAAGAGAAAATCTTTTACATGTCCTAGAAAGCAAAAGAAATCAAAAACAAAAAAAAGGATACTAAATTATATTACGAAGAGAATAACAATTTCGTCATTGAAGAGGAAAATAAATTTAACGTATACGTTTTGCGTATATGTTACGCAATTTATAACGCCTACGCTTAAAAAATTGACCTATAAAAATTTATTATTATTTCGTGAACAAACAGTGAGTAAGTAAATATCGGTATTGCTTTTGATAATATCGGCTAATTGCCGTCAGGGGCTCTCCGGCTTTTATTTAACTTATATGGTTTTTATAACATACGAATACTTTATCTCATTCTCGATCAAGAAGTATTTGCTTTACCACTTAAGCCGAACAATAGATTTATTCACCGTTCTTAAATTATATTTCACTCGTTTTATATTTAAGAAAAATTGAATTTATTGGAATAATCAAAGTCTGTGAATCCAATACTATGTCCTGACTAGGAAGTACGTAAATTCTTACAATGTAAGAAATGAATACAGACATTCAATTTCAATTTGATAAAATGATAATCGATGGCGTTTCTTAATGTCATGCTAGTCCTGTTAAATTAACAGAATTTCTAGAGCCTATATGTTAAACTGATGTATTAGAATTAATTTTGCCAAAGTTCATATTGTTTCAAGGAAATTATTTTATATAAAAATATTCATTATATTAAAGTTATTAAAAGGTTTTGAAGCTTTATACAAATTTTTATATCTTGTTGCTTTGTTAAATCAGGAGACCCAATGGTGTCTCACATTAACAGATATATTGAAAGATGCTGCTGCCCACTAAGAGAGGTTTTACAATTTATATGGTTTTGTCGGAACTTATACTCACTATATGCTATTAGTATATATACTTTATTATATTCATTGCAAATATATTCGCATGTCCACATTGAAAAACTATTTGAATTTTGATAAAGTGGTTTTGTTTCTTTCACTGACTTGTTTCACTTACCAGTTTTTAAGTCCTGCGATTTTTTAGTACTTAATAATATTCAAGGCTACGAATACAAATTATACTCAGTTTTCATATAAAACCCCAACAAATATTAAATTTTGTCACCTAATTAAATTTTTTCAAAGTTTTGATACATTTCGGAGTTTGGTTAAGCGAACATTATTTAACAAAAGCGTTCATAAAACCATACAAAGTTAAATACAAATTTCCATTGCCAGCGAATACATGTTAGTTATTGTATTATTTTTAAAAGTAAAATTATTTAATATAGGCAGATGTAGTCTTAATTTCTTGTGCTGATACGCTTTTATCGGAAGATTAAGTTAATTTAAGATAAAATCTTTTAGATTTAAATTTTAGCATTTGTTTTTCAATATCTTTCAACCATACAAAAAAAAGCTTAGGATATTTCTTACGTGCAGACAGATAGAGAGCAGACTAAAATATTGTCTATTAACAAGTTTTTCATATTTAAAATATTTATGAGCGGACATGAAACCTAATGATATTTTAAATTGTGGTCGAATATGAACATTGTTCAAAATACGCAAACATACAAAAGTATTTAGTAAGCAAAATTATTTTGCTATAATCCGCGGATTATATCAAAATAACGCTTAATTCTATAAACACATAATTAAATACAATAACACAAGTAATATAATGTAAAAATAATTAAATACCGACTAATCATGATCTTTCAGAAAACCAAACTTCATTATAAATGCTAAGAACCAAATTAGCATAGCTAATCAATGTATGATTCTGCAATGTTTAGCATTTTGATAACTACTAACTATTAAATCATAAAACATAAAAATATATAATTAGTATGATATTATAAAAACACTCGCTCGCTGCTATCGAATTTCGCTACAAAACAATAAAAACACTGGTTTCTAGTGACTTGTTATCCCTTACTCATCCAATGCTTATGACTTCATTTGCGTTTGTTAATATAGACACAAAGTTTTCGTTTTCTATGTAATATAGAGTTGATATAATATATTGTTATAAGTCCGTCCGTATTGCAATTATTTATTACTTTAAATAACCTAATATTTCTTCTTAATTTTTATAGCAAAGTAAATAGCGGAAGTAAGCTATTATATAAAAAAGAATATAAACGCAAAAAAGAGAAGCTGCAATTTTATTATTATATAATCAAAATATTATTGATTAAAAACAAATTTAAAACAATGGCACGTTGTAAGTTAGCAATCGAATTTTGCCTTGAGCAGCGAAGGCAGGCATGGGTCAAGTGACGCAATTTTCATATGTGGCAAACTATTCATTACCTTGAAAAAAAAACGAGTATCAGTGTGTCTATCGATACATTTCTGATATGATTTTTATATCACCTCTTTTTATTACTATGATAAAACTGTTACTGCTTAATATTACATTTATTTAAAAGATAATTTGGCTTTATAATATTCAATTTAAAGTGATGGGGCATTTTATATATTTTTATGCAAATATCACTACTCGAGTGATACTATTTGGAAGCGACTCGTAACTTACGTATATTCTAATTCTATTCTCCAAATCTTTAATCGAAATGGACAGTCATTCATCATTCTCCTGCCCTTACCCCACTCTAAGTGGGGTCGGCACAACATGTTACAAACATGTTACAAACATGTTGTCACATGATTTGGCTACGTATTTTACGACCGGCCGCCTGCCTGACGTCAACTTACCTTAGTCGCCATTTACGACATCTCGGTAAGAAATGAGGGTGGTCTATTCTATGCAGCCGGATATCATACGGCACTTACCTTAGTCGCCTTTTACGACATCTCGGTAAGAAATGAGGCTGGTCTATTCTATGCAGCCGGATAGCATACGGCACTTACCTTAGTCGCCTCTTACGACACCTTGGTAAGAAAGGAGGGTAGTCTATTCTATTCCGCCGGATACCACACGGCATTTTCATCGAAATGACCAGTAGCACAAAATATTTTTCGAGGTCTGGGAATAGGTTCTCAATAGATAGTATTTTTTGTAAGTCCTATATTTTAAATATTTTATGTAGTTTTATCTGCTTGTATTATGTGGTTTATATTGCTTTAAATTCTTAAAATTAATTCAAATTAATAGGGGTTTCAAGCACATTTAATAATATAGTATAAAGAAACAAGGGAGGTCTCATTCCCTGCTTAAAGTATTCTTGAAATTTTATCGACGATCGCAATTAAAATCTGCGTTTGAAACTTGTTTATCAGGTAAGCGATTTAAGGAAAACAACCTTTTTGATTTGACGTGATTCAGTTGCATATATCATGGCCACGAACGAACTCCGATTGAGAAACAAAGACTTCCTTTCATTTAGAATGCTCCACAATATTCTGTCGTTAACTGATACATACGTAAGATATTAACCATCGATAAGGACTTATAATTGAAAGGACTAGAAATTTCCACTTACCATGAGGTGACTCGAAGCATATAACCTTTCAAGCAAATTGAAATTCAAGGTAAAGAAATAACCTGTTTCAAATTAGGAATCATATAATTACGGACGAAAGACCAAAATGAAACCTGATTTTGACATAATCATTAGCAAACCTACATACGTCTAGTGCAAATACAAAATGAACAACACCCATGTAGGTTGGGCTTCATTTTATATAGATATGGAATAAGATATATAAACACGCAAAGAAAACAAATAAATTTTTAGCAATGAACAATTGTGAGAAACTGACAAAATATTACGTCTGTAAGAACTAAAATTTCAGAATTTGGATTGTTTTTTAATGTCACTTTCTAATTTACCGAATTCCCATTATTTTTGTGTGAAATATTTTTAATACCAAAAATGTGCGAAGCGTATGTTCCAATTTTTTGTTCGCTTATTACGGTCTCCTAACAAAGAATTCTCTTTCATCCGCCACTCATTGTACATATCGCGAAATGACACGCTTTTTGCTTGACAAGCTTTGTGTTTTCATCTGAAGCGAAATGGAACAGCGTTGCGCATATTCATACAAGACTCCGTGTATATCAATAGTGAAAAATATGTGTATGATTAATGCCATACTCTACCAAAATAGTTATATACAGGCCATTCCTACCATTAAAAAACAAGATTAAGTTACTAGTTCACAATGTTTAGTAATTGTAAAGCAATACTATATTACGATGTTTAGGAAGTTCGTTAAATAAATTCATTTTCTTAGAGTCGATAAATTTTCTATGAGTTACATAATTTATTTTTCAAAACTAATGGAAGGCAATCGCTGACTCTTTGCTATGCAGGTTCAGCAACAGACAGATATCAAAAATGGCACTTTGTTTCCATACTGTGTGTTTTGTTAGACATTCAGAATATTTGTTTATATTTGTGACAATGAGATTTTGTCACGTCGTACGCATTAAAATTACAAAATGTCAACACGAAATGACAGCGGTAATCAATCCAAATGTCAGCAAGTTAACTTTTTTAATTTGGATAATTAGTCCTTACAAACTTCAAGAGGGCATCGTGATGTTATGTATTTTTAACTACTGAATTGCTTTAAACTTTATATGCTTCTATTGTAACCGTATAATGTGGTTCAAGGTTCAACGAAATTCGTTATGAATCATTAGTAATGATTAAATACTATCCCAATATCAAGTCGGTCAGTGTTTTGCTGCAATAACAATTATTTTAATTTTAGTTGTCATGATTAATGTTCTTTGTTACTAACTATTATTACTTATATGTCCACGAATATCATTGAATAAGATCCTTGCTAATAAAATTTGGTTAATGATAAAATCAATAATAAAATGTTGAAATTTAAATTATGGTATTTTTGCACACGTAAAGCATTCGAGATAGAAATCTGATTTAAAACCATAAATTTTATTATAGGTTTCAAATAAAACATATTTTTAAAAACATATCTTATTTGAAACGTTTAATAGAACAGAGATGGACGAAAATGAAAATGTTTTCATAAATAATGTAGTATTTCTATCGCATCATTTTCTAGATGTCTGTTTGCAGGATGTTTCACAAGTTAATGACCTAGGCGATACGCTAGATAAGAAAATAGTGTTCAACGTAAATATAGAGAACATTATTACTAAAGTTTCGAAGGTTGTTGATTTCGACAATACAATTACAAGTCTTCAATAAACAGGGTCTCAACAATTCTGTTTTTGAATTTTAAGTTTTCAAAATATATCGTTGATACTCTAATTAAAACCTTAACCCGCGATGTATTATGCATACTATTGGCATAGTAAAAAGTCATAATATAAGTTATTAGTGTTTTACGATTAGTTATAAGAATTATTTTGATAAGAGCAACCACCAAGAATCGACAACTCTATTGATGGAAGGAATTCTTAACAAGTTTACTTGAATAAAAAAATATCTTGAATTTTAATTTGCATCCTGTTTTTTCTGAAAAATATCAGTAAAATATTCTTTTCTTATCGCATACGGATCATTTGTTAACGAAAGTAATTTGCAATATAAATAGTATATACTATAGAACGTTGATTCTTGGACAACTACAATAAATTAGGCCGCTTGTCTATAGTTTGCCGAGGTAAGGTAATCTATTTTCTTTAATTTGGATAATATAACCTAGAATATAACCTGAAAAATATATATATTATACCGCTTCCGTATAATAGAGAAAGCCTTTGTTAAACAATGGAAAACTTAAAAGAGCCAACTTATATAATAAAATACTAGTTTAAGATTTGTTATTACGAGTAATATAGGAAAGTATATTTTTACTAATTGATCATTATTTCCTGCATTACGTATTTCTTGTATATTATCGAAATAAGGTTTAATTTCCTATTAGATATAGTTGGGGTCGTGTGAAATGGTACTTCGTGACTAGTTTGTTCCGATCGTTCCAGACCAAGCGTTGGTAGTACCTATTTATCATGCTTTCTCCACACAGTCAATCAGTATCCACCCTATCAATTAAGTGCAACAAAGTTGCAGACATCCATGTGCGCAGTTCGTGTGCTTTATCTTTAAAAACTAATTTAATTTAATCTAAATATAGTTAAAATGAGTTATAATATGAAGTTTGTCCCAAAATAGGAATTATAAATTTCATAAAGGCGAAAGTTTTTGGTATTTCTTTTAGTTTGTACCACTTTGATGCTACAAAGACTTATCAGAATTTTGGGCAGTTTAAACTATGCTGCAAGGCATGGAAAGCAGGAAAGTAAAGTAGAGCAAAGTAAAGGAAAGTTGAGACATAAGTTTATTCCAATTTTTAATTTAATTACAAATGATTACAAAATTTAATAAAAACTCTTCTCTAACTAAGTTCGTAAGTGCAAAAGTAATAATAAAATTATTTTGCTATTTTTAACAAAATGATTTTATTATTACTTTTGTATTATGGATCTCCGCAAAGTAACGCCTAATTCTATAAATTATTCGTAAGTGCATTTCTTTTTACATAACTCATGGAGCATTTGCAAAACAAAACACTGACTCGTATGTAATATATTAATTATCAGCCATAAGTAACTTATCCTTGTTTTCAGTGAGTTAGTAGATTATTACGTTTAGCCGAAATTTAAATTGCATGTAAACAAAATTATTTATTCTTAATTTAGGGCAAAGTATTGCAATATGCACCCACGAATATTTAGGAGAGATTTTTGTCTATCTTTTCAGGATTCGCATAACGTGCTATTAGAGTATGTATTTTATAAAAGTTGTGCGGTGTCAGTAAAGTGATGGTCGTTATGGTATGCATGCTATTTACTTCTTTACATATAGAACGGTGTGGAGCGAAAAAAAACAGTGTAAAATGTATAATAACAAAAACAAAATGGGTATTTCTTTTATCGCGGATTATACAAAGTATTCTATCGTTCCTTCTAAATTTCGCCTTCTTTCTAAATATTGAAGGGTGAAATATTGCGCTACTGATGACACATAGAAAACTTTATTTAGTTTTAGTTGAATTTTACCTTTCTAAGTCTGTCTGTCTTGACAAAAATTTTACAGTTTCAATTGATATTTTTTTTTTAATCAGGCTTAGCTTGGTTAAATCGAGAGTCAATATGTATCATTGATTTCGTGACAGAAGATTTACTCTCAACTCTCTAGGATTTCAATACAAATATCTGGTATACAATTCTTATGTAATGTGAGTTGCCTAGTAGTACAAATTATACAAGAGTTCTTACCTCTTCATTTACCTTTCGCTAAGCTGTTTGTTACGTTGCTTTTCGCCGTCGATGGTTTTAGTAAATAGTAATGGAAACCGCTGCGAAAATTACGCAAGAATAGCGGTAAAATTATTGCCGGAAATATATTGTTACGTTTTGAAATTAAAGTGCGTAAAAACAATGAGCAAAGCTCAGTCGTCCACATATTATATTATTATATCTGTTTATAACTTTTTAAAGATTAGAGAATCTGGAATGTTTTCTTGCTCAATGTTTGTGAATCCCCATGACTTAAATCTGTATCAAGCGTGCACACGTTGATAAGTCGACTTATGTCCTTTTTATATGTTTCATCCATAATAGGAATTAGGATGGCCTAATCAATAATTATGATCAATATTCTAATAAAGTCGATAAGTCTTTTATATTGCAAAGCTTTCTGATTTTGTCGTGGTGTCTATCTCTTGATAATTCTTCGGTTGCGGGGCTTGTATTTTGTGGTGCTGTTTCGTGCATATGTTTTTACGAATGTATCAGGTATGAAAACGGATACTCTATATTTATCATTAAATATATTTTCTATTCATTTTATTGCGGATTTGTAGTAATTATAACCACAAAACGAAATAATTTCATTATTACTTTTGTATTACGGATTTCCGCAAAGAAACGCCTAAGTCTATAAGTTGCTTGAAATAATAGTAAGATTTAATTTATATTTTATTGTAAATTAATAATGTTACCCAACATTTGCTTTTGCTTATATATTAACAAATTATCAAGGCAACTTTTTCGATGCAGCGAGTTTAACTGGTTTTAGAAGTATTTATATATTTGTTACGCTACTTTAAACAGTTTAAGAGGATCAAAACAATTATAAAGGTTTTTGTTTATATTTTTCGTTGAATTTATTAATCTATTTAATTTCGTCCTTGAGAACTTTTAAACTAACAATTAAAAGTATAAAGACGTACCTATTTTCTGTTTCGAGCAATTTTAGTAGGATGGCATATGTTTATTCAGTAAGTGTGTACAATATCTTTCAGAACTAAAGAACGCCAAATGATTATAAAGACCCGTTGTGTTAGCTCGAATACGCTAACAACGAAACAAAAAGTTGAGAATGTTTATACTTATAATTATAGTAAAAATCTTTAAATTAATATTATCCATCTAATAACAATTAAGATGACTAATTATTAAAATAATTGTCGTGTATTTATTTTATATTATTTATTAGTTTATCGATTTAATATTTATCATTTTTATATATTTTTATGATACTTAGATCTCGTCTGTGTATTTGTGTGTATTATTAGTATGTATTTAACCATAAAATAGTGCACCATCCGCACTCATTTCAGTTCTCCTTAACTCTAAGGTCGTCTGGAAGAAATAGCTACTAAGCGTTAAGACCGTAATTTGTACTTTACAGTTTATGTTTTCTTTTTATTGGTGTTTTTTCTTTCCTTTATGTTTTTCCTGTGGTGTACAATAAAGTGTATAAATAAATAAATAAAAATACATAAATTGTTTAATTTATTATTTGTATTTTCCATTGCATTCTGCTAAAGAAAAGTTATAATATTTAGCTCAGGAAACCGAAAGAAAGAGAGATAGATTAGAAGCCCTTTGCTCGAAAAGCATTAAAATACTAGAAGCGCTTTCATTTTCTGATCGCTTAACTTTGGAACTTCTTATTAGCTTCTTTTTTAATACATTATTTAAAAACCGTGGTGAAATTATTACGTCAACACAAAAACGTCACTCACGTTACTTCCAGCGGAGCGATATGTGCTCTCATTTTTTTTTTATATTTCAGATAACAATGCCTACTCCAGAATACAACGTAGAACTTGACCTTGGTGAACCTCCACCGGAACTGCAAGAATACGCGCGGTTGCAGTGTGGCGAAGACCCAAATACCCGTCTACAAGCCATATATGAGCTCCGTGATATGATATATGGTAATATTTACAATTATTATAAATAAAATTTAATTTAATTTGTCTTGATGTTCATATGTATATACCTAATACGCGAAATGCAATGGTTTTGCGAATGCATAAGCTATACATGTATTTCGTATGGTAACCGGCTGAATAGAATAGACTACCCTCATTTCCTACCGAGGTATCGTAAAAGGTGCCTAAGGTAAGACGACCTTCCGTATGGTATCCGGCTGAGTAGAATAGACCACTCTCATTTCTTACCGAGGTGTCGTAAAAGGCGACTAAGGTAGGTTGACTCACAGTGTGGTATCCGGTTGAGTAGAATAGACCACCCTCATTTCTTACCCAGGTGTCGTAAAAGGCGACTAGGGTAAGTTGACGTCAGACAATCGGCCGGTCGTAAAATACGTAGCCAAATCGTGTGACATGTTTTATAACCGACCCCACTTTCAGAGGGATAAGTGCCGGAGGATGATGATTCATTTTATTCTTATGCAATAAGAAAGTATGTGAATTTGCACACATAATAATTAATACTAATGATATTACTTCACTATATACTAATTATATGCTAATTCAAAATATTCTTTATTCAAGTAAACTTGTAAACAAGTGCTTTTGAATAGTCAATTTAGTATGTTGGTTCGGAAAGTTGTTCATCATTAACTAACTATATAGTAAAGCTACTAATATCAATACCAAATGATTTCTTGAACAAGCCTATCCTCTGTCGGATATTATATTCCTTTACTGAATTCTGGATGTAACATAGAGCAAAGATTGTATGCAATTTTTTTGTACCATACAGCAGACTTTATGTTTATAAGGTTGATTGGTTTTAAATCTCTCTCAAGGTTAATTTTGGCCTAAGACTTCCTCACTTATATAATACCTGTAACTTAAGACGATTTAAAGCATTTCAAGTTGGCGTAATATGTAAATTATTAAATTAATAAGGTCTTGTGGAGATCCCACGAAGAGACTTATGTCCAGCAATGGATGTCAATCGGTTGAGAAAGAAGAAGAAGAAAGTTAACATATTGTAGTACCATTTCTAAGTCCAGTATGGTTGGTGGATAGGAGCAAATTACAGAATTACGACATTTAAAATACATTTAGAGCATCGATATTGGGCTAACGTCAATATTTTGTTTCTGATTGCGTATTTAATTAAGTTTATTATTTATGACGTAAACACATTTTTTCCTTCCCTACGATTCTTATTACAATGGACGCTTATTCAGAAGAGTTAATAATTGAGTTCAGACCGGTTGAAAATAATTAACCTTATAAATTAAAATATAAAATACCTGAACTCATAAACACTAAAATATATTATAATAATATTACAAGGGCTTACAGATGAGGTCAATAGGTACAACAAACCACAATAATGAATTGTACAATAATTTAATCGAGTCCATACGGGTAATATTTAGTTAAAACACTAAACACACATTACACACATTATTTCAAAGATATAGTGATCCAGAGGGCTATATATAGCAGTTGTAACAGAACCTTGAAGTCCAAAACACTTCATCCATTGTAATCAGAATAGGCTAGGAAAAATTTTATTTAACTTGTACCTAAAAAACAAAGAATAAGAGGCCTAATTTTTGGTTGGGAGATGGTCAGTTAAAGAAGTCAGAGGCTTCGCACAAAAAAAAACATCTGTTAGCTGGTATGCTGAAGAAAGTGGTAATTACTAACTCTGACCATTTCACAATATAACCAATTGTGGTAAATAGTAAAGACATTTTATGCCCTTCATTGTCAAACATTAATAAAAATACAAATTTAAAGTTTCAACATTAACGATTATTCCTAGTGATTAGATTTATGTTGCAAGCAACTAGCGCGAAGAGGCATGAGAGGAGATCAGCAATTGTCTTCCAAACCATGCCAAGGGCAACAAATTGATGTATCCCATGTAACAATGCCGCTATAATTAATTGATAAAGATAAACAGAATGTGGGAATTTTCTGATACTAATTTGTGATTTCAAAATTGAAATCGTTTAGTTTGTTTATGGTCTTGTCTCTTCTCAAACAATACCGAATGAATAAAAAGAAAAACACACAGGAAACTAAATTTACGATAGGTATGGATCTACCCAACAAACATATATGAATAACATAAATAATTAATACGTGGCTGACTACGTAAATCTCTTTTGGTTGGTCTTACTTCGTTTTACTTTATTGCCTAAGCAATTATGATGCCATTTAACGCGTGAGCGTCTATTACTCAAACTAGTCAATGTTCGAAAGGAGACTGACATCAATATGGCGAAGTTATGCCGTGTGGTATCCGGCTGATTAAAAAAGACCACCCTCATATCTTACCGAGGTTACGTTAATTACGACCAAGGTAAGTTAACATCAGGCAGGCGGCCGGTCGTTAAATACGTAGCCGAATCATGTGACAACATGTTTATAATATGTTGAGCCGACCCCACTTAGAGTGGGATAAGGCCAGGAGGATGATGATCAATATGGCGAAGTTCGCTAATGATGAAAATTGTAAACTAATGAAGAATACACTATTATGTCTTTATATTTTCAGAACGAGGTGAATGTAACCCTCATCGTATGGACGACGAATTCTTATTGAGATTTTTAAGAGCTCGGAATTTTATAGCACCAAAGGCTCATAGATTGGTACGTATAGTTATAATTTTATCCATTGTCATTGACAATTTGGTATTACAAAAGTCAGATATTTCGATAACCCCATGAAATTACAATGAGTTTAGGTTTTTAAATCACTATTTCTTTTCAATAACTATAAATATAATTGAATCCAGGATTTACTTTTATTTTCTACTTCTGTTAGTTAGCAATGATATAAATAAGTCTAAGAGAGGCAAATACTAAAAGAGGAAGTTGTTCAAATCACTAATCGATTACAAACATCTGATTAGGACTGAATCGCTACTTCATACAATTGCCTTTTTTATTAGATGTGAAAACGTAACGGACAGACAAACTTTCGCATTTATATGTACGTTTTATTAATATTAATACGAACGAGTATTATTATTAATCTGAGCATTCTCACAAATTGTAAAATAAAGATTTGAACGTTACAGATGGTGAATTATTACCGATTCAAGGATGAGAACCCTGAATTATTTGAAAATATTTATCCATTGGATCTCCGGAGAATAGGGGATTCTAACATAATTGCTGTCCCTCCATATCGCGACCAAACCGGGAGAAGGTTACTTCTTTATAGAATAGGTATGTACTGAGAATAATTTTATTTTACTGAACTATAGTATGTATACCTTAAATGTTCTATAATAATAGGTTGCACATATCTACTTCTTACTAATATTTAATTAATTTACAAAAGCATCTTTAACAAAAGATCTTGGTACAAAAATTAAAAAAGGTCTTGACGCAAAGGCAAAAGTATTTACGTATTTTATTATTTAGTTTTGCAAAAGAAAGAGATGTAACAATTCTTAATATTTAATATGTAATTTAAAGCAAATCCTATTGGAAATATAACAATTAAATAGAAAATTAAATTTAAGTTCTATAAACTTTAACACGCAATATGTGCGTTCACCATATTTGTTTTTACATACGCAATTCTCTCTCGCATCTACTCATAACAAGGAAGTCAGTAGATTAATATATTTCAGAAGCCAATTTTTCTGTATTAAATTGTAATTAACAAATCATCAATACACATTTATAGAGATATTTAGTTTTGCTGACTGCAAAATCATCTACATCATCATATCAAAGTCTATATGCCATAAACATAATTACAGGTTGCTGGGATACTAAATCGATAGCGTCAGACGATCTCTTTAAAGCCACGATCTTCGCACTTGAACTAGGCATGTTGGAACAGCGTACACAAATTTTGGGCGGAGTCGCACTCTTTGATCTTGAGGATCTGGGTACCCAACATGCGTGGCAGATCACCCCATCGGTGGCTAGTAAAATAATAAAGCTTTTAGTGGTAAGTGATATACTATAATAAATGGCCGGCATCACAAAAACCATCCTTAGGGCGACTTTCCCTCACGCTACTAAAGCTTCTGAGCTCCAGTTTACGTACTTCGCAACATCGACGTTCTTTCTTCACAGATATTACCCGTTGACGCTATGAAAATCTGTAAGGCTAACAGCTAATAACCGGTTCTAAAAACCCGTGATAATTAAACTAAATCACCAACCTAAACATTTGTGTGAAAAAGACGTAAAAAAAATTACTCTTTTCGTTAAACTTTCCATATTTTTTCTTTTCAGTCCAGTTTCCCGGCAACAATACATGCAATACACGTGATAAACCACTCATGGATATTTGACAAAATTTATAATGTTTTCAAGCCATTATTGACTTCAGAAATGCGTTCCAAGATCTACTTTCACGGTTATGATGTGACGTCTCTACACAAGCACATCCTTCCTGAGTCATTACCGGAAAGATACGGGGGCATATGGCCTGATTATCCTTATACAGTTTGGCTGGATTCTTTAAAGAAAAATGTGACTGTTGCTAAAGAAGTTCTGGCAAGTGGGTATAAACTTCGTGAAGAAGAAATTTGTCCTAATGTAGTGCGACAACTTAAAGAAGAAGGCATAATGTTGTCATAAAGAAACAAATGTATCTGCAACATTAAATGTTTGTTTTACATTACTTTAATTATTATTAAGGTGTTATTAATGTTGTTACGTATTTAACGTTTATTGCATAAAAATAAGAAAGTGTATCAAAATAATTACGAGCTACTTTTATTAGCTTGATTTGGAATACGGAGTAGCAATCTTAAGTATATTTTAATTCTAATTTTATACTAAGACTAATATTGGGACCGATATTTATTATAATAAGATTTAAATAATTGTCTATTTCATTATAAACGGTTTTTTTTTACTAACTAGTTTTCCCTTTTGGGTTTTGTAAAATCCATCGTAAGATACTTGATGCAAATAATCCATTCGAGGTAAAAGAATTTGACGAATGTGAAGTAAGTAAGTGGTAAGCGAAGTTTACCATATTGTTTCTAACTTTAGAAGCAGTTTTTTCAACAAACGTTTTTGTTGTCTTTGGCTTTTTTTTGGAATTGTATTGATATTAAGTTGCTAAATAGATTAATTATGATCAAATTAAGCGTTATTAGTTTTATTTTAAAATTATTTTCTTCTAATTTAATTCAGCGTGTAGCAATAAAAAAATATTTCGATTTGTAACTCAACAACATACAAAATATTAAAACATGTTCTAAATTTAGAAATCTAAGGTAAGGTATTTCAAGTTGTCCATAGACGTATTTTGTCAAAGTTTCAAGTTCAGGACTCTCAGATTCTAAGGTCAATCGACAATGAATAATTTTGTTAGTTTTATTTTATTTTTCTTTGATAATCAGAAAAAAAATGTACGTTAGTTTTGCCAGTGTTTTCTCTACAGTAATATAATGCTTATTAAAGCTTTTGTTCTTAGTAAAGTATTGACCTGATTCTACCCCACTGCTGGGCATAGGTCTCCTCTTCTCCGGTTTTTTGGGGAGAAGGGTTGGAGCTAAGACTTACCACGTTGCTCCAATGCGGATTGTAGGCTACTCATAAAATTATCTAGAGATATGCAGGTCTTACGATGTTGTCCTTAGCCGAAAAGAGCGTGATAAATTGCAATTATCAATTTGACGCATAAGTTTCAATAGAAAAACTCATTTGTGCCTTCGCGGTCATGCGACCCATTGTCGTCTCTAGAGTCAAACGGTCTAACCGCTGGACATCACAACTTAGTAAATCTTTGAGTTAAGCACAAACAATAGTTATATCCCTACTAGTATGAGAAAAAGGAATATCCAACCCCCTCATAATGTATCCTAAATATGATTAAAAAAGATAAAAATTATAAATAATACATCTTTTATTTTGTATATAAAAATTTGATACTATTTGATTTGATATTGGTGTTATATATTTTCTTAAAATATACGCCATTATATTATTATTATTATATTTTGTTTAAGGCGAGTGAAGTACCTTAGTTTTTTAAGCTGGCGTTCTATTCATGTAATAAAAACAATATATATGACATACAAAAAAATCATTTCTCATTTATTAAAATTGCTAATTATGTTAACATGGATAAAAGTAAGTTTATTATCATATGATTTAGTAAGTAGTAATAGTTATAAGTATTTTAAAACTCGTCAAAAACCTGTGATAATTATTGATTTCATGAAAATTTTCCCCATTATTAATTTTTAGATAAGTTTTCATGTGGTGCGTTAAATTTATGGTGGTTTCGTAGTTTTTATATTATATTTTTTCATAATTGTTTCTTGCCTATTTTTGTCTTTTGTACCATATAATATGAAATAATAATAATATTACGTTATGAATTGATTATTCATTAGGTGTCGATGTATTGATGATGTACGGATAAGAAATTATTTTAAGCTTGCACAATTTTTTGTTTAATATTTTTATCACTTTTAATAAAGCTACTTTTTATACTTTTAAAAGTTAGTTTCTCTTGTGTATCCTGTTCAACCCTTTTGTTGTTGTCGTTTGTAATACTAGAACAATCAATAGGTGCAATGGTGGAGCTAAATATAGCATTTTGAATACTTATGAATTATTTGAGAATATTAACGGAAGGAATTTATCTTAAGTGCAGAATTTAACACTAATTTGGACAGGGCAAGTGTTAGTCAGATTAACTACAAGTTATGGCATTTAATGACTAACTTTAAAGTGAATAGTTGTAATTAATCTTTAAACCTCTGCGTGATATTAAAACTAGTTTTTAAAGGTGAACTGAGATCTCCAAAGTCCGTCCTGGATTTTAGAAACAAGTAAGAAATCTTATTTATAATCGGTAATTTAGAGATCGCGGAATAGATACATTAAAATAAGAATGTCATATATTAGGTCCTTACATATGAAATTGGCGTTTTCTATGGGAGGAACATAAAGTCGTTTTTTTTTAATGAAATATATATAATTAATCAAAGTATGTACCATTGCTATGTATGCACTTTTGCCATCTCATAGGTAGTTCATTGATCCCCTGACTAAAAAAACCATTCGGGCGGGAATCAATAAAATCTTTGAAGGCGGTTTGGACTGCTCCATCGGAGTTGAATCTTTTTCCTTGCAAGTAGTTATCCAAATTGCGAAAAAAATGGTAATCTGTTGGAGCAAGGTCCGGAGAGTACCGTGGATGTCTAAGACATTCTAATTGAAGCTCCTCCGATTTGGTAGCCGTCTGTTGTGCAGTGTGTGGTCTAGCGTTGTCCTGAAGCAGCAGTGGCCTAAAGCGATTGACCAGCCTCGGTTGTTTAGCAGCTGGCTTTTCCATCATTGTTTGCAGTTGCTGACAATAGATATCTGCCGTAATCGTCTGGCCAGATTTAAGAAAGCTGTAGTGAACGACACCGGCACTAGTCCACCAAACACTTACAAGCAACTTTTTTTTAGTCAATTTTCGCTTAGGGCAGGATTTGGCTGGCTCGCCAGGGTGCAGCCATTGCGATGAGCGCTTCCGATTATCGTAGAGGATCCACTTTTCATCACAGGTAATGATTCGATTTAAAATTCCTTCATTATTGTGCCGGTTGAGTATCGTAACGCAGCAGTCGACGCGCGTTTGTCGGTTTGCTTCACTCAAGTCATGAGGTACCCACCTTTCAAGCTTTTTCACCTTCCCAATTTGCTTCAAGTGGATTACAATAGTTTTATCACTAACACCGGAGCCTGCAGCTAACTCGGACGTGGTTTGTGATGGATCCGCTTCCACAATAGCCTTCAATTCTTCATTATCAACTTTGGTCTCCGGCCGTCCACGAGGCTTGTTCTGCAGGTCGAAATTTCCAGAACGAAAACGTTGGAACCAAAAACGCACTGTGTTTTCTTTTGCGACACCGTCAGCCGTTTGGCTCGAAGGATTAATGATGTGTATGGTGCAGAAACCTGCAGCACTGGTGCCACGGTGGAACTCATACTCGTAAATAACGCGATATTTCATGTTTTCCATTTTGTAAACAGAGTGACACAAAGAAAAAAACAAAAGAAGAAAAAAAAAATGAATTAGGGGGTTTGAAACACAAATGCATGAGTAAATAGCTGTATGAATTTGAATTGGGAATTCCTAACCATAAAGGTAATATTTCAGATCAAAGTGGCCAGTACGACAAAACGCCAATTTCATATGTAAGGACCTAATAATATCATCAAGTCCATCACTAGTTAGTTGATTTTACGACTTGCTAGATCAAAGATTAAGGATGAACCCGATTTCTGCTCAAGTCATTGGTGACATAAGTTTCCTTCCAACGCTCAATATACGAACCACAAATACTACATAAATGGCAAAGTTTATGACTATCATTAATATATTACTGATAAAGAAGAAATTTGTAATCAGGCACTTGTTACAGGTACAAACATTTTAGCAATCCAACAATTAACATAAGAATGTATAAACAAGGTCATTGCAATAAAATAAAACGATGTTTCAAATTTAAAGGTAGCAATCATTAAAAATTCTTACTAAATGAAATAATAAAAAAAACCTTATCTACTAACACGTTTAATATAATCGTCATGTGAAATATTGACACTTTCTGTTTTGTGTCTTACACATTTTTCAGTTTCTAATGCTTCTTTGGATAGTTCCTCTGATATAATGTTTAAGCAAGATGAATTGCCTTCGTTCCATCGTTCACATCTAGGAAATTTATACTTAGATTGATTTTTAAATGGTTCTAAGTCTCCTGTTTTGTTTTCTAAAATATTGCTAACTCTTTTGTACTTACGCAAATAGTTTATAATACGAGTAGTAAAACATTCTTTATTTGATTTAGGGAATGGAAGAATTTGGTGCATAGATAGAGATGTGTTGCTTTGATCTGGTCGATTTACTTGTGTTTGCAACTGAGCCGGTTTCTCTATTCTTCTTAGGTTACAACAACTTTGGGAAGTTTTCCGTGGTTCTTGGTCAATTGAACTCGAGTATGTTTTATCTTGGAGACGTTTTTTCAGAAAATGTAAACTGGCCGTATAAAATAGCTCTTCGTTATCAGGTCTCGCTAGAGCGTTGTCTAGCGAATGGGTTGTCTTTGTAACTTTATTTTTAGAACAGCATGTTATAGGTTGCTCTCGTTGCATACCTTATACATTACAGACGTTAACTTAGTTCTCATTTTTATTTAATTCTTTAAAGGCGATGGTATCATAAAATGAAATAAACATAAAAATATACAATATGACTTTAAGTTTTGACAGCTAAAAGATTACTAACATTGGCAATCTGTTTAAGAATGTCAACAAATAACGTAAATACGGAAAAGATTTTATATGATTCGAAATATTTGTTGGACTATATTTAACAGAATTTTAGCATTATTTATTGATTTTAAGCAATCCTCAATATTATAGATATCGTAACGTTGGTAATGTTCCTATCCACTTTATTAAAAATCACTTACCAAGTTTTCCCATTGCATCGTTGAAGGAGGTAAGATTAAGACCATAGTCCAAAAAGGCGATGCTTTCTACGTATTATTTCGTATAAACCTGATATAATGAACGCGACCAGTTAGTTATTATTTTTGATGCAGTTATCCCACATGAGTATAATCTCATGAAAGCTGCAAACGAAAACGTGACTAAGTTAGACCTCGCTTTTGAGATAGCCGTTCTGTTTAACATTACTTCAAATGTTTTTCACGAATTCTCTTAATTATTGGATCGATAGTGGGATACAGAAGTCAGTATTGCTAAGAACGCCACGTATTATACGCACTTCCTCATAAAACCCGGATTATAGGTAGCTTGCATTTTACGTCAATACCAATTACCTAAACAACTTATGTCGATGTTTTTTTTAATATTTTGTTAAAAAACGAAATTTTAAGAAAAACAAAATAAGCTTTTATTTTTCTTAAAATTTCATTTTTTAATTTGTGAAGTGATTAATTTTCAATTTATCATTGTAGTTAATTTATATAATTGTTTCATATTTACTTACAGTAATTTGTTACTAATAAAAACTATGGCATCATTCAACAAAGTCTAATACCAACAAATATGTAAACGACTATCGGTGAAAGACTTTGAAGGCTTCCCGCGGTATAACTTTATAATATTTCGATTTGAGTTGCTCTAATACTTATCAAAGTTGAAGGAACCGGGACAAAGGTGAGACGAGGTAATGAACTTAAATTATATTCATCCAAATGAAAGAAATTTCTAAGCGTGAAGCCTAAAAACTGGCGAATGAATTGAATATCTTTGATGGGATTATAGCATCGAACATTTTCAGTTCCTGTGCTGAAATTTGCGCTTTTTTTACTTAAATACAGGAGTCATGATCTCGAATCATATTATATGAAAAAATATATATAATCGGTTCTTGCCCATATAATCTTAATACAAAGCGAGTTGATTCTCTGATCTGAAAGAGATAAAAGGCTTAAAACTCTTAGTAGTCTTATGATAAATAATATAAAATTTATTCACTGTTAAAACTTTCAAAGCGTGGTACCGACTGCCGTTTTATATTCATCACTCCTTTTATCTCCTTATTTTAAAGGCTTTACTTAAAATGTATATTCCTTTTAATTCCTTGGTTAATACAAGTTATTTCAAAACTTTTATTGTGAAAATGTACATGGCCTTATTGCACTACTCTCTCTTGCAACCAAATCCAATGTGATAAATTCTGTACATAATTTTTTTATTAATATTTTTTACGTATAAACCTAGACTAAGTTACTTTGTAACTTATACTATGGACGAAATGTCTAAAATATATTGGAATAATAATAATAAATAATAACAACATTTTTAAAATTAAGGTTATATGTAAGAGATCGCTTTTAGACAATTTTTTAGCTTGTACTATGTAGTATTTATTTCGTTTTGTTAAGCAATAATATAAATAATAAAACAATAGAATAATAATCTGAAACGCCTGGGGCGTTTGACAATTTTGGGAACGGATAATTGAACTAAGACGCCTCCTCTACCTTTGTACGTTATGTAATTTATTTATAACGTACAAGAAAAGTAATTTATATCTTTATTGACATTTTCGACCTCTGTTACGACCGATAACCAAAGTTTATTTCTCGACGTTGAAATATGATATGAATGTATAGAAAGTAAGTAGTAGGTATCTCTTTAACCGCCGAAAATTTGAGAAAAATCTTATATAAAAATTATCTTATATTAAATAACATTAGTATGTTAGAATCGGCTTGATCTATTCATTTTAAAACTAAAATCCTCTATATAGTGACTTGTATGAATATTAATAAATAAAATCTTATGTATTTACATCGTTAGAAAGTACAGCAGATTCCAAAAAAAAAATTATCAATCAATCAATGCAACTCTGTTCAAATTGTATAACTTATTTATCGCTATTTATGACTTTGATGTTTCTACAGCTAATTTAGTAGATACAGCAAGACAGGAGGACACACGTACCTTTTATCTCGAGGCTGAAGACAAATGAAGTCGTGTATATAAACTTAATTTATTATAAAAAAATTAAAATCTTATTTTCATCGAAATTGAATGGTGCTAGAGATCGGTTCAAACAGATTTTTTTTTTGTAAAAGTTAATAGCCTGCTGTTAACAACACTATTAACAACGCCTTCTGGGAGATTTGTCTCCCAGAAGGTAAAAGGTAAAACCAACTCTCCTGGTAAAATTATTCTCACTGCATGACACAAGCCTCTTGTCTTTGAAGAGGAGGGTTGGAGCTTAGACGATGCTCTAATGTGAAAGTGTAATACAAAAAAGAGCCATACGTGGCATCTACAATTTAAGTCCGCGTTATTCCCTGCGAGAGAAGTTTAAGGAAATAAGTATTCTTACATTTTAAGCTTTATTTTAAGCTATGTAATTTTTGTACATAAAAATATAAATAATTATAAAACGATAGGTGATATATACCTACAATATGTGCACATTTATCTTTAGATCAGACCATAGATCCATCACGCTAATCAATGTAATGGCCTCGTTACACATATCCCAAAAATTTTTTTAGTTTTATCAATACTTCATGGTTTTTATCTCCATTGCTAGGTGGATGATGAATTAAAGATATTAAACACGTAAGTTTTTTTTGACTGGCCCGTTGGCGCAGTAGGTAGTGAAACTGCCTTCAGCTCCGCCGAGCGTGGGTTACAGTATAAACAATTTGTTGGTTCTTCGAGCCTGGATGTATACTTGTATTTAATTATGTATTTAAAATTATATATGTATAGTATATTTACTAGTTGTTTGTCACCCATAACACAAATATTAAGTTCCTTAATTTGGGGATCGACGATCGTGTGTGTAAGTCCCGTATATTTATTAATTTATTTATTATTAAAAATTCATTAAAAAAACAAAAATTAATTAAATAAATTTAAAAAACAAGTACCTGATAGGAGTATAAATTCACGACCCACGTGGCTATATTTATGGCACGTGGTTGTATGCGGATAAATTTATTATTTTATTAATTCTATGTCTATTAATAAAGTATTAGTTGTCTAGATGAAGTTTTATATAAAAAAATTGTCTAAAAATAAAAAATAGAGTTTGTTTCAAATAAATATATTGACAAAGTTCACAGTACCCGAAACATTGACCTCTAGGGAGCACAGACGTGTAATAAACAACAGCAACTGTTTTAAACAGTTCACATAACTTCCTGTTGTACTTTTGTATCGAAAATGAACGAAACAAAATGCATATTTGTTTTGCTTCTTATTACGTACTTTGTTTTAATTACGGCGATTACGATTTTAAAATTTTAATGCTAAAAGACTTTAAAATGTATTTTTACGATATTTTATTTATGATACGATAATGGAATTAATTTGATTTAATCATTATGTAATCTTCAGCAAAAGTAAAGCATCTTGAATAATTCTGCCTAAATAAAATAAATAGACGAGGATGTTATGTCTACTCAGCGTTTGCCGCCTTCCCAAACTCTACTCGACACCTGAGGTGTAGTGTTCCATGCCTGGGAAAGACACTTCGCTCAACCTCGCCTTTCCCTACCTAACATTGGTGGGAACATAATACAATAAAGACATTTAACCGAACAAAGTGAGTTTGTGTAACTGACAATCGCCCCCATATTATAATTAGGATAACAACATCTGCTTACAAATCATACTTTTGTTATAGAGTGCAATTACCCTTGCTTAGATATACTTATTTATTTTGTTTAAGGTTTCTTTAAAATTGAATATTTAAAATTATTGATCACTGGAGTTAATAACTGGAACACAAACTTTGATGACAATAAAAAAAACTCGTATGAAATCAAAACCTCGTAATCATAAACAGTCCAGACAATCGATGAGCGTTAGGGCCCAAAAGTATTGAAATGTTTTTCGTATCACAAAAGTAACCAAACGTTTGTTAATTTTGTTTCCTGGACTGACAGACCAAAAGGTTATCAAACCTTTGCAAAGGTTCGTAATTCGTTTGTGGGTTTGGGTATAAGATTCTATAATAAAATTCCACAATCTACTTTAACTTTACCATTACAGAAGTTTAAAAATACTATTAAAAAAAGGCTAATTCAGAAAGCCTATTATACTATTGAAGATTACTTTGACGATCAGAATGCGTGAATATAGCTTCTCTTCAACCCTGTACAAGACATTAATAATTATATGTAACTAGTAATAACATTTATATTTTAAAAAGAGCAACCGCCGAGTTTCTTGCTGGCTCTTCTCGGTAGGAACAGCTTTCCGAACCAGCAGTAGATGTTGACGATTCAAAAGCACTTGTTAACAAGTTTACTTGAATAAAGAATATTTTGAATTTGAATTTGAATTTGAATTTTGGCCTTTAAGAAGTGAAATATATAAATTTTTATTTTAAAAGGCTTATAAAAAGATATGATACGGGAAGTATAAATTTAATAAAAGATGACACTAAATATCACGCAAACGGTATTTTTCAAAAATATATCTTAATGATATCTGTATGCTTCCGAAATCAATTTTTAAGGTTTCTTTCGTGATTTATTCATTAAATGTTGCTTAAAATTATGCATTTGTTACGCTCTGCTGATATGATGGCGCTGTTTTGAAACTTGTAAATTTACTGTTAAACTGAATTTTGAAATTTCGTGAATGTCTTTTATTTTCAGCCACTGGATTGTCACTTGACCAGACTGGGACTCATATTTTATGAATTTTTACGTCACACGATATGTTTCCGCAGAATGTATGACCCTTTTGAGTTCGTATATTCGCCATGTCCAAAGTTAGCTCTTTGTCTTCTAGTTTAATACATTACATACATATTATATATACATATGTATGTATATACGTTAAATAGACTACTATTTTCCCTTCCTTTTTCCCTTTTTTTGTTTGTAAGAACTTACTTCAGGACAAAAATGTTAATTCATTTATTAATGACGTTTTGTTCACTTCTAACTTATCATTATCCTCCTGCCCTTAGCCCACTCTAAGTGGGGTCGGCTCAACATGTTGCAAACATGCTGTCATATGATTTGGCTACCTATTTTTTGACCGGCCGCCTGCCTGATATCAACTTATCTTAGTCGCCTTTTACGACACCTCGGTAAAAAATGAGGGTGGTCTATTCTACTCAACCGGATACCACACGGCGGGTTAACTTATCTTAGTCGCCTTTTTCGACATCTCGGTAAAAAAGGAGGGTGGTCTATTCTATTCTGCTGGATACCACACGGCTTTTGTTCACTTAATAGTTTAATTTTAGTTTCTGTAAATAGGAAGGCACAATGTTAACATTTGTACGTTCGGCTGATACGCCAAACAGTTCAATCAATGCAGACATTTATAATGTATATATTGTCTCTACAAAAACTGAAAACTTACATATCAAACTTCGTATTGTATATATGCGTAAATAAAATTTCACGGCGGAAGTAATAAGGCAGGTTCATCGCAGTTCAGAGCTCTACTGAAGATTCGTGAACTTTGACCCCACGTGACACTGCATCGGCTTAAGCCGGAGATGGTTTAGGTAAATACGGGGTTTAAACGTTCATTAAGTGCCTCCTGTGTTAATTTGCTTTGGATTATGTTGTTAAAGTCGTCGGATTCTTTAATTTCGAGTGCGTCACTAATTATGTTTATTCATTTATCTTAATGACTTTCGTGAGATAAATATAAATGTACGATACGCTTTTTATAGTGTTGTATTGTTTTTTTAAAATTATGTGATACACATAAAATATTTCGGTCTACTAACAATTGTTGAAAAAAAATAACTAGTATGAATGAGGAATGGTATTTAATTCTTATCTTATTCTTATTCTTATATATATTGTCATCTTACATGTCTAAGTTGCATGCTGTGTCTGCCTATAAATGGCATTGGGTGTAAATTTATAACCTTAAACTTTTTTTTTATATTTAAATTGCATACAATTCTGTTGGCGGACCTAATATAATAAATAAATAAATAAATTATCTCGTTTTGCTGTTCGTATAATCGACGCAATTAAGTCCTTCAGGAAGAAGTTAAAGATAAAAAGATCCGTTTGCTTATTGGGATTGTAGTATTATTACTGAAGGTTTCGCTTTCCGAAACCAGATGCATTTTTATACTATGGAAATTATTGTCTTTTACTGTTATAATAGTAGGCCACTAAGGCCGTGGTTAGTAGGCCTAGGCTACTAAGGGCCAAACGATTTTTTTAAATTGTTTAAAGAAACTCTAAGAACTTTTTTTTTCATTAAAAATTAATACATTGTAAATATAAATAAGACACTTTTTTATGGAAAACGTATTGGTCCCTGTCCGGGTTAAGACCCGGAATCCTCTGGTAAGAATCAGATAGCCTTACTGTTTGGCTGTTGCAGCTTCCTTTTATAATCACAACCTGCTTAGTCTAAGTCGTATTAAATACAAAATATGTAGTACCGACTACATATATATTTATTGTTTGTTACATCTTACTTATGCATAAATTTAATGTATAATTTCATCATTCTCTTGCCCTCGTCTTACTCTAAGTGGGAATAATATGTTTTAAACATGTTGTTCCATGATTTGGCTAGTTATTTTACGACTGGCTGCCTGCCGGAAGTCAACTTACCTTAGACGACTTTTACGACACCTCGGAAATGAGGGTGGTCTATTCTAACCAGCCGAATATCACACGGCGGAAATTTGATTTATAAATTATTGTGTAAAAATAGATTGTATATAATATTTCAATGAAGGTAAACACATAATAATTCACACTAATTTAATACATAATTATTTTGAAAGGATCTGTTGTTACACATTTTAAAATATTTTATAATAAACATTGGTAAAATGAAACTATATCTAAAATAATGAACTTCAGTCAGAAAACATAGAACAGTCCTCCCAGGATGGTTATTAACCTCCGTTGAAATGACTGTGAGAGGTCAATACCGTCAATATTTTTCAAGGGTTTAAGAAAACTTCGTTTATATAGATTGTGTATTTTTCTACAATGTACTACACAATGAAAATACTTTTGGTCGCAAATATAAAGCGCACTTAGTATGGTTTCTTTATTTAATTACAGGTTATTGCTCTGCAACCTACTTCACAATCCCTTTTCACTTTCAAAATAGAAGCTTGGTCGAAAATTTGTGACGAGTCATTGCCCTTTGAAAAAACCTTTTTTGTTGCAATCAATTTTCTTAAATCTGTTCAAAAGGTCGTAAAAGATGTATTTACGAGGAATGTCCTTACAAAACATTTATTTCATATATTGCGTACTTTTAGCTAGGTATATTAAAATTACGACTACTAGGTTAAGATTATCTGTTCAAAAGATCATTGTCATGTCCCTAAAGTTTTATGAACAATAAGTCCCGTTTATAATCAGGGACGGACTAGTACCGTTATGTATTTTTTTTCACTTCCACTAACATAATGGGAGCCCTGTTAAGTCTAGGATATTTTATTATTAGTTGTATTATTTTCTTATTTTCCTCTGTTCTTAATTTCTTAGCTACTTACTGCTCTACTATTTCTTAATACAATTTATTTGTCTATATATTTCTGCGTTTTAGTTGTTATTTATTTTATTTAATTCATGCTTTTATATCCTGATACAACATATATACATATATTCATATATTACTGTGTTTTATTTACTATTTATTTAAGGCAGAAAATTTAAATAAATTACGCAATTGGATAATTTACTTTGGGAAAATCAAGAAAAATAATATATTTTTCTAGTGTTGACCGATTTCGGCCGATTTGACTGATGGTAAGATTCTTGATTTCTTGGTTAGGGTTTGAGACCGGTTTAGGGCTAGGCTCTAAGATTTAGCCTTTGAACACATATCCATAGCGATGATGTATTAGATTTTTTCTGAAATGGATGGGTAAATTACCATCACGTCAGAATTATAGTTATAATAGTAGAGTAGGGGAGTTATAGTCGTAGGCCTGTGAGTGAGAGTGTGTTTATTTTTATGAACTGACTGCATGCTGTTAGCCCTTAGGGCTTTTACAGCGTCACCGGTAGGGATGGCGAGGGCAGAAGCATCACCGAAGTTACTTATTGCGAAGAGTAGAGCGGAAAACCTCTACTAGCGTCGGGGAACGTGGTCCTAAGGGTGCCTACTGTTAGGAAGGAGCACGGCTTAGGGATTAAAAAGATGGGTAGTGGTAGCGAAATCGAGGTCTCTATGGAGGTTACCGTTCCACATGAACCACAGAAAACCAGTGGCTGTCCACATGAATCGGTTTGCGGTCTTTGGAGCGTGAGCAATCTGACTTTTGAAACGTGCGCGAAAGCAACGCTCGCATAGGACATTATTGATCTTATGCAAGTTATGTAGACTGTAACTTTGTTGCGGAGTGTCATCTTACTTTTCTTGCATAACATCGGATAAAGTGAGAAAGTCGCAACAAACAATGAGAGGGAAGATAAAACTCATAAACTTTGATTAATCACACATAAAAAAGAAAGACCGATAGTTATACTCAAAATCTCTCTTTTTATTGTCAAATTCAAATTCAAATTCAAAATATTCTTTATTCAAGTAAACTTGTAAACAAGTGCTTTTGTATCGTCAACATCTACTGCTGATTCGGAAAGCTGTTCCTACCGAGAAGAACCAGCAAGAAACGGTTGCTCTTTTCCAACAACAATTCTTATCACTAGTTACATATAGTTATAAATGTCTTGTACAGGGTTGAAGAGAAGCTATATCCACTCATTCTTATCTTCTAGGTAATCTTCAATAGTATAATAGGCTTTCTGAATTAACCTTTTTTTAATAGTATTTTTAAACTGCTGTAAAGGTAAAGTTAATGTAGATTGTGGAATTTTATTATAGAATCTTATACCCAAACCCACAAACGAATTACGAACTTTTGCAAGGCGCAAAGCAGGAACCGCAAGCTTATGTCGGTTCCTACTTTGTCTATTATATACATCGCCAATCCTTTTATAATTATTTATATTCATATGTACAAAAATTAAATTACTAAAAAAAATTGTCGAAGGGTGCATTCTAGGCTGCCTCTCCTACTATAGTATTATAACTCTAAGATTAGAACGCCGCCAATTAATAAGCTATCGTGGTCTGGTCTTTAACTTTCTCTGTCTAGGTCACCTATTACAATTATATTATTTTTTGTATTAATCACGAATAAATCTTTCATAAATGCGTTCTAAAAATAATTTTATAAATTGAGATCAGGATGGATTTGATTGATAAAAATAGCAGTCAAATACGCACCTGTGGGGAATTTTCCGAGCGCCTATTTGTTTTCATAAGGCGTCTCGTCTGAATGGGACATTCCACTATCTTGACTACATCCAAAATAGATCGATACCTTTATAAATTCTACCTATAATAATTCTACCTACCGTATAGACATTATCAAACGTTGTCAATTTCATATTTCATTGTTTCAAAATTATTACGTATTTATAATAAATTAAATCGTCTCGAACACTTATAATATGTATGTATGCTGCTAAAACTTTGAACACTTTTCACGATCAACGAATCATAAATATTTGCATCTGTTAACCAATATTAAAAATAAATACCTATTAAAAATATAGAATAATTTGTAAGTCCTAGCAAAATAGTTAAATTATTTTTGTAAACCACATTAAATGCTTGTTGTTTATAGCACCTACGCTACACATTAAATGCTTCAATAAAACGTCTTAATCATTAATTTTGTGAGGTGTAAGGTAATTTGTGGGTTAAGCGGCAGAAGCTTTGATAGTGCAACGTTATTTATATGAGGCATATACCGTTAATGTGGCGCCGAAAGTCGTCGAATTAGACTAATCAGGAACTATAAAAGTCTGTGACCCATTATCTTGACTACTACTAACAAACATTATGACTGCACGCGTTTCATTTTAAGCTTTTTAAATTTCTGAAATTTCATTTCGATGACAAGTTTTCGTTTTAATAAGATCAAACCCCACTATGCAGCCTAATTAAATGGTAATGGCCTAGAACTCTGGAATAGTTTAGTTCTTAACGGAAATCTAATTTCCTGTACAATGGGTGCAAGGTGAAGCGATTGTCCGTGACACTAACTGTTGCTTTAAAACTAGTTTAAAAAATACAATCAAAGGTACTATCGTAACCCTACACGTTGTGACACCAAATTGTCCTAAATTTGTCTATACAAATTTATCTATATAAATCGAAGAAAGATGGACGTTGGGGCGCTCAAAGGTCTCCACCCCTGCTCTCAAATTAGACAGATGACCTTTTCTTGGAGCTGATAAATCCAAAAACACATGAACGTATGACGTGGAAATCAATTGCACACACCTTTGCCCGACACTTGTTACCCATGAAAATCGAAAATGGAAACCGTGGTCTTCTTTCCAACATTCGGATTTCCAATCGGGTCTTTTTTTCAATATTCCTTATTATATTCTGGTTTATTTCTGCCGAATATGAAAAAAATACAGCAATGTTTGGACAGAAATGTTTAAAAATATTTTCGATAAGCAAACTTATTTCGCACTTGAAATCGAATGCACTGTAAACACTATTTTTCTTTCAAGCGAATCATTTTGGTGTAGCTGTCATGGGCAATGTCCTACGCACATACTACGTGCATTCTTGAACAAACATTATATCGACAAAATCAACACTTTGAATTTGAGAGAGGAAAATAACTTCTTAAAAACGGCAATTTCCAGTGGACATCCGAAGTCAACAAACTTATTGGTATGTGTCTGCGATTATTATTCTCCGAAATATTGATCTCGAGAGAATCTTTATTGACCCAAAAAAATACGTTCATTTATCGCTTGGGAAATTTTTGTAGAATTCACCAACACTTTGATGAAATCGAGATAGTATTGTTGTAAGAAAGACTGGCGCAAATAACGTTTTCCGTTTAAGTAACAAATTTTAATTAATTTGAACATAATTTTAACAGAACAATTTGAAGAGTAATTGAGAAATTTTGGGATCGGATGGATTTATCGGAAATTGTAACTAGATACTTTAATATTGTTTACCGGTTAGTTCATTGATAACATTCTATATGTAAACAATCGATTAAAGTTTTGTAGATATTGTAAATGTCATATGGTATAGATTCACGAATTAAAAAAAATTAAGACAAGTTCAGAAAGATTCTCAAACTCGTTAATAATTTTAGATTATTTATAGTCTAATCATTAAAATTAGATTTGGTCACAATTAGGCGTTCATAATAAATATGGTCACGGACTTTTCTTTAATTCATATTAACATGCATTAAATATTAAACATTAAGTTTGCCCTCTCTTGAGGAGTCAACCCTAGCGTTTAAATAATGAAAAGCTTCCCTGCATCAGATACCGATATTTCTTTGCTTTGTATAGATATAAACGATTATGCAAACCGCGTCTGAATCAGGTTTATAGATAAGAAATACCTAGCAAACTATAAAATAGATGCTGAGAAGTGAGTTTGTTTCCTGTTATATACATCTGGATATCTTTCACAGAAATAGGTGTTGCTTTGCGGAGATCTATAATACAAAAGTAATAATAAAATTATTTGGCTATAATCCGTGATAAAGGAAATAGAAAATATATATAATGCTAAATGTAGAGTGGACTCTACATTTTCACACCCGATACATGCAAAATACTTGCACAAGGCTCCGCACCGCCACCATAATACACAAGCATTACACACGTTCACTGTCACAACTTCAACAATCGTTTCGCCCCGCAACCGATATCATTTTATTGCTAATTTTAAAAGAGAAAATTATAAAATGCATATTACTTTAAGCCGTTGTAAAGTGGTAGGATGCAGACGAAATTTTTATAGAAAATGTAAGTGCCTGCCTGGTTTGTAAAGCGAGTTACTTACTTATTGTTTGGCCATTGAGTTTCTTTATAATCCATTTACAAAGATTAATAAGCTAAGTTGGAAAATTTTGGGGTTCAAGTGAGGTTGATATAAGATACGTGTTTAATGTTTGCAGTGTCGTGACAACTCGGTAACTCAGCTTTCCATTCGTTAATTTTCCACTGCCACCTTAAAAACCTGGGTGATAAACTTATATAACTTAATATTGTTAGAATAACTTGAAATCGAAGACTGGAAGAAATACATTTAAAGCTGTGACGTAAATTAAACGTAATAAATTAAAGTAGTAGACCTGAGAATAAAAAGTACTTTTAATAGTTTACCAGAAAACACAGAGTTCTACATTTAGTCTTATTAGTTTAGTCTTTCTGTATACAATAAAGTAAAGCCCTATTTCTACCCCACTGCTGGGCATAGGCCTGCTCTCTCCATTTTTGGTGAGATGGGTTGGAGCTGAGAACTAGCACGCTGTTTCAATGCAAATTGAAGGGTACACACATATCCCCAGAATTCTCTAGAGATGTATATCTATATGAATGAGATGAAACCTGTATATCTAAACAGGTTTCCTCATGATGTTTTCCTTCATCGAAAAGCGTGTGATAAATTGCAATTATCAATTGGACATATGAGTTTTAACAGATAAACTTATTGGTGCCTGTCCGGTGTTTGACTCCCTTGAAGGGTCGCACAATCGCACGGCTGGGCTATCACAGCTTTCTGTATATCCTGGATTAAATAAAAGAACAATAATCATTTATTATCTAGTTTTAGTGGTGGCTTTGAACGATGATGAAAAATGATAATATTTATCGCACCGAATGTTTCGTCACGAAACTTCAAAGGCGAAATATAATTTATGATATTTATTAGACAAATAGGTGCATTTTTTATCGTCCGGTTATTGGAACTGAAACGAGTTCTTAAAATAATCAAGGTAAGTGCGAACTAGTAGCCTTCTTAATGACCTAGAGACGTCATAAAGAGATCAGTATGTAATTGAGCAGCGCTGTGTATTAGTCCTTGTTGAGTTGTATCAAAATGTACGACGTTTTTGCGGAAGTTCGCTGTGATACGGCGCCAGACAAGATCGTTTAAACACACATATTAATCTGCTTAAATACGAGTAGCTTTCTTTAACGTCCTAATAGAGTTATCATTATTGCCACATGTTCAAGGTTTTGTTTGTGAAGGTTTCATACGCTTACTATAGGGCTCTTCGAAGAGCTGGTGAGCTTTAGGTTTCTAAGGTGACAGATTCGCGATCCCGTACTGGAAATATTTGGCAACTAAAAAAATTACCGTTGGTTGACGTGGGGGTAAAACGCGTGGTGGAACTCCAAACTCAATAACCTTAGAGCAAAAACACGGAAACTGTTCAATAGGGCTAAAAGAACCCATGAGTGGGGACTGTTTCGCGAAGCCCAAACTGAATACAGCAAAGAAATTAGGAAGGCCAAGAGGGCTTCTTGGAGGAAGTTCTGTGAGGACATCTCTAGTACACCTCAAAGTGCACGACTCCACAGAATGCTATCAAAGGTCAACACTAACCAACTCGGACTCATTAAAGGACCTAGTGGTTCCTTCACCACAAATGAACGAGAAACGCTGGAGTTACTTGCGGCAACTCACTTTCCGGGAGCACTTGATATTAGTGCTGCTAATAACTTGGTGCGTGCTCCGAAAACACCTCGCCACGAGAACTGGAAAAAAGCCACCAGGATTATAAGACCCGAATTAGTGAGGTGGGCGATCAACTCCTTTAATCGCAACAAAACAGGCGGGCTTGATGGCATTACACCAATCCTTCTCAAGGAAGGTGTGGACCTCTTAATACCGCATCTGGTTAAAATCTTCCGGACCAGCTATGCCTGGGGATATATACCGGGACAATGGACCAAAATTAAGGTAGTCTTTATACCAAAGGCGGGAAGGAAGGACTACTCCTCTCCGAAATCCTTTAGGCCTATAAGTCTGTCCTCATTCTTACTCAAAACTATGGAGAAGATAATTGACAGATACATCAGGGATGAAGTCATTATATCAAGACCCATACACAGCAGCCAGCACGCCTACTGCAGGGGCCGCTCCACTGAAACGGCTCTGCTAAGCCTTACAGACAAGGTAGAGAAGGCACTGGAGAATAAGGAAGTAGCCCTAACGGCATTCCTTGACATTGAGGGAGCTTTCGACAACACTCCTATCCGAACTCTTGTGAGGGGTCTAACTAGGAAACTGGTCGACGGAACCACAATAGCTTGGATAGAAGCGATGCTCACTAACAGATTAGCCAGATTAGAGCTAAACAACACAACCGCTGAGGTTTATACTACAAGGGGCTGCCCTCAGGGCGGCGTTCTATCACCCTTGCTATGGACCTTAGCCGTGGACGAACTTTTGTATAAGATGAGCGATCTTCGCATAGACACCCAAGGTTACGCGGATGACCTAGCGGTGATGATAAGAGGTAGCTGCCATAGCAGCCTATCGCATCTTTTACAAAATGCACTAAAAATTATTGACAGATGGTGTAGTGAGAATGACCTCTCTATTAATGCCGCTAAAACTGTCATCGTACCTTTCACTAGACGCACCAAACTGGACTCACTTGAGCCTCCAGAGTTGAAAGGTAAAATTATACCATTCTCAAATGAGGTCAAGTACCTAGGTATTATCCTAGACCAAAAGTTAACTTGGAACTCACATGTTGATAGTATACTGAAAAAGGCCAAAATAGCCTTAAACACGTGCGGTCGTCTCGCAAGCAACAGATGGGGTCTTAAACCCAAGGTTGCACTGTGGCTCTACACCGCCATTGTGAGACCAATAGTCTCTTACGCCTCAGTGGCCTGGTGTAGGAAAACGACGCAAACAACCATACAAACTAGACTAGCTGGCCTGCAGAGAACAGCCTGTCTCTTAGTTACCGGTGCCATGTCCACTTCCCCTGGCGCTGCACTGAATGCTTTGCTGAATCTGCCTCCTCTTCATTTGTATATTGAAAAGGAGGCAAGGGCCAGCATGCACAGAATTACGCACCAGGCTAAAATGAAATGGCAATCTAAAGTACTGAGATCATTTCAAGACTCCATACTTAATATACCAATTTTGGGCATGCCATCGGATGCGATGGTTCCCAGATTTATCTTCCACAAGCATTACTCTGTGGACATTCCATCCCGAGATGCCTGGATAAATAACCAGTTAACTTGGAAATTTGGCAGCCTCAAGTTGTTTACCGATGGCTCCAAGTCAGGAAATGAGGTAGGTTGTGGTATATATGGAGAAAAGCCCAATTGGACGATACATCGCAATTTGGGCAAATTTACCTCTATATTCCAAGCAGAGGTGTACGCCATAATTGAATGCGCTATAACCCTACTTCGTGACAACTACCTTAATCGCACGATATACATACACTCAGACAGCCAAGCGGCTCTGACAGCTCTATCCACTGAGAACACAAAGTCGAAGCTGGTTGAAAACTGCAAAAATCTCCTTAACACCCTGGGTTCTAATAACAGGGTGATCCTTCGTTGGGTTCCAGGGCACGCAGGCATACACGGCAACGAAGTTGCCGATAATCTTGCTAAAGCAGGTGCCAAAACCTCACAGATGGGTCCAGAGCCAATCTGTGGAATCCCTAGAAGCCTGGCTATGCTTACTCTGGAAGCCTACTGTTATTATCATACACTTAATCTATGGAGAAACAGCCCAGGATTAAATCACTCGAAAGCGCTAATGAAAGCCTTTAATAAAGGATCAACTAGCAAAATCTTAGCGCTAAGTAGAACTAACTTATGTAAACTAGCGAGGGCGCTTACAGGGCACTGTGGACTAAATAGACACATGTTAAACCTGAAGCTGTCAGACACTGGATCGTGCAGACTCTGCCTAGAGGCGGAGGAAACACCCATGCATATCCTCTGTGACTGCCCTGCACTGGTTCACCGCCGACATTTACTCCTAGGGTCGCATATCTTATGCCCTACGGAGGTTAAAAACCTCGCTGCCAAGAAGATCCTGGAATTCCTAGAGGATACCGGGATTGGCAGCGAACTGTAAGCAGTGGCGATCACAATAGATCAGTGATGGTCAAAGTGATACTGGGCCTCGTGGACCTGCACAGCCGCTACTACCAAAAGAAGAAGAAGAAGAAGATCCCCAGAATTCTCTAGAGATGTATATCTATATGAATGAGATGAAACCTGTATATCTAAACAGGTTTCCTCATGATGTTTTCCTTCATCGAAAAGCGTGTGATAAATTGCAATTATCAATTGGACATATGAGTTTTAACAGATAAACTTATTGGTGCCTGTCCGGTGTTTGACTCCCTTGAAGGGTCGCACAATCGCACGGCTGGGCTATCACAGCTTTCTGTATATCCTGGATTAAATAAAAGAACAATAATCATTTATTATCTAGTTTTAGTGGTGGCTTTGAACGATGATGAAAAATGATAATATTTATCGCACCGAATGTTTCGTCACGAAACTTCAAAGGCGAAATATAATTTATGATATTTATTAGACAAATAGGTGCATTTTTTATCGTCCGGTTATTGGAACTGAAACGAGTTCTTAAAATAATCAAGGTAAGTGCGAACTAGTAGCCTTCTTAATGACCTAGAGACGTCATAAAGAGATCAGTATGTAATTGAGCAGCGCTGTGTATTAGTCCTTGTTGAGTTGTATCAAAATGTACGACGTTTTTGCGGAAGTTCGCTGTGATACGGCGCCAGACAAGATCGTTTAAACACACATATTAATCTGCTTAAATACGAGTAGCTTTCTTTAACGTCCTAATAGAGTTATCATTATTGCCACATGTTCAAGGTTTTGTTTGTGAAGGTTTCATACGCTTACTATAGGGCTCTTCGAAGAGCTGGTGAGCTTTAGGTTTCTAAGGTGACAGATTCGCGATCCCGTACTGGAAATATTTGGCAACTAAAAAAATTACCGTTGGTTGACGTGGGGGTAAACGCTAAGTTTGTCGTCGTCAGCCGATGGACGTCCACTGCTGGATATAGGCCTCTTCATGGGATCGTCACAACACACGATCTTGCGCCGCCTGGATCCAGTGGCTCCCTGCGACCTTTTTGAGGTCGGCTAAGTTTTCATGATCACCTAAAAAGACCACAGAACCGACCAAAGACCGTTTGTTACAAGTATGTTATGTTTCGCATCGCGAACAGCGATGAAAATCCTAAATGGTATTGGTGGTGGTATGTATGGACAATTCATCAATTGAAAAGGAAGAAAACAAAAAACAACTTCTGTTGAATACAAAAATAATGTTTCATGCCACTTTTCTATAACCATTGCGATGTTGCTGTAAGTCTAATCAGATGCGTGAGAAGTAGAAGATTTACGATCGGTTTTAAACTGGACGACTATACATAATAAGTCGGCGGGAGACCCTACTTACTCGAGTGGATTTCGAATTATATGATGGGTTAAGGTGTCTATAAAAAGATTTATAAGTCTTAACAAAGATTTGTGTTTTAAAGTAAAAAAAACCCAAAAAAAACCTTAAAGCCCTATTCCATATTGAAAGTAGGAAGGTTACAAAGAAAATGGGGACTTTTGGACTTAAAAAAGCGGGATATTTCTGTGTTTCAAAATATAAAAAAAGAGATATTTGCAATCTGGAAATTAAAAAATTATCGATCGAAGTTATCGAAGAATTGAAGTTGGGAGACAAGAAAACTTAATTTAATTTAGGAAAAATTCGTCTATATTTTATTCTCTAATATTGAATGTTTTAATTTGAAAAAATAAAAATCAAATAAAGAGTAATTTCAATTTAGGAACGGAGATAAAATTCGAAGCGCAGATAAGCGTAAAAGGAATTTAATAATAAATGTTGAAATAAGCAACATTCAGAAATTGAATTGACCTTGATGTATTTGCGTAACAATCGATGTAACGTTCAAATTTGTATTTGAGATTAAGTAGAATTGAGTTTCATTGTCCTTACGTTCTTTTTAACCCATTGTGGCTGGTAATTCCCACTAATCATAGAGACACATGGCCGCTCTCAAAGGTCAAGTATTATTAATAGAATAAAATAATAGGGCACACTTTAAGGCTGAACTTTTTATGAGGAAAGTAGTTTTTTTAAGTACGGGAATAGAACAGAACAGATAAAAAAGTTTGTTTTTCTTCTCATAACCTCATTCGGATATTTAAATTAAAAATGAAAATTAACTTAAATATCCGAATGAGAAGTAAAGTATAGCCAAACATCCATTAAAACTCAGACATACTTTTAGCCAGTGGTATCTGCGACCTCGTTCGCTTTGACTTTATTTTTAAAATATCCTCAATTATGTACGATATTGTTCCTATTTTCAAAGATAACATGTATTTTTTCCTATATGTTATTTCAGTATATATTGAAGTCATATACATATATTGACTTTAGTATATCGTGAACTAACATGCAGTTTTATTAAGGTTTAAGGTTTAGGTTTTTTTTTTATATATATATTAATATATCAATATATAATATATAAAATATGTCAGCGGATTAGCCTTGAAAGCGTGACAAACAGGGTGACGGACAGAAAGACAGATTACATTCATTATATTAGCATGGATATAATTTTGTTAGATTATGTCGCGGTATCCGGCTGAATAGAATATACCACTCTCATTTCTTACCAAGGTGTCATAAGAGGCGACTAAGGTAAGTCGACCTGCCGTGTGGTATACGGTTGAGTAGAATATACCACCCTCTTTCTTACGGAGGGGTCGTAAAATACGACTAAGGTAAGTTGACGTCGGGCAGACGGCTGGTCCTAAAATACGTGGCAAAATCTGGTGACGTGTTTGTAACATGTTGTGCCCACCCTACTTAGAGGGGGATACAGGCAGGAAGATGATGATAGTTTTTTTAAGTTTATTTGTTTTAATTTTTGTAAGTTTAAACAATATTGTTTTTGTATTGTTACACATATCGCCCCATCCGTTAACACATGTTTTATGTATAAACATAGAACATCTTACTTTATTCTCCTGATGGGGCGATATACATATAGAAATATTGTCATACTGCTTTTTTATTGCATTTATTGCGTACCCCTCGCCGTCTGCCACCCCTTTGGAACAATGCGTAGCTGTACTCGTAACAGATGTTCCTTTAAATTTCTTGTCCTCAAAACTGATAAAAGTATATTCAGAATAGTCTTATTTCTTACTTCGGCGATTCTATGTGTAATATACTGCATACTTCATCCATTTTGAACGTGTCCAGAAATAAATCCATTATACGATTTATATTAACGTATCTTAAATATAAAAGTGGGCGAGCTGATATAATGAAAAGTCACGAAAACTGTCAAATACAAATGTTCTAATGCCTTTTGGATTGACCTAGAATGTGATCGCAAATGTATCTTGTGATGTTATTTATCTTCTATTTGTCAATGCTGTACTATTTTAACGACGAAGGCGATTGCTAATTAAACAAACCTGCAAGGATTCTGGACAACATGATATGTTTTTCATTGCCAGTATTACAACAACTAATACAAACCACCGGTTTTGCTAAAAAAAAATTGATACCTTTTTTAATATGTATATTGACAAAAGTAATGAACCTCATCTGCCGTGAGGTATCCGGCTGAGTAAAATAGACCACCCTCATTTCTAACCGAGGTGTCGTAAAAGGCGACTAAGGTAAGTCGACCCGCCGTGTGGTATCCGGCTGAGTAGAATAGACAACCCTCATTTCTAACCGAGGTGTCGTAAAAGGCGACTAAGGTAAGTCGACCCGCCGTGTTGTATCCGGCTTAGTAGAATAGACCACCCTCATTTCTTACTGAGGTGTCGTAAAAGGCGACTAAGGTAAGTTGACGTCAGGCAGGCGGCCGGTCGTAAAATAACAAGCCAAAACATGTAGCAACATGTTTAAAATATGCTGTGCCGACCCCACTTAGTGGGATAAAGGCAGGAGAATGATTGAATGAATGATTATGATGAAATGTATATTATGTATATAGTAAATTAAGTATTTCTATCATTACCTTTGTAGTTTGGAAATTTGAAAATTAAAGCCTACTTAAATTATAATGACTGTAGTAAGCTTTTGTCGTCATCCTCTCACCGTAGGACTTCGACTGCTAGAAATCGATATGTTTAAGAGATTTCATTCCTTCGGTGAAGGAAAACATCGTGAGGAAACCTGCATATCTCTAGAGAATTCTAGGGATATGTGTAACCTACCAATCCGCATTGGAGCAGCGTGGTAGGTCTTAGCTCCAATCCTTCTCTCCAAAAACGGAGAGAGGAGGCCTTAGCCCAGCAGTGGGCATAGTAACAGGCTGTTACTTACTTAAGAGATTTCAATAGTAGGTATAGTATATCAAATAGATAGTAGAGTATATCAAGTAAACGCTCATAGCCCTGGCAATTACCAAAGCTTTAAAGACCGCCGAGGACAGAAAAATGTGGAAAAGCATAGTGCATGCAGTGATCAGCAATAATAATTCCATCTAGACATGGCGCAAGAAGATATTTTTAGAGATAGGACCAACTTTAAGCCCTTCTCGGTATACCATTATCATTACTTTCATCGATTTATAAGCTATTCTTTATAGTTTTCGACGACGTCACTGCACTGTCTATGATGTTTCTAGTGATCTTCTAATTGCTTATTTAATCACTTAAATATACTCGTTATATAGTTTACTATATAATTCTAAGTATTCTCTTGAGACCTGTAGTTAGTGACTACACTTCAGTAGATAATTTACTTATTGCTAACAGCTAGGCTAAAAGCCTCATAATTGGATTAAAGTGTGATGATTTTAGCCCCACGAGCCCTTTAATAATAAGCGAACGTAAACCTTAAAGGAATCAATGCCCTGTTCATCGGGTTTCTAGATTTAGAGGTCACTCAGTGAATCAAGAAGTTTACCGAACTGAGCTGAACTAACAACAATAAATAAATAGTATAAATAGCAATAAATATATAGGAGACTTACACACACGGTCGTCCATCCTCGTAACATGATATTTGTGTTATGGGTGACGGACAACTGGTGAATATACTAGATATATAATTTTAAATACATACTTAAATACAAATGCACATCCTGGCTCGAAGAACAAACAAATTGTTTGTAGAAAATGTTGGCCTTCGGCGGGAATCGTACCCGCGACCCGCGGAGCTGAAGGCAGGGTCAACGAGCTTCTCACTGCGCAAATAGGCCAGTATACCAACACAATTCAATTATATCAGTTTGTAATTACTATACAAAATTATAAATGAATATTTATCGATTTATGATTATGACAATACTTACTTACAAAGATTTACTTTGCGTTCTATAACTGTTAGGCACCAGCTAAGTATTAAATTCGAAGTTATTAGTAAAAGTATTCGAAGATTTAGCCTTTATTTGAAATTCGCACAAGAGAAAATTAAAGTTTGGTAGCTTTGACCATTCGTTTAAGATAGCCAAGCAAATTAGTACTATTTATCTATAATAGTGATAAATGAGAGCAAAAATTCATTAAAGGAAAAAATTAGATTAGCAAAATAATCATTTAAATTTTAGTTTTATTAAATTTTAATCAACATTTTAATATACTGCTTTTATAATATATTTTTTTATTTTATTTTAATGTCATTATGCTATTTTATTATGTATTCTTACTTGTAAGCAAATATTTTATCAAGTAAGTAATAATAAGCTTTTTTTAATACTTAAACAAAAAAAGTACATAAAAATAATAATATTTATAAAATGAGGAATATATTTAATTACTGGTTATTTAGTGAAATATGTTGAAAATTAGAAAGATTAAATTATCGGACTTTAATTGCTGAAACGAAACTATTTGTAATTATAAAATTTAATTTTTTAATTTATAATTGTAAATTGTAGTAATGTGTATTGATTTATTAATTGATAAAAGGGGAAAAAAGATAGAAAATTATAAGTTTATTTGATTATTTGAAACTAATCTTTCACCACCATTATATTCTTGCAATTTTTAATCGTACAATGTTTTAACGGACGGACCGTTCAGACTATTTCGTTATATCATTACTCACGAAGGTCGATTCGTATTTTTTCGAGTTGAAATGCGGCGACGTTATTGTTTTTCTTTAAAGCCGTTCGTGAATGACTCTCAATGATTCACTTTTCGAAACGTTTCAAGCATAATTCCACGAGGAAAAGATCATCATGTTTTCGTTGTAATTTCACGGTATTTTAATATCAAACAAAATATATCAATACCATACTTCTTTGGAAGATCGCAGATTTACCACGAAGTGGTCACGGATATTGTTTTAGCAATTTTTTGGCTAAACAAACAAAATTACACTAGGAGTTCTCCTAGTGTAATTTTGTATTTTGTATGGGTTGGCTAGTTTAGTAACTAATTTTATAGGACTACTGGGTAAACCATAATACTATGGTAATCTAGTTAAGAATTTATGGATTTATATGGACAATACTTTGAGTTGGTCGCATCACTTAAAAGAAGTGAGTAGGAGGTCTTTCGCAGCTTTGAGTTCTTTACGTCGATAACGTTATCTTCTTCCTATTCCTACCAAAATTATGCTCGCACAGACTTTGCTTCTTCCTATATTTGATTACGCTGACACGAGCTATATAAATTAACCCAAGACCAGTGAAATAAACTTGAGAGACTCAGATTAGAGAACATTACAAGAACATTATGAGAACATTAGATTCATATTTAATTTACGTAAATATGATCATATTTCCGGATTTCGTGCTCGTTTCAAGTGGTTAACAATCCGTTTTCGCCGAAATTTATATTGTCTTTCTGTTCTGTACTCTATTTAAAGAGTCCTTTTAAATTTTTGGCCTGGAAGAATTGTTTCTTCTTAAAAGTTGTGAAAATATTAAGATGTTAGTAAATGATACAGTGTTTTTTTCATTTAGCTTTAGTCATTCGTTACTAGTTGTCAATTTTAAAATTATGAAAAATTCTGTATTCAGATATAAAAAATACAAAAAGGTTGTTTGGTTCACAATAAAAACATCTAAGATCGCCCTTTTCAAGAGTCCTTTATTTAGCAAGAGCCAAAATATAAAGTAAATAAGACATCGACATAAACATAAATATCTTTATTGCACTTCCGTGAATTACGAGAACGTTCATAAATTCATAATTATTTCAGCAAAAATATTTACCTTCCATTGATTCCTGCAATATGTTCATGTTATCATTGGCATTATGGATTCGCCGTATTTATTGCGTGTGCGTTGCAAATTTGCAAGTAACTCGATATTTCAGATGTCGAAGTGTCAATAGACCGTTTTGTTCCTTTATCGACTATTATTAATAGTATCGTTGCTCTAAATGTAACAACGCATAACGTATTTTCCCTTAACTGTTAAATATGTACTTAGTTTTCTAACTGACACTTGTACTAAGGAAACTTGGGATCATTAACACACAATGATTATGATAAAAAGTAAGACACTACACTATTATATAATTAGTTATAGTAAAATGTACACTGCGGAAAGGCGGTCTTATTACGGTAAGTAATCTCTTACAGACAACCTTTTTTGGTGAACTGAATTATAGCAAAAGAATGTGGGAAGGTGCAATATTTTTTTTTATCTTGTATTTTTAGTAACTACATGTTAGCATTCAACAGTATTTCATCTGAAAACATGTCTGATCCTTATAAATATTTAATAATGCTTAGTATTCGAGATTACACGCCTGTATTTAGAAAACATTATTTAGAGCATCAATTTTACAATTTCTGTACATCTAGTAGTCTTAGTGAACGGTTAGGAAAAGGTCTTACAATCAAATCAATATCACAAGATAATCTCGAATAGTTGTTAAATCAAATTGTTTACAGTGCGCACGTATACTTTGGAATTTCCCTACTCTAACCTCCGTTAATATATATAACTTATATATGTATATAATATATAAAGTATGTTTTAAAATGTGAATAGTACGTTTATAAAATAAAAATTTTACGTGATGGAAAGTAAATTATTGGAAAGTACACATTTGGAAAGTAAATTATTCGTTTAAAAAACCGTTTAAGGAACACGTTACTAGAACCGTTTCTAGAACTTAGATCTCTAGCATATTATATTTGCTTACATTTAAAATGAAGTGCAGAGAATATTAATCTCTTCAACATTTCTAATAAACGATCTCTCCACACGTACGATGCAGTCTGTGAAAGCTTGGCTAGATTAAAAAGTGTTCGGGTATCAAGGATCTTTTTATAAATAAGATTTTATTTCCGTGTGAAGTGGTATAATATCATATGTTAATGTTATGCTATCGTTGAAGCGACATTGAGACGGAATTAATTTCTTGTCTGAGCATTATAATTGATTATAACTGTTTGACATATAAAAAATGCAATTCTTTATTATTCTAAAACAGTAATAAATGTTTTTTCATGTAATGTTGTTCTTCAAGGTTAGGTGTGACAAGGTATGTAAAATACAAAATGTTACATCTCAGAACTCCACGGCCATCTGTGCCCTTAAAATTATTTGGAACTACTAAAAGGGAACTATTCTAAGCCGTAACTGACAGTAGAGTCAACAGGATCCCGCAGCGAAATTAAATTAATTAATTATTTCTGGTTACAATATTGCAGAAATCTTCTAACTATAGTAATAGATTTTGTAAGTATAATAAAAGAAGAAAAATTTGCTCCAAAATGTATATATACAAATTTAGTGCTTATATGTTTGCGGCCGCTCGAAAATTATTAATATGTTTACTTAAAATTAAACGTTGAATTTTTATAACTTTACGTAAGCTGTGATAGCCAGACGGTGTGACCGTGTGACTATTTCAAGGGGATCACGAGTCCAAACCCCGGAAGGCTGTGTTTTTTTTATTAAAACTTATAGAATAAGATCCCAGAGTCGTACGACAACTTATTTTCTAAAGCACAGATCGTTCAATTCTAAGTAGTCTTTCATTTACTTTTAATTCCTGCATGTTTCTTGAACTTGCCCGGTGACAGTACAGATACCAGTTGAGAAATGCAACTTAAAATCAGAGTTATTTAACTTAAATTATAATGACAGATTTTTATATATTTTTTGTAGAATATAACTCTGATGTCATATCGGAGAAGTTAGACGCTTTCCATGGACCAGAACTATTGTAAGACGCTTTAAAGCTCTACGAAAAAATTAATTACTTTATTTATTTTTAAATGCGAATGTTGTGTTCTTTCGCTCATCATTATATTAAATTGTTTTACTTTGACGCGTATGCGTATTGTGCTCTCGCGCTCATACTCGTGGCTGACTAATTTTTATGTTTAGGTGATGTTTGGTCATTGCAATTTGTCTGACTGATTTAATATAACTTTGTAATAGTTATCTGAATGATATAAAAGTCATATATAAAAGTCAGACATTTATATATTATACAAACTGTTTATATATTACAAACTGCCATTGTGCAAAGTATGATTCGTTACAATTAGACTTTATCTCTAGATAATGAAAGACTTATCATCTCTAATCTAATTATCTCAACTACGGCGGTGTCTTAAAAATACTGGGAAAAAAGCCATTCGGAAAATACTAGGAAAAAAGGCATTCTTCTCTGTCGTGTATCTCAATACTTAAGTCTCTATAAAGTTGCGGGCAGTTGAGTTGAGAAGCAAAATATTCTTATTACAATATTCACTCTAATTTTGTTTACTATGTAGAGCAACGTAGAGGCCGCAATAACTGAATGGTAACGGAATCATAAATTTTTTCCGTAGTAAATGTACGAGTATCTCCGACCCACGTGTGTGCACGATGGTGCAACGCTTCAATGAATATGCTGCAGCATTTACATGAATTGAGGAAAACTTTAAACAGCCTAGATTTACAATATATAAATAAATAACTATATGAGATACCTACAAACACGGTCGTCCGTCCCCAAAGTAATTAACTTAGTACTTGTGTTCTGGCTGACAGACATCTGGAAAATATATACATATATGTTGTTAATATATACTGAATTACACCTATACACTCAGACTCGAAGAACCAACAAATTATATTTAGAAAATTTTGGGCCTCGGCGGGAATAATAACCCGCGACCTGCGGAGTCAGGGTTACCGAGGCGGTCGGTGCATCTGTGCTCACGATGCATCGCTAAGCGAAGGAAGGCTTCTCTTTTGAGAGATCCCTTACCGAAGGAGGTGTCTCTGGAATCAGAGCGGCTGTTGGCAATAATGTGTACAACAATACCCTGTCCTTGACATCAGTGACTAGGTGGAGCACACAGGTCGTCATATATATGATACTACATGAAACAAAAGTTTAAAAAAACCACTCGTATTATGTTTTTATAAAAAAAATAATATTTGATATCATTTGAACGTATATACCGACGTCGATCCGAAGTATTATCACGTGATAGCTTAAAAAAAAAATTTTAGTTTTCTTTAAATAAAAAAAAATATTTTGAATTTTATTGTATAATGCAATTTCAACCACTTACTACAGCATTCTTTCCTTTTATTGCAAAGATTTCATAAAACAAACGGACTATTGTCTTCGCGTGGGCTAAAAGGTCCAAAGATAATATTTTACGGTAAATGTTTCTCACTTAAAACACTTAAAGATATTTATGTCAAAGGCGAACTTAAGAATATAGACTATCTAAAGGTTAATTGCAATGTTTTCAAGGTGGGAAGACATCTAAATGAAATCCTTAAGTTTAGTGTTAGATTTAAGATTTGACCTTTACTGTTGACCTATTATCAATATTAGTAACAGCCCGTTATTATGCCCACTGCTGGGCTAAGGCTCCTCTCTAAGACCTACCATGCTGCTTCAATGCGGATTGGTAGGTTACACATATCCCTAGAATTCTCTAGAGATATGCATGTTTCCTTACGATGTTTTCCTTCACCGAAAAGCGTGAAGGAGTCGCACGATCTCACCGCTGGGCTATCACAGCTCGAAATTATTATTGTTATCAACCGATGACGGTTGATGGTTTATAGTATGATGATGATCATCATACTATAAACCGTGTGGTATCCTGCTGAGTATAATAGACCACCCTCATTTCTTACCGAGGTATCGTAAAAGGCAACTAAGGTAAGTCGATCCGTCGTGTGGTATCCGGCTGAGTAGAATAGAACACCCTCATTTCCAACTACTAACTAAGACTAAGGTAAGTAGACGTTAGGGAGGTGGCCGGTCGTAAAAAGCGTAGCCGAGTCATGTGACAACATGTTGTGCCGACCCCACTTATAGTGGTATAAGGGCAGGAGGATGATGATAATGTTATACTATAGACTTCATAGCACGATATTTATGCACGCAAATCTATAATTCATAGTATACTAAGAGTTATTCTTAGCGCTATAGATTAGTCGTGTTGCAAATCTTCACTTCGTATCCATTGTTCCTCTAATTCTTCTAATAGTAAATTTATCCCTGTTTAAGATAAATTTACTATTAGAATTTCTGTAACGGATGATGTCGAATGTCACCGTATAGAATGGAAGAATACAAAAGCATCACCCATGGTGCGAAATACGGAGGAACAGGCGCAGAAGCAGGACTAGCGTCCAGGGCCATTTAATGTACCATAGAATTGCGCAAATATACTGTAATGATAGGATGATATATAGCAAACTTATATAGCTTAGTGTTCTGCGATAATTAGCTGATTACCTTATCGCGATTGTATCGCGGATTATAGCAAAATAATTTTATTATTACTTTTGTATTATGGATCTCCGCAAAGTAACGCCTAATTCTATAAATTATGATTACCTTAATTAAATGAACTCTGTTCAAGTACAGATTTAAAAAAAATGTCCAAGAATACATTACTTTCTGTAAGTGAAAAAATGTGCAATGTTAAAAGTTTTACAGGCACGATAACAAAACTACTTTACTATAATCCGCACGGGTTAAGCGAATCCATGCAAAGCTAATGTGTACATTATACATGCAGGACAAGCCACAACACGCACCCCAAGGCTCCTCCACCAGCAACAAAGCACACAAGCAGCACACACACCCACCACCACAACAATCTCGACGATCGTTTCGCTCGGCAACCGAAGCATCATCAGGAGGATAGGCTCCACGACAAAATCGTAATGCATTACGATTTTGTCAGCGAGATTGTTGTGGTGGTGGGTGTGTGTGCTGCTTGTGTGCTTTGTTGCTGGTGGAGGAGCCTTGGGGTGCGTGTGGTGGCTTGTCCTGCATGTATAAGGTTCGTAGATTTTGCCTGCTTCATACACATTAGCTTTGCATGCATTCGCTTAACTCGTGCGGATTATAGCGAAGTAGTTTTTTATAGTGCCTGTAATATGGAATTCCGCAAAGTAACGCCTGCTTCTATAAATCAGTTAAAAGTTTTGCTTGTGTATGACGCTTTTGGATATTAATAAGCTGTTAAAGTTGTTATGTACTATTATTTTATCTTCAATAAAAAGTTCTAATTGTCGGTTTCAAGAATCTTACCCGCAAGCAAACTTATAAAGTAATTTTTTAAATGTAACTTTTATATATTTAGAACGAAAATATACAAGCTATCTAGCTTAAATTACTAACCTGCTAGTACTTTACAAATCATGCCCATGTGAAACGGTCATAAGAATCCTTTGCTATGTAATAATGAATGTAATAGATATATTTCATAACATATCATTACAAAATACCTTTCTTTTTAATATAAAAAAATATATAAAAAAATAAAACATCGTTTAAAACAGAAAGTTTACAATAAATAGTAAATTTCACACTACTATTAGCAAAATCCGATCTTTATGTATTTCCCATATTCTCCACAAACATTCTTTGGGATCTGTACGCGGAAATGTCGAAATGAGTTGTCCCATTTCGACAGCGTTAGAGACATGTGAAAACTAAGAAAAATTTTCATACAGATACTGGATGAGTCATATTGTTGTTTTGCGTGGCATTCTCTCATCTTTATACATTCGGTGATATTAAATGTGTCGTGTCAAACTTTTATTTTTGCATTTAATTGTTTGAAGTAGAAAAGTATGAAATTTTAAACATCTCGTAATAATAAAAAGCGACAGTCATTTATCTTGTAGAATTGTATATAAGGGATGTAAGAGAAGTTGTAGTGCATCCTCTCATTGTTTGCAGTTGAGAGGACAAACGGACGAGGCTTTGGTGATGTATATATATAGACGTCTATTCGTAAAAGGATGCCGCGTGGTATCCGGCTGAGTAGAATAGACCACTCTCATTTCTTAACGAGGTGTCGTAGAAGGCGACTAAGGTAAGTTGACCCACCGTGTGGAATTCGGTTGAGTAGAATAGACTACTCTTTTTCTTACCGAGGTGTCCTAAAATACGACTAAGGTAATTTGACGTCAGGCGGGCGGCTGGTCGTAAAATACGTAGGCAAATCATGTGACAACATGTTAACATGTCGTGGCGACCCCATTTAGAGTGGGATAAGAGCAAGAGGATGATGATGTCTATTCGTAAGAGGGCCGTTTACGTTTACATTTTTAACAATATGTATATTTCTTTGTAAATATAAACAAGTATAATAGTTAAATCAATTATTAGCTAACGAAATAAATAATTTAAATATTCAATGTAAACATCATTCGTAATCGTAATGCAATAATAAAGGCAACTTTATAAAAAGGACGCTTGCAATATGAAAATGAAATCCATACAAATATTATAAATGCAAAAGTCGGTCTGTCCGTGTTTCGCTCTTAATTCGCTGGAATTCGGTGCTATTAGAGCTTATACACCGGCAAACGTTTAGTTCATATAAATCCCAATTTTCTATCAAGAATAAAAAAAATGCTTAATAGGGTGTAACGCTTAAGTTAAACGCAAATGCGGGGGGAAAACTAGTATTACCTTCAGGAAATATTTTCATAATGTTATCTACGACTGAACAATTAGGAGCTTGTGGTTAAAAACCTTTGAGTTTTAGTAGAATATATAATCTTGATTTTATAACTGATGTTCAGTTTCGTCAACAACTAGACATAGAGATACAATGTCCTATATATTTACCTCAAACCACGCGAATACACTCGGATGCTAGCAAATGGATTACAAATATTTAAATTCGAAGATGTACGACCGAATAGAGGTAATAAAAAGCACGTAATAAAAATATTATCATTGTCTTTGCCTTAGCTATTCCATATTATATTACTCCACGTTATTGACGCATATAGAATAGACGCGAAGTGTTCTCGCATTCAATAGGCCCTTGGAGGCGCGGTCTGAGGCGAGTAAAATATCTCGAAGGTTACCGGATTATTTTCATCTCATATTACTTTCAATCAATAATCAATAACCCTATAATAATCAAACAATGAAGCTATAAGTTATAACCAATAAGTCCATCACCCATGACATCTATTAGGAGTGATAAAAGCTCGGTAGGTAATATTTAATTAATAATAAAAGCATTTATTCTCCACCGTGTGGTATCCAGCTGAGTAGAATAGACCACACTTATTTCTTACCGAGGTGTCGTAAAAGGCAACTAAGGTAAGTTGACCCACCGTGTGGTATACGGTTGAGTAGAATAGACCACCCTGTTTTTTACCGAGGTGTCGTAAAATACGACTAAGGTAAGTTGACGTCAGGTAGGCGGCCGGTCATAAAATACGTAGCCAAATCATGTGACAACATTTGTATCACAAATAATTTATAAAATTAGACGTTACTTTGCGGAGATCCATAAAACAAAAGTAATAATAAAATTATTTTGCTATAATCCGCGATACATTTTTATCACATGTTGTGCCAACCCCACTTAAATGGATGATGATTTAAAGCATTTATTCCGTTATGGTGCTAATAACAAGGAGTTATTATAACTAAAGTAGGGAAGCCAGCCTAAAATATGCCATATTACCTTTTATTTATGTATATTACAATAAAGAGAAAGCAAATGAGGGTGTATCTATCGGTCTCTCCTTTTTAGGCGTGATTAAACAAAGATGTAGAATACGATTTTCATATTCCCTTTCATTATTTATTGTGTCACTGTCACTTACAGGGCTGCCTATGCTCCCCTACTCTAATATGGTCGTAACTAGTAAATAGTAATAACAAACTGACATTTATCTGTTAAATGCTTTTTTCTTATCATTCTTATATTATATTTATAAGTTTCTTACGTTGTGTCTTTAAGACTTAAGCCTTGAGGTTTCAGAAATAACAATAATTTATTTTAGAAGATTGTGCACGCACGTAGTAAGTGCTTAATGGACTTTGTTTTTATCTCTAGTTTCCCAGGAAGAGTAATAAAAAATGAAAGTGTTTTCTTTTCAACAAGTCAGGAGTTTTATAAACTATTTTCCTCATATAAAAAAGTAGACATCACATTATATTATAGCAGAAAATTAAATTACATATATCATGAATATTTTATTCTATATATTTTTTATATACATATGGATAACCATATATTTTTAAACATTTTATATACATATGAAAAACCATATGTATATAACCATACCATATATATAAATATATGGTATGACTATATACATATGGTTTTTCAAATTGCTCTTTTTGAATGTGCTGACACGAGTACTAATTTTTAAACTACAATTAATAGTCTGTGTGAACAAAAAAAACAATAGATTTAATAGTATTACAATACATCTGAAATATAATAATATCTTACTGAAAAAATAAAATTATAACGCATACATAAAACATCTATATATAGTATATATAGTCAGTTAATATATATATATATATATATATATATATATATATATATATATATATATATTCATTCATATTACTTTTCAAGCTTTAAAAATTTAGAATCCCCCGTAGATAATTTATAGGTAATAATTCTTACTACGAATAACTCAAACTTGTTCGGATAACTCGTGCGTAAAACGCTATTTTTAAGATGGCCCTAATTGACTACACGTAAAGTCTATGTAATATGATTTATGAGCTAAATTAAAAATCTGTATATCACAATAACACATTTGTTGAGTTAATACGCCTATAATAAAACATGCTACTTCGAAAATATTTTATCTATGTCAATGTCGTAGTTTATGCCTCCTTGACGTAGGTGTACACAAAATACGATTTTAAGTATGCTTTTGATACAAATCTTATATCGAGAGGCCAACTTTTCTTTGAACTTCAATGTCAAACATGCTTAAACGACTGTTTGACTATTTCGTCTCAGCGGCATCAGTAAAATTACAGTTGTAAAGTGTAACTGGGTAGATTCCATAGTATATTAACTTCGTACGCATACTTGGCACGGAGCCAACTGCACTCGCGCCGGATGCTTTTCGATCTCAAGAATTTGAAACCGAACTTTGCCGCCGTCTTGCGCCCGAAACATAGAAAATAAGATAACATAGAAATAATATAGAAACTAATAAAATATAATAATAATATAGAAAATAATAAAAGAAAAACATAATAACATAGAAAACAAGGAAAATTTTCAGTACTGAAAACTTTAATTATGGAAACCAGCTATTTTCTAAACATGACACCTTGCTTGTGTAGTTGGGAGTAGTATCGTAAACGTTCAGTGTTTTATGGAGTTCTTTAATCTTTCTCAGTCTTGCTGGAAACCCAACTATGCTATTTCACCGATCTCATGGATTCAAAGCCAGACTTTTGGATTGTAATTTTTTCATAAGTTCGTAGTTTTATAGCACACTAAAGTGCTATCGTCTCATGTTAATGTAGAAATTAGAAGCTTCCCCGAAGCCTTAAAATGTCACCGGTCAACCAGCTGAAATCAAATAAATTTCGCCTATAGACGGAATATGCAATGTGAAGTACCGATGAAAGTTTGGTCCCAAAGTGTTGAGTAGCGATCTCATTAGATGCAAAGATAATTTCGATAGTGTCGCAGTAATCGTTGGATTCAACGAGCACAAGAACGTCTAGCGCTTAAATCTCTTTAAGAGATTAGCAGTAAATGCCCAATGTTTAAAGACAAATGAACGATTTTCTTTTTTTTATTTACTGTACATATTACATTCATTTATCAGTGGTTTCAGTAAAAAAAAGACTAAAAAGTTCAAGGACATAAGGATTCATTCATCATTATTTAGATCTAATTTAGGACTGCATACTTGTTTGATAATATACTTGAATGATGATATATTTATTCTTCAAGAATTATTTCGAAACTGCGCTTTTTAACAGTTTTGATTAACCGCACTATATCATTCTAGCAATCGAATACACATTTCAAATTAGAAGGAAACGATAACAAATGAAAATATCAGACTTGCGTCATAGAAGTATTTGAATTTGGAAAAATTCCTATTTTCTATTTTAACTGAACTCCATTAAAACTAATGCAAATTTTATGATAAAACGCAAAACGTGTCGAAAATGCCGAGATTCTGGTACAGTTTGTGTTTATGAATAAACTGATGGATCGTGCGCTGAATTCATAAGATGCCCTGACATCGAAGATCATTGACATCGCAGTATATTAAACGTTCGAGATCTTCTCTTCCCATTCATAACATTTTATACCTAATGTATCTTCTGACAAATATATGGGTCTTTGTCGACATAGAGTCATTCATCATTATCATCATCATTCTCCTACCCCTATCCCACTCTAAGTGGGGGTTTTGGCTAGTTATTTTTAGTTAAGAAATGAGGGTGGTCTATTCTACTCTGGATACCACACGGCGGGGCGACCTACTCTTTCATTTATTTATTATTAATAATACTTAAATACTCTAATCGATAAAGCGCAGCTTCTGTAATTTTGAATCAAAAAGAGGAATTATATTATTCGTTTTAAGTAGCACTTTAAGTAAAATTTCTGGTTCGCTACTATTTATTATGTTTGTAAAATTAATTTTCAAGTCAATAAGGAAAACATTCATGTTTGGTTGCTATAGCTATTCGTCACATGTAAAGAACTCGGAAAACCATAAGTTCATAAGCGGACAGATTTTGGCTAAATGCGTCGTAAGAAACAGAGTAGGTTTGTCGTGGTATTTACGCTTTTGGTGACAAATGGGACTGGGGACCGATGATGTCTTGCAGCAAGACGCCGACTGCTGAGTCCGGCAGAACACGCGGCGATTAAAGCAGAACAGAGACTAATTATAGCGTTAATAATTTCATCTTTCATATAAGTAGAAACAACGATCCAAGGACTTTGAGAATTATGCACGGACAAAGGCTTTATTTTAAAAGTGTGTCATTTACCTTAATTGCGTACTGAAAGGATGTTTTGTTTGTTTGAAAATTTTTAATTTAATACTACTAATAATACTACTTAACTCGTGATTGTTAAATGGTTACAACACGTAATAATTTAAAAATATGATAATAATATTTTTCTTTAATCCGCACTTAGAGAAAAAAAACCATTTAGTGTATAATTTGTTTTCATACATTTAACATGAAGGATTCGCAAAACGCGTGCACTATAAAAAAAATCGACACCAGCACCACTAGACAAAACTAGCAGCGCGTACATTCAATACCACAATCTCAAAAATCGTTTCGCTCCGTGTCCGAAGCATCATCAGGACTACACGACAAAAACGCACAACATTCCGAAAAGGGTTACGACATTGACAATCTACATTTAGCATTACTTTTTTTCGAATCGCGAATTCTAGGAAATATTTTTTTATAATTACTTTTGTATTGTGGGACTCCGCAAAGTATCGCTTAATTCTATAAATGATTGTATTACCGAGTTGTCTATAACGCAGCTGTCTTATATTTTACATATTAAAGAGATATTACGAGGAATTATAACCAACCATTTTTTTAAAATTCTGCATACACGTCACTACACAAAATTAAATAAACACAGCATTGTTACACAGAATGATATTGAATTAAATTCTAACAAAAATAAACAACACATCCAGACGTCAAGCTCAAGAATGTAGTTACTTCATCATATACGTTTATTTGCATTATTATTAATATTTATTTTAGAGAAAAAAATGACAGCGATCTTGGCGGACGTCGTGGCAGCTGTGTCTCATACCGCTAATTGTGCCGTAAGGCATACCGCGGATGTTTCACCATCTTACGACCTTTGACGAACATTTGTCGGTACTAATGTTCAATGACTTAAATGTTGTATCTCATTTCTACAAGTCACTAATAATACGCCCCGGCTACGCATGCAAGTAATTTACTAAATAAAGAAAATAAGAAATTTCGCTATAAAATAATTATAATATTATTAAAAGAAAACGAGTTTATTACATAGGCAAATTCTCTGTATCGTCAGTAAAGATGTGATGACCAAATAAGCACGTGATGAAAAAGGCTTCGCAACTTTAAAGCTCCGGTAGGCTAGCGCTTGTCATAATTGATATTTACAATTCAAAAGTAATGAAAATATTATTTCCTATAATCCGCGATAAAAGAAAAAAATATGTAATGCTAGTAAATGTAGATTGTACTATCCGTTACCATACTTGATACATGTAGAATTTGTAAAACTCAAAAATTAACGAGCACTGAACACATTCACTGCCACAATCTCAACAATCGTTTCACCCCCATAACCAAAGCATCATCAGGACAAAATCGATAAAATCACGAAGCGACGCATCACCCAAGTTAGCAGAGTTATGCAATAATAACTTTAACCCCCACCGTTTATTTTGTCTCAATTCATCATGTTCTTTTAGGTAAACAAAAAAGAAGAAATACATACTACAAGCTACATACGTAGCTAATGTACATTCTTATTCATTGATGTTCGAATATTTGTCGTGAAGCCACTGGATTTAAAAACCTACCACAATAGGATGAAAATCGATCGTAATATTCCATTATCATCCATCTGGAAATATCTTTTTAGAGAACTCTCATACAAGTTTTAACTATTATGATCGCCTCGAGAAATTAAAGCCACGCCCACGTGTCAGATCATCTTATTTCATACAGTTTATACAAATCGGCATGACTTTGCGAACTTTAAAAGGCGTACTAAATATCAAAGGCACTTTAAAATTATCCTGCTCATAATAAAATGAGAGAGCGGAATAATTCATCATCCATAATATAAATTTAAATCAAAAATTAGTAAATACATAAATTATTAATTAAAAAATTAAATTTACTTTAAAATTTTATCATTTTTTTTCATTTTTACATACTCGTACGTCGTCAATCATTACATCGTTGATGTACAAACAATATCGCCGCTTCGAATACTCAAATACTATTATTTCAAAACTAAATACCGTTGCAAGTTGGCTGAATAATAAACATTTTAGCAAGAGACACGAATTTCATTAAATTATTTTTTTCAGCCAAGTTATATTAGTATAAGCTGCTCAAAAAAAACGTGGAAATTTAGGAAAATCTATGTATGTACACTTAGCAAGTGTAGGAAGGAAAAGCCGTTTTCATACTGCATACACAACAACAATATACACAAGCATACACATTCCGTAACCGAAACATCATGAGAGATAAGAGAAGAGATAAACTTCACGACAAAATCGCAAAGCGTAGCATCTTCCACGCAAGCAGTATTATATACAAATAGTTCAACCCCCACTATTGATGTTTCTCCCCTAAAACGTGTTTTGATTTAAATTATAAAATATTGATATTGTTCAATTATTCTCAATTTTACTTTTTTCAGAAGAAGAACGAGAAAAGGTTATCGAAATAATAAAACCTAACCTAATTAATCTGGTATCCTTTTTTGAAATTCAGAAGTTAGGAAGATATTAGCTACACCGTTGCACCACAGGGGTCCACTTAAGAGAAATTCGTAGTATATAAATCTTTATTTCAATTAGCGCTTCTACCGACATAAATTAAAAGTAACGAGGCTTAAATTGTATGAGATATGTCACTGTTTACATCGGAGAGTGTAGCCGCGAGTTGCCCGCGCGGCCTTAGACGAGGCCGCGCGCGACCTGAATTCGACACGCGGATGAACGGAACTGACTCATTGTTTTCAGTATTTGTAGCACAGTACTGAGGTTATATAGTAGTTTTAACTCAGTCGTTGCGACATACTAATCGTGAATAATATGCGGAGAGAGACTGGTAAGTGTCTTTCAACTACGCCTAACGAAACGGTAACTGTCGATAATCAGTTTTTCTGCTTGACAATTTTTAGGCGTTTGGAATTCTGATCTTCATTAACTATTAGGTGAAATATAAAATGAACGAATATATACGAGCACATTACCTATGGTTAATGTTTTGGAAGTATTTCTAGTATAATTTTTCTTACAAAGTTTTTTCAATTAAGTATTTTGTTAAGTTCAGGATTATTGCTAGTGCAATTTAATAAAAAGAATAGCCTGTTACTTACTATTCTACTGCTCGGGATAGGCAATCTTTCACCTTATTTGAAGAGAAGGATAGAGAAAAATCCCACCATGCTGCTCCAATGCGGATTGGAGCAGCATGGTGGGATTTGCCTCTGCTGTTTAATGTATACACCGAACTGATAATGCGCATTGTTCTGGAGGATTGGAGAGATGGGGTTACGATTGGTGGGAATAGAATTACGAATTTGCGCTACGCAGATGATACCACACTTTTTGCAACGAGTAAACACCACATGGAGGAACTCCTTAACAGGATGGAACGAGTCAGCCTCGAGTTCGGATTAAAGATTAATCGCAGCAAGACCAAGGTGATGATTGTAGATCGTGCTGACTGTAATTCGCCAGAAGTAACTGAAATAGCGAACTGTCAAGTAGTCCAATCCTACGTATACCTTGGAGCTTTAATATCGAACAACGGCGGCTGCATAGATGAAATAAAAAGGCGTATGGCGCTCACTAGAAATGCAATGGACAAAATGAAGAAAATATGGAGGAACAAAAATGTTACCAAAGCCACAAAGACCAGGCTCGTGCGAACCTTAATCTTACCCATATTTTTATACGCTGCAGAAACTTGGACAGTCCGGGAAATTGAGAGGAAGAAGATAGATGCTCTAGAAATGTGGTGCTGGCGAAGAATGCTTGGGGTAAGATGGACCGAATTACGGACGAATGTGTCGATACTCCAAGAGCTAGGCATTAAGCAGCGTCTGTTTTCCATGGTACAGTCCCGTATACTCTCATTTTTCGGACACGTTTCAAGACGGGGCAGCCAGTCCATTGAACGTCTCGTTGTCCAGGGAAAAGTGGAGGGCACAAGACCGCGCGGAAGGTCGCCCATGCGATGGACCGACCAGATCAAATCTGCTGTGGGTGGTTCGGTGCATGAGTGTACCCGAATGACTGCAAACCGGCGAAAATGGCGAGACATTGTGAAGCGCATAACAGCAGCTCCTACCAAACCCACTACTTGATGCCGATCACGACCGCTCTGTCAAGAGCGTTACGATTGAGAAGAAACTACTTTACTTTACTTATGCCATTTCTTTTCTTTTTCTCATGTAATATCTATAAAAATATATGAAAGGCTTTTAAATATAAAATGTGACGTGATGAAAAAATACGTGAAGTTTTGATAAAGTACAGTTGAATAACTCTGTTGTGATAAGACCTACACGAATTTACAGAATAAATTATATTGAGAGATGCTTTATTTATATGCCCTTTAACAAAGTGGGTTTAACGAAACTTAATTCATTATTTTTTGTAATATGAAACTTCGAAAAGAAGCCCAATTGTGTATAGTGATGTTTTCTTAAAAATCTCATTCTAAAGTTTAAATATTAAATTGACTGCCGGACACTTTATTACATCGACTATTAAAGGTAAACTATTCTTTACAATGATAGAGCAATTAAATAATATGTTGTCTATAAAAATTTAGTTAGTATCGAGGTATAAAGTACCCTAATTTAACGCCTTACATTTTATTAATTAATTAATTAAAACCAACAAAATTCATGAGTGTTACAGAGATTCATAAGTAGAAGAGCAACAAAACTCTAGTTTTTCTTATAGTTCGCAGCCTTCATAACATAGACGGCATTGACACAAGGATTACAATGTATTTAACTCAATTAAGTTTAATTTTTAATTAGGTCACTTTAATATTAAGCGTGCGATACGTGTATTGCGTAGTCCGTATGCACTTGTAAATCACGTGCGAGGCGTCGGAATATTAGTGTGCACGAGTAATGACGTAAAGATACCCAGCGGCGAACATAAACAATAAACAAATAGTACCTTACAGCGAATATAGGCCACCAGGGCGTGTCAAATGTTTGTCATTTTAAATGTGCCTGTATAAAGTAGCTCAAAATTCTGGATCAAGATATAGAATTTAATATAAACATTGAAACAACAAATCAAAAGTTTTGCTTCTTGAGTTCATTTTGTTACGAATTAAATAATTCTCTCCTGTCTTATTCAAGGATCAGCTGTTGGGCCACGAAACAGGAATTACTTCTATAACATGATATACGACGCTCTATGTTGGTAAATAGATATTAACGAACATTATTTATTGCGATGTATTTATGACCATAACCTTGAAATACACTCAAGAATATATTATAGAACCAAAGAAAGAAAATCAACAAGGATAAATTTTACAATGTAGATATAAAAATGCCATGGAAATTACAACCCATAATAATGACTTTCATTATTATGGGTTGTAAATAAGCTTAAATATTCAATTATGACTCTTTCCAGGGGATCATCGGTTCAAACTATTTTGTATAAAAACTTATATGCCTGATTGATATTAGAAATTTATCACACGATTTTCGCTGTTGGACACCATCTTGACGAAACCAGCATATTTCTAAAGAATTCTGGGGATTTGTGTAATCTACCAAATCGCATTGAGAGCAACGTGGTGTGTTTAAGCTCCAAACCTTCTCTTCGAAAGAAGAGGCCTATGCCCAGCACTTTCTAGCCATAACAGGCCGTTACCTACAGGCCGTTCAACATACATTGAGGAGCTTGTCATGGTTCCTCAATGTATGTTGATTATGGGCTACAAAACAAAATAAATATTTAAAAATACGTGTATGCGTTGAATTATAAAAGATACTAAAAAAGTTTTATTTTATTTATTATACATTTTGTAAACTAATTTATTAGAACAATTTAATACAAGATTTTACTTAAATACATAACAACGTCAAAGAAAGGTGTTAATAGTTTCATTTCAACGGTCGACCTGATTTCCTGAAGCACGTTTCAGCCTAAAGCGTTTATGAGCTTTCAAATAATTCTATTCACTTTATCTATGTATAAGGGCACGTGACTCATTATTATAAAACGTGCTAACGTACTCGTATACCAATATTAAAATAATCTTTTTAATAAATATTACACTTTATTGAAAATGGATTTGTTTATACACAGGTTTAAATAATTAAAGAAAAGGCCGTACCCGCGACTTCTTCAGAATGAGCTCTTCAGCCTAAACTTCAAAATATCCTCAATTTGTATTTTTTCTTATTATGTATTTTTTGTATGTATTTTTTCTTTTTCCTGAAGGAAAATTGGGAATATGTTAGTCCATGTGTAATCCCGGTAATATAAGTTTTAATTATGTAAAATTCCATCAATATCGCAATAGTGGCTTAGCTGTGAAATAGACAAGAAGACTTTCAAATCAAGTATTTTGGTATGGAAACACTTATACATAAACATAGCATATTAATTAAAGCATATTGTATATTAAAGTAAAACACTTTTGGTCACATGATTGCCCTGTGACGCCTTTCCTCATTGAATGACCATTGCATGTTTATATATTTATGTATTATACGTTTATTTATATAATTAAAATTTGATTAATTAAAAAGTTTTTCATTTTTATTATTTAGTATAGTGGTTTAGCTTTAAGAAAGTCTTGGCTAAACAGCAACAAGATCATTCGATTTCTCTAAATTATGTATAGAGTTTATAATTAATTTAAAGACCTATTATATGACAAGGAAAAGTAATAATTTCTTAAGTAAATTTATGCTTTTTAGTTTAAACTCTTTGTTAGTTATTTACAACGACATGAAAGCACCTTATATTCTCATGTCATTGCGGTATGTGACAGCGATGCATATATTGCAAATGACCGCACTCACTTTATAAAAAAAAGTAACGGCCTGTTACAATCCCACTGCTGGGAATAGGCCTCCTCTTTACGTTTCTGGAGAGATGGGTTGGAGCTAAGACCTACCACGCTGTTCCAATGCGGATTGGTAGGTTACATGTGTAACCTACCAATCTCCAGATTTCTCTAGAGATATGCAGGTTTCCTCACGATGTTTTCCTTCACCGAAAGGCGTGTGATAAATTGCAATTATCAATTAGACACATAAGTTTTAATAGAAAAATAAAAAAACAGGCACCAATGTGCCTGCCCGGCGTTTAACCCATGTCGTCTCTAGAGGGTCGCACGGTCTCACCGCTAGGCTATCACAGCTTTACTTTATACAATGGTGATAACGTATGTTACTCGTAAATTAAAGTTTTTCATATTAATTCTCAAAATTAATTAATAATAATAACTTATATTTTGTAAAACGAGAGCAAGCAAGTTAGTTTTAATACTTACCCCTTTTACTACCTCGTTGAGAGTGATATGTGACTTGAGACGATGGTCTGTCATAAATGTCGACATGTACAGGGTTTAATGGCTAAGGGCAAAAGTCATTGTTTGCCTTCATTAGTGTATTAGTAAACGTTTAGGTGGAGCAATGGCCACGTGTACAGGCTTTGGCATATTTCATTTCAAGGACCACTTTAAAGGATCTCTCAGTATTATATTCTTATGTTTATTGTTTTATTCTTGAATTAAATGTTGTTCCGAAAAAATACTAAAGCAAAGCATTCAACGACATTTAAAAATATGCTTACTTCAAAGGACTTCTGTATTAGTGTATTCAAATGAAATTATTTATATATTTGTAAGTTTGGGAATTTTCGCTTATCTTGTTAAGTGCGGTTATATGACATATATAATTTAGTTTAGGCAACGGCCGTTTACTATTATTAAGAAAAAACAAAGAATTATTATATTCTATTAAGAAAGTTTATAAAAAAACTTAATCTGAGGCTTAAACCTAAGAATCTTTAGTAATCCTTGATAATATTCTCTCAACATTTGACCATTAATAGGTATATAATTTGTTGTACACATTTTTTGATGTTAAACAGTTAATATAATTTAAAATGGGGCAGAATAGCATTCGAAAAATAAACGTATTTTCTTAACTTATTTTCATTTGATTTTTAATTAGATAAAGAATAACTATAGACTGTTTTAAATTGAGAAGGTAATGAATTTAAAATAGAATAACGTTCTATTAAGAACACGAAGTTAAAGTCGGGAGGGATTACAAATGTTCGCAGGTGAGGTTTTTGACCGAGCTCTTGACATCGTGGAGATTCCAAAGTGGCGCCCAACAAATTAGGGTGACAAGATTAAATTGTCACGGAAGAATTCTGAAGCACCCGATGACAGTTCGACTCGTTTCGTTCGCCATCACCTTTATCTATGTGTAGTTAAGACGTATCCAACGTAGCGAATGTACAGTTTTACGTTCCGTCTCTACGTACAGTATTAAAGCACTATTAAATTATTTCTAGTATGATCAAATGATTTTGTTTGGGAATAAGATGTTCGTAAGATGTTCCATATACTACTAAAGTTTCTTTAGTTATCTTTTTTTCCCAATAAAGGAGGGGAAGTCATTTATGACTTCCTGCAGAATTTTCCACAGGACACTCCGTCCGACTCCCTAGAACCCCTCCTCATTTCTTCTATCTCGACTACCTCTCACCGTAGCCTGTGTCCATTTCTTAGCCTTTCTTGGCCTTTTCTAAGTTTACTTCTTTCCCACTATATTACATATAACCTAATAAAACACAGCATAAAATGCTATATTCCAGAATATGTACCTAGTTAAACTAGTTAAATACTAGTATGTTCTTATTTTACTAAAAGTCGGATTCATTAAAAAAAAGAACCTGGAGTAGGATGCAAAAATAAACAACAATTTTCTTTATTCGCGACCTAAATATATCGCCGCAGACACTTGTATCAATTAATTCTTATTTACAAAACATTAACACCGAATTACACTCGTCCTTCCTAATGGAGATTAAAAACGATCAAAGATTTTGTTCTTATTAGGCATTACGAATTGATTAAGCGTGCGTCCTTTGATGCCATCAATAACGATCATATCGTAATGTGATTTTTGTGTTGTTAAGATGCATTCTTACGAAAATTACCTTATACAGTATTAATTTTATAAACTGTTCCTGAAAGAAAAATGTTGACTAAATCCCTGTAACAATTGTAAGTGGCAATTTTTTTAGATAATATTAGTCTACATACCATTTTTTTTTGTTAATATATGAAAATATAATAAATATTCTCTCTACTTTTTAGATTAAAAGTAAAAAGTAAAGTAACAGCCCGTTGTTATGCCCACTGCTGGGCTAAGGCCTCCTCTCTCCGTTTTTGGAGAGAAGGATTGGAGCTAAGACCTACCACGCTGCTCCAATGCGGATTGGTAGGTTACACATATCCCTAGAATTCTCTAGAGATATGCAGGTTTCCTCACGATGTTTTCCTTCACCGAAAAGCGTGTGATAAATTGCAATTATCAATTAGACACATGAGTTTTTAATAGAAAAACTATTGGTGCCTACCCGGGTTTGAACTCGTGTTCCCCTCGAAAGAGTCGCACGGTCTCACCGCTGGGCTATCACAGCTCTTTAGATTATAATTTATAATTTATGACGTATTAAATACAAATTTTATTTTATTTAAACAAAGTTACAATATTATTTCGGTACACTTACATTGCGAAGTTTTTGTAATTAACCATTAGTTCTAAACAAATGCAGATTTTACCTGACTGACTCTCAGTTCCACTCCACATCCTGGCATTCTGTAAACAAGGCTAATATAACTAAGGTGTCAAAGTGGTTCAAAATAGTGTGACAAGAAAAAAAAAGAAAGTGAAGCACTGACCATCTAAACAGACTATCTAAGTATAAAATATCTAAGTAGTTCGTCATTACGACCAAAAGTAAAAATTCAATTCTAATAAATATGAGACGAATGTAAAATAATTAGCATTTATATTTATTGTTCTAGCAAATATAATTATACTCTTGTCATTGAACCATTATGTATTGAGGGGTTAATAATTATCGTATTAGCGAAGTCGAGTGTCGCATTCTTGGAAGTGTCATTAATCACAGGGCGAGCTCAGCCGAGTGATTCAGCCCACTGGAAACCCGTGGGCGACAAGTAATCCCGTTTATTTTTACAAGTTCACTTGTGATACAATAAGAGTAAATTTAGGAAGTTTGTTACGTCCTGAGCTTATATATAAAACTTTCCTTTTTGGTAACGTGCGCAGCTTCAATACCTACTCTTTGACAAACTGGAACGAGTGATATAACAAAGCCAAGCCACTGTTTGGCGCCAAGAAGATTCTTTGATGCCCATAAACAAAAATGATGACAAAATGCACTTTGTGCGTACGCATTATCTTTGTTACCATTCTTCATCTCTGAGTTTCAAGAAAGCACCAGGTAAGAAATACTGGTTAAAAAAGCCAAGCCAAGTTTAACCATGTTCGCCATTTATTACTTTGCTGTGGCAAATAAAAAATTATCTGCTGAGACGTAAACACGAGTACGAAGGTTAATTAATTGTATACAAATCTTGGTTTATTGTTAACTTTGGTTAAACAATTACAGTAATATAATTTCCAAATTCGCAGCTTTTGATCAAAATTCTGGGATGTCTATAACTTGTATGACATGCTGTATCAAAGTTTTATTAAAACGTTTTGTTTATTGAAATAAATATTTACTAACTGCAACATCATATATACTCTTTTGACTGAATTAACCTCGAGTATATACACATAAGAAAAAATAGAATGAAAATTCAATAGTAATAATAAAATTATTTTGTTTTAATTATTATACAAAATAATTTTATTATTACTTTTGTATTATCGATCTCCGCAAAGTAACGCCTAATTCTATAAATTATGAAAATTCAATATTGGGTATGGGTAGTATGCTAACCTAAAGGTAATGCTACTAAAAGTAAACAATACAATTAATTATTGCAATTATTTATGGCTAGACTTTTAAATTATAAAATCAAACGTATTAATAATATAATAAACGCTACCAAAAAAATCATTTTGTTTTTGGTTTACATATACATGTAAATGGCGAACAAAAGTAAGATTTTAATGAAATTATCAGTCTGGGAGAATATCTTCGCAAATCATGCGAGTTTGTTTGGGTAAAATATTTCTTGCATTTCGAATATAGCCACTGTGTATTGTGTAATGTCTGTGATATATGATAAAAAGCAAATATTTATGCGTAATCAAGAAATAATTACACTGCATTTCTTTCGTTTGTTTGCGTATTTGGATTGTATAAAGGTATTGAAATTGTGAGAAGCGTGAAGAATAAATATTAAAATCACTTCCTCCTTCCTGTAAACTGACAACAAAAGCGTTGTTTATAACGAAATCGATTACACGAATCAGAGATAAATAACGACGAAATCGCATTAATTCACTTTAATGTTTCCAGATATTAGCAAAGTGTGTAACATAAATTATGCGATATAATGTCATGTAAGCTAAGTTAAATGCTACTAATACCTCTTTTTGGATTACCTATTGCAAATGTTTTTCCATAGGATTAAGATGAATCAATAATACCTACATTGGTTAAAACAAATCCTTAAAATCAACATGACGTATTGAAAAGAAATTATAAAACCTAAATATGACGCTTTAATAATTTAATGCTATTCTTTAAAAAAGCGTTGTTGTGTGAATAACAGTCATTCACAAATATCAAATTAACACAGAAGTCTATGTAGAAAACTTATTACTACCTGCTCTGGTCACGAATCTGAAACCCCTCAGTAAAGGTGACATATTCTCACTATTCGGCTAGCACAGCTTAAACATTTAAGTATTTGCTATAATGGCCAATACATTGATTATTTAAATACTTTTTTTTAATAAAAAAATAATTGATTTATCAATGAATGTTTCCACTAACAAAAAGATTTGAGTGAAATGACACTCGCTTTTCTACACTTTTATGGCTTTAGTTTTTTGTATCCATTATAATTTGTTGCTTGATTAAGTGGTTAAGCCTTTTCACTGTTAGCAATCAGTTAGACTGTAATAACTTTCATATATTGGAACTGAAATTATTATCTATAAATAGAAGATGAATAAATCGATATGATGTTAAATTAATAATTTTCCAACTAAATTGTTTGAAATTTAGAAAATATAGAACCAATTACGATGAAACGATTCTGTTGTAACCACATCGATGAACACCCAAGTTAATTTATAATTAAACAGCATTTGCATCGCAATGTTATGGTTCAATGAAACTTTATTACCATTTCAAAATGTTAAACGGTTAGTTTTAGCGCCATATAAATAGGTTTGATTATTTCAATGCTTTCTTTTAATAATATTAAGTAGTACTATAATATAAAAAATTGCCAATGATAAACACGATTGAACGATTGTTGGCAGCTTGTTCCTTAAAGAGTAAACCTCGCAAATACCTTGTTGGATACAAGGTATTTGGTATGTCGTCGTACTGACCTGGTTGTTTGGAAAAGCAGCCAGATTGTACAACCTTATTTTTATTTTTTATTTTTTTCATTTGTATCTTTCTGTGAAGTCAATGAAAGCATTATCATTCCTTCTCTTCTAACTCTTTGCCGTTTCTAGTTCAATAATCCTTGGTTCCACCAAAACAAAAGTTATCTTTATCAAACTGTCGGCTAGTCGGTACACGGCAGGACGCACCGCGATAATTGCTATTATCGATTAAGAAAACATACTGAGACTTAGTTCCTCTCGCAGTATGCATTATATTACTATGAAGCGTTTTACATCTTCAATATTAAATCCTTGTAATGAATGATGAGTAATTGATTCACTCTCAGCGAGTAGCAGATTCGTTTGATGGAACTACAAAATTACATTTCGTTTTCTATAAATAGATTGTAATTTAAATAAATAACTTGTATAAGTTTATTATAACTATGCTATATATATTATTTATCGCTCAGATGAGAAGAGGGTTGGCTAATTTCTCGCACAAAAAATAAGCATAACGCTCTTGCGAGTATTCCACGTGGGCAGTTAAAGTGTAAGTAAGTTAAGACAGACATAACTTTTGTATTTTCGTTATATAATATATATTAATATATTTTTGGTTTAATTATACTTGCACTTTTGTTTTTATAAATATATTATGCTCTATAACTCTATAACGTTTTAATAAATGACATTTTGAATATAAATTTCAATATTAAACTCGTCACTATACAAAAATCTCGGGACCCGATAAAAAAATGTTAAACATTGTTCAAATTATTTATTACTTCCGCTCCAGGTACGATCAAATGATCTCTTAATGATGAAAACATAAGTTGTTGTTAGCAACGTTTATTGTTTGAAATGCTACTTAGATATTTTGGACAGGCGTTTCGTGGTAACATTAATATCAACCCATATCATAATTTTAGCAGATATGACGTATTTATACGTGTAAACACAACTATTTAAGGGTAATAAATGAAGCTGAAGGCAAAATTACGTCCAGTGTGTGGGCGATTGACAAACACCAATACGTATGTGATCTATGTTTATGTGGTGATTTTGGCCCGAATGTGATATTTGATGTTTTACACATATTTGCTATATTTACTACAGAAATATCTGTGTGATGCGGAGTTTGTAGAGGCATTTTTTTGCAATTAATGCCAAAAATACGTCCCCACCATTTTCAAAAATTTAACTAACCAAATATACTTTACATTTACAATTAGTCTTGTATAAATCTATTATAGATTGCAGTTGCTTAAAAAAGCTTTAATTAAGACGAACTTCATATATATATTTTTACAGCGGTTTAGCCGTTAAAGTGTAGCAGATAGCCAGATTGAAAGATAGATTCGTGGGTATTTTCGCAATTATAATACCATGTATGTACTCGTACTATTTAATTCTTATGTTTACATATATTTCACTATTTCATAGTTGAATAATTATTTATTATATGATTTCTAATACCCATCACTCCCACGCGTCTTATGGAATAATTCATAAGCAGTACTCTCGATTAGTAGGCGTATATTTGAATTAATTAAATATATTTTGAATGAACACATTTCCAGTGTAATTTGGCCTTGTCACATAAATTAATGAACGCCCTTGAAACTTTAGTAAAATAAGCTGTTATGTATTATAATAACGTAAACATATAGATATTATAATATACAAGAGAACGCTTTACAGAAGTGTTGATGCAGTTTAGATGATAACGCATTGACCTGAAACAAATATGTAAAGGCTCATAGATTTTTAAGTCCTTTCACGCGTCAGACCTTTGTCAAATATAAAGAAGTCAAGTTAAAAAGCTTTTAACAAAATTTCATGTCCCTATTGTTAACCGTTAAGGAGTTCTCGTTTGCAGCCAATACTAGCAGCGACATCAAGTCATGATTATACTAAACATGCATGTCATCGGGTCTGGACCAGTATGTAAAATTTCAGCTTAATGGGACACCGGAAAGTGGATCAAATTTAACTTGCAAGATTCCACCTTCACATAACACATACATATATATAAATCAATCAAAAAGTAAAAAGCTTTGGTAGTCCAGCGGCGAAACCCTGTTATTCTCTCGAAGGGGTCACGTATTCAAACCTCGGGCACCATTGAGTTTTCTGTTTAAACTAATGTGTTTAATTTATATTGCAATTTATTTTATATCCCAATTAAACACGCTTTATCACACGCTTTTAGGCGAACATCGTGAGGAAACCTGCTTATCTCTAGGGAATTCTGAGGATATATGTAACCTATCAATTAATATTGGAGTAGCGTTGTTGGTCTTACCTTCAACACTTCACTCCAAAATCGGATCGGATAGTAACAACGTTACTGTGCAAAATACAATCCCAGAAACAAGATCATGAATAAAATCTATTGCCTTAGTTTCAGACTAAAAGAAACATACATAAATAATATATCTGAAGACGACTTATCGATTCATAATTATATACAATATCTCTGGCACTGAGAGTAAGCGGGGACAAATGTCTACTTATATTACCCGTCCTTCTGAGTCAAGCTTTCTACGAACGAGCGTTGTCACTCGCAGGAATCATTGTTTGGGAATGCGCAGCAATGCCGTACACTACTGAACATTAGTTATAAATTTATTAATCCCAAGGAAGACCACTTACCTCGTAAGTGTAAAACAGAAATCATATAAACGATCTCTGATTCATTATCAAATTTAGTTAATATATGTAGTTAAACGGAAATACAATACAGCACTGTATCTATTTCTGTTTGTAACGTTTAAGGTTTACCTATTATTGAAATTTTGTTATGGCTTGGAAAGCTTTAAGCCAACCTCTATTTTTGACTTATGTATGTAGGAAATGCGGTAAACATATATTATATATTAATGTTTATTTAGTAAAAAATATTTTCCTTATTCTAAAGTTATTTTATATTGCGCTTATCCATTAATGCAATGTGTAAGTCAGTGATATTTCAAGTTTTTAAGTTTTAGTTTCAAGTCAGTTGATATTTTTTTTTGCTGCGATATTATATTCTGTAATTTGTATATAAATTAATTAAATATATAAGGCAATTACACACACCGCTGTCAATCCCCAAAGTACGTAACTCAATACCTGTGATATGGACAAATGGTAAATATATACATATATAATGTAAAAAAAATATATATCCACACTCAAAGAACCAACAAATTCTTTATAGCAAAATGTTAGCTACCAAAAGGAATCAAACCCGCGACCCGCGGAACTGAAGGCATTGCTGACTGCGCCAACAAGCCAGTCAAATATAAATCATTTATGGATATAAAGTTGTATGTTGTTGTAAGTTGTAGTTTAATAAATTATGGTGGCTTAGTGGATTTTAGAACCAGATAAAACGTATACCACTTTTTAGTTTTTCAACTATATATAAAAAATCATATCAATGCTTTGCTCCATTAAAACGCGCTAAAAAGTCAAACTAACAAAGGCACAATAATAATAACTATGGGTTACTAATATATTTACATCATTCTTATTTTATCTCAAGAGTTACTACTAAAGCAATGTAGTGGAAACTTCTCTGCACTCTTTCTAACGACCGGAAGTAATAGACAACCAGTGAGATTATATCGATATTGACTACATGATATAAATAATAATAATAATAAATATATGGGACACTTACACACACGGTCTTCCGTCCCCAAAGTAAGTAACCTGATACTTGTGTTAAGGGTGACGGACAACTGGTAAATATACTACATATATACTATTAACCCCCGACTCGTGGAGCCGAAGGCAGAGTCACTACCCACTGCGCCAACGGGCCAGTCAATTTATATCTTCCTTAAAAGTGCTTTACCTCCCGAATACTCTTTTATTAATCACAATTTTTATTTATATTCTAAACTCCGTGATAGTAAATACAAACGAACATTAAACATTCACCTTTTGATGTATTTAGGAATTTTATTGAGTAATAAACTGACATTCCTTGGACACGAAAACGGGACGGAAGCCATTCTATATTTAGCCATTCTGGATATAAAAATAATTGAACAAGAAGTTGTGTTGTCTATGATTGGTTCACATTGATGTTTATGCATTTAGCCAGTGTAATTTCATAACAGTGTAATTTTATATATTAAATAAATAACTATAAATAAATAAATATAAATATATGCGACTCCTACACACGGTCGTCCGTCCCCAAAGTAAGTAATTTAATACTTGTGTTATTGGCGACAGACAACTGATAGATATACTACATGTATAATTTTAAATACATACTTAAATGCAAATATACACCCAGGCTCGAAGAACCAACAAATTGTTTATAGAAAATGTTGGTCCTCGGCGGGAATCGAATCCGCGACCCGCGGAGCTGAAGGTAGGGTCACTACCCACTGCGCTAACGGGCCAGTCAATATATTGTATGTATTCAAAATCGTATATTTTTATCTGTGTCCGTAAACATATTTTGTCTTTATAATTAAGCTAGCTTAAGTCACTTAGTTATGTTTACTAATGAAACAAGTGATGCTAAAAAGACTATATAAAAGCCTTGAAAGAGAGATATTTGCGTGGTGGATTTTATTTTGTAGATAAACCAATACCTTTCGATATTTCAGTTCTATTAATAACCACCAATTTGATGCGCCAATTTGACGCCGAACGTGTGAATTTCCATGAAAAGCGTCTGTAGTATAAGCGTATGCAAGTTATTACTAGTAATACTATTATAAAGGCATACTACAAAAGTAAAGAAACGTACTTTTACTATGCTACTGATAGGCATAGGACTTTTTTTCTCTTTTTATTGTCAGGAAAAACCATTATGTGTCATCGCCGTCCAACGGCGACGATCGGCGGGTATGTCGAACTCTTACCGACTAAAAATCTGACAGTGCTCTACCACGCTCCGTTGGCGAGGACAGGGTACATTGTGCACATTGAACACACACAACGAAAAACGTGTGAATAATTTCAAGTATCAATTGGGCACATACATTTCAACAGAAAAACTCAATGGTTTTGGGTTTTCTGGGCTTTGAACCTGTAAATTCCCTGGAGAGAGGCTCAGTCTCATTTGATATCACCGCTGAACAATAGCCATACTATAGTATAGTATAAATATAGTATACGTAAAATATATATAGGCATAGTTATGATTAGCGTATATAACATAAATAATTACTATTTTACAAATCATAGCCAGTACGATGTGTATCAATAGAAACACGGAGAATAAAAAAATATAATTAAAGCATTAGCAGTAGAGAAAAGTACTCTGATGAGTTGTTGTAAAATTTGTCAAATCGCTTTATTCGTTGGTTTGTTGCAACGAGAAAAAAGGCTTCTCTAGGAGAGCAGCCCGAATATATAGCTACTATTTATATATTTTTCACAGTATTTAAAATTAGTTTATACAAAATTACAATCACCAAAATTTACAACTTACTAGTGTTTTAATTGCATGTTTATTTCATTCTCGACTTAATGTTATCAACAATATTTCCAGAAACTTGTATTGTTGAACTTAATATGAAAATCTGAAACTTTATTTGAAATATAAGCATAAAATACGCGCTAATAACTACCACGTAAATTCAATCATCGGGACAGGCTGTCGGGAACGCTGAATCAGGTTAATAATAAACAGATTCAATTAGTTGCCATGCTGTGATCTCGGCCCTCAGCTATAAATAACTAAATCTAGATATCCGGGATACAAAGACGTATAGAGTGGCTAAACGAAAACGTGAAGACAAATGGATACTTTAATAAAGTACTTTATCAACTAGCGGTAATCAAGTTTCAGTAGATTTTTATTTGTAATTTTATGTATACTCATGGCGCACGTACTAGTACCACGTAAATTAAAACTAAGACCTAAAACTTGGCTTGTTTACCAGCATGGAAGGGAGGTAGTTATTTTGTGCACATAGTCGTACCTCTACACATATCTCTCTCTAGACATACCTTTAAATATCTATCATAGCTCTTTCTACTGTAGACACAATACAATCATCATTCTCCTGCCCTTATCCCACTCTAAGTGGGGTCGGCACAACATATTACAAACATGTTGTCATATGATTTGGCTACGTATTTTACGACCGGCCGCCTGCCTGACGTCAACCTTAGTCGCCTTTTACGACTACTCGGTAAGAAATGAGGTTGGTCTATTCTATGCAGCCGGATACCACACGGCACATACCTTAGTCGCCTCTTACGACACCTCGGTAAGAAAGGAGGTTGGTCTATTCTATTCTGCCGGATACCACACGGCGTTGTGGACATAATACAATATGCTTCTTTAAAATAGTGGCATTAACTACAAAACCATTATTTATTTGAATTAAGCAATTACAGTAAACTTTATGCGCAAAACATAATACACATCCAAAGCAAATTATATCGATTAAAAAGTAGATTTCAAATTGGAATTTTTACAATCACTACACTGTGATTTTAATTATAAAAACTATATTTTGTAAATAGCAACCGCCGAGTTTTTTGCTGGCTCTTCTCGGTAGGAACAATTTTCCGAACCAGCAGTACAGTTGACGTTTCAAAAGCACTTGTTAACCAGTTTACTTGAATAAAGAATATTTCAAATTAAAAAACAGCGTTTTAATCAATGATGACTTGATTGTATGCTACATAAATTTAGTTTAATTTTAATCAATTGTTAGTATTAATTATTGATGTTGTTCATCTTGTGAGCTTTAATTTTTCAATTTAGGTGATATCAACGAATAAAAAAAATGATTACATCATTTAGTACACGTAAGTGAACTCGAAGGTCAAAAATTTATTGCCTTAGCCAAAATAAAATTAATACACATTTAGACGATGAAAATATTGTATAAGCAAAACAAAAGCCGCAAATTATTGAAGCTCTGTAAAAACAACCTCTCAGAGTTACACAATACTGTAAGATTGCGTAATGGAATTTTTCTACAAGTTGTTCACAGAAATATAATTATGAAATGATTGGATGTCGAGAAAACGCAACAGCTGTTCGATAAAAAGAGCTCAATAAGCAAGTATTGTCTCAAGATTTGTTTAATTTTAGACAATTATTTTATTTCAGTAGCTTTTGACTATCTCACTGTTTCAATTCACTCTCCTTTTCATTCTACATGAAGAGAACTATTGGAGCTAAGAACCACTAATATATTTTGCTAATTGTCTACGTGTAAGTATATAAGTAGAAGAAAGCCGTGTTAGCCCAGCGATGAGACCGCGCGACGCTTTCGAGGGGTCACAGTTTCAAACCCCGGGCAGGTATCAATGAGATTTTCTTTTAAAACTTATATGTCTAATTGATAATTTAAATCTATCACAGGCTTTTCGGTGAAGGAAAACTTCGTGAGTAAAACCTGCATATCTCTAGAGAATTCTAGGGAACATATCTATGTGTAACTACCAATCCGCATTGGAGCAGCGTGGTAGATCTTAACTCAAATCCTTCTCAAAAAGCGGAGATAGAAGGCCCAGCAGTGGGATAATAACAGGCCGTTACTTTATGTAGCAGCCCTTACGATGTTTTCATTTACCATCAGCAAGTCATGAATTGTACATTTATATTGCCTTGCAATATAATAGAAATTAAAAAGATTTTATATTAATTGTGTTTTTCACTAAGAATAGAATATAAAAGATGAGAAGTGCGAAAATAATTTGGTATTGTGATGTAATAAGAGGAATGGCAATCATGTGACCAAAAGAGTTTTTAAATATTAATGTGGATGGATGTATGACTAGAAAGAAATCGAAATAAGATAGGTGGATTGTGTGAAGAATGATATGCATATAAAAGGAGTGGTACCGGAGTTCACGAATGATAGTGGAGAATGGAAGATAAAGTCATATTATGCCAACCCCACTTAGAGTAGGATAAGGGTAAGAAAATGATAATGAGTGTTTTCAGTAAGACACTTCATGGTCTTATGAAATAAATAAATATAAATAAATGGGACACTTAAACACACGGTCGTCCATCTCCAAAGTAAGTAACTTAATACTTGTGTTATGGGTGACAGACAACTGGTAAGTATATACATATATAATTTTAAAGACAAATACACACCCAGGCTCGAGGAACCAACAAATTGTTTATATAAAATTTTGGCCCTTGGCGGGAATCGAACCCACGACCTGCTAGGCTGTAGGTAGGGTCAGTACCTACTGCGCCAATAGGCCAGTCATGAATTGTAACAGTATTGTAATGAAATTAAGTTATTAATAACTCCTAGTACACTGAAGAACTCTTCGACATCTTCAGTAACATCTCTCAATAGCCCCTCCCGTGTTAGAAACCTAACTAGGGCTCTCCTCGTATTCCTTTGTGCAAGTTTGTAAATAAACATAAAAGCGATACTTGAATAGCAGTCCAGCCTCAGTGAGGCGTACACAATGCCTTCGTAACGCATCTGCTACAAGCTACGTTGTTGCTACGAGTTTGTATTTTACTATGACATATCGCACGCTTGGTTTTAAAGTGACATAATTCAAAAAAGTTGTTTTGTGGCAAGTTGCAATAAAGCATTGCATATTACAAAACTCGTGAGTGTTAAAGAGATTCATAACTTGTAAGAGCAAGAAAACATTAGTATTTTTAACAGATCTTAGCGTGGTGTCATAGATGATTTTGAAATTACAATGTATGCAACTCGATTAATCTTAACCTTGAAATAGGTCATTTTAATACTTGGACTGGCTCGTTGGCGCTGTGGGTAGTGCCTGCCTTCAGCTCCGCGGGTCGCGGGTTCGATTCCCGCCGAGGGCCAACATTTTCTATAAACAAATTGTTGGTTCTTCGAGCCTGGGTGTGTATCTGTATTTAAGTATGTATTTAAACTAATATATGTAGTATATCACCATATGTAGTACCAGTTGTCCGTCACCCATAACACAAGTATTAAGTTACTTACTTTGGGGACGGACGACCGTGTGTAGGAGTCGCATATATTTATATTTATTTATTTATTTAATACTAAGCGTGGGTAATAAAGTAACTATTGTATATGTAAATGTCCCATATATTTATTTATTTATTTATTTATCTAATACTAAGCGTGGGTAATAAAGTAATTATTATTCTTACTAATAAATGTAAAAGTGAGTCTGTTTGAACATATACGCTAACTTAGCTAATTTTTCAAACTGGCTTATATAATACAAAGTTTCCATCTCCAAAAATCTGTAAAGCAATGACTACACGTAGAACTTTATAATACACGAAAATATTTTTGCTGCAAGCAAAAATATTTATTTGATTAGAAGAAAAATCATAAACAATTTGAAACTGCAAAAACAAAACTCTTTTAAAAATAAAATCTTATAAAACAAATACATCTAGTCCCCACAATACATAGAACTTAACGTAAGCATTTTTATTAGTTATATAATTCTCGATTGTTTAACAAGTCTTCTAACACTTAGTTATGATAAAGATAGTTTATATGCAATGTAAAAACTGCGATATACTCTAAAGAATCGAATACATCAATGTTTTACGTACGTTAAAGACCTATTCTTATTTCACAATTTTACAGGAAAAATTATACCAGTGCGGTTTAGTCCCGAAAAAATGAATATAACTGTTTACTATAGTCACTCTCATACTCTTTGTGCCGGCGAATATTGCGAGAATTTGTGAACAAAAGTAAACTTTCCTTAGGTTCTCGCAATAGGTATTAGATAAGGAAATTAAAGAAATAACCGACAACTTTATAAAGGATGGAATAAAAAAACCCTTTGAATAATGTCCGTTTCATAGAAATATTGCTTTGTTAGTCATTGTTTAGATGGTTTCGTAACTACGCATAAAACGTTATAAATATAAATACCTAAGGCACTATCTAACATCTTCCGGTTTTCGTACGAATTGGATTTTACGAATAATACTACTATTTATATTTTATTATATACAAAAAACCATATTTAGCAATAAGTCGCTCGCTATTTAAAACACACCTTTGCTAAACTTTCGTGTTCAACGTGTCCAAACATCATATTTGAATATCATGATTACTTAGATCGATCGCGCGAAGTACTTAAAAAATAAAACTTTCAATTTCCCTTTTTTACCTTCTCTAACACGAATTTCTAAACCGTTAAAGGTCAATCTTTTGGCTATTTTTTGGCATAGATAGAGTTATTACACTATTGTATGTTAGTCAGCCTAAAATGTGTACATCCACAAAGCATATGTTATTTAAAGTTAAGTGATATCGTATCTTTATGTAAGCGCATCGATGTACCCATTTGTTCTAGCTGTAAGCATATATATTATTCGCCGCGAGAGAGTGCTCAATTATTGTAACATACTTTACATAGGCGTAGGTATTAAACTAAGAATACTTCATACGTATATGGGCGACGATAAATTGGAAAATTATTTGTATTGAAATTTAGAAAACTTTAGAAAGTATATTATACTCCATTTCAACACTTTCGAAACCTAAAACTAATACTAATGTGTTGCTTCCAAATTGGCAAAAGCAGTCCTATCGGTCAACATATATATTATGCTCATAAATTTGATAAGAAAACTGAGAAATTATACTTTGATTTCGCGAACTCTTTATTATTTTATTATAATCATACTCTGTAATTATTGCGCTATCGAAACATATTTCGATTTTTATACGTAAAGGCCAAAAATCATGCACAATAATGAGTAAACAAATTTTCGACATCAAAATAGAAGGCATGATCCATCCACGTGACTCAATACCTATTTCCTTAGTGATGTTGGTACAGACATTTTTCCATTCAGAACCTAATACCGAAAAATAGAAATCAAATATCTCGTATATCAGATGCCTCATCTCAATAACAGATGACGGAAAAAATTGTTTGAATATATAGTAAATAGTAAAGGACGACCTGATAATGTCCCACTGCTATGCATAGTGTCTCTCCTTTCTTGAAGAAAAGTTTTGGACCAACTACGTTGCTTCAATGCGATTGGTAGGTTACACATATCCCCAGAATTCACTAGCGATATGTAGGTTTCCTGAAGATGTTTTCCTTCACTGAAATGCGTTTTATAAATTGCTAATATCGATTTATCATTTTATTTATCACAGTGAGTGAAGAGTAACATTTAATATCGGAAAAAATTGTATTCCAATATTAAATACTCACATTCATATGGGAATATGATGATAGTTTTATAAACAGATGCGTTTCCCGGAAACTACGGCGCCTGTTGTCGTTGCCAATGAGATCCAGATTTATTATGAGCAAAATGATATACATTCAATGCGCCGTAGTATTGTTTTTTTTTAAACATTTATTAAACTTGCCTTGTGAAAGTGGAATCTTGCAAATTAAATTTGACCCAATTTCTGGTGTCCGATTACGCTGAAATTTTTACATACTGGTCAATTCCCGGTGACAATGCATGTTTATGATAAGCATGACCTATGCTGCTGCCAGGTTTAGCTCCAGACGATAGAACTCTTTAACGGTTAACAGTAGGGTTATGAAATTTTGTTAAAAGCTTATAAATACTTTAAAGCGCTTTCTTTCTTTTTGGTTCAGACTCCTTTCTATCGCTTTGACTATAAAGATAGTTAGACCTTACAGAAATGAATGTCCAATTATTAAACAAGGAAATTGAATTAAGAGCCTTATCAGTCGATTAATAGTCTTAGGCCCGATTTCCACGAAAGCGGAGAGAAGAAGCGATGCGTTTTGAACCCCAACCTTCATCGTCATTTCTACATCTTCTCTCCGCTTATGTTAAATGGCGATATTTAATTGGTATTGAAAGCGCATCTCTTCTCTTCCCGCTTTAGTGGATACAGGGTCTTAGTTTGGGTTTTTGTGCAAATTTGATTATTATTTTATCAAGTAATTTCCATTTACAATTGGAAGAATATATCATATTTTCCTTTGGGAGTTAAAATTTGTACTAAGACATTTAATTTTGTTTACATGATGTTTTTGTGAATTATATTCATATACAGTTTGGCCGTCCTATTGACCGCAACAACTGAGTCAAACGAACAATGTGTCTATTAACACTTAAAATGACACAAGTACGATACAAGGGTGCTTATGCACTTATTGTAGCATCTTATTTATTACTTTCCTCAACCTCTTTGCCAAACAGTGCCGTTATTTCAATCATCGACAACTTGAAGAAGGAGACGCATTTGCGCCCATAACCATAAATACGCACATATTATATTTGGCGATCGCCAATTTGTTTCAAGTGCAAATTTTATCCTTGGACCGATTTCTTCTTTAGAGTGCCCAATGAAATGCCGATTTTTGATAAAATCTTCAAACTAAATTTTTGACTTTGTGAGACAATAGACTCAAATCACATGACGTGATGCTAGTTTTACTAATTTGTGCAATTCTTGTGAATTCATAATAAAATAATAGTTTAAAAACAAAAGTAATAATAAATTATTTTGCTATAATCCGCGATACAGTAAATAGAAAATATATATAGTGTTAAATGTATAGTGGACTATCCGTATTTTCATACCCGATACGTGCAGGATTCGTAAAAAACACATGCACAAACCTCCACCACTTCCACCACTTCCACGACAAATTTTTGCGATTTTGTCGTGGAGTCTATCTCCTGATGATGCTTCGGTTGCGGGGCGAAACGATTGTAGAGTTTGTGATAGTGAACGTGTGTAGTGCTTGTGTATTGTGGTGGAAGTGGTGGAGGTTTGTGCATGTGTTTTTTACGAATCCTGCACGTAGCGGGTATGAAAATACGGATAGTCCACTATACATTTAACACTATATATATTTTCTATTTACTGTATCGCGGATTATAGCAAAATAATTTTATTATTACTTTTGTATTATGGATCTCCGCAAAGTAACGGCTAATTCTATAAATTATATAATAGTTTATTGTATTGAAAATAGATATGAAGAATCGGGAAAAACCTAGTGCTTTCATTTCGTACTAGCACATGAAATTTTATACGTTATCACCCAATGTGGTATGAACAGTTTCTGGGAAAGTATTCTATTCCATTAGTTCCGATTTTCATTTTCCAAAGAATTTTACTTAACCTTTTCATATATATTTTGGTGCTTTAAACAAAGTAATTGCCGTGTAATAAGCACAATTATAAATTATAAATTAAATATCTCATTTAAAATACACCTTAATGTAACAGGGATTAAATTTTATTACAAATGACGCACAGTGCGGTTTCGCAAATGAAGACGTTGTAACTTGATCTTTTTAAGTTTTATTCCCCGTAGCCATAACATCGCACTATATAAACCTCTACATAACTATCTTGGTATGATTATTTTGAGTTTGCCATTCAAATTTTCATTCCTTTACCAAAACTGGATACAAATTTATCAAATGTTTCCTCACAAATCACGTATTTTGCAAAGTGCACAGGCAAACAGTCTCTATTGTTTAAACTCAAGATCGCATAATTAATTTGAAAGCTTATAGTGTATTGACAGGTTCAGTAGTAATGCAAAAGCTCGAGCCATTTAAACTCTGTCTGCCTTCCTTTAAAGAAAACGCAACAAATTTTTCTTGTAAATAATTAATTTTATTTAATATAATTATTAAATAAAATTATTATTTAAAACAAATAACTCTATGATAAAGTTTCTAAATTAGCATAGCGATTGCCTAATCATCTGTGCTTATACTTCCATATCGCCCCATGAGAAGAATAAAGTAACATGTCCTATTTATTAACATAGAAAATGTAACTTTATTTTTCGTATGGGGCGATATACAAATACGCTTATTTTTTTTACAAGTACAATATAAGAAAGCGATTTTACCTAAAATCTAATGCATATGCCATATGGACCATCTAAGGTACTGAAAAAAAACCAGGGCGGATTATAACTCGGTCATTGGAATCAGTTTGAAATAATCTGGTCAGCTGTCTTTCGATGCACAGAGATCAACGCTCCCATTGTGTCGGGTAAGGTAGTGACAGAGAAAATTAAGCTCCAGATTCCTCCGATATTTTTGTGTACAAAAAAGCTCGGAAAGCGGGCAGATGTGACTAGTTACGGTACGTATATATAGAACGCCGTAAGCTCGCACCGCCCAGTCGTTCGTAGACAGCCGCTTTCGTTGCTCGTCAATTTTCGTTTGCGACGCGGTTCAATACACGCTGCACCTACAGCACTCAAAGCTTTGTAGAACCTTTTTTATACACTGAAAAAGTGTAGAGGATTCAGAACGATTTTTTATAGTGATTGTTTATAGTGTTAAGACTATTACAAACAGTGTTACCCAGCAATTGGTGTACCTGAAGCAGTAAGCTCGGGTCGCCTTTATTATTTATTAACAGGTGAGTTGTATTGTACTTTATAAACATACGTATATTATATTATTTTGTTTTAATAGATTTTGTTTGTATTGTTTGATTGGTTTTTGTTTAGTATTTTCTAGAACGTATACGTTAATTAGGTATACAATTTTAAACAATATTTATTTGATAATTAATCATTATAATATTAAAATTAAAGTTTTTGTTGACGATTCTTGATACTTACTCTAAAGGCAAGCAATTGCAAATTCGAAGATAAGCAATCTGAGTAAATATGAGTGGATATTTTCCCTCAACGTGGAAAAAATTTGCTCTAATTTCTATAAAATTTATTCTAAATTTAATGATGTTAGCAACAAAGACAACAAACAACTCTTAGAATTAATTTTGGGAAATGGGATCGTATAATTTTGTTTGAATTAAACTTTTAAAAGCCCGACCCATACATTACCCATAGGTTGATTCTTTGTATAAACAAAAGTAATTTATGTATTACAACTATTTTCTTCTGAAAGATCATGTATTTAACTAAATATAAAAATAGTAAATTGATTCTTTACAGTTCGTTAAGATCAGTTTACTCGTATCACAAGTAAGAATTAAATTCGATTTCCTGGTTATATTAAAATTGTTGATTGTTGATTAGCTCATTAAGCTCATTAAGCTGCAAGTGGCAGTGACTCTGCCTTCAGCTCCGGAAGTCGCGGGTTCGTTTCCCGTGAACCCAACAGGACCAACATTTTCCAAAAAAAAATTTTTCTACGATCTGTTTGTAATTATGTATTTATATATAATTATATATGTTTATTGTCTGTATTGATGGGGTCGAAAATTATTTTTTTTATTTACTTATTATGCTGTTAAGTGCGAGACAAAGATAAATAATATTATAAGTAAGGAAGAAAAATTTCGTGGAACTAAGTCTCTAAGAGCCAATAAAATATAGAACTCTTTTGCAAAATAATATATTTTTAAGCTTTTAAAATTGTAGGTATATATTGCTTTTTAGTATACTTCTTTTTAATTCTGACTATATTTCACACTGTTCCCGGACAAGTGGTCATAATTATTACAGTTAATTTAATTTTCAAAGATTTTCTTCTTATCTATCAATAAACGTTAATGAATCACGTGCACTTGACTTTGTACCCCATTAAATTGTAAATGTTGAAATGTTGTTAACCTCAACGTTGACGTCCAACCGCAGGTGCCAAGTGGATGCAAGTTTAATGTACGTAACTAGCGAAACAGATGTCCAGATACCTCGCTATGGAATTTATGTATTATGCAACAAATAAATACTAATGTTATAATTGCGAAGGTCTGTTTGTTTGTCCGTCTGCTACCCTTTCATGGCTAATGTGCAGGAGCAATATTATTGAAAGTTATATAAAGTTGAAGTTATACTATTGAAGTTTTTGACATTGAGATCTTTTTAAAACTTATAAGTTGACCCGGTATATTAGCTTTTATCCCGTGCCTAGATGTGGGGAAGAAGCTTATAAACCATGCCAACATATAAGAATTAAAAATTACCATTATTCCTTTGGAATACACATGATATGTAATTGAGTGTATTTTAACACGAAAGTTGACACGAACAAAGTTGCAGGTACATTTAGTACGTTATGATAGTAAATGGTAAAATAACGACGCCAATTTCTACTTCACTGCAAGCAATAGGTAAGACGTATTCAAATTTTGTTAACGTTTGATACATAAAATGGTGTAATTTATTACTATTCCTATAACAATTAAAGTTTAAAAAGGCTTTTATAAAGGTCTTTTAAAGCATTTTATGTTCCTATTGACAACCGTTGAGGAATTCCTCGTCTGGAACCAATCCTGGCAGCAGCATCCGGTCAATCAGAATCAGCTTAATCAAAGACCGGAAAGTGGGTAAAATTTAACTTGCAAGATTCCACCCTCACATACATACACGGCAAGTTGAATGTAGCTTTTAATAATTAAAAGGTATTAATTATTAACACCTTTAAAAGTTATTAATAATTAATTAAAAGGTATTAATTACTTATAACTTTTATTATTATACACAAACCAATTTCATTTCTTCAGTTATTCTACCGACTCCATTTAAACCAGACCAATCTAAAAAAAAAAAAAATGCGGCACGTTTATAATCATAATTATTCATATTTATTAGTGCAACATTACCTTTACTTAGCCATTTACGTTGATGGCATAGTTATTTCCGTTCACTTAGCTTGATTCTATAAATGGTCCACCATATGTGTTTTGTGTACGATATTTACAATTAACCTTACTTTTCGCTAAAGGAAAAGCACTATTACACTTTTAATGAGGATTGGAAATAGAATACAGCTGCGGGTTACGACTGTGTCGGAATTCCGGTTAAATGGCTGAGTTGTCGTTGTGGGCAGCAATTTTGTAAGAAATACATGTCATCATCATTCTCCTGCCCTTATCCCACTCTAAGTGGGGTCGGCACAACATGCTGTCATATGATTTGGCTACGTATTTTACGATCCTGCCTGACGTCAACTTACCTTAGTCGCCTTTTAGGACACCTCGGTAAGAAATGAGGGTGGTCTATTCTATGCAGCTGGATATCACACGGCGTTTACCTTAGTCGCCTCTTACGACACCTCGGTAAAAAAGGAGGGTGGTCTATTCTATTCTGCCGGATACCACACGGCTTACATGTATTTCTTTCTTTGTAAGAAATACATGTAAGGAAATAAATTGTGACACGTTTTTCGGCTCACAATGATTTAAAATATATTCCATGGAAAACAAGTGAAAACACAAGTTCTGTTTAACTTGTAATCATAGTATGACCTTAATATGAATGCCAATTGTATACATTTAACCGGGTTAAATTATTAACAAAGGAACGCCGAAAGCTTCATATCAACAATAACAGTCTAATACCCGTTTGTAAAAGCAAAATATCGTTACTACGATAGAAAATAATGTATGATCCAGACGATTGATTTATTTTGATCTTTTGATAAAGATACGGCAAAGAAAGCTTTATGACTACTTTGAGTGGTTAATTCAAACTTCGCAAGAAATATTACAGGATTGTATTATGTAACTCAAAATATGATTTATTTGATTTTAATTTTGTAATTAAAATCAATGCGTTTCTACCATTTATATGGTCGCGAACAGGTTTTATTACGCAAATTTTATAAATAATGCTACAACGGATTAGCCATCAAAGCGTGATAGACAGATAAACTTTCGCATTTATATTATGTATAGATACAAATAATAGAGAAACTGTGATAGCCCAGCAGTAAGACGCGCTAGTCTTTCGAAAGGTCACGGGTTCAAATCCCGGGCAAATGAGTTTTCTATTAAAATTTATGTATCTAATTGATAATTGCAATTTACCACCACTTTTCGGCGAAAAAAAACATCGTGAGAAAACCTGCATACCTTTAGAGAATATTTACCATTTTCTGGATATGTGTAACCTACAAATCCGCATTGGAGCAGCGTGGTAGATCTTAGCTCCAGTCCTTCTTTCTAAAAACGGAGATGGGCTTTTGCGCAGCAGTGGGATAGTAATAGGCCGTTACTTATTTACAAAATGTTAAAATTCTGATGCATTGAATTGTTTAATATTTACATTTCAACACGCACCTTTTGCTGTTGAAAAACAGACCCGAGGTTAACTGCGTATCTCAGAGAAAACACTGAGATATGTTTAACCTGCCAATCCCATAGATAAGACATTTTGTATTTCGTTTTCAAATGAAACATATCAAAAGAGTTATAATCAAAACAAATGATTCACTCCAGTTGTGATGAATGTAATATTTTATTACTAATTTATTAACTTACTTGACCTGAGTAAAATGTAAAATATATTGTTTTTTTTTATTTCATTTTTAAAATTATTTTGTTCTGAATCCGTTCTAATTTTTTATATTAGTTTTATTTTAAATAAGTAAAATTGTAAAATCTCAAAATGTCAAGTCCCTACTGTTAACCGTTGACGAGCTTCCTCGTCTGAAGCCAAACCTGGCAACAGCGTCAGACCTTGCTTATCATAAAAATGCAACATTGGGACTGGTCCAGTGTGAAAAATCTTAGCTCAATAAGACACCGGGAAGTGGGTCAAATACAACTTGCAAGATTCCACTTTCACAAACATTCCTGACAAATTCAATAAAAGGTTTTTATAAAAACAATAAACAATAATAAATAATGAGACTACAAATGCATAATGATTAAGTTTACATTATAATGTACGCATCCCTATTGCATTCCGTGGTAACCTACAATTAAATATTTTGTAGAGTATAAAAGTAAGTAAGTAAGTAAGTAACAGCCTGTTAGTATGCCCACTGCTGGGCTAAGCCCTCCTCTCTCCGTTTTTGGAGAGAAGGATTGGAGCTAAGACCTACCACGCTGCTCCAATGCGGATTGGTAGGTTACATATATCGCTAGAATTCTCTAGAGATATGTAGGTTTCCTCACGATGTTTTCCTTCACCGAAAAGCGTGTGATAAATTGCAATTATCAATTAGACACATAAGTTTTAATAGAAATACTCATTGGTGCCTGCCCGGGGTCTGAACCTATGTCGCCTCTAGAGAGTCACACGGTCTCACCGCTAGGCTATCACAGCTTATAGTAGATAGATTATAGTATTTTGTAGACTATTTTTATTATATTAATAATAAAGGATTGGTTATCCTCAATAAATAAATTTAAAAAAACTGATTTGTGTCTCCGAAACGAGCATTTTCAAAGTTGTGGCTAAAACAGTATAATCTAATGTTTTATGAAATCCTGCAAAAGTGCTAATAACAGAAGGAATAAACTCATTAGCAACCCATTACTTTTATTCTCTAATAAGATGTCTGAGAGTATTATGCTTTCCCTAGAAAACATATTTAGGACCGTGATGATAGTCGATATGCAATGCATATTTTTATTATATTGATCGGTGCCAAAAACTCGACGGTTTATGATCAAAACATTATTGGGGCGCGTCATGTGGAAATTTTATACACTTTAATCTGATTTACTACTGTCTGCTATTCGACGTTACAAGGTATATCAAAATATCGTGTGTGGGGGAACCCACTGATATGTTTATAAAGAAAACTATTTTTTTATTATCTATGGCATAGTTTATGTGCACATTTCGTATAATATATATGTCAGAGTATCAATTCATTATTATAACTCAAAGCATATCCTTCTTCTTGTTTCGCTATTTTAAATATTTGGAAATGAGTAAACTCAATCAATAACGGATTTAGGATACTGTTGGGATTGCCGAGGTTTTGCTCAGCCTCTAGTATGTTTGTTGAAGTGCGAACATACGATTTTCACACAATAATAAGGAAAAAGACCGGTTCCTTGCTAGACAGACTTCGCTCGATCTCTAACAGTATCCTAAGTACGTTAGTGCGTAAAATGGAGTCGCCTATATATGCACGATTTATGGACATATTAGTGCGACAGTAAAATGTCGGATTTGTGTTTTAATTGTGTCTATTTGTATTTGTTTGTATGCTTGTATTGTATTTGTCTATGTATATTTGTTACTAACATAGTTATAAGTCAGGTACTAACATAATGAGCCTATGTTTTTTATTATTATTATAATAAGCACAACGTCTCGACGTCTCGTATATAAGTGAATTCGAGTACGTCGCACTATTGGTAGACAGAATACCAAATTAAATCTTACAGTATTAAAATCCAGTTCCAAGACATTTATAAATCGCCCGTATAATTATTTGCTCAAAGGAAATTATAAAAATTCAAACCCTATGACATATATTTTTTATACATATTGAAAACAAACATGCATACATACTGCATTATTGTTTTATTAATTATATTGACAACATAATTAATAAAAAATTATTCAGCTATCTAAACATAAAATCGTTAATACACTTTATAGACTTTAAATTCAGTTTATGTACACAAACAAATATATATACACAAATACACAACAAGTATAAATATTTCTGAATGGTGAACTCTTCTCAATAACATTTCTTACATGTTTTGTTCATGTAACAAAGCTTGCCTAAGCCTCTAATTCACGTGTTGCACGTGACCAGTTATCACGTGGAGATACTGCCTTCTGTCTGCCTTTTGGAACCTAGTAGGGGTGTGCCAAAGTTATATCAGCAAATATGGACCACTTATGTTGGAAATATTTATTTTGTTTACTATTGTTTAAATAATGCATTTAGGCTCACCTATTATTATCTATGATCCCTGTTATATCTACGTAATCCTTCAACTAGAAACCTGTCTCAATTTTCGTGTATAATAGAATTTCGCAAAGCTGAATAATAAACCCATGGGTAATCATTTTTCAAACCTTTGTCATTTGAAATCGCCACTTTACAGGATTTTAAAGTTATTAAATTTTATGTTGATATTTTTATTTGCCGGTTCACAAAACTTTTCTTACTAGACCTGTAGCTAACTAGTAAATGTTCTCCGTCCGCAGATGAGATCAGGAGATGTGTTATTACGAAGTTTATTTATTTGTAGATAGAAATTTAAATTGAGGCGAAAAAAAAATTCAGTACTAAAAGCTAGTTACGTAATTTAATTCTGCAACGCAATAAGTACATATATGCTATGGCTTATTTTATAATTCACACAAATGATATTTTATCCATGCGTTCGATGTGGCCGGACGCTGTTAATGAACGGTAAACATAATACTGGCAACACATTTAGTATTCGTATTTTTGGTTTTTGTTTATTTACGTCTTGTTTCTACTTTAGGTACTTATAGGTAAAGGACACAGAACTCTCTGTGGGTGGGAATGGATCTAAATCACTTACATATTAGAATAACTTAAATAACTAACGTGTGTTAACACGTCGTAGGGTTAGTAAAGATCCAACAACCTAGAACATACTCGTTACTTGCGACATAGAATACAACGAAGACAGGGCGTCCAATAATCGTTTGACAGATGACATCAAGAAGTTTACAGCAAACTTTGTCCGCATTTCACTATATGCGATGATCGTTGAAGCGTGTGATCATCTATAATTGGCACGATCATCGTTCAGGTATCCACACGATCGTCCAATTGATCATACGATACATCCGATTATAGGTTCCGTTTTATCCCGAGTTGTTGGCGATCATAGATGTTTGGCGGGTACAGCAAAATATGTCCCCTATACAATGTGCGCAGTTAATCGTTTGTAGTCGCCGATTATGAAGAGGATATATTCGTGACAATCCTAAATTAATTAAAGCCGCTTAATCTTTCTATATTTATTTGTATTTATACTTAATATAAAACGAAATTCCCCAGAAAGTCTGTCCGTATGTGATCGATTTCTCAAAATCTATTGGATGGAATTCCGTACAGTTTTTACTAAAAGGTAGTGCGACTCTTCCAGATGGTTTAAGTTAATAGGACATTACGTTTTTTTGTAAATTGCATTGTAGAGGTCGCGTGGTTGTACAAAAACTCTCTTGATGGCGACCCTGCCAGGATCCGTGTGATGTGAGGAGGTATTGAAACAATTGATTGCTGAATATGAACTGTCCTTAATTACCACGTTACATTCTTATCTATACTAATAGAGTAGTACAAAGCATACCTATAGATTTATACCACTACAGTGAGCTTTAGTCGCGTGCGCTTCATAAACCAACAGAGATTCACTAAAGTAATTTACAATAGAATTGTAGATCTACAAAAATACTTCAAAAAAGTCCCCGACAGCATGCCTCTATTTTTTATAGTTAACCCACAATAACTACTTATGTTCATTTAATTAGGGAATAATTTTATGACAGTGAAAAAAAAATTCTACGCGGGCGAAGCTGCTGTTATAGATACTAAAAAATAAACTGCAGAAAAAGAGATTGTCGTCAATTCTGTTACATAAATACTTGCTTTGATCCTTCTGAGCCGGGCTTTTCTCATTCAGTGGTAAGGATTTAATTGGATGTCAATTAGTATCATATGTGTAAGGACAACGGATGTCGATAAACAATGTTTGAATTGCAAGCCCTCATTAGCCTAATTTTAAACGCTTAACCTCATACGAGTCAGCCAAAACATTGGGCAATTTTCATACCTGGGTTGGATCTTATTGTTGGTGTAATAAATAGGTCAATGTTTAGTTTAGAGAATTATGACAGTTAGTTGTAATATTAAATAATGTCTTTCGATAGACCTTTGGTAATGAAGTCGCTAACTCTAAGATGGTTTTGACCATAGTTTTGATTATGAGCATGACGTCAACTCTTATTGTAAATATACGATTTTGCAGACATCGTATTATTCTCAATAGTTAATAAAAAAGTATACGCGGTAAAGATACAAAGCCAAATGATAACCTTATGTTTAAAAGCCCGAGCAGACATGTACTTTTCTACATAAAACTTTTTTCATTAATTGATATTTCTTCATCATCATCATTCTCCTGCCCTTGTCCAACTTTATGTGGGGTCGGCACAACATGTTACAAACATGTTGTCATATGATTTGGCTACGTATTTTACGACCGGCCGCCTGCCCGACGTCAACTTACCTTAATCGCCTTTTACGATACCTCGATGAGATATTTACAGTATATATATATTATATATATATATATATATATACATATATATATATGTAGTATGTATATATAGTATATAAAAATATGATAAATGAAAGCATCATCATCATCATCATCATTCCTCATCATCCTGCCCTTATCCCACTCTAAATGGGGTCGGAGCATGTTTTGAAAATGTCGTGACATTGTTTGGCTAGTTATTTTACGACTTACCTTAACAACTTACCTTAGTACAGGTGACTACACACCTCTGTAAGAAATGAGGGTGGTCTATTCTACTCGGCCGGATACCACACGGCGTATAAGCAAACAAACACATACACAAGGTTAAAGAGGCCGTTGTAAAGCAGTGACAAATAACTGATTTAATTGGTATTTAAATTTAGGATGTCATTCCGTATCCGTGTCGCGTTAGCGTTACGTATCCCCCTTTTTAGATTAGTTTTTTATCTAGGTAAAAACCATTCTTAATATCTGCAATCTTTTAATATAAGTTATATGCTATACCTCTCATACTTCCTCTCATATTAAACTTTCACTCTTTCCTCTCATCCCTCACATATTTATAATCTAGGAACAGAAATTTTTAGAAAAGTCGCTACATCCTAGCATTAGATTATAATTTTAAATACTCTTACAGTTCTAGTAGTTGTTAAAAAAATGAATTTAATTAATTTATGAATATTCGGTGTTATATAATTAGTTGCATCATAAAATTAGTTAAATATGATAGTTGGTAAGTTGGTTGTCGCGTTAGCGTTACAAACAGTGCTGGGTAAGTTAGCCTTCAATAAGAATTTTATTATATATTTTACAATAATATTGTAATATTGTATATATTCAAAAATTTATAAGCGAAAATACATTATTTGATCATCATAAATCGAGCTGTTTAGTTAATAAATCTTGAGCTAAAATAGTTTAACGCATCTCAAATATTGATTAGAAGTGTACTAATAAGAAACAGATTCCGACTAAATACATACTTGGAACATAGAGGGGACTAACTAGGTCAAGTTTACAACGAAATATAGATTTACAGTATAATGCCCGTTTTAAAATATAAAAACCTACATTTACTTTAACGTAGCCCTTTCATCACAATCGTTATAACACAAATAATCCTTGAAACTTCTTAAAAAATCTCTTAGCCGGTACATTTTTATTCCACTCTATAATATTTGACGTTACCTGCTGAAGAATCTTAATTATATTTTAAATATGAAAGTTTTTCCGTCTTTTTGACTGTCTGTTGTGCTTTCATGACGACTTCTAATAATTTTTTTACAAAGGATTGTTTCTTTACACATAGACAATTTACTAAAATTAAGGATTTTATTAAAACTTCTAAAAACGGCTTTGGAAAAATAGAATTAAAACTAAAATATAGCATTTTAATCAATTTTTCCCACTGAACTATGAATATTCAAATATTCACTGAACTATGAGTAATACCACTGAATATTCAAATTATTGTATTTTTAGTTGCATATGATTCCTTTACAGGACAACAACAACTTTGAAAGAAATACTTTCCAAAACAAAAGTAAATCCAAAAAAGGGTTCCACTTATTAAAAAGGTTAAGAAACGCTTTTCTAGTGGAATATTGTTGAAATGGAATTGTAGGCATGCAAGGCAATGAACATAATTAAGGGGTATTTAACACTAGTCTATGCGAACGAAGTCGCGGGCATCGCTAGTTTAATATGAGTAATGAAACAACAAACAACAAACGCCTTGATTAATGTTGTAAACAAACGCACACACACGTACAAGTTGTAAAATATATTTTTGGACTAGATTCATTTCATAAGGAGCCTTCAACTTTCTGTTCTGTATACAAGAGTTTTGTAAGCGATGAATGACTGCAATATATGTAGATAATGTCGTCTTGGATCACTGATATTCACTAAACAACTTCAAAGATTTGCATATAAAACATTTTGTATAAAAATCCTATAATAAAAATCTGTATGAATTTGAATCAAAATGCGACAATGTTACATATTTCTACTTTACCACAACTCTAAAGTTGTGTTTCCATTTCGTATTATATTTTATTTAATAGATAGACTATATTCTTTGTTTTACAAGAGTGAAATGCATCTATCTTCTATTTTATTTGAATTACCAATAACATAAATAGAACGGTGGGAATAAACACACTGAATCTAATCTAGAGTGACGTGTTTCCTTATAAAATATTATGAAAAAATACCACTACACACATTAATACATTTATTATATTCCGATTTCATTAAACAGAGAGCCAGAATCCAGAAATTATATTGAAGACAGAGTATAATAAATTGTTCTTGTAAATCGAGATGCTAGCTCACATATTTCGCTAGATAATGTCCGAGCTGTGGCCATAGCTTCCAGGAGGCATTCACCTCGTGAACTAAATATAAATCGATTCACATGCCCGGTAATCCAGCACGATTCATAATTAACAGCTTATTGATAGCATACAAATATTAAAATTATAGAAGTTTGTGTATATTTAGACTGAATTAGAAAAATATTTTTTCCTTTTTTAAGTTTTTTATTTCATATGAGATTACATTCTATAACTTGATTTTATTTGACACGACGAGTGTTGTGCTTTTTTGTACTTATTCAAATCTTTCTTATAATATTTCGCACGCTTGATATTGTATTGACCTAATTCAAATGATTTGTTTTGTATAAAATTGCAATAAACGGTAGCGTAGAGTGAGTGAGTGCTGGAGGGTTATGTCATAGATGTCATTAAAATAATGTCACAAAAATTTGTGATTTGTAATGCATTACGATTACACGCAATTTGTCGCGGTCCCTATCCTCCTGATGATGCTTCGGTTTCGGGGCGAAACGATCGTAGAGATTTCGGTGGTGGTTGTGTGCATTGTTGCTGATGGACGTGCCTTGAGATACGTGTAGTGACTTGTCCTGCATGTGTAAGGAACGTGATTTTTGCCTGCTTCATACACTTACCATTGCATGCATTCGCTTAACCCACGCGCAAAGTAGTTCTTTTACAGTTTCTGTATTATAGGATTCCGCAAAGTAACGCCTGCTTTTAGAAATCGTATCTACCTGAATAAATTAATTCACTTAGTTTAATAAGCGTGCGATTAATAAATGGAATAAAATAATGAAAGTATAGGCTGAAATATACAAAACGATTTTTGCAGGTTTATGCAAAAACTACATACAGTTTATGCTACAGTTGGGAAATTTTAGCTTTAACCCATAACGCAGCTTTGAAGTAAGTTGACTGGTCTAATCGTAAATCATTTATATTTGTTCATTTAAAATAACTACCACAATGTTTAAATTTATGTTTCATTTTATTAAACATGAAAACAGGAAATTTTTATCAATCTAGAAATGCTAGGCATTTTCCGTGTTCGTGATCCAAGTAATAAAAACCTTTAGATATTTTTGTCATGATTATATCTCATATAATCATCATCATCAGTAAAAAACGTCTTATATATACGTACGTTTTTTATTGATAATGATTTAGGAAACACGGTGCTACACTATTTAATGTAAATACTTCAATAACACAGTTAATAGGAAAATAATATTACCGTTGCTTATGAAGGTACTATGGAATTTCTAAGAAAACACTACTTTAATAAATTATTATTGTAGCTCACTAACAACACATTAAGTTTTCAGATTATTATAAGTATAATCTCTTTAGACACACTTATTTAGAGTGTCGTAAATAAGGAAGTCTCGAATTACTGTCAAAGGACTCTTTACCAAATTAATCTCAGTCCTTGAGTTTGCCTTGTGTAGGAGAAAGAATTAATTATAAGGTAATTTTCTTGAAGAACAACCTCTATCCTAATTCGTAATTACAGTCGAAGAAACAAGAAAATCAAGGAATATTATATAACTAATAATATGATATATAAAAAAGTCGAAAAACATTGAAAAATATGACACTAATTTCAAATATTTTTTTTGTATTTTTTTTTATTTTTATTTATAACAAATATGTACAAGTTATATCTATCTTAATTACTTACACGCTACTACTATACAAATCATGCCCACGTGGAATGGTCCCAAGAATGCTGGCAGCGTTTCCGCGTTGAATCGCTAAGCTGATTCTTTGTGCGAAAAAGGAGCCAGCCCTCTTGTCACCCGAAGAGGCGATCAACCGAGATGTTAAAACGGATAAAAATTTCTTTGCACTTTGGCTCCATGGCCCTAGGGTCTCAACTGCAAACGGCACAAATATAACTCTCAACGAGAGATGCATACTTCCGCCGCTTGCCGGATTCGGCCATTTCCGCCGCAGCTCCAGGTCTTGACGCCGTTTCCCTGATATGGGACGAGGCTAACATATCAACGCATGTTGCGTCCCACATTAGGGCCCGTCCCCGTTCCCAAGGAACCAGCGTCAGACCGTCTGGTCTCTTGCCATCATCCCGACATATCCCGGAAGGCTCGAGAAGAGCAGGAATGTATGTAAAATAATATATTTTAACCATGGCTCGCTTTGCTACTGCTTAGTATGGAATTTTCTTGTTCTCCGAGTGCTTAGTAATAAAAATAATAGCGATTTTGTCGTGGAGTCTATCTCCTGATGATGCTTCGGTTGCGGGGCGAAACGATTGTTGAGTTTGTGATAGTGAACCTGTGTAGTGCTTGTGTATTGTGGTGGAAGTGGTGGAGGTTTGTGCATATGTTTTTACGAATCCTGCATGTAACGGGTATGAAAAAACGTATAGTCCACTATACATTTAGCACTATATATAAAATATATATAGTGCTATTTACTGTATCGCGGATTATAGCAAAATAATTTTATTATTACTTTTGAAAAATAATAGCAGAAGACTCTTATATAAAATTATTAAATTTGACCCACTGACAAAGTATGTTTGTGATAAGCATGACCTGATACCGCTGCCTGGGTTTGCTCCAGATGAAGGAACACCTCAACGGTTAACAGTAGGTACATACATTTTTTGACTTTTTTATATCTTGTTTCAACACAACAGTAATGCAAACACAACAGTAATTCAAATACTACTATTTAACTACATAAGCTAGTATCGTACAATGCTATATGCAACGTTGTATATAATGCCGAAATCAATCTATAGACTTATTTAGAATTTTTCGAGCACGCGTTCGGTAGCTGAAGTTTGTTTTATTACTATATTGCGTTTAAAAATGAATAGAGCCTATTTAATGTGATTTTGATTTTAAAGAATGTTTGTAAAATATGTAATTAGCCGAGTGGTATCCGGCAGAATAGAATAGACCACCCTCCTTTCTTACCGAGGTGTCGTAAAAGGCGACTAAGGTAGATGCCGTGTGGTATCCGGCTGCATAGAATAGACTACCCTTATTTCTTACCGAGGTGTCGTAAAAGGCGGCTAAGGTAAGTTGACGTCAGGCAGGCGGCCGGTCGTAAAATACGTAGCCAAATCATATGACAACATATTATAACATATTGTGCCGACCCCACTTAGAGTGGGCAGGCAGGAGAATGATGATGTTTGTATAATATTTAATAAGTTTTAATTACTATTTATTTGTTATTACATAAAGTTTAATGCGCAATAATACGTTCATAACAGGCTAGCAGACATCGTACACTGTGCTATGATTACAAACTATTTTCAAGTTCAATGTTTGTGAATGTACACCCACATAATCCGCATTGATCCGAACACTAAAGGAGGATTCACCCACGCCGAAACTCATCTAGCGGTTTAATATAACAATGGTTTACAAACTACAAAATCTCTTTTTAGAAAATAAATGACAAACAACGCACATGACCTTTCATTTCCTTAAGCTCTTTATTTAACAAGTATCATATTAGTGATCACAAATTTGTTCCCGCTTGATCCCTAACATATAAAGCAGATAGTACTGAGTCGAAAGCATATACCTAAATCATCATCATCATCCTTCTACCCCTATCCCAGTCTAAGTGGGATCGGCACATGTTACAAACATGTTGTCACATGATTTGGCTACGTATTTTACGACCGGCCGACTGCCTGACGTCTTACCTTAGTCGTATTTAACGACCCTACTATTCTACTCAACCGGATACCACATGGTGGTTCAACTTACCTTAGTCGTCTTTTACGACATCTCGGTAAGAAATGAGGGTGGTCTATTCTTCTCAGCCATACATAAAGCCATTCTGAGGCATACGTAATTCAAATTCAATTCAAAATATTCTTCATTCAAGTAAACTTGTAAACAAGTGCTTTTGAATCGTCAACATCTACTGCTGGTTAGGAAAGCTGTTCCTACCGAGAATAACCAGCAAGAAACTCGGCGGTTGCTCTTTTCAAACAATAATTCTTATCACTAATTACATATAGTTATTAATGTCTTGTACAGGGTTGAAGAGAAGCTATATCCACGCATTGTTATCGTCTAGGTAATCTTCAATAGTATAATAGGCTTTCTGAATTAGCCTTTTTTTAATAGTATTTTAAAAAAAAAATTATTATAGAATCTTATACCCAAACCCACAAACGTATTACGAACTTTTGCAAGGCACAAAGCAGGAACCGAAAGCTTATGTCGGTTTCTACTTTGTCTATTTATAAAAGGATTAGCGATGTATATAATAGACAAAGTAGAAACCGAACATTAACGAAATTTTGTACATATATTCATATGTACAAAAATTATATGTAAATTAGCATATACCTAAATGTTATACGGTAATAGAGTAGGGGAGCCATAGGCAGGCCTGTAAGTGTGAGTATAAATAATCAGGAAAGATGTAACTCGTTTACTTCATCTTTGTCTTATCACCCATAAAAAAGAAAGACAGATAGATACACCCTGACATGCTTTCTCTTTATTGTAATATGGCACATTTTAGGATGGCTTCTCTACTCTAGTATAATAAGCTCTATGTTACTAGTTCGCTTGTCCATCATTTTATTTGAACGAAACAGGAAAAGAACAAATAAAAAAAGTTACACATATATCAGGATATAAATAATTTACAAGTGAAAATTTTATTTATAGGTAATCTATTTCTTACTCTAAAATTTCAGATATTTGGTTTAATGTCGTAATAAACCTATTTAGTATGATGTATAATTAGTATAAACTTAGAATTAGTATAAACGTATGATGAAATTATAATTTGATGGTAATCTATATTTTTAGTTTATGATGTAAATAGAATCAACCATAAGTGCTTTTAATATGATAACCATAATAACCTTTTTTGGACTGGACATATTATGTAAAAGCACGAAAAAGTAGTGTGTATAATTTATTTTTGTTGTTATCCACCTATATTTCATTGATCATATAAACCCTAGTTGTTTAAGTAGAATCTGGACTTCTTAAAACGCGCTTATTACACCAACAAATTACAATAAAAAAAGCTAGTAGTAGTAGTAGTATCAGCCTGTTACAATCCCACTGCTGGGAATAGGCCTCCTCTCTCCATTTCTGAAGAGAAGGATTGGAGCTAAGACCTACCACGCTGCTCCAATGCGGATAGGTTACACATACCTCCAGAATTCTCTAGAGATATGCAGGTTTCCTCAAGATGTTTTCCTTCACCGAAAAGCGTGTGATAAATTGCAATTATCAACTAGACACATGAGTTTTAATAGAAAAACTCATTGGTGTCTGCCCGGATTCGAACTCGTATTCCCCTCGAAAGAGTCGCACGGTCTCACCGCTGGGCTATCACAAAAAAAGCTAATAAACAATAAAATAAAAATATTATCAATCGATTCGTAAAAATGCATTATTAAATTAAAACAAAACAATAATGCATTGTCATTGGGACTGGACCAGTATCTAAAATTTTAATTGTTATTATTAACTTTTAATAAAAAGGATTTACATTTAGGCATTAACTACACAGCTTATAACGAGCGCAGATTGTTCACGTGCCGCTTAAAATTGTTTGGAAGTTTGTAATATGGGATCTGAGATAGACACTGCAAACATCTCGACAGGCGGTCGGCAGGCATTCACGTGCCTGAGGTATTATTACGTATAAACATCGAGCATTTATTTGATAATGTTGAGAGGCGCTTCGTTATTATAAGGAACGTGACTCGTAAATGAGTATACGCATTCCAGTGACAAGCAATCTTAACATGTATATTTTTTCTGGTTGAGTGTTCTAAATAATAAAATGATGTAGTAAAGTAAAAGTAAAGTAACAGCCTGTTATAATGCCCACTGCTGGGCTAAGGCCTCCTCTCTCCGTTTTTGGAGACAAGGATTGGAGCTAAGACCTACCACGCTGCTCCAATGCGGATTGGTAGGTTACACATATCTCCAGAATTCTCTAGAGATATGCAGGTTTCCTCACGATGTTTTCCTTCACCGAAAAGCGTGTGATAAATTGCAATTATCAATTAGACACATAAGTTTTAATAGAAAAACTCATTGGTGCCTGCCCGGGGTTTGAACCTATGTCGTCTTTAGAGAGTCGCACGGTCTCACCACTAGGCTATCACAGCTTTTATAAAATGATGTATATAATAATAAAATTGATCTTATTCTCAAATAAAAAGTTTTCAGATCAAATTCAGTACCTTTAAATAACGTTAACATAAAGATATTTACTTTATTTTAATTATGCAACACCGAATCAGGGATCGGGTATTGTTTTTGTCAGTCAGTTTCTTCTTAATAAATAACTATATATTACTAAAAACACATCCTGAGCGATATCTGCATCCATCTATATAAATGACTAAATAAATATAAAACTCGTTTTTTCGAAATAAAATCATAAGTTATATAGCGTAAGCGTATAATTTTAATTTTCAGAAGTAACAAGTTTTTACATATGAGTTACATATTTCTAAAAATTTACAATCATATTTGTTTGATATATCAACCGCTACTTGCAATCTGCCCTTTTCTTACAGAATTAGATCCTTTCTGCGGCGTCCATAACAACTTTGGCAGCATCCGGCGTTTTTTTTCGACAAGTTTTTATTTTATTAACTGGCGCCATACACAAATAAAGCTTGACATCGTCGCAAGTCGCGACTAATTTACGACGAATGTTAATAGTGTACGAGAGTATCTGCGTCCGTCAAATTTATACGGAATCAGAGTGATAAAAACGATAATTTATTTAAATGTATCTATGTTTTCACCGAACCTTCAATCAGCGGCATAATTACCAGCAAACACATCATTTCCCACTAAAAGATTGAATGGAATGAATGAATGGAAGTTCTGTATGGCTTTTTAGTATTGAATATGAAATTATATTATAGGTTATCACGCGAAAATAGAATTAGCACCAGTCTTTTATTCATGCAATCTACGAATTAACGTTTAATTAATTAAAAACTAATTTTATTTGTTGTCAGTACTAATTACTGACTTATTGTAATTTAAAAAAATTAAGATAATAATTCATTAAGTCAGTAATTATTAGGAAGACCAACCATAATAATATAAGCATTTTGGAGAAAAATACGGACGTGAATTGAAACAATGTTATTATTTTTAGCATTCCTCATTGTGATATTGCTATTTTTTCCACGCAAATCTTTGGTATTTCACACCCGACGGTACAAATGCATTAAGACTGATGCGAATCAGGTTGAGCTTGCCTTTCTATTTATTGAACACAATTTGCGCTCAATTTAGCTGCGAATTGAGTATATCGTGAAGGTCAAAATGTTAAACAATCTGTATTTTCTTGGGAACAAAAATAAACGTCTCAGGATCTTATTTTACTAATCTCACTTTAGCTTCTTTGTATTCATCTGTCATTGCCCTTTAAGGATTTCACGCGGTACATTTATCACAAAAAAGAAATTGGAATTTATACTTTTTCCAAAGGATAATTTTAAATTTTCTCTTTGATTGACGAAAAATTGTACATTTAAAATTTGTTTTTAATCTAATTTATTTTTTAACATCCAGACAAAGCAAAATTTGTAAACAATTTCCAAATCTTCTTTAGTTGTGTACTAATAATCCGATCTAATGGTGATATGTGTAGGATACACAATCACCAATCCGTATTGGAGCAACGTGATAGATTTTATCTCCAACCCCTTTTCTCTCCGAAAAACGGAAAAGGTCTATGCCCAGCTGTGGGATAGTAACAGGTCGCTACTTTACAATCTGATCTACTCAAGAATATGAATTACCGATAAAAGTTTATTTGTAGACCGTGGGAATGTTGGTGCGTTATTTTGACGCAAAAAGACGAGTCGTATGCATAAAAGCAACTAGCGTCATCAGAATGCGCAATGTTAGAAATGAATGAAACGGATTCCCAAGGACGTCATAACACTTATCTCGGTCAGATTTTAGATTTAGTACTTGAGAGTTGGAAGACGTTCAAAACAATCAAATTTTTTGGACCTTAAAAATATAACTACAAATCACATATTGACAGAAAGTTAAAGAAACTTTAAGGCAATTAGAACTAATTTTTATATGTATTGTCTATAACAAATTGTTTCAGTATTTTTTTTAAATAACATTATTTAGCCGGCAAGGAATCTTGAACCGTACATAATCTGTTTTATCTTGTGATAACTATTATAATTTATCTCTTATTAATAAACATATTTTATGATTATAATCCTTAAATAATTATTAGTTTCAATTTTAGAATCGCTTGAGTTCAATAAAACATGCTATAATCAAAACCTTTCTGACTAGAAAATTTCATACGGTATAGTCGCGCAAACATTGATCTAATAAAATTTTATCAATTCATATTGCCAGTTACAAGTACTAATTGGTAATTGTAAAAGTATGGCTAAAATTTGCTAGAGAGAGAAAAATTAAAGCTCTCAATTTTGCTCAGTACAATGTATGAATGACAAAATATTTGAATGTGAAATTTTTGTTTGTTTCAGCTAACAAATTCACGTAGCCATGAGGGACGAGCGTGCCTGTCCCCCGCGCGTGCGCATCGCAGTCATTGGCAGCTCCCGAGTTGGCAAGTCTGGTGAGCAAAAATTCTACACTATTTATTATTCAAAAGTCAACATTCCTGTGTAAATATAGATTTGATTGATACGAATATTTCAACGCATGAATAAGATATATTCACAATATATTATGTAAAATTGATCGTGAGTAATACACACTGAACAAATACCATTACCGACCGATAGATCAACATAGTGTAAAATAGTTTTACAGAAAATAGATGGGACGTCAGAAGAATTTTAACTATAAGGTTCAATTGTTCCCATTTCAATCTGTAGTACTCTAACGGATTAACCGTGAAACCACAACAAACAGATAGCCATACTTTCCCATTTACAATATAAATAATGGAATCTTACATTACTATAGGCTATACCGTTTAACTTAGGCTTCGCCTGCGGTACACGGGTGCGGAGAGAGACGAGACTGGGGAATGATATAGGTGCAGACGGTCACTTGAACTCGTTTGTACTCCGCAGGCGAAGTCTGAGTTGAGCAGATAGCCTATAGCTATGTCCGTGGCTTCAACACAAAGTTTTCCCCGTGTCAATTCTAATATCGTGGAAATTATACGATAAAAATTAGCCTCTATGTTACTCCACAACCTCTACTATGTTCCAATGAAAGTCCCATCAAGGTTAAGTCGTTCTGGAGAATGTACTATACTATTAACTTAAATCTTCCTCATGAATTGCACCATATTTTAGTAAAAACTGATCAAAAATCAGTTAATTAGATTTAGGTGAGATTTTGAGAAAAACTATTGCATACAGACAGAGAAAACGAGAGAGAGAGTTATGCGGACTTTATTTTAAAATATGGAAAAAATTATGGAAAATTAGTGAATTTTATCATTTATTTAAAGGGTTCGTTGTAACAAAGTTTTACGTAAAGTCTATAGGTGAGACCGTATATCGATTACGACGCAGATTCCTACGTAATATAAGTCTACGCCAAAAACAAATTTCAGCAGGACGTATTTTTAAACGACGCCAGTATGTTTCCGGTAATAACCATTGCTAGTGTATTTATATTAGAACGATTTGACAAAATACCCGTTGAGACTAAAAGTTTCCCTCTTAATATTTGCAACCTATGGAAGGCAAACTTATAACAATTTATTAAACATTTTATACATCTCGTATGTCATAGCTCTCATTATGTTAGTTATGCATATGTTAGTGTCCTTAAAATGTTATTGATACGTTATTTTTCAATTCTTATTTGTTAAGGTTTAGTTTTAAATTAACATCTGTGTGTCGGAGGATGAAATAAACGTTCTTTCTTTCTTTCTTTCATTAAATCCTACGTTTCGTTATGGCCCCCAGATACACTGTTTACATGGAAAAAAATGTAAACAAATTTAAATCTCGACATCAGCCTTCTTTTAAAAAACTACAGTAGGATTTTATTGACTGTTGGCGCAGTAGGCAGTGACTATGCCTTCAGCTAAATGGGTTGCGGGTGCGCTGAGAATCAACATTTTCTATGAAATTTTTTAACTCTTTAGGTCTGGGTATAAGTATCTAAGTATATATTTAAAACTATATATGCATATATTTACCAGTTGTACCTATCACCCATAACATATTAAATTACTTAAATTAAAGCCGTGTGTGTAATTCTCCAATATATTATATAAATTATTATAGAATCAACGAAAACCTTAACCGATATAAGATATACGTGCAAAGCAACATCCGCAAGCTTATGTCTATTTCTACTTTGTCATACACCTATTTTCTTAACTTTTCTCACAATTAATCTATCTGTACCCAAAGTGTCCTCAAATTTCATACCTAATCTCTCAAATAATTTGAAAATTAAACCGAGTATATTTGACTACACTAGCTCTTAGTGTCTGAATAACCTTAGTCGTAATTGTCAGCTTTAAGTACAAGATAGTACCAAATTCGCAATTACTTTTTGGATCTTTGGACAGGATCACGTTCTGATTAGCATTCACGGCCTCTTTTAATATAAACCACTATAACTAGAGCGCATACCCTCACACTATATAAATACATTAACAATCATAACTTTATAACATCTTGTGTGTCCGTAGATAACATCTTTTGACCCAAATGCCTTTCAACGTCCATCATAATTTAAATGGTTTATAGTCTGAAAATATTTTCGGTCCACTTTTACTTTTATCACATTACTGAAACTTGAAACTATAATTTAAATTCATTATTCGTCTTAACCTTAATGTATCGCTTAATGTATTTAAGACGTTGATATAACCTCAATAGAGTAAAACGTCGTTGTGTTACATAGCATATAAGAGATTTTTATTATACAATTTCAAAAATTTAGAATTTTAATATATAATTCGTACTGTGTGGTATCCTGCTGAGTAGAATAGACCACCCTCATTTCTTAACGGAGTGTCGTAAAAGGCGACTAAGGTAAGTTGACCCACCGTGTGGTATCCGGTTGAATAGAATAGACCACCCTCTTTTTTACCGAGGGGTTCGTAAAAAGCGACTAAGGTAAATTGACGTCAGGCAGGCGGCCGGTCGTAAAATACGTTAGCCAAATCATGTGACAACATGTTTGTAACGCGTTAAGCCGACCCTACTTAGAGTGGAATAAGCGCAGAAGGATGATGAATTCGTTCAAAAAATGAATTATTTTATGCAGTGGGGTAAAAAAGGGAATGCAATATCATAAATATCAGAATGTAATACGATTATATCTTATTGTACCGAAAACAGACGAAAAAAAAGCAATTGTAGTATAGAATTCCCTTACAATCGTTTTAATATATTTGAATAGTTAATAATTGAAGTTTACTTAATCAATTTACATCGATAAAATATAAACTTGTTTCAGAAAGTCAATGTTCTCTATATACTGGTTATAAAAAAAATAATTATTACATTAAGTCATATTACGAAGTGAACATATTAGTCTGAAACTTCAAAACACATAAAGACTTTTCTTTATGAACATTATAAATATTACTTGTAGTTGTAAGGTTTATAAAAACCATCAGACTTGCGTACATTCTTCCGCGTGTGTTTTCTGCCAGTTTTTGTGGTACGAAAGTGCATAGTTTATTCGCTTCGGATGTTCATTCAAGATTTAAAGTATTCTCTTCAGAATTTTACGTAATTGTATACATATAGTAACAGGCAAAAACACCTTTCACACATAATTTGTTGAAAATTTGCTTAGATATTAGATATTACGAGTCCGATATGTTGAATAGTTTTTAACATAATATACATTGAAGGGTATATAATCGTAGAGCTAAGTTAGTAATAAATTATATTATATAATTTACTGAAGTAGGTGAAGGTCCATAATACAAAAGTAACTCTAATAAAATTTTGCTATAATCCTAATTTTTTTTATCTCGTATTCATCATCCTCCTGCCCTTATCCCACTCTAAGCGGGGTCGGCACAACATGTTACAAACATGTTGTCAAATGATTTGGCTACGTATGTTACGACAGGCCGCCTGCCTGACGTCAATTTACCTTAGTCGCCTTTTACGACACCTCGGTAAGAAATGAGGGTGGTCTATTCTACTCAGCCAAATACCACACAGCGGACCCGTTTTTATCCCTTATTATAGTAAAATAATATTTTCATTAGCTTTGTATTTTTATTTAAATACAATGACTAGAGCCTAGTATTAAATTATTAATGCGATAACCTTTTGCAGTGATCACTCGAACGCTTGTTCGAGCCTTCTTCACCTTCCTTACCCATATGTTTTAATTCTGCATTGAATATACTACTAAAATGCTACTGCATAACGAAAATTCAAATGTAGTCTAAACACTCCTTAGCAATATCGATTCGTTACATACGAGTGATATGAGACATTTACAAACGACGCAGTCACTAGCTTATATAATAATTGGGAACATGGCGCCTATGAAACATCATAACTCTATCTACACATTAATATTTTATATAGTTTATTTAAAGCAAAACAGAAATGATATCTTAGTATTTTTTTTATATCCGAGATGATACTTTTATTTGCTAGGTGTCGCATTAACATATAAAATTATCGTTTCTAAATCAGATGATTCTTATTCGGATGATACATTTTGTGAAATGAAAGCAATATATATATTTCTCATCATATAAATATTAGTCTATTAATATTTTCGTGCGGGAAAAGGCTATTCTAGTTAGAAAGGGATAAGATGTTTAGACCACTTCAGTACGTATAAACTTGTAGAATTTTCAAATTTTTTAGGTTAAATTTCCTTAAAAAATTTCTTAAATTTAAGTTTAAAAAATACCATGGGTTCCTGCCAGGGGTTTGGATTAATACACACATATGAAGAATCACGCGCATTTAAATATCAATAAGATAGTATGTCGACTGAACTGGCAAATTGTCCTATCTTATTTTTGACAACTTTTTAGGAAGAAAAAACGTGATTAATACATTCGCAATAATTTCTATGTTATAAAAAAACAGTTAACTTTAAATATGTTTATTTACGCAAAAATTTACTAGTAGATAATACTTGTTGATACGGTAAATGATAGGCAGTAGCACCCAATGCCCTTTAGAAGTGATTGAAAAGTAGTAAAGTAGCGGCTTGTTACAATCCCACTGCTGGGAATAGGCCTTCTCTCTCCGTTTCTGGAGAGAAGGGTTGGAGCTAAGACCCACCACGCTGCTCCAATGCGAATTGGTAGGTTACACATATCAACAGAATTCTTTAGAGATATGCAGGTTTCCTCACGATGTTTTTCTTCACCGAAAAGCGTGTGATAAATTGCAATTATCAATAAGACACATGAGTTTTAATAGAAAAAGTCATTGGTGAATGCCCGGGTTTAAACTCGTGTTCGCCTCGAAAGAGTCGCACGGTCTCACCGCTGGGCTATCACAGATCAAGAAAAAAAGTGATTGGATAGATGGAAATTTAGATAGGATATATTGCCGGTTCAAACAGTATATTTGTAGTAATATCGTTCGTTTATCAAGGACGTACTCTTAGCATCCTTGATGGATAACAGTTGACGTTTTGTATAAAACGGTGATAGCGAAATAACTGAATAGAACTGAACATTACTTTGTGGAATTTCATTGAACAAAATAAATCATTAGATTATTTTTTATAACTCACTATGAAAGAAAATATATGTAATGCTTAATGTAGAGTTCACATACCGTCTTGTGGAGATCATCAATGATCCTTTTAGTGCGCGCGGTTTTCTAATCTTGTAAGTGTAAGGTATATAAACGGACAGTGCATTCTACATTTAGCATTACATTCATATTCATTTATCGTAGATAATAGCAAAACAACTTACTATTTCTGGTAATGTCAGACAATTAATTATTACTAGTTATAAGTGTGACTACCCAAGTTGAACATTTTCCACCGCCGCATAGTTTCATACCACCGTTTTCACCCACAAACTTTGGGCGATTTTCAGACGTTACGGTGTATAAATCGCTAAGGTCTTAAAGGCTAAAAATTGATACCATACCAATTTTTTTCAGTTATAGGATTTTCGTCTCACATTACAAATCTGAAATAAAGTTCATGATATATATAGTAATTTAGAAAATAAATTTAAATTTTTTATGTAAAAAAATAAAAATAACAAGTACTATTTTCCTAATAATTAAGTACAAAGTAATCAAATACGCGGCCGGTCGTAAATACTCCAAATCATGTAACAACATGTTTGTAACATAATAAGGGCAGGAGGATGATGATATTTTCCTAATAAAAATTACTCATCTGAAAGTAATTCAAAATTACCAAAACGCGATAACTCGACCTAGAAACTTATTACATAAACTATATGCATACCAATGATCCATTACACTGGCTGATGTAATCCTGAGTGTTTTCTTTAACAGTATCCCAACTTGCCACTGAACCCATCAATCTTACTTCTGGTAATGTAAATTGCACTTCGGAACTTTATGTCGATCGTATAAATGAAAACTGTGTTTTAACAACGTTTTTCTCTGGCGGCCGAAAGATGTTATCACCGTAAATCTGGTAATTTGCTTTGTAGAGCTATTTTTGCTTATTGTTATCGCTTACTTTGTAATAAACAAACACCCGCTGACTTCAATTATGTCCAATGAGAGGCTAGAGGGGATGACATCTAAGATGTAAAATGTAATAGAGAGTTTGAGAAATGACGAAGTTTCTTGACCTGTATGGTTTTCTATTCGTGTGTATCCAACGCGTACAAATCCATATAGTGCCTGGTGAACCAACGTATAGTACCCGGCAATAAATAATGTACATCGAGAACTTAGAACGAAACAGCCGGCCAATACGGTTTCGTAGAACGCTGTCACTGTCACACACGGATTCGTCAGTCTGTGCGACAGAGACAATGCTCTATGAAGCAGAATCTAGCCGATTTCTCTCTATGAGCCTCGATGTGCATTATTTATTGCCGCGTACTATAGAAAGAAAAAAGGAGGAACAGTAAAAGATAGAAAGTTCATGTCATCTTGGCTTATACGTTTTTTTAGCAACTTAAGCCCCCTTTTGATTGAAACTTATTTGATATTAATCACGCCAATGTATCTCAAATATCCAAGTGAAACTTATTTAATTTTATTATTGTTTCAGCTCTTATCGTGAGATACCTTACTAGAAGGTATATCGGGGAATACCATTCAAATACAGGTTAGTAGTAAAATACTTTAATGAAATTTTCAGTCACTTATCAGTCTTTTTTTATACATATAATGTACCTAAATATCGATCATATTCAATTCTTTTTACGCGATTATATTAATAAAATATTGTTACTCTAGAAAAAGAAAAAAAAATAACTTTTACTTTTTAATATATCATAAACTACTTCACATTATTATATCGCAATTCTTTATTTTTTATCGTGTCACTAGCAAACGCAAAAATATTGCTTTTACGCTGTATATCCCATATAAATAAAATTGTCATTTAAATGTCACTTTTCTTTATTTATTATAACATTAATCAAAATTTATGTCCACAGATTTACTGTACAGACAAACGGTGCCAATAAACGGTACTCCGGTTGAATTGGAAGTGATAGATGTATCTGGCTCCAACGCTGACAAGTTTCCGGCAGAACAGGTAATTTTATTAACTCTCATAATAATATCCATCAAATTCTAACTGTCGTAGCATTCCGAGCCTCAAGGTAGTTCTTGATATAAATTTACGATTTTCATAATAAAATGGACAAGCAAAGTTGGAAAACATAATGCTTTTGCAAATTACTAATTATATATACAGAATTTCGGAATATAAAAAATGTAGATTATCAAAAATAATTAAAAGTTAACTTTAATGTAAGTGTGAGAGAGTTTGGTCTTCAATATCACAACAAAAATGACATCTTGTTTTATATTTTTCTACAAATCCTACTTTAATCAATTTATATTTCCTTCTATAACTTTTTCTCACGTGTGTAACAGCTTTAGTTTAGAGTAAGGTCTAACAAAAAGGGACATCATAACAATATATTATGAAAATAACCTTTATATATAAATGAAACTATATAATGAACTTGTTATTTCTATTACAAAACCACATCAAATACAATTCGCTCATTTAATGTAGGTTAATGCAGTACGAAGACCTTGTTGAAACCCAGTGATATTCACCTTCACAGACCCAATAGGCGGCCTTTGGCACCCCTAAGCAATAATAACGGTACTAACTCACGAAAAGATTAAGGATATTTATACTACTACTATTCTTTTAGAATAACAACAATAATTTTCCGAGGTCAGTTCGTTATGGGTGCCTATATTAACAAACAAGCTTGAGATTTTATTTCGCCATTTTTACAGCTACACTAAACCGCTGCTTCCGTGTATCTGTGCCATAAACAAAATGTAGATAAATCAATTTTACGACAAGGAAAATGACATCTACTTTCTTACTAATATCATAGTTATTATTTGTATTTTTCACCCACACTACCTGTTATTTTAACTAAACAACGAGGTTATATTTCCCTCCAATTTAAATAATCGCAGAGTAGATAACAGCCAGTTATCAATACCTTTAGATAAATCAAAATATGATTGTTTATGGGCCGTATACAAAATCATAGATTAAGCTGAGACTGAACTCGTTTAATGTTCTGGCAAATGGGTTAATCGTCACGAGTATAATACAAATGGCAAGAGTAGCGAATACGTTCCAGTGACCTGAACCACGCGTCGTGAGTCATTTTTGTTTGTAGTATTAAATGAATAATTGCACGACCGAGGTTCTTATGTTTGAATGTTTACGATGTGCCGTTCTTAGATTTCGGTTAAAAAATAATATGAATACGAAATGTGGTGAGAAACTCAGCCACCTCAAGTTTTTTTTGTTTTCTACGTAACGAATTGTCACATTGATTTTTTATTGTTTATAATTCATATTTTGGATGTAACCATTAGATTAGAAACCATATTGGTTTTCCTACTGTTTTGTGTTTACCGAGATTGTATATAATTATTTTTATCGCTAATTTTTACGATATCAATTATAATTCTGTGCTATTGAGCTTAAGAAACTAATATGCCATATTAGTTTCTTACTAATATAACAGTTTAAAGTTTAGGTGTAGTGTTGAGGTAAAGTAAAAAACATAACCTATGAACGGCATAAATATGTAATTTGAATTTGTTCATGAGAAGACTAAATAATTAATATTGAACTTTTATGTTTGTTTAATGTGACACGTTGATATCATAACAGTTGCAAGTTTACATTATTTGGCGTGATAGGACTCTCAGCTTCTTTTTAATTTTTTTAATAAGTAGTTAAATTTCGGACTTGAATTCCCAAATGAAAAAATAAAGACATCGAGATGTGATTTTTTGCTATAATAAGGAACAACCAGAAAGGAAGTAATTTATTGACGTTAAATAATAATAATATGTATGTATATTTTTTTATACCATAAAAGCTTTTCTATAACAGCAATGTATGTCTATGATAAAGTAACGCCGGAGCTTTGTCATATAATAATGTCCTTGAATGTGAGATAATGTTTATCGATTATTAAGACTGTCTAGGCGGCAACTGTGTTTACACGCATAAAACGAGAATAAAATTTTAACAAAGTGGGCAAACTATTATACATTTATTTATTTGTATAAATTATTATTACGTATTTATTTTATTTATTTATTAAATACAATTAATCTTAATTAAAAAAACAGTACAAATGATTTTTATAAGATTGTGTTAACAGTCTATGATCCGGAATAGGACATATGAATATTTTTTATTCGCTTATTTGTTTATACAAAAGAAGTTGCCGTCAAAAGCCGGCGTTGTTGTTAAAAAGATCTAAACTCCTCAATCAAGCTCAATTATAAAAAAAATACATTTTTTTATCTTAACCATACGTAATTTTGAAGAGTTTTAATGAATAATTAATCAGTGTCATCTCAAACTATCACTCTCTTGTTTAGTAACCTTAACTTATCTTTGCGATTTTGTAGTGGAATCTATTCCTGATGATGCTTTGGCCGCGAAACGCCTGATTCTATGAATAAATTTAATCTAAGGTATATTTAATTAGTGTTAGAACAACATTGATCCACTTTAGACTAATAGGTGCGGTATTGCTCTAGTATAGATACAGCACTTAAATCTATTTCAAAATAGGTTAACCTGTCAGGATGTCAGAGAAAGTGGCAACTTCCGTGAACGTAGAACGTAACGAAAGTGAATCATATTTTGGAACACGTAAAGATGTATAGTACGCGGCAATAAATAATGCACATTGAGGCTCAGAAAGAGAAATCGGCTGGATTCTGCTTCATAGAGCATTGTCCTGTCACACAGACTGACAAACCCGTGAGTGACAGTGACAGCGCTCTACGAAACCGAATTGTTCGGCTGTTTCGTTCTAAGTTCTCGATGTGCATTATTTATTGCCGGGTACTATACTATGTTGTCTAAATTTATTATTTTAGATACAATTAAATAAAAGTATTCTATTATCCTATTGCTAGGCATAGGATAGTAGAAGAGTAGGCATTGCTCTTTCCTTATTTGGAGAGATGGGTTGGAGCTAAGATCAACCATGCTGCTCCAATGATTGGTAGGTTACACATATCTCAAGAGATATGCAGATTTTCTCACGATGTTTTACTTTACCGAAAAGCGTGCGATAAATTAGAAGTATCAATTACACATATACGTTTTAACAGAAACATGCAATGGTGTTCGGTTGAACCCGTGACCCTTCTGAGAGAGTCGAACGGTCTCACTGCTGGTCTGTCACAGCTTTACAGCCTTCGATTCAATAAAAAGCTAACTGTGAGAATATCTTAGCAATAGACCGCGGCTTGAAACATCGACTAGGCACACACTTATGAAAATTAAAAAATATATATCTTATGCGCTTAACAGTAAACATAATGATATATTGCCATCAAATTTCTAAGTATCTGAAACCGCATTGCACGAAAGTGGAGATTACTCGCTTCATATTCTTTTTTCTAAGGAAAGTTGTGAACGTTATAGATCGATGGGTTCTGTACATGCAATAATCTACCCTAGTCTAGTTTTATTTGTCATAGTTTAATGTCCTTTTTTAAACATTTATTTTTTGTTTCAGATCCAATGGGCTGACGCTTGTCTCCTGGTATATTCAGTAACGGACAGAAGTAGTTTTGAGTACGCCCAGGAAATTTTAAATACCCTCAAAAGGACCCCTTCTCATGGCAGTCCGGCACATGGCCCTGCTGCAGCATCAACAGGCATGCCGCTGGCTTTACTAGGAAACAAAACGGATTTGGATCATTTGAGACAGGTCAGATATACGCACTATTATATTATGAATTACAGTAACTAACCCGAAAATTTCCTAGTTTTATTAGAATGTTATAACTCTAAAATCAGTTTTCTAATATTTATATATACTTTTATTTCATCCTTGAATTAGACGCGATCTTTCATTTGGCGTTGTTATTGGCAGATAAAAGTAAATCCGTAAAATGTTTATAACTATAGCTCTTGTATGTATAATATTAAATAAACCAAATTCATACATTACAAATACTAATTGAGATATTAAGAGCTTGTAACGTTGTACATTGATGTGTTATTATAATCAAATGTTTTTCAAATGTATAAGGCAATTACTTAAGCCATGTGGTATCCGGCAGACTAGAATAGATCATCCTCCTTTCTTACCGAGGTGTCGTAAGAGGCGACTAAGGTAAGTTGACGGCAGGCAGACGGCCGGTCGTACAATACGTAACCAAATCATATGACAACATGTTTATAACATGTTGTGCCAACCCCACTCAGAGTGGGATAAGGGCAGGAGAATGATGATGATGATGAGGCAATTGCTTATGGCGTCCGTCCTCAAAGAAAGTAAATTAATCCTTGTGTTATGGGTCACAGACAACTGGTATGAAATATACATATATAATTTCAAATAAATACACCCACACTCGAAGAACCTATAAATTGCTTTTTAGAAAATGTTGACTCTTGCCTAAAATCGGAGTCGCGAACCGCGAATTCGATTTACGCCTTCGAAACCGCAGGGTTTATGTACATTGTTTTAAGTAATACAAAATAATAATGTTTGCACTCCCACGGCTTTCATATAACGATAAATTTAACTGTTATTGTTAAAATTAACTAAACATAACACGGGCTATTTCTAAAATTACATCGTACTAAAAATCAACAGTTGAAGTGTTTTCAAACATAAATTGAATTTTCGATGTAATCTTGAATAAACGTTATGTAACTGTGCAAGGTTCATAACCAGAAACTGTTTTGAAGTTAAATCCTGCTTTGGTGCGTAGTAATATTAAAAAAAAACAAATATAACACTATATTTGTAACTAAATAACGTAACGTCGGCAACCATTTTTGTTTCCGATATTACGTTACTGAACTTTAACATTTCTAGGTTAATCGTTTGTTCATACTAAACTAATTTACTTTATTGTGAATAACATCTAATTATAATCCTGGATTAGAAATTATTTTATTCCGATGCTATTGCGTAATCAGTTTAATGATTATATCTGATTAAAGTTAATAAAACTAATGCCAATAAATACTAAGAATATTAATCTAGAAAACCTATTGTAGAAATAGCACTGACAGTCCCAAAAGGACGCGTTAAACTAGATATCCACTCTCTAGATTATACATTACATACATTTTATACCCTATTTCTGTCTTTGAAAGCCTAATTAAAGTTTTCATCCCACGCTTTTGTCTGGAATAACATGTAGAGTCGCTGAGGCGATGTCTCGAGTCCTTTTGCCTATTGTTCTGTGAGATTTTGAAAAGAAATGAAAATTCTAACAATATTTTGTCTGTATTTGACAAAATAAATTCATTTATTATTCATGGACAATCAACTATCAGGAGTTAACAAGCCGTTACTTCAATAACGTTCTGTCACTATCCCACTGATGGACATACTCCTTAGTCCGTTTTTGGGGAGAAGAGTTGGAGCTAAGACCTACCACGCTGCTCAGATGCAGATTGGTAGGTTACACATATTCCCAGAATTCTCTAGAGATACGCAGGTGTCCTCGAGATATTTTCCTTCACCGGAAAGTGATAAATTGCAATTATCAATTAGACAAATAAGTTTTAACAGAAAAACTCATTGGTGCCTACCCGGGTTTCAACCTGAGACCCCCTTGCAGGGTCTCACCGCTGGGCTGTCGATATATATATATATATGGCTTCACGGTGTTTCGATGTCACGATGAAGGAAATACATCACGAGTAAACCTCCATATCTCTAGAGATTTCTGGAGATATGTGTGACCTACCAATCCGCATTGGAGCAGCGTGATAGATCTTAGCTCCAACCCTTCTCTCCAGAAACGGAGAGAGGAGGCCTATTCCTAGTAGTGAGATTGCAATAGGCCGCTACTTTACTTTTTTTACTATTAGATAATAATAGTAACAGTAGTTCTAAAGATTCGTTTCTTTGTTGCAGGTGCCTACAAAAGAGGGCCAAGCTATAAGCGCCGCCCACGGTGCGTCGTTCAGCGAAGCGAGCGTGGCCGATAACTCTGGTGACCTTTACCGATGTGTCGACCGCCTACTAGCCGAAGTCCGCACTCCGCAAAGGACGAGAAAGTTTTCTGTAACGAAAATGTTAGGCTCCCTTATAGGTAAGATAATTTATACAAAAATGCTACAATATAATGTACATATACACACACTTCTCTGGCGTCCTTATTATAATAAGAATATTGTTAACAAATTAAAATCCCTAATTGGCTGTAAGTAAAAATTAAGTAATATTTTGTAAATAATATTAAGAACTGTGGATTTTGTTGAAGTAAATAAATAAATAAAATAAATATAAAAAAGTGTTAGAAATACATTATTAATCTAATATTGTTTGAAGTGCTATTCCGTGATAACGTTAGGCTACCTGAAGAAAATATGTATGTTTCGTATAAACTCCGGATCGGGTTGATCGATTTTAATTAAATTCTCAGGCACTGTTAAGATTGACCCAGCGCATAATTCTGTAAAGTTTGGTGGCGATCGGAGCATATTTTTTTTTCAGGGTAATTCGAAGGGTGAAGCCACAGCAACACGTGGCCAGACCGCTAGTATAGGATAAAACTCGTAGCCACAAAATCGCACCGAAATTTTAAATCGCTTGTTATGCGTCTTTGTAGAGTCTAAGCATCTAGATATAGGCGACGCTTATATTTTATGCATTACTTTTCTTCTTATTCTTACGATATTCATAATCGACGGGTAAAACAAAAATTGCTTATTTGTCGGCCATATTAACTTCTATATTTTTTATTAAGAACTGACCCAATCGGTTGCTTATTATGATTCATCTCCATTTACTTGTAGGTGGAGCAACAAATAACAACCATACCACCCGCGGCTCAGTAGTAGCGTGTCCCCGTGTCCCAGCGCCCTCCCGACCGCCACTAGCGGCCGCCGCACCCTGACCGACACCAGAACCGGCCCACCGCGCCTGCTGACGCCTCAGGGGCGCCGCTTGTCTCGTTTGCCTGCCAGTGCCATCGCGATTCCTGTCACCCTCGCTATCAACTAAGTAAAAAGTGACTTTTATGTGAGCAAATTATACTTAAACACTAATAACGACTATAAACTAGTGATATTTAGTAAGAATTTAGTTAAAATTGCTTACATTTGTAAGCATATATGGACTATCGTTAGTGCTATCAACATTGTTCGTAGTCAATTGCAACCGCTAAGGATTACCTTCTTTTAATTCCAATATACGGATACAAGATAAATCGTATTTTTACGTCTTTTAGATATTGCAATGTATAGATAGGACAGTCGCCTTTTCTACTAAATGTATCGGTCTTTATTAATATATATCAACGATATATTCTGTTTTAAATATATATTGTACAAAATTTAAATCTGCTATTGGCGACATACATATTTAATTTTTGGGATATATACAATCGTTAAGAGTTGGTGCATTGTGATAGCTTTAAAAGCGCTTCGCTTACTTATGCACTGGTGATGATATCTAAAATTATAAAATATATGTATAGATAGTATTATAAATTGATATAAATAATAGATCTTAATTACACGAAAATGAAAATATGAAAATTTTGACAATAATCATATCATGAATTCATCGTTAAATAAATATTATGATAATATAGCCAAAAATGTGCCAAAGAGGTTATGTTATATATATATTTATATAAATTATTCTTCTCAAAGTTCAAAACTAAACTAACAAGTTATCTATGATGTATAAATTTTAGATATATACATTCGTGTTAGAAATAAAGTCGAAATTATATATCGCTAGCATTTCAGAGCTATCTCTAATTAGAAAATTAAAACATTATAGATAAAACATTATCAATTAATTACTTATTTTCATTTAATTATTTTTTTTGTAAATTATATATAGCTATTAATGTAAATATGTTACGTATTATATTTTTTATAATTGGCAGGCCTAATTGTAAATACAAAGAGTTTATAATAGGAATATAATTCGTATTAGTTAAGTGTAGCAAATTTTTTAGTAATCTTTTATACTTTTACACAGTATTATTATTTTAAGTTTAGATTTAATTAGAGTCGGACGTTTACATTTGGTGTTATTGAGCGATTAATGTAAATATACTGTAAATTGTATTCCCCCTGAATACGATTGAATATTGTGGACAAAAAATTCAAGAATTTTGATAATCATAAAACCAAATTCTAAATTAAAATTTTTAGAACTTAAATCGTAATTGACTGGTATTTTTTTTGGAACGTAAATCACATAAAAACCGTGACCTGCCTAAAACATAGACTAAAGACTCATTTTAGTAATCGATGTTTAGGATTGTTTATGATGGTATGTAATTTTGCTAAAGTCTAATTACGCTATGAGCGTCTCTATGAATATGTTATATCTCAGCACATGTGTAAAGATGTCGTAAGATAGTAATAACTAAGAAACCAATATCCATTTTTTGGATTTTTCTCAAAATTTTTTATCTATCTCATATGATTTATCTCAAAGCTGCTTTCTAAAAAAAAAGGTATTATTTTTCTTTCTTTAGCACTGCGGAGATCTACGACAGTATTTATTTAATTGTTATCATTTCCTTGATACGGCTTTTCGGTGTCAGAAAAACTTTATTCATTTTTAACTACATAATTATAGTCATGTCTAGTCATTAGGTATAGGCTGTGAAAAGACATTGTAGATTGAAATGCGTGTGGTTTTGGTTATCTCTGTATGATACGCATTATCGGAATATAGTTTAATTATTTCATAATACCAAAGAACCAAATATGTTATGATTGCAGATTTATATGTGTTGAAGAATATACATTAGTTAATAATTGATGTTGGGTAGTCATTTACAATTATGCAATTAATTAATTGATTTCAATATAAAAAGTATTAAATATCACAATTTTTATGAAAGAAATAAGCTAAAGTTACGTTATCGGACCAATCAAATAATAACAAGCTTGAAATTCAGAAATCTAGAGCGTAGTAAATACTACGGAGCGGAGTTTTCATAGAGTTAATGCTAAATGAAATGTTGCATCTATGTAAAAGAATGGTAAATCAAAATCATCAAGACTGTAAAATAACATATTCTAGTAATTCTGTTTTTTTCTTTAAAGTTCACTTTTGATCAAAATTTGATTGCTACGGTAACATTTTGAATGATTCATAATTAATATTGAGAGACCGGCTATACTCACGTCTTATTTTATTGGTTCCCGCTCATGAAGAGCTCATGAATAAGCGCCCCGTATGGGCTTGAAACTAGGCGGGGTCGGGTCTCTCAACATTAATTTTTAATGATGTATTTCCTGATTAGAGAGTGCAAAGATTTATATCAAATAAATGTGAAGAGAGAAAGATATATGAACTGATCGAAAATAAGTTGTAAATATTTTAATTAATTAAATGTTCAATTAATAATGATTTCTTTTTTTTTCACCTTAAATAGCTATAAGATATTTTTGTTATTAATAGTTGTAGTAATTCATTTTTATAATCGTAAAGTAGCAGTTGAAATAAGCAATTAGTAAACGAACTAGTAATAGAATGTAGAAAATCCTAAGCGGCGTTGTTTAAAAAAATATTGGGCGTTTCGTTTTTTGTCTGAATCCAGAGCAAGAAAACTTCGTACTTATTTTTTGCGAAAATTTCTAGTTTCCTTTTTTAGTTTTTCAGCCTTTTGATTCGTCTAAAAAATAAAAAATATTCGGCACGCCGGGAAATAAAAAAAAATGAATGGATTGTTAAAACTCTACAGATAAGCAAAGGCCTCTTAAAAAAGGGATATTTATTTATCAGGATCGTCCTGATAAATATATATTCCTTTTTTAAAAAAATTTAGAGGTTCCACATCATGCTACTTATCCAGTTTCAAAGATACTCTTGATATATTTAACAAGTTTCATCATCGTAATTCGTACGATGAACGAATAAATGAATGTGAATAGCAGTCAATCTTGAAGTTTAAATATAAGAAAACTCTTACTTAACGACCACGTACAGTAACTAAGTACTTGTTCTTCATTATTCTTTTTTTGGACGACTTTGCTGATGTTATCTCTATAAGCGTATTTAACTTCGCTGACTTCTTAATGTGACGTAGAGACTATTGTTATATCTGTAACAAGTCATCACGCTGTCATCATCAGTGAGTGATATGGACGCAGCTGTAACTGATACAAGACAAATCTCAGCGAAGATGGTCTGATGGGGTGATTTTACCTTTCCGAAGTAGGAATATATGACTGGACCGTTGGTGTAATTGGCAGTGACACTGCCTTCAGCTCGAGCCTGCCTTCCGCCCGTCACGGGTTCGATTACCGCCGACAACCAATATTTTGTATAATCAATTTTTGAGTTTTTATTTAAAATTATATATGTAAATATTTACTATTTGTCAGTCACCCATAACACAAGTATGAAGTTACTTACTTTGGGAACGCGCGATCGTCTGTTTCGAATAAGCTTTTATAACCGCTATGCTCCATAGAAGTTAAATATATCCATAAGTATCTAAATTTCCTTTGTTCCTCAAAATATTCAACTTGTTAAGCAACACACTTGAATAATTTTACAACTTGTTATCTTTCAAAACATTATCAAATTTCCTCGATGTTTCATCGTATGGAAATCCCTGAAACAACAGATGTAAATCTATTATGGATGATTTAACGCACCGAAGCTCGTTCGAATTTAACCCACTTACAAAATTGCTGAATAAATTATATCAAAACAAGATAATGCCGTGTGATTCCATCTGAAATGTCAATGACCGCTCTGCGAAAAACATTTGTATTCGCTGTTTTCCTTATAGTAAAATATATATACTTGACGTTGTGAAACAGTTGCTAAATTTTTGCGTAAGAAATCATAAATACTAAAGTAATTAAAATATTATTTTGCTATAACCCGGGATAAAACAAAATACATGTAATGCTAATGTAGAGTTTTGCTTTCCGTTCTCATACCAGATCATGTATCAAGTTCGTAATTTAAAAAACTCATGCACTCACTACCAATAACACAACAAGCACTGCAAACATTCACTACCACAATATCAACAAACCCCCATTGATTTTTTCTTTTATCGCGGATTATAGCAAAATAATATTTTCATTACTTTTGTATTATGGACCTTCGCATAGAAACACCTAATTTTATAAATTAAATCATAAATATACGTATAATATACGGTCATGATAGATTTTGCAGTTGCAATTTAGTTCAGTCATTATTTCAAAGTAAAGTTTGGTTAAATATTTTTCCATGATTGAACAGTGGAAGCACTCTTGCCGAGGGCTCATGGGTTCAAATCCCGGGCAAGTTGCTTCAACTTACAATAATGAGCAAAATTAAAGGAAGGAGACACGCTGGACATCGGTAAAATATTTTTTGCGAAACAAGAATGGCTTGACCGGATTGACTTCTCTTGAACAATTGTTTCGTATTGCGAAGGACAGATTGAAGAGTCATTCAACAGTCAAGAGTCAGTCAACAGAACAATAAAAAGAAACCCTCAAGTCTTCTATGAGTTTTTCACTCCCTATGAGATTTCTATAAAAAATTAACCTCCCTAATTCATATATACAATTCATTATACTTTTCTATTTAGAGATACAGACAGACTTTTATAATGTTAGTTTGGATATAACACGAAATTTGCAAATATTTTATAAGTAAAAATAATGAATTTATTTAATTATATCTTGTAATTATTATTTTTACATAATTCATTATATAAAATTCTTTACAATTTGTAAAGAAATTGCTAATAATCTATTGTACAAAATATTATATTAACGTGAATATTAATTATACAAGCATCATGACCATAACATACACAACAATAGGCGCACCGATTCAGCGGGTACAATAATATAAATCACATTCGCATCCCGAACAATGCCGGAGATCAGAGGGGTGCGCGCCCCAGCTGCGTGCCCCGATCGATCTGCGGACCGCCTCAACTTCTCGCCGCACAGCTTCACTGTATGTCAACGCCGTTCCAAATTCAAACGTCCGTCAAATTTCCAGCCAATGTGTATTTAAATAATCATAGACAATTTTTAATCTTATTAGACCTTTTCTAAATTCTTGGTGTTATGTGCTAGTTTTTTTTTATAATGGAGGGGCGGAGGACTTGGGATGGAGTGCCTCTGGGTGAGTCGCACTCTCCTCCGCAGTCAGTCCCGGGTAGACGGACGCCGCTTGGTGCTGTCGGCCTCGGCGGCTTTTATATGCAAGGAGGCCAGCCTCCGCCTCCACAACATTGCTACCCTACAGACGAAAATCAGCCCGAACCTGGAACGAGTTACGGTCAAAGGCAAGTACTCTCTTAGTATTGTAATGTATATTTTTTTATTTTATCAACCGAATACGCATGCGCCAAAAGGTTTAATAAATATATGTAAATGAAAAATATTTCCTACCATTTCCACTAACTATATACGAGTAAGTTATGTTGGACGATATGTTGATATGTTTACTGGAAGAGATCCCTTTTAGAAATAAGTCCGCCTTTGTACATGTGCTATTTCTTTTCTTTTCTATCAATATGTATGTACAACATGTGAATCTATGTATGACATATCTTAGATTTCAATTATTTTATAAAAATACATATTTCTTGTACTAGTAATCGTCACCGTAATAAAGATGGTGACGATTTTCAATAGTTACAAGAATCATCAAATTTATAGAACCAAAACTTATTAAAGAATACGTATAACATATAGTTCTTATAGTCGCGATGTATCATCAGTTAAAAATTATTGCAAGATGTCCAGTCTAGACTAATAGTTTAATTTCTACTACATTAAAATGACAAACCATTAAAATACAAATCTCACTATTTGGAAAATGTAGGTAAACGTAGGGCTAAAAATACTTATAACTTTACCCCTATACGTTAACTACAACCCCGCACATTGTTATTGCACACCGTGCAATCACAGCACTTATTACGGTCCACAATACCATAGACTCAGTGTAATCCCGAAGGAGTTAATAAACTAAGATTAATTTGAAGATAGAAAACTTCCACAGATAAGATTGATGATCTATTTTAGCTCATTATAATTTATAACGGATCTTAATTACAATTTATAAATGTCAAATCCTTAAAAATTGGTGAATTTATTAGATTGATGAAAAATAATTGTGCTATACATCAAGTATTGTACTATTTTAAATTACATAAAACGATCGTCATACATAAACAATAAAAAATATATCATTTCCTGACAGGGTTCATTTTTCAAGGATTAATTATTAATTATTTTTATATCGTTTACATATTTTTAGATAGTTGGGCAAATTTTACGGTTATAATATGAGATTTTTTTCTATTTTTCAGACCAATAGGGGAAGGGAAATCGAAACAAAAAATAAGACAAGGGAAAAACGTCCGACTAAATATAAACGCACGAGAGCGAAGAAGAATGCATGACTTGGTAAATATTATTGGCTACTAAAATGCATTACTACTTCATCTATATTAAAGTAAATAAGCTTTTAATAAAACTGTTGAGTCCTGCAGTTAAGAGCTTTAAAAAGCATTAACAAATTTGTGAAGAGTTCGCGGCGGTCAACAGACTTAAGCATAACGCCAAAAAGAGTGAGTTTCTTGTGTTCAGAGGAAAGTGGAAGAGTTCTTGTGTTCTTGAGTTCATAAAATAAACCAATCACATTTACACCAAAAATACAGCTATGTGGAATTCCTCTGACACAAGTTACAGAGTATAGACACCCAGGTCACGTTGTACCGGACCGTTTGGGTGATGACAACGACGTGAAAATGGAGCGTCGAGCGCTTTCAGTCCGAGGCAATGTGTTGGCCTGTAGATTCGCATGCTGCACTACGCAAGTAAAATCTACTCTATTTAAGGCTTATTAACAAAACTTTTTACACGTGCAATCGATGGACGGACTTTACGAAGCGGGCATACAGTACGTGTTCAGTACAACATATTGATAGAGCGCCTAGTGATTAGAGCGTTTGTTCCTCACCAAAGATTCCTTTATATTTACATCCATGCAACCTTCGAGGTTAAGTAAAAATTGCGTAGTTAATAATGATTTTAATAACGGTTAAAGAAAACATAGTCCTGAAACCTCCATTTGACAAGAAAATTCGTTGAAAATTGAATTAGGTACATTTAATACCGCACTGTACAGCAAAAATCACACTTGAACATTAATAATATTACTACAGAAAACTTACCAAACCAAATTAAAAAAAATAATAATTAATGATCTGTAATTTAAGTAAAGTAACGGCCTGTTACAATCCCACTGCTGAGAATAGGCCTTCTCTCTCTGTTTCTGGAGAGAAGGGTAGGAGCTAAAACCTACCACGCTGCTCCAATGTGAATTGGTAGGTTACACATATCTCCGGAATTCTCTAGAGATGTGCAGGTTTCCTTACGATGTTTCCCTTCACCGAAAAGCTTGTGATAAATTGCAATCCTTTGATTTTATTTTATTAATTAAATTAATTTGCTCTTTCCTACTTTTCCTAAGCGTTGAATGCAGTTCTTGGATCTAATATTTGTTTTAGTATTTTTTTTATGACTACTGAAGTGTAGGATCTTCAGTAAGTCATCCTCTGAAGGCAGATCAATAATTTGTGGGTTCCTTACTGAACCAAAAACAGAACCACACTCAACAAGTTGATTGAAAAGGCTCTGTATCACATTAACCGCCTAAGACTTATTTAAATGTTCTAACTGAAGAATGGTCTGGTGTGTCTCACGTAGACTGGTCTCCAATTCAGTACATATTACAAGTACTGTTAGTTAAAACAGTTAAAACTGGAAGCGAAGTAATATTCTTCACATTCTGATGAGTTCGCAGAAGGTCGTGTTTTTAAGTGTTCCTATATTGTTTTATATAAACACAATTTTCGTAAATTTTTAATACGTTTTAAACAAAACCAACTGAAAACGCAAATATTCTAATGTACAAATTTTAAAATTTGAAACATCAATCGTATGCAATCAAAAAATAAAACAAACAATCGAAACACGAACACAATAGAAAATAGAATTCAAGAATGCAGAATCGATTAGAAATCAAACGAGCAATCAATGTTTATACTAAATCTGCAATGTTTATCGCCGCTCATAAATTCTTCAGATTACTCGGAGCTATTTTAAAAACAGAATACAAAATTATATCACACACCATCCTCATCCTCCTCCTGCCCTTATCCCACTCTAAGTGGGGTCGGCACAACATGTTATAAAGATGTTGTCACATGATTTGGCTATGTATTTTACGAACGGCCGCCTGCCTGACGTCAACTTACCTTAGTCGCCTTTTACGACACCTCGGTAAGAAACGAGGGTGGTCTATACTACTCAGCCGGATACCACACGGCGGGTCGACTTACCTTAGTCGCCTTTTACACGACACTTCAGTAAGAAAATGAGGGTGATCTATAACTATAGATCACCCTCATTTTCTTACTGAAGTGTCGTGCCGTGTCGAGGGTGGTCTATACTACTCAGCCGGATACCACAACGGCATAGATAAAAATTTACCACACAGTTATAAATGAATAAATAAATGAAGTATAGCAACATCTTATCAAAGATATTATAATTTGCAACACTAAAAATATTTGATTTGTACAAATACTACGGATTTTTTATTATTCTTTTATGTCTGATCTGTTCAAATTATCGACATGGTTTTTAGGGACGGAAATATGTATTTGAAAGTCTGGAGTGTGACAAAGCTTTTTTTAGGTTGAAAATGAAGTACTCGTAGTACAGTTGCAGGCAAAAGCTGCTTTACATAAAGCTTATAAGTTCAAAAGTCATAGGTGCGCTTATTGTTTCATGAAGCTATCTTTGAGATACAACAAAGTCGCGATAAATAAATTAATAGTTATAACTTGATAGAAGTTAATCACCCGCTTCGCTCCTTAAACATAAAAGCACAATATATTAATCACTTTAAATGATTTATTAATTTCAGAACGACGCCTTAGATGAGTTACGTAGCGTTATACCCTATGCTCATTCACCTTCAGTAAGAAAACTGTCCAAGATAGCTACTTTACTTTTGGCCAAGAATTATATACTTATGCAGGCCAGTGCACTTGAAGAATTAAGAAGGTAACATTTAATTAATTAAAGTTTAATTATATTTTAAGATGCGATGATTTCATAAAATTTTCATACACAGCTTAATAGGGATTGTAAGCAAGTATAAATATTAAGAAAATGTATAGTTCAATCTAAAATTTCAAGTAAATATAAAAAGTAAAAGTAAAGTAGCGGCCTGTTACAATCCCACCGCTGGGAATAGGCCTCCTATCTTCGTTTCTGGAGAGAAGGGTTGGAGCTAAGACCTATCACGCTGCTACAATGCGGATTGGTAGGTTACACATATCTCCAGAATTCTCTAGAGATATCCAGGTTTCCTCACGATATTTTCCTTCGCCGAAAAGCGTGTGATTAATTGCAATTATCAATTAGACACATGAGTTTTAAAAGAAAAACTCATTGGTGCCCGGGTTTGGACTCGTGTTCCCCTCGAAAGAGTCGCACGGTCTCACCACTGGGCTATCACAGCTCTAACTAGCTCAAATAAATATATTAAATTTCAAATGTCACTTCAATGTAAAATATGTATATTCAGTTTTAATTGTTATAAATATAAGTAAATAAATAAATTATTACTTAAAAAACATTATTATTACAATACTATACAAAAAAATCCGGCTCGGCATCATTGCTTGTAAAATTAATAGACAATTTAAAAACTTTCACTCCAAATTGTTGAACATAACATTTTATATACAGAGATAATTGTTACGTAATGTAATCAGGAAACAGTTATGTTTTAGCCATTAACAGTAACCTTAAATTATGTTATAATTTTCCAGGTTAGTAGCTTACTTACAAGGCACGGCAACAGCAGCCGGTATAGTCCCACCTCCAGGGTTTGATTTAGCAGGATTACCAGCAGCTGCCAAGCTTCTTCAGCCGCCTACAGCTGGTCCGCCCGCTCCAGATCCGCCATCTTGAGAAACAACCATTAAAAGCGAACCTTAGGATAATAGCCAACGGGGCAATATATTTAAGTGTTTAGCAAGTATTGTAATTAGAACGATCAAATATATTACCTTATTCTACATATTTAGTCACATAAGCGATATAAATTACGAATCTATAGATAGTATATTAAAAATATGGCGGTAGAGATCGCTGATTGTTCGTCAGTTTAATGAAAAACAAAGGAAAACTACTAATAAAAAAGTGCAAAAGCACTATGACATTAGCCGGAGGGCCTGTTTGATTTTTATACATTTTTGTCTAATAATATAAACAAGTTTCTTTTAAATAAATAACTAATTTATAGAATTAGGCGTTACTTTGCGGAGAGCATAATACAAAAGTAATAATAAAATTATTTTGTTATAATCCGCGATACAGTAAATAGAAAATATATATATAGTGTTAAATGTATAGTGAACTATCCGTATTTTCATACCCGATACATGCAGGATTCGTAAAAACACATGCACAAACCTCCACCACTTCCACCACAATACACAAGCACTACACACGTTCACTATCACAAACTCAACAATCGTTTCGCCCTGCAACCGAAGCATCATAGAGAGAAACCACCACAAAATCGCAAAGCTTTGCGATTTTGTCGTGGAGTCTATCTCCATAATTTTATTATTACTTTTGAAATAAATAACTATTTATACAAGATATAAAGAGAATGAGTACATAGTAATTGAAATTGAATAGTAATTGAATACATAGTTTTCAATACACATAATAAAATACAAACACAAGTTTTTAAATAAAATATTGCTACAATGCAGTTTAAAAGACATGTAACATGACTTAAAATAGAAATTCAATGACCACCATCGCCAAGTTAATACATAGAAACGGTTTCTTCTCTACTTGTAACATATTTGTAATATGATTGTAGGTATGCTAATTTTATTCTTCGTATGGACATAATTATTATAAATAAACTACTAGGTACAGAATTCGTGTAGTATATTTACTGTTTAACGGTTAATGTCCATATTCTGTGGTGAAGGCCACATAAATCTAAGGTCATATAATATTAAATCTGCCATTATTTGTGACATTAGTTACATAGATAAGTTATTTAAAAGAAATTTTAGACAATACTTGTGAAGCGGTTATAAAATATAATACTGACCAGCTATTCAAATAGTGAAACCATTGATTTAAGATACAATCTTAATTCAGAATCCTATAGACGAGAAGGCTGTTTGTCTATGAAAAATAAATGAAGAATCGTAGAAAATTTTTAACCAAATTGAAACTCTCCCATCATCTCAGTCCTTGTGATGAATATGAAAGAATTTAAACTTTAACTGTCTTTTTAAAGACCTATTTTAAAAAGCTAATAATTTAATGTTGATAGTTAACCAATTCTTGGCAATTTCTACAATCTAAAATGGAGTGAAATTTCCTAAAAATTTTATATTTATTCTTATTTGACAGAGCCTCGATATCTTAGCCAAAAGAAATACCGCTAATAGTCACATATGAGAAATAACGAATCAATTTGCTAAGTAACAAGTTGTACAAGATAAATTATATCTATGGTTTTATCAAAAAAGTTTTATGAATCAAATTGAAATATAAACAATTAAAAAATTTTAGAACCGCTTTACAAACTCTTTCAAAACCGTAGATTTATGTATATTTAGACAGATATCGGAAATCGATCTCTGTGCTCGTAATGTAAGTATGTAAGTATTCCCCCTCTGAAACGAGGGGATTGTGAATGCATGTGCCAAATAATATTAATAGTAGATATATAATTTTTTAAAGTACGTATGTATTGATTTATTGATCTTCTTGCCAGGTCTCAATAAAACTATAGTATTATATACTTATTGAAATAAGAAAAGTATCACTTTAAAAGTAGTATTAACATAGATTGTAAATTTAATCACCAATCAAATTGTACATACTCTTTTTTTCTATTCAGTATTTGTTAATCGAAACTCTAACTAAGCGAAATTTATTGCAAAGATTCTGTCATTACTTTGTAAGGCTCATTTTCACTAATGAATTTCATATTGTAAAATTCGTATAATTTCTCAAAATTCTCATTTATTGATTAATCTGTGTGTTAAATATGAGTGTACAGCTAAACCCTTATTTATTTCTAAAAATATATAGGCTCATTTATAAGAGTATATAGAGTCTATCATGGCAAATATATTAAAAATGAATTTTTATTGTAAAAATAAAATTTCGTACTTGATTTTACGATAGCGTTTTATATCTAATTTATACGATTTTATATGGTAGTAGCAGCCTGTTACAATCCCACTGCTGGGAATAGGCCTTCTCTAGAGATATGCAGGTTTCCTCACTATGTTTTCCTTCACCGAAAAGTGTGTGATAAATTGCAATTATCAACAAGACACATGAGTTTTAATAGAAAAACTCATTGGTGCCTGCCTGGGTACGAACTCGTGTTCCCCTCGAAAGAGTCGCACGGTCTCACCGCTGGGCTATCACAGCTCTTTTTTATATAATACTGCGAATAAATATTTTCTTCTGTACGTTTAAATACTAATGCCGATACTATTTTGTTTTTAAAATATGTTATTGTGGTTATGAAAAGCGATTATATAAGAGATTTAATGTATTCTAATTTTAGCTGTAATTAAAATTTAAATTTTAGATATAGTTAGATAATTATTTATTATAAACCAAAGTAAATTGTGATTATTATTAGCAATAACCTATATTAATAACATTACATGCAATGACATTTAGAAATTGTGACTTTAATAAATATATGGATAATGAGTGTAACTAATATCTTTACAAAGTGTACCACATTATTCCAATCTAATTGTTTTTCTATAAATATATGTGGCAAAACAAATAATTAAAAATAAATGCGAAAATTCGGCTAATTTTCAAGTGCGTGATAACCAAAATAACCAGCTTTAAGCGTAACTACTCCAAAATAAAAATACAAGTAACTTTATTAAAAAGTCGTAAGAGACGACTAAGGTATGTGCCGTGTCGTATCCGGCTGCATAGAATAGACCACTTACCGAGGTGTCGTAAAAGGCGACTAAGGTAAGTTGACGTCAGGCAGGCGGCCGGTCGTAAAATACGTAGCCAAATCATGTGACAACATGTTTTAACATGTTGTACCGACTCCACTTAGAGTGGGATAAGGGCAGGAGAATGATGATGATCGAGGTAACTAATGATGGCTAGGCTAGACTAGGGGTAAATATCACAAATTTTTTTAAATCAATTTATCGGAAATACCTGTCAATTGTTGGCAATAGCCAGAAACGAATGATTACTCTATAAAGCTCATGTAGTTTTAAATTAATATTTGCAATTCCCTAGGCTTATCAGTGAAGGAAACCCAGATATCTTAAAATCCTTGAGATGTTTGAAATCTATCAATACGTATTAGAGTCATTGGCAACGTTCTCATCTCTCTTCGGAGACAAAAGTTAGAGGGTAAGAGGATATTAAATTCAACGCCTCAGACGCACAGTCAGTAGAAATTGGAAACAAGTAGCTAGGTAACCAAAGGCCCTGGACCAAAAAAATAAACTAGGGACCGAAATAAACGAATTAAACTAGAAATCTAGACGCGTCTACAGAAAGCTTTAAATTAAGTGTAAGAGATATGCTTCTACGTAAAGCATATTACAAAATTGAAGATTATTTGGATAATAAAAATGCCTGGATTTGAAAATCCTTTCAGCTTCATACAAGACTGCGGTTTAATTATGTAAAATTGAAAATGTTTAAAAGATTGGCGCCGAGTTTCTTGCTGGTCCTTCTCGGTAAGAGCGACATTTCGAACCAGTTTTAGCTTCATTAATCATATTGATCCTTGACAATACAAAAGTACTTACACAGATTAAAAGAGCTTACTCGAATAAAGATTATTTTGATTTGATTTGATTTTGATAAAATCGTTTGCTCCGCATTCGTATTGTTCCGAATTCGAGAAACTCCAGATGTGTCGTAATCCAGACTCTTTGGACTTCAGATTCCTGGTTTATTTATATACCGAATGTATGTGAAATTGTCGCTAGTTCAATTTATAGTTAAGTCAGTGTCTAAGGGCCGCCCTGAGCTTGGGCCTCCGGGCCCCGTCTAGCTCTCAGATAACTACGCCACTGTGGCGAATATTCAGGTGCATGATTGTCGACTTGCGTCTTCACAGTGAGCAAAGCCTAGTATATAAGACTGATGTCCATTTATTTGATTTGGGTGTTTATAACGAAGGGTGAAAATCAATTTTTCCCAAAAGTAATAGTTGTTACTGATAGATGTCGCTTATGTCTAACTATAATTTTATAACAATCTTATTTGCTGACTATTTGCTGTAATAAATATTTTTTTAAATAGTAAGCATAATACAGAAAAGTTTCCAATTCTTAGTTCATTAAAACTGTAAATGATTTTGTAACGGTACCAAGTTAAGACCATTGTAGAGTTTGGTAACAAGAAGTTCTCAACAATGACAGAAGATGGCGCTTCATGTAAAATTCGTTATTAGAAACCACACCCGTGATGACATAATCATCATGTATAAAAAGTTCAAATTCCGTATCTTGTACCGAAATAACTCAAAACTTCTCAAAAAACTACGATATTTACCGAACATTGCGTTTCCATATGAGTGTTTAATTTATTCTTTATTTCGCAGTACCCAACGAAACGTTCTTATCAGACAGTAAGATTAGTTTTTTTGCTCCTATATAAATGCTGATAATAATTTAAACTTGGTTACTTACTTTTTATAGCAGTTACATAACTTTTAGCAATATATATGACAAAATAGCCACTATATTTTTACACATATAAATTAGATGAACACAATTACTGTATTATAAACAGAGGTAATAAAATATTATGTGTGAAATTATTATTATGAATTGTTATGTATTTCACTCCCAATTCAGTAGTTCAAACAACAAAAACTTAAGATAATTTTAATATCTTAAGTTTTTGTTGTATAATATAGTATTTGAAGTTATGCATAGTTAGTAAATTGTCTATTCGTAACAGAGTGATACTTTACTAAACAAACATTAGACCAATAATGCCCTATGCGAGCGTCATGTTTGCGTACGTCCTGAAAACATAACTGTCCTGGTTGCAGAGGCTTCGAAACCACTTGATTCGAACAGCCACTGGTAGTCCAATATGTGCAACATGTGCATCTCTATGGATATCTCAACCTTTCCTCAATAGTTGAATCCTTCCGCCCATTCTTGACGACTTAGTTCAGAATACGTACAGCCTCCGAAGCGCCCAGCCGCGGCCGCTTGACTTAAAATCTTCGTTTAAGATTCAGCCTTTCAAAATGAGCCGCTTTAAGCCGAGGTTTGGTCTTACAGGACCGCTTAAAGGCAAAGGCTTCCCTCAGCAAAGCTTCTGCACTTCCTCCGTCTTCCCAGTGAAGCTGTCAAAGTCGTTAAGACGAGCAACATTAAGCAATTCAAAAAACTATAATAATATATTAGCAGCGTTGTTTGTACTGTTGGTCAGCATTGCGATCACCAATTCACTCATCAAGAGTGGTGATTACGGGCATTGACCTTCGATAGATAAGATAATCTAGAGGCCCGTGTCTAACTATGAATATTGAGCGGTTAAAGCGAACAAATTGATAAACTTATCAAGTTTTAATTTCTTTTTTATGACGCAAATATGATTGCATTACTTAGATTATGTCAAATATACGCTATTTATTGTTTAGAATGTTGAACTGATTATGCAAAAATAAGACATTCATTATGGTTGATTTAATAATGATAAATTTATATGACTATTTTAATGAGTTCATATCAATTATCACAAGTATAATAAAAATGAAAGTGTGTTTATATCTTGTATTTCCTTTATGTTTGAACAGAGCGGCTAACATTGTGTTCTGTAATATATATAGTGCTTTCCAAGATCCTTGGAAAGCACATACAAACATAAGCTGTATTTAATTTCTGTACTGAAAAGCACGCAGACAAAGCCGCAGCTTTTTAATTACAATTACTACAATATGGCTTGAGTTAGGTTAGTTTTTCCTAACATATTAATTTAATTTCATTTTTTATTTATTTTCTGTATAGACAAATTATATGGTATAGTCTGTAAATTACAGCTTCTAAAATAAATCCTATTCGAAGAGCATCGTGTTTAGGTAACTTTATTTTTGAAACGTTTTTTATAGCTAACTTTTTGAAATCTTTGTCATTTATAAGTAAAAGCTCCGAAATAAACTTTCAAACTTTTTTATTTCGAAATGAGAAACAAAGAAGCAAAAGTTAAACAATGATTGCTATTTATGGTTTCTAAATTAATCGAGTTATTTTATGATTTATGACGTCTACGTTGATGACGTCTGTCTTGACATTTTGCCCAATAACGCTTTAAGGAAAAATGTTGGTGTTTCTAAATTTAGAATGCTTTCACGCAAACAGTTCAGTCAAGAAATTCATTTGAACGATACACTCGTAGCTGCGTTATCAACTGATGTTTTTATAAATACCTTGAACTATGTATATAGGTAAGGTAAAACCTGAAAAGATATTCAGTAACTAATGCCCCAAAAAACCAAATTTATTCCACATGTGCGATAAACGTGAACGCGTCTTTATAGTTTTAGAAACTGAAATGAATAATGTATGCAGTTAAATTAGTTATAATACATTGCCCTCAAAATGAATTGAGCTGTTATCGCTTAGAATTAAGTAGTTTCCTGAAATTGTAGACATATGTATAATAAGGACAAGGTTTTAGTAGGTTTGATTTCGAGATCTCATTTGAATTCATCGCGAGAATTTTTTGTCAAATATACCATGGTGGCCGATGTTTAAATTCTTGGAGCTACTGAGGAACCGAAAGGTAGTCATTGGTTAGACACCTCAAATAAATAAATAAAATAATAAGAAAATTCTAAGATACATGCCAATGGATGATCGACGGATGATAAGAGAGAATGGAAGGGAAAGACATGTTGTGCCGATGTTCGTATGTGTACGTACTTATGAGCCAGTGGATGATTGATATTTATGTTATTGCAAATTAAAAAAAATGAGTAACTTGTAAAGAAATAAACCAGCTTTACTACACGGAGAAATGAGTTGCAATGTTAAAATGCAATAGCGATGTGCGGAGCACGTAGTTAAATGAACTGATAGTCAAAAGGCCTTGGAATTGAGAGTTTGCATTTGGTGTACAGGCTAAATAAATCAGGTTCAGTAGAGAGCTGGATTCAAGCGTTACAACACTGTTTAGTGTGAAGATATAAGAAGACAACTTGAGACAACGCGCTTAAAAAAATTTGTAGAGACTAGATTACAGAGACGTATTATAATTTAATTAATAAATTATTATAAATTAATTAAATATAATTTAATAAAATTTTCTTAATACATTTTTTTTTTTCATGTTTTTCTCCCTACATTTTAGGTTGTAATCTAAATAACTGATTTTATAAGTTGTATGGTTGCTCTTATAATCTAAGTATTATACGTCGTTTGCATAACTTTACTTGTAATTTTGAAACAGCATTTGTAATCAAGACCAAAAATGTAGCACAAGAATATAGTGAGGCAAAAGAAAAGTAGCGTCGTGTTTCTGTCTGTATTTACATAAGCATCATTAATACATTAGATGCTTAAATAGAGCTTCTACACAGTAGACTAATGTTAAATTTAAAAAAATTGAACTGTGACATAAGTGTAAGTATAGACATACTTTTCTTGTCCGTGCTACTAAACGTTGAGAAGTTGCTTCGAAACTTGATACAATAGTATGTACATATTATTTATATTAGGTATAAAAATATTTAGACTTCGATATACATTTAGTTCTATGTCACGGAAATATCGTTATGATTGTAAGTTTTACCAGATAGTGGCTTCTTGCCGCACGATGTTGTGATGTCTGTTTACAATCATATTACCACTTTTCCACTATACCGCGACCTAAGCCGTATTTCGACCTAACAGGAGACATATTCCTCATCACTAGTAGAGTTGCTCTACTTTGCTCTTACCATTTTTCATCCTCTGATGACTCTCGGCTCGCCCTTATTTTGATGTCCAACAAAATAATTTTTAGTTTGAAAAAACAACAGATATTTCCAACTTCTCTGAGGCTAAAAGTATATTCTTTATATGCACAATACTGCAGGACTCGTTGCTGAGCCTTGGTGTGCCTTGTCACACCAAGGCACACCAAGGCTCAGCAACGAGTCCTGCAGTATTGTGCATTTTTATAATTTCTTAGAAAATAATAAAAAAGCGTTCCTTTCATAATAATCTTACAAAAATTTCTAAAGCCAGAAGTCGACTTACCTGTTTTAATATATTTCAATTATACCTATGTGAGTACAGTATTGTGAGATGAAATACGCCGGGAAGCAATTCCAACCCTAACGCTGATGAATACAAGAGAGCTGGAGCAGCGTAGCTATATGGTACGAAATTTAATCTACCCCCGTCTGCCACCCACACCTCCCGGCCCGCCCTGTTTTACACCTACATTCTATATGTCTGCTATAAAAATAATTTATTCATGTCAACTCGACTTTTTAATGGATATTCCAGTATAAGTGACCGATGTATAAGGAAGTTTGCTTTTGTTGTTACCATGTGAACGACTGTTGGACACCGGCAGTTAAACTTTCTTGAAAAATAAGAATGAACTCTTATTTTCCTAAGAAATAAATTTCTTTCTTCATTATATCTTTATTGCAAGAAAGCACTAGATGTCATAGATGGCATTTTTCATAAAGATTACAATGTATTTAACTCAAGCCTAATTTTGAATTCGGTCGTTTTAATATCAAGCGTACGGAATATGACATCGATCTGTTTCTCCAATTGAACGCAAAAGAACGAGGTGGAAATAAACACACTCTTTCATTTACACTATTACACATACGTAACATAATATTTTTGAATTCAATTTAAAAAATAATTCTACTGATATTAAAAAAAAGTAACCAATTTAGGCCCGAAAAAAAATATTGGTGACCCGAAAAATCTTGGCGTCTTCGAGCTTTTCGGTGGTTCGATTTCAAATTCAAATTCAAAATATTCCTTAGTAAACTTGTAAACAAGTGCTTTTAAATCGTCAAAATCTTCTACTGGTTCGGAAAGCTGTTCCTACCGAGAAGAGTCAGCAAGGAACTCGGTGCTTATTCTTTTCAAATAAAATTCTTATAACTAGTTGCATTTGGTTATTACTATCTTGTACGTAGTAGAGGAGTAGCTAAATCCACGCATTTTTATGATCTTTATAATCCACAATAGCTTACTATAGAATCTTATACTCAAATCCACAAATGACTTATTTACTTTTGCAAGACGCAAAGCACGAACCGCAAGCCTATGTTGGTTCCTATTTTGTGTATGTATATAGTAATATACATCGCCAATCTTTTTATAATGATGTATAATCTTATGCACAAACATTAGATCTTTTATGTAATACAAAAATTCTATCAATTTCCACGCATAACATTATTCCATAAGACATAATGATATTGCGATATTTAATGTGTGACCACCTTATTGTCAAACATACATAGCGTATCATTAAATGTCTTTAACATCCAACAGACCCGTCATGGCCAACTAGTTTTTCAGGACATGTTGTTGCTACAAATCCACGCAGCGGTTAATTTACTAACTGCCCACCAGCGACACTTTCTTTACGCAATTTTTCTCACTAACAAATCTGATAGGAAAATACCGCGTAACGAAATATATTTATATCTTGAAGTTGACGATCCAAAAGCACTTGTTTACAAGTTTACTTGAATAAAGAATATTTCAAATTTGAATTTGAAGTAATTGGAGCTCATGTTCCATTCCAAGTCATTCCGATAACTAAATATACAATATACATAAATTTTACCATAAACATTCATAAATATTCATAAATAGAATATTACAATTACTGACTCTAATAGCCCAGCGGTGAGACCGTGTAAACTCTTTCGAGGGAGTCACGGGTAACAATGAGTTTTTCTGTTAAAACTCTTGCGTCTAATTCATAATGACAATTTATCACACGTATTCGAGCAGCGTGGTAGATCCAACCACTCTCTCCCAATGATAAAAGGAGAGTTGAGGCCTATGCCCAGCATTGGGATAGTAACAGGCCGTTACTTTTACCGACTTTTCTCTTCAAATACAATAATTAATCTTAATTAATGGTTTTGTTATTTATTTCAAGAAGGAAATCATATATATAGAGAAAAGTTCTGTAATAAATACATAAACAATTAAAAGTTTACATTCAACTGTTACTACGTGTATATATATTAAAGCTGTTGATGCAGGCTACGTTATAGTACCTAGGTACGAAGCGATACGGCATCCGACTATATACCTACGTAATACTACAGTCCCATAGAATACATAGGGTCTGACTGTAATGTAGTATATGTAAAAGAATTAGATAAACGTTAACGGAGGAATATTTATTACATAGAATTTACAATTTACAACTGTTATTACCCGTATATAACTTGAATGAACAGTATTACTCACATCTAAATAAATAGATATATACTTATAGCTTTCAATGTTTATATGTTTATTAACATATTATCAGACAGCATAGAATAGTAAACTATCAATTCCCATTGGAACAATGTGGTGCGTCTAACGATTTGATCTTACCCTCAAAAAGAGACGGGAGGTCTTTGCCCAGTTATGGGTTCGTAACAGGTCGCAACTTCACACTTTTATACAGTTTAATGATATTTTGATCATTTCTGATTTTCAGAAACATGGTAATTGTTCAATGTAATGCCGTGTGATATCCGACTGAGTAGAATAGACCACCCTTTTTCTTACCGAGGTGTCGTAAAATACGACTAAGGTAAGTTGACGTCAGGCAGGCAGCCGGTCGTGCAAAATACGTAGCCAAATCACGAGACAACATGTCAGGAAGACCGAATTTTTGTTAGAAAGCTACGTTGTAGTGAAAATAACTAACCCTTGGCCGTTCGATGTGGAAAAGAAGCTGTGCTGTAAGAAGCAGGAAAAGGGCTTATCAGCTTGTCTTTTGAGCTTAGAATACTAATTAAAAAATCGCAGTTAAATTTGACTTCTCGCAAGAATCGCCCAGATATATCATTATAAACAGTTTTATAGCTTTCGTTCATAAGCAGTATCGCTAAATAAATGTAGACTAAGAATAGAACTTTGGAAGTAATCAACATTGTGACACATAAAGGTTTGCGTAAGCATATTTGCACATCGTCTAGTGAAATTAAAATGACGTCCAAACCGGAGTTATGTAGTCGAGACAAGCGTTCATACTTGACGTAGATAACCTAAGACACATAACTTGTGCATCAGATGCATAAGTTCTGTAACATTTTATTTTGTCCAATGGAATCGATGAAAGTTAGCGAGTTTTATAAACAGCATTATAATATAGCGTTCTTGTGTACACTCCAAATACCCGTCTTACTACTTTCTTTACTTTTAAAACAAGTAGCTCTAAGCTTTGCAAAAATGTTATGTCGATAACTCATACAAATATAGCATATAAAATTTTACTGTGGGTTTTGAAATGTGTGGTATTCATAACTCTATTTCCGGTTTTAATCAAAATACCCATCATCCTATTCTTAAATTTGAGTCTGTTATACGTCTTAAACATTTACATTAAATCTTTACTCGTGTGAAACCTGCCTACTTGTCAGTTATTAATTTTACTTTCATCATCATCATCATCATCATTATTCTCCTGCTATTATCCCACCCTAGATGAAGTCGGTACAAAATGTTTAAACGACTGGCCGCCTGCCTGACGTAAACTTACTTTAGTCGACTTTAATGACACTGCGGTAAGAAATTAGGGTGGTCTATTCAACTCAGCCGGATAGAGTACGGCGGAGTGATCAATTTTACTTTCTTAATATTTAAATTTGAATGCACAGCGCCTGTCTTCCACCTGCTTGCAACGTGTTATTCGATACTTTGGTCACGTTGCACGCAGAGGTACCGATAACCTGGAACGCCTGATGATTCCCGGTAATCATCAGATTGAGGGAAAAAGGCCTCGAGGCCGTAGTCCTAAAAGATGGTCAGACCAGGTTACGGAACAGCTTAAGGTGCCAATCAGTTGCGCATTTCACCAGGCAGCTGAGCGGAACGTTTGGAAGCAGTTGGTAGCCGAGGTGAACTGGAGTCACGATCCTCAGCAGTGAGGGAACGATGAAGAAGAAGAAGAATATTTAAATTTACCCTATCTACTGCTTATGCTGTAAGTTCAACTGGCTTTTATTGCATCACTAAGGGGGAGAGGTATGGTATGTAACAAACAAATGGCGCAACTTTTAAGTATATGAAATGGATGCTTACTTGAAATTTAATTTAAATAATTAAATTTAAACTTTTAATTCAAGGGTTTTTAAACCACGAAAATAATAGGCTAGACAAAAAAGCCTTATAAGTTTATTGAGATTCGAAATAATTTTAGTTGAGCGAATACTTTGATCAAATTAATTTCATAAGAGAAAAATACAAAAGCTTTCACAAAAATAGAAAGGCAGAAAATAACCTTATTAATCTCTATTTTTCTCTACCTTTCTTCACACCATTTTAGAATGAAACATAAAAAATACATGGCATATTTTTTTTTCTGAATTCTTTTAAATACCTTGCTGAAACACTGAACTGATAAAGAAAAGAACACTTGATAAAAAAAAGTTAAGGACATTGATTTCCGTAAAATTTAAAAACTTTATCTCTTGCTTCTGCATAGCTTGCCAAATTACATGCGAGAGCGAGAAAGCCCTATTCAGCGTCGCTTTCGCCCTCCGCGAAAGCCTCCTGAAAATATCTATTGATTATCGTATACATGCTACTTCGTACGTATAGACGACTCGCCCTATATTATGTCTACAGCCGCAGAGTGCCAATTTATTTGAGGAACGCTCGCATATTGTAAAGCGAACACTAACTGCCTTGGTTTAATTAGTTGTGACAATTACAAATCTAAAATAAACACTGTAACATTAGTAATAAAATATTAATAGATCTTCTCCTAGAAACTATACATATATTTCATTACATAAATCCTCGGCATAATTATAAAACACAAAATGACAACATTATTTTTCTACATACTATTGGAAAAAATATATATGCACATGGAATTGCAGCGTGAAATTCTAATTGACTCTTTTTAAGCTTTATATACAGAATAGTAACATCAATAAAGGCCTGTTTATATCCCACAGCTGGACAAACGTTTGTTTCTAGGCGAATAGGATTAAATCTTTAATGTGGACTTAGAGGTAAGATATTATTTATTTCTCAGGTATCTTCCTTTACCGCAAAGTGCATGATGATGCCAGCAGATTAAAGGCTTCGAAAAGCCAGTGTTGTTAGTTCATAATATATATGGGACACACACGAGTGTCAGTCTCCAAAGTTAATACCTATAAGAACTTAATATTTATGTTATGGGTGCCAGATAACTAGTAGATATGTACCTATATAATTATGTAAATAAAGAGTTAATACATATATACACACAGACTCGAAAAACCAACAAATTTTATTATACAAAATGTTGTTCATTGAATGTTGTGGAATCGAGCCCGCGACCAGCAGAGCTGGATGCTGGGTCACTGCCGTCTGCGCCAAAGGGCCAGTCATAGATAATAGGGTTCTGAACCTCATAACGAAGTTCAAAGTCACTCAGTTAGCAATGGGAGGAACTACAGTTTAAGTGTCTACGTTATCAAATCAAGAATGAGGATATCCGAAGAATTAAATTATCGGTACAGCTTGTCGCGATGCTAAAGTGACAATGGGCTAGGCTACGTATGAAGAAAGGATGAGCTTTGGGGTCCCAAGGTGCTCCGATGATATGGACAGAAAACCTCAAAAAGATGGCGGCAAACCGCATAATTCATGCAGCACAAGATTGCATTTGTAAAAAATTTCCAAATTAAAACATTATTTTCTATTAAAGTAAAACTTATTAAGTGTTTTTAAATATATCTAAAAACGTAAAATAAATGCGAATTATTTGATTTCATGATCAGAACTAAAATCATGAATCTAGCACGAATTGATCGTAATAGCGTTAGCAAGTATAATGACTGGCCCGATGGCAGTTGGCAGTGATCCTGCCTTCAGCCCCATGGATCGAGGGTTCGATTCCCGCCGAGGGTCACCATTATCTATAACCAATTTGGTGGTAACCAATTTTGGTAGTGTATATTTATATTAAAGTATGTGATTTATAGAAGCAGGCGTAACTTTGCGGAATTCCATATTACAGGCACTATAACAAAACTACTTCGCTATAATACGCACGGGTCAAGCGAATGCATGCAAAGCTAATGTGTTAAGCAGGCAAAATCTACGAACCTTATACATGCAGGACAAGCCACCACACGCACCCCAAGGCTCCTCCGCCATCGTCCATTCGTCATTACGATTTTGTCGTGGACCCTATCCTCCTGATGATGCTTCGGTTTCGTGAAAACCGTAAGGTGTAAGGTTTTCACCAAAATATAGTGAAATACTTCCGGATGGTTTAGTTAAATAGTACATATCGGTATTATGTAAATTGTTTTAAAGAGATCGCGCAGAGGTTAAAAAGCTGCCTGCTGGGAGCTTCAGTCACGTGCGCTGCGTAAACCAGCAGAGATACGCTAAAGTAATGCCTACTAGAGAATTTTAGATCTATAAAAGTACTACAAAAAAGTTCGGGATAGCATGTCTCTATCTCTTATGGTTATCTCACAATAACTAGCTTTATGTTTAAAATTTGAATTCTAAAAAAAAATTGTGACACGCTGACTTCCACGCGGGCAAAGCCGCTAGCACAACTAGTTTATTATTATAATTTACAATATTTTAATAGAAAGTATCTTACATATTTGTAGTGGTAGAGTTTAAATTTAAAGCTTTTTCCCTTTTTAAAATATACCATACGAATTGTTTTGACGTTTTATCTTTTGGAAAATACCGGTTTCTATGTGTTACCAACTTGTTACAAATTATAATGTATCTCAAAATAGATTAATACACACGTCGATTACCTTGAGTAACGAAATGCTATTTTTATTATGAATTCATGCGGCTCGGTTTCAACGTATAGCGTTAACTCACCTTGCATTGAGACTGAATTCTAAAATAGCAGAAAATACAATCGTAGGTAAATCATATTGTATCATGGAATATTCCACGTTTTTTATCGATGTCCGTGTTCGAGTACGGTGTTACGAAGCAGAATGTTATGCTTTTTTTTAACCTTCTCCGAACCAGCATGTACTAAATACGACTCTTGACACTATTATTCCAGTATTATTTACAAGACTTTGTTGCTGGCAATTTTTCCAAAATGAAGCAGTCAGTTCAGGATAAAATATTAATGTTAAGTCAAAAGTAATAATAAAATTATTTTGCTATATTCCGCGATAAAGTAAATAGAAAATATATATTATGGTAAATGTAGTATACGTTTTCATACCCGATACATGCAGGATTCGTAAAAACACATGCCATTTCCACTCAACACGACAAAACTGCAAAGCTTTGCGATTTTTCTGTGGAGTCTAATTCCTGATGATGCTTCGGTTGCGGGGTGAAACGATTGTTGAGTTTGTTTTAGTGAATGTGTGCAGTGCTTGTTTATTGTGGTGGCGGTGGTGGAGGTTTGTGCATGTGTTTTACGATTCCTGCATGTATCGGGTATGAAAACGCATAGTCCACTCTACATTTAGCATTATATATATTTTCTATTTACTTTGTCGCGGATTATAGCAAAATAATTGTAATATTACTTTTGTATTATGGATCTCCGCAAAGAAACGCCTTATTCTATAAATTATATTGTTAAGTTGCATAATTTCTTTTTTTATGTTGTCAATAAAACAAGATAGATACGTACTAGTTTTATAAATGCGAATTTTCTTACCGAGGTGTTGTGAAGTACGTACCCGAATCATGTGACAACATGTTTATAACATGCTGTGCCGATCCGAATTAGAGTGGGATAAGGGCAGAAGGATCATGATATAGATTTATTAACTCGAGTCTGACATCCGCAATCCATATTAATATTCTAAAAGAGAAAACAAAGTTTATTTTTCCTCTTTCACGTAAAGGAAAAAGAGCAATGCTTGAAGGGTAGGAGACCATTGAGTATTGTATTGACAATAACGTTTCTGTACAATATTTTACGCAGATGAAGTGGCAGGCATAAAACTATAACACGTAGAGCTAGCGCATTGTTCTAAAGTTAAAAGACAACAAAAATATATTTGAAATCAGAGTGTCGCAACAAATTATAAGAGAGGAAAGATGAAACTCATATACTTACCATTGTCTAATCATATATAAAAAAGAGAGACAGATAATAAGGCTCATTTTCTTTCTCTTTTTTTTCAATGGACACATTTTAAGCTGGCTCCTTTTCTCAAGTATAATCAGTCTATGCCGTAACTGCCGTAGCCCACTATCAATAAAAATAATTATTTTTTATTGTTACATTCAAAATACATTAAAAAATTTAGAGTACCCGCTGAATCTACGTACCTCTATCACAGACTATAAACCTCAAATTCCGACAACATATAAACGGCTTGATAGTGTACATACAGACTAAAAATATTCAGACAATCAGGTTTTAAATAAAAACACACAAAACATTTTCAATAAGTATATAATATAATTTAATGTATTATGTTTTTTTAGGCCAACAAGTGTAGCCGTATGCTAAACATAAAACTGACAACCCACAAATATGATAGGCTCATCATGGCTTAATAAAGCAAGAATATATTGAATATGGTGGTTGTATCCCATATTCAAGTATAACCATCAATAAGCTAATAAGATAATTAGTTAAATATGTACAAACATGTTGTGCCGTAACATAAATTTTGATATTGGCTCATTTAGCAATCGGTATCAAAGCTTATATATGGAACAAAAACAGTTGTTTCTAACTCTATATTAGGTATTTAAAAGGTATGCATACAACTGCTATGATATGACGTTTTTAGTGTTGATGTCGAACGAGAGTTGTCGGGTTCGCCTACCAAGTAGAGTTGTAAAGATATTAAAATCCCCACATTCAAGGGTAATGTAAATTGATGTAATTTGTAATAGTGTTTTCAAACTTATAATCTTTATAAGTTTGAAAACAACGAAGTTTTACAATTTATACAATAGATTAGTCGGAACCAGAAGTAATCAAACATTTGTGGGAATTTTTATGTTTAGTAGCGGAAGTATAAATGAATGGAAGTGGGCAAAGCTTATTTTTTGTTGTGAACGTGCAAAGGCAAGTTCGCACATTCTCAAAGAACTCACCCGGTAAGTTATGTGTTGTTAGTGATTTCGTAGAATTGTCAGATTTGTTATATTAATACGTATGCTGATTACATTCACGGGTTTGTGCTTCCTTAATCACCTAAAATGTAATTGCGATTTTCAATTAGTTAACGACTGACACACCACTATTTTTTTATATCCATACAAATCTTACTAGCGAAGCTACTTATTTTACTACTTGTTCAAAGATGAACATGTTGATCTCTTATACTAACTCTAATATTGTATTTTGAAATACCTATATAACGTAGGCAATTCTATTTTAAATTTATTTTCTTAAACAAAAGTATTTAAAACTTATGAAAGGGAAAAAAGAAATACTGTCATGAACTTCAAGTAAACTCTGCTTTTCTTTAAAATTAAATTAAACATAAAGAAATTAAACAATAAAGAATAGTTCAGAACCATTTCTGGGATGATATATTATATTTATGATATATTACGGTGAAAGATATAGAGAAGAGATATAGTCAAAAATGGTCAAACAATCGCTCTTTCGTGCTTATTACTTTTTCGATTATCAAGTATTCTTAATTCTTTATGAAAATTCATGAACTCAAGTTGCTTTGCATACATAACAGCAAACAAGATGTTTGTTTTAATGCAGAATTAACATTTTTCAATTGTTTAAAATATTGCACTTTTGTGTCAGTCCGGTCATACTTACATAATTAAGTAATATAGTGATTTATCACCATATTCATAAAGATATAATTAATGTATAAATATTTTAATGATTTATTATTGTAAGGAAATTATTTTGTGGAGCTGGTATAACAAGACGGCTAGAGACGGATCGCGCTTGCGCTCGTTCGATGGGTGAACGCGGTGCTGAGGGTCGCAAGGCCGGAGTGAGGGTCGCGGGGGGAGGTAACGTCACGTCGAACAACGCTAGCTATAAGCAACTAAATTGAAAAGTTCTCTCTCCTTACATTCGCAGCTATATCAGTCGAACTTTTCATTCAGTCGTGTTCGTTCTTGCCTGCGTCGTGCGAGAGTCGTCGTACACGGTTACGCGAGTGGGAACGGCAAGCAAGGTTTCGTAAAAGTCGGACCGCTTCGTACGATTCAATTGTGTTTATATTACATTTTAAAATAATTCCTCATAGATTACGTGTGACAATCGCAAACTTCAAAAATAGAAATGGCAGAGTGACTCAATTTACGTGAAATATTTGTGGAACAGCTATCAAAATAAAGCAGAAAATAAATAAATAGGGAACTCTACAGCGCGTCATCAGTGAATTTACGAGTTATAAAGAAGACCTTATTGCGCTCGGCATTGAAGAGATATTTGCTTAGTGAAGTGAACTTTGATAACCAAATTAATAAAAATAATGATTCCTTGCTAAATGTTGACTGCTGTACCGAGCAGATGTAAATTATTACAAATCTGTATAATGAATCACAATGGACTGGAGGATTCGAAGGCACACATATGAATGCCGGTGAAGTCCGCTGAGGCCAGGGGCTTTTGAAACAGGTACCGGTTTTGTATTATCATTTTGTTTGATTTATAATGCTGCCCCGTTTAAACTCGACGAATGCCTTGCACCGAACTTAAGTGCCGATAGCGTTTCATTTGTTCGACATGAAAACAAAAATTTGTTTATATTAATTTATTTTTATTAATAATTTTTAACCACATTCAATCCTTTTTTCAGAAAACTGCACCGGTTCTACAGCAACTGGCAAAATGACAGAAGAACAAAATAGTTTAACATTTAATAAAAACCCTCTAGACAATACAGTAGAGAAGGAATGTGAACCTGTGATAAGAGACGAAAAAAGTAACGACAGTGACACTAACAGTGAATATCTTAGTTGTAATGAAGAACAAATTAATACAAACAGTAATAGCTCTCTGTTTTATGAGAGCAGTGATAGTAAGATGGACTATGCTGTTAAAATAGATGACAATGATACTTTAAGTGATATTGATGACATCAAAACAGACACTGCTTCAGCAGATAGTGAGGACTCAGCACTTGGGAGTCTTCCTCCTGATAGCACACTTATAGACAGAGAAGAATATGTTCAAGATCGGTCTGATGGTAGCGACTCTGGCATTGGCTCAGAAACACTAGATGATGTTAAATTACCAAGTTTTAGTCTAGCTTTATCGAGTGATAATGAACACTGTAATACATTGCCTAACTCTGATGAAGTCGATATAATTTTCAACACAAAGAATGATGAAAGTGCAGACCTAAACTCTGTTGTAGAAATTGATAAACCCCAAAAAAGTAGCTTAAAACGAGCAAGCGATAACACCCATGAAATTGAACCCCAGCTGAAAAGAAAAAAGTATAACATACAATTTGATAATGTTACTGTATATTATTTCCCAAGAGCCCAAGGCTTTTCATGTGTACCATCACAAGGAGGCTCCACGTTAGGTATGGAATGGGTACATAGTCATGTACAAAAGTTTACATTACCAGAGCATGCTATGGAACAAAGGAGGTTGCACAGACAGGTTCTACAACAATTAAAAAGTGAAAGACACTTGCTACAAGGTGTTTCTTTATCTTCAAGTGAAGATAGCGACACAGAAGAAGAAGCCAGTGACATATCTGAATCAGAGTTAGATTTGGACAGTTATTATTTCTTGCAGCCTGTACCTACCAGACAAAGAAGAGCCTTGCTACGAGCAGCGGGGGTAAGGAAAATTGAGGGCTATGAGAAAGATGAATGTAGAGACATACGGACATCACGTGAATTCTGTGGTTGTGCTTGCAAAGGTGTGTGCAATCCGGATAACTGTTTATGTAGTATGGCTGGCATCAAATGTCAAGTTGATAGATTAAACTTTCCTTGTGGATGCACACGAGATGGTTGTGGTAACACTACTGGAAGGGTAGAGTTTAATCCTATGAGGGTAAGAACTCATTTTATTAATACACTTATGAGATTAAGTTTGGAGAAAAAAAATGAAGAAAGTCAAGAGGCTGCTAGAAGGAAATGGGCAGAAGCACACAATTCAATTGCTTCTTCTTGTATACCTAGTTTATATGAACAAGAAAACTGTCACATCTACCAAGAGACCATATGTAGTAGTAATATACAAAACATTGATCCCTGCTTAAATTCAGAAAATTTTGAAAATATGAATCACATGAATGCTGATAATTCTCAGGGTAATTCATTCAGCTTCCAAAACGAAACCTTAGATCACAGAAATACAAAATCAAATGTGCATAGTTTTGAAGATAATTCGGAGCAACACACCCATGACTATACATCCAATATGCTCCAAGGAAAAGGTCCACCTTACTCATCAAATATGGTAGAATTTAATACCCTATCAAATAATATGCAAAGATACACTTGTGATCTTAATTATTCATATGACCAGGTGCATTTAGACAACCACCATTTTAAGGGTTTGCAAAATATTTCTGCTTCTAGTTTTGAAGAGTTCGCTCACAACTCACAGATGTCTATGCTCAATCAATATGGACATATGTATGAGTATATGCATAAACCTAACACAAGTATGTCAGAGCACACCTCCATACAGTACCAAACGATACCACAGCACTATGAAATGTATAAAAATAGACCAGAATGTGTTAATATTGAAAATAAAGTTGACAGTCAGTATACAACTTTACTAACTATGCCATATCAGCAAAGCGATAAGCTACAAACAGTAGAGAGTGATGAAAACTGGTTTAGTCATAATACATTATTGAACTTGGATCATTCCATGCCGGTCACTCAGGTCACTTCTGTAATACCGTCAGAACCCAGTAACAATCAGTCTGAAGGTGATTCATGTGACACTACTGAAAATTTTGGTGAACTTATAAAAAAAACTATGGTAGAGTCAGTTACAGTGTAGTTCAATACTTGTAGTTTTAATCCTTTCAATAAATTATCATGTTACTAAGTTTATAATTATATTGATTGGGAATAATAATTTTATTGATTTCTGTAATTAACCTCAGATAGAGATGTATTGTTGTTCATAGATATAGGTACCTCTATTTTTTTCACAAATTAAAAAACTATGTTTCACAAATATTTATTAGACAAATTAGTTTGTTCTTATTGTGCCCCTCATAAAAAGTTACTCGTAACTAGGATAAAATACTGCAAAGTACGCCAATGTTGACGTAAATAGACAAATACTTCAACCTATCCCTTCTGAATAATCAACAAGCTCTATTACCCGTGGTTTTGTTGAGTCAACAGAAACGTTAAAGTATCCTTTGTAATATTATGTACTTTTCTTTGTTCCCAAAGAAAACACCGAGAATTTTATTATCTTTTACGTTAGCCTTTTGCGTTTACACCATTTAATGAAATAAATTTAATTAATCAAATTTCATTTTTCATGGATTTCGCATAATACTTTAGCAATAGAGCAATAAAGAGCTCAATCACAAAACCCTGTTGCTGATCTCTGTTCATATTTCTCATTACAATATAAATACAATCAAGCTTTTTTATTATTATTTTTTTAATTTAAATTAATATTACGCGCACAATGAGTACTCGTAGTTCGGGTTGATTTTTACAAATACATTACATCGCTTCTTAGTAAGCGTCCAATAATAAGTGCGTGTACCATTATTGAAATAAATATAGTTAAAAAACTTAAAAGTGATAAATAGCGGAATATTAGTATAGTACGCGACAATAAATAATGCACATCGAGGCTTAGAGAGAGAAATCTGCTAGATTCTGCTTCATAGAGCATTGTCTCTGTCGCACAGACCGACGAACCCGTGTGTGACAGCGCTCTACGAAACCGAACTGGCCGGCTGTTTCGATCTAAACATCGATGTGCATTATTTAATGCCGGGTACTATACTATTGATATAAACGTAGGGTATGTATTTACAAAAAAAATTGCACAAACCCACGCTCGTTAGTAAATATTAATGTTGAATGCACTTTTAATTGCAAACAATTTCATACCAATAATAAAAATAAGAAAGTGTGTTTTCGGTTTGCAACGTTTTTATCTTATATATCTTTTCATAAACAGAAATAAATAAATATATACTATATGAGACACTTCACACACGGTCGTCCGTCCCCAAAGTAAGCAACTTAATACTTGTGTTATGGGTGCCAGACAACTGGTAAATATACATATATAATTTTAAATACATACTTAAACCCAGACTCTAAGAACCATAAAATTGTTTTATAAATAATAAATTGTAGGTAGGTATATTAAAAGCGGGTATGGAATAAATGAAAAAGACAGTCTGTGTATCACTTTATTGTCTTTATATAAAATTATACTTAATTACATTTACTTTGCTGAGCATGATTTCTATATTTTGTTCATCTCGAACAATGGACGTCTAATGTTGGATATAGATTTCCACTTTAACATCGTTATTTAATATTTACGAGACAACGATTTACTCATAGTATAGATGAATCGCGCAATGAAGACCGAAAATGCTTCTGCACTCACCCAGATTTTCGGTGGCGCTATTAAATTCACATGACATGATAATGATAATATTTTTGAGCTACACTCGCAAAAGTGGCTTAGTTAAAAATGAATCCAGCCCATATTAGAAAAATACCATAGTATAAAACAAATTATATTTATTTTATAAAATAATCTTCATAATACTGAAATAAACGATATTTTCATATTGGTCACGAACTTCGAGTCAGCTGCCATATTTTTATTGATTTGTCATCGCTGCTCGTAATTAATGTCTCCGATGTGGAATCAAAATAAACGCTTCGGATTAAATCTGAAACAAATAGTAATTGATTTTGAATATGATAAAGTCGATCCATCGCTGTTAAAGGTAATATTTGTTATTAATGAAAGGTAATCTATTTATACTTTTATGTATAATAAATTTTATACATAAAATTCTTGTGTCACAATGTTAATGACTATACTCCTCCGAAACAGCTTGACCGATTTGTAGGAAATTTTATAGGTATGCATGTTCAGTCTATCTATTTTTCATACCCCTAAATAGAGATGTGTAGCTTGCGAGGTAGAGACAAGAAAGATACATATATATCTTTGCAAAAGCTATAATTACTCTCCAGCTCGCATGTGTTTCAATTATATCTCTATATCTTTACACTTAAGAGTCAATTTTCATGATGAGTTACGGCTCATTGAAAGTTGAGAGAAAGAGATAGGTTTATACAGCAATTTACACGTAAAAGAGAGAGACGGATAGCTATTGCATGTTTGTATTAAAAATGTAAACTACGGATTTTCGGAACGACAATCTTTGAGATGTGACAAGCTAAAAGAGCCGAAGATATAAAGGGTATATTTTTAGTCTTAGCTGCCTTATTAAGCTAAATGAGTTAAAGATATAAAAGAGTTATATATACCAAGATCGAAAAGATATAAATCACTATTTTCTTGTAAGAGATATATTTTGCCAATCTCTATTCCTAACTGATAAAGGTTGCGCTAAAAATAATTTATTTGGCAAAACAACTTCTGCCCGGTCAGCTAGTGTAAATATAAAAAGTTATAACTATCTCAATTGCTTTGACACTTGAATTTAAGTTAAACAAAAACCGGTGGTAATATATCGTTAGTTGTTAGTATAGGTAATATAGCCCGTTGGCGTTGTGGGTACCTGTCTTCAGCTCCGCGGGTCGCGGGTTCGATTCCCGAAAACATTCCGAGGGCTAGCATTTTCTATAAACAATTTGTAGGTTCTTCGAGCCTGGGTGTATACTGTATTTAATTATGTATTTAAAATTATATCTGTAGTATATTTACCAGTTGTCAATCAGCCATAACATTATTAGGTTACTTTGGGGATGGACAACCGTGTGTGTAAGTGTCCCATATATTTATCTATCTATACTTATTATAAAATCTAGTCCCAAAAAGCTGTCTGTATGTAATCGATTTTATCAAAATCTACTGAACGGATCTTTGTACGGTTTTCACCAAAAGATAGTGCATTACTTCTGGATGGTTTAGGTAAATAATCCATAGTCCATTATGTATATATGCTTGCTTGGAGCTTTAGTCGCATGCGCTGCGTAAACCAGCAGAGATACGCTAAAGTAATGTACTAGAGAATTGTAGATCTATAAAAATACTACGAAAAAGTCCGCGATAGCATGTCTCTATCTCTTATGGTTAACTCACAATAACTACTTTTGTTTAAAATTTGAATTATATAAAAAAATTGTGTTTTTATTATATTATTTATGTTTAAGTGACTTTGATATGGTCTAAATATGTTTTTCATACCGTCGTGCGCTTGTTCCTCGCTCAACTGGGCCACCGTGATCATGTTCCACTGCAGCAATGCGCCCGCGCTGCCGCCGACCCAAAGCACGCTGGCACCATCGCAGCACAGCGACGTAATCGTGAAAGAAACTTGTTTCTGATATACCTGAATAGTTTTAAATGATATATTGGTGATTTATAGAAGCAGGCGTTACTTTGCGGAATTCCATATTACAAGCAATATAACAGAACTAACTACTTTGCTATAATCCGCACGGGTTAAGTGAAAGTAGTTAGTTCTGTTATATTGCTTGTAATATATTGGTATTCTTAATTTGGCTTCACAGTATATTTTTAGTAATTTAATGTTTGTGCATAAGAATATACATAATTATAAAAAGGCGATGTATATAATAGACAAAGTAGGAAACGAAATAAGCTTGCGGTTCCTGCTTTGCGCCTTGCAAAAGTAAATAAGACGTTTATGGGTTTGGGTATAAGATTCTATAATAAGAGCTGTGATAGCCCAGCGGTGAGATCGTGCGACTCTTCGAGGGGAACACGGGTTCAAACCCGGGCAGGCACCAATGGATTTTTCTATTAACACTCATGTGTCTAATTGATAATTGCAATTTATCACACCTGAGGAAACCTGCATATCTCTAGAGAATTCTGGAGATATGTGTAACCTACCAATCCGCATTGGAGCAGCGTGGTAGATCTTAGATCCAACCCTTCTCTCCAGAAACGGAGAGAGGAGGCCTATTCCCAGCAGTGGGATTGTAACAGACCGATACTTTTTTTTTATTATAATAAAACTCCGCAATCGATTTTGTCTTTGCCACTACAGCAGATAAAACACTGTTAAAGGCAAGCTGATACATGATTATAAGAATGTGGATATAGATTACCCTGTAAAACATAGTAATGACCAAATTTAACTAGTTATAAGAACTATATTTGAAAAGCGCAACCACCAATCAACAAAAAAAACCTTTATATTTTTATATTAATTATTTTTGTTTTAAATAATTTAGTTATATCTAAGTAACGCCTAATCAGGCGTTACGTTGCGTAGATTCATATACAAAAGTAAAGATACTATTTTGCTATAATCCACGATACAATAAAATATATATCTGAATAAATGATTATTATTATTATTATTATTATTAAATGTAGAGCGTACTATCCGTTCTCATACCAGATCTGTGCAGCACCACCACACTAAACTAGAACTCATCACATTCACTACCACAATCTCAACAATCCACTGATCATTTCCAAAATTAATTAACTTATTTAATAAAATTCAGAAATAATTAATTAAAGTACACTTTACATTGACAAAAGTCCACTCTACATTTAGCATTATATATAATTTCTATTTACTTTATCGCGGATTATAGCAAAATAATTTTATTATAACTTTTGTATTATGGATCTGCGCAAAGTAACGCCTAATTCTATAAATTATCTCCAAAATCGTTTTACCCAGTAACCGAACGAAGAATCATCAGGTGAAGGACTCCAAGATTATGGATGAATGAGATGGATATCTTACTATAGGGATGCCTAAAAAAGATGGATAGATTGTGTGATGTATGATATGCGCGTATAAAAGGAGTAGCATGTAGTAGATGAATAATAGAAGAGAATAGAAGATCGAACATATTGTGCCTACCCCACTTAGAGTGGGAAAAGTTAGGAGAATGATAAATTCAAATTCAAATTCAAAATATTCTTTATTTAAGTAAACTTGTAAACAAGTGCTTTTGAATCGTCAAAGTTACTGCTGGTTCGGAAAGCTGTTCCTACCGAGAAGAGCCAGAAAGAAACTCGGCGGTTGCTCTTTTTAAAATATAAATCTTAGAACTAGTTACATTTATTTGTTACTGTCTTGTACAGGGTAGAAGTGCACCTATATCCACACATCCTTATCATCTAAGTAATCTTCAACAGTATAGAAGGCTTTCTGTATCAGCCTCTTTTTAACAGTGGTTTTAAACTGCTGTAATGGCATGATAAAAAAAAAATCAAAAAATATTTATTCTCATCACAAATACATTATATAAATAATATACAGAATCTGGGACCCTCCTAGTAAGTTACTAGTATTTCTACTAGTACTTGTGACAGGGGGCCCCGCTCTTCCATAACATTTCATACATAATGAGAAATATAAATGTGTAAATGTGTGTGTGTGTGTGTGTGTGTGTGTGTGTGTGTGTGTGTGTGTGTATCAATGCTAAATATTGATAATTGGTTGATATAATTGATATAATGAATTGATATAAATGATAAAGTATAGAAAATATTAAGGTAACCTCTAAAATTCTTACTGAGTTCAAAACACTTAAATCTGTGACGTTCAACTCCCCGTTATCGCTAACGGTTACTATTCTGTCCTCGCAAAGTAAACACACGCCGGTTACAGGAGACGTATGTGGTATGATTTTATTGATTTGCTCCTTCGTCGAGTAATCCCATATGAAAACTTCGCCGTCACTCGTACCAACTATAATGTCCAAGACGAATCGTCTGTATCTGCAAGAACATACAATGGGAGGGTTAGTTTATTTGTTATAATTTATGTACCATGAAAAAACATTAAGTAACAGCCTCTTACTATGCCCACTGCTGGGCTAAGGCCTCCTCTCTCCGTTTTTGGAGAGAAGGATTGGAGCTAAGACCTACCACGCTGCTCCAATGCGGATTGGTAGGTTACACCTATCCCTTGAATTCTCTAGAGATATGCAGGTTTCCTCACGATGTTTTCCTTCACCGAAAAGCGTGTGATAAATTGCAATTATCAATTAAAATGAAAAAACATTAATAATTAAAAAAAAATAAACACAGGTTAACTTATCCCTTTAATCTCTGACAGCCAACTTACAAAGTGAGACTAATAGTAAAGTGGTTTTGAGAGTTTAAAGTTTTTTATGAGTTATTATATTATATTAGCCTTTATTACCTAACCTAAATACCTGAAGTGTTTGTTCTTTTATAATATTCATATATTTTACTTTTTCAACATTTTATCATCAGTTCTTTGACATAGGCCTCAACCAGAGACTTATAAATTTATGAGTTATTACCTACTAAATAACTACCATAATAAACTAATTAATTAAAAAAAAAGGTTCAACGTTATATTCTGTATTTATACATGAGTACAAAATAACTAAATATTATTTCTGAATGATGCTATTCCGTTAATAAAGAAATACAATTTCGTGCCAATTTTAGCTTTGAAAATACCCTCAGCTATGTACAATGTGTTTCTATTTACTATAAATAAATTAAAAAAAAATTATGGAACTATAAATATATGTGACACTTACACACACGGTCGTCCATCCCCAAAGTAACTAATTTAATACTTTTGTTATGGGTGACAGACAACTGGTAAATATATACATATATAATTTTAAATACATACTTAAATTTACTAAATACAAATACACACTTGAAGAACGAACCAATTGTTTATAGAAAATGTTGGCCCTCGGCGGGAATCGAACCCACGACCCGCGGAGCTGAAGGTAAAGTCACTACCCAATGCGCCAACGGGCCAGTCAAATAGTCATTTACTATATGTTTCATCTATTTAGCACGGGATTGGCCGAGAATGACTAACAGACAAACTTTCGCATTTTTGTATATAAGTGTGGATTACCCCTATTTAGTTCTTAATTTTTTTAACACTTTTACCTTAAATTAAATTACCTAAAAGCGACAGTGCTGACTTTTCCGTCATGATCGAACTCTGCTCTCAGTCCGCGCAACGCTTGTCCCATTTTGCCCACGTTACCCCACACGCGTACAACACCGTCAGAACCACCAGATATCAATAGATGATCTATAATAGATATCATTCAATTAAATTTAGTCCACAAAACCAAATAATATCTTGAATTATCGTATATACTTTACACACATTATAACTATATTTCATTAAGGCGCTGAACAGAGCCAAATAGGCTGACTTTAAACACGTTTTTAACAAAAGCTATAGGGATGACGATTAAAAGAAAAATATATGTTAATATACATCATATCTCAGAGAGAATCTAAGATTTCAAAACATGATAACGATACTTTTTTTCGATAAAAAAAATTGGTAAATAGACCTCTGATTTTTACTTTTATCGTAAATATTTCTAATATTTATCAACAAAAATTGATAAAATTAATAAGACTAATAAATCATTATAATATAAAGAGAATGTAAGATTTAAATTTTGAATTAATTAAGATATTTTATTCAAATTAAATATTTTTTAGAAAATAGCAAAACTGAAACGAGTCATCGTCTCGCTTCTCTTTTACATCTACGAATATAGACAGTGATCGCTGAGGCGCGCTGCTATACGCACGTGCGTCGCTAACTGCCGCCTTTTGTGACTATTCCTTGTTGATAATATTTCTTTTTTAGGTGTTTAGTTATAGTTTCAGCATACTTAGTTTTATAAGATTAATTAGACATAAGTTTTGTAAATAAATTGTACAAAAAAAGTTTGGATAAAATAGTGTACCCCTACAATGGGTGTTAAAAAATTAAGTATGTCGCTACGCCGTCGCAGACATTATGGGCGTGGCTTATATGCCGAAATCTGAATTTACGCCAGCTCTGTTCAGCGCCTTAATGAGAGGCTTTGGACTCGGTGGATCAACGTGCCAGAAGGCTCATCTCTGATAAAACCCTGACCGATACCAAATTGCAAAGTCTTCAACATCGGCGCAGGGTTGCCTGTCTATCGGTATTCTACAGGATATATTTCGGAGAGTGTGCTGAAGTACTCCATAACCTTGTTCCTCCATCACCATTCTATCAACGCACCGCTAGGCACCGGGAGAAGTTCCACCCTTACGTTATCGACATCCCACGAAGGCGCACGAAGCGCTTCGCGTCTTCTTTTTTACTGCGCACGGCAAGGGAATGGAATTCTCTCCCGGCATCTATTTTTCCCGAGTTTTATAATATGGGTATCTTCAAAGCAAGAGCGAATAGGTATCTTCTAGGCAAGCGCGCTCCATCTTAGACTGTATCACTGCTTACCATCAGGCATGATTACAGTCAAGCGCTCGCCTATTACGCAATAAAAAAAAATAAAAAAAAAGGCTCAAAATATAAAACTAATTTAGGTAAACATTCCCCTCTAAATAAATAAGTATTATTATACAATTACCTGTTGTTAAGAATTCACTTTCTGGATATATTTTATGACAATAGCAATAAGTTTAAAAATGCAATAAAAAATAATCTAATAGAAAGTCAATAACTACTTATTTCTGTTTGTATATTATCTCAGATCAGATTTTTTATTTAGGAATAATTGCAGTTCATATTTATATTTTTGTTTTTATTAGTAAGAACTTAGAGCCGCTGTTTTATATTATAAATTATAGAATGTCATTATTACCTATAATTAGTGGTGCAATTGTAATAATGATATGGAAATGTATTTAAGAAACTATTATTGTAACCATTGTTGGTAGTATGAAAAATAAACAAATAAAATCGATTATAGAAACTTCTCGATAAAAAAACATAGATAACCAATTAGTGCCAGTTGGTATTACACTAGAGTAGCGAAGCTAGCCTTAAATGTGCTCTATTAAAATAAAGAGAAAGCAAATGAGCGACATCTCTCTTTTTTATGTGCGATTAGACAAAGATTACGTGTTATAAAGATTAAGAAACGAGTTGCGTCTTCCATCTTTTTTTTTCGACGCCTGCACAAACAGGCTTGCCTATGGCTCCCCTATAACTGGCTGGCGGCGTCTGCGGAATTATCCCTAATTCTTCTCAGACACCTAGACCTAATCCTAAATCTAGTCAAAGACGATCCTCATAGGTATAGTACCCGGTATTAAATAGTGCATATCGATGTTTACAACGAAACAGACGGCCAGTTCGGTTTGGTAGAGCGCTGTCACTCAGTTAGTGACGTTTCACACGGGTTCGTCAGTCTGTGTGAAAGTGTCTCTTTTGCATGCTGTGTGAAGTAAAATCTAGCTGATTTCTCTCTCTAAGCCTCGATGTGCATTATTTATTGCCGCGTACTATACTAAGGCGCAAACTAAAGATTTACTGCCTCATGCTACATGAGTAGCAAAGAAGTGGCTGAAAGTGAAAAACTACGAAATAGTAGTACGCCTACTTAGTTAACTAGTAGTTAAATACTACGCCTACTATTCCGTAATTGTTTAGACTACGCCATAATAATCATAGATTTAAAGATTCTAATAAAAAGAAGTGCCTTTTAACTACTACGCTTACTATTCCTATTCTAATAACACGATTCAACTATAAAATATCACAATATGGATATTTTACGTTAATTACTGGACGTCTTTAGAGAATTTCGAAACGACTCTAGCTTTTTTTAAGACAACTTAGTGGGTTATATCTCACCTTTTGGCAGCCACTGTAGACAGTTGACTGAATCATCGTGCGCTCTGAAGCTTTCTACAACTCGTCCGTATTCAACATCGTAAAGGTAACTGAAAATAAATAAAAAAACATTTTGTAGGACCTCACTCCAGAACAATGCATTATCTACGTAGTCGATTTGACGAAGCTGTGATAGCCCAGCGGTGAGACCGTACGATTCTTACGAGGGGAACGCGAGTTCAAACTCGGGCAGGCATCAATGAGTTTTTCTATTAAAACTCATGTCTTTAATTGATAATTGCAATTAATCACACGCTTTTCGGTGAAGGAAAACATTCTGAGAAACCTGCATATCTCTAGAGAATTCTAGAGATATGTGTAACCTACCAATCCGCATTGGAGCAGAGTTGTAGGTCTTAGCTCCAACCCTTTTCTCCAGAAACGGAAAGGGGAGGCCTATTCCCAGCAGTGAGATTGTAACAGGCCGCTACTTTACTTTTACAATTTGACGTAGTGATGCTTTGCGATTTTGTTGTAGAATTTGTTTCATGATGATGTTTCGGTTACGGAAGAAACGATTTTTGAGATTATAGCAGTGAAGGTCTGCAGTGTTTGTGTAGTGTAGTGGTGGAGGTTCACGCATCAAGCATGTGATAAATTGCAATTATCAATTAGATGTATAAGTTTTAACAGAGAAACTCATTGTTGCCTGCCCAGGGATGAACACGTGACCCCTCGAAAGAGTTGCACGGTTTCACCGCTGGGCTATCACAGCTTACTTAAGAGCAATCAATCTTTATTCATAAAAATAAACCGTAATCGCAAAGCTTTGCAATTTTTTCGTGGAGTCTATCTCCTGATGATGCTTAAGTTGCGGGGCGAAACGATTGTTGGGTTTGTGATAATGAACGTGTGTAGTGTTTATGTATTGTAGTGGCGGTGGTGGAGGTTTGTGTATGTGTTTTAACGAATGTTGCATGTTTCAGGTATGAAAACGGATAGTCCACTCTACATTTAGCATTATATATATATTTCCTACTAACTGTGCCTGCAGCTTCGCCCGCATGGAATTTTAAATATATAAATAGTTGTTGTAAATTAACCGTGATAGATAGAGACATGCTGTCGCGGACTTTTTTGTAATATTTTTATAAATCTACAATTCTCTACTACATTACTTTAGCGTATATCTGCTGGTTTACGCAGTGCACGCGACTAAAGCTCAAGTTTTTTAACAACTGGGCGATCTCTTCAACACAATTTACATAATATCGATATGTACTATTCACTTAAACCATCCGGAAGTATTGCACTACCTTTTGGTGAAACCGTACAAAAATCCGTTCAGTAGATATCGAGAAAATCGATTTCATACAGACAGAAAGCTTTTTGGGACTTTGTTTGATAATAGGTATAGATTTACTTTATCGCGGATATATCTTACTAATATTATAAATGCGAAAGTTTGTGAGTATGGATGGATGTTTGTTACTCTTTCACGACGAATCCGCTAAAACAATATCGACGAAATTTGGCACAATTATTCCTTATACACCGGAGTAACATATAGGCTATAAAAATCCTGTTGATTCTACAGGAATAGGATGACATTAAAAAGCGCCATCTATTATCAACCTATCAAAGTTTAACATGGCAGAACAACGTTTGCCGGGTCAACTAGTTTTATATAAAGCAAAACAATTTTATTTTTACTTTAAAAAAATAAACCACTTACATTTCATTGTCCCAAGATCCAACAGCGACTATATGCTCGTCGACCATCACGCATGAGCTCAATGGAGTCGAACTCAATTTAACACTCCTCATCTGTTTCCGATGCACCACATCATATACTTTCAACGTCCCATCTTTACATACAGATATAATTCTATCGTTCTTCCTGAGAACGCAATTCACCGCCTCTTTATGCAGCCATACTGTGTCGATACACTTTACGCTGTATTCGTTATTTTCTATATCTCTCACAGACAGCTGTTTCGTGATTTGAGGCAGTATTTTTCTTACGTGGGGTTTGGTGAATAACTGTTTGGGCACTTGCCCGAATTCCATTATCTGAACTTCTAAAGCATGTCTATCGTTCATATCGTAAATGCAGTCTAGATCAACTGAACCCTCGTAACAAACGTGATGGAATACTAAAATGTAAATTGTAAAAACCTTTGTTATTTACAATGAACTAGCTTTTAAACTAGAGTTGAGTAGCTCGCGAGCTAAAGACAAGAAAGATATATATCTCTCCAGAAGATATAATCACTCTCTAGCTCGCATGTGTTTCAATTATATCTCTATATCTTTAATCTTAAGAGTCAATTTTCGTGATGAGTTACGGCTCGTTCAGAGTTAGAGTGAAAGAGATGAGCTTATATAGCAATTTACATGTCAAAGAGAGGTACGAATAACTCTATTGCATATTTGTATTAAAAATGTAAACTACGGATTTTCGGAACGACAACACGCGCCGGCGTTCAGCTTTTTTGTGCTTTATGTCAAAGACATAGAATGCTTAATTGGATGCAAATGTACCAAAAAAAAAATCACTAATTCGCGAACGATTATTTATTTACATTCCATTCTTAGTGGGAAGAAGTCATCCTTACCTGTACATATCAGAAAAGTGTAAATAGTGTACATAATAAATAGAAAAAAATAAAAAATAAAGAAAATATGTAGCATAATTTATATAATAAATAAAAGAGTACAATACCGCCTTACTGAGTTCTAAGTCCGGGCTAAAAGAGCCAAAGATATATTTTTAGTCTTATTTGCTTTATACTCTCAAGCCGTACTGAGCTAAAAGAGTAAAAGATATAAAAGAGTGATATATATCCCAAGAGCGAAAAGATATATATCACTCTTTTCTTGTCAGGGATACATTTCGCCCATGTCTATTTTAAACTCAACTTCGTACGCGTGGCCTGCAGTCTTATTATTTGAGTAAACCGTAATACTTATAATAATTATGGTTGAAGTGGGTTAAAAAGCTAGACACAAGGGAACAATTTTGTAATAGATGATTTTTTAATAACTTTCACTGTTTACTTAGTGAACGCAATAAAGCTTTAAATGTTGTCGTTTTCGTAATATTTTTTATTGCTGTTCCTCTCCTATTCATTTAAGCGTGATGTTATATTATAGCCTTCCTCAATAAATGTACTATCTTAGACTCAAATAATTTTTCAAACCAGTCTAGTAGTTGCTGAGATTAGCGCGTTCAAACAAACCAAAAACTTTTCAGCTTTATATATTAATATATAGATAAATATATTGTTCTCTAATTCGTTTAGTTGGAGAGTTTACGCCCATTTACGTCGTCAAAGAAAGACGTCTTGAGAAGGAGGGATTGTTCTCTAAATAAGGTCAGCGTTAAAAACTTAAAGCTCTACTCCAATGATCAACGTATTATTATTTATTTTACAGGCCAATTCGCGCAGTGAAGTGCCTTCAACTCCGTGGGTCGCGGATTCGATTTCTAATATTTTCTTAAAACATTTTGTTGGTTCTTCGAGTCTGGGTGTATATATCGCACGCTTAGTATTAAAATGACCTAATTCAAAAAAGTTGTTTCTTACAAATTGCAATATAACTAGCGTAACGCCTACAAAGCTCGTGAGTGTTAAGAGACCCTTAACTTGGAAGAGCAAGAAAACACTAGCTTTTTTAAAATTGAAATTTAAAATTTTTATTTAAAATTAAATTGAAATTCAAATTTTTATTTAAATTAAAATTAAAATTGAATCATAGCGTGGCATTGAAATAAGGATTACAATGTATCTAGCTCAATTAAGACTAATTTTTAATTAGGTCACCTTAATACTAAGCGTGCGTATTTAAGTATTTACTTCAAATTATATATGTGTATATTTACCAGGTGTCTTTCATCCATGAACACAAGTATTAAGTAACTTACTTTGAGGACTCACGAACGTGTGTGTAATTGTCCCATATCGACTGTGAACTGGCAAATTGTCCTATCTTATTTTTGACAACTTCTCAGGAAGACGAAAAAACATGATTATTAATACATTCGCAATAATTTCTACGAAATAAATAAACAATTGACTTTAATTTTTTTTATTAATTAAAAAAAATTCTAGTAAATAATACATGTTATTACTGTAAATGATGGACACTAGTACCCAATGCCGTAAAAAGTGATTTGGCTTAAAATTAGAGATAGGACCAATTGCCGGTTCACAGTAGATATATTATTATTTTTTTAAATAAAGCGAGCAATATGATTGAACTTACAAACCATTATTTGCTTTCACGGCCTCTTCACCTCTCTGCCTATAGCCGAATATAAGATCTATCCACAAATGTAAATGTCTAGAAACATACTGAGATTCCAAGGCTTCTCTCAATTTCACCACAAAGTCCTCGGGCGACTTAGCCCACGGGGGCAGACTCACATTACCAACTCTGCTACCGTCATGTCTTATTCCGAAATCTATATCGTAAATATTTAAAAGGAAATCTCCTTTTGCACTTGTATCGTAAAATTCCGGGACTAATTCCTGTAAAATTAACAAACAATTTTAAGTAAAGTAGTACAATGTCTTTACATATCCATATGCGTGGAATATATAATGTAGCGCTGTCCGTTTCTTAAGTTTTCGCGCCAAAACCGCACAAACAATTTAAATTAATATAAAAATATATTTTAGCAAACAAGGTTGCCTTGTAAAATTAGGAAAGTACTAAAAAATCTATTACCCCCCACTTCGTAGGTTTCGATTCTAAGCATATTAAGCATTATAATATTGTCAAAATCTTGATGCTCACCACCACATACACATACATTCTCCTGCCCTTATCCCACTCTAAGTGGGGTCGGCACAACATGTTACAAACATGTTGTCACATGATTTGGCTACGTATTTTACGACCGGCCGCCTGCCTAACGTCAACTTACCTTAGTCGCCTTTTACGACACCTCGGTAAGAAATGAGGGTGATCTATTTTATGCAGCCGGAAACCACACGGCACAAACCTTAGTCGCCTCTTACGACACCTCGGTAAGAAAGGAGGGTGGTCTATTCTATTCTGCCGGATACCACACGGCGTTGATGCTCACCACCACATAATTTAAATATCATAGAAGTTATCGTACTCTTAAAAATAATGCGCGCCAAAATATTAGAAGTGAAAGTATTTTTTAGTTTGATGTTTTTAATGTCGATACTAGTGGATTTCCGCACTCAAATCAAAATATGCTTTACCCAATAAAATTAGTTAACACAATAAAAATCATTTTTTAAAGGTTCTTTTTCAAGTATAAAGGTACTAACAAATAAAAATCGGCAAAGTACTCTTTCCATATAAACTTTTTCTTATTATAGTTATTTAGTTAGTATTAGTTAAGATATACATTCTCAAGTTTGATGTAGTACCTACGTAGTTACTCCTTACTAACCTTAAAGTCAGACATATTCTTCAAACAATTATTATAAACATCTTTCACTGAATTAAACATACGATCGGGATGGTCAAATCTTCCGTTTTGCAAACATAGCATATACTGTGGATACTTTCTTACCTGAAAGTTAATCAATGCCATGTTACGGGTAAGAAAGACTGTTTTCATATATACTTCTTGTATTATCCTTATCCTATTAAAACTAAATACTAAGAACTAAATTAATCCTAATTATGTGGGCGCCAGTAGAATTTTTATTCACTGGGAATCCTGCCAAAACCCAAAACCCGGCTAATCGTTGCCTCAGGGTTTTTAACACAGAGTGTAAAGGGCATTCCTATAGGCTAAAACATGAAAAATACCTACATTAATCCACATTCAATAGACCTATGTGAGAAGTTAAATTACATAGACATTGTGCAACTTACCCCTTGTGGAGTGTATAAAAACATTTATTGCAATTAAAGTATCAATAGCACTACCTATCTCTAGGTCACTACTTTAATTCGATAATTTCATCAATGACACAGAAACATATATGTCCCGATCAAGGTCCGACTTGGACAGCTGATCATAAATGCCTCCGAACTACCGTGACCTTCCTCGCTTAGAAATAAGAAATAAAAAAACTAAAGAAATCTAAAAACAAAGTTGGATTCGAACTCGCGCTGATCGCTTTAACTGCGTATGATGTGAAATCAGGATCATTTCCATTGCGCCATACCCGACGCTTTAAATATATTTAAATTATTTAATAATTTAGTCGAGTCTAACACGACATCATACTAATTCATAATAGTCATAAGAGTGATTTATAGAAGCAGGCGTTACTTTGCGGAATTCCATATTAAAAGCAATATAACAGAACTAACTACTTTGCTATAATCCGCACGGGTACCCGTGCTTACCTGAGCGGATTATAGCAAAGTAGTTAGTTCTGTTATATTGCTAGTCATAAGAGTATTAAATGAATCACCTGACATTGCATAACGCATAATTGCTTGTGGTATTGCGTAATCTTACATGTGATGTAATGGATGAAGCATAACAAATTTTTCGTATTGTTCATAATTGTTTTGAATCGATTTATTGGTGTTTTAAACAATATAATAATATGGTAGCCTAAATTCCAGTGGCAAACCAAAAAAAAAGTTTTACATTAATTTATATACATTCTTATGAGTTACTTGACATCAACAAAGGGTAGAGTAGGCGCAAATGGTTAAACCCACATCTTCTAACATCTATAGGCAGAATACTGGACAGGACAGTTGGGGCCAATGGATACCGCAAGATCTCCGGAGGACAAAAGACAAGGCGAAACTGGGTAAAACAGTTAAGGTGCTCAGGCTTGTGAAGAACGTTGAGGAAACGAAGGCGACTCAGTTCCGCAATCTCAATGGTGCCCAGCTAGCTGCCTGCTGACAGAAGTGGCCACCCTCAAATCTCCTCAGCAGGACTACCATGAACTCTTATTACGACCCAATTGAAGACGTAAACGATGACCGCGAACCCCTTTCTTTTCGTACCATGAAGTGTGAATTGCATTGGGGTCGTAATGTTTGAAAAGGATAACGTTATATGAATTATAGATAACTGTCTCTTTTACTCACATGTTCTTAGGCGAATTTCGAACGCTCATTTGGCATCGATTTAAAGTGTGCGTCTTTAATCATGGTATGAAAGAGCAAGACAATTTTACGTCTTCAATTTAGCCGCAATGAGAGTTCATGATAGGCCTGCAGTTCTCCTTTAACTATGATGAAACTGAGCAAATATTAACTATCAACATGATATGATAAATTTTAATATAACTAACATTACAGTCAACGATACATATGTACATACACACATTCAAGCACCACACACACATTCATACACACACGCGTTCAAACAATAATTTAAGTTTGTATTGGAATATATTTAAATGGAAATTAAAAGAAAACATGTATATAATTTTAAGTTTAATTGTCTATTTGTTATTACTTTGATAAATTTACTTGTCTTGGTGGATGAGCGGGGCATCCAGCAATACGGGTCAATACCTAGTGCAGGGGTCCTCGCTATTGTAATGTAAGTGTGTATAGCAAGGTAGTTAGTTCTGTAATAGTGCTTGAAAGTGTGTAATGAAATTGTATATCAAAAAAATTATTTTCATTTTTCTTACAAAGTTTGACTCAGGGAGAAGTCTCAGAGGTAGTAGCGGCTCCTCCCAATCGTCTAGAGAGCCTAGCTATAGGGAGTCTGACAATAGAAGTGAATGTTCAGACTACGCAACATGTTTTCGGCCATCATAATCTTTTAACACTAATATCTAAGATAATTTCATTAGTTTCTTTTTTGTTGGTATATTTCAAAGTATTGCTTAGTTAGTAGATAAACTTACCAGATAAAACAAAACAAGTCCAGGCGCAGAATAATGGGATCCGTACAAAAATTTCGGCTCCGACATCTCGTGATATCGCTCAAGTAATTTATACAGACGGTCAGGATTCAAGGCACCCATAGGTTTCGACAAATCTCTAAATGTTTCAACCCTTTCCAAGTCTAGTGTTTCGGAAACGTAGTCCGAAATCACCCACGGAAAGACAGGGTACTGGGTGAGGTCGTTTTTACTTCTATCTGAAAGACTACAAAGAGAGCAGGAATAATTTGAAATTTGCATTTTTATCTATACCTATAAATAACTACCTATCTATCTATCTATACTTATTATAAAACAAAGTACCCAAAAGCTGTCTGTACGTAATCGATTTTTTCCAAATCTACTGAACATATTTTTATTAAAAGGTATAGTGCAATATTGCGAAAAGTTTAGGTGAATAGTATATTTAGATTTTATGTAATTTGTGTTGAAGAGGTCTCGCACTGTCAAAATAAGCTCGCCTGTTGGGAACTACAGTCGCGTGTGCCGCGTAAACCTACAGAGAAACAGTAAGTAATGTTCTAGAGAATTCTATACTACAAAATATCATCCGCGACAGCATGTTTCTATCTCTTACAGTTAACTCACAATAACCACTTCAAAAGTTCAACCAAATACACTGATTTCCACGCGGGCGAAGCCATAGGGACAGCTAATCTATACTTATTATAAAGAAACCCCTAAAAGCAGTCTGGCTGTATGTGATGTAGATTTTCTCAAAATGTACCAAATGGATTTTTGTACAGTTTTTACTATAAAGTAGTGCAATACTTCCGGAAGGTTTAGGTTAATAGTACATAACGGTTTTATTTTAATTGTGTTGAAGAGGTCGCACGGTTGTAAGAAAACTACCGCTGAGAGCTTTAGTGACGTGCGGCGCGCAAACCAACGGAGATACACAAAATAATGTACTAGAGAATTGTACATCTATAAAAATACTATAAAAAGTCCGCAACAGCATGTCTCATATGTTTAACTCAATGTAACTACTTTTCAAATGTTCAAAAGTTCTACTAAATACACTGATTTCCACGCGGGCGAAAAAATTCATACTTTAATTAGTTATCCATTCATAACTAATTAAAGTATAAATCTTAAAAATACTTCCCTAAATCATTCATTCCATACTAAAATTCATTATAAATACGTAATATTGTCTTTCTACGTTACGCTATGTTACGCTAATCTGTTAGACCAGGGGGTGAGCAACCTTTTTAATCAACGGGTCAATTTGAATTTTAAAAATTTTTGGCGGGCCTCACATAAAGTAACACGTATTAATCTTTTACAAAACTTAATTTATTAAAAAAAATATAATAAAGTAATATTAAATAAAAATAAAAAAAAGATTTCATATAAAAATTTTAATGCAAAATAAAAACAAACAACAAAAGAACAAAGAAAAGAATTCACTTGAAAATTTTAATGAGAAATTTGACACTGTTTTTTTGATACAAGATGGTCAATATCAGCCGGAATTGATGAAGTAGCTAAACTTACGCAGCTTTCTAATCGTGCATCACTCAGTCTTGATCGGTGGTCATTTTTGATGGTGGAAAATAATTGTTCGCAAACATACGTACTTCCGAACAGAGATATCATTTGCTTTGCACTTTTTGTCAAAAGGGAAATGGAATTATAAAATGTAAAATGCAAAAACACACGAAGCGGTGTGTGTTGACTCGCCGACGCGAAGCCGCGTCTATTTTATAGCATTTTTTTTCTACAAAGAAATACCGATTTATTAAGCGATTGGGCACAAAGCGTTCCGTGTATTTTAAAAACCCTTGGCGGGCCGCGTCTTGCTCATCTCTGTGTTAGACTAATATTGATAAAATTTGGGAGTGTAAATGCACAAGTTGAGTGGCGGCCTGTTGCTATTCCCACTGCTGTGCATAGACCTCCCCTCTCCAAATTGGGAGAGAAGGAAGGATTGAAGCTAAAACTTACCACGCTGCACCAATGCGCATCGGTAGGTTACATATATCCCTGGAATTCTCTAGAGATATGAAGGTTTCCTCACGACGTTTTTCTTAACCAAAAAGCGTCTGATATATTTTAATTATCGATTAGACAATTCAACAAAATTAAAAAATAACTAATTGGCGCCCACCTGGGGTATCCGTATAACTATAATATAATAAATAAATATAATATTTACCAATTAAGATACATTAGATAATCATAATTCGAGACAATGCCATTCTGCCATTGAAGAGTCATTTCTTCCACATGCACTTTTTCTAAATCCACATTAGGCCCGTTTAGAAATTGATAAACCGTATCTCTGTCGTGTTCTCTTTGAAACGATAAATACAAATGAGATGTTGGACTTTCCTCTTTGCTATATATTTCAAGGCCCTAAAATTTTAAATGAATAATGATTTTATCTCATGAGATTAGTTAGCTTGTAAAAAATGCAGCACAATGAAAGCCTATTATAAATTGAAAGATATCAAGCTTTATTATCGGAAGATTAATTAAAATTATAAGAGATATGTATAAATATTATATGTTATCATGCTGAAATAAATGGTTGTAAAAAAATTATGCATGTATATCTTATATATATATTATATAAATTATGTATGCATGTCAAATAAAATAACCAAACTTGCATAATAATTCGCAATTCTGAGTCATGTTGGGGGAATCACTTACTGTACAGTCATATATCAAAGTGTTATTATTAGAGCAGTAAATGGATAAATGTAGCGGAAAAATAAAACTGAAGTATCATTAAAGTACATGGCATAAATTCTATGACCATATTGATTAAATTTTTTAAAAATACTTTCATTGTAAGCAATCCGTACTAGTATTATAAATGCGAAAGTCTCTCTGTCTGTCGTACTGACGATTTTGAAGGCAAACCGCTGAAGCAATTTTTATGAAATTACGTGAATTGAAGTTTTAATACATAGCTAACAATCATGAAATGTAACGGCCTATCACACAGCTGGGTATATACCTCCACTATCTATCTTTGGAGAGACGGATTGGAGCTAAATTATCACGCGTCCAATACGGATTGGTAGGTTACACATATCCATACCTACAGATCCATACCTGCATATTTACAGATATGCAGGTTTCTTCGCGATGTTTTCCTTCACAGAAAATGTGTAATAAATTGCAATTATCAATTAGACGCGTAAGATTTAACAGAAAACCTGGTGTACCCCCGCGGGATTTAAACCCGTGACGCCTCGAAAGAGTCGCACGTTCTTACCGCCAGGCTACCACAGGTAAAATTACTAACTAGTACTACTAGGTAAATATACCAGGTAAAATTTCCCGCTTTTCTTGAAAAAGCACATAATTGAGAAAAAAACACCACATAATTTAGTGTATGTGAACGCCAAAACTTGACGCGAACGAAACCGCGGGTACATTTTGAGACACATGTTTGTACGTGCCTTGTATAATAAAAAAAACGTTCAAGGATGGTTTAGTAAATACTAGTTTGACTAAATTATACACACAAAGCGGTGGCAATTTACGAATTTGTCTAAAAAAATCAATACGACGACCCAAACACGATAAAAAACTTTCTTTTGTTAATTTTCTAGTGTTTATTTTTACTTCCAAAAAACAAAGCTAAAATTAGTTAATATAATCTAAATTTTATAGCAAAATACAGTGCAATCCATTTGTAAAGTATGAGGCAACTAGACTTTTAAACTTAGATGCAATTGAAACACCAAAAAACATGAATAGTTCTTGGGTTTTGCAATTACTTGTATTAAAGAAATTTAAAGATTTGCTTTAATTTTCTGCATTAAGACTGTGAAATTAAATTGCCACTGCAATACTATCTATTTCATGGATGAAGATAATACAATCACCTCATCATTATATTGAAAAGGAACTCGCTTTGGCAAAGGTCTTGTGCCCTCTTGAAGAGAAGGGTATGGATCAGCAGTTTTATTAGTCAATACTAAAATAGTTACATTTAACAACATGTGTGTTCCAGTGACAAGTTGTATCTTACACCCTATGCTACACTTGATTCTAGATTTTAACTGACTCTTGTTTCTGAATAGAGTTGATTTTATTCATATCACTAAGATTCTATATTGGACACCTCATTTAGAAATACTGACAATCAATAGCTTATATGAAAATTTTAGTGAATATGTGTGTGTACTTTGCTTCAAACTATGTATAAGAATTTAAACAGCAAATAAAGAAATGAAAAGTTGATGCAAAAAGCAAAGCAAAAAAAATATAAAACATACACTGATACATACAACTTGCCTTAGTAAAAATCTTCTCTTGTATATTCTGCTCATTTGATTCAGTTTCATTTTCAAAATTGGACTCTGTTTGAGAAATATAATAGCCGATAAAACATAGTAAAAAAACATGTAACTTTTGAACCTGACACTCACCATACATAAAATAAAATTGCAAAACCATTGATTGGGAACACTTGTTATATGTGTATATGTTGACTGTAATACTAACAGCAGAAATAGGTTATGTGTTTAAAACAGTTTATGTTCTGTTTGTTTTGTCCCCACTCAAAGGCATAATGAAGATGTTTGTAACTATGTTTGCCATCTTGCAATTTTATATCATAATTCTCACTTTTTTCCGCCACTTTACCATTTAAGTTATTTAAATGAATTAAAAGACACATAATACATGTAACTAATTGATAAATATATTTAAACTTACATTTTCTATATTGCTGAAAGGCTGAAAGTATAGAGTAGTAGGTGTCAGAGCCAGTTTTCCATGATGCCTTCCTAAAGGAGATATTTTCTCAGCCTGAAATTCATATATAATCTTTTCAGAAAAATCATCCATCATTATAGGATCAAATGTCATTCTCATGTATCGTGAATGAAGAATAGTTGCCACCATACTGTTGTGTTCTAAAGCATGCAGGCTTGACGCTCTTAAAAGTTGCTGCATTTGACTCAGGCACTCTTCAGCTGATGAAAAATCAAAGAAGAAATAAAAGTCTTTGATCTCATATTGAAACTTATATGGTGCTAATATGTTTTCCTCCAACATTTCTGCATATTGTCTAACTTTTACTTTAATCACATTTTTCTCTTCATATGAGTCAACTATATCGACATCTGTGCATTCTTTAAAATGTAGTCTAATTAAGGGATGTATCCATTCTCTAGGTTCAAAAACTAGAGATTTAGAACATAGTTTTAAACGACCCTGTTTTTCATTTTTAGTTCCCAGCAAGTTTACTTCATTCATGGTGCAGGAATAATCTTCAAAATATATCTCACCAGGTTCCAACAATAACATAGAAAATCTAAAAAAGTATTAAATTTAAATAAATAGTATTAAATGATAGCAAATAAAAAAGGTGAGAATTAAGCACCTTGATTTGTTCATGTTTACTGAATAAAAGTAAATAAAAAAGGAGCGATGAATTATATTAAATATAATGTCTAAAACGAATATTCCATTATAAAATATAATGTTGCTGTTAAGGTTATTAAATATGATACTAATAATATTTAAAACAGAAATCACTTTTAAGACTTCCGTACACAGTAGAGAACAACTCTTTTGCTGAGTTTTGACACAAAGTAACAAATGTTTTGACTTTTGAAACAGGTTTTTTTTTTTTTTAGTTTATTTAACGGTCTGGAATCGAGTTCTTTAAGGCCTAAACAGGTTTCATAATTCATTTTTCATTCGGACAAATAGCCCTTGAATAAATCATCATGAACCATAGAAAAGTTTTTAAAGAGTTGGTCTAAACAAAATAGAACTATTCAATCGTGCATAGTATCAGTTTCACAGTGGTTAATGGAATAATTTCTTTTGGATAATTACTTTTTCATTTACTTTATTCCACTGACGTGCTCCATAAAATTTTTTCTATGGGTTAATTTACAACTTATTGGGAAGTGAAAAGAAACTATTATAACTAGCATAAATATAATGGCATTTTTCGTGATTTGAGCGACGAATAGCAGATATCAGAAGAGTAAAATAAATGTTATAAATATTATTTATTACTCAGATAGAAAATATGTATCCAATTTGAATATTCAATCGAATGAAATTTGTAGCACTTGAGTCACATCTCTTTTGTTGTTTGTTTAATTAAATTTACCATAGTGTATTGTCTATGAAATTTACTGAGCTTGGGCGCGAGTTTTAATTTATAGGGTATTTAATGTTATTTCCCATCAAATAATAGCTAGAGACTTGTAGCTTCCGTAAATTTGTTTTAATTTAATTTTTCCAATGCAAGAGGCTAAAAATGCAATTTTTCAAATGCGTTTCCCGCAAAAGCTATGGTATTTGCTGGACCTGCGTACAGAAGCGATATTATGGGGCGGCACAGGACGAACTATTTTGTTAAACTACAGATTTCTTCAAAATTATTTGCAGTGTGACCATTCAATATTTAAAACTACTAATATTTCCAGTTTTATTAGGCAATTGAATTTGTATGGTTTTCGCAAAGTTACGTCGCATCTTCAGGATCCTTTATGTAATTCTAGTAATCCTTACATGCATGAGTTTATACATGATAACTTTCAGTACGGAAGACCAGAGTTATTAAATAAGATTACTAGGAAAGCTTTGACCATAAAAAAAAGCTTTAAAACAAAGGTAAAATGTCGATATAATATAAAGATTTTTTCTAGATATATTTTTACATGTTTATATCTTTCATCTTTTTAGTCTTACATTGATCAAGTCACTTATATTTCTCCTTTACAAAAGGCACGTCGGGCCTTACGCATTGCTTTAAAAAAAGCAACTCAAGATATATTTGTATTAAATTCATCAAAAGCTGACTGCAAGTCTAGTGACGGTAAGATTATATATTTTATGATTGGTCAAAGTCTGATTATAAAACTATCAGACGTCAAACGTTTATTCATTGTCTTTTATGATACAGTATATGTCTAGGTCTGGGGAATGATAGTTTAAAAATTTCACAATTCAAGTAAAAATGGTAATTACTGGATAGTTTTCTATAACTTTCATGTCCACTATGAAAGCGACAAAAAGTATAAATGTTATAAGTTTAGAAAACACCATAATCTTAATGTGATCATTAAATTCTTATTTGTTCTAGATACTCTTGAAGAATATTATGTGGAGGAACATAAGGTAGACTTTGAATGGCTAACATTGAAAAATGTGGAAAAGGATACTTCTAATGTATCATTGCAGACAGGTTCATTTCCTAATCCATACTACAATCTCCACTATCATTTTATACCTTCCCTTTATTCCTTTGCAATTTTTATTTTATGCTTTATACAGGGCCTATTAGAATCATTAAGGCAGAAAGCAATGGAAATGATAAATTTGTGTAAGTATTTTTTGTCAGGTAGTTTAGTGATATTGAACAAATCTTAACCATTGTTTTCTATAGGGACTTATCTCAAGAGATCCTTATGGACTTTTCTGATAATGCATGCCCACAAAATAATTTCCATACACAATTCTTGAGTATGCCAGATCTGGATGTTGATACTAATGAGGAAACTTCTGGTGTTGAACTGTTAGCTGAATTTGATATTGACAGTGATATAGATCAAGGTATTGCAAGAAAAGCTAATGAAAAACAAAGGGAAAGTAATTCATTGAATTGTGTTTTGCCTTCAGTTAGTAATGAGCACAGAAATGTTTCAATATTAGAGGTAATTAATATTTTTATGCACATACAATAGTTCTGCAGTCCAATCAAATAAGAATTGTAAAGTGTGGTAATACTATTTAGATTGGACAAAATTTATTAATTAAAAAAGCATCTGAAATTTTTTTCTGCATACACTATCATAACCATGAACTGAAAAGTTGTATCTGTACTATGTATATCCAATTAATTACTAAATTTCACAAATATTTTCAATTTTTAAAATTTACCAAAAATATGGCATGCATTTTATTAATGCTTCATACATAAAGTATTAAAACAGGTAGTACACTTATTTAGCATGACATATGATTTTCTATAATTGCTGATTAAAGAAAAATAATTCTTATACTACATTAATCTTAATTTACAAGATAACATTGATTTTTTTACATGTTAAATATTTGAAAAATTTGTTATAAAAGTAAGTTACTAATCAGTATATTTTTACAGAAAAATAATGAAGAAATTAATCACTATAACAGTGAATGGGACCAAATGTTCAATGATATGATATCTAATAAAAGCTCAAACCAAGAAGGTGTATCAAACTTGAAGGATTTGTACTCCCAAATCTCACAAACTATTGATTTATTGAATTCAAATTAATATTTCATATTCATTGGTTGAAAGAAATAAAGTAAGTCTTATAATTCTTGCTGTGTATTAAAGTATTTTATATAAAAAGATTTTATTTTTTCTGTTTTTTCTTCTCAGCCTCTTCTTCTTTCTCCTTTTCAATAACAGACACATAAGAATTTATTGTATCTAAGTCCAACATTTGCATGGGTTGATTGCGTTTCATTACAGCTATTTCCAAATTTTTTTGACCCGATTGGACAACCTCCAGCAAAGCACGAATAGCAAGCTATAAAAGAATTAATTTTGATCAACAATCTTTCTATGTTCTTTCAATAATGTGTTAGCTCTCAACTGATGTACTTATAAAACTTTTGATGATGCTATTAGACTTACAAATACTTAACTCGAAATGTAATGGACAACACAAAAACAAATTATTTATTTTAATTTTTAGTATTGAGGCTATAATGAAGCATAACATAAATTAAACAATGCATTCACCTATAACTTAAAATAAGTTCAAGTAGTGACATAATTATTTTGCTATAATCTGTGTAAAAAAAACACAAAAGCAGAATTATTCTATTATTACTATATAGTATTATAATGACGGCCTTTTACTATCCCACTGCTGGGCATGGGCCTCCTCTCTCCGTTTTGTGGAGAGAAGGTTTGGAGCTACCATGCTGCTCCAATGTGGATTGCTAGGTTACACATATCCCTAGAAAAGCATGTGATAAATTGCAATTATCAGTTAGACATAAGTTTTAATGGAAAGACTCATTGGTGCCTGCCCAGGGTTTGAACCAATGATCATCTCTAGAGAGTCACACAGTCACACAGCTAGGCTATCACAGCTTTCATTACTATTGTACTATGGAATTCCACAAAGTAATCCTACTTCCATAAATTATTCAAAATATATTATTAAAACATTACCTTTACAGCACCATTCTCAGTTGCTACTTCTTCAGCAGTGTAATTTTTTTCCAAAAATTCACGGACAGTTTTTGCTGACCTGCCAGTGGCATTAGCTTTCCATTCATAATAAATACCAGATGGTTCTGTTTGGAACAAATGAGGGAGACCATCATAATCAAAACCTCCAATAAGACAAGAAATGCCAAATGGACGTCTACCATTGCTTTGAGTGTACTTTTGTTTAAGGCTAGCAATATATCTTGTGATATACTCCAATGTCACAGGATCTTCTACTGTGAGTTTGTGAGACTGGCACTCAATTTGAGCCCGGTTAATAAGTATACGTGCATCTGCAGTCAAACCGGCAAATGCCATAACAACGTGATCATCGAGTAAGCATATTTTTCTTACAGTCCTTTCTTCTTGTAGTTTTGCAACGGATTTTTTCTCCACTCCTAATACAACGACATCTTTACCTCTGACACCGACCTATAAATATTATTTAATTCCTAAACTTAGTGATTATAAAACAGCAATTTAAGTATTTACACAGAAAAAACTTACCGCGGTAGAACCTTTACGTACGGCTTCTTGTGCATATTCTACTTGTAACAAATGCCCATCTGGCGAAAAAACAGTGATAGCTCTATCGTACCTAGCAGACATTTTTATATTAAAGAATAATTTTCTTCTTCCTTATTATTTTAGTATTTGTTAAATTATTGCAATACAACTGTTAAGTGTAATACAGATAAATAATCAACTAATCAAGTATAGTAAAAATTTAGCATCATTCAACATGACGAGCAATTTCGATGACAGGAGAGACAGATTAAACAGGAACATCAGGAGTCAGGACAGTTGATGTAAAATACCTAGTTATTACTGTGGTATATTATTGTGTTCAATAGATTTCTTCGAACCTTCTTCTTTGATATTTATTGCATTCTGCATTTACGTAAAAGTGAATAAAAAAAGTTTCCAAAAAATTCATAAGCCAAACATATTTTAATTGTAGCATTCCTAAATACAAAGCTAATTGTTCAATAACTATAAACACTATTATTTTTTTATATTTGTGTATTTCTATTGAACTGTGATAACCACTATTATAACATATTATACAATTCATTATTCGTAAACGGAAACATTTCTCTGGGATCGGTGTTTACTTGAGTTTCATTTAGAAATCACAAGCGGCAAATCAAAAATAAACAGGTAGTACCTAACTGGTAACTAATAAGTAGTAGATTTAGGTACTTACCTACTTATTTATATATAGTTTATTCTTTAAATTTATCAATTTAACTTATTGTCCGTGTTATTTGTCAACATGGCGACTGCTTTGAGCGAGTTCGAGCCGTGGTTAATAGATAAATTAAAATCTTTGAAAACAGACGAAAGCGTATTTGGATCTTATATATCTGGTATTTTGGAAAGTGAAGAATCAATAGATGAGAAGAAAGATGCTTTAGAAGGCATACTATCTGAGATTGTGGTATGTCATAATATAGATGAAGTTTGTGGTTAGAATATTTTATTTTCCGAATAAAATAAAATCTCTAATTACTTACAGGAGAGAGATATATCAATTCATGTAAATGAAATAATAGATAAGTGGGAACTATGCAAACCTAAAGAGGAAATTCCAAAGCCCATAAAAGATGTTGATATACAGTTGGCAAAATTGTTAGAATCTCAAGCTCTAGCTACTACTACTCGACGAGAGTACACCGACGAAGAGAAGAAAATACGCGAAGCAATATTATCTCAATATAGTCAGCTTTCAGATAACGAGGTACTTTTAACGATTTTTTTTACTCACACATCTACGGTTTTTCAGTCAACATCGTATTTAGTTAACCTTATACTTGGATTTTTCTGTAGATTAGATAATCTAGATAAAAATGAAAGTGATCAGCAGATCCTGATTTCCAAATCACTTTCAATTTTAGTGAACATAATTAAAACACCTGCTAAATTGTATCTTAAGGTTTAAGAACTATGATAACTTGTTATTTTTAATGCAAGTGTTAAATTGAAATCATTATCATAATTAATATTACAATGAAACTTTGTTAATATTATAGTTTTTTTCACCAATGTCACCCACTATCATTTTATTGTTTATAGTATTATGTAAAATAAATGGAATACACATTGAATATTAGCACTTAATTTTTTGAATGATTATAGATTGTTCAATCATATTTCTCAGGAAAATGAAGAAAAGGAGGAAGAACCAGCTTGTCAAGATTTAGTAAAAAATACTAATGCATTAGATGTAGCTGCAGCTGCCCGAGAACGTAGAGAACAGGCTAGACAAGAGGCTCAACGCAAAAAAGAAAAAGATAAAGAAGATAGGTGAATATTGTTACTATTAAATTTAATAAAATATTTGTTTAAATTATTTACAACATTAGGTTTATCTTTTGTTATAAATTAACAATCAATTCAAATGAATAAATCCATTGATATTCAAGTGGTAGATTTGGGAATATGACTTTCTTGTCATTCTCATATTGCTGCTGATCTACATGATAGATTCTTTACATAAACACAGCAAGCAGCAGTTTAAGCCCTTGGTAGGCCTTAATCCATCCTCCCATAAATGACATTTCTACACAATGTAAAAATGTTGTTGATAATATCCATTTAGGGGAGGTAGGGAAGTAAGAATATCTGTGTAGGTTAGTCATAAAAAAAGAGATCTTCATTGGATTAGTGGTTTGTTCTGTTTCTCCTACTTTGATTTAAATGAGTTGACAATATTTATAATTGAGAAAACTGAGATTTAATAAAAGTATTAGTAAGTTATACTTTTTTTAATCCATAATAAATAAATTTCATTTCATTTTCATTTTAATGTTTGAAGTTACAAGTTTATATATTTCATATTTTTACCAGAGCATTTATTATGTAAGAGATAAGCATGATGAATATTATATTTTTTATTAATTTTAGAGAGAAGCAAAAGGCATTAAAAGAAGAGAAAAAAGAAAAACGCAAAACACAAAAAGGTGAAAGAAAAAGGTAGCAATTTAAAAAATCAGAAGCCATATAGCTGCCTAAGCTTGCATTTTACATACTTAGATTACCTGCTAAAATAGTCCTTATCTATTTTATAATTTAGTTTAAAATTTAACTAGGGAGATATATTATTTAATTTTAAATTGGTTTTCTTTAACAAGTAGCACAACCTTTACATTATATACTGATTTTGGGGCAATCCTTTCAATCCCAAATAAATATTACACTTCTACAAAACCTTCTTCATTTACCCATTTAGTTGTAACTATGTAAGTGAAAAATATTTTTGTATACTATGCAACTGTTGATTGTTTTATTGCATTTAAAACTAAAAGATCCTGTTTTATTCTAATAACACTGTATTGAACACAGTATTGTTGTATGAATAATTATATAAATTAAAATAAAAGCAATATTTTTTTTAATAAATATATATATATATATATATTTATAATATGGTATATAATAGCTGGGAAGATTATGTTTATAGTAATATACTTGTAGAATTGGTCTGAAATATTAACTTTTCATAAAACTGAGCTAAAGCTCAGTGTTGTGAAGTTTTTACATTATTTAATATTTATAATTTAATTATTTCATCTATATTTCTGATTGATGTAAAAATATTTTGTACATTTTGGAAATGGATAATTTTGTTAAAATGGATGATTTGATGTATTCTATGCCTGATTTGCAAATTATATATTAACACTATTTACTAGACCCAGCATCTTATGAGAGTGATAAAATCAGAAAACTTCAGAACATTTTTTTTTTCCAAAATAGTAGTGTGAAGATAACACCCAGTCTCACTTAAGACAATATGTTCTACAAAATTGAATATCTTATATACTTATAAAAATAAAGGAGTCCACAAAGAAAAGAAAGGGAAATATGGAAAAGTTTAGTAAAGATGAATGAGAGCTTTATGACTGGAACTGTGACGTAAAGATTACCAAGTAATAATAAAAATTATTTGCAAACTAAAAACAATACTCAGAACAAAGGCAAGTCACTCTAGTGGTAAAAAATAATACTGGTTATTTAACAATGATATATTTTTATTGGTAATTTAAATTCCTATAAATTTTAATCTTCTGTTTCTGGTATGCTGTTGTTATCTTGACTCTTTTCATTTGTAGTAACAAAATTGTGGGCACCTCCTGCATATATATTAAAAATGTTCCTTGATATATCCATAATTACTCTAGTAGGATTATACACATAATCTTCAGTTATAATAGTGCCAGTATTAGCATGCTCATTCCAGCCCCAAGCCCAAAGTGTATTGTCATGTGCTAAACATAATGAGTGTTCTGAACCTATTGCTATATTTGCAACTCTTCTGTTATCTACAAATAATAAAAAATAAATAACTTTTGACATGGATGGGTCTATATTTTTGATAAGAAAAGTTTATTTAAATTTACCTGGTAATTTCACATGAAAAATCTTTCCAGAATGATAACTTATATTTCCTAGTTGCCCACAATTATTTTTTCCCCATGTCAAGAGTGTGCCATCCTGAAGCCATAGGAGAATATGAGTCCAACCACTTATAAGTTTTTTTACATCTTGCTTCACATCAATATCAATTTTTTCTGGTTTAAATATATGTTTATACTTATCACCTGTTAGTAGTAACTGTTGATGTCTGTTGTCACCCCACACATACAATGCTTTTTCTTCTTTATTCCATGCTACTGTGTGATTCTGGCCACATGCTAAGTGTGATGTATTACTTACTGAAGGTACTTTCTTAAATCTATCACTATGTAATATATCATGACCTAAGCCAAGCTGTCCATGTCTTCCACATCCTGTTGTCCATACTTCACCTTTTGAATTTAAGATTGCAGTATGCCTTAACCCCATAGACACAGCACAGGCATTGATATGCAGCCTTATAGGATTTACTTCATCTGAAAAATGGTTTTTAGGCAAACCTAACTGTCCATGACTATTTGAACCCCATACAAATAAAAAATTGTCATCTGTAACAGCACAGCTAAAATCCCAACCACAAGCTATGTTAGTGAATTTGATACCACTTAAAGACCAAACTCTTTGAAATATGTGCGATTCTTTTTCGTAGCCAAGTTGCTTTCTAGAATTCCATCCGCATGAAAATAATTTTCCTTCACAATCTAAAAGCAATGTGTGGCCACCACCGCAAGCAATTTGTTTTGCGACACAGTTTAATTCGATTGGCACTTCTGTAGCCTTTTCCACTTGTTCACTCGTTATATTTAGTCCTAATTGCCCGTGAGAGTTTGCACCCTTAAAAAGTTATACAGGTAAAATATTTAAACTGTATTATTTACATTACTGTAGTAAATAATAGTTCTTACCCAGCACCACATTTTAATATCCCACCTTCAGGATGCGAGGAATTTGGATGAACAAGTTTTTTTGTCCTTACTATTATTATCAATGTCTTCCTTTAAAATTTTTAATAATAAAGTTGCAATAATGCTATTATCATTTATCTAAACTTACATTAGTCATTAGATACAAAGACTACAGTGTACTTATTGAAATATCAATGTCATTGTCATTGTCAAAGTCTTTCCGACAGTCACCTTTTTTTGTTGCAAACAAGTAAAATCATATCATTATGATTACAAACAGATATTTAATATATATAATTTGATGTATTCACGAGGTCAATGTTCCATGACTGGAAAAAGTGGTGTGACCTATATCAGATGATTTAATCACAAATATGAGCGTAAAAACAAGTTATGTGATATCTATAATATGTCTCATAGGGAGTTCCAAGAATTTATCTAGATGGCGTTGATTGTTCGAAATGCTCTGTCTTCGCTACCATCTTAATTTTCGTTTACTAGTTCACATGAAAAAGTAGGTAATGATAATATTTATCTTTGAGTAGTTTAGTATAAATTTATTTTTTTTACTTTTGGGTATTTTACTTTATTAATAAGTCCAGTTAAACACGAGTTCCTTTGCGAGTACAATAGATCATACATAATGATAGAGACGATTATATTAACTTGATATAATAAGTTTTTAATAACAAAAATAATATTAGACGAACGGATAAAATTATTTTTACTTTCTATCTTTGTAATTTTTATATGTATTTATTTTGAATATTATATTATGTTCATGATTTAGTAGTGTAAACCCCACGTTAAACAATATACAAGAAGTAAAAAATAAAATGGTGGATTGAATTGTGGCTTTTATGAAATCAGAGAGGGGCTTAAGTCTTCTGGTTATTAAAGTATTAGTGATGTTATAATTTTAAATAAATGCACTATGTGACTGATTGCAGTACTGGATTCCACAAGTCAGTTTGAAAGCTTAAATAAATTTAAAGGATATGGTAAAATTAAATTAGATTATCGGTTTTATTTTAGTAGAGTTCAGGATCAAGTTTGCATAAATTATATACCATCATCTACGTAGCAATAATATTATGAACAATAACATGATCAATATTAAGAATGTTTTCAAAATAGATAGTATTAAATAGCTTTGGTCTGTCTTAAATATTTAAATATACCGCAGTGAGCGGACTTTTACATAAAACATGTCTACAAGGCGAAATGAATTTTTCACGCGAACTGGCCCTCATAAGGCTTGCGTTGCTAGTGCAATTTAACCGGTCAATGGCCGCTCTACATCTCCACAGTTTTTATTCCGCTGCGGTTATTCAAAAGGTAAACTAAGATACCTCTAGCTCAGGTCATTGAACGACTAAATAAAATAGCAAAGGAAACGAGGGGATGGGGGAAATCGTATTGACTGTGGTACATTAAAAATTTTCTTTATACACCGTGCTAAGTGATTGTATATTGTTTGACTGAATAAAATAAAGTACTGTGACAAATGATGATAAATTTAAAATTTAAAATCCAAAGGAAGATAAGAGCTGCAACAACATCTCTTAATTGTAAAGATCTATACAGCGTCCCTTCAAGAGCACGAGGGCTTTTGCGATGCACACGTCGAAGTTCCCCTCCTTGTCCTGGCTACAACTTTGGCCTGGCCTTCGCGGGCTTAAAGACCCAGTCTCAGTTTAGGCCATAAGCCAAGGTCTTACAGCTTAGGCTTATAAGTATAGTGGTGGTGGGGAATCTGGGATAAGTATTTTCGAGATCAGTTCATGTTGGGATATTTGGTGCTACCTTGAACAAGTATAGTCATGTCCTGCGGTGCCTTCATGTTCGTCGGCATAACCTTCTCGTCGCCAAGAGCTCGCGAGATACGCTCTTCTGGTGGTAGTGGAGCAGGGTGCGGTAGAATAAAACCCAAAAATGCCAAATAACTCTAGTTTCGTACACTTACTGACGCTGAAATCCCATTGAGCTGTCATTATGGTCATATAAATACATTTTAATGATATTGTACACCGATGCAGAAATCTTAGTAGTCTGTAGAAAGATATATTCAATAGAAAAATGATATGATTTAAAAAATTACCGTATTTTACCTTATTATCTGTTAAGTCCTGTAACAAGCATAATTTATTTAGAATAAAAATGTATTTCTGATGATTCTTTTAATCGTAATTTGCATTTTACCGGCAAAGATAAAGAGTTTTGCCTCCCTAAAATGTAAATTTCGGTACTCTCCGGAATGAAAAGTTCACGCTTGATTGTATTTCCACGGCGAAACGTGTACTGAATACTTAAATATTCGCGAGCTGTAATGAAATTTTAGGTATGCGAGGCATAAAAATATTTTAACATTGTCCTGTCTGTTCTCTCTTCATTGATTTAATTATTCAGTAGCGTTATTTTGTCTATATTTTGGCTTTACAAAAAAAAAGTTTATTAACCTACATTAATGATGTAGACCAGCGGAGATAATGAGAGAACTGATTTCGAAGTACAGTTGTTTGAAAAAGATTTTTATTGAAAGAAGAGACATAAGTCACTTTAATATAAAATAATGGTAAATAATGATATTTGCTGTTATATGTTTCAGTCAAAATTTAATTTTACGGTCTCAAGTTCTTTAAAATCGTTAACAAATTACCGACGGTTTAAATGTAACCTGTACCTACTGAGAAATATAAGGTTATGATTTTTAGTTATACATTATGAAGTATAGAATTATATAACGATTTTCTTTATGTAAATACGGGTATTGATTATTTACACAGTTGAGCGTTGTTTTGCAGAGTTTAATAATGCAAAAGAAATGATAAAATTATTACTTTTAATTGAATGAATGAATTTTTGGAACCAAATATATTTCAAACATTTGCAAAAATGTAATATTAAAGGGCCAAAAGTAGCTTGAGGAACTCTATTATGGTTCGTAGTGAACTAATTATCATTTTCTAAGAGACGCAGTGTTCTCGTTTTATGTAAATTATGCTGAAGGCTCTTATCTCTCTGTTTAGTACTCTCTGGAGGGCTAGTAATTACTGCCGTAGGCTCTGGTAATTGTCTCGAGATTTGGACTTAATTTTTCTAAAGAGCTTTCTATGTTAAAATGTCCTGAGCTTCTAATTAGAAGCAAAGTTTATCTTTTCTTTCTTTGTACAATTTTTAAAGTTTTTTAATCAAATTTGTATTCTTAGCATCAGAATGTTTCAGTTACTTCTGTAAAGCTCCAAGCATTAATTAGAAAAAAGTATTTGGTTACACAGAAGTGAAAGGTTTTTAATCAGGAACGTATGCCGACTAAATTTATTTTACTCACTAAATCGAAGTTTAGAATTTTGAACTCGTGGATATGTGTAGTCGAACGTAATTTAACTAGTGTAATCTAGTCATAAGCAACCATGACGAATTTGTGACTTGTTTTATAACTAAAAAAAAATTAACTATTAAACAGTCAGAACGGGCACCGACTACAAAAAGTTGTTTATTGTAACGGTACAATAAATAAATAAATAATAAATAAATAAATATATGGGATATTTACACACACGGTCGTCCATCCCCAAGTAAGTAACTTAAAACAATATATATACATATATAGTTTTAAATACATACTTATATACATATATACACCCAGACTCGAAATAACAAAAAATCTAAAGAGAAAATGTTGGTTCTCGGCGGGAATCGAACCCGCGACCCACGGCGCCGAAGACAGGGTGACTGCCAACTGCGCCAACAGGCTAGTCATGAATTAATGAAACGGTTCATATAATTCGTTACATATAGTAATTATTTGAATTATTATCAATTTATTTTCGTAAATTGAACAAACAAAGTATTTACTAGTTTAACAAAAAAAAACAAAATATCATTTTTTTTTCTTTTTAACCTCAAATAACTAAATGAAATATTCTCCTTGTATTTTTAACATTATAAAATGTGTTAGCGCGCAATAATCGTACATTAACACGCTCGTAAATTGAATCCAACAATTTCTGAGTTGTACCGTAAATTCGCTGACTGTAACGTATTTAAAAGTTAGTGCAGGCAGTAGACAAGACAATCTGTATTTTATAAACAGATTGTATAGACTAAAAAAATATAGACTTTTAATGATGTTCTGTTTATTTATCTCTTGGTTACAAAGGAACATTAAATACTTTCGAGCACTGTATAATTTAATTCTAAATACACTAACCTGACAAAAAATTTACTCTAATACTAAGCTTGTAAATAAAAACAACAAAACATATATATATATCTTCATATACAACAACGTCACGTTTTATAAATGCCAGTGTGATAAGTATGTGAGAATATTAAGCTACAGAACTTTGATTATACATGAATGGATAGACCAACAACGGACGTCTGGTAAAGCTAAAATAGTTAAAAAGTAGGGCTTGGTTAAGAACATCAGGGATGTAGTTTGCTTATTAAATTACAAACGCTATCAGAGTACTTATTCAAAGTAAGTATTAGACAAGGTCATCTGTTATTTTAATAAAATTTTGTCCTTCTAATATGATCCATCCATGGTCCCAAAGAAAGAGATCAAAACTCATATATTAAATATTACTAGCAATGCCCCGCGGTTTCACCCGCGTCCATACCGATCTCGTGGTAGTGGAAAGTCATTTGCATGCATTTCTCCAACTTAAACATTATTCACTATTTGTAACTAGCGCGTACACATAGTTTTCTAAGTTGGTAACTTCTAAGTGAGGAATGAAATACTCCACAGGTGAAAACCTTTGACCCGTAAATGTCGTAAGGCAAAATATTTTATTAAAAGATTATATCAAAAGTTATAGTAGTCGACTATTACTATCCCCCTATAAGTTGCGAGCCTCCTCTGTCCTTTTTGAGAAAATGGTTGGAACGCCAAGCTGATTCAAGGTTTAAACCCACGATCCCCTGGATAGAGTTTTTTTTTTTTCGAACTGACTGTATGCTGTTAGCCCTAATGGCTTTTACAGCGTCACCGGGCGGGAATCGGATAGAGTTACAAGGTCTCACCTTTTAGACATTACAGCTAGAGGAGGTACTTAGCCTCCTCTAGCTGTAATGTCTATTAGACATCATATTTAATATTTTCTCATAAATATTATGTAATCTCGACCGAATTGACTAGTCCGTTAGAACAATGGGTAGTGACCCTGCCTTCAGGTCCGCGGGTCGCGGGTTCGATTCCCGCCGAGGGCGAACATTTCCTATCAACAATTTGTTGGTTCTTCGAGCCTATTTGTATTGAAAGTTATATATGTAGTATATCTACAAGTTGTCATCTTTGTTTTATAATAATGTAATACTTGTGTTATACAAGTATTAAGTTACTTTGGGGTCGGACAACCATGTGTGTTTAAAAATCCTAAATATTAAATGAGTCAAAAACTGTCAATTTTATCAAAAACTCAAAGAAGAATACTACACCCCTTGTATTAGTATTTGTCTGTTTATTGGTCAATTAATATATTATATAATATTTTGAGCAAATTAAATAAAACATAGCCTTAGGCCACAAGAGTGACTAGATGTTTTGAGCCCAATTTTATTGTTATATACTCGTAGGTATAGTTGTTTTTTGTAATTCTATACTCAAATGCACTGTGATTGTAAAATAAAGTATAAATGCTTCACGATTGGGTCTATCTTTCAGATGATGTCTTGAATTTACTTTTCTTTTTTATTATGGTATTTTTTTAAATTATTTTTAGTATGACATAACGTTTCTTGTATTGCAGCAGGATCCCTCGGTCCACGTCTTACACAAGGAAACCAAAAACCGTAATAAAATAGCGAAAATTCGCTTTAAAAAACGATGTTCACAAAAGCGTACGTCAGACCGTTAGCCAATAGATCGCATGATTGAGTTTAAATGGCAAACTTTAACGCTAGCTGTAGTAAGGCTGCAGTTTTGAAACTCGTCTATACTACAGTTTGCTTAAAAATAATATAAAAAATCAACATGTAAATGAGTTCTCAAATATATCTCATGTTCAGCTTATAATGATTTACAATATTTTATTAATATATAATCGTATCGTATCTCGTTGGTAAGAATTGGAAGTATGGAAATACGGTAAAAACGGTAAAGTCAGTGATAAGCCCTCTACTAAATGACCTCTGAAAGGTTTCATTGCAGAGTTTCTTTCGGCATTCTTTTAACATATTAAGAACGGTGTTCTGCTAACATTGTTCTCTATTAGCATGATCTTGTCGTTAAAAGCTGACAAAATAAGCCGAAATATACCTATGTATCAGATAATGAGGAAAAGTTGATAAAATACAAATGTAAATGTACGTGTAGGTGATTGCTTTCAGCATTTTTCAGGCGCCTAAACGATTTTAACCAACTTAATAATATTAGTTTAACTAGTTTAATCTTGCCAATCTGTGCGACACACTGATTTCCATGCAGGGCAGCCGCGAGAACGGCTACTGAATAGTTAATAAATTTTAAAGCTATATACATTCATATGTAATAAATAATATAAAGTAAAATAAAAGTTCCTTGGGCTCGTCCGGGATTTGAACCCGGGACCTCTCGCACCCTAAGCGAAAATCATACCCCTAGACCAACGAGCCAACTATGTATTATAACAAAAAAATAATTTATGTAAAAAATCCAAATTCACTTGAAAGTAATTTTTAATAACGTCATCTCCTAATGAAATAATATAGGTTATTTGAAACCATATCGACTTATAAGAGGATGAAGAAATTTATAACAAAAACTGTTCGATTTTCTAAAAATTGATACTCAATCATGAAAGAATATATGTATTAGAATTGACATTAGGACCTATTTGCATAAATAACAAAGTGCTATAAGCTTCGCTATCACAAAGTTCTTCTAACTTAATAAAACTTGTTACTACACGTTATAGTATTAACTGATGCAAGTGCAAACTCCACATGCCTTCTTTATATAATATTAAATGATGGCCATTCATATATTGGTACGTTGCTTTAAAAAATATTCGACCTAATTTAACAACTGTGATTAACGAATAAAATATTTTAGAATTCACTTACGAGAACTTGCTCACAGATCTCAAAATATTTTAAGAAATATAAAAGGCCATTTTCTGTTTAAGTGGAAGCTCTATTATCCAATACATGCTCCAATCTCTGACTGGTAAAAAGACCGGTTCACATTTAGCTGTCCAAAGTATGTAATAATACACAATGGAAAACTCTGTTTGAATTTTTTTAAATATTTGTAACGCAAGAGATGCTTAGCATTGTAGAAACGAAATGATTTACGGTGCGCGACCTTTGCTTCAATTTAGGACTCGTCTCCCAAAAACCAATTTATTTCTACTTTAGCTCACATAAGTGACTGGTATTATGCTGGTGTCTGAAGAAAATGGAAAATTACATAAATATTTATTAATAATGTGGTTTAATTTGTGATGCCATGAAGGTTTTGCCGGTAATCACCACGCTTGGCATGCGGGTTGGTGATCGCAGTGCTGACCGTTTTGCACCGACAGTGCTGCTGCCCACTGTCGGTCTGGTATTTAGGTCAGCAAAAAAAATAAAATGGTTATACCGCCATTTATCGGTCGTCAGAGCCTCGTCGGTTGATTAGCAGGGTGCACCGCGTGCAGGTGAGGTTGACAATTGAGGAGACTGATTGGGACGAGCCTCCCCCTTACACCCCCTTATTATTACACACTTACACCCCCTTATTATTACACACTTACACACCCTTATTATTAATAATAATCTTTCTCAATGATTTTCTAAAAAGTCAATAGGAAATTAATATCTGATTAATATCAGCAAAAATCCCTATTATTTTGAAAAAAAATAACTACATTAATAATATAACGATATAAAAAATTCTCAAATATATAATTATAATATTTATGATTCTAAATTTAGTTTTTTTACTTACAATAGTAAATTAGTTTCTGTAAATTACAAAAATGAAAATTTATATTACAATACCAAAAAAGAAACAAAAATTTCGACATTAAAAGAGGGCTCGTCCGGGATTTGAACCCGGGACCTCTCGCACCCAAAGCGAGAATCATACCCCTAGACCAACGAGCCGCCTGACTAATAGCAGAAAATAACCGTTAATGTTATAATCATCATTCAAAGATAAACTTGTTCTAAAATTTGATATAAATATTTTTAATTTCAGTCTCTGATAACTATATAACGAAGACAATTGTAAGACCTTTGTTTTTCTATTTTACAAATAAATATTTCATTTTGTGAGAAGAATTCTTAATCATCAATTGTAATTTGTTTGATATTGAAAAAGTCTTATTTAAGGAACATTTTTATTTTATTTATTGTTGTTTTAAGAGTAGCAGTAGTAGGTTACATAAGTCTTTACTGTTTCAGATCTGATGTGTAACGGAGATCCCTACACAAGTCCTTTTGATAGATTCAAGTTTTTATATATTACATTTAAATAAATGAAATAATAGTACAAATTCTAATTAAACATAAATCATCATATCGGATATAGTTTTAATCTATTTTTATGTACACATATTTTTATATTATCTACAAATTTAAATTCTATTAAACTTTGATGTATTTTGATATTTACATTTAAACTCGAACAGAATACGAAATACCCGTAATACCTCAGACGATGAGGTTCATAAAACTCGTAAGAGGGTGACTATTTGGAAAGCATTCGATATTTAAAAAAAATTAATTTATTGACTTATTTGTTTTTTGATGTGTATGTTGACATGCCATTTTCCACAAATAATATACTGAATTAATAAATGCGATAAAAGTACCTCATTCGATAATTTATAGAATTAGGCGTTACTTTGCGGAGATCTATAATACAAAAGTAATAATAAAATTATTTTGCTATAATCCGCGATACAGTAAATAGAAAATATATATAGTGCTAAATGTATAGTGGACTATACGTTTTTTCATACCCGTTACATGCAGGATTCGTAAAAAACATATGCACAAGCCTCCACCACTTCCACCACAATACACAAGCACTACACAAGTTCACTATCACAAACTCAACAATCGTTTCGCCCCGCAACCGAGGCATCATCAGGAGATAGACTCCACGACAAAATCGCAAAGCTTTGTGATTGCGATTTTGTGTATTGTGGTGGAAGTGGTGGAGGCTTGTGCATATGTTTTTTACGAATCCTGCATGTAACGGGTATGAAAAAACGTATAGTCCACTATACATTTAGCACTATATATATTTTCTATTTACTGTATCGCGGATTATAGCAAAATAATTTTATTATTACTTTTGTACCTCATTCGCCTATGATGTAACAATATTAACACAATTGCTGATAGCTGTATAGATTAATATAAATAAAAAGTTTTGTTTAAAACAAGCTACATATATGCTCTTTGTAAGATAAGATTATGAATGTTTTATTTTATTTTTACTATTATCATTTGCCATAATAGGAGACATTACTAAATTTACGTATTACCGATGAAATACTTTACTTAATTAAAAAAAATTCTCAGTTAGCAAAGAAGTAATTGAATCACGAACCCTAGACATTTAGCGATCACGATTACTTAAGATTATAGCAAAAATTATGAAGTTTTTAGTAGAGTATAAAAAATTGAAAAATTAATTTAGCAATGACAAGTCAATATTAAACGACGTAATCAACTCATTGGCAAATAAAATTATAAAATCCCATTTATATAAAAAATAAACACTAGTGGCGAGATGTTTTTAACGTCAAAATTAAAGACTATGTGTCCAAATTCAACCAAGGGTGGGGACGGCGGCTTTCGTTATTTCACGACCAGTCCGCCTGCATTGATAAAAATTAAATCACATAGAAAAAAATAAATTATTCTTCAACATATCGAGTAGTTAGAGGATAGACGCAAATGGCGTAAAGGTTGATCGTAAAGTCTGGGATAGCGTAATTTAGATACCGTCTGCAACTGTAATAAACGTATCGGAGTTTAGGATATTTTGTGCAGTTAGCGTGGCTTCAATTTACATAAATATGCTATTCTTCGTAAAGTTAGAAATATAGAACAAATTACATCACTATTTGATTAAAGCGCGCTCGTTGAATTAATCAAGAAACACTATGTTTTTTGAATTTTGTTTGGGAATAGACGTTTTAGTACAATATTTTCACTCTCAAAATAAGATTTAAAGCACAATATACTATATTTTCAAACAATTTATCCTCTAACATGTGCTCTTTGTATTTACGTATTGTTCTGATATACGATCACTATATTTGGGTATACACTATACATATGTATATGCGTATAGCCTGGCTATAGTGAAAAGTCAAATTTACACGTCAAGTCAAGTCAAAATATTCTTTATTCAAGTAAACTTGTAAACAAGTGCTTTTGAATCGTCAACTTTACTGCTGGTTCGGAAAGCTGTTCCTGCCGAGAAGAGCCAGCAAGAAACTCGGCGGTTGCTCTTTTTAAAATATAAATCTTAGAACTAGTTACATTTATTTATTACTGTCTTGTACAGGGTAAAAGTGCACCTATATCCACACATCCTTATCATCTAAGTAATCTTCAACAGTATAGTAGGCTTTCTGTATCAGCCTCTTTTTAACAGTGTTTTTAAACTGCTGTAATGGCATGACCAAAATTGATTTCGGAATTTCAACGTTTCAGCCAAGTTTAGAGACGTAACTTTTGAATTCGCATCTTTATGATTTTTTGTAGTATATATAGTACTCTTTAATATTCGTCAATATAAAGATTGCCCAAAGACTGTAACTTTACTTCTATTTATGTTGATAATAGAGGTCAAATGAATAAAGAAGATTGCGTCTCATAAACGTCCTATCTCGAGCCTTTGTTGAAGACATGTAATAATAACAAGTAAAAACGGCCCGTCATTTTATTTGACTTCACAAAAGAATATATTTTGATATATTGCATTAATATCTTGCAATTTAAAAAGGTAATTCATACTCGACGTTTTATATTATGATATCAAAGAAGCCTGTCAACAACAGACATTATTTTAAATATTTTATTGTTTTACGTTTTGATTACAGTGGATTATTACTATAAATTGCATTTAATAATTAAATTGTTTAAAAAATCCTGGTTTTAGAGGAACTATTCGCGGTTCCCATATGTAGTGTTCACTTTGTTGTATTAATACAAACTAATGTTGTATGAATATAGCACAGGCTCAAACACCCACTACAAGTAACAACATGTCACTACACGTCCACTCTCACCAAAGGCGCTCGTGTACTCACGTGTGTGCGTTTGAGATGGTGTAATGCTTCCCTTGTACATAAGTGTTAGTGTGAGTTAGTGTGAGGATATTCATGTATGTGTCTCGTATATATAATTATACGAGGTAAGATACACACATGTCAACCCACATACACTACACCATACAACTAATTTTATATTAATTAATTATGAAAAACTTATACATATCAGTCTACTAAAATTACAATAATAGAATGCATACTCATACTATTGTTTGATACATACTGCATATTATATTGCAATTAAAAGACTAGAAATAATTACGATACATAAATATTCAAAAATTGATTCTGGTCACATGTTACAAATTCACCTACTGTGAATTAAGAATTTTGAGTTCATTTCAGTTGGAATGTACGTTTCATCCTTAAAATAGACCCATGCATAAAGGTTCAGTTTAATCACAAATATAATAAAAAATATGATAACAACCACTCAATTATTTGCAAATTTGATTTCATTATTAGTAAGTATGTAAAAACTAACAATACACATATTCCAACCACGTGATTAGATTTATATAGGATAGCCATTCTTTTAAAAATTTTCTGGGTTTATCGAATAACTACTGTTAAAGAATGTTCAGAAGTGAGTATTAATAAATCCTCTATCTATAATTCAACTTATACTTCCTGGCTCGCAATTAATACAATAATACGAAACACGCGTCACATTACACACGATGGATCCTTGTTATTCCGTCTCCATGGCAACCACTATTTGTTTTTAGGCGTTGCTTTATATAGTTGCTAATAGTCTTTATACTTATTTATTTTTTTCAGATACAGGACAATCTATATATGACTATATTAATTAAAATTCTTGCATAAAATCAATATCGAATGACTAAAGCAATGAATGTCCTTATTTAATTTATTCAAACTTGGAAACTCTTAGCTACAATATAAAAGTAAGAGTAGCGATTCGTTCCTGCGATAAAATTTAAGTAACATGTTGAAGTATTACGTTTTCAATTTCAACGGTTTGCTCATTTATTTTATGTGTTTCAGTGGAATATATTCATGGGGTTTCATAAATGATTTATCTAAAGACTACGTTACGTATGGCCCTAGTGTTAAACTGCAGCGTAAGTTTGATACATCGCTGTTAAGTATATATGTATAATATATAATTGTTTACATTGGTGTAAATATACAAAGCTGCTGCGGAGTATCCGACTGAGTAGAATAGACCACCGTCATTTCTTACCGAGGTGTCGCATGAGGCGATTAAGGTAAGTTGATGTCAGGCAGACAGCCGATCGTACAAGAATTAGCCAAATCATGTAATTGATTAAACCTTAGATTGAGTGAATACTTAGAGTGGTATAAAGGCAGGAGTGTGATGGTGTTCGTACACAAAGTATTAAAATCGCTAATTTATTACTATAGAGACTCTTCTTTTTCTATTACTGATAGTTTTAGACTCTACTTATAGAAAAGTCGTAAGCAGTAAGAAATAAAAATCCCATTTTAGTTGATAAAGTCCGCGGTAAGTAGTAAAGCAATTTATATGTTGTCACTAAGAAAGTTTACTAGGTCGTAAAATACGACTAAGGTAAGTTGACGTCAGGCAGGCGGCCGGTACAATACGTAGCCAAATCATGTGACAACATGTAGTTGTGCCGACCCCACTTAGAGTGGGATAAGGGCAGGAGGATGGTGATGACTAAGAAAGTTTACTACCAAACATTATATGAATAATGTCATAAAATTGACTACAATCGGTTTGATAAGAACATAAACATATGGGTAAAGGTATCCTTGGACTAAAACGAAACGAAGTTATGAAACTATAAGTTTTCAATGAGACTAATATATTCTTACTACAGTGGTGTGGCTGAAGGTTCGTCTATATGGAAGATTCTGATAAATCTTGATGTGAAGAAAATCGGAACATATATACATTATACATTTAAAAATGATTAAAAATAGATTGGCTGCCGAGTTTCTTTTCGGTAATAGCAACATTCTGAAGCAGTAGTAGCTTCAAGAATCATATTGATCTTCGATGATTCAAAAGTGCTGGAAGAAGCTTATTTGAAAAAGATTGCTTTGATTTGATATATGATGTGTATACATCCTAAAGATTCCAAATTGAAAGTTGTTATGTACAAGTAAAGTATGAAGTGGATATCTCAGTGAACTATTTTAAAGAGAATCTCATTTCAGATGGTTTATGGATAAATTGCGCTCGCCGTCGTGGTATCTGTATTAAAAGTAGAGCTTGCCCTTGGGACAGGGTCCTTCTTGACGGGGACGAATGTTTAGAATACAACAAAAATTACATTTGCTGCCAAGTTGAACGCATCCGAATTCCCGCTGACATTTTTTAAAATTGAATGAAACATTCGTTAACAATGCTTTAAAAGTTAAGTTGATTAGTTTAACATATTTATAATTACGTGAAAAATCAACGCTATCTTTGGATTGAAAGCAGCAACATGACATAAAAGATATAGCAATTAATATCTATAAAGTGACATTAGATCGCAATATAAATTTTCTAAATCTGATATTTTTTTACTATCTGTTATTTCCGTGGGACACATTCTATTACCAAAATTCAAATAAGAGTGAGGTATTCATTAATAATACAGGGTAATAAAGCGCTATCTATCGAAAAAAAGCAACAAAGTAAGATAAAATCTTCATACGGTGTTTTCTCAAAGTCCTGTTGAAACGACGGGAATTTTTATCCTAAATCATACTCCGATCTGTAAGCTTCAATTCCACCAAAATTTTATTATAAGCATTTGCGGTCGAGCAAATGTTGAGTCATAAACGTTAGATGTGTCTTCATAAAACTGGAATCTTAAAATAAGTCGAAAAATATACATTTATCCCAAACTTTCACAATATAATCAAAGGTATAAATCTTATTTATGAATATGATTATAATTATTTGTTCTTTATGTATAGAAACCGGCTATACTCACGTCTTATTCTCTCGGGTTATTCCGACTCTTTATACAGCGCTATCACGGCGGGAACTGAATTCAGTTCAGGACCCCGCAAGGGCTCAAAAAAATCGGGTTAACCTGATAGAATAAAACGTGAGTATAGCCTGTTTCTATACATAAAATATGAATACTACTCACGATAGTTTATATCCAAAAAATTCTTGCGGTATTTATTAATTTTTTACTATAACCATAACTATATTGATGGCCATGTACATCTGTAAACGTCGAAACATTGTTTGTTTTTTAATATATAATATGCCGTTTACTTAAAATTCAAGCAGTCACAAGGTAAACAGTTTTTGAATCAAGCCATCACTATGCTCTCACTATACGTATAAGTACATAGACCCATGTGCGAATAATGACATTATTCAATGTACCTCCGTTATGTAAACTTGACTAATGAAGTTTAGTTAAACCGGCTCGTGAGATCCAATCTCCCACTAGGCCTAATCTCATTGACATCAGTATTACTAGATGTGACAACTAAATAATTTTTCAAAAAAAATGTTGTTTAATAAAAATATATGGTATTGTGGAAATGGAACGTTAGTTGAGTAGAGATCTTTCATTCTGAAAGTGCACGCCCCTCCACCAAATTACATTATTTTAATATGTGAGAGAAAATATTGACTGTAATATTTTATATGTGTGCGCGCAACAATTTTAAAGTTGACTCGACTTATTCGCGCACTTAAAGGTCAACAAATTGCTCGACTGATATAAGTCAAGCATTTATATGGCGGAGAATGCACGCTTTGTATGAGACAACACGTCTATTCTGTCACGCGTTCCTATCATTTGTGCACTGGTTGACCAACCAATCCGGTTCCACGAGTTTCACGGGCTTACGAGTAACGTTTGCATAAAAATAAAATTAATTTCATATTTATAATCAAATTTATGTTGAAAATTCTTTAAAATAAAAAGTTTTTAACGTTTCCCTGGAGTAATAGTAAGCGCTGTGGATTGTAAACGGGAAGTTCCGCATTCGAATCCTAGAAAAAACATGTCAGTATATTTCTAAAATTTATCCCTGGTCTGGACTAGATAGATACTTCCGACGTACCCTTCTAACAAAGACGTACCACCAAGCGGTTTAGCATTTAGGTACGATGTTGTGTAAAAACCCTGAATGGTTACACGTTTAATCTCCAAACCCTTTCAATAAACTTAAACTACATCGGCATCCATCAGGTGAATTCGCAATCAAGATCTAGCTTGCCAACTTAATTTAATAAAGATCATATTATATATTCATTATGCAACTATTAAAATGATAAATAAAACGTAATTTGCAGAAGTCTGTTCATTTATTTTATTAGTAAAAAAAGAAAAAAATTTAACCGAAATAAATATTTACCTTTTTAACGCTATTCACACAAGTCGCTATCTTCAGATTCAGACTCAACATTAATTATAAATTCATAATTTTTCATATATTCTATCTCAATATCATTCACATTTCGACACGTATATACATATTTCTATCAATCATGTCAATTCCTTCCTTAATTAAAGCTTTAATGATGAAATAATGATAGATGTTAAGTTTTGCCCGTTTTTTTTCGCCACATAGTTTTATAAAATTCTCCATATTTTTCTATTAAAGAAAATATATTTATCTAATTCTTATTTAAAATAAAAAATAAAAATTATTTATCCTCCTTTTTTATAACATGCTAACTGTACTTTTGGTATCGACGTAATCGAACCAATTAGAATAAAGAGTTTGCGTGTATTTCGTCTGTACATAAGTTTTTTGTGTGTGAGTAAAGACATTGGAGGGGCGTGCACTTTTAGAATGAAAGATCTCTACATAGAACGGAATGCTAGTGTGTGAGCGAGATGGTATTACAGGAGGGAGGGAGCGGGGAGAAAAGAACGACGTAGGACGGAGGACGGACAGGAAAGTGTGCAGTGGCAAATAAAATAAGTTTAGTACGAGCTACGGTCTTTTACTTTGCCTTGGAAGCCCGAAAACTACTGGAAAAACATGGCGATGTATATAATAAACAAAGTAGGAACCGACATAAGTTTGCAGCTTCTGCTTTGCGTTTTACAAAAGTACGTAAGTCGTTCCTGGGTTTTGGTATAAAATTTTATAATAAAATTCCGCAATCGATTTTCGCTTTGCTATTACATCAAATGAAAAAAATATAAAAGTAATAATAAAATTATTTTGCTATAATCCGCGATATAGTAAATAGAAAAAATATATAGTGCTAAATGTATAGTGGACTATACGTTTTTTCATACCCGTTACATGCAGGATTCGTAAAAAACATATGCACAAACCTCCACCACTTCCACCACAATACACAAGCACTACACAGGTTCACTATCACAAACTCAACAATCGTTTCGCCCCGCAACCGAAGCATCATCAGGAGATAGACTCCACGACAAAATCGCAAAGCGAAGCGTTATGCAAACAAGCATTGTTATATTGCGATATTGTCGTGGAGTCTATCTCCTGATGATGCTTCGGTTGCGGGGCGAAACGATTGTTGAGTTTGTGATAGTGAACCTGTGTAGTGCTTGTGTATTGTGGTGGAAGTGGTGGAGGTTTGTGCATATGTTTTTTACGAATCCTGCATGTAACGGGTATGAAAAAACGTATAGTCCACTATACATTTAGCACTATATATTTTTTCTATTTACTATATCGCGGATTATAGCAAAATAATTTTATTATTACTTTTGTATTATGGATCTCCGCAAAGTAACGCCTAATTCTATAAATTATTTGAAAAAAATATTTAAAGGAGGCTGATACAGAAAGCCACTATTGAGAATTACATAAATGATAAAAATGCGTGCACCAATGAGGCAGTTAAAGCTTTTATATCTGCACTGTTTATTTTGCGTAATGTTTTGAAGTGCAATTAATAAATTCATAGTCATAATTTTAGCATCTCCTTACAAATTATAATGTTTTTGTACTATATGTGTTTAATTGGATCTGAACGTAAAATTACGACAACACACCCGTGTTTGAACATGGTACATCCAGTAAAATTACCTCACTGTATTTTAGCCGGGGCGGATATTGCAATTTCCCAACGCGCACGCCCGCTGCACCCTTCCATTTCGTTTCATATCGCTGCAGTAACAACACTTGACGTTTATAAAGCAATTTTCGTTAGAACCCGCTATTCCTCTGCGAGCCTAAGTCGAGGTGCCTATCATATCAATTTTCTCTTTACGAAATCAAAATTTTATATTAACATCTGTAAAATCATTATAGCTTAACGACGTGACCGACTGAATAAAAAATAACTAAATATATATATTTTAAAATCTTTTTAAACTTGACTTGTTTCTACTTCTGTATATATTGTAGATTAAGAAATAGTACATTTAACCAGAACCCCGCAAATCTATCAAGTCATATACGGCGAGTAATTTTGTGATTTTCTGTTTCAACAGCGCTATTTTTACTATCAATAGTAGAAAAATAACTACATCGTTAATATAGTATCGTGGGGTAATTTATAGAATTAGGCGTTACTTTGCGGAGATATATAATACAAAAGTAATAATAAATTATTTTGCTATAATCCGCGATGAAGTACGCGAAAATATATAAATGTATAGTGAACTATCCGTTTTTCATACCCGCTACATGCAGGATTCATAATAACACATGCATAAACCTCCACCACTGCCACCGTAATACACAAACACTACACAAGTTCACTATCACAAACTTAACAATCGTTTCGCCCCGCAACCGAAGCATCATCAGGAGATAGACTCCACGACAGAATCGCAAAGCGAAGCATTATCCAAACGAGCATGGTTATATAGTAATCGGATCAACCCCCATCTTTTATAGTATTGTGGTATTCCAACTTCTTGAAGCATTTAAAGATAAATTGTAAAAGTAATAAGCCGTAAGGACGTAACGACGGAGATGGGAACCTAAAAGAATTTGGCTCCCCATTTCTAAACTCCAAAAAAACTGAAACCCATCTGGAAAGTTAAAGTGTAAAAGTTAGCCTGTTATGCTTTTACGTGAGGTTCTATTTTATTCTTTGAAAGGAAAAGTTGCACGGCTCTATGTAAGCCGCTTTGTGAAACTTTCGGGGAATTGACGCCGGCAGTAAAGATGACCCTTCAAAAACATTTTAATCTCTTAAAATTTAAGCTACTTAAAGCTTATAATTTGAAATTTACTTATATATGTATATATTGATTTTTACCTCAAGCATGATAGTATTTGCTTAAACATTAAAAAAGATTTGGTTCCAAATTATCTTCTTCTTCATACTCTTATCCTACTTTAAGTGGAGTCGTTACAACATGTTACAAACATGCTGTCACATGATTTGGCTACGTATTTTACGACCGGCCGCCTGCCTGACATCAACTCAACTTAGTCGTATTTTACGACCCCTCTGTAAGAAAGAAGGTGGTCTATTTTACTCAACCAGATACCACACGGTGGGTCAACTTACCTTAGTCGCCTTTTACGACACCTCGGTAAGAAATGAGGGTGGTCTATTCAGCCGGGATACCACACGGCGGTTGGTTCCAAATTATATTTTTTGAATTTTAACTATATTGAGTGGTATTCATAATTAATGTTGAGAGACCAGCTATACTTACGTTTTATGTAATCGGACAGCCCCGTATGGGCTTGAAACTAGTCGGGCTCATCCGATAAAATAAGAAGTGAGTATAGCCGGTCTCTCAACATTATTTCCACATGATGTATGAAATACTAGATTTTACCCGCGACTTCGTCTTCGTGAACCTTATTCCCGAAATAAACATTAGAGATAGAAATCACTTTCCAACCCTGTAATTATCTCCATCACAAAAATCAGATTGATCAGGGGGATTAAATTGCAATTTCTATTGCTGTGATTACGCTACTCGAAGCTTGATATATTATTAAAGGTGGGGGTTCTCAATCTTGATTTTCCCGTTGAAATGACAGGATTTTTTTAGCTTTAATGTTACCCTGATGTATAAGCATGTATTACACCAAATTTCATCGTATAAGTTGGGTGGATTCGCCGTGAAAACATAACAGACAGACAGACTCTCTCTAATATTAGTAAGGATAGATGTAACGATGTTTTAAATAATGCAAAATCGATTTTAAAATTTTCGATTTTCTTTGAACAATGATCATCGAAAATCAATGATGATAGACCATCCCTGTTTCTAAGATAAAACAAAATTGTTATTTTTATTTAATTACTACCATTTTTATCACATTTACTAACCTTTGAACCTTCTGAACTTAATAATTGAAGACCAAAATTAGCCAAATCGGTCCAGCCGTTCTCGAGTTTTATCGGGACTAACGAACAGCAATTCATTTTAATATATATAGATTTACTTTACGAGAAGTATGTCGTATTATATTTCTAGAATTATAGTGCGTTTTAAGATATTTGGGGTTCATTGAAGTGATAATAAAACAGTATAATTAGTATTAGGTTTACAATTATAATACCAAGATATCTTTATTGCACACAAAACTAACATTCATTTATAGTACGTGGCAATAAATAATGCACATCGAGGCTTAGAGAGAGAAAATCGGCTAGATTCTTCTTCATAGAACATTGTCTCTTTCGTACACACTGACGAACCCGTGTGTGACAGTGACAGCGCTCTACGAATCTGAATTAGCCAGCTGTTTCGTTCTAAGTTCTCGATGTACATTATTTATTGCCGGGTACTATACTACGTACTAGATTAAAAGCTTTTTTGATTTGTGGAATAATAACATATTATTTAAATATTAATTTTGTCCCTGTCGCACACACTGACGAACCCGTGCGAAACGTCACATACTGAGTGACAGTGACAACGCTCTACGAAACCGCACTGGCCGGCTGTTTCGTTCTAAACATCGATGTGCGTTATTTAATGCCGGGTACTATACCTTGGTTTGATTTTTAATACAGAGATTTTATATTAATACGAAGAATAAAAACTATTTTTAAAATAAGCAAAGTAATGAAAATCAAAAAAGAAAAAAAATTCCTTTTAATAGAACGTGACCGAGAACAACCGTTATTAAAGAAATCTTATTTGAATATCATCATTATAAAGAACGAAATTGAGGAAAATCTTACCTTTAAACTAACGCAGAGTAATCTGGGGAAAGCTATTTATATCAGTCGGGAAATCTCATTTCCGTTCGGTTCATTCAGTACCGGAAAACGACAAGAATGGCTGTTAGAAATTTATATGTACTTAACAACTTAGTCTTAGTTAAAATATTGTTCCTAGTCCAATGCGTATTGGCAAGTAACATACATCTTAGGGATTCCAAGAAATAAGCAATTTTAATACTAATATCTTGCTACAAGATTGGAGCTTAAGCGTCAAATGACGTGAACAAAACTTTATATATTCTTATTCTTGTAATGTTTGGAGTGGGAACAGTTTGAAAACATAGCCTACTTTAATCTCGGTATGGAGATATAGGCTTCTTTTTATCTAATAAGCTGTTATTCGTCATACGAGTATTATATTTCATATTTGATTTAATAAGCTTATCATTAGAGAATACTGCATTTTTGTTTTTTGTGGTATCAATGTATAACGTAAAATTTGAAAATTTTAATACGGAAACGAATAATTAATCCAATAATTCACAATTTCATAGTTCTTATGTCAAAAAAGTTTATTCAACAACAAATTTATAAAAATCTTATCCTTAATTACTTTTACAACACCATCATCATTAGCGTAAAAATCGCTATTGTTCCTAAATATTAAAAATACTTCAAACCCGTGTTTAATGTAATTTATGCTAAAACCTTTTATCTACCGGTAATGATTCGAGAGCACTAATTACTTGAGGCTTCGAATATTATCTCGAGATTTTGTTATATTTAAATAAAGAGTTTTTTAAAAGTACTTACTTCAAAAGTAAGATTATAAGTTGATTGTGGATCAGTCGATGATTCTTTGAAGTAAATTTGCAGATTACAAGACATATGAAACTTATTTTAAAAAAAAGAATTTGTGAAGAAATTTATATCAAGCCTTGAATGTTCTTCGGTGTAGGTGTACACATAGAAAATTATAAATCTTAATAAACACGTTGAAGATTTTTGCTGCTAAGTAGCGATAGGAACTTTTGAACATTTCAGACTTTTCCTAAAGAACGACATAACCTGTAGATGGTTATTGGAAAATATTAGACACAATTACACGCTACACACTTTGTTGTATTTAAATCTCCTATTGATCTTAAATCGGCAGCACCCCGTAACCGAAGCATCGTCAGGAGATCGACTCCACGACAAAATCGTAAAGCGATTGCTTTTTCGATTGTTGAGTTTGTGATAGTGAACGTGTGAAGTGCTTGTGTATTGTTTTGGCTGTGGTGGAGGTTTCAGCATGTGTTTTTACGAACCCTACATGTATCGGGTTTGAAAACGGATCCACTCTACTTTTAGCATTGTATATAATATAGTTAATATGTAGACACCGGCTATAGTCACGTCTTATTTTGTCAGATTCGCCCACTTCCGATCCGTTCCTGCAGCGATAACGTCGTGTAAAGAGCTCATGAATAAGTGCCCCGGATGGGCTCGAAACTAGTCAGGCTAACCCGATATATAACTATGAATACTACTCACAATGGTTTAAATTAAAAATAATAAAGTAAAGATTATATTTATTTTCTATTTACTTTATCGCGAATTATACAAAATAATTTTATTTATACTTTTATATTTATTTTAATCAATCAATTATATTTGCTCAACAAAATAGAAACCGGTTAATAAACTACCAATATAATATGTTAATAAATGCTACTTGAATACAATATATAGGGTTCTACAAGTGCTCTGCTAAGTACGTGCGCTTAAGCAAGTCTAAGAATGTGAAGATAATTTAGTCTTCCCTTCGTATAATTTAGTCTGAGTACAGGCCGAGACGTGCTCAATTTGTCATCCGGAGTGCGTGTCAGTGTAGGTAATCGAGGTCGTAGCTAGGGAACCTAAGAGATTTGTATGTTTCAAAATTAGTTGTTGGTTTTTTTTTTATCAAATTCAACTGTTTTACATTATAGTTTAAGTATGTATGACGTAGTAAGTAAAAAGTAAAGTAACGGCTTGTTACTATCCTATCGCCGGGCATAGGTAAAATATTATAGGTTAGGAGAAATATTAGAACTAAGGCCTACCACGCTGCTCCAATGCGGATTGGTGGGTTACACATTTCTCTAGATTTCTCTAGAGATACGCAGGTTTCCTCACGTATTTTCCTTCACCGAAAAGCATGTGATAAATTGTAATTATCAATTATATACATAAGTTTGTAGTGGTAAAACTCATTGGTGCCTGCCCGGCGTTTGAACCCACGATAATCTCTAGAGAGTCGCACGGTCTCACCGCTGGGCTATCACAGTATATTATGAAGTATGACATTGAAAGGCATACAATACAATACTCTTACGTTGAGTTAGATTCTTATAATGCTAGCGTAACATTATCGCAGCTCGAAATTGCAAATCAAGAAAATTCCTATATCCAAAGACCATGTGACGTTTGTTCTTCGAATAACAACAGAAAATAAAAATTTTAGACATGACAGTATATATGGTATATACTGTCCATCTTTCCTACGTCGCTCTGAAAACACGACACGCTGTCGCTATCGATCATTAACAGTAATATCTGGAAATAATAAATAATAATAAATATATGGGACATTTACACACACGGTCGTCCGTCCCCAAAGTAAGTAACTTAATACTTGTGTTATGGGTGAGGGACAACTGGTAGATATACTACATATATACGTTTAAATACATACTTAAATACGAATACACACCCTGGCTCGAAAAACCAACAATTTGTTTATAGAAGATGTTGGCCCTCAGTGGGAATTGAACCCGCGACCCGCGGAGCTGAAGGCAGGGTCACTATCCACAGATCCAACGGGCCAGTGAATAATTATCAACTTGATGTACAATATTTCATTTTGTCTCCGCGTCACGGTTAACGGTAAAGGGAAGAGAGACGGCAGTCGCTCCCTGAAAATATCTAAGTCAGATGTGGTTTAGAACAGAATAGAAGTTGAAGGAGATATACTTACACTGTACTCTATGAATTTAAGTTTTTAAAAAGGTTCATTAAAATTCAAATTCAAAATATTCTTTATTCAAGTAAATTTGTAAACAAGTGCTTTTGAATCGTCAACTTTACTGCTGGTTCGGAAAGCCGTCCTACCGAGAAGAGCCAGCAAGAAACTCGGTGGAGCTCTTTTAAAAAAGAAGATTCTTAATACTAATTACATTTTGTCATAGCTATCCTGCACAAAGAGCAGCTATATCCACGCATTCTTATCTTCAATGTAAGCCTCCACGGTATAATAGGCTTTCTGTATCAGCCTCTTTTTAACAGTATTTTTAAATTGCTGTAATGGCAAAGTTAAAATTGATTGTGGAATTTTGTTATAGAATCTTATACCCAAACCCTCAAACGACTTACGTACTCTTACAAGGCGCAAAGCAGGAGCCGCAAGCTTATGTCGGTTCCTACTTTGTCTATTATATACATCGCCAATCTTTTTATAATTATGTATATTTTTATGCACAAAAATCAAATTGCTAAAAATATACTGTGAAGCTAACGTAAGAATACCTGTTTCCTTAAACTTCTCTCGCAGGGACTCACGCGAATTCAAATTATAAATGCCACGTATGGCTCTTTTTTGCAATACAAAAATTTTCTCAATATCAGCGCATTTACCCCATAACATTATTCCATAAGACATAATGCTATGGAAGTAAGCAAAATAAACTAGTTTTGCTGTTTCGACGTCTGTAAACTGTCTTATCTTTCGAACAGCATAGGCTGCTGAACTGAAAACATTAAAATGATGGGAATAAAGAATCGGTATTTTTTATAATATTTAAATATAGAAAGTTTATGGGCATAGAGTTATTGGAGCGTAAAATCGATCAGCCTTTGCCGATGCCAGTCACCGTTCAGTCGGAAGTAACTAACTCTACGTATGCGGGTGCTTTTCGTGGCGTACGTAAGAAATTTTATACAGACAGTCTTCGAAGCTCAGATAAAAAAAGATGCGTCATCTTTTTTTGTTGATTAAGCGAGTGAAGCATTCTTTGTAGTTTTCTTTCGCTTATAATAACGTTCGGATTAGTGTTGCATAGTTATCCGAGGAGTAAGTTAATAAACGTATCTGTAATGCGCTGATATTGAGAAAATTTTTGTATTGCAAAAAAGAGCCATACGTGGCATTTATAATTTGAATTCGCGTGAGTCCCTGCGAGAGAAGTTTAAGGAAACAGGTATTCTTACGTTAGCTTCACAGTATATTTTTAGCAATTGGTTTTTTGTGCATAAAAATATACATAATTATAAAAAGATTGGCGATGTATATAATAGACAAAGTAGGAACCGACATAAGCTTGCGGCTCCTGCTTTGCGCCTTGTAAGAGTACGTAAGTCGTTTGTGGGTTTGGGTATAAGATTCTATAACAAAATTCCACAATCAATTTTAACTTTGCCATTACAGCAATTTAAAAATACTGTTAAAAAGAGGCTGATACAGAAAGCCTATTATACCGTGGAGGCTTACATTGATGATAAGTATGCGTGGATATAGCTGCTCTTTGACCTTGTGCAGGATAGCTATGACAAAATGTAATTAGTATTAAGAATCTTCTTTTTTAAAAGAGCTCCACCGAGTTTCTTGGTGGCTCTTCTCGGTAGGACGGCTTTCCGAACCAGCAGTAAAGTTGACGATTCAAAAGCACTTGTTTACAAGTTTACTTGAATAAAGAATATTTTGAATTTGAATTTGAATTTGTATAGAATGCCAGCTTAGAAGTAAACAATTTTTTTTTATTTTCATTTTCACCATCTTTTTTAAGCTCCGCTTTGAAGTTTTGCTTCCGTTTTGTAGCAAAAAAATTACAGTATCAGTCTTTTTCTTCTTCTATATCTATATATATTATAAAACAAAGTACCCAATAGCTGCCTGTCTGTATGTGATCAAATTTATTAAAATCTACGGAACGGATTTTTGTAAGGTTTTTACTAAAAGAGTGCAATTCCTACGCAAGGTTCAAGTTAATGTACATTTTTGGAACACATTTTATGTAAATTGTGTTGCAGTTGTGAAAAACTCGCATGAAGCGTTAGTCGCGTGCAACGCGTAAACCAATGGAGATACACCAAAGTAATGTGTTATAGAATAGTAGATCTACAAAAATACCACAAAAAAGTCTGCAATAGCATGTCTCTATCTCTGATGGTTAATTCACAATAACTACTTTTATGTTTACAATTACAAATAGGGAAAAATTTTGTGTCACATTGATTTCCACGCTGGCGAGTCGCTAGCACAGTTATTACATTGTTAGGAATGAAAGTTGGCAACACTATAATCGCGTGACCGATAGCAAGGAAGGGACTTGCCTTTAGAGGGAAAATCAGTTATAAAAGATGGAGTCCGCCATATTGAAGTCAATCTTGTAGTAATACTCGACTCTTACGGTTATTAGCTTACGCTTACGCGGCTAGACCGTTCTGTTGGAGTTTCGTTGTAAACGAAACTTGTACAATCGTAGATCGTATTGTAGATCGTGTTACAACCTGCCTTGGTTAAACAAGGAGGTGTAATTATTACTGTGTCGTTTTAATGTTGGTTAGGTATATCCGCGAGTACCTAAATTAAGTGTTAATTGTTATTAGAATCTACCCTCACATTCGAGTGATTACTATAGTGGTGTTTGATGTTGTTCGGAGAGATCCGCACCTACCCACATTACGTTCCGTGTTAATAAAATCTAGCCTCGAATAGTTAATATTCGTGATAAGAGTAATCACTGAGTTTCTTGCCAGTTCTTCTCAGTGGATAGTAGCGTTCCGAACTGGTGGTAGAATCGTGTAAGGTGGTAGAATCGTCCTGGCATAATAATTCCAAATTATATGAAACTTAACCTGTCAATACATGCTTAGCCTGTTCCATATGTTGTAGCTGTACTTTATAGTCTTTGTTGACTATGTGAGAAGGCTGAAATATTTAAGTGAAATTCCTGACATTTCTAATAATATATAAATATATGGTGTCACGTTGTCCGTTGAAACTAATTTCTGAAACCGATCGACAAATTTCAATACAATTTAGTAAATGCCCATTGTTTGTGTTTCTGTTGTGTGTGTATATGTGGGTGCTTTCAAAACTGAAAGTTTAATAATATTTATGATATTCTATTTGATTAGAAACTTGCACAGTGAGTGTCCGCATGAATTAGTCATCATCCTCCAGCCCTTATCCCACTCTAAGTGGGGTCGGCACAACATGTTGCAAACATCATGTCACATGATTTGCCTACGTATTTTACGGCCGGCCGCCTGCCTGACGTCAACTTACTTTAGTCGTATTTCACGACTCCTCGATAAGAAAGAGGGTGGTGTATTCAACTCAACCGGATACCACACGGTGGGTCAACTTATCTAAGTCGCCTTTTATGACACCTCGGTGAGAAATGAGGGTGGTCTATTCTACTCACCGGGAAACCACACGGCAATGTCCGCATGATATAGTAACAAGTGAGTAACAATTGTTTACCACGAAAAGAATTTCTTTGTATTTTATATAAGATTCTAATCAAATTGTAGCTTACATTACAAAACGTAATTGGACAGCATCGTGAGTAATCGCGCGTGCTTTTCTCTGTGATCGCTTCTTTGATGTTCACTTTTAGGTATTTGAGCTTGCTCCATTTGTATTTTCCTTTTGCCACTTTTTCGATACAAATACTAAGCGTTTTTAAAAAAGGAATCATTTAACGTTAAATGCTATTAGGTTTGGGCCTGTTTCCGTCGGTATGTTTCATATACGCAAATATATATTTTGAAATTGTACTTTAGGAAGAAATATTAAGCTGTACAATATAACTAAGTTATTCTGACAATAATTAATGATAAAAAAAAAACAAATTCAAATTTCAATGGGAACTTGAGTTGATTTAAGGCATTTATAGAATTAGGCGTTACTTTGCGGAGATCCATAATACAAAAGTAATAATAAATTGCTTCGCGATTTTGTCGTGGAGTCTATCTCTTGATGATGCTTCGGTCGCAGGACGAATCGGTTGTTAAGTTTGTGATAGTGAACGTGTGTAGTGCTTGTGTATTGTGGTGGAAGTGGTGGAGGTTTGTGCATGTGTTTTTACGAATCCTGCACGTATCTGGTATGAAAATACGGATAGTCCACTATGCATTTAACACTATATATATTTTCTATTTACTGTATCGCGGATTATAGCAAAATAATTTATTATTACTTTTGCCTTTTGACTTTAGGCATTAAAATAGAATTAAAAAAATACTTTACATTTAGATTATAGTATATAAAGATATTGTTCTAATTTGTATCTGATAGATAAAAAAAATTGATTAACACAAGCCACTTCTATACCGGATCACGACTCTTCTCGATTTTGCTCTATGAATAGTAATCTTAGGTGATATTTATAAATTACCGTCAATATATGTTAATGATATCATTGCTGAAAATGATGACAAAACATAAATATAAAAATATGTACGTGGGCTTTTTTGTCCCACAACCAGGTAAAAGTTTCCCCTCTTCTTGAAGAGTTTAGACCAACCGCGCTATTCAGATTTGAGATATGATGGTTTTAATACGTTTTTATTTACTACAAAAGGCATTATAAATTGTAAATATTAGTTAATAGGTGCCTAGTGTTCCACAACATATTGGTAAGGGACAGGCGCTTTTATGTTTAAAAAAAGAGGAACATATCAATGCAACATTGATATCTAAAAGTAACTTTAGAAAAAAATTCGAAGATATAGTCTGCCTCCGACAGTGGAATACAAACGGGAATTGTGTTTATTATTCAAGAACAAAGAGTGGTGTCGGTAATGTGATGAATATTGAAGCGGACTGTGGTTAAATAAAACATCGTGGCTGAAGGCTGCGTAGTAGAGTGGCCTCAACCTCAAACCGACCCTTTGCGATTGAACAATGAAGATTGTGAATAAATTAAAAAAACATTTTTATAAAAGGGTCGCTTTTTGTATTTGTATACTCTGTAACAATATAATTTTGTTATATCTGTGATGCCTACTTTTCGATTATTATTTATCTCGCTGCCATGCCTCTTTTCTCTTTCTATGTAGTTTGTATGTACCTTCTCAACCGATTAATTATTATTTATTTATTTATATATGCTTAAAACAATTCAAAATTAAAATTAAATGTAACCATAATTTTGCGAGGTGGACATTACGATAGAATAAAGTATGCTTATGCCATCCACATTCTTAAAAAACAAAAAAAATATATGATAATTTCTAAGAAAATTTCTTAGTTATGTTTCTAGTTAATAAATCTCTAAGAAAATTTGTTTTTTATGTTTATCACGATATAAATATTTATTGCATGAAGTTTGAAGAGACTTTTTAACGAACTTTTCACTTTGTCATATCCATTTGTATAAACATAATGTTGAAAATTGCTCTTGTAGCTATTTAACGAAAAAAAAACAATATAAAAGGAGCCCACAGTTAACAAATACATTAATACTGTAAGAAATATTAAAAAGGGTATACCACAAAAGAAACAAAGAAAATTGTACATTGCTTTAGCCGAATAAGGGATTTATAACAAAGAGTTATGCTACGAAAGGAATATTTGCCATGTCAGTCGCTAAACGCTGAACTATATTTCCGAGAAACGTGACCTCAGATAACGGGCTACGACGCCTTTACATCTTACTTTTAGATTAAAAATCCCGCATTCTAGTCACAATTGTATGAAGGCGCTGATTCTATTTGCATACTTTTATGCTTCCTTTGTTAGTGGACAGAAAGTTTTCTTTGCCTAAAATTTATTAAAAAAAAAGTAACAGCCTGTTACTATCCCACCTCTGGGCAAAGGCCTCCGATCTCCGTTTTTGGAAAGAAGAGTTTGAACCAAGACCTACCACGCTGCTCCAATGCGGGTTGGTAGGTTACACTCATCCCCAGATTTCTCTAGAGATATACAGGTTTTCTCACGATGTTTTCCTTCACCGAAGAGCGTGTGATAAATTGCAATTAGACACATAAGTTTTTAATAGAAGAACTCATTGGTGCCTACCCGGCGTTTGAAACCGTGACCGTCTCTAGAGAGTCTCACGGTCTCACCGCTGGGCTATCACAGATTCAAAATTTTTTTTAATTAAAAAAAATCATATTATCAAATACAATTGTGAAAGGCTAAGAATGCTCATATCGACTAATATCTTTAAATAATGTATATCAATATTAATATTATAAATGCGAAAGTCTGTCTGTCTGTACGCTTCCACGGGTAATCCGCTGGACCAATATTGGTAAGATTAGACATAATTAAAGCTTACACACCGCAATAACATATAGGATAAGAAAATTAGCGGTTTTATTATGGGAATTAGAAAAAACACTTATTACATTATTCGCAAACCCTCAATTATGTATCAATAGTTTGCCTTAATTATTATTTAATTCATTAATTACACCTAAAATTATAGAAAGTATTATGTTTAATACGTAAAAATTTAAAAAAAACCATTTTATTGAATAAATAGACTTGCATAATAAGCAATCAGAAAATACTTTTATATTTGCGTTTTAGTATTTATAGGTATATTTTATTTCCATAGGCCCTAAATTTACCCTTTATATTTTGAGCCTTCGAGTTATTTCCAATATAACGAATAAGTTTTTACGTTAAGCAACATTATATACAGAATCAAAGAGGAAATACACAAAATATCTATTACGACGTAGCACAAAAGGAATCCATAATAAAGTTAGCGAGCGACTAGTGAACTATGTCTCTTGACACGATACGTGACCAAAATTTATATTTCTACGTTTTGTTAGAAATTAAGGCTTGTTATTATTTGTTCTATCTTTTTAAATTATGTAATAAATCTGTTTTTCTATTTAAGGCAAACATAATGATTTAAATAAATATAAATAAAAATAAATCAGTCACAGGTGGAATTTGTATTAAACATTTGATATTAAAACAAAATTTTCGAAAATGTAAAATTACAATATTGCTTCATTTTTTATTTTCAACTTTTTATTATTGACAACGAAAATATTTAATTAACAATATTAACTTTGCTAAAATAAAAGCAGAAGTATGTCAACAATCTGATAAAGAATATAAAACATTTCAAAGAAGTGTTAATAAAAATAAACCTAAATTGGTCATTGGATCAGAAAATGGTTAAATTAAGTCGATAATTCAATTATTGAGGTCACCCAGTCGTGCAGAGTTAATTCTGTTATAATCGTGTGGCGAATTTACCATTATTTGTATAGATTGCACCATATTTTTAATTTAACATTAATGATATTAATAACAGTGTAAGAAAGAAGTGGTATAAAATCTTGCAAGCTTGCGGAGTCCTTAGTAGTGATGGAACAAACGAATATTTTTCAAGTCAGCCAGCGAGCACTGAACGACGACGCTTCAGGACAACAATGTATAAGTAATAAGTTCTTTACATCTTACTTTTAAATTAAAGGACAGTCTTGTGCACTGTTTGTATTTGTTTTCTACTTTTCAAGTTATTGTTGTAAATACTTTTCTATTTATAAATATAACGACTCTGTTTCTTTGACAAAATGTTTTAAAGTTTATAATTGAGTGGTTGTAGCCACGACTTCGTTCACAACAAAACAAAAAAGATGACTTGGTCTTTAAAAGCCGGATGATTAATCCTATATATTAGCCCGGTATAAAAGCTTTAATTGTACTTTTACTATCGGTAAAAGACTTTCACATTTACATTATTAGTTTTTTCAAATAAATATGGGATAATTACACACAAGGTCGTCCGTCCCCAATTTAGTTGCTACTTATATTATAGACCAACCACGCTGATCTAATGCCAATTAGAAGGTTACACATATCCCCAGAATTCTCTGAAGATACCCATGATTCCTTCACATAAAAGCAAATATAAATAGAGTATATAATAATTTATATACAAAAAACTCATTGGTGCATGCCTGAGGCATGAACACGTCACCCTACGGTAAGTACCTCAATTCTCTTTAGATTACTTTCGAGGTGTAGACATGGGTTTTTTACTTATACATGTGTTATGCGTGATGGACAACTGCTAAATACATACATATATAAATTTGGACACACTACGTATTCAAAATTATATATCTATATATTTATATACTTAATATATCCAGATTCGAAGATCCATCAAATTGTTTACAGAAAATATTGGCCTTCTGCGGGAATCAAACTCGCCAACCGCTGACATGTAGGTACGGTTACTGCCAGGTCACTGCCAACTACGCCAAAGGGCGAGTCATTTATTGATATGTTTTAACGTAACATTGAAAAAAATGCTAGTATCATTAAATAGGTCAAGCTTAAAGTAGGATTTGATGGATTTTGTCGATGTAAGGTATCAAATATAACCGTTTTCGTGTTATGACGACCCCTTCAGAGCTGTGTGTTTAGTGACCCCTAATATCTTTTTCATAACAGATATTTACAATAATAGTTATGGGTGATACTTAAGATTAAAACGATAAGAAAAGAGGTCTTACGTTTAGAATTTGTATAGTGTAATAGTATTTAAGATCTAAGACGATAAGTGAATTGAAGGGTTTTATCCTCTCACGATTCGTTATTATAATGGTAAAATCGTAATGAAAGTAGAAGTACTGTTGTAAAGGTTGATAAACTTCAACTCCTTGGTTGGTGTGCTGTGTAAGACGTAGAATTCTTATTCTAGAATAAGAATTCTACGTCTTATCTGACGTTAAATGTAAATTTAATTTCCAAAATGTCGTCCATAGTGTGGTTTAGTTTATCGATCCCTATCGGTCACACGATTTAGAATTCTGATTCGATTTCGTAAAGATAACGTTGTCGTATATAAGTTGAATGTTAAGTGCCCAAACCTGGAAGGGATGGATTCTTCTAGGTTTGCACGCATAACGTTAAGCACGTTATTCTTTCTATATAAAGTGATAAATTTATAATGATATATATTTAACATCACGAGGAAAGTGCATATTAAAATTTGAATTACTTAATCAATTTATACAATAAGGCGTTATTTTACGGAGATCCATAATAGAAAAGTAATAATAAAATTATGCTTTTCATACCCGATACATGTATATATCGGCTATGAAAAAACGATAGTCCACTATACATTTAGCATTATATATATTTTCTATGTACTTTATCGCGGATTATAGAAAAACAATTTTATTATTACATTTAAAGTAACTTACGTAAAAATTCTTCACTCGACTGGCGCCAGGAGTCCATTCTTCTTTTACTTTTGTTTTGGATTATAATTAGTTAGTCCGTGTTTTACAAAACCTTTTGTGAATGCAAACGGGATTTTTCTAGCGCTTGTTCAAAGGATAATCACAAAGTAGGTTAAAAAACTGTCTAAAATGACTTTTTAGTCACAAACTTGTGTTTCCACATTCCTGCCCGACAGTGAAAGGGCGTATTGTGCACAGAGTGGCCCACATAATCGTATATTCCCGGTGTAGTAATGAATCACGGGGGCTACACGATTTATTGCCCGGGATTCACGCGCCCAACTCTTTATTACCCTGGCCACACCGAAAGCGATACGTTGTAATGAATATTTTAACGCCGGAATATTTTAAAAGAAAGGTTAAAAAGTTTGTCTATTCACTGGTTTATATGAAAGATAAATAGGCTATATTCAAAGTTATCAGATACATAAAGTAACTGTCTAGTAGTAGTAGTAGGGTACATTAGGTAAGTCTTAGCTTAAGCTAAGACCTACAAGCCTGGCGATATGTGTAACCTACCAAAGATTACACATATCCCCAGAATTCTCTAGAAATATGAAGGTTTTCTCACGACGTTTTCCTTCAGCAAAAGATGATCAGCAAAGATGTCCTCATTATACGACCTTGCGCTGTCTAAATGTAAACCGGCTTTCTGCCGGTAAATGGTCATATATAATATTTACTCAGAGAGAATTTCGACATGTCCACATATTTGAAATGATGTATTTTTCTCAAATTTTACTTTATCTATATTGCTCCAGTGAATTAACCATGAAAACGTAACAGACAGACTTGCGTTCACATATGTGGACCCGACAGTCAATGCGATGGACGGACCAAGTGAAGAATGCCTTTCATAGCTATCTTCATAAATGTAACAGGAAGACAGCGTCCGGAAGGAATGGTATCGAATTGTTAAGCATGCTACCAACCCTCAACTGATGACCACGACCGCTCTGTCAAGAGTGTAGCAACCAAGAAGATGACGAAAATATAAGAACTAATTTGCTATAATCCCCACGGGTTAAGCGAATGCATGCAAAGCTAATCGCATGAAGCATTGCGATTTTGTAGTGGAGCCTATCCTCCTGATGATGCTTCGGTTTCGGGGCGAAACGATCGTTGAGATTTTGGTGGTGCTTGTGTGCATTGTTGCTGGTGGAGCCGTCTTAGGATGTATGTGGTGACTTGTCCTGCATGTGTAAGGTACGTGAATTTTGCCTGCTTCATACACATTAGCTTTGCATGGATTCGCTTAACCCGTGCGGATTATAGCAAAGTAGTTCTGTTATAGTGTCTGTAAGTTATAATTCCATAAAGTAACGCCTGCTTCTATAAATCATATAATTTGTAGATCTTATGATTAAGCCTCAAACATTTTCCTTCCCATTTTTATTGTCATTCGGATATTTCTACAAAACGAAATATAACAAAAATAGTGATTACAGAAAACGCGAGCGCAAACCATTAGGGATTGCGCGAACATCGCAACTGGATTTATTGGTACAATTCCCTGATGACTCTACAAAAACTTCGGTTAAAACGGGACTGTCTCCGCAGTTACCTACAACAGAAATATCTATCTATACTTATTAAAAAACAAAGTCCCAAAAACCTGTCTGTCTGTATGTAATCGATTTTCTCAAAATCTACTGAACGGAGTTTTGTACGGTTTTCACCAAAAGATGTGAAAGAAAGTGCAATACTTCCGGGCGGTTTAGGTAAATAGTACATATCGGTATTATGTAAGTTGTGTTGAAGAAATCACGCATTTAAAAAAAAACTTGCTTGCTGGGAGCTTTAGTCGCGTGCGCTGCGTAAAGCAGTTGAGATACGCTAAAGTAATGTACTAATTATAGATCTATAGAAAATTACTACAAAAAAGTTCGCGATAGCATGTCTCTATCTATTATGGTTAACTCACAATAGCTACTTTATGTTCAAAATTTGAATTCTAGAAAAAAAATTGTGACACGTTGATTTCCACGCGGGCGAAGCTGCTGGCAAGGCTAGTATATTATAATCAAGCAAAATAGTTCTGAACGAGTAATAATGTACAAAAACTATCTTTTATCAAAGTAAAGTAATGACCTGTTATTCTATCCCTTATTTGTAGAGAAAGGGTTGGAGCTTAGACCTACCACGCTGCTCCAAAGCGGATTGATAGGTTACACATATCTCCAGATTTCTCTTTAAATATCCAGGTTTCCTCACGATGTTGTTCTTCATCAAAAAGCGTGTGATAAATTGCAAATATCAATACCAATTAGGCCGATAAGTTTTTTTTAATAAGAAAATTAATTGGCGTCTGCCTGGAGTTTCAACCCATGACCCTTTGAGAGAGGCACACGGTCTCGCCCTTCGGCTATCAAAGCTTATCTTTTAATACCTACTATTTAAATAACTCAATAAATATAGGAGACAATAACACACACGGTGATCGTCTATCACCAAAGTAAGTAACTTAATACTTGTGTTATGAGTGACTGACAGTTGTCAGTAGTATATAGTGGTATTTAACTATTTATTCAAAGTTATATATAAATATAACTTTGAATAAATAGTTAAATACTATATGTATTTAATTGTTTATTTATAGTTATACTACCAAAATAGAAAAAACATTTTTTTAAAGAAAATTTTATCTCTGCAGAAACCGAACCCGCGACACGCGGAACGCGGAAGGGAAAGTAATTGCTACTTGCGCCAACGGGCCAGTCATATACTGAGTTGTCGCAGGTGCTTGATGAATTCTTCAATGTTTATTTTCCATTTTATCGAAATTCATTAATTCAATCTTTTCAGTTCCTTTGATTGACATTATTGTTAAACTGCGTATTTACCATTTAAGATTGTTAAAAGTAGGTCAGATGTTTTTGACACAGGGAAGTTAATATTTATTATTTACTTTGTTCTGAACACCTGCGTAGAGCCCGCTTTGCCCTTCGTCTGACCTTGTTCGTTTTTGCTTCAGGTCGGATAAACTAAAGTTGTCATTTCCCGGACAAAGCCCGCATGAGCTGTGAGAAATGATAATGTCACAGTGTTTTGTTTCTTTTGTTTTCTAACAAAAACAGATCCCTTCCGCAATGCTACGTTATCTTTGAACCACACGAGTTTTAACATTTTGGTATAAATTTGATTTTAGTATTATTCAGTAGTCGTATATTCCGATTTAAATTTATATTCAAATTCCAATTCAAATAATTCTTTATTCAAATTGTTCTATATAGGCTATTTTAAATCGTGGAATTACAAAGACGCTAGGAGTTCGGAAAGGTGCTCTATCCGAGAAGAATCTGCAAGAAACTCGGCGGTCTCTCTTTCCAAAAATAAATATTACAATATTGTAATTGTTCAAAAATTACAATATTATCTAGTGCGAGTGGCAGCATTTCATATCCAAGCTTTCTTATCATTAACAACCTCAACAGTATAATAAGCTTACAAAAATAAATATTACAATATTGTAATTGTTCAAAAATCAAAAATGACAATATAATCTAGTGCGTAGGTGGCAGAATTTCATATCCAAGCTTTCTTATCACTAACATATTCCGCAACAGTAAATAGGCTTCATGATTTCATAATAATTGTTTTTGAAAAGTAATAACGATATTTATTTTGCTATAATCCTGTATAATGTAGTTTTGCCGCGCAACCGATGTTGTGGAATTGGACTTAGTACAAAATCTCAAAGGCAGTGTCGAATTTGGATATATTGATATACACTCTACATTTAGTATTACATATATTTACTATTTGCTTTATTGCGGATTATATATAGTAAAAAAATATCCTTATTACTTCTGTATAATGGATCTCCGCAAAGTAACGCCTAAATCTATTAATTATAATTGTTTGTATGATTATTTGGAGCTTTTCTACATGTTGAAGAGGGTAGCTAAGTTTTATATACTACTACATGTTGGTGCTTTTTATAATACGCATTAAATTAATATTCATCATCATCATTTCACTGTCCTTGTTCCACTCGACACCTCGGTAAGAAATGAGGGTGGTCTACTGCACTCAGCCAGGCACCACACGGCGGGTAAACTTACTTTAGTCACCTTTTATCACACCTCGGCAAGAAATGAGGGTAGTCTAACCAACGCAGCCGGATACCACCCGACAGATAAGCTTACCTTAGTCGCCTTTTACGACACGTCGGTAAGAAATGAGGGTGGTCTATTCCACTCAGGCGGATATCACACGCTTTGAATTAATAAATAATACCGAAAAAGAACTACGTTGACTATTGAAGATTTTTATCCGTTTTAAAAAGTAATAATAATTCAGCTGAAACAATAGACAATAAAAATTGCCAATGAAACAAAAACTTTCGAGTGGTATCCGTTCCAGTGCTCTTCAGCATGAATTGAATAAACCACTTCGTCCCCCGTATCGATACAGCAATTCCCCAGATAAATCATTTTTATTCTCGTCATATCCAATCACTGAACAGTCCTTTGTTATATTAAAACTTTAATAATCTGCACACAATTTTTTGCCTTTTAATTATTGCCCTTATGCGAACAAGCTCAGAAAAATAATTAAAGAGACGTTTAATAAAAAAGCTTGTTAATTATTGAAGACTATGTAAATGATATGAAAGTACGCGGCAATAAGTAATTCACATCGAGGCTCAGAGAGAGAAATCGGCTAGATTCTGCTTCATAGAGCATTGTCTCTTTCGCAAACACTGACGAACTCGTGTGTGACAGTGACAGCGCTCTACGAAACCGAATTAGCCAGCTGTTTCGTTCTAAGTTCTCGATGTACATTATTTATTGCCGGGTACTATACTAAGTACTAGATTAAGTGCTTTTTTGATTTGTGGAATAATAACATATTATTTAAATATTAATTTATGAACAGAGTGACCGCCGAGTTTCTTACTGGCTCTTGTCGGTAAGCACTTTTCTGAACCAGTAGTAGATTCATCGTAATTTGACAATTAAAAAGTTCTTGTAAAAGGCGACTTGAATAAAGAATAATTTAAATTTGAATTATTATGTTATATCATACTATTTTCTGCCCGCGACATCATATTCGTTGACTTTAGTAAAAAGTTCTGCTCATTGGCTATAATATTCTCAATGTGATTTTTGGACGTGAAGGAAATTAAAAAAAGCAAACACACAGCTTTAGATTTTATAATATTTTGTTAGGGTGTGACTTAATAATATTTCTATCTATGATATTTCTGATATATCAATAATTTCGCTGTCTCAGAAACAATGGTCTAAGACGATGTAGCCATTATGTAGCTTATTTTATATTAACAATACAATATTACATTAAAATATAAGGTTTGAATTCGTCTGATATTATTTAAAGATTAGACAGTTGAGATCATAACTTTTTGAATAGTCAGAGTGCAAAGCAGTTTTTGAAAACGTAGCGGTTTATGTTTTTATTATGTTAAATAAATCATGGGTGAAAAGGGACTAGGGACGTAAGGGAAACTAATTATGTCAAAATATGTAAACATTAATGTGGTTATTATAATAATAATAAATATTACTAAACTACAAGAAAACAATGCAAAAACAGTTCCATCTTTGCTATTGATAATTAAAATTTTTATTTGCTTTAACACCTTCAGGTGGCAAGAGGGCTCCTTTTTCGCACAAAGAATCAGCTTTGCGATTCAACGCGGAAACGCTGCCAGCATTCTTGGGACCATTCCACGTGGGCATGATTTGTATAGTACTATCGTGTAATTTAAAATAGATATAACTTGTAAATTTTTGAAGAAAAAAAAAATTAAAAAGCTTTTTTGAGACAAGTTTTCAAAATAAGATGTGCTCACCTTACCATAACAATAATATAATTTACTAATTTTTAACCGCAACTTAGTTTGCGTGGATTGTTGTCGCGTGATAAGTTAATAATAGATGGCGCCTTTCAAAGTCATCTTATTTCTGTAGAATTAACGGGATTCCTATAGCCTATATGTCACCCCGGTGTATAATGAATAATTGTGCAAAATTTCATCGATATTGGTTCAGCGGATTCGCCCTGAAAGACTAATAAACATACTCACAATCTTTCGAATTTATAATATAAAACTTATAATATAAATACTTATAAAGTTACTTTTAAAGTATATATAATATAAATACTTTTAAAGTTTCAGAGGATTATGCATAGTTATCTAAATTGAATTTTAGAAAGCTAGATTCCAATGTAAATACAAACAGTTCGTCGGACAGCACAAAGTTTTGCATAATAAATAAACAGAATACCCTTTACCGATAACAATTTATATTTTATTTGTAATAATTGGGTTAAGCCTTATACCTTAATTTGCACGAGTAACATTGTTTCATTAAAGTACAATATTTTACAAAGTGATTTGATGGGAATATTATTACAATCTATTTAATGTAAATGTATTGATGTTATGGTATACTTGCACTGTTGTAAATTTATTTTTCGATAACCCTGGCAAGCATATACTTGAGTGAGTAAAATTTGGTTTCCACTGAGATTGCTTCTACTTTGCACAACATGTATTTCGGCAAAGTGACATGTATATAGATGAAGAAACGCAGAATTGCATTAAGGTAGAAAGTATTTAATTAGTCACTCAATTATATCATGTTATCGCCAACGATTTATGTATAATTGTGAAAATATATTTATGTATAACAGTGAAACTGTATAGCGGGATAAAATCTCAAACACAAGAATGTAATATGAATTAATAATAAAGAGAAAGAAATCTTCCAGTAATAAAAATTTCTAAGAAAGCAAAAACAAAATCATCATAAAAATATAATGGAGAAATAACGAATAACTGTCGGGCATTCAGCCATTAGAGGACAAAATGCGTCGACAAATGATTTGAATAATAGACACTCTCTTTTTATGGGTTTGATTAATTCCCTCGCGCTAACTTAATTACTCATTTTATATAACAATTTGTCAGCGATGATATGTCTTAAATCTTTATCAACGGTGAAGAAGCTTTGTTTTGTTTTCATTAATATATATTGCATCATATGAACAATTTCTAGCAAACTGATAACTAAGGACAGAAAAAAGCGAGTTCGTAAAATTTCGATAGGTTTTTCCTTATAACTTTTTAACTTCTTTTCACTATGCACTATCTGCGGTAGTTGCGTAGTTTAACGAAGGCACTGTGAGACAAAATAAACTAGTGCCCTAACTAAACTATTGAGGAACTAAACTGATCCGAATTCGACGTATTCTAGCCCCGTACAGCCCTCCGGTAGCGACGGTATTGGTCTTCGGCTTTTTCTGACATTAGATTTAAGATCTACCAAGCTACTCCAATGTGGTTTAACAGGTTGCTTATATCACTGGAATTCTGCAGGAATTAAGTCCCGATATTTCCTTCATCTTACAGCGTACAATGAGTTGCATACTTATGTATGCAACTCTCAAACAAGCATTCAAATATTGTACAAAAGTCATAGGTTCCTGATAGGTGTTCTAACCTTTTGACCATGTCAGCTCAAATATATGCATAAGCCGAGTAAACAGTAAACAATTTTGTGCATCTATTTGGCACAGCAAGACACACGCCATCACCACACTACTCGTAGACCTCACATTGGCTAAACACATGAGCTAGATATTTAGAACCTTTTAAAAATACATCTGTATTGGTCGAAACAAACAACAATTCTTTGTCGCGAAATTTTTTCAAGTGTAATTTATATGAATATATCATAGTTTATAGTTACTAGTTGATGTTTTTTGCCGGTTTCGTGTATTTATTTGTCTATATGTACCGTAAAGTAGTTCCATTTTTTTTAATAATTCCGTTTTACAAGGTTATCAACAATAAAAAATATCACAAAAAAATATTTATCTTATTGACTATTTATACGATGTATAAATTTCAAGTTGTGTAATTTTTATCAAGCGCTTAAACACAGTAAAAACTGCAAGCAGTAAACTACAAGTTAAACTGTCCTGTCACAAAAACAAACGAGATATTTTTTTTAGAAAGTTGGCCAATGTCCCCTGTAAACGGCGTCTCTTTCTGAAACAATTGTTTTTTTTACGTTACCTATTGCAACGTATTATTTAATGAACGCTTGTCTGAACCAGGCTTCTCTTAATAACTAATTAATTTTTAAAACCAATGGATTGCAAAGAAATGTATTCGTAAAAAAGAGTAAATTAAGTAATAGTTTTATGGACTGAATTAAGGAATATTTAATTGATGGAATCAGACGTAACATTGCGGAGATACATAATGCAAAAATAATGATAATATTATTTAAGTCTCAACCACGATAAATTTAATACGGTTTATAGTAGGATTTTATCATAGTTAATGTATAGAACGCGGCTCACGTCATATTATATTAGGTAAGCTCGACTAGTTTCAAGCCCATCTTCATTCATGAGCTCTTTACATGGTGTCACCGTGGACTTGTGTGTAGCAGCTCGCTGGCCACACGCGTGAGGGCACAAACGTGAGCTAATAAGACGTGAATGTAGCCGGATTCTATATTAACTATGAATACAACTCACGATAATTTAAATCTTCCAAATATTATCATAACTTTTGATAGAAAAATTCAAATGTGTTTTAATTTTATTTTAACGCAAGTTAAATAAAATTATTCATTAGTCCGATCCCGGAAGTGGCATGGACAGGGGACGTTATTTAATGAACCACTCGACGTTAGGATCTTAATTTGATAGAGATTCATCCGGTGGTAGATTCCCCGCTCGATTGACAGACGAATTTGAAAAGGTCACGAGGAACCGCTAAATTTAAGTGCCATAAGATACATTCGGCTTGGAAATTGCTTAATAAGATTTGTGTTTAGCAATGGACATCCATCGGTTGAAAATAAAGCAACATATATGAGGAATGTGACCTAGAGTGGAAAAAATCGATTACTAAATAATCGATTTTTCTCCCTTCAAAATAAATCGTTTTGTAAAAATCTTTTTGTTCTGATTTATGAAAGTGCACTAATTTGATTACAAAATAACATAGATTGCGATGTTTCCGGAATTCAATTAAAATATTTTTTTTTGGCTACATTGGTTTCATCCAACAACATATATATTATCATAAAAAAGAAAGAAAATAAATGATAATAAAAAAATAAAAGAGGGACATTAATATTACGATTTTGCCGAATAAGAAATGAGATTTTTATGTTCCCTCGGTGTATAATTTCGGGTTTAATTTTTGCCAGTATTGGTTTAAAAGATTAGACTGACAAACTTTGGCATTAATATTGGATAAATAGATGTAATTGCATGTGACTTAAAATAAAAAATTTTCGCGGTATTATATCGTTAAAAAAAACACAATTATAGTCGTATTATTCAAATTCAATTTTATAAAAAACAGCACTTAATAAGCAACAGACCCTACTTTATTCAGTCTCACCTTACGTGTATTCGCAAACTAGGTCAGCCTTTATACATTACAGTCTTTTGTGCACATTGACTCGGCGCTAACGATCTCGCTTTCTTCTCACTTCTCATTATGTATACTTGCACCTAACTTTATTTTCATTTTGATACGGTAAACTTGGTATCTAGCATGTTTTAATAAAGTTTTCTTTTTTCGTTCTTAGATATCGCACGTTTAGTATTAAAGTGAGTTAGATACATCGAAATCCTTATTTCAATGCCATCTATGACATCACGCTACGAACTATCAAAATAACCAGTGTTTTCTTGGTCTTCCAAGTTATGGGTCTTTTTAATATTCACGATTTTTGTAGTAGTAGATCACATTATTACTAAGCGTGCGATATGTCCAGAATTATATTAAAAAAATAAAGTAACGGTATGCTACTATTTTACTGCTGGGCATTGGCCTTATCGTTATTTGCCTCTCTCCTTATTTGCCTATCCTATCCTAGCCTATTATATCCTATTCTCTCTCCAGAAGACTTGGAGTTTAGACCACACTGCGGATGTTTATGTGGATTAGTTCTTCATTTCGAGTCGCGGCATCAAAAGTTCTGATTGCTTTAATGATCGCCGAACTTCGCGAGAAGATGGCATCCTAAGAAGAAGAAGATGTGGATTAGTAGGTAACACATCTCCCAGGAATTCTCCAGAGATACAGGTTTCCTCACCATTCCTTCACCGAAAATATACCTTTGCCGCTACAGCAGTTAAAAACACCGTTAAAGGGAGGCTGATACAGAAAGCCTACGATACTATTGAGGATTATATAGATGATAAAAATGTGTGGATATAGCTACTCCTCGACCCTGTACAAGATAGTAATGACTAAATGTAACTAGTTAAAAGAATTATATTATAAAATAGCAGCCACTGAGTTTTTTGCTGCCTCTTTTCGGCAGGAACAGCTTTCCTAACCAGGAGTAAAGTTGACGATTCTAAAGCACTTGTTTACAAGTTTACTCGAATAAATAATATTTTGAATGTGAATTTGAATATCAATGATAACAAATATCAATTACGTACATAGTTTTTTAATAGAAAAACACATTGTTGCTTGCCTGGGAATTGAACCCATTTCGCTCTCGAAGGAGGCACACAGTCTCACCGTTGGGCTATCACAGCTTGAGCGCGTATTAAAAATTTTAAATATAGGTACAAATTATATTTAAAAACTGAGACGAAATAAAGCGGTAAAGGTTGTCATAGGCAAGTATGTCTCTTCCTTGGGTGCTTACATGTCTAGCTAAAAGCTTATAGACTTAGATTAGACTGGCCCATTGGCACAGTAATGACTCTGCCTTCAGCCCCGCGGGTCGCGGATGCGATTCCTGCCGAGGGCCAACATTTTCTATAAACAATTTGTTGGTTCTTGGAGCCTGAGTATATATTTGTATATAAGTAGGTTTTTTAAAACTATATATGTGTATATTTACCAGATGTCGGTCACCCACAACACGAGTATTAAATTACTGACTTTAGAGATGGAAGACCGTGTGTGTAAATGTCCCATATATTTATTTATTATTATTATAATATATCATGTCAGTTTATAATAGGAATATGGTATGGTAGAATATGGCGTATGTTTTGATTACAGATCGTTTTATTTGTTGAAATTGATTTTTGAATAGAAATAAATATTGGCACCAATGTACAGCAATCATACGCATAGAAAGCGCACTCTTTATTTATGTAAGCTTCCGGCGTATATCAGTGTATATTCTTACGATGTTTATCTTTCCCCGCAGGCAGTGTGAGAAATTTGCTAGGATGGTGCCGATAGAGCCGCATACTGATTAGGTAGGACGAGGGTTTTTACGAGGAGCCTGTCATAGTGTAGTGTGAGTTGTGAGTTGAAATCATATGATTAAACATTTTTTTTTTCGCGTTGAGATCATACATCTAAGATAAATGTGATTGTCGAGCATTTGCGATCTGTATGTGCAATAAATTTATATCGAAAACTTAAACCTTTTATAATCACTAATCTTATGGATCATTAGTAACACGTACAAGCTAATGTTTATAGTGAATGACAGATTAGAATGTCCATTATTTTGCCTGATGGTGATGATATTTTCTCAGGTAATCATCAATCATCATCAGATCATCATCCTCCTTCCCTTATCCCACTCTGAGTGGGGTCGGCGTAACATGTTACAAACATATTGTAACATGATTCGGCGACGTATTTTACGACCGGCCGCATGCCTGATGTCAACTTACCTTAGTCGTATTTTACGACACTTCGGTAAGAAAGTGGGTGGTCTATTCTACTCAACCGGATACCACACGGTGGGTCACTGCCTTAGTCGCCTTTTACGACACCTCGGTAAGAAAGAGGGTGGTCTATTCTACTCAACTAAAGATATACTAGACACACCTCTTAATGATAATTATCTGGTACTGGTAACGTCAAATTAATTTTATACGAATTGTAGCAGCCGCGCGATACTTTGCGAAACTCTATAGTGCAGAAGCTACAATAGAATTATTTTGCTATAATCCGCGCTTGTTAACAGAATATATGTAATGCTAAGTGTATATAGACAAACGTTCACATACCTAACACATGTAGGACAAGTCACCACATGTATGCAAAAACGTACTGGCATTATGATTCTGTCGATGAGCCTATTCTCCTGATGATGCTTTGGTTTTGCGGCGAAACGATCGTAGAGATTATAGAAGTAATTGTGCGTATTGTCGCTGTTGGCGGAATTTTGGTATATTTGCGGTGACTTGTCCTGCATGTGTGAGGTATATGAAAGTTGCCAGCTTCATACACTATACAGCATTACATAGATATTCATATACAGTATTACATACTGTGATAGCCCAGCGATGAGGCCGTATGACTCTCTAAAGACGATCATGGGTTCAAACCTCGGGAAGGCACCACCGAGTTTTTCTATTAAAACTTGTGTGCCTAATTGATAATTGCAATTAGTCACACGCTTTTCGGTGAAAGAAAACATCGTGAGGAAACCTGCATATCTAGAGAATATAGAGAATTCTGGAGATATGTGTAACCTACCAATCCGAATTGGAGCAGCGTGGTAGGTCTTAGCTCCAATTCTTCTATTCCCAGCAGTGGGATTGTAACAGGCCGTGACTTTTATTACATAGATTCTCTTGACAAGCGCGGATTATAGCAAAATAAATTTACTTGCAAATTATTCAATTCGCTGATTACAAAATATACACAGGTTTAATAGGTAACTAACATTACTAACTAAACGAAAAACAATCAAGTGAGGGAGTGGTTTGTTGTAGACATAATTGGTTCGTGTGATTAAGCTATAATGTTCTATCCTTAACAAATAAAAGTATAATTGTTACACAAGCCATTAAGTGCTCGACATTAGGTCTTGTAATGGCTAAATGTACCGTAAAGCTAAATCACTCCGCAATACGGATTTAATGGATTACCCTGTACATTACAGTTTTGAAAAGTAATGACGATGCTTTCTTGATATATAATATATAAGAAATAAAAAAATCAACGAGTTGCACTCCCGGACTGTCGGCAGAAGTGAAAACTGGAACATTACCGGTCTGGATTTTTAATATTTTGGAACGGTTAGGGAATATTTTGCCTGCAAAATGGAATATTTTGCTTTGATTATCAGTATAAAAGTACTTTCATTTAAAAGGTAAAATACAATATTCATTTATTGCACTATCGTACATAAACATGATAATTAAATTACATTTAAAATGTTACACATGAGAACTATTAGAATTATTTTATATTAAGAAATTTATCTCTCAGATAAATCAACTTCCACATTAGGCGCAAGTAAACATTTTTTCACGCGGTAGAAAGAGAGGGGGATACTTCCTCTCCTACCCAACTACTCGGTCTACTCTCCCTCCGTCTTACGAATTTTCAATCTGGTCACGTGTCCTGATGGAATTTTAACATTTGTTACCCATCATAAAAAGTGAACAACGCCGCTAAAGAAATCTTCACTTCAAAAATTGAATCTAATAGCAAAAATCTTAATTAAAAGACCTCGAGGAAATAAAACAAACTTAATAAAATATCGGTTAAAATGTGAAGCAGATTTCTAATGATATAATAAGAGTAATTTAAAATATAACGAAAATGAATTTCTAATCTAATTTTTGTTTAAGTATAAATTCAAAGAACGCTATATCATACAATTATTTAACCTTGTTTGTTGAGGACTTCGTTAAGAAGTTGATTGCGAAGCATTAAGTCGATGTTTGTGTAAATATTGGTGAACTCGCAAACAAGGGGAGGCTACAAACATCCGGCGACTTACAGAGACAACATAAGCGTGGTGCATACAGAGGTTATGTGTGGGTCTTATAAAGTGACATTTTTATAATCCTTTAAAATATTAATATTACCTTTGTACCAATAAAAACGCTCTAAGAGGAAAGTCTGCAACAGCAGTTTTTCGTTTTTTTCATATACCTACATGTATATATAAATAGATTAAAAGACATATCTAAGACTTATAATTTTGTTTTTATTAGTTCCAAAATGATTCTCATAAATGCTCTTAAAACTTCTATTTTGATTTTATATAGATTATTTAGATTTTGCATCCCGCAAGTAATAAAGTATTAATGAACTTGGACATTTTAACTTATTTTAAAATTTTTCATTACGATCCAACAAAGGGTGATATATTCATCTTTCAATAAGTATTATTTGTAAATATATTGTTAATATGAAGACAATAATGATTATATAGCCAGGCATTGTTCTACTAGGTACTAATAATTGTGGTGATTTATTTTATTCATTTTTAGATACAGTGCTTCCTATATAGTAGATTCGATATCACATCATGTAATGCTCCTTTCATTGTTTGAAGTTGAAGTTCAGTTGTTGTTGTTGAAGTTGTTTGAAGTTCATTGAAGTTAAAAACGTAGAAAGAAGCGACAAAGCTCTGTGTATTTCTATTTCTAAAATAGACACTAGACATAGCCAAAAGATAGCTATGTTTATTATCGCATCTGTGTGCATTGCGCTTAATGTTTAAACATAATTACGCTTTATAATTAAAAAAAACACGAGAAAACCTGCATATCCCTAAAGAGGTCATAGGATATTTGGTTATAGAATTTGGTTGAAATCTCTTATCCTTTAAAAGATACATATGTACTATATATTTAAATTACATTATCGCTTACCATCAGATGAGAGTGTAGAAGCAATAAAATGACATCATGTTCAGAAAATATAAGATGCAAAATATACAAAGAAGTGCTCTGAATTGGGAGCAATTTTTATAATGATAATTTTATGGGTGCTAGAATCCAATTAATTTTATTAATTGCTTAATTAATTCGATTTTCATAAGCTAAAATGATTGACGTCTTATTATTTCATCGGTATTTAATGAGGTGTATCCTAATTAAAAATTATTTAGACTTAACTAGGATATGGTAATTCTTTATCTAATTTTTGCCTTACCGTGTTATTAGTTTTATTAGGATAAACCTTTTAATTTTATGTAATTATAATAATATAGGTGTGTCGAAAACGTGATCAAATATAGTTAAATATGAACCCACCGTGTGGTAGCTGGCTTAGTGGAATAGACCTACCTCATTTCTAACCGAGGGGTCGTAAAAGGCGATTATGGTAAGCTGACACAGCGACCACACTTAGAGTGGTTTAAGGGCAGGTTAATGATGATGATTTTTCGTATATTAACGAAGATTACTATAATTCACAGATTTACAATAAATACATGTCTGTAGTTACTAATCAAACGTTGTTTTGCCATCATCAGTCTACTTCAGTCCACTGCAGGACATAGGCGTCTCCAATTACACGCCACTTAGCCCGTTCCTGGGCTTTTTGCCTCTATCCACTGCCTGCTGTCCTACGTATATCGTCGTATAGTAAAAGTAAAGTAGCGGCCTGTTAAAATCCCACTGCTGGGAATAGGCCTCCTCTCTCCGTTTCTGGAGAGAAGGGTTGGAGCTAAGACCTACCACGCTGCTCCAATGCGGATTGGTAGGTTACACATATCTCCAGAATTCTCTAGAGATATGCAGGTTTCCTCACGATGTTTTCCTTCACCGAAAAGCGTGTGATAAATTGCAATTATCAATTAGACACATGAGTTTTAATAGAAAAACTCATTGGTGCCTGCCCGGGTTTGAACTCGTGTTGCCCTCGAAAGAGTCGCACGGTCTCACCGCTGGGCTATCACAGCTTTCGTCGTATAGTACCCGGTATTAAATAATGCACATCGATGTTTAGAAAGAAACAGCCGGTCAGTTCGGTTTCGTAGAGCACTGTCACTGTCACTCAGTTGGTATGTGACGTTTGACACGGGTTCGTCAGTCTGTGCGACAGAGACAATGTTCTATGAAGCAGAATTAGCCGATTTTCTCTCTCTGAGCCTCGATGTGCATTATTTATTGCCGGGTACTATATGTTGTTTTACCATATTCTAGTGTACATTAAAAAAAATGTCCAAAGAATAGAAAAGGTAGGGGTGGACAACAACAAATCCTTATCACTAAGGGGTATGAAAAATAGATAGTAGCCAATTCTAGACCTGCTGAATCGGTCATCCGTTTCTGAGGAGTATGGTTACTAACATTGTGATACCAGAGTTTTATATATCTGTATAAGGTCATATTAAATAATATAAGTAATTATAATGTCTTCTTCGTACGTTTTCAAAATGCGTTTAAAATGTCACCTAAAAAATAAAAGTTATTTTTTTCTAACATTTAAATCCGTGATGCTTTTACTCGCTATTCGAAACCTCAATAAATTCCCGAGGCACAACAACTAAATCCTACGCGTCAGACACTTTGAGATAAGGAATTCTTTAGAAATAATTTTAAAGAATTCTACTTTGAATAGAGTTCGTTACTTTGTACCCTTGGATTTGGACAGAATTCAATTAAGACGTTTTACGTATTTTCCTGTAATCAACCTTGACAGCCATCATTATTTAACGATAAAACCACCTTATTGTACAATATTTAAATTTTCTTATTCTTACGTTTAACTATTAATTTGGCTGTTTATTATGTGTCTTTTATTTTTATTTACGTAATAAAAGGATAATATAACATAAAGTCCATCACTCAAATAGAAAAAATCGTTAGTGCCCGGGGATTGAATCCGTGACGCCCCTGTCACCCCTGGACTTTCATAACTTAATTTTTTGATATAAGTAAAGTACAAAATAAATTAATTTCTTTATTACTCTTACACGTCATTAACTAATCTTTGAGCTTGCGCCGTGGGCACAGTTCGATGACTTAATTTCCTAAATCCGACCGACGTGCTATTGAAGCTTGATGACCTAACGAGACGAATTGTACTACTCAATCAATGTTACCTAATTAATTGTATTAATTGATACCTAGGTATCGGAGAGAAATCGTCTCCATAAATTCCGGTATGAAATTCTCCGTTTGATTGACTTACTTCGCTGCTTTGTCAATTAATCCGCAATGCGTCGAGGATAATTTCGTGAAACTCGTCGCAACATCTGGAATACGAGAATATCGGAGCACATACGTAGTCTGAATATGGACACCAACAGATCGGCCATAGCGGAGCAAGTCCACGATTTTTGGTACCTATCGATACGTCAGGTTCGATAAGGCTTCCGTATTATACAGGAAAAAAAAACTAGTACCTACAAAAATACGTGAAACCATCGAAATTAGCCGTAACCCGAATTTTAACAGAGATGATGGATGGACACTACCTCCTTCACTCATCAGTCGCGCCCGGCGCGCTTCACAGTTTCCGCTGCCATGTTATGAGCACATGAATAATGGCCCCGGATAGGCTTGAAACTATTCGGGCTAACCTGAAGACGTGAATATAGCCGGTTTCTATACCTTAACTATGAATACACGGTAGTTTAAATTTTAAAATGTACTATGAGGTACTAATTTAGAGCAATATATTTTAAAAATTTTGCTATCCTAAGATAAATGATTACTATTAGAGGTTAAAGATATCACTTAGCATTAAGTATCCTATTTACTGGCACAATCTACGTTAGGAGTTTCTAAAAAAAATAACATTAAAGGTTTTGTAGCGACTATGAGTATAGAGAATTTGTAAAATTACCTATTCTGATCAGTCTGGCCAACATTTTCCGGTTCCTCTGTTTTCTTTATCCAAGGGTAGTCTGTAAAAGATCTTATAAGCGATAAACGCACGCCCTTTTGGACAATATGTTAATATTATGTGTTATATAAATCTTTTGTTTATTACTAAATATGTTCATTTTATCTACTATGAATCTGTGAGATTCATGACTCTAATTATCCTAACGAATTGCTCAACGTATTGTGTTCGTAATTAAAATTTAATGAGACTTACGCAATATCTTTAGGGTATGAGTTCTTTTATATGTTGCCAGTATTTAAATCATAAAACACAAATTTTATATTATAAATATATATATATATGGGACACTTACACACGGTCGTCCGTCCCCAAAGTAAGAAACTTAGTACTTGTGTTATGGGTGAAGGTCAAATGGTTAACATACTACATATATAATTTTAAATACATACTTAAATACAAACACACACCAGGCTCGAAGAACCAACAATTTTTTTTGTAGAAAATGTTGACCCTCGGCGGGAATCAAACTCGCGACCCGCGGCAGTCAGGGTCACTACCCAATACGCCAACCAAAGTGTAAGGTAGTTATTGATATAGGGACGTCAGATTTACCCTACTTACTGGATTTGGATGTAATAGGTTTTAATATAACAGATTAAATCTATATATTTCCTTGTAACGTTTGACTTTTCAGTTATGGGAATTTATTGATTGTCGAGGTAAAAACGGAATGCTAGCTGACAGCGAATGTGATTGACCATCGATAGTTGGATGACAATCAGCGGTCAAACCGGCTGGCGCTATAATTCAAATCTGTGAATGATAACTCAAATATATTGTCTCGTAACATAGATATTATCACATTTTCGTCATTTTCACCGCTGCGCTAAACCTAAAGAGAACACACATGCTCTTTGTATCGACTTCGACATTGATATTAAAGTACTTGGGAAATTTACAAGTTCGCGAAAATAATCAGCTGACTGTGTAAATAAATTAAGTTAACAAATTATAACAAAACATAGTGTTACTTTTTCATTTATCTGGATTTCAGCAAATCTTTAATCTTGCACAAGATTGCTATAACAAATAGTGTACAAGAATTATATTTCGAAAAAAACGACCGCCGTGTTTCTTGCTGACTCTTCTTAGATGAAGCGATCAGCATTAGAGTTGACGATTCAAAAGCACTTGTTTACAAGTTTACTTAATTAAAGATTTTTTTTAGTTTGAGTTTTAATTTACAATGCTACACATTCTTATATAATTTGACCATTTATATAGTCAGATATGATGTAATTATTACTCATACAGAGGTCAAGGCTGTAGTGTCGTAGCCCTGGGAATTGGATATAAGCGTCGATGGGTCAAAGTTCCACTCAATTATTAAGGCACTCCCTAAATGTTAATAAATAAAATCGATAGAGTATACGTGAATATATAAAATGAAAAGTCAAAGAAAATATATTGCTCCAGTTTCGCACAGGGCTGTTTACAGTACATTTTATGTGTTCTCGAACGCTCTGATTTACTGTTCTTATTATGTTCCTATCGTGTAAAATATATGTGTATATATTTAGGAATATTTATTGCAATTGTTAAAATGTCACATATATCAGTTGTTCATGTAACATTATGCGCACATTTCATGCTAATTAATATAGGGAAAAGCTGTGATAGCCCAGCAGTGAAACCGTGACTCTTTCTAGGGGGTCAGGGGGGTTTAAGTCCTAAGCAGCCACCATTGAGTTAATCTTATTGATAATCGTAATCGTTAATAAAACAACAACAACAAACACGAAACCTGCATATCTCTAGAGAAATCTGGACAAATGTGTAACCTAACAAACCGCTATGGACGAACGTGGTTTTTCTTAGCTCTAAACCTTCTCTCCAATATGGAGAGAGGAGGACTATGTCCAGCAGTGATAGTAACAGGTCGTTACTTTACTTTATTTAAGTAAATGTCTTATTCTTATTGACATTTTAGCAGTTCCAGCCCCTTCAATATATAAAATGTATCGCTGCCCTCTGAATGCTGAAGTGTCATAAATGAACAAGAAATAATTTATAGAATTAGGCGTTACTTTGCGGAGATCCATAATACAAAAGTAATAATAAAATTAATAATTTTATTATTACTTTTGTAATGAACAAGAAATTTATATATATCAGGGTTATCCGCCAGATTGTCTGAAAATCACAATCAAATCTCAATCAAAAATAGTTTCTCTTTTATACTTACATAGATACGTAATTATTTGACGACTTCAGTGACGCAAAGGTTTGTATAAAACCTTGACCTTTCCAAGAATTTCAGGTGCAAGAAATTATGTTTTCTTTTTCAAATTGTCGCCTTTGGACTGGCTGGAGGCTGCGTCAATTGTGGCTAGTTACGATTGTACCAATCACAATCAAAGCCGCTAAATATTTTTATAAAGGTGGTGCAGGCCCTTCATTACGAGTATTAACTCTACATTTTAGAATGTACTGTCACTTACTATTTATTAAGTGAGATAAAAAGCAAGCGCTAACCTGCTACCATCTGTGAACGTATCAAATAGCGGACGGCGTCACCCCTGAATTGTGACAAGTTGAGGCACAGGTTGGGCGTTTCTCGTCAGTAGCACACAAACCCCCCACAGAGAACCACCAAAAATTGGAAAAAAACCTGTTACGATTACACAAGGTACTTTTAATCCATCGAAGAAACTACGGTCAAACAGTGGGTCTCTGTTGATACCAGCTGATTACATACTAGGGAACGGGTACTAAAAGACACTTACTATGAAGACATATGATACAAAACCCTTTTAGTAGGTAGGTCATAATTTTTATAACTATATGAGTATGCGTGGCAAAGTTGTGGTTAATATTTGATGTTACACACAGGTGTGTCGTAAAACGTGAAGTAAACGACACACTGAATGTCACGCCTTATAAAATATGAGTATGGTAGTCATCTAGTAAGTTATGACATATTAAATTAACAGTATTAAGCGTTAAAATTAAGGATTTTATATAGATTTCCCTTGATTAAAATTGCGAAAATAATGAATCAAATAAATATCTTTAATGTTTGATGTACAGTTTTGAAGTATTCAACTACTTTTGTCAAAATCTATTTATTGTAATCGATTTATTCTTGTTCGTTATTCCATAATTGCGTTTCTGTAAAATTTATTTATTATGGTACATTAATCTATGAAACAAAACTAGATTTTCTAACCCGTCGAACGAGTAATAATTTGACGAACGGAATTCGTAGTTGCGATCAGAGTTTAATCGCTAGATGTCCAAATTCGACTATGTATGTATACTTTTGAGAATGATTTAAATGTATTTGTTATCTCTATATATGGGCTTTGGGGGTATAACCTTACGTATATTATTGTAGTGGTGTCAGCAAACAAAGAGGTTGGTGTTACATTTGGTTATTATTTGCCTTTATAGGTGACGACTCTAAATAATCTACGAAGCTAAATAATCACTTAAACTAGAAAATTTGTCTGCCTGTTTTTACCACGTCAGACATAAAATCTGACTTGATTGATTATACAATAATCGCAAGATTGATTATACAATAATATAGTAAAGTAACGACCTGATACTATCTCCATTGCCTCCTTTTCTTAGCCTAGAATAACACTGGGTGTAGCAAATCTCTAGTCTTGCACAAGATCGCTATTACAAATAATGTAACTAATTACAAGAATTATATTTTTAAAAAGGAGCTGTGATAGCCCAGCGGTGAGACCGTGCGACACTTTCGAGGGGAACACGAGTTCAAACCCGGGCAGGCACCAATGAGTTTTTCGATTAAAACTCATGTGTCTAATTGATAATTGCAATTTATCACACGCTTTTCGGTGAAGGAAAACATCGTGAGGAAACCTGCATATCTCTAGAGAATTTTGGAGATATGTGTAACCTACCAATCCGCATTGGAGCAGCGTGGTAGGTCTTAGCTCCAATCCTTCTATCCAAAAACGGAGAGAGGAGGCCTTAGCCCAGCAGTGGGCATAACAACGGGCTGTTACTTTTTTTTATATTTTTAAAAGAGCTACCGCCGAGTTTCATAAGAGCGTTTCATTCGAGCATTAGAGTCGACGATTCAGAAGCATTTGTTTACAAGTTTACTTAATTAAAGATTTTTTTTAGTTTAAATTTAAATTTACAATGCTACATAATTTTTCTTATATAATTTGACCATTTAAATAGTCAGATATGATGTAATTATTATTCATACAGCGAGGTCAAGGCTGTAGTGTCGTAGCCCTGGGAATTGGATATAAGCGTCCATGGGTCAAAGTTCCACTCCATTATTAAGGCACGCCCTAAATGTTAATAAATAAAATCGATAGAGTCTACGTGATAAAATGCTACTTTTTACCATGTCAGATATAAAGTCTCTCTTAAAATCCCCAAGATTGATTATACAATAATATAGTAAAGTAGCTACCTAATACTATCCCCATTGCCTCCTATTCTTAGCTTAGAATTATACTGGGTGTAGTACAATTGCCTATAAAATCTTTGTTGTACCACGGTGCTTTGTGGTCGTTCACTATGGGCCTTATAAGAATGCTTAGAGTCGCTCAGCGGGCGATGGATCGAGCTATGCTCGGAGTGTCTCTACGAGATCAAATCACGAATGAGGAGATCCGTAGAACAACTAGAGTCACCGACATAGCTCAGCGTGTCGCGAAGCTGAAGTGGCGATGGGTGGGGCACATCGTGCGGAGAACCGATGGGCGCTGGGGTCTTAAGGTGCTGGAATGGCGACCCCGCACCGGAAAGCGCAGCGTCGGTAGACCCCTTCGAGGTGGACAAACGACCTCAAAAAGGTCGCAGGGAGCCACTGGATCCAGGCGGCGCAAGATCGTGTGGTGTGGCGATCCCATGAAGAGGCCTATGTCCAGCAGTGGATGTCCATCGGCTGACGAAGAAGAAGAAGAAGGTGCTTTGTGATAGCAAACTAAATAACGTTCACGGCAACGGAAATATTGACTTAGAATCTTAAGACACTGCATCTGAGTATATTAAAGCAAAGTATATCTACTATAGTGTATATTTATGAAAAAAAATGTGAATACAAAATTGAAACGTAATTCATATACACATATAAAGTAGTTTGAATAACTCACGCGAAAACGGAATGGTGGATTATGAGATCGAATCTCGTTCGGGAATTTGTCGAGAACGCTTCTCGTTTTCAACTAAGTGGTTCAATTACTGGGTTGGCAGTTGAACCGGCTTGGTTATTTGATATCGGCGCGAATAAAGTAAATTCCTTTAGCAAATGATATCCATTTTCTCAATTTCCATGTAGTTTCATGGAATGAGCTGAGTAAATAAGATTAGAAAAGTACTTGTGTGACACCTTTTCTGATCTAATATGTGCATTAATACTAGTTAATGATTAGTAATTAATACGAATAATACTTATTATTAATTATATTTTTTATTTCTTTAAATGTAAAAAACTTTAGGTACTAATACAATTACGTTATACTATTTATATAATTAATAACCGCAGAGTAATTCGGAAAAGGGTTTGTCAACACTTCTAGGGATTACTTCTGTTACAAGTGCTGAAACCTATTCATTATATATTTGGGATTCATAAGCTACAATTTTTATTACTCATCCTCATGCCCTTATTCCGTTCTAATAATTGGGGTCAGCACAAAATGTTGTCACATGATTTGGCTACGGACTTTACGACTTTATGGATTTTACGACCGGCCGCCTGCCTAGTAAGAAATGGGAATGGTCTATTCTACGCAAACGGATACCGCACGGCGGATCGACTTACCTTAGTCGCCTCTTACGATACCTTGGTAAGGAATGAGGGTGGTCTATTCTACGCAGCCGGATACCACACGGCGGATCGACTTACCTTAGTCGCCTCTTACGATACCTTGGTAAGGAATGAGGGTGGTCTATTCTACGCAACCGGATACCGCACGGCGGATCGACTTACCTTAGTCGCCTCTTACGATACCTTGGTAAGGAATGAGGGTGGTCTATTCTACGCAGCCGGATACCACACGGCATCTACAATTTTTATTACTATTGTCTGAGTATTAGAGAGAGTACTTATAATTTATGTTTACACTTAGATTTAAGAATTTAGACTTTAAATATTTAATCCATTCAAAATCCAGGTATCCTAATTATTAAAAAAATTTCTCTTAGACTTTAAAATAAATTTTTGATAAAAAATTCTCAATTGCGCTTTAGCTAACCGAAAAGGCTCGACATTGATGTCGGCGATTTTTCAAACTTCCTAAGCTTTAAGAAGATGAAGCGATTATAAGTTTAATGATTGATGGAATTCGAAGTTTGGCGATGTATTTTATACAGAATAAGCGGCCTTTCAAGTTAGTAAATTTCACAATATAAAGAAATATAATACACTACTATATTGTTAAAATAAAGCGATGTAGAGTTTAACACCAATATGACATTATCATTTTTAATTTACAATTTAAATTAAAAAGACAATCTTATTTTTATATGTACATATATTTCAAGTATGGAAATTTATGAAACAATTGCATCAAGTCTCAGAGTATAAATTGTTGTTCCACCACTTTTGGAACTCAAAAGCAATTGGATTTTCGAAATATCTACAGCTACTGTCGTTTGTTTTTGCTACTCATTAAGCTATGTCGGTGACTCCAGTTTATATTTCAGACACTCTGAGCGTCTATTCCCATCTCCCCAGAGTAACTTTAAGCTTTCCTAAGAAAGAGTATGACGTGATATCAGAAATTGTTTAGTTCTCACTCGAGTAACTTTAACGAATTTATTCCGGAATATAAAATATTGTATACATATCATGTATCAACTTCTAACATCTAAGAACACCACAGGCTAAACAATTAGTAGTCCTCTCTCATAGTAATGAGATTGCCTAACGAATTCAGAAAGCGATCTCAAGGGAACGTGAGCGTGCTGAGCAACTTAACAAATTGTAATATATTTTATCGCAGTTACATTGAGTTATATTGGATTAAAGTATCAATTGATGTACTTAAAAACACATGTATTTTATTATAAATCTATTTTATAAGGTACCGTAGATTTTATTAGAAACTGTCGATAGTTGTGTTAGTAAAAATCAAACAATTTTACTAATGATTAAACTTTTTTACAGATAGATTATAAGTTCAACAATAATAATTATAATTAATTAATAACAGGAAATTTAGTTTATTTGACTGGAAGCGTTTTTAATTCTCATAAATAGTAATATTTTAGGGCTAAGTCCGCCTTTTTACTTGCGCTATTTTTTTTCTCTTTTCTAACATTATGTATGTACAATAAAGAAAAAAATGAATAAATAAATAGTTTTTCCCGGTAAGAGCAGTTTTACGAACATTGTTTCAGCAGATTTATAATCTCACAAACACTTTTTAAAAGTACTTTTGAAAAGACTTTTATTTGAATAAATAATGTTTCAAATAAATAATAAATCTTTGATTTCTTTTGTTAACAAATATTCATATATTTATATTTGAGTTCTGTTGTTAAAAAAATAAGTCGCTATCAGAACCTGAATAAAGGGAAACAGAACACCAATAATAAGTCTATTTAGAATTAAAAAAAAACAAATTTAATTTTTATAAATCATAATAGTAATTTCTTATATCTTATATAAAGTGTATCGGTATTATACAAACTAATTGCTATTATCAACGGTAAAATCAATCCAATATTTTCGAGTTACGATCGAATTGTTTTTATCAATATTATAATACATAGAACATTAACATATTTTACTCAATTTAAATAACACGTAGCTTCCGACAGCGCAATGCGTAGGTAATAAATAAATAAACGGTAAATATATAAACGTGCCTCGGGGAAAACTTCACACAAAATGGGAAGTTATGAAAAAGAAATGTACGCACACATGGGGAAGGTATTATGAGTATGGTAGTTCCACTTGGGTCGGTGCAAGCAATTTAGGGAGCATTTAGCTTGCAGTCTGTCGCGCTACGATGGCTTCCACTTCCACCTGATTACGACCTTCTGGTACATGATATACGCTGTTCGTATATTCTCGTAAACTATTATAGAAGCCATAAGAGGGGTCCTATTATGGTTGTTAAAATAGTTTTTGATGAACAAATAATTATTAGTATTGTCTTATTGCAGCTGATGTAGTAAGTTCTTGACATAGTAAAAAAAAGTAAAGTAGCGGCCTGTTACAATCCCACTGCTGGGAATAAGCCTCCACTCTCCGTTACACATCTCTAGAATTTTCTAGAGATATGCAGGTTACCTCACGATGTTTTCCTTCACCGAAATGCGTGTGATAAATTGCAATTATCAATTAGATGACATAACATGAGTTTTAATAAAAAAACTTATTGGTGCCTGCCCAGGTTTGAACTCGTGTTCCCCTCCTAAGAATCGCACGGTCTCACAGCTGGGCTATCACAGCTTAGTTCTTAACATAAGTTTGTCTAATTAACCAGGTTGCAGTGATGTATTTAAGCTTAGTTGCCCTAGGCTCTGTTTATTAAGCCAACTTTATTATTAGAATAAGTTATTAAAGAAGACCATCTTCTGTTTTAATTTACCTTTATCATTACCTTTCCATAATTTACTTTTATCGCTTATAAAATTTTGGCATGATTTTGCTTCTTAATCACTGCGCCATAATCTGAACCACACAGATTTAGGCGTAAATCCGACACTGCCACATTGTCAAGAAGAGATCGCTATGCAGCGATAAAACTTAGCGAAGAGACACTTTAACACCACCTTATTGTTCTTATGTTGCAATTCTCACTATGTATTCTTTTTGTAGTGTAGGAAAAAAGAATTATCATTCATCATTCATAATCTGCAATTTAAATGCAAACAAAAACTTGTAGGAAATTTTTATTCATCTTAGCTCTTAGATATTTATTTCTACGTAGGAGAACGCAATAGGCCTAAGTGACGTTTGCTGGTGCGGCCACTAGATTCGAAGGATTATTTCAAAATAAAAATGATTCTAAACTCTTAGAGATTTATAACAATTACGCGATACCAGAAGTGGGATCCAAAAACTTTTTTGTTAAGAGTAATAGTATAGGTATAGTTATAGTTATATTGCGAGAAAGCCTTAAATGCACTCGTATATCAACTTACGAATCACTCAAATATTTTTTATCGTACAACTAAAAAAAATACAATATGTAATAGTAAAGGAAAAAAACAATTATTAATAACCTATATAATGACAATTAGTTCGCGGACTCATGTTACGGAATAGTATTTTATAAGATAATATAGCAATTAGTTTGAAGAATCGATGGACGTTGGATTCTCAGATTGCTAGAATGGAGACCCCCCCCTCTACATGGTCGGCTGAAATTAAAAAATTCTCCCCTGGATCCAGCCAGCACAAAATTATGTGACCCGGAAGACCTTGTAGACTTATGTCCAACAGTGAACGGTGGTGGAGTGGTTGAAGAAGAAAATAATAATGTAGCAAAAATAATACGAGATACGAGATAGAGGTTAAAATATGTTGCCATGTAGCAGCAGTAACAAATTGTATTTAGGTAACAGTGTCTGTATTTTAGAAAAAAACGGTTAAAATACAAAGTGTCTTATAAAAGAGGTGTAAGTGCACACATACAAGGGCAATAGACGGATGTATATCGTCGTTCCACTTGTTTCGTAGTGAGCAATTTAGCGAGCACTTAGCCCGCACTCAGTCACGCCGCGTTAACATCCTCCCGCCCTCGCCCGGCTATGATATTGTACGACATGTATGTGCATGCATATGATTTAAGATGGTCTCGTCATACTTAAATCTTGAATGTTTTTTCCAGCTATTCTTTGTAAGAAGGTTATCGCATAAGAAATTTTATATGACTATTTATTTGTATCAGCAACTTCATTCGGTCCAACTTAAGTGTTAAAAATACTTATTCTTATTTCCCGAAGAAGAATGGGATTTTTTACAACTAACACGTAAGATGTTAGCTTGGTATAAATTTAGTAATTGTGCTAAACTTCATCATATTGGTCCAGTTGACCGTGAAGACGTAACAAATAAACTTCAAACTTCAGCTTTTAATATTTCTATATATTAAAATTATTAATTTTAAAATATATTATATAGATAAATAATATTGAAAAACTAAATAAATAAAAACTTAATTTTCTTTACACTACAAGGAAGGGCATTGTTTTTGATTGGTTTTTCGCATCTCTTGGTTTCACATATCAACCTAAATATAGTCACGAAAATATCTATCAAATAACAAAACATGATGAACTAATAAATAACATAGTAGTAGCAGCCTGTTACAATCCCACTGCTGGGAATAGGCCTCCTCTCTCCGTTTCTGGAGAGAAGGGTTGGAGCTAAGACCTACCACGCTGCTCCAATGCGGATTGGTAGGTTACATATATCTCCAGAGTTCTCTAGAGATATGCAGGTTTCCTCACGATGTTTTCCTTCACCGAAAAGCGTGTGATAAATTGAAATAATCAATTAGACACATGAGTTTTAATAGAAAAACTCATTGGTGCCTGCCCGGGTTTGAACTCGTGTTCCCCTCGTAAGAGTCGCACGGTCTTACCGCTAGGCTATCACAGCTCATATAACATAAGTACTACCAAATTTGACGCTTGATTTTCAGTTCTATACATTGTCAGCGCAGCCGATATATTCCTTTTTTAAAACGATTATTATCACAATCGTAAAAGAACAATGCAATTACGATTATCACATAGAAGTATGGTTCGACCCATAATTATCCAACTCATAACTGCGACGTAACCAAAAACTAATTAACTTAATATCCCAAGGCGTTTCAGGGTGGATGTTTGACGCCGCACCTTGTTAGTAACAAATATTGACCAGAACATCTACTTACGCCCCAATCGACTTTTTACCACCCACGCCGTGGAAAACACGGTGCTTAATCAACTATATATCGAACGATGAATTGCACAAAAAATTGTCGTCAATAAGGTCAAACGGTAAATGTAGCCCGCAAACTCATTAATCTATGCCAATTTTAGGCTCGTTCACACTAATGATTACTGAGCTCGTTAAGTCTACTAAACTCTTATCAGAAACCTCGAATAATTCTGGCAAGACTTCAAGAATAATAAATTATTTTATACTTTTATCACTACTTCATGACGATTTGAAACGTTCCACTTTATATTTTGTATACTTGAATTACCTCCAAACCAAAAATCACAATGATTCGCATCGTTAATACTTGCAAGGTGGAGAAACAACTAAATAAATCTCTAATAATAACTATATAAACTTTCATCGTCATTCTCCTGCCTTTATCCCACTCTAAATAAGTAGAACAACATGTTAATACATTATTTGTCTAGGTATTTTACGACCAGCCACCTGTCTTTTTTTATGGGATAGGATGGCAACCGAGCATGCGGTTCAAGACGTTGTCTGACGTCAACTTACCAAAGTCGCCTTTGACGACACCTCGTTGAGAAATCAGAGCGGTCTATTCTACTCAGCCGGATACCACACGGCGGAACTAAATAAACTTTCATTTTAACAATATTGACTGGATAGAAATGGATAGTAATTTAGATACATATAAAGAAAATCATAGGAACAAGCTAAATAAAATAAATAAAAGGCAAAAAACAGAATTAAAATGTCAGAATTAATTGAAATTTAATTTTGCAACAGGGCTTACGGATCTAAATTTATATCTCTTGATAGACATTGCTGTACAGTCGACTGAGACTGAGATTTTATATATGATTATGACTATTTTAATAAAGTCGAGCGATGTCGTGTTTGAAGTAAGGAATACTTCAAACACGACATCGCTAGATTATATTAAAATTTAATTAAACAGAGAAAGCACATATTTAAATGCTCGTAAGATTAATAATCTTCATCACTGAAAAACCCTAGGGTTCTCCAGTGATGAAGCAAAACCAAGAAGAAAATTGTTTCTTGCCAAGAGCAAGTGGGATTTGGAGCTTAGTCTTAGTTCCGTTGCAAATTGACCGACTACATAAATAATAATCTTAGGAATACTTTCTTCACTTTCTCTATAAAGGTCTTAACTCGTATGTCAATATTAATACATCACAGGAGCAAAAAAACGATCATAAAAGATAAAATTTCAAAAAATTACTCGTGATGTTTTATTTATATTTGAACTCACACAGATGCTTCTAATATAAGCTTTGTTTGAAAAGCCGATATAAAATGAAAAAAGAAAAAAGTATACTCATTTTGATTTTTTATTAAATAAAAAACCTAATACATTTTCTTAGTAGACTGTACACATCGTGGCTTAATATTATACACAAAAGCGACTTTCACGAAACCAGAATACCGAAACAGACGCAAACAAAACCAATTAAATTTTAATATTTCTATTTGTGTTCAATATAATCTTTCTTGAAAATATTTTGTTTCTAAATTTTTTTTATTAACAAAATAAAATTACAAGGTTTATATTAAGATAACCAACTGAGCTTTGGTGTATAAACTCAAACTCAAACTCAAAATATTATTTATTCAAGTAGTCAGTAGACTGTTTACAGTAAGTACTTTTGAATCGTCAAGTGTTTTCAAGAAGCACCACTGATTCGGAAGTTTGCTCCTACCGAGAAGAACCAGCAAGAAACTCGGCGGCCATTTTTTTTTAATATTTTTCTACTATCACTCAAATAATCTTCAATTGTATAGTAAAAGCTTTATGTAGCAGCATTGTTTTAAGATAATTTCTAAACTTATGTTAAGGGAAGTCTAGATTTAAAGTATTTTAAAATATATCTTGTGTCTATATATATTGTCTCTAGTCTAAAGTATTTTAATATATATATTGTGATACTTAACTATAATATATTTTCTTATTAGGAAATCCTCTCACCAACAAAAAAAGCGGAGTGCTCCGGAGAACGCCATCTTCGGGCCAGGGCCTCTCTAAATAGTCGCTCCTCTGCTAATCAATGCACCGGATACATCAATTGCCTCGGGGAACTTACTCCCGATAAATACTAAACCGAAACAAACAACCGAAACAAATACTATACTTATATTAATGGAAATATTGAAACTAAACCAGATACAACATTATCATTCTGCATTTATACACAACATGCATTTGGAGCGTGAACCAACAAGCTTATGTAAGGTTCGTTGCTTACGGAAAAGCTCTACGCTCTTTTTTTGCAGCTACATTTTTAAACGGCCGCAAAATGAAAAAACATCCGATTTTATTTGTTTATCTTTGTCATTTGTTTATACTGAGTATCGCTATAAAACATGTCTTTATATGATATTATTCTTAACATTTGAAAATCAAAGAGGCAAACATATTGCATGAACTAAAAAAAACTTCATCACACCAATCAATTAAATAAAATCTAACTATAGTATTGTCGAAACCGTATTTATTTCTTTAAAAAAAAACTCATAATTCAAGTTTTAAAACTAAATTAAATGCTCATTTGTATTTTGTGGGCATAAATTCTAAAAGTAAATGGCTGTGTATGCAAATAGTGTCCATTCCCGCTAACTAACAAAATTATGTGACCGTGTATGTTACTTAACTGAACCTCCAGAGCTTTTTGGTAATAAATTTCGGATTGTATCCATGAATATAATCTCCTATTTTAGTGTAACGAAAATTTTATAAAATAAAACAAATACTTTATAAATCATTGATAACTAATTATCTGAATAATTTTGTTACTTGCCCTTTTATTGGCTTTGCAGTAGAAATTGTTTACTATTATTATGAATGAAATGTATTTTACATATGCAAGTTTGAACTTTTATAGACGATATGTCTATGAGCAAGTTCTTATACTGGCGATACTATGTAAACAATAATTTTGGCGTCAACAAATGTGCTAGAACTAGCAACTTTTAAAGACTGCCTATACTTGACTGATTGACTTTACTTACAACCAAATGTTCAACATAGCGAAACAAGAAGAAGGCATTCCATATGCCTTATGGAATAATATATACATATATATGGCTATACTAACAATAACTTCAATTGTCAACCCGAATATACTCGCATAAATTTATAGATTAATACAATACATTGGCGAAATGTTTGCAATGCATTAAATTCAAAAGAAATTTCTTACTTTAAATGTCACTGGCCCGTTGGCGCAGTGGATAGTTACCCTGCCTTCAGCTCCGCGGGTTGCGGGTTTAAAATTTTCATATAAACAAATTGTTGGTTTTTCGATCCTGGGTGTTACAATACAATACATACTTAAATACATATAGTATTTAAGTATGTATTTAAAATTATATATGTAGTATATCTACCAGTTGTCCGTCACCCATAACACAAGTATTAAGTTACTTACTTTGGGGACGGACGACCGTGTGCGTAAGTGTCCCATATGTTTTCAATATATTTAAAAAAAAACAAATTTAATTAATACATATACATGTCAATATAAATCTTATATATAAAAATTAATGTTCGTCTGTATGCCTTTTATAGACTCCGAAACGGCTGGATCGATATTAATGAAATCTTCAGACTTTCAGAATCTTTAGAATAACTCAGTGGATGATCTTGTAAAGTTTGGTGGCGATCGGAGCATTTTTTTTAACTGTTTAGTTCTGTTTCGAGGGGAATTCGAAACCAAACTGAGCCACAGCAAAGCGTACGCGGTTAGCTATTACTATATAAAGTTAAAAAAATATATGCAAAGAGATTAATTTATACAATTATAATAAGGTTAGATATAAACAATTAATTATTTCAACCATACGGGCAATTGTGAGATTGGTGTAAAACTTTGCGGGCGTGATTATAATTTTTGTTTAATTCCAACTCATCTCGCGTAAGTAGGTCAGCTTATTAAGATAATAAACAAAAGCCTCTTCTGCACACAGACTCGGCACTAATGACCTCATGTGTTTCATTAGCTTAAGGGAGCCATGCCTTAATGCACTATAAAATATTCCGTTTTAGAACTTTTAATGACCACAGTAATGAAGTTTGTGTTATGACAAGGAAAAGGGAAATATTTTTTTCCTTTAGATATAACAACGTGCATTGTAACAAAGGAATAAGTTAGGTAATAACGGCATTTATTTGAATTGGCAACATTAATATTTTTAACACCTCCCAATCAAAAGAAAACCCTGATCTTATAAAGGCGTAATGCTTTTTGGTTTTTATACCTACTTTACATTCAACTGCAACCCGAACTATTTTTTGTAAATTCGTATAGAGCTTGTTACACTGAAATGCATTTAAAATATTTTTTTATAATTTAGCATTTTTTATCATTACTTATTTCAAATGACTTTTTTTATTAATAAATTGATTTTGTAATCATTGGTAAGGTGTATTTATTTGTAAATATTTTTACTCTATTAAATAAATTTCAAATGTGGCTTTTGTATTGCATTTAAATATGTCTTTATTTTCAATTTTTATTTACGTATATACCACCCTCAGTTTAAGATCTATGAACAGAATATAATCGCCAGTTTGCTGTTTTACAAGTTATAGCATACCTTAATCTACTAACGTCTACTAAAGCTACCAATGTTGATACAAAGCATATGTTGGGGCACTTGTCAAAGACGTTATCTCGAGTCTTATATCTTACGCCCTTTCACGTGACGAGAAGATTAAAATGCCAGTGACACTGCTGATAGTCTTTTCTCTATCATATAAATGCTGTGCTTTGACCTGGTTTGTTTTGAAATTGTAACCTTGTTTACATAAGGGTGAACATGAAGCTAGTTTTGAATAATTAATACAAGATTAAAATTAACTATTATTTTTTTCATAAATTCAGCCCCCCGAACGTCATTTATCATATACATCTTATTACAAAAGAGCGCTTCCAGTTTTTTTATTTTCAATAACATTCTTGCTTACATTGATGCTGTGATAGGGTAATAAATTGTCTAGTAATTTTTCCGTAGGATCATTGCTGAATGACTGATTTAGTTATTTATAATTACCATATCAAGCACGTTGGTGTAACATTTGAAGTAAGTTTTACTTGCATGGGTAATATAATTTCCCGATAATAGTCCAAGTAGTTCGTCATTTATTAAGAGATTTTATTTTATTTTTATTTTTTATTCATTACGACATCAAACAAGACTTACATTATTATTACTATAAAATACTCTACAAACTATTTAATTAAATGTAGTCTTAATTATTGGTTACCAAGGTATGTAATAGGGACGCGTAGATTATTTCAATATATTACAAAATAAAAGATATATATATAATATATATATAAAAGATATATTATACTAACTAAAAAAATATTGTTAACTTAATTATTTCTTTTAAATTTAATTGTATTGTGTTTAAAAGTACGTATGCTATTGCTAAATATGTCTAATTATTTTGATTGAGGTTAATCATCTATCAGATGTCAACCAGGTGGACAATTTAGATGACAATTAAGGCGCTAAGATGTAGTTATATATAAATATATCATAAAGTGTGCCAAGGAATAGATATGATCTATAAAAGTTGGTTGGCGAGTTTTTAAGTGACAGAGGCTAATTTTTATCTTGACTTAACTTTTTAACTTACTGCATTGTACGCGAACCAAGTTGTGGTTAAAAGTTAGTCATATATATATGTGGTAAATATGTTTTGCACTGGAGTGTAAATAATGGTTCGGTGGCATCTACGCGAGCGCAATATTCTGGATGATTGAACGTATCTGGTCAGTGTACCGAGAAAATAAACCTGTGACAGCCTGTCATTGGATATTATGTCATTATTTATAGAAAAATCCATTTCACGAGAGCTGACCGTTGACGTAATCTCATAAGCTATACAAAAAAAATGAAAATCAGTTTTTATTAATCTTAACGGGACCGATAAATTTTGGGTCCAATAAAATTTGTCAAAAAAAGTGGAACTTAAAATACAATTTATTGGACTAATTATCTAAATATTATTTATATTTTAGATTGTTGGGGTGGTTGTGTGTGCTGCTTGTGTGCATTGTTGCTGGTGGAGGCGCCTTGGGGTGCATGTGGTGGCTTGTCCTGCATGTATAAGGTGCGTAAATTTTGCATGCTTCATACACATTAGCTTTGCATGCATTCGCTTAACCCGTGCGGATTATATAGCAAGGTAGTTCAGTTAAAGTGCTTGTATCTAAAATATTAACCTACAAGTAAAAGGGTCGATCTGATAGTGAATTGTCGATAGTTATATAGTGTTCCTGTATTTAATTCAATTCAGAATAATTCAAATTCAATTCAATTCAATTCAGTATTCAAGTAAATTTGTAAAAAAGTTCTTTTGAATCGTCAACTCTGTTGCTGCTGCAGAAAGCTCTTCTTACCGACAAGATCCAGCAAAAAACTCGGCAATGCTTATTACTAATTACATTTAGTCATTACTGTCTTGTACAGGGTCGAAAAGTAGCTATGTCCACGCATTCTTATCGTCTATGTAATCCTAATAATATAGGCTTTCTGTTTTAGTCGTTTTTTAATAGTGTTTTTACACCACTGTAATGGCAAAGCTAACATTAACGTTGCGGAATTTTATTATATTGCACTTACGATATACACATATAGCACTATAACACGCATAACCGCCATATGTTTGGTTTGTTTGTTAAGTAAGTAGTTTTTTTTACTTTTACCGACAAAATATCTAAAAATTAAAATAAATTTCCGAATGGACCATCGTCGACCATTCTCTTAGTTTAGTTACACACGTATGCTGCTGCACTCAGGTGTTCTTAAGAAATCGCATCACCTCATCTTGTGCCGGCTGGATCAAGCGGTTTCTGTGACCTTTTTCAGTTTGAAGAACACGAGAGAAGTCAACCAATCTACCATTGTGAGATGGTATTCCAATACATGATTTCTGAATATACAATAAATTTACTCAATCATGTGAAAATGACGTTAGCCAATGGTATTAGGTTTTCGTCGTTCACGGATGAATTTGGGTTTCTGTATACTTTAATAAATATTATAACTTGCGACGATAGAATTTACGAATGGGAATTAAATGACGCTCGATCGATTTACCGCGTTATATAGACGCAGTAAGGGGAGTTGATTAATCCCATACGCATTTAAAAGTGATGCGGAGAACATGTTCGCGAGTTTAACGTAAAATTTTTACCCCTTTATTTTTAATATATTTTGATCACATGCTATAAATTCGATAAAGCTATATTTTTTATAAAGATATACGTAGAATTTCAAATACAAACTCATCAATTTAGTAGTAGTTTTAATGATAATAGTTAATAATTCGTTACATCGCAAGTGGAATTAATTTGTCTTCTCTCAAACGGCTAGACTAACTCCTAGGGCCTTACACAAAGTGATTTGTGTCTGACGCAAAACGGAATCTCTTGGCGTTAGGTGATTTGAGTCATTTGCATAACGGGTTTTGCTATCCATTTAAAGTGGTGTAAAATTAAGGTAAGAACAAATGGTTTAATTAGTCCTTACTTTGCGGAGAATCATAATACATTTTTTATTCTAGTATAGTGTTACCTAGTAGCATAGCTGTTATAGCGTACTGGTGAGACCATGCGACTGTCTAGAGACGATAATGGGTTCAAATCCCGGGCAGGTACCAATGAGTTTTTCTATTAAAACTTATGTGTTTATTTGATAATTGTAATTTCAACCTGCAACAGGATGTTTAAAAGCAAATTTGGTCTTGCCAAATCCAAGTCGCGCACATCTTAGGATTTAGCAAGGTTCGCCGTTGATGAATACGTCAACGGACGGAAGGACATCATACGCTTTTCAATAGGTTGTCTCAGAGCCAGTCTCTTGCTGAGACTCGAGCAAATATTAGATGCTGATATCTAGGTCGTTAGCTAAGCTTAAGTGTCGTTTGCTAGGCTAATGGGTGGTGAAGTGATGGCGTGTGTTTCGCCGAGTTAAAATAGATTACGCTGTGACTACAAAATTTTAATTGTGTTATTGAATTAAATCTTATCATATTGAACTAAATCTTAACTTGGAAATTTATACTTTATGGTGTACCTATATGTGAGGGTATTTTAATACCATATAAAACTTTTAACTATAAATACTTAACAGGAATAGGAATTAAAAATCAATAATATTGTATGGGCCTCGTCTTTCTGTGGTCTATCAATAACTTGCTATCTTTAGTTTAGTGAAAAACGCTCACGTTATATACATTAACGCAATTTCAAGCTGAATTGTTTCTGACACAAGTTAGAGTGTCTCGAACAGGTTGCAAGTGCTTAAGACGATTTGCATAATATGTATTGTTAATTGTTTTAAGTGCTTTAGGATTAGAGTTAGCAAACTGAATTTACTAGGGTTTGTATATAGACAAGGTAACTAGTAGTACTCGAAGGTAATAAGAATTATATTTCGAAAGGAACAGCTGCCGAGTTTTTTGATGGCTCTTCTCGGTAGGAACAGCTTTCCGAACCAGCAGTAGAGTTGACAATTGAATAAAAGCACTTGTTTGCAAGTTTACTTGAATGAATAATATTTTTAATTCGAATTTGAATTATCAAGAGCTTTTGGCAAAGGCATTATAATGATTTTTACTTTGATAAAACTACATATTGCTCTAAAATGTATCCAAACTTTCTATTAATATTTTTATTGAATTATACGTTTAATAGTTAAGATTTCTGTGATTTTCCTACATTTATATCTCTGTCGAGTGTAAATCGTCGTATCAACGATTTTTGAACAATCGATGGTTTTTCTGAAACATTTTTCGGTCAGAGAGAAGTGATACAATTAGTGTGGAAATAATATCGGATATCTTATATAAACCCTTGTTCTTATTTTCAATTCTGAAATGCATATCACCTATCATAATCCTCCTGCCCTTATCCCACTCTAAGTGGGGATGGCATAACATGTTAGAAACCTGTTGTCACATGATTTGGCTACGTATTTTACGACCGGCCGCCTGCTTGACGTCAAACTTACTTCAGTCGTATTTCAAGACCTCTCGGTATAAAAGAGGGTAGTCTATTCTACTCAGCCAGATACCATACAGCGGGTCGATTTACCTTAGTCGCCTTTTACGACATCTCGGTAAGAAATGAGAGTGATCTATTCTACTCAGCCGCCATACCACACGGCGAGTCGACTTACCTTAGTCGCCTTTTACGACACCTCAGTAAGAATTGAGGGTAGTCTATTCTACTCAGCCGGATACCACACGGCGAGTCGACATACCTTACTTGCCTTTTACGACACCTCAGTAAGAATTGAGGGTGGTCTATTCTACTCAGCCGGATACCACACGGTGAGTCGACTTACCTTAGTCGCCTTTTACGATACCTCAGTAAGAATTGAGGGTGGTCTATTCTACTCAGCCGGATACCACACGGCGAGTCGACTTACCTTAATCGCCTATTACGTCACCTCAGTAAGAATAGAGGGTGGTATATTCTACTTAGCCGTATACCACTCGGCATAAGTGATACAATAGTGTGGAAATAAATTTTATTTATTATTATTTAAGTTTACCCTTGTTTCTATTTTCAATTCTGAAATGCGTATCACATACCATGGGCGAACATGTCTGTTACACAGTACAGATTTTTATCTATTTTGCCGTGAGATAAAATTAATTCGCATTTCAAAGTGGGCTCGGATATCCTTCGGCTAAACTGTCTCTCTCTGCTATAAGGTATATTTGATAACGGTCTAAATGTCTCGGGGCGGGGCGCAGGTGATTGTATCTACTTACATAATGCGACTTTTTACCTATTCCGGGATGGGTAGACTTTAATTTGATTCACTGGAATACATCTCAGAATATCTTTGTCGGAAAATATAAAGCGACTTGCGTGACAGAGATTATTAATCTGAGATATTTATATTTATGGTACGTGTATTTATACGTACGTGTGTATGGTACGGATTTTTGTACAGTTTTCACCAAAAGATAGTGCAATACTTCCAGATGGTTTAGGTAAATAGTACATATCGGTATTATGTAAATTGTGTTGAAGAGATCGCGCGGTTGTTATAAAACTTGCTTGCTGGGAGCTTTAGTCGCGTGCGCTGCGTAAACCAGGAGAGATACGCTGAAGTAATATAGAATAATAGAGAATTGTAGATCCATAAAAACACTACAAAAAAGTCCGCAATAGCATGTCTCTATCTCTCACGGTTAACCCACAATAACTACTTTTATGTTCAAATTTAGGAAATTCGGTAAAAGTTTAGTAAATCACTGAATTCAATGCGGGCGAAGCCGTTGTTTTTACTAGTTAGTACAAATGTATAATAGAGTTTTTTTAATACACAACTTAACATAAATTTCCAATACTAGAATGTATGTCGTAATGCATATGTATCATGTAGATAAATGCTATCATTGAATAAAAAAAAAATGGCTCATTTCTTCGAAAAAGCCGCGACAGATTGATAATAGTAGTTGAAATTCCTTATGAGATGTTTGTGTCACCTACAGCATACGTAAAAGCTTTAACAACTAGCTTTAACAAGTTCAAACCGACCAGTAAAAACCCGTGTACTGCTAATTTTATAGAGTAAAAGTAAAGTAACAGCCTGTTACTATCCCACTGCTGGTCATAAGCCTCCTCTCTTCGTTAGTTGAAGAGAAGGGTTTTAGCAAAGACCTACCACGCTGCTGCAATGCGGATTGGTAGGTTACACATATCCCCAGAATTCTTAAGGGATATGCAGGTTTCCTCACGATGTTGTCCTTTACCGAAAAGCGTGTGATAAATGCAGTTGTCAATTAGACACATAAGTTTTAATAGAAAAACTCATTGGTGCCTGCCCGAGGTTTGAACCCATGATCGTTTCTAGAGAGTCACACGGTCTCGCCGTAGGTCTATCACCGCTTATGTTATTATAAATTTTAAAAGGCTTTTATTTTTATATAAAATTAGCTTGCGCCCGCATGATATTCAGTGTAATTAATTAAAATTATGAACACAAAAGTAATTATTGTCACCATAAGAGATAGACACATGTTGTCGCCAACTTTTTTACATTATTTTTGTAGATCTACAATTCTTTAGTGCACTACCTTTTAGTAAAAATCGTACTAAAATTGGTATTGTAGATTTTCAGAAAATCAATTATATACAGATAGACAGCTTTTGGGAACTTTTTTTTATAATAAGTATAGATAAAACAAACATTTGTAGAATATAAAGAAAAACATCATCCTATATTTGATAATTAAGCACGTGGCACATCTGCAAGTAAATAATTAATCGCGCAGAAGGAACATGGAATGTGAATCAAAGATACCTTGCTAGAGCTTTCACGTGCTTAAACCAGAAATTAAAAACTCTGCTTCAGTTGTAACACTTTTGCCCGAGAGACAAATAAGTAGAAAGAACGTAATAGTAGATAATCGAATGTGATATGATCGCTTGTTCGTAGTACATGCTGTTTAAAATTTTCAACGTGAATATTCCAATATACGATTACTTCCTGTACTTTAAAAAATACCTTGCCACATCTTAGAAATTACTAGAGTCGACTCTTCACGGAAATATACAAAAAATTATACCTAAGCCGAAAGTTTAAGAATAAGGTAACCACGGAAAGTTTTTACCGATAAATTCATGTCGGTGTCACAGCTCAGCGGATTTCTCAGAAATAGTTTTGGAGTTTAACAAATGTATTTTCAAGACCGGGATATTTTATTTGAATGATTCTCTTTTTGAGACATCGTTTTTATTTTTATCTTTTTTAGAATCCAATACTTAACACATTATTATTATTTTTTATTTACCAAAAATTAATAAACAAACTCCTATACAAATATTAGTTCTCATTAGACATTTAATATTATTTAAAATATCAAGAAAAGTGAAAAAGAGAAGGAAAGATTTTCTTATAACGTGTGACATAAAATCTTTTTACGTCCAGTAACTGGAATATATGAGTCGTATTAAAAAAGGTACAGGAAAAACCCCTTATGGCAAAAGATATAAAATATGAAGCGAATAAAAATATAGGTATATTTGCACACCTGTTGAAGTTCAAACGTGACCTAAATATTTTTATATTTTACTTTCCAATTTTCCACGCTTAGCAGGTTTATTAAAATAAATATAAGGGGCCTTTAAAAATTTCTGTTCTTAAAACACTCAAAGATGAAATTTAAGATATATGAATATATATGTATATAATACCGGTAATGGGTTTCGTATCTGACTAAATTAGTTTTTTTTTAAATAACGGAGATTGCACGTTGAAGTCAGTAATTAGGCGTTCGGGCGTCTAAGTCATGGTGGGTGTTGATATAACTTAGCTTAGACACTGCTATCTTATGATGTTATTCACCTGAGAAGGTATGTGTCACATGGTAGATGTCCTTTTCCTACGTTCCTTTTTTCATACCTAGAAAAACTAAAATAATTTTAAAGGTATTACATTCACATAATTTATAGAATTAGGTGTTACTTTGCGGAGATCCATAATACAAAAGTAATAATAAAATTATTTTGTTATAATCCGCGATACAGTAAATAGAAAATATATTTACTATTACATTCACCATGTATGTGCTTTTGATGTCACATTTCGTTGAAGTGGTTAGAAATTGGATTTCATAAAATATAATTTGGAATTTAATATCCTATATGATATGTGTAGCCGCATAGGTGGCGACAAAGATAACTTTTCACATTAAGTACAGCAAACAGAAAGTTTCGCTATAACGATTGCTCCTGTGATAATCATCGCCTTAACACAAATAAAGTTTCAATTTATTAGTGTTCAAATAATTATAGAATTAGGCGTTACTTTGCGGAGATCCATAATACAAAAGGAATAATAAAATTATTTTGCTATAATCCGCGATACAGTAAATAGAAAATATATAACGGGTATGGAAAAAACGGATAGTCCACGGTACATTTAGCAGCATATATATTTTCTATTTACTGTATCGCGGATTATAGCAAAATTATTTTATTATTACTTTTTTATTAGTGTTCAGATAAGTTTGTCTCGACTAATACTAACAATTTCTAACTATACAGCAGACGTATGCGTAAAATTTTCATAAATGAAGGTTTAAACTACAATCAGATATGGGATAGTATGATGTGGAGCGGAGAGTTTTGGGGTGTAGATAGATAGATAGAAATTGTTTATTACGCACGTACATTACATTACACAGAATCATAAAGAAAGAAACTTAACTACACATACGGCGTGTAAAGGCTTTGCTAAAAGCAATCTCTACAAGACAACGTTTGGAGAAAGAAGAAATTGTAACATAAAATAAGATAGATGCATCAACAAGAACAAGTATAATAGCTATGAATATAAATACATATAAAATAAATACATACGTATCTATACTTATTATAAAACAAAGTCCCAAAAAGCAGTCTGTCTGTATATTAAATTAATAGAAACGCTATTATTTTCTCAAAATCTACTAAACGGATTTTTGTACGGTTTTCACGTAAAGATAGTCCAATACTTCCTGTTAGTTCCGGTAAATAGTACATATTTGTATTATGTAAATTGTGTTGAAGAAATCGAACTTAAAAAACTTGCTTGCTGGGAGGTTTAGTCACGTGCGCTGCGTAAACCAGCAGAGTTACGCAAAAATAATGTACTAGAGAATTGTAGATCTACAAATATACTACAAAAACTCTGCAACAGCATGTTTCTATCTCTTACGGTTAGCTCACAATAAGTACTTTTATATTCAAAATCTCAATTTCGATTTTTTTTGTAATTACAGATTTCGATGCGGGCGAAGCCACCGGCACAGCTAGTATATATATATATATATATATATATATATATATATATATATATACCAGCTGTGCCGGTATATATATAGTATACCGGTATATATAATAAAACGATGTGGTGTATGTGTGAGTTACTTAATATAAAAGTTCCTTCGATAGCACTGTCGTAAATAACAGCATTATGTTAATATCAAACGAACAAAATAAATGATGATGATTACAATTTTTTAGTTTTCACCCTACGCAGCAAATATGAGGATAATAAAATTATCCGTTTTATATGATTACCGCATCATTTTTATTCATAAATAATAAAATAAGATTTGATACATGAAGACGTAAACCTTCCTTTGTGCTTTCAGTCTGTGTATCTCTTTGAGTAACAAAGCAATAATAAGCTTCCGAATACAACACTCAAGCAATGTAATACATCACTTCAAAGCTCATATTTATTATTAATGAACTCATTATGTTCACTGAAAACAAAGGCAGCTGTAAGTGAGTGGAGACAACCCAAGCTAATCGCCAAGTCGAGTTTGCAAACGGAATATATCAAATAACGAACTAAATTAAACTTTTGATATATAGCTACTAACAAACATTGTTACTAAGGGAGAATTTTCTTTGCAAACTTATGATTTTAATCAATATTTACAATTCATTATGTGCATTTCTTTATATGCAAACATCCTGTATACCTCTGGAGAATGCTAGGGATATGTGTGATTGTAACGCTGTATTGTAGCGGTTTAGTGGGTCTAAGCCCATTAAAACCAGCAAGCCTTTTCGGGGTAGTAGCATACTAACAAGCTGGTACTTTTTTGTATGTGTCTTCAAAGTAAATTTAACGAGTATGTATGAAAATATCGATTGATCTCTGTTATCTACATAGTCTTACTTAGAAGTTTTTATTATTGACAGTTAGTCAATATCTACTTGTGTAGATATTGACTGACTGTCAATAGTCGGTTAAATAATTTTGAACACAAATAAGGAGATATATATTTGATCCATTTTTTATGGAGGTACAGTTTTCTAAATAATCTTTAAAAATTACTTTTAACAATAATCAATCCGCCGTTCGATCCGGCTGAGTAGAATGACCACCTTCATTTCTTACTCAGGTATCGTAAAAGGCGACCAAGGTAAGTTGACGTCAGTCAGGTGGCTAGTCGTAAAATATTTAGACAAATCATGTAACAGCACGTTTAAAATATGTTGTGTTGACCCCACTTAGAGAGGGATTAAGGCAGGAGAATGATGTTACGAATAATCTCAAATAATATAGTCCTGTATTTTTATAGGGCCACTTTGTTTGGCTGCCTTCCACATAATTTTCAGCTACTACATTAACTTGGCTAAAAGCCGGCTATTGACATATATAAACGCCGAGATTGTCCGAACCCTGTAAGGTTGTAGCCTTATAATTTAATAATATTTAACGGGATAGTTTTTAGTGTAGTTTTTACAGAACGGTGTATTTTATATGGAAGTATTTTAATACCCTTTCCATTTTTTTCAGATCGAGAGACGGCAAAGCGTGGATTTAACTAGCATATATAAATACATAAATAAAAGTTCAATTTAGCTGACTCAGAAATAATAGCATACGTTTGGAACGACACCCGAGTCTCACAGTTGTATGGCGAATTTTATTTGTGACTAAATCCAGTCTATAAGTACTTCTGGTATACGGATATAACACAGAGAAAGGGATGTATAGCGGACCGAGCAAGTCTAGCCATGCTTCATTATTAAAATAAACTGTCGAAGGACCAGGAAATGGCTAAACTCTATTTAATGTAGAGTCATATTGCCAGATTCTACCATTCGGGAATGTTGATGTACTTCCTAACCTGCTCTTCTAAGTAAAGAGTTCACTTTAAATTCCTGACGCTGACTATCTCACTCACTAGCAAATCCCTTTCGCCAATTGCCGTATCCAAAGAAACTACTCAAAGGAATTTCTCTGGACAATTTCCGATTACAACCAAAAAAATATCATTGCCATATATAAGCTAAATTCAAAAATTAACTACATTGTAATTACAAAAGCGATAATCTAATATAATGGCAATGGCCAGCACCTGAGGCCAATTACAACAATTATTACAATTAATGGCATTTGGAAATTAGTACCGCATTTAGGGCAGCGATTATATCAATTAAAATATTTATTGACGCGGTCATTTAGAATACCGAAAATTGCTTCGGATTTGGCTTCGTTACATTAAGTTGATATTAATGTGAATTAATTTTTATGAAATCTTCATCCTCCTGCCCTTATCCTACTCTAAGTGGGGTCGGCACAACATGTTACAAATATGTTGTCACATGATTTGGCTGCGTATCTTACGATCGGCCGCCTGCTTGACATCAACTTGCCCTAGTTGTATTTTACGACCCTCCGGTAAGAAAGAGGGTCTATTCTAATCAGCCGGTACACCACACTGCGGGTCAACTTACCTTAGTCGCCTCACGATACCTCGGTAAGAAATAAGGGCGGTCTATTCTGCTTAGCCGGATACCATTTGACTGGCCCGTTGACGCTGTGGGTAGAGACCCTGCCTTCAGCTCCGCGGGTCGCGGGTTCGATTCCCGCCGAGGGCCAACATTTTCTATAAACAAATTGTTGGTTCTTCGAGCCTGGGTGTGTATTTGTATTTAAGTATGTATTTAAACTTATATATGTAGTATATCTACCAGTTGTCCGTAACCCATAACACAAGTATTAAGTTACTTACTTCGGGGACGAACGACCGTGTGTGTAAATGTCCCATATATTTATTTATTTATTATTTATTATTATATACAAAATGTAGGGCGTCAATAGCAAGAAAGCAAACAAAAGAGCTTAACGAACTCCTTACTTTGTTTGGACTGAGAGTTATTTTATATCAAGGACCGTTCAAAGGAGTGCACAGAACTTTTTAAAGTGCTATCAAAATAAAACCTGAAAATTTTTTGAGTGTCTTACAAATAGTGATGTCGTTTACCGTACCACAATTGACCTCATTGCTCAATGTAAGAAAAAGTTCACTTTTTTATACAAGCGTCTGCCATATTCTGCTTGGATTTTAGTAACGACATACAAAAGCTAACTTTGTCACTCTCAAGTGCTTCTTTTCTTACAGCCAAATCATATCGATCCATTTTCTTCTTCCTTTGCTTTTTCAGCTATGAAAGAACAAAGAAATACATTTTTGCATTTATGTTATTATTATCGATAAATAAATAATAAAATAAATATATGGGACATTTACACACGGTCGATATACAGTATCCGTATCTATTGATATCCACAAGAATTTTCTCGTCGACTTTAGTGTTAAAATTCCCTCAGTAATGTTGGTACTATACTTTTTTCTAATTCTGAAATAAATACGGGAATTGTCCTACATGTTAGCCCGGTATATAGCGAATTTCATCAAAATTGCTTATGTAAAAATATAAAAATTGTAATATGGCTCAGTTGTGAACGCGTACCAGTCGGACAGACTGTCACATTTATAATATCACTACGGATGTATTGTAATATAATAAAACATAGGAAGTAAAGAGAAAAACTTAAAAATAATTTATTTAAAAGAAAATTGTCTTTATGTTCGAGCTGAAAGGAAAACTTAGGCGGCGACGTTGAAGTGTTTCGCAAATATTGACAGCGGTGAATGTTTTCAGTGAAAATTTTATGGAAAAGGTACTGCAGTCGTTTGTAAGCTTAAAATAACATTAAAATAAATTCAGAAGTAGAACTCAATTGTTTGCTTAGGTAATTGTGTATTATATCGAACTTTATTAGAATAATTACTTTGTTACCTTCAAATCTTTTGCTATCTACAATAGTTAAATATTATATCTTTCAAAGGTTGCGTTAATTATCCCTCACTCAAAATAATACAAAAATATACAATGAAAAAATAATCAGTTTTCTTTTATCAGGAAAAAAACCCCTTATGCTCACCGCTCTTGACTCGCACCGACTAAAACAACTCCAGTGTTCTACCACGCTCCTGCTGGTGGGGACAGGGTACACATTGCCTTCATCCCCGTCACCATTAGCACTGAACACCGGCGTACACCACCCTGTGCCAGGGCCTCTCTAAAAGTGGCTCATTTCTGAAACTTATTATATAGGCCTACTTTTAATAAGCTTCTTAGTAACTTGGGGTCGTAGACTTTGCTAATCGTGTGAGGGTAGAAAAAGAAAATATTGATTGTAGTTATCAGAAACTAAGACACGGCCGCTTAATGACTGCTTTGATTTGATTTGCATTGATAAATAAACGCGAAATTGAAAAATAATACGTCGTATCAATATTTTGTTAAATTCCCCCCGTGGTTGTTCTCGACATCGTCATACGATCTTTATACATTATGTAATAATGTCATTTTAATTGAAACTACACTGCAGTTTTTGCGGATTTGCAATGAGTTAAAAGTTTAAATTAATTAAATGAAAAGTTTTATATAGTAGGTTTGAGTTTTTTAAAATGCAAGAATCCACGCACATATTTAGCTAACTACAAATTTAGTTATTAATAGTTAGCGACATATGACCTGTGTATAAAGCTGTGATAGCCCAGCGGTGAGACCGTGCAACTCTTACGAGGGGAACACGAGTTCAAACCCGGGCAGGCACCAATGAGTTTTTCTATTAAAAACTCATGTGTCTAATTGATAATTGCAATTTATCACACGCTTTTCGGTGAACATCATGAGGAAATCTGCATATCTCTAGAGAATTCTGGAGATATGTGTAACCTACCAATCCGCATTGGAGCAGCGTGGTAGGTCTTAGCTCCAACCCTTCTCTCCAGAAACGGAGAAAGGAGGCCTATTCCCAGCAGTGGGATTGTAACAGGCCGCTTCTTTACTTTTTTTGACATATGACAATATTTTTTTAGATAAAGTTTGTAAACGGGACCTCTTAAGAAGTTTTCGGTCTTTTAAAAATTAACTCGCAGACAAATACCCAAGTAGTATTTAGTTAGCTCCAGTTTCATTTGATCTGTTATTATAATTTCAGACTTTACCATACCAAAGTAGTAAAACATTAATAATCCAATTCTCAGATAAGAGTGCTCAAACGTGCTCTGCCTAAGTTAGAATTGAAAATTTATTAAACAAGACAGAATTTATGTACGAAAATAATTGATGCTTGACTTTGAGTGGATATAAAAATTCCTGAATATTCATAATAGAACTTTATTATTAAATAGAGATGAGATATTAATATTATTTTTAATATATACTAGGACGTTACAGATGCAGAAGTAAACGAAATATAGGCTTATATTTATATTGAATATCTTTCACTTAATAAATACTTGATTTAATACAATATTGATATATAATGAAAGTATGTTTTGTGTATACATACTTTTATTTTGGATCATCATCCTCCTGCCCTTATCCCACTCTAAGTTTTAGATAGAATAGGAAGAGAAATTTCAACATTTCTCTACCTATGTATATACTTAAATACGTATACTTAATCTTGAAATAACTTGAAGTCATTGTAAATTGTAAAATTGAAGAATGTTTCTAGGAGCATGTTTGAGAAAGAAAATTGAATTCAAGCTGTGTCTGGCGCGGAAAGTGTGATCTGAATTTAACTGCTACAAATTTTAAGCTAATTTTTTTTTTCGAAACTACTTTTTTAGCGGATTAGTAATACTACATTAATATTATTAGATTAATAAAACCTCAGACAAAAATACAGACAGACAGATTTTTATTTATATATTATTAGTCTAGATGTAGCTTTGCAATAATTCCTTTACTGTTCCTAAGTTTACGTCTCAAATTTGACATTCTTTGTATGTAATTCAATGGAAGTGCGGAATATATTATTGGATTATTTAATGTAATATTACTTATGTAGTATTTAATGACATGTGTTATTCCTTTGAATTGAGAATTTAGAATTTACTCGTAATAAATAATTTATATAACTTTATATTTGCTTTCCTTGCTTGCGATTAAAAATCTCACTAAGATTTTTTTTCTATAGTATAACGAATGAATTTGGAAATAATAATAAATTTATTGAGAAACTACTACATCAAAAAACAGAAAGCAGTGTTATTTGAATGCAATTTGATATATTACTTCTAAAATAAAACATCCAGAGATTTTATCTACATCTTTATTTATAAAACCCTTACATATAGTTACTACATAATGAAATTTGTAATGAATACATAATGAATATTTGTTTAGCTTAATATTTCAAACGCCTTTACTATTTCCCACCAAGAATTTGTCTACGTTCTTAATGTCTTACGTGATGGATGAAAGTAAAGGGAGGAGTACGGCGTACGTCGGTAATTAATATCTTCACGTACTGTGTTGTGTACACGGTATATTTCGTAATTTTATTTCTTAAAACTAATTATAAAATATTTAAAAACTTTATCCTAATGTGATATGATTCGTGAATTACATTCCTTAATAATTGATTTTGAATCTTAATCATTTTGTTAAATGCAGCTAATAATAAGAATTATATTTTGAAAAGAGTAACTACCGAGTTTCTCGCTGGCTCTTGTCGTTACGAGCAATTGTTCGAAACAGCAGTGGATTTGACGATTCAAAAACACTTGTTTACAAGTTTACTTGAATACTAAATATTTTAAGTTAAAGTTTGAAATTCATTTGTTGCTGTTTTATAAATAGTTCATATCCAAAATCAATATTTTTAATCCTACTTTGCCATCAGCTCTACTTAAAACTTATAGTAGTAAGAACTATAGCTATGCTATTTGAAATATAAAAATTGACTACTTCATTATCATGTATTTTAATATGATATTAATTTAAACGAACAATGAATTACGTGGAACTATGCAGTGCAGAATGTAGTACATAAAACTATAACAATGAATGTTAAAAAACTACTAAAGTCCTAATAATATTATACCATGAACATCAGCTAAGTGCACTGTGCCATTACAATACTAGTGATTGTAAAATTTATATTAAATCTAATTTCATCAGGTGTTTCTTCTTTGTTCAGTCATTTGTATTAATAGTAATATTATTTCATGGCAGTTGGAAAATAGTATAGTATTACGAATTTAACCTAATATACGGAAAGGATTAAATTTATTAACTCGATTTTGTAATGATTGCGGTCGTCTAGACCGATTAGGTTTGTGCAATGGCTCACTGGCAGCAGACAATAACGGTGACTGAAAGTCGTCTATCTCAGGTGTTGTTTCAGTAATATTATTCTCCTCCTTACCAGTAAAGTATGTACCGTTATTTTCGTCGATTCTGTCTGACATTGATATATTATAGAATACCATGGCATCTTCTGTGTTGTTAACTTCTTTGTTCATTAAATTTTCATCTGAGTTGAAATTTGAATTCGCTACGACCGTTATTAATGATTCTGGCGAAATCGTTGAAAAATCTGTCATGTTTTCAACAACTGACCGCATAGAAGCAGTTATTAAGTCATTAATCGTAGAGTCCGGTATTTCCCTCTCTGATATAGATGAATTATGAAACATTAACAGATCTTCATTTATTTGACTTGAGTTGTTATTAGCAGAACTATTAATTTTATCTGTGGAAATAGATACTTCAGTTGTTACTTCATATACGGATACATCAATGTTAGAATGTTTGTTTTTATTATTAATAATTTGTATTTTTATAACTTCATCATTCATAATAACCTTCTCTTCTGTTGCGGAAACTGGGAATTTGTTATTCGTTGGCTGATTATTTTCATAAAAGAAATTACTAGAATAGTTTTCTTTTATAATAGTATCTTCGTGTTGAAATTTTGGTTCTTTTATGATGACAGTCAGTTCAAGAGACGTATCATCTTCCACTTGGTGATTATTATTATGGACCACATTTTTTTGACTAATTGTTTTTAAAGTGGAAGTATGAAATTGATCTGTGTTAATATTATTTGGAGTTGTATCGAGAGGAGTCCTTAAAAACTTAAGTAGTTTACTACTTTTTAATGTTTTACTTTTGAGTTCATCATTTTTGGTAATATGTTTCTTCGTCACAAAATATTTTGTGTGATTTGAATCTTTTGTTTTATTTATTTTAGAAGAAAACAACGAATTTGAATTGTTCTGATCTTCAATTGTTATATCTTTATCAAATCTCTCAGTAGTCGTAGTTTCTTTGTAGTTTCCGCTATCATTGTGTATTTGGGAATCATTATGTTCAAATAATCGACTTTTAGCAAGTTGTTGCGCTAACTTTTCTTCAATTGACATGGCTGTCATGTCATCAGTAATTTTAGCTTTAGCCATTACTAAAGGGGGAACGAAATGATCAGTAGGTTGACTAAATATTGTTTCTAGGTTCTCAAGTCGTGTAAGTTCTTCGTGTAACTTTTTATGTTGTACAAGGTTTTCAATTTCTGAGTTCTCTATTTTGTCGTTGCCAAAAAAGACGTTACTGTTAGCTGATAGTGGGATGTCATTGCTCTGAAGACTATTATTATTTAAATCCAAGTTAATATTTTTGTTTAAGGGTATTTTATATAGCTCCTTTAATACTGGTTGATTTGTTAACAATGATTGTTCTGTAACATTGAAAACTTCATTTCGGAGTGTAGGTAATAGATCAACAGATGTTGATTGATTGACATCGTCTTCATGTTCAGTCGTAATATTTTCTTCTGTACTGATTTCATTAGTTAAATCTTGGGCAAAAAATGTTGAATCAACATTAGGTGTCGTTACAATTGATACGGTCGATGATTGATCTTCTTCAGCACAATACAGCTCTCGAAGTAAATTTTCTCGTTTCTAAAAAAATTAATCAAATAAAACTTACAAAATACTAATACCTACAATATAATAAAATATTTATATCTTCCTTTTAGGATTGTTACGTTTCATACCATATTTCCAGTGCATTGAACTCGTTTAACACCAGCCAAACCACAGTCAGCAGTTAGTTGCACAGCTGCGCTCTCAGGCAAATACAATATTGTTAATGCTGGTAATGCTCGCACCATGCAACCTTCATTCCCAAGTGCCCATTGTGGTACTACAAAGGAAATTTCACTCATTACTTCCCAGTTATTCGAACATATATATAAGTTAATAATGGGTGATTCTTGAACGCATTTTCCGTATAATATAGCGAAAGTAACTTATAAACTATTTAAGCTATAACTTTTAATTCCATTACCTGGTATGCTAGCCAATCGATGAGACCTAGATATCGTCTCTCGAGGGTATCATGAATTTATACCCTAGGCAGGCACCAATGAGTTTTCTATTAGCACTTATATGCCTAGTATATAAATTGCCATAATAAATTGCAATTTAACACATTCTTTTCGGTGACGGAAAATATGGTGAGCAAAACCTGCATATCTCTGGAGTATTCCTGAACTATATGTAACCGACCAATCCACATTGGAGCCGCGCGATGGTACGGAGCCCCAAACTTTCTATAAAATCTATGACAAAGGAGGTCTATGTTCGGCATTGGGATAGCAACAGGTCGTTCCTGTTACCTGGTAATTCGCAGATGAATGAAGCGACAGAGGGTCCACCGCATGCTCGGGCTTCCCAACGGTAGTCAGCGGAAGGGTCGGCTGCAGCACACAAAGGTGCAGATCGTGTGTCTGGTGCTGCACTCCAATATCCATCGCCACTTAAACCACGATAATCTCTGAATCAAGAACAAAACAAAAATGTTTATTGTAGAAACTAGTAACTAACTAGAATGCATTAAATTTATGATATGGGGAGATATGGGGAGATATGGCAGATATGGGGAGGCCTATGTCCAGCAGTGGACTGAGATAGGCTGATGGATGGATGGATGGATGGAGGTTCATATGCAGGTTATATATACCCTCGACCGTGTACTACTACTAAGGCAAACCTCTACCAAGCAACCCGAATAACCTAATGGTCATGAGGAAGGCCAAGATGGACCACAGTGCATTTTACTAAGAGCCTAATTAACAATGCCGAGCTATAATACAATCGTGGCAATGTAATTTCATAATTGAAACAGCTACATTTTTGTAAAATTATTACTGAACAGAATCAAATACACAACAAATTAAACAAATAGGAAAGTGCACCTCAGAGTAAATAAAGATAATTTATAATTAAAAAGGGATAATATATTATTTAATAAATAAGAAATAATTTAAGAAACAAGAAATAATTTAAGTAATAAGAAATAAGAAATGACTATATAAGGGGAAGCCTGAAAGTTGCGCCCATTATAGAAAAGACGAGAGGTGCAAGATTGGGATGGTATGGACATGTAATGAGGAGGGATGAAAATCATGTGACCAAACGAGTGTTGAGTATGAATGTGGATGGATATGTGACCAGAGGGAGGCTTAAAAAGAGATTGTTACAATGTGTGAAGTATGACATGCATAGACAAGGAGTAGCGCCAGAGTTGACGAATGATAGAAGAGAATGGAAGAGAAAAACATGTTGTGCCGACCCTACTAGAGTGGGATAAGGGTAGGACAAAGTAAGTAATATATTATTTAATAATCTACATACGTCCAAGTGAAATCGCCATCTGGATTGCTGCGTATCAGACCAACCCACACGGCGCTTGAGATATCCAACTCCTTAAGATAAGCTCGGACCGCATCATACTGAGCCGTAGTATCCACTGAAACAATATTGTTATTTTGTAGATCGCTTAAGGATCAGATAGCCTCTATTAAACAAATCTTATTTATACAATGAAAATTATCTGAAGTGTAGAAGTGTCTTAGTAATAATACAAATTTCCTCCAGAAAGGTTTAAGTAATGTGTTTTCCAATCAATTTTGGATCAATATGTTAATTTCACTTGCAATTTTAAATTATTTATAATATAAATCTCGCTCCTCTTTATATAATTAATATTCTACTCCCTAGGATTTCTAATCACAAAACCGTGTCAGCCTTATTTACTTCAAGCAGTGGCTTTCTGCGGACAACATAAGGTCGTCATAGTTGTTGAGGGATTTACTTACAGTGTACTTTGAGATTCTTACGTCTGCCAGTTATTTAAACTGCGTGCTCTTCTATTGTCACTTCAACTCGTCGGCTCTTTGGACTATTTTAATGACATTTAGTGATTCAGATATTTAATAGTCATGGCTCGTTTTGTAAATGATGGAGTATTTTATAATTTAGTTGTAACGATAATTTTATTGTAGAACCTGACTAAAGAAAATAAATTATTTATGTAGAGCTTCAGAACATGTATAAATCATTCAATAAACCAGTTTATTCTACAGGGCCTGATTGGCAGGCCCATTAGTGGCTATTAACGCATTAAGTTGTCAATTCAACTATACTGGAAAGTGATCGGAATTTGAAGAGACATATGATTTGATGTAAGATTACTCAAATGTGATTTATATCTTCCTAAAATTATTTTTCTTATGAAAAACAATTTTATACTTCTTTTGTAATATTTAAATATTGATTGAACTTCCAAAAAAAAATTCTTAAACCTTTAAGGATATTACATTAATAACTAAGGTACTTCTAAAGATAGTTGACAATTCCATTGTATGAGGTGAACTATTAATAATTATAAGGTTAGGAAACTATACGTCACCAAAATAATAATAGTTTTGCAAGTTGATTACCCATTTTTGAAGCCGTGATAGCTCAACGGTAAGACTGTGTTTTCAAGGGGGGTGACTGGTTTGAATCCCAATCAAGGGGACAATGACGTCTTGATGTTAATTTGACAGGATACACCAAGACGAAGAACTTACTCGTAGTAGTACTTTTAACATTAGTAGCAATAACATAAGTAACGTAGTAGTATTATAAACATTAGTTGAATAATCAACATTTTACATTACAACTTTACATTAAAATAGTCATCAAAAAAACTTAGATACTACAAAATGAAGCTTAAACCAATGTCTATTAGTGATGTCGAAATCAAAGCATTGTATAGGTAGCATGAAAAGAATCCCGATAAATCCTCTCAGACTCATAACAAAAGAAGATTAAGTGAGACTGTGATAACATATTGTACTGGCTTTATCTCTGAACAAACGCGATTCTAGTGAAGGTAGTCTATAATCTTTTCTGACATGCCATTTATTACGGTTCTGTACAAAGAAATTACAAAAGAAACTGCTTAAGTGCCCGCATTACTATGATTTTTTCATTTAAAGATGTTTTGAAAATCATCGCCTATCTGAAATTCGTTCAAAGTAAGAATTATATTTGATTCTTTATTGATTTAATATCAATCGTACTTAAATATTATGTCACCTATACTGAAAGGTCTAGTAATGTTTATGACAAACTTAATTATACATTTCAATATTACTTACATGTTCACGCACAGTTCTGATACTGATTATTAGATAGCTAAATCATTAAAAAGTACAATATTTGAGCCCGTATAGAAGATAACTCTTAGCATAGATAATACACTATATAGGATATAGATGAAAAACTCCTTCAGTTTAGTCGAGCAGCAGCAGGGTCATCTCGCTACCCCCTAGGGCTGGCGGGGTACGGGCCTCAAGGCAAACTTCCTTGCTCGGGTTGGTCCTCGCAAGCTTGTGTGCTGGGCGGTATTCAGGCCCGTGGGCCCTGGTCACCTAGGTGACTTGAGAGATATCTGGTTCGTTGAGGAGAGGAGGGGTCTGTGAGTGGTAGCACCCAGACCGCGGTGTCTTGATCGGTGGTATTGTCTTTTCCTGTGATAATGTCATTGTCAGATGGTGGTGTCAAGTTTGTTGTTTTCGCCCTCTCGCAAGCACGTCGTCCTCATCGTCGCCATCGTCGTGGTGATCGCAGGAGCTCGCGAGGCAGGAAACGTCCCTCCGGTGGTCGTGTATAGAGTTACGCGATGTCGTGAAGGTGCTCGTGCGCACTGCTGTCCGCTCGCGCGAACAGTCTGCACCAAGCGACGTACGAACTCCTCCATGGTCAGCATCTTGATACCTCTGTGCACGACGTCGTTCTGCATATACCTAGGGGCTCGTACGATCAGTCTCAGGCAACGGTTCTGCTGGACTTGTAGCCTTCACTTTTAGTCGAGTAAGAGAGGAGATTGTTTTACGTTCCGTGTCAGAGATGTCAACGTTACCATAATAATCTACTAGATGGCGCTGTACTGCATTCTTATAGTGACCTATTTAATAAAACGTACATGGATGACCTAGCATTGCTCGCAATTTTTTTTTTAATATAAAAAAGTAAAAAGAATCTAGCGGACTGGGCTGGTGTTACATAGATTCGATATGGATAATTATTATAAGCGTCCGCCCGTTCCCAACTGAGCTGTAATTACTTTACAAATAATAGCGTAATTAACCTTTGTTTTGCAGTAGTATTGAAGACATTGCGACATTTATGAAGCTTTTGGATAAAACTCCTTTATTTTTTTGAGATTGCGATTGCGGTGACCTGAAAAGTACTTTTTAGAGAATTTCATCCCCTTGACTATAAATTTCTTCGCAATATATTTTGTAATTATAATTTCAAATCTTTGGTTTAAGGTTATATTTCAATTTATGGAATAGGAGTGCAGGTGTTTTTTCATGTCATCATGGCAATATATACCTATGACTGATCGATATGTTTTTCGTACATAGAGTGTTAAAGGGCTGGAAAGTGTCATGGGCTAACTTTCAATAGTACCTAGAAAGTAGCGATGATGACACAGATAAAGTCGCGGGCAAAAGCTAACATCATATAGAATATTTATTGTTATGTGACAGCGAGGAGCAGGCTTTATTCGTAAGTTCACAAATAGTGTCGGCTGGCATTGCGCCATATCGCGACCCGGGGGACTGGCAAACTGCTAAACTACAATATGCCAACACAATAACGCGGCATCTAACTGTCTACATCGTCACTTTGTAATGTGTATACAGTTGAATTAATGTTATAGTTATACGGAAACGCAATTTTTTATTCTATTTTATTTATATATGGGAAACTAACATGCAGTGTGGTTTCCGGTTGAGTAGGATAGACCACCTTCATTTCTTAGCGATGTTTCGTAAAAGGCGACTAAGTTTAGTTGACCCACGGTGTGGTATTCGGTTGAGTAGAATAGACCACACTCTTTCTTACCGAGGGGTCGTAAAATACGACTATGGTAAGTAGACGTCAGGTCGGCCGGTCGTAAAAGACGTAGCCAAATCAAGTGACAACTTGTTTGTAACATGTGCCAACACACTTAGAGTGGGATAAGGTCAGGAGGATGATGATGTGTTCACAAGCAAACAGTTTAATAAATCATGAAAATTAAATTTAAAAATAATAAAAAAAGAGTTTCCAAGAAATTCCTATACTATATATACTATAACATACTTATTTTAATCTTTCTAAAATATTAATTTATCGAGAGTTATATTTGATATATAGAATGGAGTAATGTTTCACGATGAGATAAAAAATTTTTGGGGTACACTCAATGGCAGCTACTAAAAACCAGCGTTAAGGTTGCCGCGTAAGGCTGACTGGTCTTTAATTTCGTTTTAAATTTTTTTGGTTTCTAATGGGTTTTATTTTTTGGCATATAAACATGTAAACAATAACTAATCTATACAAGAGATTCCATAAGATTGGGTAAAAAAAGTTTTAGCAAAATTTTGAAGTGTAAATTGGTATCTTTAAGAGAAAGAATAAAACCTCAATTCAGCGTGACTGTAAAGATTACTGGTAATTCAGTACAATTAAATTAAAAATTCTTTATAAAAGCGCAAACGACATATTTTCTGGATAAGTTATTCTTTGTTTATTCTTTATTTAGATGTTCAGGCGTAGAATAGCACTAGGCATCCAACGAACGCTCGGCAAGAATTCACATTAAATTCCGGAACGCAATGTCAACCCCATGTCAGGATTCAAATTGGCCCTGTCAAGTGAAGCACGTGCCTCTAAGATGAATGTCTTTTACCTACTTAATATGCGGAAACATCGTGAATTCCGACGATTTACTCAAAACACCCTTTTTAATTAAAATACTGCTTTGTTTCTAATTTTAGAAGAAAAGGAAGTTTTAAAAATGTTCAATATGTTATAGATTACACCTTGATTGATAACCTTTATGAAAAAGCTTCAATAACTAACATACCCAGTAAATATTTAACTCAGAAATTTAATTTCTTGTTTAACTTTTAATTAATTAAAATTAAGATACCTATCAAAAATCAAATATTTAAACCGTAAGAAACATCTCTACTTAATACAATAGCTATTTATAATATATAAGAGTACATTTGCGTATAAATTTCACTTCTTAAGTATCTCCGTTAAACTCATTTTGTTCATAATTTCCTTGCCTTTCCAGATTCTGTCTATATTATTTTTATTCTCTAAATACAGACTCTAAATATAAACTGTCTGTGAAACTAAAACCTTTTTGGAGCGTCACGTCATCGTAAAATATTTATAGTTCGTATTCAAATATAATATTTATTACATTTAAATGCCAACCCAAGAATAACGTGAAATAAAAGATATAAGGCTTGGCCTACATAAATTTAAAAGCAAATTATTTTTAAAAAGGAATCCATTATTAGAGCGTCATAATTCTATGAATAATATATTACAGATGTAAGGTAAAGATTTCGGTGCACACTAATCTTCTTACTAATATTATAAATGCGAAAGTTTGTGAGAATGGATGGATGTTTGTTACTCTTTCACAAAAAACTACTGGACGGATTTGGATAAAATATTTATAGTTTTATAGGTTATACATCAGAATAACATATAGACTACAATTTGTAATGATTTTATGTAATATAAATTTAAATAAATAAGTTAATGTGGCAAACCAAATTCCATGCGAGCGAAGTCGCGGGCAAAAACTAGTAGAATATAAAGAAAGGCAATTAATAAAGAACTTTAATACAGAACAGAAGAGCATTGTTCGAACGATCTCATGGAATCAATTTATTGAATTTCTGGCTATCCTCTTTTAGTGAGAGTTAAAATTAGATAAAATAAATGAGGCACGAGTATAATATGGAAGACGAACATTTTGACGGGAATTACAGCCAGTTCATGAAATTTCCAGATATTAGGCGTTAAATAAGAACAAATTTAATAACATCTTAGAACAGTAAAATTGAACGTAATAATTACAAAAAGATATTGTAATTATTTTCTGAAAACGAATCAAATTCAATATTTAAGTATTGTTCAAAATATGGCTGTCGAATAATATTATTTAATTCATTTTAATACGACTAGATCGTTATTTTTTGCCGTGTGGTGTCCGGCTGAGAAGAATGGACCACCCTCATTTCTTACCGAGGTGTCGTAAAATACGACTAAAGTAAGTTGACGTCAGGCAGACGGCCGGTCGTAAAATATGTAGCCAAATCATCTGACAATGTGTTAGTAACATGTTGTGCCGACCCCACTTAGCGCGAGATAGTGGCAGGATGATGATGACGACAAGATCGTTATTTTTATAAAGACCTCGGAATCAATCCGGGTCTTCTCGGTACCCTGTGAGGGTGCCGGGGTATGGGCCTCGAGGCGAACCTCTTTGCCCGGGCTGCTCCTCGCAGGCCACGAAACTGTGTTAGTATATAATTTATAGAATTACGCTATACTTTGAGGAGGTCCATTATACATAAAAAATATGCCTTTTTTATTATATATAATTCACGATACAAGAAAATCTGTGAAATGCTAAAAGTTGAGTATTAATAATATACACTACAAACTACAACCACTAGCACATAACGCGTTCACTACCACAAATTCCTACAATCGTTTCGCCCTGTAACCGACCCGCAGCATCGTGAGATATGTTCCACGACCATTACACATTCGCCGCTCATGCAGATAAACACAAAAACAGGGACCTGCGCACATACCGACCCACACAAACACACATAACATAATCTTCTACTAGCCTTTACTCAAATGGATCCAATAATATATTCGTATTAAAGTCAGTTAAACTCAGAACCATCGAGATCCTAAGTTTTTTTGGCATTATTTCACGTGATCTTGAGTTGGGTGAACATGTTACAAAATATATAATAATATAAATTTTAATAAACATGATTATAATTAGTAATATTTTGTGCTCAAACGTGGTATTGTTAACGCACTCAGGATATCTTCCAGACAACCTTGAGATTACATTATCATTTTAAATTGAAAATAGCAAAAAAGAGCTCTGAAATCTACAAAGCCTGCTTGATATTGCTGTTGCTGTGAAGTAATCTATATTAAAATATTTTTAATAAACTTTATTAACAAACATGACCGCCGAAATAAGGTAGTTTAATTAGTATTTATTGAAAACCCTCATTTCTTACTGAGGTGTCGTAAAAGGCGACTAAGGTAAGTTGACGTCAGGCAGGCAGCCGGTCATAAAATACCTAACCAAATCATGTGACAACGTGTTTGTAACATGTTGTCCCGATCCCACTTAGAATGGGATAAGAGCAGGAGGAAGAAGTTCTTTTTAATGTACGGCTTTCCTTCCGTTTCAATTAAACAAATTAAAATGAAACGTTTTACTTTATTTTCTAAGCTATCACGTGGTTAGTGAATAGAGCGTCCACACAATACAATATTCATTCTGAAGAAACGTCGTTGAATAGGAATCGTTGAACCCTTAAGGCCCCTGAGATATAATGTAAATTGCAAGATTAACTTTACTGCGTTACATACCCTGCAGCTTTAGTCAGTCTCGAGGTAATATCATAAGAGAAGATTTGCCCTATTTGTGGGAAATGTAATGGAGGGCTGTGAGATTAAGCGAGGAATGGAATTTCTATTAAAAGTTAGCAATCTACATATCAAGTAAAATTGTGTTTGCGTCCGTATTCGTACTAAAATGTTGATACTTACACACAATAATAATCTATACTAATACTAATATATAAAGTTGAAGAGTTTGTTTGTTTGTTTGACCGCGCTAATCCCAGGAACTCCTGGATCTATTTGAAAAATTCTTTGAGTGTACGACAGTCCATTTCTTGAGGAAGGTTATAGACTACATCACATCACGCTAAGATGAATAGGCAAGGAGCAACAGAATTGCAATAAAAATTGCACACAAAATTGTTCCCCTCTAAAAGTTCTAAATAAAAGTCCGCGACAGCATATGTCTAGCTTTTAAGGTTAACACACTTTATCCATAATTAATATAAGTTTCCGGTTTACTCAAACAATAAGACTGCAGTCCACGCGAACGAAGTTGCTTTTAAAAGCTAGTATCGGATAAAGCTTAAACTTCTTAGGAGTATATATAATAAATAAATTAAACAAATGTTTATTCGCATTATTGCTTGTTATATTACTAATTTATTATAATAAATTTTGTAAATATCTTTTTTAATTACTAACATAGGCAATATAATAATAAATAAACAATATTTTTTGTTACTTACGTTATGGACACAATATCTAAATTAAAAATAAGCAATAGAAATCAAATAATATATTATGTTAGATATGATTTGTTGATTGTGACGTACTCGCAAATACAAGTAAACGAACGAACGAAAATACCAGTCTTAATCAGAAAACTACATATGATGAAACGTATTCTTTATATTACGTATTATTACTCTATGATTTCGCCTGGTTATCTGTCTACTCCTTTATTACCAAAACTGATTATTTGAATGTTATTTAGAAACTGAGTTGTCATCTTGTGGACCTCAAAACTCTGATTGAACAACCCTTTGTAAAGTAAAATTTCATCTCGTAAATGAAAACTTAAATTAGTCTCGAAATACCGCCGCAGGGAGATTTACTTGACGATCTGGAATTTAACAAGTTCACAACTTCATGCTCAGTGTGAACTTTCCGAAGAAACGCAATTTAGAAGTAGGATGTAATTGATTATAGCCTATTCATCATTTTGTTCGGTAATACTTTTAGTAAGAAACAACACCGTGAAGTTTTATAATAAGCTTCATCAATACATTCTGCTTATTATTATTGACAGAAAGCTGTAAGAAGTAAAGAAGTAACATTGTCATACATGATTACATAGCTTTCTTGAATAATATCTATGATATCTATGATTCAAACATCATCATTCTCCTGCCCTTATCCCACTCTAAGTGGTGTCGGCACAACATTTTACAAACACGTTGTCACGTGATTCGGCTACGTATTTCACGACCGGCCGCTGCCTGACGTCAACTTACCTTAGTAATCTTTTACGACACCTCGGTAAGTAATGAGGGAAGTCTATTCTACTCAGATACCACACGGCGTATATTCAACAATACAAATAAGGTGGTTCGACTTACAGGCAATATGCTTTATTGTCTAGTAAAGTTTTATGAGATCTTTTTTTTTATCAGGGGAAAAAATCCCTACGGACTTCTGCTTCAAGGCAGGGTATGTGTGACTCGCACGGACTAAAATAACTTCCCGGAAAACTGCAAAATTGGCACGGAATCGCAACGCATTCATTCATGCATTTTATGGGACCTGCGAAACAAAAAATAAACATATAGATTAGGTACCAAGCCGTAATAGCTGAACGAAGGAAAACGTCTCTAAGAAATTGTATATTTGTAGTAAATGCCTGGGTACATATGGGTATGTTATACATTTATGTAGGCTACGAATTCATATTGAATGGGTCTAGGCGTCAATCCAAAAGAAGAAGAATCCAATAGAAAGAAGGAAAGAAGAATTCTCTGTTTATTCTCTACAGTCGAATTCTGAGACTCTTTACAGTAAAAGTTGTTATTTACTTTTTATATACATAACCAAGTCTTCCATGAATCGCCATCCTTTCTTATATATCAGTGGTATAAATTATCATCCGTCAAGATAGGAGTCTAATGTAAATATATGACTGAAATATTTCCTTAGAAAAATAAATATTTTAATACTAAGGATACAATATAAGAAAAATACGATCTTAATATCAATTTTAAATATAAAAGATGAATAATACGTCTTCGTATTATCTAAATTCTAAGTATATGTGAAGTAAGTTGCTAGTGTTCCAAATTGTTATTTGTAGTATTTTAGAAATCCATTCACATATTTCGTATTAATTTAAATTAATATAGCACTATAAGTTGAAATGAAATGAAAATCATTTATTCTGCAGATGTGATACATAACACACACACATATACATAAATATATTTATATATATATATATATATATGTATATATCTACAAACTAAACTTAATTTCAATGTATGTAGCACAGTGCAGAAAAGGCCTTAGTTCAGCATAATACTGTGTGCCTCAAAGTTGCATAGTTTATTGTTAGAAGAGCAATTCTTATATAAAGTTTAAAAGTAATCCTACCACATTTCATCTTAGACAAACATTCAAATTTCCAAATAGCATATTCCACTGTTCAGGTGTCGTTTATAAAAGTAAAGGAAAAAAGTTGTATGTACACAGATACGAATAAATACAACGTCAATATGTTGGATTGCATTCAAAGCTTATACCGAACTTTATATATCAACATTAAAAGCTTTTATGGAAGTGAAATGAAAGGGGGCATGATACCACATACGATTCACGGCTTTTAAATGCCTGAATGGAGTGGCGGTGGGAGATCTGTAATATTTGAGCTATATATTTTCTACGTAGCGTTACCACTTATCCATGGAATGCATGTTTTATAAATCCCACATAAATCTTCTCAAGACTTATGTTGATGAAATTGAACGTTTGAACGTGTATACTTTTGATATTAGGAGAAGAAAACCTACGAACGTGCTATATGCTTAGTCTCTTAAAGATAAACAGATAACAGACAATCATACAATTTGGGGTCCAAGATGTAAAAAGATAAAAATGGGGCCAATTAATAGCTTAATAAACTATTCCTCAAAATTTACCCGATTTTGTGAATCTATAGCAGACTTATAAAAGATTTAGTAAAAGTGAGGTAATGAACTTCTTATATAATAAACAATTATGGCATATTTATAGTTTAGACAAGGCAGCAAATAGTAACGTAAACACGATAGTAATAAAACACGAACAATTCATCGATTTCTCAACAAGTATAAAGTTTAACTTTATAAATCTTTATAATAAAAAAATATTTAACAATAAAATATTAAAACTGTTAATAATTTATTTTATATTCTTATCTAATAATTATTTATATTGAAATAATCATGTTATCAACGCCATCTTTGTTGTATTTGTAAGTATTCCTTTAATCGTTAATCGATTTTTGTAATCGATTCTTTGTGCTCAACCCATTTTTAAAGATTTTTTATTTTCCAGATTGCAAATAGCGATATTTTTTTATCTTTTGAAACACAAAAATATATCGCTTTTTTCAAGGCATACCTCAACCTATTACAACGCCGTGTAGTATCCGGCAGAATAGAATAGACCACCCTCCTTTCCTATCGAGGTGACGTAAGAGGCGACTAAGGTATGTGCCGTGTGGTATCCGGCTGCATAGAATAGACCACCCTCATTTCTTACCGAGGCGTCGTAAAAGGCGACTAAGGCAAGTTGACGTCAGGCAGGCGGGCGGTCGTAAAATACCTAGCCAAATCATGTTACAACATGCTTAATACATGTTGTGCCGATCACACTTAGAGTGGGATAAGGGCAGGAGAATGATGATGATCTCAACCTATTACAATTGGGCCCAAAAGTTTCCGTTTCCTTTACATTTGTAGTTTTTCAGACAGAGTTTCTAGAACAGTTGTTGTTTGTATAAATACAATACAATATATTGTATTAAGATCAAGATTAACAAATAATGTAAAGATATAATATAAATGATACTTATTTACTTGGGACTAAGACGATATCATGTATGTATGTATAGTCTCGTGCGTGCGCGCTCGGCGAACGGACGCGTATTGTTATGCTCACGTAGTCGCTGCGCTTATCGTAAGAGACTAAAGTTCGCCAGTTTCGGTTTCCGCCCCTGCACCTCTGCCCCCGACGACAGTTGTACTCGCCGCGACCCATGTCGCGGCTTGAGGAAACGGTCGGCAGAGCATTGCGTGCACCTGCTTCGCCGAAGCTGTTCGGATACAGCGATCTATACCGCCTTTCATTGGAAAAGGTGACTGTAGACGTGCTCACAGTGACACCGCCGTCCTTCTTTCCCACGCGTGTGTAGCCTCCCTCCCCGCTCGCGGGCGCTTAGCTGGGCCTCCCCTAGGGGTCTCACCCGGCTGGGTTGCACGCGCCGAGGGCGTGCGGAGATACACTCGCCGAGAAGTAGGCACACTATAGCACACTGCTCGCACGAGTAAATCGTGCAACATGTCCGGCAGGGGGGAACCCCCCCCTAAGGACCAACGGATCAGAGGGGAGCGCCCCGCTTTCCCCCGTGCAGTCATAAGACGCGACTTGCGGGAGAACACTGTCGCCCCATTCGCGCCGATAGCACCACCAGCGGCAACACCAGCACCCAGTCCCCGCTTCCGGCCGATAGCCGGCGAGCGAAAGTCGCCGGAGTCCGCCGCTTATTTATTCGCCGCCGATGTATCTGAGCATACAACGGGCGTCGATGCCTCGAAGCGACCGCGCGACGACGACTCATCACCCGGGTCACAGGAAGGTGAAGACAAGCGTCCGAAGACGGACCAAGTGCCGACACCCTCACCACCACCACCACCACCACCTGTGGAATCTACGGGTTTGAGAACATACACCCGGCAATCAAAACCACTGCTTCCCCAGCCAGAGGAAGTAGCAAGAGGGCAGACCCAAATTGTTAGTGCGACGCAGGGGTCCGACAGTTGGCCTCGTGATTCCACGAGCTATGCTGGTCTGGCATCGCTGTCCCTAATGGTGACTTCACGCCCTTCCTCTCCTCAGGCAGGGCCGTCTGGCTACGCCACAGCCGCCGCCGCGCCGCCTTCGCCTCGAGCGCTGGAACAGCGCCAGGCTGAACAGCAGCGCCTGCTGCAACAACCACCTGGAACAGGACCGAAACCGGCAAGGTCGGAATACCCACCTATCACCGTGGAGTGCTTCCCTAACTGGACGAAGCACTTCAGCGTCATCAGGGAAAAACTCGGCCACGCACCCAACGCCCGCCCGATGGGTAAGGGGGTGCGCTTTATCCCCAAGTCGGCAGAGGAGTTCCGGGTCCTTCAGCGTTACCTAATAGACGCCGCTAAGCAGGAACCCAATATAGCGTGGTTCTGCTATAGCCCAGCCTCGACACTGCCCTCCAAGGTAGCCATTAAAGGGCTACCGCAAGAAACCCCGCCTGAAGAGGTCGTTACGGCGCTTCGCACCCTCGGATACCCGGCCGATCGGGCAAGGGCCATCCCGCCGGTCAAAGGACGGCATGGTTGCACGTTTTTCGTGGAACTCGAGCACCTGACCCACGAAGAGCTCGGTCACCTGTATCGTGAGACCGAGCTTCTGTCGATGCCCGGCCTCATTATCGAGGCCTGGAAGGGTGGACGCGGACCACCGCAGTGTCACCGCTGCCAGCAGTTCGGTCATGCATCGGCGAATTGCCATCGGCCGCCTAAGTGTGTCCGCTGCGCAGGCGGCCACATATCGCAAGACTGTAACAGGGCTCAAGAGGACGCACCGACGTGCGCTAACTGCGGAAAAGCGCACACGGCACGAGATCGCAAATGCGCCGTCTTTCGCAAAGAAGCGCGAAGACGGGGAATAGACATCGCGCCTCCACGTCCTAACGTGCAGAGGAGGAAGGTAGTGCAACATCCCCCTCCAACCATTGCACCAGCAGCCCCAGTACCAGCTACCTCCGCAGCACCTGCCGCACGAGACGCTTCCGGCCCCACCGCACCGCGCATCTCAGCTCCGACGCCCGCGGTGTATACTGCCGGGTCAAACAGGCCTAGTACTGCGTATCCGGTAGAAGTAACGCGCAGGCTTGAGACGGAGCTGCCGCCGACTACTCTGCAGCCACCGGCAAATATTCCGACAGCTAGGGGGGCGCCGCTGGCGAAGAAAAGGAACCGACGCAAGCGCAGGCAACCGAGGCCCGCTAACATTGCGCCCGCCGCCGCGTCCACACCGCAGCCTAGACCGCTAACACAAGCATTGCCGATGGCACCTCCAACAACTGCCGCGGCGCCGAGAAGCCACGGCCTCATAGAAACCCCACTGGAGCCAATTCCGGCACCAGGAGCAACGGTCGCTCCACTACCTTACTCACATGACTCGGATACAAATAATATTATCCGAGCCATCATAGAAGCCCTGATGGCAGCGCTGACGACATACATGCGCACCAAGGACTTCGTCAGCGCCATATCAGCAGCAATTAGCCGTATTGGTCAGACGTACCAATGATGATCAAAATTATGTATTGGAATCCAGGCGGCATAAGAGGTCGCGTCCGCGAACTCACGCTACTCGCCCAGTCGCAGGATGTACACGTCATTCTCCTGGGCGAAACAAAACTCACCAACAGCGTGGACCTATGTGTGCCCAACTACTTTGTGTACCGGCGGGACGAGATCTCCCCCAAGGGACACCCCTACAGAGGTACGGCCGCCCTTGTGAGGAGGGACGTTATACATGAAGAGTTGGTACACACACCGTTCGTGAGCACTCGTACGCAAGGTGTGCGAATTAGCGTGGGGCAGGACGAAGTTCACTTGTATGCCGCCTATAAACCGCCTGGATTGACTTTCTGCAGCACTGATGTCGAGACAATTTTCGAGCAGCACAGTCCCACACTGATCGTGGGGGATTTTAACGCGAAGCACCACGCTTGGGGCTCGCGTATTATCTCCCCGGCCGGAAGACAGCTGCTCGAGGATAGCGTGCGCGTTGGATACGGAGTGGTGGGTCCTGGAGCGCCGACCCACATCCCGTCAGATCACCGACTGCAGCCGGATGTACTGGATATAGTGCTGCATCACGGACTGGACTTTCCGTTCGATATAGAAGTTTTATACGACCTGGACACACAACACCTACCTGTTCTTATCACCCTCGCCACTCAAGGAGGACATCTAGTGCCTCGCCCCCCTCGCACCCGTGTAAACTGGGAGCGATACACCGCTGCACTTGCGGGGCTAGAGCTAGTAGGTCCCCTGTCGACTCCAGCTGAAGTCGAGGAGGCAGCCGTTACAATCAGCCAAAGGATACAACAAGCCCACATGTCAGCTACCACCGCCTATGACAGCACCCAAGCTTCCAACAGACGTGACCTACCAAGCTCGCTCCGACACATGTTGCGGCGGAAACGTGCCCTTCGTCGCCTCTGGGCCCGTACCCGCTGCCCTAGGGTGAAGAGTGATCTGAACAGGATAGCAGAGAGGACGGCGAGTGCGCTCGTGGCTCTCGATGAGGTGCGATGGGAGCACACTATCGATCGAGCATCCGAGCACGACACCACCCTCTACACTCTCTGTCGTAAATTAACCGGAAAGGACACCCCCGTTTACCCGTTGCTGGACCCAACGGGTAAAAGGATTTATCCAGCGAAGGATCGGGCCGAGATCCACGCTGATCACCTGGAGAGGACTTTTATACCGAACGAGACAAACACTAACAACATCAATGTCGTTCGGCATCATGCGGCGATCCAGACGAGACTGGAAGAATTCCGGATGGCCCCAACACCGCCGCTCCGGGTTGAGAACTTTATCTCCCCGTTCGAGCTGCGGTCGGTTATCTCCCGCTTAGTTAGACGGAAGGCACCAGGGCCAGACGGCATCACTAATGCCGCATTGATGCAGCTGCCTCAAGAGGGTCTCGCAGCGCTCACGAGGCTCTTCAATGGAGTACTCCGGACCGGCCACTTCCCCGAGGTGTGGAAGATGGGGAAGATTGTAGTGCTTCCCAAGCCAGGAAAAGACCGACGCCACCCAGCAAGCTACCGACCCATCACCCTGCTCTCGCACATCGCCAAGCTGTTCGAGCGTCTACTGCTACGCAGACTAGCACCTCACTTGCCCCTTAGAGAGGAGCAGTTCGGGTTTCGCGACAGCCATTCAACGACGCTCCAGCTGGCGAGAGTCATTAACCACTTGGCCAGCGAGAGAAACAGACGGCACTACACCGTCGGGGTCTTTCTCGACATGGAGAAGGCCTTCGATAGAGTGTGGCACGCCGGACTCCTGGTCAAGCTACTGGAAACAACCACACCGCCCGCGCTTGTGCGAGTACTGGCGTCCTTCCTTGAAGATCGGAGTTTCTTCGTGTCAGTCGAGGGAGCGAATTCCAGGCCACGCCCCATCCGAGCCGGAGTACCCCAGGGCAGTTGTATATCGCCGCGCTTATACGCGGCGTATACGAACGACATCCCTACCCTCCGCGATTATTTGCGTGAGGGGGAAGAAGACGTACTACTGTCCCTTTATGCTGACGACAGTGCGTTTTTCGCGTCGTCCTATCACCAAATCGTCGCAACCAACCGTATGCAGCGTCTGCTGGATCTTTTGCCAGAGTGGCTGGACATGTGGAGGATGGCCGTCAACGTGGGAAAGACCGCCGCCTTACTGACCAGTCACTCCAAGCCACTACGTCAACTCACTCTGCGGGGTCAGAACGTAGAGTGGAAGACCTCAGTTCGGTTCCTGGGGTGTAATATCGACCGCAGCCTGCAAATGGTACCCATGGTTAACCATGCGGTGGGCCAGGCTGCGGCTGCCAGGTCGAAGTTACACACCCTGTTCACATCCCGTCTGTCAACGAAGACCAAGCTGAGAGTCTACGGTGCCTACGTTCGCTCGCGTTTGACGTATGCGGCACCCGCCTGGTACGCGCTGTGTTCAGCGTACCAGAGGCGAAGACTCCAGATCCAACAGAATCGCTGCCTACGATTGATTCTCGGAGCTCCGAGGTACGTGCGGAATGACGTTCTGCACCGGGACACCAGGACGCCGACCGTGGAGGAATTCGTCCGCATGCTTGCGCGTCGAGTGTTCGCGCGAGCGGATCACAGTGCGCATGTACACCTCCACGGAATAGCTCCGCTGCATGCCCGTCCACCTGAGGGACGTCCATTACCTCGTGAGCTTCTGCGGTCGCCCGCACCGCTAGACGCGGAACTGAGCGACGAACAGGACGACGCGAACCTGAACTAGACACCCCACCGGACTGACTACACCCCCGGATTTGATACCACACGGATACGACACCCATGACGCGAACGATAGGACACTTTCGCTCAAGACATATCCCCCACAGGCTTAAGTCATTATGCTTAAGCCTAGGCCAACAGGTCTGAACAAACAACCAGGCGTAAGGCCTGCGAGGAATGGCCCGGGTAAGGAGGTACGCCTCGAAGCCCGTACCACACCGTCTTCGGGCGAGTGAGAAGACCCCTACTGTACTGTACCGATTTTTGTAATCGATTCTTTGTGCTCAACCCATTTTTAAAGATTTTTTATTTTCCAGATTGCAAATAGCGATATTTTTTTATCTTTTGAAACACAAAAATATATCGCTTTTTTCAAGGCATACCTCAACCTATTACAACGCCGTGTAGTATCCGGCAGAATAGAATAGACCACCCTCCTTTCCTATCGAGGTGACGTAAGAGGCGACTAAGGTATGTGCCGTGTGGTATCCGGCTGCATAGAATAGACCACCCTCATTTCTTACCGAGGCGTCGTAAAAGGCGACTAAGGCAAGTTGACGTCAGGCAGGCGGGCGGTCGTAAAATACCTAGCCAAATCATGTTACAACATGCTTAATACATGTTGTGCCGATCACACTTAGAGTGGGATAAGGGCAGGAGAATGATGATGATCTCAACCTATTACAATTGGGCCCAAAAGTTTCCGTTTCCTTTACATTTGTAGTTTTTCAGACAGAGTTTCTAGAACAGTTGTTGTTTGTATAAATACAATACAATATATTGTATTAAGATCAAGATTAACAAATAATGTAAAGATATAATATAAATGATACTTATTTACTTGGGACTAAGACGATATCATGTATGTATGTATAGAAAAGAGAATCTCAATAACTCTGTAATTGTCAAGGATTTGAAGGATATAAGACTAAGCGTTTGTATGAAAGTATTAAGTGGCAATATAAGTCATCAGCAAAGACATTAAAGACCCGTTTAAGTTATTACAGCACATTAATTCCGCAACACGAATCGGGTCCTTCATTTATCAAACAGCCAGAAATTCTTAGTTTCTTGTAATTTATTTACTAAATTCTTAAATCGATGAAGTCTATGAGGTGATATGTTGTTTTAATTACCGTTTCCCATGATCGTGGTACAGAAGATATGAAAAGGAATATGATGATAAGGTTTAACATGTGTTTTTGAAAAAAAGTTAAGGATATCCCTAAAATTGGAACAAATAATTTAGGACAAAAAAGAAATTAGGAAAAATTTTGAGGGGTCATCAGAGCAGTCGTAGCATCTTATTCAAACATTTTCTTAAAAATGTTAGAAATTTAAAAGAGGTTTATTTGTAATTTCTTTATTGCACAAAGATAACATTAATATAATTTAATAGTAAGAAAAACAAAATAATGCGCAACGGCGGGTTTATACCGGAATCGGAATCTCATCCAGACAAATTAAAGCCTTAAATTAAAGAAAAAAGAATATTATCTGAAGTTAATTAATATTATTCAATATATAATAGATGAATAATTAATTAAATATGTAATATATATACCAATAAATAAATATAAATATAATAATATAGATAATGAATAAAAAGAAACAATAAAAAGTGGTCATTACACATATCATTATATAATCAATAAAATAAATACACACTATGATTATAATATGTGTTTCATTGTTCTATCTGCTTTTATATTAATTTATATAAAAAATTTAATTTTATATAAAAAATAGAGCAATATATCTAATAAATAGAGCAGATAAAGTGTAATACACTTGGTAGTCTTCTTTAGTCAAAAAGATTTCAATGATGACATAGCATCCATCCTTCATCAGTATCCAGTTTTATCGTTTATTATAAGAATAAATTGTGGTGGCGGTGGTGGATATTTGTACATGTGTTTTACGAATGCATGTATTAGGTATGAAAACGGATAGTCCACTCTACATCTAGTATTAAATATTTTATCTATTTATGTACTCGCTTTTTATAGCAAACTAATTTCATTATTACTTATATATTAGAAAGCTTTGCAAAGTAACGTCTAATTCTATAAAAAAAATCGTCATCTTAGCAAAGTTTGGTTTCGTCCTGAGAAAATTCGAGTACGATAGCGCTTCCAATTCTATCAATTATTTAAACAAAATTTTTTTTTTGTTTCTTGACGTCTCCCGTTGTTAGTACGATTTAGGCCGCACAACATGTTTGCCTGTGAGAATTGTCTTACACGAGTATGTACCCTACTGTAGATAAAGATCGATATAATTTTCTACAAAGTACATAATATGATTCAGGTATGATTTTACTTATACGTTATGAGAAGTTTATCTTTACGCCGTATAATCTCTTCAGACCTTATTGAACTTCATTTTTTTTACATTTATGTAATAGCTTCATGAATATTTAGGCTTTGGTAATTTATCCACACTATAATACACTAATATTACCTTATAAAATATGACACGTTAAAATATCCGAACAAGGTAAATTTAACACGTATATGGTTAATTTTTGACACGTTATTTACTGTATGGTAAAAGAGCACACGCAAATCCCCAAAGGCCACAGTTTTTTACCTGGTTACGTTAAAATGACATGGTTGAATATATAAGGTGGTAGAATATTAAATTAAACAAGAAAACTCTAAAGTAATATTGGTATCCGGCTGAATCACCCTATGGCCGCCTGTCTGACCATCCTCATCTCTTACCGAGGTGTCGTAAAAGGCGACTAAAAAAAGTTGACCTATCGTGTGGTATCTGGCTTAATAGAATAGACCACCCTGATTTCTTACCAAGGTGTTGTAAAAGGCAACTAAGTTGACATCAGACAGGCGGCCAGTCATAAAATACTTAGCAAAATCGTTCAAAAACATGCTTATTATGTTGTGCCGACCATTAAAATGGGATAAGGGCAAGAGAATACGTATATTATATAAGAAAACACTAAAATAATACTTATAAAGTTTGAAGAGAGCTATTTACTTTCTACTCAGTTTTGTAAGTGGGGTTTACAGCTAGTAAATAAGTAGATTTAAACGTCACGAATATTTCAACGAATATTCAATTATATATGTCTATTGATAATTATTATCATCATCTTCTGTTTGATTCTCTTCAAGAGGATCATTAATCCGTGTGTGACAATTCAGAAATGTGTATGTATAAATTAGAAAATACATTAGTGTTGTCTTGAAAGGACAACCGCATTAACTGTTGTCTTAAGTCCTCTATACGATTTGCATACCTTTTGATTTTTATTTTAATCGTAACCATAATTATAATCACACAATTATACATACAAATAGTATAATTATACATATAGTGATGTATAATTATACCATAATTATACATCCCTGTATATTCAATAAAATTATAAGATATTTTAACCCTATGAAAAGTCCCTAACAACAAATTATACAAAAAACATCCTCATTATAATTGTATTATTCACTGCTCTCAAAATGCCCGCAGAATGTTGAAAAGGCTTTCAAAGTAAAGCGAAATTAGCTGTTAAACATCTGCGGCTACCCTCGTTGGACTTAAATGAATTAAGTTGTAACAATTTAATTTCATTAATTTGTGTTACTAAAATTTCTGACTGTAATAATCATAATTGTAGTAAAATATGAATTTAATGTTATTAATTGTTCAAGTTTGTCGTGATTAAAATATATATTTTAAAATTATTATTAGAAGTTATCTTACCCCATCGTGTGGTATTCGGCTGAGTAGAATAGATCACCCCTCTTTCTTACCGAGGGATCGTAAAATACGACTAAGGTTAGGTAAGTTAAAGTCTGATCGTAAAACGTAGCCAAATCATGTGACAACATGATTATAGCATGTTGTGCGGACCCCACTTAGATTGGGATAGAGAATGATGATAATAATAATATACCTAGACAGAAATCCCACATCTCTTTCATTCTAATACTTAAAAGACATAAACGGATTTCGTATTTTACATACCAACGATATCATTAAGAATTTGATCCCTTCATTTCAATTTTGGCAAATATTCCAAAATCCCCTTTTGCGAGATTACCTTTGAGTAACTTAAGCCCCAGAGAATGTAGCATTATAAAGGTAATAATAGTAATTTAGGTGGCTCCAATTACCAAGGATTCTAAGCGATTCGCAACTCTTTGTTGCCTCATATTGAACGAAGGCTAATAATATTGTTAAAAAAGTTAATATTGCTTCACTTAAAGGTAAATTTTATTATTTAGTATTTCTTTTATTCATGTTTAGTTATTGTTTATATGAATTTTCTGTTAGTCCAGCAAAAATATTTTCTATTTGGTGATTAAAATATACATCGCAAAGTATCAATATGCTTATTATGTATTAGGTTAGGTGTATTAGTAACTGTCTAAGATATATGTAGAGCAAATAGATTGAAAAACAAACTTTAATTGTAAAGTATCATCCATTTAGTATCCCATCACTAGGCTAACACTTTTTTTTATAGAGGATATATTAAGGATATTGTGGTATCCGGCAGAATAGAATAGACCACCCTCCGTTCTTACCGAGGTGTCGTAAGAGACGACTAAGGTATGTGCCGTGTGGTATCCGGCTGCATAGAATAGACCACCCTCATTTCTTACCGAGGTGTCGTATAAAAACCTAGCCAAATCGAGGCAGGAGAGTGATGATATTAAGGATATTAAACGAGGGGTAGTAATCTAGAGGGGGCTATTAAAGATAGAAACACTAATTAAACCCTAATGAACACTAATGAAACCTTAATGTGTGGTTAATCTGGCTAAAATATACGGCACAAATAATAAGATAATACCTGCAAATAACACTAGATAAAGTTTAAATTGCTGTTGTTCGCTGTACGTGTGCCTAATATAATTACTTCTTCATTATAAAGAGCCGTGTATGAACTCGGCTTTAAAGACAATTACATCAGCTTTGTAAGTTTTAGATATAACTAGCTGTAGGGCCACGTGATGCTGTGGCTCAGTCTGGTTTCGAATTCCCCTCGAAACAGTTAAAAAAGTCTGATCGCCACAAAACTTTACAGGATCTTCCACTATGTCATCCTACAGATTTTCTGATAATTATATTAAAATGAGTCCACTCGTTTCGGAGTCTATAAAGGGCACACAGACAAATATTCAGTTTTATATATAACATAAATTGATAATATATTTTTCAGTGCAGCAAAACATTATAAAAATAAACACACTTTAACTCTACCTAACTATCTTTTATATATCTGCTACAAAAACATGACTTTTTTCTCGCTTCATAAATTTCATAGGCTTTCTAGTAAGTTAACGAAAACTCCCGTGTAGCCGCGAATCTCGTTCCAATAAAACAAACGGCATTTTACTTTCCATGGTCATATTCCCAGCCGTCGCTAAGACGTCGCTTTAGTCACCGCCGTTGGTGGTCTCACAAATACCGACATTAATAGACCTTTATTCGCTTTGGATTCTGATTTATATTCGGATTTTTGCGCTCATAACCATGAAAATTTCAAAACGGCAACCTAATTTTGTCATCATCCTCCTGCCCTTATCCGGCTCTAAGTGGGATAAGGGCAGAAGCATGAACAGGAGTACCCTCATTTCTTACCGAGGTGTCTTAAAAGGCAACTAAGGTAAGTTGACCCACCGTGTGGTATCCGATTGAGTAGAACAGACCACCCTCTATCGTACTGCGGGCTCGTAAAATTTGACAAAGGTAAGTTAACGTCAGGCAGGCGGCCGGTCGTAAAATACGTAACCAAATCATGTGACAACATATTTGTACCATGTGCCGATCCCACTTAAAGTGGGACAAGAGCAGGAGGATGATGATGTTTTAATTTTGTGCCTTTTGTTATTATAGTATCAAATTCCACTGAATTACCTGCTGGAGTCATAAAACTTCCTTTCTTCTAGCATTGGCGTTATAGAGAATTAATTTTTATTTGTCATTAGATAACAAACGGCACAGCAGCATTACTTCCTGCAATCTTTTTGAGGTCATCTGCTCATCTTCGCATTTACGACGGTCTCCGTCAATAGATCTTCTGATCCAATTTGGCCTTTCGAAAGTCTGAAGTCCAACGACCATGGGTTTGTCGAACTGTATGCCTCGCCTACAGCCAATTTAAGTTTGAATTTCTAACGTATTAGAAGTGAAATGTTCAGTCATGTCAGCTGCCAAACTAACACTCAAATGTGCTGAGTGTACCAAGTTTCTGGATCATAATTAATTTACAGATTGCATGGGCGAAAATCATCATCTTTATTGAAGTTCTATTCTGAATATATTCGAAGTAGTATATTCACATAGTTACATAATACAAAAGATTTCGAGTAGATTTATTTTATTTGTTTATTTATATGAGTTTTTCACGTTCTTCTTCAATCTTCGTTTTCACTACGCTGGGCTATAATACTTTTGGATGGTTTTGCAAAAATTTTACAATTCACAGTAAATGTTTAAAAGAAACCGCGATAGCGAAATGGTGAGTATCCGTAAGCCGTACTAGAAAATCATAGGTTCAAATCCCGGGCAATAAAATCATACAATCTCAATTGTTACTTATTATGTTTTTTTTTATAAAAATAAAAGTTATTCGTGCACAATTAAATATATGTCTCAGATAGGTTACAATAAAATTTATCAATTGAAGACGATACCCTAAGTATTAAACTTAAAATTCAAAAACGGATTTTTGTTAGTCCGTTTTGGTGATTTTAGAAAATTTAAACATTTATTTAGTTTTCAAAATAACTTTATTATTCTACAAGACTGATTGTCTTAAATCGTGAATAAATAAGCTTTATTCTAAGCCCTCACCCTCAACAAAGCTTATTCAGATGAGTCCATGCGGCTGAAAGCTATTGAGGATAGTCGCCGAGTAAATTGACGTATCAACAGAGAAACCAAGTTAAGCTAACAAGATTTTGCTTGATGGTAAAATCCGGTATTATTTTTGGAAATTTTAGATTTGAAATAAGAAAATAATTTGTAATAAAATATCGACTATCATAGATGATATCGAAATATTTTCAAAATTTTCCATAGCGCTGCTGTTATAGCACAAGATACTTTAAGGCCAAAGAATTTTTTAATTTTGTTATTCAACCGCAGAACAAATACAAAGTTTTGATAAAACTTTGACAAAAGATTGATGACCAAACGCTAGTCGTGCTAAATCCAAAATTTTAGGGTCCGGAGCTAGTTGCATTAATAGGTTTGAATTTTTTATATCATTTGTAATATTTTTATCCTTATTATCTCATACAACCCTTCAAGATTACTAACTATCAATTTGCAGTATAGTCTATGGTTGTATAGACCATTAGACCGTTCTTCTTATTATTATTTAGCTGAGGAAGTTAGATCAATCGGCTTTGCTTTATGTGTTCATTGAACCGATTACCTATGGGTGGCCATTAATATGTTGAACTATTATTACAAGTTACATTTGATACAAGCTTTAGCCAGATTTTAAATCTCTATTTGGTGTATGTATTGAAATCAGTTCTTGAAGTTGAATTTAAGGTTAGCTGTATTAAAATCGGTAATTTATTTATTTGTATTAAACATTAGTGACAAAACTTTTCAATATGTAGATTTCTCAATAAAAATTAATAATACTCATCATTCTCCTGCCCTTATCCCACTCTAAGTGGGGTCGGCACAACATGTTACAAACATGTTGTCATATGATTTGGCTACGTATCTTACGACCGGCCGCCTTGCTTGACGTCAACATACCTTAGTCGCCTTTTACGACACCTCGGTAAGAAATGAGGGTGGTCTATTCTATGCATCCGGATACCACACAGCATTTACCTTAGTCGCCTCTTACGACACCTCGGTAAGAAAGGAGGGTGGTCTATTCTATTCTGCCGGATACCACACGGCTAATAAAAAATAAAATAAACAGTATGATTAATTTAATAAAAATTAATAACACTGTTGTAAATATTTTTGTCAATCTTTGTACAGCTTACTTATATTACCTACATTCTACTATAACTCTTTGATAGCCCTGCGTGAGAGTTTATTTTTAGTATTTAAAAGGTTAAAGTTCAACAAAACTTTTGTAAATGGTAATTTGGATCGTTGAACCGTTTATTCCACAAAGTAGGCGCTGTTTGGAGGGTAGGGGGATTACATTCATCAGCTTATACAGTTTCACCGAATATATATAGTCGCTATATATTACTCACGATATTGTTTAATGTTATGAAGTTACGAGGAGGCACGTGAATATATTAACAGAAAGTAGTTTTTTTATTTTTATAATGGTTTCGATTAGAGCTGTATAAGTTTTGTGTAAGATTAGTTTGTAAACGTATTCATTAGGTTGAATGTCGATCCTTCGGAAGCAAACTGTATATGACTTCCATTGATATAACTTGAGTAGTCTAAGACGATAGGCAACGAAAGTTACTGCTGCAATTATTATCATCATTATAAAATAAAGTCTCCAAAGCTATATGTCATTGATTTTCTCAAAATCTATGAAACGGTTTTTTTTACGATTTTCATTAAACAGTGGTGTAGTTCTTCCGAAAGGTTTAGGTTTATAGAAAATTACCGTTTTATGTAAATTGTGTTCAAGAGATCGAGTATTTTCGAGGTTGTAAAAAAACTCGTCTGATGGGTGCTTTACTCGTGTGCACCGTGAAAACCCGTCGAGAAATACTTAAGAAATGTACTAGAGAACTTTAAATCTACAAAAATACTGCAATAAAGTCAGCGATAGCATGTCTCTATCTCTTAACTGACAATAACTATTTTTATGTTAAAAAAAATTATTTAGCTTTTTTATTAAAACTAGATGCGCTGATACCAAGAAGTGAGGCCGTGTGACTCGAGAAGTACACACGTTTAAAATACAGGCAGGTTCCGATGAGTATTTCTGTTAAAACTTGGGCGTATGCCTAATTGATAATTGCAATTTATACACGCTTTTTGGTGAAGAAAACATCTTGAGGAAACACTCACACACTGTATTTCTCTAGAGAATTCTCGGGATAAGTGTAAGCAACCAATCAGTATTGGAGCAGCGTGGTAGGTCTAAGCTATAACCTTTCTGTCCAAAAAAGAAGCGGAGGCCTATATTCAGCATTGGGATAGTAACGTGCTGTTACTTTACTTTACTAAAATAAAATCGAAAGCGATACGACTATAAAATTGCGGCCAGCGAAACAAATTAATATGAAACCGAAAGGCGAGGTCAGCTCACTTGTCCGTTTGACAGCAATTAAGGGGACGATATTTGCGGCCGGTGTCCAGTGTCAGTGTGACGCGGCTTAACGAGATATCAGACGATTAGATTAGATTAGTCTGCTATATTAAAAACTTATGCGGCTTTAACAATTTCCGGTAGTTAAAAAATTTATTTTACTCCCTTGTTCACAAAGCTTTTAGAGGCTTTTATTACTTAATTATTTCTTACGAGTTTCACCTTGTTACACTTGTTTGTGGGCAAAATAAATGGTGGGGGTTGAACCTATAACTATGCTTACTTGGATGATGCATGGTTTTGCGATTTTGTCGTGAATTCTACCTCGTGATGATGCTTCGGTTGCGGGCCGAAACAAGTGTTGAGTTTGAGATAGTGAATATGTGCAGTGCTTGTGTATTGTGGTGGAGGGTATAGATATCATCCGGTACCCTGGGCCCAAACCCGCTAGGCATGATACCTAACTATAAACTGATGTATTAATAATTGTAAGGCCCAGTTTTGTATTGTTTATTCATCATTATCAGAAAAATCGCAAATATCAAAAACCTTTTAATAAATTACAAAGTGATAAAATATTTTACATAGTTATTGCGTCGATATAGCTTATGAATAATCTGGATGGACTTGTAGCTAGTTAGGCTGACCCGATAGAATAAGACGTGATCATAACTGGCTTCATAAAATATATTAATAAAGTGTTATTAATTAAGTGCAGATTGATAGGTACATATCCCTAGAATTCTCTAAAGATATGCAGGTTTCCTAATTAAGTTTTCGTTGACCAAAAAGCGTGTGATAAATTGCAATTATCAATTATACACATAAGTTTTAACAGAAAAACTAATTGGTGTCTGCCCAGGGTTGGAACTCGCAACTACTCTAAAGAGTCACACGGTCTCACCGCTGGACTATCACAGATTCTTAAATATATTAATGGTAGAAGCTAAACCTAACATATATTAGTAGCTACTTTTAAATACAAAGAGCAAATGAATATGATTTAAACATTTACTTTCTATTATATTATTCTACTATGAAATTTGATATAGTCTAACTTTATTGCGACTCAAAATTTGCGCAATGTACATTCGAGTCATAAAATTAGATTTACTTCGTACGTAGCTAACAAAATTGGATTCATAAAATCTCGTAACGTCGTTGACCCAAATGCACCGAAGCCTGGCATATTTGGGGACAAAATTGTTTACTCTAAGCGAATCCATCACGGTGCCTGTTATGATATGATTTAGGATAGCAATAAAATACGACGTTTAATGGTTCTATAATTTTACGAGAGTTTCCGCAACGTTTTATTATCAGCACGTAATTTACGGAGTAAAATTCAGAATGATCTGTTCATATTATTTCAGGCTGTAATTAAATATATGTCTTGTTATTTAACACACTTTTTCTTAATTATATTTGTTGTATTCATATCTCAAAGGTAGAAATTTAATGTATATAAAAAAATATACGTATAAAGTATACTTATACACCCATTGTTGAAAGAGCGGAACTACGTGTAAGCGTAAGAACGTAAAAGAATCATGATTACTAAAGATTGAACACGCAGAGTGCGAAGATAATAAGTGTGAGACGAATATTAGTATTCTATTGGACTCATTGTTATTTAATCATGTAGTTACTGAACGGTTTTCGGTGAAGGAAAAATTTATAATGGAGCCTTCATGTTCCTAATAAATTCCTGCGCCGCTTGTCTATACAATCTTACCTCTTTCCTTAATCCTATCTTTCTCTCCAAAACGAGAATATTTATCGAGTAGTGTAGATAAGTATTAGTAGATAATAAAAAAGGCTATTTATTTTTTGTATCAGAAAATAAAAGATACTCTCAAGTTATCACCGGATTAGTCCCGTTAAAATGACAAAGAGATTTGGTGTCTCCTTGTATCTGTACTAACTATGTTGTCTAAATCATGTCTCATCGGTATTAGTTTGAATTTTCCGTAACAGAATTAACATCCACCTTCTCGATGTATATATTGGCTTTACCATTTTGCCTGAATGTTATAGAGGATATGGAGTTGCAAAGCCTTACATGTGAAGCTTTCGACGATATATTCGACTTAACTTTTACTGGACAACATGGGGTCGCTTATCTGCGTGTTTAAAGCGCTACTTTGATTACAAATGACTACAATGAATTTCGAAATAGCCGACCGATTATTACTAGCATATATTTTTTTTGACGAGCAATTCGATGAGTATGTTAAAATCACTATAACTACGTATATAGTTCCATTTAATTTAATATTAATTAAAATCTAACGTATATTAATATTTGCATAAAAACAACCATAAAACCATAAAACCATAGCTTATCTCAAAACGCGCGATTTTTTTCCATTTAATTCCAAACTCTCGTAATTACTTTATGAAATGACTGCTTCGTGATAAATGTAAGGCCCAATGTTGTAGAATTAATGTTCTGTAATAAGTCAACGCTGCCTTAATGTCTTTACTGATGACTTATAGTGTCACTTAATAACAATTTGACGGAAATCTTAGGCTCTTATATATTACGTCATTGTAGATACTATTGACAAATTGCGGAACTGCTTTTATTATTAATAGCACGTGATTTCGCTTAAATTCGGTGGAAAAACAGCTTTAATAACCTTTAAAAGGCCTTGTAAGTAACGCAAGAATAATTTTGAAAAATCAAATACTCTTACATAATTTTTGAACTCTTTTCACTTAGGATGACTTTTATCTACATAAGTAAAATTAAAAACTTAAAAAAAAATTATAATCGAAAGTTGAGCTTGGACGTTATTTCGTCCTAAATATTTTACGAATTTAATAAGATTAGACAGTAAAGTAACGGCCCATTACCGTCCCGCTGCTGACGAAACTGGGTAGGACTCCTCTCTCTTTTTTGTGGAGCATATTTTTTGTTGGAGCTGAGACCCAACACGCTGCTCCAGTGCGGATTGGTAGGTTAAACATATCACAAGTAATCTCCAGAGATACGCAGGTTTACTTAAGATGTTTTCCTAAGCGTGTTATAAATAGCAAATATCAATGTGAAAAAAGCTTGAAATTAAATATTTTGGAACAATTAGAAATCATTAAGCACAACAATGGCACCCTCATTAACGAGCAGATAAATGTTTCTAATTCAAGCTTGTTGCACGTGTTAAGAGGTAAAATAAAGGGTGGGGATGAACCAAGTACTATATAACAATGCTTGTTTGGATAATGCTTCGCTTTGCGATTTTGTCGTGGAGTTTATCTCCTGATGATGCTTCGGTTGCGGGGCGAAGCGATTGTTGATTTTGTGATAGTGAACGTGTGTAGTATTTGTGTATTGTGGTGGAAGTGGTGAAGGTGTTTTTACGAATCCTGCACGTATCGGGTATGAAAATACGGATAGTCCACTATACATTTAACACCATATATATTTTCTATTTACTGTATGTATCGCGGATTATAGCAAAATAATTTTATTATTACTTTAGCAAATATCAATGCAAGAAACATAGCTTTTAACAGAAAAATCCATTTTGCCCGGGATCTGAACGTATGTTCCCTTAGAAAGAGTCTTTTATTTTAATGTATTACTATAGCGTGGAGAATGTATGTAGAAATTGAGTGGCTCAGACAAAAATAGGTGTATTGATCGTACTGACACACCTCGTTAACCATCGCCGCTATGATACCAAGAGCTAACCACTCTGTCTTGGCGTCAAGAGTTTACTATTATCACATTTTATACATGAATATATTTTAATACAGTACATAAAATAATTTTCGAAGTCGAATTAAATCTTGAAATATTTTCCTATATTTATTTTGATTAATTTAATCATTTCAGTTTCAAAAGTTGCAATCCTTTTTAGAACACTTGTTGGCATTCAATGCAGCAGGAATTTTTTCTTATAACAATCGTACGTGTTTTGTATTACGGGTTCTTAATAACAATGCAATATTAAGCAGCAAAAAAATATAAACTTAAACCGTCCTCGTCGCTTTTTCAGTCCCTTAATGAAAAGGTCGGTTCAGTATTTTTTGAGTTTTGTCCGAACAGACAGGCAGATATAATTTACATCATTTTTAAAACTGGTAAGATATCGTGAATAGATTTTATAAGATTCCAATTAGACATTTTGTATTTACAATAAAATTTTTATATGCTATTATTATACGAAAATAGAAGTTTATGTACAACACTACAGTTAGGCATAAGCGTTTAAATTATAATTAGTTTCTTTTAGTTATTATGATATTTATTTTTTTATCTCTCGATAGGATAGTGTATTTCTATAAGTAACAAAATTAAATAATAAACTAGAGAAATAAATTTAATTTAAGTAATTTGTTAGACAGCAGGCTCTTGTACTGAAATAAGAATCCTACTAATAACTACGCCTATTTGTCTCACATACATTAATCAACCGGATTCGTTATCAAAAGCTTTAACAGGTTGGAATATTATTATTATCTATTTTATTATTATCTATTATCTAAAAGTAATAATACTACCGAAATGAATGTAATTTCCGACGTATATGTAATGTCATTTAGTAGACGGCTCTTATACTAATATTCGTATTCTACTAATGACAACGCACCTTTATCTCACATACCTTAATAAACTGGACTCGTTATTAAAAGAATTACGGGAATCAGAGAATTATTATTGTCTATTTACCGATAATATTAGAAATAATAGAAACCCTCATTTTCCTTGTTGTCGATAATGTTACGGTATGTGTCGATATGGTAACTTATGATTGAAACTAGCTTATTTAATTAGGTTTAGTAAGACTTTTATTTGGCAAACAAAAGGTTCTTAGTTGCTGTTAAGGCTGCTAGCAAGCCGGATTGTGTAAGTAACTACACCTACACAATCCGTCTAGCTAAACTATTTGTCGAGTGATTTAACGTTCCATTACAATATTGTATTGTTTAAACAATTACGAGACATAAAACCTCTCACGCCGTGTGGTATCCGGCAGAATAGAATAGACCACCCTCATTTCTTACCGAAGTGTCGTAAGAGGCGACTAAGGTAAGTGCCGTGTGGGATCCGGCTGCATAGAATAGACCTACCCTCAGTTCTTACCGAGGTGTCGTAAAAGGCGACTAAGGTAAGTTGACGTCAGGCGCCTGCCTGGCTGACTACTGACCGGCCGCCTGGCCGGTCGTAAAATACGTAGCCAAATCATGTGACAACATGTTTGTAACATGTTGTGCCGACCCCACTTAGAGTGGCATAAGGGCAGGAGAATGATGATGATGATGAGACATAAAACCCCTCGATGTTACATTAATGTCAATTTATATTATAATCTATATCTATGATATAATAAAAATTTGTATTAATTAAGGCTACCGAAGCTAGTATACATTTTCGTTTTTTTTTAAAAAAAGGAGATCCTTTATCTGACTGGCCCGTTGGCGCAGTAGGATAGTGACCCTACCTTCAGCTCCGCGGGTCGCGGATTCGATTCCAGCTGAGGGCCAACATTTTCTATAAAAAAATTCTTGGTTCTCCGAGCCTGGGTGTATATTTGTATTTAAGTATGTATTTAAAATTATACATGTAGTATATCTACCAGTTGTCCGTCACCCATAACACAAGTATTAAGTTACTTACTTTGGGGACGGACGACCGTGTGTGTAAGTGTCCTATATATTTATTTATTTATTTATCTCTTCAGTAAGTTTAACTTAAAAAAGCAAACGCAACGAGTGTAGGTGGTTTTTTATTTTTTGGTGGTTTGTGATATTTTTATCACGAACGAGTGGTAGATTTATTGAAATTCCTAAAACGTTGACGGGCGGGAGCTTGTGCAAATTGAAATAGCTTTTAGCAGGTACCGACTGAATTTTTTTATTCATGCTTCCAATCAATGAAATAATTTAATGGACGTTAGCAAAAATAAATACGAATCTATAAAAACAAACAAAAAGTCGAACGAGTTAATAAAAAACGGAGGTAAATGGAGATTCAATTGTAAATAAAATATTATAAATAAAATTTTATTATTTATTTCACTATTTAAGTAGAGTTATTATTTTAACTTACTTAAAAAATAAGTAAAATAACGGCCTGTTTCTATCATACTGGACATAGGCCTCCTCTCTCTGGATTGAGTGGTTGGAAAAACCACGCTTCGCCTATGCGGATTAGTAGGTTGAACATAACCCGGGAATTCTCTAGAGATATGCAGGTATGAAAAGCGTGTGATAAATTGCAAATATCAACATTTGCAATTTTTCGACTTACTAAATAAAAATGCCTAGAACAATTCTGTGATATTCTACAGCGCTCATTACGGAAAATAAAACATACCTGTAAAATTTAAAGAATTGCTCTTAATCACATAGTACTTATAATTAATAAAAATATTCTTATTTAGAAATGAAATATTGTGTTAAATCTATTCAATTAATAAAATACTTTTGAAATTTAACAGCAATTTTATAACGCAAAATGGTCACGCGTTACTGACGCTCAGTTTGGTTTCGATCTCCCTCGAAATTAAACTGTCATTGAAAGTTTTAAAAAATTCTTCGATACCACCAAACTTCACAGGTTTATCCGCTGGGTGGATCTAAATATTATCTGAAAATTTTATTAAAATTGTTCTAGCTCTTTAGTCTATAAAGGAAATACAGACAAACGTTCATTTTTATATATGTATATAGATATTTATTTCCATCACGCACACTACTAGAAGAGAAAAGATTATGTCTTTAATTTCAATGATAATTCCAATTCTAAAATGAAACAAAGAGATGCATATATTATATTGAATTTATTAAAATATTTATTGATTACTAGAAATACGTGCGGCTTCGCCCGCGTGAAATTCAGTGTTTAGCATGTTACAGTCACCGCTTACACCGCTTTTTATACATATTCCCCCCTCTAAACTACAACACTGGTTTGTTACTACCCCCCCTAAAAATTGTTGTAAAACAACCTCTTCAACTTAATTTATATGAAACGGTTATGTGCTATTAATTTCAACCTTTCGGAGGAATTGCACTACCTTTTAGTAAAAATCGTACTAAAATCCGTTCTGTAGATTTTGAGAAAATCGATTACATACAGACAGCTTTGGGGACTTAATTTATAATAAGTATAGATTTATGTATCACGATATGAAGTTAATAAATGCATTATTTATAAAACAAGTATGCAAAATGTATATATTGTATGTATATGTTTAACCCGATAAATCTTGATGTACATAGTACAGCCAACTAGTTCAAAAGAGTCAGAATATATCACGACGATATGATCGTCCATAATGGATATTGGGCTGTTTGATCGAGGTCGTCTATTAATCTTCTCGCGAAAGGTCTGCGGGTGAGCGAAGGCTAACCACCAGTTAATAAATAACGCTGGTCATCTGACTCAACAAAGAAATCCATAGACAACTGCGAACCGTCACTTATTTCTTTGAATACATAAACTATAAATACTATGTAATTTAAGGCTCTTAACTCATTACTAATTTTATTTTCAACGCGTAGAAACCGGTATTATGCTACAGTAGGGGAGTTAGAAGAGAGAGTGTTACAATAAATAACGAGAGGAAAGATTAGAATCTTTAACTTATCTGTGTCTAATCACACTTGCGCAGAGAAATATTAGTAGCGCATTCTTAATTTAAAAAATACTTCGAATTTACAAAATATTTAGTATACCTCCATAATTACGTTTGCTCACTACGCGCACAAAACAGTGATAGATTATAAACCTCATTTGCTTTCTCTTTATTGTAATATAGCGCATTTTGGATTGACTTTCCTATTCTACTATGATAACTATATCCGCAGAAACGGGTGAGATTTACAATGTGTATCGTATGTCAAAAATCACTAAAGCAAATCATTTGTCATGCGAGAGAAAAAGTTGAAACTTAACTCTTCATCAGTCGTTGGTCTATCAAAAACTTAAAATTACGCGCTATTTGCCCGTTGGAGCAGTTGGTAGTGACCTTATCTTCAGCTCTGCGTGTCGCGGGTTCGATTCCCGCCGAGAGCCAACATTTTCTATTCACAATTTGTTGGTTCTTCGAGTGTGAGTGTATATACATATGTAGACAACTATATATTTTAATAACACAAGTATTAATTTACTTACTTTGCAGACGGACAGCCGTATGTGCAAATGTTTCAGCTATTTTAGCCACTACAATATCAAACGTTCATAATAAAAAAATATTTAATCAATTGATATATTCATATTTCTGGGTTAATAAATAAATTATAAATCATCACATCTAGTTTTTTTTAACTACCAAGTGTAAGTTTCCAATTACCAAAATTTTATAATTTAAAAGTACTTCAATATGCCCTACCTTTCAGTAGGTTTCGAAATGTTAATTGAAACTGAAGATCAGAAAAAATATAAATAGCCTTTGTAATCGGAGGGGCTCAAGTACCTTGTGAAACAAGATAATCGAAATTCTAAGAAAGTAAGTCGTCAAAAAGTATAAGATTATCTTTCGTTTTGAAAGCTAACGCAAACGTTGGGAATTTAAGAGAAAAATTCTAAGGGGAAAATAATTACCTACAGTAAAAGTTCCGGGTAGGTCGGATGTCGAGACAAAGTAGATTTGAAACTTGATATTCAAAGTTGAACCACAATTTCCACAAAGTTCCCTGGAACTGAAACGTTGAGAAGATGCCTGAATAATGTAAGCAATGAGGGTGAAGAAAATTCGCCTCAGATCTGATAAATTTAAAACATACTCATTATATAAGTTTCAAATTATAAATTAGTATTAAAAGGGTAAATATGCTGTAAATGTAACATAATACTTTATCGGAAAATCTTTTATGTACCGAGTACCTATGGATATTTTAGGCGAAGTTGAAACTATTTGACTAATAATAAGATTTAATGCGCATTTATAATGAGCAAAGTCATATATTGACTGAATTCATATTTTACTCGTAAATGTACTAAATAAAAGTGGTAGCAAGAATTATTCTAAAATTTTAATTTAAAAAGTTCTACACATTTTATTCTTAATATTTAGTCAACTTATAAAATAAATATATATATATATATATTTCTCATATTTATTTATATGTTTTTATGAAACTTAGTATGTAGGGCGTTTTGAGGGGTGACAAATCGATCTAGCTAGGTTTTATTTATTTCGTTTTTATGTCTTTTTATCACTGTTTTCAGGCATTTAAGAACTAACAAAATATAAATTTAATACAAAGATTAATTTCGCTGTTACTTGTAAAGACATGGTAGTTCAGTCGGGTAACGGGCGATATAGAGAAGTGAAAATATCCAAATAAACCAGAGTCCTGCCTGCCAAATTATTTTTCCTTTTTTTTCATGTTTCACCTTTTTTATATCTTCTAAAAATATACGGAGCAAAGCTCAGTCAACCAAGTAATTTAACTTATATTTGATAATTAAACAACACATGAAGTCATCATTTATAATGTGAGTAAAGCAGGATAAGTTTTTCAATCATGAACACTATAACTAACGAAAATTAATTTCAATACATAATTTTATTTTATACAAAGATTTAGATAAAAATAGGCTCAAATTCTACCTAACCAGACTTTCACTGCAATAGCAGTACGGCAAATACATGAAAATTGTACTTTAAAGTTTATTTAATTTTGTGTTATCATAAGCAATATTTATTTATACAAATATAAATACTCTAATGGAATTGAATTCGTTCTGTGTACAAACCACGGGCTTACACACGCAATTCAATATTTAAATGGCTCGAATATTTCCCAGTCCGACAGAGCCATTCAATACAACTTGTCAAATCCGCGGCAGCATCATCCTCTCATTCATTTTACTCGTAATTTGAATGGAAAGTATTATATATTACTACTAATTTGTCATAAAAATTCAAGTCGTCATTATTATTCAACAAGATAAAAAACCCTTCTTTCTTTATTACCCCCAATAAAATAATAAAAATACCTTTTTTAATTGATTTCGAATATTAGCAACGCACAATATAGTTTTACGTATAAAATCTAAATAACAAATTCACATAAAAATTCGTTTATTATTATTTTATACTATTTTTTTATTGTTATTATAATCTTAGTGATTAAATACTTATAGAGGTTTTAATTAAAATATGATATTATGTAAATGTGGTATGCCGTGTGGTATCGAGCTGAGTAGAATAGAACACCCTTATTTCTTACCGAGGTGTCGTATAAGGCGACTAAGGTGAGTTGACCCACCGTGTGGTATCCGGTTGAGTAGAATAGAACACCCTCTTTCTTACCGAGAGGTCGTAAAATACGTAGTCAAATCATTTGACAACAGGTTTGTAAAATGTTGTTCCGACCCCACTTAGAGCAGAATAAGGGCAGAAGGATAATGCTGATTATGTAAATGTGATGTGAAAGGTAAATTCTTAAATGATGGAATTCCGTCTGTTAGATGTGTTAAGTAGTTGCCTGTTTCTATCCTATTGCTGATTGGCTCTCCTTGTCTTTCGGTTGGAGCTGAAAAGGCTGCCCCCGTAGGGATTGTTAGTTTTGGTGACAATGGTGTCATTCATCAAAATGCACGTGATAACTTCAAATATCATCATCATCATCCTCCTGCCCTTATCCCACTCGAAGTGGGGTCGGCACATGTTTCAAACATGTTGTCACATGATTTGGCTACGTATTTTACGACCGGCCGCCTGCATGACGTCAACTTACCTTAGTCGTAGTTCACGACCCCTCGGGAAGAAATGAGGGTAGTATATTCTACTCAGCCGGATACCACACGACGGATAACTACAAATATCGATCAATCAACATAATATTTTCATGGGAAACTCATTGGCGTCTATACGGGTTTGAAACCTCTGTCCCGCTGTCAGACAGACATCATCATTAAAATCACAAAGCCAGTTTTGTGATTTTGTCGTGGAGTTTATGCCTTATTGCGGGGCGATGGTGGAGGTTTGTTTTTAGGAATCCTACATCAATATGTATAGATATGAAAATCGATAGTCCACTCTATATTCACTTTATCACTCATTATAGCAAAATAATTTTATTGTTACTTTTGTATTGTGGATTCTAATTCTATAAATTATCTGCACATTTGTAATTAAATTTATGTATAAGCAGTATATTTCCAAAGATGGATTTATTTACTTTTATTTTTATTATTATTTAAGGATATTCGTGTTTAGTATATATAGGTATACTAATATTGTTTATGTATCATCCATCATACGCTCCTGGAAATACGTACTCTATAAAGGTTGCCTGTAAGAGATTGCTCATAGCAATAAGGCCGCTTTTGAATGTCTTCAATATTAGAAATCTCTATTATGTTTCTCTTTGCTACTATATTTGTACTTTATTGTTGGAATGTTCAATAAAGTTTTATAAATAAAAAATAAAAAAAGCCTTAAAACACAAATTGTGAAACCTCTTTAATATAATATATGCTCATAAATATCAATGAAGTAAATACTCACGTTTGCACATCAGAGGGCTAATTAAATTAACGGTTTAATTAACCTGACGGTTGAATAAATATGTACTTATTAATATTTAATTTACCATTAGTAGTATCTCAAACATAATAATTAGTTATTATACTTCTCCCATATTGATGAGATAAATTAATGTAATCAATCTATATTACTGAAATATTTAAACAGTTTATAAATTTCTAAACCCATTATACATTAACTATATTCAATGCATACTTCATAGATTATTTTTCTTGAAAGTTTCCTTCGAATATCTCCATAAAATTGCGGAATTATTTATGAAGCAGAATAAATCTCACGATGGAGTTATTTTGAGACTAATTTAAGTTTCCATTCACGGAATGAAGACGTTTTATGTTACAAAGGATTTGTTCAACAAGATCTTTCAAGGAGGCCGCAACAAACCGTCAAAAACGATCCGGACTTTGTTTTGTTTCAAATTATACTCGTAAAATAAATTTTGGAAACGTAAATTTAAATTTCTGATTGAGCTAATGTAAAAAAGGGTTTCTGTTAAATCCATATCAGATATTTACCTTCCTTTGTAAGTAATAATAAAATTATTTTGCCATAAGCCATCCTTCCGTGTGGTATCAGGCTGAGTAGAATAGACCACTCTCATTACTTACCGAGGTATCGTACAAAACGACTAAGGTAAGTTGATCCACCGTGTGATATCCGGTTGAGTAGAATAGACCACCCTCTTTCGTACCGAGGAGTCGTAGAACACGACTAAGGAGGATGATGATGCTATAAGCAAGGTGGAGGTTTGTGCATGTGTTTTGACGGATACTGCATATATCGGGTATGAAAACTCATAGTTAAGTCTAGATTTATCATTATATTTATTTTCTATTTACTTTATCGCGGATTATAGCAAAATAATTTTATTATAACTTTTGTATTATGAATCTCAATCAATAGCTTCATATTAATAATTTTTTAATAGTCCACAGACATTATTTTGCAAATTGTGATACAAAAGTGATACATTAACCAAACTTAAGGCAAATGTGACATGTTTATGTCCCGAAAGATAATGAAATAAGTTAAAATTCCTTTATTTATGGATTATCATTATATATTTTTTGGTTTCTTTGTTTAATAAACGTATACAAATGTGTCAATTCTAAACGTTACACACAAATATTATTTTTATCAATAAGCTCCATCAAAAATTATTTCAACAGGCACAAGTCTAAACAAATTAAAAAGCTTTTAGACTATTCGATCCTTTATTTTTCATTCGTTTGCCTTCAATCAAATGCTTTCGTGGTCGTTAGCGAAAACATAAATGAAAACTCGAGTCCGGAGCGAAACGAAAAAATTGAGATAAAAAAATAACCACGTAAAGCCTTACCTACAAAAATTCAGAATGAAGCTGAATATACGTTTAGTTTAAAACTTTAATGAAAGCTTGATATTTTTTTTAAACCAAGCACTGAAAACTATTATATAATATACAAGTCAAGTAGACAAGCTTTAAACAAAATTTCATGTCCGTACTGTAGGGCATAACTGTGAAGGAGTTCCCTCGTCTGGTGCCAATTATGGCAGCAGTATCAAGCATTGTCCTAAGACTGGATCAGTATGTAAAATTTCAGCTCAATCGGAACCGGAAAAATGGGTCAAATTTAACTTCCAAAACACAAGCCATTATAAAGAAAATACCTAGTAAGAATTACCATTGTAGTACTATATTTTTTACTTCATAAAAGTCAATCTGTACTGCTTTGTTATGCTGTTCAACTTTATTAATTAGATATAACTAATGGCTAACTTGTAAATAGTGACAATATAACCCAGTGTTTCCTAACACTAAGTGTGTAACCCAGTTGGGTTCCACACCCCAAAGGGGGGCAATTTGATTGTTAAGAGGTGGAGGAGGTCAATTCAAAAATGGACTTTACATGAGTTTAACCCTTTTGCTCCAGGCCATTTTAATGCAATGCTGGATTTCAGTACCAGGTTAAATGTAAAAAGAAAATCATTCTCCCTAAAACCTATTATTTAAGTGTCTTTATTGAATAATTGGAAGCTGTGATAGCCTAGCGGTGAGACCGTGCGACTCTCTAGAGACGACCTAAGTTCAAACCCCGGGCAGGCACCAATGAGTTTTTCTATTAAAACCTATGTGTCTAATTGATAATTGCAATTTATCACACGCTTTTCGGTGAAGGAAAACATCGTGAGGAAACCTGCATATCTGTAGAGAATTCTAGGGATATGTGTAACCTACCAATCCGCATTGGAGCAGCGTGGTAGGTCTTAGCTCCAATTCTTCTCTCCAAAAACGGAGAGAGGAGGCCTTAGCCCAGCAGTGGGCATAGTAACAGGCTGTTACCTTACTTTTACTTTATTGAATAATTTAATTTTTTTATATTAAAATTGTATGTCTGTTATATAGTGGGGGAGGGGGGCAAAAGAATTTAAGGTGGGGTATGGTACAAAAAATTTGGGAAACTCTGAGATCCCCATCACTGTAGGCTATTCAAACAGAATTAAGGAGTATGATGATAAACTTTATGAGCACCAAATGTTTGTACCTATGAAAAAAGTAAAGCAGTAAAACTAGTGAACTAATTCTTAAACATAATATGTGTAAATAATTTATAGAATTATGTGTTACTTTGTGGAGATCCATAATACAAAAGTAATAAGATATAAGATACCTTCACATACATGGATAGTTAAATAAAATGCTTTTAATAACGGTACATATTTTTGTTCGTTGTTTTAGGCCACACTTCCGAGAACTAGTTGAGACATTAAAGTCATACCACGAACCCGCCAACACCGTTATCCTAAACCGTAGTCAGGTGTCACAGAGGACAACCTTAGGGTGACGTTTCCCACTTTTAGTAAAGTTGCGCAATATCCTTCATATTTCGCGACCTCGATGACGCTCTATGCTCGCTTGTCCAGACAGTGGTGTTGTAAAAGCTGCTGGCATGGACTAATCGAAAAAATCTTAATCTATAAGATTTTATTTGGTAGATAAGTAATAGAAATTATCTCTTCTATAATATTGGACCATGTTTGACTTGGGTAACTTGAATATAATCGCTACCACTCTTACTAACAGTTTAAAGGCGGCACAGAGCAAATAGGCGATGCCGAGAAGAAGAGTTGGTAGAGCTTCCACGACGATGGACAATCTCAACCAGAGGGCAAGAAGTCTGTAATCGTAGGCATAGAAATCTCTTTAAAAAAACCAATATCTCTGTGCTGTAACAAACTGAGCTTTCACTTACTATTTGAAGATCGCTACACATAAATAATTAACTATTTAATTATAAATTCATAATCTCGATCGTTAAGTATTATACCGCTTGTTACGTCTACTCAGCGTTTGCCGCTTTTTCAGGCTCCACTCGAAACCTGAGGTGTAGTGTTCTATGCCTGGGAGAGTCACTTCGCGCCTTTCCCTACATAACATCAGTGGGATCGGACGCCATTAGATATTTTTAGCGTAGTACATAGCATAAGAAAAATTATAATTAATAATCATATAATACAATAAAGAAATTTAACTAAACAAAGTGAGTTTGTGAGAGAGAACAAAAGAGTGAGAGAACTAAACAGAGTGTACCCGGCAGTTACCCCCCATAATATAATTCGCTTCATTATAATAATATATACTTTGGCATTAGAGTGCATTCTGTTCTAAAGCTGGATGTTTGTAAAAAGTGTCTGTAGGATGCATCCACTTTTCATCTCAAATTTTGAGACGATAGCTCAGACATAAAAGGGAAAAAACTGAAACCCATATCTTGCTTACATTACTTGCCATCACCGTTGTATGCAGTCAAGCGAAATAGACACTTTTCATAAAGGCCGTTTACTATTTTGACTCCGACGAGATACGCCTAAGGTTATACAGACTACTTTCAGTAACAAGCCAGTTAAGTCCTGCAATCAGCACTATTGTGTGAGGACTTTACATGCACAAAGGGATTCTTAAATACCTCTTCCTTTAGAAATACAAGGAGACTCTGTGACGTTTGCTAAGCTCTTCTTATAATTTCATACGTTTACTCCTCAATATTATTCTTGAGAGTAACAAGAATAAAAAAGTTTTTCACTGTTTCGAATTTATTAGACTTCGTTGTATTAACGTCGATCGTAGACGTATATGGAGATTTTACTTGTAAATCGCGATGACCTAACAGGTAAAACAAGTGATCTTTACCAAAGTTCAATGGGTTAAACCTCTCACAAGCATCTACGAGAAAGCATTGAAGATCTGAAGAAGGATTTGTATATGAATTTAGACTATAAGTCGTATTCATAGTTAATATATAGAAAACGGATATATACTCACGTCTTCTTCTATCGGATGAGCTCGACTAGTTTCTTAGACTTATTCGTGAGCTCTTCAAGCGGCAATAACAATTCACGTCGCGATAACGGGCGGGAACTCTCCCGATAGAATTAGACGTTAGTTTAGCCGGTTTCTATACATTAAGAATCTGTTTAATTGATATCTAAAATTTATCATGCGCTTATGTTGAAGGAATTATGAAACCGTCATGATGAATGAATGACCACTGCTTTGCGATTTTGTCGTGGAGTCTATCTCCTGATGATGCTTCGGTTGCGGGGCGAAACGATTGTTGAGTTTGTTATAGTGAACGTGTGTAGTGCTTGTGTATTGTGGTGGAAGTAGTGGAATTACGAATCCTGCATGTAACAGGTATGAAAAAACGGACTATACATTTAGCACTATATATATTTTGTATTTACTGTATAGCGGATTACAGCAAAATAGTTTGATTATTATTTTTGTATTTTTATTAATCCGCAATTTGGGTTATCGTATTAAATTCTTGTTATTAAATATTAAGATAATAATACTTTAACAAATAAAATAGCAAATTACTTGTCTCAAATTATCGCTTTCGTTCTTTTTTATTTTAAATACTAGCTGACCGGGCAAACTTAGTTTTGCCATATAAATTATATCTAGGGAATTTCTAGTGTTTATTATAAAAAAATTAAAAAAAATTAAAATTAAAAAAAATATATAGGGGTGTACAACCCTTCTCACTTAGGGGTATGAAAAATAGATAATAGCCAATCTTCAGACCTATAATATGCATATAAAATTCTTTTTATAGAATTAGGCGTTACTTTGCGGAGATCCAACCCTAGGTTTAACCCCAGTTGGGGTTGAATCGACTACTATATAACAATGCTTGTACGGATAAGGCTTCCTTTGTGATTTTGTCCTGGAGTCTATCTCCTGATGATCCTTCGGTTTGCGGGTCGAAACGATTGTTTAATTTGTGATAATGAACGTGTGTGTATTATGGTGGCAATGGTGGAGGTTTGTATGCACAAACCTCCACCATTGGAGTGTTTATACGAATCCTGCATGTAACGGGTATGAAAAAACGGATAATCCACTATACATTTAGCACTATATATATTTTCTATTTACTGTATAGCAAAATAATTTTATTATTGCTTTTATATAAAATTCCATAAAAATCGGTCAAGGTTATGAAGGAGCATGGTAACTAATTTTATATATAAGTGTTATTGTTGCAGTTGATGAAATCATTGGGAAATACGTATTAGTACGTGTTAAGTAGCTACTTTACAAAGAAGAATTAAAGCCACCGCACTACTCTTATGTAGATTAGCAAGTTACTCATACTTAATAAATTCTTCAGATATATGCAGGTTTCTCACGCTGCTTCCCTTTAACAAAAAGCCCGTAATAAATTATAAATATCAATTTAATTAGTTTTTATAGAAAACTCATGGGTGTTAGCCGAGGTCTGAACCCGCGAAAACTTGGCATAATCATCTGGTAAAGGTCTCACCATTCAACTATCACTTTGCATTATAATAATTGTAACGATTTATAAAAAAAGATCTTTAAAAGGTCTAATTAAATGAATTCTACCAAGATACGAAGAGTTTATTGTTTACTAAAAACCTTTTAGACCCAAAACATTTCAACATATCTAAACGTATACAAAGAGCTGTTAAATAAGTACACCTTTTTAGTGAGATAAAAGTTTCCTACAAAGCTCTGGGCTTAGCAAAGGTTTTATATTATTCAGTAAAAGTTTTATGTTAAACCCCTGACAGCTACGTAACGAGCGGTTTCTGTCTTTGCTCCGGCGTGTCACACTTCAGTTCACAAAGGCTGACGTTTCTTAGACGGTGTAACATTTTATGTTCCTTAATCAGCGCTATTATTTATTCCACAAAATTCACAAAGATTTTGGACGGTGTCATAGGCTACATTTTCGTGTGGCCATTCCATTTGACCCCCACAGGAAATTTTTGAAAGAGCACGATGTACATGTTACTAGAGAGGCATCGGTGCAGTTCGTCAGAGATCTGCAAGTACGGAGGCTGTCCATCGAGAGGGTATTAGTGGATAGGAACTCCACATAACGGTCTCACTCCCAAAAGCTCAAGTATTTTACACAACGTTCCCCCCCTCCTGTAAAAAGGCTACAATTTCGTACTGAACTAAAACTTCTTTTTTTTTTAAAGTAGCTGCCTGTTACAATTCCATTGCTGGGAATAGGCCTCCTCTCTCTGTTTCTGGAAAGAAGGGTTAAAGCTAAGACCTACCACGCTGCTCCAATGCGGATTGGTAGGTTACACATATCTTCAGAATTCTTTAGAGATATGCAAGTTTCCTTGCGATGTTTTCCTTCACCGATAAGCGTGTGATAAATTGCAATTATCAATTAGACACATGAGTTTTAATAGAAAAACTCATTGGTGCCTGCCCGGGTTTGAACTCGTGTTCCCCTCGAAAGAGTCGCACTGTCTCACCGCTGGGCTATCACAGCTAAAACTTCTATTAAAGTTTAAATACACGAAGTTACGCACTATAACTAGTATTATAGAAATTCGAAATACACCCAAGAGGAATGTCACGTTAGCGCTCAATAATTAAACCTGCCAAGCCTATCGACAATCTGATAACGTTAACTATCGATGTTGTCTAGTTTCATTACGTTAAAAGCTTTCCATGATTAGTGGTATTTAGTAATTAAATTAATGTAGCTACATTGTTCGTATGTGTAACAAATAGTGTATACATAACTGCAGGGTGCTGTTTAGGATTAATGTATCGCGAATACCAAGATACTTGCAAGGTGAGATTCTACAAACACGTCAATTAATATAATTGTTGTTTATTATACGTTGCTTAAATTAATTTTGAAAAATATTTTTAAGGTACACACATTTTTAAAAATTTTATCTTACTTAAAACTGAATGACATTATTGCTATTGTAGTTTAAATTCTAATTCTAGTTCATAAAACTATACGGATATATAGCGTTCAAAACGTGTGAAACCTAAAAGTTAGCAATGAAAAAGTTTTACTGGCGAGTTGGACAAAAACCCATATTTCCATTCATTAAACAACGTAGAGTTGCATACATAGGACACGTACTCAGGCATAGCCGATTCGAGCTATTGAAACAGATAATGATGGGAAAAGATGCTGGGAAGAGGAGACCTAGTCGTAAAAAGAAATCGGAACATCCCGGAATGGATAGAAATTTGGAACGCTCCCGAACTCTTCCATTTATCCAAGGGATTCCAATAGGAAGGGATATGCAAAGCTTAATGCCAACAGTCATTAGTTGGACACTAAGTAACTCGCTTAGAAGAAGAAGAAAAAAACTATTTTTGTCATGTTATATAGATATATACTAGCAGACCACGATACTACGCGTTGCTTGTTTTTGCGTTATTATGCTCTCTAGTTATAAAACTAATATAAGAAGAGTGTAATCATAATATTGCAAGCAACAATTGATTAATATTATAATATAGCAATTTCGCTTGAAGAAACTTCCATCAACGAAACCTCTCCGTAATTATAATAATGTCATTCACGATAAAATGTATTCACAAATCCTTGAGCATCTTTAGAATTTATTGCGATGCTTCATTTTATTCGTATTAAAAATGTCCCTTGTATAAAATAAATCTTTCGACTTTCTAAAGCTTTTGTGTCTTAAAAAGGTCGCTACAGGTAGAAAATTAATAAAAATCTCTCTTACACAAATGAGATATCAGTTTTTGTGCCTCATTGATTCGCACCACCAAAAAATATTGTGTATATTTACGTAGTTTTGTTTGTATGTATTAATATTACATTTCGAAATATCATCAAAATATTAGATGACATATATTATACATGCCATACTAGCTAAAGAGATAAAAAGCCCTTCCACTATTTTTATACTAAAGTTAAATTTCCGTTTAAATATGAAGAAAGATAAACAAAAACCCAATGTCACTTTGCCTTTACATGGAAGACAAAGTCAAAGATTGTCAGTTAAATAAAAAAAATATGTAATTTTAATATCAGTAGAAAAGACCACCCTCATTTACCCTATTTACCAAGGTGTCGTAAAGGGCGACTAAGGTAAGTTGACGTCAGGCAAGCGACCGGTCGTAAAAATAACTAGCCAAATCAATTAACAACATATTTGTGCCGATCCCACGTAGAGTGGGATAAGGGGAGGAGAGTAATGTAATTTTATTATCTCACATCTGCATTGCGGTACAGAGCACTCACTAAACGTTTTAATATTAAAATTAAAAAGCTTTTACATGGCTAAAGTGAATGGACGCATCATACCAAATAAGTTTTAAATGTGAAATGAAGATATGTGAATGTTTAAAATATTCAATTTATTTGAGCTCCGCATTATGAATTCTATATTTATCGTATATTAATAACATATTTATGTTTTGTTTTCTATATACATAGATTTACAAAAAGATCGTGATTCAATATTATTGAATCATTTTGTCTCTTAGTTTTTTTTATAGTTTTCTTATTTTTGTACCTATAAGTTTTACAGTTTCTTTAAATGTTATTTTCAGTCTGTCGTATCGAGTTGAACCCGTTCTGAACGTTGATTCGATACGGCTATGAGAAGCTGTTTCGTCTAGCCCGTGATCAGTGTAAATACAGCCGGGTCGTTAGTAACTTGACTGTATTTTCACTTACCGCTTCTACCCTTTGGCCAATTTGAAATGATTTTAAATGTATTTTACTTTCTAAATTGTGTGATAATTACCTCTAAAACGTGTGTAATGTTATTTTAATATAATTTGAGAAGAGCTTTTTGTGAGCCTTGTACAATATGCCTTGTATACCTATACATTGAAAGATTTTATTTCATAAAACTAATTATTTATTCATTATACAATAAGCAAAGGGTTTGCGAATGCGGGATAACAATTCTTATCTTTGGATTAAAGTTTTTTGTTCTAGTACCGACCTTCATAATTTCACTTAAGTGATAATATAAAACATCATTTTCAAAAGGAAACGTAAGCAATGGTTGGTTAAAATATATTACTCATAATGAGTTTTTTTAATATGAAATCAATACTATAGTCTACATGGTATATATTCGGAAAAGCCTTTTTAAAATTATAACATTTGTTCTACTTTTATTATGTTATATCTATTAATAATGATATTAATATCATAATATCAAAACATTTAATATTTTTTGCATACAGGTTGTAAATGTATAGTAATTTTAATACATTTATAAAGATCAATAATAAAATAGATTTGTCTCACTGATTAGGAATTTAGACATTGGAAGTATTTCAAGTGCAAAACCAATAAATTTGATACAAAATCTCAGAGATATCGAGGAGATTTTATGTAGTGATAAAATAGAATCTTTATGGGTAGATAGATTTCTTGATAAACGGTTAAGGTTCGGCTGCCTTTTCACCTCGACACTATAATAGACTTTGCCCGAAAGACAAAATTGACAATTTCGGGCAAAATCGAACGAAATAAATTTGAAAATATATTTTAAACATAGACAATAAATAAAGCATTTGAAAGAAATTAACACATTCTATGACTATTCAATAGCGTTCATTGTGAATGATTGCGCTTACTTGTACAAAACTGCTAGCAGTATTTACAATTTTAATTATCATACTGGCTTTATAGCTGTGAAGCTGTGATAGCCTAGCGGTGAGACCGTGCGACTCTCTAGAGACGACATAGGTTCAAACCCAGGCAGGCACCAATGGGTATTTCTATTAAAACTTATGTGTCTAATTGATAATTGCAATTTATCACACGCTTTTCGGTGAAGGAAAACATCGTGAGGAAACCTGCATATATCTAGAGAATTCTAGGGATATGTGTAACCTACCAATCCGCATTGGAGCAGCGAGGTAGGTCTTAGGTCCAACCCTTCTCTCCAGAATCGGAGAGTGGAGGCCTATTTCCAGCAGTGGGCATAGTAACAGGCTGTTACTTTTACTGGCTTTATATATAACTCATGAAGTCGAATTAGAATTGCGTTCACTTTTAACTGAATGCAATTCTATGTATATTGTAATTGTGTGTTAATCTCATCTCTCCAAAATCATGTTTAAAATGAAATTTATATTAGATATGCTCCTAATAAAGAGTTTTTAAGAAAATTTTACTAAAAAATTACTATCTCTGACAAACATTATGTTACGGCATGAAGTCACACATGATTTTAATTACGGTATCCGTTTCTATAAACAAGTTTAATTATATGAAAAAAATCTAATACAGTGCTTTAAAAACTAATTTGAAACAGCAAACAAAAGCAGAGAACCGTTTAGAAACAAAAATTTCGTCTTTTTAAGACTTAATTAATGTTAATTCAATTTTTCAAGTTTCTAGGTTTCTAAAAGCAATCCAATGTATCATGGTTGTATTGTGAAATACATTTTGTTCATCTTTACATTTGGAAAAATGAATAGGGCTATTTAAATACGAATCCCTCTACCTTTGGCTTAAATTGAATTTAAAAAACTATTCTTTCTTAGCTGAATGAAGTCAATAATTATTTACACGTGTTAACCCATAATTGTATTCAATATTTGTTCGATAAGATTTTAGAAGATATCCGTCACAAACTGTGGAGGACAAAGAAATTCCACAAGCCATTCCTTTGCGTTGTTCCGAAATAATACTTGAGTAACAACGAAGGAGGGAATTAATTTAATGCTGGTTGAGTATTGTCTAAGATATAATATCTACTGAAATTATGTAAATTGCTTCGTTAAATAACAATAGCACAACAAAAACTCGCTGCTATGGTTACTGAATAGTAACTTGCAAATTTTGAAGTTTGAATATGCCTTCAGTTTGATTCTTGTGGGATTTGTTGGTCTTTGTTCAACTGCCCTTTCGGTAACATTGTTTTTTGTACACTCTGATTTATAATGTTTGCTAAAACATGCTTTGTTATGTATTACGCCGTAGCTACATTATTTTTTTTACCAATGGTCACGTAGGTTAATCCGATGTGTAGTATCCGGCTGAGTAGAATAAACTACCCTCATTTCTTACCGAGGTGTCGTAAAAGGCGACTAAGGTAAGTAAACTCACCGTGTGGTATCCTGTTGAGTAGAATAGACCACCCTCTTTCTTACCGAGGGGTCATAATATACGACTAAGGTAAGTTGACGTCGGGCAGGCGGCCGGTCGCAAAATACGTAGCCAAATCATGTGACAGCATGTTTGTAACATGTTGTGCCGACCCAACATAGAGTAGGATAAGGGCAGGAGGATGATGAAGGTCACGTAGGTTAATATAAAAAAGATTATATACCTCTGATTAAGTTTTTTATTTCAATTGCAATGAAGAGAACTTATTTAGGAAACCGTATATCTCGAATTACCTTGCATTTAGTTAATGTTTAGGAATTTGGTGATAAGACGCCGCTCTTTACAAATATCAAGCTTATATAAATATTGGCAACGAATTATGCCTATCTTTGCTTTTTAACGAGGGTAATAGTAAAGAAAAACAAATCTGTTTGGCATGTAGTTTAAAAGGAAGCAAAGGCGGCGTAAGTAGCGGTGTAATTAGTCCAATAATAAATCTCTTGCCGGGTTTTCAAGCGACTATTAGAATTAGAGGCCTTGATATAGTGGTCGTGTAAAGATGTAAAAGTAAAGTAAGTAGCGGCCTGTTACGATCCCACTGCTGGAAATAGGCCTCCACTCTCCGATTCTGGAGAGAAGGGTTGGACCTAAGACCTACCACGCTGCTCCAACGCGGGTTGGTAAGTTACACATATCCTCTAGAGAATTCTCTAGAGATATGCAGGTTTCCTCACGATGTTTGCCTTCACCGAAAAGCGTGTGATAAATTGCAATTATCAATTAGACACATGAGTTTTAATAGACCCGTGCCGAGTGCCTGTGTTTGCCTGTGTTTGCCTGAGTGTGCCAACAAAATTTGAATTTGAAATATAACATTTGTGTGGTTCGCAACTTTCTTTCCCATAATAATATGCGGCATAATATCAAATCCCAACATATAGTTAATTCCTAGTCGATAGCCGACGCAAAGGTCGGTAACGGCACAATGGTAATCTGTGAACAGGGTGTTCGTCGCTCAATTACAGAGGGCTCGTTCGCGCGAATTGTACGACGATTTACGGTTAGACTAATTGCTTTCGTTTAATACGTTCTTATTATATATGTTTTAAGGGCCTAAAATAAGCAAGATAACCATTTTTAAGGTTTGTGGGTTTGAAGCCTATACACTCTTTTATTTATGTGCTTCACTTTGAAATAGAAGGAAGTTGTCATGTATGAATAAATAAATAATAAATAGCGGCATTTCGCTTGAAACGAAGAGTGTTCTTGTGCGTGCCCTTGTCTTCCCAAGCTCCATGTATGTAGTGGAGACATGGACTATTAATGTGAGAGAAAGGCAAAAAATAGATGCATTTGAAATGTAGTACTGGAGGCGAATGATACGGACCCCGTGGACTGCCAAGGGCACAAATGCATCTATTCTTTCACAGCTGAAAATAGCAACGCGTCTCTCGTTCATATTTATTTATTTATTTATATGTTTATATACCTTAAAAAAACGTAAGAAAAACTTTATCAATAAAAAAAAACAGAGCATAAAGGTCAACTTATCCATAATTTATAAAATTAGGCGTTACTTTGCGGAGTTCCATAATACAAAAGTATCTGTATATCTGTTTTTTCATAACCGATACATGCAGGATTCGTAAAAACACATGCACAAACCTCCACCACTTCCACTACAATACACAAGCACTAAACACGTTCACTATCACAAACTCAACAATCGCTTGGCGACCGCAACCGAAGCATCATCAGGAGATAGACTCTACGACAAAATCGCAAAGTTTTGCGTTTTTGCTATATATGTTTTCTATTTACTGTATCGCCGATTATAGCAAAATAATTTTATTATTACTTTTGTCAACTTATCCGTTTGACACAGATCTCTACCAGCTAACCTACGAAATGAGACAATTTATAGTAAAACAGTTTTGGTACGTAGTATCAACAATGAAGTATTCAAAACGCCTACTCGAGTACTTCGGACACATCATGCAGCTTGGCGATGATAATTTGGAGAGATTGATAGTTACCGGCAATAATGAAGGTAAAAGACTTAGAGGTAGCAACTTCTAGTTGCTCAACCAAGGTGGTCTGTAACTGCGCCAGTCATGCACGTCCTGCAAATTCTATGAGGTAGTAACAATGGCTACTGATAGGAGCCGGTGGAAATAAGAAATCCACTCGAGGATAGAATCTAGTCAGGACCACGACCTTCAGCAACGGAGCAACGACTACAGAGAGAGAACATATAAAGAGTTTTTAGTCAAAGACAAGAAGCTTCTACACGCAGTAACCGCTGCTATAACGTCGTAAAAAGAGCTCATGAATAAGGGCCTGTATAGGCTTGTTACTAGTATAGTGTAGTATAGTATAGGAGTATAGCCGGTTATAATCTGAATAAAAAATCACTCACCCTCACTTTCATAATAAACACACGCCATATATAAAAATATAAATATATAATAAGATTCTTAGGAAAGTCATTTCGTTTTTTTTTGTGAAAATTAAAGGCAATTTCAGTAAACTGAGTATTACTTTATTAAACTATATATTGGCCGTTCTGATGCAACACTTTTTCCAATCTTTCAAGTAGTAGCATGATTTCATGATTATACATTTCATTCACACTGAGAAACTTTAAAAAGCATTGAACTTGCCGGACAAACCGATTGTTGGGTTTGTGATAGTGAACGTGTGTAGTGCTTGTGTGTTGTGGTGGCCGTGGTGGATATTATGTTTTTTACGAATCCTGCATGTATCGGGTGTGAAAAAAAAACGGATTGTCCACTATACATTTAGCATTATATATATTTTCTATTTACTTTATCGCGGATTATAGCAAAATAATTTTCTTATGACTTTTGTATTATGGATCTGCGCTAACGCCTAATTCTATAAATTATTTGAAGCATAGAACTTTCGTTAAAGGTTGATATGGTACTCACTTATCAACCTTTTAGTTGATTTTTTAGTTTTTGTTTATGATTCAAATTTTTAGAGCGTCGAACTCTTATTTATTTTATTTTACCGGGATTTCAGTGAGGGGATTGATGTGCGCCTTGTACAGTTATCTGCGGTGACGGTTATCGAGCAGGGTCGACATCAACAGTAATGGAGGTCTCGCTGGGTTGACTCGATTACAGCTAACAAGGGTTGCTTGTAAGTACAATGATATCATAAATGGGCGAGGCTGTGAGTCATTTTATACATATAATTTAACTCACCTTTAATTGTGTAGTTATAAAATGTTTGACCTCTGCATACCATTACGTAATACACACACGGTCGTGCATCCCCAAAGTAACTTAATCTTTCTACTATGGGTGACCGATAACCGGTAAATAAATCCAGACTCCAAGAACCGAATAAGCAATTTTGACCCTCGGTAAGTATCGAACCCACGACCCACGGAGCTGAAGGGTCGCTCTCACCTGCAGAACCGGGCCAATTTACTGTTACATATGATAAATAATAGTTTCTCTGATTTCTAACGTAATAAAATCATATGGCGTAGAAATATATTCAACAGTAGATGTATAGTACCCAGCATTAAATAATGCACATCGAGAACTTAGAACGAAACAGCCGGCCAATTCGGTTTTGTAGAGCGCTGTCACTGTCACACATGGGTTCGTCATTCTGTGCGACAGAGACAATGCTCAATGAAGCAGAATCTAGCCGATTTTCTCTGTGAGCCTCGATGTGCATTACTTATTGCTACGTACTATACATCAGTTGAAGAAGACAAAAACTTCCCAAAAATTGTGAATTTATCTGCCGAGAGCTTTAGTCGCGTGAGACGCGTAAATCCAACTGAAAAATACTGAAGTAATGTAATAGAGAATTGTAGATCCACAAAAATACTATAAAAAAGTCCGCTACAGCATGTCTCCATCTTATATGTTTAACGCACAATAACTTCTTGTATGTTAAAAATTTCAATTAAATACACTGACCCAAAGTTCCTATGGCATATGATGAAAGTAGTGATGTGCGACGTGCCGCTACCTTAAAATGGCACCCTTAGTGTACAGCTTCTTTCAAGGGTAGCTTTCATTACGCCGCAACCAAATGCTGGAATAACTTACCTCCCCTTTGCGACAGTGTAATACAATGGCTAATTTTCGTATTAAATTTAAATTACACATAGGTCCTTCAAAAAAACTGCTTAAACGGTTATATATACGTAGGTAGCCTTTTAAATTCATTTATTTTTGATTTAAAATTATTTTTTTCATATTTCATAAGCTAAACTCAAAGATGCAACTGGTTTAATCTTCTTTTCCCTCCCTCCCTCCTCCTCCTCTTTCTTACCGAGGTGTCGTTAAAGGCGACTAAGGTATGTGCCGTGTGGTATCCGGCTGCATAGAAAAGATCACCCTCATTTCTTACCGAGGTGTCGTACAAGGCGATTAAGGTAAGTTGACGTCAGGCAGGCGGCTGTTCGTAAAACACGTAGACAACATGTTTGTAACCCCACGAAGAGTGGCCGATAAGGGCAGGAGAAAAAAATTTTGTTATAATTGTATCCCTTGTATTTGATATCTCTAGTTTACATTATTTATACTTATTATTGTTTTATTTTATTTTTATTCTATTATAAGCTGGTTTCTGTCATGCTATTCGGGCAGCAGCTGAAAACCAGTGCCGTGTGTTATTAGTCTCAATAATGACATGCGGCAATGGTGAGCAGTGTGCCCTTTCTGTCAATTGTAAATTGTAGAATAAATATTTTTCATTTCAACATTCATTTCATTTCCACGCGGGTGAAGCCGCAGGTACAGCTACTATCTTATAAAAGTTTACACCACAGTACCAAAATAAAACCATTATGTGTATAGATAAAAAAGCTGAGTTTGCTTAAATATGATGCTCATTACAGCTAACAAAGAAATATCTCCACAGATAATGGAGAGCAATTATAGAAATGAGCTATTATCTCCGAGAAGATTTCGTTAATATAAGTCTGGAATGCTTTGTACTTTTATGAAAATTCTTAGGAAATTCCTATTCGATATTATGAAAGGATTTTATTTTTCTTTACAACTTAAGATAATATTTTTGCTAAATTTCAATCTTCAGAGCACTGTATAATTGTTAAATATGTAGGCGGCCTGTAATTTCCCATTGTTCACTAAAAGCATCCTTTCTCCTCCAGGACAAATGCTTTAGGACTGACACCCACCATCTCGCTTGCACATAGCTAGCAGGTTCTACATATTCCAGAATTTCCATAGAAATATGCAGGTTTTGCTACGATTTTTTTCCTTCGCTAAAACTTATTAATATTCATGATATTGAGTCTTATTTATTTTAACAATTTAATGCCAATGTCTATATCATATTACTAATTCTAACACACATACATGCAAACTCACTTATATACACATTTAGTATTCCTTACTTTTATTATTACTATTTAATTACTTTATTATAGCACGCCTACATACGTTTTTATTCACTCCTGAAGGTGCAATTATTTTTATATATTATAGTTGTTCAATAAAGTTTATAAATAAATAAATAAAAACATTTTTATAATCTATTATTATTTGATTTTCGCCTGTAAATTGTAATATATCAATTCTGTACTCGTACATACTCGCTATAGAAATTTTATATGTGCCGAACTCGGGTTAGAACAGACCTCGCCTCCCCTGGTGAGGTTACGCACGGTCTCACAGTTCGCCTATCACGGCTTAACGAACGTATTCTTTATAATATAATTGCGTTTAAGAAGCTTTAACATCTAACTCATTCGAATTACATACAGTTTAAATTTAATATTCAAGATAAATTTCTGCCTTAGTACCAACTATCGATAATTGATAGAAAAATTATCGTATTATTATTTTGAAAAGCGTAAAATATAATAACACACTTACCTTTCCAAATAATTTAATACTTACCAGTGACCAGATTGGCATGATGGAACTGACAGACCGCATCAGCCTCGTACCACGAAATACGGTCTCTGAAGTAACGGTAGAATACCGGAAAGCCCTCCTCGGGCAGTACCCATGTATTGCTGATGTTAACCTAACAAATGAAACAAGAATAAAATTAACAAAATCTTTAAAATTATTCCATTTTAAACTCTTAGTAAAGTCGTATTTCTTATTCAAGATAATCCATCGCCGATGATATCATTTTTCTCGTCAAATTTTTATATTTATAACTAGCTGTGCCAACAACGGCTATGCCCGCGTGGAATTAAATGATTTACTTTTCCCAAATTCTCGAAATTTTGACCATAAAAGTAGTTATTGTGAGTTAATTGTGAGAGATACAGACTTGCTATTTCGGACTTTTTTGTAGTATTTTTATAGATCTACAATTCTCTAGTACATTATTTTAGCGTATCTCTGTGGTTTACGCAACGCACGTGACTAAAGCCCCAGTAAGCAAGTTTTTTAACAACTGCCCGATCTTTTCAACACAATTTACACAATACCGATATGTACTATTTACTTAAACCATCCCGAAGTATTGCAGTATCTTTCGGTGAAAACCGTACAAAAAGCTGTTCAGTACATTTTAAGAAAATCGATTACATACAGACAGACAGCTTTTTGGGACTTTGTTTTATAAGTATAGGTGTTTCAACATATCAACCTTATTACGCTATTTCGCTTAAGATGCACGATAATCTCATACGTTGTTTAAACGAAGAAATTTTTTGGAAATAACTCCTCGTGTATACTTTAAATAAAGTGTGCGTATATTTTAAATATATTTTTATTATTATTATCGGAAAATTTTTTTGGATACATAATGATTATTTACCAAGTCAATTTATAAAAAGACTTTACAATTTCGAATTTTTACATTGGTTATACATTTTCAGCACTAAACAGAATACAATTCAGATATCTTAGTTAGTTATCGTTACCATTCTCGGACTAGGTAATAAGAATCCAGACACTACTTTCTTTTTGTGTTATTCATCATTCTAATAACAGCCAGTATTCTCAATTTTAATAAAAGTTAAATGTGCTCTGCAGTATTCCCTTAAATTCGTAGATTTTGTTTTGCCTTCGCGAAATAGAATGAAAGCCTACTTATCCATTGCCAGAAAATCGTATTTTTCATTTTATATTATGTAAATACTGCATATTTTTATTATATTATTTAATATTGATACTGCCCACTCTTAGCCGGCTACGAAATTTGAATTTTCATTACGTAGAACAAGAATTTTCTATCTCAAAGGGAAGGGAAGAAATACGCAATAGTAAAATAGTATATAAGTTAAACCAAGGCTTAGTGTCTTACACTGATGGCCATCATTGTCCTTCTTGCAAGAGGGAAAGGATTAGCCTTTACCTTTAAATCAATGACATCAGAGTATTTATATGATAGGGCCAAGATGTTTGTATCCTCAAATTAAGCTAATTATCCTCGATATTATATGCAAAATGGCCTCGTCTGAGAGCTTATAGATTAGATCTTACGCTGTCCAAATTACTCCAATGCGGATTTTAAGGCTAACCACATTCCACGAATACCATGTAAATGCAAATTTCATAATGTCTTAAATTAATAATAAGTACAATTAAAAAACCCAGAAACATCAGCCTTTGAATCCGTGACTTACTGTAACTCTTATCATTTAACCATTAAGAAAAGCAAGTGCTTTTCTATAACGTTAGTAGTCAGTAGAATTCAATCAAGGATCAATACATGTAAGGTAGAAGCAGAAAGTGTTTTTCTTCGTGCCGTATTTTAATTCAAATAAATATGTAATGCTCATTTTACGAACCGCTCATCATACATGAGTGTATTTATCTCCATTATGGAATGACGAATATAGAGAGGTAAATCTTTTTCGTTTATGCTAATTTAACCTTTTCAACTTTTTTTGCCTGTGAAGAATTCTCAAAGAATTTTTAAACATTTTAAAATTAAAAAGCTTCTTGGAAGACTTTGTTCTCGTAACAAGCTTGGTCTGCTGTGATGGTTGTATAACGTTTTAAATGCAAATTACTTGGTTGCGAGATGATTTATGAGATATATTTGTTTCACTTATATTAATTGAATATCAATACGGTGTACGGCTACTTTGTAATTTTCTTACATTTTCTATGATTAATTTTAATAAAACAGTTAATGGGAGAAAATTTAAATCTTTGTGCTTTGTTGTGCACTTTTTGTGATGGGTACAAAATGTTAAACTTGCGTCAGGACACGTGACCTGATTGAAAATTTGTAAGACTGAAGGAGAGTAGACCACCGAGGCGGGTAGGAGAGAAGGTATCCCCCCTCACTTTCGAAAATGTATGACTGCGCCTGCTATTTCGTCTAGGCGGCGACAGGCGCTTGCGCGAATGTGCGTGTGTGTTTACCTTTTTAATGTAATATAAACGGTCATGTTTGTACACGGTAGCATCATATACATTGATATGAATATTGTATTTTACCACATGTTCGATATCAAATGTCTAGTTTAACATATACTTGCAATAGCATCCTTCCCGATTCCTTCCGCACGCACTTCAGTCGTACGTTGCACGCCACATAAACGATCGCCGCACACGCATAAATTTGTTATAAGTTCGCACCGCACCGCTAGCACGATTGTGTAGTGTTATAAGTGTTAACATCAGTGAATGGACAAAATGCTGGATCCGACATCACAAGTAAGTGCGTCCATCCCTCTTTGGCAGTTATTTTAATCCCGCCCAGTACCAGACGGCTGCCATATTCCATCTTGTTATTTGCAAGTATTTTGGGGGTTTCCGCGAACCAGTAAATAATAAATATACAGTCCACTTCATTCGGCCCCGGAATAGTACTTTACCCTGGGCCACACGCCTGCATGTCCACCACATAAATTATAGTTCTAATATACTGATAATTAAAACGATTCGTGCAAAACTATTCCCTAACCATTTAAAAACATCAAAAATGCACAACGTTAATATTCAAGTTTTCACTTCTGCCGGCGCTCCCGAAGTGCAAGCTTTTTATTTGATGATGAAGTGTCTCTTCAACATCGTCTTTTTACTTTAGAATCCAAGATTTTCAGCCTTGTATAATTAGGTAAGATCACAAAAATATTGACGACAAAAATCGATTTCTCGCAACCCTAGTGACCGTTAAAATACTTAGAGTTTTGTATGGAAAGGCAGAGCTGTTTTGTAAGTGAATTTTATACGAGTATTAGATGCTCTCTGAGTGGTGTTGATGTTTATTTTGCTCAGGCAAATCGATACAGTCTCGTCGGGTCATTAGTAACCCGGACGACTACCAAGTCGTTAGTGACAGTCGCTGTGTCATTAGAAACATAAAGAAGTCATCATTTTTGTTTGGATAAATTCATTGGCTTTATTTTATTTTATTTATGTTAATTCATTATCATAGGCGAAAGAATTAACATTGACCAGTTATTCAATAAATATCACTTTAATTATAATGCTACTCGAGAAATAAATGCTTTTAACTAAGAACAACTAGAACTTGTTTAAGGAATTAATAATAGCATATGCATCTGATATGAGTTTTGATGAAGCTATCTTGAATACAGCGGATTTACAATAAAAATAAGAAAAATATATGGATGCTGAATTTGGGCCTCGTAAGAAAGTTCAAAGTTACTCGATATAGCGAGTATCTCTACGAAATTAAACCGGAAATGAGGAGAGGATGAACCAAGTTACCGATATAGCTCAGCGTGTGAAACTAAAGTGACGATGGACGGGGCATATAGTTTGCTGTGTGTGTTTGCTTAATGTTTGTCTGTGAGGATTTTATCTATCTGGGGGCAACATAAGCAATAATGGCTCGTGTGAAAAAGAAATTAGAAGACGCATAGGGATGGCTAAAAGTGCGATGAGCTAATTGCAAAGAATATGGAGAGATCGTAACATCTCCCGTAAAACCAAAATAAACCTAGTAAAGACCTTGGTATTCTCCATATTCAGCTACGGAGCAGAGACATGGACGTTGAAGAAAGCTGATCGCGACCGCATCGATGCTTTTGAGATGTAGTGCTGGGGAAAAATGCCTCAAATCCCATTGACGGCCTTCCGCACAAATGCGTCTATTTTGCACGAGCTAAATGTAAGGACTCGACTCTCATCTATCTGCCTGCGTAGAGTGCTTGAGTTTTTTGGTCACATCGCTCGAAAAGAAGGTGACAACCTCGAGAAACTCATGGTCACCGCAAGATTGACGGCAGAAGACCTCGAGGTCGCAGCCCAATTCGGTGAACTGATCAGATCAGATCTGCCTTGGACGCAAATCTGCACGTTGCTCTTCATTCGGCGAAGGCGAGGGACAGATAGAGAGCAACCGTCCAAAAGATGATCACTCGGCACTAGGGATCACTACCCTCAGCAATGAGGATAACGATGCGACGAGGGAGTTTGTCTGTGTCTGCACAGTATTTAATGAAATTTTCAGACAATCTTTTCAATGACCCAGTGGAAGAGTCTGTAAAGTTTAGCGGCGATCGGAGCGTTTTTTTAACAGTTGAGTTCTGTTTCAAGGGGAAATCGAAACCAGACTGAGCTACAGCAATGTGGCCAGATCTATGTGATGCTAAGTCATTACATAGATTCTTTGCTATCGTTACTGAGTTTCAAAAAAAAGGGTCTTTATTATTTTCGTCAGAACACTGAGTAAACTTTAGTAAATCAAGATTTATGATAATCGCTATTTTATCGCCATATTGTAACTAGCGGATGCAAGCATTACCGAACGAGGGGACATCTGGGCCCCTCCAAGTGTTAGCTAATTGGTTGTAAAACATACTAGAGGCGATAAAATATTGAGCTCCACAATACAGATTCTAGTTATATAAAGACATTCCGAACTCAGTAGTTCTTCAATAATATGAATTTCTCATATAAATCAGTCAATATGTTTGATACATATATATTTTTATATTTTATTTGATATATTATATAGATGTTTATGTAAAGCGTAAGGTTAATAAAATGGCTGTTCTGGTTTATATGGCCACAGATTACATAAACAAACTACTATACTTCTAAATCTCTTTAGTTTTCAATAATCTTATGTATAAAATTCTCGTGTCAATATTAGTTTCCATACTTTCCGAAACGGCTTGACCGATTTTTGTGAAATTTTATATTGAACCTACTCTGGTTTGAAAATCGGCTACTATCTATTATTCAACTGATAAGGGTTGTCTTCCCCTAACAATTTTTTTACTTTTTTTGGTCATTTTTTATTTTTTTATGATTTACACTAGAAATTTTCAAAAAATAATTTATATGGCAAAAAAGCGTTGCCGTATCATCTAATAATTAATTTAAAAAAGAACGAGATAATTGTGACAATTGTGACATGACAATGTGACAATTTTTTTGTTGAAGTATTATCTTAACATTTAATAACGAGAATTTAATACGATAAACTGAAAACCTAAATTATGGGATTACAGAAAATAATTTGAAAGACGAAATTAGTTCAAATTTTATTATATTTAATTGGGTTTCCAAGCGTAACTTTAGTAAACTGGATTTTGTTCATTACGTTTTATTTATGACATCTTTATGAATAGATTTTTTATTGATGGAATCATTTTATAAATAATTTATAATAACAACTTATTAATGTTGATGTATGTCTAAAATATAGACATACATCAACATGTATGTCTATATTTTACTGCAAATATTTACCTCCTTCCAAAAAAACAGGAAACGCTAAGTTCGACGGCGTGATAAATTACATCTACGTCGCGGATCTCGTACAAGATTCCAGAAAGTTATTTCTGCGGTAAGCAAGTACTGATGCTGAGGCATTGTTTCATAAAGATAATCTATTTTATAAATTGCAATTTAAGTTAAATATTTATGAAGTTTTTAGTAAAAATTAATGAAGCCTAAGCAAAAAGAAAAATGCCGTATTTTCAATGAAGACGTTCTTGCAACTGTGAAAGAAAAAGATATAAGAAAGTCATTCTCACCGCGCGTCCTTGGACCGTAACGAACAGAGTCAAAAGTAGAAAACACCACATTACGTAGCCGTAGCCGTAGCGCGTAGCACTGACGTAGCGACTTCTGTAGAGGTCGGACGCGCTCGCGTGACTGCCGCACCGCGCTATCGTCCATGAATCTGCCGCCATAGCCGCCCGCTATATAAACAAATATTCGACAATAACACGGACAAGGATAACCCACTTTTGTTTTATATCTGTTTTTAGTGATGAGGGTCAGGGAAAGAAGGGATCTTGATATATTAATATTTTTCTACATATATTATATTAATATAACAATCTAACAAGGAATTCTTTATAGAATAAAATTGGAATTGAAAGTATTTTTTTAGATTAGAATACGATGAACCGTGTGAATAGATACTAATGAAAAGTAAAAAATTAACCTAGTTAATTTATTCTTTCTTCTTTCTCCTATCCTTATCCCACTCTAAGTGGGGTCGGTACAACATGTTTTTCTCTTCCATTCTCTTCTATCATTTGTCAACTCTGGCGCTACTCCTTTTATATGCATGTCATACTTCACACAGTCCAACCATCTCTTTTTAGGCCTTCCTCTAGTCACATATCCATCCACATTTATACTCAACACTCGTTTGATCACATGACTTTCATTCCTCCTCATTACATGTCCATACCATCCCAATCTTGCACCTCTCATCTTTTCTATAATGGGCGCAACTTTCAGACTTCCCCTTATATACTAATTTCTTATTTTATCAAGTCTTGTCACACCACACATCCACCTTAACATCCTCATCTCATTTGCATGTACTCTTCTTTCATCCATCTTTTTCATTGCCCAACATTCTGATCCATACATTACGACAGGTCTTATGACCGATGTGTAAATTTTTCCCTTTAGTTTAGGGGGCATTCGGGGGTCACATATTGTGCCTGAGACCTGTCGCCACTTCATCCATCCTGCATTCATTCTATTCCTCACATCGCGATCAATTTCACCGTTCTTTTGGAAAAGCGAACCAAGGTACCGGAAGTCGGAGCAGACTGGCAAAACAACACCATTTAAGGTTATTGGAGAAAAATTGGAGAGACCCTAGTTAATTTATTACAGACGAAAATTTTTACTGAAATGACTAGCATTAAGCAGAAAATACGGTTTCTTTAGAAAGATTTTTTTGCTGTTTTAAAAATTAAGATAGAATTTATGACATTATTTTTTTATAACAATATTTATCAATGAATTCTACAAAACAAGTAATAAACATAGACATATTTCCAGTATCATATATTTTTTTACTTTCGTATAACTAAAAATATATTATGCCTGAACTTTAGTACGAAAATAAAAAGTAGCTTATATTTCTCTTTCCTCTAAAGCTTTTTAACTATTTTCATAACAAAACTCACAACAATCCCATTATTTGTTGAAAAAACCAAAGAAAGAAACTGTCTTATTTATTTAATACTATAAAATTAAATTTATTTTCTAAAACGCAATTCCGTATAGGTATATACGATAGTTTGTTGAAATTATAGCGTAACAATGACGAGGGATAAATCTGAATAACATAGCAACATACTGGCGTCTTGATTGAGCATTGCGACACTCTAAATCGAGCGTTCCTAATGATCATCTCCAAATGACGTTGAGATCATCAAAATCTCTAATAAGAATCTACATTACGCGTCGCGCGTATTATTTTTGATTATTTTACGTTTTTCTTGTTGTGTTCTATAGAAGAAACAATGTTATAATTCTGTATAAATAGCATTTATTTTTAGGCCAGCACGCTCTGAGACTTTAAAGGATGCACATAAAGAGAGACAAACAAAAAAATTATCAAAATTTTAAAAAGGCATTTTTAATTGATGACGAATAAATAAGAAAACTATATCAAGCTGTGATAGGATAAATAGGAGCAATATTAATAATTTTTAATTAATGAAAATTTTGACAGAACAAACAAAGTCACTACAAACGACGAGTTTACAATCAACCTAAGCTTAATAGAGACCTGAACAAAACAAATCTATTTATAAGTACTCCTTATAGTGAATACCCTTCGGGTGATTACATGCCGCTCCTTTCATATTAAAGTGCCAAAGTAAATCTATTCCTCTGACTTCCTGTGAGGACGTGACAAGAATGTAAACTTGTGGATAGTACAGTCGGCTCCGTGTATGGTGACAAGGAAATAATATAACTACGCACACTTAAAAGAGATAAAAATACATAGGATGTTTGAATAAAGTCAAATATATATATATTTTTTTAATTTCTCTATGATTTAACTTGCGTAGTAAATTAAAAAAATATTCACGATGTTGCAGAACATACCTTATTAACTCTGATATTAAAGCCAGTCATCAAATATTTTTACGACGCTGTTAAACACTTAGTCGTTTTGATTATAACGTACCTTAATAAAGTGCAATTACGGTGATAGGCTTATTTATTTATTGTACATACGTGTTCTTTGAAAAGAGAAAGAAATAAATAGCACATGTACAAAGGCGGATCACTAAAAGGAATCTCTCTTCAACTGTAAAAAGACAAGAAGATAAATGCGGGTAATATTTTTTTAGAAGAATGGGCGATTAGACCAATCATGCCGCTTATAATGCACATTATAATGAATTGTAAATATATTATAATAAATAAAGTATTTGCAGAAGACTTATAGATGTATGCCCTAATTTGGATTCTTAACCATCTAATCTGGGTCACATGGTCTCTCGATTCGACAATCTAATTTACAATATTTGTGTTTATATAAATAGACAAATCCAACTTACTGGAAAAGTATTAGTAGCATGTATAGGAAGCCATATTTAGTGAATATATATGAACGTTTTATTTGGTAGCCTAGTATATCAAAACAAAAGCTTTGCATTATTTATGTTTACCTACAAATTTGATTATTATCTCGGCTCCAAACTAACGCTATTTTACATATAAATAAATAAATATATGGGACACTTACACACACGGTCGTCCGTTCCAAAAGTAATTTAATATTTGTGTTATGGGTAACAGACAACTTATATATATATATATATATATATATGTAGTTTTAAATATTAACTAAAATAAAAATATACACCCAGGCTCGAAGAACCAACAGATTGTTTATAGAAAATGTTGGCCTTCGGCGGGAATCGAACCCGCGAACCGTGGCGTTGTGATGGAAGCAGGATCACTGCCAATCTATATGTTCTTCCATGTCCGTAATTAGTTTTAGAATTATAATAAGATACGTACAATAAAGTAAAAAATATGGATACAAAAATTCCAAAAGTCAGCAATAATATACTTTTCAAATCCAGTAAGCACCTGCACCTGGCTACTACAATATTAATGGAATTAGATATCCCATAAAATGTAAAACGTGATATGTTCACCGCGTGGTACCTTTACGATATAAGTCATATAACGCAATTCCCCGCATTTATACGACTTGTAACTCACATCAAACTACTTAACAATTGCAAAAATTGTTGATAAAGGAAAATCGACATTATATATCATATCTTAAGAGCTATACGTCCATAGTTCATATGAAAAGAGTAAATACAAGCGGTACATATTTTCCCCTTACTAAAATAGCAATAACTCCATATCAGTTGTTCGTCGTACGACGTATGATCGAGAATTTAATACGCGATACGCGACCGCTTTATAGCATTGATAGCAATGTTTTTTGTTTATTACTCAATGTTCAATACCGAATTTTTATTATATCTCTAAATGGAAGTATAAAAGAATGTAGGTGTTTACTGTTATAAAAACATCTTACCGTACATTCGTTGACGAAACAGTTCGACTTTTCCATGTCTACCAATTTGTAAGATTTATTCCGTTTTTATTTTATATATTTATTTTTATTTTTATTTATTTGGAAAATGAACAGCTTAAGCTATTTATACATTTCCACATATAAACTACTTGATAATAATAAATAATAATAAATATATGGGACATTTACACACACGGTTGTCCGTCCCCAAAGTAAGTAACTTAATACTTGTGTTATGGGTGACGGACAACTGGTAGATATACTACATATATAAGTTTAAATACATACTTAAATACAAATACACACCCAGGCTCGAAGAACCAGCAATTTGTTTATAGAAAATGTTGGCCCTCGGCGGGAATCGAACCCGCGACCCGCGGAGCTGAAGGCAGCGTCACTACCCACTGCTCCAACGGGCCAGTCAATTAACAGTGTAATCGGATAAAATTTAGAAAGCAAAGAAAAAAACAGAAATGAAAATTAAACAAAAAAAATAGCGAAGTATGGGGATCGAATCAAACCACATTCCCGACATAAAAGTTGTTTTTCAGATTATGACACAGTGAAAATCGTTTGGTAATTTATACAAGTGTAATAAAGATATAAAGAAAATAATTATTAATAGTCGCCGGTTAGTATATTAGCATTATTAGCCGCTGGTAGTCGGAGGTTAGTTGAGTAATTTTTTTTTTAATGTCAGGAAAACCCATTATGGGTCGTCACCGCCCGACGGGGACGAGCGGCGGGGATATCGGACTCTCACCGACTAAAAACCTGACATTGCTGCACCACGCTGCTGGTGGTGGGGACAGGGTGCCGTCGGACACATTACCCCCATCCCCGCCAGCAGCAACTCTGGGCCTGGCCTGATCGTAGGATAATTTACTATTGAACTATTTGCAATAAGACATTTCCCACTCCGCATTAGTTCAGCGTGGTGAATTTATTTACCTATCCTTCTCTGTAAAGAAGTGAAAGTCTTATGGTTTTTGCTCAATAATGAGATCGTAACCGCTTAGCTTTCCACTTTTCCTACGAGTATATATATTGAACTATCAGCACATAAGCACACAAATTTATACACTTAATATTTAACGGACGAACCAAGAAAGCAGTCTAACAAGAAAAATGATAAAAGAGTTATATTTTATACGTCAGACAGAATATTACTTCCTAAGTGGTGCCTATCATTTTCCAAGGCAATATATTTGATCGAATCGTTCAACAACAATCGATCACTTTCATATTTTTATGAGGAGTTTTTATTTTATATCTCTCCGCTTTCCGATAAGTTATTTATTGATTTTCTTCACATATTATACGGAAATTGCGTTACTGAAATTATTTTTTTATTAATCATGTAACTTTATTCTTCATATGAGGCAATATATACCCACACACTCACATAATTAGCATTAAAGAAAAAAAAACATAAGGAAGAATTGATCACTATAAACATATATGAAAATTGAATTGAAACTTTTCAAAAAATAGAGTGTTATTTTTCAAGTCATAAAAATATATTTTCAAGTAAAATGCATTTTCAAAGTTATTACAGGAAAATCGTAAAATTTTATATTAGCTTGTTTATATAACCTCAATTTTTATTGTGATTTCTTTTAGTAATTATGAACAATCGGGTTATTTTTTGTCCTCGATTCATCCCGGTATATATACCGGGAAGTTGAAGCTTATAAGCTTCAACTGTACCAAATATCATTATTAATAGAAGAATCGAACTTAAGATTAATTGGTGTACATTTATCACACCCTTGTCTCGATAAAAAGAATAATATGAATGCTTACAAAATTTTGTTTTCAGCATCGCTTCAGAATGAACTTTACAATATATTGATTGCCCAGAGTTACTAGAAAAAATTAACTTAAAAACTTCATCTAAACTACCAAGGCAATCAAAATATTCGCCATTTGCTACAAGCTCGGCAAAAAGTAACCTGGGCCACCACGCCACCTTGAACAGAATTCAACGTCGCTATAACTATTTACCAAAAGAATTAGATGTAGACATTTTTAGCGATAGCATACATACTTTTAAACGTAATATAATTAAATTTAAAAGAATGAATTAAGTAGATAATATTTTTATAATTAGTATAATATCTTTTATTTTATTTCATAATGCACTCAAAAAATGTACGCGTCCCTTTTACATGCCGTGGTAACCTATAACTAAGACTATATATAATTTAGTAGTTTGTAGAGTATTTTGTAGTATTAAAAATGTAAGTGTTGTTGGTTATTCTAATAAATAAAAATAAAATAAAATATATTTTATTTTAAGGTTAATATTGCTATATATATTGTCGCCGTCAGTACCATACACTTATTTACCAGAACGAGAACCTCAGACGTACGCCTATCATGGTTACAATAAAGTACGCATCGCCAATATAAAGGACATCCCACATCACGTATTGATTGTGTATGGCTTAAAGTATTGTTCGGGAAGTCTAACTGGCAGCAGAACTGTGGTTACTGCGGCAAGCTGCTTTAAGAAGAATAATGGAGAAACCATATTTGTCAAAGTCGGATCAAGTTCTATGATTGGAAGCGGGTGAATAAAGCTAATTAATAAAGAACATACTGTCACACTGCTAAAATAGTCTGTCTCCTTTGACAGAGGTATTGGATCTGAGTCAAACCATGCTGCTCTAATGTATTTAAGCAGATTACACATATATCATTGTCTTGTATAAGTATCGCACAGTCTCAAATATGCACTATTAAAACACTACACGTCCATCTTTACCCAAGGCTCTAGTATCACTGATGTGGTGCGATTGATACAGTGTAAGATTTCCTTTATATAATATTATTATTATTATTATGTATAAGTATATTTATATATATAATTGAAATTTTTTACTTCTTGCATTATACAAGGTAAGAATCACACATCTCGACCGACATGCACTATACCTAGAAACTTTTTACGGTGCATTTCCAAACGGTGTTTATGCTTTTATTAATATGTAATATGTGTATTATGTATATGTTATGATTAATTATAAATTGAACAAATTGTTATATTTTTAATTTAATATAAAAAATACAATCATGTACTTCATGATTGTAATTTTTATAATAACCACAATTTACGAATGGTCGAAAGATTTATAAAGGCATGTTAATTGTTTAAGGCATTTCAACTGCTTTTTCTTTTTTTTCAGACAAATAATTTCCGTCTTGGAGTACAAGGTGCACGAATACTTCGAATACTTAAGTAATCTAGACAATGATATTGCATTATTAATGCTCAAGGTAAGACAATATCAACTGAGGCAATTTTGAATCTAGATTTTCGTACATTTTCTGTAAAAAAGTTGTGACATATAAAAATGTTTGCATGTAATTTTTTTCTGTCACTAACAAGTCATACGCGTTGCTTCAAAACTGAATAAAAATTAGTTCCTTAAGCGATGAATTTTAAGTTTTTCCTCTCTCACAATGTAATTTATATATCCGTCAAACGTAATATTTTTTGCTTTTATATATTTAAAAACCCGAAAGAGGAAGGGTAAAGCCTCTTGTTGACACACGTTATTATTCGTTGAAATAATTTTATTCTTATTCGAATTTTATTCTTAGATTCAACGTGATTACGGTATGGCGTCAATGTCATATGCGCCATGTCTGCTAACAACCGTGTCTACGCAGAGCTACCAACCGTGATTTTCACGGCGAAAGATCATATACGAACAAGAGACCTAACAATCCGCCCCGCACATAAATTATAAATCTAATTGATTAGAAAGAAGTATATGTTTATTAACATCATCATTTACCAGATATTAAAAGTAAATATAATTTTAAGATATATAAATTACATTGCACATTTAATGTATGGAAACCGGCTATTTTCACGTATTATTTTATCAGGTGAGCCCGTCTAGTTTCGAACCCATACGGCGGGCCTTATTCATGTTTTTATTCTAAGTTCATTAAAGCCACATTAAGAGCTAAATAAGGTCCCCGTGGGTTTGAAACTACTGGGGTTTCCCGATAAAATATAACATGAGTATAGTCGATTTGTATACATTAACTATAACTATATATGTATATATATGACTGGCCCGTTGGCGCTGTGGGTAGTGACCCTGCCTTCAGCTCCGCGGGTCGCGGGTTCGATTCCCGCCGAGGGCCAACATTTTCTATAAACAATTTGTTGGTTCTTCGAGCCTGGGTGTGTATTTGTATTTAAGTATGTATTTAAACTTATATATGTAGTATATCTACCAGTTGTCCGTCACCCATAACACAAGTATTAAGTTACTTACTTTGGGGACGGACGACCGTGTGTGTAAATGTCCCATATATTTATTTATTATTTATTTTATTATTATAAATACCACACAAGATGGTTTAAATTCAAATTTTACATTACACTGGTCTAAGAACAACGTTGCATTGTGATTGCAGGATCTAGTTTATGGATGGATGGTGTTACCATTGACTGAATTAGAATTAACTAATTTAAAGTAATTACTTGTTCTTTTGAAGGAACACGTACAGTTTGGAGAGAATGTAATCAAAGCGCAGCTCGTAGAGGCGGAAATAGCATTAAGAGCCGGTACTCCGTTAAAAGTATCTGGATGGGGAGGCACGGTTTGTTTATAATTATAAATAAAAATATATTATAAAATAAATACATAAATACGTATATACATCAAGACTTGAAGAGCTAACTAAACACTTAAAATTGTTAAAAAAAACGCTATCACATATTCAGTTGTTATTAACTGAGAACTGAAATTGTCTAGAAAGAACCTTTTTTTTTAATGACTTTAGTAATTTTGCGTGAGAGATGTTGCATGTTCAAAATACCTAGATGCAGCAGTGATTGAGAAGAAAACCATACATAAAAGAAATAAATAATAGTATGGATCTACTGACCGAACATATTGAAATACGATGATAACGTCTACGTCACAAAAATATAGTACTTTATACACTGCGATAGGCGTTATACTTATAAGCATAGAGCTATTATACTAGATTAGGAAAGCCAGCGTAAAATGAGCCGTATAGAAATAAAGAGAAAGAATATGACTTTGTATTTCTCTCTTTTTTATGTGCGATTAGACAAAGATGAGGTATACGAATTTCATCTTCCCTCTCATTATTTATTGTAAAAGTCTCACTTACAGGCCAACCTATGCATCCACTACTCTAATATAATAATTCTATGATATTATAAGACCAAGACTCTATATAAGTCTATGAAAATATGTATATAAAATGTTATTAACGCCATCTATTTATATACGTTTAAAATTGTTGGTTCCTAGTTTGTATAAACTTTCAGATTCAAGTTTCTTGTCTTTCTTAGTTCTTAATGTTTGATGAAGATGGCGTTCTCGAAGCTTTTTTGATGTTTAAGTATTTTGAAAATTTGTGCTTCAAACTGATTTAATTATATATTACATACTTTCAGGACTTACCCGTGAAATATCTGAATTTACTACTAGAATCAGAAATGATTGTGATAAATAAAAATGAGTGCCATCAAAAATATGGTTATCTCATAACACCATCTAACTTCTGTGTGAAATATACTGATGTAAGTACATTACAGACTTTTACTAATAAATTATTCACATTCGACGACGAATTCATTATGGAAAAGTTAATGAAAAGATTTTTGCAAGCTCTAGAGTTATTAAACAATTGTCGATAAAAAATTATACATGTCAAGTTTTCTACTCAACCAAATAATGAAAACGCATAAGTTAATTTTGAATTTTACAGTGTTTTACAGTTAAAATTATATTAGGTTTACAATTTTTAAATTAAAACTAGTTGATCCCGCGGCTTTGGCCGCTTAGAAATTAGAGTGACCTAATTCAAAAAAAGTGCCTATGAGTCAAATTACAATAAAGCTTAGCGTAACGCCTATAAAACTTCCCATAACTTGGAAGAGCAAGAAAACAATAGGTTTCGAATTCTTCGTAGCGGGACATTATTTATTTATTTATTTATTTATACTTTTGCGTACAGACGAAAAAGAAAAAAAAAATACATACATATTATATGTACAAGAAATAATAAGAAATTTGAAGGAACATGCAAGGGCGGTCTTATCGCCTACAGCGATCTCTTACAGACAACCCGTAAGTTCTTAAAAGGATCTTAGAACAAGAATAGGTTGGTGCGACAGAAAGATAATGGAGAAGATATTTTGTATATATACATAAAGTATAATAGATTACACAAATTTGAATACTAATACTACACATATACTGTATAAGATACATACTTTAATACATATTCCTATAGTATAATACATACTAATATTACCTATAATATACTAAATACTAATATTAACAAATAGATAAATAGTAGTTTTTCAAACGACTCTTAAAAACGTGCACCGACTCAGAATGACGAATATCCACCGGGACAGAGTTCCAAAGCGTAACACTCTTCACTGTATAAGAATTGCCATACCATTGGGTTCGACTGTGCGACATTATAGATGGCATTGAGATAAGGATTACAATGAATCTAACTACATTGAGCCTAATTTTGAATTAGGTCACTTTAATACTAAGCTTACGATACAAACCTGTTGTCTATCGTAAATCATATAGATAATCAATATATTCAAATTCAAATTCAAAATATTCTTTATTCAAGTAAACTTTTAAACAATTGCTTTTGAATCGTCAACATCTACTGCTGGTTCGGAAAGCAGTTCCTACCGAGAAGAACCAGCAAGAAACTCGGCGGTTGCTCTTTTCAAAGAATAATTGTTGTCACTAGTTACATATAGTTATTAATGTCTTGTATAGATGTCTAAAGAATTTAATATCTTAATTGTGTGTCACAGTTACCTTATATTATTGAATACTGTATACGAGAATACAGAAACAAGGTTATTCCTTTACAGAACCACCGTTTGAGTGACAACGGTGGTGGGGCTGTATTTGAAGATATTCTAGTAGGCGTGTTGTTATGGGGAGCCAGCGGAAAGGAAAAATCGAATGTTGCTATTCTTACAAATATTTCGTACTTTGAAAGGCAAGTTATACTTTTGTTTTAAGTTCCCTACAATGTCGTTCTTTCCAACTTCTCGTTTTGCCATACGCAACACAAACTTGTACAATGAAGCAAAAACTATTCACATTTTATAAGAAAAATGTTTAAAGTATGCAGCAGGCTTAAGAATTTAGTTTATTTATAAAATACTAGCAATGCCCCGCGGTTTCACCCGCGTCCATACAGATCTCGTGGTAGTGGAAAATCTACGAAGTCAGACTATAGATTTATTTGTAGATTATTTAATTATAAAAAATGGGTATCATTAGTATTTTTGGAATAAGACCTAACTCACCAAAGACCTTGCTATAACGGTCGCTACAATTTATTTGTTATGGCATTATTTTCTTTCGATTTATATTCTTAAATTCGTAATATGTTTTGATTGGGATGTTGGATTTTAATAATATAAAAAGTATTTTACAGGTATTGAAACAGTTTTTAATAAAATGTCATTTAATGGGATAAGGATTAATACAAAGATATGAGTAAAATGGTTTGATTATTGTCGGCAAGTTAATCAACTTTTAAAATGTAAAAAAGTAATTATATTAGTATAACTATAATAGTTAGACATATAGTATTGCGGACTGTTTTGTGGATATTGATATTACAATTATTATTACAATTATAATTTTATTAGGGATCCCTATTTTTTCGAAAATGATATAGAGCCTATATTGCTCAGTGAAGAAGCAGCTTTCCAATGGTGAAAGCATTTTTGAAATCGGTACAGTAGTTTTTGCGTGAAAACATTACAAACATCCACATACAAACAAACATACAAATCTTTCCTCTTTATAATATTAGTATAGAAGTATAGATACTTGATATTTTCAATCATGGTACTCAAAAGAGTAAAAACAGTGTAGTAATTAATGAAAATATGCAACTTATGCCCTCTTATGCCCTTAAATAAATATATCATGGAAAAATTAATAAATATTAGTTCTAATAAACTTTTTTTTTCCACAGATGGATTACATTAAACACAAAGAAGTTTCTTACAAAATATTGCTCTGTAAAAGAATACTTTATGAACATAGCTCTACAATCTGATGAATATGTTGATAACTAATTAAGATATTTCTTTTCCGTTCTAAAACACGGTTAAGCGCCCATAGAGATGTTAATACTGGGGCAAACATATGCAGGCTTGTAAGTGATAGTGACAAAATAAATAATGAAAGGAAAGATTACACTCATATACCTACTCCATCATCATCATCATCATCCTCCTGCCCTTATCCCACTCTAAGTGGTCGGTACATGTTAAAACATGTTGTCATATGATTTGACTACGTATTTTATATAATCTGTAAAATCTGTAGTAATCTGCGGACTAGTGAGTGAAAGTAATATTTCTTAGAACCCAAATTAAAAATACCTTTTATATTTTTTCAGAAGATTTTATTTTGCAGTGTTTTTTCACAAACTTTCTAACCTGTCTTTCAACCCATTCTCGATGGTAATACACACTTATATAAACACTTGGCTTATCTTTTTTCGCGCATCCGTCCCCGTGCGACACGATTCCAATTACTGTTCTGTAAAATACACACTTTGAAAGACACGGACAATTGTGCAAATTTTATCATGGAGTCTATCTAATGATGATGTTTCGATTGCGAGGCGAAACGATTGTTGAGTTTGTGATAGTGAACGTGTGTAGTGCTTGTGTATTGTGGTGGCGGTGGTGGAGGTTTGTGCATGTGTTTTAACGAATCCTGCATGTTTCGGGTATGAAACGAATAGTCCACTCTACATCTAGCATTATATGTATATATGTTTTCTATTTACTTTATCGCGGATTATAGAAAAGTAATTTTATTATTACTTTTGTATTATGGATCTGCGAAAAGTAACGCCTACTCGTAATACTATAAATTCCTCTTTAGTTAGTAAAAACGCTAAAACGTTGATGTCAATGTTTCCAATATTTTTTTCTGAACTGAGTATATGCTTAGCTCTAACGGCTTTTACACCACTAAGGGCAGAACAGGGAGCGCAGAAGCATAGACGAGGTTGTGAAATTTGGAGAAGCCGTAGAAGCTGTACTACAGAATAAATTTATAAGAATATAAAAGTTTTCGGCTTGCCTTTCAATGAGTTATTAAAGAGACGGATAAACGAGTTAATGGATTTGAAAATAGTTTGATAGTTTGTTACGATAGAAGTGACTTTTATAAAGTTATGATGGTTCTACTAAAGTGACTACTAATGATTCAAAATGTTTTCAAATTAAAATTAAAGTCCAGCGAACTATAAAATATGTTAATACTGAGTAATCAAAAATAAATATGTTTTACTATTAAATTCATCTTAAATTAGCTCATTTGTTAGTAAGTTCAGAAAATATTAATTTTTTGACGTATAAATTTATTTCAAGAGGTCAAACAACGTATCTTCCACAGTTTAAAAATAAAATTATCAAAGCTTTGAACAGACTAGACACATTATGTAACTTCGCTTTAACAGCAAAATGTATGAAATCCTTGATTCTCACCCATTCCAAAGTACCCCTCCCCCTGAGTCTCCCTTACAGGTGTCTCGAGCACCGTCTCCATACAAACAAAACATATCCTTTGTTAGACTTAAAGTATGTAACTTTTCGCATTCCTCTCTGGGAATAAACCGCAAAGTCGTCTGCAATAAACCGAGTTCCGATATTGATCCCCCATACTAAAAACAGAATCCAAACTTATAATATAAATACGAAAGTCTGTCTGTGAGTCTGTTCGTTTTCAAGGCTAATCCGCTGGACTAACATTGATGAAAATTCACATGATTAAAGCTCATAAACCGAGATACCATAAATAAAAAAACGTTTTTCTTTCGAGAAGAAAAAATTACTTAATGCATCAGTGAGAGTACTTAAAAGCTTAAGTTGCCTCTAACGAAGTCGTGAAACGAGTATTCAATATATTTCTAATCAAACAAAGACAACGGAGTGTACTCGTTCCATTATTTTCTTGAAAACGTGGGTTAGATTCTATTATAATATTGCGATAAAAGTAGATGTACTGACTTTTTGGCCAATTGGCCAATGTTTTTACTTTTTGTTATGTGGGCAATCTGGCAGTTGTAAAAAAATAAAGAAAAAAAGAATATTTTTGAGGCAGTCGTTCACCAGCGCTTGGAGATTGAAGTTGTTTTTTATTTTACTCGGCACGTTTCCTTTCATTACTTATATGTGAATCATAAAATTATCTTTGTTATACGAACAAATATGGTGCTACTTAACTTTTTTTTAAATTAAAAAAAAATAATAATTTTTTCCCCAGGGTATATCAAAAATCCGACAGTGCCATTTGGTTGCCCTTCTTTTACGTTCAAGTTAAATGTTGAATCTATGTAATTTTGTTAAGAATCTTTTTTAAACAACCAATGCCAATCAGCACGGAACCGCTTTTGCAGTACTTCGTGCTGATCGTTTATTTAGTGTCCCCCCCTCCCTTTTTGCTCTTCTTTTTCTCTCTGCACCGTTTGACCATAATCTTATGTAGAACATCCTCATACTTGTACCACTCTTCTTTACTTTCAAGCATACGTGGTACAAGGTTTTGTGCGTTTAAGGCCGGCTTCTTTCACTGTAAAGGAGAACTTTGCTCTAACTATGATGGATTGACGAGTGCCAAAACCTGCTTTGTACCTCGATACAATAGTACTCATCGATCGATTGTTCGATCCACATAAGTCGACGTAAAAATGCTATAGAGTATCAAAGAATGTTTACAATCATACCGCAGTCCATCCCCAACCAACAGCCACTATATCATCCTTATGACATTTAAATCCTTTATCGTCACATTCCATCCAATTGTTATCAATCGCCAATATTGCTTTTTGCTTTCTCATATCAAACTTTATTGACTCCTGAAGAAATATTAAGGCAATATCGCACGAGAACGGCATAACCTGGCTGTAATTTTCATGTATGACGAACGAAAAAACTTCATATATATCAGCATGTAAGTCTCGAATGTATCTGCTACCTAAAAATACAAAGGGTTAGTCATATATTTAGATAGAGATGTCAATCAGCGTAATAATTAATTACTTAAGAAATAACAATATATTTTTTTAAATCGTTAGACATTTAAGAAAATTGCTTCTGCTTAGTCCTGAAAAGGCCTTAATTACTTATATAATACATTCTTCTTCTTCTTCTTCAGCCGATGGACGTCCACTGCTGGACATAGGCCTCTTCATGGGATCGCCACACCACACGATCTTGCGCTGCCTGGATCCAGTGGCTCCCTGCGACCTTTTTGAGGTCGTCTGTCCACCTCGTAGGGGGTCTACCGACGCTGCGCTTTCCGGTGCGGGGTCGCCATTCCAGCACCTTAAGACCGCAGCGCCCATCGGTTCTCCGCACTATGTGCCCCGCCCAGCGCCACTTTAGCTTTGCGACACGCTGAGCTATGTCGGTGACTCTAGTTCTTCTACGGATCTCCTCATTCCTGATTTGATCTCGTAGAGACACTCCGAGCATAGCTCGCTCCATCGCCCGCTGAGCGACTCTGAGCTTTCTTATAAGGCCCATAGTGAGTGACCACGTTTCAGATCCGTAGGTCATCGCTGGCAACACGCACTGTTCGAAGACCCTGGTCTTCAGACACTGAGGTATTTCGGACGTAAAGATCTCGCGTAGCTTCCCGAACGCTGCCCATCCGATATAATACATCAATAGTAAATATAGGATTTAAAAAATAGAAAGACAGACTGTTGCCAGATAATCATTGAAGCAATTTAAATTACTTACTTTTAAATATTGAAAATTACGCATGTACCGTCGTAGTGTTATTAGAGATAATGGATTTTATCTTCATTGATTATAAAACAAAGTCGCGTTTGTCTGTTAGTATGTTCTCGATTAATTCTAAAACTATCGAATCGACTTTCAAACGGATTTCACCGATAGACAGAGTGGTTCACGGCGAAAGTTTTAATGTATAGGTTAAGTTTTTATAAATTAGTGGAAATATGAAGATCATTGATGATAATTACGGGAAACTAAAGGCACCTGAGAGTACTCTCCTTGTTATATTCGTCGAAAAATACGCCCAAGTACACATTGGACAGAAAAACCTTCCTTAATTTTAATCTGAATAGACTATGAAGTTTTAACTAATTATTAATCAAAAATTGGTATTTGTCGTAAAACTTTTAATATAATCTTTAAAACTTACCTATTGCGACCTCCATTTTATCTGTATCTTTATTGCCGTCAAAGCAATGTGCAGCGGTTAGTAAACTAAAACTATTCAAAATGACTCCAGAACACAATGCGTGGTCATTTAAAAACAGTACAGCAAATGGAAAACGTTCAATTATAACGGGATGTCCGCCTACAATTTTACCTTCTATTGCAGAGAGGAATGTCTCATTTCGTAATTTTAAGCTCTTACATGAGCTAAAGATGTAAACAATATAAAGACTAACTATAAATTTATATAAAATTACACTTTTGGACATTTTAAGAAATTTTACGGGACAGTTAAAACGATATTAAAAAATGGCATAATACCACATTGATTACAGTTTTATAGCTCATGTGTGTTATCGGATAAATTGATTGATTGATTTTGAAAAAGATTTGATCATCTGACTTAATTAATAAACGTAATAAACAATTAATAATATAATTCAACTCAGCAAATTAGAAATATCATCACACCATCGAACGTAATAAAAACGCATCCTACTGATATTGTTACGAGACAGAATAATTTTATAATTTCATTTTTATATAAATTTAATAAAAAAAATACAAGAATATGCATAATGTTTATATTTTATTTCTATGGAAATCACAAAATTTCTTATAAAGACTTTTCACTGTTTTCCTTATCCAAATACGGTAAAAGTAGACGTTAATGTATATACCTGGTGATTCAGCACACCTTTTACCGTGAGAAACGATCCCAACTACATCACTGGAAAATAAAGATAACTTACAGATAAAAAAAGAAGATAAAGATAATTAAAAGATTTTTTGTAAAATAGTTTAGTAACTTGTAAAAGAAAAAAAAATATTACACATTAAAAATATGACAGAAATCATAATTGGAATAGCCATATATATATTTTTTTATTCTTGTTCTCAGAGTGCTTCTCCGAGTAGCAAAGTGGCAGTTTGCAGTTAGCATCGCAAAGTATTCCCTATCAATTTCTTTATTAATATATTTTTTTATATTATTAATAGCTGTGATAGCCCAGCGGTGAGACCGTGCGACTCTTTCGAGGGGAGCACGAGTTCAAACTCGGGCAGGCACCAATGAGTTTTTCTATTAAAACTCACGTGTCTAATTGATAGTTGCAATTTATCACACGCTTTTCGGTGAAGGAAAACATCGTGAGGAAACCTGCATATTTCTAGAGAATTCTGGAGATATGTGAAACCTACCAATCCGCATTGGAGCAGCGTGGTAGGTCTTAGCTCCAACCCTTCTCTCCAGAAACGGAGAGAGGAGGCCTATGCCCAGCAGTGGGATTGTAACAGGCTGCTACTTTACTGTACTTTACTTATATTATTAATAACTGTGAACTCTTTAATTGTCATGAACTAAACTTCAGCAAGTTCATGCGCCCTAGTGTGGTTTCGCAATGCAAAGCCAAAATATGATTTATTAAATAATTTATCGCTATATGTACGCATGTTACAAAATCTTCGACATCATATGGATTATTTTGTGTTGTATTGTCATACGTGAATGAATTATTAATAGTATAAATACGAAGAGCTGAGTGGAACTGAATGTCAGCAAGATTCCACCTTACAACATATATTGTAAGTTGAACAATAGCTTTTAAAAATGGATTTCGCAATTAGAACATTTCGAAGTGAAGAACGGAGGTGAGATTTTTGGATTAATCGTAATACTAAAATTGATACTGGTCATTTTTCACTTTTGCATTACAAGATGCCGTATTCATATAATTATTTAAGCAAAGTCCTCACCCATTCCAGAGCACTCCTCCCCCAGAATCCCCACGGCACGTGTCGCGTTCGCCCTCACCGTACAAACAAAACATCTCAGGAGCTAGTTTAAACTGATTTACAGTTTCACATTTCTCTTTGGTTATATAATGTAAGTGAATCATCTGTAGGTCTGTTTGAGGTAATCCTGCACCGTACTAGAATAAATAAGTTGTTATAGCCATACGATACGAACCTTGACCAGCCACCAATAAGTGATCCTATTAAAACTTATCTGCCTTATTGATATTAGCAACTTATCACACGCTCTTTGGTGAAGGAAGACATTGTGAGGAAACCTTCATATCTGCAAAGAATTATGTGTAACCAATCAGCATTCGAGAACCGTGGTGGTTCTGAGATCCAGCCCTTTTCTCGATAAAAAGTGGAAAGAGTGGGATAATAACAGAACTTCACTTCACTTCTGCAGTTACACAGTTACTTCACTTTTTGGCAATACGTAACCTGCCAATCCGCATTGGAACTGTGTCAGGAATTTAAGTTCCAATGCATTATAGTGTTATATCTATGTCCAATGCTTTACCCCGAAAGACAGAAGCAGGTAGGTCTATACCCATTACTGAGTTAGGAATGGGTAAGTACGGCTATAATAATACATATATACATATAATTCAAGGAAGAGGACCTTTTTAGAAAACTTATGTATTTAATTCTTCTTCTTCTTTGTCAATTGATGAATGCCCACTGTTGGACATAGGTCTTTTGAGGAGATCTCCACAACACACGATCCTGTGTCGCTTGAATCCAGCGGCTCCCCGGGACGTTTTTGAAGTCGTCAGTCCATCTCGTATTTGTTGTATTTAATTAATATATACGACTCATCATGCGCTTTTCGGTATCAAAACATCCTGCATATTTCTGAAGAAAAGGGTATGCTTAAGCTCAAATCTTGCCGTCTCAAGGAGAGAGGAGGCCTTGTAAATACCCACCAGGTATTCCATCTTACGAATGCATATTTTACATAAAGAGAAATCACTTAGATACCGTTTTCTCACCCCATCCAGTTGCTACAAATACTTCCTTCTCCTTCATCCAAGCATCAGTTTCAGTGAATGTTGCCTTTTGGACTTGCGGGCTGAAGATAAATTTGTCATGTATGATAATCACGGCAATATCGTTGGAAAAGACAAAGTTACGACCATAGCTCTCGTGTATTACAAAATCCCACACTTCATGGATCCGTGCGTTAATATCAAATGTAAAACGAGGATCTGAAAATTGTTAAAAGAATAAATATTTAATCATTTAGCCTATTAGCGTGTGAAATAAATTTCTAACCTATTACAGACCAGTCGATCCAAAAAATATAAGGCGTTAAAATTTTAAATTTTTAAATTTTAAACTTTTTTAGATTTCTAAGAATACATTTAAATTAAATCCTTTTTTAAAAGTCCAGTCAAAGTCAAAGGATTATTATATTTAAACTAATAGTAGTTTGGTTGGACATAGGTCCAACCCGCTTCAAAGAGCATAATTTATAGATATATGAGTAACACCTATAAAAATAATGCTCTGATCGCCACCAAACTTTACAGTAACATCCGCTAGGTTAATTTAAAAATTATCTGAAAATTTCACTAAAATCGGTCCAGCCGTTTCGGAGTCTATAAGGGACATACAGACAAACATCCATTTTTCTACATATAGAATTAGCTACTTTCATTTTCAAAAATATAAAATATAAAATTTCGGAATCCATACTTCCATACTGATAGTATCAAATGTATAAAAAAATATTAAAAATACGAATAAATACGGCCGTCTGTCGTCTTTTTTGTCTGTCTGTCAATCACTCGAGCATTAATTGTGAAATTTGGTACAACTGTTCATGTTATACTAAGGATACTCCTACATTTAGGATGTGCGGAAAAAATTCCGTTTTTACTATAGAATCCATAATACAAAAGTGCTGAAAATATTATTTTGCTGTAGTCCGTGGCAAAAGAAAATATATCTAATGCTATCTGTCTTCACGCCTGCACACCCAGACATTTTTCGCTAAAATTAATCACTTTAAATAAATTAACTTATTACTTGAAAATATTTTCATTTCAGCCAAATTTGTATTATGGCTAAAACAATGGCCCGCTGTCAGAACTATTTTACTCGTAACAATAACACCACCACACAATCCACCGTAATTATAAAATTGCACCATGAACGGATAATGGATAAGGCTCGTCGATTTTCCTCCAATGATACGGCTTTCTACAGCTTGAAATAATGTCGTCCAATTACTCGTAGATATCTCCCCCATATCTTTTAAATGGCACTCAGAAATGTTGGTATGGAGAAACAAATGCAAGGCAGTTATTTTAATTATTACGTATAGCGTTATCGCTACAGCTTGCATTTTGAATGCAATGACTTATAAAAGTCATAAATGCGATAGCTATTTAGGTATCGCCAGTCTTTGAAAACATAATTTTAAGGCAAAAGAGAGCATGCACCACCCTTAGGCATACAGGATTTATAAGCAGCATATACTATAAACTAGCACTGGCAACACAGCACTACAAGTACCGCACACACTCACTACCACAATCTCAACAATCGTTCCGCTTTGAAACCAAAGCATTACCAGGAGGTACGATTTTGTCACCCTCTGACAAAATCCCAAATCTTTACGATGCTAGGCGGTGCTGGTTTATACTGCATTTTTTATGTGAATCCTGCATGTATCAGTTATTAAATCGGATAGTCCACTCTACATTTAGCATTATTTATATTTTCTATTTACTTTAACCCGAATTGTTGCAAAATAATATTTTCATCACTTCTGTATTATGGACCTTTGCAAAGTAACGCCTAATTCTATAAATTATATAAATTGAAGGCTTCCTGTCCAATTGTCATGCTTAAACGTAAAACAAAGCGAGAAAGCATTAATCTGTAAATTATAAACGAAAATTTATAAACTTAATAATATTGTAAACTTTATAAATTAATGTTTTTTCTCTTTGGCTTAGCACAGAAAACCTTAGAAACCAGTTATTACCAACTGATAATAATCTTTAACCCCGATACTATCCCGAGTATAATTAACACAGTAACGTTAGACTATTACTAAGAAGTACCATAAATCGCGGCAACGACCCTGTGTAAAAAAGCATGCAGCGTGTTACTAGTAAGAAAGGTGGCGATTTGTGCATGTGTTTTTACGAATCCTGCATGTATTCGGTATGAAAAAGAATAAAAAACCGGATAGTCCACTATCCATTTAGCATTATTTATATTTTCTATTTACTTTATCACAGATTATAGCAAAATAATCTTATGATTACTTTTATATCAAATTGTTTAAGATTTTCTTAGGACGGCATATTACATATCTTTAATACTACTTACTATACCCATTGTAACTCATTTATATGTAATTTTAAATATATTTAAGTTTCTTTGGGTGCCCGATATGACAAAGATGGCACAGAACGCCCACGCTTTTTCCACAAAAATACAAGTGTTTTTCTTTCATTATTTTTATTATATTGCACTACTATTGAAAATTATTTCCACTTTTTAGTTTCATGAGGTCTAAAACCGTGTTTTTAGTTTTTTAATATTAACGTCACAAACACCTCTACAAGACATAATCAAATCAAATCAAATCAAAATATTCTTTATTCAAGTAAACTTGTAAACAAGTGCTTTTGAATCGTCAACTTTACTGCTGGTTCGGAAAGCTGTTCCTGCCGAGAAGAGCCAGCAAGAAACTCGGCGGTTGCTCTTTTTAAAATATAAATCTTAGAACTAGTTACATTTATTTATTACTGTCTTGTACAGGGTAAAAGCGCACCTATATCCACACATCCTTATCATCTAAGTAATCTTCAACAGTAAAGTAGGCTTTCTGTATCAGCCTCTTTTTAACAGTGTTTTTAAACTGCTGTAATGGCATGACCAAAATTGATTTCGGAATTTTATTATAGAATCTTATACCCAAACCCACAAACGATTTACGTACTTTTGCTAGGCGCAAAGCAGGAGTCGCAAGCTTATGTCGGCTCCTACTTTGTCGATTATATACATCACCTATCGTTTTATAATTCTTTATATTTTTATATACAAAAATTACGTTATTTAAAATATACTGTGAAGCAAATGTTAGAATATCTGTTTCCTTAAACGTCTCTCGCAGGGAATCACGCGGACTTAAATTGTAGATGCCACGTATGGCTCTTTTTTGTAATACGAAAATTTTTTCACTATCCGCGCATTTACCCCACAGCAATATTCCATAAGACATAATGCTATATGCTATTATGCTGCTATATATGCATATTAAAACAACTTAAGAACGATAGAAAATAAAGTTTCTGTAAACCTACGAAATAAATAACAGAATAAGGTTCGTGCCTGTAGTATTTGTTGTCTCGTTTCTACACCGGGGAATTGCTATTTGAATTTGGAACAAAGCATTTGCGGCATGCAGCACAGCCTTAAGGTTCATTTTCACAATCTAGCCGCTTTCAGGCGCCCGCCTTCGCGCATTCAGTTGCCCATTGCCGGTCGCTGACAGCGCTGCGCGCGGTCTCATCTTGCACTAAACACAGCATATTCGGCCTATACATATTTTGATAATATAGTTATTTAGGTATTCAATTAATAAAAATAAATATATCACGATAAAATGTTAACAAAAAAATTAATGCATGTTTATCTGTAAACGAAAAAAGGCGGATAAGCAACTAAAAAAAAGTGTATATCGATTTATATGCCTAAAACATGGTTAATTTTAATAAAAATCTCGTGAAAACTTCCGGTAAGTCAAGTAAACAATTTTACGTAGTGATCAATTTTTGTTTATATATTTTTTAGTGTGATATTTAACAGCAAAAACACCTGTTTGCTTTATTACTGCGGGTTCTACGGCTAAAAAGGGGTTTCCCAATCACGTTTCTTCGATATTATGCGGTAAAAATTTAATTTCATCAATCAGTATCATAATTTTTTTATGCCTTTTTGTCGAATCGTTTTTAATTAACCGGCACAGTTTAACTATTAAATTAGTATTGTATATTTTCTTAGTATTCATCAGTCTAGTATTACTTAACGTTTGAACGCAACTTTTTAGCTCCGTTATTAATATGTACAATATAGATTAGATAAAATTTCAAAAGTATACGTAACAAATATTGTACATATCTCTCATGGACTGCTAGAATCGCACAACTCAAAAAAAGCATTTTGAGATAAATGGGTACATAAATGGGGGATAAATTTAAAATTTTTATTGCTTCGGAAAATGCATAAAAAATGCTTTAGTTTGCTTAAACTAACGGCCTTACATTGTTACCTTTTTTGAGTTCAACCGATATTGCTGCGGAAAAGAATGTGTATTTTTACATTTACTATTCCTAGTCCAAACCGCCGTGTGGTATTCGGCTGAGTAGAATAGATTTCTTTCTTTCATTTCTTACCGAGGTGTCTTAAAAGGCGACTAAGGTAAGTTGACGTCAGGCAGGCGGCCGGTCGTAAAATACATAGCCAAATCATGCGACATGTTTGTATCATGTTGTGCCGACCCCACTTATAATGGCATATGGACAGGATGATGATGACTAATTCCTAGACCAAACTAGAAGACACATGTGATTGAATTATGCCACTATTGCAACCCATGATTTATTGTTTGTTTTATTTTCCTTATTGTTTATTTTATAATAATATATCATTTTAAGAGATATATATAATATAATGCACTCCTATTTATGAAACCTCATGGATTCATAAAGGGTAGAGAAAACATTTTGATCGAAATTGCTATCTCAATTTGGCACTGAGTAGAGTAGAGAGAATAACGGCCTGGTAGTATCCCACTGCTGGGCGTAGGCCTCCTCTCTCCATTTTTGGAGAGAAGGATTAGAGTTAAATCCGAACATGCTGCTCTAATGCGGATTGGTAGGTTACTCATGTCCCTAGAATTTTCTTGAGATTTGCAGGTTTCCTCATGATGTTTTCCTTCACTGAAAAGCGTGTGATAAATTGCAATTATCAATTAGACATATAAGTTTGAACAAAAAACTCATTGGTGCCTGCTCAGGGTTTGAACCCGTGAGTCCCTCGAAATAACGACCAAGTGTCTCACAGCTTAATTTGGCACTGATCACTAATTATTTGTTAATACTAATTTATCTACTTTTACATAAAAAATAACAGCATTACATACATTAACTATACTTGAAATATCAGACACAAATTAATATCATTAAACAGTAATACTTGAAAACATAAATAATATTAATTATTTCTATTAGTAGGTTCTTACAATGACTTTATGTAAAAAAAGTTAGCGATGTCACCTAGAAAGGGGATGTTCTTGATAAAATTCTATACTACATGAGCATAATTTGAATAGTAACGCGTAAATTAATAGTAAAATTGTTTATTATGTAATTTCTACAACTGATCTGTTAACACGATATAGATTTTCTTTCTAACAGCATGTCGATTCTGTTTTCTAAATATCGTATTCAGGGCATAAAGAGTCTCGATGATGTGAGATGCGATGTCAATCTTGCTTATGATGAATTCCATACATCTTTAGCACATATCTATAACTATAAAAATAATAATAAATATTTTCAAACAATGCTGGATTCAAATATTTAGTAAAACTATTATTTATTGTACTAAATATTTATTTATTTACTCATTTACTATTCATCTCTAACAATATTGTCGTGTAACCCACTTTTGCAATATGGTACTAACAAGTAATAATTTGGCCAATGAAATAGGAGAACATCTGACTCCTAAATAAGAATCTTGTCTTAAGGAATATCAGTAATTCTGCCGACTTGTTTGTTTTGCCAACTTTGTAAAACAATATGGATGCTCTGGATGCTAAAAATTCTAGCAATATAGAAAAGAACACAAAAAAGAAAAAACAAAATAAAAAAGAAACAATGATACTATATCGAGAACAAATATGAAGAAGTAAGGACGAATACTTAGCATACAACGGCCTTATCACTTCCAAATTACTCTTTCTGGGCAACTTTAGCTTAACTGAATTCTACTATAGGGAATATTACATCATCCTCCTACCCTTATCTCACTACTAGTGTTATCGGCACAATGTAACCATGTAGTTACGTGATTTGGCTAGGAATTTTACGACCGGCCGCCTGCCTGACCTCAACTTACCTTATTCGTCTTTTACGACACCTCGGTAAAAAATGAACCTTTTTGTAAAAATGTGCTATCCGGTTGAATAGAATACTATTCAACCGGATAGCACATTTTTACAAAAAGGTTTAAATTTTCATTGTGAATCACGCAATAGCATAACCGTTTTGTACAAACTCTTCTAACGATTCAAGGAATGGCTATCATGTCACAACAAATGTGTGGTAACAGCTAACGTCTATGAGCTTAGAGTTCTTTTTGATTGGACTTGGGTCTCTTTTATGGTCATTTATGCCAAAAATAATCACGATTGGCAGACGATTGATGATCGTAGTAACTGACCCAATTTTACCGCTGCCTGCTATCGACCTGTGATATTTGGGCCAAATCGTACAAATGATTAAACCAACCTCAATAGGTTACATAGTAAATTTTTTTTGCAAAAGGCATAGTCGGATGCTGGATGAGCGACTGCGATGCGAGATAAGCTGGGTATAATAAATGATAGAGCATATATAATCGCGGTATTTAATCAGATTTTAAAAGCTAGGCCATAGCCTCATATCAAGCAAGTCGTCTTGATAATTTTAAGTGAATAAAAGATGATTTAACAAAAAAAAATTATAGAAGTAAGTTTGCGTAATGCCATAGTACAAAAGTTATGATAGAATTATTTTGCTAAAATCCGCGTAGTTGATGTGATACGTGCGGTAACTAACCCTGCATATAAGATATGAGAACGGGTTTTTGCTTCCTACATTACGAAGATTTTCTTAACAAATGCGCATTATATCAAAATAATTCTATAACTTTTGTAAAAAAAACACGTATATTTGTTATGAAAACTGTTTTTGAAGATTAATTTTTTGAGTATCATAATTTAAAATTGCTATATAATATTCGCTTATATTCATATAAAACCTTTAATTTTTCTATTACACGCGATTAAAGTACATATAATATAGTCGCTAGTTATATTAGAAAATCTTTAAAAAGACTAGATCTAAAATAACCTGTCTAGAGGGTGGCGTTAATGTGTATAAAATCGGTGAACAAACGACAGCTTCCTGTGATTGAGCTTAGCCAATCGAGCGCCTATAATTGCTTTACTGTAAAGCTTCGCAGCAGAATAGGGTTGTGACCGAGGACTAACTTTAACCTCTGTATTGCAAATTTATCAAGGAAAGAAAAATATCGGCCTCCCTCTCACCCCTTAAATACTTTTTATGTCAGATGGTACAAAATATGATGGAATTTAATAAATTGATAATTTTGGCCATGCCATTACAGCAGTTTAAAACCATTGTTAAAAAGAGTCTGATACAGAAAGCTTACCATACTGTTGAAGATTAATTAGATGATAAGGATGTGTGGATATAGGTGCACTTCTACCCTCTACAAGACAGTAATAAATAAATGTAACTAGTTTTAAGATTTATATTTTTAAAAGAGCAACCGCCGAGTTTCTTGCTGGTTCTTCTCGGTAGGAACAGCTTTACGAACCAGCAGTAAAGTTGACGATTCAAAAGCACTTGTTTACAAGTTTACTTGAATAAAGAATATTTTGAATTTGAATATTTTAAATAAAAAGTACCTTAACGCAGAATTTCGATGGAGCATGTGTAATGCACTTAAATGAGCGAATTAATTAATCAATTATTAATATTTTGATACTAACTATAGTAAATATGTAGTACGATCTTTGAAATTTAAAGAGGTCGATGTTGTTTCGTAAAATGCAATTGGAAAAAATTGAAATTTATTAAAGTTTTGTTTGTGCATCTGTAGTAGTTGATCTGTCATCTGTAAGACTAATGCTCATTTTCAATTGCACTAAGTTATTTAAAGAGCTTGTTACTCAAGATTTTTCAACTGCAGTACGTACACAAGAGTAACGTGGCGATTATTTTTTCTTATTACTTTTATTTCTATTGCTATTCTTATTTCCGTTACTATATCTTATTCGATTTCTATTTTTTCTGTCAATCAATTTTAGTTTTTAATTTTTTTTTTATTTCTAAAAATATGGCACGTGGATAATTAATGGGGATATAAGTCTCCCTCAGCCATAGAAATACTCAGTAAACGAAAAGAACTATAAAGAATCAAAATTATTCTAAAAGTAATAATAAAATTATTTTGCTATAATCCGCGATACAGTAAATAGAAAATATATATAGTGTTTAATGTATAGTGGACTACCAGTATTTTCATACCCGATACGTGCAGGATTCGTAAAAACACATGCACAAACCTCCACCACTTCCACCACAATACACAAGCACTAGTTCACAGCAACACTTCAAGCACAGGTTCACTATCACAAACTCAACAATCGTTTCGCCCCGCAACCGAAGCATCATCAGGAGATAGACTCCACGACAATAATCGAAAAAATCGCTTTGTATTATGGATCTCCGCAAAGTAACGCCTAATTCTATAAATTATTCAAAATTATTCTGATAAACGCTACGAAGTTTAGTTGAGAAGCTGAACATAGATTGGAGTACGCCGACAACCATTGAATAAATAAATGTATAAATAAATTTATGGGACACTTACACACACGGCTGTCCGCCCCCAAAGTAACTAACTAAATACTTGTGTTATGAGTGACATACAATTGGTAAATATATACAAATATAATTGTAAATACATATTTAAATACATATATACACCCAGGCTTAAAGAAACAACAAATTGTTTATAGAAAATGTTGGCCCTCGGTGGGAACCAACTGCGCCAACAGGCCAGTCAATTTTGAGACATTGAAACTTAAAATGCCAATAGCGTCTTATTTCGAGGTGATGTGTAATCAGAAACTTTACTTAAGCATCATAGACATGGTATTGGTCCGCACGGTGTTAATTTAAAACCCATAAATAATCGATTATTTAATCGACATATTTTGTTTAATTTTTTCTTAAATGTTCGATTATTGAATCGGATATTTTTTTGACGTTCCGACTTTTCATAAAGTTACAATTGAAACACATTGCAAAATTTTACAAGATAAAACTATAAAGGTTAGCTCGCGTAACGAGCCGAACCTTGTCACCAATCGCGCTATCCTTCTATGAATACGCTCAGTCAAGTTAGCTAGAACCTATAATCTTGTTACTATTTCTTTAATGTACATAATGCATGTCAAGAACGATACTTCAAAACATGAAAACTGACTAAATTAGACTACTATCCATAATTATATAAAGAAATAAATCTTTAAGTTTAATTCATATAATATCTTTTATTTAATGCAGTTTTGACACTGCCACACGTTGTATGACTCATATCATATACAGAATAAAAAGATCACGTTTTTCCGCCGGGGATCGTTAAAAAACGATATAGTTCATAATTGAATGCATTTTAACATTAAAGTCGAACAAAATCGCTGCTGTTAGTAAAAAAAATATGCTAAGAATTCGTACTGTAACAACTGAATAATTATTACTTTTTGTTCCGAGCAAAATAAATACAGTCTGTAATTTCTCTGTTACATTTCAATTTTTTAATTAAAAACCATAATGATAAAATGATATAAGCAACCTAATTTGTCGGTTATAAACATACTTTTAAATAAATGGGCTTAATTGATTATAATAAACTAAAAAATCTTCTACACTTTATCGTCATTGTAAAATAATTAAATATATAATTTAATCCAAAAATTTATTTTAATACTGGTTGTACCAATTATTTTTTACTTAATAATATCGTAAATAATTCAATATTTACTTATTTTAGTTTCCGAAAGAAAAACGGTTTTTTTTAAATATTCTGTATAATAGGCCGGTAAGTATAAGCTTTAATTATAAAAGATTTCATAAAAATTGGTTGGTTTTGCATTGGTAGTTTGGATTACAATTTCTTCTACACTTACTCGTACGAGCTTACAATCTGTGAATAAACTACGTAGAAGCATCACAATGATTGAACTCAGTCAATAAGCCGCTCATAACGTCATTATTGTCGCGCTTGTGGATCGAATAGGGTTGAAACAACATATTATTGTATCCGACTTATAATAACTACACTATCTATATCCTATATATACATATACTATATATATGTAATGAATCTCTATGTCCCTTTGTCGGATAGAACATCACATGAAAATCTCTTAAGATGAATATAATGTCGATGATATATCCACATTGATATACAATCAGAGAGATTGTATATCAATGTATATCCATTTTGATATAGATCTAGTGCTACTGATGGATGTTGTGCATTTTTCTGGATATATTCTTGAAGATTCACACATATGCAGATACGAAATCTTCAAATACTAAATTTTGTGATACTTTTTTAATATTTATACCTAGAATAAAAATTGAAATTGGCTTCAAAAATACAGTTTTAAACTAGCTTGAGGGCAAGGGATATTTAAAACGATATGATATATATATATCATGCTATCATGATATATATCAGAAATGTACATATATTTCTGCCCCTACAAGCCATATGTATGGTATGGCCATCTCTTTGTCGAATGTAATAATCCCAATCGTTTTAAATAAGTATTTTGTAGATATGATTAGTAATTTCGTCATATAAGCAGATATGACGAAAATACTAATCATGTCTATATATTCCTTATACAGACAGCCCTAGAATAGAAACTGTTTCGCAGCTAAATGACCCGTGTATAGCCGCGAATGTCACATTTTCTCTGGATTATTTAAGTTGACGTCTTATTACTGTGAGTGTCACAAAAAGAAAATAAATAAGGAATGAAATAAAATCGCGATAAATTTATACTAACAAGAACTGTAATTTCCAAGCGATTAAAACAAGTAAAGTTAATAAAGCTTTTAACAAAATTTCATGTCCTTTCATCGAACCGTTGAGAAGTTCCCCTTGTCTGGAGCCAGGCAGCAGCATCAGGTCTTGCTTATTATAAACATGTATTGTCATCGGGACTAGATCAGTATGTAAAATTTCAGCTCAACATACCGGGACGTAGGTCAAATTTAACTTGCAAGATTCCACCTTCACATACCTACACGGCAAGTTGAAAAAAACTTTAAAACGCACAATTTAACTAATCAGATAATTTTGAGAAAGTATTCTGAATATTATTTATATCATGTAATAGATCTAAACGACGAAGACAAGACAATAGTAAACAGTGGCGTACCTAGGTAAACAAAGGCCCTACGGCCCCCATTAAACATTTTTTTTATTAAGGTCGCATTTCTGGAATCTGGTCTATCTGTATTTCAAATGTGGGAGAAACATAGTCTGAAGCTCCAAAAGCTCCGCCACTGAATATAATGAATAAAGATCTGTACCTGTTACACAATTGGTTACGTACATAATTTACACTTATTAAGAAATGCATATTTGCTTAAAAAGCTGAATTTAGCCAGAACTCCAAGGCTTGACGCCATTTTTCTGACACAACGACATATTAACATAAATTACTAACTAAAATTAAGTGAAATCGTTCGCTATCTCCAGCAGAAATGACATTAGATAAGACTATGACAAAAATGCCTCCATTTATCCTATTTTCATGAAACATTATCATCCAAGCAAAGAAAATTTGCTAAGACCCAATAAAAAAAACGTTTAAAGTCACCCCTAATATCTATCCAAGTTCAAATGTAATAACGTGCACCTAAATTTGCAATCTGAGCAGCCAAGAGTTAAATTACTTTCGTGATAAGATAAACGTAATATCCGGTGACAACTTCATTTAGTAGTTCTCGTATACACGTACACAAGCAATAATGCACGAAACACGGTATGAATGTGTGTACTCGAGTAAATTAAAAATGTTTTAATATCAATATAATAATTCTTCACTGAAACTCCGGGCAGACACTAATGAGCTTTTCTGTTAAAAACTTATGTGTCTAATTCATAGTCGCAATTTATCACCCGCTTTTCGGTGAAGGAAAATATCGTGAGAAAACCTGCATATCTCTAGAGATTTCTATGGATATGTGTAACCTACCAATCTGTATCGGAGCAGCGTGGTAGGTCGTAGCTCCAATCCTTCTCTCTAAAAACGGAGAGAGCAGGCCTATGTTCAATGTGGGAAAGTAACGAGTAACAACAACAGCAAGCAACAACAATGTAACTTTTTACTTAATAGCTATTTGAAAGTATTACTTATGACTTAACTTTTTATTGTATTTTCAATTAATTTTGATTAAGTTTTCGACATATATTTACACTATATATTGCTAACTAATACTAATTGCAGTTAATATTTTACACGAAATTATTATGATACAATGAGAGGCAACGTAATAAAAAAGTGTCGTAATCAAAACAAATTACTTAACCTTTCTTAAATATCATTTATTGCAACATTTGCATGTTACATTATGTTGTAAATAAACAAACAATACCCATATATGATAAATTTATCGCTGTACTTAACCTCACAATTTTAGGCCAGATAAAGATGATTCGACCTCGCCATAAAAGCGTATGAATGTTAAGTTTACTAAAGATAAGTCCAATTGAATATGATATAGACAAATGCAATCAGATCCAATTCTTAATCCATGCGACGTTGACTTTTGTCATATGGATTAAGCTTATTAGCTCTCTGAGATATAACAACTGACATATAGATCGTTACAGGACTTTATACATATCATATTAAATTTTAGCGGCCTCCAGATTCGCAACTTATATTTTGACTATCATTAATTGCTATGTATATATATGTAGGGGCCGCAAAGAAGTCAAATGTTAACGAGTACATTAATTGTTTATTTACAAAATTGAGTTATTTGGATCATTCTAGGAGGAAGGTGACTTCCATAACGATTGTATTGAAATCAGTCTCCTTTTAAAAGCAGGCTCATACTCATCTGAGTCTTCGTATCGTTTAAATTGCTTGGGCAAATAGGTAGTCTCATCGAATCAGAAGCGATAGGAGGAGACTTCTTCTTCTTCTTCTTCCTCAACCGATAGACGTAAACTGCTGGACATAAGTCTTTTCATGGGATCTCCACAGCACACGATCTTGTGCCGCCTGGATCCAGCGGCTCCCGGAGACCTTTTTGAGGTCGTCAGTCCGCCTCATTGCGATTCTGCTGAGTCTGCGATTTTCAGGTGCTTGGCAGCTATTCTAGCACCTTAAGTCCCCGACGCTCATCGGTTCTCAGCACTATATGCCATGCCCATCGTCACTTCAACTTCGCAACATGTTGAGCTATGTGGTTCTTTTAAAGACCTCATTTCTGATTTAATCACATAGAGATACTCCGAGAATAGCCCGCTTCAACACCCACTAAGTGCCTCTAAGTTTTCATATGAGGCCCATAGCCAGCGACCACTTTTTTGGATCCGTATGGTATCACTGGCAACACGCCCTTTTCGAAAACTTTGATCTCCAAGCGCTGGTGATATCTTTGACGAAAAGGTCTCGCGTATTTTTCCAAACCCTGCTCATCCGAGTTGTATTCGGCGACTAACCTCTTTCATAAAATTGTACTCGTCTACAATTTCGAGTGCAGAATTCTCAACGATGATCGGGTGGAGTGGAACATGCGTGTTTGACATTATTTTCATCTAACTCCTGTTCATTTTAAGGCCAACCTGCTGGGATGTTCTGCTGAGGTCGTCGAACATTGTATTAAGGTCCTACAGAGACTGCCATAACGACTATGTCGCTGGTATAATCTGACGCATCAGTAACTATATAATACCATGATTCATACTGAGCAGCTCGTGTGAATGCGCCCTTAAATATCCTTAGGAGTTCACACATCAAACGCGTTTTCTCAGTTATCTGGTTGCTGCTACTTTGTTGTCATAATTTCATTGTCAGTAAAAAGGCGGCAGCGCTTGAGAGTGAACGCCTGTCGCGTATCGTTTCCGCGAGCGTCCGTCGCGTGCATTTAAAAAAATAGCTTACCTACAACTTCGAAAAGAGTTTGATATTCCAACTTAAAGAAATTTTATACCAACATAGAGGAATTTATCAAGTGTTTTCAGATATTATAAGGTATAAATTTTGAAATTTTTAATGTTTTGTATTTACAATGCATGAATGAAAACAAACGAAACGCCAAATTCATTCAGGCATTTGTACAACTATTTAATTCCTTTTAATTTAATTAACTTTTTACTGACAATAGGAATAGTATTCAGAAATACAACTATTTTTGAAAACTATTCCTAAGTATATTTGTTTTCAATATTTGTTCTTAGTATATTAATTTGTTCTCAGAATATTATTTTTACTCACAATATTTGTACTATTTGTACTCAGAATATTATTTTTATAGAGAATTTAAAATAATTTTCAAAATATGAGAAAAAAACCTTCTACATATTTGTGTTCAGATTATTATTTTAATATTTCAAATTTTATATTATTTCGCAATAATCACGTAATGTTTAAAATATTAAAAAATAACTCAATATACACAGTAAAAAATAATCATCACAATTAAAATAATTGGTATACTTCAGTAATGAAAGATACAATTAGAGAAACAAGGTAATAGAGAGAACTGCAGCATAAAAAATAGTAAAAAAAACCACTTGTTTCTTTAAATATATTCAGCAATAAATATATTCATTACAAATAATGCAAACGAAATCGTTTGAATTCGAATGAATTTTGTATTTGTCTATACATAATGGCATTGTTTGATACTTTGTTACCTTTTGGTTCGCGACCCAGAATTTTTGATCGTTGTACGCTGAGTCACGATCATATAAAGGAACGATCATCCTGGGGCAATCATTTAAGAAACACGTGCACAACTCTTTATGTGCTCAATGTTGACGACCTTCCAACCATCGGGCCAATCCACATGCTTGTAATACTTGTAAACAATTACATAATAAAATATTTTAACTGTATACATATTTTGCCATCCGTCTTTTTGTAAATTCAATATATGAGCTATACACATAACAATAACATGAAACTTCACCGTATCTTATATATAAAATTCTCGTCACCATGTTAATTACCATATTAATCCGAAATGGCTTGACCGATTTTTATGAAATTTTATATGCATATTCATTAGGTCTGAGAATCGACTACTATCTATTTTTAATAACAATTTATTATTTTTTTAATTTTTTAATAAGTGATAAGGGTTTTCCAACCCTAAAATTTTGTTTTGGACATAATTTTATATTTACATTACAAAATTTTACATTTATTTTATATATTACATTATAAAAATGTAAACTAGAATAATTAATTTATATGGCAAAACAACGTTTGCCCGTAAAAGCAACAGACCCCGTCACGTGTTACTTACTACATCTGTTTTGATTTCCCGCCTAATATTTTATCGTGCGTTCGTTTTAATTTATTGATAACTTCTAATCCAGCAGAATCTGTTACTTAAATTAATTAAACTAATGTACATATTTAACGTACTTTACATGTTTAATAACAATTATCAATTGTTGATAAAGATTTATTGCCAATTCTTTATAAAACTTTGTTAGTGATGCGATGGTTGATACAATGGAATTTCATACGCTGATAAAAAAAATCATTACTCACATGCCCTTTATACACAATTTTTATAGCAAACAACTGACTAATGTATCTTTATTATATGACAAATAAGTCGTCATATATGTATAGTCTGTCCACAATTTTGGCAGATTTTAAACTTCAACGATTTATACTTATTATTATATAAACATACGGGTCACTTCGCGTTAAAATTTTATTCGGGATGTGACCCGTATGTTTATATAATGTCCACAATTTTGTCTGGGGGGACAGAAGTCGTTTATGTGTAATACAATACTAAGGAGAAGTGTTTTTAGTACAAGAAGTATTTTCTGTATATTCTGTATAGGGCTAATATTTGCCGACAACCACTCTTGATGGGTTTAAGACTAGACTCTTCAGAGTCTTATGAGACGTCTGAGTTTTGTAGATTAATTTTGTAGATGTTTTTCGTAGATTTGTGGATAAAATTAAAGAAAAAAAAGAACTTTTGGAAGTCTTAGATGTCATCTGTTTTCGCGCACAGTAATAATTTACTCTAATGATTCACAATGTCCTCAATTATATCACGGTTGTTTGCCACAATACAAATTAACTATTTTCACTAGAAGCTAAAGAGTAATGAATTAAATATGTAGTGTGAGCGAGGTCAAACTACACTTATAAACAAAGATAAACTAGATTAATGTCTACTGCTGTTTATTGATTGGTTTTATATCTCCCTACTAAACGGCTAAATTGATTTTTTCTTTATCTATGCTCTTTCGATATTTTTTTCTCACGACAGTGGAAGCGTGTATTATTGAAGATAATACATGTAATTTTAACATATATTCACATAAATTACTTTCTTACATTTTTTACAATACCAAGTACGTAAGTAAGGGTTGGTAGTTTAAAAGCTTGTAGCCGAAATTTTATAGCAACAATCTACAATTTAAACAAAAAATACATTTATCTTTTGTTTTTAACGACTAAATGAAGTACTTTTTATTTGTTTACAAAGAAAATATATGAGTTATATCTATCTTAAATTACATGGCTAGTACTATACATATAAATCATCCCACGTGAAATGTCCTCAAGGAAGCTGACAGCGTTTTCTCATTGAGTCGCTAAGATGATTCTTTGTGCTAAAAACGAGACACCCTTCTTCTTTTCAACTAAAAAGAAGTTGACCAAAGTATTACAACGGATAAGTTTTTTTTACAATATGTCACGTTGAGTCTCATCTTAGTTCTTCACCGATATTTAGAAGATACAATAGAGGAATGTAATAAAAACCTTTTTCCCGGACTATGTCAATAAATCGTCTATAAGCGGTACGTAGACTCATTAGGTGGACACATGAAATTTTTTACGTAGGTATAACCGTATGAAAAAGTTAAGTGTTCCGCTAAACGTTAAGTTCGCACGGTCGTGCCCGTTATCGGAATATTACCCACAGAATACGCTGAGGTGACGATAAGAACGGAAAAACTGCCACAGTAATTCCAACTAGCGTTTTCCTGGTAGCTATAAAGTGGACAAATAAGAAGGCAATGCATTTGTCTCATCGAAAGTGACTTCAGATTCCGAAAATACAATCACAATTCCTTAGAATGACACGCTATATATCTCTGAAGATAAATTCGTCATTTTGAATATTATTCACAAGAACTAAAATTACAAGTTACGTAAATCTTTTTTGGCTGACGCGTAAGTATTTCGTATCAAAGCATAAATGACAAATGGTTTCGTGTTTAACTTTTACAGCACGAATGTAATTATTCATTATTAATATATATTTTTAAATATTTTTTTCTATATATTTCCATTATACACATTTGAAATGCATTTCTCTGTGTGAATTTTCATAACGCCGTGCTCATACTACTCAATGGGCACAATTAGCTTAAAAATGAATACAAAGATATGTTCCTACTAGTACCAGTTCCTTAGTAATTAGATAATCCTTACTATATACAGAGATTCATTGAATTAATTCCGCTCCTTAGACCTAATCTGATATTTAGTATTGATTCTTGAAAATATTAGAATCGGTGAATTTATATAAAAATAAAGAAAAAATAATATAACAAAGACAAAATTGTTTTATAGATATATAAAATTTAGATCATAATAAATATATATTGAAAGGAGGAACATCAAGTACATAAGAAAATTATACACTATTATTGACTACACTTAGAGTAGTTACATTGAGAATTTCGTCCTATAATTAAATCTATTATGCCAAGGACACTTAAAATGACACAAACACGATAAGCAATAATTGTTAATGCTAATTGGCTGAAACTCGAACTCATATCATAGTGTTAGATTCTCAATCTATATCCAGAAAAATTCCAAATATTGTTTATTCAAACACATTTAAATCCACACATTTTTATTATTTATCTTCTTCTTCCACTGCTGGACTAGGTCTTTTCATGGGATCTCCACAACACACCATCTTATGCCGCCTGGATCCAGCGACTCCCCGTGACCTTTTTGAGGTCGTTGTTCATCTCGTAGGGGTTGTACCAACACGTAATTTTCCGGACCGAGTTTGTCATTCCGACACCTTATGTAATACTTCAATATGTTTTCTTTATTATCCTCGGTTTTAATAGTTAATATACAGTTTTAGCAAAACTAGAATTGACAATGGAATTATGTTAACGAATCGAATTCCAAAACCCATGAAGACGCAAAATAGAAGCCGCTAACAAAAATCGGTTTCTAATTTGCCTCTTATTCAAATCGCCATTATTACTATATTATTTTAAAGCGTAAAATGTAATGTCAAGCTAAACTCAGAAAATAATTCTTAAACTGTTCACGCAGGATATCTCGCGATATATATATAACAAAAAAATATATTAGATGTTATTACGTATATAATTAAATATATGGAGTATAAATAAGTGATATGCGAGAACATTAGTAATATTGGTTACTATTACATCATCATAATATCGTTCATGGGCTGCGATAGTGGCACAATTCAAAAATCATGTTTTCACTTAAATGGGTTTAAAGTTTTCATTGCTAAGGAAAATGCATTTAAAATGCTTTAGTTAACATAAACGAACGTCCTAATATTGAACTATGAGATCTGTCGGTATTGCGGCTAAAAAAAATGTGCATTTTTACATTTACACCTATTCATAAACGTGTTTCGTGTTTTTTGAATTGTGCCACTACTGCGGCTCATGAACAATATATACCATATATATGATTAATTTAAAAATAAATTTAAATTTCAAGCGTTTCATCCGCATATATTTGTGTGATGCTTGTAATAATTCTGTTACAATATCCGATCAAAGTTGCATCAGATTGTCGTGCGATAATTTGAGTACCATGTTTACAATGAAATGACTTGCATAGGTACATTTCTAATGATGTATTTACAATTTCGTATGAAAGTATTACCAAGACATTCCTTTCGTTTTCATGACTGCGATACGAAATTATTATTATTATTATCATATCATATATACTTGTAATATTAAAAAAAGGTGTATGATTCAGAACGTTATTAAGGGTTTGTCCGTATTTACTGTTACTTGACAAGAGACAGAGTGTATAAATACATTTTCCACGGTCATATTATATCAATTTCCATGTAACGGGACTTCTCGGAAACCTCCAATAATATTTGATTGCAATATTTTATGCGGTACTTAATTAGCTGCAATTAAATCGTAATTATATCAGAATACCCGTAAAACAATAGTATACAATAACCTAATAATATGCAGTAAAAGTCCTAAAATGTAAATAGTAAAAGGTCTGGTTAAAGTGATATCTCACTTTGGCTGTAACCTGAAGGTTCAATCCCTGTGTCCCTATAAATGAAAATTTTTAACTAAGTATTCGAATATGTTCTTTAGCTATTATATAAAACCACTGCCATAAGTGTAGAATTTATTGACTTATCATAACATTTAAGAAAGATATATCAAATTTGAAAAACGACAAAATTGTATGGATGAAAAATGAATGGATGTTATTGATAGGGCCCATTGACATCCAATAAAAATAGTAAGAATTAAATAAGAACTAATAATACAATGACCTCTTAACCGGAACGTTATCAATATAGTTGTTTTAAACAAATTTGTTTAATGACAAGATAGTGCAAATATTTGTGAACATGTTTTTTATAGCCAACAAGGAACATTGACCTCTTATCGTACAAAATACATGAAATAAGGTCAAATATTACCTAATTATGCCATTATGAAAACTAACCAGTTTAACTAGTTACTAGTAACCTCCTAAACAAAATTAGTATCTAACTTACTTTGACTTTGACTGGCCCATTGGCGCATGTGGCATTGACCCTGCCTTCAGCTCCGCGGGTCGCGGATTCTATTTCCGCCGAGGGCCAACATTTTCTAAAAGCAATTTCTTCGAGTCTGAGACTAAATATGTATTTAAGGTTTTTTTTTATTAAACAATATATTTGTCAATGTTCTGTCATCCATAACAACATAATTAAGTTCCTTACTTTGGGGACAAACGACCGTGTGTGTCCCATATACATTTTTACATTTGATTATAGGATAGGGCAAATCGATTGCGTAATGAACTTTAACCGGATGACCTCAAATTCGAATGTAATTCATTCGTTTGATAAAGATGCCTGCCGCAATCTGTCGGTATTAGTTTTGAATCCAATTCTTATTTTACCGTTAGTCGATTGCTAATTACTATAAGAAGATTTTTAGTCATTCATGATGATTTAATAGACATGACTTTTAGTGTATTAAATATGTTCATGCAAATATACTTGCATTGCATGAACCACTCTTGTATTAACAATCACACTGGCCTCAAATCTCTCAATGGATACCTTTATAATCTTGATTCCCACTACGACCCTCCCTTAAGTTAACAAGTATTCCTACTCGATTTTATCACTTATCGATTGTTAGAAACTACTGTAAGCATGTAAATAATAACATATGTAAGTTTTTGAAGAAAGTTTAATACCGAGGGACTTGAAAGGGAACATGCGATCCAACCATTATCCTTTATTTTTATCCGTTTCTTTATGGCCGCCAATAGAAAATGGAATAAAATTAGTTAGTCTTTGCTTAAGCGCTCAAAATAAAATATATATGATTATGTAACATGCATATAAATATTTTAATAGTTTCCATGCTGAACGATCTGCCTGGTGTAATAAGAAGCGACTAAGTTAAGACGACCCGCCGTGTGGTATCCGGCTGAGTACAATCGACCACCCTCATTTCTTACCGAGGTGTCGTAAAAGGCGACTAAAGTAAGTCGACCCACCGAGTGATATCCAGCCGAATAGAATAGACCACTCTCTTTCTTACCGAGGGGTCGTTAAATACGACTAAGGTAAAGTGACGTCAGGCAGGCGGCCAGTCGTAAAATATGTAGCCAAATCTCGTGACAACATGTTTGTAACATGTTGTCCGACCCCATTTAGAGTGGGATAAGGACTGGACGATGATGATAATTCATAGTTGTGTTCTTTTATATTGTAGTATAAAAGTTGTAGATATAAATCATAAATCACTGACATTTTAACTTACTCAATTTTCGAATATATACTTTCGTAATCTGCATAATATTAGCAAATAATATACATATACCAAAACAATGCAAGATTAAATTTATTTATTCGAAATTTTAATTTCCATTAAGTATTTAAATCTCCCAAACTAAGTTCCGAAAAGTTAACAAACTAGCGCACTTATATGTAAAAGAAAGATTAGAAATTATAAGTATAAGAAAGATTAACAAAATGTTAGCGTATTGTACTCATAGTACTACATTTTGATACATTATCAGTTGATAAGAGTAGTGTATGTGCTTATACTCTATTTTAGAATAATAGTAAACATGTAGTAGAATACGTATTAATTTCATTCATGCGAAATTATGTTTTATTTATCCTTATTTGATAACAAAGTGGAACAAACACACGCATCAAATACACGGACACACTACACTTACATACAAGCGCCTACGCACACACAACACGCACGGACTTACCAATTTTCCTATCATATATGAAATGTTATGAAAGAGCGGGGCACAAGTCTAAGTAGAAATGCTAGTAACTTACTACGATGGTCCTAAATTGTGTTTATAATTTTTATGTTCTTTTTTAACAAAGGATCAATTTGATTTATGTTATTAGAGACCGTTAAAGACCTGAAATCTTGAAGAGCAGCATAGGCTACTTTTATATCCGTGCCGAAATAATAATATAATTAAATATCAAATAGGTTTAACGATTTCATTTTATTTTTAATATTATTCTTAATAGCTTTGTTAAAATTAGGGAGAAAAAGAGAAAATATATCTAGTTTCGAAAGCACCTGTTTACGACACTGTTACTCACATATTTGGTTCTAGAGGACCTATATAAACTACTACAACTTTCTCTATGAACTTAACGTTTAGCAAAAAATTATTAATAATTCAACTCTTAATTTTTTTTCATTTTTGTATGAGCTAGTAAAATCACTCCTGATATAAAAATATTGACGTAACCTACAGCTTAATTTTAATGGCATTCTTGATACTGATATTTATTTCGTCAAAATATCACACAGGATTATGTGATAGTCATACGTATAAGATAATATAGCATTTGGTTGTTAAGTGCGATAAGGACTTTTCATGCTTTGAATAATTCTGGTAATCTTGGGGTATCTATACGATTTACCTCGAAAGATTAACCGTATCACTTCGCAAAATACCTATACTTTCTTGCCTTATATTTTATTAAGGAAAAAACAAGTACTTAAAACTCTGGTTGAGTCAAACAGTAACGCTAGAATATAGTTATGAATTTAAGAATATAGAGGAAACTGGTATATTGGGATGGTAGACACTGCTCGCTTACGCACCTAAATAAACTTAATTAAATTTAAGAGAAACATTTCATAAACTTGCATTAAAATATTTCTTTGTTTCAGATACAAGCCAAAGATGATCTTCCAAAACGACCGACGGTTAAAGAACAAAGAAATACTAAATCGTAGATAAATATTATTTACCATTGATCATGCAAGGGAAATAAATTTAAAAGCCCTTAATCATCCCTCCGAAACTTTGCTTCCTTGTTAATATAATAAATAGCCGTATGCAAAGAAAGTGCCTCTATTTAGTTAGGATACATATAGCACAGAGATATTTAATGAAACAATCATATCAACGTGATATCTGGCTTAAAGAATAAATTGCCAAGCGATATTTTTTAAATAACAAAGATGTCACACGGAACAGTGAAGAGTGCAAAGGATGAGAACGGCTCTCACCCTGTCGAGACTTCGAGGGAGGGCTCTGAGAGCCTATCACCCGCCCCAGACGGAGGGTGGGGCTGGATGGTGGTCTTCGCATCCTTTATGATTCATGTAGTCAGTAAGTACTCCCTTTTATTCTCTAGCGCTGTAAAAAGGATTTCTTATGGATAGTAATAACAATGGTTTTAATTTTTCAGCTCCTAAACATCCTAGATTTTTTGCATATTCTTAGTGAATATTAAACATACTCGAACAAATACGACTCCTATTTTCCATACAATGTTCTTATTGAGCTATGTATCTATTGATATATCTATGGCGTTAATGGTGTAAATTTATTCAGACCTTGGTCGTTCGGTTTATGTCTTCTTGAAGAGGAAGGAAAATGTGAATCCAATAGTACTGCAGTGTAATTTTCGACTTCATATAAATCCGCGCTTTATATTCTTTAAAATGAAATGTTTAATGGAGCGTTTTAATAGCCTTATTATTCAGTATTGTCAAGTAAAAGGCATGCTTTAATATCGCTTTATATCTTATGTTTATTCGTTTGAGACCTTGACACCAGATTACACATTTAAATTATCCTTCAAACGTATTTTGTATATAAATATTGTTTGGGAAAATTGAATAAGACGGTAAGAATTAATGCTATATTTTGCGATAAAATGTTACTTGCAATTATACATGTTAGTTGCATTTCATTAATATCACGGACAAAAAAAGGCTCTTTATATTCGTGCAATTATTCAAGTAGCATTTTTGTTGAATAATACATAGTACTACTAAAGTCAGAGGAGCAAGGATTAAGAGTAATAAATTACAAATGAGAAGTTTTGACATGTGTTTATTTAATGTGTTCAAAAAATAACGAAATTTATTTTATCTAAGTAGTAGTCATTACCTACAAGATAATTAATGTTATCTTAATGTAAGTATTTAAATTAAAATTAATGAACCTAATAAGTAATGTAATGAGATAAAATTTCTCGATAAAAATAAATTATGCACCAATTAACCAATATCACATTGAAAATGTATCCTCACTATCAAGAGCATACTTATATAATATTACTTGTACCCACGAATTTGTTTGCTTCAACTTAAGCGTTTCACTACCCTCAATAATGAAGTACGTGTTTTTTCAGTGTTCGAAAAAAATGTTTTTTTTTGTTCTGTATGTTACCCTCGTGTATATGTTTCTAACGTGATAAATTTCATCATTGTTGGTCCAGTGGTTTAGTCGTAAAAAACAGACAGAGAGAATTTCGCATTTATAATGTGCATATTTAATTTATAGTATGGATTACATTAACAGACATTTTATATCGTCCTAGATAAGTCATCATTCTCCTGCCCTTATCCCACTCTAAGTGGCGTCGGCACAACATGTTACAAACATGTTGTCACATGATTTGGCTTCGTATTTAACGACTGGCTGCCTGCCTGACGTCAACTTACCTTAGTCGCCTTTTACGACACCTCAGTAAGAAATGAGGGTGGTCTATTCTATGCAGCCGGATACCACACGGCATTTACCTTAGTAGCCTCTTACGACACCTCGGTAAGAAAGGAGGGTGGTCTATTCTATTCTGCCGGATACCACACGGTGTATATCGTCCTAGATAAGTAGTCCCTTTTATTGGAGAGACGAATAGGTAACTTGTGAAAACCTTTCACTACAAAATCGTTATTTTTTGTGTGCAAACTTATTATAATAGCTCCTGATCATAATCGGCTATTACAAACGATTAAGAACGAGCAGGATCGATCGAAGTTGACTGGCCCGTTGGCGCTGTGGGTAGTGACCCTGCCTTCAGCTCCGCGGGTCGCGGGTTTGATTCCCGCCGAGGGCCAACATTTTCTATAAACAAATTGTTGGTTCTTCGAGCCTGGGTGTGTATTTGTATTTAAGCATGTATTTAAACTTATATATGTAGTATATCTACCAGTTGTCCGTCACCCATAACACGAGTATTAAGTTACTTACTGTGGGGACGGACGACCGTGTGTGTAAATGTCCAAAAAAAAAAAGGATATACTCCGCTGTACTCGACAATGATACGTCTATTATCGAGGCACAACCGAGAATTGTCGGTTTTTCGGACACGCATCAAAGGGAATCGCTGGGCGATAATTATCTTACGTTTCATACGCGATCGTGTGGAGAGTTGACAACAATGGACAACATTTCTCATCATTAAGAAACAAACATATTCCGATAAGATATTTTTATGAACTTTTAAACCAGTGCTAGTAATGTTCTTTAAAACGCCGCTTGTTTAATAATTCATTTGATTAATCACCATAAGTTCCCGGGGTTAATATGTGCTAGCAAATTATATATACAAAGGTCCTGACCTGTTTCCGACATCGAGTGATTTTCCACGTATTTTGCAGCTTTGTTAACTGTAGTTATAATAATATACTCAGGGTTGGCAAATTTTCTTTATTGTGTCCCAAAACAAATTTCAATTTACATATTAGTAAATGTTGAAAAAATTAATAGAAAGTTTCGGACAGTTTTTTCGCGACATTATCAATTAAATGACCCTTATAATAGCGTATATTACGAAAGGACGTTAGTATGCCCGGTTTTATTATATATTAAACTACGGAATATGCAATAAAAAACTCATAAATCATCTCATCATCATCATCATCAATCTACTTACACACAAAATATTTAACTTTTAGATTCCAAGATTCGACACAGAAAAACATTTTTTTTGGAAAACATGAAGTTTGTGAAAAATTAAAAAAAAACTAAGAAGATTACAGAAATTGTTGTCAATATCAGTTTACAGTTTCTTTGACTCTTTAATAAATCCAATTTAATAACTTTCCAATTCGTTAATAACTTTCAAATTTTCTTGTACATATGCAATTGTAGGTAGCTATATACTGGGACGTAATATCCGGTATTTTGCACAGTAGCAGCCCTACGTCTTCTACAGCTCTCTATGCTACGTTATGTTTTTTACACATAATGCATGTATTAAATATAAATAATACATCACTATAAAGTGAGTTGCACAAGTGTAATGTGCATTATCTGCGTAATATACTTACATTTTAATCATAACAATGAACTTCCATTAAATGTTTCTAGATCGATTGATACATGTATAAAATGTAGGTAAGAGTCGTAAACCGGGACGTCATATCCGGGGTTTCCGGGAAGTTGGCAGCCCTACATCCTCTTTACCATGTATCGTTTGCTTACTCATGACCATGTGAGCTTATATGAGGCGTCTATTTTATTATGCTTTGTTATTGTAACATACATATAATTCAATATCGAAGGAATCTTGATTTGATACTTGTTATGAATATTTGTGAATATTTGCTGCTTAACTATTTATTAATATATACAGCCCTTGCCCATGAAACATCTAAATTTAACAACGCAGATACGTAACCAATATTTTTCATTGTGCACAAGACGTAAGTCTACAATAATAAAATTGTCGTCATTTTCGTATGCAACTGCTTGAAATATCTTAATATTATAGTTCTACTAATTCTGAGCATTGTAATTCGCTTTATTTTAAAGGGTGTAAGAGGAAATTTTTTTGAATCTGTTTCTGAGACTGTCAATCATAAAAACTTATAATATTTACACATTTGATTTCTTTACCACCTACCACTAACCAGTGGTAATAGTAAGACAGGCTTGTGCCTACCACCGTAGGCACTAGCCTGTCTTAAGTAACGCCCGCATTTTACGGTGATACGCATTCGATTGTTCTATGACAATTAAATAATGATAATTTAATTTAAACAAAAACGGCACGGGTGTAATATTGAGCAAACAACACGTATGCAGCTCTGAAGAAGCAGTAATCGCGCATCATGAAAATCGGCTCCGGCATAAACGTGTTTAATATCTGATCAAGGACGGATTTTATGGCTGGAGTAAGCAAGGAAATCATCAACTCATCAAAGGAGGGTGATAGCTACCAAAAACTTTTACGTACAATAAACCAGTCGACAATAACAATAGACGTCAATTTTTGTGCATCTCTAGACTAACTCAAAGACAATTTTTCTTTTTGTTATGTCGAGCAATAGGTTTAAAATTGATCAGGCGGTATTTAAATACGACGATCACTCCCATTTTCTTATAATACGGATAGGCATTGAGAAATATCTACAGCTACTGTACAGGCCTAAAAGCAACATTATAATTTGTAATCCTAAACAAAGATCAAAAATTAACTGACTGATTCAATTTGTTAAAGCTAATTTAATTACGTCTACAAAAACTTTTCCCAAATATAAATCTTATTCATTATGCGTACTACAACTTCATACAGGGAATAACTTGCCGCCGTTTAATTTTCATCTGAATATATTTTTAATTATAAAACTTGTTCAAGTAACTTCGATCTAAAGCAACGTCGTCTGGATTTCCAAAATTGTTCGATTGCTGATAACTGCTGTTGAGTGTCGGCGAAAATAGAGTTGGCAAACGATAAAAATATGCAGAATTATTGTATAACTATTTAATTACACTATTAGTACGTTTTTCTATAACACAGCAAAACCCGAGTAAACTTATCATTCTAATTGCGTACCCATATACGACAAACAACCAGCATTCCACAGAACGACTGCTATCTAACCTCCAACACAAAATTTCATCAAAATTATAATTCACTGAAAGCTTTGCTAGTCTTTTTAACCGGTAGCCTTTAAAGGTAAAACCGTATTATCTTTATCAGAGTATTGCTTGGTTCGTGTATTACCTAGCTAACGACTAAACCAACCTCTACATTAAAAGACACACAAAAACCTGCATTTTTATTGAGACTCACAGGTATAAACATAACCAGCGAATCCGCATTAAGACAGCGAGGTAGCTTTAAGCAATTGTTTTCAGTTAGAGCCTTTGTCCATAGTCACGTAATGATAGACGGTTACTATATAATTAAACTACATATACTGTTTTATAAATAAGGGTTATATATAAATGCAAAATGTTAATATAAGTTGTCTATATCGACGCAACAACGCCTACAACGTCCATTTCAAAGTAAATATATAGCGATAAGAAAATCGGAGCAAATAACTGCACGGTTTGCAAAACTTAATTGTAATGCCAATATTATTACTTAATGGATAACATTGGCATTTTATCAGAGATTTTTTTTTCAACCATGTCCCATGCCTTAAACCTGCATCATCAGTTTTACATTGGGTACATTTTCTAAATTAAACTGAGATAGGTTGATAAAGAATTAAAGATAAATTATATGAATTTAATTTACTTATGAATATTAATTATTATATTATATTAATATTATAATATTTTAAAATATAATAACTTTTGTCCTTTACACAAAATACTTAATGTAGCAATAGACAGTTTTAGAACGCTATAAAAGGAATAGAAAAAAAATATCCATGCAAAAATTATGGTAATTAAACGCTTAAGTTGGTGCAAACGAAGTCGTGAATACAATAAATTATATATAATATAAACTTAATGCACTTTCATACTTCATAAGTGATAATAAAATTAATTTGCTATGATCCGCGATTAAGTAAATAGAAAATATATATAATGCTAAATGTAGAGTGGACTATCTTTTTGCATACCTAATATGCAGGATTTGTAAAAACACGTGCACAAACCTCCACCACAATACACAAGCACTACACATGTTCTCTATCACCAACTTATCAATCGTTTCGCACCGCAACCGAAGCATTATCTGGAGATAAACTCCACGATAAAATTGCAAAGTTTCATACTTCAAGGCACGAATTCCACGAAAAATGTCTATTTTTATAGGTTGCCTAATTTTTTTGCACAATTTTCCTTTTCATTCTATACGGGTATTTTAAATCAGATACCATTATCCTGTTGCACTTTCAAGAGAAGGAAAATCCGATAACTAATGTTAATATAAACTTCCTCAATCTTTGTCTGTGAAGTTCATTTAAAAGTCCTATATGACTAATGTTTTATGCATGGTTTCTGAGAACCGTGATGATTTTAAATTGCACTTAAGTACATTTATAGAAGTAGGTGTCATTTTGTGGAATTTCGTTACAAAAAAAGAATGATTATTGATGACGTTATCATCATGAAGCGATTCTAGAGAATAGAGTACTTATATTAGAGTAGGAAAGCCAGCCTAAAGTGTGTCTATCGAAAATAAAGAGAAAGCAAATGAGTTGATATATAGACATCGACTATACTCACGTATTGTTTTATCGGGTTAGCCCGATTACTTTCGAGCCCATCCGGAGCACTTATTCACGTTATCACGGCGGGAATTGACCACGGAACCTGATGGCTGATCATCGCGGGGACTGATGGTGTTAAAAGGTAATGAATAAGTGCCCAGGATGGGCTCGAAACTAGTCGGGCTAACCCGATAAAATAAGCCGTAAGTATAGCCAGTGCCTATACATTAATTATGAATACTACTCACTATAGTTTGAATTTAAAGAAAGTAACGGAGACCTATTATCTGTCTCTCTTTTTATGTGTGATTAGACAGAGACAAATAAGATTAGAGACAGATTAGTTCCGTCTTTTATTATTTGTTGTGACACTCACTTGCAGGCCTGACTATGGCTTCCTTACTCTTGTATAATAATTCTATACTCTAGAGTCGTAAGCGATTGTGTCTTGCATTCTACTTCTGAGACTAATGAAACATGCATTTTGAATTTCTGTGTTATAATGGAAACTGGGTCTTTTCATATAGGGTGGTATTACAGTTTGAAACCAATTATCCATTTTCTCTACTCGTCAACCAAATTTACACAATGATTTAATCATTGTGTTCTATCTTATAAACTGAACTGTATAGTAAATATGGGAATTATTTACCAATTTTTACTCTAGTGTATATCCTTTGACTATGCCAAATTAGAATTGGTCCAGCGGATTAGCTTTACAAACAGACAGACACTTTCGCATTTATAATATTTATATACATTGCTAAACTAATGCTGTATTAAATAAAGGTATTCAGTTTTAGTACAATGTAATTGATATCCCAATTTATAAAAGTACTGATTAAATCTTTGAATAAAATGCAAACAATGAAACAGACACTTATTTAATATTCGCGTATCACCTTATGTGCGGAAAAAAAGAATAAACATTTATTCAGCTTAGCTATTACAAACAGATGAGTATTTAACGTAATACGTCATTCCTGTGAAACGGGTGCTTTACTGAGTACTATGAGTGATATACATTACATGCTGCAAAATATATAAATGAAGTTGCAAATATTACTGCAGGACATCAGCGAGATATGTTTGGAATAAAATTAATATTTATATGGGCACTTAATCGCTTAGACGATATTGTTAAGGCAGTAAAGTGTTTGTGTGATTTGAAGTCCCTGAAAGGAGTCAAAAACTGTTGAGTTGAATTAAGTAGCGCAAGATATATTACCTAAAACTTACGAGACATACGTTTAATATTCGTGTTATTAGGTTAGTTTTTTCACTTGTGCTTGTATTTACGAATGAGTTTAAATTCAAATTATTCTTTATACAAGGAAACTTAAACAGTTTCTTCTAATCACCAACTCCACTGTAAAGCTGTTCCTAATCAAAAGAGCCAGTAAGAAACTCGGTGGTTGTTCTTTTAAAAAACTAATTCTTATAGCTTAAGAATTAAATGTATATAATATAAGGTAAAATATTGTTAAGTAACTTTCGTAAGTAAGTAGGCATAAAATGAAGTGCAATTAAAAATAATAAAAAATTAATGCATTAATCATAAAATGAACCATACGCCATACTAGGAAAAAAGTTGAGTGGACGATATAAAAAGATAACATAAGGGACTCATCAACCAGACATTGTAATGAAGGGAATAAACAAAATGTCTGGCGATATCTAATGTAAATACAATTCATATACAAGTAATAATGATAACTGTCAGGAGAGCAAGACGATGTCTACTTTACTTTACTTTAATTGACTTTACATTTTAATGAATCAAATAAATGTTTAAATTTTTAATTCAATAAACATAAGTACAATTTGCAAACTAAATTAAAAATAACAACAAAAATTACTTTGTCGTGCTCTTCCGGAAGAATGCACATTGAACAAAGACGTACTTTAGACCATGTGGGTTTGCGCTGTCGAGGACATAAAACAAGCAATAACAAAAGAAATTGCTTACGTACCCTCAAAACGTTGGAAATAGATATTTAAGGGTTACCCTTGAGGAAAATCTCGTGTCTGGCCTATTAATACAGTTGATGTGTATAATAATTAAACAAAGAAATGGTATTTAAATTTTATGACAATCTTTTACCTGTCCAAGATCTCAAAGATAATTGCATCGATTCACGATAAGGCTTATTCGGAAAGATTTAAAATAAGCTTTCTACGACGAAGACCTTGATAGCTAATGGGTTACTAAGTACCCAAGTAAGAGGTCGAAAATTCAAAACATATATAAATTTATATGCGCAGGTTACAATTTATCACATGCTTCTCGGTCATAAAAATAATTGTGAGGAAAACCTTTATCAATCTCTGAGTTTCTGGAGTGTGTGTAGCCCACCGATCCAAATTAGAGCAGCGTGGTGTGTATAGATACACTCCTTCTCTCTAAAAGACGAGAAAAATCTTCTTCCCAGCATTAGGATGGTAACAATTTAATTTTTATAATAAAAATATATATAGAAACTGAAATCATACTAAGGCACCCCAAACTTTCTTAAAGATTTTTATCCGCCATATTATTTTTAAATTAATTGTACATTTCTTATTCATCAGGTTTTGTCAAATATTTTTATAGTCTAGAGCAATAGGGGATCACATATAAATAAATAATAATAAATAAATAAATATATGGGACATTTACAAACACGGTCGTCCGTCCCCGAAGTAAGTAACTTAATACTTGTGTTATCGGTGACGGACAACTGGTAGATATACTACATATATAATTTTAAATACATACTTAAATACAAATACACAGCCAGGCTCGAAGAACCAACAATTTGTTTATAGAAAATGTTGGCCCTCGGTGGGAATCGAACCCGCGACCCGCGAAGCTGAAGGCAGGGTCACTACCCACAGCGCCAACGGGCCAGTCAATAGTCAATATAGACGTATCGCCTTACATATACCCTTAGTATAAAAGTGACCGAATTCAAAATTAGTCTTAATCGTATTAGATACATTATAATCCTTAGATCAATGCCATCATGGACATCACACTATTAAAAAAAATTGAATTCGGTTACTTTAAAAGCCTATAATAATAATAATAACCCTTTCTGATGTCTTCTTATTACGATTATGTGCTGATATAATAAAGAGATAAAATACAACACAATTCAAACTGGTCTCTAGCGTTTTATGTAACTATGTGAACAATGCAATTTGGTGTCTTATGTTTATTTACTCGAGTAATCTGATAGTACACTGAACTAAAAATATACTCGAGTATCTGTACTACTCGAACTAACTAACCTAAATTATAACGTAAATTTTAGTAAGTATACTTACGAGTATCGGCTTAAATATCAGGCTCGGTTTTCACCAAAACGGAGAGGAGAGGAGATGCATTTTAAACACCAATGACATGTCGTCATTACTGCTAAGCGGAGAGGAGATGTGGAAATGGCGATATCTGTTTGGTGTTCAAAGCGCGACCCCTCTCCTCTCCGCTTTTGTGGTAACCGGGCTTTAGGCTTTATGACTATTATCTTTAATTTGTCCTTTATTCATGGTATTCCTGATCGTCATTAAACTCTAATTTTGTGTAATTTATCTTATTATTTTCTTAGTCGTCTCGATACATTTTGCCTATACTCCATTTTTCTTTAAAAAAAGAGAAGGCTGTGTTATGTATCTATCTATCTATACTTATTATAAAACAAAGTCCCGAAAAGCTGTTTGTCTGTATGTAATCGATTTTCTCAAAATCCACTGAACGGATTTTTATACGATTTTCACAAAAAGATAGTGTAATACTTCTGGATGGTTTAGGTAAATAGTACATATCGGTATTATGTAAATTGTGTTTAAGAGATGGCATAGTTGTTAAAAAACTTGCTTGCTGAGACCTTTAGTCGCGTGCGCTGCGTAAACCAGCACAGATGCGCTAATGTAATGTAGTAGAGTATTCTAGATCTATAAAAATACTACAAAAAGTTGGTGATAGCATGTCTCTATCTCTTATGGTTCACTCACAGTAAGTAATTTTATGTTTAAAATTTGAATTCTAGAAAAAAATTGTGACACGCTGATTGCCACGCGGGCAAAGCCGCTGGCAAGGCTAGTGAAAAGATAAAAATGAAGTATACCGGTATCATCTTCCCTCTCATTATTTATTGTGTCTTTGTCACTTACAGACCTGCCTATGGTTCCCCTACTGTAAGTATAATAACTCTATGAAACAAAAGCACTACGACGCTCCCACACATTTAAAAATAAGAAGAAAGCTTCACTTGATCGTTCAACAAGACTTTTTTTTGTTGAGCTGAGCCTACTTAATGACAAATGATTAACGAAGCCCGTCTCTCCACTTGACCGATTGCTGCGTGCGCCATAACGTCATCCATCTATATCAATACTAATCCTACTTAATATTATAAATGCGAAAGTTTGTGAGTATAGATGGATGTTTGTTACTCTTTCAAGAAAAAACTATTGGACGGATTTGGATGAAACTTTAAAGTTATATAGGTTATACATCGGAATAACATATAGACTACAATTTGTAATGATTTTATGTAATATAACGATACATGCCAATAAAGTCTGGAAAAATCTGGCCTCTGAGAGCTATCTCGGCGTACGCTGCCTAAACCATTAGAGTTACACAAAGATGATGTATTGTTCGTCTTTAATAGTTCTAAATAAAAGTCCGCGACAGCATATATCGATCTTTTATGTGGAAGCCACTATGACCAAAATTGTGATTCATAAATTTAATTAAATTAGATACTGTGGCAGACAAAATTCTAAGCAAGCGAAGCCGCAGGCAAAATCTAGTACCTATATAAAGCTGAAGACATTGTTTGTTTGTTTGAACGCGCTAATCTCAGGAACTACTTGACCGATTCAAAAAATTCTTTGAGTTTAAAATAGTCCATTTATCGAGGAAGGCTATAGACTATATACCATCACGCTAAGATGAAATAAATGAGAGGAGCAGCAATAAAAAATATTTCGAAAACGGCAAAATTTAAAGCTTTCCTTATGTGCGCTACGTAAACGGTGAAATTTATTAAAAAAATCATACTACAAAATTGTTCCCCACTAAAAGTCCTAAATAAAAGTCCGCGACAGCATATGTCTAGCTTTTAAGGTTAACCCACTTTACCCTAATTAATTAATGTATTACGGTTGACTCAAATAATAAGACTGCAGTCCACGCGAACGAAGTTGCGTTTAAAAGCTAGTTTGCTTATACAAATACTATTGCCCGCGGTTTCGCCCGCGTAGAAATCAGTGTGTCAGTGTCTCAAGAATTTCACTCTTTTAGTAAAATACGTACAAAATCCATTCAGTCGATTAAATCGGTCACATACATGGACAAATTTTGGGGACTTTGTTTTATAATATGTATATATATACATTTAATTAAAGAAACAGAAGGCGTTTAGAATTCTTAGGTGTTGGAATGGTTGTACGAAACGCGTTGTAACCTCGTAAACGACCCCAAAAACGTCGCGAAGAGCTGCTGGATCCAAGTTACACACAGTCATTTAGCCTATAAGTCTTGACCTATGTCCAGCAAATTATATTATGGGGAGCGACTGTCGGGTACACAAACTCACTTTGTCTAGTTCAATTTCTTTATTGTATATATTATTATTAATTATAATTTTTCTTATGCTATGTACTATACTAAAATATTAAATACTAATGGCGTCCAATCACACCGATGTTAGGTAGGGAAAGGCGAGGTTGCGCGAAGTTTCTTTCCCAGGCGTGGAATACTACACCTCAGGTGTCGAGTGGAGTCTGGGAAAGCGGCAAACGCTGAGTAGACGTAACAAGCAGTAGACGTCTTTAGGATGAAGACGATATTGTATATCCCTTGTAACTTTTTACTTTAACAGTAATGTCTCCTTTCTGTTATTCGGGTTGCTGGAAGAGATTTCGATTCCGGAATAAGCCCGACGTTTTGTCATATTCGTTTCATCATATTTGTATATTATATTAATGAAAGAATAAAATAAAGAAACTACTGCATAGTATTTTGCAAAATACCTTGGCATTCACTTGAATGTTTATAACGTTCACACCAATTATGATATGATTACACTTTGACTGTGCATTCCTCATTATACAGATTGTTAAGCTACAAATAAGTAAATTAAATAAATAAGTTACAAATAAGGGAAGGTACCTTAGGATAACGGTTTGTTTACACTTTATAAAATAAAACTATAAAATCTCTAGCTTGCCACGTCCACGACACGTCGCTTTAAGTCGAGGTTCGGCCTCACAGAAAGCACCCTTAAGGCGACGTTCCAATGATATTACGAGTCTCTCCTGAGGCTGCCCCCCCCCGGCGATGCTTCTGCGCTCGCCCCATTTCTCCCGGTGTCGCTGTAAAAGCCACTTCGGCTAACAGCATATTGTCATTTTCCTAGAAAAAAATACAATTGTAGTTCCTTAATACTGATATAGTAATAACTAAATTTTTCAAATAAATTAATATTATTATTTGACGTGTTTATGTTTGTTGTGAAATATATACCTTATCTTCTTGTGGCATTCCATACATTAAGCAATTAATTAGGCTCTTTAATGTTAATTAAAGTAGAGTTTATATTGATCAACCATAAATGTTTGATTTATTTCCGTGACGTACTTATCGCTGTTTGTTATTAATATGTATTAATTAATAGTTACTTTGTATAATGCTTAAATTATGAACTATAAATTGCTTTAAAAATGCATTAATTGTTATAAATATCGTTGAATGTCCAATAGATAGTTTTTAGAATATTATGCTCACGAGATATATGGCTGTCTGAAAGTAAATGTGTATGAAATATGATAATGATCCGGCTAATATTAACATTACGATTTATTTACCGAACTGCTGATAAATTTGCAAACGATTTCAATTTAATCGGCTTATGAAGATTGATGAGCTTGATACACAAATCTGATCCTGAAATTAGAGCATTATACCTTATTTTGTCTGATGACATCTAGTATAAAAATAATCTGGCCTTGCGTAGATAATTTTTTTCCTACGAACAACTTTTACTGTTATTTTCCTTAGTATATAAATAAAAGGAAACAAATATATGAAACAACGGAATGGTATTCTTCCATACATAAATATATTAAAGAAGCGTATTAGTGTAGCAAAGACCTGTAAAGTGGACCGAAATTTATAAGCCAAAATGAATTCCATAACAACGTGAGATCTGTTTGCAATGCGAAATGTAGGTCAAACCGGCGTCACGTGTTTTGCGAACGCGCACAATAATAGACCTTATGTGCAAAATAAATCGTTATTTTTATTGTTTGCGGACTTTAACAGCGCCATCCTTTCGTCAAAAGACGTAAGGTGCATGTTCACCTTGAATATTTTGGTATGACGTGCACGCAACTCGTATGATCAACTGGCTGATTTTCTTGTTATTATGCTGTATCAAGCTGTTTGCAATCCGGATAATGCCACCCGAAACAACACCGTTGACACACCATTTTACAATTTGAGATGACATTCATTTTACTGGCCTGTTGGCGCAGTGGGTAGTGACCCTGCCTTCAGCTCCGCGGGTTGCGGGTTTGATTCCCGTTGATAGTTAACATTTTCTATAATAACAATTCGTTCAACCTAATGTCCCACTGGTTTTAATGGAAGGAAGAACTTATAATTTATCAGAAAGCCATTGATACAATCTCATCAGCTAGAAAAATGTTACATTTCGCAGATATGATGATGCAGTTGATGAATGATATAAGAGAATGGAAACGATAAAACGTGTTGTGCCGACCCCACTTAGGGTGGGGTAGGGCCAGGAGAATGATGATTGGAATGACCAACATTTTCTATAAAAAAATTTTTGGTTCCTCGAGCCTGGGTCTGTATTTGTATTTAAGTATGTATTTAAAATTATATATGTAGTATATTCACCAGTTGTCTTTCACCCATAACACATAAGTATTAAGTTACTTACTTTAGGGATGGACGATCGTGTGTGTAAGTGTCCCATATATTTATTTATGTATTAACTGCCAGTATCTTTGGTGTCGGACAGAACGCTACTCATAATACTCTTATATATTAAAAAAACCTAACAATAATGATTACGTGGAAGTTATTCTGCATATTTCTGCTTGAAGATAATTATACATATAGATTCCTAAAGACTTGTAGAAATCAAAGCACACACAGGGTATTCTATATCACATATCATATATATTGAATGAATACTCTGCATAATTGACGTTTATAAACGATTAAGTGCGAGCACGATCGTATAGAGGGCTTACTCGGCTATAGAATAGAATAGAATAGAATATACTTTATTGCACTACATAAAATTTACAATCAATACATATAATAAAGTCGTTGTACATAATATAAAGAAAACAACTTGACGCTGGTTTCTTGGGAACGGGGACGGACCCTAATGTGGGATGCAACGTTGATACATTGGACTCGTCCCATATCAGGGAAACAGCGTCAAGACCTGGAGCTGCAGTGGAAATGGCCGAATCCGGCAAGCGGCGGAAGTATGCATCTCAAATTGAGAGTTATATATTTGTGCCGATTGCAGTTGAGACCCTAGAGCCATAGAGTAAAAGTGCGGATAAAAAAAAATTTATCCGTTTTAACACCACGGTTGATCATCTCTTCGAGTGACTAGAGGGCTGGCTCCTTTTTTGCACAAAGAATCAGCTTAGCGATTCAACGCGGAAACGCTGCCAACATTCTTGGGATCATTCCACGTGGGCATGATTTGTATAGTATTAGCGTGTAAGTAATTTAAGATCGACAAAACTTGTACATTTTTGTTGTAAATAAATAAAAAACTAACATAAAAAAAGAAAACAACAATTTAATTCTATGTGATACAATAAGGCGGCCTTATCGCTAACTAGTGATTTCTGCAGGCAACCTTAGAGCTAGAGACATTATTTCAGGGAAGTAAGGTATACTTGCTAATCATCGTCTGTGATCAACCCGGGTATTGTCAATACGCACAAAAGGGAATCGCTGAATGATAATCATTATCGTATATATAGTATGATCTTGCCGATTATAGACGATCACACAATCACTGATCATCGTCGATAGTGAAGAGCAGGCATGTTATGATGAACGGTATTAAAATGTAGCTCTCCACATATTGAAATTCAAGCTATTGTCAAATACATCATGGTTGGACACTCCCTAACAGTACGTGCTGGTAGGCGTCCGTCAGGGATTTTTCCTCCTCGCAAAGAAAAAAAAATACATCACGGTAGATAAAGTGACTAATTTGTTATTCATTTCTCGAAAATATTATCATGATAATATTATTGATTACCTGAATACGGAATTTTGCAGTATCTTAAACGATCTGATATTTGATTTAAGTCAAACTATGACGCTAACAAACGAAATTAATACCTTGCTTGGAAAATAGTATTAACGGGATTAAAGTGAAATTATCTTAATGTGGTTCTTAGTTAATCGCTTATAACAACACATGTTTCGTTAACTTGATAAGCGATAGTGAAATGTAATAAAGAGTACTACTGATTAGCTCACAGTCTCAACAAGTGAAATAGTTTAAAAATCAAGAAAGTCGATCAAGACAATTTAACGGAGGTCACAAAACATATGCATACATACCCATTTATGGTAATTCCAAAAATATATTCCTACAGGATTATAGGAAATGCTACTATTTAGCAGCTGGAAATAGGATACAATACAAATTGCATAATATAAAATAGCAAAATTGCTCCCGAAAAGGCGTCTGCACTCGCTTAACTTGTCAATTGAAAAAAAAAACCAGATTGATCGTATTTTTACACTGCGTATTGACGCGTTACACTGAATTTAGACATTTCTTAAACATATGAAACTCTAGGAAGAGTTCCTCACATACTTTTAGCTCTATGTAAAGCGTCTATTAAATTGTAAATATGTTTACATTATTTTTAAATATTTTTGGATTGGTTTGCGAAGCAGTAACCGTAGTTTTGGCTAATTAGTGTAAAGTTTGCTTTTATATAACTTGAAACATTAATTTATAAATATTAATTGACCTTCAATTACTATTTAGATATACATTTCATTGTTATTACCGCTTCAGAATGTTTACTCTTGATAATGATAGACTTTCGTTTTTAAAACAATAATATTTACAATTTTTCATTACAAAATTAATTTTATTTAATGTATACAAACAAATAATATCATATTAGAATCTTAGGCTGAGTCGAATAGACCACCTCATTTCTTACCGAGATGTCGTAAAAGGCGACTAAGCTAAATCGACCCGCCGTGTGGTATCCGGTTGAGTAGAATAAAACACCCTCATTTCTTACCAAGGTGTCGTAAAAGGCGGCTTAGGTAAATTGACCAACCGTGTGGTATCCGGTAAGTAGAATTGATCACCCTCTTTCTTACAGAGGGGTCGTAAGATACGACTAAGGTCAGACAGGCGGCCGGTCGTAAAATACGTAGCCGAATCATGTGACAACATGTTTTTCACATTTTGTGCCCCTAAGGGCAGGAGAATGATGATAATAAATTTATTATGAATTTCAAATTATGCAATGCGGTTTTGGAAATGTGTGGATATATTTAAACTTTAATATTTGATGGTAACTACATTTTGTGACATTTCAGATTTTATACATATGCTTATGTAATTGACCTAATTCAAAATTAGGCTTAATTGAGTTAGAAAAAAATTTTATCCTTATTTCAATGCCATTGCAATACAGTATTAAAAAAACTAGTGTTTTCTTGCTCTTCCAGGCTATGGTTCTTTTAACATTCACGAGTGTTTTAGGTGCTGCTCTACGCTTTATTGTAATATGCTGTAATCAACTTTTTGAATTAAGTAGCTTTAACATTAAGCGTGCAATATGTACTCAATGTTTTAACAGTATTTTTTTCTATTAGCGACAGGTTTCGCTATTATGAAAACGCAAGTTGTGACAACATTAATAGTAATTACTTTTTTTATTATTTACTTTATTATTTCACGATGTTGTATCAAATAACTTTAAATGCCACAATCGTGACAAAAACTATAAATATTTTAAATTTTTACATTCGAAATAAACGCTCATGAATGACAACTTATTACCAATGGTGTATGTTTATGGCTTTTCAAATTTTTTATTGCATAATAGGTTAGCGCTTGACTGCAATCATGCCTGTAGGTAAGCGATGATAGTCTAAGGTCACCTTTTATGCAAACGCACTCTGCATAGAAGGTGCCTTAGGTTAGGTTAGGTTTTTTGCATGCTAAATCTTATATGGTAAAATTATAGATTAAGTCATTCCAATATTCCAGAAGTAGAAATATGCTATTTCATTTCTGGACATGTTGAGAAAGTTTCATAATTTTTGCCTATGGTGATGTCGTAGTGATTAGATCAGATTTTAACATAAGGTTAACAAGTAAACATCCCGAGCAGCCGCCTTGAATAAATTATGCGGTTAATTTATATGAAAATTAATCTTGCCGGTATATTTACGATAAAGGAAAATTTTGCAAGAAACGAACACGAGGTAAATTCTGAGAATTGTGCAATTCTAATTCTGTATAAACCTACGCGTATTCTGTACTATAATAAGCGTGGAGCTACTCCTGACAGCAGCATCAGGTCATGCTTTTCAAAAACATGTATACAATTTCAGCTCAATCAGACACTGTAAAGTGGGTCAAATTGAGTTTACAAGATTCCACCTTCAGATAGCAACAAAAATAAGGCAAGTTAAATAAAACCTTTTCAAAAGGCTGAATACCAGGATCGCGATATTATACAGTAGAAAAGAAATTAAACTAAATCCAATAATAACATCCAATAAAACAGATAATATTATACGCAATTTAATCCGCTGTGTGATATTCGGCTGAGTAGAATATACCACCCTCATTTATTATTGAGGTGTGGTAAAAGGCGACTAAGATAAGTTTATAAGACATCGATTTATGTAGTATAAAAATGTTATGTCAACAAAATACAGATTCCTAGTAGGTATAGGCGGAAGATATTCTGATTCCTGATTTCGTCTAATTTGTCGTATCAAGAATCGGAAAAATACTGGATTGTTTTAACATCATTTTGTGGGCATCAATGTAAATAATCTAAGTGTACAGGATGATTCATCCGAATATTTATTAATCAATCTCTTCTAACTGATAAGTCATCAGAAAGATCGTACTAGTTATGAATAAAGATATTTTATTTTAGAACATGGTATAATCACGTCATTCTATACAATTGGTGACATGGTAACGGTGGCGTAATTACTAAAAGCGTTTTAATTGATTTGTTAGCATGTAATGCAACTACCGGACGCGCGTCCACATTCTTAGAAATTATTATAGAAATTATTGTTTATTCGTGAGAATATACCAAAGAATCATATATCCATGTTAATGTTATAAATGCGATTGATAAAATAATGCTTTTGTTTGTTTATTAAATTCTTAAATTATTAATTTTTTTCTTTACAACGGTATCATGTGAGTTTTGGTATGGAGAGGTTTCGAGGTCTTTTTTTTTAATTTAACATAATTAAAACATAAATATAAGAATAAATCAAAAGAAAAATCATTTCATAATTTTTTTCAATACGGAATATATTATTCTATTAAGTAGAATATCAATATTTATTAACGCTATCTGTTACATATTACAGAAGTGACTACTTTTATTAAATAAGCAATGTGAGTGATACTTTTTGTTACCTATATGTTGTTAGTATTTAAATTAAACAGTTTAAAACAAATGATTCTGAAACATACTATTCATTGTAGTGGAAATTACAATCTGTTCAGAAGAACTCGAATCTAGGCATTCCATGATATTTGAAAACAGCTTTAAAACACCATACTTTGAGATAAGAAAGTTTAAATAGTTGTCATTTTTTAATTGTCATTTACACAGCAACTACTGTCTGCTAGTTGTGGACGCATGACAAGAACTGGATGATTGATCATTATTTACTGCTTTGCAATTTAATTACTAAATGGTTTACATGCCCTGGCGGATAATGCACTTATAATATCCTTAATTGTTATATGAAATAAATATATGAGTGGTTAAAAAACAACGAATTCTATGCATTAACCATGTCTAAAATCAAGTCGGTATTTTATATATATAAACTTTAAAGCAATACATAAGACATTGATAGAGGATATTTGACGTTACTAATGAAACATCTACATATATGACTGGAACATTAAATTTGATGTATAATAAAAACTTTGCGGCTTTTAAGAACATCATAAGCCAAGAGTGACGTCACTTATGAAATTACAAATCACAAAACTTATACATGTTTTTTATTACAAGCACTTTTGAATCGTCAAGCATCAATTACATTTAATGAAACTACTGCTACGAAATGCGCAATCTATTTACAAAAACAACAAACACAAGTTATATTTTTAATAAGCGAAACCTTTTATCATATTTAATATTCACGAATATTATACAATCAATGAAAACTACACTGACACGTGACATCGGATAAAATAACAGTGCATGTGGTAAATCAGACACTATCTACGTTATAGGTTTATCGGCATGTCTAATATTTTTTTAGCTTTAGGTACATTTATTATAGTAACTTTTAAAAGATACGACTATAAATTTTAATGTATATTATTATTATATGTATACATATTTATACCTACCTGGTATAAGGCCAGATGTCATCATAATCCTCCTACCCTTATACCACTCTAAGTGAAGTCGGCACAACATGTTAAAAACATGTTGTAACATGATTCGACTACGTATTTTGCGACCGGCCGCCTGCGTGACATCAACTTACCTTAGTCGCCTTTTACGACACCTCGGTAAGAAATGAGGTGGTCCATTCTACTCAACCGGATACCACACGGTGGTCAACTCACCTTAGTCGCCTTGTACGACACCTCGGTAAGAAAAGAGGGTGGTCTATTCTACTCAGCCGGATACCACACGGCATACCACAGGCCCGATGTCAGTAAGGTCTAATCAAATATTCATTATTACATTAATTTTGTTAATTATCTAAGACCTTTAAACTACGATAAATTAGGTAGCTTTTTGGCTATTCTAGTGAAAGGTGAGGTAAAATTTGTAATATCTATATTCCAAACGTGTGTATGTTCCAAAGTTTGAAATTCAAACTTTTATTATTCATTATAAGAATCGTGTATTCTTGTTGTAACCTATTAGATTAGATATAAATGTTTATCAAATTGCAACACTTTTTAAGGCTTATCTCCGCATCGTGATGCGAGCAAAAAATCCATATCAACCTATTGATTGGCTTTATCTACAAAAGATTATATACCTAAGTCCGATTCGGCTTCTGTGTCTAAAAGACATCGTTTTTCAATTTTTTTATAAACCACTTGAAGATAAAAGGATTTTATATGATATGCTGACATTTTGGATGCCTTGTTTTTCATAGCGCTGAGCGCGTGAGCTACTGAATTTTAAGAGTTGAATCTAATGGCCTGTTACTATCCAACTGCTGAGCATAGGCGTCCTCTCGCCGTCTTTGGAGGGAAGGGCTTGAGCTAACCTGCCAAGCTGCTCGAATGCGGATTGGTCTTCTTCTTTCTCAACCGATAGGCGTCCACTGCTGATCATAGGTCTCTTCATGGGCTTTCCAAAACACACGATCTTGTGCCGCTTGTATCCAGCGGCTCCCCGCGACCTTTTTGAGGTCATCCGTCCATCGCGTAGGGGGTCTGCCAACACTGCGTTTACCGGTGCGGGGTCGCCACAATGATTAATATCATAATATAAATTCACTAAAAATCGTGTGATAAATTGCAATTATCAATTAGACACACAATTTTAAATAGCTTAACTCATTGGTGCCTGTCCGGGATTTGAAATCGTGACTACTTGAAAGAGTCGTACGGCCTCACCACTGGGCCATTACAGCTTTAAGTTTGCGAGCATTAGTTGAATCCATTGTAAAATAGATACTGAGAAGTTTGAATTGTAAATGTAATCCATCCTTACCTTTCTAAATCTAATTTAGGCCTCGGTGAGAAATTTAGCGATCCAAAAATATTTAAATGCAATATAATTATGCTTAATTATTTTAAATTATTAAATAAACTTAGTCGCAAATAAATACAATATTTAGGTTTACATTAATGTCGTGTTCATACCGCAGCTATTGGCAACTTATCATACCATATCAATAACGTTATAATCATCCACCGTTCCAGACCTGATTAAAACATACTGTAGCAACAGAAATAATATAAATGGCATTCATATTTTATTATGCTGTAAAAATATATATTTTTTACAGCATAATAAAATTAACACGTATCGAGCAATTAAAATCATATAATAAACAAGTTAAAAGATAAAGTTAAAGCTTTTAACAAAGTTTCATCTCCCTACTGTTATTTATTTTTTCTTTTTTCGTACTGACTGTATGCTGTTAGCCCTAACGGCTTTTACAGCGTCACCGGGCGGGACGGGCGAAAACAGAAGCATCGTCGAGGTTGCAAAATGCAGAGAGTAGAGCGCAGAAGCTACTAGCGTCGGGGAACGTCGTCCAAAGGGTGCGTCCTGTGAGGCCGTATCCCTACTGTTAACCTTTGAGGAGTTCTCTCGTCTGGAGCCAATCCTGACAGCAGCATCAGGTCATGCTCATCATAAACATGCATTGTTATCGGGATCAGTATGTAAAATTTCAGCTCAATCGGCAAGTGGGTCAAATATAACTTGCAAGATTCCACCTTCACGTACATTGCAAGTTGAATAAAAGTATGAATAATGCGCTCATTTCTTTAATTTTGATTACCTGAAAGCTTTAAGAAGTCGTACAAAAACCATATTTCAAAAGTTATAAACTAAAGTATAATCATTACTCTAGGAGTAAATTATGTGATAATTAATATTAGGTCCTTACATATGAAATTGGCGATTTGTCGTACTGGCCACTTTGATCTCAAATATTACCTTTATGGTTAGGAATTACAAATTCAAATTCATACAGCTATTTACTCATGCATTTGTGTTTCAAACCCCCTAATTCATTTGTTTTTTCTTCTTTTGTTTTTTTCTTTGTGTCACTCTGTTTACAAAATGGAAAACATGAAATATCGCGTTATTTACGAGTATGAGTTCCACCGTGGCACCAGTGCTGCAGAAACGGCTCGAAGGATTAATGATGTGTATGGTGACGGTGTCGCAAAAGAAAACACAGTGCGTTTTTGGTTCCAACGTTTTCGTTCTGGAAATTTCGACCTGCAGAACAAGCCTCGTGGACGGCCGGAGACCAAAGTTGATAATGAAGAATTGAAGGCTATTGTGGAAGCGGATCCATCGCATACCACGTCCGAGTTAGCTGCAGGCTCCGGTGTTAGTGATAAAACTATTCTAATCCACTTGAAGCAAATTGGGAAGGTGAAAAAGCTTGAAAGGTGGGTACCTCATGAATTGAGTGAAGCAAACCGACTAACGCGCGTCGACTGCTGCGTTACGTTACTCAACCGGCACAATAATGAAGGAATTTTAAATCGAATCATTACCTGTGATGAAAAGTGGATCCTCTACGATAATCGGAAGCGCTCATCGCAATGGCTGAACCCTGGCGAACCAGCCAAATCCTGCCCTAAGCGAAAATTTACTAAAAAAAGTTGCTTGTAAGTATTTGGTGGACTAGTGCCGGTGTCGTTCACTACAGCTTTCTTAAATCTGGCCAGACGATTACGGCAGATATCTATTGTCAGCAACTGCAAACCATGATGGAAAAGCTAGCTGCTAAACAACCGAGGCTGCTCAATCGCTCTAGGCCGAAAATTCAACTCCGATGGGGCAGTCCAAACCGCCTTCAAAGATTTTATAGATTCCCGCCCGAATGGTTTTTTTAGTAAGGGATCAATGAACTACCTATGAGATAGCAAAAGTGCATACATAGCAATGGTACATACTTTGATTAATTAAATATATTTCATTAAAAAAAAAACGACTTTATGTTCCTCCCATAGAAAACGCCAATTTCATATGTAAGGACCTAATATATTCTTCTTATATATAAAAATGAATGTTTTTCTGTATGTTCTTTATAGATTACTAAACTGCTGGACTGCTATATTTAGATTCGCACACAATCTTGAAAAGTTTGTTTTAAACTATCAAGGCCTGTTTTGTTTCAAAGGGAGTTCTGAATCATACTGAACCACAGACAAGTATGACCGGACCGTTAGTTAATAATCTTTGTATTTATGATCCAACGACAAAATTATTTCTTTAAAAAAAAAAAATTTTAATAATAAGCTATTCAACTACCTGGAGTTTAGACCTTTTATACGCTCCATGTGGGTTTCTATTTGTTTTTTTTTTTTATATTGAATATACATAATTTTCAAACGTATATTTTCTATACCTAATCTGTTCGATTGACCCAGTAAGAGGCACGGAGATGTAGTTATATTGAGTAATACAGTTGATAACATTATAGTTATCGGTCGACAGCTAATCTAAATTTTTCACGTGCGAGGCAGTCCAATAATAGACTTAAATATAAAACACTAATTTATTTTATAGTTCATACCGTGGTGTCATAGATGACATTGAAATAAGGTTTACAATGTATAACTCAATTAAGATTAATTTTGAATTCCGCCACTTTAATACTAAGCGTGAGATATCATGTATTTTTATATTCAAATTCAAAATATTCTTTATTCAAGTAAACTTTTAAACAAGTGCTTTTGAATGGTCAAAATCTGCTGCTGGTTCGGAAAGCTGTTCCGACCGGGAAGAGTCAGAAAGAAACTCGGCGGTTGCTCTTTTCAAAGAATAATTCTTACTACTAGTTACCTATAGTTATGTCTTGTCTTGTATATTTCACATTGTTACTTCATTTTCATTAAAAATCAATTCGTCACTCGAAAGTTTGACATAATGTGTCAAAAAACACTAATTCGTGTTTCCTGGAATTTCAATTTGCACACAAAGTACCAAAATTGTTCTCATAAATTCTAAAAAACCGTTTTCCTCAATCTTAAAAATATAAAATAAATAGTAATTCGTAAAAATGAGAGTAATATACTCGCATTTTCACGACAGCTTACAATTGATATAGCAATGATTAAAGTAATCAATTAATACATTTTTACTTTGTTTAATATGTTTAATATGTACAAACGATGACGGTATTGAAATAAGATGTCAAGGAGCTCTTCTTCACAACAACCAGTTTAACTATATAACACGTTAGTACATCAGTCATTAAGGCTTTATTTGAATGACTATCTCATATTGGTTGCATTATCGCTACCAATTTAAACAATAATAAGTTGCTATGTATATGTGTAAGTATGAAAAAATTACCAATTCCTTTAGTTTCAATTCATAAAACGTGATAAAAACTTATTCATTTTTCGCTACAATTATCTCGTGATGATTTCGTTAGTGACAACATATTGTATCCCAAGAACGTAAAAGTTACAACGAGATTTAAATTAACCCTAAACTACGACCATGAGTGAAATATTCTCAGTTTATCTAAGGACGTGATAAATTTGAGAACAAGGTTGTATATTTATTTGACCTGCCAATAGAACCATACAATCAAGAATAAATTAGATATCTTTTGCTATTCCACCGCTGATCAAAGGCTTCATCTGTCCTTTAGAAAAAAGAATTGGGGATAAACCCTACAGAGCTAGTTCGCGGGTAACACTTGTCTCAGGAATTCAGTATGATTGCACATTTAAATACTATATTAATAAGCGTATGTATAAAATCTAATTTTATAATTTTCTTCAAGAAAAATCATATATGCCTGCCAATTTTACCGTTATGCAACACGTCTATCGATATAGATATAAACTACATTTGTTCGAATTTGACTGGCGCAGTGAGTGACCATGCCTGCAGCTCCCGATTCCCGCCGAGGGCCAACATTTTCTATAAACAATTTGTTGGTTCTTCGAGCCTGGGTGTATATTTGTATTCAAGTATGTTTTTAAAATTAAATATGTAATATATTTACCAGTTGTCCGTCACCCATAATACAAGTATTAAGTTACTTTGGGGACGGACGACAATGTGTAAGTGTCCCATATATTTATATTTTATTATTTAATTACAATTACAATAAACTTAAATGGTTTTCTTTTTAATTTCTGCAAACAAAAATTATACGACTTATTATTTTGTAAAACAGAAGTAATATATAAATGATATTTAAGTAGAATAAAATTGTGTATTAAATTTATCGCCATGTTCGTTCCTTCAACAGGAAGAACTCAAGAATTTTCAATTATAATAACGACGACACTAAAGTATATGACTTATTGTCATATTGTCGTTAGTGAGATATTGTGTCTCGATATATGATGACATTCTGACAACTTGTTTACCCGTATTCTTAGTTAGTGATAAAATAGGAAGTTCGCTGCAGCCTCTTTGACAGAAATAGACTACGCTTTTGTTCTACAGCACGTGGACTACGCTGTTATCGACAGGTGTCATGTAGCAATTTCTATCTTGTTAACCTAGTTTACATAACTGTTACTCGATAACAGCCCATCAAACAAATTTGATCGAATGTTGTTATATCATTTATGGTATTACGTGGTTTTTCACAGCACTTTTTTATTTCCCGTCAATTATGTTTTCTACCTGTAATTACGTAACAAAAACGTACGTACGTTATTCAGTGGGAATACTGAATTAAAGTGCAGCGGATGGAACATGGATTTTTTTGCTTCAAATAATACACATTAAAAGTTGTTTAGTACATAATAATCTAGACTTATTATAAAATAAAGTCCCAAAATGCTGTCTGTCTGTATGTAATAGATTTTCTCCAAAACTTCTGAACGGATTCTTGAAAGATGTAAAGAGAAAAGGTAGTGCAATACTTCCGAATGGTTTAAGTAAATAGTACATATCGTTATTATGTACATCATGTTGAAAAGATCGCGCACTTGTTCAAAACATGCTTGCTGGGAGCTTTAGTCGCGTGCGCTGCGTAAACCAGCAAAGGTACGCTGAAGTAATGTAGAAGAGAATTGTAGATCTATAAAAATACTACAAAAAAGCACAAGCATACTACAAAATAGCATGTCTCTCACGGTTAACTAATAATAACTACTTTTATGTAGAAACAATCAACCTCTTGACATGATAAATTTTGCTTGTTACAGCTGACGGCATGACCTATTCATTTGGCATATTCTACGCGGAATTCCTGACCTACTTTAACGAAGGCAAAGCCAAGACCGCGTGGATAGTATCAATCCTTGTAGGAGTCACGCTCAGTTCAGGTAAATTACTGTGCCACTTTGTATATAGCAACTTGATAAATATCCATAATGGATGGATGGTGTTTCATATTAAATTAGTATTATGCTAAATGGAAATTCATATTTAAACAGTTTTTGAAGATAAAATCAAACTACATATCACTATAAAGCTTAAATGTGATAAAATTAAGATGTTTTTAACCAAAACATGAGAAATTATTTGAGAGAAGTGACCTTATAATTATTTTAACATTCGGTTATAAAAGGATTGTTATGTTTTAGTAAAAATATATGATCTTTTTTCAGGTCCATTATCAAGTTCTTTTGTGAATCGTTGGGGATGCCGATCCGTGACAGTGGCTGGTGCTATATTATCTGCAACATGCGTAGTGGTCTCAGCCTTCGCAAATAGTATAACAACCCTCATTATTACTATCGGTATTGGAGCTGGAATGGGCTTTGGTCTTATTTACCTTCCGGCCATCGTTAGCGTCACAGTTTGGTTCGAAAGATATAGAAGTCTAGCTACTGGTTTGTATTTCAATAATAGCGAAATCCTATTTTCTTACTAAACAATTTAACTGAGTTAATTTTTTAGGTATTGCGGTGTGCGGGTCCGGTCTTGGAACATTCCTTTTTGCACCAATCACATCAGCCTTAATTTCAAATTATGGATGGCGTGGAGCAATGGCGCTTATTGGTGCTTTTATACTTAATTGCATTCCATTAGGGCTTATGTTTAAGCCAGTACCGGAACCTCCAAGAACATCAGCTTCTGAACCAATGTTGCCTAAACAGAATAAATCTCCCTTAAAGAGATCGCAGAGTACCGAACAAATGACGCGAGCAAATGGAAAACTAGAAGAAGATGTTACTAGATTGACATTATCCCAACCCGCCTTAAATAAACCACACGAGCAGACGTCAAGACGTCACTCGCAGTCGCGCCATGGCAGTGGTATAATGCAAAGGCCAGATGTACTGTATCAAGGAAGTATGGCTAGTTTAGTAAAGTTTAGAAGTACATCTCCTGAAAGAGTCCATATATCAACTAGAAAAATAGAAGAGCGTAAACGTCGATGTGGTTGGTTACCCTGTTCAGAAGAATTCAAAACTGCATTGTCGGAAATGCTTGATATATCCCTTCTAGTAGACCCTATATTTATACTGTTTTCACTCTCCAATTTCTTAACTAGCGTAGGATTTTACATACCATATGTGTACACAGTACCTATGAGTGAGGAGCAAGGCATAGAGAATTCTCCGTATTTAATATCTATAATAGGTGCCTCTAACTTGGTAGGAAGAATTATTCTGGGGTACATCAGTGATAAGCCTTGGGTTAATCGCTTAGTAGCTTATAACATGTGTCTTACTATTGCTGGAATAAGTAAGTACTGTTGTCCGACCATATACTATTGATACTTGATTGATTATGATTTGATTATTATTGCCAACTACATTTTATTTTATTCTTACCAGGTATAGCCATGGCAATGTTCTGCTGGGAATTTTGGGGCCTTGCTCTATACGCAGCAACTTTTGGTTTTACTATTGGAGCTTATGTTGGTCTGACTTCAGTGGTACTTGTTGATCTTCTAGGAATAGAAAAGTTAACCAATGCATTTGGTCTTCTCCTTTTATTCCAAGGAATCGCTTCCCTTCTTGGACCACCTCTCGGAGGTATTCTTATGTTTTTTATACTTTATCTTAAATACATATTTAGATCGTTATTAACGTTAGGTCTTATGACTATTCACGTATAATAAGTTCTATAGAATTTTCTAAATATATTTATATATATTTCTGTGTACCTATAAACAAAAAGATAGGATCATAAAACTATAACCTAGAAATTCGTGTATTTAGTAACATCGACAACATGCTTTAATACTTTTAATTTGTTTTCAGGTTGGCTTAATGACACATTACATTCCTATGCGCCAGGTTTCTACGGTGCTGGTGGAGCGATATCTGCCAGTGGTCTTATTCTCTTCTTTATCCCTATGTTGCAGAGGAGAAAGATTAACCGGGATACACCACTGGAGCAAATTTAGCAGGATGCGTTACGAGGGTTATGGCGCGACTATCCAGTGATAGTGCTCAATAGTCCCTCGACGCCTTCCTCAATAAGTTCTACAGAGGACACTTATAGTAACAGGGTTTATACAACTACAGTTGTAGAAGAATATAATAAGAACGGCAATATTGCCGATAATAGCAAATATATAAATGATGAAGACGAAAGCGACGTATGTTTGGATTACAAAATTAGAACTCATTCCAAAGATTGTATGAGTAGTGATTGTGATAATTTTAAATGTGTACTAAAAAGTGTAAGAATACAAGTCGAAAGTTAAGATGTGGAAACACGCGTGATACGCAAGTACTGTATATTACTTTTACTATCCAAAGAAATTCAAAAAATTTAATACACCAAGTGCAATATATAATTAAGGCTTGTGTCATTAAAATTCCTAATGTTACATTATTTAATTTAAAATAAATCGGCTACAGATAAGGTATACTAATTGTTATATTAATACCATCTACAAATCGTAACACGATAAGAACCCGTGTACTTTGTGTAATTAATAAACTACTATATAAATATTTTAATTATATTTAGGGTAATCCGTATAATTAAACCTAATATACGTTAGTATAAGATAATTTTACTGTAAATATGTTCCAGAAAATTCTATGCCTTAATGTGGACCAACTGTGGTAAGTTTATCAATGATCTTGTTTCAAACATCTATTTCAATGATAAGACGCGGATTGTGTTTATAATAATATTCATAGATTAAAACCCAACATCCATTCAACGCAGTGTTTCCCAACGTGGGGCCCACACCCCACAGGTGGACAATTTAATTGTTAAAAGGGGCCAAATCAAAAATAAACTCGACACAAGTTTAACTCTTTCGCTCTTTCTATTTAAATGCAATGCTAGTTCTGCTGTCAATTAAAGGAATAAAGCAAATTCTTCTTTAAGTCCATTTAAAAGTCCTCAATCAACAATTCAATTTTTTAACCTCTTGCACTACATTGTCGCTGTTGTTTATACCACTCCGTTGTCGCTGCGGCGGAACGGGAAGTGTATCTACATTGGTGGCAACATTGTAAAAAGTTTTGGGTAGCTGATAGTCATAGTTAAAATCACCCGGAGTTTGCAACAGTGTAAGTACTTTAGAAGCAGATAGATGCAATGGTCGAAATGCCTCGAAGTTGCTAAAAGGTGTTATAAAGTTCTCGGAGTACAAAGCGTTAATATTAAAAATTACATTTGTCACATAGGGGGGCATAAGAAATTTAGAAAGGCTCAGGGCATGGCACAAAAAAGTTGGGAAACACTGATTCAATGATTGAAACGATCATTACATTTCTATGAATTATCAAGTTACTGCCTTAATATTGCGAAGTAAACTGTCAATATGTGGTATAAGGTGCATAGACTGATTTAAAATTGTATTCAATATACCTCCTATATATTTTTCTACTGATTCATATAACTATTAATAGTTACTCACCAGGGCATTTAGTGGAATTAAAATGCAATTGATGTTAATATAAGCTTGATTAAAGTTACCACAGCAACTTTATTTTTTTTCTATCACTTTACTCATTACCGGTATAAGATATGAATCAAGCATTATTCAAATTCATAATATTCTTTACAGTAAACATGTTAAAAAATGTTTTTGAATCTTCAACTCTACTTAAATGAAATGTTTTTTTTTCATTCTTTTTACTTTAATCAAATTAATAATTGCAAAATACAAATTCTGTATTAAATTTTAGTCTACTTGCGTCCTAGACTATATCACGTGCCTAATTGAGCCAACCATTCATAAAAGAAATAATTACTGAAATTATGACTTTTATACAAATAAATTATACTTCCGTCTAGAATATGAAAGTTTTACTTAACATAAATTCCCAAAATAAATACAATATCTTAATAATACAATTCTATTTGTTTTTTTAATTGTGGTGTTTTTAAATTTTGGTTCCTATTATTTCGTAAAATCGCAAATATCTAAAAGAATTAGACGAATCTATGTATTTATTTACCAATATATAACCTGTGTTACCAATATATAACCGAACGGTGAGATCATCTGCCTCCTTCAGGGGGTCATGGGTTCTAACACGAAGCAGGAACACGAATTTAAACTTATATGCTTAATACATATTTGCGATTCACGCTTTTCGGTGAAGCAAAACATCGTTAGTAAACCTGCATACTTTTGTAGAATTCCTGGGATATATTTAACGTACTGCTCCAACAGTCTAAACTCCATCCCTTCTTACCAAGTATTGTAAGTTAAGCATAAGAAATAGAGATATGCTGTCGCTGTTTTTTTACAACTGCGCGACTTCTTCAACACAGTTTACATAAAACCGTAATTTGTTGTTAACCTAAGTCTTTCGGAAAAATTGCACTACCTTTAAGTAAAAACCGTACAAAAATCCGTCCTGTAGATTTTGAGAAAATATATGACAGATAGTAACTTTATATTATAGTCAGTATTCCTGACAAGCTGACATCAACTGGTAGAGCTTTAAAATTCGTTATCTATAAATAGACCTCATGATCTCACTATAACCGTTACGAATATCAACGCATACTGCCAGAAAATACTTTACTAATGCAAGAGGCTGAATGCAGCTGAAAAATAATCAATTATGAAATGAAATAAATGTATTAATCAGGAAACGAATACACTCCTTGAGATATTAGTTCGATTTCAAATATAGGTAGAAACAATATAAAAAAGTAAACAGCTTATCTCTTATAAACCGCCTTTATTTATGCAAGTTACAATATTGCAAAAGTGTAGTGATTATACATACATTGACCGATAACGAAATTAAACTATAGATATTCTTGATTTTTTTGAACAGTAAAAGTCCAATTTTGTTATATGATGTACGATTATTATGAAACAACGATTAAGTTTCTGAATATCATAGAAATGAAGAATAAAATTCTATAAATTAAGCTATATTGACTGGCCTGTTGGCGCCGTCGGTAGTGACCCGTGGTCGCGGGTTCGATTCCCGCCGAGGGCTAGCATTTTCTATAAACAAATTGTTGGTTCTTTGAGCCTGGGTTGTGTATTTGTATTTAAGTATGTATTTAAAGTTATATATGTACTATATCTACCAGTTGTTCGTCACCCATAACACAAGTATTAAGTTACTTACTTTGGGGACGGACGACCGTGTGTGTAAATGTCCCATATTTATTTATTTACATAATCATACATTTCGAGTTTATTATAAGTACGTTTATTATAGTAACATACATTATTAGATGTCGAAAATTTATAAAATGAACGACCACTGCATTTTGGAATTGCCGTCATAGTCGTAATTGCTACGATTATACTAAGTAAGTTTTAAATTGCATATGGGAAGGGTGACGTAACTCTACGGGTATCGACGGTATAGTCAGAGTCGACCATATCGCTACACAAAAAGGGCCAAGTATTAAACGCACTCACGCGAATATGAACTACTTGAATACTGAGGGTATTTCAAAAGGGGGGGGGGGATTCATGTGGTGCCTACAAGCGACCCACTCACCAACAACGTGATTGCGGTTTAAAAGCGCAGCATTTCTTGACTTTAAAATCACCGGGTTCACCTTACACATGTTGGGCGCTGCATTTAAGCAAACCAATAAAAGTACTTGCAATCTTTATTTACAATTTTTTAATTCTGTACAATAGCACTATGTGGTAGTTATTACTACCACATAGTGTTCCTACCTATCAAGCATTCCTATGTTTCCTACAGTATGTATTTTATGTAAGTATTTTTATTTAGTATCCCTCTAGTCAGCAGTAACAAGCTGAAAGCCATATCACGCTTCAGATCAGATCAGATTTATCTGTTTTTTTTAAGTTTGGTTAAAACAAGAATATCACGCGCTTTAGTAAACTTAATAATAGTGTTTTATACAACTGTATAATATTTCTTGATAGTTATCAAGAAACACTATCGAGGTTTACATGGTATTAGTTAAATCTGCGACTTTGTTTACATCAACTTATATTTAATATATTTCCGATTATGTAATGTGTTTTCCTGCTTTTGAAGAAAAAGCGATTCTTAGCCTGGTGTATAAGATTATCAGCGGGCTAGTTTATAAAGCGCAACACACAGTCAGATAGACAGACAAACTTTTGCATATAAAATATCAGTAACTATGAATATTGTTAGTAATTCATCAGTAAGTACGAAGTTTAAACCTGTTTTCCTTAATACTTATTTAAATTATAATATATACAAACTAATTTATTTCGTTTTTGTAGCTTCTTCCACTCCCTTTTTAGATTTGCAAACGCTTAACATTTTCTTATGAGCTTCATCGTCAACTATGAACATTGCTATAGCAGTTATAGCAGGCGAGACCTAAAATACCAAAGAAAACATAAGATTATCAGTTTTATGTAGCAACGCATTAATTTAAAGTCATAATACAATCAAGATAGTAAACGGTGATTTATAAATGTTATAATTGGTTATGCAGTTAAAGTTAAAAATATTTATGTCATTTATATTTAATTGCATCTTTAATAACTTTACAAACAATCTATGATTCACATCAGAAATTAAAATAATTTTTGTTTACAAAACTTTTTAGAAATAAAAAATAAAATAAAAAAAATATGCCAAAATGACAATTACTTAGTTTCAAGCTCGCTTTGAAATAAAAATGGAAAAGAATGTTAAAGGTTTTCGTTTATAAAATTTTGACGTCTTTTTACGTAACAATCTAAATATAAATAAAAGAAAAAATATGTATGTATGTTTCCTATAGACTCCGAAACGGCTTGACCGAAATTGATAAAATCTTCAGGCAATCTTTAGATCGACCCAGCGGACAATCCTGTAAAATTTAGTGGCGATCGGAGTATTTTTTGAACGACAGTTTTGTTTTGAGGGGAATTTGAAACTGAGCCACAGTTAAATAGTTTTTTTTATTATATAAATAACTTAACAAGTTTCTTGAAAATATTTATTATTATTGAATACAAACCCAATGAATCCAAATGGCCCACTGAATAGCAGAGGCAGATGGACTTACTTGCAAATCATAAGACAGCAAGTAAGAAAACACTACCCAGCCTCGTATCAAAGCAATAGGCGTCCAACAAATCAAATTCACTGCAGCTATGATTATTACAGTCTGAAATTTCATAAGCAATTAAATTATAGTAATAGTGCGACTAGGTTATTGCGCAATTTCGGAATTACTATACTCCTACAGTCGTCCAGTTTTATATTTTGTTGTTTCCCGTTCATCTCATTACAAGTGAAGTTTTTAATTTTATTTTATTTTGATTTTTTTATGTATGTAAGGTTACCAATCCACGTTTCTAGCTGCAATAATTCCGACCGGTCTTTAATACAGAATCATCATTCTCCTTCCCTGTATCCCACTCTAAGTGGGGTCGGTACAACATGTTACAAACATGTTGCCATATGATTTGGCTACGTATTTTACGACTGGCCGCCTGCCTGACGTCAACTTTCCTTAGTCGCCTTTTAAGACCCCTCGGTAAGAAATGAGGGTGGTTTATTCTATGCAGCCGGATGCCACACGGCATTTACCTTAATCGCCTCGTACGACACCTCGGTAAGCAAGGAAGGTGGTCTATTCTATTCTGCCGAATACCACACGGCGGTAATCTTTAATACAGAAATAGCTAAATTTTACAAAAAACTGTACATCCGCCACTATTGTGGTGGCAATTTTGGTGTTGTGGTAGTTGAGTACAGGAAGTACAGTTAATAAATTCCTTTTAAAAAATACTTAGCAAATTTCCTGAATATAATATTATATAGTAGGTACTCCAACCCCAGCTAAAAATTTCTTATGCATCGATTTTATGTTTTCACGATTCAATCTTTTCCAGTGACTTTCAGTCACAACATCTGAAGAACTACATTCTTTCGTTATAGTTTCATAGATTTCTTTACATAACGAGCTACACACCTTGAAACTAAAGTACATAAATTATTTCCTTTTTCAAAATTCCCTTTATATTCCTTGTACAAAATATACAAACGAAAAATCAGATGTTAGTGATAACAACTATGGTTAACGTGCGTATTAAAGCGAGAGTGGAATGTAAACAACCATATCAGTGTCATAGCGTTGCCTATGCTATTATCATCATTCTCCTGCCCTTATCCCACTCTAAGTGGGGTCGGCACAACATGTTTTAAACATTTTGTAACATGATTTAGCTAGGTATTCTACGACCGGCCGCCTGCCTGACGTCAACTTACCTTAGTCGCCTTTTACAACTCGGTAAGAAATGAGGGTGGTCTATTCTACTCAGCCGGATACCACACGGCGGGCCTATGCGATTATCAACCACACTATTTGAAATGCGCTGTTCAAACTAGGACGTATAACATTTAAATAATAACTATTATATATGTCCGTTACAAATTACAACAATTCAAATTTTCATACTTCTAATCGAAACTATACTCATATTACAACGTCTGTCTGTCTGTCTGATTGTAACGCCTTCACGGCTAATCCGCTAAATCAATATTGATGATATTTAGCACAGTAATTGTGCCTATACTATAGGCTAACGGGTTACCGTATAGAATAAGAAAATCTATTGTTCCTTCAGGAAAAGGTAAAAATACATAGTACGTACCTAATTGTGAGGGTTTAGCGCTTTATTGGGCATCAAAGAAGTCGCGGATAAACTAATTAAATACATTTATAGTCTAGTTAAATGTCAACCCTGGCAAGCAGTATTATATTCATTGTGTCAGTTACTAACACTGTGTAATGCTGCTTGCCTAGTTGATTCATTGTTTTAAGATTTTGGAAATATATAGATATGGGAAAGACTAATGCTAAATAATGCCTACTTCTATTCATTATCGATATAAAAGTGTTTTTTTTAGTAAATAGCAATTTACTCTACAACTCACCTCAGTAAACCGCATTTCTTTGACAAGCTTGGCCGAGTTATCGTATTTGGCTTCCAAGTTACGAGCCCATATAAGCATAGTTAATCTAAAAATTATAAAACATATAATAAAACCTCGTCCCTCTTTAACCCCAGCTAAATAAAAAGTAATGTAGGTATTTCATTAATAAGTAAACTAATTCTGTTGTATGTTGTATGCTTATACAGAAATCGTCAAAGCATAATGCTTAAGCATAAAAATACTGGATTTATTTTTACTCTGTACTCATACAAGAAAAAAATAACTAACCTATCATCATCATCCTCTTGCCCTTATCCCACTCTAAGTAGGGTCGGCACCAACATATTTTCACATGATTTGGCTACATATTGTACGACCGGCCGCCTGACTGACGTCAACTTACCATAGTCGTATTTAACGACCCCTCGGTAAGAAAGAGGGTCTATTCTACTAACCGGATACCACATGGTGGGTCAGCTTACCTCAGTCGCCTTTTACGACACCTCGGTAAGAAATGAAGGTGGTCTATTCAACTCAGCGGGATACTACACGGCAGTCTAAACTATACATAAAATTAAAAAAGTAGCGGCCTGTTACAATCCCACTGCTGGGAATAGGCCTCCTCTCTTCGTTTCTGGAAAGAAGGATTAGAGCTAAGACCTACTACGCTGCTCTAATGCGGATTGGTACGTTATACATGGCTCCAGAATTCTCTAGAGATATGCAGGTTTCCGCACGATGTTTTCCTTCACCGAAAAGCGTGTGATGAATTGCAATTATCAATTAGACACATGAGTTTTAATAGAAAAACTCATTGGTGCCTGCTCGGGTTAGAAATCGTGTTGCCCTCGAAAGAGACGCACGGTCTCACCGCTGGGCTATCACAGCTCAAACTACACATATTAAAAAATAATATATACTAAAGAGCTTGCGCCTTGTTTTTGTAGACTCATCTCGACATAATCAATAGTCTATTTGAATTTTTCTTTAAATTGAGTTTGAATACTAACATAAAACCTGTAGATTTAACGCTTCGAAGTAAAAATATTGTTACAACAACATATCTATGCCAATCGACAGTTAGTACCATGTCCAATACACAAGATTGACACGAGAAATCAAAACCAAATCTTCCTAAGCCAAACAATGGGGGCGTTGAATACAGCAGCGCAAACAACACACATAGACACGGGTAGAGAATGTAATGATTATATTGTATTGACCAACCTGAAATTTCATTAATAAAGTTCATTACGGTAATTAATTGGTGTAAATCGTAAAGAAAAAATGTAGAGGTTCTGAACCACCTAATGAATACCAACAGGATACTAAATAAAATATTCTAACTGGTACCCTGTTGGTAATGGTATTCATTAGGTTTCGTATTCATAGGTATTGATATTAAAGTAAGGTATGTGTTGCTGCGTCAAGCAGCTACAAAAAACTATAACAGCAACATAAATTAATAGCTTCTAATGAAATTATTGTGCTTTACTCGGCGATTAAGTAATTAGAAATAATGGTATATATAATGGTAAATGTAGTGGACTGTCAATTTTCATATCTGATGCAGAATTCGTAAAAACACTTGCACAAATCTCCACCAAGCATCATATGATGCGCATGGGCATGGGCGCAGTGCGTTCAGCTCCGCGGGTAGTGGGTTCGATCCCCGACGAGGGCCAACATAATAAATACCAGCTAAACAGTAAATTCAAATAGTCACTATTATCAATATTGCAATATTTTTCAATATTAATCTATGTATATAGTGTTTCGTTATTTTTCTGCCTTTCTATTTTCATTATCCATATTTAACTTCTTGTCCCTTTCTGTTACTCAAAGGTTGATTGGAAGAGATCTCTTTTAAGGATAATTCCGCCTTTATACATGTGCTATTTTGTTTTCTTTCTCTTTTATAACATTATGCATGTACAATAAAGAAATAAATAAATGAAAGAACAGTTGTTCCATATAACTGCATGCTATACCACATTCTAGCCCCGTATTTGATATTTCTTTCTCTTTACTTACTTACCCTTTGTAATATACTTAGCCACAACGTATCGTTCAATGCACACATGCGTGAGACATTCAACTTCAAGTACACTCAGAAATGTCTCCCAGAATCCATAGAAATCACAGGAGGAATTTTCCACTTTATAATTGGAACTGAAATTATTTTCGTACATCTTGATTGTGAAAAGAAATACATCTAAAAATTTCAACATTCCATGTTGAGAAAATTATTCAATTTTCGCGATAAATCTAATCTAAATTAAATTACCAAAGTTCGAAATATAACTTTTGTTAGAATTGACATAGCTAGCAAGATTTTTATTTGTACATATCAATTATCAACGATATAAGAGGCAAGGTAACCGTAAGCCGCTCCCTTCCTCAATTACCCATTATCCTCAGCAGACACCGACCTACTTGTAACTATTCGGACGAGCCTTTGTTGGGTCCTTTAAGTAGCCTAATCGGCCAATAACATAAAACTTCATATAATATAATAGATAAAGACTACTGAACTAAAATAAAGTAATAAATTCATTATAGCATTCTAATCAACCAAAAAATAGTGGATAAATTGGACACAATAACTTTATATATTTAGATACTCACCTTTGTGCGTAATGAAGGAAAGAGAGGTGGGATAAAAAAGATACGGTACGTCTAACGCAGGCGATTACCGTAAAAAAGGCAAGATTACGGTAGCTCAAGTCGGATCGTAGATTAGTCAATGACAAAGCCAAATTCAACCAGCATCCTAATAGAGCAGAAAGTGCTCCTGAAATATGGAGGTACACAATTAAAACGTAATCTGTTAATATAAAAGTAAATCAATTTAGGTACAATTTTTTTTTAGAACAACAATTTTAGATAAAATAAACGAAGTGATTAAAAATAATACAATACGATTTAGAACATTTTAAAAATAAACAAAACATACCTTTTTCACAAAAAAAAATATATTATATTTTTATTTTGTACATTCTTAAATTATTATGTAATGAAGTATAAAGCTTGAAATGTTATTTGGGCAAACAAAATAAATCAATTTTCTTTTCGTTGTTATTGCCTAAGAGTAGTAAAACTTGAAACAATGAAATCACAGATTTTTAATACGATTTTGACGAATTTCGAATCAAATAAACCTAAATAAATAAGAAAATATAAAACAATACCTGTTATGAGGAACCCTTCTTCCAAATTTGCTCTAGATTGATCGTCAAATATGTGACTCCACTTGCAAGTTTGTGCTGCCATTTTAAAATCTACTATACGCTCAGTAATTGATTTTATATTGATCAAGTGTAACAGTGTATCTGATCTGAACACGTCTAATGAATTGAGCCTTTTTTTGTATTCCACATCAGATCTAATTTCTGTCTTGCATATCATATGACTGGCACGACTGGTTAGGATACGCTCTGTTTCTTTGCATACAGTTTACTAGATAAATACAAGGTGTTCTTGGAATAGATGATTTTTTTTCAAACTTAAAGGATTTTGATTCAAGATGTACTTTTTTTTTAATATCCAAACTTCTGCTGCTTAGATTTCCTTAAAGGGATTTCTCTTGAGACCTATGACTTACTATATTCATTCAAGAAGAGCAGAATCTGTATACTTCGCCAACGATTTTACGCATTAAATTGAGCTTTTGTTATTATCAGTATCAGTTATTTTATCAGTAAAAAGTACTATCTGCTGGTTATTCAGGTGATAAAGGCTTGAACTGCCATCAAATATCTGATAAGCAGCAGGTACGAATTGGGTAAACAATGAAAGCTAAAGACTTGACCTTTTCACCACCCTTTCACTCAATTATTTAAAATACTATAAATTTTTTAAAATACTTTTTTAAAATATTTAACTTCCCATCCAAGAAAGATATTAACAAAATGGTTCATAACATTCCAGTAAATTTTTAAACATAAAAAAATAATGTTATTTACAATGATATTAACTTTTCACAACAACTCGTTTATGTAGAACATAAGTAAAAATTAATATAGTGTTAAACCTATGTAAAAGTTAAACCTATGTAATAAACATAGGGTTGACCTTCATTCGTATCACATAACAACTATTCCACGGTTCTAGAATGACAATATATAAAACTGATATTTTCATTGTTTTACCATTTACAGTATTAAGTACGTCATTTGTACAACCTAGCAGTCGTAATTCGAAAATAAGAATCTCCGTTTTTCTTCCTTTTAATCGTCTGATATAAAAACCATAATATCGATTTGTATTGCCTATCAATTGATAAAAATCCTATAATATAAAATTCATTCATTTAAATATATTCATTTATTTATCAAAACGTAAGTACAAAATATATACATTATCAACTGTCCTCTGCTAACGTTAATTCATATCAGCCACGGATCACTGCCCTTCTGTAAGTCGACGAGAATTTCAATTGTCTAACGAATTCGGCTAGACGTGTCATTTGGCTCGTGCCTTTACGGGCTATTATGTATCTAAATTTCTTCTATATAATTTAGCTCGCTCAGGATGTAAAAGAGCATAGTCTTTTCTCATACGGCCCAACAACGCCGCTCGTATCCTCTCATCACCGCTAAGGTAGCATAAAACAGGAACACTGGTCGCCGCCTACGATCAAATAACAAAATAAAAATAGATTTCAAAAATTTTATCCCTCTTTCTCTTTTATTACTATCTTAAATTTATGTACAAAAGTGATACAAATTTAATCAGTCAATGGTATCTGCATCTATCCATCTACTTGGGAAGTTTAAAGAAAATTCGAGTTTCATCAATATTTCCTCGGAGACATCCTTTTGCGGTGAATATATATCATCATATCATACCGTTAAAATTTAATTAATTACTTTATGCTGTTTTAATTAATCTTTAGTATTAGTTGCTGCCAATAAATGTTTCAGATCTTCATTTTGTTAAAAAATTTATAGTTTAAATATAATCTAAGGCATCGTGAACATTCTCTCGATGTATCGTAAGTATATTACCTAATATATCAAAATTATTGTTTATAAACGTCACGTGTATATAAGATTAAATAATAAATAAATACCTCAGCCGCTATAGGCGCCAGAAGAGCCAGAACTTTCGGCACATTTGGTCGATAGCCATACACCAGCAGCGGAAACCACTGCCAGCCAACCAGCACAGCCGTCGGGATCCATAGCGTCAAAGTCATGACGCAGACAACATGTATACACTGGCATAACACAATCAAAAATATTTCTATAATATTATACTTGTATAAATATACTTCAATTGTAGACCCATAGCCATGGGCGTACCGAGGTATGGGCAAGGGGGGGCAATGGCAATGGCTCGAACATTGGGAAACTGACCACTCACTATATAGTGACAATATATAAGGCTTGTATAAGACCTACAATATATATAACTTTCATAACTAATGTGAGCTACTTAAAAATTTAAAGTTAAATTTAAAAATAAGTAAATATTAAATCAATTTAATCAATCAATCAATCAATAAACCAAAATTCAACGAAGTGCGTGGAATTAAATTATACATGCCACGTATAGCTCTTTTTTGTGATACAAAATTTTTGTTCAATATCAAAAATAATAAAGCAAATCTGTTATTTTTTTTTCTTTTAATTTTTACCTGTGATCTTCTATTAATAAGACATACTCATAAGTTAAAAACTTCTGATTAAAACTATATAAAATGTACTAAAACAATACTATAGGATTTTCTTCCCCTCCTTGGATTGAATTCTGGCTACGACCTTGCCTTGATTAATTAAAAATATAATTGTCTTGAACATTTTTTTGTCTATATTTACTTTTCTTACAATAATTGTTTACATATTCAATTTTAACCTCACCTGTCTATAGAAAAACAGACGTATATGTATTATAAAAGCATACACGTAACCTCAGGAATAAAAGGGAAACACAATAGGCATCAAATTTAAGTATCAAATGTGTTTTAAAACACGATCTTTGTGATGCAAAGAAGAGAAAAATACAGTTCAACTAGAGTTAGCCAAGCTAATTCAACTACTACTAACAACTGACACTTGACGAATTCTGGCGGCCTCCGATTAAAACTCAAACTACAGATATAATTTATTTAATTAAACTTGTAAACAAATTCTTGAAAGTTTTAAATCTTAAACTCTACTGCTGGTTCGGAAAATTGTTGCTACTGAGAAGAGCAAGTAAGAAACTCGGATTCAGTTGCTAGATTAAATAAATATTGTAACAATTATTCTAACAACTACCGTTGTACGTTTCTATGATACTATAAATCATTTTTGTTTATTCGGGTCCCGTAATAGAAATGTCTGAATATTTGACGGCGATAAATCGATTATAATGGGAATTCACCTTTGTCAAACGTTTTTCCTCCTTTTGTTGTTCGCTGCGGTAATATATCGCTTCCAGACGAATTGCTTTGCCCATGTAGAAAAATCTGAAATATAAGTAATATTTTTCGTACTAGTACTAATAAAATGTGTAACATGTTAGAAGTACGTATTTCTACACATCATATATTGCAACTGTTTAAAATCACTTTCAAAATCCTGTTAATCTTAATAGTATAACATATTTTGAGGCAACAGGTTACAGAGGTTGGATATTCAAAATCGGACAAAATGGACGAAATAAGTATAAAAGCGGGTCACGGCTCTTCGGGACAACGATAAGTTTAAAAAGAAAAAGATGAAGAAGAATAGTTTGTAAAATTAAGATTAAAAGAAGAAAAATAACTTTATTGGACGAATAGAAATACACAAAACATAAAGAAACTTAGATTATAGATACAGTTAAATGTGCAAAGGACGGTCTTATTAGCAGTATTCGCTTCCCTGCCAATATAATAAAAAAACAATAATCAGATTATAATACTTTCTCATATGCCTAAAGAAATACAATAAATGTTAACTTACATCCCAACAGAAGGTAATAGTCCACAAACAATGACATAAGGTACACTGAATCCCAAACTCCTTGCACCAGAATGTATCGACGGCCATGTAAAAGTACAGACAGTTCCAGTTGCGTCACAAGAATATACACCATAACCGAAGAGAGGAGGGGTAGCAAATATCACAGCAACTATCCAACACACACCAAGCAATGTCCAGTAATACCTAAAGTATAAAGTTCTTTCTGAAACAATAGTTTGTTAGGATATCTAAAATATAAGCTGTGCTAATAGTATTCCAAGTACCATTGCTTTTAACTTAATAAAAAAACGCACATGAATATGGGCATATTTGATTTCGAATCTTAAAAGTAACTGCCTGTTACTATCCTGCCGAGTAAATCCTGCCGGCTTCCTCTCTCCGATTTCTTTAAAGTTTACATCCCGTACGCTGCTTTAATGCAGTGAGTTACACATATCTCAGGAATTCTCCAGAGATATACAGGTTTCCTGACGATTTTTTCCTTCACCGAAAAGCTTGTAATAAATTGCAAATATAAATTAGGCACACAGTTAATTACAAAAAAATCTGATTAATGCCTGCTCGGGGTTTCAATAATTTAATTCCTGGAGAGTAACACAGTCTCTCCGTTCGGATAACATAAGTTTTTCATTTCGAAGCTTTATTAATGACAATTTAAGTACACACCTCGTCTATAATATTTTGCTAGTAAATATCTTTCCAGTACCATTGCGAATAAAGCAATCATTTGGAACACACCAAAGAACTGATTTAGGAATGCGAAAAGTTGACAGCATGCTGGTCCAAATAGCCATCTAAAACACAATTAATCGCTTTAAATGAGAGATTTCAGCACTCCCATTCATTTACAAATTAACAAAATAGCTTACTAAATGTTTTTAAACCAATTTTTGCTCTTACTTGATCGGACGATCATTACGACATTTAAAATTCTTCCATTATAAATCGAAACATCATTAAGAATACATTTATATGCGAAACCCACCTTTTTGCTATTCCCGATGACCCTGCAAATGGAAATCCGAGTAAATTCCTGCCAAGTGAAGCTGAGCAAAGATTGAGTACTAGTACATGGCTCTTAAACACGACTAGGTGACTGTTGATGAATGTAATGTAAAGCCAGCCGTTAAGAAGCACCCCGAATACACCTGGTATCAAACAGATACATATTTGGAATAAATAAACGAAGAATTCGGTCTTAAATTTAAACTACATAAATTGCATGTTTGTTAAGGATACCCCAGAAAATTCAACTTAAATCGTAATTTTTACGCACTTTTTATCAATCATAATTACTTCCAACTTTTCCCAAAAGATACAGTAAAATTATCAGAATTGAATAAGCAGCCTGATTTGAATTTAAATTTGTAAATAACCACTCAAAGTAGCAGATCACTAATCGGGCTTAACTCAAATCAATAAAAGAAAAATGTCACACAGCAATCTATGATCGTTAAAAATTCATATTTCAAGACCAAGTACTCACCAAAGATAAACAGGCAAGCTCCTAAGAGAGTTTTGTACGAACCATCAAAGAAATACCAAGGGCATTCATCGTCGTTATAATCAACCATTTGCATCTTAACGCTCACACACCGAAATAACCACGCACCAAAGAATCGAAAACTAAATTTTTTGTATAAACGTCCACATAGGGGAAGTAGTTAAAGAGACTGGTCCGGTTGACGAATAAACAGGATCTCAGTCAACAATAGGAGATAATATTTCAACCCCGGTACTTGTACTTGCGACATCACAGGCGTAAAGCAAAATTAGGTCACGCTACAGAAAGCTAAGAATGTTACTTAAAATTCGTAATGTTACAAGTTATTGCCACCCATAACACTTATGTTACCCATATAAGTATTAAGTTACTTTAGGGACGAATAGCCGTGTGTGTAATTGTCCCAAATATTGAAATAAAAAAGACAAAAACGCTTACCACTGTTTACCAATTAGGTCTTCATCCAATACTTAACTTTCAAGAGTAACCGAATTTAATTATGCTAAATTTAACCCCTTTTCGTTTCACAGAGTTATTTTTTTTTATCATTAACAGCTAATCGCTGTTCGTGTCAACGGATATGAACACGTAAATTACGTATTCTTGTAAAATTAATATTTATGTTTACCGATTTACCGCCGATTATAGTCCTAGTTTACAGGAATAGTAAAATATTAAATGAAATATTAAAAAAAATTCAAATATACATTGTATATTTGGCTCTTGGCTGTAATCTGTTATCTTATTCATATAATTTGAAATAAATTATAATTATACCCTTGATGATTTACGTGCCTTACAAAATTAGATTGAGCCCAACGGTGAGACCGTGCGACTCTATCAAGAGGGTCATGTGTTCAAACCAATACCAATGAGCTTTTCTATTAAACCTGTGTGTGTAATTGATATTTGCAATTTATCACACGCTTTTCGATGAAGTAATACATCGTGAGAAAATATGCATATCTCAGGACAATTGTGGGGATATGTGTAACCGATCAATCCGTACTGGAGCAGCGTGGTGTCATAGCTCCGACCATTATTTTCATAGATGGAGAGAAAAGGGCTATGTCCAGCAGCGGGATAGTAACAGGTCATAACCTCGTCTATAATACCTTTATTTGATATAGCTACGACCTTTACATTAAATTATATTTATAATTATAGTGATATCTTCAAACAAGATTTACTTAAATACGTAAAATATGTTCACAATTAACCGATTTACCATTTTGTTCGATATATCTTCATTTAAACTGCTCAGTAACTAATCTACGCGGAAGTAAGCCGCCGACGGGCTTACAAGCTAAATATATTCTAATGCATTTACCATGTCTTACTATTTATATTTCGTGACCCCAAATACAGATCACGCACAACAATACCTTACGATCATTTTAACTAATAAGAGTTGTTAACGACTCAATTACATGTAGGAGATTGAATTAAACTTCTATTGAATATTTCTCCAGTGCTGTCTCTGTATAACTGTTTATACAGGAAAATAGATCTTCAGATTTATAATACTAGTAAGTAATTATGGTTTACCTTTAAAGTTCTCTACATTTTATGTACAGAAACACGCAATAAGAAATTAGTATTTATTAATTGTCGGTACAAAATATTTTCACGTTTCTATTACAAACAATAGGTCGTCTAAACTTACTGATATAACTGACATTTCCTTGAAAGTTTTCTGTGTCTAGTAAATACGAGTAGATTTGAACTAGTGATATATTTCTCTTACTTACCTCTTGACAATATAAAAATAACTGTTTACCAAGTTATGTAACAAGAATCCATATATTTTTAGATAAAAAGATTTGCGTAACATTAATAAAAAAGAACGGAATCATCGGAGTTAGCTTGTCTCGAAATATTTTCGTAAAGGTATCAATTTATAGACTTTACAAAACAATACTGGCAAAATAAACTTGGCAAGCGTCGAGTGAAAAACGACAGGTATGCTTGCTGCTTAGAAAACGCGGCCAGCGCACGTCTACCGAACTCGTTTAATTATCGAGAAGAACGCGAATGTTTTGGCGATGTATGTATATTTGATGAGAGCCCAGTTAGTGTTATCAAACTCAGTGATGTGTATAATCGCAGCGAGTGCGCAGTGCAGTACCGGCATCGGGCGAGTACCGACAGGATGATGTCTATAGAGCAATTGTCGCTAATGGTTAAACGACATCTTGGATTTGACACCTACGACTGCGATCAACATTATTCACTAAAGTGGACAATTTCTGATTCCCCGCTCGGTGGTCGTGGACTTATGGCCACAGAAGATATCAAAACTGGTGAAGTACTATTTGTTGATCATCCACTCGTCTACGGTCCGCGATCCGGAACTATCGTACAACGTGGTTGCACTGTCTGTAGGAAAATTGATAGCGAAAGCTTATATAAATGTTCCCGTTGCGCTTTATTACTGTGTTCAGAACAGTGTCAAAACAGTGATGTTCATTCTAGTGATTGCAGTATCATTTCCTGTTGGCCCAACAAAGTGTCTATTGAGGACGTTGATGACACACAATTGTCTCGCGCGTTAACAGCAATACGAGCATTGTTATTAACTGAAGAGCAGAAAAACCTGCTCGGTTCACTTCAATCTCACATTTTACCGACACACGGCACTGAAATAAAAAAAATACTGGAATATTTTGATATACCATCACAAATAGAACAATGGTTAACCTTTGTCACATGCGTCCTCGATGCTAATGCGTTCCAAATGGCAACACCTTATGGGAAGAAGGAAATGAGTCTCAGGGGCCTATATCCTGTTTCTTCTTTAATGAATCATAACTGTGTATCGAATGTTAGATACAGTTATAACACTGATTCGCAAATGACTGTTAAAGCTGTTAAACCAATAAGAGCGGGAACAGAAATATTCACGTGTTATTCAGGAGTATTGTGGGGTACCCCTGCTCGAAGACTTCATCTTTACAAAACAAAACATTTTCTGTGTGTTTGTGATCGTTGTGCTGATCCCAAAGAAAGGGGTACTCTTTTGGCAGCTCTGAAATGCTTCTCCGTTGAATGTCCAGGATCTTTGTTACCCATAGAACCTTTAAAAACTAATACAGCATGGCGGTGCCTAGAGTGTAGCCTCCGAGTTCCTAATAGCAATATTTGTGCAATACAAAGTGCTCTCGGAAGTTTGATAGGAACGTTGGATTTTGAAAATATTTATGCACTGGAAAAGTATTTATTAGAACGAATAACGATTTATATACCAAAAACGAATCAAATCGTTGTTGATCTGCAGTGTCGACTTATTTGGGCGTTTGGAGAAACCGATGGACTCAGGTGGAATGGTAAGATGTATTTGTTTATAATCTTTATTGATAATACACTGAAATAAGATAAAATGATATGATAAATCGGCGGTCTCTAAGTTTTTATCTGTGACAGTGGAACAATATGTCCAAGGTAAATTTATCATAGTCTTAGATAGAAAATAATCATGTCAACAACTTGCATGTCTGCTATATATATATAAGAAAATTATTTGTCTGTATGTCCTTTATAAATTCCGAAACGCATGGACTGATTTTAATGAAATTTTCAGTCAATTTGTAGAATTACTCAGCGGATGATCCTGTAAAGGTTCCTGTTGAGTTCTATTTCGAGGGGAATTCGAAACCACACCGAGCCACAGCAATGTAACCAATGCGTGATCGGACGGCTAGTTTTACATAAATAAAAAATTAAATATATCAGTAGTTTTAAAACATGTACTTTAATAACCAATTTAAAATGAGACGAGCGGTGAAATTTATTAATAAAATATGTTACCAAAATCGTTGTAGGCTGTTAAATAAAAATTGTATCCTTACTTTCTTTAATCCCTACCATAAACCTTCGTCAACTTACATTTTAATATTTAACCTAGTCATGTAATATTAAACTATAATGCAAAATGTAATCCATAAGAATTTTGTAAAAATTTTACATATTAAGTAAAGCGTGGACTAATTTTCTTATTATTCTACACTTCTCAATTGACATTACATATTTCACTGACACATCGGCCGAAAATCGATGAGTTTGGCCAAAAGCCAGCAAATCCTAAATTGTATTCAATAATTAACCAACATAACGAAATTTTACATTTATTCTGACACAAGCCGTGCCCGCGGCTTCGTCTTCGTCAAAATAAGTGTTATAGAATTTTCTCCGCGTAAAACTTGACCCCGTAGGATTTTTAAGATAAAAACAAGTCATGTTAAAAGTTTTTAATCAACTTTCATGTCTCTACTGTTAACCGTTGAGGATTCCCTCTGGGGCCAATGCCGGCAGCATCACATCTCCATCGGCAGCAAGTCATGCTTATCATGTACATGCATTCTCATTTTTTTTTCGAATTGACTATATACTGTTAGCCCTAACGGCTTTAACAGCGTCACTGGGCGGGACGGGCGAGCGCAGAAGCATCGTCGAGGTTGCGAAATGCAAAGAGTAGAGCGCAGAAGCTCTACTAGTCGGGAAACGTCGTCCTAAGGGTGCCTCCTGTGATGCATTCTCATCGGGACTGCACCAGTATGAAGAAGTTCCAACTCAATCGGACACTGGAAAGTAGGTCAACATAACTTTTAAGATTTAACCTTCACATACAAGGCAAGTTAAATAAATATAAGCTTTTGATTGCCGTGGTAACACACAGATTTAAAAATAGCATTTATTTTCGCGAACAGGAAAGCATATTTCGTTTTAGATATGACTTAAACCCTTAAATTAAAAAACTTAAATTAAACTTAAAAACAAACCAATCAATGCAACTCATATACAGGCATTACGTCAATTTCGACATGTGAGTCGGCTCCATGCAGTAAGTAGGTAAATTCCAAGAGCTATTTTCATAACAGATCAAATACAACGACGGTGAAACTATACGCCGTCAGTCAATTTCAAATATCTTCAACTAACTCGACCGTACTGTGCACTAATCGAAACGAAATGGCTGTAACGTTGAAATCCTTAAAGCACTATTTGTCCCATAGCATAGATGCACTACCTGTAGCCATTGAAAGATCAAACCTTGGCGGAAGAGGCTTATTTGCTACAGAATATATCAAGAAAGGGTGTCAAGTTTTTATCAATAAACCTATGGCATTGGGCCCTAGAGCAGATTGTGTGTCAAAAAAATTTTGCTCTAATTGCTATGTAATCAGTGACTTGTGTTATTCTTGTGAAAAGTGTTATGCATTTGTGTGTTCTAAAAATTGCCAAAACTCTTTTAATCACACCGATCTATGCATATTTATTAACAACAATTGGAAATTAAAAATTATGCCTGACAACATCGGTGAAGTTTCCATTGTGTTAAATCAAGTCCTTCTCTATTTACGGTTTTTACTACTGCCAGAAGAAGAAAAAGTCCTTCTAAGTATATTTCAAAAAAATGATACTAAGAGTTATTTTATGGAACTAGAAATATTGCTTTCCAAATACGTAATTCCTACGCGACAAATTGAAATAATGGAAATGGTTCATTTTGTAATTAAATTAAATTCTTTTCGGATAAGTCATTGTGTTGAAGGAAATAAAATACATTTAAGGGGTCTATATCCATTATCAGCTTTCATGAACCACAACTGTGTTCCAAATACAAGAAATATTTTTAAAAAAGATCACACAATGGTCGTTTACGCAACAAAAGATATTAATAGAGGGGAAGAGATTCTGAGTTGTTACACGGGTATTTTATGGTGTAGCCCTGCTAGGCGATGCCAACTCTATAAAACGAAAGAATTTTGGTGCAATTGTAAAAGATGTATGGACAAAACAGAAATGGGAACGAAACTATCAGCAATAAAATGTTTGAAAAACAACTGCATAGGATACCTTATGCCTTCGGAACCTTTAAATGCAAAAACGAACTGGCACTGCGACAGCTGCAATACATTGGTTCCAATCTATAAAATAAACATTATTCAAAGTATTCTGGGAAGCCTTGTTGGAACGCTAAAATTAGACAATGAATTTCAAATAGAAGACTCTGTATTAGAGAGATTAGCTGTCTTTATTCCAAAATCTAACCACATATTCGTTGATATACGATTAAGATTGGCTTGTAAACTAGGATATGAAGAAGATTGCTCTATCAATGGTATAATTAATTGGATCAGCAATGTGGGCTTACTACTAAACTATCTTTAACTATGTCAATGTGCCTTAGTGACGATGTTGTATTAACATTTATTGTAATTTCTTAACAATCGTAAAAAAACATCTGCTGGATCAATTGCCGGTGAGTGATATCAAAAATGTTTAACTATTACTACTCTATATCCTAACAACAAGTTACTCAAATGTCACCTCCTCGTATATTATGGTATTTTTTTTAGCAAATGATAAATTTAAAATAAGAATATCTAAGCAATTTAATTTAAGTTTAAAAGTCTTTCAATAGTTTGGGCAATTTAGGATAAAAATGTAATGCGTATCTCGATTTAATTTACGTCATTCTATCAATCATTTCAAAGTTCGACCAACTTTATTGTACTTGTATTAGTGATTTATAGTGGGTCTTTTCATGACCAAAAACTTGCTTAATAAATGCAATTTTGGGTAGATTTATCTGAGTCGTCTAAGAGTTGCAATGGTGATCTTCGAACACCGAATTTTCTATTTTTATTTTAACTGACGGAAGTCTTGCCTGGCCTTTATTTTCTACAAGGGATTTTAACTCGGTTATTAATCTTGTGCAGCTGGGATCGAGTGGTTTTATGATAACTTTTAAAGGTCCAAAGTAAATAAATTTTGAATTAGTTACTAACATTTTAATGGATTAATTATTTAGAAGAGCTCTAATTTACTATGCACCCTTAAAAAAATTTGGCGCCTTTTAAAATCATACTATTCGAAAACCATACTATAAAATAAAAAACAAAAAAAATAATCCTTTCTAGTTAGTTACTCATACAGTGAGCTGTGATAGCCCAGCGGTGAGACCGTGCGACTCTTTCGAGGGGAACACGAGTTCAAACCCGGGCAGGCACCAATGAGTTTTTCTATTAAAACTCACGTGTCTAATTGATAATTGCAATTTATCACACGCTTTTCGGTGAAGGAAAACATCGTGAGGAAACCTGCATATTTCTAGAGAATTCTGGAGATATGTGAAACCTACCAATCCGCATTGGAGCAGCGTGGTAGGTCTTAGCTCCAACCCTTCTCTCCAGAAACGGAGAGAGGAGGCCTATGCCCAGCAGTGGGATTGTAACAGGCTGCTACTTTACTACTCATACAGTAAATAGCAATATGTAATTAGCAATTACTAAAATCATATTTTTATAAACTCGACTAACTGATAGGTATCATGTCATCCACGGTATAGTATTTCTGGTACTGCTTGCGGTTTTCTGTGTGTCAAGGCACTGACATCTATTTATGTTGAGACATTTCGCGGCTTTAGATTACTTACATTGCTTAGGCTTTAATAATAAGATTACATAGGAGTGGTTAGATCTCCACTGAATCTTCAATCATGTTCTATTTATACTCGTATATAGCATGTTTTTAAAAATCATTATCTCTTAATACCGATTTATATTATTAAAAAATTATTATTTTTGGCTCGTGCTTTCATTAAGATACAACTAAATAATGTTAAAAAAAACTAAAACCGTTAAAACGAATAAACTTAGTTTTTTTTACGAACCAACCAAGTACATTTATTTTTTTCTTTATTCTATTGTTCTCGGTTGTTAAAAGTAACTGTTGCTTTCTCAATGCTGGACATAGACCTCCTCTCCTCCTTTTTTGGAGAAAAGAGTGGATCAATCGTGGTTTTAAACCTACCATGATTCTGTAATGCGGATTAGTGGGTTAGGAACTCCCCGGAACTCTCTAGATATATGTAGGTTTCCTTGCGATGTTTTCCTTCACTAAAAAGCGTGTGATATGTTTCAAATATCACTTAGTCATACAGGTTTTAATATAAATAACTCATTGGTGTCTGCCTGAAGTTTGAACCCGTGAGCCCTAGAGAGAGGCACATGGTATCACCGTATTTATATTATAACTAGCTTTTAAGCGCAACTTCGTTCGCGTGGACTGCAGTCTTATTATTTGAGTAAACCATAACACATATTGATTATGGTTTAAGTGGGTTAATCTTAAAAGCTAGACATATGCTGTCGCAGACTTTTATTAAGAACTTTTAGAAGAGAACAATTTTGTAATACATGATTTTTAAATAACTTTCACCGTCTACTTAGCGCACTCCACTCTTGCGGTTTTCGCGATATTTTTTATTGTTGCTCCTCTCCTATTCATCTTAGCGTGATAGTATATAGCTTATAGCCTTACTCGATAAATGGACTATCTTACACTTAAAGAATTTTTCAAATCGGTCCAGTAGTTCCTGAGATTAGCGCGTTCAAACAAACAATCAATCAATCAAACAAACAAACTCTTCAGCTTTATATATATACTATATTAGTATTAGTATAGATATATTATGGATTTTAAGCGAAGTAATTCATAATAATATCCAAAAACATTTCAATAGTTTCTATGTTTCAACAACATACTATTCGTAGATACATGTCATATAGTAGAATGATGTGTTATTATCCCGATAAATTTAACTACTTAGTATATAATTTATGAACCAATTATTTTGCCGCTGTTGAAATGTGGCCTAGATGTGTATTAGCCGAGACATAACAAATTTTTGTTAAATTAATTGTGACTATTTTAGTCTCAATTAATGACGCAAGGTTATATCGTCGTTTACATATAGATATTCATATTGCCCCGTTTTTTCATATCAACGAAAATTGGTCCTACATTCTACTAGAATTCTAATTGGATTAATTGTTCGGAGATTTCAGTTGTATCTTTATTACCCGGCTGAGTAGCATAGACCACCCTCATTTCTTACCTAGGTGTCGTCAAAGGCGAATATGGTAAGTCGACCAGCCATGTGGTATCCGGCTGAGGACAAAAGACCACCCTCATTTCTTACCGAGATGTCGTAAAAGGTGACTAAGGTAAGTTGACCCACCGCGTGATATCCGATTAGGTAGAATAGACCACCCTCTTTCTTACCGAGGTGTATTAAAATACTAAGGTAAATTGACGTCACGCAGGCGGACGGTCGTAAACTACGTAGCCGAGTCATGTGTCAACATGTTTGTAACATTTTTCCGACCCCAATAAGAGTGGAATAAGGGCAGGAGGATGAGCACATTTGTTAAAGGGGCATGATAAAACAGAATTGATAATTTTCCAATATTCGGTTTAAAAAGTTTCATCCTAATATCACAATATGACATTTCGATAACTGTTTCGATCACTGGCCCGATGACTTAAATTTTACTTTTAATATATTTAATACCCTTCATCATGTTACTATGTATAATATTAGGTCCTTACATATGAAATTGGCGTTTTGTCGTACTGGCCACTTTGATCTCAAATATTACCTTTATGGTTAGGAATTCCAAATGAAAATTCATACAGCTATTTACTCATGCATTTGTGTTTCAAACCCCCTAATTCATTTGTTTTTTCTTCTTTTGTTTTTTTCTTTGTGTCACTCTGTTTACAAAATGGAAAACATGAAATATCGCGTTATTTACGAGTATGAGTTTCACCGCGGCACCAGTGCTGCAGAAACGGCTCGAAGGATTAATGATGTGTATGGTGACGGTGTCGCAAAAGAAAACACAGTGCGTTTTTGGTTCCAACGTTTTCGTTCTGGAAATTTCGACCTGCAGAACAAGCCTCGTGAACGGCCGGAGACCAGAGTTGATAATGAAGAATTGAAGGCTATTGTGGAAGCGGATCCATCGCAAACCACGTCCGAGTTAGCTGCAGGCTCCGGTGTTAGTGATAAAACTATTCTAATCCACTTGAAGCAAATTGGGAAAATGAAAAAGCTTGAAAGGTGGGTACCTCATGAATTGAGTGCAGCAAACCGACAAACGCGCGTCGACTGCTGCGTTACGTTACTCAACCGGCACAATAATGAAGGAATTTTAAATCGAATCATTACCTGTGATGAAAAGTGGATCCTCTACGATAATCGGAAGCGCTCATCGCAATGGTTGAACCCTGGCGAACCAGCCAAATCTTGCCCTAAGCGAAAATTGACTAAAAAAAAGTTGCTTGTAAGTGTTTGGTGGACTAGTGCCGGTGTCGTTCACTATAGCGTTCTTAAATCTGGCCAGACGATTACGGCAGATATCTATTGTCAGCAACTGCAAACCATGATGGAAAAGCTAGCTGCTAAACAACGGAGGCTGGTCAATCGCTCTAGGCCACTGCTGCTTCAGGACAACGCTAGACCACACACTGCACAACAGACGGCTACCAAATCACAGGAGCTTCACTTAGAATGTCTTAGACATCCACCGTACTCTCCGGACCTTGCTCCAACAGATTACCATTTTTTTCGCAATTTGGATAACTACTTGCAAGGAAAAAAATTCAACTCCGATGGGGCAGTCCAAACCGCCTTCAAAGATTTTATTAATTCCCGCCCGAATGGTTTTTTTAGTAAGGGGATCAATGAACTACCTATGAGATGGCAAAAGTGCATACATAGCAATGGTACATACTTTGATTAATTAAATATATTTCATTAAAAAAAAACGACTTTATGTTCCTCCCATAGAAAACGCCAATTTCATATGTAAGGACCTAATATTATATTATAACTAACTCTATGTACTGTTATTGTTAGTAGTTCCCGAAGGCAAACTAAGAATTTTAATATGATTATTATTTTTCATATTTTTGTGTCATCACCATATTTTTTACCTTTACTTCAAAAGTCCTTTCAAAGTGTCGAATTAATTTGTATTATAAATAAAGCGGATGGAAGCAAATTTTTATATTTATATAAAAACTGTCAATTTTTATATTTATATAAAAACTGTCAATTTTTATATTTATATAAAAACTGTCAATTTTTATATTTATATAAAAAATGACATGGAGTCTGAATCCGTTAGGGCATCACGGCTTAGTAGTATCTTCATTTTTCCTTGTATCCGTTAACTCATCTCTAAACCAACTCCTTTAGGAATATAACAAATATCAATCTACAATGTAAGCGTAAATAACAAAGTAATTTTATTTTGCCTTACTGAAAACATTTATCATTTTATACAGGAAGTGCTAATAATGTGCTGTAGTTCTGACGAGCGAAGTCATCGCTATTTAAACACAAAGCGTTTTGTTCTCGCTCTTTTGTTTCGTTGTCGGGATAAAGATCGTTTCCGTCATGAAAAACGTGAGTTACATAAATAATATCCGGCCAAATGCAAATTTTAATTCGCAGCTGTTGGAGTACAATTTTCGCCAGTTTTTTTTAAATTTCAAAAATTATATATTTAAATACATTAAAATAAACATGAAAATTTATTTTAATTAACTTACAAGCTATTATTAATATTGACGTAGAATGGTTCCAAGAATACTAGCTGGATAGCTGCGTTGAAACGTTAAATTGATTCATTGTGCGAAATTTGAGTCAGCCCGTTTGACACCTGTATGCCTACCATAAACATTTAGAAAACGATTCAATTCAAAGTCAGTACCTAATCTCAACCGCTTTCTTTTCGTACCATGAAGTGTGGATTGCATTGGGGTCGTAATGTTTGAAAAGGATAACGTTATATGAACTATAGATAACTCTGTCTCTTTTACTCGCATGTTTTTAGGACGCATTCCGATCGCTCATTCGGCAACGACTTAAAGTGTGCGTCTTTAAGACGTCATGGTATGAAAAAGCAAAACAATTTAGTTTAGGTCTTCAATTGAGTCGCAATAAGAGTTCATAGTAGGCCTGCTGAGGAGCTAATTAGCCGTAATAATAAATAACAATAATTTTATTGCATTGAGATTCCATATGCCTAGAGTCTCAACTGGAATTGGTTCAAATAGAGAGACGAATAATGCGCCGTTTACTGATTTATAAGTAGTTATATATTTTAGTCATAGTTAACTACATTCTCCCCCTTGTCAAAAAATTATAATAGACGTATTACATAACTGATCTTAATTGTTTTTCTGTTTGCTTTATTAATTTTCTGACAAATACTATAATAAGTTAATATTTTATTATAATTTGGTGTATACTGACACTAAAATTTGCTTTATTGTGTATATGCATAATTTATTAATGTTAAAAAGTCACACGGGCCCAGAAGTTATGGATTCTACAAATTTTGAAGAGTCAATTCTTGAAAAATATTTGTGATAGACAAATTTTGAAAATTCATTTTAATACATATGCAAAAATAAATAAAGTATTGAGTTCGTATAAACTACGCAGAATCTTCAATTAGGCACTTCCCACTTAAGCTAACAGAAGATTATCTTATATTATTTTTATGATATAAACATATACTTAAGCTTTAATAACGGATTTAGTAAAAAAAAAAACAGAATTTTTATTAGTCTGTTTACTAATACTTCCAGATGTATAAAAATAATCAAGCGCAATGAACTACGCCCACAATTTTTTTTGCGACGCACATTAACCCGAAATAACGCATTTTCCAATATCTACAATATACATTTAAAAGCAGAAACTAGTGAGTGATCGTAACATATCCATATTTAAATATATGCCTTTATTGAAATTACTGTTCGTAATCGAGGGTAGTATGGCCTAACTGCGTCAAAAATATCAGACAAGTTTATCAGACAGACCATACACTGACCCCCAGGTCGGTATTTGGAGAGGCAATGGATACTAATTAATAATAACTTTGTCATTTATTGCCCCTTTGTGCCTCGGAAAGCCGTTGATATATCGGATAATAATTGTTATTAACCTGCGCTAAAATTTAGTCCATTTAGTATTATTAATTTATCTTTCAAATGTAATCAGATCAGCAATCAGATGAAAATCGCTCCTTACAAAAACTAAAATGATGTAGTATTTTAGATTTTTCGTAGCAACGTTTCGTAATCATTTATTAGGTCGTTTTATGGAAGCTGGCTAGTGTCAATATGAAACAGTATACACAGTATGATATATAGTAGGGTATCCTCTGTTTAGAAGATGTATAAAATAAAGGCCTTAAATAATTTATTAATTTAGAACCATAAAAACAGCAGAACTTATGGTTCTAAATTAATTTTCTATTTAGTATCAATAGCCATCGACCGTATCAATAGCAGTCGAAAGATCTATAGTTAAAAAAGTTTGAAATTGTTACAGTTGCAGACTTTCTTTGAATAATAAATAAATAAATAATAATGATAATTCTTTTATTGCTTTCCACAAAAATAATACATAGCAATATTATTAAATAAAAGTTGTACAATCTGGCGGTCTTATCATTACATAGCGATCTCTTCCAGACAACCAGCTCAGTAAAAGGACATACCTGTGCACACAAGGTAGGCGTGGTGTATGCAATGAAGAAAGAATATAATACTTACACATCTTCTTTCTCCTACCCTTATCCCACTCTAAGTGGGGTCGGTACAACATGTTTTTCTCTTCCATTCTCTTCTATCATTCGTCAACTCTGGCGCTACTCCTTTTATATGCATGTCATACTTCACACAGTCCAACCATCTCTTTTTAGGCCTTCCTCTAGTCACATATCCATCCACATTCATACTCAACACTCGTTTGATCACATGATTTTCATCCCTCCTCATTACATGTCCATACCATCCCAATCTTGCACCTCTCATCTTTTCTATAATGGGCGCAACTTTCAGACTTCCCCTTATTTTTCCCTAAACTAAAGGGAAAAATTTACACATCGGTCATAAGACCTGTCGTAATGTATGGATCAGAATGTTGGGCAATGAAAAAGATGGATGAAAGAAGAGTACATGCAAATGAGATGAGGATGTTAAGGTGGATGTGTGGTGTGACAAGACTTGATAAAATAAGAAATGAGTATATAAGGGGAAGTCTGAAAGTTGCGCCCATTATAGACTTACACATACACATATAAAATATCACATATAAATATATAAATAAATCTATTAAATATTTCCTTGTTGACATAAATATTTGTTATTCGCTCGATAAAGAAAATTAAGCGATAAAGTGCGGTAATATACAGCTCTGGATCTGGCAGACTTTCGAAATAGTTAAATGTCTATATTAATGCACGCTTCCGTTTTAAAATACATGCACATGCAGTCCGTTTTTCACATAATCCAATAACTGCACCTAGCAGTTGCGCGGTCGCGTCAGAAAACTGCGCAATTACATAAACACACGATGACAGTAAACGTAAGTGTGAATTGCGTATAACATTTAAGGCGTTGTATGATTTTTAAAAATCATTAACAGCATTCAGTTCAGTGTGTCCTGACACGTCGTTGTGAGCAAGTGAATAAAGTGACGATAATTTCGCGTGCAATTTATTCGATTAATTGCCGTTGACATGGGCGCTGCTGCAAAAAACGCCCGTCCCCACGTGGTATCCAGGTGGATCGGCTTACCTCTCCCGTTAGTATAATCCCGGCTTAAAATTGTGGAATATAAGGCTATGAAATTTATTTTAGCAATTACCGTCTTTGTATGTTAATATTGTTAATCTAATCTAAAGTGTAATGTGTTAACAGTGTAATTTACGCTAAACAAAATCTTTTTAGCAGAGTTTCTTGCTAGTTCATTTCGGTAAGTGCACCTTTGCGAACCAGTAGCTTCATTAATATTTGACGATTCGAAAGAAGTTGTAAAAGCTAACTTGAATAAAGAATAATTTGAATTTAAAACTTGTATATAAAATTCTCGTGCCATAATGTTAGTTACAATACTCCTCCGAAATGACTTGACCGATTTGTATGAAATTTTATATGAATATTTAGTAGGTCTGAGAATCTCCTGCTATCTATCTTTCTTACCCCTAAGTTATACGGGTTATCTATCATTAACATTTTTTAAAATTTTTGGACAATTTTTTTAATAATGTACACTAGAAATTCCCTAGAAATAATTCATATGGCAAAACGTTTGCCGGGTCAGCTAGTATTTCCATAATTATATATACCTATATACCTATGTGCATCTGTAAAAACTTATATGCAGTTAAAGATGATATAATTCTAAATTATTAATGTAAATAGTGCGTGCAAGTTATTCAACGCATTTGGCTCCGTATATTATGTCAGTAGGGCAATGCTTTATGCTGCAATAATTAATCAGCATATGAATTGAAGCATATTAATGTTTATTTGATGACAGCGATATGTATTACGATTTCGGTTTTGTCAGGCAATATTCATGTAGGATATGCATATGAATGCCGGAGTTCGAATACGTTGCCAACTATTTTACTATACCGGCCGGCTGACTTTGCCAACAATACATTTTTGTTCAACAAAACCTTTTCAGTAACATTGTTCATACTTATTTCATATTTTACATTTGTAATTAAGGTTTATTTAATATAAAACTATATTTTTGTAGATATAAGATGTAAAATTTTAATGTCCGTCCTGAAAACAATAATCTATACTTATTATAAACAAAGTCCCAAAAAGCTGTCTGTCTGTATGTCATCGATTTTCTCAAAATCTACAGAACGGATCTTTGTACGGTTTTCACCAAAAGATTGTGCAATACTTCCGGATGGTTTAAGTAAATAGTACATATCGGTATTATGTAAATTCTGTTGAAGAAATCGCGCAGTTGTGAAAACTTGCTTGCTGGGAGCTTTAATCGCGTGCGCTGCGTCAACCAGCTGAGATACGCTAAAGCAATGTACTAGAGAATTGTAGATCTATAAAACTACTACAAAAAAATCCGCGATTGCATGTCTCTATCTCTTATGGTTAACTCACAATATTTACTTTTATGTTTAAAATTTGAAGTCTAGAAAAAATTTGACACGCAGGTTTCCACGCATGCGATGCTGCTGGCACAGCTAGTACTGTTATTGTTTCAAAATGTATGATAAACCTATTTAAGTATATTAAAAGCAAAAAGTTTATATATTAAAATGACAGTTTTACAAACATCGAGTGCTTTTTAAAATATTTTGTATAAAATATTTAAAAAAGTTATTATGTCGTTAGTGAATATTTCAAATATCTTATAGTATAATTTCCATTGCAAAACCAACTTTTGCTTACTAGTTTTTATTTTTTATTTTTATGTCATTGGTATACATTTGTATTTTATATACTAGCATATTACTAATAGCACAAAGTTCTACATTATAATGCTATAAATAGAATCAAACATAGAATCTTAGAATGTTATCTATTTAGACTGCTACACTACTAATAAAGAATAGTTATTTCAATCATCATACATTCATTGAGGGTATTTTAGAAAAATATCTATCCTGATCAGATCTAGGGCCACGAGCATTGTTAAATTTTACCATACTTGCCATGCACATTTAATTAAAAATTCGTCCGAAATCAAAGATAAGAAGGTAACGAGGGACTGATAAATAAGGATCGTTTATCATAGGTGGGGGAACCAGACTCAAATGTGTCCACCGAAAAACAAGGGAAAGCAAATGAGCCTACCTATCTGTCTCTCTTTTTTATGTAGAGACGAAGTATGGGTCCTATCTGCTCTCTCTTATTATTTGTTGTACACTCGCACTCGCTTGCTTATAGCTCCTATATGCCTCTTATATGAATTTTCAGAGCTGTCGGAGAGTCGGTTGGCCTTGAAGGAGAAATTGTGCCGCGGCACGCTGCGCACGTTGGCGGCGTTGGGCGTGGGCGACGCGCACCTGCGCGGCCTGCTGCTGTACCACCTGCACGCCGTGCTGGCAGAACGCGCGCGCCGCTCGCCCGACCTGTATGAGGTTATTATCGTGGAATACATTAACCATAGAGCAGGATACCATACACTAAGGTTTTTTACCGTGCGTTAAAAATACGTCGAAATGAAACAAATGGGTATCCAGGTATCGATTCACAAGACAGCGCTTTTAAAACGCGACGTGTTTTTATCGAGTAGTGTTCCATTATAAGCGTTAGACGTTGGGCGGTAAGCCGAATACACTTTACGAAACTTCTTATTACGCCTATGCGGAGTTTTAACGCGACGTATTTTTACGCCCGTGCGTATGTATGCTTATGAATGAATGCGGGCGTAACCGTATTAAAGAAGAGTACGGGAACCAGTCAAAATATGTCCATAAAAAAAAACAAATAAGGCACCGATCTGTCTCTCTTTGTTTTTACATTATCTAAAAATTGAATTTATTTAGTTGGATCATGGACATCTGAAAATTTCAAAATAATTTTCCTTTCCATAAAAAAAAACACAAAAATTTTGAAGGTGGAGGAATATTCAGTTTTTAATTTAAATAAAAATCCGCTACATCTCTAAAGTTCCCTCCCTAATTGTTTGTAGGACACTCGCACTGGCAGGCATAGAGATACTTAAAGTAGTGAAGCCAGCATAAAAGTGCCATATATAGATAATAAAGAGAAAGCAAATGAGTGTGGTCTATTTGTCTCTCTTTTTTACGTGTGATTAGACAAAGATCGACGAGCGTCATTTTCTCTCAGATTATTTATTGTGTCATTATCACTTACAAACCTGCCTATGACTCCCCTTCCTTATGTATAATAACAATAGCACCGCACTAACTGACAGCTTTTATATACGCGTAACTAAGGACTGGTAAGTATAATAATCTTTAGAGATAAAATTAAGATAAAAATTTATAAAATCAATTTTAGTACTGCCTAAAACTAGTTATTTTGTCGCTGCGTCCCGTCATGCGCCTTCACTGGTGACATCAGAAAATCAGCATTAAGGCGAGTTTCCTCTTAAAATTAAGAGATCTCAATTTTCAAATTATTACTAATAATACATATTATTAATTCCGCCATGTGGTATCCGTTTGAGTAGAATAGACCACCCTCTTTCTTACCGAGGTGTCGTAAAAGGTGACTAAGGTAAGTTGACGTCAGGCAGGCGGCCGGTCGTAAAATACGTAGCCGAATTATGTTACAATTTGTTTATGACATGTTGTGCTGACCTCAATTAGAGTGGTATAAGGGCAGGAGGATTTTTTTAAATTCATAATATTAATTAAACAAATATGTCATTCACAGGAGCTGAAGTCTGAAATTGAGACTACCATAGAACAATCCTATAACATTCTTCAGGACGACCTGTCCGCGCCGCCCGATCTTGAACTGCGTAGGCAGTATCTTGGTCCTGGCTGTGATAAGCCCCATGAAGAAAGATTCTTTATACTCGACACTTCTGATTCATTTTACAACTAAAACTAATTTATAATTATTTATATTTTTTAATTTTGATATATGAGACCAGTCCAACGTCCATAACAAAAGTAGACAATCCTTTCTTTTCCTTTTAATGATGTAAAATCGTTAGTGTCGTTTAAAGCGGAAACTACGGGTGAAATCGAACATTTTTTTAATTAAAATATATTTGCAAATATAAATGAAAATTTTAAAATATGTCAAATTTTTTTGGCACTAATCAATAAATATTAAATTTTTTAAGATTTTTACGACAAATAAAAATCAGTATATTGTTTTGTCCAAATTATGGTAGCATGATGCCGAATTCCATATTATAGATTTAAAAAATGATACCAATGCTTGTGTGAAGTATTTTTAAACTGTATTTGTATTATTTGGTTACATTAGACCTGTGTTTATAACACACTACAAAATAAAGAATTTGCGCATTCATGTCCCGTGTAACATTCAAAATTGTATGGAAAATTAATTAGGTTTAAATATTTATTTATAACACCAGCCATTCTATTTTTAACTATAAATATTAGTAATATGTCCATAATCTAATATACTAATAAATAATTTACCACATTTATGCCTGTATATTAATTTCTACACTTACCCATTTTTATAATGCGAGTAAAATAGATATATTCGTACTAAAGCATTAAGGGAAATGACCTTCTTTTACAAGTTTTTTTTAAATTACAAACTTTCTTGCCCTAAAACTGAAAGGGAAATATACCTAAATTACAAAATTATAGCTTTCATCAATGACCAAATCAAAGATGGAACTGGTATGCATTAACTTAAAAAAGTTACAGGCAAATGGACAAACTGCGAAATTTTGTCGCCTTAAATTTATTTAAGGAATTTAGATACAAATCTATGTAATTTCGTTACAAAGAAAAATTTAATTCTTCTCTTTTATATTTCTAACGGATACTAGTCTGAGTTTTAAAATGTTTTTTTTCAATCTAAAATATTTTAGTTAGTAATCTATGATCTAAACCATTATATTTCTGATATATAATGTCAACTGTCAAGTTGACAATTTTTATGACAACTGACAACTCTACCAACTCAAAACTCAACTTATAAAATAGAAATACTTATTTTTTTCCGGCCTAAGGCGTTTATTATTTTTGATTGCTCTTGAAATATTTTCAACTTAATTTTTCCTTTTGATCAGATTAAATTTATATCAGATGATATACTTAAGCTCAGTAAGTCTATGACGTCTTCGCATATTCTGTACCTATCAATAAATACACTTGAAGATAACATAACATTAAGACCACAATTTATGTGTTTATTAGTTTACAGACCATTGATAATATTTAAATTATCATCGTAACATTAAATTGAGGTTAATGTGGTATTCAGTACCATTTTATCTTCGATTGCGCTATACACCTTTCAGTCGCCTTGCCAACAAACAAGTTGTAATTTCCAAGTACTTTAGTATAATGGTACCTTTTCGTCAAGCGTTGCTCTTATCATCTTCTAACTGTCATGGTTATTCATTATTGGAGTTCGCAAAAAAAGAAATCTGTACGGTTTTAAAAGAGTAAGCCTTTTTACATAAATATAAGTTTATTCACTATTTGTCATTTAAATGATGTACTACTAATGATATACTCATGATTTTATACTTTTCAGGAATAATGTTTCTGAAATTATTTTTGTGCCATACGCTCAGAAGAACTATGATGATTATACAAAAAAAATAAGTGATGCTCTCAATCCCTGGGGTTTGTCTGTTGTAGGTCTGCATACATTCTCAGATTCTTCTGAAGCTGTTAAATCAGCAAAAGCAATATTTGTTGGTGGCGGAAATACATTTTTGTTGTTAAAAACATTATATGACAATGAATTAGTTAACTTGATAAGAGAGAGGGTAAACACAGGAAACTTAATATATATTGGTAGTAGTGCAGGAACAAATGTTGCTACAAAAAGCATACACACAACAAATGACATGCCCATAATATATCCTCCTTCATTTGAAGCAATAAATATTGTACCGTTTAACATTAATCCACATTATATTGATAAAATTGAAACTGAGACGCACAAAGGCGAAACAAGAGACCAACGAATTGAAGAGTTTTTGGAGATGCCTCATGCAAATCCAGTGCTTGGATTAAGAGAGGGTTGCATGTTACATGTTCATGGAGAAACCTTAACTCTGAAAGGAGTAGCTGGTGCTGTTCTTTTTAAACCGTATGTATTGTCTTAACTCTACCTTCATTTAAAATTTAATATTTTTCTGAAATGTCAATTTTGTTTTAATAAAAAATTTAATATAATGTAATACTAGCTTGTAATTAATTTATATTGTATATGTGTTATCAATATAAAAGCCAACAAAATATGCATTCCAGAAAGCAAGAATTAAAAGTAGTCTTATTAAGGTGGTCTCTATGTTGTTTAATATTTTTAGTTTCATGATGGTAGGTAGTAAATTTGTTGCATTTTCCAATCTGATTATGTACTTTTTTATTTACATTCATCTCACATACAAAATTTCATGTAATTTAATTTCATATTCTAACTAACTGCAACTTAGTTTAAATTATTGATTTTATGTAAAACTGTAAGCAAGATGAATCTTGCATGAATCTTGCTTGCATTTATCTAAATAAATGATCTTAATTTTAAAATTATTCTTTCCAGAGGTAATAAGAAGGTTGAATATCCAGTTGAAGCAGATGTTTCATTTTTACTAGATGGTGCTGATATTAAAACATATTCTTCCGAGACTAAAGGCTAGCTAGTCATTGTATAAAATGTGATAAATATATCTAACATTGATAAAACAGTGAACACAAACCACAATTAGATGGGAAGTGATACCAATTGATAAATTCTTTAAAAAATATTTGTGCAATAATTAATTAGGGTAAAATATGGTGATATAAAATAATGACCATTCGAATTTAATGTTTTATTTACTAATGTCAAATTGCCATTTTACTGAATATGTTAAAATAAAGATAAACTATTCTATTGTATTAATATAAGATGTATTACTTCAATAAAATATTGTTTTACATTATTTTTTATGCATCATCTAATAAGTTAAATTGCAAAACAAACAAATTTTAATACTACAATCTATTGCACACAACACAGATTGTATGCAAAAGGAAACTTATTTGTTGTCATAATAAAGGTGTACATTTATCTTAGTATAGAAACGATATACTCACTTACTATGAAAGAATCACTCATTCTAAACTAAAAAAATACATTCTATTTTTTTAAAGGCATTCTTACTTTTATCAGATTTTGAATTAGTAAAAAAGTGCTTACTTGACCCTAATTAATAACCGTATCCCACATATTGTGCAACAAGTTCAGTATTTATTGAAAAATATTATTATTTGCTCATGGAAATATCACAAATAATTTTCTTTAATCAATTTTGTGCTAAATTGATGTTTCCAATAATCTAGTTCTATGTTACTGGTTTTAAATTGAAAAGTTCTAGTGCTTCGACATATTCTATCTTGTATACAAAAATTTACCAATGTAAACTCTATGGTTAAGGTTTTTGTCAGCCAGAGACTGGTGCTTGCATCAACATTGCACAGGCAGCATTAAAAAGTGAGGCTTGGGGTGCCACCCGTGGTTGACCAGTGCGTTCTGCCACTGGCAAATGGCACAGATACCTGCGAAGTGCCAAATCTCGTCTTGCACTTAAGCCTCGGGTAATTTCACAGCCCGAACCAAATAACACAGCACGCTGACGTTTTCGTTTCTCTGTCGCCACCTATGGACAATAAGAACGTCAAAGAAGCGAAGAATAATCGATTTATAGCATCAGGTGTTACCTTGCATAAGTCTATAATACAGAAGTAATGGAATATTATATTATTTTTATCTGTGATAAAAGAAAATATATGCTATATATAGAGTGTACTATCCATTCTCATAAAATGATACATGAAGAATTTTAAAATTAATGAACTACCTAGCACCAATAACACAACAGTGGACAAGAACTGCACACATTTACTACCACAATCTCAACAATGTTTCAACCCATCTTAGGAATTTTGCAGAGGAGTCTATATCTTGATGATACATCAGTTACGGGTTAATAAATTCTGCATATATCAGGTAGGAGAACGGATAGTTCACTCTACATTTAGCATTTCATATATTTTATCTCTGGTTTAATTAAAATAATAGTTTCATTGCTTTTGTACTTTTGAAGCAAACTATTTTGCAAGTCTCAGACATAATGTAATAACATACATTATAAGATAAAAGAACCATATACGACACTAATCTATTTATGTATTCATTATTAAAATCTATACTTATTGTAAAACAAAGTCGCCAAAAGCTGTCTGTCTGTATGTGATCGATTTTCTCAAAATCTACTGAACGGATTTTTGTACGGTTTTTACTAAAAGCTACTTCAATTCTTCCGGAAAGTTTTAATTAATAGTACATTACGATTTTATTTTATTTGTGTGAAAGAGGTCGCGCGGTTGTAAAAGAACTCGCGTGCGCCGCGTAGACCAGCAGAGATATACAAAAATACTATAAAAAAGTCTGCGATAGCATGTCTCAATCTCTTATCGGTAACTCACCTATAACCCATTAACTCACAATACCTACTTTAACATTCACAATTTCAAGGGCTAGTTTTATATAAAATATATTAATAGTAGTCACCTATGACACAAATTATTAAATAACTCACTTTAGAGACAGACGAACGTGTTAATAATAGTCTCACATTTATTTATAAGACAAAAACGAAAGAAAGCCGATTTAGGAAAAATTCCCACCTGAATAGCAGCGACTGGATGCAAATCATCGACATTCATTGGAATATCTAACTTGTGTATATTATCTTCATGTTTCCCATTGACGAGACCAGCATCTGCGGCGGCTTTCACAAAGGTTTTATCTGACTGCAATGATTTTGCATTTTGATTTAGTATATTTTGAACGGTGTCTTTGCCAGCCATTTCGATAGAGAGTCCGATGCGAGACAGCACGCGTTCCGGACGCCATCGGTCCCGGGCTCCGCCGGCAGGAGCAGTTTGCTCCCTTCGATGAACGTCAGCCACGAGACTCGCCCAATCCACACCGAGAGCATCGCCAAGACCAGCTGTAAAGCAGTTTTTTTTTTTTTAGTTACTTAAATAATAGAAATAAACACTGCGTCAACCAGCTGAGATACGCTAAAGCAATGTACTAGAGAATTGTAGATCTATAAAACTACTACAAAAAAGTCCGCGATTGCATGTCTCTATCTCTTATGGTTAACTCACAATATTTACTTTTATGTTTAGGTTTATGTTTTTTTAGTTACTTAAATAATAGAAATAAACACGACTACCGCTGCAACTGTCCCTCCCCTCGCCCCAGCAGCTCACGAGTCGCGCCAAACGAGCTAGCTACACGCAGTTCTCGCCGCGTAAAAATCTCATTAATAAGAGCCCCTATGGTCCAGTATGGGCTTGAAACTAGGCGGTAAAATAAGACGTGAATTCTAAACTAAAACTAAACTTTAAACTAAAACTTAAACTAAATTTAACCTAAACTAAACTTTAAATTCGGACGATGCTCTTAACTGTCTCAGGGAGCGCCGCGGCACCCTCTGACTAATTAAATACCACTGCTTTGATTATATATTAATTTGCTTAATAATCGCCTAACATTCTTAGTACTCCATGAATCCAAGAATTTGAAAATGTTCGCGTAATATAAATAAATTTAAAATGTTTTTTTATATTATAAAATTTTTATTGTTATTTAATTTTAATAAAAATAAATAACATTAAATAACAATAAAATTTTTATTGTTATTTAATGTTATTAAATTTTATATTATAAAATATTTATTGTTATAAATCTGAACTGGGAGATCCGATTAGAATTTATTATACAAGACCAATCTTAAACTAATCATATAATGCAAAAATTAATGTCAAAATAAAATACCTCGTGTCCGTTCTTCCTCTAATTCTCCATCAGATATTTCTTCAAAATCTAAATTAGCAACATCTTCTTCATCCTTCCCCTCGTGAGATTCCTTTTCTTCACCGCCACCACTTGTATCCTAAATAAAAATAAATCAAATTAGATTCAAATAAAATAATGAAAAATAATGAATATACCATAGAACATGTTGTAACTTTATTCTTCGGATGGGGCGTTATAATATGTATATATACCTTTACCTGCGTAGATTCCTTTTCCGGATCCAGTTTAGCGGTGCCGTCTTCAGTCTGGTCTATTTGGCTATTCTCATCAATGTTTTGATCCATCATCTGTGAATAGTAAATATTTTTGATAACTTTATGAAAGTAAAATAAAATATTAATATTAGGATATAACTCATCACAATTCTAAACACAATTACATGTATTTAAAAATTCTAAAAGGGCAAATGAATTTTCAATTGCCCTGTCTCGAGTGTGTCTGATCTCGAGTTACAATTTAGTAATTAGAAGATAAACAATATACAGAAATTATATTTAATGCTGATATATGTTTCTTATTAAAATTTTAAACTATTATGTGCCTGTTAATTCATACTGTGATAAGAGTATGATGTTAATACACATATTACAATCAATACTTACATCTTCACGCTCCAAAATGTCATCCGGATCGTCACTGATTTCACTAAGATCGTCAGGTATGGGCGGTTTGTCCTCAACATCCTGTTCTTCTGTCTGTGTGGCTGGAATTGTTTGAGTTGTAGGTACAGGTTCTTTTGTTGGTTCTGTTTCATTCCTTGGAACGCGTCGTTTATTTGTCTCGTTACGTCCATGATCCATTCTACCTCCACGATTATAATCATCTGCAACTCGAGATAACGGGTTTATTGTTAATACACTATTCAGTGTTATATCATGTTTCTTAATTCCATTACTATATGCATGAAGATATTTAACCGTGCATTCGGCCACGATGAGGTCCGGTAGGATGGCCTCGATGATGCCAACCTTCTACCTCTTGCTCCTTATCACCCCAATCGTTAATCTAAAATAAGTCATAATAGCTTAGTAAACACATTAATACCGCAATCCACATATATACAATAAAAAATTTCACGCATACCGAAATGAGGATAAGGACATCCAAGGAATATGTGGGATAGGATAAAACAGGTATTTTGAGTTTTGCGATAATCAATAAGTTCATTCCAGTACCAGGATTCTTGATACAAACTTACCTAAGGAAAAATCGAAAAATATTATTAATGACAAAAAGTTAATCACATGTTACAGTTTTAGTACCTGAGGTTCGTGTATAGGCCAATGTCTTTCCCGTCCCCACTCTCCAGGACCACGATAATCTTCACCATCCCATTCTTTATGAGGATGCATGTAACCACGCTCACGGTCCATTGAACCTGATCGCCCTTCCCACGAACGGTCGCGATGTGGACGCCTATCGTCATAACCTACAAATTTTTAATCTGTGTAATAACAAATTCATTAATAAAAATATAATGAACACGAAATAATATGTACTAACCCATTTCAATAGCTCGGGGGTCAGCCATGGATTCGCCGTACATTCTATCGTCATCTTCAGGATATCCTCTCGACGGCCCAGACATATCATAACTCTGATCATAATGCCTATCTCTACCTTGTATATTATAACCGGGTGATCTTTCGCCATCTCGTGTGACGCCCTCATAACGATCATCTATTCTATCATAATGATCATGGCCGTGATCATACTGGTGGTCCATTGCAACATCAAATTCACCTTGATCCCGTTCTATACTATCCATCCTCTCTCTTTTGTTAGTGCGATCTCTTTCAATTCTTTCTTGCTTACGCCCACCTCTTTCCGAATGCGTATCTTGACGATCTTTAGAATTATTTGAATTTTTGTCAGACTCTAATGCCCTATTAGATATAGCTGCTAGCGCAGCTAAGCGTTCTTCTGGTCTAGGGAGCAATCTTTGCATGGGTTTATTTGGTTTTTCTAAACCTTTATCGCCTCTTCCTCCACCCAGACCCCGTTCACGCCCTCTCCTTTTTGAATCATCTCTTTTACTGTCCTTGTTTCTATCTCGTCCTCTGTCTTTTCTGTCGTGTCTATCTTTATCGTCGTGTTTATCTTTTTTTCTCTCCAACGATCTATCTTTGTGGTCACGACCTCGATCTCGATCTCTACTAAGGGAACGTTTTCTATGTCTTTCAGGACTGCCATCTCTTCTCACTTGCTTCTTAGGTGATACGGGTCTGCTTCTTTCTGAACTGTCTTTCTTTCTAGGATCTTTCGGATGTGACCCGTGCCTGCGTGGAGATCGGGATCGACCTTTTTTAGGCGATCGACTGCGCCCCCTAACACGATCTCTGTCCTTATCACGTTCTTTCTCTCTTTCTTTTTCCCGTTCTTTGTCCTTCATACGTTCTCTGTCTTTTTCTCTTTCTTTAACAGCATGTGGTGAGCCGCTTCTGTTTCTTTCTTTCCGTTGCGGCGATTTGACATGTTTCGAAGTACTTTTTGATGTTACATTTTTTGAAGTTATTGGTGGTGTTCCTCCTGACTTTTTGGCAGGAGATAAAGATTTTTTTCCTATAGCCTTTGAAAGGCTTTTCTTTTTTGTACTTTCATGTTTTTTAAGTAATCTGCTTTCATCTTTCTTAATGTTGATTTTCTTTGATTCACTTTTATCTCTTTTTAGAGAGTCCGTTTTGGTTAACTTTTTCTTATTAGGTATATCGCATTCCGAAGAAGAACTAGAGTTTCTTTTTAATTTTCCTTTCTTAGCTCTTCGTTTAGCATCTCTAAAATTCAACGAAGGTTAACTTATATTGGATAATAATAATAATAATTTAGCTTAAATTAATAGTTTCTCAATATTAATAAGAAAAAAATATGGCGATAATTATTGAAAATATTAAAAAAACTTAATATCCTTGCGAGCTTTAATCAAAAACTCTATCTAACCCGCGCGTAACCCGCTAAATACATTTTACCGTGGGTCTTACACAGATGTTGCATGGGTCGCTTAATGCGTCAATCCCCGAGAGCCGCAAACTATCCGCCCGAAGTCGGATTGAGTTGCCTATATATATCTATGCCTAGAGCTACAATAATATGGACTAGTATCTGAATATAACAGCTTAAGTTACTACTGTTCTATTCTATTTTGCTTTGAATTTTACTTTACTTTTTACTATGATTTTTTGATATAATCAAGGACCTATGCAGTTTTTATATTTTGATATAATAATTTTTTTTTTTTTTTAACGGGGGGGAAATCTTCTGAAAGATACCGGAACTCTTGGAAGCTCCGGTTATGTGGGATTTCTACCCACTAAAACCCCCTCGATGGACAGCCTCCGCACTAACACAGAGGCCCCGGGATCTCTGGCGAACTACACCGATGCCTCTCAAGTGCCGTGCACGTCGTGCTCCTCAAAATATAGTACGGAGCTTGTGTCTGTAACATGCTCCATTATCTCTCGGGGTCAAAAGGTACAGCCACAGCCCCCACTGCGACCGTTCCCGACCCCAGAGGTCCCATCAGTCGGGACATGTTAATTATTATTAGGGCGGCTTACGCGGCCCCTTCGTCTCCGCCTGCGAGAAGGATCAGCCTTTTCGCGATCGCGCTCAGCAGTCTCCTTTCTGACCATAACGGCTTCACAAAAGGAGACCACAGCTTTCCATGCCCTATCACAATTAAGCATGGCAGAGACTACTGCCTGTAAAGAAAGGTCTCGTCCGATGGAACTTATCAAGACACGCCGCTCCGCATCCCACGCAGGACACTCTTCGAGCGATCAATCAATCAAGGACCTATGCAGTTTGAATCATTTGGATGGTACTATTTACTCTAAGGCAGATTGTACAGCACATACACAGATTATTTGCCTCATAAACCTAGACTAAAAGTACCACTCCAGCCAGGTGTGATTTGATAATAAATAAATATATGGGACACACGGCCTTCCCTCCCCAAAGTAAGTAACTTAATACTTGTGTTATGGGTGACGGTCAACTGGTAGATAAACTACATATATTATTTTAAATACCTACTTAAATATAAATATAAACCCAGGCTTGAAGAACCAACAATTTTTTTGTAGAAAATGTTGGTGCTCGGCCGAAGAAAGAACTAAAAACATTCCATTCCCTCACACCATTCCCATGCTGTTCACATGCATCATGTGTGAGTGCATCTGCACTCACACATCATAGAAACACACACAAACACATATATTATTTTTTAAACCTTCCATGCATTACATATAAATACAGTATTTTTAATTAATCACAGTATTGTTATTTAACCTGATTGCTTATGCATACAAGGGGTAGACATCTTGAGACCTGTTTTATGGGTTTATTACCTTGCATAGGCATCAGCAATCTACAACCTTTTTCTTGTGGTGTGCAAACACTAATAAATTATTATAATATCATTGATATTTTCAATTTTTTATGCTTTAATCAGTCAAAGAAAAATGTGAGGAACCCTACTATGTATATCCCCTGTATGTGGACAACCTTTAGGATATAATATGTAACCTGTAATATCTGGCTGGGCAAACTCACCACAATATGATAAAGGGTTAGAAGACCTCTATAAAAGTCTATATAAGGGCTGAGTCTACCCAGCTGATGAATAAAAATACAAAGCTTTCAATATGAAAAACATGTTCCCATATTTGCTTAATACAAAAAAGGGGCTTTATATAAGTTTCAAAATTTACCCAGATCAGTAAGTGGATATCAATTCATATTAGCATACTTAGGTTACTAACAAAGGAACATGAAAATACAAAAATTCTTTTATATATCACATTATAGAAAATACTATTATAACTTGATTGTGAACTCACATAATTTCCTACAAGCAGTTTTCTAATTAGAACTTTCGATACCCTATCATGTTTTAGACCTCTACTACATAAAACCTTTTATAAAGTAAAGAACAGTAACTACAATATTCTATATGTAATAATAATTTTGTCATAAGACATGGAACAATGAAATACAAAATCGATACCTTCCAGATGATGAAGAAGAAGTGCTACCATCTGAAGATGAAGACGAAACACTTGATGAACTGGAACTTCTAGAAGAAGATGAACTTGACACTGTTTTCTTTTTGTCCTTCCTCATATCTTTATTACAGTCCATTTTTAGTTGCAATTCTAATTCACGTTGCAACTGTTGTCTTCTTTTCTCGAGAACGTCTGTGTCAGCATATTCTAAGTCATTTTGATCCCAATTATCGATCTCTCCATCCGGACTTCTGCCTGACCTGACAACTACAGTAGAATGCAGTCGATTTTTAGGATCATCTTTTAATAAACGCTTTTCACTATCCTTATTTGCTGCTCGCTGTTTTGACGGGCTTATCAAAGTATGTGTTGACGCAAACTTACAACTTTTACCATAAGCACAACTGCCGTGTTGAGCCCACTGTCTACAATATTCTGCAACTTTCTTCGCATTCGATTTCTTGGTACCGAGGCGTTCAAACACACTTGGTCTATTAGCAAGGTCTTTTGTTTTCGGTAATTCAACAGTGATTTTTCTTTTTCCTTGTTTTGACATTATAGTAGAAAAACATTGGTCTCACCAACAACGTTTATTGAGGAAACACATCTCCCAAACTACTAAATATATACAGTCTTTATACCTACAGAAATTATCAATTTGTTTAAAATAATGTAACTTTACCGCAGGCACTTAAAATTTGTTTGCTTTGAATTTAATCTATCAAAATCGATCGCGCATTCACCATTAGAGAAACCACAAGAAATTTATTAAAACCTAAAATTGTCTATGATTATCAAAAAAAAGAGACAAATAATTACTAAAAAGAAATAAATACTAAGGATTATTTTAGTTAGTAGTCTACGCTAAGTCCATAGACTTCTTACTAAAATAATTATGTCACAGACTCTAATAATTACAGACTTTACTAATACGATTTAAAACTTTAAAATCATATAAGAAGTTTAAAATATTCAAATGATTTATAGAAGCAGACGTTACTTTGCGGAATTCCATATTACAGCAACTATAACAGAACTACCTTGCTAAAATCCGTACGGGTTGAGCGAATGCATGCAAAGCTAATGTGCATGAAGCAGGCAAAATTTACGCACCTTACACATGCAAGACAAGTAACCACTCACCCCAAGGCGCCTCCACCAGCAACAATGCACACAAGCAGCACACACACAACCTCCACCAAAATCTCGATGGTCGTTTCGCTCCAAAACCGAAGCATCATCAGGAGGCTCCACGACAGAGTCGCAATGTGCCGCGCCTCATACAAGCAGTCGTAAATAGTTCAACCCCCACCACTACCCTCCCTTCCGAATACATGTAGCAAAACGGAATTGGAGACATTTACTTGCTCGTTAATTAAGCGGCCATTGTTATTTTTTATTATCTCAAGTTGCTCCAACATATTGAGTCGAAGTCCCTTATCACAAGTGTGAAGAATATTAAAGGAATGGTCATTAGGTTCTTTATTACGGCTTTCCAGCGAATGTTTTGCAAAATTAGTATTTTGTGGTTTATTATTTCTAAATGCAGCCCGGTTCCCGGAATCGAATTGCAAAATTTCGGCCAGGCTGACCTACATATGTACCATTGCACTCAGGACAATCCGGATAAACCCCGGATTTTTTTCTCTAGTCTAATATATCTTTATTTTTTAACAATAAATTACGAAGCGATTGGTTAATTTTAAAGGAAAGTTTAGTACCTGACTTTGATTTAAATATATTTGCTACCCGATCTGTTAATTTTCCAAAGTAAGTCAGACTGGCCTTATAATTAGTTTTATTACAGGCACCGCATACAAAAGTTTCGCGACTTGAGACTTATGTTTATTTTTAATTATGTTTTTAACCGTGTCTGTAGTGTAAACATTGGAAAGAGCCGTCTGGTAAATTATTTGTAATTCCTTTTCATAGCTGTTTTTCGAAAGAGGACCGACAAAAATCTATGGACGTAGTGATGAAAGGCAGCAAGTTTATGTTGCCAAGGGTGGCATGACGAAGCCGATATGGTCGTATCGGTGTAAGTTGGTTAACGAAAGATCTCGATTGAATGTTTGTTATTATTATTAAATTATAAAGTCATAAATCAATGATCTGAGAAGCCTCTTTTTATTGTAGGTATACTATTTTTATTTTAGTTAGTAGTCTATGTTGTATAAAGTCACTGATTGGTTATTCTTATCTGTAACAGATGAAGAGAAATGTCGTAGCGGTAGAATCTACATTCTACTCTATGTTACATAAAATAAATTTTGTGCGTCGGAATTCGGATGCCATAAGCTGGTTATATCTTTTTTAAAGCGAATATTATATTATACATTGATTTCTGTAATAAGTTTAATAAATAAAATAAGATGCCAATACTAGACGGAAAAGAAATAGACATTTTTTTTGTAAGTTTATCGGAAATAGTCTTAAGCTTTATTATAAAATGTTTTACGCTATACCATATTTAATATTCGATTTGAATAGTAATATCTGCTGCATTTGGATTTAAAACTAATGAAATGATCTTTTACTGTGATCCGCCAATAGATTTTAATAATAAATGCCTTCATTACTTTAGTATTTTGGACCTCCTCAAAGTAACGCCTAATTCTTTAAATTATTGAAAACAATTGCAAGAGGCGTAAAAGGCGACTAAGGTATGTGCTGTGTGGTATCCGGCTGCATAGATTAGACCACCCTCATATCTTACCGAGGTGTCGTAAAAGGCGACTAAGGTACATGTTTGTAACATGTGCCGATCCCACTTAGTGGGATAAGGGCAGGAGAATGATGATGAAAGCATTTTTATTAAATACAATTTGTATTTTAATCTCTATTTAAGCTTTAAAATTTCTAGATTTATATAATCATACTCTTATTCTATAGTTATCATTTACATGAAAATTGATAAAATATATAATACTCAGCTATATAAAATTCATAACAGAAAGATTTCTGATTGTTTTTGTTATTATTTGTATAGGACTTATTATGTTTTATATAATTAGTAATAAATTATATCGTTATATTTTACAGACTGAAGAAGATTTACCGTATGAAGAAGAAATATTAAGAAATCCTTTTTCAGTTAAACACTGGCTTAGGTATATAGAACATAAAAAGTCAGCACCCAAACATGAAATAAATATGGTGTATGAGAGAGCTCTTAAAGAATTACCAGGATCTTTTAAACTTTGGTATAATTATCTTAAATTGAGAAGATCTCAAATTAGAGGTTTTTGCATTACAGACCCTGTTTATGAAGATGTCAATAACTGTTTTGAAAGATCACTTGTGTTTATGCATAAGATGCCAAGAATATGGATGGATTACTGTACTTTTTTAACAGATCAGTGTAAAATTACTATTACCAGAAAAGCATTTGATAGTGCATTAAGGGCTTTACCTATTACACAACATCACAGAATATGGCCTCTTTATCTAAATTTTTTAAAGAAACATAATATTGCAGAAACAGCTGTAAGAGTATTTAGAAGATATCTCAAACTGTGCCCAGAAGATACTGAAGAATATATTGATTATTTAATATCAATTGAAAAATTAGATGAGGCTGCAGTGAAATTGGCTCAACTTGTTAATAATGAAAATTTTCAGTCAAAACATGGAAAATCAAATCATCAACTTTGGAATGAACTGTGTGAACTAATATCTAAAAATCCAGATAAAATACATTCATTAAATGTTGATGCTATAATAAGAGGGGGACTGAGACGATATACTGATCAATTAGGACACCTGTGGAACTCATTAGCAGATTACTATGTAAGAAGTGGTTTATTTGAGAGAGCAAGAGATATATATGAAGAAGCTATACAGACAGTCACCACTGTAAGGGACTTTACCCAGGTTTTTGATGCCTATGCTCAGTTTGAAGAATTAAGTTTAAGCAAAAAAATGGAAGAAGTTGCGAAAAGAGTTAATCCTACTGAAGATGATGACATCGATTTAGAACTTAGACTTGCAAGGTTTGAATATTTAATGGAAAGAAGGTTGTTACTTCTTAATTCAGTCCTATTAAGGCAAAATCCACATAATGTAGCTGAATGGCATAAACGAATTAAACTATATGAAGGAAAACCTCATGAAATTATTGATACATACACAGAAGCAGTACAAACCGTGGATCCAAAATTAGCAGTGGGAAAACTTTACACCCTTTGGGTAGGTTTTGCTAAATTTTATGAAAGCAATGAACAAATTGATGATGCAAGGTTAATTTTTGAAAAAGCAACACAAGTTAATTATGCAAAGGTTGATGATTTAGCATCAGTCTGGTGTGAATGGGCAGAAATGGAAATAAAACATGAAAACTATGAAGAAGCCTTGAAATTGATGCAAAAAGCTACAGTATTACCTAGTAGAAAAGTTGCATATCATGATGATAATGAGACAGTTCAAATGCGATTATATAAATCATTAAAAGTGTGGTCTATGTATGCTGATTTAGAAGAAAGTTTTGGAACATACAAATCATGTAAGGCTGTCTATGACCACATTATCGATTTAAAAATAGCCACACCTCAAATAATAATTAATTATGGTTTATTTTTAGAAGAACATAATTATTTTGAAGAAGCTTTTAGAGCATATGAAAAAGGGATAGCTCTATTTAAATGGCCAAATGTATATGATATTTGGAACACATACTTAACAAAGTTTTTAAAGAGATATGGAGGAACAAAATTAGAGAGAGCTAGAGATCTATTTGAACAATGTTTGGAACATTGTCCACCAGAGTTTGCAAAATCAATATTTCTCCTATATGCTAAATTAGAAGAGGAACATGGTTTAGCTCGACATGCTATGTCTGTCTATGAACGTGCTACAACAGGTGTCTTACCTGAACAAATGTTTGAGATGTTTAATATTTATATTAAAAAAGCAGCAGAAATCTATGGGGTACCAAAAACACGACAAATTTATGAGAAAGCAATTGAAACTCTGCAAGATGGGAAAGCAAGAGAAATGTGCATCAGATTTGCAGAAATGGAAACACGACTTGGTGAAATTGACAGAGCTCGTGCAATATATGCACATTGCAGTCAAATGTGTGATCCACGAATTACAGCAGAATTTTGGAATACTTGGAAAGAATTCGAAGTTAGGCATGGTAATGAAGATACAATGCGAGAAATGCTTCGAATTAAGAGAAGTGTGCAAGCTACATACAATACCCAAGTAAATATGATGTCAGCTCAAATGTTAAGTTCTGCAGCACAAGCAGCAGGTACAGTATCTGATCTTGCTCCTGGAATGAAAGATGGAATGAGACTGTTAGAAGCTAAAGCTGCAGAAATGGCTGTTCAAAACAAAGGGAACATATTGTTTGTTAGGGGAGAAACTCAAGGTCTTAAGGAAGCTGACAAAGTTGTAAATCCAGATGAAATTGAAATAGATGGAGAGGAATCTGAAAATAGTGGGGATGAAGATGATGAAGAAGTGGCACCAGTACAGAAAAAAGAAATTCCTGCAGCTGTTTTTGGAGGTTTACTACCTGAAAAGGAATAATATTAAATTACAATCAAAATATCTGCAAATAATAAACAAGTTTAATTTATCAAGCATAGCAATAGTTTTTTTTATACAAATGCAGTTATCTATTTACAAAATCACAGACTTTTTTAAACTAATTATGTGCATCAACTCAAATTTCTTACCATTCAGTGTTGAAATTTGATATCAGCTTAATCTATTCAAAACTTATATCCTAATTGGCAGTATCAATTTTGAAATATCTGTGATATTTATTATTTACCACCAAATCTAATTTAAATTACGTATTTCTTTTCTCTCATATGATTTTTTGTAATGCATACCTTTAGCCAAATTAGATATTAGAGACATAAAATGTGACTGTGATGTGATCTTATTTTCAAATGATCTTATCTGTTTGCACCTAATGTAGATACTATGCTGTATATGATGTAGTAGATACTATTGATATCTGTCACACTTTATTAATGCAAATTTTGCAATTCACAATTCGTTTTTCTTGTACTGAATTAAAAATAAATTTGATGTTAATTAAAATTGGGAACAATATTATTTCACAAAAAAGAGAATAATTAAAAATTGGGATGAAATCATTCTCCACATTTCTTATTATTTATTATACAGAAACGTTAGCTTATATTCAAAAGTATGCAATTTTATCACATTTATTGTTTAGTATATTTTAGTACTTGAATAAAGTACATATCTTATAATAGTCACAACACATTTTTCAAATAAGAATTGCAACAATTTAATAGCTCCAAGCAAAGCGAAATAAATCTTAAATGATGTCTCTAGGTGGTGTAATAAAATGTAAGGAGTTTGAATACATGTTATGTTGCTCAGAATAGTTCAAGATACTTATATCATTATGAACACCCCCAAACATAATTAATTCGCCATTTCCTTTTACTAAAGAATACATGACTAGTTCTTCAGGAGCACCATGCATTTCACCAAGACGGGGGCATAACCATGACACATAATTCATAGAATTTCCATCCACTACAGTTGAAATATCCAAAACATGCATAGTCAAAGTATTTCTTTTAATTTTCTTAACAGCTGGTGGTCTTTGTTGTTGGTTTTCAGGTGGTGGCTCTAACCGATTTTCTAAATGAGCAATTTGCCTTTGATTAATGAGTTCATTTTCAGGTGCTATGTTATTTCCAGTTGAGTCACATGCAAATGCAGCCATCCTATATTTATTGGCTTCTTGTAACTGTCTAACAATTTTCATTCCTTTATTCTGTAAGTATAATTGAATAACATTATTTAAAAATCAAAAGATAATTATATAAGTTACATTACATACACAGATAAGTGAAACAAGCCACATTTTCAAAAATTTCACATCTAAGTGTTTGAGATATCTCATACTCTTATTTTTTTTAAACTATAAAGTTTTAAAGTGATTTCTGTAAATCCTACCTTATTCTTATTTCTTCTTAATGCAGTATCTTTCTTAGACACGTCAAGACCATTATAAGGTTGTTTAGATTCTCCACTAGATGAGGCAAAATTAGCTTGCAAGTTCATATTTTCATTGATAATTGCATTTTCCCCCTTGTCTTGTTCATTACTAGGCCCAGCAACTGGTTCATTTACAGAAAGTCTTTGTCTTGGCAAGACTCCACGTCGACCATTAATATTGTGATCTCTGTCTAATGGCCTCTGGAGGCTTTGCTCTACTCTTACTGACACTGGTGCTCCTTCAGCCCTACTTAGATTTGATAATCTAACAGCTGAGGTCACCATAGGTTTGGCACTATTCCAGCCATTTCTACTCCTACTAAGACTAACTACCTTATCTCCAACACGACAGGCAGGATTACACCATATATTAGCAGATGCCCATTCTTTATTTTTAACAGCTATTTCTTTCCACGTCCATGTAGGCCCTTTCATGGTGAGAATCCAGCAATCGCTATAAACAAAACGATTTTGCAAAGTTTGTACCCCTCCTAAGAGCATTAATCTATCACAATCTAGTCTAATAAGAGATTGGGCATAACGTGGGGAAGGTCTAGGCTTTGTAGTAGTTTGCTTCCTCCAATTACAACTTGATAGATTGAATACCCAAACATCGTTTGAACATTGAATTTGGAAGTTTTGTGCTGCTGACATAATCAAACCACCAAACACAACCATTTCATCTCCTCTAATGCAAGCCGAATGCCCTGCCATTGCAGGTGGAGGATTTGTTGCATTTATTAAGATCCATTTATTTGTTTTGATGCAATAAAAATGTATGTCATTAAACATGGTGACATTCTGATAATATTGTGAAAGAGAGGGATAAGTCCAGCCTCCAAAAACAATTAGGCAATCTTTATAGTTAACCATAGTTGTATATGCTTTAGGAACAGGATAAGTACCAGTTGCAAGGGGTCTAATCCATTGCCTTTTAGACAGATCAAATCTCCATAAATCATTGAATGATGTTGCATTAGTAGTACATCCTCCAAAGATATACATATTATTTTCAAGTATGCATGCTGAGTGTGAAAACCTTTTAGTAATTGTAGGTACTACATCAGTAGCTGCTACATTTTTCCAAAGTATATTGAAGTCACCAATAGCTTTTATTAATTTTATTGATGTTTTATGTAACACATCTAGAAAAAGAAAAAAAAATTAAATAACAGCCAAATATAGCAACAACCCAACAATATTATTGCAAATTTACCAATAAAAAATTTAAAGTGTGTTCTGAGTACTTCATAATTTACAATAAATTAAAAAACCATTTTCTAGCAACAACTGATTGATTAATATTGACATCTTAGATGTATCTTATCATCAGACTGAGTAAAAAAAATATTTACATCTCTTTAAAACTCATAATAGAGAATATCTCACTATATAAATATGTATGTTAATATATTTACATTTTTCAAAATCATTAAAAATGTTGAAGTTCATAGCATAGCATAAACAATTTTGTGCATTAGAAGCCTGCTGGATCTAAGCTGAAATATTCCGTATAGTAAAAAAGAACCCTTTTCCCTGATGTATAAATTTAATACATCCCATAATTCATTATATTTCACTGATGTCAACTTACTTTGAGCGCAATTACACCATCTCTTACAGACACTCATGCAATTTTGTAAATCTTTGTAAGGAGGTAAAAATCCTAGAATAAACTCTAAAACTTCATCGGGTAGGTCTTCAATTGTGACCTCTAATGTTTGCGATGTTTGGTGAAATTTCTCCATATTTTCAACTTTAATTTATTTCTACAATATTAATCATAATTTTGTAAAACTATATATCCTTATTTACATACAAAAGTAAGAAAATTTGATTCTTATTACCACACATAAATACAACTATATGATCCTAATAAACTCTTTTTTTTTTAATAAATTACGGAATATAAGACCGAAGAAAAATTATACTCAATGTTTTCATCAATGGGTCTGGTATGGTATGTCAAAAATTAATCGATTATCACGACAATTGATTTTTAATAATCGATTATTGCTATATTATAAATCGATTAAAAAACCGATTATATTGATTATCCTCTCTAACTCTCTTTTTTCTTGTTTTTTAAGATAAGATATGCGTTATTGGATGTAACCAATGTAGCCAAACTATATATTTAAATCCAATTTTGCAAACAGCATATGTTATTTTTTGTTCCTACTTGTCTATAAACCATAGTGATTGTTTTAGTTAGAAACTATATTTTATAACTACAGCATATGCATATACAAATAATTGCACAAAAGGTGGCTTAATGCTTTAAGCTTTATGTCCCAGCAACATTCAGGAGTAAATAATTTATTCTGATTAAAATTTATAAAGACACCTTTTCAAATTGCAGAACCTTTTTTTATTAATAATCGATTTTGTCGATCCGAGTTAATTATTTTTTTTAATCGATTTTCCATTACAAGTGACATCCCTACTAGGGTACACTTTCTTTCTTTTTTTAAATTACTCGTATTAACAGCTTGGAATCCAGTTCTTTAAAGCTTAAATATATTTTTTTTATTTTTCTTTAGAATTAAGATAACAAATATTTTTTTTCATCAAATTTACTTTAGTAAACAGTACCTACCCTTCTTTGGTCCACATTATTTTTTGCGATAATAAGAATAAATGTAAGTAATTTTGAATGCTTTCTTTTAAAGTTTCTTGTTATCATAATGAAAGATGAAAACAAATTTGAAACCTTTATTACTAAATTACTTTATACACCCTAAATTTTATCTTGTTACATTACCTATTGTTGATTAACAGTTACCAAAATTTATTGAATACTTTGTTTTTTACTGTATATCTTATAAGTTCCAGAATATCTTACTTTGCTCTTTAGTAGGTAGTCTTGAGAGCTGTGATAGCCTAGCGGTGAGACCGTGCGACTCTTTCAAGCAGAACACGAGTTCAAACCCGGGCTGGCACCAATGAGTTTTTCTATTAAAACTCATGTGTCCAATTGGTAATTGCAATTTATCTCACGCTTTTCGGTGAAGGAAAACATCGTGAGGAAACCTGCATATCTCTAGAGAATTCTGGAGATATGTGTAACTTACCAATCCGCATTGGAGGAGCGTGGTAGGTCTTAGCTCCAACCCTTCTCTCCAGAAACGGAGAGAGGAAGCCTTTTCCCAGCAGTGGGATTGTAACAGGCTGCTACTTTGCTTTTACTTTTAGGTAGTCTTAGTTCCCTCTGCATAATGAAGTTTTATGAAAATTGTAACTATATGAAGGTTCTTAAAAAATCCCAGGATTCCAGGCTATCAATAAAACTGATAATAAAAAAAACCATCTCTATAGTATATCTGTATTAGAGACCGGGAATATTTAATTTTATGAGGTTATTTTGATATGTAACTATAACAGTATTACTAATTTCTTAAAAGTGAATGGAAAAATATTTTTTAAGTTGAACTGTAATTCACAGTTTTGTTTAATAAGTATTATGCAAGTTCTTCTTGTTTTGACAGATAACCTTAGCACAGTTAATCAGCTGCTTAAAAAATTGTGGGAATAACTTTTATATAGACATTGTGTAGTGTAAATAGCATAAAATGCAGCATTTGATACAAGCAAGGCCTATAGTAGAAAAATTAAGACAATTTCAACAAGTTTTATCATACAGAATTCAGCTGACAACGTCCCAAAAGGTAATTTTATCTGCACATCTCAAAGATTGGATTTTAAAGTTTAGTTATTGGAAACGTTAAATAAAGTGTTAAATAACTTTATTATTATACCTATAGTGTGAACTATCGACATTTCTGTGCCATTTATGTTGAAAAAACTATTATTATTGAAATTATAGTCAAAAACTTACCAAATTTATCTTGACCTATGAACTTATTGTAATAGATTAATACATACACATTTGATCTTGTGGTGTATATTAATAAGAAGAACTGTATTGTAAATTTATTGTACATATACATGTTCTGTATAATATATATGGTATTTCTTAAAAAAAATCTAATTCAACTCTGAATTGAATAACCTTTAAAAATAATTATTATTTTAGTCTTATGATCTTCATCACAGGGGCTTTTCCTTTTGAGAGAGTTGATATTGGCTATTATATAAAGAGAGTTTTAAAGGTCTATTCATCTTCAATCTGAAATTCTGCACTCTAAAAATAATATATTACTTATTTCTGCAAAATTTTCAATTCATATAATTTTCCTAATTTCAGGTGGTATTATGGAGCTTAGGCGTTGTAGGGACAAGTGCTGTTGTAATTGGGGTACTTTCAAGATATCTAGCAAGAAGAAGAGCAAAACCAATATTTAATCCTAGAATACAGAGAGCCATTAATAAGCGACTGTCAAGGATGAGAAGTCCTAATGGAGGTATTTTTTTTTCATTTGGAAAAATCCTTAAATGTAATATTCATTTCATTAAATTATATTATATTATCATTTCATTAAATATTTCATTAAAACTATAATAAATTATTTTAGGTATGGGATCTGTTGCCAGTAGTGGAGGACGTAGTAGTCCTCTGGGTTTTAGTGAAAGACTGTCACTGGCTTCTGGGTCTGTTGGCTCTGGTGGTGGTGATGCTGCGCCCCTCTCACCTCAGCAACTTGGTGTTATGGGTAAGTTCACTTCATTTATAATCATTACAGCATCATCTATTGTTTGGAACCAAAATATTAAAATATTTATAAAATCGATTTAGTATAACTAAAGAAGATATGTTTTTTGGCTTATTTTACTTATATGAAATGATTATGTATATAAATATTTTATCATTCATATTGGGTTATGGCAAAATTTTCACAGCGCCATCTATTATTGAGTATCAAAACTACGTACTAAACATTACTTAAGTAGTTAAGACCCTGCTCAACAGATGACATCTACTAATATGTGTTATATTTTAGTCATAAGTTTTTCGATATAAAGAGGTTCGCCTCGAGGCCTGTACTCCACGTACCCTCAAGCGTATGTGAGTTGAACCCTGCTGCTGCTGCTTCTTTTTGATATACCTATAAAATATACGAATTAAAACGTTAGTTTTTCAGATATTTATTTTATTTTGCATTTATGACTTGGTCTTCGATTTTTCTTAACCGATGTCTAAAAATTTCTGTACATTTTGTATTTTTTAAATATGTATTTAATTTTGTAGACAATTAAAATAGTTGCGTAACAAAGAAACTCCGTAATTTATCTTAGGTAGCTTTGCAGACGTGTCATATTATTAAAATAAGAACAAATTTTCACAATTATGGCTGTCACGAGGAATGATGACTTACGGTACTCTTGAATTGGAGGTCACATCAATGTTCGGGTCACGATACTTACTAAATTACTTTTTGTTTATTACAGACGTATAGATCATATACAGATAATTTTCTATTCAAAGTTTTTGGAACATAAAAATATTATTAATGCAAGCAAATTACTATTATAAATTAACTTTATTTCATAGAAAACTACAAAAATTTGTCAAAATTTATAATACCGGTCAAGAGAGGACGCATATTATTTTTAAAGTATTATTGGGAAACAGACGTAGTAAGAAAATTAATTTAGTTTTCGTATTTTTATATCTTTAACATTATAATGGACATTACCTTCTTATAGTTTGCACATAAAAACCTGAAATAGGATCTTTTTTATACATTTGACAAGCAAGTTGTAGTCGTGCAGTCTAGTTTTACTTTTATTAAGTTTCGTTCCAGAATAATAAAATATATTTTTAAGATTTAGGCGCTTTTTGATCTTGTAACAATTTAAAAAATAATATAAATGTGGCCATCATCAATTACACTCTACATAAGAAATAAAGATAAAGCAGTTATTTTAAGTATGTATAAAAATAGGCGATCCTCAATAATTTTAAACATTCTCGTGACATTCGAAGTTCTTTTTTTTTATACAGGAAAAAACCCCTTATGGGTACCACCGCCCGACGGGGACAGGCGGTGGTTATGTCGGACTCGCACCGACTAAAACGACCTGTATGCTCCACCATGCTACCGATGGCGGGGGCAGGGTACCTTATTTGACCCCATCCCCACCAGCAGCAACTCTGATCCCAGAATCACCTCCTCTGGGTAGGGACCCCTCAAAAGAGAAGCCCCCCTCCGCTAACCGGTGCATCGGGAGCACCAGACGCACCGACCGCCTCGGGGACGTTATAAGGAGGGCGATCCGAAGTTCTTATGGTAATATATGTGAAAAACTCCCGGGCAATATAAAAAAAATCCCAATACTAGTTTAGGGAAGGCTATTACTAAAAGTCAATAACGTTTTCTTACTTTTATTTAATTAAGTATTATCTCTTTTTAGTTTAATTGTGCTATATTGTGTAATTAAGAAAATAAGTATATGGTGCACAATGTAGGACACAAAAACATAGGCTGTTATATAAATATCTTTGATACATGGGCACTGGAGCAAAAGATACATTTTCTGTGACGAACCCCCTTTATATCTTTAGTCTTTAAGAATAAACAATCCCAATATTGCAATAAATTACACTATACATACTACTATATATATATATATATACTATATATATTTACTTATGCAATTAAATTTACTTTAATTGCATATACATTTAATTATTGAACCTCAAAACCGATCATAAACAGAATTTTTTACTATTATTAATAGTTTTGTCACCTTGATATATCCCAGTGAATATTCTTGCATGAATTTTTATTAAATTTGCAAATAATAGTCAATGGTTTTAACTTGCGTCTTCTTATAAGAGAGTCGACCAGTACTATACTATAAAAATGCCTTATTGAATTTGTAATCTTTTATTTATTAAAAAACTAGCTGTCCACTCGTTGCTGCGGTTTAGTCTGGGTTCGCATTCTCCTCGAAACAGAACTCAACGGTAAAAAAAATTCTCCAAACTTTAAGGGAGCATCCGCCGAGTCATTCTAAGATTGTCTGAAAATTTTATTAAAATCGGTCCTGCCGTTTCGCTGTCTATAAAGAACATACAGACAAACATTAATTTTTATATATTAGAGAAGATGACCTTTATCAATCCCATATACTCGTTCTTAGGAAATTTTCTTAATAACTATATATTAGAAGTTTCATGTTTTTTTTTCCAAGGCCATTTATATTAGATCATTCGAACACGTGTAATGTGGCTCGTTGGTCTAGGGGTATGATTCTCGCTTTGGGTGCGAGAGGTCCCGGGTTCAAATCCCGGACGAGCCCATTTTTTTTAATTTAAATTTTTAATGTTCATTAAACTATATCCCTAAAACGTTTGAGTAATTGAAAAATTTAAATATTTGGTAAATTTGTAACTATTCTATGTAATGTATAATTTAATTTAAAGTCCATAATATATTATCAACCTTAAGGTGAGAGAATTGTCACAAGTTTGGTGTTTTTGTAAAATATTATTTACTAGGGCACAATATTTTTTTATGAGCTATACTTCCCTCTTATATATTCCCTACTTATATCTGGGTCTCATTGTGAAAGAGCCATATCTCTCCATGAATCGTTTTATTAGCATAAATATGTGATATAAATATTATATCGTATTAAGATTATCAACAGGTTTTACCAATGACAATAAAGAAAACTGCCGAGAATATATTAAAATAATAAGTAATACCTAAAACAGAACTATAAAGAGTTCATTACAAATAAGCACGTTTTGTATTTCAAACATCATTCAAAGTAAATCGATCGATCGGTTTTTCCTTTTAAGTAGAAGTAAATGAGTTTTTTTTGCTGACTAATATCACATTTTTTTTATTCAGTAAAGTTCTTGTTTTTCCGGCACGCGATTCTTGTACAAACACTATTGCAGCCCCTAAGACAATGGAACCCATAGGTTTCTTGGAAAAAGTACATTACAAAATATATAAATTTTTACAACCACAGACCCAAAGAAAGGAAGGATGTGTTTACTCCAGATTCTCACCGGCTAAATACTGAATCCGCTCCACCTCACTGCTAGTGGTATAGACACGTCGACTTTGTATGCCCTATGGGATTGCGGATAGAGTCTTTCTTGACAGAAGCTGCTCCTATAAATATAATACCAGTAAAAGCCTACCCCATACGATCCATTATTGTTAATTTATAGATTCTGTAAACTTTGCAGTTTACTGTTCCACAAACACATAAACTAGTGTTTGCTTTGTCAACACGATTAAAAGTAGGTCAGTCATGAAACCGCCTTACGTACGGAATTGTGGTTACTTCGTATCTGTTAACTTTCCTATTTTTCAGGCATAAGAGCCATATATTTTAATTCATACTTTACACATACTAAAAAAAGAAGGTATTCCAAATATAGTCATTTCTGTGTTGCCAGGTGCTAAAAAAATTTTGTTCAGAAATAGTACCATTCAAATTTAAATGCAGAATATTATTAATTCAAGTAAACTTGTAAACAAGTGCTTTTGAATCGCCAACTTTACTGCTGGTTCGGTAAGCTATTCCTGCCGAGAAGAGCTAGCAAGAAACTCGGCGGTTGCTCTTTTTAAAATATAAATCTTATAACTAGTTACGTTTAGTCATTAATGTCTTGTACAGGGTAGCAAGTGTAGGAAGTGCAGCTATATCCACACATCCTTATCCTTATCCTTACATCAAAGTAATCCTGAACAGTATAGTAGGCTTTCTGTATCAGCCTCATTTTAACAGTAAATTACACTTACATTAGGCAGAATATTACTGTTAAAAAGTTTTTTCGTGTGCTTTCTTTTTTATTTTCTTTGCATATACATTTTTACATAAACATTCTTGTTATCTGTTACCGTTATTATCACTTAAATGTGATAATTATTTTTTCCTCTTTGCATACGCTTTCGTTTCATTTGTACCTGATTGCGAATGATAGAAGACATCTTTAATGTAAAAACTTACGTTTTTACAAATATGGCCTGGAGAAAAGAGTTGTATTATGTAGGTTACGCGACGACTATTGGCACGTATAATGCAAGCAACGTAGGTATATAAAATACCATGACGTCTAAAGAGGTAATTCCCTTTTAAAGTTCTTAGCACGTTGTGTCCTAAAAACAAAGATGAGTATGCGTCGGCCGTAGTCTTTGATAAGACAAGCTATTAGACTTGAATAGGAGTCCTTAATGCCCAGCTAGATAACTATATTCCTGTACTATAGAATAATGTACATACATATATTGACCACGATACTTAATATAGAAAATTCTTGTCCATTGGAACAGAATTTACTGTATAAAAAAATCGTCTTCTAACTGAAACCCAACAATAAAACGGGAACGGTCCGAGTTGAAATTTTTTGATTAAACTATGGTAAATAGATTATAGTTGCTCTTCTCACACTTATTTCTCTATGGTTCTCTCAGTGAATATATACAATCCAAAGCATCATAAACAGAACAAATAAAATTCTATTGAATTACGCATATTTTTTATTACCTTGAACGAATTATTTGTTCCGATTTTGTTTTTATGAAAACGTACATATTATTAATTCATTTTAGATTGACTACACACACTTTTTGTCTACTTCCAAAATACTATATTAGCCACCAAATTAACTTTGCCTATTTTGAATTTAGAAAGCGTGGAACACAGAAGAAATAACTTTTATTTTAAAAAGATTCTAACATATATATACAAAATCTGTTTCATATGTAAATATATGTGAAAACTTTATTACAATTTAGATATTCAACCTTACAATAATATTTTAGGACAATAATATTTTACTTTAATAGACTTTTCGGAAATATTTTAATCGATATGTATATCATGAATATATTCCTATAGTTCTTATAAAACAAAGTCCCCCAGAAGCTGTTTGTTTGTATGTAATCGATTTTCTCAAAATCTACTAAACGGATTTTAGGACGGTACTTACTAATAGGTAGTGCAATTCTTCCAGAAGGTTTAGGTTAACGGTACATCACGTTTTTACGTAAATTGTGTTGAACAGAAGCTGTGATAGCCTAGCGGTGAGACCGTGCGACTCTCTAGAGACGACATGGGTTCAAACCCCGGGCAGGCATCAATGAGTTTTTGTATTAAAACTTAAGTGTCTAATTGATAATTGCAATTTATCACACGCTTTTCGGTGAAGGAAAACATCGTGAGGAAACCTGCATATCTCTAGAGAATTCTAGGGATATGTGTAACCTACCAATCCGCATTGGATAGCACCTACCACGCTATTGCGTGGTAGGTCTTAGCTCCAATCCTTCTCTCCAAAATCGGAGAGAGGAGGCCTTAGCCCAGCATAGTAACAGGCCGTTACTTTAAATTTTTTTTTTGTGTTGAAGAGATCACGCAGTTGTAAAAAAACTTGTCTGCTGGGACCTTTACTAGGGTGCGTCGCATTTATAAAGAGACATACACTAAAGTAATGTACTAAAGAATTGTAGATCTACAAGAATAGTACTAAAAAGTTCAGGACACTTTGTCTCTATCTCTTATGGTTAACTCACAGTAACTACTTTTATGTTCAATATTTCAATTAAATACACCGATTACAACGCGAGCAAAGCCGGCAAGTACAGTTAGTTTTATATAAAAAAGATAGATATTATGAAGAGAACGTTTTTCTTTCGTTACATAATTTATCTCCGACCCAAGTGATAAAGAGATAAGACGTGTTTCCAATCATAATAAAAAACAAGTACGATGCTTTGAGTTAGTAATAATTTATTCATTCTGAGATATGAGTAGACAAAGGTTGTAGTTTTTTTTGGATTTTTTATGCAAAATTCTAAACCTTTCATAGTAATATGAAATTTTGCTGGTTTGAGGTTTATGTGATATTAATTATACTACTGTACGACAGATGGCGGTATTAATTTCGTAAAAGCCAATAGATATCTGTTTTTCTTTTATTTATATGTTTTTGTATGTAATTATATCAAATAAAAATCGGTGCTTAATTTTCTAAACAGAAAATTAAATGTGTAAAATGAAAGTTAAGTCTGTACTGTTTCACGTTTTCAAACTACTTAGTACCGGCTCGTTGGTCTAGGGGTATGATTTTCGCTTAGGGTGCGAGAGGTCCCGGGTTCAAATCCCGGACGAGCCCAATCACTTTTTTTTATTTTTTATCACATAATTTTTTTAATAAACTTTTTTCGAAAGATCTGTTACTTACTTGCTTTATGCATAATAATTTCTTCATTTAGATTTCCACTAGCCTGAATACGTAGGTTTACTGATTTCTTTGATTACAACGGTTTTCAAAAATAAGAGAATCCGCCGAGGTGAAAACAACCCTTTCTTTACGATCGTCTCCCCCAGCATACTAGGAAATAATTAAAGAGCCAGCCCTAGCTTTGAGCTAGCTTGAGCTCAAATGCCTTCACAAAGGGAACTGAATGCACCTCGGGTGAAAATGATTGCCCGCTATTTACACAGGGTTTTTTTTTGCTCAGATTTACGGCTTGGAAAATTTTTGAATCCTCGCAAACGTTTTGAGTATCGTCGCCTCGAGATTAAAAAGCACGTTACAAATATTATTGTTTTCAATCTTCGTATGTAAAGATACGTTACGTATGTTAGTATAACTATATGTAGGTACTAATAATTTATTAATAGTATGAAATATTCGACTGGCTTTGAGCTCCGCGGGTCGTAGGTTCGATTCCCGCCGAGTGCCAAAATTTTCTATAAACAATTTGCTGGTTCTTCGAGCCTAGGTTTGTATTTAGGTATGAATGTATTAAAATGGACTATTTTTTTAATGAGCTCGAAGTTAAAATTTAAATAAATGTATCCAGAAGCAGTTCAGCTTCACTATGGCTCAGCTGAAGCTGTAAAAGCCCAGCGGTGACATCGTGCGACACTTTGATCAGGCCACAGGTTCAAATCTGTGGCAGGCACCAATGAGTTTTTTGTTGAAACTTATCTGTTTAATTTTTAAGTGCAATTTATCATACTTTTTTCGTTGAAGGAAAACATCGTGAGGAAACCTGCTTATAATTAGAGAATTCTGAATTATATTACCTACCGATCTGCATTGGAGCAGCATAGTTGGTCTTAGCTTACGTCCTTTACTTCACAAAAACGGAGTAAGGAAGCCTATGGTCAGCAGTGTATCCCACTGCTGACCAACAGGCTGCAACATGTTGTTTCTCCTTTTAACAAATAAATGTATAGACTAGGTTTAAATGAAAATTAACTTACTTAAATTAACTACTGCGTGTTAGATGTCTAGTAAACAGTTCTCTACGGTAGCCTATGGCGCCTTGTTATAGATGTAACCCTCCCCGAACTTTCATATTCATCAATGTAATTTGAATCGATGAGTGTTGGGCTACTACGGTGTTCTATTTTTTTTAATTTGCAAATTAATTTAATAAATAATAAATTAATAAAGTCTGCAACTACGGTTTGAAGTTTAATTAATTAATTGAATTTTCGAAATTAATCTCAATTACACAGTTCGGTGTTATGAAATGTGAACATTCTGCGTTTTGGAAATTATTTGTTGTAAATTGATATATTTTCTTAACTTGGTGACAAATGTAAATTATTCAATTGAAATATATAATATATAAATTATTTAATTAATACAGAAAATTATCACACTCAAAGTATAGACCCATAGCCGAATGATTTATTCCTTCAGTCCAAAACCAAATTAGTTCAACGATCGCTTTTAAGTGTGATTACATATTATATAACTATGTTCAATACCCAATGTAGCTATAAATAGAAGTACCTATAACTTTCTGTATATGGGATAGCATAAAAAACATTTCATCGCGGCGAGTCGACACTTGTTGACAGATTGACAGCATTTATAAGCCAGTAGACAGTATATTTAGTATTTGAATCTCGTTACTGTACACGCGGAAGAATCTGTTGATCGCTTTACAACAAATGAAATTTGGTTTATTTTCATACAACGGAAACTAATATTTAATTAAATAATTACTTAGATAATTTTGCCTTCTTTCACGTGTAAACGGAGCAATGGATCAATGTAATTTTTTTATGAATATGTAAAAAGTAGAACAAAGGTACCAAATACCTTTATACTAAAGTTCGAGTAGACAAGTCACAATTAGTAGTATCACTATAGCAATGTAGACTGTTACATATATTTAGCAACAAACCGGGTTCATTGCCTCGGTGCGTCGCATTACGAATACTCAAATACGCCAAAAACTGTTATTTCGGAACATTGAAGGAATGTTTAAAAAACGAATTCAAAAACTAGTTCAGTTTATAAGGAAATGTATATTTCAGTTAGAGTTGCACATTATCCTACTACATATATTATTTCGGTATTATTTTCAATCACGTGGAAACGGAATAATTATCTCAGATGAATTTTAGCACTCTTTAATAACCTTAATTAGCATATATTTAGAACACTCTTCTCAATACAACAGTATACGCAGCGCGAACCTTTTATAAAGCTACGTTTGCATAGGCCTTGTAAAGGACTATTAGTTTGCAGTAAAATGATTTATTTTATAGCTGGCTGAGGAGAGTGGACCAATTGAAACGCACCCTACTTCACGCTTGTAAATGTCAGAGCCATGAACTTTAAGATCGACGCTGACATTATTCCAAATGGAATATTCAACTATAAATGAGTCCCCATTGTTTCTCAGGGACGCACACAAGGAGAGCTCTGATAATATGTCTGTTGCCAACTAAAAATCTTTCTATGTATTCGTGTTCGATATATTTATAGTATTACAACAGTTTCTAATCGCGACTTCTTTTACTTTAACCTCAGTATCGTGTTAAAAATTGGCTATGTAATATACGAGCTCTATAACTATGTCCATCATATCGTTTAGATAATCGTCATCATTTAGATAATAAATGAAATTGGTTGAATATTGAAGCAATGTAAATTGAGAATCAAATTAATTGTAATATCACGAAAACGTGACCGGTATATAAACTCGTAGGTTAAAAATAATTTTATTGCTCCGTGAAATAGTTTTTAAGTTTTCAAGAGAAAAATACTGTATGATGCGTATTCAATTGAATTGCTTTCTAAGTAAACATAAAATATTACTCTTTTTTACTATTCCGTCATCATCATCCTCCTGCCTTTATCCCACTCTAAGTGGTGTCGGCACAATATTTACAAACATGCTGTCACATGATTTGGCTACGTATTTTACGACCGGCCGCCTGCCTGACGTCAACTTACCATAGTCGTATTTTACGACCCGTCGGTAAGAAAGAGGGTGACCTATTCTTCTCAACCGGATACCACACGGTGGGTCAACTTACCTTAGTCGCCTTTTACGACACCTCGGTAAGTAATGAGGGTGGTCTATTCTACTCAGCCGGATACCACACGGCGGTTTTTCACTATTCCGTGTAATGCTAAAATTCAATTTAAGTTTGCAAGAAGTTAGGAAAAGTTAGGAGTTGTTAGTTGTAGTCGGTTACGTCATTGCAAACATTTTTTCTTCTTTTTTTTATATAATTATGTATGTGCAATAAATAAATAAAAAAATACAAACAATAATTAAAATAATTGCCATGGTTAAGTCATTACTTATTATTTTGCCATACTAGACACAAATAAGGAGGATTGGAAATTCCTATGTTTGTTATTATCACATGGGTAATAAACAAATATATTGATATCGTCAATTATCATTTTATTATTACATGCTTTTTATAGTTTGAAAGCCAATTATAATAGTGGAAATTTTGAAATCATGCTTTTAACACATTACATCAATTCCATATAGAATAATGTTGTAAACCTACCTTATTCCACGAAATACTATAAAATAGAAAAAGAGCTGTGATAGCCCAGCGGTGAGACCATGCGACTTTTGAGGGGCACACGAATTCAAACTCGGGCAGGCACCAATGAGTATTTCCATTTAAACTCATGTGTCTAATTGATAATTGCAATTAATCACACGCTTTTCGGTGAAGGAAAACATCGTGAGGAAACCTGCATATTTCTAGAGAATTCTGGAGATATGTGTAACCTACCAATCCGCATTGGAGCAGTGTGGTAGGTCTTAGCTCCAACCTTTCTCTCCAGAAACGGAGAGAGGAGGCCTATTCCCAGCAGTGGGATTGTAACAGGCCGCTATTTTACTATAAAATAGCCAGTTTTGACGTCCTGCTACGACGCTGTATTTTTAAAAAACCTTTCATTTTATAACTACCTCGTGACTTCGTTTTCGTAGAATTTTAGTGACCTACAAGGTTAAATCTGTCTCTATAATAAAGTTCAATATCGCTTCAGCGTCTTGCATACTTACTTATTCATGCTATTGATATGGATTTCGTTAATACAATTTATAAAAGATTTTAATCACAGTCCTTTATTCTTAACTATCAGATGTTGCCACGCGATGCAAGTGCTCTGTTTTCGACTTCCCTCCTAATATTTTGCGATAACTTTTAAGCTATTCATTAAAATTATATTGTGTTGTCTCTTAATTTATTTAATTAAAGTATTTAAGCTTATAAGAATTATACCTATAATTAGTCATCTTCCTGCCATTATCCCACTCCAATTGGGGTCGGCACAGCACGTTACAAACATGTTGTCATATGATTTGGCCACGTATTTTACGACCGGCCGCCTACCCGACGTCAACTTACCTTAGTCGTATTTTACGACCCCTCGGTAAGAAAGAGTCGGTAAAAACCTATAATTAGTACGAGACAATAATCCTGGAATTTATATACAGAGTTGTCATTCAAAAGATTCATGTTTGCCATTGCGGTCATTTTTATACCTTTACAAAGGACTGAAATATATATACTATGCAGTTTTGTTTTATCTCCATTACATTTACACAGTGTTTTCGATGATACCTGTCAGCTGATTGAATTTTTTCGATTAATTTTGATTCGACATTAATTCAATTTAATTGGAAATTATTAATAAAAAACACAATTATAGTTACACTTTAATGATTGAAAACAAATCTTACATAGAACATCACAATTATGCTTCGCAAACAATCTTGGTTTTGAGATTCCTAAATAAATATAAAACTTTTATAAAGGGCTGTTTATAAGCTATTTAATATTTTTGCGACATAAAATATGTACGAGGAAATAAAGGTTTTTTTTAACTCAGACTGCTTGGTGCTTGAACATTATCCATTGACGACGAGAATAAAAGTTATAAACGAGTCTAATCTAGTTTTGTTGATAAGATGGAGGAAACGCCAGCAGGGTCTAAGGCCGCTATTTCACTATTGTTTCTGGATAAACAGTAGTAGTTAGGCGCGTTCCTTTTACATAGTGACAGTTTCTTTCAGTAGGTGTATGACGCGATCGTCGGATGCGCTCTGTGTAATCGCTGATCAAGCGCCAGTGGTAGGCACACGGTTAAAAAGCGCTAATGGTATAGTGGCCTTAGACGCTGAAAAATCGAAGGCAAGGGCTACTGTTTCGTTTTCAATAATGAAAGTAGATACAGATAGACATAATTTGATTAAGCAATCAATCATACAAGGAGACGTCGTCAATGGACGCGACTACGTTCAAATCTTGCAAATGGTATAAAGGGCTCTTATGTTGTTTGTACCGTTATCTAATTGTTTACATCAATCTCTTTTTATTTGCAATCCTTCCAATGGTCAATCTATTTTGATAGTGTGATTATAACAATGAATGCGTCCTATAAATGTGTTACGTTTGCGCAGTTCCGCAGTCTCTTCCGTCATGGTTTTTAATTTTTTAATCTTATTTAAAGTGAATCATAATTCTCGGATTTCATCATACAATGTAACCTATTATAAAATAGCTCATATAAGCTAAGATTATATTTTCCATCAAGCATTTATGTGATGGATTTACACATTTAATAACTTTATTTAGAATACACTTCAATGATATCTTTAATAATTTATAAATCTTACATGATAATGTTATACTAGGTGGGATATTGATCTTTACAATATGTTAATTATGAGATTCGGAGTAAATCACATATAACAAAGTTTTTTTGTGTTATGACAATGAATGGACACGTGATTTAACGGAAATAATTATACTACCATGTACGATATATCAACTTAGGCGTAGCGTTATATCAATATAATTCTAACATTGACAGTTCTTAGGCTAAACGCACAGTAATGACTTAATGACAATATGACCCTTTTAAATTCTGTAAAATACACAGATTTTGATCTAATTTTATATGAATGGTCGGAAAATAAGAATTGTTATTAAATGGTTGCAACTTTTGACGAAAAGGAGTCATATAAGAGTACAAATCATTAATATGCAACTAGCCTAATTTGTGTCCATACAAAAATATTCATTCTGTTCACGTTCACAAAACACAGCTAAGCATATCATAACACTTATCATAAACTAATTTCTCGCTAATTGGTGTATTTATATACTTATATAACAGGAAGCTACTGTATTCAATAATCGCATATATAATATTAGGTAAACTTTAAAGAAAATGTAACTTTGGTAGTAACAAAGTTATAATAATATAAATCTTCCACAATAATACATATTCGGGACCTAAGTGTAATTTTTTCACATAACCTAAAACAAATAAATTATCAGCTACCGCTAAAGGCTTAATAATCATAATATCTTTAATTCTGGCTTTAAAACTCTTGTCACTTACAACTAAAAATAACAATTAAAAGAAAATACACAAAACTAGAAAAAGAGGTACTGAAAAATTTGTAACGTAAATAATACATGTTATTTCTTCTATGGCCAGCTGCCCCTTGGCCCATAGACCAGTGATCTTAAAAATAACGCTTCAATTGTTATTTATTTTGCAGCAGATACTTGAGGTGTTATAAAAATATATAATCTTGTTAGGGTTGTTTAGCTATTCGCTAATTTCTTAACTCACCCACTTAATATGTAAAATACATAAAACGTGCTTAAGTCTGTGTCATGCGAAACCAGTGAAGGTATATTTTTAAAACATAGATTGTGTACTACCTTTGTAATTTTCTAGATAAAAGTCACTTCGAATTCACTGATTTAATTTGAATTATCCAAATAATATACAGAATCAGTTGTTACATTACAGAAAGCCATAGTGTAAAGTAATAATAATATTATTCCCGTTTTATTAACAAAATAACATTATCATCACTTCAAATTATTCAGACAAATCAGTTAGTGTCAATTTCAAGGTACAAGTGTGTACAGTATATTATTAACAAATATTGTGAGAAAAAATTTAGATTGTTGTGTTAAAATAGAATGTTATTGTTATTAATAATATGTTCCACTCCTAACTCAGAAACAAATATAACCAGTGCATCTTCTGCAATGAAAAGATCGCATGTTGTCGCTCTGCGACTTTATCATTCTCATCTCCTTCTATTTACAAAATCTATATACAATAGTTTGTTTTGGGACTGTCATTTATACAATTGGAATGAAAATATTTAACAGGAATGTCTTGTTCAAACAAAAACGTTTCTTTATTTACAAAATGTCCGTAGAAGTCAATATTCGTGGACAATAAACAAATGCGTTAAGCATAGTTGCCTTAACATCTCTAATAACGACAAGCAACTACAGAGTCAGTGATATTATATTCTTTTTATTTACAAGGTAAGCTGTTTGTTTTTGAATATATTTTATAGCAAAAGGGCAAAAATCGGCACAAATAAAGTAAAGCTTATAATCCTGGTGTTGGCTCCGTTATCCGGTTTGCTGCCGAGGCCTCCGACTACGGAACGATTAATGTCCTCCTTAACTGGGGGCGCTTTTACCATGTCTTCAATATTATCAACCGATATGTCGTTACTATCCATTATCATACCAACATCGTCCTTTTTGAAAGATGATTGCGGCGCTTGTGTAGGTGCTTGTGTCGTTGTTGTAGTGGTTGTTGTAGTAGTTGTTGTTGTCGTTGTCGTTGTAGGCACAAGCGTATTATTAACTGTGTAGTAAATTTCACCATATACGGCTTCAACTTCGACCGTATTCTCAATTCTTTCTCCTCTCATTAGTCTCGATCGCGCATTGTGATCTTTGTAGAAAGTTACTAATTTCGCAGTGTATTGCACGTCGCGGTCTGTATTATTCCCTCTAAAAGTAACGTTGCACGCTGTCCCAGGCTCCAGATATTTTTCCAATTTATACAGTTCTTTTCTTTCCTCAGTAAATGGATTTGCCCATTCTATTTGTGGTAATAGTGTTCCGTCACTCATTTCTATTGTAGTATTCAAACCAATAGCGATGCCATGACCGTGACCCCACGACAGAGTATAATTATATCTGTACTCTATTTCTGTAGTAACAGTAGCGCCAACGTCCCCATCGTTTCTCAAAATTCGTTCTTCATATATTTGAGGGTCCATTTGCCTTTCGTGTTGTGTTGCTACATCTAATTCAACTTTTTCAAGTTCGTATTTGACGGGTTCAATTTCTAATAAAATCTCTCCACTGTTTTCCTCCAATTCATTATTTTGTTCATCAAAAGTAATCAAATGCCCGACGGTACTTTCATAGATGATTCTTCCAATATTGTACGAAAATCCATTATTGGCTTTCATACGGCCTATGAAAACGGAATCAACGGATGAATCCACAACCACTCCGCCACTGGGTTTCGAGTTGAATTTATACCATGAATTCCAGATTATTAATGAAGCGTTTTCAATATTTTCTAGTACTTCGAAGACATTATAGCTCTTAGTTCCGGATACAGCACAAGATGTGTAATCAGGTCTAAGTTGCCCCAGAAGCATATCACCTTCATGTCGCGCTCTGCACAAGTAAATAGGACCTAAAAATATATATATTATTAATTAGGGTATTACTCCCTTATAAATATATTTATATTATATTATAACCAGCTGACCGGGCAAACTTTGTTTTGGCATTTAAATTATTTACAGGGAATTTCTAGTGTACATTATAAAAAAATATATTTCCGTCCAAAACAAAAAAAAAAGAGTGGTCAGAGAATTTTATTTATTACTTTAGGATTATAATAGATTTCGATTTGTACCTTGTTGAGATTCTGCTCCAACGACATAGTTTTCCATGGCTTCTTTTTTAAAGTTCGCCCATTTGAGTGTACTGGAGGTGACAATCTGTTTAAGTCTCGCGTTAAAAAGACCTACACCAGCCTCACCCATGGTTCCGACCGCTAAGGTCGCTGTCAGTAATACCACCCACCATCCGCTGGAACAATTCTTTGTTTTCATCATTGTTGACATCTGTAACAAAAGCTCGAGTGAGTATTAAACATTTCATTGCAGTGTATTACATAAGCTTTAATTTTGACATACTGCAGAGATCAGTGAAACAAACCTACTGGCTTTTAGCCAAAACAAATAGTTCACACACAGCGTTTACTATTCGTTTTTTTTTAACTGTAAATTCAAAGGCAATTTAATAAATCAATCTCTTGCGTTGATTATGAATATAATTTTTGTAGTCAAAAATGTTTGTATGAATAAATTAATCGTATATTTTCGAATCTAAAGAATGTTGTGATTAAAGTTTTAGAAACGATGATCTTAAAAACTTTTATGGAAAGAATCAGTAATTTTTAAACAAACCGCAAAATGAAATAAAAATAAGAGAAATTCATAATTATTTGCTTCTAAGACAAGGAGTTTACTTTAAACTAGCCGTCGTATTATCGTATAATTCAATTTTATTTAAATTTACTCTCAAGAGGGATGCGGCGTATCAAATCAATTGGATTTATCAATCATACACACAAAGTAGAACGAATTTTATTTTACCAATTTAAAATAAGATTAGAAAGAATACAATCTACACGTTGACAAATTCAAATTCAAATTCAAATAAGTCTTTATTCAAATTGGCCTATTACAAGCACTTTTGAATCGTCAAATTAAAATTAAATTGAAGCTACAACTGGTTCGGAAAGGTGCTCTAACCGAGAAGACAAAATTGTTATCCCTCGTTCGTTTTATTTGTATTCAGCGGTGGAGGTATGCACGGGGGTGGACGTCGTGGCGCCAGGTGAATCGATTAAATGTTCCCACTTTATTTCCTTTTCATATGATGCTACAACGCTGTCTGTACAATAGCTAATGGACAGAATTAGCCAGATTTTCGAAAGACTGGCTCTATATGGTGAAATCGATTGTTTTATATCCCACTAGCTTTTAAGCGCAACTTCGTTCGCGTGGACTGCAGTCCTATTATTTGAGTAAACCGTAATACCTATATTAATTATGGTTAAAGTGGGTAAATCTCAAAAGCTAGATATATGCTGTCGCGGACCTTTATTTAGAGCTTTTAGAGGGGAACAATTTTGTAATACATGATTTTTCAATAATTTTCACCGTTTACGCAGCGCACTCAAGGAAAGCTTTAATGTTTGCCGTTTTCTCAATATTTTTTATTGCTGTTCCTCTCCTATTGATCTTAGCGTATATAGCCTATAGCCTTTCTCGATAAATGGACTATCTTAGATTCAAATATTTTTTCAAATCGGTCTAGTAGTTCCTGAGATTAGCGCGTTCAAACAAACAAACAATCAATCAATCAATCAAACAAACACACTCTTTAGCTTTATATATTAGTATAGATTTAGATAACGTTCAACTGGTGGCTGTCCAAGTTCTTTTGTAATGTCAGATACAAGTCTGTAAGTCATCTATCATCGCTTCAGAATGTTGCTTCTGCATAATGAACCGACAAGGAATCTTATTGTGTCCAGTCTTACATAAAATTGATGCTACTTTATCGATATTTTATTTGATTTGAAGTTAGTAATTAGCCTTTATAAACGTTCTAAAGATGTACAATTTGATACTCGTATAGCGCTTTTATTTATACCATATACCGTTCGATTGACTAAAATTTTATTACACTTATTTTTATATTGGGTTCTGCAATGCTTACTTCCGCTCCTTATCTCGCTATCTATCATAAATCAAGCGGACAATATTGCTATCCGCATACTCGTAAATTTCCGAAAAGAGCATTCAAGGGTATTCCATATTTATTTCAGACCCTTTTATTATTCGTATCTGATTAAAATACGGCTAAAAAATAATAACTGTATTAACAAACGACTGGTCTATTTTGTGATTTTATTTTCTGGTTTGTTATTTGGTCTTGATAATACGCATGAAATTATTTTGTGTATAAAGCTATGCTAATAATAATCTTTATTGACAGAAGTGGAACAATTTTATCTGACGTTTGTGACGTTTGTGTAGGTTGGTATTGAGTATTACAGGGGTGAGCAACCTTTTAAGAATCATAAGTGGCAAATTGCAAAATATTCAGCTCTTAGAATTATAAAAATATTTTGTTTTGTTGAAGATACTGTTTAAAGTAGGAAGAACGTTAACAATTATATTTGATTATCAAGACTTCATTAATAATAACTTTTTTATTATACAAAAAATTACACTATTTAAAAAATTACAAAAATTATATTTTATATAATTATATTATATAAAAAATATACAAATATTTTGATCACAAAATATACTCCATCAAAGTGACCTACACCAAGCTTACTTTTTTGAAAGCAAATATTTTTTTTATTTATACGGAACCGTAACTACATCTCAAGTGCCTCGTGCGGCTTACGATGCAAAGGTTGCTAGCAATCATTTACTAGTAATTATATATTATTATTATTAGTATAGTTTAGCTTTCGTTGTATTATTTTTTACATTGACTAACTCTGATAAGATGCACTGATGTATTGAATACGGGTTCGTATAGAGTTAAATTAAAAATTCATGCTAAATTAATAGCAATAATTGATTTCCTAGTAGTGGCTAACAGTATACTGGTTTTACAATTTGTTACTAAGTGAGTCATAAAATAGTCAATATAGTATGACCTCATAAAGTTGACAAGGCTAACTTTATTTTCATTCATTGATTCATTTATAGAATTAATTTATAACACTACATTTTAAAAGTATACAAATTAATATATATAAAATTTTATATATTTTAAACTCCTTAATCATCATAAGTAATAAATTTTGTTCACCCTTGAACGAAACCAATGTTTTGATTTAATTTAGTAGTTCAATTGGGGTTTGACACGGCCCTGTTATTTTGACACAAATCCTTAATCCCTATTTATTGTTTGATTTGATTTATTACGTTTGAAATAGCTTATATTGGAACTATGTGAGAACTGAATTTAACCTTTTCTGACTTGTGTTGTGTTTCCGGTATAAAATTTAAACAATACTAATTTATTAAAGAGTAAATATAAACACGGAATGTGATTTTGGTATGAGTAAAGTTGAAGGGCTGGAGAGTACCAACGAGACGAAGCTATTGCAAAATCAAGCAACAATCAAGCAACCGAAGCATCATCGGGAGATAGACTCCACGACAAAATCGCAAAGCTTCTTGCGATTTTGTCGTGGAGTGTATCTCCTGATGATGCTTCGGTTGCGGTGCGAAACGATTGTTGAGTTTGTGATAGTGAACGTGTGTAGTGCTTGTGTATTGTGGTGGAATTGCTGGAGGTTTGTGTATGTGTTTTTACGAATCCTGCACGTATCGGGTATGAAAATACGTATAGTCCACTATACATTTAACATTATATATATTTTCTATTTACTGTATCGGGGATTATAGCAAAATAATTTTATTATTACTTTTGTATTATGGATCACCGCAAAGTAACTCCTAATTCTATAAATTACGAAGTTAACCTTATTATATACCTTATATTATAAACCTGTTAATTATTAATAAGCTTAATATTATTCTTTATTAATTAATAAAAAAATATAATAAGTATGAATGATTATTAAAATCGATATTAATACTATATCTATCTCCTGCAGTACTTACTATAATGATTGTTAAAATTCGGAAGTATAAATAAAGTTCGTACTTGTTTCGGTAAAACCTTCAATTACAAACCACTAAGTAGTAAGAAAGGAAAAATTAGCTACTGACTAAAATATTAATTAACATATTGCAGTTCGATAATATATGCCATTCTGCTTATAATAACCTCGACGAAAGATTTATTTTGAATGAAGGTTGGCCACTTTAATCTATTCAAATCAAAATTCGAAAATATATGACCTGCCCTAAAGCAAATCTCACTGTCACAAATAATAATTTATGAATTATTTATCAATTTATTTTTATTTACCAATATCGGAAACGATTGATTCAAAAATAAAATTATTTTAATCTCAACAATGACTGCTTTAAAACTGAGTAAAAATTAATAATTAATACACACCCCCCTAACATAATCTTTATAGCTTTAATATTGCTTGAGGTCCTAACTTTAATGATGAGACTTGAATATCTTGGAGACGAAAGTTTTTGGTTTACCACATAAGATGTTTTTGGAACGAACTGGAGTCAAAAACTACTATCGAAGATACGAGTATGATAATGTTATAAGAATGTTAAAATTAAATGACTTAAATTTTCAAATGTACATTATCTTTATCGTATACATTTAATTTTTACATCTCTTATATTGCAATCTATGAACGTAATTATAAAAAATAAACACTAGGAAGTTTCATAATAATTATGCTAAATGAACACAACCATCATTAATGATGTAGTACTATACAAGCTGAGGACCATGGGCTATGTAAAGAATACAAGGTCGATTCAATTTTTATTATTAAAGCAACTCGTCATCATCGTTATGTGACAAAAAATAAACAATTTGACGATCCTTTTTAGGTCATGAGCGTTACAAGCAAACGTAACTACTTCAAAGTCAAAGGTTATCTCATTGAAAGTTATGCTATGCGGGCGAGCCATGCCCGTAGGTGGACCTCCTATAATTATGATAAGTCTGTTGGAGAATAACTACATTTGGTGAAGTCACAGGAAACTTGATTGTGTGTGTATATCTTAACTACTGAGGAGCCTTTTTATTTTCCAAGGTGTTAAATTAACTTTCCAGGAACATTATAGTGACCTCAAGCGATTATACATTTTGTTTTCTAGTATATTTTAGCCACAAGCCGTGTGGTATCCGGCAGATTAGAATAGACCACCCTCCTTTCTTACCGGGGTGTCGTAAGAGGCGACTAAGGTAAATGCCGTGTTGTATCCGGCAGAATAGAATAGACAACCCTCATTTCTTACAGAGGTGTCGTAAAAGGCGACTAAGGTAAGTTGACATCAGGCAGGCGGCCGGTCATAAAATACGTAGCCAAATCTTATGACAACATGTTTGTAACATGTCGTGCCGACCCCACTTAGAGTGGGATAAGGGCAGGGAATGATATATTTTAGCCACCATGTTATTCTTCTTCTTCAACCGATGGACGTCCCCTGCTGGATACAGTTCTCTTCACGGGATCTTCATACCAATGGCTAAAACCCAGCTCGGATGTTCTTTGAGCAAAGCATTTTAGCTACCGTTTTTATGAACATGCTAATCCTTATTGAAGTAGTATGGTCGAAGGTCCAATCCTTCTCTTCTTTAATTTTTATTTAGCACAGTTTATTTTTACAGCGCTTACTTTTATTTAACCGCGTAGTTGTATGACTAAAAATGTATTAGTATGATATAATTTCACCGTACCTATTAGATTGCATTAATTTTCGTATATATAAGAGTCCCTTTCAATTTTTTCGCCTTCATTTCAGTGAAATCTCGAACACAATACATTCCTGTCTTCTACTTGTTACACTCGAAGTGACAAGGGGAAACACCACTTTCAATAAAACAAGGAAATCTCTTGTTTGAGAGTCCTCACTTGTTGGGAACAATCGCTTGATCTACCGAGCTATCTAGACATATGTATATACATGTAGTACTTAGTATATATAAGACGCATTACATATTAACTTTTATTAGTTCTGGATTAAATAGTGGATCGCGTATTAGAAGTAAGCGTAAAGCAGAACTATGTAAAATGACTGATATTCAATAATTTATATGACCAGGGGTTACTTTGCGGAATTCGATAGCACAAATTTAAGCATAAAATTATTATCTACGATTCTAACATAATATAATACATAAACTAATATTGTTACCTTTTGCTCAATCTGAAAAAGAAATATACTCAGATCAAAATTGTGTGTGTAAAAGTACTATAAGTGTAAAAGGTCATAAAAATTAAATAAATATGATAATGTAATAACACCGTACACGTACTTAGAACACATATTTAGAAGATTATGTATTTCCCCATTTATGATAAAAGTGAACATAATATTATTTTTATCATCATTTTATTCTTTTTAAGATATCATAATGCGTTTAACTATAATTAAAATATCAGGGAACTTTAAGATAACTTTTACTAACTATATAATTTTGTTTTAAGACGAATTTATTCAATATCGAAAAATGCTGATAGACTGTTATATTTTTTTTATTTACAACTAAGTATTTTTTGTAACATCGCCAAGAGGAGATACAAATCTTACGCAATACCGCGAGCGGGAATGCCTACATATTTGATTTAATTCATTTAACCTTAGAAGGTGCTGTTATTTTAAAGAATGACATCACTGTAGCGAAGTACTAAATATAACACTATAATTTTTACAATATAGATAACCGCTGTAGTACGCAACGAACATTTACGCAAACATTATCCTCGTTAGGTCAGTTTTTATGATACTCAAATTGAATTACATAACCCAATAATTACGCTCTACTATAATATTTTCAATGTCAATGTCAGTTGCAAGCAATAATGCATTTCACAACGATTGTTTAGCATTGTACTTACTCGTTATTGCGACATTAATATGTAAACTGTATTCGCGAGTACAATGCGACATGAATAAGGCATTAGTTTATTGTAAGGTATATGCTATACTTTTTTTTATTTAGTGTTTGTTATGTGTTCAAACTTCAAGCAATTATGAGATACTATTAATTTTCAGTTTGCAGTTGAGACCCTAGGGCCATGGAGCCAAAGTGCAAAAAAATTTTTATCCGTTTTAACACCTCGGTTGATCGCCTCTTCGGGTGACAAGAGGGCTGACTCCTTTTTCGTACAAAGAATCAGCTTAGCGATTCAACGCGGAAACGCTGCCAACATTCTTGGGACCATTCCACGTGGGCATGATTTGTATAGTAGTAGCGTGTAAGTAATTTAAGATAGCTATAACTTGTACATATTTCTTATTAATTAAATGATTTTCAGTTCTAAATTGTAAATCTATTACATACTACGTTTATTTCACCCGCCGTGTGGTATCCGGCTGAGTATAATAGACCACCATTTCTTACCGAGGTGTCATAAAAGATAACTACGGTAAGTTGACGTCAGGCAGGCGGCCGGTCGTAAAATACGTAGCCGAATCATGTGACAACATGTTTGTAACATGTTGTGCCGACCCCACTTAGAGTGGGATAAGGGCAGGAGGATGTTGATGACTACGTTTATTTCACGCGTAGAATCACAAGAAACGATTAAAATATATTGAGATTTTGTAAGCAGTTCGATATCAAATATCAAACGTATTGAAATCAAAACAGCAGAGGCAATATTAACGTCATCGATCTCTAAAAGCTATTTCGGTGAAATCCACTAAAATTTTTATACAAACAAACTTTTAAAATCTCTTTTGATTTGTCATTCTTTGCAATCAAGAAACGTATCGGCTATATAATATTAAATTACATATATATTACACTTACATATAAATTATGTATAAAAGGATATAGACTGGCCCGTTGGCGCTGTGGGTAGTGACACTGCCTTCAGCTCCGCGGGTCGTGGGTTCGATTCCCGCCGAGGGCCAACATTTTCTATAAACAAATTGGTTCTTCGAGCTTGGGTGTGTATCTATATTTGAGTATGTATTTAAACTCATATATGTAGTATATCTACCAGTTGTCCGTCACCCATAACACAAGTTTTAAGTTACTTTGGGGACGGATGACCGTGTGTGTAAATGTCCCATATATTTATTTTTTTATTTATTCTTGGTAAGAAAATACTAGTTATTCAATAGTCCAATAATAAAAAAATATCTTTTTTTCTATACAAGCAATTATTATGTTATAGTTTACTGTTGTGTAACGTACATTATTATTTGCATCAATGTGACTTATATAGCAGTCTTCTTTTATACATAATATATATGTACGTGTAATATATATGTAATTTAATATTATGATTTATAACGTATCCATTTTTTTCGTATACGTAGAGATGCGACTACGTCTTTAATAAGTGTTTTTAAAATGGACTTTAGAAACGTAGTAAATAATGTTTAAACGTAACGAAAACACGGGCACGAAATGATAACAAATTTGTCCTTTTCAAGCTCGAGGTCGTTTCAGTTTTCCATTTTCCCCCATGTAGGTATAAAAACAACTGCGTTGTTAACACGTGAAGTACTTTGCAAGGACTCTTTAAAATATAATTAGTTTTGCCTAGTGTTATTTCAATAACGACATGAAGGATACTCAGTACAATAGTAAAATGCAATGACATTTTAATTTAATGCGTTAAAATGTAATATAATTAATATAGGTCGGAGAGCATAATTACCCAATATTATTATGTCATCTCTTAGTCAGATTATAACAGTACTTATACATCGATTCTCTTCTTAATTTCACATTGCCTGAAACCTGATACCCATTTTTTTTTAACTTTTAAGATAAGCGTCACAATCATCTTTTCATTAAATTACACTATCACCCGAAACGAAAAACTCAAATCGAATCGTGTATAAAAGCTATATAAAAGCTTTAATGTGTTTTTTAATTTGAATGACAATGCATAATATTTCAATCAATAACAATATTCTTCATCAATTTAGAAATCGATTGTTGTTATCTAGGTTTAGATCGCTACCATATAAAGGTGTACGAAGAACAACCCTAACCCATCTCGTACTTGCACTATAATCGCATTATTTATGTAGAGAATCAATAACGTCCGGATTAATGTCGCCTGTAAAATGAACTCCATGAACAGCCCGCCATGTTATTGCTTTCATTAGCTGAATAATCCTTCGGAATATATTATAAATAACTTCACTACTGATGTTAGACATAATTAAGTCATAAAAAGCTGATTTATCAGTTAAGTAATCCGACCACTGATTTCATAGAGTTTACCAACTAAATATAATAATATATTTAATTATAGATATATAAAACTTCGTAGGTTAACAATTTATCTAATTTTTATCTTAATCTATCTTATATTATCTTAAGGAAAAAAATGTTGATAATAAAACATGTTATTTTAAAGCTCTTGAAATTGAGTCATAGCTTAACGTCGATTGAATTCAAAAAAATTCACTGCCGGATTTAGAATTTTTAGAGTTGTTAAAGCTAGACTTTATTTTAGGGTAGCGGTTACCCATTCGCTTGCATTTGTAATCCATCTAACGTCTTATAATAAACCAACATCGGTTGGGTGTAGGTACTATATAGCATTGCTAAGTTTCGTGCATCTGTTAAGTCAGTGAATCCAGTTTTACAGTTTCTCATTAATAATTTGATCACGTAGAGACATTCTGAGCATGTAGAGTTACTTATCTTTATTCCTTTCTCAAGGTTAACAGAGCAAAGCTTTACTGTTTTATTCCATTACGACACTCAAGGAACTGAAGGTGTCAGACAATACAATTTTATGGTTGCATTTTTTTTGAAAAGTTTTTTTAAAATATATTTATTTTAACCGCCGTGTCGTATCCGGCTGAGTAGAATAGACCACCCTCATTTCTTACCGAGGTGTCGTAAAAGGTGACTAAGGTAAGTTGACGCCAGGCAGGCGGCCGGTCGTAAAATACGTAGTCAAATCATGAAACAACATGTGTGGTCGGCACAACATGTTTGTGACATGTTGTGCCGACCACACTTAAAGTAGGGAGTACCGTCATATAATGTAATAAGACAATATCTATAAATAGAAAACTCTATTTAGCCACTTATTTCAAATTGAATTTACCTTTTAGTTTTTATAGACTAGACTTTGCCCGTACTATATGCGTGGACTTGATTATTGAAATAAAACGAATCTATGTTATATTCTAGCACTTCCACTCTCTCCATACTGAAATCACTTCGACTTGTTTCATATACATACACATACTAGCATTTATATTTTTAGTATGGATATAGATGCAATCTTTTTATAATATGAAGCAAATATTTTCAAGGATTCTGTTTACGAACACGACTATAACGATATTTATAAACAAATTTGCAATGCAAAATTGGCATTATATAAATTTAAATTATTTGTACAAATACTTAACGATACTATCACGTAAGGCCACTTATCGTCTGTCGAAGGTAAACTATTGAAATCATTGTATGTTACATTGTCACGTGCAACATGATATGTTAAATATTTTGTTTATCATTTTCTAGATGTTCCGACAGCTTTACCCGTAAGGAAATCAGTGTGTCACAAATATTTGTATTTCAGTCAATTTACATAATTGAATAAAATTAAACCGTAATGTACTGTTAAAATGATCCTTTCCCAAGAATTACACTAACATCATCATCCTCCTGCACTTATCCCACTCTATGTGGGGTCGGTACAACATTTTACAAACATGTTGTCTCATGATTTGGCTAAGTATTTTGCGACCGGCTATCTGTCTGACATCAACTTACCTTTGTCGTATTTTACGACCCCTCGGTCAGAAAGAGGGTGGTTTATTCTACATATTTTACTAAAATCTGTACAGGTTTTAATAAAATATGTATAGTATGTATGTACATACATACTACGTTCAGTAAATGTTGAGAAAATCGATCATCATCAAACTGTGTTTCTAGGACTTTGTTTTGTATATAAGTTTGTGAATATTTAAGTAATGATTTTTATCTTGCGGTGTCGTTGGATCGTGACAGTATTCTTGGTATTCGAGAACGATATCTATCGTTATTCGAGCGTTTCGTTGTTTGTTGCACAGTGTGGCAATTATGGTGCTAATGGTTTCGTTATCGGGCGCCTTCTCATCTCAAACTAATGAAATGGGTTTTGTTTTCACGCTGGCTCACTTTACCAGACAATTGCGTTATCAACACTTGAAGGTTTCATCTGCCAATAGAGAGGCGGCATCGTTCCCTTTCATATCGACTTTCGTTTGTAAGTGTTCTTTAAGATTCAGTCTTTCATTCAACTCTTTTTAAAAAATTCTGCGTTTTAACATTAGCCAATTATTATAAAATCTTTATGCTTTAATTTTTCACATGTCAAATCTCTTGGTTTTTAGTTTGCTTTCATTATATGATCAGTCTTCAGTTTAAAATTAGAATATCTTTAAGTGGCAAAAAACTGCAGAATTACATATTATAGGTATAGACGTATGGTATTATTTCATTGCAGTGAAAAAGTTTGTTTAATTTGATTATTTATTAAATATATTTAGAAGGTAAACTCAAGTATATGTATTATATGTGTGTTTATTTTTTATATTTTAGTATGTACATGTAAGTATATAAATATATATGTATAGTATGTACTTGTACGGTATATATTATTATATGTTTTCCATATTACACACCACATACCCATTACCCAGAAATGTCCTTTCTCCAACCTGGTTGTCTGGAAGAGATCGCTATGTAGCGATAAGACCGCCAGATTGTACATTAAAAAAAGTGTAAAATTGTCAATCTTGTTGTAAATTTTTGTGTGGTGTACAATAAAAGTATAAATAAATAGATAGAAAAGGTGACAAAACATAAAAACGTATGTAGGAAACGCAAACGGTATATCCACTGCTGATCACACGCTGTACACTTTTTGCGTTACCGTAAATTGCTCCCAGGGCGCCATTGCCAACTGTCAATAAATCATATATATATATACCTTATAACGTTCTCTTTGTTGTTCCTATCTGCTATTCAACGTTGGGCTGTATACACTGCGATATTGTTGAATATACTAATGGATTTTATGGTAAATACTGGTGCATTGTTTGTTACAAATGGCGGTAACGGGAATTATAGACTTCATTCGAACCGTAATTCCGCATAGTGCTGCCAATAATCCCATAGTAGTGTCAGAGTGTCATTACAAACGGACAGAAGCCTGCAGTTTTGCGTAACTTTGAATTCTTCCATATCTATCACAACATAAGCAGTTATTTCAGATTGATTATTTTATGAATCCATTAATAGAAATGTCATGATAAATTATCTATTTCTTAGAGTCCAAAGTCTTTGATAAATCTTTATTCTTCTCTTTATATCTTTACTCTTAATGCCAATTTTATTTATGGGTCCGAAATTTAGTCCCTTACTAAGAAGACACGGTTTATTAGCGGCTTGGAATGTCTCCAAGTGTGTGACTGTAAAAAGAAATAGACGAATTTATCATGATATTGAATTGTCACCGGTTCAAAGTGTGAATTAAATCCGCCCGTTCAAAGTGGGTCAAAATTGAGTTCAAATAAGCCGGTTGCACACTAAAAAACATGATCGCGAAACTTTTATAAAGCGTCCAAAATGAATGAATGAAAGATTTTGTTGTAAACAAACTACGTATGAATTATCAGGCCGTACTATTTGCGGTTATTGTGATTCATGAGGTATGCTTTGAGGTTATAAACGGTGGGTGCACTTTGGTTATCAGGCGCCGACAGGGCACCGCTGACGCGGTCGCTGTCGCGGGCCGGTGCGCACGCGCTGGCGCATGAACCGGCTGATAGCGTGGGAATCACACCATGCCCGAGGAGTAACATCATGCCATACAAATACCGTATTTCATGCTCTACTTATGGAATATCGCAATTCTTATTTTCAACATGTATTTTTGCAAACACTGTAATGCAGCTAGCTATGCAAGCTTGCCGAGTTTCATTGCGTTAACATTTAAACTTTATTCTTTATACGTCAAAGAGTAAATATCACTGTGATAAACATTAAAACATGTTTTTAAAATTACTATGTTTAGTTTCGTCTAAATGATTATAGTACATAATAAATTGCAAAATCAGCTAAGTATATAGGTCTACACGGGATTTGAACCCACGTATTCTTTTCTTTAATGGTTAAATACTCACATCCAATCTGTTATATTAATTACTAATGTTCATGTTAATTAATTTGGAACTTGAAAATCAGTCTAAGATACGAATTTTTTTTTTTATAAACGTGTTTTAATATAATATTCCAAACTTCCCCCTAGAAAATTTCAGACTGAGCTGCACTAAAGCTAATTATCTATAGAATGAACAAGGCCCACTAAAGTGTAAAATTGACAATGTTTAAACTAGGAAATGTTTTACGTCAGTGTATGTAAGCGAGGGTAATGGCGACTGAGTCATTCATAACAGTAATACTCATATAATTCTAAAGCTCTCAATACAATAGGATGCGGGAGAGCTCACACGGCCGACGTTGATTCGTTCATCCATATTCTAGACGTACTTAAAACATAGAGTAATTATACTAGAGTAGGGAATCAAGCCTAAGAAAGCCTAAATAAAGAGAAAACAATTGAGAGTATATCTACCTGTCTCTTATTTTATGTGTGATTAGACAAAGATGAAGTATACGAGTTTCATTTTCCCTGTCATTATTTATTGTGACACTCACACTTACAGGCCTACCTATAGGAGCCATAGACAGACCTGTAAGTGAGAGTGTACTCTATTATAATAACTGTACGACTTAAAAACACTGTTAGATTATTGTTCAATATAGGCATTTAAAATGAAATAGACAATGGAGAGAGATCTGTGACTATTTTACACACGGGTAAAGGTTCTTTGCTTAAGAATTATACAGAGCATATACCACACGCTGGTCCAATACGGATTGGCAGGTTACACATATACCAAGCATTCTGTTAATACTAGATATATATGGACATCTTGTACCTGCGACTTGGTGAAAATGAACATAATGTTAAAATATCCTCAATTTTGTTCTGTTATATTATACTGTTCCCGAATTTTTTATATCTTTACTCCATTATATTAGCTTCAATGGTACCAAATTTTCGCTTCAATACACTTACCGTCGACGTCGAACTATTCTGTATTTAACTATCAACATTTATAAATGAAAGTTACTGATTAACTTAATTTTTTATTCAAATTACCTATAATTAATAATGAAAAACTTGTTGATGCCTGTCTAAAAACCTTTCAGTGAAAGTACTTTGGAGATTTGCTCGCGGTCATCACGCCATGGTTTGCATGTGCCCTGAATAGCGCTGTCAACGTTCAATCCATTAAGTTAATGGAATAACATTATATATCGAATTCGCTTTGTCAAACAGCATTATGCATTATAACTAAAAGGCGCAACTTGGGAATCTGCAAATAAATGTAGACGAAGATTTAAAGTTAAAATTGCTTAAAGGCCCATTTCTTATAGCAACGTAATAGTGGTTGAATTTTAAAAGTCTTACACAATACAAGACATACACAATGTCTAAATGCTTTAATAAATGTAAAGTTCGTGCAATAAAAAATAATATTGCACCAAGCTATAAGCTAACGGGGCTTATAAATAGAAACTGTAAAGGTATTTGTATTGATTGTAAGTACAATGGAGAGCGTGGTAAAAAATTTGACCCTCATTTTTGTATATTTTGATTGATAGAGTAGCATTTCAATAGTAACCAATTGATAGAAAGTGGTCACTACGAACCATGGGATAACAACTATGTAATTTTTTATATCACAGATAAAATATTAAACGTAATGAAATTTTAAAATTGGAAAATCTGTTAATGCTTCTTTTTTTATATTTGATACATAAAATTAATTTCAAATAACATTTGAATTTTCAAATCCCAAGTTTGAGTATTGAGTTTAATTAATCTAGTTAGCGCGTAGTGTCGACGAATGCATTTCGATAAAGATAAATCGCAACTGTACTTGGCTAACGATAAATCAGGCGGCAGGACTAATTACTATCTGTGAGGATTAATCTTATATTACAGTTGCTGTCATGGCGTAGCTATTATATTGGTTACTGCATTAACTGCTTATTATAAATTTATTGGGTTAATTGGTAAAGTGGTCTGTATATACTATACTGATGCAGACCTTTCTGAGAAGCATTCGAGCTTAGACACTACACGCTGCTCGTATGCCATTTTGTATTGTAACATCATTCATTCTCCTCTCCTTATCTCACTCTAACAGTTTTATATATTTTTTCTTATATTTAAGGAGCATACAAAGGGGGTCACCAAAAATTTTGCAGAGATATACAGTTACCTTCAAGGTAATTTTCTTTACCAAAAAGCGCGTAACCTATCTATACTTATAAAACAAAGTCCCAAAAGCTGTCTGTCTGTATGTAATCGATGTTCTCAAAATCTACAGAACAGATTTTGTACGGTCTTCACCGAAAGATTGGGAAATACTTCCGGATAGTTTAGGTAAATAGTGCATATCGGTATTGTGTAAATTGTTCTGAACAGATAACGCAGTTATTAAAAAACTTGTTTGCTGGGAGCTTTAGTCGCGTGCGCTTCGTAAACCAGCAGAGATACGCTAAAGTAATGTACTAGGGAATTATAGATCTATAAAAATACTACAAAAAAGTACGCGATAGCATGCCTCTATCTCTCACGATTGACTCACAATAACTACTTTTATATTTAAAATTTCGTAAATCACTTGATTTTACGGGGACGAAGCCGTTGTTGGCACAGCTAGTCTATACTTATTATAAAACAAATCCCAGGCGAGTATATTATAAATATCAATTAAGCACATTCGTTAACTCATAGACTACCAGAAGTACCGCACTTCTGGGCCTAAATCTTCAAGGAAAACAACTCTCTCCTTCTCTTTTCTTTTGTCATAGCGACCTAACCACCTCGGATAGGTCGCTTTTTGATACCTTTCATTTTGATATTACAGGCTTTTAAAAATTAAAATTATCAAGAAGATTACATAACAAAAATGCACGTAAGGCGGATGCCAGAATGGAGGATGACAATCTGCGGCTCCCCACGATTTGCGACAACAAGCTGCAAGGTCGTCTGATTGTCGATAATAGTGCCACTTACGATATGTCATAGTACCACACTGGCGACACACTAGCCTGATTCTACAATGCCACTATCTATCAAATATTTCTATCCGTATTACCGCGAATATTAGATGCGAGCGATACTAACTGGCACAACAATAAGGTTTTCTGTAAAACCTTAAAGTAAAAAAAAAAAAAAAATTATATTTATATTCAATTCTACGAAATAACATTGTCTACGATCTTTGATTTGATCCTTTTCCGTTCACGTGAAATTAATAACTATCTCATATTATGAACGAAATAATGTTTTTTTCTATGTAAGAAACGGTATATAAAATGCACTTATCACACTGAGTTGTTTATTCCATCCTGCCTCCTGACAGGATTACAGTTCGCATTCGCTCTCGGTTAAGTAGTGAAACTATTTTTAGATCTATGACGACATCAGTAAAGAATTCCATTGAATTGAAAATTTAGTTCTTTTCCCCTATCTTCAGATCAATATGTTGATGTATCTTTAGATTATTTTAAACATATCGTTATTATGGAATCAATTTTTTTATTGAACTAAAATAAAACTGTTTTCTTTTCATACTTTAATATTAACTACTGTACATCTTACTTACCTGTTACATCTACATTTTAAAACCCTGTTATTGTTAAAGTGTTTTATGATCTAATATTTTTCAATCATATAATGATAAAAAATTCTGTAGAGTTATCATTCCAAACTTAGAATAAAATTAACTATGGTGCATATATGGTTTATAGCAAACGCCTTATGTATTACTTTCGCAACGCACACGCAATTAGAATTTACATTAGTCACAGTGCATTGCAGTCTATTTTAGTAGTTAAGTACTTTTAATATGGCTAATCTTACATTTACATTTTAATCTCAATTAAGTCTTTCATCTGTCTCTTTCGATTTTGCTAAACGGGTAACGAGCAGATATCCTATTAAAGCCGCATCTGCGGTTAAATATAATGAAATGAAAACTGACCACGGTTTCTTGAGTTACACACAATTAGTTAAGTAGCTGAATATTGTGTCGGTCTCTCGGTAATACTCCAAAGCCGCAGACATTTCTAAACGATTAAACAAATTCATTGATACTATTAGCCTTGTGAATAATGCTTTACATTTTGCAAGTTTACGTAAGCGTACTTTATTTTATGAACAGCTACACCTATGTTTGTTCACATATTTGTGAGAATGCGTCACATTGCACCAGCAAATGTGATAATGCAGTCGTTATGCAGCGGTAGGTCGGCCTTCGCCACGGCAACGGACCCATTGTGACTTGTTACAATGAACACTTAGAAACCAGATATCAGAGTCTTTGTACACAACATCTCAAGTTTAATAATTGTAGTACCCGTCGAGCGCCTAATTGACTGAAACATGGTAACAAGCCAAGCTTTATTTGACTTCATGTGCTCCGCGCATCCATGCGATCTAAAAGATTTTTGTTCATATTTTTATATTTGTTTCTAAGATTATGAAATCTTTATACCTAACTCCCAGTTAAAGATTAACTTGATAAGGAATAATACTGCAAGCGTATAAATGAAGCTTTTTCCCATTATCTTATTATGCTTTAAAAGATACTGACATATTTTTTTTTATCGCAGACTTTTTTGTAGCTTTATAGAAGAGGAATTATACCACCATAAATCTCAAAGATACCGTAGCGTTTACGATTAAAAATCTTTTTAGGGTACTTGAATTTTTCCAACATTTTCAACAACTATCACATTTAGTCTAGTCACATTTTTTTAACCCATTTACATAAATCTTGAATATCCTTAACATATAACCTATAAGTGAAAACCACATAAATATCACTTTATTAATTTATGAGGTTATTGCGAACAGACAGACAGACGGACGGGGAAGGGGCTTTATAGTGTATGTATTTCTTGTGATGTTAATAAATAATCATTTATTATCCAATTTCAGCTTAATATTTACTGCCCCTTCTAAATAAATTCATTGGAAAAAACAAACATATACTTGTTGGTGTTTTTGTCGTGAATAATTGCTTAGTTAACCACGTAAGTGCACATGTTGGGATTTCCAATAGGGGAATCTGATCACAACACCACAAATTGACAGGGGTCCAAATTTCAAAGAGAATTCGTTTATTTAGGTATTCTGAAGCTCTTTTGTCTGCTTTGCGTTGTTCCCCAATCTGACCATCATAACGTAGAATAGAATAGAATAGAATATACTTTATTGTACACCATAATCCTAATATACAATTAAATGAGATATTGAACATAAAAACATTTTTTTATATATAAGTACATGATTACGAAGCACAATGGGCGACCTTATTGCTAAGTAGCAATCTCTTCCAGGCAACCCAAGCTTAAAGAACAATGAATAGTAATCTAAAAAAGGGGTGTACGTAACATATATATTTCAAAAATATTTAAAAAAATTATATATATATATTAAAAAAAAAAACAATAAATAAATAAAAGTAAGTACATATATCCATATATATTTTCAGTATAAAAAATATCCATTACAATATGATAGCTGCTAAGCCATTAAATAATATTTTTTCAAATTTTCCTTAAAGACATAAAGAGACTGTGCGTACCTTACCGAGAGTGGCAGTGAATTCCATAGCAGAACAGCTTTGACAGAAAAGGAATTACCATAGAAACACGAGGAATGAGAAGGGATTTTAAGGGTAAGCCGTTCACTTGATCGAAGTGAGCGGTGAGAAGATTCAAAACGAAATTGAAAACGGTCTTTAAGGTAAGAAGGTGAAGCTGTATTAAAAAGAATGCCATAAAGGAGAGAGAGAATATGGGTATTCCTGCGAAGTCGGATTGGGAGCCACTTGATTTTATTGCGAAATTCAGAAATGTGGTCATATTTGCGGAGCCCAAATATGAACCGAATACAAAAATTTTGAAGACGCTCAAGTGTATTCAATTGCTCCTCAGTAATATCGAAACGTATGTCATTTTGACGAGATAAGATTGCCTCCAACCGCCTAATTCCAAATTTCTATTCATAATGTATCCTTATGTCTTTTATTCAATACAGTTATTATTACGGTTCATGATTCGAAAGGTATGATTATTTTTTAATGGTGGATTGTTGTTATAAAACGCGTAAATTTCTCTGTAATGCTTTTAACTAAAATAACGTTCACAATTATTATTACATATGTAAATTTTTCACAAGTTAATATTTTCATTATATTGGCCGATATTTTTAGTTCCGAAGAGTGCGAATAAATAAGCATCTAGAATACGAGAGTCTTAGGTATGATGAAAACGATGTAGTTCTTGAGTTGCTATGGCAACGTCCTGCACTTGAGGTTTTGCTCGAGACTACAAAATATTTTATTTGAACTCACTGCTATCTGTTCAATTTACATCAATTACTTTTTTTACACCACTTTTACATTTTTACTACACCACTTGTCTCTGCCGGCCACTCTGTCTGCGTAGATTTCAGTACTGTACAAGATCTTCATAGCTAGAATCATATCGATCAGAATCTTCATTTGGAAGATTCAGATTTCGAGTGATTACATTCACTCACTCTTACATTTTTTTTAATGAATTTTTTACACTTGTTGTAAATACGAGTAAGAACTCCTGAATTAATCTCCCCCAATTTTATTTACGATTGCAAGATTTCGTCACTATTTTATAGAGAGGTTCTAGTGGTGAGGGTGCGATTTACTCCCTTTTTAATTGCATTTTATTTATTCAGAATCTCCGTGCCCTCTGATTTCGCTTAACCTGTCCGGAGGGTCGCATCAGTTGCTCATTAGTTTATCCTCGCATCTCGGTCAAATTCAATTTAAAAAATAATGTGAACAGATTTATATAAAGGCTTGCTGCTAAATGCGGCTACGCTTTGTTGTGGCCCAACGAAGTAACTGTTCCCTAAGTTTAAGTAAAGTTAAGTAAGTTTGCACTTATAACAACCTTATTAAATGTTTATTGAATCTCATTCTATTTTTTACGGAAATGGTAATGAATTTTTAATACGTTTGTGTCAGGATAAGTGGCAGTATTAACTTAATTATTTAACATTTTGGATTGAATGCACGAAGGAAACTACGCAATAAAGTATAGAACACAAGGCCACTTTTTTAATTGCGTTGTATCTTTATATAAGCTACGATATATTTAATAGCTTTATTTTTTCAGTGTTCTTTTCTCACGGTTTATTTCACAAAAATTACATATTACCACGTGTATATTAAATGAACAATTATTTCATTTAATATTATATTAATTTCAACTAGAACTTCGCAATTGTTATAAGTTTACCTCATAAGTAGATATACAAAATTGCGAATCGAGTTTTTAGGTTTCTCACAATTGTGCAAAAGGCAAAATATTAATAATACACTTAAATTACCACGTTATATAAATTGTATTTCTGGTTTTGATATAACATATGTGATTATATTTTTGTACAATTATATTTTAGGTTTTAGATATTTATATTGTAAAAAATGTCTAAAAATTTATAATGCAATTTATTCATAATTTGAATACAAAGATATGAAAAATTGGTTTGCACTTTTGATGCGTACGTTAAGGTTGCCTAGAATTCGTGAATGCAATAATAATTAATTGAACAAACATATGTGGGTTTGCTTGAATTTGAATACCAATTTATTTAGAGTAAGTGCTTCCTCTCATTGGCACTTGATTCTAACATATGTCCACCTTAGGAATCCTAAATAATTTTGCATGAATATTTTTAATTACAATCTTTATATTCTTCTTTTCACGCAGCATCGTTGCCTATGAAGATGAGATCGCCGTTTCGCCAGTTTTCAGACTGTAATCAGTAAGCCATTGTCAGTCCATACATCCAAGTGTTGTTCTAACTTATGGTCCGAGCCAGCCAGAGGTTACTTAAAAGTTTTGTATCCATTCTAATCTTTCAGTGTAAAAGCCCTGCTATACGGTAAGGATAAAGTGCCGGACCAAGGTGACCTTGGTCGGGTTGGTGTAATAATGGACAGTGTAGAAATCGGCTTGACCAATATTTGTTCCATGCCAACAGCCTTAGCCGGGAGCGCATCCCTTCCAGCCAAGGTCACTTTATCCTCATCGTCTAGAAAACCTTTAAGAACTCATATTTCACGAAACTGCTACTATCGCCTATTCTTCAGGTGAAAGCGTAAAAGCTTACACTTTGAAAGGTGTTTATCGAAAGTTGCTATGTCCTAATGATCTATTATAATTAATTATCAACGTCTCTGAGTGATGTACAAAGAAAGTATAATGATTGATTGACAGCTATTCAAAACAAAAGATATACTATGTTTCTTCCGTCATATATTTTAAAGGCCGTTGTTTTCATCTTAATAAATGGACAATCAATGTTCGAAACAATTTTTGTGCAAAGAATTTATCTTTCAAGGTCTTGAGCTCCTTATGGGGATTATCTATTATAAATATTATTCATGGTACGGGATCGTCATTGTGTTGAAGCTGTCAATCAATCATTATACTTCTCCTAACTATAGTAAAATTACGCTAATTACGTCTAAGAATTTTTACGAGACCCATGATCAGCAACCAGTTTTCAGATCTATAAATCTTTTTAATGCATTTTTATATGCGGTCCTCTCATTCTGTAACATTTCAAGTCAAGAGCAAGTTTAATTTTTGCTGATGTCATACCTGCTTCGCAATAGAAGCACCCCTCGATATCCTGCAATCGATACCGGGGTACATTACGTATTTATTACGAACAGGGTCGTGGAATCGTTGTGAAATGGTAATGCGTCTTGGAACTTCCGGGTTCGGTTGCCATGTTTGATTTTATCTCAAGCCTGAGCGACGATGTTGCAACGTGATAATATATAGTGATTCTATTTTAACATTATCTAATTTATCTTTTTTATTAACATAATCTAACTGTCGCAATTATTAAGTTTCCATCGTTACTAAATCGAGTTTTCAGAATCATTACCTAAAAATTCTTTATTTCATGTTAAATTAACATTTAAGACAATATAATAAAGGTATATATTGTATTTTATATTGTCAGAAATTGTAGATAATTTTATCTTTTAACGGTTTCTTAACGCCATCATTTTAAAACACTTCTTCTATCAATATGTCCTAAAAGTTTTTATGTAACGCGAAATCGTAATACCTATTGCTTCGCAAAAGTAATTTGGGGTCCTGTTGAAGCTGATGTTAATCCATTGGAATCTTTTCACTAGTCACTATGGTACTTAAAGAATTTAAATTAATTTAAATAATATATAATTGTCTGAAAGTAGATAGATTTAGGAGGTCCCCAGATACCCCTGCGCGTTGTACCAGACCCCTTTCAAAGTCGGCGGTAATTACTGTCGCCTAACTTTATCCAAACAAACTGTTCTAATAAACACCGCAATATCTCACTAATTAACTTCCTAGCTTGCTGAAGTTGGCATTAGCCGTCAGCGGGGTACTGTTAACTGGGAGAACATAGTTATAAATATTCTCTTTATCGTTTAACTTTTACATATTTCATACTACGTTGTGAACGCGACTTTGACTTGCCTATCTGTCTTTGTCTTCAATACCGACGTAAAAAGTAAACCAATCCACTCATCTCTATTGTTTCAACTATATATTCGTATTTGAATATTACATCGATCCGCCGTTTCATTCGCCTGTGAAAGAAGAACTTACAAATACACTTTCACATTTATAATACTAGTCATCATTCATCATCATTCTCCTGCCCTTATCCCACCCTAAATGGGGTCGGTACAACATGTTACAAACATGTTGTCACGTGATCTGGCTACGTATTTTACGTCCGGCCTTTTACGGCAGTCGCCTTTTACGACACCTCGGTAAGAAATGAGGGTGGTCTATTCTACGCAGCTAGATACCACACGGCACACATTTATAATATTAGTATGGTTTTATAATTTCTAACTTTTAAAATTACAATATATTTACAAAAATATTGTTTTATTACGTTGAATTACGAAGTCCTCGTATTATAGATAAAAATGACGTTGCAGACTGCGGTTGAGTTGGTAAATAAATATACTATAATATTATGTCGTCGCTATTTATCTTTTTGGTCTCATTACTCGAAAGACGTCAATAGAATGTAAGTTGCAATGATTGAACGTTTCATAATTATGGAAAAAGTAATAAAGTACTAATAATTTACACAAAATATGCAATTTTTACGGGTACTAAAATTCTTTTTCGTGGATCACTCATTTATACAGTTACAACCGTATGAAAAACATTTAACTAATTACAATGTAACATTGGTCTCAGAAGATTTTTTTAAAGCAACGTAAAGAATTGTTAGAATGCGCTTTTAAATGTACTCAATCTGAATAATTTATATCTTTGTATAAACATTGTTATAATACAAAATACCATCGAAATTCCCTGAATATTCGTACGGCGTGTCAAGGGGTAATTTCGGCATATACTAATATTTCAACCGTAATGTTTGAAATTATTTATGATATATTAGGTGCATAGCTTTCAAATTGTGTAAGACGCGATACGTACTTATGCAATATGGATTTATGTGGCGCGTCTGACTCATCCTGCATAGCAGAGGGTACGAAACCAGTCATCCAGTACTACAATCTCTTAGCAGCTTTTATGACGTCATTGGGCTAACGTGAGTCAACTCGAGGTGCATGAATGAATCAATATTTTAAGAACTCCAAATTTAAATTGTATTTGACGAATTAAAATGGTATGAAGACGAGTAGTGAACACGTTGTGATAAAAACGTACATGCACAGTGCTAGCCTATTTTGGGAGTCGTTGCAAAAATGCGGTACAAGCAATTGTACGATAACGGCCCAAGTCGTGAGGGCGGGTCGATGAACGCGGCATATTGTGAGTCATCGGTCACCATCGCATCTTCAATTCTTAAAACACTCGCAAACCATAACTGGAAGTGCAAAAAAGTCTTCATAAACTTCCCTCTATTGGCACGTTAATAATCGTTAATTTCATGTTTAAAAATGTTCCAACTACTTAGGAACTTACTATAGGAATTACTATTTAAAAAAAGCAAAGTAGCGGCCTGTTACAATCCCACTCCTGGGAATAGGCCTCCTCTCTCCATTTCTGAAGAGAAGGGTTGGAGCTAAGACGTACCACGCTGCTCCAATGCGGATTGGTAGGTTACACATATCTCCAGAATTCTCTAGAGATATGCAGGTTTCCTCACGATGTTTTCCTTCACCGAAAAGCGTGTGATAAATTGCAATTATCAATTAGACACATAAGTTTTAATAGAAAAACTCATTGGTGCCCGCCCGGGTTTGAACTCGTGTTCCCCTCGAACGAGTCGCACGGACTCACCGCTGGGCTATCACAGCTTTATTTCCATTCCTATTAATTATTCATTAAATGCCTTAATAATAGTATGATTCGCCTTGGCGGCTGATATTAAAAGTTACGTGCTAAATATTGAATGAATGCCTTTTAAAACGTCAGTGTTTTTATTTCTCATAATCAAATAGGGTCTGATCCATTTCCTATAAAACACAAATAATATTAAACAGAATAGCTTACGCTCTTATAAAGGATTTTCATTACTTAAAAGTATAAAAAAGTGCATTTTGATTTATGCATTTTTTTTATAGGTGAACGGTGAAATATGCACCTTGAAACAAATAACTTAAATCGCAACTACTAGAAATAATCACTTATACGTATTATGTGTAATTATTATTGGAAAATTATGACTTGCTATTAAATCACATACATATGTTCTCATAAAAAACGACGATTATTACATTGCAATATTCTATTCAAGGTTAGATGTATCGATTAGCAACCATTTAAGGTGGTATTTTATTATTTACGTCCCAGCTTACCTCTAAATTTGATGCACATGAATTTTTATTTATTCATAACTAATATATAATCATAGATGTTAAAAGAATTGCGCAAATTATACTACAGGAGTCATAAGCAGGCCTGTAACGTGTAACCCCTCGTACGCACGGGCGTTAAAATTACGTCGCGTTAAAATTTCAAAATAGGCGTTATAAGAAGTTTCGTATGGTATATTCAGCTTAACGCCCTCACCCTAACGACTAAAATGGAACACTGCACGATAAAATACGTCGCGATTTCAATACGCTGTCGTGTGAACAGATACCTGGATACCCATTTGTTTCAATTCGACGTAATTTTTACGCGCGATAAAAATCCTCTCGTGCGCACGAGGGGTAAGTGAGAGTATCGCAACAAATAATCAGAGGGAACGTAAGACTCATATACTTACCTTTGTCTAATTATTTATAAAAAAGAGAGACAGATAATAAGTCTCCTCGTTTTACTACCTCGTTATTGTCATGGACAGCTGGAGAGCTGTGATAGCCCAACAGTGGGACCGTGCGGCTCTTTCGAGGGAAACACGAGTTCAAACCCGGGCGGGCACCAATGAGTTTTTCTATTAAAACTTATGTGTCTAATTGATAATTGCAATTTATCACACGCTTTTCGGTGAAGGAAAACATCGTGAGGAAACCTGCATATCTCTAGAGAATTCTGGAGATATGTGTAACCTACCAATCCGCATTGGAGCAGCGTGGTACGTCTTAGCTCCAACCCGTCTTCAGAAATGGAGAGAGGAGGCTTAGTCCCAGCAGGGGGATTGTAACAGGCCGCTACTTTTATTGTTATGGACACATTTTAGGCTGGCTCCCCTACACTAGTTATAATAACTCTATGACTTCAGTACATGGATTGAATATAGCTTATCTCACTTTTCAGCCTTGCAACTCTATCCATACAAAAAAATAATTTAAATTTAAGTATGACTCGATGACTTCAACATTATTATGATTAAAACAATCATTGTACGTAATAAGAAATGGTTGACTGGTGGAGCATGCTCTAACGGGAGTCACACTCAGATTATTTCGTTATATGATACTCCTAAATAATATTGTTGTAATTACATATGTCTCTTCGAGATATCCTTACATGCTTATACTAACAGTCTCTTACATGTCAATACATAATTTTATCTTCTTAATATTGCAAATCTTATGCCTGTAGTTCACTGTCGGCGATGATAGCTGATCGGGTGATCTTCTATAATCCCCACGATCATCGTAGTGTCCAAACGATCGTCCGTTTTATCATAAGATACATGCGATCTCATATATATCACCCAGCGACTCCTTTTGATGCGTATTCGAAAACCCACCAAATCGCGGGTTGTTGGCGATCTTATGCGATCAAAGACGATGACTGACGAGTACAGTTGAGTATGCTTTCTACACGATCGTGCTCGCGCTTAATTTTTTGTGTAGGAGTCATTTAGTTCCAACGGTAAATTATGAGGTACATACATGTTAAGAATATGATATAAATACTTATTTGTTATTAGCAACATCAATAAAGATGAAGAGTTTATTGAAGCAAACATGAGTCACTTACGGCCTCTTGAACTTTGTGGAGTGGGGTTTACGATCAATAATATCCATAAATAGTTTAATTATTTCTTGTATAATCTTAAACAAACACTCGATCTTTTATAGCCATAGCTTTTTTTGGGTATCAATTTTTTCTAATCATGAAAAGTAGCTTAACGTGTTTTTAAACTGTTATCATTTCACACGCTTATGTATAAGATACGACAAAGTGATCATAACTTAATTAAAGGAAACGCAAAAAAAAAGTTGTTTCAACATGATAGGTACTTACGCAAAAACAATCGCAAAAGTAAGATATTTTATTTGTTACTATTATACATTATTACAGCAAAGCGCAATTAAAGTTAATGAAACACCTTTATTAACTAATACGAATCTTACATTAAAATATTCAATATTAAGTAAATTCGAAAAACTTAATTCTGCAACCTGAACCTTTAACTTTAGTAGGCTAATGCATAAGATATTAAAGTTAGGCAATTTTGCACTTACGTGTATAAATTGAATCTAATAAAAGATACAACTTTAAAACAGTCGCAAGTAGGTACCTAAAAATAGAAAACGTGCCTAAGATGGATAAGATTTTTGCTCGAGAAAGTTGTCTTCCAGACTTTTCTTATTGCGGTAAACTTTTTGATTTCCCACCTGAGGTTGCGGTGATGCATAATGTTTGTGCTCGTCTGGTAGAAGTAAAGGGTACTTTGCTCAAGTCGGTGCGCGCGTACGACTCTTGCGGTAGCGGCGTACAAGTCGAGAGCTTGTTAAACTCAACACGTCTCGTGAAGATGAGTCTACACCAAAGTAAAATAGCTATTTCTCTGTATGTATTTTGCGTTTTGAAGTCTTTGTGTAACTGTAACTCGTAATGGGTCATGTCTACGCAAGTTTGCATATTCTTGATACTACATTTATCGAGTTCTATTCTGAAAAAGAATTCCGAAGCAGTATTAAAAAAAATTGTTTATAATAAAAAGTCTGAATTCTTATTAATTTGAAAAGTTCCTAACCTTCCAAATTGAGTTTCTTATTATTTTCATTTTTATATAAATACTAGTTTTTGCCCGCGAGGAATTTGGTCTGTCACAGTATCTAATTTAATTAAATTTATGATTAACAATTTTGGTCATAGTGAATTCCACATCAAAGATAGATATATGCTGTTGCGGACTTTTATTCGGAACTATTAAAGACAAACAATACTACGGTACATCATCTTTGTGTAACTCTAACGGTTTAGGTAACGTAAGCCAAGATAACTCTCATTTTTTCCGACTTTATTAACATGTATCGTTATATTACATAAAATCATTACAAATTGTAGCCTATATGTTATTCCGATGTATAACCTATAAAACTGTAAAGTTTCATCCAAATCCGTCCAATAGTTTTTTCGTGAAAGAGTGACAAACATCCATCCATACTCACAAACTTTCGCATTTATAATATTAGTAAGTACATATTTAAATTTCTTAGTCGTATTAAGTTGAAAAGAATGCATTATTATATAAGTTAAGATATATAACTGGAAAGTATTATATAAAATGAAATAATTCTGCAATTAAATTAATGAATTTTCTTCATCTATAGATGAGTATAGCGATATTCCTTAAACTGTTTAAATGACGTGGATTTAATATCTCTATAAATTCTTAAACAGCCGGCAAATTAAAAACGCTACGTGCGATGTTTCTAAATCGTGGTTAGAATATAATCAGCCATCAAATAGTTCGTACATTTATAATCTAAGCATGTACTCCTTTAGTGTTCTGTTCTTGTTAAAAGGATTCCATATTGTTCACTTAATTAATTTTAGAACTCTCAAAACGCCTATTGTTTATATGTTATGTTATATTTGTGTCTTTTAAATTTAAATTAGGAAAGGTTTGCACAACTTAATATAAAGAAAACAAAATAAGTAAAACATCAACTCGTTGCATAGACGATTAATTTTGAGTAAATTCGCCCAAAAAAGCACATTATTACTTCCATGATCGGTGTTAAATTTCAGTAGAGAATCGTTCTTTTAACCACAAACCGGGCTTTTGTCAGCTTCAACGAGCCGCCTAGCGTAAGTAACAAAACGTTTTCCACGTTGCATTTACAAAAAGATGTGCTGTTGAAATGTAATGTTAAAAATTTATCTCAGACTGTAATAAATGTCTTAAAATAAATAAATATATGGGACATTTACATACACGGTCGTCCGTCCCCAAAGTAATTAACTTAATACTTGTATTATGGGTGACTGATGAACCCGCGACCCGCGGAGCAGAAGTCAGGGTCACTACCCACTGTGCCAACGGGTCAGTCGAACAGTAAAAAAAACAGTCAAACCAATCTAATAGCTTTCTATCCTATATGCAATGGTGGCATTACTAAATATTATATAAGACGAAGTAGATAAGCTATGAATATGCTGGGATGTAATGAATAGGCTAGAAAATAATGGCGGGTCTAGTAAAACGTGGTATCATAGGCCATTATGTGAGTGGTTGGCGTTATTCGAGACGTTTTAATAGTGGCATGTCAGTTCCCGAGAGAGTGCTATGGCTCGACAGTGCGGCGGGTAACGGAAGAGCTTTGGTACTCGGTTCACAATTAGTGCGTTGTCCCGTTACCTACGCATTGTCCGCTTCAATACTCGACTAGTAATATTCCTTTGTACACTTCAAATGAAAGGTTCTCAGGTCGTTTGTTTTCAGTTTCGCGGTTTACCATTGTTTCGCTAATAAAGTTATTTAATCCTTGCAAGTAAGCGGAAACGACTATTTCGTTCAGGTTATTGTTAGAATGTTTCAAACTTTTAACATTACTTAGTTGTTGTCAATTGGATTTTGACAGCACAAAGTTAATTAAAAACTATCCTCTACAGATTTATTTTTATTTGAATATTTGTCATAAAATTTGCATAGTAGTTCTTTACTTAACATTTTAAACCTATGTCTAATCAGTCAATACATTTCAAGATTCTTCTCTCTTTTATGTGCCACAACTTACTAGTTTGATGATCATTTAATATTCTTTCACTTATTATACTTTCACGGTACTTTCTAAACTACTCGTACATTTATAAAACAAAGTGTTATTGTAATTTGTTTAATTGAAGTCTACGAAACACCGTTAATTAACGGTTTGACTACGACAAGGGACCTACAGGAAGTGGATGACCACTAACAACAATGGCTTCCGGAATTTTTATCGTCCCATCATTTGTAAATTGTGCTGAATTGTATAATTAGAATAGTGGACTATATGTTTTGCTATAACTGCTTTATAATGATTTTATACTATGTATTCACTATTATTGCATTTAAACTATTCACATACATGTAATTTCATCATATTCGTAGACAAATGATTTCTTTCAATTCCAACAGTTAAATGATAATATAAAGAAAAAGTAGAAGAAGTAACAAAAAATAGGGGAAAAAGCGGGTAATACTTGTTACTTCTCGTACGAGTCCTTGATAACCTTTAGCATATACTTATATTGGACTATTTAACCTTGTTGGCTACTAATAGAAGAATCGCGTAATGAATTTTGAATTTTATCTCATTAAAAGGTATCGCAAGATTTTGTAAAACATTCAAAATCTGATAATTCTCAAAATATTCTTTATTCAAGTAGACTGTTTACAGTACTTTTGAATCGTCAAATTTATACTGGTATTAAAACTTGAGTATGGTATAAATCTATCTTAGAAATTATTCTTCTATCAATATTGTATGGAGATTCTTTTAATGATTTTTGCTATCCAATTGCTGTGTATATGTTGAAACAGTGATTTTTTTTCATATTATCACTAATATTAACTAGGATTTAACTGATGGAAGTGAAAGTCTTACTTTTATTTATTACCATGAACTATCATGAAATGGAACGGAAGCGTAAGAAAACTATACATCTAGGTGCACTCGATGCCTTTTACATGAGACTAGGCCGATCCCGCGTAAAAGGCGGTATAATTTGCGCTCACATACATTGCATTCCTTCAACCAAATAGCGGATTCGGTTCGGTTTTCACTTATTTCTTCGAGTTAATAAAATACAGGTATATGTGCAGACGGGCTTGAAATATAATTGTATGTATGGTTAGATTATTGAGGAAATTGGATTATTTTTAGGGCGGATATTAAATTATGACCGGTGTTAGAATATGGTGCGGGTCCTTTTGTATCCAGATCTCGTCTCAACTGTAACCATTGTCGAGGTAAGGTGATAGAAATCGACATTTAAGAATACATTTACCGATTCAAACGTAGAATACAATACGATAGTTAGATTATCACTATTAGCATAACTGGCATTGTCGGCTACAGCAATTTAACATGATAATGGTTATCACACAAGTATTAGCTTAGTTGAACGGTTGAATGGTCGTGAACACGTGGATGCGCACGCGCCGGCTATAGTTGTAGGGGGACATTTAAGCTGTTCGGGTGCTTCATTGGAAACCTGATACATCCAGCTGTGCTAATTACGATGTTTATTTTTATTTTGACTGGCTCGTTCGTGCAGTGAGTAGTGACCCTGCCTTCAGCACCGCGGGTTGCGGGTTCGATTGCCGCCGAGGGCCAACATTTTCTTCGAGCCTGTGTATATTTGTATTTCAGCATGCATTATATATGTAGTTCCTATATCTACCAGCCGTATTAAGTTACTTACTTTGGGGACGGACGACCGTGTGTGTAAATGTCCCATATATTTATTTATTTATTTAATAAAAGAAAGTTCATTCATGCTAAAAATACTAAAATAGATGCCACTATTTTTGCATGAACTTCCTATAAGAATATGACTCGTATATTGGCTTCGTTATTATAAATTTTAAAATTTATGTATCCTACTATTTTTACTTACAGTAAACTTATTTAAAAAAGAATAGCACACCAAAAAGTGTCCGCGCGTGTTTATTTAATTTCCTCGCATTGACCGCGTGGAAGCAGTTGTTGGTTAAATGTGAATGATTAATTTCACCGAGCTTCGTTATGCATAAAGTATAAAGATACTTAAAATTTTACCTTTCTTTTATAATAACTTCATTATCGCTTTGATGTACCACCATCTAAAATAGCTTATGGTCATTTTGTTTACTGATGTTGATAGTCTGTATAAAAATATTGCGTTATCTATTGATAATTAAATCTATTAATCTAAACTTTTTATCGGTCTAAATTGAACCGGGAAGTTCCTCTTCTTTCTAATCATTAGATATTATATTTTTAACATGTAAAATGTTACTTTCGTTAAATGTATTTCGTTTATTTAAAGTGCATTATTTCTAATACAAATAGCTGTTTATAGTCTACTATAGAATATGGAATCCTGTCTATTGAAATGAAGTATTTTAAGAGTACCTATTATTTTAATGGGAGAGTGTGCGTCGTAATGCTACTAAGTTACATACTAAGCTTTGTGTAAAAAAAATAAACATGATTTATTATTTAATTTATATATACCAAAATCATTAGTTGTTTCCTGCACTCCATGTATATTTTTATTTGAGTTGATTTATAGTTTTTGTTCAAAATGTGAATTGTTACTCTTGTATATGTATACTGTGGTCTCTGAATTTCCCATTCCTCTTAAAACAATAGGTTTCATATTTCGAAGGCACAGGCTCACAAAATCGCGGTAATCGATTGTTACAGTGGCCATGAACTCATATCACCTCTCTCTCAGCGTGCTCCGTAAAATACACAGATTTCACGGAAATCTGTCAGCGTTTTAAAACAACATTTAACTGGAATATGGTTATTGTAAAATATTGCTGGATTGTTTATTTCTGAGTAATAAATGTCTTACTAAATCTTAACCAAATAGTTCTTCATCTCTACTTTCGGTGAGCTCATAGCTTTTGGAAAATACTTGAAAATTGTTTACTTCTAAATCAAGCATTGGCATCATTGGCTCCAGGCCAATAATGTTGATGACACTTTTATCATCATTGGAGTCTTGATCTTTATTTTGTAAGCGGTTGTGACTAGCATTTGTTAGTAGCTTCTGTAAACTGCTTATTTAAGCAGTTAAATAAATTAAACAGTACGGAATCTTCATTAATTTATTTCATACTTGACGTATCATATTGATCAGCACTTTCAGTTCTGTCATGATAATTAGAAATTATTAAAAAATTGCTCATTAAAGTATACATAATTAGATTATGTTATTAACAGCCTTCTTTTATGGTCGTAGTTTGGCTTCCTAAAATTACTAATTAAATATTAAGTTAGGTTTAAATACCGTTGTCGGACAAATCTTGTTAACATTTTGCAACCCAGCTATGTTTTCCCGAAGATAAATATTTGGTATCTTAAAGAAATGAGCAGCTGCATATCGTTCCCCTCTATCCAATCATTGTTAGGCCAAGGGTCGGTTATGGGGAGCAATGGCCGGGCAACAAAAAAGTACAAAAGACGTGATCCAGGTACCCACGCACGAAATCTATTATAATAGTTATATTTCTCTATTGATAACTTTAGAAATCGTAAGTTTCAGTAGTACAAATATGACTTTGTAAAAATAAATAAATAAAATATTAATAATAATATACAGAATATAATCTATTTCAGCTTGGACAATTCTAAGATATTATTTTATATGGATCGTGGAAATCTTCCTTCACGTTTGTAGTTAGTATTTATGGGGACTCTGAAGCGTCGTAGTTTTCTAATTAAAACCAGGTTTTGTATCAAAATTTATGATTTGTAGTTTTAACAAAGAAGAAAAGTGACGTCACATACGCGACATATAAGTAAAGACAAAACTGGGCCTGTAACAGCTTTTAAAATACAATATAGGAGATTTATGCGAAAAAAAATTGTTTTATTTTTATTATCTGTGTTTATTTATTGATAACTGCATATTTCAAATGATTTCAAACATGATATGTAAATCCGTGTAGATACACAGATGCAGCGAGAGAATCTTAATTGTACTGCGGCACAAGATGGGTTGGTTCAATTTGCTTATTATAATTTTTAATTTGTAACGTAAACATTTGCCTGATGATTGTTAATTTCCGTGTTTAGTCTAACAATTTCAATACCACAGACTGCCATAAAAAACATTGTATTTGTTTAATAACGGTGGTATCCTCAAATTAAATTCTTAATTATCCAGTTATTATACACACTTAGTTTATCCTCAATATTATAAAAATAATTCTTATCTAATACTATTGAAAACAATCTTATAAACTTGAATAATAATTAGGATTACATTAAATATTCTATGTGAGTATAATAACATAAATTGAGACTAGTAAGACAAGGTAAATAGTTGATACGTGTCGAGAATACATAGGCGAGATGTCTGCAAAATTGATGCTTGTTTGAAGTTCCCTAGTATAGACGCTCCCCTTGCTTACTTGTCCATCGGAACAGCCACAGTGGAAGTGCATTAAGCTATTAGCAAACAGTTAGTCTCTCCCTATCCAATATCTGAATTTCTACTCACACCCGTACAGCGTCACTTATATCGACAAATTTACTTTAACTTATACCTTTTATACGGATTTTAACTAAACGGCTTTCAACTTAAATTTATGTTTAACTAGTGGTACCCTCGTGGTTCATTCGCGCCAACTTAATTGTTTAAGTGCTCTCATTAATGTAATATGTATGTTCCCGAAAGAAAATCGGTTTTTTAAGCTATACTAGTTGTGTCCACGGCTTTGCTCGCGAGAAAATCAGTGTGTCATCATATGTTTTTCAGTTAATTTACATAAAACCGTGAAGGAGTATTAACCTAAACCTTCCTCAAGAATTTTACTTTCTTATATTATAAGTTTTAACATTTGAAAATAATAGAAATCTATCAATTACGTCGCTATCACGATCTACCGTTGCCAGAGGTATTGCCGTAGTGAAGGTCTATTGTTTTGTTTATTTAATACTAGCTGTGCCAGCGGCTACGCCTGCGTGTCACAATTTTTTTCTATAATTCAAATTTTAAACATAAAAGTGGTTATTGTAAGACATGCTATCGCGGACTTTTTTGTAGTATTTTTATACATCTACAATTCTCTACTACATTACTGTAGCGCATCTCTGCTGGTTAACGCAACGCACGCGACTAAAGCTCCCAGCAAGCAAGTTTTTTAACAACTGCTCGATCTCTTCTACAACATTTAATTAATAACTATATGTACTATTTACCTAAACCATCCGGAAGTATTGGACTATCTTCAGTTATCCGTTTAGTAGATTTTGAGAAAATCGATTACATACAGACAGACAGCTTTTTGGGACTTTGTTTTATAATAAGTATCGATTCTATGCATAGAGATATAGTAATAGACACAAAGTATTCGCTATACCTACTACAACTGATCTAAGAACTACATAGATGTAGCATGTGTTGTAAACGCCACTTCCATTTAATTTTAATTATGTATTTTTTATGTAATAACATATATGTGATTAGTTGAATATTTTTTCCTTTCAGAGTAGTAATAAATTATATGATATTGTGTAACATAAGGGAGATATGATTTAATTGCGATAGCATATAAAAAAGATTACATTGATTGTGCAAACATAAATTAAATCGATAACTAGATGTTTAATTGAAATTATTTGGTTACATATAATTAATGTAATCATATAAATATTGAAAGAGATAATACTTTATTACAACAAAAAAGATATAATGATTAAATTGATTAAGCAACGGTAGCTCTTGATAAGTAAAGGTTGGTTCTAACTCAATTGGTACACATTATTGATGTAATCATATGGTAATCTAACGAGTTATACCTTGGTTACAATAACGTTGGTAAGATAATTACATTGATTAAACAACAGGAGCTCAAGTCGATAAATAAATATTTCATAAAACTTGAAATATTGAAAGAATCAATCAGACAGTTGACTGAGATAGCACTTAGTTTTAATGTAATCAAAACAAATCAAAGTAATCATTATTCAAGTAAGCTTTTTCAAGTACTTTTGAATCGTCAATCAATTAGATTTAATAAGCTACACTGGTTCAGAATGATGCTCTTACCGAGAAGAACCAGCAAGAAACTCGGCGGTCAATCTTTTAAACATTTAAATTTACATTATTTAATTGCAGTCTTGTCTGAAGCTGGAAGGATATTCAAATCTAAGCATTTTTTATCAAATAATCTTCAATTGTGTAATATGTCGTATAAGCATAGTTCGTACACTTAATTTAACTTTTCTGTAGATGAGTATAATATAGATTGCGGAATTTTGTTGTAAAAGCGGGTACCAAGAACAACGAATGAGTTGCTAAATCTGCTGAGTCGCGGGGATTACAAGCTTTTTGTAGCCGTTAGCAACAATAACATCGACAAGTCAATGTCTAATCGAATTTAATTGGTTACGTTTAGTCATTATTTAGCCACTTTGTCTGCCACCGTAAGTACTTAGAAGGATCACATTGGATGTTAACACGATCCGCGTTCTTACAAACACGGATTATAGCAACATAATTTTATCATAACTGCTGTGCTATGGAATTCCGCAAAGTAACGCCCGCTTATATAAATTACTCGTAAGGCGATCTTTGATTTTAAAACAAAAACCTGACGACTTTTGTTAATTATTTATGAAATATTAAATCTAAAAGCTTCATGTAATAAATAATTATGTTTAAAATTTCTAATTTTAATAATTTAAAAGCACGATTGCTGCAGCAGTACTGGAGCAGTGTGGTGGGTTTATGCTAAAATCCTTACGCTAAAAGACAGAGTAACCTTTTGCTTAATAAAGTATAGTAAAAGGTCGTTACTTTTCTGGTGGTCCTTGTAACGTTGCTTTTTAAATATATTGTGGATGAGAGAGATCTGCTTGACTTTCTTAAGTGATGGTAATAATATAGTAATGCGATCTATAATAGATACATGCTGTTCTACTGAAAATTATCGTTTATATGGCTTAATTACTCGTGCAACTGGAAGAACAAAGTTAAGAAACCTAAGAGTTATATATCGTAGTACATGCCAACTTTGCCAACGGGTGTAACTTTGCCTGGGAGGTAAGTTGTAAGCAAATCTGGTAATAAGGAAAAATATATATAAAAATATTTTTCCTTATTAGTAGATTCATTCATTGCTTTGAAGTCCATATATAAAATAGAATGAAGAAGAGGTTTGCCAGAAAAATATATTAAAACTAATATTAAAAATATCAATATCAATTGCGGAAGTTTGATAGGAGCCGCACAGTCTAAAAACTAATAGGCGAACATTATTACATAGGTTATTTGAACACACAGATCAGGGCCACACGGTCACCGGTCGAAAAAATTTCTTGTCCAATAGTTCATGGCTTGTGTAAACTACTTTTTTATTACATCGGTCATCGACTGTGATGATGTCACTCTGAATCCCTCCCCATAAATCATCTTATTGCTCTCTCGTAATGATATTCTACATCCGTCCAATCACTTAAGACAAGAATTAATCAATAAAGCTTACTTATATTGAATTACTAGATAGTACTTCTAAATTTTACTGTACATCATCATCATCATCATTCTCCTGCCCTTATCCCACTCTAAGTGGGGCTGGCAGAACATGTTACAAACATGTTGTCACATGATATGCCTACGTAATTTACGACCGGCTGCCTGCCTGACGTCAACTTACCTTAGTCGCCTCTTACGACACCTCGGTAAGAACGGAGGGTGGTCTATTCTATTCTGCCGGATACCACACGGCGATAAATTTTACTGTACTATTTTTAAAATATTCTTTCACGCAATTTCATAAATTTACTAATATTAAAATGTCGAGTATTTATTTAGCCTTTCTGCATGTCTGATAGGAACAACGGATCGAGGTGTTGTTAGTAGGTAGAAGTTGGCACTTTATAAACCGCATAATACATGACCCGTAAAACTGTAGCGCATAATAATATTTTTTTAATGGTAACAGACTGTACAATACGTGATTCTGTGGTTTTATCATAAAAATCTGTTCCATTGTTGGGTTAATACAACGGCGAAATAATATAACTATACGCGTTCCAAAAATAGCGACCATATTATTTTTAAAGAGATTATAATGCGTGGCTAGTAGTATTTTGTGTAGCTTTTAAAAAAAAATATATAATAATTTGTCCAAATTTCAACGACTATATTTAAATTTAACTACTATATAACTTATTTATTTTTTATTACTCTTAAGTGGAATTAATGACGCATGATGTCTCTTAACGCTAACAGACTGTAGTGTAGTAGTGTTTTATTTAATCCACTAAAATGTTTACGTAGAAACTGGTGGAAAACAACTCCCGATTACCCTCTGTTCTCGGCATCGTCGCGCGGGCGCGTATCGATCGCGCGCCGCAACTCGGCGGCCTGCATACGAATACGAGAATCGCTCAACATTCAACCCCCTTTACCAAACTACAAGCCTAGACCCGAATCCCTTCGTTAGCGCCGTGACCTTGTCGATCGTTACATCAACATGTGTCATCCCCATCTATGATTTACGGTTATTACACCCACACAATTTGTCTATTTCACAACCCCTTTGTACCCTAAAAATATCTAAATCTCAGTGGTATGGGACCCTGTGGAGAATATAGGGTAAATTACAAAAAGCTTTCCTCAATTTGTTCCGACCCAAGGGATAGACCTCATTTCATGGAAATTGCAAGACAAAGCAATATACTTAAATGATACCACAATAATACATTTTTATAAATTTAAGTTAAAACTGAGGAGTAATTCGTATAATATAAGGCCGGTCCTTTAAGTCATATATCAGTCAGTAAATATTCAGATTCAAATCAGGTCTAAATTTAATACATATTTATTATAATATTAAATGAGAAATCAAAGCCGTTTTTATTTTACCCGAAAAGCAATCTAACCGATACTTGTTATTTATTTGAGACATTTCGTACGACGTAATCATATTTTAGAGAGGGCGCTCTCTGAAAATTGCTTCAATTTTCCAGCCGACAAGGCTGCTTATTGCCTCCCAGAAATGCTTTCCGTACCGTAGAAATTTCCTAAGTAGGCCATGATATTAAATTACCAATATTAAAATAATTAGCTTTAAATATGGTCGTATACATAGAATCCAAGGTTACATAATTAGTTTTGATATTATGTGTTTTCATATTTTGTCAAAGCTCGTTGCTAACAAATTTTTAAAAGACAAACGTCCATGTAAGGGGTATTTTTTCGGAAATAGATATCCATCAATTGCGATGACAATGTCACTAGTTAAGGTGAACGAACTTGCGGTATTACCTAATTATTACTTTAGATACACCGTCACTAATCATTGGCGGAATTTACTAATCAAAGAAAAGGAAACAGGCAACTAGAGACGAGCCGCTAGTTGGTTTTCGATTGGTTTTGTGATGTACTGTAATTGCGAGTAGTTTTTCTTATTTGGTAACATCTACTTACTAAATAAACCTACACTAACAACTTGCTGCAAACTGCTTTCTATCATAGCAACAATTATACCGACGTCGGCAGCTAATAGCTGACCTAGAAATAAACAAGCGAGATTGGACTGATATGTTATTTGTACTACTACGTCTGCCCACGTAAGAAAATCCGACAATATAGTAATTTGAACTATTATGGCAAGTGGACTCGTTAAGTAAAATTTACTTCCTAATTCATTTAATATGACGTGAGCGATGTGGGATAGCAGATCAATACGTCGACGCCAAGAGGTCGGTAACGCGGCGACTTTGGCCAACCAAGTTACTACTTACTATCCAAGCTAAAACTTGGCGCTGTCTTTTTTTGGTCACATAAATAACGATCTTGATTGTGGGTTCGCGTGCGTAGTAATTCCGATAGCGTAACGGCTTAAATTAAAGTAATCTCAAGTCACAAAAAATCTAACGAGTGTCGAATCGAACAGGAAATCGAATTAACAAATTAAGAAATGATTCATTTGACGAGAGTAAATGTAGTATCACTAGTGACGGAAAATAATTATTGTCTAAATTTTGTGTCCGATGTACGTGATTATCGGGAATAATTTGTTCGGGCACGTGAACGGAACGCAGCTGCCGCTGACAATGCGATATCCTAGTTTTTTTGTTAGCAGATGTTTCGATTAAATTTGCGCATTCAGTGATTCGGTAACGCTCCAGGGAATTCGAACAGTGTAAAACAAAATTATTCTTCAAAACCGTACATTGTATGTACAATAGCGCATTAAAACATATTAATAATTTTAATATTTCTATTTGTTAAAAATATTTCTATTTGTTAAAAACAGGACTATCATTTCTATATGATTTTTAATTAAAGTTGTTAATTGTTTTCTTCCTGTTAACCAACTTATACTATACCTACTTATTGACATTAATAAGTCCCATACAAACTATTACAGCGTTTTAATATTTTTGTATCTTTTGTGCTTATATCTTTTAATTTCCATAAATCCATAGAAAATAACACGATATTAAGTATTGCAGAAAACGTTTCATTTATAACTATTTATCAAAATTTTAAATTCACTCACTCTTCATAGTTGATTATCTTCCTCAGACTGATTGATCTTTGATCTGTATTTTAATAAATGATAAAACTTTGTCATTAATTAGTACGTTTTGAATGATGATTGTAATATTGATCGTAGCCTACTGATAACGTTATACCCGTTATCCCTATTCTTTTCTTTTACTCAACTAGTAGTAATCGTCATACAGCTCTAGTCGGTCAATAGCAATGAATAATGAATAAGACAGCGGCATCTTCCTTGGTCAGTGAGCTCATAGTTGGGTGGCTGAGGGTTAGCATTGCATAAGTCTTGGCGGCTAAACTACGTGCATGAACCGGTTTACAAGAAACGTGTTAGGAGGTCCTTGTATTTTTAAACTTTACTATAGGACTATCATATAATTTACGACCGACAGAATTATTTCAAGTTTATTTGTATTCCAATTCTAATTGAAAATAGCACTTCCATGAAACTGACGTACAGGTTGCAGAGGTACTTCACTGTTATTACACTACCGAAATATTTTTTATTTCCTGTATGAAAAATACGCTATAGATATTGCGAATAAATTACTACAAGTACATTGCAAACTGTCGTATATTATATACTAAACGAATGAAACAAGTTTTGAAAGTTTTTTTCATACCAATAAAAAAATCGAGGTATTTAATACACTTCTCATATTTACGTTATGCGTTTTTTTCTCTTACCTGTTGTAGGAAAAGACCGGCGTCTGTAAACGCGGGTCGAATAAAACGAAGACTGTTTTGAAAAGTCACAAAATTTGCCTCGTCAGAGATTCACATTCACTACAAACGTTAAAGCACTAAATGATGAATGATAGATGATAGATCCACAAGCATAATCGATGTTTAGAGTGAAATCGGATTTGTTTAGTTAGAGAGCGTACTTTGATAGGGCACCGTCACGCTGCAGAGCCTCCAACAGACTGGCGACTTGGCGAGACCGCGAGAGTGGCGAGTGGATGGCGGAGGCCGGATCGGTAGCGAGACTCCGAGCGTAGATCGTGCTCGGCCCGCGACATGCGACGCAACTTCCACGCGCTTGGCTCGCCATGGTCACCGAACGGAATTCTAGCGCCGTTAATTTTAAACTTCCGACTTTTTGGTTATGAAATTATGAAGTAACGGTAAAATTTTACGTCGGTTAGAGTTGATATTTTTCCAGTTTACTAGTCCGGTGGATATCCATCGCAGATAGAATTTTTATTACTTGGAATGTTTTACTTCCGCGCCGGGTATATAAACTGCAATAAATGTTTTCTAACAATAACTGCCATTGAAAAAATTCCAATTATTAATATTGAACGTTGATTATATATTTAATGATTAATGACTTAATAATTATAATATATGTTATTTGTATAACTTTTCATGTGGATTGTAATTTTGATATAATTATTATTATTATCATATCATAAATATAAATTGCAACTTACGTTTACGTAGTAATTTATTGCAAAAAATATAAAATAAGCGTATTTTTATTGCAAGCACGTTTTTTTCTCGTTTTTTCTAATTTGTTATATAAATGCAATTAGAATGCCGGTCTCATAAGGAGAAGCGCAAAGGCTTCTCTTCAGGCATTCTATGTACGTCTAGAATTTGTAATTTGAATACCTTATGTATAGTCAATAATTATTTTTAAATAAACTTGTTTTACAATTTAAATAATGGTAACTTTGGTCTAAATTCACGGATGCTACAGACGAATCTAAAACTGGTTAAACCCTAAAAATTTTTTTGTCATTTTTCACATGTATGCGTATACAGTTACTTAACGTTGGCAGTAACTAAGTACTTGGCAAGAATTTCCGGTAAGTGGATTGTGTTACGCAGCGATTCCAAGAGAAAAACAAGGTGGTGGTTAGAAATTCGGGGTAGGTGAATTAATTACGGTTAATAGTAATCTGACACACGGTTGACTGCCACGCCTACCGCCAACAAATTAACATGTGCCGCGATATTATGTCACACTTTTTAAATTAATATTCATCAACTTTTAAAATTAATTTGCTACGCGCAATTCAAATGGTCTGTGGGAAAATTTATATTACTTATTCTAGTAAAAAAATTGTAATAAAACTTTTTGATTATAAGATTTCATTTCTAATTATATCAAAAATTTATGTTCATTTAAGACATTCGTTGTACACGTGTGTGAAATTCGGGTTCGATATTGTATTGTATAATTTTAATCCTCGTGGTTTTATATGTTACAATCTCATATAAAAGAAAAAGAAACCTTCAAACTATGAATACAATAGTTTAGTAAGACGTAAGTAAGACGGTAGTATTAATTTGACGTTAGTATCTATTACAAACAGAAAAACATAAATTATTATAGTCGCTACTTAACCCTAGATGGCAATGCCAAGTCATAAAACTGTTGAATTTCTAAAAATTTTGATGTATAGAAAGTTTTAAATTTTTTTTTACCGTCAATTAAAAAAATATAAACTTATATTTATTATTAATATAAAACCAAATCATTTTTTTGGAAAATGCTAATATTTACTTAAAGGTTGAAATAAGTTGAAATGTAGATCGCCCTCTATCATCAATGAAAAAAAATATGCAGAAGCTTATAGGTGGCGTTGTTTGTTCTTAACAACGATTGACATAACCTCAACATCATAGACTACTAACTAAAATATCCTCAATCGGAAATCGGAATCGAAAGGAATCAACGCCAGCAAAACGGTCGCCATTACATATCACTTTAGCAATTTTGTAATCTTTAAAGAAATTGAATGTGTCAAATAAACGCGCGTAATTTGTTTTGAGTTCTGGATCGAAAACATTAACAATGGACTGAAAAATTTTTTATCAAACTTTTGTGGCATAATAAATTAAGGTAAGAGTAATTCTGGTTACACAATTGACCTATCATCGATTTTTATTTTGGATTTGATAATTTGATATTTTGAGTCCTAATGTATTTCCTTTCAAAACGTTTTTGTTAACCAAAGTGAGAACAATTTTAATATTTACGTTACTAAGTATGTTTGTTTTATAAATGAGCTTAGTGCATACAATTAAAATATCATTACTTTTCTTGTTTTAAACGAATATCAAATCTTTGGGCCTTGGTCCACTTTGTATATTATAATTTTTTAAATTTAGAATACCATCAACAAAAGTAAACTTTTAGCAACACTAAAATAAAATAATTTACTGAGACAGGTATCAATCAAAACATTGAGATTGTCTTAATATTTCTGAAATTTTATCTACATCCTTTTACTGCACTTTGATTTAACTTCTATAAAAAAGGTGTGCATAAAAGAAAATCGCGCACACCTAAAATACAAAATAAAAGCAAATCAAACTGGCGTCAGAGATTTTTTTTAAAGCTGATAATCTTTAATTCTTACTAGCTGTTGTTTGTTAACACTGAGTTTTGACTTTCTGTTCACTTTCACTTACATACTATATTATTTTAATAAGCAATGGTTTATATAAAGTTATCAAAATATGATTTTGTGGATTTTGGCACCTGTGTAAAACCTTTTACTTTAAGTTCAAATGTCATTTATTTTTAAATAAAAAAGAGCATATTTTTGAAGTGCTTATAAAATACAATATTTGTATTTTTAGATGGCTCCACCTAGAAAGATAGTTAAGAGACAATTAGAAATCATGGTAGAGTTTTTGGAACAAAATATTGATATGACCAGGGGCTTACCGGTGAGCTCTCCTATACTACACCAGGCCATGAAAGAAAAGTGGATAAGGCTTGCAAGAAAACTGAATGCTGTTGAAGGTGGTGATAAGAAGACAGTCCAAGGATGGAAAAGAGTAAAAAATATCTTTTTTTGTTTAAAATTAAATCATTTTTGGTTAGAAAGCTGTACTATGATTAATTTGGCCATTAATATGTATAATATAATTAATATCTGCTTATCCCCTTTAGGGATATTATCAGATTTGCAAAATTGTTATTAGGTTTGAACAGGTGACAATTCTGAACAGCAGGAAACCCTTGCCCCAACATGGGAAAATGTGTGGAATATTCCAGAATAGAAGCCTATCACCTATCCTGTACCAATAGTTGCTCAGAGAAGAGATAGATAGAGAACCCCATCGCTTCTTAATTATCATTCTGCCCTTAACATACTCTAAGTGGAGTTGGCACAACATTATTTTCTCATCCATTCTGTCCTATCATTCGTCAAGTAGGACACTACTCCTTTTATTTCATGTCATGCTTCACAGAATCAAACCATCTCTTTTAAGTCCTCCCTCTAGTCACATCCACATTCATCCATCCACATTCATATTTGATATATTTGATCACTTGCATTTTCATCACTCCTATTTATATGTCCATACCATCATAATCTTGCTCCTCTCGTCTTTTCATGGGCGCTCCTTTGAAACAGCCACTTATATATGCTTCTTAATATAGTATGATAATTAAATACAATTTGTTCTGTTTCCACATAATACATTGTGTTACTAGATTTTTATACATAAAGGTTTTTTTGTAATATCAAGTTAAAAGAATATTGTAAATTCTATAAAAGTTTAATGGTGAAATTATATATTTTTGAATTTTAAAATTCTGTTATTCAAAAAATTTATTAAATTTATCATGTTTCCTTTAAGTATTTTGTTCACAGTATTGGGTTACATGGAGACATAGATGTAGTAAAAAATCAGAACACACACAAAAACTTCGATCAATTTCATCTCCAGATTTACATCGATTCTTGCCTCTATCCGAGCTAGAAGTGAGAGTTTTGCAGTTGTATGAAAAAAGAAAAGGAGGCACATCAATACCTTCAACGAAGATTGAATTCTTTAAAGAAGATTCAGAGTCCGAACCAGAAGCAGAACCAATACAAGAAGCTGAACCTCAGTATAATGAAGTTGATGTAAAACAAACAATAAAACCTAGAAGACTAACAACAGGTAAAAAAAATATATTCACATAAAAAGTCAACAAATGTTTAAATAGTATGAAAAGTTTCAATAATTCAATTTCAATTGAAAATATTCTTTATTGAAGTAAACTTGTAAACAAGTGCTTTTGAATCGTCCACTCTACTGCTGGTTCGGAAAGCTGTTCCTGCTGAGAAGTGTCAGCAAGAAACTCAGCGGTTTCTTTTTCAAATATAATTGTTATATCTAGTTACATTTACTCATGGTCATACAGATCTTGTGCAGGGTAGAGAAGTAGCTATATACACACAATCTTATCATCTATATAATCGTAAATAGTACAGTAAGCTTTCTGTATCAGCCTCCCTTTAACAGTGATTTAATTTACTTGTAGTTAATATTTATCAAACATCAATTGCTTCAGAATTTTTAGGTCATGCTCTTTGAAGTCTAGCTATTAATTTAGTCTGTGCCATCACAACTAATTGCAATCCATTTTTCCGTACAGTTCTTTGTTATAAATACTGTCTATATAGGTCACTACTAAGTATGAAGAATGTGGTACATTCTGGACCTATTTTAATACGCTGCTCTTTATTGTTCAAATTGTACTTTAGTATTCCTTGAGTCTTGTGCTCACTACTGAGCATCGTGATAGTACTGACCACGAAGATTGGAGACATTCTTTTGGGAGAATAATCACAGTGGTTTTCCCTTGCCTTCTGCCCTACTTTAGTAAGCTGGTAAAATTGTTCATATCGTCATATTGCTTTTTTGGGGTCTTTTCATTACATTTGCAACCCATACAGGTATATGGATGCAAGTGACGTCATCAATTGAGAAAACAAAGTGGTCCAAGTTCCCTGTACATCTTGTTATCCAGTTTTTAAAATAATTTTATGTTATTGTCGTTCTATTCAACCTGTTATTTTTATTTTGGTTTTTCAGATGTATATTCTAGATCAACAACACCACCACCGCCCCAATGGGCTTTAGATTTGGAAGATCGCAGAATAGCTGCAGAAGAGCGTATGGCCGATGCTTTAGAATCTATCGCAAGTACGATGAGGTTACAAGATGAAAGGCGGGGAATGTTAGAAGAGCGCATAGCTGATACACTGTCAGCAATTGCCGGCACGCTACAGAATATAAGTTGTACTCCACTACAGAAAAATTCTTTGCATCGTTTACAGACTCAAACTGATCAAGAAAATTCTATGAAAGATGTAATATTTTTATAATTCGTTTCCAATGAAGAAAATATTTATTAAGAAAATAATTGTATAATAAATAATGTGAAATGAAGAATAAATGGATGGATGGAAAATCCTTTATAATAAAAAACAAAAATATGTTGTAAATAAATGTATATATTAATAAAAAGTTAGTAACAAAACAGAGCCTATAATAGTAATATTTTCTTTGAAATAGATATAATATTCAGCGATGTGTTAATCTAAAATATCTAAGAGGGGGCTTTTTAAAATATCAATTTTGATTTATACTCTTATGTGTTTTACCTTCACTATGATGACTCCATGCTAAATATAAAATATTTCACTAGTAAACAAAAGGCAACTTAAACTAAGTATAACAAGAACTTTTTGAAAATTATAAAATAAATCTATACTATATACTAAGTACTGTTCCTTTTATCTCACAGTTTAACTTAATCCGCAACCATACTTAAGATTTTAAACTTAAATTATTAAATATGATTTGGTACGTGGGTATCAGAATTCATCTTCTAAATATTTCACAATTGTTTAATAATAAAATAATTAAGATTTGTATATTGTGTACAATATTTAATAAATCTAAGCACGATATAAAATGTGTTTTTCTTTCCATTCGCTACGTATCGATTGAGTTTCTTGTTTACAGAAATCCTTAGAACAATTTGATTATTGAAAGAATTGAACGCTTGAAAAAATTCGTCATTCTCTCAGTAACTTTGCTAGCTGCTTTTTAAGACAGGTATGTCTTGCAATAGTCATATTGCTACTTTTATTTAACCAAATTAAAAAATTTGAATTACATTTTATCTGATAAAAGAGCATCTAGCTGATAACTCGATTAAAAGAATGCTATTAATCTTCTAATATATAAAAATGAATGTTTGTCTGTATGTTCTGTAGACTCCGACGCAGCTGGATTTTAATGAAATTATCAGCTATATATATAAATATAAAATCTTTTAATGAATATGAAATACAAGACAACTTAAGCTATTAAGTTTCTAGAAACATATAATGAGGTGACTCGAGAGGAAGGGATAGTTATATCATCATTCTATCTTTATCCCTTACTAACCGGCACAATATGTTCTCATCTTCCATTCTTTTCTATTGTTTGTAAACTCTGGCTACTCCTTTTTTAATGGACTTCTTGTACATACTTCACACAATCCATCAATCTTATTTTCGGTCTCCCTCTAGTGTATATCTATCCACGTTCATATTTAAATATCTTTCCTTGCAGTTAATGAACAAAACCATACACTCACGTCTTATTTATATCGGGTGAGCCAGACTAGTTTCAAGCCTATCCGGGGTCCTTATTCATGAGCTCTTCATTCAACGTTGACACGCCGGGAACTCAATTCTTTCTTCTCATTATGGTCATGTGTCCATATCAAATTAATGTCGTACTTCTTGTCTTTAATAACATATCATACGACTGAAATGTTTATTTTCAGTTAAACTTTATTTTCAGGTATGGAAGCGTTAGAAACTAGCATCAACTATTGGGAAGATGCACTGGCCGCTTTCTCCGTCGGCGCTAGAGGCGGCGTGACTGGCACACTTGCGCTTACGTCGCCTGAAGAGGCGGAATTTTGTCGCGAGATACAAGACCTGCTGCAGAATGCTTACTTGTTACAGGTAAAATGATAAAACGGTAATTACGATAAAATTTTCACATGTTTTTTTATTGAAATTACTTCAATTCCAATCCAATTACTTCTTCACGGTCTGTATGAGTTCGATAACTCAAACAGACTGTAGGGTATTGTCTGAGTATTTTAAATTTTTCTGTAAACATTTAAATAACTACTTTTAAGCCCGCCAGGTCTGTCTGTCTATGTCTTGCGATTTATCACACGCTTTTCACGAAGAAAAACATCATGTGCATATCTGTGAAGAATTCCTGGGATATGTGTAGCCTATCAATTTGCATTTGAGTAGCGGGGTTATTAACATTTCATTCCTTAATTCCAAAAAATAATAGGCGTATGTATATGTAATACAGAAACATGTTCAACATGTAAACGGGATGTAGTTTAATAGTATTCAAATTCAAAATATTCTTTATTCAATTAAACTTGCGAACAAGTGCTTTCGAATCGTCAATGCTGGTATAAAAATTGCTCGTACGAGGAAGAGCCAGCAAGAGCGGTTGCTCTTTTCAAAATATAATTCTTATAATTATATTTAATATACATTTCGTGATAATCACAATCATGATGGTAAAAGAGTAACTATATTCTCGCATTTTATCAGTTATATAATCCTCAATATAGTAAGCTTTCTTTATCGGGGTCCTTTCGACAGTTACTTAAAATAGCAGTATCTACGAGGAAATTTTCTAAAACAAAAGTAATAATAAAATTATTTTGCTGTAATCCGCTATACAGTAAATAGAAAATATATATAGTGCTAAATGTAAAGTGGACTATCCGTTTTTTCATACCCGTTACATGCAGGATTCGTAAAAACACATGCACAAACCTCCATCACTGCCACCACAATACACAAGCACTACACACGTTCACTATCACAAACTCAACAATCATTTCGCCCCGCAACCGAAGCATCATCAGGAGATAGACTCCACGACAAAATCTTTTTCTAACTTGTACGTTTAGAAAATTTAAACTGTACGTTTCAGGAGCGATGCGAGCTTCTCTTCCTCGACCAGCGATCGGTGCTGTTCAGATCTGAGAGCGGAGGCGGACCGGCCGAAGGAGAGGCTGGGCGTCGTACTCGACTGCTCTCTTCGCATACCGTGTCAGAACACACGCGTAAAGAACTACACTCCAGCGCTGAATCGTTTGCCTCGGCCGAGGATCAGGTAAATCGATACAAAAGTCTAAATCAAAGTTGCCAGACTTTTTTTTCTCACAGACCACCTTCAAAAATTCGTTCGTTACTGCATCCTGCAGATAAAGTTCTACCATATTGCTAAAACTCGACAAAAAATTAAGTGATTAAATTGTGAATACCAATTTTTTGGTCCGCCAACGTAGAACCCCGTCGAGTCTCCCGTGGACCTCTGGGGGTTGACCAGAATCACTCTGGGAACTAAGGGTCTAGATATGCCTTGGTATAATGTATCAAGCGAATCCTTTGCTTTTGAAATTCGTTACGATTTTATATGTACTCAAAGTAATTAAAGGAGTTGTTATTACTATGCTGGACAAGAATTGTATCTTAGATTCAAAATTTCGCGATTCGATTCGATACTTATTTAATTATTTGAGTGAGCGTTAGTAGGTCACTTCCCAAAAATTTTTTAGACAAATGCCGGCATCAGCTCGACGTTTCCGTTTAACGCAAAGCGCATGATGAATTTTAGCCTGCGAATATTTCATACAACTCTCACCTTTAGGCCATCACGTTTATTTCACCACATAATCGTTGCAAGAAAATTATGTTTAACCTCGTTGTCTTTTGATCTAAGAAAACTTTAAAACATTCTTTTTGCTGGGACATAGGTAGGTACAAGCAGAAGAGAATTCGACACTCATTATTAGATATAGATCTTTTTGGGATTTCCATCTACCTAAAACTCCTTTTTTTAAAGGTTGTCTATTCATTTAACGTCTGCTAGTACTACATTTTCCCGGACGAAATCGTCATTATTACATATGTTGACCCGAATGTATATAACCTTTTTGTGCAAACATTGTGTAAGAAATATTTCCCATGTACTTGTACATGGGAAATATGTATGTATATATTATATTTATATATTATAATAATATGTATATATTATATTTTATATATTATATTATGTATATATAATATATACAAACGCTTCTTTATCGTGGAAATCTTCATTAAAGGTGGCAGATCTCAGAGAATTTGACGATTTGACGGACTCATTAGCGGAATTAGAAGATCTAGCATTATATCAAACGGCCGTCAAGCAACTAGATAATGGGATTCCTCACCGGTGAGTCCTAATAGAATTTGAATTGAACATCTATATAAGCTGTTATCCAAACGCTGGAAATAGATATGTAAATAATTGTCAACGAACTGCGAGGCCGTTCATTACAATAGGCCGTACAGTAGCGATAATATCTGTCCCCTTTCTGGTTTATTTTAAGATATAAGTACCTACAGTTTTGAGACCAGCCAGTATATTACCGTAAAAACAGTTGCGCCTTGTTGTTACTAAGGGAGCTTTATACGGTCACTAAATCTAATATGAGATTCGAGACAGGCTTAAATCTCAAGTAATTATTTTGTAAAACACTCTCACCTCTTTCCTCAAGAGTTCGGGCGTATTTTACAAGCGAATAAATGTATACATATTTGCCGTGTGGTATCCGGCTGAGTAGAATAGACCACCCTCATTTCTTACCGAGGTGTCGTAAAATGTGACTAAGGTAAGTTGACTCACCGTGTGTTATCCGAGTAGAATAGACCACCCTCATTTCTTACCGAGGACGTCGCGGGTCCGATCCCCGCCGAGGCCAACATTTTCTATAAAAAATTTGGTGGTTCTTAGAGGGTGTATATTTGTATTTAAGTATGTATTTAAAATTATATACGTAGTATATTTACCAGTTGTCCGTCACCCATAACACAAGTATTAAGTTACTTACTTTGAGGATGGACGACCGTGTGTGTAAGTGTTCCATCATCATCCTCGGTAAGAAAATGATGGTGGTCTATTCTACTCAACCGGATACCACACGGTGGGTCGACTTACCTTAGTCGCCTTTTACGACACCTGGGTAAGAAATAGGGTGGTCTATTCTACTCAGCCGGATACCACACGGCGGTGTGTGTAAGTGTTGCATTATACACACGATTCGCAGAACTCTCCGCACAGAAGTCGTGCAGTGCGGTTCGGACACAGAATTTCTGTGCAAGCTACACTGTTTGCGCCTGGGCTTCCAGCATTTGTTAAAGGACGCAAGTTTGCGCGCCTGGTTCGTAGATGCGGGTCGGCAAGTACTGACGGACCTTCTACTGTTCGCCGACAAAGTGAGTAGTAGAAAGTAAAAGTAAAGTAGCGGCCTGTTACAATCCCAATGCTGGGAATAGGAGTCCTCTCTCCGTTTCTGGAGAGAAGGGTTTGAGCTAAGACCTAATTCAAATTCAAATAAGTCTTCATTAAAATTGGCCTATTACAAGCACTTTTGAATCGTCAAATTAAAATTAAATTGAAGCTACAACTGGTTCGGAAAGGTGCTCTAACCGAGAAGAACCAGCAAGAAACTCGGCGGTCACTCTTTTAAAAAATAAATATTACAGTTTTGTATTAACTATTATTAACAAACTTAGATTATAATATCGTCTAGTACATAGCTGGTCGCAATTTAGTTCCAAGCTTTCTTATCATTGATATAGTCTTCAACATTATAGTAAGCTTTATTAATGAGTCTCTTTAATTGCTTTTTTGAACTTGTGTAAAGGCAAGTCCAAAATTGATTGAGGAATTTTATTATAAAAAAGTATACCGAAGCCCACAAACGATCTACGTACTTTCTGAAGCCTTAGCCTTGGTATTATTAATTTATTTCGGTTCCTAGTTTGCCTATTGCTAATATCGCTTTTTTATATTTTGTTTCACAAACACTATATTATTTTAAATGTATTGTGAAGCTACAGTAAGAATACCTATTTCTTTAAATTTATCACGAAGCGAGTCACGTGGTTTCATATTATAAATCGCACGATCACCATCCATCGCATCCTACCACGCTGCTCCAATGCGAATTGGTATACACATATCTCCAGAATTCTCTAGAGATATGCAGGTTTCCTCACGATGTTTTCCTTCACCGAAAAGCGTGTGATAAATTGCAATTATCAATTAGACACATGAGTTTTTATAGAAAAACTCATTGGTGCCTGCCCGGGTTTGAACTCGTGTTCCCCTCGAAAGAGTCGCAGGGTCTCACCTTTGTGCTATCACAGCTCTATCACAAAGTGTGTACCCCAATTAAATCGTCATCTTCCTGCCCTTATCCCACTCTATGTGGAGTCGGCACAACATGTTACAAACATGTTGTCACATGATTTGGCTACGTATCTTACAACGGGCCGCCTGCCTGACGTCAATTTACCTTAGTCGTATATTACGACCCCTCTTAGTACCCCAGTTAAATATTTTACTTTAAGTTGAATAGCAGACATTGGCAGAAATACGCATAACATATTTTCAAAATATATGTAAACAATACAATACGATATCGTTAATAGATTCGTAGATATTTACAATTTATTTTACAAAACTAAAGATGAAAAGAAAGGAAATAAAGATAATTAATATAAAAGACCTTGAAAATATTGTTATTATATAAAGTTAAACAAGTTTTAATAATGATGTATTTATGAAGAAATGTCGTGTGGTATCCGGTTGATTAGAAGAGAACACTCTCATTTCTTACCGAGGTGTCGTAAAAACGACTAAGGTTAGTCGAGCCGCCGTGTGGTATCCGGCTGAGTAGAATAGACCACCCTCATTTCTTACCGAGATGTCGTAAAATATGACAGGTAAATTGAAGTTTGATGTTGTGCTGACCCCGCTTAGAGTGGGATAAGAGCAGGATGATGATGATATATTTATGAAGAAATTAAATTTTTAAGTTCTAATTATAACCGCGACTTCGTTAGCCTAAAATTCTACTTAGGTAATTTTTTTACCTGTTCCCGAAGGAAAATCTTTAACTCGTTTTTGGCGATTCGATCTTCAATTGTACCGAATTTTGTTAGTATTGCTCCAGTGGAATAGCCAAGTAAGAGTAACGGACAAACATACATGAGATGTTTTAATTTTTATGACCCTTTACAAATAATAAAATCAAAACAGAGCCAAAATGATGTTTTGAAGTAAAAATTAACAAAGCTTGTTAATTTTTGTTAGAAATAAGTATTATATTTTTACATTAATTCCTTATATTATAACACATTCGCATTTGTAGTATGGATTCTACTGAAGACAGATCTTATGAATAAATCAGATTATTTTCGAAACTGAACGTATTTTTAGCAGAAATCTGTATTTGTCAAAATTTAAATTAATGTTTTATTAATCACGGAAGCCAATATATAAATTAATTATTGTAGGAACCCAAGGAATTTCTAGTCGCATATGAAGAGATGGTGTCATGGACAAACGATCTGAGCAATTGGCCCGACATCGAAAACGAATTAAAAAGTAAAGGCGTTAAGGTAAGTAGAAGATCTATTTGTCTACCAATGTATCTGAAATTTAAATGTAGAAAGGTTTATTTTTATTTCTAGAGGTTATAGTTTCTGTAATATGGAATTCTGCAAAGTAACGCCTGTAAGTCAACTAATAAATAACAAAAATTCAGCCCACAAAATAGGATTAATAAATAAATATAAAAAAATTGCACATCCATTTATTACGCCGTGGTGACTTTAGATAACCTTTAGTGAGATATTAGAGAAAGTATAGTACCCGGCATTAAATAATGCACATCGATGTTTAGAACGAAACAGCCGGCCAGTTCGGTTTCGTAGAGCGCTGTCTCTGTCACACACGGGTTCGTCAGTCTGTGCGACAGAGACAATGCTCTATGAAGCAGAATCTAGCCGATTTCTCTCTCTAAGTCTTGATGTGCAATATTTATTGCCGCGTACTATACATAATTTATTGTGTTTTAAAAAGTGGAGTTATTATTTCTTATCTTAAATAAATAAATGTGTGGAAAGTTATCAACAAAAAATAAAATTCTAGGAATTATATTTTTATTTAGGAGTTAACTACTTTCTAAGCTGGCACAAGAGATAACAATGACGAAATTTAACTAGTTACGAGTAATCACTTACCTTCTTACTGACTCAACACACCGACATAACATACAGATAGTCACACAGATACACGCACATACATACAAATACAAACACTTGAATAAACATTAAAATGTTCCTTAATTAACATTATTTAGTTTAGGTATATTTTGTTTGGAACACAGTTTTGTTATTTTATTTTATGGAAGCGGGCGTTGACATCTGCAGCGCAGTTTTTACTTTTGCAGTGTCTTCGTTGCCATTGTATAAATGCATTTGTATAGTAAAGCTGTGATAGCCTAGCGGTGAGACCGTGCGACTCTCTAGAGACGACATAGGTTCAAACCCCGGGCAGGCACCAATGAGTTTTTCTATTAAAACTTATGTGTCTAATTGACAATTGCAATTTATCACACGCTTTTCGGCGAAGGAAAACATCGTGAGGAAACCTGCATATCTCTAGAGTATTCTGTTGATATGTGTAACCTACCAATCCACATTGGAGCAGCGTGGTAGGTCTTAGCTCTAATCCTTCTCTCCAATAACGGAGAGAGGAGGCCTTAGCCCAGCAGTGGGCATAGTAACAGGCTGTTACTTTACTTTACTTTTTTTTTATTTGTATAGTTCCTTAATAAAATTTCATTTTCAAATTTCATTTCATTTTTTAATAGCCAACCGCCTAGTTTATCGCCGGCTTTTCTTGCTAGGAGTAATTTCTCGAGCTAGTAGAGTTAACAATTGAAAAGTGTAATATTTATGTTTGTTTGAACAAAGAATATATTTTCTACTGAGTTAGAACACCTGAATGACGTGTACAGAAATTATTTCGCTTGATTTTCAATGATTTAATACTTGAATGGAAATTGAAATTGGAATTATGCAGGTGGTGTCATTCTACGATGTGGTGCTTGATTATATATTGTTAGACGCGTTTGAGGATCTCGCTGCTCCGCCCGCTTCAGTGCTCGCGGTCGTACGCAACCGGTGGCTATCCGACGGCTTCAAGGAGAGTGTGAGTGCTAATTTATATATTTATACATATGAATATAAATAATTATATAAAGGTTTGGCGATGTATATAATAGACAAAGTAGGAACCGACATAAGCTTGCGGTTCCTGCTTTGCGCCTTTCAAAAGTTCGTAATTCGTTTGTGGGTTTGAGTATAAGATTCTATAATAAAATTCCACAATCTACATTAACTTTACCTTTACAGCAGTTTAAAAATACTATTAAAAAAAGGCTTATTCAGAAAGCCTATTATACTATTGAGGATTACCTGGAAGATAAGAATGCGTGGATATAGCTTCTCTTCAACCCTGTACAAGACATTAATAACTATATGTAACTAGTGATAAGAATTATTGTTTGAAAAGAGCAACCGCCGAGTTTCTTGCTGGTTCTTCTCGGTAGGTACAGCTTTCCGAACCAGCAGTAAGTTGACGATTCAAAAGCACTTGTTTACAAGTTTAGTTGAATAAAGAATATTTTGAATTTGAATATAGACTTCAAAACGGCTTGAACGATTTAAATGAAATTTTAAACAAGTGGCGTAGCGGCATAGCGCTGCGCTGCCGTAGTGAAATGCGGTCCTCTTCTGACCTATTTGTGTTTTTTATATATATATCTTTATAGATAATACTAAACAAATTTAAAACAATAATATATGTCGTATAAAAGAGTAAAGTGATGGTTTAACCAATCAGGTTGCAATACTAGCACAATCAGCTTCCATTTGTTTGCCATTAGCATATGATAAATAACCGCCCTGTGGTATCCGGCTGAGTAGATAGACCACCCTCATTTCTTACCGAGGTGTCGTAAAAGGCAACTAAGGTAAGTTGACCCACCGTGTAGTATCCGGTTGGGCAGAATAGACCACCATCTTTCTTACCGAGGGGTCGTAAAATACGACTAAGGTATGTTGACGTCAGGCACGCGGCCGGTCGTAAAATACAGAGCCAAATCATGTGACAACATGTTTGTAACATGTTGTGCCGACTCCACTTAGAGTGGGATAAGGGGAGGAGGATGATGATGGTATATGATAAATAGGCAGTAGAGATACAAACAAAAATTTTATACCATTGTAAAACTTACCAGCCCGTGGTGAAGTGCCTAAGATCTAATCGCGGTATAAACAATTACGTCACTCTTTAATCAGCAGTACGTATATTGAACGTAGCATGACTAGTTTTATCCTACGAAAGCCTTTGAAAAACATTTTGTATTTTGTGCAATAACACGTATTCCTAGGTCGTTTGACTTTCTACTTTAAGATTTCGTTATCCAAACGATACCTTTATCACCCACTTCGGAAAACAGAATAGCAATAAGTTATTTTTAATATATTTCAGGCTCTAACCACAGCAGTTTGGTCTGTGATTAAGGCTAAACGACGCTACCTCCAATACCCGGATGGCTTCATGGCTCATTTCTACTCTATATCAGAGCATCTGCTTCCAGTTTTGGTCTGGGGTTTTCTAGGACCGCGTGAACGTTTGAAGGACGTTTGCGAAACATTCCAAGCGGAAATAGTAGGCTTTATAACGGACTTGTTCAGCTTCCAAAAGTGTAGGTACACTACAGTCGAAGATTTGACTGTAGATATCATGCTCCATGCTCGATCCCGAGCGGCCAACATCACTGACAAACTAGCTGAACGAATTTAGGTTGTTTATGCTTGAAAATAATCCGATTTGCTCGTCAAAGGCGCACTTTGTACTTTAATGCATAAAGACAATCTACACAGTTAAAGCAATTTTCATACTTAGTATTGGGTCCTTACATATGAAATTGGCGTTTTGTCGTACTGGCCACTTTGATCTCAAATATTACCTTTATGGTTAGGAATTCCAAATTCAAATTCATACAGCTATTTACTCATGCATTTGTGTTTCAAACCCCCTAATTCATTTGTTTTTTCTTCTTTTGTTTTTTTCTTTGTGTCACTCTGTTTACAAAATGGAAAACATGAAATATCGCGTTATTTACGAGTATGAGTTACACCGTGGCACCAGTGCTGCAGAAACGGCTCGAAGGATTAATGATGTGTATGGTGACGCTAGACCACACACTGCACAACAGACGGCTACCAAATCAGAGGAGCTTCAATTAGAATGTCTTAGACATCCACCGTACTCTCCGGACCTTGCTCCAACAGATTACCATTTTTTTCGCAATTTGGATAACTACTTGCAAGGAAAAAAATTCAACTCCGATGGGGCAGTCCAAACCGCCTTCAAATATTTTATTGATTCCCGCCCGAATGGTTTTTTTAGTAAGGGGATCAATGAACTACCTATGAGATGGCAAAAGTGCATACATAGCAATGGTACATACTTTGATTAATTAAATATATTTCATTTAACAAAAAAACGACTTTATGTTCCTCCCATAGAAAACGCCAATTTCATATGTAAGGACCTAATAATAAATGAAATTACGTTATGTCATACGTACATCGAAGGCAAGAAAACATTTTTTAGATTCACTGGCAGCTACCGCAGTGCTAAGCTGGAGCCTAGAGTATGTCGAATTTGTAAAACGAAGAATACGGAACAAACGTTTTTCTAGTTATTTGGAGCTAAATTTTTCTCCTCAGGACCTTTGGGACCTACCTAGACGCCGCTTACAATAGATTTAAAAGAAATATACTTATGAAAAATGTATACGTTACATAATGATTCTAATATAAATCCGTATATGACACAGCAATGATGTAGGTTTTGTGATTTATGTAATGAATAAAATACCACACACACACACAACACATAAACAGCATACTTATAAATTCGTCCGGTAAATGCAAACAGCATGGCAAAAAAACTCGTTTTAGAGAGTGGAGTTAAGAAGGACCTACTCTGTGTAATTTAAAAGCTAATAATTTTGCTCCAGTAACATAAAGTATTGAATAAAGTAAGTACGAGTACTTATATTATTCCAGTAACATACTAAATGAAATAGCTGTGATAGCCCAGCGGTGAGACCGTGCGACTCTTTCGAGGGGAACACGAGTTCAAACCCGGGCAGGCACCAATGAGTTTCTATTGAAACTCATGTGTCTAATTCATATTTGAAATTTATCACACGCTTTTCGGTGAAAGAAGAAGAAGAAGAAGAAGTGTAACTTACCAATCCGCATTGGAGCAGCGTGGTAGTCTTAGCTCCAACCCTTCTCTCCAGAAACGGAGAAAGGAGGCCTATTCCCAGCAGTCGGATTGTAACAGGCCGCTACTTTACTTTTACTTTACTAAATGAAATCAAAGTCAGAGAGGCTTCGTGGCCTATTAAAGAATACTTAGACAATTTTTTAACTTTACTTATTGTGGTAATTTTATACAAAGTTGTTGAGAGCTTTTACAATGATTAAGTTTATATAAATGATCCAATAATAATATGCCGTAAAGTTCCAAATAATTCAATAAATTTCAACAACTAATTACATTATTTGGTACTTTATGATTGTGCCTCTTTCAGTAAGCCTTCTCATATAAGTCGTTTAGGTATACCGCATACTCTCGGGAATTCATATATTTTGTTTACTAGTCTTAATAGTTAGTTCTTGTATATAAAATCTGTTACTTTTAATAATGTGAAACGGAAATCGCAAAGCAATGACGGGAGAAGGTATTAGTTGTAAGATAATGGTAGTGGACTTATGAATTAATATTTATCTTTTAGATTAAGATTGAAAGTTCAAATACCCATTTCCAAATAAATTTTATTATCCTTATCCTTTGGCATTTGTTTATGTAGGTTATTATTAAATTAAAAATATATTGCTTTGAATTCGATGATATTAATCTTAATTTGAACCTTTATGAAAATGAAATAGTTAAAATAATAAATATCGTAATATTCGTTTTACAAGATAACTGTACATTACAGTGGTAGCTAAATATTAACGCAGCTTTGTTTATATATAAATATTTAATTTAAATTGTGGGATTGAATTTAAGTGTGATGGACCTTAACCGACAAATAAAATGTAAAAAACGAAATATCCCACTTCTGAATATGACAACGATATTGTCCCTTTAGACATTCAATAAATAAGAAACAATTTTCTCGAAAGTCAACCCTTTTAATCTCTTTCATCAGCGCAACACAGAATGACGGCAGCAATGTTTTTTTTTTATATTATCAACCAACTATATGAAGGAGGATATTATCAACAGACTATATTTAAAACATGTTCTGACAAAATATAGTATAAATTGTCATTCTTAGTAATAAGTAATTCTAGCATTAATTAGCAATGACGAAATGTAACTAGTTATAAGAATTTATATTTTGAAAAAGTAGTCAGTTCAAGAGTTCGGAGGGAAGGCAATATGCTATTAAAAAGTTTTATTTTATCGAATATTAATTTATAATCATAAATGTTTTATGTTTAAGTGTACTTTAGTAGTAATTACATAAAGTTTAAAATTATAAGAAAATAAACTAAATTATTATTATGATTAATGAATATAATAAAAAAAAGTGTAATCGTTGTACAGCCTTGAATCTATGTTTATTACCTTGTAAATATATTTATTGCTAATGTCATACGAGTTTTCACTTAAAAAACCTTATGTAACTAATTACTGACATGCTATTTATAGATATACGTTCTGATAATGCATAGAAATCTATACATACTATACAACTAAGTCCCCAAAAGCTCTGTATGTGATCGATTTTCCCAAAATCTATTGAACTGATTTTTGTGCAGTTTTTAGTAAAAGATGCAGATAACTGCAATTCTTAAGGTTTAGGTTAATAATACATTCTTTGGAATGGGCTCAACCGATTTTGTTAGGACTTTCAGTTGAAAATAGAGGTTGGGGAGCAAGATATGGGCTTTTTGTCAGTGGGGTCGGGATTTTAGGGAATCGGGTGATGCGTGTCGTTTGATTGGTCCGCTCGTATGCTTTGGAATTATCGCCATCATTTGCACTTTAACACTAGATTCCCCAAGCAGTCAAAATGACTGTTTATGAGAAAAATAGATCTAGGGTAATAATGCATAGGTAATATAGATAGAGTATAGATAAAAGCAAACAACAAAAAATCCTTAGAATAATTAAAAAGTCATAATACTATAAAGAATAAGATTTTTCTATACTATTGTTTTTCTTGTTTGTAATATCTTAAATTAGTCAAATATATTGCCTTGGGCAATCTAGTGTTAACGTAGACAGTTGTAATAGCTATTTCTACCATCTATTATTTTTCAGCTATTACTACATACGTTATCACATCTATTATTTGTAGGGCACGAAAAAACGATCAAATTTTGTGGTCACGTCGCAATCTATTTTGACTCGGCGAAACACACACCATCACCACACAACTCATTAGCCTAAACACGACACGTTATCTTAGCTCACGACATATATATCAGTATGCAATAATCGCTCAAGTGTCGGCAAGATACTGGCTCTGTGAGAACCTTCTGGAAAGCGTATAGGTAGATTTGAATAAAGCTTAGTTGATTCATTTTGATTCATTCATCATTCATTGATGGTGATTCGTTAGCCCGTAATAATCGAGAGGCAAAAATCGCACAAATATCATATTGACGGTGACAATGTTGTTATATATTATGCATACTTTTTACTTTCCTCTAAATCCGTTTAACTTGAAATAATTTTTCACTCATATTTATCGCTTAGACTTGTACGTTACAACAATCAGATTGTAGTCTACAACGAACTAAGAACTCGTAAATGATTTAACTCTTGCTATCGATTCACAATCCGTTGAGGCAACAATTTATGTAATAAAATCGTCAAATATGCAGTAATTACATAAGTATTAGAATATACTGTTGTGCCGTGTCCATTAATAAGACTTATAAATAAAAACTAAAGAGTTTCTTCGTTGTAGATCATCAATACTGAATATATAACTTTGAAAGTGCAGACAACTGTGTCTGCACTTTCAATTATCATTTATGAAAATCGGCTAAATTAGGCTTAAATAAATTTAAAGTAACTTTTAAGGAATTCAATAAAACGCATGTATTATTAGAAAATTTAGTATATATCATAAATATTCACAATATAGCCTTGCCTTTATTTGGACGTACACAAAGATAGTAAACAATTATAAAGATGCAATTCTAAGAGCACCACATGTGATTTTGCCTAATACTCAAAATTTTTATAAACTAGGTACATTTATAATGTCACCCACAAACATTTAAATACTAACAATTTGACATTCTTTAAAATATATTGCAAAAATGAGTACTTAAGTACTCGCAAAACATTATTGTAGGTACAGTTTTAACCAATGTATTGTAAAATTGCACAAAATAAACTAAAATTCAATATATTCAAAGTGTATGTATATGAAAATATTCTATATATTTTAATTCAAGGCAACCATTCATATTATAACAGTCTTAAAGTAAGTGAATATTTTTTTTTATAGTCAAAGATATACTCAGCGGTCATATAAATAAAATAATGCTTCTTCATACAGCGCTTGTTTATTTGTTTTATACTATATTCAATAAAAACAAATCAAGTCCAGAAATAGATTCACGTACTCTGTTTTAAAGTGAAGATGCATTATTTTTATTTACGAGAAAATAAACATTTCCATAGAAGAAAGCCCGACAATGACTTTTAAATATAAAGATTTTTATAACAATTATTTATAACATTTATTTGGTTTAATACACAGCAATTTAATAATAACTTCTGTTAATCATTTTTAATAATATATTTTTTTAATAATCAACGAAATTGGCAGGCTTTCCCAGAAACAAAAGCTTACGCCATAGTGAGAATCGAAACCTACCCACAGGACTAGACACTAGATACAAATCTGAATATGAGAATATACAAACACACAAAAAAATGCATGCATTCTTCTTAAAATAAATGGAATCACTCTGTGACATCTGAAACTAACAGTTCCATTTAGTCAATATATACAATAGAAGAGAAGTAACTCAAGACACTTAAGAAAATTGGACTTTTCAGTTTGTTCGAATTAGAATAACTAAAACAATCGCGAGAATGCACAAATAATATTCAAAATAGCTCAGAGATCATTCACGGCGGACATTAATCAAAATCAAAAACACTAACAATTTTAAAAAGAGATCCACACACAGTTTCGAGTTACGTATTCGTTAAAAAATAAAGTGCTTTTAAAATACCGACGCTAAATAAATAAATATTTTGGTGAGACAATACTTTTAGTAGGTAATGAGGCCGCTAAAATTAGTCACATTACATACAAGCGAATAAACGAAAAAATTAATAAACGGACGGCTCTAAGGCATAATTAGTAACTGCTTATCTATAATTAACAGCTACAAGTAAACCGCTCCTTCCCAATAGCTGTGCAAAAGTGAGATTGTATCATAAAGCTGTACAATAACGTATTAATGAGGTTTGCAACAATCCAAAAGTAATAATAAAATTATTTTGCTATAATCCGCGATACAGTAAATAGAAAATATATATAGTGTTTAATGTATAGTGGACTATCAGTATTTTCATACCCGATACGTGCAGGATTCGTAAAAACACATGCACAAACCTCCACCACTTCAACCACAATACACAAGCACTACACAGGTTCACTATCACAAACTCAACAATCGTTTCGCCCCGCAACCGAAGCATCATCAGGAGTCGCATGATGAAAATGATGAATATCTGATGAAAATCGCATGCTTTGCGATTTTGTCGTGGAGTCTATCTCCTGATGATGCTTCGGTTGCGGGGCGAAACGATTGTTGAGTTTGTGATAGTGAACCTGTGTAGTGCTTGTGTATTGTGGTGGAAGTGGTGGAGGTTTGAGCATGTGTTTTTACGAATCCTGCACGTATCGGGTATGAAAATACTGATAGTCCACTATACATTAAACACTATATATATTTTCTATTTACTGTATCGCGGAATATAACAAAATAATTTTATTATTACTTTTGTATTATGGATCTCCGCAAAGTAACGCCTAATTCTATAAATTATTTTGCAACAATCGCTCGCCCGATTCTACGTGTAATTTTTTTAGTGCAATCGTGCTCGTAATAGACATAAGGGATTGGTGCGTGAACGTGTACGTGTGAGCGAGCGAGTGTGGGCGCGGCGCAGTGACGTCACTCGGGCTCGGGGGAATCGGGCGCGTCGAGCGCGACGGTCACACCGCCGGCCGCGCGCACTCGCTTCAGGTAGCTGACGCTGTCGAACTCCAGGCAACTCTGTCGACACCAATTTCCCTTTGTTTTTTTTTTAATTTATCTTTATTATTAAATGATTTATAGAAGCAGGCGTTACTTTGCGGAATTCCATATTACAAGCAATATAACAGAACTAACTACTTTGCTATAATCCGCACGGGTTAGGTGAATGCATGCAAAGCCAATGTGTATGAAGCAGGCAAAATCTACGTACCTTATACATGCAGGACAAGCCACCACATGCACCCCAAGGCGCAATTCACCAGCAACAACGGACACAAAAGCAGCACACACACCCAACACCACAATCTCGACGATCGTTTCGCCCCGAAACCGAAGCATCATCAGGAGGATAGGCTCCACGACAAAAATCGTACTGCGCCGCGCTACCCATACAAGCAGTCTTAAATAGTTCAACTTCCACCAATACCCTCCCCTCCGAAAACATTTAGCAAAACGGAATTAGATACATTTGCTCGTTAATTAAGTGACCATTGTTATTTTTTATTATCTCAAGTTGCTCTAACGCATTGAGTCGGAGTCCCTTATCACAAGTGTGGAGAATTGTGTTGTTATCACAAGTGTGGAGAAAGAGAAAATGAATACCAATATATACCAAGTATACCAATATACCAAGTGTGTTGGGTGTGTGTGCTGCTTTTGTGTGAGTTGTTGCTGGTGAAATGCGCCTTGCGGTGCATGTGGTGACTTGTCCTGCATGTATAAGGTACGTAGATTTTGCCTGCTTCATACACATTGGCTTTGCATGCATTCACCTAACCCGTGCGGATTATAGCAAAGTAGTTACTTCTGTTATATTTTCTTTATTGTATAAACAAAAGGCGGACTTATCCCTAAAAGGGATCTCTACCAACTTATGAGTAACAGAAAGAAAATGAAAAGAAAAAAAAATTGATGATGGAAAAAAAAGGAAGGAAGAGAAATAAAAATAACGAAACACTATACATAGATTAAAGTTGAAAAATAAATGAATAAAATAATTGATAATAGTGATTATTTGAATTGATTAAAATGTAATTTAATATTGATAATAAGCTAAATTTAATTTAAATGACTTGAGACAAATATTTTTTAGTCTGTGACTTAAATGCTGATAGGGAAGGAGATTTGCGGATTGATAAAGGTGAATCATTCCACAGCTTTACACCTTGAAAGCTAAATGATCTCGAGTAAGTCAGTGAGGAGCATTTAGGGAAGGCAAGATCTAATGTATTTAAAGATCTTAACCGGCCACATCCAACATCCGACAAGAAATTGAAACGTTCTTTAAGATATATTGGAATTAAAGGATTAAAGAGATTTTTTTTTTTATAAATTTTAATAATTTATAATTTTTTATAATTTTAGTCACTTTATAAAGAAGTGATAGAATATGTAAATTTCTTAAATTTCTTAATTTATTAGCGCTCCTCTTCGCACTTCTCAAGTCGCTTCACAAATACTTCATACCTCATAATTCTAGTGAGCACCATGACATCATTTATACAATAAAGGTGATGAATCTTTATATAGAGATAGATTTATTTTATGAAATAAAGGTATCTATATCTTACGGTTTGGGCATTTGTACCTAACAGGATGCCAGAATTGGTTAACAGCTCTTGAAAAATCAGCTCATGATTCATATGACATCATCCTCTTGCCCCTATCCCACTCTAAGTGAGGTCGGCACAATATGTTACAAACATGTTGTCACATGATTTGGCTACGTATTTTACGACCGGCCGCCTCCCTGACATCAACTTACCTTAGTCGCCTTTTACGACACCTCGGTAAGAAAGGAGGGTGGTCTATTCTATTAGCTGGATACCACACGGCATTGGTTAACAGCTCTTGGATAATCAGCTCATAATTAATACGACGCCATATTTAAAACCTTTTTGTTTCAACAGTGACAATTATTAAAGATACAATAATGTAAATGTAACGAATTCTGACATCAAGACAGCTCTATAACAAATATATATCCGTTGCCCAGTTTATTTCACTTTAAAGCATCATTAAACCATTCCTGCGGAGAATTTCATTGGCAGTTGCAATGTTAGTGAGGTTTAAGCGAGAATGCAAGCAAAGACAGGTTACATTTTAAAAGTTTTATATTTGAAAATCAAATGACAATGCGAAACAACACAGTTAATTTAAACAACAGCACTCAAAAGATAAACAAAATGTAAACATCGATAAGCGACAAAGGTCTTCGAGGGAACACCGTGGACGCCTACCTGTACTGTATCCCTCTCGAATATCCATTCTGTTGAAGCAGCATGAACATTAAAAATTTTCATACAGAAAACGTCTCAATAAATATTTCAAAATAACCTTCGTAAAAATTTATCAACAATCAACAGAGAATATATCAATAATACTGGCAAGTAAAAAACTATTCATAAATTCAATGGTATCATTCAGATTCATTGTACTGTCTAATTGATCAGTCTTATATACGAGAGATATTTTGTTCTAATATTAATAAAATTTCCCACAAAATACAGTATGCGTTCTCGATATGTCAAATTCCAGCAAAAAACTGACTTCAGTCTTATTATTATCGTATAACTTACGCTATGAGATCATTTGTATACTTTTCTAAATTTCACTTAGAATATAATTAAAGCTTAGCTTTAAATCTGACTTTACGTATATTTATATCGTGAAAGTATTAATTGAAATCGTGTTAAAAGCATAATTTTAATAGTTGAACTAAGGGGAGGGATAAAATTTTATTTATCTATAAATCTATTAGTCCATGGTGTGTGAAGAAGGGTATTAAGAAACAGACATCAGTGCAGCAAAGTTTTCCAAGCGACATGCAATTGAATCGAATGAAATCGACACATTATTAGGTACACGTTAATCGCAACTACTATGACGAGTCGGAAAACGATAAAAAAATTATTAATTTATTTTGAAAATCAAAGAATAATTAATAATCTCGTGTCGATTTTATTCGTCTCTTATCGATTAACCAGCCGTATTAGTAATAGCTAAGACGAATTTGCACATTAAAATTTATCACTTTAAAGCTCATAGAATTCTGGATTGAAACACTAAACTCAGAGACTTCTATGATTATACAACATATGAAGGATAGGATATTACATAACCGATGAAAAAAAGCTCAGCTTTTGTCACTGGGCATGCGTTAGGGTCAGAATACTTGGAACGCAAAAGGGGGAATGCTTAAGGATCGAAGGAAATAAAGTGATGGGAATTTTAATTAATCGCCCCCATAACACGGTAGATAGGTAATTCGAGAGTACATAAATATTCTTGTATAAATATGATAGAATATAAATAAAACTATTCTATGAACGAAATGTCGGAACGTTTTGAATAAAAAATCTTATGCATATCATAAACATTCAATAAAATAATTGAATTTAAAACAACACAGTTGACGCAATAAAAGTTGCACGAAATTAATTCCATATAAAAATCATGGTACATAGGGAAATATAGCGAGGTAGAAATACAGCCTGTGTTGTGTGGGAGAAAACACGTGTTGCGCTAGAGACAAATATCGCGTTATGAGAGTACCGTGTTATAGAGGGTATTACATGGTAATCTGACCGTTTTGATAAATTGGCGCTAGTAAAAATTGCGGCAAAGCAGTGCAGCGAGGTAGTTGGGGCGGTGAGGGGGATGGTGGGGGTGGTGGGACATGTGGGAGTGGTGGGGGTGGTGGTGCATGTGGGAGTGGTGGGAGTGGTGCGCGGGCCAGGCGCGGGCGTGCGGCGCGGCCAGCGTTACCTTGCGGGCCAGCTCGGGCGGGAAGGCGGCCAGGCCGGCAGGGGGCAGCTTGCTCAGCGGCGAGTCCGCGTACTGCACCAGAGTTTCGTACGAGTACGTCTGCCGCGACCCGCCACCTGCACGCGTCACCACACAACTGTATTATAATTCAAAACATTCGCAATCCTATGTGTTAGCTATTCCAAAATATTTGTCTATAGCTAAACTAAAAATCATAGAGGAGACCATAAAATAAAGCCGACGGGCGGCCATGCGGGCGCTAGCGATCAAAAGGAATGGACGTAAAACGGAGAAATGGAAAATTGTAACATGTAACAATCCACAATGTAATAACATTGTGGATTGTTTATAAAATTGAATAAAATGGAATAGTACAAAGCTGCAGTATTTTATTATCACTACATATAATCAAAAGAGAAGGCGATCCTGTTAATATATGTATAGTACCCGGCATTAAATAATGCACATCGATGTTTACAACGAAACAGCCGGCCAGTTCGGTTTCGTATAACGCTGTCACTGTCATACACGGGTTCGTCAGTTTGTGCGACAGAGACAATGCTCTATGAGGCAGAATCTAGCTGATTTCTCTCTCTAAGCCTCGATGTGCATTATTTATTGCCGGGTACTATACATAGATACAATTATAACTGAAACGAAATATGGATAAATTTTATTTTCATTTTTTTTTATATGCAGACAAGCTTAATTCCATCTTACAAAATGAAACGCATATGCCACTTTCTTATCTTACAAAAGGATTGTTAAGTCATTGTAATAATGTACGTTAAACATCGATAGACTGTCGATAGTATATTAAGGCACTATCGATTGTTGGTTTATTACTTTTTTGTCTCTACAAGCTTGTATCGTAGGGATTCACGAAATGTAGAGGTACAAGAATGACGATTATGACTGAGATGACTGGCCCGTTGGCGCAGTGAGTTGTGACCCTGCCTACAGCTCCGCGGGTCGCGGGTTCTATTCCCGCCGAGGGCCAACATTTTATTTAATCAATTTGTTGGTTCTTCGAGTCTCGGTGTATATTTGTATTAAAGTATGTATTTAAAATTATATATGTAGTATCTCTATCATTTGTCCGTCAACTATAACACAAGTATAAAGTTACTTACTTTGGGGTCGGACGACCGTGTGTGTAAGTGTCCCATACATTTATTTATGTAAGCCCCTGTACCTAACCCGTAGGCACCCCGTGCTATAATAGCTGGAAGTTATGTAATTTTGCTTTATACATTATATATGCGAACCTATCCAGGTGAGTTTTTTGTGCCTGTTAAGCCAACACACATACCAAAATAATTATTATATACCAATATTTTATTAAATATATACATAACTATCGATAACTATCGGAAATCAAAACTATCGATGTTTAACGTACACTATATTATTAACAATAAAAAATAACCAAGGTCGTATTGATTTAGCATGAATAACGGTATGCGTGTGGTGGTGGTAAGCAATTATCCATTTTTTTTACTCTTAACCCATACCCTGAGTACTATCCCACACAATGCCTACTTTTTTGTGTTCTTAGAAAATTAGTTCTAAACATAAATAGTGATAAAAGCGTTCTTAGTGGCCGTCAATATACTGGTGGTTCATTTATGACAATGTCCTATACAATCTAAGTAATACAACACAGGATATTTAACAATAATATACATTATGTTAAACCAAAAAATATATTACATATAATAACATTTAACATTTGATAATGTCTGATTCGAAGTTCTTGCTTTAGTATATAATAAAAAAGCAAAATGTTTTCCTGTATCTATAACAAACTTATGACAAGCTTTGCGACGTGTATGCTACATATCGCACGCTTAGTATTTAAATGATTCAAAAATAGCCTTAATCGAGTTAGATACATAGTAATCCTTATTTCAATGCCATCTATGACATCAACCTACGAAAAACTAATATAAACTAATATTTTCTTGCTCTTCCAAGTTATGAGTCCCTTTAAAACTCACGAGTTTAAATAAAAAAGTTTGCCAAAAAACAACTTTTTTGAATAAGTCACTTAATACTAAGCGTGTGATATATCTATCTGGCTATCAAGCAAGATTAAAAATTACGACAGAGCGCCTTTAAAAGACATAGCTCTTAATCTAATTTAGATCTAACTAAACAGTACTTTAACCTGTGCAGTTCGGTAAGGTTTTATTAAAACATATGAGTATATATTACAGGTGAAACCAAAGGTATACTACTTCAGAGTGGTGTATCTGCATCTACAAATACTATTAACAAATATAAAATGTATAACTATATTTTATTATTATTAATTATAGATACATATGCATATATAAACACTCAATAAGCACTCTCTTCCGCTAGCACAGTCGAGTAAAAAATATGTAATTTTTCTATGTACTTTGTTTCCGGGTTGCAATTGTCGTGGGTGCAATTGCACCCACTTGCACCACTGCAGACGCAAAGAATGGGACTTCTATTTAAAAGTTTCATACAAACTCTTTGTATAGACTTAATTTAAGCATCACCCCATATAATAAATGGAATCATTTTCTTAAAAAAATCAACCACGTGCACTTAAAGTTTGTGCGAAATAAAAGCAATGTGATAATAATATTGTATGATACAAGGTATATTTGATTTGATTTATTACTAAATAATTCAAAGACCAATAAGTTGCTATAATCAGTCCGTAAAAAAAGAAGTCTTGCTGAATAACAAAATTAACAAACAAAAAAATGGGAAAATAGGATTTATGAACCTTTAAAATCAGATCAAAAACAATAAGCTCGAGTTCTTTTCGCTTTTGTTCGGCTTTCGCGTTTGGGTTCATTTGTTTTAGTTATCCCTTTAGGGAATCCTGATAAGTATGATTTGAATAGTAAAACTAACTAACTAACTAAATGTATTATATATTTATTTCCGAGCAATTCATCCTTCTTTCTTTTTTGATTTCGGATATAATCTATTATTGATTAATAAATGGCCGAACTGAAAATTGCAAGTTACAGCAACTTGCATCGTACAGTTGATTAAAAACAAATGATTTTGTTAATAACAAATATAGGCGTACTACATTAAATATAAGTTTGATAAAAAGCCATGTACAATGTGAGTATAAAAAAGAAAGCCTCTAAAGTTTGATTGCCCCGAATCAATAAGTCCTAATACCTTTCGGACTAAATCCATTCCAATATAATAAATTCAACAATAAACAATCTTTGGTCTCCTATCAGGTGCGAACGTGTCAATGTAATTTGATTTGTAGAGTCCACGCATACAAAGTATCGGGCGGTAGTTACTATAAATATATCGCACGCTTAATATTTAACTGTTTGAGTTCAAAATTAGGCTTAATTGAGTTAGAGGCATTGTAATCTTTATTTTAATGCCATTTAACACGCTACTAAATATATAAAAGTTAGTGTTTTTTTGTCCTTCCAAGTTATGATTCGCTGAACGCGAAATTCGCTAAGCGCGCGTAAACTAACTAGTTTACGCGCGCTACGCTAGCATGCGATATATTCATAAACTATGAGTGAAATTAATAGTAATATACCTAATTTATAGAATTAGACGTTAATTTGTGGAGATCCATAATACAAAAGTAATAATAAAATTATTTTGGTATAGTCCGCGATAAAGTAAATATAAAATATATATAATGCTAAATGTATAGTGGACTATCCGTTTTTTTCATATCCGATACATGCAGGATTTTCAAAAACAAATGCACAAATCTCCAACATCGCCATCACAATACACGAGCACTACACACGTTCACTATCACAAGCTCAACAATCGTTTCGCCCCGCAACCGAAGCATCATCATGAGATAGACTCCACGACAAAATAGCAAAGCCTTGTTTTGCGATGTTATGATTTTGTCGCAGCGCTTTAGTTAGTTGTGTTATTACTTTTGTAGTAATGTAGCTAACCACTTGCTGAAATACATTTTTAATACATATACAACAGAGACCCGATGTTAGATGTACTACTCTTTACATAAATTATAGCTGTCTGAAGTTTCTCCTTTTTTTCCGACACTAACTAATGCCGTCACCAGGAGGGCGGGCCAGTGCAGAAGCATCGCCGGGTAAAGTTTCTACAATTTTTCTATATATATATACCGCGATTATATGTAACACAATAGTTTACTGTATATATATCGTTTCTACATGATATATATCACAAAATATTGAATTCATTTAATTGAGTGAAAAAAATATTGTTGAAATAACCGTTCGTTAAATTTCGTTAAATTTTTGTAATCGCATAAACCAGTAACGGTTTAAAAAATGGAATTAATGATGACTATTTATTATGGCCCAAAGCATGAACAATTTATCAAATTATGAACCAAATCCTCAACCTCGTTAATTTTCGCTAACCGCTTGACGTGAAATTCGTTTATCCTTTATAAACACTATTTATTATTATTTTCGTATTATCATGATTATAGAATTAATAATTAATATAAACAAGTTTAACGGAACTTTTTTTCAAATGCTATATCAGTAAATACTCCTGGCAAAATGGACTATTACGTATGCTTCTACACCAAGCCATTAAATCTGTACATATTATAAAATAAAGTCCCCTAAACTTGTCTGTTTGTATGTGATCGATTTACTCAAAATCTACGGAACGGATTTTTGTACGGTTTTTACTTAAAAGTAGTGCATACTTTCGAAAGGTTTAGGTTAATAGTACATTACTGTTTTATGTAAATTGTGTTAAAAGGTCGCTGAAGTGTAAAAAAAATCGTCTGCTGGGAGCTTTAGTCGCGTGCGCCGCGCAAACCAACAGAAAAACACTAAATTAATGTACTAGAGATTTATAGATCTATAAAAATTCTAGAAAAAAGTCCCGGACAGCATATATCTATGTCTTAATATTAACTCACAGTAACTAGTTTTATGAACGAATTTAATAATAAAATAAAATGAAGTGATTTACGCGGAAAAATCTTTATCACACCAATTTCCACGCAGGCGAAGCCGCTGGCACAGAAAGTGACTCTATAAAGCATTATGCGAACTTACATCGAGTAGAGTATGTTATTTCCCAGTGGAAGGTTTACGAAGAGCAGTGAGAAAGTGGGCTTATAATTACTATATAGTACCCGGTTAAATGATGCACATCGATGTTTACAACAAACAGCCGGCAAGTTCGGTTTTGTAGAGCGCTGTCACTGTCACACACGTGTTCGTCAGTCTGTGCGACAGAGACAATGCTCTATAAATAAATAAATAAATAAATAAATATATGGGACATTTACACACACAGTCGTCCGTTCCCAAAGTAAGTAACTTAATACTTGTGTTATGGGTGACGGACAACTGGTAGATATACTATATATATAACTTTAAATACATACTTAAATACAAATACACACCCAGGCTCGAAGAACCAACAATTTGTTTATAGAAAATGTTGGCCCTCGGCGGGAATCGAACCCGCGACCCGCGGAGCTGAAGGCAGGGTCACTACCCACAGCGCCAACGGGCCAGTCCACTCTATGAAGCTGAATCTAGTCGATTTCTCTCTCTAAGTCTCGATGTGCAATATTTATTGCCGCGTACTATACGTAATTTATTGTATTTTAAAATGTGGAGTTATTATTTCTTATCTTAAATAAATAAATGTGTGGAAAATTATCAACAAAAAATAAAATTCAGAATCTAGCCGATTTCTCTCTCTACGCCTCGATGTGCATTATTTGTTGCCGGGTACTGTAATTTAGTGAGTGCAGTGGAAAGTTGAGGAGGGGTGGTGTTGACGCTTACCTGCGCTCTTGTCGGTGGAGGCGGCGCGTGAGAAGCGCGGTCTGCGCGGCACGGCCTCGCCCTCCGCCGCTGCACACAACGCACCGCTACACCACCACCGACCACGGCCAAGTCACGATTTATGCAGAATCAACTATCATTTCGCTACTATCACATTTCATACCCCCAAATATGAGTTTACTACAACGCTTTTATATTTCATACCGCTAAATTAGCAAGAGGTGTAATCAGGTCGAATGATTTATCCGTGGTTTGCAAATATCAAAATAACGCGAATCTTTTGTATTGCATATATTAATTAATTAGAAACAAACACAGCAACGTGCATATTAAAATATGATATAAATCTCTAGATAGATACTCGTTAATTCTTATGGTTAAGTCAATAACCTGCTACCCGATTATGTCTAATTTTATAAAAGACCAAAAAAATCTGTTATTTCCTTAATAAATTATTTACTGTAAACATTTATTATTTTCAGTGTTGCCAGAAGTAAAATCATAGAAATATGTAGTTGTGGTATCCGGCTGAGTAGAATAGATCACCCTCATTTCTTACCGAGGTGTCGTTAAAGGCGACTAAGGTAAGTTGACCCACCGTGTAGTATCCGGTTGAGGAGAATAGACCACCCTCTTTCTTACCGAGGGGTCGTGAAATACGACTAAGGTAAGTTGACGTCAGACAGGTGGCCGGTCGTAAAATATGCAGCCAAATCATATGACAACATATGTAACATGTTGTGCCGACCCCATTTGGAGTGGGATAAGGGCAGGAGGATGATGACGACGTTTAGTGGTTATTTTAGTTTAAACCAATTTTAATTAGTGAATCTTCCCTAAGCAACAGTAATAAAGATTAACGAGTATTCAATTTAAGAGATTTCGATTATAAATATGCAATCCTATATAAGTTATTTATAATTTATAAAAGTATTATTTATTTAGCGCGTTTAAAGGTGCAAACTGACCATATATTTCATCACTCAAGCTTTATATAGCAAGTTATAACCTTATTTTGTTAAAACGGGTACTGATAAAACGGACTTAAAAATGAAGGTTTAATTTTTATGTGAAATTACTTTTATTGTTTAATAGACAAAGATGCTTAGTAAATGATAGTTTTTTCTGTAACCATCGTAAGAAGTTAAAACTCGGGCGGATGTCAAGAATTGTAAAATGCCCAAAATATGGTTATTTATTAAATCATACTGCTGCGACCGTGGTTCGGAATGGTAATTTTTTACATCATATATAAATACATATATGTAACTATATAATGAAAACTCGCATATATAATTTCAATATAATGAAATAATGGGTATAAAGTGTATTTTGAGAGACTTATTCAAATACATTATTTATTTCCTACATGCTTCAATCAATATTTTAGCGACATTCGATGACAAATTTAGTAAAATTCTAATAAAGCATTCGAAGACCGAAGTGGGTCTGAAAATTTTTATTCTATTTGCCATGGAATGCCTCTTATAAATTAGATCACATTGTTCAATTTATTTTGCACACGCATTTTTAATTTGAAATCCTTACTTTCATGCTTTTATGACTCGCATTAATATCATACTCGTATTTACATCGATACCTGTAATTTCAACTGGAGCAAATGTCTATATTTCAGAACAGCGTAAAAGAGTATTTTTCTAAAAACGTTTTCTTACAACTAAAAATAAATGTTTCAGAAATAGTCTGAGATAAATAATAAATAGATTTTTAAATACAAAATGTTTCATTAGCAAAGGCTACTAATTTTAATTTTCTCGAAAACCTCTTATCCGTACGTCAAACGTAATTACTTGATATCGAAATATTAGTAGCATTAGGATAAACCGAACCTACCGTGCAAACTGTTGCTAAAATATATTTCAGGCGTATAGAAACAAAGATGGTTAAGTCCACAAAATTTCAAAATTAAGATTTAAATGGTAGCACAATCTTTTCCGTGTCTATATTTACCTCAATTAATTATTTGTTACTAATTCTGATAAATTCCAACTGTTATTTGAAATTGAAAATTGACTTCAGAAACAAACCTAGTAAAGTCCCAAGCGAATTGAGTTCCAAATCGCGTAAAGTCCATTTCGACCAATAGGAAGGCTCTATTTGACTAAAAACTGTCATATCTGCCCTTGGCGTTGTAATACTTTTTTGTTGAGTTCGCGTTCTCGTATTTTATTATATTTAAATGGGACAAACTGTTATTTTGTACAATAATTGTGGTATTTTGAAGAGATGGATAGCCACCCGTCCAGACTCGACAAAAATGAAGCCAGAAAACGGACAGCACAACCACTTAAATGAAAGAAAAACATCGCAAAGAAAAACAGGTAGTTTCCAGGGTCGGACTTAAAGGGTGCCTATTTATTGAACTGAAACGTAATTAATAATGATACCAATTAAGCTTGAAAGTATTTCAGGTATTGGGCAAAATTGTTGCCAAAACTCCCTCAATGCTCACATAGCGGCAAAAAAATTCAGTGCAATCTTGTCACATCAAAAATGTTGCGAATATTGTATGAAACTTTTTACAAAAATTCAGCATTACGGACTTATATTGCAATTTTTAGATGTTGATTTTAAATAGGAATACAAATTATTATTAACTGACTTTTATTACCTACACTACAAGTTGATTACTATCTTTTGTTTTCTAACAGGTAAATTCCTAAATCCGTCCCCCTACTGAGAGTTGGAAACAAAAATAGGAAAGTCCTAAACATTCCGTTACAAACATAGTTAAGTCCAAGACTTAGAAACAAAACTGGGAAAGTCCATCTTAAATTTAAGTTTTTACTAAAAAGTATTGAATTAGCAGTGACAAAAAGCATATAATTCCTTAATATATTATATTCTGCATACATAAAATAATACTTTACATTAGAATAGTAGCTAATAATTGAAAAAAAACGTTTTTATCTTTTTCTGAAAAAAATTGCGTTGTGGACGTAACCATCTTTGATTCTATACGCCTGATTTCTGTGTTATCTAAATTTGACTTCTTGAAAATTCATTTTTGACATCATCGTCGATAGATTAGAGCACATTTTTATGATTCATAAGAATATAATACAAGATTGTACATTATAGTGAAAACTATAGGTTAACCGTTTAACTCAGACCTCGCCTGCTTCTCATCCTACCTGCACGCCGTTGTACTCCGCAGGCGAAATCTGAGTCTGATTTTGTATCAATTCATCGTTATTATACAAAGTAGCTACGTCTTTTAAAACTTGCTAATGTTATAGAGAATTACTATTGCCTCGCAATCCGTAATACGCAACTGCTCAAAATTCAGACATGTAGATATTTAATATACACATGCAAAGTAATTGAAACAACTCGTCAGTACTGTATTAATAAATGTAGTTTTTCTATAAATAAAAAAATGTGATATGTCTACATATTAGAAGGGAACTTACGTAGGTAAGTTCATTCGAGACATAAAATTGACTCAACATGTTTATTATTTAGTTGTTGCGTTTAATCGAGTTTAATTAATACAAATCACAGCGTCAACGGTATTAGTTGATAAAACTTATATTCTATAAAAGCAGATACGGGGATACTATAAGATATGTTTCATTTATTTGAATTTCACTGGATAATGCATTTGGAGATAATCAGGGAAATCGCATCAGTCTTGTAACGTTTATTCTTACTACCTTTACGCGGTACTTTTAACTGCTAAACCGATATATCTTGATATTATAGGGTTGACGCTTTTATGTCTAGAGCGTGCAATTAACAGTTTACCAATATTTATTAATAACTGCATATATCCAAAATCGAAGTTCAACTCTAATGTGTTCGTACGTATGTATTTTTTGGATGTCAAAGTTTTCAAGCCTTGATGACTGTTAGGACAAGAAGTAATCCTAATGCTATGCTAAATTAATATGCTAATATTAAAATATTACCGAAGAGCGCATTTATAGTTATTATACTATTGTAGGGGAGCCCTCCTATGGATATATTCCATTGAAAAAAAGAGATAGCAAATGAGTTTTAATATCTGTTCTTTTTTGAGCATTACCTGAAGATTGTATTTAGTTAGTTGGATTAAATTGGATATTGAAATTTTTTTAAATAATTTTCTTATTGCATAAAAAACGGATAAACAATATGAATGTGGACGGATATATGACTAGAGGGAGGCAGAGAAAAATACGGAGAGATTGTGTGAAGAATGATATATAATGAGTAACGCCAGAGTTAACGAACGATAAAGGTGAATAGAAAATGAAGACATATTGTGCAGACCCCGCTTAAGATAAGGGTAAGAAAATAATGTTTAAAAAACGCATAAACACTATGTAGGTACGCTAAAAACTGATCATAGTATTCAAATTAAAACTAAGCCATGAATATTTGCTATGTGTGATGTGTAATATCTGCTCATGTATGATAAGACGAAAATAAGTATAGGTCTCTCATCTTCCCTATTTTATTGTCTTTTTTTACTTTAGGACAATCACGGGACAGCCATAGTCTCCCCTACTCTATGTATAAAGGTTCGCGTTACAAAGCCGCGCGTCCGCATTTATAACACTGTTAGGTGCTCGTGCACCAAACAGTGACCTTGAAAATTAAGTTACGGTAAATTAATTATTATCATATGCCTGTTACATCGAACTGCAAATGTGGTTACCTGGTTGATCTTCGTTAACGTTGTTGGGTGTGGTGACGAACACTTCATCATCGGCACCATTGAGAGCAGCGTCGTCCCTGAGCAGCAGCGCGGCAGCCGGTCGTTGAGACAGCGTGAAGAAATCACCTGAGCCCAATCCCATGGCCTCCAAAGCGCCTGCACTGTCGAAGTACTCGTCCAGCACTAGTTTAGCCGTCTGCAATATATTAACGACCTGTTACAATCTCACTGCTGGGAATAGGCTTACCTTAGTCGTATTTTACGACCCTCAGTAAGAAAGAGGGTCTATTCTACTCAACCAGATAAAACATAGTGGGTCAGCTTACCTCAGTCCTTTTACGACACCTCGGTAAGAAATGAAGGTGGTCTATTCTACTCAGCGCGATACCACACGGCGGTTTAAACTATACATAAAAGTAAAAAAGTAGCGGCCTGATACAATCTTACTGCTGGGAACAGGCCTCCTCTCTCCGTTTCTGGAGAGAAGGGATGCAGCTAAGACGTAATCACGCTGCTCTAATGCGGATTGGTAGGTTACACATATCCCCAGAATTCTCTAGAGATATGCAGGTTTCCTCACGATGTTTTCATTCACCGAAAAGCGTGTGATAAATTGCAATCATCAATTAGACACAAGTTTTAATAGAAAAACTCATTAGTGCCTGCCCGGGTTCGAGCTCGAGACCCTCTTGAAAGAGTCGCACGGCCTCACCGCTGGGCTGTCACAGCTCAAAAAAATAACTACACTCCACACTCCTTCCTATGGAGAACTGAAAATGCTGCTTCAATGTGGATTGTTAGGTTACAGATATTCCGCTGTATATAAGTTGTAATTCATGAACGGTGAGATCATGTAACTGTATTCAGACAATAAGGGTTTCGAAATTAAGTGTGGATTGGAAGGTTACCACTAGCTCAAGAATGCATAGATTTCCTTTACATAAAAGCGTGTACTAAAATAAAAAATATAAAATAGGTAATAGTTTCACCGAAAAACTCATTGCTGCCTGCGTGGGGTTATAAGGCTAGCATATGCTAATTCAATTTATATCAGAATAATCTCTATTAGGTTAAGTAATCCCACATAGGCTTGGGGTGGGAGACATTAAATAAGGCAAGCCACCCTCCTACCAGGGGTCAGTTTGAACTTCTGCTTCGTGGCAGCAAATACTAAACTTTCAGAGAATCACTAAAGATGTAGAATAAAATACTTTGCATTTTTTCTTTGCTCCTATAGATATTTAAGAATTTAATCTAAATGACATCCTCCTATATAAGCAGTTGAATCTTACTGAAAATTTTGTGACTAATATTTATATTTTGATAGAAATTATGAGATATTTTACATACCTTAACTAGATCCAAATTTTGTCCAGTGATCTTGATGGAATGTTGCCCAAATGTTACCGTGTATTTATATTCCCCTAATGCAGCGTCGTTTGTTGAGAAACTATGAAGTAAAGCTCTGGAATTGTTGTGAGGAGATTTCTGTAAAAGAACAATATCACATTTTACTTTTTTTTGACTTGATTAAATATCGGTATTTTAATAATTTAGTTAATAAATACCGGATTAAAAATAATACGTATATATAACAATTTATTAAATATAAAATAAAATAAATCTTTTAAATATTAATTAATATAATAAGTAATTTTAAATAATATTAATTGATATAGAAGCAAAAACTCTCTAGTTTCATTAGTAATTTATTTAAATATTTTTTTACAGAACCAGTGAAATCGTACCAGTTCGCAAACGATGACAATGATGAAATATATATGATTAGTACCATGTAGGTTTAATCACAAATTAATTATATTATGGTAACACAGCAGGTCTTGTGTAAGAAAATGTTGTTTACTCTATGATTATGGTATAATTTCAGTTGATTTGAACAACGTTGCGGGTTCAGCTTGTACTGATATAAAAATAGCATTTATTCTTAAGAGAATTATATAGAGATTGATCTACGTTAAAAAATTACAAGTAAATTCCAAACGTTTAAACAAAAACAAAATATTATGCTAAAAAATATTGAAAAAATATGCTATTTATTTATCATATAAATATATATATGGGACACTTACACACACGGTCGTTCATCCCCATAACTTAATACTTGCGTTATGGGTAACAGACAACTGGTAAATATATTACGTATTTATATACGAGAAATTTTAAATGCATACTTAAATAAAAATATTCAAATTTTTTATAAACAAATTGTTTATAAAAAATGTTAGCCCTCGGCGGTAATCGACCCCGCGACCCGCGGTGCTGAAGGCAGGGTTACTGCCATTTGCGCCAACGGACCAGTCATTATATATAGCAGTAATATTTTATTAAAAATAATAGTTTTGATTTCCATATTTTTTAAATTTATATTAAGTAAATCGGTAAAATTAACAACAGTATCCAACATCTTGTTGCAAGGCTAAAGTCGCTTAATTACAGAGTACAATCAGGGTAACAACTTTTAGCCGTGTGGTATCCGGCAGAATAGAATAGACCACCCTCCTTTCTTACCGAGGTGTCGTAAAAGGCGACTAAGGTAAATGACGTGTGGTAACCGGCTGCATAGAATAGACCACCCTCATTTCTTACCGAGGTGTCGTAAAAGGCGACTGAGGTAAGTTGACGTCAGGCAGGCGGCCGATCGTAAAATACGTAGCCAAATCATATGACAACATGTTATAACATGTTGTGCCGACCCCACATAGAGTGGGATAAGGGCAGGAGAATGATGAATCAGGGTAACAACTTTGTACGTTTTATTTACATCTACATAAATAAATACAGTTCTTAAAAGTCATGAATCGTGAAAGATTTTTTGAATGAAATTGGGAGGCTCCTAATTGTATTTAAAATGTTTTAAAATGTTGCTTGTAAATGTAAATTTAAAAGAAACTCAGCGTACTATATAGGATTTACATATTCATGATTATTTTATTTGCCTAATTAAAACATACTGTGCGAAGATAATTGCGCTCTTTCATCATAGACCGTGTAATATGCGTTACGCTTGCGTAAATTTCATTCTTTAATTGTACCAGTAATGAGGCAAGTTCAATTATATTTTCAGGTTTAGGCGGAAGGCTAGTTTAGTAGGCGGAGGTTTTCCTTCTACAAACCGCCTTATATTTACAAAAATAAACTCCGAAATACGCGCCATCTATTGAGTGTATGAGTATCTCGCAATTCGGACCAAAATTATCCAACTAGTATTATAAAAACGAAAGTTACTGTATTTAATGCTAATGAATTAAATAGTACAGAGCAATGATAGAATTATTTTGATATTAGACACGTTTTTTGTTTATTATATGTATTATACGACTGGCCCGTTAGCGCTGTGGGTAGTGACCCTGCCTTCAGCTACGCGGGTCGCGGGTTCGATTCCCGCCGAGGGCCAACCTATCTATAAACAAATTGTTGGTTCTTCGAGCCTGGGCGTGTATTTGTATTTAAGTATGTATTTAATTATATATATGTAGTATATCTACCAGTTGTCCGTCACCCATAACACAAGTATTAAGTTACTTACTTTGGGGATGGACGACCGTGTGTGTAAATGTCCCATATATTTATTATTATTATTATTATTTCTAAGTGTAGTAAGCGCAATCCGTTCACATCCCTTATACATGAAGGATTATTAGTAACCGCACGTTCCATACACCACCACCATACTACACAAGCACTGCACACATTCACTACGACAATCTCAACTGTGGTTTCTGCACCTAGCATTACATAGTTATATAAATAATTCGCGGCGTACAGCAAAATAATTGTATCATAATTATTTTTTTTACGTTTTATTCAAATTCCAAATATTCTTTATTAAAATTAGCTTTTCGGAGCATTTTAAAAAATGAGATTGCGGTCTTTTACAAAAAGGAATATCTCACAGAAAAATTATTTCTTTATTTATTTATGTACCATAAAAAAAACTTAAGAAAAATTTTATTAATAAAAAAAGTGTACAAATGTCAACTCATCTCTTTGCCAGCTAAACTACAAGGTGAGTCAATTCATAGTAAAGCAGTTTTAGTACGTAGATATCAAATTTAAGAATAAATTAAATCTTCGGTTTATTAATTATCATTACTTATTTAATCGAACTATTCTCAAACTCAAAATATTCTTTATTCAAGTAAACTTGTCAACAAGTGCTTTTGAATCGTCAACATCTACTGCTGGTTCGAAAAGCTGTTCCTACCGAGAAGAACCAGCAAGAAACTCGGCGGTTACTCTTTTCAAAGAATAATTCTTATTACTAGTTACATTTAAAAGTAGCCGTGTGGTATCCGGCAGAATAGAATAGACCACCCCCCTGTTTTACCGGTGTCGTAAAAGGCGACTAAGGTAAGTGCCGTGTGGTATCCGGCTGCATAGAATGGACCACCCTCATTTCTTACCGAGGTGTCGTAAGAGGCGACTAAGGTAAGTGCCGTGTGGTATCCGGCTGCATAGAATAGATCACCCTCAGTTCTTACCGAGGTGTCGTAAGAGGCGACTAAGGTAAGTGCCGTGTGGTATCCGGCTGCATAGAATGGACCACCCTCATTTCTTACCGAGGTGTCGTAAGAGGCGACTAAGGTAAGTGCCGTGTGGTATCCGGCTGCATAGAATGGACCACTCTCATTTCTTACCGAGGTGTCGTAAAAGGCGACTAAGGTAAGTTGACGTCAGGGAGGCGGCCGGTCGTAAAATACGTAGCCAAATCATGTGACAACATGTTAGTAACATGTTGTGCCGACCTCACTTAGAGTGGGATAAGGGCAGGGGAATGATGATGAGTTACATTTAAAAGGAAGTCAATTGTAACTCTAAACCAGTTAATGCGTAAAATGCTATCAATTACCTCTCTGGGACGCTCGTCGGAGCCGGTGGAATCGAGGGAGGCTCGAGAGGTAGCTAACACCCCCCCCTCCAGCGCACCCTCAAGTCGCACCGGTGACGCATTACGTCGAATAGTGTCGCCGATAAGATGTTTTGCATGACTGAAAATAGAAATTTTTGCACTACTTATGTACTGCTTGAAAATACTGAAAATTTGAAACTTTTCGCGAAGAATTAGTATTCTTCGCGAAAAGTTCCAAGAAATAGGCATACTGACTGTAGCATCACAATATATATATAGTAATATTCTATTTGTACGGAAAAATATAAGTATGTATAAAACAAAATTTGATGTATATCATAGACATACGAGAGGTCACAAACAGCTTGCGATACCTGCGTCGCGACTCAGCAGAGTTAGCAACTCATTTGTTGGTCTCGCTATTCGCTTCTATAATAAAATTCCTCAATCCATTCTAGACCAGTGTACAGAAAGATTCCATTCAAGTGTAAAAAATATGCTTATACGTAAAGCATATTACAAAATTGAAGATTATTTGGTTGATAAGAAAGCCTGGATTTGAAAATCCTTTCAGCTTCATACAGGACAGCGGTTTAATGATGTATAATTGAAAATATTTAAAAGATTGACCGCCGAGTTTCTTGCTGGTTCTTCTCGGTAAGAGCAACATTCCGAACCAGTTGTAGCTTCATTAATCATATTGATGCTTGACGATTCAAAAGTGCCTGAAATGGTTTATTTGAATAAAGATTATTTTGATTTGATTTGATTTGTATAGTACCCGGCATTCAGCTGTGATGGCCCAGCGGTGAGACCGTGCGACTCTTTCGAGGGGAAAAAAAACAAGAAAATATACTTTTCCGTTCACCTATAAAAAAATGCACAAATCAAGATGCACTTTTGTGTGCTTTTAAGTAATGAAAATCCTTTATAAGAGCGTAAGCCTTTCTGTTAAATATTTTATTATTTGTGTTTTATAGGAAATGGATCAGACCCTATTTTAATATCAGCCGCCAAGGCGAATGCAAAGCTTTCCAATCATATTATTAAGGCATTTAATGAATAATTAATATGAATGGAAACAAAGCTGTGATAGCCCAGCGGTGAGACCGTGCGACTCTTTCGAGGGGAACACGAGTTCAAACCCGGGCAGGCACCAATGAGTTTTTCTATTAAAACTCATGTGTCTAATTGATAATTGCTATCACTTATCACTCGCTTTTCGGTGAAGGAAAACATCGTGAGGAAACCTGCATATCTCTAGATAATTCTGGAGATATGCGTAACCTACCAAGCCGCAGTGGGGCAGCGTGGTACGTCTTAGCTCCAACCCTTCTCTCCAGAAACGGAGAGAGGAGGCCTTAGCCCAGCAGTGTCGCATAATAACAGGTTGTTACTTTACTTTCGCTGTCACTCAGTATATGACGTTTCACACTTGTGCGTCAGTCTGTGCGACAGAGGCAATGCTCTATGAAGCAGAATCTAGCCGATTTCTCTCTCTAAGACTCGTTGTGAATTATTTATTGCCGGGTACTATACAAAAGCTCTTTCCTGACTGATTAAAGTCATAATAGACAATAACTTAAAACATAACGTAACGCCTAAAAACTCATTTCATCAAAATCAAATTATCTTTTGATATCTTCTTCATCTTCAAGTATGAAAATCATGAGAACACGCTGTAATGATATTTGAATCGTTACTCTAATAGTGCATATGTAATTTTTTTACTACATTATTTATTTACAACATAAATGCACATATCTTAAATTACACGCTAGTACTATACAATATATATACTTATCTATGTAATTAATTATATAAAATAATATTGTTGAAAAACCTTTAGACATCGTTCAGGGCGAATTCAAATCCGTCCCATTTGACATATAATGCTATTACAGCGTAATAATAACGGTAACAATTTTGGAATTGGGAAAAAAAGCTCTTTTAATTTACGTTCATCAACAAGTCACATATCGAAAGTTAAATAAAATGTTTATATTTTATTATTATTTATACTCACTTGACGTTTTCCTCATTGGGTCCAGTGATCTGCACAAGACGTTCTTTCGCACCGGGGCTTACTGAAAACGATAAGCATTAGAATAGTACAATGTAATAAAAAAATCTTTTAGTTAGTAGTGAATCAGTGTTGCCAACCCCAAGAAACTAAAAAACAGCAGATCACCTAATAAAAATAGTCGAAAACAGTAGATGAACTTTAAAAGATTGATTTCATACTATCCGCTGGGCTAATATTGATGTTATTTGGAACGATTAAAGTTAATATACCGGGCTGAAATATGGGATAAAATTACGATTGTTAAAACTAAACTGTGTATAATTAAGGTTATTTGAACACTTAAGTTTACGTGTAGTCACGTCAAAGTTAAAGTAAATTGTTTCGAAAGTTGAAAGTTGATTCTAGAAATGAGGCATCTTCAGTATTTTCAGACTCATTTGCCTTTTAAAAAATATATATATTTTTTTAATAACTATCCATTCATCTGCCTTTCTATGATTTTAAACGATACTTTTGACCAGATTCAGCATAATTTCACTAAATAACAATGATTTCATAAATTCTTACACTGAAATTTTCCCGTGCATAATAATATAACTGTCATGCACTTCCCGACAAGGGTAGACACTGTAATCTAGTGTCATTGCGTTTTTTATATATTTGTTATCAGAAAACATTTGCTTAGTGTAATATGTGGCACTAATCATGTTGGAAAACAGTAAAAATTGGGAATAAAACAGATAACAGCGGCATCGATGTGAAAACAGCAAATCTAATGTTAAAACAGTAGGGTTGGTAACACTGGTGAATAAAAACAAGAAGCTTTAAGCTAATTTCTTTTAGTAGGCACGCAACCATAACCGGATAAAAACTTGGTTACTTTTATGATTTTTAAAGGGTTAATGTTATTTTCGATAGATATATGCACTTAATATTATTGTGATTGGCGAAAGAAGTGGTGTGGTAAATTATTGTAATGTGGAATATAGTATGAAACAGTCCGGACCACCATGCGCAAGCGTCAAACATCGCACCCGTGCACTCATACCTCTCTGAAACGATATAATCGTGTCACTTAACTCCTCGATCATGTGCACCCGCCTGCCCTTGATACCCATCACTGCAACATCACAACACAACTTCAGACTTAATTAATGTTTAGAGACCGGCTATAGTAAAGTAAAGTAGCGGCCTCTTCCAATCCCAGTGCTGGGAATAGGCCTCCTCTCTCCGTTTCTGAAGAGAAGGGTTGGAGCTAATACCTACCACGCTGCTCCAATGGGGATTGGTAGGTTATACATATCTCCAGAATTCTCTAGAGATATGCAGGTTTCCTCACGATGTTTTCCTTCACCGAAAAGCGTGTGATTAATTGCAATTATCAATTAGACACATGAGTTTTAATAGAAAAACTCATTGGTGCCTGCCCGGGTTTGAACTCGTATTCCACTCGTAAGAGTCGCACGATCTCACCGCTGGGCTATCACAGCTTATACACCGGCTATACTCAAGTCTTATTTTATCGGATGAGCCCGACTAGTGTCAAGCCCATACGGGGCTGTTATTAAACTAGTCGGGCTTCTCCGATAAAATAAGACATGAGCATAGCCGGTCTCTAAACATCAATTATGAATACCACTCACGATAGTTTAAATTCAAAGACAACTTCAGACCACCGACCTTCAATACACCACACATTTTAAAGTGCGTGCTACTCGCATAACAAATATATTTTAATAGGACTATTTTATTTTTGAATCAATATTGAATACACGATAAGCATGCATAACGTCGATTGACTACTAATAAAGTATAACTGAACGTATTATAGTTTTTTAGAACTGTACCAATATCATATATTCTCGTACCTTCAAGTTTCTGTCAAGACACTGATAATAATAAATATAATAAAAAATCATTCAGTTTATTAATGGACTATTAAAAAGTAAATAATAATTTATTATAGCTACCCGAAACACATGGATATAATAAACTTTCAGTTAGTGAAATGAGAATGATACATAACTTGATAGTATAATCTGGAAACTATTTTGTTTTGAAACTTTTTCGTCTATGTCCTTACGTTTTTAAGAAAATATAATCAGAATATAATTTACATAATTTTATACTTACATTATGATTGATAAACTACATATTAATGAGGCAAAAATTAAGGAAAAAGATACACATGGTACATATAAAATACTAAAACAGAAGTAAAGAAGGAAGTTAGGAAATTATTATACTTGAGTTATACCTATATAAGTAATTTACATTGCAAAAATTATAGGGATACAAAAATAACTGGTAATCTATTATTTTCACTATAAACATGCAATAAAACAAATTGATTATTGTTTAATGTTACTATAATATTTAGCAATAATTAAGAACAGTTATCAGCATGCAATTTGTTTGTTTACCCTCTTTAAACATTGATCTTACTTATCAGAACATTGATTTATTTTATCATGCATAACTAACCTACTTTTAGCAAAAAAAAACAATGAATATATTAAGGTTAGTTGGTAAATATATTTAGGTAACAGAGAGAGGAGGCCTATGCCCACAAGTGGGATAGTAACAGGCCAAATATTTAGTCCAAAAATATATTACTAAAACTTTATGTTCATTATCATATATGAGGCCATGAGAGGCCAGAGTGACTAACTAAATGCTTAAACAAAAGGTTACAGTATGAAGGAAAAATAATTAGCCCTAACTTAATAATTGCAACTTTAGCAAATTAACATCTTTCATAAATATTTGCTATCTTACTCTCATATTATATAATATTCTTAATTTTTAGGTGATTTTACTAACCCTAAGAATCTTATTCATTTATGAAATAAAATTATGTATTGAAAAACTGTGAGTTAGGCCGCTCTGGCTCTCATGGGCTACTATTATAAATCATATTTTTTGCATTCACAAAAATTTAAATTTACATAACACATAAGAATTACTTAATATAGTAAAGGCATAGCTGAACTGCAAAGAAACAAGTATTTCATCTTAGTGATATAAATATAAAAAGCGAAGTGTAACATCTGTCAACTATAAACATTTTTGTTATGCACATCCTATATGACTAACTTTCCATTCTATAGACTAATTGAAAGGATATCACATACAGAAAATAAAAAATTTGAACCAAAAAAAAACTTATCAATCCTTCTATAGTCATAGCACTACCCTATATCATTGAAGAATGCTTTAAAATGTTTAATGTTACCTTTTCCGGAGTCAGCATTGCGAATAACCACCTCGTCCTTGGAATAGTTTTTGCCAGGGATCTTAGTGGGTTTAGGAAACTTCCCAGAGGGTTTAATGACTTCACCGGGGCCCAGTAGGGCGGGCGGCTCGGCGGGCGCAGCCAGCGTTGGGGACACCGAGCCGCCCGATCCAGACCCCTCCATAGTCGGCACCAATAGTGGCTACATACACCAAGAAAATCTATAGTTATGATAAAATAAAGTCCCAAAAAGTTGTCTGTATGTAATCGATTTTATCCAAATCCACGAAACGGATTTTTGAACGATTTTCACCAAAAGATATACATAAACATAACATAAAAAGAAACATAAAAAGATAAACAAAGTAGGAACCGACATAAGCTTGCGGTTCCTGCTTTGCGCGTTGCAAAAACAAATGTCGTTTGTGGGTTTGGTTATAGGATTCTATAATAAAATCTCGCAATCAATTTTATCTTTGCCACTACAATAGTTTAAAAGCACTGTTAAAGGGAGGCTAATACAAAAAGCCTATACTATTGGATTATATAGATGATAAAAATGCGTGGATATAGCTACTCCTCTACCCTGTACAAGATAGTAATAACCAAATGTAACTAGTTGTAAGAATGCTATTAGAAAAGAGCAACCACCGAGTTTCTTACTGGCTCTTCTCGATAGGAACAGCTTTCTGAACCAGGAGTAGAGTTGATGATTCAAAAGCACTTGTTTACAAGTTTACATGAATTTATCTATAATTATTATAAAAGAAAGTCCCAAAAAGCTGTCTGTCTGTATGTAAGCGATTTTCTCAAAATCTACAGAACGGATTTTTGAACGATTTTCACCAAAGATAGTGCAAAACTTCCCGATGGTTTAGGTAAATAGTACATATCGGTATTACGTAAATTGTGTTGAAGAGATCGCGCGGTTGTTAAAAAACTTGCTTCCTGGGAGCTAGAGTCGCGTGCGCTGCGTAAACCAGCAGATATACGCTAAAGTAATGTACTAGAGAATTGTAAATCTTTAAAACTGCAAAAAGTCCGCGATAGCATGTCTCTATCTATTATGATTAACTCACAATAAATACTTTTATGTTAAAAATTTGAATTCTAGAAAAATTTTGTGGCGCGCTGATTTCCACGCGGGCGAAGCCGCCGGCACAGCTAGTATTATATAAACAGATTAATAATTCATCACAATAATAAATCTAGGGAGCAAATATTAACAAAACCAGTCAAATATTTTATGCAAAATGTGAAAAAAATATTTGGCAAATTTGGTTAACAGTTACAATTTAGAGGCAACTATAAATTTTTCACAAAAATCTTTATTTTTTTAATGTAATAATTTAAAACAACCATTTAATACATTGTCACTGTATCATTATTTTATCATTAAGAAGAAAGAAGAGAAATATTCAATACATTGGTTTTCTTTCTACATTTATTTTATCGTTGTTGTATCTTTTTTTGTTTATGTCATCTAAATGTATGTTTGTATTTTATATTATTACTTATATCATTGAAATAACAAATTTCTTCCACTCCTTTATATTCCTGGATGGTATTGCTGATTTAGCAATACAATCACATATTGTACTTCAATTCCACAACTTTTAGATATATGTACTATGTGAAAAGTCTTAGATATATGAACTAAAAGGATATGAAATTAAATTATTTTGTGATTTTCAGTTTAAGATAAAGAGTATCTCTTATATTTGACGATTTTAACATTCTGTTTGCATAGAAAATGCAGCATCTATGAGTACACAGGAATACAGTAAATATATTCAGTCTCATATTTATAATACATGATGTATTATAAATATGAGAGTCCTCTAGTTTAGCCAATATATAAGAGTGAAAAGTGTAATAACCTTGACAAATGATTTTAATATCATCCTTCCCCTGTCTTTAACCCACTCTAGGTAGGGACTGCAAAACATGTTTTCCTGTCTAATTCTTTCTTATCATTTGTCAACTCTGGTGCTAATCCTTTTATATGCATGTCATACTTCACACATACCAACCATCCTTTTTTAGGCTTCCTTCTAATCACATATCTATCCACATTCATGCTTACAAATGATTTTAATAAAAAAACCAAAAAGTTTTAGGTTCTATTTAAACATTAATCTTTGTATTATACATACAACTAAAATATGATTTACCTCAGCATGTGTACCACGGTGTCTGTAGTATTGACTCATATAATCAGATCCTTGCCAATTCTTAGCACGCAACTCTATTAGCTCAAGTAGATGAAGTCGAGTTTTTTTGTCTAGGCGTTCATCCTGCGAACCGTTGCGGAATACAACGAAATATCTGTCAAGTAAAAAGAGACAACAATTTACATTTTAATTTAAATAATTCACAAAAAAATAACTTTTTCTTTTTGTTACATAAATATTATCAAAATTAAAACATTTATGTAATTTTGTTATTTAAAATACTACTAACCTGTCAAGAAAATCCTTATAGAGTGCTTCAAGCTGGGCACCATAAAGCTTAAGATTAGAATACATAGTAGACACATTGCTTTGAAGTGCACGGTCAAAATTCCCCTGCATCATTTGATATGCCACTGCCTCCGTCAACACTATTAGGTCATCAACTGTAAAAGCATATGACTGTCAAAGCCAACTAAAATACAATAATAATGAAGTACACCCAGACTAGTTCAATTAGTTAAAAAAAATAGATTAATAGGGTTATACCCTAATATTTGAGAATTAGTAAGAATAAAATTATGAAAAGTTATGTAAACATTATTAAAGTCATAATACAGAAGTAGTAATCATGTAATATAAACAAAGATGTATAAAAAAAGAAGTTAATTTATAAATGTATTTTTTCTTGTGATTTTAATTTAATTTAAAAGAAAATATACAATCAATAAAACTTCAGTATTTAATATGAGTAAAGCTAATATCTCAATAAGATACTGTTTTATAAAGTAAGTCAAGAACAAAACAGTTAATATAATGGCAAAAAACGCAAGCACCTAATTGCCTAATACAATATCATTAACTTTGATACATGTTATAGGACAGTACTATATGAAGTGAAATAATTTAAGTATTATAAACAATATTTGTGTGTAGATTACCAGAATTTATTTTCACATCTAAAACGGAGTTTCGGTTATGTGCAGAACTAGTTGTCGATTTCAAGGGTCTGGGCACTTCGAGTTTCTTAACCGTGCGGGTCATTTTCGTTAGGGTCGACATGGTGCTGTAAAAAAAACAAAGAATGCAATGTATCAAAACATTGCGGTAACAATTGTACTGTAGCTCCGTACTTCATTAACATTGATATTACATGACGGATGATGATGGTTACATATTTGTTAAAGGAGTGTCAATTTATTCGTGATGAAACAATAGAAGGCAGAATACTGATAAGGAAAACAGGAACTCACTCATCCATGGCGCCGACTTTTTGATACAAACGAGAACCACTTTTATAGCAAATCGTGTGAAAAGTGAAAGTGATGACAATGATCCTAGCGAATAAATTCGGAACAAACCCGATACGTGTTCATTCCTCGTTTTATTTATTTATATTTCATGTAATATAAACGGTTAGATGAAAAAATTTTGACTTTGAAGAAATCTAATACTTTGCTCAATGAAAAACATTTAGACAAAACAATTGAAAGCCATGGAACACGATGAAATAAGAAATAAACAAGAAAACTCACCTGGCTACGCCATTAATTCGCAATAAAAATAAATTTAGTGCAGTGACTAACAGAAACAGACTTCTAAAAAGTTTTTAAGCATTACTTAAAATTATATTAATTTAGATTGGCTGTAAATATACATCATAGAAAAAATCGTGTTTTATGTTTGTATAATAATTGATATTTAGAAACAATTACTAAATAAAAAATGCAAATAAAAACCGGTATATTTTAAGCAGCATAGTGTGGCATAGTGCATAAACCACTCGAGGTGAGGCGTATTTATCGTAACAGGTATAAATACTAAGTACTAAAAAGTAACAGTATGGAACAGGTACGCAAATACTCAAATACTAGCGACGAGTATTTTATACTCCCTGTGACAAAATACTCGTCTAGTATTTTATACTCCCTGTTACGAAATACTCATCTAGTATTTCGTAACAGGTATAAAATAACAGGCGGCAACGAGCATAGAGTACGCCTCGCAGGGACGCGTACAAAAATACTAGGCTAGTATTTATGATCCCTGTTCCAAAATACTATGTAGGCGTCTCACTTCAATCACATAAAAAGAAAAGAGAAGCACGTTGCATTCTTTGTCACTTTTGTTCCTACTATAATAATCGTTAGAATGAAAGAAATAGAACACGTATGCGGCGCTGCTAGTATATTCAGTATTCATTGAACGCAATTTTTTTAAATATTTTATTTTTAGCGATGTAAAGAGTCAAAGGGCAACTTTTTTTTTGCATTATACTAATAAACTTAAGAAGAAAACGTAATTAATAAATAAACGTAATATAACTAAAATTGGAATAAGAAATATTTATGATTGGTTAGTATTAATTTGAGTAAACAAAAAATAATTAACTTCATTAAGGAAATTTTGAACATATAAAAAATAGGTTTTAATTTGGAGACCGCTTTAAAAGTTATGTACCATATGCTAAATCCCACCACCACAAAAGTTACTTTTTTTATTGCATATATACCTAAATATAACTTCACATTTTATTTTCAAAGATATGTTTTCACCTAATAAAAAATTAAAGTAAATTATTTTTTCTGTTTTTTTCAAAACAGTGCTTAAGAAGGCGATACAAAAAACTTTGAACTTACAACTTTTGAGAATTGGCGTGCCACAAAAAAAGTGTCATAAAATAGGTTTTTATATAAATAAATAACTTATATAAATATTTCTCAGTATCATTTCCATTAAATATTATATACAAGTATTAAAGAAGCAATTGTTACTTCTTTGAATTTTTTTGCGAGTTTGTCAGTCGGGAAAAGTATTATAACCGATTTTAGTTCATTCAATTTTATACCATAAGTGTAGCGCTTAAAGATTAATTTCGTATAGCACATTTTTTTCGATAGTGTTTTTAAACTATTGTTGTTCCTGTATTGCCTAGTATTTTGTAACAGGTATTTGTCACAGGTATTTTGAAATCACAGTCACAGTGATACTTAGTATTTAGTTTTGCCTAGTACGACTCAACCCTATAAACCACGCGTTAAGCATTATAATTACAGTGTGGCCATAATATTATATATTGGCAAGTTCTTTTTTGAGGAATTCTTAAATAATAATGTAAATTAAATTCGAATCATATAGTAAGAATAAACATCGTGCATTCAATTTTTGAAGATAGACATGTAAAGTTACGTGCTGTAAAACTGTTATCTGTATGTTGTGTTTATGACTATGCCCATCAATGAAACAAATTCAGCTCGTGAATCATAACCCCTCGTTCGCACGAGATGAATTTTATCGCGCGTAAAAATTACGCAGAATTGAAACAAATGGGTATCCAAGTATCTGTTCACACGACAGCGTATTTATATCGCGTCGTATTTTTATCGTGCAGTGTTCCATTTTAGTCGTTAGAGCGAGGGCGTAAAGCTGAATATACCATACGAAACTTCTTATAACGCCTATTGTGGAATTTTAACGCGACGTAATTTTTACGTCCGTGCGAACGAGGGGTAACTGTTCTAACACTTCTAAGACAAGTGGCAGATATTTCTTTAAGAATAGCAGTTATATTATATACGATTATTCTAAAGTGATCCATATCCGGTCCATCTTTACTGTTGTTTTTATTGCTCGTTATTCATAAATATTTTTTTAAAGGAATTGTCACTGAATGGACGTTTTAACACCTATTATATCCGTATTACAAGAATTTATTTATGGCGATAATACCTGCTTGTGTCAGAGTCAGTTCGCTGTCTGGGTGAAGATGTCATCTGTCAGTTTTCCCTTATGTCACGAAATGTCATTAAGTTGTTCTAGGGATTGGTCGTGTTTTGGTTTGTGAATTTTCACAATGTAGAAAATGTGCGAAAAGTGTGAAAGTTTATCTAATCATAAACTTTTCAATTGGGCCAATGTGTGTAGTGCATAAGTGCTAGTAAAGTGGTTGATTGTTTGATTATTTTTAAGTTTGGTATGTATATTTTAGCAATAATTCAACAATTTTTGTAAACTTACTATTTCTAAATAAATACATAAAATCTTTTAATTTTTACGTAGGCTTATTAATAATTTAAAATTTGACCATGAAACTAAATATATACTGTTACTATACCTGCAACTTTTTTTTTCAGACAATGCATAAATATTACATATCGCTATTATTAATACGCTTGGTAATACCGGCGTCGCTTCTTCTCAGTAAGTTATTTTTAAATTTAATATTGCATTATGGTTTTGGAGGACCTTTTAAGAAATTTTAATGATTAATATCAACTTTATTTTTCCTATTAAATACTGTTTTATGATTATATTATATTGTATTTAACAACAAAAAATACTTTATCTATTTTTATTTACTCTTTGATTAATGAATCATAATACTTTAATATTTACTTTAATAATTATATTTTTTATTCTATTTTGTTCACATAAGTACCCAGTAATTTGATTCTTTATTAAATATGGTTTAGTTATTAAGTAGAGCATTCACGTTTATTGCTGTAACTACAAAAAAATAAATACAAACATTCTACTTATACAAGAAAGTTGTTCTACATTATATATTTACAAATTTTATGCATTTAATAAGATGCCTTGAGGACTGCATATATACTAACGTACTTTAGAATTTCCTTCACAAAGCAGTCTCTGTTAATAAATTATCTCTTGATTTGCCTCATAATTAACATTGTTATTATTAATATGAAGCAGTATGAAACATAATTTAATTATCATTTGTATACAGACTCACTCATTCTCTATTTGTGTGTCCAATAAACACAATATAAACATAATATTTATATAAAAATAAATATTTGCAACTTAAAATTTTACACCACCATGACATTTTATAATCATCACTCTTACCTCTGGATAACAAGTTCAGGAGCTTTCATTCATTTCAATATAATATTAGTGTTAGTTAATTCACTCTAATATTCTTCATTAGAGGTAAGATATTAAATTTATCAATATATATATTATAAATATTATGCTTCTAATTCCTATCTAGTTCCACTTAATATAAAAAAGAATATAAAATAATTTATATTTTTTCATTTCATTGTAAGTTTTAATTTTTAGGATAGCAATAGGATTTTAAATATTTTTGATAACTGAAAATATCAAATTATTTGCTACTATTTTAATTTTACTGAATCTTTTTGATTTTCTATTTTAACTAAACTAAATCTTAAGAATTTTCTGACATTCAAAATATTAATCCTTGTTATAAATCAAAAGAATCACAGAGTAGCTGCCTTTTTTACAGCTATTCTGTGATTATTTTAATTTTACAGTTTTTTATTTAAATTTGAAAATCCATAGCTAGATATATATTCTTTCGCATGTTAGGATCATGTAAGGCACTTTGGTTTAGTTTATTTTCTTTAAATTAAAATACAGAATGAGGTTCCTTTTATGGAGTTTTAACTAATAAGTATTTTTTATTAAACAAAAAATACGAGCTTCATGCTTGTTTTTTTACTAAATTAAACTGTTAAACATTCTTCATCTTTATATTAAGAAATTCTGCCTATGTATACAACTATTCAAATCTAGAAACATATTGAATTTAAATATTCTGGATTGGGCAATATTTCCAAACGTGTGTGTGACGTAATGCGCCGAAATTGGCCGCCAGAACATTCTAAACGTCATTGAACAGGCATTATTTTATGAAAGCGATAAAATTCTCGGTGGTGGGTAGTTAAAAATTTTAGAAGTGCCTACTTAGGAATAAGAATCGTACATATTGATGTACACAACGTCTTGTCTTTTTATAATTCGTGACAAAAGTTCAATATTAATCATGGGATTATCAAAAAGCAAGTTTTATTTTAGATCAACTAATATTTTTTAATTTATGGTATTGTTTAGGGTCACGCGAAAATTTTTTTTGTAAAATAATTGTATTTGTCAAAAATACAATTATTTTATACAATTATGTCATATACCTGTTATATGAAATTATAAAATTAGCATTCATTAAAGAATTAATGAAATTAATAATTAAAATAAATAAAAAGTTGGTATTAGATAACATGTGCTAGTGTTTAGCATTCTGTGCTCTGTATGGTGGTTGATGCTATTGTTGCATAGCACTGAATTCTAAAAACAATTATCAAGATAACCATAATTGTATCAACATAATAAAATCACATTAGAAAAAGCTTAGATATCGTTTTAATGTCGCAATGCGGGAAGGAGTAATGTATCCTCTGGGCGCGCCTCTGTCTAGGTGCGTCGTTTTACTGTGGTCGATCTAGGGTTGCCAGATGCATTAGTAAAAATTTCATTTATAAGACATGATATTAGTTACTAACAGATTTACTTCAAAACGACTGTTAAAACTACAGAGGATCTATTTAAATTTAATAGAAACACTTTGTAAATAGTAATAAAAGTGGACGTTATTTTTATGATAGTCCGGGATAAAGATAAACTAGCGTGTAACTGCGAGGAGACAGTACGAGTATAGTACCCGGCAATAAATAATGCACATCGAGAACTCAGAAGAACAAGAACAGCCGGCCAATTCGGTTTCGTAGAGCGCTGTCACTGTCACACACGGGTTCGTCAGTCTGTGCGGAAGAGACAATGCTCTATGAAGCAGAATATATCGGATTTCTCTCTCTGAGCCTCAATGTGCATTATTTATTGCCGCGTACTATACCATAATTTATAACAAAAAGTTTCTCAATGATATTTGAAACTGCTTTTTATGAGTACGTAAAGTATTTTACGATCTCGTAACTGATAGTGATAATGTATCTATCCATACTTCAATATGTAAAAAAAGTGTGTTTGTTGGTTTGTATTTTCTCCTTTGACGTGGAGAAAGGGTACGATTTCATTGTTGTTATAGCGCTATCGCTATTAATAGCCTTAGTAACGCTACTCGTGGGAGCGGTCAGGAACTCTATAAATCCGAGAACTTTAGCTGTAGGGGTTTCGTTGTCCTCCTATTAAACTATCCTCTACCATAATCTGGCTATGCTGGTACGGATGGATCTGAATGCAGTGTTAAACTCTGAAGTTGAAATTATAATGCGTATGATTTATATTTAAAGGATATGTTTATTTTAGAAAAGCAGCTTCTGAATACAACAAAGTTCTGCCAACCTTAACCGAGGCTAACCGTCATCACTATAGGGAGCTCTTTGATTGCTATATTTCAAATTTACGTGCCCTTTGAAACACGCAACCAACTCTGATTTATTGAATTTCCATATCACTTGTAGCGAACAGTAGCCTTAAGAAAATCACCTACTGTGCTGTTATACAAAATTTACTTAGTAAGGTAGTACGTAGTACTTCTATATACAATTTGTTGGTTCTTCGAGCTATATATGTATATATTTACCAGTTGTCCGTCACCCATAACACAAGTATTAAGTTACTTACTTTGGGGATGGACGACCGTGTGTGTAAGTGTCCCATTTATTTATTTATTTATTTACATATATTAAAGAGGATTGTATTTCAATAAGTGATTTTACTTTGTTATTGTTACTTCTCAGTAGCAATGATGATACATATTAAATCTTTTTATTCTATGTAGTAAAACTATTAATCAAGGTATTTGTAATAATAAAATTATTTTGCCATAATCTGTGATAAAGGAAATAAAAAATGTACAGTGGCCTATCCGTTTTCATACGTGATATGCAGGGTTCCCAAAAATATGCACTGCAAACCTCTACCACCGCCACCACAATACACAAGCACTACACACATTCACTATCACAAATTTTTGTATTATGGATCTCCGCAATGTAACGTCTAATTCTATAAATTATTTTGAGATAAGTACCTTTGTCGAGCTTAAACGAATTCGTAAAAAAAAATCTAAAATTAGTTCAGTAGTTACCGAATTTTTCGTTTAACACGTATAAGCGATTCACTTTTATTTATTTAGATCGCCGACCTTTACCCATATATTTTTGTGAATCAAACGCATTATACTTTTCGCACGATACCTGAATATGCCAGAACATTTATAAAGGGTAAATCGTCCGTTGTATTCCCCCATGGCGTATAACATAGATTGCATGAAAATTCTTTAACATTTCGGATGAAATACGAACACAAACTAAATTTTTGTGTACCGATTTAAAAAAAAGACTTTAATATATATAACCTTCTTTCTTCTTTCCTTTATTCTTCAATACAAGTTTGATGTCTAGTAAAATTTAGGCCTTCATACCAATAAGACGATATGGAACAAATCTTTAACTTAAATAGTGCACGTTGTGACTGGACAACTCGTAACACTAATAGTGCATTGAATTGTCTCTAAAATGGTAGATAGTATAAAATTATAGGAAAGTCAAAAGAATTAATACGTTGCGTTGATATAAATATTTAGATTTGTTTTAAACTGAAGTTTCGAAAATTTCCAGTTATTCCTGGTAAATGGCGGTAGACTTTAGATACTAGTATTACTCAATGTTATTAGAGAAAACAATCAGCACATGATATCTATGAGTTGAATTGAAATGAAATATTTTTATTTTCAGACAATGTTTCAGTATATGCATATAATTCAGTAAACGTTACTCAAGATTTTTACTAGAAAAGAAATTACAGTTTCATTTACATGTTTAATATGTATGAATGTTTATTATATGTTATCACAACGGATGTGCCTTACAGTAAGATATTGTTTCAATGAGTATGGTACACAATATCAGGATCAATGTATTAAGTCAAGACCAATTTATATATAAAGTTCTAATATAGTGTCGATTTTCCATTCTCTTACAAGTGGGTAATGAATTTTGTTTCCTAATGTCCCCGACTTTATCAATCTGACCAAAATATTATGAGAGTGAACGGAAGGTAAGACCCTAAGTAAAATATACAATCAAATTCTTTATTCAAAAATCATTTGAATATGCTTTATGGTTTTACCTGAATCAAATTTTATCACTTGCATTTTCGCAATTCCTACCACACAACGACGTCCAGAGGCTCTCAACATTTATCTAAGGTGCTCTGTAGTAAATGAACTTAAAATTTTAAAACTCTTATTATTTATCTGTAGTTTAGGTATATTATTTTTAAATGACATTTTTATTTATTATTATTTTTAATGTAATCACCAACTGTCATTATCCTGATTATAATAGCTAATAATCTGATGGTGAAAATGTTCAAATTTATATATATCTGTGGTGTATCGGCAGTGGTATCCGACCCGCACCCGCGGAGCTGAAAGCGTGGTCATTGCCATCTAAACTAATGGCTCAGTCAAGTTTAAAAATCATTTTTGTTACCGTTCAGTAGCCTTGTGGTTTCTCCCGCCATGCAATGATTATGATAATGGTATCTAGTTACAAGCAAAAATCGTTTGAAAGGGGCTAGGGACTTTCCCGGAGTAGAAAATGGGTTATCTAGGTTAAAACCTAAATAAACGTGACGTGCCAGTTCTGCGACATCGATACAAACACACCCACACACACTTATACACATTCACCTTTATAATAAGAGTTAGATTTAATAAAAATATATATACAAGTGACAAGTCTCAAAGATCCTTTCATATCTTTGTCATAGTTCATATTTATTTTACGTTTTCTTATGAAATAAATTGACGTAGGTATTGCGATACTTGATACCTATAACAGTAACTCTTTTATTTCGAATTTCGGGGTAAAGGCAAGGCTGTTTACAGAATAAATGGGCCGCGCCTGACCGTAGTTAATAAGCCCGCTTCATGATCCGTTAAAGTACTACCTACTGAGAAAAAGCACTATAAAAAGGTTAATTCAATAAAGCATAACAAAAACATCACCGTAGTTTGATTGTCAATGTAATATAATTTACCTGAAAAAGCTTCATATCCTCTTCTCCATTTTTAAGCACTCCGATAAGCTGCATATAGACAGTATATACCAGTGTCTCCCAACCTTTTTTGTGTCGTCTTAAATGCCCTTAAGGCGCTGAACAGAGCCAAATAGGCTGACTTTAAACACGTTTTTAACAAAAGCTATAGGGATGACGATTAAAAGAAAAATATATGTTAATATACATCATATCTCAGAGAGAATGTAAGATTTCAACACATGATTACGATACTTTTTTTCGATAAAAAAAATTGGTAAATAGACCTCTGATTTTTACTTTTATCGTAAATATCTCTAATATTTATCAACAAAAATTGATAAAATTAATAAGACTAATAAATCATTATAATATAAAGAGAATGTAAGATTTAAATTTTGAATTAATTAAGATATTTCATTCAAATTAAATATTTTTTAGAAAATAGCAAAACTGAAACGAGTCATCGTCTCGCTTCTCTTTTACATCTACGAATATAGACAGTGACCGCTGAGGCGCGCTGCTATACGGACGTGTGTCGCTAGCTGCCGCCTTTTGTGACTATTCCTTGTTGATAATATGTCCTTTTTTAGGTGTTTAGTTATAGTTTCAGCATACTTAGTTTTATAAGATTAATTAGACATAAGTTTTTTAAATAAATTGTACAAAAAAAGTTTGGATAAAATAGTGTACACCTACAATGGGTGTTAAAAAATTAAGTTTGTTGCTACGCCGTCGCAGAAATTGTGGGCGTGGCTTATATGCCGAAATCTGAATTTACGTCAGCTCTGTTCAGCGCCTTAAAAATTGAATTGTTGGAAGAACTCTAGCATTGCATATAAAAGGCCCGACCGAAAGGTTAATTCGCGTCGAGTCTATTTTCGAATTGACCCCCCCTCCACAATCACATTGCCACGTGTGAAGCGTTTCCCTACGTTGGGAAACACTAGTAAAGACATCCCGCTGTGAATGACTCATAATAAGACAATATAATATCACCTTGGCTATAATATCACCCTTGGCTATAATATCACCCTTGGCTATAATATCACCTGGAAGACAAGAAATCAGTCTGCGTTATTGAATTACAAAAATGATTTTGTAGAGTTTACTTTTAACGTCATAGAAAGTATATCATCTAAAATGTTCGCTTGAAAATTTAATAGAAGCCGAGCCTTGATTAAAAAACATCTCATAAAACATATTATCATTTAATAAAGAAGCCGTTTAAATTGACCTGTTCCATCAGGACAATTACTGTGAAGTCAACGCTTTACTTTAATGGAATTAGGGTATCTTATCTGTAATCACCAATAACACAAATAAGAAATGTGTTTATTTGTTTTTTTTTTGTCTTTCTTAAACGTTTGAATTGAGCAGCGAGTCGAATTTATTTTGTAGATTTTATTTTATGAGTTTAGTTAGTTTGACCAAGTTAATTATCTTATGCAGCTATTAATATAATTAATTGTACTCAGGTACGACCGATATTGGTTATCGGCTACGATAAATAAAATGTACAGATGATACGTATTACATTCCTCATACGTTTTGTGCAGATTTTTGATAGACAAAATAGATAAAGATCTAAATTTAATTTTCAATAATTTTCAAAGGTGTAAGGGCGACTAAAACTCCATTGTAGATTATATATTTCCTTATATGATTTTCAATTACCTGGCAAAAAAGTGCCTCTTAACATTGACCTTTGAAAATAGACAATTTAAGAGATTAACAAAAAAGTAACGCAAGATAACTCTTTTATATCCCACATGTCATGGTAATCTATAATTAAGACTAAATTTAATTTAATAGTTTGTAGAGTATTTTATAGTATTAATAAGGTAGCTATTGTTGGTTATCCTAATAAATAAAAATAAAATATAACACTGGTGATCTCCTTTCCTCAGCGCTTGATTTTAACTGAACTTAGACGTAACACGGTGTTAGAATATGGATTAAACAAATCCATAATTTGTTTGAGCGCTTGCTGTTTTCACAACGATAGTCTGTTTAAATCGTCTGTAACGTCTGTAATAATAATATAATGATGAATAAGTTTTTTTCTACTTTTTTTCTACAACACCATCTTAATTTTTTTTATTAATTTGTTATTTGTAATACGTCATGCGACCTGAATTTGAAGTGTAATGTTGATCTAGTGATATTTTATTCTATGAGAGCGGGCTCTTAGATATATTTTGGTTTGTTAGAAGAAAACTGCTAAGGATTATCTCATATTTGTAGTCATATCTATCAACTATGCTCATGAATTTGAATTAGAGTTAGTTAGAACCATAGTATAATTTTTTTTAATATCCTATAGAGATCATTTGTTTTTTACATAAAATCATACAAGACTTAACTCACCTAGCGATAAGTGATGATGTAATTTTTAATAGAACTAACCTGTATAATGTGTGATATTGATGCATACATTTTCTTAGTCTTCATAAAGCAATGAACTCTAAATCGCTTGGTAACATAGCCTTAAGTTTGTTTAGTAAATTTCGATATAGCTTTAATGGGTGGTAAAATGGTGGTTGGTATTAATTATCCACGATTTATAATTTTTAAAAAATAGCTGTACAAAAATAAAGAATGCATGACTTGTTTCTATCCCACTGCCGGGCATAGGATCTCTCCGTTTTTGGAAGGAAGGATTAGAGCTAAGACTGACTCCAATGCGGATTGCTTACACATATACCGAGAATTCTCTCGAGATAAGCAGCTTTGCTCACAATGTTTTCCTTCACCAAGTAGTTTCACATAAGTTTTAATAGAAATCTCTCATTGGGCCTGCCCGGGGTTTAGACCCGTAACCTCCTCAAAAGAGTCGCACTGTGTCACCTCTCAGCTATCACAGCTTGTGATAGCCCAGCAAAGAATAGGTGATGAGTTAACATGAATAAACTTTTAAAAAAATCTATGAGTTCATTTAATGTGATATAATCCCAAAACTTGATTAATAATCTAATCAGTGTGAATTCTACTATGAAATCTCTTGTCTTCTGCTGTGATTTTATCGTATTAATAGTCTACCAACATGTAATTACTATTACTATTTGAACAACAATTGATTCTTTTCAGTAGACATCATTCGAAAAGGTCTTGCAAATATTCCAAATTAACAAAACCCGATTACTTCTCAATCTCTCGACACTTTCAATATGAACTAATAAAATTCTTGTTTCTAATTAATTTCTTAACATTTTTTCCCTCGAACAGTATAATATTCATTTCAGTGTATAAATATTCTTATTACGTTAACACTCTAATTGTTCCAGGAGTTCTAGTTAATTAACAGACGTTGGCTTTTAAAATAATTAAATGGAACGACATCATGCGAAGTGGATTTGTATTCAGTGTGTTTTATGTTCATACACTTAAGTATATAACATTAAGTGATGCTATTCGCGAACACGCCCTGTGGTGTTCCTACATAATATACACGCAAGCAACCAACATAATTATACTCTATTAAGAATTAGTAATTTGTCTGTAAATTATTTTTCAACAAATTGAAATATAATTAATACAGATATTTTTTTTTATATTTCATTTGCGTCAAAATGCCGTGTGGTATCCGGTTGAGTAAAATAGATCACCCTCTTTCTTTCCGAGGGGTCGTAAAATACGACTAAAGTAAGTTGACGTCAGGCAGGTGGCCGGTCGTAAAATACGTAGCCAAGTCATGTAGCAACATGTTTGTAACATGTTGTGCCGACCGCACTTAGAGTGGGGTAAGGGCATGAGGATGATGATTTCATTTGCTTCTATATATTCATTACTGTACTAAATTCTACATCTCAAGCCATATGACCTTATGATTACACCTAAACTATTTATTAAAATATATGTCTATTGGAGAAAACCAGTACCTGAGTTCAGTAGTTTGAGTTTATCGCTAATAAGCGTACAGACGGCGGGGAATATTTGTTTTATATTATACTAGCTGTGCCAGCGGCTTCGCCCGCGTGGAAATTTGCGTGTCACAATTTTTTTCTAGAATTCAAATTTTAAACAAAAGTAGTTATTGTGAGTTAACCATAAGAGATAGAGACATGCTATTGCGGACTTTTTTGTAGTAATTTTATAGATCTACAATTCTCTAGTACATTACTTTAGAGTATCTCTGCTGGTTTACGCACCGCATGTAAGTAAAGCTCCCATCAAGCAAGTTTTTTAACAACTGCGCGATCTCTTCAACACAATTTACATAATACTGATACGTACTATTTACTAAACCATCCGGAAGTATCCCACTATCTTTTGTCGAAAACCGTACAAAGATCTGTTCTTAGATTTTGAGAAAATCGATTACATACAGACAGACAGCCTTTTGGCACTTTGTTTTATAATAAGTATAGAAGATAATGATATTAGTATACGAAATAAAATCTGGCTGATTGCCATTCTTTTTTCATCGCTTTACATATATTTCAAGTGACTACTTTGGAGTAGCCTTACATATAACAAACAAGGAGAAATTATGTAATAAAATAATTTATTTGACACGCGAACAATATATTTATTAAATGTATGAATATTTAATATAATTATTGCGGGTAAATAAGAAATTACATAGTCTCTCTTTTGAAAACTGGAACTGAAGCACATTTTTCAGCTTAATTTTCTTCACGATATCTAGCCGTCTAGTTTCAAACTCTATGAAGATTTATAAAGAGCCTTAATTGGGAGGTTCTTTTAAGATTTGAGAATTTTTTTTAAGAATTAGAAAAAACAACAGAATATAAAAATAAGCTTAACTTAACTTAGATAACTCTTTTACTTAAATAAGTAAGAAAGTTATCTACAATGTTCCGATGAAAACAAAAATTGTTTCATTGGACACGTAGACGAAATTTAAGCATAAAAAAATTGAAAATGATGATCAGCGCTATAATTATGTTGAATACTTACTCAAAGTAAAAATGAAATAGAGGGAAATCGTGAAATTGTCACTGACATCTATCGGAAGCTTATAGAACTTTAAAGTAAATTAGAGCCTAAAAAATTAGAGCATAAAAACTTTAAATTAAAAAAGGTAGATTATTAATCGTAATAAAAAACTATCATATCCTTTAAGTTCGACCGAAATCTAAGTAAACTTAATTTTACCTATAAAAATATTACCTAGATAACTTAATTTAAATCGGTTTAATAGTTTTGAATTTTAGCATGCCGTGTGGTATCCGGCTAAGAATAGACCACCCTGATTACATACCGAGGTGTCGTAAAAGGCGACTAAGGTAAGTCGACCCGCCGTGTGGTCTCCGGCTGAGTAGAATAGACCACCCTCATATCTTACCGAGGTGTCGTATAAGGCGATTAACGTAAATTGACCCACCGTGTGGTATCCGGTTGATTAGAATAGACCACCGTCTTTCTTACCGAGGGGTCATAAAATACGACTGAGGTAAGTTGACGTCAGGTAGGCGGCCGGTCGTAAAATACGTAGCCAAACTTGTGACAACATGTTTCTAACATGTTGTGCCGACCCCACTTAGAGTGGGATAAGGGTAGGAGGATGATGATGAGTTTTGAACGTAAACGCACATCGTGACGGGATTTCATTAAAAGCTTTTATTTAAGTTGCCGTTGTATTTAACATGTGAAGGTGGAATCTTGCAAGTTAAATTTTACCCACTTCTCGGTGTCTGATTGAGCTGAAATTAAATTAAATGCTGGTCAAGTTTCGATAAGAATGCATGTTTATGATAAGCATGACCTGATGCTGCTGCCAGGATTGGCTCCATGATTGTTTTTTTGAAAAATTGGAAGTGAAGCTCAAAAAAAACTCAACTCCTATATGGTTATCAGTAGGGATGTAGGTAGTATGAAATTTTGTTAAAATATTATTTTAACTTGACTGGTTACATATAAAGATATATTTATTACATATAGAATCTAATAATAATAGTAACGCAAGTGCTGTTAACGATCAACACAGAATATGCGTAATAGGCACGCTAAGTGATGGAAATAGCATTCGATATTAGGTAGCCGGTATGGTGTTGCAAGTATAATTCGGACGGTAAAATAACGATGCCTTATCGGATGTCTGATTCACAAGGTCGCGCCGTAGTTCAACTGGTTAACTGGCAGTGGCAACCTACATTAAACGTGACCTCATCATGCTGTTAAATTCGCTTGTTTCTACTAATATGGGTGTAATTATCAAATATATTACCTAATAATTGTTTTAACGGTTATAAATGTCTTGATCTTTAACCTTAACTTGTTTATAAAAAAGTTTTTAAATATCGAAAAGAGATGCATCTCTTTTTGGGCGTAACTATAATGAAATACCATAAAATTATAAAATGAAATACTGAATTTTCAGTAATGCGGTATCTTTTTAGATCAATTATTTTGAGCAATATGTAAAATGAGCTAGTGTTAAAATAGTTATATAAATAACAAACGGTTGTGTTTATCAATTATATTACCTAATAAAGGCTTTGACGGTTACAAATGTTTTGATCTTTGAACATAACTTTTTTGTAAAGAAAGTTAGCATTTAAGTATCGGACAGGTCTCTTTGTTCTTGCATTAACTTATTGAAAATTAAAAAATACTGAAGCTGGAGTAATGTGGTAACACAATTAATCTTTCTAGACCAGTCTGTATTGCAAGGAAAATAATTTGGTGTTATAAAGTTAATATATACAAACCGCATTTACTCACGGCTTATTCTAACGTGTGAGCCCGACTAGTTTCAACCTTATTCATGAGCTCTTTATGCGACGTTCTGGTTATCTTATATATAAAATTCTTGTGTCACAATGTTAGTTACTATACTCCTTTGAAACGGCTTGACCGATTTTTATGAGATATTATATGCATATTCAGTAGGTCTAGAATCGGCTACTATCTATATTTTATGCACCTAAGTGATAATGGTGGTCCACTACCATCATTTTTTTTGTCAATTTTTTTAAAATTTACACTAGAAATTCCATAAAAATAATTTATATTGCAAAACAGCGTTTGCCCCTTCGGCCAGTATAGTTACAAAAATAAGGTCAAATTAAAGACGAATATAGTTTTATAATATGTTACAGACATAGAAAAATTTCGCAGAGATACCGGTGAAAGTGTACTCCTATTAATAGGATTATGAGTCACTGTTTTTTAATAGTCTTAAACATCTGACGTAGTCTATGTACGTTAGGTCTTTGATCACACTTCTTGAATGAATCACTATTATAAATTGATCAAATATTCGACAAAGCTAGTACGTAACTGTAGGATTTAGAATAAACTCGTATAATGTCTGTCTGTTACGCTTTCACATACATAGTCAATTCAAATTCAAATTCAAAATATTATTCACTAGCCTTGTCAACGGCTTCGCCGTGTGGATATGAGCGTGTTACAATTCTTTTCTAGAGTTCAAATTTTAAACATAAAAGTAGTTATTGTGAGTTAACCATAAGAGATAGAGACATCCTATCGCGGACTTTTTTGTATTATTTTTAGAGATCTACAATTGTCTAGTACATAACTTTAGCGTATCTTTGCTGGTTTACGCAGCGCACGTAAGTAAAGCTTCCAGCAAGCAAGTTTTTTAACAACTGCGCGATCTCTTCGACACAATTTACATAATACCGATACGTACTATTTACTAAACCATCCGGAAGTATCACACTATCTTTTGTCGAAAACCGTACAAAAATCTGTTCTTAGATTTTGAGAAAATCGATTACATACAGACAGACAGCTTTTTTGGACTTTCTTTTATAATAATTATAGATAGATTCATGTAAACTTGTAAACTAGTGCTTTTAAATTGTCAACTCTACTCCTGGTTCAGAAATCTGTTCCTATCGAGAAGAGCCAGTAAGAAACTCAATGGTTGCTCTTTTCTAATATCATTCTTATAACTAGTTACATTTGGTTATTACTATCTTGTACAGGGTAGAGGAGTAGCTATATCCACGCATTTTTGTCATCTATATAATCCTCAATAGTATAGTAGGCTTTTCGTATCAGCCTCCCTTTAACAGTGTTTTTAAACTGCTGTAGTAGCAAAGATAAAATTGATTGCGAGATTTTATTACAGAATCCTATAACCAAACCCACAAACGACATTTATTTTTGCAACGCGCAAATCAGGAACCGCAAGCTTAAGTCGGTTCGTACTTTGTCTGTTATCTACATCGCCAATCTTTTTATAATTATAATATTTTCATGCATTAAATTACTAATATACTGTGAAGCCAAAGTATTAATACCAATTAAGAAACATAGTATTAAAATATTTGTTAAAACATTTTAATCCCTACAGTTGTGATGTTTTGTACATTTACATCATAAACAAGACAAAATATTACCTCACCCAATTGCCATTGTTCCTATGTTTTCGATTCCCATAATTACGTAGTACTCAAGTATCAAAGACTGAATGCCACGACTTAAGTAATTACTTTATTGTTTATAATAATCTATAAAATATGCTGCGTGGTATCCGGCTGTATAGAATAGACCACCCTCATTTCTTACCGAGGTGTCGTAAAAGGCGATTAAGTTAAGTCGACCCGCCGTGTGGTATCCGGCTGAGTAGAATAGACCACTCTCATTTATTACCGAGGTGTCGTAAAGGCCACTAAGGTAAGTTAACACACCGTGTGGTATCCGGTTGAGGAGAATAGACCACCCTCATTTCTTATCGAGGTGTCGTAAAATACGACTAAGATAAGTTGACGTCAGGCAGGCGGCCGGTTGTAAGATACGTATCCAAATAATGTGACAACATGTTTACAACATGTTGTGCCGACCCCACTTAGAGTGGGATAAGGACAGGAGGATGATGATCGTTTATAATATTTTATACAATCATCTCTGTTTAGGTTTTTGGCCGGGTTAGTTGATTTATTATAACTATGTACTTCAGTCTTCAGTAGGTACTAACATTCTCATAACAATTTCATCCATTAATAGTGACATACATACGCATATACAAGTGAATCTAATATAAGTCGTGTAAAATTTAACTAACGCATTAATTGCAATGTAGCTCTTATTCTTTATTTACTTATTTAACAGCTCAACTCATCGCCAACTCATGTCCTTCTAGAAATAGATTTTGAGATGCGGCTTGCATAAGGTGAAAGTGAAAAAATTAAACAAAAAAACGGACATTCTGCACTAATTCTATTATGGGTGGCGACTGTTGGGTACACAAAACTCACTATCCAAATAAATCTATTTATTTACAAGTATTTAATTATAATGTTTCTTATCCTATGTACTATGCTAAAATCTTAAATACTAACGGCGTCCGATCCCACCGAAGTTAGGTAGGGAAGGGCCAGGTTCAGCGAAGTGTCTTTCCCAGGCGTGGAACATTACACCTCCGGTGTCGAGTGGTGTCTGGGAAAGCGTTAATCGCTGAGTGGACTTTTGGAAACTATTTTTAAATACTTTTGTGGCATAATTGTTAATAAACAACAATTATTTTTTTATAAAGTAAGATTTAAGAAAGAAAAACAATTTTACTCCGTAAATAACACTCTTTGCGAAGCGTTACGACAAAATTTCGTTTCCAACAGTGCTCTAAGTGGTTTCACTATAACATTAGAAGATGCAATATAATAAATAAGGCCTCTTTTTCCCAGTCTGCGGTAATATTACAAAATAAAATGTTGCCATATCTATGCCGGTTACTCAATGTATGTCATTTTATCCACGGAATAAACTTATAATTGTATACATATACATAATTGTTGTATAATTGTACAACCTTTTTCTTGACATTTCAGATAGCCTTGCCAACCGATAAACGTTATTGCCCCATTATCTTTTTTAAAATACGAAAACTTGAAGCTTTTCTCGTCAGTGGAGCCTCGGTAAAATAAAAGCCTCTCACGCAACTATTCTTTACCTTGAGAGTGCCAGATTAACATAGGTGCCCAATCGGTGTTCAAAATATCACCATTATACGGCGTGATATAAATTTTGGTGAACCGTCATATCACCACTTGCCAATCGTATTGAGAATAAAGAAATAATCGACCTCTTCAACTCAAATATGTTGCTACTACGTTGCTTGCTTGCTTTGTACTACTCATGTTCTTCTTCGGTGAATAGAATGTCGTACATTCTATTAGTACGAGCAGAAATTATACGCCGAGGTAGGTGTGCATCTAGTTCTAGTACAACCAGAATGCGATTCACAATCATAATATTAAAAGGGAGCAATGTCCCGTTTACGACATCGCGTCACGATTGACATGGTCCGCGTGGGTTTGGCAAGATCTGAGGAATAATATTCATACACATATTTACTTAAACTGCATTAGAACAAGAATTATCATTTATGTTTTATTTATTTTTATTGGCTCTCTTAATTATATAAAATAATAGATGTACAATAGATTGTTATATTCACATCGCTTTTTCAATGCATGTTGACAAGTTACTCATATCCAGGAACTTTCTGGAGATATTTCCATAGGTTCCAGAACGATATTTCATATCACGTTTGAGCACATAATGAATCGCATATCAATAGCATGACAATGTTTACAAAAATTCGTGATCTCGAGGTTTAAAGCAACGTAAAGTTGGTTAGAATCCAATGCACTAACCGTTAACCGCGGATCACGGCTTAGTGACATTTGTATGACCTGAAAATTAAGATACTTCGAATGTACTGCTATAGCTTATCTATTTTAGACATTTGTTCTTTGTCTTCTCTAGTTCTACATTTTTAATTTCCGATCAGTAATCATGAAACCATAAGCTTCAAGCTAAAAAAAATTATGTGAATGTTCTATCGAATTTGTGTTGAGCAACGATCCAGTTCTAAAAATTTAAGAAATTTCGAATTCATACACTTAAATAACTGTACAACTTTAACTGGCTACTGGTTAAAAAACAACTCTCCTATCATTTACACAATAGTGGTCATGAGTGATTAGCAGACAGAAAAACAAAACATTTTTATTGGAACACCGTCTAATCTATTTATATCTGAGTTGCTGTAAACATATACGACCCATTTTCATTTGTATTCCCTACACATGATTAGCAGTCTTATGCAATGTAAGCATATACAAAGTTGCACTATTAGGTGCGATAAAGGGGTCGGGTATTCAAGGCTTTATATCAAAACAGAAGTCTTTAATAAGATAAGGTCGATTATCGCCATACATTACTAATTACTTTATAAGGTTTGATATCAGATATAATTAGACTAAAGGCAATCAATGCTGATAAAAGACAGATACGCTTCTAATGAACTCGAGAACTAGTCCGAGCGCTTGTACAAGCTTTCCATGTTTTAATTGTTGGAGACCTTTAGATGGCGAAAGTAAAAGAGAACTCTCACTAACTCACAATAACTACTTTTATATTCAAAATTTCAATTCGGGAAAAATTCTGTGACACTGATTTGCACGCGGGCGATGCTGCTGCCACAGCTAGTCCTACTAGTCCTACTTCCTACTAATATTATAAATGTGAAAGTTTGTGAGTATAGTCGTATGTTTGTTACTCTTTCACGGCGAAACCGCTGAACCAATATCGATGAAATTTGGCACAATTATTCCATATACACCGGGGTAACATATAGGCTATAGAAATCTTGTAAATTCTACAGCAATAGAATGACATTAAAAAGCGCCATCTATTATCAACTTATCAAAGTTTTTTTTATTCACGATGTGTCAAAGTCAAGTCAAATCTGTAGTAATTTATGTGGCAAAACAACGTTTGCCGGTAAAAAATATCATTTAACTATTTCCGATGCAAAGATTTAAAATTTTTGTCAAGGCCATAATTATTCGACTAACCTTGTTTAAAACATCCTCATTGAATCAGTGCTTCGACTTGTGACTCACGAAGTCGTCTCTTAATGTCATAATTTGACGTGATTTGAACTAAACCAACTTATTCACACATACTAATACTAATTATTAAACTCGTACCTATTGTAATTGCGTATGTTTGAAATACAAATGAGTTAACCACTTTATTCAACACGAAACCTTATTAAATCATCTCTAAAAATACTGATGATTTTTACGTTAAGAAATGTTTTATCTTATAGGCTTATTTTAATTTTATTTTGAACTATGGATCTCCTTAAAATAATGCAAATTCTATAAATTATAATCATTTCATGTTTGAAAGATGTTTGGTTCTCATTGGATATAATAAACTTAATTTTAGTATTAATACTGGTACTTGATTTAATAAATAAATACTTGTTAGAGTACAAGTGCCGTATTTATTTAATGAAATACATACGTTAACATATTTTATAAGCTTCTGGGCGGCACTTTATCTATGAGAATTCTGTTACATTAAAAAGTTCATAAGTTCATAAAAAGATACGGCCTTTCATATCACTTTACGGCCATTCAACTATCTCTATACCAATTGCATCAATACGTTGCTCCATTCCAACGTGAATGGGAGACAGTCAAGCAAACAAACAATTTACGCATTTATAATCTTAGCACGGATTTCATTTCGCTAAGGATTAAACATAAACTATACCGATGACCAATGTTGGCCGATAAGCCACTTAGAAGTTTCAATTGAAGCGAGTTTATCCTGGAAGGTGGAAGAGAATGGTATTCGTACAGGTCTATAATTGGCTTATCCGCTACACCTTAACGGTACGTTAAACTGCTTTAATAGTACAAAGTGTGCCATAGACGGTTTCCAAATGAACGCTTTTCAACAATAGCTTTTTGTTACATGATTACACACGTAGTTATGTATAATCAATTTTCTAAAAATTAAACTTTAATCAAGTTTACGAGTGAACTTTATATATTCGCGTACGAATAAAATTAAAATTAGTTGAAATCTAACAGAATAGCGCTAAAAATCTATAAAAAGATCTCCTCGTTCTCTTTGGAAAAAAATGTTGGAGCTTAGAATTCCAGGAATTCTCCAGAGATGTGTAGATTCTACGATATTTTCAAGCGTGGGAAATATTTAATATTAATGAAGTACTCAAGTTTTAAAAAAATAATTGGTGTAAGTTTTGGATCCAAAACGTGGCCGCTGACCATGGCCTGCTGGTCGGCCTCATAAGAAAGCTCAGAGACACTCAGCGGGCGATGGAGCAAGCTATGTTCGTAGTATCTCTACGTAAGCAAATCAGAAATCAAGAGTTCCGTAGAAGAACCAAAGTCACCTACATCAGCTCAGCGTGTCACGAATTGTTTTGCTTTTTCATACCATAACGTTTTAAAGACGCACACTTTAAGTCGTTGCCGAATGAGCGTTCGGAATTCGTCCTAAGATCATGTGAATAAAAGATACAGAGTTATCTATAGTTCGTGTAACGTTATCCTTTTCAAATATTGCGACCCCAATGCAATTCACACTTCATAGTACAAAAAGAAAGCTGTTCACGATTGTCGTTTACGTCTTCAATTGAGTCGCAATAAGAGTTCATGGTAAGCCTTCTAGTCAGTGTTTGTTTGCTGCATAAATATACTGCAATTTAAGGCGCTAACTTAGCCATATCTTATCGGTACTTTAACACTGTGTTGATAGTTTATCTGTTTATAACATTATTACCGCCGTAATATAATGTCAACGTTACATCGCAGCGGTGATGAATCATTTTATTAGTGAATGAGATTCCTTAATCTCTCCCTCCACACAAACATTGCATGTACTAAAAGTTTCAAAGCGGAAATGAGGTCAGTTTATTTAGTCGGATTTTTCACTATGTACAGTAATAAAATTAAGACCGTTTAGGGACTCCTAAAACCTCACCGACATGACAGCACCACAACGAAATGTTACTGTGACATTTGCATGTTCAGCATAATGAGCCCGAATTGTTTTTAAAGTTTATACGGAAATGGCGTGCTATTTTCCAAAAAAAAAATCATTGCATCACGATTCATTTAAAACTAATCAGTAAATATTAAAATTTGGGTCACACATCTAGTTTGGTTAAAAATGTATTTAATTTCAATGTGTTTAGGTTAAACTTTACTTTGCTTTAATGTCAAAGATATATCGATCATAATAGCGTAATTGCAGCTTATCACTTTATCACCGCTAAAACAGGCCTACTCTTTCCTTGGAAAATAAGAGCTTAGACTCAACGACTAATATACAGTTCCTAAGCGGATCTACAGACGTGTCTCAGAAATACTAAAGTGATATGCAAGTCTCATATCACGAGGTTTTTCTTCGTTATGAAGCGCATAGTGAATTGTAAATAATTAATGACAAAAGTAATAACAAATTATTTTGCTATAATCCGCGATAAGTAAATGAAAATATATATTATGCTAAATGTAGAGCGGACTATCCGTTCTCATACCCGAATATATCTCCTGATGATGCTTCGGTTGCGGGGTGAAACGCTTGTTGAATTTGTGATAGTGAACGCGTGTAGTGCTTGTGTATTGTGCTGGCGGTGGTGGAGGTTTGTGCATGTTTTTATACGAATCCTGCATGAATCGGGTTGAATTTAGCATTGTATATTATTTCTTATAAATTTACCGCAGATTATAACAAAATAATTTAATTATTACTTTTGTATTATGGATCTCCGCAAAGTAACGCCTAATTCTATAAATTTATTAATAGGCGTCTTTTTGTATTTATATATTTACGTACCATAAAAAACGCAATAAAAACATTGTCAATAAACAAAAACATAGTGCAAAGGTCAACTTGTCCTATTGACAGAGATCTCTACCAGCTAACCTACGAAGTGAGACAATAGTTTGAACCCACTGACCCTTGGTAAGGGCAACGCGCTAACCGTTTCATCTATCATGAATATTTTTATGTACTTCAAAAGAAGTATTTAAGGATGATCATCGGTCGATAAAGTTCATAAAGTTTTTCCTGAAGTAATAAAAACTCGGAATCGTAGCACCGATCTGGCGTCTATAATTAACGTGTTTAATTTCTTGCATGACCGTGATAATCGGTAGATCTGTGTCAGAAATTGTATGCATTCTAGTTTATTTATAATAGTATTGCATATAAAACATCCTTATTTTTACAGCGTTTTAATGACGAATACATATCCCGTGTGTTTATTAAAAACTTTTGTCCATAATGTATCGCATTAATTTTATTTAGTACTTAAGTAATGATAAAATTATTTTGCTATAATACAGTGAATAGAAAATATATATAGTGTTAAATAAAATATAGTGGACTATTAGTATTTTGCTGGATTCGTAAAAACACATGCACAAACCTCCACCACTTCCACCACAATACACAAGCACTACACACGTTCACTATCACAAACTCAACAATCGTTTCACCCCGCAATTATGCAACATCAGGAGATAGACTCCAAGACAGAATCGCAAAGCTTTGCGATTTTGTCGTGCAGTCTTTACTTTTGTATTATGGATCTCCGCAAGGTAACGCCTAATTCTATAAATTATTTATTTAGTACAGATACGTAGAGACTTTAGCGAAAATCTTAAGATCCATACAATTAATATGGATCGAACCCATGTAAAAGTTGAAATACAACCACTCGAGAATAGAGTATTGTATTTTTGGTATAATAGCAGTCAATAATAAGTCGTAAGGATACCTCATTTAGGGAGTAAAACGAACTGTGTTATTAAAATTTTAGTTTTAATAATAGTGGTGCATAAGTAGATTAAATGTCATAGAGATAAAAAATACTTTTTTCGCATTTATAATATTAGAGTGAATTTTGCTTTATTATATTTAGTAAGTCTTTATCTTTTATCTCTTTTATCAAAGTTTGTTCGATTAGGAAATGCACTAACATTGATAAGATAAGTTAATACCAGTAAAATGTTTGTAAAAAGTTTGTTTCTTCCAGGTATCGCACTTCGACCTTTCGGCCTTTCATTAATATATTTGCTGCTGTACTTAATAGCACCGTTTCCACAAGTTCCAGACTCGATATCATTTCGAGGTAAATATTTGTGTGTTTTCCATAATTTAAGTCAAACTAGGTAGCATCAAAATTCACAAATACATCAGAAATATCTATCGGTAATTAAGACTGAAGTCTGACCTGTAGTTATCTTTTTATAATATTACTATCTTTTAAACTACAACTTCGTTCGCGTGGAGTGCAGTCTTATTTTTATAATAAACCGTAATACTTATACGTGATGTTTTATCATATATAACCTTTCTCGATAAACGGACTATCTTACAATCAGATAATTTTCCAAATCGGTCTAGTAGTTCCTGAGATTAGCGCATTCAAACAAACAAACAAACTCTTCATTCACGCTTTATATATTGGTATAGAAGATATAGATATACTAAATACATAGCTTCATATATAAGGTGCTTTTGTTATTGCAGGTTTCCGTGGCAAATATTTGCAGCTCAATCTTGTAGTATCAAGCTTACTCTTACTGCTTCACGCAATATGGCACAGTGTTCTCGCAGGATTCGCGCCGTATGGCCAGTTACTGGAAGACTATCCCATCATACAAACTATCGGATACAATCTTGGCCTAGTTTCGTACAATGGCATAGACCCCTTAATGGCGGTACATTACCTCTCACCTGAAGTAAGTATGTCTTATTATTTTTATACTTGAGGTATATATCGGAAAAATATAAAAAGAGTAAATCGCATGATTAGTCTTGAAATGATCACATTTAAAACTAGTCTTAATTGAGTTAGATACATAGTTATCCTTATTTCAATGGCATATATGACATCACGCTACGAAAAACTAAAAAAACTAGTTTTTTTCTTGCTCTTGCAAGTTATGGGATCTGATTGCCAATCTCAGGAGTTCTGTATGCGCTACGCTATATTGCAATTTGCCACGAAACAACTTTTTTGAATTCGTTCACCTTAATACAAAGCGTGCGATATGATAACAATTTATACTGAGACTGAAAAACTCACTGTTCATAGACAGTAAACGTAGACGTGTTGCCATTTACTATTTGAATCGAAATTTGTAAGATCTAGTAGTAGTCAAGTTATAATAAATTTGGAATAGAATAGCAAGAATGATTCTATTACTTCCGAACCGACAATATGTCCTATCTCTAATTTTAAGCCAAATCAGTTTTTATCGGTATTGGGTACTACTGCCCTTCATTTACCGTATCAACGTGTATTGTCTAATAGAAAATTTGTAAATAAATAAAAATATATAAAAATCAATTATTTTTTTTATTTCATGTATTAATAATCACATTTTTTCTTCTTACTGAAATGTTGTCAAAAATAAGATAGGACATTTTGCCAGTTCTCATTCCATATGTTCATTATTAAAGAAACTGCCCTTTAACTGAAAACCCCACTCGAATCACTACTTAACAACTAAAGCGCCTATATGTGTCAGATAACACATCCGTGTTCCGGTATTTACATACTCATTACATTATGTTGAAATTACTTATGTATAAATTGTACCTGACATAACCATCGGTTTCAGTTAGTCGTCATGGGTACTTCATTAGCAGTGTATTTAATTGTTCGCACCCTTCTTATTGGGTCTCCTAACGATGAGGTCGTCAGGAAAGACTCCAAGCATCAGCGATTTCCTCTCCTTACTAGCGCAGGTAAATTGAACTCGACGATAGACACTATATAAGCGTAAATTATAATCTTCTATATAAATTTGCTAAATTATACTGTTTTATGTACAGGAAAATACATCGCATTATTTTTACTAATGTTTTCGGGCATAATGCGCCCAAGTGTGACGTCGGGCATATATTTTCTGGTGTTCATGGGAGCAGCCACTGCTTGGGCAGTGGGGAGGCCTTTGGAACGTGGTTTTGCTATAGTAAGCCGTTGCATCATGGCTATAATGGGAATCCATATAGCTGTCCTTCTTGTTTACCAGTGTTCCTGGATTATCGACATTTACCCGCCAGATAAGAATTTCGCTAGGTATGTATCAACGAGTATGATAAGTTTTATTTCATTTTGTTAGGGACCTTAATCAATAGAATAGTGCATTCATATGAAATAATAAAGTTAAAAAGGATATGTAATGTGACAACATTGGATAACAAGAAATGAGTTTATCAGCGTAAAGTTGAAAAATGTGCCTGTAATTTATAGAATTAGGCGTTACTTTGCGGAGATCCATAATACAAAAGTAATAATAAAATTATTTTGCTATAATCCGCGATACAATTGTATCGCGGATTATAGCAAAATAATTTTATTATTACTTTTGTAAATGTGCCTGTACTCAAAAATATAATGATTTACACAAAATAACTATAAAATGGTCATATAATGAGGAGAAATGAACGTAGCCTAATCAGCGCATGAATGTGGTTGAAAATACGAATAGAGGAAAACTTAAAATAGGTGACTTGTGTTAATGATGACGTAAAAATGTTGGGGGCAGCACCATATTAGACAAATAATAAGGGAAAAGGGAAGAGGAATACACATTGTGCGTCGTCAACGCTTAGGGTCAAAATAAATAAGAGAATGATGAAGCGTGATATTTTATATACAACTAGAAATACGTACGGCACCGTCCGCGTGAAATTCAGTGTTCAGCATGTTATAGTCGCTTGAGTCTCGTCATGAGACTGGCTTTCTGATACCCTACACCGCTTTTTATATCTATTCCCCCCTCTAAACTACAATCGACACCGGTTTGTTACTACCCCCACTAAAAATTGTTGTAAAACGACCTCTTCAACTCGATTTACATGAAATGGTTATGTGCTATTAACCCAAACCTTTCGGAGAAATTGCACTACATTTTAGTAAAAACTGTACTAAAATCCGTTCAGTAGATTTTGAGAAAATCGATTACATACAGACAAACAGCTGTAGTTGGGGACTTTATTTTATAATAAGTATAGAAGATCGTGTATATTAACATCATACAATATGAATGTATCATATAGGTTTAGTACATTCTATATAGGTATAATATTAATATCACTCCCGATAGTCCACAGAGCAAACAGAGTAACAATTATATTTCTTTTTCAAACAGATACTTCGGTCTAACAAAATTGGTTATACTTAATGAGACAGATGCATCTAGTTTTGCTTACGAGGTGACTGATGATCATATGTGGGCTACACTAGCGAGTCCTCTAGTTATACTGTTCTCTTATTTTTTCCTTGCAATTGAAACGCGTGAACTATTTAAACCAAAGGTGCGTATGCTGACTATTGCATATTGCTGTTTGTTAGAATTTAACCTCAAATAGAGATTTTACGATTAACCAACTAATATGCTTATAATATAATTAGATGAAGGTGATTTTTTTTTAAACTAACGCTGTACATTTGTTGGAAAAGAGCTGTTGGTAGTACCAGTATACACTGCTGTATTTAATTTTGCTGGGGTGGATAGGCGAAGAAAAAGAGCGTTTTAACCGGTATCGAAGCGGGCAAAGTGAACGGTTCATTGGTGCGAGGTGTATCTTTTCATCGCAACAGTCGACATGCTTCTCGGGACAAATGGAAAAATGCCACCAAGAAAGTTCGCGTAAGCCTGCCCCGACGAGTTTTCATTCCGCACTGTTTTTACTATTAGCAATTTAGTTTTATTTTCAGTTAGTTTCTGTAAATATAGTTCGTACGTAAATAGACTGTTTGAGTATGTAGTTTGTTATTTCTTCACAGTCCGCACAGAATGTAGTTTTCTTATTTAAATTACTGCTACCACAATGTTACTTATAACTGTTACAGATGGTGAATGTGTAAATACACGAACATTGGAGTAATCTGTTAGAGATTTGTTAAAAATCCTTTTAAATGTTTCTTATTTACTAATTGTATATTCAGTAATACATGAGTAATAAGTTTATAATAATTTATTAATTTTTACTTCGGCGTTACTTTACGGAGATCTATAATACAAAAGTAATAATAAAATTATTTAAATCCACGGTATATTAAATTGAAAATAAATATTTATTATTATAAATATATATAACCGACGTTTGAACGTCGAGTTAAAAAAATATAAATAATATATACATATATCATTAATATTATAAAATAAATATATATAATGCTAAATGTAGAGTGGACTATCCGTTTTCATACCTGATACATGCAGGGTTCCCAAAAACACATCCTCTATAACCCTCAGCCACAATACAAGAATTACACACGTTCACTATCACAAACTCATCAATCGTTTCGCACTGCAATCGAAGCATCATCAGTAGATAGACTCCCCGACAAAATAGATTTTATCGTGGAGATATATTATCTATTTACTTTATCGCGGATTGTAGTAAAATAATATTATTATAACTTTTTTTCTAATAACTTTGTGCATTTTGGAGGAATTTAGTATTTTCACATTTATTTATTATACAATCTATTCTTGTTACAATATTTTATTGTAGACTATTAATAATGTTCGTAATATATTAAAGCATGACCGCTTGTGCTAACATTAAAATAACAACATTTTATTAACACTTTTTTTGGCATTTTGTTGAATGAGACGAATTTATTTTTGCAACCTGCTTTTTCGTTCTTTTGTAGGTTGCATATTCATACATAAATTCCAAAGCACTTCGTGGAGCCGCGTCTGAAAACGATCCCGTAGGTATCTCTTTTGTTAATTCTAACTGAATATGTAATTATATTTGCTTATACCGAATTTTCCACGCTATTGGGACGAATTTTTTTCTGCTAATATTCATTAATAAATGCTTGATTGGCTATAGCCAACTTTAACTTTATTATAACTTTTGTAACGTCTTGTTTTTGGGTTTGTTTGCATTTACATGTTGCATCATTTTGGAGCTTTCTGTGTATCACCCTAATTAAGAGTTACCATTTATGTATTGTGTACTTGCTTTTGTGTTTTTTTTATATATTTTCGTAGTGATCCAATTAGGTCTGTACTCTAATTTATACTATATATTTAGTTAAAAAGCGAATATAAATTGGATTTCTCAGTGGTAGCTTCATTAAATCTAATTGAGCCCTGACAATTTAAAAAGATTGCAAAAGATTATTTGATTGATTTTTATTAAAATATGCTGAATTTAAATCTCAGACAAAGTAAAAGACAAGAGATATTTTGTTATAATTTACTTAAAAATTTAGTTCTAATTTTTAAAGATCCCGATATTAAATTAAAGTAATTAATTTTTAAAAATGCAAAACTATACGAACATGCAGAAAATCAAACATATTCAAACTCCGAAAACTGGTTTTTCAAAATAATTATTCTAATATCGCAGTTACTGCGCAACATAAGTCCTAGCAAGCGATGGTCGAGCGTCCGCGCTGGTTCGGGATCCAGGCCACTTCATCAGGACTCCACTGGATCCGTCGTCGTGCCTGATGAAGGTAATCAATAAAATTTAAAAGTACCTACCTACAAATGTAGTGAAAATATTATTTTGCTATAATCCGCGATAAGTTATGGAAAATCGATATTCCAATTTTCTACAAGTGTATAATGAAACTCGTGTAATGCACTCGTGAAAATCACTGATGATATCCGCTGGAATATTAATAGTAAAAAACTAACTGTACTGGTTCTCTTAGATTTTAGCAGTGCTTTTAACACTGTTGATCATGATATTTTAATTGGACTCCTAAGACAGTTTAACCTATCTCCCAGATCAATTGAATGGTTTACGTCTTACCTTTCAAATCGTCAACAGTTAGTCATTATTGATGAACAACGCTCAGAATTGTGTAATATCAACGCTGGAGTCCCACAGGGTGGAATTGTCTCCTTTGTTATTTTCTATATTTGTGAACAGTGTTACTCAGCTTTTAAAATCATCCTTTCATCTTTATGCAGATGACCTGCAAATTTATACGGCTGCCTCTTTATCTGATTTAGACGAAGCCATATCAAAAGTTAATAAAGATCTAGAGGTCCTTAATAACTGGACTAAAAATTTTGGTTTACTAGTTAATCCACAAAAGTCTCAGGCTATTATTGTAGGTAGTTCCTATAACATTTCTAAACTTAAGAATACTGTTGTGCAGCACATTAGTTTTAATGGAGCCATCATACCTTACTCTAATTCAGTAAAAAATTTAGGTATTATTTTTGATGAAACACTTAGCTGGGCACCTCATATTACTAATTTGAGCCATAGATTCTTTGCATCACTTCACTCTCTTAAGCGCTTACAGAAATTCCTTCCCCTTGAAACTAAGATTATGCTTGCTAGATCTTTATTGCTACCTATATTGGATTATGGAGATGCTGTTTTTTTGGATCTTTCAGAAAAGCTATTGGCTAAGCTCGAACGGCTTCAGAATGTAGCTATTAGATATATTTATGGACTGCGTAAGTTTGACCACATCACTGAGTTCCGTCATAAGTTAAATTGGCTTCCTATACGATCCAGAAGAAATTTACATATTCTATCACTTCTTTATAAAGTACTCTTTAATCCTTTAATTCCAATATATCTTAAAGAACGTTTCAACTTCTTGTCGGATGTTGGATGTGGCCGGCTAAGATCTTTAAATACATTAGATCTTGCCTTCCCTAAATGCTCCTCACTGACTTACTCGAGATCATTTAGCTTTCAAGGTGTAAAGCTGTGGAATGATTTACCTGTATCAATCCGCAAATCTCCTTCCCTATCAACATTTAAGTCACAGACTAAAAAATATTTGTCTCAAGTCAGTTAAATTAAATTTAGCTTATTATCAATATTAAATTGCATTTTAATCAATTCAAATAATCACTATTATCTATTATTTTATTCATTTATTTTTCAACTTTAATCCATGTATAGTGTTTCGTTATTTTTATTTTTCTTCCTTCCTTTTTTTTTTCCATCATCAATTTTTTTTTTCTTTTCATTTTCTTTCTGTTACTCATAGGTTGGCTGGTAGAGATCCCTTTTAGGGATAAGTCCGCCTTTTGTTTATACAATAAAGATAAATAAATAAATAAAAATTAATAAATGAACTTTGTTTCGTAATTTCCCTGATTTTGTAAATCTGACTAAAATACAACATAAGTGAAATGAAATAAATGTCGTTTATTTTAAGAAAAGTGCAAATATGACATAAATTAACAAATATACAAAACTAAATAATAAATTAATGACAAAAGTGATGGAATATTACTTTTTTATAATCCGCGATCAAAGATAATATATGTTATGCTTAACTATCTGTTTTCATAACTGATACATACAGGATTTGTAAAAACTCTTGCACTACCTACCTCCAATAACATTATAATACACAAGCACCGCACACTTTCACTATTAAAATTTCTTAAATTCATTCGAACAACTAAGAATTTCGATGTCACAAACAGGCATACAGACATGATCCTCTAAGAACTTCTAAGAGACACAGTCATCCCACCATTTATTAAATTAGGCTAGTAGTGCCTTTGTTTTTTCATTGTATGATATCATTATTCATCTCATATATCTACGTCTTAAATATAATATGATGAAATCTCAATTAAAATTTGTATTATAACATGATTTGAAAATACATTAAGGCATTTCATAACATTTTATTACAGAATCAATATTAGAAGTGGAAGAACCAACGTTAATGGACGATATTGTGGCGGCAGTTGTAGATTTTTTCCAAGTGTTAATAAGGTGGAATATATTTTATAAATTCTTATTATACTTAACTCCATTAAAAAAACTCATAACACTCTTTTTGATAGGTCTTCATATATCGCAACGACCATAACTATGATGGCATGGAGTATAATGTTCCACTCATGGCTGACGTTCGTTTTTCTGATGTGGGCAAATATTGTGTGGCTCTGCCAAGATCAGCGGTCCTTCATGCTCAAAACCAGCCCAGTACTTGTTTGCTATGCAATGCTGTTACTGATTGCCCAATATATATACGGCATGAATCTTACAGAGGCTGAACTACCTTCCAATATAACGGTAAATTATTAATGATCTTTAAACAATTAACGTAGTTAACTAAGTTAACAACAACAATTTTTATTTATACGAAGAAAATAGTTCAATAAGGCAAGGCAATAAGACAAGCCGACAAGCCTCGGAAGACCTAAGGGTCTTATCTAATCGAAACATCCTTTTATTTTAGAAAATGCGTACAAAGTGATTCTCTTAATATCCTTAGTACATATACAAGCTCTGAATTGTCAAATTATCATCATTGGAATAAAAATATCGTGCATGAGTTTATTAGAATACATTAAAAAATAAACTAGACTAGACTAGGGTGTAACAATCTAATGGTGTCCGATCAATGATTCGACGAGTCATATCACCTCATATTTGTTTAAAGCCAAGAACGTTTTTGTTGTTAAATCGATCTGAGTTATTGTGAGCGCATTTTACTACTTTATTGAGATATTATACTCGTATATCAATATACTACTCACACTCATTCGTTACAATATATACTCGTATAACAATCTCAATACCATCATGTATAGTGGACGCGTGAATAAATGTCAGTTTATCATTTGATTTCAATTAAGTTGCTAGAAGTGGGGGCTAACAAAAAGAAAACCCGTGATCCTTCCAGTCTAGTCGATTTCATCGATGATCTATTATCCTCCTCCTGGCGTCGTAATCCTCAATGCTGAGGGTTGTGATCTTTATGTAGCACCTTATTGACGACTATTTTCCGCCACCCGGCTCTATCCTCTGCGGCGTGGATGGTGTCACTAATACTGGAGTCGAGTGTTGAGCGAATTTGGTCGGTCCAACGCAAGGGGCTCCGACCCCTGGGCCTCTTTCCTTCCACCTTGCCCGTGACATGCAACTTTTTAAGGTTGTCACCACTCTTTCTCGCAACATGCCCAAAGAACTCTAAAATCCTGCGGAAGCATATGGTGGAAAGTCTGGTCTTAATTTGGAGTCCCTTGATTATTGATGCGTTGGTCCGATGTTCCGTCCAAAGAATATTCAATATCCTTCTCCAGCACCACATTTCAAATGCGATCTATTATACTAGAGTAGTAACTTATTTGATAAAATACAAACCGGTATATCATCAATAGAATACATACAAAGTACGGAGAACCGATAAGCGTTGGGGTCTTAAGGTGCTGAAATGGCAACCCCGTACTGGAAAACGCAATGTCGCTACATCTCCTACAATGTGGCCGCTGGATTCAAGCGGTCACAAAAGCACAGTACCGTGTGGTGTGGAGATCCCATGAAGAAACCTATGGGCAGCAGTGGACGTCTATCATTTGAGAAAGAAGAAAATATCTTCAATTTAACAAATATTTTCTTCAATTATAGGAATAGAATAAAATTTATGTTGCTAAGGGATGTGCTTATTTCTGTGATTAAACAAATAATTCGCAGGAGGTAAACTTACGGCAGATAGGGCTGGGAAGAGCGGATGGTGAACCATGTGTGCCATTGTTGATCAAGTCGCTGTTCACGTTTATGTTCTGGGTGACATTGCGCCAGTGCGTGCAGGAGATACGCCAACGGCGTCAGTCGGCTGTTATAACGGACATGTCGGCACCATTGCGTGTCACAGTATCTGCGGGTGCCAGTGGTAATTATATTAAACTAGCAAAGCCCCACGGTTTCACCCGCGTCCATACAGATCTCGTGGTAGTGGAAAGTCTACGAAATCGAAGTAGATTATTTAATTATAAAAAATGGGTATCATTAGTATTCTTGGAATAAGACTTAACTCACCAAGTGGTCCTGCTATAACGGTAGGTTAGGTTTGTTATGGCATTATTTGATTTCGATTTACATTCTTAAATTCGTAAAATCTTTTGATTGGGATGTCGGATTTTAATAATTTAAAAAGTATTTAACAGGTAATGAAACAGTTATTCATAAAATATCATTTAATGGGATAAGGATTAATACAGAGATATGAATAAAATGGTTTGATTATTGTCGGCACTTTTACCAACTTTTACAATGTAAAAAGTTATATTGGCATAACTATAATAGTTAGACATATGGTATCGCGGACTTTTTTGTGGATATTGATACGTTCTATAATACTGTAGAACATTTTTTTGTTCTATCATCAATAGTTTCCGCAGCGCACGCGATGATAGATGTTTACGACTAAATTTTTACCAAGTTAGTACAATTTTATTAGGGATCCCTATTTTTTTTGAAAATGTAATATAGCCTATGTTGCTCAGTGAAAAAGCAACTTTCCAATGGTGAAAGAATTTTTGAAATCGGTCCAGTAGTTTTTGCGTGAAAACGTAACAAACATACATACAAACAAACATACAAATCTTTCCTCTTTATAATATTAGTATAGACAAAGGATATTTATCCTAGCTAGTCGATTCACCTCTCTGAGATTGAGTCCTCTATAACTAAAAATTATTCTGTAAGAAACTAGTTCAGATCTTTCTCTAGTATATTACATGATAGAAAAATACTACTTGGTTGCCAATATGCAGTACGTAATAAAATCATTTTGAGAAAATATAATCAGGTTTTACTTCACTTCTCAAATAAGCGTTTTTTTTACATAAGTATATATATTTTAGTTTAGTAATCCACCTACTTGCAAAATGTAGGTGTATTATTATAAAAACTCTATAAGTATGAATCTTCAAATTTTCAATGAACATTTTGTCACGAGCTTACTTTGAAACAAATAATTAAAATAAAACCTTGTTACGAATTAATTAGTTAAAAGATATCTACTAAAATAAATTATTTTATTTTCTTTGCATGTCAACGTCGCAGGTCTAGTCGTTGGTAAATGATTTCAAAGTTTATTATATCATTTCAAAATATTGTATCGCTTCACACTTTGATTATTGTAAATCAAGCTCACAAACGATAATTATTGAATTATCACTCAAAAATAGCTTTTATATCTTTCATCTTAAGCTTATATCAGCTTTATGACTTACTAACCATGAAGTTCAGTCAAGAATATACATTATATGGTATCGCCTATCTCTTTGAACACGCAATATGACTTTTATAACGTCTGCGTCACTTAGACCACCGTTCGATGCAAAAGCATCTTCGAAAGTGCTAAATGAGGAAAGTGAAGTGAAGTGCAGAAGTTCTGCTAGCGTTGGATAATAACTTCCAAAACTAAAAATTATGTTATATTAATACTTGATCGCCAATGCTTGAACTTATATCTGAAATATTCTGTCAAAGTTAATAGTAAATAATCCACTATACTACATCAATCATTTACGTAGTACCGTACATCTTTTAATCTCCGGTTATATACCTGAACCTCTTTCATTGCTTGTATCCATCGATTTGCTGTAATGCCTATTTGCCAAACGCCAACTAGACTTTATAACACATTAAGTTAGTGGGCCCCTTCTTAATTCTTTTACAACTGTCTCTATTTCCGATTAAATCACACTCCATAGATTCACAGCCACTCTTGAATTTGGAAAAATACACCCATTCATTTCGCTGCAGATATTTTTATTAAGCCTTAATAAAAAAAAATACATTTTCGTAAACTGTAGAATTTTTTTCTAAATATATAAAACATTGCACTTCAAAATACATGTAGAGATTATGCTATATCCATACTTTTGATAGTCGAATTTCATCGTCATCCTCCTGCCCTTATCCCACTCTAAGTGGGGTCGGCACAATATGTTACAAACATGTTGTCACATGATTTGGCTGCGTATTTTGCCCGCCTTCCACTTACCTTAATCGTATCTTACGACCCCTCGGCAAGAAAGGGAGTGTTCTATTCTACTCAGCCAGATACCATACGGCGGGTTGACTTACCTTAGTGGCCTTTTACGGCACCTCGGTAAGAAATGGGGGGGTGGTCTAGTCTACTCAGCCGGATACCAAACGGCTAATCAACCCTAATAGTGCGTATAAAATCGCAAATTCCACGTTCCTAATAAGAAAACTTCAAGTTCGCAAAAAGAAGTCCAAAACATTCAGGGTGGCTAACACGATTCAAATTATTTTTACTCCGCATTAATAACAAAAGAAAAATCGCACTCGTGGCAGTATTCAATTGAAGAATTTGAGTAGTTAACAATTTTAAAATTGTCCATACCGAAGTTTTGAAGCGAAAACTTTAACTATTTTTTTACGTATGTTATTAATATGGCTGCAAACAGTATGCTCTGAATCGATGATCGAACGTAAACCGAATTTCATGGAATTCGGATACCACACGGCATAATGATAGTCGAATTTCATGGAGTTATGAATTTACAATGCTATCATAGTGAATGAGATGTATCAATGTGATTTGTAGCAGTCGAAGCTACTCGGGAAGAAGAGCGCCGTTCTCGGTTGCTAACGGCGCTGGGTGCGTGGATGCGGGCGGCTTGCGCTCGCTATTGGATATATGTGGTCGTTATTATGCTCTTCGTTATCGGCGTTACTGGAGACCGTATGACCATCTTCCGTATCATCTACATGTTCCTATTTCTTGTCTTCATACTCATGTTTCAGGTATTTATAAGAATATGTATTTAAAATCAAACTTGCCTCTTTAAATGTATTTATTTCTTGATCGTACATACATTTGTTAGAAAAGAGAAAAGAATTGCACATGTATACAGGCGGCCTTATCCCTAAAAAGCATATCTTCCACTCAACCTTTGATTAACAGAAGAAAAAAAGACAAGAAGTGAAATACGGTAATATAATAAGAAAAAGAAAAATAACGAAAAAATATATACCTAAATGATTATTTGCTCTCAAGCTAACACAAAAGATAGATAATAAAAAATGATGCAATATAGATAATATTTAATTTAACTATTTAATTTATACATCAATTTTGTTAAACAAATAGATGAATAAAGATGCTACTAATATGTAATGGAGTTTTGCTAAAACGAATTAAATTGCATGTAACAATTTTAATGAAGCCTCAAAGATTAGCTTCAAATACAGAATTCGATATAGAAGTTTGTTCTATCTATTGGGGTATTTGGATACTGTTTGATAGTAACTAGTAATAAGAGTTATGTTTTGTAAAGAGCAACCGCCGAGTTTCTTGCTGGCTCTTCTCGGTAAGCACAGCTTACCGAACCAGCAGTAGAGTTGACGATTCAAAAGCACTTGTTTACAAGTTTACTTGAATGATAAAGAATATTTTTAATTTTGCTACAATTGAAAGTTAACATATTTTTTTTATCCTTACGTACCTACATACAGAAGTGTAAATCTTTAAATGTTTCAGATAAGTTGGTATTGGTGGCGACGTTTAATGTATGTTTTCTGGATAACTGTTATAATATATTCAATGATAAATCTAATTCTGATATACATATATCAGTTTGATAATTTCTCAAAAACGATTGAAACTTACCTTCTTATCAACGAGAAATTGTAAGTAAATTTTTTTCTTACTTAATTATATGTGATGTCAAAGTAAATTTATTTATAAATTAATAATTATTCTATGAATTAGGTTTATAATTTGTCATTTCAGGCAACACGATTTAGGATTGGAGCCATATCACCCAGCCGACTTGTTCGTAAAACTATTAACACCGACTTTATTTCTTATAATCACAATAATGCAAGTGCATTACTTCCATAAAGATTTTATGGCTTTATCCGACCCTAAAACAAGGTTAGTAATATTATGGACTAACCTTGTAGTACTCATAACAAAGTATTACATTATATAAATATTAAAGAACATCATTTTATAGGACAAACAGTATCGCTGTAGAAGCTGAATCTAGCCGGCCTAGTCAAGGAGCTTCTACTATGAAAGACGATGTAAGTTTATTTGACTTTCCTTCACAAGCATTTTTTGTAATTTGGAATGTATATTTTGATGGAGAAATATGTCATTTTTTTTAATCTAAACTATGGTGAGTGGTATTCATAATAAATGTATAGAGACCGGCTATACTCATGTCTTATTTTATCGGTTGAGCACGACTAGTTTCAAGCCCATACGGGGCACTTATTCATGAGCTCTTTATGCGGCGTTATCGCAGCGGTAGCTACATATAGTACGCGGCAATAAATGATGCACAAGAGAGAATCTCAGAGAGAGAAATCGGCTAGATTCTTCTTCTAGAATTCTTCATAGAGCATTGTCTCTGTCGCACAGACTGACGAACCCGTGTATGACAGTGACAGCCCTCTAGGAAACCGAAATGGCCGGCTGTTTCGTTCTAAGTTCTCGATGTGCATTATTTATTGCCGGGTACTGTACATACATTAATTTTGAGAAATATGTAAGTTACCATATAGAGTATATAGTCACTTACAGTACATGGGGATGTATTTATAATACATTCCCTTGTCAATCAATTTATATAAATACTCTGTAATCTTATTTATTACAGCGCTTTTGAAAGCAAATTTAAATTGTAATTAATAAATATCACTCAATGTTTAACAAAAATTTTCCAAATTTTTATATTAATCTTAAGCCCAATATATTTAGCCACTTCGAAGACTCACATCTAAGTTTTGCTCATGTTATGTTTGCGTACAGGACATTTTTTCTTTTCAATTCAATTCCATATTTATTACATATATCCGCCGTGTGGTATCCGGCTGAGTAAAATAGACCACCCTCATTTCTTACCGAGGTGTCGTAAAAGGCGACTAAGGTAAGTTGACCCACGGTGTGGTATCCGGTTGAGTAGAATACACCACCCTCTTTCTTACCGAGAGGTTGTAAATTACGACTAAGGTAAGCTGATGTCACGCAGGCTTCCGGTCGTAAAATACGTTACCAAATCATGTGACAACATGTTTGTAACATGTGCCGATAAGGGCAGGAGGATGATGATGATTTATTACATATATATTCATTTATTAGACATCGATTAAGCTCTATACAGAAATAGTATATAACTAACATGTTTTTATATTTTCTTGTTAGTATGATTGTTATCATGAAAATATAATTTCACAAGCAATATAACAATATAACAATATAACAGAACTAACTACTTTGCTATAATCCGCACGGGTTAAGTGAATGCATGCAAAGCCAATGTGTATGAAGCAGGCAAAATCTACGTACCTTATACATGCAGGACAAGCCATCATATGCACCCCAAGGCGCAATTCACCAGCAACAACGCACACAAAAGCAGCACACACACCCACCACCACAATCTCGACGATCGTTTCGCCCCGAAACCGAAGCATCATCAGGAGGATAGGCTCCACGACAAAAATCGTAATGCCTAGATGCATTACGATACGACGACAAAAATCGTAATGCACATTGGCTTTGCATGCATTCACTTAACCCGTGCGGATTATAGCAAAGTAGTTAGTTCTGTTATATTGCTTATGATAACATTACATGAAAATATAATTTCAGTTACCACAGCTACCCTTAGAGGGAGGGGCAGGATCTGCTGAGCCGCACTCTGACAGCGAGACGGAAGCTGAGCATTCGATAGGAACTGTCTCGGTTAACACCGCCGCAAAACGATCGATGTATAGGTTAGTGGCTGAATATAGGATTCGAGTAGAGTAAATGATTGCTAGAGTCTCTAAAATAACGTAGTGTTTTTTATCGTGCCGTAATCTATAATGGGTTATCCGTGGAAGCTGCATACTAGTGTTTCGAGTCGTAAAAAAAACCACTCGATCCTCGATTAGGGTTTAGTGATCCCACCTTTGATGACGTATTAGCAACTGTGTTTGGAATGTCTTAAAAACCCAATTATTTCGTTTAAGTTTATTAGTGAGTGATAAATAAATAAATATATGGGATATTAACACACACGGTCGTCTATCCCCAAAGTAAGTAACTTAATACTTGTGTTATGGGTGATGGACAACTGGGAAATATAATTCATATAAAATTTTAAATACATACTTAAATACAAATATACACCCAGGCTCGAAGAACCAACAAATTGCTTATAGAAAATGTTGGCTCTCGGCGGGAAACGAACCCGTGAACCGCGGGGCTGAAGGCAGGGTCACTATCCCCTACACCAACGGACTAGTCAATATGTACGTACGAGTATTCAGAAGCTAAATAAATTGTGTGCGTTCAAAATACTTAATTGACAAAATTTTGAGGCGCTCTTTTCTGGATTTGAGTGTTAAGTAAATCGAATAAAATTAAAATTTTATAAAATACTGAACCCAAAATAAAAAATAACATATGACAGACACCAGCCTTTCATATAAAAAATTAAGATCAATCCGTCGTTCCGTTGGGATCTAAAAGATAAAACCGCACTCGCACTTATAATCTAAGTATAATTATGATAGGTCTGTTACTTAATCACACTGAAATAAGTTCGTGAAATACTTTATGCCGGGACCAACAATATTGGTATTTAACGACTGAAATACTAGAAGTCAATAACTTTGTTCTGTGTCGACCCTTATATAGACAAGTGGCAGAATAAAAATGAATGAATGAATTCTACTTTTATTGCACACCACAAAAATTTACAAAATGGTCATAATACACTTTCTTTAAATGTACAATCTGGCGGTCCTATCGCTATATAGCGATATCTTCCTGACAACCAGGTCGGAGAAAGGGCATAGCTCTAGGTAATGTGTACGTAGTGTATACTGTGGAAAACATATAATTATATATACCCTACAAATAAACATCCTCATCATCCTCCTGCCCTTATCCCACTCTGAATGGGTATGGTACAACATGTTGTAAACTTGTTGTCATATGATTCGGCTAACATATTTTACGACCGGCCGCCTGCCTAACGTCATCTTGCCTTAGTCGTATTTTACGACCCCTCGGTAAGAAAAAGGGTGGTCTATTTTACTCAGCCACACGGCGGAAAAAAGTTATATACTATATATAGGTACTTATATCAACATATAAAATATGTAAAATAAACATACTTATCACTACATAGTATAAAACAAAGTCGCTTTCTGTGTCTCTCCCTATGTCCCTATGTCCCTATTTCCCTATGTATGCTTCAATCTTTAAAACTACGCAACAGATTTTGATGCGGTTTTTTTAATAGATAGAGTGATTCAAGAGGAAGGTTTATATGTACAATAACAGTCAATATGGAGTAGAGAAATACTGTCATTTTTGAGGTTTCTAACGTGATGTCGTAAATAATTACATTTTTTTCCGCTTACATTGCAAACGCAGGCTGAACACTACAAGATTTATCAAAATAATGTATTAAAAATTTGTACACCTTAAAAAGGTCTACAGAAAACTCCGCGAGGGTATATGTCTATCTCTTATGGATAACCCACAATAGCATTTTTCTGTCATTTACTTTTTACGAAAAATAACGCCCTCTTTTCGAAGCAATTTTAAGCAATACAGCATCAATCCTTATCCTATTAAGTACCTTAAATACATCGTTGATTTAATATAGATCAATATGGCCGTTTACAGCATGTAATTTAAATGAATATTTTCCAAGATATTACAGATTTAATATGCGGCACGTGCCTATAAATAGCGCATCGGAGGCCGCGCTTCGCCCTATAGCACTTATAATTTAACAGCGATTGGATAAATTGTAAAAATAAAATACATAGAGAAAAATGTAAAAAGGAACTAGGTAAAATGTATTATATGAATTAAGATATTCCAAAGATAGCAGGAAATCTTCATGGTATAGGGAAAGGGGAATTGTTTAACTCCAAATTAAACGCGTGCGAGCCGCGGGCAGTAATGAATAAATCAAAACTACTGGATCTATTTTAATCATTTTTTTCACTGAGTGACAGCCTATACTTATATATTTTATACCCGTGCGAAGCAGGGGCGGGCCGCTAGTAATACATATAATACACGTATACAATACATTTTGTCGTGTTACAAATGTGACATCAAACACAGCGAAACGTTACTGTGATGGTATCATATTAATGGACAGAATATATTATTTGTTTCAACATACTATTTATTTCATACGCAGAAAGTCCTCACGCAGTCGCTCGTATGCTGCTACGGTAACAGAGCGCGCGTCCTTGCTGTCCGGATTGCGTGCACTAATCGTGAAGAAATATGGTATTGTCCGGCGCTGGATTGGCGATTGGACGGACAAAGCATTTGTGTTTCTAGACATTCATCTAGTCAAGATCATCTTCCTATCGCTTATGTTGCTCTGTGTGATTAATGTGAGTTATTTTATAAAAGTAAAGTAGCGGCCTGTTACAATCCCACTGCTGGGAATAGGCCTTCGCTCTCCGTTTCTGGAGAGGAGGGTTGGAGCTAAGACCTACCACGTTGCTCCGATGCGGATTGGTAGGTTACACATCTCCAGAATTCTCTAGAGATATGCAGGTTTCCTCACGATGTTTTCCTTCACCGAAAAACTTGTGATAAATTGCAATTACTAACTAGACACATGAGTTTTAATAGAAAAACTCATTGGTGCCTGCCCGGGTTTGAACTCGTGTTCTCCTCGAAAGAGTTGCACGGTCTCACCTCTGGGCTATCATAGCTCCTAGCAGAGTTATTTTATATAATTTATTTACTATTATTTTTGTACCACAAAAAAATCAAGCTAAGAAAAACATTAATAATTAATAAAATAGTGTACAAAGGTTAACTTATCCCTTAGACAAAGGTCTCTGCCAACTAACCTATGAAGTGAGATTATTTGTAGTGAAGCGGTATTTATTGGTACGCAAATATCAAAAATTATTAAGTTTAATTAAACGTACCAATAATATAAGTAACGGGCTGTTACTATGCCCACTGATGGGCTAAGGCTGTTTTTGAAAAGACGGATTGGAGCTAAGACCTACCACGCTGCTCCAATGCGGATTGGTAGGTTACACATATCCCTAGAATTCTCTAGAGATATGCAGGTTTCCTCACGATATTTTCCTTCACCCGAAAGCGTGTGACAATTACCAATTAGACACACAAGTTTTAATAGAAAAACTCATTGGTGCCTGCCCGGGGTTTGAATCCATGTCGTCTCTGAAGTGTCGAACGGTCTCACCGCTTGGCTAACATAGCTTACTAATAATATACTTATCAATAAATGTATCACTATGTATACATAAACGTTGTACTATTTCAGCTTTTACATTTTCATTTATATCAATAGCAAAATATTAAGGTTCAGCCTTGATTATCATGAATATATTTTTCAAATCACTCTTAAATCATGTATACAACGATCGCACTAAGATATATTTATAGTAAGACCGCTGTTTTAAGATGGCAGCTTGTATCCTTTATGAGTGCGCTAAAGTTTTATTTGTTTATACTACCCGTAATATTTTTATTAATATAGAACTGTTCTAACTTTTTTGTACAGACGCGCGATAATTTATAGCATGATCTTTAGCCAAGCTGTGATAGCCTAGTGGTGAGACCGTGCGACTCTCTAGAGACGACATGGGTTCAAACCCCGGGGAGGCACCAATCAGTTTTTCTATTAAAACTTATGTGTCTAATTAATAATTGCAATTTATCACACGCTTTTCGATGAAGGAAAAAGATCGTGAGGAAATCTGCATATTTCTAGAGAATTCTAGGGATATGTGTAACCTACTAATCCGCATTGGAGCAGCGTGGTAGGTCTTAGCTCCAATCCTTTTCTCTAAAAACGGAGAGAGGAGGCCTTAGCCCAGCTGTGGGCATAGTAACAGGCCGTTACTTTACTTACTTTTTTTACTTTAGGCAAGCATATCTGACACTCATGATGTAAATGCCGCCGATCTCTCTAATAAACAGACACAATATGTTGTAAACAATATAAAACTTGTATACGTACGTACATAACAGCCCGTTATTATGCCCACTGCTGGGCTAAGGTCTCCTCTCTCCGTTTTTGGAGAGAAGGATTGGAGCTAAGACCTACCACGCTGCTCCAATGTGGATTGGTAGGTTACACATATCCCTAGAATTCTCTAGAGATATGCAGGTTTCCTCACGATGTTTTCCGTCACCGTAAAGCGTGTGATAAATTGCAATTATCAATTAGACACATGAGTTTTAATAGAAAAACTCATTGGTGCCTGCCCGGGTTTGAACTCGTGTTCCCCTCGAAAGAGTCGCACGGAATCACCGCTGGGTTATCACAGCTTTATAAAACTTGTATACACAATAAAAATATTCTCCTCCAGGTTTGCGCGATGCACGTACCTATTATGATAATCATATCACCTGCAGCACTACTTAGCGCTCGCAGACAACGTATATGTATACTTTTCATATCAACTCTCATCAGTGTGTACTTTATGGCTAAGATGATCTACCAAATACAGTACATAAAACATTCCTATTTCGATGTTAACTGTACAAATGTAAGTATAATGTAATCTTACTTTGCACTGATTTATTAATACGTTGTGAAGGGAATTGATGTAATAAATAAATAAATAAATATAAATAAATATATGGGACATTTACACACACGGTCGTCCGTCCCCAAAGTAAATAACTTAATACTTGTGTTATGGGTGACGGACAACTGGTAGATATACTACATATATAAGTTTAAATACATACTTAAATACAAATACACACCCAGGCTCGAAGAACCAACAATTTGTTTATAGAAAATGTTGATCCTCGGCGGGAATCGAACCCGCGACCCGCGGAGCTGAAGGCAGGGTCACTACCCACAGCGCCAACGGGCCAGTCAATTTTTAAAAATTGTTGCGAATTCATAAAATATTTTTAACTTCACTGTAATTAAAATGAAAATATTAGTGAGAGTAGAGACTTTTTTATTACTAATTACAGAATTTAATTGCTATATTCATCATCATTCTCCTGCCCTTATCCTACTCTAAGTGGGGTCGGCACAACATGTTACAAACACGTTGTCATATGATTTGGCTACGTATTTTACGACCGGCCGCCTGCCTGACGTCATCTTACCTTAGTCGCATTTTACGACACCTCGGTAAGAAATGAGGGTGGTCTATTCTACTCAACCGGATACCACACGGTGGGTCAACTTACCTTAGTTGCCTTTACGACACCTCGGTAAAATAATATGTTATGAAGATAAATGTTGAAAGTCTGCACTGTTGATTAAAATACTGATCGATATTGATATGTTTAAAATAGATGTGGTTATGTAACGGACTTATGTAGTCAGTAATAAGTCTTGTTTATTGGATTTTTTGAACCAATTTTAAACAAAGGTCAATTTCAAGGAATTTTGACGCCACACGGTCTTGTATAGCATGAATACAGCGGAGCTTACGGGCTGTTTAGCCCATATATCAATTTAATGTGGGGGCGTCTACCAACATTTCTTGGAGCTGACAATCTTACCAAATACAAAATTAAGATCCAAATCTATATCTATATCTATACTAATACATAAAGCTGAAGAGTTCGTTTGTTTGTTTGTTTATTTGTTTGTTTGTTTGTTTGTTTGAAAGCGCTAATCTCAAGAACTACTGGACCGATTTGAAAAATTCTTTGAGTGTAAGATAGTCCATTTATCGAGGAACGCTATAAACGGCAAAAATAAAGCTTTCCTTGCATGTGCTAAGTAAATGGTGAAAGTTATTAATAAATCATGTATTACAAAATAGTTCCCCTCTAAAAGTTCTAAATAAAAGTCCGCGACAGCATATGTCTAGCTTTAAAGGTAAACTCGCTTCAACCATAATTGATATAAGTATTACGTTTTACTCAAATAATAAGACTGCAGTCCACGCGAACGAAGTTGTGTTTAAAAGCTAGTAGTAAAAGATAATGATCAGGTTTTAGTATCTTTCAAATTCTACAGGTAAATGACAGTGGGTTTGAAAATGTAACCACTTATAACGATGCGGAATGGATCGGTTTCCGTAAGGCGACTGCCGATAAGCCTTTAGTTGTGTTGCTAAAGGGCTACATCGCTCTTATCGCTGTTTTTACCTTTTATTCGTTGGTGACTTATCGACAACAGACTATCAGGTACTTTCAATGTATTAAATTGCAATAAAAATATTATATATATAACTCCGGTAAAATTTTGTTGCCGATAACCTTGTTTCTCAACTGACAAATGTATTGGTTTTTAAGGTTTAACAAACACTTGCGGTGCATATTAACACAGAATATCTGTGAGATGTGCACTGTTTCACTTTTTTGGAAATTTTCGTGTTCAGGCATTCAGGGGTGGTGGACGAAAAATATTTGACGTCGGTTTCCCAGCTTTCTGAGTTAGAAAAGATATTTATCTCTGTCTAGAACTTAGCAAAATATTAAAATACCTAAAAAATGGAAAAGAAAATTACATATGCCAGAAGACTAAATAAAACAAAACAAAAAATAGGCTTTGAAAACATTTTCTTCAAAGCCTATTTATTTATTTCTGTACATTTTTCTAGGGACCTTGGGCTTTTGCCGAATAACAAGGAAAAGTTAATGTTTCCTGATATAACACGCAAAGAAGCGGATAAAGACATGATACACTGCATTAAGTATTTAGTGAATTATGGCTTTTACAAATTCGGCGTCGAGGTAAGCTTTAAATTATAACAAATAAATAAATATCGTAATATATTAAAATATTTATAATGCAAAAGTTGAAAAGCATAGACAATTTTTTTTTTGCTGAACCTAGATCTACCTGTATGCAACATACTAATCCGTTAAGTTAAAGCGTTAAAGCTATTTTCGATCTATACTTATTGTAAAACAAAGTCCCCAGTAGATGTCTGTTTGTATTAGATCGAATTTCTCAAAATCCACTGAACGGATTTTTGTACGGTTTTTACTAAAGGTAGTGCAATTCTTCAAGATCGTTTAGATAAATAGTAAATAACGGTTTTATGTAAATTGCGTGGAAGAGGTAAAAAAAAGCGCAGTTGGTAAAAAAAACTTCTGTGAGCGTCAATGCGTGCGCCGCATAAAATAACAGAGACAATTGTATACGAGATAATTGTAGATCTACAAAAATATAAAATAAAAGTCTGGGAGAGCATGTCTCTATTTTTCATGGCTAACTCACAATAACTACTTTTATATTCAAAATATCAATTGGAGACAAACTTTGTGAGACTGATTTCCACGCAGGCGAAGCCGCTGGCACAGGTAGTTTATTTTATTATTGAGATAATCGTGAGATATTTATCCGCAGATATCACTTATATGTCTAATGGGCGTAATTGGTTCACGGATGGACGTATACGCGGTAATTTACTCAGGATGGCTTCTAGCGCTTGTAGCAGCAAGAAGGGCTTGTGTCTCAAGGTTGTGGCCGGCCTTTACCGCCTGCGTCACTGCTCTCGTACCTATACAGTATATGGTCTCAGTTGGCTTTATGCCGTACCTTTGTATTAACTTCCCTTGGAGCGGAGACTCGCAGGTATAAAGTAGTTAACAATTTTATTTTAAGCTCATCACCATTTCGACTCGTGCAAATCTATTACTCGATATAGGTCTCTTTAATAAATAAATAAATATATGGGACACTTACACACACGGTCGTCCATCCCCAAAATACTTGTCTTATGGGTGACCGACAACTGGCACATATACTACAATTCCTCCTCCTCGCATCGTTATCCTCATTGCTGAGGGTCGTGATCCCTAGTGCCGAGTGATCATCTTTTGGACGGTTGGTCTCCATTTGTCCCTTGCTTTCGCCGAATGAAGAGCAACGTGCAGATTTGCGTCCAAGGCAGTTCGGATCTGATCAGTCCACCGAACTGGGCTGCGTCCTCGAGGTCTTCTATCGTCAATCTTGCCGGTAACCATGAGTTGCTCGAGGTTGTCACCTTCTTTTCGAGCGATGTGACCAAAAAACTCAAGCACGGACAAAACAAAATACTACAATTATAGTTTTAAATACATACTTAAACACAGATTCGAACCCAGGCTCGAAGAACCAACAAATAGTTCATAGAAAATGATGGTTGTTGGCGGGAATCGAACCCGCGATCCGCTGAGCTGTAGGCAGGGTCACTACCCACTGCGCCAATTTGTTTAAACAAGGTTCAAAGAGCCGAACGGTGAGCTCTCGTGACTGTTCCCAAGATTATACAGATTCAAACTCCAAGTAGGCGTCTGTCAGTTTCCTATTAAGAATGCACTTATTTTTACTTACAATTCAATACATAAGCATCATGATAAAATTTGTAAATCCCTCAAGAGTTCCTAGAGTATGGCTATACTGCATCTCAACGTGGTGGATAAAGCTTCTCTCCAAAGAGACAGAGAAGAGAAAGCTTTTCCAATCTTGTGTCAGTTGTAGTTCTGTCCGGTTCTATTAAAAATATCTGACTAACTATAATAATTAGTCAAAGAGTAAGAAAGTTGCTATTTACGTACTTATGATATTTTTGGACAGACGACCTCAAAAAGGTCGCAGGGAGCCACTGGATCCAGGCGGCGCAAGATCGTGTGGTGTGGCGATCCCATGAAGAGGCCTATGTCCAGCAGTGGACGTCCATCGGCTGACGAAGAAGAAGAAGAAGAAGAAGATATTTTTGGACGGTATTTTTACTGGCCAAGAATATCTTGGACAATAGTAACCTTTTAATTTGAATCTATCCTTATTAACGTTGTTTATTTTATGTGTATAAATTATATATGTAACGATACCCGTAGCAAATGAAACACATTCGAACATGGTTATTCCTACCATACAACGATGAACCTCCGCATGCAGTTAAGCTAATCTTCGACTTCTTCCTACTTTTGTTTGCGTCGCGTCAACTGAGGGTATTCCGGATAGAGAAGACTCAAGGGGAGACGTACCCTGGAGGATCTAATAGCGAAAAAATAGGCAAGGACTGGGAGACGCTTAATTTTGTAAATCCCGTTCCAGATTTTTTGGGATACGTCGGGTGCGTAAATATATTAAAAAATTGAACTTGGAACTTACTATAAACAACTTAGTCGCTTTTTAACTAAAATTATTTTGAAATTTCAAGTAGAACTGTATACGGAACATTTGAAACTTTAATATCTGTTATTTTTTTTGTAAAACATTGGCAATCACTTTCCTGTCTCTGTTTCGCTTTTACTAACATGTGTCTTAATGTATTAAGTAAATTTATTATTTTCTTTAATATGTGATTAAATAAAATCTATATTGATCCGAATGTTAAAACATAACGCACATATTTTTACTTTTGCCCCAAATTTTTTGCAATATCCGAAGAAATGAGGAGACGCTTTCAATTTTATCCATAAAGAGCTACTGTTGGCAAGATAGAAAGTAGCTTATGTCCTTTTCCATCTCTCACAGCAAAATCATATCAATGCGTGACTTAGTTCAAGTTAAAAGATCGATTAACAAAGTACGCTATTACATCAATCGCATAAAGATTGTCATGTATATCATATTACTTATTTTTCAGCTCATGGTTAGACGTGATAAAACGAATGGTATTCTTGGGTATGCTGTGGGTAACGCTTGCCATTATGTTTATGACGGGCACGAACCGCGTGAATCTGTTTTCAATGGGCTATCTTATTGGTTCATTCATATTCCTGTGGCAAGGTACAGACTTTTATTTACGGCCAAAAGAAGCTATATTGCAGTGGTAAGTATATATTGTTACCTCTTAAAATACATATCTTTACATATACAATTAATGCTTTTCATTAAAAAACCATTGTTGTATCTGAAAATGTTAATAAAAGGCTGATAAATACAATGGGATATGCAGAAATTCTAAATTAAAAGTGTACCATCATTTTTACCATTTGTGTACGTAACCTAAAACTATCTTGTATTTTGCTGGCGAAACCAACATATTACTTATGAATATCTTTCTAAAAGTTTTTCACAATATTGAAGTGTAGTACTTAAAAAAATCTGACTTATTTATCCGTTTATATAAATAAACTTTGAGCATACGTCACGTAATTCATCAATTATTTTTCTAAATATATGATACGATTTCAACATTCAGAATCTGTTTGTGTTGATTTATGAGACATCATTCAATGGAGTCTTTTACAAATGTGTAAATTTATGATGCACTATTAAAATTTTCCGATCAGAAAATACTCTGTAACGTTATAAATTTTAGAAACACAGTTTAGTTTGTTTTGACATTTTAAGTGGTCTACACCAAAATCTTTAAACATACACTCAATGTAGTTTTCCTTGAGCTAAATGGACAAATATATTATGCAAACCAATTTTATGTATGCTGAGAATAACAATATTTTTATGTTTTCGAGATCTATTAATTGGGAGTTGCAAACTACTTACTATTTATTTACTTTTGTATTATGTTTGTTACGTGCCCAACACGCGTGCGGCCTGAGCAGTTAGTGACGTTTTGGTCATCAGGCCGAATCCACGCTTTTTGTCTCGGCGGCGCCGCGTACGACGTCGCGTACACGGGGTCGAAATATTTGTGAACTATTTAGTACTTTTCGGCTGACCTCGATACCGGGCGAATTCGTGGCATTGAGTGAAAGTGCAAAAGCGCGTGTTAAGTGATTTCTAATTAATAATTCAACACGTGATAAGTGAGGTTATACTTGTGCGTGCGTTATTGAACCGATAGCTGTTAAATGATATAAACTATCGGAGCGCGGTGTTGAGCGATAGATCGGTTACTGATCGGCTGTGGTTTGAAGTATTGCGAGTATCTTGTGTCGTGATATGTGCACCAGTGGAAGACCGGGGTTCGATTCCCTCCTTCTGGGAGACCCGGCCATTCCGGCAGCATACAATGTTTTTTCCGCGAAGTGACATCTTCTATGAATGATGTTAATATAAGTTAGGCATATATATTTTTTGAAGAAAGTTTTGTGGCCCGTTCAACCAATTAATATTTCGTAAGGGTCGGATCGCATGGTCTACACGGCTGTATTTGATATAGCTAAAATAAAATTGCTTTCCTGCAGGTGGTCATGGTTACTTCGCTACAATGTAGCTGTAGTGGTGATCAAGGCTCTACTGCAGATACCGGGCTGCATGTTTAGCGCTCTAATGCAAGAGCATGCATGTTGGCTAGTGCAACTCCTCGGTATAGGCTGTGTGGACAAATTCGCAGGTGGCAATATTGCCAGATTCCTAAAGATGCGATATGATAAGGTAAATACTATTCATTATTTCACCCATTTCACTTACTCACTACACAATATCCTGTTAGCTATCCGTGTTTACAACATCACTGCGCGGTATTGGCTAATGCGACGATCGCAGAAGCTATACAAGCATCTTTATGTATATTGTTAAATATTAAAAAAAAATCAAAACGCCGATTAATTAATTTAAGGATTTCACTATTCTTAGAGCTTGCTCCTGTTCTTATTTGATTTCTGAATTTTTATGGGTTCGTTTAACAATTTTATTCCCATTCAAATATCACTTCATACATCGCATACTATTAATATGTATGAGTATTATATTATATGTTGTATATTTATCAGGATTCAGTTTGTTCTGTACCTCAAGAAGATATCGGCTTGGCATGGGATGGAGTGTGCTTTGCTTTTCTAATCTTGCAAAGAAGATTGTTCCACAGTTACTATTTCTACAGAGTAATCGATGAAAGCAAAGCAACTACCGTTCTTGCTTCTAGGTATGTTAATGTCCTTAATAAATTATAATCATCTAATAAATACAAGACTTGCTGATAATACCTTATCAGCAGGTCTAGTATTAATGTATAGAGACCGGCTATACTCACTTCTTATTTTATCGGATGAGCCCGACTAGTTTCAAGCCCACACGGAGCTCTTATTCATGAGCTCTTTACGCGGCGGGAACCGGGGGCGGTCAGTTCCCGCCCGCCGGTCTATTATAATAGGTCTATTATAATAGAAAGGTCTATTTTATTCAGAGGCTACAAATTCCTAGATTGGTCATAAAAGATCCGTATAATTGTGATTTTTTTTGCAATATTGTTAATTTTTAAATATATACCCCTTTTCTAAAAAAAATATGGCAGAATTACGATAGCGTGTGACCCATTCTAAGCGACAAAGAATCTACACCGTGCAACCTTAATATATAAAAAAAGCTAAAATAAAAAAAAGTTTTTTATGATAGGTGAAAAAATTAAATGTACCATCCGTACTTGAGCAACATCGTGGGCGTAACATCTATTTTTTACCTCCATGATGACAGAAAGCCTCTTACAAGAGCAACAAAAATAACAAGCCCTTACCGTAGAGACATATGGGAGATGAATGTACTTTTGTTCAAATATTTATATCCCCTTTTATAGTTTTTACTTGGAATCAATCTATATAATTTTAAATGGAGATTACTTGTTTGCCAGAGGAGCAGACTTAATAGAAGAACTGCGACAGAAACAAATGACAATTCAAGAAGAGCAAGAGATTAAAATTTTGGAAAAAATTAAAGTCAAGATGGAGAGAATTAAGGCTAATCAGAAGAAGATACAGGGTGTGATTGCGAAAGAACCTGTACATCATGATGCAGGTAAATATAGTACAAGTAGCAAAAAACAAACAAAAAAACTGAAAACAACTTACTAAAATTAGTGTGACGTATAAGTTAACAGTTAACCTCATAATAGTTGTTTATTTCAGAATATGTTAAATATTTATATCAATCTCTGGTTCCTTACTTAAGAGAGTTAAAGCGTATTTTCGTCACACCTCATTTGATATCACAAGTTTTTTAAACATTTGCAATATTGTTTAAATATAAGTACTTATATTGAAACTAAGAAGTTTTGGTATCATTTCTTATGATTAGGCAAAGATTTATGTTAAGTACAATTTTGTTGGTTAAATTATCAGTAAAGTGTATGTATTATTACTTGTTATGCTAACGAAACGCTAGACGACGAAGATGAGGAAGAGGAAACGCAACCGGGAGAATCGGAACACGTTCCACTCGTTCGTGGGGATTCCGAAGAGTCTCGTCGGGGATACCACACGCCTGCCTCCCCTTCTCCTCCTGGATCTCCTACGTCTCCAACCACTCCGGCCTCCCCACGCGGCTTCCATACACCTCTTAGTGAGGCTTCCGCACCACCTACACCCGTGAGACCTACGCTCCCGGGTCCTATTCCCCCTCCATTGACAGCGCCTCCCTCGCAGGGCGGACCACCATCACCGTCCTCTGCGCTTATGACGGTGTCCCTAGATGCGTACCTCGAACCTCGTCGGATATCCTTCGAGTCCCCCCCTTCCTCTGAATTAATTCCTCGAGCCCAAAGCCCTGAGGAGTCCTATCCGGTATTCTCCCCTCCGCCGATCCAGCGAAGGCACACAGTAGCCAGCCCCAGCGTTCTGCAACGGGCCTCCATCATATCGTATTCAAGCCGAGCCGAGCCAAATTCTCATCATACGTGTAACTATAGCACAAAAAATGTTTTTGACTTATGTCTATGAAATTGCCTAAATAATAACATCACGATTAATATTTATCTTGTCACTGTTGAAGTTAATGTACTTAATTATCGTCACTTAAAAAGAAATTACTATAACGAAAATTTACACCGTAATACACTATTTTTATCCACACCGCTAATATTTATACCTGGCAATATTTTTTCTACACAACCAATATTTTTGTCCTATTCAGTGACAAAATAATAAATACTGATTATTGATATGTTTATAAACGTAATTACCGCCAGTATGTTATTATTTAGTAATTTTATATCACATGAAAATAAACACGGCTGACGTTTCACAATTGTATATATTGTAAAGCATTTTCTAAAATTCTATAGATGTATTTTTATTATTTTATAACTTTTATTTTTATTTATATATAGGAACCGTGTCCGCACCGGCCACACAAAGACATAGAGGTATGGTTTGAAGTTCATGGTGGCGGGTGTCATAACGATACACTCAGTACTTTTCCTATTTAAGCTTAAGGCGCTGAACAGAGCTGGCGTAAATTCAGATTTCGGCATATAAGCCACGCCCACAATATCTGCGACGGCGTAGCGACACACTTAATTTTTTAACACCCATTGTAGGTGTACACTATTTTATCCAAACTTTTTTTTGTACAATTTATTTAAATAACTTATGTCTAATTAATCTTATAAAACTAAGTATGCTGAAACTATAACTAAACACCTAAAAAAAGACATATTATCAACAAGGAATAGTCACAAAAGGCGGCAGCTAGCGACACACGTCCGTATAGCAGCGCGCCTCAGCGATCACTGTCTATATTCGTAGATGTAAAAGAGAAGCGAGACGATGACTCGTTTCAGTTTTGCTATTTTCTAAAAAATATTTAATTTGAATAAAATATCATAATTAATTCAAAATTTAAATCTTACATTCTCTTTATATTATAATGATTTATTAGTCTTATTAATTTTATCAATTTTTGTTGATAAATATTAGAGATATTTACGATAAAAGTAAAAATCAGAGGTCTATTTACCAATTTTTTTTATCGACAAAAAGTATCGTAATCATGTTCTGAAATCTTACATTCTCTCTGAGATATGATGTATATTATTAACATATATTTTTCTTTTAATCGTCATCCCTATATCTTTTGTTAAAAACGTGTTTAAAGTCAGCCTATTTGGCTCTGTTCAGCGCCTTAACACGTGTTCATATACCTTTTACAGACTTAGTCTTTCAAATGAGCATTCAGCAATGCTTCTAATCTATCTTTGAATTATATTTAAATTCTGTCATGATCAATTAAATAAAATACACTAATACTTGAGAACGCGCTTCCGTAATTAACTTTGTCTTCGTCTGGGTGACTCTAATGCTAACTGTATGAAACGATAATACTATACGTTGAGTCGCTGAATTTCAATCGCTTCCTTGTGGTGTGAGAGTGGTGTTCAGTTTTGCCTTTCTTTGTAGCACGCCTGAGGCCGCCGTATAAGCAGCCTGCCAGCCATCAGAAGGGTAACGTTAAGTAATGAATTTTCGACGGCCTAACTTTGTGTTTCTACTACTAACCCATCCGCAGCTGCTTGGTTCTTGTATTTAGGCATTCGTATGCGGGGACTGTTTTTATTTGAGATGCCTGTAATTTATGTATATAATTTGACTGTAAAGTTGTGAATAACATTTGATTTATGAATGCAAAATCATGATTTAATGCACACTTTGCACGTGCTCGATATGTCTTGTGTTTAGCATGGAATGCTGTTTGTTAGCTGTTATAATAAATATATTTCATAATTTTTGTACCATGTCATGAGTTTGTATTAGTACTTCTTTTATTTTTACCAGCCACTTAATATTGAAAAGCAAACTTTTCACTAGCAATATTAGAAGATGTATACATTCAATGACGAAAAATGTATGCCTTGATAATTTTTATTTTTATACATTTGCTTTATTAATTTATAAATATTTTACGATAAATGTAGTCTATTATAACTATTTATGTAGAAAAAAAATTTATGAGGCTTTTTATAACAAAATACCATATAAATCAATTGCTATTGGCATATTTATTATTGGTGCACAATTTGTTTACTTTCTCACTGTAAATATGGTCACATAGTTATGCTTTTGATGGTAACCATAACTTCCGTTATGCTGGTGATTTTAACGACTATATTTTTATACAGCGGTTCGTTCTGGAGACTACTACATGTTTGATGAGTTTGACGATACGGATATCCATTTGAAAGATGATGAGTCGAGTTCGGATGAAGATGCTCCTAAATCCATGGGCTTCGGAAAGGTAAGTAATAAAAAAAGGTAGTAATAATTATTTTCCGTTTATAATCATTTTTAAAACATGCTGTATATGTAATGGTGAGGGTGTTATCGTTTGTCAATGGCATGGGTAGCTTTAAGGAAATGTATTAGTAAAATAAAGCTTCATTTCATACGGGATATATTGAGTTAGTATAGTACTGGTGTTAAACATAGAGATATGTGCATGTCTATATCAGGGAAGGGTGGAAAAGGATAAAAATATATACTAACTTTTTTAACTGTGTTGTTTGAAAAGTTGTTTTTGTGTATGTCGGGCGGCCTTTAGTGACTAACAGAAAGCTTTACAATAGCATAGCAGAGCTTTGTACGTTACGCTTCTCGATATTTTAAAAAAAGTGAACGATTAAGCGACTATACTACATAGTATATTTAAATAAAGTTTACGTCATACTTGAGATAATATCGTCTGGAACATGAAATGGAATAAGCGGGAGTGAAGAATAATGATATGAAATAATGAAGTCTCTGTGCTATACTACGATTCTTATTAGCGTTTCACATATAAAATATATATACAAACTGGTTGTGTACCGAGAATATGTTATGCAGAAGAAATGAGATAGAAAAATTGGGTATTTTTATTTATTTATTTATTTATATATAAATTAATTAGAACGGTAATCCAATAACACTAATTAACATTCACATTAAAACAAACATAAAAAAGAAACTAAATAAACAAAACAGGATATAAAATGAAAACTAGTATTGAGAATAAAAAAATAAAATAAAAATAGAATAAAAACTTAACTTAGGCACATAGTACAATTAAAACGTTCACTAAAAAGTAGGCAACAATACACAATCTTTAGCCAGTGGTCTGCAAATATATCGCAGTGAGGCCACTACATTAAAAGCTCATTCAGGGCAGATAGTATGGGTATGGGTTTTATCCGATGTTATGCATTTATCCGATGTTATGCAAGAAAAGTAAGATGTCGCTCCGCAACAAAGTGACACTCTACAAAACTTGCATCAGACCAATAATGTCCTATGCAAGCGTTGCGTTCGCACACGTTTCAAAGGTCAGATTGCTCAAGCTCCAAAGACTACAGAACCGATTCATGCGGACAGCCACTGGTTGTCCGTGGTTCATGCGGAACGTTGACCTCCATAGAGACCTCGAACTCCCTACCATTACTCACCTCTTTAAACGCTTTTCGAAATCTTACTTCGAGAAATCTGAGGTACAACCGAACCCCCTTATTTCAGTTGCTTCCACCTCCCAGTTAGGTCTGACCACCGAAAATATAAGCGTCCAAAAAGCGTCCTATATGACCCTGACGATAAATAACGATCGCAAACACAGATACATGTAATACACACACACAGCGTCTTCGCCGGCGAAGACGAGGTCCCAGTTTTCTGACGTCGGTCGGTCGTGGCTTCTCGTCATCCTTCCGACGTCGCAATGACTAATCAAAGTCATACCATCAGCCCTCCACTACGCGTCGCTCTAAGCCGTGGTCCGGCCTCACAGGAGGCACCCTTAGGACGACGTTCCCCGACGTTAGTAGAGCTTCTGCGCTCTACTCTCTGCATTTCGCAACCTCGCTTCTGCGCTCGCCCGTCCCGCCCGGTGACGCTGTAAAAGCCGTTAAGGCTAACAGCATACAGTCAGTTCGAAAAAAAAAAAAAGGTATGGGTATGTAAATGTAAGGGTAGAGGAAATATATCGAGAAGGGTAGTGTACGGAGAATGGTGGTATGTGGCAGCTGGTGTCGACTGCAATCAAGACAGACGTGCGGCGCGCCGTGTCGCTGCGTCGTGCGTCCATGCCCGCAGTAAGACCGCACCCACAGACGCGCGCTTCTTCCGTTACATACCCCTTCTCTTACCCCCATCAGGTAATCAAAATTACGTAAGACGTTACGTAAAATTTTTGAAAATCTTACATTCATCATATTTACATTTTTTGTATTAAAATTTGTCTTATAGTTCAAACAAAACATACTATTGGTCCCAACAAGGCGTGAATAGTGTGAATTAAAATAAATGCTTTTTAACAGAAACATTGAATAATTTACTTTATGCTATCTTGCTTTGAGCTGTGATAGCCTAGCGGTGAGACCGTGCGACTCTCTAGAGACGACATAGGTTCAAACCCCGGGCAGGCACCAATGAGTTTTTCTATTAAAACTTATGTGTCTTATTGAAAATTGCAATTTATCACACGCTTTTCGGTGAAGGAAAAGATCGTGAGGAAACCTGCATATCTCTAGAGAATTCTGTTGATATGTGTAACCTACCAATCCGCATTGGAGCAGCGTGGTAGGTCTTAGCTCCAATCCTTCTCTCCAATAACGGAGAGAGGAGGCCTTAGCCCAGCAGTGGGCATAGTAACAGGCTGTTACTTTACTTTTTTTTATCTCGCTTTATACATCATCATCATCCTCCTGCCCTTATGCCAATTAGAAAATTGAGGTAGGCACAAGATATTATTACATGATTCGGCTACGTACTTTACGACCTGCCGCCTGCCTGACGTCAACTTACCAACATGTTATAAACATGTTGTTACACGATTCGGCTACGTACTTTACGACCAGCCGCCTGCCTGACGTCAATTTACCTAAGTCGTATTTTACGACACCTCGGTAAGAAAGAGGTAGGTCTATTCTACTCTACTAGATACCACACGGTGGGTCAACTTACCTTAGTCGCCTTTTACGACACCTCGGTAAAAAATGAGGGTGGTCTATTTTACTCAGTCAGATATCACACGGCATATCGAGCTTTATACATGTACTTATAAAATTTCCATTTTTTTGTTGTGTATTAAATTAAATTAAAAACTGTAGTATAAACTTTTAATAAGGTAGTAAAAATTACAATGTCTGTAGATTAAAAGAACTGCAGAACTTTTCTATAAATTTAACCGCTTAGCAAAGATCGCTGTGACGAGAAATATGTTTCGACAAAATGTTTTGTTGAGGAATGGTTGGTCATGATGATATATGTATTTATGTTGCATGTTTTGTAGTGGATTTTTCACTATGGGTTATTTGCACTGCATGTTTGTATTGCTAATGTTTTTAAAATAAATAAATATATGGGACACATGGTAGTTGGTCTCCGCATAAGTAATTTAATACTTGTGCTATGGGTGACAGACAACTGTATATACAATATAAATAGACTATTTATATTTTTGTAACACATATAATAATAATAAATAAATATATGGGACATTTACACACACTCTAAGAACCAATAAATTGTATTCAGAAAATGTTGTTCCTTCGCGGGAAACGAACCCGCGACCGGTATATTTTGCATTCTCTAAAAATCGATTTAGTAATTAAATAATATAGGTTTTTTATTTAATAATATAGGTCGATTTATAAATTAAATATATATAAAACCATTAAAAAATTATAATGTTGCATTAAATTGTTTTTATATACTAATTATTATATAAAATAATTAATCCCAAAAAAAGTAAAACTCTGTAATAGTTAAAGGTAAATAATTTTGAAATTTAGAGACGATTTTGTATTTGCAATCTATATTTTTATTCGATATTGTTAATATAATTTTTTACTTACAGCGGACATAGAGTCTTCTCTATGTCCGCTGTAACCTGCTGTACCGCCAAATTTCTGTCAGTAAAAATGATCAAAAGTTACAATTAATTTTGTGGAGGGATGATGAATCCAAACCTTTAAATATTTTACGTCTCAAAACCGTGACATATGGCCTTGCCAGTTCTAGTTTTCTAAGCACACGTTGTCTGTGGCAACTAGGAAATGAATGTAAGGACGAACGTATAGCATCAATAAATAAAAACGATTTTTATGTTGACGATCTTATTACCGGAGCTGATACTGAAAAGGAACTTATGTCTATTCAAAATTCGGTATCCAACACTCTTAAAACTGGATGTTTTAATCTTCGAAAATATAGATCTAATTCGAATTTTTATTCTATATTGTTAATATAAAATTTGATATACATATATATTCTTCTTTTTTATATATCTTTATCTTTTATATGTTTAGATGGCGTCATCTCCCAAAGCAGAGGAAAGCATACGGCCCGCGGACGTAGAAGTGAAACTTGAAGAACGAGACAAACCTGGCCCTTCTTCGGATATTGACGAGTTTGCTCCACCTCCAGGTTATATGCTATACTACTTTATGTTAACTAATAATATTTATACAGGAACTTTAGACATTTTGTCCGGCATATCATTAAGTAGGCAAATTTTTAATTTGTATTTTCATTTTTAATCATTAACTGGTTTTTCATTTACTAACACTCAGGTATAAGGAACTTACTAACAGCTGGACTGTTATTGTCTTAAATAAAGATTGTAATATTATTATTATTTAGTGCTGAGAATTATGTGAAATTAAATTTAACTATTAAGTTCGAACCGAAAATTATTTACGATCTGGAATAAACTTTTACTCATCGTAAAAAGATGAGCGTCTACAGATTTTTTAGCAGGATATCTGTTTTTTGAAAGAAAAGGCGTTTTTAAAAATAATATTTTATTGCATCTTTCGCTACGTATCATTCAAAGATGTTTAAACGGCATACTGTTTTCCAAAATTATAACAAAATGCGGGAGGCACAGGTTTTAAAAGATCGTATAATATTTAATAAGTATTTTATTATTATTAAAAATATTCACATAAAAATATATAACTACTATCTGCTGTTCTCGAATTTGATAGCTTTTTGAACTTGATGTTTGCACGATAAATTTCCCGGTCAGTTTTTCCTAGCATATGAAAAATGGAAAATCGATTCCGTTGATAATGGTAACACATTTACTGTAACTATTGTAACTATTTCTAACTATTTCTATTTTTTACCTATTTCTATATACATTTTAATATTATTTAGCTACTTATTCTTAATACTATTAAGTATTAATTTAGTATTTTTTACTTAACTACTTATTTCTATTATTTACTAGTTTTATGATTTTTATACAGTAATCTATAAATATGTTATGGTTTTTAATATTAATAATGTCATTGATTTTATTTATTTCTATTTTAAGTCCTAACCTTTGCTCCACGTTGTACCGCTCGATGTGGACGGCCGTGTTTGTAAGTGTCCCATATATTTATTTATTTCACAGAGCCGGAAACGTTAATAGATAAAGTCAAAGGATTCCTAGACACTGCAGGCGCATTTATATCAAGTATTTTGGTATCCCTGACTCGCCATCTCATGAAATACTCCCGCGACTACAGATATGTTTCGCGCACGCTATCCGTCGAAAAGAAAAGATTAAAGGTAAGTGTCATGTAATTGGCACATATATATGTATTGGCAATGTTTCAATTGGATCATATTTATATTACTGTAAAATGAGAACTAAAAATTCACAAAGGTCACAAAGGTATTTTATTTCGATTTGGATGGCTTTTGAAATAAAACTTTACAATTGTTTCGTTAGGCAATTTAATAAAACAAGTTTATTAGTTGTTTTGTTTACATTTTACGGTATGATAGATCTTCATTTTGATTTACTTTTCGTAGAGTGCTAACACTTCTATCACTGCACTACGCCAATTAGAAACGAGTCTTTTTAAGTTTCAAAATACCCACGCTCTATCAATTAGCTAGTTTAACTTATTTATTGTTTATAGAGTATTTTATCTGTATTTTTCAGGAAAAAGAAGGTTTCGGTATCGGATTGAGGGAAGGCTCACAAATGATTTGGGAACCGCTGCCGGAGACGCTATTGCATCAGTGAGTAACATTTATATTGTTTACATATAAACATAATATACCATAAGTAACCAGATAGTCTAGTATTGGTAGTTAATCTTGAAATTACATCTAGCTTGGTTGCGGTAGCTTTACTTAGAGCTTGAGTTTTAAATTTATAGTGAATAATATCAGTGAAAGTGATTTATAGAAGCAGTCGTTACTTTGCGGAATTCCATATTATAGCAAAGTAGTTAGTTCTGTTATATTGCTTGTAATCAGTGAAAGTTTCATATTAGTGGTCGAATTTAGAGTACGTTCTAATTCTACGTTTGTACGTTCTTATAAAATCTTAAACAAAAATCAATTGAAGTATAAGCTGGTAGTTATTTTAATTTTTTTTGCATGCCGCTTTTAATAATAGGGAAGCGGAACATTTGGAACAGTCTAACAACAATCTCCTGGCTCTACCTGTGGATATGGGGTAGGTATTAACGGTTATTGGCCTAAATATCTTAAAGTATGTATTTCACTACATTAGTATTAGAAATTAGCAGATATTTGTAATAGTACAAAAATGTAGACAAAACCGCGTTCATTATTGTGTTAAAATATCACATTTGTTCACAATTAGTACAGTGATATAGAAAATATTTTATGCACAAATCATTAGAAGCTCGTAGTACTGCATCAAACTTTTTTTTTAATTTAAAATTTTAATAAATTGTCAGCAGAAAAAGTGAAATAAGAATTTTGGAAATCCAAGTTTTTAACTTTTATTCCAAATTGATTTTATTGGGGATATTTCCAGCCGTAAACTAAGTGAAATAAGTGTTCCGGAGATACGTATCTTGGCGGCTAGTATGGAGCGCGGGCTGGACGAATCGCGCTCCACCTCGCCCGCGCTCTCTGACGACACGTCCGAACATGAGAGCGCCTTTAGTTTACAAACAACCGAAAGGTCGAGTGCTAAGCCTGCCTTGAGGAGCATGTACTGTATTATTGATTCTTTAAGGGAGAAATTCAAAGAAATAGGCGTCATGACTGTAGCTTCTCAATATATTTATAGTAATATACTATTTGTAAGAAAAAATATTCACCTTTATAGTAAGAATAGTGATAGATACGACAGACACACTAGAAACCGAAATAAACTAATGACGCCAAGGTTGCGCCTCCAAAAGGTTCGAAAATCATTTGTCGGTCTCGGTACACGTTTTTATAATAAAATTCCTCAACATTATCTAGACTTGCCTTTACACAAGTTTAGAAATTATCTTAAAACGATGCTATTACATAAAGCTTACTATACAATTGAAGATTATTTGAGTGATAGTAGCATATCTTAACTGCAGTCAGCTACGCACCAAGCTGCAACGATTAATTTGTAACCATCAATCAAATTGTAAAAAAATATATATAAATTTAAAAAAAACAATGGCCGCCGAGTTTCTTGCTGGTTCTTCTCGGTAGGAGCAAACTTCCGAATCAGTGGTAACTTCTTGAAAACATTGACGATTCAAAAGTACTGTAAACAGTCTACTTGAATGACGAATATTTTGAGTTTGAGTTTGAGTTTGATGTTGTAGATGTGCCTATGCCCAACACTCACTAACTCGTTTCATTCGTAATATAAACATGGATGGAAAAATTAGCTCGGATTTTGTATGTAATAGATTGCGTTTTCTCTGGCACCTCAGTTTCCAAAGCAACCTTACCAAGTGTCTGCCTTCATACCAAGATCGACTAACCACTATAAACTTATAAGTCTTCAAGAACGTAGGGAATTGCTGGACCATGTCTTTCTATTCAAGTTGGTAATAGGGGTAATCGATTGCCCAGAGTTGCTACAAAAAATTAACTTAAAAACACCATCTAAAACACCAAGGCAATCAATTTATTCACCATTTGCTACAAGCTCGGCAAAAAGTAACTTTGGCCACCATGCGACCTTGAACAGAATACAACTCGCTACAACTATTTATCAAAAGAATTAGATGTAGACATATGTAGCGATAGCATACTTTTAAACACAATATAATTAAATTTAAAAGAAATAATTAAGTTGACAATATTGTTATAGTTAGAATATATTTTATTGTGTAATCATTTTTAAATAATGTACGCGTCCCTATTACATGCCGTGGTAACCTATAATTAAGACTTCATTTAATCAAGTAGTTTGTAGAATATTTTATAGTATAAATAATGTAAGTCTTGTTGGTTATCCTAATAAATAAAAAAAATATAAAATAAATAAATAAAATTTAAGGATTTTTTATTATGATAAAAGTACATCCACGATGGAAGTACTTTAGAAGTTATTATCTATTCATTAGACTAATAAGCAACTGAATTTTAATTTGAACTTATAAATTAATTTAGATAGAAGGTCCAGCGATTTATCATAGTCTTTCTTACTATATGAGACACTTCGTTCATGTGTTCTTTTAAAATAGCACTGCACTCAAAAGCAGCATTAACTCAAAAGGTTTTGTGTTTTTTATTCTTATCACAAGTCCCTATTTTCAAGAAGTTGGATAGTCTTGATGGTCACGTGATACTGAAGAGTCTGCTCGTGGGCTTTAGCGTACATTTATTTCAATTTAAGGAAATAAAGTTCATTTTTATATTATCGGAATAAACGTTGTATGTGAGTTTAAAACTGATAACGTAGAAGTAAACATACACAGTAAATGGAAAGAAAATTGCCTTATACACTAGGTATGAGTCTTTTGTAAGTTAATTATTACTCAATACAATCAGGAGATTTAAGTATAGTCCAGGACTAGCTTTAGTTTTGTTATTTGTTTGAATTAGCTGGACACGTTTCCCTATGACCACTGTTCTTTCATAAATTATTGTCTATAATCAATAATATCGCTATAAACTGAATTCTTTTGTATTATATATATTTTATTTTGGAGCCTTGAGGACCATAAAATATAAAAATGGTTATGTTTATGGTAAAAAAACTAATTGTAATTGTGATAACGTAATCTACATTATCCTGAGATGTATTTTTTAATTCAGTACATGCTCCCAACGTAATTATTTGATGTCGCTTTACTTTTGGCTTTGCTCTTTATCAATTTTCTTCTCTTTCTTATTCGATAAAATATAGCAAATATCTTCATTTGGTAAGTACAGTTAATGTGGCCCCATTTAAATTTAAGTCTTTATTTTACATCTTTTTGTACATATCTCAATCTAATTTGTTGTGCACAAATTGTTCTTCTCATATATTCAAAGTAACTTTATTCTTTGTATGTATCGTGTAAATGTTTAATTTATCTTTGTTTTTATTTTATATGTGCTAAAATACATCAAATTTACGAACTTTTTGAATTGTTTTACAGCAAAGATGTGACCATGCTTGAGGAACAAGATGATTCAATGTTTAAACAACATAAGTCTCCGTTATTACACCTTGCTTACGCTTTATGGTACGCAATATTAGCTCATACGGATATTGTATGCTACATTATGGTATTCATTAATCAGGTAAGCATTATACTATATATAACCTGAATATTGGAAACGGTTCCAATGATTTTCATGAAGTTTAGTAAGTAGGTGTATCGAGATAGATTTTATTTTTTAGAAAATGTCTATTTTCCGTATTCAAGCAATGAAAAACTAGTACAATATACTTAGAAAACGCAAATTAATTTCGCTGTCATACGCAAAATTATAAAAGCTCAGTTGGGTGTCTAGGCGGTTCCGAGATCAGAACACGCCGATTCGAGTTCGGATGTGTGATATATGATAAAGTTCAGTTACCGCGCGAAGTCATCGTTCATCGAATATTTATCCTTTTATAAGGTTTAATATATTGTACTCTTTAATAAGTAAAAACATTTTCTTTTTCAGATACAATCAGCTACGATACTTTCGATACCGTTACCGCTTATGGTATTTTTATGGGGCACATTAACAATACCACGTCCTACTAAAACGTTTTGGGTTACGCTCATCGCTTACACGGAGGTAGGAATAAATCTTTTTTTTTATTGTACGTTGAATTTTTTCCTCAATGACTTAGAATTTTGATACAGGTAATAGTACTCATAAAGAGTATGTTCCAATTTGAAATTCTACCTTGGAACCAAAAGGCAATACCAGCTAACATGCCGTTTACTGCGCCAAGGATAATCGGAATAGAAAGGAAGTTTAATTACGCTCTATACGACTTACTACTTTTACTCATAATCTTTTTACACAGGTAACTCTTTTACTTATTATAAAATTAAAAGCAGATTTTTATAATATACTTTAATGTGTTTACACGTAAAAAATAATAATCAATATGGAAGTACTAGCAGAGCCGGTCACGCGTTACCATGTCTGTTTTTTGACCTAATATTTTAGTGCGCGTTAGTTTTAATTAGGCCATAACTTTTAAGTTATTCATTTAAATTATTCGCTGTAAAGGATCAAAATATTGAGCATGAATTGCCTAGTTCAAATTCAAGTCATCTTATTTGTAACAACAAGGCTCTTAATGTAGTAACTCATTATTTAATAATCACAAATAAACACGAAAATTAAACATGAAAATTTAAATTAACCTACTTTCCCACCAAGATATTCATGAATAATGTAATGCCTAATGTAATTATGACCTATTTAATTTGATAAGGATATGGCAGTGTTTGGAAAGCTATTGAGACGGAACAAAAAGAAGAATACACTGTGTATCTTTTTATACACCCCATAGAACGTTATCATTAAAAAAATTCGAATGCGTATTATAAGTTATCCTTAAAACATACATCATAGGCCTATAAAGAAGAAAATATCCATATAATTGTTTTGTTTTATCTCAAACGGAATAGGAAGAGTTGCAGATTTAAGGTCTCAGGTGGCTTAAGGTTTTCGAAATTTTCATTTATTATTGTAAAATTTCAAGCTATGGATACATAATCTTAACAAATTACGCACGAAAAACCCTCGTTGTGAATCAGTCCGTTTTGTAGATTTTATGTAGATCGTGAAGAGAAGAACATACAGTCTTATAATATTTAAGGATTTTAAGGGCTGCATATTTAACCTGCGTTATAGCAAAATTAATACTAATATCAAAAACTCTAGATTCATGCTAAAATCACTGGGATTGTGGAAAGAGTCTACACCAGAAGCAGAACTACGAGAGGATATGGAGTATCCCCTGAATTATGAAGATACACAAATGTTGGTGGCTGGTCGTGGGGCTGAGGTCGGTCGCAAATTCCTCGATATGCACGACCAATCTGCCCCGTGAGTATATAGACTTGGATATTAAGATTTTTCCTCGGCCGTTCACTTTGATAGAGTGGTTGTGTTTGATAATAATAATAATAATAATAATATATTTATTTGTAGTAAATATATGTCAGTACAGGTATCAAAATTTGGTACATTTTACAACATGACATTTCTGGCATACAAATTCAGTCTTAATAAAAAATTTATTTTATTTATAAATCAATTTAAATTTAATATATGATTTCTTAATGTATTATATTAAACTAATGTCACAATATTTATTATTTAGTAGATTTGGAAAATGTCACAATATAGCATCAATGTACTTTATAAATATTATCTGTCAAGAAATTCTTTAACAGAATAAAATGGGTTATTTGACAAACATTGTTTTAAGTCAATTTTAATTTTTTTCGTTGGCAAATTTATGAAAGTTTTAGGAAGGGCATTGAATATTTTTACACACAGTTTTTTAGATACAAAGATGTATTTGGCTTCTTTTGGTATACAAACAATTTTTTATGACTAGCATTTCGTGAAAATTGATAATTAGCTTTTTTGAAATAAAGAGGGTTTTGCCTGACAAATGTAGCTACTTCAAAAATATACATGTTTGGAAGTGTTAGAATTCCTAGTTTTTTAATGCATGAATGCAATTCGTTGTTTAGCGTAGCCCTTGAAATGCATATCTATCTGTCGTGGTCTACAGCATCTCTAAAATATTGGACTATTGATTTTCGAATTACTGATCTTATTAGGGCCGTCAAACGCGTGATCGGCGTGACCGCTTGCCTTCAACTTATGAGCCAACGAGTCTTTCTATAAAATGGTCGTTTCGAACGATGTGTCTGAAGTGGCCGATACTAACATTGCATTAATCTTAGAATAGACTATAAGCATATCCGATCAGATCAAATCATGCTTTAGCAGGAAGCGAGCCCAAAAACTATTAGCTTAATAGACAGACGAACACACTTTAGCATTTATAATACTAGTTGTTTTATTTATTTTGTAACTACAATACTATAATCGAAAAACCTTATATGTGGGATTATTAAAATTCTTTTTATTTGATATTGTTTGTTTATCAATCTATGTATGTTTGTAAATCTTTGAGATTTCCGACAAAAACTCATAAAGTTAAACAAAACTAGGGGATTAAAAATATTCGCTTCGTTCGTCGTTCGGCTTGTTCGGCTTAAGACTACTTTGCAGAATACAGACTAGTAACTAATAAGTTGAGCTGTGATAGCCCAGCGGTGTGACCGTGCGACTCTTTCGAGGGGAACACGAGTTCAAACCCGGGCAGACACCAATAAGTTTTTCTATTAAAACTCATGTGTCTAATTGATAATTGCAATTTATCACACGCTTTTCGGTGACGGAAAACATCGTGAGGAAACCTGCATGTCTCTAGAGAATTCTGGAGATATGTGTAACCTACCAATCCGCATTGGAGCAGCGTGGTAGGTCTTAGCTCCAACCCTTCTCTCCAGAAACGGAGAGAAGAGGCCTATACCCAGCAGTGGGATTGTAACAGGCCGCTACTTTACTAAAAAGTAAAACCATCCATACGTCATCCAATCCTTTCACTCTGTCATTCATACATTCTTCTCGCTTGCTCACAGCTGCGTTCAAGTTTACAATCCCACAGATATATAGCATATGTATTAGTTGCTATTTTCACCATTAATATAATGAAGATTATGTATTCGTGAGATCCTAAATATGTTTAATGCGGGCAGACAGTAGTTCGCGGTCCATAGAAGCAACGCGGTACTCCGCATCTAAAGTAGCTCCAATGAAACTGCTATTCCTTGCACCCACTGGCCGCGTGCACTCGGGCCTAGAAGAGGCACGACCTGAGGCCACTACCACTACTAGACAAAGAATTGTGGAACCTGAAACTGAAGTCTCTCCAGTGCAACCCAGCCCTGACATACGAGCACCTCTAACTATCATGGAACGCCTGTCTCGATTCGTACACTCCTTAACTGTGCGATTACATCAGTACGCTTAAAATAAATGATATTTTTACCTATCCATAGTACTCATCCTATCTATAGTGTCATTTATTTTATTTATATAGCTGTAATTTAAATATACGTATTTCAACAAAAATATAACTAGTGTCATCTAAAATTATAGTAGTTTATGATACTGTTGCATAATAAGGGTTCTTATAACACGAGTGTGGTTTAAAAAAACGAGCCGCAGGCGAGTTTTTTTATAGTGTCACACGAGTGTTATAAGACCAAGTTATGTACAGTATCATACACTATTTTATCTACTCTCATACTATAATACGTAAAACGTACAACAGGTTCACGGTCATGTTTGACGCAGCTTTCAGAATATCTGGTGGTGTACAATTACCACTATCCCCGCTCTCAGACATGTTTTTACACAAAAACTTATTTTTTTACAAACAAAACTAAATTTCTTTGAAATATTGAAAAGATTTTTTAAATGTCATATGTTGGCGCCAATGCGCAAACATCGATTGCGGATGCGTGTTGCATCGCCGCGGACCCATTCATTGAAACCTTTTTTTTTTAAGGTAGAGGTTGAACCTCCTTGGTCCGGCTGGAAGTTGTATAGGTGTATCGTTATGATTAAAAAGTTACATTATGATACAGGTGTCCATACAAGACCTGTATCGTAATGAAACTTTTTAATTTTTTATTTTTGTTCTGTACGTAATGTTTGTCATAAGAATTTTGTTTTCAGTTTTATAATCTTTGTATTATAGTATCAGAGTAGATAAAAAATATTTTGTTTGATTTACTGATAAATTCGTATTATATTATTTCAGTGTTAACATATGACGAATAGGATTTATTAAGATTTTTTTTATAGTTATAGTAGTTTAGTAGTGTAAAGATCTTCATTGAATCTTTTTCTCTAGGTATAGTTCCAGTATTTTTAGGCATTTATTTAAAAAGAAATAAAATAAAAAATAAAAATTTCTATTAGTCGGTCAGTGCGGGATTCGGCACTTCATTTTTTGTTACTTACACAGTTACTTGGAAACGACATGAGATCTTGACTTAATTTTTGTAATAATTTTTAGGAACGTATATCTTCATGTAACAATTAAATACTCATATAATATTTCTTTAAACAGAGTAGAAGATAATGATCAAAGCGAAGGAAATGACCCGCAATCATCAAATGAGCAGAGACGATCGACGCCGCCGCAAGAACACGTTGAAAGAGAACAACAACCCGGACCTTCTCATGCCATCGATGATGATCATTACAAGTAAAATACAAGTCAAAAATTACAGTTTTATCAATCATGTACCTATAGAGTATTAAACTTATATAATGCCTATAAAAGGAATCATCACTTAAGATTTTTTCATGTTGCACTTAACCAAGTACCTAAACATTATATTTCAACGAATAATTCAGACAGATTCACTCACCGAATTTTATACATAATTTTTAAATCTTTGGAAGATGTTTAACTGATACTTTTGAATACAGTGTGAACGATGATGAAGAACCAATTATTGCAGTGGCCACAACAATGGAAGATACATACGCACACTATCCTAAAGTAATGTTACTGTCGTAAGTATTGATTGCTGTTATTTTTCCCTATAAAAGCACTTTATCACGCCTTTATTTGTTTCGAATCTTTTTTTTATTAACGAAGACAATATATCAAATCAAATTCATACTATTATTTTAGTATTTAATTTATCACGTATTTATAAGTCTCTTACTACTCTTGAAAGCTGCGATAGCCTAGCGGTGAGACCGTGCGACTCTCTAGAGACGACATAGGTTCAAACCCCGGGCCGGCACCAATGAGTTTTTCTATTAAAACTTATGTGTCTAATTGATACTTGCAATTTATCACACGCTTTTCGGTGAAGGAAAACATCGTGAGGAAACCTGCATATCTCTAGAGAATTCTAGGGATATGTGTAACCTACCAATCCGCATTGGAGCAGCGTGGTAGGTCTTAGCTCCAATCCTTCTCTCCAATAACGGAAAGAGGAGGCCTTAGCCCAGCAGTGGGCATAGTAACAGGCTGTTACTTTTTTACTTTTTTACTACTACTCTTGTACAGCTTTTCTCCGTGATTTTGTATTATTTTGATATGGTCATCTTTCCAATAAGTGTTTTCCAATAATAAGTAATAATAAGTCTTCACAGTAAACATCGCATAATGACGATTTTTCTACAGAACCAAGTCCTTTCATTATTACTCATTTACTAGTAAATTATCCGCCGATATTGATGATTAACATGATTTGGCTACGTATTTTAAGACCGGTCGCCTGCTTGACGTCAACTTACCTTAGTCGCCTTTTACGACACCTCGGTAAGAAATGAGGGTGGTCTATTCTATGCAGCCGGATACCACACGGCATTTACCTTAGTCGCCTCTTACGACACCTCGGTAAGAAATGTGGGTGGTCTATTCTATGCAGCCGGATTCCACACGGCGTTTACCTTAGTCGCCTCTTACGACACCTCGGTAAGAAAGGAGGGTGGTCTATTCTATTCTGCCGGTTACCACACGGCTAAACATTTGAATGAAAGTATCTATTCATAATTTTCATGACGGTATCTTTTATTCATATATTCATCATTTTCCAAACCACTGGTCCCACTCTAAAAAAGTCGGTGCAGCAGCAGCTCATCCATCTCTTCAATGTGTCAATTTTACCGCAACTTCTTTACCTGACATAATCCGTCCATCTCATTTTCTCCCTCGCATTAGACACAAATCCATACACATTCATATTTTACACTCGTTTTGGTGTTACAATCGAATCATTACGTAATTGGAATGGGACCATTGGTTCCTAACGGTGCGGAAATCAGACAGATTGATTTAGTTCATTAAAAAACCCATGTATTAACGACTGGCCCGCTGGCGCAGTGGGTAGTGACCCTACCTTCAGCTCCGCGAGTCGTGGGTTCGATTCCCGCCGAGGGCCAATTGATAATTGCAATTTATCACACGCTTTTCTGTGAAGGAAAACATCGTGAGGAAACCTGCATATCTCTAGAGATTTCTGGAGACATTTATAACGTACCAATCTGCATCGGAGCAGCGTGGTAGGTCTTAGCTCCAACCCTTTTCTCCATAAACGGATAGAGACGGCCTATTCCCAGTAGTGGGATCGTAATAGGACGCTACTTTACTATGTATATTACCAGTTATGTGTATTACCAGTTGTCCGTCACCCATACACAAGTATTAAGTTACTTTAGGGATGGACGACCGTGTGTGTAAGTGTCCCACATATTTATTTATTTATTTAATTAATGGCACCTAAAATTTATTTTGCACAGGGTAAAACGTTACCTGCGGCCGACGAAGAACTTTTTCCAGAGAATGTTAGCGCCAGGCGCACGCGTCACAGCCGATATTTACGCGTACATGTTTCTTTGCGACTTCTTCAATTTCCTCGTTGTAATATTTGGCTTCGCTGCTTTTGGAGTAAGTTTCATTGTTCAAAATAATTATAATCATAAATCACAATTTTTATCGTACAATACAGTTGATCATTCAAAAGCACTTATTTAGAAGTTTACTTGACCGAAGAACATTTTAATTTAAATACTTATATATTTTATTACCATTACAGTTCAATTCGATTTCTTTTAAGTTTTAATCTTTTTAGATTTAGTCTGTCATACAATATCAAATTAACTATCTTACATGCAGATATTTTATTTATTTATTTAAAATTATATAAATGTAAGTTACATGTACAATTTCCTTATAATAGTTACATATTTATATTATATATAGATATTAGTTAAACTTCTTATATTGGCACAGTTTTAAACAAACACTGTTTTAATGTTGTAAACGTTTAATGAAAATGGTGATACTGATTTATTTAATACAGATTGACTTAGGTATAATTAATCTTACAAGCAATATAACAGAACTAACTACTTTGCTATAATCCGCACGGGTTAAGTGAATGCATGCAAAGCCAATGTGTATCAAGCAGGCAAAATCTACGTACCTTATACATGCAGGACAAGCCACCACATGCACCCCAAGGCGCAATTCACCAGCAACAACGCACACAAAAGCAGCACACACACCCACCACCACAATCTCGACGATCGTTTCGCCCCGAAACCGAAGCATCATCAGGAGGATAGGCTCCACGACAAAAAATCGTACTGCGTAATCAGTACGATTTTGCATGCATTCACTTAACCCGTGTGGATTATAGCAAAGTAGTTAGTTCTGTTATATTGCTTGTAATATGGAATTCCGCAAAGTAACGCCTGCTTCTATAAATCATATAATTAATCTTTTCATACTTTCAGACACATCAAGGCGATGGTGGTGTCCGTGCCTACTTAGAAGAGAATAAAGTTCCAATACCTTTTCTAGTCATGTTAATCCTGCAGTTTATTCTAATAGTAATTGATCGCGCTTTGTACTTGCGCAAATTTATGCTCGGCAAGATCCTCTTTCAGTATATGCTTATCATCGGCGTGCACATCTGGATGTTCTTTGTACTACCATTCATCACCGAAAGGTTTGTATCTATTCAATAAATCAATTTTCAGAAACGAGCAACATAATTGACTGGCCCGTTAGCGCAGTGGCGTTAAATTATAAGTGCGAGTGCGGTTTTTATCTTTTAGATCCCAACGGAACGACGGATTGATCTTAATTTTTTATATGAAAGGCTGTAACCAGTATTTTATAAAATTTTAATTTTATTCGATTTACTTAACACTCAAATCCAGAAAAGAGCGCCTCAAAATTTTGTCAATTTTCTCAATATTTTGAACGCACACAATTTATTTAGCTTCTGAATACTCGTACGTACATATTGACTAGTCCGTTGGTGTAGGCGATAGTGACCATGCCTTCAGTTCCGCGCGTCGCGGGTTCGATTCCCGCCGAGGGCCAACATTTTCTATAAACAATTTGTTGGTTCTTCGAGCGTGGGTGTGTATTTGTATTTAAGTATGTATTTAAAACTATATATGTAGTATATCTACCAGTTGTTCGTCACGCATAACACAAGTTTTAAGTTGCTTACTTTGGGGATGGACGACCGTGTGAATACTTATACAAATATTTATTATTAATATTATTATTATTATTATAATTAACACAGCAATTACCAATCCAAAAGTATTAGAGTTATTTAATGAGACTTTATTAATCGTGTCCCTAATGTGTATGTATTAAAATTTTATACGATCACTTTGAAATTATACGCTATAAGTATAATATGACTATTTTAAAATGCCATAAATCTCTTACCTACTTAGTGATTATTGGTATACCCACAATAAATGGTTAGACTGCCTTATAACGGTTTTAGGAAGCTGCTAGATCCAATCGGCAAAAGATTATGTGGCTTCGAAATTTTCGTTCTTTTTCAAGCTGTAATACCTTGGTTACACAGAAGAATACTATAATTGAATTTTTAATATTTATCTATTGATACAGTTACAATTTTTTATTATTCTAAATATCCTTTTCTAGAACATTCAACACACTTCTTCCGCCGCCAATGTGGTACATGATTAAATGCATCTATTTGCTACTGTCGGCCTACCAAATCCGATGCGGCTACCCACGACGCATTATCGGCAACTTCCTTTGCAAGTCCTACCATTTTATCAACATGATCTGCTTTAGAGGGTAAAGCATTTTAATAAATCTACACGTATTTCTTATATAGAGTAGGTAAATAAAGAATTTATTTATTTATTTGTATTAATATAATAATAAGAGAGGGAAGATAAGAGACCCATTCTTATCTTCGTCTTATCACACATGAAAAAGAGAGATAGAAAGGGAGCCTCATTTGCCTCCTACTCCCTTTTGCCCACACTGTAGTATAATAACTTTAGATTCTAAATCCCTTGATAGATCTCTACATTTCTAGCGGACATTATTTTTTTTTTTTTATATATTATGGTTTGCCAGCGATTGTTACATGTAAACTATGTTTAACTATGTAAACTATGTTTACATAGTTAAGATACATTATTAAATTCAATGGTACAATAACAATGTACAATCGTATTAAGGCAAACACGACTTGCACCTTATGTGAAATTAGGAAAACATAAATCTTAGTATCTAAAACTAATATATAATCTTAGTAAAGAAAAAAAAAATGCTTAAAATCGTAGTAATCTTAACGTTGTTGCTCCTTTGATTGTTTGGCCACTAAATAGAGTTTGACTAACCGTCGTGTTCGTTTTTCTGTGTATCAATGGCAATTATTGATATATTTACGAAATATTTTCCAAATGTCTTGTGATTCCTATTTATAAAAGATATTTCAAACTAACTTTGGAATACTTAAATACTGATGTTCTAATAAAGTTACCGAGAATTGTTATGTTAATAAAGATGATTTCAAATAATTTCATAATATTAACAGATTCATGGCAGTACCGTTCCTATTCGAACTTCGTACATTAATGGATTGGATTTGGACAGATACATCTATGACGCTGATGGATTGGCTGAAAATGGAAGATATTTTCGCCAGCGTTTTCCTGCTGAAGGTAAATGTAAAATTTGTACGGTTAGACCTTGAGTCACGCTAAGTATTATTTTGTAAGCAACTCACTATTATTATATCGTCCTGTTAAAGAAAACCGTTTTTTTGCGATTATGTAGAAGAATTTGAATGTTTTGCAGCTATACTCATAAATATAAAGTTAAAGAATAGTTAGAAAATAGATTTATGAGGATAATGAAAATATAAAAATTTTTTTCGCGACGATTTGCCATCGACTTGATGATTCATCTCTAAAAGTTTTAATAGTTATTGACGTTAGAAGTTTTAGTATTTCACCTGCCCAACGACACGTAATAATGAATATTTACATATATTTCTTATTTTATCCATACTAATATTATAAATAGTAGTAGTCTGTCTACCTGTTTGTCTTTTATGCTTTCACGCCCAATCTGCTCGAAAAATATTGATGAAATTTCGTACAATTAATACCTTTAATAAATTCCATATATCCATCCAAATATTCAGGATAGAATAGAGGATACATACAATCTCGTAATTCCTTCAAGATCAGAGTAAAAACAATTATGTAATTGTTTTTACGTTAACAATTGAATTGTAACATTTAATTTGACGAGCACGAACTCCTCAGTAATAAGGTCAAACTTCTTTTTTCTTTTAGTCTTATTAGTCTTCTAATATTAAAAATATGTTTTTTACATGTCTAGTGTTCCCGTTATGTAGAGGATGAATTCCCGCAACCACGTGGTGCTAAAAAGTCTACTACGTCTAAATACCTCTTGGGTGGTGGTGTACTTGCCTTCGTCATTGCTATCATCTGGTTCCCACTAGTCTTCTTCGCTTTTGGAAACTCAGTGAGTAATTGTTACGTTATGCATAAAATGAGCCAATGATGATCCAACGGACAACCTTCAACCTTTATATAAAGTCTATTTTTAATATGTCGAATGCCTTGATTTTGCATGGCTTGCTAGTTTGGCCAAAATGAATTTTGCAGTTTGTGTTTGATATTCAGATGAAATATTATTTAAAACAGTTTTTTTTTGTCATGATGAATGATTATGATGCATTTAATTTACTCATCATCATTCTCCTACCCTTATCCCACTCTAAGGTGGGTCGGCACAACATGTTAAAAACATGTCACATGATTTGGCTACGTATTTTACGACCGGCCGCCTGCCTAACGTCAAATGACCTTAGTCGTATTTTAAAACCCCTCGGTAGGAAAGAGGGGGTCTATTCTACTCAACCGGATACCACACGGTGGGTCAACTTACCTTAGTCGCCTTTTACGACACCTGGGTAAGAAATGAGGGTGGTCTATTCTACTCAACCGGATACCACACGGTGGGTCAACTTACCTTAGTCGCCTTTCACGACGCCTCGGTAAGAAATGAGGGTGGTCTATTTTACTCAACCGGATACCACACGGTGAGTCAACTTACCTTAGTCGCCTTTTACTACGCCTCGGTAAGAAATGAGGGTGGTCTATTCTACTCAACCGGATACCACACGGTGAGTCAACTTACCTTAGTCGCCTTTTACGACGCCTCGGTAAGAAATGAGGGTGGTCTATTCTACTCAACCGGATACCACACGGTGAGTCAACTTACCTTAGTCGCCTTTTACGACGCCTCGGTAAGAAATGAGGGTGGTATATTCTACTCAACCGGATACCACACGGTGAGTCAACTTACCTTAGTAGCCTTTTACTACGCCTCGGTAAGAAATGAGGGTGGTATATTCTACTCAACCGGATAACGGTGAGTCAACTTACATTAGTCGCCTTTTACGACGCCTCGGTAAGAAATGAGGGTGTCTATTCTACTCAGCCAGATACCACAAGGCGGGTCGCCTTACCATAGTCGCCTTTAACGACGCCTCGGTAAGAAATAAGGGTGGTCTATTCTACTCAGCCGGATACCACGGCATGATGCATTTAATTTACTGAGGTCACTTTAACCCCCACGTAGTTGGAAGGAACCGGTGACCCTATTAGCGCTACGAGCAAAAATAGTGCTCATAGCATTCAAAGTGTTGATATAGTATGAGTTTTTCTAATAAAAGTTATGAAAGCTATATAGGTTTGCTCAATAGTTTTCCAATCTATCCTGGATTTATAATAGTATAGCTGGTTTTTATGAGTAAAACTTTATGTACAAAGATTTTTTTATGTAGACGATTTTTTTATATAAATGCTTATATGCCACTAAAGATTTTTTATATAGACGATTTTTTAATAAATCCTTGTTTTTTTAATTAGGTTGGACAGCCAAATCCACCGACCGACGTGACTGTAAAAATTAGAATTGGACCATTCCTGCCAGTATATCAGATGTCTGCGCAGTCGCATAATATTGACGTGTAAGGTTTTTTTTTATAATTTTTTTATTCACTTGCCTGCAGATAAATATATTCAGAAACGTTTTGAGTGATTACAAACAGTATATATTTTTGAATTTAAACTATCGTGAGTGGTATTCATTATTAATGTTGAGAGACCGGCTATGCTCACGTCTTATTTTATCGGATGAGCCCGACTAGTTCCCGCCGCGATAACACCGCGTAAAGAGCTCATGAATAAGAGCCCCGTATGGGCTTGAAACTAGTCGGGCTCATCCGATAAAATTAGACGTGAGTATAGCCGGTCTCTTAACATTAATAATAGTATATATTTTGGCGAAAAATTTAAAAATGCTTATTTAACCGCCATTTAGATATGTAAAATATAAATTATAATTATTGAAGAGCGATTTCGAAGTCATTTATGATTGGCCCTTAAGACTCAGCGCCACGGATCGCAGGTTCGATTTCCACCGCAGGACTATATTGTCTACTAACAATTTGTCGGTTCTTCGAGTCTGGATGTATTTATGTATTTTTTTTTAATATATTTCATCATCCTCCTGGCCCTCACTCTAAGTGGGATCGGCGCAACATTTTCAGATCTCACATGATTTGACTACGTATTTTACGACCTGGTGTCAACTTACCTTAGTCGTATTTTACGATACCTCGGTAAGAAATGAGGGTGGTCTATCCGACTCAGCCGGATACCACACGGCGGGTCGACTTACCTTAGTTGCCTTTTACGACACCTCGGTAAGAAATGAGGGTGGTCTATTCTACTTAGCCAGATACCACACGGCGGGTCGACTTACCTTAGTCGCCTTTTACGACACCCCGGTAAGAAATGAGGGTGGTCTATTCTACTTAGCCAGATACCACACGGCGGGTCGACTTACCTTAGTCGCCTTTTACGACACCTCGGTAAGAAATGAGGGTGGTCTATTCTACTTAGCCAGATACCACACGGCGGGTCGACTTACCTTAGTCGCCTTTTACGACACCCCGGTAAGAAATGAGGGTGGTCTATTCTACTTAGCCAGATACCACACGGCGGGTCGACTTACCTTAGTCACCTTTTACGACACCTCGGTAAGAAATGAGGGTGGTCTATTCTACTCTGCCGGGTACCACACGGCGGACTTAAAATTTATATGTATATATTTAACTGTTGTCTGTTACTCATAACACAAGTACTAAGTTACTTATTTCGCGGGTCGCGGGTTCGATGCCCGCCGAGGGCCAACATTTTCTATAAACTATTTGTTGGTTCTTCGCGCCTGGGTGTGTATTTGTATTTAAGTATGTATTTAAACTTATATATCGACTGTGAACCGGCAAAATGTCCTATCTCAATTTTAAGGCAAATAACTTTTTAACGACATTAGGTACTACTGCCCATCATTTACCGTATCAACATGTATTATCTACTAGAAAATTTGTATATAAATAAACATATTTCAAGTCAACTGGCTTTTTATTACATAAAAATTAATCCGAATTTATTAATAATCACGTTTTTTCGTCTTCCTGAAAAGTTGTCAAAAATTAGATAGGACAATTTGCCAGTTCACAGTCGATATGTAGTATATCTACCAGTTGTCCGTCACCCATAACACAAGTATTAAGTTACTTTGGGAACGAACGACCGTGTGTGTAAATGTCCCATATATTTTTTATATTATTATTCATATATTACAGCTTCACTGAAGCCGATTACACGCAGCTCGGTAACCAGTACGCTCGCGACCGAACGGCGCAGACGTTTCTTTCTAATTACATGTACAATGACGTAGCGGTCATTACAATTAATCCCAACTCCACTATGAAATGGCAGATCTCACCGCCTGAACTGGCACGTCTTGAAAGAGAAGCCGTCTCTAGTAAGAACCTCTTTTATGATTCTGCGATTTTATTAATGTTTTATGCAAAACATCATAGCCCGCGTACAGACATCACGAGACGTGCGTCGCTAATAGTTCGTCACGCATCCCTTAACCTAAGGCATACGACGGTACATGTAAAGCTGCGTCCGGAATGACCCATGCTCAAGCTGAGCACACAAACAACCACCCAAGCAACATAACAGAACTAACTACTTTGCTATAATCCGCACGGGTTAAGTGAATGCATGCAAAGCCAATGTGTATGAAGCAGGCAAAATCTACGCACCTTATACATGCAGGACAAGCCACCACATGCACCCCAAGGCGCAATTCACCAGGAACAACGCACACAAAATCAGCACACACACCCACCACCACAATCTCGACGATCGTTTCGCCCCGAAACCGAAGCATCATCAGGAGGATAGGCTCCACGACAAAAATCGTAATGCGCCGCGCTACCCATACTGCTTGTATGAACCGAAGCATCATCAGGATGCTTCGGTTTCGGGGCGAAACGATCGTCGAGATTGTGGTGGTGGGTGTGTGCTGCTTTTGTGTGCGTTGTTGCTGGTGAATTGCGCCTTGGGGTGCATGTGGTGGCTTGTCCTGCATGTATAAGGTGCGTAGATTTTGCCTGCTTCATACACATTGGCTTTGCATGCATTCACTTAACCCGTGCGGATTATAGCAAAGTAGTTAGTTCTGTTATATTGCTTGTAATATGGAATTCCACAAAGTAACGCCTGCTTCTATAAATCATAAAATAACCACCCATTGTATTTATTCGCAAAAATCGTAAGACTCCTTCCGACGCCGCAATGACTAAGTCATACTATCAACCCTCCACTTCGCGTCGCCCTAAGCCGTGGTCCGGCCTCACAGAAGGCACCCTTAGGACGACGTTCCCCGACTTAAGTGGAGCTTCCGCATTTTGCAACCTCGGCGATGCTTCTGCGCTCCCCGTCCCGTCCGGTGACGTTGTTAATGCCATTAGGGCTAACAGCATACAGTCAGTTCGAAAAAAAAAGATCGTTAGACGCGAATGCTCTCTGTGAGCACACACAGATCGAGGCATGCCAGACGAACCGCGACGCACGCTTCGCCATGTCTGTACGCGCCTTAACAAAATCAAAATGCAACAAATTATTGTTTTTTATTTATTTATAAAAATTTAAAGTTAAATAAGACACTTTGCGACGATAGTATTGCAATGGTATGAACTGTGTTGCATGAATGAATTCGAATCACATTGCTTTAGAAATTCTGCTTTCTTTAAAAGTTACACCAACATTTGTTATAGCTATATTCAATCGAAAATCGTTGTCATTTGATGCTCTATTGTTCGAGCCGAATCAAAGTATTATTTATAATGTGCGCGTATTTCTGTTAAAAATAAAAACGGTTAAAAATAGCCTTTCGTTTACTGAAAGGCTATCTTAATATTCTTCTTCTTATTGAATGTTCTTATTAAATATTAACTTTTTATAAATTCTTACGAGGCATTGCTTAAATCCATTGGATTCACATTCTGAGTTATCATTTAATTCAACAAATATTACAAATTTATTACCAAACCTTATTTCATATGTAAAAATTCCGAGATCACTTCGAGTGTTGCGTTTTGTATCTATGTTATTGTTCTAAATATGTTAAACAAGTTACTGCAATTACCCACATTACAGAAAATATTATTTTCAGCCAAGTGAGTTTAGTTTTATTTATTTATTTACTTGAACAAAATCCACAGCTCTTATATTAATTTATAAAATATAACTTAGTTTAACTTACAGCCAATTACGGATTTTAATTTTGCTAACAATATTATCAATATAATAAGGACGCCAGAGAAGTGTGTGTGTTTAAATGTGTTGCATGTGTGGAGAAGTGTGTGCGCATGGTTGAGTGCATGTTTTAGTGCATGTCAAGTGCACTCAAACATGCACTAACAGTATGGAATTAAAAAGGGTGTCACTGTATTGGATTTGTTCTTACTATTGATAAACGACATCCAGCTACTTTCTGCGACGTATTCGCTATTGTTAAAGGTCGTAAGCCCTTCCATTCAAGACCTTATAACGTCGTAACGAAGTTTATTGCGTAAACACCGCCTACATTAAAACGATAACTTTTACAGATGCATCATTATCGGTCAAATTCACATATGTGATAACGCATCCCAGCAACAACGCACAAAATCCACCGACCATAGAGAATAATCGGGAGGTGCCACTCGAGTCTTTTGTTGATGGTAAACCAAACCCCGAGCGGAAGACGCTACTGGACATGTTAACTGACTCGGCGCCAGCATCTGCTTGGTATTTTTTTTTTATATTAGTAATTGAAAATAAAAAATTTAAGAACAATAAAAAGACCGTATTCTACAATTTAGATTTTTTTTTTAAGATTTTTAAAAGAAGGATTTGTTCATAAATTTTACTATATATTATACGACGTTCTTTTATTGATTTTTTTGTATAATTGAAGATGTTAAAGATATATTTATATGAATTTAATTCTTTAGATTTTAATTCGCTAGGCTTAAAAGATTTCCAGATATGACGTATTCAATAAGAAAGAAGAGTTATAATTGTCTAAAGTCTTTTATTTATTAGTTCATTTTATGTAAAATATTTTGTAATTAACTTATTTATTAACAAATGGACTGCAGGTTAAATGTAAAATTGCTGTTTCCGAAATTCGTCAAAGTGTTTAATAAAGGGGCCACTAAACCGGCGAATCAATTGATGCCGCAGATAGGGACGAATGGTAAGATGAAAACCGATTTCATGATTTACATGTAAGGCTTTTAATTTATCACTATAAATATCTGTTTTTACTTAGTTTATTTAATGAATAATTTAGATTATAAATTAATAATTATGGAGCTTGTGGGACATCCACAGTTCAAATTTGTATACAAAAGAACTTAAATTTCGCTCAGAATTTTTTCCTTACAGTTCAAATCGCTAAAATCTAGAGAACAAAAAAGTAGAACACAATATTTGATTAATTTTCAGTTATGTAGTTTTGTTTTTCATTTTTGCTATTCTTCAGTCAATCAATGCACTAGTTAAAAACATCCTTGTGAAAACTATATCGCCATTATTATTCAAAATTTAACATAAACGAACGATTAATTAAAATTTCCTTTTACTACATACTATTAAACTGTTGTATTATATAAAGACTAATGTATTAAGTAAGTGAATATCCTTACTAATATTATAAATGCGAAAGTCTGTCTGTTACGTTTTCACAGTTAATTCGCTGGACCAGTAACGATGATATTTGACACAATTATTCCTTATACGTGGAATATCACACATAGGCTATTTAAATCCTATAAATTCAACAGGAATAGGATGACATTGAAAAACGCCATCTATTATCAACCTATGAAAGATTTTTTATTCCCAATGTGTCAAAAGTCTAGTCAAATCTGTATTTAAAGAAGTAGTTTCTATGTTACGTTATTTGGCTTACGTCAAAAGAGATATCTGATGAAATTTTTGATATATTTTGTTTAACAAATAATTTTGTATGAGTTATTACCGGGTATAGTTAAGTGAAAGGGGTATTTACTAAAATAAATAAACGACTGATTTATAAAATGCGAAGTTTTATACGTCTGTTACGCTGAACCAATAACGATGAAATTTGGAACAATTAATGTTTATACACCGGGGTAACATATATGCTATAGATTTCTATATATATAAACTGTATATATATAAACTGATGTAAAATGCTTTATTCATGTCATATATAGATGAAGACGATGTACGATACTACCGCGACGTACAATTGCGTCTTGAGCGAGAGGGCGCCACTATGTATTGGCGTGTAAGGGAAGCTTGCCAGCCTCGGGTAAGTTGTTTCCTTTAATTTTTTATTATTTATAAAAGTTTTCTATATAAAAAAGATACGATAAGATAACGATTCATTTATTCGCCCATTCATTTATTCTCTTCACACAAAATAACAATTGTCATGGGACCATTCTTAAGGGTACAAATTAAAGTGATGTGAGAGACTGATTCCTTGCAATAGGTGACCTGTGTTACAGACAATCAAGCTCCCACTCTCATCATCATCATCATCCATCAGAGAGACCATCATCATCATCATCATCAAAGATAAAAAGCTGTGAACAGTGAGACCGTGTCACTCTTTCCTACCGTCACGGTCACAGACTTAAACCCCAAGCAGGCATCAATGATTTGTTTTCTCATCTTATCTAGACTTCTTCTTCTTCTTTCTCAACCGATGGACGTCCACTGCTGGACATAATTCTCTTCATGGGATCTCCAAAATACACGATCTTGTGCGGCTTGTATCCAGCGGCTCCCCGCGACCTTTTTCCGTCCATCGCGTAAGGGGTCTGCCAACACTGCGTTTACCGGTGCGGTGTCGCCATTTCAACCCCTTGAAACCCCAACGCACAACGGTTCTCCGCACTATGTGCCCCGCCCATCGCCACTTCAGCTTCGCGACTCGCTGAGCTATATCGGTGACTCTGGTTCTTCTACGGATCTCCTCATTTCTTATTTGATCACGTAGAGACACTCCGAGCATAGCCCGCTCCATCGCTCGCTGAGTGACTCTGAGCCTTATGAGGCCCATAGTCAGCGACCATGTCTCAGATCCGTCCGTTTGGTCATCACTGGCAACACGCACAATCTAGACTTATGGTGATTGATATTTGCAAGTTATCACATGCTTTTCAGTGAAAGAAAACACCGTAAGGCAACCAACGTATCTCTGGGGAGCAACTGGGATATGTGTATAGCCCATCAACCCACTTGAGCTGCGTGGTTATTCTGAGCACCAATCCTCTCTACAAAAAAGGAGAGGGGAGACTTAAGTCTTAGCAGTGGGATAGTAACAGGCCGTTACTTAAATTTTACCATTCTATATAAAGTTTGCAAGAATCAAATTTCGAAAAACGTCCTTGGATATACTTACGCAGTACTGAGTTACGCATAACTCCGAAAGCGCTGTTTTACTGTTGCATACGATGCTGTATAAGTTTTAATATATATCTAACAAAACTTGTAAACTCTAGATGTTACAATATATATTACTCTATTAGATGATATCTATATCTATAGAGTATCTATGATATAGATACTCTAGTAGATGTTAAGAAAAAAATTCCTTGGATATAACTCGTAAAATACATAAATACGTTTGACGAATCATATTAAAGAAATACTCGCGGGAGATTTCTTCTTAAATACCAAGTTCTAACTGAAAATCAATTCTAATCTAACATAAAGGCTTTCGCTAGATGTGATGCCAAATATTTATAAAAATGACAAATTTTAAATTTTAAATAAAAAAAGAAATATTTTTTTTACATACTGTATTAAAATAAATTCGTATGATTTCATTTTCATCAGAAAACTTTTAATATATGTTATTCAAATTCAAATTCAAAATATTCTTTATTCAAATAAACTTGTAAACAAGTGCTTTTGAATCGTCAACTCTATTGCTGGTTCGGAAAGCCGTCCTACCGAGAAGAGCCAGCAAGAAACTCGGTGGAGCTCTTTTAAAAAAGAAGATTCTTAATACTAATTACATTTTGTCATAGCTATCCTGCACAAGGTCAAAGAGCAGCTATATCCACGCATTCTTATCATCAATGTAAGCCTCCACGGTATAATAGGCTTTCTGTATCAGCCTCTTTTTAACAGTATTTTTAAATTGCTGTAATGGCAAAGTTAAAATTGATTGTGGAATTTTGTTATAGAATCTTATACCCAAACCCACAAACGACTTACGTACTCTTACAAGGCGCAAAGCAGGAGCCGCAAGCTTATGTCGGTTCCTACTTTGTCTATTATATACATCGCCAATCTTTTTATAATTATGTATATTTTTATGCACAAAAATCAAATTGCTAAAGATATACTGTGAAGCTAACGTAAGAATACCTGTTTCCTTAAACTTCTCTCGCAGGGACTCACGCGGACTCAAATTATAAATGCCACGTATGGCTCTTTTTTGCAATACAAAAATTTTTATATTCATAAATTTTATAAACATATTTTATAAACATTTTATATTCCAGGTTTTCTTCATTACATGATTTTTTCATGTTGCAGGATCCTCTAGCGTCTATTCCGATGAACAACTGTGATATGCTGGTTATGTATACTTTCAACGATAAATTATTCCCAGAAACGCTTAATTTCATATCGGGAGGCGGGTGAGTATCATCAGAGCAAAATATGTTCTAATATGCGTTATTTTTGTCTACAAATAAATGTGGTCTTTCGTGCTGGAGAATAACAAATTGCTCATTATATTAATTGTTATTTTAAATTAATTACTAGTGACCCGCGACTATGTTCGCGTCTATTTAAGCATTTGACTGGCCCATTGGCGCAGTGGGTAGTGACCCTGCCTTCAGCTCCACGGGTCGCGGGTTCGATTCCCGCCGAGGGCCAACATTATCTTTAAAACAATTTGTTGGTTCTTCGAGCCTGGGTGTGTATTTGTATTTAAGTATGTAATTAAACTTATATATGTAGTATTGTCGCGCTCGCGTTTTTGATTAGAGAAAAATACGCGTCGACAAAAAAAAAAAAAAGAAAGAGAAAGAAGAAGTGTGAGGAAAACTTTTATTTACTAAAAGACACTATTATATTAAAATTTTAGAATAATTTAATTAACAATTAGGCATTAGAATAAAAACCGCGGAGAGCAGGGTCGTAAGGTTTATATACTACACAGTATCCGAAAAGAATTCCGAAAAGTTCGTTAGTGCCACTGCCCTGTTTTGTTTGCTGCCGTGACGCCTTCCGTAGTGCCGCTCGGGATCGTTGCCGGTAGCCGGTACAGGTAGCAAGTACTGCAGACAGTGGTGCGAAGGACAGATCGAACGCACGAACGAAGGAGGGAAGGAAAGAACCCTGAAACCGAGTTATTGCGGAGTTTTAGAGGATTCCGTTTTTCAAACTTAGACTGCAACATTGATCATCTTTCTAGAAGGTATGGCTCAGCAGAACGGCAGGGGCGTTATAAAAGAATTGAGTAGTGATCAATGATGCAGTGAGTTATACAAAGAAAAAGTTACATTGTACAGTTACTTATAACGGTCAATTTAAACTAATACCGTTACTACAGAAAATTTAGCAAAATACATAAATAATTATCCTAAATTACACTAGAAATAAAAGATACTACAAGATTATCATTTTAGAACTACAAAATACACAGTTATTTAGCTAATACATTTTTTGAATAAAAACACTCACCCAAAGTCGGGGTAAATTCGTGGCACTTTTTTTGCACACACAGTTTTAATTTTATAATATGACTAAGATAGGTGATTAGATCTAGATAAGCAGATCTGATGATTTATTTTACTATTAAACCCTAGAAAAAACAATTTGAATAAAATTTTAACAGGATTAAAACTGTACGTTTTTGAAAGTAGGTAGTTAGTCAGAGTGCCGATGATTCTCCCGAACGTTAGGTGGCTCGCGAATGTATTCCGTTCAACGAAGTTATTAGAAATATTTTATGATTTGAATTTAGATAATTACTTTAATTTTATATTTATGATTTTTATGAGTTTTATATTTAATTATAATAGTTTAGTGTAGTATTAGGATAAATTTGTTTAATGTAAAAATAATATAATGTAAGTAGGTAATCAACGTTAGGTATGTAGTTTTTATTTTGTAATTAGTTTTTTTTAAATATGTTTTTAGTTTTTGTTTAGATTTTAGATAATTATTTTTTTAATAAACAAATGTAATGAATAAGTTTATTTTTATTTAGATACTTTAAGATATTTTTTTTTTCGTATAGCAACTTGACAGTTAAGTTGCAACTTTTTTTAAAATTTGAAGCCACTATGAAACATCAGTGTTACATATCCCCTTTTTTAGATTAGGATTTTATCTAGGTAAAATCCGTTCTCAATATCTGCAATCTTCACTATAAGTTATATGCTATACCTCTCATACTTCCTCTCATATTAAACTTTCACACTTTACTCTTATTCCTCACACATTTAGAATATAGCAACGACAATTTTTAGAAAAGTCGCTGCATCCTAGCATACTGAGTATTCAAAGATTATAGTTTTAAATACTCTCACATATCACATAGTAGTTGTTAAATTTTTTTATAAAAATTTAAGTATGAAATTAATGAATTTGTGAATATTTGATGTTAAATAATTATTTGCATCATAAAATTGGCTAACTGTGATATTTGGTTAGTTTAGTAGTAACCAACTATCTGGTAGATAAAATGTATCTTAACTTTTAGGTCATTAAGATACTAGTTTTTAGTTAGTAAGTAGCTTTGTAGTTTATAGTCGTAGAATTGATGCAAATCTTTAGTTAATTTAGAGGCATCATAAATTCATATTTAATTTCAAGTACATAAATTTAGATTAATTTAGTATTTAATGCAGATAAATAAATTTTTAGGGCTGTGTAACATAGGTATAACGCTAATTATATTTGATAATTTGTGAGCTTCAAGTCTTTAATGTGCCAAGAACCTAAATTGTTTCCGTTAAAATCCTCAAGATCATAAACTAGTGGTGATTTTTTATTAATAATTCGACATTTTATGAACTTAGGTGCTAATTTTTTCGCAAATTTATTATCTTTATCACTTTGGTAGTAAGTGCGTTTCCAGACTATGTCTCCGAGATTTAACTCTGCGTGCCTACGTCGCAAGTTGTAATAAGTACTGTTCCGCGAATGAGCTTGTATAAGTGATGATTGAACTTTATCAAATATTTTACGTAATGATCCTAAATTTTCAGCATACTCATCGCGGGGAGTAAATATTAAATCTTCAGCACTAGCTTTATCAGATTCAACGTAGTGAGAACCACAGCTTACTAGTTCTCGACCAAATACTAGAAATGAGGGAGTGAAGTTAGTAACAACGTTAACAGAACTGTTAAGTGCGAATTGAATTTTGGGTATGTTAGTATCCCACGATCTGTGATCGCCTTCAATGAAGGTTGAAACTGCAGTCATTATAGTTTTGTTGTAGCGTTCAACAGAGTTAACTTGAGGAGTATATTTAGGTGTGTACAAAACATTAGGTATTTTGTATGTAGTATATAGCTGTTGTAAGATGTTGCTGGTAAATTGTTTACCATTATCCATAAGAACTGTGCTAGGTATACCGTGCACAAGAAAAACACGTTCTTCTAGAATACGTGCAATTATATTAGATGTAGCACGTCGTATGGGAAATAATAAACAATATTTAGTGAAACAACAGACTACAACAAATAAAAATGTATTCTGGTTTCTAGTAGTTGGTAAAGGTCCTACAAGATCCATGCTGATCATTTGGAAAGGTCTTGAGCAGTCTTTAGGACGACCCATTACTCCAAGTGTTGTATGATTAGGATGTTTGTGGGCGTTGCATGTATCACAACTCGAGACAAAATTAGTAACATCTCGATGCATACCAGGCCAGAAGTATTTTAAACTAAGACGTTTAAATGTTTTGAAGACTCCAAAGTGACCAGAAGTAGGTTCAGAATGGTTTTTAGAAATTATATCGTTTCTGAACTCTGCAGGTATAACTTCCTTCCACTCAAATTCTCTAGTGAGAGGATTTAAGCTTTTCACGAAGCGAAATAGCTTATTATCAGATACTCGGTAATTTAAAAATGAAGTTGGGGAATTTTTAGAACCATTGTAGATGTTTAGGTACCAAGGGTCTGATGTTTTAGGTACTGAAAAATTTTCAGAATTAGAAATATTAGCATCATGTATAGCAGCAATAGGTACAGAACGTGAAAGACTGTCAGGTACAACGTTTTCAGAACCTTTGCGGTGTTTAATCTCAAAGTTGTAAGCAGAAAGTCTAACACCCCAGCGCGCTAATCGACCGGTAGGGTTGTTGAGATTTAAAAACCACTTTAGAGCAGAATGGTCGGTGTATACGGTAAATCTGCGACCGTTTTCTAAATAACATCGCCAATGTTCTATAGCGGTGAGATCTGCTAGCGCCTCACGCTCAGTAGCACTAAAGTTGCGTTCACGATCAGAAAGTGATTTGCTCATATAGGCTATAACTTTTTCTTCGCCATTTAGTGTCTGAGTTAGAACAGCACCAATGCCATAATCACTTGCATCAGTGTGAACATCAAAAGGTTCTGAATAGTCAGGACAAGCTAGAACAGGTGCGGAGATCAGGCATTCTTTTAGCTTCTTGAAGGCTTGATCAGCTTTACTACACCAAGAAAATGGAGGAGCTTTTTTTGCTTGGGAAGTAAGTTTGTTTAGGGGAGAAGCCAAAGAACTAAAATTAGGTATGAACCTTCGGTACCATGAAGCCGTACCTAAGAATCGTCGGAGTTCCTTCCGGTTAGTCGGAGTTGGATAATTTAAGATAGCTTGCACCTTTTCAGGATCTGCGTGTAGACCGTTAGCATCAACTACATAACCAAGATACTTCAGTTGTTGTCTGAAAAATTGACTTTTAGTGAAGTTTATAGTTAAGTTTGCAGTTTTTAGTTTATCTAGAACTCTTAGTAAAAGTGATATATGCTTTTCAAATGTTGGTGATACTATTATAATATCGTCGACAAACGCAAATACCATATGTTCAAATTCTGGACCATAAAATAAGGTGTCTACTAACCTCTGCTGCGTAGCAGGTGCATTGGTTAGCCCAAAAGGCATGCATTTAAATTGATAGGATCCGCGAGATGGAATATAGAAGCTAGTTTTGCATCTATCTTCTTCTTTAATTAAGATCTGCCAAAAACTCTTAGATAAATCTATACTAGTTAGATATTTAGCGTCGCGTAAGTTATCCAGGATTTCAGAGATGTAAGGCAAACTGTACGCATCCTTTTTAGTAAGCGCGTTCAACTTACGACTGTCTAGGCAGAATCGAAGTTCACCATTCTTTTTAGGAGTTAGGAGAACGGGTGAGGACCATGGACTATCACAAGGTTCAACAATGTCTTCCTTCACCATTTCGTCGAGTTGTTCAACTAAAAGTCGTTGTTTTTCAGGAGACATTCTATAATATCTCTGACGAACCGGGGCAGCATCACCAGTGTCAATGGTATGAGTGATCATAGATGTACGACCTAAACCTCTCTTTTCGTATGAATTTTCAAAAAATTGAGAAATAATGTTATCAGCTGTTACTTTTTGTACTGGACTAAGATGATCATACGAGCAAAGATGTTCAGACTCAGCGCTAGACAGTTCAGCTAACGAAGTTTCGTGCTTTTTAAACACAATGGAGTTTAAATTTTTAGGAAATAGGCCAAAAGTATTCCAGAAATCCATTCCTAGAATTAAGTCGTTTAAAATTTCAGGAACAACATGAGCTTTAATTATATGTAGCTGGTTTGCAAAGGAAATGGGTAAGTAGATATAACCGATAGATTTTAGTTTTTGTCCGTTTGCAGCAACGAACTGTAGATTTTCGATGCTATTAAGTTCAAATCCAGCGTTAGTTAGGCATTTATGAGAATTATTCCCTAGTATTGTAGCGGATGAACCAGAATCTAATAAACCCGATTTTAGCAAACCGTTGATTCCAATCACAGCATAAGGACGTGTAGTATTATTAAAGTTTTGGATTGAAGAGACAGAGTAGCAAGAAAAATATTTAGAAATAGTTTGTAACCATTCATCCCATTCAGACTTATTAAAGTTCTTATTAGTATTTAATGTATTTCTCTCTCCACAATCCAAACTCTCTAGTTTTTTGGAACAGTTCCCAGAGATTGACAATTAGGGCAGTCCGGATAGCGAACTTCCTTCTTTCCACATTTAAAACAAATAGGAAAGTGAGGTAACTTACACTCTTTTAGAGAATGTGTATTGTTTCTACATCTAGGGCAATATAATTTCACAGGTGCAGAAGTGACAGCAGAAACCGGTAAGTTCCTATTTTGGTTAGATAGTTCCGTTTTATTTGTAGGATTAACGTTGTATTTATAATTGTTTATATTGTGATTATTATATTTATTGTATCTATTGGGGTTAAAATTATAATGTTGTTTTTTATTGTAGGTACTATTAGAATAGCTACTGTGAGGAGTGCTATGTTTGTAGGCAAATTCAGGTGCGAGTGTATCTGAGTTAACTTTAGGAGGCTCATGAAATTGCATTAGTCGTGACTGTATAATTTCATAATTTCGGCAGACATTTTTAAGTGTATCTAGATCTTTTAATTCTGAGGATGCTGCTAGTGTACTTGCATAACAAGGACGGATGTTGTGTAGAATGATTTCTAGTTGTTCACTCTCAGATAGTGGATTATTCAAGCGAGAAAACATACCATGCATAATTGATAAATAAATAGTTATATTTTCATCCTCACCCTGAGTACGAGTGCGAATTTCAGACATCAGTCTATAGTCGTAGTCGCTATGGCTAAAGTCTTGTTTCAATAAAACAACTAGGTCATTCCAATCGTTAACTTTACATTTAGTGTAAAGATACCAGTGTAGCGCATCTTCAGTAAAAAATTCAAAAGCATATGACATTATTTTCGTAGGTGAGATGTTTCGTGATAGCATGAACTCATCCATCTGCTGAATAAATGATCGGACACAAGTCTTACCCGAAAACTTTATTTTATTTAGATCAGAAGTTAGGTTCCGATCACAGATCAGGACACGTTCAGGTTCCGAATTATTGGGAGGTAGTGTCTCTGTTGCTTCTGAAGGAGCATCAGGTTGTTGAGGACAACTTGTGGATCTTAAATTTAATATATCGTTATATTGAGATTTGTAGTTAGTGCGACATATTTTATAAAGTTCTTTACAGTCATCGGAAGGTGTTATTCTGTTAAGTCTATGATGAATGTGATGTAATACCGTTTCAGATCTAGTAAATAAATTTTTATCAAATTTGTGTTTAAGATTTGCTATATTGTTTTGAGTTTTAATTAAGGTATCCTTTACTGCTTTTAAATCTACATCCGGTTCTAAATGTGACTCTAATATATCCTCGGGAGGTAAAGTTGAAGCAATTTTAATAATTTGTTTACGAAGTTCTGCTACTGAGTCAGCAGGTGTACTACCGCGAACAGCTACTTCGTACTCGAGCTCAGCTTTTTGTAGCGAAAGATATTTTATACGGTATGCCATATTTATAAAAAAAATTAATAGAATTAATTAGGTGAGTGTTTTAAAAACAAAAATAAAATAATTAGAACAAAAGAACTAAAATACTAGATTGAAGTTATACAATAATCAGCTTAAAATTAATAAATACTAATTCCAGCGTGTATGTTAATCAAAATTTTATAGAAAAAATATTTAGGTTTTCTGTAATAGAAATATGAAAATTTATTTTTATTAGTAGATTAATTTAAACAATAGAAAAACAAAAAAATCAACATACACGGTGTAATTGTTAGTAAATAACTAAATGTTAAATTTAAAATTAACCGTCACCAATGATTACTACAAAATACTCAGAATCTAGTCAAAACCTACTCAGAACGTTGGGCGCCATTGTCGCGCTCGCGTTTTTGATTAGAGAAAAATACGCGTCGACAAAAAAAAAAAAAAGAAAGAGAAAGAAGAAGTGTGAGGAAAACTTTTATTTACTAAAAGACACTATTATATTAAAATTTTAGAATAATTTAATTAACAATTAGGCATTAGAATAAAAACCGCGGAGAGCAGGGTCGTAAGGTTTATATACTACACAGTATCCGAAAAGAATTCCGAAAAGTTCGTTAGTGCCACTGCCCTGTTTTGTTTGCTGCCGTGACGCCTTCCGTAGTGCCGCTCGGGATCGTTGCCGGTAGCCGGTACAGGTAGCAAGTACTGCAGACAGTGGTGCGAAGGACAGATCGAACGCACGAACGAAGGAGGGAAGGAAAGAACCCTGAAACCGAGTTATTGCGGAGTTTTAGAGGATTCCGTTTTTCAAACTTAGACTGCAACATTGATCATCTTTCTAGAAGGTATGGCTCAGCAGAACGGCAGGGGCGTTATAAAAGAATTGAGTAGTGATCAATGATGCAGTGAGTTATACAAAGAAAAAGTTACATTGTACAGTTACTTATAACGGTCAATTTAAACTAATACCGTTACTACAGAAAATTTAGCAAAATACATAAATAATTATCCTAAATTACACTAGAAATAAAAGATACTACAAGATTATCATTTTAGAACTACAAAATACACAGTTATTTAGCTAATACATTTTTTGAATAAAAACACTCACCCAAAGTCGGGGTAAATTCGTGGCACTTTTTTTGCACACACAGTTTTAATTTTATAATATGACTAAGATAGGTGATTAGATCTAGATAAGCAGATCTGATGATTTATTTTACTATTAAACCCTAGAAAAAACAATTTGAATAAAATTTTAATAGGATTAAAACTGTACGTTTTTGAAAGTAGGTAGTTAGTCAGAGTGCCGATGATTCTCCCGAACGTTAGGTGGCTCGCGAATGTATTCCGTTCAACGAAGTTATTAGAAATATTTTATGATTTGAATTTAGATAATTACTTTAATTTTATATTTATGATTTTTATGAGTTTTATATTTAATTATAATAGTTTAGTGTAGTATTAGGATAAATTTGTTTAATGTAAAAATAATATAATGTAAGTAGGTAATCAACGTTAGGTATGTAGTTTTTATTTTGTAATTAGTTTTTTTAAAATATGTTTTTAGTTTTTGTTTAGATTTTAGATAATTATTTTTTTAATAAACAAATGTAATGAATAAGTTTATTTTTATTTAGATACTTTAAGATATTTTTTTTTTCGTATAGCAACTTGACAGTTAAGTTGCAACTTTTTTTAAAATTTGAAGCCACTATGAAACATCAGTGTTACAGTATATCTACCAGTTGTCCGTCACCCATAAAACAAGTATTAAGTTACTTACTTTGGGGATGGACGACCGTGTGTGTAAATGTCCCATATATTTATTATTTCTTTGTGTATCCTAAATAATGCAGCATTTTATTACCCCGTTCCCGAAGAAAACCTAGATTTTTTTATCCTATATATTACTCTGGGTATAAGCTTTGATTGTACTACATTTCATCAATATCGGTCCAGCGGATTAGCCGTGAAATATGTGACAGCCAGACTTTCGCATTCAGAATATTAGTATGAATTCCTATATTCTAACATTTACTATTTTTAATCAGCCTTTTACTTTCACACTATACTATTTTACCATAGTATATTTTACTGTTAATTTACTTTTGCTTAAATTTTACTTTACTTTTATTTAATCATTACTTTTCTTTTAATTTAATTCCTTTGACTGGCATGTCAGCGCAGTTGGTGGTCACCCCGCCTTTAGCTCCGTGTTTTAGGATTTCGATTCTCGTTGTGGCCCAACATTTTCTATAAAAAAATTGTTTGTTCTTCGAATCTGGGTATATATTTGTATTTAAGTATGTATATTAAGAAGTAAGAGCTGTGATAGCCCAGCGGTGCGAGTCTTTCAAGGGGGTCACGAGTTCAAACCCGGGCAGGCACCAATGAGTTTTTCTATTAAAACTTATTGATAATTGCAATTTATCACACGCTTTTCGGTGAAGGAAAACATCGTGAGGAAACCTGCATATCTCTAGAAATTTCTGGAGATATATATAACCTACCAATCCACATCGGAGCAGCGTGTTAGATCTTAGCTCCAACCCTTCTCTCCATAAACGGAGAGAGGCGGCCTATTCCCAGAAGTGGGATTGTAATAGGCCGCTACTTTACTATGTATATTAAATTATATATGTATTACATTTACCAGTTGTCTGTCACCCATAACACCAGTATTAAGTTACTTTGGGGACGATTTGATTTTTATTTAAAAAATCACTTTTGTTTTACTCTTACTTTACTTTTGCATTACTTTACTCTACTTTAACTATTGTATTTTATTATGTTTTTTTCTTTTACAGTATAATTGGACTGTACACGACATTCGTGTTCTTGGCGTCGCGTGTCCTGCGTGGGTTCTTCTCTGGCATCTACACGAAGATTATGTTTGACGACCTACCTAATGTCGATCGCGTGTTACAACTATGCCTAGACATATACTTGGTATGTGTTATTGAGTTAGCTATAATAAACTATGGTATTTTGTGTAAAAAGGTCATTAAACCTGTCTTAATGTGTGGATCAGAATGTTGGGTAATAAAAGAAAACGGATGAAAGAAAGGTGCATGCACATGTGATGGGAATGTTAAGATGGATGTGTGGTGTGACAAGATTTCATTAAAGTAAAGTAGCGGCCTGTTACAATCCCACTGCTGGGAATAGGCCTCCTCTCTCCGTTTCTGGAGAGAAGGGTTGGAGCTAAGACCTACCACGCTGCTCCAATGCGGATTAGTAGGTTACACATATCTCCAGAATTCTTTAGAGATATGCAGGTTTCCTCACGATGTTTTCCTTCACCGAAAAGCGAGTGATAAGTGATAGCTATTATCAATTAGACACATGAGTTTTAATAGAAAAATTCATTGGTGCCTGCCCGGGTTTGAACTCGTGTTCCCCTCGAAAGAGTCGCACGGTCTCACCGCTGGGCTATCACAGCTAAAGATTTCATTGATTTATTGTTAATTACTACCATTAAAGTTGCCACTAGCTAGTACAACATATAAAACCTAAGAAAAGGAGAGGGAGAAAAACACTGCAATAAAAAAAAACAAATTAAGGGCAAAATTTAAGAAAATTTTATTTCCATAATAAAAAAGACATTGTTGAGAATTTGAGTTGGCTAAATTATCCGTTGGCGCTGTGTGTAGTGACTCTGCCTCCAGCTCCGCGGGTCGCGGGTTCGATTCCCGCCGATGGACAACATTTTCTATAAACTAATTGTTGGTTCTTCAAGCCTGAGTGTGTATTTGTATTTAAGTATGTATTTAAACTTATATATTAGTATATCTACCAGTTGTCCGTCACCCATAACACAAGTATTAAGTTACTTACTTTGGGAACGGACGACCGTGTGTGTAAATGTACTTACGTATACGTTACTTACTAACTGACCCGACAAACGTTGTTTTCCTATATAAATAACTACAGATTTGACTTGACTTTGAACATCGTGAACAAAGAAAAACTTTGATAGGTTGATAATAGATGCCTTTTTTCAATGTCACCGTACTCCTGTAGCATTAATAGGATATAGCCTATATGTAATCCCGGTGTATAATGAATAATTGTGCTAAATTTAATCGATATTAGTTCAGCGGATTAGCCGTGAAAGAGGAACAAACATACATTCTCACAAATTTTAGTAGAACACAGGCACATGAAATAAAATTGTTTTCATCAAAATGAGTTGCACAGAGGAGTACGTAATAAAAAACTGTATCTTGCACTCAACCTGAAATAATTATGGCTTAAAAACAATATATTTTTTGGCTCACAAACTTTCACATTTTTAGTATTAGTAGGACACAGGCACATGAAATAAAAAAAATTACGTCAAAATGAGTTGCACAGCGGAGTACATAATAAAAAACTGTATCTTGCACTTAACCTGAAATAATTATGGCTTAAAAGCAATATATTATGTGTGTTTGGTTGACAAATAAATATTCTAAAGGTGCAAATTTTTTTAGGTGCGCGAAGCTTTGGAGTTGTCTCTAGAAGAAGACTTGTTCGCGAAACTTGTGTTCTTGTATCGGTCGCCAGAGACTATGATCAAATGGACCCGGCCGAAGGAAGACGACAGTCAAGAACAGCGGGCACTGCCGGCACCGCAATGAACGACATCGAAACTTTTACTGGATATAAACTAAAGATAACTGAAGTAATGCCACAGTTTTATATAATTTATTGCATTATTAAAACGGGAAATTGTCGTTGGCTATTGAACGTAACACCCTAAGTACGACTATATGTGTGCGCGTTCTGTATTTTCATAAAATTACTTCTAAACCCTAATATTGAACTATTACCACTGTAAATCTGGTCTATTTTTGGAAAATTATAAAAAATAATTTCCAAATATCACTAAATTTAACAAAAAGTTAATAATTTATTGCCTTACTATAACGTGATTATTTATAAGTATAGTTGGCTATTAAAGGCAATAAATAAGGCTCTTACGACGTACTACATTTGTACACATTCGGTAATTTGGTCTATTTTTAGACAATTATAAAAATTAATTTCCAAATAGCAAAAATTCAACAGAAAGTTAATAATTTATTGCCTTATTAAAACGTGATTATTTATAAGAATTGTTGGCTATTAAAGGCAATAAATAAGGCTCTGACGACGTACTACATTTGTACACATTCGGTAATTTGGTCTATTTTTGATAAATTATAAAAATAATATCAAAATAGCAAAATACAACAGAAGGTTAATAATTTATTGCCGTATTAAAACGTGATCGATTTATAGTAATTGTCCTGGGCTGTTAAAGGTAATATATAAGGCTCTTACGATTGTACACATTCGGTAATTTGGTTTATTTTTAGTAAATTATAAAAAATAATTTCCAAATAGCAATAAATTCAACAGAAGGTTAATAATTTACTGCCTTATTTAAACGTCATCATTTATAAGAATTGTCGTTGGCTATTAAAGGTAATAAATAAGGCTCTTACGACGTACTTCATTTGTACACATTCGGTAATTTGGTCTATTTTTGATAAATAATATCCAAATAGCAAAAATTCAACAGAAGGTTAATAATTTATTGCCTTATTAAAACGTGATCGATTTATAGTAATTGTCCTGGGCTATTAAAGGTAATATATAAGGCTCTTACGATTGTACACATTCGGTAATTTGGTTTATTTTTGTAAATTATAAAAAATAATTTCCAAATAGCAGTAAATTCAACAGAAGGTTAATAATTTATTGCCTTATTAAAACGTGATCATTTATAAGAATTGTCGTAGACTATTAAAGGTAATAAATAAGGCTCTTACGACGTACTTCATTTGTACACATTCGGTAATTTGGTCTATTTTTGATAAATAATATCCAAATAGCAAAAATTTAACAGAAGGTTAATAATTTATTGCCGTATTAAAACGTGATCGATTTATAGGAATTGTCCTGGGCTGTTAAAGGTATTATATAAGGCTCTTACGATTGTACACATTCAGTAATTTGGTTTATTTTTAGTAAATTATAAAAAATAATTTCCAAATAGTAAATTCAACAGAACGTTAATAATTTATTGCCTTATTTAAACGTGATCATTTAATAGTATTGTCGTTGGCTATTAAAGGTAATAAATAAGGCTCTTATCCCGACTGCATTTGTACACATTCAGTATCTTCATTAAATTACTTCTATAACCTAATATTGAACTATTGCAACTATAAATTTGATCATTTTTTTGATAAATGAGAGTTCCATGACACCAATTTTCTTTATATAAAGTTTATTTTATTTTATTATGGATTAAAGCTGGGATTTCATTGATTCCATAATATCGCTCGCCTACTGCAAAAGTATTTTAATTGTACTTTTCTCGATTTTTAGTGTTCTATTTACTTATTTTGTTATACATAAAACTCAAGACACAAACTGCGTTAAAATCGAGTTAAACTGAGGCCATCTTGGACGTTATACCTAATTCGATCAGAACAAAGTCAGAAGAGTTGCTAGAGTAATAGATTCATAAGTTGTACAGTAAAACAATATTTACTTAACATAAGATTAACCACGGCGCTTGAGCGTTGCGATACTTGAATAATGGCGTATTAAATCTTCGTGATTTTTATTTATGTATGAATAAACTACGATTTCTGCCTGCTAGTTATATATGTATTTATCATAGCACTATAGCCTTTTGCCAGCACGTGGTCATTCAATTAGTACTTAATAAATTTAATGTTTGAAGCTAGAACGCTGTAGTATTTACGCTCTCTATACCTGAAAATAATACTTTATACATTTGATTAATAATTCATTCAGTGTTTCCTTAGTACATTATATTATTTATCGATAAATTATTGGTGAGGTTTAATTATAATCTTTGATTATTGGCAAACAAGTGAGAACACTGAATAACGAAGTTAAATTCAATAGGAATTATTATTTATCAGACTATTATATCATATTATAATACATTTTCTTTTATTTTAAGTATACATTCTTAAATGTATAAGTGTATAAAATAAAGCCATTTTGAACTCGTCCATTGTAAGATTATTTATTTATTACAACTATATTTAATACGATATATGTTCTATAATTAAGTTGGTTATCATAACTTTATATGACAAAGTATAGTATAGGTGTTGCCGTTTCTTTCTTTATAATATATATATTGTCGTTGTATTCTATATATTTTATAAATGTTATATGCATTGCAACCAGATATATCATATTACGTATACCTCGATGTGTAAACTTGAATGCATTTTTGATATTTTATAATTTATTGAATTATTAAGTACAAGAATTATGTGTACATTTTGTAATGTGATTGTTACATGTAAGCTGCATTTAATGTTGTCGTTTGTGATAAAATAAAACTCTTATTTAAATATTAGTAATTTTATTTTCGAAACATTTTTCTTAATCTTATACAAAAATTGTTATTAGCAACAGTGTGATTAATTTACCACCATAAGTCTAGGGGCAATATTCATAGACATTAGCTCCTGGAATAGCAATTTTGCAGCATACGGTAAGCGGATTTGAGAAATTTGAGTTTTGTTTTTACAACCCTTGCATTCAAAAGTATTGTTTCGTAAATTTGCAATCGCTATTAAGCCACAGAAGTTGCAAACGTGAATACGGTAAGGGTCAGAAACTTCAAAAAGACGTTCTCTTAAGAATTGCGCTGCTCCATGAGCTATCTGACAATCGCGTTCCATTTCGCCGAAACGTAAACCACCATCACGAGCTCTTCCTTCCATAGGCTGTCTCACCAATATTTGAACAGGACCCCTTGCCCTAGAGTGAATTTTGTCGTCCACCATATGCTTCAAACGTTGATAATATGTAGGGCCCAAAAACACTTGCGCATTAATTTTCCTCCCTGTGTGTCCATTGTACATAACTTCATTTCCTCTTAAATGATACCCATACTCTTGAAGTAGGGATGAAATCTTTTGCACGTTTACAGCATCGTTAAATGGTGTAGCATCACCGATTTCTCCTTTATTAGAAGAAACTTTTCCTTGAATACATTCAATCAAGTGACCAATCGTCATTCGAGATGGTATAGCATGAGGATTGATTATAATATCAGGAGTTATTCCCTCACAAGTGAATGGCATGTCCTCTTGCCTATACTGTATTCCGCAAGTTCCCTTTTGTCCATGACGGGACGCGAACTTATCACCTATTTGTGGAATACGTACAGATCTCACACGTATCTTGCAAAACTTGTAGCCTTCGCTATTCAACGTAAGCATAACTTGATCGACTATACCAGTTTCACTATTTCGTAGGAATGTTGAAGCATCACGTTTGCTGTAGCGTTTAGTTGTTCCTTCCAGCTCATCATCGTTTTCTGGTAGTGTAATTGTTTTACCAATAACAACATCATCTCCTGAAACTCTTATACCAGGAGCGATAATACCATCATCATCCAGTTTGTCATAAAGAGCATTTCGCATTCCTTGACAGGTTTGCCTTGTTGGCTTCTCAAATTGTTCTTCTTGGTCACCAATTCTTTTAGATTCTGAATCTTTATATGAACGATAAAACACTGATCTGAAGAAGCCTCTCTCTACTGCAGAAGCATTCAAGATAACACTGTCTTCTTGATTGTAGCCAGTGTAACACAGAATGGCAACAATAGAATTAATTCCCGCAGGTAATTCTCTAAAACGCAAGTACTCCATTGATCTTGTTGTAACCAAAGGTTTGTGTGGATAGTAGAGAACATGAGCTAGTGTATCCATTCTAACATGATAGTTTGTGATATAAACACCCATAGCCTGTTTGCCCATAGCACTTTGATATGTATTTCTGGGACTTTGGTTATGATCGGGGAATGGTATGATGGATGCACAGACTCCCAAAATCATAGCAGGGTGAATTTCACAGTGGGTGTATGTGGTACAGTATGCATATTCCTTAACTTGGGCTAAATCATCAGGGCTCATAGCAATCATAACAGTTTCCTCTTCTAGAGTGTCTATATATTCAACAACACCACTAGCCACCAAATTCTGCCATCCATAATTATTATAATCCCTTTCTTTAAGTTGGTCAATGTGTTTTTTCTTCAATAATAGAGCTCCATTTTCCACAATAAGGAGAGGCCTACATATTCTACCTGCGTCAGTGTAGATTCTTATTTCTCTGTCTCTAATATCTCGAATCATACTGACCTCAGAAACAATTATGTCCATTTGTCGTCTCAGTTTTCGTAACGTAGCCATAAGTTGCTCAGGATCTCTATGAATACCCACCCAACAACCATTCACAAATATTTTAGTTGCATCTGCAATAGCTGAGGGTGCTATTTCTTCCAAGTTTTCCATGGACCATTCCTCTAAAAACTCTAATATTGGTGATGGCTGACTTCCAACAGAAATATAGGCCATTAAAGCCAAATTCTTAACTAAGCCTACAGCCGCTCCTTCAGGAGTTTCTGCAGGACAAATCATACCCCATAAAGTATTATGCAATTGACGAGGTTTGGCCAATTTCCCATCACGTCCAATTGGTGAATTAACACGTCGTAAATGAGATAAAGTGGAAGCAAAAGTCAATCTATTCAATACTTGAGATACGCCTGCTCTTGCTTGATGGGCTTTCTTCTGATCACCCCAGTTTCCTGTGGCCAAGGAATATCTGAGTCCATCTGTTATAATTTTGGTTTTAATAGCTAATTCAAGATTGAAGTCTTTGCCTTTGTCAATAAATTTCTGTGCATACATCCTCACTTCTTTCAGCAAATTTTTAAAAAGCCCTCTAAACAGAAAAGCTAAGAGTGGCCCAGCTAAATCAAGTCTCTTATTGCCATAGTGATCTCTGTCATCAAGTTCACGACGGCCTAATGCAGCTAAGAGTAGCCTGTGTACCATATATCCCAAAAAGTATGCTTTTTTTGTTTCACAGAAGTCAGATACACCAACATGTGGCAACATTTCTTTTTGTAAAATTTCTCTTGCATATTTTATACGTCTTTCCTTAGTGACACCAGGCCGAGCTCCCCTAGCACCTATAAAGCTGAGGGCAACACCTTGTTCCTGTATCACAAATGCCTCATCTAATGAAGGTTTCACCATTTCCATCATCTCTGGATCATCAAAGTCATAAATAATATGTTCCAAAATATCTCTGTCAGCAACAAATCCCAAAGCTCTAAATACAATCATAATGGGTATTTCTTGTTTAATATATGGTACAATTGCAACAATTCTCTGGCCAATTGCAGACTTTTTAATACTTTGTCCACCTCTAGCCATCATATTAACCCACAAAGTTGAAGTTGGACGTGAGCTATGTTCGAGACAAGATCGAATCTCGGTTTTATAGGCATATTTGCCACCTTGCATACTGAATACATATACTGTATTAGTAGCCATCTTTTCTTGAGCAATCAAAACTTTTTCTGACCCATTGATAATAAAATATCCACCAGGATCTAAAGGACATTCATTTAACTCAGTCAGATCACGATCAGTTAAATTGCTTAGAAGGCAATATGTAGACCTGAGCATGATTGGAATTTTACCAATAAAAGTTTTTTGATGCTGAGTTTCAATAGGATCTTCATTCTCTTTTACAATAGTTTTTGTTATGTCTACATAAAGAGGAGCAGAATATGTTAAATTACGCAGACGAGCTTCATTCGGCATCATTGGCGATGGGGCACCATCTTTTTCCCAATGTGTAGGTTTTGAGAGATATATTTGGTCGAACTTCAAATGATATTTAGGTGGAACTTCAATTTCCCCCGATGAGTGCTGTGCTTCGGCTTGCAACTCTATAGGTGGAGAATCTTCTACAATACGTTGCACCGACATTTGTATGAACTCATCGAAACTATCAAGTTGTTGCCTAACCAATCCCTTCTCATCGAAATACGCGTTGATAACAATCCAGCAGGCTTCCTGCCAGAGTTCAGATGAAATTTCTTCAACTTCTTCTTCCTCATACTGGTCATCTTCTGTATCATACATGTTAAAAGTGGTATCTGTATATTGTTCGAACGATGGTTCACAGCAATTTTAATTGAGATACATTAAATTCGATTGATAATAAACAATCTCATCAATATCAATTTTAGATTCAATGTACAGAGCAAAATTTCGACAGTCAGCGTTGGACAAATGTGGAATAGGAAATTTATGAAATTAAATTGACAATGACAAGCAAGCTAAAACAATATGGCGAAATAGCACACATCCAAAGACAAAGTGCAACTATTAAAATTCTTTTAAATAAACCATAAACTATAGACATCTTAATATGTACATAATTATGTACGTAATTCTAATAAATAACGTTATTAATTGTTGCGGAGGCTAAGTTAAAAAGTAAAGTGCCAATACTATCAAATTTCAAATCAGTTTGGTATAAGTATACCGATGTATAGACATAATTATTTCCATTTCTCCATTTCATATTTCTCTTAACTTTGGCAATATTAAATTTTATAAAATGATTATAGGTACCTACCTCAAATATAATAACGTAGTATGTATACGATGTTTGCAACCAAACTTATCAGTCTACCAGCGCTACTGTAAAAATTAAACGAACAAGGTTTTACAAAATTAATTTCTACAACTGAATTAATACCAGAAAGTACAAAACGTTCTAACGCTTGTTGTCGAGAAGTTCGAGAACCAACCGATCGAACTAATACCGACTCGAGTGATACTGATATGTAAGGAACAATAGTAAATAAAAAATATTGGATAGCCTCAGCGCCAAGTTCTGCTTTATTCTATTTGTCTAACACGTTTCTGTATAAGGCAAAAATAGGTTCGCTTTATATAAATGCAGTACTCTGCCACTTAGATGATCAGTATCCTCGACTCCACTCTTAAACTATTTCATCTCTTTCGGTATGAAAAAGGCCATATGACATCTGATATTTCGACCAAAATATAATTTAACTCACTTGTTTGTTCCAAGTGATTCAACACAGGTATAGTGCGCGGTAGTAAATAATGCACATCGAGGCTCAGAGAGAGAAATCGGCTAGATTCTCCTTCATAGAGCATTGTGTTTGTCGCACAGACTGACGAACCAGTGTGTGACAGTGACAGCGCTCTAAGAAACCAAATTGGCGAGCTGTTTCGTTCTAAGTTCTCGATTTGCGTTATTTATTGCCGGATACTATACATGTTATTATTATAATTTATACAACTGTATGTTGATTAAAAATGACATTTCATTTTATTAGGATGAAAAATAAGCTCCAGGCAAATTAAAATTACATAACGAAGGTTAAATGTGAATGAATTTAAATAGTATATCGTTTATCTTGTATTAAAGTTGTAATAGGTGCATAGCACAAGATAAATTGCAGCTTTATATAATACAAATTGTTATGACAATACGCAGAAAAAGATGTTGCTGGTATTGTTACAAATAATTAAAATACCATTTAACGATTATTTAATTTTTTAATATTTGTAAAATGTATATTTATTAGAAAGAATTTTAATATTTTAGGAAGTTATTCCTACTGATACTAATAGATTATACCTGCAATGCTAATAGTTTTAAAATTTACTTTTATTCGTTATTTATACTCAAGGAACGGAATTGAATCGTAAAAGTTTTATAACATCCCTAATCTCGCTTTTTTTACGATTCTTTTTTCGTAATGTTTTGTTGAAGATTACATTAGATTACAATTATGATTCATTTATGTTTTTCGTTTAGATTTCAGTTCTCTTAGTAAAATAAGAATTAATTTTATTTAATATGGATTCTTCAAGAAGAAGTACTTCTGAGGAGCAACGGTGTATCCTAGGCTTGCAAGATTTGAAATTATCCAACAAAGACGACAATGATACTGAGCAAGCGCACTCTGCCTCAACTTCCAATATTAGTACTCAAGCAAAACCTAGACCCGTTGGTGCAATAGAGAGTTTCACTCTGGAAAATGCGCCTGTTAATCGCCAGGATTATAGTTTTTACGAAAGATCTAATGTAATAGCTTCTTCAAAATTCGCAACTCCTAAACGAGTAGAGACTATAGCGTCAATCAATAAACGTGATATTAACACTGCTGCGCTTCCGGTCAGTCCATCGCGATCTATAGATTCTATTTCACAGAGATCGCTTAGTTACCAGACCGAAGATTTGTATGAAATACCAGGAAATACAAATCCCCAGTATCCACCGCCAGTTTACGAAAACATAGATTATTACGGTGAACAGCAATTAACGCAGCCGCCCTACTACCACCAGCTGTATCAAAGTTCACCTCTAGTAAACGACGGATACTACAACACACGGTACAGTAAAGCGCAACCGCAGGTGCCTGTTAATAACAAAGCTAAATTAAATCCAGTACTTTATGAGAATATGCTTTGTTCTGAGAATGATAAAAAGAACGATTATAAAGTGCCAACTAGCCAGGACCAACAATATATACAGCAAGGCTCTGTTCCAGGACCACAAGTACCAAATAATATTATAAACAGAAACACTTCTCAAAAATTGCTCAATGATAAAAACAAAACAGACAAAGTTCCCTTACCACCCCCATATATACCTACTTCAGATAACTCCAGCAGTGATTATACAGTTATGAAATCAGCACCTCCAAAATACACTGATGTCAGTGCCCTTTTGAAAAACAATAACTCTGTAAGTTTTGATGACAAAGTAGTTACAATTCCTTCAACAGCTATTTATGCTTCTATTGCACCAAGTGCTCAGAGACCGAAGGCAAATATTGCTACTGAGGTTCAGGGCACTGTTATTGCTCCAAAATTTTTTCATCCTAAACCACCAGTGGGTAATGGATTAGGTAAATTAAAACCTGTCACTGTTAATGGCAACTATGTATCCAATCCTAAGCCAATTCCTAATAGAATGCAAATTGTAGAAGATACTAATGGCTCTGATTATGTTTGCATGACTGGCGGGTCTCCGGCTGCAGCTGTAGCTGCTGCTAACAAGGACAATGTGTCCTTAGCTTCAGAATCAATTAGCTCACGTAACATGGTTTCTGGGTTGACTTCAATGTGTTCACCTGTTCAGTCTCCTGCACCTAGTCCTACACCTAGCTCAGTGTCACAATTGTCTGGAGGCTCACGAGGTTCTGGAGGGCGAGGGAAGAGTCTTCTACCTTATAGTATCACCCCTCCACGACCCCCAGGACCTAGTGAAGCACAGCGTAAAATAGAAGAGTTAACCAGGCAACTTGAAGAAGAAATGGAGAGACAGGATGAAGAAGGGGAATATTTTGGTAAATTGAAATTATTTATTAGGTGTGCAATGCCTCTAAAAATGCTAATATTAACTTATTCAATAATCCAAAAACAAATTAATTTTTGTTACATATTTTGAAACTTGTTTCTAAGTTGATATCTTAATAGCAAAATATGATTGTTCTTAATCATTCTTAATCATAGGTAATGAATACTGTAATTTAAAATATTGTGCAAAAAATATTCTATAATATTGTTATTTGTTTTCATTCAAGGTATTTGTCACACATGCGGGGCAGGAGTAACTGGTGCTGGCCAAGCATGTCAAGCAATGGGAAATCTGTACCATACAAACTGTTTTATATGTTGTTCATGTGGCAGGGCTTTAAGAGGAAAAGCCTTCTATAATGTGCATGGAAAAGTATATTGTGAAGAAGATTACTTAGTAAGTGGATATTTATGATTTTTATCACTACTTTCTCATTATTAACAATTCACTGTGAACTGACCATAAGGACAACTAACTTAATACAATGCAATGGGTATAATTTTTTAATATTGTTTGTTTGTTTCTTTTTTACTTTAGGCCAAAGGCTTTTTTTAGACATAATCCCAGAGATCTTTATATAATTTTTGTTACAGGGTGAATTTGTTAAATTAATAATTTTAAGACGTCAATTACATGAGATATTGCTCAATAGCAGACTTTTTTATATTAATATTATTTCTTTAAAAATTATTTTCTATTTCAGTACTCTGGTTTTCAACAAACAGCAGAGAAATGTGCAATATGTGGACATTTAATCATGGAAATGGTAAGTCTTTATACAACCATTTAGTTCCTCATACATTACTATAAGAAAATCACAATTGAGTCAATTAGGGAATTGAGTAAGAAACACATGCCTTGATTTACTTAGTCAAATTGGCAAATATTGCTATTGTATAAATAGTATCTTTTCTTAACCACCATCACCTTCCATGAATGTGCAATTATACAAAAGCAATGTGCTCAATCCTTTCATAACCCTTCAGACGCCGCAATGACTAATATAAGTCATACCATCAACCCTCCACTACAAGTTGCCCTAAGCCGCGGTCACCGGCCTCTCAAGAGGCACCCTTAGAACGACGTTCCCTGCTTTAAGTAGAGCTTCTGCGCTCTACTCTCTGCATTTCGCAGCCTTGGCGATGCTTCTGCGCTCACCCATCCCGCCCGGTGACCCTGTAAAAGCCATTAGGGCTAACAGCATACAGTCAGTTCGAGAAAAAACAATTCTTTTAGAAGGAGAAAAATTATAGATAGGTAATATAAAATTTTTCGATTTCATAGTTAGCCTCAATTATGTATACAAATACAAATAATAATATTAATTTTATTTTTAATTGTTTTTAGACAAATATCTGGTTATCAATTTAATTGAATTTAAAATGGATATTGATGATTTAGTTCACTGATGCAATATTACAGATTTTACAAGCTATGGGGAAGTCTTATCATCCTGGCTGTTTCCGTTGCTGTATTTGCAATGAGTGCTTGGATGGAGTACCCTTCACTGTTGATGTTGATAATAAGATATACTGTGTCAATGACTATCATCGCATGTTCGCTCCAAAATGTGCAAGTTGTGGTAAAGGTTAGAAAGACTATTTCTATTCAATTAATTCCTTTTTTTAAATATGTCATATATTATAAAAAATAAATAATTATACTATATAAAGATACTTATATAAAGATGAAGATATGATTATTATATATTGTCTAAAAAGGATCACCCTAAACACTGTCTTCAGAAAAACTTTTGTATGTTTGTTTGTTTGTTTGTTTGTTTGTTTGTTTGTTTGTTTGTTTGTAATCTCTTTATTGCATGTGTTAATGCAATGGCGGGCTTATTCCGTAATCGGAATCTCTTCCAGCCAACCACTTTAATTTTTATACAGGGTCTAATAAAAATTTATAACTAATTAAAAAAATTAAAATTAAAATAAAACTTAAAATACAGAAAACTTAAATTAAGAAACGAAAATAGAATTAAAAGTAATATGAAATAATAAAATAAAATTATAGTACATATAATAAATATAATAAAATAATAAATAGAATAAAATATATTTATTATCATATATTAATATCGGCTGAGAATTTTTGTTTAATGTTTTGTTTAAATGAAGATATTGTTTTTAATTTACGAAAGGAAACGGGCAGTTTATTCCATAGTTTAACAGCTTGTGAAGTGAATGAATCGGCATACGTTTGAGAAACACATTCTGGGGAGGCAAGGGAGAGATTATTTGTAGATCTTAGACGCTGACCACTTCTTTTTTGTATGTTTTATAGTTATTAATGCACATAAGGGACTTTTAATTGCCTTTTCATTAAAAGTTTAAATTCATTGAACATTAAAAATGATAGCACCAATGGTCTGGTAAAATCAGCAAATAAAAGTTTTTTCAAGGACACAAATGACCATTTTAAAGTTTTATTTTAACATAAAATAAAATTTTTTTTTGGGTTACCCTCTAGGTATAACCCCAGTAGAAGGAACTGACGAGACAGTTCGAGTAGTGTCCATGGATCGAGACTTTCATGTGGACTGCTACATGTGCTGCGTGTGTGGTATGCAGCTCACTGATGAGCCTGATAAACGCTGCTATCCCCTAGCAGGTATGTAATTAAGGTCCATGATAATAAAACTGTTGGTAAATAACATTGTCATAGGTTAACATAAACAAAATATAAGATTGTTATAATCAAAACCAAAGAATAGTTGTTTTTTCAGTATACTAAGTTTAGTAGAACATAGTCATCAAGTCAGATGACTTGACTGTAAATTAGTGATTTACTATCTCACTGATGACTAAACACCTCTATCTTTGGAGGCCTTCTCATCAAAGTGAGGCAACAATGATTATAGAAATAAAATTTGCTTAACTGATATGTATAATTCAATTTATAATCATGCTATTTATATTTTATAGTGAATGGAAATATTGTGATGAAACCTTCATTTCATAAATTTATTTGACGAAAGAATTAAATTTTTTATATATAATACTTGAATTCAACATTAAATCTCACATTAATAAAAAGAAAGTATCTGAGCAGTAGCAGATAACAATGACAAAATGTCATTATTAAATCATTATTTTATTTGAATTCTCAAGTACTCGTCAAAGTTCATTTGATAATATTATATAGTATATTGATATTGGAATTTTCTTCTTTTAGGTAAATTAATGTGTCGCTCGTGTCATCTTGCTACCATAGGTGCTGCCACAGGTCCTGGCATGCCACCTGCACCACACCTTTCTCCAGCTTCTTACCAATATATGGGCTAAAGGACAAATCAGACATTCAAGCAGTTAATGTACGTTTAAATCTGTGATGAGGGTAGTTGTAACTATGGAGATATCATATTACAACAATACCTGTTCACAAAATTGTTACACTGTTTGCTACACATACTTCTCTTGAAGTACAATTTTTAAGCATGAGAAAAAAAGGTTTAAAAGTGTGCTAGATATTACTGCTAATAGTTTATGCATATCAGACATACAACATCCTATATAGGTTACATTAAGCACTAATAACAGGCTAAGCAACTAAAATTAAAATACAAGAAAAAATTTGCAGAGAAAAGTTACTTTATTATAATACCCAATAGTGTGATTCTATCTATCTAATAACTGCTCAAATAACTTTGATATTTTATTTGAATTTATTGGCATATCTCTGAGGGATTGTACTGCATCTTTTCCTTAGGTAATGAATTACATCTTATCCTTAGATAATGGATTACATTTGTAACTGAGATAATAGTTTGCATCTCTTTCTGAGTTAATGGGTTGTGTCTATTCCTGACATAACTAAGCTAGTATTATTTTTGGCCTTGTGAGATGTACAATTGGGGGCACTGATATGTATCAGTGCTTAGAATAGCAAGATTGCTTATTTCTTAAATGTACTGATTGCTATACAAAGAAAGTTTAAGTTCAGGATTGTACAATTAAATTCATATTGACAATAATTGGGTACTTAGAGTACGACCATTACAGCACACATTAAAGCTCGTGCAAATAGAGAATATGAATAATAAGTTCTATAAATGGGTAAAAGGTACATATTTGTGATACAAAATAATAAATTGTAGAAAAAGAGGAATTTATGTTGTTTGTAAGTGTACTATATAAATGGATAGTTCTTTTAGGAATGTTTGTTGATGCATGGATGGTTTATATTTATTGTAAGTCTATGTACTTTTTGTAATTCAACTTTGTATTTGTATAGATTGATCAAATACTATATTTTAAATAAAGTTCAAATTGTCAAGATTCTATTTAATTAAGTTTTTTCACCAAAACCATAAAAAAAATGTAGAACTATTGTACTGGAAAACAATTCTAGCTGTGCCACAATGATACCAGTTACTGGTATGGTATTTGTATTTTATTCTGACAAAATATTGTGCTCAATATCTCACAGGTAATTTGATGTAACAAAAAACTTGATGACTTTTTGCATGATGTGAATTGTATAGCTTTAATATTAGGTATCATTTGACAAACTGGTTTATACTGTCTAAGTGGAAAAAGGATTAAAACTGGTGTAATAATTAAAAATGTTTCTATAGTGATATGTGAATGATTATTAAACTTTGTAGAGTATAGAAAATAGAATAATTTTTTGTATTATGATTATTATGAAGAGATCGATATAATCAAGTGTAATTTAATGGAGCCAGAAATGGTTTTTGCCTACATTTTTTGTGATATAACAATAGTGGGGTTATTGGTCTACTTTGAACAAATAGGGTTATAAAAACGAAAGCAGTACTTTTATTTAAGAGCTCAAATGATTTTTTAATTGTAGGAAATTTTTTTTACGTCTTGTTTCAATCAGGCAAACAGTAAACCATTTATTTTATTTTCCTTTTTTTTTGATGCATTTATTAACTTTATTGTCTTACAAAAAGACAGCACATCTGGCTCTATTAATAGCATCATTGTAAACATTCCAGTAATGTGCTGTCATGATTTGTAGGTACTTAATGTAGATTATATCTGTACATTTTGATGATGGAAATGTAATAAACATAATTTTCTTCGAAATAAAAAAATTGTTAAACAATACTTTTGTATTTGTATATTTTTAAAATAAATAATTAAAGTTTTTACAGAATAAAAATTAATAGAATTTCCAGTTATCTATTAACAAAACAAATAATGGGATATTTTAAAACCCAATGGAAATTACAATATATGTACATTACATTTTCTTTACTTTATTTTTTATATTCCTCATTTCTGATTTATATCTTCTCATTTCATCCATAACTTGAGTTTTTTTCTCTTGTAATTGGGTTTGGTAATGTTGTTTGCTTTCCTGGAATCTGTCTTGTATGTTATCCTTCTTTTCTTGCAGCATTTCCTTAATCTTTTCTCTAGAAGGCACAGGTTTAATCCAACCTATTGCTGTCAACCTCCTTATAGCATATGTGGTCCCCCCTTTAAAAATTAAAAATACATATATTTATATTGGAATAAAACACTTAACATAGTTAAGAATATTTTAGTTTCATTCTTTTACATTTCAGAAAATTCAATGAAATTTAGGAAGTACTTTTGTTGTACTTGTGTAGATTGTTAGGCAGGCTTCAATCATTACCTTATATATTAATAATTTCTTCCTTCCTTCCTTAAGATTTCTAATAAAAATATCAAACCCCTGTTATATATATGCAATATATCATTATTATGTTCTTGTTTTTGCCAGTTTCATATATTTTACAACTTGTTCAAATTGTTATTATATTTTAAATTATACTTACCAACAGTCACAGCATATCTTAGAGGCATTATTAATTTATAACAGGCCAGAGCAAGCGCAAAGTACCCTGCACCTGTTTCTCGCAATGGTGTGAGCAGTTTCTCACTTAAACCAATTGATTCTAACAAACTGACAACATCTACTCCACTGAAAACATATGTTTATACAATTGCAGCTTCTTATTCTGTAACATATTTGGAGTAATTTAGCAAAAACGATATAGAATAAATACATAGAGTGCTATATATGTAAATGGTGTAACAATCAGTTTGAGTCAATTTACTTGGAAAATTTGAATACATGCAATATAATGATGCAATTCTAGGTAAAAAATAAAAATTTAATAACCTTCTAACACAATAGTAACATCCTCCAAACCATAAAGCCGATGTTGTCATGTGCACTGGAAGAAGAACATACCAATAATCTTTGTACATTTGTTTAAATTTTTGTATAAGGCCTTGTTTCTTCTCTGGCTCTTGTGGAGGTTTACAAAAATCACCACTTTGCGTTGCACATTGTCTAATTGGCTGTAACGATAGCTCAAGTTCTTTTTCGAATATTATTTGCCTTTCTAAAATACTATTTTGGTATCGTATGCCGTTGCAGAAAAATCTTACAGGATATTGTTTTCGAACACTCCATTTCACCGGTTTGGTTATGTTCCGAAAAATTAAGTTAGTTTTATTAAAAATTCTAAATGACAGAGCCATTTTCGATTAAGTTACTGTTGTAGGATTAATATTAAATACCACACATTTTTCTCAAAAGGCAACCGTCAAAGTACTTTGGTATTTATTTTTTGTTGAATTCACCGATATTTGACACAAAGTTGTCAAATAGCACAGACTAGAACAAAAATTAAAATACTTTATGAAGTAACATTCTAAATTTTATTTACTTGCAATATTGTTGGCCCAGTGATAAATCCAGTCATATTTCTTGTTAGTATTTTTTATTAAGCTTCTTGTTTCAAATTCAAAGATAACACTGAACAATTCAAATTCATTGAACATTATTTTTCTTTGCTTGAAAATACTTAAAATACCAGAGATGTAAAATTGCCAGGCAACAAGTTTTTTTTTTGTGTCCAGATATCCCTGGATAGGTAGGTGATAGGTCTATTAAAAAATGGACTGGAAAGCTATAATGGTATTATTGCTGTGAGCCTTCACACCGTGTGACTGATTACCAAAGTCCGATCGTAATTGACATATGTAATTACCAGACATTGGTAATTACTAAGCCCATTATAGGCTTATAAGCTGTATTAATAAGGCTGTATTTGACTGGCCTGTTGGCGCAGTGAGTAGTGATCCTGCCTTCAGCTGCACGGGTCGCGGGTTCGATTCTCGCCGAGGGCCAACATTTTCACAATTTGTTGGTTCTTCGAGCCTGGGTGTATATCTGTATTTAAGTATGTATTTAAAATTATATATGTAGTATATCTACCAGTTGTCCGTCACCCATAACACAAGTATTAAGTTACTTACTTTGGGGATGGACGACCGTGCGTGTAAGTGTCCCATACATTTATTTATTTATTTATTAGGCGATGTTCGAAAAATCTAAGTAGGCAGGAATCAGTTTTGGCATGGATTTAACAATCGTCGTCTATCGATGTCTAACATTTGAATGGATGGAATAGATAAATTTAAATTGGATGAAAATGAAAATCTACTTACCCTTTAGGAATGTATGAAATAAAATAATAGGACATAGAAAATACATTTATTCGTACAATTGTATAACATAATTAAATTACTACAATTATGGCACTTGAATTGATTAAATGCAGCACAATAAATACAAACTATTTAGCAAGTGGGTAAATCTTAACATATTTAATTTATTAACTCATTAAATAATAATTTTATATGTATTCAAATAAGCTATTTATACTTTTTTCAGACATTTAATTTTTTATACATTGTTAGACATTTTTTTTAGACATTTATTGTTTATACATTGTTACATATCGTATATAACATTTCCTAAGCACAAACTTCGACCTCTATGCGTACGACATGCTTATCAAAGACTACTGAGTGTACATATGGAAAATACATATTTAGTATTAACAATTACAAAGACGACTTAAGGACTAAATTTCAAAAATTCATAAATATTATGTAGATAAACTTTGGGTTAAATCACTTTGGATATATCTTGCAATTCAGGGCATTAAATGCAGTAGCAATATAATTTAAGTAGATAATTGTGAACACAGTGACTCTGATTACCGTAAAGGTTGAGGCGACTGACAGTGCCAACTATTGTCCACGCATTGCTATTGTTGCGCATGGTACCTTCAAATACAGCATTACCTGGTTCAGTCTGTATCACTACCGTGTATTCACGCCATTCAAAAAGAGATGCACTGAGATTAATCTCTGTGATTGTAATTACTTTAACTAGTTTAAGTAGGGCGCATTGATCATGATGCTTTAAAAGAGAATTAAGTTCTTGTACTAACCGTTCGCCGACAGCATGAGCTTTTGTACTCTCAACTGAGAGCTTTTTGCCTTTGTGACAGCAACACCAATGATCGCTTATATGAGCCATACCACATGTCCGGTTTGCGGGAATTGGAAGAAATAAACTAATACCTTTGTTTTTAGTTACGTAGGATTGATTGCTGCGAATTTCGATCATATCGTTTTCAACTTGTTCCATTTTAATTAGATCTTGTAAAGTTGCATGTAAATCATAAGGCGTAGATAGACGTTGTCTATTTAATTTTAAATTTTCGTATGCTCGTTTGTACGTTTTACGAAATGCTGGAGGCGTTAAAATAAACACAAACGGAAGTCGCTCCTCGAGACGTCCTTGATTAGTTGATCTTATTTCGCCCCATCTTATTCCATGATCGCTAACCAAGATAAGTATAGTCTGGTCTAGATAGTTAGATGCATGCAAGTTTTGTAAGAATTTACTGTAATCGTTATCCATTATCATGGGATAATTCAAATAATCATGACTCATTGTTACCTCCCAAAAAAATCCAAATAGTTTGTTCGTTTTTAAGGTCAGCGTAAGATTTTCAATGTAATCTAATAACACTGCATAGAAATACTTTTCATTCATACATAATAATGAATTAAAATCTTTATTTAACCCTACATTATGTTCTGCTTCATGAATAAATGTGTGTATATAATAATCAGTCGGAGTTCCAAGGAATCCAGCTTGTTCATAATTGAAAGTTCCAAGGCTGGAACTGTCTTCGCCGAAGGCTGTATAGTATCCAGCTTGCTTAAAATACTCCCAAATGAATGGACAATTATCAAATGATGAGTGTTTATTAGGTATGCAGGTAGTATTTAGTTCCAGATCTGATAGTCCCATTAACATAGGCACTATGTTTGGAAATGTGTTGTCTCCGACTTTGTTATAGCCTAATAGTTCTATAGCACCTTTTTCTTTCAAGAAAGCTAATGTATTAGGCATAGTCCTGTGAAAATTAAGCCTAGACACCGCATCTATTCCCATTACAATAATATTATAAGCTGTTTTATTAGGACTTTGATTATAAGCTAGTTCCTTTTTTGGTGTAAATAAAAAATATTGTTGATAAACACTAATATTATTTACACTGCAATTAACTTTTACAAATTCGTCGGTAACTTTAATAATATTAGAAAAAATGTTGCACTTACTATATTTCACACGGTCATCGTTATATAACGCTGTTATATCGTTAATTGATTTAGGACGATAAAAATATCTGTAACAGCAAACGAGGTCGTTATCTCTGCTTATATTATTATATTCTTTGGTTTCGTTTTGCACCCAAATATGTGTTTTATTATTTGCAAGCAGTGAACTACTAGATTCCGGACATGGTTTCATTTTTTCTGGATATTTCACAAGGTTTTTAACTTCATCTCCTAAAGGATTGATAGCGGCAATTGTACAACCTTGAGTTTTTATTGTGTAACTCTCGTTAAAACCTTTAAATACGTTATATCGAATGAAGTCCAGAGATACATCGTTGTTGAGATATACAATTTCTGAAATTCTATTTACTGACAGAATAACGAAACTAACAACAAATATAGTGGCAAGAAGAAACAAATACCGAAGCCGCATCGGCAAGCCAGTCTTGTCAAAGCCTCCACCGGAGCCAATAATACGACTCATACTGAAACGAAAAACAGAGTTCTTTTACATTTCATTTACCAAAAGGTAATATTTGTAAGAAAATAATAAATTAGTTATGCTTTATAATAGAATAAATTTGTAAATTATTTACGCATCATGGATCTATTATGTCTTTCAAGTTTCGTACAACATCCAGACAGCCAGAACATTACAAGAATTTAGACAAAATTATTTGAATAGAAAACATATAACATTAACAATAAAAACATAAGAAAAACATATAAGTTATGATTGTGACAATCTAGATTGCTATTTTGGTTTTAGTAAGAGAGGGACATTTGGATTGTTTGCCTAATATGCAATTATTTTTTTACATTTATTACATACACGTTGACATTGTATCTTCATACCGAGTGATATTGTAAATAAATCACCTTTACTTTCAATAACGGTCAGTTACTATGGGATACTTATATTAAGTATTGTTTTTCCTATTTTCCTTGCCTTATTTCCAGTTAATTAGAATCATTGTCGAGCTTTAATGAACATTTTAAAAAAGGCGAATCAATCAAATCTTTTTTAGTTTTACGCTTTAACGATTTATTTATCAAATTTAAAAAACAAAAGCAATATTATTCTTGATTAATCACAAGTAATGACAAATCATGATTGGCGAGATGGAAAGACTTTTTGGAAATTTGTGTAGTCTATCCCAGGACGGATACCTGTTACTCTTACAGTTTTCTTCAAAAAAATCTTGCGTTTAAATTATGTTACCACTATGGGCGGAGCAATGTTGTTAAACGTTAAATTTTATAAACCCTAATGGATACAACGCTTATACACGTCGGCAAAAAATGCATTTCTTTTAATCACGTGCATAACGGCTAAAGCTTTTACCAATTCGATCAAGCTACTTGTATCGCATTACTTGCTTTATATTTTAGAACCGATAGCGCCGCTCTACTTTAGTTTTTTTGTAAACGTGTATCAAAAGCAGAACGCCATTAATCATTAATTATTTAGTATTAGAAAATGTAGTGCTTTGCAATAAACATTTGCTATATGCGATCAAAGATGAGGTTAATAATCGTATAATTATTTAATATTTTTAAAAATAAAATTGTTGAACCTATAGTTATAGAGCTCAACACTACTATAAGGCTTTAGAAGTCATTCAAGGCCAATGTTTACACATCTTTATGTAACCTAAGTTCTATTTGCATAACAACGGGTATAGAAGGTCGAGTATTTTACGCTCTTGAAGTAAAGGAATTCATGCATTAGTAACACGCCGCGCCGCTTGAACTATGAGAGGACGCCACCCAGGGAGTCGCAGGTTGAAATATAGGACAGGTAGCTAGTAGCTATAAGTATTACATTTCCAGCCACTTTACGTTGATACTTGAATGCTAAAATTTTCTGTAAAATTTAAAATAACTTCCCCATGTTCAGCTACAGTGTGTTATCTACATTCATACCGAAAATATGACAATAAATCGAAAAATTACATAAAACTGCATTGTAACTGTTATTAGAAAAAGATTTAAAAATAAAATAGTACTAGCCAATATTGATTATTCGATAAATATTTTCTTTTTAAAATTTTCATTAAATGATGATACCAAAATGTAAACAGCTATGGTGATAAATGAAACATTTTATAAATTGTTATCTACGTCCGAATAAAATAATCTCTTCCCGGAATAGTAAGTGTATAAGTAGTAGTAAGTGATGCCATGTATAATCAATCTAAAAATATATTGACAAGTAAATCTACAAATAAGAAAATGTAAAAGTCTGACATAAAATAACAATGATGTAGTAGTCGAAAAACAATCTTAATAGAATAAACAGCAGTAAAATATTATATGTTCTGTAATATATTTTGAACTTTAATGATGAAAGAAAATGCGAAAAGTTTGCGATGTCTATACGTGATTTCTCCCATAAAGCTATAGGCGTTGAATGTTTGAGATTAAGTTTTTTATATATAATATCACAGCATACTGCTATGCGTATGGTTAGTTTCACAAGTAATTAGCGTTATGATATGCTATATGTTGAACCAACACCCAAAATGCGAATATATTTTGGCGGGGAAGAAAGAAGGTAGCGGATGGATAAATGGTACCGGATGGTATATGACTTAGTTAATGATGTCATATAGTTAACGTAATAGATGACAAATGAATGTCCTCGACGTGCTAAGCATCAACATATAGATCTGGTATAGAGGTTCCCTCCATAAAATGTAACACATTTGATATGAGTCTCATAATACGAGTATATGTTGAAGACGTTTAGTTTTTGCGAAGGTAGAGGACAAAGTCTTGTCAATGGTCGTATTTAAGTAGCGGATGCGTGTCTTACTTGTTTTGGTTATTATTCTTCCCAGAATATCTTTCAACCACTTCCAAAGGTCAGCAATAGAAGATGCTACCATTCTAAAAAACGATCTTAAAAACCTTCGCTAAGGACAATTTCATTCGTGAGGATATTAATAAGACACAATGTGAGTGTTACAGTAGATAGCTATTGGAAAAAGAATAATATTTTCCTAATCGTTAGGACCAAAAAGAACTCATAGAAAAGCGTTTTTAGCACTAAATTTGGGTGATTAAAAATTCCTATACAACTAAGAACCGTGGGATATCTAAATATTTTACTGTAAAATTAAAACTGCCTGATCTATATTCTATTAGAAATATATTCGATCCTAAAATTATTAAAGTACATTATAACACCTTAAAATAATCGGTCGTATAAATAAAAACTGCTTCTTTATCTTCTGCTATCTAAGATTTGTTACATTTCGATGTTGTAGACACAAATTTATCTAGTTGTGCTACATGGTTAAATTTATAAAATTAGTCTTAGATTGGTACTAGAAACGGAGCAAATGTTATTTATCAGACCTGAAATATTTTATTTGTTATTAACATAGTTTTACAATTTCATCTAAACCTATATCTACAGTTAACAAAAGTGTACGCTACAAAAATATTTCAAATTTAAACTATGGTTATATGTGTAAATCTTACTTGGAAGCTACGTATATTTATTCTAACATGTGAATATAATCTGTTCGTGTAACTAAGCATTTAACAACTGTTTCATTAACTTTAATTATTTTATTAAACCTTCATATAACATAGTAATAAATGTAATAACAAGTCAACTACATAGTTAGAAAGATTTTGGAAAATTAAAATTTACAGTAGGTATTACGAATAGGTATAATTTATGATGCAATAAACCATAGTATTCGTAAAGTTTTTGAGATCGATGTCTATAGAATTAAAATAAATGAAAAAAATACATTTATTAAATATGAAAAATCTTTTATGCCATTGGTTTTCTTAAACAAATTCGTTGTTTTTTTTAAATAAAATGAATATGTCCCAACGTGATTTTATCAAAATAACAAAAATAAGTGACAGTGAATTCAATATGATGACGTTGTCGATATGTACAGTTTATTCGATATGTACCTTTTTTGTAGTTTCTCATGTTGCCCCTTAAAATAAATACCTATAAAAATACTTAATATTATGTGAAAAATATAATAAAAATAAATTTTCTAAGTATAGAGAACACAACATACAATCCATAGATTTGATTTAAATCATAAAATTTCATTAAAATAATAACGTTGTAGGCCAGTTAATTTTGAGCAAATTTTTCGTTTTAAATGCGCTTATTTTTACAACGGTGCTCATACTTTGACATTAGTGTACTTATACGCGTAAGTATACTAATGCTTTTATTAAGTTATCACAGACATTTGACTTTTTTGATTAAAACGACCATATACGATTCTTATAATTACTGACAGTAGCAGTATAGCTTGAGTTGGTAATGATGTATACAATGACCCTGATTGCCATAAATATTTAGTCGGCTGATGGACCCCGCCAGGGTCCATTCGCGGGAGTCGTGACGTAAAGTTGCTTCAAATACCCCGTTTCCAGGAGCTGTTCGGACTACAACTAAAAATTCTCTCCACCCTATTTCTCTTTCACTTGGTGTCCCTGCCAACATTTCTGTCACTTCTACTAATTCAAGTAGTGAGAGCTGAGAACACTGCGGGTAACTTCGTATCAATGTATTCAAATGCCATATTAAATTCCCCGCTGCTTCGTATGCTTCTAAACTGTTCAGCGGCATCTTCTCCCCTTTATGACAAGTGCACCAGTGATCGTCTATATTCGCCATCTTACATGTGCGGTTGCGAGCAATGGGTAAAAATAAACTGATACTTCTGTCATTGGCGTAATTTGCTTCAGTTCGTAATTTAATATTTTGATTTTTTATTTTTTCTACATTTACTAAGTCCGTTAGAGTTGCGTAAACATCAAACGGCGTTGTAAGGCGATGACTGTTTGTTTTCATATTTTCATAAGCGAGGGAATAGTTCTCGCGAAATGAATTTGGCAACAGTATATGCATAAGCGGCAAGCGCTCCTCTAATCTGCCTTGTTTTGTAAATCGAATATCACCCCAGCGGATGCCATGGTCACTCAATATTATCAAAACAGTATCATCTAAGTATCGTGTATAATCGAGTTTCTTTAAAAACAATTCGTAGCTGTCATCCATTGCCATTGGGTAATTCAAATAATCATGACTCATTGTTACTTCCCAAAAGAATCCAAATAGCTTGAACGGCCTTAAGCTTAAGGCTAAATTTCCAATGTAGTCTAATAGAACTTGGTAAAAATATTTATTCCCCATACATATGTATGAATTAAAATCTCTGTTATTTCCGGTGTGGAGTTCAGCTTCATGCATAAATGTATGTAGATAATAATCGGTTGGGGTCCTGCTGAAACCGGACTTCTCAAAATTAAATGTTCCTAAACTAGCAGTATCTTCACCGAGCGCTGTATAGTAACCGACGTCTTTAAACCAATCCCATATAAAAGGGCAATTATCAAATGTTGCTCGGATATTAGGCCAACAAGTTTTCTTTAAATCAGTGTCTTTCATACCTAGAAGAATTGGAGTCAAATTAGGAAATGTGTTGTCTCCAACTTTGTTGTAACCATAAAATTCAATAGCACCCTTCTTTTTCAAATATGATAATGTTTTAGGCATTGTTCTGTAAAAATTTAATCGTGATATAGCATCGATGCCTATTATTATGACGTTAAATCCTGTTTGGTTTTGCGGTATTATCGAAAAGTCCTCTTTATATGATAGAAATGGTTTCTTAGGAGTGAAGAGAAAGAACTGTTCATAAAGTATTTTCTTTTTAAAGGAACAAGATGCCCTCACAAACTCGTTCATTACTTCTATAGACTTTGAAAATTCAATGCAGGATTCATATTTAACTCTGTCATCTACGTCCATAGAAGAAATATCCACTATGGCTAATGGCCGATAAAATGATTGGTAGCAGCAGGAAATATTAATATTTTGGGGTAAATCGTAATACTGTATATTTTCCATCTTAATCCATATATGGGTTTCATTATTATCGAGCAAAGATATATTAGAGTCGTGACATGGCTTTATATTTTTGGGGCGTTCGATAAATTTTTTTATGTCTTCTCCGAAAGGATTCAAACCTGGGATCGTGCAACCTTCAGTTTTTATCGTGAAAGTGTCGTCAGAGCCAACAATATCGTACCTATGTGTTCTCCAGGAAGTGCCGATGTCATTGTTGATAAAAAAAATATCAGTTCCATTGTTAATTAAAAGCAAAAGGAAACTGCTGCCAAATATTATGGCAAGCACGAAGATATAACGTAAGCGCACCGTCGCTGGATTCACTTTTCCCACAATGCTCTTTAACGGTTGACCCATCCTGAAAATATGTATGACTTATGATTTGACATGTTATTTAAGTGCATATAGTATTAAAGTTCATAACACTGATGCAATTCATAAAATTGAAGCACAAAAAGTCTAATTTAATTCAAACAAAACATTTCTATTGTTTAATTAGTAGTATAAGTCAAATAATCAATGAAATTTTCACTTGCAAGATAGGAAGCACTGGCTCTATTATTAGTAACATAATTCAAATTTAAAAGTAAAAAAAATCAATATTTTTTTTATACTTAAATATTGTAATATTAAAAGTTCAATAACTTACCTCGATGGAATTACATTTCGACTTTCAAAACATTGAATTTATGTAACATGGCAGTGCAAACAGAGGTTTAAAACGTTTTGCGTTAAATTCCATATCCAGCTATTCTTTTATAGTAATGTTATATTTTCTAATTATTATTTTTTAAATAAGTATTTGTCAGAATTGCTCGTGAAAGCATAATGTGTATCACGCACAACATTATTTTATAGTTAGCAACGGAACGCATATCAGCGTGTAACTGACTGAGCTCCAGAGGGGTGGACCGTTCAGAGTCGGAGGCTGTGTAGAGCATGCGCGAATTTCTTTTAAGTGTATATAAGTATATTGCATCGCGTAAGCTTTAGGATTCCGTGTGTGAAATACATCTTTTGAAGTATTAGATATCTACTACTGGATTTCAGTATTGTATTTAATAACTACAATAACCCTTTCAAAGTATGGTAATTTTTACCCAATTTAATAGGCATTAAAAACACTAAAACATGACAGTGTTTTATTGTTAAAGTAAAACCTTTTAAACGTTGATATTGCCCGGGTGGCAAAAAAAATATGTTCAATATTTATTCATTTCGTATAATAAGTCATGTTTTACGTCGATTTTACATATTATAAAACAAAGTCTTCCAACTTTAATGTTTTCGCCATTAAGTGAAACGAATAAAATGAACGGTTCGATGCGATTTTTAAATGGAGTTAGTTGAAAGGCGCCAAGTGTCAGGTTACTTTTTATCTGGGCACTGAAGACCTAGTGCTTGAAGTTGCGGGCTGAGACCAGATTAATATATATATATATTAAATACAATTCCATTAAAGGTATATACGATAATTTTAGGTTTTACAGAGGCGTAGCTACGGAAGGGCTAGGCGGGACAGTTCGGATTCTTACTTGAAATCTAAAAATTGCAACAATGAAAATTCTCCCAAATGCCAAATACAAATAGATTCCAGGAAAACAATTACAATAATGGCAACTTATTGAAAATAATACACGGAAATTCAAAACAACATATCGACGTTGAAATTTGGAACACGGCGAATACGGAACAAAAGATAAAGGTAAGGTATATAATAATTTGTGGTATGTAAATTATAACTGGAAAACAGACCCAAGCCAGTACCGATTTCAATGATTAATTTATGTTACCGCTCACAAATTCTAATTACTCCTTATTCAAGTCGGCTCTTACAAGCACTTTTGAGTCTCAAATTACAATGAACATACTCGGCAAACTCGGCGGTCAATCTGATCATATATATTTATATAAATCCAAAATTACATTGTAATCTAGTGCGTAGCTGGTCGCAACTTAAATCCAAATTTTCTTATCATCATATCGTACGAAATTGCGGTTATGAAAAAACCTAAGAGACTTTGATTGGAGTTTACGCCATTGTGTATAGGAGACTTTGTATTTTTTGGTCTGGAAATAATTAAAATGAAAACACACTTAAGTCACGAACCGTTTAATGTACGTCATGCATGTTTAGATCACGAAAATTCTGAAAATCTTTCAAAGCGTGTTATTGTCTTGACTCTTGACTCTAGCGTGTTTGCGGCGATTAGAATAAGAGCTTACTTTAAATCCACTTATTATTCAAGTTTCTTTAACCTTGAATATGACTTATGATTCGACTGGCCCGTTGGCGCAGGTGGCAATGACCTTAAGCTCAGTCGCGGGTCGCGGATTCGGATCCCGCCGAGGTTCAACATTTTCTTAAAAAGAATTTGTTGGTTCTTCGATTCTGAATGTATATGTTTAAGTCATCATTCTCCTGCCCTTATCACACTCTAAGATGAGTTGGAACAGAATGTTTTAACATGTCGTTACTTGATTTGGCTAGTTATTTTACGACCGGCCGCTTGCCTGATGTCAACTTACCCTAGTCGCCTTTAACGACACTTCGGTAAGAAATGAGGGTGGTCTATTCTGCTCGCCCGGATACCACACAGCGGGAGGGTATATATTTAAGTATTTATTTAAAATTATATTTGTATATATTTTACAGTTGTCTGTCACTCATAACAAAAGTATTAAGTTATTTTGGGGACACACGATCGGCTGTGTAATTGTCCCATTTATTTATATATTTATGTAAAAACGCATTAAAGATTCTTTTAACTTAAGCCTATGCTTATGAGTTATATCAGTTTAGATATTTTTTTTTACACGAAATAAAACAGAGAATCACATTTTGCTTCAACTTAAATTGGAGATTTTCAAATGATTTATAGAAGCAGGCGTTACTTTGCGGAATTCCATATTACAGGCACTATAACAAACCTACTTCGCTATTATCCGCACGGGTTAAGCAAATACATGCGAAGCTAATGTGTATGAAGTAGGCAAAATTGTGCCTTAATTTAATGTGTATGAAAATCGTAATGCATTACGATTTTGTCGTGGAGCCTATCCCCCTGATGATGCTTCGGTTTCGGAGCGAAACGTTCGTCGAGATTGTTGTGGTGGCGGGTGTGTGTGCTGCTTGTGTGTTTTGTTGCTGGTGGAGGACCCTTGGGGTGCGTGTGGTGGCTTGTCCTGCATGTATAAGGTTCGTAGGTTTTGCCTGCTTCATACACATTAGCTTTGCATGCATTCGCTTAACCCGTGCGGATTATAGCGAAGTAGTTTTATTATAGTGCTTGGAGATTTTCATAAAGTTTTTAAACAGTATTCCATGAACATAAAGTGCTTTATAATTTTAAAATAACATAAATAAAAAAATCTTAACTGACCTGCGTATGTACAAAATCCGACTATAATATTTAGAGTTGTAGCAGACGCGCATTTAAGCAAAGCCTTTAAAATGTACACATGGGTTATACGGTTTGCAATAACACCAATTGTTTCGGTCAGTTAATTGCCTTTTATGTTTGTTAGTACAAACTGTAGTTATATGTTACAATTTTTTTCACCCAACGATTGTGCAACAATTTGGTGTAATAGGAAAAAAGTCATAGAAATAAAAAAATATATGAATATTGGTTAAATTTTGGTACATTACTCCCAGTCATAGTTCCGAACAAATAGATTACATAGAATAGATTAAAATAATATTACCTACTAACATTACAGAGGAGAAAATATAGTAATAAATTAATTATAAACACAATTGAAATTTTCCGAATCAAATCAAATCAAAATAATCTTTATTCAAATAAACTATTTAAGGCACTTGTTAATCGTCAAGCATCAATATGATTAATGAAGCTACAACTGGTTCGGAATGTTGCTCTTACCGATAAGAACCTGCAAGAAACTCGGCGGTCAATCTTTTAAATATTTTCATTTATACATTATTACACCGTTGTCTTGTATGAAGCTGAAAGGATTTTCAAATTCAGGCATTCTTATCATCCAAATAATCTTCAATTTTGTAATATGCTTTACGTATAAGCATATTTTTTACACTTAGTTTGAATTTTTCTGTAGACTGGTCTAGAATGGGTTGAGGAATTTTATGTATCCGTTTCAAACTGAATACATTTGGAAATACAAATTGCTTCCATAATATGATTAAATTGGTCCTCTAGTTTGGCTTCGCGTGAGATTCGACAATAATGATTCCCTTATCATATAGATAAATCACAAAGTAATTGGCCGCTTATATCTTGTCCAACGAACGCTCTATACTTGCTAAAGAAAAGTACATGCATATACATGTATAATTACGATGTAGAATACAAATTAGACAATGTAAGCAGACCAAGCTAGCTAGCGAGATGCTGCAACGATCTGTGTACGAAAATGATGTTGCTCGATGCGTGTTCGCGTAGGAACACGCATCGAGATGCAGATGAGACCATTATGACTGCATAATGGTCTCATCTGCAAAGTCAAATAGGTTTCACAGTAGAGAGCTTGAAACCAACTCCTGTGGGTTACCTCATGTCATACTCTTCTCCTTCCACGTGCTCACGTCGGATACCTAACAGCGCGGTCTAGCGGCTGCACAATAACTGAAAATGCGCGGAAAATTCTCAGGAATACGTAGAAAGAACAGCTAAAAATATTTTGATGAGAAAATGTTAAGGACAATGATATACACATGTATATCATTCATATTATTTATTAAGATTATGCCGTTTATGCTCCAAATAGCTTTTTTATTAAGTTGAATTAAAATTCTCCACTTTAGGCATAATAAGAATATATTTCGTGTCTTGTTATTACAATAGCCCCTTTTATTAAAGAGCTTGAGAATTGAAGGAATTAAATTTATTAACGCGTGTAACAATCGAGGGGAAACAATATTTAGAACCACGCATGCGCCTACGTTTTCATTTATCGCTGACAGAACCTGAATTTAACCATCTATAAAACATCTGGTTTCTTTGCGTTTGCAAATAATAATTAACTTGAGAAAGTTTTATCAAATATTTGGTTATTAAAAGATATGAATGAGGACCACGTCGTTCACACTCGAGGTGAGTAATGTCTTACTTACATTCTACTTGTCGTCCCTGCGACTAAAATCAATAATTTAATAAAACAACCTTAACCTTTAAATAAATCTTGTACTGCCTTACTCAGCACTTCAATGTGAACAAAAGAATATTAAATATATTAAAGTAAAATGTTAGATGCCAATTCTGTTATACTCCTAATAATACTACTACTTAATAAAAATATTATAAAGTGCATTTTTACAAATTATTAGAAAATAAAAACATCAAAATAGAAACAGTACTAATACTGTTTCTATTTTTGTTATGGCTGTCCAGATAATATTAATATTATACTTTTGTGATAAATAAATGATTTAATTTAACCAACAATTAATTAAGATTTATATATCTACGATTGTATTTTCTTATATTTTTTCTAGGTTTTGGTCCTACTCTTCCTAACACTGATCCCGTGGCCAGGGCCATCTGTTTTCAAGATCACGTGCTCTCGTGACAATTCCAAAATTGTGAGAAAAGTAATAGAAAACAAATGGCTACCAGTTCTAGAAAGATTTCAGGTAATTTTATAGTATTTTATATTATGATCATATATAAATTAACTCGTATAATTCTCAGTCCTTAGCAAGAATCATGAACTCATTTCGAAAGAGTATTTTTTGAGGAAAATTCAGTTAATAGCGATCATAGTTTTTACTGACCACCCTTTAATTTTACTTCATTTGATATTAAGAGCTAATGATTTATAGAAAAAATTATATTAAAGTCTGGTGATTTATAAAATTCCTTTGCAGAGTTCCTTCATACAAAAACAATGAATTATTTTATCACCATATTATATTTTGTAATTGCGGCCTTAATTTTAGTTCACGCCATTACAAGAATGCTAATGAGCTAGGCATTTTCTTGGTTGGTCTAAATGGAATTTTGTTAATTAATGAGATTACTTCTACCTATTTATACTTAAATAACATCAAACATGTAATATTCTACCTGCTTCGATTTTAATATCAAATAAATAGGTAACTCAAATAAAAATCAAAATTATTGTGGGTCGATTTATTTAAAACTATATATGTAATAAATATAAATCGGTTGATCGCCTCTTCGGGTGACAAGAGGGCTCCTTTTTCGTACAAAGAATCAGCTTAGCGATTCAACGCGGAAACGCTGCCAGCATTCTTGGGACCGTTCCATGTGGGCATGATTTGTATAGTAGTATCGTGTAAGTAATTTAAGATAGATATAACTTGTACATTTTTAAATTAAAAAAAAAATAGTAATAAATATGAAAATTTTCAATAAATAAAAAAAAATAACTAAATAAAATATTCACTATATTTTATTTTGGAAGCGTGATCAAAATGAATTGTTATGTATACTGTATGTAATCTTTGATGAATTGAATGGAACATATATTCTTTTTTTATCGATTCTTTTTTTCATTACTTGCATACAGAACTCAAATGGTTTTTAATTTGAAATTAATTATTATTGCCACCTTTTTTGATACACGCAATCATAGGTATGCTAATGAGCTGTTTTTTTAGTCATTGGAATTACAAATTTTATTTTTCGTTCTTAAGATTACGTCTACCAATTTATTTGACTATTATTATATCACATATTAACGATAATTCGATAACGATATTCACTAATTTTTGTTCGACTGTTCTTTATTTTAATTAGTTGCTAGTTATATAAACCAAACCATTTTGTTCATGTCCTGCAATATTGAGAAGACTCGTAGTCCACGTTGGTTCTGTAAGGTTTGACCAGCAGGCCTACCATGAAATGTAAAGGACGACCGCGAACCGCTTTCTTTTCGTACCATGAAGTGTGAATTGCATTGGGGTCGTAATGTTTGAAAGGATATCGTTATATGAACTATAAATAACTCTCTCTCTTTTACTCACATGTTCCGAACGCTCATTCGGCAACGACTTAAAGTGTGCGCCTTTAAAACGTTATGGTATGAAAAAGCCAAACAATTTCGTTTACGTCTTCAATTAAGTCCCAATAAGAGTTCATGGTAGGCCTGCAGTTACTCATATTCATTTAATTTAAGTGAAGTAGAAAATGTGGTTTATTCATGATCTTTTTCTTATAGTGCTTATAGGATAACGCAATTTAACTACTTCTAGTCATTTTGAGTTAAAATAGTTCGGATGCACTTTTAACGCTTTCGTTCGGGACCTTGATGTATGGTATGTCTGTTTAACATATGACACTTTTATTTAGTTCAGGATAGTCTGTCTATACTTGTCAATCAATCGGGCTTTCGTATAGTGGGTGAAATATAAAAAAAATTGTAAATGAATCTTTTGTTACAACTACAAATATTTTATTTCTCGTACAGGTAAAGTTACCATTAGAATGCCCGTTTCATCCAGCGCGCGACATATTCGCACCGCAGCATGCAGCAAAGTTGCAACACCGCTCCTCACAGTGGTCATGCGCATTTTGCGGAAAGTCCTTTTACGAGGAACGACATTTAGACACTCACTTCGACCACCGACACAAGAACCAGATTAACAAGGTGATTATAAAGACTAATAAACACTTTAAAACTAACTTTTCGATAATAATTTGATGAGAATTATTAAATTTTCTCTGCAAACATATTGAATATAGCCCGATCATTTTCAAGAGATGTCTATAATAAAATAGAATTTAAAAAAAATAATTATAATGTTGTTAATATGTCAATATCATAGTAGTATAAACTGTTTAGGATATAATATTATCGTAAAAGTTTTGTTCAATTATCCAACTCGTGTTGTAGGCTGAAGACGCAGTATGTCTGGCTGACTACTGCGACATAATGCGCTGCCAAGTTTTGGTCGCGCACGGCCTACTGAATGGCGGCAGTGGTCCTAGTACTGATATCGAGTTGTGGCAAGATGTGGAAACGACTAAAAAGGCACTTGCCCCTGCAGCCACGAGAAGTATTGCAAAAGTTCCTACTAGGCGGAGACATCGACCGCGTACACAACCTCCAGCGCCGGTTGTAGATTGTCCTAAGACTGAAAGTGGAACTGACGACGCTGGTTAGTTCTTACTTTTAATAAATTCTATTCTATTTTGCTATGCTCTTAATCTTTAATATATTTATATACTAGCTGGATTTATGTTTTAAATGTTATGTTGTATCAAAAAGCACTTTAGCGCCTCGAATGTTATATGTCATCATCATCCATCATCCTCTTGTCCTTACCCCACTCTTAGTGGAGTCGGCACAACATGTTACAAACCTGTTGTCACATGATTTGACTACTTATTTTACGACCGGCCGCCTGCCTGACGTCATCTTACCTTAGTCGTATTTTACGACCCCTCGGTAAGAAAGATGGTGGTCTATTGTACTCAACCGGATACCACACGGTGGATCAACTTACCTTAGTCGGCTTTTAGGACACCTCGGTAAGAAATGAGGGTGGTCTATTCTACTCAGCCGGATACCACACGATGGGTCAACTTACCTTAGTCGCCTTTTACGACACCTCGGTAAGAAATGAGGGTGGTCTATTCTACTCAGCCGGATACCAATTGGCGGAAGATGATGAAATATGTATTTGCAACAATATTACGAAGGAAGGAGAAATGCCTATGTAATTCATATCTAACATTATTGTTGTGAGCCACTTAAATAGTCTGGTAAATTGGCTTTTATCTTCTGTGATATTTTTCTCAGGTAAACATATAAACAAGGTATTTCTTTCATTTGTATTTTTGGTCTCAAGAGTATAAAAAAACATGATCAATAGTTATTATTCTACAGTAATCACTTTATAGTATTAAGTTGTAAATAGTGAAAACAAAATGTTTAGATAATGAAGATAAGAAGAGAGATGAAACTGATGTGAATCAAACAGCAGAATTATGTGATGCCGATACTGTGGAATCTTCATTACCACCTGACAGTCGGCAAAAGCGGCTCGCAGATCTTCAAGCCGAGCGAGCTGCGTGTGATCCAGCACATTTACAGGGTCTCAAGGTAAGAGCTTTTAGAGAGAGAGTTTGCTTTCAATTAAAACCGTTAATCTTAAAATGAAAAAATTGTTTTATTGTTTATTTATAATTGCGATCCTCATGTTATATTTACTCTGTCGGATGAGCCCGACTATTTTAAATTCGAAAATATTTATTATACAAATAACATATAAATAAATGGTTAAAGTAAATTAACACTGTACAAAGAAAGTTTTATTCATAAGTAATCTCGTACAGACCTTTCGTGAACGGAATTAATGTAGCAAAAGAATGAAGAAGCAAAATGTATTCATTGATATGATTTGAATGATAGAAATTACGCACCACGCTGCTCCAATGCAGTTTGGTAGGTTACGCATATTCAATAAATTCTCTAAACATAGTCGTATGAAGGATTCCTCACGTTTTTCTTCATCGTAAAGCGTGTGATAATGCAATTGATAATTGACATATATGTTTTAACGAAACACTCATGATGCCTGCCCGGGGTTTGAACCCGTAACCCTCATCTATCGCACGTTATCTTATCTCACTTATTTCTTAACAGGCATTAAGTAATTAATGATTGAAACTAAATTGTACATTTGATATATATTGTACAATTGTACATTTGATATATTGAATTTGTTGTAAAATTCAATTTCAGGTGCGCTGTGAAAGAGTAGTACATTCCTGCATTGCTACTTTGCTGTTACACCTGACACAGCATCAGTTTACTGAGCTCGAAGGTTTACTTTATATTTTCTTTCATTATTTTCTTAAATTCCACAACAGTAACTGTAACAAATTCTATGTCTATTATCTGAGTTGTTATAAATTGAACAAGTTATGCTTTTAATGTTGATATCGTTTAATAATTTAATCTGCAAATTAATTTTCATGAGTTTAAATAGTTAAGTGGTATCATCGCAAAGTATATAGTTTTGTCTTATATGCATTAGGTTGTCTGGTCTAGGTAGGTTTTTACTGTAGCAAATAATACTGAATTCCGCATTTATTTGACTTGAAGAGGTATTGTCAACACTATAAACTTTCATTTGTTGCTTGAAAATCTTTCTTTATAGCTTTTCTGATATATTAATAAAGTCACTCAATATTATACTTGAGTCTCAGTTCTATGGAACAGCTTTCCGAACCAGCAGTAGATGTTGACGATTCAAAAGCACTTATTTACAAGTTTACTTGAATAAAGAATATTTAGAATTTGAATTTGAATATGACATCTATACATTATAATACATATAATAACCAAAATTTTAAAGACGAGATGCAGCGCGCAGTATGCTGGTACCTAAGTTGTGACCGGTACTGGGAAGACACGGCCCCTGCTGCGAGGGCTTTTCCATGGCCTCTACTACTTGCCCTCGCAACGGGCCTCGCTCTCGCACTGTGCATGTGTTATTATATAATATGGATCGTATTCGAGTGAGTTCTATAGAGTATTATTATAAATATAGAAGTAATCATTAGTACTGTGGTGTATATTTTTACTTGTATTGTATAATTTATAGAATCAGGCGTTACTTTGCGGAGATCCATAATACAAAAGTAATAATAAAATTATTTTGCTATAATCCGCGATACAGTACATAGAAAATATATATAGTCCTAAATGTATAATGGACTATCCGTTTTTTCATACCCGTTATATGCAGGATTCGTAGAAACACATGCACAAACCTCCACCACTGCCACCACAATACATACTCCACGACTCCACAGTCGTGGAGTCTATCTCCTGATGATGCTTCGGTTGCGGGGCGAAACGATTGTTGAGTTTGTGTTAGTGAACGTGTGTAGTGCTTGTGTATTGTGGTGGCAGTGGTGGAGGTTTGTGCATGTGTTTCTACGAATCCTGCATGTAACGGGTATGAAAAACGGATAGTCCACTATACATTTAGCACTATATATTTTCTATTTACTGTATCGCGGATTATAGCAAAATAATTTTATTATTACTTTTGTACTTGTATTGTAATAATGGCTATAATGAATAATAGTGACTATTGTTATATTAACATAGTACAGGCTCAAATACGCACTAACAAGAAGAGATCGTCTAAGCTCTTAAATGACGCGCCCAGTCTCGTATTTACTCACTCAAGCAAATATAAAATATGTACGAAAAACATAAAAATTCAATTGTATTGGTCTACATACTAAGGACGGTGTTTCTCGATTTGTAGTTCAACTAGTTTAATTTTCGCCTAATGCGCGAGAAGGCGGACGTCTTATTTCATAAAATAAGCCTGCTCTACTTCAAATAGAGAGCATTGTTAGATTTATCACGCGACTAGTCGACCACGACGTTCGCAAACATATCGTAAATCACGCAACTGTTGATATATCTACAAAGGCAAAATGTCATTTTAAACATTAAAACTTACACATTCATATCAACTAGTTAAGTATTAGGTTCTTACATATGAAATTGGCGTTTTCTATGGGAAGAACATAAAGTCGTTTTTTTTAATGAAATATAGAATAGTTTTATCACTAACACCGGAGCCTGCAGCTAACTCGGACGTGGTTTGCGATGGATCCGCTTCCACAATAGCCTTCATTGATTCTTCATTACCAACTTTGGTCTCCGGCCGTCCACGAGGCTCGTTCTGCAGGTCGAAATTTCCAGAACGAAAACGTTGGAACCAAAAACGCACTGTGTTTTCTTTTGCGACACCGTCACCATACACATCATTAATCCTTCGAGCCGTTTCTGCAGCACTGGTGCCACGGTGGAACTCATACTCGTAAATAACGCGATATTTCATGTTTTCCATTTTGTAAACAGAGTGACACAAAGAAAAAAACAAAAGAAGAAAAAACAAATGAATTAGGGGGTTTGAAACACTAATGCATGAGTAAATAGCTGTATGAATTTGAATTTGGAATTCCTAACCATAAAGGTAATATTTGAGATCAAAGTGGCCAGTACGACAAAACGCCAATTTCATATGTAAGGACCTAATATTAGGTCGCGCCATTTCAAATAAGACAAGTTCTAACATTATATGTCACTACACTCCACTCTTACCAAGGGTTTCTGGTGTTACTGACGCTGTTGCGTCAGTAACACCACTGATGAGTAACATCATAATGCACCATCACACACTGTGATGGTGCATTATGAGACAGTGCTTTTCTCTACTCTTTAATATAAAATTACTATAGCTCGGAAGAGGGCAGTGTTGCGGGCAGTGGATCTGTGTCAATGACGACACATTCATCACCAGCACGTGGTGAACGGCTCGCTACTGACGACGCACTGGACGATGAGCACGACGACCACTATATTTACGTCACCTACCCGCCAGATCTGAAACGCCGTCTGCTCGAGAGGTACGCGCCTAACCGATTTACGCTTATACTACTCACACCTTTCATAAGACAAACTCGTGTAGATTAAAAAGGTACCATCGATATGAAACTACCCTTATATACTTACGTACCAACCCTTATGTACTTGACTTATTATTCTTTAGATTTTCATAAAGTAATCATAGTATATTGTTATAGATTTTTTATTACTATAATGTCTTTATTTAATTATATAGAATATTAAAATCAGAAGGTTATTCAGATAATATTCTGTTAGTATTTAGATAAAATAGCTAAATCGTTAAAACCAATGTAAATATTAGAGTGACAAAGTGTACATTTTTCCCACCATACCTATATTTGTAGTGTAAAGTTTCTTTTTAGTTTTAGTTCATTTCCTAACAACTGTATACTAACAAGTAATATATTTACGTTTAAAATAAGCGTGCGACTATAGTCTTTTTTCTGATTACCTTGTTTATAATTCCAATTTCGTATTATTAATAATTTTGTTGTTTTTTTAGCTGCTACAATAGAACAACCAGACTTTGAAACAAACGTTCATCCCATCGTGCATGACTTCTTGTTTTATTATAAATTAGATGTAACCGAGAAGGTTTGAGCAGCCAACCGTACTTTCAGTGGCGATATTCCGTACCTTATACCAACAGAAATCACATATTTAGATCGAAATCCACTCCATATTTCAGAGTTTTTGCTGAGGTTCTTAAAGCCATGGTACGACGTATTTACTACATTTATGTAGGCGAAGTTTTTTAAATTCAAATAATATTATTATATTTTGAAGATTGTTTTAAAAAATAAATTCAAATAAACATTCTTATATTGTAATTTACAGCGGTTATTTTAATTTTAATGGAAGTAAATCAATGGTGCAATGTAACACTATATTCTTTTCAAATTGTCAGATATCTTTGATACCTAATGGAGGTGTGCGTTAAAAAATATTCATCCAAGGTTAGCTCCATTAGCTATGCCACTATTCACTATTCACCCTTAAAGGAATGATTTAAATTAGAAAATTTTTCGCTACGATGTTGTGTAGAAACCGTAAAAGCTATATTTCTATATTTGCATATTTATCAAAGACTTCATTAAACGTAAAGTGACAGACAGTAATGAATAAAACTGTAACCATTAAACAAGTCAAGTTAAAAAAGATTTTAACAAAATCTTATGTTCCTACTGTCAACCGTTGAGTTGCGTCGTCTGCAGCCAATTCTGGCAACAGTATCAGGTCACGCTTATCATAAACATGCATTGTTACTGGAACTGGACCAGTATATAAAATTTCAGCTCAATCAGATACCGGGAAGTGGGTCAAATTTAATTTGCAAGATTCCACCTTCACGTATAGTACCCGGCATTAAATAATGCACATCGATTTTTACAACGAAACAGCCGGCCAGTTCGGTTTCGTAGAACGCTGTCACTGTCATACACGGGTTCGTCAGTTTGTGCGACAGAGAAAATGCTCTACGAAGCAGAATCTAGCCGGTTTCTCTCTCTATGCCTCGATGTGCATTATTTATTGTCGGGTACTATACATTCATTGCAAGTTGAACGAAAGCTTTTAAAAAATAGCTTATAAAGTACTTTGGAATTTTCGATCTTTATTTCTAGTCATTTCATGGAAGGGTTAAATATAATTGTTGAAGAGTGTGATTGCTAATTATACGAACGACCTCTTTTGGTATAAGGTATATAGTAACAATGGAGTAAGTTGTAGCACATATAAATTTTAGAGTACCCGTATAGATGATATAAGAACCTAGACAGATAAATCTTTTTAAAATTTTAATATTTTAATTTAGTTTAGCTTGTACTTTACTCATAAAATAGATGTAGTTTGCTTGAAACAGTGGTGCCTATTTTTGTATTTACTCATAAGTAAAATGTTTTAAAATTAATGTAAGTGTTTTTGATTTTTTAAAGCACGGATATTTTACTATTGTAGAGACCTTAATTCCCGGAAATTTTAATATGTTCCTGTAGATTAAAATAAAAGTTGAGGAGAGTTTATTTCCTTAAATAGTTTTTTTTTTCTAATATAACTGCTATGTAAGACGAGGCAAGTGCGTCAAAGATAAGTATAATGTAACATTGTACTCGAATTTTGTTATCGTTCAAACATTATTTATAATTTACAGCGTTTAAAAGTTATCTACTTCCAGGTATTTACTAAGTTTTTTTAATTTATTTTATTCATATATATTTTCGCGTGCAACAAATTTTGCATGATATTGTCGTCTTTTCGTCGTCGTCATTTGTCAGACGTGCATTGTATTCAACAAAAGATGTCATAATTCTAGATGGGGCACAATAAAGGTACCTGTCGAGTTTAATTATAAATAAAAAGAAGTCTGGAATAGGGTTCCAAACTCTTTAAGTTAGTCTTTAAATGATCATGAGTTAAAAACATGAAACATTTAGCAATAAAAACAAATAAAAAGAAAAGCACAAAATTTAATCTAATTGTTTACTTATAACTTATAAAATGTTAACATATCGCACGCTTAGTATTAAAGCAAAGTTGATTTGTGGCAAATTACAATAAAGCATAACATAGCGCCTACAAAACTCGTGAGTGTTAAAGACCTATAACTCGGAAGAGCAAGAAAGCACTAGCGTTTTGATAGTTTGTAGCATAATGTCGTAGATTGCATCGTAATAACGATTACAATGTATTTAACTCAATTAAGCCTAATTTAGAATTAGGTCAGTTTAATACTAAGGGTGCGATATTGTATTGCACACTGACAATGAGCATTAAATGGTACAAATTATATATTAATGGTACTTTGTAATAATAAGCTAAACACATTAAGGCATATGTTTTAAGTCTATGAAATGATAAAATACTTGGTTCTTTTCAGTTTTAAAGATAGACAATTTGGTCTATATTTAGTATGGCTACAAAATAAAAGAATATAAAATCTGTTCTTTATTAACCATACTCGTATGACAGATAGTTAAATTTCTAAAACCATAGACAGCGGATATCGGTGAATCGGTGAAATTATAGGTGTTTAAACTTCGCTTCATAATTAGAAAAATATTATTTAAGCGAAATGCTATAAAACTTGAAAAAAGTCCACACAATATAACTCATGTACTATGTACGAGTATGTATCAATACATGCATCCAATAAATATATATGCCAAAATCATGTCACTATAAAGCAATGTTCGCAAGATAAGGAAAGAGGGCAACCTAAGAACGAATAAGGTCATTTTATGATTTATATCTATGTAATTGCTTCCGGATAATTATTAATTTTGGCAATTATTTGATTGGTAAGGTATTTGCAGAAATTCTTTACCTAAGTTATATTACTAAGAAGACAGGTTTCGAAACATGTTTTAACCTTTTCCTAGTATCCATTAGAGCGGACGTTTTATGACCTAACGCTTACCAAAACAAAATCAAGTCTTCAATGTATAAAAAAGCATTAAAGTTTCATTCACGGAAACTCTTTTGTAATAGTAAAATAAATGTACAGTTGCGAATATTTTGAGATAAAGTACTTTAATTAATTGTCAATAAAACTTAATCAAACTGGTAAGAAATACCCACATAATTGTTTAAAGTGTTTTAAAAATACTTCAATGAGACTGAAGTAAGTAATTTAGATTAATATGATAGCTTAGAGTTCATAACTTATAACACAAAATATGACATTTAAGCGCACTGTTGATTTTATGTAATGAAAAATGTAACTTAAGGAAGTTCGTTAAATAAAGCTCCATAAAATGTTTGATTGTATTCATTTATTAACTCTAACCGTAGGTACAAAAGCGGCAGTCTTTATACTTAAAAGTAATAAATTTGTATTAAAATTAAAATATAATTATAAATATTTCTTAAGAGAATCACATCACATTTTAAGTTTAATTGTAGAGACTTTGATATACTACGTAAAATATATTAAACGGTGGAATGTTTTATCCCTTTTCGTTTAAACTGTACAACAATTTATTGCTAATAAGATGCTATAACTAAAAAAAAGTTGTTATATCTAGCGTAATCCTGGAAGCCTTACACTCCAGCGTATAATTATGACAGTATATATCTACATACAAAAAAATATATGATATTTAATTCCACTTTTATATTCACTGACTACCATATCTCTCGTTTATTCATTCTATCCCAAAGATACCGAAGTCAGATTGCAGTTACTTCGTCTAAAGTTAAAGAACTTTGGATATAAAAAAGGGTTTGAAGTTCAGTGTACAAAGATAACCTAATCTAAGTTCGAAATGAATTGTGTAATAGTAGTACATTAAGGTCTCTGTGTAAAATCGATAAAATTAAGGATTCACATTTCAAAAATGTCCAACATCTCAAACATACTTGACTCCTTTCCACACAGAATTTCCTTCAATGATACATTTGCAGCCGCATCCAGCGGGACACGTGTCGTGTTGGGCAAACCTAAAAATTATAACAGATTTTTATTATTAACATCAATTGGATTAATGTGTGTACCGTTATAAAATGTCTGCATATATATAAATGCAACTATAATCTGAGGTGCTTTGATTAACTGAGCCAGATATTCAAACACGCAACAAGCTAAGACGCATTTTCATCGTTGCCAAAAAAGTCAGTGCCTCATAAAAAACGCTCAAAGCCACTGAGTGTGCGATGAAGCGAGCCAAGCGTGGAGTATCTTTACGAGATCAAGTCAGTGATGAGGAGGAAACCTAAATTACTGATAAGGCTCAGCGAGTAACGAAACTAAAGTGACAATGGGTGGGGCACGTAGTACGTAGAACCCAGGGGCGTTGGGGTCCTTATGGTGTTGAAATATCTACCCTGCACCGGTAAGTCGCCTATTCCTGGATCGCCTACGCAAACGATCTCGAAACAGCTTCGGGTTTCGTAATTCATGCAATTTTTAATCATGAATACGAAGTTGTGATAGCCTAGCGGAAACACGGTGCGACTTTCTAGGGACGATCTCAGGATAAAACCATTAGGCAGGCACCAATGAGTTTTTCAATTAAAACTTATGTGTCTAATTGATATCGCAATTTATTACACGCTTTTCGGTGAAGGAAAACATCGAGAGGAAACCTGCATGTCTCTAAAGAATTCTAGGGATATGTGTAACCTACCAATCCGCATTGGAGTAGCGTGGTAGGTCTTAGCTCCAATCCTTCTCTTAAAAAAAAAACGGAGAGAGGGGGCCTTAGCCCAGCAGTGGGCATAGTAACAGGCCGTTACTTACTTACTACTTACTATACGAAACAGAGCAACGAAAGATATTTAGGTGTGACTTCAAGAGGCTATGTCGAATCTTAGGTGTGAAAATCACTTAAACAGGCTTATGGTAATTTATCGATTGAAAAGAAAGGTATAAAAACAATAAAGTTAGATGTATTAAACATTGATGATCGATGGAATATAATTTATTCTTAAAAGTAAATTAATGTGATAATATCATAAAGCCTTTCTATGCATATATTACACACAACCTTCGTAAGGTCACACGTTATTGAATCGTCCCATATCGTGGAACATTAATCCCAACGCGCACTAAAACCGCGGACGGTCGCGTGTTGTTAAACGCTTCACTAATTGAACGCGTCACTAAATCTAAAAACCACACAACCACACCCAAAACGTATAATTACGCGTGTGCGTCTACAATAAGGTCGTATACATGCGCGCGCGCGTCCTGTTTTATCGTAATACAAAACGTTACTAAGTGGCGGACGTGACCGGCGCGGCGATCGAATGCATAAAGGTCGTTGCTCCGGCCGGTCGCACCGCGTCGCGCGCGCCAATTTGTACAAAACAATCATCTATGTATCTTAAAAGATAAAAAAAGATTTTGCTACATGTGTTCGGAGGGGAGGATATTGGTGGGATTTGAACTATTTAAGACTTGTATGGGTAGCGCGGCGCATTACGATTTTTGTCGTGGAGCCTATCCTCCTGATGATGCTTCGGTTTCGGGGCGAAACGATCGTCGAGATTGCGGTGGTGGCTGTGTGTGCTGCTTTTGTGTGCGTCGTTGCTGGTGAATTGCGCCTTGGGGTGCATGTGGTGGCTGGTCCTGCATGTATAAGGTGCGTAGATTTTGCCCGCTTCATACACATTGGCTTTGCATGCATTCACTTAACCCGTGCGGATTATAGCAAAGTAGTAATAATAAAATTATTTTGCTATAATCCGCGATACAGTAAATAGAAAATATATACAGTGCTAAATGTATAGTGGACTATACGTTTTTTTTTCATACCCGTTACATGCAGGATTCGTAAAAACATATGCACAAACCTCCACCACTTCCACCACAATACACAAGCACTACACAGGTTCACTATCACAAGCTCAACAATCGTTTCGCCCCGCAACCGAAGCATCATCAGGAGATAGACTCCACGACAAAATCGCAAAGCGTTTGTGCGATTTTGCGATTTAGCATTGTATATATTTTCTATTTACTGTATCGCGGATTATAGCAAAATAATTTTATTATTACTTTTGTATTATGGATCTCCGCAAAGTAACGCCTGCTTCTATAAATCATATAAAAAAAGATTTTATTTACGCACCAAGCGAGCATGTGTTGGGCGTGGGCAGCGTGCGAGCACAAAGCGCACGCCACGGCCAGTCCGCGCACGCCGCGCCCGCACACCGCGCAACGAAGCGCGAGCCTCCGACAGGCCGTGCACGTAGCGCTGCGCACCGTGCGCCCGCACCACGCGCACTCCCAGGCCGCCTCTCCTACGCCCTCACCCGCCGACGTCGGCTCATATTTACACTTCACTAATTTCATAACCTGATTCGAGAGTAATTTAGCTTCGTTTAGCTTTTGAGTTATCTCCAGTGCAAATACTATCCTCCTAATAATCCCACTTAGCTTTTTACGAGCTGTGATAGCCTAGCGGTGAGACCGTGCGACTCTCTAGAGACGACATACGTTCAAACCTGGGCAGGCACCAATGAGTTTTTCTTTTAAAACTTATGTGTCTAATTGATAATTGCAATTTATCACACGCTTTTCGGTGAAGGAAAACATCGTGAGGAAACCTGCATATCTCTAGAGAATTCTAGGGATATGTGTGACCTACCAATCCGCATTGGAGCAGCGTGGTTGGTCTTAGCTCCAATCCTTCTCTCTAAAAACGGAGAGAGGAGGCCTTAGCCCAACAGCGGGCATAGTAACAGGCTGTTACTTACTTAGCTTTTTGTTATTTTTCTTTTTTTCTTTCTTTCTTTCTTTCTTTCTTTCTTTCTTTCTTTCTTTCTTTCTTTCTTTCTTTCTATATTATCTGTATTTCACTTATTGTGTTTTTTCAAAGGTTGTTTAGAAGAGATCCCTTTTACATTTGCTACTTTTTTTTATTTTTCATAACTAAACTATACGGTGACTCACAAAAATATTCGGATACTAAGGTATGTTCGATTAAATCGCCCAATACGGCGAACACCTATGGAGGGATCGGGTTGGTTTTTTTTATAATAACTAATTAAATGTTCTACGATAACAATTCAGTATAAACTTACCTCAGTCCTTTTGTATAAAAGTTGCCATCGGTGTAAAACATCAGCGTAAGCACGTTTAAAGCAATGGTAAAGATGTACAGTTCCTTCATCGACAACACAAGCGGATGAAGGCTCGGACTTGGTCATGCTATATTCTGTGTTTAAGTTTTCGGCCTCAGAACATGAGTTGCTCCGGAGTATGATAGGAAGTGTCCATCCGTCGGCACTTATTTCACTATACTGTGTTATTGTGTTGTACGGCGAAGTGTTAGTACCATTTCCCTAAAAATTGTTAATTTAATTAAAAAATAAAAATATTGTAGACCCATATAACTTTTAGCTAAATTTTAGATATAGAATTATCACACGCTTAACATTGAAATAAAATTTTACGAAGATACCTGTATAATGCATAAATCTGTATTGAATTGTTGACAGGTATATTTACCTAGGGCAGACGCTTGAACTAGGTAAAAACAATTTCGAGTGTGAGATTATGAGAAAAATACAGCTAGGCTGGGCAGCATTCGGCAAACTACGTCGAGTCTTCTCGTCATCCATCCCACAGAGTCTAAAGACTAAAATGTTCAACCAGTGTGTCATACCTGTCATGACCTACGGTGCCGAGACGGGGACACTAACAGTTAAGGCGGTCCATAAGCTTAAAGTCGCTCAGCGGGCTATGGAAAGAGCTATGCTCGGGGTTACTCCGAGGGATCGCATTCGTAACGAAGTAATCCGTCAGAGAACTAGGGTCACCGACATAGCTCAGCGCATAAGCAAGCTGAAGTGGCAATGGGCCGGCCATATCTGTCACAGAACCGATGACCATTGGGGTAGACATATTCTGGAGTGAAGACCGCGAATCGGAAAACGTAGTGTGATACTCGATGGAGTGACGACATACGTAGGACAGCGAGCAGTGGATGGAAGCAAAAAGCCCAGGATCGGGCTAAGAGGCGTGTTATTGGAGAGGCCTATGTCCAGCAGTGGACTGAAGTGGGCTGATGATGATGTATTGAAGTAACGCGAGGGTCTAGGGTGTTTGTTCATTAGTCAAAAAGAAATCTTACTTATGTTCTGGGCGTTAGATACATTTAGGTAAATATATACAAATATAACGCACACTATAAATCTGTTATTAAAAGTATTTCATTGCTATAGATGAAATATTTCAAATGGGGCATATCAACTACTTGCTTTTATTTATTATCTATGAAATAGACTATGCCCGTTGTTGGTATAGCTGCCTGTTTCAGAGCAAGAGCTCAAGAATACAGTTGTATATAAGTTGTAAACTAACTTAAATATTAGTACTAGTAGTACTATTTTTATTTTTGTATAAAAATCTAACAGTATAAATCTCTAATCTCCAAATCTCGGATTCGGAAATTTGCTCCTACCAAAGAGAACCAGCAAGAAACTCGGCGGATAATTTTTTCAAATATTTTATTTACAATTTCATTGATGGTTACAAATTAAACGATTTTAACTGAAGTATATACTATATAAATAAGAAAAGAAGTTTACATACGAAACTTGATGTGCTGATGATGGACTGGGAACTAGAATTGCTTGTATCATTGAAGACTGAAAATGCACAGGTTAACATAGCTGCCATTTGCAGATCCGATGATTTTGCATAGTGTGATATTCTGAAACGATAGAACCAAAAAACTTGTGATATCGCGTGTATATTGTTTAATTTAGAAATGAAACTTATCATCATTTACAAATGTGATGAATTATCCGAAATCCTCAGGCTTGAAGATTCCTTTAAATTGTGCGTTCCTTTTACTCCTAAACTCAACTTTTTTACAATACTGTAAAAAATGAAATAGTTGCCAAAATTATTCGATGCTATGAGAGTCAAATCGGCGCATCCTGGTTAATCCTGATCGTGTTGCAGACTTAGCTCACCATAGACACCTCAATGTAGCAAAAAATTGTTATACTATTTTTAAATACCTAAAAATGTTCACGCGACTTCTCATAAGCATAGCGAAATGTACCTTTTTAAAATCTTTTAATTAACTTGCAATGTACGTACATGAAGGTGGAATTTTACACGTTAAATTTGACCCCATTTCCTGAGTTCGTGGTGAAATTTATATACTGGTTCAGTCCCGATAACAATGCATGTTTATGATAAACATGAACTGATGTTACTGCACGGAATAGCTCCAGGTCAAGGAACTGTTCAACGATCAACAGTAAGGACGTGACATTTTGTAAAAGACTTTTTTAAATATACTCTGGATAAAATATCCAAATACAGAACATACGTTGAAAAGTAAAACATGTATTATGTAACAGCAGGCCTACCATGAACTCTTATTGCGACTCAATTGAAGACGTAAACGAAATCGTTTTGCTTTTTTATACCGTGACGTCTTATAGACGCATACTTTAGGTCGTTGGCGAATGAGCGTTCGGAATTTGTCCTAAGAACATGTGAGTAAAAGAGACAGAGTTATCTGTAGTTCATATAACGTTATCCTTTTCAAACATTACGACCCCAATGCAATTCCCACTTCATGGTACGAAAAGAAAGCGGTTTGCGGTCGTCGTTTACGTCTTCAATTGAGTCGCAATAAGAGTACATTGTAGGCCTGCAGGTCTTTAAAATTGTTTAAGAATGTTATAAATACTTGCTTACAACGCCTGCACCAGATTACAGCAGAGCGGGTGTCCGGCCCAGCCCATGCTCTCCTCACTGGACATGAGGTGGTCAACAGGCCGCGTCGCCAACGACTTTGCAGCCAATGCCGCGAGGCCCCACGCATGCGATAGTTCGCCTTCTTCTTCTTCTGATGCTACTTTTGCATTTTTTTCGCACATATCTGTAGCGAAATAATATCATTCATCATTCTCCTGCCCTTATCCCACTTTCCCCCTTATCTCAGAGTTAATTTACTGTATATGAGCTAGGAAGGTTGATGTCAGAAGCATTATTACTCAAAGGAGATATCATTGGATCATATATTAGATACATTGATTATATTAGATGGATCACAAAAGTGTGTTTTAATTATATAATATAATAATCATCATATTAAGAAATGGTTTTAATAATTATTAAAAAGAACACAAGTTATAAAATAGTTTATCATAATGATATCGCTTATTCATCATTCTCCTGCCCTTATCTCACTCTAAGTGCAGCACAACATGTTAGAAACATGTCACATGATTTGGCTACGTATTTTACGACCGGCCGCCTGTCTGACGTCAAGTTAGCTTAGTCGCCTTTTACGACACCTCGGTAAGAAAATGAAGGCGGTCTAGTTTATGCAGCCGGATACCACACGGCACATACCTTAGTCGCCTTTTACGACACCTCGGTAAGGAAATGAGGGTGGTCTATTCTATGCAGCCGGATACCACACGGCACATACCTTAGTCGCCTTTTACGACACCTCGGTAAGGAAATGAGGGTGGTCTATTCTATGCAGCCGGATACCACACGGCACATACCTTAGTCGCCTCTTACGACACCTCGGTAAGAACAGAGGGTTATTGTTAATACGGAGGTATTCTATTGTGCCGGATACCACATGGCGAAATAATAAATAATCGGATAATTTATAAAATTAGGGTTATTTTACGGAGATAAATAATACAAAAGTTATAATAAAACTAATTTACTATAATGTGCGAAAAAGTTAACAGAAAATATATTTTATTCTTGTTTTTTTGCTTGCCGCACCTACTTAAATTTTCCGTTTTACCATAAGGTGGACTGGTAGAGAATGCTTAATTTAGTGTTAAGTCCGCCTTTTGTACTTTTATCTTAATAGTGCAATAAAGTATATAAAAATTTACATATATATAATGCTATAATGTAGAGTGGACTATCCGTTTTCATACCCGATACATGCAGGTCCTCTTGAAAAATCGGATAATTCATTTATACAAGGTGCTGCATTGTGGAATTCCAAATTTTTAAAAAAGTTATGGTAGAATTATTTCTCTATAATCCGCACTTGTTCAGAAAACCTATGTAATGTTCAATGTTGGAAGAAAATATTTCCTTCAAACACTAGAAATAAATAGTACCCGGCAATAAATAATGCACATCGAGAACTTAGAATTAAACAGCCGGCCAATTCGGTATCGTAAAGCGGTGTCACTGTCACACACGGGTTCGTCAGTCTGTGCGACAGAGACAGTGCTCTATGAAGCAGAATCTAGCCGATTTTTCTCTCTAAGCCTCGATGTGCATTATTTATTGCCGCGTAATATAATTGCGAGTACATTTAAGTACAAATTTTAAAAAAGTTCAATGAATTATTTTTGGCCTGATTCTAATTCTAATTTATTAAACTTTTTAGACTCAACTATAACTCGCGATGAGGAAATGACAATATGACGGTGATCACGATCTTCAGCAATGAGGGACCGACTTTAGAGAGAGATAACTCGCGATGATACAAACGTTTATTGGAGATCTTTCGCAAACCAACTTACGCTGATACGACACTAGAAATAAAAAAAATTGTAATCACTTCACACTCACCGACAGGATTATCAGCATTTATAAAGTACTTTTCGGCCAGTATTCTGTTGAGAGGGAAGAGGTTCGACGCGGCGTATAATACCACTCGTGGTGGCGTACAACCTGATATACTGCCACGACTTCGCATACTGCCTGCCCGACGGCTTTGTGCTTTCTATATCAGAAAACCAATGTGTATTTTCAAATTAAGTAAATATTACGCGGGGAGACCGTGCGGTTCTATAGAACCGATCAGCAGGTCTACCATGAACTCTTATTGCGACTAAATTGAAGACGTAAACGAAATTGTTTTGCTTGTTCATACCATGACGTCTTAAAGACGCACACTTTAAGTCGTTGCTGAATGAGCGTTCGGAATGCGTCCTAAGAACATGTGAGTAAAAGAGACAGAGTTATCCATAGTTCATATAACGTTATCATTTTCAAACATTACGAACCCACACATTCACACTTCATGGTAAGATAAGAAAGCGGTTCGCCGTCGTCATTTACGTCTTCAATTGAGTTGCAATAAGAGTTCATGGTAGGCCTGCAGGTGTTCAAACCCCCAGTTCTATTAAACTTCCGTGTCTAATCGATAATTGTAATTTATCACACGTTTTTAATTGAAGGAAAACATCGTGACGAAACCTGCATATCTCTGAAGAATTCTAGAGATATGTGTAACCTAGCCGCATTGGAGCAGCATGGTAGGTCTTGGCCAATACTTCTCTTCTAAAACTGAGATAAGAGGCATAGGCCTCTTATCTCGGTTTGTGGAGGTGGTGGAAAATATTTGCTGAATATGATGTGCAAAGTGATGTGCTTAAGACATTACATCATAACATAATACGTCGGTAAGTAAATAACACAGTTTTCCAATAAGTAATGTCAATAAGTAAGTATAAACACAACATTTTTACTAAAGTCAGGGCTGGTTGTATAATTTCAATAGTGTGTGACTCTAGATTCGATTATGAAAATTACTTGCGACAGTGAGATGGATTTTGTTCTTTTTTATGTTAGCATCAGATCTTAGCAACGAATTTTTATTTCATTAGCGGCTTATAAACCTAATTTTGTTATTTATATGCATATAATTAATTTTATTTAAACTATATCGGCAGAAATATAGGTCAAAAATTCTTCTCAATAATTTTTATTCTCAATATTCTTATCAAGGGTAGAGGGCTGTTCAGAGACAATCAGAGGAAACTGTGACTGGGTTTAGTTAAGGTTATCTATTTCATCATTCTCCTGCCCCTATCCCACTCTAAATGGGGTCGGCACAACATGTTACAAACATGTTGTCATATGATTTGGCTACGTATTTTATGACCGGCCGCCTGCCTGACGTCAACTTACCTTAGTCGCCTTTTACGACACCTCGGTAATAAGGGTGGTCTATTCTATGCAGCCGAATACCACACGGCACATACCTTAGTCGCCTAAATCATGTGACTAAACGAGTGTTGGATATGAATGTGAATATGTGACTAGAGGGAGGCCTAAAAAGAGATGGTTGGAATGTGTGAAGTATGACATGCATATAAAAGGAGTAGCGCCGAGTAGAGTTGACGAATGATAGAAGAGAATGGAAGAGGAAAACATGTTGTACCGACCCCACTTAGAGTGGGATAAGGGTAGGAGAAAGAAGAAGACATACCTTAGTCGCCTCTTACGACACCTCGGTAATAAAGGAGGGTGGTCTATTCTATTCTGCCGGATACCACACGGCCTTTAAGGTTTGATAAAAGACAAAAAATATCTACTTACCCATCGGTCTTGAAAATAGAAGGTCGTGATAGAATTCGACGCGTGCCTGTGATGGAGTTGCGGAAAGCCCGACGTGTTGGTAGGGGACGGCGTGGTGGTTGCATGCGGTGATACGGAAGTATAGCCTGTACCGAACAAGCCTGGAGTTAGCGATAGAGATGACATTGACCTCGGCGTTCCGCTTTCATGCTTTAGGGACAGACGTCTTGCGTTTGGTGGTCTGTTGAAAACTACCAAAGTACTGACGCCACACCATTTAGCGCCGCATGTCCTTGGGAATGGTATACAGGAATCGCCGGCGTTCTCGCTTTCTGACTGGCTTCTTTGGCTTGATTTCATTGAATCTGAGTCTTCACTGGATTTTACTGGAATCTAAGAAATAGAGTAGTAACAGGTATCACATTAAAATGTTTTTTTTTATCATCAAGAGGCTGTCGCTAGTCGCTAACTTGCCTGATAGTAAACTACTAACTTAGCCTAAGATAGACCAAAGTAAAAAATTCGTTTGTGATTTTGTCGTAAAAACACATGTATAAACCTCCATCACGGCCACCACAATACACAAGCACTACACACGTTCACTATAACAAACTCAACAATTGTTTCGCCCCGCAACCGAAGCATCATCAGGAGATAAACTCCACGACTAAGTCGCAAAGCGAAGCATTATCCAAACAAGCATTGTTATATAGCGATCGGTTCAACCCCACCATTTATTTACATTCAAATGTTTACATTGTTGGTTGGTATCACATTAACATGTTTTTTTATCATCAAGAGGCTGCGGCCAGATCGCTAACTTGCCTGATAGTAAGCTACTAACTTAGCCTAAGATATACCAAGGTAAAAAATTCGCTTGATGTTGTCGTGGATTCTATCTCCTGATGATGCTTTGGTTGCGGGGCGATGTTTGTGCATGTGTTTTTACGAATCCTACATTTTTCGGGTATGAAAAAGAATAGTCCACTCTACATTTAGCATTATATATTTTTCCTATTTACTTTATCGCGAATTATAGCAAAATAATTTTATTATTACTTTTGTATTATGGATATCCGCAAAGTAACGTCTAATTCTATAAAATTATGTAGAAAATGGTTTTTTTTTCTTCTTTAGCAAGGATCTAAAGGTAGGTCATAAAAGTCTTAAAAAAATGATAGGGAATTCTATTCTTTAAGTATAAACTATCCCGGCATGATTACTATAGCAGTAGTGCTCCACACAGTTATCATCAATAGGCAAGATGAATTGGTGAAACACTAATGTTTAAAATTTTTTTTAGTGCATTCTTCAAAATATATGTTGCGTATTATCTACAAGCAGTGATATTATAAACAATGTTTTCTTTCTGTTTTTCTTTTTTAAAACTTTAAATTTTAAATAGTTTTTTTGGTTTAATTGTGTTATGTACCCCCAAATTATTTGTCAAATTTGTTGTAAATTAATTGTATATATGTAATAAAAAATGTAAATATGTATCATAACAGGTATTGTTATGATGTTTATGCTATGTGCCTTATTTTGTAAATTTATCTTTTATTTGTGTTTTACATTTATGCATTAATGTTGTTGGCTTGTGAAATAAAATAAAATAAAAATTACCTCATCAATGGATGTAGCCAGTGTTTTCAAGCAATACAACAAACATCTATGACCTTCTTTTTTCTTGCGATATGCTGTTCTATTAATAGCTTGTAAAATTTTAATAGTTGTTGCACTGTCAACATTAGTCCCAGACAACCAAGAAAATTTGGGTATAGTTTGTTCTGTGACATTTCTGGGAAAGGTCACTTGAAGATTGGCAGTGTAACCGTTGCGCTCAGAATGTATTTGACAAGTCCGTGTCTCAATGTTCATATCAGTCACCTCAATATTTGCCATCTCTCGAATAGATTCAAACTCTTCGTCAATTGAAGTTGTTGTTTTGTTGTGCACTATTTTATTCTGAAATCACCAAATGTGATTTTAGTGGAATTTCATCTCAAAATAATTTAATCCAAAAAATATATATGTAGGTTTATAATTAGAAATAACATATTAGCAGATTGGTAGTGTCTTTAGTAATTATTGTTTACATAAAAATACATATACTACCAATATAAATCAGGAAAAAACTAACCATTTGAACGTCTTGTACTTTCGAATCACTCATTGAAAGATCATTCACTGAACTCACAGTTGATGCGTAGCTTGCTGCTGGAAGTGATAAAAATTGTAACAAATAATGCTTCAAATTAAAACCAAAAACGTTTTTTTAAATAGAAGTTAACAACTTAGGATTAATTATTGACAAATTGTTACAGGCAACAAATTTCATTGGTGTAACTGGATATTTCATAGCTGGTTTATGAAATGATAAAAAATATAAAAATAATCTAATAGAAAGTCAATAACTTCTTAATTTTGTTTGTTATAGTATCTCAGATTTAATTTTTATTTAGGAATAATTGTAGTTCATATTTATATTTTTGTTTTTATTTTTAATAGTAAGAGCTTAGAGCCGCTGTTGTATATTATAAATTATAGCATGTCATTATTACCTATAATTAGTGGTGCAATTGTAATTATTTAAATGTATTAAAAAAAATATTATTGTAACCATTGTTGGTAGTATAATAAATAAATGAAAAAATCAAACAATTTATTTAAGACGTTAACACACTTACTATCACTATTGTCATCATTTTCTACATCGTCAGGTAGATAATGTGAACACATTTTTAGTAAAGATGGATGCATTGTCCACAGTCTAAGAGTTTGATCTCTTCCCCATGTGACTAGCTGGTAATTGGAAGGTAATGTGTTTGGTCTCCATACCATAGTTTGAACTGTATCTGTGTGACCAACTAATCTATGTGTTAATAAGCCACCAATCCAAATACCAATGACTCCAGCCTGTTCCACTCTAGGCAATCCTCCCCATCCAACACCAATAGTCAAAAGTCCACTACCAAAAGGAGTATAAATTGCTCTCCAAACAGGAAAGTTGGTCATTATAACATTTTCTGGCCTCCTAGCATTATATATGTCAAAATATTTTATACTTCCATCATGACTAGATGTAACTAATTGGTATTCATGATGCGGGCTCCAGTCAACACCGTGTATCTTACAAAGGTGGGCAGATATGTAGTACAAGGGAGTAGAGTTTTTGCGATAATCCCATATTTTTATATCACCATCATGTGCTGTAGCTACTAAATGGGATGCTACTTTATTCCATTGTACTTGAGATGCTCCAGCTAAAAATTAAGCTCTTTATTAAACTATTATATTGCACATATTTATTCTTTCACATACACATATACATTTACTGCTATGTAATATGATTTTAATAGTCTTACTTAAAAATAAGTAAGTGTTTTGTTAATTTCATTTGTAATCATTTCAACATTTTTTTAAAAATTATCTGTTTAAAAGTTTATCCATATAGGCAGTATGTTGAATGGACAGCAAGTTATAGCCCACTTAAAAATATTTATCAAATTGTTCATTAAATCTCACCAACAGCAGATAGTGAGACCACTGGTTTTCTAGTGTCTCTCAAGTCCCATAAATAAGTAAATGTATCTATTGAGCAGGTGGCTATTAAATTGTGATCTTGTCTATGGAAATGTGTATCACTCACAACTCGAGTATGCCCACGCAGTGAACAAATGCACATCAAGTCATTGCCTGCTCTCCACTCATAGACATCCACATGTTGATTGCTCTAAAATAGTTTAAAAAAACAATAGTATACTTTAACATGAAAAATGAATTTAACTTTCCAATTTGTTTATCTAAATAAAAACATAAAAGGCAAAATAAACGTTTATTTGATAGCAATATTCTGATGAACACTTCAATATCTATTAATACTCATTGGAAAATTATAATAAAATAAATTATCATAAAAATACATTGTGATAGCAAACGTTTAATATATTTTATAATAATCTTACAGCAATTGCACATAACTTTTGTCCTGGGTAAGTCTGACACCACTCAGCGCCAGCAGCGTCGTATTTACTATGCCGCGGGTACTTCTTTACGATTTCTGTGGTATCTTCGTCAATGCCTATATTTTTGATTGCTAGCCATCTACGACCAGCTAACAGAACATTATTTCCAGAGTAATCCACAGACATTGCCGTTGCTTGCAACTCCCTGTATTCCCATTTCATTATCTCTGAGCTCCAATGAACAGTCATTTTCACAATTTTGGTTTAATCCGTTGTAAAACACATAAAATGACTTTAGGTTCATTTAATAAACAGCTTTTTAAACATTTACATGGAAAATAACAATAAGGGTAAATAAAAAATACATGAAAAACAAACAAAAATTTGGAGGTTGACAACAGTTGACAAAATCAGACGAAATAACCAAGTATTGAACGTCAAATTGACTGAAATTTTTATATAGCTTGATATTGTCACTTGACAATCAGCTGGTTTTTTTTGCAATAAATAACAACATTCCAAATAATTTCAACATTCCATAAGTAGTTGTATCCTCATAAATGAGGAAAACAAGCTACTCTCTAAAGACCTTGTTATTGGAGTTGTTAATTAGTCTAAATAAAATAGTTATTTGATTTACACTAATATTATTTTACTTTCAAAGAGAAGCACATAATAGTTATAATTTTTTAGAGTAAACATCATAATATGATGTAAACAAATAAGGTATTTATAATAACAATACAAACTTTTATTAATATTTTTATGATTTGTAATCTGAATTTTTATGTTAAATACTCAGTTCTTAATAGTCGAATATAAATATAAATATCACAGTTTTTTATGTTAAATACTCAGTCCTTAACAGTCAACTATAAATATAAATATCACAGAGTTATTCTACTAGAGTAGGGGAGCCTGTAAATGAGCATATCAAAACAAATAATGAGAAGGAAAATGAAACTTTTATACTTATCATTGCTTAATCACATGTAAAAAGGGAGACTGAAAGATATACTCTCATTTGCTTTCTTTTGCTTTCTCTTTACTCAATAGGACACATTTTAGGCTAGCTTTTTAGTATAATAACTGTATAATAATATACTTAGATACATTGAAAGAAAAAAATTACTTTACATTGAAAGATAATATTCTTACATTGGAAGATAATATTCTGTGCTTAATAGTGACATTTATATTTTATGGTGACATTTCAAATTTTAGTCTGTGTTCGTTTGTATACGACGAATTTTATGTGTTGTGTGTACTTAATATTATTTAAAAGTATTGTAATTTCTTGTATTTGTGTATTTTATTGTTCTTAAGAATAACAATGTCGTAATATTATATTAATTACCAATATATCTAACAAGATGGCGTTATTCCTTAGTAAACAATACAAAATAAAATTACTTCTGGGTGTTTTTTTTATTTATATCTATTGTGAATATTTGATTTATTATGTTACTCAAATACAGGTAAAAAGTCACTTAAATCTATGTCAGTCCTTAATACTTTTTATCTACAAGGCACTCACACCCTTTAGTTTTTTTGTGGTAATAATTCCCATGTTAATACAAATTAAATAAAGTTATTTTAGTTATAAACTGATTTTTTATAAAGAATGTGCTGATTAGGTAAAAAGTTTAAAAATAAAGTTTATGTCAATCCATTCTTATAAATTATGTTATAGTGTAGATGGCCATCACTACAGAATATACAAGGAAACAATGTGGATCCAGTTTACATAATAATTCTAGCAGACATACATCTAGTAGGCTCCGATAAAGGCCACTGGTTAGATAAGTGGAGAAGGGACTGGCAAATGCATAGAGCATTTCAGACTGCCATGACTCTGCACAAACCAGAGGCAGTATTTATTTTAGGTATGTAAAGAATAAAAGTTTTTTGGAATAATTCTACTAAGCAATAATAAGCTACCAGTCAGAAGTCTGTTAAATGCATGAAACAAATCTGGTCTAGCTCTGTAATGAAAATGGGTATAGTGTAGATTGATAATGAACAAGAACAAAAATGTCAGGCTAAAAATGGGGAATCCTTGATATAAAATAATGTAATAAATCAAAAATTCTAAGATGTGACATAATTTATAGGTGATCTTTTTGACGAAGGCAAATGGGCTTCACAAAGTGAATTTGAGGAATATGTGGAGAAGTTTTATGATCTATTTAAAGTCCCTGATGATACTGCTTTGTATGTAGTGGTAGGTAACCATGATATTGGTTTCCATTACAGGTAAAATTTTTATTATGATGCTTGGAGAGTGTTACCTAGAAACTTGTAGTTATATACTTGTAGTTGTAGTTATATTAATCATTTTTTATGCATGTTTAATATTATCTTAAATATACATTGTGGTGAGTATTGAATGTGGCTTTATGTAATTTATAGAATTAGGTGTTACTTTGCAGAGATCCATAATACAAAAATAATAATAAAATTATTTTGCTATAATCCGCGATACACATAGATCACAGATTATAGCAAAATAATTTTATTATTACTTTTGTGGCTTTATGTTATTAAATAGTAGTGGATTACATTGATGGTGCAGAATAAATTGTCGCTACATACTAAAACACACACACACCCACATACTAAAATACACACTCATTTTTCTGTGTGTATTTTAGTATGTGAATAACTAAGTCACATCTCCCATATATAAGCATAGAAAATGTGACTTTGTTCTTCAGAAAAGGCGATATGTATATGTGTGTGTAAATCATCATTATAATAACTTGGGATTCCAAGGTCGATCAGGTTTTCAAACTATTCAGTCCATGTCCCCATGACCAAACTAAAATGTCATCAACACCTGTGTTGATCGTCTTGTTCCTTCTAATTTATTGATTTGATCTCTTTGTGATATTCAGCATAGCTATTTTTATGTGATTTATAAGGCTCATAGTTAATAATCAGACAGTAATAGTAATATTTAAATAATTTGGTTTCCTGGTACTGAGGGACAAAAATTTATGAACATCAACAGCTGTCCAAAAATGACCATATGTCTTTATACTGGACTTATCTAAACTACATTTCTCAGGTATATTAACTTGCCTACTAGTTCGAGTGTGGACTTCTCGGCGATAACTAATAACATTCAGCAAAAAAACATTCCACCCGATAACTCAATATGAAACACATAATAACTTAATTTTTAATATTTGCAATATCATTTTTTGACCCGATAAGATCCAGTGACGTCCTATTATCTCTTATGGAATGACTTATTTATCTGTTGTTTATATTTAGATAAAAATTATTTACGCACTAGTGGGTGGGTCTAAGCTCAGTATCTGTATTCAAGGAGATATGTTATCCAGCCGTGTAATATTAACAGGCTGTCACTTTGATACGAATAAATAATTTTAAAACGAACGATGACGTTCCAGAATCGCATGATGTGATTGCAAGTTAGTAAATTCAATGGCTGATGCCTGACACTTTAAAAATATTTCATGGAAACTTGATTCATATATATTATATTTTATCCTAATCATCAACCTAAAAAACCTTCAATTGTTATTTCGGCTTGATATGCCGTGTGGTATCCGGCTGAGTAGAATAGACCACCTTCATTTCTTATCGGGGTGTCGTAAATGGTGATAGGTAAGTTGACGTCAGGCAAACGGTCGGTCGCAAAATACGTAGCCAAATCATGTGACAACATGTTTGTAACATGTTTTGCCGACCCTAATTAGAGTGGGATAAGGGCAGGAGGATGATGATGTGATGTCGGCTTGACACCTTACAGGAGTAGGTACATAAATCGTTAGTCTTAGTATTTTTAGTATTTTTCGTATTACCTTTACATAAGTTTTTAAAAGAGCAGAATTATAAAATGCTAGGTTTTGCCTGCGGCTTCGCTCGCGTGAAATTTGGTCTGCCACATTAAGTTACGTGACAGATGATTTTAGATTTAAATATTTTTTTACTTAATATAAAAATATATATATTTATATTAGACACTCTATAACGCTACATTGAAGTTAATCATATCGTGATAACTTTTAAACTATTCGGCCATTACTTAATGTAAAGGACAAAGTTTATCTACATGAAATACTGAAAGCGAGAAATGTATTGATTTTTATAAGAATTTGATAAATCTACTAAAATATGCATTGTAAAATAGTATCTAATTTTATTAACCTTATGATTCACAATTTTGGTCACAGTGACTTTTATTTAGAACTATTCAAGACAAACAATACTACGGTACATCATCTTTGTGTAACTTGAATGGTTTAGGCAGCGTTCGCCACGGTAGCTCTCAGAGGTCAGATTTTTCCGACTTTATTGACATGTATCGTTATATTACATAAAATCATTACAAATCGTAGCCTATATGTACTTCTGATGTATAACCTATATAACTGTAAAGTTTTATCCAAATCCGTCCAGTATTTTTTTCGTGAAAGAGTAACAAACAGCCATCTATACTCACAAACTTTCGCATTTATATTATTATATAGTAGGATATAGTAGGAAGTAGGATATAATATTAGTAGGTTAGGACTTATACGTAAATGGTTATTATTTTATCATTGCTACAATACAATTGAGGGTTTTACAATACCTATTGATAAGAATTAATTTAACTGTACTTTGAATCTCTACAAAGTAACGACAAAAAGAATCAGTTATAAGAAATATGTATAAAAAAATTTCACGTGCACTTTTAGAATGAAAGATCTCTACTTCTTTGAATGTAAATAAAAACCCTGGTGATCTCCACGCAGTTTAAGAAACCCTGAACTAAACAATTCAAAATTAATGAAAAATTATATGTTATTAAATGAGACTCTTCACTTTTTTAGAGTAATACCACAGCTAGCGAACAGATTCGAGGATAAACTTAATTCGCCACCTGTTAAACTAGTGAGTATACGTGGAAACCATTTTGTTCTGATAAACTCTATGGCTATGGAAGGCGACGGTTGCTCGCTCTGTTCTCGGGCTGTCGCAGAGATCGATAGGATATCAGGTTAGCTAAAGGAATTCTTTCTGTACCTCTAACCCCTCGTTCGCATGAAAGGTTTTTTACCGTACGTTAAAAATACGTCGAATTGAAAGAAATGGGTATCCAGGTATCTGCTCACACGATAGCGCATTTAAAACACGACGTGTTTTTATCGCACAGTGTTCCAATTTAGGCGTTACCCCCCGTTCGCACGAGAGGTTTTTGTACCGTGCGTTAAAAATATGTCGAAATGAAATAAATGGGTATCCAGATATCTGTTCACACGACAGCGCATTTAAAACGCGACGTATTTTTATCGCGTAGCGTTCCATTTTAGGCGTTAGGGCGTAGGGGGTTAAGCCGAATATACCATACGAAACTTCTTACAACGCGACGTATTATTTACGCCCGTGCGTACGAGTGGTAAGTATCGCTTATGAGCTTTTTTTACGTAAGACAAGAGATTAGAAAGAAAATATATCCATGGCATATACATCGATGAGGGATAAAAGGCACTCAATGAAATAATTTATAGAATTAAGCTATACTTTGCGAAGAACCATAATGCAAAAGTAATAATACAAATATTACGACAAAATCGCAAAGCTTTACGATTTTGTCGTGTATCTCCTAATGATGCTTTGGATGCGGGGCGGGGGGAGTTTGTAATAGTGAATATGTGCAGTGCTTGTGTATTGTGGTGGCGGTGGAGGAGGTTTTTGGTGCATATACCAAGTATGCAAACTGGTACTTCACTCTACATTTAGCAATATATATTATTTTTTATTTGCCTTATCGTGTATTGTAAAAATATTTTTTTACTACTTTTGGTACTCAGTTTAAGACTAAGTCAGATTAAGAGTGTTAAAACAGGTTTTTGACTAGTAGTACCTTAGTAGTAGAAGATCTATAAGAAAATGCCTTGATAAGCGGGCGTGATATGCATGAGTCTGTATGACAATGTAAATTTCAGTCTAGTGTCCTTTGATGCACATCTAATGGAGCTTCCATTAGATGTGCATTAAAGGACACTTTTAATACCTAATTGATCTACCAGCACCATAGCACCATAGCACCATAGCACCAGGTCTATTTTACATGAGCAGGCTATCTAAATAAAGTTTTTACTAGGAAATATTAATACACGTATAATTCGGTTTCACAGACTTTTTCTTTATTGACGTTTTTGACATTACGATTCTTTTTGGTACTATTTGTCTTATTATTATTATTATTAGTAAAATACCATGTAGTAAAAAATAATTTAAAGATGTTAATATAAAATAAGCATATCATTATTTAACTCGAACACTAATGTTGTCAGAATCACTCGCTTAACCCTTATGATTTCATATTATAATTTAAACCAATACTATTCGTAAACCTAAAAACCTATAATATTTATTACAGATATTTAAATGTTTATTACAGATATATTAAGGTGCAGTAGTGGTTCTACTTTATGCAAAGGGCAATCAAAGTTGCAAAACTATAGCCGACCTTTAATTATGCAGGTATCTTAGATATATTTTAACACAAAAACAGAATTAACTTATGCTTATTATATATTTTATAAAATTAGAATTTTTTCGATATGCCGTGTGGTATCTGGCTAAGTAGAATAGACCACCCTAATTTTTTACCGAGGTGTCGTAAAAGGCGACTAAGGTAAATCGATCCGCCGTGGTACCCGGTTGAGTAGAATAGACCAAACTCTTTCTCACCGAGGGGTCGTAAAAGATATGTTTGTAATATGGTGTGCCGACCCCACTTAGAGTGGGATAAGGGCAGGAGGATGATGATTAGAAATTTTTCGATCTACTCTTCTTTCTCCTGCTTCGATATACAATACTCGTATTAAATATCATAAATTACTTTTGGCGTAATCATGGCTACTGACTTGACACAGTAATAGCCTTAGAGCTCGTGAACCCCAACCTTTGTCATTTTATACAAGCTGAAAGTTTGTCAGGGCATGCTCCCAGCACAGGTGAGAACGGTGTTATTTATGATTTATGGAATTTGGGTGACAGAGGCTTTGGGAGATAAACGTTACTCAAGGTGTTCAAAATACCGACTTGGTCACACATAATACTATGAAGAAATTAGATCGATATTTTCCACACCTCGAGTACCGTTTATATAATTTATAGAATTAGGCGTTACTTTGCGGATAATACAAAAGTAATAATAAAATTATTGTGCTATAATCCGCGATACAGTAAATAGAAAATTTATATAGTGCTAAATGTATAGTGGACTATCCGTTTTTTCATACCCGTTACATGCAGGATTCGTAAAACCACATGCACAAATCTCCACCACTGCCACCACAATACACAAGCACTACACACGTTCACTATCACAAATTCAACAATCGTTTCGCCCCGCAACCGAAGCATCATCAGAAGATAGACTCCATGACAAAATCGCCTTAAAAGCTTTCAGATTTTATAAAATGAAGGTCTGGGGTTCACGAGCTGTCGCGCTATAATTGTTTGATTTACAAAGGGCTCCTAATTCGATTTATAATTTAAATAACCAATATTAAGTACTGTTACATTTTAATGCTTGCGTGTAAGTCGACTAGGTTACTTGTGTAGAAGATTTAAGTAGATAGCTTTTAGTAATTGACGTGTTAAAAGCAATGCAATATTATGTTAATTTTCGATTAATAAAACCAAAGAAAGCATATCTTGAATTTTTAATAGCGACCTATGTGATTGTGTGTTTATTATAACATAAATTCATCTTTAGATACGTTGATATATATCTTGCTTAAAGTTAAGCTTAAATGTGGTTTTATAACCATTTACTCTAACACTATTCTGAAAGTGGTTGTTAGTGGTGAGGCAAATTTTTGATTTCTGTCGTTTTTTTTTCTAATAATTGTTTATGGAGATAAATCAATTTAATCGATTAACAAGGTTCAAGTTAGATTATATCAATAGTAAATTTACAAAAACGCACTAAAAATACATTGCTTATTCTTTCTTGAAACATAATATGCGATTTTTTATACTAAGTACCTAAGCTCATCAATAAATCTCTACATCAAATTGTAGAGACAACTTTTATGATAACTTAACGTGTCTGCTTAACAGTTTGATTGCAAAAAATATCTATGACCCTTCCTATCACTGAGAGCTTGAATTATTTCAGCATTTTCCATTGTACAGACACTCTGACCGCATATGTACTGAATCAGATGCTGCGCCTCTTCCAGAAAGGAATAGACTATTTGAGGAACGTTGGGACTGTCTCTCGAAGGAATCTACGGAATATTTAGTGGAGAGCTTACACCCGCGCGCTGTGTTCGGTGGACATACGCACCACAGTTGTTTGGTGCGACACAGTTTCGTGCCAACACCGAATCATAAGATAGAATTTACAGAATACACAGTTCCCTCGTTCTCGTGGAGAAATAGGCTTGATCCTAAATATTATCTGGTAATTGTTACACTCATTCAAACGAATATTTTATAACAAATGTACTGTGATTTAAAATAAAGATAGAAAAGAGGTTTCTAAAATTGAAATACTGAAACGATTCTATTCTAGAGCTACTTTTCGGGCCTCGTCTTCACAAAAATTTAGCGGTAAATAAAAAAAGTGAAGTAACTGCCTGTTACTGTCCTACAGCTGGTCATAGGCCTCTTCTATCCTTATTTGTAGAGGAAAGCGAGATCTTAGACCGCACCACGCTGCTGCAATATGGATTTGTAGATCATAAATATATCCCAGAAAATTTCACGAGATATGCAGGTTTAATCACGATTTCATACCAATAGAAATAGAAATGACCAAAATACAAAAAAAAAGAATTACAAAAGAAAGGTAAGATATAAAATTATAGTTAAATATAGGTTCGCCCTCGGCACAAAGATTGCAGCGATCGAGTTATCACTGCAAAGCGTGTGATAAATTGTAAATTCAGTTACCCACATAAGTTATACTATTCAGTCACACGTTGATGCCTACCTGGGATACAGTCACCAAGGATACAGTCTCACTGTTCGGCTATCATAACTTCTTGATAAAACAAAAATATTATTAGACAAGCGTTTGTAAGCGAAATATAATAGTCAAAGTAAGAATTAAGTGGTGATAAGTATAAGTCGGCATTAGCACTAGCAGTAGTTCGTAGAAGTTATTATAATAGCAAACTGCCAAGAAAATATCTCTTGCTATTCCTCAGGCAATCGCATACACGAATACTTTTTTATTGAAGTTTTTTTCTTTAATTTAAGGCCACAGTAAGCCCAGAAGAAGTGAAAGTATCAAAATGTGAACTACCGAGTGAATGGACGATGCAATGGACAGCCATAATCATGTTGGTAGTGTTGCTTGTTTATTTGAAATATTCCAGTCGATTGGTGAAGATCTTCAATTGGAAATATTTGTGAGTATTTCCTGCTTATATTCTACTTTTCTAGTAAGAATAAGAATAATAATAAGAATTTTCAATTCCCCCATGTGAGTGTAGGGACAATGCTGATTTTCGTTAACACGAATGTAATGAGATTGTTTTTTGAATGTGCTCACTTTACTGGCATATGTCATAATTTTGTAGTTGTAATGTTCTAATAGTATGTTAACATAATTTTTCTCTTGTGGCTTTTCTTCCATTCTCCTCGTATCATTCCTCAACTCTGGTGCTATTATTTTTATATGCATAATCTTGACAAAATCCATAAATCTTTTTACAGCCTTCCTCTAGTTAATATACTATAATAGATACCGGTTATACTCACGTCTAATTTTATTGGGTTAGCCCGACTAGTTTCGAGTCCATCCGGGGCACTTATTCATGAGCTCGTCCTCCAGTAATATATCAATCCACATTCATATATAAAACTATTTCGGTCACATGATTTTCTATGATGTGCGCAACTTTCTCCTTCTAATAGTACTACTTGATTAGATTTTAGTAATGACGTACTATTGCAAATATTGAAGAACACAAACATTAACAATATAGAATATTATTTATTAAAGAATTGAGATAATGCATAGAAATATCTGTAAAGTACCTTAATTTATACAGATACTCTATCTCTATTTAATAACAACTAATAACTACCTCGCAATAGAAAATCTCATCTTCCAATTTGCCGTGATTTTATTCCATTTTCAACGTATTTAATGAGGCGGCTATCTTAGCCAAGAAATAGTTGCTCCTTAAAAAAATAATGCTTCTTTCCTTTTGTTTCCTCTTTTATAATGAAGACTGGTTGTCTCATTAACCACCAAAACAGTGTCATTTCATAATAGTTTTATTAAATCGTTTAAAGTGCAAAGTCATTTACAGTAAAACGGTCTATTGTTTAGTAAATGATAAAAACTTCATCGATGTTAATTACTTTAACTTCATCAACTAAATTACTTAGCCCATATAACATTATTGTATTAATTTTCAAGTAGCCGGCCCAACATTATGCAACATAAAACAACGGCAATCAGTCAATTAACTATTTCTTATGTCGCAAATCATTTGAAATCATTCGTTGAAATTCGAGTCAAAGTAATATGAAATCTTATAAATATTTAATGAATTTATGTAAAACTGAAGAGATTCATAGAATTTTTACCCATAAACATAGTGCAACGAGCTAAAATGGAAAAAAAACCTGTTTTTCTTATATGAATATTAATATAGTACATAATTGAGTGTATTTTAACGCTAAAGCCAATGAGCATGTAAAGTAATGAGTACCACTAGCAATATATAACTCTGCAGGTTCTATTCTTGGTGTTGAAACAGTGGAAACTGTATTTTCTGTATCGCCCCTCTACCCTACAATAGTCCAAAGGAGGCTTTAAGATAAATTTGATGTGTCAATATATTATATTAATTTAATATATTATATATATTTTTTTTAAATCATATCGTATCGTACGTATATCAAACAACGCCTTGCTACATAAATTTAATGTTTAATTCAAGTTAAATAACGTATTTAATTTCAGATCAGGCAAAAAAGTATAGATCACAGTTATGAGTTCAGGCTTAGAACAAGATTACTAGCAAGGAAACTGAAAAATATCGAAATTTTGATTCAATGAATTTAATCATGACATCACATTTTGTTGTTATTTTAAATAAATAATATTATATATAGGATAACTGACTATTTTATTTTTCTTAATCATTACCGGTTTAAAAATTAAGGCAATGGTAATTTTTCACAAAATTTAATAATTGTATATAAATATGATCATACATATAACCTGATCAAATATAAAATAATATAGTAACTAGGCGAATAGAAGTATATAATATCAATTTCTAAAGCAAATATATTGCAGATCACACCCTTAAAATTATTTCAATTACGGACTTCCCTCGACAGGAATCCGGCAAAATATCAGCGTAAAGTAAAAAAAAGTAACGGCCTGTTACAATCGCACTCCTGGTCATAGGCCTCCTCTCTCCGTTTCTGGAGAGAAGGGTTGGAGCTAAGACCTATCACGCTGCTCTGATGCGGATTGGTAGGTTACACATGTTTCCAGAATTCTCTAGAGATATGCAAGTTTGCTCACGATGTTTTCCTTCACTAAAAACGTGATAAATTGGAATGATCAATTAGACACAAGTTTTTATAGAAAAACTCATTGGTACATGCCCGGAGTTGGAACTCGTGACCCCCTCGAAAAAGTCGCACGATCTCACCGTTAGGCTATCACAGGTTTGTTGGTAATAAAAGCAATGTTTAAAAGCAATATAACAGAACTAACTACTTTGCTATAATCCGCACGGGTTAAGTGAATGCATGCAAAGCCAATGTGTATGAAGCAGGCAAAATCTACGCACCTTATACATGCAGGACAAGCCACCACATGCACCCCAAGGCGCAATTCACCAGCAACAACGCACACAAAAGCAGCACACACACCCACCACCACAATCTCGACGATCGTTTCGCCCCGAAACCGAAGCATCATCAGGAGGATAGGCTCCACGACAAAAATCGTAATGCGCATTACGATTTGTAGGTAGTGTAGGTAGGAGGTGCGTAGATTTTGCCTGCTTCATACACATTGGCTTTGTATGCATTCACTTAACCCGTGCGGATTATAGCAAAGTAGTTAGTTCTGTTATATTGCTTGTAATATGGAATTCCGCAAAGTAACGCCTGCTTCTATAAATCAATGTTTAAAAATTAGTATAAAATGTAATTTATGTAGTATTTGGGCTTCCTAGGCAAAGTAAAACACCGTAGATTTAATTAACTTATTTTATTAATGCAACACCTACACATCTTTACACCTATCCGCTCTACGTCCTTCCTTTCCTCTTGCTCCCTACCTTCTCTCAGACTGTTTCGCTCACACACTCACCTGCATTCCGATACATGCATTCACCTAACGTTCCAGTCCAACGTTTAAGTTTTGTTGGAACTTCTTTAAATACCCGAATGTCAGTTTTTATATAGATTGTTGATAATAACAACAAATTACATTAAAAAGACTAACGAATAGTTGTTAAGTTAGTAGTTATTTAGTTTAATTGGAAGCAATTCGCGGTTATTGCTTTGAATGTTTTTTATATTACATTGAATTTTCTTTTATATTTAAGTATATGCAAAATTTTATTCTAAAGTTTACTTATAAAGAACATCCTCATCTTTACAAAAATTATAAATAAAAAAAATTACGGATGATACGGAAACGTTTTAAGTGCATGTAATATTTAAGTATATTGAATAAATTAATGAAAATCAAAATATATTTAATTATATATTTATTATAAAAATAGGAACTTTCAAATTCTATACAAGTAAATTAATATACAAGTCTTTCACCTAAAATTATTATTAAACTGATACACTTACAATACAGAACGCCTATTATATTTAATACTGTATATTGATATATTTTATACAATTACAAGCCAAATATAAATAAATGCAAAATAACATACTTCGTTACTATTTTTATTTCTTAATAATACTTGTAAGAAAAGTCCGCCAGTCTACACTTATCTGTTTTGCTACACTGCCCTTTCGGGTTAACTACACACCGAACTATCTTAAACTAAATAAATAATGTGAAAGTTGAAGCGATAAAAAATGTGATAGTTTCGCTTAGCAACATTTGTTTAATAGCATAACTCTGCCGCCACTAGCAACCGATAAGCAGTGATATTTTTACGCTTTCAGCGCTTTATACAATGAATAGGCACATACGACTGCTAGTGTAGTTTTGTTATATTCTTCACAACCTTACAAAGTAGTAATGTTCCCAAACACTCTTCTTTTCACAATCCGAATTAACTAGATTATAGGCTGCAGTTTAATGTAGTTAAAACTTGAACGTGAAATGAGTAAGTACTATTTACATTCATTAGAAAAAAACGTGTCTTATAATTACTATGGGACTTAAAACTAAACAAAATTCCGGAGGAGCCGCATTTGCGGAAAACAGATAATATACTTTACGTATATTATACTACTTTAAACTACAAAAGTTATGAAGAAGTCTTCAGTAGTTTGTCTTCATTTTTCATTGATGCCATCGTCCATTTTTTATTCGGGTATATCACTAAGGCGTATACCGCCGGGTCTTCGGTACATTCGTTCCTGCATGGGTAACTCTCCGACCAGAAAACGATCGAGCGCTTTATTAGCCATGCTTGAGTGGCCCGAACTCCGGAAGGCAGTGCTGGCGTCGCGGCCGGCATATTCCAGCATTATTTCGTCACCGCCAGGATGCTGGAAATAAAAGTTTGCTGTTAAATATTCAATAACAACTTCTACAAAAGTTATGAAAAATCCACGATTAAAAATTATCATCGCTAATAACCTACTTTTTCAATCATGTTCCCACTGAATTATTTTATGTTATCAAAATAAAGTAACAGATTGAATATTTAAAATACATATTCTGGTTTAGTAGTCTTTCAGAATATTATAAAATATGAGTATATCTCTAACAAATATTAGTTGCTCGCATAACATACTATACTAATAAAAAAAAAATTTTCTCTATTGAAAGTACGGGCATTATTTGTACATGAAAATATTTACTTTCTTTACCTATTTACTGCAAGTAATACTACTACTACAAGAAAAAACGGAGAATATCTTTCAGTTAAAAAACATGGCTTTAGAAAGATTTAAATTTATTAACTAATAAATAATAATAAAGAGTTTAATATAAAGAATATGAAAACTGTTATTGATAAAGCATGTTTAAAAAATCCAAACGTAGAGATGGGATTACGTAGTGTACCGATTTTTTCTATTTTATTTTTTTATCCTTATAGTACCATTTTTACTTTCGCGAATATATTTCACATTTAATGATTCCATTATTTTAAAATTAACTTAAATTTGGTCTTGAACAAAGTAACTTAAAATTTGTTGTTGTCACTCACCTCATCTAGAAATGTAGTTATGTCATAGACTCGATCATAAATGACTACCCAGCAATCTTCGCGGCTGTCATGTACTGAGACTTCAGCTAAAGTAATCACTCGGTCTTTGGCTTCTGGAGTCCCAGGTTCAATAGCTGTAGACCATTTGCTTTTGGTTTCCACGGACCACGGGTTCACGAACCGCAACGCGGCCATGGTCAATGCTACCAGGTCTAAGTCGTTAGTATCCTGGGTCACCGCTAGAGTTGCCGGCAGATTCCTTTCAGGTGGAGTCTGTACTGTAGCCATCTTAACTTTGTTTTTAATGGCTTTTGTATAACAAAATACGCAGTTTGTTTTACTTTACAAGGTCAACAACTAAAAAAAGAGAAGATATTGTTGTAGTTATTTCATTTAATCTCGATTTTATCAATTAATATTAACAAAATAATATGAGGATGATACCAACTATATTTTAGAATGTAGACAATAGTGAACAAGTAAAGAGTAGCAAATGGTCCGTCGCAAGAAATCGCGAGCATTTTTAAGATATAAATGTAAGTGAAGAATTCTATACATTATAATTTATATTTTATTTAAAGGTTTATAAACCGGAACTGAGAATACACCGATCAAGACCTCAAGAGTTACTTATCTTCACTTTGACGTAAGTCGCACAAAAATAATAACTTGTTCATAATCAATATATAGATTATATTTATGAATAAATTTTAAAGCACATTGAATGAATAATTTACTTAAAAGGTTGTTATTTAGCACAGTTACTCGTAATATTTGGGAAAAATTAAAATTAAAAAAACTGTAAATTTTTACTTTTTTCTTGTTGGAATAAACCTTATATTCGGGTTGGTACACCAAATTATTGTACGTATGATAAAAAACCAGTAATATTTACCCTTTCTCTGTAATCTGTGAATCAATCACGACTTCCCACAAACTTGGATTATCTTTGTTGGTGCTCAAAACGTGGAGAATGACTATCGCACCAATTATCACTATACCACCACAGTTCGTATTTTAAATTAGTATTCACGTCAGGTAAATGCATGGGATCGTAGATCATTGCCACAAACTAATATAGACTATTCATTTATAAAACGCGATTTGTGAATGAAGTTATGAACGCGTAGACGATGTTTATATACTAAAGCCGAAGCACGCGTCGCGGGAAGACGACTCATAGGGCTGCCAACTGCTTTAGAGTGGTAGAGGTGGTTTAAGAAGCCGCTTTTGACATTTCATTTATCGCTCGACTAAAGTGACCGAATTCAAAGAATTTGTTCTGTGGCAAATTGCAATAAAGAGTAGCACAGCGCCTACGAAACACCTGAGTGTTAAAGAGAACAACAACTTGGAAGAGCAAGAAAACACTAGCCTTTTCAAAAAGTTGATGATGTCATATACTTCATTTAAGTAAGAATTACAACTCAATTAAGCTTAATTTTGAATTCAGTCAATTTAATACTAAGTGTGCGATATGTACTGATTAATGAACTGAACTTTTAGGGGAGCTGGTAAATAAACACCAGTTTTTAATTTTTTCACCAACATTAGAAAGATCATTACACATTTTTCGCATCGGATCTAAGTATGTAAAAGATAAATAACTTTTTAAAATGGCGTATATAAGAGGCAATACATTCTTGCAAATCAGTCATATTATCAACGATTATCCATTATTTGTATTGGGTGGTTAAATTTTAAGGGCCGATGTTGATTTTGAATAAAATACAAATTATTTAGGAAATTATTGTTATTTCTTTTTATTATGATAATATGCAATGGCTCAATTATGTATGAAACAAAATATCGGCCAAATGGCCGCCGCGGCGTCGGCGGCACACCTCCATCCGATGGTCCAAATTTTTGATGACGCTGAAGCATATTTGAGGTGCTATGCCGTTAATGTGCCGAATTATGCAGTACGAGCTGTACGAGGATACACTGGTGTTTTCACATCTCCTACAGACCCAGTTTGCTCAAATTTTTGCACAATTTTTCCAATTGCACGCACATTTGGACGATTAAATTAAACGAAAAATCACGAAGTGCACGATATGCATTTTGATTTGAACACCCATTTTCATAATAAGCCTGAATGAACTTTTGTGTTTCTTTCCATGGTTTAAATTAAGTTAGTTTGAAATTAAGAAATGTCAAATAAAATGCAAAAAAAAACTTGACGTTTAGGTGTGGTTCACATTCAACGTCGGCCCTTATAATTTAACCACCCGTTATTTTTGAGCAGCCATGTGATAGCAAATCTTTCGACATTTTTAATCCATTTAATTAACCCAAACTTCAAAAGGCTGGATATTAAATGACGATTATTTAATATCTTGTTCATAATAAATAGCATGTAATAATAGTATCGTCTTTAAATTAATATTATGATAAAATTTATAGAAACCATAATTATTGTTTTTTATTGTGATCTATCCCGTCTGAACATAGTGTTAAACATTAAATATACAATCAGGAAACGGTCATAAAAGACATTACCATATCAATTTAAATTATATAAAGAATCTGAATTTCGGAAACAGCTCCAACGATTTTCATGAAAGTTAGTATGTGGAAGGTTTCAGGGGTGAAAAATCGATAAAGGTTAGGTTTTGTATACAAAAAAAATATCGCTTTATCCCTTTGTTCAGGCATTGAATAACTGCTAAAATATAAATTGAATACAAAGGTTAATTTTGTCAATCGTAGAGTTGTAATAGCTCAGTGGGGAACAAGCGTACTAAAGAAGTGAAAATACGCCCGATTATTAAGAATTATTATTAAGAATACTAATACTAAGTAATGAATGTCTCATCTACAAAAATCATAATAATCTTATGATAACAAGTGAGTTGGCAGCCCTATTGTGTTCTGATGTAATATAGCGTTATCTTGCGCTCGTGCGTTCGCATTTCCGAATGGCCGAATCGCGGCTGATTCTTTTTCCAAGTCATACCATAGAAAGCAGGACTGGATGAAATAAAGAAATCACAGTAATAACTGGATTTTATTCAAAGTACAAACAACATTCTAATTTACGATAATTAACTGGTATAATTTTGTAAGCAGTGTTGTTAACTACTTTTTTATTTTACTGTAGTAATCATTCTTCTAAAGGAAACCTACTGACAATGCTAAGAATTTCATTCTCACGTAAGCAGTTATATTATTTCTCATGAAAAACCCTCAATTGCTATTGATTACAAATAAAAGCTTTATTTATTATGAAGTAATGTATTTCATTTCTTTTGTTCCTAAACCTTAATCACTTTCAAAAATTTAAGTAAACAATTTTTCTTATTTTTCTTTGGACAGTTACACATACGATCGTTTGTCCCCGAAATAGGTAACCTAATACTTGTTTTAGCTGGTAAATATATATAAATAGAATTTAAAGTATACACGCAGACTCGAAAAACTAATAAATTGTTTTCTTGAAAATCCTGGCTACAATCACCAATGACCCACTATGTATTAGATAAACAATCATGTAATATTAGCATACAAAAGCTAGTTCCTTCATTGGAAAATGCAATAATCAACTTATATCTCAATCAAATATTTTTCTCTTCCATGAGCAATAAATCGTAAATATTAATTAGGATATGTTTTTTAAAAAAAGGAGCTCAAACGATGATCTATCATGAGTTAATATAGGGGTTTAATAAATTCAAGAAGTAACACTGCTTAATGATAGATAGTATTGTAATAGTTGTCGTCGCGACTCAGCAGAGTAAGCAATTCATTTGTTGGTCTCGCTATTCGCTTCTATAATAAAATTCCTCAATCCATTCTAGACCAGTGTACAGAAAGATTTCAATCAAGTGTAAAAAATATGCTTATACGTAAAGCATATTACAAAATTGAAGATTATTTGGATGATAAGAAAGCCTGGATTTGAAAATCCTTTCAGCTTCATACAAGACAGTGGTTTAATAATGTATAATTGAAAATATTTAAAAGATTGACCGCCGAGTTTCTTGCTGGTTCTTCTCGGTAAGAGCAACATTTCGAACCAGTTGTAGCTTCATTAATCATATTGATGCTTGACGATTCAAAAGTGCCTGAAATGGTTTATTTGAATAAAGATTATTTTGATTTAACTTGATTTGATTTGTAACCATTGGCTTGTTAAGCGAAATGTGCGAATTGAAATGTGGGAGAAAGTTTGACATTGATTCGTAACGATCAATGGGTATTTTAATTTCTATTTCCCAAAGTAATACAACATCAGAGCTGTCGCTGTATGCCATTGAAGCACCAAGATGCGTTAAATTTACTGCAAGCCTTAACGTAAATAGGACTGAAACTATATTGCAACGTATAAGATTCGAATTTCAAACCCTATTTTTTTTTTATTAGTACGCAAAATATATTTTTGATAGATTATCAAATTATTATTCATAAAGTTCATCCAAAGTTGTTAGTTTATTGAAAGTAAATATCTTTTTATTCCAGAATCGTCTATAGTGGCCAGTATTGAAATATTTATTAATTTATATTTTTTTAATTCCCCGTGAATGACAGCGGTAAGAGGCACTATTAAGCTTCGCCCGTAGCACTTGCCGTGAAATGTAACTTGTAAGTGTCCTATTTGTGCTGAAATAATTCTTTAATATTTATTAATAATGGTGTTGTAGTCAATTGAAACTTAATATACCAGTAGCCCAAAGTTAATCACAGCTTATTCTTATAAGTAATTGCTAACCATATTAGAAATATTCTTGTGCATGAGATTTTTTAAACAATGACCATTTTTTATTTCATGTTTGCAATATTGCATTATGCACTGCGTGGAATAGCACCATCGCTGGATAATTGTTATTGAATAAAACTATTTCTCTTTATTTTACGTCACTGACTATATTTTTATTAAAATTGTTTTGACATATAACGAAATTGTAACCAAGAATCGCCCGATCATTGATGACGCAAAGCGGTTAATAAACTCGCAGATCTCGGCGATAAACATGTGACAGTTCCTTCTGATGAAAACATATTTAACTTACAATTTATAGCATTGCTAGTCATATAATTTGAACTATCAGACTAATTTAATCACAATGTTGCAGACAAAAGTGGGTGTTACTTCTGTTTTATTTGCCTCTCATTTCCCAAGACTTCTCCAAAAACATGCAGGTTTCGTCACGATACTTTTTTTTAACTGAAAAACGTGATCAATTAGGCTTTTTTTAATCAATGCCTGGCTAACATTTTCACCATGATCCCTTCTAAGCTGGAGAGGGTTTTACCTTTAAAAAGGCTAAGTTCGATATATCTGGCAGTATAACGTGATTTATTTACTATTGATAATAAGCTGAGTTATTATTAAAATCATGAACGATAACTGCACCGTCAAGAAATCAAGGCAAATATTGCATAACTTAAGTTACAGTTGTGATGTGTTAAGCTACATTTCAATATTAATTATCAATAGAGGTTACGAGTATGAATTATTTTTAAATATAGAAAAACTGATTTGTATTATCCTTCAAGTAGTTACCTAAAGGATTGAAATTTACTTATTAATGCTAAATACATCTTTCTTGAACTTTGCTTTGGTAAAAAGCTGCCTCATTTGGTCATATTTTTACTATAAAAATTTAGACATCGATTTGGCATTTCCAAAATACCGAATGTTAATTTCTAGTCAATACAATTTATACTTTGGTAGCTTGCGTCAGGATTTTTTTATATCTATCATTGATGTAAAATATTTTAGTAAACATAGATTTGTTTGTTTATCATAGATAAAACCTTATAGCGGAGCTGACGAAACATGCTTCGGCAGTTACGATTTTTTCGCATACGCAACTCAGTATTTTAGAAGATTTAGCATGATGTAATATAATTAGCTTGTACGCCATCTAAGTATATAGAGCAACCCAAAATAATAATAAAGAGCAAATCCAATTTTATAGGCAAATGATGCAAGTAACAACCCCTTACAAACAACAAATTCGTCTAACAAGATTGTCTTTTATGCCAAGACTGCAAAGAAAATTGCAAATTACCACTATATCTATAAAACTTTATCCTTAAAGGTAGACAAGTCGGTTTTTAAACTCGTATTAAATTTTAAATCTTTTTCTATTTTAAAGGTTTTAAATATTCAGGCAAAGAAGATATGGTTCAGTTAGGAAACTGTTTTAAATTCAGTCATGTTTTCATTTACAGTTTAACTGTAAATGAAAAAATTGTATAACAAAAAGTCTTTTAGGATTTAGAAGCCTATTAGCGATAAAGTGGTAACTAGTTACCACTTTATCTTCCACATTTCCTTCTTAAAATCTAGTTTCAGATAAATGAAAATATCTAAGAACAAATGATTTTGCCCTTTTAAAACTGTTATCAAGACTAGAAGCATTAGTTAATATTTATTCATAGTTACTCATTTATTGAGATAATAGAAAAAAATTGTGTTCACTAAGCAGAACTAAGTACGATCTTAGTTTCATTCATCTATAGCTCTGCAATGAGAGGAGGCTTTTTCCCAGCCCGCTTTGCTTTGCTTCACTATTTATTTGTAAAGTTTAAATGACTTGAATTCAATCGATTCGGTACTCATGTTGTCCTAACCATTTAAATCGCAGACGTCTAAAAAGACGGATTCCATAATTTTGGTCTACTTTTTTTATATTTGCGCTCAATGACGAAGTACAACCTTAACTGGAGGTACAACTGCAAGCAGCAACAAAAACATCATTAGGCCGCTGCTATGACATTTCAAAACAAAACAATCAATTTAGAATTAAGTTTATCAGTAATATGCTACTTAATGTCATGCCTCGATATCAAAATATTATGGTCCGGTTGCTATTTGCTACGTCAAATATAATATGTGATATATTGGATAAACAGTCTCAACTAATAATTGTCGTCACAAGTGTTTATTACATGCAAAATTATACTAGCTTCTGCCCTCGAATTTATCTCAATGCACTATAGTATCGCAATATGAATCTAACTAATATATATTAAAAATGAGAAAGTTATTATCTAACTTGGTCACGCAAACACAGCGAAATGATTAAGGATTGTCGCACAACAAACTAATAAAACAGATTACTTTTTAGTAAAGTTTTTTGCCAGGCGAACGTTCCTGGCAGAAGTGAGTATTCAATAATAGAAAACCTCTAATAAAATAAAATGAGCAATAGATTATTGATCTTATTAATTTCATGACACAACGTTTAAGAATTTAAAGATAACTTCTGGTTAATGGTTAATTAAAGGTATGAGCTCAAGATGTCTTTTTAATGTTTATTTGGGGTGTTGAAGAGAAGCTCGTCCCACACTATCTCCATTCACTAACCTAACTTGCAAGTGCACCTTTGATGACTATATAACCAGAGAGTTTAAACTTTATTTTCTTACAGTTAACTTACTGTGTTACTAATATTCGTTTTAGTCTTCGTGTTTTTTTTACTTGTTGATGCTTCTGCGCCCAATCTTGCCATCAGTGACCCTCTAAAAGTTTAAAGAAATTTTCTTCAAAATATATGTACAAAAAGAGCGTTTGGGGAAGGGGAAAATAAGTTACTTGTGAAAATGTAAATATTATGAGGAAAATTAACTATGCTTAGAAAACTAGATAATATAGTTTTAATAGTATTAATGTTTAACAAATGATTGATATTGAACTAATTAACGCAGGTCGGACCTCTACGTCTTATCACAACGGATAATAGATATATTTAGTGTTGGTTAATATAAACTAAATTAATTATTAATATAGGAACAATAAATACTTACTTATAAATTTGCTATTGTGTAAATGATGGATTACTTGATTCTAATATATAAAAAAATATCTAAAAATAACAAAAAACTCTACTTCATAGCACGTCGACCTAAAACGCGAAACGTAATTGTTATCGTTATTGTATGCACAATCAAAATAATGAACGAAAAATTATTTATACGAAATATGTTGGCACAAGGCGCTTTAATGAATAAAATACTGATATTATTCGTTCATAATGAACGAAAAATATCAGTATCTAATCTAATTTAGTTATTTCCATTGTAATATTTAGATTAAAAAGGTTACTAACAGCATAGTAATTGCGGGAAAAGGTTATATATCATACTTTAGTCAAAATTAAGAGGTTTAGTATCGATGCTATCAAAGTTCTATGACCCGAGTGTCACGATAACCGAACAACTTGACCTTACCGAGATATTATTGTTTCGTTCTACTTCCATCTCGATCGCACACGATCACTATCAAAAGGTGGATGAAAAACAAAATTATGAATGATACGTTCAGTGACCGGAGCAGTTGGAATCATCGAATGGAAGGTCAAGTCGGAGTGCTAATGATGGATAAGAATTTTCCTCACAGGGCTAGTAACTTTAGATTGAGGAATGACTAAATACGAGTATATTATTGATCTCACTTTTTATACAATATTTTTAATTAAGCTGGTTTTCTGAAATTTTTTTGATTTAATCTGGATTTATCGACTTTTTTCATTCAGTTTCAATTCCGTGATATGTTGAAATTATGTTTTGGAATAAGTTCGGTACACAGTGTGCAGAACTAATAGGCGTTGGAGTCTTATGATGTTTAAACGGCACCGGAAAATGCAGCGTCAGATCTCTTACGAAGTGCATTAATCTCCTCAAAGAGGCATAGGCCTCTTTGATTGTTTTCCACCGTTGTACGTCCTCTGCTAGACATAGGTCCAGCAGAGGACGTACAACGGTTGAAAAACAATTTCGAGAAAAGTGTATAATGAAGTTGTCCTTCATTATAAATAGAATTATAATGTATACTGTTGCAATCTAATATTGATTATGTTCATAATATTTGCATACTATATCAGAAAATTATTGCGTTAGACATGATACTATGAAGAACAGTTTTATTGCTTAAGTTAGCATTGTTTGGCCTATAATGTTGAACTTACTATTAGATCCTGTATTATATATACGCAAGTTGCGATAATAACCAAACGCAACCAGTTAGAACTCGACGGCAAAAACTTATCTTTTGCTTGGGTCTGATTTTAATGTAGTTACGCCTCTCATATATTTTTTATCGCCATCAATATTTAATGATGCATTTGTTTTTAATAAGAAGTATGATAGTATAAGATAATTCATAAAAATCATTCAGTAATATAATATCATTCATGTTTCATATGAAGTGCTTTTTTCCTTCGTATAACATTACAGTTGATTTATATACAACTTTACATTATATTTTCAAATATTTTCTATATAAAAAGTATAAAAAGAAAATATTAAAAAATTGTTACCACAAAGAGCGGAGAAAGTACTCAAGACACCGGCGGTTAGGGCTCCAGACTGAGGAACCTCCTCACAATCCGTGCTGTCTCAAGCAATACTGCCTTTTGTATCATACGCTCGATCCTACGACTAAGCGAGACTCTCTAGAGATGTTGGTCGAGGCTCTACGTTAGTAGACCGTTTATCGATACAAAACCAAAACAATTATTGTTGAATCAATATTCCACATGGCGATTATCTTATGAGCTAGGTCTAGACGCTGACCAATCCACTAAAACTATTTCAGGTTTATTGGCAACAATATACCTGTTTGATGATAATGGATCGGTCTCCGTAGAGCAAAGCACGATCATTTTCGAGAACTGATACTGGACTGTATTTATAATAGGTCATTTCCGAATTTACAAGGCTATATTGAAGTGCAAGTTGATGATGGACAATCCTGGCTAATCGATTGTGTCTGTGCAAATACTCACCATTAGCAAGAGAAGAAAAACCGGAAACAATATGTCTGAGAGACTCAGCAGGTGACACGCTCTACAAATGTCAAGCGTGTCATCTGTCATAATAATCTTTCCGGACATTACAGTTATTATTGACATCTACTAAACTTAAGTTGAATTCGTATAAAAAATTCATCTTTTAATCATACATTAACTATTCTCCACAAAGGGTATGTAAGACCATGGTCATTTATTTTAAATTATTTCCTGGACCATTATTTATGACTTTCGTGCTTGCTTTGTACCTTAGAATTGCCCTGAAGAGATTGCTTAACGATTAACGATATAAATACCTTGATTGTGTAGAATTACTTTACAACAGACGGCCCTTTTATAATACAGCATTCTGAATGTATTATAAAGATTCAAGCTGAAGGTGAAGAGTTACAAAGGCAAAAGAGATAGAGAAGAGATATAAAGTTCGCGACGCTATCATATCAGGTTATCTGCATTGTTAAGTATGTTTATTATATATGCCAACATAAAAAAGGATAAACAGCTTTTAGTCGACCCGACAGACCTTTCCCTGTTTTAATTATTAAAGTAAGAAAGTTTTCTTAAATATTCTATATACCCCGCTAAACTTAAAAAAAAACCTTTCATAAGAACCTTCTCCTGGCAATAATTAATTAAAGCTACAAATTTAAGAATTACCGAAATTGTTCAATTTGTTTACGCGTGATGATCCGTGTGGTCTCCGTCAGAATAAAATAGACCACCCTCCGTTCTTACCGAAGTGTCGTAAGAGGCGACTAAGGTAAATGCCGTGTGGTATCCGGCTACATAGAATAGACCACCCTTATTTCTTACGGAGGTGTCGTAAAAGGCGACTAAGTTAAGTTGACATCAGGCAGGCGGCCGGTCGTAAAATACGTAGCCATATCATGTGACGACATGTTTGTAACATGTTGTGCCGACCCCACTTAGAGTGGGATAAGGTCAGGAGAATGATGATGATTACGCGTGATGTTATGATAAAGGGAAATAAAGTTTTAATTTCATATAAATAGATATAAGATTGAGATAATGTAGAGTAAGATTTATCATGAATGAATATGCTTCTTTTTACTTGTCATAAATGCAGTCTAAGCAACATAGACATATTATTGTTTTATAATTAATCAATGCTTGTTTAAAATAGAAACGAAGCTGATGTAACTTCGAACCATTATAACAAGTAAGCTAGGTAGTGATGCAGATGTAAATAAAAGAAACCGGTTGCGGTAGGTCCTTAACAACGTGAGCGTGAGCAACGAACCAACGGTCTCGATTTTATAATGATCTTGACCTTCGTCTTATACAAGTTCGAGTTCACATTTATAATTTAATGGTATTAAAATAATTTAAAAGTTTTAGTGAGCAGCCTTATAGCTAATCACCACTCAGTCTTTGATAGGTCAATATGGATTCTACACTTTTCTAACTAAGTGGACAGGCGACTTTAAAAAGGCCAAAAGGATCCACTTGCGGGATTTATGCGTTATGAAACGTATGAATGATTTCTACGAAATTTGGTTGGTTGTTGGAAGGTTGGTTTTATCGCAAAAAAACATGATCTCAGAGAATAAAAAAAAACGCTTTTTCGTCTATTACTAACTAAAGGTTATCTTTTAATCATCTCACTTTTTATATCTTCACACCACAGGTTCCCAAACTTTTTAAATTAAACTTGTTTCGGTGGATACCTTCACCTATATTTTTGCCATATTCCAAAAACTCGTCAAAAACGTGAAATTTAACTATAGAACTTTGCGTTGCAGTTGAATTCCAACCATGAATTATTCGTTTTCGAAAAATAAGTTAGAATTTCATTTCACTATCGAAAGCAGATACATTTTTGTAGATTCCCGGTCACTTACTTACCCGGTGATAACTAAGACTTACACAGTCGGCTAAACAGCAGAAATAAAAAGATGTCTAATCGAAATACAATATACCATAAGATATAAGATATCAATTAATATATATAGAGACAGACAATAAATTTATTCGATACGTTTCTCAATTGAAGTTTTATTGCTAGATCAGTGAAATGGCTGATGTAATAATGATCATATATGTAACGTAGTGAACTAGGCACAGGTAATTGTAAATCAAATCGGTCTCGCCTAATGCGACCACGTGGCTAAAGCAGTGCTCAATAGCACACGGAATAAGTATTTTGATACTGACTCATTAATTAAACGATTATATTGCCGCATTAATCAAAAATTCAAAAATAAATTAAGAAGATTGCATTAGAAATTTTCATTTCAGAAGGGCAACTGATTTTCACGTAAGATTTTTAAATAGGCTCCCTTAGGTTCTGTCTCCAATAGTAAAAAATGTTTCACAAAACAGTTTCTAAAATAAGACATAAGTTAATGTCATACAAATTTGGGTAACATGAATGCGAGCCTTATAATATATTATGTTTAAAAATAAAGTAGCAACCGTTCTAATTTATTCATTAATGTTTAACACGCAGTCGTTGCACATTTTATAATGCTGAAGATTTAAAATAAAAAGGAGACGTCACGATCATGTTGAATTCACTTAAGACATAACAGATAGACATATGCTTTCATGGTATTTTTGTAGATGTATAATTTTTAGTACATAACTAAAGTGCACATATTCTAATTTATGCAGCGCACGAGTGAAGCTCTCAGAAGGCGAGTTTTTTTAATAACCGTGTTTTGCTAGATCTACAATTCTCTCATACATGACTTGAATGTATCTCTGTTACGCGTTTGACGCGAGTAAAGCTCCCATCATTTTTATAACCGCGCGACCGCTTCACCATCATTTACATAAAAAGGTAATATACTATCAACCTAAACTTTTGGGAAGAATTGCACTACCTTTAAGTGAAAACCGTACAAAAATTCGTTATGTAGATTTTGAGAAAATCAATCACATACAAACTTTTGGGGACTTTGTTTTACAAAAGGTATAGATGCCCCGACAAGGATTAAAAACATTTTCATTGATACTATATCAAATATACTTTGCCCGTTGCAGTAGCTCTAGCTGACATCCGTTCATAAAATGTTGCGTCACCTACGAGCATTTGAAGTGTATGTATTGGTATTATATTAGAATAATAAGTAACCTATAGTATCATAGTAAGGTAAATAATAAGTCTATTTGTAGATATCAAATTTCCAGTGTGAAAGTTCGACTTCGATGCGAGGACAAAGAATTTAAAAATGGAAATTAATTTCTACTAGACCTATATAGCCTTCATCAACACTGAAAAAAGTATACAATTATTTTCTTTTATACAAAAAAAAAGTATCTAAAAAGTAAGAAATCATAATCAATGGACGGGATAAATCAAAAATCTCAGACAAAAAAAAATCACTAAATAAATGCAACTGATCCATTTCACAACAAAACCGCTATTTCGAACAAATATAGCTATTACAGGCAGAGTCATTGTTAACCATATAATGGATGGTAATGGATATGTCTTGTCATTAAAATATCGTGTAATATTAGATGCAAAGGTCGGCTTGTGGCATAACTTTATCCTGTCCTGAACACTTCCTGGGAATTCTAAAAACAAAGGATTAAATCTATCTTTGATGTAATTATTTTATCTATAGGAAATTGAAATAAATTAAAATATAAATTATGGCGCATTTAAAAAGTCTTTGTTTAAACTTAAGACGTCAAATTATCTTGCGATTAGCGATGTTAGCAAATGAACATAAAAGCAAACTTTTAAGTGCCCAGAGTTTCACCCAAGAAGGAAAACAATGGATTATATGGCTATAACCAAATTGACTTAAAAATAGATTTCGGCAGGTATCTCTCCGTAAAACCTGATAATCAAGTTTAAGAGTAATCAACAAAACTAAATAAGGTGCATGGCCTAAGAAAGAGGGGTCACGGCGGCATTTTGAAATAAAATTTACATTTTATATAAAAAGTTAAGCTGTGATAGCCGAATGGTGAGACCATGTGCCTCTCTTTAAGGGGTTAAGGGTTCAAACTATATGAGAATCTTTCTTTTTTACTTCAATAATGATTTTGAATAAAGACTCTACTAGTTAGATTAGAAAATGACAAAGATGCACTGTTCGCATTATTCGATGAATATGTTTACTTTGGCGACATTAGTTTAAGCCAATAACGCATGTCTTATCTCAAAAAACAGGAAAAAAGTTCTTTAAAATCGATTTATAATGTTTAGAAAATCGCTTATTAAAAGACGATTATAATAATTAAATAATCGTTTAAAATAAAAATCGATTTTTTATTCACTCCATATTCAGGGCAGGCAACCAACCAATGAGTTTTTCTATTAAATCCTATTTTCTTTATTGATATTTACAATTGTTCAAACGCTTTTTGAATGAGGACATTGTGGATCCTGCATTAAATCATCTTTAAAACTAAATAAACTTATTTGAATTTGCTCAACATAAAGACAATAGTATACGTGAATTGAACGAGCATTTATTCTCATCAAAAAATATCTTATCTTTATCAAAAAATAGTGTACACCGAGACGTAATAAAAACATCGAAAAATTCCATGTGATCGGACGTCATGAATGATGACGAAGATTTGTCCAATATTAAATGTCAAGGGGTTAAGTTCAGTCAACATCCATCGATACTAATTTTAATCTTAAAGTATATTTTTGTTGGTCTATTTTCCTTCTTCTCTCTTTTTTTTTTGATGGACCGATTTAAATTTTTTTTATGGAGCTAGTCGAAAGTATTGTCGAACACGAAGTTGCAGGCAGAAAAAAGTAACAGACTATCCCACTGCTGGACATAGGACTCCTCTCTCTACTTTTTTTGGAGAGAAGTATTGGAGCTTAGACCAATCAAGTTGCTCCAATGCGGATTGCTAAGTAACACATTCTAGTATTTCTGCGGGCATATGGAAGTTGGTTCACGATTTATTCATGTACTGAAAAGCGTGTGATAAATTGCATATATCATTTTTTTATTTATAACAAAAATGTACAAGCTATGTCTATCTTACCAAAGTAATAATAAAATTATTTAGACAAAATCGCAAAGCCTTCGCGATTTCATCGTGTAGTCTATCTCCTAATGATGCTTCCGTTGCGGGGCGAAACGATGGTAGAGTTTGTCATAGTGAACATGTGTAGTGCTTGTGTATTGTAGTGGCGGGGATGGAGGTTTGGTCATGTGTTTTTACGAATCCTGCATGTATCGGGTATGAAACGGCTAGTCCACTATACATTTTGTATTATATATATTTTCTATTTACTTTAGCGCGGATTATAGCAAAATAATTTTATTATTACTTTTGTATTATAGATCTCCGCAAAGTAACGCCTAATTCTATGAATTATTTAAAATACTTACAGACTAGTAATAGTACTAGCGTGTAAGTATTTTAAATAATTTGTATAGACAATTCATGCACACGTAGAACGGTCACAAGAATGCTGGCAGCGTTACCGCGTTGAATCGCTAAGCTGATTCTTTGTGCGAAAAAGGGACCAGCCCTCTTGTCACCTGAAGAGGTAATCAAACGAGGTGTTAAAAGAGATACAAAAATTTTTGCGCTTCGACTGCATGACCCCAGGGCCTCAACTGCATACGGCACAAATATATAACTCTCGATGAGAGATGCATACTTTTGCCGCTTGCCGCATTGGACCATTTCCGCCGCAGCTATCAATTAGGCAAATGTCTTCTTCTAATCTTTCTTCTTCTTCGTGTCAGTAATTGGGAGGTAATGGTGGGTGTGGAATCACTCTCGGATCATCGCTATGTATGGTTCGAGGTATCCACGCGCCCGACTCTCATTTCCCCCCAATCTCAGTTTCGGTCTCGGAGAAGAGGTGACGGCCCACGGTGGCCTGTCAAAAGGATGGACCCGGCTCTTGATCGAAGTTGCAACCGTCCAGGCGTTGATAGCAGGGCCCACGAGGGAGAATATCGCTGTGGAGGTAGAGGACCTCCAGCGAGACTCCCGAGACTTCGCGGAAAAGTCCGCTTGATGTCGAGTAGGTACCGACTTTGTGTAACTTGTTTATATAAACAAGTTCCACAAAGTCGGTACCTACTTTTTTGGAATTTTGTATATAGTTATTACTAGCTACACATATTACTAGCAGCGATTGTAAAATTTTCCTACAATATATTTTTTTATGTTATTGAAAAATCTTGTTTATTGTTAAATAAACACTCTTTAAATTACTTGTTTATAATTTTTTATCAAAACAACTGCTAACTCCGGTCAAGTTTATAAAATAAAACTGTCAATATTACAATGCATTGTTACCGTATCTTCGAGAACATTTTTAATTGCGATATAAAATTATATTAAAATATTATTCTATTTACCTACCTTGTTACTGCTAATATCTCCGCTTTCATCATATCATAAGGCAGCCTTTGAGACATTTAAAGATCAATTATATGATATAACAATATCATTTTAATTTTATTTTGTAATTACCGAAACGTGATCAAAGCTGCTGAGGTCTACTGATTTTTTTTTTAAATCTTAGGCGCTAATGCGTTATTACGGAATCCAGTACATAAGTATTGATTGTTAAATAATTAAAAAACACAGTATTCTTGGTTATCAGCGATTTTTGAATTTAATTTTAAAGATATTTTTGATTTTATCTTCTACAGAGGCTAGCGGTGTTGAAATGTATAATTGACAAACTGCCTTTACGCAAACAAAATTGAAGTTGGAAAATTCTATAAGTCAATCTATTTCAGTGTACAAAGATCTTTTACATAAGTTAAAAATCAACGCTCAGTATTAAGACTCATTTATTGCAAAAAAAGTTCTAATCATTATAATAGTAATGATAAAACTACCACACAGAAATTAATGGACAAAATCTTTAATAATATTTTTTTAAAAGCAAGGTAGCAACAGTATTTTCCTCCTGTTATTCACAAGTTCAAGTTTAACTTTCGAAATTTAGATTATATAACTTTTCCTCGTTCAAAATGATCCAGTGACGAATGGGGGAAGCAATTAAACAACTATGTTACATTATCTAGATAACAATATATTTTGTTGTCAACTGCAAACTTAACAATAGACTATAACATAGGTGTTACAACGTAATATCAGCATGAAGTATAAGTACATAATGATTATAGATAATTATGTACGAAACGAGCCAACATCAACAATATGCACATAGGACATTATCAAGATTAATTCAAAGTATTCTTATCACCTAGCTTATTGCAGTTAGACATAATTGATTGACACATTATAGATGGTACTTCCTATGTCGGCTAAGTATTGAAGCAAACTAGTACAGGACTATTGCTAATGAAATATTACATGGTATTTTCTGTTATATTAAAATTTCCTTGATAAGTGAGGAGACATTGTAGTAAGACAAAGACGTTTTGTATTTTACTTTAAAAATTACATATATTTTGGTTTCTATTGTCTCCAACTATACCATACCGTAACATTTGAGTTTGAATATTGTGTTTTATAGTCACTAGTCAATTGTGATCGGTCAGAAGAGGTACATATCGTTTAGTGGCTGTTCAAACATGGATTCAAGCTAAGAATTAGGTTCCACCGTCGCTCACTAAGGATAAAATAAAATAAATCAAAATGGACGGTATAGAATAATTATGAATAACGCATTATATATGATAGGGACAGCGTCAATCTTGAATTGAATCAATAGCAAGTCACACTTTTATATCCAGAAACAAATATTCAATTTTCTTTTTAGAAATCTGTTTGTTTACCTTTTTTGTTTGACCTGTCGTCATTTTTAATTTAATTCTTAAAAGAATTTGTGATTCTGAAAGATTCTTGATTTCTGAAAGTCTTGAAAAAGTATAGTTAGTTTTTGAATAATATTAATATAGTAATTAATAAAAACAAGAAAAATTCGCCTATTTCGAAGAATACAAAATGAATAAATAACAACAACAATTATATTACACGAAAAGACTGTAAGTGTATAAGCCAATTTGAGATAAATGTAAAAAACTGTTGCATGCAGTCATAGATATGTTAACATACTTATCACCATTTTTCAGAATATGAGATTATTAAAATTTACTGTAAGTCTATTTTATTAATGACTGGATATTTTAAGAGTAAGTAATGATGATGTAACAGAATAATTTTCATTCGATACAGTTCCAAGTTTTGCCAATTGATAAACGGTTGTATGGAGTTATCGGTCCACCTTGACTTTGACTCAAACATTATCTTTAAGATTTTTTCTGCGAAGACCAATAGTGTCATTATGACATACGTGCTTATAAACAAGTTTATTCATTTGATAAGGAATTATCGTTCAATTGATCAAATAAACTAAATAAGACTTTCCATATTATACGTCCAAGGCATTATTTTTTCCAAAACTGCCTTATGCATACTGCCCTTCTTTTTTACAGATTTTATTGGTAATATACCAAAGATTTTCTTTAAATCGATATATATCTCAGGATATATCATATCGGATATTTTAAAGAAATAGTAATTTTGGCTTTTAATTTTGGAATGGTAACGCTGATGTCAAGATTTAAAAAAAATAAGTTTTTATTCTATTAGCCTTTCTTCTATCTAGGTCTATCTAGGTAGGTAAAGCGTGATGAAGTTTAACCTAATTTACAAATTTTATAATTTTATTATTTTATAGCAGAAAGCAAACATTTTTGTTCTTATTATTATTGAAATATGATTAATATACCGTGTTTTTAAAATGTTACGAATATAAAAAGATAACTTAAATCACTTTACTCATTAACATATCTACACTGCATGCTGTATAGCAATAGACGAGCGACTGTACGCTTTGGCACTAACTTCATGTAATATAATATCCTTTTTTACAATACATTCTATTATATTTACAACTTACATTTAAATATTTGGTATTTAATATTTACAATACGTTAAATGCATTTCAGATAAAACAGTTTTTAAATGATCGCTTACATATATTACAAGATATAAGTATATTTGTGAACGTCGGTATAGGAATACCTACACAGCAGCTGTACAGTTTTAGCTTAAACATTGATATTTATACGTTGATAATATATTTTTAATCACATTTAACATTCAAGTTTATACAAGATAATTCCCAATCCACGTTGAAATATTTAATGCTATATATCCTACAACTCATAACGTTAATTTAATTATAATTAATAGTCGATATCTTTAATATTACCGTTTGATTAAACAAATGGTACTTGATCTTTAATAAATCTCCTAATTTAAAAAGTAAAAAAGCTCCTGAAATTATGGGAATTAGAAAATAACTTTCATAGAAGACGAAATTCCACATTTAGTTGTAAGATAAGTAAATTCGACGTGAGTATAAAATGTAAGTAGATTTCATGAAAAAAAATCTATATATCATCACCATATATCAACAATTATTTCAAAAGTAAAACCATAACACCAGGTCTTAAAAATATCCCTTTATGTGGAAGATTAAAGCTATAGCTTATTTTAACTTTTATAATAAGAAACAAATATAACACAATTTAAGAAATTTATACTTTATCAAGTGGGAGGATTGAAAATTTCTTGTTAATTTATAATTTTATTTTATTAGGAATATGAGAAAGCATCTAAATATCACTTTTCAAACTGTAATTTTATTTGTGACAATCTACTATAAATATATAAGCCAATTTGTTACTAACATCTAACATAAAAGTTGATTATATTGCACACATTCACTTAAACTATACGTATCCAGTCAATAATAGAGTGGGCTAAAATCCCTCTCCGCCATAAATCCCTTAACTCACCGCTTAACTACCAATGGAATGACGTTGGCGCACTTTACGTGCATTTCTCTAAGCAAACTGAACAAAATCTACAAAACTTTCGGAATCCTATTGACATATTGTAACATATCATTCCTTTTAAAATATTTGTTATAAATACACAATAAATGATGTCATTTATTGTTTTCAAATAGTAACCACAAAATGTAATACGCATTGTAAAAGTACAGCTTGCTTAGAAGTGCGCCGCGTGCTGCAAGCTCTGCTCTACGTGACAAGAGTGATGGCCCTAGTGATAACTTTCGGTACAACGTTCTGCGATGAGATGAACCCAATGTCCGCCCCTGAGGCTTAATGTGATGTTTTAACCCGATACTCAACCGATTTGCTAACATGATTCGCTTTCTAAATAAACCGAGGCAGAATTGATTGATCGTTGATGGCACATGGATGACGCAATCGACATGAATGCTTTATGTGGGATGCATGTTCGCGCCAGTTGTAAGCTGTAGACGAAATGTACCATAACTACTGTACTATAATGATTTTTCAAGAACCAACGTATTTAGTGAAAAGTTTAGTGTTCATAGCACCAATACCTCTAAGGGATTAGTGTATCTATCTATGTCATCTTCGTCCTCTTAAAATTTCTCTTATATGCAGAATTGTATCAAATGTGCTGCTATATTTGTAAAAATTTACTCGTGACTTATTCGAATGTGATTTAGTTTTAATTTAATGTAATAAATTACAATTTTAAAAGTTAGGAAACCTCTTATAAAATTCAGTCACAGACTACCGGTAAAATTGGTAATTCTACTTTCTAGAAAAGAATTTTCAAAAATTTTGATTCTACTCGTAAAATCCCGGTGATTAAAAGTGGGAAGTTTTATGGGGAAACCTTTAATTTTTTGGGCAGTGAACTTGGGTAAGTGTTTTCAAGTTTCTGCTATATTTTAGAAGTTTAATATATGCCTCCCTTGTGCCATTCATTTCGTATAGCCTACCGTCATCTTCGTAGGATACCTGCAATTTTCTCATTTCAGTCCGTTGCAACGTCAGGACAGGAAAAGTTATATTTGTAAAGTTTCATCATCTATTATCAGAGATAATTCATTTGTAGAGCGAACGTATTCGGATAAGCTGTTCGACAAGTCGCATAACACTCGTACAGCAACAAAACTGTTAGTAAGGTTGCAAGTTTCGTAGTGGTACGCGATAAGCGTTCAGCTTCCAATGGACGTTTAGAAGAGCATGTGGCAGCGCAGGTTGGAGTTGGCTATTCTTTGGTGTGCGCGGTGAGGTCGACCTCCGACATCGCGGTGCCCAGCGCGGACGGAGGGTCGCTGGCGGGGAGGGACAGTAGATGTTAGGCCTCTAAAAAAATAAGGGCCGTTGGCTTTGGTTCCAAGTTGGACTTCTTTGCCTCGACAACTAAGAACTCTATTTCCTGTAACAACACGAAAATTATCATTAAATTTCTAAAATGTTTCTTGATATTTAAACGTGTTATGTGTTTGATAATAAAAAGGTAGCAATTTTACTAAAAAAATGATTATTAATAATGCCTGCTAAATAATTAAGAGTATGGAAGAAGAAAATTATTATATGAACATTATATTATAATAAATATTTAACAGATAGTTAAGTAACTGCAATATTAAAATGGTCTTATATATCGCCTGCTTATAAAATTTGAGCAATCTTGACTCTTAACGTTCTGGTTATTTACTATTAACAAATAGTTTCTGGTTACAATTTATTCTAAGGGGAATACTATAGTTTACGTTACTCTTCAGACATTTAATTATATATTCAAAAAATTGTCTATCTGTTGCACGGCTTAGACGTAAAAGCATCACAAATATAAATCCTTTACATAACATAAAAATATATTCATCATTATCCTCCTGTCCTTATCTCACTCTAAGTGGGGTCGGCACAAAATGTTACAAACCTGTTGTCACATGATTTGGCTACGTATTCTATGACCGGAGGCCTGCCTGACGTCAACTTACCTTAGTCGTATTTTACAACCCCTCGTTAAGAAAGAGGGTTATCTATTCTACTCAACCGGATACCACACGGTGGGTCGACTTAGTTTATTCACCATTTACGACACCTCGGTAAGAAAATGAGGGTGGTCTATTCTACTCAGTCGGATACCACACGGCGGTAACATAAAAATATATTATCTTGTTATATTCATAATTAAAATTTAATAGTAGAATTTAACTATAGTGAATAGCTTACTGGCTTACCGGTTTATCCCTTTGCGCAAAAGACTCTGCAATAAGTCGAGCGACTTCTTGGTGTTGCATTCCTTCCACTCGGTGTCCATCCACAGCCAATATTAGTTGGCCCACTTCCAACCCCCCTGCTTCAAATGCTGAACCATGCTCCTGCAAATACAAAACACACAACATTTAACTGATCTCACAACTTAATGAAGCTGTGATAGCCCAGTGGTCAGACCGTGCTACTCTCTGGAGACGAACATGGGTTCGAACCCGGGCAGGCACCAATGAGTTGTTCTATTAGAACTTATGTGTCTAATTGATATTTGCAATTTATCACACGCTTTTCGGTGAAGGAAAACATCGTGAGGAAACCTGCATATCTTTAGAGAATTCTAGGGATATGTGTAACCTACCAATCCGCATTGGAGCAGCGTTATGTCTTAGCTCCGCTCCAATCCTTCTCTCCAATAAACGGAGAGAAAAGACATATTCCCAGCAGTGGGATATTAACAGGCCGTTACTTTAAAATATAATGGCTTAGTTATATCGAAATCATTTCTATAGTTGGAAAAGTTTTCCATCAATGAAAAATAAAAACCCAAAACGAATTAAAAAGATGAGATATTCATAAGTTAATCTCTAACTTATTTAAGAAATAAGAACTTATATTTCAAAATAATTGGCAACAGAGAATTCAAATACAATTTTTTTTAATGTTGGCTGCTACAAGCACTTTCTATTCCTTGAATGGTGGGTTATAGAAAATGATTCCAATCAATTGCTTGTTTAGGTCGACGATATGCAAAACTTACATGAATGTTAATTATTCTTGGAAGAGGATGTTTAGTATTGGCGCCGCCTTCGATCGCGATGCCAAGGATAGGTTTGGTCTTCTTCACCGTAATATGCAGATTGCCATGGTGATCGGGAACGACCCTCGCCGCCCTGCCTTCGTCCGTCTGCGCTTCGCCATGTTGAAGTCGCTGCATGGACTGGTGCCTGCGGATCCCACCTCGATCCTCAAGTAATGCACCACCTTCTTCTTTCATGTCGAAGCTACGCGATAACTTGTGGGCCATGTCCTGTCGATATGACTGTACTTAAAACGTTCTTACACAGACAACCGATTGGCAAATTATTGGACGTGACATTTGTAAAATTAGTTTAATTCAAAGTGGTTACTATTAGTATCCTTTTTGACCTTTAAATAACTATTGACCTAGAATGTATAAACGGCATAAACACTAATATTGTTTGCAGAATACTACGTACAGAACGCTAACAACAGCAAGTTGGGATCAGCCTCTACTTGAGTGCTCTAATTGAGGACAAGTGTAGCTGGGCGGCAAAGGGGAATAATTCCAGACAACAGCGTTAATATAGGTGCTTGGCATAAATCAGGACTCACTTGCATATCCTTGTGCCTCTCAGTTACTATGTCAGTGATCTGTTTACTTCAAATGTATCGAGAAGCTGTAAGTGAGATGTGAGCTGGAGGCTTGGAAACATGCGTTTCGATCACTCGGTGGCGTGGTACAAAGGTATATTTTACAAGTGTAGGTACGTTCAATGACAAGTTATTAAACCCAATCAGCGGACCTATGCAGCGTATTCATATATCAAAATTATATTTAAACTTAGATAATATAAATCAAAATATAAAGCTTACTTATGCGATAATAATAGTAATTGGAGGTTTAAGAATGTTTTGTTGTTAATTTTATGCCGCCATGCAGTAATATTAACACGATAAATATTACAAATAGTAAATTCTTTCTATCGTTAACGGCGAACATTTCCAATTTATAAGTGTTACTTGCATGTATTCAAATGAGAGCTACTTCCTATTGACGGCAGTCTAATAATGAGTTTGGAGTAAAGTTTTCATGCATCATGTTAGCTTTCATTCCAGACATGGTACCTACCTCTACAGGCGAATGTCTTAACCGAATAAATTAAAAATGCAAACTACTCTGAATTTTAATGGCAAAAAAGAAAACTTTACAGAAATTAAAAAAATAAACACCGAAATGAAGTGCAACGATAACAAAAGTGAAACATATAACAGAAATTATCTAACATCAAGCATCTTTCCGTTCATAAAGCGAGAATTTTGAATAGAAGAACTTTAATTTTTAACATCGTGCAAAAGAAATAATTGTCATGTGCTAGGACAGTTTGCCGATTCTCTTCGACGGGAGGCCGAGCAACTTACTAGAGGTCTTCCCCAGTACCATGATTTTACTTTCTGCGTCCAGCCACCGAGTGATGAGCGCAGCCCCTCGAGATAGCCGCACTGAAACATCATACTCACTCAGCGCCTGAAGCTCAATCCTTCCCAAGACCCAGCACTCAATGTCTTATTGGCAAGCCTTGACCCAACTATTGAGGGTTACTTTTTTCCCAACTGACTATATGCTGTTAGAACCGACTTTAACAGCGCCTCCGGGCGGGGAAATTACATTCATTATGTTTATATATCTATCCGAATAGTCTAACCGTTTTAGCTATCACTATAAGGTCATTTCCTAATTAAATGCAGGTTTTAAAAGGGGGGCTAGCAAATATTAACTAATAAATAACGCTTTTGTATTAAGATATAATTCATGAAATATTTATCTTTATTTACCACTCATTAATTCAATGTAATGCACTTAGCAGGTCTAGTTCTAATTAAGATTAACAAAAGCGTCAGACAAGGTATTTGATATAATTTAAGATTTTAAATATTATGATTAAATTAAACATTAGTATTTTAGGAATTACATACCTGATCCTGAATATATGAGGTTGCATGAAACAAATAATAAAACAAGTATTTAAAAATGACGTAAAATTCCGAAATGTCCTAATAAAATAATTAAATACCTCAAAAAAAGTCTTAGTCGAAGTCGCGGGTAGTATATTATGTATTTATACCGAAAAAGAAATAATTGATAAGCAAATTGCTTATCAATTAATTCTAACTCAATCGCAAAATGTTCTTCATTCAAGCAAACTTGTAAGCTAGTGCTTTTGAATCGACAACTCTACTGCTGGTTCGGAGAACTGTTACTACCGACAAGAGCCAGCAAGAATCTCAGCGGTTGCTCTTTTCAAAATATAATTCTTATTACTAGTTACATTTAGTCGTTACTATCTTGTACAGGGTAGAACAGTAGCTATATCCACGCATTCTTATCATCTATGCAATCCTTAATAGTAGGTATAGTAGGCTTTCTTTATCAGCCTCCTTTAAACAATTTTTATAATGGCAAAGCTGAAAGTGATTGCAAAATTTTATTGTAGAATCTGATACCCAAATCTACAGACGACTAAAGTACTTTTGCAAGGCGCAAAGGAGGAGCCGTCGCAAGCTTATGTCGGTTTTTCCAATGTCTAATATATACATCATTTAATGTTTTATAATTCTTTGTTTTTATGTAAAAACATTAAATTGCTTAAAATATACTGTAAAGAAATTTATAAATTGATTTACGAACTCAAATATGTAGCTACTTTGTATCTACTTTAGCATTTATTTATAGCAGACCATCCCGATAACTGAATCACAATAGCACCGCTGTTTATCTAAACCAGTATACTCGGAGAACACGGCATGCCTCGTTAGCCACTCTATAAAGAAGCCGATGGTATCGGTTAACGACAAGGTGCAATACGGTGCCTTTCTGTCAGCTGCAATTCCAATTTTATTTACATAGAATTACCAAAGTCTTAGTGCAACCAAGGCTATTTGAAAAACTACTTAAATAGAAATATCTGGATGACCGCCCTTTACTCGGTATTTTTTTTAATGATAGATACCAATTGATTGATAAAGGGCTTCCAACAGTTATTTTTCCCACAAAAGACGGAACTAGAAAAAAGTAAAGAAACTTTCGATCTGGAGACATCAGGCGTCGAACCAGTGTCTTCAAACTTCGTGACTGTCCGGTTTCCCATGTGATATATTATAGCATCTTAAAGTATAGCAAAATTCACCTTCGTGTACTAATTAATCGTAGTAGTTTTTTATTGCCTGAAATTACATATAAAAAGATGTTCAAATAATGAAACTTAGCTAGATTGATTTATTGCCCCCGAAACACATACAAGAATAGTTTGTTTGAATGTAAACATTTTTTTTAAATAATTCCAACCTCGAACGGAACATGAGATTATACGTCAATATCTTGGAGTGGAGCCTTAGAATATTTTATTGATGAAATAGTCGACACGTAAATATTTCGCAGTGGGTAATGACCTTGCCTTCAGCTCCGCGGGTCGCGGGTTGGAATCCCTCCGAGGGCGAACATTTTCTATAAACAATTTGTTTGTTATTCGAGCCTGGGTGTATATGTATTTATGTTTTTTTTATGACAACCGTGTGTGTAAGTGTCCCACATACTCTTTTCTTTTCTTACCATATCTAACATGTTATGAAATATTTTAAGAAAAGCGCGTATCGTCTAAGACGGCATTACTTCTCACCAAACACACTAAAGACGCGATCTGTTGTAAAAAATATGTATAATTTCAAACTCAAATTCTTGAAGAGTTTTGAGTCTCATTATAAAAATTAATATACCATTATATTTCAACGAGCTATGAATTTATAATTGGCAATTCAAAGTTCTGACCCAGTTCCCAAGATCCTTACGAAGTTCAAGTTTTAATAAGGTGTTCACTTACTTGGAATGTAGCAGTTACGGTAATTGTGCAATACTATGTTTTAATTGTTGATCAGCAGGCCTACCATGAACTCTTATTGCGACTCAATTGAGGACGTAAACGAAATTGTTTTGCTTTTTCATACCATGACGTCTTAAAGACGCACACTTGAGTCGTTGGCGAATGAGCGTTCGGAATTGGTCCTAAGAATATGGGAGTAAAAGAGACAGAGTTATCTATAGTTCATAATATAACGTTATCCTTTTCGAACATTACGACCGCAATGCAATTCACACTTCATGGTACGAAAAGAAAGCGGTTCGCGGTCGTCGTTTACGTCTTCAATTGAGTCGCAATAAGAGTTCATGGTAGGCCTGCAGACCACGTAAAAGGATCGTTTAATATATTTAGTTTTAGTTATGATATCGCAGCGATATCATTGTGACAAAAAAGATCTATTCGTACCAAGATGCAGAGGGACTTAGATATTACATCGCATATTGTGTTTCTTGAGTTTAAACTCCATGAATCAATTTAAGACATATATTGCGTCGTTTTCCACAATCAACAATTTTTGTTCTTTATTCAGTTTCCCTGTTATAAAAAGATGCTTACTTTTCATATCGCATTAAACAGAAAAAAGGCATGATTAAAATATTTAAAAAGTAAAAAGATGAAATTGCAATAATACATTACATTACATACATTTAGTTTTTACGTTTCAATGTGGCTATGAGAGTTGTTGACGGTAATGGATGCTTTTGTCTTTACTACATAATGGTTCATAATACAATGTAATAGCCTCTAACTACGTAAGGTTTGCTAATGAGCTGTTGAATTTCACGCGTTACGCTTTTGGAAACATTTAACTAAATATTACAGCATTTAACAAATCGCAATTTTTGTAATACAAAAGTAATGATAGACTTATTTTTTGCTATAATCCACGTTTCTTTAGTAAATCTATGTAATGCTAAGTGAGGAAGCACAGTTCGAAGACAATATAAACGAGCGTTTCGCCCCGTAACCGAAGCATCATCAGGATAGGCTCCACGGTAATTCTTAGCAATTTCTATAAATTATGTTTGTAATAGTTGATAGCCTCATTTAACACAATGTAATCTTCTCTTTTTTTATTTATATTTTAAGAATTTCTAGTCTCGATAAAATATTGAAAATTTTCCCCGCACTCCAAACGAAGAAACGTTGTTATATGAAACAACGTTTCTCTGAAACGTTTAAAACAATGTTTATTTTCAATATTCTAGCAACGTCGTCATTAAAAAGTGTTGTTACAGAGAAAACATAGCAAGTATATAGCTTGAGAATGTTATGCGTGCATTCAAAATACATACTTACCGTTGACGATTGTTTAATGTGATATATATTAACTTGTTATTAAGTGAATTTATGGAAGAACATCTCGAAAGGAAATTGTTTCATTTTGTACTATCGAACAAAATTTACGTCTATTGAGATTCAAAATCGAATTTGTAATTTTTAATCAGACTAAATGAATCGTTGACATTTAGATGCGTCTGTCTAGGAAAAGATACCAAATGAAGATATAAATGGGATTTATTTATGAAAGGTGAATTTTAAATTCTCTTTATTTGAAAAAAGGATTTTGCAAAGCAATATTAGTATTTTTTTTATAAATATTCAAACAACAATAAATGATTTTTCATTGAAGAATATTTAAGAGTATAGACTCTTAAATTATAATACAACTGTAATGCAATTCCATTTCAAGTAATCTGTTTGGGAATAATAGCATTTTTTCTAGATTAATTTGTAAGGTATAATATTCTCTTAAGGATCCTTCGAGGTATACGTCATATGTACTGTAAGAAACTTAATTGATAATAGGAAACTTGTAGTACTAATATCTAATACCAGATCATTTGATTAAAGAGTATTTTGAATATGTTCAAGAACTCAATTCATTGATGCTTTTTTCAATTTCATTAATATATTTTTGAAAATGATTCATATTCTGATTATAATGTAGGTAATAACAACGCACGATAAGATTGCTTTTAAACGATTGTGCATGTATATGTATGTAATAATTTAATTTAATTTATTATCTGCATCTATTATGCTAATCGCTAAAGTGAATAAAAGAAATAAATAGTAAAAAAATCCTATTTTACTTTTCCATTTTGTTTGTGTTCGTCAATTTTTGTTTTCCCTTGGGAATAATCTAAGTTTAGACTTGTAATTTTATATTGAGTATGAACTTTAGATTTATTTTAATATTCAATATATATTTACAACGAAAATATACAAGTTATATATATCCTAAATTACTTACATGCTAGTACTATACAAATCATACCCACATGGAATGCTGTCAATATTACTGGCAACATTGCCGTGTTGAATCGCTAAGCTTATTCTTTGTTCGAATAAAAGCTTTGCCTATATAGAACGGAGTTATTAGAATACAGCGGATACTCAATTATGATGGTACTCAATTATCTTTGTACCGAATCTAAACATCCGTTAATCGTTGGAAAACTCAATCAGACTTTAATTGTCTGCAAAGTTCTTGCTTAGATAAATAAACTCTTTATTTTTAAGCACGAACAGCAATTTTTAAACAACTCCCGCCTTAATCAAATAACGGATCGGATTATTTGCATTGATATTTGACCGGCAGCTGGTGTTGTAATTATTAAAATATTTAATTTCCTTTAAGTTTATACGATTTAATGTTCTCTGATTCGTTTTATTTCTAAATAATCTTCGGATATTTTATTTTAATGCCTAAATAATTGTGTTATTAATGTATTCAATATAACCTAACTTTTACAGACATTTTTAATATATCTTCTTATATATAATAATGAATGAAATGAAAATGAATCCTTAGAATAACCCAACGGATGATCCTGTAAAGTTAGGTGGTGATGGGAGCATTTTTTTAACTGTTCAATTCTATTTCGAGGGGAATTCGAAACCAGAAGCCTCAGCAACAAGTGGCAGGACAGATAGTTTTATATATCTGTCAAGAAAAATTAAGCTTTGACTTTTCTGCTACACTGTTACATAGGACTTGTTACTTCATCAATCTTAAATAATATTTCAGTAGATATTGTTTTATACAGTTCAAATTTTGTGCCAGTGACTCAAAAAGATTTTATGCGATTTTTGAATTTAAACTATCGTGAGTGGTATTCATTATTAATATTGAGAGACCGGCTATACTCACGTCTTATTTTATCGGATGAGCCCGACTAGTTTCAAGCCCATACGGGTCGCAACTGTCCCTCCCCCCGCCCCAGCCGCTCACGAGTCGCGCACAGCGAGCTGCTACACGCAGTTCCCGCCGCGATAACGCCGCGTAAAGAGTTCATGAATAAGAGCCCCGTATGGGCTTGAAACTAGTCGGGCTCATCCGATAAAATAAGACGTGAGTATAGCCGGTCTCTCAACATTAATAATTTTATGTGATATAAAATTTTCGAACCAATCGACAGCCTCAAGGATTACTTAGAGATTAAAGGATTGTTTAAACTTATATATGGTTAATAAATATTTTATTAACTATAATAGCACTTAAAAACATGTTTTAATGTAAGTTACTGTTTGTGTTTACTTATCAAAAAATAGACTTTTATCGAGTCGTTTATTTTGTTAAAACGATGCAACAGGCCGCCAGTTAATTACTTCTAAAATAAGTTCTCCAATAAAAGGATTTGAGACGCATCAAGAGTTAGTTATCAAGTTACTAATTTCCGGTTTATCGAGTTTTCGACAGATATGTCCGTGGGAAAAGTCGGACTGCGTGTGTTCACAGAGCGATCAGTAATTGAGTGAAGAAGTCATTCTTTTTAATGCTTTTATTACCTACTCATCAAAAGAATACCGTAACACCGAAATATGTATAACAGTAACGGTCAATGTAGATTATATTTAAGACAAGCTCTTGCGCGTTCCTACTTTTGTAACGTGCCATCTAAATTCAAAACTCATTGTTTTTGCTGTAATTTTTAGCATTGTTAAGTTTCCATGTTTGCTTATCTAGTTTGTGATCAAAAGCTTAAAAAACGAATGTTTGTAGTGTACAAGATAATCTGATTGGAATCGCACGAATAGAATGAATTATGATGTAAGACCTTCATGTGGAAATATTTCCAACTAGCAGTGCGAGCGGCATCGTGCACGTGGAAATCAGTTTATCACCAAATTTCACGAATCGAAATTTTGAATATAGAAGTAGTTATTTTGAGTTAACTATTTAAATATAGAGACATGTATCTCTGTTGGTCTACGCGTTTGACGCGAGTAAAGCTTCCATCAAGTTAGTTTTTATAACCGCGCGACCTCTTCAACACAATTTACACAAAATGGTAATGTACTATTAACTTAAACGCTCCCAAACAATTGCACTATCTTTGAGCAAAAACTGCACAAAAATCAGTTCAGTAAATTTGGAGAAAATCGATCACATACAGACAGATATTAGCGACTTTGTTTTATAATAAGTAAAGATCGAAGTGTAATGTTATAATAATAACAACAGAAAGACAATTTGATGAGAATATAGTAGTTTATGATACTGTTGCATAATAAGGGTTCTTATAACACGAGTGTGGTTTAAAAAAACGAGCCGCAGGTGAGTGTTTTTTATAGTGTCACACGAGTGTTATAAGACCAAGTTATGTACAGTATCATACACTACTTTATCTACTCTCATACTATAATACGTAAAACGTACGTTTCCATTCCATGAACTCGTGGTAACATTTAATATAGTTGCTCCTAGATTTCGTCGGCAACAGGTACACGGTCATGTTTGACGCAGCTTTCAGAATATCTGGTGGCGTACAATTACCACTATCCGTGCTCTCAGACATGTTTTTACACAAAAACTTATTTTTTTACAAACAAAACTAAACTTCGTTTAAATATTGGAAAGATTTTTTAAATGTCATATATTGGCGCCAAGGCGCAAACATCGATTGCGCATGCGTGTTGCGTCGCCGCGGACCCATTCATTGAAACCTTTTTTAAGGTGTATCGTTATGATTAAAAAGTTACATTATGATACAGGTGTCCATACAAGACCTGTATAGTAATGAAACTTTTTAATTTTTTATTATTGTTCTGTACGTAATATTTGTCATAAGAATTTTGTTTTCAGTTTTATAATCTTTGTATTATAGTATCAGAGTAGATAAAACAATAAAACTACGTAAACTCTATGTTTTTTATTCCCTGATATGCGTTAAGCGAAAAACAATAATAAAATGGCTAAGCTACTTGAATATTAAAAAAAAAAGTTTTGTGTCATGAAAGCGACTTGGACACTTTTCTTTAAGCTGTCACTAAAAAATTACAAGTATCAATTTGTTAAACGAATATTTGTTGTTGTATAGGTCCTCACTAAATATTATAATGTACATAATGAAAGTCCTCACTGTCCGTAAAAATTTTTCGAAACCTTTAATTCTCCATAACAAGAAGTAGAAGAGTTCCGTAAAAGAGTTTCAAATTAATTAATTAAGTTTCACAAAATTGATTAAAATGGTTACTTTATTTTACTCCAGATTAAATGTTTACAAATGCCATCAATAAAAACGCAGTTTTTTTAACTCTTCTGTACAATAAAGAGCTAAATATTTTCATTCATACCGAACACACCATACCTACTTCTCTATAAATGAAGTAATTAGTAAGAATACGAACTGAAGGAAGCAAATAACACGTGTAACTTTATAAACGTGTTAATATATAAATAAGTTGACAAGTTAATTTTATATTTATTACTTAATATTTGATATATGCATACAATTAGAATATTGCTACATGGAATATAAAAATAATAATTATAAAATATAACTTAAATAGTTTCTCAATTGTAAGTTAGAATGTGTCGAAACGAACACTTAAAAACATTACATGATAAACAAAAAAAAATATGTGTTCCACATAGCCATGTTATGTTCATGTTAGTTTCTACATAGCATTATATGAGAATGCTAATTGGTTAAGCTGTGATAGGCCAGCAGTGAAACCTTGTGACTCTTTTGAGGAGTTCACGGGTTCAAACCCCAGGCAGTCTCCAATGTGAGACGAAACCTGCACAGAGAACTCCTAAGGATATGTGTAACCTACAAATCCGCATTTGAGCAGCGTGGTAGGTCTTAACTCCAATCCTTCTGTCCAACTACGGAGAGAGGAGGCCTATGCCCAGTAGTGGGATAGTAACAGGGCGTTACTTTACTTTTTACTTACTAGTTGGTTGTAGTTCGCAAGACTACTAAGTAAATAATTATCTTATCATGAAAATATTAAATATTATAATTAAGCGAACACGCAGATTATTCATCGCAAAATCATTAAAACCTTACATAAGTTTTCTTATGGGCTATAAAACAACATCGTTAACTTATTAAATATAACTTAGTCTATACCTGATTTAAACAATTATAAGCCCCGGGATTTATGTTTTAAATATAACAATGTCGGTTCACTCAAACAGTATGGAAGGCAAATTTTTTAAATTAGTTATTTTAAAAATATTTTGATTTATTACTTTCTTTTTGAATTTCTTGCACTCGTATATAATTTTAAACCATGTTTATAGCTTGCAATTGTTAGAGCATTTTTATCTGAACAGACGGACAAAAAGACTGTTCTTCAACAATCAAGCAAATTTTATTTTAAATTTATTTTCTGTCCCAAACAAAACTCAACTCACTTGCTTGAGGAAAGCAAAACACTACGGGGCTACAGATCCATAAATCAATGATTAATACCCTAGATGATACACTATAATATATCAGATTTATTAGTGTTATCAGTAGTTAGACAATCTTTGCGAAACTGTAATAATCCATCTGATATACTGACACGGTAATATTAATTTCTACAGCCGCACTGTTTACATAACCAGCACTTTCACGCTTTAATACTACTAGTAATTGCCATCTATACAAACAAATATTATCATTTACATGCTTAAATGTGAAAGTCGCCTATGTATTGGATTATATTATAAATCATTTGTATATATTATAAGATAAGACTATAACAACCAGACTTTAATAAGAATTAGTTAAGACTAAAGAAAAGAAATGACGAAGTTTACTTATATACTTTATTGATTGGTACACTTTGTTTAACAATTGCTTCGATTATTTGGAAACTTTTAATCACTATGTTAAAGAGTTGCATTACTATTAACAGTAACCGGTTTTCGCTTGTCTCTTTTGATGCTTTTATAATTTTATCACGTTTATGGTTACTACCCATATGCCGTGGTATCCGGCTTAGTATAATAGACAACTTCCATTTCTTACTAAGGTGTCGTAAAAGGCGACTAAGGTAAGTCGACTCACTGTGTGGTATCCGGTTCATTAGAATAGACTACCTTCATTTCTTACAGAGGTGTCGTAAAAGGCGACTAAGGTAAGTCGACCCACCAATTAGTATCCGGCTGAGTAGAATAGACCACCATCATTTCTTACAGAGGTGTCGTACAAGGCGACTAAGGTAAGTCGACCCATCGTGTGGTATCCGGCTGAGTAGAATAGACCCATCTATTAAACTATAACTTTCCCTAACTACCATAGTTAATACCATTACCATAAATACGATACTAATTCTTTTTTAACTTCCACTTGATCGCTATTTTTGTGTAGATAGATTCCGTGCTAAATTCAATGCTTCATTTAATATGCAAAGTGTATCTAAAAAGGTTATTCTGTTATGTGTATCATGTAAGTCAGTGGTCGTAATTTTCTACATGAACTACATCTCTCGCGCTGTTAGTATATTTACAGACAACGCTCGGGTTGTCTGTAGAGAGACTATCGGATAAACTTGATTCGCACAGTCAGCCTCGTTCCGCTGTCGAGTTGTGGATGTAAATTGTAAACTAGTCTCGCACCGGTGGCCGTATGATACGCACGTATCTTACTTACGCAAAGTAACCAGCTTGTTTACAAATAAAAACCAGTGTGAACAGTAAGGAGGACAGACGTGACAGGTGAGTAAAGCTTAAATTGAGGTTAAGGTTTTGACCATTGTCTACATCTACATGCTCCTTCACAATAAAGCCTAGGCAGGATGTAAACAATGCTATGCCAACTTTTATTTTTGACACTCGCACGTTGTCTGGTACTAAATGTTAACATGTTTCAATTCTACTACATGTAGTTTTTATCAATGGAACTGATCTCTGTATTTATTTTTTGTTTGTATTTTATTCGCATTTATAAAAGTTAGATAGCTTATACGTCCTCTATTAGTAATCAGAACCATATATGCTCGTGGCCGGTCGGTTTGGGTCACCAACAAAAAACGCCTCGTTGGTACCATAAACCTGACGCGTTTAAGTCGTATTTACAGACATGCAATTGGTTTGCATTTAAATTTCTCTCGTGATATTGGTGAATGTATTCAAGCATTTTAATCAATTAATCTTTTCCGTTTGGTAGTATTCATGAATTGTCATGTTTGTTAATTAACCCATTTACCCGTTTTACACGCTTCATTGTGCTTTTTAACGCGAGTCTAGGTCAAATTTAATTCACGTACGGTTTAAATTATTTTATTTTTTTCTTATATGTTTTCTTATATTTTGTTTTTGTCAAGATTAATTTATAAGTAATACACATCGAACGTACTTTCGTAAGCCTTCTTTCTCCTATTAACTTATTATTTTATATTTATAACTATATTTCAGGATTTATTAAAAATTAAAATTCGTCTATTAACGTCATATATGAAAAATGTATGTATGAAAATGTTGAGTATATATTTATACATATATCTATATAGTACTTTATACGATATATGTCAAAGACAGTTATAAACTAATAAAAGAAAGTGTATACAATAGTTTATATTTTCATAAAATGTATATTCTTATTGTCTTTACTTATAAATCTTTGATCATGTCCCGGAGAGAGGTAAACCTTTTTCTCATAACAGGCATAATATCATATTATCAAATAAGTAAACAAATAACGCATCTTTTAGAACATTATCATTGCCGTAGTCAATTACCTTATCATTTAACGATATAAGCGTAATCACTTGGTGATAATATCAGATACTCTATTACGCGGTGTATTAATGTTAACGATGAGAACATGAACAACATTTGACATGATGACAGTGGTCTCACGTAAATTGAGGTTAATGTCACATCGTAAATTATACTATCTAAGTCATGGTGGGCAACTGCCAACTTTTCGGCCCTTCGGAGAAAGTGTGTTGCTTTTCCATTAACATCGCTTAAAGTTGGTTGTTTTTTTCCTTAAAATACTCTGTCTGTATGCCCTTTGTAGACTCCGATACGATTGCACCGATTTTAATGAAATTTTCAGTCAATCTTTAGAATGACCCAGCGGATGATCTTGTAAAGTTTGATGGTGATCGGAGCATTTTTAATTAAACTCTTGAGCTCTATTTCGAGCAGAATTTGAATCCTCACTGAGCCACAGCACCGTGTGGCCGGATAGCTAGTATGTTACTATTATGTATGTAATGCTAGTAAGATATTATTGTATGTATTTTCCTTTAATTTCAATCTTCTCTTTTATATCACACCGTTATTTAAAACTTGTTATAACTAGATGTTGCATTTGCTCTATCTACTCTCAAAACTGTTTGTCTCAAAGATATTATTTCCATCGTAGTCCCAAATTCCAATTATGCTCCCTTTTGGGCGATATCGTCCCTCGTTTTTATATTTTTTCTCCTATTTCCAAAAAACGCTGTGTCAACGATGATATATTATTTTTATATCAAACCTTAAAATTGGCAATAAATAAACCTTGAACTTATTTCATGACCAGTTACAAAGCAATTAGGCAAAACGTTGAGAAAATGGAACTAATGGTCACGATGCGTCAATGATAACGAACTGCGCTTAGATATCGTGTAAAATCAATTTGTGGACGGGTTTCTTTCGGACGATCTAACAATTAGCGTAAGAACCTGTCGGTCTCAACTGGCAAAAGGTTATGTCTTTATTCCAGTTAACGCGATGTTATAAGCTATATGTATAAGATACCTGAGCTTCAAAAATAACATTACTAAAGATGAACACAAGGAATCAACATTTTTTTCAAAAAATGGTTTATCTACCAATGTAGGAATAAGGAATAAAAATACGCGAATTTTGCCTGCTTAATTCACTTAGCATTGCATGCATTCGCTTAACGCGGATTTTAGGAAAGTTCTGTTATAGTTTCTAGCTTCATGAAAGTAGTTGCAAGATATTAGGCAAGAAAATTTCCTAAACAAATGTTTGTCGTCTAGTCTGTCAATTAGCACAGAATTATGACACACGATACCAGTAAAAGGCTGAGGCCGTGTTCCAATGACAACGATATTGACCGCGATATTAGATACTCGAGATACATGCGAAATATAATATGACATTCGAACCACATAATATTGTTTAGAATGTAGGAAATCTTGCCTCTTCGGAGTTTCGACTTCTTTATGTAATTGATAACAATTCTAAGTATGGCAAAGCATATTAAAGTAAGTATATAGATATTAAGAAAAACTCAAGAAAAAATGAGGTAGGTTTTTGATATATTATCGTGTAATGTTTGAATTTAATTACTATAATTGCTTGTCATACTTTTTGTTAGTTTGCATAATTAATTGTAAATATCAATGAAGCACTTCTTTTGTACAAAAATCTCATTGGCGCTTTGGCCGGGGGTTTTGCAATTACCTAGGTATAAATTATCGATATGACCCTTCGGAAATCACGATTATTTTAAAATGCTATAGAAATTTTCTTGTCTACATATTTGACATATTTTTGTAAATGTTTAAATATTCTAATTTCATCTTCCTTTTACTCAAATACAGACAAATTTTATAGTATCTGTGTCAACAAGATAGTGGTAAAGATACCTTAGAGATCGCACACGACGACGAAACGTCTGCAATCCCGCTAGACAAACAGAGCGGCCGTTCACCGTCACACAGTTGTCTATATATTCAAGCCATCCTAAGTCCACAATACGTTCAATGTAAACTAATAGATTCATCATTACGGGATCTTAGAACGATGCATCTTTTAGTAAAACTTGTATTAGGAATTTAAATATATCCGAGGCAGCATTTAAGACTTTGGGAATTGTAACTTAATGTCATATTATTGTAAAAAAATATCAGTGTTTTTTCCATCTTTATCGTGTATTTTTCAATACAAAAATTGTGCTTTTCCTAAAATACTTATTGTAGTGACTGATAAGCTACTTTCATGATAGTCGGCAAAACTAATAAGGTTCGTCGTTGAAGAATTCTTCAAGTAGTATCTTCTGTTGTTTAAAAGCGCCGGAAACGGGAAACCTATAAGGAAGTTTATACATAAACGAAAGACTAGGTGATATGTCACTTTTCGACGAAAGTAAGAAGATTCTTCGTTGGAGAATTCGTCAACTAGGAAATCACCATGCTTGTCGAATTTCGGTAGCTTCAAGTTGCTTTAAGGTGACGAAATTTGGACGGACGTGATTGGTCATCTTTCCGTCTTTTAACGTCAACTTTGATATAAAAATTGTATCCCGGCTATTGGGATGAATTTGATTTACAAGAACAAATAGTTAATTCGATGTTTTATGGGTTTTTGGTATGTAAATACCACGTAACCATGTAAATACAAAATTTGAATAAGGAATATGTTCTAAATATGGTTTAAGATACATCCGATATTATAATGTATTAATAATCCTCTATAATACTGAACTGAAACAACCACTACTGTAATATACTTCTATAAGTTTAAACAACTCGTTTTCTTTTTATTTGATTTGGAACAGCATGGCTGGTTTGGAATAGTTAAAGACTGCAATTAATCTCTTGGATCTTTATTCTGTATAGAACTAAAGGGTCAGCTCATATCACACGACACGTCACTGTCAACAAGTTTGTTGTTAACTTAAGCGGAAATAAAAAACCAAAAAGTTCACATTAAAGAGTAGAAAAAAATATTAAATGAAATATATATCTTAAAGTTGTGTCGTAATAAAAAAGTAATTCAGGACAATATCTTACACGTCACAGTTAACCCACTATATTTATGAGGTCAAAAGGTTAATTGGACAGCTTGAGTAGAAAGCGTTTATGAACTGAGGTAACTGGCGCCAGCGCGGAAAAATTGTATAATCAGGAAATATCAGGTAGGCTACACCGGAGGTTACGTGGACGACTGTCAGAAGCTACCGGTATATTTACTAGCTATTTGTAGAGTTTCACAAATATAAGGATATATCAAACTTAAAAACGAAAAGGACTCTTTTAATAATATTAATTTTAATTTACATCACGTTTTATATAAATTTTTGGCGTCTGACTGAAATAATAATTATAATAGATAGTAAAGGTCACCTTAGAACCCTTAAACTACGTCCATACCAAAAAATCACATTGTCTACTTCGGACGTGAAAGAAGACAAAAATTAGCACGCTGATATTTAATGGATTATAATGAATAGGTCTGATAGAATTCTAATTTAGAAATACGTGTATTAGATCAACGTACATTAAATTTTATTTATAAAAATTTGAGACTAAGGCAGTATCGTTTAAAAATAAAATATTAATAAAAATAAGTATCGAATTACGCTGAAAAAAGTCACCCGGTATATAAATTAACCTATTCATGCAGATAAAAAAATATATATATACTCTTTTATAGTAGTTATATTTCTTAATCAGATAATGAATAAATATAGAAGTAGCAAACATTAAAAATATGAGTCGCGCGACTCAGGTGCAAGCAAAGTGGAGCGTGTTCATTATCTCGAGAACGACGTGTAATTATCGCGATAAGTGGCCATATTTGCAATATTTGTAAATATTAGTACTTATAAGCCGAAATATACCTTAATTATAATTAACTATATATTAAAATTATAATTAACAAGAATAATATTAGAGAAAATTATGAATACATAAAAACTTCTTAACTTCTTACCTCTTTAGTTCAACAAATTGATGTTGCCTTAAGGTTTTAATTGATTCCCTGATTCCCTGATTTTTAGATATTATATTTTTATATTATATAAAAGTATAAAATAACAAATATCTTGATCAGATTACTGGGAAAGGCGCAATATTATACGCAGAATTTTCATAATAAGGCGAGTCAAAGGCATCCAAAAGGACACGGAAAAAGAATCAAAACACACGTAGTACATGTTTTCGCTAGTAACGTCCACACTTACAAATTTGTCTTAAGTTGTATTTCTACGTAAAAGAAGGCAGGGGGATCCCATCTTCTAAACTTTATTCTGTTTTTTTCAAAATCAGAAAAGTTCACTCGCAATAACTATAACTGTATTTACGGCTTACATCATTTGCAATCTGAAACTATCCAATGATGAATGATGATGAATCAACGCATACTATTACATTCTTGAACGTCTAAATGAATTTACTCTAAGATTATTATTAGATTATTATTTTAGCATTCAAGTAATACTATCTTAATCTTCAGATTAAATTCCGATATAATTTTTGCAGTCGAGTCTTTTTAATTTTATATAGATAAGTTATTTAATCAACAAAGGATGTTCATCTTAATCAAGTTCATCGCTCACTGGCTGTCCTAACATCGTAGTGGCATCATAACTATATGCACATATAAAAGAAATAACACGATAAGTTTAAAACTTGTTATCAACAAACATTATCAGAACCGATATTAAACCAAGAACTGGTTCCCTTTCTAAATTTTTTAAAATTTATCCTAAATCATGAGTTATCAGTAAATGAGGTAAAAGGCAAACATGTTATATTTAAATATGATATGATCATGAAAAGAACATCCTTCAAATTGGCTTTCGATTACAATTATAATCGTGGCGATAGTTTATTACGGCTTACATCGCAGCACGGTGACCCCGGAACAGTTAAGGCCCTGGGAACGACGATCAAGCTTTTAGTAGGTCCGTCGTGAACGCGCGCGCGTCGCCCGTTCGACCATTATTTATAGCTTTTGACACTGAAAGATATTTATGTCTTTATGTTTACCATTTACGTTAGGTACCGATGATTCTTTAACTTTCACATATTTCTACATTATTTGTGTAAATTTGGACAAATAAATATAAATGCATCCAGGTATCCTACCAAGAAACTAGAAACTAGCTACGACATGGTTCAGTTATATATTAAAAAATGGACCATATTTATAGAGCTTTGAAGTAAAAAAAATATACAACATGATAAATTTCTCATACTAACTCCATTTGAATTTGAAACCCGATGATGATGATCTGTAACTATAACTAAAAATCACCTGACCCATGTATACATAAAAATGGCTGGACTTAAATAAAAAATTATTGATCTTACTAGAATTTGTTCGTTTAAATTCACACAAATTCAAGGAAAGATTAATTTGGAAAAATCTCTTTTTGCCAAAGTGGCTGACTAACATATTTCTTAATTTTCCACCACTTATTTGGTTTTGATTAGCAAAATTAGCGAAGCCACAACGATTTATTGTAAAGAATATAATAAAACTCTAAAAGATGTCTTGTAGTAAGTAAGTAAGTAAAGTATATAACAAAAGAGCGGTGACGTAATTGGTAGGTGGAGTTTGATGAGTTTGGTGATGAAACCTGAGACGAAACCTAGTTTTAATATTATTCAATATAATGTTAATTTATTAATGTTACTTAATATTATATATTGTACTAGGGAAAATAACGAAAACGTAATTATAGTGCGTGAGAAATATATATGGTATTGATTTAAAGTTTTGTGATTACGTTAATAATTTAGGTTATAATTAAATAAGTTAATAATTACCTATAGTTCTTAACAGTCTGCAAGGTACCACATAGCGAGGAGTCTTAGACAGCTTGGACCAATTTCGAGGATATTTTTTATCCCACAATCATTAAAAGTGATCTCTGAGTAATACTTTTTTTTTGTTTATACGAAAGAGATCTTTTTATTTTATCTGAGCGAAGACGAATCCATCTTAATTTAATTTATTAATTTTCAAACGGAAGATAAAAAATGTTAAGTACACGCATGTTTAATTTTAAACTTTAAGTTAAAGGTAAACTGCAAAAAAGCGCAGCGTAGCACCAATAAAACCTATGAGTATTCAAAAGACCTATAACTTGGAAGAGCAAGCAAACTCTAAACTTGCTTTTTTAATAGTTCGTAGCGTGATGTCACAGATGGAATTGAAATAAGGATTACAATGTATCTACTCAATTAACACTTTATTACTGTGCGATATAACTTATAAATCGTAATAATTAATTCGTTTTTGCGCAAAACATAATTATTAAAAGTACAGTAACACGAATGTAAATATAAATTATAATTTTACTTGAATATTTGTTATAGCGTGGTATGTTTCGTGGAAAAGATTATCATGCGCACAACGACACTAATTATAAATACTAGTTTCTTTCCAGCGAAGAGATGTTAACTGTCTCATTACTGATATTTCATGTTCTTTGTACCGGCTAATGCACTCATGGATTTTAAGCACTTTTTATTTTAGTGCATGCGGGATGGAAATTTCTAGAAGACGCCTATATCCGACAGTCAATGGCCACCGAGTTAAAAGAACATAAAATAGTTATGCACATTTTTAGCATCATTAATTACATATTAATTCTCACTGTAAAAATACTATGTAAAGTTAGATCATTTTACCAAGCAGTATGATTATTAACGATATTCATACCTACCACATAAGTCGGAGTTCCGATTTATCATTCTTAAAGGCTTATCCTACAGTTTCTTGTCGAGCTATGTTCAATATTTGGTAATAAGTAAAGTTAATAAGTGCACATGCCAGCACACGTCGGACAAACGTCATTTAATCTATTTGATAACGACGCATTACTTATAGACAAAATATTGAACCACTTATTTAAGTTTACATCTAGTCTAAAAGCTACTATTTCCAAACCATAACCATAAGGTAGTTAGTCATCGAAGCTAACCCTTTACGTCTTTGAGGAATTCTGGTACCAATCCGTATCGGGTTAGTGTGCTGGATTTAAGCTTCAAGCCTTCTGTCTAAAGGGGTGAGGAGATTTTTTTCATTTTAAAAATAAAACAGTGACTTATCGTACCCGTACCAATAAAACGATTTAGATGTGATCTATACTAACGGACCCTTTTTAATGGCGTTCGCTGCCTTTATCTGACGTTACAAGTTCCTTCCAATTAAAGCTCCTTTCAACTTTCACCCTACTGTTTCGAAGAGTCGTGTGGAACAACAAAGAGAATAACGATTCTTTTGCTTTATTCGTAACAAGCGATACTTACAATTTTCTTATTTTATTCTTATTATAAAAAAAATATTTAATACGGATTACAAGGCGTACGACGTACCTTAAAATCAAAATTTAGTAAATATAAAAGAAATTTGAATTTACAAAATTTGTTTTATATTATTACTAAATGACTTACGAAGTTTCAAATATATGAATCTGGGTTAAATATTTTCATGAAAAGTCAATACTTCTTATAAATTGTATTTTAGCAGCTACTTATGATACAAATTTTCGAAATTATAGTGACACATTAATAAAGCAATATATGTAAAATATTTAAACCTTCAGAATTTACACCTACATACTGCTATGGCAATATAAATATTAGATTAATCCGTGGTTAATAAGATTGAATCTATTTTCAATCTACGTGTTACGTCACAAATTTTATGGAATGAAAGTACATATACTGGACGGGATAACAATATGTTAATAGCCGAGGGGCGAAGTATGCAAGTCACTGTTTATATCAGATAAGAATTTGTAATTTGTTTTGCATCCATTACATTAGGTACACGCCTTTATAATTCTAATAAGAAGTATAACACCTATATGAATATTCCACAATACGAGCCTTGTTTGAATATGTAATTAGGGTAACGTAAGGGGATTGTTATAATTGAAATTAATTTTTGGATTATAACCATTATTTAACTTTCATTGTTTGAAATGTTTAAACAATTGACCGCCGAGTTTCTTGCTTGTATTCTTTCTTGGTAAGGGTAATATTCCGAACCAGAAGCGGTTTTATTAAATGCTATTTATCCTTTACGATTCAAAAAGGTTATTTAAATATAGGATATGTAGATTTGAATTGACCGTATTTTATTTCCATACGAAAATTCCAAACTGTGACGATTTTCAATACATACTAAAAATATAAATGTGAAATTCTCTTTGTTACGCTTTCATCCACTGGAACAGTATTGATTAAATTTAGTTAAATTCACGCTAACAAACCGGGTTAACAAATAGGACAAAAAAATTTGCTATTCCTTCGGGAACAGGAAAATAATCAGTCAAGACATAACTGAGGGTTTTTTCTAATAATTAAGGTGACGCCATTTATGTTCACGAGTGTATTTATAAATTGCAGGCTTGGTATTGAAGTAACCTAATTTAAAAAAAAAGTTTTGTGGCAAATGCAATAAAGCGTAACGTCTTCAAAACTCGTGTAAGACCCTTAACTTGGAAGAGCAAGAAAACACTAGATTTTTTAATATTTCGTAGTGCGTAAGGTCATTGGCACTGAAATAAGAATTACAGTGTATATAAATCAATTAAGCCCAATTTTGAATTCGGTCAGTTTAATACTAAGTGTGCTTTATGTACTTAAAAACTTTGGTCTATGCACAGTGCGTATCTATGCCAATGATAACCGTCAACTAGGGACTGTCTATTGGCCTCATAACAAAGATCCGAATCATTAGAGGTACTAGATATGAGAAGAATATTAATTCTTGGTGAGGGTCCCACTAGGAGAAAATACAGACGTAAAAATCTTTTAAAATGAACTATGTCCAGCAGTAAAACTCCATTAGTTCAAAGGAAAAAGAAAGAAAAATATATGTAGTTTATAACATCTGTTTTACGGTAGTATTGTAGTACATATGCCTCTACACTACTGAAATTTTATTTTGCTATAATATATGTCGTGCTTTATATAAAATTGCTCACACACTAAATCAGAACTTATATTATAAGTAAAATAAGATCTCATGATTAAATAAGTAACTGAGCGCCGTGTGTGCTCCAAAATCGCGGGCTGCGAATCATGAATACTTGGAATTGTGGATCATTTTAATTTTTTATTTCAAATATCATCACTTTTCTAATAAAATGATTTCTATTATAATATGATTATATTTCGCACCTTTTATAATACAAGTCAAATTTGTGTTATACTAAAGTAATACAAAGTAAGTTCGATTCTGAATTTAAGAAAAACATTATGCCATGACAATAAATATTCTTAAATATTTCTATATTTTATATTTGATTTGTGAAGAATTTCCCTTTCTTCACGAATTTCCTAACGTCATCTTGTCAGCAAATATTACGTTCTGCCGATCAAATAACTAAAGGTGTAATGTTCCGCTTCCCAATGGCAATATAGAAACGTGTGAACACAAGAAAATGGCAAATATTTTTATATTTTTTTTCCATTATTCATAGATGCGTAATAATTGTGTAAATTTAGAAATAAAGAAAATAATCTTTATAACAATAAGTATACTTGATAGTTGAAGTAAAAAAAACTTTGGGTAAAATAGTAAGCCTCATTCCAGTTAAAAAGCGGAAATATTCTTGATTGAAAGCACATAAATGACTTTAAAGGATTTAATTTCTCTAAACTTCTTTTCTGTGTTTTATATATATTAATATGAAACAAAGACAAAAATTAATGAAAATAATATTTCGAATACATAATGATAGATAAGGGTACCCAATAACTGTTGAGATGAAATAAAATTATGTATTGCTTAACTGAGATAAATTATAAAGCTATCATCTATTATTAGTGACCGGTATAATTAAATACATTTACATGACAAAACATCATCAGCTCGATTGTTCTCGATTCTAGAAGGAGGTTATTTGTGACCCTGAGTCACGCGCCAGCCGCTACTGCTAGAGTCAACATATTTTTACTCAACTAATTCTGTAGTCCTATTTAAACTTTATTTAAAATTGGCGACAAGCTTTGTGTTACCTGTTAATATCAACTGTCAATATGTTTTATTACGCTTCTTAGTGCGATAATATTTTTTTTTATTAAAAAATATATTTTTAATCGTAAATATTAATTTTGCTATTTTACACTTCTTGCACATCGCTAGTCCAAGATAATGAGGAGATTCGTTCTAGTCCACAAATTTACCAACATCATCTCCGCGGTACGCCGCATAGTCGGCAAACTAAAAGCGTTTACTCAAACATAACGGACCTTATTACGAATATAAATGATCAATAGCGTAAATCAATCAGTATGATATTTATTGTTGTGATCACTAACTCACCGATCAAAAACGCTATTGTTATCATGAACTAAAGTAAATGAAAATACCCATTGAGACCTACATTCAGCAGTAAGCATACAACGATCGAAAGAAGCGTCATGAACTATACGATATACCTATTTCAGTCATTAACAGCAACAATAACAATCAACAATATTCCACATATAGTTTATAATTTGCTACATATTTCATTAATATCAATAATTTATCAAATATTGTTTTTTTTTATCGAGTCATAAGTAAATGAGATACAACGTATAAATGTCGCAGGTTTTTTTAAATTGTAATAGATGCTTGGTAAAACTTTACGGAAGGACTTTTCAAACGGATAGTGGGAATATCCTATAAAAAACACTAAATTGGTAAACCTAGCGGTGACAAAGAACTAAACCAGTACGAATCGCTGTGTTCTCCCACAAACAACCCGCTTTCTCGCGATTACAACATTATCTCTTAACCAGAATATATTTAGCATCGCATCCTGTATAACGGGCCAAAAGAAATAAAATTTTATTACCAAGGCTTTTATGAAAATGTAGAAATATAAAAAGAAACTTATGCGTTTACAAACCTTCTGGGGAAATAATTGTACACATAGAGATATAAGTAATGTTATTATTTCGGCAATAAAACTGCTATTTATTTTATCTACTCTGATACTATAATACAAAGATTATAAAACTGAAAACAAAATTCTTATGACAAACATTACGTACAGAACAAAAATTAAAAATTAAAAAGTTTCATTACGATACAGGTCTTTTATGGACTCCTGTATCATAATGTAACTTTTTAATCATAAGTTGGTCAGCTGGACCAAGGAGGTTGAACCTCTACCTTAAAAAAAAAAGGTTTCAATGAATGGGTCCGCGGCGACGCAACACGCATGCGCAATCGATGTTTGCGCCTTGGCGCCAATATATGACATTTAAAAAATCTCTTCAATATTTAAACGAAGTTTAGTTTTGTTTGTAAAAATATAAGTTTTTGTGTAAAAACATGTCTGAGAGCGGGGATAGTGGTAATTGTACACCACCAGATATTCTGAAAGCTGCGTCAAACATGACCGTGAACCTGTTGCCGCCGAAATCTAGGAGCAACTATATTAAATGTTACCACGAGTTCATGAAATGGAAACGTACGTTTTACGTATTATAGTATGAGAGTAGATAAAGTAGTGTATGATACTGTACATAACTTGGTCTTATAACACTCGTGTGACACTATAAAAAAACTCGCCTGCGGCTCGTTTTTTTAAACCACACTCGTGTTATAAGAACCCTTATTATTCAACAGTATCATAAGCTACTATTACAATTGATTTGATAAGTGTAAATGTTTATATTTTTGGCTAGCTATAAGAAATGAAATCAGTAATTATGTTAAAAAATAACAGGAGTTAACGAAATATTGATTATATTGCTATAAGCTACGATTAGAGAAAATCTGTATATTGCTAAAAGTAGTGTGCTTACTATTCACGTTACTAGCATTACAAACATTCACTACCACAAATTTAACAATCGTTTCGTTTAAAAAACGTCCTTTCTAACTTTCATTCTTAGAAAACATTTTTTTTGTTCAAAATATTATCTGAGATTCAGATTTCTATTGAATAATTAAGCACATAAGAAACAAGTTTCAAAGATACTAAATTTTATGCTTAATTGAGTGAGCGTATGCAACTGAAATCAATACTCGTTTAAGCAGTATAAGTAATATTGGTGGCAAAATTTACAAATTGCGAATTTGGAAAGCGTCAAATGTAATAATAGCCGCTACATTTAGCCACACTTTCGCCGGAGAAAGTCAATCGTGCATTAAACTTCTTTGTTTTAACGCGTCAGATGACAGAGCTGCGATAAATTAAGCACTATTATTCTTCTACTGCGTACACATAACAGTAGAAATGTATTATGTGGGCAGATTATCATCACGCGATAAGAATAACAATACATAAGAATTTAATTTAATAAAAAGCAAGCTTAGCATTTTGCGTCCAATTATGAACTACCATTTAAAGTGCTATAAAATTGTGAGAAAATGAGTTTAATAGCCACAAATTGTTTTGATTTTAGACATCGTCATGCGCGTCGTTGAAGATTGAATCTTATGTAGAAAATGTATTATTGTAACTTGAAACAACATTTTATGGTTAATATTAAGTAAAAGTTAAAAAAAATCTTTCTTAGATATTGATCATATCAAAGGAAAATGAATGAGCGTTTTAAAAAATTTTCATCATTAAAATCATCTTCCTAGTCTATTTATTAAATTTTTAGTATGCTTTAACTGTATCTAAAATATATAAAATTTGTAACACTTTATTAAAATTCAATTTAATTTTTGATATTTTGGTTATATTTTAAAATATAATATACTTCAATCGTTTCAAAAGTAATAATAAAATTTATTATTTCTTTTGTATTATGGATCTCCGCAAAGTTACGCCTAATTCTATAAATTATTCAATCGTTTCATTAATGAGTGGTTTAACACTACCCCTTAATATTTACACGCAAAACATTTCGCATTTACGCCTAGTCTGAATTATTATAAACTTGATTAACTTGTAAAAAGTTAATCAGTTATATGTCGTAATATCCTTGGCATTGCGAAACGCTACATGTTTCAATTGAATTAATTTACTGATTTGTTTAACCTAAATAAAGAGACAAGATCTCCAAAACAATGGCGCCGACAATCACCATGTTTCATTGTTGAAACCGATTTGCTGCAGTGGCATTGGCACCCACGCTCGTTGCGCCGGCGCCTATAACGAAACTACTTTAATTTAGCGAAGCAATCGGCATTACACAACATTTCGCTGACCATCTCATTGCCTTGCTCAACAGATTGCTAACACTCAAATGAAGCCTGTTGCATTAGTCTATTAGACTATCGGTGGTGCGAGATATGATAGATATTTCCTTAAAATCGAATTGAATTGTGACTGTCACCTATTCTATGACGGCCTTCCAGTTTATTTTCAATTTAGCATAGGTCATAATTACTTAACTGAATTTTTATTAGCTAGCAAAAACTTTTTCAGGGCTAAACTAAGAGATAAAATTCTGGTATCTACAGTCGTATACACAGTTTCCACATACAAAATACAGCGATCAATGCATTTAATTCCAATAAGAACTTTTTAAGTATAAAGCCTCAAAACGTTGAACTGCATTGTTCGATATTATCATAATTATTATTTCAAATTTCATTCACACAACACGTAAATTGTTTGTATAATTATTATACTAATACTTTCATTGAATGCTTGTTATATCTGCAAACGTCAAATTAAATTAAAATATACGTACTCATACCTACTTCAAACAATAAGATCACAACAAGTTCCGTAAAATCTTTAGGTCGATAAATCGATCTTTTTTATGTTCAAAAATATATAGGAAGCTCATTCTGATACGTGATTAACGATAATTCAGGGTTGCAATCAAATCAACTTGTTTTTTATGATATTAATGATTTGTTATTGAAAACTAAGTAATTGTACGCTAAAAAAAATATGTCATGTTAAGAAAGTTTTAACATAGATAGATGTATATTCCAGATAAGTAATTATTCATATTATGACCAAATATAAATGTTTAAAAGCATGATGCGAAAAAGTGCATCCGTTACCTGTACTAAATTGTCAGCACTCTAACAAAACAAGGACAATACCAGGATATTTATATTAAAAGCTCCTCCCTGCATAGATAGTTCCCAACTATATTATCTTCATAATACTCTTTGTTTACAGGTTTTGGTGTGAGTGTGTGTACACTCAACATAATGGAAAGCTGGTTGGACGATGTCAAACGTGTACGAATACCGCGGCCGAAATTTGAAAGAAAGTATCCCGCGGAACCTCCAAAAGACTACCTGGATGATTGTAGTGGCAAAGGAAGACATCATCACGATAATAAAGATTTAGCTAAAGCTACTGAAGAACTCAGAAGAACACTGCAGGAAAAACTATGACCGCCAAGCACCTAACCTTTAGATTTACATAATTTACCTATTTATATTTAACAAATAAGGCAATAGCTAACAAACGAAACAACCACATATAATGGCAGCGGACTGAATAATTAAATAAAGTACTATTGAAAATACGCCAAAAGAATACTATAAGGGCTTTGATAGAAGTGAAATTTCTTTGGCATTGCTTTTTGTTTATATCATTAAAGCAATAAATACAAGAAAACATGAAACTGAGACCTATATTAGAAAAAGAAGTGTTCTTTTAACTAAGGCATGATTGTTTGTATTTCATGTATATCAGTTAATATTATAAAAAAAATGTGATGACAGTCCTATTGCAATCAACAATGTCAATATTGACTTCTAATATATATATAAAAAGAGAAAGTATGTATGTATATTCCTAATAGACTGTATGCGCAGATTTAGAAACATCTGGTTAGTTATAAATGCCTACCTAATAATTACCATTAAGTATTGTTAACTTTAAGTTAAGATATATAAGAAAAAAATCATCGTATAGTAAAATAAAAACAATCGGAAATGTACTTTAATTATAGCCAAGTTTGAAGTTAAAGGTAAGCAGTACAGGGTCGAATAACTTTAAAAAGGTGTGTACACAATAAAATTTCATTTTTCGAGTTACTTCTATTATAATACTAATGAAATATCGCTTTTGCTATACAGAAATTTTAACGTTATCCAATTTATATCAAATATGTACGAGTACATGCGTTTTATTTGAAAATATATCCTTGAAGCATATCGCCAATATTTTATCCCGCAAGAATAAGCGAATTGCATTTATATTCCTTTGTAAGTTTAATTCCCTCGTAACTAAATTTGTAGTTTGTAAGACTGATAAAATAAGAAATATTACTAGGACTAATTTAATATCATATTTAATAAGTTTTATAAAGCTAAATAAATAATTTGACGTAAAAGAAACGTAATTCGGTTTTATTTTAATATTTCTTTCCATCTGTGCGTAGCCCGAGTTCTTTATTTGTTTTACTCTGTAGATTTTCCTGATGATAATGGAAACAAAAAAGATTAAACAAAAGTTTTCATTTGCTGAAATAATTAAGATACGATTATAAGAAGGGTAATGTAAATTGCAGATGAATCATGAAATATTCTGGATCTCAATATAGGTAATTGAAAGATAACCAAAATTAACAAATAAACAGATTAGTTTATATTTACCGATTTGTAATCTATATCTCTATATAAAAGCGTTTGTTTGTTTAAAAATTTTGTTTGGTTGATGGTTTGAACGCGCTATAAATAATAATCAATATTTCTAGTAATGAAAATAGTCAAGTGTCATTTCTCTGGTTTTTATGTATTGGCTACGCTATAATCACTTGACCGGTATCAGGGTAGTCTTGTAATAAAACTCGACTCATACGGCTATTAGGCGCTTATGTGGCTAGATCGTTACTTGTATTTCCTTTACAAACTCCGAAACGGCTGGACAAATTTTAAGGAAATTTTCAGACAATATTAAGAATGACGCAGCGGATGATTCTGTAAATTTGGTGACGATCGTAGTATTTTTTTTATTTGTTGAGGTCTGTTTCGAGGAGAATTCCAAACCTGACTGAGCCACAGTAACGCGTGACCGAAAAGCTAGTATTTTAATAATTTTAAAAATTAATCCAGTTAAATGACGTCAGTATGGTTGGTAAGGCCCAAAGTTTTAAATAATATCATCTTATTTTCAAATTCAAAGTTTATCAAAATGTTATGAATACTTTTCATTTAATTTATTATATAAAAGTAAAGGTCGTCTATCAAACAGCCAGCCCAAGGGCTCCTCTCTTTAAAAAAACTTAAATATTACGACTCAGCTGCTATGTGCTGTAATTTGGATTGACATGTTACTTTGATCCCAGAAAATGACTCCACACAAGTAAATTTTATCAATATATGTTATGTATTATGCGTCATGAATTTATTATAAATGGGTTAATTAAGCTCTTAATTTTATATATAGAAATTATCGAGTTAATTACCAAATACGTTTTTACACCATATCTGGTTAAATCATCATCAGCTAATTAAAATATATTTAATATTTTATATAACTTGATATTTTTAGATAACTTGAATACAGTTAAAACATTTTTCGTTTTATCACAAAAACCTGCGTGCTCGATATAATTACCCTATTTGGTGCGGTTTAAATGGTAGCATGAATCACTGCACAACAAAACACGCTTTACCTTTTTAATCGGAGGTCGTATAAAAAGCAACACTCCACCAAAAAGTGAATGTTTTATCATTTGAGCCATTGCTTTATTTCTATTGGATAAATCAATAGGCATAAATTTGTAAACGAAGAAAGGTAAAATGTTTCCTTGATTAAAGTTTTAAAGTTGGTAATTATCTTATACGTATTTATCTAATACGTGTAAGTAACATGTAAACTTAATAAATTAATTAAATAAAAGTACAGTTTAGTATCCAAACGATATGATTTTATTTATTTTCTTGTACTTTTAAAATACTTATACACTATATTATTATATACTATAAATTGATACGAATAAAGAACGACTAAATGCGAAATGGTGTGCGTTTGTCATTATTTAACATTCTAACGGTACAGTGGATCTATATGAATCAAATCTAAACAACTTAAGTGGTGGAAAGTAATAAAGGCTAATTTTAATTTCTGTCCATGATATCAGGTAGTTGCAAACGGATAGTTCACTCTTTAATTAACATTATTCATAATTTCTGGACGATTAATCGCAGGTTATACCAAAATAATTCTTTTTTTATCTTTGTCTTCGTCTTTAAGGGACCACGGCCCTGAGATGAAATTAAATGTAGCTTATTATAACCATTATTAAATATAAGTCCCAGTATAGTAAAGTATATAGTACAGTATTACTAAATACTATCACGAAAGACGTAACCATTTTTCATAGAATCTTCTCCCTCCTGCCCTTATTCCACTCTAGGTGGGGTTTGCAGTTTATAGAATAGGACTCTAAAATATTATTTACCCAATGCCTCGCCTATGATATCATATATAATCCCTCCTTCGATAAGAATAACTATTACAATAATAATGATCTAATCTTAGTATGTGTTAAATTAACTTTCTTTTTACAAATACAATAATAATAATATTATATCTAATGTATATAATATATCGTTTATCTTGAAAAGAATTACCACCGCAATCCTACTAATATTATAAATACGAAAGTTTGTGAGTATGGATGGATGTTTGTTACTCTTTCACGAAAAAACTATCAGACGGATTTGGATGAAACTTTACAGTTTTATAGGTTTTACATCGGAATAACATATAGGCTACAATTTGTATTGATTTTATGTAATATGACGATACATGACAATAAAGTCGGAATAAATCTGGCCTCTGAGAGGTGATCTCGGCGTGCGCTGCCTAAACCATCAGAGTTACACAAAGATGATGTACAGTATTATTGTTTGTCTTTAATAGTTCTAAATAAAAGTCCGCGACAGCATATATCTATCTTTTATGTGGAAGCCACTATGACCAAAATTGTGAATCATAAACTTAATTAAATTAGATACTGTGGCAGACAAAATTCCTAGCGAGCGAAGCCGCGGGAAAAAACTAGTCTTCTATAATTACCGTTATTAAGCAGTATGTAAACATCTCTTATTTAAAATGACTAATATAATACTTGCCAAGATAAACAGTGAATATGAATATTTGTTTAAATTATCCTAATTAGTATATTGACCTATGTTAATTTTTGCTGTTAATACACTCATATTTATTCTTGGACATGTTTTACCGTATTAAGTGTAAAAATGATGTTTTTTATTATATAGTTATAGAATATGATTTTTAATACATTTTAACACAGCTTATGTGATGAAATGATGCAACTATGTGCTACACTGTTTTAATTATAAATTACTAGAGCAGACTCGGTGATTCCCATTCTTCCGTCATTTTCTTCTATTGTAATATTTTGGTGCGCGTAAGTTTTTTATTTTTATTTTGCGATAACTTCTAAGACATTCATTTAAATTGTATAAATGTAAAAGTAAAGTAACAGCTTGTTACTATGCCACCGCTGGGCATATTAACAAGCCCACAAGCTGGGAAAGCCCAGCAACAAGCTGGGAATATTAACAAGGCCTCCTCTCTCCGAGGGGTTGGAAGAAGGGTTGGAGCTAAAACCTCAAAGGCGCATTGGTAGGTTACACATATCCCCAGAATTCTTTAAAGATATGCAGGTAGGTGTTTTAACGAAGTTTTCCTTTACCAAAAAACAAAATGCAGACTAAATTGCAATAATCAATTAAACACATACATTTATATGGTAAAACTTATTAATGCCTGCCCGGGGTTTGAACCATGATCGTCTCTAAAGAGTCTCACCGCTGGACTACCACAGCTTTAAGTTATAAGTTGTAAAATTTTTAAATATTAAGCATAAAATTCTTAAGGTTTAATATATTTAGGATAATAAAGATTAAAATTGCAAAAAAAAATCCACCAAATCAAATCAAATCAAAATAATCTTTATTCAAGTAGGCTTTTTACAAGCACTTTTGAATCGTCAAGAGTCAATAATTAGATTTAATAAGCTACACTGGTTCGGAATGTTGCTCTTACCGAGAAGAACCAGCAAGAAACTCGGCGGTCAATCTTTTAAACATTTAAATTTACATTATATGATTGCAGTCATGTTAGGAGCTGAAAGGATTTTCAAATCCAAGCTTTTTTATCATTCAAATAATCTTCAATTGTGTAATATGCCTTACGTATAAGCATAGTTTTTACACTTAATTTAAACTTTTCTGTAGATAATTCTAATACAGATTGCGGAATTTTATTGTAAAAGCGAGTACCGAGACCAACGAATGAGTTGCTAACTCTGCTGAGTCGCGACGCAGGGATTACAAGCTTTTTGTGACCTCTGGTATATCTATGATACACATCGAATTTAGTTTGATACATATGAATATTTTTTCGTACGAAAATAATATTACTGTATATATATTGTGACGCTACTGTAAGTATGCCTATTTCCTTGAACTTTTCGCGAAGAGACTCACATTGCCTCATATTATAGATAGCACGTATGGCTCTCTTTTGGGCAACAAAAATCTGTCTAATATCTGCCGCTTTGCCCCACAGCATTATGCCATATGACATGATGCTGTGAAAATAAGCAAAATAAACAAGCCGCGCTGTTTCAACAACGGTTAAATGTCTTATCTTTCTAACAGCGTAAGCGGCGGAACTAAGCCTACCTGCGAGGGCTGCTATATGGGTGCCCCATTGGAGTTGCATTGGAGTTGGAGAGAGTGCCCCAAGCAAAAATCTAGTTGACTCATCTATTTTTAGTATTTCATTATTAATTTTTAAGTCAATGTCAGATCTAGTAACGTTAGGTAACGTGAATTGCAAACATTTTGTTTTCTTAGTATTTAGAAGTAAATTATTTACCGAAAACCAGTTTGATATTTGAGATAGAGCACTATTTACATCGTCAAAATTGCTTTTATTTCGATTTACCTTAAAAATAAAAGAAGTATCATCTGCAAACAGCACAACATCGCAAATATTGTGAACAAAGTAAGCTAAATCGTTTATATATACTAAGAATAGGAAAGGACCCAGGATTGACCCCTGAGGGACACCCATAACATTAAACGATCCGGTTGACTTAGCATCATTAATACATTCTTTTTGTAATCTATCTTTAAGATAAGAGGAAATGAGACCAAGCGCAGTGTCATTCACGCCATAATAGCTTAATTTTCGCAGAAGGGTTTCATATGCTGAACGCAATCGAACGCCTTCGATAGATCACAGAAAAATGAACCGAACCGAACTATATGTACCCACCGAATTTTTATATTAACACCGAATTATATGTAATCCTTTTTGGTAATTTAGAATGGAAGTAATCTTTAAAGATAGTTTATTTATTATTACTTATATAGTATCTTTAAATAGACAACTAGACTAGTTATTTTATAGTGAAATTTTGAATTCCGGTTTTAAGGCCATCCATATGAATAAAAAAAAATGAAAAGAAGAATTATCGATTACATAATATACATACGTACATATTTTACCCAAACAAATTTAAACAGAAATATGATAAAAATCGTTCTATGGTTGTTCGCGAGACCTCTTGCAGACAGTAGCAGATTGTGAGATGATAATAACTAACCAAAACGAGGCAAATTAGTGAAATAAATAAGGATGTGTAAACCGTCGAATTGTAATGCATCTGTTATCTAACTTGCTGGTATGTTATCTACCTAATTAAGTAAATCAAGAAGAGAATATGTTAGATATTTTTTTTACAATCCGAAATCAGAATTATAGTATATATTAATATACATTGAACTTTGCCATTATTACATCAATTTAAAAAAAACTTTACTATTATTTTTGTATTATGCATCTCCGCAAAGTAACGCCTAAGTCTTTAAATTATTTTTAAAAAACCGTTAAAGGGAGGCGGATACAGAAAGCCTACTATACTGTTGAGGATTATTAGGTGATAAAAATGCGTGGATATAGCTACTCTACGACTCCGTACAAGATAGTAATGACTAAATATAACTGATTATAGGAAAATCTTGAAAAGTGCAACCGCCGTGATTCTTACCTAGCTCTTCTCGTTCGGAACCAGGGGTGGTAGAGTTGACGATTCAAGAGCACTTGTTTACTTGAATATATAAAATTTTGAATTTGAATCATATCAAATGATAATCTTATTGATGATTGCAATTTATCACACGCTTTTCGGTGAAGGAAAACATCGTGAGGAAACCTGCATATCTCTAGAGAATTCTAGGGATATGTGTAACCTTCCAATCCGCATTGGAGCAGCGTGGTACGTCTTAGCTCCAATTCTCTCCAATAACGGAGAGAGGAGGCCTTAGCCCAGCAGTGGGCATAGTAACAGGCTATTTCTGTACTTTACTTTTTTTATATCAAATGAATAAGTGTATCAGGAGTTACTTAGCTGTCATTTATACACACATTATTGAGCCGGAGAAATGAGTGAATGTTAGACAGTTGGCTTACCGCCAACGTGTTCATTTACGTATAGTTTACAACACAAGAGATATTAAATGTGCGCAATTATAGACTTTACCGCATATTCTACAAGAGCTAAAACTGTTACATCTATAAAAGCTAGTATACAGGAAGAAATGTCTTATGTCGGCCGAGCTCAATTCAATCCCGCATCCTATTATTCTTTTGACGACTTGTAAAACGTGACATTTCATTTCTAAAACCGGAATATCTTGTAAGAATCATCTTTTATGAAGGTTGGTGGTTAGATTTAAAATTTCTTCGCAATATAGTTTTAAATCAAGATAAAAAAGAGCACATTTTGATATTCCCAGAAGTCTTCACCGTGAGAGAGCACATACTTTTGCTTCACGACAGTAACTGTGAAATGTGTTACGAAAAGTTCAACCAAATATTTCGCCGTCCTAAGTTTAAATTTACTTCTAACATTTCAGGTAGAAAATGTGGAAAAGCTTTATACATTTTTTTTTGTTTTGTAATAAGTATGAGTGTATTTTTATTTAGATGTTTTAATGCTTCTTCTAATTTTGAGTAGGCGCGTTGGTGAATTTCGTAGTTGTGGTGAAATCTGGGAGGTTTAACTAAACACATTGTTTAGTCTAAAGGAAGATCCACATTAATTAAAGTCATGTCGCCACATCACTATATAAGTCGACTGCTTTACCCGAGCGCTGATGGTTTATTAAGTTATTAGTATAGTACTTACAGTCTCGTCGTAATGTTGCGTGTGCAACGCTGTAGTACTGCCTTCTCTTGAATTACATGGCGATGAATGTCTTCTGGAACGGCCACTCTCCTCTTCGTACTCCTGATTAGAGAAGAAAACGTAAATAAAGTGGTAAAATTGACTCGTTTTGATAAGTCATTCTAGCAAAGAAAAACGTATTCAACACACAAGTAGAGAAAAAGCAGCAGTTCAAATTACTATATATTGTCTAAATGTTTTTGTTAAATTTAGTTAGTTCCGATATTATTTTTTATATATCTTTAGTATATAACATTAGATTTATTTATTTATTTATATTTAGTATATAACATTAGAATTAGTGTTAAGTATCTTAAGTAATAAAACTACGTGGAATAGTAACGACAATCCACCCAATAGCAAAAGCACCACAAATATTGAGAATTTTTGAATTTAAACTATCGTGAGTGGCATTCATGGCTATACTCACGTCTTATTTTGTCGGATGAGCTCCCGCCGCGATAACGCCGCGTAAAGAGCTCATGAATAAGAGCCCCGTATGGGCTTGAGTCGGGCTCATCCGATAAAATAAGTCGTGAGTATAGCCAGTCTCTCAACATTAATAATATTGAGAAATTGAAAACTAAGCTTTACAGGCACTCTGTTTCAATACGCATAGTGGGATTATATTGATTATAATCACTGTTTGACACGTATGTATCGTACAAAATCACATTTAAATATGTAGGTAAAGTCTTAAAAGATTGATTAATTATACTAAGCAAGAACACTGATGCAACGGTTTATCCAATCACGTCTACGTACGTGTTAAAAAATTTCTTCAGATAAAATGTCCATTCATAGCCTGAATAACATGTTTAAATGATTTTCAATCACTGAATTCTGAATTCCAAACATAAAGTTCATTCAGGAATAAAAAAAACGGTTCGAAACGCTGTTATAACGTTCGCGTATGACGTGAACACGTAACACATTTATATTGAATCTTGATTTTAAATTTGTATATAATTATAGTGTGACGGTACGAAAGCCCAAGAACAGACTGAATTGTGAGGGATGATCTTCGTCGGTGCAATTGATTTTTCGAGGTATTTTTGTTTGGCATAGTTCTGATTCTCGGTTTGAATATCAAGCTAAATTAATACAGAATTGTTTAAAGAATACATCACTGCATCATTTAATATGTTATATTAAAATACAAAAGTAATAATAAAATTATTTTGCTATAATCCGCGATACAGTAAATAGAAAATATGTATAGTGCTAAATGTATAGTGGACTATCCGTTTTTTCATACCCGTTACATGCAGGATTCGTAAAAACACATGCACAAACCTCCACCACTGCCACCACAATACACACGTTCACTAACACAAACTCAACAATCGTTTCGCCCCGCAACCGAAGCATTATCAGGAGATAGACTCCACGACAAAATCGCAAAGCGATTTGCGATTTTGGCAGTGGTGGAGGTTTGTGCATGTGTTTTTACGAATCCTGCATGTAACGGGTATGAAAAAACGGATAGTCCACTATACATTTAGCACTATACATATTTTCTATTTACTGTATCGCAGATTATAGCAAAATAATTTTATTATTACTTTTGTATTATGGATCTCCGCAAAGTAACGCCTAATTCTATAAATTATTTTATTAAAATGTTTTTGGTCAGTAATTGTAGGCAAAATCGATTAAGTTGGTATAACATTGAGTACTTTATTTCAATGTTAATACAACGTATAGTAACCGGCAATAAATAATGCACATCGAGGCTTAGAGAGAGAAATCGGCTATATTTTCCTTGATAGAGCATCGTCTCTGTCGCACAGACTGACGAACCCATGTGTGACAGTGACAGCGGTCTACAAAACCGAACTGGCCGGCTGTTTCGTTGTAAACATCGATGTGCATTATTTAATGCCGGGTACTATAAATCATACCCTTGAACCGATGAAAGCACTAAAGCTGGGCATTTAAACAATCCACACTATTGAAGGAAGACAAGCATTTCTATAATCTACACATTTTCTACAACACAGACATTTCTACAGACATTTATTGCTACTATAAAATTAACGCTCATTGCTGTAAATATTATTATAAAAAAAATTGGTAAATTATTTGGATTTTTCAGATCATTTCGGTGTTTTATGGATTTTTTTAAATATTTTTCTCAGATTTTATACATATCCACTAAAACATTGATTATGTCTCATATGTAATCAAAATAAGTTCTCATTTGTTCGGCGAAATAAATCAATTCAAATTAACAAGTAGTTACAAAGCTCGCGAATACACGTGCGTTTTGTTTTTTATATAATTTTCTTAACAATCAAAGAAAGACTTTATAATAGTATCAAAGAATCTAAATGTGGATTCCACCCACCACGTCTTGAGGTCAAGTCTTGCATAATAATCAGTGCCTAGCATTAGTTCGTTCCATTCATACCTGCTATTCATGCAAACATGAATGGAAGTGAGCTTGAATATGTACGACATTTCAAAGCAACTCAAATATCGATTTGTAATGCATTTTATTAGAGTAACAAAGATTTCATATTATAACAATATTTTTAATTACTTGCGCTGTATACTCCATACTAATACTAAAGCCTGCCTGTATGTCTGTTACGCTTTCACGGCTAATCCGCTGGACGAATATTGATACAAAAGATTTACTTTACTTGGGATAATCTAAAAAATCAGGTTTTTTTTCTCAGGTTTTTCTCTCACCGATTGTATTATTGACGGTACTTAAACGCTTTAGTTGTCGCGAACGAAGTCACGGGTACGACTCGTAGTATAATATTTGAGATATTGACAGCCGGAGTCAGTCTATTAATCTCTTACTACTGTGCAGAAACCATATCCATTAATTAATTCTCTACTTGCTTACCTTTACTATAAAGTATAGTATAGCGTAGCGACCAAGAAGAATGAATTTTGAATATAAAAGTAAGTACACATATGTAATGTAAACTCTGTAATGTAAATTTGGCACCCCCGATTCCGTAATGTGAATTGCATGTATTGTGTAATCGCAAGCTAACTTATAACTGTTCTATTTGACACATTATTGAGGTCAAATTCTATTAATGAAGAACGCTTTTAATAATCAGCATGCTGAACATGCCAGCATTCTTGATCAATATACAGACCAGTATTTCTCTATAAAGAAGACTTAACATATCTACTTATTATAAAACAAAGTCCCAAAAAGCTGTCTGTCTGTATGTTATCGATTTTCTCAAAATTTACTGAACAGATTTTTGTACCGTTTTCACCAAAAGATAGTGCAATACTTCCGGACAGTATGGGTAAATAGTACATATCAGTATTATGTAAATTGTGTTGAAGAGATCGCGCAGTTTTTAAAAAACTTGCTTGCTGGGACGTGTGCGCTGCGTAAACCAGAAGAGATACGCTAAAGTAATGTACTAGAGAATTGTAGATCTATAAAAATACTACAAAAAAGACCGCGACATCATGTCTCTATCTTTCGCGGTTATTGTGAAATAACTACTTTTATGCTCAAAATTTCGAAAATGCGGAAAAAGTTTCGTAAATCACTGAATTTCACGCGGGCGAAGCCGTTGTTGGCACAGCTAGTTGATAAAATAAAATTGAAGAAAAAAGACGAAATTTAAAACGCTCTTTATTTAATATGAATAAGGCACTCTTTCGCGATTAAATCAAGCTAATCAAACTTAATCATACAGTGCTAACGTGAGTAATCGGAACTTCAGAGATCTAGATGACCTTCAAATAAAAAGAAAACCACACTCACTTCCTATCTCTTACGTAGTTCTTTTGCAGCACTTTTATTAATCAATCCTTAGCACTTGTATTAATTTCGGGCGCCTTACTTTTATTTATTTACTTTTATACATGTATTTAAACACTAAATGACAATAATTTATGGTATATGAAATTATAATATGCACACAAACAATATATAGACTAAATGCTTAGATAATAGGGAATAATTAACTTGACAAAAACTAATAGAATTACAATTACTTTTGTAGAAAATATTGCTAATAATGTAGACCAGGAGTTTCAAGACGTTTAAAATTATAAAAGCTTATCGATTTTATATAGATTTTTATAGCATCATAATCCTCCTGCCCTTATCCCACTCTAAGTGGGGTCGGCACAACATGTTAAAAACATGTTTATTCGACTACGTATTTTACGACCGGCCGCCTGCCTAACGTCAACTTACCCTAGTATTTTACGATCCCTCGGTGAGAATTTTATTTTATTCTACTCAACCGGATACACACGGCTGGTCGAGTTACCTTAGTCGCCTTTTAAAACACCTCGGTAAGAAATGAGGGTGATCAATTCTACTCAGGCGGATACCACACGGCAAGCAGAAAAAACCATAGCAATGATTATTAAGGATTGGATGCCGTAGTTAAAACATTCTCCTAAATGTTAAATAATGGCTATACTACAGAAGCAAATATAGATAACTTTTGTCAGAATTATAGTGTGCTTTAAATAGTATCTAATTAACCCTTTAGGTTGACAACATTTATCATACAAATAATCCAATAACTTTGGCATAAATTATCATAGATTCACAATTGCGATGAACTTTTAAAAAGATAATTAAAAGTAACAGAAAAAAAGACTTCATACTCTGATGAACTTTTTTAAAAACTTCATACTCTTTACAAATTAATATAAATAAAATGAAATAATACATTAAATAATGACTAATACCTTGGCCATGGCATGAATGTCCAAAGGTATGTAGTCGCGAAACGCGACGCGTCGCCGGCGTCGCGACATGCCGTCCGACCGGCCGACCGGCGTCTAATATACTGACTGCCACCCCCATACACAACTTTCGCGCACCCATATTTCCCGCGCATATTTCATTCCGCTTTACAGTTGAATAGTGGAAAATTGTGCCATTTTCACCATAAGTAATTTGATTATTCTATTTCCTAGAGTAGTGGCACTGACAATATTACCGGATATCGTTTGAAAATTTGATTTTGAATAGTGCCGATGGATAGGAAATTGAATTTCGCAATTTGTGTTTGATTGCTCCCATTATATATCACTTTAATATTTAAATGGCCTTCATGCTCTTACCCATATTTAAAGCGTTTTATTGTATTACTTTTCTATTTCAATAAAATTAATTAGTAATTAATCAATATGAAAATTTTAGATTAAAAGAATGCGTGAAAAAGTAATGGAAATTGGCATTGGGGTTAAGAATCTTCCCTAATTTATATTATCACAGAAATCGCATAATTTTAAATATATAAATAAACAACAGCATCTTAAAACATAAGTCTTGCGTTATGTAGCCATTAGTTTTAAAGATTTTAAAAACAAAATATAGTCGAGTTCTAAAATCACGTCAAAACTTTTATGTTAGTCCAATGAATAACTGATAACTTGGAGTATTTAAATAAGTAAATAAATTAACTTAACATCATCATCCTCCTGCCCTTATCCCACTCTAAGTGGAGATTTTTGCTAGTTATTTTACGACCGGCCGCCTGCCTGACGTCAACTTACCTTAGTCGCCATTTACGACACCTCGTAGGAAATGGTATTCTCTACTCAGCCGGATACCACAACGTGGATATAAAATGTGAATATCAATTACAGAATGTGAATTTGGTTTTCACCAGAATGTTATAACATAATTCTCGTGGGTGTTACCACAATTAAGGTATAATTAAGTTTAAAGGATTGTTTTATGATAATTTGCTACGAAAACTGTAATGTCAGGCGGATCAGTAGCCCGATAGATATCTTACATAACGTAGTTGTGATGTACAATTAGGATGTTTTATAATTATTTTTATAATTTGACTAGCTGTGCCAACAGCGCCTTTGTCGGCGTGGAATTCAGTGACTTACGAAACATTTCCCGAATTTTCGAAAATATTGACCATAAAGTAGGTGATACAACCGCGTGATCTCTTCAACACAATTTACATAATACCCATATGTACTATTTACTTAAATACATTACATACAAACAGATAGCTTTTTGGGACTTTGTTTTATAATTAGTATAGATTTTTCAGTTTTTTTTATTATAATTGGCTAAGAATACTTTATAAAGCCAGGAGAATCAGCAGCCCGATAAATATAGTACATAATGTTATTGTGTGGTTTATACTGAGGGAACTTTAAAACACCATAAACCATCATAAACAAATATTTTTAAAAAATTATAAAGGACATTTCATTTAGGAAAATAATATAGGGCGCCGTTCTCATAAACTTTGAAATAAAAGGCATGGGCCTGCTTATCTTAATGGCATATCAAGGTTTCATTTACGAATTTGAACTTAAGTCCTTTGACTTCTTAACATAACAATGAGGAAATTTACTTTTTGATTAATCAACCAGATTCTAAATACCTAAGAAAAATATTCATTTTAATAAATACATTTAAATAAATAAACTAAAATCGCTGCTTGAACTAAATATAAATATCAATAGGTGATATTATAACAGCTTATACCATCTCTAAATAAAATTTAAACTAATTGATGGCATCTTCATCTTACTGGGTTTTGTTTAGATTATATTTTTTAAATATTTCAATTATACGAAGTATATTAAAATAATTCTTTGGAAATATTTAACATTTTCGATATATGACAGCAAAATGCATTTATATTTACGTAGAAAATATGTCATTTAAACAAATAACGATTATGGAAAGATAAAGCACTCCAAAACAATTTATAACGCTATAATATCATTGATATTAATAATGCTGCCTATAGATAGACCAAAGATAAGCACCTTTCTTTTTAACTCAAATAACCATTTCTGATGTAACAGGAAATAAATGGGCGATTAGGGCGCTTTAACCAAGATGTCCGTTTAGGCTCATTATTCCTAAATGAGGAAGTTTTATTAACCCTCTTATCTTAATGTATCTTGGTTTTACCCTTTTGTCTTTGGCAGTAAATTGTGTGACCTTAATTTTATTATTAATGGTATTTTAGTGAAATATAGAAAGAAAGGGTCATGAATCGATTTACAATTTAAAAAATTATATAAAGTCTTCATTCTTATTGAAGTGATGAGAGATATGGTGGGTAAACGCTTAGCCAATACGAATTTTCAAATCATCCTTAAAATACTCTCGAGATATGCTCGCGACTTCCTCAAGTAATGTTACCTTTTTTTAAACTACATGAACCTGAATTAGGTACTTTTTATGTATCTGAAGGTGATTCTTTTTAACTTTTTTGTTGGCCCAGTATATAAGTTGCAATTATATACTAGTAGTATTACTTCAGATTATCCTCATAAGCGTAATGGATAAACTGAAAACTGAAAATGTTTGAAAAATATCCGCCGAGTTTCTTGCTGATTGTTCTCGGTAAGAGCAACATTCCGAACTAGTTGTAGCTTCATTAATCATATCGATCCTTGACGATTCAAGAGTGGTTGAACGAACTTTTTCGAATATGATTATTTTAATTCGGCTTGTAACATAACGTAACACAGTTTATGCATGAATTTTACTCATTGAAATAACAGATATCGCCTCTAGTATTTAACCTAGTTAAAGGACTGCCTGGTACACATAATACTTTTATTTGGCACTGACGTTGCAGACAAAGTAGCGGGCTACTAACTAATAAGTTTTTTTTTACAAAACTTATACTTACGAATTTATAAAATATATGAGATACCCTATAAACACACGGAAATTTATCCTTCGCATTGTTTTACTGTAAGATAAACACGTACAAATTTTCATACAAAGCTTTTATCTATGGCATAATCAATTCACCCCTGAAACTTATGGCTGCCATTTACAGTATTTTTACAAGAGATAAAAATACTATAAATATTAACCGAGAGAAGAATTACTATTATGTAATCAACAATTTTTTAAATGATATTAAACTAAACATCGAACGTGCTGATTTAATCTTAAAAAGTCCCAGCTTAATTAATCTGTGTGTAACGTAACGTGTAAAGTTGTATTTATGAAAAAATTATAAGCAATTAACAATAATTTTAATTAATGATGAATTATTTAATTCAAATACGAAAATCAGAGTATAAAATCCATTCACATTGTAACGCATATCATATTTCCTTTATTTTGAACGCAATATGTTGTTAATAGACTAAATTAAAACAAAACGCAACTATGTCAGATCTGTCTATACTTAAATAAAAACAAATAGCATCAGATTTTTCGATTTTAATACTGGATGAATAAATTGATTTTAATTCCGTGTAAGAGTTATTAATAAGCAATTATTACAACTATCTATATGGAACAGTGGATTGATATAAGAAACCTTCATTTGAGCGACTAGTGTCTACAAAAAAGTAAAAACAAATCTTTATAGAGGGTTATTATTAAATAAGGATTATCATAGTTTTTTTGAAAATATTGTCAATATTTACTTCTTTTATTTATATTTGATACTTAATAATTTGTTGGTTTTTTAATAACGAATGATTTATTTAAGTGTACTATGGCAATAAACACATAAGTTACGGTATCCTTGAAAGTTAACAATTTATAAAAAACAATGAATAGGGCTCGTCCGGGATTTGAACCCGGGACCTCTCGCACCCGAAGCGAAAATCATACCCCTAGACCAACGAGCCGATGGTACATTAAATGAATATTACAATCTGTAGAAATATCACTCTAGTAAAAAATGCATTAAAATATAATTCATTAAACAAATTTATATGATATTGTGAGTATCAAAGTTCATATTCATCATTCAAGAAAATATTGTAAAAAAATTGGGGCTGCGCGGAAAATTACACCTGAAAAATCGCTTTGATTGCAAAATTCTATTCTAATAGCGAGGAAAAGGGAAGAAGTATTTAGTTGATAAATCATTGGCCGCTATAACCGATTTTGAACGTCACAAATAATGCCAATGTATGCTCCACTGTAGCTAAATTTTGCCAGATTTACCTCATTTAGTGATTTGCAAAAGGAAATAACGGCCATTATTAGATTAGTTAAGTAAAGTACTACATGTAGCCGTTATAGACTCATGCAAGAGATGTGAATCACAGAAACTTCGTGATAGTGCCGAAGTGCCACTCGTCTTAATTTTAGTACTTAGCACAGTGCTGAATCGAGAAAACGTTCAAGTATAAAGAGTCTAAATTACTACTAATGTATATGGAATGCGTGTTTTGTCAAAGATATTTAGTATATTATATATATGTGGGATTATTCAGAAAGTTATATTATAATTTGTCCAGACAATTACTATATTTTTACTTAACTTTGATACACCGTTGAGTTGTGAAAAGCCAGCGGTGACACGGTGAGACTCTTTCAAGAAAGTCACGCTATCAAACCTCGGGTCAAACCAATGAGTTTTTTCAATTAAAAAACTTGTGTCTAATTAATAATTGCAATTTACCACACGCTTTTCGGTGCAGAAAAACATAGTGCGGAAATCTGCATATCTCTAGAAAATTCTAGGCATATGTGTAACCTATCAATTCGCATTGGAGCAGCGTGGTAGGTCTTAGCTCCATTCCCTCTCTCTAAACATAGAGAGAGGAGGCCTATACCTACCAGTAGGATAGTAACAAGACGTTTTATACACTTTTTAACAAACACTATTAAAAGACTGACTCTTTGGCACAGTTGGAAATGACCCTGCCTTAAGCTACGCGGGTCGCGGGTTCAACTCCCGCCAAGGACCAACGTTTTTTGTGATCAATTTATTGATTCTTCGAGCCTGAGTGTATTTTTGTGTTTCAATTTGTATTTAGAATTATATATTTATATATTTATCAGTTGTCTGTCTACCATAACACAAGTATTCAGTTACTGACTTTGGAGACGGACGACCGTGTGTGTAAGTGTCCCATATATTTATATTATATTAAATGAAAGATCAACACAAGTTGTATACGTCTCGGGCGACGTTCAAAATCTTCCATCGACTACTTAAACCATCCATACATCACTTATTTTTTCACTCTGTCATTCACATATACCTCCCATTCACTTACAGCTGCGTTCACGTTTTTAATCCCACATATACATAGGTATATGTCTGTTTATATATCATTATGCTAAATCAACTATGATCTTTATAATTCCGTCTTTATTCGAATCTAACACGATAATGTAACTGTGCATGACTGCGAGTGACACCCGGAACACTAGATAGAGGATACAGAGAAGTGAACGTGACACATAATGTTAAGTGTAGAAGGTAATTCTGGCAAAATCACCTCTGTTGGGGGCTCCAACTCGTCGTCCGGCGGAGGCGGCTCTCCGGGACGCCACGTCCGCCCGCTCCTGCCCCATATAACACTATGTCATACATTTTATATGTTTGAATAATAAGAAAATATAAATATTCGACAATTTGTAAAAAAAAAGTAAAGTGGCGGCTTGTTACAATCCCACTGCTGGGAATAGGCCTCCTCTCTCCGTTTCTGGAGAGAAGGGTTGGAGCTAAGACCCTACCACGCTGCTCCAATGCGGATTGGTACGTTACACATATCTCCAAAATTCTCTAGAGGTATGCAGGGGTCCTCACGATGTATTCCTTCACCGAAAAGCGTGTGATTAATTGCAATTATCAACTAGACACATGAGTTTTTAATAGATAAACTCATTGGTGCCTGCCAGGGTTTAAACTCGTGTTCCCCTCGAAAGAGTCGCACGGTCTCACGGCTGGGCTATCACAGCTAGTACGACAATTTGTACCAAAACTCAATACATGATACCAAAGACTTCATTCATGTGTAATTTGTATAGAATCGGAAGCGAATAGCAAGACAAACATTATAATAAGGGACAATATTATTCATATATAAATTTCAATTGAGAAAGCTTATACAAGCCTCCGTATGAACGTTGAATTTGATAAGCGATAGAACCTAATACAGGAATCCTTATTCATTCAATACACTAATAACCCTAAGTGCATCGAGTATTTATGGTATTTTTTCACTACCGATTGCCATTTTCTTCATAAAGGAAAGCATATTTTATATTTTATTATTGAATAATTCAAATTAAGAAAAGATCAAAAGACGAATTTTTTAAAATCTAATTTTATAACTCGACAAGGGATTAAAAATAAACACTCTAAAACAGTATAAAACAATAAAATCGTAACGGAGGCAATACTGTGATATTTAATCGTTGATTGAGTAACGACTTTACAGGCCGTTAATGCAAAAGAACCCTTACGGATGCAGGAGAACCTTATAAAACCGTTGGTGACAATAAACGTGAACTTTTATGTAGCTATAAAACAATCTATTCAGACGTTAAATAAAAGAAGAAGTATTGGCTTACGGCCAGTAACCATTGTACGTAAAAAAATACGACAGTCCATTTGAAATTAGATACGGTAAATATTCCAAAAAGTGCGAATATACTTTTGTCGGAATTGAACATATAGCTAATGATAAATCACTTACAAAGTCTATATTAAAATAACCTAATTAGTCGCTGCTTTTTCGTACAAAGAATCAGCTTAGTCATCAATGCTGCTAAAATTCTTTGGACAATTCCACGTGGGCATGACTTGTATAGTACTAGCGTGTAGTAATTTAAGATGACTATAGCTTGTATATTTTTGTTGTAAATAAAAAATATGAATTTAAAAAAATGATAGACCCCACTCGAGGATTTAATGTTCACTCAAGCTGTGCTGAATTGAATGTCTCTCGGTTCTTTCAGTCACCTGTAAACTTGTTCGTGGGGCGGAAGACCCAAGCCGGAGTCTTCGGAAGGCGATCGATGATCGACCACGAGAGGTACTTCAGCCGGCACCTCCTACAACAACAATCTCTGCCTCACCCTAATATTTATAATTTCACTCCTGTAAATGAATCCTACTAATATTATAAATGCGAAAGTTCGTGAGTGTTTGTTACTCTTTCACGGCGAATGCGCTGAACCAATAGCGATGAAATTTGGTACAATTATTCGTTATACACCGGGGTAATATAAAGAAATCCTGTTAATTCTACAGCAATAGGATGACATTGAAAAGCGCTATCTAGTATCAACTTATCGAAATTTTTTTTTATTCACGATGTGTCAAAGTCAAGTCAAATATGTAGTAATTTATATGGCAAAACAACGTTTGCCGGTTCAGGTGCAGGGTTCTTTATAAATGTTTCCTATAAGAGATTTTTCATAGCAATAAGCCGCCTTTGCAGCCTTTTAATGTCTAAAATCTCTGGTAGTTATTTTGTTGTATTGGTGGAATGTGCAATTAAGTTCTACGAAGACGTCACCTATGTGCAAAATATTGCATACCACATTGTCTTCCTTACAGTAATATTCGTATAAGATCGTGCTTAAAACGGATACAACGTCAAACTATTTTTTTTAGAACCGGTTATTTAATAAATGTTTAAGGTAATGATGTAGATATTGTAAATTTTTTTTTATTAAAATCACTGTTGCGCTGAGTAATCCAATAAAAACAGCTATTTATTACCTATTATACCTAATACTAAATAATAATATAAATATTTTACGAACGAAATATCAAAATTATGATAACTGTTAACTGTAAATGTAAAGTATTTTTTATGCAAAATATATATACATAATATAATGAGAAACAATATGGAATCACAATAGCTCTTTAAAGAAAAACAGCGATTACATTCTTTATTTGCTGGTTGCTAACATTTTTAGTAAATACTTCACCTTAAACTACACAATATCAATACCTCTCGATCGATAACTAAAACAACAACAACAACATCAATTAAGTAAGGTAACACATCCAATATGATCCATAAGCAACATGTTGCAACATAACCATTGAAACATCTAATAACTGAAACGAGACTCCAGAGGCGCGATACGATGCGATAACTTTTTACTAATTTCCTTATGTTCTTGTGTATAACAATAACTTCGAATAAGTAAGAATAGTCTTTAGTTCTAATTATGGTAAGGATAAATAAATATCGTAATTCATTACAACAATCACAAGCATATCGGTGAGCAGTGTTTGTCAATTTTAGAAAGTACTTATATTGTAATATACTTGTTTTTCGATATATTTTAATTAATTTAATAATTTATTCATGACACAAAAAAAATTACTATAGAACAATCGAAATGTAAACTCTCGATGAAGTAAACTCTGATGCAAGTCATTAAAATGTTTCTGGAAACATTGACTTGAATTTAATAGATTATTAGAGACAGTGGTGTATTTTATTGTTGTTTATGTATTTTATAATGCCAGCTTCACATACTCTAAAGTAGGCATAAATCTTTATAATGTCGGTCACAACTTTATAAACGACACTAATGAGACATTACGTGTCACTTATGTACATTACTTTTTTTATATTCTATATAAGATTAACCAAGTAAACCTTATTTTAGTGGCACATTTATAAGCTTTTAATAACACAAAAAGGCTGACCTATTGTATTTTATATTAATCGATCAAATTACATAATGAATAAGGTTTTTATTTATTTATCAATAAATGGTTATTGCAAACTGTAAGCAATATATTAATTATTGCATCGTATCGCAACACAGTTTTAACATGCAACATAGACACATAAAAAAATATTAAAAAACAAAACTCACTGCATCATGGAGCTCGTGCATGGTGGTCGACGGTAACATATGTCGCTCGGTGCCACGCTACAAGTCAAAGTGTAAGCCAAGTATTACTGTCACGAACTTCTAAATATCGCTGTACCTTAAAGATTATATCAGTAAAGGTAAAGGTTTTACCTAATCAACCCTACTATGATCCTCCTGCCCTTATTCCACTCTAATTGGGATCGGCACAATATGTTATAAACATGTTCTCACATGATTCGGCTAGGTATTTTACAACCGACCGCCTGCCTTACGTCAACTTACCTTAGTAGTATTACATACGATTATTATATACGAACCCTTGGTAAGAAAGATGATGGTCTATTCTACTCAACCGGATACCACACGATGGGTCAACTTACCTTAGTCGCCTTTTACGACACCTCGGTTAGAAATGAGGTTGGTCTATTCTACTCAACCGGATACCACACGATGGGTCAACTTACCTTAGTCGCCTTTTACGACACCTCGGTTAGAAATGAGGGTGGTCTATTTTACTCAGCCGGATACCACACGGCGGGTCGAATTACCTTAGTCGCCTTTTACGACACCTCGGTAAGAAATGAGGGTGGTATATTCTACTCAGCCGTATACCACAGAGCTAATCAACCCTACTAGTGCGTATAAAATCGCAAACTCCAAGTTCGAAATAAGAAAACTTGGGGGAAGAAGTCCAAAACATTTAGAGTGGCTCCATTAGTTATAATCACGACACAAATTATTTGTACTCCGTATTAATAACAAAAGAAAAATTGCACTCGTGGTAGTATTAAATTGAAGAATTTGAATAGTTAACAATTTTAATATTGTCCATACCGAAGTTTTGAAGCGAAAACTTTAACTATTCTTTACGTGTGTTATTAATATGGCTGCAAACAATACGCTCTGAATCGATAATCGGACCTAAACCACTAATCTCAGCATTTCATCTTTAATATTATTGTTAAAAAATATTAATATTATAGGTTATATAAATAGAAGTTAAGCGCTAAATGTGTTCCTGAATAAAAAATTCAAGAACAGCTAGATCGATTCGGGTATTTATTTTAAATATTTGTCTGAACCCGAAGCAGGCTTAAATGAAATTACCCTTTTCTAACGAGGACAAAAACTTAAGGCAAATTATAAAAAACGCTTTCAATTCTTCCCATACAAACAGTTACTAAAAGCTGAATTGATATGATATGATTACGTCATCAATACGAAAGCGTTCAATTTACCAACGCTGTGGTTGGTCTGCGTTTTTATAAACGTGTTTAATAGGGTAATATAAATGTGCAATTCTTAAACACAGTGTTAAAGGTAAAAGCGGGATACAGAAAACCTCAGTATATTTATGCAAATTACTATGAATTACAAGTTGTAATTAGCGCTGCCGGCAACTGCCAGATGAGATTTGCTTTAACGAACTCGACAATAATCGGACTTGTATACATAATTATGATTTTTTTAATGAAAATTAAAAAAGAAGTCTTAACAATTTTTGATTATGTTTGTAATATCATTTTATGAATAAAATGTTTTGTTGTAATATTCGATTTGGATACTGTACTTATATTTCACTTTTAAGATGGAAAAATCATCATTAAATTTATTTTATTTTAAATAATTTATATATTACCTTTATATGGTGTTCGGGTCCCTCTTCAGGACGCCGGTAGACAAGTTCGTCGAAGCGTGGTCGGTCTTCCGGAAGCAAGAATTCCCGGATTTCCGTTAACAGGGAGTACTGCGAACAAGAGAAACATTTCACATTACGATGTTCGATGAAAGTTTCTCTTTTTTGTGTAACGAATTTCCGCTGAATGTGAATATCGACCACTATTGCGTTAGGAGATTCTATATATAGTGATATAATACTAATCGCACCCGTGTCATCGTTTGCATCGACTTACCTTAAATTACACTAAACTTAAATTACCCTAAGTCTACATCTATTCTTATTATAAAACAAAGTGCTCAAAAGCTGTCTGCCTGTATGTGATCGATTTTTCCAAATCTAAAAAACGGATGTTTGTACGGTTTTTTCTTAAAGGAAGTCTTCCGGAAGGTTTAGGTTAACAGTACATTACAATTTTATGTATCATGCAATTGTAACAAAATTCGCCTTCTGGGAGCTTTCTCATGCACCGCGTAAACAAAAAGAGATATACTAGAGTAATGTACTAGAGAATTATAGATCTATAAAAATACTACAAAAAATTCCGCGACAGCATGTCAATATCTCTTATGGTTAACTTTTATGTTCAAATTTCAAATTAAAAATATTACGTTACCTTACGTTTTACTTTACGTTTAAGCTTTCCATAATTTAAATTGACAATGGTAGAATCTTATAATAAAATCTTCTAATACCCAGTCCTATGCTATTCAAAGCTCCACTAATTCTAGGTCAGACAGTGGTTCTATTAAAGGCTATTAAAGAATTGTATAAATCAAATAATATTAGCTTTAATATATAGATGACGTTTTATACGTATAGACGTTTATCAAAGTATATAGTACTAAAAATAATAAGTATTAGTTTGCAAAAAAACCATAGCAAATAAAAATACCTTGTTTAAGTCATTGTTCTTACTCATGGAAGAATAAACAGCGTTCATAATATTCGTTTCCATTTCGTACGAATCTCTTTGTAATGTATTGCGCAATAACACCTAAATGAGGGGTGTAATTATTTTTTCGCGAACACGTAATGTTTATTTTATGATGCCAAATCAACGTAATCGTGGGTAAATGGCGCATTAATAATTTACTAAGAGATTTATGAAACATCAAGGCATTAAAAAGCTGTCTTTTAATACCTGCATTAGGGTTAAATAATATTAATTTTTTTGGCTAGAATCATGTCAATGCTAACAGTGACCAAGCACCGTTTTAATTAAAGTGCACCTTAGAAAAGCATTCCGTAAATTATTTATTTTGAACTAAAATGTTCGTGACTTGGCAACATGATTAATAATAATTAACTTCTTTCCTCGACTTTAGCGTGTTTACAGCGTTCAAACGTAAAAGCGGTCCAACCACGCGCTACACACACACATTTGTAATAACCCAACCGAAGCTGTACGACTAATCATTAATGTTTGTATAAAGTTAGCTTTAGAACTCCTCTTGCGATTTTTTTTAAGGGACATTTGTTAAAAAAAATACGTCGTTATGGCACTTCTTCCAGTTACTCACTGTTTATACTCTACAGCGAAAACAGGGTTTGTATTTTTTTTATCACATGATACAACCCTAACTATGCACCACAAACTATGATATAACATGAAAGAATGTGAAATAAGTACTGTATTATTAAAAACTTTTATTGAACTTGTTTGTGTGAAGCTGGAATCTTGGAATTAAATTTGACCCACTTCTCAGCGTCCGATTGAGCTGAAATTTTACATACTGGTCTAGTCTCGGTGACAATGTATGTTTATGATAAGCATGAATTCGCTCCAGACGAGAGAACTTCTCAACGGTTGTACAGTAGGGACATGAAATTTCGTTAAAAGCTTTTTGATCTTGACTTGTAATATACTTGACTGGCCCGTTGGCGCTGTGGGTAGTGACCCTACCTTCAGCTCCGCGGGTCGCGGGTTCGATTCCCGCCGAGGGCCAACATTTTCTATAAACAAATTGTTGGTTCTTCGAGCCTGGGTGTGTATTTGTATTTAAGTATGTATTTAAACTTATATATCTAGTATATCTACCAGTTGTCCGTCACCCATAACACAAGTATTAAGTTACTTACTTTGGGGACGGACGACCGTGTGTGTAAATGTCCCATATATTTATATATTTATTTTTATTTACTTACTTTTTGCGGAGTATCAAGTAGGTCACGAAGTACGGTAAGAAAAGCATCAGGCATCAGACGCCTCGACGCGTACTCTTCCATGTAGTAAGCGAGTGCGGGTATATCACTTTGTGGCAATAATGATTTAGCTTTCTGTTCAACTGCTGTCGCTGCTGCGCCTCTTCGTTTTCCCCACCCGCTTATCCTGTTAATTCAATCAATTTTAATTCATCTAAATTTAATATAATATGTTAAAAATTCACGCCACTCGATTCAAAATCTTATTTTGCGATTATCGTAGTTAGACACTTTCAACGAAGTTACACTGATATTTTGTTACATTTCAAAGTTTTATCCAGAATTTTTTCAACTACGCGATATACAGTGGTATATATTACGAAAAAAAATGGGCGTTTTATTTATTTATTTAGGTTTATAGCAAAATAACAAATTGCTATAAACCTAATTAAATTCATACTTGCTAAATACATACGTTGAGTGCAACAATTCAAACTAAACACCTCTAAAATATAGTATCAATACAAAATTATCTACAGCGTAAATATTATATTTATACTTGTCTATTAAAAATATTGTTGAAGCCCTTATATGTTGCAAAGTAAATTAGCAGGGCGTTGGTTATAGTGCTAGAGCGATACCATACTGGAAAATGTATCTTTGCCTCCACTAGGTGGATACGAGTACCTAAGATTTAAAAAAAAGAATATACAGTGGCTAAGGGCGGGGCATATAGTATAAATCGATGGGTGTACGAGACTTAGATTCAAGGAAGTTTCTCATCGCAGGGATTTACTACACGGTGATTTCTAATCGTAGTCTTTTTTTACCAGCAAAGTAACGAAATTTAAACTACTGTAGTAAACATGGTTTTTTTGAATTGACCCAAAGATCGCCTTTAGCTTCCCAAATGTACATAGAAACATAATTAAAAGCTGAAATCAAATAAATAACTGCCGTATATTATAAATATGTGCTTTTATGTTGATCCGTTGATCGTCTTATCAGATCCGCACATTTAAATACAAAAACATCAATTTTACAAAAGTAAATATGACATTGCAAACAAGCCAAATGAATAATGTGCCACAAAATTCCAGACGGCAAATAAAACTATACCAGATAATAAAAATAAAACTAAACGTCCCCATAAGCCGTATAATCATGATATGGCTTTTATATTGCCATTAAGCAATTGCGCGATTCAAACTATAGCCGTAGTAAACTAAAAAGATCTAAATACCTATATCTGAGATAAAATCAGGTACCACAGTTTATCACAAACTTAATCACATCAAATAAAATCTTTTATTTCTCTCTATTTTCTGATGTACATAAACATACTCGTAGTTCAGTAAAACAAATAATAACTATACGAGTATTAGGCAGGAAACTAAAACTAAACTAACAGGAAAAATAAAAAGTTTCACTAAGTATCTGCAACAAATATTTAATGTACTGAGAAACCTGTTTTGATTTTCAAAGTAAAAGATAAAAATTAAATAAGAAGATAATATAGAAGAAGCGATCGGGAAGTCAGCTCAACTCACTGTCTCAAGAAACACAATTATAGATAATACCCATATGACATATCTCCCAGTAAACTAGGTATTTCTTAAAAAATGCCCTATCAAAATGTTCTCAACCAGGAGACGTTAATCTGCAAAAGGTTACATCTTTTTTTATATATTACAGCAGCAACGACAAAAAAAAGAAAATTCTCCAACAATTTTTGTAATACGTTGTCGTAAAACCACGGTAAAATATGTAACAAGTGGTTGCCACTTACGTACGCTCTTTGCATACTAAATTATGTTAAGTGATTCCGTTTCTACTACACTAGGAATATCAAAGGCAACGTCCTTACCGGAACATAAACGGCATGTATAACGTTCATGCAATAAATTCGTATGACTATCGTCAATATCCTTAAACAGTACTTTCGCTACAATAAAATTTGTAATAATCGATCCATATTTCATCAGCTCATGATAACTACTGATAGTCATATGTTTTTTTTTTAACTTAAACTAAACTTATTGCTAAACTTTCGGTTTAGTTATATAATAAGTGGATTATTGAATAGCGTAAAATGACCTGAAAGCAATGGGCAAATAATACTGTACCATTACCTAAGTAAAAAAAAATATAGTTTTCCTAGCAGTTTTCCAATATAGTCCGAGTCGTCAGCTGTCAAATGCACTGCCGTAAATATACATCCGGTGAATCGTAACTGCTGGAATAAATGTCACGAACCCAAACCTTTCCAAAATTTCTGGGTGCCTTTCTTGAATAAATTTTGTGAAATACGTACCAGCAATTTTCAGCGTTCCGGGCGACCGCCCTAATTTCATAAAATGCCTAATAAAATTGTTTATTATACTGCAAAGGGTACCATAAAAGGTTTCAGGAAATATAATTAAAAAACCTTATACACAGCCTTTAAAAATGTACATTTTAAAGGCTGGACTAGACATAATTTGTTAAAGTTAAGTATAAATTTAGTTACAATAATTGTTGAAAATGTCGGTTTAATTCGAGACCTAATAGATTTCATCGATGACTAAACTAATAGCTGCCTAATTCCTTTGAGATATGAAAAAAATGTAATGAGGGATTCCGCATATATAGGCCTACAAAAAGTCCTCAATTGTATGTATGTATCTCACACACAGATTTAATATGAAAAGCACAAAATGAAAAAAGTGGATGTCAGTGTTTAAAAGGTGTTTTTGAACAATATAGAACGAGAAAAACGTAAAAGGTGGTCCCAAAAATTTTGAAAAAGGAGGGCTTGGGTAATGTAGATCTTCGATTTCGGATTGAGGCAGAAGAAAGAGAACGGAACTTACATTGTATTAAACGGAAAGGAGAAAATGGTTGTAAAATTACGTGTAAGTTTCATTTTCTTACCGGTTTCGAATGCTAGGGTTCCTTACACTATACTTGCCTTGGAACAGCTTCCCGTTCCCCATACGCCGTACACGCATGAGGCACTTTACCAACATCCCTCACCAGTAGTGACATTCTTTTGTGATATTTTAGTTGCGCGACGGCTTCATCGTGCGTCACGTCTACAAAAGATTGACCATTCACTTCCAAAATTTGGTCGCCAACCTGCCAAAAAACTTAATATTTGAACGATACGAAACCTCAAATAAACATTTTATGTGCCTACACGAGGTTTTAAGTAGAACTTAAATAAAGCCTTAAGTCCTGCTTTTCTAAAAAATGTTTTTAACTGATCGACCAACGAAAAATATAGGCGGCCTACAAAAATCCCTTTATAACCTCAACGATCGCAAACAGAACGACACATAAAATATCATAGCAACACAACGTTGACGAAGACCCAACCAGTTTTTTAACATCAGTCTTGGCATTAGGGCACCACAAATCCGACGATGTATTGAATAGTCAGAGTAATAACAGCAGCAGGCCTACCATTAACTCTTATTGCGACTCAATTGAAGACGTAAACGAAATTGTTTTGCTTTTTCATACCATGACGTCTTAAAGACGCACACTTTAAGTCGTTGCCGTATGAGCATTCGGAATTCTTCCTAAGAACATGCGAGTATAACTATAGAGTTATCTATAGTTCGTATAACGTTATCCTTTTCAAACATTACGACCCCAATGTAATTCACACTTCATGGTACGGCAAGAAAGCGGTTCGCGATCGTCCTTTACGTCTTCAATTGAGTCGCAATTAGAGTTCATGGTAGGCCTCCACTTCACGCAATCCGAATCTGAAGTCCAGCTTCACAACGGAAACCCTATGGGTGATATCCTTATATAAATTTTAACAATCCGATTGACAAGGTTTGCCACTACATTATTTCACCCCGTTGGTAAATTTACACAAGATTTAGCTGATAATAAATTTCCAACTGGTACGGCGAATGGGGCATGTCCGAAGTTCGAATAATAAATATTCCCTCGCACCATACTTATAAAATAAAAAAAATATTATTTATAAGGTTTGCCACTACATTATTTCACCCTTTTGTTAAGTTTACACGAGATATAGCTGACATTATACAGATATGGCTGAGACATTAAATTTCTAATTTGTACGGCGACATGTTCAAATTTCAAAGAATAAATTTTTCCACACACCTACGAGTATTTTGATTCGGCATAGAAATGTGCTAATTCATAATTTAACCTTGAAGAATATTTGCAGACAATATTTCAAAATAACTAGAATAAGCCAAGGTACAAAACTAATATGTTTACTCAATCTTTGAAATCAGTATGTAATGTCAGAGCTCCGTTGTAAGAACAGTTTTTTATATTTAAGTAAGATTAAGTTATATTCTATTCTTGATACATTGCTATTTCTATAATACAATTCTTCACAAACTTGCAATTTTGATAGGAATTCAAGATTGCTTTCAACTTCTTGCGACTGTAATTGTTATCGTTATAAGAAAACATAAACCAAACTTCATGGCCTTACAATAGAGACGTGATGATGATTAGTAAGAGATGATAGTGTTTCGTTAGAGGGCACATATCTCGTTATGCGACGAACGTAATAAAAGAAAAATTCTGCTCATTTTGCAACTATTGAAGTCTTTACTGTCTCACTGACCTAGTTATAGGCGAGGGGTGAAGGAAAACTCGATGCCTCTCTAACGAGTTACAACTCTTGGATACGAAGTTTTTATTGTTGACATAAACTTTTTTGATCTTATTAGTCTTAGTTTGTTATCTATTATTGACAGTCGTATTACGTCTAGTTTTAGACATAAGCAAGTATAAATCATCACATTATAATACGATCCATCACCAAAATATTACTAAATACCACGACAAAGCGGGATTAGATTATCGCAGAAAGTTACTTTCGTTTTTTGTTTATTTAAAATTTCTCGTGAAATACTTATTTCATAAAATGATCCTTTGATTAATTACTTTAAAATCACTTCGTCACGACATCGTGAGTTTCATATTTCTGTTTGTTATAAATCTTTTAAATAAAATTGTTTCGCGGAACGTCAACGTAAATAAATCTCTATTAAGCATCATTAGTTGATTCAATTATTTCCGCGGCGAGAATTACTATACACACATTGATATTCTATGCTTGTAAAAATTTGCCATCTGTGAAGTTTTAACTGAAGTGTGTACTTTCGAAAATAATTTTAGTACTTGAGCATTACATACTATTAATCTGATATTTTAAAATAAACAAAAATAGCTATACTTTTAAAAAATTTATAGCCAAATTAAGGTGTATTAATGATGAATAACAGTAATTTATTTCAAAAGAAGTATACATAACATGATATAATCGTAACATTATCTCCGGTTTCATGTCCATAGTAATCGAAAAACCATCTTAGAGACAAATACTGAGAGGAGAGCATAGAAGCTCCATTCCCCGCATTTTGCAACCTAGACAATACTTCTGCGCTCGCTCGTTCCACCCGGTGACGCTGTAAAAGCCAGTCAGTTAGGAAAAAAATAGAGCTTCTTGAGACCGTCTTTATACGGCAAAGGAACTAGTCTATATCAGTAAAAATAATAACTAATGAATTACCATAAGTCCCGCTCGGTCCGCTACTGAATCCTTGTCGACGCCAGTAATATAGATGCCCAAGTTATATTCCAAGCCTCCGCGAATCATCAACCCCAATGACTGCCCCGGCTCAATACAAAGGTCCACCTACGAAATAAGAATAAGACTAATTCAAAAAGTTTGAATGAAAATCGTAACGTTATCGATAATAGGCATGGGTCATGTACATATAACAATAACGGCATAAGCAAAGGCTTTGCATTGCTTCAGTAACTTTTTTTTTCAGTCGCCCTATGTTTCCGTCATAAATCGCGAAAAACTAAATTCCCCGCATTTAAAATTAAAACATCTTAGTGGTTTTATATACTGGATTTTTACATTTTTTATAAATATAGCGCCAATTTTAACCCTCTTTAATCAATGAACGTTTTAGTATTCTTTATTTATTTTTGCAAGTAAGATGTATAATTATTAAACTGCACTGAGATTGATGATATCGATTAATAGATGTTTAAAAGAAAGTTGAAGCATCAACTTTTAAACTAGTATCTATTTATGTATGTGTATGCATGGTTATTGTCATGAATAGCATTTTAAATAATAGTAAAAATAGAATTTGTAAATATTAAACATTACTTTTTTCACACGCGGCTCGCGTGACCAAAGCGCAGCTAAGTTTCAGTGCCCTCGGCAGGGTGTACCTGATGACGTCACAGATCGATGCAGACGCGGCTATTTCTATTTTCTAGTAGTTCAAAAACGGTGCTGTGAGTGACCATTGAGTACTATACCATACGTAACAAGTTATGATCAAGGTAACGTGGCTTAACTCCAAAGCCTCCAAAAACAATAGACAGGTAATAACAGACTCTAAATAACAATAATCTTGGAATAAAATGAGGGTGTGGGTAAAAGTTTGAAAGACATTAACTTTGTGATAATTATGATGCCGTTCTAGATTATTTTTTAAAAGTTTAATTGGTATGAACATTTTTCTGTGCGAATATACGCTACAGAAGCATAAACACTCATGTTCAAATACAAAACAATGAATTTTAATTTTTTTTAATAGTTTTTGTAGGTAGATAGTTTAATACTACACAAATACTACCAACGTTCTGCTACGATATTGGCTTAAAAAACTATTTTAAAAAGAACTCTAATTGTCTCGGAAAATATTTAATAAAACTGAGTGATTTGTACTTGTGGTAGTACTATGATAGGCTACAGACTCGACTTGAGATCACGAATTTAATTTCAAGCCCACAATTGTTTTTTTTTTTTTAATACTATAGACAAATAAATTACTTAACCTAATAAGTTAATGTTTTCGTAACAAAAGTAATAATACAATTGTTTGTTGTTTGTGCATGTGTAATGTGTTGGCGGTGATGGAGGTTTGTGCATGTGTTTTTGCGAATCCTGCATGCATCGGGTATGAAAAAGAAAGTCCACTCTACATGTAGCATTATATATATTGTCGATTTACTTTATCGCGGATTATAGCAAAATAAGTTTATTATTACTTTTGTATTATGGATCTCCGCAATGTAACGCCGAATTCTATAAATTGTTGTCGTAAGACTTTAAAATACCCTTCGTATAGAACGATCCTTAGAAGCAGGCCGAAGCGGTCGCTGCGGTGGAGGGGACGCTGGTCTTCCATATCTATCCATCCAAGAACAAGATGCTCTTCCAACGAGAGCGCCAGCTGTCCGTACCACCATTGTTAACTGTCGGCACGATTTTAGCATCTGTAAAAAAAACTTATATGCAAAAAGCTCCTTAAGATTAACTAGCAAAATTCTCTAATTTAGTTGCAAAAAGCCCCTTAAGATTAACTCCCAAATTAGTTTTACGGGGACTTTTCTTTTTGATTTTAATCATTAGTATAAAAATCAAAAGCTACCTTTAAGTAGATCGGTGACAATAATAGCGGTGGAAATGTAAATAACTTACGATTAATTTTCAAAAATTGACGGTTTAGGTACATTGAAATAATAGGTCAATTGTACAATTGTCATTGTCATCGTCAAATTCCCAAACAGAAACACTGTCAAGCTTTTACAAGAATTTTCGAAATATACGTGATAGGAGTCGTCACAGTTTTCAAAGATTGTAACTTAAACATACGAATAAAGCAATGAGCCCGTACTGATTCCTCATTTTCTTGTTAATTCGATGCTGAAAATAAACTGAGGAACTCTAAATTCTAAATAAATTCCTAGCTAATCTCGGAAATTCACAGTTAAATTGAAATTGGAAATTCTTGCGTTATTTAAGTTCACAACGCGCAAGGACGATCGATTGAATTCCGTATGGATGGAATTTATATTAGACGGAAGCACGTAGAAGCTGCAAAGAGTATTGCGAGTATAAGAGAGCAACATCGCATAAAGATATAAAGTAAGACAAACACATCGTTCGTCTATTAGTGAATTTTTTTCTGATCAATTAAAAAAAATAATCTTCATCCTCGTGCCCTTTCCCCACTCTGATTGGGGTAGGCACAATATGCTACAAACATGTTGTCACATGATTTGGGTACGTATTTTTCGACCGGCCGTCTGCCTGAAGTGAACTTACCTTAGTCGTATTTTACGACCCCTCGGTAAGAAAGAGGGTGGTCTATTCTGCTCAACCGGATATCACACCATGGGTCAACTTACCTTAGTTGCCTTTTACGACACCTCGGTAAAAAATGAGGGTGATCTATTCTACTCGGTCGGATACCACACTGCGGGTCGACATAACTTAGTCGCCTTTTACGATACCTCGGTAAGAAATGTGTGTGGTCTATTTTATTTATCCGGATACCACACGGCATGAATTTCTTATATTTAATATGGTTAAAAAAATAAATGACCAGAGCGACGGAACTAATGCTAAACATTATAAAAAAATGAATAAACTATATCAACAAAATAAACGTTTAAACATAAACATAATATAAAATATTGATTTTTAAAATACGCAATATTATACGCGTCTAAAAGAAACATATTAACTTGTATAGTATATAGTGCAATTGTTCATACTAATAACGCGGACTAGATCTAATATGCTTATTATTATTATGTATTAAAATAATTATATGACTTTAAGTTACTAGCTTGTAATGAAAGTACTGAAAATTAAAGCACAATAAAACATGTGCAATTTGAAACTTCAGTTTACAGAATGCATTACATTTTATGCTTGATTAAAAGAAAGGAGACAAGGCATTATACGAGTAGTTTTACTATGTGCACAACAAAGCAAGTTCTATTGTATAGAATGTTTTTTATTTATTTTTGCAAACTCGAACAAACATCAACTTTAATGTAGCAAGGAGACCGTATTATTCTCTCACAAAACCATTTAACCAACAGTATTTCATATATATATATATATATATATATATATATATAAATATGTAAAATAAGATACAGGCGATTTTTTTTGTAAAAAATAGTAGGTACACTACGAAAAGAAGCAATACGAAACACGAAGTCAATATTTTTCGTTAAGGTTTATCGTAAATACAAGTCTATCACTTTCATTTTAAGTCGAAATATAAAAAAAGTCGAAATATAAAGATAAAAAATCAACAATGCGTTTCTGCAGAAGGGATAACCATACAATAAAAACAATTAATGTAACATAAATTTTGGAAGATAAAGAGTTATTCTTTTGAAAAACTTGATAATTTTTAATTTGCGATGTGGTAAATTATTACTTCTTCATGTGAAATCTGATTTTTAACGATATTTTTATCTTGGCTCCTAAATTTTGAATTTGCCATGATCATGAATATTGTACCTATATGTATATTATACTTACAAATGAGAAAAATATTCAATATATATAAAATATATAAATGTCTGACCTACAGCGCTATTGATTAGGATCTAATAATGAAAGAAAATAATTTTTTACAACTATCTTATATATAAAAATGAATGATTGTCAGTATATCTTTTATATTTTCTGAAACGGTTGGACCGGTTTTAATGAAACTTTCGGACAATCTGTAGAATGACCCAGCGGATGATCCTGTTAAGTTTGGTGGCGATCGCATAATTTTTTTAACTGTTGATTTCTGTTTTAAGGAGAATTTGACACCAGGTTGAGCCACATCAACACGACACCGGACAGCTAGTTACCTATGTAAAACAGGAATAACGACAAAAAAGATATAAGACGCCCAAACATCGGGAGAGTTATAAGTTATTATTATTTAAACACTTTTTTACAAAATGATTACCTTAAATTATTTACTTATTATAAAAGCTTATTTGCCTTTCACGACAAGGAAAAACATCAAACGAACTTTGAAAAACGTCGACCGCCTGTTAGCGTTAATGGCGCTTAGTCATGAAATAATTATTATTTTGGTAACATTTAGCTTTATTTGATTACTTAAAACGCAGTACTGTTCGGTTAACTAATATTTGCTCCGTAGTGATTTGTAAAAAATGTAACATTCAATAATAATAATGATTCATCATATCTGATGGTGATTTTGAGTCTTAACATACATCAGAAATACCTACCTACCTATACCTTAAAAAGGAAGAGTGTTATTTTTAAACATTTAAAGTGTTATTGCATTATATTACGGAAGCTTGTGACTAGGTTGTTGACCAATTATTTATTTCTTATTTGATATCTAAACCATTACCATTTGAAGCTATATATAGTACCCGGCATTAAATAATGCACATCGATGTGTAGAACGAAACAGCCAGTTCGGTTTTGTAGAGTGCTGTCACTGTCACACACGGGCTCGTCAATCTGTGCGATAGAGACAATGCTCTATTAAGCAGAATCTAGCCGATTTTCTATCTCTAAGTCTCGATGTGCATTATTTATTGCCGGGTACTATACACGCCTACGTCCGATGAAAGACATAAAATATGTAAGTAACACAATACTAGGTAGGCTGCTTATTATTTATATTGATTGAAATTTCTGAGTGTTTGTTGTCGTCAATGAATAAATAAATTTATCTTCAGACAGCTTTTTCGACCAGTTCGGAGTAAAAGTGAAAAATTAGTGATCACTTTATCATGTCAAAATAACTAACAAGAAACTGTTGTTATCGGGAATACTACTCACAAGTAGATATGTTAGGTTCCATTAAAACTAAATACACAGATCCAAATTGTACTTCGAAACAGAACCTCTATTTAAAGTAACTAACCCAATCAATAGCAAATCCCAATTTCATACTTCTGTTACTATATACCTAAAGAGCGTTCAAATGTAATTTGACTTCTACTGTTTTCGAAATTCTTTTGTATTAACCTTTTTAATAGAAAATGATGTTTATCTCGGATGTTTTTTAAGATTAAAAACTTTCAGATTATTACTTGGTTGCTATGAAGGACATTGCGTGTTATTTAAATATTATTTACATTTACTTTGTTGATGTACATAATAAAATAAAAAATACAATACAGATAGATAGATAGATAAAAACTTTATTGTACACAAAATTAAACATTAAAAATACAAACATTCATAGAGTAATTGCTGATACAAAATAATTAAATGATGCGTAGAAAGGGCGGCCTTTATACTAGTTAGTAATCTCTTCTTGGCAACCCCTTCGGAGAGATGCTGTGAAAAAGATATGGGCAGAAGCAACTACATAATTAGTTCTTAAAAACTAAATGTAATCCATAATAATAATAAATACAATATATATTGTAGATGACTGTAGATGAGATTTGATGATAAATAAATTAACCGGACAGGAAATGAGATTTAACTCGGTTTTTAAAAACAGACAGTGACTGGGCCCTTCGAATACCAGGTGGCAGTTTATTCCAGTCTTACTGCTCTGGCTGTAAACAAGTTATACAGAGAGTATACAGAGTTGATTTAATCATTTAACATTAGAATTTTAGCATGAAAAACCAACCTATCTATTAGTTAGCAAAAACATTATAGGTATAAACTACTTTATAGCAAACACAATATACTGTATAAAAACTTTGTAACTGCTGGTGAAAATTTTGGCAATCTATTTGTTCATGCATATAACTCTGTAACAATAAAAAAGTGCCTTTGAAGTGAAACGAGCACACCGCTGATGTTTTTTTTTATTAGAAAAAGCAATACCCGCCCACCGGCCAGCGTAACGTTTATACATAAACCTAAAAGGAAATTGTTGGTGTCACGAATTTGATGTAAAAATAAGGTAAATGAATGAATAAATGAACTCTAATTATTTAACACCACATTAATAACAATAAAACTAAAAATAACAGTAATGAATATGATAAAAGTAGTGAAACAACCTGGCGGACTTATCGCTAAATAGCGATATCTTCCAGCCAACCAGTTTGATGAAAGGACAGACATACAGATATTTAGTAGGTGGTGTGTATTATAATAGCAAAGAATAATAACTAAGATATACATACGAATACATATATACCTAATATATATAAATAGATATATACAATATAAATATATTTCAATTAAAGTACATAATATATGAACGGTCACACTTCAAATGTCACCGTAACACAGCAAGAGGTAAAAAATGCTGTTTAACACGCTTTTTAAATAGAGATAATGTTTGCGATTGCCTTTGGAACTCTTTGCAATGGCAAAGAGTTCCAAAGCTTAATGGCCTGAACTACAAAAGAATTGTGGTAAAGCATGCTACTGTGCACAGGCATCTTTAATGTGAGCATGGTCGTTTCGCGAACGGAAAGTGTGAGGGAAATGTTACACATAAAAAGGACTCTACATTATTTATCGGTTTACTCTTTTATTTGCACTGTCACTAAGAACAACAAGTTGTCGTTATCCGAAAATTTAATAAGAAATTGTTGTAAAAATTAATATATGTAGTAAACTTATTATTTCATAACTCGAGAATCAGATTAAAGACGTCCAAAACTAGTGAATGTTATAGAGACCTATACTAGACTATACCTAACTTAGAAAAGAAAGAAAATACTATTTTCTTTTATATTTCGTAGCTTGATGTTATTAATGGCATTCAAATAAGGATTGCAATGTATCTAACTCAATTAAGCGTAATTTTGAATTACGTCACTTAAATACTTAGTTTGCGATGTATAAGACAATTGGAATCATAACTCATTATATACATTTTTTTTTCAGATCAATTCATCATTATGTGAGATAGTATTTTTGAAAAAATGTTTTTAAAAATATATCCAAAGTGTTCTAAACCTAAACATACTCTTGCTTGATTAACAGCGCGTTGACAATGTGTTGTTTCTCTGTTTTCACAACAAAGGCACGCAATTGTAAGGCATTCACAACAAACTGTATGCACCTGGCGAAATATTACAGTTCTGTTTTTTTACGTGTATGAATTATTTAAAATATTCTTTATTCAAGAAAACTTGTAAACTTTTGAATCATCAACTCTACTGCTAGTTCAGAAAACTGTTCCTACCAGGAAGAGCCAGGAAGAAACTCGGCGGTTTCTCTGTTCAAAATATAATTTTTATTACTTATTACATAAAGTAATTACTGTCTTGTACAGGGTCGAAGTGTAGCTATGTCAACGCATTCTTACCATCTAAATTATTCTCAATTATAGCAGTATTATTGAGGAAGTCCTTCTTTCCCAAATGAGTATTCTGCGACATTGTGCCAATTTCACTATTTGCTAAAACTTATTGTAAAATTTATGTACGCAATATTTATTAACAATTCCAACCAAAAATAAAAAAGTTTCGAGAGAATATTTCGTCGCTTCCAATTTCACTCCAACAGCAGAAACAGTTGTACAAAGGCAATTGATGTTTATGGCTGGGTTATTTACCCCACCCCGAACAACAATTTAAATGCAAAACGAGTATCGGGGAGGCTTTTTCTTAAGGTACGGTTATACTATACGATCAGGGAGAAAAAACGCTCGAGAACTAAAGTTATTTACTTATGTTGACTACGATGTTAATTTTAATTGATATTCTGGGTTTAATTTATAGTTCTTTTATTAAACTTGAAATATAAGTCATTTTTGACATTCAGAAAAACACTTTAGATTTTACATTCATATACTCACAAGTACCCAATGACTAGTTTTTGTTGCGAATGACTAGTTTACGTGATCTCTAAACCTAAATGACAGAGGAATTCGCATGAATCAAATCACGAGTGACCCTTTAGCTCATATTCGCAAGGGATAACATGAAATATACATATATAATACATTTACAGTATTGTATTAATCTCATTGAAATATAAATAATCCTGCGTAACGCTGTAAGTTTGGTAATACCAAAATCACCGTAACCAATTTTAAATAAATTTTGCAAATGTTTGAGTCATAAACTGAAATTTGACATAATTTGAACCTAATAGGTGACGTTATTTTTGATATCTGAAAATTTCCGTTCTTATAAAGCTGTCTGTGGGAGAACAGCCAGCAACTTTCCCCTTAGTAAAACACTGTAATACGTATACTGTGTTTTAAGTATACAGTAAAAAAGCGTAATTTAAGGAATGACAAATGATAAATCAGTTCGTTCGCCTAAATATCTAACTAAAATTCCAAACTAAAGCCATTAAATCGGGTTTTATCGTAAGGAACTACAAATGGCGAGGCTCGCACCGAACCCTACTATATTAAATTTTATGGCTCTCTCATACAAACTCTAATAAAATATATGCGAAGTTCACAAAATTAAGATATACGAGTATAGCTTAAAGTTTTAACCAATATATACAAGCAAAATTTACATTAAGATGCTCATTTTAGATTTATTATACATAAAATAGGACTAATATTCTATAAACTCTCAAAACAAACTCTATGTTTTGAAGTTTAACCTATTGAGAATGTAGCACAAGTTATAAATACAAAATTATAAACGAAAGCCTTAAAGTACGTACAGCATCCGGATACACAGGATATCGTCCAAAAGCCAGAAACATTAATATGAAATCGATATCTTATTTTTCTTTGCAAATTACTTTAACTTCTATAATACAAAATGGTCTCACTGTTTTTATTCTTTCTCATACGAAAGAACCTTCCGTAGTTTCCTAAGTTCTTAAATGCTATCAATCTAGCCTAGATATCTTTACCAGTTGAAACTATCTATACTTATTATAAAACAAAGTCCCAAAAAGCTGTCTGTCTGTATGTAATCGATTTTCTCAAAATCTACTGAACGGATTTTTGTACGGTTTTCACCAATAGATAATGAAATACTTCCGGATGGTTTAATTAAATAGTACATATCGGTATTATGTAAATTGTGTTGAAGAGATCGCGCAGTTGTTAAAAAACTTGCTTGCTGGGAGCTTTAGTCGCGTGCGCTGCTTAAACCAGCAGAGATATGCTAAAGTAATGTAGCAGAGAATTGTAGATCCATAAAAATACTACAAAAAGTCCGGAACAGCGTGTCTTTATCTCTCACGGTTAGCTCACAATAACTTCATTTATGTTCAAAATTTCGAAAATTCGGAAATAGTTTCGTTAATCAGTAAATTTCACGCGGGCGAAGCCGTTGTTGGCACAGATAGTTGTAAATAAACCACAGGGTATTAGATATCAGATGTCAGATTTAAGTACATAATATGTATATGATTTTTTTAATTAATAGAAAAAGTTATTTTAAAGATGTATTAGCAGTTAACGAGTAGATGCGATTCCAAGGCATTCCAGTTGTTTTAATAACCTTGAATAAAAAGTTAATAATACAATTAAAATTTACTGAATTATTAATCCAGTCCAGCAGTTTAATCATATTAACTCAACAATTAAAAAATAAAAGAATTGGCCGTAACGAAAGTTTTTTACGGATTTTTAAAGTTTCTTGACATGACGCATAATTGAATTCCACCGGTGTGTACGGAAATGAACAGCGTCAATTTTGTGTCCGGGTGTTATTTCCGACTCGCAGTAACTTACATCCCAAATATGTCAATTTCAGCGTTCACAAATGATAAAATTGCGAAAAATAGCATTTGCTTGAAATTAATTTAAAAAATTGTGTTTTTTTATCTTTCTTTTTAAGGACTTATATCCTACAAGGATATGCCAGTTCCATCAGCGCCTAAATGAATATTACATAAATATTAAAATTATATATATGTATAATTATATAGATATATCATTTAGGTAAAAATATACTAATCATCATTTTAAATATATCAGCAAATGGGTAAGAGAGACCACTACTTAGAGCTCCTAGGTTGTATTTATTTAAATTATATTTCTGTATAAAATGTTCTCTCTCCCCATTTTCCAAATTTGTGTTTTACACCTTTTCGTCCTAAACCTGCAACCGTGAGGAACTTAAATGAATTAATTTTATTATTTATTAGTTAACTTCCTATCAGTTATATGCAGTGACGCTATCAGAGGGCTGAACGGGGCAGTGCCCCGGAACCACAAACTCGGGGGTTGAGCTTGCCAAGAGTACGTCAAATTCGGAAGAAATTATTTTAAATAGTATAGTTGGGGCCCTAGTTTCTTTTTGCCCCAAGGCCTGTGATGACCTAGCTACTACTGGTTATTTATTTATTTAGTATATGTTTTGAATAAAATGACTCGCCCGCCGGAGGGGCGAGCGACGCGAGCGGCGAGGGCGGGGACGTTTAGGCATTCGATTCCTACCAGAGCGGCCGTCCACTAGTTACGTTTCGAACACGATACGGACAAGCCGCGTACGCCTGAACACGGCATTCCTTTATAACGCACACGTGTAATTTTGCGTTTCGGGTGTTATTCTCAGATTTAGTGACGCGTTTAACCAGTGAAGTGTTTGATAAGACGCGACCATCCACGGTTTTGGTGCGCGTTGGGTATTATTCCCCGATATATGGACGACTTAATAACGTGTGACCTTACGAAGGTTGTGTGCACACCGGGTGTTATTCAGCCGATATAGTAAAGTGTATACTCAGGGAGAAACAGACATTACGTGTCCGTGGAAGAGAGCAGAGGCGAGTCAACGGTTTCGGGAATCGGCCAAGTACATACAAGCACACACACACACACACGTACACATATACACGCAGTGACTCACGAGGCCGGACCACATACAGCTAACGGCCGCATAAGGTAGGTTGAAACGCCGGGACGTCGGGCCCAGGTCCCGGAGGTTGTTTCATCCGTTCGCACGTTTGCGCGGAACAGTATAAGTAGTACCCGAGACTTCGTATGCGTCGAGTTTAATTTTGAAAATACCCTCAATTATGGGTTTTTCCCATTCTCGGAGAAAAACGGGGAAACTTATACGGTTTTTTAATTTCTTTGTGTTATCTGGTATATAAGCTTTGATAATGCCAAATTTTTTCAATATTTTTCCGGGAAATTACCCGTAAAAGTGTAACAGACAGATATACAGATGGTACAAATAGATTTCATAATAAAGGGTGCTTTCCTCGTTAATAGTCCTGCTCTTCAAACCTGACGTGACTTCACATTATTATTTTCGTACCAAATCCGATGGCTAGCTATTTGAGTATAATTTGATATTCCGTTTTACCGTTATCAGTTCAAATTACTTAGACGATCACACTAGTATAGAACAATAACGGAGCGGGTTAAAGGTCAAATGTCAACCGAAACGGTAGAACGAAACGAAACGTGATTATTTATTGAAAATTGCAGCTCACGAAAGCAATGCCAAATCACAATATAATTTAACTCCGATTTTATTGTGAATTATAGATTTCAGTTCTTAAAGGATCCATTAAAAATCGAAACTGACTCGCGATTCATTTCACGACGGTTTTATGTAACTTACAACACCCATTAAATTAGAAAAAGGATAACAGAGAGGTGCATAAAAATGAGACGGGAATGTTAAGATGTGTGGTGGAACTAGATTTGATAGAATACGAAATGAGTATATTAGGGGAAGTCTGAAGTTGCGCCCAATATACAAAGATAAGAAGACGAGACCCATGTAATGAGAAGGAATAAAAATCATTCATTCATCAAATATACATCAATCATCATCGTGACTGATATATGACGAGAGGTAGGCCGAAAATAAGATGGATGGAATGTGTAAAGAATGATATGCACATAAAAGAAGTATGAGTAGCACGAGTTGACGAATCATGGAAGAGAATGGAAGATGAAGTGCTGACTCTACTTAGAGTGGGATAAGAGTAAGATAAAGATGGTGAACATCTTATAAATTGATTAAATGATTATCAGGTTTTCTTCAGTTTCTGAGTTCTTAATTCTGACAAAATACACGTAAAAAAATATTATGTCGCGACTTATAATGTAGTTATAATGTTGTTTTATGTATTATTTAATTAGTTATGATGCTTAATTAATAATATAAATAATACAATAGACTGTAAACATAAAGGTTTTTTCTCGGAGAATTTTGTAAAGAGAACGATAAAATTTATATGCATTGAGTTATTTTAGTTTGTATTGACATATTAAATTACACGTTTCATTAGACCCGCTTTGTTGGTTGTCTTTTAATATTTTTTATTGTCGTTGAATATTCTTTTATAGTGAATTTGCAATGAATAAAATAATTATGTAATTACAGGCACTAGAACAGAACTACCTTGCTTTAATCCGCACGGGTTAAGCGAATGCATTGTAAGCTAATGTGTATGAAGCAGGAAAAATTTACGCACCTTACACATGCAGGACAAGTCACCACACGCACCCCAAGGCGCCTCCACCAGCAACAACGCACACAAGCAGTACATACAACCATCACCAACATCTCGACGATCGTTTCGCTCCGAAACCGAAGCATCATCAGGAGGATAGACAAAATCGCAATGACATTGCGATTTTGTCGTGGAGCCGTGTAATGTGGAGGCGCCTTGGGGTGCGTGTGGTGACTTGTCCTGCATGTGTAAGGTGCGTAAATTTTGTCTACTTCATACACATTAGCTTTGCATGCATTCGCTTAACCCATGCGGATTATAGCAAGGTAGTTCTATTATAGTGCCTGTAATATGGAATTTTGCAAATTAACGCCTGCTTCTATAAATCATTTAATGTAGTTACCTTAAGCGCATCTTCATGGGATATTCCCGAGAAAGGCGTCCCGTTAACTTGCAAGATGGAGTCTCCTGGCCGAAGCCCTGCACGTTCCGCCACTGAACCCTCTTCGACCCGCGATATATACACACCAACTCCTGTTATCAATTAATACGTATCATGTAAGCGGACGCAAAAACATCCACATGTATAAGACGAATGTTATGTATATCGATATATAGAAAAGGGCACAAAAAGATTGTGATTCCTGTGTCGCGACACAGCAAAGTTAGCAACTCTTTCGGTGGCCTCTGTATTCGCTTCTACAATAAAATTCCGCTATTCACACTAGACCAGTCTACAGAAAGGTTTAAATTAAGTGTAAGAGATATGGTTGTACGTAAAGCATATTTATTTTTTTTGGCATTTTGAAAATTATTTGGCATTTTAAAATGCCTGGATTAGAAAATCCTTCCAGCTATATGCAAGACTGCGGTTTAATAATGTAAAATGTTTAAAAGATTAACCGCCGAGTTTTATGCTGGTTCTTCTCGGTAAGAGCAACATTTCGAACCATTTGTGGCTTCATTGATCGTATTGATCCTGGACGATTCAAAAGTGCTCGAAAAAGCTTATTTGAATAAGAGTTATCTTAATATGATTAAACATATTGTCTAAAATATTATAAATGCAAAAAACTCTTTGTCTGTCTTTTTGTCTGTTTATTGCGCTTTCTCAGCTAACCCGCTGGAGCAATGTAGATGAAATTTGGTATAATAGAAGTCTATAAGACTTTCCGAAGCTTAGAGAGTTGACTATTGAAACACACAATACACTCGAGACAAACCAGACTGACTGTAGGCTATCCAGGGAAGCAATGTCGACTCTGAATCCTTGCTTGACCAACAGTCTTCTTCGCATGCATAGACAGACCCAACTTGTGTAGAATGTAATTAGTATTATCACCGGTCATTGTCTGATAAATAAACGCTTAATTTATATAGGTGCTACTTTTATGCCGAATTTGCAGAGGATGCATGGGGGAACCGCAGGTACTATTTCAGATCTTGCTGCATTGCATCGAGGTGGCAGAACATCGGGCGAACATCCTACTCATCGGCTCATCGAGGACATTACAAGAGGCCTTGAAGGTCGGGTAATGTCCTCGGCACAAAGGAGCTAGGCTGGTTGCGGTAACGACAAAGAAGAAGAAGAACAATAAGGTAATATATAATATTTGGTTCACTGTGGACGAGAATTGCTGACATACTGTGATACAGTTGTTTGTAGTACAGAGGTCAGCGTGTTTCTAAGTAAGATAACGAATGAAAATGTACAGTATATTCTGTCATACTTTTGTATTATATTATATTTTGTATTATCTTTTAAATAAATAAATATAGGATAAAAAAATTCTTTAGGCAATAGCCAACCTTGTCCAAGCAAAAGCATTGGCATCTTCTAGAAAAATGATCGCCACCTATTATCGCATTATCGCTTACATCACTCATCATTGCGATCAAGCGCTCGTCTATCCACCAAAGATTGAGACTATTATATAAATAACATAACGTGAAATAATTTTCTATAATTTCTAAAGAATATTATTGCTGATTCCAAGGAGAGAAACTTTATAGGGTAGTCTTCAGTCAACAAGATCTCTCTCTTAAGATAACTAATCACTGTAACAAGGACTGATCACGGATAACAAAGCTCTTTGATCGGCCTAATCCTATTTATATCGCTTACTTACGAAGAAAATCGATAAACGATGCCTTGTTATGTACCCTCAACACCTAAGCGAAATGGTTATCCTTTTAACTCTAGTTTATCGCAAATAATCGGACACATTTCCTTAAATCATCTAATTACCGAAATGTAACCTAAGTTCATATATAGGGTCAAATACCTTAAAGTAACTTTTTTTTGGTTTTAGTAGGTTTTTTGATGAAATGATTAGTTTTATTAGCGCATCCTGAATTCATACTTCCACTTTAAACGAATCAAACTAACAACTACAAAAGTAACTGCAAAACATAAAAACCTTTGGGTATTTAATAAATATAAATCGTTCTGTATAACACAAATTTGCCAAGGACAAATAAACAGCCCCTGAGTTAAGCTTTTACAGCGTCACCGGGCCGAGCAAGAACGTTGTTATTGTTAGGTCATTTAAAATATTTGCAAATAAGTAAGTAACTTCAATACTAATTTTTACATTGTATAATCAATTTAAATACTGTTTATATTTTAATGTTCGGTACATTCGGTATGAGAATTGGTGAGAAAAGAGAAGAGGGGATAAAAAGAATGCTTGGCATTGAAAGGCATTCGGGGAGCAATTTGTTGGTAGATTGGACTTAGTATCGATTAAAAAAAAAGTTGTATTAAAAGAAAGAGAAGCGATAAAAGTGGTAAAGGGAGTATCGTGTTTTATTAATAACCCGGGAAATTAAGTCCACATTATGATAAAGAATAAAGGTTCCAGAGACTTACCTGCTTCCTTACCGCCCTTAACGCAAATTCCGAATCCATGAGAATCGGCGGGATCTCTGCTCATGGTGACAGTACGCGTGGCGGGTTCCACCGGCGGCGGCGGCGCTCCCCCTGAGGAGTAGGGCCGCTCCCTTTCCCGGTCACCTCGGTATATCGCCTAGGAATAATAACTCATCATAATACTTGGACAGCACAAAGCTGAGCTCAAAGCGTAAATCAAGAACTATTTAAATTTAAGGCTCTAAAAATTCTTTCACATAATAAACGGCTTCGCCTGCGTGGAAATCACTTTGTCACAAATTTTTTCTCGAATTGAATGAAATTTTGACCAAAAAAGTAATTGGTAAATTTTAAACTTTCGCGATTCATATTTATTATCATATAAATAAACGCGTCAAATCGCGACTATGGCAGATGCAACTCTGCCGAAACGTCGAACCTTGTGAAAAGGTAACTCGATTTTGTCGCGATTTGACCCGTTTATTTATATAATAAAAAAGTAATAATTGTGGATTAACCATAAGAGATAGAGACATGCTGTCGCGGACTTTTTTGTAGATCTTTTTATCTAGTACATCATTTTAGTGTATCTCTGTTATGTTACGCGGCGCACGCCACTAAAGCTCCCAGTAGGCGAGTTATTTTACAACTGCGCGAACTCTTCAACACAATTTATATAAAACCGTAATGCAAATCTTCCGGAAGATTTGCACTACCTTTAAGTAAAAACCGTACAAAAATCGGTTCTGTGGATTTTGAGAAAATCTATCCGATAGACAGCTTTTGGGGAATTTGTTTTATAACGATAAATATACTCCATGAAACTAACAATACGTAAGTTTTTTCAACTATGTCGTAATCAACCTAATTTTTTATTAAACTCATCACTTAAATCTAAAATGAGAAATATCACGCTTTCGATTATAAAGCTATAATGTGTTGCTAAATGTGTTGCCCAAAAACTTCGTGAAGTTTCCCATTTTAAACCAAATCCTTTTCCAATACTTGTACAGAATCTCAATTGCCACTAAAAGTGCCGACGGAAACAGTTGAACATCGTTAAAATTTATAATCAACAAAATTCGCAAACAGTGCCAGGACGAGAAAATTAGTTTTTGGCACCAAGTCTTAAACAGCACAATAACTTCTGATTCGTGTTTAAATTAACTTAATTTTACAAAAGTAATAATAAAATTATTTTGCTGTAATCCGCGATACAGTAAATAGAAAATATATCGCTTTGCGATTTTGTCGTGGAATCTATCTCCTGATGATGCTTCGGTTGCGGGGCGAAACGATTGTTATGTTTGTGATAGTGAACGTGTGTAGTGCTTGTATATTGTGGTGGAAGTGGTGGAGGTTCGTGTATGTGTTTTTACGAATCCTGCACGTATTGGGTATGAAAATACAGATAGTCCACTATACATTTAACACTATATATATTTTCTATTTACTGTATCGCGGATTATAGCAAAATAATTTTATTATTACTTTTGTATTATGGATCTCCGCAAAGAAACGCCTGATTCTATAAATTAATAATTTAGTTTTAATTATTGGTGAGTCTCTTTGGTATTGTTGATACTACGGCAATAAATAAAAATATCATAAATAAATTTATATATGGTACACTTACACACACGGCGTTCCGTCCCCAAATTAAGTAACTTAATACTTTCGTTGTGAGTTACAGACAACCGGTGAATATATAATTTTAAAAACATACTTAAATTCACCTAGACTCGAAAGACCAACAAATTATTCTTAGAAAATGTTGACCCTCGGCGGGAATCTGCGATCCGCGAAGCCGAAAGTAGAGTCACTGCCAACTGCGCCAACAGGCCAGTCAAATTAATAGTATGTAAATAAACGTGAGTCATATAAATCGTGAGCCCAACCCAGCTAATATAGATTAACTCCACACCACTTAGATCAACAAGTAAGCTCGTGGTTCTCTTCATCAATCACCGAGTAGGTTGGCCCGACATCTGACAGCTCACAAGAACTCCGTAGCATTTGTAGGTCACGAAAGCAAACGAATTCACTATTCCCATTTTACCTTATCGATATTATTTTTATTACTAGTAATAAAATTTGGACTAAAATATAATTCTATTAATTAAAAATGGAGTCTGTAAATTAAGTAGTGGCCCGGCCATATCCGGCCAAGTCTGGTATCGAATTACCCTCGAAACAAAACTGTCGTTGACAGTGAATGATAATGCTGTCGGCCTAAAAAAATAATTAAAATCAGTCCAGCAGTATTGGAGTCTATAAAAAACATACATACTTTCCCTATTTTATATATATAGATTAGTTTTTATGTTTTATGTTCGATGTTCTTTTAAGCACAATTCACAAACTTTTTTCAACATAAATAATCAAAAGCGCCCAAGTGACTCCAAGAGGTCGAATTGTGTTGAAAATACGTTTTTAAAAATACTATTTAATGCTTATATTTTATCGTCAGTACAGCTTCAGATATATAAAATTATTTAAAATGCTACATTTAAAATAAAGACTTCGTTCATTTAAAAATACAACCAACATAAAAAAATATCATTAGTTAGATATTATTCATATTTTCATGTTTAATAAAAGAAGAATTAATTAAGAATATATTTAAATGAAAACATATCGTTCATAAATAATAAACAATTAAAACCTATCAAAATAAAGAACAACTATAACAACGACGGTCAGATTACTTTGAGTGCTTAAAGTTATGTTTCTGCAATATACATAACTGTTTTAATACGTTAATAATGAAAGTTAATTTAATATACTCCCTTAAAGTATCTAATAGATACACAGAATATTTGTGAAAAAAATACCAATTTAAAACATTCTAAAGTGCTAATTGTGAACTTAATGGGTGTACGTAAATCGACGATTAAAACAGCGTTATTAATTACTTCTCGATAATACGGGAATAGTTAGAAGATTGAAAAGGACTAAACTTTTTGAATTAATGATAAGTGATAGTGTAGTGTAGTGCTAGTGCTACACAAAAAGAACACAAGAACAAAGTCTCAGAATATGAAATACTAATATAAGTCACTGGACCTTTTCTTAGATCTAAGCTATTTATTAGTTTAGGTTAGCGTTAAGTTGCTTATTAGCCCTATGGCTAGCCCGTAATTTTAATAAAGTACCTTCATTCTGATTGTACTTTATAATATTAAAAAGAAATATTTATTTTAACTTCTAATTCAGAAAATACAACAATTAATGTCAAACAATCGAATTGTTTAATTCAAAATATCTACACAGAGCTGCCGAATCAGAGAATTTCATTATCTACAGCCAACAACATGTCATAAACAGAACCATTTCAACAATAAAATATTTAATTTGAAACTTATTACCTCATAATTCTCGTTGGAATCCAATTTGGAAACAAAATAAAGCACCGTTCAATACATGGGCACATCACGCACTGTTTTATAATTTCCTTTAAGCTTTCATTGTTATATTGCTCAGTGAATATCGACCGGTCTATCGAAAAGGGTTTAAAATATTTATCAGTAGCGGCTGAATTAAAACAAAATTAGTATTTTATAAAGAGAACATCCTAGCGAGAATTTCGGCAGAGACTCTTTATAATACGGAATGTAATATAAAAATGCCAATATATTCGAATGCCGACATGAAAATAAAATTATTTATTTGTAAAGAGAATTTCTTATATTCATATTCCGAGGAAAACTCTTATTGATATTACAGAAATAAATTGCAAAAGGCATATTTATGTTTATTTAAAAAACCTACAAAGACCCTAGTGGAACATGCTTTTAACAAAATAATTTCGAAGAGGTACAATAAGCAATTACTGACACTAATTTATTTATTAAGTAAAGCTTTGAATGTCTCACTATCTTATTTATACGTTTAATATTGTAGTAAAATGAGTGTAATTTGCATAAAGTTATATTTGAAGGTGAGCGATAGATAATTAAAATATACCTCATTTAACACGAATATAAAAAAAATCATTCATCATCATTCTTCTGCCCTTATCCCGCTCTAAGAGGGGTCGGCGCAACATGTTACAAACATGTTGTCACATGATTTGGCTACGTATTTTATGACCGACCGCCTGCCTGACGTCAACTTACCTTAGTCGCCTTTTACAATACCTCGGTAAGAAATGAGGGTGGTCTGTTCTATGCAGCCGGATACCACACGTCACATACCTTAGTCGCCTTTTACGACACCTCGGTAAGAAAGGAGGGTGGTCTTTTCTATGCCGGATACCACATGGCGTTAAATAAAATAAAATAAAAATCGATAGCAAGAATTCACCAAAAATCTATCCTTAACAATTTCACTGTATGCAGTAATTATTTCAAACTACTGATTAAAAGGTTACTTAGTATCTTCAACATTTAAATTTTATATTATGTAAAAAGAAAAGACGAAACAACGTTTGCAATTTATTCAACGGTTTCTCGTCAACTAACAAATAATCATGTCATATGATAATCTATAATGAACACGCCCCAAAATATAGTTGTTAACTCACGCTACTTACATAAGCGTGTGTGACATTGGTAATATTACTTATTCTTCGACCTGGCATGCCTTTGTAGTCTATGGTCTATTTATAAATTGTTTATTAATTTATTTCATAACATGCCTCTAATTTTAATTGTGTATAACGTTTACAGAAACTGCTGGCTTAACGAGAGCAATAACTTAGTGAGTAATTTAGGGAGAACATTTTCAAAGCGGTGGATAGAGAAAGAATTGAAATATTTTAGATAGTATGGTCACAGTTCTTAGAAGAAGCGTGTTCCGATTTTGCGACATCGTCATATCTAATTGATATCGATATGTATTTAATATCCATAAAGAAGGATTAGTGCTCCGGTGTAACTAGGTATTGATCTCCTTTTATATTGAAGAACTGTATAGAGCTCAAAAACACTGCTGATTAAAAAAAACATTTTCTCCTATAGTGAAAATCCCCAAAGTAAACATCAATTTGGGAAAATCTAAATACCACTTAGGAATATTAGTATCGACTTTTAAAAAATATTTTATAAAAACACTCTTGATAGCACATAAGTAACCGCATAAATCTCTCAGAAATGTTGGTCGGAGCGGTCATGAATAACTTAGCAATATCGACTGAAACAGCCCGCCTCAAACTATTTACCCATGCCGACCTCTACAAGCCGTTCACACATCGTACTATATTTAGAAATTTCATTAAACAGAAATAGATAATAGTTTCATAATAGCTAAATACTTAGCGATTAACATTTTCAGCATATTTAGCATTCTAACTATAACAATTCTAATTACAGTGTTCCCTTTATAGTAAACAACTATGCAATTATTTTCAAATATAATTAAACCTATTTTTTAACGATACGATTTAGATATTATATAGACACTATGTGAGAAAATATGAAACACTCACACTTTTTACAATTTAAATTATTGTGCATGAATGCAAAAGTACTTGATGATTTGGAATTACCAGTATGTAATTTTAAAAGAATCAAAACCAAAACAAGAATTAATAATAATAGACAAATAATCTTCTTTGATCCACTAAGATCAAACCTAAATTTTTACCTTTAACTTAAACATTAATAGAATTGGATTAGGTTGGCGGGTGTCCTTAATAGAAAATTAATGACATTGATTATTATTTTGCTGTAATCCGTCATCAGAGAGACAACGTAATGCTAAAAGTAGAGTGCACCATATGTATGCATACATGCATGCAATATTCATAGACCGCATGCACTCTAAACTATCACCGCGATTACCGCTTTACACTTTTGGCACTCTACACATTCTCTACCACAATCTCCACAACGGTTTCGCCCCGTAACCGAAGCATCATCAGAAGATACAGAAATCTGTTTGCAACTTTTTTGCTTTCTAAGCATTAGGATTTTGTCTAATCCCGGATAAAAGTGTTGTCATTACTTTTTTTAACTTAAACCGTTAATGGCTTCTTCTTTGAAAATCATAATAAAAAAAAGAAGTTTTAATATAAACAATTTACATGGTGCGTAGTGCTGCTTGGACTGCTCGCTGGCGAGTGCCGTCTCGCTGGTAGAGGCGCTGGTAAAGGCGCCGGTAGAGGCGCTGGAGGGTGTGAAGGTGGTAGCGCTTTGCCCAGCGCGGCCGCACCTCCTTGACCAAACAACCGGAGCACTTGTTCCGGTGATATAGGCCTTTTCTTCCCGTTTGCGCTTAGGTGGTTTGTACTGTTTCGTAGACTAGTTGCCCCTAAGCAAATTAGACAATGTTATGAACATAATAATATTTTAGCTATCTTGCTATGATATCATTTAATAATACATCGACGAATGTTATGTAATATGTATTGTATATATATTGTTCATGTTGGCAGTCAACAAATGGTTTGTGAAGGTGAAGTTGGAGGCAGGTTTTGATGTATGTAATCTTTGTAGAAGTGTAAATTAGGAAAGCACTTGAACACAAGTGGAGCTGTAGCGGGGAATTCGACGTTAAAAAAGACCAGCTTTAATTCAAAAAAGCTGTCTTGTGGCAAATTGCAATAAAGCGTAGCGTACGCCTACAAAACTCATGGGTGTAAAAGAGACTCTTTACTTAGAAGAGCTAAAAAGCACTGGTTTTTTAAATAGTTCGTGCCGCGATGTAATAAATAAATAATAAATAATAAATAAATAAATATATGGGACATTTACATACACGGTCATCCGTCCCCAAAGTAAGTAACTTAATACTTGTGTTATGGGTGACGGACAACTGGTAGATATACTACATTATAAGTTTAAATACATACTTAAATACAAATACACACCCAGGCTCGAAGAACGAACAATTTTATTTATAGAAAATGTTGGCCCTCGGCGGGAATCGAACCCGCGACCCGCAGAGCTGAGGGCAGGTCACTACCCACAACGCCAACGGGCCAGTCATGTAATCCTTATTTCAATAGATGGCATTGAAATAAGGATTACAATATATCTAACACAATTAAGCCTTATTTTGAATTAGGTCATTTTAATACTGAACGTGCGACGTGTTTCACAAATTGATAGTGATCGCATTAATCGGCTCCGTATATAGTAGTAGTAGTCTTTAGGTGGTGTATTATTTTACTGAAAATTAGCTTCAAAAATGCTAACATTTATGTTATTTTTATTTTAATATATTTTTTGAGTGTTCTTTGAATAGTGCAAAAATAAGATCTTTTAAATATTTCAATGTCTGCTCCATAAATTTCCATAAACTTCCGACTATTATGCCTCTTTTAACTACAGATAATATAAATGGGCCGTAAAAAGGTAGGAACTAATAAGGCTATATCCACTTTATTTCGTTGGAAATTTTTCTCTTTATTAGAATTATAAAAAGAGACAAAAATGAAATGCCTACATAGAGAAAAGATATAAAAATACCACACGTAAAACGGCCGTATAAACAAACCCAATTTGCTCGTAATATTTTTCTGCGAACCTTAACCCCAATTCGCCGCCGTATTTATCTAATAAAACTGGAGTATCCTCTATTCTGGGGAATAAGTTTTTACAACATCATCCGCACGTAACATATAAATACGAGTAAAATTGTGTTACGCATTTCTGCAGTCTCGTTTTCTTTGCTACAAACTAGTTTGTACCGACAACTTCGTTCGCGCCGACTTTAGTGTTGAATTATCCTCAATTGTGTATTAAGTTGTTCTTTTTTTTGATTTCCCGAAGGTAAAAGCTAGAATTTTTTATCTCATATGTTAGCTTGGTACATAAACTTAAATTATACCAAATTTTATATATATTGCTCCAGCGGTTTAGCCGTCAATGTGCTACAGACAGACAGAAAAACAGACTTTCGCATTTATAATTAATAATTTTCTATTTGACGCTAAGCTTACCTGTTGATACGGGGGGGGGGGGGAAGTTTCGGATTCTTAGCCTATTAGAAATCGAAGTCTGAAGTCTTAGATAAATGATTTGCATCAGTATGTCAAAAATTATAAATATAAATTTTTGTTTGTTAAGGCGTAACTTTTTATTATACTCATAATATTTGTATATCCTCTGCACTCATTATTATCCTCCTGCCCTTATCCCATTCTAAGCGGGATCGACACAACATATTACAAACATGTTGTCACATGATTTGGCTACGTATTTTACGACCGGCCGCCTGCCTGACGTCAACTTACCTTAGTCGTATTTTACGACTCCTCGGTTAGAAAGAGAGTGCTCTATTTCACTCAACCGATACCACACGGTGGGTCAACTTACCTTGGTCGCCTCTTACGACAGCTCGGTAAGAAATGAGGGTGGTCGATTCTATTTTCTCAGCCGGATACCAACGGCGTGTATCCTCTACACTATATGCAGTCATAAAAATCAAATCAGTAGCTCTATTATTTTTAAAATACCATAACTAATTTATAGCTTATTTTCAGCACCACATTCACGTACAGGTTGAATACAATAACATACAATCGAATTAGAAACAATGTAGCTAATAGTATAAGCATAGTGCGACGTAGCCCTGCAAGTTTAATATGCAATTGGTCTGGAGACAATATTTAGTTGTAGCGACTTTTATAATATCTAATAAGAAAAACAATAGCAATTATTTATTTGCATAAATACACGTGCATGTTTGACATTCACAACAAATTTGTATTAAACCATATTACGAAGATAGAATTATTAAACGTGACCATTTAAAAAAAGAAACAAAGCTAGAAAGTAAAAACCAACTTAAATACAGAGAAAACAATACAAAATTATTATTATGTAGACAAATTATAAAAATTATATAGATATGACTGGTAAGTTTTACATACTTTTATATAATATATAAGTACACCTACAGACCTTTCTACGTGCTTTTTTTTCTGTTATTTACTGACGAAAACCAGCAATAGATTATTCATCATTTACCGTAGCGTTTCGTTATAAAAAAACAAGAAAAACATATTGTTGAAATCTTTTTTAACTATAAGATTTGTTAACTTTACGGCTCTGTTAAATACAGAACATATATAACGATGTAATTAGGAGGTTTTTTTAGCATCTTATTTAGTCCTTAAATATTTATAGTTGTTATTTAATTATTTTTATATTTTATTTAATAATATATGTCCATTTATTTAAGTTATGAAATTAAGTTTATTATGTCCATATTTATAAAACTATGTCAAAACATGTCCATTTTTTAATTTATCTAATAATTTTAAGGACCTCTTTTATTCAAGCTTCTCTTTCATCTGTTATCAATTAAGAGTTTTAACGGTACGTATATGTTGTAGTGATTTCGTAGCAATTCAATGAAAATTTTACATGTAAAGCTAGCTGATGGGGCAAACGTTATTTTGCTATATAAATTATATCTTAGGAAATTTCTAGCGTACATTATAAAAAAAATTAAAAATGCCCAAAAATAAAATAAAATGGACATGGTGGACAACCCTTATCAATTAAGAGTATGAAATATAGTAAGTAAACGATTCTGCTACTGAATATGCATAAAAAAATTCTTAAAAATCGGTCACGCCGTTTCGGAGGCTTATGGTTGGATGGTACATTGTGACTTGAGAATTTTATATATACGATATTTATACTTACAAAAAAGATGTTTATTAGCTTTTGTAATTATAAAACTATTCCAAATATAAATAATAGGAATGTTGTTAAAAACCTGCGTTATTGGCTATTGTAGATGAACCAAGGTAGGGAGCACGTGACAGTTTTCCCGAATAATGATGTTGCGAGTAAGGCGCATGATGACCGTGCGAGGAGGCGGGCCTCTCCACGATAGTGTAGGAAGTGCCGGGCGGCGAGTAGTACACACCACCTCGCGCCCTCGCCCGCGCATCCTCTGCCTCGTAGCTGGTGTGCCGGTTGTCCTGTAACCACTGGTTGTATCCAACACTCTTTTAAACAATCCTTCCCTTTAGGGAACTTGGAAATGATGACTGAGCTTATACAAAAGTACTATAATCTACTTAAGTAATGCCATAATCCACGATAAAGTAATAAATATAATGCTAAATGTAGTTTAGACTATAAATCGTATTTTGTCGTGGAGTGCATCTCCTGATGATGCTTCGGTTTCAAAGCTAAACGATTATTGAGTTTGTGATAATGCACGTGTGTAGTGCTTGTGTATTGTAGTGACGGTAATGAAGGCTTGTGCATATGCTTGTACGAGTCCACGTTTCATTTAGCCTTTTATATATTTTCCATTTACTTTACTGCGAATTATAGCAAAATAAATTAACTATTACTTTTGTATTATGGATCTCGGCAAAGTAACGCCTAATTCTATAAATTGTTGTCGTAACACTTTAAAATACACTTCGTATAGAACGATCCTTAGAAGCGGACCGAAGCAGCCGCCGCGTCGGAGGGGACGCTGGTCTTCCATATCTATCCTTCCAAGAACAAAATGCTCTTCCTACGAGAGCGCTAGCTGATTCTTTAAGTTAGACTAGAATATAGGTTATCATATAACTGTATTTTTCTTTTCTAGATTTACCTGCTGCGATCGCGAATGTCTCGCAAGGTGATGCGCGGGCGGGTGCTGCGGCGTAGCGGAGCGCCAGCCGTAGCCCTGCGTGTAGGGCGGCGGCCAGCGCGCACCAAATTCCGCCAGTTCCGAGCCCTCGCCCTCCCCCGACCTCATGCCGGGGGTCACTAAACAATCTGCAACAAGATATGTTTTATTAAAAAAATATATTAATACGTAGCTGACACGTCGAACTTTGTATATCCTTCAATGAGCATGCTACGGGTCTTCTAATGTACCATGCTTAATTTTATTTTCGAACGCACCATTTTTGACAGGTACGTCTGTACATACCTGTACAGTTTGTATGGGAAAATAAAATTGTTGCTCTTAATTTTTTACTTAAAATTTCTAAACTTTCTTATATTTTAAATCTTCCTTGGACTTATAACAATATTTAAAAAACAAAATTAGCCAAATCAGTCCATCCGTTCTTCCGTTTTAGCGAGACTAACCCGTCACATATATGCAACGAGCAACAGTTGTAACAGGAAACGATTGCCGTTCGATATTCGCGAACCATTAGAAGTAATTACTTCCACGGAATATGCCAAAATTCTAGGTAAGTTTAACAATCATTATCCGAATTTAATATTTATTACCAGAGGCGTCAGGTTAATGAAACACGAGTTGGACGTCCAACCGTTGAGAAAGAAGAAGGATAATATATGACACCCACTCAGTAACAATTTTAAGTCCTGTTAAAACAATGCATGCATCTAATATTCGCAGGTTCACAAGGCAAGGTCTTCATAAAAAGCTAGAATTACTTTTTAATAATAATATTGCAATTGGGTTATGATACGGCCGACTTTATCATGATACGCACCTATTATTAATTTACATGAATAAAATAAAAAAACTTCAATATTTTCTTAAATAATTTCATCTCATGGTAAATATTAAAAATTAACTTTCATCAATCCAGAACATTACATAATTCAAAGAATAAAGTTATTTAGAATTAATACTTGAACTAAAATACGACGTAATATATTACAAGAAATACCGTAAACGATAATTTGTGGAGGCGTGGACGTAAAACTATTTATGAGCCCATAGACATAGCGAAGTCAAGTATTAAGTAAATATTTTATAAAATGAAATCCTTTGAAATGGTGAAAAAAATAAAGAATGGAAATCCGGTGTTTCAAGGATATTGACTTTATGTGAGATTACATATAACAAAGGCGTTCACCGTACGCGTTTGTCCCATGTAATGTAATGGTTGGATGGAGTCATATAGATAGTTTTTGTATATCCCTATCCTTGGGGAAAACTAACTACAAAAGGCAGTGAGATTACAATACTTTTTTGTATCTTACATTTTATCATTACAACTAATAAATAGATATGGTAGTATATGTAATTATTTACAATATTGTAAAGTAAAAATTAACATAGCGTCCTCATACTATCTCACGGCTGGGCAAAGTTCTCCTCCCTCCAGTTTTGAAGCGAAGCGTCCCACCCCGCTGCTCTAATACGGACTGGTAGGTTACACGTATCCTCAGAATTCTCTATTATTGTCTGTATGTTATCTATGTGTTTTCCTTCATCGAAAAGCGTGTATCTAATAAATTGCAATTGTCAATAAGACACATAAGATTTAACATAACAACTCATCAGTGACTGTCCTAAGTTTGAAACGTGACCCTTTCAAGAGAGTCGTACGCCTTACTGCCGGGCTATCATAGTTTCGCTTAACTATCACAGCTTTACATACTACTCTATAAATTACTATATATTAAGTTACCCAAATCTCTTAATAATCTTGGTTGTTTTCCTAGTAATGCGATAAATTAACGCTAACAAAATGAAATATAAATTGCATTTAATCCGGGCAAGATTCAAAGTAAAGATAATAGCACTCCAAAGATGTCTCCAGAGATATAGTATCAAAGTTAAACTTTTAACAGGGTGTTATTAAGTTATGTGAAATTTACAACAGCAATTTCGCTTGAATAACGACCGTCACATTTCCTTCCACTCGCTTACTTCTTGAGTTACAGCCTAAAGATGATTATTCGAATTTACTAACCTTATGAAGCTATCACTACTACTTACTATACCAAAAAAAAAAATCCCTAATAAAAAATTGCTAAAGTTTGCATACATTTAACGGAAACATAAATTCAGCCTAAAGTTAAATATTCAAACTACATTTGAAAGCTTTTACATGTCGTTTACATCTTAATACGGTAGATATCATGACATGACTAATAGTTACACATGTTTATCGTGTTTCATTAAAAATATATATTCATAAGCTTTTGCGTAGATTAATAGTAAACAGGTTAATGTTTCATCTCATTTACTTCAAATATGATTGTAGCAAGCGTTCCAAAAATTATAACTTAAAAAAAATATAATGATCAATTTAACTAATTCCCGCCGTGTAGTATCCGGCTAAGTAGAATAGAGCACCCTGATTTCTTATCGAGGTGTCGAAAAATTTGACTAAGGTAAGTTGACGTCAGGCAGGCGGCCGGTCGTAAAATAGTAGCCAGATCATGTAAAAACATGTTTTTAAATAACATGTTACGAACCCATTTAGAGTGGGATAAGAGCAGGTGGATGATGATTTACTAAATTTCTGATTATTGCTTATATCTGATAAAATATTTAAAGGAAATTATTTAGTTAATAACATATATGTCCCCTAGCACAATAATGTAATCAATTACAAAAATAATCGTATAATGTTAAGAAAACTTAGTTACCCGTAGAATATCATTCAACATTAACCAGGGTATCTAATGGCGGTTCAAACAAAAATAAGCCACTTTTCCCTAAGCATAAACTCACGACCGGAAGTGTCGGCCATTCCTTGAAAAATATGTTTTAACGTCAAACTCTAATTACTTGAGAAAACAGTGACGCTAAAAAGCTTTTACCGGCGAGGCGTATCATACATTTTATTTATGAAATAATGCACTTTCAACATGTTACACATTTTGTAATTAAAACTGTAACGTCACACGAACAAAGCCTTATCTATTCATTTTTAAACCAAAACATAAATTGCGTAAGATTTACTTAAATACACATTTCTATATAATAGATTTTATATAATAACAACTAAAAATATAGATTTAAAAATTACGATCTACGTTTGAATGTCGTAAATAAAACCGTCACAGTTTTTATTTAATAGAACCAATTAAAAGACGAACTGTGGTGAAAATATAACTCGGCTTTATATATTGTTCACTCAATTATACTTAAATGAATGATCTTACAATAAAGCTAAATACGAGTATGAACAATGAATATCGGGAAATTGGGAAGAATCTATACGAGGGAGGAGCTTAATGACAACGAATGATATATTTCTGCCCATCGTTGGCAGAACGTCCGCACTGCGGACTATGTAGCTTGCGTATGAATTTAAAACAACAATTTGTTACAAAAGACTATATTCTCATAGTATTTTTTTTATTAATTTTTCAACTATTTTGTCTTTGAAGTCCCGGTACAATCAATCTTAATAAATTTTTTATAACAGTCATTCTGAATGACTAAGTAATAATCAAGTAATTATCGTTACCAGATGTATTAACTGTTAATCATTAATAAAATATGGAATTTGTAACGAAGCCATTGGTAGTATGACTATTGCCTCGAGAGTGTGTAGAAAAAGACTACCGTGTATGCCTTAAACTAACAACATGATATTTAAACGAGAAAAGTAAACGACTGAAATCCTTCAATAAACGTAGTAAATACTTTAATCCTAAGGTTAACATTGCAACACTTCCTATAGAATTCTCGAAAGGTTAAAAAAAATTCATATTCAAAGAAAAAAAAGGCACTGACTACTAACATTACATAAAAGAAATATAAATCATTTAGTAGTTAAAAATGATGTTATATTTTTATGAATACTGCGATTTACAAAGAGAACACATTCGTTAATAAGCCAGGAATAGACGAATAGTCTGGCGCGGCGCCAGTCGGCCTCCTGGGAAACTTGATAAGCTTTGTGATAAAATAATACACGTAGCTTATTCAGAAAATGATATGTTCGGAACAGCATTTTTCACCAACACCCCTAGGGTGAAACAACTAGGTAATCCATAGTGCTAGGAAGTGCATTTTACGTTTAAGACTACCTTCTATTAACGTAAGAATAAAATATCATCATCATTCTCCTGCCCTTACCCCACTCTAAGTGGGGGTCGGCACAACATGTTACAAACATATTGTCACATGATTTGGCTACATATTTTACGACCGGCCGCCTGCCTGACGACAGCCTTGATACTTGATACCTTAGTTGCCTTTTACGACACCTCGCTAAGAAATGAGGGTGGCCTATTCTATGCAGCCGGATACCACACGGCAGATACCTTAGTTGCTTCTTACGACACCTGAACAAGAAAGGAGGGTGGTCTATTATATTCTGCTGGATACCACACGGCGTACAGCGTAAGAATAAAATATCATAAAAATATTCAAAAAAATATATATATATTTCAATAGTTATCTATCCATCCAATACCTTTAAAAACGGAAGCTGCATTAACGAGTTTAATGAAATTTAGTATGCAGAGGGTCGGAACTAATATATCGATAAAGGTTGGGTTAATTTTTAGAAAACTTCATTTTATTCTTTTTCAGGTAATGAAAATTGCTTCAATATCTAAGTATACGGAGGTAAATTTCGCAATTATTTATAGAGGTATAATAGGTCAGGTGGGAAATCAGACGGTCCTGAGAACAAAAGATTCTAGTCCCCGGTTAGTTCCCCCGTTCTAAATTATAATTCGGAGGCCCCTATCAACGCATCTAATTCGTATCTAAGGTTCTAAAAAAATGACACCGATCAAAGCTCTGTCATCCAGATATAAAAGTATAATGTAAGAATTGGAATAGTTTATGCTAAAGAATTGAACCACTATTCTCTAAGTGTATATCCCATACATATTGAACGTTGTTGGAAAGCAAGTTGTGGCTTTATTTAGGTACTAAAACATCCACACTAGGGATATAAATCACCGGAGTGTGGGTGTGAGAGGGATCGATTGGCACAACATTGGAAGCGCGTCAACAAATACGGTAGCTGTGTTGGGACAACTCTACTACGTTTCTCATCTGCTTACAGTATCAAATACAGCACGTTTTTATATGATAAAAATTTAAGAATATAGAATGTAAAATGCAAAAGTTATTTTTGTTATTTAATTAATAGTTTTCCATAATCCATGATAACAGAAAATATATGTAATGCTAAAAGTAGTGTTTACTATCCCTATATATATTTACTCTTAAGATTCATCTATATATATATATTGAATTGAATCCGTTGATGTCATCAACGAATTCAAATAAAATGTAATTAAGATGTATATTAAATATAACAATATAAATTAAAAAAATCATAAATAACACCGTATGATTTTGTACTCGACTATTTTTAGAAAAAGCAAATTTTTGCTAAACAATAGTCAATTTCACTGCACCATGTACGCAGTCAAATGGCTAACCAATCTGATAAAACAAACGAAGAGGCCTATATATATAATAAACTATAAATATAAAATTATGTCACAGTTATATCTATTCATTGTATACATGTATTTAATAAAATTGAACAGCTATCTTTAAATCATGTTCAGGTGACTAGTCATCGATGAAGCAAGTCAGTGAATCGGAAAACAAATTTGCTCTAGAGATATTTGGGTGGAAAATTTATTCTCTATTATTGAATATTGAATATCCGTCGTGCTATTAATAAATTAATCTTAGTAAGAGGTAATTGAAATAATTTCCATGTTTTTGATGTTATATTTTATTAAAAGCCAGTGTGGTATCCGGCTGAGTAGAATAAACCACCCATATTTCTTACCGGGGTGTCGTAAAAGGCGACTAAGGTAAGTTGACGTCAGTATAAGGTAAGTTGTATATGATTATTGTATATAATCATATCAATCAATACGAATTTGATAATTGTATTAATTTGTTCTGCAGCTTATATAGAATTATATACAATAAAATATAATTGTATATAATTGCAAATAATTTTATACAATTGTATATACATTTTATCAAATTATACACATCTTCTACCCACTTGTATAGAACCTGTACATACTTTTATTCTATTATATACAAACATATATAATCATTTTTCATCGGGTAGGAGATAGACTCGACGACAAAATCACAAAGCGATCCACTAATATTCGTTGAATCACAAACTTGATTGTTCTGTAATATATTGTTCGTGTATAAAGCCACAGAATTATCTTTAATATTTTGTATATTCAAACGTCCACCTAACACCGATATTTAATTATTTTTTTTGTGGGACAGTTACGTCACCTACCCACGCCGCCTCAGGTGCAGCAAGCACTGATTACCCTCGATAGAAAAAAATTGCCCGAATGTAGTCAAAGTTCAAATTTTCACAAAATTGATATTTACAATTTCTAATTTCAATAACTGTTAACGTTTTGAAAGCCTATATAAATATTTTTTCATAAGAATCGTTAGTTTACGTATTGATGATTTTTTAAGTTAAATTTCTTTACACGATTCTGTCGATAAAAACTGAAAAATTTACTTATTACAAAATAATAGTATGACATGTCTTCTGTCCTTGCGTTCTAATTTTTTTTATTTGCATGCACGCAAATATAATTAAAAACTCATGTCATAATGGTTACCGCGTATGGACGATAAAGCACTTTTTTAAATACTTTGAATAAGTAAAATGTTAAAGTTAAACAGAACTCTCACAATTAAAAGGGCAATTACTGCAAAGAAGTCAAGTTTAAAAGGTTCATATAGATATAATTGTGTGTTGTAAACCCAATAATGCAATAAGCTTATTTATGCGGGCTTAAATGTAACTTTGATAGTTACATTTAAGTAATAATGTTCAATGGAAAGCGTTGCTCTCGTTTTAATGACATGTATTTATTAAAAGATTTATTTAATTTGCCGTATATGTATGTGAAGGTAAAATCTTGCAAGTAAAATTTGACCCACTTTCTGGTCTCCGATTAAGCTGAAATTTTACATTACTGGTCCTGTCCGATGGCAATGGATGTTTATGATAGTCATGATCTGATACTGCTGCCTGGATTGGCTACAGACAAGGGACCTCCTCAACGGTTAACAGTAGTGACATGAAATTATGTTAGAAGCTTTTAACTTAACTTGTATTTTATTATTTCTAAATTTCATTTTATTTCTTTAATATGTTGAAAGAACTAAGGTACAATAACATCTAGCCTTTGACTTCGTTAAAAGTATCAACCTTTGAATCTCCCAGGACCGGGCATATGAAAAAGCTTTTTAAAGGAAGGATTTGGAAGGCTTTGACTCACAACGTTGCTTAAAGTTACGCGCTCTTACCAATGTCATAACAATTATAAATCTGGCTTATTACTATTATTTACTCCTCTTATAACCAGAACCAAATTCACACATACAAGGAGGAATTTTTATATGGATTATGGTTAATTTAGGGCGGATTTTGAATAAGAGAAATAATACGATCTAATATTCGGGAAAGCCTCTCGGATAATATAATGCGATTAGTATTAAGATTATATTATTTTCGACAATCCTGGATTGTGGACAAATTATCTTCCATATATAAATATAGTTTATACACGGACTATCATCTTCTGTCCGTCTGCGATAGTAAGAATAAAGGAGTCACGGTAAAGTTTATTTTTGCGATGCTATATGCTTAATCGTTGAATTCAATTTTTCAAACTTTAAAGTTTAAAATTCATCGTGATGTAAAATTGTAAAATAGTGCTAGATGGCTACTACAAATAATGCACGTGGTTGATCGAACTATATGCTAAGAATACTAAACTTTTACATAATTATAATATCATTAAACAAAACCATATTTCATGTCGGCATATATCACCTTTCTAAGGCTGCCATAATGAATGTAATAATAATGATTTTAGTGAAATGTTGGCCAATGGCAAAGTAGTTAAATCATAAATAGGTGTGACGTCACGGGAGCCCGTAGCAAGGGTTCAAGGCCGAAAATCTGGGTCAATGGGACACGGACGAAGCTGTGATACAAGGGGGAAAGACATAGCTACAAATGTTATTTCGCAAAATGTATATTTGTTACTTTAGCTGATTTCAGCAATAGACAGTTTAGTCTTGCGCATGAAACTTCCGAAGTTTTTCGATTAAACTTTTCTTATTGAAATTAATACTTTTCGAAAGTAAAGTTTTATTTCTGTTAAAGATAAAAATATTGTGACATTTTATATTATACAGTTAATTTTGTATACATCCTTAGCTATATCCTTAAATATTAAAAGAGTATTAATTAAAAATGCGAAATGTGCAAATTACAATACTTTTATTGCAGGAATAAAACGATTCGAAGTTAAAGAATGATTCGATACTTCTATTCTGATGACCGACTTCTTAACTGATGTCCAACACCTGAAATAGCGCTATATCATCATTCTCCTGACATCTCCATGTGGTATCCCTATGGGTGGTGTGTAAACATGTTTTAAAGATGTTGTTAAATGATTTGATTGATGATTGTATTTTACGACCGGCCGGACGTCAACTTACCTTAGCTTTCACGACACCTCGGTAAGAAATAAAGGTGGTCTTAGGTGGATTCCAGACGGCGCAAGTAGCGAAGTAGCGATTATATGAAGCATATTTTTTTTAAAGTATATAATACAATCGTATACTATTACAAATAACAACCCCACGTTAAGAAGATCAGTATCAGTTGATCCTCCTATTGGACTACGTGGGATCACAAAACTAAAACACTATCTGTTCATCTCTACAATCGTATCTAGGGTAAACTCTAGTAGAGGGCTTTGTGCTAGATCGGCCTTAATGATACCGACAATCGCCCTTAACCTTACGTAGCACAATCCAACCAACGAATATACGGGTATTAGCCTTTTTTTTTAACTCTAGCTAAAAACGCTTTTTATTAATTACAGGTTTTTTTTAATTTAGATTTTCTAATGTTATCATAATATTGTATGTATAGAAATGGACTACACTCATTTTGTACACATTAGGTTAGCCAGAATATTATAGTTTCTGGTCATAACGCCGCAAAAAGACATTGACTAAGGACTAAAAAAATAAAATATGTGTATATTGACAAGGTCACTCTAACTCTGGACCATTCAAACTATTATCATATAAAGTAACTTTTGTATCTTCCCAACTTGCCAGGATAAATCTATCTTAGAGAGTTACTTGTTATCTGGCTGAGGTAAAACATTTTATTTCACTTCTTTTCAAATGATGCAGAACTGCGGTGAGATATAGATGTCAAGGGATTTTGACGCCAGTTAAGCTTGAGCTGCTTGAATACGTGCTAACTATTTAAGGGTCATGTCTCAAAGTCGACTTTTTTCAAGATCTTTTAAAGGTAACAGAGATAAACAAAGATATAAAATGCTCTTAATATGCTACCGTAGCTCTAGGAATCATCATCATTCTCCTGCCTTTATCCCACTCTAAGTGGGGTCGGCACAACATGTTACAAACATGTCACATGATTTAGCTACGTATTTTACGTCCGGCCGCCTACCTGACGACAACTTACCTTAGTCGCATTTTACAACACCTCAGTAAGAAATGAGGGTGGTCTATTCTATGCAGCCGGATACCACACGGCACATACCTTAGTCGCCTCTTACGACACCTTGGTAAGAAATGAGAGTGGTCTATTCTATGCAGCCGGATACTACACGGCACATACCTTAGTCGCCTCTTACGACACCTCGGTAAGAAAGGAGGGTGGTCTATTCTATTCTGCCGGATACCACACGGCATTTAGAATATGTTAGTACATAAGTATTTTTAACATAAGAGTCATAAGGGGTATACGGTTCAAATACTCTGAATGCTCATCAAAGAATTTGTTCCACGCGAATAACCTGTTTCAAAAAATAATATCATCCTTTCATGCGGGTTTTATGTGGATTTTAATAGGTATGTTATTTAGTCGTTCTTTGGAAATTACTTCAAGTATATCTCTCAAAAAAGTTCGCAGAGCGAAATTGATACCTTAGACTGGTTTTGCTTCAGAGTGCAAGTTGTCGTTCATACGGTGATTTAATAATTGCGGTTGCAATTTTCTAAAAGTATGTTAGTTATGAAATACTTTTGCCTTACAAAGATTCAAATAGTGATTAATATACATGTACTATCGTTATTAATACTTGCTGTATTATGTAACTGGAGTTTAGATAATTATGTAATTTATAGAATTCTGCATAAATTTGCGGAGATTTATATTATAAAAGTAATAATAAAAATACTTTGCTATAATCCGCGATATAGTAAATATAAAATATATATAATGCTAAATGTAGAGTGGACTATCCGTTTCATATCCGAAACATGCAGGATTCGTAAAAACAAATGCAACAACCCCAGACAAACGGTTGTCCGTCCCCAAAGTAAGTAGCTTAATACTTGTGTTATGGGTGACGGACAACTGGTAAATATACTACATATATAATATTAAATAAATTCTTAAATATAAATAAACACGCAGGCCCGAAGAACCAACAAATTGTTCATAGAAAATGTTGGCCCTCGGCGGGAATCGAACCCGCGACCCGTGGAGCTGAAGGCAGGGTCACTACCCACTGCGCCAAGGGGCCAGTCAAATTGATAAATGCAATTTTTCCCAGACGTTTCGGTGAAGGAAATCATCGTGAGGAAACCTGCATATCTCGAGAGAATTTTGGGGGTATGGATCTATATCCATACCCCCAAAATTGGATGGATATCTCTATAGATATCCACATTGGAGCATTATGATAGATCTTAGCTCCAACCCTTCTCTCCAAAAACGGAGGGAGGAGGCCTATGCCCAGCACTAAGATAGTAACAGGCCGTTACTTTACCGATTAATACATGTTTCGTCATAATGTATAGGAACTAATCCTAAATATTACAAATAATTATCCAATTCGATCAGTTCGAAATATGTTATGAGAATACAAAAATTTGCATTAATTCGAAAGACATAAAACTAACTTTATAGACACTATAATTGATAAACTTTTGGAATAGAATAAAAAAAAAAGATGAAAATAGAAAAACTTTGCTAGTTTTGAAAGATAGAACGTATAATTTTCCTTCGCATCACGCAACTGTTATTTACACAAAACCTTAAAAAATAAATGGCAATAAATTTAAATTCGCGTGATACGGTATCTTAAACGCAACTATTTCAAGATTCAGTTTCATAACAATAAACAAAAAAAAGCCTGGTATTATATTTAAAATTACCTGTAAAATAAGTGAAAGCCATTGAAAAATATCTCCAATTTACTAAAATTTATAGGAGTAAATAATTTCTCGTTGGGTAAAAGAGAATATAGACAGAGTCGCATTACTTATTTCAGTTAGGAAATGTAAGGCTTACAATAAAAAGATATCTCTTCGGCTTTTATTACTTTGTTTACGACATTTCCCCCGTTTAGTAGCCTAATTTCTATTCCCAAACCGTTGTCATAAAACATAAATAATCGCAGGTAGTGAGTAAAATTGAATTTTTCTATGTATGTTTGCTACAAATATGTATATAAAAAACAATACTTTTATATCCTACGATGAAGCAAATGCCTTATTTCTAATTGACTAGAGGGCAATGGTAATCAAACCGCCACAATGCAAGAAGAATGTAGGTTGATTTGTTATTTATTATTTCACAGTAGTTGACTTTAAATATGCTTAAGATCTAGTTAAGGAACGCGTTCCGAGTTTAACATCACGACGAATGTTTACTATAGGTTATAAGCTAAAAATTTTCCTTTTTACATACATGATAAGAGTGCACACAAATTAAATGAGAATGTTAAAATAGTGAGACAAAACAGTATAAAATACGAAATGAGTATAAACAGGAGAGTGGAAGTTGCGCCCATTATAAAAAAGACGAGAAGTGCAAGATAAAGGTTGTATGGACATCCGATGAGGAGGGATGAATATAATTTCATCAAACGAGAATTAGGTATGAATGTCGATGGATATATAACTAGAGGGAAGCCGAAAAAGAGACGGTTGGACTGTGTGAAGTACGATACATGCATATAAAAGAAATAGCGCCACAGTTGACCAATGATGGGAGAGAATGGAAAAGAAAAACATGTTGTGCCGTCTTACAGTGGGATTAGGGCAGGAGAATGAACTAAATCTTTTTATTTAAAGCCACATCATTATCTCCAGCCGATATCCCACTTAAAGTGGGGTCGGCACAACATGTTACAAACGTGTTGTCACATGATTTGGCTACGTATTTTACGACCGGCCGCCTGCCTGACATCAACCTACCTTAGTCGCCTTTTACAACACCTCGGTAAGAAATGAGGGTGGTCTATTCTATGCAGCTGGATACCACACGGCATTTACCTTAGTCGCCTCTTACGACACCTCGGTAAGGAAGGAGGGTGGTCTATTCTAATCTACCACACGGCGACTTTATATTTAAAGCTACGTGACAAGATATAATTGTAAATTCGAGTTTTATGAAATAGTCTGTTCGTGTGGGCAGGAAAATTTCCAAATAAGTACATTAAAAGTATTTACAATATTAAATCTGATATTTTCACATTTATAATACATAGTTGGTGAAGTTGAAGTAAATAAAATTATTGGATTAATATGCTCTTCGCGTGCACACAAGGCTTAATATCAATCGATTTGATCCAACCCTGCATTTTACTGTTATGAAAACGTATTTATTAATAATTCAAAGAAATTTAGAAATGCGTGCTCTCTTTTTTTCCAATTTGTTAGGCGGTCGGTATGATTAAAGGGGCTCTTTTATATTGGTAAATGTATAAATACATAGATTCATAATCAGTATTGAGAAGTCTTTTACGTTGATGTATTATAAAATTCATGTGAAAATATTAAAGTACCTATATCGTTTTAAAATAAGGATTTTTTTTTGTTTATTGTTTTCGTATTTCTAAATATTCCTTAACCAATTTTAACGGGTTATATAATCGTTAATTTTACTTTAATCATTTCATGATTTGTTATGAATTAAATAAGTTTTTCACTGATTTCTTAAGCTCTTTAGACTTTCAAATATTTCATAGTCAACTTATCAAGTACAACAACTAAAAGTGGTAAAGATTTAATATATCACTATCAAAATTGCATATTGATAGTGTACAAAGCTTTTCTCATAATATCCAATTTAATCAAGCAAAGATAAAGACGGCGTCGCAGGCAGCGCTAGAGAGCATTGAAGAAATAATGCTTAATATATATAAAAATATATTAAGCTCGTTATTTTTTATTATTTAAACCTATGAAGTAAATATTTTTCGTACTCCCAATAGAAAATGTGAATTTTTAACACCATTTTTTTTTAATCTTATAAATAAAACATACAAGTTAATTTAAATATATAATAACTCTTAAATGTATGATGTTTCATTGCTCCTATTTCTGAGATATATGCGGAATAGTTTACAGCCTTAATTGTGGAGCTATATATAAGCTTATATTGTACCGAATTTCACAAGATAGTGTGTAGCTGAAAACGGTAAACTACCTTCCAAATTATATGTAAGTTTCCTGTTTTAGACGGAAAAACGAAATTTTTCAATCCTAAATGTTGTATGTGTATATAAGCTTTCATTTTACCAAATTTCATCAATATCGGTTCAGACGTTTACACGTTGACGCAGACGGGAATAAAATTAAAAAATATAAATTTATCACTCTATTTGCTCTAAATAGTTTTCTTTAAATATATTTCAAAATCCCCCATTATCATTTTTACACAAACAAATTAATAAAAAATTTACTATATTCATTAAAGTTTTTCAAATACGCTACACGATTGCTACAAAAGCTACGAGCATCTACGCGTCCTCGTTATTATTAAGTTAAAGAATTTCTCATTTACAATTCTTACGCTAATCACTTCCTTATTAAAGCTATCAGAAGATTAGCTAGCCCGCGTCTTATATTTCAGTGGGTGTGCCATAATCAGATTGCGGCACTCGTAGAGCTTCGTCGTAGACATCGGCCGCTCCCAACGAAATTCAACATAACCATACGTAACACCTATGAATGAATAAGGACGATGTGTAAAAGTTAACCTTCAAAGTTAGTGCTATTTCAGGATTCTTCACTTAAAGTATAAATTAATAACAATTGTTTGTAAGATTGTAATATGTTTTTTAAGAATAAAGATGTAACAAGCAATATAACAGAACTAACTACTTTGCTATAATCCGCACGGGTTAAGTGAATGCATGCAAAGCCAATGTGTATGAAGCAGGCAAAAGCTACGCACCTTATACATGCAGGACCAGCCACCACATGCACCCCAAGGCGCAATTCACCAGCAACAACGAACACAAAAGCAGCACACACACCCACCACCACAATCTCGACGATCGTTTCGCCCCGAAACCGAAGCATCATCAGGAGGATAGGCTTCACGACAAAAATCGTACTGCCAGTACGATTTTTGTCGTGAAGCCTATCCTCCTGTAATATGGAATTCCGCAAAGTAACGCCTGCTTCAATAAATCAAATAAAGATGTAGTTTTAAATAAACTCACCTTACTATTTCATTTTGCGCGCAAAGCGAAGACGCGCCATAGCTCCAGCGGGAGCAGACACAAAGACTGATTCACATATCGGTCCCGACGACGGGCTCACGTGGTGGCACTGCACTCGCTACCGGCACTGAGGTGAGAGGTCGGAGCGGGACGGTGGATCGCGCGCGTGTTGTTGTTGTGAGGGGAGGCCTCTGAGCGAGTGCCGATGAGGCGAGCGGGCGAGCCGGCGCGGCTGCGCGGTTCGCCCTCTTCCCGCGCTCGATACACCGGCCATGAAAATTTCAGCCGCTGTCAACCGATGCCGGCTGGCGGCACGCAGGTGCGCGACACCTGCCTAAAAGCTTCCTTTTTCTTTTTTTTTTTACATGAGGAAACCCGTCATGGGTGCTGCTTTCCGTGGGGGTGAAAGCAGTTATGCCGGACTCCTACCGGCTAAAACCTCATGGTGTTCCACCTTGCTGCTTGGGGACGAGGGCACAGGAATACTGAACGCATCACTTCTACACCCTCGTCAGCAGCGTACTCCTGCTAAATTTTTATTGAGCCTGGATAGACCCCTGCACTACAACCGACGCATTGGGAACACTTTAACGCGTCGGCCAACTCTAGGATGTTCTCCAGCCAGAGCGTCGAATCCCCCCCTATTCGACGCCCGGAGATCCTCATCAGGGTGGTAGCCGACGATCTTGGGCGCGTCGTCTTCTTCCTGCTCGCCTACGACGTATTGGGTTGGAAGAAGTTACCTCCCGAACCCTCTCCGCCGCCTCCTGTGAGATTACGCATTCACAGAAGTAGGCCATTGCAGCCCAAGACCTACTACTTTCCACCATAGATTTGATGAAAAGCCTAAAAGCTTCCTACAAACTTTAAACCTAAATGGATGATACTTTATACTGAAATATTACTGTGAGAATGCAGGTCTGCACCTACTTTTTACATAAGTTCATTATTCTCCTTCTTCAGTCGTTTGCTCACTGCTGAACATTGTGGTGGTCCAGATCCCTTCTATTATAAATAAGCTGGTACCACTTTTCCTGGTCAGCAGCACTGTGTACAGGTCTGCTCAGTCTGGTGTCTAGATGTTCAGAGACCTAATCCGTCCATCTTATCTACGAGCCCCTTGGATTTCTTGCCGTATACTCTCCCAGTGAACATGAGCTTCTCCAGGTTATCGCTGGGTTTTATCATATATATAGTTCATCATAATATAATCAAAACTTGATGTATTTACGTTAAAAAATATCCTGCAGGAATATTCTGTATTGATATTGATGGATGGATTTATTCAATTTTATTAAAAATAAGGTTCTTGTATCACTTTAGCAATTGATTAGATTATTTTATTATCATCTTTTAGTTTACTGATGTATATTTTACTTACCGCTGTGTAGTATTCGGCTGAGTAGAATAGACAACCTCATTTCTTAACGAGGTGTCGTAAAAGACGATTAAGGTAAGTTGACGTCAGGCAGGTAGGCGATCGTAAAATAACTAGTCTAAACATGGTACAACATGTACATTTTGTGCCGACCACACTTAGAATGTGATGAATGATGAATAATGACCAGGTGGACCGAAACATGTGGATAAGACATAACCTTCATGTTCATTTTGATTGCCACCTGTTGAGATACAGTGCTGTAATTTTCACAAATTGAGTCACAGTCGCAGTCTTTGTCATAACGCCGGATATATATATAAAGAACAACCAAAAAGGAAGTTACTTTATTGATGGTAAAATCAAGCCAAAAGGGTAATAAGCAACTTAAAGATAACCTTAACTTATAGATTAACTTATATCTAAGAATAAGTCCATTGACTTATCTTCGTCTTTCTTGCTATATGAGACACTTTGTTCTTGTGCATTTTATGTGGACATAATATTCGGTCTTAGGCTTAAATACGGCCTCCCATGCAGCAATTAAAAAACTTCAGGGAGCTGACATCTCTCAGCACTTACTCCTCACAGCAGCCACAATCACTGAGCGACATCGTAGCGTTTTCATTCAAACACTTCATACTCATCAGATAAGCGTCTTCTAATCGACCAGCTATGCACTAGATGATATTGTAATCTATGTTTGTTAACAATAGTAAATATAAAATTGTAATATTTATTTTTAAAAAGAGTGGCCGCCGAGTTTCTTGCTGGTTCTTCTCGGTTAGAGCGCATTTCCGAACCAGTTGTAGCTTCAATTTAATTTTAATTGGACGATTCAAAAGTGCTTGTAATAGGCCAATTTGAATAAAGACTTATTTGAATTTGAATTTGAATTTGACCTTAATACAGCTCATATTTCGATACAATATTTAAAAGCTGACTCAAACAGTTATGACCTACAAAATTGCGTAAACAATATATGCAAAACTATATGAGTTATTAAGCAAAATTTTGCACATTACAATTATTATCATGTGCACCAAAGAAATTGCGAGCGTTTTAATTATATCAAATAAGAGTATTAAATAAAAATGTTCACGCTCTCTTAATTCCTTATGAATAAATGTTATTCTATAATAATTACGTGGGTATTTAATAATTACTTCGGTCGCTTGCCGTTTACGCATTTAATTAATGAACTTACGTATTAACTATTTCGCTGCTGACGCGTTATTCCGCGTATAAATTTTATATACACATGAATTAATTAACTGCTAACATTAATCCAAACTACTCCAAGGGAGAATGTATTTGATGTGTCTGTGATTATTTAATTTGCGATATAGATTGATAGAGTATATTGTTTTGCTTTTTCATACCATGACGTCTTAAAGACGCACACTTTAAGTCGTTGCCGAATGAGCGTTCGGAATTCGTCCTAAGAACACGTGAGTAAAAGAGACAGAGTTATCTATAGTTCATATAACGTTATCCTTTTCAAACATTACGATCCCAATGCAATCAACACTTCATGGTACGATAACAAAGCGGTTCGGTTTAGGTACTGACTTTGAATTGAATCGTTATCTAAAAGTTCATGGTAGGCCTACAGATACTTACAATTCGCCAGTCTCTTCACGGTGAAGGTAAAAATGTTGTAACAAAACTTACATGCACTCTGCAAGTCTATTTAATACTCCAAATTGATAGGAGGTCTTGAGCCTGCAGTTAGTTAGGTTAGTTCTTTTCTTTAATTACTAATCATTCTCCTGCCCTTATCCCACTCTAAGTGGGGTCGGCACAACATGTTACAAACATGTTCTCACATGATTTAGCTACGAATTTTACGACCGGCCGCCTGCCTGACGTCAACTTACCTTAGTCGCCTTTTACGACACCTCGGTAAGAACTAAGGGTGGTCTATTCTATGCAGCCGGATACCACACGGCATTTACCTTGTCGCCTCTTACGACACCTCGGTAAGAACTGAGGGTGGTATATTTTATGCAGCCGGATACCACACGGCATTTACCTTAGTCGCCATTTACGACACCTCGGTAAGAACTGAGGGTGATCTATTCTATGCAGCCGGATACCACACGGCACATACCTTAGTCGCCTCTTACGACACCTCGGTGAGAAAGGAGGGTAGTCTATTCTATTCTGCCGGAAACCACACGGCGTTCTTTTCTTTACTTTTACCCATTAAAATCAAAAACAACATATTTTTTTAGTATTTTATTTCACAAAAAATATAAGAGGTTACGGGGAGAGGGGCACTGGTGAGAGCTACTTTACATTGCTATCAATATACGTACTCTATTTACAATAAATGTATAATATCGTATCGAGCATGCTTTATACGACAGTAGGTAACATGAACACTTTTTTCATCAAGAGTATTACAAATATCAGTTATGTATGCCCCAAAACATAAGGATATAAATAAAATATCATACAGGCATATTACATATTTAAAATGCAGTTCAAATCGCGTTTTTTTTTAAATAGCTACACAAAGAGTGTAAAGTGAATTAGCTAGTAAGTCTTTTATTACATATTATAAATACTTTTACAACTACTATTATTTTTTACAAATTTTGTCAACGCCTTTATATGGTTAGTTTGCAAATACAAAACATTACATATAATAAAAGTAAATCGAAATTCGGTTTGGAAACGTATTAAATTTTAAAGCTTCTAAATGTATTATACAAAGGGTAAACAGCACCTTGCTATTACATTTAAATATATCGCCTTTGGCTTAGTATTATTACTACAAAAATCTTAGCTTACGAGATTCTTATCTGTAAATACATCGATATATACAAATAGAGATAAACAATCACATTAAAGGTAGCTCAAAATATATAAATCACTTATATTAAAGGTGGCATTGAGAGCATGTTATTTACACAAATGTATACATATTAAATTAAAAATATTAACAATGAGTATATAACTCACATTTACTGAAATCAGATTTTATGGACATGTTCGCTGCATCGAACGTGAAAAAACTTCGCAAATCACTATATTAGAATTGTCATTATTATGTAATGGAACATCCGAAAGAATTAAAATAATCGTTTCGATTCGAAAATAAAATAAAAGTTCACTTTCAAAGTCACTTTTGAAAGAAACGATCATCTTATCAGTGACGTTAAAACATACAGTTATTAAATTTAGAGTAGGGAAGCCATAGGCAGGTCTGTAAGTTACAATGACACAATAAATATTGAGAAGGAGGTCACCCTCAAATATTTAGTCTTTGTCTAATCACGTATAAAAAACGGAGACAGGTAGATCACCCGCATTTGCTTTCTCTTTATTGTATATTTCACAATTTAGGCTGGCTACGCTACTCTTAGCCTATAAAGAGAAATAAAGATAAAGCGAATGCGGCTGATCTATCTGTCTCTCTTTTTTATATGTGATCAGACAGAGATGAAGGATACGAGTTGCATCTTCCCTCTCATTATTTGAGTCTAAGACTAATAACTCTATGAGTACACCTAGCTGCTCTAGCTGCTATGCCATTATATGATTTCTTTCTCACAATGAACATTCCCAGAGAGAGTGCACATTATCCAATCTTTCCGTATAACTGAGTAAAAGTAACGGTTTTTATAGGTATCAAAAAAACCCTGCTTCATTCCTCAAAAATATAAATGGAGAGCTAATATGTAGAGGACTTTATGTCGCAATCGGGAACCTACATATTGATACATTTATCTATAAATAACTTCACATAGATTTTGTTCTAGAAAGTCTGACCAGGTTTAATAAATATTCTAAGAGCAAATTATATCCAAATTTAAATTAACAGGCACGAGACGTTAACTAGTCCTAGTGGAACTAATGTATATTTATAAAAATACTAAAAATGTCCTTATAAACCGTAAGGTTAAAGAAACCCACGGTTGAAGGGTTCTATTTACACAGTAAATGAACAACAACATAATGAAGACATGTTGAGGAACGATCAAGTCCTTTTATTTCTAGCTTTTCCGTTAACAATGGGCTCTTCCTGCAGATTTTTCCGAGGTCTCAAAATGAAATTTAAGTTATACGCCGTGTTCACTGCGTAGTAGACATTTGCGTTGGCCGGTAACACCATTTCTGTAACAATTTTTAAAGTAATGTTACTTATGGGTCTTTAGTACTTAAAATATAATTTAAAATAAAGAATAATTTATTGTATCTTAGTTCGTTAGTAATTTATTTTAGCATGTTATTAGTACATATGTATATCTATAGCAACATGTATGATAAGTACATTAATTTATTTTAATTTAGAATAAAATAATATGAGAACTAACTCTGAAAAGTTCATTTAAAGCAAATAATTTCTTACGAGAAATACTTTTTTGCGTTGCCTTTACAATAAAATTAAACGTAATTAATAAGAAAAAATGGGAATCTTACCTTTATCGGGTAACACTTGGGCCAAAGTGTAAGCATCGGGATCACCATCGAGATTTAGTTTGAGCATTGCGTTGCGAATGACCTGTGGTGTCCGTTCGTTGTTGCTTAACATTATTGACTTGTACAGTACTACGCCTTCAGTTTCCACGCAATCCGATTCATATGTCACTCTTATTATGTAGAAATCTGGACCACTTCGTGAATTAACATGCGCAGGGCTCGTAGCCACCACTTTACCGTTGGGCTGCTTTGGACCGCTGTTCGCACTTGAAACTGAAATATCTAACGATGGCAAAGATGACGACGAGGACCCATGTGATAATCTGGTTGGTGAAATACGACGCTCTAAGCTGTCTCTCTTCCAGGCGTTACCTGCGCCATCTGTTTCGCAGTAAAACTGTGAACTATTACTAGAACTTGTACTTGCGATGGAATCATTTTTTCTATGACAGTGATTGTTGGTATCGTTGACTTTTTTGGGGCGTCGCTCTTTCGGTGGATTGGTGGCCGGTTCTATTTGACATGATAATTTATACGCCTCTCTATCGTCAAGCACTATCACGGAGTCGAACCATCTGTCAAACATCGGATCGGTAGGTAAGTGATAAGCGTTGGCGGCACCTTGTAATAGTTTAATCTGGGCTAGCACTTCGAACTCCTTCCTTCTCTTGTCGAAGTTTATTAAACCATCGGCTACGGTATCGGGTATGGCAGTGTCGATCATAGTGAGATCTGTTAAAAAGGTGCCCAAATATGGAATCGTACCGTGACTGACACCTGGCGATCCGCGCTCATGGAGCAATTTTTGCAACTGCCGGTCATTTTCGCCGACAGTATCAGCAAATTTCGCCGTACCCTCCCTCATTAAAAGCTCCCGCTGAGCCCAACGATTGTTGTCTTCGCTGAAAATCCTCGCCAACTCTTCATACAATTCAGCCTTCTCTTTTGATAAAAGAGCCCAAGTTTTCCTTAACCTATATACTGGATTACTCTGTAATCCAGAAATTATGGCTTTTAACGATGAGAAGTTTTTCAAAACTCTCAATTCACGAGCTATGTCCAGCCACGCGGCGAGTATGTCGGACCTATCGATCGGTCTCAAGTTAGGTTCGACGAGAACCGTCGAGATGACTCGGAAGGATACCGCGTTGAACTGGTTGACGGTGGCTATGACAGTAGCGGCGTCGTGGGACCGGTCCTTGTCTCTTCGAGACCAGATGGCACCGAGGCATTGGTGGGGGATGAGCTTCTTGAAGAGCTCCATGTCCATGCGCGTGAGTTGCTCGGCGAAGTGTCGGTGGGGCACGTGCGGCAGGCGGTAGGCGCTGGTGTGGTGCGCCGGGACGCGCATGCCGGCCGCGAGGCACACGCCGCTGCCGCCAATAGTGCCGTTTCGTTCCGCACTAAATAAAGCTAGCTTTTGCAACACCTAAAACATAAAATACATATTGTTTCTATTTATTTAAGCCGTGCGGTATCCGGCAGAATAGAATAGACCACCCTCCTTTCTTACCGAGGTGTCGTAAGAGGCGACTAAGGTAAATGCCGTGTGGTATCCGGCTGCATAGTATAGACCACCCTCATTTCTTACCGAGGTGTCGTAAGAGGCGACTAAGGTAAATGCCGTGTGGTATCCGGCTGCATAGAATAGACCACCCTCATTTTTTACCGAGGTGTCGTAAAAGTCGACTTAGGTAAGTTGACGTCAGGCAGGCGGCCGGTCGTAAAATACGTAGACAACATTTTTGTAACATGTTGTGCCGACCCACTTTGAGTGGGATAATGGCAGGAGAATGATGATTGTTTCTATTTATTTAGTTTCGGACAATTATTGTTCTCCTGCCCTTATCTCACTCTACGCGGGGTTGGAACAACATGTTATAAACATGTTGTTACATATTTTGGCTAGGTATTTTACGACCGGCCGCCTGCCTAAAGTCAACTTACCTTAGTCGCCCTTCACGATACCTCGGTAAGATATGAGAGTGGTCTATTCTATTCAGCCAGATACCACAACGGCCGGTCAACTTACCTTATTCGCCTTTTACGACACCTCGGTAAGTAATGAGGGTGGTCTATTCTACTCTGCCACATAGATTCGAACAATTGAAAGAAATTTTAATTCCAACGCATTTATAAATAAAGTTATTATCAAATTGCAATCGTAATTATGCGGGATGTAAGTTTAGTGTCACCAATTTTATTTATTGGAAAACGTAATAATATCTGGGTGTGAAATTTGGCGGTTCTGAAATGTTAAGGTCTCGGTTCGAGTCCAGATGTCTCCTATCCGATCATTTTTATCCTTTTTTCCTGTTACTTAAGTCTTTAAAACTATTATTGGGAGTCCTTTATCGAGGCATCTATAGTAACCGGCAATAAATAATGCACATCGAGGCTTAGAGAGAGAAATCGGCTAGACTCTGCTTCATAGAGCTTCGTCTCTTCCGCACAGACTGACGAACCAGTGTGTGACAGTGACAGCGTTGCCGGCTATTTCGTTGTAAACATCTATGTGCATTATTTAATGCCGGGTGCTATAGTTCGTTTCCAGGTACTTATATGTATATAAGAAGAACATGCATAAAGCTAAGACACAAAATAGAAAGTCAAGCAACCTTCGAGTGTAGCTCAGAGCCAGGCAGGTGGAGCTGTGTGAAGGCGAGAAGCTGCTGCAGTGCGGGGTGGTGCGGGGGCTGCCGAAAGTCCTCCGGATAGGTATCCAACCAAACGTGGAGACATGCCACCAGAGTCCTACAACAACCACAAGCAAGAACAGTGGTATATTACTTAAATAATTTAATTATACGGATTTGGAATAATTTCAATATACGCAGAAATTCGTTATAGTATCAGGTTTAAAAATTTCTAGAATCGTGATTAAGTATTTTGAATGTCTTCGAGATATTAAGAGTTCTTAGCTACCTCCATTATTAAACGCTTAATAATATTTTTCCATAGGAGTCGATTAATATCGTTCAGTAAACTACTGAACAAATAAATGGCGCTGCAAGGAGTAATAGTAAATCGACAATGCGCTAAAAGGATACTTCTTAGAGACATTAATATGTGAATAAATTTGATATTTGTATCTTTCGAGCGAAATTTCATTTCTCCTATCGGCTTAAGTGCATTCAATCATAACATTATAAAGGATACTTGAATAGTTCTTACGCAATATATGTATAGACAAAATCCCAGATATTATATTTCTTAATTGATCACTTATGCTTGTCTAATAGCTATACAAATTTTAGTTTTTATTTATACTGCCACAAATTGTAGTCTACTAAGAGAATAGTTTATCACGGATTAAAACAAAATAATATCATGGATCACCAAAGTGTCATCTGATTCTAAAAACGATCTATTAAAAGAATAACTTTCAAAGCACATTGTAATATAATGTATTCTTATAATTTTTCCTAACGATATTCATTGGTCACTGCATATAAAAGCCAGCATTAAGAAGATGTGTAGGACAGATAAAAGTGCATTTATATAAAGATACTAACTTTCTATGTTGCTGCGAGGTATCCATAATCGTGGGGAGCACATCTTCCGCCGCCAAGGCCTCATACCGACGCAATAGAAGGTCCAGCACTCGACTGCACTCCGCGAAGGAACTGGAAGGAACATAAATAAGAAGAAATTACAACTGTACAAGTTGTACGGATGTTATATAGAGTAGAGGATCCATTGTAAATCCCGTATAAATAGTGGAATGAAATCACTTCTAGCGATACGTATAATGTTCTTTTATACGGGAAAAAAAATGAGCTGTGATAGCCCAGCGGTGAAACCGTGCGACTCTTTCGAGGGGAACACGAGTTCAAACCCGGGCAGGCACCAATGAGTTTTTCTATTAAAAACTCATGTGCAATTTATCACACGCTTTTCGGTGAAGGAAAACATCGCGAGGAAACCTGCATATCTCTAGAGAATTCTGGAGATATGTGTAACCTACCAATCCGCATTGGAGCAGCGTGGTAGGTCTTAGCTCCAACCCTTCTCTCCAAAAACCGGAGAGAGGAGGCCTATTCCCAGCAGTGGGATTGTAACAGGCCGCTACTTTATACGGGAAATTACGGTTTTCATATTGGGTTTGCCCATAAGTTTTGAACCCATGCGGGGATTTTTTATAATATTTTATATTCTATACAGTTTTATCGGTTACTGTGATATGAAGGGGAAAACCAAACATTTATATATACACTTTATGACCTAATATGTATATACTCGTATACTTGTACTTACTGTATTAGTTCAAGATAACAGCGTATATTTTTTGCGTTTGCAAATACCCAGTGCCGTTCACTTCCATATCGATAAGCATAGGTTATCGACTTGTATTAACATATAGAGCAATTTTTCTTTACTTTAATATATAAGAAGCTGGTGTTGTCTCACGGTTAAAGCACATGATCCTTATCAATCGCGCTGTTTAAAACTCGGCCAAAATTCTGAGAACTTCTTACGTGCTTTATTATAAGAATATGTTAAGAATAAGAATATGTTATACCAATAAAAATTTTATACATGAATAACTTGCACATCAGCATTGAAGCAGCAATTTAAGTGTACCCTCCACAATCTTCCAAATTATTCTCCCAAAAGCGGGACAATGGTTACTTCATTTAGAATATCGCAATCGACTTTTGCAGCCTGTTAGGTTAAAAGAGTGAACCCATGATCAACTAATACCCAAAATGAAAGATACAAAGGTATACCTAATAAATATTCCCATATAAAATTTTCTTAAGTTTTCCAAAGTAAGAGCAAAGAATGGATTTTTTATATGGACGGAGATGAAGAGAATTTCAGTTGTTTTAACTCGGCAATGTAGTCAACGCAAACTAATTCAATCAATTGCATTTGTGAATTACAAACATTTCACATTGCGGTTTTGACTTAATCTTTGAATCTATATGAGTTAAGTGTAGTTCTTTGTAGCAACTTAATTTTTGCGCACCAACCCGTACTTTTCCTATGATCCTCATCACATCAAAGGTTGTCTGAAAGAAATCGCTAAATGCGACAAGACCGCCTGTGCACGTTACTGTGTATACAAATGTTACGTACAAGTAATTTTTCTTTGTGTTTAATAAAGAATAAAAATAAATAAATCAGGATGCATTATGATTTGAATTTTCGTAGATTAATTTTGAAAACTTAATAAATATATACCGGTACGTGGCAAGGAAGACGTTGACGTAAGTTGACTCGAGTTCGCCATCGTCCGTGGCCAATGCGTCGACGAGCCTCTCGACGGTACCAGCCTTTACAAATCGCACGCGCACCGTCTCCCACTCTAAATGTGAGATCTCGTCGTCCGACTCCTGAACATAAGGAAACGGTACATCATTACATTTTCCATGAGAACTAATATTCATCATCATCCTCCTCCTGCCCTTATCGCACAACGTGGGGGTGGGGTCGGCACAACGTGTAATTATACAAACATGTTGTCGCATGATTTGGCTACGTATTTTACGACCGGCCGCCTGCCTGACGTCAACTTACATTAGTCGTATTTTACGACTCCTCGGTCAGAAAGAGGGTGGGCTATTCTACTCAACCCGATACCACACGGTGGGTCAACGTACCTTAGTCGCCTTTTACACCTTGGTAAGAAATGAGAGTGATCTATTCTACTCTGACACATAGTCCAGATACCATAGATACCATATATAGATACAATGGTCAGTAGTGAGTACACGACTCAAGGAGAAGGAGTAAACATATTTATTGTCAATTCTAGATTGGTTACTGTACACAAGATATATTTAATTTATTTAACAAATGATAATTTCACTTTAAAACAAATAGCAAATTCAAATGAAATTTCCCACACACACGGATGTCTGATAGAGATGTCTTATGAAGATTAGTTTATTCATTACTTACAAAAAAAAGAACAACTTTACAAAATTTATATAACTGATGTTACCCGCGTTCGCGCCAACTTCGACGTTTAAATACACTCAATTGTGCTGATTTCGTCAATTTTGGTCCAGCGTATTTGCTGTAAAAGCGTAACAGACAGACAGACTTTTATATTTAATAAAATAAATCTCATCTGCATTTAGTGTTTTTTTTTTCGTTTAGTTTATCGATACTAACGATATATTAAGATATTCCGATCCGATGTATAACCTATATAACTGTAAAGTTTCATCCAAATCCGTCCAATAGTTTTACGTGAAAGCGTAACAAACATCCATCCATACTCACAAACTTTCGCATTTATAATATTAGTAGGAAGTAGGATAGTAGGACATTAGCAATATGCACAAACCTATCTCGTTTTTATAGTGTTAAGTAACGTTTGTTAGTAAATTGTTAAGAAAATTAAACAAAAAATTATGTACACTAAATTCAATATTGCAAACAGCTAAATTTGTTTTTCTTAAAGTCTTAGGGTTTATTCGTATAAGATTCCAAGTATATGGCTGAAATTGTAATGATTCAACTATACGGCAAACAATTCATTTTTATGACTTTGAAATGTCATTCGTTTATGCGCTAATAAAAAGATGTTTTGAACAATCACTACATAGTCTCCATGTGTAAAAGAGAAACTATTTTCGCGTGTTACGATTATTTAATATTTACTAATAGATCTACAAGATAATAATGTATGTACCGCTTTTTATGGTATAACTCAAATGTTGTAAACACATGTAGACCAAATTAATATTATATCTTGGTTCAAAAACCTTTAATAAAACTTAAAACTTGTAACTACATATTACATAGTTTTTTAATATACGTGCAATATGTACAAAATACACATTGCACGTATATTTGTCATATTCCTCTAATTATTTGTTGAAATTAATTCGAAATTGAATACTCTTTACTCTCATTAATTACGTTAGTATACTTTGTTTGAAAGCTAAGGATGGGTAGATGTTTTCTGCAAACAAGGTAGCTTGTTTTGAAATATAAAATGTCAATGGAACTTGGAAATGGCAACATTAGTTGTATTCTTTTAAACAAAACTGAAACGTTCGGTTACATACATTCGTTTTTAAACACTTTTTAGTAAAAGTTTTTTTTTGTTTACCAACAGAAACACATTTTTTTTATTTGTTAGGATAACCAACAAGACTTACATTTTTAATACTACAAAATACTCTACAAGCTGCTTAATTAAATCTAGTCTTAATTATAGGTCACCACGGCATGTGATAGGGACACGTACATTTTTTGACTATATTATAAAATAAAAGATATATATTATATTATATTAATAATACCCATTTAATATTGTTTTTATAAACAAATATCTATCATCTAAATATTTCTTATTGTTCTTTCAATTGGATTAGTAAGCTGTTATACTAACTGGTTTTTAAAATTATTCAACCCTAGAATTTTATTATGTACTTTTATCGGTCATAGAATACCTTACATAATATAAAGATTCTAGTGTGGTGGCAATCCTGAAAGCAGCAGCTCGTGCATTGTCATGGAGAATGGACCAGTATGTAGAATTTCAGCTCAATCGGACACCGGAAATTGGGTCAAATTTAACTTCTACCTTCACATACACGGCAAGTTAAATAAAAACGTAATACACTTCCACTTTCCAATGGAATACAAATTGTAATGATAATGAGATAATACCTACTTTTTTCAAATAAACATTAATCTACACATTAGATTTTTTATTCCAGACCAGATCAACGTACGTGTGACTTTGCTAAACATTTCCAAGGATTTTTATTGTTTCATAGTAAAATACCAATAATATTCCCATTGTTCTGTGAAAATAATTAGTTTCGGAGATAACAGAAGTAAAGTTTATATACAGTACAAGCCACAGTATATTTTAGTTGCAAGTACTTGTTTGTTATATACGTTTGTGTGTAGGTAGTCATGAATGCAAACAATGTTATCAAACATTGCGATTAGTGATTCATCAAATCACTTCAACCGTATTATAGAATTGAGCGTAAAGTGGTTTTAAACCGCTGTTTTTTCCGTTTGTTAAAGCAAATACCTACAGATATTTTACAATTACAAAAAACAAAAGGCTATAATGAAAAAGAAATAATTTTTATGATAAACCTTAAATATTATTATAACAATATTTAAGTTTTATTAAAAGGTTATCGGTCACAGTATCTAACATCTGAAGATATTTGCCGATATGAATTTGATAATCTGAGATTCGCATTTGATATTTAATTCCAGCGCAGTCTGTCCAAAATATAAGACTTACATACAAAATTTCGTTTAATAAAGTCTACTTAGATCAGGGATCGCCAAGCTTTTAAGACTAAAGTTTCATAAATGAAACTGTACAAAATTTTCCAACTTTTAAAAGTCTAAAAATGGTATTGATAAAAATGTAGTTTGAAAATGATAAATCTACATCATATTATATGTATATTTCATTTTTGATTCAGATCAATTGAACTTAAGAAATAATATTTATTCATAAATATTACACAATTATAAACACAAGTATTTTTATAATAAAACATATTTTAGTATTCTGGCAACGATGGGGCCATAGTCCGTGCATGCTTTTCAAAAGAAGGGGTTTTTAATGATTTTTCTTATGTGTAAAGAACTGAAGAGCCGCAACTTTATCTCAATAGACCTGCAGGTTAAGGCGAAGGCCTTAGTCGCGAATTTTCTAAATTAGTTTATGACCGTTTATTAAATGGCAGCCCTTAAATGTTTACCAAGCGTGGTTTGTTTAATACACAGCTCCACGAAATAGACAAAGTTACGGTTAATATTATTAGTAATGGATAACTATTTAAATATTATACATAAGTATTAAGTTATTACCACCGTGTGGAATCCGGCTGAGTAGAATAGACCACCCTCTTTCTTACTGAGGTGCTAAGGCAAAAATACGACTAAGGTAAGTTGACGTCAGATAGACGTTCGGTCGTAAAATCCGTAGCCAAATAACTTAAAGTGGGATAAGGTCAGGAGGATGATTAAGTATTAAGTTATTAATACATGCTTACACTAGAAGCGCTGCGTGTAGGGCGGTGGTAGCGCACCTTCTTGAGATAGACCGTGTAGATCGCGCCGTCCACGCGCTCCTCACCCCACAACCGCCATGTCGGCTGCTGGAACATACCACCAGTTGATCAATACCAATTTAATGACCATTTTTTTAAGATTACAAATTCAAATTCAAATTTTAAATTCAAAATATTCTTCATTCAAGTTATGTACTTTGTTTTTATTCTATTTTCGAATACAAAGCGGGGATTTTTAAATCTTGCATTATCCAAGTAAATAAGCATCAATTGTACCTAAACTCATCAATATATTTTTTTTAACATATAGGGCACACGGAGGTCCTTAAAAGTTAGTAACTTAATACTTGTATTGTGGGTGACAGAAGACTGGTGAATATATACTGGTACAATTTTAGATATTATTATTAGATTTAGATATTTAATTTTTAAATATCTAAATCTAATATAATCTATCTAAATATATGTATACCCCGATTTACAGAACCAACATTTTTTTATTAGAAAATTTTTGCCCTGGGCGGGAATCGAACCCGCAACCCGCGGAACTGAAGGCAAGGTCCCTGCTAACTGCGAAGGGGAACAGAAAGACAGACTTTCGCATTTGTAAACTTAATATGAAAAAAAATATTTGATACAGATTCACCCTTTAAACGGCGTCTCTTATGTAAAAAGCAACAACGTTTAATTGAAGATTTTTATGATTTTTGTACCTTTGGAGTGACTTAAATATATCATCAAACATTCATTCATATCTAGCTCATTCGATTATTTATCGTGCGGAGTATGTAAAGATATCCGACATTTCTTAATGAAATGTGTTCAAAATGATCAGAGGATAGAAGCGTTTGATAACCTCTGTAAATAAAATGGATATTGACGTTATAAATAGCATTTTAGCTGATTTTAATTCTGATCGAGCTAAAATAATATATATTTTTTCCATAAATAGTTTTAAAATATAGATAGATTATAAAGAAAAAAATAATTGTATAGATTTAAGTATAGGACTGACATGTACTATTAGTAAAAGTCCTCAAAAATAAATCTATCCATATCATCCAAGGTGACACTTGATTAATTGAATTGATATTCAATTATTTAAACAGGTGGTACCTTAATTTAAAAAGAAATCATCATACACTAGCGCAAACAATCTATTTAAAGACTAATTAATAACATCCTCATAATGGGAATTGGTATAATGCACACACACATAAAATTTACACACAAATATAATGCTTACATAATCGTCATCGGTGGCCCTAGGGAACAATACCGGCTCGGCCTTACTGATGCCGCAAATTCTCCACATATCCCATGTCGTCGACGTCACGCTAACGAGACGTCACAGTACCGCACTCAGCTCAGCTGATCGTGAGCATAGCTCGCACTTTCACTATCACACACAATCCGGAACAAATGTTCATGCAAATACAATTATAATTGGATCAAATGCTCGCAAAAGAACCATGAGCGAGCGAACGAACGCGCGTGACTCGGGAGAAATCGTACTAACACGGCACACTTGCTTAAGTTATCCGGCACAACTTGTTTCTACGATTTATATTTTCCACTAAACTTTAACCCACTGCACAGATTGACCACTTCACTGTGTCAAAGGATTTTATAAAACTTTCTCTCGCATTAATTAAAGGCACGTGTTAATACTATAGAATCTTTTTTTGAAGTTAATTGTCCGGGTCGCACAACAAATTTTCACTGTACATTACAAAATCATGATTTGCATATTACACGGATGACGCGTATGAAGTAAATAGCGCAAAAAATCATATGTTCAAATAAAACTGTTACGGCAGGCGTATACTACGTTAATGCACTACTAAATTTGGCCGTATATTTCAAAAATAGATATTTAATTTACGTTAACTAGATCGTGTGAAGATGGCGCGCCGCGAACGGCGTGGACGCAGCTACTGACTCTCTCGTGGAGGCAAAGAGAGATCGCGTGAAAAACTCCAATAGACCATATGAATGACGCCTGTATTCACTACAGTATCATAAAACACAACACAAATAAACCTAGCTAGTGTGCGCATGTGAATCGTCATTCAACTACTTAGATCATAGTAATGAAATTGTAGGTAGGCACACACATTTTTATGGATATACGGCAAACACTACAGGTAGGTCAACTGCTTTAACTTTCAAAATCGACTAATAAAATGGTACGACTTTATGACTTTTTTATTAATTATAAATAATTTTTAATTTAAAAATTGTTATTTCTTTTTTTATTATTGTCGTAAATTTGAATAATTTGACAACGATTATAAATTTATTGTCAGTTTACGAACAATCGGTAAAAAACTTTTAACAACAATTATAAGTTTCCTCTTTATATCCAATAGGGACAGATTCTAATAAAATCCAATGTGTGTGAACGGCTTAGGACGACGTTTCGTAGCGCCATATATACTGTTATGCGAACAGATTTAATATCAAAACAATTAAAAATATTTTATCTTTTATATTATATTAGTGACAACCGCGACTTCGTGCGTTTCGATTTAAGCATATTAAAGGAGACGGCCAGAATTCCATACACCTTTGGGCCAAGACGGTACAGCGATAATTTTTATGTTATTAAGTAGAAATATATTTGTTAACTTAATATCAATTATTTTTTTATTCGATTTCTATGGGGGAACTATAAAAAAAAAGATTTGTGGTTTGAGGTTATGTTACATTTTTAGGAGCTTACTTCCATAATAACATATTAAAAATGTTAGGATTATTGATAAAAATATAACAATAAGGTATTGAAATAAAAGATTATTTTATTTTTGCATAAGAATAATGTTATTAACAGCGATTGTAATGTCATAATTCTTTTTTTTACTAAAAAACCATAAGGTCCTGAAATCTTTGATTTCTAATTAATTGGATATTATACCTTAACTAAATAAAAAATGCTTTTTGGTTTATTATATGTTTAAAATGTTACGTAAAACCATAAAACTAACCAAAAGTATCGATGTGAGTAAGTATCGATGCTATGAGGGTATCGGAACATCCCTAAATATGACAGTTGACAATAACGTTACATTCCGTTTAAGGATTCAACTATTATAATACCATTATAAATATGATTTTGAAATAATTTTTCTAGCACATTCCGGTTGATAGTTTATAATATTTATAGTGATATTTAATGAGGAGAAAATTCTTAATTTTTTGATGTGTGTGGGGTTTATGTTGCAGTTAGGCCTAATTTTGGCACTCTCCTTTAGATTATATAAGGTTTTTCCTTTTCCCAAAGGAATATCTGCATTCTTTTCTTAATTTTTTGATCATGTTAAACCGGTATGTAAGCTTTAATTCTACGCAATTTCATCACTATTGGTGTAATGGTTTAACAGTGAAAGCGTAAAATGCAACAGACTTCGCATTATAAATTCGCATATTAGTATAGATATAATACATATTTGAATATAATATGACGTCTAATATAAAAATGAATGTTTGTCTGTACGTCCTTTATAGACTCCGAAACGGCTGGAGTGATTTTAATAAAATTTTCAGACAATCTTAACAATAACCCAGCGGATGATCCAGATGATAATGATGATATAAAGTTTGGTGGTTTTAAAAATCTAGGATTTTTATTTAAACTGTTGAGTTCTCTTTCGAGAGGAACTTGAAACCAGACAAAGCCACAGCAACGCGTGGCTGGACAGCTAGTATTTTTATAAAAAGCTATGAATGTTTGATGAAAGGTGTTATAACATAGTCTATACTAGAATCGTAATATAATCAGAAGTAAACCAATAACACAGTTTAAAGTATGTTATTTTATTTATACTAATAAATTCGAGCATTATTATCTAACTTCTGATGATGTAACTGGTATTACGTTGATATCTACATAAATATAATATAATGTATGTACTAAATTATTAAATTTATACAACGTTAGTTTTTTACTTAAAACATAATATTGCGACTAGCCAGTATAGGAGTTATTAATGGGATGGTTTTTACATTATAATAAAATTCTTCAGTTATAAACTTAATTGAAAATATTTAGTTTCTATAATTTTTCATAATTATTTAAATTATGTGCAAATTTTATCGTAAAAGAGAGTTCAATTATTTACTTCACTGAACTACTGGTCGTTTAGTCTTTCATTTATTGATCGATTGCCCTTCAGGTCACGGCCTAGAATACTAAAGTGCATTGAAAGACTATTTGCTACACAGTTAACGATATTAAAGTTCAATATTAAGTGCTCCTGTACCTGCCCTGACTATAAAAGAATGGAGCAGATTTGCGCTATTATTCAATGGTTATATCAGATTTATGACAATACCTATTCACCAATTCCATAAGTATAAAAAGTTCCAACTTATATATGAAGTATGTGTACTTTGTATTCAATCTTCCCAAATGTTGACTAAACTATAACAAAAATTGCATGCGTTCGCTGGTTTCAGTAAGCTATACATATTAAAAAACAAAGTCCTCAAAAGCTGTTTGTGATCGATTTTCTTAAAATCTACTGAACGGATTTTTGAACGGTTTTAACTAAAACATAGTTTAATTTTTTACGAAGTTGTGATAGTCTAGCAGTGAGACCGTGCGACTCTTTCGAGGGGAACACGAGTTCAAACCCGGGCAGGCAACAATGAGTTTTTCTATTAAAAACTTATGTGTCTAATTGATAATTGCAATTTATCACACGCTTTTCGGTGAAGGAAAACATCGTGAGGAAACCTGCATATCCCTAGAGAATTCTGAAGATATGTGTAACCTACCAATCCGCATTGGAGCAGCGTGGTAGGTCTTAGCTCTAACCCTTCTCTCTAGAAATGGAGAGAGGAGGTCTATTCCCAGCAGTGGGATTGTAACAGGCCGCTACTTTACTTACTACTTACTACTATAGTTTAATTTCTTAGGAACGGTTAGGTTAAGCTTTATTCCCCGGAAAACCTAAATCGATTTTGATGGAACTTTCATTGAGGAGGTTGTGAAACAATATAGAGGCTACTTTTTATCCTAGAAATCCAGAGTCGGAATTTGCGCGGGCTAGTTAGGACATAATAACAAGAAATTATTGCATCATAGCAACAAAATGGTATTGACTTATTGGTTAATATAATAAAACTCTCATGTAACCTTTTTTTTCTAATATTTTTTCTTGTCTAGTGGCAATTTATAAATAGCATTTGATGTATTAAGATTTAAACTTTAGGGCGGGAGCGGTATTTTTTTTATTATTGTTTATGTACCACGATAAAAAAAATTGTCAAACATTATTAATAAATAAAAGTGTACAAATATATTATAATAGTATATTATAATAGTCCACGCTAAGATTAAGGATTATATTTATTTTAAAACTGTTATATTCTAAGTAATATAAGCAAATAAATGGTTGAATTTGCATAGTTAATAAGAACTTTCACTAAATTATCTTGACTCGCCTCATTTGGATGAGACTAAAAAACCGGATACAATTTTTTGCAAAACCGTGTCATTATTCAAAATTTTTAAATAATATCTTCAACTTACTTAGATACTTCTTAGGTTGGTTCTCAGGTAGCTTCTTACTTACTTAGGTACTTCAAAGTATTTTTTATTTAAGCAAATATTTTAATAAAATTATTATTAGTAATGAGGAATTTTACGTTAGAGGGGTTTTCCGAATTTAAGTTTAATAAACGTAGTGTATTTAATTAATTATAATTTTAAAATGTGTTTTTAGCCGAATAAATATACATATTTAAACTATGGAACATTCTACCCCGTTATATCCGAGATTCTGAATCGCTTGCAATTTTTTAAAGTTTACGAGTATATAGTTATTAGTTACGATTGTAGTCCCTACTTCTTAGTAGTTTATCATCTTTATTTATATGCATACATTTTTATATATAGTGGGACTGGGCCGTTGGCGCAGTGGGTAAGTGACCCTGCCTTCAGAGGGCCAACATTTTCTATAAAAAATTTGTTGGATCTTCGAGCCTGGGTTTATATTTGGCTTTAACTATGTATTTAAAATTAGATATTTAGTATATTTACCAGTTGTCCGTTACCCATAACACATGTATTAAGTTACTTACTTTGGGGACGGACGACCTTGTGTAAGTGTCCCATATATTTATTTTTATTTATTTATTTATTTACTAATCAATTGGGGTCATCTGCACCGTACTACATTCTTTTACTATGATTCAGTTCACCTTTTGTCTGTAAGAAATTGCTTACAGCAACAATACCGCCTTTATACAGTGTAGGTTACCTTATAACTATTGAATAAGATGTTATTTTGTACAAAAAAATTATTAAACACCATATCGAACCGGATATTTGTTTGCGAACGCATCGGTAAAAAGATTTAATATAATAACAACCAAATTATATTTTTACGTCTTAGTGCATAATCTCATTAGTATTCTTTTGTGTTTTCGTTGGAAGTGGATTATTTGTGAGACGCTTGTTACCCGCCTCGTTTATGTAAATGGCTCTGTAAGGTCGTACGGGTGCCGATATCACAACGAACTGCTTTGTATATGATACCTAAATATTTCAAGTACTCTGACTTCTTTTATTGTCTACTATTTTTAAAATACTTCTTTTACTGGCCTTTTTTTTACTTAGATTGCCCCGTTGGCGCAGTTGGCTTTGACCCTGCCATCAGCTCTGCGTGTAGTGGGTTGGATTCCCGCCGAGGGCCTCAAATTTCTATAAAAAATTTGTTGGTTCTTCGAGCCCGGTTGTATATTTATTAATATTATTTTATAGTATTTAAAATTATATTATGTATATATTTACTAGTAATCTGTCACCCATAACACAATTATTAAGTTGCTTACTTTGGGGATGGACGATCATGTGTAAGTGTCCCATATATTTATTATTTATTTACTATGTAAGCTATTAAACAAGCTTTTATATACACATCGGATACGCATTGATTGAATGGACAAAATCGATTTACCGATTTATCTCCCGTCTAAATAATTGTTGTTGCCCTTTTTAAAGTATAATCTATACTTATTATGAAACAAAGTCCCAAAAAGCTGTCTGTCTGTATGTAATCGATTTTCTCAAGATCTACTGAACGGATCTTTGTACGGTTTTCACCAAAAGACTGTGCAATACTTCCGGATGGTTAAGGTACATATCGGTATTAATACAGTATAGTATCGGTAATAATACATATCGGTATTATGTAAATTGTGTCGAAGAGATCGAGCAGTTGTTAAAAAACTTGCTTGCTGGGTGCTTTAGTCGCATGCGTATAAACCAGCGCATGCGCTTACCAGCAGAGATACGCTAAAGTAATGTACTAGAGAATTGTAGATCTTTAAAACTACTCCAAAAAGGTCCGCGATAGCATGTCTCTCTGTTATAGTTAACTCACAATAACTACTTTTATGTCTAAAATTTTAATTCTAGAAAAAAATTGTGACACGCAGATTTCCACGCGGGCGAAGCTGCTGGCACAGCTAGTTCTTAATATAACATTAAGTCATAACCAACGTCGTAAATTAGCTAAATCCACGCATTGTTAACATTTATATAATCCTCAATAGTAGTATAGTAAGGATTTCTGTATCAGCCTCCTTTGGATATATATTTTTAATTGCTGTAATAGCTAAAATTGATTGTTGACTTTTATTATATAATCTGTACATTACAATGTACCTGTGTCATATATTTAATAATAGTAATTATATCATAATTATTATTAGTAAGTAGGCTAGCTGTTATACTTAGTTCAGCAGCCTACGCTGTTCGAAAGATAAGACAATTTACAGATGTCGAAACAGCGAAACTTGTTTATTTTGCTTACTTCCATAGCATTATGTCTTATGGAATATTGCTGTGGGGTAAATGCGCGGATAGTGAAAAAATTTTCGTATTACAAAAAAGAGCCATACGTGGCATCTACAATTTAGGACCGCGTGATTCCCTGCGAGAGAAGTTTAAGGAAACAGGTATTCTAACATTTGCTTCACAGTATATTTTAAATAACGTAATTTTTGTATATAAAAATATAAAGAATTATAAAACGATAGGTGATGTATATAATAGACAAAGTAGGAACCGACATAAGCTTGCGACTCCTGCTTTGCGCCTAGCAAAAGTACGTAAATCGTTTGTGGGTTTGGGTATAAGATTCTTTAATAAAATTCCGAAATCAATTTTGGTCATGCCATTACAGCAGTTTAAAAACACTGTTAAAAAGAGGCTTATACAGAAAGCCTACTATACTGTTGAAGATTACTTAGATGATAAGGATGTGTGGATATAGGTGCACTTTTACCCTGTACAAGACAGTAATAAATAAATGTAACTAGTTCTAAGATTTATATTTTAAAAAGAGCAACCGCCGAGTTTCTTGCTGGCTCTTCTCGGTAGGAACAGCTTTCCGAACCAGCAGTAAAGTTGACGATTCAAAAGCACTTGTTTACAAGTTTACTTGAATAAATAATATTTTGATTTTTTGATTTTATATTGTTTACTGTATTTTTTGTTTGTTTAGCCTATAAACTAAAATGTTGGAGTACCAATAAATAAATAAATAAATAAATAAATAAATAAATAAATAAATAAAAATATATGTGAGAGAATAGAATAGAAACTTTAGTCCTATAAATAAATAAAACATTTAAAATTCGTTACATACTATATTATTTACGAGTATGCCGTGTGGTATCCGGCTGAGTAGAATAGACCACCCTCATTTCTTACCGAGGTATCGTAAAAGGCGACTAAGGTAAGTCGACCCGCCGTGTGGTATCCGGATGAGTAGAATAGACCACCCTCATTTCTTACCGAGGTGTCGTAAAAGGCGACTAAAGTAAGTTGACCCACCGTGTGGTATCCGGTTAAGTAGAATAGACCGCCCTCTTTCTTACCGAAGGGTCGTAAAATACGACTAAGGTAAGCTGACGTCAGGCAGGCGGCCGGTCGTGAAATACGTAATCAAATCATGTGACAACTGACAACCTGTTTGCAACATGTTGTGCCGACACCACTAAGAGATAAGGGCAGGAGGATGATGACTATATAATATTTGACAATATTCATAGTAGATAGATATATACTATAAATAGAAGCAATCATATTCCATACCCGCTTTGATACACTCGGAAATGGGAAGGAAATTAACTGACGTGCGAAGGAACGCAACATTAGTTGCGGCCTCGTTTCACACTTGACCTGGTCCCATTTTGCGTTGCTAAATTTGTAGTATAAATTATATGAAAGTAAAATTCTAATTCAAGTAGTTTTTATTTAACTCGTCAGCCCTATCGTGATGCATAAGCAAGAAACAAGACATGAACGTGTTAGTGATTCGAGTTATGATTACAATCAATTTAATTTGCCGTTCAAGTTAAACAATCAACTAACGAGTTTAATTCAATACAAGCCATTTTTGTTCCTAACTAATTTTTCTAGTTATCAAGTTTTGAACCAACCATACTTGACCATTCAAAAGTAAGTATAAACAAATTTTATTGAATGAATAAAAATTTAACTATAAATGAAGATACATGGATGGACATATCCATTGAAGAGACTTAATCCAGCGGTAGATTCCAGGCAACTTAAATATCCAAAGCGTATGAATCAAATATCATCGCAATCGCAAAGCTGTAGCCAGCTATAGCCCAGCGCTCAGATTGTGCGATTCTCCCAAGAGGGTCACGGCGTCAAACTACAACAACACGTACAACTACGTCAGCAACTCACAATGCCCTCGGCATCTGTGAGTTGCTCTGTGAAAACTTATCTTATTGTGAACAAAAATATCGTAAGGAAACCTGCATATCTAAAGAATTCTGGGGATATGTGTAACCTAATAATCCGCATTGGAGCAGCGTAGTAAGTTTTAGCTCCAACCCTTCTCTCTAAAACCGGTGAGGAGGACTCCCAGCAGTGGGATAATAACGGGCAGTAAAGTATTAGGTACTCGAATAGTGTGATCAATATAAGCAGTTGTAGCCAAAATAATAGAACGTAATAATAGACGTTAACAAATACCGTGTGGTATCCGGCTGAGGAAAATAGATCACCCTCAGTTCATACCGAGGTGTCGTAAAAGGCGAATAAGGTAAGTTGATACACCTTGTGGCATCCGGTTGAGTAGAATAGACCACCCTCACTTCTTACCGAGGGGTCGTAAAATACGACTAGGAAAGTTGACGTTAGGCAGGCGGCCGGTCGTAAAATACGTAGCCAAATCATGTGACAACATGTTTGTAACATGTTGTGTCGACCCCACTTCGAGTGGGGTAACGGCAGGAGGATGATGATGAATTTATTAAAAGCCACGTGTCAAGATATAATTGTAAATTCGAATTTTGTGAAATTCGTTAATATTTGCAGTTGGTGAGCGTAGGTAGATAGATTGCTCGCTGTTAGTGTATAGTGAAATTTTATATAAATAAAATTATTTTCATTTTCATAGGCAGACAACAGGCAATTTCTTCGACACGAATAACCAAGGAATCCTGACCGTCCTCCGTGGAGGCTTCTTAATTTGTGATAGCGTCCAAGCTGGTTCGGCTGGAGTATAACACATCCACTAATAAACTAAAGGCGGATGATGATTAATAGACCTTTACAAATGTTGCACTTGATTCTACGGCTAAAGCAAAGTTGTAATTTATATAATATGCAGTGTACCAAGGATAAATCGATTGATTGTATCGGTCGTGATGGTAGCTATTACAGTTATGCAAGTCGTTGCAATATGATCGGATGTTACGTATACCTACGCTTTGTAATATTTACAACTCAACATTATGCAGCGGTATATTTTCGGTTTGAGGTTCCAATATTCAGAGCAACAATGTTCGTCTTCAGAATTACTGAAAGTAGCGCTTTGAAATGTTACTAACTGTTATATTATCTCTCTAAATAAATTATATAAAAGACTAAATAAATTAGATAACCGTTGAGGAGTTCCCTGGAACCAATCCTGTCAGCAGCGTGACGTCATGCTTATCTTAAACATGCTTTGTCAATTTGAATGGACAAGTTTTAAATTTCATATCAATTGTCACCGAGAAGTGGGTCAAATCTAACGTACCAGCTTCTACCATTCATTTCACCTTCATTTCACCATTTAGATGTGATATTTTAGTTAGCTTTGTTGGCATACGAAAGTAATAATAAAATTATTTGCTACAATCCGCGATAAAATAAATAGAAAATATATAAAATGCTAAACGTATAGTGGAGTATCCGTTTTTTTTTTCATACCCGATACATGCAGGATTCGTAAAAAACACACAAACCTCCACCACCGCTTAACTATACGAGCTATGCTAAACTAAGGTATTTTAGCTGGCGGTAGAAGATCGGATTAAATTTATCCATCACATTAATCTATCGACTCAGCGACCTGTAAACATGTAAAAGTTACCCACGGTGAAAGTTTCAACGTTCACATTATTATGAAATATCCCCAGTTGCAAGCTGTGATAGCCCAGCGGTGAGACCGTGCGACTCATTCGAGGGGAACACGAGTTCAAACCCGGGCAGGCAACAATGAGTTTTTCTATTAAAACTCATATGTCTAATTGATAATTGCAATTTATCACACGCTTTTCGGTGAAGGAAAACATCGTGAGGAAATCTGCATATCTCTAGAGAATTCTGGAGATATGTGTAACCTACCAATCCGCATTGGAGCAGCGTGGTAGGTCTGAGCTCCAACCCTTCTCTCCAGAAACGGAGAGAGGAGGCCTATTCCCAGAGGTGGGATTGTAACAGGCCGCTTTACCCCCAGTTGCTAGTTTTAAACCAAGTTGTATGAACGCAAAACAGTACATTCCTTGCCTTTACTACTTGATTAATGTTAATGAGCCTATTTAGTACTACAACAGTAAACTAAAAACCAGGTTTTTATATTAGTGTATCTGTATTATTTGTTCATATATAACACCTTCATTACAGAACGGAGTTTAATGACATTTCAATGAAAGCCGTGAAGATTAGAAATCAGGCAGTATTTACTAAGTTTGATTAACCGTTGGTATGTATTTAAGGCTTTTTAACTATAAATTCTTTCAATAAAATACAAAATAAAAAAGCAACCTATATTCCATAGAATTAAGCCGCAGATTTCTACAATAGAAGTAGAAATAACATGTAGATATGATTTCTGTATAAGATTTGTAGATAGTATACTTAATTAACTTTATAATTATTAAATTATAATTTCCTTCTGATGATATATTTTAGTTATCTAAACCAACTAAAATTTAAAGTTAAATATTCTTCCCTAGTGATAAATTTTAACATAATATATTTTAAATATATGAAATACTAGCATAACAACTATACGTCACCGGGCTTAATGTGAAGATATATTAATTACAGTTCAAACTAGTTAAGTTAACGGCTGAAGAGTTCCCTCGTCTGGAGCCAATGCTTCCAACATTGGCTCCAAGATTACATCTTCACATACACACACGGGAAGTTAAATAAAAGCTTTTAAAAAAATGCACCGATTGCGACCAAATTTCGCAAGACTATCCGCTGGATCAATCTAGTGAAGAGTGTCTGAAGATTTTATTAAAATCGATCACTTTTGGCGTGTATAGGAACATACATATAAGCTCAGCGGGCCTACCATGGACTCTTATTGCGACTCAATTGAATAAGTAAACGAAATTGTTTTGCTTTTATACCATGACGTCTTACAGACGCACACTTTAAGTCGTGCCGAATGAGCGTTCGGAATTCGTCCTAAGAGCATGTGAGTAAAAGAGACAGAGTTATGTATAGTTCATATAACGTTATCCTTTTTAAACATTACGACCCCCAATGCAATTCACACTTCATGGTACGAAATGAAAGCGGTTCGCGGTCGTCGTTTACGTCTTCAATTGAGTCGCAATAAGAGTTCATGGTAAGCCTGCTGTTCATCAAAATCAATAGTTTCTTAAAATTTGTGTCGTCTACAATGTTCGCACGAAGATGCATACAAACAGAAAATTGCAGAAGCGACAACCGTGACGGATACGGGCGGTTGCCGGTGGGCCCTTCGCGATACCACTCTAATGTGAGTGGTGCCATCGCCTATCATTATTAACTAGGAAGTACCTACTCAACTACGAAAATTCAAATAATAAATACGTATCCATTTTACATTCTGTGGTGGAATTTACAGCTTTATTGCCGTGTGGTATCCGGTTGAGTAGAATAGACCCCCCTCTTTCGAGGGGTCATAAAATACGACAACCGTAAGTTGATGTCAGGCAGGCGGCCGGTCGTAAAATACGAAGCTAATTCATGTGACAACATGTTTTTACATGTTGTGCCGACCCCACTTAAAGTGGGATAAGGGCAGGAGGATGATGAGTGAAATTCATTGCTTTAGAATAAAAAAATATTCACTTAGCAGAATAAGCACTACTTATTTAAATCAAATTGTTCACATTTAAACACATTCAACAACAATTCTTCCTCCAATTTTGCTAATTTTAGCAAAATAGTTTTGGGATAATTTAGTAATCGGACCAAAATTTACGTTATCAATATATACGTATAATTTTAACCCCAAATCGCAATTGCTACCGTCCTTATATACCTGACCTGTCCTTATATAAAACGACATAGTAGAAGGGCAATTGCAATTGCAAATGTGTTTTTATGATTATACAGTAAACATGTATTGAGTGTATTAATAGAAAAATACATTAACAAAGACTTGATGAGTATGTTAATTATTCATTATAAGTAGGATAATTACCAAGAAAGAAAATAAAAGTTATTATACGTCTGTACATTAACAATTAAATTTCATAAGTCACACACTACAAACACATAATATTTGTATTTTTTATACTATAGCATAAATGTTATTTAAGGTTTTTGGTCACTTGCAACTCAACAACCTATTGTTTAATCCCATGTTTTAATAATTTAGTTACATAGTTTAGTTCAAAGACAATTTACTCTTTATTCACAAATTGAAATGAATATAAAAATGATTAAAAAAAACAAAGTAATGTGCAATGGGCGGGCTTATACCGGAATCAGTATCTCTTCCAGTCAACCAGTTTTAAATTTTAAAAAAGTAAATTTTAAGTAAAATTAATGAATATGATTCAATATATAATAGATAAAATAATATGATAAATGTAATAATAGAACAACATGAAGATCATTAATGTATGTATTAGTGTATAATTATTTAAATATGTATTAGTGTGTTACATTGTCTTTTGTGCAATAAAGTATTTTTATTATTATTATTATTATTATCATTGTATTTATATTCCTTCCAATTTGAAAGACACTAATCTTTGGAACGTTGGTAGAAGAGAAATGATTTTTGCCTAGAGTCATTAGACATAGAGTAGGGTAAAGGCAGGGTTGCGAGTCTCTAACAAAAAAAGAGGAAAAAAGAGGGAAAAGGAGAGACCCATACTTGTCTCTGTCTAATCACACATGAAAAAGAGATATTTAGCCTCATTTTGCTTTCCATTTTTTTCCATGGACAAATTTAGCTAGCTAGCTAAAATGTGTCCATAGAAAAGACGCTAGCTATCGTACTCCAGTGTAGCAACTCTTATGTGATTTTTTTTATTGTTATACTATAAATAAACATTTGTCATGGTTTATGTTAATACTACTAAGGATTATTACATCGGCTAAGGCTGAGTACTTAACATGCGAGAGTCGACATGATTTCACCTAGCGATACCAGTAAGGTGATTACCTTATTTGAGAAAGAAACTACACGTTTCCGACTTTCGCAATAACAATGTCTGCGTACAAAATATTGCCTACAAAAATGGTACACACTAACATATAATGTTGGCAACAAAAAATTATAAAAAAAAAATTGTCGCGATTTTCGTGAAACAAATGTCGAGTGATAGGTTGAATGTCAAATGTAACGTAAAAAGAAGCGGGAATAAGAGAAATAAAGTATTTGTTTATTAAAAAAGACGCAATAAGAATAATAATATACCCAGTCATACTTTGAACCTACATGCTTACAACTATAACAAATTATCTCAAGTGATACATTATGTAATATTTGTATATATATAAACATTTTTTTATTTTCATTGTCATTCTTCTGTGAATTTTGTAATATGCTTGTAAAGCTAACTTATTTACTCTTACTTGTGTTAAGTAATTTGTGGAAACTTTGCTCGTTTTTGTATTATTTGTAAACTTAATTTTTTAGATTTATTATACTGTTTGTTTTCCTTAAATAAATAAAATAAAACTATTTTGACGGATCAATTTATATCACATTTATCCTTTCACATTTATAGCACAACATGTTTTAAACATGTTGTATCATAGTTTGGCAAGGTACGACACCTCGGTAAGAAATGATGGTCTATTCTATTCACCCGGATTCCACACGGCGGTATCAAACACTTAATGAATTACGAGAAGTTAATAATTCTAAAGTTAATAATATCTTAAGAGTTAAGTATTATTATAGGTATGTACCTAATTCTAGTACGTAAGACAAATAATGAAAACAGCTGAGCCGAGGCCGGCAGGTCATCGCCCTCCACTCGCAATCAATAGCAAGAGAGCTCCGTCCCGAATGCTTGGATGAGTACATTTAAAAACATTTATTTTTTTAAAGAACCAAGCCATCTATGTAAGAACAATAAATGTATTCGAAATATCATTTTTTTTATTCTTTGGATATTACTAGTTTTATAGAGTCTCCAATAAGATAATATTCTTCCTAAACCTGGTGGTACAGTCGTACCGTAATTATAAAATTCGTCTAAACGTAAATTATAAAATTGTTACATACTATGACCAATTAAAAGATTGCGTACGGTTTCGTGGGTTCAATTTTTTTTAAACAAATTTATTGTATAAAGAAAACTTAAATGAAATTATGAGAAGACGTTCTGCAAAAGAACGATTCGAAAAAAAACACTTACTACTTTTGTTAGAAAGACAAACATACTTTATCTTAGTAAAATAATACATATATGCGAAAGTAAGTTTGTCTTGTCTTTATTGAGATTAGTGAAGAGCTGGAAAACATAAGCTACTTTTTTATTATATATATGTACATATATGGGCACTGAGATCAATGCAGATAATAAGTATCACAGGTAATAGCTAGTATATTAGTATAATATTAATCCAATATATGGTGATATATTAGGTCCTTACATATGAAATTGGCGTTTTGTCGTACTGGCCACTTTGATCTCAAATATTACCTTTATGGTTAGGAATTCCAAATTCAAATTCATACAGCTATTTACTCATGCATTTGTGTTTCAAACCCCCTAATTCATTTGTTTTTTCTTCTTTTGTTTTTTTCTTTGTGTCACTCTGTTTACAAAATGGAAAACATGAAATATCGCGTTATTTATGAGTATGAGTTCCACCGTGGCACCAGTGCTGCAGAAACGACTCGAAGGATTAATGATGTGTATGGTGACGGTGTCGCAAAAGAAAACACAGTGCCCTTTTGGTTCCAACGTTTTCGTTCTGGAAATTTCGACCTGCAGAACAAGCCTCGTGGACGGCCGGAGACCAAAGTTGATAATGAAGAATTGAAGGCTATTGTGGAAGCGGATCCATCGCAAACCACGTCCGAGTTAGCTGCAGGCTCCGGTGTTAGTGATAAAACTATTCTAATCCACTTAAAGCAAATTGGGAAGGTGAAAAATCTTGAAAGGTGGGTACCTCATGAATTGAGTGAAGCAAACCGACAAACGCGCGTCGACTGCTGCGTTACGTTACTCAACCGGCACAATAGTGAAGGAATTTTAAATCGAATCATTACCTGTGATGAAAAGTGGATCCTCTACGATAATCGGAAGCGCTCATCGCAATGGCTGAACCCTGGCGAACCAGCCAAACCCTGCCGTAAGCGAAAATTGAGTAAAAAAAAGTTGCTTGTAAGTGTTTGGTGGACTAGTGCCGGTGTCGTTCACTACAGCTTTCTTAAATCTGGCCAGACGATTACGGCAGATATCTATTGTCAGCAACTGCAAACCATGATGGAAAAGCTAGCTGCTAAACAACCGAGGCTGGTCAATCGCTCTAGGCCACTGCTGCTTCAGGACAACGCTAGACCACACACTGCACAACAGACGGCTACCAAATCAGAGGAGCTTCCATTAGAATGTCTTAGACATCCACCGTACTCTCCGGACCTTGCTCCAACAGATTACCATTTTTTTCGCAATTTGGATAACTACTTGAAAGGAAAAAAATTCAACTCCGATGGGGCAGTTCAAACCGCCTTCAAAGATTTTATTGATTCCCGCCCGAATGGTTTTTTTAGTAAGGGGATCAATGAACTACCTATGAGATGGCAAAAGTGCATACATAGCAATGGTACATACTTTGATTAATTAAATATATTTCATTAAAAAAAACGACTTTATGGTCCTCCCATAGAAAACGCCAATTTCATATGTAAGGACCTAATATAAAGTAATTCATTTGTGCCTTTAACGATCTCTTATGACGCAACCTTAAGTAGTTACGGTACGTAATTAAGGAGAATTTTATATGTACCTTGTACCTTGTTTCACGGATGACACTCATTGGTGAATCATAACACAATTTGAGAACATCTAAATTAACATACTATTTACCTAGTTACGTACCTATTACAATTATTTCTATATTGTGAACTCAGCAGCGATTATTAACCTAAAACAAGCGGGTGGGGCGGTGGACGTATACAAAATCGGAAGACGTCACCTCAACCTTAGTTGGGTTGACCCGCGACGTACCTTAAAGGTGTTTCAAACCACAAATAGACTAGTAAAACAATGGCCCGTTACTATTCACTGCAGGGCTTAGGCCTCCTCTAAAAGAATAGTTAAAACTACGGCCTAACACGCGGCTTCAATGCGAATTAGTAAGTTACACATATTCCCATACTCATATTCTCTACAGATATGCAGGTTTCCTCGCGATGTTTTCAGTCACCGTAAAGCGTGTGATAAATTGAAACTATATATTAGGCACATAAGTTTTAACAGAAAAACTCATTGGTGCCTGCCCTGCGTTTCAACCCGTGACCCCATAGAAAGAGTCGCACGGTCTCATCGCTAGGATATCAGCTTCAGAGATACAAAAATAAAAAATTCTAATTAGTTGTCGTAATGTGATCGAGAAAAGTAATATAACAGAAACAACTACTTTGCTATAATCCGCACGGGTTAAGTGAATGCATGCAAAGCCAATGTGTATGAAGCAGGCAAAATCTACGCACCTTATACATGTAGGACCAGCCACCACATGCACCCCAAGGCGCAATTCACCAGCAACAACGAACACAAAAGCAGCACACACACCCACCACCACAATCTCGACGATCGCTTCGCCCCGAAACCGAAGCATCACCAGGAGGATAGGCTTCACGACAAAAATCGTACTGACAGTACGATCGACTTGGCAGTACGATTTTTGTCGTGAAGCCTATCCTCCTGGTGATGCTTCGGTTTCGGGGCGAAGCGATCGTCGAGATTGTGGTGGTGGGTGTGTGTGCTGCTTTTGTGTTCGTTGTTGCTGGTGAATTGCGCCTTGGGGTGCATGTGGTGGCTGGTCCTACATGTATAAGGTGCGTAGATTTTGCCTGCTTCATACACATTGGCTTTGCATGCATTCACTTAACCCGTGCGGATTATAGCAAAGTAGTTGTTTCTGTTATATTACTTGTAATATGGAATTCCGCAAAGTAACGCCTGCTTCTATAAATGATCGAGAAAACTTAAAAATTTGGTGTGGTAAAAAAACAACTGGTAAGCTGACAAGGTAGTAAGTAAGGTAACAACTAATAAAACCTATTCATTATAATTTAAAGAAATGTCTAGGATTCATTATTTTAAATTGTTAAACGGTTTTTTTAATGAGCAAAAGTCTCCCTTTCTGCGGATGCGTAAAAATTTAATGACGCTGGAGGTCCTCTAAACGGATTTTAATTAAGGACATCGGTCTGTAAGGCAGAGTACGCACTTATGTTAGGGTTGGCATACACAAGCATAACTTGAGCACGACCCGTTTAAGCGCCGACCTATCCCACTTGACCGTCTCAACATAGCTACGAGTATATTGAACGATGCAGACTTCAACATTTACAATCAGACAACCCTTAAGCACGTTTTGCAAACTTTAAACGGGTCTATTCAACCATTTTATCCCATCCCATATTTTATTATGATAAATATAGATGTTCATGTCATATCAGGATTTACATAGAGTTATTAATACTAGATTTGAGGAGTCATAGGCAGGCTTGTAAGTGATAGTGACACAATAAATAATGTTCTTTCTTCATCTTTGTCTGATCCCACATAAAAATGAGAGACAGATAGATCAACCTCATTTGCTTTCTTTATTGTAATATGGCACATTTTAGGCTGGCTTTCTTACTCTAGTATAATAGCTCTATGAGGATTTATCAGGCTCAAGATAAAAGTAACAACGCGTAGACAACAAGAATCTAGATATGGAGACGAAGAAAAATAAATATATGGTACGGAAGAATTTCATCAAACTTTAAAGATTATTTACAACGTGTATGTACTTGGAAGTATGCGAACTTGTGTTAAAATTTTAAATTCCAATCATGACCATTCCAGCCGTTAAATATAAAAATAATAAAACACTTAATTTCAAACATATGATTCCCAAAATGAGAATTTATTACGTCTTAAAAAGAAAAGCAAATCGTATGCAAATTTAAATGAAATTTAATAATAAGTAGATTTAAGGATGAACATTATACGTGAAGTGTTACAGACAGGCAGACAGACCGTCTGTTTATAAAGCTATTATGGCTTTCGCATTTATGGAATGGATTCCAGTATAAATGCAGTACGAAGTATTCATATTGTCGACGTCAATTGTTTTGCGTCCAAAGAAAACGTTTTGTACAAATTACAAATAATAATAACCTATAACTTTTCACAATTATGTATATGAAACTGTACTTTCAACGCCGCATACCTAAACGTACTCAAAGATAAGCGCACACATAATATAATCCTTGACCTGCATTGCTAACGAAGCCTGCAAAAACCATTAGTATTAAATTAAATCTCATCTGACTTTTTCAGTAAGAAAGGTACTTGGAGATTATAAAACGTCCCACGCCATATTGCACTTAATATAACTGATACTTATTCAATTCATTCAAATTGAAAATATACTTTATTCAAGTAAACTTGTAAAAAAGTGCTTTTGAATCGTCAACTCTACTACTGGTTCGGACAGCTGTTCCTACCAAGAAGAGCCAGCAAGAAACTCGGCGGTTGCTCTTTTTAAAATATAAATCTTAAAACTAGTTAAATTTTAGTTATTACTGTCTTGTACAGGGTAGAAGTGCTGCTATATCCACACATTCTTATCATCCAAGTAATCTTCAACAGTATAGTAGGTTTTCTGTATGAGCCTCTTTTTGACAAAATTGATTTGGGAATTTTATTATAGAATTATATTATACCCAAACCCATAAACGATTTATGTACTTTTGCTAGGCGAAAAGCACGAGTTGCAAGCTATGTCGGGTCCTACTTTGTCTATTATATACATCACCTATCGTTTTATAATTCTTTATATTTTTATGTACAAAAATTACACTGCTTAAAATATACTGTGAAGCAAATGTAAGAATACCTATTCATTCTAATATTATAAATGCAAAAATTTAACAAGCCATTTTGCTTGTGGTGTCTGGATTATAAGAAACATTTGGTTAAAACAGGTGTTGAAGTGGTTTTACGAAAACGCCACTATGTCTATCCATCTCCTAAGAGAAAAGTACGAAATACTGCGGGAGTAAAGCAGGGAGATATTTATTATCTCCCCGAAGTGATTTTCTGCTGCACTGGACAACGTCTTTAAACTTTTGGAAATGATACGGAATCAACATTCAACGGCGGGTACTAAACTCGGCTTAGATTTGTTGGTGAGTTTATATATTTTGCTAGGATCATCAAGCTGATGCTTGATGATCCTAGCAAAATATATCAACACAATGATAAGGAGCACCAGATCGATTTTTTGCATATTAGCAATTAGAGGGACCGAGTGTGAAACAGGTTAAATTTTAACTTGTAAAGAGTTCTACATAAACACAAATGACAAAGTCACAATTGGAAGTTAGTAGGTCACAGTTTTACTATTTTTTGTATATAGAATATTGTACAGTTAGTAGATTTAAAAAGTGCAAATACTTTCCTTTGATTTTAAATTCATTTCATCGGACACAGAAGTATAGTCACTGTCACATTAATTTACACAGTCAAAACCTTATTAACCATTATACATATCATTGTATATACAGCACACTCATACTCGAATGTATATAAAACCAATCGCTAACCACTTCGTCATACAACTAACGCCACTGTGTGGATATTGATTCATCACACAAATGAACCATCGATTTCCGTTAATTCTTTACATTTATACTGAAAAATTATGCATACAATGTTTTTCCAAAGGAATGAATAATATGGTAGTGTGTTAGCTACATACTAAAAACAATACGTTTAATGCCCAAACTTTATACGCACTAAAAACGATAAATTTTCGATGGACATTGGGTTTCTGAAATGAATTTCTCCATATACGATGAGATCTTGTTCCGCGGTTACCTAAATTTTTGAAATCCTTGTACTTACTTGTCCCCTTCCGTTTCCTTTTATTTTCAGTTAAGGATCATTCCTAATTAGCGTGTGTCGGTTAAAATATATTGTTGTTTTAGAACAACAATATAGTAACCGTAGTTAGCTACGCTGTACGCTAGCACGATGAAAACAATTTTAAACCTAATTTACACCTAAAATGCGTTCAAAATTTTATAACATTTAAAAGTCCAAAATAAAGTATCAATGTACGAACAGATGCTCTTTTGAATATTTTTTTAGAACGCTTTTTTTACTGAGCCCCTATTATTTTTTTTATAATATTATATTAGGAAGCCTAGAGTTGAACATAATCACTGTGACTGATCGAGGATCGCAACTAACCTTGACGTACCAACGCGTCTGCGATTTGCGACCCTTGGTGCGACGACGTTCCGCGCTACGTGCATCACGCGTTGGTGCCGGTGAACGCAGCGCATGGCACTTGGCAGCCAGTGCCTTGGTACGCTCTGCCAAGGAGTGCCGAAGCTCCCCTCCAGCCCCCGCACAACCCCGCACTAACATTGTTCAACCTCCTTCAAGTACTATATGCCTTCCAATAATACCTCTCATGACTTCCCCACGAGTTTGTTAAGTTTTTTTTGCACTGGCAACATTTATTCATACGACACACGATGATCTGGAATTTTATATGCTTTGTAGTGTACTCAATGCCAAGCGATATTCAAGATAAAAAGTGAACCGATAACATTTATTATTTTCTTCTTAAATTAAGGTTAATAGCATAAGGTTTTCAATAATAAGCATTAACGCATAGCGATTAAAAAGAAAAATAAAATTATAATTATAATAAGCACGACTATTTTCGCATATCTGCCACAAAACAAAGTCTAGGTCAAGTGCTCGAGATAGGATGGGGAAATTCTGTTGCTATTTACAAGATAAGCAATTTATCTGGTAACGCCAACAAGATGCGTTTTTTTTAATTGCGAGATGCTGACCGTTCGGGTAGGAGACATCACAGTGTAAATTGTGAAAACAAAGTTTACGAATTTTGCTAATACTCAATGCTTACGTTGGAAAAGTTTGAATTGCTCGATTGAAATAATATTCTCAAACAAACTGTCTTTATTGATTATGTATTTTTTTCTTAAAAGTGGGTATTCCGTCTTATGATGTCACATATCTTTATCAGACGCTACGCTTTTCTACGCGGAAAAGCAGTCACAGATCTTTGTATCGCTATACTTATCATAGTGTATAAATAAAATTGACACATAATAAAATTAGTAATCTAAATATTATCTTTGTCATAATATACAATAAGAAGCTTACTATCATATCTATATGTTCGTATAAGACTGTATATGACATAGGGGATGTACTAATTGTAGTATCATCGAAGTCTAATTCGTCGTTAAATGTTTTAATAAAAAAATTATAAAAAAGTATATAAAACATACATAGACTGCTATATATTAAACTAAAAGTTGTGCACATTTCAACCTTAACAGTAAACAACGCAACTATATAATAAATATATACATATACCCTAGAAATATATATGTATTTAAAAATAATTATGAAATAGGCAAATTAATCAATGAACGGGTCACACCGACAATGATGACTCAAAACTACAATTTCAACGTCAACATAAACTATGAATATGTTAGGAAAAATCAATAAAATAACAGTCGGTTCTCATTGAAAGGTAGAAATACAAACATGTCAATAGACGATAAACGCCATCAAAACACTAACAGTAATGTAATTTTCAGTTCATTTAAAGTCTTTATCTATCATATTATATGAAGTTTTATTTGTTATGTTATTGGTCAATTAGGCTACTTAAAGGACCCAGCAAAGGCTCAAAAAATGTCCGAATAGTTACAACTAGGTCGGTGTCTGCTGAGGATATTGGGTAATTGAGGAAGGGAGTGGCCTACGGTTACCTTGCCTCTTATATCGTTGATATGTACCAACGCATGGTAGGTATGTCTCAATTCGAATTAGTATTTACATCGATTTAGTGGTAAAAGAAATTGAAATGAGGAAGAGGTTATGTACACAATATTGCTGCATTATCTAAATTTAGTAACTACGGCTGAAATTTCCGTGCGCAACTTCATTTCCTTAGTTATAGAGAAAACTTTGAGAGTTCAATTAGTGCAATAATATATAAAATATGCATGCAATACTTATATTATATATGCGAAAGTCTGTTTAGTTTTTACGGCTAATCCACTTGACAAATATTTAAGAAATTTGCCACAATTAAAGTTTATACGCCAAAGTAATGTAAAGTAGGGTAAAAATTTCCGATTTTCCTCTTGGGAACAAAGAAAAACACATATTGTATTATTGTGGGTAGCTAAATACTAAATTGATGCAAACAAAGTCGCGTTTACTATAAATTTTTTTAAATTTCATATGACACATAAATGCTAATTAAACAGCGCGTAACAGTAGTAAAAAAACTATAAAATACTAACACTGAGAACTAGGAATACCTGATAAAAACAAGCAAAGATTCCTTAACGTAATGCATATCTTACATTATCAGATCATCAACGCGTCTTTCATGAGGCATACATATGATATATTCATTTGTACTATAAAAGTAAACTAAATTAACAATATTTTTTAAGTAGTATATTACATTGTGTTCACAACTAAAACCATTATAACCGGAATTTAGGTTGAGTAACACATTTTAGGCAGATAAATAATGCACCTGGCGCGCCAGATGTATAGTGTTTAACTGTACAATAAACTGTTACGCAATATTCGCTCATATAAAAATGTACGTAAGAGTTTGTCCACAAAATTTAATGCAGACAGGTGGCATAGCGCATTTGTCAAGTTTTTGTCCGACCCTATCTGGATGCAGGCAGGGCCATTTTAAGATGGTGCATAAGATTAATTATTTTATAGCAATCAGATAACAAATAGATAGTAATAAGTAAAGAATAAACGTATGAGTATATGGAAGAATTCGTGACTAGACCTAACTAGTCATTCATAAATTCTGAATTCTCATTATACCATTTTCTCATCACGCGTTAAAATTTGCCTATTTTTGACCAGGAACAGACCCAGGATTTTTGGCTGTTGTTTTTTTTAATCATCCCTCCCTTGGTCATCGCACGTGAACGGATGAAACAATTTCGTTAGTTGTCTTTTTGCTGTGTCAATTAATGCAAGAAGGTTCTTAAGAAATAAAAATCTTTGTAACTTTAGCGGAAATTATGGATTTATACTAAGTAATCTAAATTTTCTATTCCAAATTCAAAATATTATTTATTCAAGTAAACTTGTAAAGAAGACTTTTTGAATCATCAATATCTACTGCTATTTGCCGCGGGTAGTGTGAAATAAATATAATAATAATTGACCTCACTGTACTTTACGGGCACGCACACGGTATAAGTTTTGGTGAGGCGCAGCAGAAACTAGACTATAACTGCTGACTATATGCAATATACGAGTAATATTGTCAATGGAAATTGTTTTTTTTATTGAAAACTATGTTCTCATGGTAAGTGATATCCTATTGTGTCTTTTAAATAATATACAAGTATTATCTAAAATAATAATAAACAAATGATACTAGATAATAAATAATCGTAATATATTTTTCGCAACGATAAAAATTTAAAACTTTTGTTGGCGCCGTGATCATTGGCCTTGTATTAATACTTGAAATACAATGACAACGTGTTTTACAATTGAATATTCATTAGATTACAGACCCAAAATTACCCGTCAATATTTCAATTTCTGTTGTACGTTTGAACGTTTTATGCTTTACTTTATATAAAAAATAAGAGAATACAATTTAAAGAGATACAGTAAAGAATTTAAGTTGTATTAGACCTTACTAGATCTTTAAACTTGTATTTGAATAACATCTTGCGTTAGAGACGATTAAAGCTCTATATATGATATCGCCGTAGAGAGAGACTTTTCTTAATTCATAAATTTTTCTATTTAATATTTATCTCGTACAATAAATTTTATAAAAGCCCGTTTATATAACTTATAATGCAATTATAGAATAAAAAATTATATGGACATGGGTAGATAAGACATAGACAAGAATTTTAAAGTACGCATAATTTTTGCCACAAATCAGAATATCGTGATATTCATATATTTTACGTAGAATTGTATCAAAACATTTTAAAGGCGATATTTAACATTGCAGATTAAAATGCATTATTAAAATATAAATTGAAATCAAATTTAATAAAAAAGATTAAATTTATGTTAAGTTAACGCAATAAATTACCAAATTTATTTATGATTATTATATGTATAGATTACAGATAAAACACAATTTGACTTTGAGGTTGTAAAAAACTAATAACAATAGATAGTAATACCTAGGTATTCAACTTTTACACTTGGCATTGAGTACATCCTGTGATAAAATAAACCTGAGTACAGTATAGTATAGTTAGTTATTTACTGAATTCACAAAACTGCCGACACTACACGAAAAACACAAAACATTGACTGAAGATACACAAAAATTCACTTTAGTGATGACTTATTTTATCGATGACCACCATTTTTTAAACTCATTGACACTAAGTGTAGTGTTTTACACATACGCGCGCTAAATACGAATATATTTATTCATATAAATTGTCAAACCCTTCCCATAGTCCGTACCCAACGCCCGGTGCGCGACGTCTGACTCTGAGCTTCGCCTAACTCGTCGCACATGGCAAGAGTAAAACGAGTAAAACATTGACAAGGAATACACGCATGTGCGAGACGAGGTTTTCCGAATCATCTCGACAATGATGTCACAACACTACGTCAGAACGTAATCTATAATATGAGACATTTATTACGAACCGTGACGTAGCTGACGTTACAAATCTTAGACATATCTATATATAAATCAACAAGGTTGTCTTTGAACATTGAACACTAATTTTTAGTAGTCAAAAAACGACTTATCATTCACGTTTAATGTTTTTAGTAATGGAGTACAAATATAAAAAAATGACTCCTGAACACCTGCTAGAGTCTTTAAAAGATCATAACACAGTGCTCTATATAGTAATCTCTATATGTGACGCTTAGAATATATACGAGCAAGACAAAACCAAACTATCTGCAACAAACAATTTTTGACAGCGAGCATGGGGCTCCTACAAAAGTATATTCTCTTACGGGCGATCAGATTCGTTATTGCTTGGAATATGTGATGAAATCAGAAATTAGTACAATCATAGAATAAAATCGGTGGAAGAACCAAATTTACGGCCATAGCTCATCGTGATAAGAAGGTGAAACGATCAAGCAGGGGATAGATCTTTAAATCTAAGTTCCTTGGTTTTTTTTAAGGATAGATCTTTAAATCGAAGATTCCTTGGTTTTTTGGTAAATTAACAATATGCAGTTAGACCTAATAGCTCTTAAAGGTTATCGGGCTAGTGAGGAAGCATCTTCGAGGTAGATTTGGAATGGCGACCCTACATAGGCAGTCGCAGTGTTCTTCACAGTTGATATACACGAGATCTTCGCCTCGTATCGCTGAATCCAAATTGCACAATCGGGATTACTTACGAATCTATATCTAAATCTATAAATAGCATTGAACGTGCATGAATTAAAAAATTACAGATTTATCGCAAGAATGATATGATTTTTTACTAAGACGAATATAGTAACTTACACGCTTAGTTATAATTTCATAATATTTAACGAATTTTCTAATAACAAACGCTTTTACTCCATAGAAAAGATTTCAACGCATGGCACTAAAACAGAGTAAAACTGATTAAACAATGATAGAAGGTTAATTCATTCCCTATCACATAAAATCTGATCAACAAAGAAATTACTTACATACTTTTTGGTTGCTATTTTTCACTTTAGCTTAAATAAGAATTTCCACAAAGATCTAGTAAATGATCTCATTTCTACTGTCAAAATTGTTTTTTTTATAAAATAACTACAGCAATAAACAAGCCCACTTGCATTAATAATTCATACTAATATTATAAATGAAATGCGTGTATCTTTGTTTAACCTTTTCGTAGGAACGGAGCTACGCGTCGATGTGATTTTCGATATAGAGGTAGTTGAAGAATTTCCAGGACAGATTAGTTATCTGATTATTGTACATTCAGGCGAAGATGCGAGTCGAAGTAAGTATTATTAAATATTTTCATACTTGTCCTAGTCAACAGATAAGCTACTTATTCAGTAACGTACTCTCGAGTAGAGCCGCGAGATCCGAACGATGAGACCTTTCCGAGAAGGTACGCGGGTTCAAACCGCGCTTTTTGATAAAGGAAATAATCATGAGGAAATCATTCGAGAATACTGAGGGTTGTAAGAAATTGTAAACATTAATTAAGTAATTTTTAAATTTAAACTATCGTGAGTAGTATTCATAGTTAATAAAGATACCGGCTATACTCACGTCTAATTTCGAAACAAGTCGGGCTAATCCGATAAAATTAGACGTAAGTATAACCGGTATCTTTATTAACTATTAATTAAGTAGAGAGGTTTTTTAAAACTCTAAGTCGCTATATCACTTAATAATTCACTAATGTTGCTTCCAATACACATTCAATTATTTTGTTAATGAATTCTACATCTAAACCTGGGATTATGATCATTTTTTGAGTACCATGGCGCTTTCCTTTTATCCAAATTTGCTGACTATATAAGTATGACTATATATTATATTATGTGTTTGTTTTAATTTTTCTAACCTCTTTTATGTACTCGTGTAATCCATTTTTACGTCTTAATTTAACGATAAGATTAGTTTAACCGTATCTCTCAGATGGCGTAACTTAATTCGAAAGTTGTTATCACACTACTACTTACATACTACTTATTTTTAGTTGTTCAATGTACAATACAAAAATAAAAGCTGTGATAGCCCAGCGGTGCCGTGCGACTCTTTCGAGGGGAATACGAGTTCAAACCCGGGCAAACACCAATGAGTTTTTCTATTAAAACTCATGTGTCTAATTGATAATTGCAATTTATCACACGCTTTTCAGTGAAGGAAAACATCGTGAGGAAACCTGCATATCTCTAGAGAATTCTGGAGATCCGTGTAACCTACCAATCCGCATTGGAGCAGCGTGGTAGGTCTTAGCTCCAACCCTTCTCTCCAGAAACGGAGAGAGGAGGCCTATTCCCAGCAGTGGGATTGTACCAGGCCGCTACTTTAATATACAATGTTAATGTTAAGTATGTATTTTATTTCTGATTTATACATAAATAAATATATTGGATGTTATATTTGAATAAATATAACTTCCCCCAATAGACCGTATTAAAAATGTTATATGAACTAACAATTAAAGGTTAAAATCGAAAGTGCTTCGGGTCTAAATCTGGTAGTAACGAAGGTGCGTGTTAAGGACCATCTATTCCATTCACTCGTACTTTCTAAAGAAAAATGCGTTGTATTACACAATTTGCGAGCTGTTAACTCGGCAACTGCGTAAGTTATTTTTACTCGAATGTGTGAATGGACGTGATCACCTAGTTAGATTAATAGATTACTGCTTACCACCACATTATATGTGTTAATATTTATAAGACTACGTTGCTGTTGAGAAATGTTTTTTTTTTCATATAGATATTTATAGATTATTATTTTAGATATAGATTATTTTATACAAGAGGATTGGTAAGATGTTTTCTTAAAATTTGAAAATAATGTAATATAAAGGTGTAATATATTCAAAATATTATTTATTCAAGTGAACTTGTAAACATGTGCTTTTGAATCATCAACTTTACTGCTGGTTCGAAAAGCTGTTCCTACCGAGAACAGCCAGCAAGAAACTCGGTGGTTGCTCTTTTCAAATAAAATTCTTATAACTAGTTACATTTGGTCATTACTATCTTGTACAGGGTAGAGGAGTAGCTACATATATCCACACATTTTTATCATCTATGTAATCCATAGTATAGTATAGTAGGCTTTTTTTATCAGCCTCCCTCTAACTCTTACAGCGTTTTTAAACTGCTGTGGGAAAGATAACATCAATTTATTATAGAACCTTATACCCAAAACCACAAACGACTTATTTAGTTTTGCAAGGCGCAAAGCAGCTTATGTCAGTTCCTACTTTGTCTATTATATACTAGTTTCTGTCTCTAAATTTTTCTACCTACGCCAATATCCGTTGAAAAATGGAAAAGAAAAAATAACTATGACACGCATTTATAATATTAACTAGCTGTGCCCGCGTGGACATCAATGTATCACAACCCGACCCTCTCTCAACCTCTCTACAACCTCCTCTATCAGTAAAAGTCCCATCAAAATCGTTTCAGCCGTTCGGGAGAATCTAATACTAAACTTTACCTTCCTCAAGGATTGTAATATAGAAATATAAGAAACTATAGTAAAAACCGTACAAATATCCGTTCAAAAGATTTTGAAAAAATTGATCACATACAGACGGAAAGCTTTTAGGGACTTTGCGTTATAATAAGTATAGATATGGATATACAGCATTGATCGTTGTTAAATCTAATACTGATAAATAATCCAATGGAAACTACTTTATAAACCTAAATTGCATATCTATATTTATATTTGTATAGAATAAGCGAATATTCAAATAAGTGTACATTATCTGTTTTTTTGTGAAATAGAAGTTTAAAAATGTCCGCCATTTGTAATGCAGCAGTGTCGGCTGCCATGAAGCAAGACGAAGGTCCCACGAACACTTTCAACACTGATATCGCTCGAATAACTTATGCAATGTAGGTGCAATAAACGCGTTTGGTAAAGCATTAATTTGTTTTTCTCAGCTCAAGCTGTGCAACCTCTAAAGCAACAGATGAGCAATAATTATTTATTTTTATCTGAGATCGTAGGTTTGGTTCCGAAAGGAATATTGTCAGAAAAGGCATAAGAAAATCCGAACTATTAAACTCTACGTCTTAAAGTGGTCCTTAGTCTTTGATACTTCTTGTAACTATAAGTACAGTGTCCTTATAGTTTTGTGTTCTAATAAAACACAACTGACTCTGGAAAGAGCTAGGCTTGAATGCTATTCCACTTATATCTATACAAATTTACTTTACAGCATTTATTTACAGTAGTGAGACTGCTTACATATTCTCTTTTATATTGCTTTTTTCGTGTTTAGTGTTAATAATTTTTATCATAAATTTCAAATGGAGTAAAAGTTCTGATAATTAGTATTGGTTTTTACATTTTATAACCATCAATACAATTAAACAATATCATTATATTATTTCAAAAGCCAATATTTTTTTGTAACTTAATAGTTTTGAATCTAAAAGACGGAAGTTTTTATGAACGTCGAAATTCCAATAGGTTTTTTGTACAGCCGCCTACATCACGACATGTTAGTGGGTGTGACAACGAGATTTAGAACTATTCATGTCCTTCATGACTTCAACTAGCTCATTATAACTTTATAGTGTAACATTTTAATTGTAAATGAGAAAAAATACCTGGAAAGTGATGTGAGTGCGATACCTTAAGAATTTCAATCTAAAATCGTAGCTGTGCTAAATCAGATTTGCTATTTGATAATTCCGAGCTATATATGTATATAAGATCCAGAAAACATATTTGTAAACACTGTACAAATTAGATAACTTCATCGTCCCATTAGGATAATACAATATGTCATAGAAATTATTCAAATGTTTAACTTTATTAAATTTAAATGTAATAGTTTATTATAATAACATCGATTGCGATCTAAGTATTTTAAAATGCAGTCCAAACAGACAATGACTGCGTAAGTAATAATTATCGAAAAAAACGTATATGAATAAAAGTAACCTTGATATATGCTGTTCTTGAATACATGAACATATACATTCAACAATATCATCATTATAAATAGCTTAACAGAAGACGCCTTCAACTTTGTAAATTTGCTAATAGTGATTCAACATTCGTCGGAGACAGCCGCGGTATAACGGAGTACAAAAAAACCTTTTAAAGTTTTTCATATTATTGAAAACGTTAACCTAACAAAATATGTTTCAAGTGAGTGATATAAAAATGATATTACCAAGCTCTCAGCATCCTGGCTCATCTTTTTCTACGCATGGTTCCCGTGAAGGACTTGCGCCCTAGTGGCGCTACAACAGACCAGGTAAATAAAGCCACTGCACCATTGCACGTCACCACAATACGCCACATTCCATCACCGCATCCGTGTTCAACATATGATCGCTTCGGCCGGTCCCGGTGACGTCACTCGCTTTCTAGCAACACAAGGCTATAATCACATCTATACCACAACGGCCGTTTATGTTAAAGTCGCGCACTTATCACCCAACACTGATCTTCCTCGCGTCGTAAGCCGATTCGATTCACCCAATCGTACTAAATAGTGTTCTCGTGTGAAGCAAATGCGATCGTGTGACGCAGGTAATGACTTTCGCGCACGAACTGAGTGAAGCACGTCCGCTTCGTGGCACCGCCGCCGTCGCGCGTGCACCACGTAACGGCGTGGAGGCCCCCGCCACGCCGCCCCCGTGTGCCCAGACCTCCGAACCTGCCCTGTCTCACGGTTCAACATTGCTTGACGAGTGGCGCTTGCGACTCGGCTAGCACAAGAACATCTAACCAAACGTATACTTTGAAACCTTTCCTTTTCTTCTTCTTTAGAGCTTTAGACCACTGTATTCATGACTATTGCAAAACAAGCTTTAGCAAAATAAAAAACAGACTAGATCCAATAATATTTATTATTTGAAAATAAATATTGAAACAAAATAAATAATAAAAAAGAATAAAATAAAATAAAAATTATAATTGTTGTCTCTATATCATCAACACACCAGGAAAATCCCATAAGCTTATTGAACAAAACAGGAAAATATCTGAATCATACTCAAGCTATTAAAATCAGTAGTTGAAACCCAAACTCTTAAAAAGGAATAGTTCGAAAACACGTACTAGCGCGTAATACTTCCACCAACGCAAATACTCATAAACTACAATTGACACATACTAAAAAACTTACAAAGCAAGTAACAAAGCTGTCATCTTGCACAAGTAATAAAAAATGTATAGCTATAATCCGCGTTACAAAATTTAAAAGATTTTATATATTGCTAAATGGAGAGACTACCCATTTTCATAGGTACCTGATACATGTGCAGCTTTCCCAAAAGCATATGCACTACAAATCATCACCACTCGACTATCACAAACTCAATAATCGTTTCGCCCCACAACCGAAGCATCATCAGGAGATAGTATCCGCGAAATGCAAAAATCGCAAAGTAATTCATCACCTATGCTTTACGATTTTGTTGCAATTATTATTACTTTTGCATTATGGAACTCATGTCATCTTCGTTGCAGCAAAAAGATTTTATCAGTTTTAACACGTACATACTACGCACAAGCTACTCCTAAGCTACTACTAAGTTGTATATACCTGTCTTATAGTCCTTATACGAGAAAATGACAAACCACATCTTCCAAAATGGCATAGATGGTCAACAATAATATGATAGGATTGTTACGTTATAACCAGAGGGTTCAAGAAATGTTTAATTGCAGGTTCCGCTAATCGATGTAAATCCCGATGATATACTTACCCCCATACACTTTATCAGTAATTGTTTCCAATCTCGCAATAGGAGCACACAGATTACTCGATACATAGATAGCAAGGTAACAAAGTCCAGTAAAAGAAAAGAACGGCCAGTTACTATCTCACTGCTGGGCGTGATTCTCTTCTCTCCGTTTTTAGAGACAAGGATTGGATCTACGACCCACCACGCTGCTCCAATAAGGACTGGTAGGTTACACAAATACCCAGAATTCTCTAAAGATATTCCAAATATCAAATTGAACAAAAAACTCAATGATGCCTGCGCGAGATTTGAACTCCTCACATGGTCTCAAAGAGTCACACGGTCTCGCCGTTGGACTTGACAGCTTAAGCTATAAACTTTTACATCTTGCAGCCTTCCGTTAACAGATTCAGATTTTTAATTGTGTTGGCCATAGGTCCTCATGATGTTATTCGTCAATTTTTGTAAAAAAATTTGTAAATATCAATTAGGCCCAGAAGTTTTAATAGAACAACTCATAGGTAGAACATGTAACCCTCTCCAGTAAACGCCACACGATCTCATTGCTAGGCTATCATAACGTATATATCTCGTTATTAACGATAATACAGAAATGGCTGAATTAACGTATCAGCAGTTTAAGACCATGATAAATTAGACTGCACCAATGTCAAAATATAGATTCAGAATTCCTCGCTAAAGGAGTGAGAGAAAAATTGTATTATTATTATGTTTCATGATAGAAGTTTTTTCGATTAATTTAATTAACGATGTTATATAAATAGATAAATGAGTAAAGTTTGCAAATCATTTATTATAAGTTAAAGAAAAAAGTTTATTTCCTAATGTATAAAAGCTATGTGTACATTTATATCTCATTATTATTGCAATAAAGAATATAAGTTGAGGTCCATTTTTGTATATAATTTTATTTAACTACAGTTACAACAACTTTCTAATACAACTTGCAAGATAAGTATCCAAAAGAAAAAAAATCATTTGTATAAAGTTGTCCAGCCAATGTATATTTTTAAAGATCATATTGGTTTCTTGCAAATTGTATCAAAACCAAAGATACAAATAAGGTAACATTCCATACATAAAATACTTTTCATCTTAAATTGATATTATTATCAATGTTATTCATATAGTAAATTTCAAAATGACTGTTTTCTCTTGTTGTAATGAGATTGATTTATTATTTTTAGCCAAAGTATTAATCACTTTAAACTTGAGGACTAAGTGGAATGCAGATTTATAGGAGTAAATTACAAAACTTAGTTGTTTTTTAGTTCTCAGTGTTTGTTCAGGATTTTCCATTTATGTTAAAACTTAAATTCTTTCATTAGTTTTATACCAAAATGTATCAGAGGTATGTATATATGTATCTTAATCTCTATACAATACAATGAATATTATAATTTAATGAGACAAAACAGATATACCAGCAGTAAAGCTTGCCTGTTTTAAAAATTGCAAATGAAATTTTTAAAACAGGCAAACACACACCCACCACCACAACACACACCCACCACCACAACGAGATTGTTGTGGTGGTGGGTGTGTGTGCTGCTTGTGTGCTTTGTTGCTGGTGGAGGAGCCTTGGGGTGCATGTGGTGGCTGGTCCTGCATGTATAAGGTGCGTAGATTTTGCCTGCTTCATACACATTGGCTTTGCATGCATTCACTTAACCCGTGCAGATTATAGCAAAGTAGTTAGTTCTGTTATATTGCTTGACTATTCTAACATAAACAAGTCAAGTTAAAAAAGTTTTTCACACAATTTTATCCCTACTGTCGAGGAAGTCCCTCATCTGGAACCAATCCTGGTAGCAGCATCAATTTATGCTTATCATAAATGTGCATTTTCATTGGGACTGGACCAGTATATACAATTTCAGCTCAATCGGACACCAAGAATTTAATCAAATTTAACTTGCAAGATTCCACCTTCACACGCATATAGCAAGTTAAATAAAAGCTTTTGAAAACATTTTCAATTAAAGAATTTACAACTAAAATGTGTTTGTGAAGACATTGACAGTAATCACCTCTTGCAAGATGATAATATATTAAGAAATCAGAATGGATTTTACAACTACAACAACATTGACAAAATATATAACCAAGTGGTTATATATTTTGATTATGTCAACAGAACTTCTTCAAAAATATATATTTGGTGGTCTCATACAAAAGGTTAAAATCTTTTGATACTTTACAAACAATTCTTTCATATTATATTACCTGCAAACAGAAAACTTTAATGTCCTACGTGTCAAGTCAATCATGTTCAGCTTTGTCATTTATTATTTTTATCATTTTTGCTTGTTCAATAGTACTAAAATTCTTGTAGAAACTACATTTTTTATATATATATAAACAGGTCACAATTTAGCAATCAACGATCTGGGACAAAAAATTTCAAAGTAATACTTCTCTAATATAGACACTATTTATAAATGTAAATACATCAATTTGTGGATGTAATCTGAACTTAGAGATTAGAACAAACATAGAACAAGATTTTACTATTAAATTAAACACTTTAACTAGACAAGAGGAATGACATTGATTATTACATTTGCTTTTATAAAGTTCATTACCATCCTTCAAACTCAGATAACATCCTGAGGTAATTTTCAGCAAATGCTATTTCTCACTTGTAGAAGAGTCCTTCTTTTGTGTTATATATAAAGGTTTACCACTTGCATCCCATGTGTTCTTGCACTTCTTAAAAGCAAAAGCCAAATATATTGCTGAAAAAATATAATTTTAAATAATCTGATGGCTTTATATTGATAAAAAATATGACATTTTCATTGTATATAGCATTAAATTCTTCTTCTAAACTTATATATCCTTTATACTTTTTTTGCTTATTGTTTCAATTTATATATCACAATATATGAGGCATGCAAGAAATATAATTCATGGATTAACATTTACTATCAAATTTTATTATACTACATAATATGCAGTAATCATGACTATGAGCTAAACCAAGCAAACCAACTTCTTCTTTTTCAATCAATGAATATACAAACATACAATGAAATAACAATACACTTATACACCATGCTATCTTGTGCTACTTGCATCGTGTCTATAAACCTAGTGGGAGTTCCACCAATGCTACATTATTCAGCTTGAGGTTGCTATCTTCAACAATAACCTGTTACATGGCACTAAATAAATAAAAATGGCACAAAAAATTAACATACCCTTTTTTAAATAAATTGTTTAAAAAGAACTTTAATGAGGAATAAGTTGAAGACTTACTTGCTACTTCCCACTCGCATGTACTCATGGTCCCAACAGACACCAATTTACTATTATTTGTAGTATTTTCTAAATAAGTCTTTGCATGTTCGTATTCTGACTCTTTGCCAATTAACTTTTTGCCTGGTACTGGAGGATAATTTTCAAGGCACTTTATTTTTTGCAACAGATAGTTATACTTTTCAGAATATTTCTTATATAAATCTCCCAAGCCTGCTTTGTAAACTAGTTCCAAGCCATACTCTTCAGCAAGCTTAACAAACAGTTCAAAATTAACTAAAAATTCAGGACAGTCAACCACTCCTTCTAAATGGAAATCATATTTCGCCGCAAACAGGGGATAACCTTTTTCATTAGGATCAAACAACAACTTTATATTAAAAATCCGATTACCAAATGAAATCCCATCTTGAGATTTTTGACAACGCGTAATAATTTCATATGCATCAGGTATGGTCCCACAAAAATATCCATCTGGTTTTAGGCATTCGGATATATTCGTAAGCATTCGACGAGCCTGTCCTAAACTTTCAAAACTGTAGTGTAGCCCAAATTGGCAGCTTGTTAAATCAAATTTTATTGAAGGATCGTTGTATTTATTTCTTAATAGATCTTTCGTGCAATCAGCAGCAATAAATTCTGCTGAAAATAAACGACCAGTACGCTCATACAAGTCATCGTAACGACTTTTACACTGTTGTATTGAAACATCTGCTATGTCAGCAAAGATGACATGTTCAGCACGTGCTTTTTCCCATTTACCTAAATCACCACCTTTGCCACAGCAAATGTCAAGGACTCTTATGGCTCTACCATAGTCTTTTTGCCTTATTTTATCGGTATACTCTTGGATCAGAACACTTTTAACCCAATTATTAAAGTTTCTGAGATAAAAAATTGGTGAATTAAATCTTTCTCTGACACCTTTTTCTTCGATATGATTGTAATGAGCAGCGACAACATCGGAATGAGAAGCGATTTTTTTAGCCATTGGTTCACCTTCAATTCTATTGTTGCATTTGTTTTCTTGTTTCACATGATTTAAATCGCTCGTATTTTCGATTCTGCTCGTAGAAACCGTGTCGTAATTTTCTGTGCTTTCATTCATAGCTACAATATATTATTCACTTATAAATAAAATATATGTATAACAATATAAATATATGTATATTTCAGTCTATATTGCTACAGCTAGAAATCTTACTTCCCAATTCCCATATCATTCCAGTGTGGAACGGGAATCAAAATAAGTAAACTATTATTCCGACAACTGATACAAACTAAACTAGTAACCATAAATACTAACCAATAACCATAGATACTAACGAAAAAGAAGTTATCATAGAGTTATTATCTATGGTTATTATATTTAGTATAAACTCTATATAAGTACCTATACTGAAGATTTTCTTTGTTAGTAGTCTATACTCTATGATCCAAACCAACTATGACAACACCATACGACAAACAATTAGACATGGGCGAAATGTATCCCTGACAAGAAAAGAGTGATATATATCTTTTCGCTCTTGGGATATATATTACTCTTTTATATCTTTAACTCTTTTAGCTCAGTACGGCTTGAGAGTATAAAGCAACTAAGACTAAATATATATCCGATATATCTTCGGCTCTTTTAGCCCGGACTTAAAACTCAGTAAGGCGGTATTGTACTTTTTTATTTATTATATAAATTATGCTACATATTTTCTTTATTTTTTATTTTTTTCTATTTATTATGTACACTATTATTTACACTTTTCTGATATGTACAGGTAAGGATGACTTCTTCCCACTAAGAATGGAATGTAAATAAATAATCTTTTGCGAATTAGTGATTTTTTTTTTGGTACATTTGCATCCAATTAAGCATTTTATGTCTTTGACATAAAGCACAAAAAAGCTGAACGCCGGCGCGTGTTGTCGTTCCGAAAATCCGTAGTTTACATTTTTAATACAAATAATATAAACACTATAACTTGAGAAGCAAATAGAATTTAAAACTATTTAAAACGTATCCGAGCGGACGCAATTACGGAAGAAAAGTAATTAAAGTAACGAAACTGAGAATTGAATGTAAATAAACAAATAATTCTTTTCGAATTAGTGAGCTTTTTTTGGTCGCATTCTTTCTTCCTATTAAGCATTTTATATCTTTCTGATAGAGCACAAAAAACTAAGCGCCCGCGCATGTGTTGTTGTCGTTCAGAAAATTCGTAATTTACAACTTACATTTTTTAATTTTAATACAAATAATTGAAATATGCAATAGAGTTATTCGTCTCTCTTTCTGACATGTAAATTGCTATATAAGCTCATCTCTTTCACTCTAACTCTGAAAGAGTTGTTCGTCTCTCTTTCTGACATGTAAATTGCTATATAAGATCATCTCTTTCACTCTAACTCTGAACGATCCGTAACTCATCACGAAAATTGACTCTTAAGATTAAAGATATAGAGATATAATTGAAACACATGCGAGCTAGAGAGTGATTATATCTTCTGGAGAGATATATATCTTTCTTGTCTTTAGCTCGCGAGCTACTCAACTCTACAAACAATTATTTATCATAATAACCATACAATAACTCAATGCAAATTGCCATAATCATAGATGTCAACACTGTCAACTTTCTGGTTTCTGCAAATTAATGCGTTTAATTGTAATCAAAGATTACAGTGTACATAAAGAAAACTGTAATTTTGGCAGGAAATTGTTAATAAAGTTATATAATTCTAAAAGTTAGGCTAGGTCAGTAATACAAAAGTAGGATTGTTTCCTACCCAAGTGAACTACTACTAAATTGAATTCCTAACTAATCAGAAAATACACAATTCTAAATTTTGTAAATTTTAAAATTTTTATTTTGTTAATGATATATGATAAACAATATAGTAATGGCAATTGTCGACACGCTTGAAGTTCATCACAGTTCAGAGCATTGAACTACTTCCCCTGAAGTTGCTTATGTTTGCGAACGCATGCGCATTCGTCACATCATGGCACTTAGAAATATTGCGTTCGGTTGACCGGCCTCATGTTATCTCGAACGGGTCTGGAACAAACGGCGTATACGTAGGCAAAATGAGCGTTGAAAACCCAGCTAACGACAATGATTGTGAATCCGTAAGTACTCACATAAATTCTAATTTATCGGTAGTTTCGTTTTTTTAATGAATTTGGTGGCTGCAATGCGTACAAATGTCTGTTTACTCGTGTTCGTTGCTACTACAAAGCAAAAATTTTCTAAGTCCCAATATGGCGTCTACTATAGCTCTTGCATATGAAATAAGCGGAGCGTCGTCTAGATTGTAGCGAGCTTAAAGCCAAAGTAAATAGTGAAGATGACACGTAATCTATAATCAATATCGAAAACCACTGAAAATCTTAAATGATTTTATTTCATAAATATGATCCACATTTATTGTTACTCAGGGAAAGGTAAATGGAAATAAAAGTGAACACGTGAATGGCATCCACAATGGTTACAGCAGCTCGGAAAAGCACAAAAGCAGCCACAAATCGTCAAGTAAGGATAAACATCGTGATAAAGATAGAGAGCACAAGAGCTCCTCTAAACACAGTAGCAGTTCAAGCAGGTTAACAATCTCGAAATTTCTTTCTGTAACACATATACGTGCATATATACATATGTTCATTGAAGTTCGCAAAATCTGTTCAAGTTGGTTCTATTTTGATAATGTACAATGGTAGTAATAAAAAAGAGTTACTAGAGGCTACTAACCTATACAAGGTTGTTATATTTTTTCAATTAAAAAAAATTTACTTGTTATGTAATAATAAGGTAGGCTATATACATAAGACATAAATAAATTTAGAAATTAATATGAAAACTTAGAGATGAAATTTATGTGATGATTATGATAATTTTGTACTTCTTAAATTTATGATATACAGTAAAATGTGTATCAACAAATATATATTCGTGTACATATGACCATGTTTTTAGAGAGAAGGACAAGGATAAACACTCAAGCAGCAAGAATCATAGTAGTTCTCATAAGTCTTCTAGTAAAGATAAAGATCGTGACAGAGATCATAAGGATAAACACAAAGAGAAAGAACGCTCAGATAGGGATAAAGAGCGCAGTGAAAGAGACAAAGAGAAGCACAGAAGTGATAAAGATAAGCATAGAGATAGAAGTGACAAGGACAAAGAAAGAACTGATAGAGACAAACAAAAATCTAGCGATGGTGATAAGAAGTCATCATCATCTAAAGAACATACATCTTCAAAAGATAAAGAACACAAATCAAAGGATAGGGATAAAGATCGAGATGATAAGGAGCGCCATAGGAGTGATAAGGACAAACGGTCTAAAGATAGGCAGTCATCATCGAAAGAAAAACACAGGTAGTACTATTTAATTGATATATATGAAAAATCTTTCTACTTTAGAATAAAATAATTACAATTTAACATCTGTGTTATGCTTAGCCAATAAAATAATTTTAACATAAACATATGATTATCATCATTTTAAATATGCAAAGATATAAACAAATGTAACATAATCATAGGTGTAATAAATAATAAAATAAATTTTATAATTAAATTTCAAATACTAAAAAAATTGAATTCCTAGATTAAATAAAATAATTCAGTGTCAATTTTTGCATTCATGAAAAAGTCAGTATCACAGATAATTAATTATATAAAAAACACCTTCATACTGTATAAATTATTGTAACACCTATATTCTTATGTATTCTTTACATTCACATACAGTTCCAGTAGACACAAGGATAAAGATAGTAGCGAAAAACAAGAAAAAATAAAGTCTGAACCAGGTGATATGCTGAAACAGGAACCCATGGAGGTAAAATAAGTTTAAAGAACTTTTCTTTGTTTATAGTGTTTATTAAAAGTTAAAGAAATTTCAATATATAACCTTACATATGGTCATTTATTGGTCATTGAATTGAGTCTTTATCTAGGCCATCTTCCAATGTTTTGTTGGTTTGTGATTAAAGTAAATTACAGTAATTTACACAGTCTTAATAATATTTGGATAAGTGATCTTTTGGCAGTTAGTTACTAAATCAAAACTATAGTTTATTGATGACAACATAAATTCGATTTTTTAGATTTGTTAGAATTAAATTTCCATTCAACAAATTTTAATGATAAAAAAAGTAGTAATAATATTATTTTTCTGTAATGAAAAATATAGATAGATGTATAACCCTGAATGTAGAGTATTATCTGTATTAAATTTAATTTTTTCTTGTATATTTCCATAGATGGATCAATCTGAAATAGATAGTGATAGTATGAGAATACAAAAGATAAAAGATGAAATTGATGATGATGAGTATGCAGGTGTAAATACTACAGCTTCATCATGTGACTACTCACAATTTAAAAGTGATCCTCTTTCGGAACTACCTGATGAAGATAGTTGTTCAGGTGGAGAAGAAGATGTACCTCTGGTAGGTCCCTTTATTTATAATATATGTATTAACAATTTTTGCTGTTTATATGAATTGATGCTATTTTATCCACTAATACATACTTTAGACTTGATTAACAATGAATTTAGTGTTAAATCAGTGTTTCTAATATGAATTAAAATTTTTATTTTTATTTTATAAATAGTGTTAAAACACATGCCTGTAGAATATTGCCTATCTTTCATCTAGCCATTTTTAAGATATTTCTTAGATGAATATTATGCAGTATACTGTAATATTGTTAATTTTTTTATCAGTTAGAACGTTTAGCCCCAAAAAAGCGAGCTGCTAGTGAAAGTGAAGAGGACACACCACTGCTTCAAAGGAAAAAAACCAAGAAGAAGGTAAAAAAAGGTAAATGTAAAACTATTTTAACATTCTTATGATTGAATAATTCTATTAGCCTGTAAGTCAGTACTTTGTTGGGAATACTACTTATTTATTAATCTTTCCTCACCCTCAAAATTAAGCATCAGCGAATAAAGAAGTAAGATATTTATCATTTGCTGATCTGAGTCATCATATTATTATCATTTTTTATTAATGTTCATGTATTTTGTATCCTTAAGATGTTTTTGATGATTATGATGATGAAGAGGAAACACCTAAGAAAAAAAAGAAGAAACCAGATAAAATTAAACCCAGTAAAACTATCAAGAATGAGATACCAGATGGTCCCAGTCCTTCAAAACGCAAAAAAAAAGGAGAAGAGGAAGAGCAAGAAGTCTGGAAATGGTATGAAATTATGTGACTTTAGTTTGGGACTTATTGTAACAGTTTCACACAATTGTGACCACATCATTTATAAATAAGACATTTATAAGTAATGAGCAGATTAAGATTCTTGCCTTTAAATTCGTTCGATAATGTTACCAATATTCATGAAGAATTTTTCCAATAGTCTCAAAACTTGTAATCTCAAAATACTGGCACCATTAATAAACGTTAATTGCAGCAGTAGAACGTAGTTGTTTGTACATACATAACCATACAACTGAACAATTAAAAATAATATAGTACAAGTAATTATCTCGTAAATTTTTAGGATTTAATAAATAATTGATAGGAAGCTTGTAGTTTCTGCTAAAATTAAAATAGTAAATATAAAGTGAAATATTTGAAATTTCGTTCTTACAGCCTCTACTAAAAATATTTTTAACTCTAGCAATGATACTTAGTCTATGTAAGCGACAAAAGATGGCGTTACGTATAACGATGGTGAAGTTGACACATTGTTGTAATAGTAAAATATTTTAGGTTAGATGTAACTAAATAATAATGTTGGTGATGGTTGTAAGAAAATTAAACTATTTCAAGCCTATTCGATTTGTGATATGTGAAAGTGTTTACGTAGTGAGACAGTTACGATTTACACGAAAAAAGTAGATATTTATGTAAAGTAAATATATTCAGTTTATTCTTGTAAATAACAAAGCAATTTTTTATTAATTAGGTGGGAGGAATCAAAAAAAGAAGATGGTACTAAATGGCATTTCCTAGAGCACAAGGGACCTCTGTTTGCACCACCTTATGAACCATTACCTGAAAATGTTAAATTCCGTTATGATGGCAAAGTAATGAAGTTATCTCAAGACAGTGAGGAAGTTGCGGGGTTCTATGCTCGTATGTTGGATCATGATTACACTACAAAAGGAACATTTAATAACAACTTTTTCAATGATTGGAAAAAAGTTATGACACATGAAGAAGGAAAGGTTATAAAAGATCTCTCAAAATGTGACTTTAAGGAGATGCAAGCATATTTTCTAAGTGTTTCAGAAAAGAATAAGAATCGCTCAAAGGAAGAGAAAGCTGCACTTAAGGCAAAAAATGAAGAAATACAAAAAGAGTATGGCTTTTGTATTATTGATGGACACAAGGAAAAAATTGGCAATTTTAGAATAGAACCTCCAGGACTATTCAGAGGCCGTGGGGAACACCCGAAAATGGGAATGCTAAAAAAGCGTGTGATGCCTGAAGATGTTCTTATTAATTGTTCTAAAGATAGTAAAACGCCTAAAGCACCAGCAGGTCACAAATGGAGAGAAGTGAGACATGATAACACAGTAACATGGTTAGCATCTTGGACAGAAAATGTTCAAGGTCAAGCTAAATATGTTATGTTAAATCCTAGTTCTAAATTAAAAGGGGAAAAAGATTGGCAAAAGTATGAAACTGCTAGAAAATTACATAAATGCATTGATAAAATAAGAGATAACTACAGAGCAGACTGGAAAGCTAAGGAAATGCGTATACGCCAACGTGCTGTTGCTCTTTACTTTATTGATCGCTTAGCTTTAAGGGCTGGTAATGAAAAAGATGATGATCAAGCAGACACAGTAGGTTGCTGTTCCCTCCGTGTAGAACATATAGAATTACACAAAGAGAAAGATGGGAAAGAATATGTTGTAGTATTTGATTTTTTAGGTAAAGATTCTATTAGATATTATAATGAGGTGCCAGTTGAAAAACGTGTCTTTAAGAATCTCGAACACTTCATGGAAAATAAACAAGACAGCGACGACCTCTTTGACAGACTGACCACTCAAACATTAAATGAACACCTCAAAGACTTAATGCCTGGATTAACCGCAAAGGTTTTCCGTACTTATAATGCTTCAATAACTTTGCAAAGACAATTAGATGAGCTTACAGATCCAGATGCTACTCTACCAGAAAAAATATTGGCATATAACAGAGCGAATCGAGCAGTTGCTATACTTTGTAATCATCAGCGTGCTGTTCCAAAAGGTAAAGATTTAATAACATATTTTATATATTAACTTTCGTTTTTTGTGTTCATTCATTATACTTAATTTTCTTTTTAATTGTAGGCCATTCAAAATCTATGGAAGCCCTTAAGGAAAAAATTCAGGCCAAACGGGACCAAATAGATGAGGCAGAGGCAGACCTTCACGATGCAACAAAAGCTGCTAAAAGAGGGTCTGTCAAGGAAAAATTAGCTTGTGATAAAAAGAAGAAAGCACTTGAACGTCTTAAGGAGGCATTAAAAAAATTAGAGCTACAAGAAACTGATCGCGATGAGAACAAAACAATTGCTCTTGGAACTTCCAAGCTCAACTACCTAGACCCACGTATCTCAGTTTCTTGGTAAGTTTAGTTAGATAAGAGAGCCATTTATTGTTCAGTCGGTTAAAGAATATTAATTTTCTATTAATACTTAACGTTTCAATAACGTTAATAATTATATTATCCTCTTGATTTTTTCTTTTGAGCTGAGACTGACAATGTATTGATAGTTCAGGGCTAGGGCTGTTGAGCCCTACAATGTCTATTAGCGACTCGGGCGAATGCAGAAGCAAAGAACGTATGAAATCTAGGTTGTACAGCTCAATAGCTCTACTAGTATTGGAGAATCTCATTCTAAGAGCTTATGTGTGAGTTAGGACCACAGAATGACGTGTAACTGGGGCAAGTAATATGAATGTGAACTCCTAACCCCCTAATAAAATTTGGAGCTCATAGTGGTCGTCAAAGACGTATTTTTTGTGTTTACGGTTTCGATGTCATCGTGGGTCATATACGGCTCTTAAAACATCTGAGTTTTCGATGAATCGACCTACCTCTATGTAGGCGGAACTCACTTCTACACTGGGGTTGTTTTATTTTTCTTGATGTACCACTTTGGGTAAGTTCTTAAAGAGATCAGCTATGGTGGGTCGAAGTAGACGTTCCGCATAACCTAACGGCTAACGGTTTAACGACAGTGCAAACGAAAGACCTAACGTCTCTCGTATGCATTGCATAAGCAATTTTGATAACAATCTTGAAAACACGATAATTGATATAAAATGTTAATTTCCACTTTTTTTCATGTACAGGTGCAAAAAACATGGTGTACCCATTGAGAAAATCTACAACAAAACACAGCGTGATAAGTTTCGTTGGGCGATCGATATGGCCGGGCCGGACTATATCTTCTAAGTTAAATTTAGCATTAGCTATATTCTTTTATATACAATGTTTTTAAAATCTACAGACGTTCCACATTATACACAAATTTTCTAATTGTGTATTATTATTTATTGTTTTAGAAGTTTGACTGGCGATTGGAAGTAATTAATTTTGAAGGCTTGATATAAATTGGGCGTTATACAAATCTTCGTTCTGTTCCTCACAGCATTAGGATCTAAATTAGAAGTCTGATTCTAATTTATTTTAGGTTATAATAGTAGTTTGTTTATGGTTTATAAGTTAAGTTAGAATTAATTACATGTAGTTTAAGATTGTACAAATTTTGCAATCAATTTAAATAAGGTTGGCACGTTTCATTATAGAGATGTGTATGTGAAGTAGATAAACCATTCTTTATACATTATACACTAGCATAATTTTGTTAATTTTTTTTGTTAAAAATTGCAAAATTCAGAAAGGAAATATTAATCAAGTCATTATGAAAATAAATTATACAAATATTTGTATATAGAGACTGCTCATTATGAAAGTTGCCGTCAAATAATAGTCTGAAGCAATAGTGAGTTTGGTCCACGGTGGGAAGGCTCTTTCAGTGGCTCCCGTGCTGCCGGAACAGTGTATATTTGAAATGTATTTTTGTGCACAATGTGCAGTAGCAAATATTGTAAATTAAGATACGAAGTTATTTTATTTTTATAACTATAGGACCGAATATCGTGGCAAATAGAGAAAACAGTGTTTGGAACGTACAATATAGATTAAATTTGTAATATTACAGTGATGTGTGCGACTTGTATATAGTAAATTTTTACCATGTCATACAAATTGTGAAATGAGATTATCCAAAATAAAAAAAAAAACGACACTAGAGTTGCAGCATCTTTATTTATAATATCTAAACAATTACATAAAATCTCCTTCAACAGTACTTTAACACGGCACAATATTTCAAACAAACAAATACACTTTAATCCAAGAGCGTTAAAAAAATTTGCATGAAAATGGCTACTCCTATTCTATAATCTTTTGAGGTAACATGTTATCGGGCCCGTCCGATGGAACAAATATCTTTTAGTATTACCGCCTATGAGCTAAAACCACGAATTGCAGCGCTGGCAAGAACGTGAAGTGCGACATGCGACATATCATCGTTATTTTAGACTAGGGAAACCATAAGACTAAGTGAGTATCACAGTAAATAAATAACGAGAGGGGACAAAACTAATAATAAAACTATTTTGCTATAATCCGCGAAAAAGTAAATAGAAAATATATATAATGCTAAATGTATGGTGGTCTATTCGTTTTTTCGTATTGCAATTTTTGCGTTTTTGTCGTGTTTGCGCGTTTGGGATGATGAATGTGTGTAGTGCTTGTGTATTGTGGTGGCGGTGGTGGAGGTTTGGGCATGTGATTTTACAAATCCTGCATGTATCGGGTATGAAAAAACGGATAATCCACTATACAGTTAGCATTATATATATTTTTTATTTACTTTATCGCGGATTATGGCAAAATGATTTTATTATTGCTTTTGTATAATGGATTCCCGCAAAGTAACGCCTAATTCTGTAAATTATTTAAACGAGAGGGAAGATGAAACTCGCATACTTTGTCTTTTTGACCTTTGTCTATTCAGACATAAAAAAAAGTGAGATACATACAGTCTCATGCTTTCTCTTTATTGTAATATGGCACATTTTAAACTGGCTTCCCTATTCTAGTATTGTAACTCTATGCTTAGTATACGTGGCTTTCCATCAAGGCATTGATGGAATCTACATTGTCATGACACATGTGACAAATCTTTGGAAAGGTCCCGTATTGATTACAATTTGGCATGTAGGAAACAAAGAAAAAAGTATTTCAATCTGTTTTAATAATTGATATACGCAAATAAATCAGTAACGACACTTAAGTATCAAGAAAACAAAGATAAGAGTTTAAACCCACAAATCCCTGGTAAGGACACGTCCTCCAACCTAATAATAGGACAACCAACATAATAGGACATGTAATATTAAATTATATAACTTAAACTTAAATATCAACAGAAAAGATTTTTTTTTGCAGCAACTCTGCCTAAGAAAAAATAACGTAAATAAATGTTAAGTGAAAATATAGCACAATTTGAGCTTCATAACTAACGATTTAGGCATAGGAGAATAGTAAGTTCTGAGATGGAATCATTAAGTAGATGAAGTGATCTTCATAAACGTAATTAGTAGTTATGACCTGTTCTACTCAAGAAAGATACGATTCTTTCTCGCTCCGAAAGTACTGGTTTGCGTCTCGATAATAGAATGTATAGCAAAAACCGTCCTGCAGGCTTACCATGAACTCTTATTGCGACTCAATTGAAGACCTAAACTGAATTGTTTTGCTTTTTCATACCATGACGCGCAGTTTAAGTCGTTGCCGAATTACAACCTAACCTGAATCGCAAACGTGAATTACTCACTTTTAAGTGAGATGAATTTCACTTTTCGCGTGAAATTCAGTGTTTAGCATGTTATAGTCGCTCGAGTCTCGGCAGGAGACTGACTCTCTGATACCCTACACCGCTTTTTATACCTATTCCCCCCTCTAAACTAGAATCGACACCGGTATGTTACTATCCCCACTAAAAATTGTTGTAAAACGACCTATTCAACTCAATTTACATGAAACGGTTATGTGCTATAAACCTAAACTTTTCGGAGTAATTGCACTACCTTTTAGTAAAAACCGTACTAAAATTCGTTCAGTAGATTTTGCGAAAATCGATTACATCCAGACAGACAGCTTTGGGGACTTTATTTTATAATAAGTAAAGATGTGAGCGATCCAAATGCGACTCACTTAAAAACACTTCGTAACTTCGAAAAGCAAGTAATTCAGTTTAGGTACCGACTTTGAATTGCATTGGAATTGAATCGTTTTCTAAAAGTTGATGGTAGGCTTATGCTAAGAGAGTAGACTCTATTCCGAGAGCGCACTCTCGCTTTCGTCCCGCTTCCAGAAATTTCCGTTCGATGCATAAAGAAATTCGATTGATTGACAAAATTTTAATTGATCATGAATAGATTTAATGAACTGACAATAAGTTTTAAACGATGAAGATAGCACTATAGTATCCTTAAAATATCATTACACTAACCACCATTGTCTTCATCGAAAAAGTTCACATGTTCCAGTCCTTCCGGCATATAAGTGAGGCCAGACTCTTCTCGATGTTTCGTGTTGTAACCTTTTCCGTAGCCTGGCATAATTTATAAAATTAGTTTATACATAAAATTATATCAGTCCATCTATAAGTAAAATTACTGATATGGAATAATCGAAGTGTTGGACTAAGTTTTATAAATAAACTAGCTTTGAAACGCAACTTCGTTCGCTTGGACTGCAGTCTTATTATTTGAGTAAACCATAACACATATTAATTATGGTTAAAGTGGGTTAATCTTAAAAGCTAGACATATGCTGTCGCGGACTTTTAGTAAGAACGTTTAGACGGGAACAATTTTGTAATACATGATTTTTTTTAATAAATTTCACCTTTTGCTTAGCGCACAAAAGAAAAACTTTAAATTTTGCCGCTTACACAATATTTTTTATTGTTGCTCCTCTCCCATTCATCTTAGCGTGATGGTATATAACCTATATAGCCTACCTCGATAAATGGACTATCTTACACTCAAAGGATTTTTCAAATTGGTCCAGTAGTTCCTGGTTAGCGTGTTCAAACAATCAATCATACACATAACATCTCTCGCTGGGAAACTCGGTACAGCGGCTTACGCTGTCCGAAAGATAAGGCGGCTTACAGACGTTGAAACAGCAAAACTTGTTTATTTTGCTTACTTCCATAACATTATGTCTTACGGAATATTGTTATGGGGTAAATGCGCGCACATTGAAAAAATTTTTGTGTTACAAAAAAGAGTCATACGTGGCATTTACAATTTAAATTCGCGCGATTTCCTGCGAGAGAAGTTCAAGGAAACAGGTATTCTTACATTGGCTTCACAGTATATTTTTAGTAATGTAATTTTTGTACATATGAATATAAATAATTATAAAAGGATTGGTGATGTATATAATAGACAAAGTAGGAACCGACATAAGCTTGCGGTTCCTGCTTTGCGCCTTGCAAAAGTTCGTAATTCGTTTGTGGGTTTGGGTATAAGATTCTATAATAAAATTCCACAATCCACATTAACTTTACCTTTACATCAGTTTAAAAATACTATTAAATAAAGGTTAATTCAGAAAGCCTATTATACTATTGAAGATTACCTAGAAGATAAGAACGCGTGGATATAGCTTCTCTTTAACCTTGTACAAGACATTTATAACTATATGTAACTAGTGATAAGAATTATTGTTGGAAAAGAGCAACCGCCGAGTTTTTTGCTGGTTCTTCTCGGTAGGTACAGCTTTCCGAACCAGCAGTAGATGTTGACGATTCAAAAGCACTTGTTTACAAGTTTACTTGAATAAAGAATATTTTGAATTTGAATCAAACTCTTCAGCTTTTTAGTATAGATAAATATATGACACCTACACAGACGATCGTCCGTCCCCAAAGTAAGTAACTCAATACTTGTGTTATGGGTGACGGACTACTGGTAGATATGCTACATGTATAATTCTAAATACATACTTAAATAGGCTCTACTTTACTCTACTACTTCGCTATAATCCGCACGGGTTAAGCGAATGCATGCAAAGCTAATGTGTATGAAGCAGGCAAAATTTACGAACCTTACACATGCAGGACAAGCCACCACACGCACCCCAAGCCTCCTCCACCAGCAACAAAGCACACAAGCAGCACACACACCCACCACCACAACAATCTCGACGATCGTTTCGCTCCGAAACCGAAGCATCATCAGGAGGATAGGCTCCACGACAAAATCGTAATGCGATATATGCATTACGATTTTGTCGTACGCCTGCTTCTATAAATCAACATACTTAAATATTTTATTATAAATACATACAAATATACACCCATGCTCGAAGAACTAACAAATTGTTTATATAAAATGTTGGCCCTCGGGGTAACCGAATCCGCGACCCGCGGAGTTTAAGGCGTTGTCACTACCCAATGCGCCAACGGGACGTTATCATTCAGTTAGGTTCATATATTTAAACGTTTCACACTAAACACTGAATGGAACGGAATCCATACCTAAATCTTTCATAAGCCTCGTAGGCGCATTACGCAAATGAAGCGGTATGGGCGGCAACGGGCCCTTGGCACTCTCCAATGACCTCTGAACACTTCGCATCGCGTGGTAAACCTCGGTGCTCTTCTCGGCACGCGCAAGCCTGACTGCGCACTGCGCCAGCAGCACATCGCACTCCGGCATGCCAATCTGCTGGCAGCCTTGCAAACACGCCACAGCTTCCACTGAGGCACTTGGGTCACCCAACCCTGCCAAAAAGTAGCGTTCTCTAAGAATTTCGTGTTCGAAGTTTATCAAACGTACACTATGCATGGAGTTAATATACTAGATTAGAAAAGCTAGCCTAAAATGTGTCATATTACAATGAAGTAAAAGCAAATGAGGATTATGTGTGATTAGACAAAGATGAACTATATCACAAAAGTAATAATAAAATTATTTTGCTGTAATCCGCGACAAAGTAAATAGAAAATATATATCATGCTAGATGTATAGTGGACTATCCATTTTTTCATACCCGATACATGCATGATTCGTAAAAACACACACAAACCTCCACCACCGCCACCACAACACACAAGCACTGCACACGTTCACTATCACAAACTCAATCGTTTCGCCCCGCAACCGAAGCATCATCAGGAGATAGACTTGATACGGAAAACGAATAGTCCACTATACATTTAGCATTATATATTTTTCTATTTACTTTATCGCGGATTATAGTAAAATAATTTTATTATTACTTTTGTATAATGGATCTCCGCAAAATAACGCCTAATTCCATAAATTATGAACTATATGACTTTTATGTTCCCTCTCATTATTTATCGTGTCACTATCACTTACATGCCTGCCTATGGCTCCCCTACTCTAGTATTAGAAAACTATGATAACATAAACATGTTATTTCAATTTAGAGATATATTATAATCACTATTTATTACAATGATTGCTATGAACTCAAAATCTACTCTTCCAATGGACTTTCAGGTTGTTTTCTTCTATAGTCATTCATAAGAGACGCATTATACACTGCAGTATAATTTGTGTAAATTGGTTGACTATAATTGTTGAAAAAGTCTAGAAAACTCAGGCCGTCTGAGAGGTTTTATCGAAAACACTGTCTAATCACCTTGGCTATTATACGATGATGGTCTGATTGTCACTCTTTTAAAGAAATGTCCGCTATCTATCTATAAAGGATATCGTACCCTATACATTCTATCTTCGCATTTATAATATTAGTAAGGAAAATACATATTTACGTGTATCGTAAATATAAGTATTAAGAAAGAACGTTGTAATAAAAATATAAAAAACAATTTTAATTTAGCGACGAGAGCATCTTGGAACGATTGATAAGAATTTCTTTACATAATATTTTTATTTTACAAATCACTTTTTTATAAGACCACACAAACAGCACTGTATTGTGTCGATCGAGATTAGCTTACCAATGTCCTCAGCGGCGGTTCTGACGAGTCTACGCGCGATGTACAGTGGATCTTCGCCACCGTGCAATGCCCGGGTGGTCCAATACAGTGCCGCGTTGTCGTCGCTGGCACGTATGGATTTTTGTATCGCTGAGGCTATATTATAGTGTTCATCACCCTTCCTATCGTATAACATATGCGACCGCTGAAAATAATACACAATTTAATTAACTAAATATATACCTGTATCCTACGCAGGCCCGTTTAACCTATGGTGGAGAGGGTTCGATTCACCCGGGCGCTCATCGATGACTTTGGTGAAGCGCCCAACACAGGCCCGTCTTGACCCAGAGCACTACTTGTATCCGGGCGTTTGTTGTGCTTATGACGAACTTGGCCCTATGCAACCTTAGTCGTTATGAATCTGTTTAATAAAATAACTGGCAGGAAAGTACAACAGAGCATATAAACATAATAATACAATTCTACACTTTATATGTCTGCATATATTATACATTTATAACAAAAAATCGGCAAACATTATCATGAAACGGTATTCATTATATTTAGATATTTAATACTAGCTGTAGTCCCGACTTCATTCGCGTTATATTTGTGAGAATATGAAAGAAGAGTACATCTATTTCATTGCGAATGATTGGATTTTGTTAATTATGTACATCAGAGATGAGCAACACGCGGCCCGCGGACCCGTTAAACATGTTTATGCGGCCCGCCAAGGGTTTTTAAAATACACGGAACGCTTTGTGCCCAATCGGCCGCCGAATCGCTTAATAAATCGGTATTTCTTTGTAGAAAAAAGAATGCTATAAAATAGACGCGGCATCGCGTCGGCACACACCGCTTCGTGTGTTTTTGCATTTTACATTTTACAATTACATTTCCGCTTTTGACAAAAAATGCAAAGCAAATGATGTCTCTGTTCGTAAGTACGTATGTTTGCGAACAATTATTTTCCACCATGAAATTAATCAAAAATGACCACCGATCAAGACTGAGTTATGCACGACTAGAAAGCTGCGTACGAGTAGCTACCTCATCAATTCCGGCTGATATTTACCATCTTGTATCAAAAACAGTGCCAAATTTCACATTCAGATTTTCGAGTGAATTTTTTCTCTGTTCTTTTGTTGTTTGTTTTTATTTTGCATTAAAATTTTTATATGAAATCTTTATTATTTTTCGATTTAATATTATTTTATTATTTTTTTTTTTTAAAATTAAGTTTTGTAAAAGATTGATACATGTTACTTTATGTGAGGCCTGCCAAAAATTTTTAAAATTCAAATTGTTCCGTTGATTAAAAAGGTTGCTCACCCCTGATGTACATTATTATAAAAGAGAGTAATAGTTACACACTTTGGAATACTTAGAATTACAAACTGTAATTTGTTTTTTCTTCATATTTTTAAATAGGCATACATGTGCGCTTGTAGGTTTGTTGTTAATATAACTTATCATGAAATGTTATTTTTATCAGTCTTACCTTTATTCCCTTTTTCAAATCCTCTAGTTCAATTACATAAGAGGACTGGCTGTTTCCAGAGGCTGCGTTGAGAGCCAACTCAAGTGCACCAAGAGCAACTCGTGCATCACCATCGCAAACTTCAGCAAGCCATTGCAATGATTTGCGTTCAATTATGCAACTTTAATTCAAACATTTGAAATTTTGAAAACATAAAATAAAGTCTTTTCCATTGAAAAAGCTTAAAGTAAGTTAGGATAGCTTTTGGAGAGACCTATGTTCAACAGTGGACATTAACAGGTTGCTGTTGATGATGATGATGATAATGGCCAGATCAGACAACCTTAGAAGTTAGAACATATAAAATACCATATTTATTTTAAATCCTTGTAGTTGTTGTGGTTAGTGGCGCACTAGTTTCACTACGTTTATTTGTTACACACAGAGAGATTTAACATTAATATATAGAGAGAATTAAATTTAATAAAATTACGGAATTTGAAAACAATATTTGAGGTGTGATAACATTAAGAAAGATACGGAAGTGTTTGTGAGGGACAAGGGGAGAGCTGACTGTTCATTGTGTGGACATGTGCGGCCGGCATGTCCGCGGCCGCGGTTATGTGGCACCGCATAGAAGTGTTTTGCCAATTGCAACTTCTGTGTATTTTTTAATATATTTTGTACTAATTGCTCATCGTAGCCATTGGAATGCGCCATCTGGTTGATTATTTGCAGCTCATTGTTAAAATTCTTTTCCGAAAGAGGGACTGATAAAAGTCTGTGTATATGATTGACTATGAAAGGCAGCAAGTTTGTGTTGCCAGGGGTGAAAACATAATAAGTACAAAGCCAGTTTGACCTATTTTGGAACATTGTCAGAACGAATTTCAGCTATATTTAAAACAAAGTCAAATATGAAATTAGGTTTTAAAAGTAATAACTCTTTAAAAAAGATATTATGCAATAATAAAGATAAATTAGAAAGCCCGAAAAAGAGTGGTGTTTACAAAATAAAATGTCCTGAATGCAATGATACATATGTGGGTCAGACTGGTCGTAATTTCGAAACCCGTTTTAAAGAACATATGGTCGCTTTCAGGAATAATAAGCCACTAAATTCACATTTTGCGAAACATTTGTTAGAAAGCGGTCATAAAGTTCCTAATGACCATTGTTTCGAAATACTGCACACCTGTGAAAAAAGCTTAAAATTGAATATTTTGGAACAATTAGAAATCATTAAGCATAACAATGGCACCCTCATTAATGATCAGATAAATGTTTCAAGTTCAAGCTTGTTGCACGTGTTCAGAGGTAAAGGTGGGGTTGAACCGATTACTATATAACAATGCTTGTGCGCATAACGCTTCGCTTTACGATTTTGTCGTGGAGTCTATCTCCTGATGATGCTTCGGTTGCGGGGCGAAACGATTGTTGAGTTTGCGATAGTGAACCTGTGTAGTGCTTGTGTATTGTGGTGAAAGTGGTGGAGATTTGTGCATGTGTTTTTACGAATCCTGCACGTATCGGGTATGAAAATACTGATAGTCCACTATACATTAAACAGTATATATATTTTCTATTTACTGTATCGCGGATTATAGCAAAATAATTTTATTATTACTTTTGTATTAATTGTATTAATTAAAAAACATAATGACTATTAGTAATCTCTTAACTGATTGACTGACATATTTCAAGCTGTAACTTACTTTTGTTGACCTTCTTGTTTACACTTCTCACTTATGCTATCAACTACCATTCCTAGATCATGTCTAATAATAGCCCTTTCTAATATCAGAGCAACATCATGAGTGGTCAGTTTGTTCAACACGACAACTCTACAGCGACTTAAAAGGGCATTATTTAAACTAAATGAGGGATTCTCAGTAGTAGCGCCCACTAATGTAATAGTGCCATTTTCAACGTGTGGCAAAAAAGTATCTTGTTGCAGTTTATTAAACCTGTAACAAAAGCTTATAATTTAATCTCACAACTAGCAAACAGCATCTACATCACTCAACTATCTATTTTGAAATAAAACATACCAATCTTTTTCAGATTTCAATCTTTTATAAAATATACATATAGGTAAAATTTACATAGAATTAGCAAATTTCTACTTAACTAATCAAAGCCTTTATATTGATCTTTATTTGCAGCTGAAAGTATTATAATCCTTTTTTGTACCTATGTATTTCGTCCATGAATAACACAGTTTGCCTTTTATATTGAGCATCATTCTTAGCCACTTTTACCACTTCTTTGACATCGTTTATACCAGCCATTGTTGCAGACATCTTAACATATCTGAGGTTCTTTTGTTCTTTACAAATATTTGCAATAACATTAGCTAATGATGTCTGAAATTTAAAACATATTTTGTAAAATTTGCATTATTATCACTTTCAATATAACTTTGTATACTGTACAAAACATTACCTTTCCACACCCAGGTGGACCCCATAATATCATGTTTGGTATTTTCTTCTTAGTAAGCATAGAATAAAGCATTGAACCAGATCCAAATGATTCTACTTGTCCAATTATATCTTCTATGGATGTTGGTCTCATTGATTCAGCTAATGGAATATTTGTGCAATTACTGAACTGACGTGAACTAGTTGTTTCTTTAATAGGTTCATTTATTACCGAAGTTGACCCCTAAAAAAATTGATGATATAAGTTTATTTATAGAAAGTCACGGGGTTTAGAAATATTGAGTAAACTAATACACACTTTTTTTGGTGTTTTGTTGGTTGGGCTATTTGTTCGGATCTTTTTTTGTTGAGTATTGTCTTCCAAATGTGAACCATTCCTTTTGTACTGATTTAGTGTAAGAGTATTTAAAAATATACACTTGTTAACATGTTTTTCTATTACTGCTTTATTATATTCTCTAGTACATACTGGGCAAGATACAGAATTACCATTACTGTCTTTTTCTTGTTCATTCATTTTAACAAAGTTTAAACTGTAAACGTAATAAACAATACATAACAACAATACATTTTTTTTTTACTTTTAAATTAGATAAAAGTCGTGTTCAAAATTTGAAGGAGTGAACACAGACAAATAGCTCAATAACTGTCAAGTGAAAATATATTTGTGAGTAGTCTCTGCTAGGGACAGAATCACCAATCACTTAGTGATCATGATATGATTCACTCATCATATCTGCTATTGAATTTTAGATAACTGCTATTGCTATACAAAATTATAGATATTCCATAAAAAAGTAAAATAATATTACAAAGATATGTTACCATTATATCATATGTATCGAGGTTATATACTTTTAAGATATTCCAAGTGAATGTATGACCTAGAATTGGCCAAAATTATTGTTACACAAACAAATCTATTCCTTATATTTGATTCAATACTTTTTTACTTTTAAATTAGATAAAAGTTGTGTTCAAAATTTGAAGGAGTGAACACAGACAAATAGCTCAATAACTGTCAAGTGAAAATATATTTGTGAGTAGTCTCTGCTAGGGACAGAATCACCAATCACTTAGTGATCATGATATGATTCACTCATCATATCTGCTATTGAATTTTAGATAACTGCTATTGCTATACAAAATTATAGATATTCCATAAAAAAGTAAAATAATATTACAAAGATATGTTACCATTATATCATATGTATCGAGGTTATATACTTTTAAGATATTCCAAGTGAATGTATTACCTAGAATTGGCCAAAATTATTGATACACAAACAAATCTATTCCTTATATTTGATTCAATATGGTCTATATTTCGGGATGATGTGACACTTTTACGCTATTCCTACTGAAAGTATAACCTAGAAATAAAGACCGATATTGAATATGGTTTAAGAATTACTTTATTTATAATAACAATAACTTTGTCTTGTGACAGCTGAATAATATATTAACCGATAGCATATTTTGATATTTACTATTTACGCTTTTAGCGATTCAGTGATTACTGGACAAAATGGTTGCTTATACAAAAAAATGTAGTAAATACATTGCATAGTCATATAAGGCCCACATTTGTTTGTGTATACAATAGCAATCGCAATAGCAGCACGATTGCCGTGATCACCTTTGATCATATATTTATCTATTTTTTGATCATATATATATATTTGATCATTGTGCGAATATGATTCTCAAATCGCAATCATACCTAAGCTTAGTCTCTGCACTAAACAATATAAAACACGTAGTTATGTATATATGTTTGTTATATCAAGCCAGACATTTTTTTAATCATCGTTTCTAGTGGGTCTTTGATTATACTTTATATATAATGTGTTTGTCGTTATTTTTATGTTTTGTGAGTTACCTGCTTTAACTCTCACAGTTCTTATACACTCTATGTATAACTCTAGTGCCTCATTTATATTAGTTACATAGGTACATAGTCTATAATCTGAATTACCGCCCCATATCGTTATGTTGTCTATAGTCATGTCTATGCTATAGTTTTCTCTATGTAATCTATGTTTAAAAATTGAGAATCAAAAACGGATATGAACAGTTTTATTTACAGTTATAAAAGTTAATCATACATTTTAATAAGTTTAAGTAATGTCACAGCATGATATTGTAGTTGTTTGCGGTACCATATTTACAAACTACTTCAAATTTTATATTATGCATTAATACATAATTAATAATCTTAAGTGAAAGGTACTTACGTATTATGGATTCTAAAAAATCACATAAACATTGTAAGTCTTTGAAAACGTTAAATGAGGGCAGCGAACTTTGTGATTCCGAAAAATCTTATTTAAACAAGGGCTTGTCAATCAATAAAAGAGAAGTGGTAAGTTATTTATTGGCCTTGTACTCGTCTAAAGTTCTTTACTGTTTCATTGCAGTACGTGTTTATTTATATTGTGTTCACTATATTAGTTCCAATAGGTATACCTAATATAGTGAACACAATATAAATAAAATTAGAATATAATAATAGAATAATATCCTATTTGTATCCTATCATTTTATGTTCTTATTTTATACTTAATTATAAATTTTGTTTTAGTACATTATACAAACTTTTTCACTAAAAAAAATCGACCACAACTAGGACATATCGCAAATTACAGCAGATCTCTTCTAGTATAAATTTAAAAGACATTTTTTGGAAAGGTACTTAGGTCATGTTACATCAAATATTACCTATTTTTTTAATGTTTTATCTGGTTGTAATATTTGTTAGATGGAGACATTGAATGGACTTTGAATGGTTCAGTCTGGAGCTTGTAGTTCACTGCTGGAGTCTGAACTATAAGGTCTAAATCTCCTAGAATTTAATATTCAAAGTTATGTTTGTAATTAATCCAAAATAATTTAATATTCACTACTATTTAAGGGAGATGGAGCACCAGCAGAAAAAGAAGTAGAAAAAAGGAAAACAATGACAGTTGCTCAAGAAGAGGAGAAGCCAATACAGAGTATATATTTACATGTCAAAATAGATGTAGTCTTTATTATACTTCTGTTATTGGCGCTTTGTACAAGACTTTACAATTTGGAAGATCCCAGATACATTGTGTTTGTATAAATATAGTTTTTTAAGTAGTCATAATGAATATTTTTTATGATACCGATTAGAACAACATTAGTACATCAATGATGTTTATTAAATTTTAAAACTAGTGTTTAATACTAGAGCTTATTCTAGATAAAATATATATTTTTTGAATTTTGTTCATAATATTTCAAAACTTTTAGGTTTGATGAGTTACATTATGGAAGATATGTGACTCTGTATACTAAGGGGGTATTCTTCTTTGATGCACACCCACCTCTAGGCAAGCAGCTATTATATCTTGCTGGACGTATAGCAGGATATGATGGGAATTTCACGTTTGATCGAATTGGCTCTGCCTATCCAGAAACTGTACCAGTGAGAGCTTTGAGAATAATACCAGCTATTAGTGGTAGCTTGCTTGTATCAATTTCATATCAGTTGATGCTAGAAATATCTACTTACCAATTCACTGCCATACTTGCTGCAATTTTGATCTTATTTGGTAAGTTTTTATTTTGCTACCAATGATATTTCAGTAATTATTTAATTATTAATGACTCTTTATATTTAGAAATACTGCTCTATAGCTTACACCCTATAAGGGAAAAAGTGAAAAAAAGTGTTGTGGGCATGTTTATTTTCAGTTCAATAAAGCAAATTTGTTCAGCAAATTATGAATATTTTCTTATTTGTATTTTATATCACTGTTCAGTAATAGTTTCCTTATTTTCTTTTACTTTGTTTTATGTATGTAGTATATTAATTTGCCAAGGCATGATAGAAACTGCTTTCTTGTGGTAAATAAAAAAATTAAAATATTGTATGTATTATCAATTATATGCAAACTTTATTTACTAGTTTTCTTAATAAAATTAAAGTTTTATTATTTCAGAAAACTGTTTTCTAGCACAGTCTAGATTCATGTTGTTAGAAAGTATCCAGATATTATTTGGTTTATGGGGCATATTATGCATTCTGAAGAGTGTTCGCAAACATGGTGTCTCTTCAGTTATTTGGCTTTTCATTGGTGCTTTTTCTCTTGGATGTTGCTTTTCGTAAGTACCAAATCAAAGTATTGTATTAAAATTTATAAAATGAGTCATCGTTTCATATTGTTACATAATTTTGTAAGTTATGTTATGACCAGCCACTTACCTCAGTCACCATTAAAGATACAGGGGTAAGGAATGATGGCTGTCTATTCTACTCAGCCAGATTCCAAATGGCATTATGCTCCAATAAACTATGGCAGTTTATTTTTTTAAGATTTCCTTTTTGTACATTTATTGTTTCTTTCAGAATAAAATATTCCGGATTTTACACTTACTATCTGGCGTTGTTCTTGGTTGGACGTCAGATGTGGCGACGCATTGGTTACACGGAATCAGTCTTGAAGCTTATTCTATCCACAATATGGAGGCTGTTTATTTTGATTTTCATACCGTTCGCGGTTCACGTAAGCGTTTTCTACGCTCACCTTTCGATGTTGCCCAAAGCCGGTCCACATGACAGTGTGATGACGAGCGCGTTTCAAGCCTCGCTGAAAGGTGGCCTCGCTAGTATAACGAGAGGACAGCCATTACATGTTTCCCATGGCTCACAAATAACATTGAGGTACTTTTTTCTGTGAATCATCATTCTCCTGCCCTTATTTCACTCTTAGAGGGGTTGGCACAATATGTTGGTATTTCATTTGGCTAGGTATTTAATAGGCTTGGTAATTTTTCCTCCCGAATCAGCATCTTTATTTTTCAAAGTGCTGCAATTTGAGTAAATTATCTAAGTTAATAAATCTTGCCATTCTCACATCAGTTAATTGTTATATAATAATATGATTGGCTTTATCACCAAGCCATCACAAAAATCTCCACGATTGTTTCGGCCCAAAACCGAAGCATCATCAGGAGGATAGGCTCCACTAGGATTTTAGGTTGCGTGTATTGCTTGTATGCATTGTGGCTGGTGGTGGCGTCTTGGGATGCATGTGTTGCCTTGTCCTACATGTGTAAGGTACGTGAATTTTGCCTGCTTCATACACATTAGCACTTCATGAATTCGCGCTTAACTCGCGCGGATTATAGCATAGCAGTTCTGTTAGGGTTTCTGTTATATTGAATTGCGCAAAGTAACGCCTGCCTCTATAAATCACATAAATACAAATAAGTATATTTATAACATAACAATTGTATATATATAATTATGTATATTTCAAAACTTTCCAGGCATTCACACGGACGGACTTGCTGGCTGCATTCCCATGCGCACGTGTACCCCGTTCGCTATACGGATGGACGAGGCTCCTCCCATCAGCAGCAAGTGACTTGCTACAGTTTTAAGGATGTGAACAACTGGTGGATCGTCAAGAGACCCGAGCAATCGTCGCTGGCGGTTTCGAGCCCCCCGGACGTGATACGGCACGGGGAGGTGGTGCAACTGCTCCACGGGATCACGAGCAGAGCGCTTAACTCTCATGACGTGGCCGCGCCTGTCTCTCCGCAGGCTCAGGTATTTAGCGACACATTGTGATATACCTAGGGTTGCCAACTATACTGTTAAATACAGTATTATACTGTTTGTTACTATTATACTTTATATACTACAATTTTATACTTCTATACTAATATTATAAAGAGGAAAGATTTGTATGTATGTTTGTTACGTTTTCACGCAAATACTACTGGACCGATTTCAAAAATTCTTTCACCATTGGAAAGCTGCTTTTTCACTGAGCAACATAGGTTATATGTCATTTTCAAAAAAAATAGGGATCCCTAATAAAATTGTAATAACTTGGTAAAAATTTAGTCGTAAACATCTATCATCGCGTGCGCTGCGGAAACTATTGATGATAGAACAAAAAAATGTTCTACAGTATTATAGAATGTATCAATATCCACATAAAAGTCCGCGATACCATATGTCTAACTAATATAGTTATGCCAATATAACTACTTTTTTACATTGTAAAAGTTGGTAAAAGTGCCGACAATAATCAAACCATTTTATTCATATCTCTGTATTAATCCTTATCCCATTAAATTATATTTTATTAAAAACTGTTTCAATACCTGTAAAATACTTTTTAAATTATTTAAATCCGACATCCCAATCAAAATATATTACGAATTTAAGAAAATCGAAATCAAATATTGCCATAACAAACCTAACCTACCGTTATAGCAGGGCCTGCACTTGGTGAGTTAAGTCTTATTCCAAGAATACTAATGATACCCATTTTTTATAATTAAATAATCTACAAATAAATCTATAGTCCGATTTCGTAGACTTTCCACTACCACGAGATCTGTATGGACGCGGGTGAAACCGCGGGGCTTTGCTAGTTATATATACATACACAGCAACTTTAACTTGTATCTGAACTGAAATTTGAACTTGAATTGTTTGCTTGTGTGGGGTGTTGCTGGTGGCGGCGTTTTATGATACGTGTGGTGACTTGTCCTTCATGTGTACAGTATGTGAACGTTGTCTGCTTCATAAACTTAGCATTACATAGATTCTTGTAACAAAAGCAAAATAATTTACGGATAGTAGCAAAATAATTCTTGGTAATTTTAATAAATTAATTGGTGTCATATTAGAAAGTTAATTCTAGGAAATATCTTGCTACATCGACTACAACGTGTCGATGCCAGCGCAGAACCTGTGGCGGGTTGAGATAGTGAATCGCGAAAGTGACGATTCGACATGGGACAGTATCCACTCGCTGGTGCGGCTCGTGCACGTGGACTCGGGCTCCGCGCTGCGGTACAGCGGACGGCAGCTGCCAGCCTGGGGCTTCCACCAGCACGAGGTGGTGGCTGACAAGGCTGTCACCCACCAGGACACTATATGGAATGTTGAGGAGCACAGATACACTAAAGGTAATGTTACTACCTTAGACAAGTAGTTGTAGTAAGTCAATAGTTACCAAATCTATATTTACAAAAGTAATAGTAAAATTATTTTGCTATAATCCACCATAAAGTAAATAGGAAATAGATATTATGCTAAATGTAGAGTGGACTATTCTTTTTCGTACCTGAAACATGCAGCATTCGTTAAACTACATGCACAATCCTCCACCACCACCACCACAATACAAAAATCTTTACTTTTACTGATAGTAGCTAACCGGGCAAACGTTTTGCCATATAAATTATTTTTAGGGAATTTCAACTCTATATATTTTTTTTAAATGACCAAAAAATAAAAAATGTTAGAGATGGATAACCCTTGTCACTTGGGGTATAAAAATATAAGCCGATCCACAGACCTACTGAATATGCATATAAAATTTCATATAAATCGGTCAATCAGTTTCGCAGGAGTATGCTAACTAATACTGACATGAGAATTTATATTTATAAGATTATAAATGCGAGAGTATGTCTGTCTGTTACGTTGTTATTTAGTACGATTAAAGCTCATGTATTGGGATAATGTAAAGAATAATCCATTTTGCAATTGGGAACAGAAAAAAAAAACAAAGTACATAATTGAATGTATTTTAACATGGATCATAGAAGAGAAGGCAAGTGTTAACTATTGAGTGGAACAATAAGACAAGTTTTTATAGAAAACAATTAATCGGTCTAAGGCGATCTGTATCTACTATTTTTTGTGAGGGTAATAGTTCGATCCTGCTTCTATTTGAATTACGATTAGTGCAGTTCCTTTCTCTTCATATTTCTTCACTACTGAAGGTTAGCCGTTCTCGAACTGTAAAGTAAACTAGATGCTTTATTATTTAAGTGTCAGTATATTTTTTATAATCTGAAGGAATTTACAGCTGAAGATAGAAAAGAACGCGAGCGTGAACTAGTGAGCGCCGAGATGATACCCACTACGGCGACACAACTGTCGTTCTGGGATAAGTTCATGGAGCTGCAGTACAAGATGATCGCGCACGCACCAGACGCTCCTCACGGGCACATGTTTGCAAGCGAACCCGCCGAATGGCCACTACTCGTGAGATCTATCGCATACTGGTTGTCACCTAACTCTAATGTAAGTTTTTTGAATTTAAACTATCGTGAATGTAATTCATAATTAATGTGTATTTCAATACATGTCGGTTATACTCACGTCTTATTTTAAAATTTCTGGTAAAAATTACACATCACATAATCACATATCATATACATCAAGCTTTGAAACTCAAAATAAATATTATACGTAAATAAAACATTTGTAGTCTGTATTTTTTCCTTACAAACGAAATTTTTAAAACGAAAGTTTAGCATTCACTGCATATTTCTACAAAACCTAAACAATATTAGTTTATTGCTTGCATATATAATATTAAAAAACTTCTTTACCCATACTATTTTGTAAATTGATCCTTCAAAAATATTAAATTCATTAATAAAAAAACAACGTTTTTATAGTGTTTTTATAAAGTGTTATATATGTGTAAAGTGTTTTTACAAGGATTGCATGCTTGTGATGCATTTATACGGTATACCCTCATTGTATAATGCAATGTGTAATATTAATATTTTTTTTTTATTACAGGCTCAAGTACATCTCATTGGAAATATCATAACCTGGTATGCAGGTACTATATCTGTGCTTCTTTATAGTACATTACTTGCTGTATATGCAATAAGACAAAGAAGAGCCTACAGTGATCTCTCTCCTCATGCTGCACAAAAGTTTTACGATGCTGGCTGCATACTCTTTTTAGGTTATTGGTTGCATTATCTGCCATATTTCTTCATGGACAGAACATTGTTCCTTCATCATTACCTACCTGCGTATATCTTCAAAATCCTTCTCCTAGCCTATGTTATAGAACATATCTATCACTCTTTATGTGTTAATGAAAATAAAAGGTCATTCACTCATATATTTATACTATGCATCACTATATGGCTGGCATACGTAATTATTACTTTTCAGAAGTTCAGTGTCCTAAGCTATGGCAACACTGATTTGACAGAAACAGATTTATTAAATCTAAGATGGAAAGATACTTGGGACTTTATTCTGCACAAGAAAAATTAACTTTAAACAATTTATGACTGATGCCATATTGACTTACTAAAAATGGAAGTAATACTCGAATATTTATGTTTTTAATATTACTGTTTATTAATGTTACTTTTGTGACATTCGTTTTAATATCTTTACTATTTTATAAGTTACTTAATTGTTCTTTTACTTTTGTGTAGCTACAATTTCGATAAATTTCTCCTGCCATGAACTGTCACAATTAATCTTATATTTTTTAAAATCAAATATTTACATCACAAATATTTATTTTTATTATAAGCATTTATTATTCATTAACTTTATCTGTATAAAAAAACAAAACAAGGGTATTATTATTAAGTGAATTTATTAATATTGAAATCTGACAACATTGTTTTTGATAATTATATTTTTTATAAATTATGAAGTTGCTTTTATTTTTTACCCAAAATTTTTTTTTAATGTGTCAGAATAAAACAAAGAACTATCTTAACCTTTTATTAATATTCAAAAATATAAATATTAAGAGCTGGAAGAAGGCTCTACTTCCATTGGTTGCACTGGTCTAACTGACACAGCTTCCACTTCAAGAGGTATAACACGCTGCTTCAATACTGCTGTGGTCCCCAAAGCATATCTATATGAACCTTGTTTTTTGCCCTAAAAATATGAAAAAAAAAGTTAATCATACTAATTGCATAACAAAATTAGAATTTTAATTACTTTTTTCATGATAATTATCCTTAATTATAGTTTATATATATAACATTTGTACGTTTTTAAAGTAATAAAATAAAGCATAGTATAACTATAATAATGCTTCACCTTAACATTTGCTTCTTCGTAAGTTCTAAAATATTGTGCAGGTCCAGTTGAACGAATTACACACAAATCAACATTGGAACCAGAGCCAAGATCATTGAAAATACCAGCTGCTATAGCATCTCTTACAAGTTTCTTGCCTTCCTCCTCATTCATGTTTGGTTTCCAGTTGGATTCAAAAACTGCCATTGCAGCAAGAGACCCAGACCCTGAAAATACAACATCAATTACAATGAAAGTTGTCTAAAAATAACTTATTTTTTTTATTTAAAAGGATATTTATTAATTATATCATAAGAATTTCATTATAAGAAATCTGATTTTACAACTCAAACAATTTATAGATAAGAGGTAAAAAGGGCTTTTGAACTGCAGGATAAAATTTCTTTTTTTTTGCTTTTAGAGAAATACTGGAGCTCAACACATAATATGGCTTGGAAGATACACGTCTCCCACAAATTCAAAATGAATACACACATGTACACCATAAAATACACTAAAAATAATTATCATTAATAAGACATAAATATCCTTTCAGCCCACATTTTTTTGTTAGATATAAACCCAGGAGCCTGACTCATTTTGATCCTAGAAAACCTTAATAAAAGAGACACTCTCAAACAGTTTATTCATTAATTATAGTAATTCATTAATAAAAAAATATATGCTGTTTTCTAAATGTGAAAATAATAATTTTTGCATAGACATACCCATTGTCGCATAAGGAAGTTTATCTACAGAACCATGAGGATAGATACAGTAAATGTGAGGGCCGGTGCGATCAACACCTCCGAGGACAAGCGCAGCGCCGATGTGTCCCTGGTATCTGAATAACATGCGTTTTAGTAATGTTGCTGCAGTTTCAACAGGTACTGTACGTCCTGTATGCAAACGTTGTAATTCCAATTGCGAGGCTACAGTTTGAGTAGTCATCTCAGTATCCGCTGCAGTACCTGCCCCGCAACAATACATATTCCCCGCTAAATAATGTATTTTCTCACAGTTCTTGTCAGACACTACTGTATTTTCCGTAGCTCGTGTGTCTGCACCAAGTATGACTCCATCAGCATAAATTATACCTACGATAGTGGTACCGGTCTTTGTGGCTTTGGGTGCAGGAAATCCTTTTTGATTGAGGAAGGCATTGCTGAAACAAAGTCATGAATAATAATCTTCGGATAGCAGAAATACGGATTAACAGTAAAACTATATTGTAATCACTAGATTTTACCGTTGACAATTCTCGAAAGAGAAACCAGAAGATGGTACCTCAGGAACAAGAACAGAAGCCATACTTTAAAGTACTTATTTAAAATAATTTGAAATCAAATTAAATTCTGCGTGAGTTTACAAAATTGTATGTGACAGAAGCTCAAACCTGCACCATAGCAATCGCCATTGACAAGTAATTTAAGCAATGTCAAAAATAATTGAGTTTTAGGTATATTAATCGTATATTTTTCTTATAATCGATTTTCTGAATACTAAAAGTATATTTTTAATCAATCGATTATTTTTTCTATTTACTTTTCCTTTTTTAAAGATGAGATGGATGTTTTTTGATAAAACAATTAGTTTCTTGTTTCTTATTTTATCATTATATGAAAAAGCTATTTTTAATAGTTAGGTACAAACCGATTAATTTTTAGTTAATCGATTTGTAATATCGATTAATGGGAGATTTATTGTTTATTTAGTAATCGATTTTTACCACCCTAATCTCTAACACTGAGAAAAGACCAATATGAACGTTATATTATTCAATATTATAATTTAATTGTCGTCTTTTGTACCTTAAATGTAAATATTTTTTTATGTTTTAAACATAGTTCTTTTTGAGTTGTTATACTATGTAGTCCTCGCATTACATATAATATTTCATTAAATATGGTAGCACTCACCAGTACGAGTCCATATGTGATTGGATGTTTAAATAGAAAAGATAGTAAAACCAAAATAAACCTTAATTTAATGTAGTAGAGTCTTTAATAGTTTTTACTGAGCTAAGAGATGTTACATTATATCATATATCAACCAAGTCACCAATAAAATCTGGACGAATTGTCTTTTTACAATTGTCAAATACTAAATGTCAACGATATGAAAATGTATTGCAGATTTGTTAGAAACAGTCTGTAAAATATAAGAGTATTTTATGAAATGCTTTTAGGATAAGTATTTCAAAATGTTAGTCGACTCTACATATGTTTATTTTATGTACTTCTTCTCTTCAGTACTGTTAGTTATTGCTAGTCGAGACTATTATCAAATCCTCGGTGTATCACGTTCAGCGAATACCAATGAAATTAAAAAAGCTTACAGAAAGTTAGCAAAAGAATTGCATCCTGACAAAAATCAGGATGATCCAGACGCTTCTCAAAAGTTTCAAGATCTTGGAGCAGCTTATGAAGCGTTATCAGATCCGGAAAAGAGAGAATTATACGATAGATGCGGCGAGGAGTGCTTGAAAAAAGACGGTATGATGAACAGCAATGATCCTTTCGCTAGTTTTTTTGGTGATTTTGGTTTTCAATTTGGGGGCGAATCTCAACATCACGAAACTCCACGAGGGGCGGATATAATTATGGAAGTTGCTGTATCATTAGAAGAACTATATAATGGAAACTTTATAGAAGTAAGTATATAATTTATTAAATTTTTCGAATTAGGCTTTGATTTGCGGAGTTCCATAATTCAATCATTTCTAAGGTACAAAGAAGACATTTATGAATCTCATCTTACAAGTTCTACTTGAATTGCCTAATTCATAAAAATTGTTTTGGTATAATATCAAGTAGTATATTACTCAATAACCAGAATACAATTCTTTTATTATGATATATTATTTTTAAATGGTTTTTTTAAAGTTCCATTAAGAGTTTATTCATGTTTTAATATTTTATATTATCATTGTAAATACCACAGCAACATAATTTATAGAATTAGGCGTTACTTTGCGGAGATCCATAATACAAAAGTAATAATAAAATTATTTTGCTATAATCCGCGATACAGTAAATAGAAAAAATATATAGTGCTAAATGTATAGTGGACTATACGTTTTTTCATACCCGTTACATGCAGGATTCGTAAAAACATATGCACAAACCTCTACCACTTCCACCACAATACACAAGCACTACACAGGTTCACTATCACAAACTCAACAATCGTTTCGCCCCGCAACCGAAGCATCATCAGGAGATAGACTCCACGACAAAATCGCAAAGCGATTTGCGATTTTGTCGTGGAGTCTATCTCCTGATGATGCTTCGGTTGCGGGGCGAAACTCATAAGAAACTCATAAGAAACTATAAAATAAAACCATATGTTTGTGTTCAGTAGATGTTATCAAGGATTAGACAGTTATTTCACCATCAATTTTATAATAATTTTATGTTATTTTCAGATAACACGCAACAAACCAGTAATAAAGCCAGCACCAGGTACTCGCAAGTGTAACTGCAGGCAAGAGATGGTAACCAGAAACCTTGGCCCTGGTCGTTTCCAGATGATGCAGCAAACAGTTTGTGATGAGTGTCCTAATGTTAAACTAGTGAATGAGGAAAGACTGCTGGAAATAGAGGTATATGTTTTGATCTAACTTGAGTATTTAAATGAAATGTGATAAAATAGAATTTAATAAGTTAAATCTAAAATAGTTAATAATTATTAATATGTTTTTTAATGTTTAAATTATAAATTGATTGTTTGATGAAATAATGAAAACAGTGGAAACCTAAAAACCAAGAAAGTGGTTACCATAAAAACCTCAGAATAATTTCTTATTTTATCTTATTTCATACAATAAAATATGGTTAATATTCATGTTATCTTTGTAACCAGCCATAAATTTGGAGATAAAATGGAATTATTATAATGGTTGGTAATACAAGCTTAATAAGATAACATACTATAATTATATCTAGGCTTCAGATACATAATAGATAACAGAATTGTGCAAGTTATTAAAAAAAATTGATGTGCATAAATATTTTTTAATGTAAATTAATACATTATTAGAACTCCATATTGCCATCAAAGTCCCTTTATTAGACATACTATAAAAACAAAATAATTTATAATTCTATAATATAAGGACTTATTTTGTAATATATTAGAATTATACATTAAAAAATTTGAATTAAAAAATATTCTAGGTAGAAGTTGGTGCCCCTGACAATCATAAATCAAGATTAAGGGGGGAAGGTGAACCTCACATGGATGGAGAGCCGGGTGATTTGGTCTTTGTGTTCAGAACTGAAAAACACCCTCAATACACACGAAAAGGAGATGACTTGTACACAAATGTAACAATATCCTTACAGGTCAGGCTTGCTATATCAAGTAAAACACATATTGAATTGTTGAAAAACAAATAAAACTGTTTGTTATTTTTGTATGACAATTGAAAAATTTCTGTTTTTGTCTAAACAGGATGCATTGATTGGTTTCACACTAGACCTGGTACATCTAGATGGACACAAAGTAACTGTGTCTCGAGATAAGGTGACATGGGTAGGTGCAAGAGTGCGCAAGAAGGGTGAAGGCATGCCTAACTTTGAAAATAACAATTTACATGGCAATCTCTATGTAACCTTTGATATAGAATTTCCAAAGAAAGATTTTAGTGATGATGAAAAAGAAGGTAAGGATTATCTTTCTTTTTATATGAAAACTGTAGAATAATTGTACGGCCTTGTGGCACAAATGTGATCATAGTTGCTAAGACTAGAGTAGAGGAGCCATATGTGAACCTTTTGAACGTTTAAGTGCAAGTGTCTAACAAATATTAAGAGAGGAAAAATGCCAAATACTTATCATTGTCTAATCACACATGCACTGAGAAATATTATTGGTACATTATTAATTTATTAAATCTCATGTGCTTTCTCTTTTTTTCTGATGGACAAATTTTAAACAGCTCCTCTAGTATATTAACTATGAATGTGATTCTTTTCATTAGTTGTATATTTCTTTAACTGGCCCATTGGTGCACTGGGTAATGAATTTACCTTCAGCTCCGCTGGTCACGGGTTCGATTCCCGCCGAGGGCCAACATTTTCCATAAACAATGTTGGTTCTTCAAGCCTGGGTGTGTATTTGTATTTAAGTATGTATTTGAAATTATATATGTAGTATATCTACCAGTTGTCTGTCACCCATAACATAAGTATTACTTACTTACTTTGGGGATGGCTGACCGTGTTAAGTGTATATATTTAATATAACGACGACAATATTTTTCCTTTACTTATTAATTAATAAGAAGCAATTTTCCAAAAGTCAACACATTTAATCTCTTTCAACAACTCAACACATAATGACAGCGACAATGCTTTTCTTTTTTTTTACTGACCACCTATATGAAGGAGATTGTATTTGAAATACGTCGTGACATTTATTTATTTTTTTAAAAGGAACATGGGATGATTTTTAAGTTTAAGTTCACTTTATGAGTATGATATAATCAAATTATAATAATAATTAAACATTTATATTGTGATAGTAATATATTTCTTTTTTACAGCATTGAAGAAACTATTACAACAGTCATCAAATAATAAAGTGTATAATGGACTATAAAACTGACTGCCAATTTATTTATTTAAGTAGTGAATATGTGCGTTCAGTGTGAACAAATTTGTATGTGGGAATAACTTTGAGTTGTGAATCATTTCGTGTAAAATGAAATAAATTTGACTTTTGATTTAATACAATAGTTGTCATATTGCACTAAAATAGACTATTAAATCATGTACAAGGTTTTGTAATGAGCATATTAAAAACCAATTAAAAGCAATAGAATAAAACAACATTTTTCATAATTCAAATATTTGAATAATTATTAAACAACAACATTAAAACAATGAGACATGATTTTATTTGTATATTTTTTTGACACATTTCCTTAAACTACAGATAAAAATTAAAAATATACATATTTGATAAGACAAGATATTTATTTTATTTTTCATTATTATTTATGCAGTATGAAAAAAACAATATATTATTTTCATAACATTTTATTTAATTTTAGGAACTATAGGATAAAGAAAGCATTTATTTTCTTGCCTTCAAGTTTGGTAGAAGAGATTTTATTTTAAAAGTGTCTTAGGTCACCGTAAAAAAATAGTTTTAATAACTGTACAGTTTAAAATTTACTAGATTGATTGATTGATTGATTTGAATGTACAGTGATATACTGCAAGAAATATTAAGGCGCTGAACAGAGCCAAATAGGCTGACTTTAAACACGTTTTTAACAAAAGCTATAGGGATGACGATTAAAAGAAAAATATATGTTAATATACATCATATCTCAGAGAGAATGTAAGATTTCAAAACATGATTACGATACTTTTTTTCGATAAAAAAAATTGGTAAATGGACCTCTGATTTTTACTTTGATCGTAAATATCTCTAATATTTATCAACAAAAATTGGTAAAATTAATAAGACTAATAAATCATTATAATATGAAGAGAATGTAAGATTTAAATTTTGAATTAATTAAGATATTTCATTCAAATTAAATATTTTTTAGAAAATAGCAAAACTGAAACGAGTCATCGTCTCGCTTCTCTTTTACATCTACGAATATAGACAGTGATCGCTGAGGCGCGCTGCTATACGGACGTGTGTCGCTAGCTGCCGCCTTTTGCGACTATTCCTTGTTGATAATATGTCTTTTTTTAGGTGTTTAGTTATAGTTTCGGCATACTTAGTTTTATAAGATTAATTAGACTAAGTTTTTTAAATAAATTGTACAAAAAAGTTTGGATAAAATAGTGTACACCTACAATGGGTGTTAAAAAATTAAGTGTCTCGCTACGCCGTCGCAGACATTGTGGGCGTGGCTTATATGCCGAAATCTGAATTTACGCCAGCTCTGTTCAGCGCCTTAATACAATAATACAAAACACGCGTCACATCACACAAGATGGCTCCTTGTTATTAGAGCGCTTGACTGAATTCATTCCTGATGATAAGCGATGACACAGCCTAAGAGCATCATCAGGAGGATAGGCTCCACGACAAAAATCGTAATGCTTCGGTTTCCGGGCGAAACGATCGTCGAGATTGTGGTGGTGGGTGTGTGTGCTGCTTTTGTGTGCGTTGTTGCTGGTGAATTGCGCCTTAGGGTGCATGTGGTGGCTTGTCCTGCATGTATAAGGTGTGTAGATTTTGCCTGCTTCATACACATTGGCTTTGCATGCATTCGCTTAACCCGTGCGGATTATAGCAAAGTAGTTAGTTCTGTTATATTGCTTATAAAAAAAAAAGGTGGATGATGATGATTCTACAGGTTGACAGTAGGTTGGTAGAAGTGATTTATGCGACAAGGCAAGCGTCGTGCGAGTGGGGCGCGTGTTCGGAGTGCGGCGCGGCCGCGGTCTGCAGCACGCTGTTAACGACGGCGCGCGCCAAGTACCCTAGCGACACGCCCGGCGCCGCCGCGCTCAAGGCGCCGCACTCTGCCACACCACTGTCCTACATTGCATAAAGTATCGGCCTGTTACAATCCCACTGCTGGGAAGAGAGGAGTCTCTCCGTTTCCGGAGAGAAGGGTTGGAGCTAAGACCTACCACGCTGCTCCAATGCGGATTGGTAGGTTACATATAACAGCCTGTTAATATCCCACTGATCCCAGTTTTCTGACGTCGGTCGGTCGTGGCTTCTCGCCACACTTCCGACGCCGCAATAACTAATCTAAGTCATGAACCCTCCACTACGCGTCGCCCTAAGCCGTGGTCCGGCACAGGAGGCACCCTTAGGACGACGTTCCCCGACTTAAGTAGAGCTTCTGCGCTCTACTCCCTGCATTTCGCAACTTCGGCGATGCTTCTGCGCTCGCCCGTCCCGCCCGGTGACGCTGTAAAAGCCATTAGGGCTAACATCGTACAGTCAGTTCGAAAAAAAAAATGGGAATAGGCCTCCTGTCTCCGTTTTTTTGGAGAGAGGTTACACATATAAACAGGATTCTCTAGAGATATGCAGGTTTCCTCACGATGTTTTCCTTCACCGAAAAGCGTGTGATAAATTGCAATTATCAATTATACACATGAGTTTTAATAAAAAAACTCATTGGTGCCTGCCCGGGTTTGAACTTGTGTTCCCCTCGAAGAGTCGCACGGTCTCACCGCTGGGCCATCACGGCTCTTGCATTGCATATTCACATTGAAAAATGAAAGAAATAATTTATAGAATTAGACGTTTGCGTTGCTTTATCTGATCCCACAGTAGCGAAAAAAAATTGTCCAACTTCGAGCCATCTCCAAATAAACGTTTCGATATTTAAAGTTAGGAGCTCAAGTCATATAGAACTCTAAAATGCCACATATGAATTGATTGGTTACTACAAAAGTAATATTATAATTACTTTTATAAATAGAAAATATATATAATGCTAAATGTAGAGTTGACTATCCGTTTTCAAATAATTTATAGAATTAGGCGTTACTTTGCGGAGATCCACAATACAAAAATAATAATAAAATTATTTTGCTATAATCCGCGATAAAGTAAAAAGAAAATATATATAATGCTAAATGTATAATGAACTATACTTTTTTCATACCCGATACATGCAGAATCCGTAAAAACACATTCACAAAACACCACCACCGCCAACACAGTACACAAGCACTACACACATTCACTATCACAAACTCAACAATCGTTTCGCCCCATATACCAAATGTTTATCATTAAAAAAATATATTTTAGAAGTGCTTCTTCTTAAATGTCCGTATTAGGTATACCTGCAATTTGTCTGGAATGTCGAGACATTGTCGCACATATCTATCCGAGTAATGAGTGCGACTGGCCTGTTGGCGCAGTGGGTAATCACCCTGCCTTCAGCTCTCCGTGTCGCGGGTTCGATTCCCACCGAGGGCCAACATTTTCTATAAACAATTTGCTGGTTCTTCGAACCTGGGTGTATATTTTTATTTAAGTATGTATTTAAAATAATATATGTAGTATATCTACCAGTTGTCCATCACCCATAACACAAGTTAAAAAAAAGTAAAGTAGCAGCCTGTTACAATCCCACTGCTGGGAATAGGCTTTCTCTCTCCGTTTCTGGAGAGAAGAATTGGAGCTAAGACCTACCACGCTGCTCCAATGCGGATTGGTAGGTTACACATATCTCTAGAATTCTCTAGAAATATGCACGTTTCCTCACGATGTTTTCCTTCACCGAAAAGCGTGTGATTAGTTGCAATTATCAATTAGACACATGAGTTTTAATAGAAAAACTTATTGGTGCCTGCCCGGGTTTGAACTCGTGTTCTCGAAGCCATATTACCTTTGCGTATGTGAGCTGTGCGTCGTCCAACAGGCGGTCCAGGTTCAGAGGCTGCTGCAGATAGAGCTCGGGGTTCCGCCGCAGGATGGTGGCGAGCACGCACAGCAGCTCGACGCACAGCTGGCGGCGCTCGGCGGAAGGCACGCGGACCAGCGCCTCCTCTACCAGCAGCGCGAACGACAACTCCGACCGCGACATGTTCACTAAGGTCGGCTGAGCGGGTATTGCATGGCCCTACACAATTAATAAATAAAAATAATCAGCTGTGCCCATAACTGCTTCGCCCGCGTGGAATTCACTGATTTACGAAACTTTTTCCGAATTTTCGAAATTTTGAACATAAAAGTAGTGTTCCGCGCAAACGTGCGGACGGATGAAACAACCTCCGGGACCTGGGCCCGTCGTCTCGGCGTCTCAACCTACCTTATGCGGCCGTCAGCTGTATGTGGTCCGGCCTCATGAGTCACTGCGTGTATGTGTACGTGTGTGTGTGTACTTGTGTGTACTTGGCCGATTCCCGAAACCGTTGGCTCGCCTCAGCACTCTTCCACGGACACGTAATGTCTGTTTCTCCCTGAGTATACACTTCACTATATCGGTTAAATAGCACCCGGTGTGCACACAACCTTCGTAAGGTCACACGTTATTGAATCGTCCCTATATCGGGGAATAGTAACCCAACGCGTACTAAAACCGTGGACGGTCGCGTCTTCTCAAACGCTTTACTGGTTAAACGCGTCACTAAATCTGAGAATAACACCCGAAACGCAAAATTACACACGTGCGTACGAAAGAATGCCGCGTCCAAGCCGCGTACAAGCCGCGCGCGGCCTCTCACTATCGTGTCTGACGGGTGACTGGCGGGGGGCCGCTCTGGTCGTGAACGAATGCATAAAACGGCCTAGCTTGCGTTCGCGTCGGGTGGCGCGCGTCATTCTATTCAAACAAGTAGTTATTGTGAGTTAACCGCGAGAGATAGCATATTTCTATCGCGGACTTTTTTGTAGTTTTTTTATAGATCTACAATTCTCCAGTACATTAAAATTAGTTATTGTGAGTTAGCCGTGAGAGATAGAAACATGCTATCGCGGACTTTTTTGTAATTTTTTTATAGATCTACAATTCTCCAGTACATTAAAATTAGTTATTGTAAGTTAGCCGTGAGAGATAGAAATATGCTATCGCGGACTTTTTTGTAGTATTTTATATATCTACAATTCTCCAGTACATTACTCAAGCGTAACTCTGCTGGTTGTCTCAGCGCACGCGACTAAAGCTCCCAGCAAGCAATTATTTTATTAACTACTTGATCTCTTTAACACAATTTACATAATACTGATATGTACTACATACCTAAACCATCTGGAAGTATTTCACTATAATTTAAAAAATTGTACAAAAACTCGTTCAGTAGATTTTGAGAAAATCGATTACATACAGACAGACAGCTTTTTGGAACTTTGTAAGCAAAGTCCGCGAAAGCTATCTGTTTGTATTTGATCGATTTTCACAGAATCTACTCAACGGATTTTTAATAATTAATGTTTAAAGACCACATGTCTCATTTTATCGGGTGAGCCCGACTAGTTTCAAGCACATACCCCCCCCCCCCCAGCCGCTCACGAGTCGCGCCCAGCAAGCCGCATAAAGAGCTCATGAATAAGAGCCCCGTAAATTTATTAAAATAACCTAAACCTTTTTTTATTAAAATAACCTAAACCTTCTTCCGGAAGGTTTAGGTAATAATACATTACGGTAGGATTTCGGCAGGCGCAATAAATAGACAGAGGACCTAAGATAGTTGCTGTAGAGGGACTGCACAACTGCTAAGGATGTTTCACTGTATTTTATTTATTTACTAGCTGTTAAGCGTGGTTTTGAATTCTCCTTGATACATAACTAAACAGTTTAAAAAAATGCTCCGATCGCCACTAAACTTTACAGGAACCGCTGAGTCTTTCTAAAGGATCTCTCAAAAATTCACCAAGATCGGTCCAGTCGTTTCGAAGTCTATGAAGGACAGATACAGAAAAACATTCATTTTTATATATTAGATTTATACTCCGGATTCCTTTATCCTGTATGTTACCCTGCTGTATAAGCTTTAATTGTACTAAAATTCATCAGTTTTGGTCTAGTGAATTGTCCGTGAAAAACAGACAGCCTTATGCATTTGTAATATAATATGAATCTTGTATACCTCAACGATAATTCCTTGTGGCGTTCGCAATAAAATATCCCAGACTTGCATGTAAAAATGTTTTGGCACACGACATAAGCAACCTTCCAATCTTCGCCGTTGCAACGGTGTTAGCCTAAACAGAAAAAAGTTTTTTATGTATGTTTTAACAGTTAATAAAGATACCGGCTATACTCACGTCTAATTTTATCGGATTAGCCCGACTAGTTCCCGCCGCGATAACGTCGTGTAAAGAGCTCATGAATAAGTGCCCCGGACGGGTTCGAAACTAGTCGGGCTAATCCGATAAAATTAGACGTGAGTATAGCCGGTATCTTTATTAACTATGAATACTACTCACGATAGTTTAAAAAAAAATGTTTTAACAATTTCAATCATCATCATCATCCTGCTGCCCTTATCCCACTTTAAGTGGGTTCGGCATAACATGTTACAAACATGTTGTCATATGATTTGGCATCGTATTTTACGACCGGCCGCCTGCCTGACTACATTACCTTTGTCGCCTTTTACGATACCTCGATAAGAAGAAGGCTACCACACGGCGGATTTGACAATTTCAATATAATTATATATTACCTAGATCTGCCAAATGGTCTTTCATCTAATACTTCTTATTGGATAAATCAAGAGAACTATAGTACAAAAGTACTTATAGAATTATTTTGCTAAAATAATCGTTTTGTATACCACCGTTCTCAAAATCCGGATTATAGAGAATTATCATTTTCTTGCCCTTATCCCACTCTAAGTGGGGTCGGCACAACATGTTATAAACTTGTTGTAACATGTTTTGGGTACATATTTTACGACCTGCCGCCTACCTGACGTCAATTTCCCTTAGTCTCATTTTACGACACCTCGTTAAGAAATTCTACTCAGCCGGATACCACACGGCGGTATCAAACACTTAATGAATTACGAGAAGTTAATAATTCTAAAGTTAATAATATCTTAAGAGTTAAGTATTATCATAGGTATTACCTAATTCTAGTACGTAAGACAAATAATGAAAACAGCTGAGCCGAGGCCGGCAGGTCATCGCCCTCCACTCGCAATCAATAGCAAGAGAGCTCCGTCCCGAATGCTTGGATGAGTACATTTAAAAACATTTATTTTTTTAAAGAACCAAGCCATCTATGTAAGAACAATAAATGTATTCGAAATATCATTTTTTTTATTCTTTGGATATTACTAGTTTTATAGAGTCTCCAATAAGATAATATTCTTCCTAAACCTGGTGGTACAGTCCTCTAAACGTAAATTATAAAATTGTTAAATACTATGACCAATTAAAAGATTGCGTACGGTTTCGTGTGTTAAGTATTTAAGAGTTATCATAGGTATGTACCTAATTCTAGTACGTAAGACAAAAATAATGAAAACAGCTGAGCCGAGGCCGGCAGGTCATCGCCCTCCACTCGCAATCAATAGCAAGAGAGGTCCTTCCCGAATGTTCGGATAAGTACATTTAAAAACTATTTTACTTTAGCCGAATATCAGACGGCGTTCGGAATATAGATAAATAATACTTTCATTACTTTTTTTTTACACTTGTCACGAATAAAAGGAAGGTATTATATTTGCACTATTTTCTTGTCTTAATTTTCTAAACTCCTACCATGAGATAATCCCGACATCCCGAGATCATTATCATCCAGTATAACATCCTAAGAGACCACCTGGTATAGGTCTACCGTATAAATAAAATATTTTATAGAATTAGGCGTTACTTTGCGGCGATCCATAATACAAAAGTAATAACAAAATTATTTTGCTATTAATTTTATTTTGTAAAGTTAAGTAGCGGCATATTACAATCCCACAGCTGGGAATAGGCCTCCTCTTCGTTTCTGGAGAGAAGGGTTGGAGCTAAGACCTACCACGCTGCTCCAATGCGGATTGGTAGGTTACAGATATCTCCAGAATTCTCTAGAGATATACAGGTCTCCTCACGATGTTTTCCTTCACCGAAAAGCGCAAAATTGCAATTATCAATTAGACACATGAGTTTTAATAGAAAAACTCATTGGTGCCTGCCCGGGTTTGAACTCGTGTTCCCCTCGAAAGAGTCGCACGATCTCACCGCTGGGCTATCACAGCTCCAGCTATATTATCTGATTGTAATTAAACAATGGAAAATTAAAGAATTCTTTTTAAAAAAATTAGCAACTGCATCTTGTACAATGAGTTTTGAATACTCGAAATACTGTTTATGCCCCAGATACAGTGCAAAATTAGTAAATATATGATGTGTAGTCAATTAATGACGCCATCACGTCTACATACATCTTCAAGAGTGGAATAAAATCAGATCGTAGTTTTATCAGACGCAAAACGATGTATGCTCACCCGGAACATGAAAAAGTGCGAACCTCAATTTTTAACAATTCGAAATAATCAATTTTTTTTTTGGCAATCGTTAGAATAGCATGTTTTAGCTTTTAAGTTCTGCCAATTTTCACAATTATCATTAAAATTTACAAGTATTTTGTAAATTCACATTTATTTTGTATGACAAATAAAAGGTATTCCTATAAGTATAATATTACATGTGAACTTCAATTATTCTCGGTCATATATGAATATAGCATACCCCTTTTCGTCAGCCCAGTCTGACACAGTGAGTACTTTCTGCAACAATGTGCGGAGCTTGTACGGAGAGAGGCTTTCAAGGGTGGCATCAGCTCGCGTCTCTTCTGGGAACAGCTCCAGGTAGATCCGGATGGCTTCCAGGACCCAACCCACCCGAATTTTGAGGATACCTCGGAACATGTCGGGGTTAGTGCCAATTAGACGACCACAGTATAGCACTATTTCCTGTAAAGTTTTGAACTTTATGCTATTATAGATGTCCCGATAGTCATAATGAATTTGACTGGCCCGTTGGCGCGGTGGGAAGTGACCCTGCCTTCAGCTCCACGGGTCGCGGATTCGATTCCCGCCGAGGGCCAACATTTTCTATAAACAATTTGATGGTTCCTCGAGCCTGGGCGTATATTTGTATTTAAGTATGTATTTAAAATTATATATGTAGTATATGTACCAGTTGTCCGTCAACCATAACTCATGTATTAAGTTACTTACTTTGGGGACGGACGACCGTGTGTGTAAGTATTCCATATATTTAGTTTTATGTTAATTTAATTTCAACCCTCATATACAGCACTCTGATTTTTAATTAACTAACAAAATTTTCATTTCAAATTTCATGTTACGAAAGTAATAGTAAAATTATTTTGCTATAATCCGAGATAAAGTAAATAGGAAATAATAATGCTAAATGTAGAGTGGGCTATTCGTTTTCATACTTGAAACATGCAGCATTCGTTAAAATACGTGCACGAACCTCCACAAAGCAGCAATTTACTTTGTGATTTTGTCGTAGAGTCTTATCTCCTGATGATGCTTCGGTTGCGGGGCGAAATCGTTGAGTTTGTGATAGTGAACGTGTGTGGTGCTTGTGGTGCGTATTATAAGACAAACGAGTCATATTTCTGTTACTGTTGGTTGATAACAAACCTGTTGTAACACGGCACCGATGATGTCGTAAGGCTGTATGGTAGAGTACATGACGGACTGGATCTCTCCAGGGGTCATGGGTTTGTCGAATACTGTCTCTTTTTGTCCTATCACACCAACTGTTAACTTTAAAAACATACTAAAATCAATACATATTAAGAAAAATAAGTGGTAGATATCTGAAGGTATTTTAAAGTTAGAAATAAAAAAAGATCTGAAAAGCAGCAGACCTAGACGAGGGATACACGGGTTTGGACAAGGTACCTTTACAGTTCAGCATGTTGTGTTGTTTTGTTAGGAACATGCGAAAACAGTTCGTAATGTATATGTCATAGAGTTCAAATTGGACGGGGAAAGTTTACGAATATGCAAAAGAGTTCGTAAACTTTATATCAAAGAGTCCAAATTCGCTTGACGCTTATTCTTTATTCAGAGCTGTGATAGCCCGGCGGTGAGATCGTGCGACTCTTTCGAGGGGACCACGAGTTCAAACCCGAGCAGGCACCAATGAGTTTTTCTATTAAAAACTCATGTGTCTAATTGATAATTGCAATTTATCACACACTTTTCGGTGAAGGAAAACATCGTGAGGAAACCTGCATATCTCTAGAGAATTCTGGAGATATGTGTAACCTACCAATCTGCATTGGAGCAGCGTGGTAGGTCTTACCTCCAACCCTTCTCTCCAGAAACGGAAAGAGGCCTATTCCCAGCAGTGGGATTGTAACAGGCCGCTACTTTTTATTTTTTTATTCTTCATTCACTTTGTTTACGAATCGTGTCAGTATCGCCGCTAGGACTCGCGAACATTTGCGAACATTCTCGAAACCGGTTCGTTCGATATATACGCGGTCGTAACGTACGCCTCGAGATTTCGTTTGCGAATAGCGATCAAGTGCGAATTAAGAAGCGAAAAAAGTTAAATAATAGTGACTCCAGCTATTGGACAACGGACTGCACAGACTCTGTAAGTACTAATTTTGTAGTGAAAAGCTGAAGTTGAGTGTTTTTAACGAGTCACCAGGTATTTTCATTTAAATCCACAAACCCCTGTACGTGTCAATATTAGGTAATATATAAGTGTAGGGCTTATATTAATTTACGTTGTTTAAAGACCGTTAATATGTACCTGCTTGCCGCTAACGAGCACGGTGGTGATGAAGGGGCTGATGGAGTCCACCGTGTGGCTAAGTAAGGATGAGCAGTACCGGACCGCGCGCCAGTGGCGGAGCACACCCGCACTGCCATACAAACCCTTCAGCGCTTCCAGTGCGCTCGTGCCGTTCACCTACATCAGATGTTCTAAGAGTTCATTCTCATAGACCACTTTCAAAATTAAGCTATTTACAGTGGACCCCTTGCAGTATTTATACCATATTCCCAAAACTTGTCAAAAAATTACATTACGAATTGTGAACCTCTATTTTTTTATAATGTAAACCTCCATCGAGTCTTTTGGACCACATTCGGAACTAAGGATTTAGATAAATAGAACGAAGTAAACATAGGTGGCATATTTGTATCGAGGAATAATGCATATCGATCAGATGTTTCAGGAGTTCATTCTCATAGACCACTTTCAAAATTAAGTAATTTACAAACAACCCCTTACAGTATTTATACCATATTCCCAAAACTTGTCAAAAAATTATATTCAAAATCACAATTTTGGAACCTCCATTTTTTTATAACGTCAAAGTGAACCTCCGTCGAGGCTTTTGGACCACATTCGGAACTAAGGACCTAGCTAAACCAAACAAAGTGATATATAGACAGCCATGCTTCCTTGATACAAATAAGTTGTCATATGTGTATCGAGGAAATAAAGCACGTCGTTTGCTACCATCCCATAGAATCCTAAATAGAAATATGCTGGTACGCAAACGCGATACGTTAATTTTTTTCGATTAACTATAGTATCAAGCACCAAGGTGAAGTCAAAAAACGAAATTATATGCAGAAAAACATTTCATATTGGCTGTATAGTTGCGAGTGATCAAGCAATGGCTAGATCAAGTACCGAACTACATTTTATATTACTTTTTTTAATATGCAATAAACAAAAGCTACAATTTAGACTCTATTCTTTTATTTGTACGCTGTGCAATATTTTGTATGGAAAGGACCATAACCTATTCTAACAATGCAATGGTACAAATTTTATAAGATAATCAGGTTTACTGATTTCAAACAGGAATCACCTCATACATAGGGCCTTCTCTTTGCATCAGTATTCCCCAAAGCTGACTCTGCGCAAATATGTTATTGGTAGTGCGAAGAGCTGATACTACGTCCCACGTTGAACGATGTTTGTAAGATTCGTAGTCGAGATTCTCTTCCCTGTAGGTGAGGGTTCGGGGCACATCGGTCAGCGACTGGTATCCGATGTAATCGTGCTGCAGTTGCTTGAACTGCGTAAACATCTCCGATGGAAATTCCCCTTGACTCATGAAATCAAGGTGCTCTAAAATCAGATTCGGCTTAATCTTACAGTTAATAATGGCGGTGGGTACAAGTAATAAGCATTCATTGCGCGTTTGGTCTTAAAAATCTAGCCGGGACTTTTGCTCCTTAAGTCTAGTTTGTAGCCTAAACTTCGAGAAGTGCTTTAATAAGTCAAGGAGGAGGAGGTGGTGACCCCAAATGAATTGCGTGTTCACTTTCATTATTTAATGACCGCTCTGGTCGGCGTTTTGCTTTGACTGTCTTAGCAACAGTACAAAACACGATCACGGACATTCGTACTACAAGACATTTTTAGCATTAAAAAAGACATCACAAATTAGAATTTATTATTTATTTAATTTCTCTATATAATTCCGCTAAGCCCCGCTAAGGCCGAACTGCCAATATACTGACAATCCAAATTAGAGCATCGTCGTAGATTTAAACCAATCTTGCTGTCCAAAGGACAGGTGCCTGTCACGATAGTAACAAACCACGAATTTACTGTTTTATTTTATTATATAACTAGCTGTGGCAGCAGCTTCGCCCGCGTGGAAATGAGCGTTTCACAATTTTTTTCTAGAATTCAAATTTTAAACATAAAAATAGTTATTGTGACTTAACCATAAGAGATAGAGACATGCTATCCCGGACTTTTTTGTAGTATTTTAAAGATCTTCAATTCATTAGTACATTGCTTTAGCGTGACTCTGCTGGTTTACGCAGCGCACGCAACTAAAGCTCCCAGCAAGCAAGTTTTTTAACAACTACGCGATCTCTTCAACACAATTAACATAATGCCGATATGTACTATTAACCTAAACCATCCGGAAGTATTGCACTATATTTTGGTGAAACCCGTACAAAAATCCGTACCAGTACATTTTGAGAAAATCGATTACACACAGACAGACAGCTTTTTGGGACTTTGTTTTATAATAAGTATAGATAGATATCATAATAGATAGATAATAGAGATAGCTTACCAATACAAGAGCTAGATATCAAGTTCTGTAATCTGCCGAGGCGCACCTTGACTCCATCGCAGTGACCCTTCTTGAGCATGGCAAACAAATCGAGCATCTGCTTGAAATGAGGATCGCGCATATGCTCTTCGCGGACCAACAGACAGACAGTTGGTCGACCCGAAAGTCGCCAATATCTGCAATATTTAGCCAGCGCCTACTTTTACAACCCATGTCTGATATACCGACTCAATGTCAAATTAAGTTTATTCAAATACCCTATTAAAAGTTAGAAAGGAATATTAGCAGACATCAACCAGTAGAATCATCAATTTTACTCAATTAATAGGCCACTCTCGTTTCTCCCCCTTTTTCAAGAAATACCAATTTTTTTTCGAACTGACTGTATGCTGTTATCCCTAACGGCTTTTACAGCGTCACCGGCGGGACAGGCGAGCGCAGAAGCATCGCTGAGGTTGCGAAATATAGAGAGTAAGCGCAGAAGCTCTACTAGCGTCGGGGAGAGAAATACCAAGAAGTTTCCACTTTATACGAGAAAATGCCACTTGAATTCAGCGACTCCTATCGACCCTTTTGAGGTACTTCATCTCTCTCTAAGGAGTCTTACCATGTACCAACAACATACATGTCTACCAACGGTACTTTTCTTTATTCATTAGTTAATTTAAAATAATTTGTCATTCTCCCACTCTAAGTGAGGTCGGCACAACATGTCGCCCCATCCGAAGAATGAAGTTATGTGTTCTATTTGTAGAACTGCATTCTTCAACTATTAATAAAGTTATATATTCTATATATAGATTTGTATTTCGCTTTTATTGTCTTTTCTTTCGTCAACGCTGGCTCTGTCATATAAAAGGCGATCCTTTCATATGTATTCACACCATCTGTTTTTCATATATCAATGAATAATTTTACAAAAACATTTTCCAGATGTTAAAACAGAAATAATCATCCACATTAATTTTTAAATATACGCAAGTCACACTCGACGGGCTTATTTACTTGGAAAATTTATATCTTTTGTTATTCACTTACTTGCCAACAAACTGCAACTCCGTCTTTATATCATCGATCAACAACGCCATATCTCTGTATAGGTAAAATTCTGACACCTCGAATATCAACGGATAACACAAAACCGTCATACCGCACACCCTGTATATCTGCAAAATTGTAACAATTAAATATAAAACGGCAATATATTCGATCAACAACAAATTTAAAACCTCTTGTAATTTGTACCTTACTTGTGCCGAGAGAACCAACCGGTCTTATCGGTCTGCCAGTTAATTTAAGCTTCTCACACACACCTAACTCCCTGTACACATGGACTAGCTGTGTTGAACTGCATATCTAGATTAAAAAGATCTATTCTATCAATTTTAATTTATCATGCAAAACCATATTAATTATTAGTTTACGTAGGTTTTATAAATTGCACGTTCATAATTCATAAAAAGCCCTTTTAAATAAAGAATAATAAAACAGAAATCCGGTCATTTAGTGCAAGTCAGTACGTACATCGGAAAGACAAAAAAAAGTAAAGTGTAAGTATTATTGGGGTGTTCTATTAAGTAAAACACTCTGTATAATATACATATAAAGTAAAATCGATAAACTACAATAAATATACAACCGCGTGTTATATATATATTTTCAATTTTGGCATGCTTATTCTTTTTGGAGTAGCGGCTATGTAAAGCCTCCAGTAGCGGTGACTTTAACGATTTTGATTTTTGCGATGGCCACAGCTTACAGTACACTACCAATTCGAAAAGCTTTCAACTCCTGGGAAGATATTAGATATATATTCCATGATAGAGCGACCCTACGAGAGAGGGCATAGGTGTTTAGCCTGCCTCAAGCCAGAAGGCAGTATCCGCTGTTTTCCGTTGTTATACAGGTTGCATTGCCCTCGCTAATCTGCACAAGTTTGTTCTGTAAACAAACATGGGCGTGGCGAGGTACGGGGGGGCGGCTGCTTCCTTACACTGAAAACTGTAACACTGGGAAACTGACAACTCGCAACATATTGCCACTATAAAAGGCTTGCATAAGACCTATAATGTACCTCACCTTCATTACAAATGAGAGCTCCTCATATTTAAAATAGCATGATTACAAAAAAAAATAGTCTAGAGTTTCTGAGACAATTTTTCCCCCCTGTATAGAATTCTGGCTACGCCCTTGCTAATGAATGGTGTGTGTTTGGGATGAACTAAACTGTTGAGGCATACTAATAGCCTAAGAGCCAGCCGGCATGAGTCAAATGGGCGATCGTACTAGGACATGCTCGGAAGTTTCCGCAACAGTACTAATTATTATGAGATCGATATACGTGTTCGTTATAACTATATCTGACTGGCCCATTGGCGCAGTGAGTAGTGATCCTTCAGCTCTGCGGGTCACGTGCTCGAACCGCCGAGGGCCAACATTTTTTATGAACAATTTGTTGGATCTTCGAGCCGAGGTGTATATTTGTATTTAAATATGTATTTAAAATTATACATGTATATATTTACCAGTTGTCTGTCACCCATAACACAAATATTAAGTTACTTACTTTGAGAACGGACGAACGTGTGCCCCGTATAGTTATTTATTATTTATTTATTTATATCTGACCTGAACGGGTTCAACTTCGTGCGGTGTCTGAGTTTGGATCCCGTATGTGCCCATCATGGCCTGCAGACGCATCGACTCAGCGATCAAAACAACTTGTACTACCAGGTCTGTTGCAATACCCTGGATATTATAATTGCCCTTTGTAAATATTTCATTACATACATTACCTTTCAGAACGTCTTTATATTGACGAAGACGTTTTGAGAGGTGAGCTGTAGGTTTATTAAAAAGTTCCAACAGCTCTAAATAGATCTTAAATATTACAACAGTACCACATCCAACAAAAATGCATTAACTGAGTGAAATAACTAAAACAAATACAGGAAATTGCAGTGCATTGCATTTGCGTTTAAAATAGTTACCATTCATAGGATGTTAAGAAAGTAATCGAACGTTAAAAGGAAGATAAGACTGAAATATATGCATACTAGTTTTGTGATAGAAACGCATGCTTTTTTTCTAATACATACTTACAAATGTTGGTTTGGCCTGAGAGCGTATGAAACAAAACAATTTTGTATTTGTAGATATTTTAAAGACAATAAATTTAAATGAGTGTGGAAAATAGTAATATGACAAAAGGCTTCATTAAACGAGATATGAAGCGCGATATATTGAATGAAAATGAAGTTCAAAAAATTTTAACCGTCCAATTTTTACTCATAGTTAGATAAGTACCCAATTTTATACAAATATAGGTAAATGCATAATTGTTGTTATATTTTTATTATTTGTATGATAGCGCTTGCCATCATTCCTGAGAAAATAGTGAATGCTATGAAATAGACAGCGCAATAGTAGTTTGGTACTTATTCTGTACTCTTGTAGCATAGTTTATAAATTTTAATAAGAAAATAATGTTTCCACACATTAATAGAAATATTAGATAGAAATGTTTTGTTTTATTATTTACGCAGAAAGTAAAGTAAGTAAAGTTACGGCCTGTAGCTATCGCACGAGTGGGCAAAGCCTCTTTCTTCTATCCTTTATTGGACGGGTAGAAGCTTAGCCCTACTGTCCAATGCGAATTGTTAGGTTACATATATCCTAGGAGTTATCTAGAGGTGCACTGCACATATGCAGGTACGTTTTCCTTTATAGCAAAGCGTGTGACAAATTGCAGATATACATAAGGCACATAAGTTTAGGAGAAAACTCATTGATACGTGCCCGGGATTTAAGCCCGTGACCCACTGATAAGATTTACACGGTGTCGTCGTACTACTATACAGATTTTTGGCGAGCGTAAATTACCTGGAAAGCCGAATAGCGGCCTGCTCGTCTTGGTCGATTGTAGGAGGGCAGGTAACGGCGAACGGGATCGAGCTCGTTAACGTGCAAAAGTCCACCAGTCAGTAATTGTGCCAACACGAATAAAGATTGTGCCCATAGGAACAATCCACCTGTGTCTGAATCGAAAAGATTTTTAACGGTGAGCCACTTTTACTGACTGAAATTTAACACAGCTTTATATAGCGCTAAATAGCATTAAGAAGTGCTACTACTATATTTAGATGCTGAGCTTCTATAAAAACCTAGAACAATTTCCAATAAGAAGTCACATTCACCAACCACCTCAAGCACTTGAAAAAATGACGATGCGAAAAGATATAAATTAGACAAAAAAGGAGCAAAGCATCAGCCTGTTAGCGTCATACTGCTAGATGAAGACCAGCAGGCCTACCATGAACTCTTATTGCGACTCAATTGAAGACGTAAACGAAATTGTTTTGCTTTTTCATACCACGTCTTAAAGACGCACACTTTAAGTCGTTGCCGTATGAGCGTTCGGAATTCGTCCTAAGAACATGGTGAGTAAAAGAGGTGGAATTATCTATAGTTTATATAACGTTATCCTTTTCAAACATTACGACCACAATGCAATTCACACTTCATAATACGAAAAGAAAGCGGTTCGCGGTCGTCATTTACGTCTTTAATTGAGTCGTAATAAGAGTTCATGGTAGGACTGCTGATCTCTCCTTAAGAACAAGGATATTGAAATTAAAAAGATAAATAATCATGTCTCAGGAATTCTTGAGGGATTAATAACTTTTTATTTTCTCATTTCTTCTTAGGTCGAATTACAATGCACTTAAATTTACCATACGTGATTTGAAAAATAGGTATTTGTGGTCTCCACACTAGGTCCAGCCTGAATATTGGAAGCCAGCTAAATAAGTTTCCAAACTAAAGTAATAAAAAATATATGCGTTTCTTCACGAAATTTTCTTTCAACGTGAAGCGCGTGAATATAAATCTTTGTAGAAAATTATTAGGTGACTGCGCAATCTATGAATTCAAGATACGAATGATGTGCTCTAACAGTTTGGCCATTAAAGGCATAAATTGGTGTACTTGATTCAATATTTTAAACTAAAACATCAATTTATAAGCAAAGACATTGTATTTAGAAGATATATATATTTTTATTAACAACAAATCAATATTGAATGCAATACAATTAATTTGTAAAACTAAAGAATACATTTGCTAAAAATTTATTTAAATATACAAACTGTTAACTATATCGCAAGTGGTCTTTTGATATGGTGGTCTTTTTTAACTAATTTAACGCTATTTATTAATTTATTAACACTAAATTGTAACATAAAAAGGCAAATGTAAGACAGCGAACTCATTTCATTAAAAAAGAGCTAAACAGGTTAATACGCTTTGAAAGGCAAAGAAAATTAGCACAGAAGAAAACCATTCTTAGTACCGAAAGAGTTACCTGTATTTTCACCTTCTCCTTGTTGGTCTGTAATCACAGTTTTTTTTTAATACACTGTTGAGATAATTTTAGACTACGAATAAAATGTATAATTTCAATGACGGGATCTTTCAAAAGAAGGGCCTTAAGAGGCTTGATTCCAGGCCGTTAATAAAACTAATAAAAAAAAATCTTTCAAATTATCGAATACGGAATATTTGTTTTTTAAATTTATATACGCTGAGAACAAACAAAGAACTTACTGGCTGGGAGTCTCCGAACGGAGTATGGCTCACTTCTTTCGCTTTCGATTCCATCTCGCGGTACATAATAATACCAAGGAATAACTGGATCTTAAATAGATAGAAATACAACCATTTTTGTGTATTGAAATAAAAATAATCAGCCAAACAATTAATGGGTACTAAATTAAGACATTGAAAATTCGCATTCCTTTTTAAAAAGACCCTTATACAAAAGTATACTATTAAATTAAATTAAATAGTATGAAGAATATCATAGCGCAATTGTAAGATTTATTTATTTTGAAATATAGTTTTTTACGCGATATATAATGATTAGTTTTTTAATTATGTACATTTTAGATTACAGTTATCGATGTATTCAGAGTATGCCTATATAAGTATTTTAATAATATATTTCTAAACGGATCACACATTTAACAGGCCATGGGTTCAAACCCCAGGCGGAGCACCAATGAATAGTTCTGTTAAAATTCATATCTTTAATTGATATTTGCAATTTATCACACGCTTTTCGGTGGTGAAGGGAAACCGGCACATCACGTGAAGAATTTTGAGGGATATGTGTAACCTACCAATCCGCATTGAAGCAGCGTGGAGGGTCATATATTCAATTCTTCTCTCCAAAAACGGAGATAATAAGGCCTTTGCGTTACTTTTAACTAACGCAACGTTTTTTCTTATACGGTGTCGCCACTCAAACGCCTTAGGATCCTAACGTCAATCGGTTTTTAGTACTATATAATTCGGATATTCAAAATATGCTGTAAAATTTTATTAACTACAAAATAAATATAAACAAAATTTACCTCCATATTCGTCCATATAAATTCTGGATTTTAGCAACTTCTGGTATTCCTCGACTTGATCGGGCAACGTTCTGAATACACCATCAATGATCATCATTACGTAAAACAGCGGCCACTCAGACTCTACGCCGTCAAACTCCTTCAGCTCACCTTCATTATAATATCTTCTATTAGAGTCTTCTAATACACATTTAAATCCGTCGCGACTGAATCGCTTAAAACCATATTTGCCTTGCAACCGATTTAGGATATTATTCTTGGTTAATTGTACCAATAGCTCCTCGTGTGTAGCAAAAGCCGGAAATGAAATTGTCGGTAAAAGTGCTGCGTCGACCCCCTGGTAAGAAACCGACGTAAAACCATTATTAAGGGCATAAAGTCACACATTCGTAGCGAAAGTTAATAAAAAAAATAATATAAAATAGCCATTTTAAAATATAGCTCGTTTGAATCAACATTAGAATCTTTTACGTTAGAACATAGACGAAATCTAAATGATAATGAAAAGAAATCAAAAAATTATGTCCATAAACTCGACATTATTTTTAGATATTTTGATTGTAAGTGAAGCATTTAGTGCGCATATATACACATTAATATAAAAACCCCCTGAATCAACTAACCAACAAATTGTTAATTTATAGAATTAGGCGTTACTTTGCGGAGATCAATAATACAAAAGTAATAATAAAATTATTTTGCTATAATCCGCGATACAATCAATACAATGTATCGCGGATTATAGCAAAATAATTTTATTATTACTTTTGCAACAAATTGGTTTTAGCAAAGGAATCAATCAAGCCCGCGATCCGTGGAGCTGAAGTCAGGATCACTGCCAACGAGTCAGTCATGCATGCATGGTGTGTACGCGCGCAATGACCATTACAATGTTTTTTTTTAAATTTAAAACATCAATGACATTCTCTACTTTACATTTTCTTGTTTTATGCCCAATAACTATCATTGAAATATAATATTCTACAATCAATTTAACATATTGTTACGAACATGAGCAAAAGAGTTCGTAATGCATTTGTCATAGAGTTCAAATTGGACAGGGGCAGTTTACGAATATGCAAAAAGAGTTCGTAAACTATATGTCATAGAGTTCAAATTCGCTGTAATTCTCTGGAACATTCGCTTTGCGAATCGTGGTCGGTATCGCCGCTAGGATTCGCGAACGGTTGCGTACGTTCTCGAAATCGGTTCGTTCGATATATATAAGCGGACGTATAGTGCGCCTCGATATTCAGTTTGCGATTAGTGTAAAAAATATGCTTATACGTAAAGCATATTACAAAATTGAAGATTATTTGGATGATAAGAAAGCCTGGATTTGAAAATCCTTTCAGCTTCATACAAGACAGCAGTTTAATAATGTATAATTGAAAATATTTAAAAGATTGACCGCCGAGTTTCTCGCTGGTTCTTCTCGGTAAGAGCAACATTCCGAACCAGTTGTAGCTTCATTAATCATATTGATGCTTGACGTTTCAAAAGTGCCTGAAATGGTTTATTTGAATAAAGATTATTTTGATTTGATTTGATTTGATTTGATTGGCGATTAATAACGAATTAAGAAGCGAAAATAAAAGTGAAATTATAGTGGCCTCGGCTTTGTCATTGGACAATAACTAATTTTAGAGCAACTAGAGTACTAATTTTGTAGTGAAAAGTTGAATAAAGCGTTTTTAACGAGTCACCATTTATTTTCATCCAAATCCACGTACCCCTGTACGTAACAATATTCTAAGTACCTTTGAACTCGATTCTCGAGGTAACATAGTTTCAAAGATGCTCCTGTTGCGGTTGTGCGCGTCGATATCTACATACACCACGCTCCATGACGCTCCCTTGTCGCCGAACAAGTTGCATCCATTAATGGCTTCAAGAGCAGCTTTAGCCATACCTAAAAATATCAATTGTACATTAAAACAAAAATAAAATAAAAGTTAATATATGATTTACTAAGCAGGCGTTATTTTGTGGAATTCCATATTACAGAAACTATAACAGAACTGCTTTGCTATAATCCGCGCGGGTTAAGCGAATGAATGCAAAGCATTACGAAGCTATATTTTATAATTTATATTATAATATAATTAATTTTATATTATAATTTCTATAGTAAATTGATCCCTGTCTTCAAATCTGGTGATAAGAGCGACCCTAACAACTATAGACCCATCTCGATCTTGCCAACTCTTAGCAAGGTCTTTGAGAAAGTTATTCTAAATCAACTGCTCAAGCATTTTAATTCTAATAATTTACTTCACCCTGAGCAGTATGGGTTTACCAAGGGTCGGTCTACATCGGATGCGGGCGTAAGATTATTGAAGCATATCTTTGATGCGTGGGAGAACTCACAAAATGCCATAGGGGTATTTTGTGATTTGTCCAAGGCATTTGATTGCGTTCAACACGAAACTTTATTACTAAAGCTTGGTCATTATGGTATTAAGGATCATGCACTTCGTCTCGTTGCATCTTATCTCTATAGCCGAATTCAAAGAGTGTGCATTAATGATGTGCAGTCATCCGGATCGGCCTTAGTTATGGGTGTGCCTCAAGGATCAATCCTTGGTCCCTTTCTGTTTTTAGTATATATAAATGATCTGCCATATTTCATTCATAATATTTGCGACATTGTACTGTTTGCTGATGACACATCTTTAATATTTAAAGTAAATAGGAATGACGATAATAATATTGACGAAGTAAACAGTGGATTGTCGCAGGTAGCTCAATGGTTCAGGCTAAATAATTTGGTACTAAACTCAAATAAAACGAAATGTTTAGAATTTGCATTACCTAATGCAGCTAAAACAGCCAATGAGCTCTTAATAGACAATGTACCACTAAAAACAGAAAATACAACTGTATTTTTGGGAATGACGTTGGATACAAAACTCCAATGGAGCACACACATAACAGCTCTCGCAGGGAAACTCAGTTCAGCAGCCTATGCTATTCGAAAGATAAGACAGTTTACAGACGTCGAAACAGCAAAACTAGTTTATTTTGCTTATTTCCATAGCATTATGTCTTATGGAATAATGTTATGGGGTAAATGCGCTGATATTGAGAAAATTTTTGTATTGCAAAAAAGAGCCATACGTGGCATTTATAATTTGAATTCGCGTGAGTCCCTGCGAGAGAAGTTTAAGGAAACAGGTATTCTTACGTTAGCTTCACAGTATATTTTTAGCAATTTGATTTTTGTGCATAAAAATATACATAATTATAAAAAGATAGGTGATGTATATAATAGACAAAGTAGGAACCGACATAAGCTTGCGGCTCCTGCTTTGCGCCTTGTAAGAGTACGTAAGTCGTTTGTGGGTTTGGGTATAAGATTCTATAACAAAATTCCACAATCAATTTTAACTTTGCCATTACAGCAATTTAAAAATACTGTTAAAAAGAGGCTGATACAGAAAGCCTATTATACCGTGGAGGCTTACATTGAGGATAAGGATGTGTGGATATAGGTGCACTTCTACCCTGTACAAGACAGTAATAAATAAATGTAACTAGTTCTAAGATTTATATTTTAAAAAGAGCAACCGCCGAGTTTCTTGCTGGCTCTTCTCGGCAGGAACAGCTTTCCGAACCAGCAGTAAAGTTGACGATTCAAAAGCACTTGTTTACAAGTTTACTTGAATAAAGAATATTTGAATTTGAATTTGAATTTGAATTTGAAGCCTATCCTCCTGATGATGCTTCGGTTTCGGGGCGAAACGATCGTCGAGATTTTGGTGGTGGTTGTGTCTATTGCTTGTGTGCATTATTGCTAGTGGAGGCGTTTTGGGATGCATGTGGTGACTTGTCCTGCATGTGTAAGGTACGTGAATTTGGCCTGCTTCATACACATTAGCTTTGCATGCATTCGCTTAAGTTCGAAGTAGGCAATAGATTTCAATCTCGACATTTTAACAAGAAAACCAAAGATGTTTCGACACGCGCGCGTTTTTTAAGAAGGAATTTTAAATGTTTTATTATGTATGCAACCTCATGCCCGTAGCGGTTTGCAATGATAGATTTTAAACTTTCGCGATTCATACTTATTATTATATAAATAAACGGGTCACATCGCGATAAAATCGATGAACGAAAACTTGCTTCCCTTAGAATTATTTCCGATCTTTTTATATCACTTCGCGATTTTATACAAACGCAAGTAGGAAATAGATTTCGATACTAGTTTATCAAGAACACCAAAGACGTTTCCACACGCACGCGTTTTTTTACGAAGGAATTTAAAGCGTTTTATTTTGTATGCAATCTCCTGCCTGTAGCGGCTTGCAATGGTAGATTTTTAACTTTCATGATTCATACTTATTATTATAATTATAATATAAATAAACGGGTCACAACGCGATAAATCGAATCGAAATCGAAACTCGATTTTATCATGATGTGACCCGTTTATATATACAGTATATTGATATACCAATTTGGTGTCGTATAATATTAGACTCATTGGAGCGACCACTAATGGAGCGTCCATAAAGAATACCTAAGTCTCAAAGTATTAAGTCTAAGTCTTTTGTGTCTTTTTAATTTCCAATTTTTTGTAATATAGTCAATACCTATAGATGAAGCGTGAATCTCAGGCTTCCCGTCATTGTACTTAGAACCCCTTTCCCACATTCCATAATCTGGGGTTCTGTAGGCTCGTTCTACATAATAAACTAAATTTTGCACAAATGCGACTTCATCCTATGAAATAAAGAAAATGAAATAATTTAAACACAACTTGAGAACAAAACTGTTTGTCTTACCCTATCAGCTAAATTTAATAACATTACAAAAGTAATAATAACATTATTTTGCTATTATCCGCGATACAGTAAATAGAAAATATATAGTGTTAAATGTATAGTGGACTATCAGTATTTTCATACCCGATACGTGCAGGATTCGTAAAAACATATGCACAAACCTCCACCACTTCCACCACAATACACAAGCACTACACACGTTCACTATCACAAACTCAACAATCGTTTCGACCCCGCAACCGAAGCATCATCAGGAGATAGACTCCACGACAAAATCGCAAAGCGAAGCAAAATCCAAACAAGCATCTTGGTTCATCCCCACCCTTTATTTTACTTCTGAACGCATGCAACAAGCTTCAACTACAAAAATTTATCTGCTCGTTAATGAGGGTGCCATCGGGTATAATACTACTGATAGTACACTATACATTTAACACTATATATATTTTCTATTTACTGTATCGCGGATTATAGCAATTAATACTTTTGTATTATGGATCTCCGCAAAGTAACGCCTAATTCTATAAATTATTTAATAACATTACTTATATTTTATTAGAATATATGATTACAACTGGATGACTATAAACTGAAAAACTTGTAATAGATTTCGTCAATGATCTTTAACACGAATTTGAATAGGATACACTATAAAAGGTATAAATTATATATAAGGAGAAATTAACAGAAACCAATCATAATTTACAATAATAAGATTTGAGATAGTAATTTAAAAAATACATAGTAGACCTGTGTATAGATTATTTGCAGACCAGCTGTTATCATCTGAACAAGAAATAGTAGATACAATGATATCACATCAATTTGTAAATGATGGTACTGTTCATCGCTCAGCACAGGTTCTCCGGTCGTGAGATGAAATTTTACATGAAGGGCATGTGCTGCACTCTGCCGAGTTTTGAAGGTCTCAACTGTGGCTGCCTGTTTTATCCAACATTCAAGAATGCCGCGCATACATTTAACAGTGCTTTGACCAAGCTCATGTGACTTGCCTCTGTCATCATCAATTCGTCTGAAACATCGAACATATCATTTCAAACTGATTGTGCAGGTGAAAGTGAACTTGCCTTCAACTTCGCAAATCACGGATCCGATTCTCGACGAGGGTCAACATTTTCTATAAACAATTTCTTGGTTCTTTGAGCCTGGGTGTATAAATGTATTTTTTTACAATAATATGTATATATTTACCAGTTGTCTGCTACCCATGAAACAAGTATTAAATTACTTTGGTAATGGACAATGGTGTTTATAATTGCCTCATATATTTATTTTATTATTTATTATTTAATTACACAAACACTCAACTAAACCAAATCAAAAACAAAATTATTAATGTATAACAGATTGATAGACTATTCCGTTTAAAATATTAGTAAGGATTACTTTCAAATTAATAAATTATTATATAATGCTTTAATTATACCGATAGGCTTGATACAGTCCCCACACAGCTGCAGCACAATATATACTATCCCTTACACTGCCAATGTGTAGATCAGAGGACAGCACTGGAAATAACCCAGTGATAGGACTTTGAAATTTAAGCAATTGTCTTTTAACTGTAATCAAACAAGTTAGTTCCAGGTTAGTTTAGTACAAGTTATTTTAGTAAATATTTTTAAATTTTTTAAGTGGTATTTGTAGCATTTTTTACTTACTTACTTAACTGGTAATTAGGGATATGCTACTTTTTAAAATATTTGAAAAGATTGAAATATTGCTATAAGTTAGTGCATAATAAATATATTTGAAAGGCAAAATAGATTTTATACAATTATATTGTAAAATATAATAAAAATACCTTACCTATAGCATAATATATGTCAAGCTGCCTCACTGTGTCTTCATAATTAGAAATTTTGAGAAACTGTTGTGCATTAATGTCATCAATACTACCTTGACGAATCATAGTATCAGGGAAGGCCTAACATAGACATTATCAAACATTAAAACATTAAAACATCTTTGAACAATTTTTCTACTGTCTTAAAAAAATATGGTTTAATTATTAACATATAAATAGTCTACAGTAACACATCTCTAACAATTTCATTTAACTACAGTTAAATATTCTCTATTAATATTTCACTTAAAATATATTTTAAGTATCTTTAGCACTAAAAGTAAAATCACAAGAAAAAAATTGTTAAAAGGCAATTGGCATTAATATTAAAAAACCATCAAACTAAGAAGCTTTACCATTGGTTTTTAAAATTGCAATTACATTGTTGTATAAATAAATATATAAATATAATATAAATGAATGGACACTACACACACAGCTGTCCCCTCCAAAGTAAGTAACTTAATAATGTGTTATGGGTGACAGACAACTGGTAAATATATACATATATATTTTTAAATACATACTTAAATACAAATACACACCCAGGCACGAAGAACCAACAAATTGTTTATAGAAAATGTTGGCCCTCGGCGGGAATCGAACCCGCGATCCGCGGAGCTGAAGGCTATGTGACTATCCACTGCGCCAGCCGCCAACAGGTTAGTGTATGGTTTGTAGGGTTAGCAAATTCAGCAGTTGTTGCATGCAATTATAGTATTTTTTTTTAAATATATTTTATTGTTAGCATACGTCGTAAAATTAAAATATAATAATATACGTGGTTAGATCAAAGCAGTAAATAAAACAATTACCCACAAATTTAATACCAAGTTATTTTATATTATCAGGTACAAATAAAAATATGTTTAATTTAATTAAGGTTCTATGTTATAAAACAGATATAAAAATCAATATTAATATATACCTGATATAAACAAAAATTATTGTACTCTACTATTGGTGTTTACTGTTTATTTTCAGCATCAGATTAGGTATACTTTGAGGGAAAGGTCAAATAAATAAAAGTCACAGACAAATAAATTGGAGTCAAGAAAACATTATTGTTTTTTAAATAAGGATAGGTATATTATGTTACCCTATAAGTTATAACTCAAGTTATATTATTTGATGATTAAGCACTTAAAAAAAACTTGATTAGTAGGTAATTGAAACAAATATCTAAATATTTCTTAATTTTGGTATCTTTATAGAGGCGGATATTTTATAATACGTTATAAAAATTCTGCATATTTATCTGTGGTTAATAATAATTGATAAACAAAAGATTTTACTTATTATTTACTTATACAAAATCAAATTTATCCATTACTCCTGTGTTTTCCATTTTACGTGATACTGGCGGAGTGATTTGCGCTGTACAGGCAATAAAGAAATCAGATAATAATAAAATCAAATTTATAGCTCAAGGTTCACAAAACTTAGGGAAAGCAGGTAAGCATTGATAGGTTTTGTATAAATATTACTTTTAACAATCGGCCAATATAAGCTACAAGAAAGTTTTTTTATTCTTATTTACGTATCATGCAGAAAAATGAATGGTGACCTTCACCAGGACCAGGAGTATGAGAATACAGGGAGCAGAGATGGACAGGTTTCTACAACTTACTTTGATGTGTTTACAATAAATATTAACTAATTACACAGAAATGGTTAATTGCACTGCTCACTTTAATTTATTTTCGAGAGTTTTGGCATGTTAACTAATAAATTTTTAAGATAAAATTTGCTCTGCTAATTCAACTGAATTCCTAATGGCTTCCTAATAGTAATAATATGCCAAGTCAACATATAACTTGGAAAATATATATAGTGTTTAATGTATATTGGATTATCAGTATTTTCATACCCGATACGTGCAGGATTCGTAAAAGCACATGCACAAACCTCCACCACTTCCACCAAAATACACAAGCACTACACAGTTTCACTATCACAAACTCAACAATCGTTTCGCCCCGCAACCGAATACGAATACGATTGTTGATTGTTGAACCGAATACGATTGTTGAGTTTGTGATAGTGAAACTGTGTAGTGCTTGTGTATTTTGGTGGAAGTGGTGGAGGTTTGTGCATGTGCTTTTACGAATCCTGCACGTATCGGGTATGAAAATACTGATAATCCAATATACATTAAACACTATATATATTTTCTATTTACTGTATCACGGATTATAGCAAAATAATTTTATTATTACTTTTGTATTATGGATCTCCGCAAAGTAACGCCTAATTCTATAAATTATATAACTTGGGTTATGTCTTGATAGAATATGATCACACATGAAATATTTATCTAAATATACATATAATAATTTTTATACTGATACCCTCAAGTGGATTGTATGATAAGTGGAAAAATGTGACTAACATTTGTTGGTAAAATACTAAAAATTATAAGGGTTCATATACTGGGTAAATGGTGTGAAGTGGTTTATTGTTACAATTTTTTTAAGTTGACTTGGGGTTTCTTTTAATTTAACTATATTATGTTGTAATAATGTTATCAATTTTTCTTATCATTTTTTATTTAAGCTCTCACTAATTTTGCATACCTCTGATATTAATCGTAATTATAAAAAAAAAAAAAAATAAAATAAGCCTTTATTGCTAATATCTAGTAAAATTTGTACATCTAAAAAACTATTGCCTTTCTAATAATTACTTTATTTCCTTATTTGCTTCCCTATTTAGTCGGCAACCGGTGTTGCTTCTTCTATAGCTTGTCTTTCGACAAAGGCCTCCTCTAAAGATTTCCACTCCGTGCGATTTTTTGCTATTCTCGGCCACAGTGGTCCTGCTGTGTCCTTAATATCATCTTCCCATCGTTTGGTCTGTCTACCTCTGCTTCTTTTAGTTTGTCTTGGGTACCATTCTGTTACTGATTTAGTCCATTTCTCGTCGTTCTCTCTCAACATATGACCTGTCCATCGCCACTTTAATACTCTGCATACCTTATCAGCTTGTCTGAATTTCGTTCTTTTCTTTATGTCATGTAACCTTATTCTATTTATTATTTTCACTCCAGTTGCGCTTCTTTCTATTGAGTTTTGACATACTCTAATTTTCTTCATCATCTGTTCTGTCAATGCCCAGGTCTGGCAGCCGTATATAAGGCACGGTAGGATGCATGTATTATAGACTTTCCTTTTGTCTTGTATGGGTATCTCGTGATTTTTCATCACCTCCCTAAGCGACCAATATCTCTTCCACGTGTTGGCAATTCTCCGGTCTATTTCCACTTGCATAGTATTCCTTGGCGACAACAGCTGTCCCAAGTAGACATATTCCCTAACATACTCTATCTCTTTCGCGTTTACTTTTACAGGTGGTTTCTCGGAGGAGTTGGTCATGATTTTTGTTTTGGTTGTGTTCATTGATAACCCTGCCTTGGCGCTCTGATCAGTTAGCTGCTGTAACATTAGTTCCAGATCTTTGTGATTTTCCGAGAATAAAACTAGATCATCCGCAAAGCGAAGATGATTTAAGTTTTCACCATTTATGTTCAGACCATAATTTGACCAATCCAACTGTCTAAAAATTGTTTCTAGGACTGCAGAAAATATTTTCGGTGATATAGGGTCTCCCTGACGGACCCCTTTCTGTATCGGAAATTCATCTCCAGTCTGTTCGAGTCTTACTTGCGCACTGCTCTTTGAGTAAATGTTTCTTAGTATTCGTATATACTTCTCTTGAACGCCTTGATCTTGTAGTGATTTCCAGATATAATGATGTTCCAAGGTGTCAAACGCCTTATTGAAATCCACAAACCCGATGTAGTAGGTTTTATTATATTCTTTATATTTTTGCATAACTTGCCTTAAAACATGGATGTGATCTATAGTAGAGAATTTACTTCGAAATCCGGCTTGTTCTTTCGGTTGATTTTCCTCTAGTGTAATGGCAATACGAGACAGAATTATTTTAGAAAATATCTTGTAGATATTAGACATAAGACTTATGGGCCTGTAGTTTCCTATTTCTCCTATGTCTCCCTTTTTATGTATCAATATAATCGTAGACTTGGTCCAATCCAATGGAATGTTTTCCGATATCAGGATTTCGTTAAAAATGTCTGTTAGTTTAGGTGCAATTACCGATAACGTATCTTTTAGTAACTCGTTTGTTATGAGGTCTGAGCCTGGTGATTTATCTCTTTTTTGTGTTTTGATAGCTCTTACTGTTTCCTCATTTAAAATAGCAGGTACTACCGTTGTTGAATCGCACTTTACGTCTAAATTACACCCTTGTTCGTGCACAAATCTTTCGCTGTGGTATAAGTCCTTGTAGAAGTTTGTAGCTATCCTGAGGATCTCTGGTCTTTTACTAGTACGAATTCCGTCTTTGTTTTTCAGGTTCGGCATCCAGACTTTCTTTTCTGTTAAGGCTTTAAAGGCTTTTTTAGTACCCCCTGTTTTCGCGATGTAGTTTTCCAGTGTCCTCTGTCTGTTTTGTTTCCGATCACGCCTTATAAATTCATTAATTTTCTTACTAATTTCCGAAATCTTTTGACGTTGCACTTGATCTTTTTTCTTTTTTAACATATCTTTTCTATCCGCTATTAACTGTTTTGTTTCTTGGGAAATTTTTCCTTTATTACTATTATTTACTTTTCTTGTTTCTGACTTTAAAATATTCACAATATAATCATACCTTTCTTGTATAGGCGCGTTCCTTTTCAATTGGCTAACTGATTCTTTTATATTGTGAATAAGGGTGTCTTTGTTGCCTGTACAGACGAGAGCTGTTTGGTCTTTGTTGTAAAGCTTCCTATATTTTTTGTTGTGCGTACTTGATAAAGTAGCTCTCAACATCCTATGATCTGTGTTAAAGTTTAGGTTATTTATAACTGACACATTTTTGAATGCTCTTCTGTTATTAGTCATAATATAATCTATCTCGTTCTTGTGTAGACCATTGGGTGAGATCCAAGTCCATTTCATATTGTTTTTCTTTTTAAAAAAGCTGTTTAGAATACAGAGATTATTTTCTTGCGCAAATGTGACTATTCTCGTACCATTTTTAGATCTATTTCTATACCCGTATGGACCTATGATGAATTCCTCTTCCAATCCACGTTTTCCGATCTGTCCATTGAAATCGCCCATGATTATAATATTCTTGTGTGCACCGAGTAGTGTAGCTTGTAAATCTTCATAAAATTTCTCTATTTCCCTTACCTCCTCTTTTTTGTCTGATTCTGTTGGTGAATAAACTTGGATAATAGACCAAACTTCTTCTTTATTGTTACATAATGGTATTTTTAAATTAACAATTGCAATTCTTTCAGAGATTCCACTAATTTCTTCTATGTTTTTATACCATTTTTTCTTTATTAGAAACCCTACGCCAAAGAGGCCCGGGGTTTCTCCTTTATAGCAGAGAATATAATCTCCATAGTCTTCTATACCTTCTCCAAGTCTTCTCATTTCACTGATACCAATTATATCCCAATTAATTTTCTCAATAGCGTTTTCCAGCTCTATTAGTTTCTCTTGTGTGCGCAGTGATCTTGTATTCAAAGTTGCTATATGGATATCTATGTTATTTCTTGTCTTCTTAATGTTTCGTTTAGGTGGTTTTTTCTCTGATCCTGTTACTATTTCTTTTTCTTTTTTGTCTTTAGAGGGTAGTAGTCTTACAATCCCACGGTGACCAGCCGGCTTGGGATCGGTTTCCTTCCAGTTGCTGACGTCTAATTGTTATTGCCTCGAATCTCCCGTGGTGAAGGAGTTTGCCCTTGTCCGCATCATATCATAGACATTTTGTCTGCTTGCCTGTCTTTTGTCGGTATGGTTTACAATGACATCATTTATTTGTTTTTTAGGTTGGGGGTTAGGTGGTGACGTAGACTCTTCCCTCTTTCTTTTATCCTTTAAGTCGTTTAACTTGCCCTTTATCACTATTTTGTCATATTTTAGGAACGCATAGTTGCCCTTCTGTCTTTCCTCTTTTAGTTCTTCTTGGAGCTCTTTTCTCTTCTCCACTATAGCTTTTGGCAGTAATTATAAAATAATCTAAATCTATATTTGTTTAGATTAATTTCATTGATGGTGTGCGTGTGTGTACACTAATTTTGATTGGCATAGCATCTCTAAAGTTATTGATTATATTAGTGTTTTAAATTTCATTCTATTTGTCTTTTCCAAAGCAGAAACTAAAATAATCCTTATTAATTGTGTATGAATTTTATACTAAAATTTATATTATGAAACTCAATTCATTAATAAAAATTGCTTTATTTGATGTTTTTAATTAAATTCTTTAAAGTTTGACTGTTTTTTTTAAATAGCTAGACTTATTTCATTTAATTGGAGGGAGCTGGCCACCAGCACCGAGAGAGCCTGAACATACTGAGTATGGGTCACAGCCTCATAGTCCAAGAAAAAGAACTATGCAGCGATCTAATGAACGGATTAAGTCTGTCAATTTAATTAACCATTTGGCACCAGAGAGACGGCGAAATAAACCTACAACATCAAACTCGGTTACAGTATCTGAAGAGTTTAGTTTGAGTAATAAGATGGTACATGAACAAAAAAAAATTGAAACTGGCCTTTTAGTTGGTAAGTAATCAAATTCTTATACTATTTAAGTGTTATTTAGAATAACAGAAAAGATATTTATCTCATTTATTTTGTTCTGTTTATAGTACTTTGAATTTGAATTGTATTTGTATTGCTTATTGAAATATATAACTATGACAAAAGCCGTGAAAAAAATTAAGTATATTATACCAATGCTGTTTTACAGTGCTTGCCATTGAGTCATAAAAAAAAGTGATAGTCAGTTAGATACACAACATATTATAAAAAAAATTACCCTGTTGCATGTTTGCGATAAACGCAAAACCTACTGAAGGAATTACCATACAGCTTTCTCTTATAGACAGAATAATAATAATAAAAAAGAAAGAAAGAACACAGAATAATTCATGAGGAAGGTTTAGGTATATAGTTATTAAAGGTTTTTGGTCAATGTGTTAAAATATGACTATAATTGTTCGAAGTAATGAGATAAGCTAAGCAGCCTTGAACATTTCATCAAATATACCGACTAATAATGCCCTTTGAGTTATAACAAAACCATGTACTGTGTTATTATTTATCTTTAATTGGTGTACAGAGAAGTCTGCTTTGAAATATATTTTTTTCTTAAGAATTGCTTAGAAGGCAGATTTGACTTCTTATAAAATGATCACAATGCGGCAATTGAAGCGCTATTAAGATGATTATAGTATCGATCCTTATCAACTTAAATACATCAATTACCGTTTAAGCATTATGTTCTCTTACACCATATTAGTTAAATGCAGATCTTAAGAGCAAAGTGAAAAAAAACGCACGCGAAAATTTAATCGATTGTGGGCCTCTATTTTACTACCCGTATGAAGCTGTATAAAATAAGAAAACAAAATCTTTAATTTTGAAACTTTTTATACTTGTATACCTGACGTTGTATACATTGCTTAGTTAAACCGTTGTTTATGCTTGTTATTTAATAAATATGTTTTATATATTTTTAACTGGGAAAATTATCTTCTGACCTGAATTTTGGAAAAATACGAATATAATGATTATATGTATTATTATTTCAAATCAAGTGGTCTAAATACATCGCCACATTGTTATATTCATATTAAAATATTGTAAACTTTTACACAATGAAGATTGCCAATTGTAAAAATGTTAAATTTAGTAATTAAAATACGCAAGTTTAGCATACAAATATTTATAGACAATTTGAAACTAATTTTATTATCGTTTATTTATCGTTATAAGAAAATTGCAAATTTGTACAAAACTAAAAATACTAATTAAATAAATTAAGAACCTAACATTTTCTTAAACGATCTCATGCTCTTAAAAAATTTAACAAGAACTACACTTTAAAATTTATAAACAACAGGCTTTGCCTACCATTTTCCTCTTGGTACACATTACACAATTATTTTACATAATAACTTCAGCTTAAATAAATATACTGCACATTTTAGTCACCACATCTGAATCGTTTCAAAGCAGATCACAGACTGCATATATTTATGCGTCCTATTTTAGTACTTCTATTTTCTAATTTTAGGTGTACTGTAGCCGTTAGGTGATCGGCCGTAATAGCGTAGTTTACATCGACATGTCCCACGAATATTATCTCAGAGAACTCTCTATTGATGAAATACCGTTATGTGTCCTCCAATATGAGCAGAGTATGTACTAAAATAAGAAAGAAGAAAATATCGTAAATGTTACAACATAAATATTTACAGACGTGTGCAGTGGCGATGGTCCAGAGGAATTTTACGATTCACCATCGTTGGGATCTCCCCGTGCTGTTAACAGTAAGACGAATCAATCCCCTCAACATCTTCAAGAGGATATCGGTGTTGGATCACTAGTTGAAGTCGCTACAGACGTCGACCAGAATTACTATGGTGTTGTACGATGGATAGGTCTAATTGATGGTAAGTTTCTCATTATTACCTTAATAACATAATGGTATTGATTTGAATTTCCGTATTATATAAAATCTTGCGTTTATATAATACGGAAATCTTGCGTTTATATTATATAAAATCATCATCATTTTCCAGCCCTTATCCTATCTAAGTGAGGAGGAGGCATATGCTTTCCAATCCAATCCAATCCAATCTCCCCTATCATTCGTCAACTCTGGCGCTACTTCTTTTATATGCATATCATATTCAAATTCAAATTCAATATATTCTTTATTCAAGTCAATTTGTACACAAGTGCTATTGAATCGTCAACTCTAGTGCTGATTCCAAATCTACCGAGGTGGGCCAAGGAACTCGGTGGTTGCTCTTTTCAAATATAATATTGGGTCATTACTATCTTGTACACGGTAGTGGAGTAGTTATATCCACGCATTTTTATTATCTATATAATCTACTAGTAAGATTCCACCTACACATACATACATTGCACGTTGAATAAAAGCTTTTAAAAAGTAGTTATTGTCAGTTAACCATAAGAGATAGAGATACGCTATCGCGGACTTTTTTGTTGCATTTTTGTAGATCTTAAATTCTAGAGTACATTACTTTAGTGTATTTCAGCTGCTTTACGCGGCTAAATATCCCAGTAGGCGAGTTTTTTTTACAGCAGCGCGACCTCTTCAACACAATTTACATAAAAACCTAACGTATTATCAACTTATTATCTAACTTAACTGATATAACACACAATCCAACCATCTCTTTTTAGAAGTCCCTCTAATCACATACACATTGCCATCTAAGATGACGGGTCAATCTGTAAAAGAACACGTATTATCAATAAGTCTTTGCACTTCTGTATTAACTTTTTTTTTTCTGCATGTCTACCATGAACTCTTATTGCGGCTCGATTGAAGACGTAAACGACGACCGAGAACCGCTTTCTTTTCGTACCGTGAAGTGTGAATTGCATTGAGGTCGTAATGTTTGAAAAGGATAACGTTATATGAACTATAGATAACTCTCTCTCTTTTACTCAGATGTTCCATACGTTGTTCCTTACGTCTTCAATTGAGTCGCAATAAGATGGTACGCCTGGTGTTCATTGTTTACTTGGTGAGCAAAAAGGGATATTATTATTATAGGTCTAAAGTAGTTTTTATAAGTGGTTACTCTGTTTTTCAGACATAGCAACAGCAGGAGTTGAACTCGAACAGAGTGTATGTGGGGTAGGAGATGGCAGTCATCGCGGACAGCGGCTGTTCACTTGCGGCTCGGGCCGCGGACTTTTCGTTCCATTACCTTTGTGTCGCAGAGACGCACGTTTCCGAGACACTCCGCCGCCTGAACCGCACCATAAAGAAAATTACGACCAGGTTTTTAACTTTCAGATTTTCTTCTACTTAGTGTATTTCTGAATTTAAACTATCGTGTGTGGTATTCATTATTAATGTTGAGAGACCGGCTATACTCACCGTACCTTGAGTATAGCCGGTCTCTCAACATTAATAGTGTATTTCTGTTTTTTTTACCATTGATCACTGATTATTCTTAAGGTAGGATTCCACCAAAATAGTGTGCGGCACATTTGTTTACAAAGATTGTGTACAAAGTTCTCACAATGCACGTACTAAGCTGATATCGCGTTTAGCTTCTGTCTCCACCGGCAGTGTTATGAGTAACTTGTGTAAGCGCACAGTGAAGCACACATGTGCGCGAACATGTAATATTTTATAATCTTTATTATTATTATTTAACTTATTAATTATATACAAATTTACTATAACTATAAAATTATTTTTAATATTTTTTTCAATGATCCTCATTAAAGATGTGCGCGTACAAACATATGATTTCGTTCTAGTATCGGAAGCAAAACTGAGTTCGTGAACAACGAGTGCGTATGCGTCGACGCGAGTCGACGTCGCCTGTTTCAAGTGTACGCCCACAAATGTACATAGATGTGCGCGAACATTTCTAGAATATTCCCGTACAATTTGTTAATGATTGCTTGAGTGAGTCGACCAGAGTAAACATTTGTGCCGCACACTGTGCATTAACTGCTGTACAGTTCTGCAGGCCTACCGTGAACTCTTATTACGACTCAATTGAAAACGTAAACGAAATTGTTTTGCTTTTTCATACCATGACGTCTTAAAGACACACACTTAAAGTCGTTGCCGAATGAACGTTCGGAAGGCGTCCTAAAAACATTGTAGTAAAAGAGACAGAGTTATCTATAGTTAATATTATGTTATCCTTTTCAAACATTACGATCTCAATGCAATCCACACTTCATGATACGAAAAGAAAGCGGTTGAGTTTAGGTACTGACTTTGCATTGAATCGTTTTCTAAAAGTTCATGGTAGGCCTACTGAACACTGGTGGAATTCTAACTTCAGCATCACTTTATGTACGTCATTATAACTACAGAAATACAACGCCCATATTTAGGTTAATTATGTATCTCATTTGAACTACGCCGTATTGACTTTGGAGAAGCGAGATCTAGTGACAATTTAATTCAGTGAGCTTACTGTAGAGTTTATGATATAAATGTTACAATTAAATTATATTTAGACACTTGAAGAAATTGCAGTTTCTCCTAAGCTTTGTTTCAAGTTTTAGAGTTGTTGATCATTAAATACCCATCTTTTGATTTTATTGTCTCTTATCTTTAGAAAAAAATAGTAATAAAATTAAAAATTATCTGTTTTGTTTACTGTAATAAATATTATAGCAGATTTTTCAATGCATCTATTTTTATAATGATTTTTATTTTGTTCACTTTGTCCATCCAACTTAAGCGTTGACGTACCTCAATTATGAAAAATTTTTTTTTATATGATACCAAAAATTAATTTTTATCCCATATGTTACCCCAGTGTGTAAATTTCATCGATATCGGTCCAGCGGATTAGCCGTCAAAGCCTAACATACAAACTGAAAGACAGACTTTCGCAATGAAAACTCGTAATTAAATAAAGTAATTATGAAATTATTTTGCTATATCCAATATCCGCGATTATAGCAAAATAATTAATGCGAATAGCATATCAAAATAATAACATAATTACTTTTATATTATGGATCTTCGCAAAGTAACGCCTTATTTTTTTAAATTATTAGTAATAATCTCTTGATCTACGAATATTTGATTGCAAAATTGCAGCCGGAGTGCCCTGTGGTTCGAGGCGTAGTGCCACCATTAAGCTCGCTGGGTGATCTGGCAGGAAAGAATCGCGGCATTCAGGGCCACCATAACTCATGCTACCTGGATGCGACACTATTCGCCATGTTCACTTTCACTAGCATCTTTGATGCGCTGCTGTACCGACCACCAGAGCCTGAAGTAAGATATTACATGAACCAGGCAACTTTTTTTTATAATCAACTAGCTGTGCCAGCGGCTTCGCCCGCGTGGAGATCAGCACGTATTTTTGAATTTTAGAATTCAATCTTTAAACATAAAAGCAGTTATTGTGAGTTAACTATAAGAGATAGAGACATGCAATCGCGGACTTTTTGTAGTATTTTTATAGATCTACAATTCTCTACTACATTACTTAAGTGTATCTGTGCTGGTTTACGCAGCGTACTGTTAGATCGTCCAGTTTGATTTATAAAATATAAACACACAAACTGAACTTATTAATTTCGTAATAAAAAAATATTACTTTAATTTAATCTAAACACTAATGGTACTTAGACTACTTTTCGTCAATAGTCTATTGCTGAAGCCAGCCGGCAGGCAGGTACCGGGTCCGTAGTTAGGCAATAAGTCGACTAGATCACAAGAACTGAACGAATTTGGAAAAATGTATGTATGTATAGGCCTATATTGCTGATCGACACTTTATATTGACCTCAATTGGGAAACAATAAGTCAGCAATATATGCCCATGTTGAATAGGGTTGTAACAGTACGCGACTAAAGCTCCCACCCAGCAAGTTTTTTAACAACTGCGCGATCTCTTCAACACAATTTACATAATACCGATATGTGCTATTTACCTAAACCATCCGGAAGTATTGCACTATCTTTTGGTGAAAAACCGTACAAAAATCCTTTCATTAGCTTTTGAGATAATCGATTACATACAGACAGACAGCTTTTTGGGTTTTATAATAATTATAGATAGAAGTCACAGCCATAGATAGCCATGGCCATAGAAATTTAAACTTCTACCTTCCTAAACTCCATCGAACTAAAGACTAGTCTCTAAAGTTGAGGTCAGATATTATGAATTTGGACTATTTGTCCTCAAAGTTATAGCCATGACTATTTCCACCGTGCAATTCGTCAAATTGTTCTTTTCATTTCTGTATTTGATATTCCTTAACTATAAAGAAAGCTTATACTGGATAACTGGAATATGACTAGTCAATACATTTGACTGGTCCGTTGGTGCAGTTGGCAGTAGCCGTCTACAGCGACGCGGGTCGTGGGTTCGATTCCCGCCGAGGGCCAACATTTTCTATGAACAAATTGTTGGTTCTTCGAGCCTGGGTGTGTATTTGTATTTAAGTATGTATTAAAAATTATATATGTATATCTTTACCAGTTGTCCGTCACCCATAACTCGAGTATTAAGATATCTTTGGGGACGGACGACCGTGTGTGTAAGTTTCCCATATATTTATTTATAATACGGTACGGAGAAGCCATGGTTAATCGGCTTCAGAGTACGAAAACCAATAATTCGCCACACTGTGTGACACCAATATAAACACACAAAACTTTGTACATAGAATATAGTATAAATGTAATAAATAAATAAAAAAATATTTACATAAAAAGGGGTAGCCACAGGCAGACCTGTGAATGAGAGTGTACTACCAAAACAGAGGGCAAATGGGAGAACCATACTCATCTTTGTAAATCACACAAAAAACATAGATACATAATGTTACGTTCGTGGATCTGGATCAAAATACTTGGTAACTCGTTAAAAACACTTTATTCGACTTTTCACAAACAAATTAGTACTTACAATCATACAAAAATATACATTCCGTTGTCCAATAAGAAAGCCGAGGTCACTATTATTTCACTTTTACTTTCACTTCGTAATTCGCTCTTGATCACTATTCGCAAACTGAAAATCGAGGCGCACGATACGTCTGCTTATATATCGAACGAATCGATGTTTCGCGAACATTCGCGAGTTCTTGGGGAGATCGTAAACAAATCTTTTCTAAACAATCCAAATGTTCCAGAGAAGTAGCGTCAAGCGAATTTGAACTCTATGACGTATACTTTACAAACCCTTTTTACACGTTCAGAAACTGTCACCGTTCAATTTGAACTTTATGACATATATATTAAGAACTCTTTTCGCATGTTCGTAACAATAACATAGATAGGTAGACTCATTTCCTTTTTATATCTTTTCTATAAACACCGTCGTGTGGTATTCGGCTAATCAAAATAGACCACCCTCATTTCTTACCGAGGTATTGTAAAAGGCCACTAAGGTAAGTTGACGTCAGGCAGGCGGCCGGTCGTGGAATGCCTAGCCGAATCATTTTACAACATGCTTAAAACATGTTGTGCCAACCCCACTTAGAGTGGAATAAGGGAAGGAGAATGAATGAATGAATGAATCTTTTCTATGAACACCTTTTAGACTGGCTCTCCTACTCTATTATTATAATAACTATGATATTCATTACATTTTGATACTAAATTAACTTTCCATAGCCATATAATAACTCTCGCCTCAGAATCACTAAGACGCTTAGGATTTGTGTTGCGCAATAGTCGTGACTTTAAAAACCGCCATACCATTAAGCTGATATTTGATTCACCTGTTCGTAGCAAACTGGAAACCAGTAGTTGTGTATGGAATCCGTATGAAGTAACCTATACTTTGCTTCTTGAGAAAGCACAAAAAGCATTCTTGAGATACTTATACAAACGTCTCTATGGTTACTATCCTTTCCTGTATCCCACCAAATTTCTATTGGGTCAGTTGGGCTTTCACTCTCTTGAAATACGAAGATCTTGTGACCAACTTTTGACTGTTTGCAAGGTTTTAAACGGTAGGGTAGACTGTCCTGTGCTGCAGAACAAATTATGCAATATATTTGCACCAAATAACTACTGTCGTCTATACACTGTCCATTATATTAACCATCTTTTGACAGATTGACGATTTACATATTTAGTGATGTCCTAAAGATTCTCGTATGCGATACCATTCCGATTATAGTACCTACTATCATTAATCGAATTACGTACCTAAGTAATTCGATTAATGATAACCTACGTAAACTAATAACAGATATAGAAATCAACATTTTGATTTAATATTGCCTTAGTTTTTTGAAAATAAATGTTAATCCGTGTGTATTTATTATAATCATAAAAAATATATTATACATCAACTGGCAACATCAACAGACCTTCCGCTCGGCCGCCATTTTGACGTGATCTGTCACTCTCAACGAAACGCCCGTGATAGTCACACACATTTACGTTCGCTGAGTGTTCTCTCGCATCTGTTACACCTTGAGTTAAGTAGCTTTATTCCTCGGAAAAACTTTTGTGAAACTTATATTAATTGATCGTGAAAATGCCGAAAGGACGTGTGTTGAAAGCACAATCGAGACAGTTAGTGTTAAAACTTCATGAGTATTTTGAGCAAGAAAATCAAAATGGCGGACCTCTTATACCTATCACGCAAGTCCGAAACCGTGTTGCAGCCGCGTTGGGGATCAGTCTATCAACTGTGACTAAAATCACTACTGATGCCTACGGCAGGAGCGGCTTGGAGCAAAACAAACCATCTACACCAAAAAGAAAGCGCCGGGCTCATAAGGTGACAGCTGTTGATGACTTTGACGCTGACGCTATTCGTCGTCATGTATATGATTACTACTTGAGAAAAGAAATTCCAACTTTGAGAAAACTTATTGTTTCTTTGAAAAGAAGTGGTCTATTTCATGGTGAAAAATCTTCTTTGGTCAAAGTTTTGAACACAATTAGCTTTTCATATAAAAAGTTAAATAAAAGAAAATTATTAATGGAACGCACAGATATAGCTATAGCACGTTGTGATTTTTTAAGAGAGGCAAAGAAAATACAAGATTGGGCAAATATTGTTTTCACGGATGAAACATGGCTCAACGCTAACCACACACTATCTCGTTTCTGGACTGATGATACTGCTGATTCCACTTCCTCAGTACCAATGGGAAAAGGTGAGCGCCTAATCATTTGCCATGCAGGTACAGCAAAAGGATTTGTACAAGACGCACTGTTGGCATTTAAATCGAAGAAATCAAATGACTACCACGAAGAGATGAATGCAAATGTGTATGAAGAGTGGTTCAAAAAAATGCTCATTTCATTGGAAGAACCATCAATAATTTTTATTGATAATGCGCCCTACCACTCCCGTCAAATTGACAAAATGCCAACAAAGGCTAATAAAAAGCATGAAATAATTAATTGGCTTCGGGACAATGGAGAAAATGTGGACGACTCAATGTTAAAAGTTGAATTAATAAAAATATTAAAAACCAAAAAGAGAGCAAAACGCTATGTAATCAATGAAATGGCAGCAGAATATGGCCATACTGTTCTTCGGATTCCTCCATACCACTGCCAGTACAACGCAATAGAACTTATATGGGCACAAGTAAAAGGGCATGCTGCGAGATGCAGTACAAGCCCCCCATTCACAGCGAATAAAATGTTGCAATTGCTAAAAAATGCTTGCCGGCCGAGAACTGGGCAAGTGTGGTGGAAAGAACTAAAAGAGTAATATTCTCTGATTGGGAACGTGATATTGCGTTTGATAATATATTATCTACATAAGAGCTAATAATAACTGCTACTGAAGACTCCTCATCGGAGGAGTCTAGTGTTGATTATCATTCCGACGACTCGTGCTAATAAAATAAATTAAAATATCCTGATTGTTTTATTTGTATTCATGTATTAACTAAGAAGAAAGTAAAACTTTATATAATGTTATTAAATGTCTTTTAATACTCGTAACATCGATTTCTACCGATTATTTTTAATCTGTGGCATAATCGTAGTAACCATTATGTGTGACATCACTAAGTGGGCGGTACCCATCCATAAAGTACAAATATTATTTGTATGATATTTGTACGTAAGCAATACAAAACATAATGAGCGTGAGCTGTCAAAAGACTGATAATATGATGGACGCAGTATACGTCGTCACAGATTGTTCGCTGTCCCCGCATGCCGCACTGTATCTCGCGCCAACTCTCCTATACCGCGTTCGTTGTCTGCGCTTAATAAAATGTTAACAGAGTACCCACACTGCGACATATTTGCGGATGAATGGGCTAATATTGCAAAGCAATGCATGCAGTTCAGTTCATGATGTATTGTGTTTAAGTAGTTTAATTAGTGTAAGTGGACCATGTCCGTTCTAATAAATAAATAAATAAATAAATAAATCTCATTTCGTATCATGAGATATGCTTCTGTAGTCAAAAAACTTACAGGACTCGCCTCACTACACGGAAGTGCAACGTGTACTTCGTGAGGAGGTAGTCAATCCGCTGCGTAAACATGGATACGTGCGCGCCGACCGCGTCATGAAGTTGCGGACGTTGCTCGAGCGTCTCTCGGACGTGCCCGGCCTTACTTCTGAAGAAAAGGCGAGTGGATTACCCTTAAAATAAATCAAAACACAAAAGTAATGATAATATTATTTGCTACTCGTATAATCTGCAATAAAAGAAAATAGAATATAATGTTAGATAGTGACATCTTCTTCTTTCTCCTACCTTTATCCCACTCTAAGTGGGGTCGGTACAACATGTTTTTCTCTTCCATTCTCTTCTATCATTCGTCAACTCTGGCGCTATTCCTTTTATATGCATGTCATACTTCACACAGTCCAACCATCTCTTTTGAGGCCTTCCTCTAGTCACATATCCATCCACATTCATACTCAACACTCGTTTGATCACATGATTTTCATCCCTCCTCATTACATGTCCATACCATCCCAATCTTGCACCTCTCATCTTTTCTATAATGGGCGCAACTTTCAAACTTCCTCTTATATACTCATTTCTTATTTTATCAAGTCTTGTCACACCACACATCCACCTTAACATCCTCATCTCATTTGCATGTACTCTTCTTTCATCCATCTTTTTCATTGCCCAACATTCTGATCCATACATTACGACAGGTCTTATGACCGAGTATAAATTTTTCCCTTTAGTTTAGGGGGCATTCGGGGGTCACATATTGTGCCTGAGACCTGTCGCCACTTCATCCATCCTGCGTTCATTCTATTCTATTCTATTCTATTATAATGTTAGATAGTGACATATAAAGTATTAAAAATATTGTAAAATTTATATAATTAATAGAATAAATAAAATGATTTTGTAAAAGTAATAGCTATGAAGCATAATAAATAGGATTAATTTAATAATTTAATAGTCGGATACGGAAATAGCCAAATGTCGGTAGTTGCTTTGCAAGTCATTAAGAGCGGAAACACTGTGCATAAAAGTAACAGATGTTTTAAATAAGCGGGTCTAGCCTATTCTAGTCAGTCTGGTGTGAACATTCAACGGCAATACAGTGAGTGAAGATAAGTACAATCAGTTTCTATTGTAAAGCATCGTCATCATTAAAAGGAAACTTACATAAGTACACAAGTAATAAATTATTGGTTTTTCAAGCTAACCTTCGGCCTTCGAATAACTCTACTAATATATTGTTACGTACAGGGGTTCGTGGATTTGGATGAAAATACCTGGTGACTCGTTATACACATTTTATTGAACTTTTTACTACAAACTTACTACTTACAGTCTCAACACAGTCCGTTGTCCAATAAGAATGCCGAGATCACTTTTATTTTCACTTTTTTATTCGCTCTTGATCGCTATTCACAAACTGAATGTCAAGGCGCACGATACCTCGGCTTATATATCCAACGAACCGATTTTGAGAACATTCGATAGATCTTGAAAAGATCATAATCGTCTTTTAAGTAAACATGTTTTGACCGACGTCATGTATGTTCCAGAGAATTAGCGTTAAGAGAATTGCACTCTATGACATATAGTTTACGAACCCTTTTTTCATGTTCATAAACTGCCCCCGCCCAATTTGACCTTTATGACATACGCATTACGAACTCTTTTCGCATGTTTGTAACACTGCCACCGTCCAATTCGAATTCTATGACATACGCATTACAAACTCTTTTCGCATGTTCGTAACAATATAATTTCTACGCTAAATGTTTTGAGTCCAGCACCCGTCGGTTCTCCCATAAACATGCACAAAATTATACTTTTGTAGGATCCTGAGGAGTTTCTAAACGGATTAGTAGCACAACTTTTGCGAGCTGAACCATTTTTAAAACTGTCTTCCGGTCAAGAAGCCTATTGTTATCAACTTTTTGTTGAAAAGGATGAACACATCACATTGCCTAGTGTTCAACAGCTTTTGGAACAATCTTTTGCTACATCTGGAGTGAAACTTAGCGAGGTAATTCTTCTACCATATTTCCAAAAATAAGGTGAATAAAAAATGGTTGAATGATCTATATTATAGTTAAATAATACAAAATTATTTTGTCATTAGAAATTATTGTAACAAAAAACCACCTAAACGATTTTTCGAAATCTTTTAGCGTGTTTACTAACATTGTGAATAAAAATTAGTGATTGTTTATTACACAATAGTTTAGCTGTCTGACTTGTGTACTTAAGACTGCTTTAAATTTATAGATACATTAAAAGCATAATTCGTAAACAGAAATAGCATCATTTAAATCTATCGATTGACGTCTCAAAAGTGCTTGCAAAACTCTGCTTGCATATTTTTTTTTGAATTAATTTAGTTAATTTATGGATGTCAAATTTGTTAAGATTATTTTTTTATTTTAGGTTCCTGCCGCATTTATCATACAAATGCCACGTTTTGGTAAGCAGTACAAACTGTATCAGCGGGTACAACCATCCCCGTTACTGGATGTAACTGATCTCATTGAAGGATGTAGGTACAAGGAACAGATTTATCTCATATCATAATATTATTCTAAATGCTATATTGACTTAGGCCTATATACCGGTATATAGGCCTAAGTTGTACCAAATTTTATGAATAGCCAGCGAGCTAGACTTCAAAGCGTAAGAAGCTATATGGGTAATAGAACTGCAGTGTCTTTTTACCGTAAAGATATTATACTAGAATAAGTGATAATGTTGCAACAAATAATATGAGTATTTAAACTTATAAATGTAGTATCTACCAATTGTCCGTCACCCATAACACAAGTATTAAGTTACTTACTTTGGGGACGGACGACCGTGTGTGTAAATGTCCCATATATTTATTTATTTATTTATTTATTTGGCAGGGTGGGTGGTAAATTTAAATCTTTTGAAGGACATTATGACGTCCTTGGTGGGTGGTATGAACAAGTTGCCGATAGATGGCGCTGACCAAAGTTGACACGCGTTCTCGTTTGTCCACTGTAAAAACTATAATTAACTGAAATATTTTCTGTAGAATCTGAAGTTTTACGAGTTCAACTAATTCACTCTCGCTTTCGTCGTTATCTTGGCAGGACCTACCATAGGCGGTTCACTATCAATTAGACATGGGCGAAATGTATCCCTGACAAGAAAAGAGTTATATATATCTTTTCGCTCTTGGGATATATATCACTCTTTTATATCTTTAACTCTTTTAGCTCAGTACGGCTTGAGAGTATAAAGCAACTCTCTTTGACATGTAAATTGCTATATAAGCTCATCTCTTTCACTAACTCTGAACGAGTTATTCGTCACTCTTTCTGACATATAAATTGTTATATAAGCTCATCTCTTTCACTCTAACTCTGAACGGGCCGTAACTCATCACGAAAATTGACTCTTAAGAATTAAGATATAGAGATATAATTGAAACACATGCGAGCTAGAGAGTGATTATATCTTCTGGAGAGATATATATCTTTCTTGTCTTTAGCTCGCGAGCTACTCAACTCTACTATCAATTTTTCAATTGGTCAATTTTCAATTGTGTCAGTACCGCGCCAGTGTACAGTGTGCGGTGGGTTGGCCCGATGGGAGTGCGGCGCTTGCGCGACGGCCGGCGCGCTCGACACCGGGGCACTATGCGCGGCATGCCTTCGACTCGCGCACGCTACCAGACCTCACCACAAGGTGAATACGGCATTAACATAACATAGTATTGAAATATTCAAATTCAAATTCAAAATATTCTTTATTCAAGTAAACTTGTAAACAAGTGCTTTTGAATCGTCAACTTTACTGCTGGTTCAGAAAGCTGTTCCTACCGAGAAGAGCCAGCAAGAAACTCGGCGGTTGCTCTTTTTAAAATATAAATCTTAGAACTAGTTACATTTATTTATTACTGTCTTGTACAGGGTAGAGGTGCACCTATATCCACACATCCTTATCATCTAAGTAATCTTCAACAGTATAGTAGGCTTTCTGTATCAGCCTCTTTTTAACAGTGGTTTTAAACTGCTGTAATGGCATGGCCAAAATTGATTTCGGAATTTTATTATAGAATCTTATACCCATACCCACAAACGATTTACGTACTTTTGCTAGGCGCAAAGCAGGAGTCGCAAGCTTGTGTCGGTTCCTACTTTGTCTATTATATACATATATATATTACAAGCAATATAACAGAACTAACTACTTTGCTATAATCCGCACGGGTTAAGTGAATGCATGCAAAGCCAATGTGTATGAAGCAGGCAAAATCTACGCACCTTATACATGCAGGACCAGCCACCACATGCACCCCAAGGCGCAATTCACCAGCAACAACGAACACAAAAGCAGCACACACACCCACCACCACAATCTCGACGATCGTTTCGCCCCGAAACCGGAGCATCATCAGGAGGATAGGCTTCACGACAAAAATCGTACTGCGCCGCGCTACCCATACAAGCAGTCTTAAATAGTTCAACTCCCACCAATACCCTCCCCATATATATATAATAGTGGTCATGATCACCCTCCTGCCCGTATCCCACTTTAAGTGGGGTCAACACAACATTTTACTCAAACTCAAACTCAAAATATTATTTATTCAAGTAAACTTGAGAACAAGTGCTTACGCATCGTCAACATCTACTGCTGGTTCGGAAAGCTGTTCCTACCGACAAGAACCAGCAAGAAACTCGGCGGTTGCTCTCATTTCAAAGAATAATTCTTATTACTAGTTATATATAGTAATTGATGTCTTGTACAGGGTCGAAAAGTAGCTATATCCACGCATTCTTATCGTCTAAAGTAACAGCCTGTTACTCTGCCCACTGCTGGGTTAAGGCCTCCTCTCTCCGTTTATGGAGAGAAGGATTGGAGCTAAGACCTACCACGCTGCTCCAATGCGGATTGGTAGGTTACACATATCCCTAGAATTTTCTAGAGATATGCAGGTTTCCTCACGATGTTTTCCTTCACCGAAAAGCGTGTGATAAATTGCAATTATCAATTAGACACATGAGTTTTAATAGAAAAACTCATTGGTGCCTGCCCGGGTTTGAACTCGTGTTCCCCTCGAAAGAGTCACACGGTCTCACCGCTGGGCTATCACAGCTCTTATCGTCTAAGTAATCCTAAACAGTATAATAGGCTTTCTGTATTAGCCTTTTTTAAATATTGTTTTTAAACCGCTGTTATGGCAAAGTTAAAGTAGATTACGGAATTTTATTATAGAATCTTATACCCAAACCCACAAACGACTTAAACAATGTTACAATGACTTACAAACATCTTGTCACAGGATTTGGCTACGTATGTTACGACCGCCTGCCTGTCGTCAACTTAACTTAGTCGCCTTTTACGACACTATGGTAAGAAATGAGGGTGGTCTATTCTATTCAGCCTGATACCACACGGCATATTGGATTACTGTTGATACCTGTAAATATATTTTTGTATAGAAGCTATAACAGAACTAATGTGCTATAATGATTATAGCAAAGTAGTTCTGTTATGTTTCTGTATTCTATATTATGTAGTAGTGTTTCTGTATTATGGCAGTCCGAAATAAAAAAATTAAATATAATTTTATTGAGATCTGCTTTTGTTATGATTGAACAACATGGCGCGGCGCCGTTTTTAAAAAAAACAGGAGTAACGATAACATTATAGTTTTATCTCCCTCGTACCTGTTGCCGTATTTACTTTTTAAGGCCATGGTTAGAATTTCGTGTTAGGGTGCGGTCATTGTAAACTTAATTGGCTTAAATACTTCACTGAATTAACGGTTTTTTTTAATGTAATGCTGAGTTGAGTAGGTACTTAAAATTAAAATTAATGTCCATTAGTTCAGCGATTTAGCTGTGAAAGTGTTATAGACAGACCTACTTTCGCATTAAAAAAAAAATCATAAACTGCGTTTATAGAACCCTGCAAAATAACGCCTAATTCAATAAATTATAAATGACAACATAACATAGCTTATCCCAGTCCAGTGAAATCCCAAAAAATTTAACGTTTTTCAGCTGTTGGAAGTGAACTGATTTGACTACTTTTAAAAAGTAGGGGTTGGGGGGTTTTATGGGGGGTTGCCATTATTCTTTACTTCTTTTTACATGTCCATTTTAAGACTCATAGATTGTTCGCTGCGAGTTTTTTAATTGCGTCATTTCATTTAGTTATACGTATACCAATATAAAATCTGCTAATGAAGAGTTACAATTCTTCTTTACCTTTGATTTTATTTATCACAATCCAAGCGTAGCTCGCTTCTTCACCGCTTGCTTCTTCTCTACTTCACCGGATTTTTGGACAACGACGTGTAATTCTGTTTTTAGACATGTAGTGATATATATATTTTTAAGCATCATCTTCCAATGTCATTCGTATCTATCATTGGAGTTAATAAAAAAATCGGGACTCAACGTTTCAAAATTCTGTAATTCTGTCAATATCCGGAACATTAACAAAATCAACGCTGATGATTGTGATGAAATTCACAATATTTAATAGTTTTCTTTTTAATATAGTACGGTTTTTTAAAGATTTTTCTCATTTTCCACTTATTCACGTGTTATATTAAAAGACCCAAGTCATCGCTGACTAGCCCGTCGGCGCAGTGGGTAGTGACCCTGCCTTCAGCTCCGCGGGTCGCGGGTTTGATCCCCGCTGATGGTCAACACTTTCTATAAACAATTTGTTGGTTCTTCGAGCCTGGGTGTATATTTGTATTTAAAATTATATATGTAGTATATCTATCAGTTGTCCGTCACCCATAACACTTATTAAGTTACTTACTTTGGGGACGGACAACCGTGTGTTTAAGTGTCCCATATATATTTATTTATTTAACAAGCTAGTATTATTTTCCAGGCAACACCGTTATCAGTTTGCGACGAGTACGTGAACATTCTTGAATCGTGCCCAGTACCTCGCGTTTATATGGAATTGTTCGCTGTGCTGTGTATAGAGACCAGCCACTACGTTGCTTTCGTGAAGACGGGCGTCGGTCACGATGCACCGTGGTGCTTCTTTGATTCTATGGCAGATAGAAAAGGTGCGCCAGTTTATATTCTTATTACAAAAGAATAATGTATCAATCCGCAAATCTCCTTCCCTATCAGCATTTAAGTCATAGACTAAAAAATATTTGTCTCAGTCATTTAAATTAAATTTAGCCTATTATCAATATTAAATTACATTTTAATCAATTCAAATAATCACTATTATCTATTATTTTATTCATTTATTTTTCAACTTTAATCTATGTAAAGTGTTTCGTTATTTTTATTTTTCTTCCTTCCTTTTTTTTCCATCATCAATTTTTTTTTCTTTTCATTTTCTTTCTGTTACTCATAGGTTGGCTGGTAGAGATCCTTTTTAGGGATAAGTCCGCCTTTTGTTTGTACAATAAAGATAAATAAAAAAATAAAAAAAGAAATGATAATATTATTTTGTTTGTTGTCGCGTTGTTGCGAATAGAAATCTGTGTAATATTAAGTGTAGGCAGCACAATCCGTTCACATGCGGGACTTTTACATGCGGTAATAATAACCGCATGAATAACTAACCACTATGATAGCAACGCGGCAATAAATAATGCACATCAAGGGTTAGAGAGAGAAATCGGCTAGAACCTGCTTCATAGAGCATTGTCTCTGTCGCACAGACTGACGAACACGTGCGAAACGTCACATACTGAGTGACAGTGACAGCGCTCTAAGAAACCGAACTGGCCGGCTGTTTCGTTCTAAACATCGATGTGCACTATTTAATACCGGGTACTATATGTATACAATCCCTGTGACAACCTTACTATAATTTCGCCCCGTAACTAACGCCACATTAGCACGGCCTAAAAAATACGTCGTTAAAATTCCGCAATAGGCATCATAAAAATTTTCGTACGGTATATTCGGCTTAACGCCCGTCTCTAACCCCTTAAATGGAACATTGTGCGGTAAAAATACGTCGCGTTTTAAATGCGCTGTCGTGTGAACCTGGATACCCATTTGTTTCATTTTGACCTATTTTTACCGCACGGTAAAAAGATCTGTCGTGCATTAAGGATACAGCATTGTCAGGAGATCCACGCGTCCACTACAAAATCGCGAAGTGTTACGTGCAGTTCCTGCATACAGTGAACAGATTGTACTTTGCCACACTTAACATAACATATCGCTTTTTTACAAGAACATCGATATTTGTCAAACCACAACTTTATTTAGCAATTTCAAACATTTAAACGTTGATAAATTTAATAATATTCATAATTTTAATGTAAAAAAATAATTAAATTGTCGCGTTAATTAATGCGCTTTCTGAGAATAAGCAAGAAAGATAGAAAAAAAGAAATAAAAAAAACGTTTTTTATGAGACATCACGTTGTTTGTGTAAAGAGCTAATAGTTTTCTTAAAAACTATTATGCTTTAGTCTACACAGCTATAGTAAGACTTCTTTAAATCCATCCATGTGTATACATAATATATTTGATGCACTGGTTATGAGAGGAAGAAGGAAGATGTGCGTCCGGTGCTCTCTTTCACTCCTACAGTGTGATACAATAGTTGTTAACGTTCTCGATGGCGTTAGCGTAACGCCAATTCAATACAATATTACACTAGCGGTATCTAGCGACCTTTTTTAGTGTCATACAAATTAGCATTACGCTAACGCAATCGAGCACGTTAAAAAACTTTGCACACTGCAATATTTCTTATATACGACACGTAACTGGCTGAAAGGGAAAAAAATGTTTGCTCGCACCCCTCCCCGACCCCTGCAATAATATACGAATCATACTCTCTCTCTCTCTCTCTCTCTATCTTCACTAACTTATATTTCCCTCTTAACTTCCGTTCGCCTCGCCCGATCACACGCATGTCACGCATTCACCAGATTAATCCCCAAGTCGAGTGTGCGTAAAGAAGTTTTATTCCAATAATCACTTTTGTATTGTAGAACTTAGCAAAATTGCGCCTACTTGTACTTGTAAAAGTAGCTGCCTACTACAATCCCACTGCTGGGAATAGGCCTCCTCTCTCCGTTTCTGGAGAGAAGGGTTGGAGCTAAGACCTACCACGCTGCTCCAATGCGGATTGGTAGGTTACACATACCTCCAGAAATCTCTAGAGATATGCAGGTTTCCTCACGATGTTTTCCGTCACCGTAAAGCGTGTGATAAACTGCAATTATCAATTAGACACATAAGTTTTAATAAAAAAACTTATTGGTGCCTGCCGGGGTTTCAACCTAAGTCGTCTCTAGAGAGTCGCATGGTCTCACCACTAGTCTATCACAGCTTAAAATAACGGCCTGGTAATTTCCCACTACTGGGAAAAAGGCCTTCTCTCTTCGTTTTTTGGAGAGAAGGATTGGAGCTAAGACCTACCACGCCGCTCCATTGCGGATTGGTAGGTTACACATATCCCTAGAATTCTCTAGAGGTTTCAGGTTTCCTCATGATGTTTTCCTTTCCTGAAAAGCGTGTGATAAACTGCAATTATCAATTATACACATAAGTTTTAATAGAAAAACTCAATGGTGCCTGCCCGGGTTTGAACTCGTTACCCCCTTGAAAGAGTCACACAGGCTCACCGCTGGGCTATCACAGCTCAGCTTGTACTTGTAGTACTTATAAATTATTATACGCAATTGATATTCAAGGTGAGCGCAATGGTTATAACATTCCGGAGATCGTGGAGATATCGGAGCTCGGAGCGTGGCTCAGTGAGGAGGGTGGTCGCGCTCTGCACGACGCGGCGCCGCTCGACCGCCACCTGCCGGCGCCCGCCAAGCGACTACTGGCCGATGCCTACATGTGCTTCTACCGCAGCCCCGACCTTGCTATGTATCGATAAAACATTCTATATTCAAAATACCTTCATTTCATTATATTAATGTTGGAAATAAATACAGTATCTACAACTTAATATTGCGTTTAGAAATTTTAATAGTTGAAGTAGATATCGCATGCTTAGTTCAAATTACGCTTAATTAAGTTACATTGTAAGCCTTATTTCAATTTCAACTATGACTTCACGGTACAAATTATAGAAAAAAGAAGCTAATGTATCAGGAACACATTTGTTCCAAATTATAGAGCTTGTTAGCATCAAACATGGATTATAATTGCAACACCCAACATTAATGTATTAGCTCTGTGATTCTACTGTATTATTAAACTCCTCAGAATAGTGAAATGAAAATACTTTTGTTTAGGAATCATGATTTATTTCATATTATTAAGGTAATGCCCGTTCCAAATGTGTAGCCTCCCATGAAGAAGAAGGGCAAGAACTCCAGGGTTACTCTTTTATCGTTTTAAAGGGTTACATAACACAATATAAATATATAACTGTAAGCATTGATATACAATACCACAATATTATATACAACAGGTATATAATTATGTACATTTATTCATTAAAGTAACATACAAAGGTACTTATCTTGATATTTCACCGAGAGCTCCCCACCAGTCAACGTCTCGAGCCAAAATCAACCCGATCAAGTTGGAACACCCGTTTTTATAGGTGACGACAAACAAGTATGATTCACGTTCTAAACAGCTGTGACGTACAAACCACCTGTTTGTACGAATCAGCCCATTTGTTCAAATCATAACGTTTACATACATTTTAAAATCGTACTTATTTATAGATTAATAAACATATAATATAGGTAACGTTTAATTTATTATATTTAATTATAAATCAATTATAATCAATTAAATCTGTTTATATCTAACAAGCTCTTAACACTCCTGAATTTTGTAGGCGCTGCGCTACACTTAGTTAAATTTGCCACAAAACATATTTTTTTAATTAGGTCACTTTAATACAAAGCGTGCGATATATATATTAAAAATCAGCTAAAATGGTTTATTGTAATTAAATGTTTTTTTAGGCATCTATTTTTATGAATAGTAATGTTACGAGGTATGAGTTTTTATTATCAAAGTATATTATGCTATAAGCTATTTATAATAGCAATAATTTGTTTTCTTTTATAAGTTTATAATTAGAGCTACAAATTTTGAACATTTGGCTTAGGCCACTTTATATTTATACATGACACAAAAATTTGGACATATATTATCGAATAGCATAATATGGTAGTGCCACACACACGCAAACGCACACACACAAACTAGTAGTGGAGTCCTCGTTTTAGAAATAGGATTCCTTAGAAACAAGGTAGCTATTAGTATCAGTCTAAAGTAATGGCATTCCAATAATAAATTTGCCAGTTTATTTTATTAGAATAATGTTAAAATCACTTTTAGCTGAAACAGTTTAATGTATCTATAAACTACTTGTATATATTTTTAAAACAATTCTTTAATAAGCCTAAAATTAAAATGTAAATAGTACATTAAAAATAAAAAATATTTTTTCTTTAATTTAATATTCCTATTATCTATCTCACAAAGTGTTCTCATATTGTTAGTTTATAAATGTAATGCACAATATATACATAATATACTAAGTAAAACAACAGTCTTAATATTAATTGTACAAAACTTGCTTGCTGGGAGCTTTAGTCGCGTGCGCTGCGTAAACCAGCAGAGATACGCTAAAGTAATGTACTAAAGAATTGTAGATCTATAATAATACTAAAAAAAGTCCGCGATAGCATATCTCTATCTCTCACGGTTAACTCACAATAACTACTTTTATCCTCAAAATTTCGAAAATTCGGGAAAAGTTTCACAAATCATTGAATTTCACGAGGGCGAAGCCGTTGTTGGCACGGCTAGTTAGGTATAAATTAGCTTTGACGTTTTTTCATCACTTTATCCACTTTTATTCACCAACTCTTCATATATGTTTAATATAAATTAACAGCTTTATAAATATTTAATAGTAATTAAAAACTTTTTTATAACTCTTCATGACTAGTTGATGTGCTGGAGTTATCACAGTAACATGTAAATTTAGGTTGTGGAACATGTGACATACCTTCCTTGACTGTAACCTCTCCAATATTTTTCTTACTCCATTCCTGAGAATAAAAATTCCACACTGAACAAATTAATAGGATTAAGTTTGTAAAATACGAGTATGAACAATTTCATGGTTAGTGTAATGTTTTACATTTATAAATCAGTTAAAAATATAAATGTTATGTAGTACATACCATGAATAACACAGCATGATAGCAAATTATATGTTGTGGTAATAAATTATCATTAGCGAATAGCTTAGCATTGTTGGCTATATTACGAGCCTCGTCATCATGTTCCCGTGCCCAGTCAACTTGTTGTTTTAAATCAGAAAGGTCTTTTTTAAATGGTACATAGTGTTTATAAGCTTGCAGTTGCCTATAAAAATGTTCATAATATTGTGAATCTTGTTTTAAAATTAGTCCTCCTCCAGCTAATAGATATGGCATTCTGTATGCTGCTACTGTACCATCAATATTTATTTGATATTTATACTAAAACAAAAAAAAAAAAAAATAATAACTCTAACAGTTTCAATTATTATTATATTAATCCAGACTTACATCAAAGAATTTGAAAAATGATATATGTGGTAACTTTGGTCCATACTGTTCCTCTTTGTCTCGAAAGAAGAAAAAATTTGTAAGGGAAGCATTAAATAAGTCTGGATTGGCCCGAGCTATATCTATGAGTTTAAGTCTTTCTGCACGGGAGTCGCGGCCTCGCCAAAATGCACGAGGTTCTCTATCTTCCCATTTGAGATCTATATTGCCTTGTACTGATAAAGTGTCCAATGTAACTCTGAAAATAATTATTTTCAATAGCTTTGCTTATTCTATAACTTACAACTATATTTTATACATTTAGACGGTTACTTTAAAAATTTCTTGATACTCAAAACAATAACATTCAAATATTATGTCACCTCAGAATTTTATTTCTAATTTTAGTATGTTCATGTTTAGAGAATGTTTTATTTTGTTATATCATAAACCATTATTTTTCAACATGCTTAAATACTATATTAAAATATTGTGTCATTTGAAATATATTGTTTTGGAAAAAATATTTATGCTATTAGAATAATAGGCTAATATTTATGTAGAATGCAATGCAATGCAATCATTATTAAACTAATAGTATGCATAAATACTCAATTAATTTACTAACCGTCCCATATTTTCTAATGCAGATTCTGTAATATCATATGTAGGCATGACTATATCTAATGTTTCCGTACTACCACACCATGAAAATATTGGTAGTGGATCATCTCCTTTGAATACTAAGGGCCAATCACCAAGGTTAATCACCAATTCCATATCAGGCAGGATAACCTTTCTAGTCAACGACAACAGAATGTTGTCTGCAAACATATTAAATCCAATATGCTTGCCATAACAATCTCTGTATATTTGATTATCTTTAACAACATAATGACAAAAGCTTGTGCTTTCAGGTCTATGGTACTTGTCAATAATTTTTGGTAATAGATCTTTCATAATTATACCATCAAACACTTTAAGATCATCATCAACTTGGCTGTAGAATAGAGGGCATTGATACTGGTTCAACCAAGATTGTACATCTTTAATAGGGCAATCACATTGATCTGGCTGAAAGACACCTGTTGTATGAAAAAACAAAATTATAGTTTTCACATGAAAGTTATCTGATCTGGTAATTGATATAAAATTTTTAGCAAATTATTAGGAATTTTGTCATTTACTTCCTGCCACTTCAAAAACAGGATTATAATAAAAGTTTGTACTTTACTAAACATTAAAAATAAATAGGGTTATCAATATGAATTAGGGCGGTAATGTTATTTTTTTATTCCTTATAAATTTTTGATTCCTTAATACACTATCTTTTTACAAATGAGCATCCAATAAATATTGCCTTTAAATTCAATAGGTGAGCGTGGAATGTGTTTGTTTTTATAGTAAATTCCGATCGATAATTCACTACATGTTTCATATAATTTATATCGTACAATGAATGTTCCGTCTTTACGATTTAATGTATTAATCCACAGTCGACAATGATCTTTTTTCAATGTTTTACCAGTTATTTCCACTGCGAACTGTAATGCAAGATTACGGGAATATCTGTAAAAAATTATCTAAATTAAAAGTTTTTAGCCTTCGTATATTTAACCTAATAACTATAATTTCTTTAATATTATATCTTACGAGCTTTCATCGATATCCGTGAAATTAACAAAAAAATATCTAGCCGGCATAACAATACGTTCAGGTTGTAATCCAGGGCCAAAGACTTTTATTTTTCCTAAACTCGTGTCAAGAAAGGTGAAAAATAACACAAAAATATTAAAATATAGGATTATCATTTTCTTTTATTCAGAGCTATTCAAAGATTAATTTGAAAACAAACAATATGCCATATACTTTTTCGTCCCACTGACTGGTGTTTTAAATGAGCAGACTAAGGTCGTGTACCATACCGCCATGAATTTTAGTCGATAAATTTTAATAGTAGCCAGTACATAAAACTCTTAGATAAAAAATAGATAAATGAAATACACGGAACTAACAAGTTAGTAAGCATTACGTATATTTCGTATTATAAAAAGGAAACAAACTATTTTAGTAGCAATAGAATGTTGATTTTCTCCAAAATTAAGAAGCTATTCTTTTTATTTTATTGAAAGGGAATTATTACTCATTATTATTATATTATCTCCACACAACCTTAATTTGCATTTCTCATCTTTTTTAATAGGAGCTATTTTTATACTTGTCCTGAAAATATATCTTTTAAAGTTTTAACAGAATGGCTGACAGATTTTTAATAATTTGTCTATAATCTATGTTTGGAGATGGTTTGAAGTGACAGATAACCTCAATGAAACATTTATAATTTATATAAACATTAATGTTTTTATAATTACTCATTATCTTTTAAAGTAATTGAGTAATAATGTCGAGTTCTAATTTGAAACTTATATATACTGCCCTAAGCAAAATGAGGTTTGAATTGATGTGATAATTATGCTCGAAGTTAATTTTTGCAAAGTTAAAAAAAAGCATATATCAATATATTGTTTCAGAATTGACTGTATGGCAACCAGGTCGTGTCATTTTAAACCTAAATTTCGACCTCCGTATTGGTACACGCCAAAAGAACGTGTCGTACGTATATTTTATATATATTAATAAATAAGTTATTTGAACATGGCAAATTAATTTTCAAATATTAAAATCAGAGCGATTAATTCTTCTAACTTCAGATGAGTGAAGATATGCTTACGCAAGAAAACAGAGATTTTATAGAAGAAGTACGGCAAGACAAATTGAATTCACAAACTGTTATGGAATCTCCATTAGCAAAGATTGAGACACAAGAAGATGTACAATGGGATCCATTTACTCGACGAGCGGGTCTGATAGCCCGCAAAATAGGCAACTATCCAATGTGGTCTAAAGATGGAAAAAAAATTCAAACAACTTTGTTACAGGTAATTTATTTTGATAGAATTTGAAAATGAATTGAAATACATTTAAAAAATATATTCATTATGATATCTTTACAACTGTTCCAGCATTTAATAGTACAATTTTTTATTTAAAATTATGTCAGTTATATAATGTATATTAGCTCAACTTTTACATTTATTTTGAAACTATTTTAAAAAGCATTCAAAAGATTTTCTAGATTAGTTAAGAAAGGCAATTCCTTTCAGAAATAAGCATTCATAAAAATTCAATTAACATAAAAGCCTGTCCAAATGTTGTAATAGTTAATTACATATTAATAGTTTATAAATACTTCAATTTATAAAATATCATATTATATTGAAAAATTGTATAAAAATGTAGAAAGAATTTATTTTATTTTAAACTTTAACATACATGAAACACATCAGAAATCATACTTGATTAGGTTGATTCTATGTATAAAGTCATGAAAATTATATAATGATATTAAATGCAGAACATATTACACTATTTTCAGTACATGAAGTCTTTTGTAATGTATGTAGGTATTATAAAATAATATTTTATTTACATACTAGGTTGTGGATAATCATGTCATAAAATATATACCACCTGAGGAATTCCATCCCATGAAGACAACTAAACTTAATTGGAGAGAAAAACGAACATTAGGCTGTCTTTTGATTGGTTCTGAGACTATTGATCCAAGTACAGTTACAAAGGAATATTGTGGGCTCTTCAGCAGTGTAGGAATGTTGCCAAAGCGACATCTATGTCGTTTCATGGTTTCACCACATTCAAAACTCCCTACAGGAACTCCATTGTTTGCTACACATTTCAGAGTTGGAGATTATGTGGATGTCAGAGCAAAAACGTTAGTATTACCATGTATAAATCAATAAATAAGATTATAAAATTAGAATAATAAATAAATATATAAATAAAGTAAGGTAACAAAATTTTTTAATTATATTAGATACTAACAGGAATTTATTTTATGTACTAGTTTTATATTATATTGTAATAACTTATTTACACAGATTATGAATTCCTTAAGGCAGTCTTACTCTACACTGGACAACCTATCAACATAAACATTTATATTAATATTTTTTTAGAATGGATCGTGGCTTTCAAGGTGTAATGAAGCGATGGGGGTTTAAAGGAATGCCAGCTTCTCATGGTGTTACTAAAACCCATAGACGACCTGGTAACATTGGTGCTGGTGGTGAGAAAGCTCGTGTCTGGCCTGGTACAAAAATGCCAGGACACATGGGCAACAGGTACACATAAAGATATTTAAAAAAAATTTTTTTTTCTTTATTATCATAAAATAGCTCCTGGGAACTCAATAATCAAAATTATTTAGTGATTTTTAACAGTACCCTATGTTATAATACAACTATTAAATAATTTAACATATTCAAACATCACAAAACTTTCCCTACTCATTCTTGTTATTGAATCATTAAATGAAAAGGGAATTTATTTACCAACATATATAGAATACTGGTGACTTTGTTTGCTCTAACTTAAAGCTATTAGAACCCTGAATTATGTAATATGGATTTTTTTATCTATTCCCTTAATTCTTCTTTGTTCTTTGATTGTGCCATGGTTAATTAATATTGGTTCAAAGGATTGGCCGTAAAAGCGTAATTGACAGACTTTCGCAATTATAATATTAGTATAAATTGTGATATTCTCAATCTATACTTATTATAAAACAAAGTCCCAAAAAGCTGTCGGTCTGTATGTCATCGATTTTCTCAAAATCTACTAAAGGGATTTATGTACGGTTTTCACCAAAAGATAGGCCAATACTTCCGGATGGTTTAGGTAAATACATCGGTATTATGTAAATTGTGTTGACGAGATCGAGCAGTTTTTAAAAATCTTGCTTGCTAGGAGCTTTAGTCGCGTGTGCTACGTAAACCAGCAGAGATACTCTAAAGTAATGTAGTAGAAAATTGTAGATCTATAAAAATACTACAAAAAAGTCCGCGGTAGCATGTATCTATCTGTTATGGTTAACTCACAATAACTACTTTTGTTTGAAATTTGCATTACAGAAAAAAAATAAGACACGCTGATATTCACGCGGGCGTAGTCGCTGGCACAGCTAGTATATAATAATTTGTAGGAGAATCATTACAAAATTGTTATAATGCTGCTTATTATTTGTTAGATGGAGAACATTAAGAGGTGTGAAAATTCTTCGCATCAATACCAAATACAATATCCTTTGGATGTTGGGAGTGGGAATACCAGGTGAAACTGGTGCTTTGTGTTATCTATTTGACACAGTGTTGCCATTGAAGAAATTGAAGACGCCACCTCCTTTTCCCACCCAGCCACTTGTTGATGATCTGCCATTAGAATATTATGATGACTCCATACATATGTTTGAAGGACCAACAATAAGCTTTGAAGAGACGTAAACCTAAGGCATAATGGCAATACATTGTACAAATTATTTAAGAAAATATTTAGATTAAATGAGTTCAAAAATCTAACTGTGTTTCGTGTTACTGGTAAATGAAAACCAACTAATTTATCAGACTTGGTAAATATTACTCTGATTCATAATTAAAAAGTTTGTATGTAATAGCTGTCTCTATTGTTTATGAATACAAGCCAGTCTTAGGATCCATCTCTACTTAGTCAAATCTAATAAAGTATAAAAAGTTGTTCTAATACAATTTAAATGCTGAATATTAGCTTTCACTTTTATCAGATAACTTTAGTCTTGTATGGTTATAGGTAAGAGTTTTTAAGGCTGGATTATCACAACCTTGATAGTTAAATTTAAATTATCTGAGAAAATTTTTGAATGGTTACTTAGGCTAAAAAATGAAAAAAGACATTTTTCAACATTTAAATATTTAAGGAACTTTAGTGCGCTCAATTTTTGACTAAAATTTATGTAGCATTCTATTAATTTTTAGTACCTCAACAATTCTGGAATAAATAGTTGTAAATTGTATAAAACAGTTGACGAAATGTAAATAGAGCAACATTATTTATGTAATATTACAAAATAACCAACAAGTAATAGAATAAACAAACTTTATTTTTTAAATGCTAACTAGTAAATACATTAACCAATCTAATGCCTACGCAACAAAACGGGCCACAATACAAAACTTTTAATGATACCGAATTTTTTAAAATGTTTATTCAGCTTTAAAATGATCACATACCATATTATATACCTATCATGTCTGTTCAATTTTATACTTTACATAACATTCTAGTTATTATTTAGCCTTACTTTCAGGGTAATATCAGCCTAGATAAAATATAATTATGCCCTGTGTGAGACCCGCCATTGATTTATTTTTGTGCAGGTTATTTTCGATACAAAATAGAGTTTAATTTACAAGCAATATAATATATAAGAGTTTAATTTTGCTATAATTCGAAAACGACGTCACAAGGGATTATAATATTAAGCATGAAATGCATAAAATACTTAACCAACATATTTAATTATTTAGTTGTTAATGATTAATACGATAAGTGTCTAAATAATGTCCAATTTTCGAATTATGAAGCTATTATCCTTAAATCCATGCATATGTGCCATAAAAATCAGTTCATCAATTTATGATTTATTGAAAATGCATAGTTCATAGTTCCTAAACGTTTAACTATAAATGTCTTATTAAGGGTATAATTTAAAGATTTTTATAATTATAAATGCATATTCTATAGATATAAAAAATTCTTGCATAGTTTCGATATAGATAAAATAATATGCTACAATGGAAAAGCTATTCAAAGCTTCAGTCATTATTTTGTTCATATACCCTCACTTAAACCGCACAATCCACGTAAGGTCTCTTGCACACCAAGATCAAGTGCGGGTAGATGAACAAAATAATGACTGTAGTACTCGGGAACGAAGACGCCGCAGCGCTCCAGTCAGTTCGTGACCATGGCGGATGCAACTCTGCCGAAACGACGAACCTTGTAAAAAGGTAACTCGATTTTGCCGCGATGTGACCCGTTTATTTATATAATAATAAGTATGAATCGCGAAAGTTTAAAATTTACCAGTGTAATTTATTCATTTATAATTTTTATTTATTTTGTTGCATGGTGCTAAAACACAAAGTTAAAATTATTTATTTTATTATGACATGTTTATCAAAATTGGTATTTCTACATTGTTATTAATTATATACTAAAGAAGCTATTATTCATATTCTATTGTTTATTTTAAATAATCATTAATCCTATCCTATAATAATATATAATTCTACTGTCACGTTGTTCGCCTAAATTACTCCTACCGAGAAGAGCCTGCAAGAAACTCGGCGGTTGATCTTTTCGATATATCATTCTGATAATTAGTTACATTTCGTCATAGCCATCTAGTGCAAGATTGGAGGGTAGTGAGGGGTGTATTGATAACTTACTGTATCAGCCTTCTTTTTACAGTTATTTTAAATAGTTGATGTAATTAAAACAATATTGTTGAGTTTTATTAGTAAACCGCAAAACAAACTGCAGGATTATGTAGATTTCTACTTTGCCTATTATATATAACACCAATTTTATTTATAATCCAGCACATTTTTATGCACCTAAAGCACTTACAGCTTATCTCTCATCAAATAAACATTATTTAGCTTAAAGGTATTGTTTATCTCTGTTACACATACATATAAATAAAACAGTCTGTTTTATAAGTACATACCAATGTTTATAAGTTTTTTTTTCAAATTCTTCATCAAATAATCTTAATCTCTTCCCACCTCCATGTTTTTGACATGGACTAAAGGCATTGGCAAGACAAATATGTCTTGCCAATAACTGCTACTACTAACTGGTACTAATAGCTGTCTAGGCTTACTAGCGTAAATATGTATATAATCATAAAAACATTGTTACTTTTAAGAAATGAAACATTTTCTAAATGATGTATATATCTAAACCATTTACATTAAAACAATTACTTCATTTAGTCGAATCTTTATATAGATTACTGCTGATTTGGAGGTTGGAATCCATAACCAGGATATGGCTGTGGAGCACCAGGAGGAGGAGCTCCAGGTGCTGGTGCTCGTGCATAAGGGTAAGGAGATGGGGGAGGATACTGCGAAGGGGGATAACCTTGTTGGTAAGCATGAGGAGGATAAGCTCCTCCAGCAGGTGCATAACTTTGTGGGTTTTGTGGATATGATGATTGAGGAGGAGGTGCAGTTGATACTGAAGGAGCTGGGCTACCAGGCTGTGATGAAGGATTAGAATAAGGTGGTTGTGTTGCTGGTGGGTATGGAGATGGTTGGCCAGATGGTGGATATTGTTGTCCAGGAGGAGCACTTTGAGGTGGAGCTCCAGATGCAGCGGTAGCTGGTGGAACATTATTTCCATGAGAGCTTGAATTATATGTGGGAGATTGTGCAGATGGAGATCCGTATCCTGTACTTGTTGGATTTTGGTTTGTATAATTACTAGGTGGTTGTGGGGAACGGTTTGGCTGTGAAACAGGTGTTGAGCTATATGCAGATGTTGGAGTAGTGTTAGGGAATGGCTGAGATTGATAAGGTTGGGGTTGTGATGTAGTAGAGTTATATGAGCTAACACCTACATTGGGATAATTTGGACCTGATTGTGGCGGTGGGTAACCTGAGTTGCCTGTATAAGCTGGTTGACTAGAACCTCTCACTGGATAAGGAGAACCAGCAGCAGAAGGAGTTCCAGGTGGGGGAGCATAAGCTTGCTGATTTGATGAGGGTGGGTATCCAGGCCCTTGATGAGTCGATGGAGGATAATTACTAGGGGATGTTGTAATAGGTGGACCATATGTAGAATTTGGAGGATATCCTTGGGGTTGTTGAGAAGGATTTGGCGGACCATATCCTTGTGCTGGTGGGCCATAACCAGCTTGTGGTGGGTACACATTAGGTGCTCCTTGATACTGTCCCTGATATTGTGGGTAGGGTCTTTGGCCATATGACTGTGTTGGTCTGGTTGGGGTAGAAGACACTCCAGTTGGTGGACGGTATGGTTGCTGTGGTGATCCTGGTACATCAGCTCCACTAGTCGGAGGGTTTAATGGACCTTGTTGCACATTACCTGCTGCCAATTGATGAGGAGGCTAGAAATTCAAAATTGATAATTACTGTTAAAATTGTTTAAAAGATTTTCACTACATATTGTCATTTATATTAAAACATTTTTATGGAATCCATTATTGTTTCAGTAAATGTAACAGTAAGTATAAGTATAAGTATAAGTAAGTATAACAGTATTATAATGCTATGTTTACCTATACTAATATGTGTAATATGGGTATTGATAAATTGGAAGGATATATATAGGATATATGTAGGAATTTTCTTAAAATATAATATTAACAGGATACACATAAAGAGAAATATGGATTCAATTTCATTTGATTGACAGCTTACTAATCACACCACCCTCTATCCCAATTATGGAATGTATGTAAATATTCGTTGTGATTGATACAATTAAAGCGTATATACCGAATTTAAACAGGAAACATAAAGAAACACATATCAATATAATTGAGGGTATTTAACCCTTAAATAGAGTCGCAGGTACAGCTACTATATATGTACATATATTTAGAATGCGTATTTTAATGCTTACCGGTAGTAATAATTGAATATTTTGATTAGCGTCTGCGACAGAAGCTAAGTATACAAGATTTCTGTGTAACACTTGTTGATACTGATGACACTCCATAAGTTGGCCTTTAGCTTGATATTCTTGTATAGTTTGAATTAAATGAGCATTTTCGTCCAACATTTTTTGTATTTGCGCTGGACTTAATGGAGGCCGGTTGCCTCGGGGTGCAAAAGCAACTGACATTTTTTCAGTTTTCCCAGTTTGTCAGGTATATTTCAAATAATTAACGAGACAAACATTAAAGAAATAATCACATTACATTGAAATACTTACAACACCAAGTGACTATATTTCATGAAATTCATATTGAATTCTTGATAAAAAATCATTTGCTAAAAAAGCGTACACAGACCAATAATACAGACTGTTTTTTTTAGTTTATTTAAAGGCCTGGAATCGAGTTTTTTAAGGTTTACAGACTTAGATTACGGAGGTACAAAGATTAGTAGCAGATAATAAGGATCAAATAAAAGAAACGAAAATTGTATTAAAAGAATTACTTAAACAGGATTTAGACTCTTAAACACAATAGTATCTATGTAGGAACGGGGATTGTCGGTGTAGGTAGGGTTGTCAGCTTCGGTATCGGACATTATGGAATAGTCCACCCATAAAAAAACACTAATGTAAAATTAAGTCCTAGGTAATCGACTGCATTGTGATAACATGTGTATACAAGGGGATATTGTTTTTTTTCACCTCAAATATTCTTCTTTCATAGGTCTACAGAACAGTTCGCAAAAGAATTTATCTATTTTTGAATAGTTTACTATATGTACCTTAGATTCTAAAAAAGTGGCTACTTACAGATTATTGGATAGCTACTTAAATGAATACCTTATCTTATCCTACCCTACACCGAGACACACACAGAAATTTAACCGAAATCTTTTAAATCATCGACAAACAACACAAATACCAACTTCATTAAATAAATTAAGCTGGTGGACGAAAATAAACAGATTATACATTCATTATGTACACTGTAATACACTATAATATGAGAGTTCAAACTTCAAAGGCGAATTGCCCCAATCAGCTGATTATTATCATCATTCATCAATCATGCTGATTTTTATTTTTTACCCTGTGAGCTACATGTAGTTAGGTTTTATGTAATTGTTTTAATAAATATAATTATTGGCAGCCGTTTAATAAAACAAAGATATTTGAAATGGCTTTAAAAGGTATCAAAATTGTTGAAATGGCTGGACTCGCACCGGGTCCATTATGTGGAACCATATTGGCAGATTTTGGGGCATCAGTTACTGTTGTACATAAGGTTTGTTATTAATAAGGTGTGTTGTTAATAAGGTGTGTTGTTAATGAGGTTTCTTGTTAATAAGGTTTCTTGATAATAATGTTTGTTGTTTGTTGTTTGTTTTGACTAGTATTGCATGTCAGACTAAAAATATATATTTTTTGTAATATTTTTCACAGATGCAACATTCGGCATTTGATGTTCTGTCAAATGGCAAAAGAGCCCTTTCCATAAATTTAAAATCTAAGGAAGGTTCAAAGATTCTCCAAAAATTATGTTCTCAAGCTGATGTGCTACTGGATACTTACCGGCCAGGTGTATTAGAAAAAGTGGGCCTTGGCCCTATACCTCTCATGAAAGAAAATCCTAAATTAATTTATGCTAGATTAACAGGTTATGGGCAAAATGGATACTATAAAGATAAAGCTGGTCATGATATAAATTATGTTGCTCTATCTGGCATTCTTTCTATGCTTAGTAAAAACAGAGAGCCACCAAATCCCCCAATCAATATTATTGCTGATTTTGCTGGAGGCAGCCTTCTATGTGCTTTTGGAATTGTTTTAGCGTTATTTGAAAGGATGAAATATGGTAAGGGGCAACTAATTGATGCAAGCATGACAGAAGGTGCAGCATATTTAGGAACTTGGTTGTATAAGTCACAGAATTTGCCTATATGGAGTGGGGAACCAGGTACAAATACATTAGATGGTGGACTTGCAGCTTATGCTACTTACAAAACTAAAGATAGTAAATTTATGGCAGTTGGAGCTCTAGAACCTCAATTTTATTCTAACCTTCTGAAAGGGTTGGATTTGCCTGAGGAGGAATACCCACAATATGAACTTAAACTTTGTAAAAATAAATTTAAAGAGATATTTTTAACTAGAACACAGGATGAATGGTCTGAAGTTTTTAAAGATTTGGATGCCTGTGTCACCCCGGTGTTGGACATAAAAACAGTAAACAGTCATAAATGCAACTCTTCACGAAAATCTTTCTTTATAGATCACGATAATCTAATTGTACCTGAGCCAGCTCCTAAGCTTTCCTCTACACCTGGTGTATCAAGTGGTAAAAAAATGCCATCTGAAGTTGGACAACACACTGTAGAAATATTACAAGAATTAGGGTATAGTAACTTACAAATCAACGATTTTATCAGCAAAAATATTGTATATACAAAAGCAAAATCAAATCTTTAATATCATGTACATTTATTTTAAAACTTTAATGATAATACTTTTTATATATAATAATTCAGGTGCTATGTTTTGTGATAAAAGGTTTTTTGTTACTAAAGGATGTTTTTCTATGCAATTTATAATAGTAAGTATTTTTTTAAGGTCAAAAATCACATGATTTTTCTGTAAGCTATATATATTGAACAGTGAAGTTTGTTTTCCATTTAAATGATTTATTCTTTTATGGGCAATATGAATAATGAACTTTATAAAAGATTCAAAATCCATACCAAACAAAGATTTTAATATTAATTGGCACTGAGATGTAAAATCAGGAGAACCTGTAAACTCTTGAATTTCTTTTTCAACAGAGAGTAAATTGTTTTGCAAAGCTTTCCAAAAAGATTCTATGTTACACGCATTTATGAAATTATGATTGATAGAAATAGTATCTAATAAATTAAAAACTTGATGATGCCATCCAGTGGGTATGAAAATGCCATCTCCTTTTTCTTGGATTACTTCAAAATATTTGACATTTTTATGTATGTTTGGGTCAAATAATAAAGGTAGGTTTCCAAATGAATCTTTTATCTTTTCTTCCTCTCCTGGTGGGAGTATTATCCACTTTTTCCGGCCAATAACATTAACAGACCAACTGTAAGACATGTAAACATCAGCATGAAAAGGTGTCCTGAAAGTGCACAGAAAAATTAATAATACATGTCTTCTTTCAATTATTTAAATTTTTTTACATAAAGTTTGTAAAAATCAGGAAATACAACTTATAATAATCTTTAATTTAAAATTATTTTTGAGATAATGAGTATCACTCACCATCTAAACAGTTATTATATAGTTTACTATAACTTACAGATTGGTAGATTGTCATACTACATATTACAGTTATTATTGATTAATATCTCTATCCAAATATGAATGAAGGGAAAACAAACCTTCTTTCATATCAATAATACCAGTATGGGAATTCATTTTTACACATATAATTATGATTACTTACTGTGAAATATCAGAATTAGAACATACCAGCTATTTTTAGGTCCAATATAAACAAACATGAAATCATCATCTTCATTATCTAAAGCATACTCATTTAACCAGTCCGAAGCAAAAATCTTTGGAATATCATAAAAATTACCATCTGTCATTTTTCGCAGATGCCAATCTTTCAGATATAAAAGTTTTTGTTTATGTTCATCTTTTAAATATCCTATATAATCTTTAACTTTCATATTAAATTTGCACTGGGCATTGAAACTTATATTATCACAGTCAGCAACAGGTGCATCATACTCTCCATATTCTTGGATAAAATGATCATAATTAATTACATCATCTTTAATCCATTCTTCCGTACATTTCCAATTGTTAGAAACATTTTTGATGATGCAGGGCAAATTACATAACATATATTTGATATAAAAATATTCATATCTCAAATTACAAACATTTGATATTGAATCTACAGAAATGATTTCAGGTTTAGAAGATCCATCCTCGGATGCTATGTTATCTATATCAATCTCTACATCATTTTTTTTACTCATAATATGCTAAAGAATAAAAATAAGTGATATACAAAAATATGTGAGTAACTTCGGTCTAAACTTCTCACTTGTTTAGTTTAACTACTTATTTCAGACTATGAACACTAGTGAGTAGTGAGTAGTCTTTATTTATACAATATACACAACAAAAGCTTCTTACAAACCATACAAAGACTATGGTTTTAAATTGTAGCACTTTAGTTTGTCAATTTGAACACCGCGCTATATTATCGTTGTATTATACATATTTTATTTTAGTCGATGGTTAATCGATAGTTCAGGGCCGTCAAATTGTCGGCCCTGGGGCCGCATAAAAACATTTTAGCAGCCCAGTCATAATTTCGAACGCAAACTAAAAAAAAAATAGAAATGTGAATTAGAAACGAAATTAGCGAATATAACTAATTTATTCGTTTTTTTATAAACTATATGGATCATTTCAATAATTTTACGTCATATATGATTATTACAATGCACTAGTCAAATAAAAAAAGGTAGGACCATTTATTTTTCCTCTTGCTTAGCTCAAGCGTAGTTGTCATGTACACTGTAATCTTTAGGTAAAGTTAAGCATTGTGTTTTATCAAAGTAAATTTTTCGGTTTGTCACCTCTGCAACACTTCTAACTAGTCTATGGATAAGCAACATATATAAATATTATAAATAATATAAATTACCACTGTTTGACACATTCTATGCACATTTCAGACTGGATCCGCTCCTCTAGTTTATAAACCTTTAATGTAAAACCTAATCTAGTCTGAATAATAATATATGCAAACCTGATAATACTTCGGTTACGGGGCGATACGAATATTGCGATAGTACTAGTGAATGTGTGCGTTGCTTATAATTTATATTGGTAATGGTTTATAAATGCCTGCGGTTTACGAATTCTATACGCATAAGGTATGAACAGATACAGTACAATCTACTTTTTACTTTACGTAGGCATTTTCTAATCGATGATTATAACAGAACTACGATCATCAGTACTAGTAGTAAAGTACAAAAGTAAAGTACTCTTTCCATAGGAAATTGTGTAAAATGCTTATAGAATTCCTATTGTATCGTAATAAACAATAGATGGGGGTATTGATATTTTAAAACTTTCAGATTATGACGATATATTTCTTTTTGTTATTAGTCCCAAAATCCTCAAAAAGTATTCATAAAATAATAGATTATTTACAATTATTATGCTATTCTTTTATTAGTCTGTATTTTCAGTTTATCTGTGGATGGCGGTGCTTGGGGAGCTACGCCAGCTTATTTATTTCGTAAATCATACGATTCTTAATATATTTTCGTTTTATTTGATAGTATTGTTATTAATCCATATTAAAAATATTAAATAAACATGTTCTTCGACAATATTCGTAATGTGTTTCAGTGACATTGTTAAATTTTGTCTTATAAAATTTCTTGGCGGTAACAATATCATGATTATCAACAAATTTATTGTGCTTATAAGAAACTTATAAGCCAAGGCGTATTCTATACTAATAGTTAATTTTTGTAATTAAGCTGCTTTTAAAGTTCTTTGTATTTTTATTAAAGACAATTTTATCCCCAAGTCTGTCGCTATGAATGATGTTCGAGACAAAGTTGTTCCTGGGTCATCGTGGGAGGCAGCCCCAACTCTCAGTGACTCCTCTCCAGAGATTCAATCGTCGCCAGGTGGCAGTGGTGAAACACCACAAACGCCAGGTGCGCCGGTCCCCTTGGCACCACATCTCGCTGCTGAATTGCATCCTGATCTTTTGCAACAAGGTTGGCGAAAGTACTGGTCAAGGAGGGAAAATAGACCTTATTTCTGGAACAAAATATCTGGTGAGTCGATGTGGGAACTTCCAGCAGTCAAAAGGGATTTTGATCCAATAACAGACCCTCTTGGAATATGTCACACTGGACCCCCCAATGCTGGTAATGTCACTCCCAGTGCCAGCAAACGACGGCCGTCTGAAGATAATGGGCCTCCTCCAAAAAAATTCGTTCTTGCGGGACCTTGGGACATTGAAGTAGCTACGAATGTTGTGATTTATGAGCGTCCACCAACAATTTGTCCTCATCCTCATCCTGAAATTGAAGGATTTCGTTTTACATTAGCCAACAAACTAAGGCAATGTTATCAAGAATTGTGTCACACTAGAGAAAGTATAGATGCACCAAAGGATTCGTTCAATAGATGGTTAATGGAGAGAAAAGTGAACGATCAGGGAGGCTCTGATCCTCTGCTTCCTAGCCACTGCTTTCCAGAGATATCTCACTCTATGTATGAAGAAATAATGAATGATATACCAATAAAATTAGCTCATCCTAAATTTACTGGTGATGCTAGGAAGCAATTATCTAGATATGCTGAAGCAGCTAAAAAAATGATTGAATCAAGAAATGCTTCGCCTGAAAGTCGTAAAGTAGTCAAGTGGAATGCTGAGGACACATTTCAGTGGTTACGACGTACAGTGGGAGCTACATATGATGATTTTCAAGATCGACTGGCACACTTGAGGGTATCTTAACATAATATTATTTTTTTTATATTTGATACTTGATTTGGTTCTGAGTGCTGATAGAAACACAATTTTATCATAACTTATTAAATGATAGTTTTTAGTTGAATATACTTTTTGCGAGTTTGGGACTTAGAATCTATCATTCAATTATGTATTTAGTTAATATGTATTTTATGATGATTAAAATAAACTTTCTATCTCATTTTGTAATTTGAGCACATAAGATAAATAATATTTTATAAAAATATTTTTTAAATAATTTTCCATAATTGTTTACGTAGATATTTCATTTAAATCTTAAAACAGTTATTCTTTTGTAGAGGCAGTGTCAACCTCACTTGGCTGAAACGGCTAAAGCTTCAGTGGAAGGAATCTGTCTAAAGATCTACCATTTGTCTGCTGAATATGCTCGTAAAATAAGGGAAAAACATAGTGTATTATTGAAAGAAAATGGAATACAGGTATTTAATAAATCATTTTAGAATCTAATTAGAAACAGAGCGCTATATTGTTCTACTAAGTGTTCCTGGCCTCCACATCTATCTTTTAACAATTACTCACAATACCCATTTTGGTATATATAAAAATGAATGTTATAGACAGTACTTGTCCCTTATAGACTCTGAAACAGCTGGACCAATTTAAATTAAATTTTAAGACAATCTTTAGAATGACCCAGTAGTAGGATGATCCTGTAAAGTTAAGTGGCGATCAGAGCATTTTTTAAAAACTGTTGTGTTCTGTTTCGAGTGCACTATGAAACCCGATTTAACCAATGCTTGCAATGCTTCACCAGACATCTAGCGCCTAATATAAAAATAGTATCATGCAATGGAATAACGATAAATGAAAATTCATATCAACTATGAACCGGCAACATGTCCTATCTCAATTTTAAGCTAAATCACTTTTTATCTGCATTGGGTACTACTGCCCATCATTTACTGTTTCAACGTGTATATATACTAGAAAATTTGTAAATAAATAAACATATGTAAAGTCAACTGTTTTTTTATTACTTAAAAAATGTTTTTGTTCTTTCTGAAAAGTTGTCAAAAATAAGACTACAATTAGCCAGTTTACAGTCGATAATTATTATTAAGTTTATATATAACATAGCTAAGTTACCTTAGCATTTCATGATTACACATAACAAGAAATATAAACACATACATAGTCTTCAATGATGAAATGTGTTATATATATATCTCTCCTGCTGTGCTTACTTAGTGGTATACACAAGTAAAGCACATGTTTTTCTCTTCAATTCTCTTCTATCATCAACACTGGCGCTACTTTTATATACATGTCGTACTTCACACGATCCAACCATCTCTTTTCGGTCTCCCTCTAGTCACATATCCATCCACATTCATATTTAACTCATTTGGTTTCATGATTGTCATCCCTCATTATAGGGCCATACCATCTGAATCTTGCATTTCTCGTCTTTTCTATAATGGTCGCAACTTTCGGACTTCCGACAGTAAATTATTTTGCTATAATCCGCGATAAAGTAAATAAAATATATATATAATGCTAAATGTATAGTGGACCATCCGTTGTTTCATACACGATACATGCAGATTTTATTTAAAAAATGCGCAAACCACCACCGCCACCACAATACACACCACACACGTTTACTATCAGAAACTCAATCGTTTCGCCCTGCAACCGAAGCATCATCAGGAGATAGACTCCACGACAAAATCGCAAGCCCTTGCGATTATTACTTTTGAATTATGGATCTCTGCAAATTAACTCCTAATTCTATAAATTACTTGTTAAGCAAGCAACTGTTTGTTCGGTTTTCGCTCATATTTGGATTACTTTATCGATTTAGAATGAAGGTATTATTTTTTTTAAATTGTGTGTGGAATCAGGAACTGCCAGCCCCATTGCAGCAGGCAGCTTTGCGCAAGGTATGGTGCTATCCGGTGCAATTCGCATTGCCGGCGCCACGATCGCCGCTCGTCGAACACTTTCTCGATCGCGATCAAGCTCTGTTGCGATACCTTGGCGAAACGCAAGTCCTAAACGCTACGTACTTGCAAAAACTAGTAAGTTTTAAACTGTAGGCCTACCATGACCTTTTAGATAACGATCGATTCAAAGTTATTTATTTATTTATACTTTTTGCACTATACAGAGATACATTGGTCATAGAAAAATTATAATAACTAGCGTTAGATATGGGCGAAATGTATCCCTGACAAGAAAAGAGTGATATATATCTTTTCGCTCTTGGGATATATATCACTCTTTTATATCTTTAACTCTTTTAGCTCAGTACGGCTTGAGAGTATAAAGCAACTAAGACTAAAAATATATCCGATATATCTTCGGCTCTTTTAGCCCGGACTTAGAACTCAGTAAGGCGGTATTGTACTTTTTTATTTATTATATAAATTATGCTACATATTTTCTTTATTTTTTTTTCTATTTATTATGTACACTATTATTTACACTTTTCTGATATGTACAGGTAAGGATGACTTCTTCCCACTAAGAATGGAATGTAAATAAATAATCGTTCGCGAATTAGTGATTTTTTTTTTGGTACATTTTCATCCAATTAAGCATTTTATGTCTTTAAAATAAAGCACAAAAAAGCTGAATGCCGGCGCGTGTTGTCGTTCCGAAAATCCGTAGTTTACATTTTTAATACAAATATGCAATAGAGTTATTCGTATCTCTCTTTGACATGTAAATTGCTATATAAGCTCATCTCTTTCACTCTAACTCTGAACGAGCCGTAACTCATCACGAAAATTGACTCTTAAGATTAAGGAGACCTATGTCCAGCAGTGGACATAGGTCTCCTTATGGGATCTCCACACCACACGGTCCTGTGCCGCTTGGATCCAGCGGCTCCCTGCGACCTTTTTGAGGTCGTCTGGCCAGACGACCTCAAAAACCTCGTTGGGGGTCTTCCAATGCTGTGTTTACCGGTGCGGGGTCGCCATTCCAACCTTAGGACCCCAACGCCCATCGGTTCTACGTACTATGTGCCCCGCCCATTGCCACTTCAGCTTCGCGACACGATGAGCTATGTCGGTAACTCTGGTTCTTCTACGGATCTCCTGATTCCTGATTTGATCACGTAGAGATACACCAAGCATAGCTCGTTCCATAGCTCGCTGAGTGACTCTGAGCTTTCTTATGAGGCCCATAGTCAGCGACCACGTCATGGTATGGAAAAACAAAACAATTTAGTTTACGTCTTCTATTGAGTCGCAATAAGAGTTCATGGTAGGCCTGCCTTTCTAAATGACACGAATTTTTACTTTACCCAATTTCAAAAATTAACTTCAAAATAATATAATACTAGTTACGAATACTAAATTACAGATTTTTATTATCTTACGTGTTTAAGAGAGTGCGGTTTAAGAGCTCTTGCTCTTTAACTTGCAAATAGTAGTTAGTTTTATAGTTTTCTGTATGAGACGAATTTGTACTTTATCCATTTAAGTAAAATATTAAAAATAATTACTTACGCAGTATTATAATAATAATTAAAAATCTCGTATAATTAAAATTAATTATTATTTATTAAACTAAGATTTTTTAGATGTCATTCGTCATTACATATGCCGAGCTTTAAACCATAGGGACGTATCAATAAAATTGCGAAAAAAGAAATTTTTCTGTGTTCGATTTGATTCTATTGAGATCGTACACTATACGATGAGACGATGTATGACCCATAGTAGAATCAAATAACAGTTGATCATACACCGTTTCGTTGCACAGTATATGATCATGTAGAATCGAAGTTAAAAACAAAAATTCAATTTTTATGGATACATCCATAAGGATGTATCCATAAAAGGATCCATAAAAGGGCAGGAGAATGCATAAGCATTCTCCTGCCCTTATCCCACTCTAAGTGGGGTTGGTACAACATGACTTAGAACATGTTGTTACATGTTTTGGCTATTTGTATTACGTCCGGCCTCCTGCCTGACGTTAACTAACCTTAACCGCCTCTTACGACACCTCGGTAAGAAAGGGTGTCTATTCTACTTAATCGGACATCACACGGCGGATCAACGGGTTAACTAGCCCGTTGGCGCAGCGGGTAGTGACCCTGCCTTCGCGGGTCGTGGGTTCCATTCCCGCCGAGGGCCAACATTTTCTATTAACAATTTGTTGATTCTTCGAGCCTGTGATAGCCCAGCGGTGAGACCGTGCGACTCTTTCGAGGGGAGCACGAATTCAAACCCGGGCAGGCACCAATGAGTTTTTCTATTAAGACTCATGTGTCTGATTGCTAATAGCAATTTATCACACGCTTTTCGATGAAGGAAAACATCGCGAGGAAACCTGCATATCTCTAGAGAACTCTGGAAATATGTGTAACCTACCAGTCCGCATTGGAGCAGCGTGGTAGGTCTTAGCTGCAACCCTTCTCTCCAGAAACGGAGAGATGGGTATTAGTGGGAATGTAACAGGCTGCTACTTTTATGTATTTAAAATATTATATGTAGTATATCTACCAGTTGTTCGTCACCCATAACATAATTATTAAGTTACTTACTTTGGAGACGGACGACCGTGTAAGTGTCAAAAAAAAACTTACCTCTTCTACCATTGCTTACGTACTGCGAACATTGCGTTAGAAAATTCGTCAAATTTCTATTCCCCAGGAGCACCTGTACCGGTACAGTTGCTTCGACGATAAGAAGTTCGAGCAGTTTGTGTCTCGCGTGTGGTGCGTGCTGCGGCGGTACGCGGCGTGGGTGGGCGCGGCGCACGCGCAGTCGCAGGCCGCCGAGGCGCACCTCACGCAGATGGCGCTGCCGGTGCCCGTGCTGGAGTGCCTGCACCGGTGCTTCGGCGTCACCTTCGAGTGCTTTGCGAGCCCCCTCGACTGCTACTTTCGGCAGTACTGCTCGGCGTTCGCTGATACGGATTCCTACTTCGGCTCTCGTGGGTGAGTTCTTTAAAACCCAATAATTTGAGCTTTGCATCGTTGTTTTCACATAACTTTCGAGTGCTTCGCAAGCCCCCTCGAGTGCTACTTAAGGCACTATTGCTCGGCGTTCGCCGATACGGATTCCTACTTCATCTCTCGTGGGTGAGTTCTAATAATTTGAGCTCTGCATAGTTGTTTTTCACATAACTTTCAATTGTTTCGCGAGACCTCTCTTTGCTACTTTCGTTAGCACTGCCCGGCGCTCGCCGATACGGATTCCTACTTCATCTCTCGTGGGTGAGTTCTTTAAAGCCCAATAATTTGAGCTGAGTGTCCACATCGATGTTTTCACAAAACTTTCGAGCCCCCTCCTTGCTACTTTAGGCGGTACTGATCGTCGGATTCGTAGTTCAGTTTCCATGGGTAAGTTCTCTAAAGCCCAAGAATTTGAGCTGAGTGAGTAAAGTGTATAAAATTCTAAAATTATTGCTCCCCAGACTTAGAATTAAGAAATCTCGGCATTTGATTGTAAAAAAGAGTTGTCTTTGCATTTTTTTTACATTGCAGAAAGATACATTAATAATTTTTATTTTAAGCACATCTACTTGCGTTTACTAGATATGTACAGTAAATAATACTACTACTATGTTCGCATTGACTTATCTTCAAATACCCTTAATTATGTACTTCTTTCCTGAAGGAAAAACGGGAAAGAAGTCTAGTATATAATTCGCCTCACCCGAAAAATAAAATTACATGTTCAATGTTTGTACATAGAAATTTATTCTTCGGATAGAGCGAGTTGTTCATTTTCATTGTACCGGCTTCATCAATATTGGTTAATAATTGGGCACGATTAAAGCTTATATACTGGGGTAATATATAGGATTAAGATATCCCGTTTTTCCTTACGGAAACGGATACTTCGTTATTGAGTCAATTATCCCAGGCCGTTCCTGGAGCTGCGGCCGGTAGCGGGCTCGCTGGTGGCGCACCCGCCTTACTGCGAGGAGCTGCTGGCGGCGGCGCTGCGGCATATGGAGCGGCTGCTGCAGGACTCGGCCGAGCCGCTCAGCTTCGTGGTGGTGCTGCCCGAGTGGGCCGACCGGAACGCGCACGCTCTACACAAGCTGCAGGCCAGCCACTTCAAGAGGAAACAGGTAGGTAAATGGACGATGAAGGGGAACGGGGAAAAAAGGGGTGTGCGGTAAATGGACGATGAAGGGGAACGGGGAAAAAGGGATGTGCGGTAAATGGACGATGAAGGGGAACGGGTAAAAAAGGGGTGTGCGGTAAATGGACGATGAACGGGAAAGAAGTGTGCGCGGGGAATACGCATTCCGCAACGCCGAAACGTTGTTACAGACACACATAGCGTAAAGTAGATCTTAGCAGCTCTTACACTGCGGGGGGGGGCAAGCACTCTTGACATCATGTCAAGGGGTGTGGAAAATGAGAATATTGTTAACCTAAGGGGGTTCGTGGACTTAGATATAAATACCTGGTGACTCGCTAACGAAACTATTCGGCTTTTCAGTACAAAAGTACTTACAATCACTATGTAGTCTGTTGTCTAATAAAAGAGCTTTATCTCACTTCACTATTTTACTCACTTTATTATTTTATTTTTACTTCTGCTTCTTAATTCGTTCTCCATCGTATTCTTAAACCGAATAACCGCTTATATAATGAAAGAACTATTCGAGAATGTTCTACTTTGCGATTACTCGCGAGTCGTGGTGGGTATGCGGAACACGATTCGTAAACAACGTGAAAGTTCCAGACCATTAGCGGCAAGCGACTTTGAACTCTATATATTATATTTTACGAACTCTTTTTGCATGTTCGTAACAATATAATGAAATTACAAAAAATGGTTTATAACTTCTGTGTCTAATTGATAATTGCAATTTATCACACGCTTTTCGGTAAAGGAAAACATATAACACAATTCTAGGGATATGTGTAACCTACCAAATTGTATTGGAGGCATTACATTGCCCAAGTTATTTTATTTATTACAGGTGGTGATCCCAGCATTTGAGCACGAATATCGTCACGGCTTCCAACATGTCCTTCCAAAGTGAGTATATTCAGTTCCTTAACACGTTCTGAGCCACGGAATTATTGAAGTTTTTCCATTGAGGCCACGTGGGGCCTATATCAAAACCATTAGAAACTCAATATCAATTAGTTTAATCTTATTCAGTCCTAATTTTCTTAATAATAATCGTCACTTAACAACCAGCGGTTAATTCATGCTATTTACAATCGATTTAATTACAACTTTCTCGATAGAAATAGCATTAACAGATAAATTATAAATACAGTCACTTTTTCAATTTAAACACTGATTCTTTTATTACACAATTTATCTTATAATATTTAAATATTTTATTCAATATAAGACTTAACAAGCGGACGGAAATGCGTTATAATAACGTTCAGTTATTTATTATAGAATCCAAGGAAATGCAAAGTATTGTTTTCTATACTAATATTATAAAGAGGAAAGATTTGTATGTTTGTTTGTATGTATGTTTGTTACGTTTTCACGCAAAAACTACTGGACCGATTTCAAAAATTCTTTCACCATTGGAAAGCTGCTTTTTCACTGAGCAACATAGGCTATATGTCATTTTCAAAAAAAATAGGGATCCCTAATAAAATTGTAATAACTTGGTAAAAATTTAGTCGTAAACATCTATCATCGCGTGCGCTGCGGAAAGTATTGATGATAGAACAAAAAAATGTTCTACAGTATTATAGAACGTATCAATATCCACAAAAAAGTCCGCGATACCATATGTCTAACTATTATAAAATATAAAGCCAGTATCAAACCAAATATTACAATTTGATATTTATAAGCGTTGCTAGATGGCACTATTTGACGGCGCCCACATATACAACCCACACTTTAAAGATAAAAAAAATCGTTTAAGACGTATGCTTGGCAGAGTTAATATAAGACAGTCGAAAAAAAATTACTCACGTGGGGCGATGGTGCGGCATGGTGATGGGGCGGGGTGATGTAAATTTTTTTTTTTTTTATTTGATTAATGTGGTACAAAACGATGTTACATAAATATAATCTATAACGACACTTTCTGGCTATTATAAGCATGCAAATAGTACATAGTAGAAAGTGTCTATATTCTACCCTACAATTCATTTTTTGAGAATCCTATCGTTTTTCAATGGGAATTGCAAATAGCCTACGGGAAACGCCGCGGCGGTCGTCTATTCAAATTCAAAATATTCTTTATTCAAGTAAACTTGTAAACAAGTGCTTTTGAATCGTCAACTTTACTGCTGGTTTGGAAAGCTGTTCCTACCGAGAAGAGCCAGCAAGAAACTCGGCGGTTGCTCTTTTTAAAATATAAATCTTAGAACTAGTTACATTTATTTATGACTGTCTTGTACAGGGTAGAGGTGCACCTATATCCACACATCCTTATCATCTAAGTAATCTTCAACAGTATAGTAGGCTTTCTGTATCAGCCTCTTTTTAACAGTGGTTTTAAACTGCTGTAATGGCATGGCCAAAATTGATTTCGGATTTTATTATAGAATCTTATACCCAAACCCACAAACGACTTACGTACTCTTACAAGGCGCAAAGCAGGAGTCGCAAGTTTATGTCGGTTCCTACTTTGTCTATTATATACATCACCTATCGTTTTATAATTCTTTATATTTTTATGTACAAAAATTACATTGTTTAAAATATACTGTGAAGCAAATGTAAGAATACCTATTTCCTTAAACTTCTCTCGCAGGGAATCACGCGGACTTAAATTGTAGATGCCACGTATGGCTCTTACTCCCCCATATTGCATGGAATGTGTTAATCAATAGCTGAAAGCTCCGAGTCAGTTTGACTTTTTCTCAAATTTTAAACCATTATCGTCATTTTTTATATATATTATAATTCATAACACTTATATAAATTATTCCCGTGAATCTGTCTATTGGTGACAACGTCATTAAAATTTTTTCCATACTTTTAGAGTTTATCACAAACCGATAAACACACGTGATGGAGGACTTTATTTCATAATACTTATTAATTAAGTGACGTACAAAGTTTCGTGCATTCGTAGAAATACATCTGGTGGTTCGTTCAGAAATTTTATTACAGCTTTTCTATACAAATTATACCACTAGGAATTACAGAGCACGTCTGTAATCAGAGTTCTTTACTATTCGCTATTTGATAACTGAATCGCCGAAGCGCGCGATACGTTCACTTTTATATTAAACAAATCGATCCAGAAAGTTCTATTTATTTATTAATTCCAAATTGTTAGTAAAATCATAGGGATTCGAAACAAATTGTTTTAAGTGGCTCTTTAAAATCTGAATATATTTTTAATTTTTCCACATATCGACTGTGAACCGGCAATACGTCCTATCTCAATTTTAAGCAAAATCACTTTCTAAGGGCATCGGGCACTACTGCCCGTCATTTACCGTATCAACATGTATTATCTACTAGAAAACTTGCAAATAAATAAACATATTTAAAGTTATCCGTTTTTTATTTCATAAAAATTATTGCTAATGTATTAATAATCACGTTTTTTATTCTTCCTGAACAGTTGTCAAAAATAAGATAGGACAATTTGCCAATTTGTCAATTTGACAGTCGATATGTCTTGATGGGTTTTTTGTTGTGAGTTATTTTAAACAGTGCCGAGACACGCCAAACTATTGCCTAACGCTATTGGAAGTCTTAAGAGGTTGTTGCTCCTACACTAGTTAACCGATATAAATAAACTAAACTGTTGTCTCAGGAACGAGGTTTACTTCCGGTGGGGCGGCGGTACTGTGGTTGTGTGGCTGCAGAACGCAGCGGGGTTCGCACGTTGGGGACCCACAGACGAACGTGTGGAAGCTTTATTGGACGCATGGAGGCCGCGGGCCAAGTTGCGGTCGCCGCCCGCCACGCAACCGGCGCAAACGCCCGTGACCGCGCCCGCCACGCCCGCCGCGAACGACGAAGCGCCGCACACGCCTCCAGACAAACGCAGCTAAGCGACTCAAAATCAGTAGTAGTAGATTGGTACAATAGAATATTGTCAAATTTTTGAACATAAGCGAAATACCTATTACTATTCTCTGCTGGACAGAGAGACAGAGACCCTCTCTTTCTTTGAAAAGAAGTAAACTAGATCAGAACCACAAAGCTACTCTAATGCGGATTGGCAGGTTACACATATCTCAGATATTCACGCAATTATCATTACGATGGTCATCTAAAACGTTCAACGCATGGTGGATTGTAAATATCTATTACACACTATCAATAAAAATTCATTATAGAGGCCGTCTATTCGACTTACGTCTCTAGCATCCATACAATATTTTTAATTTCAGTTATTAATTAATATTTTTAATTATATTGTTAGTAACTAAAGTAAAAATTCAAATTAACGGGTGGCATTCGTGATTTTCGAAATCACAAAATTAGTGTCTTTTAAGGATATCGGTACAATATATTGTAGCTTACTTTTTACGCCTGTTAATAGTAAATTAATAATAAAAAAAATACATGTCTTCTAGTGTTGCCAATGTATCGACGCTTGGCGCCATACTCATAATTAAAAAATAAAAATAATAAACGGCACCGTGCAGTAAATGTATGCAGTCTGCATAAATAACCCTTTTGCTCTTATGGAATAATGTTATGGGGTAAATGCGCTGATATTGAGAAAATTTTAGTATTGCAAAAAAGCCATACGTGGCATTTATAATTTGAGTCCGCGTGAGTCCCTGCGAGAGAAGTTTAAGCAAACAGGTATTCTTACGTTAGCTTCACAGTATATTTTTAGCAATTTGATTTTTGTGCATAAAAATATACATAATTATAAAAAGATTGGCGATGTATATGATAGACAAAGTAGGAACCGACATAAGCTAGCGGCTCCTGCTTTGCGCCTTGTAAGAGTACGTAAGTCGTTTGTGGGTTTAGGTGTAAGATTATATAACAAAATTCCACAATCAATTTTAACTTTGCCATTACAGCAATTTAAAAATACTGTTAAAAAGAGGCTGATACAGAAAGCCTATTATACCGTGGAGGCTTACATTGATGATAATAATGCGTGGATATAGCTGCTCTTTGACCTTGTGCAGGATAGCTATGACAAAATGTAATTAGTATTAAGAATCTTCTTTTTTAAAAGAGCTCCACCGAGTTTCTTGCTGGCTCTTCTCGGTAGGACGGCTTTCCGAACCAGCAATAGAGTCGACGATTCAAAAGCACTTGTTTACAAGTTCATTTGAATAAAGAATATTTTGAATTTAAATTTGAATTTGAATTTATGTAGGAAACCTAAAACACGGATTAATATGAATTAAAATAATAGAAAATAATCCATATCACAATCAGCGTTACTAGCGTGTTATGACATATTACAGATAACGTCAAAAGCGTCCTGCATTAATACTCAGAAAATAAACTTTTCGCGTATGCCATTTAATTACATATAATGTAATGTTGTGCAATGCAAACTTGAAAATAACCTTTTTTATGTACCATTATACTTCCACTGTTTCTTCCATAAATTACAGTCATCACAGTATAATGTATTTGAAAATATCCTGAGTGTATGATGTATCTACAGCGCACTTCAAAACTAAAAAAAAACTACGAATTTTGAGACTAAAATATATCGATTATTTTCGTTAGTCGACATAATAAAAGTTTATGGTAATATATTTATTATTATTTGATTGAGAATGTTTTTTTTTAATTGATCAATGCTTTGCAACATTTCGTGTGACTTCCTTCAACTGGGATATAAGAAATACTGGTATCACCAATATAAGTAATTTATAATAAATTTAATTTAATTGAATCTTGAATTTAAACAATAAACACATAATGTATTTTTGCATCAATTCCCTATATTGAGAGATGGTTTCCATCGTTGTCACGAATTTGTCTCGCCAATACCTTAAAAACAATATAAATTAGAGAGGTTTATTAGGCCTTATCAGCCTTACTTAGTTCCATCTTTCCAGTCACTATGGTACCAGTACTATCGTAGGGACGTTTCGTCCGCTCCACAGTAACATTTCTTTAATTTTTGTTATATATATCTTATTATTTATCGTACTTATATATAATTTAATATAAATCAAATATTTTATTACTAAGGATGAAACTCACTAAGCAATAACGCTATTTAGGGAATTTTATATGTCCCAAAGTAACACAGTCGCTAGTTCCAGAATAATAAGAGATAGATTAAAAAGGACCAGAAGGGTCAATTCCTCATCTTCTTCTTGCGTCGTTTTCTCAATGATGAGAATCGTGGCTCTTTAAGATAGAACACTGTCACTGGTGTTTCGCCAGTTAGTTCTATTTTCCGCCGTGTGAAGAGCACAGTAAAGGGGGTTGAGAGCTTCCTTGACCTGGTCCGACCAACGTTTGGGCTACGTCCACGTGGTCTCCTTCCATCGACACTTCCTGTGATCACAAGCCTGTCGATGCTGTAGCGTTTTTCTGAGCTATGTGACCAAAGTACTCGAGGGTCCGCCGAAGGCAGATAGTCCTCAGACGGGTTTTGATGCGTAGCTTGTTCAGAATCGAGACGTTGGTTTTGTAATCGTTCCAGGAAATACCGAGAATTCGGCAATTCCTTAAACTACATAACATATACATAAGAGATGAACTTATAAATGGGGCCCGCGATTTGATCAATCAGAATACTGTTAATGAGGGATGACTGATACAAAAAATCTGAAACACTAGTCCGTTAATATTTGGCAAAGTGAGAATATGTTTTCTTTATTATAATTATTCTCACCCCAATTTTCTTTCTATGGCTCATGGGTAGGAACAGGGTCAGAAGAGGGATTGGTAGAAGATATGCTAGCTTCTAACTCCAAAGGCGTCAATCCGAATTTGGAGTAAGGTCATGTTATCGAGGCCTGAAGTAGATAGCGATTACACATCTTAACGGAATCATTTGAGGAAGTCGTATTCACAATAAAAACCGGGATCTTGTTATGATACCAATATGAATATATAATAATAGCCATCGTGCCTTTTCATCCGTGATACGCGCGTTGGTTCCTTTAATAACGCGCTAATACGCATGGACGCTGATACAATCTCACAAAACTATAACAATTCTAATATAGGTATAGTATCCGGCAATAAATAATGCACATCGAGAACTTAGAACGAAACATCCGGCCTAGTCGGTTTCGTATAGCGCTATCACTGTTACACACGGGTTCGTCAGTGTGTGCGACAGAGACAATGCTCTATGAAGCAGAATCTAGCCGATTTCTCTCTAAGCCTCGATGTGCATTATGTATTGCCGGGTACTATAATTCATTTCAGTATTGAGCCCGTTATCTTCAGTGGGCAGCCAAACTGTACCCTGAAATACATTAAATGACAAATTTTATGTACATTTTATTTCAGTCCGCGAAATAAAGAGCTTCTACTGTATCCGATCCTACCGAGATGTAAATCAATAAAGAGATAGTTATGTCTAATAAAGATTTCACCACTAATTTTTGTCAATTACAAATGCAAACCAATTTGGACGCTCTTTTGACGATGTCCAGACTGTTTTTTCATCGTTTTATAGAAGTGTCAAGTATGTACGTACTCGTACAAATGAGTATATTGAATCTGTATATATAGATCTATTGGCAATAAGTAATAATATTCTTACAAAATACCTTCTATTTTTTTCAGTTTATTTAACTCTTGCAACATTTAAGTGTAAAGTAAAATATATGTAATTTTCTTGAAAATATGAGAAAATTATTTTAAATCGTATTTGGATTTAGTCTCTCTATATATATAGAATTTTATTATTATTTATATTTATTTTAAGTAGGTATTTTGACAGGACATATAACGATAGTAAATTGTAAAGTTTACATAGATTCTTATATATTTCCAATGTATTGTATAAATAAATGCTGTGCTTTAATAGATACATGGGAGGTAGTTTTGTAATTTTTGTATATTCTGAACATATTGTTGTATCAACTTGAAGACTTAACAGGTGTTTAAGTGATTTCATGACAAACGTCTGGAGGACATACGGTCGATTTCTCTGTAAGAACATTATGTTTACATAAGACTATATTAAAACCCAATCTGCTGTATGTACAATTTACATATCAATTCAAAGGGGAGAGCTCAGCAGAGATATATAATTTAATGAACTTTCCTACGCTCCAGTCGTACATTCATTGGCTTTGACAGATCATTTCGTACTTCTCTAGTCTGGAATTATAATTATGAAAGTAATAATAAAATTATTTTGCTATAATCCGCGATACAGTAAATAGAAAATATACATATATAGTGATAAATGTATAGTGGACTATCCGTTTTTTCATACCCGTTACATGCAGGATTCGTAAAAACACATGCCCAAACCGCCACCACAATACACGAGCACTACACACGTTCACTATCACAAACTCAACAATCGTTTCGCCCCGCAACTGAAGCATCATCAGGAGATAGACTATATATACTTATTATTTTATTATATATATATATATATAAATATAAAATATTATATATATATATATAATATTTTATTATATATAACTATATATTTTTCCTATTTACTGTATCGCGGATTATAGCAAAATAATTTTATTAATACTTTTGTATTATGGATCTCCGCAAAGTAACGCCTAATACTATAAATTATTTATAATTATGAGTTAATCAAAACACGTTTTGGATCAAATCCTTAAGCGCGTTGAACGTTCGTTGAACTTGTATGCATTTTTTTACGTTATTGTTAATACGATAAAATATTATACATTATCATTTTCGAATCATTATCACGGTCTCACCATTGGGCTATCACAGCTTTTACAAGCTGTGATAGCCCAATGGTGAGACCGTGCGACTCTCTAGAGACGAACATAGGTTCAAACCCGGGCAGGCACCAATGAGTTTTTCTATTAAAACTCATGTGTCTAATTCATAATTGCAATTTATCACACGCTTTTCGGTGAAGGAAAACATCGTGAGGAAACCTGCATATCACTAGAGAATTCTGTTGATATGTGTAACCTACCAATCCGCATTGGAGCAGCGTGGTAGGTCTTAGCTCCAACCCTTCTCTCCAGAAACGGAGAGAGGAGGCCTATTCCCAGCAGTGGGATATTAACAGGCCGCTACTTTTATCATTTTATCGGTTTATAAGTTTGTCATGAAATTTCTTGCAACCAAAATAAAACTGTAATATAGAACCAAAAACTTACGCAGGTTATTTTAGTATGATATTGAGTTTGGTGGATATTTACAGTCTATGAATATGAATGAATCTATATTTTTTACGTTTAGTCTACTTTTCTGTTCTGTTCTATCTTTTTGAGCAACTTAACAATATTGATTGTAAAATGAATTGATGATTTAATTATATTTGCAATTGTATTATTTCAATGATTTTTTAAAAACCACATTTTAATTTTAATTTGAATTCGGTTCAAGCTTATCGTCCTGATTATTTATACAATAGTTATGAAATACTACATATTTTATTCATGATATTATCGCCTAAATAAATGTTATTCCGTTATAAAATGATTAATTATTCAATGGTCTGGTCAATTAGTGATTAAAATCCAGCCAATGTTTTATTTTTCGACGGTTATAAATCTTGTATGAAGTCTCAAGGTTTTTTTTTTTGCTAAAATCATGTTGAATTTAACGAGTGAGTATGCGATATGAAGTATTGTATATAAATGGTGCATAATGTAAATAGTTTTTGAGACAATTTTGGTTATTTACTTAATGTAAGTTCTTTTTAAGAATCCCTTTATACTGTTGTATAGTTCGATAAAGATTATATTTTGATTGTTTAATTATTATATTTTTATGAAAAAAATTTAAAGTGGTTTTATTTAACGAAAAAATTTTTTTTTTGTATAAAACTCCTTTCGGCAGGATTTGAGGGTACCACCGATAGTGTTTAAACGTGAAGAAAGTTTAGTAAAATTTTGAATTCCCCTCAGCTCTACAATGCAGTTTCCGCTATGTTGGAATAATTACTATGAGGAATACGATTCGGGAGTGATCTTTGGATAAGCGCCATTCTTTTAAGATTTTATCGCTACAAATAATACACAATTAGTTTGATGTTTAAAGTAATATATACTTTTTGAAATTTAATCATAATTATGAATAGCTATTCATAATTATGATTAAATCAAGCTGTGCCAACAGCTTCATCCGCGTGGAAATCACTGTCACAGTTTTTTTACCGAATTGAAATTTTGAACATAAAATAATGTTGTAAGTTAAAGAGATAGAGACATGCTGTCGCGACTTTTTGTAAGAAAACAATTCTCTATTACGTTACTTTAGTGTATCTTTGCTGGTTTACGTGGCGCATGCGAGTAAAGCTCGCAGCTTTTTTTTTACAACAGAGAGACCTCTTCAACACAATTTAAATAATGTTTATGTACTTTTAATCTAAATCTTCCCGAAGAATTGCACTACAGTTAAGCAAAAACCGCACAAAAATCTGTTCAGTGGGGTTTAATAATATCGATCACATATAGATAACAGCTTTTAGGGAGTTTGTTAGAAAGCTTTTATTCTACTTGCAATGTATGTACCCTTTCCGGTGTCCGATTGAGCCGAAATTTAAATAATGGTTCAGTCTCGATGACAATGAATGTTTACGCGATAGACATGATCTGATGCTGCTGCTAGGATTGGCTCCAGACGAGGAGACTCCTTAACGGTTAACAGTAGTAAACATTTTTAAGTTGACTTGTTTTATAACAGTTTGACTGGCCCCTTGGCGCAGTTGGTAGTGACCCTACCTTCAGTTCCGCGGGTCGCGGGTTTCTATTCCCGCCGAGGGCCAACATTTTCTATAAACAATTTGTTGGTTCTTCGAGCTTGGGTATGTATTTGTACTTAAGTATGTATTTAAAATAATATATATGTAGTATATTCACCAGTTGTCCGTCACCCATTACACAAGTATTAAGTTACTTACTTTAGGGACGGACGACCGTGTAAGTACCCCATTTTTATTTTTAAATAGGCATAGATATAGATATTGTTGTTGAATGCCTTTAGTTAACATTAAAAACTTTTCATATGGTCTTTGTCCAACTTTCTCTTAACTTTTTAAGTATACAATCGCAATATATCCATGTAGAAGTTTTTCGATGACCAAGCGCCGATCAAACCACGTTTGTTATTAATAACTTTATTGAATTTTAAAAATGCAAATCGTGAAACAAAATTTTTATTGAATTTTCCACTTAGACTAGTACAATTAAAATATAGATAATATTATCTATTCGTTTGAATCCATCCCTCGGTTTGTATGCTGTATAATTCTTTACAACCACATTTTATTATAATCGTCTAAACATTTTTTGTACATTATACAAATTATACGTGTACTTTGTATAATATAAAAATATTTACACAAGTGAAAAGCAATTATAGTTTCGAATAAATTTCACACATGTTATAAATCTGGCTATCTTATTATTGATGGTATTTTGTCTCCGTACCAGGAGTGAATATGCTGATAAGTCGATTCATGTCCTTCTATATATTTAATCATAAGAGGCATTTGCATTGCCTAATTTACATGAATATTTCAGTTAAGACGATAAGTCTTCTATATCGCACATACAAACTTGTGAATATTTGAATAACTCTCTTAAACGAATACTAATCGTAAACCTATTTATAGCAGTCCTGAAAAGTGTGCAAACTTGAAGTTATTCACTCCTGGTGCGGATATATTCTAAAAGCAAAAATGAGTTCTAATGTCAAGTTATTATGCGTCACCATAGATGAACAGAAAAATTATAGCGTTATACAATTAATATGTACGTAGAATTATTACACGTAAGAAAATAACAAAGATAACGTCATAGCTAAACAATGACCAATTAATTAGGGTTTCCATTAATCACTGTTATGTCAGGATATATTCTATAGGTTAATAGGTTAAATTACCAATCTGGAACATATAAGTATTTATATATCTTAACTCTTTTGTAAAAATCTTAATAGAAAGTCAAAACGAATGACCTGGCTTTTCGAGTGGTGTATTACTTGCCGCATCCGCAATCCGCGAGAACTAAGCCTCTGTCAATATTTATGTACATAACTGCAGCAATAACAAAATCTAAAATGAATTACACTCACGTCGAACGGCAATCATATTGAGAACGATTCCAATTGCAATCGCAACGTTAAATTTAGTCTATTGGAGTGATTTTATGCAAATGTTCATCACAATCAGCCCTGCTGATTGTAAACGCCCCTATTTATTTAAATGAGAACTTACCATTTCCTTGTCAGATCAATACATATCGAGGCTAACCGTGAAATAACGTTGTAACCTTTTACTACTTTCACCAAAAGTAATAATAAAATTATTTTGCTATAATCCGTGATACAATACAAAGTAATAATAAATTTTATTATTACTTTTGTATTATGGATCTCCACAAAGTAACGCCTAATTCCATAAATTACTGTCACCAACTTTAATACAGGCGGATAATAAAAAAAAATTGCTATATAAAACCTTTATTATATTTTGCAAAAACAAAAATTAATATTGTCGAACTTTGACTTAAAATAAATTATTTTTTCAAATACTTGAATTTGTTTAGCACCTAACATACGTACTTAGCGCACATCGAACCGCTTCTCTTCAAACGATCGGGTGGTTTGAAGACAGCTGCAAATCAATACATAAAGAAAAAACAATTATAGATTATAAATTAATTCCATCACTATCGAATGTAGGATTTAACACTTGTTGAATTCAAATCAACAATTATTCTGAAAGAAAAATAAAATCAGAATATAGCAACTCAAAACCGATTAATAATCCAAAAGTTTCTTTAATCATTTATTAGACTAGAGTAATGAAGGCAGCCTACATTCACACCAAATACCTGCCTATGGCTTTCAGACTCTAATATAATAACTAATCTATAATCCAAGAGCTGATTTAAACGATATACGTTGATGAGTTTTCAAATATTTAATGATCACTGAAAACTATTGTCTTATTAGATAAATACAAAGAAGTTAGTGAACAAGAAACCTACTGCGAAATTACTTACGCCAGAATTTGTTAATATAATTATTATAGTGAATATTAGATTCACTGAAAACAAAAACTTTAAACTCACTTATGTATACACTTAATTATCATATCTTAAAATCTTTGTGCAAAGAGATCCTTTAGTGTATGTAAATAGAAAGATAATTGAAAATACAGTTTAGAAAAAATAATTTGTACATAATAGAAATACATAGATATTAATCACCAAAAGGAGGCGGAACAATAAGTACCAAATTAATGATATGAAATTTTCACGTAAATTATTCTACATGCGTTTGAGCTAATAAGAAAAATCACCTCTAGTACATTTTGTGACAATAATTAAAAAACTAATAAATGTCTGTTTTATTATTGAAATCCAGAGATATATTTATAATAATTTTTTTAATCCATATATTAATAATTTTTATCTTAAAATCATTAGAATGTCAACTACAATACATGAGAAAAATTAATTCAGACCTATTGAAATATGGTCACAGTTGCAGTTTAATTATGCAAGAGGAAAATGAAAAAAAAAACCTAGTCTATTTGTCTTACATATTGATCTATTGAAACATTGATGATTCCAGGAAAAAAGTGGATTTTTAAGAAGAATCATATTTTTAAGCATTTCTTGCAAATGATCATAGTTTTTAGAACAATTCGATAACAACTAAACTATTATAATACCTATGTAGGCCAGCAGATAAAAACAAATACTATCAAAACTGACCTTCAATAATTTTTTATAAGCTATAGACATTTTTTTTTCATTACTACCATATATTATAATTATTTACTAAATTCTATTATAGATGCAGAAGAAAATATAAGTCAAATTATAGTCAAAATACAGAAACAAAAAAAAATTAATTGTATTCTTCATCTTCATCCATTGCAAAGTCCACTCCAGAATCTGCACAAACTGGGCTGCAAAGAATTAAGCACTTAATATTATACAAGAAATAACAAAATTGCAATGAGATTATTTTTTAATCGGGTAACTTTGTTTAATACTATATACTGAATGGTACCAACAATACAACATTAAATAGATCAACTGATCACTTAAACATATAAAATAACTTTAGCATAATACATTCTTCTTAAATATCTTTTAAAAAAAATGTTTTTCAAACAAAATAAAAATAATTTAATTGACATCTAGTTTTTTTGTAATGGTTGACTGACCTAATGTGGCGCACTTGTTCAAAACAGAAGAAAACAATAACATTATAGTGTATGGTAAATGATATGATTTTTTAAGGTCTCTATTTTTGTTTATTTTTAGAATTTAGTGCCATTGAGCTTTAAATTAACTAAATAAACTATAGGTAGTTAACTTTATTTTACCTCATTGCTCTGCATGTAAAGAAAACAATGCGTTTCAGCTTCTTGTTGTAAAAGAAGTAATTAAAGGTCCAGAGACAGCCAGGCTCCCCAAATGGATCACTTGCTAAATCAGGATTATAGCTGTATATACGGCACTCTGGCATGATAACCTCTTCGTCTATGGCAGCCCACAAAGCTGGTCTAAGTTGCCTCCAACGAACACCACCCACTGCAGAGAGTGCTGCATCCACTGCACTCTGCACCCAACTGGGGGATGGTTCTGCACTGAACTCACTGCTCTGTGCCAATAAAATGTTCATTGTAATACTTTCTAGACCAGGGGCTTTTTAAACTATGGGTTGTGACCTCATTTGGGGTCGCGAAGTAAAATTCTGGGGTCGAGAGATTTTAATGTCAAATATTTGTATATAGCCTTTTTATAACATCACTAGAGTTGGCGGAATACAGTGGACTTGCAGCATCTAGACAAGCATATTTCTTGAAGGTTTTGGGCTGTCTTATTTAACTATACATATTCAATAATATAATAGAATAGTAGTAGTGAAGTCATGATTTCATTCCTATATTAGAAGTTGAAGAGAATGAGAGATAAGGTTTCTGTAAATGATTTAAAAACATTACAAATGATATATACACCAATATTTATATTAACAGCAAATGCAGAAAACTCCTATAAAACATTTAGTTATTTTACTGAGATAAAAGTTGAAATACCTTAGCCATTGAAAAGTCATAATCTGGAAATGCAGCATTCAATGTGGCAATCAAATAAAATAGAGTTTTCCGAGATATTGTGTCACAAAGCACTCCCTCTTCATCGCCAGATAGGCTTCGGCTGTAAAATATATATTTTTTAATTATCTAAGGAAAAAACCTGATATCATTTTTCTTTCATTTAAAAACCAAAATAGACTTAATACTGAAGTTTAAATTTAGCTGAAGATCATCAACAACAGCAATATAATTATGGTCATTAGGTGAAATATAGAATATACTATATTAGGGGTTTCCAGTTTTGTAACTTTTCTGATTCTATGTATATATGTTATTTAATTAACTATAATTCATTATGCGCTTTCTTCTCCTTATAAGGTAGTTTATAAAAAAATCTTTTGTAAAAGTACCTATATGAAACACCTTCTGGTGGTGATAAAGCCTGAAGATAATGAGTGGTTTCACCATCTGCTGTAAAGCGCTTGTAGAAAGCTTTTTCCCCACCTGCCATTTTGCAGCTGTAGCTCTCCACACGGCCTTGGACAGCGCTGTCTCCATTCAGGATAGACAATGCACTGCTTAGTGCTTCAAGATGTGCACTTTCTAAGAGTTTCATCTTAATGATTTGTAGTTACAAATATTTATCCTCTCAAACTTCTTAATATTGTCGCGTGGTTTATATTCGTGTTCGGTGCACTACTTCTGTACATAGCAGAGGGGTGTATAAATATTCCTTTCCTTTTTGAATGGAGAAGCTTCACACTCGGTATTAAGTTTGTCCTCTGATCTTCTTCCGCGCTGGAGGGATGCGGGTACATCACAAATAAGAAAAAGAAGGTATGTATTTAAATTGCTTTAGGAGCTTGAGTTTTATTTTTAGCTTTTGTTTGGCTTATGTACAACAATGGCGCGTCACTTCACTGGTTGTCCTAGAAATGGCACAGATACACTGAATTTACTGTTAGAAGTCAGAATCCATAGAAGACATCGTAAAAAAATGATCAGGGAAACACAAATATCACTATACACGGTAATTTAACACACTAGAAGCTTAAACAGAATATTTTCTCATTTATTTATGAATAGAATACTGAAACAGAAATAGAACAATACCATAGAACAAAAAGTTACAAAGTGTTACCAATAACCAAGGCATATCTCGAATCTTGCCATAGTGGAACGCAAATCACAAGTTATATCATGTATATTTCCTACCGACAATTTTATAATGTTTTTCTGATATGGTTGAAAAAAACTGGTTAAAAATAAATTTAGGGAATCAAAACTACTGTTGTCGGTCTTGGTTTTTTTTAGATAAGGTCTATCTAACCCCTCGACGCACGAGAGGAATTTTATCGCGCGTAAAAATTACGTTGAATTGAAACAAATGGGTATCCAGGTATCTGTTCACACGACAGCGTATTTAAATCAAAATTTTATCGTGCAGTGGTTCATTTTAGTCGTTAAGGCGAGGGCGTTAAGCTGAATATACCGTACGAAACTTCTTATAAAGCCTATTGTGGGATTTTAACGCGACGTAATTTTTACGCCCATGCGTACGAGGGGTTACACGCATGAAACTTATTTTTATTTATGATATGTTGAAATCTATTTAAATTAATAATAATATATTTTATTATGCATGGGATACATCTTTAAATACTCTGTGCTAGGTAAGACAGCAATCAACATAGAGATTTAATAACTTTGTGTTTAATCACATATGGAAATCACACACAAGATATAGAATTTAGTACTAGTCTATGGTACATGGTTAAAAATCATAGACTATTAAAAGAAGGCAAAATCATTTATTATAGAATATAGACTATGCAATAAGCATTGATTCTAATTCTATGCATAGACTATTAATTAATAGGTCTAGAACGATGTCAAATATCGCAAAAAATATTAATTTTAAAATGTTGAATTCTATAGCTAAAGTATGTTTTCCGAAACAACGTCCTAATTTGTTTAGGTTCCAATACTATGGTAGTTAATTTGAAAGTTGATATATATAACACGCTTTCTGAATGAAAATATATTGTTTATCACATTTTAGCAACTCATAAAAGATTTTACCGTCGCACCGACATTGTACAGAATGAAATAAAATGGGAGATTACTTTAGACCATCGACGACTTAAAACTCCAAATGGTCACGTATTGACGGTCAATACAGAGTCGCTTGCCCGGGCTATAGCTGCTGAATGGGATGCACAAAATGAATGTATAGCACAGCCTACAATGCATTTAGTAATTAATTCCTTAATATTAGTCAGATTCAAGAAAAGGCTATATTCGATTAATATTGGAATAAATGCCATTAAAATGTATGGTATACATTTATGAATAATATTTATTTTCAGACAGCCTTATGCAATACTGCATTAGATAATCCTGGAAAGCTTAATTCCCATGATATAGCTAGTTACTTGTTAGATTTTATTGCCACTGATACCTTACTTTTTTATTCAGAGGTAAGTTTAGTTTATATTTTTATCCTTGCCTATAACCAAATTCACCTTTTTTTAAAATTTAACTATAGATTTACCAACACATCCAGGTAGAAAATAGTCTGAATTCTTGAATTTATAAATTCCAAAAGATTACTTGCTGAAAAGATTTAAAATAGAATATATGTTCTAATAGAATTTTATACTACATCCTTCTGAATTTCCAACAGATTGCTAAGGGTTAATACTTCTAAATAATAATTAAGTGATCCTAATATGGATATTTTATATCCAGGAAGAAGAACTTAAAGCAGTACAAGAGAAAAAGTGGGATCCTGTATTGGAATGGTTTTGCAAGAGATTTGGTGTTAAACAAGAAGTATCTAAGGATTTGCAGCCCCCACCAATAACATCTGAAACTAGAGGAGTGTTAGCAAGACATTTCTTATCTTATGATTTTCCGGCTTTAAATGGTTAGTTAGTTAAAATTAAATAAAAAAACTATTTGTAAAGTTGATCCTAACAAAGAAAAATATATTCAAATTAAAATTAAAAATATTCTGTAATCAATTAAACTGGATTTCCCTTATCTGGAGTCGATACGGGCAGCAGCATCAGGACATGCATTGTCATGGGGACCTGTATGTAAAATTTCAGCTCAATCAGACACTGGGTAGTGGGTCAAATGAAACTTGCAAGATTCCTTATTTATTTATTTTTTTCGAACTGACTGTATGCTGTTAGCCCTAATGGCTTTTACAGCGTCACCGGGCGGGACGGGCGAGCGCAGAATCATCGCCGAGGTTGCGAAATGCAGAGAGTAGAGCGCAGAAGCTCTACTTAAGTCGGGGAACGTCGTCCTAAGGGTGCCTCCTGTGAGGCCGGACCACGGCTTAGGGCGATGTGTAGTGGAGGGCTGATGGTATGACTTAGATCAGTCATTGCGGCGTCGGAAGGGTGGCGAGAAGCCACGACCGACCGACGTCAGAAAACTGGGACCTCGTCTTCGCCGGCGAAGACGCTGTGTGTGTGTATTACGTGTTTCTGTGTTGCAAGATTCCACCATGCAAATATGTTGATACATATTTTTATACAAGAAACAACAAATTATAAACATAAAAAACTTGTCTGCTTGAAGTAAATGTGAAAGCCATACTAACTTTTGAATCAATGAACTAAACTGTTTTTAGATATGGGTTATTAATTATAATACTTTTTTTTTCAATTTTTTATTCTATTCTAGCTATGTGTTTTGGTGTGGAAGCTCTGAAGTCCCCGATACTCATGTTGGCATGTGTTGATAGATTCTTAGAGCCTAAAGATGCTGTTCTGTTGGCCAGATTAGAGGAAGAGTTTCAGGTATGTATTTACCATTTGAAATATTAAAGTTCTTATACAGATTTAATTATCTATGAAATATAAAAATCTTATCTTATCTTACTTCTTACTAATATTATAAATGCGAAAGTTTGTGAGTATGGATGGATGTTTGTTACTCTTTCACGACTAATCCGCTAAAACAATATCGACGAAATTTGAGACAATTTTTCCTTATACACCGGGGTAACATATAGGCTATAAAAATCCTGTTGATTCTACAGGAATAGGATGACATTCTAAAGCGCCATCTATGGCGAAACAACGTTTGCCGGGTCAACTATTATAATATAAAATAAAAATATGTAAAAATATTTTTATATAATATAATATAAAAATCAGGTTCTCATTGAACCTATTAAAATTACATTTAAAATCCTTGTACTCCAATGAGAAATTTAAAATTATTGTGTTAGATTTCACTTGATATTTTTTATACTAGATTGAGGCAATGAGAGCCTGAGTGGCCTAACTTCTTAAATGAAAGTTTACAGTAGTAAGGAAAAACAATAAGCCCGGAATTAAAATAATCGCAACTTCGGCAAATTAATCTTTCATAAAAATTTGCTGTCTTACTCTCTTATTATATAATATTCTTTACTTTTAAGTGATTTTACCAACCCTAAGCATCTTATTCATTATTTAAATAAAACTCAGTATTGAAAAACTGTCAGTTAGGCCACTCTGGCTCTCATGACCTCAATTATAAGTTCAGGTCACCTTGAGAGTAAATAAAACGGAGTTCAAAGAGCCAATAAATGCAGATAGCAGTTTTAATTTATTTAAACAGATAATTAACAATTAAATACTTGAAGAAGCTTGTTCTCAAAGATAAACAAGCAACAGACATCATTAAATTAAATCAATTAAAAAAAAGGCTAATACAGAAAGCCTGCTATACTATTGAGGATTACTTAGACGATAAATAGTTTGTGGGTTTGGGTATAAGATTCTATAATAAAATTCCACAATCTACTTTAACTTTACCATTACAGCAGTTTAAAAATACTAGTAAAAAAAGGCTAATTCAGAGAGCCTATTATAGTATTGAAGATTACCTAGACTATAATAATGCGTGAATATAGCTTCTCTTCAACCCTGTACAAGACATTAATAACTATATGTAACTAGTGATAAGAATTATTGTTTGAAAAGAGCAACCGCCGAGTTTCTTGCTGGTTCTTCTCGGTAGGAACAGCTTTCCGAACTAGCAGTAGATGTTGACGATTCAAAAGCTATTTTTTACAAGTTTACTTGAAAAAAGAATATTTTGAATTCGAATTTGAATAAGAGTGCGTGGATATAGCTACTCTTCGACCATATACAAGACAGTAACGACTAAATGTAACTAGTAATAAGAATTATCTTTGAAAAGAGTAAGAAAAAGTACTTAGAAAAAGGTAACCGCCGAGTTTCTTGCTGGCTCTTCTCGGTAGGCTTTTCGAACGGCTTTCCGAACCAGCGGTAGAGCTGACGATTCAAACGGACTTATTTATAAGTTTACTCAAATAAAGAATATTTTGAATTTGAATTTGTATCGATTGAAAGATTTTATATGCAAGCAATTTAAACAAAACATAATGCAGTTTTCAATGTTTGATGCAGTTATCAAGGTGGGGACGTGTGCCTTGGGCCCACGAGCTCAACCAAGCTGAATTAACAGCACGAGTAGCTGCCGCACTTCTCGTCATACAGAGTCACAGCGAAAGGCATTCGGCTGCTGCGAAAAACAGCCCAGCAGATGGAAACGTTTAAAAATAATAAAGTGCCAAATGAAAAGGACGCTTGTACTGATTCTGTCGAATTCAATTTGGACAATCATATATCTTTTAAAATTATATCCACAGTTAATTTTGTGAACGCTGGCACAACAGCCAGATGTAATACGTAATTTTGTATTATATATTTCAGTTTAATAGTATTCAGCATTTAAAAATTATGCTCAAGATTAATCTATTTTGATGTATACAATTTTAAACTAATAAGACATTGTTACTGTATGTCAAATTTTAGGTTGATGGAACTATATTTTAGTAGATAAATTTTATAGTTGCTGTTACATATATTAAAGGTTGTTTTGCTGCAAGTTGCATTTTATTTTGTAGTGTACATTTCACATCAATTCTTAATGATTAAATTAAAACATAAGAAATTATTTAAGGAACAAATAACTAAATCAGTAGTATGTACCTTTCAATAAATAGTTTACTACCTAAATTCGTTTTTATTAGACACAACGCCATCTCTATCGGTTGATAAAAGGAAGTCGCCCATCTTGTGCAATTTGTAACAGATGACCTACAAGGACAAGTTGCACAAATACAATGTCTACATTGTTGAGTTAATTGTAAATGGAAGTTGTATTGTTCATTCAAGACCAACCCAACATCAATATAATTTAATGTAACCTAAATGGTTGGATTGATATTCACTCAATTTGTAAGTGTAGGCGCCGTTCAAAACGCGGTACGTATCCTAATTTAAGTGAGGTCAGGCAAGAGAATGAATAGAAATAGCAAAAACAGTATCGCAAAGTTCTGCTAAATTTAGATGGGCGGGCGGAGCGCGGCGCGGCGCTCCACTCGAAACGTGCGCGACCTCGCTCCGAGCGATTCGGCGCGCGAGTCATTATTGACAATACCTGCCTTAAATTGAGTCATTTATCGAAATTTAAATAAATTATTAACGGAGCTCTGTGTAAGATTAAGTGGTTGTAGATAAAAGCATATTGCCGCCTGTAATTTTGACGCCTGGTATGAACTAGTTTGGGATCGCGACCCTTGCAGTTACTCACCACAACGACAGTTCGTAAGTTATAATATATCGAGTATACGTCATATTCTCGTCACATTCATATGTTATTTTTTGTCAACGCTTTAATTATTTTTGTCAATGTTATTGTTAAAAGAAATATTTGTTTATTTAAGTTCACCAGATTTTATGCAATGATGGCGACATGTTGACCTATTTATAAATCCAAACAAAGGAAACTGCTAAGCGGCTTAAATAATTACAAATTTATTTATACAAACTGAAGACTTTCTGTTAATGTCCATTAATTAAAACGTCTTATATGGTCATAAGGTAAAACAGTTTTTTTAAACGAGAGTTTTTCATATTGTATATGTGTCCCAGAAGACTATGATTGTGGCACCTGAGGCCAACATAAAGAAAAAATGTGTCTTCTATCGAACAATTGAGTGACGCAGTTAAAAGTGTGCGTTAACCTTTTAACTCTTATAACGGATTCACTTCCGGAAATTTCTTATAACCACTCGTATTTAACCAAACCGCGTATTGCGGAACCAACCCGAAGTAGAGAGGATGTCGTGTACTAAAGGGGTGTGGCTAAACATATACATTTGACCATGACGGTCAGTAATGCCAGTAATCACAACGCTAGGTGCGCAGGTTGGAGTTGACCATTCGCATTCACGTCACTGCTATTGGTCAGTAGTATTTGGGCCAGTTATTAAAATGTTTGTTATTCGGTCCCCATAGCTTTGTTACTTTATCTGGAAGGTGCAACACTCATTGGGACGTCCCTTGCCATTACAACCCGTAAACCTGTTTAATATTCAACACTAAGCCAAAAGGATGCATGATATTTGTCTCCTAGAAAACCTGTCGTATTTTCATGATTAGGCGCAAAGATTAATTTAATTCACATAATTTTTCAATGTCAGTTGAATTTAACATTTTAATATTATTTATATATTAATAAAACATATTCCAGGGGTAATGAACGCCGACGTAGCGACAGAGGCGCCTCGCCCACGCCCGTTGTCTGCAGGGATTTGGACACTCTTTTCGTGGTTAAGGCGCACAGATCGTTCTTCGTCAAGTGAGAGCGTAACAAGTGTGGGATCAGATCGGACAGTAGCCAGTTTCGACTTCTTAGCTCCATTGAACTATAAACAAGCGAATATACCAATTGTCTTGCCTCAGGACCCTTTAACAGAGACGTATAAAAAACGTTTGCATGAACGAAACTTGCGACGAAAGCACGATCGTGATCTGACTTTGCGTCGAAAATACGGGCTTTTCACAGATGAAGGATTAGGTTACGACGCTTTCAGTCTGCCTTCAGCACGTAGGTTACAGAGAGATACAGTTAGTAGAGAATATAGAGAGAGGAGAGCCACAAGTGAGTGCATACAACGTCGAACTGCTTACGTTCCGGGCAAACGGCGTGCCCCTTTGCCGCCTGCAGTCGTTATATCCGCTACACTACCTAGAACCCATAAACGAAAAAGACCCGCACCGAAACCACCTGTTAAAGTATCAAAAGAAAATAAAGAAAACGTAGAAATCAATAAAATTACGCAAATGAACTCAGATATTGGTGAACATTCACTCCCTAAAAGGGATGCATCACCTGATAATAAATCTCAAAAACATTTAAAACATCTATCGAAGGAAGTTAAGTTGCGAACAGATAAAAGCTTTCTTAAACAAATTTTCGAGAACAGGAAAAGAAATTCGGTTATCGATACAAGTCATGTAAAATTACTACCGAGTATTAGCGAATTGGATAAACAAGCAGCAGCTATAATAGAGGCTAATAAGTCTTCGCGGGCTTCTATAGGGAACAATAATAGTTCGGTTAAATCTGACTGTAAATTGACTAACGACTCTGGCATAGAAGAAACGTGGATGTGCACAACTTGCTTCAGAAAATATAAACCAGTTGTTAAATGTTGTATTTATTGCTTAATTAAAGAAAACTCTCCTAGTAACAAAAAAAATGGTAAAAACATCTCAACGAACTCCTCACAAACTAATGATACTGAACAACCCAGTCCCATAAGAGCAGACCCAAATATGATCAAACTAAATCGAAATAGTTTAATAGAAGACAAAAAAAAATTAAGAGAAATGTTAAAAGAAATGAAAGATTCCTTACCAAAAAGACCAAAGCACAATGATAATTGTGAAGAAAGTAGAAGTAATATGCTTACAACAACGGAAACTCCAACACTTCGTATAGGATCTACTATAAATGAAAATTTAAAAAACGATTTTGGTAAAAGGATTACAGAAAAGAAAGATATAAAGAAAAATGCAAAAGAAATGTTTTTAAATTCTGCACCTTCATCGTCAAAACAATATCCTTTAAGTACTGATATTGATGATGTAGCGTTTAGAAATCCTAAATCTGATTCAAAGACTTCTTCATCTCAGCTAAATAAGTCTGGCAATTTAAACAATAATCTCTCAGTATATTCTGTAAAGGAAACTCCTGATAATAGTAAAAAATTTGAATTACCTAAATCGGAAAGACATATAATAATTGAAGTTAAGGAATCTGAAGATGTCTTGACGTCGAACTTTGGAGCCGGAAATAACAGAGTAAAACCAAATTCAGCTGTAGAAAATATAACGAAGATACAGTCTCCTACTAGTAGCCATGATGCTAAAGTGATAAATCTGACTGAGGAAAGTAAAAATGAATCCTCAAATAAAAATTTAACTAATTCTGTAAATCTGAATACATTAGGAACTAATCATTATCCTTCAAAAATGTCTGATAAACCTACCGATATAGTTTCATCATTATTATCCAAAAATTTGAATCCAATCAAAGAAGATGCTCATACTGATGCAGCATGTGTAAAAACTACTATTAAAGAATCATTTGTATCGTCAAGTCAAAAATTTGATAACAAAGATTCAGAAACTAAAAAGAAAACTGAAAAGATTCTATTAGGTAATGCTATCTCACCTAAGGAAATAAGAACGGATCAAGTTGAAATTACTGAAAATTTAAGTAACAAGAATATTAATTTGCATACACCTTTAAAAATATCATCACTATTAAATCCACTTTACAGTCCAAAATATAAGGTAAATGACAAAGAGTCTGATAAAATTAAAATCGAGGTTGTGAAAACTAAGGATCCAAATGTGGAAAGTAAAAAGGAAATGGAAACTACACCTTATAAACATATAATCTTACCAGACGTCTCGCTATCAACTTCAGGAATAAATGAGCATGTACCTAGTACTTCGACTACTAAACTTTTAACTGTTACCCTTTTAAAATCTGAAATAAATCCTAATGATGCGCCTAAAGAGACTGAAAAAAAGAAACCTTCAGTAATTATTAAGGAAAATTCAGAAGATAAAATCACGGGTAACGTCGTTTTAGACCCTAATAATACCAATCCTATGCCTTATCTTACTGGTATGGATCACCACACTCGACGTAGGGATTTAATTAGCCAGCTTGAACAAGCGATATCAAAAGGACATGAACAAACAGCAGCAGAAGCTGCAGCTAACCTTGCGAAACTTAAATTATCATGTTCAGTACTTTCATTTTCATCGCAAATAGTCGCAGAGCCTTCCCCAAACAAGATTGAACAGTCAAAAAACATGTTTTTATCAGCTAAAAGACAAGAAGACAATTTACAGACGAATCCGAATTCTATGTCTAATATTTTACATGATAATTCAAAGGCACCCGTGCTTATACAAGATAAATCTTTAATCGAGCATAGCATAAACAATCGATGTGAAGATCGAAAGTCGTTGACAACAACAACAACTTCTAAAGTATCCAAATCCATTCCTGAAGCAGGTACATCAAGAAGCCAGATACCAACTGATTTCGACACGTAAGTGTAACTGTAATCCTTATTTCAATATAATTAACATTTGTTTTACAAAAGTAATAAAAAAAATATTTTGCTATTATCCGCGATAAAGTAAGTAGAATATATATAATGCTAAATGTAGAGTGGATTATCGGTTTTTTTCATACTCGATACATGCAGGATTCGTTAAAACACATGCCCTGTCCTGCTTTGCGATTTTGTCGTGGAGTCTATCTCCTGATGATGCTTCGGTTGCGGGGCAAAACGATTGTTGAGTTTGTGATAGTGAACGTGTGTAGTGCTTGTGCCATGGCTTGGGCATGTGTTTTTACAAATCCTGCATGTATTGGGTATAAAAAAACGGATAATCCTATATACATTTAGCATTATATACATATATTTCCTATTTACTTTATCGCGGATAATAGCAAAATAATTTTATTATTACTTTTGTATTAATGATCTCCGCAAAGTAACGTTTAATTTTATAAATAACTAGCTGTGCCAGCGGCTACACCCGCGTGGAAATCAGCGTGTTGCATTTTGTTTATATAATTCTTATTTTAAACATAAAAGTCGTTATTGTACGTTAACCGTGAGAGATAGAGACATGCTATCGCGGACTTTTCTGAAAAAGTTTTATAGATCTACAATTCTCTGGTACATTACTTTAGCGTATCACTGCTGGTTTACGCAGCGCACGCGACTAAAGCTCCCAGCAAGTTTTTTAACAACTGCGCGATCTCTTCAACACAATTTACATAATACCGATATGTACATAATACCGATCTTCCGGATGGTTTAGGTAAATAACCTAAACCATCCGGAAGAATTAGACAATATTTTGGTGAAAACCGTATAAAGATCCGTTGAGTAGATTTTAAGAAAAGATTACATACAGACAGACAGCTTTTTGGGACTTTGTTTTATAATAAGTATAGATTTTTGTTTTATTTTATAACTTACGCACTGAATGGATGGTCGTGTATTATTTTGATAAGGAATAGGTGGGGGTAGTTCGCAATAATTAACCGAAATATACTATCATCCATTTTGACTAACTTTTCATACACACGTCTTTAAACGTCACAGTAGCAGTTCGATATTCAGCGTAGTAGTGACTAATTAAAAGTAGCCTAGTTTGTGGTATAAAATAGTAATGATTAATACCAATAACTTTCTAGTGTGTCACTAAAAGAGACTTAAATTCAGCAGTTTCGTTATAAATAATTTATCGGAACTCCCAACGAAAATGCGGTATGTATTATTCAATAATGGTACCATTGACTATAAATGTAGAAGAACAGTTTAATATGAATTTCACTTAAGAATGCTTTAAAGTACAAAGTCATTGCCTTGCCTTGACAAGAATCAATTTAATTATTTACTTCTGGGCAGGTATTTGTTATAGCATAATTTTCGAAGCAAATAATTAGTTTAAGTAAAAAGTAATGTAAGTGAAATTGCGTTTTAAATTTTTAATGCGATGATATAAAAAATAATTATGGTTCCATAGAAGCGATGTGGTTGTGTTTATTATACTTTGTTGAAAAACCATAGTTAAAAACTCATTAATCAAAGAAACTTAATAAGAACTACTGCATTGATGTAACCTACGTATCCAATTTCAGAATCGAAGTGTGGGTTGAAGATAAAGAGGCAGCAAGGGGACCTATACCATTACATGTCTCTAGAGGAGCAAGAATAGGGGAATTGAAACGGCAAGCTGAAACGTCTTTGGGCTTAGAGATTCGTTTACAACGGTGGATTATTGGAAGAACACTATGTACCGACGATAATACCCGTCTTGTTTCTGTAGCTGGACCGGATCTGAATGCTCCGTTTTATTTGTGTTTAGTTGAATCTGGTAAGCTTTAGTTTAAAATATATTATTACTCTTATGTTGTATGTTGTATTTATATTGTGGTATATGATTACTTCTCCACTAATATTAAAGCAAAAAATCACATCATCATTTTGTTCCCATTAAAACTTAATGTTAATATACAACGTTGATGACTTTTGCTTTTACTTGTTACCAAATTTTTTTGTTTATAATGAGCTCATTTCGTTTGATCAATAAATAATAGATATAGAAATAGAAGATATTATTTTTGGTATATAGTTAATGTAATTTAAAATATATAATAAGTTTAATAAGCACATTTATTCTGTTGAGACATATATAATACATAATTTTAAAAATCTAGTTTTTCGCAAATATAACTAGCAAACAATAATTATACTTGTTGATCGATATATTAACTACTTTATTTTATACTCGTTTATTTTTCTTCTTTTTAGAAACAAACAAGGATCTTTCACAGCAGATCAAAGATAAAGCACACGCTCAAACGAAAAAAGAAGCTGTATCAAGTGATGTATATACAGAGTTAATGAGATTGGAACAGCAAGCTTTGGTCTCGAATTCTGATGAGTTCGAATGCAGTGTATGCATGGAAATGTGCGCTGCTGGCGCTGGTGTAGTTCTCCGTGAGTGCATTCACACATTCTGTAAGGAATGTCTGGCTGATGTCGTTCGCAACTGTGAGGAGCAGGTCGTTACGTGCCCGGCCATCGATTGCCCTGGAGTACTACAAGATCGGGAGATAAGAGCACTTCTTTCTGCTGAAGAGCACGAGCGGTGGTTGGCACGAGGCTTAGCAGCAGCAGAGAACGGGATTCGGAACGCATTTCACTGCCGTACGCGGGATTGTAAAGGCTGGGCATTTTGTGAGCCCGGAGTGCGAAAATTCCCTTGCCCGGTCTGCAAACACACTAGTTGTGTATCCTGCCAGGTATATAGCATGTTGTTAAATTGTCGGGTTCAAGATATTTTAGAGCTTCTTCTTCTTCTTCTGGGAGTAGCGGCTATGCAGGGCCTGAGGGCCCAGTATCACTTTGACCATTGCTGATCTATTGTGATCGCCACTGCTTACAATTCGCCACCAATACCGGTGTCCTTGAAGAATTAAAGGATCTTCTTGGCGGCGAGTGCTTTCACATCTATAGGGCGTAAAATATGTGACCCTAGGAGAGAGCATCGAACGTTGATCAGCGCAGGGCAGTCACATAGGATATGCATGGGTGTTTCCTCCGCTTTAAGGCAGAGTCTGCACAATCCAGTGTCTGACAGCTTCAGGATTTTAGAGCTTATTGTGATTTAGTTCTAAGTGACTACCTACGTAGCTAATTTCAAGTTTATCAGGTTTCAAATATGATCTTGAAACTAATTATAATTCTAAACACGATACAATTTTGCGATGGCCCAATCGTCAACAATGAAACCATCCTTAATAATGAATACAGCTAAATTCAATTTAAAAGTTACAAGTAATCAATTTGAAAGTTATCGAGGTAATTTTGAGTATGAAGTCATTTAATCATTACATCTTTTGCTCGTATTGACGGTAGGAACTTTAAATTACATTTTGCTACTTATGTATTTTATAAATTTATATAAGAATCTCTATATTTATAAAATTTCGCAATTTTCTTTAACTTTACCCTTACAGCAGTTTAAAAACACTATTAGAAAAAACGCTAATACAGAAAGCCTACTATACGAATGCGGATAACAGACGGTAAGAATGCGTAGATATAGCTCCTCTTCGACCCTGTACAAGACATTAATAACTATATATGTAACTAGTAATAAGAATTATTATTTGAAAAGAGCAACCGCCGCGTTTTTAGCTGGTTCTTCTCGGTAGGAACAGCTTTCCGAACCAGCAGTAGATGTTGATGATTCAAAAGCACTTGTTTACAAGTTTACTTGAATAGAGAATATTTTGAATTTGAATATATTCAATTTTTTCAATCTAAATAACTCACGGGAATTTCTAGATACACTAATATGTATATAAAAATACATAATTGCCTGCAGCTGATATTTATTTATAAATTTGGTAACAGCTATTTAGTAAATTACATAGAACTAAGTTATAGTGACTGGCCCGTTGGCGCTGTGGGTAGTGACCCTGCTTTCAGCTCCGCGGGTCGCGGGTTCGATTCCCGCCGAGGGCCAACATTTTCTATTAACAAATTGTTGGTTCTCCGAGCCTGGGTGTGTATTTGTATTTAAGTATGTATTTAAACTTGTATATGTAGTATATTTACCAGTTGTCCGTCACCCATTACACAAGTATTAAGTTACTTACTTACGGGAACGGACGACCGTGTGTGTGAATGTCCCATAAATTTATTTATTTATTTTATTTTATAGTAAGGTAACATGAGTGATATTTAAGATCTCTTATCATTTCTACTATCCTTTTGCAGGCTATGCATGAAGGCAAAAGCTGTCGTCATTACCAAGCAACATTGCAGGAGGCTATAAGCTCTGCAGCAACAGACCAAACTAACGAAAGAACTAAGGATTTTCTTAAATCGCTTATCGCCCGGGGCGAGGCTCTTAAGTGTCCAGAATGCAGAACTATTATTACAAAAAAATGGGGTTGTGATTGGGTGAAATGTTCCGCGTGCAGGACAGAAATATGTTGGGTAACTAAAGGCTACCGATGGGGTCCTCGCGGCAAAGGGGACACCAGCGGTGGGTGCAAATGCGGCGTCGGCGGAATACGTTGCCATCCTTCATGTGGTTACTGCCATTAGATTGTTATATTTTGTTTTATTAAATTAATTTAAGCATCATATTACCTGTTGTGTTGCCATTGTAATAATTTTTTAAAAATATACTTGCTAAATTAAACTTCGAAAGTTTATTGTTATTCATATATTTTATTTCGTACCGCGTACGAGCATATATTCCCTGTTCCCGAAAGTAAAACAGGAATACTTTTAAACTGTACTAGTATGCCAGTGTGGAAAATGGAAATCAGCACGTCGTAAAGTTTGTCCCGCATAAATGCCTTCATTTTCTTTGTTGCCGACTTTTTAAATACTAAATATACATAGATGATCATAAAAGTAGTTATCGTGAGTTAACCGCAAGATAGAGACATGATGTCACGGATTTTTAAATAGCATTTTTGTAGATCTACAATTCTCTAGTACATTACTTCCAGCAGGCGAGTTTTTTTACAACTGTGCGACCTCCTCAACACAATTTACATAAAACCCTATTGTAACCTTAACCTTACGGAAGAATTTCACTATCTTTTAGTAAAAATCCATTCGATATATTTTTAAAAATCGATCACATACTGACCGACTTTTGGGAACTTTGTAGGTACTATATAGATGACACCCAGTTTTCATTATCAAATTTCATCAATATAAGTTCAGCGAATTAACCTATTGAGATATGTGCCTTGTGTGAAGTAGCCAACATTTCTCTCGAAAAAGGATGCCATTGCTCATTAATGAGCTAGTAACGGGCTACTATTTAAAAATTGTGATAGCCCTACAATTCCATAGTCTACTTACTTACTAATATTTCATAGATGCACAAACTGATCCAGCATTTTTGAATAGATCGCATAATTATTACTTACACGAATTGTCATTTCACAATGGATGTAAATAGACATGCTATTTGGTGACTGAAATCTGTAGAAATGCTCTGCAGTGTGTTGCTAAATAATTTCTTCATATTAGAGATTTTAAAAAGTATTGTAAAGTATTATTATATATATCTTTTTAAAGTATTATATATTCTGGATGTGAATCCTCCTTTTCCATCGCTGACTAGACAGGTAGTAGTAACACACCTCTACTACTAATGTAGGTCACCAAAAAAGATTAATTTTTTATATTCATCTTATACATTGAAGACAAAAATAATAAGGATTATTTGTTTCATCTATGGTGCTAGGTCTTTTACAGCTCTGCTAAGCCAAGAATCCTGTTCTCTCTTTAATGAAGTACTCTTGCTTAGTTTTCGAGATGCCAGTGTTTTGACATCAGATGCACATTTATGATGGATGGACTCTAAACAGCCTGATATTAATCAGGTAAGTCTTTCATTATAAATGAAATTTGGAAGACATTTTACATAGAAATATCGGCCAAGTAGAATAAGCTCCGTTTTCAGATATTTATATAGAGATCTCTTTAGAGAACAAAACTTTAAATACTTGGGAATTTAAAGCTTAAGTTACTTAATTTGGATGTCAAAAAGAATCAGGTATCTAAGATGTTTTGGTTATTTGAAAATATGAGTCTTATGAACAAGCCAACATCACCTTTTTTTGTGGTACACTTGGTATGTCTGTAGAATTTAACTATTGTAGACAGTTCGAAATACTAGATATAAAGCAGTTCAGTATTATATTTCATTGTATTAAAATAAGAATTACTTATGTTAGATTGATATAGGTATTAAAATTTATATTAATTATGTACTAAACATTTATCCATGATCTGTAAAGTAAAATGAGATTTTTTAATCATATAATAGTACTAAACTCCATCAATGTCTAGCAATTTAATCATAAAAATTAAACAGACAGAATTTTGCAGATATAATTTTAATATGTATTGTAGTCGGGACACATGGTTTGTTACTTGTTTCTATAATGTTCACGTCTAGAATGTTGCAATTTTTTTATTACATAAATCAAAACATATTAATTCAAATTTAAATTTACAATTTATCACTCTATTTTTAATGACAGGAAACATCACAAGAAAACCTGCATATCTCCATAGAATTTCTACAATCTATTAAACCACATTAAAACAATTTGGTGAGTCAAAGCTCCATTTCACTTAAAAAGTAAGTTCTCTTTTGTCCACTAATAGGCAATTACTAGACCACTTTATATTGTTATAATAAAGAAGTTATTATTGAGGTTGACTGTTTAAAAACAAACTACCAGTTGAAAATACTATCAATCATCTGTAATTAGTTTTCACTTCAGTTTTAGGTACATTCTTACAAAGCTATGAACAAATATTATTGTTGAATTTCACAATCACAGGAAGTTGATTAAAGTTTCCAATTGCAAATGTCTGTATTCACTTATATTTTAATAACATAATAAAATTAAGAGTACTAGTATCTACGCATTCCAGGTGGTCCACGTCCACCGGGGCCACCTCTACCCATTCCGGGAGGTGCACCCATCATTCCTGGTGGAGGTCCTCCCATCATTGGACCACCACGCATCTGCGGAGGTGCGGATAGCTGTCCTCTCCCTGGCGCCATATGTTGTTGGGACGGTCCTCCGACTCCTCTAGCAGGTCCTTGTAGCCCTGGAGGAGCCCCTCCCATCCCAGAGCCTCTGCCTGCTGCTCTACCAGCGCCTGGACCTCCAATAGCACCAGGAAGAGGCACACGGGGTAAACCTTCTTCCGGAGGCGGTGGTCCCTCTATGGTAAGTGATACGATGTTTTCTCCACGAAGTAGTACAAAACCAAGGGTCCGTTTTTCCTCTCTATCTGCAGTTTTACTATTTTTGGACTTAATTTTTCTAAATTCTTCGCAGTCTCCCAAAATCAAATTCATATGTTTATCGAATGCTTTAAATGTACCTATAAACGTACGAGAATCTTGCAAAATCACTCTTACCCGGTAATTTAGATGCTGTTGCATCTTATTATTCTTTCCGATCGTCTGGAAAAAAGAAACATTGTTTTAAATTAAGATGTTATGCTCATATAAACAAAGTTTTTGCAGACAGATATTGATTGTATTTGCATAAATACATTGAGATCTACGTTGCAAATATCCTTAATTTATATAAAAATCGATATCTTACCATTTTGGTATTAAGATGCGATAATGAATTCGGGATATAGTTATTTAACGAAAAGCGGCAAAACTAAAGCCGCTAAACAAAGAGTAGACAAAAGACGCCATTAATCATAGAGAAATAGACATTAGACATTTCCATAAGTTTTACCGGCACCAATATATTTTGTTATTTGTCTGTGTTTTGGCAGTTTCGTTTTTTTCCAAGTGGCAAAGATCAAAAACAGTACTGCCTGATCCCTTGTTTACCTATACTGTTTTGTAGAGTATCTATGGTGTATAGTTTTCATAGTAATAGAATGTAAGTAATGTAATAATGAGAAAATAACATTGATATATAATATCCAAGATACGCAGATAAGTAATCCTTCAAAAGTGTCCTCAACAAATGCACAATTCGATATTCGACAGCCGTATGAACTAAGAAGTAGATGTTAAGAATGTCGATGTTTTCCTTTAAAAACTGTAAAAAAACATCTAGTGTATTAAAAACAGGCAACAAATCTTAACTTCGGTAAGCATAAGTGTAAAATAAAACTTTTGTGTTTAAAAAACGTTTAGAATAAAACGTTTTTATATGCTACTTACAAAAGATTTCATATTTAACCCTTTTAAAATTTAAATACGCTTTACTATTAGTAACATCCAAACTGAACATCCTCTGTCTCTGGTCTGTGGTTACTAACACGACTTCTTCATGAAAATCTTGAAAAATTATAATCTACTAGCTTTTCCAACAACGGCGTCGCTTGCGTGTAATTCAGTGATTTACGAAACTTTTCCCAAATTTTCGTAATTTTGCACATAAAAGTAGTTATTGTGAGTGTTAACTCAACTGTCTCTTTCTCTCACGGTTACGTGACAGAAAGAGACATGCTATCGCGGACTTTTGTAGTATTTTTATAGATCTACAATTCCCATCTACATTACTTTCAGATTAAGCAAGTAAGTTTTTTAACAACTGCGCGATCTCTTTGACACAATTTACATAATACCGATACGTACTATTTACTTAAACCATCCGGAATTATTGCACTATCTTTTGATGAAAACCGTACAAAAATTCGTTCAGTAGAGTTTGAGAAAATCGATTACATACAGACAGACAGCTTTTTGGGACTTTATTTTATAATAAGTATAGAAAGATAGATATGATTAGTGTATTATAACTATCTATGATTATAACGGTAACCAGGTATCGTTAAATGTAGTAGCCGCAGAGACTATTATTTATTGAAAATCTAGCTATGCCAGCGGCTTCGCCAGCGTGGAAATCAGCGTGTCACAATTTTTTTCTAGAATTCCAATTTTAAACATAATAGTTATTATGAGTTAACCATAAGAGATAGAGACATGCTATCGCAGACTTTTCTGTAGTAGTTTTATAGATCTACAATTCTCTAGTACATTACTTTAGCATATCTCTGCTGGTTTAAGCAGCGCACGCGACCAAAGCTCCCAGCAAGCAAGTTTTTTTTATTAACTGCGGGATCTCTTCAACACAATTTGCATAATACCGATATGTACTATATACCTAAACCATCTGGAAGTAATTCACTATCTTTTGGTGAAAACCGTGCAAAAATCTGTTCAGTAGATTTTGAGAAAATCGATTACATACAGACAGACAGCTTTTTGGGACTTTGTTTTATAAGTATAGATAACACTTAGAATAAACAAACACAAATGAAAGAATAAACCCTTCAAACGCCTCAAATGTCATGTAGCCCAATAACAATAATAAGTTACTTATATTTCAGGCCAATAAGTTAAATTATTATAGGAATTATCTAGAGATGTGCAGGTTTCATCCCGTTTTTCTTCCCTCTAAGAACATGATGAATTATAACTATGAATACACAAGTTTTTATTAAAAATTCATAGGTGGCTGTTTTGTATTGGATTGTTCGAACCCTACCAAGATACGGTAAGGTTCACGGTGGTTTAGATTTTAGCCCCACGGCACGTCTTGTCCACTATTTGTTCTATACCAGTAGTTCGGCTCTTTATGAAAATACGAATGACGGACAAGGATGGAAGAAACAACTTATTCTAAAATAAATTTGGAAAAATATTTTTTTTTGTTAAATAGTATTGGATAAGATAATTATTATTTTACTGTTTTCAAATGTTAAGTTAATTGGTACAAAAATGACATCCAAAGAAATGAATGCAAAATAATGAATAATATCAGTAAATAATAATGTTATGGATAAATGAGATCAATAGGGCTGAAAGAAAACACGTTTTCATTTTTTTACTTAGATAATAGTAACACATAGTAGATAAATACAAAACTTATTTCTATTAATATTGACAGGACAAAATACATTAAACATCTAATTAGTCTTTTTCAAGATTAAAACAATACATCATTGCAGCAGTACAAAAAAACTGCGAACCTAGATCCATGCTAAATGCTAACAATGGTCATAATCATTTCCTACAGTATCACTAGCACTACACACCCATACAAACTTACAGCCTTCAATTAGAATAAAGCCTTAAACTAAACCGAACTCGAATGAATTATGGATAAAAATCACTGCTACGAGGAATCAGTGGCCGCAGGAGCGAACTGTATAACGGATGTATGACGAACTATTGGTTCTACTGGCACCGTTTCTATGTGTGGAATGAGCTTGCGCTTTCGCGGGGGTAGGCAGGAAGGCGGAAGTGTCATCACCGTCATCGAGGTGTTTATTGCAGGCGGCGACGGTGATGGTGTCGGCGAAGGGAGCGAGCGAGGCGCAGACGTGTTCTGGACAGGGTTTGGCACGGGGCAAGGTGGGGACGGTGGGGAGCTTGGCGGTGTAGGTGGTAATTGCTGCAACGCTGCCTCGACGATGTCGCACATAACATTCCCATTCACTACTAACGGTACAGTATACTGCGTCGGCGTCGATGGAGCCCTAGGCGCCTCCGCTCCGTGTTCTTTGTAGATATGAGCCTCCATTTGCTTCTTGGTGTTAAAAGTTCCATCGCATACTGTACAACGGTAGCAACGTTCGCCGAAATGTTGGAAACGGTGCAATTTTAAAACGTGATTGTACCCGAAATCGCGAAGGCATATTTCACAAGTGTAGGGGCGTTCCCCGGTGTGCGTGCGCGAGTGCACTTTTAATTGTTTCGAACAAGTGAAGCCCTTACCGCAGCCGGGCGCCGGGCAACGATAAGGTTTTTCACCCGTGTGCGTTCGGAGATGAATAACTAACTGTCCCGACTGTATGAACGTTTTGTGGCAATGGGGACACGCGTGCGGCCTCTCCCCGGTATGTATTCTGGCATGGCGATGCAGCTTGCCGGAGTGTTCGAAGGCTGCACCGCAAACTCCGCAACGGTACGGGCGCTCCTTAGTGTGAATCCGTCGATGGACCTGTAGATTCTCCTTCACACTGAACATCTTGTGGCAGTATTCACATTCGAATGGTCTCTCACCGGTGTGGGTGCGATAATGGCGCACCAGTCGCGCAGGCACCGCAAAAGTCTTATGACAGACGTCGCAGCGATGAGCATCGGCTGCGACCCGATGTGAGCGGGTATGAGCAGTCAACGCGCTGCGAGTCGAAAGCCTCAGCCCGCATTCCTTGCATTGATGTTCGCGTTCCTCTTCACCTGTGGGATAACACGGCATAAGTTGAAACGATGTCGGCAAATTGGTCATGTTTATTTTGTTATCGTATTCACGTAATTAGCGGTAGGCCTCGTTGGCCGACGTAGTATCGCGACGACCGACCACAGTACAATGTCTGTTGTGGATGGTATGCGGCGATCAGGAATATCAGGATGCACATACTAAGGCCACATAGGGGTGCGGATCGGTAGGAGGGAGCGCGGAACGAGGCGAAGTGAATGTCCTCCAACAGCACGTGGAGGCCCGCACCGTGGTTTCGAACAGATAGTGCCGCGGTGGGCCTCCACGTGTTTGGGCCAGCGACCCCGTATCCGCACTGTACCGCACCCCCCACTCACCCGCTTACCCTGCCCCCACTTTCATTATATCCTCGCCTGTCGTACCTATATATTTTATTTATATTTCACTTTCAATACGGCTAAAATTGTCATTGAAATGTTATCAAAATTATATTATTAAAACTAAATTCATTACTATGTAAATAAATAGAAATTTTAATATAACGAATACGCTTCAATAAAAGTTTTATATAATAATACAAATAATCCAAGATTGTTTAACGTCATATTTATATCATTGATTAAAAGAGAAACAACTAAATTTTTAATAAGTTGAATGTATAAAAACAAAATTTTCCCAAAATTAACTTTATAAATAAATTTAGTCTCAACATAGGCTTATTAGGAATGGACTCTGATAACTAACTCACCAATCATATTGAATGATGATGATTTTATTTCTAGGCGGTTCAATGGCGTCAGTGTTGGTGTAGGTTGTGAGTGGCGCAGACCACGGCCGGTACACGCGCGCTATGAGACCGTCAGCGACTGAATGCGGAATCCGCGGCTCACTCTGCTATGTACAACCAGCGCATTTGTCCTCCACTCTCCTCTACGTAGGGTCGCCAACGAACATGAGAATTTGGGACTAAGACCACTTATATACTTCCAATATAATATTCTTACATTATCTTTAATAAATAAATAAATGTATATGGGACACTTACACACACGGTTGTCCGTCCCCAAGGTAAGTAACTTGTGTTATGGGTGACGGACAACTAGTAGATATACTACATATATAGTTTTAAATATAAATATACACCGAGGCTCCAAGAATCAACAAGTTGTTTATAAAAACGTTGGCCCTCGGCGGGAATCGAACCCGCGACCTGTGGAGCTGTGTGTGGAGTGAAGGCAGAGTCACTACCCACTGCGCCAATGCGCCAGTCAATCGATCCAATTTCTATCGTTGCGATGTTATTTCAGCATGCATTTAATTTAATTTGTTGTATATGTAACTTTTATTAGCTTGAGGTAGCAGCATATTCTTTCGTATTTCTCTCTCAAACTCGTTATCATCATCATATTAAAATAATCGCCAAATCTCCTCATCAGAATCAGATTAATATTTTTAATTTTCTTCTTGTAATGAAAACTCTTATTTATCTTATTTTCACTTGTCTTTCTTATTTACAGTGCCCTCTTAATATTAAAATAATTATTATTTACCCTAATTTTAAGCCGTAGATTGTAAAATTGTTAAATTTACTTCTGCGTTACACTCATCATAATCATGTACCGTAATTGAAAATAGTATTATAGTTTAACAGCCTTCAAATTATGACAAACTTAAAAAACAGTCCTAGTCGTTGTTGGTCAAAAAACTTAATCTTTAACTAAATACATTACGGGTACAAAAAATACATCTAGAGACAGAGTGAGCACATAAAAATTTGGGATTTATAAATATTTTCAGTTCTTGAAATCTATGCTGGAGCGGCTTTGCGCCTCTAAATAATTATAGCTGTGCATTATTCATACTAATATTATAAATGCGAAAGGCTATCTGTCTGAAACGCTTTTACAGCTAATATGCTGGAGCAAAATTATTGTAATTTGATATACTTGAACTTATATACCGGGCTAAATATATGATTAAAAATTCCCGTATTTCCCTCGGAAACATAAAACACAATTTTTTAATAATAAGAGGGTAATTCAACATTTCAAAAAGATAGAAACAACGTCGTGGGTACCCTTAGTATTGAAGTAGGAATCAGTAAAACAATATTTTGTATCTAAAAATTTTTTTAATGGTTAACCTACATCCACATCACACTCACACTACCTTAGCTTAGATTATTGATGTGTTAATAATTGATGTATACACTACAAAACAGAGCCATTGGAATTTGGTCATTTAACCAATATTAACGAATTAATTTAAGGTTTAACACATTTTGTCCGAATAATATCTATCGCATTGACATTTTCAAATATTCAAAATTGTAATATAAATACTTAACGCAAATTATAGCAGAATCCACGAGGGTTGACAAATTTAAAAAATTATATATTTGACATTAAAACGCTCAAGTTTTGTATACATGTATTTTGCACATAAAATAACAATACTCATTTAAATATGTACATGTTGTTGTACCTATGCAACGTATTGTATGTGTGTATATACGATACGACCGCGGCTTTGTTGAAGGTTGGAGAGGGCAGAGGAGCGCGGGCGCGGCGGCACGGAGGGGGGGGGGGGGGGAAACACGTGGAGGCCCACCGCGGTTTCGGCACTCGTGTGAACTCTCAGGCCGAGTGCGCGTGCGTGGCTTGTCGGCCACCTCACCTCTTCACTCCTCCCGCACTCTTCTATTTTGTCTGTCTAGGACAATATGTTAGGAAGTTTCATTCCGTCCACATTTTAATGTTTATACGTATTTATAGTTTTATTATTCCTTAGCCGTCGATGTAATATTTTGTTCGATTTGATATTGAGAGTTTCAAATATGGCTTACTTCACAATTTTGATTGTATTTATTTTCAATCAAATTTAGGTTAATGTAATTATTGAAATACATACCGATATAGATAACATATATGAATTTATTAATAGGAAATTCTAACGTTCACATTAACTCCCACATTTTGAATATTTCCTGGAACTCGTTCGTATTCGCTTAAATATTATTTTTGGAATAAATCCCTGTTAAAATATAATTCCTTTTTTGAATTTTATATCGATGGAAATTCCAAAAGTTTTGAAATGATTTCTTTATATGGACCGATTTCTTTGTTTAACTTTGAACATTATATTGCAGTTGGTCATAATTTTATTGAAATCAAACTTGCCTTTACAGAATATCACTACAAAATCGTAGAAATTGTGATACAAATATTGAAACATAGAGTTTTTAAAGTAACTACCAACAGATCGCGAGCTTCGCTTGAACTTTCTTCCGATCGATAAGAAACGAAAGTGCTTCAAGGTTTCACTTTTTTTCAAATTCCTATTTAATTCTTAATTATAGATAATCTTATGTATTTTGTAACAGTTTTCAATACAAAATGGGCAAAATACTAAAAAAAAACCGCTAAACAGTGAAGCGTTTATATTAAGTTGCTAATGATCGATTATTTGGCCTAAAATAGACTCGCCAAAAGAAATATCTTAAATCTTCGATCTAGTCTAGTTTCAGCTTACTAAATCTTTAGCAAATACTTGTATGTCGATCCGAAAAATAATTAATGTTAGTAATATTTGGCGCTGAATTCTTGATTATCGATCTCTTTACTTGAATATGATCCATTTTAAATTACTGAGTAGTTTTAATCATCGATAAATAAAATACACAAAGAACTATCACGTAGAAAGTCATCGATATAAAAATGTCTGCTAGTTCATTTATCAAATGCCACATTGTTGAACTTGCTTTATAGAAGTGTTTGCTCGTTCCAGTTATTTCATACATCACATTCACATATATTGGGTTAGGACCATCTGTATGTACTCGCTATTGCGTTTTTATTAACCGTAATGTAATAAAAGATTTTTTATACCTAACTAGCTGATCCTACAAACGTTGTTTTCCCAAATATTTTTTTTCTAGGGAATTGTTAAAAAAAAAGAATTTTGTCAAAAAAAATTAGAGGTGGAACTAACCTAACCCTTATTAATATTGGTATGAAAATTAGATAGTAGCCGATTCTCAGACCTATTAAATATGCACTTAAAATTTCACAAAAATCGGTCAAACCGTTTCGGAGGTACTAACTAACTTGGTAACTAACATTGTGACACTAGAATTTTATAAGTATAAGATGTTTTTAGTATGATATTGTTTAATAACAATATAATTTTTAAATCTATTTAAAACCAAATGAATTTTGTTATAGTTTTCAGGGTAAAAAACATTTTAAAGATTAATTTTTTATAGCTTTAGCTTAATACTCAGCTTTGGATTGAATTATTGAAAAAAACAAATATGGGAACTGGAGCAAAATATGGGATTTTATTAAGAAAACACTTGCTTTTTATTTTGTTTATTACTTTTAAAAGTTTTTACTAATATATGTATATCTTATTAAAAAAAAATTCTAATTAGTTGGAACAGGTTAAAAATATGAGTAGCTTCAAGCTTTAAAGTATGGTAAGTTATTAAAAAAATAGCACAATAAAAGTAGTAGGTATAATATTATTTTGCTATGTAGAACCAAATTTGTAGACCGAGAGCTAAGATTTATCCTTGAACAAAAAGTATTTGTAGCGTCTATGTAAAAACTCTATTAGCTTTAATAAAATCATTCAACACAACATGTAGGTTTATAAAATATTTACGTATCTATAACAGACAATTTGATTTACTTTGTATTGCGATCCATCATTATGTGATATTACACTTATCAGAAAATGATAAAGATTCGTCAAACAACCCTGTTGACATTACGATTTGACTGCAATACCTTGCAATATGTTATAGATTAGTATTATTTATGTAGTCTGTGATGCCCTTGTGATTATAAAGCGCGATGAGAAAGCGGTTTCGTATTCTGGACAGGCATTTCGAGAGCAAATATTTTTGTTTTTAATTAATTATACAAAGAATAATTAAAAGAATATTGATTGTAACACATCGGGTTCTGATCCAGGGCGTGTCTAGAGGTTAAACTAAGCGTTATGGAGATTTTGTAATAAAAATTCATGTTAATTTTCATTGTTCATTGACCAATAAATATAACTAACGAGTTGATCTGCCGAATTTTGGTTGCCTTCCTATATGTACAATGTGGTCTTTGATAATAAATTTGAATTCAATAAATTGTCTAAGTTAAATAAATAAAAATAACAGACAAATTACTTAAAAATATATATCAAGCTAGATATAAAAAAGGTAAGTTGATATGAAACTAAAATAGAAATAAAATAAAAGACATACTAAACAATTGAATGAGCGTGACACGTGATACGGTCCTTTTAATATTCATAGTCTAAACTCTAACGAATCTCCCTCATAGAGTTAGTAATACTAGAGTAAGAGAAGGTAGGCCTGTATGACACAATAAATAATAAAAGGGAAGATGACACTCGTATACTTCATTGTCTAATACCACATAAAAGAAGGAGACGGATAGATCACCCCCCATTGGCTTTCTCTTTATTTAAATATGGCACATTTTAGGCCACCTTCACTTCTCTAGTATAATAATTCTATGATCTACCTTGCTTTAATTAATATTTAATTTCCGAACGCACCCTGTTTGGATGGTATGTACAGTTTATATGGAAAATAAAATAGTTGCTTTTACTATTTTTCTTATACATTCATATTTTCTTGCCTTTGAAATTTGAACTATCAAAAATTAGCCAACCGGTTCGGCCGTCCTCGATTTTTAGTGAGACTGTCAATCTGAGTTTAATTTGTAAAGATAGATTATACGAAACGAAGAATACATAAAAATCAATTACCACTTTGAAATGCCCAATTGGTTTTTGAACTGGTGAAGACTTCGGGAGCGATTCGCCCCATATGTGGGACCATCTGGGGTTGTCAAATTGTTTGTAATAACCGTAATGCGATTACATAGCTGAGCAAAGGCCTGTTCTGTCTTTTTGGATAAACGAATCTTAACTATAGGTAAGTCAACACGCTGTTCCAGTATCGATAGATAGGCTACTCATATGCTGGGAATTTTCCAGAGATATGCAGTTGTCATCACGATGTTTTTCTTTAGCGAATAGCGCGTGATAAAATGAAACAAGTACAATTTAGTTTGTACAAAAAACTTGTTTTACTTATCCGATCTTTCAACCCTCGGGTTACACGGTCTCATCGTTCGACTATCATCATAGTCTAATAATTATACACTTTATTAAACACTTCATTATAAACCCATATCTAATAACGTTATAAGACTTATAATTTTATATATCTACCTAATCTATTTCAATCTATCTCAAATTTAAATGAGAACCTCTTGAAGTCAAATTGTACACATACAAATTTTATCAAATATGTTATAACAACTTATTATTTTAGGGTTTATTGTTAAATTTTTGGGTGCTTTTTTTAAATAGTTATGAAACTCAATTTTTAATGAGGTTCATCTGAAGGTTTTCGAACTTTTTTAACAATATTAAAACTATATCTTTCTTTTTTTTATTTCAAAATAATTCTCTTCGATTACGTAAAGATAAAGTATTTTTATTTTTATTTTTTGAATTATGAATATTTTATAACTTAACCTAATGTTTACTGACTCAAACGGTAAGAACAATAACTCGCTTTTCGAATAAGATTAAATTTTGAACAGTATTGGAAAGACAAATTTTGTAATCCGCATAAGCTAATATTTTTAGATCGAAAGACAGCTGCAAAGTTAATTACATTGTCACGCTATGACGCGGTAGATTGATTTCGGCATGATTTCCTAATTGAGGCAGGTTAGTGCGTGAATCTAACCTATTAAAACATCTACCTATTGAATTCGGTGCCCCGATAAGGGTGTGCGAGAAGTGCTCGACTGCGTTATAAATTAATTCGGTGGCAAACTGGCAAAAGAATAGAGGGTGCAGCGGGCAGGGAGAGCGCGGGCGCGGCTCGCGGGGGACGAGGTGCCGACACGAGCTGTACGCGGTCAGCGAACGTTCGAAACCGCGGTGATGAGGCCACCGGCGCGTGCGACTCGCATTCGATTCAACCTTCCTCAACGCGACCGCAACTGACCCGCGCCACGCCGCCGCGCCACGGACAAACATCGCGCTCGGCTACATCGCATCGTCTAACGCCTTGGTCTTGCGCGCGTAACCTTCCGTAATATTTTTAGTCGCTTACCATTTTTTCCTATTGGAAACGTGTATTTTAATTGTATTGTTATGTTGCGTTGTTTAATGTTCTTGGGTATTATTCATCTTTGTCGACAAATTTATATTATATGACTGTAGCTGAGTTATAATCGTAAAGTAATGTTATATCAGAATTGATTTTTGTTACATGCCTATATTATATTTGTAAAATAATGCTATAAATGTTGCTCTCATCAAGCAACTCACAATATAGCTACAATATATAATAATAGTCTTCAATAGTTTAAGCTTATACCGCGCTAACATATGGGATACAACTCGATTTTATTTTAAAAACAACATGGTACATAATTAAGTCTATGCGGACGAAGTCGCAGTAACACCTTGTACTAAAAAAAGCAATATTATCAGAATAGCAGAACAATGGCTCGGTTTGATTTCGAGTTCTAATATTTTTGCGAACGTCAAGTAATTTAAATTTTGCGCTAACTGCATTAAAATATATAGTATATATATACAATATAATAATATTTACTTGCAGGGTATACAAAGTACCTGATATTCGTAAATCAATATTACAAACGAATCTATGACACCGTTAGACCTAGTTACTATCAATAACAACGGAAATTATCATTACCCTATAGAAAAAAATATTCAAGTATTAGCGCATCCTTAAAAGGTAACACGGCAGTCATCCGTGTAAAAACTGATATAAGATTATATGATAAGATGGCATACCACATATACTTAGTAAAAGAAAGCAATAGTATCTTAGCATTTCTATTTCGGAATGTTCGTACACAAAACTAATTTTACGGTCAAAAAATTTTTGGAGCTAAAGCTGTATCAAATATGGAAAATATTTGCAACAAGATTTGGGGGTCTAATCGGTAAAACTATATCTACGAGTACATCAGAATATTTGAACTTGAAAAGAATCGCTAGATTTTTGTAATACAAGTAGGTACGTACAGATGGTTAGAATAGTAGGAATATACTGCTTTAAATTGCAAGGCCTCTATTAAAGTGACATTGTGGATTGTAGTATATTAATGTAGAATAAGTATGTGATAATAATTAAACGCGTAAGTTAAATTATTATTACATTACATTAGCCTAACATCCTTTGAACTTAAATTATTGATGACTCCACTTATTTTTAGTTGTAATGTCATGACTTTCTGCCTGAGTTTGAAATATACTCATAAAAATTTGTTCCGAGATCTCTGTGGCTCTTCGCCACAAATAATTGATAGGCAAAACCACAGCTAAGCTGTGGCAGCCCAGCGGTAAGACCATGCGAATCTCTAGAGACAATCGTGAGTTCAAACCCCGGGCAGGCACCAATGAGTTTTACTACGCAAACTTATGTGTCTAATTAATAATTGCAATTTATCACACGCTTCTCGGTGAAGGAAAACATCGTGAGGAGACCTGCATATCTCTAGAATTCTAGCGATATGTGTAACCTACCAATCCGCATTGGAGCAGCGTCGTAGGTCTTACCTCAAATCCTACTCTCCAAATACGGAGAGAAGAGGCCTATGCCCAGCAGTGGGATAGTAACAGACCGTTACTTTACTTTTTTTTAAACCATAGCTCACGTGTTGTATAGCTTTAAATAACTAGTACGTGAGATATGGGTAATTAAATATGTTGTGCGAAATTAACATATTGAAATTAGAATGTACGTGATACTATAATTCCTGTATTTTTTTGCCCCTCGAAAAATCTATAGTAGATAACCTAAGTTTATTTTCTGTTTAAATTATAACGATTTTTTAAACTGTTCTGATTTCTTTTTAATTATTATCGTTTCCTACATGATCGGTCATGTAGTAAACCATCATGTATCACGTATTAAATAAAATAAACCTTCGTTATTCATCACATCATTTCATTGAAACACCTTTGGTTCAATTGCGTACCCATAAACGCGATCTATATTTGGCAATAGTTAATTTTTTTTTTTTTAAGAATTTAGAAATATCTTTAACATATTTATTTTTATATTAATTACAGGGCTCTACTAAAATAATTTTGGGTGTATTTCAGTACGCTATACTTATATTTAAAAGATTTAAAAATTAAAGGAATTGGTATTCACAAGGAACGATTAAATGGCAGTTCAGAGACCAGAGATTCCAGAGGAACTTCAACAACTATATATGCGAGTTTTCATGAACCTCCCACTTGACTTTAATGTTTTCGAAATTAAACATTTATCGTCATATTTCAACCAATTTTCCCTTACATTTAATACACCTAAGCTTCGCCATGAGTCACTCTATCTTTTGATTATCGCGGAAAGACAGAGCGACAGATATATACAGACTCAGCGGGGAACTTTGTTTTATATAATTCAATTGAATTCAACTGTGCCTATTCCGTTTTACCTATTACGTATTAACGTAATTTTAGTGTATAAATCATATCTATCTAAAAACATATTTTTTTTGCTGGCTTCCAAGTTTCTTGCGAGCTCTCCTCGGTGGGAACAGCCAGGATCCAGCAGTAGAGTTGATGATTCAGAAGCACTTGTTTACAAGTTGAATAAAAATATTTTGAAATTGAATTTAAATATCAAAGCAAAATGAATATTTTTAGCATTCCAAAGTTTTTAAATTATCCATATCGTGACAAATAAAAAGCTTAATTTTAATTTTACATTCTATAAAGAGTCATAGAACCATATTATATTAGTCCTGTAGCTAAGTTAACATTTACACTGAGATTACAAGGTACCGTTATATCCACATTGAGAAAGATGATTACAAATTAAAGATTCGGAAAGGAAATAAATGTTTATTGATATAATAATAATATAAGCAATGTAGTTTATTAATATAATATATCAATATTATGTTGATAAAACATTGCTCTATGCATATCTAAATATAGGCGCATAAGATTTATTTATCAACAAAGTATATTTGAAAACTTTCTACACGTGTAATTTTTATATTTATTTATAGACAACATAATGTAGTATATGTACCATTGTGTAAGATGGTGTCATTGAACTCGGCTGATACGAGAAATGATTTCTACGTTGCAACAAATACGATTCGAAAAGAGCGACATGTGTGTGGTTCAATTTAATAACAAGCAATATAACAGAACTAACTACTTTGCTATAATCCGCACGGGTTAAGCGAATGCATGCAAAGCTAATGTGTATGAAGCAGGCAAAATCTACGCACCTTATACATGCAGGAGAAGCCACCACATGCACCTCAAGGCGCCTCCACCAGCAACAACGCACACAAGCAGCACACACACCCACCACCACAATCTCGACGATCGTTTCGCCCCGAAACCGAAGCATCATCAGGAGGATAGGCTCCACGACAAAAATCGTAATGCGCCGCGCTACCCATACGAATCGAATCGAACCGCAAAACTTCGGCCAGTCTGACCTACATATGTACCGTTGTACGGTACAATAAACGGAATAACAAACCACAAAATTCTAATTTTGCAAAACATTTGCTGGAAAGCGATCATAAAGTGCCTAATGACCATTCATTTCATATTCTTCACACTTGTGATAAGGGACTCCGACTTAATACTTTTTGTTTCACGGGGAAGTCGAAACCAGACTGAGCCTCAGCAACGCGCGGCTGGTAGTTACTCATTAAATACAATTATATTTACTCATTAAATACAATTATATTTACTCATTAAATACAATTATAATTATAAGGCCGACTTTGATGAAAATAGACCTTAACTTAGTAATCTCTTTCATAAGCACTTTTACATCTCATTTTTAAATTTCTAAATTGATAACATGGTAAATAATAAAATTATAATACTGATATGCGTCAAAGGTTTTTTTTAAATATTCCAGTCAGTCGTGTAACGCGTATTTTTTCCTGTTACCGAAGGATAATTGGAACATTACTTATGATATTTGCTCGGTGTATGCGAGTAAGTTTTAATTGTAGCAAATTTCATCAATTCTCGAGCTGATTAGCAGTGAAAGCGCAACAGGCATACACGTATTTATTATATTAGTATGGAAACGTGGCACAAGTGATTCTGTAATCTCATCTGATGAACATGATTATATTCATGTTCTACTGTTATGCGTAGAATCTATCCTTATTTTCAGTCCAATATTTTAGTGTTCACTGTTTTTAGAATAGCATTGTTTTATATATTGCTAATTTAAATTTAGATCCCTCTAGATAAAAAAAACGGATACTGAAATGTAACGATTTTACGGAACAAGAACATCTTTCACATACATATATGTTAGACCCCTTTTATATAATGCTACAAAATGCTTTAAACATATAGCGAAATTACTCGTAAGATATTGTTCGATAGTCTTTGGATTCATTGTTTCAATAGAAAAGCTCAGGCGGGGTATGTAGAATGTTGCCAAATTCTCCTTTCTAAATTAGATGATCTATTGCCAAGTGAACAGTATTGCAACATTGATGCCTGCCGTGCTGTGTTTAAATATATTGGGACCAACAAAGAGTTCCCGATTCTGCAAAACACATAGGCACAACACATAAAAAAGGTACAATGCAGGTGCACCAAGAATTACCGACTTTGTGTCTTCTCAAAGGGAAGCATATTAATATATAAAAAAGGAAGATTATAAAAAGATATTTCGTACTTTATAATTATTTTAACATTGAGATCAATGTGGATGAAGTAATGACGTGAAGGTTCAGCGGGCTGTTCCTTGAGTTAGATCCATTTTGAATAACTGAGTCGGTGAGTACTTTAATTATGCAGATACTAAATGAGTTAATAAGAACTCATCGTTCTCCTGCCCTTATCCCACTCTGAGTGGGGTCGGCACAACATGTTACAAATATGTTGTCACGTGATTTGGCTGCGTATTTTACGACCGGCCGCCTGCCTGACTTCAACTTACCTTAGTCATATTTTACGACCCCTCGGTAAGAAATGAGGGTGGTCGATTCTAATCAGCCGGATACCACACGGTACGAGTACATAAGAACTAAGGTTGTGAAAACAATAATGGATTTTTATATTCATCGATTATTTTATATTATAATCGATTTTTTGAACATAAATCGATTTAATTTTTTTTTAATATTATTTTCTAATCGTATCGTATCGTTTCTACCGACTTTATTAGTAAATAAAGTCGGTAAAGAGTACTTTATTCTAATTATTTACACACACACACGCGCGAGCACGCACACACACACACACACACACACCCGCGCGAGAGTGCGTGCGCGCTCTCACAATTCTTATTCGAGACCTACAGTTGCTACGTCTACTTTATTATTATATTTCTTCTTACGTCTAGTTTATTCGCAATACCGCCATCATAAGTATCATATGTTGCTTCGTGGCATAGTATAATATATGCGTACTTGTTTAAACCATTACAAAAAAAAAAAAAAAAATATTTTTTATCAATTTAATTAAAGCTATAGAGTAATTAAACTAATTAAATCCATAAAACGAAATATATAAGCTGTACAAAACTTTGAAACAAGATCTTTAATGATTGGTCTATGTTTAAGGATATCTCTTATATTTAGTGTATTATCTAATATCTATGGGATATCTTATTTTCTCAATGAAAGTTACTTGTCTATGTTACAAAATAGCACAAAATTGTTATTATATGGTTGTAATCTGAAATGCAAATCTTATTTTCTCTATGCATATGAGATTTGAAAAGTGAAAAATTAATGTGTTGAAACATGGGCGGTGGAGACTTGGTAGCTATTTTATTTAACAATTCTTGAAATGAATTAGTTTATATGAGTTTAGTATTGAGAGCATCCAAAGGTATTTTTTTTGATTTCATTATTATGTACAGAATACGAAAAAAGCCTGGCATCCTAATACATTGAAAAATCAAGAACGAGTATGGAAGGCCGAGCAAGCGGCCGCCGAGGAGCAAAAACGGATACTAGAATTACAGCGCGAGCGAGCGCAAGAAAGAGATCGAGAGGAATTAAATAAGCTGGCAAGACAAAACTCTAGTTCAAGTGCGGCAAACAGCGATAATCGTCTATCATGGATGTATGATGTATGTTAGTCAATCAATTATAAAAACATTTATGTAGGCTTTAATGAAACTTTACACTTATGAGTAGTCCAGCGAATACCTCGAATGATGATTTTTTTTAAAGATTTCGGTGCTCAGATAGAATTTTTTATTATTACAGTTATTTTATTAAGGATAGAAGCCATCTGATTCACTAATAATGTTGCCTAATACATTGAGATATAAAAAAACAATTCTGTGTTGTCATATATCTATCTAAAAGGATAATTGATAAAAGCTATTTCAACTTATATATATTAGTTACCTTAATATACTTTTTTTTTTACTGTCTCTAGGTTAAGATTTAGATTTAAGGAACAATGATCACCATTGAAAACCAGCATTGAGGTACTCCTCAACTTAAGCTGAATGGTGTTCCACTTCGTAATGTCACATATCTATATATATATTTATTTTTTATTATTATCTTTCCTGTTGTCAACTTTACTGTGACGTTATTAATAAAAGGTTCTGATTTGATTTGATTTGATTTAATATTACATCTTTCACACAATGTTATTCCAAATGAATATCTTAGAAGTTATTGCAAAATTAAAAATACCATCCATGTGTTATTATTATTTAATAATATTGTTGAATATTTGGAGGATAAGATGAACAGTTAGGGATGGGAATGATTTGGATATAATTAATCTAGATATTTTTTACTACAGAAACCTGATAAGAAGGTGCAACAAGAAGATTATTTGCTGGGTAAAGCCATAGATAAAAACTATGATACAATTGCGAAACCAGAACAAAATGAAATCCCAGCTGTGTCACGTAGAGTGGTTGGTTCCAGTATGATAACCACAGGTGGTGATACACAAGTAGATATAGCAAGAAAGCTTAGAGAAGATCCTTTATTGTTGGTAAAAGAGAGAGAAAGGGCTGCTCGTGCTGCATTGCTGAACAATCCAGTACAAAGAAGAAAACTGGCTGAATTATTAAGAAAAGAGCAGGTAAAACCAGTAATCGCAAATTACATTTTAAAGGACAAATCATTTGTTGATACTAGGTTTGTTTGTTTTTCATGTTAAAAATGTTTTCAAAATATTGGGACATATATCTTTATAAAAAACTAAATAATTTATTGGTTCATTTGAAGCTATTTGATTAAATTTAATGATTAATATAAAAACAATTATAGTTTTGCCATTTATCTTTTTTTAAAATCTCCTTTTTTGCTTTGTGCTCTATTTAGTCCAATATTATATTATTTTGTTCTATGCCAATGCATTTGCAATGAAATGAAATGGAAAATGTTTATTCTGCTATTGACGGCTCACCATTGCCACATGTCATTAATAGGAGTTATAACACACATCACTCATTTTCAGCTGCTGCTCAAGTAACATAACAGAAACCAGCTTATAAAACAAATGTAACGAGAACAATAAAATTAAATATAAAATAGAGATATCAAAATATAAAATTAAAATAAAATAATAAAATTAAACCAGTTGCTTGTTTGTGTTGAAAATATTACATATGAATAAAATAATACATAAAAAAGACAATTAATACATTTAAAGGTTATTTATTTTAGTATGACATTTGTGAGTAAAATAAGATTATATAATTTCCAGGAACAAAAAAATCAAACAAAATCCGATAAGAAAAATAAGAAGAAAGAGAAAGACATAGATTATTTGCTAGCATCAAAATTAAATGCTTTAGGTGGTGAGAAGGGCATGGACATTGCAAAATTACTTGCATCAGATGGTTCATCAGATAGTTCATCAGATGAGGAAAAATCCAAAAAGAAGAAAAAGAAAAAAAAGAAACATAAATCAAAAAAGAATAAACATAAACATAATAGAGATTCTGAGTCACCAGATGAGAGCAAAAAATCAAAATATGATAAATCTCATAAAAAATCATCTAAAAGAACTGAGGCTGATATTGATTTATCAGATCAAAATAAAAAAATGGCGAATAATTTTACTCATGAGACCCAAAGACAATCTTTGTCTATAAAACGAAAATCCGATAGCGATGATAATGATGATAGCAAGTTTGTGCATAAAAGGAAAGCAAGAGATTATTCTCCTTATAGTAAAAACTCGGAAAAACTCCACAGAGATTCAGAAAAAAGTCTTGAACGAAATACAAAAAATAAAGAGATAAAAATGGACAGTAGAACAGATCGGGAAAGACATAGACATGAAAATAAAAGATCAGGACTTAGTGAGGAGGAAAAAAGTAAAAGATTAGCAGCAATGGTTGCTGCAGGGGCTGAACGAGAAGTCGAACGTGGGCGGCGTGTCGCAGAGCAATTGGCAGAAAATGTTGCGGCAGAAAAGTCTACTTCACGTTACTCGTCTCGTAATGAAGCACGCGTCTTACCAGATTCTTTAGAGAGTAGAATCCATTCTAATAGACATTATATACAACGTGATAAACGTCATATGAATGAACATTTTGCTAGACGATAGTTTTAAGTAAAAATTGGTATAATACATTTTTTAACTTTTTTCTTTTGTGTAAATTATGCGTATGAATGACTATGATTATGACATTTAATGCCAGTAATCATTTTGCTAGACGATAGTTTTAAGTAAAAATTGGTATAATAAATTTTTTACCTTTTTTTCTTTTGTGTAAATTATGCGTATGACTATGATTATGACATTTAATGCCAGTAATCATTTTGCTATACGATAGTTTTAAGTAAAAATTGGTATAATAAATTTTTTAACTTTTTTTCTTTTGTGTAAATTATGCGTATGATTATGATTATGACATTTAATGCCAGTAATCATTTTGCTAGACGATAGTTTTAAGTAAAAATTGGTATAATAAATTTTTTACCTTTTTTTCTTTTGTTTAAATTATGCGTATGACTATGATTATGACATTTAATGCTAGTAATCAGCATGCATGGCATGCTGGTTGGTGATCGCAATGCTAACTCTTTTGACACCGATAGCCCACTGTCGGTCTGTAGGATTTAGGTCAGGTTTAGTCATTCTAATGACTATACCTCCGTTAGTCGATCGTCAGAGCCTCGTTTGTTTCTTTGGAGAGTACACTTCAAGGAAGCTGGTTGGGACGAGCTTCTTTCTTACACCCCACTGAGGAAACTGGTTAAGACGATGTTACCGTTGGATTCAGACACTAGATAGTGTTGTGTGCAAGACCTTTGGAGATATCTAGGTCAACAGCGGACGTCTAATGGTTGAAGAGACAGAGAGAGTATTTTATTAATAGACTAAAAAACACACTCCAAAAAAATACACTCCTTTTATATGTTATTTGTTAAGCATTATCTCGTAACAATATTTTTAGGTAACAGTAAAATAAAAACCTTTCGTTGTTATTTCAATTTAAGTATTTATTTATTTCATTTCATTATACATTTATATTTATTTCATTATACGTTTTATAATTAAGTTATTAAATAATAAATATATTTTATGGTACCAAATGAATACTCGAATGCATCTTAATATCAAAAATAGATATTTTAAAAAGGCGATATGTTGAACAATTTAAACTGATATTCTGGGTTTCTCTGTGTAGTTGAAATACTTCTTAGTCAAGCGGTATTTTCTCTCTTACAATCTGCAAAGAGAAAATAAAATTTACTATCAATTCTGTACCCAATGATATATTTTTCAAAATATTGCAACATTCAAGTGCTATTGTATCCCGTAATCGCACTTAATAGAATTTTTAAGAACGTATGCACGTATGGTGCATACTGTTAAACAATTGTACAAATTCGCTTTATCGAGTCTCAGATTAGTTTTTATTTTCAGATTGCTTTTTTTTGTTGAAACTAATTCCTAGTACACATTGTTGTATAAACTTTTTCTATGCATGCAATATGAAGAGTTTGTAATAGCATGTCTATTATTCAATGTTCTTTTATAATGGTGTGGTTTATTACGATCCTCTGTTAAAGACTTGATGGTGTAATTCTGCTTCTTAATTGATGTATTGTAAGTATTACATAGAACAAATGTGTAATAAATAATCAAATACTAATGATAGGAGACAACACAGTCTTAGAAATACCTCCAATATAAAACTTTAACCGGGCCTAAAAACTTATACTCTTAACCGATGTTGAAAACTCGGCATATCCTCAACATCAGTGATTCGATGCTACTATACGAGTTAGCGTTGGCAGTAGACGAAACTAGTATAAGTACTAATAATTAAACTTACTAGAACTAGGTACTGCTCGAAATATGATCCGTTCATGACGGAGTAACAATTATGTAGTGACGAGTTTCTATAAATAACATAAAATAGTAGTTTATGATACTGTTGCATAATAAGGGTTCTTATAACACGAGTGAGGTTTAAAATAACGAGCCGCAGGCGAGTTTTTTTATAGTGTCACGCGAGTGTTATAAGACCAAGTTATGTACAGTATCATACACTACTTTATCTACTCTCAAACTATAATACGTAAAACGTACGTTCCCATTTCATGAACTCGTGGTAACATTTAATATCGTTGCTCCTAGATTTCGTCGGCAACAGGTTCATGTGTGACGCAGCTTTCAGAATATCTGGTGGTGTACAATTACCACTATCCCCGCTCTCAGACATGTTTTTACACAAAAACTTATTTTTTTACAAACAAAACTAAACTTCGTTTAAATATTAAAAATATTTTTTAAATGTCATATATTGGCGCCAAGGCGCAAACATCGATTGCGCATGCGTGTTGCGTCGCCTCGGACCCATTCATTGAAACCTTTTTTTTAAGGTAGAGATTCAACCTCCTTGGTCCAGCTGGAAGTTGTATAGGTGTATCGTTATGATTAAAAAGTTACATTATGATACAGGTGTCCATACATGACCTGTATCGTAATGAAACTTAAATTTTTTATTTTTGTTCTGTACGTAATGTTTCTCATAAGAATTTTGTTTTCAGTTTTATAATCTTTGTATTATAGTATCAGAGTAGATAAACGGAATTATACCACTGGCTAGAATACCGCCCTTTATAGAAGACCGGTAGGTCATATCTCTACACGCAAAATTGAATTTCGTTTCTGAATTACCTCATTTCTGGACAGCATTTTTTTATTTGGTTTTATGGACTGCGTTTTAGAACGTACGGTTTATATACCTCTGCACACATGCCGGCGTATATAGGATCAGTGTCCCATGGACCGCGCTCGGGCAGTGGAAGCGCACGGCGGCGCAACTCTGCAACGAGCTCGCTCACTTCCATGATGGGGATCGGGTCTAGTGTACGCGCCAAACCGGCCAAGTACTCCACGTAGTGTATCCTGTAAGAAGAGAGTAAACACACCTCAATTAGGCCCCGTTTGTAGAGGCCATCTAGCGAGCCGTAGGGACGCGGTGGCGGTCGTAACGCAGCCCGACGTACAAGTGTTTCTAAGTCGTCCACTCCTAAGATCGGCAGCGGGTCTACCTTCCGCCCTCGCACCAGTCGACTCAAATACTCCAAGTAATGGTTCCTGTAAACACATGCCGCACTGACCACTGCATGATTCGCCTATGTACTCAGGTATATTGCAGGCGGCGTCTACCACAACAATAAAGCGACATTTTAGTAGCAACTAGTATATTTTTTTTTATTTATTATTTTATTTAAAGTCCAGAGTTTGGCAGATATTTTGCCTCTATGTATGTATGATTGTCTATAAAACAACTATCCAAAAGTCGTACCAACCGTTCTATAATATGCTCGTTTAGTGCTATTGTGGACCATCCTTCCAAAAAAAAAAGTAATAAATCTATCCTTATCCGCTCATGTAAAATTCAATCTTTTAGTAGTTTGTGAAATTAAATTTTATGATTATTTATTCAATTAGTTAAGTTTGAAATTGTAGGATTGAAATCTACTCAGAGGTTGTATTAAATTATTATCCGTACAGATTTGTCAATTTGCTATTTAGTGATAGCCAATATGAAAGATACAACTTACTTTTGTACAAATTTATCGAAAAGATAGCGTTGATAGCATTTTTGAAAGAAAGCTAGGGGTGAGTGCGTTCGAGAAAATTACATACTTGCAAAGTCCTGCTTGATTTTGATGAACTTCACTGCCGCATATAGTATCTATAAGTCCAGTCGGAGTTTCACGTTGCAATTGTATTGGACACCGACCTGCGGTGCCTTCGGTTGATTCCGTTTCGTACGTTATATTATTCATCTGGAAATATCGAGCGATATTTAAGTCCTTGTTTAATATTTATCCATATATTTTATTTTAATAAATTTTAACGACAATTCACCTGCAAGAGTGTCTGCAGTTCGTGTGGTTCTTTGTCCCTTAGATAAAAGAGACAGTTTCTAGGGTGGTGGGCGTGAAGGCCCAACTTTGAGCAGTACTCGCTTAATCCACAACGAGCGCCCATCATAAAGGGTTTTCCACATCCATAACAGAATTCATATTTACATTGCGTGCATGTAAAATGCATACAGCCGCCCCTGTAAAAATAGGTATTTAGCACCGCAATAGGTTACAAGAAATTTTATCTACCATATGATCTGTCTCTTCTAAATTATCGAAAATGTACATTGCTGTCTAGGATACTGTACGATAATTTTATGGACTGGCCCGTTGGCGCAGTGAATAGTGACCCTGCCTTTAGCTCCACGGGTCGCGGGTTCGATTCCCGCCGAGGGCCGAAATTTTCTATAAGTAATTTGTTGGTTCTTCCAGCGTGGGTGTATATTTGTATTTAAGTATGTGTTTACAATTATATATGTAGTATATCTACCAGTTGTTCGTCACCCATAACACAAAAATTAAGTTATTTACCTTGGGGACGGACAACCGTGTGTGTAAATGTCCCATATATTTATTTATTAATTTTGTATTATATAATAATCAATATTAGAGGTCTTGCAATAAGTTCTAAACGCTTAAATTAAGGAGGCACGCGAAAATTTGCTTAACTTCCTTTTTTTTAATATTTGATTCGTTGTCGCTATCTCTTGCCAAGGTTTCTTTCTTCCTTTTTGTAAGCTAATGTAAGCTCAGTCCATAATGAGGCTATTTTAGGTTGACGCGAATAAATCCGCGAGCAGATCTTGTCTTAAATAATATGAATTTAATATACGAGAAGCTATTACTTGTACAAATTTAATTGAATAGATGTTACAGATACATTAAATAATATTAATTAATTAATCTTTTTTTATATTTATTTCGCACTTATGATTGTATATGAGCGTAAATTTTTTGTACCACAAATGTTGTAACATGGAATAGTGATATATAAATAAACGGGTCACATTGCGACTTGATTTAAGTTACCTTTTTACAAGGTTCGACGTTTCGGCAGAGTTGCATCTGCCGTAGTCACGAACTGATATTGCATGCAAAATAAAACGCTACGTTTTTTTATATAATAAAAAGTATGAATAGCGAAAGTTTAAAATTTACCATGGAATAGTGTGCTACACACCTGGATAAGGAATATTTAAAATGACATCTTGGACAGTCCAGACCATTTTCCCGTAAGTGCTGTTGAACGGCAGCAACGGAGCGCTCTGGATCGTTATCCTCTAGCCACGTAGCGTACTGTTCGCATGTCATACTATCGTGATTGGTGCTCCACTATAAATTGGAAAATTTAAATATAAATTGAGTTTAAAATAACGAAATCAAAACGAAACTAAAGCGCCATTTCTTTGCCAGATATACTGAACAGTTACAGGGTTGGTATTCCTATTATAAATAAATAAATACAACTAATGTGAGGAAGATCAAATTCCGATTGAGACTTCTGAGTATTCATACATAATTTAAACCATGGGGTTCGAGTGACGAAATTTCGAAATCGAAATTGCATATCGCGTTGTCAATTTCACTAATCATTAACTAGAATGTTTCTCATTAAATTTAATTATCTTCGGTTTTTCTTTCACAAGATCTTGTTTGCGAATATTGTAAAAAAATAATCAACAAAAAACATATTCTATAATTATTAATAATTTATGTAGTGCTCTGGATTTCTTTTAAGCAGACTGTATGCCTAGTGTATATTGTCTAGAGTGTCTGGGAAGAAATTGAAATCATAAAAATATACATTTTCACAGACAGTTCTGTGTACTAAATGAAAATACTCTTACCGGTTTCCTGCAACTCGAACAAGTAATTGATTTGCATTCTGGGCATCGTAATTTTTTCTGTTTTGGGTGCACGAAGAATCCAGATGAGCATTCCACACACCAACGAAAATTTGGATCTCTCGCAAGCGTTCTATCACGTAACTGAAAGAGTATTTTTTTAAATTTATAAAACAAACTGTTAGGTAGGAATTGTAACATGGTGAATAAGAATTCACACAAACCTTTCTTTGAAATAGTTCGTGAGTTTCCGTTTCTAATAAGGTTTTAAGCAGTATGTCCATATGAGCGAAATAATCAAGCCAGTCGTCTTCGTGCAGAATTTCTAATTCAGGTTCCTTACAGTATGGACAAACACAGTCCACAATGCTTCGTTCTGTAATTTGTACTGTAAAATAGTGCTTTGCGCATTCACGACAACACCTGTGAGTACAACGTAACATGGAAACCATCTGGAATCGGAAATACCAAGTAAATAATTATGTTGTTTTTCATCTCGGGGAGTTATAATTTTATACACATAATTTACCTCATGTTCAGGGAATTTAGAAGCACAAAGTTCGCAATCCTGGTGTAAGTAGGCAAGTGCAGATGTGAGATCGGAACATTCTAAGGCAGCTAAGAGTGCTGCAGGTGGATCTGTTCCTTGTAATACCAGTTTGACGGCTAGTTGTGCCTGTTCCCAATTTTCTGTTGCACCTTCTGCGAGTAGCATTCTGGCTTGTCTCTGTTTAATAAAAGTTAAGGTTTATTTAAATTCTTTCTAAAAGAACAATTATTACGTACAATTATATTACCTCTGGGGACCCTTCCGGTAGTCGAATTAGAGCTAGATCGATAAGATGGCCGGATACTTGACGCATAGTTATTGGTTGCGGTGGAGATACTTGTACTGGATTATGTTCCAACTCTCTATTAGTATGAATATTCTGCCCTTCTCCATCACTTTCGGTCCATTCGTCTTCTGTACGACATGTCTCGCGGAAGAAATGCTCATTTTTTTCTTTTACTGTTAGCATATTTTGTGTTGATATCTCTTTAGGTTCCTGATTTGGAGGCTGTGGTGCTGGCTTTTTCTGAATTGCCGTTGAAGTCGAAGCTTTGGCTTCTAACGTTTGTTCTTGATCTTTAGTCATTTTACTTGCTTTACTATTGAACAGTCTGCTTTGCAACTGTTTAACAAAACCACTTTGAACATTTCCAAATTTAGTTTTTGGTGGATTGGGAGCAGGATATTGTTTTAAGCTAGGTCTCCGAACCGGCACTTTTGAGGCAATCACTTTAGCTACACTCTTTTCCGTTTTCTGTTTTCCGATTTGTACACTCTTAACAAGTTTGGGGATATTTGATTTGTTCACCGGTACTGGCGTTTTTCGTTTCGATAGTTCTTTGTTTGTTAAATCAGTATCCTCAATTATTTGTAACCTGCTGTTATCGTTAACATCTTGTTTTGTACTACTATGTGAATTAATTGGAGCTTCGTGGTTTTCGTGGTCACTGTATACATCATTATTTGTGAATTCTAGATCCGAATCAGATTTAATAGTATCTTCTTCAAGTTCATCAATATAAATACTCGGAGGTGATATATTTGGGGTCATCTCTGGAGAATTTTTCCTTTTCATCATTTTTAAATGAATACCTTCTATGGATTCATGTGTCATATTGTCTACGTTATTTTGAATTTGACTTTGATCATTAGAAAATAAAGTTGCTTGACTCTCATTTGTATTATCTTTTAAATTAATATGTTGTTCTTCTATAGGTTTTTCGATGTTTTCTATGGATGCAGTGTAGAAATGATGCTTACTTAGAGAAATTAATAGTTTCACCGGAGATACAGGTGTAAATTGAAATGTGCTAATTTCTTGTTTTTCGTAATTTGAAGCATGTTTTTGCTGCGTTAGAATAATATTTGGTTGGGTAATAATATTGTCTTTGGGTTGGTTAATAGATTTATCAACTATTGTTAAATTTGTTGGATACTGTGATTCCTTCTGTTGAATTTGAACTGTATCACTATTAAGCTGCTCATAAATTTCGTCAAAACTATCTACTGCTGCGAATAAATTATTATTCATATCTTGCCTACTTTTATTGTTTTCGGTATGTTTGTTACTTTCAACCTTAAAAGTGCGCTCCTCCTGTAAACTTTTTGCTATAGTATTAAGAATATCAATGTTTGTTTCTTTTAAGTCATCACTTTCATTTTCTACGTGATCCATTGCTTCTTCGAAATTTTCATTGTCCTCAGAACTTGTTCTGTGGACGGATACTCGAATGGATGAGTTAATTATATTTTCTTCACCACTACTAGTAATTTCTTTTTCATCAGATGTTAGTTCTTCTGTTTCAGCTTCGCTACTACTATAACTGGATTCTTTTTCAGAAGATAAATGCGACTCATTAGAACTTTCACCCCCTTCGCTTTGATGTTTGCCTTTATCTTGCAAAGAATTGATATCTAAATGAATTTCGTTTTTCATTTGTTGGATAAGCTTTTGTGTGTTATCAAATATATCATTAAGATTGTTAGATTTGTCTTCGTTTTCAATCTTGGAATTTGGTGTCTGCTTAATCTGAAAATCTTCTTTATTAACAATTATATTATTGTTAGAAATGCTTTCATTATTGCTGATGATGTCATTCACCTGACTTTCATCCTTTATATTTTTGTCATGTATCAAGTCTGCAGATAGTTTATCATTTTTTTCTGATTGATAGTGCTGTAAATTGGGATGCCGGGATAATGATTCGTGAGATATTTTGTTATTATCTATATATACTTTGTTATTCTGTTCTGATATTTCTGGCTTAGCAATGATATCAGTATTCTTGTTTAAAGTAGGTAGCGGACTAAGCCTCGTTAATGCATTATAGGCATCAATAAAATCATTTTCAGATTGGATAAAGTCTTCTAAATTGTGTTTTTTAGTATGAATAGCATCAAGTACCACATCGTTTTTATCTGACTGTGTGAAATTCTTACCCAACAAACCTTTTAAAAGCAATTTTTCATCTATCAGAGGAATACCAGCTTGAATTAGAAGATTTTTTAATTTTTCCGCTATATCATCACTATTATCTTTAGTTGCATTTGTATGTTCTTTGTTAATGGGATATTCTAATTCGTATGCATTTTTGTATTTGATATCTGACGGTAAATACATCCAGTCATCGTCTTGAAATTTATGTGAAGTTACTTCAAATTCATCCGAACTGTCGTCTGCTGAAATGTAAACGTGAATGTTATGATGATATGGTGACTTTTTAGTATGCAATGTTATCGTTTTGTTGGATGCTTTTGATTACCGCGAATGCGGTGTGTACGGCTGGATAGGCCTGCTGGTGGTGCTGCATCATCGTCCACTCCAGTAGGTGAACCCCATACGTGACCACGTAATCTACCTTCACCGATTCCAATGATTTCTGCCTAAAATTGTCAATATGTTTCAATTTTATTTTAATAGCAAACATCAGTTTTAATATCTACATTTGAAAAGCAGTGTCAAACTTAAGTGGGGTTGTCTAGGGAATACATTCATATCATTGTATCAAATGTTTATTTTATAAATATTATAATTTTAATTATACAAGTAAATATAAATATTTGCACCGTTATATCAGAGATATTGTTTATAAAATATTTAATAACTATTACCTGCCGGCGAGATCTTTCGACGCATTCATTGACAGCGGGCCACATGGCTCCCCTATGTTTTGCTAAAGCTGCTCGGGCTTCGAGTTCGCTAACATTAACTCCGGGTGCAAGTCGAGCTGCGGCAGCACGGACACCCGCACAAAGACTGGGCCATCTTTCACTCAACCATGCCAGCGGTGCTACTGGATTTTGTGCCAACGCCGCATGCACTTCAGCGGCACTAAAGCCAAGTCTTTCTGCTTCGCTCATCAAGCGGGCCAGTTCCAATCCTCTTTCGGCGTCTCGACGTGTTCCTACTCCACCAAGCGCTTCTAATGATATTGCGCGATTACCGGATATTAATTCTGGAGATGGGGCCTAGAAACAGTCTTCTATCTAAATTGTCACTTTTCAAGTATACATCCCTAATTTATATTTAAATTCGTACATAGTACTTTAAAGGTTACCTATAAACCTTATGATTTAATCGTTTGAAAATGAGTGGCACTAACTAAAATTATATGTTAACTAGCTGTGCCAACAACGGCTTCGCTCGCGTGGAGTGCAGTGTTCAATTCATTTTCTCGAATTTTCGAAATTTTAAACATAAAAGTAGTTATTGTGAGTGAGAGATAGAGATATGCTATCGCGGACTTTTTTTAGTATTATTATAGATCTACAATTGTTTAGTACATTACTTTAGCGTATCTCTGCTGGTTTACGCAGCGCACGCGAAAGCAAGCAAGTTTTTTTAACAACAATACAATTTACATAATACCGATATGTACTATTTACCTAAACCATCCGGAACTATTGCACTATCTTTCGGTGAAAACCGTACAAAAATCCGTTTAGTATATTTTGAGAAAATCGATTCCATACAGACAGAAAGTTTTATGGGACTTTATTTTATAATAAGTATAGATTAAAGTAATACAGATTGTAAAGATAACTTTCAATATGTTACATTTACCTCTGAACCATATACGCTGGATCGACGACTGGGGCGATTACGACGCAAGTCGAGGTGTGAAGCTCGTCGTGTCAGACGTGCTGCGTTTTTCCGTCGTTCGTTTTCACTCCAGTCGCCACACGGACTGCTATCGCGCGGTTCCCGCCATTCCCATCTGCCACCACTTGTACGCACACTACGTTCACTTTCCTAAAAATGATATGCACTTCGTACTTCAGCATCAATGTTAATAACTTAAAGGGTCAATTTGATTAGCTTCATTAACTAAATTTAAATAATTTATAGAATTAGGCGTTACTTGGCGGAAATCCAGAATACAAAAGTATTAATAAAATTATTTTGATATAATCCACGTTAAAATAAAAAGGAAATATAAATAATGCTAAATGTAGAGTAGACTATTCGTAGGAGATAAACTCTACGATAAAATCACAAAAAAGCTTGCTTTACGATATTTTATGAATCCTTCATGTTTCGGATATGAAAACGAATAGTCTACTATTACTATTATTATTATATTACTATACTATTATATTTACTATTACATATATACATTACTATTATATTTAGTATTACATATATTTTATATTTAAATTATCGTGGATTATAGCAAAATAATTTTATTATTAGTTTTGAACTAAATTTATTATAAATTACAATAAACAATAATAAATAATAATAGCTGTGATAGCCCAGCGGTGAGACCGTGCGACTCTTTCGAGGGGAACACGAGTTCAAACCCGGGCAGGCATCAATGAGTTTGAGTGAAACTCACGTGTCTAATTGATAATTGCAATTTATCACACGCTTTTCGGTGAAGGAAAACATCGTGAGGAAACCTGCATATTTCTAGAGAATTCTGGAGATATGTGAAACCTACCAATCCGCATTGGAGCAGCGTGGTAGGTCTTAGCTCCAACCCTTCTCTCCAGAAACGGAGAGAGGAGGCCTATGCCCAGCAGTGGGATTGTAACAGGCTGCTACTTTACTTTACTTTTACAATAAACAATGCTATTTAACTTAAAAAAAATTCTTGTGCCTTTTAAACAACATAAACGGCATAAAAGATTTGTGAACATTGTTTTATTATTAGATGAACGCTTCAATTACAATGTTCAAAATAAATAGTTCACTTACACGTGTATCGCTAGACAAAGAAAGTCTGCTGTGCGATCTTTCTCGTCGGCTTTCGTCTCGCAAACGACGACGCGGTCGCGACCGTGACACTGATTGAGCACGATCCCAATTGCTGGGAACTTCATAAGTCTGAAAGTGAATTATTCGTGTTAAATTGGAATTAAAACCACTTAAGTTTAAGTAAATATCGATTAAAAAATTTCATGATCTAAGGCAAATGTTTTAAACTAAAAACTTCAAGTATAAGTTTAGTCAGACAAATACTCACTTGTGTTGAAATACTCTGCGGAGGTGGAGACGTTCCAGTATTCGTTCGACTTGATCTAGATAAAGGTCGTTCAATAATTTCGCGAGGTGGCGAGTTTCCAACGAACTTTTTTTGAAAATTTGGCGAGTTGTTTCGGATGGACGGTGCTATTCGCACTGGACTGTCGCGAGGTGGCGAGGGGCCAACAGATACGCTATGTTTTATTGTAGGTTCGCGAATAGGAGCTTCTGGTTTTGGAGATGCTTGTATCCGATCCTGAATTAGGGATTGTACCGTTGCTGAATGTCGTGATGTCGATATTGGTTGCTGATTATTTTGCAACTCTTTTGGAGGTGAAGATCCAACTGCTATGTCGTGACGATGTTTATTTTGAACAGTTTTTTCGTTACTTTGTTCCCTTGTAGGAGTATCTAGTCTGTTTACTGACTTAAGAGCTAGGCTCTCTTCACGAGGTGGAGACGGCCCACAGGCAGTAGATGTACGTTCTTTGAGTAATTTCGCTTTATTCGTTTTAAGATCTAAAATATTTATAATAAAGTTTATTTGAAAAATTCACTATTAAACTAAAACCATAGCTATAATGAAAATAATATGCTATAAGTAACCGAGAAGGATGTCAAGTTTTACGTTTAAAGGCGAAAATTTCGCGTCACAGTGCTTCAAAAACAATCTAAAACAAGTAAAGTAAGATAACCTTTTAAAAAAGCTTTTAACAAGATTTAATGTGCCTATTATAATGTGGAGTTCCCCTGTCTGGCGCCAATTTTGGCAGCAGCATAACTTCAAACTTATCATAAACGTAAAAAAATCATCGAGACTTCAGTATATATAATTTCAACTCAATCTGACCCCGCGAAGGGAGTCAAATTTAACTTGCAATATTTCACATACATACACAAGTTATATAAGAATAAAACTAATACTAATACAGTGAAATAAAGCATTGTGAGTATAATTGCGTACATGCATATTGGCTAGAGAATTTCTTGTATATGTGTAACCTGCTCATACCCATATGGGTGTGGGCTCAATATTTATAATAAAAAAAGAGATTTTTGTCCGATTCCAGGACAGTTATGGACTCTTAACAATTTTTTAAAATTTTAATATAATCATCATATCAGTGGGTTCGGCACAACATGTTACAAACATGTCAGATGATTTGGCTGCGTATTTTACGACCGGCCGCCTGCCAGACGCCTCAACTTACCTTAGTCGTATTTTAAAACCCCTCGGTAAGAAAGAGGGTGGGATATTCTGCTTAACCGTACCACACGGTGGGTCAACTTACATTAGTCGCCTTTTACGACACCTCGGTAAGAAATGATGGTGGTCTATTCTACTCAGCCGAATGCCACACGGCGAGTCGACTTACCTTGGTCGCCTTTTACGACACCTCGGTAAGAAATGAGGGTGGTCTATTCTAATCAGCCGGATACCACACGGCATACAATTTTAATACTAATTATTATTAAAATCTTGAAATACGAGGCTGAATAATTATTTGTACATTCAAGTGAATTAAAAATAAAACACATTTTACCAATTTTTTGTCGACGTTCTTCAGTTGTATTATTCGGTGGTGAAGGCGAAGATTTGTCCGATAGTTTAAGTCTTTGAATTCCGTTATTTATGACATCGATAGAAATAGTTTTCGCTTTAACTGTCGGTGTGCGGCAGCAAACTACACATACTCTAACTCCGGGCTCATTTACGAAAGTACAATGCTCGCATTGCCAAGATGAGTCAGGTGGTGGCGGAGCAGGACCAAGGGAGTTTTCGTCGTCTTTATCAGGAAGGTTTCTTAATGGCCTGTCAATCTCTTTTACAGGGTCACTCTCCATTTCACTTTCAGAATCAGCGTCACTTGAAGGTAATGGTGGAGGGGACGGCGTACGGTGTTTCGATCGTCGGGAAGCTCGAGACCTCACGCTTAATGCAGGAGAGGGAGCACGCGATCCCGCTCGAGATGCTGTTCGTGACACTGTTCGATTGTCCGCTGTAGTAGAAAAAATAGTGCTTTATTATTATAAACTTTAAAGTGTTAGTATAAATTAAAAATAGAAGCAGAAATTGAGATTACAATTTAATTACTTACAGTTTTGTTTTAAATAAAGGTTTGGTTTGAAGCGTTTAACACTCACCTCTTCGATACGGTTGTGGAGTCTGAGAAGGATGAGAATGTGGATGTGGAAGCATACGTGGATTGTGGGTTGCTGTGTGTGGTACACAACAAGTCTGTGGCCAAGGGTTATGGCCAACCCATGTATGGTCTAAATTAGCGCAGCTGCCATATCGCCATGGATTTGATGCACAATGTGGGCAGCCAGCACATCCAGTTGGAGCACCACCTAATTCCATGACGGAGGCTCCACGTCGTAATGGTCGACCCCAGTTTGGAGAAGCGAGGTTCTCCTGAGCCTCCCATGGTTCAATTGGAGCAGGAGCTTGTACCTGTTGTGGATTTTGTAATATTAATGGAAAGATGTTTAAATTTCACCATTGAGTCTTTTCCACTCAAGAACAGGTTATCTTGAAATATTTGTTTGACTGGCCCATTGGTGAAGTGGGTAGACACCCTACCTTGAGCTCCGCGGGTCGTGGGCTCGATTCCCGCCGAGTGCCAACATTTTCTAAAAACAATTTGTCGGTTCTTCGAGCCTGGGTGTGTATTTGTATTTAGGTATGTATTTAAAACTATATATGTAATATATCTACCAGTTGTCCGTCATCCATAACACAAGTATTAAGTTACTTACTTTTGGGATGGACAACCGTGTGTGTAAGTTTCCCATATTTATTATTTATTTATTTGTATTTAAAATAGAAATAGTTTAAATACTATCAGCTATTTTAAGATATGATCGACCGAATTTTGGATACATGTTTAATATAAAATCATATTACATTATAAATAACAATATCGAGCTACGTACAACATTTGGAGGCACATTGAATCCAGGCAGTGATCCACGTGGTCGATTCCAGGATGAAAAATGTCCTAAAGTGTTCGTTTGATCATGACTTGCGACAGGTGCGTTTGAGTGATGAACTGCATTCGGCAAATATGGCATGCTGCCCATATGTGTCGTCATTGGCGGAACTGTTAAGTGTGGATGCTGAACTTGGGGACGTTGTGCGACGAAGTGATTGCTATTGGTTATCGTGGACATAGGATTATGTGTTCCCATAGTCATAGTACCACGACGTTGGTCAGATGTCGGTGGCAGTGGGCTTGCACTTAATCTATCGCCGCTAATCTGTTAAAAAAATTACGACTATATAGTATATTGTGTGACGCTAAAGGAAAGGAAAATAAAACATAATTTGTAATCGTCTTAAATTACGTAAAGTATTAATTTGTTACCTAACTTTTTAAATAAATTTTTGTAACGCCTTAAATAAATAGCATAAAAATTAAATAGCGCCACAAATTATACTAAAGTTTCTTAATGGAATAAAACATATAAGTAAATTAAACAAAGTAACAAATATGTGGTATTAACATATAAATACTACAATAAGCATCTTGGCTTGGTGTTCTGAAGGTAATTTTGTATTTAGATATATGATCAGCTTTAGAACATGTAATCATAGACTTGCAAATAATATAGGACCCTTGGTCTTTATTACTTGCAGTACACTCAGGGTTTACGGCAACATCTCCACTTTAGTTTAAAAAAACTTCACCTTATGTCTTCGCGGCGGCGGAACAGGTGGTGCAGCCTTCGGTGGTAGTGGTGGTCGGTCATCACGCATTTGAGCGTGCGATAGAGCCTGTAGGAAATGATTATTTTTATAATTTTGTATTTTTTAAATTATATTACCCATAAAAATGTCAGAAAGTGCTAATGATATTGCGGTCTACAAATCATAGGGACGTGCCAACAAAAATGTGATTTTTGGTTCTATCTGTTACTTTACTCTACTCTGAAAATTGCTCCCATTATAGAAAAGACGAGTGCAAAATTAAAAAGTGCATAATTAATATGGTATGGACAATGGAAAATCATGTGACCAAACGAGTATTAAATATTAATGTGATTGGATATTCGACTAGAAGGGGCCTTAAATGACATGAATATAAAAGAAGTAGCGCCAGAGTTGTCGGATGATACGAGGGAACAAACATGACAAAATAAAAATGATATCTATAATAAAAGACCGTGACTAATTACCTAATCCCTTTATATATATAAAGAAAACTGTCTTGATCGGATAAAAAAGAAATGTGAGAACATTACATTGGTTTTTAATGTTAGGAGTATTTTACAGCTATTAAAAAGTATAGTTATCTTATAGATTTAAGTTTAAACTGTCAATCTATTGTTATTTACTATTACGTCACTTTGTGTACATAACATAACCAAGGCGGGCATCTAGCCAATATTTTGACGTCGTTAGCATTTATTTAGGACTTAAAATCGCCTCTATAGAGACACGAGAGTTCTTTGTATATCTTCTGAAGTTGGGAAAAACAAAAGAGTTAAAATATTTATTTTAAATGATGTAACAGTTGTTTAACAAATTCTAATAACGTATGCTTCAAAATTTTTAGAGAGCGCCGTAATACATATCGCACATAATTTCCTCTTATCTACACTAATATTATAAAGTCTCTCTAAAAAAAATAATGATAAAATTTGGTTTAATTAAAGCTTATGTGCAGGGCTATCATTAGAATAAAAAAAAATCGTTTTCACTTCAGGAATAGGAAGGAACAGACAAAGTGTGTATAAAGTGTGTGAATTTTAATAAAATTTTCAGTCAATTTTTAGACTGACCGTGATAATTCCATACAGTTTGGTGGCGATCTGAGTATTTTTTGCCTACGAATGCCAATTTTTTTGTGAGCCACAACAACGCGTGTGCCGGACCGCTTAGTAATATCTAAAAGGAAATAGTCATTTACCTGTCGCTGATGGTGTCTCCGTTTCGGATGACGATGGTACATGTCGTCGCACGAGGCGCACAGAGCGCGTCGACCACACTCTGTACAACGCACCCGGGCTCCTCCGCCTCCGCAGAGACCGCATGAGGCATCAACATCAATTGGGTGGCCTGGTATAGAGGTATTAATCATTCTGCCCTTATCCCACACACACACCACCGGCCGCATGCCTGACGGCACCTTACTTTAGTCGTATTTTACGACACTTCTCTAAGAAAGAGATTGGTCTATTCTACTCATCCGGATACCACAACTAGAAAATGTATATCAACGGTATACATTAAAATCTTTGACCAGGTAAAGGGGATTATTAAAAAAATCCTTGTAGTTTTTGCACTTACGAGGTATAAGGTAGTCTGTGGAAGGACGGCAGCATACCCAACTAATAAAATAGAAAGTGCTGTCTTATAACATGTGCTGAACTTCGTAAGGAATATATCATTTAGGTACACGATGATCTTATTTGTACGATTTGTCTTTTATTTATTATTTACAATCAAGTATACGATATAACATCAAATGCAGCCATTTTGTAGAAATGGTAAAGTTAAATCTTGCATATGTTTCCCTATTTTTGAATAAACTTTGCAGAGACCTAAAGTAACTCATGCATACACTTTAAAACATGCCCTGTAACTTTATTTACTATCATAATGTTTTTTGTTCAACGTGAAATGTAGGCGTACCATCAGGAAATAAATATACATATTTTCCTAAAATCATCAGTTTCGGAATAAGTCTCTAATTACCTGTTGGTGGTCGTGGCGGAGGCGGTGGCGGTGGCTGAAGTTTCGCGTTAACATATTGTTCTGAAGGGAACTCTACAACTTCATAGTCTGGTTCTGGTTTCACTATCGGGGCTCGATTGAAGGTTGAACGGATGGACAGCGTCGGCGTACTCGGCACCGCTGAGCGTGGATCTCGACCACGATTTTTCAGCATCTGTACATTAAAAAACATGGCTCGATGCTCAGTAATTTACTAATCCTGAAAATGGTCTTTTTTAAAAGCTTTTATTCAACTTGCCATGTGTGTGAAGATTGGCCCTAGACGAGGGAATTACTTAACGGTTAACAGTAGGGACATGAAATTTTGTTAACTTGACTTGTTACTTTTTATATTTAAAGTAGAAGTTTACGAACAATGCGCGTTGTTAGTAATGCCCTATTGATTTGATGATTCATAAACAACTTTAAAGACACTTAACGGTCGATAGAGGGAACTACGTTTGAGATATCGGTATGTGGCCAAATCAGGAGCGAGCCGTAGAAGAAGCAAAATAACTTATACATAAAGCTCACACTGTCGTGAAGCTGAAGTGGTAATGGGTGGCTCATAATAAGGTGTTGGAGTCGCGACCCCCCACTAGAATGCGTAGAGGTAATTGACCTCCCAATAGGTGAAAAGAGGATCTCAAAATGATTGTAGAGATGATGATGATTCTATATTCAGGCCATGAAAATATTTATGTCATAGATTTATGTAATACATCCATATGTTAAAAAAGAAAGTAGAAAATTGACTGCCTAAGTTATAAACGTTGAATGTTCGAGTAACCACGCCCAAAAAAATGTAGCATTGGTAGAGATTCTATCCTAGCTCGATTATTAAAAATATGATTAGGTATATCAATCAGTACCATATATCAATTTTTGCTTTTTATAGTGGCAATAACTTACAGCCTTATCGTCAAATATTTTACTGCGTTACTAAATTAAAAATTAAAAAAAAAATGTTTTCATTAAATTTTGCTATCGCGTCGACTTCCCTACATGCTGAGAGTCGGGACACTCAACACGGGTCACTTTGGTGCGAACTTTGTAGTGCAATTAACGAGGCCTGTTGAGAGTCTCTCTGAGATAATCCCTTCACAATGGAAATATCACAAACTTTACTGCATTTTTCATATATAATGTTTTTCTATATCAAATATTAAATTACGAATAATTTCTGGCTTAGATAACTATTAGATTTGATCTAAGATTATTAATTCAGCGTCTTTTTATACTATTCTATTTGTGTTTAAATACTTAACCCTAGGCTGCTAATGTCAGTAAAGTAGCACAAACGGCAACACGGTAACAGATAATTTGGGTAATGGTGTCAAAAAATAAGAACAAAGAACATTGTCAAAGCTCAAGTTGACATGTGGCTGAAAATATTTCATAGAATAGTATCAGCAACCTGCCACAGTATCAGCAGCTTATAATCTATACTAATATTATAAATGGGAAAGTTTGTCTGTGTCTGTTACGCTTTCTTAGTTAATCCGATGAATATAGATGAAATTTTTGTATATCTGAAACTTAGAAATCGGGCTAACATCATAATTCTCCTGCCCTCATACCTTTACTGTAGTCGGCATAATATGTTTTTCTGTTCCACTCTCTTTAATTAATAAACTTGGGCGCTATTCTTTTTATATGTATGTCATACACTTCAGACAATCCAACAATCTCTTGGGCCTCCCTCACTTATCCATCCACATTAACATTCAACACATGACTTTCATTTATATACCGGGCTCACATATGAAATAAAAAATCCCTTTTTTATCGGTATCAGGAATAAAACAAAAAAGTATATAAACTTTATATTTTAATACGTAAGTCGACGCCGAATAAGTCGCGAGTAGTACTAGTATTATGATAATCCAAAGTAATATATTTGCGTTTTATTTTATCCAAACATTTTGATGTTCTTTTAGCTTTTTAAATTGTCTATTAAATGATTTCTTAACTATTTAAAGTTATTATTTATGCTTAATAGTAGTTTCCACATTAAACATACGAATAAATTAATTATCTAATGGTAGTCTTGCGATACTGTTTAAATGAACACTGTGATTTATTACGCAAATTTATTGCCACACGTATCATTAAAAGAATTGTTTGATAGTCTAACTTCGTGGATTAACAATTCATTGCCTAATTACTCCTCAAAGTTTGGCTTGATCGGAGTATATAGCATAAAATATGCAGATAAAATTCGCTACAAGTAATGCTGTTTTATTTTTACATATAAAAACGGTCTTTATTGAAAATACTGAAAGCTTTCTATATGTTTTTAAATGTTTCGGATTAGGTGCATAGTTCTAAATTTATTGTATAAAGGGTTTTAAGGCGAAGGTCTATTCATTCAGTTTTTTTGGTTATAATCAGATTATAGTATTTAATCTGTTTTATAGCCGACAATACGAGTAATGCTCGAATAAATGACTACTATTATATTATTTTCTATTATATTCATATATCGTAGCAATAAAGACATATTGACCATAATACTGTTTCTTAACAATTTTTTACTATTTTGGTCTTTAGAAAGTGTAATAGAGTACTTATTTCGCTTATTATTTAGATTTTCACACATTATGGTTTCCTAACATATTTTAATAATAGAATATTATGCGGTGCAAACATAACACCAGCTGCGACCGGGATAGAGCGGGCGTTGCCGCGACGTGAACGCTCGTCGACCCATTTATTCCGCCTCTCATATCCCAAAATATCGAAAGCATTTACATACTTACTATAATATCGGACATCACGAAATTTCCTAACACAATAGATTTCAGTATTATATTTATTACAGTAGATACGCTTTCTGTTATTCTATAATAAGGTTTTGAATAAATGGGTTTATTTATTATTTGTGTTAATGGAAAATAAAATAGTAAACGAAAACACTATAGAGTGAAAGAATACTTGCCTTTCGGTTTTAAATCTGTAACTTATTAAACACTATAAGTAACAACACTTTTGTTTAATGAATTCTCGATATCCGGCATGTTACTGGTATAGTTATTTCAATGTTCCAGTGTCACACTGCACTCGCGTCAGATGTTTCACACCGTCGTACTTGCACGATCACTACAGGCGTCCCCAGAATCCGCCAATCTTGCGCCCTATCCGGATGAAATTGACAGCGCGAAGACGCGTGCGCCGCCATTGCCTCTATTTTTGTCCGTGTTGCCCTGATTCTACTAAAATTACTACGCGCTGCTATTTCCGCACTCAACTCTATGCGGGCGCCAAGCACCTTGCTAATTTGTGAAGAACAAGAGGTCTTTCGTAAACGTATTCGACGCCTTTTGTATGCATATTTTCTTTTGGAAGCTTAGTGGTAAAAATCATTTTCAAAAGTGTATTTATGTACCTATTCAATTGGTAAAATTATATATAACAACATTGTGCCAACCCACCTTAGAGTGGGATAAGGACAGGAGAATAATAATTTAAACTAGCGCCTGGCATATACTACGGGTTATTAAACTATTCTAGTTATAAGCTCTCTATAACTTTTGTCGAGTATACCAGTAAGTTGAAGCCATTGCGATTAGACGAAAATCATAGCCTAAGTAGTAATGGTTGGGCCACATTCTTCCAAGATAATATGCAGTATTTAGACATTCTACCGCTTTAAAGTTATCAAAGATCATTACTATATAGGTAGTCGAGTGATAAAATTGACCTATATTGTATAGCGTCGAACATTATAAATTGTTTTTACCAATCTACCAGAAAGGCAATTAATCGTTTTGGGGGAAGGAATCATGCTCCTAAAGGACAATATCCATAACCAGTAAATGATGACCAACGTATTAAGGTTGACGATAAATCGGATATATTTCATCAACTATGAAAATATGCAACGCCACTTCATACATAAATAACACCGAACATAAACACATATTTATTCTTAACCAAAAATTTTTTTTGTTATGTTTTATTATATTTCTATGGAACATAACTGTTTTATAATTATTTCTTTATTTGAACATGACAATTAACTTCACAATATCTTAGCGACAGACAACGTGTTGTCATAAATCGTTATTACTTAAGCAATGGAGATATTGCATAAATTTAAACAAAATGGATATTTTACAGCCGATTTGTACCATTTACTTGCGAAAAAGAAGTTGGCAGATCCATCGCAAGAGGTATGATAAGATATAATTAAAATTTTACGCTATGCCTAGTTTACAAGAAAAAAGGAGAATTTCAAAAATCCGATTGGGTATATCATTATGTTTATGCGTTCTGTGTCTTTTTGTTAAATTATTTGTGGTGGTTGGCAGTTAGATTTCTGACGTACTATCACTAACTTACTTATTTGTCTTATATAATAACAATTTATCACACGCTTTTCGGTGAAGGATACATCGTGAGGAAACTCTCATATCCCTAGAGAATTCTGGGCATATGCGAAACCAACCAATCCGTATTGGAGCAGCGTAGTTGGTCTTAGCTCCAATCCTATGCCCAGCAGCGTACCCTTGATATGTATAAAAAACCATATGGAATATCTGACAATTTCTTGCCCCATACCGAGCAAAGCGGTACAAGCGAGCAACCGGTAGGCGACTTTCAAAAATAAAACTTGCAACAGGCTGACTTAATTTTGTCGCATTATATCTATAAAGACAAGAAAGATTTTACATTTGATTGTTTACAATTGTAAAATCTTTCTTGTCATTGGATTTTTTTAGATTGTCTGAGCCCTGACCGCTTTTAGAGGAATGTAGTTATATAGTTATGCCTAATTCGCAGGAGCGAATCACTAAATACTCAGTAAGTAACTTTCACCGTCGTATCATTAACTCCTGTTAATGATAAAAAATTGTTTTGTCCTTTCAGATAACACCATCAGATTATGAGAGGGAAATGAAGATGAGTACTATCGAGCGAATACGTAGTCTTAACAGTATTGTAGTAGACAATATCATACACAGTGCAAAAACAAGCAAAGTGGTTTTAGCGTTTTCGCCCCGAATTATTGTGTTCCAGAACTTTAAACCGAACGACAAGATCATAGCAAAGTTTTCTGTGAAAAATATAAGCAAGGTTAAACAATATTATATTAAAAATTTACTAAGCGATACTAGCAGGTGTTGTTTAACAGCTGGAAAGCGATATCCTAATTGCGATGGTTCAAAATCGTACGGGTATCGGCGAGTTTTCTAGTTACTAGTCAAGTTAAAAAAGCTTTTAACTAAATTTCATGTCCCTATTGATACCGTTGAGGAAAGCCCTTTTCTATAGCCAATCTTAGCAGCAGCATCCGGTAATGCTTATCATAAACATGCATTGTCATCCGGACTGAAACAGAATACAAAGTGTCATGTCCCTACTATTAACCGTTGAGCAGTTCCCTCATTTGGAGCTAATCCTGGTAACTGAATCGCAATAAATAAAGAACGGGAAAGTGTAATCTTTCAATCAGAATTTGAGTGTGTGGTTGGTGTCAGCTCCACTTTTTCTTCTTCAGTGCACCCGTGAAATAATATAACATTATTATTATTACTTTTTACTTAATGGCTATTGCAAGGAGATCGAAGTTGTCATTTTTTGTATATATTACTTTATCAATAGTGATGTGAAATAAAAAGCGAAGTTGATTTTTTCCAAATTTAGTAACAAATTTGCATTTGACGACTATTTTGTTTGACACATAGTGTTTCTGTGCAATTATGTTTAGAAACCATAAAGGGATACGTAAGCCAGCTTTCGCCTATCATTAGAAAAGATGACAAGTTGAAATTAGAAATCATCATCCACCTGCCCTTATCTCACTCTAAGTGGGGTCGGCAGAACATGTTATAAACATATTGTTACATGATTTGGCTATGTATTTTACGACCGGCCGCCTGCCTGACGTCAACTTACCTTAGTCGCCTTTTAAGACACCTCGGTAAGAAATGAGGGTGGTCTATTCTACTCAGCCGGATACCACACGGCGGTCAAGATGAAATTAGAAATGTCGACATAAAACTGGAATCAATAAAAATTTTTATATTTTAAAGTATAGCGACGACCGAAAGCGATAGATGGCACCTAAAGTGGACCGCGCTTCTAATCACATAATTCACTCTTCTTAAAGTTTTGATAAAACAATTCATTAATTTCGTTGATAGGGTCCAACGTTCTTAAATATGGTATTTAAAGAGTCATCCTACTTCTCAATCAAGCCGTGTGGTAGTCAATTACTGTCGCGTTTGGCGCCCGGGATCAACGTCGCGTTCGCTGTTACTTTCCAACCGGTTCAATATGAGGACTACACACATCGAGTTACCTTCTATACAGATATCGATCAGTATGTATTGCCCCTAATTGGTGAGTGTCTATTTTTTAATTTATAATTTATTACTCTTTCACAAAGTTATACGAATTTCGTCGATCATTTTAGCATTAATCACGTTATCACAAAGTTTTTTAAAAGGGAATTCCAGTATAAGAGACTATATGTTGCTCCATCTCCTTCATCCACTATAATAATAATAATAATAAATAATAAATATATGGGACACTTACTTACACGGTCCGTCCCCAAAGTAAGAAATTTAATACTTGTGTAATGGGTGACGGACAACTGGTATATATACTATATATATATAATTTTGAAAATATACTTAAATACAAATATACACCCAGGCTTGAAGAACCAACAATTTTTTTATAGAAAATGTTAAGTGGGAATCGAACCCGCGACTCGCGGAGGTGAAGGCCACTACCCACTGCTCCAATGGGCCAGTCTCTATCTCCTAGTCCTATCGAAATCAGTTTAGCCGTTCTGGAGAATATACTGTTAACCTAAACTTCCTAAAATATTGTAGTGCAATATTTTAGGAATGTGTTCTTTCAGTGGAAACCGTACAAAAATTATTTGAGTAGATTTTGAGAACTCTCATATACAGATTGATAGCTTTTGGGGAGTATGTTTTATAATATGTATACATTACGATAATTAAAATTTTTGATCTCTCATAATATGGCCGATATATTCAAGTTTCCTTGCAATACATCACTTTAACTTATTTTAAATTTATGAACTAAGTAAATAAATTTGCGTTCCAATACTAGTTACTCAATAAATTCATAATTTCAGCTATGGGTCCGAGACCTATCTTTGATTTTCCTGACCAAATTGTTGTGCCAAGAATACCACTAAAGATAGAAAATCAAGTAACCGTTTCGGTACATAACGTGGGAATAATATCCGCGGGTTTTACTTTCGACACTAAATGGTTAGTAGGTTACTTCATTGTTTGGTGTAGTATGTAATTTTATTTGGCCGTTAACTTTTTGAGATGATAAATGCCTAATTTACGCTAATACCTCCTAATTGTGCCACTTGATTGGTTTTTTCCTTTGCTAATTTTATTTGCTAATTTTAATTTAATTTAATGTAATCAGACGACAAAATATTTTATTTATTTACCATATCCTAATTTATATACCTAATAATCTCCACCCACTTTTTACAGCCCATTTTCAGTTCAACCTAAATCTGCATATTTGAATCCTAATCAAAAAATTGATCTAAGAGTTGGTTTTAAAACAATGCACCTCGGCGAAACTCAAGGAATAATGAATGTATCTTTTGAAACAGGTTATCAATTATATTTGTTACTAGCTTTGCCAGCGGCTTCGCCCGCGTCGAATTCAGCGTCTCACAATTTTTATCTAGAATTCAAATTTTAAACATAGAAGTAGTTATTGTGAGTTAACCATGTGAAAAAGAGACATGCTATCGTGGACTTTTTCGTAGTATTTTTGTAGATTTATAGTTCTCTAGTACATTATTGGTACGCTGGTTTACGCAGCGCACGCGACTAAAGCTTCCAATAATCAAGTTTTTTAACAACTACGTGATCTCTTAAACACAATTTACATAATACTGATATATACTATTTACCTAAATCATCCGGAAGTATTGCACTATCTTTTGATGAAAACGGTACATAAAACTGTTGAGTAGATTTTGAGAAAATCCATTACATATAGACAGACAGCTTTTTGGGACTTTGCTTTATAATAAGTATAGATTAGCTAAAAAGCTCTTTAGCTTCATCAACCAAAGTTAAAGAGGTAAGAGTGATTTTTAGAATTAAGTAGTTACTTTGCGGAGATCCATATACAAAAGTAATAGTAAAATTATTTTGCTACAATCAGTGATTTATCGCAATAAATTCTAAATAATTTAAATAATTTTACGATTACTTTTGAGGTAAGAGTGCGTTCAAGGGCTTTCTACGTTGTTTTAGGACCTTTTTAGATACTGCGAAGTAAAAAATTCTCAGGAGCTTTCTTTCTTAATTCGGTTTCTAAAGCCTAATTTAATTTTTAACCCCTCGTTCGCACGGGCTTAAAAATTACGTCGCGTTAAAATTCCACAATAGCCGTTATAAGAAGTTTCGTATGGTATATTCAGCTTAACGCCCTCGCTCTAACGACTAAAATGGAACACTGCACGATAAAAACGTCGCGATTTAAATACGCTGTCGTGTAACAGATACCTGGATACCCATTTGTTTCAATTCGGCGTAATTTTTACGCGCGATAAAAATCATCTCGTGCTAACGAGGGGTAATTGTTGTAAGTCATTATTCTTAATTTAATTGAAATTTTAAAATATATCATTAGTCACTAGTATTTTAATTTTTATAACTGTTTATATGAATAGGTGAACTCTTTTCTATAAAGTTGTTTGGATCCACGTACACAGTGAATATAGAGTTAGAGAAGCAAGTGGTAAGATTTCTTGATACATACAACACGATGGTCCGACAGCAAACCTTCAAGATTATCAATAAATCCAATCAAGTTCTCTCCTATATGTGCATGAAAAATGATTGTGTTTATTATGGTAAGGCAAAGTTTTTTTTTAGTTAAAAATAAATATATAAAATTTATTTATTTATTTTTATTTTTAATTTATTTTATTTGGGAAACAAACAATGGTTCTATTACTAAATAAATATTTAAATATAAATATATCATACATCAATAAAGTTTCCACTAAAAAATGATACACAAATGTTAGTAAGTTAAGAGCTTAACTATTTAATGTAATGTTTAATACAGTATTTTTCTTATTTTATTTTTGAAAGAAAATATATTATCGTTGAATATATCAATGTCGTGAAACAAATCATTATACGCCTTACTAGAACGATGTATTACAGTATTTCCAGCATATTTAGTTTTTTTATAGAATTAAGCGTTACTTTGCGGTGATCTATAATACAAAAGTAATTATAAAATTTTGTTATAATCTGCGATAAAGATAATGAAAAAACGGGTAGTCCACTATACATTTAGCACTATATATATTCTCTTTTTACTTTATCGCGGATTATAGCAAAATAAAATAGTATAATATGTTAAATGATTTATCCGTTGGACAATGCGTGGCACTTCACTTAATTATTTATTTCATACTAATGTTGAATTTAGATTTTGAAGACAAAGTGAAGTTGGCAACAGTGTTCTACGATCTAAAAAGAAATGAATCAGCCAAGTCCACCAAATTGGTTTATTATGACGTTCTAAGTAGCGATGAGCACGCAAGAGTTTACACGAGGATTTTTTTAGATGAAATACAGGCTCTCGTTGCGGACAATTCTCTATGTTTTAAAAATACTCATTTTTCTGTTACACCTATTGTGAGTATGATATTTTATACATTCATACTCCATTATATAATGCTGCTAGTCTCGAAACGCTTCGTGGACTTCATTGCTGAAATAAAAATAAGTCTTTACTGTTCTTCAAACTTTTCATAACACGAATCAAAAGTCGTCCATACAACTTTTAGTTTGAGTTAGTTAAAAGGTCTTTTTCCATTCAGATGCGCAAAGAAAACAAAGGTTTTTGTGCATTTATAATATAAGTTTGGTATCCATAATTGATAGAACAATTGTAGAAGTATTGTGTTTTTTATCGTATATAATATCTGCAATTATTGCTATTTATGTATAATACAAGAACTTAATCTGGAATATCTCTCGATCTGTTCCTATTGTTTGGAAATTCATCATTTGCTGTTCCTATTCATCTACATATCTACGTATAGTATACGGCATTTAATAATGCACATCGACGTTTAGAAAGAAACAGCCGGCCAGTTCGGTTTCGAAGAGCGCTGTCACTGTTTCTCAGTATGTGACGTTTTACAGGGGTTCGTCAGTCTGTGCGATAGAGACAATGCTTTATGAAGCCAAATCTAGCCGATTTCTCTCTCTAAGCCTCGATGTGCATTATTTATTGCCGCGTACTATACGTACGGATAACCGTTATCGCTATTATGTTTAACGTTTATTTATTTGTGTTTTCAGAAAGGCAAACTTTGGCCAAATAAAGTAATAGAGTTGACTATAACATTTGCTCCCAAAGAAATAGGTGAATTCGAAGCTACGGTCTATTTAGACGTTGACGGAGTAAACGATCGTCTTCCTTTGAAAATTGTTGGTGCTTCACTACCGCCTTTGATCAATTTGAATTTGGAGACGCTTGATATGGATCGTGTTTACATAAATAAAACTTACAATTACGAAATTGTTGCTACTAACAAAGGTTATTGATTTTCATACTTAATAGTAGTTTCATAACAGTCAGTATTGTTATAGTAAAAGTTTTTGCTAAAAAGTAGGAAATTAACAGCTGGTTACTATCCTTCTATGAGACATAGGCTTCCTGGTTCCGTCTTTTTGGAGAGGAGGGTTGGAACTAAGATCCACCACGCTGCTCTAATTCGGATTGGTAGGTTACACATATATTAGAATTTTCTAGGGTTTAGGGGTTAGGGACAAGTTTGCGATATTTTCCTTCACCGAAAAGCGTATGAAAAATTGCAACTATCTATTAGACACATTCCTTTTTTAAGAAAAACTCATTCATGCTTGACTGGGGCTTGCACCCGAGACCCTCTTGAAAGAATCACACGTTCTCACCGCTGGTCAATCGCGGCTGCTATATTTTTTATTAGCAACAAATAAATACAATTATTGGACTTCTGTTGTACATATTTCATATTAATGATTATACTAGCTGACCGGGTAAACGTTGTCTTGCTTTATAAATTATTTCTACGGATTGTAGTGTAGATAAGAGAAAAATAAAAAAGTCCTCAAAAAAAGAAGAAAAATTTTAGGGGTGGGCAACCCTTATCAGTTATGGTATGGGGTATGAAAAATAGATAGTAGCCGATTCTCTAACTAACACTGTGACACGAGATTTTATATATAAGATGTTATCATTACTTTCAGGTCATATAAATGGTGTGATTGTTTATAAACACTCGCCTCCCCTATTCGGCAGTATCATTACCTGCTCGCCAGAGATGCATTGTTTGCGTCCAGGCGACAAGCAAATGTTCATAATTTCTTTCTGCAACTCTAATCAGGGGCCGTTCTTTGAAGAAATAAATTTCGCTATACGAGAAACTAATGTCATACTCAAGCTGTATTTAAAGTAAATTTTATACCAATTATCTAACCTAATATATTAAAATATAGAACAATGAAACATTTAAACTGTTGAAGATTATTTTATATTATTATAGAATAATAATTATTATTGTAATAGTCATTTGATTAACGCCATTTTTTGTTATATTTTTAAATATTTGTTCCTCTCACCACCCTTGCAACGTCGTAGTGACTAATCAGTCATACTATCAGCCCTCCACTACGCGTCGCCCTGAGCCATGGTCAGGCCTCACAGGAGGATCCTTAGGACCACGTTCCCCGACGCTAGTAGAGCTTCTGCGCTCTACTCTCTGCATTTCGCAATCTCGACGATGCTTCTGCGCTTGCCTGCGTCGCACGGTGACGCTGTAAAAGCCGTTAGGGCTAACAGCACAGAGTCAGTTCGAAAAAAACTATTCGTTTACTTTAATCGATTATTGTAATCGAAATTTTTTTAATTTGTTCCATAAAGATTTTTATAGGTTTTAAAAATTTTCAGATATTTTGTATTTTGAAATCCAAAAATTCCGATTTTTCAAGCCATACTTGAATCTCTTATAATTGTGCCATACTCTCTCATAGTCTTAAAAGTCATAAAGTCATAGTCTTAAAGGCCCAAAAGCCCCCGTTTCCTTAACTTTATATTGTATTTAAATTCTTAATTTAAATATTAGGTCCTTACATATGAAATTGGCGTTTTGTCGTACTGGCCACTTTGATCTCAAATATTACCTTTATGGTTAGGAATTCCAAATTCAAATTCATACAGCTATTTACTCATGCATTTGTGTTTCAAACCCCCTAATTCATTTGTTTTTTCTTCTTTTGTTTTTTTCTTTGTGTCACTCTGTTTACAAAATGGAAAACATGAAATATCGCGTTATTTACGAATATGAGTTCCACCGTGGCACCAGTGCTGCAGAAACGGCTCGAAGGATTAATGATGTGTATGGTGACGGTGTCGCAAAAGAAAACACAGTGCGTTTTTGGTTCCAACGTTTTCGTTCTGGAAATTTCGACCTGCAGAACGAGCCTCGTGGACGGCCGGAGACCAAAGTTGATAATGAAGAATTGAAGGCTATTGTGGAAGCGGATCCATCGCAAACCACGTCCGAGTTAGCTGCAGGCTCCGGTGTTATAATAAAACTATTCTAATCCACTTGAAGCAAATTGGGAAGGTGAAAAAGCTTGAAAGGTGGGTACCTCATGAATTGAGTGAAGCAAACCGACAAACGCGCGTCGACTGCTGCGTTACGTTACTCAACCGGCACAATAATGAAGGAATTTTAAATCGAATCATTACCTGTGATGAAAAGTGGATCCTCTACGATAATCAGAAGCGCTCATCGCAATGACTGAACCTTGGCGAACCAGCCAAATCCTGCCCTAAGCGAAAATTGACTAAAAAAAAGTTGCTCGTAAGTATTTGGTGGACTAGTGCCGGTGTCGTTCACTACGGCTTTCTTAAATCTGGCCAGACGATTACGGCTGATATCTATTGTCAGCAACTGCAAACCATGATGGAAAACCTAGCTGCTAAACAACCGAGGCTGGTCAATCGCTCTAGGCCACTGCTGCTTCAGGACAACGCTAGACCACACACTGCACAACAGACGGCTACCAAATCAGAGGAGCTTCAATTAGAATGTCTTAGACATCCACCGTACTCTCTGGACCTTGCTCCAAAAGATTACCATTTTTTTCGCAACTTGGATAACTACTTGCAAGGAAAAAAATTCAACTCCAATGGGGCAGTCCAAACCGCCTTCAAAGATTTTATTGATTCCCGCCCAAATGGTTTTTTTAGTAAGGGGATCAATGAACTACCTATGAGATGGCAAAAGTGCATACATAGCTATGGTACATACTTTGATTAATTAAATATATTTCATTAAAAAAAAACGACTTTATGTTCCTCCCATAGAAAACGCCAATTTCATATGTAAGGACCTAATATGTGGTCGGGGGTATGTGCATTTCAAGATGTATCGCCAGAGATATGAAATTAATCTAGTGAGAAATATGTTACAAAAGAAATAATACTGAACATGCTTTTACAGCAAAGATTATTTTTCTGAAACATCTATACATGTCAAAAGATTATAAATGTTTTATTTTCAGGGGAGTTGTTATTTATCCTTCGTTGATGTTCAGTATACCTTGTTTAGATTTCGGAAACGTCAGTGTGGGTAAGTTTAATTTTTATTAAAGAAATAATTTTGAACCATCAATAAAAAAGATTATGATTTGCTAAATAAGTGAAAAAGAGTTGATTTTTAACAACATTTAAAATTGTAGTGCCATTAAACGATTTTATGCGTTGAAAAGACATTTAGATATGGCTTGTCGCAAAGAATAGTAAATTATCTGCAAGTTTGATCTTTTAAGACAGAAAAATTATATTCACCATTTTATATTTGTTGTATTCGTTTTTAGATTCTGTAACAAAATTCCGCAATCAATTTTTAGCCTTTTATCCTTTACAGAAATTGAACAACACTATTAAAAAGAGGGGATACAGAAAGCTTACTATACTGTTGAAGATCACTTAGATGATTATAATGTGTGAATATCGACTCTTTGACCCTTTACAAGACAATAATGACTAAATGTAACTAGTAATAAGAATTATATTTTGAAAAGAGCTGACTCTTCTTTGTAGGAATAGCTTTCGGAACCAGCAGTAGAGTTTAGGATTCAAGAGCAATTGTTTAAAAGTTTACTTGATAAAATAATATTTTGAATACATAATATATTTTGAATATCTAATGTCTCCTAAAGATTACATAATTTACATATGTTATATTATATTAAAATATAAATGAACCACAAACTCAATCTAAAAGATAAGAGTATGGAAAATTTAAATCGCCATTTTATATTATAGGATGTATATCTAATATTTTTTTAAGGTCACATAATAATACCAATACTGTTATTGTTATAATGATGTTACAATTGTTCCAGCAAGTGGATTGTTACATTATATCATTTTTAGGTGTCCCAAAAACATTGGAGCTGGATGTTATAAACGAATCGCTAGTCCACGTGGATGCGAATGTAAAAATTTCATCAGACGGCCCGGAAATGCTCAGCCTCACATTAAGAGATTACGCCGTGGCCGACATACCGAAACCACGAGTACCGCAATGGCCAAGGGAATTTTATATCGAGCCTTATAAAATAAACATAGGACCGGAATCGACGATTTCTTTGCGGGTGAACAATTTAGTATTGTGTAATAATATAAAGCTTTAACAAGAACACTACTGAAATCGATACCGAAATAGGTTTCTACGCAGTAGCGCAGCTATCGGAGGGCTAAGCGGGGTGACCCGGGTCGTCCGAGCTCAGGGATGTTCTCGGACTTACTAAATATTATATGATAATTTAGCTCACGTTGGTCATTTAAATAAACCAGAATTCAGGCATGCGTTTTAATAATGGCAACTGTTTGTGCCTAATGGGGACGGCGCCTAATGTATAGACCATATAACATTAGTCTATGAGACTACCTACCTATATATCTACTGATAGATTAATTGATAAATCTTCTCAATTCTTTACTGGAAATACTAAGCACTGGTATAGAAGCATCCGTGATGGTATAAAAACTTGGGACGACCTAGTCAAACATCTAGAAGATTTTACAGACTACAGACTAATAAAAACAATTCTAACAGAATTCTGCAAAGCATAGTAATTAACTATCATGTCTGAATTAATTTCGCGCTTAATAGAGCTTATTTCGGAAACGGAACAAAAAAATATTACTACATAATGTTAGGCGAATGTCTTAGCCTCTACCCTAACTGAAATTGACACAATTTGGGCACAAGTTGGTATTCTAGTTGGGGTTCTAGTTTCTTTTGCCCATTCTTTTTTGGTTACTTAGCTACGCCACTGTATACCCTACATCCTACGTAATGAACTTGTTTTATATTAGTTTAGCATACTGCTAAGGAATAATTTTTTAATGCAAATAATTGTATTCAGTTGTACTAAATCAATTTTAGGTAACGCTTACGGCAAATTTGATACGAGCTAATCAAACCTACCTCGAGTTGGAACTCGACAAGTCAGATAGTCCGCCAATCGTTTTACCAGTGACATTTAATGCTATGGTACCCTTAATAACATCTGCGGCCGATATCAAAATGCGTGCATGCTTTCTAGACTTTGCTTATAAACAGGAGATTAATATAATTTGTAACGATTTCTGGGGATATTTCACATTGCAAGAACCTGAGGTATGAAGTTTATTTTAGAACGAATTTCTGACGGCGTGATGATTGAATGTAGTCATACCTCATGCCCTTTACTACTCGTCGCTCTAAGCCGTGGTCCGGCCTCACAGGAGGAACCCTTGGGGCGGCACTCTCCGCCGAGGATGCGAGCGCAGAAACTCTACAGTTTCTGCGCTCGCATCCTCGGCGTAGCCTATGTTTTTGCCTTCACGCTTGGTGATGCTGTAAACGACATAAGGCTGCGATTTCATTAAGCAGCGATTTGCGACGCGACGAGTAGAGCGACTCCCAATTAAAACGTAAAGCTCTATCGTAACTAATCGACCATTGTAGCCATAAGGCTCGTCGACAGTGTATTTGTTTTAATCGCTCACCAATCTCAGTTCGCGTCGCTGTATTTTTTGGTTTAAATACGAAATAAATTTAGTTTGCCACGTGGTATCCGGCTGAGTAGAATAGACCACCCTCATTTCTTACCGTGCTGTCGTAAAAGGCGACTCAGGTAAGTTGACCCACCGTGTGGTATCCGATTGAGTAGAATAGACCACCCTCTTTCTTACCGAGTAAAATACGTATCGTAAAATAGGATTAAGGTAAGTTGACGTCAGGCCGCCAGCCGGTCGTAAAATACATTGCCAAATCATGTGACAACATGTTTGTAACATATTGTACCAGATGATGATGTATTTGTTCTCAAAGGAAGAAAAGGAACTTTTTACCCTGCACTTTAGTCCGGTATATAAGGTTTATTTATATTAAACTACATGACTATCGCATTGTTGGATTAGCCGTGAAAGTGTAGACAGAAATTCGCATATCTAATATTAGTGTAATTTTTGTTCAAATTAATAATGATAATTAAGTTAATGATGATACATAATAAGTTCTTGTATAGGAGGAATCAATATTGGAAGTAGAGGTGGGCATTAAAGAAGGATTAATCGAACCAAATAGTATAATAAAATTGCCTGTGACTATAAGGACGAGTGTTCTCGGAATTCAGGAATACACTATTAGGTTTGTAAAACATGAAATAATATATATCCTCCTAAATATCGTACGCTAAGTATTAAAGTAACAAATTGCAACAAATCGAAGCGCTCACAAAGCTCGTGAGTTTTAAAGATACCCATAACCTGGGAGAGCAAGAAAACACTAGCTTTTTTAACGGTTGGTAACGTGATTTATAGAAGCAGGCGTTACTTTGCGGAATTCCATATTACAGAAACTATAACAGACTACTTTGCTATAATCCACGTGGGTTAAGCGAATGTATGTAATACTAAGTGAGTGAAGCAAGCGAAATTCACGTACCTTACACATGCAGGACAAGTCAATACAAGTATCCCAAGATGCCTCCACCACCACCAAAATCTCTACGATCGTTTCGCTCCGAAACCGAAGCATCTTCAGGAGGATAGGCAAAAGAAAGTAGCAAAGTAGCAAATTATAGCAATTTAATTAAAATTTAAAATATATAGCAGAGTAGTTCTGTTATAGTTTCTGGTCGGTAAGGTGATGTTATATATGGCATGGAAATACAATGTATCTAACTCAATTAAACCTTAGTTTGAATTCGCCTACATAGATCGGAATTATTTACATGTTTTCACGAATTTTTTTAGATTAAATTTATTTGGAATGTCTAAGGCGCTTGAAGTATGTCATATAACAGGTTGCGGAGTGCGACCTATTGTCACTTGCAACCCGATGGCACTGCACTGGGGACAGGTTAAACTATTGACCAAGACGCAGAAAACCCTTACATTATGCAATGATTCACCTGTCGTTGTCAATTTCAAGGTTTCTTTGGTATGGATATATACATATTTTTTTAGTTATATAAATAAGCAGTTAAAAAGATTGTGAAGACTAAAAGTTTACTAAAGAATATTTGTTTACATTGTAAAAACTATTGTTACTAATGTCGACTGTTTATTCTTGTTTTTGTACAGCTTAACCGCGATGGAAGATGGCAGATAAGTCCAATGGAAGGATTCATAGAGCCAGAATCAGAAACTGATTTGAGTGTCAGTTTGTACCTTATTGATGCTGACAGCTACACAAATAAAGCTATCATTCAGTTGGAAAAAGTTAAGGATATCGTAAGTGATATAAACTTAAAATACATTTATATAGTTGCCTGTACGTAGACTTTTGAATTGTGTTTTACTATTGGTTGAGAGCTTGTTCGCAAATATTTCATAATTTTTATATATTTTTTAATATCTTTCTTGTTTCCGGGCAATTTATTAACCGATATGTGGGTAGAGATTGAAAGCCACTCGTCTATCGGTTTGTTTTGTCACTGTGCGTGAAGGAGTTTCGATAAACCTCGATCCGATCTACCTTATAAGTATTATGAGGTAGATTGGTTAACAAGTAGTATTCGTTATATTTACTCATGGAAAATGTTTTATATTTTTTTTATATTCAAAATTCAAATTCAAAATATTATTTATTCAAGTAAACTTGTAAACAAGTGCTTTTGAATCGTTAACATCTACTCCTGGTTCGGAAAGCTGTTCCTATCGAGAAGAACCAAAAAGAAATTCGGCGGTTGCTCTTTTCAAAGAATTATTCTTTGAAAAGAGCACAGCCGAGTTTCTAATCTAAAAGTAGATTGCGGTATTTTATAATTTATAAGAATATATATAATTCTTATGTACAAAAATTAAATATCCAAAAATGTGAAGCCAATGTAAGAATACCTGTTTCTTTGAACTTCTTCCGCAGGGAATCACGCGAATTTAAATAGTATATAATATTAACATTCTAAACATGTCGAAAAGATGTACAAAAAATCTTTTTGCCTTTAGCTAGTGCCTCTGTCAGCAACTGGCGTTGGTACAAGTATCTTAGTAGGCGAATTCAGAGACAAGGTGATGCTTGGCCGCCACTTCACAAAAATACAGTTAAATTGCAAAGTAGTGATGGAAAACTGTGGCACGCGTATGCATGCTTTAGAGTGGAGTGAGCACTACAAGGCGCCCAAAACAAAGCAGCATAATTCGTAAGAAATTACTTGAATTTGAGTTTTATTCCCTTTTCTTCTATGACATTCATACGTAGCCAAATCGTGAGACAACATGTTTTATACCATATTTTGCCGGCCCCACTTAGAGTGGGATAAGGGCAGGAGGAAAAAGATATATATCAATGGCAATCATGAACGATTAAATTTATAAAATTTATGTTTGTTGTATTTCTATGGTAATATTACGTTTTTCAATTATTTTTCTTAAAGCAATTCCTTCCTTCCAGAGCATTTTTTAATATGGAACCTAGAGTATTTAAAATGGCAGCAGGAGAAAAATTAGAATTGTCTGTAACTGGTTTGTCTTATAAAGTGGCTACAATTAAAGAGATGTGGTACTTAGTGGGTAGTGTGGAAGGCATTAATAAGAAGGAATTGTTACTGGAATGCCAGATTGTAGCCGAGTTTGTTGATCCCAAAATTGAACTTTCGTCTTCTATAGTAGAATTTCAATATGATTATGGCCCTTATAGTGAATTTTATAAATTAACAGGTGCGTTTAGAAAGCATTACTTTTCATTATTTAAGTAAACAAATTTTTAGTATTCATAAATCAATGTTTTTAGATCTGGTGACAATAAAAAATGTTTCAAAATTGCCTTTGGACTTTGAAATAAGCTTAAAACCACCATTTGCAATGGTACAAAAACAGAGTTCCTATAAAGTTTCTCCTGCCGATGACATTTTATGTGGATGCGTATGTTATAACAAAGCTGATATAAATGTAGCAAGTATTGTAAACGAAAACGGACAAGAACGCTCTAGAATTTTTGTAGACTATTTAACTTTAAAACCAGTAGATATTTTAAGGAAAGGTCCTTTGCATTTCTTTCAAGATATAAATAAAATTAAATGGGCATTCAACCTTACACATTTTATAGAAGAACGACTGGAAGATCAAGAAGTAATGAAAATACAAATATTGTTGGACACTACTAAACACACTTCTCTGAAATCCAGAGTTTACTGTGATTTATTGCGTTTAAAATTTAAAGGTCATAAAAATAAGGTAATTAGATATAATCTAGGTATTTATAATTATTATATTTATATATATATTATATAGGCTTGATTCAGGCATTACAGATATTACTATCCTGCAAAAACGAGTAACAACACACACTGACCATACTGAACAGAGTTTTAGGAGATACCATATTCATAAATAGCTCATCAGAAAAACATGAAAATCACACACAACGCCCATCAGATACACAAAACATACTAAATACACATTAAAACTTAACCACTTTATAATCGCCAAACACGACACAATCAACCACTGAATCAAACTCAACTTACATACAATACACACATGCTCATCAAAAAAGGAAGCAACGTAGAAGACGAAACAGAAACACACGTCATAATATAGAAAGAGTATCGATTTTGGGTAGATGAATATCTTTTTTCCTGTGGGTAATGGGACGAGATATTTATTAAAACCGACGCTTGAAGTGTCGAGTATAAAATGTATTATATTTATATGATTAATAAATAAATATTCCGATTTTGTTCACTTTAAAAATATTATTGATTATTTAAAAGCATTAAAAAAATGAATTATATACGTACGTTGTTGGTTAGTACGTAATGTATATGTTTCATGTATACATTTCAGGATGCTATAAAACTTATCGGGAAAATAAATTACCCTAACATTTTGGTATTAACACCAAAAGTGGATTTTCAATATATTTTAAACGGAAGCATTGAAAGTAAAACTATTAGAATCCAAAATGTGACACCGCTTCTCGTATGCTATAGATTTAATTGGAAAAAGTGCGCTATAACGACTTTGAAGAAAGTAAGTGCACACAAAAAATGTTTAATCTGTAAAAAAAATATATAAAGTGTAGTAAGTGAATAATGTTTATTGCTTCGTTAGTAGTGAAATGTTCATACAGTTGATTTATAGAAGCAGGCGTTACTTTGCGGAATTCCATATTACAAGCAATATAGCAGAACTAACTACTTTGCTATAATTCGCACGGGTTAAGCGAATGCATGCAAAGCCAATGTGTATGAAGCAGGCAAAATCTACGCACCTTATACATGCAGGACAAGCCACCACATGCACCCCAAGGCGCAATTCACCAGCAACAACACACTCAAAAGCAGCACACACACCCACCACCACAATCTCGACGATCGTTTCGCCCCGAAACCGAAGTATCATCAGGAGGATAGGCTCCACGTCAAAAATCGTAATGCGCCGCGCTACCCATACAAGCAGTCTTAAATAGTTCAACTCCCACCAATACCCTCCCCTCCGAACACATGTAGCAAAACGGAATTAGATACATTTACTTGCTCGTTAATTAAGTGACCATTGTTATTTTTTATTATCTCAAGTTGCTCTAACGTATTGAGTCGGAGTCCCTTATCACAAGTGTGAAGAATATGAAATGAATGGTCATTAGGCACTTTATGACCGCTCTCCAGCAAATGGTTACACTACAGACACGGTTAAAAACATAATGAAAAATAAACACAAGTCTCAAGTCGCTAAACTTTTGTATGGGGCTATCTTTTAATAAAACTAATTATAAAGCCAGTCGGACTTTGGAAAATTAACAGATCGAGTGGCAAATATATTTAAATCAAAATCAGGTACTAAACTCTCATTTAAAACTAACCAATCGCTTCGTAATTTGTTGTGTAAAAATAAAGATATATTAGATAAGGGTAAAAAATCCGGGGTTTATAAAATAGATTGTCCTGAGTGCAACGGTACATATGTAGGTCAGACTGTCCGAAGTTTGCGGTTCGATTCCGGGAACATATGGCTGCGTTTAGGAATAATAAACCACAAAATTTTAATTTTGCAAAACATTTGCTGGAGAGCGGTCATAAAGTGCCTAATGACCATTCATTTCATATTCTTCACACTTGTGATAAGGGACTCCGACTCAATACGTTAGAGCAACTTGAGATAATAAAAAATAACAATGGTCACTTAATTAATGAGCAAGTAAATGTATCTAATTCCGTTATGCTACATGTGTTCGAAGGGGAGGGTATTGGTGGGAGTTGAACTATTTAAGACTGCTTGTATGGGTAGCGCGGCGCATTACGATTTTTGTCGTGGAGCCTATCCTCCTGATGATGCTTCGGTTTCGGGGCGAAACGATCGTCGAGATTGTGGTAGCGGGTGTGTGTGCTGCTTTTGTGTGCGTTGTTGCTGGTGAATTGCGCCTTGGGGTGCATGTGGTGGCTTGTCCTGCATGTATAAGGTGCGTAGATTTGGCCTGCTTCATACACATTGGCTTTGCATGCATTCGCTTAACCCGTGCGGATTATAGCAAAGTAGTTAGTTCTGTTATATTGCTTGTTCATAGAGTTATTATACTACAGTAGTAAAGCCATAGGTAGGCTTGTAAGTGAGAGTGTCGTAACGAATAATAAAAAAGGAATGAGGTCTCATTTGCTTACTCTTTATTCTTGATGGACATATTTTAGGCTGGCTTGCCTATTCTAGTATAATAACTATAGTATGAAAATGTCACCTACATGGCATAAAGTTTTTATTATATTATCTTGCAGCCTGAGAGCATAAAGATGGATCAAAGCAAGATAAGCTTTTTTAAGTCCTCCGCAACTGAGATTTCAGCTAGTGGTAAGCTGAGACTTTTACGATATATTAATTTATTTAAAAAAAAGTTGTAGCCCCGACTGCGTTCGCGTCAACATTCGTGTTATTGTAAATACCTTCAATTTTGTGTGTACCAGAACCCGTTAAAAAAGCAGGTTTTTTTATTCCGTATGCTAGTTCGGTATATAAGTTTCATTTCTACCATTTCATTTTTCATTTTATTTTATCAATATTGCCCTAGTGAACAAAATGACAAAGTCAACAGCCAGACAGATGGACAGTAGTAATTTATTATTTTCTATGGATGTTTATAAAAAGTTTTTTTATGGTTAATCAGAGGGAGCGGAACTCCATGAAATCCTTGCGTGTCGAACACCAGTCGGTTCTACTATAGGTTTTTCTCTAGAAAACAATGCAAAAAGCGCTATCACATCACCCATCAGAGAAGATCCATTTTATTTATATTCAGTGATCCAAGACGACAACGCAGAAGACTTAGAATTTAATATATGCAGAGTAATGGCAAAGGTATCCCCCATGATAGAGACAGATTATGATACCGAGTTTGAATGGATCTATAAATTTATGAAATTGAGCAAACGCTACGAAACATCGATCAATGATGTAATGGAAGTTATTCCACACTCAGGACTTTTGAAACCGAATGAAGTTCAGTACGTCAATGTTATTTTTAGACCCAAAGTTAATATAAATGTTCGTGCAACGTTAGAATGTGAAGTATTAGGCGGACCGTCAGAGACTATAACAATGACTGGACAAAGTTCAGACCTTTTGTACAAAATAAACACTTATAAAATTAATTTTAAAATACGATCTTTTCATGAAAATGCTACTGAAGTTTTAACTGTGTCAAATATAGCACACCTGCCATTCGAATATAAAACTTACTTAAATGAACCAAAGTTCGAAAATGAACTTTATGGAACTATTCTTGGACTAATACCTACTGCAAAAGTTTTAGAACCAGAAGAACAGACAGAAATACAAATTGAATTAAGACCTGGTGTGATGGGTTACTTTCATAGGACATTTCTTTTGGAAATGGGTCATCTTCCTTTTGTACCTATAGAGGTTATTGGCTGGGGTGTCATACCTCAGGTCTATGTTTCTTTGCCAAGACCTGATATGTTTCAGGTACGTAGTTAAAGGTATACCAAATTGTATTTATCTTAAATATGCGTTATTTTTAATAATTAATTGCGTTTCAGCTCGAACCGGAATTAGGATATAAAGCAATACCAACTTTGACACAAGAATATCTAGAGGCAATCAATGAAATGTTCTCTAGCTGTATACCGGAACACTTAAATTCCCCATTAACAGAAAAATGTTTTGAGGATCCTTACTTAGAAGAGGGTTGGCATATATGTTCGGCTTGGGTAAAATTTTTATTGTCTTATTCATCTTATAGAAGATACATTCCAAAATATACATCTGATTTTGTTTGTATGTCGCTCCAATTTATATGAAAAAAATCTCGATTATCTCTCATATTTTTCAGTTGTGAAGAATGTTTTTATTAATATTACATTTCAGGATGCTTATCCATCTATTATGGATATTGAACTGGCTATAGAAAGAATGTTGGCTGTAAGGCATATAACTGCACGTCCAGACATTTTGAGCTCCTATCAAACGACTTCAAAAATGGGACCTATTCCAGGCTTTAGTACAATACCGTACGTCATAGACTATGGTGTTGTTATCACTGGAAGTACGGTAATGTTTTGTTCTTTCAACACCATTTATAATATATATTGTTTGGTATTCGAAGCTTATAATTTTTCCTTTTAGATACAATGCAGTGTCGATATAATTAACTATGGTCCAATTATTTCCAAGTTACATTTAGCTAAAGGAACCCATATTCCCACTTGGTTAGGGCTCAAATTATGTGGGAAATTGAGTCCTGGAGAAAGTGGAAAACTTGAAGTAACATTTGCGCCAACCTCAAATGATTTTACTGAATTGGAACAAAGCGTTCAAACTTCGTTTAATATAGAGGTAAATTTTGAGACACTGTTTAAGTTCTATTTTTTATATTTCTCTTGATAACATTATATTTTTTAATTTAAGGTTCCTTACGGAGCAACAATACCAATTTATATTAAGGCTCTTTGTGCAGTACCTTATTTGGTATCCAATGTTAAAGAAATAGATTTTGGTTCTGTAAGATGCGGTGATAAAATTGTATATTCAATTCCACTTAAAAATTTGTAAGTACTTAATTGTTTAATTTAAATTAAATTCATTTTTTTGTGTAATTAATAATATATATGTATATTTATTATGTAGAGGAAAACCTACTTGTATTTGGTTTGTCACTTTGAGACTTAAAACCTCAAGTTCCAGTGCCTTAATGGTACTTGACAACGCCGGAAAATATGATCCTGGTGAAGGAGGATGGCTAAGCATTTCTTTTAAACCAACAATAGAGGTACCCAAATTTGATTGAATTTGATGATTGAAATTCAGCTTTATATTAAAGTAATATCTGTTCTAAGTCATGCTAGGCACTAAGTCATATATTTGGAGGTAATATACATTTCACAAATAGTGAAAATTATTTTTGTTTAACAGATGGTGTACGAAGGACTTTTGATTTTTAAATTCCATATGAATCCTAACAGAATGACAATACTAGTGGTTGGAAAAGGAATTTTACCTCAAGTACATATTATTGGACCAAACGTTACTTTTCCACCAACTTTGCCATGGGTCGAAACTACGGATATTTTCTTTGGTCTTACAAACCCGTGTCCTTTCCCCATTGAACTTATCATAGCACATAGTGATAAGTAAGAAGTATCATATTTATAGTATAATTTATTTTCTTGTATTTGTTTATTTATGTGTTGGTGATTACAGGAAGTGGAAGGAGGAAGATGAATTTTATCAATTATTATATAAATATTATAATAAACCTGAAGAAATGTTAGTGCCAGCCATTAAGCCCGGCTCTGGAATGCCAGTTGAAATAATTAATTTCTACGAAAGATTCAAGGAAAGAGTTAGAAAGTAAGTAAGTTTTACATTATTTTGCCTGATTTATAGAAGCAGGCGTTACTTTGCGGAACTCCATGTTACAGAAGCTATAACAGAATTATTTTAAAGGTATTCTGTTATAGCTTCTGTATGATTTTGACTGTTAACTTTTATGCTTTGGACTAGACAAGCCCGAAATCTATAAATATATATAGATATCATCTATTAAATTGAAAAATATTTTCAGATCTAAGGAAGAAGAAATACTGGCTTCCAAGTCAACAGTCAGAGCTTCAGCCTCATCTAAGTAATATTCTATTTATTTATATATCGATGCAATAATATGTTAAGTTCTATATATTGTAATAAATTCTTTGACACCACACAGAAAAGCTAAGAGCCCTAAAAGTCTTCCAAAACCACCGGCGGCTACAAAGGATGCTATTGCTTCAAAGATACATAGAAGCGAAGCTGAAATCGTGGCTGGTTATTATCTGCATTATTTCAAAATCAATTTCAATTTCGTTAATATTACTTTATTATTATTTTTAATGTTTTATTATTAGATGTCATTAAAGAGATGAAGGAAGCTAAAATGGATCCCTTAAAGGAATGTCTTCACGCTTTTGACAATATATCAACAGATGTTGGAACAGAAAGACATTCTAAAGGAATGTTAGTTTTTGTACATGGGTCTCCATGTGAAGGTTGTTTATTTTTAATTTACCAAATTTTTAATTTACCATTTAAAAAAATGCGTGCGAATATGATAATATAAATAAATTTTCAGAAATGCAATGTCAGGAAATAGCCTATTCAATTGGAAAAGCGCTTAATTTGCCAACAATTAATATCGACTTATGCATTGTAGAAGCTTTATGTGTCTGCAATTGCGACGCTAAATCAATAATTATTTGCGCTATTAATGAATTATACGAGGTGTCTCGAAAAAATGCTATAAAAGAAAATGCTGATGAAGATGAGGGAGAAAATGAAGGTACAGTACATATATTGTTCTTTGTATCGATTTTTTTCACACAATGTAAAGTATTTTGTAATATATATTTTTTAGCAAAATCCGAAGAAATGGACGATAAATTTGATGTGATACTGAAAAAGATAGAATATTTAGCAAGTAACAAAAATGTAGGCACGCCGCGTTCTAAAGTTAGCGATAAAAAGAAGAAAAAATCTCCGACATCATCTATTGCTTCACATACAGCCTTAGGAGCGATGGGCTCAGCCACAATGTTCCAAATGGTGATATAATTCACTGTTATTAATATCTGTTTATTTAATTCTTTCTGTTTGAATATAAATATACATCTATAGATTGATTTCAGGATTTAATGCAGGAACTTTTGACTGAATATTTTAAAATGCCCAAATTCGAGAGCGGCTTTATAGTTGACACATTGACAAGTATAGTAATGAAAAGTCCTCCACTAGTCCTTACAACTGTTATTAAATGTAAACACTCTATATGGAATATCCACTTGTTATTATGTCAATCAGATTTTAATAAATGGGCTCGGGCGTACGAGGAAAGTCAAAGAGAAACTGATATAATTGATGAGTAAATAATATATTAAAGTACTTAATTAATTAGATTTATAAATGCCATATTTGAAAAAAAATTACCTTTCAGGAACGTGTGTAATGTTTATAATGAGTTGGAAATTGAAAAAATTGTTCAATCTTTCGATAAAATGGAAAGCGATGAGTATGAAAATTCCAGCCCAGAATTAAAAGCGATATATGTTATTTATGGGTTAGAAGAAAGACGAAGAAGACATTTCGAAAAAGTCGGGTAAGAATCATTATAGTTCATATAAGTTCATATAAACCTAAAACAAGATTTTAATATTATTTCATCACAGATATCCAAAGGACAGTACCACAAAGGACAAAAGTGCCAGAGGTATGAAAGAGCATAAAATTTGCGAAGCATTATTATATTATAACTAATTTTGAAATCAACTTCTTTTTATGCTGTTGCAGATCGTAGCAAATCTATATTAGCCGTTGACAATGAATCCAAAAAGAAAATGAAAAAAGAAGACATGAAAGGTAATAATAATATTAATTTTATTTCTCAATACGCTAACATTTATTGATTGATTTTGTTATGCATACAGCAAAACCTACTAGCGAATACGTTATGATGAATACTAAATACACTGAATATTTAAAGAATACATATGAGAGTCTTGTAAACATAGCCAATAATTGGGTACTAGAACAGAATGATATAGGATGTCCGTTGTATAGTTTCACCGGACAAGTACTAAGCGCGGCACAAAAGAAGACTAAGAAAAAATCTGAGGTCCAAATACAGGTAATAAATTGCAAGTCTGAATAGTTTTGACTTTTGAAGATCTTGCATAGTGAGAGGTGAACATAAAACTACACTGGGAAAGTACAATAGCCTTAAAAAGATTTGTTATAATTTAAATCAACCTTTCTATGATGATAAGCTTGGTGATTAACTAAATTAATGAAATTCAGATAATTAATATTTTGAGTAATTACAGGGTTCTGAAGTAAGTTTCTCACAGAGAGGATTTCCAATGACCATTATAAACTGCCCATGTCTCCGATATAAAGATGCCATTGTAAATATGTTCTCGAATTCGCCACTTGTTCGTGAAGCGCTAGAAGATGAAGAAAAGTGTGATGTTCTTAAGTGTCCGATTCAGAAAAAAGCGTATACTGTGCTACTCCCTAAAACGTTTCCAATAATAAATCACGAAGAGCCCTTGCAATGGCATTATTTAGATGAACTACCGGTATGATGATTCTTAATTATATTATTTATAGCTAATATTGTGGTTTGACTTTATTACCAATTATTTTCTTTTTGGTAGATTAAAAAATGTGAATGTAATCAGTTGAACGATTTGAATTTACTAGATGATACAAATCAAGATAACGTATTAAATATTCTATCGAAATGGCATTGTTTATGTGGCAAAAAGGTACCTTATTCTTCACTTTTAGCTTTATCAACTTATATCAACTCGTCATGCATATATGCATACATAATCTATGTTAATGAGTATACCCATGAGTTCTTATTCTTATTATCAAGTTTAAGTAGTTTAATGGTTTCGTAGAGTGATTATGCTAATTAGAAACTTTGAAGATGTTTTTTCCGATGCTATAAGCTTACAAAAGAAATTATAGCATTCGAAAAAATATCTTCCAATCTTAACTGGAAACATTTTCTGAGCTAGATGCAATTGTACTATGCTTTTAAGGACATGTCATCGTCATTAATTAAGCTTTGTATGGAATATTTTTAGGGTGTTAAAATTTTTTTCGCAGAAGTATGTGTACTTATTTAATCCTTTTGTTCAGGTCACTTCATCTCAAACATCTACTAGTGAAATCCCATTTAATTCTATAGAAAAAATTGCTGTAGAAGCTAGTGAAACAGACGTAACATATCCATTACCTCTAAGGAGTGTTAAATCTATATCAGGTATTTTATATTTTTATAAACTGAGATTTTATTTACCTTTTGGATATACAACTGTAATCTAGTTGCAAATATACCTTTGAATTATCGAGATTTCGTTGAAAATTATTGATTGCTTTTAAAATGTAAATTGCTTTTTAATTGTAATTGGAAAATTGATAGAGAATAGCAGTCGAATAGTGCTACAGCCTGGGGACTTGGTTCGTTGCAAATATACTTTCAGTCCCCAAATTGAGGGTAATTTCAACGTAAGACGGTTCGTCGAAGTTAGTGGCTGGCCTGATTCGAGGACAGACATAATTGTTACTGGAAGATGTGATCTACCGAGGTAGTATGACATAAAATAAAAATTTGCATTTATTTTAAGTTTTTTAAAGTTTATCATTTATCATTATCATTTATCATTTATAACAAAATAATAATATTGAACTGTAATAAAAACATTTCGTAAAGGTTGGATAGTCGTCCGAAGAAAATGTTCGAAAACTTCGTCAGAAGAACTGTGGAAGATAAAGTATATAAAGTTACTTATTTAGATGATCAGAAGCTGTTTGAATTTGGACCAATTTTTGTAGGCAGTAATAGGTAGGAGTTATTATGTAAAACTTTTTTTCAGTTAAGTACCAAGGAAGTTACATATACTAGTAATTATTATGTTATAGTCAAACCTAAACTTATAATACAATAACTTATTTCATTACTGACTTAGTCTGTGATGAGTGAAGATACAAAATTTACGTGTCCTTTAATTAAAGTACCATTTACACGACACTGCACAGTCGCTATATACTATATTTTTTTGAGCCTTTGTAGTCTTAAGTCTTACTAAGTTCGTAATGCCAAGTAGCAAGAATGCCTCTACGTTGACGTAAAAATTCGGAGAAAAATCATAAAATTCGAAAATCAAATATTTTGTAGTATAATGAAATGTTATAGGATATACGAAGAAAAGTACGTGATCGATTTGAGAAATTCCTCCTTGATAACGACAGATATTGAAATTGAGTTTCTAGAAGAAACTTCTGTATTTCAAATTGACAAAACTGTCGTAAAACTAGAGGTAAGAATACTTAAAAATAGAATGGTTTAAATAATATTAATTGTTAATCAATTCGTGGTCTTACCATTGTAACTATTTTGTTTCAACAAAACTTTAAACTAAAGTTTAGACTTGGTATCTAAATTCATTTAGCTTAATAGAAATATTTATATAGGCCCAAAACTTTCTGTACCTACATTTGTTCAGGTTATAAAATATATAAAAATATAATAATTGTTGGTGGTAATTCTCGTTCATAGCCTGGATGTAGAGGGAAGATGTCCGTAGCAGCTGCCCCAACTGAGGTTGGCGTTCACACGAGCATTCTGTTGTTCTGCATTAAAGATAACCCTGAAATAGTTACAGTCACCATAGCATGTAGTGGAGTGGTGCCAATAGTTGAGATACTGCCATTAACCAAAATGATAGGTAATCATTTACTTTAGTTATATGTTTATAAAACGATTTTTTGTAGACTAGAGATATTAAATATATACGGGAAACTTACACACATCATCAAAATCATACTTTCCCGAAGTAGAAGTTGCCGAGTAAGCAACTTAATAATTGTGTTATAGGTGACGGATAACTGGTAAATTTTATATACACAAATAATTTTAAATATATACTTAAATAACCCAGATTTTTTTTATAAAATATTGGCCCTCGGAGTGAATCAAATTCGCGAACCGCGGAGCTAAATGCAGGGTCACTGCCACTTACATTAAGTAGTAGCTAACAGGCCATAATGGGTAGCAAGATTAAAAATATTGTATAGTTAAAATCTGTTATTTTAAGATGGTTAACAGTATACCGTGGTTTTTCAGAATATGGCAAGCATTTACTGTATCGTAGAGAGGATGATAGATTTATTGTTAAAAATGATTCTATACTGCCTGTTAAGTGGAGAATACGCAACGCTAATGATTTTGTGGAAGACTTTATAATAGCCCAAACGACCGGGGTTGTAGCACGAAATGACAATCATGTCGTACCAATAACCTATATAGCGTGTAGAGTGGGAGTGGTATCGAACAAAGCACTAACAATAGATGTAAGTCGTAAAATGTTATTTGATATGCACATTATTTCAATGACTATGCAATAATGGATAAAATGTCTGATGTTGGTGCATAAAACTAAAGGAAAAAAGAAGTACTACTTTACGTAATAATTCCTTTTCACTTTGGAAAATAAAAAAAACTGTCTTATAAAATATGTTTAATTAAAAAGATATCAATATTATACGGATTTAAGAGGCAAATAAAATGATTTCTCACACGGTTTTTTTAACTTAGTATTGCATATCTGGATTTAAAGTCGGAGTATAATTTACAAGATATTTTTTTAAATGTAAATGCCGCAAATTAAGCTGAAAAAATCGTTGCTCTTTTACTTGGTACTTAAACACAATGCATTTTTGTTTTGGTTAAATAAATTTAACCGTATTCAAAATATTATCTTTCTCGCACTTTAAGATATACGATGCGGAAGGCCGTGGAGATCCTATGGTAATCGACACCCTTTTCTTGTCTGCTGAATGTTATGATGTTATGGTGGAATGTGCCTACGAGAACCCAAGTGAAAATTATCTTAACTATGGAAACGTTAAAGTCTATTCTACCGTTGTCCGGGATATGTATTTGCTTAATCGAGGCAGATACAATGTTTACTACAAGTTAGTACAGAAAAATAAATGTGAAATTTATTTTTATCGGGTCTCATTTTATAAAAAATCATTAATTATTTGTCCCTTTCAAGGCTTAAAAAAGTAAAAAACTTCCCGGAACCATCACTATTGAAATCGTTCGAGGCAATACCGGAAAGTGGAGTTATACCGCCATCTTTAAAGTTGGTCTCTATAGAGTTCGAATGCACACCTACCACTTCCATGAACTTGGTAAACGTGCCTGCCTACATTTGCTCTTTATTGGATGGCAGTAAAAACCAAGTGGTCGTTGCTAAATTTCCTGTATGTGTTACGATAGCATCATTTTATAACACGTTAGTACTATTTTTATCTTGTTTTATATTACTAACATTTCTAACATTTCGTCGTTTAATTCTTTTAGTTCTAGTTTTTTTTTAAATATTTACAGCCAGTTATTTATTATGAATATGTATATATTTTTAGTTTTACTTTATTCCCTCTTGGAGAATTAAACTTTCATATTATTCCCGTCGGAAGTGGAGTGTTAAGAGAAGTTATATTAAATAATACAAGTAAATGCCCTGTTACTTTCGAGATTGTTTTACCACTTAAATATCGGCCTGATCCCGAAGATCCACAACCTCAAGCTAAAATCAAAGATAACAAGTAAGTTTTTTTATTTTGACTTAAGATACATAATTACTAAATTTTGAGTTGTCTTATGTTTGCTGTATTTAATTATTTACAGATTAAAGAATTCGCCTTTGAAATGTGGTAACTTTTTCATCATGAACGATGATAATTTGCTTGCCCCTGGTACAAGTAGGACTATTCAAATACAATTTCTAGCGACAGCTGCCACAACATTTGAAGAAACTATACATTTTATAATTAGCGACACTTGCCCCGCCGAAGCTCAAGGAGTTCCTCTTAAGCTCGTTGGAACAGGGGCAATGCCTACATTAGATTTTTGGAATCTGGAGACCACATTTCGAGAACATCTTATCGTCAAGAATTTATGTGAATATAAAGTTCCTGAGGTGTTAGATTGTGGATTTTTATAAACCTTCATTTACTATTTTTATGAATGTTGAAATAAATTTCCTATTTTGTTTTATTTGAGTAATTTGTTAATTGTTTTAAACAATTTATACTATTTTTACAGTCATCTGCTCATTGTGTATTCGTTGAAGATTCAGTTACTCTCCATTTTTTCTCTGTCGCTGTTAATTCAAAGTTTGTGGCTGTTATTGACCTCTATAACAGTGGTTTGGTTGCAAGTGCTTTAACGATGAGACTACACTACCAAAATAATTCAAACCGAGATATTTTTTCACTGGACAAATATCAAACTCACATAGAACCATTATTGCATAAGAATCTCGGAATAATATTTAGCCCTATAGCTCTTGAGGTAATCTAGAATAATTATGAATATCTATGTTTGACATTTGACAATATGACATAAGATGTGACATTTAAAAATTATATTTGAATTTCATGTTTTAGGAATATAGAGCTGTTCTTGAGATAAGGCTGAAATTACTTCAGAATCAGGAACAATCGTTTAAAATATGTTTGATAGGAGAGGGCGTGATACCAAGAATACGACTTATATCTCCTATTCTGAGACATCAGAGAATCGCATTACTTCATTTCCCTGTAACTTGTTTGGGTTCCATTAGTAGTAAAGAGATAAGATTTAAAAATGTGAGTACGGTACAGGCTATTGTAATAGCAGATGTCATACATGCCACAAACGAAGAGAGACCGGTGTTCTGGGTAACTTCTGTCACAAATATTGACAGAATGATTATGGTGGAAAACAATGGTACGTCAAGATTCTTTTTTACTCTTTTCATGAAAGATAATCTTTAGCCAGACCGAGTGTTAGTTTTCACGCCATTCAGAATCTAGTCAGACTCATTTCCAACATTTGGTAAATCATCAATCTACACTGTACAAAGATATGTGCCTAGAATATGGCCCACCATTCTTATACGACTTTCATTTATCTAACCAATAATAATAATAAAAAATGTACTTTTGTCGAGTTGCTCGTTTATGAGAGCAGTATGCAACACCTTCGCGAGTATTACAATCCTAAGCAAAGTAAAGTACAGCCCAGCCCGTGTATTTTGTTTTTATATTTGTCTAGGTTCGTGGTCAAATCACTCAATTATGTTTATACCATTTTTTTTTTTTTTTTTATGCGATAAGGCTAGCGCCTGGCTGCTATCTCGCCTGATGGTGAGCGAAAGATGCAGCCTAAGATGAACTGCGCTTGCCAAGTAGGTGCCTATTCACTCGTCTTTTGAAACTATGCAAATCGTAAGAATCCGGGAAGATAGAGTATAGAGTATAGATAGAGTATAGCTATAAGTATTTATTTTTTCTGAAGTATGTCAAATTATAATTATTAATATAACTGAAATATCTTAAAAGTTATAGAATTTATTGTTTTATATGTATTGTAAAAGCTGATATTTTCAGACGATAATATCAACATAACCATTAAGGTAGTTGTGAAACCGGGTGAAATAGCAACAATAATTGTTAACTATAATCCAATTAGGAGAGGAAGGACATCTTGTGACGTGAAATTAACGATTTCCCAAAACCCATACGAATATTTTACGGTACATAATGTTTTTTACATTGAGTCTTCGGTATAATCGATTGTAAGTTGTAGTACAAGAAATGAAAAAGTGAAATAACTGTTCCACCGCTGGCTAAAATACTCCATTGAAGAGCTATATAAACGCCGCTAGTCTAATGCATGTTGACAGGTGACATGAAATGCAGAAGTCCAATACGCTTATGTTATTTTTACCACGATTTTTCCGTTTACGTAAAGTGCATATCATTCATCATCATTATTCTCCTGTCCTTATCCCACTCCATGTGAGGTCGAGACAACATGCTACAAACATGTTGTAATATGATTTGGCTACGTATTTTACGACGGGCCGCCTGCCTGACGTCAACTAACCTTAGTCGCCTTTTACGACACCTCGGTAAGAAATGCATAGAATAGACCTCCCTGGTCTATTCTATTCATTTCCACACGGCACGTTTACGTAAAGTGCATAGTGAATTTTAAATGTAGATGATTTTTTTTTATAAAGATGGATAGATGGATGTCAAGGTTTGTGCCCGTGAGTGCTCAAGGTTTATGTGCTTTTAGCATAGCGTCATCATTTTTTATTAATAAAAAATAAAACACCAGAACTTGATATTGTTTGATAAATTAAAAAAAAAGTATTAAAAGATTTATGTGCGCTATTCGAATACATAATTTAGCTATTACAAAGTTTCATGATTTCCATTAATTTCGTTAAAAAAATAGTTAAATTTATTCTTTAAAATGTTATTTTCATACTCATACGAGACACTAAAAAAATGACACTATTGAATGATATTAACGTTGCCTCGTTTCAGACATTGCTATTTGGGTGAGCTCGTTGAACTCTTAACCACAGACAATGATTTGTTTTTTAATTAATTTACTAAGAAGTGTTGTTCAGTAGTCATAACTTGATTCTGTATTGTGTTTTAAATTAGAGATATGATCAATAACAAGACAATAACAAATAACAAGAAAAATAAATATCTATATCATATTATGTAAATCATAGAAGGGGAGTCCTGTGAGCGCCAGTGTTCAACAAAGAATAAGAGAACCATACTTATCTTCATCTAATCACATAAGAAAAAAAAGAGAGACAGATAGTTAGCCGAGTATACTTACTTACTCTAGTATAAAAAAAAAGTAAAAACTTACTCTATTAGAATACTCTAGTGTAATAATATATGTGTATTTAATTTGCTAATTTGTTTAGGTGCTATGCGAGGCTGAAGCATTTATGGAAGATGTTATCTTGATTGGATTAGAGATGCTGTCCATGGATATCGATTTAGAAGCGTTTAAAAATTCAGCAGAAGGGTAATGCATATGATTGTTTTATATGAAAATGTAAAAATACGCTTTTTATCATTTGCGTTTTTGGATTTTTTTTTAATTGTCTCATTTAATGTTTTCAATAATTATATCAATATATAATGAGTATTTAATTTAATTCATTTAATAAATTTATAAACATCTTTATATTTAAGCAAAAATTCATTAATATTAAAAAAAATTGATATTATCTTATAAACTACCTAGATTGTCACAAATATGTATTTTATTCAATTTACATAAAACCGTTATATACTATAAACCTAAAACTGTCTGCTAGTAAAATCCGTACAAAGATCCGTCCGGTAGATTTTGAGAAAATCAACCACATACAGACACATAATATATACAGACACAACATAAAGAGTATAGATAGATTTAAAGTAGTTAGACACATAAGGTTTAAATTGGTTATTGGATAAAGCCGTAGATAGGTTCATAGTTAGATTCCCTTAAATAATGTCAAATCTCGCTATATTTGGTGGATAAGCATAAAACGAACATGAATTTTTCCTTCTGTTTTAATTTCTATTTTTTTTTATAAAATTATAAGTATTAGTTATATTAATCATATAACTTTTGTCTATAAGAACATTGTCTACTATATCGACGGTCGATAGTAGAAAAAAAAGTAAAAGTGCGCCAGTAGATAAGAAGAAATCAAAACAGATAGAGGGGAAAAAGGGGAAGAGGATGTCGCAAGCGTCAGTAAAAGCGAGTGATACCAGCATGGAGCATTCCGTTCTCAAATATGTTTTGAATTTTGGTAACTAATTTGTTTTTTATGAAAATGCTATATTAGTTAGCAAAAATCGAGAACCTATAGTTTTTTTTAAATATTAGTTGACATGTTTTTAAATTCGGTTTACTATTTTAATAATATAGGAGTACACTTACTTTTTACTTATTGGTAATATATTTCGGAAACAATAAGAAACAAAAAGGATTTATATTTATTATAAGGAAGGATTTATATTTTACAGTAAATCGAGTTTTTTTAATTTTCTAATGTATACCGCTTACCTGATTGGCCCCTTAGCGTAACTACCCAATGAGCAATGAAAACATCGTGAGCCAACCTGCACATTCTGGGAAGGCAATTTTGGGGTTATGTGTGGGGACTGGCCCGTTGGCGCTGTGGGTAATGATGGCCCTTTGATTGATGATTGGCCCTGCCTTCAGCTCCGCGGGTCGCGTGTTCGATTCCTGCCGAGGGCCAACATTTTCTAAATACAATTTTTTGGTCGAGTCGGGGTGTATATATGTATTTACCTGTTGTCTGTCACTCATAACACAGGTATCAAGTTACTTACTTTAGGGACGGGCGACCGTGAAGTGTCCCGTATATAAAAACTTCCAATTTTTTTTGGTTACAATCTTCTTCTGTCAATAATTGACACAACAAAAAGAACAAGCGATACTGTTCCATCCTACCACACGTCTTTCTATGACCAAGGGATAGAATATAAGTAGAGATGTTTATTTCGGATGTAGACACGAATACCTTCCTCTAACTGTCGATGTATCCATAAAGTTCGATCATAGTCTCGAGATAGATATTGTTGAGTTACCTGAAATTTGATATAGAAAACATTTTGTATTAGAAATTAACTTATTGGTAACATTTTGAGCTAATAAAGACTAGTGTTATGAAATTATTCTTGCCATACATTTGAATAATGAAATAAAAACATGATTTAAAAATTATAATATGAAGCGTTAAGATGTTAAATAAAAATCCCTTGAATAATTTTAGGTGGATGTGAATTGTGCATTATGCATAAAAAATCTATAATTATGGTTAATAATTCTGAAAAAGTTTATAAGTTCAAATGGGGAAATGTTGAACACTTATTAGTGAAACCGTCCATCGGTTACATATCGCCTGGAGAAGAGAAAGATATTGAAATCACTTTCTTCTGTGTACAGCCAGTAACCATTAAAAAGGTAAATATATATTATTTATTTACAACTATATTATTTCCTTAAATACATACAATGTTACATTAAAATGTTTTACAATAATAATTTTTACATTTGTTTTTACATTTACACAATTTGAATACAAATAATTTTTGAGTTTAAAGTTACAATTACTAAAAATATATTTTTAATTAATGTTTTAATGTCATAATTTCCAATTATAATTATATTAAGGAACTCTCTCGAGTACAGGCCTTCTCCAAATGTCCTCGTGTCTCTGTCAGAAGCTGTAGACATCCACTGGTATCGTGCCCTTTGCACTCTCTGCCCATCTTTCAAAATCTATACTTCTATACTTATTATAAAACAAAGTCCCAAAAAGCTGTCTGTCGATTTTTTCAAAATCTACTGATCGGATTTTTGTACGGTTTTCACCAAAAGATAGAGCAATGCCCCCGAATAGTTTAGGTAAATAGTACATATTGGTATTATGTAAATTGTGATCAAGAGATCGAGCAGATGTTAAAAACTTGCTTGCTGGAAGCTTAGTCGCGTCAGCTGCGTAAACCAGCAGAGACACACTTAAGAAATGTACTAGATAATTGTAGATCTATAAAAATACTACAAAAAAGTTCCCGATAGAATGTCTCTATCTCTTATGGTTAACTCACGATAACTACTTTTAAGTTTAAAATTTGAATAATAGAAAAAAATTGTGAAAGGCCTATGCGGGTGAAGCCGCTGGCAGAGCTAGTATATATTAAAGCGAAAAATAATAATGTAATATTCTTCTGCCATCTGATTTTTGCTTCTGTAAGGGTTTCGTCAATAAATTTGGTGTAATTTTTATATGAAATAGATGAATTTGTTTTTTGTTATAGGAGTTTTTAGACTTAACGTTGACGGCAATAAATGATGATTTCTTTACGTTGGATATAAAGGCGATGACTTGGGATAATAGACAAACTATCACCGTCTTCGATCACAACATGTATAAATTTTGTTTATTTACGTAATAAGTAGTACGTACATATACGAAGTCTCAGAATGCAAGTATATATATTAGAATCTCTATGTGAATTCGTCTGCGTAGACTTTAATACCGAAAAAAATGCACAAAGCCTATGTCATTCTTAAGTTCTTTAACTATCCATATCCCAAAAAAAAACCACATCGATCCGTTGCTCTTTTCGAACGTGAAAGAAGTAAAGAACAAAGAAACTTAGGTAAATATTGTTACGTACAGGGATTTTTTAGGATTTGGATGAAAATACCTGGTGACTCATTAAACTTAAGACACTTTATTCAACTTTTTATTACAAATTTACTACTTACAGTCTCTACACTGTCCGTTGTCCAATAAGAATGCCGAGGTCACTAATAATTCACTTTTATTTTCACTTGTTTATTCGCTGTTGATCGCTATTCGCAAACTGAACGTCGAGGCGCACGATACGTCCGCTTATATATCGAACGAACCGATGACGACAATGTTTGCGAACGTTCGTGAGTTCTAGTGGGGGAATAGCGAACACGATTCGTAAAGAACCCGAATGTTCCAGAGAATCAGCGTCGAGTGAATTTGAACTCTATGACATGGAGTTTACGAACTCTTTTTGCATTGTTCGTAAATTCCCCCCTTTTAATTTGAATTCTATGACATATGCATTAAGAACTCTTTTCGCATATTCGTAATAATATTAAATAAAATAAAATCGTTATTGATTATTATTTAATGCGTCATACATTTTCTAAGATAGTTTTGCACGCTTTACTTTTTGAACTTTTACCAATAAATAACGAAGTTTGAAGCAAGATTTGGATTAATTTAATTGAGTAATGAATATAGTAAAAATGATGTTTTACAGAGATGTCGATTTCAATGAAAGGTACGACACTGTTATGAATGAACAAAATGTGGATACAATATCCGAAAATACACCTGATGTGATCAATATGATTATAGTTTACTCGGCTATGACAGAATATACTAAATATGTATGCAACATGGAACAAGAAATCAAATTACAGGACACGTTTATCTATCAAGTATGAATTGTTATTAAAATTGGATACCGCAAGTGACGTAGCTAAACAGAGTGCTTCCCCGAAACCTAGTAAAATGCGCCCTACGAATTGGATATTTACTTACTATATTAACTATTTAATTAAGTGTGTGTGTGTGTGTAGTTACTTTTATTGTTAGATCACTCAATTAAAAAATAACTTCGATCCAGGTAAAAAGCTATATGTTTAACGCGATGCGGACGAGAGTTATAAGTTCGCATTACTGTCAGAGTTAATATTTCGCAAACTTACATAAGAATTAGCTCATTCATAAAATATATTTTACAAATGCTCTGGATTTCAGATAAGAGACTTTAAATTTAAAGTAGAAAATACTGGAAAAGTACCTATGAAAATTATATGGAGCTTTATTATAGACGACGAATATCCCGCCCGAACAGATAAGTATAGTGAGAAAGAGGTAAGTTTAAAAATCACAAGTTAACGAAAATCAATAAAACTAATAGAATTTTATTTTAATTTTTTTAGCATCCCAAAGAAATTAATGAAGCCGAAAGTTTCATTGATTCTGAATATAATCAAAATCAAGAACACGAGATTTGTCAACGGGCGGAAGATCGCGGTATACACATATTACCTTATTTTCTTATTTCATATAGCTACTCCTCTACCTTGTACAAGATAGTAATGACCAAATGTTATAAGAATTATATTTGAAAAGAGCAACCACCGAGTTTCTTGCTGGCTCTTCTCGGTCCGAACCAGCAGTAGAGTTGACTATTCAAAAGCACTTGTTTGTAAGTTTACTTAAATAAAGAATATTCTGAATTTTAAATGACAATGGCCGAAGAATATTTATGACTAAATATGATTAATGTGGCGGTCGAGCGATCATAAGTGATGGCGCTGGCTGTCTATTGACAACAACAATATTTAATTACGTGCACTTGTTACAGATCAAAGTAAAATAACATTATTCAGCGGTAGCCCGGGAAGAGAAAGTGTTGACACGTGGTTTGAAGTCGATCTGCCTTTTGTTATAGAACCTGCGAAGGAATGTTTAAAACCTAGCGAAAGTCGCGAATTTAAAGTTACCTTCGCTCCTCTAGAGGCATTTTTGTTTAATGTTAGATTAAAAAGTACTATAGGTAAAAATTATAATGTTTCTTTTGTTAAAATAGCTAAATTGTTTCAAATAGATATTGAATGTGAATATATTATTTAATATTGAATAAAATGTAATGATAATATGAAAATAATCCTTCGAAAATAAATAATACTTTCATTACTTTTGTATTATGGACCTCCGCAAAGTAACGCTTAATTCGATAATTTTTTTAAATTGATTCTTAGTGTTAGCGAAAAATGTTCTATAAATTGTTTATTGAAAAATTTTCCATTAATATAGTGTTTTTTAGTGACTGACCCACCGTTGACTGTGCGACCCTTTCGAGAGGTCATGAGTTCAAACCCCGTCATCTTCATTGAGTTTTTCTGTTAAAATTTGTGACTAATTGATAATTGCTCATACGCTTTTCGGAGATAGAAAACATCGTGAGCAAACCTACACATTCTGGGAAGGCAATTTTGGGGTTATGTGTAACCTGCCAATGTAACGCTCTCAGAAAACGGAGACCGGAGGCTTATATTCGGCAGTAAAGTAGCAGCATTCAGGATAGTAAAAGGACGTTACTTTGTAGTTATGTGATTTATAACTCAACGATAAAAAATATTAGCGCTTTGTTATAATTACACTAATGATTTTAGACAATCTGGATCCATATGATCAGAATATATCCTGTAAAATATTGGCCAAATCTTTGGTTCCGTATGTACACCTTGATATAGAAGAGAGTGATTATTTGACATCTGGCAGAAGAAAAGTAACTGGAGTAGCATTGCCCGCACATACGACAGTGTTGGAATTCAATGTTCTAGGATCTGGCTGTTACAAAAAGTAAGTAAAAGCTTATTTATTTCTTTCTTTATTGTACATACATAATGTTACAAAAAAATAGCACATGTACAAAAGCGCTTTTATCTCTTAAAGATATTTCTTCCACTCAACCTTTGAGTAGCAGAAGTAAAAAGCGAAATAAGGGTTATACAGAAAGAAAGAAAAGAAAAATAACGAACAACTATGTACCCAGATGAATATTTGCATTCGAGATAACACAAAAGATTAAAAAAAATTACGTAATCCATTCTAATATTATAAATGCGGAAGTCTTTTTGTCTGTTTGTGTGTTACACTTTCATGGCTAATCTTTATGAACTGGTCCAATATTTATGAAACTTTACACAGTTATAGCTTATATACCGGCGTATATAGAAAAAAAATTATCTTCTTCTTGTATTATTATTATCACTCGTACTATCATTTGGGAACAGGGAAAAACACATTGTATTGTTGAGTGTAATTAAAAGCTTAAGTTAGTGCTAACGAAGTCGCGGGTATCATTATTTGAATATAAATATGTTTTATAATTAGACCTGCAGGCCTACCATGAACTCTTATTGCGACTCAATTGAAGACGTAAACGACGATCGCGAACCGCTTTATTTTCGTACCATGAAGTGTGAATTGCTTATTGCTATAGTTCATATAACGATAACCTTTAAAAGGATATCGTTATATGAACTATAGATAACTCTATCTCTTTTAAAAGGATGTCGTTATATGAACTATAGATAACTCTGTCTCTTTTAAAAGGATATCGTTATATGAACTATAGATAACTCTGTCTCTTTTAAAAGGATATCGTTATATGAACTATAGATAACTCTGTCTCTTTTAAAAGGATATCGTTATATGAACTATAGATAACTCTGTCTCTTTTAAAAGGATATCGTTATATGAACTATAGATAACTCTGTCTCTTTTACTCACATGTTCTTAGGATGAATTCCGAACGCTCATTCAAACTCGAAGACTTAAAGTGTGCGTCTTTAAGACGTCATGGTATGAAAAAGCAAAACAATTTCGTTTACGTCTTCAATTGAGTCGTAATAAGAGTTCATGGTAGGCCTGCTGTATTAATCTTTTAAGGTCATTTAATGTAATCAACCCAACATGTGAGGGTTACGAATTTATATTCGAGATGGTTCTTTCTGATAAGACGGAACTCATCCCTATGCATTGCAATATGCTTAAAGGATACGTAGAGGGTGGTACCTCTACGGAAGTGGTCTTCACATTCTCGCCAACAGCACCTGGGGTATGTCAAATAAACTAAGTTACAATCTCAAGACATATATATAGTTATTATTTTAGAATATTACATTACAATTGCTTTCGAGTCGGTTTATTGGGATGTAATTCATTTATCGTTTAAAAATAAATTACAAAAATTTATCTTAATAATACATATGAAAAAGTCTTTAAAAGTAAACAGCTTGTTACTATCCTATTGTTGGGCAAGGGACGTTTCTCAGTGAAGAGAACGGTTCGAGCTTACCCTGGGCGCCAATGCGGATAGGTAGATTACAGCCCACGGTGTATTTTGGAATATGCAGGTCTTGTAAATATCTTTTTCAAATAATATGTAATTATGCACATAATTTTGAAAGACTCATTAGAACATTGTTTCCCAACAATTTTCTATAAGTTTTAAAAAAATTCCCCCTATGAAACATACATACATTTTTATGATAAACAATTTAATTATAAACTTAATAAACTTAAATGATAGGTTTTAGATATAAGAATTAGCTTTTTTCGTTAAAGTCAAAATCTAGCATTTTAATTAAATTGCCCGGAAGGCGAGGACTAAATTCATGTTGAGTCTATTTTTTAAATTGTCCTTATCAATCGGGTTACCCCTTTGTGGTGCGCGGGCTCCACTTTGGGAAATAATGCATTAGAGCCTGCAGTGGATTTGAACCCGCGACCCACTAACCGTGTCGCAGGGTCCGCCTTGTCGACTTATCACCTTATCACAATTTTTTCTTCGGCTATCACAGCTTCTTGTTCGGCTATAACAGTTTATTGTTCGGAAATCACGGCTTTAGTTAAATTTTTGGTAATGATTCAGTCTATTAGTTAATTCTAATATTTATTTTTGATTATTGATATTCTAAAATAATAGTGTTTCAATAGGTATACGAATCACAGTGGAAGTTTATTATACCGGTCTATTCTCTAGTAATGAATCTCCTGGTAGTCGGTATAGTACGTGAGCCGGAAGTGATCTTTGTACCAACTATTTTGATTATAAGAAACTCATTAGTAGGTTTCACTGTCACTAATGAGGTAGTGTTAAAGAATTATGAAAATGAAAATTTGAATTTTGAGTTCAAAGGGAATTCGATTTGTAATGAGTCTGGTAAAACACCAGTCATCGTTGAGCCGGAGCGAGGTGTTCTCAAACCAAGATCAGAAACACCTATTAAGTAAGTTACTTTTTAAAATGACCTATCTACCTAAATTGAAAATAATTTATTTAGTAGTGTAATTCAAAAGCAATGATAAAATTATTTTGTTCGTTATGTTGAATTTGATTGAAATGAGTTGAATCGTGAATTATGAAAGAAATATTTTATCATTACTTGTGTACCTACTATGGAACCCCACATACCCACAACTACCCCTAATTACTGTATTAATGATAGCCACTCTTTAATAATTATCAATTATCAGCCAAGCGTTTTATTTGTGATGTATATTAAAATAGTTTTTAAAAATTCAAACTATTCTTTATTCAAGTAAACTTGTAAATCGTCAACTCCACTGCTGATTCGGAAAGCTGTTCCTATCAAGAAGAGCCAGTGGCAAAGCCAAAATTTATTGTGGAATTTGATTATAGAATCTTATACCGGAGCCCACACTTATGTACTTTTGCAAGGCGCAAAGCAGAAACCGCAAGCATATGTCGGTTCCTACTTTGTCTATTATATACATCATCAATCTTTTTATAATTATGTATGTTCTTATGCACAAAAATTTGCTTTGTAAATATAAATATTTGCTCACCTTGGCAAATAGGTTTTCGTTATTTTGTGGCACGTTATGTTATGTATAAAAATAAAACTTGGGTTTAGAATTTTTATCATTAAGTTTAATGTTTGCAAAGTTATAGACGGTAAGTTTTTAATTAATAACCCTTGACTATAACACAAAAATGACCAACTTTCCAACCATAGTATTGTGACACAATTTATGTAGGGATTTGTTTAAAAAGTATATATAATAAGACGAATGCTATAGGTTATTCAATTTTTGAATAAAAAAAATATTTTTAAGGATAATTTATACACCAATTGAAGACGGGCCGTTGTCTTTTAAGATATTTTGCAGCGTTACGTATTTGACAAAATTGATCACGTTATGTGTGAACGCATTGAGCCATTCTATAAAACCTAAGGTCACCTACTACTTGATTGGGAATGATTACATATTGAGCAGTGAAGCAGTCACCAACATCCATTTGGACCAGGTAATAGATAATGATTAATTAGATAAATCTATCTATTTATATAAAAGAAAAACGTATATGTATCCTTATGCTCTTCGAAAGGGCTTGACGGATTTTAATGGAATTTATAGATATTTTTTAGATTAATCCAGCGTATAATCCTGTAAAGTTTGGTGGCGATTGGAGCATTTTTTTAACTGTCAATGACAGTTTTGTTTCGAGGGCAATTCGAAACTAGACTGAGCCGCAGTAACACGAGGCCGTAGTTTTCACATATAGTAGGTATGCGAATTACATTTGCCGTAAGACATTAGTTAAAGACGTTACAAAGCCATGTTGTATGAACATCATATTGTATGAACATCTCTACAAATATTAACATAACTACATTATATGACAATATTTTATTATAATACTTCTAATATATAAATATTTTACCTAATTTAACTATCATTAACTCTCATCTTAAGTGAAAGACATTAATTTATTAACCTCTCCCTAAACAACACAACAAAAATTTAGTTAGAATTGTGAGCGTCCATCGATGAATGTCCACAGCTGAATATTGATGTACTCCAATTAAACGTTATTAGGTGTCATTGAAAACACTTGGCGTAACAATAGCATCAATTCTATCTCAAATAATTTGTTAATTAGACAAATACTTATTTAAACTGTTAATATAGCTACAGGCTAGTTCGGAGCTTGAGGCTTCTGCAGTATCTTCTGGCAATTCAATATTGAATGTGAAATTGAGTACGATATTTACAATGAATATGCCGTGTGGTATCCGGCTGAGTAGTATAGACCACCCTCTTTTCTACCGAAGGGTCATATAATACGACTAAGGGAAATTGACGTCGGGCAAGCGGTCGGTTGTAAAATACGTAGCCAAATCATGTGAAGTTGTTTTACTTTAACTTGTTGTGCCGACCCCACTTAGAGCTAGATAAGGACAGGAGGATGACGGATGATGATATTACAATGAATATTTAACTTTAATAACAGACGGCATCAACGTACGAAAGAACTATTCCATTCATGATCAAAAATGATGGTTCTGCAACGTTCTTCTTTGACTGGCGGTACAATACCAGCGCTGTCAAGAAATACCTTCAGTTGTACGTAGAGCCTAACAGTGGGCACGTCACACCTGCCAACGAAGTAGAATGTGTCCTGCATTTCACGTTAAAGAAAGTCCCTGTACAAGCATTTCCTGTAACTCTGTCGGTAAATATAAAAATTCAGTGATAAATATTATATTAGTCACATTTTAATTTTTCAGATTTCTTACTTTGGTTTTAGGTAATTTCGTTATGTGCTAATTAATTTTAGGTACCAAAATATTTTCAAATATTTAAAGAAGCTGTGATAAGCCAGCGGCGACTCTTTCGAGCGGTCACGGGTTTGAACCCGTGGGTTTTTTTTGTTAAAACTTATGTGTCTAATTGATAATTGCAATTTATCGCACGCTTTTAGGTGAAGGAAAACATCTTGAGGAAACCTGCATATCTCTAGAGGATTCTAGGGATACATATATACTTCCAATACACATTGGAGTAGAGTGGTAGGTCTTAGTTTCGATCCTCCTCTGCTATAATCGGAGAGAGGAGGCCTATTAGGCATTGGGATAGTAACAGGCCGTTATTTACACATGCAGGACAAGTTACCACACGCACCCCAAGGCGCCTCCACCAGCAACAAAGCACACAAGCAGCACACACAACCACCACCACAATCGCGACAATCGTTTCGCACCGAAACCGAAGCATCATCAGGAGGATAGGCTCCATGACAAAAGCGCAAAAATGTTTTTCATCACTTATTGAAATACATTTGCCTTCTTTGAAATTATGGTTAAATATGTATAATGCATTACTTAAACAAAACAAAACGTATTTAAATTTATGACAGCCACAGGTTACAGTACCAAGGTTAGAGTAATAAAGTTTTCAAAAATTTCTACGTATTATTTGTATTGTTTATTTCAGATCTCCGATGGTCCTGAATACAGTATATTTCTTCATGCGGAAATTGAAAAGCCATTGTACCATTTCTCTTGTATGGAGTACGACTTTAAAAGATGCATCGTCAATGCTCCAGACACAACGTACAAAAAAAATATAGCGTTTGAGAATGACGACAAAGTTCCCATTACGTGCGTGCCAATAAAATTATTAATAGTATAAATGTAATGGCTCCTCTTTATAATCGGCGATTACAAATAATTAAAAGCGAGCATGATTGTATAGAGGGCATACTCACTCTGTACTCGCCAATCATCGTCTTTGATCGCCTACGATCACTCACAACGCGGGAACTGTCGGTTTTTCGAACACGCACCAAAAGCAATCGCCGGGTGATACGTATGATCGTACGATCGATAATACGGACGATCGTGTGGACAATTCCACAATGATCGCGCCGATTATAGACGATCACACGATCAATGATCGTCGTCGATAGTGAAATGCACGCATTACAAATGTTTGATCCTAGTTAGCTTCCCAAATCAGATATTTATTTATTTATTTCTTCCATAGGTCCGCCAACAGAGTATACAGTAATTGTCAACTTAATTAAAAATACACATTACACACAGAGAGGTGGACACAACATGCTTAAAAGACACAGTACATTTGCATTATGAAAATAATGTCAACATATTAAAACATCAAAATGTCAAAAAATTAAAAATACATATTCTTTTTGTTTTCGTTTAATATAGAACTTACACAATACTTGCATAAATTTTGCATATATTTTATTGATCCATCCATCCTCCGTTCTCCTGCCCTTATCCCAGTCTAAGTGAGGTCGGCACAACATGTTACAACATGTTGCCACATGGTTTGGCTACGTATTTTACGACCGGCCGCCTGCCTGACGTGAACTTACCTTAATCATATTTTACGACCCCTCGGTCGCTATACGCTTTTTTATATATTTTATTGATGACACACGCCCTGATAGTCCAGTAAGCCGTGATAGCCCACTGGTGAGACCGTGCGACTCTCTAGAGACAAACATGGGTTCAAACCCGGGCAGGCACCAATGAGTTTTTCTAATAAAACTTACGTCTCTAATTTATATTTGGAATTTATGACACGCTTTTCGGTGAAGGAAAACATCTCGAGGAAACCTGGATATCTCTAGAGAATTCTAGGGATATGTGTAACCTTTGGTAGGTTACACATACCCGCAATGGAGCAGCGTGGTGGCTTCAATCCTTCTCTCCAAAAAAGAACAGTGTCCACAAAAGAACAGTTAAGGATGTGAGGAGTGAGGAACTAACTCAACTGATAATGCCTATAACGCTACATAGGACGTCATATACGCATACACGTTTAAATTTATATCTATTAGTTCGATAATTTGCTACTTTCTTGCAAAATAACATATTTTAATTTTCTAGCTTGGATTTGAACTTTTCTAATCTGCCAGAGTTATATGTTACGTATAATCAAGAAAGCAGTATTGAGCCCAAGAAGAGATTAAAAATTTCTATATATTTTCGCCCGAAACAAGTTAAGGAATATGAATTCAAACTGCAGTTTTGGGTTAACTCTTTGTGTGAAGAAATCGTCACAATTAAAGGAGAAGGTGAATATAGTAAGAAAACATAAATACTTACGATATTAAAGTATGAACGTTTAAGACTAATTTCCTTATTTCAGGCATTCCTCTTCTATTCGATCTATACGAAGGATGTCAAAAAAGTTTCGATCTAGGCCCGGTGAAAGTAGGAGAGAAGATTGTGCGTACTATAGAAGTGATGAATCACAGCAAAGTACCGATTGACGCCAGTTTTATATTCAAAGTCATGTACCAGAATGTAGAAGACAACACTAATTCAGAAGGAACTAGTGTTTGTCTAAGTCCTAGTGTTGCTAATACCCAAATTTCAGAAGGTCCAACTAGGTATTAACTAAATTCCTATAAAATAGTAATTAATTAAATTCTTGTGGATTTTTTTTTCATAAAATAATCATTAAGTAATAGTATCGGCCTGTTACTATTCCACTGCTTGACCAACGCAAATGCTTTTTTGGAGAGAAGAGTTGCAGCTAAGATCGCCACGCTGCTCCGACGCGGATTGGTGGGTTGACCATATTCTTAGAATTCTCGAGATATGCAGGTTTCCTCACGATATTTTCCTTCACCGAATAGCTTGTGATAAATTGCAAATATCAAATTAGAACAAGTGTTTAATTGATACTTGTAAAACCTAAATCTAATTTTGTTCTAAAAGCATAAAAAAACTACTGTTTTAATTGAAAAACTTTAATTTGGATTTGAACACGTTTTCTATGGAGAGAGTCGCATGGCCTCGCTTCTGGACAGGTCATCTTTAAGTTGTAATTATTAAAATAGATTCTAGACACAAACAGCACAGTAAAGCACGTTCTTAACACATGATATTGTCTTTGGTTCTAGAGGAGAAATGCTTCAACAATATAAAAAGGATAAAATCCAAGAACAAATTTGTAAAGACTCGCAGAATGCGCTATCGTCATTAAAAGTAATACCCAGCAAATGCACAATCAGACCGTACATGAAAGTTCCATTGAAGATACAGTTCAAACCCATTGGCATGATAAGCAACCTTGATGTACAGGTGGGTGTCATATAGTTTGTCTTAACTAAGCCTTTTGGTATTTAAGTTGATAAGAGCATATCAAATGCCACTTTCAAAATATACAATTTTTAATTTTATAGTTACATAAAGCAGATTTGTGATTCCCTGCGAGAGTGGTTTAAGGAAATAGGTATTCTTACTTTGGCTTCAGAGTATATTTTTAGCAATCTAATGTTTGCATAAGAATATACAATATTATAAAAGGATTAATATGTATATTTTATTATGCGCTTTATGGTAAAGAAGTTATCTAATGGGAACTTAAAAAAAAGTTTATTAATGGTTTAAGCAAAGACCTTCTCTTCCGTTTTCAGAGTGATTGATTGGAGCTAAAACCTAGTGCATAAGTATATACATATTCCAGGAGTTCCCCTGATTTGACACGATGATTTCCTTCATTAAAAACGCGTGATAAATTTCAAATCAAAAGTAATAATAAAATTATTTTGCTGTAATCCGCGATACAGTAAATAGAAAATATATATAGTGTTAAATGTATAGTGGACTATCCGTATATTCATACCCGATACATGCAGGATTCGTAAAAACACATGCACAAACCTCCACCACTTCCACAACAATACACAAGCACTACACACGTTCACTATCACAAACTCAACAATCGTTTCGCTCCGCAACCGAAGCATCATCACGACAAAATCGCAAAGCTTTGCGATTTTGTCGTGGAGTCTATCTCCTGCACGTATCGGGCATGAATATACGGATAGTCCACTATACATTTAACACTATATATATTTTCTATTTACTGTATCGCGGATTATAGCAAAATAATTTAATTATTACTTTTGTATTATGGATCTCCGCAAAGTAACGCCTAATTCTATAAATTGCAAATAAATTTGACATGTATACATATTGCCATCAATATTTTAAGAGAAAAAAATCTTTAATGCCCGGGGTTTGAACCAGTGACCCTCAGACTTTTTAAACAACTAATTCTTACTAAGCAAGCAAATTATTTTAAGATATTTAACTTTTGGTACAGTAACATATAATAAATTATAAAACGATAGGTGAGGTATATAATAGACAAAGTAGAACCGACATAAGCTTGCGGTATTCCTGCTTTGCGCCTTGCAAAAGTAGATAAGTCGTTTGTGGGTTTGGGTATAAGATTCTATAATAAAATCCAGCAATCGATTTTACTTTACCACTACAGCAGTTTAAAAGCGCCGTTAAAGGGAGGCTGATAAAAAAAGCCTACTATACTATTGAGGATTATTTAGAAGATAAAAATGCGTGGATATAGCTACTCCTCTACCCTGTACAAGATAGTAATAACCAAATGTAACTACTTATAAGAATTTTATTTGAAAAGAGCAACCGCCGAATTTCTTGCTGACTCTTCTTGGTAGGAAAAGCTTTCCGAACCAGCGGTAGATTTGACGATTCAAAAGCACTTGTTCACAAGTTTACTTGAATAAAGAATATTTTGAATTTGAATTTGAATATATAATACAAAATCTTTCCTAAACAGTTGAATATGAGAGTATTTCAATTTGAACGTCCGTTGGTCCGTTTGAGTGGTAGTGCGACGGGCATGAGTTTGCACTTCAGTCAGAACTCTCTTCAGTTTGGACGCGTACGTAGACGCGGCTGCAAGATACTGAAAGTCATGCTCTTCAATCAAGGAGACTTTGGTGCAAGGTATTATTAAGCTCACTTAATTTAATTTGGTCTTGAAAATTATTCCAGCTAAGTACAGCAGCCTAATTATGCAAATTAAAAATGTTTAAATGATTGACCGCAGAGTTTTTTACTAGTTCTTCTCGGCAAGAGCAACATTTCGATTTATCTTATTTATGCTTGACGATTTAAAAGTGCTTGAGAAAGCTTATTTAAATAAGAAATATTTTTATTAAGATTTATGATTTGATTTCCTCGTATTGTTTTTATTTTACTTAAATGTAATTTTGTAGGTCTTCAATCTGTATTGGGAAAGTTTTTAAATTAACTTCTTCTTTCTTCTTTCTCCTACCCTTATCCCACTCTAAGTGGGGTCGGTACAACATGTTTTTCTCTTCCATTCTCTTCTATCATTCGTCAACTCTGGCGCTACTCCTTTTATGAGCATGTCATACTTCACACAATCCAACCATCTCTTTTTATGCCTCCCTCTAGTCACATATCCATCCACATTCATACTCAACACTCGTTTGGTCACATGATTTTCATTCCTCCTCATTACATGTCCATACCATCCCAATCTTGCACCTCTCATCTTTTCTATAATGGGCGCAACTTTCAGACTTCCCCTTATATACTCATTTCTTATTTTATCAAGCCTTGTCACACCACACATCCACCTTAACATCCTCATCTCATTTGCATGCACTCTTCTTTCATCCATCTTTTTCATTGCCCAACATTCTGATCCATACATTACGACAGGTCTTATGACCGATGTATAAATTTTCCCCTTTAGTTTAGGGGGCATTCGGGGGTCACATATTGTGCCTGAGACCTGTCGCCACTTCATCCATCCTGCATTCATTCTATTCAAATACAACATGGTTACTGGGATAAAAGTTTTTAAATTAACATTGAAAAAAATTGACAAACGAGATTAGTTTTATAGTTTTAATTTATATAAAGTCCTTAAACTAGATACCTGGTTCCTTATCTTGTTATATCTACCTTTTTATTCTATGAAAATTACCATGAAAGTTGTAAATGTGAATTCCGTTTTAAAAAAGAAGGACGAAACTTTAAGTAGTCTATTTTTCTTTCTTATTCTTTATTTGTAAGCCAACTGATCCGATCGTTACCTATAGGTTCTGGTGGCAGCCTCTCGTATCGAATGAGTTCACTATATCACCTATGCAAGGAAATATTGCAGCACACACTAATGTAACATTTACCGTTACATTTAGACCGATAAATCATAATCCTTTCATTAAAGTTTGGGTATGTGTATTTTTTATCGGTTTTTGGTCATGTATGTTTAAGTGATTTAATGCAGTAAGTATACAAAAAATAATCAATTATTTCGCACGTGATACGCTATTTGCGAAAAATCTATGCTAAAAGTGGAGTGTATATGTCTGGTTTCAAACCTAACTAGTAAAACGCATACACTACGAACCACCATCGCCATCAGACAGCACAAATAGTGCGAAGCTTTTCGAAGCTTTGGTAGAAATATATTTTACGAATTTTTCCAATCGCTAGTTGTAACAAAATAATTAATTATTTTTTGTATTATGCATTAAATTAACGCCCAATCCAAATATAACGCCTATTCTACAAATTAAGCACGAAGATTTATGAGATCAACGTTTTGCACATATAGAAATGCAAATAATCTTTGTTTATAGGACTTTTTGAGTTTTTAAGCGGGTACGTTTATTCATTAACCGTTATGGCATTATTTTACAGGCATGTTGCAATATAGAGAATTATATGCCTTTAGAGCTTGCATTGTATGCTACTTGTGTCGATATAGGTAACATTCAGATAAAAACTATGTATTTGGAATGTCCTGTCAGAGAAATTAACACTCAATACGTGGTGGTGACAAATCCGTAAGTTTGTTGAAAATTCTTTATATAAAGTCGTACATTGATTTGGAATATTATAAAAACGATTTTGAAGTATTTTTTGTTATATCAGAAGATCCCTAAAATTTTAATTAAAATAATAAAGAACCCCAATTGGGTATCACTGCATTTCGTTATCAGCTTTATTACCTTCAAATAATTGACTGTAAAGAATGACGTTATGGATGACATACATGGATGGATGTACTAAATTTGTTTTTTCTTTTCTAGTTCGGACGATATGTGGCTAATTTTATCTGAATTATCGGGCGGCCCGTTTGAGACGTCGAAGGAATTCCACGTAGAGCCGAATTCTACTTTCGACATACCAGTTCATTTTAAACCGAAAACTATCGGAAAACATGAGGTATAAGTAATTCTTACCTTCTTTTATTTTCCCTTTCTTTTTTTCAAAATAAAATAATTGAATAATATATTTGATTGGCCCGGTAGCGCAGTGGTAGTAACCTGCCTTCCACGGCTCGCGGGTACCATTCCCGGCAAGAGCCATTTTCTTATAACAGTTTATCGGTTCTTAGGGTCTAGGTGTTTATTTGTATTGAAGTATTTATTAAAAATTATGTATGTATATATTCTGTTCAATTACTTACTTCCGGTGACGGACGTCCGTGTAATTCCCATATATTTATTTATTAAAAATTATTTTCTTACAATCCGCGTATAGTGAAAATATATGTAATGATAAAAGAGGAGTGTATTATCCCTACATTATGCATGCAAGCTATTCATTTTTTAAATATTTTTGAATTGAAATATGTATATATTTCGTGTATAACAGAGTCAAGTTTTATATTCACCATTGGGCGAGAGTGCCCTTTTTGTAACGTTGGTGGGTGCCGCCACACACCCTAATCCTAACGGCACCGTTAACATAACAGTGTCGGCTAAAGAATTCCATACGGAGGAGCTTTATGTATACAACATCACTGAGGTGAGTTTGATTTGTGACTCACGGCTATTAATAATAATAAAAATAATAATAATCATACAACTCAATCAAAAGTTTATACTAGTTTATACTAGTCTTATCCATCACTTCACTCGGCTGAAATAGTAAATTACTAATTTATAGAATTAGGCGTTACTTTGCGGAGATCCATAATACAAAAGTAGACGTGTGGTATCCGGCTGAGTAGAATAGACCACCCTCATTTCTGACCGAGGTATCGTAATAGGCAACTAAGGTAAGTCGACCCGCCGTTTGGTATCCGTCTGAGTAGAATAGACCACCCTCAATTCTCACCGAGGTGTCTTTAAATACGACTAGGATAAGTTGATGTCAGGCAGGCGGCCGGTCGTAAAATACGTAGCTGAATCATGTGACAACATGTTAATAACATGTTGTACGGACCCCACTTAAGGATAAAGGCAGCAGGATGATGATGATGACGATGTTTGCCCGGTATATAATGTGATAATTTGCAGTGAGTTGTGATAGCCCAGAGGAGAGACCCTGCGACTCTTTCGAGGGGAACAAGAGTTCAAACCCGGGCAGGCACCAATGAGTTTTTCTATTAAAACTCATGTGTCTAATTGATAATTGCAATTTATCACACGCTTTTCGGTAAAGGAAAACATCGTGAGGAAACCTGCATATCTCTAGATAATTCTAGAGATATGTGTAACCTACCAATCCGCATTGGAGCAGCGTGGTAGGTCTTAGCTCCAACCATTCTCTCCAGAAACGGAGAGAGGAGGCCTATTCCCAGCTGTGGGATTGTAACAGGCCGCTACTTTACTTTACTTTTATAGCAAAATAATCATTATTACTTTTGTATTAGATAAGCTGATTAAGTTTAGGTTTCGGTCTGCAACCTGTATAACGGTGTAGTAGAGGGCTGGTGGTTAAATGAAAGAATGATACGTGGTGTCGATACGTATAACGTGCTAAGTTCTTATGATATAAAATCATATTTTATTTATCATGTCATCTAGTTTCCAGAGTCCTACGTAGTTACAACAGAAATCGTCCGAATAGTTCCGGACAAATTTGAAGGTTACTATGAAATTAAACATCCGGATATAATTAAAACATGGGGAGAAGCAGCTGCGACATGTCGATGGACTTTCGTGTGTTATGAAGAGTGTGAAGTACATGCGAAAGTTAGTAGTTTGTTTACCTACGTTTCAATAAACGATAACAGAAAAGAAATTTCGATAAATTATCTATCTGCACTGAACTCTAGAGCTGTGATAGCCCAGCGGTGAGATCGTGTGACTCTTTCTAGGGGAGCACGAGTTCGAACCAGGGCAGGCACCAATGAGTTTTTCTATTAAACTCATGTGTCTAATTGATAATTACAATTTATCGCACGCTTTTTGGTAAAGGAAAACATCGTGAGTAAACCTTCATATCTCTAGAGAATTCTGGAGATATGAGTAACCTACCAATCCGCATTGGAGCAGCGTGGTAGGATTAAGCTCCAACCCTTCTCTCCAGAAACGGAGAGAGGAGGCCTATTCCCAGCAGTGGGATTGTAACAGGCCGTTACTTTACTATTTTTCTGAACTCTAAACATAGACTTGCCTATACAGAGGTTTAGGTTAAGTAAAGAAACTATAACAGAACTACTTTGCTATAATCCGCGTGGGTTAAGCGAATGAATGTAATGCTAAATGTTGGCAGGCAATTAGCATTGCATGCATTCACTTAACACACGCGGATTATAGCAAAGTAGTTCTGTTATAGTTTCTGTAATATGAAATTCCGCAAAGTAACGCCTGCTTCTATAAATCCTTTAAATTAATTGTAAGGATTATGCTTATATTTAAAGCATATTATACAATTGAAGACTATAAAATGGTTGAAATTAAAACTGCAGATAAATTGTGTGTAATGAAAAATGTTTGAAAGATTGATCGCCGAGCTTCTTTCTGGTTCTATGATATAGATCCTCAGAATACTCTAGAGATATTCAGGTTTACTCACGATGTTTGCTCTGCACCGAAAAGCGTGTGATAAATTTCAATTATGAATTAGACACATAAGTTTAAACAGATAAACTCATTGTTGCCTGCCCGGGGTTTGAATCCTTGAACCTCTCGAGAAATTGGCACGCGGTGAAGCCATGTGATACCTGGGATATCACAAAATAATTGCAAACGTATAAAAAAAATAGAAAATACAGAATTAACTTTATGCAGGTTATGTTTATAAATGAAGAAAGTCGCGAATATCAGTTCTACAACATGGAAATAAAGGTGACCGCCAGCAAAATTGTCGACACCCTTACATTCATTTCACGTGCTCGTGAGTCGGTGCAACGTCAGCTAATCATTACCAACCCACTAGCCACCGACGCTATTTTCTACGTGCAATGTGATAGGCTGGAATGTCCTGATATGATTAAAATAAGTAGGAAATCTGAGGTATTTATAAAAAAAAATATTGAATTTTTCATATCAACAAGTCTCTATAATAATAATCTACTCTTATCCTCTTACTCGTAGAAGGACTCTGATAATACAAAAGTAATAATGAGAATATTTAAAAAAAGTAAAGTAACGGCGTTACTATGCCCACTGCTGGGCTAAGGCCTCCTCTCTCCGTTTTTTGGAGAGAAGGATAGGAGCTAAGACCTACCACGCTTTTTTTTTTTTTTTTTTAACAGGATAAATCCCCTTATGGGTACCACCGCCCGTCGGGGACGGGCAGTGGTTATGTCGGACTCGCACCGACTAAAATAACCTGTAGGCTCCAGCACGCTGCTGGTGGCGGGTGCAGGGTGCCTTATTTGACCCCACTCCCGCCAGCAGCAACTCTAAACCCCAGAGTACGCCACCTCTGGGTCGGGGCCTCTCTAAAAGTGGCCCCTCCCTCCGCTGGACGATGCATCAGGAGCATCAGATGCATCGACCGCCTCGGGGACCTTATAAAGAGGGCGTCCGATAAACCCCGTTCGGAACGCCCAGAAGGTTCCCGTTAGGGCGGCATGCGACGGACTTCGGCGAGTCGCCTGCGCCCCGCTTGCCTGCGGCGGATCGGATCCAAAGACTCGACTTCCCGGATCCGTCCCGCCGCCTCCTTCCGCAAGATAACATCCTCGCAGAAGGAGGCCATCGCTGCCCACGATCTCTCCCTGTCCACCATGGCACGAACCACAGTGTGCAGGGAGAGATCGTGCCCCACCTCTGCCACGAGCTTCGCCCGCTGAACTGCCCAAGCTGGGCAGTCCGCGAGCGTGTGCAGCGCCGTATCAAACTCGGCGCCGCACTCGTGGCACACACCAGATGCTTCGCACTGGGCCACCCTCCACAGATACCTCCCGAAACAACCATGCCCGGAAAGTACCTGTGTCAGGCGGAAGGTGAGGACCCCATGCCTCCTGGCGACCCAGCCCTGGAGAATGGGCTGGATGGCCGAAATCGTCCAGCCTCCTGCACTGGGCGATTCCAGCCGCCGCCTCCATTGACAGAGGAGCTCCTCCTGAGTTTTCCTCCGCCAGTCCACCTCTACCAACGCCGAGTCTCCCCCCGATGAACGGGCTTCGACTCTACGGCGGTAGACCTGAGCAAGCACCTTGGCCTCCAGGTCCCAGGGAGGAGACCCGGCCAAGGTGCAGGCCGCCTCGCCGGAGATGGTCCGGTAGCCCCGCACGAGTCTGACCGCCATGATTCTCTGCGCCCCACGCAGCAAGGGCAGCGACCTGGCAGTCAGCCGCTCCGCCCACACAGGAGCGCCGTACAGGGCCATAGAGCGGACCACTCCGGCGTAAAGGCGCCGGCAGCCTGCATTCGGCCCCCCCAAATTCGGGAGGAGCCTGCTCAGTGCTCCGGCGGTCGCCGTTAACTTGGGGGCGAGCCGCCGGAAGTGGGCTTCGAACGTCCATCGGCTGTCGAGAAGCAATCCTAGGTACTGTAGAGTACCCGAGATTTCGATGGACGCCCCGCCCACCACCAACCGGGAGCCCACTGGGGGCGCCATCCGAGGCCTGTGGAAGCAGATGGCCTCGGATTTCTCCAAAGCCACCCCCAGTCCCAACCGGCGGATCCGCGCCACGACATGAGCGGTGGCTGAGGTTGCCAGCACACGGGCTTCCCGGTGAGTGCTCGCACGAGCAGTAATGAGGGTGTCGTCTGCGTAACAGAACAGACGCACCCCCGGAAGCATTTGCCCGCGCAGCACCCAGTCGTAGCCGATGTTCCATAAAAGGGGGCCTAGAACTGAACCCTGTGGAACACCGCACGACATCCTCCGCTTCTTCCGCCCACCTCCAGCTGTCGGGTACCGCACAGCGCGGTCAGCCAGATAATTACTGACAACACGCTGTAGGTACATGGGGATGCGGTGGAAGCGTAGGGCCTCTTTGATCACTCCCCAGGGCAAGGTGTTGAAAGCGTTAGCGATGTCCAACGACACCGCCAACACAACCTCGCCCCTGGTTGTCGCCTCCTCCGCCAGAAGTCTTACACCCTCTATACAGTCGAGGGTGGACCTGCCCTGGCGGAATCCGCACTGGATACGACTGAGGTCGGGCCCTACCTCTTGGAGGTGCTGGACTATGCGGGAAGCTATTATGCGTTCGAGCAGCTTCCCCGCCTCGTCCAGCAAAACGATGGGCCGATACGCGGAGGGTGTATCGGCCGGTCTGCCCTCCTTCCTGAGCAGGACCAGTCTTCCCGTTTTCCACCTACGGGGAAAAAGGCCCTGCTCGAGGCAGGCACTGTACGTCGCCCTGAGTCCAGACTCCAACGGACCCAGGGCAAGAGACCAGGCGCGCCCAGGGATGCCGTCAGGGCCAGGGGCGGTGTTTTTCGCCTTCATACGACTCACCGCCCCCGCTAACTCCCACTCTGACACTGCCGGCGCACCCGACATAATGCCATCCTCCTCCTCGAAAGACGCCATACGAGGCGGCTCCACCTCGGCTGCTTGCGGGAACAGGGCTTCCACCACGGATTCGAGGAAATCCGGCGGAAAGACCTACCACGCTGCTCCAATGCGGATTGGTAGGTTACACATATCCCTAGAATTCTCTACAGATATGCAGGTTTCCTCACGATGTTTTCCTTTACCGGAAAGCGTGTGATAAATTGCAATCATCAATTAGACACATAAGTTTTTAATAGAAAAACTCATTGGTGCCTGCCCGGGGTTTGAACCCATGTCGTCTCTAGAGAGTCGCACAGCCTCACCGCTAGCTTATCACAGCTTGATAGCAAATATATACAATGCTAAATGTAGAGTGGACTATTCGTTTTCATAACCGATATATGCAGGATTCGTATAAAACAAGCACAAACCTCCAACACTGCCACCACAATACACAAGCACTACACACGTTCACTATCACAAACTCAACAATCGTTTCGCCCCGCAACCGAAGCATCATCAGAAGATAGACTCCACGACAAAATCGAAGCATTATCCCAACAAGCATATATTATAAAGTAGATGTACCTATCTATTATTTATTGCGGATTATAGCAAAATAATTTTACTATTTTTTTGATAAATACTTATGTACAGCTCTCCAGTGCTGCTATTTATTACTTACAAACTTCTTTATTTCCTATCAGAATAAGATAATATCAGACCCTGAACGTGTTTACAGTTATGGCAACATTACACTAAATGTAATGTAATGTTATTAAATTAAATGGCAGCATTTTTTCTCTTTTCATTTCATGCAATTGTTTTAATAATTCCTTCAAATATAAATAAATGGTTTCGCTACTTTACTATAAATAAAAGTTCAACTTTCGGAACGTGCATATGACAATATCGAGTTGATATCATTTTCGTGAACAAAATAATTCGAGTGACTAATTACTTTTTTTTTTCTTGGGGTGCGCCTCCGATAGTCGAAGGCTGGTAGTGAACAGCGTATATTTCTATCTAATTTTTGCGATGTGCAAAAAGCTCGGCAGCACTCGCGAGTCCTATCTCACTCTCGGATGTTACCAATACCTCTTCTGCCTGCTTCTTTCCCATCAAGATCAGTTAGTTAAACACATGCCCCAGATATGACACTTTCAGGTCAGAAGACCTTGACGGTGCTCAAAAGTTCGCATTTTTGGTTGATAATTCGCAGTATTTCCACATCGGAAACTTTGCGAGTCCAGCTTATGGCCAACATGTGCCTATACGCCCACATCTCAACTTATTACATTAAGAATCTTTAAAATAACGATAGAACACAAATAAGGAGAAATTTATTTATTATTATTATTATTTATATACGACACCGCAAAGAAAAAAATTGGAGAGAATAAAACAGCAAATAGTGTCATACCACAGGCGGCCTTATCGCTTAGTAGCGATTTCTTCCAGACGACCTTTGGGTTAAGGAGAACTGCAGGCCTACCATGAACTCTTATTGCGATTCAATTGAAGACGTAAACGACGACCGCGAACCGCTTTCTTTTCGTACCATGAAGTGTGAATTGCATTGGGGTCGTAATGTTTGAAAAGGATAACGTTATATAAAGTATAGATAACTCTGTCTCTTTTACTCACATGTTCTTAGGATGAATTCCGAACGCTCATTTGGCAACGACTTAAAGTGTGCGTCATTAAGACGTCATGGTATGAAAAAGTAAAACAATTTCGTTTGCTTCTTCAATTGAGTCGCAATAAGAGTTCATGGTAGGCCTGCTGTAGCGACTATGTGGGAAGCGAAATTTATTTATTATCTATGAAACTCATAATAAATAACACGCTTTCCATAATTTCAGGCTGCTCTTGCTATGGTTTATTCACCGCTTGTTGTTGGGGAGATACAAGATATTCTTGTAGTGAACAACCAATTAATTGGATCGTACATATACGGCGTAGTACTAAAATGCTTGCCAGCTAAAATGAAAAACCTTGAGTTTACTACACCTCTAGGGTGCTGCATACCATTACGGCTCAGAGTTCAAAACAAAACTGATGCCCGAGCGAACTTTATAGCTACGGTGAATATATTTGAGTATATAACAGTTTGGCGTGTGGTATCCGACTGAGTAGAATAGACCACTCTCATTTCTTACCGAGGTGTCGTAAAGGGCGACTAAGGAAAGTCGACCCGCCGTGTGGTATTCGGCTGAGTAGAATAGACCACCCTCATTTCTAACTGAGGTGTCTTAAAAGGCGGCTAAGGTAAGTTGACCCACCGTGTGGTATCCGGTTGAGTAGAATATACCACCCTCTTTCTTACCAAGGGCCCACCCTTCCGACATCGCAATGACTAATCAAAGTCATCAGCCCTCCACTAAGCGTCGCTCTAAGCTATGGTCCGGCCTTACCGGAGGCACCCTTAGGACGACGTTCTCCGACTTTAGTAGAGCTTATACGCTCTACTCTCTGCATTTCGCAACTTCGACGATGCTTCTGCGCTCGCCCGTCCCACCCGGTGACGCTGTAAAAGCCGTTAGGGCTAACAGCATACAGTCAGTTCGAAAAAAAAACCGAGGGTCGTAAAATACGACTAAGGTTAGTTGACATCAGTCAGGCGGCCGGTCGTAAAATACGTAGCAAAATCAAAAACATGTTTGCAAAATGTTGTGCCAACCCCACTTAAAGTCGGATAAGGATAGGAGGATGATGAATACATTCTAATACATTTTAAAGTGTGTTTTATACGTAGGTATCTCATCCATCTATTATAATTGAGAGAGAGTATAGCTTGGGACCGTATGAAAAAGGAAAATTCTTGGTGTGGTTTGAGCCAACAGAACTCGGCGTGCAAAAGTCTACGGTGTCATTCGACTCCCCAGTGGCTGGTGAATTTGTGTAAGATTTTTGTATTAGTTTTAATTCAACAAATGTTTCATTACAATCAGTCTATATTAATTAATTCCCAAAAAACTATTTGTACAATTTTAACCTTACAAAAATCATCTTTTTAGGTTTAGTATAAAAGGAGTTGCAACAGAACCTAAACCTCTAGGACCTTACGAAATCAAAGTTGGAGGATCTATTATCATTTCGTTCAAAAATATATTTGAAGACACGCGAATGTTCAAGATATACGTAGACCGTGAGGAATTCAATACCAAAAGTTTATACGAACCAGTGAAGGCAAAGAAGGTAGAGAATCGAACACATATATATTCTGCTGTAAGCTTAAATCTCTTCGAAACGATTGTGATTATTATATTAAGAACTAGTTGTCCGGCTACGCGTAGCTGTGGCTTAGTCAACTATTAAATTCCGCTCGAAACAGAACTCAACAGTTAAAATAATGTTTCGACTACCACCAAACTTTCCAGGATCAGCTGGGGTGAATCTAAAGATTGTCTGAACATTAAATTAAAATCAATCCAGCCGTTTTAGAGTATAAAGGACATACAAACAAACATTCTTTTATATATTAGACTAGCTGTGCCAACTACAGCTTCGCCTGCGTGGAATTCTCTTTTTTCGAAACTTTCCCGGATTTTTGAAATTTTGAACATAAAAGTAGTTTTTAAATTTTTAAACTATCGTGAGTAGTATTCATAGTTAATAACGATACCGGCTATACTCACGTCTAATTTTATCGGATTAGCCCGACTAGTTTCGAACCCGTCCGGGGTACTTATTCATGAGCTCTGAGAGATGAGATGGCTCATGAGCTGATGAGAGTTCCCGCCGCGATAACGTCGAGTAAAGAGCTCATGAATAAGTACCCCGGACGGGTTCGAAACTAGTCGGGCTAATCCGATAAAATTAGACGTGAGTATAGCCGGTATCGTTATTAACTATAAAAGTAGTTATTGTGAGTTAACTGTGAGAGATAGAGACATGCTGTCGCGGACTTTTTTTGTAGTATTTTATGGATCTACAATTCTCTACTACATTGCTTTAGCGTATCTATGCTGATTAATGCAGCGCACGCGACTAAAGTTCCCACCAAGCAAGTTTTGCGATCTCTTCAACACAATTTACATAATACCGATATGTACTATTTACCTAAACCATCCGGAAGTATTGCACTATCTTTTGGTAAAAACCCTACAAAAATCCATTCAGTAGATTTTGAGAATATCGATTACATACAGACAGACAGCTTTTTGGGACTTTGTTTTATACTTATATTAGATTGGACTTTATGTCAAATTAATTACTATACCTCCTCCCCTCTGGAATTATTAAAGCTTAGGCTTACTAAGCTTCATTATAGAAGGAGATAAAGTACTTCAACTTGATGGCGTTTCTATAAGATATTACTTCTGGCTTTATATTGACAGTGGGGTAAAATTTTTCTCCTTCTCTTAACTATTCTCATCGATAAACTTGGCCTGGTAGAATGTGATTTGTTTGACGACTCGATAAATTAAAATTCCTGTTCTTCAACGAATTCAAGCAACACAAAATAATAATCACGTATAACTCGCTTTTCGTAGATTTACGTAATAGGATTGCTTAAAATCGTATGATTTTAAGCAATCCTATTACGTAGAATTATTTACTCTAATATATGGTAGTTTCATGAGCTCAGCAACGCGGCGCCCGCGAGCGTCTCTACCCCCTTCAATAAATTTTAGTGCGTTCTTAAACTATTGTTTATTTAGACGAGAAATTTAAAAAAATGAACATGTTTTATAAATATCAATATTTCCAATAGCTTGCGCCCGCTATGAATTTTTAATTTAGTATTTCATTCTTTACATTTAAAACGCTGCCGACCACTGCATTAGCTTGTTTCGTAAAGAAAATCTACACTGCATGGGATAGAATATAACTCGACGTCAAGTGTTTTGCCAAACTTACATCTGCATTATACATATATGTATTTTTACCTTCCAGGATTTGAAAGTTACGGTCTTCTTGAGCGAATTGATTGATTTGTGTGTGCTGCCCACCGGTTGTCTCACCATCGAGACCTACGAACCTTCAGAACCAAAAGTGCAATGGACTTATTTCCTACAAGGCACTTTGTGATTTACTACTTACGTTATTTTCGAATTCATTTTCATATTGATTTGTCGTAGTATATTTTACCTAATATTAAATATCTCTTTTATTTCTTTTTATATTACAACATGAAGGGATATACCTATATACCATTAGGGATTTGTCAGAAATCTCGCTTATAATGTTAAGGGTTGCCAGGAATGTCACTTATGATTTCAGCGATGGCTTTTTAACCAAGACAGATCATAACACGATCTAGACACGTGAGTGTTTAATAATCGTACAAGTCAAGCTTTACAGCTAGACTCAAGCAAGTGATGAAACGATCTAGCCACATAAGCGTTTAATAACCGTATAAGTCGAGTTTTACCAGATATTTCATGTTGCGAGCTTTCCTTGTATAAATAATTCTCACTCCAAAGCAAGCCCCAAATTTGCACAAAAACTAAAGAAATGACACTTGACTGTTGCAATTCCTAACAATACATACAATGAGTTTTGTTTGATATTCCTATTTACGTTATAGGTGTAAATTAACTAGATGCCAATTTTAGTGATTAATATAATTGATAAGGGGCGCTATTAGCAGATCATACAAATTAAAATATATCTATAGATAGATACATTACCAAAATCAGAAAAGTATCATATATCTATTCTGATGAAAAGAAAACTGCGGGAAAATGAAAACAGGACAGACGATCTCTAGATGTGGTGTCAGTAGGTAACTGTGAATTTAAAATGTTAGCAAATGCATATTCCTTATCCCACTTTCAGTGGAGGCACAACATGTTTTTAGCTTCCATTCTCTCCTATCATTCGTCTGGCGCTACTCCTTTTATGTACATGTCCGTACTTCACACAATCTAACTATCTCATTTTCCGCCTCTAATCATTTAAAATGTTAGCAAAATTAAGAAAAACCAGTTTCAAACTTGTGTTTATTAAATTCACCAGTCATTAACACTTAAATCCTGTACAAGGTCTTCTTTGTCCGGTACAGTTTCTACTTCAACCACTGTCTCCTTTTTCTGTACTTTCTTTTTATTTGCCTTCTTTTTTGCCTTTTTTGGTTTTGATTCATTTTTTTCTTTCTCCAATTTAAATTGATCTCCTTCATCTTCACTATCTGACGGGAAAAGTACTAGAGGACCCTTGTGCTCAGGTTTCTTCACTTTTTCCTCTAGATCAGCTATTTTAGGTCTCTTAACCATCGGTAATTCGCCAGCAATTTCGTCATTCTTTGTAATTTTCTTTCGTTTCTGTATCCTATTAACCTTATTCCAGCTTTCGAAGAATGTTTGTAAGGGTGTACCCTTAGTTCTTATGCTTGCCTCCCATGCCGCTACCATCTTTTCCTCACTCAGGGAAAAAGTAATCTTTGCTCTTTCCTTCTCAATGAACTTGGAATTTTCCTCTATTTTTTCTAATAACTGTCGCATTTTTTTTGTGTAATTCGAAACCGAGCAAATCTTCAGGAACTGTTTTATCTGAAACAAATACGTTTGTTGTAAAATCTAATTAATACAAAAGTAATAATAAAATTATTTTGCTATAGTCCGCAATACAGCAAATAGAAAATATATATAGTGGACTATCAGTTTTTCATATCTGTTACATGCAAGATTCGTAAAAACACATGCACAAACTTCCACCACTGCCACCACAATACACAAGCACTACACACGTTCACTATCACAAACTCAACAATCGTTTCGCCCCGCAACCGAAGCATCATCAGGAGATAGACTCCACGACAAAATCGCAAAGCATTAAGTATAATGGATCTCCGCAAAGTAACACCTAATTCTATAAATTATGTCAACCTAATATTTTTACTGTCTTCATAATATGTTAAGGCACAAGTCAGTTCATAAACCATTAATATTCATTCAACATTATACATTTTAAAAAGTCAATTTAAAAAACGCTATTGTGATATAGAGAAAAATTCTTCAATACTTATATTGGAGCCACTTTCACATCAAAACAATCAATTCGTAATGTTTAAAGACATCATCAGTCTCCTGCCCTTATTCCACTCTAAGTGGAGTCCGCACAACATGTTTTAAACATGTTGTTACCTGCCTGACGTACTTACCCTAGTCGCCTTTTACATCTCGGTAAGAAATGAGGGTCGTATAGCCTACTTAGCTGGATACAACACGGCAGTTTCGTTTTGGATGGTTGGTGTTTAAAGACTTTGTTTGACTTTTGTTTTGTGTTTAAGAAAGGTTTATTATTATTATGTTACCTGAATGACAGCCAATAAAGTTATATCTGGAAAAGCGATGGAAGATGACTGGTTGGCAGTATATTCTAGAAGTAAGGCATACACTCTTTCAATAACAGAATCTTTAAACCCATTTTCCATTAACTGTGACTTTGCCAACCTCAGCACACATGAAAAATCTAATGGTTTCATTGATACTTTCTTATGTTTTTTATTGTAATCATATGATGTTAGAACCTGGAAGCAAAAAAAATTTTATATAACAATATGATTTTAGCCAATGAGGATTTAGCAATTGTAAATACATAATAAATAAATAGATGCAACAATTACACACCACACCTTCTGTCGCCAAAATAAATTACTTAATACTTTAATGGGTGACATAGAACTGGTAAAAACATCCATAAAAGTAAAAAATACATATACCCAGATTCAAAGAACAAACAATTGTTTTTTTAAGAAAAGGTTGGCCCTCATCAGAAATTGAAACTACAACCCACAGAATTCAAGGGAAGGTCACTCACTGCCAGTCAATTTTGTGTTCACCATTAATATATTTCAATAAATCACTCACCTCTACAAGGAATGGCAACACTGGAATAAAAGTATTGGTCTCCTTAGAAAGATTTATTAGAATCTCCACACAATGGAATCTCAGAGGATAGTATTGGTGTGTTGGTACCAGTTTTATTGTATTTGTTATAACCATTACAAGAGGATATAGGAGTGGCTGTAATTGGGGTCTATTTGTTGTTCCTGACAATAGATCTGCCCACAAATGTAATGAATTTATAAACTGCCAATTGTACACTGCTTGCCTGTTTTCAAGTTTCTGCACAACTATCGCATTTCTTAAATGTATAGCTAGTTGTCTTATATAGAGAAATACATGCCGATATGACACATTTAAATCCAAAGCAAACATTTCTACCAATGATCGTCTCATAAAGTTTATTCCCGGCCAAGTAGATGGACTGACAAATTTACAATTCTTAACAAATGTCAAGTACATTGCCTTCAACACTAGGTCCAATAGTGCTGATTGTTGGTTTCTCGTTATCCTTAAAATACATAGAAATGCAAGCACCCGTACAGTCTCTTCACTATTGCTCCACAAAGATATTAATTTCTTCAGAGCTTGCTTTGATATGCTTGTAAAACAAGCAACATAAACAGACAGTTGATGCAAATGTTTCAGAAGAACAGTTAATATGTTATCTGAAGTAACACTGCTGAGCAGTTTTAGTAAGTCCTTGAGGTATGCCAGTAGGTGTCCCTTAATTTTGACATAGTGTTTACATTTTTGTGGGTCTTTGCCAGACTGTTCTATCCCCAAATACTTTTTGATAGCAGCAGGCAAATACAAAACACACATTTGTATTACAGAGTTAAAGATTGATGAACCTGAAAAACATCAATGAAACAGACTTCAATCAAATAAAACCAGCAAAGAATTTTAAACTGGGCATGATTAGTACTTTGTACAAGATTAAATATAACTTTATCTAAGTATAAATTATAAAATTTACTCTAAAATAATTATTGAGTCACAAGCAGACCTTCATCTATTTAAGGCAAACAGGCTATAGTGTTGTTAAATGGTCATATTTTTTATCATTGTTGTTTTACTGATAAGCACATTTATTGACAATTGTATTGATATTTTATGCTGCTCCCATTTATTTATTCAACATATTGCCATATTTTAAAAAGTTTTAAATAAAAATATCTAGATTTCAAATGACAAACATTTGACTGCAATAATGATATGAATATCTATCTTATCTATTTACCTTCAACTTTATATTCCCCTGTAGAGGTACCATCCTCACTTGTAGCTCTTAACATTGCTGCATTGAAAACTTTAATAACAGTGGTTAATGTTGCCAATTTAATTTTGCCTTCACTCTGTAAGTCTGCTTGCCACTGTGCCACCATCTTAAGGGTAACTCTTCCTTGAGCAGGTTTATCATTTTCATCCTGTAATCACAGACCTTTTTAAATCAAATATAACAAGCTTTGTAAATGCAGTAAAATAATAAGTATAACTACTTCTTACATAAATATCCAAAACTTTTTATAAATGTATAGGAAAAGTCGTAAATTAAAACAACAAAACCGGCTATAAAAGAATAAAATTTAAAAAAAGCTACAAAAGTAATTTTAAAGAATAAGAAGTTAAATTATACCTCAAAATCACTCTCGTCACTATCGCCTGTGATTGGGCCCGGCGTGTGAATCTTGTCTCCATCTTCCTCATCTGCCTTGTCTGATTTATCATCTTCCGAGTCCGCCTCAAAGTTCAAAAGATTTTCGTCATTTTCTTCAAGGAAGTTGTAAAAGTCAGGATCAATATTTTTTAATTTTTCTAAGGATTTTTTATGATTTTCTGGATTTAATTCTTCTTCAGAATCTGAAAATAAGAGTTACTATAAGAAAATGAGAAAAATGAAGAATATTTATAGATTCATAATTATTTTAGTACTTATAATATACATCTAACCTGAATTATTTGAGGGTTGTGGAATTTTATTTTTTTTAAGTTTCTTTTTCTGGACTAACGGCATACTGATTCAATGATAACCGGATAGTATGCGTGGCTTTTAAGTTATTCTCAAATATTAAATCAATTTTATTTTGTATAACTAACAAAACCTCGTGGTACAGCCGTGTTAAACAATATTGACAATTTTGACATTAAATGACATTGACAAATTGACAGCACACAGTTTTTACTTTTTAGCACTATTTATTTTTCGTCTATGGTTTTCAGATAAAACAAAAAGGGTATATAGTGAAATATTCTTTCTAACATAAGTGAGAATACTTATACAATAACTTAAGTATATTTTGCTTTAGAAAAAATTGTAAGCTTAGTTTAAAGAAAAGAATTCAAAAAGTTATTTTGTGCGAAACTACAATTAAGCATAGCGAAATTGACGACAAGGTGTTAGGAGAGCATAAATTTAGGGTTTATACATTTGTTGATTTTTACAAATAACACTACAAAATTGAGCGACTCACTTATTTTGTGCCTCAGTTTATATATACTTATTAATTATTTTGTAATGAAATAAATAAAAAGTTTATGGAAAAGTTATTGACATCACTAGAATAGGCTACAAACCGGAATGTCAAATTTATTATGACGTTTTCTTTTTCGTTCTCCGAAAGAAGTGACGAATAAGTGTTTATTTGCTGTTTAAATTGAAAAATATGGCTGCTGAAATTAAACCTGCGCCAAGGACCCCAAACGATAGGTTTTCTACAACTAAAAAACCATCACTTCTTAATAAATTAGAAGGTTGCACCGACGATGTGAACGCAGCAGTTGTGATCCCTGGCGAAGACGGAGTTATTAGTGTTTGCGATGATAAGTAAGGCTTATGAGACCGTGTTATGTGACCTTCTGTACATAATATTCAAAATTTTCCCCTACAAAACATTAAAATAGTTTATGTCCATTTTTCTGCACTAATAAATTTATGAATAGTGCCTAAATTATATCCTAAATTATGGTCCTGTTTATTTGCCATGGAATAATATTAATAACAAGTTTTAAATTATAATGTAAACTTTGACTATACTAATTATGTTATCTGAAATTGGTGTCTATAGAATATGATGAAATTTTCTTTAAGTAGATTAAATTATTTTATAAAATTCGTATAGAAAAAACATTAAAAGTTATAGTAACCGTATTTGAGACTTATATTCTTCTAAATCTAAATGAATCCAAGCAGTTGAAATCTATATTAACTACATTTATTTATGAGGTACTTAAGATATTGTTCATATATATCCAAATTGTTTTTTTTTAAATTATTTTGTTGGTGTGGTTTTTTATAATCAAACTACTAATTAAGCTCAAGCTGTCATAAATCATAAGCTTAGAAAGGACTTTCTGGTATAAAGAGAAATAGAAAGAAATGACTAGAAAATAAATTATCAATAAACATGTATATGTTATAATTTATTAATTACTTGCCGTGCTGTCCCTTCATTATGGATTATTATACTGTAGTGTTATTTTAATTAGTACCAGTAATTTAAAATATATTAGTTGTGTTATAGTATTTTTTTTATTTATAACAAATATATACAAGTTATATCTATCTTAAATTACTTACACGCTACTACTATACAAATCATGCCCACGTGGAATGGTCCCAAGAATGCTGGCAGCGTTTCCGCGTTGAATCGCTAAGCTGATTCTTTGTGCGAAAAAGGAGCCAGCCCTCTTGTCACCCGAAGAGGCGATCAACCGAGGTGTTAAAACGGATAAAAAATTTTTTGCACTTTGGCTCCATGTTGTGTTAAATTTATTATATTCCTACACTCACACTTACATAAACCTATACTGTATATCATAAATAATGTACCAAATAAATTCACAACTAATTCAGTTGTGTGTGGGAGTGTGACTACATGATTTAGATAGTGTATAGATGCTACACACAATTTGTAAAAACTTTGCTACAGACATTATTCCAGTGTAAAAGTATGTTTTACATAATATTTTATGGCTCTTTACAGAACAGTTCGTGTATGGCTGAAAAGAGATTCAGGACAATATTGGCCGAGCATTTGTCAATACATGCCATCAGGCTGCACATCAATGTTCTATACTCCAGAAACAAGACAGCTATTCATAGGTCAAGAAAATGGCACTATTTCTGAGTTTACACTTGCTACAGACTGTAATAGGATAAACCCTGTAAGTAACAAGTTATGTTTTATATTCATATATAAATGTTATAAAATGCTTTATGATGCTTATAAATGTGTTTTAGACACATTTATAGCCTGAAGTAAGTAAAAAAAAATAAGGTAGGTATATAAAAATAATAGTACATGTCTTAAAATAATATGCTGATGAAAACTAATAGTGATGATATGTTAAAAAAATTTGAAATAAGTTGTTTTTTTTAGTAATCTGAAATATGTGTAAACTAAATAGTTTTATTAAACAGTTTTCACATATTCTATAAATAAATGAGTCTTAAGCATAATTTGTACACACTAAATGCAACCTTTATATCAAAAGACATTAAAATGCATTTCTACCATCGACATCGACATTCGGTAAAATTTTGAATAGATATATTAAATATGTACACGAATTGATTACAATGATGATGACGTCGTAATCATTTTTACGTGTTTTGTTATTTTTAACGTTTTTAGACTAGAGAATACTTAGCGCATACAGCACGCGTGACTGCAGTGGTTTTCTCCTTGAGTTGTGAATGGGTTCTCTCAGTGAGCCGGGACAAGTTGTTTGCATACCACTGTAGTGAAACTGGACGAAGGATCGGCGGCTATTCTTTTGAGGCATGGTGCACAGCCTTACAGTATCCTTTTATTGCGTTTTATATAAGCTTTATTTTTAGGTTTAAGATGTGTGTATGTAACACTCAATTTTAACCCTCTGAAATTCAAAGTTAGTAGAATTATCAAGAATGATGATACAATCTACACATATTAGAAAATAAAATTTGTATGTGACCAATTTTGACAAAATCTACTGAAAGTATTGTATTTGTATGTTTTTACTATAAGACTACAAAATACTCTCCAGAATGGTTAAACTGAATTTGATGGGACTTTCACTGGAAATAAAAGTGGTGGTGGTTAATTAGGGCATTTTTATCGTAGAATTTCCGCGGGGTCGGAATTTACTTGGGAAAATCTTTGTGACCATTGATATCCACGTGGGCGAAGCCGCGGGCACCGTTAGTAAAGTAAGGTTATCTCGCAAAACTTATTTTTTCCTATTTTAAAAAGAAAAACAGGAATTTTTAACCTACATGTTAACTTATTATATAAATTTTAATCATCCCTAATGTCAATGATATCGGTCGTGTTTAACAGTGAAAGCGAAACAGATAGACAAGCAGACAGACAGACTTCTACATTTATAAAATGAAAGCTTCAAAGTTGGAAAATAGAAGATAATGATTAAACAAAAGTTCGCCATTACAGTTCATCTTTAAAAGCATTTTGAACTTGTATGTATGTGAAGGTGGAATCATGAAAGTTAAGTTTGACCCACTTCCCGATGTCCGATTGAGCTGAAATTTAGTGGTCCAGTCCTGATGACAATCCACGTTTATGATAAATAATGCTGCTACCAGGATTGGCTCCAGACGAGGGAACTTTACAACGGTTAACAGTATAAGGGACATGAAATTTTGTTTAAAGCTTTTTTAATGACTTATTTACAATTATAACGATTCGGAATATAGCATTTAAATATAAGTATATGGGAGACTTAGACACACGGTCGTCCGTCCCCAAAATAAGTAACTTAATACTTGTGTTATGGGTGACGGACAACTGGTCGATATACTACATATATAAGTTTAAACACGTACTTATATACAAATATGCACCTAGGCTCGAAGAACCAACCAATTGTTTATAAAAAATGTTGGCCCTCGGCGGGAATCGAACCCGCGGAGCTGAAGGCAGGGTCACTAACCACTACGCCAAAGGGCCAGTCAAATTAAAAGCAAAGTCAAAACATTAATATTATAGAACTTGTAACAGTAGTGATATGAAATTTTCCTAAAAGCTTTTTTTGTCGGAACACGACAGAATAATCTATACCGAACTATTATACTTAGCATTATGTTTGATGTAATAATATTTCCTGAACAACTGTAATTAGGTTCGACTCACAGTCAAAATACGCGTTTGTTGGTGATTACAGCGGGCTGATAACAATGTTAAAGTTAGATAATAACGGCGCTACGCTAGTCACTACGCTGAAAGGCCATACCGGGTAAGTAAAAATGATTCTCTTAATCCACCAATCGTTTGCATGAATTTCCTTCTTTATATTAAATTTACATACTTCTTTAAATAAATATGCTTTTTATAATCTTAGATATTTTTTTGGATTATTTATTTGGAGCAACCAATGGCAATTACATTAATTTGATTAAATATGCCACAAAAGGCATCAAATGCACTCTATAGGTGCCATGTTTTAAACTTTCGAAAGTTTGTTATTTTTTTTGGATAGTATATTTTTTATTATTAATGTTGAGAGACCGGCTATACTCACGTCTTATTTTATCGGATGAGCCCGACTAGTTTACCGATAAAATAAGACGTGAGTATAGCCGGTCTCTCAACAGTATATTTTATCCTTTGTGGTTGAGTGATTCTACAATTTCTTTTCACGCTTAACGGTTTATTCAATATTATATAACCGTAATATATTAAGTCAATCTGTATGCTATACAGGTTATTTAAAAAATTGGTAGGCTCTGCACGAATATGCAGTTTTATATTATCAGTGTAAAATGTACGTAGTACCGGCCATTTTCTTTAAAAGAAATCAAGGGTAATGTCTGCAAGGCCTTTGTTATTTACATCTCATGTAGTAATCATTACATATATCTTAATTTGTTCATGTGAAAAATTAGTCTTCGTAAGTTTTGACAAGTTAATACGGCGAAGGCCACTACTGTTAATGTTTATTACGTCATCTCACACGAAACAGATAATTGTATGGTTTAAATGAGATGTGATAATTAAGATCTAGTATATACATGTTAATGTGATAGGCCAGCAGTGAGAACGTGCGACTCTTTATGGTTCAAACCCGGGTAGGCGACTATGGTTTTATGTGTTAAAACTTAAGTGTCTAATTGATAATTGCAATTTATCACACGCTTTTCGGTGAAGGAACACATCATGAGGAAATCTGCATATCTCTAGAGAATTCCGGGGATATGTGTAACCCAATTTCGAGCAGAGATGAGATCTACTATGGTTGATCTTAGCTCCAACTCTCCAAAATGGAGAGCGGAGGCCTATGCTTAAGAGTAGGATAATAAGAGGCTGGTATTTTACTTGTTTATACAAGATATTTAAATTAAGAAATGTTTAATTCTAGCTCCGTTCGGGTTTTAAATTGGGCACCGATACCACAGTTGTTATTCAGCGGATCCTTCGATCAAACTATCATTGTATGGGATATCGGTGGGCAAAAAGGGACTGCATATGAGCTTCAAGGTCATAGGTAAGTGAGTTTTTCAAAATATTTTATTAAAAAAAACTGAAAAACAGTATTTAAAAAAAATTGTAAACAAAAAAGGCGGGCTGGCGTTGTTGCTAGATCTTGTATCCTACTGACTGCACCAATTAATATAGGATAATTGATGAATGATGAATTGTTCTTAATGTACTGTAAAAGCAATTGAGTTCGTAGTACGTAAAAAGAATTTGAAAATTATGAAAGAAGCCAAATTTTAAAAGTAACAAAAAACAGTAATAGCAGAAGCACGATAATAAAGATTGTGACAATGTTTGAACAAAAAGGACACTAATACATTAATAATTTGTGTCGTCGTAAAATACGACTAAGGTAAGTTGACGTCAGGTAGATCGCCGGTCGTAAAATGCGTAGCCAAATCATGAGACACCATGTTTGTAACATGTTGTGCCGACCCTACTTAGAGTGGAATAAAGACAGGAGTAGGACGATATTTCAGGAGCCAGTGTTATTACTATTATTTATTTGGTAAATTATTTAAAAATTGGGGATAAAAGTGAGTGTGTGTTGTGTGTACGTATAGTTGGGAACACCTTAGTTCAGAAGATTTTCAGTCAAAATCAAAATCAAAATACTCTTTATTCAAGTAGCACTTTTGAATCGTCAAGTATCAATATGATTAAGGAAGCTACAACTGGTTCGGAATGTTGCTCATACCGAGAAGAACCAGCAAGAAACTCGGCGGTCAATGTTTTAAACATTTCCAATTTTACATTATTAAATTGCAGTCTTGTATGAAGCTGAAAGGATTTTCAAATCCGGGCATTTTAATCATCCAAATAATCTTCAATTTTGTAATATGCTTTACGTATAAGCATATCTCCTACATTTGATTTTAACCTTTCTACAGAATTTATATAGCATTTTATTTTAGAATTGAATACCGAGACTAACGAATGAGTTGCTACTGAGTCCTGACACAGGAATCACAGTCGAGCCAAATAACTATATTTAAACACTCCATTATTAAATTTTGTACCTTAACTTGATTTCATTCTACAATTGTCTTTGAAGGTGAATAGTGAAATTAAGAAAACTATTCTCATTGATAGTAACAAGGTGACTGGTCTGTAAACAAAAAAAACGGCGTTGTTGCTAGTTACTGCATCTTGTAGGTGCAATGCGGTATCCTACTGACTGCACCAATTAAAATAGAATAATTGATGAATGATGAATTTATTAAAGCTGTGATAGCCTAGCGGTGACACCGTGCGACTCTCTAGAGACGACACAGGTTCAAACCTCGGGCAGGCACCAATGAGTTTTTCTATTAAAAACTTGTCTAATTGATAATTGCAATTTATCACACGCTTTTCGGTGAAGGAGAACATCGTGAGGAAACCTGCATATCTCTAGAAAATTCTAGGGATATGTTTAACCTACCAATCCGCATTGGAGCAGCGTGGTAGGTCTTAGCTCCAATCCTTCTCTCCGAAAACGGAGAGAAGAGGCCTTAGCCCAGCAGTGGGCATAGTAACTGGCTGTAACTTTACTTTACTTTGAATTTATTATTATATAAATAAACGGGTCACATCGCGGCAAAATCGAGTTACTTTTTTACAAGGTTCGACGTTTCGGCAGAGTTGCATCCGCCATGGTCACGAACTGACTGGAACGCTGCGGCGTCTTCGTTGCCGAGTACTATAGTCATTATTTTGTTCATCTACTCTCACTTGACTATTCTCATTGATAGTAACAAGGTGACTGGTCTGTAAACAAAAAAAGCGGCGTTGTTGCTAGTTACTGCATCTTGTAGATGCAATGCGGTATCCTACTGACTGCACCAATTAAAATAGAATAATTGATGAATGATGAATTTATTATTATATAAATAAACGGGTCACATCGCGGCAAAATCGAGTTACCTTTTTACAAGGTTCGACGTTTCGGCAGAGTTGCATCCGCCATGGTCACGAACTGACTGGAGCGATGCGGCGTCTTCGTTCCCGAGTACTATAGTCATTATTTTGTTCATCTACTCTCACTTGACTATTCTCATTGATAGTAACAAGGTGACTGGTCTGTGGTACGTCGGCGGCTGCCAGAGGCTTGTTTCTTGCGGTGAAGATGGTGCGCTCGGCGTGTGGGAGATGGGGGTGCAGCGCCGGGAGACGCCCGCCTGGCGCGAGTCCGACCTCTGCCAGCTGTGCCGGGCGCCCTTCATATGGAACGTGCGAGCCATGATGGAGAAGAAGCAGCTGGGTGAGTGGAATTTCAAGTATATCAATAAAATTCGTAGACACTATAACAGAAAGACTTTGTTATTATCCGCGCGGTTTGAGCGAATGCATGCTAATGTGTATGAAGCAGGCAAAATTCACGTACCTTGCAGGATAAGTCGCCGCATGTATCCCAATATGCCTCCACAAGCAACAATACACACAACCACCACTAAAATCTTGACGATCGTTCTTCCCCGTAACCAAAGCATCATCATGCATGTGTAAAGTGCATGGATTTTGCCTGCTTTCATGTAGGTTAGACTTATGTTAATCAAAAATGGTGATTGACCACTTAGATACAGATTTATTTATCGGTGAGAAGCGTCCAGCTTTATGGGACTCGGAAAGCCCTAATTATATAAAAATAAAATGCTGCCGATCTGAGCTAGTAGTATGGACACCCGGGTAACGTTCGCTAAGCGCTGTGTCAAACGCGCTGTTATGTACGCTGTTAACGCGCGTCAAACGCGACACAAAGCGCTAAGTATGTATTAGGTCCTTACATATGAAATTGGCGTTTTGTCGTACTGGCCACTTTGATCTCAAATATTACCTTTATGGTTAGGAATTCCAAATTCAAATTCATACAGCTATTTACTCATGCATTTGTGTTTCAAACCCCCTAATTCATTTGTTTTTTCTGCTTTTGTTTTTTTCTTTGTGTCACTCTGTTTACAAAATGGAAAACATGACATATCGCGTTATTTACGAGTATGAGTTCCACCGTGGCACCAGTGCTTCAGAAACGTCTCGAAGGATTAATGATGTGTATGGTGACGGTGTCGCAAAAGAAGACACAGTGCGTTTTTGGTTCCAACGTTTTCGTTCTGGAAATTTCGACCTGCAGAACAAGCCTCGTGGACGGCCGGAGACCAAAGTTGATAATGAAGAATTGAAGGCTATTGTGGAAGCGGATCCATCGCAAACCACGTCCGAGTTAGCTGCAGGCTCCGGTGTTAGTGATAAAACTATTCTAATCCACTTGAAACAAATTGGGAAGGTGAGAAAGCTTGAAAGGTGGGTACCTCATGAATTGAGTGAAGCAAACCGACAAACGCGCGTCGACTGCTGCGTTACGTTACTCAACCGGCACAATAATGAAGGAATTTTAAATCGAATCATTACCTGTGATGAAAAGTGGATCCTCTACGATAATCGGAAGCGCTCATCGCAATGGCTGAACCCTGGCGAACCAGCCAAATCCTGCCCTAAGCGAAAATTGACTAAAAAAAGTTGTTTTCTTAAATCTAGCCAGACGATTACGGCAGATATCTATTGTCAGCAATTGCAAACCATGATGGAAAAGCTAGCTGCTAAACATCCGAGGCTGGTCAATCGCTCTAGGCCACTGCTGCTTCAGGACAACGCTAGACCACACACTGCACAACAGACGGCTACCAAATCAGAGGAGCTTCAATTAGAATGTCTTAGACATCCACCGTAGTCTCCGGACCTTGCTCCAACAGATTACCATTTTTTTCGCAATTTGGATAACTACTTGCAAGGAAATAAATTCAACTCCGATGGGGCAGTCCAAACCGCCTTCAAAGATTTTATTGATTTCCGCCCGAATGGTTTTTTTAGTAAGGGGATCAATGGAACTACCAGGGGAACTACCTATGAGATGGCAAAAGTGCATACATAGCAATGGTACATACTTTGATAAATTAAATATATTTCATTAAAAAAAAACGACTATATGTTTCTCCCATAGAAAACGCCAATTTCATATGTAAGAACCTAATACTTGCTCTAAACATCCTTTTTGCGCGATGCGTTGAGTCAAAGTAATAAAGTGCTTGCAATCTTTTTAGAAAGAAAAACTTTATTTACAATATACATTATCTACATATAAGGAGTATATATATAAAACAAAAAAGCATTACACTTGTAATAAAAAATAAAAAATATAATAGATTAAAAAAAAACAAAACAGTACGATAACATATTATCTAAAAATAATAATTGACATGATTATTTGCCAATAGTGTACAGTAAATGGACAACTGCTCAGCTTTAAGCTTAGACGACTGTCTCAGCGCTGATTTTCAGCAGTCACCAGATGGTTGCAGACGCATCGACAGCGACAGATTTTATAGATATATATAATTGTATAAAGTAAAACTAGTAAAGTAATGGCCTGTTATTATTCCACTGCTGGGCTAAGGCCTCCTCTCTCCGTTTTTTTTTGGAGAGAAGGGTTGGAGCTAAGACCTACCACGCTGCTCCAATGCGGATTGGTAGGTTACACATGTCCATAGGATTCTCTAGAGATATGTGCAGGTTTTTTCCTTCACCGAAAAGCATATAAAAGCACATAAATTGCAATTATCAATTAGACACATAGTTTTTTAATAGAAAAACTCATTGGTGCCTGCCCGAGGTTTGAACCCTGATCGTCTCTAGAGAGTCACAAGGTTTCACCGCTGGGCTATCACAGCTTGTTATACAGGCTATCACAGCATATAATTCATCATTCTCCTGCCCTTATCCCACTCTAAGTGGGGTCGGCACATGTTACAAACATGTTGTTACATGATTTGGCTACGTATTTTACGACCGGCCGCCTGCCTGACGTCAACTTACCTTTTGCCTTTTACGACACCTCGGTAAGAAATGACGGTGGTCTATTCTATGAAGCCGGATACCACACGGCATTATCACAGCATATCGACTGTGAACTGGCAAATTGTCCTATCTAATTTTTGACAACTTTTCAGGAATACGAAAAAACGTGATTATTAATAAATTCGGATTAATATTTATGTAATAAAAAGCCAGTTGACTTGAAATATGTTTATTTATATACAAATTTTCCAGTTGATAATACATGTTGATACGGTAAATGATGGGCAGTAGTACCTAATGCCGTTAAAAAATGATTGCCTTAAAATTGAGATAGGACATATTGCCGGTTCACAGTCGATATAGCAATTGTATGCATAATAAAAAAGTGTATGTAAAAAAAGTTTTACGACTTTAATTCTACACGAAAGTACTAGGTGGTAGTCATAGTGTTCCACCTACAAGAATTCCTGTGTATCCTACAAATTTGTTAAGGTCTCCGCCAGCACCACTGCCGCTGGTGCGGCGCGGCAGTGTGCGCGACGTGCTCCCCGCACCGGCTGCCGCTGCCCGTCATGGGCTTCGAGTTCCCTCAGCGCGTTTGCGCGGCCTGCTACGACACTTTACGTCACGAACCGTACGTTATATTGTTATATATTGTGTTAAATATGCTTATAAATACTCTTAAATATATTTACCATTATGTGATTATGTAATGAGAAAAATAATTAATAGGAATAATTTAACAATTTGCGGGAGACGGAAGTAGTCAAATATTATTTGTTTCATAAAATGGAAACGGAAGGCAAACAACAAAGGTTATAAATAAGCCAGTTGGGCCTATTCTAATCAGTCTAGTGTCAGCGTTCATTGTGTCTACGATAGTGAAGTGTAACAAAGAGTGAAGTGTAACAATATTTTTAACCCTTTGATCAACAAGAAGCTGGGAGGTGGAATTTTTAACCTTCATTTCTAGAGAGGGTGGTCCATCCTACTTAACCGGATACCACACGGCGGGTTCGACTCACCTTAGTCGACTTTTACGCCTAAATTATCTATATTTATTATAAAACAAAGTCCCAAAAAGCTGTCTGTCTGTATATAATCGATTTTCTCAAAATCGATTACATACATACGAACGGATTTTTGTACGGTTTTCACCATAAGATAGTGCAATACTTCCGGATGGTTTAGGTAAATAGTACATATCGGTATTATATAAATTGTGTTTACGAATTGTAAATCTATAAAATACTACACAAAAGTCCGCGATAGCATGTCTCTATCTCTTATGGTTAACTCAAAATAACTATTTTTATGTTTAAAATTTGAATTCTAGAAAAAATTTGAGACACGCTGATTTTCACGCTGGCGAAGCCGCTGGCACAGCTAGTATTATATATTATTCTACAATTTATTTTATATATTATTTAAGTAAAATGCGATACTTAGTTCGCCGATCTTTGCTTTTCAGCCGTGAATCCCTGGCGTCGTTCCATGACATGAAGCACGCGGTCGCGTCGCTATTCGTCGACGAAGCTACGGGCCGGATGTGTACAGCGGGCAAAGACCGTGTCATTAAGGTAATACTTTATTTATTTATGATACGCCAACGATAAAATATTGTTACGTGCAGAGGTTCGTGGATTTGGATGAAAATACCTGGTGACACGTTAAAACACTTTATTCAACTTTTTATTACAAACTTACTACTTACAGTCTCTACATAGTTCGTGGTCCAATAAGAATGCCGAGGTCACTAATATTTCACTTTTATTTTCACTTGTTTATTCGCTGTTGATCGCTGTTCACAAACTGAATGTCGAGGCGCACGATACGTCTGCTTATATTTCGAACGAACCGATTTCGAGAACATTCGGTAGCCTTGAAACAATCTTAAACATGTTTACCGATAAACATGTTTTGATACAAGTCGAATGTACCGGAGAATTAGCGTTAAGCGAATTTGAACTCTTTGACATATAGTTTACGAACTTTATTTGCATGTTCGTAAACAGCCCCGTTCAATTTAAACTTTATGACATATGCAATACGAACTCTTTTCGCATGTTCGTAACAATATGTACACATCAACCATTAACATTTATATTAATTCTAGTACTGATATAACTATCAATTACAGACGTATATCAAAAAGTATAATAATAATAAAATATTATGTTATCAATTTCGTGCCATATTTAGTGTAGCTTTAATCTTTTTCTCTCCGATATTTTATACCCGCCCCTACCTTAATCATAATCGTTGGTTCGTTCGTATATGTATTCAAAGAATTCAACTGTTTTGTCCATGGGTCAAAATATTTCTCTACCTGGCTATGATAATTAATCTTTAGCCGATGCTAAACGATTTAGACGATTTTACATCAGCCAATCTATCATTTTTCTTCTACTTTATGCTTTGGGTGATAAAAATTTTGCGATTTTGATTTGCAATCGTTCTTTTGTTCCAATTTGGCACAATTTTTATAATATTTTTATTAAATCATTCAAATAGAGTTTTCAAAGAGTGTCAAGCGTAAAAATAGGGAAATGCAAAAGAAGTATTGTATATATTGGAATATACGTATGCCGTGTATAAGTGTTGAAATCGCATCAAACGATTATGATGAAAATTATTTCATATCATAACCGATAATATGTAATTAACATAAATAAAGAAATAAATAAATATATGAGACTCACATAGTCGTCCGTTTCCAAAGTAATAATTGTGTTATGAATAACAAACAACTGGTAAATATTTACATATATTATTTTAAAATAAATGCTTAAATACATAACTACACCCAGCCTCGAAGGACCAACAAATTTGTTTTGAGAAAATGTTGGACTTCAGCGGGAATCGAACCAGTGAACACCGGACCATTGAATATCAAATAGAAATGTGTTATTTTATAATAGGTTTGGGATATCAGCGTGCTGCTCGCGCCTGCACCGAAACCTGGCACGAGCGATCAATAACTGGATATAGGAATATCTTATCACGATCTTCAGTAGTGGCGAGATTTCTTAACTCGTGTGTTTACCTGAATCTATCCGTCAACGATTACTTTATATACAGTATGTTGAATCTAATGTATAAAAAACTCGGTGAAAAAAAACGATAATATAGATGTATGCAAAAAAATTATTTATTTCTAAGTTTAAAAATTTATTTTTATTAATGTTAGTCGGTAGCCATAAATCTTTTTTTCTCTATATTTAAAGTCAGTTTTTCCTAATTATTTAAAATTAAAGAAAATACAGGTAACTTTAGGAATGGGCTTTAAATTTAAATATTAAATTATGAAGGTTCTTTCCTACAGTAATTTGGCCACGATAGCCAAAAACGATCATTCACACATTTAATATACTTTCCTTTAAGTGCATTTTAATACTAAAATTATATAGCAGTTCAATTAATAAACTATGTGTTAAATTAAGGCATGATTTAATCGGGAAATTAAAAATGATTTATTAAAGCATGAATAATTTAATTTTTAATTTACATCTGAAGAAAAACAATAGTTACAAATTAATTTTGGAGTCAAAATTTCATGAATTAAAATCATAATTTAACGTGATATTTGGCTGTACTCAAATCAAAAGACTTGATTCCAGGCCGTTAATAAAACTGATTTAAAAAAAAGAAACATCTTTAGGGTGCTCGACTCGTTACGAATTGTTTCAACGGGAGTTTAGCCGATTATATTTTTTTTATTATTATTTATAATGTATTAAAAAATTATTATGCTAACAATTGTTTGTATTTAGATATTTATTGGTCTGTAAAGGAAATGTATCATGTTTATACACATTATTGTATATAGGTTCAGTAAAAAAATTTAGTGCAAGTACATTAGGCTAAAAAAGTAATGAAATTATGGATTTTTGAACTTTCTTATTCCTTAAATGTCGATGTTTTTCATAAATATATTTGACATTAATGTCTTTCTAGTTTCATGAATTGTATAATGTGGAAGGTCCAACGAATGTTTTTGGTAACGATTAGTTATTTTTTTCATCTTAATGTAAGACTGAATCTTTGAAGATAATAATATATAACGAAGTCTTGGAAACTAGTTATGTGTGTATCTTAATAGCGTAGATTTCACTTTAAATGAAACTTTTAAATATAACATTCTACCTTAGGAATTTTGTTTTTTTATAAATTCTAAAATTGTATCTTTGAAATGGTTGTTGGTACTTTTTCCGTATACAGGTGTAGCTATTTTTTTTTTAATGTAATTAAATTTTATGTTAATATCTTAATTTATAATACGATTATCGATTTATCGATATTAAAAAAGTTTTTTCAATTGGAGAGATGCAGTTTCTTTCTTTCTACATTATTTGCAATATAATATAATTTTAATAGTTATAATAACAGCTTCTTTGGTATACCTTGTTTGGTTTAAATTGGTTACCTATATAAAGTATATTGTTAGTAAATAAAAAAAGTATCAACCATTTCAAATACCATTTCAAAAAATAGAAGTGTGTATGAAATTATTTATTATATAAAGTGTGTTCATAAAATGCTATTAAAACCCGTGTCAAGGACACGTAGACCAAATGAACAAAGCGACGGTCTCTTTAATATATAAAGACTACTTACTTATTTACTTATAAATATAAGGATATGCTTGTTTATTTTAAATGTTAATTATTGATGGAAATAAAACTTGTGAGATGATGAATGGGTTTTCATACATACATGCATGGTAATTAATTTTCCGGAGCTAATATGTAATATTAAAGCTACATAATCGATATAAAATAATATTAACTGCAGCATGGGGTTGCACGAGTGGTATTTCATGAAAAATATGTAAAAATGATGCCTAAGAAAAATTCAATGCGTTTTCACTTATTTTACAAAATCCACATTTATTCATAAGTAATTCGATAACAGTTCTACTAATGTCAATACTACGCGAGATCAAGAAAAACCTAAGAATATTTCATATATTGGGAATATAAATAATATTCTTAATAATATATTATACTATATAAATTATACCAAAAATCTAGCTACTTTCACTAACAGTTCCATATGTACGTTTACTAATTGTTTTATATGAAAGATCTATGTTTTATAAAAAGAGGAATTGAGACAAAATTTGCATCGAAATCAGAGTACTTAAGTTTGTTTAGGTTTTCAGATGAGCGGGTTTTACCAATTTACAGTATGGCTTTTAACTTGGTTCTTCCATAACCACAAATGTATAGTATATATGTATGTATGTATGTATGTATACACCATGTAGCTGTGGCTGTCACTAATAACTAAGTACGGTGAGTTTAAAAGTACTGAAAACAGTCGATTTGAAATAAGAATATTTTGAATTTGAATTTGAATTTAAACATATATGGTTATAAAGATTTCTGAGAAAATATTTAGTTTATTACAAAATCAAAATCTAAATAATCTTATCTTAAAGATTAATGAAGCTACATCTGGTTCGGAATGTTGCTCTTACCGAGAAGAACCAGCAAGAAACTCGGCGGCCAATCTTTTAAATATTTTCAAATATACATTATTAAACCGCTGTCTTGTATGAAGCTGAGAGGATTATCAAATCCAGGCTTTCTTATCATACAAATAACCTTCAATTTTGCAAAATTTGACGGTAAAACCACGCAAACGTTGCAATTTGTTACAGTCAGTAAATGTTCCAAAATCGAATTATAAGTACTTTGTTACGCCCTTGCTCTTTAACACTGTTCTATTAAATCTAAAATTTCAGGTTTCGTATTATAAAACATCAATTGATTTTTAAATCTACTTTTCTTTTTTCAATTCATATCGTCCAGTCCATTCATATATCCGGTGCGATATATGATGCTTTGAGGTTTAGACCAGTTTGCAGAGTGTTTTATATTAAACCATTTACTAGTATATTTCCGAGTTATTCCAGTCATGTATTTTGCATTTTAATGGACATTTTTAGAAATTTAATGTCAAAGATTTGCGCATTTCTTATTTAGTTTCCTAATTATTAATTGAAGGTTGTCGGCTCTAACATTAAGTTTCATTATAAGAAATGTGTATGGCCTGTTTGTTTGTTGAATTTTAAATTATAGAGTTCACTTTTTTATATAAAGTGCATGTTATTAATTAAGCTTTGTATAATTTATACAATTTTCAAGCCGTGTGACTGTTTAGAGGGGGCCACGAGTTCAAGCCTCGGGCAGGCACCAATGAGTTTTTCTATTTAAACTTATGTGTGTAATTGATAATTGCAATTTATCACACGCTTTTCGGTGAAGGAAAACATCGTAAGGAAACCTGCATATCTCTAGCGAATTTTTGGGATATGTGTCACTTAGCAATCCGCATTGGAGCAGCGTGATCTTAGTTCCAACCCTTCTGTCCAGAAACGGAGAGGAGGCCAATGCCCAGCAGTGGGGTTGTAACAGACCGTTGCTTTACTTATACAATTTTCTCGACGGCAGCAAACTGATTCTGATCATTCATTTGACTTTATTTATTTATTATTTAATTTTTTTTCCATGTAATACGTGTGTAATTATAGTAATACTGTTTAATACAAAACTAATTTCCGGTATGGACCAACTGATTAATTAAATTCGTATAAAAAAATGTTGTATCTTAAATCAATCTATATTCGCACCATACCCGGATACTTGTCTCTGTGTTTGATTAACCTGACGCAATAAATTGGACATTTGAGTTTTCGTTTAAGCGAACTACAATTCCGTACTATGGCTATAATATTTATATTTGCTACACCACTAATAGACACATACAATCACACATTTAATACTCGTTTAACACCACTAATAGACACAAATAGAGTGACATTTTTAACACTCGTTTGGTGACAATATTTTCAACCCTCTACTACTAAGGCCCTACCTTCTTTATATTGCACTACAAGTTGTTCGTCACCCATAACACAAGTATTAAGTTACTTACTTTGGGGACGGACGACCGTATGTGTATGTGTCCCATATATTTATATTTATTATATATTTATAACTTTCAAATTGCCCTTATGTATGAGTACACACGTGTTATAAATTATAATGATATCATCACATTGCCCTGAGAAGGACAGCCTTCATTGTCAATTTGGGTTAATCTGTAATACGTTTTAGGCCGCGCATCTTGCTTCTTAATACCGAAATGCTGTATGTACCAAATGAATGCGAATTATTCGAACTATTTGACATTCTAGCGGGTAAAATGTATATTTGTAATGTATTTATTATTGTTTAGTACTCTAATATACTGCGTGTATTTAACATACTTAACTGAAATAGGATTTATGTTACATACTTTCTTATTGACTTTATTTAATAAAATTTACGTGCAGCTTTTAAGGGCATTTTATATGAAAACTTAGGGATATAGCGTTGCCTTTAAAGCTTCAACGATTATTAAATGTAACATTATATTTAAATTTTTAATCGAAGAACTCGTTGTGAAAGAACTTGATATAAGTGCATTTATATAATCATTAATATATTAATAACACGATATTTGTTACTCTATAAAAAGTGTTTATTGTAATCGGTCAATCTGCAATTGTTGTTTCTGTATCATTATTTGTTGAAAAGTTTTATACTATATAGATTTCCAAAATTTTTGTAGGAAAAGTTATGAAATATTCTCAATTTGGTACAGTTCTTCATTTGCCAACATTTTGATATGAGATGCAATTTATAAATTTTCCAAATTTTCGTCTTTCGTCTGCTGGGAGGCCTCTACGGTCGTAGCTCATATGATATAGCGATGCAGTATTGTGCTTTCTAGCTATCATAAGGGGATTTCCTGTCTGCGCAGTGCCATCTATATTCGTTTACCTCCAGGTGGTAAGTCAAACGCAAACTCATAACTAATAAAAAAAAGAATGACATTGTTTTCTTGTTGTGCAAGGAAGGCTATTTTTAATTTTCCTAATAAATGAATACAGTAGTAAGATCATGTTAATAAAATCTACCTGCATATAGAGGCAGTCCGATCATAAATAAATCTTTACAAAAGTACTTAGTAGCAGCAAATCATGAAGAATTTTTTTACAATTCTACCCAATTTAATGTGTCTAACTCTATAAATAATATTTATAAACGTATTATCAAATTTATATATAGAAATGAATAGTTGGAATAGAAAAAAACACATTATTATTCGATATACGTAATATAATAATGTATATACATTTCGAAAGCTTTGTAATTCGTTGCCAAACAAATATTTTTAGGTCCACGTTTTTTTAATGTATCGGACTTAGACTAGTCTCACAATAAAATTATATATAGTACTATTATATATAGCACGTCAAATTCATGCGCCTCATTTTTTTTAAATATACGCAGATGTCTAGTAGGACCTCTTTCCCATTTAGGAATCACACGCTTCTACTGTTTTTGAATTTGACGAACTATATTTTGTTATAATATTCGATGTACTATATTTGTAACTATGGTATTTATTTTTTTATACCTAAGGTTCGGATAAAAAGTATATAAAAAGTGATTTACTTTTATGTTATTATAAAGATAAATATTTTTTTATTCACGGAGCTTAATTGTGTTTGTAAAATAACACTAATATAAAAAAATCACTGTAATTATTACTTATATGTTATCTGCATAGGTCGCTTAAAGTTTTTACTCAAATAAAATGATTAAATTATGACTTATTTTTTTATTTCTTGAGGTAGTTTAATGGAAGTAATATATACAATAATTAATAAAGAAGGCAGTGAACTTAATATACATTATTCTAAAAATAAATACTTAAAGGGTCTTATCGATAAACGCAGGCCATGCCTATTTACCTAACACTAGCAGGGACCAAATTAGGAAGTATATGTCAGTAGAGGAAAAAAAATATACTTCCCTAATCTATAAATAATTCACTAGTAAGCTGAATATAAATTTAAATTCAAGTGTAAGAATACCACTTTTTTTGTCTATTGTCAACATGTAAAATATAGATTATTCAAAAAAGTAAAGTTATTCTCTACTGTCCAAAAAAATTGCATGTTTGATTGGCTACGTGGTCAATTAAGTTATTAAGTTTTAATAAATTGATATCTTATAAATTTTTAAATTTCTTTTTTTCTTATAATTTCTTTCTTATAAATTGATATATTGATGTTTAATAATGATAATTGTTCTCAAGCCATGTCAATAATAAAATATATGTTAAATTGATATTGAAATGAGAATGAATTTTTCGAATTATAACGGTTGCAAGAAACAAAATCCGATATAAGTTATTACTAATATCAGATTGGGTATTCCTAAAACATTTGCTGAAATCTTTCTTAACCAAGCAACATACAAAATAATAGGATTATAGTTGCAGATGAACATTGGGAAAGTCTATGAAGGTAAGAAATAAAAAGGGTACATATTTTATGAGCATCGTATGTTCGTACCGGTTTCAGACCCTACTAATAATTCCAGTTGAAAAGATGCAGTGTTCTCTATAACTAGCACAGCGTTGTAAATAACCCTATAAAATTCCACGTTTATTAATAAAACAGAATAAGTTTTAAAGCAAATGTCAATGACATGATCAGCCTTTAAAATCAGGTACATCGTAACTCTCCAAAGTGTCCTTACACGTTGGATAAACTAAATCTCTTCAGCGAAACCAAGCTTTATAGTTTGAGTTAGCCATCCATGAACTCTCATTCAGCCTGGACAAGAGTATTGTTCTTTGGGCACGCAAACTGCGCCGTTAAAAACTTGTTTAGGTGGACAGATAAGAAATGTTCGCACACCGCTAACACAAAAATAGTAATGTTTGCACTCTGTGCCTTGTTGGACGAAAAAACCGTCCTTTTCACAATAACTTCCACCGTTTTCTATGATGTTCTTTCTCGGTGCTCCGCATATATGATGCATTGGTTCCACGCATGCATGTCCGTCGAAAATCTTGCCACCGAGACACGAAAGTGTCGCTAGCTTATCTCCACCTTCGCAATAGAAGTACCTAAAAAAATAATTGGTTTGCATTATTTGAATTCCAGTTGTTTCATAACTTATACTTTTACGAACTTTATTTTTATGTTGTGTGTTAATTTTTCTACGTGAAAAAAAACTATTCCTTTCGAATTTTTACACAATGATCATTATTTTATATGAATTTCTATATACGAATGTTCTTACGTAATTTTATTTGCAAAGTGACCATGAAAAAATTAAATTTTAAACATATAACTTTCTGACTGAGTAAAAGGTTAAAAAAGCTTTTCACAAAATTTCACTACTGTCTACTGTTTTTAATTATATGTTTACTATCGTTATTTTTTACGGTTCACCGATAAGGAGTTCCACCGTCTGGAGCCAATCCTGGCAGCAGCATCAGGTTATGCTTATCATGAACATGCATTGATTGGGGACTGGACTAGAATGTAAAATTTCAGCTCAATCGGACTCCGGTAAGTGGGTCAAAATTAACTTGCAAGATTCCACCTTCACATACTTACACGGCAAGTAAAAGCTTCTATAGTTATAAAATATAATGTTAGGCAGCGAAGCGAGGCGTGCTTTAGGTAAATAAATTTCAATTTAAACTGCTGTGTATTATTTAAATAATGAGCGACTCACTATTTTTATCCTACATTGTGTTGGCATTAAATTTTTATATTGTTGACGAAAAATAAGGGTGTAGGTATGTGCTTTGTATATAATATGTATTAGTATATTGTTTTATTATACCTGTGGCAATTGGACTTCAGTTCCGCATGATAGCCGTCGGACAGATCTAAACAGGTGTAGTCTTCGTGCGGGCAGACGACTGGATTCGCTGCTACGCACATTTCGCCGTCAAACACTCTACCAACCGGACAAGCATACACTGCTTTCTCTCCATTTACACATGCATAGAATCCTCGGCAGCCCGCGTCGGCTGCTCGATAGCGACCGTCAGGACGCCCATAACATGAATCTGGATCTAAACTCGGGCAGAGATATAGAGTGGCCGGCGAACATCTCGCGCCGTCAAACACCTGTCCGACCGGGCAAGCCAGAGTCATGCGTAAAGTGCCCTCGCAGTGGAAATAACGCGTGCAGTTCGAATCGAGGTCTTGATACGTTCCGCTCGGCATGCCTTCACATTCTGCCGCGAGTTCGGGACCTTCACAGTAATACGATTCCTTTGATACGCATCCAACACCGTCGAACACGAAACCTGTTTCACACATCCCCCGAGCGGTAACTCTTTCCCGACGACATTCGAACCAAGATGAACAGTCACGCCAGTCTCTGTATAGACCGTCTTGTCGGTTGAAACATGGACTTCGTGCAGGTGGCGGACATTGAGTGCGTTCCGCCGGTTCACAACCACTTCCCGAGAAGAGCAAACCAGGTTCACATACACCACGTCGGATAACTCGACGTGATTCACACACAAAGTATTCTCGGCAGCCGGTCGACCGATCGGCGTAGGCACCATCGGGTACTTGCTGACAAAATGAAGAGCATGCTTGATCCGAGCAGAAGTCAGCATCGCCTGCCGGTAAGGATACGGCTGCAGAGCGCGGCGGCGGACACGTTCTGACGCAAGCTCCGCCACAAGATATTACAGCGGTTAACTCTGCACCGCGGCATTGCAGAGTACGTCGGCATTCGTGTGAAGAGTCCGGATATTTCCCGTCCGGTAGTCCCGCACAAACGGGTTCGTAACAAGTTCCGGCACCGCGAGAACAAGCTTGTCTGACTAAGTCGAACCAAGAACCGGACGGACAAGTGTGGTCGACGGCTGTTCCATTTTCACATCGGTAATAATGTCGGCAGGCAGTTCCAGGGGTAGCGTAGGCGAGTGTGTCTCCCGGAGCGCAAATACGCCTAGCGCAAGGTTGGCTACGACGCGGTACACACGCCCCGGATATCTCGCTGAATACGCGCCCAGTGGCACACGCGTATCGTCCTCGTAACACCCCTGCTGAGCAGCGGACGTATTCCCGACACTCTGTATCGTAGTCGGTGTAGAGTCCGTCTTTGATGCACGTAATGTCGTTTACACCTGCAATTTTCGTAAAAATTATTAATATATCGACGTGCATTTTTTTATTTAAGTAAATTACCAGCATAAATATTTTCTTAACAATTAAATATTTTGTACTTACTTGGTAAAATCGAAGAAGTTGCAACGATAACTAGCGCAATAGACGCGATCACAAGACGGCAGGCGCGAGCGGGCACACACGCAGACATGTCGGCTGCGACTGAGTGTGACGCAGCGTGGTTAGAGTTCCTTGACATTCGCACGCCCCTGCCTTAACTTGATCCCTGTGGCCCGGATGCAGCCTTCGAGTTAGGAATCTAAACACGCCTTGTTTTGTAATGCCGCCTGCGAGAGAGCGACCGCGGTGGTAACGTGCGACCTTAACCTTTGTCTTCTTATTAGGTAACGGTTGTAAGAAAATATTTCAAGAAAAGGTAGATTTTAAACTTTCGCGATTGATACTTATTATTAAGTATATAAATAAACGTGTCACATGGCGACAAAATCGAGTTACCTTTATATAAGGTTCGACGTTGCGACAGAGTTGCATCCACCGTGGTCGTGGTAATATATAATATGATATAACAATTTCAAGAAAAATTTGCAAGATTGCACAAAAGAGAAACCCTCATTAATATAATAGACTACGATTGAAACAAACAACGAATAATTTAGGTGTAAGCAGGATTTAATTATTTAGTTTTATAATAAACATACGTTATAAAATCTTAATTAAGAAACTAAATAAATTGAATAATTACTGTAAATTTATATGTCATTTTACCTAATTCAATGTCACATGTTTAACAAGGCACCATTAATACTTAATTATATCAACAATCGCTCAATTATTATGTTGCCTTCATATCCGTGGGAAATTATTATAAAAACTGTCCGTCAAAACATAATGTATACTTGGTATCCGCGCAAGTTCTCTACGAAATCTCTATTAACCAAGTACCAGACAATATATTTTCTATAATAAGCGATATCATTATTGGCCGTGTGGTATCCGTCAGATTAGAATAGACCACCCTCCTTTATTACCGAGGTGTCGTAAGAGGCGACTAACGTATGTGTCGTGTGGTATCCGGCTGCATAGAATAGACCACCATCATTTCTTACCGAGGTGTCGTAAAAGGCGACTAAGGTAAGTTGACGTCAGGCAGGCGGCCGGTCGCAAAATACGTAGCCAAATCATATCACATGTTTGTAACATGTTGTGCCGCACTTAGAGTGAGATAAGGGCAGGAGAACGATGAATAAGCGATATCATTATGATAAACTTTTTTATAACTTGTGTTCTTTTTAATAATTGTTAAAACCTTTTCTTAATATGATTATTATTATATTATATAATTAAAACACATTTTTATGATCCATCTAATATAATCAATGTATCTAATATATGATCCAATGATATCTCCTTTGAATAATAACAGCTTCTGACATCAACCTTCCTAGCTCATATACAGTAAATTAACTCTGAGCGTTTAAAAACTATGAAATTATGTGCAAAGTGCAATGAAAAATGTATTTGTATTGTACAATTTTGGTACTTAAAATTATAAAAGTGAAAAATAAGAAATTATTATCAAATTATCTACTATATACTTTACATTTATAATGTAATGCAGATCATACGGCGGTATAAGTACATCGGGAAATAAACTTGTTAACATCAAAGGGATGAGAAGATATTTTATTTTACATAAATTCATTGAAATGATGTATTAAATAGGCACCTACATTGCATAGAAATTGATTACCTTAGGACCTGAGAAATCTCAATTGAAGCTTCCAAATTTCCAGAGTTAAACTAAAGATGTGCATTTACCCTATTTGATAACAATTTTTCCCATATATCTATTAGTAGGTATCGTAATAATATACTGCCTTAAATCAGTTCCATTCGTTATGAAGTCGTCACCCGATACTCTTGGAGAATGTGAGGAATGTAATCTAACCGCAAATCGCCTCGATCCGTCCTCCACAGTTTGTGATTTACTTAATTCATTCAGAATGGATCATTATTTTTCTAAAATTGCCTATCAACTTTTAGTTCCGTGAGGTTCTCTTTTTACATTTTTTTGAAGAATAAAGTGCCCATTGTTCTTAGCATGGTTCGTTCCTAAGGTACTACTCATTCATATATTGATCAGTTTTTTACGCAGAGTACCAAAGCTTCTCAGTAGAGCTGAACAGATCCGCAGGTGGATGGCTGCAACCATCCACCTTATGTAATGCGGTTATGACGGGAGATCTTCATGAGCTCTACTTTGTGAAGGATGGTGATGGTTTACAAAGGATATAAACCAACCTTTGATCTGTGTCGAAGGGAATATTTGACCTGTACATTTTTTTTTATTAATAATTCAGTAAATAGTATAGTTGTAAAAATTCAGTACATTATAATTTCGAATTCAATACTAAACTTGATCCTAAAGTCGCGGGATCTAACTAGATACTTTGATATATGAAAAATCAAAATTCTTAACTCCTCAGTAAAGTTATTAGAACCCAAATAAATTGCATACATGCATCTAATACGCGAACCGGATCAGTGTTGGCACAAGGTCATTAAACTCACGTAACACGTGATGCCAAATCGTCTTTATTATTATGATAGGTCTAGTGTTACTGCTGTGGGAGGCCCCTTACTAACACGTTACATTGTTGTAATTAAACATTCCTTGTTATGATTCCAGTCTCATTTGTGATATATGTTCGAATTGACTATGCTGTTAGCCCTTATAGCTTTTACAACATTACCGGGCGAGACAGGCGAGCGCAGTAGTTTCCTCGAGGTTGCAAAAATGTGAAGAGTAGACCGCTGAAACTTTACTAGCGTTGGGGAACGTCGCCCTCCTGTTTCCCTTCTGTGTGGTCGTACAAATAAAGTTACTAATGCTAGAGTAGATGCGCCATAGGCCTGTAAGTGATAATAATACAAAAAATAATGAGAGTGACGATTAAACCCGTATATTTCTCTTTGTCTAATCACACATTAAAAAGAGAGACAGATAGATCACCCTCATTTGCTTTCTCTTTATTGTAATAGTGCACATTTCAGGCTGGCTTACCAACTGTAGTATTATAACTCTATGGCCGGATCACAGCTTAGGGCGGCGTGTAGATGTTATCCTCAATTCCACCACAATTACAACTATAGTAAATGATAGTAGAAGAATAGAGTTTAAAAAACGATTGTAAAGCTTTAAATACCGATTAAACAAATATTCTTCATTCAAGTAAACTTGTTAACAAGTGCTTTTGAATTGTCAACATCTACGGAAAGCTGTTCCTACCGAGAGAAACCAGCAAGAAACTCGGCGGTTGCTCTTTTCAAAGAATAATTCTTATTAGTCTTGTACAGGGTCGAAGAGTAGCTACAAGTATATCCGCGCATTCTTATCGTCTAAGTAAGCCTCACTAGTATAGTAGGCTTTCTGTATTAGCCTTTCTAATAGTATTTTATAAATTTCTGTAATGGGAAAGTTAAAGTAGACTGCGGAATTTTATTATAGAATCTTATACAACAACCCACAAACAACTTACGTACTTTTGCAAGGCGCAAGGCAGGAACCGCAAGCTTATATCGGTTCCTATCTACATATTGTCATAAAAATTCTGATCAGCTGTTTACTCTGAGTTTGTTCGCGGGAACTGATTAAAAAATCTGGCTTTTTAACCTATTAGTCATTGTCATTTAGCACCAACTCCATATTTTAAATAAACAGATACGGTTGCAACAATTTTAGACCGTCGTATATGGGAAGAGGTCATTTACGAAACAAACAAGATCCTGTTTCATATTTAGATGCAATTATTGCTCACTGTTTTTGTAAGTGCATAAAGCGGATACTGTTATTTTGTTATTTACCTAATTAGGAAGTTAAAGTGTCATACGATTACCGAGTAACCATTTATGTATAATTGGAATTTACATGACGTAGCTGATCGCCATTGACTATAGAAGTATTTACAAATCAAAAGATAGGATATATTAGCTTTGTAACGTACATCTAACATAGTCATATGTTAACCTTATCAAGCGAAGTAATTTCCATTGAAGAATAATGTTTAATTCCAAAAAAAATAATACAAATTTGTTTCGGGTTGCATACATTGAAAATTGCTTTCAAATCATTTTCGGCAGTTAATATAATCTTCAGCGTTTCAATACATCTTACTTTATATACTTACGCAGGATAACATTTTGTATCATGCCTTGTAACATTAAAATTACCCACAATAATTTTAGGGACAAAAATGTATTATTACACTTACAGCTAACTATTATGTTTGCAAAAAAATTGATGGTGCAACGCATATTCATGAAAGTGATGATTAACTGATTTCGTTATTGCATTAACCAGAATTTTGAATCCAACCTAATTTAAAAGTTTGCATGTCATCAAGTTATTTGTCACTTATGGTGAATTCATAATTCTCCTATAAGATACCAGATTGCTCATACCAACGAGTAAATTACAAAACTGGAAATCGATCGAAGAATAAAATCAATCATAAATAAAAAAGACGATTAAGGTTCTATATATAAAATACACAAGGATATACAAAATCAACATTGGATTACATAACAAAAAATTGAAAGTCCGATCCGACATCCGATGGAGTGACCTTTTATTTTAAATGTTTTAAAGCGGATTTGAGAAGACGACGTGCTGTCTAGTTTATTAATTCAAATTTATCGACTTGATTTAATTGATTGTCGTATACAGTTACGCAAGTCATTTGGTTTTTTTTTATGAAATCAAACGAAATGAAGATCTACATTGAAGGTATAAGAATTTTATTTATAGCATTGGAAATGCCACATAATTTTTCTTCTAAACATATGAACCGCCAGTTTTGTAACATTTTAGTTAAAAACTATTTGACAAGATTTATTTATTTATTTATTCGGATCTTCAACAGCGTTACACGATAAATCATCTATATATCTCATGTAGTTTTAAATTAATTATGTAGTACCAATGATACGATTTTTATATTTATATTATTATATCAATTATATTATTAGATATTGGTGTCAATTTTAATGAAAGAAAAGAAGCAAACCTTTGAATGGAAATACTGAATGGAATGGAAAGAAAAAACTAATATTTTATATTAATTTTTATAAAATAAAATATAGAAATGACAATGACGTCTGCAAGATTTGACACTAAAAAACATAAATAGATATGAGATAAGAGAATTGATTGGAAACATATCAACCATATAAATTTAAGAAATTTGAGTTTATTGTAATATGCTATATAAAAATATACTGTTTCATAATACGTACGCATTTATTTTATAAAAAAATTTCTTGCAGTATCAAAGTATAAGAACCGTGATTGTCTAACAGTTAGAATACACGATGCTTACCCAGAGTACGTATAATCAATTCTGGGCGGACATTCCTTAGTTTTCTTTAATTAAATTTACTATTCAGTATATATGATTCGGCATAGGAACACATCGATATAAAACCAGTATATCTTTAAAATTTATTGAAATATGGGTAACCTGATAGCATTCGAATAGAGTAGCGGGTAGGTTTTGATATTATTGAATTTTGAACCAATCACCATTTTCAATCATCATCAATGAACTTAAATATGGGTGGGTTTCTACATGAAGTAACAGGGACATAGATAGTATTTACAGAACATTAGCTACGATCCGTTTTTTTTGTAATTTACGCGTCATCTACTTATATTTGTAGGAGTATCGTTGTAAATAGTAATAACCGCATAAATGTTTAATTGAAATATTAACCCGGATCGGCGGAAAACAGATGGCTCGAGCGCGGAAACTCGCAGCATCCATAATTTATGAGATAATGCGCACAAAAACGATACATCCGCGATATTTCGTATAACCTCATAGTCTTATCTTATATATAAAATTCTCGTTGTTAGTTAACATACGTCTCCGAAACGGCTTGACCGATTTTTATAAAATTTTACATGCATATTCAGTAGGTCCGAGAATCGGCTACTAACTATTTTTCATACTTCTTAGTGATAATAGTTTTTCATCCCTAACATTTTTTTCTTATTTTTTGGAAAAATATACATTTTTTATAATTTAGATTAGAAATTTCTTAGAAATAATTATTATATCAAAACAGCGGTTGCGGGTTCAACTAGTAAACTACAAATAAATATAAAATGTTAATAAAAATACCTGTGTTTTATTTGCATACATACATTAATTTTTCTGTACATACGTTTTCTATGTTTATGTAAACAGAGAAAGGACTTCAAAAAGGTGGTTGGATTGTGTGAAGTATGACATGCATATAAAAGGAATAGCGCCACAGTTGACGAATGATATAAGAGAATGGAACAGAAAAACATGTTGTGCCGACCCCACTTAGAGTGGGATAACGGCAAGGGAATGATATTTTTTTCTATCTCTTCAGATACACGCTTTGACTAATATAAATATGTATACTCATATATATAACGTAGGTACTTGTTTACAATTGAATCATAGTAGGTATTTCCTTACTATGTTATTATTATAGTAATAATATAAAACATATCGTTGGGAGGAGAATGTAATAATATTCTTGCCGGAACTAGCTTTTAAACAATAAAGCGCTGTAGCACTGCCTCGTACTTGATATTTTATAATTATTACCAAATTTTTTGTTTGCGATGCCAGATATATATAAGATAAAGCTTTTTTTTAAATATTGTTACGACGTGTTTTAAATACAACCTCCTTCATATAGTTGGCCAGTAATAAATAAAAACAACATTGTCGCTGTCATTATGTGTTTTGGAGTTGTTGGAAAAGATTAAATGAGTTGACTTTTGGAAAATTGCTTCTTATTTATTGAATAAGTGTAATGGAAAAATACTTTTGTCGTTATAATATAGAATTAGTCTAACACCAAGACTGTTAATGTCATTTATTTTTTTACTGGATGGTAATTTTGAAACTTGAAAACCTCTATCATCACTGTTTTAATTAATGATTTGTGATAAATATTAAATATTTACTAAGAAAGTATTCGATAAAGGATTTCGTTTTCTATGATAATCGTCGATTCAATTGAATTTAATAATTGGCTAAAGTAAAAAAGTATAGTAACGGCCCGTTACAATCCCACAACTGGGCATAGGGCCTCCTCTCTCCATTTCTGGAGAAAAGGGTTGGAGCTAAGACCTACCACGCTGCTCCAATGCGGATTGGTAGGCTACACGTATCACCAGGATTCTCTAGAGATATGAAAGTTTCCTCACGATGTTTTCCTTCACCGAACAAACGTGTGATAAATTGCAATTATCAATTAGACATTTAAAGTTTTTAATAGAAAAACTCATCGGTGCCTGCCCGGGGTTTGAACTCGGGACGTTCTCGAAAAAGTCGCACTTTCTCACCGCTGGGCTATCACAGCTCTTAAAATAATTGACTGCCGCATAATAATAGTTTACCAAGGTCTAAAGACCGGTATCCAACAAAACGGAGAGGAGAGGAGATATGTTATGGATAACAATCAAATATCGTTACTTCCACATCATTTCGTTTAGTTTCGGTGGAAATTGATCACACGGAGAGTGGAAGAGGTGTCATTTCTGTATAGGGATTTCACCGTTCACATCTCTTCGCAAAGCATCCTCACTTTATTTTGGTGGGAACAACCCAAGAGCCTCGCAGCGCCTTTCCTGTCTTCTCTTCGCTTCGCTTTGGTGGATAGTGGGCCTTATGCTTGACGGTTTGAAACACAAGCCGGTGAAAATTGCTTTTTCTACTAATACCAAACAAAAATTTAAATTGTCGATTATAAATTACGCTTTCTCTTTTCGATTCGTTTCGAGTTTTTTTTAATTGTGTAGTTAAATTTTCATCAGTTAATTTATCTATTATAATGTAACCAAGTAAGGACTGTGTTATCATCATAGTGTTAATATTTAACATTTATATTAATAACAGTAGTTGTTTTGACTCGAGTAGTAGGTAAATATGGCGTTGACAGCATAAGACAAATTCGAAAAAAAAATATTTTGTCGCGCGAAGCATGTGAGCAGTCTATTTGTGTGTCGTTAAATTGAAGAGAACTCCAGCAAAAAGATATACCTATAGCAAAACAAATAAAATTCAAAAAATTGCCTTTAAAGCGCTGTAAGATATATTAACTAAGATGACTGAGTATACACAACTACGTTCCGAAGATGAGCGGCGATTCGTCCCCGCGGTATTTACCACTCGAACGCTCGGTTCATTGCCATCGTGTCATAGCTCAGTACATTGTTAGGTAATGAGTGTACTTAAGAAAGTTCACATCCGTGTTCTGGCTGTACCATTATGTCCGAACCGAAAAACATAAGCGTACTTAATGACGAAAACCTGCTCCAGGTTTTCGTTATTTAAAAACTTAAATTAAAAATAGGTTTGATAGATTGTAACTATTGAAAACTCTTCGATATTATCTTAATAAGATTAAGTAATTTGAAACGCCGTGTGGTATCCGGCAGAATAGAATAGACCACCCTCCTTTCTTACCGAGGTGCCGTAAGAGGCGACTAAGGTAAATGCCATGTGGTATCCGGCTGCATAGAATAGACCACCCTCATTTTATACCGAGGTGTCGTAAAAGGCGACTAGGGTAAGTTGACGTTAGGCAGGCGGCCGGTCGTAAAATACTTAGCCAAATCATGTGACAACATGTTTGGAGCATGTTGTACCGACCCCACTTAGAGTGGGATAAGGGCAGGAGAATGATGATGAAGGTTAAGTAAGTTGAAAAGTTAAACTAAACTACGGATAAAAACACGGTCTGAAAAGTAGAAAATAACTTTATGCCACATAAATATCTGAAAATTTGAAATAGGCGGACGTTCTAGACGCTTCTGAACTCTGAAAAGTAAATTACAAATAAATTAATATATATGTAGAATGGTAAAATCATACTCTTTATCTGTCTGTCCACGAAAATTTAACTAAAAACACAATTCTTTCAAATTTAAGACAACATGCATCCGTTATTTTGCAATATTTCATACGAACGATTTTTAATAGATCATCCGGAGAAGAATTATTTCGTAGTTGAAGATAACACTACAAGAAAATTATAAGTCTTGTTAAAAAAAATTGACACCAAAATTGTTTTGTCGTTTAGATTAAACAGTTGTAAGGTACTCGATGAGCTAATATTAATTAGATTTGTATTGTAGCTCCTAACACTTACAATTAAGGTTAGTGAAAACTTAAATAAAAAATTATGGAATATTTTCATTATATTATAAGTTGCAAGAAGTTTTAATTGCACACCTACATTTTATAAGATTATTCATAATAAAACAGGTTATTTAAAACAGCTTTCAATAAAATTTTATGTCTCTACTGTTAACCGTTGTGGAGTTTCCTCGTCTGAAGCCAATCCTAGCAGCATCAGTCCTTCGGGACTGGATCAGTATGAAAAATTTCACCTCAATCGGACACCGAAAAGTGGGTCAAATTTAACTTGCAAGATCCACCTTCAAAAGCTTTCAAAAAGAGCACGTCGTACTTTAACTGCTGTCATGCAAATTGTGACATCGCGATCATTGAGAAAATGTTAATTCGAAATGCAGAAAAGCCATGAATAAAAGGAATGCACAATTTCTATTTTCATTAATTATACGATATACTATGTATGCATGATAAACAAATAATTCTTATACTTAAAGTAAAGTAAAGTAGCGGGAACAATCCACTGCTGGGAATAGGCCTCTCTCCGTTTCTGGAGAGAATGGTTGGAGCTAAGACCTACCACGCTGCTCCAATGCGGATTGGTAGGCTACACATCTCCACAATTCTCTAGAGATATGCAGGTTTCCTCACGATGTTTTCCTACACCGAAGAGCGTGTGATAAATTGTAATTATCAATTAGACACATGAGTTTTAATAGATAAACTCATTGGTGCTTGCCGGGGTTTGAACCCGTGTTCCCCTCGAAAGAGTCGCACGGTCTCACTGCTGGGCTATCACAGCTTGTTTCCTATACTTAAAACTTACATATTTAGTTATATAAGTTATGAATAAAATACTTTGTTGTAAAATAATTGTTCTAATTCATCGAATTCTTTTTTAATTTATATGCTTCTTGGATATTTATTTCTTCAACCACACTGTCGTCTTATGTATCATCTACTGTAGTCATATTTATTTATATACCTAGACTTTTGTGTTTATTATTTATCTAGTACACCCCCTTACTATGTTTACGTAATTTCCTATGCCCTAACGTTGCCTGGAAGAGATCGCTGTTCAGCGATAAGGCCGCCTATTGTACTTTTTCTTCTTATGTTACACAATTTATATTATTATTTTCTTTTTGGTGTACAATAAAGAGTATTAAATAAAAAATAAAAATTGTTATCGGGCCTGGACCATTATTTAAGTTTAAGCTCGATCGGACACCGGGAAGAGTGTCAATTTAACTTGCAACATTCCTTCGTATATATACAAAGCAAGCTAAATAAAAGCTTTTAAAAAAGAGAAAAAAAATCATCTTCAATGACCACGACGGACAGAAAATGACAGTTTTAAAATAATTTATCGCTAAAAAACTAACAAATGTAAATGACTATAATAATATCCAACCAGATGCTTCGTAGGTAATATTTAAACTATTTTGCATCAGTCAATGCGGATGTATGACTAAGAGTGACTATAATTATAATAATAGATAACTAACGAACACGACCGACTTCGTTTGAATGTTTAATAAACAAAGGTTCCGTACCCAAAGACGATAAGCTGTAAAGGGTCATACGATAGTTTCAATACAATTTACTTGCTGATTTTTTGCGTTGTTGCATCGTTTAACGATATAAAAACATTAATTGTATATTCCTAGAGCATTACGGGGTAATTTATATAATTAGGCGTTACTTTGCAGTTATATATAATAAAAAAGCAATAACGAAATTATTCTGTTATAATCCGCGATTAAGTTAATAGAAAATATATATAATAACGAATATAGAGTGAACTATCCGTTATTTTCAGCAATTTCTTACCATAATTAAAGAGTACATTTATGGATTTAGGTGTTTCTTAGAGGTCCATAGTTCAAAAGTAATAAAAAAATAGTAATTTGGACAAATAATTAAAAAATATAAGCTAAAAGATTTTTTTTTTAATTAGTGAGTTTGATGATACTCGATATTAATGCCGTGTGGTATCCGGCTGCATAGAATAGACCACCCTCATATCTTACCGAGGTGTCGTAAAAGGCGACTAAGTAAGTAAGACGTCAGTAGCCAAATCATATGACAACATGTTTGTAACATGTTGTGCCGACCCCACTTAGAGTGGGATAAGGGCAGGAGAACGATGGTGATGATGATGATACTCGTCATTACGATATAATTTCAAATATAATAATAGAATATGCTTTGATAAATGAAGTTGGCAAAACACAGTCAACTTTCAAATTCAGTTACTTATCCTCGTCATACATGTTATAAGATTACTGTTAACGAATATTTAACAATGTATGTCGAACTTGACACTTCTATCGATTCACTTATAGCCAACCAAGCCAAATTAATTTTGATTGTCGCTGTGATTTAAAAATACTCGGCAAAAACTGACACTAAGTCATATAAATGTACACTTTTTAGAGCATTAAGCGGTTAACCACTAAGGGCATATTTAGTTTAAATATGGTATATCTATGTTTAGAGCGATCGTAAACAATTCTGAATGATCTTTCCATCTTCAAATTTCTGAGAATTATTATACTAGACTAGGGAAGCCAGCCTAAAATGTGTCATATTACAATAAAGACAAAGCGAATGAGTTTTATCATAAATACTTAGCATACATACTTAGCAAACGTCATTGAAGGTGTTCTAAAAATGATCTAAGTATTTTTTATTTAAGTATTTCTCTGAACATTTCGCCCTATTCAAAGGGCAAAGTCAAATTTCGTATGCTAATTATATATGAGAGATGTGACTTTGTTCTTCGGAGAAGGCGATATGTGATTAGGCAAAGATATAGTACCCGGCAATAAATAATGCACATCGAGAACGAAACAGCCGGCCAATTTGGTTTCGTAGAGCGCTGTCACTGTCACACACGGGTTCGTCAGTCTGTGCGACAGAGACAATGCTCTATGAAGCAGAATCTAGCCGATTTCTCTCTCTAAGCCTCGATGTGCATTATTTATTGCCGCGTACTATAAGCACTTATACAAATCTATACATTTCTATTTATTGTGACACTCTCACTTGCTTGCTTATGACCCCGCTACTCTAGTATAATAACTCTCTGACAAATTTTCATACATTTCGACAAATTTATAGTAAACGTCAGAATAATGTCGTGACTGGTTCTGCATGTATAAGTATAATGTTGCCTGCTTTCTTGACTAGCATTACATAAATAGATTCTCTCAACAAATGCGGATTATAACAAAATAATTGTATTGTAACTTCTGTATAAATTCATGTCAACAGAATGTTTTGTACATTGTCGTAGTATCGTTTTAACAATAAATATATGGTCTTGACTTTCGTAACCTCAACCCGGTTTCATATGACACAATACAAGTACAAGTCACATTATTTATTACATAAATCTACATAACTGCTGCAAGTTTCATAACTTCTCGAAACATGGGCGGCATTTTTATAGTTTTTTTCTTTATAAAATAAATTCGTGAGTTTAATTCCAAATACGCCTTGAAAAATTAAGGTATAATATAATTTGTGAAGATTTCTTAGCCGACACATGATTATTTAAATAAATTAATTGAAACTTGTGAACTTGATCGTGAAGAATTAGTTGCAAACTCAACCGTTTCAAACTATAGAATGCTTATGGTTACAAATGACAGAGCTTGACGGAAAGTATGGCAATACTGAAGGATCTTTCCAAACACAATCAAACTGCCGAAATAATAGAAATAGTAATAAAAACAAGAAAGAAAACACTGTATAGGAAATAGGATAGTTAAGAGAAATGTAATAGCATGTAAATGATTTATAGAAGCAGGCGTTACTTTGCGGAATTCCATATTACAAGCAATACAACAGAACTAACTACTTTGCTATAATCCGCACGGGTTAAGTGAATGCATGCAAAGCCAATGTGTATGAAGCAGGCAAAATCTACGCACCTTATACATGCAGGACCAGTCACCACATGCACCCCAAGGCGCAATTCACCAGCAACAACGCACACAAAAGCAGCACACACACCCACCACCACAATCTCGACGATCGTTTCGCCCCGAAACCGAAGCATCATCAGGAGGATAGGCTTCACGACAAAAATCGTACTGCAGTACGATTTTTTGCATGCATTCACTTAACCCGTGCGGATTATAGCAAAGTAGTTAGTTCTGTTGTATTGCTTGTAATAGCATGTAAGATAAATAAAGTAATATGAGTATTAATATAAGAAAATGCAGAATACCCTTTTATAGACTGGTAGGACGTAAGAAAACTTGAATTGTAAATTTAGACTAAATACAGCAAAGATATAATGTAACACCCTATGTGGGCAAATAAAATAAAATATAAAATGTTAAAAATTAAACAAAACACTAAGAAGGGCTCTAATAATGTTAGAGGAAGCCGTATAAAAAAAACTATGGAATGAAAATGAATATTGAAAATATCTGGGCATATTTTAAAATGAAGTTGCAAAATGAATGTAGTGCTCCATCAACAACGATAATCGATTAGTGGCAAAGAGTGCAGGAATAATGGTTTTTCATTATATAGGAGTATTGTGACAACGTGGTATTAAGAATGTCTATATCCGAGAAGTTATTAAGGCCGAAGGCTTATGAACGAAATGTTAAATACCAAAATACCAGAATCTGGAATCTTTCTATAAAATTAGTTGCGGTACAAAACCGACTGCACGAGAAATATCTGTTTGAAACGAAATTATAATGATATCACATACATGTTAAATTTGTTTGAGACATAAGGACACTGTAGAAAATACCAAGTGTCTTGATTTTTTCGTATCGAAAAAAGAATTATTTGTTCTGAAATGTCGTATGTGTGTTGGGCATGAGCCTCTTTTCTCTGTGGAGAGAAGGCTAAAGAAGGCTAAGACCCACCACGTTGCTCTAATGTGGATTGATAGGTATACTTCTTTCTAGATATGCAGGTTTTCTCAAAATGTTTTCATTGACCGAAAAACATGTCATAAACTGCAATTATCTATTGGACAAAGTTTTAACAGAAAACTCATTGATGCCTGCCCGGGATTTGAACCCGTGACCTCTAGAAAGAGTCGTATAATCTCAGCTCTAGGCTAAATTAGCAAACATACTATTGATTTAATATGAAATTACGTTAAATATTAAGATGCATAAGACCTGAATAATGGCTTTGACGCGTGTAAACGAAACAGGTTTGTGTTATAAAATAGCAATAATTCAGCACACATCTAGTTTTAACATATGAAAATGCTTTAGAGCGTCAGCTTCATTTGGTTACATCCTGTTTCACAAGTATATGTATTTGACTATTCTGGTCTTTTGCGAGAACATGCTAAATGTGTTAGTTATCGAGTATATAGGTAACTAGAACCTGCGATGAACAAGTACTACAAGAAGGATACCCTTTTCTTTATCATACTTTTTTGTTACATGTTTCGTATACAACCTCCTTCAAATGGTAAACCTAACAAGGTCAATAAAAAAACATTGTCACCGTCAATGTATCAAGTTGTTGAAAAAGGATAAGTTAGTGTACTTTTGAGAGTATTGCTCCTTATTTATTAAGAACGTAGTAGAAAAAATATCGATGTTATAATTTATTTGTAGAAAATATGTATTGAGTTCTTTTTAAGTTTCGCATAATAACGCCATTAACTTGTCCTATTATATGTATATTCTTACGTTTACTCTTCTTCATCTTTGCTTATATTCGATCGGTCGAACAACGTACTCTTTTTCTACCTTTTTCGAGCCTTACGCTTTTAAGTCGATTTCCGCCGTGTGATATCCGGCTGAGTAGAATAGACCAACCTCATTTCTTACCGAGGTGTCGTAAAAGGCGACTAAGGTAAGTTGACCCACAATGTGGTATCCAGTTGAGTAGAATAGACCACCCTCTTTCTTACCGAGGGGTCGTAAAATAAGACTAAGGTAAGTTGACGTCAGGCAGGCCGGTCGTAAAATACGTTGCCAAATCATGTGGCAAGTTTGTAACATATTATGGCGATTGCATTTATGGTAGGATAAGGGCAGGAGGATGATGACGCTTTTATGTCAATTCAATGCCCCGTTTTGGGATCGTCCAGCTCCATTGTAAAAAAGACTACCCATACAGCATATTCCGCATCGAGTCACCTCTCCCACACCTTTGGGCTTGTGTTACTAAGAATGGTCGGTGATACTTTCACCGACCATTAGGATCGTACTACAAACAGGTTTTTCTTAAATTGCTTCTTTAAACTGGCTGTTATTAATTGTTACGAATACAATCAGATGCGTATACACATACTACAAATACTATTCTAGGGATTTCTAATAAAATGGTCGAAAGATTTTCGGAAACAGGATTTCGGGAACTATCTTAGAATATATGATGCTAAAACTATTATACATGTATCCATTTGTTGACAATATCGGCGTTGTTATTATAAATAATAGGTCTACAATAAATATTCATCGCAGTATTAATTGTACACAAGTCAGTAATTATCGTAGGTATATTTAATTCCATAACGCATATTAAAACATTTAACAGACACGTTTGCTATTTCACTATCGAGTTTGAAAATACCACAACAGGGAAACATATCCGGTAGGATATTATCGTACATACTTTTTATCGTACATTATTATTAGCTTTTTGCTACAAACGAAAGTCGTAGATAATACTATACAAGGTTAAATTTTCAGCCGGAAGAGCTTTCAAAATATAAAGTTCGTGGGTCCAACTGAGTCGGTACTGTTAAATCACTGAAATAAGTTTAATTTTAAGCTTAACGCGCCAGTATACATTCTTATAAAGGAATAATCATAAATGATACAACCGTATAAAGTTCTTATATAAAGAAATAATCATAAATGAAACAATCGTATAATGGATGTAATAAATATGAAATCCCTTTCCGCTTTTTTTTCCAGAAAGACGAGTGAGTATTATATGTGGGATTTAGATCTCTTGCTTTTCTTAGCTATTAATCCCAGACAGTGGTGGGGTCAGTTTGCCTTATTTTTATCTTCCTCTTCACTCTATTTTGGACAACATCGTCGGTTTCTTCACATACCCTCTTATATTTTATCACTACTTCATTCCATCCTGGGTTAGGTCTCCCTCCTAGTCTTCGAGCCGGGATGCAAAGGTGCAGTGCTACATTTCCAACATAGTCTGGTCGCTTTCTCTTAACGTGTCCATACCATCGCAGTCTTCTCTCCTGCATCTTGTATGCGATATCGGGTACACCGAGACTACCACGGATGTACTCCTTGCAGATTTTATTCAGCCTAGTTACGCCGCACATCCATCGCACATGGACGTTTTTCTGAGTAGCAGCAAATGTTTCGCTGCCATACGTGAGGACTGGTCTTATCTCTTGTATATTAAACCTTAAGTTTCACCGGCATCCTCTTATCGCAGGTGATTACTTCTTGCCACTTCAACCCTACTGTAGCGATTCTGTGTGGGATTTAGGTAGTAGACAGTAATAGCTTAGAAGGTTCTAATAACTATTGTCAATTTGTGAATTTTTTGAAGATATTAAACGCAAGAACATAAAAATAAACTTTTGCTAAATTTAGACACGGATGTAAGGATGTGATCGAAATTCAAAGGATTAGTATTTTTTAGTCGTCTTCAATCTGTCGGTCACACGTGACAGAAAAGAATTTGTAATACACGAACGATGTAAACATTATATCGTTACACAGATTTTTTAAGGCTTCGAAACTAGCAACGACACCTAACGGAAAAGCATTGAATTAAATAAGGCTCTGTTGGAATATAGATCAAACGGCTCTGTAATGTTGCCATGAGACATTTGGAATGAGACAGCCTAGTATTTTTTTAACTATTCTATGCTTAAAAAGTATTTTTATACATATAACGGATTAGTTTAAATCCATATATTTGATATCTTCATAATTATTTTCATATTTTTGTATTCTTCCGAGAGATGGCACTGTTGACGTCGATAGAACAGAATAAGGCTTTCAGGTTTATCGATCAAATAATATATCGATTATTATAATTAAGTTAATTTAAAATAGCTCAAATTAAACATTTCAAACGCATTAGAGTTGTATTTTATGTTAAAGATAGATATATATTTTTAATTTACTGTATAGTAAAAAATTAAGGTTGTATATTAAGTATGGCGGCGCCTGCGATCGGTAAAGCAGTCGCCGCGGTCCGGTAGGCCGACGGGCGACACGCAAGCGCTACAGGTAGGTTAACATTCACGGTCTGTCGCATTTGGTGCTTCTATGCGCTCTCCGTCGCGGCCCTAACATCGACACCGTACGTGGGCGATAAAATGCCCGAGGATCTGTGACCGGTGACCGAGTGTGATATATAATCGAGTGTCCGTTTTACCAAGTGCTTGTGATGACGAGGACGAGCGCTGACATTTGACCGTGCAACTCAGCAGATCTTAACGGTAAATTTTGCTCACCGACACTGTGACCTGCCGCTGTTTACAGCGCGGTCAGGTGATCGAAGTCAATATATTACGGTGGTGACGGGTACATATTTTTTTTAAATTAAAAAAGCTATGTCTATAGAATAAAATTATGCTTATGCCGTCCACGTAGTTGTGTTTACCCATGAATTATGACACCGATAGTCGATGCGCGTGAGACTGAGTGGAACTCGCTAAGTCTTAAGTCAACAGAGATTTCTCGTGCACCGCGAGATTTGTCGAGGCAGCGAAATATACGAATTTACCGTTGTCATGGAAAGTTTAGAACGCATGTAAGGTAAAACTGTTCACGTTCTATAATTTCACCAGTCTAGCAGTCCTATTAGAAATAGACCTGTTTTAGAACGTAACGTTAATGATTAATAATAATAGTTATATTTGTACATCAATATAATAATATGGTTAAAACTTTTTTATTAACAATATACACGAGACCAATTTTTAATAAGTGTTAATGTGAAGAATGTCACAAAACCATAAAATAATTTAGGTTGTCATGCTTCCGAAGTTTATTATTACAAAAACTCTAAAAAGCACATTACTTCGTGTAATTTATAGAATTAGGCGTTACTTTACGGAGATCCATAATACAAAAGTAATAATAAAATTATTTTGCTATAATCCGCGATACAGTAAATAGAAAACATATATAGTGGACTATCCGTATTTTCATACCCGATACGTGCAGGTTTCGTAAAAACACATGCACAAACCTCCACCACTTCCACCACAATACACAAGCACTACACAGTACATACGCATAGCAATTTGCGATTTTGTCGTGGAGTCTATCTCCTGATGATGCTTCGGTTGCGGGGCGAAACGATTGTTGAGTTTGTGATAGTGAACGTGTGTAGTGCTTGTGTAATTGTGGTGGAAGTGGTGGAGGTTTGTGCATGTGTTTTTACGAATCCTGCACGTATCGGGTATGAAAATACGGATAGTCCACTATACATTTAACACTATATATATTTTTTATTTACTATATCGCGGATTATAGCAAAATAATTTTATTATTACTTTTTTATTTCGTGTACTTGAATGTTTAAAAAATATTCATCATATGTATGTAGATTTCGTGAATAACAGTGGAAAAAGTAAAACAACGTTTCTATAAACACAATTTAGCAAGTGTACGTGAAACTAACTAAATAATCGACACTAACTATAAGAACAATTATCATCAATCACAATTATGATTGGCCTGTACATTAAAAAGTAGTTTGTATTGACAAATAATGTAACATGATGAACCTATTACCTTAATTTGTACAACTGTCCATGCCATGTACAATTAAACTATGACGAGAATTGGAAATGCAATAGTTTAATTTAATCTGTTAAGATCCCAGATGGTAGGTTTAATTAAACGTTCTTTAGTTCTATATTGTTATACTTAATTCATACTTGTCACAGTAAACATAACAGCAAAATAAAACCAAGGTGTTGAACGTATAAATTTATGCGCGAAAAGTATTTTAACTAAGCAATGAAATAAACTGACATTACGGTCTTGGTTCTTGTGTTGGATTTTTGCGAATCAAGAAAAGTAATATATTAACGAAATTCCAAGAAAATGAGACATTCATCCTGATTGTAGAAGAAATTCTACAATCAAGCTTAATTCTACATATTTCGTAATCAACGGTACACATATCATTAAACCAGCCGAAAAAATAAACCAGCCGAATAGTGTGAGCACGTGTGTATTCCAGGGGGCAGTGGGTTGAAATCCTGGAAAGGTATTAAAACCGTTATTTATATTTGTACCGCGTCAGAAAGAGGAATGAAAAAGATATTATGCATGTAAAATGTATAAAAGATGACCAAGGAAAGATTTTGACAAATGATGAAGATATAAAAGGACGTTGGAAGGATTATTTTAAAAAATTAATGAATGAAGAGAATGATTGGAGCAGAAAGTTAGAAAATTTACCTATTAATTTAGGTATAGTGAGAAAAGTGAATGAAGATGAAGTTAGAATAGCAGTGCAGGGTATGAAAAGTGGGAGAGCGATTGGGCCGGATGGCATACCGGCTGAAGCGTGGAAGTGCTTGAAAGGGGATGGAAGGAAGTGGCTGACTTTATTCTTTAACAAGTTGTTACATGAAGAAGCAATCCCAGAAGAGTGGTCAACCAGTACGCTGGTACCCATTTTCAAGAATAAGGGGGATGTGCCAGAATGTAACAACTACCGAGGGATAAAGCTCATGTCACACAGTATGAAAATTTGGGAAAAAGTGATAGAGCGAAGAATGAGAGAAGAGTGTTCGATAACGCAGAACCAGTTTGGTTTTATGCCAGGGCGGAGCACGACGGACGCTATTTTCGCCTTACGCCAGCTATGTGAGAAATATCGACATGCGCGTAAGGACCTGCACATGGTTTTTATCGACTTAGAGAAAGCGTACGATCGTGTTCCCCGTGAAGTTCTGTGGTGGATTTTGAAAGAAAAGAGCCTGCCTGGGAAGTATGTATGGATTGTATATTCCATGTATGCCAGAGCTAGTACTCATGTCCGGTCTGAAGCCGGAGTAACTGACAATTTCGATGTGTCTGTAGGCCTACACCAGGAATCGGCTTTAAGTCCCTTTTTATTCCTCTTATTGATGGATGCACTTACTGCTGATATTCAAGAGGAGGCTCCTTGGTGTATGCTATTTGCATTGTAGAATGGCAAGAGAAATTGGAGTGGTTTGGTTTAAAGATCAACCTGACCAAAACTGAACACATGCAGTGTGATTTCAGTGGTACCTCAAATTTTTCTCCAATAACCTTAAATGGTGTTGTTTTGCCAGTCTGCTCCGACTTCCGGTACCTTGGTTCGCTTTTACAGAAAAACGGTGAAATTGATCGCGATGTGAGGAATAGAATGAATGCAGGATGGATGAAGTGGCGACAGGTCTCAGGAACAGTATGTGACCCCCGAATGCCCCTTAAACTTAAAGAGAAAATTTATAAATCGGTCATAAGACCTGTCGGGATGTATGGATCAGAATGTTGGGCAATGAAAAAGATGGATGAAAGAAGAGTGCATGCAAATGAGATGAGAATGTTAAGGTGGATGTGTGGTAACACAAGATTGGATAAAATAAGAAATGTATACTCATTCATCCACTCCACTTAGAGTGGGATAAGGGTAGGAGAAAGATTTATATTTGTACCACGAAACCATGCTGAGTCTAGAAAACCTTGTTGTATGAGAAAGAACGTTCTACCAAACCTAGAAACTCCTTTAGCTTTAAGTGAATGTCTCATTACAGATGGTTTAGCCGAAAATTACGTCGGACAACTATTTGTAGCGACCTATTACTATCCTGGGAATAGGCCTCCTCTCTCCGTTTCTGAAGAGAAGGATTGGAGCTAAGACCTACCACGCTGCTCCAATGCGGGATTGGTAGGTAACACATATCTCCAGTAATCTCTAGAGATATGCAGGTTTCCTCACGATGTTTTCCTCCGAAAAGCATGTGATAAATTGCAATTATCAATTAGACACATAAGTTTTAATAGAAAAACTCATTTGCCCGGGGTTTGAACTCCTGACCCTCTCGAAAGAATCGCACGGTCTCACCGCTGAGCTATCACAGCTTTGAACATGAATATTTCAATTTTAATGAATAAACATAACATTAAATTGTCTATGTGTTTGTCCTAGCATAATTTTTTTATATTTGAGACTCGCTTTAAATTTACTTATGTATGCTTATTTTTTAGTTTTATATAGCAACGATGATGAATGTAATATAAATAATATATAATTTCATGTGGATAACTATTTAAATTTACCATTCTAAGGTGCTTGACCGCGTATCAAAACTTGATATCTATCTCTAACCATTAGAACAACTCTGCTTTCGATTTGCTTGTTGAGTAGGTATACAATAATTAGCGAACTCGTAGATATGATGCTATCTTAGTGCTATGAACTTAAAACTGATAAATTGTTTCTTCTAAATAAAAAGTACTTCGCATTATAAAATGTATTTCATGTTGAGTACATTTTTAATTTCACTTCTAATTAGAATTTAGAAACTGCCATCCGAAATTTTCTACCTCCTTTTATATTTCTTAATGCTCGTAATTATTGTGAAATAATAGTTTAATAACTTTTGAAATGTGCTGCTTTATTCTTTATCTTTTCAGATTTAATACTTAAGATTATATTTTAAAATATTGTATATAAAGTAAGTAAGGAATGGGAGTACTCACTTGTTTGGAAGGTAAGTACTTATCTAGTAAAGTAACGGCCTGTTACTATTCACTGCTGTAGAAGGGTAGGAGTTAAGACCTACCACGCTGCTCCAAGGCGGATTGGTAGGTTACACATGTCCTCGGAATTCTCTAGAGATATCCATATTCCTCACAATGTTTTCTTTCGCCGGAAAGCGTGCGATAAATTGCAGTTCTCAATTAGACATATAAGTTTTAACAGAAAAACTCATTGGTGTCTGCCCGGGATTTGACCTCGTAAAGACGAAAGAGACGCACGGTCTCAGACTCGGCTATCAAAGCTTACATAATAAACAAATAAAATTGTAAACGCATGTCTAGAAATTTAAAATAACCGCAATTTCTCAACTATACAAAATTATTTACGCGATATAAAAGGAACCCACTTCTGATTTCGTTGACTGTCTTTTCATTTGTTATCTGTGGAATAGGTGTAGAGACTTACACTGTATACCACATAAGTTTAAACTCCTAAATATAGAATTCGAGGTTCCTACGTGAATATGAAAGTACACTTTTATAACCAATGTTAGACCAAGCCACAAAGAAGCGAGATGGGGTTTAACCAGTTATTTATAGCTCTATTAACGACGTCTATATGATTTATTCCATAGAATTCGTCGTTTAAAACAATACTATTTTAGTATACATTACAATACTCTCGCTAGTTATGATATAAGCGAGTCAGATTGACCAATACTATATATAAAAAATGAGTAATACGTCTTTTATAATCTTATATCTTCAGACACTAAAAGAAGGCGATCACTAATGCCTCCGTTCTTAAAGAACTAATAATGGATAAAACCCAGCTATCTTTTTGTGTTTGTTTGCATAGGATCCTATGAAACTTTGTCACATTGCTCGCAGGTGTAGCGATAATTTTGAGCGACCGAAGGTCACAGGCAAAATAGAGTGATAGAGACCCAGAGGTCTAAAACGATGGTCAGAACAAATATTTGATCAACTGGATATACCTGTTATCATCGCACTACATTGAACTGCCGATCGTTATACCTGGAGACGAACAGTTGACTAATTGACATGTTCCTCAACAAAATCGAAGACTATATTGTCGAAGACTATACTACATAGATTAAGGAAAGAAACATATTTGCTCCATTTAGAGTAAAAAGTAGCATTCTTTAAAAAAACTTTCAATACGAGTTGTTAACATCATGACCTTAAAGATACTAGACAGCGTTTTTTTCCAAGATCCCTTTATAGGCAAAAGGGGAATGCGAATTTAAAGCTACTGTTATTTGTAGTGGGTTATAATAATTTATAGGCGTTAGTTTGCAGAATTCTAAAGTAATGGTAATCTTTTTTTGCTTTGATCCGCTTTAATAATTATTTTATTATCATTATTTATCGCCTTAATTTGGTTTGGTGAAGTTTTAATATAAAATAGTAAAATTACCGTCCCACTGCTGGGCAAAAGCCTCTGTCTTCTTGAAGATAAGTATACAGAGCTTGCACCTATCACGTCATTTTATGGATATAATGATTTTATTACTTTATAGATTGATTATTTTATTAATATTGCTTTATCCACGAAATTTCGTAGTTGTAAGGAGGTATTCTCGTGATTTTTTTTCCTCCTTTTAAATAAATTGTTAACATTAATTAAAAAACGTTACTGTTACTGTATATAAAACTCATATCCAGGCTTTGAACCAGCAAAGTCTGTTATATGAGCGTACGCTTTAACCATCAAATCACAGCTTTTAGCGATGTTAGGATGATGAATTAAAATTATGGGGACTAAATAAAATTTCCAGTGTAACAGAGATATCAGGTAGACATAAGAAATATATATGCATACATATATAATTACATTACATATTTTCAAAGAAATATTTAAAAAATTCGTTGCAGAAGTAGTACTTTTCGGCCATATAAAAGATATCAACGCGTTTTCGAAGATATTCTTAAAAGTAAATTAAGGTGGAAATAAACATTCCTACGGTGGCAGAATCATTAGTAAGTAGGTACATAAATTATAACATTTCATTATTACATTAAGTCATTAGATTTAATGAATTTCTAATAGATAGTTTAAATAGTAATAACTTTAACATAGCTAAGAATAAGTTTTACCATCAATATTCGATATGGTTTGAAATCGAAAACATTAACATATTTGTTAATTTATCCAAATCACATTCGTTTAATTAAATATATTCTTAACAGCTTACTTGGGTATATCTTAAAAGAATGCCGCTTTTAATTACTTATCACGTCTGTAGGCCTACCATAAACTCTTATTGCGACTCAATTGAAGACGTAAACTAAATTGTTTTGCTTTTTCATACCATGACGTCTTTTAAAAGACGCAAACTTTAAGTCGTTGCCGAATGAGCGTTCGGAATTCGTCCTAAGAACGTGAGTAAAAGAGACAGAGTTATCTATAGTTCATATAAAGTTATCCTTTTCAAACATTACGACCGCAATGCAATCCACACTTCAAAAGAAAGCGGTTCGGTTTAGGTACTGACTTTGAATTGAATCGTTATCTAAAAGTACATGTTAGGCCTACTGATGACGTATATAGATTCAGTCTATGTTAGAGTAGGTTTTCATTTCTTTTTGAATCACATTAGCTTAAGATAATTCACAGCCTGCTACCAGAGGCAATTTGGTAAATATACATTCCATCTCCTATCCTCGAGCCAGGAACCTCCTGTAATAAGGCGGCACGCGGACTCCTGCGCCACGGAGTGTCGTTGCATCTCCTACTCGAATTAATACTTTTTATTTTAATAATCTTATATTCTGGAATTTTGTATCAAAAAGAGAGAATCTCGTTAAAACATCTGTTCTTATTTTTTTAAGCATTAAATATAAAACTTTGTACATTAAGTATACTTTTTAGTTATTTCTTCATCTCCTAAAAAACATCCTGATCGCAATCTCAAACTATTTTATATCGTTATCAAATATCCTTTCTGTAGAACATTGACAAAAAAATGCAATTTTATTTTATAATTTCTATTGGATTTTCTTTCTACTGAATATTCAATTTTATTTGCTTCAGGTACTCACTATGAGCTCTTCTAGTAAATTTAGTATTCAAACATGTTGCCGTGTAAGTATATGGCAGTCTTGTAGTTTAAAATAGTTTGAATGCGTTAGTATTGATCCGGTGAAACTTTAAGGTTTCTCCGTGAATAAAACAGACATTTTACTAATGTAACAAACAAGATCGAGGCTGTCTTGTGTGGATAATTGCTAATACACACAACCCTTCGGCTTCGATGACAAAGTAAGTCGAAGAGTTCCTAGATTATTATTAAGCTCTTGTCAATCAATCAATCAATTAATCAAAAATTCAAATAAACCATTTCAGGCACTTTTGTATCGTAAAACGTCAATATGATTAATGAAGCTACAACTGGTTCGGAATGTTGCTCTTACCGAGAAGAACCAGCAAGAAACTCGGCGGTCAATCTTTTAAATATTTTCAATTATACATTATTCAATCGCTGTCTTGTATTAAGCTGAAAGGATTTTCAAATCCAGGCTTTCATCAATTCATTAAGCTGCTGTGGTAGCCCAGCGGTGAGACCGTGTGACTCTCTAGAGACGATCATGGGTTCAAACACCGGGCAGGCATCGATTAGTTTGTCTATTAAAAATTCTAATTGATAATTGCAATTTATCACACGCTTTTCGATGACGCAAAACATCGTGAGGAAACCTGTATATCTCTAGAGAATTCTTGGTATATGCGTAACCTACCAATCTGCTTTAGAGCAGCGTGGTAGGTCTTAGCTCCGACCCTGTTCTCCAATAAACGGAGAGAGGAGGCCCATGCCCAGCAGTGGGATAGTAATAGGCCATTACATTATATACATTTACATAACAATTCATTAAAAATATATCGGTCTATTTTTACATTGTACATATCTCTTATAAATTTAAGTGAAAATTACATTATCTTTATTTGGTCTTCACAACTTCTTGAAGGTGTGTTAGCTCAGGGCTCAAATACCCAGGATGAGCTGTTTGTTAAAATTTATATATCTAATCGATATTTTCAAATCATCATACGTTTTTCGGTAAAATAGAACATCGTTACGAAACCTTCATATCGCTAGAGAAGTCTGGGGCATAGCTTCGGATTGGTAGGTTCTTCTGCTACCTCCATCATGGGGGACGGAGCCTTTGTCTATCTATAGATCTTTCTGGATTAGGAGGATTCTGGACACATAGGTGTAAACTACCAATCCGCCTTGGAACAGTCTGGGGGGATTTAAGCTCCAACCCTTCTCTCCAAATAAAGGAGGCCAATGCCCTGAAACTGCTTTTTTCATAAAATTGAAAATTTCATGAAATATAGTTATAATTATAATTCATAATAAAATATGTAAAGCATCATATTATAAAGTAGAGTGCCAGAATTGGGCTTAATTCTTACAGACACCCCGCATACACTAAAAAATTCTTAGTTTTTTTCTGTTTCAATATAACTATAAATATTATAAACTTTCAATGGGAATATGTTAGAAAACTTATTTAATAATGATATTAAAGTAGCTAATTCCTTGAACGTTAATTCCAATAAACAGATTCAAACTGATTGACACAGTATAAAAAGTATAAAAAACTAATGGTGACGTAAGGAGAGCGAAGAAAAAATATTTTAATACCCATTTCCATTATAATAATTAAAATTCCAAAACGGTACGAGTATGTCAGTACGTGCGCTATCGCGAAGTTACATATTATTTATATGTAAATAATACGTTTACACCTCAATGAAGCTAACCTATCGACCCAAAATACCGTTAGCCTTTAGTCATACAAATATTATAAACTAGCAATACGTGCGGCTTCGCCCGCGTGAAATTCAGCGTTTAGCATGTTATAGTCGTTAGAGCCTCGGCATGAGACTGGCTCTCTGATACCCTACACCGCTTTTTATACCTATTCACCCCTCTAAGCTACAATCGACACCGGTTTGTTACCACCCCCACTAAAGGTTGTTGTAAAACGACCTCTTCAACTCAATTTACATAAAGCCGTTATGTACTAACCTAAACCTTTCGAAGGAATTCCGCTACCTTTTAGTAAAAACCGTACTAAAATCCGTTCAGTAGATTTTGAAAAAATCGATTACATACAGACGAGACACCTTTGGACACTTTATTTTATAACAAGTACAGATGATGTCTTTTGGTGACGCTTTCACGTCTAACCCGCTGGAGCGATTTTGATAAAATTTGGTACATTTGAAGCTAATACACCGGGCTACCGTTTAGGAAATAAAATCCGTTCGATAAATGTACTGTAATACATACACGTATAAAATCAGGGTATTTAAACACCTATCATGGATTTAAACAATGAAGGAGTGTAGTATTTCTTTGTAAAAATTACTTATCTATAAGCTGATTATTTTAGTTTAAAAGTGCGTGGTTGGTTTAAATTCCAAATGAGTTTTTCTTTGACACTCAGAGGTGTTACTTTTATCTAATTCAATTCAGTAAATTTCCTCATACGTGCATGTAATGAGGATTCAGTTCGAGGAAACCTACGCGGCTTACGCAATTGGGCACTGGCATTTGGAAATATCTAGAATTTTAAATAGTACACGTCGTAATTAAGATGTAATTTGTCGTGTTGCTTATGGAAATGTCGGCATATAGATACGGAAATAATAAATCGCGTCAGGCACTTTTATGAGAACTAATTTTTAAATTGAGCACAATATTTATGTGTATCGCAAGAACAATATGTCAAGTTTAGCTAAAATAACTTAGCATAACAAAATGGACTATAGAATTTACTTATCTAAATTCCTTTTATATTTCCTTACTTCTATAAACCTAATACTTGGCGTTAGTCCTCTGCAAGCTGTGATAGCCCAGCGGTGAGGCAGTGCGACTCTTTCGAGGGGAACACAAGTTCAAACCCGGGCCGGCACCAATGAGTTTTTATATTAAAACTCATGTGTCTCATTTACAATTGCAATTTATCACACGCTTTTCGGTGAAGGAAAACATCTTGAGGAAACCTGCATATCTCTAGAGAATTCTGGAGATATGTGTAACCTACCAATCCGCATCGGAGCAGCGTGGTAGGTCTTAGCTCCAACCCTTCTCTCCAGAAACGGAGAGAGGAGGCCTATTCCCAGCAGTGGAATTGTAACATGCCGCTACTACTTACTACTACTAGTCCTCTGCATTGTTTGCCTGTTAAAGGCCTCATCATCATTATCATCATGATCATCCTCCTCCCGATATACCACTCTAAGTGGGGTTGGCACAACATGTTACAAACATGTTGTCACATGACTCGGCTACGTATTTTACGACCGGCCACTTGCCTGACGTCAACTTACCTTAGTTGTATTTTACGACCCCTCGGTAAGAAAGAGGGTGGTCTATTCTACTTAACCGGATACCACACTGCATGTTGAAGGCCTCAACTTAGCGAAAAACCAACTTAACAACTGGGCACCATTCTTTCCTGATGTCCAATAAAATAATACCATTCATTTTCCAAATTAATGTTAATAATTTCCCTTTAAATAATCATTAATTACCAGATTGGATCTTCTCAAGACATTTATTACTTATGGGACACGTAACTTACTATAAGAGCTTTATTAAACTATTTTACTTTACATAAGCTTTGAGTACAAAATTAGATTCAAAGATACGTGTTTTAATCTACAAACAATTGAGAATATTATAAATAGTTAAAATTTGGGAAGTAACGTCGTGTGGTATCCGGCCGAGTAGAATATACCCTCATTTCTTACCGAGGTGTCGTAAAAAGCGACTAAGGTAAGTCGACCGGCCGTGTGATATCCGGCTGATTAGAATAGACCACCCTCATTTCTTATCGAGGTGTCGTAAGAGGTGACTAAGGTAAGTTGACCCACCGTGTGGTATTCGGTTTAGTAGAATAGAACCACCCTCTTTCTTACCAAGGGGTTATAAAATACGACTAAGGTAAGTTAACGTCAGGCAGGCGGCCGGTCGTAAACTAAGTAGCCGAATCATGTGACAACATGTTATAACATGTTGTGCCGACCCCACTTACAATGGGAAAAGGGCAGGAGGACGACGAGTTAAAATTTGGGAAGTAAAAGTAAATATTAATAAATAACTCAACGACATAAACTTTTATGATAAAGTAGGTAAAACTCTTACCACCAGAATGATACGACCTTGGCATAGTAAATCCCATTAAGATCTGCCCGTATTGTAGTCACGCCATTGTTTACTTGCGATAAGGTAACAAGTAACGGTAACTGGGTCTGTACAAATAACCTGTCATGATGGTAACTCGTCTTGGTCGCCGTTACATAGCGGCACGTAGGTATACTGTGACAAATATGGAGCGCGTCTTTTTTGTTCCGTTGCTAGTTATTCTGTATCTCGGCAGAAACACTTAAAATAATTGTGTTTACCTATGTCTCACGATTACAAGTGTTTAACTGACATTGAGAGTACGTCATCCTTACAAATGATTCGCAATGATTCAAACCCCAAATAATCTTTCCTACCACTTTTTGTCGCTGTATAGACGAAAAAAAGTCGTGATGAAAATTGAATAAGGCAAAATGCAAATTAACGAGCAGATAAATGTTTCTAGTTCAAGCTTGTTGCACGTGTTCAGAGGTAAAATAAAGGGTGGGGATGAACCAAGTACTATATAATAATGCTTGTTTGGATATTGCTTCGCTTTGCGATTTTGTCGTGGAGTCTATCTCCTGATGATGCTTCGGTGGCGGAGCGAAACGATTTTTGAGTTTGTGATAGTGAACGTGTGTAGTGCTTGTGTATTGTGGTGGTAGTGGTGGAGGTTTGTGCATGTGTTTTACGAATCCTGCATGTAACGGGTATGAAAAAACGGATAGTCCACTATACATTTACCACTATATATATTTTCTATTTACTGTATAGCGGATTATAGCAAAATAATTTTATAATTACTTTTGTATTATGGATCTCCGCAAAGTAACTTCTAATTCTATAAATTATTTGTTTAATTAACATTGAGAGTACGTCATCATTACAAATGATTCGCAATGATTAAAACCCCAGATAATCTTTCCTACCACTTTTTGTCGCTTTATAGACGAAAAAACGTCGTGATGAAAATTGCATAAGGCAAATTGTATAAAATTTGTTTAGTCCAATCGGCTCCATAGATTTCGTAGTTTAACACGCTCCCAAGGGGAGGCTTTTCCCTTGAGTCTTTTCTTATGACCAGCTGTAAAATCCTTCCCTATAGGTAACCATTGGTTCTCTGCGATCTTTTTGTCGCTTTTCCACATAGTAGAGAAGTTAACCTAACAGTATTTCTAATGTGGGTTCGCTATTTTAGCAACATTCGCTTGATCAAACCTTGGGACCCCGACATTCAACTAAAACTATGCGCTCTGCACATCGCCATCGAGGTATGACTCTTAGGTGGTGTTTATTAAACTATAATATTATAAAATTATTTAACTATAATGCCAAATGTGGCACTATTTTATTCTTTATTATAATTATTAACAAAATACAATATTAATTATTTCAGAATATTTTAATAACTCAATCTACATAAGTATCATATTTAGTTCAATATTCAAGCTTTAATGTCCTGGTTTGAAGTTTTTCTTTAAATATGCTTTGTTCGTAACAACAGATTTTCATGATGATTTTGCAATAATTCGCGATCAATGAAAATGGCGGCGAATGATAAAAAATAATGTTGAAATATTGCAACACACAAAACAGGGCCTCACTGACCTGTATTCTACTCGGTCAATTATATCAACCATGACGGTATAATATCACTTACACGCAAATAAGTAATATCACATTTAATTTTAATAAGTTCATTGAAATGTTTCCATATATGTACGGTTACTAATAGTTTGTTAGATTTGCTCGGACTTGGACATAATTTATTCACATATGGGTATGATAGACACGCGACCGTTTTCTTGTGACTGTAAATCTTTTAAAAATGAATAATGTGCAAGAGTTACTACAGAATAAACTGAGCGAATAATAAGAGTCTCCAGTTTAAATCCCGGCCGAAAATCTACTTACCCATTTGATATATGTACTTGACAAACTTATTCACATATGATAAACACGCCAAAGTTTTTTATATCGATCTTTACAGTTGATTATGGGCTTTACGGTGGAGAAAACATCGTGTGGAAACCTATACATCTGTAGAGAATTCCGTTAAAGTGAATGGTAGGTTTTATCACAAGTCCTATCCTACAAGGAGAGTGGAAGCCTTTGATATGGAATACCAACAGACTGCCTATTGTAAGCTAATTATAGTTATAAGACACGAGTGATGACAACTAGGATCGATAGCATTTCGAGTGCTCACAGCCTGACTCTGAGGCATAATTATGAGGTACATGATGAAACTATCACTAAATATATTCCCCGAATATGATTCACCAACATTGTTGCTGAATTGGACTCCATTACGTAATCAGTGCATTAAGTTAAGGACATATAAATTTTTCCTTCGTATCTTTACTTATAGTGGAGTTTATAATACGTGTAAACTGTAAGAATTTTTAATTTTCCATCAATTTTAGAATGCTCAAGTTAAATTACTTTAATGAAAAAGTTAGTTTATCTTTTAATGATTTGTTCATTAAGAGTAGTAGTAATTTGCTACTACGTAGCACCATGTCTCGCAACTGCTCGGACCAATTTTGGTTTAGTTCATTTTGAAAGTTGACTCGTTTGAGATTGTTCCCAGCTATGATTGATGACAATCTGTTGTCATTTGAAGATCATTCGGCTTTTTAAAGTTGATGAGAGCAACTTCCATTGTGACGATTATTATCGTTTAGGAATCACTATTATTTAACTAACATTAAATTCACACAGACCAAAATTTTTAACGTAACTTACGATAAGCATTATAAAGTTATCTGTTACAAGAAATACACGAATTAATAGGTTCTTTTTACATTCTGGTGTATTTGATGAGTTGTACCACATTTTTTTTATTCTGTAGTACAATAGGGTTTCCCAAACGCTATTGAAGCGTCAACGTCCGCCTCGCCCAGATGAACGACCGGTATATAAAGGACTTCCGACTTTACTAGTTCCGGCCGAGGTTGTTTTACTCAAACATTATAGTAGAAGTTAGTTGCACGCGCACGCAATTCGTTAGCCAATTTTCTTATGCCTACTATGCATGATGCATACAAATGATCGTTGATCTTAACTCATGATCTTATCTCATGAAGTTTAAAATAATATTGATCATAATCTATTGAAATTGCGCAATTAGTTATATTATTTATAATATTTACTTTTCACGATAACCTCAATGTTTTTGTGTTGCCGTATACACAAAATTGCAGTATGATTTGGAATACGTTGTTTTGACTGCGACTACCTGTTATCATCCTAACGGCAAGGTTCCGCCAAACTATTAAGTAATTGTATAAACCGTAAGTGACTCTTCGCTCTTCAAGGTTTGCAAGCTTCCATCTCAAATTATTTTTACTTAACATAACGAGAGATCGATCTCTTTATCTTTATCGATAAAGAGATCGAAAAAAAATGTAAAGTAAGTTCCGTAAAGTTTGATGAAATTTATATAGTATAGTTTATATTTATTTATAGTTTATAAACGTTGTGTTTGTCAATGTTGAAATCGAAATATTGGATAAATTCAGTTTCTAAAATGTTATTTTAATACATTATTACACTATTATATATTTGGAAATCTAAATGAGTAAAATCAAAGAAACAAAATGCTTCTCGGTAAACGCGCTAAACATAACAAAGTACCATAACAATATTGTAACCAACTAAATGAAAGTTAACTTAAACCGTGTGCAAATTAGTGCGATTATTTTCGTTGTTTTGAAAACAAACAACAATTACTCGGGTATTGTTCGATGTTGTAAGGAAGCATATAGTGTTTTTGAGCACTCCCCAGAACCAAACAATCGAACACCAGCACCTGCACCTTTGTTACAGAAATACTCTGGCATGCCTTTTACTTTCATTGCATTAACACACATGAGCTAAGCTTCAACAATATTTTTTAACCTTCATGTGTACTTTGTAAAGTTTTACGCCAAATTGAATTTACCTATAGAATTAGTTAATTTATCTATAGAGTTAGTTACTTTTTGGAGGTCCATAAAACAAAATTTAAGAAAATAATATCTTGTTATAATCAGCGATAAACAATATTAAAAAAAAGTAAAGTAACGGAATGTTACTATGCCCACGGCTGGGCTAAGGGCTCTTCTCTCCGTTTTTGGTGAAAAGGATTGGAGCTAAGACCTACCACGCTGCTCCAATGCGGATTGGTAGGTTACACATATTACACCCTAGAATTCTCTAGAGATATGCAGGTATCCTCACGATGTTTTCCTTCACCGAAAAGCGCGTGATAAATTGCAATTATCAATAAGACAAATAAGTTTTAATAGAAAAACTCATTGGTGCCTGCCCGGGGTTTGAATCTATGTCGTCTCTAGAAAGTCGCACGGTCTCACCGCTAGGCTATCACAGATTTTTGATCTGATAAACAATGTCTACAGCAAAATAATATTTCTATTATTTTTGTATTTTGCTGTTTGTATGATTATATATTATCGTTATATAACTTAAGTATAAGTTACTACTATATATTGTGATATCACTTTTGTTCAGATTGGATTATTTTAGACGGTATCGTTAATCTACATGAACTTGAAATCAGTTTTACCGTTTGTTAGCTGTTGTTGCTAGAACATCATCCTCCTACCTAATCCCACTCTAAGTGTGGTCGCCACAACATGTACATCTTGCCACATGATTTGGCTGCCTACGTATTTTACGAACTGCCGCCTGCCTGGCGTCAACTTACCTTAGTCGTATTTTACGACACCCTCGGTAAGAAATAGGGTGATCTATTTTACTCAACCGGATACCACACGGTTGGTCAACTTGCTTTAGTCGTCTTTTACGATACCTCGGTAAGAAATGAGGGTGGTCTATTTTACTCAGCCGGATACCACACGGCGGGTCAAATTATCTTAGTCGCCTTTTACGACACTTCGGTAAAAAATGAAAACGATGTTCAAAATGTATGAAATGTGTGATAAACGTAGTTCTGTGCATATTGTAGTTCCTAGTTAGCGTGAGTCATTTTTAACAAATCCGTTATAAAAAGACAACAAAAATTCAAGGCTTTTGTTTGATAATTGTACAGGTTTTCTTTGCCAAGTTAAATCAATTTCCTAAATAAAATCTGTGACTTTCAAACATCGGGTCTACAAACTAGCTGTTATTATACGGAAAATAACGAAATATTAAATCTATTGAGGACTTGGTACAGATTTCAGTGAAGAAACAGAAAAGTCAGTATAGTATTTAATTCATTCGGATGAAGTTGACGGAGATCATTTGATACTGCCATAGTATCATTTATTTTATTATATTATATATGAATTCACCATAAATGGAATCTCAAGGTCTTTATATTTAGCAAAATTAGTCTAGCGTTTTTGCTGAAGCGATACTTATTATAAAGTACATAAAAAATTGATTTGATTTGAACTCTGAATATTTGCTAATAAAAAAAAAACTGTTCCGTTTCTGACTTCTGACCGAAAATTTTTACAATAAAACTTTGTAGAAAATTTATTCCCTTTTCATTCTGAAGGATTTGAAACTTTGGATTCTTTTTGAAACTCTGTAAAATGTATCAAAATTTGTTGATTATATACTGTTTATATTTTACAAAATAATAATTTATTTTTAATAATTATATCTGCAGATATCATTATTTAAAAGCTGTGAGCTGTGATAGACCAGCGGTGAGACCGTGCGACTCTTTCGAGGGGAAGACGAGTTCAAACCCGGGCAGGCACCAATGAGTTTTTCTATTAAAACTCATGTGTCTAATTGATAGTTGCAATTTATAACACGCTTTTCGGTGAAGGAAAACATCGTGAGGAAACCTGCATATCTCTAGAGAATTCTGGAGATATGTGTAACCTACCAATCCGCATTGGAGAAGCGTCGTAGGTCTTAACTCCAACCCTTCTCTTCAATAACGGAGAGAGGAGGCCTAATCCCAGCAGTGGGCATAGTAACTGGCCGTTACTTTACTTTAATTATATCTGACACATCAAGATGATCATAAAAAGAGATACAATTACAAAGATTATAAGGCATCTTCGTAGACATTTATCATTCATTTAATGTGTAATTCAGTGGGTCCATCACTTGAGACAAGATAAAATATTACGTGCGTTACATAAAAAATGAACATGCCTCATACAACTTTACAACGGTGATCGAGTTTTTCTCCGCTCATTGCATATCCGCATAGACGATACCTAGTGACTATTTAGTCACGTTATTGATTGCATTGTTTTATGCAAATATCGTTTCATTGATATTCAACACAACAAACGGCAGACATCGGACCGTATATAGTGTTTTTTACCATAACACATCTTACTTAGGAACTCGGTGACTGCAATTGATGACACACTGAGCTTAGCATGAATGCATGGCTGCGTGCAGTGAATTTTTATAGCTTTGTACTAAGATACAAAAAAAGGAAGATAGAGTGCGTTAAATCAAATCAAATCAAAATAATCTTTATTCAAGTAAGTTCTTTCGAGCACCTGCTAATCGTCAAGGATCATTAACAATCATACCTAACACCAAAATATAATAATTTGTTTGAAAGAATTTTTGTATACAACAGCTTCAAACAAACGAAAAAGATGAATAACAAAGACCATTACTTTTTTTATTGGATCACAACATAATAAAAAAAAATTGTTTCAGATCGAGCCGGTGACCACATGTCGGCTCCATCATGGTGATCGTTACCAGAGTAAGTATATATTTTTTTAAACTCAGAAATAATATTATACTTTTTAACAGTTGAAATCAAATAGCTGTACGCAAGGCAAATAATCATATTATATATGGGACAAATACATTTACAGTCGTCCGTGCTATGGGAGACAGACAACTGGTAATATATACATATAAAATTCTAAATATATACCTAAATAAATATATACACCCACACTGGGAGATTCAACAAATTGTATTTAGAAAATGTCGGCCTTGGGCGGGAATCGAACCTGCGACCCGAGGAGCTGAAGGCAGGGCCAATGCCATCTGAACCAGCGGGCCAGTCAAGAAAAAAGTCAGTCATTAATACATGAGAACATGATAAAATATATTCATTTAGACACTATACGTAACGTAACCGCCTGTTACTATACCCACTGCTGGGTTAAGGCCTCCTCTCTCCGTTTTCGGAGAGAAGGATTGGAGCTAAGACTTACCACGCTGCTCCAATGCGGGTTGGTAGGTTACACATATCCCTAGAATTCTCTAGTGAATATGCACGTTTCCTCACGAAGTTTTCCTTCACCGAAAAGCGTGTGATAAATTACAATTATCAATTAGACAAATAAGTTTTAATAGAAAAACTCATCTGTAGCTGCCTGGGGTTTGAACCTAAGTCGTCTCTAGAGAGTCGCACGGTACCTCACCGCTAGGCTATCACAGCTTAGATGCATTAGACACTAGACACTATAGCAAGTTGTAAATTACAAAATAAAAACAAATACTACTTTTGATAATGTTACTTGAACTCAAAATCATGGTTCAAGGCCCGCTGCTCACTTGCCTTGAATAGCATTAACCCTTTGAATGAAAGACCCATACACGTTGCAAAACTTTCGTTCCATTTTTTGGGATATATCATATCATGCGATATCAGTGTTGCATTATTTTGATATGAATATGAATTTAAAAAAAAATTGTTACGTTCTATAAAATATTTACTGAGATAAGAATGAAATTCAAATTCTAATTTAAAATATTTTTTATTCAAGTAAACTTGTAAATAAGAGCTTTTGAATCATCAACATCTACTGCTGGTTCGGAAAGCTGTTCCTACCGAAAAGAACCAGCGAAAAACTCGGCGGTTGCTCTTTTCAAAGAATAATTCTTATTACTAGTTATTAATGTCTTGTACAGGGTCGAAGAGTAGCTATATTAACGTATTCTTATCGTCTAAGTTATCCTCAATAGTATAGTAGGCTTTATGTATTAGCCTTTTTAAATAGTATATTTAAACTGCTGTAATGGTAAAGTTGAAGTACTCGTAGATTGCAGAATTTTATTATAGAATCTTATACCCAAACCACGGAAGTAAAATAAAAAGAGTCATACTAAAAAAGATTTGCGTAGAAAATGACGTTACCGAATTTTCTAGACGTGTTTGGTACCATTATACCAGTGACAGTTCCTTAAAATAGTAATAAAATCGTAAAGAATTTTCTTTATATAATGTGGTTGCAAGAATTAAGATTTTACTTAACGATAAAAGATTACATTTTTATATCGTGTATTTCTTCTAGTTGTTATCATTATTGTGCGTGTGACATTATTGTTATATTTCTGAACACAGGCTTTCGAAAATACATAAATGTAACTTGTTTCGTAACGAAAAGTGATTCATAAATTAAATTAATTCATCTCAGTGTTTAATGGTTATTTATATGGATTAGAAATAAAACACGCCAATTTTATGTTTTACCTTTGGGATATTATTTACGTATCAAAGTATATACATTATAAATACAGAAAAAAGTTAAATAAAAATAATGATGTTTTATCTTTAACATAAGGATATTATAATTGCGTATAAAGTTTATATATAATAACTTCCCCCATGAATGCTATTTTTGAAGTCATGTATTTTCTATCAATCTGGTTATAAACAGGGAGAAACATACTATGTATTTTAAAATTACCTATATAGCTCCATAATTCAATAAAACCCACGTTCAGCCTGAGTATGAACATAATACTAAATGTCAAGGATGTCTTGTTATTTTTATGATTTTATATGCTTCGGATTTTATGTACAAATCAAATACTACATAGATATTGAATTCCATAGTTATTTACTCATAAACTAGCTCTTTCACAACAATTAAGTGAACGCCAAATTTACAGAAACACCGATCTTGTTTTAAACAATACTTTCACTGTTTAATTATGTCGTTAAATGGTGTATTTAAGTTATTGAATATTAAATTTGTTCGAACCTAAATACGTGTAACTTTTGTGTCTTATTTTTCATTGAAACTTTCGAGTAAAATTTCAAGGTATGTATGTGTGAGATAAGAAATAATACTATAGTAATTAATATAATATAGGAAGGACGAGAAGTGCAAGATTAAGATAGTATGGACATATAATGAGAATAGATGAAAATCATGTCACATGTGGATGGAGATGTGACTAGAGGGAAGCCTAAAAAGAGGTCGTTGGATTTTGTGAAGTATGACATGCATATGAAAAGAGTAGCGCCAAAGTTGACGAATGATAGGAGAGAATGAAAGAGAAAAACATGTTGTGCCGACCCTACTTAGAGTGGCATAAGGGAAGTAAAATGATGAATCGTTTATATAATTTCTGAATCGAAATCTTAAAATATTTATAACATAGATTCGCACCTCACACCCTATGGTTATGGAGGCCAGTGTAGGCTAGTATATAAGTTATCTGTTCAATTAATGTAACGAAATTTTGGAAGTTTTTTTTGATTTAATGAGTGTATCTAAATTATTTCCATCGACACTTACGAGAAATGAGATTAAAGATGATGTAGAAACAGCGGCGTAGCTACCGAAGATCTAGACGGGGCAGTACCTCGGTGCACTCAAACTAAGGGGTCCCACGGACTCTAGACTTCCTAATTTCCGGAGTTTCCTCGAACTTACAAACTAAAAGTTGATCTCGTGAAAATTTCTCCCATATTTGGAATATAAATTCAAGATTCAAGATACGTGAATTGAACAATGGCATCCTATTTGAAAAAACAGGATAATTCCCGACAAGTCTCGAAAATCTTTCTTTGAAACTTGCAGAAAATATAAAAAAATGTATCTACGGTCAAAGATATCTCCTCCTTTTTATAGTCGGCTAATTACAATTTGTTAATATTCTTTAATAAAAATGAAACTATTAGGTTTAATTTTTAAATCAACTATATTACAACAAATCTAGAGTATCTAATCTAATGATCTAGAGAACGTCGAATTCAGAACGCGACGAATATGGAACAAACAATTTTAAATAGTTGGAGCCATAGTTTTTTGTCCCAGGGCGTTTTGTTTCCTAACGACGTCACAGTTTGGTTATATGTAGTAAATGTTGAACGAATAAAATTCTATGGGTTCCTTTTCAAGTAGTACCAAGTTATAGCATTTGCTAATTCATAAATTAAGAAAAGCTGTAATATATACTATTTATATTAGTAATGCCGTAACGCCAGTCTTTATCTACTCTCGTAAAATGTTTATAGGTATATGACGCTTATTCTACTATGTTCAGCCCTACTTAGTGGCAAATGTACATTTAGTTGCCTCAAAATTACCGGAAAGTGAAACACAGCAAGCGGGTTCCGATCAGTGCGTTTGGCAACACATTCCGGCAAACTGAATCTAGCACTGTCCCGGGCATTCACCTTTTCATATACAGACACACTTTATCTGCTAAGTGAATTGAAAATATTGAAGACGTTACTATTCTTTACTTAATCTTGGTAATTGTCAAAATAGTCATTTGCAATTAGTTTGAATCAAACAAAATGCTTACTGTTTAAAATTCTAAGAATAATAAGAGTTGGCTAGTTTTATTTTTAGTATTAATTAAAATAATGTTTGATTTAAATGATTTATAGAAGCAGGCGTTACTTTGCGGAATTCCATATTACAGGCACTATAACAGAAATACCTTGCTATAATCCGCACGGGTTAAGCGAATGCATGCAAAGCATTAGCTTCATACACATAAGTGTATGAAGCAGGCAAAATTTACGTACCTTACACATGCAGGACAAGTCACCACACGCACCCCAAGGCGCCTCCACCAGCAACAATGCACACATGCAGCACACACAACCACCACCACAATCTCGACGATCGTTTCGCTCCGAAACCGAAGCATCATCAGGAGGATAGGCTCCACGACAAACTCGCAATGCATTGCGCAATGTTGCCTGCTTCATACACGCATGCATGCATTCGCTTAACCCGTGCGGATTATAGCAAGGTAGTTCTGTTATAGTGCCTGTAAAATAATGTTTATTAAATTAATTTGATATGTTTATTAGATAAATTTAATGCGTTTATTAAATCTTTGGCTCAATTCGGGTTTGGTCAACTGTTGTTTGACCTTCGCAGTCACTTTGATTAAGCCAATTAAAACAATAGTATCTGCTTTTTTCACAAGTTAGTGTCCATTATTGTACAGAAGTAACCTCAATAGATTTCACTTAATACAAATTAGATTCTGCTATTAAGTCTAGGCATTTGAGTTACAATAACATAAAGGTGCTGCCGGTGTCTGTGACAATTTTGAGGTCTTTAATCAACCTTTGAGAATTCCGTGAACGTTGCGTGTTTTGATACAGGGTTAACGATTTAGCAGCTTCAGATCCCAAAGCTAATCGATACAAACCAATGACGCTGCAAAAATATTCCAGGTTGGTAACATACTAGGTTAAGTATGCAGAAAGGGTGAATGACCAATAAATACGTAGAATACTCGAAAATTATTTTTCATAAATCAATTTACCATCCTTGGCAAATTTGTATTTCTGCGATTTATGCAATAACTGGGTAGTAATTACTCTTATTATAAACTATTCCAATCCTTACTCAAATTAATCTGCGGCAACTACGTTATAATAAAATCTCCTAGTCTATAGAATATCGTTTGACCATGATTCATATGAAAATATAATTAAAAATGTGTTAAAATAAGATAATTAGATCTATCAACATTAAATAATTTATATTACACAATTACCTATCATTACCTATCATTAATCATTATCTAATAAACTAATAAATAAATAGATTTTTATTTTACCATAAAACTGAAACTAGAACGACACGGCAGAACTAAACACTCTAGAAATAGAACCTAATCAAGGTGCCATACCGTCGTAGTAGGCATAAAGCCTTGTCTTCTCAAGAATATAAATGATGTTATAATTCAGCGAACAAATATTCTCTTTACCCTGTCGAAAGTGTTGATAGAACAAAAGACTCGTTTACACGAAGACAAATGTAAATGAATAATAAAATTGTCCCCAGTTAATATATGTGGACAACGTCAGCCGAAACGAAAGGGAGAGTGCCTGCGCACTGGACTTGCACCGTTTATGGCTAGCGTGGGAGTATGACTAGGAGTGAGCGGCCCAATTTCACAATCAAACCAGTTAATAACATCGATTGATTTCGAACGTGGACACACTGTGATTTAATTACATATTTAACATTAAATTTGTCTCACTAATTTTCCATACTTTTTTGGCCACACAATTGAACTGTGAAGAACCATAAAACGAATAATTTCGATGTACTCTTTTTTTATCTTAATTTAGGAGCTTAATCTTTATAGATTTAGCCGCTCCGTACGATGACTACAGAATTTCACTATATCTTAATTATTTTAGCTAATTTTATTAATATAATTTTACTATATTTTAATTATTTTAGCTAACTGTAACAGAGCCTTGATCTCGTCCGACAAAGGCACGGCCAATGTGCTGTTACAGCCACCAGTCTCCCTCAGCAATGGGAATTCTCAAAGAGCTTGCGTCTCAGGGATTCGTTCCGAACACATTCCAGTAAAATATGGTACACGTCCTATATATACCTTATTACACACTGAACAGTTGGAAGAAGAAACTATCCCTATCATTTCGATTTTATTTCGATGTACATATTCTAAAATTACCGTAGTTTCTAGCAAAAGAGGTAGGTAACATGAAAATCTGTTGAAGAGACCTACTCAACTTACGTCAATAGATATTATAGAAATTCAAGTGGTATTAACGGGTCATAATCCTAGAGTAGTAAACAAAATAACCAAGTTCGTAATTTTAAGTTAGTTAACATTTCGGAGCGTGCAGGCTGTCGAGCGCTTCGTCAATTATAAAAGAACCCTGTGCTTTGAAATACTAATCAAAATTAATTCCATATCCAACAGCCTGCCTGCAAGCGCTAAAATTTAGTCCAGAAGATAAGTGAATAAAAGTTTCACATAACCGGAAATTAACATGAAAACTTATTTATAAAAAAGCGTTTTATATTTATTTATATATATTTGTTATATAAAAAGCGCGCACGCAGTTGATGACATTTAACAGAATTAAAGTTCATACAGAAAAGAAGTCCAGAAAAATAAAATTTTATTATATTGGAATCAAATATTTTTTTATTGTTTAAATTTTTATTTAATCATTACTTACTTAATTCATCATCGTAATTATGAATTTTAAACACAATGATGAAATTATTTTGTAGAATACATTATATGTTATTGTAATTTTTTTTATTTTTAGGAGTCTAAACTCTATTTATAGAGTAGTAAGTAGTAGTAGGGATTGCATTCTTACAATATACGACTACTCGATTTATGTTAAAGTAAATACATATATAAAATACCTTTGTCCAACTGTAAACGTGTAATGGTTAAATTGAAATGTAATATCGTTTAGAAAGTTTATAATTGATATGACAGGTTTTGGTAAACCGGTATGATAAAGTATTCAAATTTAATAAGTACAATTAGTGAACTTTTATATTTTTATAATCACTGTAGAGTTGCTCAATCTATTTGCGGTTTTGCATTTTAATTGGGAGTTTTAAAGTTCCAAGTTACCACTTACTTTCACACATATAATTGATCTTATGATTGTCACGATTTAGTGTTTCAATGATATACTGGAAAACAAGATGCGTTTTTTTAACATTTTCTTATTTACAATATAGAAGATGCTTAGAAAATGAATTTGTTTTTTATCGTAAATTACATACAATAAATCTAAATATCCACTGTTTTAATATTGCGATGCTTTAGTTAGTACTAAAAGTAATATAACGTGACTATTAAGCATTTAGTACAAAACAATTAAGAAAATATATAAAAATATAAAATATCCTAGCTGACCGGGAAAACGTTGTTCTGCCATATAAATATTTTAGGGAACTTACTGTTAGTGTACATTATAAAAAAATATAAATTTTAGTCCAAACAATAAAAATCAAAATATTGGTGGTGGACAACCCTTATCACTAAGGGGTATGATAAATAGATAGTTACCTATTCTCTATGGTATGCATGTATGGTAGTATCGTAACTAGCCTTGTGACACGAGAATTTTATGTATAAGATTCTGGCACGTGCTCAATTGCGTGCAAGGCAGACATTTCACGTTTCATAGCTGAGACAAGATTCATGATAGTATACACTGTCATGAAGCAATATTATTCAATCAGGTTTTTTCTAGCATCTGGATGTGAGGTTGTTTATAACTTGTCTGTTTTGTTCTGTCGGGTGAGCCCGACTCATTTTAAGCCCATCCGGGGCTCGTATTCACGAGCTGTTTACAAAGGGTTCTTAACGCGATGGGAACTGCGTGTTGAAAGTAATCAGGCTCACCCGAAAGAATAAATCGTGAGGTTTCTATACATTCATTATGATCAAAGAAGACCAAATTCTTAGAACAGTGCGTGTTGCCAGTCATGACATATAGATCTGAAACGTGGTCGCTGACTATGGGCTTCATAAGAAAGGTCAGAGTCACTCAACGTGCGATAGTGATAGCATAGTGATCTATGCTTAGAGTATCTCTACGTGATCAAATCAGAAATGGGTAGATCCGTATATAAGGAACAAGGGGGAACGTGCCGAGTAAAATAAAACACAACGCCAAGTTTCGAGCGCTGGAGGCCTACTGCCCCAAAAGCATTCTCATCTCATTCCCTGCCCTTATTCCACTCTAAATGGGGTCAGCACAACATTTTGTCACATGATTTGGCTACGTATTTTACGACCGGTCACCTGCCTGACGTCAACTTACCTTAGTCACCTCTTACGACACCTCGGTAAGATAGGAGGGTGGTCTATTTTATTCTGCCGGATATCACACGGCGTGCCCCAAAAGCATTATCTTATGCTTTATTTTTCATTAGTACTGCCAAATTACGCACGTAACATAAAATAAAAACATTGGCCAATTGAAAAGAGTCAATACACCAATTTTGATCATAATATAATAGAATCTAACAAGTAGATGAGTCACAGTCACCGACATAGCTTAGCGTGTCGCGAAGCTGAAGTGACGATGGGGGTGAACATATTGCGGTGAACCGATGGGCAGTAGGTGCTTAATGTTTCCCTACGAGGAGGACTGATAACCTCAAAGGTCGCGGGGAGCCGCTGGATTCTATTGACACAAGATCGTGTGGTGTGGAGATCGTGTGGTGTGGAGTGTGGAGATGTGTCAAGAAACCTATGTCCAACGGTGGACGTCCGTCCAGTTGGAAGACAGATAGAGAATTATTAAATATAATATTAACAAATAATTGTTATTTTGTACCCAAACTAATAAGTATTTCATAATATGATATCATGAGCTTCCGCGTATCTCTTTTTTATTGTAGGTAATAAATAAAGATAACGAAGTCCACATCTGTATAAAATCAATGATCGACCTCTGAGAGATACGGTCTATGATAAACTAAATGTCAGCGCAATTATTAAAACTGTAGTTGCGCATATTTGTAAAAATAAAAGAAAAAACAGTGCTTTGTTGAATTTAATGTTATACGGTTAAAATGGTGAAGTAAGTGTGATGACTTTCGAATTAGAAACCATTTTCGAGGTATGTAGAACGTAGTATAGAACGCGCAATTACTTATATTAAAATTTGTTTAACAATATACTTAGCGGTGTGATTTTTGGTATTGTTACATATTGGACCTGACTTGTCTATGAATTCGTGAGCAGAAATCACTACTTCATATAAAGTGACTGTAATATACGAACAGAGCAAATAATTCAACACTTCAGTAAAAAGATGACTAACATTTCATCAAGTAGCTAACAAACGTTAATACGTTTAATGTTTTACGTAGTTATATTAAATACGCCGCAGCCTTTAAACACCCAAGAATATTGAATATTGAGATTGATAATATTTGTTTTATTTATTAAAGTTATTATAGTGTATTATTGTTCCTGTAATTCACATATTTTTTTACTTAAAGTTTTTATTTGTTTTTATCTCAATGTGGACGCTTGATTGTGCGACTGAGTCACCAAATCAAAGACAATCAGTCCAGCTAAATAATTTTTAGAGTAACTTGCTTTTGTTTCCATCTTAAAACGATCAAATTGATTCGACAGCAAAATTTACAGACAAATTACAGATTTACGTCCACACTGTACTTATAAGACATTATGATATTAGACATTATATACTACTCGGATAAAAAAAGAACTTCAAAAATGTTAATTTATTTTTTTATTACCTGTTCAAAACAAAATAGTTATTGTTCATGTGAACATAATGTAATACTATCACAACTGAATTATATTATCGTATTATGTATAGAGTTAATATATTACTCATCATGAACCAATTTATTTATAAGACATGATTGCTAAAGATAGTGAAGGTATAAAGAAGTTCGCCGTGTGGTATCCGGCTGAGTAGAATAGACCGCATTTCTTATCGAGGTGTCGTAAAAGGCGACTAACGTAAGATCAGGCGGGCGGCCGGTCGTAAAATACGTAGCCGAATAATTTGACAACTTGTTTGTTACATGTTGTGACGACCCCGCTTAGAGTGGGATAAGGGCAGGAGGATGATGATGATGATGATGATGATGATGATGATGATTGCTAAAGATATGATAGATGAGCTGTGATAGTCAAAGGGATAGACCGTGAGTGTCTCTCCTGAGGTTAAAGAGTTCAAACTCCAAGCTCCAATGAGTTTTTCTGTTATAACTTATGTGCCTGATTAATATTTTGATTTTACCACACACTTTTCGGTGAATACAACATTGTAAGGAAACCTGCGTATCTCTTTTTTTAATTACTTAATTAAATTCCAACCCTACTCTTTAAAAAAAGATGAAAGGAAGCCTATGCCCAGCAGTGCAATAGTAACAGGCCGTTATTTTTTTTAAATAGCTCTTAGATATAGCTAGCAGCAGTTAACAGTGCGTTGGTTATATTTGTGACAATTTAAACTACCTTTAACTCCTAGCTTTTACCCGCTCATTCACGTGGTTCGTTGAGTCTTTGAATAAACAGTGGCTTTTGACACTCACCAAATCCTGCAAATATCTCCATTACAAAAATTCATCAATTACTATTAAATTTATTAACGATTTACTGACATTAAATTCGGTACATATCATTGCTCTGGAAAAAATTGTAAAAGAAACCATGAAAAATCTATTCAACCTTAAAAAGAATACAAAACCTATTTCTTTAACTTACAAACTTCACTTTGACAAATCGTGAATAAAAAACCTTGATATAAGGATAATAGAAAACGCTTATTCAAGTCATCCAATTCCTGTTGTATTTACAGGATTTCTATAACCTATGTGTTACCCCGGTGTATGAGGAATAATTTTGCTAAATTTCATCGATATTGGTTTACCGAATCTGCCGTGAAAACGTAACAGACAGACAGACAGGCAGATATACAAATTTTCGCATTTATAATATTAGTAAGGATATGTAAACAGTGTATACTTTCACCCAAGTTAAGATACTCTTACTAACTGTTTGTCGCACGAATGTCACGCCGCTCATTCGCATTCGTCGTGTTCATACATACTTGATTAGTTGTACGTACATATAAGGAAGCACACTTTCTATTTAATTCGGCACTGCTGATAGGTATCAGCTAACAAGCATTGTTTGTGGTTAGTTCCGGTTACGTTTTAATATTCAATTGATTGAATTCACAGAACAAATACTGAATTAGACGCCGAATCTTTCTCAATTTTAAATTCAAAACATTCTTAATATACGTAGACTTTTATAGTGGCTACCATTGATTTGGAAGTTTGCTCCTACCATGAAGAATCAGCAGGGTTTCTTGCTGATTCTTCCCTAATATTCTATACCTACTCCTTAAAAAGTGGATGGAATTTTAGTTATAATAACTTGTTAATCGATAAAGTTATCTAACCCATTTGTGAACGATGTTCTACGGGTAGACAGAATTTTAATCTAAATCAACAGTCTCCTGCTCTTATCCCACTCTAAGTGGGTTGGCACTTCGTCAGCCGATGGACGTCCACTGCTGGACATAGGCCTCTTCATGGGATCGCCACGCCACACCACGGGTTGGCACAACATGTTATAGACATGTTGTTACATGATTTGGCTAGGTATTTTACAATCGGCCACCTGCCTGACGTCAACTTACCTTAGTCGCCTTTTACGAAACCCCGGTTATAAGAAATAATATTGGTAAGAAATATACGCAATATTAATCCAAATCTTAGTCTATTACCAAATATCAGATTCAGATCAGAGCTATACCAAACCATTTGCTAATCGCCAGTTCTATGCTTCATTCAGTATCGGCGGTATAATTCTTTGCTCAAAGACTTTTTTCAAATTCATATGCAAAATGATCTTTATTCAAGGAAGCTTTATTATGTTATACTAGCTGTGCCAGCGGCTACACCCGAGTGGAAATCAGCGTGTAACAATTTTTTTCTATAATTCAAATTTTAAACATAAAAGTAGTTATTGTGGGTTAACCATATGAAATAGAGACATGCTATCGCAAACTTTTTTAGTATTTTTATAGATCTAAAATTCTCTAGTACATTACTTTAGCGTAACTCTGCTGGTTTACGCAGCGCACGCGGCTAAAGCTCCCAAGAAGCAAGTTTTTTAACAAGTGCTTGATCCTTTCAACACAATTTACATGATACCGATATGCACTATATATCTAAACCATCCGGAAGTATTGCACTATCTTTTGGTGAAAACCGTACAAAAATCCGTCCAGTAGATTCTAAGAAAATCGATTACATACAGACAGACAGCTTTTTAGGACTGTGTTTTATAATAAGTATAGATATTTCTAAATATAATTCTTATTACATTTAGTTATTACTGTCTTGTTCAGGGTCGGAGAGTAGCTATGTTTACGCATTCTTATCGCCTAAGTAATCCTCAATAGTATAGTAGGCTTTCTGTATTAGCCTTCTTTTAATAGTGTTTTTAATCTTATACCCAAACCCACAAACGACTCACGTACTTTTGCAAAGAGCAAAGCAGAAGCCGCAATCTTATGTCGGTTCCTACTTTGTCTATTATACATCGCCAATTTATTTATAATTATGTATATTCTTATGCACAAAAATTTGCTAAAATATACTGCGAATTCAATGTAAAAAAGTAAAAGTAAAGTAACAGCCTGTTACTATGCCCACTGCTGGGCTAAGACCTCCTCTCTCCGTTTTTGGAGAGAAGGATTGGAGCAAAGACCTACCACGCTGCTCCAATGCGGATTGGTAGGTTACACATATCCCTAGAATTCTCTAGAGATATGCAGGTTTCCTCACGATGTTTTCCTTCACCGAAAAGCGTGTGATAAATTGCAATTATCAATTAGTCACATAAGTTTTTAATAGAAAAACTCATTGGTGCCTGCCCGAGGTTTGAACCTATGTCGTCTCTAGAGAGTCGCACGGTCTCACCGCTAGGCTATCACAGCTTATAGAATTCAATGTAAGAATACCTAACCAACGTAAGAATACCTACGAATACTATTAGAATTCATTCACTGTATGGTGTGTTATTCATGTCTTATAATAGACCCCGATGTGATTTCCAGGGTGATTACATATGGATCGAGCCAGTGTCGGGGCGCGAGTTCGACGTGGCTATAGGCGCGCGCGTGCTCGCAGCCGAGGGTCGACGGATCCGCGTGCGAGATGACGACGGCCAGGAGCAATGGCTGCCGCCGGAGCGTCGCATCAAGGCGATGCACGCGACCTCCGTGCACGGCGTCGAGGACATGATCTCCCTCGGGGACTTGCACGAGGCCGGCATCCTTAGGAACCTGCTCATTCGGTACAATGACAACCTCATATATGTAAGTACTTGCTGCGCGGTTATGTAAAACGTAATACTGTATCCTCCTGCCCTTATCCCACTCTCAGTTAGGTTGGCGCAACATGTTACAGACATGTTGTCACATGATTTGGCTACGTATTTTACGACCGGCCGCTTGCCTGACGTCAACGTACCTTAGTCATATTTTACGACCCCTCGGTGAGAAAGAGGGTGGTCTATTTAACTTAACCGGATACCACACGGCGGGTCGACTCACTGTAGTCGCCTTTTACGACACCTCGGTAAGAAATGAGAGTGGTGTATTCTACTCAGCCTGATACTACACGACATAAAAAAGAAATACTGTAATCAACCTGTTTTTGCATTAGATAGTGTTTTTTTTATACTTTATTGCACTATTAAGATAAAAGTACAAAAGCGGACTTAAAACTGAATTAAGCGTTCTCTACCAGTCAACCTTAGGGTCAAACGGAAAATTTAAATAGGTGCGGTTAACAAATAAACAAGTAGGGAAGTGATGGTAGGCGTAAATATTTACAGAAATGAACGTCAATACATAAGATAAAAGAAAACAACGATGTACTAAAGAGAATAAAAAAAAATCCTTTAACCAGTAATTTGAGCGGGACGGGTTTTTGTAATTGTTTATAGAATTAGACCTTACTTTGGGCGATTAGAGAATATATATCTAATTCTCAAAGTGTATCCGTGTTCATATATTATGCATGCAGGAACTCTGTGACTTATATAATATCATTATAGTGAGATTGTGTTAGTGAATGTGTGCAGTGCTAGTAGTATAGTGTGGTGGCGAATGCTGTATGCCAATCCTGCATGCGTGAGGTATGAGCACGGATAATACGCTCTAGTTTTAGTATTATATAAATTTTTTAAATCGCGGATTAAAGCAAAATAATTTTAGCAAAATAGTTGGCGCGAAGTCGCGATTACCACTAGTAGTCATATATGTATGCTTAAGAAAAATTCTTAAAAGAAACCATATTGTTCTTGGCTATAATATTATAAGAACACATGCTAAGCGTGGAACTTGAATCACAAGGAAAATCTCCTGTTGAGTTTAAAAACCATTATCGCGTTCGGAATACTGAACGGATAATGGTATGATATGATAATTCGGAAGTCAGATTCTGTTGAAAGTAATGCAAACATATTTTCATGGTTTCAGACATATACGGGTTCAATATTGGTAGCGGTTAATCCATACCAAATATTACCAATATACACAGCGGACCAAATTAAGTTATACAAAGAAAGGAAAATTGGAGAACTGCCGCCCCACATTTTTGCTATAGGCGATAATGCATACGCGCATATGCGTCGATATGGCCAGGATCAATGCATAGTTATCAGTGGAGAATCGGGCGCAGGAAAGACTGAATCAACAAAATTAATTCTACAGTATCTTGCAGCTATAAGTGGAAAGCATTCTTGGATAGAACAACAAGTAGGTGCCTTTATATATTCGATTTACTAGCTTTTGTCTCCAGTAAATTATGCAGGATGATTCAATAATCAAGAACAGGCTTTAATTTTATAACACTTATTGCGTAGTTCAAATATTTTTTTAAAGTCTTGTTGGAATATACGAATTGTTTTCAAAGTATCCTCGCTCCACCTATATATCTCCCTCTATTTTTGTATGATTAAAAATAATAGAAAGATATATCAAATCTAGGAATTTAACTTAGCTCTTTTAGCTGGTCAACATTCTATAAGTAATAAATAAGAAGTCAATGATATACAATTCAATGACCAGGTAATTTTTTTCTACAATGCCGAATATATTATATTTTGTAAACAATTTGAATTAAAATAATATTGAAATATAAAGTTTGTTTTGCTATCAGTGTTTACAATAACATTTTCTTTTCAGATCCTCGAAGCCAATCCTATTCTAGAAGCCTTCGGTAATGCTAAAACCGTGCGGAACGATAACTCGTCACGATTCGGTAAATATATTGATATCCATTTCAATAGTAATGGTGTCATTGAAGGAGCCAAAATAGAACAATATTTATTAGAAAAATCAAGAATAGTATTCCAAGGGACAGATGAAAGAAATTATCATGTATTTTATTGCGTATTAGCTGGTTTATCAAAAGAAGACAAAAAGAAGCTAGATTTAGGGGAACCTTCAGAATACCGGTATTTATCTGGAGTAAGTATTAAAAAAATCACACCTAAAACTTTGAGAATTATTAATATTTAGAGAGATAATAATGTGTAATGGACTATTTCAGCGTAAAATCAAAACGTTCATGCGGTAGATATAACCACTATGGTAATATCTAAATCTGAATAATAAATAAATAAAAAATATCCACAAAAAATTACCACAAAAGATAATAAAAAATTTGCATCATTGTGATGCTACACGCTCCCCTTATTATTTATTGTACACATAAAATATAATTTTCTGTTCATTTTTAGGGTAACAGCTTCACATGTGAAGGCAGAGATGATGCAGCGGAGTTTGCAGATATTCGGTCTGCGATGAAAGTATTGCTGTTTACAGAGTCTGAAATATGGGAAATATTAAAACTACTGGCTGCCGTACTACACTGTGGAAATATTAAATATGAGGCAACGGTAATAGATAATTTAGATGCAACTGAAATAATAGAACAGGCCAATGTCAAAAAAGTAGCAAGTCTATTAGGAGTACCAACACAGTCACTAATACAAGCATTGACCAGAAAGACATTATTTGCACATGGAGAAACTGTAGTATCTACTCTAAGTAGAGAGCAATCTGTTGATATAAGAGATGCTTTTGTTAAGGGAATCTACGGACGTTTATTTGTAACAATTGTAAGAAAAATAAATACAGCTATATATAAACCCAAGGCCACAATGCGGACAGCGATTGGTGTTCTCGATATATTTGGTTTTGAAAATTTCGATCAGAACAGTTTTGAACAATTTTGTATAAATTTTGCTAATGAAAACTTGCAACAGTTCTTTGTAAGACATATATTTAAACTAGAACAAGAAGAATATAATCACGAGGGCATTAATTGGCAACATATAGAATTTGTTGATAATCAAGATGCTTTAGACTTGATTGCCCTTAAACAGTTGAATATAATGGCATTGATAGACGAGGAATCAAAATTCCCAAAAGGTACAGATCAAACTATGTTAGCTAAATTACATAAAACCCACGGCCTACACAGGAACTATCTTAAACCAAAATCAGATATAAATACGAGTTTTGGCTTGAACCATTTCGCGGGTATTGTTTTTTATGACACACGAGGTTTTCTTGAAAAAAATCGTGACACTTTTAGCGCTGACTTATTACAATTGATTCATATTTCAACAAATAAGTTTTTACAACAAATATTCCAAGAAGATATTATTATGGGATCAGAAACAAGAAAACGCACTCCAACACTGTCGACACAGTTTAAAAAATCATTAGATTTGTTAATGAGAACCTTAGGGACTTGTCAGCCATTCTTTATCCGTTGTATTAAGCCAAATGAATTTAAAAAACCTATGATGTTTGATCGAGGTCTCTGCTGTAGGCAGCTCAGATATTCCGGTATGATGGAAACAATAAGAATTAGAAGAGCTGGATATCCAATAAGACATAGTTTTAAAGAATTCGTTGAAAGATATAGGTTTTTAATATCAGGAGTGCCTCCAGCTCATAAAACTGACTGTCGAATTGCAACTGCAAAGATTTGTGCTACGGTTCTTGGTAAATCCGATTACCAACTGGGTCACACAAAGGTCTTTCTGAAGGACGCGCACGATTTATTCCTCGAGCAAGAAAGAGATAGGGTACTAACGAGAAAAATATTGATTTTGCAAAGATCTATTCGGGGATGGGTTTATAGGAGACGATTTTTGAAAATGAGAGCTGCTGCCGTTTTAGTACAACGTCATTGGCGAGGCAAATTACAAAGATTACGATATAATAAGATGAAGGTGGGATATGCGAGGTTGCAAGCGTTGATTCGTGCCAGAGTCTTAGCTCATCGGTTCCGACACTTGCGCGGTCACATTGTTTCTTTACAAGTAAGTGTTCAACAGTATGTATCATAAGATAAATTACACGAAAATTATTTATTCTTATCACTCTATAATAGACAAAACCCAAGGAATATATTTAAATTACTCTCAAAATATTATGAATGTACCAAATTGTATCTTTTCTAAAATCTTATAGCGTAATAAGTTAATTCATTATTGACATGAAAGATATCTTGATCATATTTTTTACAAATATTCGTAGTACATGCATAAAATTCTTTAATTATTGTGATTACCTTTACTTAATCGTGATATCTAAGTGCAACAAAGCCATATAACGTAGCGTAATATGAACCCTTAAAATTATTCTTGGCTTTCCTATCAGGCTGCCGCTCGTGGTTACCTAGTCCGTCGCTCGTATGGCCATAAAATGTGGGCAATAGTGAAAATTCAGAGCCACGTCCGCTGTCTCATTGCCATGAGACGCTACAGGCGATTAAAGCAGGAAGCTATTGCACACAATGAGGCCTTAAGACTTCGACGACAGGAAGAGCAGAGATTACAACACCAGGGCAACACGCGAGCGAAGGAGATAGCGGAACAAAACTACAGAGTAAGTACACTAGGTACGCTAATATGTAATAAATGAATATGCACATTGCCGGTGTATTGCGGTGTCAGTGGCTGCATGTATTTACTCATTACGCCTGTTATTTAAAATTCGTTGTTTAAATACTTGAATAGAACAAAAAACTGCAGGATAAACCGATCAACTTTATTAACATGTACTTGAAGAAAAATCCGTTATAAGAATGGGCTACATTTTTAAATAATTTATGAAATTAGGCGTCATTTCGCGAAAATTTATGAGAGAAACGTAATGCACGATAAACAATTATATAATAAAATAATCTATCATTTGTTAGATTATTAAATAGTTGTAATATTAAAATTTTAATGACTATAAAAAATATTTAAGCAAGCAATACTGTATACGGCACATCACACAATGGTATAAAAAGCGAATTTCGAATCTTTAGAATCGTTTTGCTCGAAAACTAAATATTGTTTCATTTCACTCCATACAACAACTGTAAAATCAACATTTGACATGATCCTATGATATGATGTTTTCGTCGTTGAAGTAAATGTTTTGTTAAGACACAAGATTATACTAATATCAAACAATGATATCAAAGATAATTGTACAAATAAGACCATTAACAGATCTATCGACTAAAAAAACACGTCACTGATCAACCAGTACACAATAATAAGAAACAAACTTTCTTAAAAGACACACATGAATTATAATATCAATCCTTGATTTCATCTCCCTCTCATGTGAGGTTTGATAGACAAGTACCCTAAGTAAAAGTCAGACTTAGCTTCTAAGCCGATCTAATTAAAGCTATACGTTTACTAGCTTTAACTTTAGAGTAAAATACTTAGCCTTTGCTCAAGAATTCACAAGACTAATATTTTTATGAAATGTGTTCTGATCTTGATTTCTTTTTATATTCAGTGCTTAAATTAGTTAACTCTTTGTATTAATCTATTAAATTATATTTTGATCATTTCAAATTTCCAAACTTTCGTAAATCTTTACCTTAAACATATTGAAAAAAATTGTATTCAGCATAAAGCAATAAAGTGGTGATTATATGCGATGTTTAAGTATTATAAAGTTCAAAAACTGATGCAATCTATAATAATGATACGTGATAATCAAATATTTCAAATTTATTAATTGTGTTACCAGATTGTATAGAACATAAAGGGTGAGTCTTACACACAACACTAACACTTATGCTAAAATTATGCTAAAAATTCAAAGAAATAATTCATAATTTATGTTGAATAATTAATCTTATTTTAATAAATAATGTAATTTCTTCTTCGTAGTAGTAGTAAAGTAGCGGCCTGTTATAATCCCACTGCTGGGAATAGGCCTCCTCTCTCCGTTTCTGGAGAGAAGGGTTGGAGCTAAGACCTACCACGCTGCTCCAATGCGGATTGGTAGGTTACACATACCTCCAGAATTCTCTAGAGATATGCAGGTTTCCTCACGATGTTTTCCTTCACCGAAAAGCGTGTGATAAATTGCAATTATCAATTAGATACATGACTTGTTATAGAAAAACTCATTGGTGCCTGCCCGGGTTTGAACTCGTGTTCCCCTCAAAAGAGTCGCACAGTCTCACCGCTGGGCTATCACAGCTCTTAATTTCTTCGTCACTGGATTTAAATGAAAATAATAGGTCAAGGATTTAAAAAGTTATTTGTAGAATTTTTATTATGAGTGCATAAAGTATGGTTAAACTAAAAATAGTAATACTTAAAATATTTATACCTAATTTACTTATTTTATATAAGTTTTTTACCTAACTTGTGCAATGTACTTATACATATGAATAAAAAATGTTATAAAATTTAATTCATACGGAATTCTAAAAACTATTAAAAATGAAATGTTTTTATAATGGATTTTCTATCATTTAGATTATCGATCGAGATTTGAATTAGATGTTTGTTATAAGGAAATAATATATGTTGATATCTTGATCGCTAATATCAGCGGAAAGGGTAATGAAAATATAATTTCGCAGTTTTAAATCGTTATTATTTTTGTAATAATGTTTTTGCATGTCTCTTTGCGTATTGAGATAATCACTGCGCTCTTATTGCTTATATTTTGAGGTATGTTTATTTTTGTGGAACACAGCTTAGCGATGTGAGTTGAACTATGGTAAGATTTTAAGTATTAAATGTAATTTTTGAATCATATTAAAAATATAAAATACAATCCATTGTGCAAGAAGCCCTCAATATTAAATCATGTTTGGAGTTTTTTTACATTTCTCAGCCTCAATTTTTCTCTCAAATTTTCTCAATTTTTCTATTACTAACGAATGTGACTTGAAAATCTTAATCATAAAGGTTTTAGGAACGTAAAATATGGGATTAGTGCGTTCCTTTGTTATATTATGAATAAAGCATATCGAAACATTTAATAGACTGTCGAAAGCATCCCATACATCTAGTACATAAAAGCTATAACAGATCTTGCTTTGTTTTGAGTTTGTACGATACGTTTAACCAAACGTATCATGCAACTCAAAGTTAAATCAACAGTTAGTAAATAAGTAATCTAGTTTTCTTCTTCGATGTATGTAATAGGAAAAGTGTATGAAGTGTAATAAAATTTAATTAATAACTCGGGAAACGGTATTAAGATATTACCTAAAACTTTACACCTGCTTTATACATAAATTACGTAATTCTGGCAATCCCAATCGACCGTGTAGGTTGTTATACAATAACTAGCGACCTGGATGCGGTTGGATAACGCTCAGTACAGGCATGTTAACCGAACCCAGCTCAATTCAGTATAGATTATAACATCGAAGGTGACTGGTCGACTCTGCTATATTGGTCTGAAAAAATGTGGTACAACTGTACTTATGAAACGTTTACTTCATTCAATGATGATTTCAGTAATTGTGACTTTATAAGGAAACTAGATAGTCGGGCAAGTATAGTCGATGTATGTCATCCTGCCACTTTCACTATGTAGAATACACATAATAATGTATTAAGTGTAACATAAGACTAACCGGCTTCGCGGGTAATTGGATTTCTGCATTTAGATCGACTAGGATGTCTTTGGAAAAAAAGCATACTAAGGTAAAAAAGCGTAACAACACTTTCTCCCAATAATGTTTTTTATATTGTATTTTATATTGTTCTTAAAAAATGGAAAACATTAAACTAAAAAATATATTTTTTTGTAACAGGAGCGCATGTATGAATTGGAGCGACGCGAAGCTGAGTTAGCATTAGAAGAGAAGCGTCAGTTAGACGCTAAGAGAACTTTGTTACAAGAGGCAGCTCGGAAGCAGGATGAGCCTGTCGATGATAGCAAATTAGTGGAAGCTATGTTTGATTTCCTTCCTGATTCTAGCAGTGAAGCGCCGATGCCTAAAGACACGTCAATTTTCAGCGATCTACCTCAATTGCGGGCCGACCAACAAGAGGTAATTATATTTTATTAGCTGTGCTGAGAAAAGATGTGAAAAATAGTGTGTCACGAAGTTTTTCGCGCGTAAGTTGCGAACTAAATCTTTCTCAAACCTTTGTCCATCTTTCAGTAAAACCCTTACAAAAATCCGTTCAGTAGATTCTGACATCTATCACATACACACAGCCATTTTTTCTGGACTTTGTGTTATAGTATAAATTAGATGATAAGCAATTAATCAACTTTACTATAAAAGGTTTTGAGTTACCCACAAAAATATAATTAACAAATATTAATTTGAGATATTATGCAAGACTATCGTTTAAAATGCTTTAGAGTTTAGACCATTTCCATTCAGAAATTCTTAAATCATTTAAGGCAAATGTTATTGTTAAGATGTTAAAAGTTTAATTATTGACTAATATGTTCTCACAAAGTTTAAATATTGGATATATTCAAATTATAATTTTTTTACTTTTTAGTTTTCTGAGTGTATTAAAAGTATTACATAAAAAGTTAACAATTCTAAATTGTAAATTCCCTGTATTCCAGATGGTGACACCAATGCAAACAACATCAGAAGATGAGGAAGATCTTTCAGAATTCAAGTTCCAGAAGTTTGCAGCCACTTATTTCCAGGGCAATGTCACACATCAATATTCCAAGAAACCACTAAAGCATCCTCTATTACCATTGCATACCCAGGGTGATCAATTAGTAAGTTACTATATTACTAGAAGAATCACCTATGCTTTGCTTTTAGTTAGGTCAGTCTGTTTTCGCAGTAACAGCCTCTTACTATCCCCACTGCTGGGCTAAGGCCTCCTCTCTCCGTTTTTGGAGAGAAGGATTGGAGCTAAGACCTACCACGCTGCTCCAATGCGGATTGGTAAGTTCCACATATCCCTAGAATTCTCTAGAGATATGCAGGTTTCCTCACGATGTTTTCCTTCACCGAAAAGCGTGTGATAAATTGCAATTATCAATAAGACACATAAGTTTTAATAGAAAAGCTCATTGGTGCCTGCCCGGGGTTTGAACCTATGTCGTCTCTAGAGAGTTGCACGGTCTCACCGCTAGGCTATCACAACTCATTGTTTTCGCAGATCCTCGGCTAATTGTTTTGTGTGCTTTCGTTTTTATTTTACAATAACTTCTAATATATTCACGCCGTGTGGTATCCGGCTGCATAGAATAGACCACCCTCAGTTCTTACCGAGGTGCAGGGCAGGAGAATGTATGTAATAACTTCTAAGATATTCATTAAAATTAAATGATGTGATCGATCAAAATGTTAAGCATATTTCATGCTTTACCTTTAAAGTAATTAACCTATTTAAGTTGAAGGCTTAATAGGGGGTGAGAATTGGCATCCTTAAAAGATAGATATATGCCATTACGGACTTTTCTATAGACCTATGAAAGCTGAATAATATCACCATACATTGTTTCGTTAGGTCTCAAACAGTTTACGTACCGATTTGGATTATAGCTTACTGGCGGCTTGACTTTTTTCGTTATTTTAGACAACGATCGTTTATATTATAACTAATTGAGTTTGAACTTTAATGAAGTACACACCTTCCTAAAACCTACTTTGTAAATAATTTGTCTATTGGTGAAAACTGTTATTGCATATCGTTATGCTATCTAAATATATTGAATATGTTTATAATTTTTTTTTATTAATAAAATTTCAGGCTGCACAAGCATTATGGATCACTATATTACGTTTCACTGGAGACTTACCAGAGCCAAGATATCATACTATGGACAGAGATAATACATCAGTTATGTCTAAAGTAACTGCAACACTGGGCAGGAATTTTATAAGATCTAAAGAATTCCAGGAAGCGCAAATGATGGGCGTAGACCCTGATGCTTATCTCAACAAGCAAAAGCCACGATCAATAAGGCATAAATTAGTTTCACTAACATTAAAGAGAAAAAACAAACTAGGCGAAGATGTTAGGAGAAAGTTACAGGTAACATGTTCTATTTTTAATTTATTTATTACAATTTTTTAAGAATTCTAATAAATACTTTTAAAACAAAAGGGACTACAAAGTTATTTGCTAGATTTTGATATAATGGCCTATAGTTAAACATTTCTGTTTTAGGATGAGGAATACACAGCTGATAGTTATCAATCGTGGCTCGAATCCCGACCGACGTCGAACTTAGAAAAACTTCATTTCATCATCGGCCATGGTATTTTACGCGCAGAATTGAGAGACGAAATATACTGTCAAATATGTAAACAATTAACCAATAATCCGTCGAAATCATCTCATGCTCGAGGTTGGATCTTGCTTTCATTGTGTGTCGGGTGTTTTGCGCCGAGCGAAAAATTTGTAAATTATCTTAGAGCATTTATAAGAGAAGGTCCTCCTGGTTATGCACCTTACTGTGAAGATCGTCTAAAAAGAACATTTAATAATGGAACCAGAAATCAGCCACCATCATGGTTGGAGCTTCAAGCTACAAAATCTAAAAAACCCATAATGTTACCCATAACTTTTATGGACGGCAACACTAAAACACTGTTAGCTGATTCAGCTACTACTGCAAGAGAGTTATGTAATCAATTGTCTGACAAAATCGGGTTGCGTGATCAGTTTGGTTTTTCCTTATATATTGCACTATTCGATAAAGTTAGTTCACTTGGTAGTGGTGGAGATCATGTAATGGACGCAATATCGCAATGTGAACAATACGCCAAAGAGCAAGGAGCACAGGAACGAAATGCTCCTTGGAGACTATTCTTCAGGAAGGAAATATTCGCTCCTTGGCATGATCCTACGGAAGATCAGGTTGCAACAAATTTGATATATCAACAAGTAGTAAGAGGTGTTAAGTTTGGAGAATACAGATGCGATAAGGAAGAAGACCTAGCAATGATTGCCGCTCAGCAATATTATATAGAATATGGGCAAGATATGAACACTGAACGTTTATATACGTTACTACCAAATTACATACCAGACTATTGTTTAACTGGTGTTGATAAAGCTATTGATCGTTGGGGCGCACTTGTAGTTCAAGCATATAAAAAGAGTTACTATGTTAAAGAAAAAATTCCTGCATACAGAGTTAAAGAAGACGTCGTTAGCTACGCAAAATTTAAATGGCCTTTACTTTTCTCTAGATTTTACGAAGCCTATAGAAATTCGGGCCCGAATCTGCCTAAGAATGACGTTATTATAGCAGTTAACTGGACTGGAGTTTACGTTGTTGATGATCAAGAACAAGTTTTACTTGAATTATCATTTCCAGAAATCACAACGGTTGCAAGCCAAAAAACCAATAAGGTGTTTACACAAACCTTCAGCTTGTCTACGGTTCGTGGCGAGGAATTTACTTTTCAAAGTCCAAATGCAGAGGATATTCGAGATTTAGTTGTATTTTTCTTAGAGGGTCTTAAAAAACGATCAAAATTTGTTATCGCATTACAAGATTATAAAGCACCTGGTGAAGGTTCCAGTTTTTTGACTTTCCAAAAAGGAGATCTAATTATTCTAGAGGAAGATAGCACCGGGGAGTCGGTATTGAATAATGGATGGTGCATTGGTCGTTGTGAAAGGAGCATGGAAAGAGGTGACTTTCCAGCCGAAACCGTATACGTTCTTCCCGCTCTTTCAAAACCACCTCCGGATATCTTAACCTTGTTTTGTCAAGAAGGAGCACAACATGGTCGACGTGCACCTACAAATACGTTTAATGGCACAGAAACCAGAGATAAGCCACATACCTTATTAGAATATGCTTTGGATCATTTTAGATTACCACCCAAACGAACGACGTCTAAAGGCTTGACGCTGTCAACAGCCAAAAGAGGTGCTGAAGAATTATGGCGACATTCTAGGGAGCCAATAAAACAACCATTGTTAAAAAAACTACAGGCCAAAGAAGAACTAGCTGAAGAAGCTTGCTTTGCATTTACAGCGATCGTCAAATATATGGGAGATCTTCCTTCTAAACGACCTCGAATAGGAAACGAATACACCGATCACATTTTTGATGGACCACTCAAACACGAAATCTTACGCGACGAGATATATTGCCAAATAATGAAACAATTGACAGATAATAGGAACAGGATGTCAGAAGAAAGGGGATGGGAATTAATGTGGTTAGCTACTGGTTTGTTTGCATGTAGTCAGGGCTTACTTAAAGAATTAACTTTATTTCTTAGAACACGAAGATATCCAATTGCTCAAGATTCCTTACAAAGACTTCAGAAAACTTTACGAAATGGTCAAAGAAAATATCCTCCTCATCAAGTAGAAGTAGAAGCCATTCAACATAAAACCACTCAAATATTTCATAAAGTTTATTTCCCAGACGACACGGATGAAGCTTTTGAAGTTGACTCCTCGACAAGAGCAAAAGACTTTTGTCAAAATATTGCGCAGAGACTGAATCTCAGATCTAGTGAAGGTTTTAGTTTGTTTGTTAAAATAGCCGATAAGGTGATATCAGTCCCGGAAGGTGACTTTTTCTTTGACTTCGTGCGCCATCTGACAGATTGGATTAAAAAAGCACGTCCGACACGAGATGGCATCACACCTCAATTCACGTACCAAGTGAGTATTACTTAATTATTAAAAATAAACTATTGCCTTAGCAGATCCGGCCATACGATACGCTCAGTCTGCTGCAAGGCTTTCCCCTCCCCTCATATTTATTATTTATTTATTATTATGAAAGAGCGTTTTTTAATTTTTTGCTAGCTACAATTGTTTTATTATTTAGGAATATTTGTAATTGTGCGATATTATTTTAATACTCATCTAAATAATCCAGTTTAAAGATAAAAGTAAGAAAAAAGTAATTATCATAACTTAAGCTTAAAATTCTGATAAGGTTTAATACTGTATCCGTCTATCTTCGATAAAGCTTTCCAAATATCGCATTGTACGTAATTATTTTTTAAAGGTAACCTTTAAAGAAAGGTTCAAAGAATATCTCATTTCAATATAAAAACTCAAGCCATTTCGATAAAAGCTCTTAGGTAATTTGTCGAATTCTGAACTTTTCAATTATTATCTTCATATTTTACAATATTTACACAGAACTGAACAAGTTATACACGTTTACTATTACAATTTCTTACTGACAATTTTGTCATAAATTCCGGCAAATATTGATTAGAAAATTTATTCAAATAACACAAAAATCGACAGTATTATGTTTAAAAAATTCCACGCGTTGAGGTTTTGCTTGTTTTATAAAAACACAAGAAGAATTAAGTTGAATTTCTTTTTTCTTTGAATGTTTTAATTAACAGGTGTTCTTTATGAAAAAATTATGGACAAATACAGTGCCAGGTAAAGATCGTGCTGCAGATGTTATATTCCACTTTCATCAAGAGTTGCCAAAACTTTTACGTGGCTATCATCGGTGCGGGCGTGAGGAGGCTGCTCGACTTGCTGCTCTTGCTTATAGAGCGCGCTTCGGTGATAATAAGCAAGAACTACAAGCTATCCCGTAAGTTTTGTCCTAATATGATTATAATAAACATATATATGTATAGGTTAAACAAAAATTTATGGCGAAAATAAAAATGAAAGTTTCTTTTATTAAGATTTATCCGAAAAATTGCAACTTTCTTTTTAAATGCATCTACTATCCACTGCCTTAACTAGTTAGCGTAAACTTGTTTCTGTAGGATTATAAACCTCGTATATCATTTTGGCCACTGGCCCGTTGACGGGGGACGTTCATCTCTGGGGTTACGGGTTTGATTTTCCCTGAGTACCAACATTTCTATAACAATTTATTGGTTCGTTGAGTCTGGGTGTGTTTATCTTTTTAAGTATTTATTAAATTAGTTTTCCGACCACGCGTTGCTGTAGCTCAGTCTGGTTTCGAATTCCCCTCGAAACTGAACTCAACGGTTTAAAAAGCTCCAATCACCAAAAATCTTTACAAGATTGCTGGGTCGTTCTAAAGATTGTCTAAAAATTTTATTAAAATCGGTCCATCCGTTTCGGAGTCTATAAAGGACATATAGACAAACATTTTTTATATATTAAGAATATTACATATAAGCAACTGTCTGTCGCCGATAATGATTGATACAATAGTATCAATCATTATCGGCGACACCTACCTAAAGTAACTTAAGACAATAGTCTTAAGTTACTTTAGGGAGGGACGACCATGTAATTGTCCCGTATATTGATTACTAATCTATATCTATTTGATATATACGTTATTTGAACTATTGCGTCAGATCTCATCAAATCTTAACTTATTTTAATCCATTTTATAGGCAAATGCTTCGAGAATTAATACCGGCAGACCTGGTCAAATTGCAAAGTTCGGCTGATTGGAAGCGAGCGATAGTGGCAGCGTACAACCAAGATGCTGGGATGACGCCCGAGGATGCAAAGATTACTTTCTTAAAAGTCATATATCGGTGGCCTACCTTCGGTTCAGCGTTCTTTGAGGTGAAGCAAACTACGGAGCCGAATTATCCGGAGTTACTATTGATCGCCATTAACAAACATGGTGTCAGCTTAATTCACCCTCAGTCAAAGGTAAATTTGATTTTGATATTTCTTTACATGCTTTGCGATTTTGTCATGGAGTCTATCTTCTGATGATACTTGGGGCGAAACGATTGTTTAGTTTGTGGTAGTGACTGTGTGCTTTAGTTTTGGTGATGGTTTATAGTTTATACGTTTTAAAGAATCCTGTATGTATCAATATGAAAACGAATAATACACTACATAAAGTTACATATATTTTCTTTAACCGCGGATTTTAGCAAAAGAATATTATCATCTTTATATTATGGATCTTCGCAAATGCCTAATTCAATAAATTCTTTAAAATATTTCTGTAACATCGATTCTAATGTAACGCAGCGTTGGTAATTCCCCATTCAATTGATATACGACTTCAAAAAGACGACCTTTTTGAGGTGACTAGTAACTCAAAGAATTTTACTTCACTCCGAATCGCTTTATTAATTAAATACATCCTTTATTATTTTATTGCATTCAATCATGCCCTTATCCCACTCTAAGTGGGGTCGGCACAACATGTTACAAACATGTTGTCACATGATTTGGTTACGTATTTTACGACTGCCCGCCTGCCTGACGTCAGCTTACCTTAATCGCCTTTTACGACACCTGGTAAGAAATGAGGATGGTCTATTCTACGCAGCCGGATACCACACGGTGGGTCAACTTACCTTAGTCACCGCTTACGACACCTCGATAAGAAATGAGGGTGGTCTATTCTAATCAGCCGGATACCACACGGCCGGTCGACTTACCTTAGTCGCTTTTTACGACACCTCGGTAAGAAATGAGGGTATATTCTACTCGGCCGGATACCACACGACGTTACTTCCCAAATTTTAACTATTTATAATATTCTCAATTGTTTGTAGATTAAAACACGTATCTTTGAATCTAATTTTGTACTCAAAGCTTATGTAAAGTAAAATAGTTTAATAAAGCTCTTATAGTAAGTTACGTGTCCCATAAGTAATAAATGTCTTGAGAAGATCAACTGCAATACATTGGAATTCTTGTACATTAATTAATATTAACCTACGAATTTAATATGTCCATTGCGATTACATATCTCCTGCCAACATTTATGAATTTGATATATCGATAATTTTCAGGATATTCTGGTCACGCATCCGTTTACGAGGATTTCAAATTGGTCATCCGGCAACACTTATTTCCATATGACGATTGGCAACCTCGTACGCGGCTCTAAGCTACTCTGTGAAACCTCACTCGGCTACAAAATGGACGATTTGCTCACTTCTTACATCTCTCTCATGCTTACCAATATGAATAAACAGCGATCAATGCGGGTGAAATAAAAGTATAACGTATGTGTAATGTTTGTAAATTGAAGTTTTTTAATCGAAACAGACTATATTATACATAATTAATATTTAGGGATTTTTTAAATCATAGTGATAGTTGTTTCGCTTTTTGGCGGAGTATTTAATATCTCTGGATGCTTAAAGTTATATATCTCTTAATCGATATCGTGGAGTTTTGTTATAAAGTATATATAAAGTATAAACCAAACGTACTTAGCCAATTTTTTTCAATAACTAAAGTTCAAAACTACTCTTTAGTCATTGGTTTAACTCTAAGTATTAAACTAATCGGTTTATACATACCGCTATATTAATATGAAAAAAATAAATTTAAAATTTTATCTCAATAAACATTTTAATTGTCAACTTGTAAATTTTGTAATTATTGATTAAAGATCGCTCAAAAGTTATTGGAAACTTTAATGTTACTCTAACTTGAGATTTTAAGACGATACTGAGCCTATTGTGTGTTAAAAGTTTTAAATACGCACTTTACTATAATGTGTTTTGAAAATATTTTTCCGTAACAAATTAGAAAGAACAACTTAATCCATTAATTAAAATATAAATAAGAATATTTTCCAACTTGAATTAATTTTAACAGCAGATAATTTGATTTTATTATTTAAGTACAATATATTATAGATTTAAATATTATTAAAAAAAAACTAGAAAGTAATATTTAAACTTAAATAAGAAACGTAGTTACATAACAAATTATGATTAATATATTGAAATTAAAAATTATCGGTGAAAATATTAAATAAAACATCAAAATCTTATAAAATAAATCCAAGACAATTTTTGAAAGCCTGCTGAAAATAAATATAATTTAATTGAAAATAAAAGGTGCTTATGGCTTTATTTCTACTAAATTAGATATTATATGTAATAAAATATGGATGGCGATAAAGAAAAGGTTATAATTGAAAAAAAAGTAATTGCGTAATTATAGATTTTAACAGCATTAATTCTTAATCAATACCTATTTTATTTCTACATAAAAGTTCATTATTTTATAATAGACGTTAAAGTTTATAATTTGCATTTTATTAAAGACGAAAAAGTTAGTTTGAAATGCGACTCATAAACAAACAATATTAGTATATTTATTGAATAATTTAAGATCTGTTAATTATACAGTTCGATTATGGTAAAGCGATGAATGATAATAATAAATAAATAAATATATGGGACACTTACACACACGGTCGTCCGTCCCCAAAGTAAGTAACTTAATACTTGTGTTATGGGTGACGGACAACTGGTAGATATACTACATATATAAGTTTAAATACATACTTAAATACAAATACACACCCAGGCTCGAAGAACCAACAATTTGGTTATAGAAAATGTTGGCCCTCGGCGGGAATCGAACCCGCGACCCGCGGAGCTGAAGGCAGGGTCACTACCCACAGCACCAACGGGCCAGTCGATGTATGTAAGTTGTTATGTTCAATATGAGTCGGTGCTTAGAACAGTGTCGATTTAAATTTTCTACAAGTGTAATCTAGTGTTTCGCAAATGCTGTTGTGTAATTTTATATGCTTTAAATGTGTCGGAAGTGAGAAATATTATGTTCAATCAATTTAATACTACTTCCAATATCCTCGTCACACTAAAACAAAATAAACATGAGCGTGATATCAAAGTTCTTTCATAATTATAATTATTACAATGCTATTTATATTTGCCGCAGAAATTGTATTTATTTATATGAGCTAAAGATTTACTTGTAAAATTATTTTATGTAAAATACATGTCATGTTTCGAGACAATTCTTATGTTTGTTGTATTTTGCTTGAAAATAAAAGTTGTATTTGTGCGTGGTTGTAAACATGAGTCACAATGATATTTGGCTTTTAATTGAAATCCTAATTAAACGTTGTCGCGGTCAATGAGGTCTTATATTCAGAGCACACTGCTTTTCTATTTAGTGCCCTACAAAAATTATAGAACCCTTGGGTGGGTCGACTTTGGTCACATAGTATGTGAAGGAATTTCTATATTGTTATTCATGAAAACCATATTTGTATATTCTAATACTCATATATATCTTTAAAATTAAAGTGAAAATAACAAAGTCCTTATTTGTACTTTACAGCTTCTTGCCGTGCGACTCTTTCGAGGGGGTCACGTGTTCATACTTTGGGCAGGCACCAATGAGTTTTTTTTATCGCTTTCGATCTCACATAGACACACTGACGTCTTCAGAAAGCGGTAGACAGCCTCGGACGCTGGTTACGCCAATGGAGAATCGAAATAAACCCGGATAAAAGTGCAGCCATGCACTTTATCGGTAATCGCTTTCGATCTCACTTCATAGACACACCTAAGGAAATTTCCCTTTACAATACACCGATTCACTGGCAACAGAAAGTCAAGTACCTAGGTGTCACCTTTCAACCTTCCATGACCTTCCACGAGCACATACGCATAGTCTGCAATAAGGCTGCGTATGTCATGGGACGACTTTATCCGATGTTATGCAAGAAAAGTAAGATGTCGCTCCGCAACAAAGTGACACTCTACAAAACTTGTATAAGACCAATAATGTCTTATGCGAGCCTTGCGTTCACGCACGTTTCAAAGGTCAGATTGCTCAGGCTCCAAAGACTACAGAACCTATTTATGCGGACAGCCACTGGTGTCCGTGGTTCATGCGGAACGTTGACCTCCATAAAGATCTCGATCTCCCTACCATTACTCACCTCTTTAAACGTTTTTCGAAATCTTACTTCGAGAAATCTGAGGTACACCCGAACCCCCTTATTTCAGTTGCTTCTACCTACATCCCAGTTAGGTACGACCATCGAAAATATAGGCGTCCAAAAAGTATGATCCCGACGATCAAATAACGATCGCTAAAACAGATACACGTAATACACACACACAGCGTCTTCGCCGGCGAAGACGAGATCCCAGTTTTCTGACGTCGGTCGGTCGTGGCTTCTCGCCACCCTTTCGACGCCGCAATGAAAAATGTAAGTCATACCATCAACCCTCCACTACACGTCGCCCTAAGCCGTGGTCCGGCCTCACAGGAGGCACCCTTAGGACGACGTTTCCCAGACATAAGTGCGCTCTACTCTCTGCATTTCGCAACCTCGGCGATGCTTCTGCGCTCGCCCGTCCTGCCCAGTGACGCTGTAAAAGCCATTAGGGCTAACAGCATACAGTCAGTTCAAGAAAAATTTTTTTTATAAAAATGAGTTTTTCTATTAAAACTTACGCGTCTTATTGATATTTGCAATTTATCACACGCTTTTCGGTAAAGGAAATATCGTAAGGAAACCTGCATATCTCCGAAGAATCCGTGGGATATCTGTAACCTAGCAATCCGCATTGGAGCACGTTACTTTAATTTTATTTTACCCAGTCTTCACACAATAAAACCCTTCGAAAAGGGTTTCGATCAAAGGGAAAAATATTAAGTTAAATTCACTTAACTTGTTTCTAGTATTTGCATATATTTAAAGACAATATAACTAATAAACATACATTTTAAATATTTTTTTAAACGTGGGCCTGAACGTATGAATAGATCGCACTTGATCATAATATAATTGACTTAGCACACAAAAAACTACTTCATTCCTTTTTCTCCTCAGTATATAAATATTCTATATATTGACTAGCCCATTGGCGCAGTGGGTAGCGACCGTGCCTGCAGCTCCGCGGGTCGCGGGTTTGATTCCCGCCGAGGGCCAACATTTTCTATAAACAATTTGTTAGTTCTTCTCTGTATTTAAGTATGTATTCAAAATTTTATATGTAGTCTATCTATCAGTTGTCCGTTACCCATAACACATGTATTAAGTTACTCACTTTGGGTTCAGACGACCATGTGTGTAAGTGTATTATTTATTTATATTTATTTATTGAGTGTAATGATGGGTGTTTTTGGCTTTTCTACTAGCACTTTACTTTATTTACTTTGGTGCTTCGCTCAAAAATAAATACCTTTTAGATATCGCCGTATATATCAACCTGTTATATAATAAACTCAAACATGAATATATATTCATTGAAAGCCCTACAAAGAAAAAATTACAATAGAACAAAGTAATGATAAGGAAAATACGTACGTGTCAAGAGTATTGTTGCATTTTAATAATGATATTACTTATATATTCTTTAATATTAATGAATTTAATCTTGAATTAAGCATTAGGTATTAATATTTGAATACCATTGATTTAAGAAATTACAATGTAAATGTTATAGCGGCGATAGAGTTGAAAGGAATATTTTATTTAGTCTTCTAGTTTGCATCGGGCTAACGCGTACATTAGCAAAATCGGCATTTACGCCATATTTTTAATATCGTATGAGTTTGAAATTAATACGTCGTTAGCGGCCGCACTTGCTTAACCTATCCAATCGTTATTAATCAAATAACTGTCAAACTATAATCAACAAACTATCAAGTAAGTATCGTGATATATCAATTAAATATATCAATCTATTTCTATCGACCTATCAACAAAAGATTGTACAGCAGCCCGTACATTTTCATCGCAGCCATACTTTTCGTATCGCAATCTAGACGATAGCTTTGGATAGCCTCTATGAAGCTTTATTCATGAAATAAACTGTTACAACATGTTTTAAATACAACCTCCTTTATATAGTTGGTGAATAATAAAAAAAAACATCATCGCCGTGAATGTCATTGAGTTGTTAAAAAAGAATAAATGGGTTGCCTTTTGAGAAAATTGCTTCTTATTGAATAAGTCTGAAGGAAAAATATTGTTGTAATAAAAATATTTGCCAAGCGTTGGTTAATATTTTGATAACAGCATCAAATTGAGTAAGTACTAGCCGAAACAATTAAGGTAAAAGCGGTAACAAAAAGCGTTAATTAGAACAAACAAAAAATATATATCCGCAATAAAATCGTGAGAGTCTCCCACGAGTGTTCGCCCCATTCTTGAATCGCGAAGAATAATGATGGTTCCATTGTCGTAAGCAGCAGGAAGTCATTTATCTAACATCAAGAATATGAGTGTTTAGAGCAATTTGGTTTCTGATTTCACATTTTAAATGTGCAATTTCGGCCGGTCACCTATTAGAGGTGAGTCGCGTGGTACGATGTCAATCAACTTACTCTTTTGTAGTTGACGAATTGCAGGTATGAAAAGTTCACTATGACACACATTGTATAGCATAACAACTTATATCGAAAACGAAAGAAAGAAATATAGAGGGAGATTTAAACCAGTTTGTCTATATTTTTAGCAGTACTCTTATCAGTTTTCCCATTTGTACCAGCTGTCTAGTAGTATAAAGTATTAGGTCCTTACATATGAAATTGGCGTTTTGTCGTACTGGCCACTTTGATCTCAAATATTACCTTTATGGTTAGGAATTCCAAATTCAAATTCATACAGCTATTTACTCATGCATTTGTGTTTCAAACCCCCTAATTCATTTGTTTTTTCTTCTTTTGTTTTTTTCTTTGTGTCACTCTGTTTACAAAATGGAAAACATGAAATATCGCGTTATTTACGAGTATGAGTTCCACCGTGGCACCAGTGCTGCAGAAACGGCTCGAAGGATTAATGATGTGTATGGTGACGGTGTCGCAAAAGAAAACACAGTGCGTTTTTGGTTCCAACGTTTTCGTTCTGAAAATTTCGACCTGCAGAACGAGCCTCGTGGACGGCCGGAGACCAAAGTTGATAATGAAGAATTGAAGGCTATTGTGGAAGCGGATCCATCGCAAACCACGTCCGAGTTAGCTGCAGGCTCCGGTGTTAGTGATAAAACTATTCTAATCCACTTGAAGCAAATTGGGAAGGTGAAAAAGCTTGAAAGGTGGGTACCTCATGAATTGAGTGAAGCAAACCGACAAACGCGCGTCGACTGCTGCGTTACGGTTACTCAACCGGCACAATAATGAAGGAATTTTAAATCGAATCATTACCTGTGATGAAAAGTGGATCCTCTACGATAATCGAAAGCGCTCATCGCAATGGCTGAACCCTGGCGAACCAGCCAAATCCTGCCCTAAGCGAAAATTGACTAAAAAAAAGTTGCTTGTAAGTGTTTGGTGGACTAGTGTCGGTGTCGTTCACTACAGCTTTCTTAAATCTGGCCAGACGATTACGGCAGATATCTTTTGTCAGCAACTGCAAACCATGATGGAAAAGCTAGCTGCTAAACAACCGAGGCTGGTCAATCGCTCTAGGCCACTGCTGCTTCAGGACAACGCTAGACCACACACTGCACAACAGACGGCTACCAAATCAGAGGAGCTTCAATTAGAATGTCTTAGACATCCACCGTACTCTCCGGACCTTGCTCCAACAGATTACCATTTTTTTCGCAATTTGGATAACTACTTGCAAGGAAAAAAATTCAACTCCGATGGGGCAGTCAAAACCGCCTTCAAAGATTTTATTGATTCCCGCCCGAATGGTTTTTTAATAAGGGGATCAATGAACTACCTATGAGATGGCAAAAGTGCATACATAGCAATGGTACATACTTTGATTAATTAAATATATTTCATTAAAAAAATACATCATACACTAGACACCTAGACACTAGACCTAGACACCTAGGACATGCGCTGAGTTGTACACCTATTCGGTATAGTGTTACAGTTAGGTATATCACATTAGTTTAAGTATCTGTTTGTAACATCATATCTGAATAAATGATAATTATTATTATTAAAAAACAACTATATTTCCCTTTATATTTATTCAATAAGTAAGAAGCTAAGATCATGGCTTAGAAAGATGACCATTGAAACACCCAATACACTCTGGACAAACCGGACTGACTGTAAGCAATCCAGGCAATGTCGTCCCTGAATCCTCGCTTGACCAACAGTCTTCTTCACATGAATAGACCCAACTTTCGAAGAATGATAAGCATTATCACCGGGCATCGTCTGCTACATCGTTCTACATAGGTGTGACTAAGAGCCCAATTTGCAGAGGATGCATTAGAGAATCGGAAACACAATCTCTCGTCATGCTACATTGCACGGAGATGGCAAAACATCGGGCGAATATCCTTGGCTCACCGAGGACATTGCAACATACCTTGGGGGCTCTGTTTAGGGTCCTTGGCTTCTAGAAGGAGCTTGGCTGGTTGGAGTAACTAGCCCCCTTTTACCCTCACGCATGGTCGCCAATAATGCGACTAAGAGCAGAAAATAGCCCGCCAAAGAAGAAGCGATTTTCACAAAAGTCAATCAATTTATTATTTTTTAACAATTTGTCAACTTCGCGCACAAATTACGACTAGGTACGTCAAATGACGCTACCGATCTCCTCTCCGCACCTCTTCTCACCGCACTTCTTCTCCCGTCACTACACCTCGCCGTAACAATCTTCTGGTCTCTATGCTAGAACTTCCGCTTTCCTGCTTTGCCCTCCTTTATAAATTATATCAGCTTTTTAATGGACTAAACATTTATTTGGGCAGCTCGGGGCTTCACAGATGAAAACATCCAGGGAGATATTTAGATTCAGCAGGCCTACCATGAACTCTTATTCCGACTCAATTGAAGACGTAAACGAAATTGTTTTGCTTTTTCATATCGTGACGTCTTAAAGACGCACACTTTAAGTCGTTGCCGAATGAGCGTTCGGAATGCGTCCTAAAAACATGTGAGTATAAGAGACAGAGTTATCTATAGTTCATATAACATTATCCTTTTCACCCCAATGCAATCCACACTTCATGGTACGAAAAGAATGCGGTTAGCGGTCGTCGTTTACATCTTCAATGGAGTCGCAATAAGAGTTCATGGTAGGCCTGCCTTTGTTAATTTGGTTACTACTGGTTATTACTTTGATCTTAAGTAAAGAACAGGCAAGAAATAGGTGATAACATTATTACTAAAACGCCACAAAAAACTAGGTTAGAAATAGATTTTCATTATGGTTATAAACATAAGTATCAGACGCTGGGAAGTGGGTGAAATTTAACTAGCAAGAATCCACCTTTATAAAGCGTTTAAAAAAAATGGTTTGGAAGAACTTTAAAAAGACCAATAGGATAGAGCATGTTATGAGTTTTTATTTTAAGACATTTTCCTACATATATAAGGCTAAGTCAGTAACGGAAGATGATCCTGCTTATGACTGCTATAAAAAAATACTTATAGGCTGGTCTTTAACCTTGGGCTAAACACATCAATAATTACAAATGATACAAACAATTTTGATCGCTGTAGATCATAAAGGATATATGATGCAATGCAACTTAGTTTGCAGCAGTTAGCGTAATATAGTTAATTGCAGACAGATTATAGATATACAGATACAACAATGATCTCTTATTCAACTATGAAGGAAACGGATTTAATCGTACCTAATGATTACCTTGGCAGAAAAATTGCTTCCATGTCCACATTAGTTGGACGCGAATATTGTAGTAACCTGACATTTAAGTGATAAATAATGTGAATTTATTCTATACGGTGTCCTAAAATTCAAGGATAAGCCGGCAACAAAAAGGTGGACCTGATTATGACTGGTCTAGAAAAAATAAAATATCTCATTTTTTTAAAAGTTATAAATATATTTTGAAATACTTTGAAAATTGACACCCCCTTATATTTTTTAACAACCAATACCACGACTTAAAAATACTTTCTGACCTTTTTTATCTTATCGGCAGCCTAAGTAGTACTGCTATTCACCACTGTGGTGGGCTTATTTATCTTACAGTCATAAACAGGTCCATCTTCCGTTACAGCTTATCTTTTAATTTTAAAGCAGCCCTATATAAATATAATATCAAACAAATAATAATATCATTTGATATGTGACATAATACTGTTACGAACATGCGAAAAGAGTTCGTAATGCGTATGTCACAGAATTCAAATTTGATGGTGCAGTGTTATGAACAAGCGAAAAGAGTTCGTACCGTACTTGTCATAAAGTTCAAATTCGCTTAACGCTTATTCTCTGGAACATTCGACGTGTTTATCAAAAACTTGTTTACAAAAAACTTCTTTACGAACTTTCCAAGGTCTCGCGAATGTTCTCGAAATCGGTTCGTTCGATATATAAGCCGACGCATCGTGCGCCTCGACATTTAGTTTGCGAATAGCGATCAAGAGCGAATAAACAAGCGAAAATAAAAGCGAAATATTAGTGACATCGGCATTCTTATTAGACAACGAACTGTATAGAGACTGAAACTACTAAACTTAGTACGTACAGTGTAGTAAAAAGTTGAATAAAGTGTTTTTAATGAGTCACCAGGTTTTTTCATCCAAATCCACGAACCCCTGTACGTAACAATACTATATGTATATTACATGAACGCGCTCCAATGCAGTATCGTAATAAGAGAACTTACGTGGATTGTGCGAATGATTCCAATAGCAAGGAGTTCTGTTATAAATTGTACACTTTGCCAGCCAGATGAATATGGTCCATTGATATGGAATATGGTCTATTTATGTTAATGCGATACCTGCGTCGCGACTCAGCAGAGTTAGCAACTCATTTGTTGGTCTCGCTATTCGCTTTTATAATAAAATTCCTCAATCCATTCTAGACCAGTGTACAGAAAGATTCCAATCAAGTGTAAAAAATATGCTTATACGTAAAGCATATTACAAAATTGAAGATTATTTGGTTGATAAGAAAGCCTGGATTTGAAAATCCTTTCAGCTTCATACAAGACAGCGGTTTAATAATGTATAATTGAATATATTTAAAAGATTGACCGCCGAGTTTCTTGCTGGTTCTTCTCGGTAAGAGCAACATTCCGAACCAGTTGTAGCTTCATTAATCATATAGATGCTTGACGATTCGAAAGTGCCTGAAATGGTTTATTTGAATAAAGAATATTTTGATTTGATTTGAATGTTAAATATTGTCTCTGGCAACGTCTATACGCTTTTAGTCTGTCTTTAAGACCCTCAGGATGCACCGAATTATGAAGAGAAGTTAGTGATAAGTTTCATTGAAATTAATTTAATTTCTAAAAACGATACTTACAGTAACACGGAACAACCGTTACTTAAATCCGTAATGCTTCTGCAAAATTATTAGTTCTCACGACCGGAGATGACATGTTGGAAAACACGAGCAGTCTGAACATTTCCCACACTCTGCATATCTTGCTTCCATACATCAGGCCCGAATGTAAAAACCATAGACAATGATTCAATTGTGTGCACATGGCTTTCTCACAGCCCCCACTAAGATATAATCGTTGCACTTAATTAGTGCGGGTAAATGACCAGTAACTGTTCCGGGTCTTCTTCCGAAACGCTGACAAACAAAAATCCCAGATGAGACAATCAAGTTTCCACCTATTTAATACCCGGATTTTCAATTCTTCAAATACAATGCAGTTTTTTTTCAATATAATGCACTTTTTGCAATGATGAAGAAATGAATGGTCCAGACAGTAATTTGCGTCATTGTTTCTAGAGAACGTCATCAATTATACTGATTACAAGATGATTAGTTTATTACTCTCCAATTCAAGATTCAATTTGCTCGTACATGACTTAAGTATAATAGGAACTAGATATTATTAATGCTTCATAAAAATGGATTACAAATCTGTAACTGTGTGACAAATATTTTTATACTAGTGATGCTCGAGGCTATGTCCGCATCAAATTTAGTGTTGAAATACTTGCATTATATTGTTACGATGTGTTTTAAATACGCCGTCCTTCATATAGTTTGTCAGTAAAAAAGAAAGAAAAGCATTGTATCTGTCATTATGTGTTGAGTTGTTAAAAAAGATTAAATGGGACTTTTGGAAAATTGCTTTTTATTTATAAATTATTCTAAAGGAAAAATATTGTTGTCGTTATAAGATACTAAAATAGAAATTTTCATATTCCATATGAGTTTTGTATGATAAACGTATGAATTTGGGTTTAGTGACCCTTTATGCAATTTGTCTGTAAAGAATAATAATTAGGAAGAATAATCGCAAGAATAACGATGTACTACTCTTTTTTAACCTAACAAACGATAATTTATAGAATGTTACTTTGCGGAGATCCATAATACAAAAGTAATAATAAAATTATTTTGCTATAATCCGCGCTCAAATATATATATAATGCTAAATGTATCTGTTTTTTCATACTCTATACATGCAGTATTCGTAAAAACACATGCAAACCTCCACCACCGCCACCACAATACACAAGCACTACACACATTCAGTATCACACTCTCAATAATCGCTTTTGCAATCAAAGCAAGAGCTTTTGCGATTTTGTCGTCGTTATCTCTTGATGATGCTTCGGTTGCGGGGCGAAACGAAAGCTCAAAAAATTCAGATACTTTATTTGAAATAAATTTGTTGGTATAAAGTGCCAGGGCGTAAGGTTCAAACAAGAGGTAGAGATCTTTCATTCTAAAAGTGCACGCCCCTCCAATGTCTTAACTCACACACAGAAAACTTATGTACAGACGAAATACAGCAAACTTGTTATTCTAATTGGTTACACAGTTGCCGGACAGACACGAACGTAGGAACACACATCGATTATTGCCAAAAGTACAGTTAGCATGTCATAAAAAAAAGACGAAAATATTTTTTATTTTTTATTTTAAATAATAATTAGATAGATTTTTTCTTTAATAGAAAAAATATGGAGAATTTTATAAAACTATGTGGCGAAAAAAAACGGGCAAAACTTAACATCTATCATTATTTCATCATTAAAGCCATTGCTTTAATTAAGGAACGAATTGACATAATTGATAGAAATATGTGGGAAAATACGTGTCGAAATGTGAATGATATTGAGATAGAATATATGAAAATTTTTGAATTTATTTAATGTTGAGTCTGAATCTGAAGATAGCGACGTGAGTGAATAGCGTTAAAATAGTAAATATTTGTTGCGGTTTAATTTTTTCTTTTTTTTACTAATAAAATTAATGAACAGACTTCTGTACATTACGTTTTATTAATCATTCTAATAGTTGCATAATGAATATATGATATGATCTTTATTAAATCAAGTTGGCAAGCTAGCTCTTGATTGCGAATTCACCTGATGGATGCCGATGTAGTCTAAGTTTCTTGAAAGGGTTTGGAGATTAAACGTGTAACCATTCAGGGTTTTTACACGACATCGTACCTGAATGCTAAACCGCTTGGTGGTACGTCTTTGCTAGAAGGGTACGTCGGAAGTATCTATCTAGTCAAGACCAGGGATAAATTTTAGAAATATACTAATATGTTTTTTCTAGGATTCGAATGCGGAACTTCCCGTTACAATCCACAGCGCTTACGATTACTCCAGGGAAACGTTAAAAACTTACTTTTTATTTTAAAGAATTTTCAACATAAATTTGATTATAAATATTATATAATATTAATTTTATTTTTATGCAAACATTACTTGTAACCCGTGTAACCGGATTGGTTGGTCAGCCAGTGCACAAATGATAGGAACGCGTGACAGAATAGACGTGTTGTCTCATACAAAGCGCGCATTCTCCGCCATATAAATGTTTGACTTATACCAGTCGAGCAATTTGTTGACCTTTAAAAGCGCGAATGAGTCGAGTCAACTTTGAAATTGCTGCGCGCACACATATAAATAGTAGTCAATATTTTCTCTCACACATTAAAATAATGTAATTTGGTGGAGGGGCGTGCACTTTTAGAATGAAAGAATTAAAATTAAAATGTGACGTATGGAAAATATTAATTGTGACTCCTCTTCCTGTTAAGATGGCCGCGCTGCGACGATCTCGAAGACCTTCAAAGCGCCTCCTTTTTCGAGTTATAACTTCTTGATTTTATGCACACCTATTTTTGTTGTGTTGTCAATAAATGATTTTTTAATGCTCATAATTCAAATTTCTATGTCTAGTAAAGTAATAGTAGAGTAACGTTTCTATAAAACTCTTACTGCCAAGAAAGCGTGAGAGTATCGAAAATATATTCAGTAAATCGCATGTATAGGTTCGTTATAACAGCGTCCAGAAACACATTTTCTATTTTCTTAGAGACAAAAAAAATCTTAAAAGAAAACTGTTGAATAAAAAGTTGAATTATAGGTAATAGCGTTGTAATTATAGACAGTGAATGAATAAAACAGGATACGGGAAGTCCATTCATTAAGAATTGTTGATTTCATTATAGAGCAATCGCATGCATTTATTATTTTCAATCACGTGCTTTAAAGATTTAAGTGATGTCAGATAACGTCACCCATTGCATGCACAGAAAAGTTGTGTCTATTTTGTAGAGATTAAATATATCTACTATATTAAGTAATCTGGCTATATGTATATCGAAATGTAAATAAAACATAAATTAAAACGGAAACCGTTACAAGATTATAAATTTAATACCATTACTAAATATTAATTTAATCAATTACAATATAAATAGATACTGGAATTATTTTGTCATATTCAGAGGTAATATTTAAATATCATTTTTAGATAGTCTTCTCCATTTTCAAAAATTGAAGGATTTTCTTCCTCATTCGACCACTTCTGGACAAGTCTCTTTGCCGCGAACGATTTCTAAGATATCTGTTTAGTTATTTAACTTTAATTTTGCAACATGTTATTTGTTGAGTCGGGGGCATAGATAATACACTATCTCGGGGGACACAAAGTAAGAGGATATAATATCATAATAAATACTAAATTGAAAAAAAAAACTTAAGTTTAGTATACATACACCGCACACAACAAAGACAAAAGTGGGTCCTGGTTAGGAATATAACAATAAAATAATACAATAATATAACAATATTAATGTCAACATAATGTTATTGGCATCATTCAACATTGTTTAGATTAAAAAAAAATAATAGTTCATTTAGGTGAACTTCTAAACCTTGCCTTTGAGTCGTCAACTCTACTGCTGGTTTGGAAAGCTGTTCCTACCGAGAAGAGCCAGCAAGAAACCCAGCGGTTGCTCTTTTCAAAGTATAATTCTCATTACACTAGTTAGGTACATTTAGTCATTACTGACTTGTACAGCGTCAAAGAGTGGCTTTGTCCACGCATTATCGTCGAAGTAATCCTCAATAGTATAGGCTTTCTGTATAAGCCTTTTTTATTAGTGTTTTTAAACTGCTATAATAACAAAACTAAAATTGATAATGATTTTATTACTGACTTCCCGCTTATATCAAAATTATTTCACTTTTTATGCCGAGATTAGGCGTGGGTTAAAATCATATTTTCTAATTGGTGAATCGGCACATATTATGATATAGATGATTTCAACAAACTATTTAACATATATAACATAATATTTATTGACAAAAAATTATAGATTCATAAAATTAAACATTATAATTCAGATTTTTTAAATCTCAGCGAACAATAGTGTGTGACGATAAACTTATGATTATTATCTGTGGTCAGAGCCAACAGTGCGGAACTTAAGGGGAAAAACGTAAATACATTTTGTAGAATAATTTAGCCTTATACTGCTTAATATAGAGACCATAATTCAATGTACTTCTTACAGGTGTCCGTCTCATGTGAAGATTTTCTGAAGACATTCCCACAGCTCTGATTCCTTGATCGACTCAGATTCATAATCAGCTAATTACACTCGACCCTTGTTAATTTTAAAATAATACAAGTTTTATTTGGCCAACTCGTGAGAATTCAGTTATTCGCTACCTACACTTGAAACTAATACTTAGTAATGAATGCGCATTAATTTAATATAATTATAATCATACAGATTTGATTTGTTTTTGTAAAATAGCGTGAGAAGGTCTTTAAATATTATATGTGGTAAATAAACTTCAACATATATCATATATGGTAATTTTAGCAATATTATGCGTAAAGGACGATTTTAAATAAATATAAATATATGGAACAGTTACACATACGTCAATTCCCGATGTAACTTAATACTTGTGTTATAGGTGATAGACAAACGGTAAATATATACATATATAATTTTATACATACCGAAGTAAGCGGCAATAAATAATGCACATCGAGGCTTAGATACAGAAATCGGCCAAATTTTGCTTCATAGAGCATTGTCTCTGTCGCACAGACTGACGAATCCGTGCGAAACTTACTGATGACAGCGCTCTACGGAACTGAACTGGCATTATTTAATCCCGGATACTATACATAGATACTTGAATAAGTGTATACACCCGGATTTTAAGACACAAAAAATTGTTTATAGCAAATTTTTGCCCTCGGCGGGAATCAAACCCGCAAGCCGTGGAGCTGAAGGCAGGCTCATTTGCAACTGCGCCAACAGGCTAGTCAAATAATGCATAAAAGTAAATTTCATTTTAAAATGGATAAACGTTCCTTCATTTACATATTGAATTAGGGTATATCGATTCTTTACAAGAACAACGTGATATCTGTCAAACCACAACTTTACAGGGGATTACAAATATTTAAACGTTTATAAATTAAAAAATATTCATAATTTTACCGTGGACAAACAATTAAATTGTAGCGGTATTTAATGTGCTTTCTCAAAAAAAATATATATAAAAAAGGTATATTAAAAAAAAGATTTTTTATGAGATGTCACGTTTTTCTTGTAAAGAAGCGATATATGCTTTCTTAATGTATTGTAATTACGCTTTTATTGATTTCAAGTTATCTACAACATAAAAAAATCATTTATTTTGTTCTCTTATAATCATTTTGATTCCTAAGAGATTTCAAGTTAATTTACACAATATAAGGTAGATTAAATTTACTTATAAAATTTAATGCATTAAAAAGCGAAGAGACCGATTTTTATCAGGTATTAGGACTAGGGATAAATTCAATAAAAGATAAAAAAAATATTTAAATTCAGTTTTACTAAAATACTCATGTTTTAGAATTACTGCTCCATAATATCACATCATTGTATTACATGAAATCCCAAACAATAAATTCTTTAACATGAAATTTAAATGTAGATATACCAAATGTAAAATTATAGAAACGCTCGAGTAAACAGTAAAATCGACCGAGAAATCGCTTATTTTACGTACAAATTGACGGTGTTCGCGTCTAATACTAATTCCTTGTAATACTGCTTCTACCAATTCAATAAAATCTCGAATGTAATTTTTTTTATAAAAATATTTTTTTTGTACTTAATACACTTTCCATGTGGAATGTTTTTAATCACTCATACATCATTACCAAACGAATTGTACAAAATTGAATCGCATTAAAATAAATATAATTTTAAGTGTACATCTAGCTTACTTATCTACATTGTTCATTAGATTGTCTGTAATTTACATACATACAAAGACTAAAGATGCCATGCAATCATTGTCAACAAAGATAATTAATTACATAAACTATAACAGAACTATAGTACGCGGCATTAAATAATGCACATCAAGGCTCAGAGAGAGAAATCGGCTAGATTCTGCTTCATAGAGCATTGTCTCTGTCGCACAGACTGACGAACCCGTGTGAAAAGTCACATACTAACTGAGTAACAGTGACAGCGCTCTACGAAACCGAATTGGCCGGCTGTTTCATTCTAAGTTCCCGTTGTGCATTATTTATTGCCGGATACTATACTTTGCTATAATCCGCGTGTGTTAAGTGAATGCAAGCAATGATAAGTGTATGAAGCAGGCAACATTCACGTACCTTACACATGTAGGACAAATCACCACATGAATCCCAAGACGCCTCCTGCATCAACAAAGCACACAAGCAATACCCCCGAAAACGTAGAGCCTATGATGATAATGATGCTTCGGTTTCGGATACGTGTGGTGACTTGTTCTGCATGTGTAAGGTACGTCAATGTTGCCTGCTTAATGCATTCACTTAACACACGCGGATTATAGCAAAGTAGTTCTGTTATAGTTTCTGTAATATGGAATTGCGCAAAGTAACGCTTGTAAAAATCGACAATTAGTTATCAAAGGAGCGAAAAGAAACAGATAAAAGTTTAGAATTATACCATGAAAAAAATAAAAAAGATAAAATTTATTACGTTTCATTATATAACCTATTGCCTGCTCTTCACTATCGGCGATGATCGTTAATCGTGTGATCGTCCATAATCGGCGCAATCATCATGCAAGTACACATGATTGTCTGTATTCTATTCTTTACCGTTTGATGCGTGTCTGAAAACTGACAATTCCCCATCGATTTATTATACATAGAATAGGGGATCCATAGTAGATAGGCCTCTAAGTGACAATGACACAATAAACAATAAGAGGGAAGATGAAGTACTCGTCATCTTTGTCTGATCACACAGTCTGATAAACAAGTTAACAAAATTTCATGTCCCTTCTGAAAACCGTTGAGGAGTTTTTTTTATCTAGAATCAATCCTGGCAACAGCATCAGGTCATGCTTATCATAAACATGAATTGTCATGAGGACTTGACCAGTATGTAAAATTTTAACTAGAACACCGGGAAGTGAATCAAAATTAACATGAAAAATTCCCAGGAGAGAACGGTTGGAGCTAAGATCTACCGCGCTGCTCCAATGCGGATTGGTAGGTTACACATATCTCCAGAATTCTCTAGACATATGCAGGTTTCCTCACGATGTTTTCCTTTACCGAAAAGCGTCTGATAAATTGCAATCATCAATTAGACACATAAATTTTAATAGAAAAACTCATTGGTGCCTGCCCGGGTTTGAACTCGTGTTCCCCTCGAAAGAGTCGCACGGTCTCGCCGCTGGGCTATCACAGCTCAGGGCTTTTTATTCTAATTTGTCAGATTTTAGGCTGGCTTTCCTACTCTAAGTATAATGAATTTGGTGGTAAGCGATGATAGACGATGAGTGGTTAGTACAGCCGAGTATGCCCTCTACACGATCGCACTTAATCGTTTGTAATCGCCGATTATGAAGAGACATATGATTTTAACTCTTTTTTTATATAAAATACTAGCTCCCAGATCTTATAGATGCCCTCACGTGTGCTTATATTATCAAACGAATTCACACCCTACCTAAAAGACTTAAAGTCCATTTTCATATAACGCTCACATAAATCTAGATACTTAATTGCAATAATAAACACAATGACTCGTCATGGATTTAACAGCTATTTGGCCCCGAAGAAATATATTCAAGAGCAGAGAGATCTCTATTTCTCTATTTTATTACAGTATTCTTTTTTTAATTTCGAGAACGACACAAGTTTTATGCGCTTTCTAGGAACTACCCTTGTAGATAATTTTCTTTTTATTGCAAGCTACATTGCTACTTGCAAGAACTTAAATTTCAACAAAACTAACTTTATAATTTAGGCACGTGACTATTAGTAATTTCATAGTTCATATCAAGTTATAAACTAAGATCTTAATGTTTTGAGACCATTAAAGTAGGTAACTCGCAATACTTATTTATAACATTAATTTATGTAATTTAAAATTTTTCTTTATCTAAGTGCAGAGTAAGGTCGAAAATCATGTTAAAACATGATATTTATTCTACGATGTGCTATCTAAAATAAAGCAAAAATATAAAAGTTAGCCTTGCCGAAAAATACTCGTAGCGTTTTTTAAAAATATATTACAACACAGTTCTCATTAAATTATTCAATAAAAAAACACATACACAATATGTAAAGTAGACTTATATTTACAAAAATTAAAAAAAAATATCCCTGCAGGCCTACCATGAACTCTTATTGCAACTCAAATGAAGGCCTTAACTGAATTGTTTTGCTTTTTCATACCATGACGTGTTAAAGACGCACAGTTTAAGTAAACTGAGTCGCAAACGTATTTCATTCATTCTTATTTATATAGTAGTTGTGCGATCCAAAAGCAGCTCAGTTAAAAACAGTTCGTAATAGGAAAAGAAAGCGATTTAGTTTAGGTACCGACTTTGAATTGCATTGCAATTGAATCGTTTTCTAAAATTTGATGGTAGGCCTCCAGATCACCTCTATTGACGCGCTGCAAGGTTTTTCACAAAAATATGTTAAATTTTTAGGTACTTTCTTTTTCCTCGTCCATTTCATCTGACAGCTAACTACACAACATATGTGTTTCTATTATTACTAATTATGGTCATAAAATAAAAACATACAGAGAGAAATCGGATCTAAAATTTTTGGTAACTAAGCGCCAAAATTTAAAATCTACTCTCGAATCTTCACTATCGTTCTCCTACCCTTATCCCACTCTATGTGGAGTCGGCATAATATGTTTCATCTTAAATCACTCGAGTCTTCACTAGTTGAGATCCTAAAGACATAGTTACTGTACTTCTAGATGGTTCAGTAAATCATTTGGCAACTTAATCCGCGGCAACTACTCCCAATACCGTCTCTTAGATCCGGGGTTACAATTCGTGGTGGGATCGGCACAATATGTTTTCATTACTCTTGAGTCTTATTAGTTGAGATCCCAAAGACATAGTTACTGGACTTCTAGATGGTTCAGTAAATCATTTGGCCACTTAATCCGCGGCAACTAATCCTAATACCGTCTCTTAGATCCGGGATTGCTATTCATATTTCTAAATTAATGGTGTATTTTCTTAGCAAACACTCTTCGTATTTAGAAAAAGCTGGGTTGAATTGTAAAATCTTGCAGCGCGAATTCAGGACAACTAGCAAGAGCGAAGATGACAAAGTTGATGATTCGTGAGAAAATTTGGCCTATATAATAATAAAGTCACAACTACCATATATAAGCATATGAAATGTGACTTTACTTTTCGGATAGGGCGAAATGTCTCTGAATATTTTATATCATCGTCCTTGCTAGAGGACTTACTATTAATAATCTAAAACAGGCTGTAACAACCTTGAGACTACAATAACTTATTTATAGCATTTTGGTGTTATAATCTCGACAAACAAATCATACAGACTTACTAATTTTAGGCACACTGTATTTATACAAGTCTTACTGTCATTAACGCAGAATACTCACTCACAAGCTTTAATAAAGCTTTTATCTGTTTATAGTAACGTGTTCTTGTGTCTAAAAATTTGTTTAATAATCAGAAAACAATAAGATAACTTAAGGAAAGAACTGCAATATTAACTTTATATATCGCTCATAGGGTGTACCATAAGGCACAACTCAAATACACGTGTTTAGGATTAGAATTGGATGTATATGTTAAAATACACATTTTTTCAACGAGAATACCGGCATAAATTAATATTAGGCCGTTCATTGAAGCAAACTAAAGCTTTTGTAATGGGTTTTCCTTAGGAATGAAAACTTTAAACGCATTTATTTCAAAACATGTCTTTTGTGCTACTACTGCAGCCAATGAGCGATATATAAGCCAAATTTTTCATTTTTTGTCCATAACTAAGCATAGTTATAACAAGATTTGCCCTTATTTTATTCAATCATCATCATCAACGTTTAGACCAGTTTTTCCTAACCTTTTTCGTTCTATGCCCCACCTTAAAAATTCTTTTAACCCCTATCTAACATACATAAATTCCAATATTAACAAAATTTGATTTGTTCACTTAAGAAAATAAATGATAGGTCTTTGAAAGACGTATTTGCTTTTTCGTTAAATTTGGCTCCGAAATCTAGCATTGTATTTAAATGGGTCGGAGCGAAAGGGTTAAACATGTGTCAAGTTCAGTTTCATTCCTTAACAACCAAATTGCCGACGTGTAGAGGGCTCCACGTTGGGAAACACTGGTTTAATTAAAACCTATTTATCAGAGTTTATTATATATTATAACTATGTTAAAAGAATAAGTGAAAACAAATTCACCTGATTTTGCCTTTTGGAAATATAAACATTTGTTTCACGTATTGAACATTCTTAAAGTTTAAGAATTATAGAGTTAGAAACAAAGAACTCAACTTCGACGTAGCAATTTTTGTTGAAAAATACGGAGAAAAAATTGCGAGCCTTCGTTTGCTATTCTTTACCTATTTCGAATTGATTTATCAATGGGAATAGGTACTTATATATACTTTTATTATATACTAGCTGTGCCAGCGGCTTCGCCCGCGTGGAAATCAGAGTGTCGCAACTTTTTTCTAGAATTCAAATTTTAAACATAATAGTTATTGTGAGTTAACCATAACAGATAGAGACATGCTAACGAGATTTTTTGTAGTATTTTTATAGATCTACAATTCTCTACTACATTACTTTAGCGTATCTCTGCTGGTTTACGCAGCGCACGCGACTAAAGCTCCCAGCAAGCAAGTTTTTTAACAACTGCTCAATCTCTTCAACACAATACCGATATGTACTATTTACCTAAACCATCCGGAAGTATTTCACTATCTTTTTTCTCTGTAGATTTTGAGAAAATCGATTACATACAGACATCCAGCTTTTTGGGACTTTGTTTTATAATAAGTATAGATAACCCAATTCAGAGTCAGAATATCAAAACTACACTGTGAAAACATGTTAAACTAGTTGTGACGTAACGTTATTGCACAATATCATGGTTCGTATTTTTAATGGATATCTTATCTATTTATATATTTTTTATTTGTGTATTATCGTCCACAAAATCTTCAATATCAAAGTATGTAAATAGTTATTTGTAATAATTTTGTTGTAGTTTTAATATTTTAAATGCGATATTGAGATATTTTCTCATGGTCAATAACCACAAAATGTCATTGCAAATGTTGATCAGATAATGTTTATAATAAATTAACACATCCGCGATTATCATACGAATTATATGACTAAGCTGGATTAAGTGTTGCGAAATTTGTAACATTTTATTGTTGTGGCGTAAACGGCATCTATTAAGGAACACGTTATGATAAACAGATATTAGGCACTTTTGAAACCAATCACTGTAATCATATTAATATATGTAATCTCCATTGCCACTATTCGCCCTCTTTAACTTAAAAACGACTATGCCTAAACGAATAAAGGTATGTCGTTAAGAACGCTTGTAAATTCCTAGGTGGTATAAATGTAACTCAGTAGTTAGCATTGCTGTATATAAAAGAAAAAGTATGTCCTTATAGACTTCGCAACGGCTGAATCGATTTTAATGAAATTTGATGAAATGAAAACACTTATATTAACCCCACGGATAGTCTTTAATGTTTTGTGGCGATCGGAGCAATTTTTTTAATAGTCAACGACTGTTTTCTTTCGAGGTACAAACCAGAATTGGCCACAGCAAGGGTTTGCAAGGGTTCAAGTTGAGGAACATATAATGTAGGACAGTGCTTCCCAACGTGGGGCCCACTCCCACAGGGGGCAATTTGATTGTTAACAAAAATTGACTCGACACGAGTTTAACCCAGGGTAATTTAAATGCAATGCTATATTTCGGTGCCAGATTGGACGAACTAGCAAATTCTTCTGCCTAAAACCTATCATTCAAGGCTCTTGAATAAAATCAATTTTTTAACATTAAATGTTATGTGTGTTACATAGGTTACACAAGCTGTGATAACCTAGTGGTGTAACCGTGTGACTCTTTCGAAAGGGTCACGAGTTCGAACTCCGCGCATGCACCAATGAGTTTTCTATTAAAACTTATGTGTTTATTTTGTGTAATTGTTTTCGTGATTTATGACACGTTTTGCAGTGAAGAAAAACATCGTGAGGAAACTTGCATATCTCTAGAGAATTCTAGGTATATACAAGTTACGCAGCAGCCTGACAGGTATGCCTAGCAGTGGGACGAACCGTTACTTTACGTTACGATTATACGTTACATAGGGGACGTAAAAATTATAGAGAGGCTAAGGTGGGACACGAGATCTTTTCGTCCAAAATACCTCAGTGTCTGAAGACCAGGGTCTTCGAACAGTGCGTGTTGCCAGTGATGACCTACGGATCCGAAACGTGGTCGCTCACTATGGGCCTTATAAGAAAGCTCAGAGTCACTAAGCGGGCGATGGAACGAGCTATGTGTCTCTACGAGATCAAATCAGGAATGAGGAGATCCGTAGAAGAACTAGAGTCTCCGACATAGCTCAGCGTGTCGCGAAACTGAAGTGGCGCTGGGCGGGGCACATAGTGCGGAGGACCGATGGGCGCTGGGGTCTTAAGGTGCTGGAATGGCGACCCCGCACCGGAAAGCGCAGCGTCGGTAGACCCCCTACGAGGTGGACAGACGACCTCAAAAAGGTCGCAGGGAGCCACTGGATCCAGGCGGCGCAAGATCGTGTGGTGTGGCGATCCCATGAAGAGGCCTATGTCCAGCAGTGGACGAAGGTGGGACACGGCATAAAAAAGATTTGGAAACACTGGTACAGGGCGAAATGTAACTTGGAGAGTTCGATGCACAAATGTACGACGTGGCACGACGTGACGTCACGAGTCTGGTGTCACGCTATTGTAGCGCGTCGGGCAGCCGGTGGGCGTCGTGCCACGTTTGCTCGGGCCGCATGACGTCATCGACGGGCGGGCACGTCGGCCTCGGGCCCGGCTCCGGCGTGTACGTGAAAATATTATATCGCACGCTTGGTGCTAAGTCACTTAATTCAAAAAAGTTGTTCTGTGGTTAATTGCAATAAGGCGTAGGTCCTTCAAAACTCGTGAGTGTGAAAGAGAAAAAAAGCACTAGCTTTTTTAATAGCTTATAGAGAGGCTAAGGTGGGACACGGCATAAAAAAGATTTGGAAACACTGGTACAGGGCGAAATGTATTGGAGAGTTCGATGCACAAACGTACGACGTGGCATGACGTGACGTCACGAGTCTGGTGTCACGCTATTGTAGCGCGTCGGGCAGCCGGTGGGCGTCGTGCCACGCGTGCTCGGGCCGCATGACGTCATCGACGGGCGGGCACGTCGGCCTCGGGCCCGGCTCCGGCGTGTACGTGAACGTTAGCCCCGTAGCGTAGATGATACCGTCGTTTCTAACTAACGATACCGGCACCTGAGGGACAGTATTATCTTGCTCATGGGCTGCAATAACTATGGCTAGGAGATAAGTAGTCTTAAAAATAGATAAGATAATAGCTAACAAATAATTAGAATAGGAAATAATAAATGTAACTGCTCCAAACGACAAGTTGTCAAAAAATAAGTTCACAAATTGGAAGTAAAGTAATGTAATTCGAAACAAAACGTTATAGCAATAGTAACGGCAAGTATTAAAACAACAACAAAGAAATGCCACATGTAATAATATAGTAAATAAAAATAGAAATAGAAAAGGAAATTAGATAATGTTAAAATGTAATAAGATATAAGGATAAAATATTGTAACACCAAATTGGTGAAAAATAAAAATCAAAAATCGAGACCAAATACACTTATATTATAAGGGCTCGATTATGTTAGAGGAAGACAGAATTAAAAAATTAAAATAAAATAGCTATGGCACAACTCAAAAAACACATGTTTCGGCCTTTGGTTCTTTTTAGCAATAATACCAGAACTAATAATTCAATATTAGACCATTAGTTTAAGCAACCTTAATAAGTATTTTTTAGGGTTCATTTTCCTTAGCAATCCTTTATCTCAAAACTATATATTTTTTAGTTATGCCACTATTGCTGCTCATGAGCGAATTAATAAGTTAAATCAAAATATTATATCGCACGCTTGGTGTTAAGTCACTTAATTCAAAAAAGTTGTTCTGTGGTTAATTGCAATAAGGCGTAGGTCCTTCAAAACTCGTGAGTGTGAAAGAGAAAAAAAGCATTAGCTTTTTTAATAGGTAGCGTGTTTTCATAGATTGCAATAAGGATTACAACGTATCTAACTCAATTAAGCCTGATTTTCATTTCGTTTAGTTTAATACATCGCACACTTACGATTATTCAAGTAAGTTTCTTCGAGCATTAATGAGTCATTTAACTCTCCTGCCCTTTTCCCTCTCTAACTTCTTTTCTCTCCTATCATTCTTTTACTCGGGCCCTACTACATGTCATATTATGCACAATAGAACCAGCTGTTTTATTAGCATCCCTCTAGTCACATATCCATCCACATTCATTCTTCCATTAATCTATATTCACTTTGAATCATTTATAGAACTAGGTATTACGTTGAGGTCCATAATACAAAAGTCCTAACCGAAGCATCAGGTGATAGATTTCAGAAAACACAAATGTGCGATTTTGCATGTTAGGGTGCGAAATGATTCTTCAAAATGTGTATAAATCATGCATGAAGTATGATCACGGACAGTATACTCTACGTTTAGTATTACATAGATTTTCTCTAATCGCGGATTATAGTCAAATAATACTATCATTTAGCACCGCCGTGTGGTATCCGGCTAGGTAGACAACCCTCATTTCTTACCGAGGTGTCGTAAAAGGCGACTAAGGTAAGTTGATGTCAGGCAAGTGGTCGGTCGTAAAATACGTAGCCGAATCATGTGACAACATATTTGTAAGATGTTGTGCCGACCCCACTTAGAGTGGGATAAGGGCAGGAGGATGATGAATACTATCATTTAGCGCTTTTGAATTTTCGAAGATCAATAAAAGCAATGAATCTACCATTGTTTCGTTCATTGGATAGAAATAATAGTTACTTTGCATAGAGTATATATTTTGAAAATTAACTCAAAATAATATTTTTCTAATAACCTTCGTCAAGCGATTCTCAATGGTCAAGGGTCAATAAGATTCATTAAGCTACCATTGGTTCGGAATGTTAGTTCTACTGGGAAATTTACTACATGTCATCCAAAAAAGTATACTTTTTTTGGACCTAACTGTATGCTGTTAGCCCTAATGGCTTTTACAGCGTCACTGGGCAGGACGGGCGAGCCCAGAAGCATCGCCGAGGTTGAGAAATGCAGGACGCTTTTTAGACGCCTATATTTTCGGTGGTCAGACCTAACTGGGATGTAGGTAGAAGCAACTGAAATAAGGGGGTTCGGGTGAAGAGGTGAGTAATGGTAGGGAGGTCGACGAGGGGTCGAGGGAAAAAGTATAATACCTGTGTAGGCTGTCGCACCCATAGCCACTGTCCTCGGAACTGCGAGATGTCTGGCACCACGCACAGCATGGACTCCGCGCATCGGTACATAGTCTCCGCTTCCACGTCGCCGAACCAAACCTGCAGCGATGGTGTGAAGTTGTCGCCTGCTAATTCCAGCATAGCGACATCGCCACCACCGTTCAGGTTTAGCGAGTGGACCAAAGGCACCGGCGTTACGGGCGATCTAAACAGTTACGGTCTTATTCATAAAAATAGCTTATAGAAGGTTTTAGACACTCTTTAGTTAAAATGCTCTATAAGCTTATAAAATGTTCCATAATTTTTTTTATTCATAAACCTTCTATAACTGATCTATAGCTATAATGCGTTTATAAATCCGAATGTTGCCATTATTAGGAAATCTGGCGACCAAGTGCCCCATCATACCCAATTCCCGGAGATTTCATATTTGAATTATCGGAGTCGGAATCGGAGGCGGAGTCGGAGCCGGAGGTTTCCACCTCCTCCTCCTTCATTATTAATTTAAAAATTGACCCGTAAACTGTACTCAGTCATTTTTATTTATACCACCACGATTTAAATAATTATTCGTTATACCTCCGTCTAAAATCGGAGGTTCCGACGTTTCGGAACCGGAGTCGGAGCTCCGTAACATCCCTACTGTATACACCTTTTTTATTAATTAATAATGTTTTTCTAACATTTTTATTGTACATAAATAAATTAAATAAAAGTAAATAAAGCATATTTTTGTATCTAAGATTATTTTATTTAAAGTAGCCTTACTCGATAAAATCCCTCATTTTAATTTGCAAATCACTCGAACGAACTTCCCTTACTTCAAAAAGGAATCACGGAATCCATTGAAATACCAGTAACACAAAACCTAGATAAGTTACAAACTCACAATCAAAAAGTTTTGTTTCCCTTAGTTTTTATCTTATCGAATTTCAACAGTATAGTCAACGTACGTTTTTCATTCACCCTGTTACGATTTATGGGAATAAAACAATATAAAATAGTACTTGTATTCAGCACTTTGGTAATTGACCACGTCCCCATTGCAATGGAATAGCTTCCCTCCCTCATTCCCATCATTAGATGTCATTACGTTCCGAACAAGCAACCAGTGCTATAATGTCCCATTTAGTTGAAACGATATCACGTTGTACGTTATTTCAGAGTGAAAAACTTAAATGAACAAACTAATCTAACATACAAGCCAATATAACATCAAACAATCGAAGCAAAACTAAATATTGTCTCTAAGCCTAAAATCGTTATCTGTTTAATCCTTATTTTGTACAATAAATAAATACTCCTTGAAACAAATAAATATACAAGAAAAAGGTACACAAAGGGTGTACCCTATGGTACCTTCGAATAGTTATCAGAGTAAGATGAATAGGCCGATTAGATACGTAAATTACGGCTTTGAATTTTTTTTAATTTTAAAATGTTCCGGTGAACTTACATATTTTTTCTTTCATAAGAACCTTCTCCTGGAAATAATCAACACGAGAAATAAAGAATTAGTGAAATTGAACCATACGTCATGCGGTGACCAAGCTAAATAGAGATTCATATTTACTGGTGATTCGGCTCTATTAGATATTAAGTGCGTATAAAAATACTTCACTATAAGTTAAATATTTTCACTAATCCAACGAACATTATAAGTGGGTGAATATTATGATTTATTAAACCTTGTTTCGTATTTATAATAATAACTACTTAATGAACTTTTAACGTGTAGTGTACACGTTTTTGTTTACATACAGAAATGATAACTTTATCAACAACTATTTACTGTAACAATAAGCACGTGAGAAAAGTAATCAAATGGCTATCGGTTACTATTTGGATAATGACAAAATTTTTATCTAGTTATTTTTACGAGTGCACGTGACTGGGGTGACTCCATGCCCAGGGTTACTTTTATGTGACTTTATCACATATTAAGGTACTAACTGTGACTGCGGCGTTACCCGCGTGGAAATCAGTCAAACACAAACTGAAACTCAAAATATTCTTTATTCAAGTTGACTGTTTTCAGTGCTTTGTATCGTCAAATGTTTTTCAAGAAAAAGTAGCAGCCTGTTACAATCCCACTGCTGGGAATAGGCCTCCTCTCTCCGTTTCTGGAGAGAAGTGTTGGAGCTAAAACCTACCACGCTGCTCCAATGCGGATTGGTAGGTTACACATGTCTCCAGAGTTCACTAAAGATGTACAGGTTTCCTCACGATGTTTTCCTTCACCGAGAAGCGTGTGATAAATTGCAATTATCAATTAGACACATGAATTTTAATAGAAAAACTCATTGGTGCCTGCCCGGGTTCGAACTCGTATTCCCCTCAAAAGAGTCGCACGGTCTCACCGCTGGGCTATCACAGCATGTTTTTTTTTGTCTTTCAAGAAGCTACCTCTAATTTGGAAGTGTTCCTACCGAGACGAACCAGCAAGGAACTCGGCGGCTATGTTTTTTTTACAATTTGATTGATGGTTACAAATTATTGTTGCAGCTATGTGCGTAGCTGACTACAGTCACTAAGATTTTCCCGCGTAAATCTCATTTCCGCATTTATTTATTTTAGGAAATTCTTTGCTTAAGAATTGAAATTGAACAGAAGAAAATAGTATCAAAAATAACGTAATATTTTTAATTGAAATTTTGAACATAAAAGTAATTATTTTGTACAGTTACAAGATATGCTGTTGACATTTTTGTGGATCTATAATTCTCTACACATTACTTTACGCCTCGTTCACACGAGCGTGAAAATACGTCGCGTTATAACTCTGCATAGGCGTAATAAGAAGTTTCGTATGGTATATTCGACTTATGTGAAATATGTGAGTAAAAGAGACAGAGTTATCTATAGTTCATATAACGTTATACTTTTCAAACATTACGACCCCACTGCAATTCACACTTCATGGTACGAAAAGAAAGCGGTTCGGTTTAGGTACTGACTTTGAATTGAATCGATACCTAAAAGCTCATGGTAGGGAGGATACCAAATTGTTTCATTTCGATGTATTTTTAACGCACGGTAAAAAACCTCTCGTGCGTACGAGGGGTTAGTATCTCTGTTGGTTTATACATCACTCGCGGTACTAGCCCTCCCAACAGGCGAGTTTGTTACTGCGCAACCTTCAACACAACTTACACAAAACCGTAACCTAACTTAAACCTTTCGAAAGAATGCACTACATTCCAGTAAAAACCGTACAGAAAATCGCTAAGTAGATTTAGAGAATTAATCGATCACTTACAGACAGCTTTGGGTACTTTGTTTTATAATAAGTATAGATATAGATAGGGATTATATGGATTTCAAGGTACTGTGTCTGCTGGAAGACGCACATAATCAATACCTAACTTCCATTGCCTATTGTGAGGAATGCGACCTTTATGCATCAACGTGCCATTTTTTAAAATATTAAACTAGCTTTTAAGCGTAACTTCGTTCGCGTGAACTGCAGTCTTATTATTTGAGTAAACCATAACACATATTAATTATGGTTAAAGTGGGTTCATCTTAAAACTTAGACATATGCTTTCGCGGACTTTTATTAAGAACTTTAATAGGGGAACAATTTTGTAATACATGCTTTTTTAATAACTTTCACCGTTTACATAGCGCACGCAAGGAAAGCTTTAAATAATGCCGTTTGCGCAATATTTATATATGCTGCTCCTCTCCTATTCATCTTAGCGTGATGGTATATAGCCTATAGCCTCGATAAATGGACTATCTTACACTCAAAGAATTTTTCAAATCGGTCCAGTAGTTCCTGAGATTAGCGTGTTCAAACAATCAATCAAACAAACTCTTCAGCTTTATATATTAGTAAGGATGTTTAATGAGATAATTGGCGTGCCATCAAAATCATGACTTTGTGATTATTGGGAAACGTAACCCGCGTTTTTAAAAAAATAGCTATGTGTGCATTGAGTTTCGTGATCGAACACGTATTCAATATAAAGGCGTGTGATACTTCTACAACGCACGACATCACTTTAATAAGACACCCGATTAGAATTATGAGTATTATTTACGATACACATAAATTAGTCTCGGAAAATGTGATTGCATAAATACAAAATATATAAAAATAACTAAGAGGAATAAAAAAAACAAACTAAACGGAAAATCTTTAAACCGAGTTCAAATTTTGATGTAAATAAAATATTATTTATAAGATATTATTATTTATAATATAGAAAAATGCGTATCACAGACCGTATAAGATATATAACTTTGCCCAAAAGGCAAGCTATAATCAAATATATTTTATTCATTCTATTTAAAAAAAATTTTTAATTAAAAAAATTAAAGCTTAAAGTAAAATATTTTTCCTCATTTTTATATTAGCAGATTTGCTTATAAATTACTTTTTGGGCAAAGTTATACTAGTTGGCAAAGTTGGCATGTTCTACGGAACCGATACGTCACAAACAAATACTGAAAAATAAAAATTAATTTGCAAGTTGCGAAAATATATTAATTGCAGCGTGGTAGGTCTTTGCTCCAACCCTTCTCTCCAGAAACGGAGAGGAGGCCTATTCCCAGCAGTGAGATTGTAACAATTACTTATATACAAATACACACCCAAGGCTCGAAGAACCAACAAATTGTTTATAGAAAATGTTGGCCTTCGGCGGCAATAGAACCCGCCACTCTCGGAGCTGTTGGTAGCATCACTACCCACTGCACCAACGGACCAGTCATAATAAGTATAGTACGCGGCAATAAATAATGCTAATCGAGAGACAAATCGGCTAGATTCTGCTTCATAGAGCATTATCTCTGTCGCACCGACTGACGAACCCGTGTGTGACAGTGACAGCGCTAAGCTAAGTTCTCGTTGTGCATTGTTTATTGCCGGGTACTATATAAATACAGATGTTATCGGCAATAATTTGTTTTAAGAAAATTAAAATAGGTAACATACATACCTGACGGGTCCCATGCCTTCATAGAACTGATATTCAGCTTTGTCGGTAGATATAATCGTCCAACAGGCTCCATCATTGATCATTTCCTTATTTGGTTCTTTGGGACATGGTGTGGCTTGAAATTGGATGATTCTCTCTTGAGAGAGACATAGGTACATGCGCTCTGTATCCTTCATGTAGAACGCACATTTGTGAAGCTGCGATACAGGATCATCTGCTTCTAATAGAGCCATTTGTTTATCCACCTACAACAATTTAAAAAATGATTTTACAGTACAAATTGCTTAGAGATGTTATACTAGAGTAGGGAAGTCATAGGCAAGCCTGCAAGTAAGATGGCAAATGAAACTCTTAATATAAGTTTCATTTACTTTGTCTAGTTTTATATATAAAAATGAATTTTTGTCCTATATTTGTTAGCTCAGCAGTGAGACCGTGCGACTCTTTCGTGGGGAACACGAGTTCAAACCCGGGCAGGCACCAATAAGTTTTAATATTAAAACTCATGTGTCTAATTGATAATTGCAATTTATCACACGCTTTTCGGTGGAAAACATCGTGAGGAAACCTGCATATCTCTAGAGAATTGTGGAGATTATGTGTAACCTACCAATCCGCATTGGAGCAGCGTGGTAGGTCATAGCAGTGGGATCGTAATAGGCCGTTACTTTACTTTTTTTTACTTATGTCCTTTATAGACTTGGAATCGGCTGGACCAATTTTAATGAAATTTTTGGTCAATTTTTAGACTAACTTAGCAAATGATCCATTTAGTGGTGCCGATCGGAGCATTTTTTTTATAACTGTAATTCATATATTTGAATTAAGCCCTACAAAGCGGACTGGACATACTAGTGACATAAAAAAGAGAGGCAGATAATATGGGACTTTTAGGTGGACTACCCTAGTTTAATATCTCTATTACAAATTGACATACAATATATATAGATATTAGTTATGTACTTACTGTATAGATACTTGTACTGTATACAAGTTATACACAATATATAGTAGGAGTAAATATTTAATTACTAGAGAGATTAATTAATAACTGGCTTTTAATAGATCTATGAATATAATGTTCAATAATAATGAAATAAGTTTTTAAAAAATATATATGTTCATAATTTATAAGATATATTGCAAAAAAATACTGTAAGTATAATTAATATAAAAGTAGTAACAAAAATACTAACAGTTCCGATTCTGGTTTCGAAGTTCTTGAATAGGTATTTTTTTAACATGCTATATTAATACAATTTATTTCTAATTTAGTTGTAAATAAATCTTTACTAATAGACTAAACCACATAAAACATATCTAACATTTGTAAAATTAAATAAATATATATAATACAGGATAATATCTACTTCTTACATAAATAATATCCATTATCATTATTCTGTAATATTTAATATTTGATTTTTGATATAAGAGTAAGTATATTTTTGATATAAGTTGTACATACAATTATATTTAACTGTTAATTAACCATGAATATTTAAGATAATGGAAGACAGACTTTTACAATTAAATTTTTCAAATTAGTATTTACATAACTTACAATATTACTGATATGACAAATTTTGTGTTACATTGACACTTTTTCTTTTATTTTCTGATTTGTTAATTTCATTTTGTTAATTTCAACTCGAGGTATATTTATTATATCGAAAATGAGTTTCAATTTTTCTGGTATTTAGGTTTTCTGTACAAAATATCTCCCCAACTTTATGTATTATTGAATATTACATAAAGTTGGGGATTATAGCATATGCTATACTAGAAATAATTTATCAGATTAAATTTTTATGTAAATTTGTTTGTATTTTTATTATCCTTTTCATTTGTAACACTGTATATGGAGCATGATGTGTTCTCCTATAATTGGGGGTCCACTTGGCTCATGTGGTAATGGTAATAATATTATTACTTTATATTGTGTACCTCTGTTGGAGTCCCTAAATAAGTAAATAAATAAATTTAATAAGGATATTCTAAATAAATAAATAAATAAATCTAATAAGTATAAGATACTTTGTATTTAATCTTTCCATTCAGTTACAAAAGTTTATAAATTATCATTTTTTACTTTGTTTATATTGATTGTAATTTTTTTTCTTATGGAATATAGTTTAGTTTTTTTTGTATCAGTGGAAACTTAGTTGATTTTTGTCTACCCCCATAAGCTTAAAAATTAAGTTTTTGTATAATTGTTTGCTTCTTCAATATAAATAAATACATTTTATGAAAAAAGTATTATTTAAGTTATAATAGGTATACCCATTATAACATTAATGATAAAAAGTTTATTTTGTTTTTACTTCTCTGAATCAAGATATTGACCATTAATCATGAATATAAGGGAAACAGTTTAAATGTAGTTACCTTCCTAATTATCAGTCTTGGTAGTGCCATGCCCGTCACAGAGCATACAAGCTTTACAGTAGAGCCATAGTGGACATAACCATCTCTTACAGCAAACTCTTCTGATTCACTCTCATTGTCATCTAGCAGATGGATTGTAAAAGCACCCCACTGTGTCGATGAGGCATGAAAATTACCATTTTCAACATGAAGGTACCTTGTTGAAACAGTTTGAGATCTCAATCTATTAAATAAAGCTACCTTAGTTCCACTAGCGATACATAAATCTGCATTTTTTAATGATTGTTTCTTCTTCGATGGCTTAGATATAACCTTTATTCTTTTGCTATTAAAAATACCAATATCATGACCGTTACCATAAAACATTTTAACGGACAGCATAAAATGTTTTCGCTTGTCAGAATCTGATATGTACAATGTTTTGGCTGCACAGTACTGCTTTCCATTGTTTAAATCTAGCTGCTGCATGTCCTGGTCAGAATTACCTATACCGATAAAAGCACACAACTGAGAAGCCTGTTCGGTTTCACCTTCGCGTAACATGCGTTCACGCCGCAGCCGCCAACCGTCTCCGAATAAATATATACATGGTGGAGGGCAGAAAAACCGCTTTTCATTCCCATACGACTTTTGAGCGACTTTAGCGTGTAGTATGACTACTACCATATCGGAGCGGTCGCGCAAGTATCTCTCCATAGCCTCCCGTGTCAGACGGCGCTCTTCGGGACGGTAGGCGCCGGCGCCGGGGCCCGCGGCGGCGGCGTAGCGCGGGTACAGCGCGCCGTGCTGCGGCGGCGGCGACGGCGGACCCCCGCCCATGCCGCCAGCGCCCGCGCCGTACTGGTGAGGCATGCTCGCCACGGCTCACTCTCACCTTAATTCAAATATCATAATGCATAAACTGATATAGTGTTCTATCATGATGCCACTTTTAAATTCTTATTAAAAAGTGATATGTACGCAGAAAATAAATTTTGCGATTAAAACTCATAGTGTAAACAAATATTCGTTTTGCTTCTTGGCGTCTTCCTTATCAATTCAATCGTGTTGTCTCGTTCTATGGGGTCCTATGTAGTAATTTAAGGGACCTTCCTTTTGTATACCGCTTGTGAGTTCGATCGATACACTTGTATTATTCACAACACCATAAATAAATAATTACGATGGGAACCGTAACACACATTCATTCAATAACACCTGTTTGACGAGCAATTTTCAGATAATTCGTTGAACGTTTTGTAATAGCATTTTATTAATTAATTACTTTTAGTTTTTTTTTTATTATTTATCCGTTATTAATAGTTATAACTTTTCACATGTCAACCAACTAAAGTTGATATAATATTGTTTATTCGAGTTTATATACGACAACGCTAAAAATACGAGCTGTCAACGAAATCCATAGACACAGAGGATTGTGCAAGCGACAAGCGTGTTGTCGATTAAACGCGCGCGAATAAAATCGAATAATGCGAGATCGGTCGACTGCGGCACGCCGACTGACAGACAGCCGGTCATAGGATGTGGGGTTACGCATGGGGCGTGAGAAAATAAAGTGTGGGAAAGAGTGGGCGTCTCAGTGTAGTAAAACATTTGATATTGTATGTAGTGAACCGTACCACTTACGAATGTATGCGCCAGTAGAAGAGATCATTTTGTATTGTTGTTGTGTGCGTAATAAATAAGTCGAGTTCACGGAGCGAAAAGGTTGCAATGTGTGAGGAAGAGACCGACGATTGACCGGTGATCTCGTGGGAAACGACCTTTGTTATGTACACTGTTATATAGATTAGTTAAACAAAAAATCAGTTCTGGAATTAAATCACACGCGATGGGAGTCACTGGGCTGTGGCGACTAATTGAGCCCGCTGGCAAACCTGTACCAGTAGAAACACTAGAGAACAAGGTTCTCGCTGTGGGTAGGTTAATAAATATATAATTGTGTGATATTATTACCTGAGGAAAAGCTACTTTGGATACAAATTATAAGTTTAACTCTGATTCATTTTCAACAGACATTTCAATATGGTTGCATCAGATGGTAAAAGGCTACCAAGATACAAAAGGAGCACCTTTACCCAATGCTCATCTTATGGGTCTGTTTCAGAGGCTTTGCAAATTACTATATTTTAGGATAAAGCCAGTTTTTGTTTTTGATGGAGGTTTTCCAGACTTGAAAAAGGAAACTATTGTAAGTTTTAATTGGTTCTTTTATTTCTTTGTTGACATTAACTTGAAGACAACCAATATTACATTCAAGTTAATTCAGATCTTGAACATGATAGAAGATTAAAAGTATCATATATCTTATAACTGTTCAGGATTCAAATAGGAAAATATTAATAAAATAAATTGTAAATAAATACTTTAATTAAGCAATACAACAGAACCAACTACTTTGCTATAATCCGCACGGGTTAAGTGAATGCATGCAAAGCCAATGTGTATGAAGCAGGCAAAATCTACGCACCTTATACATGCAGGACCAGTCACCACATGCACCCCAAGGCGCAATTCACCAGCAACAACGCACACAAAAGCAGCACACACACCCACCACCACAATCTCGACGATCGTTTCGCCCCGAAACCGAAGCATCATCAGGAGGATAGGCTCCACGACAAAAATCGTACTGCGCCGCGCTACCCATACAAGCAGTCTTAAATAGTTAACCCCCACCAATACCCTCTCCTCCGAACACATGTAGCAATACTTTAATTCACTTTTATTTTAGGCTAGAAGACAAGACAATAAAGCAAGATATAACACCCAATCAGAAAAACTAAAAAGAGAAATTGCTCTTTTATTGGGTAAAAAGACTGCAATCAATGCCTTGTTAGGTAAAGATATATCACCAAAGAAAAATAAACAGAGTGAAGACAAAGATGACATATTTAAATTGCCTGCTTTACCTGAGAAAGTTATGGAATCAGAATCAGAGTATGTAAAAAGATTGTGAAAAAAGTTAACACATTAATTATTCTGTGACATTATCATCAATAATGTTTCAGATCAGATGATGAAGAAAGTCCAAGTAGCTCTGTCATCGATTTACATTCAGTGGACCTTGAATCAGAAAAATTTAAAAATTTGCCAATAAAAGAGAAGTATGATGTATTAATAGAGCTCAAAGAAACTAGAAAGATGAATTCCTGGGGGAAAATACATACTTTGCCAAAGAAAAGTGATAATTTCTCTGAGTTCCAAGCAAGTTATACTTTTATTCTTTTTTTCCCAAGGCTTTATTTGAATATTAGATAAATCTAATGAATTTCTCCTTTTTTTTACTAATACCCAGGACCTTAAAATGTATTTATAAGAAGACTCAAAGTAATACTTTTCCAGTAATTTTCATAATTATTAAAAAAAAAAATTAGCAAATATTACAAATTTTTATTTTAATTTTACAAACCTTTAAATTTTGAAAGTAAAAATTTTCTCTGAATTCTAGATGCAAAGATTACTCAAAAGAAGGAAAGTACAGGAATGTCTTGAAGACACAGAAAAAGAAATGGGTGATGGTGGCATGTCCTTAACAGAACTGGAATCTTTGCTCAATGAAGAAGGAATAGATACAAAATTGGATAGTATACCTGGACGGAGAATAGCATCTAATAATTCAACTAGATATTTACTTATCAGCAATGTCAAACAGGCTCTGGTAGATGCTAAACAAAAACAAATAGAACAACAAACCCAAACACAAAAACAAATAGAACAACAAACCCAAGCAAACTCAGAAATGTCTTTAGATGAAGTCAAAAAATTAACTAATAAAAATGAATTAGAAGATGACCTACAAAAAGCTATTAAAATGTCATTGGAATGTGTTGATCTAGCTGAAACAAGTGGATGTACATCTAAAACAGACGATTCATGGACATCGTTTTTAACTGATTCTGATTACAGTGATGATGAAAACCATGAGCTTGAGCAGCCTGATATCTCATCAGCTAAAGCATATATCATGCAGTACACTGATTTTACACATAATGCAATTGATCATATTGTCGCAACAAAACAAAAAGGTAAAGAGAAGTATAAAGAACCTACAGTTAATAAAATAATAGAGGAACTGAATCAAGAAAATACAATTATTGAAGACAATATAGATGTAACCTACAGTGATGAAGATGTAGTAGAGAAATCTATGAATAATAATTATAATATAGATGTAAATGCTTCAAAATTCATAAATTATGAGAAAGATCCTTCAGATAACATCACTCAACCTGAAAAAAAGATTTTACTTTTACCAAACAAACATGAAAAATGTAATGAAAATGATACACAGCTGTCAGTAGTATGTGTTGAGAATTCACTGGAAGAAATTGATTTACTGAATACAAGTACAGAGGATTCCAATCACCAAAATTTTTTACAAGTAGAAAAATCTCAGTATTCTGAATCCAGTGAAGGTGATTTCGAGGAAGTTTCTGATAATGAAGAGACGCGAAAGAAACCGTCTATCCAGTTGACACTTAATATGGGTAATGAGGTTAAGGATGATATATTTGCTGATATCTTTAGTAATAAAGATGATACTAAATTATCAAATATTTTAAGCAAATCGTCTAGTACTGAGAAGTGTGATAACTTAGTAATGGAGCATAATTTAAAGAATAATAGTGAAGAATGCAGAGAAAACGATGAAAAGACAACAGAAAAATTCCAGAGTAAAATAAAGGTTGTTGATAATGATTTGTCACTGAATTCAACGAAAATTCCAGAGAACGAAATACAGTTTGGTGATAGGGTATCACCAAAATTTAATAATGTTACTTCTGAGAATATTGTAGATGAAAGTTACAGAGAAAATCGTGAGAGAATAAATAAAGTAGAAATACCTGTAGAAAAACTCAATTCTCTAGTGTCTGAAATCGAAAATGAGGAAGAAGATTTAATTCAGGAGCGGGGTCGATTAGATCGTATAGGTCGAAATATCACACAGCAAATGACTAAGGAAGCTCAAGAATTACTACGAGTTTTTGGGATTCCTTATATAGTCGCTCCTATGGAGGCCGAGGCGCAATGTGCATTTCTTGAGAATGTAAAATTAACAGATGGAACTATCACAGATGACAGCGATATTTGGTTATTTGGAGGAAAGACGGTTTATAAAAATTTCTTTAATCAAAAAAAACATGTACTTCAGTTTCTGGGCGAGAGAATAGAAAAATCATTTCGTAAGAAACTTATTAACAAATATATTTTAAAGTTTGGTTGCATATTTAAATTTTCTTTACCTTATATTTTCCTTTTCAGATTTGAGTCGGGAGAATCTAGTGTTACTAGCCCTTCTGGTTGGCAGTGATTACACTACGGGAGTGACGGGTGTTGGGCCAGTAACTGCTTTAGAAATTTTAGCTTCATTTCCATTTGCCAAAAGAAAGATTCCTAATGAAGATCCAAAGCAGAACCGATATCAAGACCTAGTCGAAGGGTTACAAGAGTTTAAAAAATGGACGAAGGCAGGAAGACGCACAGATAATATTAGTTTAAAGAAAAAACTGAAAAATGTTAATCTCTCTGATGATTTTCCTAGTTTGCGGGTGAGTACTTCTATAGAAATAAAACAACAACTACTAACTAACAATAGCCTTAATTAATAATTAATTAATTGCAACTAATTAATTGTATTATAGGTAGTTCAGGCATACATGGAGCCAAATGTGGAGAAAAGTGAGGAAAAATTTTCTTGGGGTGAATTAGATATAACTATATTAAGAGATTATACTAAAGCAAAGTTTGGCTGGTCCCAAAACAAATTAGATGAAATAATAAAGCCTGTCTTAAAAAGAATGCTTGATCGCAAAAGCCAAAGAACTATGAGTGATTACTTTAAAAGAAAATTAGAATTTCAATCATTGGAGAATCAATTGAGTAAAAGAGTGATAGCTGCCGTGCAAAAAATGGAGCCTGGAAAATCTGTACCTGACATAATCGAGCCTGACAACCAAAAAAATAAACGCAAAAGGAAAATAAAAACAGATCCCTGTAAAGAAAAATATCAACAAGCAAAGCATGGGAAACATGCAGATGAAACAAAAAATATCGATGAAATAGTTAAATCAGTAGTTGTAGATGATAAAGAAGGAAAAATTGATATAAATATTTCTAGAAGTGGACGGTTTCAGGAAATCATACCACAAAGGGAAAAGGATAAAAAGAATTTGTTAGAAAATAAACTGAAAGCTATAGAACTGTTTAGAAAAACCAAAATTGATCGTAAAAAGAAGGCTAGTAAACGAAAACTTCCTGTACCTAAAGAAAAAGCTGCGCTTTCGGAAAGTGATAGTGATTAGGATTGTATGGTTGAGTGATTTAGTAAATATAGTTTTATTAAAAGGAAAAAACACTTTCAAAATAATGAATTTATTGGTTGCATTTAACTCATACAATGGGTACAATACATGTAACAAACAATGTAGGACATAGCTTGAAATAGCTATATTAAAAGTAAAGTAGCGGCCTGTTACAATACTACTGCTGGGAATAGACCTCTCTCCGTTTCGGGAGAGAAGGGTTGGAGCTAAGACCTACCACGCTGCTCCAATGCGGATTGGTAGGTTACATATATCTCCAGAATTCTCTAGAGATATGCAGGTTTCCTCACGATGTTGTCCTTCACCGATAAGCGTTTGATAAATTGCAATTATCAATTAGACACATGAGTTTTAATAGGAAAACTTATTGGTGCCTGCCCGGGTTTGAACTCGTGTTCCCCTTGAAAGAGTCGCACGGTCTCACCGCTGGGCTATCACAGCTCCAGCTATATTACCTGATTGTAATTAAACAATGGAAAATTAAAGAATTCTTTAAAAAAAAATTAGCAACTGTATCTTGTAAAATGGGTTTTGAATACTCAAAATACTATTTATGCCCCAGATAAAGTGCAAAATTAGTAAATATATGATGTGTAGTCAATGACGCCATCACGTCTACATACATCTTCAAGAGTGGAATAAAATCAAATCGTAGTTTTATCAGACGCAAAACGATGTATGCTCACCCGAAACATGAAAACGTGCAAACCTCAATTTTTAACAATTCGAAATAATCAATATTTTTTTTTAGCAATCGAATAGCATGTTTTAGCTTTAAAGTTCTGCCAATTTTCACAATTATCATTAAAATTTACATGGAATCGGAGGCCCTAAGCGTGAACTGCAGGCCTGCCATGAACTCTTATTGAGACTCAATTAAAGATGAAACGACGACCGCGAACCGCTTTCATTTCGTACCATAAAGTGTGAATTGCAATGGGGTCTTAATATTTGAAAAGGATAACATTATATGAACTGTAGATAACTCTTGTCTCTTTTACTCACATGTTCACGACTTCCGAACGCTCATTCGGCATCGACTTAAAGTGTCTTTAAGACGTCATGGTGTGAAAAAGCAAAACAATTTCGTTTAAGTCTTCAATTGAGTCGAGATAAGAGTTAATGGTAGGCCTGCTGATCTGTCGTTTGGATCGGGAAGCTATCCTTCCTAAAGATAAATGATTAAATTAAGTCACTTAATTTAGATGATCTTATCTTTTCTTATCTAATTTTGGGGACACCTGCCGGTACAGGACGGGTGGTCAGCTCCGATACTGGACTATTCCACCCAATTCCCCTTGTTGGGACAAGGGTTTCACTGTTGTCCCGACAGTGTCACCTGCTCTAGCCTACCTGTTGCTTTTACAAACCTTATAATATCTCTTAAGGAGATATTTTTTAGGTCATCAGCTTCAATTTCGTCCTTACCTAATATCTCCCATCTTACCAGCGAGTACGTGGGGCACTCAGCTATAAGGTGGAGACTCGTTTCTTCTTCTCCACACTCTGGGCACGCTGAATATTCTTTTATTCTCATTATTGACAAGTGTCTGTTTAACCGGCAGTGCCCAGTAGTTATGCCTGTTATAATTGCCACATTTCTCCTGTTGTGAGACATTAGCTGTTTTGTTTTCTTTGTGTCGAAAGATTTGAGAAACAGCTTTGATTGTCGAAATGTTGTGTTTCTTCATCTAGTGCTCGATTCTATTCCTATTAATTTAGATGATACTGGCTGGCTTTTAACAGACTTGGCTTGGTGCAAGGATTAAGGGATAACTGAAACTAAATATACGAGTTTCATCTTCCTTCTCATTATTTATTGTGTCACAATGCTTACGCCTGCCTTTGCCTCACCGACTAGTAATCTCTATGTTAATCTGACATGAAAAAGAGAGACACATAATAAGTCTCATATGCTTTCTCTTTATTGTTGATAGACACAATTCATGTCGGCTCCCAACTCTTAGTCTATCTCTATGCGTTGGCCAGGTGGATAATCCCAGAATCAGGCTGTTTAATTTGTATTTTTTCCATAAAGAAGGTAGATACTATTAGTGCATTTTATTACTTGATATATACCGAAATATAATTTGTATCTCATAGAGAAACCAGAAAACTTGAATGATTTCAAATTCTATATTAATCCAGACTAAATAAATGCACAATAGTTAGTACATATATTATTTTAGCTAAAACTAAATATTAAAAAAAATAATTTGTCTCGTGATGACCATAGACAACTTCATCATTAAATACAAGGACATAAAAACACGTGTGACTATAAATTTATTTTTGTTAAAAATATACAATTAATCACATTTGGTACAGCACATACTTTCAAAGCTTACATTTATAAAGTTGGCTTCATTTGTTATTGGTTCACATAATTAACAAAATACAAAGATTATATATAATACATGATAGATATGAAAAGATTTTTTGGGTACATATGGATGGCAGCTACACTATCGAAAGTACCTATAGTTATATTTCAAAGAAGCATGAAAGTTAATTTTGTACGAGCCTAGTAATATCAGAAAATGGATTCAAAAGAAACGATAGAATTATTTCCTAATTTTTCCCATTCACGTCGCTTAAACAGCATCAACAATCGATTTAACTTCTGAAAGCTATCTACAATACATTTGGTATAGGCCAACCGTTTAACTCAGACTTCGCCTGCTAGGTCTACGCCTCCAAGTTATCCCGCAGGCGAAGCCTGAGTAAAACGGTTGGCCTATAGTTTTATTGTTAAAGATAGCAAAATGGTAAAGCATAAAACCGAAAAGGTTGAGTTTATTAGTACACAGCAATGTGCGATATGGCAATAACACAAATCCTGATTTCATGTTGGAGACCATGAAGTACGAGTATATACCAACCGTTAAATTTCTACAAAAAAACATTACCAAATTAAATGTTTTTAATAAAAATTGTATACAATTTCGATACGCACGTCATACTGACGTCAAATGTAAGGTAAGAGAGTTACGTTGAAATGCCAATTTTTAGATAATACGCAATAAATTTAAAGGCTCGTGTAAATCAGTTTCGTAAACAAGTTTTCGCTGTTTGAAAATATCTTGGATAAAAATTGATACTTCATCCTTAAGACTGTTGTTCATATTATGAATACTTACAGTCGTTTCAGTGACTATATAATATCGCACAATTAAGTTTTCTCGACACAATCATATTATCTTTCAAAAAGTAAACAATATTCAAATACTATCCATACAGCAAATCATATCAACATAATCTGAAAATTTTATTAAAACCGGTCCAGCCGTTTCGGAGTCTATAAAAGACATACGAACAAACATTCATTTTTATATATAAGATAATAGAAGCAAATACACTCCGTTTGTGATGTGAAAGATTTGACTCAATTAGAAGTCAAGTAGCAGATAATAAAACCACTGTGAAGAATCATTGGGCATGTTTTTTTTTTTGGTCTGTCAACATCCAACACAAAATAATATAGTATTTATAACTTCAAATTCAATATTGCGAATGAACAAATATTTGTTAATTCTTGACTACTGGGCAATCACTAGTAAATTTTGAAACACTAACTTTTATGAAAATCATTGAAATGCATTGGTTGAGAACTGATGCCTTAATACAACATCATTTTAAAGCAAGCCTAAAAAGCTTGATGATTGAAAATAGTTATAGGCTAACCGTTTAACTTTGACTTAACCTAACGGGTTTTAAGGCGTGGAGCTAGACGAGAACAGAGACTGAGGTAGGTGCGGTCGTAGCGTCCTACCTCAGTTCCCGTTCTCGCCCTTGTACCCCGCAGGCGAAGTCTGAGTTAGACGGTTAGCATATAAACTCTTTATTCAACAATTTATTATACATCTTTTAACTACCTAGATGATTCGGTGATGGCAATATGCTAGATCTATTCAGATTGTAAAATATACACCCGTTTACACCACAAATGTTCTTACTAGAAAATAAAAAGGCGTACCCTCGACTTGTGATCATATAACTCTTATAAAAAGTATTGTTTATATACCTAAAAAATTGTATGATACTTATCGAAGTATCATGCCATCGATATGCTTATTAAAAATAAATGGCCGTAAACTTTTGGATAAAATCTTGAATGAGATATTTACGAGATGCAAATTTTTATAAGTAATTTTAAACACAAATCACATTAGTCCGAGTTCTGAAATATATCTGTACTAGGCATGAATATTTTCATAAGTCGACCTACGTCTTTTATATGTGTTAATCATAACAGGTATTAGGATTGCCTAATATATATGGTAATTATTTCACTGAAGTCGATAAGTCTTTTATATCGCACATACATACAACCTTGTGAATATTTAATAACTGTCTTAAATGTACACTAAACGTAAACCTATTTATTCCTGCCGTGAAAAGTGTGCGTTTTTGACTTGTTAAGTTATTCACACCTGGTACGGATATATAAACATATTCTATGATATAGAAAATAAGCCTAAAAAGGCAACTTATACAGCATTGTACCGATCGGTTTTTAAATATAAAGATAAACACGATTTATAGAGATCAACGACCGGACCCTGTTACGATACACTAGAACAAAAATAACCTTGACTTAAAAACTAAACGGTAAGAGCGAGGGAGAGAAAACAACAATATTATTGTTACTGCTACTTTTTTTAAACAAACGAGCCGGTCAGTTAACCATTATAACCAAAACCAGAACAATAAAATTACATTTATTTTCTTTGAAAATACATTATGTTTAAAAACAATATTTAAGAAGATTGAATATGCCAAAGTTATCTATTACGTATATGATCAGTGGATTCATAGAACGAGGCGTTACTTCGCGGAGATAATACAAAAGTAATAATTAAATTATTTTGCTATAATCCGCGATACAGTAAATAGAAAATATATATAGTGCTAAATGTATAGTGGACTATCCGTTTTTTTCATACCTGTTTTGCGATTTTGTAGTGGAGTCTATCTCCTGATGATGCTTCGGTTGCGGGGCGAAACAATTGTTGAGTTTGTAATAGTGAACTTGTGTAATGCTTGTGTATTGTGGTGGCAGTGGTGGAGGTTTGTGCATGTGTTTTTAACGAATCCTGCATGTAACGTATATATGTGGGTATGAAAAAACGGATAGTTCACTATACATTTAGCACTATACATATTTTCTATTTACTGTATCGCGGATTATAGCAAAATAATTTTATTATTGATTTTGGATTCATTTAATAGACTATCGTCAACATCAACTTGCTAAGTATCATTGAATATGATTTCCTTCTAGAAAAATCCACAAATCACTTGTATTATGTCTAGATAAAGCGATACTTCACAATCATATTCTATCTAGACATCAATAAAATATATCCGCTTTATTAAAAACATTCACACGTAGCGAATCTCACGGCTGTACCAATGCAAATCCTTACACTAAACTACACTAATCAACTTTGACTACACTATATATTTTCCTGACGAACCAAAAGCAGGCCATGAAACCTATGGTGCCAGTGAGTAGGAAAAACAAGAATACCATGATGAACGTGTAGCCAAAGTAGAGGAAGGTCGAGGCGGCGTCGTCGATATTCAATTTGGCCACGAAGTAGTGACAGCAGTATATGAAGAGGTAGCCGGCCGTGGAACCGGAGCTGAGGAAGGCGCGCCACCACCAGTGGTAGTCCTCGGCGCACAGATGGAAGTAGCAGAGCAGGATCGTGGTCTCCGAACAGGTGATGACGAGGATCACGAACACGAGGAAAAGGAAACCGAACATGTAGTACATCTGTAATTTATAGAATTAGGCGTTACTTTGCGGAGATCCATAATACAAAAGTAATAATAAAATTATTTTGCTATAATCCGCGATACAGTAAATAGAAAATATGTATAGTGTTTAATGTATAGTGAACTATCAGTATTTTCATACCCGATACGTGCAGGATTCGTAAAAACACATGCACAAACCTCCACCACTTCCACCACAATACACAAGCACTACACAGGTTCACTATCACAAACAATTGTTTAGGAGCAGAGGTCGTAAAGCAAGAAGATGGGAGGATGATTTGAAAATAACTTTGGGTCCTCTTTGGCCAAGAGTGACAAGAGACCGAAAACAATGGAAAGACCTGGAGGAGGCCTTTGCTGCAAGGCACACCGAGCAGCGTGATATCCTATAGAATTTTTAAAATTGTTAACTGAAATTACGTTACGCTGTTACTCGGATTTAAGGCTTTATTATTATTATTATTATTATATTATTATTAATGAAAATATCTTTTTAAAAAGACTTTCACTTGCCGCCATATCATAACTCACCATGATACAAAATTTTGCTCATTTTTTTTACTATGTTGACTTTATTTAGTTTAAAAATAATAAGATACACTTATCTTTCATACGAATTGTCAACCTTTAAATTCTGTTGTTGTTCTATTCTAGTTTATTAATCATATAGTTTGACTCCATCGGCTATGTTTAGTTTAAATAATGTAATCCTAAGTGGCTTAAGTTAAAATTTTTATATTTAGGGTTATATAGTCATAGTAGAGTAGCGTTTGGAAAATTTCGCAAGATCTTTTCATCCAATATTCCTCAGTATCTGAATAGTCTTCGAACAGTGCGTGTTCCCGGTGATGATATATGGCTCTGAATTTTAATGGCTAACTATGGACCTCATAAAGCTCAGAGTCGCTCCAAGGCCAAGAAGAGAGCTATGCTCGGTGTGCGTCTACGTGATCAAATGAGAAATGAAGATAAATAGAACCAAAGTGACGGACGTAACTCAACAGGTTGCTAAGCTGAAGTGGCAATGGGCGAGGCACATAGTTCGAAGAACCTATGAACGTTGGGGTCTCAAGGTGCTAGAGTAGCGACCCCGCACCGGAAAACGTAGATCCCCTAGGTGGACAGATGACCTTGAAAATGTCCCGGGGAGCCGCTGGATCTAGGTGGCACAAGATCGTGTAGCGTGGAAGTAGTTGGCGTCTCCGTTTCTGGAGCTAAGACCTACCACACTGCTCCAATGCGGATTGGTAGGTTACACATATCTCTAGAATTCTCTAGAAATATTCAGATTTATTAACGATGGTTTCCTTCACCGAAAAGCGTGTGATAAATTGTAATTGTAAATTGATAATGTAATATAATGTAATGTAATAATAAAAATCGTCTAATTAGACACATGAGTTTTTTAATAGAAAAACTCATCGGTGCCTGCCCGGGTTTGAACTCGTGTTCCCCTCGAAAGAGGCGCACGGTCTCACCGCTGGGCTATCCAAGCCCCATATGGGTTTGAAACTAGTCGGGCTCATCAGACAATAAGACGTGAGTATAGCCGGTCTCTAAACATTCATTAATAATAATGGATTTTTTACAAATAACTACCTCACTGGACCATAGCGAGTTGAGTATAAAGAAGAGCTGAATAAAGATGCATCCGAAAGGCAGCACACCGCCCATCACGATGCCAGGCACGGGCTGCGTGTACAGCGACTGCTCGGGGATCTGCCGCGGGATCTGGTTCGTGCGTACGGGGTGCTCCAGAATCTACAATACACAAATTTTAAATCCATATTGTTAAAGAGTGTTCAGAAGTGAGTATTAATTAATCCTCAATCAATAATTCAACATGTACTTCCTTATTCGTAATTAATACAATAATACAAAACACGCGTCATATCACACAAAATGGCGCCTCCTTATTCTATGGCAACCACTAGTCTGAACGTTGCGCCGTTCTGCGGCATACTAGAACATCTGCGGCTATGTTCGTTATACATCGGCTGCACTCGGTACACGCACGACAGCGGCGACCTCTTGTAATTACCCCTTACAATATCTATACTTATTGACTGGCCCGTTGGCGCAGTGGGTAGTGATCCTGCCTTCAGCTCCGCAGATCGCGGGTTCTATTCCCGCCGAGTGCCAACATTTTCTATAAAAAAATTGTTGGTTGTTCGAGCCTGGGTGTATATTTGTATTTTAGTATGTATTTAAAATTATATACGTATTATATTTACCAGTTGGCCGTCACCCATAACACAAGTATTAAGTTACTTTGGGGACGGACGACCGTGTGTGTAAGTGACCCATGTATCTATTATCTATACTTATTACAAAACACAAGTTCCAAAAAGTTGTAATCGATTCTCTCAAAATATACTGAACTGATTTTAGTACGGTTTTCACCCAAAGATAGTGAAATACTTCCGGATGGTTTAGGTAAATCGGCATTATGTAAATTGGGTTGAAGAGATCGAGCAGTTGTTAAAAAACTTGCTTGCTGGGACCTTTGGCCGCGTGCGCTGTGTAAACCAGCAGAGATACGCTAAAGTAATGTACAAGAGAATTGTAGATCTATAAAAATAGTACAAAAAAGTCCGCGACAGCATGTTTCTATCTCTCACGGTTAACTCACGATAACTATTTTTATGTTCAAAATTTCTAAAATTCGGGAAAGTTTCGTAAATCACCGAATTTCACGCGGGCGAAGCCGTTGTTGGCACAGCTAGTATAATATAAAACAAAGTCCCTAAAAGTTGTACTTATTCTCCTTGAGGAAGGTTTAGGTGCATAGTACATTAAAATAAAATTTCTTCGGGGTCGGGATTAACCCAGTATTTCTGTAATCTCTAATAACAAAAAATGTTTCCAATATTCGCCGTTTTACCCTTATAACATTATTCCGTATGACGTAATGCTGTGAAAATAAGCAAAATAATCAATTTGTGCTGTTTACAAATCAATATATTATTTCTGACAGTGTATGCAGCGGAATTTAGTCTACCTACGAGACCTGATATACAGATGTCCTATTGCTGTATATCCTCTAAATTAACTGTTGAAAAAGGTAGTAGAATATTCTACCTATAGTGTTTCTTTATTAATTTCTCGATTTATGTCAGATTTTATAACTTTTGGTAATTTGAATTTCAGACACGTTTTCGTTCTATTTAAATGTAAAACTGATAAGCAGTTGATTGAGATAAGGCACTGTTGACATGGTCATAGTTATATTTATCTTAATTAATCTTCTTATAAATAGAAAATGAATATTTGTCTGTATATCCTTTATAGAGTACGATACGGCTGGCCCGATTTTAATGAAATTTTCAGCGAATCTTTAAAATGACCCAGTTGATGATCCTATAAGTTTGGTGGCGATCGGAGAATTTTTTTAAACTGTTGAGTTCTGGTTTGGGAGCAATTCAAAACTAGACTGAGCCACAACGACTAGTTTAAAGTTTTAGCTAAAATAAAATAGGTTAACCATGTCAAGCATATTCAGGTAAAAACAATTTTAATTGATCATGAACAACAAATTTGCTTTCAAACAATAAAAAAAATGTAACTGAATAACATACCCGTTTCCTAAATCCGAAGTAAGCGCCGATGAAGGTGAGAGGAACAGATACTCCAAACCAGAGAGCCAGCAGCGCCACCAGGGTTGAGAACGGCACCGAGGCTGACGAGCCCTTACCCCACAGTATCAGGTTCATTATGAAGAACAGCGAGAACACAACCCTGGAGGTATGATAAAGAGTGTTAATCTAGCGACATCTAGTTAACGATTTTGAATCTGCTACACTTTAAAATAATAATTAAATACATCCACCGCCGTGTGGTATCCGGCTAAGTAGAATAGGCCACCCTCATTTGTTACCGAGGTGTCGTAAAATATAGTACCCGGCAATAAATAACGCACATCGAGGCTTAGAGAGAGAAAATTGGCTAGATTATGCTTGATAGAGCATTGTCTCTGTCGCACAGACTGACGAAGACACCGTGTGACAGTGACAGCGCTCTACGAAATCGAACTGGCCAGTTGTTTCGTTCTATACATCGATGTGCATTATTTAATACCGGGTACTATACGACTGAGGTAAGTTGACGTCAGGCAAGCGACCGATCGTAAAATACATAGCCAAATCATGTGACAACAGTTTGTAACATGTTGTGCCGACCCCACTTAGAGTGGAATAAGGGCAGGAAGATGATGTGGAATTAAATATATCCACCAATGCAACATGTATAAAGTTTTGTCTGCGTATTTTTTTTACTTTCAAGGCTAAACTGAAAATATATTAATTAAATTTGGTACGACTGAAGCTTATATAGCTAACATATAAGTCCGACCGCAATATAGATAAATAATGCCGATTTTGTCTCAAATATTTGAACTGAAATGTGCCACATAACAAAGATCAATCAGGCAATGGAGTGAGATATGCTTGGAGTAATAAAGAGAGACAGATCTACATCATTTGTTTTCTCTTTGTTGTCCACGGACACATTTTAGGCTGGCTACAATACTCTCGTATAATAAATAAATAACTCTATGGAAATAATGAACATATGTGTTTACATACCCCGGACACACCATAGATGTAAGTAGGATATTGCTTTTCCACCTTCTGCCGCCGAAACTCTTGTAGACACGCGCACTAACGTAGCCAGCTGCTGCTCCCAGCAACACCCAGGCCACCAGGGCGCAGGTCATCAAAGCACCACGGTTGGCCGGGGACAGGAAGCCAAGGCAAGCGAACGCTAGAGTTACTAGCGTCATTCCAAATACCTAACACAATGAAAAGTAACTACTTTTTACTTAATAATAATAGATAAATACCGCCACACTGTACCAATATAATGTTATACGAAACATAACCTTGACCTACAAACTAAATAGTAAGGTGCGAGTGAGATAAAACAACAAAGTTAATGTCTTCTCCTGTTTTTTTTTTAATATAATTAATTTGACCTACACGGGGCTCGCGCATGCGCGTTCCTCTACTTCAGTGAAACATTTTTAACAAAGCGGTTAATAATTGTTGAATGAATATATTTTGCTTTCCATAAGACGAGATCGTCAGGCGCTTGCCATATCTTATTAAAAAAAAAATTGACTGGAGACTGAGGCAAGCGAAGGCAGGAGTTACTAGCGTCATTCCGAATACCTAACATGATGAAAAGTAATTGCTTGTTACTATCCCATAGCTGGACATAGGAAACCTTTCTGTTTTTCGAGAGAATAATAAAAAATAAATGCCGCTACACTGTACCAATATAATGTAATACGAAACATAACCTTGACCTAAAAACTAAATACTAAGGTGCGAGTGAGACAAAACAACAAAGTTATTGTCTTCTCCTGTTTTTTTAATAAAATTAATTTGACCTATAAACTAAATAGTACTGGTGCTAGTGCAATAGCAAGAACGTAATTGTCTTCTCCTGTATTTGTAAATGATTAATTCGACCTCGTGCATGCGCGTTCCTCCAGATCAGTGAAACATTATTAACAAAGCAGGTAATACTAGTTGAATGAATATATATTTTTATATTAAACAATATTTGATAAAATTGAATTATGCCAAATTTATCTTATACATTGTGATCAGTGAATTAATTTAATGTCGTATCACAGAAATTATAACAGAACTAAAAAACAAAAGTAATAATAAAATTATTTTGCTATAATCCGCGATACAGTAAATAGAAAAAATATATATAGTGCTAAATGTACATATCTACTTTGCTATAATCCGCGTGGGTTAAGCGAATGCATGCAAAGCTAATGTGTATAAAGCAGCCAAAATTCACGTACCTTACAGGACAAGTCATTACATGTACACAAGCAGCACACACAACCACCACCAAAATGTCGAAGATCGTTTCGCCCCGAAACCGAAGCATCATCAGGAGGATAGGCTCCACGACAAAATCGTAATACGATTTTACGACGCACGTGTAAGGTATGTGAATTTTGCCTGCTTCATACACATTAGCTTTGAATTCGGATTAACCCGCGCGAATTATAACAAAGTAGTTCTGTTAATGGAATGAATTTCTGTTATATGGAATTCCGCAAAGTAAAGTAAAAATCATTCAATGTCATATTGTCGGTACAACTCTATTTATTGTACACGCCGTGTGGTATCCGCCAGAATAGAACAGACGACCCTCCGTTCTTACCGAGGTGTCGTAAGAGACGACTAAGGTATGTGCCGTGCGGTATCCGGCTGCATAGAATAGACCACCCTCATTTCTTACCGAGGTGTCGTAAAAGGCGACTAAGGCAAGTTGACGTCAGGCAGGCGGCCGGTCGTAAAATACGTAACCAAATCATGTGACAGCATGTTTGTAACATGTTGTGCCGACCCCACTTAGAGCGCGATAAGGGCAGGAGAATGATGATCTCTATTTATTGTACATTACCTGTGCTCCTGAACCAAGGAACACGGCAAGCAGCATACCGCGACGCGGCGGCCTGAATACATCTCCGTGGACCAGTTTCCAACCAAACTCCTCCTGGAATTATATTACATACAATTACTGTTTTACAACAAAATTAACGCGCGCGACGCGGCGCGACCGGCCGGAGCAACGACCTTTATGCATCCCATTGTCGACGCGAGCGCCAATAGTTAGTAATGTTTCGCATACGATAAAGACAGGATGCGCGTGCGACTGTAGACGACTTTATTGTATAACGTACACGCGTAATTATGCGTTTTGGGTGTGGTTTTCAGATTTAGTGACGCGTTTAATCAGTGAAGAGAAGAAGAGAACACGCGACCGTCCGCGGTTTTAGTGCGCGTTGGGATTACTGTTCCCCGATATAGGGACGATTCAATAACGTGTGACCTTACGAAGGTTGTGTACACACTGGGTGTTATTCGTGTTATTTAACCGATATAGTGAAGTGTATACTCCGGGAGAAACAGACATTACGTGTCCGTGGAAGACTGCTGAGGCGAGCCAACCGCGGACTGCATACAGCTGACGGCCGCTAATATAAGGTAGGTTGAGACGCCGAGATGACGGGCCCAGGTCTCGGAGGTTGTTTCATCCGCCCGCACGTTTGTGCGGAACAATTACATATACACCAAAAATAATGATTACTGCAGACATTAGCTGTGTGTGCGGTTTCGCGCGCGTGGAATATCAATGTATTTAATATAAATTTTGACCATGAAAGTAATAATTGTGAGTGACCACAAGAGACAGAGACATGCTGTCGGGGACTTTTTTTAGATCTACAATTGTTTAGTACATTACTAAAACTCCGAGGGCGTATTTTTAATGCGTCACCTTTTTAACACAATTTACTATTAAACTCAACCTTCTAGAAGACCTGCACTACGTTTTAGTAAAACACGTATAAAATACGTTCAGTAGATTTTGATTAAATCGATCACTTACAGATAGACAGCTTTTGAGGGCTTTGTCTTATAATAAGTACAAGCTGTGCCAACAACGGCTTCGCCCACGTGGAATTCAGTGATTTACAAAAGATTTCCCGAATTTTCGAAATTTTGAACATAAAAGTAGTTATTGTGAATTAACCGTGAGAGATAGAGACATGCTACCGCGGACTTTTTGTAGTATTTTTATAGTATTTTCTTTTTGTAGTATTTTCTACCATTCTCTAGTCATTACTTTAGCGTATTATATAATATAATTATATGTATTATAAAGGAGATAGACTCCACGACAAAATCGCAAAGCTTTGCGATTTTGTCGTGCAGTCTATCTCCTGATGATGCTTCGGTTGCGGGGCGAAGCGATTGTTGAGTTTGTGATAGTGAACGTGTGTAGTACTTGTGTATTGTGGTGGAAGTGGTGAAGGTTTGTGCATGTGTTTTTACGAATCCTGCACGTATCGGGTATGAAAATACGGATAATCCACTATACATTTAACACTATATATATTGTCTATTTGCTGTATCGCGGATTATAGCAAAATAATTTTATTATTACTTTTGTATTATGGATCTCCGCAAAGTAACGCCTAATTCTATAAATTATTTATAATTTAGCGTATTGCTGGTTTACGCAGCGCACGCGACTAAAGCTCCCAGCAATCAAGTATTTTAACAACTGCGCGATCTCTTCAACACAATTAACATAATACCGATATGTACTATTTACCTAAACCATCCGGAAGTATTGCACAATCTTGTGATGAAAGCCGTAATAAATCTATGATGTCTATAACGTACATACATAATTTCTCGTATATATCGTACGCTTAGTATTGACCTAATTCAAAATTATGTTTATTTGAGTTGGTTACATTTTAATAATAATTTCAATGCCATCTATGACATCCCGCTATGAACTAACAAGTTTTGGTTTTTTTAAATACTCACGAGTTTTGTAGGCTCTACGCTATGCTTTATTGCAATTTGTCAAAAAATAACTTTCGAATAAATTATATAATGATACTGCGACTTCTTTCGCGCCAACTCTAGCGTTTAAGTAGGTATCCTCAGTAGGTACCCTCTCCCTAATGGGAGAGAAAGAAGCGGAGGAACGGGCAAGAAAGACCAAAAATTAGACACCGGCTACGGTGAAGCAATGCCGAAAGGTGGTCCCGCATTAGAAGGGAGATGAAATGAAGAGGGCTTTTATTCCGTGGGAGTCGGACACCCTGCTGTGGAAAATCCGCAGGAAGTCCTTAAAGGATCTCCCCTCCTCTAGGAAAAAAAGTACCCTCATTAATTCAAAATCTGCTTAAGTACCCTTTAGTTATTCAAAATGTGTTTTTACACGGTCCACAACAGAAAAGCGGTTTTTAAGTGATATATGTGTACCCCGATAAGCTAGCTTTAATTGTGTTACTTGTACATATCTTCAACAAACTTACTGCAAACAAAGTAGCCGATACAGTATGTGTGTGTATATACAATAGAATTATATATACATATACACCCTCTCATACATACATACCCCCTATACATACTAATACATACATACATATATTACATAAATACATACATACTTTTCAAACTCATTAACACACAGAGAGGTACTCTTTACAGACTTGTAGATTATTTTTGTTTTCTTTCTTTTTTTTTCTTTATTGTACTAATCATAATATTATATTTACGTTTCATTTATTAAAACAAATAGTTATCAAATCACATGTCATTCGGTGTCTGTCGCTGTATGCCGAAATACAGTTTTAACTAGTTCGGCTACAGATGGCCATATTGTAAGTTAAGTCCTATTTGTGCTATGTAAGAAATAAATAAATAAAATAAATATAAATAAATACAATAAATGGGTATTAATATTACCTGTGCATCTTCACCACATTCCATTTGATTGTATCTAGCAATATCTTTATGTAGAGTCCTCAACAATATCATCGCAACCATCCCGCTAAGGAAAAGTACTATCACGAGTGAATTTAATATGGAGAACCACTGGATATTAGTCTGCTGCATGGACTCCAGAATGTAGTCCCATCTTGACGACCATTTGATGGTGTTATTCTTGATATAAGTGACACGGTATGTGTATATTATATTAAATTCGTCTTTATTAGACAAATTAGTAGGAATTATTAGCGGATTGTTTCGTACGTTGCAGTCAATATTAGCCTTGTTTTGATGTTTAATGCTGGCTGGTTTGACCTGAAAATTATAAGGAAATAAAGTTTAAGCCACAACACCTGCATCTAACGGTGGATCAAACCATAGATCCCTTGACTATTTTTGGAACTAAAATTTTTCGCATCTTATTGGGGCCGGTATAACATGTTTTAAATATGCTGTCACATGTTTCGCTTTTTAAAAGTTTATAATTTAAAAGTTATAAGAATGACTTCAGAATCAGAATATTTTTCTCATTTTATTCCATTTGACACAGTATCAACCAACCATTTATTGGTGTGTAAAATTGATCTCTATATTTAAAGTAAATGATAGCTAGTATATTCTGCTATGTATTCGTATGAACTTCGATATTTAGGCATTTACAGTCTTTATTACTCATTAGATATCCTAATTAATATTATAAACAATTATCTTACCTTAGCAGATATGATACGGCCACCGTTGTCTCCAACACCTACATCCCATTCCTCTTCTCTTCCACTATGGTAGGTGATTTCCAGATCAACATGATTGAACAAGTAGTAAGTGTTTATTGGGCTCGATGCTGGGTTTACAATGGGTGTACAAGTATCCTGAATATGAAAATAACAACATCCATTTTGACATAAAAAAGGTTCAGGTTAATTAGTTAATATATGGATATCGGCTATACTCACGTCTATTACTACGTTTATCGGATTAGCCCGACTAGTTTTGAACCCGTCAGGGGTACTTATTCATGAGCTCTTTACACGACGTTATCGCGGCGGGAACGAAACTACGGGTTCGTAACTAGTCGGGCTTATCCGAGTATAGCCGGTATCTATATATTAACTATGAATACTACTCACAATAGTATAAATTAAATAAAAAGGGTGTTAATTATAGAACAACATAGAGATCTATATTGTAATCTATTAAAAATGATGTAGTTTCCACTCTTCTTTGTTCTTTTATAAGATCTTTATAATAAAAATATTGCCATCATTATCCATATATATAGAGCTAATTTCAGAGTCATTCACAACACAATACCAACATATAATAATATATGAAAGCTGAATCTTAAATTATATATTTTTTTAATTTATATAACAATTGCAAAAAAAAACAATATTGTAAATTGCTAAGAACATGGACCATTAAAATTCAAAATAATTAAAGAATATTTTGTCAAGTTATATATAGCCAAACAAGAAATTCTTAAGGCATTTAGTTTTAGAAATCTACATGCGCAAGATTGAAATCAATCATCAGGGCAATTCCCTGGTAGGTTTAGTTGTTCATATCTGGCTCTAAATAAAGTTGGCACAACTTGTTTTCTCATCCATTCTCTCCTATCATTCATCAAATCTGGCTCTACTATTTTTATATGCATTTAATACTTCACACAATCTAACCATCTCTTTTTAGGTCTCCCTCCAGTCACATATCCATCAACATTAATATTTAATATATTAACAATGTTATTACAAACATAATACATTGATCTATCATCATATATAAATCAATATAAACAATTAATTTATTTGACTAAAACCATGCCGAAAACCAATGCCGTGTGGCATCCGGCTGAATATAATAGACCCGCCACGTGGTATCCGGTTGAGTAGAATAGACCACCTTTGTTTCTTAACTAGGTGTCGTAAAATACGACTAAGGTAAGTTGACGTCAGGCAGGCGGCCGAATAGCCGAATCATGAGACAACATACTTATAACATGTTGTAACGACCCCATTTAGAGTGGTATGTGGCAGTACTTCAACATAATGTATTACTTATTGATAAATCAAAAATTAAATTCTCTGAAGTCCAATACATATTATCATAAACATCATTGTTCACTTTATTATTTAGAACATAGTTACTGATAACATTAATGCTGATAACTATTGCTGCTATTCAGTTAAAATAGCAAATTAATATTGGAAATAATATTAATAGAACTGGGTTATGAATATACTATACTAAAAATACTAAAAATGCTAAATGGAATAAGTAAAAGTAATCTATCAAAAGTTTGTGAATATGGCTGATATGTATAATATAATATTTCCTTCTTGTACCATTTTTAACAATGGTTTACAATAATATATATTACATACTTAGTATAAAAGGAAATGAATTAAAAAGTTGTTTAGTAGTAAATTACAATAAACATTTTGTAACTACAGCCTAAAGTGTTTACTTGGCTACGCCACAAGATAATAGGTAGCACAAGGTAGTATATATATTTGAATAGAATATGAACCACAGATTTTAGTAAATAATTACTCTTTATTTTGTATATAATAGGTCATTGAAAATATTGTCAAGATTCCATAACTTTGCAATACATATATGAAAACTATTATGTCTACATGACAAGACATGATGAAACAGTCAGATCATCAAAATCATGTTGTAAAGTGAAAAGTGATACAAAAATTGATTGTTCATGGATAGATATACCTCATTTACTATTCCAGATTTGACCTGCCAATATTCACAAGCTTTTGCCTCTTAAATATGTGAGCTAAAAAATAATACTCACTAAATCTTTTCTAACTTGGCAACCCATCGGAAATCCTGTGCTGCAGTATGTTTTTTCTCCCTCTTTTACCAAATAGCACCATGTAACTGGCATGTTGTCCAGAATCCAATGATGTTGGTAATAAAGTGCCATTCCCATTTTTAGGAGATTTATCTTCTTCTGAGATTCAGGATCTGATGCCTTGTAAGTTTTTGTGCACACTTCCTTGCAACCCTCATTGTGAAGAAAGCTTAGCTTGTATGGACTTGGCCTTATCCTTTCACCGAAGACAACTTGACCAAGATTCTCAACTGGTGAATCAGTTTCATCAGATAGACAAAAGTCAAAGTGGTGATATTCAAAGGGTATAACAGATTCTTCTGTATTAAGCCTATTAACGTAGAGTGGTATTTCAGTCTAAAATAAAGACATATTTTAATGAGATTATTTTTTTTTAATGATTAATCTATATTAAATAAATAAATAAATAAATAAATATAAGGGACATTTACACACACGGTCGTCCATCCCCAAAGTAAGTAAATTAACTTGTGTTATGGGTGACGGACAACTCGTAAATATACTACATATATAGTTTTAAATACATACTTAAATACATATATACACCCAGACTCGAAGAACCAAGAAATCCTAAATAGAAAATGTTTGTTCTCGGCGGGAATCGAACCCGCGACCCACGGAGCCGAAGACAGAGTCACTGCCAACTGTGCCAACGGGCCAGTCGGCAGTTGATATTGATTGGATAAATAAAAAGAAACAATATCTGTCAAATATAATTAGAATGTTTTATTCATTGAACTAACCATAATTACTTTTCTTTTGTGGGTTGGAGAGTATAATAGTAAAATCACATTACAGTAAAATTATTAATTTCAGGAAATAATTTAATGCATAAGTTAATCCATAAACTTTAGATGAGTTATAAATTCATTGAAACCGCCTTGGCATGCTGTTCTAGTTGCATATCATATAAGAACATACATACAAAAACTTGTATTTATGTTTTGTTATTTTTAAACAAGCAATATTACAAAAGTTTTATTTGCATATCTTTTATTACTTTAAACAATAATAGTATATCATGATGTAAGCATCATTTACTATACTGTACAACTTTACACAAATAACTTTAGAAAAATGTACATCAAACTCAGCTATTTATTTTACAGTTTCAGGAAATTAAATCTAAGGACTATTTATAAAGCAAAATTTATCATCGAGCGTCGTTCTTATCATGGTACTTTTAATCATCTGTAGTAATTATGATAACTTTTCTCTAAAAAATAATGAAATAAATTTATGACAGCCATTTCTTCAGCTACAATTAATAGGAGTAACGTAAGAACTTACTTTACACGACTTTCCATTGTCCTCACCAGCTTTGCAATAATTTACAGGCGCTAAACCGGGTAAATAAAAAGCCCTAATGGGTGTCAAAAGCAGAAATGCGCTAACCACATACAAGGAGAGACCCATGATGTGTTGTACTTTTTATGTCTGTTATGGCAATTTTCTACACGAAAACTATCATAAAATGTACACATGTAAAGAAGAAGTCGACATAATCCTGTATTAGAGAATTAAAACACCAATACCGGGAAATTTGCCCGGTTTTACTATAAATTACAATAGATCTACTGACCGTCACAATTGCGAATTAGATCGAAAACGTCATCACCATTTGACAGATTATACATCTTTGCCTGTGTTCCGAATTGAACGCACCTATGTTTACCAAACATAAAAAATTAAAAATTCAGATAATAACTTTTGAATTACAAACCACAATAACAATTTATTTTGAAGAAAACGTTAACAAGTAGTTAACAATATACTCAGCTGGCTATCAATGTTAAAATAGCATTGAACAATTTTGAATTTAATTATTTTTTATATGTGTTGTAATGATAGAGTTATTATACTGGTGTAGGAGAGCTATAGGCAGGCCTTTAGGTGAGAATGTTGCAACAAATAGTAAGAGAGGACAAGGAGTCTTTTTCCTGCGCTTTATTTAAGATTATTTATTCATCTAGCTTTATTAATATCGACACTTGGGCTTCAGATAGCCTTTCTTGATTCGTGATGTGGTATTGATATGATAAGTTACGGCATGAGAAACCATAAAGCCGGGTTATTTTTTATTTTTTTGGGGAGAACAGAAATTTCCCATGTTTAAGTCAAGGTTAACGCAAGTCCTTCCCCTATCGTAAACTTCAAACTTCATATTAATAATTTTAAGTTCATATTTTATATCAATGTTTTGTAAATTCATTCATAATTTTATGATTTTAAATTTATGTTTCAAATCTGTGATTTTTTTTGCATTTTGATGTAATTGATCTAATTCGCTATTATCAAAGGCTATATATAATCTTTGCTCAAAGAGTTATTTTCTATTAACAATTTGGATGATAGTCATGATGAAAGATATAGGTACTGAAACACTTGTTCTCTAAAGTAATCGTTTTAATAAAATATTTACAAAAACGTTTCCAAATTTTAGTTAGTTATAATCTTAATTAGAGTTGAAAGAATAGTTATACTTAAATAGTTTTCAATTATGTCTAGAATGGCGGCCGATGACTTCGCAATGAGTTTTTTTGTGCATCAACAAGGTAAGCAGTATCGTTATGGAGTGACAGACCGCGGGCGAAGGCGGATATAAGGCCCAATGAAGCGGCCGGCTTATCTGCTGGAACCATGTGACCTGCACCTCGCACCATTACTTCTGTTAAGTTGCCAGCTGTTTTGAAGTATCTGAAAAGTTAAAAAAATTATAGAATACTTTTTTTTAAATCTTTTAATATTTTAGGTTTGACGCCTTTTTCAGTGTTCGGTTTGAGAACGTTGTATTAAATTAAAGTCCTATTCGGTTATCATCCCACTTATGAAAAGGGCTTCTTTTCGTTCGAAAGAAAAATTGGAGCTTAAAATCATTACATTGCTCCAATACACATGTACAAATTTCTCTTATTCATTTGTACAGATATGTCCAGATTCTATTGCGATCTTTTTCTTCACCGTAAAGCGTTTAATGAATTTTAAACACCGACTTAAGTCCAAACAACTATTTTATAGGAACAAGCGCTTGTCCAGATAAAAAATTGAAAGATACACGGAAACTGATGCATCTATCTGTCACACTATGTTGTTATCTCGGTTATCTTTGCACAGATAAAAACAAAATTTACATTTAATTTATAACATTAGGCGTTAGTTTGCGGAGATCTATAAAACATAAGTAATTATAAAAGTATTATCCTATAATCCGTGATAAAGTATATAGGAAATATATATATAATGCTAAATGTAGACAATTCACATTTCTTACCCAGCTAAACTGCCGTCGTGGTACCAAGGGAGTCGTTTGGCAGCTTTGAAATCCGACGTGCCGGAAAACGTCAGGGAGTCATACGTATTCACAGACGGGTGATACGCAACGATGATGTCAAGGTGGCCACTGAAACAGGATTAAGTTTATTTTTCATTAAGCAGCGAGACAATTTATAACAAACAACTGCCAAAAATTTTGCGTAGTGGGACGGAAAAAATATCGATAATTTGTGGTGTCGATACTTTTTGTCTATACTTCTGTGAGTACGTTATTTTTTTTCGATACTACTCATGAGTGTCGATACTTTCTATTCATATCCCTACTTAAGCGAATCCCTACTTATGTATGAACTTGTCCGCGTACCAAGTCTCTACGAACGATTCAAATTCAAAATTCAAATTAAAAATATTCTTTATTCAAGTAAACTTCTAAACAAGTGAATGGTCAACTCTACTGCTGGTTCGGACGCAGGAGCCACAGGCTAATGTTCCTACTTTGTCTATTATATACATCGCTATTCCTTTTATAATTATGTATATTCTTATGCAAAAACATTAAATAACTAAAAATATACTGTGAAGCCAAAGTAAGAATACCTATTGCCTTAAACTTCTCTCACAGGAAATCACGGAGACTTAAATTGTAAATGCCACGTATGGTTTTTTTTGTAATACAAAAATTCTATCCATATCCGCATTTGCCCCATAACAATATTCTATAAGACATAATGATATGGAAGTAAGCAAAATAAACAAGTTTTGCTATTTCGACGTCGGTAAATTGTCTTATCTTTCGAACAGTAAGCCGCTGAACTAAGTTTCCCTGCAAGAGTTGTTATGTGTGTGCTCCAATGGAGTTTTGTATCCAAATGATCATTGCCAAAAATAGAGTTGCATTATTTGTTTTCCGTGGTACATTATTTATAGATTAAATTAGGTACTGAGCTTAGTTATTAATCGAAATAATGAGTGGACCTCCAAAATAAGCAAAAAAATCATGGACAGAACTTACTTATACAGCATAACTTTATAATTTTCCAATAATTCCTCTAGCCAATTTTTGCCACTTGCCATGAAGTCGGGTACCAGTTTTCTGTATACCACTCCGATTGACGTGAAATTAGTGTTGCCGACATGCAGGACGCGTCTTACGTCGTCTCTTTGGATGTAGTCGAGGTAAACGCCGTCCAAACTTATGTCGTCTTGTAAAAAGTTGTATAGATTTTTCAGTTTAGATTCCGTCATAAACAGCTGTAGTAGATAGTTATAATACTGAAATAACGGAAAAAAATATAAATATATGGGATACTTACACACACAGTCGTCCGTCCCCAAAGTAAGTAACTTAATACTTGTGTCATGGGTGACTGACAACTGGTAAATACATATATAATTTTAAATACATACTTAAATACAAATATACACCCAGGCTCGATGAACGAACATCTTGTTTATAAAAAAGGTTCGCCCTCGGCGGGAATCGAACCCGGGCGCAACGGAGCTGAAGGCAGGGTCACTACCCACATTTTTCCATCCATATTTTTTTATTATTTTGACCATATTACACATCGTGGCGATGAGATTTGATAAAAACTTAATTTAGTTGAGAACATGAAAGATAAATAACCACGTGGAAGATCCCCAAGCAGATGGTCTGGACAGCTGAAGGCCACCGGTGCTATCAATTTTCACGAGGTTGTTCATAAGAACAGCTATAAGTCTAAATTTATGATGATTTATCGCGGATTATAGCAAAATCTCCTCAAAATAACGCTTATTCTAAAAATTATTAGCCATATAGTACATATATCATTAGTAGCTGCTCCCGCGGCATCGCCTGCGTGGAAAACAGTGTCGCAAAGATTTTCGCGCGTAAATCCCGATCCTGCGGGAATTTTAGTATAAAACATAGACTACATGTTGCTCCAAAACTTTTTCTATCGTCCAGTAAAAGTCCCATAAAAAGGTATATTACTAAGATTACTAAGATTCTTCAAGAATTTCTATTTTTACGGTTTGTACGGTTTTTTCTATCATTTAGATAGTTCAGTAGATTCTGAAAAAATCGATCACTTACAGACAGATAGTATGGGAACTTTGTATTATATAATGAATGGAATCCTATTCAATTATAATTATTAAGAGTATACTTACCGCGTATGCTTTCAACATTTCTCCCGAATTTATAAACTGTACAACAGCGGTCTCGATTTGGACCATAAAATTAGCCACTTTGTCGTCTACTAGGCCAGCTTCACGCACAAAATAACTGTATCTCTGCAGTGATAGTGGATCGATGAATCCATTTCCAATAGCTAGACCCTGAGAAAAACCGTTCGTATTTTATAATATTAGACAAAATGTACTCAAAATACAAATTTCGTTATGTATTAAACTTGAAATTAAAAAAAAAACAATTTGGCGTTAAGTTCCAGTGTTTTTGAATAACATTTTAACATGCGAAATATTAAGTTCTAAGAATTCAATTAACATAAATTTTGAGGTTAAAAAAATATTATAATGATAACATTTTTAGTTATAAACAGTTTTTTTATAGATCAGTTTAATTCATGTTAATTATCATTGTATAGTTTTTTTTCACATAAAACTCAATTAAATTAATAAAAACCAAATGATTAAAAAAAATTAACTGAAGGGTATTCAATAAATCTTTTCACCTGTAAATTTATCGGTTCGTCTTGTTCTCTATTCCATAATATTTGAACACCAAGAGAGGGTATATGTTTTCCTGCATAAGACTCTCCTGCTATTGTCAAAGGTGCTTTACGAAGCTCGGGGAATAATGTCAAAAATTGTTGCAGTGCTGTGTATAGATTTTCACCGATCTATTATATAAAAATACAAACATAATTAAAGTCAATTTGGAAGTAAAAAAAGTTATTCAAGCGCTTAATTCCGAGGATATTATTATCTAATCCAGTGTTTTCAAAGTGATGGGTTTAATTCAGCACGAGTTGAGCCATTGCGCTCCGGGCATTTAAATGCAACACTACATTTTCTAATTAGGATTTGTTGATTCTTCGAGTCTGGGTGTATATATGTATTTAAGTATGTATTTAAAACTATATATGTAGTATATTTACCAGTTGTCCGTCACCCATAACACAAGTATTAAGTTACTTACTTTGGGGATGGACGACCGTGTGTGTAAATGTCCCATATATTTATATATTTATTTATTTATTTTATTTCGGTGTCAAATTCAACGAAATAAGCTAATTCATAAATAATTCCAGTGTAAATATGTGTAATTTTCGTGAATTTTTAAAATTCGTGAACAATTCATTTAGTTTATATGAAAAGTTATGTTTGTTACATAAGGGGGATAAGAATTAGAACGACTAAGGGGTAAACCACAAATAATATGTACATAATACATAAATAAATAAATAATTAGGTAAAGATTGATTACTTACGGTAGTTTGGTTTGTGGCAAAACCGCGATCGTCATCAGTAAAGCTGAACCCGGTGCCGACAGGGTTATCAATAAATAGCAGTGAGTGGTTTTTGCCCCAGGAGTATTCTATTTCTGTAAAAGTGTACCACGGGACAACATTGCTTTTATTAAAAAGAAACAAATAAAAACAGTATTCATGACGTATACCACTTATAGTTTTGCAACAATGAAAACGAATGTATAAGATAATAGCGAGGTGTGACGTCATAAACAGGGTAACCATTCTTCTTTGGTTCAAATATGAGATCCGGATATTAGTGAAATATATATATTAAATAAAGAGTTTAGCATTCGAATAGCCTAAACCTTGAAAATTTGTAAAATAAATATAATGCGACACAACCCAGAAATATTTTAATATCTTCAATTTTAATAACAAGAGTATTTACTGTAATAAGACTATGTTTACAAAAGTCCTTTATTGTATTATAAATTAAATTCAGATTTAAAATCCCCGTAAATTTTATATTATTAATGTAATTGCTCATATACATTATTAGACTATTACGAGGCTTTTTTATTTGTCTTTTTTTTCAGGTAACGAAAGACTATTACTATCAAGGATAATCTTCATAGCTTCGAGTATTGAAATAAGTGCAAAATATAAAAATACCTTCGACCTGAAAATCTTCTTTGACAACGAGAGGTCCTATTTCAGTAAAGAGACCATATAAAGATGAGGCGCCCGGGCCTCCTTGAAACCAAATGATCCAAGGGGTTTCTTCGACCGGTTTTTTTGCCACAGGGAAATACCAGAACCATAGATTTGCGTTGTACTCTTTATTTACCTGTAGAATGTGATAGTTTGATTATTAGCATTTTGCATCAAATTAGCATTAGTTTGCAGACAATTTTAGATTTAGAAAAAATTCGAAAAGTCATCAATTTTAATGGTACCAATGTACCATTAAAATTAACAGGTAAATTTTGTTAACTCTCCCAGATTAGGTTAATTAATAAATTTATTTATTTACTTTTACAAAATCCACAGCTCTTATATTAATTTACAAAATATTATTTAGTTTAACTTACAGCCAATTACGGATTTTAATTTTGCTAACAATATTATCAATATTATAATTATAATAAGGACGCCAGGGAAGTGTGTGTATGTGTGCAGAAGTGTGTGCGCATTGTTGTTGCATGTTTATGTATATTAATATATATGTATATTAGTATACGCCGAGCCGGCGAATTTTCGTCTTTTAATATGTTTAGTTTCAGTAACAATCCGTTTAAATGGAGAAAAATGTATTTTTCCATTTTAATTAATTTTTTTTAAATTTTATTACAATTAGAACCTTTATGAGGCTTTAATGATAATTTTAAAAATCCCGAATTGTTCTGGCCGTTCTCAAATTATAAAGACCCCGTTCATGTTATTATGCAGATTGTAAGATTGTAAGATTGTTAAAATATATATAAACTTACAGTTAAATATCCTGCATAGCTTTCCATTCCAGGTAGTATGTAAACAGGGTCGACATAAGCAGCTTGTCTTGCTTCTTCGAGTTTATTTTCTTCTATAAGAGGAGTTAAGAGCAAAGGTTCGCCCCCATCGAAACCAGATCGACCGCGGCCAAGCTTATAAGTTTTTTCCATGAAAGTGACTATGGGTTCTGGGGCTTCTCCGGGTGGTAATTCGGGCAAGGAATATCGGTCGGAGCTTATGACATAATGAGTACATCTAGAAAGAAGAAAAAGAAAAAAATCCTTCATAAATTTAATACTTTTTCCACGGACTTTTAAAATCTTAACAGTATATTAAAAAAATCCTCAATAATTTTCTTTGATAAAACGCGGCGACATATTGCTTATATCTAACGTCCTAGTTCTAGTGTTAATACACACAAATTTTTAATTATTTTAAGCAACGAATTTCTAGAATTATAAAAATAATACTGAGCAACTATCGTCAAATAATTTTTTTTATAAATGCTGTATTCTCCTTAACAAAATTAGTAACAACCAGCCTATACGAAATAACTCTTTCGTACCTATAGGTAACAAGTTCACAGAAAAAAGCTTGGATTCTCAACCCTAATATAATATATACCTTATTGGCTATCTTTTATCTCAAAGTGCGTAATCGTTTCATAGAGTTCGATAATAATAGTGCGGTCGATTTAGGTTGTGTAATATACGATGTAGGGTCTTTTTTTTACAAATATGACAAAATTTATACTAGATTCTACTTCATTCACATTGAAACTGCGATATTTTTACGTTTTATTAGTATAATTAAAATAAACAATAGGTCTTAAATTTAATTTAAATTTATTCATAGAACAATATGAGACGCGTGTTAATGGAGAAAATTAAAATATTTATGGGACCAAAAAGTGCCTCATACTTTTATTATATTGTGTAGTTTTAATAATGAATAACTAAAATCATGTTTCTTTAATAAGAATTCATGCAGATGGCAAAAAATATCAATGAAATTCGCGGCGAATGCGATAAAAATAAAAAGTTGTATACCGGTGTTGTACAGCGTAAAAGATTTCAACGGGTTTTGAGTAGCGTTCCCACGGTTTCACGTGGTACTCACGAATGACTTAATAAGTTTTCAGAGAACTATTTTTAAAGATTGCCATCAAATATCATAAAATCACTAATTGCAAAAACAGCCGTTACTTAAATAATTTATAGAATTATGCGTAAAGGTTGAATTGTTTCATAACTTTAGCCTTCTAATTTAAGTACCTCGATTATTGTTTGAGGTAAATTTTTTTCCTATTATAAAGTAGATTCACAATGGAAGTACTTTATTGAAGTTACAATCTAGCTATAGGGCTAATAAGCAACTTAATTTTAACCTAAGTTTATAAATTATAATATCTAAGAATATTTTAGTCTTTTTTAGTCAATGAGACACTTTGTTCTTGTGTTCTTCTTAAGTAGTATTAGTTAGAAGTAATGATGTTAAAGTGATGGTAAAACTGCGCTCAGCAAATCATCGAATTAGCTGCTACATTTAAAATTGTATTGTGTATTTACAATAGCAATAGATGTTAATTTTTAAATTATGCTATATATTCTTACTTTGTCAGATTATTTTGTAATAACTTTGGTGTTGGTAGAAATCATCCTGCAGCTAAAATAGATAATGTAGATGTGTTAGTATTTTTCTTTCTGAGCTTCAAAACCAACTTATTTTCAGAGACCCAAGTCTCTATAATCAATGACCCATTACAAAAAAATACTCACGTAAACAGGATCAGCCATTTCGCGAGCATTTTGATATGAAGAGTTAAAGACAGAAAATAAAACTTAGTAAAACAGTGTTCCTCCCCTGGGGGATGGCGGGCGAATGGAGCCTTGTATACCCGCTGCTGCTTGTCTATACTGCGCCTTGAACTTGGATTTATCTCGATCTATCTACAGGGTGTCCCGCCATTCTTATATTAACATCACAGAACCCAGTTGCTTTGGACTTTTTATTTGGCACAGGTGGTAGTGATTCTGCCTTCAGCTGCGTTGGTCGTGGATTCGATTCCAGCCAGATGCCTTTTCTAACAAAAAAATAATTTTTGGATCTTCGAATCTGGGTGTATTTATGTATTTATTAAAAATTATATAAGTATATATTTACTAGGTGCCTGTCACCCATAAAACAAGTATTATGATATTTACTTTGAGGACGGACGATATTAATTTATTTATCTACATACCATTAAAAAAAATTACCTTACTTTTTACATATCATCAAACAACTAAAGACAAGTGGTATTTTAATTACAGGCGATAACTATCATATTAAGCTACGGCAAATTACAAATGAAATTAAACTAATAAATGTCTAAATAAAAAGGGTGATATTGATAAGGATGACGATTTAAACGTTTTTTACAATTACGTGAGAAGTAATTTTGAGAATGAATTTTGAGACTCACTAATATTTTAGGTTCCTGAGTAGAATATTTTATTCCTTATACTACATACTATATGAAGAATGTGGAGCAAATAAGTTTAGATATTTACGATACGACCTTATTATTCAAAAAATCCTAAGTTTTTATATTTATAGCAATGCAGTAATTTTTATGCGGTAAAATATTTCGAATTTATTTTAATGAATGAATGAATTTATTTTTTAATAAGGATTTATTTTTGCCTAAACTAGTGGATGTGGATCATTTGGTAAATTGCCCCCAAAAAAATTATGGCAACCTCCAAGCATCACAAAATCCTATCGTTTAAAGAGTCGTTGAAGAGACTTACATACAATTACATCAGTGAATTTCTGTCGGGTGAAAAAGAAGTTGCAAATTTACTTTGTTACAAAAAGTTGTTCTAAGTTAGAGTAACTCATACAAAAAATGACTAGCTATTGAAATTATCGTTAAAAAAAATCGTTGAAAATATTAAACGAAAGTTATTAGATATGGACATTTCATGAAACAAATAATTCTTAGTTCCCACCGCGATAACGCCGTATAAAGAGCTCATAAATAAGGACCCGGGATAGACTTCAAACTAATCGGGCTAACCCGATAGAATAAGACGTAAGTATAGGTTGTTGTATGCATAAAGTCATAGTTAACTACTGCTACTCACGATAATTTAAATTCAAAAATTCTGATTTTTAAAACTTATAATATGCTTTCAACGGCTTGCTGTTAGCAATTATTAAATTCTGAGTACATAAATCAGTACCTATGACGCCGATATATCTACAAAACGAGACAACTAACAGTATACTATAGTTTACTACCTATGGAAATGACAATATGCGACATGACTAGTGGTCTATTTGCATAATTTCCAACATAATTACGATATTATCGCAGCTGAGACGACAGCTATATCATTGTCAAGTTCAAATCAAAGTTAATCGATCGTTAAACGCTCAATAATAAAATGTTTAGGGAGATCATTTATATTTTAAGTCTATTTAATATTTATATGCATTTTAAATGTTTTTTTTTCGGACTAACTGTATGCTGTTAGCCCAAACGGCTTTTACAGCGTCACCGGGCGGGACGGGCGAGCACAGAAGCATTGTCGAGGTTGCGAAATGCAGAGAGTAGAGCGCAAAAGCTCTACTAGCGTCGGGGAACGTCGTCCTAAGGGTGCCTCCTGTGAGGCCGGACCACGGCTTAGGGCGACGCGTAGTGGAGGGCTATGTATGACTTTAATTAGTCTTTGCGACGTCGGAAGGGTGGGCAGAAGCCACGACAGACCGACGTCAGAAAACTGGGAGCTCGTCTTCACCGGCGAAGAAGCAGTGTGTTTTAAAAATATTAAATGGACTTATTTACACTTACATTACTTTACTTACTTACACTACTTTTAGACTTACTTACATTACTTTTTATATTGCTCTGTTTACAATTTGTGTACAATAAATAAATCAATCAGAAATTTTGTTTTAGTACTATTGTACTAATATACTATATTTAGTTCAATATAAATAATATTGGGAAGCAATTGAGATGAATCTTCGCAATGAAATAAGATCATCCTGTGGATACGGAGCGGACAGGTATAGGGTACCAATGACCTGCTTAACATAACAGCGCTCCCACGCTCCCGACATTTGCGATAGATTCTTGCACGCTCTTCAAATGTGATTTGCTCTATATTTAGGATGTTGATAGTAAAACAAACACCGATGCGTTGTTACACATGCTACGTGTACGGTGTACGTAATTACTAGTAATCACTACGACTTAACTCGGCCCGTATCGGGATTTTCCCACGCTCTGTGTTTTTTTCTGACATTATACATTCAAATTATGTTTCCGAGATATCGACGATTATCTAAAAGATACGAGGCTTTTAATGATATTGGCGTCTGTGTAATCGATTTTCGATTATATTACCATATATCTTGACTTCTATCCAGTACTTCAATTCATCATGTTCCTCTTATCTATCATTCGTCAACTCTGTGCCACTCCTTTTATATGCATATTATTCTTCACACAATTCATCCATCTTTTTTTCGGCCTCCTCCTATTCATACATCCATCCACATTCATATTTAAAACTCCTTTAGTCACATGATTGTCATCTCTCCTCATTACATGACTCGCAATCCTCATCTTTCTATGATGGACCCAACTTTTAACTATCCACTACTTCAATCAATTATTGGTCTAAAATGGATGCAGGTATGATGCGACGCTATACCGTTTTCTATTTATACTCCTCATCGCCTCGTTCTAAGTAGGACGAATTCTAGTAACTGCATAGCTCCCAATGACGTATGACTGTCTTAATAGTACTTATCATCATTCTCGGGGTAGGCACAACATGTTACAAAAATGTTGCCACATGATTTGGCTACGTGTTTTACGACCGGCCGCCTGCCTGACGTCAACTGACCTTAGTAGTATTTTACGACCTCTCGGTAAGAAAGAGAGTGGTCTACTCAATACGATACTCGTGGGTCAACTTCTCTTAGCGCCCTTTGCGACAGCTCGGTAAGAAAGAAATGAGGGTGGTCTATTCATGCATACCGGCATACTGTTTTAGTAATATCATTAATTTTAAAAAAATAAGATTAAATCAATTATTAGAATATCAGAATGTGTTTAAATTACTAGGATGTGTCTGCATTTGTTGAAATTTCAAATGGGTTCACATGAGGACATTCGCGAATCCCGTTATAGCTAAGAGACTCGGACGCCTGAAGCGCGAGGGCATTGAGCTAGGAACCAGGCTGTTCTCATACACCAGAGGGGAGTCTATAATAAATCATTCTGGCCCGCATTCCAGTCGTCGCAACACTCGAATTCCCGCGCGTCTTAAGGGATACACTTTCTCGGGGCGAAGGGGGTCGGGATAGTATATTCACCCCATACACGCCATACAAGGACAGTCCGCTGTCACCGCCGCTTATAGTAGTACGAAAGTTTCAATTATTTTAATTAAAACGCTGTAAATGCTGACGTTACATTCCTACTGCATAATAGTGAGTTATCTTCACACTTCATCATTGAACATACATCAAGTACCACTTTCGATAATACGAGCAGTAGTATAATTAAAATATATGGTGTTATTATTTGAAATCCGAAAGTGAAATGGATATTGTATTGAAGTTATTTCTATTTGTTACTAGGTAAGTAATTAGTACTACTTGATTATTGTTCTCTGAACTCGCTGCCAGCGCCGTTAATCAATTATCTACTTTCCATTGTAAATTTAATATATAAATATATTAAGTATATTTCAGCAAGCACAACTGTTCTTTGACATTCTTCATAACCATGAGGTTACCTAAAACAAATAGTCGTTAAAAAAATTTTGCTGCTTTAATATTCTGAAATTGTAGTGCTATGGAGGAAAAATGAATGTGTCGAACTAGATTCGATTTTTTTACTTATTTGATTGAATGCAATTTCAAAATCATTAGGGATTCCTTATTCAGAAATATGTAACTCAAAGTGCACTTAAACTGCTCGGCTTATATAAATATCATAAACATGCTCACTTCCTATAAAAAATTCTTACATTTTTATTTCTTTTTAAGTCTCACAAGCGTGCGACTAATCAAGATCGAAGAATCTTGCCAATCATGTCGTATATTAACGCCGCTCATAAAAAATGGCAGCGCACAGCTCGCTCGGGCCGTTTCCGAAGTCAACAACACCAATTTCCTTGGAATAAATAGTTTTGCCGGTTTTATAACCGTCAATGAGCAGTACAATTCAAACCTATTCTTCTGGTTCTTCCCTAAATCTGAGATGAAAAAATCACCGTGGATAATTTGGTTGCAAGGTGGGCCAGGAGCCTCTTCAATGAAAGGTGTATTCGATTTAATAGGTCCGATACAGATTATTGAAGGCAAAGGTTGGTATAAATATTGGCATACTATTTTTTTCTAATTTGCATTCTGAATGCTGATCAACGCCAGCGTGCAGAAACCAGTTGTCATAGAGTTGTACTAGAACAGGGGAGTCAGCATTAAATGTGTCTATAGAAAAATAGAAAGCAAATCACGCTACCTTTCTGTTTTTTTATGTGTGATTAGACATAAGTATGGTTCTCTCATCTTCCTCTTCTTATTATTTATTGCTCATACTCACATGCTTGCCTATACCAGTGCTTGCATTTAGCTTTGAACGGCATTTTCCATTTTATCTCTGCCCCTGAATTTCAAAATTCCTAAACGGAATAAAAATAGGCGGAATTTGCGAAGTTTTCTACTTCATTGTACTCAGTAGAATTTCTGGTCGTTTACAAACTGTCTTGTATACTAGCGGCCTGTTCCAAAAACCTCTTCACGTTTGAGTAGAAGAGCGTGTTTTATATTAAACGCCCTATTGTCTAAATTCATTTTACTTTTATGATTCAAAACATTCCTGATGAGGAATGATAGGGATTGCCCTTTTTTGGATCGTAAGTTATTGACAGTGACTACTTTTTTGTTAGGTATCTGTAGATAGATTTGTTTACAATATTATAATTATGAATTATTATATATTTTTTTTATTATATGTAACCGTATTCTGTATAGAATTAAAACAACTAGGTTTTATCTGCGATTTCGCCTGATCTGTCACTCTCCAGCTCTTCATCTATTGTCATACACATAAAATCGATCCGTTGCTCCGTTCGGAAGTAAAAAGAGACAGACATATGGCGAACACAAACTAGATTTTAAAAATGTTGAATCGCCCTCATATCATACCTATGATTTTTATTTCTTCGCATAATGGACGGCCATATCGCGGCAAATTTTTCATATTTATTTCCTCAAATAGCATCTAGAGCAAAGTTTGGAAATTGATTGAATTCTCTGAGCGTATTTATTAGACATTTCACATCGAATAGTCCTTCAAGTATATTTAAATTCATATACGTTTAAGTTAAATTTATTGCCATGTTATATAACGTACATAATATATTAGTAGTTACTGGTTACAAAGTTCAATCAGTAATACGGAAAATCTTAGTCATCGTATTAAAACAAACTGAGTTCCTAATAGAAAGCAAAACATAATTTACCTTGCTCTTTCGATAAGAAACATAAGAATTTATTTATTAGAAATATACATAAGAGTTCATAGAAACGTAATTTACTTCACGACGATATTCGGAATACTATTGATATAATATTGATAGCGTATTTCAAAACATTATTTGGCGCGAGGATATTTCTTTTCAAATAGGCCTAAATTTTATACCTCCGTGAATGTAATTTGCCGAAAAAGTACAAAGAAAAAGTACATTTTGTATCTTTAATAATAATATCTTGTCTAAGAACTATTGGCACTAGCACCATATACTATACGTTCACTCCTATCCTTGACGAAAAAACGCAATACCTTTGTTAACATGACTTATTGTGTTGGTGATTTCGTCTAATTTAGCCGCGCATCAATTTTTACAGTGAATTTAACATGTAGTTTAATATTTAAAATTGTAAAAACTTTGCAAACTTTAATGATTGGATTATTTGGACGATCTGAAGCATCGTATACATAAATAAATATAAATATAAATATATGGGACAGTTACACGCACGGTCTGTCCCCAAAGTAAGAAACTTAATACCTGTGTTATGGGTCGACAGACAACTGCTAAATGTAAACGTACATAATTTTAAATATATATATATACACCCAGGTTTGAATTACCAGTAAATTTTTTATATTAAATGCTCGGTGGGAATCGAACCCGCGACCCGCAGAACTAAAGGCAGGGTCGCGACCAACTGCGCCTACGAGCCAGTCAAAAGTTAAAAAAAATATATAATTCTTTACAGTAACTGCCAGGAATGTGACATGGGCTGATGAGTATTCTTTACTATTCTTGGATAACCCAGTAGGTGCTGGCTTCAGTTTCACTGACAATGATAATGGATATACAGACAATGAGGAAGACGTACGTTATCCCTAAATAACTAATTCTTATATTTTTATAATAATAGAAAAAGTAAAAAAAATATTTTTTGAACCACATCGGTCTAAAAGTGAAAAATAATGAAAATTTTTAGTTTTATTGTAAAAAAAAAGCGTGGGGCGGTTAGTGCAATCTTATATTATCTTCTATATAATCTTAAAGTATATACTTTTATATCGCGCACCCAATTCAGTTCAATGTGCTATAAAAGATTGTTTTAAACGATATTTATTTAACACTTTAGTGCGATTGATTGCTGAATCTCTTTTTTGAAGAAAGAATAAGACAAATTTACCAAATTATTACATTGTCATCAATTCTTGATAAGTATTCAAAGTATTAATTAAATCTGTCCGCTTAAAGTGAGACAAAATTGAGTTCAAAGGAGTTGCATACATACATACAGCTGAAACTAAAAACAAGTATAAAGATAAGTTATTAATAGTATTATTAATGATAAGAATGCGTGGATATAGCTACTCTTCGACTTAGTAATTGATAGAAATGACAAAATGTGACTTGTTATAAGAATTATATTGAAAAGAGGCGCACATCTCTTTCTGACTGGCTGAAAATATTAAATTATGAAGATACGGAAGTCTTATTACAATATATATCTTAAACACACACATACACAGTCCACAACATACACACATCCACACAACATACACACACACACACAAGCACACGGACAACACACACACACACACACACACACACACACACACACACACACATACGCTGTAATTTAAAAGCGATTCTATATTGTTATGTTACTTTACGCTATAAATTTAGTTACCTTTTTAATAAGTATTATATACTTACCTGTGTTATGGAAGAGCGGGACCTTCTGACACAAGTATTTTTTATGCTTACTAGAAGGTCTCAATCTGTATTTTTTGAAACGATTTATTGATATGAAATAAATATTTTTGTATTTGTATTTTGTACATGTCTTGCTGGCTCTTCTCGGTAGAATCAGTTTTCCAAACTAGCGGTAGAGTTTACCATTCAAAAGCATTTGCGTACTAGTTTACTTGAATAAAGAACATTCTGAATTTGTATTTCAATACATTAAATTGTTTCTTTTAAAGGTGGGCAGTCAGATGTTCGAGTTTCTTCAGCAGTTCCTGATGATGTTTCCGGAACTTCGAGAGGCTCCGTTCTTCATAGCCGGCGAGTCTTACGCAGGGAAATATGTGCCTGCATTGGGAATTCAAATTCATCGACACAGAAGCACTAATTCTATTAATTTTAAGGCAAGTACAATTGTTTTTAGTTATTAAAAAAAGAGAGGTACAATAATTTTGAAATGTATGAGAGAAAAGATAAATTATACTTTTTAAAAGTATTTTATACTTAAAAAAGACTGTTAGTATTAAATAAATAGTACGCAGTTTTTAAAACAAGTGCACGAGATTTTGAAGCAAGTAGTAAAAAAAAGTAAGTTTCAGTCATACGACTTTGATTATTATACGTTACTAGTTTTTTGCCCGCGGCTTCGCTCGCGAGGAATTTGGTACAGACTATCTAATTTAATTTATAATTCACAATTTTGGTCATAGTGGCTTCCATATAAAAGATAGATATATGCTGTCGCGGACTTTTATTTAGAACTATTAAAGAAAAACAATACGACAGTACATCATCTTTGTGTAACTCTAACAGTTAAAGCAGCGTACACCGAGATAGCTCTCAGAGGCCAGATTTTTTCCGACTTTATTGACATGTATCATTATATTATATAAAATCATTACAAATTGTAGCCTATATGTTATTCCGATGTATAACCTATATAATTGTAAAGTTTCATCCAAATCCGTCCAATAGTTTTTTCGTGAAAGAGTAACAAACATCCATCCATACTCACAAACTTTCGCATTTATAATATTAGTAGGATATTAGTAGGATTACTAGCTGACCCGGCAAGCCTTGTTTTGTCATATAAATTATTTCTAGGGAATTTCTATTGTAAAAATATAAAGCAATGTTAGGGATGGACAACCCTTATCACTTAGGGTATGAAAATAGTTAGTAGCCGATTCTCAGACCTACCAGATATGCGTATAAAATTTCATAAAAATCGGTCAAACCGTTCCAAAGGAATAGGGTAACTAACATTGTGACACGAGAATTTTGTATTCAAAATAAATCATAATAGCAATTAACTTAATACAGACCACCCTCCTTTCTTACCGAGGTGTCGTAAGAGGCGCCTAAGGTATGTGCCGTGTGGTATCCGGCTGCATAGAATATACCACCCTCATTTCTTACCGAGGTGTCGTAAAAGGCGACTAAGGTAAGTTGACGTCAGGCAGGCGGCCGGTCGTTAAATACGTAGGTTTTTTCTTTTTTTATATTATCATTAGGCACACACCGAAAATTATGAATCGAAAAGTCGATTAATATTGACATTACATAAACTTGTTCAGAAAATAAAAGTTCATCGGCTTTAGATACCTTACCAGTTCTATTAACTTAATAAGTTAGGAGTAGGGCCTTTGTAGGTATTTTTGTATGAACATATCAAACAAGTATAACTCGTATAATTGATTTAGATAAAAGCATGAATACGCATGAAGTATTAAACTCATATAAGCTTTCCTTAATAATAGCAAACTAGTCGCGTAAATAAAATGACAAAACTATTTAGCTTTAATTCGGTTGTACACCAATACAAATTATCTATACAGATTAAAGCAAGAATATTTTTTTCCTTTTGTACTGAATACAGAAGTACAAATTATTATATTGTTTTTAATTTGTTCATTACTGTCATCAAAATTGGTTATTAAAAAATAAATGCTTAAATTAGTTAGTCCAGTGCTACAAACTTTACTGAAACGCGTCATTTATTTAATTTATTGATTTATGCACCACAATATTATATATGCTAATATATAAATATATATAATTATCTCATTGCTTCACAAATGAAAAAATAGTGTTTCTACAGCGACAATTTAAGCGGGTTTACGGTAGTTGTATTTTTTGTAATACTATCCGAAAGCGAGTTCCATAAAAGAGCAGAAGCTTTTAAAGGGTTTACTATAAGAAATGGTGTTAAAAGGGGTGTTAAAAATGGTTTTAAATATTTATCGCACGTAGAAGTAACAACGGGCTCATTTTAATCCTATACAAGCCTTAACTGTACCTAATTTTACCAATACATCTCCAGCGGATAAGTTATGAAAGCGTCAGTGAAGAAGTCAGACAGACTTTCGCATTTATGATATAAGCCAGGGTTGAGCAACCTTTTTAAAAGTAGCGGCCTGTTAATATCCCACTGCTGGGAATAGGCCTCCTCTCTCCGTTTCTGGAGAGAAGGGTTGGAGCTAAGACCTACCACGCTGCTCCAATGCGGATTGGTAGGTTACACATATCAACAGAATTCTCTAGTGATATGCAGGTTTCCTCACGATGTTTTCCTTCACCGAAAAGCGTGTGATAAATTGCAATTATGAATTAGACACATGAGTTTTAATAGAAAAACTCATTGGTGCCTGCCCGGGTTTGAACCTATGTTCGTCTCTAGAGAGTCGCACGGTCTCACCATTGGGCTATCACAGCTTAACCTTTTTAACCAATGGGTCAATTTAAATATTAAAAAATGTTTGCGGGCCACATAAAGTAACAATTATTAATAATTTACTAACCTTAATTTATAATAAACATCAGAAAAAAATTATTAAAAGAAAGTAAAGTTTCTGTTTAGTACATACTGCTATTAGATATAGGTATGTTTAAATGATAAATATTTTAAGTAGTAAAGAAATTTATTAAACTAAGTAGACTATTTTACAAAAACAAGAATTTATAAAAACTCAAAACAAATTTTTTAGAACTAACTCATTCATTCTCCTGCCCTTATCCCACTCTAAGTGGGGTCGGCACAACATGTTGCAAACATGCTATCATAAGTTTTGACTACGTATTTTACGACCGGCCGACTGCCTGACGTCAACTTACCTTAGTCGCCTCTTACGACACCTCAGTAAGAAAGGAAGGTGGTCTATTCTATGCAGCCGGATACCACACGGCATTTTTTAGAACTAACTAAATAATAATAAAAAACTAAAATAAAAATTTTAAAATTATAATATAAATATATGCTTGGCGGTTCTTATAAACATTTTTAACGGGCTGCGTGTTGCTGATCTCTGATATAAGAAAAAAAAAATAACCCAAATAGTTCAGTAGCATCGTAAATAAATGTTTTAAATTATTTCAGGGCCTCATAATCGGGAACGGCTTAATAGATCCAACAAGTATGATGCACTATAGTGAACTGTGTAGAGCAATTGGTGTCTTAGACAAGAACCAGATAAATGAGTTAAAAGAACTTGAAAGGTCCGTTGTTCACTTCATTAACAACAAGAACTTCAAAATGGCTGCACAGGTAATGAACTGGTTATAAAAAAGACCCTTGTAGTTGTGCCATTATGACGTATGTGCCATTAGTTAATGGGTATTGCGTTCTATTGATGTTATTTATTTGTTAAATTAGAACACATCACTCTCATGGGCTGCAATAATGGCACATATATAAAAACACGTGTTTTGGACTAGGAATATTGACGCGTAATGTTAAAATACACGTTCTTTTCTTTCTTTCACGAGCAGAGCTCATTTTTCAATATTAGGCCGTTCGATAAAGCAAACTAAAAGATATTTCATACATTTTCCTTAGCGATGAAAACTTTAAACACATTTATCTAAAAACATGATTTTTTCAAAACATAATATTTCGATGCGACTATCTCGTCCTATGACCGATATTTATGATACGGAGTGAAATAATGTATTTATTGTTAAATACTAAAAGCTAATCTATATCATACTCAATTCAGAATTACTGATTCCAGATTTATTAATAGACTTGTCTCCTTTATGTTCTCTTTCTAATTATTTCAAAGATTAATTTGTTAATATAATCATCAAAATTAGCTGAGTTTCAGCTGAGTTTAAAATTGGAAAAATTTATCTCAAACTATATCTGTAAAGGAATGAATTATCAGTAAGTGAAATATGCTCGAATTTAATGATACTAGTGTGTAAATTAGAGATAAAGTTTTTAATAGCATAATGTAATAATATCAGCCCAAAAAAAATTGAAGGTTGAAATGCGATTTTCTATTTATATCTTTAACCGATGGACGTCCATTGCTGGACGTAGGTCTCTTTATGGGATTTCCACACCATAAGATCCTGTGCCGTTTGGATCCAGCTGCTTCCCGCGACCCTTTTGAAGTAGTCAGTCCGCGTCTTAGGTCCACGCCATTCCACCACCCTAAGACCCCAACGCCCATCAAAATTCAAATTCAAAATATTCTTTATTCAAGTAAACTTGTAAACAAGTGCTTTTGAATCGTCAACTTTACTGCTGGTTCGGAAAGCTGTTCCTACCGAGAAGAGCCAGCAAGACACTCGGCGGTTGCTCTTTTTAAAATATAAATCTTAGAACTAGTTACATTTATTTATTACTGTCTTGTACAGGGTAGAGATGCACCTATATCCGCACATCCTTATCATCTAAGTAATCTTCAACAGTATAGTAGGCTTTCTGCATCAGTCTCTTTTTAACAGTGGTTTTAAACTGCTGTAATGGCATGGCCAAAATTGATTTCGGAATTTTATTATAGAATCTTATACCCATACCCACAAACGATTTACGGACTTTTGCTAGGCGCAAAGCAGGTTCTACTGTAGATCTCCTCATACCTGATTTGATCGCGAAGAGGTACTCCAAGCTCTATCACCCGCTGAGGGATTCTGAGCTTTACTATGAGGCCCATAGGTCCATCTGTTAGGACGTTTTAATATTTCGATTAATAATCGAAATATTAACACGGCCTAACAGAATATATACACGCTCAAAGAATTGGTACATCAGAAGAAATTAACTATAATCTTTTAACCTAGAGATTCAACACTACCATAGAATACATAAAAAAGAACAGCGGCGTCAGTGTGTATAATTTCGAAAAGGATCCAGATAATACGCCGGCAGAGTTTGAAGCGTTTTTAGCGAAGCCTGAAGTAAGGGAGTGGATTCACGTTGGCAATGCGAGTTTCGACTTGAACAATCAGCTGGTCTACGAAAAGATGTTGCCAGATATCATGAATACAACAAAGCCATGGCTCGAGGAGTTACTGGAACATTATGGGGTTATGTGTTACAGGTATATTTTGACTTTGTCATACCCAATACTACTTATCTAGAGATAACCATTGTGTTATGTGTTTCAGCGGCCAACTAGACATCATTATAGGCTATAGTTTATCGAAGTACACGTATGATTCGCTGATGTGGTCAAATAGAGAAAGATATGACGTCGCAAAACGTGTTCAATTGCGAAGATCGTCTAAAGGCCCGATTATAGGGTATGTTAGAAAATATTCATCATTCATCATTCTCCTGCCCTTATCCTCAGCACCACATGTTGTCACATGATTTGGCTACGTATATTACGACCGGCCGCCTGCCTGACGTCAACTTACCTTAGTCGCCTCTTACGACACCTCGGTAAGAAATGAGGGTGGTCTATTCTATGCAGCCGGATACCACACGGCACTTAGCTTATTCGCCTCATACGACACCTCGGTATGAAATGAGGGTGGTCTATTCCAAGCAGCCGGATACCACACGGCACTATGTTAGAAAATATTCTTAACTGTTTATTTAAAAAACCTAAAGCTAAAAGAAAAATTATGTTACCGTGAAATAAAATGATATAAAATTCTCATGTCACAATGTAAGTTACCATACTCCTCGGAAAAAGCTAGACCGATTTTTATAAAATTTTATATTCATATTCAGTGGGTCTGGGAATCGGCTGCTATCTATTTTTCATACTCCTAAGGGTTGTCTACCCCGACATTTTTTTTCTAGTCAATTTGTTTAATAATGTACACTAGAAATAACGTAAATATAATTAAATTGTTAGTCGGTTACAGATATTCAAAAAGCGGTGGAAATTTCGTCGAGGTGCTAATCCGTAATGCAGGACACGCTACCATGGTTGAGCAACCGGAGGCAACTAAATTCATAATTGACCGCTTTGTACAGGAGTTCAAATAAATTTAATTAAATGCCCGTCTTTTATTTAGTAAAATGATAAGTTAACTTGTTATTTGATATTGAATTTTTATTCTAAGAGCATAAAAACAAACGAGCCCAAAATTAACTTTAACCTTTGCATCCATCCACAATTAAAAAGAATAGTAAAGTTATTATTATTTAATTTAAATGTTATTACTTATAACTAACATTAAAATGTTTAAACGGTTACCTAACCGTTTCTGAAGGACAGTGTTATTTTATGAAACATAGGTATGACCTACTGACCTACTGAACTGTATGATATATTGTAGCAATTATGTTTGGAGAGGAAATCTTATGTGTGCTTTAATCTTTTTATTTAACCTCTGTCATATAATGTTCTGAGCTCGCCAGTCCTTCCGGTGACGCCGTCATAGCACTGTAGTCTTTGGCCGTTAGGGTTAACAGCATTAGTCAATTCGAAAAAAAAAATGTGAAAAGGCAGGAACATGAATAATAATAATAATAAATATATGGGACATTTACAAACACGGTCATCCGTCCCCAAAAATAAGTAACTTAATACCCAAAGTAAGTAAAAGTAACTTAACTTGTGTTATGGGTGACGGACAACTGGTAGATATACTACATATATAAGTTTAAATACATACTTAAATACAAATACACACCCAGGCTCGAAGAACCAAGAATTTGTTTATAGAAAATGTTGGCCCACGGCGGGAATCGAACCCGCGACTCGCGGAGCTGAAGGCAGGGTCACTACCCACAACGCCAACGGGCCAGTCAATGGGATTTGTATATAGACAAACAATGTAATAGATTAACCACAGACAACATTATCTATATTTTTATTGTTGCTGCTAAGTTATTATACATAGAGTAGGGAAGCCAGCCTAAAATGTGCCATATAACAATACAGAGAAATGAGGGTGATCTGTCTCTCTTTTTATATAATTACATACAAATATGACAACAATGAAGTAAGTAGTAATAGTAGTATCATCTTTCCTCTCATTATGTCATTATTATAAAGAGGTCTGCGTATGGTTCCCCTACCCTAGTTTTACTAACTTCATGACATAGCTACTTTATCGTAAATTATCATTACTGTGTCCTGAACACTATTAAGAAATAAATTTACAATGAACGTTTTTTTTATTTACAATTGATATCGCAATTTCAAACGATCTCGCGTCTTTTAATCGAGATGATTAATACTTCCTTATAGGGATACCAAATGATGGTAAATTGGATAGAATATGTCCAAAAAATATAGTTTTTTAGTAACTTGCAGTAAAAATAAAACAATTCTTATTGTATCAATAAAAGATTTATTTCTGATTCGAAATATGATTTGCAGGATAAAAAAATATCAAAACAATTATATTAAATATAATTAACGTTCTTATTGTTTAATAAGTAACAACCTATTTTTGTTTCAGACCTTAACAAGTTGTTATAAAAGCTGTTAAATTTTATCCTTCTTTGAACCTATGCTCTGTATTGAGATTCACGAGCTCTTATGCCATCAAGGCTAAAGATAAGCACTTAAAAATAAGGTTTTAAATACTAATTATAAAACTAAGACTAATGACTTCTTGTATCCTTTGAGACATGGGGTTAATGAATTGGATAAATTATAATGAAATAAAATAGATAGTCATTATACAATGATAATTGCAAGTTTTTTACAAATTACAAGCATAGATTTAAATCAAATGCCAAAAAACACCTCATTGATAATCTGTAATTTGTTACAGATTATCAATAATATTCTTTATATTTAAATTGCTATGTGTCGTCTTATACCGCTTTTTTTTCTGTTTAGTATATCATCTTTTCTTTTATCTTATGTATTATTTGGTAAATTTCCAATTTTATAATTCCCTTACCATCACGTATAGTCATGTATTATTTTATTTTTATCCCCTTACTTATTTATCATTTGCTTAGGCGTGTCGCTACATCTTATTGACACCTTATTCTTGTTAATATTTACGCCTATCATCACTTTTCTTCTTCTGTTTGTTTGTTTACTGCACCTATTTAAATTTTCCGTTTAACCCTAAGATTGACTGGTAGAAAACGCTTAATTTAGTGTTAAGTCTGCCTTTTGTACTTTTATTTTAATTGTGCAATAAAGAATAAAAAAATAAAAAAAGATTTATAATTATAGGCTAACCGTTTAAATCAGTCCTCGGGTGCGGGTTACAGGGGCGCGGAGGTAGGATGAGAACGAGGACTAAGTTAGTTGCGTGCTGGACTGAGTCCAACGGTTAGCCTATAGTTATAAGTTAATAAATATGGCAACTAACGAAAATCTTCATAGAAGTCTAGTTAGTGAGCTAAAAAACATAGCTTCACGATAGTCTTGCAAAAATAGCCTATCAATAAATCTTCTTATTAAATAGATAAATAAAGATGGTACTAATATATAATTACTTGAGACAAATATTTTCTAAACTGTGACTTAAATGCCAATAGAGAAGGAGATTTGGGGATTGATACTGGTAAATCATGATTGTTAAGTTCAATTCTGTTATACCTGCAGACACACATATATAGATTTTTATGCCAAACTCAGTATGTCCTCAGTTAGTGGTAAATTAAAATGATCATTTTGCCTTCTCCATCGCATAACCATTAATACACCTACCAAAATACCTAATAACAACATTACATTTATAACAACACTAGTGATAAAGCCGGTTTTAAATACAGTACTGTCTGATAGAACTTCAGAAGTCTTCAAGTCGTTGTATTCTTCATAGTTCGGCAATTTTTCGCTTTTGTCATAATTAGAGACAATAGCGAAGTCTTGGTTTTCGATAAATTTGGAAACGATATACCTCGCTTCCCTTGGTTTGTCTACTGGCACAAGATGGCCAGATCCCATGACTAATACTTCTGTGAAACCACCACCCGATTTGACGTACCTGTATACAAATGATATGCTTTAAACACACAATAAAATCAGTGTCTTTTAGTTTTCGTTATTTCAAGTTCTCAAAAGTTAGTAACGGCTTTTCACTATTCCACGTAGAAAAGTAACGGCCTGTTGTTATCCCACTGCTGGGCATAGGTGTCCCCTGTCCGTTTTTAGAAATGATTGGAGCTAAGACCTATCACGCTTCTCCAATGCGGCTTGGTAGATTACAATATCCCCCAATTCTTAAGAGATATGTCGGTTTCCTCATGATGTTTTCCTTCACCGAAAAGCATGTATTAGACACATAAGTTTTAACGTATGATAAACTTTATTGGATTCGGCATATTATTTGTTAAAAAAACGTTTTCATGCCTGTTCATTGTTTGAACCCGCGATCCCTTGGCAGGAATCACATAGTCTCTGCGTTCGGCTATTGCAGCTTAATTTCAAATATGATATGCGTAAATAAATGTGTATTTTACAAGTTATAGTCTGGCTGGTTACCAGCCTGCCGACAAGGCCCTTGGAAAACAATTCAGCTTCCTAGTATATTACTATTTACTGTTAATGTACATTTACAACGCACAAATACAGTCAAGGGCAAGCTAGTAACCAATTAAAAAAATTGTAATGCATTTACTTGTATTGGATAAGTATAGCTTTAACCCAACTGATGTGCTTTGATCACTAGAAAGTGACTATGTAAAAGATGTATGCATTTAATATGCAATACAAATGTTTAACTAATTAAAACCATTACCATCAAAACCGGAAATTAATTCTGAAAACTTAGGTGACAATTGTAATTTACTTGTCTGTACTATAATGAAGCCTAGGTTCTTTCTACAATTAAGATAATACTATAGCTTTTGTCTGCGGCTTCACTCGAGTGGAATTTGGTCTGCCACATTAAGTTTTGTGACAGATCATTTAAAATATTATTTATAATTTTACTAAATAATAAAAAAAATATATTTAGTTGCTCGTACGTCAAAAATTTCAGATGTCTAATTTCAAAACTGACGGTTTCCATAAATCTTCCGCGCCTCGTCTATAAGGCGCTCTATTGCGCTCCATTCAAGTCATATCCTGATAACTTTTAAACTATTCGGCCAAATTACTTAGTGTGAAATACACGGTTTATCTACTTAAAGCGACAAATGTGTTGATTTTGCTAAGAGTTTGATAAATATACCAAAATGTGCATTGTAAAATAGTATCTAATTCAATTAAATTTATGATTCTCAATTTTGGTAATAGTGGCTTCCACATAAAAGGTATATGCTCTCCGACTTTTATTTAGAACTATTCAAGACAAACAATACTGCGGTACATTATATTTGTGTAACTCCAATGATTTAAGCAGCCCACGCCAATTTAGCTCTCCAGAGGCCAAACTTTAATGACATGTATCTTATATTACATAAAATCATCACAAATTGTAGCCTATATATGCTATATGTTATTCCGATGTTAACCTATATTACTGTTAAGTTTCATTTAAATCCATCCAATTTTCGGAAAGAGTAACAAACATACATCCACTCTCACAAACTTTCGCATTTATAATATTAGTAGGATGGTAGGATTAGTAGGAAGTAGGATAGAATAGCAAAAATTTAAAGAGTATAAAATCACATACCCAGCAACCGGACCATATTCCACCACCCAAGGGAGGCGTGGTGCTTTGAGGAATTCATCTCGGCGGCTCCAGTGCCACTTCTTACGGCGAGCCTCCCCGTTTGAGACACAGGGCGCTATTAGATCTAAGTTCCCACTGAGAAGTAGTAATCATGACCGACTTTATAATAACTAAAAAAACGTTATATTGTAACATTGTCATGGAGTTATTGTATAAGAGTAAGGGAAACAACCTAAAATAAGTCCATCGACAAAAAAGAGAAAGCAAATGAGGTTACATATCTGTCTCTTTACTTTTTATGTGTGTGTATTAGAGTCGCTGCTCGCGGGATAATAAAATGTGGATCAAGCTATAGTGGCGCTCCACTGACCAAACCCTAGGCTTCAGCATTAATGTCCTATGTGAGTGTTGGCGTTAGCGCCCGTTTCAAAAGTCAGATTTCTCTCACACTTCAAAGACTGCACAACCGATTTATGCGGACAGCCACTGGTTGTCCGTGGTTCATACGGAACGTTAACCTCCATATAGCCCTCGATCTCCCCACGATTACTCACCTCTTTTAACATTTTTCGAAGTCTTACTTCGAGAAATCGGAGGTACACCCGAACTCTCTTATTTCAGTTGCTTCCACCTACATCCCAGTTAGGTCTGACCACCGAAAATATAGGCGTCCAAAAAGCGTCCTATATAACCTTGACGATCAAATAACGATCGCAAACATAGAAACACATAATACACACACACACAGTGTCTTCGCCTGCGAGAAAGTATTTGTATTTAAAACAATTTTACCTCTTACGTGGCATTTTGTGGAGGACTTCTTTTAAGCTTAATAAAGCCTGTGTCAGGCAATTATACCTTAGATTTTTCTGTGTGTGTGTGTCACCCATAACCTCCACCACTGCCTACACAATACACAAGCACTACACACGTTCACTATCACAAACTCAACAATCGTTTCGCCCCACAACCGAAGCATCATCAGGAGATAGACTTCGCGACAAAATCGCAAACCCTTTGCGATTTTGTCGGTGGAGGTTTGTGCAGGTGTTTTTTACGAATCCTGCATGTAAAGGGTATGAAAAAACGGATAGTCTACTATACATTTAGCACTATATATATTTTCTATTTACTGTATCGCGGATTATAGCAAAATAATTTTATTATTACTTTTGTAAATCTTATATCTTGTATCTTTGGACATAATTTGTGTGAATGATTTTCAAATGTTAAGTGTATAAATTGAAGTTCTACATACCAGTAAATCATTATTCTGTAATGCTCAAGTAACTCCTCAATTTTCGGAGAGACGGGTGATAAAAAATCCGGTATCAGCTTTATATGTACTGTGAAGTTAGAAATCGTGAATTCTATGTCGCCAACGTGGAGCGCTTCCTTGATTGTGGGAGTTCTGACGAAATCCATAAAGCTGTGTAGCCCAACACTATCATGTAGGACATTGAACAGCTCGTTTTTGGAAGCTATTACTTGAAGCTTATTCAATAAATTATTATACAACTGAAATTATAAAGTCCCATGTTAGCACAGATTTACATAAAATGACCGAATACTTATTTCATGACGATTTGAGTAAAATGACTCAATACTTAGTTCACGAAGATTTGAGTGAAATGATCAAATACTTAGTTCACGAAAATTTGAGTAAAATGATCGAATACTTAGTTCACGAAGATTTGAGTGAAATGACCGAATACTTAGTTCACGAAGATTTGAGTGAAATGACCGAATACTTAGTTAACGAAGTTTATGGGCCTCATAAGATAGATCAGAGTCCCTCAGCGGGCGGTGGAACGAGCTATGCTTAGAATATCTCTACGCGATCAAATCGAAAATAAGAAGATCCGTAGTTGAATCAAAGTTACCTACATAGCTCAGCGTGTTGCGAAGCTGATATGGAAATGAGAGGGGCACATAGTGCGTAGAACCGATAGTTAAGGAGTTTTACGAAATATTATTAAGGAATTGAAGTTTTAAGGAGTTGGAATGGCGACGCCGCACCGGAAAACACATCATTAGTAGAACCTCTACTAGGTGGACTACCGACCTCAAAATGGTCGCGGCGAGCCGATGGCTCCTAGTGGTGTGCGGTGTGGAGATCCTATTAAGAGACCTATGTCCAAGTCCAAGATGATGATTATTATGACGAATGTGTCTACCATTTTTGTACTTTTGTACCATGCCCCACTTTGGCCATTCTAAAATTGTATGCCCCCTATGTAACGTACATAACTTTTAATATTAAAAAATTGAATTGAATCCTTAGAAGTTAGGAAATTATACCTAATAATTAAGTAAGAGATTGCAAAGCAAAGTGTTAGGAAATTATTTTTGAATTTAGCCCTAAGCGAAAGAGTTCAACTCATATCAATACATTTTCAAATTACCCTCTCTTAATCCATAAAATTGCACATTGACCTAGAATGACTTTGAATTCCAGAAAGAAAATTGTAAATTCCGACATTTACGTTAATTAATATACGTTATTTTTTTATTTATAAATGTTAATCTTTAATTATTTATATTAACGTTGTCATAATAAAAAAATTACAGGATAGAAAGAAAATAAAAGCTTTCATTACTTTAAATATTACTTTTAAAAAACGTTTTTTTTGTAAAAAAATTTCTTATGTATATTTGTCATTTTATGTATTTAGTTTTAACTTAGTCGATTTTGATATGTAAAAGCCGACATTAGTCATTCTTTGACTTTGAAAATTTAGACTATCCCTTTTTTTTCTTATTTTTTTTATATGCGTTATTTACATTACCAAAATTAAAGTTTATTTTTACAAGAATATAATATTGCGATTTACGGGAAGGGGGCTGTATACAAAGATTTAGGGAAACCTAGTTCGGTTACAGAGGTCTAAAATATATAAAGACAAAATTGTAAAGATAAAAATATTTTTGGGTTCATTTATAATGTGTAAGAATGTTTTTTGGTATAATAAAGTTATTATTATAGTATTATTATTTATTATACATATGTATTATGCGTACACACTGGATCTAACGTTTATCTGTTCACAGGTATTTACAGTTTGCTAAGCGTGTTCGCTAAGCTGTAAGCTCGTAAGCTGCGGTAGCCCAGCGGCGAAACCGTGCGACTCTTTCGAGGGGAACACGAGGTTAAATCCGAGCAGGCACCAATGAGTTTTTCTATTAAAACTGTGTCTAATTGATAATTGTAATTTATCACACGCTTTTCGGTGAAGGAAAACATCGTGAGGAAACCTGCATATCTCTAGAGAATTCTAGTCATATGTGTAACCTACCAATCTGCATTGGAGCAGCGTGGTAGGTCTTAGCTCCAATCCTTCTCTCCCAAAACGGAAAGAGAAGGCTTTAGCCCCAGCAGTGGGTATAGTAACAGGCCGTTACTTTAAGCGTGTTCGAAGGTAAATAAACGGTGGGAGTTAAACACATTATTATATAACTCCGCTTGCTTGGGTGATGTGTCGCTACGCGATTATGTTATCGAGTCTATATCCCGACAATGCTTCGGTTACAGTGTGCTAGTTAAATAAATAATACAAATATATGGGACACTTACACACACGGTCGTGCTTCTCCAAAGTAAGTAACTAAATACTTGTACCAAGGGTGACGGACAACTGGTAAATATTCTACGTAATCGCTAGAATACGTAGATCGATAATATCGGTAATCGATAATCGATAGAATCACTAAGTTGCAGTATTTGAGTATTGCATTTTCACTTTTTTAGTTTCATGCCAATTTTTTTATACTTACTTTGTATGCACTCAAGACATTTCCATTTTGTAAGGCTAATTCATATTCTTTCTGCAGATTCTTAGCTTCTATGGCACCCTGGGCATCAATCAAGCCCCAGTTATAGAAAATCTTAGTATAATCAACTAAACTCGTACGATCTAGAGAGGGATTGCCCATAATAAGGCCCTGAAAAAAAGAATGAAATACTTCAATGCCTAGAAAATATCAATATTAATATTTTAAATGCGTAAGTCTATCTGTTTATCCGTTGCGCTTTCACAACACATATAATGTAACTTAAAAAAAATAGGAATAACATAAAAAATTAAAAAACCACATTTTTCTATAATAATAATGAAAATAATATAAAAACAATATAAAAAACATATTTGAGGGTATTTTAACATTTAATTTGACGCAAACGAAATCGCGGGTGGAACTCCTATCAAGATCCTGCCTTTTTTCCTTTGCGAATGGGAAAAAAATTTATTACGAGTACGTATAAGCTGTTACAGCCAAGCGGTGTGACCGTGCGGCTCTTTCAAGGGGTCACAGGTTCAGGCAGGCACCAATGTGTTTTTCTGTTAAAATTCATGTGCCTAATTGACAATTGCAGTTTATCGGTTAAAAAATAAAACATCCCTCGGGAAACCTGCATATCTATAAAGAATTCTATATTTATTTTTATTATTATTCTATTATTATTATTATACATTATGTGTAATTTATCAATCCGCATTGGAGCAGTATGCTAGGTGTAAGCTCCAATACTTCTCTCCAAAAACGAAGTATTTATTCATTTATTATTTATGGCTCATATATGACAAACATAAATGGATTAAAGTGAATTTATACTGTCCAACGGCAATTATTGCTGTAAGCAATCTCTAGCAGACAACCTTCGGTGTAGGGAATTATTGTAAAAGAATGGGATGGTGCAAATTAAACTATATAGATTTGTGAATATATAATAAATATATGGGATAACACACACACACTCGCGGTCATCCGTAGTTACCTGTAAGTTTATGGAGTTATCAGCGTTGCGTTTCCCCTCCAATATTTTCATCCCAAGCGCAGGCACGTATCTTCCTGCATACGACTCGCCTGCGATGTAAAGCGGGGCTTTGCCAAGCTCTGGGTAAATTCGTGTTAACTGTTTCACAGCGTCATATAAGTTCTGTGAATACTGAAATAAATCATATATATTATTTCACTCATCCCGCTGTGTGCTATCTGGCTGAGTAGAATAGACCACCCTTATTTCTTACCGAGGTGTCGAGGTGTCGCCAACCTATAATAATGATACGATTTGATTATGGTAGCTGGAGTAAGAAACGAACAATTTTGATCAAAACCTATTTTATCTACTCTGATACTATAATACAAAAATTATAAAACTGAAAACAAAATTCTTATGACAAACATTACGTACAGAACAAAAATAAAAAATTAAAAAGTTTCATTACGATACAGGTCTTGTATGGACACCTGTATCATAATGTAACTTTTTTGTTTCAATGAATGGGTCCGCGGCGACGCAACACGCATGCGCAATCGATGTTTGCGCCTTGGCGCCATTAAATGACATTTAAAAAATCTTTTCAATATTTAAACGAAGTTTAGTTTTGTTTGTAAAAAAATAAGTTTTTGTGTAAAAACATGTCTGAGAGCGGGGATAGTGGTAATTTTACACCACCAGATATTCTGAAAGCTGCGTCAAACATGACCGTGAACCTGTTGCCAACGAAATCTAGGAGCAACTGTATAAAATGTTACCACGAGTTCATGGAATGGAAACGTACGTTTTACGTATTATAGTGTTCGGTATGCGAAGGGGCGGCACGCGAGTGAAAGGCAAGACGGTTACCAACGCACTGCTTTATTGTACAAACGTAAGTACCGTGGTGGGCGCAGCCACGCACACATGCACACATACGTAACATCCCTCCCTCTATTACAATACTATTCTAATATAAATTTGAAATTAGGTACTTAAAGATATTTAAATTCTCTAATATTTAGGGACGTTTTCGTAACGATCACCCTGAGTCCTTTTCATGCGCGCTCTCAACGTCCTGCAATTCGTTCTCTGAACTGCTCTGTTCCAAGTCGCTCACGCCTTCACTTTCCTCTAACATTGGCGTATCATTCGGCTCATATATCCCCATTCTCCGCCTACGAGCTGAGTTGAGCGCAGTACGACCGACCGCGATCGAGTCATCCAACTGAGGCGACGCAAAGGGTGAGTCGACCGATGAATGCCGGGGCAGTGACGGTGACGATGATGGTGGCGACAGCGGTGGCAGAGGCGACGATGGCGATGGTGGCGGCGACGGTGGAGGCGGCGAGGGGGGTGAGGTAAGTGATTCAGGTAACTTTGTACTTTGTATATTTTCCCGATCGTTACGTGACCCTTTATATAGCAATATTTGATTTGCGTGTCTTTTAAAATCTTTTAAACTATTAATGTCTTTAATTATGTATAACACTTTTCCTATTCTTTTTGTGATAATTCCCTTTCCCCAAGTATAGTTTGTTTTAGTATGGAATTGTTTATAAAGAACAGTGTCATTTATTTTAAAAATTATATTCTTAGGACCAATTAGGGGTTCAGCTTGCATACACTGTTGATTAGTTACATGACGAGATATAGCCGGCGACGGGAGTGGTAATGGATTTGGATTAATTAAATCTAATCGACACCTTAGCTTACGACCGAAAACCATTTGAGCAGGTGATAACCCAGTGGTGGAGTGAACAGAGTTACGATAATCCATTAGATATTTAAGCAATTTTAATCTGGCTCCCTTTACTGTATGGCTCGATAAAACAGATGATTTTATTCCCTTTTTTATTACCTTCACAAAACTCTCGGCCTGCCCGTTGCTGGGCGCGTGGTACACCGGAGAAGTTAGGTGCGTGCTCCCGTTAGACGCGCAAAACATCTCAAATTCTTGTGAGCAAAAAGCTGTGCCGTTATCACTAACTATAGTTTTAGGAACTCCAAACCTTGACATAAACTCGCAAAGTTTCTCTATTACCGCTGATGATGTAGTGTTATGGTTCATTGTATAAACTTCTACCCATTTTGTATGTGCGTCTACTATCACTAAATATACACAACCTCTAATGGGACCTAAAAAGTCTATGTGTATTCTGTAAAACGCTTGGCGGGGAAACTCCCAGTGAGCGATCGCTGCGCGCGGGGGGGAGTTACGTAGTTGAATACAGACCTCACATGAAGCTATCATACTTTCTATAGCTTGGTCTATCCCAGGAAACCAAAATCTCGAGCGTGCCTCAGCTTTGGTTTTAACAATACCTAAATGGGACGTATGCAACTCTTTTAACACCGTACCGTATAAATTTTCCGGTATTACAATTTTATGACCTCTCATGACGCAACCATTTTCATATGATAATTGTAATTTACACATGAAATAAGGTTTTAACTGTAAATCATTAATTTTTGATGGCCATCCATTTAATATAAAGTCTATAACCCGCCTAAGTACAGCATCATTCATAGTCTCCTGCCGTAATTTATCTAAAGTGACCGGCATGCTGCCGTCTACAACAAAACAAACGTACGTAGCTCGATCGCAGCTCGCTTCGCACTGGCAATGTTCGGTGCACGCGCCCTGGCCGCAGCGAGGCCCCGCCGTCGCTTTAGTTAAACTCGCGCGGGAGAAATAGTCTGCGCTGTTATCATTACTCCGTACGTATTCTATCGCATAGTTATAACTACTTAGGAATAAAGCGTAGCGTTGCAATCTGTTTGCTGACATCTCGGGTATCCCTTTATGTGGGCCGAAGATAGATAACAACGGCTTGTGGTCTGTTCGTAATATAAACGGCTCGGACCTCCCGTATAAATATTGGTGATAGCGCCGTACCCCATAAACAATAGCAGTCGCCTCCTTCTGGATTTGAGCGTATCGCTTTTCCGCCGTATTTAAGGTACGAGATGCATACGATATCGGCCTCTCGACCCCATCTGATCCTACTTGCGATAGAATTGCACCTAGCCCGCTGGGAGAGGCGTCAACGGTTAAAATTAATTTAGCATGTAGATCAAAATGAGCAAGGATGGAATTCGATGTCATAAATTTTTTTATTGTTTCGAAAGCCTTATTATGAACCTCTGTCCAATTCCAACTAGAACCCTTTTTTAACAAATCATATAGGGGACTAAGAATACTAGATGCGTTCGGTATAAAAGTCCTATAGTAATTAATAAGCCCTAAGAAAGATTGTAGTTGACTAACATTCGTAGGTATGGGGGCATCTAACATGGCTTTAGTTTTTTCCGGCGCCTTCTTTAAGCCATCCTTGGTAATAATATACCCCAGGTATGTTACTTCATCTTGAAAGAAGTAACACTTATCTTTCCTCAAGGTTAATCCTGCATCTTGTAAACGCGAAAGCACTGCATGCAACCTTTTTAAATGTTCGTCCCTGTCCTTCCCAGTGATTAATATATCGTCTAGTAAGCATAAAACCCCTTCCATACCCGCCAAGACTCCCTCGATTGCCCGCTGGAATATCGCCGGCGCGCTCGATAGCCCAAACACGAGACGATTAAACCTGTACAATCCACGGCTCGTATTAATACACGTTAAGTTTTTTGACTCATCGTCTAAAACAAATTGGTTATATGCCATGGATAAATCGAGCTTACTAAATTGTTGACCACCGTGAATCTTTGAAAACAACTCACTAATCGTCGGGAGCGGGTATTGTTCGACGAGTAGTTGCTTATTTATGCATTGTTGCCCCGCATAGCACACGGACAAACAGATCTTACCTACACAAATAATACTCCTACCATTATACGTCATTAGCTGTTTACGTGTTATTTCTAACGGGTTATTTTTAAAATTCATTTTATAGAACCTTTCCGAAATCACCGTAACCGCTGAGCCACTATCAATCTCAAACTTAAATTCCGTATTATTTATTCTGATCGTCTCCACCATGGGTTTACCGTTGTAAGACCGGATATAATAAATCTTACCGTCATCGTCACTCTCGTCACCGACATCCACCTCTACGAAATTAACCTTTTTGCACATTTTACGCAGGTGGCCTTTTTCATTACACTTTTTACACTTGTAATTTTTATATTTACAGTCACACGACCTATGATTGGTGAACCCACATACACTACACTTTACTTTTCCTGTAATTTCTCTTCTTGCGTTGTTCGCAATTTTGTACAACTGCGCGTCGGACGCAGCGGCGGGCAGCGAAGGCGCGGGCGCGCTGGCCGAAGCGGCCGCGGCGCGCGCGCTGCACAGGTTCTCCGCCATCTCCATCCTCGTCGCCACTGTTCGGTATGCGAAGGGGCGGCACGCGAGTGAAAGGCAAGACGGTTACCAACGCACTGCTTTATTGTACAAACGTAAGTACCGTGGTGGGCGCAGCCACGCACACATGCACACATACGTAACAATAGTATGAGAGTAGATAAAGTAGTGTATGATACTGTACATAACTTGGTCTTATAACACTCGTGTGATACTATAAAAAAACTCGCCTGCGGCTCGTTTTTTTAAACCACACTCGTGTTATAAGAACCCTTATTATGCAACAGTATCATAAACTACTATAAATGTCTAGTGAAGACCGCATCAATAGTAGCTTTTTATTTCGTTGTGCCAACATTTTTTCAAATTTAATTTCATTTCATTTTGCCATATTTAGCAAGCAAGCCCAAGCACCCTGCGCCGCCTATACGAAAGTAGGCGCTAGCATACGGTAGAAAAAAAGACGTATCCCCCTTTCTTCCTTTTTCCTCTCCTACGCCGCGCCGGCGGTCTACTCTTCCTCCGTATTTCAAATTTTCGATCGGGTCACGGGTCCTGACGCGAGTTTAACATCTTTTACCCATCACAAATAGTGCAAAACGTCGCTAAAGAAGTTTTCACTTCAAAAATCTTTGCACCATTCTGTAATTGGCCCATTGGCGCAGTGGGTAGCGACCCTAATTTCAGCTCCCGCGGATCGCGGGTTCGATTCCCGCCGAGGGCCAACGATTATCTATAAAACGATTTGTTGGTTCTTCGAGCCTAGGTGTATATTTGTATTTAAGTATGTATTTAAAATTACATATGTAGTATATTAACCAGTTCTCCGTCACCCATAACACAAGTATTAAGTTACTTACTTTGGGAATGAACGACCGTGTACAACACACACGGTCGTCCGTGTGTTCCATATATTTATTTATTACTTAATCATTTAATGGTAACAGGATTCCATCTGACAATTAACTCACCTTAAGGAAAGTTTTATGACGGAAGCATGCAAATGTAGAAGGATTAAACTTCTTTGCGGTATCAACACAGCATCATGTCATAAATAAATCAGTTACTTCGTATATATTGTGTAATAAAATACACTAAATTGATTCAAAAATAGATTTGAAATAGTAACGTACCATTTCCATACTGTTAGGAATGCCGTCAGAGCTATCGGTGAAACTAAATCCAGCACCCACTGGGTTGTCGATGAACACCATAGAATACTCTTCACACCAAGAATATCGACGCTCTGTAAATATTTTTAACTCGTAATAATTCCATAGTAGTATTTAGTACATAGCATAGTTAGTCCGTATATTTAATTTGTTTTATACTGCCTTGTTCTTTTCAGTTTCGGTAATCGTGAGGTAAGAAATTGTCTGTAAGAAATCGCTATAAAGCGTTAATATTGCTTTACTATACTTTTTAGTCTCTTTTTTTTTAATTTAAACTATCGTGAGTAGTATTCATAGTTAATATATAGATACCGGCTATACTCACGTCATATTTTATTTTTCCCTTGATAATCCGGAAGCCTTGTCGAACTTTATATAATGGTTGGTACCCGAATCCTGGCCATGCTCCGCTATGGCCGAACCATTGGTGTCCATATTCTTGACACTACGTATGTGCTCCGATATCCTCGTACAGATGTTGCAACGAGTTTCAACTATGTAATTCTTCCCACAACCGCAAGGAATCCTATAAACACCACGCTAAATGGAGCTGCATCTTTCGGCGAACGTAGCAGGCTACGTATTTGACCAGGAGACTTTTTCGAAACTAGTCGGGCTAATCCGATAAAATTAGACGTGAGTATAGCCGGTATCTATATATTAACTTTTTAGTCTTTTTTTTCGGTTTTATATTTTTAAGCTGTAAGTCGAGTACAATACATTCACTGTATGAATAAAGCAAGTGAACGTTAAATGGAGTATCCCGCGATACTATATATGTATTTAATTCTCAAACGAATTAATCGGGGCTTTGTTCCAAAACCCTCAAACGGCTCGATTTTCTCCAGCCATTTTCGACAATTGTTATTATATTTCAACCAATTTACACAAAACCTCATTAAATTATACACCTAAAATTTCCACATAAATCTTTCTGTCCATTGAAATATTACAGTAAAAATCGCATTATATTAAGTTTTAGTAGCTTTTGAGTTTATTCCGAACAGAGACAGGAAACGGCTGGGTATTTGTTTTATAGTGTCACTAGCAATGCCCCGCGGTTTCACTCGCGTACATACCGATCTCGTGGCAGTGGAAAGTTTTGTAAATTGTAAGTTTGTTTCTGGGACTTATTAATGGTTAAGGCAAAAGAAGTTTTAACTGGAAATTGAATTCTTTTAAAAGGTTATATCTATTTAAAGGTTATATATCTGTAGGTGTTGGATTGTCATTATTAAATTCGTTACATCTTTTGACTGGAATGTACGATTTTAATAATTTAAAAAGTATTTTACAGGTATAAAACAGTTTTTAATAAAATATCATTTAATGGGATAAGGATTAATACGGAGATATGAATAATCAGGTTTACTTATTGTCGGCACTTTTATCGACTTTTACAATATAAAAAAATATATATAAATATTGCATAACTATAATGGTTAGACTTATGATATCGCGGATTTTTTTGTAGATATTGATACGTTCCATAATAACGTAGAACATTTTTTGTTTTAATATCAATAGTTTCCGCAGCGCACGCGATGAAAGATTTTTACGAAATTTTTCACACCTTATTAAAATTTTATTAGGGATCCTTATTTTTTTGAAAAATGTAATATAGCCTATGTTTGCGTGAAAAATCTCTGATGAAATCTGATGAAAGCAAACCATTCAACCCATTCACACGGAATCCACGACAATAGTCTACTAGTGTGGAATCAACTAGAATAAAAATTGGGAAAGTATTAAAAAATTAACACCTTACTTACTTAATACATGTACAGCTGTTCGTTTAACTTTAGTTCTTTGATATTTTAATTGATTTTTGTTTTGTATGCATTGTTTAGTCTAAATAAAGGTTTATTAAAAGAATCACAGACTAAATAGTTTGAGATTATAATGTAACAGAATTACGCGATTAGGTAATTCGCGGAAGGTAAAGCGAAATGTGAATTATATACTTCACTCACTTTTAATTATTCCGTTGTGAATTTCAAATGGACCCATCTCTACGAAAAGTCCAGTCAGGCTGGTAGCGCCCGGCCCGCCTTGCAGCCAAATGATCCATGGAGTCTCTGTTAACTCCTTATGATGCACGGGGAAGTACCAGAAAAATATGTTAGAGTTATATCTCTCGTCAACTGTTAAGAAACCGGAGTAACTTTTCATGCCGAGAAAGTAGTTTGGTTCGACCAACGATGCATTTCTAGCTTCTTCAGTTCGGTTTCCATTTAGTAATGGCGTCAAAAGCAAGGCCGGCGCTGAGGCTAGAGACGGTGCTGCAGCGAAGAGTAGGATTCTGTAACAAATATAAGAAGAAACAATTCATCATTCTCCTGCCACCCACAACATAGTTTCTCTTTCATTTTCTCCTATTATTCGTCAACTCTGGCGCAACTCTTTTAAGCATAAGTTAAATAAGAAGTTAATCTATTCTGTTGGATTCTTCATTACTGAGGGTCGTGTCCCGAATGAAAGTCCTTCACTGTTCAATTTGCCTCCATTTCTTTCTTAGGGCGGATGCTACAGAGAATAACCAGTAATTGCGGTCACTTGGCCACACCAGTGGTGACCGAGGTGATCGGCCACGGAGTCATTTTCTTTCGACCTTGCCCACTACTATCAACTTGTCAAGTTTATCTGGTTGACGGCGAGCAATGTGACCAAAGTATCCTAGGCTTTCTTGGTAACATATTATTGAGAGCCGAACCTAAACTTTTAGTTAGTAAGAAGTTTATAATGATAGAATAAAAAAATAATTGAAGTTAATATAAGTACATAAAAACTGTGGTGGCCCAGTGGTTAGATAGTGCGACTCTTTCGAGAGGATCATGGGCACGAACCCCAGGCACCTTTTCTGATAAAATGTATACGTCTAATTGATAATTGCAATTCATCGTGAGGAAACATGCATATCTCTAGAGAATTCTGGAGATATGTGTAACCTATCAATCCGCATTGGAGCAGCGTGGTGGGTTTTAGCTTTAACCCGCCTCTTCAAAAACGGAGAGCGAAGGCTTATCTCCATAGTAACAGGCCATTAGTTTAATTTATACATAAAACATAAGTAATTATTGGACGATAAAACACTCTAGTTAGGTATCTTTCTGTTGAAGTGTAAAAATTATAAGTATAGCAGTTGATAAAAAAAACGATTCAGTATCATATCATTATGTAGTAGCCGGGTAAATATAAAAACATGCGAGTTATGGTGGCAATTTTTTCAACAAAACTAAAATGGTACACTACGAAATATACAAGCAAAACATTATACATGACCTTATTATACCAAAAAATTCTATCGCCTAATTTTATCTTTCTTAACTCAAAAGGAAAATACGACACAAAATGCTCTGGGAAAATCCATATGGATGGTGAATACGACGGTATTTACAGATAACTCGTGCGCCATAACTTGAGACAAAGAATTAGAATGTCTTTCAATACACCTTGCGCGCTTCCGTAAAGTACAGTAAGGGTCATTATTATTTCACCTTGTTTCACATTAATTTAGTTTTGTACTAACTATATGATATTCAATTGTGGTACAGAATCTCAATAACTTGGTTGGAACAATAGTCTTATGACGAAAATAACTTTTAGAATTAGTCGTTACTTTGAGGAGATCCATGATACAAAAATAATAATAAAATTATTTTGCTATAATCCGCGATAAAGCAAATAGAAAATACATATAATGCTATATATATATTTCTACTATGTATGTATACATATGTATACTGGAATATCCGTTTCTTTATGACAAAATCAAAGCTTTGCGCTTTGCGATTTTGTCGTGGAGTCTACCTCCTGATGATGCTTCGGTTGCGGGGCGAAACGATTGTTGAGTTTGTAATAGTGAACGTGTGTAGTGCTTGTGTATTGTGGTGGCGGTGGTTAAGGTTTGTGCATTTGATTTTAAAATCCTGACTATACATTAATGTGACAATATCGCGCTACCGTCTCAACGTATCTCGCACGGGTAATATCGTATTGCACAAACGAAAATGTGTTTGCGCAAGATCATCGGTATGAATATTTTTGTAAGCAACAATGCTAAGAAACTTAATAAATATATATTTTTTAATTCAATATCCATCACTTATATTAGTTTTAATTACAATGTACTAATATTAAGATACTAATAAAATCTTTTGTTTTTTCGTATGAATTACGTTACGTTAGTATCAATTATTTTTAATAAACACTATTAGTATGTATTGTATTGTAATTGTCATATGCCTCAACTTACGTGAATACTGTGGCTCTGTCAATAAAACACATTATGAGTGAAAATAAACTTTTTATATGCGGCGGGACGTCCGGTTTACACACACTGTCAATACATATTAATCCATATTCAATATGTACACTGTAGTCTTTGATATTCCATGCTGTCAATCACAAATGTGAAGTGTATCCGAATTCCAAAGACACAGTGTAAATACTGAATGTATCGAAAACATATTTGATATTGTAACACAGGGGATAGAGAATATAATAACTCTGTATATTATACACTCTAAACTAACATAATGTGCAATGTTACGTATTATAATATATAATACGTAACATTGCAGTCAGAACTTCAAAGTATAACTCTATGCCCAAAAAACTATCTGATGTAAGTGCTACTCTGTGTTACACATTATAATTTATATTATGGTAAGAGCTCTGTTGTCTTTCTATGACATTCTGATATTTTTTACCATTTATCCTTAGTTTTATTTCATTTCATAGTTATATGTATTTTATATTACTTTAACTTTATAACTGTAATGGCATAAAACACATTTTTTTAAAAGTTTGTAGCGTGATATCATAGATGGCACTGAAATAAAGATTACAAGATGTATCTAGCTCGAATCAAGCCTAATTTTGGATTCGGTCACTTTAATGATAAGCGTGCGATTCATTTCGAATAGCAAAAAATATATTGTTCGGAAGTCAGTCCCATTTGATATTGCTATTTCAAATGATCTCGTGTCTTTTAATCGAGATGATTAACACTTCCTTATAAGGATACCAAATGTTGGTAAATTGTATAGAATAAGTCCAAAAAATATAGTTCTTTAGTAACTTGCAGTAAAAATAAAACAATTCTTATTGTATCAATAAAAATTTATTTCAGATTCGAAATATGATTTGCAGGATAACAAAAATATCGAAACAATTATATTAAATATAATTAACGTACTTATTATTTAATAAGTAACAACCTATTTTTGTTTCAGAGCTGAGCAAGTTGTTATAAAAAGCTCTTAGATTTTATCCGTCTTTGAACCTATGCTCTGTATTGTGATTCTCTAGCTCTTATGCTATCTAAAGATAAGCACTTAAAAATAAGGTTTTAAATACTAATTATAAAACTAAGACTAATGACTAATTGAGTCCTTTGAGACTTGGGGTTAATACGCCGTGTGATATCCGGCAGAATAGAATAGACCACCCTCCTTTCTTACCGAGGCGTCGTAAAAGAGGACTAAGGTAAGTTGACGTCAGGCAGGCGGCCGGTCGTAAAATACGTAGCCAAATCAAGTGACAATATGTTTGTAACATGTTCTGCCGTACCCACTTAGAGTGGGATAAGGGCAGGAGGATGATGAATGATGATTGAGACTTGGGGTTAATGAATTGGATAAATTATAATGAAATAGAAATAGATGATAGTCACTAAACAATGATAATTGCAAGTTATTCACAACTAACAAGCATGGGAAGGCGCTAGATTTATACTTAGAGGCTAACCGTTTAACTCGGTCCTCAGGTGCGGGGTACAAGGCCGCGTAGATGGGACGAGAACGGGGGCTAGGTCAATAATACTCATTATATATATACCTGCCGACATATATATAAATTGATATTTATGCCAAACTAAGTATATCCTCAGTGAGTGGTAAATTAAAATAATCATTTTGCCTTCTCCATCGCATAACCATTAATACACCTACCAAAATACCTAATAACAACATTACATTTATAACAACACTCGTGATAAAGCCGGTTTTGAATACAGAACTGTCTGATAGAACTTCAGACGTCTTTAAGTCGTTGTATTCTTCATAGATCGGCAATTTTCCGTGCTTGTCATAATTAGAAACAACAGCGAAGTCTTGATTTTCGATAAATTTGGAAACGATATACCTCGCTTCCCTTGGTTTGTCTACTGGCACAAGATGGCCAGATCCCATGACTAATACTTCTGTGAATCCGCCACCCGATTTGACGTACCTGTGTACAAATAGAATTCTTTAAACGGCAGTTTCTTTTATAAGTCTCCTTTATTTAACTAGAGTTAGAAAAGTTAGTAACGGCTTTACTATCCCACATAGTAAAGTAATCGTCTGCTTTCCCACTACTGGACATATGCCCATCTCCGTTTCTGGAGAGAAGGATTGGAGATATGTCCTACCACGGTGCTCCGATGCGGATTGGTTGGTTACACATATCCCCGAGAGATGTTTTCCTTTGCCGAAAAGCATTTGCTATCAATTATCAATTGGACGCATAAGTTTTACGTTAAAACTTGATAAATTGTATCGATTGTATTAATTTTTGTTGGATTGTATTTGGCACATTCTTTTTTTTTATGGAGTAGGCAAACGAGTACGGTTCACCTTAAGGAATCATCGCCCACGAACTCTCGCAGAACGAGTGTGTTGCCGTTCTTTAAAAAGGTGGAATACACGTTTTTTGAAGGCACTTATGTCGTACCGATCTGGAAACGGTGCCAAAGGGAGATCGTTTCATAAAATGGTTGCGCGCGGAATGAAATTATTTAAAAACCGCACTGTAGATCGCCACGCATGCACGTGGTGAGAATGATATCTTAACCTGTGACGTACATTGCGGTTATGGAATTTAACGGCAGCAATCGTGTATATAATAAGGTGTGTATATAATCGTGTGTATAATAAGGTCGTGTAGCTCACTGGAACACTCCCCGTGAAAGATGCGATAGAAAACTCACACCGAAGATACGTTTCTACGCATCGCCAAAGAGTCCAGCTGTTTGCTGATCAGCTGGTCCCAAATAATTAGAGCTGTTACATTACTTGTTAAAAATATATTCACGCCTGTTTGTTGTTAGAACCCGTGCCCTTTGGCAAGAATCACATAGTTTCACCGTTAGGCTTTATTTTCTTCTTCTTTATCAACCGATGGACATCCATTACTGGACATAAGTCTCTTCACGGGATCTCCATAACACACGATTTTATGCTGCTTGAATCCAGCGGCTCCCCGCGACCTTTTTGAGGTCGTCCGTCGTCGCGTAAGGGGTTAACCAACACTGCTTTTTGCGGAACATCCTTAGGCCTTAATTTTGGAAATATATTTGGATATGATATGCATGAATTGAATTTGTATTTTACAAATTGTCGCCTGGCTGGTTTCCACTCTGCCGATAAAGCCTTTAACAAACAATTTAGTTTTCCACTATGGTGCTGTGTATCCTTAAAGTGTTTACATTTCCAACGTATAAATACGGTCAAGAGCATAATAGCTACCACTCTAATTTACTTACCGAGGTGTCGTAAAAGGCGGCTAAGGTAAGTTGACCCGCTGTGTGGTATCCGGCTGAGTAGAATAGACCACTCTCATTTTCTTACCGAGGTGGCGTAAAAGGCGGCTAAGGTAAGTTGACCCGCTGTGTGATATCCGGCTGAGTAGAATAGACCACCCTCCTATCTTACCGAGGTGTCGTAAGAGGCGACTAAGGTAAGTTGACGTCAGGCAGGCGGCCGTTCGTAAAATACGTAGCCAAATCATGTGGCAACATGTTTGTAACAAGTTGTGCCGACCCCACTTAGAGTGGAATAAGGTCAGGACGATGATGATGATGAAATACAGTCAAGAGTAAGCTTGTAACCAATTAAAAAAATTATAATGCAGTCACTTGCAGTAAACGAGCTCAGTGATTGTGACTTTTGATTGTAGTGACCCAACTGATGTAATTTGATAACAAGAAAGTGACTATGCAGTATAATTTATATGTAATGCAAAGGATTTATTTAGAAAATTAATTTCCTTTTAACAACTTAGTGGAGAATTGTAATTCTGTTCTTCAGGGTTAGTTCTTTTCTACATTTTAACACTAGATATACCAGATTTGAATATACCTTTTTCTACCAAACCAGTCAAAATGACTGGTGCATAAAAAACAGGCCTCTTGTGGTTTCTAGTCTATATTTACTCTTAAAAATGACAAAAATAAAGTTGAACAATATTAATTAAGTGTATAAAACGTACTCTTTAATCTACAAAAGTCTTAACATCATTTCTATAAAAAAAAATGTGTAATATAGTAGGAATGTTTGGTAAATCTAGTGTTAAATAACATACCTAAAAATGATGTGAAATAAGTTGTAAAGCATAACGATGTCCAGTTGTGCTATGCGTAAAAACTAAAAGGAAGATAAGATAAAGATCCCATTACCCAGCAACCGGACCATATTCCACCACCCAAGGGAGGCGCGGTGCTTTGAGGAATTCATCTCGGCGACTCCAGTGCCACTTCTTACGGCGAACCTCCCCGTTCTCGACACAGGGCATTATTAGATCCAAGTTCCCACTGAGAAGAAGTAATTATCACTTTATCATAAGTAAAAAACGTTATATAGTAACATTATCGGTCATATTTGGTCATGCCATTACAGCAGTTTAAAAACACTGTTAAAAAGAGGCTGATACAGAAAGCCTACTATACTGTTGAAGATTACTTAGATGATAAGGATGTGTGGATATAGGTACACCTCTACCCTGTACAAGACAGTAATAAATAAATGTAACTAGTTCTAAGATTTATATTTTAAAAAGAGCAACCGCCGAGTTTCTTGCTGGCTCTTCTCGGCAGAAACAGCTTTCCGAACCAGCAGTAAAGTTGACGATTCAAAAGCACTTGTTTACAAGTTTACTTGAATAAAGAATATTTTGATTTGATTTGATTTGATTTATCATGGAGTTATTATATTAGAGTAAGAGAAACACTAAAATATGTCTATCGACAAAAAAGAGAGAGCAAATCTGTCTTATTACTATTATGTGTGTTTATAGTAGTATCAAAGAGTCGCTGCCCGCGGGATAATAAAATGTGGAAACAGGACGCCCCTGTAGCGCTCTCTGTCGCACTTACGGGCCTCAATGGCAGGCAAAGTGGCCACTGCCTGACTTAGTTTTAATTGTAATCAGCGTGTCACATTTTTTTTATAGAATTCAAATTTTAAACATAAAAGTAGTTGTTCTGCGTTAACCATAAGAGATAGAGACACGCTATTTTTTGGTATTTTTATAAATCTACAATTCTCTAGTACATTACTTTAGCGTATCTCTGCGTATTCACGCAGCGCACGCGACTAAAGCTAACAGCAAGCAAGTTTTTTAACAACTGCGCGATCTCTTCAACACAATTTACATATTACCGACATGTACTATTTACCTAAACCATTCGGAAGTATTGCACTATCTTTTGGTGAAAACCGAACAAAAATCCGTTCAGTAGATTTTGACAAAATCTATTACATACAGACAGACAGTTTTTTAGGACTTTGTTCTATAATAAGTATAGATATTGGGAAATCGAAGGTCTGTCTATAATTCTGTGTGTCTGTCTGGTACACTTTCACGGCTTATCCGCTGTGATTATTGATGGAATTTGGAAATTTGAGATTTACAATTAAAGCTTGTATACCAGTATAAGGTATGACATAAAATTCGTGACTTCCGTCGGGCAATGGGAAAGAACAACATAGCACATAACTGATGGTATATTAATCTAACATTTTAGTTAAAGCGAATGAAGTCGAAAACTAAACAAATCTCGAATTTCTTCGGGAGGCAGAAAACAGAAATATTTATATCTTTTATAGAACAACGTCCTAAAAGCTCGTATTATTTGTTGGACACTACTACTAGAATAGAAAAGGCTCTATGAACATTGTGGTAACATTGTTTGCGTATATTGATAACAAATTGTATGGTAATACGTCAGTAATTTAATTCTTCGAGTCTGAGTGTATATTTGTATTTAAGTCATACTCCTGTCCTCAAAGCTCTCTAAGCCGGATCGGCACAAAATGTTACAAACATGTTGTTACATCATTTCGCTAGGTATTTTACGGCTGCCTGCCTGACGTCAACTTACCATAGTCGTATTTTACGACCCCTCGGTAAGAAAGAGGGTGGTCTATTCTACTCAACCGGATACCACACGGTGGGTCGACTTACCTTAGTCGCCTTTTACGACACCTCGGCAAGAAAGAGGGTGGTCTATTCTACTCAACCGGATACCACACGGTGGATCGCCTTACCTTAGTCGCTTTTTACGACCCCTTGGCAAGAAAGAGGGTGGTCTATTCCACTCAACCGGATACCACACGATCGGTCGCCTTACCTTAGTCGCCTTTTACGACACCTCGGCAAGAAAGAGGGTGGTCTATTCTACTCAACCGGATACCACACGGTGGGTCGCCTTACCTTAGTCGCCCTTTACGACACCTCGGCAAGAAAGAGGGTGGTCTATTCTACTCAACCGGATACCACACGGTGGGTCGACTTACCTTAGTCGCCCTTTACGACACCTCGGCAAGAAATAGGGTGGTCTATTCTACTCAACCGGATACCACACGGTGGGTCGACTTACCTTAGTCGCCCTTTACGACACCTCGGCAAGAAAGAGGGTGGTCTATTCTACTCAACCGGATACCACACGGTGGGTCGACTTACCTTAGTCGCCCTTTACGACACCTCGGCAAGAAAGAGGGTGGTCTATTCTACTCAACCGGATACCACACGGTGGGTCGCCTTACCTTAGTCGCCCTTTACGACACCTCGGCAAGAAAGAGGGTGGTCTATTCTACTCAACCGGATACCACACGGTGGGTCGACTTACCTTAGTCGCCCTTTACGACACCTCGGCAAGAAATAGGGTAGTCTATTCTACTCAACCGGATACCACACGGTGGGTCGACTTACCTTAGTCGCCCTTTACGACACCTCGGCAAGAAAGAGGGTGGTCTATTCTACTCAACCGGATACCACACGGTGGGTCGACTTACCTTAGTCGCCCTTTACGACACCTCGGCAAGAAAGAGGGTGGTCTATTCTACTCAACCGGATACCACACGGTGGGTCGCCTTACCTTTGTCGCTCTTTACGACACCTCGGCAAGAAAGAGGGTGGTCTATTCTACTCAACCGGATACCACACGGTGGGTCGACTTACCTTAGTCGCCCTTTACGACACCTCGGCAAGAAAGAGGGTGGTCTATTCTACTCAACCGGATACCACACGGTGGGTCGACTTACCTTAGTCGCCCTTTACGACACCTCGGCAAGAAAGAGGGTGGTCTATTCTACTCAACCGGATACCACACGGTGGGTCGCCTAACCTTAGTCGCCCTTTACGACACCTCGGCAAGAAAGAGGGTGGTCTATTCTACTCAACCGGATACCACTCGGTGGGTCGCCTTACCTTAGTCGCCTTTTACGACACCTCGGTGACAAAATGAGGGTGGTCTATTCTACTCAGCCGGATAGTATTTGTTGTTGTTGTTGTTGTTTTGTATGAATAATTTTCAAATGTTAAGTGCATAAATTTAAAATCTACATACCAGTAAATCATTATTCTGTAATGTTCAAGTAATTCCTCAATTTTCGGAGAGACGGGTGATAAAAAAGCCGGTATCAGCTTTGTATATACTGATGAATTAGTAAATGTAAATTCTATGTTGCCAACGTGGAGCGATTCCTTGATTGTGGGAGTTTTGATGAAATTCTCAAAGTCGTGGAGCCCGACAGTATCATGTAGGACATTGAACAGCTCGTTTTTTGAAGCTATCTTTTGAAGTTTATCCAATAAAGTATTATACAACTGAAATTATAAAGTCTAATTTACATAAAATAACCGAATACTTATTTCACGAAGATTTGAATAAAATTACTGAATACTTATTTCATGAAGATTTGAATAAAATGATCGAACACTTATTTCGCGAAGATTTGAGAAAAATAACCGAATACTTATTTCACGAAGATTCGAGTAAAATGACCGAATACTTAGTTCTCGAAGATTTGAGTAAAATGACAGATACTTAGTTCAGGTAGCTTTGTGTAAAATAACCGAATACTTAGTTCACGAAGATTTGAGTAAAATGACTGAATACTTAGTTAACGAAGATTTGACTAAAATGACCGAATACTTAGTTAACGAAGATTTGACTAAAATGACCGAATACTTAGTTAACGAAGATTTGAGTAAAATGACCGAGTACTTATTTCATGAAGATTTGAGTTAACTGGCCGAATACTTAATTCACGAAGATTAGAGTGAAATAACCGAATACTTAGTTCTCGAAGATTTGAGTAAAATGACAGATACTTAGTTCAGGTAACTTTGAGTAAAATAACCGAATACTTAGTTCACGAAGCTTTGAGTAAAATGATCGAATACTTAGTTCACGAAGATTTGAGTAAAATAACCGAGTACTTATTTCATGAAGATTTGAGTAAACTGACCGAATACTTAGTTCACGAAGATTTGAGTGAAATGACCGAATACTTAGTTAACGAAGATTTGACTAAAATGACCGAATATTTAATTATTGTTATTAGCCTTGTTTAGAAAACATTTCGCAATACTACAGTGTCATTAGCGATCATAGTAATGTTCCCACTGTTAAAGGTCCCATAGTTGGGACCTGCACAACATGTTTTAAACATGTTGTTACACGCACAGTGCTAGTTATTTTACGACCGGCCACCTGAGGTTAACTTACCTTAGTCGTATTTTATGTATAAATTGTATGTATGTTGTCGGGGTAAAAAAAAGAAATAAATTGTTCGCTTAAAAAATTTAAATGACAGTTTTTAAGAATAAATTAACGTAATCGATGTTTTTTTCGTTAAATATGGAGTCGAAATCTAGCATTGCATTTAAATGGCTCAAAGCGAAAGGGTTCAACCCGTGTCGAATCTTTCTTCGGATTGCGTAAAGTTTATCTGTTCACAGATAAACGTTACTAGTTCCAGTTTGCTACACGTGTTCGAAGGTAAAATAAACAGCGGGGGTTGAACTCATCACTATATAACTCCGCTTGTTTGGGTGATGTTTCGCTATGTGATTGTGTCGTCAATTTTTTTATACTTACTTTGTATGCACTTTCGACATTTCCTTTTTGTAAGGCTAATTCATATTCTTTCTGCAGAGACTTAGCTGCTATGGCACCCTGGGCATCAATCAAGCCCCAGTTATAGAAAACCTTAGTATAATCCACTACATTCGTACGATCTAGAGAGGGATTACCCATTATAAGGCCCTGAAAAAAAAAACTTCAATGCTTAGAAAATTTATAGAATTAGGCGTTACATTGTAGAGATCCATAATACAGAAGTAATAATAAAATTATTTTGCTATAATACGCGATACAGTAAATAGAAGATATATATAGTGCTAAATGTATAGTGGCCTATCCGTTTTTTCATACCAATGGCTACAATGAGCAATTAGTACAAAATATATTAAAAAACAAACAGAAGTTGCAATTGGCAAAACACTTCTATGCGGTGCCACATTACAACGATAATAAATACGAAGCCAGTTTGACCTATTTTGGAACATTGTCAGAACGAATCTCAGCTATATTTAAAACAAAGTCAAATAAAAAATTAGGATTTAAAAGTAATAACTTTAAAAAAAAGAGTGTAATGGTCTAAGTGACCGTGTGTGTCATTTACACACACGGTCGTCCATCCCCAAAGTAAGTTTATTAACACTTGTGTTATAAGTGACGGGCAACTGGTAAATATACTACATATATAATCTCAAATACATACTTAAATACACCCAGGCTCGAAGAACCAATAAATTCTTTACAGAAAATGTTGGTCTTCGGCGGGAATCGAACCTGCGTCCCGCGGAGCTGAAGGCAGTGTCATTACCCACTGCGCCAACAGGCCAGTCAACGGGCCATTCAAGAAGTATTTATCGATTCAATATTTATGCGCATATGGATACATGACAAAAATTAATGTCACAAGCAATATAACAGAACTAACTACTTTGCTATAATCCGTACGGGTTAAGTGAATGCATGCAAAGCCAATGTGTATGAAGCAGGCAAAATCTACGCACCTTATACATGCAGGACAATCCACCACATGCACCCCAAGGCGCAATTCACCAGCAACAACGCACACAAAAGCAGCACACACACCCACCACCACAATCTCGACGATCGTTTCGCCCCGAAACCGAAGCATCATCAGGAGGATAGGCTCCACGACAAAAATCGTAATGCGCCGCGCTACCCATACAAGCAGTCTTAAATAGTTCAACTCCCACCACTACCCTCCCCTCCGAACACATGCAGCAAAACGAAATTAGATACATTTACTTGCTCGTTAATTAAGTGACCATTGTTATTTTTTATTATCCCAAGTTGCTCTAACGTATTGAGTCGGAGTCCCTTATCACAAGTGTGGAGAATATGAAATGAATGGTCATTAGGCACTTTATGACCGTTTTCCAGCAAATGTTTTGCAAAATTAGAATTTTGTGGTTTATTATTCCTAAACGCAGCCATATGTTCCCGGAATCGAATCGCAAAACTTCTATAAATCATTTAAAAATTAATGTTTTAGTTTTTTTTTTTCGAACTGACTGTATGCTGTTAGCCCTAACGGCTTTTACAGCGTCACCGGGCGGGACGGGCGAGCGCAGAAGCATCGCCGAGGTTGCGTAAATGCAGAGAGTAAAGCGCAGAAGCTCTACTAGCGTCGGAGAACGTCGTCCTAAGGGTTCCTCCTGTGAGCCACGACTTAGGGCGACGCGTAGTGGAGGGCTGATGGTACGACTTTGATTAGTCATTGCGACGTCGAAAAGGTGGCGAGAAGCCACGACCGACCGACGTCAGAAAACTGGGACCTCGTCTTCGCCAGCGAAGACGCTATGTGTGTGTATTACGTGTTTCTGTGTTTGCGATCGTTATTTGATCGTCAGGGTCATATAGGACGCTTTTGGACGGCTATATTTTCGGTGGATGTTTTAAAGTCAATTTATACTGTCCTAAGGCGATCTTATTGCTGTTAGCAATCTCTTGCAGACAATCTTTAGTGTAGGGAATTATTGTAAAAGAATGGGATGCTGCAAATTAAACTATATAGTGAATATATAATAATAAATATATGGGATAACACACACACACGGTCATTCGTAGTTACCTGTAAGTTTATGGAGTTATCAGCGTTGCGTTTCCCTTCCAATATTTTCATCCCAAGCGCAGGCACGTATCTTCCTGCATACGACTCGCCTGCGATGTAAAGCGGGGCTTTGCCAAGCTCTGGGTAAATTCGTGTTAACTGTTTCACAGCGTCATATAAGTTCTGTGAATACTGAAATAAATCACATATATTAGTTCACTCATTCATTTATTGAATCACGAGATGTCCTCTACATTAGAAGATTTAAACCCGGCACACTCCCGTACTGTAATAGCTGAGAGCTATGTGAGTTTGTTTTATTCATACAAATATACGCGAACCAATCCACTTGTAACATGCACGAATTTTAAGGCAAAACGCATACCAAATTCAGCAACAGTATCATCTTCCGAGGACCCATTAAATTATAATATTACAAAAACAGTAATATATTTGCATTTCGGCAACATCTGCTAATTACAGGCACTATAACAGAACTACCTTGCTATAATGCGCACGAGTTAAGTGAATGCATGCAAAGCTAATGTGTATGAGGCAGGCAAAATTTACGCACCTTACACATGCATGCCCCGAAACCGAATCATCATCAGGAGGATAAGCTCCACGACAAAATCGCAATGCGCAGCGCCACCTATACAAGCAGTAACTTGTTTACTGCGAAACGATCGTCGAGATTGTGGTGGTGGTTGTGTGTGCTGCTTGTGTGTTGCTGTTGCTGGTGGAGGCGCCTTGGGGTGCGTGTGGTGACTTGTCCTGCATGTATAAGGTGCGTAAATTTTGCCTGCTTCATACACATTAGCTTTGCATGCATTCGCTTAACCCGTGCGGATTATAGCAAGGTAGTTAGTTCTGTAATAGTGGGGGTAATATGAAATTCCGCAAAGTAACGCCTGCTTCTATAAATCATCTGCTAATTAATTTTTTACAAAGCCAGTCAAATAATAACAACGCCAAAATAGGCTTGAGTAAAAAAAATGTTAACTTGTTGATGTTCTTTTATTAAATGTTTAATTTATTAAATGTTCTTTTATTTGTTTTATTAAATATTCTCATATCTTATATTTATTTATCAGAAACTATCGATTGCTAATATAGATAGTTTTTTCTTGGCTATCGATAACTATCGGTAATCAAAAATAACGATGTTTAACATACACTAGTGAGGTAACTCCTTAAAATACGTGCCGTCTCAAGCAATATAGTCGTCTGTATCCTGATCCAACAATAAGCGAAAGCCTCTTGGATGTTAGTATTTTTTTTTGTTTACGCAGTTTGTTAACACAGCCTTTTTTTGATGGTAAAAAGATTGTGGTTGTCTATTTTTTCACCGCATGGCAAGTGAAGATAAATTGAATTAGCGCGCCAATCAACAAGGATTGAAAATCTTTACGATATCTACACAGCATCGTGTCATAAATAAAAACAGTTAAGTGCTTCGTATGTATTATTGCCGCAATATCCTTCAATATTCAACATTTATTTAATATTAATATAATATATGTATATTAAATATATTAAATTTTATATGAATTACATTTTAATTATTACCATTTCCATGCTGTTAGGAATGCCGTCAGAGCTATCAGTGAAACTGAATCCAGCACCGACTGGGTTGTCGATAAACACCATAGAATACTCTTCACACCAAGAATATGGACGCTCTGAAAATATTTAAAACACATTTTTGGAAAAATTATATACTCCGTAGGTTTGGGTACTTAACTAAATGTAAACATTAAAAAATATATATTTACAGTAAGTAGATAACAACACATTACATTACGCTAAACATCATTCTTATTCTTTTTAAATTAATTTTTCTTTTGTATTAATGAAGGTTTATTAACAAAATTCACAGATAAAATAATCTGCGATTTGAATATCATAGAATTACGCGAATATAACAAAGGTATAGAAAAATGTGAGTTTATATAACTACCTCACTCACTTTTAATTATCTCGTTCCGAATTTCAAATGGACCCATCTCCAAGAAAAGTCCGACCATGCTGGTAGAACCAGGGCCTCCTTGCAGCCAAATGATCCATGGAGTCGTTGATAACTCCTTATGATGCACGGGGAAGTACCAGAAAAATATGTTAGAGTTATATCTCTCGTCAACTGTTAAGAAACCGGAGTAACTGTTGATGCCGAGAAAGTACTTTGATTCGACCAACGATGCATTTCTAGCTTCTTCAGTTCGGTTTCCATTTAGTAATGGCGTCAGAAGTAAGGCCGGCGCTGAGGCTAGAGACGGTGCTGCAGCGAAGAGTAGGATTCTAAAACAAATATAACAAAAACCAATTCATCATTCTCCTGCCACCTCTTTCTTCTCTCTTTCATTTTCTCCTATTATTCGTCAACTCTGGCGCTACTCCTTTAAGCATAAGATAGAAGTTTATCTATTCTGTCGGATTCTTCATTACTGAAGTCAAATGAAAGTCATTCGCAGTTCGTACAATTTGCCTCCATTTCTACCGGTTTTCGGCCTTTTTTAGGGCGGATATTACAGAGAGACCAGTAGTAACTGCGGTCACTTGGTCACATCAGCGGTAACGTAGGTTAGTAGGCCACGGGGTCGTTTTCCTTTGACCTTGCCCACTACATCTTGTCAAGGTTATCTGGTTGAAGTTGAGCAATGTGACCAAAGTAAACCTAGGTATTCTTTTGTAACATATTGTTGAGAGCAGAACCTTAACTTTTAGTTAGTAAGAAGTTTACAATTATAGAATAAAGAATTAATTGAAATTAATATAAGTACATAAAAAAACTGTGATGGCCCAGCGGTAAGACCGTGTGACTTTTCGAAAGGTTCATGGGTTCAAACCCCGGGCACCTTTTCTATTAAAGCTTATGTGTCTAATTGATAATTGCAATTTATTACACGCTTTTCGGTACAGGAAAACATCGTGAGGAAACCTGAATATCTCTAGAGAATTCTGGGGATAATTGTCACCTATCAATACGCATTGGTGCAACGTAGTGGATTTAAGCTCCAACTAGTCTCTCCAAAAACGGAGAGCTTAGTCCTAGCCCTTTTAGGATAGGAACAGGCCGTTTACGTAAGTAAATATAGTGATACATTAAAGATAAGGCATCATGGTACGATTAAAAACATTAATTAGGTATCTGTTGAATATAAAAATTTACTAGTTATAAAAAAAATACAATTTGGTATAATATCAGTATGCAGTTGCCGGTTGAATATATAACGTGCGAGTTTTGGTGGAAATTTAGTTCAATGAAAAATTAAATGATACTAAACGAATTATACAAGCAAAACATTACACATGGTCTTTTTCAACAAAAAAAACCTATCACCTAATTTTATCTTTCGTAACTTCAACTAAAAAAGGAAAATACGACACAAAAAGTTCTGGGAAAATCCATATTGCTCGTAAATACCGTGCAAGTTTACAGATTGGAGAGCATTTATGCCTACGTCACGGTTATATCCAAATATAAACGTCGAGGTCGTGATACAACTTTAATTGTTTAGAAAGTTAATATTGATTGTATTTTATCGTTTGTCTGGTCAAAAACTACTAATCCTTGGTAAAAATTCGCTTTTTTAAAATTTTTTATGGAACTAAAAAATCGGCACTTTAGTTAATGACTAATGTAACTCGTGCGCGATAACTTGAGACAAGGAATTAGAATGAACTTCCCCTCACTACACTTTGCGCGCTTCTGTAAACTATTTTTCTGTAAACACTATTTTTTACATTTACTTAGTCCTGTTTTGACCATGTGACATATAAATGCTACAAATTTCCGAAAACTTAGGTGCAAAAAGCCAGCCTTTTGGTTTGACGAAATATGAATTCGCTCTTTTTAGAAAGTGAGTAAATGCTGGATTAAGAGCACTGATGATTTAACAAGATAAAATCGTAGCTAAAAATCAAAACATCAAGGGCTGATCTGATACATACGTAACAGATACACAGAAGACTCCCACGAGATGGACTATACAGAAATAAACATTCTAAGATGCCTAAATTAATGAGAGCTTCGTTACCAGCGTTTTTAATTTGTTTTATGGCTTTACTGTCACTAGACTAGGGACTACCCTAGCACATGTTTACCTAGACTGTCGGCACTATATGCATCGAAGAAAGTACGTCGCAAAATTTCTTCTATATATTTGTTGTGATAACCAGTGACGCTAAAAAGGCGTTAAGAGTTAACAGCTCTCAGTCAATTCGAAAGAAAACATGTAACTCCTACTCTTATGCCTATTATTTTTCAAATGACAACTTCTTTAGCGGCGTTATGCCCATTTTTTAATGGGAAAAAATGTTAGACTCGCATCAGGACACGTGAGCTAATCGAAAATTCGTTATGATGGAGGGAGAGTAGACCGCCAGCGCGGCTTAGAAGAGGAAGTATCCACCTCTCTTTCTACCGTGCGGCGAAAATGTATATGAATATGCCTGCGCCTTCCGTTCAAGTTGATTTTTCTGAGAGAAAAGCTTTCTAATGTAAAATAATTCGAATAGTTCTGAAGTATTAAATGTTTATGTAACATAAATTGTAGTGTTTTACTACGATTGCGATATAAGTAAATGAATATTGTATTTTACCACATATAAATGATAGTAATTTTAAACTGATAATTTAAGGAATTAGTGAAAAATTAGTCCCTAACAATTCCAAAATATCAAAAAATTTAATGTTTCAGTTTTCACTTTTGCCGGCACTACCAGAGTACAACCCGTTGATTTCTTGTCAACTGTACATAAATATGACATCACCGCGTTTACGTCTCAACGTATCGCACACGAGTAACACCTTATTGCACAAACGAAAACATGTTTGCGCAAGATCAGCTGCATGAATATTATTGTAAACAGCAATGCTAAGAAACTCAGTAATTTTTTTACTCAGTATATGCTTTACCTTATATTTATTTTAATTTTAACTTTAATTGAGGTTGGTAGACCTGATAATAAAAATAAACGTTATCAGCATTAATGATATTGTGATTGTAATATGCTTAAACTTACGTGAATACTGCGGCTCTGTCAATAAAATACATTGTTATCAAATAATAAACTTTTTATGTGCGGCGCGACGTCCGCTTTACACACGCTGTCAATCACAAATGTATGAAAATTGGGAAGAGGAAAATACATTATACACGCCGAAGTAACAAAACACATGCAATGAACGTATTATACAGACGAATATCCCAGAATAGCATCTGCCATCTGATATACGTGCTACTCTGTGTTATAACAAAGTTATTATACTAGCGTACGGAAGCCAGCTCAAAATGTGCCGTGTTGCAATAAAGAGAAAGCTAATGAGGTTGACGTCATTTCGAAGATGTACTAAAAATGACTTAAAATGTCCTAAGTATTATTAAAATTAATATTTCTCTGCGCATGTGTGATTAGACAAAGATAAGTATACCAGTTTCCTCTTTTTCTCATTATTTATTGTGTCACTATCACTTATAGGTTTGCCTATGGCTCCCCTACTCTATTATAATAACTCTATGGTTGTACATTGTATTATGGTAAGAACTGTGCCTTTTTAATATCTCATGTTTTATGACATTCTGGTATATAATTCTAATTACTAGTTCGTTTGGTATCTATGCCTTGTGGTATTCGGCTGAGTAAAATAGGCAAACGTCATTTTCTTAACGAGGTTTCGTAGAAGGCGACTAAGGTAAGTCGACCCACCGTGTGGTATACGGCTGAGTAGAATAGAACAGCCTCATTTTCTTACCGAGGTTTAGTAAAAGGCGACTAAGGTTAGTCGACCCACTGTGTGGTATCCGGCTGAGTAGAATAGGCCACCCTCATTTCTTACCGAGGTTTCGTAAAAGGTGACTAAGGTAAGTTGACGACAGGCATGCGTTTGGTCGTGAAATACGTAGTCAAATCACGTCACATCATGTTTGTAACATGTTGTGCCGACCCCATTTAGAGTGGAATAAGGGCAAGAGGATGATGATACTTTAGTTCATTTGGTTTTATATTTTATTACTTATAAGTATTTAGCAAATATAGTGACGCTATTTCAATTAAATAAATGTTTTAAGTCATATAAAAAAAATATTTCTTATTTTTATTTTTTAATGTTTTTGTTGGAACCGGAAAAAGTTATATTTTATACGTGAGTGCTTGTTGTTTTAAATGGAAGTCTGATTGAGAGGTTTGAGAACATTTAATATATATAAGATATTTATTTTAAGTAGCAGAACCTATTGTTCCGTAAGACGTCGTTTAATGTTCATATACGTTGTATTGGTTAACCTAAACCTTTTGAAAAAACTTGTACCAATTACAACTTGACTATATAGAACTTTGAACATCCATTAAAAAAAATCTGAATATCCTGTTTTTTTTCACGTATTAATTTTTATGAGTTTTTTTTCTTTCTCGCCTAGTAAAGTAGCGGCCTGTTACAATCCCACTGCTGGGAATAGGACTCCTCTCTCCGTTTCTGGAGAGAAGGGTTGGAGCTAAGACCTACCACGCTGCTCTGATGCGGATTGGTAGGTTACACATATCTCCAGAATTCTCTAGAGATATGAAGGTTTTCTCATTATGTCTTCCTTCACCGAAAAGCGTGTGATAAATTGCAATTATCAATTAGACACATGAATTTTAATAGAAAAACTCATTGGTGCCTGCCCGGGTTTGAACCCGTGTTCCCCTCGAAGAATCGCACAGTCTCACCACTGGGCTATCACAGCTCTTCTCGCCTAGATGACTATAAAATTCAAATATACATTCATATATACTTAGATACGAAAAACGCAAGAGATCGATTTAGTTGCAGTAACAGCATATTCTGTTTAAAAAATTGGAGAACTACAGGCTATATATTACTACTACTATATTATATATACTGTACTAGTCTACTCAAAAATCGGATTACAAACTTTACGTACTGCCTCGTGAGCTTCTGCGATCAATAGTATAGTAGGCTTTCTGTATTAGTCTTTTTTAAATAGTGTTAAACTGCTGTAACGGTAAAGTTAAAGTAGGTTTCAAACACTGCTACGATTTTTTATTCTATTATAATAATTTAGTACAAATAAATATATAAAATAACATTATAAAGACGAGAGTTTCTAACAAACTCCTCAAAATTCCTCAAGGGTTCTTAAAGACCTCGATAAGACTCTCGCTTTATTCATGGACTCATCGAAGAGTTATATAACGTTATCAAAAGTATAAATAACAAACTGCTACATTTTTTATTTCTATAATAATGATGTAATACAAATAAATATACAATCTACACTTATTATAAAACAAAGTCCCAAAAAGCTGTCTGTCTGTATGTAATCGATTATCTCGAAATCTACTGAACGGATTTTTGTACGGTTTTCATCAAAAGATAGTGCAACACTTCCGGATCGTTTAGGTAAAAACATATTGGTATTATTTAAATTGTGTTGAAGAGATCGCGCGGTTTTTAAAAAAACTTGCTTGCTGGGAGCTTTAGTCGCGTGCGCTGCGTAAAACAGCAGAGATACGCTAAGTTAATGTAGTAGAGAATTGTAGATCTCTAAGAATATTACAAAAAAGTCTGGGATAGCATCTCTCTATCTCACACTTAATTTCTGGACCAACAGTCCGGGGTTAAAGCACTCGAAAGCGCTAATGAAAGCCTTTAATAAAAGTGCTACTCGAAAAATTTTAGCGCTAAGTAGAGTAAATCTAAGTAACTTAGCTAGGGTGCTTACGGGGCACTGTGGACTAAACAGACACATGTTAAACCTGAAGCTGTCAGACACTGGATTGTGCAGACTCCGCCTTGAAGCGGAGGAAACACCCATGCATATCCTATGTGACTGCTCTGCGCTGATCAACGTTCGATGCTCTCTCCTAGGGTCACATATTTTACGCCCTACAGAAGTGAAAGCACTCGCCGCCAAGAAGATCCTTGAATTCTTCAAGGACACCGGTATTGGTGGCGAATTGTAAGCAGTGGCGATCACAATAGATCAGCAATGGTCAAAATGATACTGGGCCCTCAGGCCCTGCATAGCCGCTACTCCCAGAAGAAGAAGAAGAAGATCTCTCTATCTGGTTCGTATCGTTAACACACAATAACAATTTTTATGTTCAAATTTCAAAATTCGGGAAAAGTCTCGTATCACTGAATTCCACGCGGGTGAAGCCGTTGTTGGCACAGCTAGTATTAAATAAAGTTAAAGATATGCAAGCGTGTGGTTCCTAACGAACTCCTGAACATAAGAACCCTCGAGTAGACCAAAACGTCTGCTAAGCGGTTGGTTGTGGGTCCAGCGCGCGACCAAGTTCTGTATGGGCGCCGGTTTATCCATGGGCACCATATGACCGGCGCCACGGATCAATACCTCAGTTAGCCGACCGCCCGTTTTGTGATACCTGTAAAGGAATCCGAATTAATTTAGCACATTGGAATATTGTGTTTGTTTTGAACAAATTGACGCGCGCGACGCGGCGCGACCGGCCGGATCAGCGACCTTTGTGCATCCGATTGTCGACGCGAGCGCCGATAGTTAGTAATGTTTCGAATTATTCGAGGCTTTATTGTATAACGCACACGTGTAATTATGCGTTTCGGGTGTGGTTCTCAGATTTAGTGACGCGTTTAATCAGTGAAGCGTTTGAGAAGACGCGACCGTCCGCGGTATTAGTGCGCGTTGGGGTTACTGTTCCCCGATATATGGACGATTCAATAACGTGTGACCTTACGAAGGTTGTGTGCACACCGGGTGTTATTCGTGTTATTTAACCGATATAGTGAAGTGTATACTCCGGGAGAAACAGACATTACGTGTCAGTGGAAGACTTCAGAGGCGAGCCAACGGTTTCGGGAATCGGCCAAGTACATACAAGCACACACACACACACGTACACATATACACGCAGTGATTCATGAGGCCGAACCGCATACAGCTGACGGCCGCATAAGGTAGGTTGAGACGCCGAGACGACGGGCCCAGGTCTCGGAGGTTGTTTCATCCGCCCGCACGTTTGTGCGGAACAGTGTTCATGACATTGATGATCGATTTCTCAATTTAGATCAGAAATCTAGTACCAAAATCCTGTCCCCTTATCAGGAATGGTTGGTAACCATTTGAACTAATATATAATAATTTGAGTTGGTTTTCAATACATTTTGACTTTTACTAGCCCTTGGCGCAATGAGTAGTTTCCCTGCCTTTAGCTCCTCGGGTCGCGGGTTCTAATCCCGCCGAGAGTCAACATTTCCTATAAACAATTTGTTGGTTCTTCGAGCCTGGGTGTATATTTGTATTTAAATATGTATTTAATATTATAATAAGAATAAATAATAAATATATGGGACATTTACACACACGGTCGTCCGTCCCCAAAGTAAGTAACTTAATACTTATGTTATGGGTGACGGACAACTGGCAGATATACTACATATATAAGTTTAAACACATACTTAAATACAGATACACACCCAGGCTCGAAGAACCAACAATTTGTTTATAGAAAATGTTGGCCCTCGGCGGGAATCGAACCCGCGACCCGCGCAGTTGAAGGCAGGGTCACTACCCACAGCGCCAACGGGCCAGTCAAATTATATACGTAGTATTCCTACCGGTTGTCCGTCGCCCGTAACACAAGTATTAAGTTACTTACTTTGTGGACGGACGACCGTGTGTGTGAGTGTCATATATTTATTATTATTACTTACCCAGCAACTTTCTTGTTGAAGATATACGGGTACCTAGCTGCTTCAAGGAATTCGGATGTTTCGTTCCATTGCCAAGTCCGATAATGTTCCGAAGTAAACACACACGACATCATTTGGTCTAATTGTCCGCTACGGCAAATATATTACATAAACTACGCAATAATAATTCTTATTTAATTTATTGGGTAAATGAACAGTTTATTCTAGATTTCTAGAATCATCTTTATCCGTAGGACGTCCACTGCTCGAGATCCCGTGAAAAGATCTATGTCAATATTTTCACGGGATCTCCACACCACAGCATCTTGTGCCGCTTGAATCCAGCCGCTAGACGTTATTGAGGTCGTCAGTCCATCTCGTACGGATCTATCGACGCCGCGCTTTCCGTTGCGAGGTCGCGATTCCAACACCTTAAAACCCCTAACGCCCATAGGTTCTCAGCACTACGTGCCCCGCCTATCACCACTTCAGTTTCGCGACACGCTGAGCTATGTCGATAACTTTAGTAGGCTATGGATCTCCTCATACCCGATTTGATTCAAATTCAAATTCAAAATATTCTTTATTCAAGGAAACTTGTAAACAAGTGCTTTTGAATCGTCGACTCTATTGCTGGTTCGGAAAGCCGTCCTACCGAGAAGAGCCAGCAAGAAACTCGGTGGAGCTCTTTTAAAAAAGAAGATTCTTAATACTAATTACATTTTGTCATAGCTATTCTGCACAAGGTCAAAGACCAGCTATATCCACGCATTCTTATCATCAATGTAAGCCTCCACGGTATAATAGGCTTTCTGTATCACCCTTTTTTTTACAGTATTTTTAGATCGCGTAGAGATACTCCAAGCTCTCGCTCTATGGCCCGCTGAAGGATTCTAAGCTTTACTATGAAGCCCATAGGTCCATCAGTTAATATTTCGATTAATAATCGAAATAATTAATACATCCTAATATATTTGCGCTCAACGAATTGGTATATCAGAAGAAATTAACTGTAATCTTTTAACCTAGAGATTCAAAACAACCATAAAATACATAAAAAAAGAACAGCGGCGTCAGTCTGTATAACTTTGAAAAGGATCCAGATAATATGCGATATCGGTGAATTTAATTCTTCTGCGTATATCATCATTTCTGATTTGACCATGTAGAAATACGCCAAGCTCGCTTCATCGCCCGTTGAGTGACAATGAACTTATGAGGATCATAGTCAGAGACCATTTTTAGGATCCGAAAACTATAACTGATAACAGGCACTATTCGACGACTTTAGTGTTCAGGTACCGAGGTATTTGGACGATAAGATCTCGCGTAACTTTCCAAAACATTATCCATCCGAGTTGGATTCGGCGACTGACCTCTTCTTTTATCTAGATGTGTATTGGAATAAACACTAACATAATATGAATCTAAGGACAAATTAAAGTAATTACCAGTAAGCTAGGACCCGATAGTGGTTAAGAAGTTCTTCATAAAGTGGAGTAGCGCTACTCAGGAAGTCATCAGACATAAAAGTATTAACGGTGATATTTAAAAATGAATATGAAATGTCACCGACATGCAAAGCCCTCTTTATATTCGACTCCTTAAGATTGTCGACGAACTGCCCAAAAATTAGCTCGTCTTTCAAGAAATTATAGGCTTGCTTTTGATGCGTAAAGAAAAGAATAACCGATATTAGAGATGACCATTTCTGAAAAAATTTAAAGAGTAACGATTGTAAGCATATTTAACAGACTCTAAAGAAGTTAAAAAACAAAACTTTTAGATTTGTTTCATATACTTTTAAATCGGCTTTAGCGCACTGGGTTATTTCTATTTGGGTTCATACCCTTACACTGGAAATACAAGCATGGGATTTTAAATTAAAACGAAGATATGTAAATTAATTTTATGTGATACTGGCAAAATGATTTGTGCTGTACAGGCCATAAAGAAAGATAACAATAATAAATTCTTTAAGAACAAAATAAATATCGTTAAATATTATGTCTCACGCCGCGTTTATCTATAGTCTTCCGGTCTATTCTGATATTTCCGGTATTGTCTATTCATCACCGTTTCCTCAGATATTTTTTGAATAGATTGTATTGAAATAAAATTGAACTATTACGATAAGTGTAGAAGATTTCGGTAAAAAACTTGTCACATGCGAGCTTGAATCGAAAAGGTTGTTTAAGATGCAAAAAAAACAATATTTGTGTGGGGATATTTCCTTTACAGGATTACAAAGCCCGCGATTGCATATACTTATGTTTATCATTTAAGACAATTATGCTCTTTTATTATTAATCATTAATGTTGCCATTAAAATCGTTCTCAAATAAACTGTGACCTCTGTGATGTCTCATGCAACTCAAATGTATATGCAAACATTGAAAATAAATATACACACTATAGCAAAGACAATTAACAGAGCAGAGAGAGGTATTGCTACTAAAATACAGAGTAATAGAAGAACTAAAATTGATAAACTACTAAATTATTTTACTCACATATTTTGCTTCTATACTGTTATTATCAGTTATATCTTGTTTCAACGCCGTTATTAACGGATCTAAAATTTTTACTTGCTCTCTGGTGAGAAGTCCAAAGTGCAAATATAAATTAGTCACGTTAATTAACTCGCTTGGATCTACGTATGGGTTACCTATAATCAAACCCTGAAATATATAAAAAATAGCATAATTACACAAACAAGGTTAAATGAATTATATATATAAATACATATTATATATAATTAATAGAATAAAATAGAGATAAAAGATAAGAACATTGTAATTGTAAATGGAAATCCCATACCGAAAGGTGGTCGGGTTAACCAAGGCGACGACTATATAATGGAGGAAAAAGTAATAAGATAAATAAACAGAAATTATTTATTAACACTCATTTACCCATTTAATTTTGCATGCAAGATGTGTGTACCTCTAAGTTGACATCTGTCTCCAATAAATCTTTATGTTTGTGAATTTCTATTGCCAAAGCCGGGACATATTTCCCAGCGTAAGACTCTCCTGCAACGAACAGCGGAGCTTTTCTGAGTTCGGGGAATATTTGGAGAAACTGCTTCACTACCTCGTATAAATGCTTGCCATACTAAAATTATAATATTATTCGGCTTCATAAGCTGTTGTTAGACATTTTCAAGTAAATTTAGCAATTTTTTTTCTATCCTTTTATGCAAATCATCATTATCATTCCCTTAATAATTCTATTATTGCCCTAATAAGTCTTCATCTTCCATTCTCCGCTATCATTCGTTAACTCTCGTACCACTCCTTTTATATGCATAATAGTCTTCACATAATCCATCTATTTTTATTACGTCTTCCCTCTAGTCATACATCCATCTAAATTCATATTTAAAACTCTTTTGGTCACATTATTTTCATGCCTCCTCACTACATGACCATACCAACTTAACTTCTCACTTCTTATCTTTTCTATAAAGGGCACAATTTTCAGACTTCCCCTAATAAACTAATTTCGTAATCCATCAAATTTTGTCACACCACACATCCACATTTACATTTCATCTCATTTGCATGTACCTTTCTTTCATCCTTTTCTTTTATTGCCCAACATTCTGGCCGGCAGTTGGCAGTCACCCTGTCTTCGGCTCCGTGGGTCGCGGGTTCGATTCCCGCCGAGAACCAACATTTTCTATTTAGAATTTGTTGTTTCTTCGATTCTGGGTGTATATATGTATTTAAGTATGTATTTAAAACTATATATGTATGTATTTACCAGTTTTCTCTCACCCATAACACAAGTATTAAGTTACTTACTTTGGGGATGGACGACCGTGTGTGTAAATGTGCCATATATTTATTTATTTATTCTGATTCATACATTTTGACAGGTCTAACGACCGTTTATATATTTTCAAGTCAAATTTAAGGGGCATTCGGGTAAACTAATTTTCGAAATTCCTTATTATTTTATGATTAAATTAAACTACGGAAATAATAAAGGATAATTTGAATGAGAATAATTATAGAAGTAACAGTAAATTTGCGGAACTTCATAGTACAAAAGTTATAATAGAACTATTTTGCTATAATTCTTGTTTGTTAAAACAACTGGAACGTGAAGCAAACTGGAGCTAGAAACTTTTGTAACTCCAGATTGCTGTATGTGTTTGGAGGCAAAATCAATGTCGGGTGTTAAACTAGTATATAATACTGCTTGCTTGGGTGATGCGTCGCGTGGTAGTTACGTTGAGTAATGAATGTATGTCTTACATGTAGTATACGAGATTATGTGATGTGGTATGGGAATGGATTTTAATACCCACTCGTAGCATTACATAGATTTTCTTAACAAAATAATTCTATCGTTATTTTCGCAATACAGAATAACATGTGTAAATAGCGGTATAATATACCAGATCAAAAATGTTTTTGTTTAATTAAGTTTATGAATTATTTAAATACCGTATCCATATCTTTTGTAAATCCATTGGTGTGTTCAGTGAAGCTATAACCAGTCCCGACCGGATTATCGATGTATACAAGAGAATGATTTTGTAACCAAGTGTGTGGGTTTCCTGCAAAAATATTAATACATTCGGTTTTAAGCCAGTTGATAAGACGATAAGATTGATTGTAAAAAGTTTTTGAACTTACTTTTCAGAATTCCTAAAGAATTAAATTTAAACGGTCCCATTTCATCAAACAATCCAACCAAACTCGAAACACCAGGACCTCCTTGCAACCAAATTATCCAAGGCGTTACAGATACATTTTTCTTCTCCACAGGGAAATACCAAAAGAACATATTTGAATTATACTTTCTATTTACTGTTATAAAGCCCGAATAACTTTCAAATCCTAAAAATACGTCTGGGTTGACCTTGCAAGCATTGCGAGCTTCTGCAATTTGACCATTTTCAATATAAGGTGTTAAGATTAAGGCGGTCCCATTGTCAATTTTTTCAGGAACATCACAACGAAATGTTTCATCTTCTATAACAGTATTATCATCTATTTCATTATTGTTTGTATGAATACAATTCTTTGAATCAACATTGATAGATTTATCTCTTTCATTTATGTTATTTTCAGTATCGAATTTATCAAGAATTTTGTGTACTGGTGCAATTTTATCATTTTCTTTAGTCTCTATTATATCTGCTGGAATAGATTTTGCTTTAACTTCTATAATATCATCATTTGACACATTAGGTTGTTTTGAAACTGTTTCATTTATTACTATGATTAAGTTATCAGAAATATCATTCCTCGATGAAACAACTTTTCCATTGCTGAAACATTACTTCATTATTTTTACTGTAATTAGACTCTTAAGGTAGAATGGTGATTAAACCATTTAGAAGTGCCATTATAAAAAAAATATACGAGGAAAACTGAGCTTAAGTGAGTGAGCCTAAATAGAGAAATAGAAAATAAAATAGAGAGAAAGTAAATGAGAATTATTATCTGTCCCTCTTTTTTATGTGATTAGACAAAGGTATAAGTATGATCTTCCCTGTTATTATTTGTTACGACACCCTCACTTACAAGTCTGTCCATGAGTTCTCTACTCTATGGAAATTAACTAATAAGCCACATCAAAGTTTCCTAAAAAAATATTTTTAAACAAAACTAAACATGAGTGAGATGATAATTTTATGACTAACTTTAATATTTTTAATAGCATTTGTAGCGCGGTTTAGGTTTAATATATATTTCAATATTTTTTTTAATTCCGCCGTGTGGTATCCGGCAGAATAGAATAGACCACCCACCCTCCTTTCTTACCGAGGTGTGGTAAGAGGCGACTAAGGTATGTGCCGTGTGGTATCCGGCTGCATAGAATAGACCACCCTCGCTTCTTACCGAGGTGTCGTAAAAGGCGACTAAGATAAGTTGACGTCAGGCCGGCGGCCGGTCGTAAAATACGTAGCCAAATCATGCGACATCATGTTGTGCCGACCCCACTTAGAGTGGGATAAGGGCAGGAGAATGATGATGATTTTTTTTAATGAGTTCTCAATTTAATAAAAAAATATACTCTTAGTCATTTATTTGGATATGTTAATTTTTATTTATTCCGTTTTTATTTCGCCGTGCTCCTTCTGAGTAAAATAGACCAACCTTATTTCTTACCGAGGTATCGTAATTGGCGACTATTGTAAGTTGACTCACAGTGTGGTAACCGGTTGAGTAGAATAGACCACCCTCTTTCTTACAGAGTTTGTAAAAAGTAAGTTGACGTCTGGCAGGCGGCCGTTCGTAAAATACGTAGCCAAATCATGTGACAACATGTTTGTAACATAGAGTGGGATAAGAGCAGGAGAATGATGATGATGTTAATTATTATTCATTTATTCGAATTTTAACTTAATCACGTCAATCGAATCGAATCTGGATCAAAGAACAAAGCTAAACATAGAAAAACTTACCCATTTGTCATTAAAACTAGAAACAGTATCACAGTTTCTCTCATATTGGTGGTCGAATAACGTTAATATATTTAATGCATATTAAAAAAAAGTACGCAATAGTAAAATAATACACAATACTCAAACATACAAATTACTTAAGATCTATAATTCATTGAAATGAACGCCTCTTTCTCAATGGAACGGCCAACGTAAGCATATCTATACTATCAGGTTGAACTATTTGATCCCGAAGCGTTCAATAATATGATACTAGATATTTAGGTTACTCTTGTTTCAAGGTCTGATAGCGTGATGAAAAATAACTACATTATTAATATCTCTAAATATAGACTTCATTTTTTTAGGCAACTAGCTGCCCGGCTACGCGTTACTGAGGCTTAATCTGTTTACGAATTCCCCTCGAAACATAATTGAACAGTTAAAAAATGCTTCGATCGCCACCAAACTTTAGAGGATCATCTGGTAGGTCATGCTTAAGATTGTCTGAAAATTTCATTAAAATCAGTCCAGCCGTTTCGTAGTTATACAGGACATACAGACAAACATTCAAAGTCAAATCGTCAACTCTACTGCTTCGGAAAGCTGTTCCTACCGAGGAGAGCCAGCATTTAAACAGTAATGGCATTGCTAAAATTGATTGCGGAATTTTATTATAGAATCTTATACCCAAACCTACAAACGACTTAAGTACTTTTGCAAAGCGCTAAACAAGAGCTGCAAGCTTATGTCGGTTTCTTCTTTGTCTATTGTATACATGACCTATTGTTTTATAATTCTTTATATTTTTATATACAAAAATTAAATTGCTTAAAATGTACTGTGAAGCTAATGTAAGAATACCTAATTCGTTAAACTTCTCTCACAGGGAATCACGCGGACTTAAATTGTAAATGCCACGTATGGCTCTTTTTTGTAATACATTTTTTTTTCATTTTCCGCGCAGTTATCCCATAGCAATATTTCATAAGACATAATGCTATAGTAAGCAAAATAAACAAGTTATGCGGTTTCTGCATCTGTAACATTCATTTTCATTTTCACAAAAACTACTAGAAGTTTATAGACTAATATTCTATTACAAAAAATATAAATTGTAGTATTAACTATATACATAAGTGGTCAGATTGTGATAAATTCGAGTTAACCTTAAAATTATTAGATACGACGAGTTCAGAGTTCCATCTGCTGTGGTCACGAACTAACTAGAGTGGTCTTCGTTCCCAAGTACTACAGTTATTATTTTCTTTATCTACTCTGATACTATAATACAGAGATTATAAAACTGAAAACAAAATTCTTATGACAAACATTACGTACAGAACAAAAATAAAAAAATTAAAAAGTTTTATTACGATACAGGTCTTGTATGGACACCTGTATCATAATGTAACTTTTTAATCATAACGATACACCTATACAACTTCCAGCTGGACCAAGAAAGTTGAACCTCTACCTTAAAAAAAAAGGTTTCAATGAATGGGTACGCGGCGACGCAACACGCATGCGCAATCGATGTTTGCGCCTTGGCGCCAATATATGACATTTAAAAAATCTTCTCAATATTTAAACAAAGTTTAGTTTTGTTTGTAAAAAAATAAGTTTTTGTGTAAAAACATGTCTGAGAGCGGGGATAGTGGTAATTGTACACCACCAGATATTCTGAAAGCTGCGTCAAACATGACCGTGAACCTGTTGCCGACGAAATCTAGGAGCAACAGTATTAAATGTTACCACGAGTTCACGGGATGGAAACGTACGTTTTACGTATTATAGTATGAGAGTAGATAAAGTAGTGTATGATACTGTACATAACTTGGTCTTATAACACTCGTGTGACACTATAATGCACGCTATATGGCTTAGTAACCTAATATAGGTAACTCGATCTTATCGAGATGTGACCGGTATCAGGTATGTTTATATAATAATAAATATTAGTTATATTTAAAAATACAGAACGGAGTGGTTCTTGACAAAGTTCTGTACAAAAGTGCCCTCAAGTGGTCTGTAACTGCCAAGGGGCTGGTCATGCGTCCAACGAGTAACCAAATTTAGTATCGGCGCCGGTTTGTCCTGAGGCACTAGGTGGCCAGCACCTCGTATCATTACTTCTGTAAGCTGACCGCCAGTCTTATGATACCTAAAACAGTTATTTATTCATAATAATAATAATAATAATCATCATCATTTATTCGGATATGGTGTTACAAACAGATACTTAAACTAATGTGACATACCTGTCTGTTACACCATACCGAATAGGTCACAGCTCAGCGTATGTCCTACTTAGGCGCTGATTTTCAGCGGTAACCCGAAATGGCAATGTATGGCATCAGTGTAACGGTATACATATATATGTGTATATTATATAAAATAATAAATAAATAACAGTGTACAATTTATATACACTTTGAAGTTATTTCGTACAACAACATATGGCGGTTGGTTGTAGTCTCTCTATTGCACACAAATAAATCTTAATACAGCATACAAAAATTATAAAAAACAAATCACAAGTTAAGTATTAAAGTGAACTAATTCAAAATCAGGCTTAATTGACTTAGATACATTGTAATCCTTTGTAATATTTATTTATTTATTCTATGACTTTAAATAAATAATATATATATGGGACACGGTCGCCCGACGCCGAAGTAAGTAACTTAATACTTGTGTTATAGGTGATAGACAACTGGTTGATATACTACATATATAATTTTAAATACTCACTTAAATACAAATATACACCCAGGCTCGAAGAACCAACAAATTTTATATAGATAATGTTGGCCCTCGGCGGGAATGGAACCCGCGATCCGCGGAGCTGAAGGCTGGGTCCCACTGCGCCAGCGGGCCAGTCAAATCAAAGTCATTACGCTACTTACTATGAAATAAAAGTGTTTTCTAACTCTTCCAAGGTACAAGTCTAACACTCACGAGCTTTGTAAGCGCTACACTAAGCTTTATTGCAATTTGCCACAAAACAACCTATTCTAAATTAGGCCACTTTAATACTAAGCTTGTGAAATATAATCAGTGTACTGCGGCGGGCTTATTCCGGAGTCGGAATCTCTTGCAGCCAACCAGATGAAGTAAGTGTTAAATTTAAAAATTAGTAGATGTTAAGTATAAATAATGGTGTTAGTGGGACTTTAAATTACTATATAGCATGACTTCAACGTGGGTTCCGCAGAACTCTACGGTTCCCTGAAATGTTGACAGGAGTTCCGCAAATCTTAGTCAAAACGCATATAGGTAATAACAATGTATAAAAAGAACTTTCTCTTGAACAATTTCATTTAATAAATAATCATAAAATGTATTTTAAAAAATAAAATAAAACTTGTAAAAATACTAATATACTACTATATTTATTGACAATTAAAATTGAATAAATATTTTAGTAGAAAAAAATTTAGAAACTATTTTCTTTACAGGAGGTTCAGAAGGTTCATGATTCTCATGAGATTCCTTCACGGACACCATGGGCTCGAAGAGGTTTCTAGAAGTAAAAAAGTCCAAGACCCATGCTTTGTAGTATAAGAAAGGAAGAAAGAATCTAAGAAGGATCGGATTCATTTAACTTACCCAGCAAGATGATTCTCGAAAAAGTATGGATATCTAGTGGCTTTCAGAAATTCCGCGGCACCATCCCACTTCCAAGTGCGATAATGCTCCGAAGTAAATACACACGGTAGCATCTGATCTAATTGTCCGCTACGAAAAAATTTCATTACACTTGTATAAAACAAATTGTCTTTCGGGCAATTAATGTCATAAATAAAGGTAAAGTAAAGGCCTGTTATTCTCCCACAACTGGGCATATGCCTCCTCTCTCCGCTTTTGTACAGAAAAGTTGGAGCTAAGACCTACCACGCTGCTCTAATGTGGATTGTTACGTTACACATATCCCCAGAATTCTTCAGAGATATGAAGGTTTCCTCAAGATGTTTTCCTTCGCCGAAAAGCGTGTGACGCGTTGAAAAGATGTTTAATCTCTGGAGAATTAATCAGATATTATACAGACCGAGGAGGTCTACGCCCAGCAGTGGGATAGTAACGCCAATTATAGCATACATACGAACAATATAAAATGCGAAAGCCTATCAGTTTATCCGTCTAATTGTTACGCTTTTACGTCTACTCCACTGTACAAATATTGATAAAATTTGGCTCCATTAAAGTGTGCCGGATGGAGCCAGGAGAAGGGGATGGTGCGTGATTTCTTTGATTCAGGTGAAAGAACGAAACACTCAGATATATCAACTTCGATTGTGCGTCTACAAGGCTAAACGTATGGAGACCGACTACAAAGGGCATTGTGGCAGATTGCGGACGTCTATGATTGACGTTTTATGAACAAAATTATATTTAATCTGCCTTGTATCCGCATTATCTACTTAGTTCTTTAATATACCAACAGATGGCGTTACATGTAAGTATTGGTAAGTAATAATATTTATACTATTTTATATCTATTTATACATTAATTTTTTTTAAATATATTTATTTTATATTTACAGGTGCCGTGTCTGCAACATAAAGCTTATACATCCGGCTAACATTTAAAAATTTGCTTTCCCTTCGGGGTTAGGTCAATATTGCCTTATTAAAGGTATTTAATGGGTATCTTTCGTCTTATAATCAAATTTAAAAAAACAATGGAACGCTGAAAAAATTAAACGGATACTTGAAAAATGCTTACCAATAAGCCAGTACCCGATAATTGTTAAGGAGTTCTTCAAACAATGGCGTAGCGCTGCTTAGAAAATCATTGGACATAGCAAGATTAACAGTCACATTTAACAAAGAGTGTCTTATGTCGCCGACGTGCAGTGCCCTCTTTATTTCAGATTTACGGAGATAGCTGACGTACTGGCCGAAAATTATTTCGTCTTTTAAATAATTAAAGGCATGCTTCTGATGCGTTAAGAATAACATAGTGAAGATGAGGTAGCTCCATTTCTAAAAAAATTAAGTTCTTTATCTAATCAATATTCAAATATTTAGTTAAAATATTGCCGTGTGGTATCCGCCAGAATAGAATAGACCACCCTCCTTTTTACCGAGATGTGGTAAGAGGCGACTAAGGTAAGTGCCGTGTGGTATCCGGCTGCGTAGAATAGACCACCCTCATTTCTTACCGAGGTGTCGTAAGAGGCGACTAAGCTAAGTGCCGTGTGGTATCCGGCTGCGTAGAATAGACCACCCTCATTTCTTACCGAGGTGTCGTAAGAGGCGACTAAGGTAAGTGCCGTGTGGTATCCGGCTGCGTAGAATAGACCACCCTCATTTCTTACCGAGGTGTCGTAAGAGGCGACTAAGCTAAGTGCCGTGTGGTATCCGGCTGCGTAGAATAGGCCACTCTCATTTCTTACCGAGGTGTCGTAAAAGGCGTCTAGGGTAAGTTGACGTCAGGCAGGCGGCCGGTCGTAAAATATGTAGCCAAATCATGTGACAGCATGTTTGTAACATATTGTGCCGACCCCACTTAGAGTGGGATAAGGGCAGGAGAATGATATGATGAATTTAATCAATATCAAAATATTGCCGTGCGGTGTCCGGCAGAATAGAATAGACCACCCTCCTTTTTACCGAGGTGTCGTAAGAGGCGACTAGGGTAAGTGCCGTGTGGTATCCGGCTGCATAGAATAGACTACCCTCATTTCTTACCGAGGTGTCGTAAGAGGCGACTAAGGTAAGTGCCTTGTGGTATCCAGCTGCGTTGAATAGACCAATCTCATTTCTTACCGAGGTGTCGTAAAAGGCGACTAAGGTAAGTTGACGTCAGGCAGGCGGCCAGTCATAAAATACGTAGCCAAATCATGTGACATGTTTGTAACATGTTGTGCCAACCCCACTTAGAGTGGGATAAGGGCATGATGATTAAAATATTTAGTTTAAACAAATCAAATTAAAAAAAATCTTTTAACAAGATTTCATGTCCCCACCGTTAACCGTTGACAATATGTTTGTATGATAAATTAAAAAATAAAGACTATACGCTCTTAAGGCGGGTTTAAACGTAACGAATATAGCGCTAAAACTAAAACAAGAGCTTTCTTTATCACTACTAGAACAAGAGAATTTCTATCTTCGAGGATTATAGCAACATATTTTTATAATTACTTTATACTATGGATTTTCGAAAAGTCCTTATAGTACCCGGCAATAAATAATGCACATCGAGAACTTAGAATGAAACAGCCGGCCAATTCGGTTTCGTAGAGCGCTGTCACTGTCACACACGGGTTGGTCAGTCTGTGCGACAGAGACAATGCTCTATGAAGCAGAATCTAGCCGATTTGTCTCTCTGAACCTCGATGTGCATTATTTATTGCCGCGTACTATACTTTACCTAATTCTGTAAGCAGCTTATTTAACTTACGTGTTTCGCTTCCGGGCTATTATTGTTAGCTATTGCCTGTTGAAAAGCCTTCTGTAATGGATCCACTATTTTTATTTGCTCTCTAGTCAGAAGTCCTAAGTGCAAATAAAGATCAGTCACGTTCACTATCTCGCTTGGGTCTACGTATGCATTACCTATCATGACACCCTGTAATACCAATAGATTTATTATCATAAGAATGTATAGGCATTTAGGTTTAATTTTTTGACTGGCCCGTTGGCGTTGTGGGTAGTGACCCTGCCTTCAGCTCCGCGGGTCGCAGGATCGATTCCCGCCGAGGGCCAACATTTTCTATAAACATATTGTTGGTCCTTCGAGCCTGGGTGTGTATTTGTATTTAAGTATGTATTTAAATTTATATATGTAGTATATCTACCAGTTGTCTGTCACCCATAACACAAGTATTAAGTTACTTACTTTAGGGACGGACGACCGTGTGTGTAAATGTAAAATATATATATATATATATATATATATATACATATATATATATATATATATATATATATACATATATATATATATATACATATATATATACATATATATATATATACGTAGTGTGTTGTATGTGTTTACTTGTATTGTGTGGTGCGGAGAGGAGAGGTGAGGAGAGTTGTGGAGAGGAGAGTGGTAGCGTCATTTGACGTAGTCGTGATTTGTGCGCAGATTTGACAAGTGGTTAAAAAAATTGATTGATTTTTGAGAGAATCGTTTCTTATATTTAGTGTAGATGTAAAGAGTGAATACCGTTGTTATACTATACAGTCATGTCAATTAAACATTCATGTAAATTACACATTGTGAAAATTCAAGTTGATGAAATTATGTGATACATAAGAAATTTTTATTTAAGAGTCATTAGTTGGCGCAAGGGTGCATTTATTTTGTATTTGTTCAATTTATGAACAATAGATGAACATCTATGACGAATACTAGTGTTTAAAACAAATACATTTTACCTTTAAATTGACATCTGAGTCGGGTAAATTTTTATGCCTGTGAATTTCAATGGCCAATGCTGGAACATACTTTCCGGCATAAGACTCTCCTGCGACGAATAACGGCGCGTTTCTTAGTTCGGGAAATATTTGGAGAAATTGGTTTAGTGCTTTATATAAGTGTTTACCATACTGAAATCAAATATAAGCGATTCAATTTAGCCTTCTCTCTACGCTTTTAAAATTTTAATCCTTAAAACAATTATACTAGCTAAACTTTGATTGTTTACTGATTTACCTTCCTACCTGCTTTACCTATTATGTTGTTATTTTTTCCTTTCAGAGCTCAAGTCAAGTTAGCGGAGAGAATATTCCTTGTTGGAATGAATCCGCCTTTTTACAATTATCTTTTTATTTTATATATAATATATTTGTGTTATGATTTCTTCTTTTATATAAAGAAATTAAAACAAACAAACAACCAAACTATTATCGTATTATAGGTCTATGTACTTCTTACGAAAGAACTATACTTAATACGAACGTACTGCAAACATATTTTATATATATGAAAAAGATACATTACCGTATTCATATCTTTTGTAAGGCCATCAAGATTATTAGTAAAACTATAACCAGTCCCAACAGGATTATCGATGAACACTAGAGAATGATTTCTTAACCAAGTATAAGGGTTTTCTGCAAAAAAAATTTTTTTTAACTTTATTTGACGATTTAACTCATCTTCTATATATACTCGAATAAAATTGAATGTTTGTCTCTATGTCTATTATAGACTCCGAAATGGCTGGACTGATTTTAATGATACTTTGCAGATTATCTTTAGAATGACTCAGCGTATGATCATGTTAAATTTGGTGGCGATCGGCTGAAAAACACCGAACCACAACAACACGTGGCCGGAGAGCCAGTTTAAAATAAATAACTGAAGTTAAATAAAATAAGTAAATAACTTACTTTCTAATTTTCCAGAAGAATCAAACCTAAACGGTCCTATTTCTTCAAACAATCCGAACAAACTCGAAACACCAGGTCCGCCTTGCAACCAAATGATCCAAGGTGTTTCACTTACATTTTTCTTTTCCACGGGGAAATACCAAAAGAATGTATTCGAATCATAGGTTTTATCCACTGTAAAGTAACCCGAATAACTTTCAAATCCCATAAATACACTTGGGTTAACCTTGGAAGCTCCCCTAGCTTCTGCAATTTGACCATTTTCTATATATGGTGTTAATATTAATGCAGTACCATTATCAATGTTTTCAGGAATATCACAATTTAATGATTTATTATCAATGGTATTATCCACTATTTCATTATTTTTTATATTATCATGAACACATTCTGTTGATTTCTTTGGAGTGATATCACCACTTTCTGGTTCTTTGATTTTTGTAGATAAAATATTTATAATTTTAGTACCATTATGGACAATATTATTAGAATCTTTTGTATGTGCATTTTGTGTTGTTATGACATTGTTTAAAATATCGTTGTCTTTAGATAAAATCACCTTTCCATTACTGAAATGTTTTTAACTGATTAACTAAATCATCCATATTTTTAGTAAAATCCTTAGTAGCAAATTAATGTGTAATTATACGTCTTCAAAATTAGCGATTCAAAAGTTTGAACAACGCTTATTATATAAAACAAAGCATACAAAATATCTTTAAATGAAAAAAAACGTTAACATTTGTATATTTATATTTATTGTAGCAATAAAAATAAATAAATATGACAGCGTCTTCTTTGTTTACGTAGACTTATGATAAGATAAAAAGACTTTTGAGTCACTTAGTCAGATGAAATTAAAAAACTTTAAGTCGTACATGACCAGAAAATATTTTTTTATCTACAGCTTACATAATCGACCTTGTCTACAGTTTTTTGTCAATTTATTATTATTAAAAAGATTGAAATGAAAAACTTTATTATGCCATTTATGTTTTAATTGAAACTGGTGTTTCGACGAATATTATCATAATCTGCCGTATTAAGCTATTACATGATTATTATAACTACCTATATATTTTTAAATTTAGGCTATCATAAGCAGTATTCGTCTAAGTAAAACCGTAAATACAAAAATATATATCATATACGCATATCGGGTTAGCCCGATGAATTTGTATACATCCGGGTTTCTTATACCTTTTTTACAATAACGACTGGTCAGTAATTTTATTCACAATTTAATCATTTCTCTTACTGCTATTGGACATACCAACAAGCTATCAATTGACCACAGATAATACACGCGATTTGCATTTGTAAATCAAAGAATATAACGCTAAGTTAAGCAGGTCGATAAAAATAGCCCGCCTAAAATATTTTATTTTATTTTATTATCAAATACAAGATCCATATTGTTGCTTGACGTCAACGACGACGACGATACTTACCTTAGTCGTATTTTACGACCCCTCGGTAAGAAAGAAGGTGGTCTATTCTACTCAACCGGATACCACACGGCGGGTCGACTTACATTACTCGTAGTCGCCTGTTAGGACACCTCGGGGAGAAAAATTAGAGTAGTCTATTCTACTCAGCCGGATACCACAAGGCATTATTCTTATTCTTACAAACTATGTTAGTAATAAAATATATCATCTAAAAAGAGAAAGCTAATAAGGCTATCTATCTGTCTTTCTTATCTGTGATTAGAAAAAAATAACTCTCTTATTATTTGTCCGTTGTCTCCCGTACTCTATGATTATTAACTGTATGTAAAAATATCAAGTTCAGTATTAAACAACTTACCATAACGTCACTAAAATTAAACAGAGTTTTACAGTTATATTCATTCTTGTTTTTGAAACTAAATCCTTTATATGGCCATTTATTTTTTAATTTATCTTATAAAAAACAATAACACGTAATTACTAAGCACGATCGTACAATCATTTAAACGCATTTTCCTTGATCCCACACTCGACGTATGCTCGAGTCTAATATACACTATCAAGATGAACTATGTGATCCCGGTACAGTCAATAATACAATACTTAAATATTATTTATCAATCCCGGTCGCTCTGTAAGTTTTATTCTCACAATCTAATACTGGTTTTTTTTTCTATTTCATTCACGTTTTTGAAAACTGAAATGGCGATGAGCGGGGCACATAGTGTGGAGAATGGAAGAGCGCTGCGGTCTAGGTGTTAGAATATCGACCTTGCACCGGAAAACGCAATGCCGTTAGACCCCCTATGAGGTGGGCTGATGAACCTAAAGACCGCAAAGAAACCTATAAGTTGACGTTCAGCGATTGAAGAAGAATAAGGAAATTACTAGTGGCAGCCACGACTTGATTCAAATCAACTGTAGACTTAAAATACAGTTTTTTCTCATTATCATTCATCATCATCACTCTCCTGTCCTTATCCCACTCTAAGTGGGGTCGGCACAACATGTTACAAACATGTTGTCATATGATTTGGCACTATGACCAAAATTGTGAATCATAAGTTTAATTAAATTTGATACTATTTTTAGATGCAAATATTAGTATATTTATCAAAGTCTTATAAACATCAACACATTTCTCGCTTTCAGTATTTCATGTAGATAAACATTGTCTTTCACACTAAGTAATTTGGCCGAATAGTTTAAAAGTTATCACGATATGATTCACTTGAATGGAGCGCCATAGATTGTATGGAATCGGTCAGTTTTGAAGTTAGACATCAAAAATTTTGGATGTACAAGTAACTAAACAAATATACATTTTTATGATCTGTCACGAAATTTAATGTGGCAGACCAAATTCCAGGCGAGCGAAGCCGCGGGCTAAAGCTAGTACCTCTATACACAACAACAACATACACAACACCTCTTTGACTTATACAATTGTCTATTTTTCTTCAAAGAACAGAATCACATAAACCTTTAGATCCTAAAAATTTTAAGCTATCTATTTACCCAATTATTCATTAAAAAGTCTCTAATATGAGCCATAACATCGCTAAGTCTCCGTTGCTATTGTTTGCAATGAATCATTTACACGCTCAATCTTTTCTAACTTCTCTTTTTCTAAATGTATAAACTCCTTTGTGTCTCCGTAATCTGCGAAGGAGGGCAGCCTCATTATTGTACGATCGATACACTGCTCTCAAGCAATAAATAGCCTTGTGGTAAGAGAAAGCAATTTTTAACTTAACATACGCCTTAAATAGGCTTCGGTTTGCGATGCCTTTGGGAGATGGAAACGAAATAAAAATTATATGTTAACGCTATAAAAGTAAATCTGGCGAATAATCAAAGGTATAGTATTGGAATGTAAAGGGGTGCACCCCGAGGTAATATTATAGCACTAAAAATAGTATAAAGCTATGAACTTTGATAAAATATATTTTTTAGGTAGTGATTAAAAGGACCCTTTTATATTTTTTATTTAATTTGGAAAATAATCAAGTAACCTTATGTTTATATATTTTACATAATATCAATTCTATATATATATTATACGTAAAATAAAATAATCCATATTGTTTTTAGAAGAATATATAAGATAAGAATTTAAGGATCTTTTTATTCTAATTATATTGTAGCAGTTTTTCATAGCCAAGAATAAAATGTTTTCTAATAATAAAACCTAGCTAGCTCGATTAACAAATAATCGATTGTCTTCTTTCAAAATAAATCGATTTGTAAATCTATTAACTCGAAAGGAAATAATCTATTATTTAATAGTCCTTTTTTTCTGACTTATTAAAAAATTGCTTTTTTAAAGAATAATTAGAGTAAAGACTAATTAAAGTGGACAACTACGAATAAAAATTAACAGATGCGCTGTTTGCGAAATTCGATTAATATGTTTTTTGGCTACTTTGGTTTCATCCAACACCGCATTTCCAATCTTAAGAAACAAGGTAAAGAGGGGGTAATTTAAAGAATAAAATGAGCGTAATTAGCAAAATCCATTATCGATTTTAAACGTTTAAATAATTTCTTATTAACGATCGATTATTTTGATTAAATAATCGATTATTTTTAACATCCCTAACATTAGTAGTGACGGCATACAATTCGATGAGCGAGCGGCAGATACGAGTTCCTTGCGATTGTGAGCGAGACAACATGAGTTCGGTTGATGCCACCTTTACTGATTCTATATCAAATGACGACTCATTAATCACGAACTAACGAACGATGAAGCGGGAAATATGGGACTCGATTCCCGTCGTTCGTCTGTGGGAGTGATTCGTTCGAACTAGTTCGTTCGCGAACTACACAAGTCTACCATACAGAGGTAGGGTAGATTTTTTCTTTACAACGAAATAAAAATTGTATGTTAACGCTATAAAAGAAAATCTGGCGAATAATCAAAGGTGGAATGCAAAGGGGTGCACCCCTGTGGGTGTAATGAAAATGAGGACAAAAGTAATTAATTAATACCATACAGAGGTAGGGTAGATTTTTTCTTTACAACGAAATAAAAATTGTATGTTAACGCTATAAAAGAAAATCTGGCGAATAATCAAAGGTAGAATGCAAAGGGGTGCACCCCTGTGGGTGTAATGAAAATGAGGACAAAATTAATTAATTAATACCATACAGTGGTAGGGTAGATTTTTTCATTACAATATGTAAGGATATTATTAAGTTTACCTGCATCGAGCTTATGCGAGGTTTCTTTTCATATTGATTGCTTGCTCCTGAATGGTCATCAATATTGTTAAAATCTCTCGACAAGCGTTGCCTCTTACTACTTCTCGTTAACTTGGGCTGTTCTGCAAAAAAATGTAATAAATAAATATATAGGACACTTAACACACACAATCGTCCAACCCCATAAGTAACTTAATACTTGTTATGGGTGACAGACAACTGGTAGATATACTACATATATCATTTTAAATACATACTTAAACGAAAATATACACCCAAAATATATTGGCCCTCGGCGGGAATCGAACTCGCGACCCGCGGAGCTGACGGCAGCGTCACTACCCACTGCGCCAACATTCACAGTCAATGATACACAATTTTTGCCCTCATCCCACTCTAATATCAATGTTTTACTAAAATCTAATTAATATTTTAAAACTACAGTGTAAATCTTACATCCTTAGATAAAAAATAAAAATTTCTAATGCATGAAAATCTGTGTTAAAGAAAATATACTACCTATATCAAAGTTGGAGTCATTATCTTCAGTTGGTTTTGAAGGATCAGGCGTTACTGATCCCTGGAAAAGTCATTTTACTTTAGCTTAATATTAGGTCTACAATAATATGCTATTTCTGCAAAGAAAAATGATTTAAATAGTGACTAATAGAATAGACAAACTATTGAATATATAATCCATAAAAAAAACTATCTATGTAATCTGTACCAACATACAGGATACTGGATAGGTGATAAGCTCCAATTTAGGACTATTTCACCCAAAAAAAAAACGAACAACACACTATATTGAAATTGTCTACAACTAATTGAAACAATGCTAGCTTATTTTAAATCATTTAATGATTTATAAGTACAGTATAAACCAGACTTAATAATAAAACATATATTGACATAAAATCAATCTGATATCAATCAATCATTGTTTATTATTTTTGTCTACGATGTTTATTGAAAACATATTTATGCCAATGACTTTCAAACTAACTAAGTTTTGTAATACGTTTATGTGTAATATCAACCAACCTCATCAAGTAATGGGTCAGATTTGATTACAACATTTTCTAGAGATTCTTCACCTATCGAACTCAAAACAACCTCCTCAGTAGGTGACCAGTAGTTAATGCTGTCAGTACTTGTTCTGTTACTTTCTTTTGATGCTTTTTGTTCTAGTGCCAGTCTACGCACTCTGTATTTCATGTCACACCAATACTAAAACAAAATACAGTAAAAAATTGAAAAAAATTACAAGCAATTCAATATTACAAGTGGGTAACTTCCCCAAGCATATAAACCTTGTATGATTAAGCACATATATGTTATATTGCTTTTCCATCTAAACTATTTATAAAAAAAAGCTTAGAAGCTCATTGTAAATTTTCAACATTAAAAAATTACCTTAGACCAACCCTTCCCATCTTTAAAAGCACCATCTCCTATTGCATTGAGTTTTTTTGCACAAACATTCCACAACTTTAATGTGTTAAACTTTGCACGTCTCCTTTGTGTCAGTCCTTTAGCCAGTTGCTGATGGTCTTGCAGAAATTCCAAAAGGGCATTCAACTGATCTGTACTAACTTGCTTTTTTAATTTTAAATCTTAAACAGAAACTGATATTTGTATTCATGTTTAATTAATCAGAAATGCTCTACTGCTTCTATCTCTCGTTGATAGTAAACTCAAAAACTACCTCTTGTTATTCAGTATACGAAATTTAAAAGTAAAATAAATTTAGTTTTACTTAGTTTTGATAAGAAGTATCTATCTCAACAAACGATTTAAAAAAACGTACCTGAATCCATCTTTAAATATTATACCAAACTTACTTTTGATTTTTTATTTTAAGCGATTTTGTAATAATATAAAGTTAATAAGATTGTAAGACTTGACGTACTTAATACTTTAATATCGTTTCATAAACCGCTATTATATCGTCTTGCTCAAATCAAATCAATTTCATAATATATAAATCATATATGTCAAAACTTAACAGATACTGTCATTATGTCAGAGTTAGAGTCAAATATTAACATTCTCACTCAATTGAACTACGCTTATTTATTTTATACATTGCATAAAATTTAATCTAATCTATATCATTAATTTAACAAACAACACTTTTCTTTTAAAATAATTAAATTATTTTAAAACTAATTAAAATATTACTTGTAAAAGGGAACGAAACACTGCGCGCGCATATTTAAATAGAAAGGTTTTCAGGTATTTCTCTATCATCTAGCGCTTTGTGGGCGCTTTTTGGTAAAGAATTTATATCGCTTTATTATTTTTAAATATGAAATTTTGTTTTATTCCTACTTAGCTATTATAATCATAGACTCAATTAAATCCTTCGCTATGACTATGTTGAAAGTAATAATATAGAATAATGAAAAAATAAATTATGCAAAATCTTTCTTACAATATTTTAGCACTTTTAGCGCTGAAAATGGAGTTTATTCCGATCTCAATAAAATCACAACTGTGAAATATACTGCTATATAGCAAATATGTATAAGACTCACACAGTCAATAACTTATTACACGGCTAAGTGAAGTAGCCCTTAAAAGCTTACTCTATAAGCTTTCGAGACATAAATTTGATTTAATCGGGTAAAAATCACGCAAGGAGTCAGAATTCAAACAAGTGAAGTGATATTGATTATTGATTTGATTGTTTTAGATATATTAAGTGTTAAATTTCAGTGGTCCGACACTTTAAAAACGTATTAAAAATGTTAACGATGATTTTTGATAGGATTAAAATACGAAAAAGGGTAAGTTATTAATATTGTGGTGAGTACTAAAGATTTTTTAAAATTATTACTGAATTTTTTAATGTAAATTTGAGGAACCAGTATTTTTATTGAAATTTTATATTTCGGTTCGTAATACTCGGTGTATTACGTTGATGTGAAAGATAAACCTTAGATATGTTTAGTTTAATTAAATGATTTTTTAAAGTTTAATAAAATTGAGATTTTAATATTGTTTTTATTTGATAGTGTTCTTTTTGTTAATTTAAATCAAAGTGGGAATAATGAGCAATCGATTAACAGCTATATGTTTAGTTATAATCATCTCAATCTAACCATATGGGGTAGATAAAGCACACATATGAAATAAAAAAAGTAATTCAATGAGAACATTTAATTTTCCTGATATCGATCCTGATATCCTGAAGATAAGGACCGGACCCCCTTATCTTCATGTCGACCATTTATGCTGATATGAGTACCCTGAAGTGAACCTGAAGCGAATTTTTAGAAATATAATGGTGGAATGATGTAATGATGATATACTTTTGTCGCTAATAAATGTGTATAAATCTTTTGATAATTACTAATTCATACCAATTAGTTTGGACGCACTTTTGAGAGTGTTCATACAGTTTTTGCATTGTTTTCTAAAATTAAAGAAGCAAAAAATCGTCACATCGATTCCTTCGTTTTCCAAAACTCGGACTCGAAAAATAGATCGGGACTTTTAGTATTGAGATAGAAAGGCTAGGTCATAATAAAAAAAATCGGTATTCTGTCGACGCAGATGAAATCGCGGAGCTAGTGCGTAATAATTTGACACCGAAGCATTGCAATGAAAGAAAGGAAATATTAGGTCCTTACATATGAAATTGGCGTTTTCTATGGGAGGAACATAAAGTCGTTTTTTTTTAATGATATATATTTAATTAATCAAAGTAAGTACCATTGCTATGTATGCACTTTTGCCGTCTCATAGGTAGTTCATTGATCCCCTTACTAAAAAAATCATTCGGGCGGGAATCAATAAAATCTTTGAAGGCGGTTTGGACTGCCACATCGGAGTTGAATTTTTTACTTTTATCCAAGTTATCCAAATCGCGAAAAAAATGGTAATCTGTTGGAGCATGGTCCGGAGAGTACGGTGGATGTCTAAGACATTCTAATTGAAGCTCCTCTGATTGGTAGCCGTCTGTTGTGCAGTGTGTGGTCTAGCGTTGTCCTGAAGCAGCAGTGGCCTAGAGCGATTGACCAGCCTCGGTTGTTTAGCAGCTAGCTTTTCCATCATGGTTTGCAGTTGCTGACAATAGATATCTACCGTAATCGTCTGGCCATATTTAAGAAAGCTGTAGTGAACGACACCGGCACTAGTCCACCAAACACTTACAAGCAACTTTTTTTTAGTCAATTTTCGCTTAGGGCAGGATTTGGCTGGTTCGCCAGGGTTCAGCCATTGCGATGAGCGCTTCTGATTATCGTAGAGGATCCACTTTTCATCACAGGTAATGATTCGATTTAAAATTCCTTCATTATTGTGCCGGTTGAGTAACGTAACGCAGCAGTCGACGCGCGTTTGTCGGCTTGCTTCACTCAATTCATGAGGTACCCACCTTTCAAGCTTTTTCACCTTCCCAATTTGCTTCAAGTGGATTAGAATAGTTTTATCACTAACACCGGAGCCTGCAGCTGACTCGGACGTGGTTTGCGATGAAACCGCTTCCACAATAGCCTTCAATTCTTCATTATCAACTTTGGCCTCCGGCCATCCACGAGGCTTGTTCTGCAGGTCGAAATTTCATGAACGAAAACGTTGGAACCAAAAACGCACTGCGGTTTAATTATGCGGTTTAATTGATTAACCGTCGAGTAACTTTCTGGTTCTTCTCGGTAAGAGCAACATTCTGAACCACTTGTAGCTTTATTAATCATATTGATCATTGAAGTGCTCGAAAGAATGATGAAGAAAAAAAGAAGCTCGAATTCAAAAGTGCTCGAAAGAGCTTACTTGAATAAAAAATATTGTGATGTGATTTGATGCCTGCAGTGAATTTGCCGTTTATATTTTTGACAGAACTATAGAACGATCACAAATCTTCAAAAAATTTATGTTAGATTATATGTTGAATTATTCAATGAGAGAGCTAACTGTATAAATTCTAACTAATATTAATTCAATGTAGGGAAAGAAAGTTAAAATATTTCACTTGCTTATATTATACAGTATTATGATACAATATCAACTGCACTAACTATTATAAACCTAATATCATATCTCGGTTTGTATGTTCGTGATAAATTCAAAACTACTGCTGGGATCACGCTGGTATATTATGCTTGGTTAGTAGTGCAAAGCCAGGTAAGATCACTAATCCGTACAAGTATTAAAAATAAGGAAGTCTGTCTGTCTTTTACTCTTTAACGGGTAAACCGCTGAAATTTAGTACGATTTATAGACCGGGCTAACATATAGAACAAATAACAGTTTTTATTTAAAAATACGAAAAAAACACTATAGTATTATACATATTGACGGTAATTTAAAATTGAAGCCATTGAGAAAGAAGTTTCTAGTACCACTAGTATAAATATTTAGTAGCAACGAAGTATCGAAATAACATAGATTTTAATGCGTCGCTAACAGAATGAGTTTATTGTCAAAATAAATAACTATCTACTCAAAAAATAATCACATCTACTCAAAAAAGAGGTGTGCCTCGAACCCATAGCTTACGTAGCTACGTACGTCGCCATTCATGTGGATACCTAAAGCTTTAGGTATATAGCTATATATAATATGTACTAAAGACAATCCTCGAAATTGCTATTGTGTATACTTAAGGCCGCGTACATAGTAGAGCCAACTTTAATGCAACGCACGTTATACCATACGTCTACGCTAGTTTCCCTTTAGGACTTTTCCCAGTTTGAGCAAAAGTTAGCATAACTTTCATATAGAATTCTGGCTAAATAACTTGCTCAACGAGCCTTAAACTCGGTGTCCCTAGGCCTCCAAGTTGGAGGCGTAGGGAGGCCTAGGCCTCAAGGGGGGCCCTTTGAGCTTATCTCCCCAAGTACCTCGAATTCAGAACACGAAAAATGCATTACAAATTGTATTAAATAGTTAAGTTTGGGGCCTAGTAGTTTCCTCAGGGCCTTTGATTACCTAGCTACCTAGGTACCTAGGTAGCTATCAGGCAGGTGATCAATCTAGGTAATCGAGTTAATATAAACTCATCGAAAAGTTACAACAAAATAAATTTTTAATAAATAATACACTTGAATTTTACAAGAATAGAAATTATATTTAGTATATAAGGGGAAGTATTATGGAAAAGACAATAAGTGCACGATTAAGACGGTATAAATATATAATGAGGAGGGATGAGTATCATATGAACAAACGAGTGTTATATGTAAATGTGGATAGATATGTAACTATAGTAAGGCCGAAAAAGAGAGGGTTGGATTTTGTGAAGTATGACATGCATATAAAAAGAGAAGCGCCAGAATTAACGAACGCTAGGACAGATGGAAGCGAAAAAGATGTTCATAGGCAGGTGAATCTATTCAGGTACAATTAAATATATCTTTAAATAGCAAAAGAGTTGTGATTTTGTTACAAAAATAAATAAAACGAAGCGAGTTCAATCCCGCGCTCGTAGGCTAATCTGTTACCGCCCTAAGTTTTTCTTACTGGGCAGTACTTAAGTAGGAAATTGGACGACACGTTGGCCGGTCGCGTTTGGAAAATTTTTAGCTTAACGCTTTCTACCGTTTAATTAAATCTTGTGTTGTGTTTAAAAAACAATGTAATTCGGAAGATGGAAATTAAAGTAGAAGTGGTGAGTGTTTTTTTTACCCTTCAATGTTGAATTTTAAAAATCTTTATTAGTAAATGAAAAAAGAAAACTGAAAAAAATGCACCTTCCTTGTTTTTGCTCGTATATGGAAAATACAGTAAATATTGAAATGAAAACTTTTATATTTTGTCAGCTTGAGAACCAAATCATTATAGACAATCGACATTTTCCAGCCCTTATCCCACTCTAAGTGGGGTCGGCACAACATGTTTTAAATATGTTATTACATTTTCTGGCTAGTTATTTTACGGCCGGGCGCCTGCCTGACACAAACTTACCTTAGTCCCCTTTTACGACATCTCGGTAAGGAATGAGGGTGGTCTATTCTACTCAGCCGGATGCAACACGGCGGCAAATTATTGTACACAATATTCTTTCATTTTACCCTATTTATCAATAAGCTGCATGACGATTTCATCAGCGTAAGTTTCCATATACATAGGACTATAAAGAACTATTTATTATCTTTTTGATATCATTGTTTATTGTTCGATCGCAACTGCACATTTAACGACTAATTGTTTGGCCCAAACTATATACTTAATATTAAATTTTTAATGCTTGTAATGGAGTCAAAATCTAAATGAGGAATATTGTATATATTAATTTACGAAACCACCGATTAAGTATAAAATAACTTGTGGTTTATCAGGCACTATACCAGGTTGTAAGTTTTGTCTGTAAATATTTAATTCTTGAATTGTTGTATCAGTTTTTGTATTTCGCTCATCAATTTGTCTTATTTATTCTTTAATAATTTGATTTCTCGGTTATTGCGTTTTCACTCACTCATCGGGTAAGTTTATAGCCGGTATTTTGTTCTAACTTAGAAAGTACATCAATGTCCATCACTAACCAGATATTTTTTCTTACTATTGTGTTCTATCTTTATACATGAATTATTATGCTCATCACTGATTAAGTCAGTTTTTATCCGTAATTTTGTTCTATCTTAGAAAGTACTTCAATCATGCTCATCACGAACCAGATAAGTTTTCCCAGTATTGTGTTTTATTTTAAAAAACACTTCAATCATTATGCTCATCAATGAACACGTAAGTTTATAGCCGGTATTTTGTCCTATCTTATAATTAATATTAATATTAGTTATTATGTTCATCACTTACCGGATAAGTTTTTAGACGGTATATTGTTCTATTTAGAAATCACATCAGTCATGATGCTCATCACTAATCAGATAAGTTTTAGTCTGCATTTTGTGCTATTTTTGGGTCTACATCAGTTAGTGATGAGCACACACCAGATAATATTTTTACCGGTTTTTTATTTGATCTTGCGTTTTATTTAACTTTGTGATTAATTTTATCATCAGATATTATTCTCCTCACTCACTAGAGGGCTTTGTCTATTGTAAGGTTAGGAGTAGGCTATGAAAGCAAACAACTGTATGCTTTGAAGTCTTCTTTAATACTCTCTTATAATAGGCTAAATACTGAATCTTATACTAGTTTACACGTAAGTAATGCATAATTAAATATAAGGCTCCCACGCACTACATGCTCTATCAATAAGAAAAAAATTAACATTAGTTTATATATTTTTTAATCTTACACTCTCATATATCTTAAAAAACAAATATAAGAAAAAATTAAAAATAATATGTAAAAAAAATATATAATTCTGATTTAATCTTAGCAGTATAACTTAGTTCTATTTTTATGCAAATAATTTAAGCTTAATTTTAAAATTTTTAAAATTATAAGGCTCCCAACACACTACACGATATTTGGTTTATTCTGTCCTTCGATACCTTTTGCTTTGAGTGGCTTCTTACTTAAGCATCATCAGAACTGGTCTTGATTTGTATTTAAATTGAAATAACAAAGTTAAGATGTACTTAATTACTAGTGTAATGATCTAATCCATTGGCTAAGTCAATTTTGCAATTAAGCACTTAACTCTACGGCTTTGTAACACGCAATTCAAAGTCTTCAACTCAATACGTTGTTTTATAATCAGTAATTGTAACATAAGAATATACAAAGACTATTGCTTAATTAATCGTATTTTTTTAATATAGTGCTATTTTTAAACCTGCAAATGCGTTGAGCTTTGATAGATCCACACCATAGAGTTCTTATACTTAGTAGAGTTCTATAGGAGAGCCATCCTAAAATGCGTCTATCGAATATAACGACATTAAATGACACTTTTTATTAGACTTTTAGAGATTATCTGTTTCTCTCTTTTTTATGTATCAGACAGAGATAAGTATATGAGTTTTATCTTTCGTCTTATTATGTGTCGCAACATTTTCTCTTACAGGACTGCCTATGGCTCCCTTACTCTACTATAATAAATCTATGGTCTAAACGTTCTTTGCTTAAAATAAGACTATTACCGAGATGTGCTATTAGTATTAAATAAATAATAAATATATGGGACACTTACACACACGCCGTCCATCCCCAAAATAAGTAATTAAATACTTGTGTTATGGGTGACGGAAAACTGGTAGGTATACTACATATATAATTTTAAATACATACTCAAATACAAATATACACACAGGCTCGAAGAACCAACAAATTGTTTATAGAAAATGTTGGCCGTCGGCGGGAATCGAACCCTCGACCCGCGGAGCTGACCGGCGGGGTTGGTCTGCTTAGCTTTTGTGCAAATCAAATTGATAACAGAATTTTACTATACAAACATATACCGAGGTCCACAATCATCATGTGGGATGAGGCCTTGTTGTTAGCTATTTAGCTGAAAGTAAGCGGACACAGCATTTATTTCTAGGCTTATAAGACGCGACCTCCGAAGCTACAACGCAAATAAAATTAAAGAAGTAATTGAGCAAAATCGGGGGTCGAAAGTCTTTTTCAAACAACTTGGCCATAGTAATCTGACAAAGTTAACCACAGATAAGGGAAGAGTCGTCACTTCTAAAGCAGAAATTCTTGCGGAAGTTCAGGACTTCTACGGGAAGCTATACACATCCGAAGCTTCTCGTCCTCCACCCGATCCCAAGGATAATAGAGCCACTTTAACCCGCCACTTCACAGAGGAGCTGCCAGAACTCAGCCAAGACGAAATCGTGCTAGCTCTGAAACAGCTTAGGAATGGAAAAGCCCCCGGGGAGGACGGAATTACAACCGAGCTGCTAAAAGCAGGTGGAAAACCGATACTCGAGCGGCTCCGGCGCATATTTAATTCTGCCCTCTTTTCGGGGAGAACTCCTAAGGCATGGAGCGAGAGTGTTGTCGTGTTGTTCTTCAAAAAAGGAGACAAAACTCTCTTGAAGAACTACCGACCTATTTCTCTCTTGAGCCATATCTATAAGTTGTTTTCCAGAGTAATCACGAATCGTCTCGCGCGGAGACTCGATGATTTCCAGCCCCCGGAACAGGCCGGGTTTCGAGGAGGATACGGCACCGTAGACCATATTTTCACAGTACGGCAGATTATACAGAAGACTCACGAGTATAATCAGCCCCTGTGTTTAGCATTCGTGGACTACGAGAAAGCCTTTGACTCTATTGAAACCTGGTCTGTTCTGAAATCCTTGCAACGGTGCCAAATTGATTGGCGATACATCGAAGTGCTGAGAGGTCTGTATGACGCCGCAACTATGACAATCCAAGTCCAGAATCAGCAGTCTGGACCTATCCACCTGCATCGAGGAGTGAGACAAGGGGACGTAATTTCCCCCAAATTGTTCACAAATGCTTTGGAGGATATGTTCAAAACGCTGCACTGGAAAGGACTGGGCATAAACGTAAATGGCGAGTACCTGTCACACCTTAGGTTTGCAGATGATATCGTCATCATGGCTGAAACCGTACAGGATTTGCAATATATGCTGACCAGTCTGGCTGAGTCTTCTGCTCGCATCGGTCTCCGGATGAACTTGGATAAAACCAAAGTAATGTTCAATGAACATGTCATTCCGGAACCGATTGCCGTACATGGAGTTCCTCTCGATGTTGTTCAAGAATATGTCTACCTTGGACAAGTTCTACAGCTAGGTAGAAACAACTTTGAGAAGGAAGCCCGCAGGAGAATACAGCTTGGCTGGTCGGCATATAGGAAACTTCATCGAGTCTTTTCATCACCGATACCACAATGTCTCAAGACTAAAGTCTTTAATGAGTGCGTCCTACCTGTAATGACATACGGAGCCGAGACGTGGACACTGACAATGCGACTGGTCCACCAATTTAAGGTAGCCCAGCGAGCTATGGAGAGGGCTATGCTCGGAGTTTCTCTGAAGGATCGTATCCGAAACGAAGTGATCCGACAGAGAACCAAAGTAACCGACGTAGCCCAAAGGATTAGCAAGCTGAAGTGGCAGTGGGCCGGCCACATTTGTCGCAGAACCGACAACCGTTGGGGTAGACGTGTTCTGGAGTGGAGACCGCGCCTCGGCAAACGTAGTGTAGGACGTCCTCCGACTAGGTGGAGTGATGATATCCGCAGAGTGGCTGGCAGCGGTTGGAAACGAAGAGCTGAAGACCGAGCTCAGTGGCGTGCCATAGGAGAGACCTATGTCCAACAGTGGACAGAGACGGGTTGCTGATGATGATGATGATGATGATGATGAAGCGGACACACCCTGTTGTTCACAGCTGTAAGTAATTAATTTACCAATGATCCGCTAACAGTATCACTTTATGAAGAATTAGCTAACAAAAAAATGCCCAGTTAATTAATTGCATTATTGGATAATTTGTAGAATTAGGCGTTACTTTGCGGAGATCCATGAGTAACGCCTAATTCTATTAATTATTTAAAGACGGTGAGCTTGACCGTACAGGCTAAACTCTACATTAAATTGACCAAATTACATCGCGTCGCTGTCCAAAATATCTGGTTCAACCAACAGTGTAAACATTTGAACGGGTAAAATAAAATAAATGGTGGGGTTGAACTGATTACTATTTAACAATGCTTGTTTGGATAATTATTCGCTTTGTTCGATTCGATTTTGTCGTGATCTCCTGATGATGCTTCGGTTGCGATGCAAAACGATTGTTGAGTTTGTGATAGTGAACGTGTGTAGTGCTTGTGTATTGTGGTGGCAGTAGTGGAGGTTTGTGCATGTGTTTTTACGAATCCTGCTTGTAACGGGTATGAAAAGACGGATAGTCCACTATATATTCAGCACTATATATATTTTCTATTTACTGTATAGCGGATTATAGCAAAATAATTTTATTATTACTTTTGCATTATTGAAATCTTTATGTCGCATTAGTATTAAACTGACCGAACTCAAAATTATTTTTAAATGAGTGAGATACATTGTAATCCTTATTTCAACGTCATCTATGATATCGAGCTACAAACGAATAAAAAAGGTAGTGTTTTCTCGCTCTTCCAAGACAGAATTCAAAAAAGTTGTTTTTATCAATATATATCAATATATAGCACGCTTATTATTTAATTACTAAGCGTGCGATATATTGATATAAAATAAGTGAAATTGTAATAGATGAATTGAAACAAATGTACTTAAATGGTAAACTATTACCACCAATTCTCAAAACTAGATTTAACATTCAAACCAAACCATTTCCACAATACACATTACACTCACTATTTGATACTGGACTTAAACTTTAATAATAGTTGTTTTTTGTGTTAATCTTTCCTTTTAAGTTTTCTCCTAAATTTTAAATAATTAATTAAAATAAATTAAATTTAATTAAATTGAAAATACGCGAGATAGATAGAGTTCTTGAATTTATGGATTTTAATGTCTCTTACGACACTATTTACTTCACGTTTATAGGAATAGAACGGCTTCATTTATAAAGCAGTAGAAATACTCGTAGGTGGAATTTCATGTTAGTCCTTGATATGAAATACTATATTTATGACATGTAAATATTTAGCATGACATGTAAATATTATTTTGCTGTAATCTGCGAAAAAGGAAAAATATCGACTGTGAAACGGCAATATGTCCTATCTCTAATTTAAGCCAAACCACTTTTTAACGGCATTGCGTACTGCTGCCCATCATTTACTGTATCAACATGTATTGTATCCAAGAAAATTTGTAAATAAATAAGCATATTTAAGGTAAGTGTTTTTTTTATTACATAAAAATTATTGCGAATGTATTAATAATATCGTTTTCTTTGTTGTCAAAATAAGATAGGACAGTTCACAGTCGATATATCTAATGCTAAATGTAGAATGTACTATCCGTTCTCATATATGATATATGCATATTTCCTAAAAACGCATGCACTACCTGCCATCAATAATACAACTACACAAGCACTGCACACATTTACTGCCACAATTTCATCAATTAAAAAGTAAGAAAGTAACGGCCTGTTACTATGCCCACTAATCTAAGGCCTCCTCTCTCCGTTTTTGGAGAGAAGGATTGGAGCTAAGACCTACCACGCTGCTCCAATGCGGGTTGGTAGGTTACACACATCCCTTAGAATTCTCTAGAGATACGCAGGTTTCCTCACGATGTTTTCCTTCACCGATTCATTCAACAATTTCAACAATTTAACCCCGTAAACGAAGCATTGTTAGAAGACAAAATCGCTTTGCGATTACATATCGCTGATTATAAAATATAAAATGTTATTTTCTTTTGTATTATGGACCTCCGCAAAGTAACGCCTAATTCTTTAAACCTCTATATAACTAACGTAAGGTACTCTATATTACAAAAGTAATATTACAATTTTCTACCTTGTTATCGGTCATACAAATTATTGTTTACCGCAATAGGAGAGTGCTGGTAATCTGGTATTCAAATCACACGGCGCCCGAGGTTAATGGGTGTCCTTGCTCAAACGTACCTGCAGCTCGATATTCTATTGATCTGTATACGCTACAAATTTTCTTAAATATTTCGATGCTATCTATCTTAGGAACATATTGGACTTCTTAAAAAATTGGAACATATACTATGGTTATTTATAGTACTGGTACTTAAAACAGAATAAACACCTTGTGTCTTTAAAGCTAAGACAAAGAAAATATTGCACTGATTTCTATTCAAAAAATGATTTGTTGGTTCTATCAAGTAAGAAATTTATTAAGCTCTATTTGAAATGAACTCCACAACAACCACTAATTCGAGGACCTTTCTTTACTCAATTGTTACAAAACACTAAGTCAGGACTATAAATTATGTTATCGGTTTTTCCAATTTAATTATGTAAAAAAATAATATTACAAAGTAATGGTACAACTTAACAAAATTTGCAAATTGTCCATCCGTTTGCCTCTTAAATTTTCATGCATGGCGTAATATAATTTCATATATTAGTGTTTTAAAAGATCTAGTTCCAAAATTCACGCGTTAATTTTGAAGTTAAATTAACATTTAGCATTTAATTAAATAAGCTATTTAATTAACAAGTTAAATTAACTTTTTCCGATTGTACTTTAAGGTAGGTAATTATCAGGCTTTGAGTCACTTAAACTCTTGTTTACCGCGACAAGCAAACATTTAAATTACAAGGCGGCAGTAAATAGCTTAAAGCCGCTTTACTGAACAACTGCTGTTGTTACATAAGTCTTTAAAATATGTAAGTAAATTCTTATAAAGAAATGTACTTGTAAAGCAATGATAAATGATTCTGTTTTTTTCTCAATTTCACTACAAATATAATTTCCCTTCGTTTAGAGGACATTTCTTTTACATGTAATATGACAACTCACTAGAAAAGCTAACACTACTATTGAAAATCCTTTGGTATAGAACAAGACAATTTAAAAAAACTCATACACGATTATTTTATCGATTTAGTACATTAGTTTATTTTTCTCGATAAATGGAATGGAACAAATGGGATTAATTTTATCCCCAATTTAACTATAATTTAGGTTAAACACCGAATGCCGTGTGGCATCTGACTGAGTAGAATAGGCCACCCTTATTTCTTACTGAGTTGTCCTATAAGGCGACTAAGGTAAGTTGACCAACCGTGTGGTACCCGGCTAAGTAGAATAGACCACCCTCATTTCTTACCAATGTGTCGATAAACTAATAAGTTAAGTTGTCCCACCATTTAGTATCCGGTTGAGTAGAATAGACCACCCTCTTTTTTACCGAGGGGTCGTAAAATACGAATAAGGTAAGTTGACGTCAGGCAGGCGGCCGGTCATAAAATACGCGTTCAAATCATGTGACAACATGTTTGTAACATGTTGTGCCGACCGAGTGGGCTAAGGGCAGGAGGATGATGATCAGGTTGAACACCGAAACAAAAAAATAGGTTTTACAACGCCATCGATTCTGATGATAAAATTGATTAGAGTTTTTGTTCGAATAAATGGTACATTTCTTAATTTCTGGAAGGACTTGGATTTATATTTTGGAATAGAGTATTGAAAATGCATTGACGGTGACAACTGTCTGTGTCTCTCTATGTGTGTATTTGTGTGATTTTACTGGTTCTATTATCTGGTCTATTAAAAGTAGGAACAGATGTTCCTATTTTTAATAGAACCAGTCAGATACAATCAATTTATAGACACATATATTAAATATGTCCTACATATGTGATAGAGATTGGAATAGCCACCAAGACGGTTTATGATCTTTTTATGATCTTTTTAGAGAAGTCGTAATCCTATAAGCGATATCCGTATCGTATTCAATTAAATCCTGCCACTAACCTTAGGAGTATAAACCAAAATTTATTAATATTTATCTTTCCCTTTTATATTAATCTCACAATTTATTTAAAACGTAAAACTATGTCTATATATCTACTAAGAAAACAACAGTATGAATATTGTTATTAAAATTTTCACAATAAATTTATTCTTTGCCCATGTCGAAAATATGAAGCTTAACTGAAGGTTTAACTTGTTTGAGGTGAAGTAAATAAGTAGTAGTCTAATTATATTCTATGCTGCTTTCGAAGGCGTCCTCTCCCATCCCTCCTTAGAGACAAAGTTTGGAACTAACACACAGCATCAGCTGGCGAAGACTAGGTACCAGTTTTCTGATGACAATTGGTCATGGATTCACGCCATTCTTTCGACAGCGTTTTGACTAATTACAGTCATATCATCAGCCCTCTACTACACGTCGCTCTAAGCCGTGGTGCGACCAAAGACTACAGTGTACATATGGGTGCGACATCAAAGAAGGCACCCTTAAGACGACTTTCCTCGACGCTAATAGATCTTCAATGCTGTACTTTCCTCGTTACTGCAAACTTCTCGAATAGCGGATTTATTTCAGAAATTTGACGTTTAACGCACAGAACAAAATTTTTATTAAATAAAGATTTATTTAAATAAAGATGACGACTTTAAAAAAAAGAAAATACAAATATAAGTAAATATAATATATTATTAACCTCAGGAATAATATAACAAGTTAATTTAAAAAATCTTCTAACAAAAGCTTTGAAGAAAATTTCATGTAATTTATAGAATTAGACGTTACTTTGCGGATTTCCATAATACAAAAGTAATAATAATTATTTTGTTGTAATCCGCGATAGAGTAAATAGAAAAAATAAATAGTGCTAAATGTATAGTGGACTATCTGTTTTTTCATACCCGTTAGATGCAGGATTCGTAAAAAGACATGCACAAACCTCCACCACTGCCACCACAATACACAATCACTACAGACAAGTCTTGCAGCTCGGTAGAAACAACTTCGAGAAAGAGGCTCGTAGAAGAATACAGCTTGGCTGGTCTGGATATAGGAAGTTACACCGAGTCTTTTCGTCGTCAATACCACAAAGCCTGAAAATAAAGGTATATAACGAGTGTGTACTACCTGTGTTGACATACGGGGCTGAGACGTGGACACTAACAATGCGACTGGTCCACCAATTTAAAGTCGCTCAGCGAGCTATAGAGAGGGCTATGCTCGGAGTTTCTCTGAAGGATCATATTCGAAATGAAGTGATCCGACAGAGAACTAAAGTAATCGACATAGCCCAAAGGCTTAGCTAGCTTAAGTGGCAGTGGGCTGGTCACATCTGTCGCAGAACCGACAACCATTAGGGTAGACGTGTTCTGGAGTGGAGATCGCGTCTCGGCAAACGCGCGTCTTGTAGCACGCCCTCCGGCTAGGTGTAGTGACGATATTCGCAAAGTGGCTGGAATCGGTTGGGAATAACGAGCTGAAGGCCGAGCTCAATGGGCGTACAATAGGAGAGACCTATGTCCAACAGTGGACGGATACAGCTTGAGATGATGATGATGACACACGTTCACTATCACAAACTCAATCGTTTCGCCCCGCAACCGAAGCATCATCAGGAGATAGACTCCACGACGAAATCGCAAAGCGAAGCATTATCCAAACAAGCATTGTTATATAGTAATGGGTTCAACCCCATTTATTTTGTCTCTGAACACGTACAACAAGCCTGAACTTGAAACATTTATCTGATCGTTAATGAGGGTACCATTGTTATGCTAATGATATCTAATTGTTCCAAAATACTTTGGAACAATTCGCAGATCGCAGTATGGCGGATTGTAGCAAAATAATTTTATTAAAATTTCATGTCCCTATTATTAACCGTAGAGCAGTTACATCGTCTCTAGCCAATCCTGGCAGCAGCATGAGGTCATGCTTATCATAAACACGCATCGTTATCGGGACTGGACCAATATGTAAAATTTCAGCTCAATCAGACACCGGGCAGTGGGTCAAATTTAACCTGCAAGATTCCACCTTCACATATATACATTGCAAGTTGCATAAAAGCTATTAATAAGTAGGCTATCTTAACCTTACTGTGTATCACAAAATGTTAAACAAATTTAGTGTTGGATTACATGCTTTCAATATTTTCAGCACACGGTTCGTCCGTCGTCAAGCAAAGAGGTGCAGTTGGCGCAAAACGCTGCGATCCCAGGGTTTCGCGGATGGTGTACGCCTGAAAATTCTCCCAAGCACGATGTGTAACTACTATTTCTTTAAAATTGACTGCATCTTTTTCTTTCTTGAGTGGTATTCATAGTTAATGTATAGAATATACTCGCGTCTTATTTTATCGGATGAGCGCAACTAGTTTCAGCGAGTGGTGAAGGTTTACGCTGCATAAAGAGTTCATGAATAAGGGCCCCGTATAAGCTTGGAACTAATCGGGCTCATCCGATAAAATAAGATGTAAGTAGAGTTGATTTCTATATCTTCTTCTTCTTGTTCAACCGATCGACGTCCACTGCTGGACATAGGTCTCCTTAAGGGATCTCCACACCACACGGTCCTGTGCCGCTTAGATCCAGCGGCTCCCCGCGACCTTTTTGAGGTCGTCTGTCCACCTCGTGAGGGGTCTTCCAATGCTGCGTTTACCGGTGCGGGGTCGCCATTCCAGCACCTAAGGACCCCATTTTCAGGATTTCTATATATTAAAAATATTAAGTAACAAAGACGTTACACTTTTATTGAACTATGAAGTAAAACTTCTCTCGGGTTTAAATTTTTTTAACTCATAGATTTGATTCTGCAACTGCCAAAGAGAAGTACTTAATGAACATGCAAGCATGCTTAATGCTCTATGAACAGCTAAAGACTATAATCTACAGCTCTAAGCCTTGGGAATTACTAACCTTTTTACTTAAGTTGTTTATTAGTGATGTCGACTATCATATTTTAGAGTTGTTTACTTACATTTTGTAAATATTTATAGTAATAATAGTTTATTTTCTACTATTATTATATTCTTTTCGTTATTTACGTACACGTGAAATTCTATGAACTACAACTGCAAAGCGCTGTTTTTGCTTTTCTTTAATATTGCCAGATGTTTAGAAAATATACTTCTACACAATTCTTGAAAATTTTCTAGAATACTTCATTAAACACAGGTACAACTGGCCAATTCATTATTACTTTAATCAGACCTTTAATGCAATGTTCTTTTCCTAGTAATATTGGCTAATTGACTTTACTAAATTCCACATATTCTCTGCTTCCAGCATAACTAAGACCAAATCAAATGTCGAAACAAAAGCAAATATAAAAGATGAATTCGAAATTGATAAAAAGTGAGTAGATTACAAGACTCTATTTTATTTCTATAACATAAAGGAATTACGTATCTTTAATTTTTTATAATATATTACAGATATCAGGTGCAGTTTCCAAGAGTGATCCTGGGCTCGCCCGAAAATAGGAGAGAAAGAGCAGGAACACATGAGTTTATGACAGAACTTAAAGATATTGAAGAAATACAAATTACGTCTGAAATTGAGTAAATATATTCGCCTTGTGGTATTCGTGACGAAGTTGCGTTTAAAAGCTAGATGAAATCTTCTTCCAACGGATTGCAGACAGACAGATAGACTTTCACGTTTATACAATTATACATAGTATTTGTTGTTTATGTATAGAAACCCTCTATACTCACGTTTCATTTTATCTTATTATCTAAAACTAATCGGGGTTACGCGATAGAATAAGACGTGACGGTTTTTATATACAAACTTTATAAAATTAGTTTGCATAATTAGGGAACATGTCAACATTACACGATGAATACAATTTAATCTAGTAATTTAATTTCAGAGGTATTGAACCAGTTAAGAAAAAAGCACAAGACTTGGAAAGCCCACAAAGTCCCGTTCCAAGCTCTCCATCGCAGGACAAAAAATTCAAAGGCTTAAAACTTCCAACATGCTGCGACCCGTCCATCACTATAGATCCCCAAGGTACGTGGTAAATTTTTTTATTTAACTTGCCTTGGTAAGTGAAGGTGGAATCTTGTTAAGTTGGAAGTTAAATTTGAGCCACTTCCCGGGGTCCGATTGAACTAAAGTTTTACATACTGATAGAGTCCCGATGACAATAAATAAATAAATATATGGGACATTTACACACACGATCGTCCGTACCCCAAAGAAAGTAACTTAATACTTGTGGTATGGGTGACGGATAACTGGTAGATATACTACATATATAAGTTTAAATACATACTTAAATACAAATACACACCCAGGCTCGAAGAACCAACAAATTGTTTATAGAAAATGTTGGCCTTCGGCGGGAATCGCACCCGCGACCCGCGGAGCTGAAGGCAGGGTCACTACCCACAGCACCAACGGGCCAATCAGTGAATGTTTATGTTAAGCATGACTTGATTCTGCTGCCAGGATTATCTCCAGACGTGGGATTTCCTCAACGGTTAACAATAGGACTATAGCAAAGTAGATACTTAGATATTGCTTGTAATATGGAATTCCGCAAAGTAACGCCTGCTTCTATAAATCATATATTTTTCTTCTTTTTTTTCAACCGATAGACAACCACTTTAAGGAATTTTCACGTCACACCATCTTATTGAATTCAGTGTCCCATTCCCTACCTAAGAACTATTTGTGACCATCTCACACTTATTAGGTGGTCATTTAACGTTGCTGAACGTTTTTCGATGCGGATTCTTCACCTTCAAAAAATGTTCATCGTTCACTGGTTCTTCGTACTATATGAGGCGTCATTTCCAATTTGGCTCCGAGACACTATGAGCAAATTCAGGAATACTAGTTCATCAGGATCTCCCGTTTTATTTTGACCTTCCATTATTATGTCGTCTATTTGATCTATCCTTTTCGTTTTTATTGCATAGAGATAATTCAATATTCGTACATGAAGATTTTCTTGGGAAAATACTAGTGGTGGGTTCCCACGTCATTCCGCAGTAGTCTTTTAGAGGGGATTTAGAGCCACCGGGCCTTTACTATCCAGTTTGATCAGGTTACTTGACTGCCGCCTGGTGAGCACCAGCATTGGGTTATTTTACAATTTGTTCGAAGACCAATCCGAGCTTGGGACCGACAACGGCAGACTTAGAGGTAGACCCACTGATGTTAGAGTTGGACCGACCAATTTCGTTCAACACTCGACTCCAGTATCAGTGACGCCATCCACGCCGCAAAGGAAAGAGGGAAATTGTCGTCAATAAAGTTGTCGTTCATTGGTGCCTGCCCGGGTTTGAACTTGTGTTCCCCTTGAAAGAGTCGCACGGTCTCGCCGCTGGGCTATAAAGTTTCGCCTGCAATCTCTTTCTTACCAGGTCGTGGCTACATAGCCTGGCTGCTCTTGGTCACTTGCTGCTACAGCTACAACGCGTGGTGTGTTCCTCTCCGCGCCACATTTCCCTACCAGACACCAGAAAACACCCCCATGTGGATGACGGCTGACTTCTTTTGCGACGTGGTGTACATTCTGGACGTGGTATTTGTGAAACCAAGGCTTATGTTCCTAAATGATGGATTCTGGGTGGACGATTCTGCAGAAACTAGAAAGAATTATAAAAGGAAACTACAATTCAAGGTGAATTCTATCAATACTGTTACCACCGACAAATATGATATGTGGAGTTATCACCTACCATATCGGCGCACTATTCATTTATTTTAAAAAGGTTTTTTTTAACTTGCCGTGTATGTATGTAAAGATAGTCTTGCAAGTTAAATTTGACATACTTTACGTACTGCTCCAGCCCTGATGACAATGCATATTTATGATATGCATCACCTGCTGCTGCTAGGATCGGCTCCAGACGAGGGAACTCCTCGACAGTTGACAATAGGGACATAAAACTTTGTTGAAACTCTTATTTAACTTATATTTCCTTAGTGCTGTGTGGTATCCGGCAGAATAGAATAGACCATCCTCATTTCTTATCGAGTTGTCGTAAGAGGCGACTAAGGCAAGTGCCGTGTGGTATCCGGCTGCATAGAATAGACCAACCTCATTTCTTACCGAGGTGTCGTAAGAGACGACTAAGGTAAGTTGACGTCAGGCAGGCGGCCGGTCGTAAAATACGTAGCCAAATCATGTGACAACATGTTTGTAACATGTGCCGACCCCACTTAGAGTGGGATAAGGGCAGGAGAATAATGAATGATGATTGCCTTAGTCAATATAAATACTAATTCATATATAAGCCGTGTTACAACTAACTTATCGTATATTACAAAATCTGTTCCTTTTTTATCTATAACCCTTTACTTTATACTTGTAAAAACATAAATAATTCATACCACTTCATCGTGATACATATCACAAACAATTCTAACATTTCAATCAATGTACGTTTTGCAAGTTCGTACAGCTGCGACGGGCTATAAGCCAACTTATCGAGAATTAATAAGGCATTAAGGATCAGAATATTTTCGTTGTTGTAGCAAATAGTATTAATATATTCATTGTTTGTTTTTAATATATGGGACACATACACACACATACACGGGAGCTGTGATAGACGACCCGGGCAGGCACCAATGAGTTTTTCTATTAAAACTCATGTGTCTAATTGATAATTGCAATTTATCACACGCTTTTCGATGAAGGGAAACATCGTGAGGAAACCTGCATATCTCTAGAGAATTCTGGAGATGTGTGTAACCTACCAATCCGCATTGGAGCAGCGTGGTAGGTCTTAGCTCCAACTCTTCTCTCCAAAAAACGGAGAGAGGAGGCCTATTCCCAGCATTGGGATTGTAACAGGCCGCTACTATACACACACGTTCGTCCGTCCCCAAAGTAAGTAACCTAATACTTGTGTTATGGGTGACGGACAACTGGTAGATATACTACATATATAATTTTAAATACAAACTTGAAAACAAATATACACCCCGGCACGAAGAACCAACACATTGTCTAAAACGCGGCCCGCGGTGCTAAAGGCAGGGTCACTACCCACTGCGCCAACGGGCCAGATTAATAAGCTATCGTATTATTGAAATGTTTTTTCCAGTTCGACATGATATCTCTGCTACCATTGGAGATATTGTACTTTTATTTCGGTACCCAAAAAGTTATCTTGCGTTTCCCGAGGTTACTGAAGTTACAGACGTTTTGGGAGTTCCATCAATCAATGGATCGGGTTATGTCTAATCCTTACGTGGTGAGAGCTTTTATATTTTAATTTTAATAGTTAATTGAGACTCGTTTCAGTTTTATGCTTAATGCTTTTATGCTAATGAGAGTAATTCCAAACATAATATATACATCATCATCAGCCTACTTCAGTCCACTGCTGGACATAGGACTCTCCAATAACTCGCCACTTAGCCCGATCCTGGGCTTTCTGCTTCCATCCACTGCCCGCTGTCCTACATATGTCGTCACTCCATCGAGTCTCAGGGTGTCCTACACTACGTTTTCCGATTCGCGGTCTCCACTCCAGAACACGTCTACCCCAACGGTCATCAGTTCTGCGACAGATATGGCCTGCCCATTGCCACTTCAGCTTGCTTATGCGCTGAGCTATGTCGGTGACCCTAGTTCTCTGACGGATTACTTCGTTACGAATGCGATCGCTCAGAGTAACCCCGGTCATAGCTCTTTCAATAGCCCGCTGAGCGACTTTAAGCTTATGGACCGCCTTAGCTGTTAGTGTCCACGTCTCGGCACCGTAGGTCATGACAGGTAGGACACACTGGTTGAACATTTTAGTCCTTAGACTCTGTGGGATGGGTGACGACATAATACATGAGTATTTATTCCACAAGATTCAAAACTTGCATTTATTCCGTGCGCTTTTATCATGTCATGATAACCGTTATGGATATCGCAGATCTCATGCACCGGAAAAGTTATTATAGTCTCACACATAAAAACAAACAACTGACTAAATGGTTTCAACAACACTACTGGTTATGAGGGCATGGTGAGGCTGTAACATTAGCCAAAAAAGCAGCAGTCCTGAAGACGACGTTGACCAAAGTTGTTTTACGAGACGGTGCCTTGTTACGTCTACTCAGCGTTTGCCGCTTTCCCAGACTCTACTCGACACCTGAGGTGTCATGTTCAATGCCTGCGAAAGACACTTCGCTCAACCTCGCCTTTCCCTACCTAACTACGGTGGGACGGTTCGGAAGCCATTAGTATTTAAGATTTTAGCAAAGTACATAGTATAAGGAAAATTATAATTAATTAACTGTTAATAAATAAGTTTAATTGAAAGTAATAATAAAATTATTTTGCTATAATCCGCGATACAGTAAATAGAAAATATATATAGTGTTAAATGTATAGTGGAATATCCGTATTTTCATACCCGATACGTGCAGGATTCGTAAAAACACATGCACAAACCTCCACCACTTCCACCACAATACACAAGCACTATACACGTTCACTATCACAAACTCAACAATCGTTTCGCCCCGCAACCGAAGCATCATCAGGAGATAGACTCCACGACAAAATCGCAAAGCGAAGCAATATCCAAACAAGCATTGTTATATAGAATTTGGTTCATCCCCACCCTTTATTTTACCCCTGAACACGTGCAACAAGCTTGAACTAGAAACATTTATCTGCTCGTTAATGAGGGTGCCATCGTTGTGCTTAATGATTTCTAATTGTTCCAAAATATTTAGTTTCAAGCTTTTTTCACAGGTGTGCAAAATTTCTAATTCAGGAACAGGATTTTCAGGAACTAAACACAGGAGTTTGTGTACCCGACACTCGCCCCCCCATAATATAATTGCCTTGATATATTAATCCCCTTCCACCCATATATCATGATGCAGATTTATAGGTGATATTATCTTGTAGGTTTGAAAAGATATGTCATTTACTCACGATCTTTCCACTCACCAAAAAACACGATAAATTATAAATATAACGTGGCACATAAGTATAAATGAAAAACGTAGATGTCTGCCTTGATCTTTCGACTCCTATATCAGAGTCACGAAGTCCTACTGCTTGACTATAAAATAAATAATGGGACAAGTTCAAAAGTATATCCATCCATAATTGACTTATTCAAACAAATCTTGTCGTAATGATTTATAGAATTAGGCATTACTTTGTGGAGATCCATAATATAAAAGTAATAATGAAATTATTCTGCTATAATCCGCGATAAAGTAAACAGATAATATATATGATTTACAGTAAAATAATTTCATTATTACTCTTGTCGTTATGCTTATTTGCAAGCTTTTAAAGTAAGTCCTCTATATTTTTACTGTTTGATGAAAGCCATGTATTTATTTTAGGTGCGTATCGGCAAGATGCTTTTCTACGTATTTTACTTGATACATCTTAATGCCTGTGCATATTACGCAATGAGCAGTTACATCGGCCTCGGTAGTAACGGATGGGTCTATGACAATCAAGGGAACGCCTACATCCGTTGTTTCTACTTCGCTACTAAGACTGCTACTTCAATCGGTGAGTAAATTAGCTAAGGCTAGTCGGAGATATCGTAGACAAAATAAGAAAACAGAAATTAAAATAAAAATATTTTTTGTCACGATATGGTGATAGTCTACTTCTCTGGCTAGCCTCGGAGCCAGTATAATCGTGAACTGAGTGATACTCAATAAAACAATTCAGGCGAACTATATATTTATTTGCCGCACGTCTTACGGACGCCGCGGTGCGAGTATCACTAAATACATATCACAACGCTTACATTTAAACCCCTACAATTTATATGTAAAAAATCCACAGTTATTATTAGGTCTTTACATATGGAATTGGCGTTTTCTATGGGAGGGACATAAAGTCGTTTTTTTTTAATGAAATATATTTAATTAATCAAAGTATGTACCATTGCTATGTATGCACTTTTACCATCTCATAGGTAGTTCATTGATCCCCTTACTAAAAAACCATTCGGGCGGGAATCAATAAAATCTTTGAAGGCGGTTTGGACTGCCCCATCGGAGTTGAATTTTTTTCCTTGCAAGTAGTTATCCAAATTGCGAAAAAAATGGTAATCTGTTGGAGCAAGGTCCGGAGAGTACGGTGGATGTCTAAGACATTCTAATTGAAGCTCCTCTGATTTGGTAGCCGTCTGTTGTGCAGTGTGTGGTCTAGCGTTGTACTGAAGCAGCAGTGGCCTAGAGCGATTGACCAGCCTCGGTTGTTTAGCAGCTAGCTTTTCCATCATGGTTTGCAGTTGCTGACAATAGATATCTGCCGTAATAGTCTGGCCAGATTTAAGAAAGCTATAGTGAACGACACCGGCACTAGTCCACCAAACACTTACAAGCAACTTTTTTTAGTCAATTTTCGCTTAGGGCAGGATTTGGCTGGTTCGACAGGGTTCAGCCATTGCGATGAGCGCTTCCGATTATCGTAGAGGATCCACTTTTCATCACAGGTAATGATTCGATTTAAAATTCCTTCATTATTGTGCCGGTTGAGTAACGTAACGCAGCAGTCGACGCGCGTTTGTCGGTTTGCTTCACTCAATTCATGAGGTACCCACCTTTCAAGCTTTTTCACCTTCCCAATTTGCTTCAAGTGGATTAGAATAGTTTTATCACTAACATGGGAGCCTGCAGGTAACTAGGACGTGGTTTGCGATGGATCCGCTTCCACAATAGCCTTCAATTCTTCATTATCAACTTTGGTCTCCGGCCGTCCACGAGGCTCGTTCTGCAGGTCGAAATTTCCAGAACGAAAACGTTGGAACCAAAAACGTACTGTGTTTTCTTTTGCGACACCGTCACCATACACATCATTAATCCTTCGAGCCGTTTCTGCAGCACTGGTGCCACGGTGGAACTCATAGTCGTAAATAACGCGATATTTTATGTTTTCCATTTTGTAAACAGAGTGACACAAAGAAAAAAACAAAAGAAGAAAAAACAAATGAATTAGGGGGTTTGAAACACAAATGCATGAGTAAATAGCTGTATGAATTTGAATTTGGAATTCCTAACCATAAAGGTAATATTTGAGATCAAAGTGGCCAGTACGACAAAACGCCAATTTCATATGTAAGGACCTAATATAATGACTATACATTATACAAGTCTAAATATAAAAATTAACATTACATAACATACATTAACATAATCCGATTGCGATTTAATTATATAAACTCAACATTAAAGACTGTTTGGGGACTGCACTATTGAACTGGAAAGATACATAAAACCATAAATAAAACCAACCTTGTACCTTGATCTAGGATACCAACGTACTAATATGTGGAACCACAATCGACATTTTTTTGGAAAATGATAATATACTGTTAGCCAAAGTGGCTTTTACAGCGACACCGGGAGAAATGGGGCGAGCGCAGAAGCATCGCTTGGGGGGGGGCTAGCCTCAGGAGAGACTCGTAATATCATTGGAACGTCGCCTTAGGGGTGCCTCCTGTGAGGCCGAATCTCCACTTAAAGCGACGTGTCGTGGGGGGATCAAAATCGGATTGGTACACACGTATAATCGACATTTTTGACAAATGACGATATATATGCTGTTAGCCAATTTGGCTATTACAGCGACACCGGGAGAAATGGGGCTAGCGCAGAAACATCGCCGGGACCATAATCGACATTTTTTTTTCTGTAAATGACAATATGCTGTTAGCCGAAGTGGCTTTTACAGCGACACCGGGAGAAAAGGGGCGAGCGCAGAAACATCACCGGGGTGGGTGGTGGGGCGAGCCTCAGGAGAGACTCGTGATATCAATGGAAACGTCGCCTTAAGGGTGCCTCCTGTGAGGTCGAACCTCGACTTAAAGCGACGTGTCGTGGGGTGATCAAATCGAATAATCGTCATTTTTTTTTTCGGTAAATGACAATATGCTGTTAGCCGAAGTGGCTTTTACAGCGACACCGGGAGAAAAGGGGCGAGCGCAGAAGCATCGTCGGGGTGGGTGGTGGGGCGAGCCTCAGGAGAGACTCGTGATATCAATGGGAACGTCGCCTTAAGGGTGCCTCCTGTGAGGTCGAACCTCGACTTAAAGCGACGTGTCGTGGGGTGATCAAATCGAATAATCGTCATTTTTTTTTTCGGTAAATGACAATATGCTGTTAGCCGAAGTGGCTTTTACAGCGACACCGGGAGAAAAGGGGCGAGCGCAGAAGCATCGTCGGGGTGGGTGGTGGGGCGAGCCTCAGGAGAGACTCGTGATATCAATGGGAACGTCGCCTTAAGGGTGCCTCCTGTGAGGCCGAATACCTCCATTTAAAGCGACGTGTCGTGGGGGATCAAAATCAGATTGGTACACACGCATAATCGACATTTTTTCGTAAAATTACAATATGCTGTTAGCCAAAGTGGCTTTTACAGCGACACCCGGAGAAATGGGGCTAGCGCAGAAGCATCGCCGGGACCATAATCGTCACTATTTATTATTTGTTTAATACATTGTTCGATGGCAACTCAATAGCGCGAGACAAATTTGTATTTGTACAGCGCCATCTAGTTTTGTTTTACGAAATTAATAATATTAAAACGTTAGAAATATTATTGAACAAGACTGAGTCAAACTATATGATTAATAAACTAAAACAGTATAACAACAAAATTTAAAGGTTAACAATTATGATTAAAGATACACTTATTATTTTAAAATTAATTAAAGTTAGCAAAGTTGCACGTTTTGAACAACATTTTGTATGATCGAGTTATTATATGCGTGGCGTTTGTCCTGTAAAATTTACTTAGTACAGCTAATCTGTTTATGCACTACAGCTAGTTCAGCCGTTATATATTTTGTACATCAAAATGATCGAATTCTTCCTGTTTTTTTTAAACAATGAAACAGGCAAAAATCCGAAGCCTGAAAACATCGAGGAGTTTTTATATATGACGGCAGCCTGGCTTATGGGTGTGTTCGTATTTGCATTGCTGATTGGTCAGATTCGTGATATCATAGCCACGGCCACTAAAGCTAAGGTGAGTATTAAAAACCCACTTTCACACAATATTAATAGCTTAGATAAACAACGAAAGAAAGATGGATCTTACTAAAATATTTCAGTGAAGACTTGTTTAGTGTTAACAGTTTGGACGAAGCAACGTTATTACACGTCAATTGACACAACGTTTATAGACGTCGGCAAAAATATGTTTTAAACAACGTGCATAAAAGGCTGAAGCTGGTTCCAATTCTTTCATGTTATATCATTACGTCATATAACTTTAAATTTTTGGACTGATAGCGTCGCTACACGTTAGTTTTTTGTTCACCTGTATCAAAAGCAGAACGTCATAAGTCATTTTTTTTTTGTATGAGAAAATGTACTTATGTACAACAAACATTTGAAACCCAACATGCACCACTCCAAGTGTTAAAGATAATTAGTTTATACAGGATTTTATGATGCGAAAGAAAAATATATGCGCGAATTCTCATTCGCTCATAATGGTCGATTTAGGTTTTTGGATCCGTATCAAGAAACTGATTTAGTATTTGTCTTATAATAAGCCGAATTGTGTATACGAAGTCAGAATAAAGACTGTATTCTTCTTCTGTATCTTTCTTCCTTTCTTGATCTGAGTAATTTGATTTTTATACCTTTTACGAATACCACTACTTACTTTTATTTAGACTATTTTCTCCTGAATAACCAAAATTCCAGACTGAATACCGTAAGCAAGTAGACGGATGCATCCGATACTTACGCAAACTGAACATGCCGGTGTCTCTTCAACGCCGCGTTACCTCTTGGTTCAACTACACCTGGCACCAGCAGCGATGCTTCGGTAAATAAATGTTTCGTGAAAGTTGTATTACTATCCTAAAGTAAATTACTGGCTAAAGAAATTTCTCTTTCGAAAAGCATTAAAGTTAAGGCCAGTGAGGATTGGTTGGATCTTATATAATACAATAAATACAATATTCCTACTACACGTCAAATTTGATAAACATTAATTAGCCCAACGTTCATACACGTCGGCAATAAACATATCTTTAACGACTTGCAAGCTTGTATTAATTTCTTTAAGCTACGTCATTTCGCCGTATTACTTTAAATTTTTGGACTGATAGCGCCGATCCACGTCACTTTTTTTGTACACGTGTATAAAAATCAGCCGCCGTGTGGTATTCGGCTGAATAGAATAGACCAACTTCATTTCTTACCGAGGTATCTTAAAACGCGAGTAAGGTAAGTTGACCCGCCGTGTGGTATCTTGCTGAGTTGAATAGACCACCCTCATTTTTAACCGAGGTGTTGTAAAAATCGACTAAGATGAGTTGACGTCAGGCAGGCGGCTAATTGTAAAATACCTAGCCGGATCATGTTACAAGATGTTTTCCCCCACTTAGAGTGGGACAAAGGCAAGAGGATGATCATGTGTATCAAAAGCAGAACTTCATTAATCGTAATTTATTTTCTATGAGAAAATCTAAATCATTTCAGCATATCAGTATTTATAGAAAACTTCATACTTCAAAGTTCACGGACATTTTGAGTTATTTTATAATTCCTCATACGTGGTGCTACAGCACACATATCTAGTCTCACGGAAGCATTAATCTTAATATCTCCTTAGGTTTGATGTTGAATATGTATTTACAGACGAAGCGAAGATATTGAACTCGCTCCCATACAATATGAAACGCGACGTGGCGCTGGAAGTTCATATGAAGACATTGAGCAAGGTGAGTGTCATTTCCTCTTCAAAATTCAAAATTCAAAATTCAAAATATTCTTCATTCAAGTAAACTTGTAAACAAGTGCTTTTGAATCGTCGACTCTATTGCTGGTTCGGAAAGCCGTCTTACCGAGAAGAGCCAGCAAGAAACTCGGTGGAGCTCTTTTAAAAAAGAAGATTCTTAATACTAATTACATTTTGTCATAGCTATCCTGCACAAGGTCAAAGAGCAGCTATATCCACGTATTCTTATCATCAATGTAAGCCTCCACGGTATAAACGGCTTTCAGCAAAAAAACTATGGTATAGGTATAGAGGCCTGTAGGCCTACCATGAACTTGTAGTTAACGATTCAATTCAAACTCAGTACCTAAACCAAACTGCTTTCTTTTCGTACCATGAAGTGTGAATTGCCTTGGGGTCGTAATGTTTAAAAAGGATAACGTTATATGAACTATAGATAACTCTCTCTTTTACTCACATGTTTTTAGGACACATTCCGAACGCTCATTCGACAACGACTTATAAAGTGTGCGTCTTCAACACGTCACGGTAAGAAAAAGCAAAACAATTTAGTTTACGTCTTCAATTTAGTCGCAATAACAGTTCATGGTAGGCCTGCTATACGTACAAAAAACAATTCAGCACATAGAAGACGTCTACCACTCAAGAAACTTTCGTAAGACATAGACTCAGCGCCGAGTTTAATAAAACAAGCGCCTTACCAAGAAAAGTACACGAGTCGATAATGTGGGCATTTTTTATCTTATATATTAGCTCGGTACATAAGCTTTGATTTCCACAAATTTTATCAATATTGCTTCAGTAACTTGAAAGCGTCAAATACAGACCCTCAGAGAAACTTTCGTATTTATAATATGACCATCGATTTATTGCCTAACAGTTACATCATGTAAGCCACACTACATGCAGGCTAACCCTTAGCAGGCTCTGAGTATTATATGCTCGAGGAAAAACATCTAAGGGTAGCCTTTATATTTCAGGAGAACTCTCGGATTGTATAATACACTCTTAGTATTAAAGTGATCTAATTCAAAATTAGGCCTAGTCGAATTATGCAACCAAAATAGTATATATAAGGTGAACGATTTTGTAAAAGCAGGGCAGTGGGTACCAATAAATACCACTATTAGTTCAGGTCACTTCAAGTATTACAAGTCTTTAATTTCGAGCCTAATGGTATGGTATTTTTTTGTCATTCAAATCGCAAAATAAATAATTATTATTGTTATGGTCGCTGATAATAAATTCGTGCCATTTTAAAGCGTCTTTTTAGAACAAAGTGCAAAAAAAGAGTTATTTTGAGAAGATATTATATTAATTGTAAGCAATATAACAGAACTAACTACTTTGCTATAATCCGCACGGGTTAAGTGAATACATGCAAAGCCAATGTGTATGAAGCAGGCAAAATCTACACACCTTATACATGCAGGACAAGCCACCACATGCACCCCAAGGCGCAATTCACCAGCAGTGCACAACGCACACAAAAGCAGCACACACACCCACCACCACAATCTCGACGATCGTTTCGCCCCGAAACCGAAGCATCATCAGGAGGATAGGCTCCACGACAAAAATCGTAATGCATTACGTTGTTGCTGGTGAATTGCGCCTTCAGGTGCATGTGGTGGCTTGTCCTGCATGTATAAGGTGCGTAGATTTTGCCTGCTTCATACACATTGGCTTTGCATGCATTCACTTAACCCGTGCGGATTATAGCAAAGTAGTTAGTTCTGTTATATTGCTTGTAATATGGAATTCCGCAAAGTAACGCCTGCTTCTATAAATCATATTAATTGTAAATAAAGTGTATTCGATATTAAACTTGTATAGTGTGTCAAGTTTATGTATAGTCACCTAGTGTGTAGTTCTAAAGCGTTTTTAAATAGCCGTTATTTGAAACCGTTTCTTTTTGTCTAATAACCGTTTCGTTTCGTTTTTCACAAACGTAGTTTTTGGAAATAAATTTACAACCTCAGTTCCTACATAGTACTGTTACTATATAGGAACTGAGGTTGTAAATTTATTTCCATATTAATCAGGTACAACTTTTCCGCGATTGCTCATCTTCCCTTCTGCGCGATCTGGTCCTGCAGCTGCGGCCTGTCTCGTTCCTGCCAGGCGACGTTGTGGTACGCCGTGGTGACGTGGGCCATCAGATGTATATCATCAAATGTGGGGAATGTTATGTAAGACATAAAGTTATATCACAATCCCAGCCAAGATTAGCTATGTATTTTGCAGACATATCCTAGCCCATACCTCAATAAAGTACGGTGAATTTAATCTCGACAATGGATAAGTTGATGACCAAAGTCTCAGAGTCTGGAATGGGTAGAGAATTAAAAAAAAAACAACTTTTATTGTCCATAAAATAAAGCACCATCATCATAATTATTCAGTGGACAATGGAAAAGATGAAGTTCCTATTAAGTTTTTGCTCCTCTTATTTGTACATTTAAGACTTCTTAAATTATTTTTACGTTTTATCAATTTATTTAAAATTAACATTTCGATAATTCGTACGATTTGAAATAATCAATCAATTACAATTAAATGAAATCAAGTTAATGAAATCCTAAATTTGCCGCCACTAAAATGTGTACGTAAAAGAATAAGTTAGCATCTTATTAAATGAAAATCAATTATGTATTCATTGATTTTGAAGGTTTTTACACTAGAACCTTCAAAATAAATTGCCAACTTTGATACCTGTGGCATCAACTTGGGTTGTCTTAAGTAATCTACGCTTACCTTGAATATTTAACGAATTATCCCCAGGAAAACGATTATTCCCAGGTAATGTCTCCCGATGAAAAAGAAGTGTTGGCTACTCTAGGTGAAGGATCAGTGTTCGGGGAAATTAGCCTGTTGGGTATCGATGGGTTACGACGACGTACGGCTACTGTGAGGTAAGTGGTTAAAGTTCGAAACCTATCATTTTTTCAGATTTGCTACGTTTATTACCCGAAATAGAATTATCCTTACTATATATTTAATTGTCTTTACTTTTGTCAAATCATAAAAGGTATCTCACAGCACATGATTACCATGTTATCTACGGATATTTCCAATTATTTTTAAGTGTATTTTTGTAAATAAATATTTTTCCTTTTTTCCTTAACGATATTAGTAATATTTGTCTTATATGTGATATCTTTAATCTCAGCTAACATTCATCATCCCCTTGTGAACTATACGTCGCACAGCAGGCCTACCATGAACTCTTATTGTGACTCAATTGAAGACGTAAACTAAATTGTTTTGCTTTCTCATACCATGAAGTCTTAAAGACGCACACTTTCAGTCATTGCCGAATGACCGTTCGGAATGCGTCCTAAAAACATTTGGGTAAAAGAGACAGAGTTATCTATAGTTCATAAAACGTTGTCCTTTTCAAACACTTCATGGTACGAAAAGAAAGCGGTTGGGTTTAGGTACTGACTTTGAATTGAATCGTTTTCTAAAAGTTCGTGGTAGGCCTACAGGTCTGTTATGTCAAGCATAACAATGTAAACAATGTTAAAGCAAGTTTTCTGTAACATTAAATAACTTATTATTAAAATATTTCAGAAAGTTCTTTAACCTAGAATATTATTCCTAATAGATCTCGCGGATATTCGAGCCTCTTCGCCCTATCTCGAAGTGATCTCGACGCTGCACTCAAACACCACAAGGAAGCTGCTCAAATTTTACGTCTCCGAGCTGATCATATAATTAGGGAAAACGCTGAAAGACAGGCAAGGCAGAAGTTGGAACAGAATAAGAAACATATTGATCGAGATGAATGTAGTTTGAGGAGGAGAAGGAAGAGTGCTGTCAGTGGTGACAGTAGTGGCACTGCGGATGGCCGAAGACTTCCATCTACAAGTTCCCAATCTAGGAGGTGGCTTTCAGCTGTCGATGAGAATATGGTAACTTGGTTTTATATTGTTATTTTTTTATTATTATTTTTTTAATTCTAGTCCCTCTGATGTGGGAGTCAGAGACTTTATTTTCTTTTATTGTTTTGTCTAATAATTAGTTTCATAACTTTTAAATTAGTCTACAGAGTTATCTTACATGTTTCTTGTTTACATATCATCTTAACGTAAAGGTTTCTTATCCTAACAGTAGTGTGATTATTTATTACATTTTTTTCTTACTTACTAATTGCTAACAATTTATTTTTACATACAAACAGGTTATTAATGTTTATTATAAAGAACAGAGTCATATGCTACTTTTTAAAGACACTTCATTTTTTATTCTTATTTTATATTTACTTATTATCTTATCTTATATTTTATTAATACTTTACATTCTATTTATTCGTTTACAACATTCTTTTATGGTTTTTACCTAATATATAAGTACAACTATATATGTGTAAAAAAATCCTTTTAACTTCTATTCTTTTTTAATACTATTTTTATTATATTAATGCAATATGCGATAAATTTTTTGCTAAGTTTAATGTTACTTATAAGTGTTTTTAAGTTTTCTATATTGATATCGACTGAATGTTCCACTTCGAAATCGCTCCGTGCTGCACCAATTTTTTTTTTTACCGCACCGGTTTATATAGTTACGAACATGCGAAAAGAGTTCGTTATACATATGTCAGAGACAAGCACTATAACAGAACTACCTTGCTATATTCCGGACGGGTTAAGCGAATGCATGCAAAGCTAATGTGTATGAAGCAGGCAAAATTTACGCACCTTACACATGCAGGACAAGTCACCACACGCACCCCAAGTCGCCTTCGCTTAACCCGTGCGGATTATAGCGAGGTAGTTCTATTATAGTGCCTGTAATATGGAATTCCGCAAAGTAACGCCTGCTTCTATAAATCAGTATCTCAGATAATTCTAATTTGACCGTGAATGTAACGAACATGCGATAAGAGTTCATAATGCGTATGTCATAAAGTTCAAATTGAACGAGGCAGTTTACATGCAAGTAAAATCAGAGTACATGCAAAAACGGTTCGTAAACTAAGTGCCATAGAGTTCAAATAACGCTAATTCTCTGGAACATTCGACGTGTACCAAAACATGTTATTGGTAAACATGTTTACGATCATTTCAAGGCTATCGAATGTTCTCGAAAGCGATTCGATATATAAGCAGACGTATAGTGCGCCTCGACATTCAGTTTGTGAATAGCGATCAACAGCGAATAAATAAGTGAAAATAAAAGTGAATTATTAGTGACCTCGACATTCTTATTGGACAACGGACTGTGTAGAGACTGTAAGTAGTAAGTTTGTAATAAAAAGTTGAATGAAGTACACTTGACTACTTTTAGTGTTTCTAGAATACAAACATATTACAGGCTGAATTTCTAAATATCAAAATGGATATCTAAATGGCAATCAAAGAAAATTGCAATCCAACATTTTAAAGTACTTATAAATTCAAATTCAAATTCAAATTCAAAATATTCTTTATTCAAATAAACTTGTAAACAAGTGCTTTTAAATCGTCGACTCTATTGCTGGTTCGGAAAGCCGTCCTACCGAGAAGAGCCAGCAAGAAACTCGGTGGAGTTCTTTTAAAAAAGAAGATTCTTAATACTAATTACATTTTGTCATAGCTATCCTGCACAAGGTCAAAGAGCAGCTATATCCACGCATTCTTATCATCAATGTAAGCCTCCACGGTATAATAGGCTTTCTGTATCAGCCTCTTTTTAACAGTATTTTTAAATTGCTGTAATGGCAAAGTTAAAATTGATTGTGGAATTTTGTTATAGAATCTTATACCCAAACCCACAAACGACTTACGTACTCTTACAAGGCGCAAAGCAGGAGCCGCAAGCTTATGTCGGTTCCTACTTTGTCTATTATATACATCGCCAATCTTTTTATAATTATGTATATTTTTATGCACAAAAATCAAATTGCTAAAAATATACTGTGAAGCTAACGTAAGAATACCTGTTTCCTTAAACTTCTCTCGCAGGGACTCACGCGGACTCAAATTATAAATGCCACGTATGGCTCTTTTCTATAAAAAAAACTATATACGCTTTCGATTATTACGTCACGACCGTAAATATATTGATAATAAATTCTGGATGATTGTGGTATTTATTTACTTTTCCCACAGCCCTACATGCCTTCATCAGCCCGGAAGTCTCCAATACCGAAGATCATTTTCTCCAGCGATTAAAAACTTGGCTATTTACTAATTACTGTACTTTGTACACCAACTTTAAAATTGTTCGATATTAACTACATCGTTCTATGTATTATTATTGTGCATTATAATCGATATCATTATATTCGATAGCATTATACTCTATGGTATTATATTCGACAGCATTGTATTCGATAATATTATAACCAATTAGCACTATAGAATTGTAACTGTTCTTTGTGATATTTATATTGATTTGATGGATATTAATGTGCAAATTTATCAAAAATTTCAATGCTTTAGTTCGACCCAATTTTATTTTGAATAACTTAAAATATGGAATTAGCAGCTGAGTGAACGTTTTATCTAAACTTGAAGGATTTACATTAAATTACCTAATCGAGGTCAGCCGAAAAGTACTAAATAGTTCACAAATATTTCGATCTCGTGTACGCGACGTCGTACGCGGCGCCGCCGAGACAACAAGAGTGGATTCGGCTCGATGACCAAAATGTCACTAGTGCTCCTACTGAACGCGCTCAATCGCCCCCCCGCGCGCGCGCGCTTATCTATTCCGAACAAATTATATGACTAAAATTTGTTAATATAGAATTAAATATTTTTTTATTTTCGCCCCGCAACCGAAGCATCATCAGGAGATAGACTCCACGACAAAATCGCAAAGCGAAGCGTTATCCAAACAAGCGTTGTTAAATAGTACTTGGTTCATCCCCACCCTTTATTTTACCTCGGAACACGTGCGTGCGTGCACCTGCCCTCCTGATGATGTTTCGGTTGCGGGGCGAAACGATTGTTGAGTTTGTGATAGTGAACCTGTGTAGTGCTTGTGTATTGTGGTGGAAGTGGTGGAGGTTTGTGCATGTGTTTTTACGAATCCTGCACGTATCGGGTATGAAAATACTGATAGTCCACTATACATTAAGCACTATATATATTTTTTATTTACTGTATCGCGGATTATAGCAAAACAATTTTATTATTACTTTTGTTAAATTTTTTTTTTTCGTCGTCTCAATCTTACAACGTCATCAATTTCACATTAGAGTTGGACTTTCGACATCACTTTTACTTATGCTGCTTGTATCCGGAAGTTATATGCAATCCACGTGAGTGAAGGCTTGTTGGGAGGTTTTTCATCGACGCATCTTACTGAATCGTTATTTAAACACCTTCCAATTCAGTCAATCAATTGGTCCTTCGAGCCACGACATATCTAATACATGCCACAAATTTTATGAAGGTAGAATCGCAATTTAATCATTATTTCGATTTATGTAAGGAATAAGCGCTATTTTTTTTTAATTTCCGCAAGTCAGATAAAATAATATCTTTATTTCTTTCGAAATAAATTTGAATAGATTGTGCAATATAACCACACTGTTTTTATTATGTTATAATGAATAATGTTACTTTATTATTTTATTAGCAAAAAATTCTAATTTTATATTTTTAAGTATTAGCTAGGTATATATTTTTTAATATAATGACGTAATAAAAATATACCAAATCTCTGTGTAATTATATAAATCGCGAAAATTTGTTAAGTAAGTAATTAGTAGGCATATTTGTGATTGTTTCAATATTATTAATAGTATTTTGGAAAATATCGACTATATAATATTTGACTGCTAGTTTAAATTTCTTTTATCTCTCTTCCCTTTATCTTTGAAAGTACTTAAAAATTAATAATAACCATTCTCCACTTGATTATACTTACTTATAATTTATAATATACTTACTATGACTGTTAAAGTGGCGCGATATCAATCATTGAAAACGAATGGCGCCTGATATTAACACAATTTTATGTAGAACAGCTATTTATACGATTTTTAATCACATATTTTATCTTTGTCCAGTGTTATTTATTATTGTACCGAATCCTTTTTACTCCATCATTACTGAAACGCACAAGATATATTTACAGTTGATATTATCTTTTCACGATAATCTGCGGGGACTGCAGTACATAAGTCCTTAATAAAATACAAAAGTAATAATAAAATTATTTTGCTATAATCCGCGATACAGTAAATAGAAAATATATATAGTGTTTAATGTATAGTGGACTATCAGTATTTTCATACCCGATACGTGCAGGATTCGTAAAAACACATACACAAACCTCCACCACTTCTAATTCAATTAGAAATCATTAAGCATAACAATGGCACCCTCATTAACGAGCAGATAGATGTCTCTAGTTCAAGCTTGTTGCACGTATTCCGAGGTAAAATAAAGGGTGGGGATGAACCAAGTACTATTTAACAACGCTTGTCTGGATAACGCTTCGCTTTGCGATTTTGTCGTGGAGTCTATCTCCTGATGATGCTTCGTACCTGTGTAGTGCTTGTGTATTGTGGTGGAAGTGGTGGAGGTTTGTGCATGTGTTTTTACGAATCCTGCACGTATCGGGTATAAAAATACTGATAGTCCACTATACATTAAACACTATATATATTTTCTATTTACTGTATCGCGGATTATATCGCGGAAAATAATTTTATTATTACTTTTGTATAATGGATCTCCGCAAAGTAACGCCTATTTCTATAAATTATCCTTAATAAAATAATATTCATTTATTGTTTTTCTTAACACAAAATAACAATTATAATGTTGCCATTCTTAGGGGTACAAATAAGAGTGTGTGAGAGACCGATCCCGTTCTGACGTCATAACTTACCCGGCCCTTATGACTAATCAAAGTCATACCATCAGCCCTCCACTACGCGTCGCCCTAAGCCGTGGTCCGGCCTCACAGGAGGCACCCTTAGGCCCCCACGTTCCCCGACGCTAGTAGAGTTTCTGCGCTCTACTCTGCATTTCGCAACATCGACGATGCTTCTGCGCTCGCCCGTCCTGCACCCTGTAAAGCCGTTAGGGCTAACAGCATACAGTCAGTTCGAAAAAAAAGAAGAGAGACTGATCTCTGCACTAGGTGACCTGTGTTACAGACGGATAACGCTTCCACCCTCGAAACCATTGGCCAAAACAAAATACTTCAGTTTTCTGTTTACGGACGAAAAAGAAACATAAGGAAACATTTTTCTGCATCTATGAGAATAGTATTTTACCTACAATACCTACCTAGTCCGTTTTACCTAGTACCTACCGAGCACCTTTGTTTTTTATATATACAATATTAGCATACTTTTTTTTTTAATCAGACAATATTTAGATAAACGGACTTTGGACTCGCAAACTTTAAGTTCTGATAGTGTCACCATATTTGTAGTACAATGAATTACAAAATAGTTATTTAAACTAATATGTGTCTAATTAAAATATTTTATTGGCAATTAATAATGTTTAATCCGATTTTATAATATAAGATGGTTATCGTAAAAAAATCGAATCGTCATTATATATTCAATGTCGTACTTAGAGTACATTATATTAACAACATGATTTGGCCAAATTAAATGTATGTGGATCATTTTGTTGTTTTATTTTATATACCCAATACGATCAAAGAAGAAGAAATAGATTCACGTGGAATAAAAATCGCCGTCTGATATCCGGCTGAGTAGAATAGACCACCCTCATTTCTTACCGAGGTGCCGCAGTAGGCGACTAAGGTAAGTTGACCCACCGTGTGGTATCCGGTTGGGTAGAATAAAATAACCTCTTTCTTACCGAGGGGTCGTAAAATACGACTAAGGTAATTTGATGTCAGGCAGGCTGGCGGTCGTAAAATACGTAGCCAAATCATGTGACAACATGTTTGTAACATGTGCCGACCCCACTTAGAGTGGGATAAAGGCAGGAGAATGATGATTCACGTGGCGTCAATGTCCTGAGGGCTTTCAGTAAACTGAAACACGTTAAGTGTCTGAAAAGTGTGCAGTAAGTTTATGTATTGCGGTAGTGGTTGTAGTTCTTATAAATAGTACTGAATTGAGATAATGTATAAGTGTACCATGTTTCGTTTTGAGTACCTTATCATAAGCTGTGATAGCCTAGCGGTGAGACTGTGCGACTCTCTAGAGACAACAATGTTTTAATCTTTTTTAATTTAATGATTGATCTAATTAAGTCCAATTTATATCATTTAATTACAGAAAGATTACGTTATGCGCCGTTAATGTTCGAATAATTCGATCCAAACATCTATTTTTTTTCGTTTATTTTTAATATTAGATAATGTCGAAATAATTACCTTTTCTTAAACGAAAGTTTATGCCTCCTGCCCCTGCCTCGAATGCTATAATTATTATGTCGATGTTGCGTGTTCAGGTGACACAGTCGCAAATTTAGTTAACTTGAAACACACGATGATGATTTTGAATTTGAATTTGAATATAAAGACAAAACAAGTTTCGTTTAATTTACAAATATCATCTAAATCTAAAATTTACGTGGACTCATGATTGCTCTGTTATGATTTTCTAATTTTAATCAATGGTCTATGTTAGATATAATATCGTATACTTAATATAATTTAATATCGTATCGTATCGTATATTTGTATAATAAGCCAATATCGTATATTTTAGTATGAACTAGCTGTGCCAATAAGCCACTGGAGATCAGTGTCACAAAATTTTGACTGAATTAAAATTAAACATCATCATTATCCTCCTGGCCTTATCCCACTCTAAGTGGGGTCGGCGAACATGTTGTCACATGATTTGGCTACGACCGGCCGCATGCCTGACGTCAACTTACCTTAGTCGTATTTTACGACCCCACGGTAAGAAAGAGAGTAGTCTATTCTTCTCAACCGGATACCACACGGCGAGTTAACTTACGTTTGTCGCCTTTTACGACACCTCGGTAAGAAATGAGGGTGGCCAATTCTCCATAGCCGGATACCACACGGCAACGAATTAAAATGGAACATAAAAGTAGTTATTGTGAGTTAACCATAAGAGATAGAAACATACTCTCGCCAACTTTTTCGTAGTATTTTTGTAGATCTCCAACTTTCTAGTGCATTACTTTATAATAAAGCTCCCAGTAGGCAAGTTTTTTACAACCGTGCGAGCTCTTCAACATAATTTGTATAAAACAGTAAAGTACTATTAACTTGAATCTTTCGGATTGATTTAGAATTGCACTACCTTTTAGTAAAAGCGGTACAAAAATCCATTCGGTAAATTTTGAGAAAATCGATCATATACATACAGACAGCTTTTTGTAACTTTGTTTTATAATAAATATAGAATCAAGTAAATATTATATTACATTTATTTAGACACAGTTCAACTGATTTAAATGTTATGCGATATTTCCGTAACGTTTGTAACGTTCCAAAAATAACGTTCCTTAGTACAATTTACTACGCGACCTAGTTAGCAGTAATTTTCTTTTAAACAATTATATAACACGATAATAAGACTCACTAATTCCGCCGTGTGGTATCCGACTAAATAGAGCACCCTCATTTCTTACCGAGGTGTCGTAAAAGGCGACTGAGGTAAGTTGACCCACCGTGAGGTATCCGGTGAGTAGAATATACCATCCTCATTTCTTACCGAGGTGTCGTAAAAGGCGACTGAGGTAAGTTGACCCACCGTGAGGTATCCGGTGAGTAGAATATACCATCCTCATTTCTTACCGAGGTGTCGTAAAAGGCGACTGAGGTAAGTTGACGTCAGGCAGACGGCCGGTCGTCAAATACGCAGCTAAATCATGTGACAGCATGTTTGTAACATGTTGTGCCGACCCCACTTAGAGTGGGAAAAGGGCAGGAGGATGATGGATGACGATGACAATAAGATTCACTAATTATTGTTATATTATCTTTCAACATTACTGGTTAAGATCAGTAATATAATATACTAGTTTTTTCCCGCGGCTTCGCTCGCTAGGAATTTTGTCTGCAACAGTATCTAATTTAATTAAGTTTATGATTCACAATTTTGGTCATAGTGGCTTCCACATAAAAGATAGATATATGCTGTCGCGGACTTTTATTTAGAACTATTAAAGACAAACAATACTACGGTACATCATCTTTGTGTAATTCTGATGGTTTAGGCAGCGTACGCCGAGATAGCTCTCAGAGGCCAGATTTTTTCCGACTTTATTGACATGTATCGTCATATTACATAAAATCATTACAAATTGTAGCCTATATGTTATTCCGATGTAAAACCTATATAACTGTAAAGTTTCATCCAAATCCGTCTGATAGTTTTTTCGTGAAAGAGTAACAAACATCCATCCATACTCACAAACTTTCGCATTTATAATATTAGTAGGACTAGTAGGATGTATTTGAAAGGTGGCCTGTAAATTGTGTGTTGTTATTATTAAAAATTATTATTATTATTTTCGTCAATTATTTTTATAATACCTTATGCCTGAGTCAGCTAATATCAAGGTGCGTGTTAATACTAATTTGGCTGACGTTGATGGGAAAAAAATTGACATTACGCGAGGAAACTAAACAAAAGTTAAACTTGGAAATTGGCCACTTTTGAAAGATACCTAAGCGAACATAGAGTTATTATACTTAGAATAGGGAAGACAAAAAATGTGCCATATTACAATTAAGAGCAAGAAAATGAGGTTCATCTATCTGTCTCTCTTTTTTGTGTGATTAGACAAGGATGAAGTATACGAGTTTTCTCTTTCCTCTCATTATTTATTGTGTCTTTGTCATTTACATGCCTGCTTATGTCTTCCCTACTGTAAGTATAATAACTCTATGAAAGCGAACTAACAATTTCTATATCTTACAATGCTCTAGCAGCGTACTAAGTACAATTGTGTAAATTACAAAAAAGTTAAATGAAAACGAAATTATAGTGCTAATCTATTAAAGTTATATTAATATTAACCAGACATATGATACAAGTCAAGGGCTCTAACCCCGGCATGGCTACGCGAGTTCAAAGCATGGGCAGGCGTCATTTAATTTTTCTGTTAAAACTTAAATATAGCCTTATATAACACTTTCTAAGCCTTAATAAGTAATCCTCTTATTTTGTGTTAATGAAATACGAGTATGTAATGAGCTCTAGTATCTTACTCTATAAGTAAATTAATCTCATACTTTAAATTATATATTTTTTTTCATTTTAATTCATTCATGTTAATATATATTTTTTTAGTTTATATGTTCGAAATAAATGCTACTGCTTCTCTATCTACCCACAAAACGCTCTTTAGCCAAGAATCAAATTCCATTCGTCATTCCAAATTCCAATTATCCCCCTTCTTTGCAATATCATCCCTTGCTTTTTCTATTCACTTTTCTATATTTTCGAAACCCATGTCAACGCTTAGTAGGTATATACTTTTTTCTTCTTTTTTTATATCAAACGTTATATAAGTAATAACAAAATAATAAGGAAAAGGCTAATAAAACTTACAAATTCAAATAACGTCTTGTACCTTAAAATATTGAAGAAAACTCCCTATTATTTAGGTACGCCAGCTTGCGACAACTTTTTTAAGTATGAGAAACGAACTCCGTGCAGTATAAACAACCCTTTGATTGGGGTGAGTCGAACGTAATAGAAGCTCAGTCGGAAAAATAAGCGACCCAGAGCTTATAAATTTTAATTAAATTTAAACTAAAACGTTTCTTAAATATAATTTAATGGTTTAATTATAAAAAAGCATGTATAAAGTTTGTCTATTAATTATGGAGTGATAAGTTTGAACGAATTTGAAAACAAACAGACAGTAAGTATCTTTTACTCGTATTTTGTTTATGATGTTTATTTAAAAATAAAATTATTCATAATATTTTAAAGCATATTAACGTATTTTCTTGGGAATGTCTAACGTAGTTTTTATAGTTTCTCTATCTTATTTTACAAATATAAAATAAAATAAGTTTAATATTACACAGTTGTTAAATATTAAGATAAAGATATCTGTAGTGGATTTTCATTTGTTATGTTAGGAAGTAGAATTGTCAGACACTAACTGGTTAATAGGAGGCATCCTTAAGACGACGTTCTTACTGATGCTACAAGTCTCTCCTGAGGCTCAACAATGCTTCTGCGCTCGTCCCATATCTCCTAGTGACGCTGTAAAAGCCAATTTGGCTAAATGCATAATATCATTTTTCGAAAAAAAACTGGTATAGAAATTTGATGACGGATTGAATTTTACATATACAACTAGTTGTTCGGTCAAGCGTTGCTGTGTCTAAGTCTGATTGTGAATTCCTCTCGAAAACAGAACTCAACAGTTATAAAATGCTCCGATTTGCTACTTTATTCTGCTACTTTACAGGGTTATTCGCTGGATTATTCTAAATATTGTCTGAAAATTTCATTAAAATCCGTTCAGCCCTTTCGAAATCTGTAAACGACATACAGACAAACATTCATTTTTATATATTAGAAGATTAGCAGCCAAGCTGTTTACTTCGACTTTCATCTCCAAATATTTTCGGGCGCGTTTTTTTTTACGATACCTTCTAATCTTCTAATATCTTCTAAGATATTCTTTAATATTATATGGTGTAAGGGATTAAATATTTAACATAAAATGGTTACGACATCAAATATATTTTAATTGGGAAGAATAATTTTATCAGTTTAAATTTTTTTTCAAATACGAATGCGACTTATTTAAAATTAGAATGGGTATAGTTATCATTAAAAGATTTTTTGCTATTTTTTGTAGTAGTTAAGAAATGAATATCCACTTTGCATTGTTTCTGACGGCTTACCTATTGCAAAAAGTATAGTAATTTTTTAATAAATTTACGGAGCTGTGATAGCATAGCGGTGAGACCGTGCAACTCTCTAGAGACGACATAGGATCAAACCCCGGCAGGCACTAATGAGTTTTTCTATTAAAACTTATGTGTCTAATTGATAATTGCAATTTATCACACGCTTTTCGATGAAGGATAGCATCGTGAGGAAACGTGCATATCTCTAGAAAATACTAGGGATATGTGTAACCTACCAATCCGCATTGGAGCATCGTGGTAGGTCTTAGCTCCAATCCTTCTCTCCAATAATGGAGAGAGGAGGCCTTAGCCCAGCAGTTGGCATAGGAACAGGCTGTTACTTGACTTAACTTACTATATGAAAACTTTTGACGGGAACCATTCAGTCTATTAGTGAAAACATTTCACGTCCAGCAATATACCAGTTTATTGTAATGTATAATGGGTGAATATTGTTAGAATATTTGTGATATAAAAAAGAGCCATACATGGCATTATCAATGCAAGTCCGCGTGATTCTCTGCGCCAGAAGTTTAAGGAAATAGGTATTCTTACATTGGCTTCACGGTATATTTTGAGCAATTTAATGTTTTTGCATAAGTATATACATAATTATAAAAAAGATTATCGATGTATATAATTGACTAAGTAGGAACCGACATAATCTTGCGGTTCCTACTTTGCGTCTTACGTAAGTCGTCTATGGATTTGGGTATAATCTATTATTATAAAACAAAGAAAAAAGCCGTGTGTAATCGATTTTATCTAAATCTACTGATTTTTGTACGGTTTCCACAAAAGATTGTGCAATACTTCCGGATGGTTTAGGTAAATGGTACATATCGATATTATGTAAATTGTGTTGAAGAGATCGAGCAGTTGTTAAAAACCGTGCTTGCTGGGAGCCTCAGTCGCGTGCGCTGTGTAAACCAGCAGAGATACGCTAAAGTAATGTAGTAGAGAATCGTACATCTACATAAATACTATAAAAAAGTCCACGATACCGTGTCTCACTCACAGTTAACACACAATAACTACTTTAATGTCCAAAATTTCGAAAATTCGGGAAAAGTTTCGTAAATCAGTAAATCCACGCGGGCGAAGCCGTTGTTGGCACAGCTAGTATTCTATAATGAAATTCCGCATTCAATTTATCTTTGCCATTACAGCAGTTTAAAAACACTGTTAAAGGGAGACTGATACAGGAAGCCCGCTATACTATTGAGGATTGCATAGATGCTAAGAATGCGTGGATATAGGTAGCTATATCCACGCATTCTACTAGCTACTCCTCTACCCTGTATTATATAGTAATGACTAAATGTAACTAGCTATATTTGAAAAGAGCAACTGCCGAATTCCTTGCTGGCTCTTCTCGGTAGGAACAGCTTTCCGAACCAGGAGTAGAGTTGATTAGATGCACTTTATTACAAGTTTACTTGAATAAAAGAAATATAATAGTAACATGCATTAAACAATAAAAACGATGTCTTCGAAAAATTCATTATACCTACTAAATAAAATGACTTCGATCTAAATGATCGGATGCCATAAAAGATTTTAGCATAGAAATATCTAATTTCATTATTTTTGTGGTCGCAAGTCACGGAATCGCGGTTTCGGTTGTTGCTCTTTCAATATTACTTACTTTCTTTGCTATTCGCCATTTAAGAGACAGGTATATTATCTCATTTTAATAATATATACATGGTATAAAAGAATGTTCCCAAACGCTGTCTATCTGTACGTGAAAAATTTTCTTAAAATCTACTGAACGGATTTTTGAACAGTTTTTACTAAAAAATATTTTCCACTACTAATTCACAATAAGTTATAGATCCAGTAGACCTTTAAATACAGAACATTATATACAGATTTACAGAACCGCAAGTTTATTAAATAAATAAAAAAATGATTTACTGTTTTATAATTAAATAGCTGTGCCAAAAGATTCGCCCTCGTGGAAATCCATGTTATAAAAATGTTCTCGAATTGAAATTTTGAACATAAAGTAGTTACTCTGGGCTAACCATAAGAGATAGAGACATGCCATAGCGGATTTTTTTGTACTGTTTTCGTAGCTCTACAACATTCTCCTGCCCTTATCCCACTCTAAGTGGGTTCGGCACAGCATGTTGTCACATGATTTGGCTTGTACATATTTTACGACCGGCCCCTGCCTGACGTCAACTTACCTTAGTCAGTTTGCACCCGTCCGCGGTCGAGAACGGTCAGAAATCACTTTTTCTCCCCAATTTTAAATCATTATCTTGGGAAATAGCAAGCGCAAAGTACCAAAAGACGCGCAATCGTGTTCTCCACAGTTTGATGTATTGTGTTCAACCCGGAGTGCAGTGCATAAAAAGTTATTCAGTGAAAACCTCTAAAATTGGAGGTTAAAATTGGAAAATTTTTCAGTTTTTTGGCAATTGTGTAATAAATATAGTGACCAGTGCAGTGATTTTTACGCCAGAAGTTGAAGGCAGTGGTGCCTTACATTGGCATATTTTTTGCGCGCCGAAAACAGTAGTTTTTGGCGCCAAAATCGGCGATTTCCGGTTTTCGACCACGTGGTTTTTCGCCACGAGGTCGGCGAAGGAGTGCTGAGAAAAATCTGAAATTCACAGACAAGAAAGGTACCATCTTTTCAAGACTTTTGGCATCTTTAGAAAAAATTTTGGACTTTTAGTTTTGGAAAAAATTAAATTTTAAGTAAAAAACTTTGAACACTAATAACTTTTAAAGTAGATCTTTTACCTATAGTTTTTAAATTGTTAAAGATTGCGCGCTAAGATTCTCTAAGTGTGTATAAAATTTGAAAAATTTTTGATTAACTATTTTGGGAGATATAAGTGAAAAACCAAAAAATCGGTCCCCACAGTCTCCTGAAAAATTTTTCAATGAAAATAATTTATTTTATTATCTGAATAGATAACCCTTTAGTTAAGGATAATTTTGGTGTTTTTAGAAAAATTTTAAGGCAAACGGTTCCGAAGATATTGAATTTAATGTGAATTTATTAAAATTAATAAGAAATAATAGGAAAATAAATTTTTTAACCTCGCCATTAGTTTTAGAATAGTGTTTTGGGTCTCTAAGACTCAAAACTAGATAAAGATTGCTTTTAAATTAAGGAATTTCTCTTTTTCCAAAATTTTTAGATTTTTTGCGGAAAATTTAAAATCGTAATAACTTCGGAACCGTACAACGTACAAGGCTCGGACTTTCATCGTGGGTGTTCTTATTGACAGCTTATTACAGTAAGTGAACGTTTTTGGAGAAATTCGCATTTTCAAAATTTTGGCAATAAAACCACTACAGAAGTAAAGATTAAGTAAAGCCACATAGCCTACAGAAAGTCCGGTCCTTCTACGACTAAGGGTTGCCGAGATATAGTGATTTTAAGATTGACTTTGACATCTCGGCGGCCATTTTGAAAAACTTTAATATTCTATAACTTATAAACGGTTTGACCTAGAGACCTGGGGTTTTCGATTTTAGGTAACTTGGGTGTACAGCTTCCAATCTCTTAAGTCTCAGCTCAATTGGAGACCTAAATTTTTAGGGACCATAAAAAGGGCCCCATCGTATAGAGCCCAAAAAGCTGAGCCCAAAAACCCCAAACACTGTGACTCTGCGACCCATAGAGGCGGAGCAGCGAGCTAATAAAAATTAGGTTTGACAACTAAGACGCCATTTTGAAAAAATTGAAACGCTCGTAACTCCGGTCCTGTTGGTCGTAGAGCCTCGGGGTTTTCATTAGTGACATCAGCTGGTAACGGGCTACCTGATTACTTTCCAGGGGCATTTGACGCCCCAAAAATTCGAGGGTCAAAAACCAAACCATCGGATAGACCACGCCGAGCTCGACTCGGGAAGCCAAAATTTGGGTATTTTTGGCCCAGGGGTTGAGGAGATACGGCATATTCCTCAAAAACAAGACGCCATCTTGGAAAAACAGAAAAAGCCGTAGCTCCTGAACCCGTGGGAGTAGAGGGCTGAGATTGGTATCACTGTAAAGGGCTCGGGGAGGTCTATCCGACAAGTTTATCAGACCGACTCTACATAGAGTCGAAAAACTTTGTTGACTCTAGCTTGTCGTTTTTCGACTTTTTGGGGTTTTTCCTCTGAAAACCTTAATTGTAAGGGGTCTCTCGACCATCTAATTATAAAAATTACCCCTTACCGCGATTAGTAATAACTATTGTTGACATAGCTCTACCTATATTTAGGAGAGTTATTAGAAATTTAAGAAGATTTTAAAGAAATTCATTTATATTTTATTATTTACTTAACGTTGACGCATACCTCCACAAAATGCTCTCGAGAACACCCATTAAGCCGACTGACAAGGGCAGTGTATTGCCCATAGGCAGAAATAAGACATTTAGCATTGCTCGACGCAGCTTTGAAGGGCAAAAGGATTTGCCGACGGGAACGACGCAGGAGACAGAGCCTATTATCCAACAGGGCGCTAACTTGTCGACGACGCAGGCAGGACCTGCAAGGAGAGAGATCTCTACGAAAGACTCTAGAGGAGCCCTCCAAGAGGAAACTAAATTGGAACCGCAATACGAAAATCGTAAAGCGGAAGCAAATGCGCTTCAAAAAGGAATTCAGGAAAATTAAAAAAAATCGCGAAACATGAGAAGTGACTTACGAAAATCAGTTGGAATAAAAACAGAACGACTCTACATACTATACCAAAGTGTGGAAGAGGAGTTAGAGAGAATGAAATTATGTAAGAGAACGGATACATCGTCGACAATCGACCTAACGGTCAGCGCACCAAGCCCCTACGATGAACCCATTAAGAAATTTCAGGAGATAATAAGGGATCATACCCTTATCCTGGCTGAAAGTGGTCGGAAAATGGACCAGCTGAACCACGCCATCGAAGAACATAAGGCCTCCCTTGAGAAACCCGCCACCTACGCGAGTGTAGCGGCGACAGGAGTAGGCGCCGAATTACAACCAAGGCGCAGTGCGCTGCACTCAGTGGTGGTCGCGACAAAGGACGAAACACACTCAGGAGAAGAGGTCCTTGAAAAGTTGAGGAAAGCAATAAATTCTAAGGAAGGCTGGGTCAAGATCGAAAGGGTCAGAAAGGCGAAGGACCAAAAGGTAATATTAGGATTTAGCACGACAGAGGAAAGGGATAAGGTCAAAGAAAGAGTGGCGAAGGAAGGAGCTGACCTCACCGTCGAGGAGGTCAAAAACAAGGACCCGCTACTGATAATTAAGGATGTGCTTTCGGTGAACACTGATGACGACATCCTTAAAGCACTAAAGAAACAAAACCGGGATATTTTTGACCCCCGTGACGGTGAGGAAGACAGACTGAGAATTAAATATAGAAGGAGAGCGAGGAACCCCCACACTCAACACGTCGTGGTGAGTGTGACGCCTCAAGTCTGGCAAAGGGCAGTTCGAATTGGCTACATACATATTGACATGCAGCGGGTGAGGATCGAGGACCAGTCACCACTGGTCCAGTGCTCCCGGTGTCTGGCGTACGGACATGGTCGACGCTTCTGTAAAGAAGCGATCGACCTGTGCAGCCATTGCGGCGGGCCACATCTCAAGAAAGAATGTCCGGAGTTCGCTGTAAACCCGCCCTCATGCAAAAATTGTCAAAGAGCCAAAAAAGACAACCGAGAGCACAACGCCTTCAGCTATGACTGCCCAGTAAGGATAAAGTGGGACACCATAGCAAGGTCGACTGTAGCATATTGCTAAAGTTGCCACAGGCGAAAACTACCTTATGCTGCAGTCGAACTTGCAACGAAAAAAGCTCGCCACGTACGAACTTCTTCTAGAGGCTGAAAAACGTAAAGCTGCCATAGCCCTCATCCAGGAACCGTATACAGGGGGAAATAAGATAATGAGGGGCTACAAAGGAGTTAGGATTTACCAGAGCACAGGTATGGAAGAAGGAACGGTCAAAGCAGCAATCGCAGTCTTTGACCAGGACCTCAATATCGAGCAATTCCCGAAACTCACCACTAAAAACATCGTGGTGGTGGGAATCCATACCAGAGCATGGAGGATGGCCGTAATATCCTACTACTTTGAGCCCGATCAACCCATCCGGGAAAAACTGGAATACCTGAAGAGGGTGGTAAAAGAATTAGAATATGAGTATGTTCTAATAGGCGGAGATGCAAACGCCAAAAGCATATGGTGGGGTAGCCCAAAAACTGACAGCAGAGGAGACGAAATGGCAGGCGCTCTAAACGAAATGGGTCTCAACATACTGAACACGGGAAACTTACCAACCTTTGATACAATCAGGGGAGGTCAGCGTTACAAAAGCTATGTCGATATAACAGCCTGTTCAGCGGAAATATTGCGATTTGTGGAGGATTGGAAAGTAGACGAAGAACTTACCGGCTCGGACCACAACGGCATTACATTTAAACTCAGGATGCAAAAATCAAAAGGCATTAGAATAAACAGAACCACCAGAAAATTTAACACTAAAAACGCAAATTGGGAAAAATTTATAAATACACTTAGACAATTGAAAATAGAAAACAACATTAATATAATAGAAATTCAAAAAATAGATAAAATAGAACAAATAGATGAAATTGTGAATAAAATAACCGAAATTGTAAACAAAACCTGTTTGGCAACATTGCCCAAGAAAAAACTAAAAGATCAAATAGCAGTGCCGTGGTGGTCCGAGAAGTTAGCAAAGTTAAAGAAAGAAGTAGCCACAAAAAAGCGCAGAATAAGAAACGCAGCTGAAGTTCGGAGATCAAAGGTTGTTGAGGAGTACCTAAAACAAAAGGAAATATACGAGACCGAAACAGTAAAGGCGCAAACAACAAGCTGGAAGGAGTTCTGCGGGAAACAAGATAGAGAGGGGATCTGGGAGGGGATTTATAGAGTTATAGGGAGGACAACGAACAGGGTTGAGGACTTACCATTGGAAAAGGAGGGAAGGGTACTGGATGCGAGAGGATCGGCGGAGTTGCTGGCGGACACCTTCTACCCAAAAGATGCTGAGGAAAATGATACAGCAATACAGCAGGAAACTAGAAGGAATGCGCAGAGAGCAAACGACGGGGAACAAGATAAAACTTGGGACCCGCCATTTACCATGGCAGAATTAATCCGCGCAACTAAATCCTTCAACCCAAAGAAGGCGCCGGGAGTAGAGGGATTTACGGCCGATATTTGTGATAGAATGATCCAGGATGACCCGGAACTCTTTTTAAAAATCCTAAATAAGTGCCTCGAAAACTCTTATTTCCCTAAAGCATGGAAAGAAGCTACCATTGTGGCGCTCAGAAAACCTGGGAAACCAGACTACTCCTCCCCAAAAGCTTACAGGCCCATCGGACTATTGCCAATATTAGGAAAAATTTACGAGAAGATGTTGGTGGCCCGACTCAAGTTTTACCTTCTGCCAAAAATGAGCACATGCCAATATGGGTTCATGCCACAAAGGAGTACCGAAGACGCCCTCTATACCCTCATGCAACACATTCGGAGTAAACTCAAAGAGAAGAAAATTGTCGCATTAGTATCATTGGATATAGAGGGAGCCTTCGATAACGCCTGGTGGCCGGCAATCAAAGTGCGTTTGGCAGAAGAAAAGTGTCCATTAAACTTGAGACGGGTCATTAGCAGCTACCTAAACGACCGAAAAGTCCGTGTGAGATATTTGGGAGAGGAGTATGTGAAGAGTACCAACAAGGGTTGCGTACAGGGATCAATTGGCGGTCCCATTCTCTGGAATCTCATCCTCGATCCTCTCCTAAAGGGGCTAGCGAAAAAAGGACATTATTGTCAAGCATTCGCAGACGATGTTATATTGCTGTTCGATGGTGAAACCGCACTAGACATAGAAAGACGAGCAAATGCTGCGCTTGAACATGTTCAGGAGTGGGGTGCAGTAAATAAGCTACGTTTCGCCCCCCATAAAACGAGCGCGGTGATAATTACGAATAAGCTCAAATACGACACCCCACGCCTGAACATGAAAGGCACTGAAATTAAAACTACTCAAGAGGTCAAAATCTTAGGAGTCACCATCGACAGCAAACTAACCTTCAACACACACGTCAGTAACGTAAGCAAAAAAGCTTTAAATATTTACAAACAACTTTCAAGAGCTGCTAAGGTAAGTTGGGGATTAAACTCCGAAATAATAAAAACAATTTATTTAGCAGTTATTGAACCAATTATTCTGTACGCAGCTAGCGTATGGGCCCCAGCAGCAAACAAGCTGGGTATCCAAAAGACCCTCGGCGTGGTCCAGCGTGGAATCGCCCAAAAAATATGCCGAGCCTACCGCACGGTCTCCCTGAACTCAGCACTTATACTGGCTGGTATACTCCCACTCGACCTTCGCGTCCGAGAGATGGCTCAACTTTATGAAGCAAAGAGGGGAGTACCCCAGCCGGCGTTGGGGGACAGGGAGATTGAGCAAATGGCATCGGCGCTGGAAAATCCACATCCAGCCGAATACTTAAACATCGATGTATTGAACCTGGTAGACCGAGAACAACAATACAGTGGTGAACCTGAAATCAGAATCTTCACAGATGGGAGCAAGATTGACGGCAAGGTGGGTGCAGCTGTTTCCATTTGGAAAGGGGGCACAGAAGCCAAAGCCGTCAAGCTTGCTCTCTCAGACCACTGTACGGTCTATCAGGCTGAATTGCTAGCAATCTGTAGGGCCAGCATTGAGATAATAAAATGCCGTGCTGGAACATTTAGTATATTAAGTGACTCCATGGCGGCCCTCCAAACAGTGAAAAACCCAAGTTGCCTCCACCCCCTAGCAGTAGAAACTAGACGGAATCTTAAAATGGCATTCCACCAGGGCAAAGATATCACTCTGTCCTGGGTAAAAGCACATGCAGGGCTGGAAGGCAACGAGAGAGCGGATGTTTTGGCTAAAGAGGCCGCCAGGAAATTAAAAACAAGGCGAAATTACAGTCACTGTCCGGTTTCATTCGTCAAGCGAAGTATCAGAATGGCGACGATTGACGAATGGAACCAAAGATATACTACAGGTGATACAGCCGCGGTAACCAAGCTCTTTTTCCCGGACGCGCGAGCTGCGTACAGAATAATAGGCAAAATCAAAATCGATCGGTACATAGCGCAAGTGATGACAGGGCATGGTGGGTTCTCCGAATACTTGGCTCGGTTCAAGTGTAAGGTGAACCCATCATGTATCTGTAATCCAGATATACCCGAAACGGTGGTACACATATTGTGCGAATGTCCAGCAAATGATGCCGAGCGATATAACCTCGAACAAAAAATAGAAATAACATTAGAAGCTAGCAATTTGTGCAAAGTGATAGCCAGTAAACAAAAAATGATTTTCTTGGACTATTGTGCAAAAATAGCCCAAACTGTAAACCAGCGAAACAAAACTTAAAACATAGATAAGCAATTTATACTAAGATTAATATCTTGAGTATATTAAGTAAATTAGTATAACAGTAGTCAAGTCTAATAATAAAATAGTCCTTAAAATAAATTGTGTATATATATATCTGATTAAATAAATAGGATATACATATATTGTTATAAGCATAAAATGTAAACAAATAATTTAGTTATAATATCGCTATTACCTTGTAACTTTGTCACCTTTATATCGTAAGAAACATGTAAATTAGATAGTATAAGAAACCATTGTGAAGTTCAATAAAATAAGTTGTAAATATGTTATTACCCCATAGACATAAGTAAAAAGATAGGATAGAGTAGCTGTAGGCGGGAGTCCCACCCGCAGAAATGAATGATAGAAGTGACGAATGATAGAAAGAATAAGAATGCTGTAAGAAAGTATGAATAAATGCGAGAACTAGAATGAAAGCGATAAGAAAACACCTGTAAATAATAGGCTCCGATTACGTTGGAGGTAGAAGTATAAAAAAAAAAAAAAAAAAAAAAAAAAAAAAAAAAAAAAAAAAAACTTACCTTAGTCAGAACACCGTTCTTGTGAAAGAAATGAGGATGGTCTATTCTATGCAGCCTGATACCACACGGCACATACCTTAGTCGCCTCTTACGACACCTCGGTAAGAAAGGAGGATGGTCTATTCTATGCCGGATACCACACGGCGTATTCTTGTAGCTCTACATAACTCTGGTAAACTACTTTAGTGTAGATCTCAGATGGTTTACGCGGCCTACGGGACTAAAGCTCCCAGCATGAGGGTTTATTAAACTGCGCGACCTCTAGAAAACAATTTTCATAAAACCGTTATGTATTACCGTCAAAACCGTCCAAAAAATCCGTTCGGAGGATTTAGAGAAAATCGATCACATGCCGACAAACAGCTTGTAGGCTAGCTTTACATAATTTTTAAATCAATAATTTTTTTTCTCCCCATAGACTCTTAGACACCTACTTGTTTATTTTAGTATTACTTTATTGAATATTGTACAATGTTTCTTTACAAGATTTGATTTTCTTACAACATATCAAAGTAGTTTGAATATGAGGAACTAATCAAAATACTTTTTCTAACATTAAAGCAAAATTAAAGTACAAATACAATAAAGTACAAATTGACTGGCCCATTGGCGCAGTGGGTAGTGACCCTGCCTTTAGCTCCGCGGGTGGCGGGTTCCATTCCCACCGAGGGCCAACATTTTCTATAAATAATTTGTTGGTTCTTCGAACCTAGGTGTATATTTATATTTAAGTATATATTTACAATTATATATGTAGTATATCTACCAGTTGTCCGTCGCCCATAACACAAGTATTAAGTTACTTACTTTGGGGACGGACGACCGTGTGTGTAAATAAAGGTTTTTTTTTACGCCCAAAAAACAACTAGGTTAAAATGATTTCTCTGCGCCAATCTCTCTCTGCATTATGTTAAAAAACTTGCAACGATATTTCATAAACTGAACGATTGCATGAATAATTTTCCGCCGTAATAAGCTCGGGCCGATGCCAAAGTTATGGTTCCCCAACGTTACCGGTTTCGCAAATTGTTTATTAGCTTCGTGATGTAACTAACTACATCAACTTGGCTCGTGTTAGGGCGACCGCTAACTAAAGACTGTTACAAATTGTTCCAACTTAAGTCATCGTCATTCTTCATGTCTTTACCTTAGGAAAAATTTTCAGGGGATGCGTTCTAAGGTCCCTTGACGTATTATAAAATGATACGGAAGAGATGGGAAATTATTTATTTATTCAAAACACAAATAGTAAGGAAATATTATTTTGCTATTATGTAATAATCCGCCATAAAAATCACATTATTACTTTTTGTATTATGGACCTCCGCAAAGTAACGTCTAATTCTATAAATTATTATTGAACACTGTTGTAACATATATTTTTTGTCGAGAGCTTACAACTAATGACTTAATTACATATCAACACTGGCACATAGTATTGCCTAGCTTGTATTATTGGTGTCTTCGATATTCATACGTACTGATTATTTGTATAAACAAAATAATTAATCCGCGTAAGAGGTCCACTTACTCCTCATTGAGGATCCAATTTAAAAAGAGCTCTTTCTTATCATAATTTTGTAGAACTGGTTCCAAATGTTCATGCTGCGTAGTTGTTTGGTTGATGTTACTTCTTTTATGTATGAGCAAAATTAAAGCAAAGCAGGTGAAAGTAAGGCTGTGATAGCCCAGCGGCGAGACCGTGCAACTCTTTCGAGGGGAACACGAGTTCAAACCCGGGCAGGCACCAATGGGTTTTCTTATTAAAACTCATGTGTCTAATTGATAATTGCAATTTATAACACGCTTTTCGGTGAAGGAAAACATTGTGAGGAAACCTGCATATCTCTAGAGAATTCTGGAGATATGTGTAACCTACCAATCCGCATTGGAGCAGCGGGGTAGGTCTTAGTTCCAAGCCTTCTCTCCAGAAACGGAGAGAGGAGGCCTATGCCCAGCAGTGGGATTGCAACAGGCCGCTACTTTAGGTGAAGTAAAAGTAACTGTATAGCGGATTATAGCAAAATAATTTTATTATTACTTTTGTATGAGGGATCTCCGCAAAGTAACGCCTAATTCTATAAATTATTTAAAGGCAGGTGAAGATAAATTTATTTCGAAACGTCTAATAAGTTGGCGTATTAAGTAGCGACTGCCTTCCTCTGTGCTTCGTCTGTCGTCAATAGCAGGGGTATGTCTTTAGACGGTACTAATAATTATGGCTCACAGTATATTGACAATTAAAATAAATCCATCGTAAACATCGCCGAACATGAGACTGTTATCGTTCACACCTTGACTTGTGATAAAATTTCACTTAACAGTTTTAATTATTATGACATAATTCACAAGTGGGTATTGTTAGAACAAGTTCCTGTGTAAGAGTCCTGTAGCGACAGAACAGAGGGAACAGTAATACATTAAAAGTAAAATAGTAGCTTTAAACCACAATGCTTCAGTAGCGGAGCTTCATAAACATCACAATGTAAAAAACAAAAGTAATAATAAAATTATTTTGCTATAATCCGCGATACAGTAAATAGAAAATATATATAGTGCTAAATATATAGTGGACTATCTGTTTTTTTCCACATCCGTTACATGCAGGATTCGTAAAAACACAACGCAAAATCCTTGCGATTTTGTCGTGGAGTCTATCTCCTGACGATGCTTCGGTTGCGGGGCGAAACGATTGTTGAGTTTGTGATAGTGAACGTGTGTAGTGCTTGTGTATTGTGGTGGCAGTGGTGGAGGTTTGTGCATGTGTTTTTACGAATCCTGCATGTAACGGGTATGGAAAAAACAGATAATCCACTATATATTTAGCACTATATATATTTTCTATTTCCTGTATCGCGGATTATAGCAAAATAATTTTATTATTACTTTTGTATTATGGATCTCCGCAAAGCAACGCCTAATTCTATAAATTACATCACAATGTATAAAAGCACAAAGATTCAGATCTCTGAATCGCATCTGACTACCCCTGTCATTGATATAATGAGTTGATCCCACGATAACACTGAAAATATTGCGTTTCCTCACGAATACATTCCAGTTTGCAGTTAAAATTATCGGATCATAAACAAACGTAGAGCTAAAATAGTAGATTTATTATTACAGAACGCCGAGGTCACAGTGGCATTACCATCTATCAAACAGGGGTTGGGTCATGCAAATATTGACTCGAATTACTTACTCGGCCTGAGCAGTTTTTTACGTACAATATTTGGCAATTGGAGCTGAGGGAACGCGATTGATCAAATTTATTAGGAATGCGACGTTCGCTTATATTTCGCGTAATGATATATAGAGTAAGGCGTTACTGCGGAGGTTTATAATACAAAAAGTAATGAAAATATTATTTTGCTATAATCCACGATTAAATAAATAGAAAATACATATAATGCTAAACGTAGAGTGTACTGTCCGTTATCATATCTGATGCATGCAGAATTTTTCAAACACATCCACTACCTGCTACCAATAACACAACAATACACAAGTACTGCACTCATTCACCACCACAATCTCGACAATCGTTTCACCCCGTAACCGAAGCATCATCCAGGATAAAATCGCAAAGCGATCGGGTACGAAAACAGTACACTCTACATTTAGCATTACATATATTTTCTTTTATCGCGGATTATTGAAAATTAATATATTCATTACTTTTCGTGCAATAGAATTGGATTTTTCGTATTAATGTTATGTTAGTCTTAATCTCAGATAAAAAAGGTGGACTGCAAAATATGTATCATTTTGTAGCCTTACTTTTCAACACATGCAAAAACGCTTGTCTCAAACGAATACAAAAGGCCGCCGTCATTGTCAAATCACCAATCTAATTCAACTTAAATTTATGGTGAGACCATATGCTTCATCTAATTGATTTTTACAATTTGTCTCACGTCTTTTAGTGAAGGAAAACATCGCGAATTTGTAGGGTTGTCTAACCAACCCACTTCTCTCCAAAAAAAGAAGTAAAGAGGTCTATGCCGCAGCAGCGGGAGTACTAACAAGCCACTACTTTAATTAACTTTGGTGTATCAGGAAAAATGGAAATTTTATTCCTAATTGTTAACCTAGTATTTAAGGTTTTTTTAGTCCATCGTATTAGTCGTAAAAGTTTAACAGACAGACTAGCGACTTTATAATAATATTAAGTTATCATCATTCTCCTGCCCTTATCCCACTCTAAATGGGGTCGGCACAACATGTTACAAACTTATTGTCACATGATTCGGATACGTATTTTAAGACCGGCTGCCTGCCTGGCGTCAACTTACCTTACTCGCCTTTTGCGACACCTCGGTAAGAAATGAGGGTGGTCTATTCTATGCAGCCGGATACCACACGGCACATACCTTAGTCGCCTCTTACTACACCTCGGTAGGAAAGGAGGTTGGTCTATTCTATTCTACCGGATATCACACGGCGTTTTATAATAATATTAAGTATATAATGAAAAAGAAAATGCCAAGAAATGAACTGAAAAGAAAATGAAAATGCTAAAGAAATCCCACTTAAACTTACGGGGAAAGTTTATAAAACGGTCATTATGCCTGTCGTAATGTATGTGATTACGATAAGAATCATTTGTCGGTCTCGGTACACGTTTTTATGATAAAATTCCTCAACATTATCTAGACTTGCCTTAACACAAGAATAGAAATTATCTTAAAACGATGCTGCTACATAAAGCTTACTATACAATTGAAGATTATTTGAGTGATAGTACTAGAAGTTAGTGAGTTATAGTTTTAGAACTAGTATTAAATATGAGTTTAATTAAATTAAAATAAAAAGGTGAAAACAATCTTATTGAACGACTAGTTTGATGGTTTTTAGCAAGTATTTATAATATTTTTTGATTTGATTTTATATTCTATAATGTTTTTGCCATATTTTTAGTAACTCTTTACAAGTGTACAATTGTATTGTTGAGTTGTAACAATGATGTACAATCTTATATATATCTTATATCTTATAACAATCTTTTTATATGTTTCATGGAGACCCGTATTTAATGCTGTATATACCTGTAATAAGTGATTGTAATCCAGCCCTTGTCCAAATGTTTCATTAGATTAGTTCTGTATAGTTATAATTGCTGTTGGTATATCTTTAAAAAAAATTAATGTGGATGGATATGTGACTAGATGAAGACATAAAAAGAAATGGTTGCGTTATGTGAAGTATGACATGCATATAAAAGGAGTAGCGCCAGAGTTGACAAATGATAGAAGAGAATGGTAGAGAAAAACTTGTTATGTCGACCCCATTTAGAGTTGAACAAGAGTAGTCGAAAAAAGAAGACTAAAGGGTTTTAAATTGAACTTTTTTCAGTTATCTAAACCATGGGTCGGTCAAAGGAAGCAGAACATCACACCAACAATCTAATAGAAGCGAAGAAATACAGAGACGAATCGGCCGGACACTTCAAAAATGGCAATTATGAAAGAGCCCTAGTATCGTTGAACAAGGTATGAAATACAAACTTCAAATATTTTTTATTCAAGTAAACTTTTAAATAAGTTTTGAATCGTCAACTTTACCGCTGGTTCTGCACAATTTACCGAACCAATCGTAAAGTTCTACCTATTTATAAATTTTATTTTATTTATTTAAATATATGGGACAATTAACACACGGTCGTCGGTCAAATATCTTAACTAAGTAACTTAATACTTGTGTTATGGGAGACGTAAAACTCGTAAATATATTCATATATAATTTTACATAAACTCACAAATACAACCAGACTCGGAGAATCGAAATTGTTTTAGTGTTTTCGGGAATCGAAACCCGCGACCTCTGGAGCTGAAGGCAGCGTCACTTCTCCCCTGCACCATCGCGAATAGTTCCATCACTATACATCTTAATTTAATTAAATGTAATGCATTCATTAGGTATATCTAATTGCTAATTAAGAATGCTATTTTCAACAAACTTTGAATTTCAAGGTTACCACAAAATCATTTATGCTTTCATCAATCATTTCACTCATATTATTTTAGAGTGTACTTAAACGTTTAAGTTGGTGGGAACAAAGTAGCGGTCATTACTAGTAAGAAATACATAGACAAAATCAGGTAATGTAATTTAATCGGGTAAATTACAATAGGTATATTAAATGATATTTCAAAACCTGTCCGAATAGGTCACCTAAAATATTACTTAAAAGCAATCTTCTTACTCTATCAAGGTAAAGGAAGGCGGTAAGTGAGTGTGAAAACAATTTATTGTTGTCATGACGACCACAGCTCGGGCGTCGATATCGATGCCTCTTCACACACTTACATGTTACGCAACGCAATACCTTCCCCAAGATGTCACATTTAACTGTGCCAAAAACTTCGGACAATGAAGATGACGCTAAAGCTCAAGTGCGGTCAATACTCGGACCCACAAAGGACGCGGAATTCCTTCAAAGTTTCGTCAGAGTGGGAGTCGGCGATGACGATGAAGAATCAACGGCCCCCAAGGCATCTATCAGCAAACGAGCCCCTCCGTCTGCAGAAAAAACCGACTCCATTATTGAAGACGATAAGTTCTCTGCAACGGGACGAAAGGAGTCTTTTAAACCTCAAAAGAGGAAGTTCCATCGTAAGCTCAAACGCGAGAGACGTCGCCGCGAGGAAGAGATATATACAGACAAAGATAGAGCGGCAGCCGTCGTTATGGGCTCTAAAGATATAAAGTTGTCGCTCAATATGAAAGACAAAGCAGAGAGGAGTGACGCTCTTCAATTACCGATGGAAGCTGACGCTGGAACATTGTTAGCACTAGCCCGAGCTGAAATGATGCGGGAAAGATATCGCTCAGCCCTGACATTTGTTGACAAGGTATTTTACATCAGCTGAGAGAAGATAAACTTCAAGATAATATTTCAATTATTTATCATTACTAATTAGTCCAATTTCTTCCAACTTTATCGCTAAGATTAATCATATATTCATAATTTATTCTACTTTACATACATATATTGAATAGAGATCCATTAGGAAAATGTTAAAAAGTGTAAAGTCCCCTGAAACAAATGCTGTTTGGAACTTTAATAGACATCTTATAAGTTTATTAATATAACTTAATATTAAATATATAAGCTTACTGAAAATTATATATACTGAAAAAATTGTTACAGGCAATTGAACTGGCCCCTGAAGAAAAAGCCGCTTTCGTAGCTCGCAGCAAATGTCACCTACTCCTCGGCGAGCCACGAAAAGCCTTGGTCGATGCAGAATCAGCCCTGAAGCTGGATCCCAAACACGCAAAGGCCTTGCTTCAGAAAGCTGAAGCTCTGTACTATTGCGGCGAGTTCGAAATGAGTCTGGTCCATTATCATCGCGGGTTGCGTGCGCGTCCAGATCTAAGTGAATTTAGACTTGGAGTTCAAAAAGCTCAGGTTGGTACTGTTTCATAAAAGTAAAATTAACAACCTGTTACTATGCCCACTGCTGGGCTAAGGCCTCCTCTCTCCGTTTTTGGAGAGAAGGATTGGAGCTAAGACCTACCACGCTGCTCCAATGCGGATTGGTAGGTCACACATATCCCTAGAATTCTCTAGAGATATGCAGGTTTCCTCACGATGTTTTCCTTCACCGAAAAGCGTGTGATAAATTGCAATTATCAATTAGGCACATAAGTTTTAATGGAAAAACTCATTGGTGCCTGCCCGGGGTTTGAACCTATGTCGTCTCTAGAGAGTCGCACGGTCTCACCGCTAGGCTATCACAGCTTTCTGTTTCATACTAGACTCAAAAATATATATGCTTTAAATTCATTAATTTCTTCTTATCCTTGCTAGAAAAATTGATAGGTGTTGAAGTTACGCACACTGTGGAAAGTAAAATCCTATGATAAAGTAGGTAGGACTTCAAAACGTCGTAGAAAGCCGCTTGATCAAAGTGGCCAAAATCATAAGGCGTAGTAGCTACCTATGTACAACAATGGATGTCATTCGTTCATTGAAGAAACAGCAGTTGAAGCTTTAGCAGAGAAATTATATTAATGAAATTTGCTATTAAATCATCTATGATGTTATATTAATTTGACGATTCAAAAGTGCTTGTAAAAGGCAATTTGAATAAAAAATTATTAAGATGTCGGAGTTTAAATGGGTGATTCTTACAGTTATGATCATCGTAATTTTTTTTAATAAAACATTTCAATTCAGTCAGCAATTAACTGAAACCGTTGCGTTGTTTTCTTAGGAATTTTCTAGTGTATTTGATAACTTTTCCAGGAGGCTATTGAAAACACCATTGGGGCAGTAAAGCCGGTGAAGAAATCTTCTAAGAGGAGTCTATCAAAGTCATCGCGACCTGTCTTAGGCCAATTAATGTCAGACAAAATTTATCTTGAGAACCTTCTGAAGAACCCTGACTTGGCAATAGCTGATAAGAAAAACGACGTGGTAATGAAGCAAGCTGAAGAGGCGATACGTTTTTTAGAAAACAGAGAAGAGTTTTGGAGGCAGCAGCAAACTGCGAAGCATTAAATCAAGAATGCGTAAAATAAATGTGATTTTCATAGCTTAGCAAGCAAATCCTAATTCACAATAAATATTAATTTTAAGTCATAATTATATTAATATTAAGTGTAATTTTAATTTTATTACCTACCACGTAACACACACCTTATTATCCTTTTAATTATTCATTTTATTAAACGTTTATTAAAATATGAAATTAAAAGTTTTAATATTTCGTTTTACCCAGACTCAAAGATTAATTATATAAAGTTAAAAAAAACACAGCAAATAATATTAAAACTGATTTTATTTTAAAACTGACTTAACTCCGTTTAACTGACTGATTCGAAAATTTATCATTAGCAAGCATTAATAGGCATCAACAAATGACATCAGAAATATATTTTCTGAATAAATACCACGATCGTTATGACTGTCATTAACTTTTCGGGAACCAAAGAACCTATCATTTAGCTGCACCGAGTATACGCGAAATCATTTGTACCTGAAGGCCACAATAATATTTTATACGAGGTATATTGTTGAAGTGCGAACAAATAGTATAATTTGTGATAATCACGACCGTTTATCTAACCATCAGTCCAGTAAAGTATTTTATGACGGTACTGTATAAAAATGATATCATTCATAACACGACATTGTAATCGGTGAGCACAGCATCATCAAACAACGGTTGCCATGGCTTACTTGTCCATCGGATTGATGCTTTTAATCATACGAAACGTAAGTAGATTGCAACATTTACAAGATTTTTTTTATAATTTGTTAAACAGTGGCATTTATAAGCATGAAATAATGCAAAAATAATCTGAATAGTACTGAAAATTAAGTTCCGTAATTTTTAAGCCGTAGAATACTGAAAAAATTACCTTTTCCAATGTTTCGAGATCAATAAATTATATTATTTTAAGTAATATTATGTCGTTTTACGATTTTATATTTAACAAGTGATAACAAACTTCAATATTTTTTAATGTAATATAATAAGTACCTAGATAAGGAGAAAAAATTATATATTATATATGAATACTTAATTAATACATCTAATTCTAATTATTATCTTCAATTATTATCTAGGTTCTTGCAAGTGGTGAAGACGATTTGAACTCTTGCTTGCTTCTATTTAATCCTGACGTAAGTAAATAATTGACTCAAATAATATTGGTGATATAAAATATTTATGTAATGTTAAATTGCTTAGTAACAGCCTGTTACTATGCCCACTGCTGGGCTAAGGCCTCCTCTCTCCGTTTATGGAGAGAAGGATTGGAGTTAAGACCTACCACGCTGCTCCAATGCGGATTGGTAGGTTACACATATCCCTAGAATTCTCTAGAGATATGCAGGTTTCCTCACGATGTTTTCCTTCACCGAAAAGCGTGTGATAAATTGCAATTATCAATTAGACACATAAGTTTTAATAGAAAAACCCATTGGTGCCTGCCCGGGTTTGAACCTATGTCGTCTCTAGAGAGTCGCACGGTCTCACCGCTAGGCTATCACAGCTTGTTAAATTGCTTACATGTTACTAATTGCGTCCTGCCTTCTCTCTGGAATTCTAACATAATATAATGATAAATAATTGCAGAATCCATGTTACGATGTTTGTCAAGGTTTATCCACAAAACCTGTTGTATCTGACACCATCTAAATAAAAATCTCAAAATTAAAACTTTTAGATTAGTAAAAATTTTAATATCAGAGAAGAGAAGTCGAAAAGAGACTGCAAGAGCAGCGTGTGGGGTCTTATAGTTTTAAATAAAATATTAAGGAATACGGTAAAGTATTTTCTTAATTGCGTGGCGATAAAAAAAATAAAAAATATACCTATATATTTCAGTGTAAATATATATTTAAGGTTGCATGTATACAATAGATATTCACATTTATTCAACTTGCACCTTAAAGCATAAAGTCTTAAACCCAACACTCCTCTCAAAAGGAGAGACTTTTTTTATACTTTCCTTACTTTAGTAAATGCTAAACACTAAGGTATATTTTTTAAACAAAAAGGACGATGAGTTCATTTTTCAGGGCCTAGATGAAATGTGCTGTCAAAGTCTGGAGAGTTTTGAAACGTTTGATAAAAATTATGATGGATGCCTCAAGGAAGACTCCGAGGATTGGATGGTTTGTACTTAAACATAACATCATTTTATAGTTTAACTTCGTATTCAACGCCAAGCAAAATAGGCCTCCGAAAGCTAAATACTAATACTAATACCTCCGTAGTGTGAAGACTTTGAATGCGTCCTCAATAAGACGGGAATGTTTAAAGATGGAAGAGTAGATGATGATGAAGCTAATAAATTCTATGATAAACTCGAGAATGAATATCCCAAAGAAAAGGCTATAATAGAAAGTGTAAGGAGCGAGTGTCTTGGGGGTAAATTTGACACATACCCCCCTGAGGATGGTTGCCCGGCAGTCAAGTTTTTTGTGTGCAGTTATGTGAACACTTTCTTGGTAAGCAGAATGGTTTTTTTCCGAACTGACTATATGCTGTTAGCTCTAATGGTTCTTACAGCTTCACGATGAGTAGAACGCACAAGCTCTACTGGCGCCAGCGGACTTCTAAGGGTGAGTCCTGTGAAGTCGGATCACGATTTAGCATTGCTTATAGTGGGGGGTTAGTGGTAGTGATTACGCCGTCGGAAGTGTCGCTTGAAGCCATGACTGACCGTTAGAAAACTTGGACCTCGTTTCCGCCGCTGTGTGCACTTCGTTTCTCCTTGCTTGTGACCATTATTTGATTGTCAGGTGCATATAGGAAGCCTTTAAGCCGCCTATATTTTCGGTGTCAAGCAGAATGGTCGGTAGAGTGAATAGACACTACATTAGCAAGTTAGGTCCACCTTTAGTGCATAATTTGCTTTCCAGTAGGCGAGATATGGGCCAGGCGTTCCCGCAAAAAAAATAGTATTTTTATATCAATTTTATTTATATTGATTTTCTTCGGTCGGTTGTTAAGTCGGCTTAAAAAAACTGTCATAAACTCTAACACCAAGGATACTGCTTCAGAAAGTTCGTAAGTCGTTTGTGGGCTTCGGTATACATTTCTATAATAAAATTCCTCAATCTATTTCAGACTTGCCTTAACACTTCAAAAAAGCAATTACAGTGACACTTACTCATAAAGCTTAGCGTACAAAAATCTATGCAGTAGATTTTGAGAAAACCGATTACATACAGACAGCTTTTCATGGAACTCATTTTTATATTTTCTTATGACGCTTGTTATATGTTGGTGTATGATAAAATATAAATACATATTACAGGAGTGCGATTCATGGAAGGCCACAGAAGTGTGTTTGGAGATGGCTGAAAATTCAGCAAAATGCAAAGCAGCACTTGGAGGATAACCACTATAAGATATTAATTACCACACTTCTTATATGAATGATACCACGTCAAATAAATTAATTTGTTTGATGATGTTATATTTTAAATATTTGACCTTATCGCCATTATTTGTAATATCTATACAAATCACTAAGAATAGGAATAATTGATAACTGTACAATTTTCTCAATTAACCATCAATATGTACACTGTAGTCTTTAATTAACCAAATCGATCATGTCATTTGGCAACTGTACATGTAGTTTAATAATCATTCGAATTTAAAAAGTATTTAAGTAAAATTTCATATCCATTTTGTTGTTGAAAAGTACCATCAGGTCAAGCCTATCAAAAACAGTCATTGCCATCTGGACTGGAGCAGTATATAAAATTGCAGCTCCATCGAACATCGGGAAGTGGGACCAATTCCACCTTCACATACATACACTGCAAGTTAATAAAAAGATTTAAAAAATAATAAACCGGTAAGAGTTTTAGTTCCAGAATTGAAAACAGAGAGTAACTTATGTTATAAAATCAGATATTTATAGAATGTTGAGAAAATTTAAGTATTTTTAAAACGACCCACAAAAATTCGAAATTTACATGAAAAGTAAATCTATACTTATTATAAAACGAAGTCCCAAAAAGCTGTCTGTCTGTATGTAATCGATTTTCTCAAAATTTACTGAACGGTTTTTTGTACGGATTTCACCAAAAGATAGTGCAATGCTTCCGGATAGTTTAGGTTAATATTACATATCGGTAATATATAAATTGTGTTGAAGAGATCGCGCAGTTCTTATAAAACTTGCTTGCTGGGAGCTTTAGTAGCGTGCGCTGCGTAAACCAGCAGAGGTACGCTAAGGTAATGTAGCAGAGAATTGTAGATCTATAAAAATACTACAAAAAAGTCCGCGACAGCATGTCTGTATCTCTCACTAATCAACTCAAAAATATACTTTTACTGGAAATTAAGTTCATGACGACAATGGACAGAATATCGATAGAATCTCACCAGAATCTCTCTAATTACCTTTAGTTTAACTATTTCAGACTATCCCCACTCACATAAAAAGTCCCTACCCTCGCTATTAATCACTCAAAAACCTCACTTCCGGTATTAATAACAACACAGACTGTCATTTGACTATTTCGTATTCCAACATTTTTAGTGTCTGTTACATAAGTATTACAATGTATCTAGTTCAACGACGAATTTTAAATTAATTCACTTTAATACTAAAATTAAAACTTTAATACTAATAATTTTTCCTTACACTGAGAAGCATAATAAATATAACAAAAAAATAAAACAAATTTATATTATAAGAAATAAAGTTTTAATTGTTCTGACGGCATCAGCCATATTGCCACACATCTTACAATATTACATTAAATCAAGCCGAACATTGTCATCTCATACTCACAATTATTCTACAAATAAACTAATATCCACTCTTTTAATGTGAACAGACATCATCGTACATCTATATTTACAATATTTACATGGCGATAAAGGCCAGGTATACACCTAAGCGAAGATAGCAGATGGGTTTTGAATACCAATCAGATAACGTTATGTCCTCGTCTCTCCGCTAAACTTAAATAACGATTCAAAACACATTTCTCCTTTCCGCTTTGATGAATGCCTGGCCTAATGATCAAAATCTTAGAATAAAAAGAATAAAGAATTATCAAACTGACCAATTTAAAGTAGTTTTACTAATTGCAAGCTTATATTAAATCAAAATCATTTTGAAATCATTTAAAATCATGAGCTGCAATAGTGGCACAACTCAAAATACACGTGTTTTGGACTAGGCTATTCCTAGTAGTGTAAATGTTAATATACACATTCTTTTCAGTAACAATACCGACAGAACTCATAATTAAGTATGAGGCAATTCGTTTATGCAAGCTTAGGCACTTTCCTTAGCAACGAAAACTTAAAACCCATTTTTTTCAAAACTTGATTTGTTGACTTGTGCCACTACTGCATGCCATGAGAAATATAATATTAAAAAATAATACACTATCTTCTTTCTCCTACCCTTATCCCACTCTAAGTGGGGTCGGTACAACATGTTTTTCTCTTCCATTCTCTTCTATCATTCGTCAACTCTGGCGCTACTCCTTTTATATGCATGTCATACTTCACACAGTCCAACCATCTCTTTTTAGGCCTTCCTCTAGTCACATATCCATCCACATTCATACTCAACACTCGTTTGATCACATGATTTTCATCCCTCCTCATTACATGTCCATAACATCCCAATCTTGCACCTCTCATCTTTTCTATAATGGGCGCAACTTTCAGACTTCCCCTTATATACTCATTTCTTATTTTGTCAAGTCTTGTCACACCACACATCCACCTTAACATCCTCATCTCATTTGCATGTACTCTTCTTTCATCCATTTTTTTCATTGCCCAACATTCTGATCCATACATTACGACAGGTCTTATGACCGATGTATAAATTTTCCCCTTTAGTTTAGGGGGCATTCGGGGGTCACATATTGTGCCTGAGACCTGTCGCCACTTCATCCATCCTGCATTCATTCTATTCCTCACATCGCGATAAATTTCACCGTTCTTTTGGAAAAGCGAACCAAGGTACCGGAAGTCGGAGCAGACTGGCAAAACAACACCATTTAAGGTTATTGGAGAAAAATTGGAGAGATCACTGAAAAAATAATACACTATATAGATTGGAAACACTAGAAGGCTATAGAATGAATAATTTCAAAGATACCATCGTTTTACACGAATATCAAATAGTTTGATCAAATGTTACATAGCTAAGCGAAAGAAGTTAGAAAATTATTTTTTGTTATTTAGTTTTAATATAGTTTTATTTTCATATCGAAATTATGTTAAATTAGTTAAATTTTAACTATAATCTCAAGACCTTTAATTAATATAATTTACAGAATTAAAGAAAATCGTTTTCATTTTTGACAACTTTTACCTTTGGTATATATGATAGATAAGAAAAATTTGAAGTGATTTCGTGTAAATTAACCTAATCCGAAATTTAATTGGCATTAAAAAATTAAATTTACCAAATCCGTACCACGCGTGAATAACTTAACAGGTTCAAAACACACTTTTCAGATCAGCCATAACGTTTAACCCTAGGTTTACGTTTGATATACGAATAAGAGAGTTATTTAAATATTCACAGGTTTGTACTTACGATATGATAGAATTATCCACATATTCACCATATAAATTAGGCAATCCTAATGACTGTTATGATTAAACATGTAAAATAACGTAAGTCGACCTATCAACATATTCACGCGTGGTACGAAGAGCGAAGAATTTACTTAGTCTACATTTACAACATAGTATATTGTTTATGCCAAAAGATGCTTCCTGACGATACAAAAAGAATATTTTATCGCAAGACATCGAAAATATTTGATATAAATTTCGAATTTATCATCCATTTATCCCTTTAAGTCAGATTAGTAGGCCTACCATCAACTTTTAGAAAACGATTCAATTGCAATGCAATTCAAAGTCTGTACCTAAACTGAATCGCTTTCTGTTCATACTATGAAGTGTTTTTAACTGAGTTGCATTTGGATCGCATACCTACTGTGTAAATAAGAGTGAATGAAATATATTTGCGATTAAGTTTAGGATTTAATTCGGCAACGACTTAAACTGTGCTTATTTATTTACTTATTCGGATCTTCAACAGCATTACACGATAAGTCATCCAACATGTATCCCATATAGTTCTAAATTAAATATGTAGTACCAATTATAGAAGAACACATCATTCTTAGTACGAAAAAGCAAAACAATTCAGTTTAGGTCTTCAATTGAGTCGCGATAAGAGTTCATGGTAAACCAGCAGAGCAAGGCAAAATCATATTCTGTTATATGTATAAGATAATATTACCATGTCATAAAATGTTATACTTGGCTAAATACTTAGCGGAAGTAACCTAAATTTATCGATATCTGTGCGAGGAAAGGACACATTTTATTAGACATTAACAGTTCCTAACAATATTCAAGGACATTGAACTGTTACTAAACATCTACAATAATACTGCACTAAAGTTATTACAATATTCGCATTCGAGTCATCACTATTAGAAACGATCTCGTATCATGGGAGATCAACAATAAATAGCTTAGTCAACGAATATATAACTAAGGCCCCGGTTCACACTAAATTAATCGCAGATCCGAGCAACTCCAGATCCCATTGAAGACTCAGTGGTGTAGCTAGGTAATTAAGAGCTATTATATATTATATTAGCTTTTTTTTTACTTTTTTTTTGGTTTAGTGAGCTGTGATAGCCCAGCGGTGAGACCGTGCGACTCTTTCGAGGGGAACACGAGTTCAAACCCGGGCAGGCACCAATGAGTTCTATTAAAACTCATGTGTCTAATTGATAATTGCAATTTATCACACGCTTTTCGGTGAAGGAAAACATCGTGAGGAAACCTGCATATCTCTAGAGAATTCTGTTGAAATGTGTAACCTACCAATCCGTATTGGAGCAGCGTGGTAGGTCTTAGCTAACCCTTCTCTCCAGAAACGGAGAGAGGAGGCCTATGCCCAGCAGTGGGATTGTAACAAGCCGCTACTTTACTTTTTTTTTTATTGGTTTAGTTAAACTTTGATTATTTATAAGTCTGAGAGTCATTATTTTAATCCCGAGGAAGGTAGACACTCGTAGCGCAAGAAATCTTAGAACGAGTGTCTCAAAACTAAGATGTTTGATTAGTATTTTAGTAATTTTCGAATTTAAACTATCGTGAGTGGTTTTCATTAACTAGTCTGGCTCATCCGTTAAAATAAGACGTGAGTAATCTCATTTGATCAATTATTTTTATTGTTTTTTAATTTTAAAATTTTTATTTGATTCGTTAATTTAAATTATTTTGTTAGGTTAAGTGTGGTATTGGAACTGGCATATACATATTGTATAAAAGTCCCTAAATTAAATAAAGAAAAAAAAGACGTGAATATATCCGGTCTCTAAACATTAATATTTTGGTAAATAATAATTTGTTTTTATTTGTATTTTGTATAAATTCTGTATGTATTGGCTAAATAAAGTTATTATTAAAAGGTATAAATTTATATTCCAAATGTGGGGGAAAATTTTACTAGTTCAATTTATAGCATTTTTAAATCAGAGGGAAAGGGGCCCTCTGACCTTGGGGGCCACAGTGTACTCGTCTAGTCTACCGATAGCTACACCACTGAAAATCGCCCGAAAGATCTACACATAATATAATCAACTTCCGCTTTATTTATATGAACAAGTCACATTCATACTACAATAGTGACGGGATGAATCATGTAAAACACACTGTTCGATTATGCTAAAAAAAACACACTTATATTAACAGAACACACCGAACAACATCAACAATGATTACAGGGTCTAATTTTTCTCGGTGGAGAACTCGGTAGTGAAATATTTTAATATCTAAAAGGACCTATGAACCTAATGAACTAAAGCAATTGCTCTGCAACGCTCTGGATCTGGAAAAACTGGATGAAAAAAAAAATGTTTACCATAACAATTTTATATTGGAGTAGGATATTTTTTTTCTTATCTGAAAATAGGATTTCAACGGTACGAAATGAAAGCAAAATACTCAAGAAAAGCCATCATTACTTCCTACATTCCTTCCTATATGATTGTCGATCGTCTGATTGCCTATAAGCGACACTAACATCGTGCAAGTGTTCACACTATAGTCCGTATTATGATACGATACATGCGTATCATCAATCACCAAACGATTTGATGCATTTTCAAAATACCGACAATTCCCGGGTATCGGAGCAATCGCAGGAGCTCATAGACAATGATTGGTGATTGCATCTGATTATGCTCTCTACACGACCTCGTAATCGTTTGTTTGAAGAGGAACCATTACATTAACTCACAAACATAAATAAATCATTTGTCATTTGCGATGTATAAAATAATTCATAGTTATTTAACTGCGTTGCAGTGCAGTCGCTTCACTGTTCAAAAGCTTTACTAGATATAGGTCTGTCTTATGAATTTTAATTAAACGAGAAATTCCTTAATAAAATCCTAAATCTCCTTAATCTATATCTACAAAATCATATAGCTCATAATCTTTAGGGAACATAAAGCATATATCTCAAATAGCATTAAACTTATGATAAAAATGTGTAAATATAAAACCTATAATATTAAAGATTTACAATTAAACGTAAACCGTCAAAAATCGGGTCTCGGTTTAACGGTTACAAATCATTATATACAAATGAAAGAGCAGAGTAAAGTATAAATATGTATTTCACTACGGTGTCAGTAAATGCAAATGCATGGATAAGCGATAATATTAAAAATACGTGTGTTAAATAAAGTGTAACAGTAAAGTAAGTAGCGGCCTGTTACAATCCCACTGCTGGGAATAGGCCTCCTCTCTCCGTTTCTGGAGAGAAGGGTTGGATCTAAGACCTACCACGCTGCTCCAATGCGTATTGGTAGGTTACACATATCTCTAGAATTTTCTAGAGATATGCAGGTTTCCTCACGATGTTTTCCTTCACCGAAAAGTGTGTGATTAATTGCAATTAACAATTAGACACATGAGTTTTAATGGAAAAACTCATTGGTGCCTGCCCGGGTTTGAACTCGTGTTCCCCTCGTAAGAGTCGCACGGTCTCACCGCTGGGCTATCACAGCTTATAAATAAATAAAGTGTACTCTTTCATAATTGATCTTTGAGGAGTACTATCAAACTGGCTGTAGGTAATCGCGGGAAGCAATTTTCCTTGAATTCTCGTCTGACCAATATCTTCAGTCAGTCCCATATCTAAATTGACCCAAATTGCAAAGAAAAGTATTATCACCAGTCATTTCGTGCCAAATAAACACACTTCATATAGGTACAACTGACAGCCCAATTTACAGAGAATGCATGAGGGAATCAGAGACACTATCTCGCGTCATGTTACATTGTATGAAGGTAGATCATGGGCCGATCACGGGCCTTTTGGTAGGAGCTTGGCTGGTTGTAGTGACCAGCCACTTGCATCCTGATGGCCACCAGCAGGCCTACCATGAACATTTATTGCGACTCAAAGACGTAAACGAAACTGTTTTGCTTTTTCATACTATGACGTCTTAAAGACGCACACTTTAAGTCGTTGCCGAATGAGCGTTCGTAATTCGTTCTAAGAACATGTGAGTAAAAGAGACAGAGTTATCTATGGTTCATATAACGTTATCCTTCTCAAACATTACGACCCCAATGCAATTCACACATCATGGTACGAAAAGAACAGTTTACGTCTTCAATTGAGTCGCAATTAGAGTTCATGGTAGGCCTGCAGTATCCCAAGAGAGCGAGAGAAAGCCGTTATTATACTTCTGTCAACTAAAGCTACTTCTTCTGTAGGATTATCATCCTAACGAATTATTCTTAGGAACCTAAGATCTTCGCGGGTTACATGCTGTTTTTACTTTCTTTATTTTATTAACTGTAAATTTCCGCTGTTAAACATAAGTTGCCTCAAAATATTTTACGTTGTTATACTTTTTTAATATAAGTAACTGATCTATGATAATTTTGAGAAAAACCCATAATTAGGCAAGCGGTGGGGAGCGAAATGCCGGCGCTATCTTACAAATCCAACACCTTAGAATACCAGCATCTACCAATGCTTCTAAATATAACTTCGCGGATTCTTCAGATATCGACGCAGCGTATTCAGCAGGTAAAGCTATGAATCGACTTACTTCTGCCCCAGAATTTTGCCGAGTTATAAGGTCATAATTAGAGATCAAATATTTCAAATCAATGCCATTGTGACAACAACCGCGGTTCAATTTAGTTTGAGGACTAACTAAATCACTCAAACTATATAAAGTTAGCAAATAATCACTAGAGATGAGGATGGTGTGATATTATTATGGATATGGATGGATGGATGGTTGATATTAGTAAAGTTGACGATTCAAAAGCACTTGTTTACAAGTTTACTTGAATAAAGAATATTTTGAATTTGAATTTGAATTTGAATTGAATTAAAAATTTATAGTTGTAAAATATATGTACGCAATATCAGATATGTCAGCCAATGTGTTTCTTTACTGAACCTGATTTTAATACAGTATATAACTAAACAAATACTGCAATACTTTTAATTGAAATAGAAATAAATGATATATTCATATATTCCAAGATATAAAATGGCCATGTAGAACCTCTTATGAATTTGTTTACATGATTCCAATATAGTATCAAATTTGCCAAAAAGGAGAAACAATCAAATATCAATATTCATTGGAATTTTCTAATACTAAGAACACGCTGAACGTTGCCAAATATTTTAATATTAATTTTAAAATATTGCCATATATTTCTTAACTAGAACATACATTTAATTATGTAGGACAGAGCAAATATTTTTTAACTAGCACATACGACGTCAATTAATTATGTGCAAATAATTGTTAGCTATTATGTCTAAATCACAAAAAAAATGCCTGAATTATCCTCAGTTAGGAGATTACTATCTCACGAAAGTTACTAGGGTTCCGTTGTTCGTTTTACATTTACAAAATATTAATTTAATTAAATAGAACTTTAAGTATAAGTTATATTTACATTACCTTTGAATAATATAATAGATTTACCTCTATAACTATCATGTAATAATTAATTCCTTTAATATGACATATATAAATTTAATTTAGAATTTCCGAAATTTTTTTATACTTAAAAAGTCATAATAGCAGAATAATATGAACATATGACTTTTATCAATGGGTCGCAGGTAATTTTTGACAGATATTATAAATTTATTTGAATCTTATTGATACTTGCAATTTTTTCTTAAAGTTAAGCTTAATGGGTAAATCTACATACAAAGTGGTACCCACGATACGACTTTAAATCAAATCAAATCAAAATAATCTTTATTCAAATAAACCATTTCAGGCACTTTTGAATCGTCAAGCATCAATATGATTAATGAAGCTACAACTGGTTCGGAATGTTGCTCTTACCGAGAAGAACCAGCAAGAAACTCGGCGGCCAATCTTTTAAATATTTTCAATTATACATTATTAAACCGCTGTCTTGTATGAAGCTGAAAGGATTTTCAAATCCAGGCTTTCTTGTCATCCAAATAATCTTCAATTTTGTAATATGCTTTACGTATAAGCATATTTTTTACACTTGATTGGAATCTTTCTGTACACTGGTCTAGAATGGATTGAGGAATTTTATTATAGAAGCGAATAGCGAGACCAACAAAAGAGTTGCTTACTCTGCTAAGTCGCGACGCAGGTATCGTAAGCTGTTTGTGACCTCTCGTATGTCTATGATATACATCAAATTTTGTTTTATATGTTCTTATATTTTTCCGCACAAATAGAATATTACTATATATATATATTGTGATGCTACAGTCAGTATGCCTATTTCTTGGAACTTTTCGCGAAGGGACTCACGTTGCTTCATATTATAGATAGCCCGTATGGCTCTTTTTTGGGCAACAAAAATCTTTTCTATATCGGCCGCTTTACCCCACAGCATTATTCCATATGACATAATGCTATGCAAATAAGCAAAATAAACAAGTCGCGCTGTTTCAACATCGGTTAAATGTCTAATTTTTCTAACAGCGTAAGCGGCGGAACTAAGTCTTCCTGCGAGGACAGATATATGGGTGCCCCATTGGAGTTTATCATCCAAAGTGAGCCCCAAAAATTTAGTTGTATTTTCTATCTTTAGTATTTGCTTATTAATCTCTAACTTTATGTCTGACCTAATTACGTTTGGTAACACGAATTGCAGACATTTGGTTTTATTTGCATTTAAAAGTAAATTATTTACTGAAAACCAATTTGATATCTGAGATAGAGCACTGTTTACATCGTCAAAGTTGTCTTTATCTCGATCTACTTTAAAAATAAAAGAGGTATCATCTACAAACAACACAATATCACAAATATTTTGAACACAATATGCTAAATCATTTATGTATACTAAAAACAGAAAAGGACCAAGGATTGACCCCTGTGGGACACCCATAACATTAAACGATCCAGATGACCTAACATCATTAATGCATACCTTTTGTAATCTATCGCTAAGATAAGAGGAAATAAGACCAAGCGAGTTATCATTTACACCGTAATAACTTAATTTTAAAAGAAGGGTCTTATGTTCAACGCAATCAAACGCCTTAGATAAATCACAAAAAATGCCTATAGCATTTTGTGAGTTCTGCCAAGCTTCAAATATATGTCTTAAGAGTCTTGCACCAGCATCTGTAGTTGACCGACCCTTAGTAAAACCATATTGCTCTGAATGTAAGAAGTTGTTAAGATTAAAGTAACATACAAGTTGGTCGAGCATAATCTTTTCAAATATTTTACTAAGCGTTGGTAGAACAGAAATAGGTCTATAATTATTTGGATCACTCTTATCACCTGCTTTATAAAGAGGTACTAGCTTACTGTGTTTCATTAAGTTCGGAAAAACACCTGAATCTACTGAATCATTAAAAACTTTAGCTAGATATGGCGCAATTATTTCTATAATATTTTTTAATAATTTCACTGACATTCCCCAAAGGTCTCCTGTTATCTTATTATTTAAGGTTTTAAAAGTTTTAATTATTTTATATGGGGTAATGTGTTTAAAGTTAAATGAGACGTCGCACTTAGTCACACTTCCTCTTAGCAGACTATGAGCTTCTGTTGGCGATGAATTTAACGATTGAGTAGTTGCTATTGGAATGTTATTAAAGAAATTTTGAAAAATATTTGCCACTTCAATGTCAGAGCTAACAGCTAAATGAGACCACTGTACTATAGACAGAGTAAAAACCTTAAAATTGAGAAATTTAACGGAACACCTTGTATATAATAGATCACTAACCTGGTAGTTCTGATAAGGGCGGATACTTTACTTGTTTTGTATCACTTGAACCTGTATTTAAAATCAAGTCAAGGCTATGCTTCACATTACTTGATTTATAAGTGCGTAGGACTATGAAAAATTTTCTACTCGCGTGCTGGCGTACGGTCATTGACCCGTTATACATCATGATGCAAATTTTCAAAAAGGAAAATAATGACCTTTGGCTAAAATACTTCATGAAATTGATTTTATAGACTGAGAAGGTCGGTTTTTTTGTAAAGCATATTACAAAATTAAAGATTATTTGGTTGATAAGAAAGCCTGGATTTGAAAATCCTTTCAGCTTCATACAAGACAGCGGTTTAATAATGTATAATTGAAAATATTTAAAAGATTGACCGCCGAGTTTCTTGCTGGTTCTTCTCGGTAAGAGCAACATTCCGAACCAGTTGTAGCTTCATTAATCATATTGATGCTTGACGATTCAAAAGTGCCGGAAATGGTTTATTTTAATAAAGATTATTTTGATTTGATTTGATTTGGTTTATACCTCGAATTGAAATGAAAGTCGAATTGGTGGTACCACTTCGTATATCTCGACAATCCCCAGGATATGTGAAACCCACAATCCAACAAGAGATTGGAGGCCTTTGCCCAGCTACGGTACAGTAATAGGCTGTAACTACTTTTACTTTTTCACGTTAATCACTATATTGCAATGTTTAAATTGTAAGTTAAAAACGACGTGGAAGTAAGCCAATTATGTATTTTAGTCTGCCGACCTTAGAGATTTAACCACAACTAATTGCTAATTTAATTTTTATATACTTAGATCTAATTAAACAAAATATTTTTTGTTCTAATACCACTCCACTTACACTAGATTTAGAGAATCTTGTCATATATTTTCATGTTCACAATTTTGTTTTATAACAATAACATTAACCACATACATCTGTAAGCCCCATAAAATTATATCTTGGCATCACAACACACTTCAAGGATCATATTACAGTAATTGCAACTATAATTATTATAGTTTTAATTCTAGGTAATCTAAGTTCACAGTATTCGACCACCCAAGTTTTGTTCGTTCGATCACAGCTAATGATAAAGCTAAACTACACTATACTATTATAAGCAATGAAATTTATGAACATTCTAGCATGGGAGGGCGAATAAAACTAGGGCAGTCACTGAAGTTTGCCGAATATTCAAGAAAATTTTGAAAATATCACTTTATTATCCATAAGAACAATGCTTACATTACGATCGAGAAAACTTTAAATTATACTAATTATTGATTAATATTATTACTCCTTATTTGAACAAAGTTTTGTCAGTCATTTTTAATGACAATGCACAACACTTTCAAAATCCATAGCCAATGTTGTGTTAGAAAATGGATGTTCTTGAACACAATAATTCTGGAAGAAGTTATATGGACATCCTCAAGTCTGATTTTCCAAATTGTATAGACTTTACTAGTAGTTTTAGTATAATAATGAACAAGTTTAAGATTACTACTGCACTTGAATCAGCAATCTAGTAAATATAGACAGAAGTTGACACTGATATTACATTATTCAAGATAACAAATGTAACGTAATCTGTCACTTGTGTTGTCAAATCATGTTATTTTTTTTAAAGTATGCAACTTCTTTATTAAGGTTTTATATAAGATTTAATACATTGCTCGTATGAGATCATCTTACCAAATGTTGTATAGTTCACGATTTAGGATTGTTTATAGATTATTTAGTTCTGGAATTTTCCATTCACATGTCCCTAATATCATTATAACATTAGTGTAATAAAATTTATGTACTTTAGAATTCTTTCCTTTTAGAATTAGCCTGAAATGTCCATGTCACTATTGCTTAGGTCACTTGCACAATTCGATATAACATTTTCGATATAACAATATGATTGAAAATTGGGTTAAACTTTCACAACTATCACAAATTATCACTTTGGTGTCCGCTTTCACAAATCACATCGGCCAGCATTGGTTCAGCATTGAGTTTTTTTTCAGCAATCAGCTGGAAAGCTTTTGCTAGTCAGCCTCTTCTGCTGGCCTCTTGTAAACTGGCCCAAACTTGGCCATATACTTCTTGACAAATGTTTTAGCTTTGGACCGGACCGAGTCATTAACTATAAGTTCTTCCACTAAGCGGCAGTGTTTCAACTCCTTCAGCATTACGAAATGGGTTAGCTGCGGGATTAAAATATTGTACTTAGTTACTTAGCTATATTATACCCTAAATATTTATCCCGTTTTTTTCGCAAACAGGGAAAAAGGTATCGTATCATCCCCCATCCCACCCTACATTTGTAGTTTGGGCCTTCGAGCCGGATTTGTAGCAGCGAACTTTGGATGTATTGAAATGCTATCTCCAGATAAATTCCAGGTGTGATGTCTATCAATTTTAATTAATAGATTAATTACAATTAATATACATCACAACTGGACAATAATTCTGTTAAAAAAATGACAAAGTTAATATTCGTATGTATAAAGGCGTAATAGATAGATGCCTTGCTTGCTTGCCCATCGAGATCGGAGAGAAGTGATCATATTTGACGTTAGCATAGACCAACATTTCTTAAACTGTTTTAAAGAAACTTGTACCTGGCGCCTGCCTGGTGTCAACTAAACTTAGTCGTATTTTACGACACCTCGGTTAGAAAGAGGGTGGTCTATTCTATTCAACCGGATACCAAGCGGTGGGTCAACTAACAATAGTCGCCTGTTACAACACCTCGGTAAGAAATGAGGGTGGTCTTTCTACTCAGCCGGATACCACACGGCGGGTCAACTTACCTTAGTCGCCTTTTACGACACCTCGGCAAGAAAGGGGGTGGTCTATCATACTCAACAATGTATATAATAGAAAATATCTCACCTTCCTAGCAAGATGTTTGAAATCAGCAGTGCAAGTGATCCTGCCGGAGGGCGCGTCCGAGTGCCGGTACGGGTTCAGATGCTGGACCATGACCCTGGCCATGCTGCTGCGGAACTGCTCCTTGATGCGGCGCGCGGTCTCCTCGGGGTCCACCTGGGGTACGTTGACAGGCGACGGCTCCCGCGGCGGTGATGCCGGCGTCGCCACCTTCTCCGAGATCTCGTCGGAATCTGAATCCGACTCGGTGTCCGTGTCATCCAGTTCAACGAACTGTACAATTTTCGATGAGGTTATGTTAAGTTTAAGTAACAGCCTGTTACTATGCCCACTGCTGGGCTAAGGCCTCCTCTCTCCATTATTGGAGAGAAGGATTGGAGCTAAGACCTATCACGCTGCTCCAATGCGGATTGGTAGGTTACACATATCCCTAGCATACTCTAGAGATATGCAGGTTTCCTCACGATGTTCTCCTTCACCGAAAAGCGTGTGATAAATTGTAATTATCAATACATAAGTTTTAATAGAAAAAACTCATTGGTGCCTGCCCGGGGTTTGAACCTATGTCGTCGCTAGAGAGTCGCACGGTCTCACCGCTAGGCTATCACAGCTTTGTTAAGTTTACTCAGAAATTAAAGCGAAGTTTTCCTATCAAGATATTTGTAAAATTAAGGTAATTAAAAGTAATTTTAAATATTGATCGACCTTTTGATTTTTGAATTTATCAAAATTACAATGTTTCAAAAGGCGCGTTTCAACAAAATTTTTAATTAAACATTACGGATGGTTTTCTTATTAGTCCGCGTATTTTCGATTTATTAATATTAGTCCACTTTAATTAGTCTTTGTTCCAATGAATATAAAAAAGTAAATAGTCCAAATAGTCAGACAAAAACGATTATTAGTAATTGATTTTTTCGATTCCAGTTAATCGATTATTAATTAGAATATATATAGTATATTATGCGTATAGGTGCTGTATAATATTCTTATATACAGAATGGCCCGTTGGCGCAGTGGGTAGTAACCCTACCTTCAGCTCCGGGGGTCGCGGGTTGGATTCCCGCCGAAGGCCAACATTTTCTATATACAATTTGTTGGTTCTTCGAATCTGGGTGTATATTTGTATTTAAGTATGTATGTATGTATTTAAAATTATCTTCCGCTTCAACTGATGTACGTCCACTGCTGAACATAAGTCTCCTTAAGGGCCATATATATTTAAAATTATATATGTATATAACAAGTATTTAGTTACTTTGTGGACGGACGACAATTTGTGTAAGTGTCCCATATATTTATCATTATATATATTTATTATTCGTATAGTATCAAATCAAATCAAATCAAAATAATCTTTATTCAAATAAACCATTTCAGGCACTTTTGAATTGTCAAGCATCAATATGATTAATGAAGCTACAACTGGTTCGGAATGTTGCTCTTACCGAGAAGAACCAGCAAGAAACTCGGCGGCCAATCTTTTAAATATTTTCAAATATACATTATTAAACCGCTGTCTTGTATGAAGCTGAAAGGATTTTCAAATCCAGGCTTTCTTATCATCCAAATAATCTTCAATTTTGTAATATGCTTATCCTTGAGTCATCACAATGGGGCCTCCTATAAAATATATCACCTTGAGCTCTTTATGCGAGATCTCTTTCCCGCGCCGCTTGGCTGCAGACAACAGCTTCACTTTCTGCAGCAGCTTCTCGCGACGTCGACGCAGCTTCTCCTTGGTCTGCCGGTACCGTTTCACCTCCATCCTGCCCGCTAACTTGTCTTCCTCAGTCCGTGGCTAAAAAGAAATAAAGAAAGAAAGAAAATCTTTATTTCGACTGTGAACCGGCAATACGTCCTATCTCAATTTTAAGCAAAATCACTTTCTAAGGGCATCGGGTACTACTGCCCATCATTTACCGTATTAACATGTATTATCTACTAGAAAACTTGCAAATAAATAATCATATTTAAAGCCATCTGTTTTTTATTTCATAAAAATTATTGCGAATGTATTAATGATCACGTTTTTTTTTCTTCCTGAACAGTTGTCAAAAATAAGATAGGACAATTTGCCAGTTCACAGTCGATTTATAACTTACACACCATATACTGAAATAATACAAAAAAAAGCAAATTTATTTTTAAAGGCGTGGTGTGACGTCACAGAATGGGCTTTGGTTCGAAAATTCAAAAAATAAAGAAAGAAAGAAAATCTTTATTTATAACTTACACACCACATACTGAAATAATAATAAAAAAATATATTTTTAAAGGCGTGATGTGACGTCACAGAATGGGTAACCACTCGGCTTTCGTTGAAAACTCAAACACCGATTTTCAGTGGCCGCCATTTTATGACTCACGTACTCAGCAACAGACAACATACAGCTAAACAAAAAATGAGTTTTTTTTCTTACAAAAATATGTTAGAAAAAAAAAACTAAATTAATATACCTATATTATCTATACAGGTCAATCAAATCAATCAAATCAAAATAATCTTTATTCAAATAAACCATTTCAGGCACTTTTGAATCGTGAAGCATCAATATGATTAATGAAGCTACAACTGGTTCGGAATGTTGCTCTTACCGAGAAGAACCAGCAAGAAACTCGGCGGTCAATCTTTTAAATATTTTCAATAATACATTATTGAACCGCTGTCTTGTATGAAGCTGAAAGGATCCTCAAATCCAGGCTTTCTTATCAACCAAATAATCTTCAATTTTGTAATATGCTTTACGTATAAGCATATTTTTTACACTTGATTGGAATCTTTCTGTACACTGGTCTAGAATGGATTGAGGAATTTTATTATAGAAGCGAATAGCGAGACCAACAAATGAGTTGCTAACTCTGCTGAGTATATAATGACTTCCTGTTACTATCCCACTGTTTGATATAAACCTTCTCTCTCCTTTTCTGGAGACCACGCTGGTAATAAGCGGATTGGTAAGTTCTACATATCCGAAAAATTTTCTAGAGGTTTTAAAGTGAAGAATTTTTAGAGACAGGCTGGTTTCCTTAATCGAAAAGCATTTCGCAATATTCAAAGGACAAAGTTGACTGGCCCGTAGGTGCAGTCGATAGTGACCCTGCCTTCAGACGCCTTCGGGTCGCGAGTTCGGTTCCCGCCGAGGGTCAACATTTTTTATAAACAATTTGTTCGTTCTTCGAGCCTGGTTGTGTATTTGTATTTAAGTATGTATTTAAAATTATATATGTAGTATATTTGTCAGTTGTCCGTCACCCATGACACAAGTATTAAGTTATTTACTTAGGGGACGGACGACCGTGTGTGTATGTATCCCATATATTTATATTTATTTCTCCGACTCCGACTCAATACGTTAGAGCAACTTGAGATAATAAAAAATAACAATGGTCACTTAATTAACGAGCAAGTAAATGTATCTAATTCCGTTTTGCTACATGTGTTCGGAGGGGAGGGTATTGGTGGGAGTTGAACTATTTAAGACTGCTTGTATGGGTAGCGCGGCGCATTACGATTTTTGTCGTGGAGCCTATCCTCCTGATGATGCTTCGGTTTCGGGGCGAAACGATCGTCGAGATTGTGGTGGTGGGTGTGTGTGCTGCTTTTGTGTGCGTTGTTGCTGGTGAATTGCGCCTTGTGCGTGGCTTATCCTGCATGTATAAGGTGCCTAGGTTTTGCCTGCTTCATACACATTGGCTTTGCATGCATTCACTTAACCCGTGCGGATTATAGCAAAGTAGTTAGTTCTGTTATATTGCTTGTAATATGGAATTCCGCAAAGTAACGCCTGCTTCTATAAATCATTTATATTTATTTATTTATATTTATTTACTATACTACGCCTAAATACTAGTTTATTTATCTGCACAATTATGAAAGTAGATTTTTTAGGTACTCACGCTTATAGGTCTTTCGGAGACAAGGCCGGGTCGTCGCTTCCGTGGTTTGATATTGACCAGCGCGTGATCTGGTATAAGTCCATTGTGAGAATCTTCTTTTATTACTGTAACAAATCATAATACGCTTTATTCACACGTATTAAATAAATGTGAGAACTGCGAAAGCTACGCTATTTAAATTAATTACACTTTATTTATTTATTATTATATCTTATTATCTTATCATCATTCTCATGCCCTCATCCCTTTCTAAGTGGGGTCGGCACAACATGTTACAAACATGTTGTCACATGATTTGGCTACGTATTTTACGACCGGCCGCCTGCCTGACGTCAACTTACCTTAGTCGCCTACAACTCCTCGGTAAGAAATGAGGTGGTCTATTCTATGCAGCCGGATACCACATAGCACATATCTTATTATCTTATAAGTTATGATAATTTGCGTAAATTATATATAAAATCAGTTATTTAATTAAAAGGAGTGCTTTGGCGGTCGCACTATGATAATTTGTACCACGAACGCCATCGCCTTGCTTCGGCCACATTCTTAGTATCTATAACAGTTTTATAGTGATACTTTATACTTTCAAAGAATAATTCTTATCACTAGTTACATATAGTTATTAGTGTTTTGTACAGGAATGAAAAGTAGCTATATTCACGCATTCTTATCGTCTAAGTAATCCTCATTAGTATAGTAGGTTTTAAATAAATTTTTATCTTCCATTCTCATGTATCTTTCATCAATCCTACTCCTTTTACAAGGATAAAGTAAAAAAAGTAAAGTAGCGGCCTGTTACAATCCCATTGTTGGGAATAAGCCTCCTCTCTCCGTTTCTGGAGAGAAAGATTGAAGCTAAGACCTACCACGCTGCTCCAATGCGGATTGGTAGGTTACACATATCTCCAGAATTCTCTAGAGATATGCAGGTTTCCTCACGATGTTTCCCTTCACCGAAAAGCGTGTGATAAATTGCAATTATAAATTAGACACATGAGTTTTAATAGAAAAACTCACTGGTGCCTGCCCGGGTTTGAACTCGTGTTCCCCTCGAAAGAGTCGCACGGTCTCACCGCTGGGCTATCACAGCTCTTTTACAAGGATATCATAACAGAATTGCTTATTACCTTCATAAATGCCGTTGACTCCTTCAACCAGTTTTCCTTTCATCGGTCGGCCGATAACCGCAGACTCTACAGCAGTCATTGGTTCCACCTCTTCTTCTGAAGAACTCTCTTCTGTAAATAATTTAATATTGTTATTTCAAACCGTTTATAACCTTCAGTCACTCATCTATACTTATTATAAAACAAAGTCTCAAGCTGTCTGTCTGTATGTAATCGGTTTTCTCCAATTCTACTGAACGGATTTTTGTACGGTTTTCACCAAAAGATACTGCAATACTTCCGGGTGGTTTAGGTAAATAGTACATATCGGTATTATGTTAATTGTGTTGAAGAGATCGCGTAGTTGTAAAAAAACTTGCTTGCTGGGAGCTTTAGTCGCTTCCGCTGCGTAAACAAGCAGAGATTCGCTAAAGTAATGTACTAGAGAATTGTAGATCTATAAAATTACTACAAAAAGTACGTGATAGTATGTCTCTATGTCTTATGGTTAACTCACAATAACTATTTTTATGTTTAAAATTTGAAATGTAGAAAAAAATTGTGACACGCTGATTTCCACGCGGGCGAAGCCGCTGGCTATTTTCTTTCTTTCTACTTTAGAATAAAACATGAACCATGTTTTATTCTAAGAAACTAAAAAAACTTATAGTTCATAAAACATAAATATAATTTATATAAAATTGTCTAAATTTTCTTTAATCAAATTATTGTACTGATCATCGGTCTGTGTTGCAAAATATATAAAAAAAATAGGTAAAGCGATGGAATAAATAGCCATGAAATTAATTAATTCATTGCATTAAGTTTTGATGGATGATGTTAACAAATTGGTTATGCCGGTGTGTATAATCACTTTGTGATAGGGTGGTGCAGGCTCCTGTGATGTGTTGGATTGTCTCAGAATTTATAATTATTATTATTAATATTAGAATCAACTCATTCAAAAATCACCCGGAGATATAGGCGGTAGTTCGGGCGGGATCCATTGCGGCTGTCGCAGCTTCACGTGGTAGTAATACTGACGCCCTCTCTCGTCGACCGCGCTGCGCCACATCGATGGCAAGACGACCTCTTTGCCGTCATCCTCGACTTCTTCCAACTGCAATATTCCATAGAAGCAGGCGTTACTTTGTGGCATTCCATAATATAAAAGTTATGATAGAATTATTGTGCTATAGTATCACCTTAGGTAAGTTGACGTCTGGCAGGCGGCCGGTCGTAAAATACGTAGCCGAATCATGTGAAAATGTTGGTTCTCGGCGGGAATCGAACCCGCGACCCACGGAGCCGAAGACAGGGTTACTGCCAACTAAGCCAAGTCAGTATTGTCACATGATTTTACTATGTATTTTACGACCGGTCGCCTGCCTGACGTCAACATACCTTAGTCGCCTTTTACGACACCTCGGTAAAAAATGAGGGTGGTCTATTCTATGCAGCCGGATACCACACGGCATGCACACGGCTTGCACAGAACTCGCGTAGCTTTCCAAAATCTGTTTAAACATTACGTAGTTATATTTACCGATTGTGTGGTAGGAATAACTATAGCCTGCGGTTGAGTTAACGGTTGCGGTTGCGGTTGCAGCTGCGGTTGGTGGGGCACAGGGAACTGCAGCTGCTGTCCGAACATGAAACCACCCATACCGAACCCGCTCATACCCATCATGCTGCAAAAAACCCATTAAATGAATAATATACTAAATGATTAATACTAATATAGTCCAAGATTAATATGTGATTTTCAGGGTGTAATGTATGATAGTATGGCGGAAAATGTGTATCAAAAAAAAATCAAAAAATATTTATTCTCATCACAAATACATTATATAAATATTATACAGAATCTGGGACCCTCCTAGTAAGTTACTAGTATTTCTACTAGTACTTGTGACAGGGGGCCCCGCTCTTCCATAACATTTCATACATAATGAGAAATATAATTATAGCAAAATAATTTAGATTATTACTTTTGAAAATATAATTGTTAAGTTCGTGTATATGCCCAATCATGACTAACTTAGATAACGCAATTATCTGATACTAGCAAAGCCCCGCGGTTTCACCCGCGTCCATACAGATCTCGTGGTAGTGGAAAGTCTACGAAATCGGACTATAGATTTATTTTGTAGATTATTTAATTACAAAAAATGAGTATCATTAGTATTCTTGGAATAAGACTTAACTAACCAAGTGCAGGCCCTGCTATAACGGTAGGTTAGGTTTGTTATGGCATTATTTGATTTCGATTTACATTCTTAAATTCGTAAAATCTTTTGATTGGGATGTCGGATTTTAATAATTTAAAAAGTATTTTACAGGTATTGAAACAGTTATTCATAAAATATCATTTAATGGGATAAGGATTAATACAGAGATATGAATAAAATGGTTTGATAATTGTCGGCACTTTTACAAACTTTTACAATGTAAAAAAGTAGTTATATTGGTATAACTATAATAGACATATGGTATCGCGGACTTTTTTGTTGATATTGATACGTTCTATAATACTGTAGAACATTTTTTTGTTCTATCATCAATAGTTTCCGCAGCGCACGCGATCATAGATGTTTACGACTAAATTTTTACCAAGTTATTACAATTTTATTAGGGATTCCTATTTTTTTTGAAAATGACATGCCTATGACATGAATGACATAGCCTATGTTGCTCAGTGAAAAAGCAGCTTTCCAATGGTGAAAGAATTTTTGAAATCGGTCCAGTAGTTTTTGCGTGAAAACGTAACAAACATACATACAAACAAACAAACAAACAAACAAACAAACAAACATACAAACAAACATACAAATCTTTCCTCTTTATAATATTAATATAGACTATCGAGGCTAGCCAAGAACACCGTCAATGGTCGCTGTAGTACTGCATATAATTTTGTAAAGTACTGGTAAATAAGAGTGTACCTCTTTCTAATTCAGCAATTATACATATGGTATCGCGGACTTTTTGTGGATATTGTATATTATATGTTCTATAATAATGAAGAACATTTTTTTGTTCTATCCTCAATAGTTTCCGCAGCGATGAAAGGTGTTTACGATTGAATTTTTCACAACTTATTACAATTTTATTAGGGATACCTATTTTTTATGAATATGACATATACCCTATGTTGCTCAGTGAAGAAGCAGCTTTCCAATGGTGAAAATTTTTTTTAAAACGATCCAGTAGTTTTTGCGTGAAAACATTACAGACGTACACACATACAAACAAACATACAAATCTTTCCTCTTTATAATATTAGTATAGAAGTATAGACAATTACTTACTTGGGCTGCGGCATACAGAATGGCTGCTGTCCAGGAAACTGACAGTATCCTGATGAACTCTGGAAATCACCATTCGGGCCCAACCACTCTGCAGGCATATCCGGAGGCATCACTCCGGGCATCATTCCCGGTACTCCAGAAGGCACCATAGACACCATATTCGGGCCACCCATTAAATTGGTCGCACTGGCCATCATATTTGGTGCATTGGGCATCATGTTTGTGGGGTTGCCTATCATACTTGTTGATGGACCAATAATATTTGGATTACCCATAAGATTTGGTGTTCCACCCATCATACCCTGAGGAAACATCTGTAACAGAAGACTCCATTACTTAACACACAAAAAAGATATCGTTAAATAATTTTTTTTTTACTAAAAGTACTTTCTAGTTCTAGTTAAATATATATGAATTTTACAATAAAAGTAAAATATGGTAGGAATCTTTTAAGTATAAGTTGGTCTAATACTTATAAGTATTAGACCAACTTTGTGTGTGACAAAACTCCATTCCTTTTCTTGATAAGAGAGATTGTGCATGTCCAAAGATATCATAATAATCTACGTTTTTTGTATTATTCATTTATAGCCGTTAATATTGTCTTTTTTTATTGATGTTTTTTTCTTTCGTATTGACTATAGTTCTGGTTATATATAATTTTTTGTTTCTCATTATAAAAATAAATCTATAGTTATAAAAATAAACCTCTATTTCCCTTGGTCATCACGCGTGAATGTATGAAACAATTTGGTTCATCCTTTTTTGGTTTCATTATTGTCTACAGTTGTTGTTAAGGTTCTTATGAACTTTGAGCCCGATTATTGTTTTTATCAAACCATTCGTTTAAATATATCTAACAATTTTAACTTTTAAGATTTAAGAAATATATGTAATAAGAATAAAATTTACGGTACATATGATGCTGGAGTTTACTTTTAAGTGAATTGTTACACTTATGTACTTAGCAAGTAAGGATTTATATTATTAGTGTAAGCAATTTGTTAAACCTATATAAATAAATTAATAATTTACATATCCATCTGTCATCTTTCTTAATTCTAAATACATCTTTTGTCGTAAAGGTACTACCTGGAGCTAGTAAACATGTACTGCAGGTCTACCATGAACTCTTATTGCGACTCAATTGAAGACGTAAACGAAATTGTGTTGCTTTTTCATACCATGATGTCTTAAAGACGCACACTTTAATTCGTTGCCGAATGAGCGTTCGAAATTCGTCCTAAGGACATGTGAGTAAAAGAGACAGAGATATCTATAGTTCATATAACGTTATCCTTTTCACACATTACATTTGACATACATTTGACTGGCCCGTTGGCGCTGTGGGTAGTGACCCTGCCTTCAGCTCCGCGGGTCGCGGGTTCGATTCCCGCCGAGGGCCAACATTTTCTATAAACAAATTGTTGGTTCTTCGAGCCTGGGTGTGTATTTGTATTTAAGTATGTATTTAAACTTATATATGTAGTATATCTACCAGTTGTCCGTCACCCATAACACAAGTATTAAATTACTTACTTTAGGGACGGACGACCGTGTGTGTAAATGTCCAATATATTTATATTTATTTATTACGACCCCAATGCAATTCATTCTTGACGGTACGAAAAGAAAGCGGTTCGCGGTCGTCGTTTAAGTTTTAATCGAGTCGCAATAAGAGTTCATGGGAGGTCTGCTGGACTGAGCTACTACTACTACTACTACTACGTGTACTGGAGCGAATAAATAAATACCTGAGCAAAAGCTTCCGGAGGCCAGTGTGCAAAGTGCGGCGGCCATGGAGCCTGGGTTTGTTCCCGTTCCCTCTGCCGCCTGCTCTCATCTGCGGCGGCTGCTGCTTCTGCGAAGGCCCTTCGCCTTTCCTCCTTGCTCATCGGAGGCACTGCTGCTAACACGCGCTCATTAAGTCTAAAACAAAAAAAAGCAATAAATGACAACTGTTTTAATATATAGAAATAGGGCAATGCACACATTCACTACCACATTATCGACGATCGTGTCGCCCCGTAATATAAACGTAATCAGAAGATAGATCTCAAGCCAAAGCCCAAAAAGCTCTTTTTTTTTGTATAAAGTTTTCAGTGGAGTTTCATATTACAAAAAATATATATTTTATTTTGCTATAACTTGCCACTACAAAAAAATCTATGTAATGCGAAAAGAGCAGAGTGTACACATGTCCATAATTAATGAATGCAGTTTTTGTAAAAAAAAGAAAAAGAACATTGCATACAAACAAACTATACCATAAACACCACACTACACTAGTAGCAGTGCACACATTCACGATCACAATCTCAAAAATCTTTAACCCCGTATCTTAAGCATAATCAGGAGATAGACTCCTCGACGAAATTTGAATATCTTCTTGATTATTTTCTTGTTAAAAACCACAATTAACAGAATTTAAAAAAAATTGTTTGCTTACTTATATTTATGATCTTTCAATAAAAAAACTTACCTAATACTCCGCCTGGCATCCGGACTGCTCCTACGTTTCCTTCTATCTCTGTCATCTCTTTCCCTGTCCCTCTCTCGCTCCCGTTCTCGTTCTCTATATCTTTCTCTTTCCCTCTCACGTTCCCGCTCCCTCTCCCGTTCTCGCTCTCTCTCCCTGTCTCGCTGCTCGCGCTCGTCTCTCCGTTCTCGTTCGCGCTCGTCTCTCCGCTCGCGTTCGCGATCCCGATCTCGATCCCGATCGCGATCGCGATCCCTCGACCCGCTAGAGTCGGCCGCGCGTCTTTCTACATTAGCTTGACGTTCGTGTTCTTTCATTTGCTGGATTCGCTCTTTCTTTGGAATTTTGAACACCTCCTAAAATGAACGCCGCACTATATAACTCCTGTATGATTCGCTTGTACAGAGCAAGCTGGAGACTAGTTCTTGTATCTGGAACCCATACGAAAGCACCTATGCGCTGTTGCTCGAAAATGTGCAAAAAGCTTTTTTGAGATATAGCTTTTTTTAGATAAGCGTCTTCATGGATATTATCCTTATATGTATCCAACCAGATTCCTCCTGGGTCACTTAGGGTTTAATTCTCTGGTAACTCGACGAGCACATGAACAACTTATTACAGTTTGTAAAATTCTTACTAACAAGATTGACTGTATTGAGCTGCATAATAAGTTGTGCTGTATCTTTGTCCCAAAAGAATATGGCCGTTACCGCCGTATAAAATTCTTTGCGGTCCCTTTTTCTCGTACGATGTCCCGGGCTAAATCACATACCTTCCGAGGTATGGGTGATTTACTATCTGCCCTGAATGAGCTTTTAATGGAGTGGCCTCACTGCGATATATTTGCAGACCACTGGCTAAAGATTGTGTATTGTTGCCTACTTTTTAGTGAACGTTTTAATTGTACTATGTGCCTAAGTTAAGTTTTTATTCTATTTTTATTTTATTTTTTTATTCTCAATACTGGTTTTCATTTTATATCCTGTTTTGTTTATTTAGTTTCTTTTTTTTTGTTTTATTTAATGTGAATGTTAATTAGTGTTATTGGATTACCGTTCTAATTAATTTATATATAAATAAATAAATAAATAATCTTCCTTTTGATATCCAAAGGTTATCAAAAGGAAGTTAAAGAATACAGTTCGTATTGATTACGATTTCAATTAATTGAAATCGTAATCAATACGAACTGTAACTGTTTTTTTAAATTTGTATCTATAAAAATTTTTTTTATTCAATCGACAAAAAATAAAACTTTATATCATGCAATTTATTCAATAACATACTTTCTATTCTTTAAACAACTGAAAGGTTAAATTTTACACTGAGAATCATCTCCGCGGGTCGCGGATTCGATTTCCCTGGAGGGACCACATTTACTAAAAATACTACTATTTACCAGTTGTCTGTCACCCATAGCACAAGTATTAAATCATTCGGGGATGGATGACCGTGTGTTTCATTGTCCCATATATTTATTTATATGTATGTACATACCTGTACGTATATACCGTGGGAAGTTATTATTTATGGCTGTATATACCTTCAAGCTTGACCATCTTTCAAGCAGTTGATTGCATAGATCCTTTACTTTCTCTGAAATGGCAGCAGCCTCTTTTGTTTTTTCTAACGCCGCGGCTTCATCTTGTGGCGTTCTATTTGGAATTTCTATGGGCAAACCTGACGAAAACAAAAAAAATTGGTCCTGTAGTTACGTTATTACGTAAATACGAATCGCTAAACTGTGATAGCCCAGCGGTGAGACCGTTCGACTCTTTCCAGGGGAACACGAGTTCAAACCCGGGCAGGCATTGATGAGTTTTTCTATTAAAACTCATGTGTCTAATTGATAATTGCAATTTATCACACGCTTTTTGGTGAAGGAAAACATCGTGAGTAAACCTTCATATCTCTAGAGAATTCTGGAGATATGTGTAACCTACCAATCCGCATTGGAGCAGCGTGGTAGGTCCTAGCTCCAACCCTTCTCTCCAGAAACGGAGAGAGGAGGCCTATTCCCAGCAGTGGGATTGTAGCAGGCCGCTATTTTTAATCGCTAAAATACTTAAAATTAAAAACTATTGTATTTTTTTTTATTTTAATAATTTTGTAAATACTTAATACAATTACATACTAGATACATAATAATATAATATATAATATAATAATTACTAAATAAAAGTACTTAAATACAAATTTTTTTCATATGAATATATTTGTTCGCTGAAAGAAGGATAATGCCCAATTCATCGTTTATTAGGTTTTCGGATTGACCAACTTTCTCACAAACATGCTGAATGTTCTGAAACAATTCTGTATTACTAATCCATCAATTGAGGGCATAGACCTATTGATTGAACAGCAATCTAGAATCTATGCCTAATATTAACTAACATGTATATGTCGCACAGATTATTTATTTATTTTATTAACTATCTGTGCTGTTTCACCATGAAGGTTATATAAAAATTAAGAAGTCAACCTATAGATCAGATGAAGATAAGAAAAATTGTTTTTTTTATATTCTAGAACTCCGCAAGGAAACGCCTGTTGCGGCCTAATAATCATCTGTGGCCATACGGATGACATGCACCAATCGTGGGCATCTACGCGAAACGTCACATACGTCGTTATACGTTTTTTAAATCAATTGTCAAAATCTTATTCAAATTTTGTAACGCAACCTATGTACTCCTTGTAAATTGCAACCAACAATATAGTTCAACAGTATTCGCAAGGCCTTTTATTATCAAAACGAAGCCTTCCTATAAAGGCTTAACGCAAGCGCAAACATATTCTGATCCGGCTCGAAGGACGGAAGACGTAAATTTTAGTTTTACTCTTTGTTTCACCGTACAATCTCCTTTGTGTGTTCTCCATCTTACGTGACATTGGCAAAGTAATCTGTGACAATATGGCACTCCTAAAAGCTATTAATGGAAAATTGAATTGAATTGAAGTTTGTGTTAACAGCCTTAAACAGTAACTTTTAAAAAAAATCAATTACCAGTAGCCTCGTCAATGAACACAGGATCTGGAGCTGGAATATCATTAGCACTAAGCCATCGCTCCACAATAGTGAAGAATCGACTTTCTTGAACCATCGTCTTGTTGGTAATTGGCAGGCGATCAACAGTGAGGAGCATTTCAAGTCTGCAAAACAACATGGAAGAATAATTCATATGGAAAGATAAAAAACAGTGAATGTCTGCAACTTAGAGCACGTAGTTGGTAAATAACTGAGGGTATTTTAAATGATTTATAGAAGTAGGCGTTCCTTTGCGGAATTCCATATTACAGAAACTCCTCCTCCTCCTGCCCTTATCCCACTCTAAGTGGGGTCGGCACAACATGCTGCAAACATGTTGTCACATGATTTGGCTACGTATTTTACGTACCGGCCGCATGCTTTATTTTTTTTTTTGAAAGGAAAAAAAAGTTGTACTCTGTCCGTACATACCTAAAGGCAAGTGGTGCATCAGTACACCAGGGTGCCACCAGTCGGAGACCACGGTAGTCCAGGAACAGCCTTCGGCAAGGCAGATGGGCGTCTCGGAGCAATCTCAGCAACGCAGTCTGCGCACGCCGCGTCTTCGCACGCACGACGGTACGCGACAAACGTAGAGTGTGCGCTTGATTCTTGACGCCCGTGCGACTGAGCGCTTCTAGATCATCCTCGATCTGTTTTCAAATTAAAATTCAAAATATCTATACATATTATAAAACAAAGTCCACAAAACGTTACTGTCTGTACTGTTACTGTTTTGACTAATAGATCAAAACTCACTTAGGATGAGTTTTGATCTTTTAGTATATCTTTTTGTATTAACTATAAATAGTAGCCGGAGTCCACAAAAGCTTACTGTCTGTACAGTTACTGTTTTGACTAATAGATCAAAACTCACTTAGGATAAGTTTTGATCTTTTAGTATATCTTTTTGTATTAACTATAAATAGTAGCCGGAGTCCACAAAAGCTTACTGTCTGTACTGTTACTGTGGTGACTAATAGATCAAAACTCACTTAGAATGAGTTTTGATCTTTTACTATATCTTTTTGTACTAACTATAAATAGTAGCCCATCCTCAGACCATATTCAGTAGGTCTAAGTGCATAAAAAAATTTAAGTCAAGTCATACAGTAGGTTGATAGGTGGATACAAAATTTTATAAAAATCAGTTAAGCTGTTTCAGAGGAGTATAGTAACTAACATTGTGTCGTTACAATTTTATTACTATATTAATCTACTACTACACTTACAAGACTTTATGTTAGAATATTATATTTTAATAATCTAAATGTTCTGTATTTTTTTAAGTATGTTGTGTCGACCTACAGTGACTCACGAAAATAATCGGACACTTGAGGTATTTTCAAATAAATCGCTCAGTACAGCGGACACCTATGGAAGGATCGGGATGGTTTTTTTTCTAGCAATAAGATGTATATCCAAGTCAATAATAATATATATATTTCAAAATAAATTCATATCTGTTCGTTGTAAAAAAATTATTCCGGAATGGATGAAAAAGTAATTTTAAGGCGAAAACTCAACAAAGAATACTACCATCAAAATACGAAAGGAACAGTAAAACACATCGGAAGCAGTGTGATGGTTTGGAGCTGCATTTCCACCACAGGTGTTGGCAATTTAGTTTTTATGACACTATCATGGATAAAAATACCCTTCCATTCATTCCTTTATAATTTTTTACAACGGCAGATATGGATTTATTTTGAGATATGTATATTATTATTGACCGTGATAAATGTCTTATTACTAGAAATAAAAACCAACCCGATCCCTCCATAGGTGTCGCTGTATTGAGCGATTTGATTCGGACACTAAGTCCGAATCAAATCAAAATAATATTTATTCAAATAAACCATTTCCGGCACTTTTGAATCGTCAAGCATCAATATGATTAATGAAGCTACAACTGGTTCGGAATGTTGCTCTTACCGAGAAGAACCAGCAAGAAACTCGGCGGTCAATCTTTTAAATATTTTCAATTATACATTATTAAACCACTGTCTTGTATGAAGCTGAAAGGATTTTCAAATCCAGGCTTTCTTATCAACCAAATAATCTTCAATTTTGTAATATGCTTTACGTATAAGCATATTTTTTACACTTGATTGAAATCTTTCTGTATACTGGTCTAGAAATTTATGTGAGTCACTGAATAAATAAGGTAGCATTAGACCTTGCATATTTGTAATAATAATTAAGTTGACAATTACTGTATACTCTGTTGGCGGACCTATGGAATAAATAAATATAAATTGCTCACATCAGCATCCTGAACAAGATCGGGTGCTTTAGGCTTGTATTTCCTTTCCCTCTTGGGTTTACGCACTCGAGGTCTGTCAGTCTCCCCTCCACCGACTGCCTCTCGCGCCTCCTGAGATAATTCAGTAGTACCCAATTTGGACGTGGATACATCTTCTTCCTCCTGAGAATTATATTATGTAAGATAAATAAATATATCGACTGTGAACTGGCAAATTGTCCTATCTAATTTTTGACAACTTTTCAGGACGACGAAAAAACGTGATTATTAATAAATTCGGATTAATTTTTATGTAATGAAAAGCCAGTTGACTTGAAATATGTTTATTTATATACAAATTTTCTAGTAGATAATACATGTTGATACGGTAAATGATGGGCAGTAGTACCTAATGCCGTTAAAAAGTGATTTGCCTTAAAATTGAGATAGGACATATTGCCGGTTCACAGTCGATATGTCGCTTTGAACCAAAGGGATGTATCAACAAAATGCGATTTTTGTTTTGCATTTATATTTTTCTATTTATATCATTCTTTAAATATATCGTGTAAAATATGGGCGTAGCGAGGCACGGGCTTGCCCCCCCTTGCACTAAAAACTGTAACACTGACTCAAGAGTTCAGATACCTATGTTCAACATACTGAAATTTTATTTTATTTAAAGATTGACAAATGTTTTTTTTTAATCGTAAGGTGTTTGAAAAAAAGAGATGGAGATAAGGAGTACATCGTTTATGAAACGTTTTAGAGAGTAGAAAAAAAATTAGTGACTTAGAAACTTTGAATTTATAATTAAGGCTTATTAAAAAAAAATTAAGACATAATAGCATTTTTAACAAATGTTCCTTTAGCAATATTATTACCTCCTCGTCATATTCATCATCCGAATCAGGCTCAGCACCAATCCAGCCCCGACAATTTTCCGCGCCGCAATAACAGCGCTGGGCAACTTTGCTGTACCAAACAATATGTAGTTTTTATAATTAATAGGCTTTGGTTAACCGTGAGGCTAAAAGGCACTTCTTATCGAGATGTCGTAAAAGACGACTAAAGTAAATTGACCCGCCCTGTAATATCCGGCTGAGTATAATAGACCACCCTCACTTCTTATCGAGATGTCGTAAAAGACGACTAAGTTAAGTTGACCCGCCCTGTGGTATCCGGCTGAATAGAATAGACCACACTCACTTCTTATCGAAATGTCGTAAAAGACGACTAAGGTAAATTGACCCACCGTGTGGTATCCTGTTGAGTAGAATAGACCACCCTCACTTCTTATCGAGATGTCGTAAAAGACGACTAAGGTAAGTTGACCCACCGTGTGGTATCCTGTTGAGTAGAATAGACGACCCTCATTTGATACCGAGTTATCATAAAAGGCGACTTAGGTAAGATGACCCGCCGTGTGTATCCGGCTGAGTAGAATATGTCGCCCTCATTCCTTACCGAGTTGTCATAAAAGGCGACTTAGGTAAGTTGACCCGCCGTGTGTATCCGGCTGAGTAGAATAGACGACCCTCATTTCATACCGAGGTGTCGTAAAAGGCGACTAAGGTAAGTTGACCCACCATGTGGTATCCGGTTGAGTAGAATAGACGAAACCCTCTTGCAAGATCCAAGTGCAACTATATCCACACATCCTTATCATCCAAGTAATCTTCAACAGGATAGTAGTGTTTTTAAAATTATAGAATCTTATACTAAAATTCCGAAATCAGTCTTATTACAGCGTGACTTATTTTATGAACGGCCCCTTAGTTACATTTTGTCTTATTCGTCATTTTCATTTATATAAATTAAATTGTACACAGACATAACTTACCCAAATCGTTGGAACTGGTAGTCGAATGTGATCTCCTCTCCCACAGGAATGTCTCTTTTACTGAAGAATCCTATTCTAAGCTCTCCGTTCACGGTCCACTTTTGCGTTTCGGCGTTAGGCTCGCAGGAATGATTGATGAACCGCGATATATTTCCCTTGACTGTGGCGTCGATCACGGTATCACCTTTCAACGACATGAAATAATGGTGCAGGTTGTTGTCATCCGAGTAGGCTTGCGCGCGTTTGTAAAACTGTTCGTAATCTAACACTTCGCCAACGTATTCCATTAAAAAATCGCCTCTGCAAAAAAAATTATGAGACATACTTTAACCGCTTTAATAAACACGAGTCTAAAAAAGCCTTTAACACAATTTAATGTCCCTACTGTCGAGGAGTTCCCTTCTCTGGAGCAGGATCAGGTTATGCTTATCATAAACACCAGTGGACCATTATGTAAATTTCACCTCAAATTTAACTTGCAAGATTCAACCTTCACATACATACATGGCAAGTTAAATAAAAGCTTATTAAAATAATAAGCTAAAAATAATTTTAATAATTTAAGATTATTAAAATAATTTTTAATAATTCTCTTGTATTATTGATCGCAACATAATGTCTAATTCTATTAAACTATCCTTTGAATATCTCAATATCTAGAATGAAATCGATCTGAAGGACAAAAAAGAACTTCGGCATTTATAATATTGGTATGGATATTATTGATTATAAACATGTCAACTATTCAGAACCTACAACACATTCAGAAGGTTATGAAATAAACTAAATTCACTTAAAAGATGTCAATCGCCAATTAGAAACACTGTTTAATTGCAATCAAAGACATTATAATATACTAGGTCATATGCCAATACAGTATTGACAGACATAAACAGTCATAACACTCTGTCGGCTACAGGCAGTCGATCCTTGTTTTAAAGTCTGAATAAACTACCATATTTTACAAGCATGTTTCAGTCTGCCCTTGGGAATATTTTACAATGTAAATTTAACATGTTCACACCTTGAATCAATCAAACAAAAAATATTTGTATCAATCAAATGTGATATAAAAATTGAATGTAAAATTATAGGACTGTGGCAAATAATTAAATGAACATTCGCCATTGGCTTCCTTTTTAATATTAAAATAATTATATGGATAAGCTGCATATAATAAACTAATTAAAAAAAATTGAAACTTTAAACATAAATTTGAACTTATACTCCATAGGTTTAGGTACTGAACTAAATGTAAACAAAAAAACTCAGAGGTGGCAAACATTTTATTACAATAATATGATCTATAAATATATAAATTGAAATAAAACTGCACATGTGAAAATAAGTTCTTTTAATGAAATATTTCTTTTATAAAATTTAATATTTATGATTTTAGTACCATAAGCATAAACATTTAATTTTATAAAATATATTCATCAGATGCAGATTAAAACCAATTAAAGTATTAATATGCAATTCTAGCAAAAGTACTTGTATAAGATTGTCTGATGTAACACAATATCAATCTATACTAATATTATAAAGAGGAAAGATTTGTATGTTTGTTTGTATGTATGTTTGTTACGTTTTCACGCAAAAACTACTGGACCGATTTCAAAAATTCTTTCACCATTGGAAAGCTGCTTTTTCACTGAGCAACATAGGCTATATGTCATTTTCAAAAAAAATAGGGATCCCTAATAAAATTGTAATAACTTGGTAAAATTTAGTCGTAAACATCTATCATCGCGTGCGCTGCGGAAACTATTGATGATAGAACAAAAAAATGTTTTACAGTATTATAGAACGTATCAATATCAACAAAAAAGTCCGCGATACATATGTCTAACTATTATAGTTATGCCAATATAACTACTTTTTTACATTGTAAAAGTTGGTAAAAATGCCGACAATAATCAAACCATTTTATTCATATCTCTGTATTAATCCTTATCCCATTAAATGATATTTTATGAATAACTGTTTCAGTACCTGTAAAATACTTTTTAAATTATTAAAATCCGACATCCCAATCAAAAGATTTTACGAATTTAAGAATGTAAATCGAAATCAAATAATGCCATAACAAACCTAACCTACCGTTATAGCAGGGCCTGCACTTGGTGAGTTAAGTCTTATTCCAAGAATACTAATGATACCCATTTTTTATAATTAAATAATCTACAAAATAAATCTATAGTCCGATTTCGTAGACTTTCCACTACCACGAGATCTGTATGGACGCGGATGAAACCGCGGGGCTTTGCTAGTATTTTATAAAGTCATTCTGTAATGTATAATACTATATAATAGTAATTGAATATATTCCATCATTTTCTAGAAAAGGTTTTAAATACCTGTGTGTTTGTCATGTCACATGTCAAAGATTCTTAAAATAGACATTTCAATATTAATCACATTAAATAACATTTGTATTTATTTGTTTCAAAGTTTTTTAAGTTATTGATAGCAATCATGCCATAATAAAATGATGCAAATACAGTCGATAATTTTAAATGCTTGACAAAAATAAATAAGAATAATATTAGATAATGTAATATTTTGTAATCTGCCTGACTAAAAAAACCTTTTTTTTTACATGTTTACCTTTAGTTAAGTAACTAAACCTATTGAGTAGAAATATATCAAAAATAAGACAGTAATACATCAGTAAGTAGTAGCTGTTCTATATCAATCATATTCATGATAATAAATACATATACTGCTTATCAGTTAAATGAAAAAAGAAAAATATATATACCATAAAATACAACTTACGTTGTTATGTCTGAACCGGCCTCCACACCACATCCTTTCTTGTCAGCATAAAACACTTTAAGATGGCCATTCTCTCTTTTTTGAAATCTTCTATTTGTACATCTATCACCAACTGGACATCTTGAATTACTGCAAATCATTAAGATAAGTATAAGAAATGACCTTTCTGAGCAACTTGCATAGCTTGCATGCATAATTTCCATAAGACATTAGACACTTCCAGAATATATAAAGCTTAGTTTAATACTAATTCAGGTAAATACTTAAAAGGAACATTATTCCTGGAAATTTAAATATAATCCTCTCTCATTATAAAGAATTAGATATCAGTTAAGTTAGTTTAAACTTTAAATTATTAATGATAAAAAAAAGAATGTTTGACAAGTTTTTCTGTTGTATATTTTTTTTATATGTAATTATTATATGATATAACACTTAAAGTGCCAAGTGCATTTAACACAAAAAATAATCATGATTTTAAAGAAACCTTACCTATAAAATACTAATGTGATTATAAAAATGGATTGAAATATAGGCAAAAAGATACTAGTGTTAATGGTTACATTTATATGGTGTGATGAATTTTTGATATGTGGCAAAAAAGAGCTTTATTAGGATTAATATCTTACCACTCAATCATCAGCAATCTATTTAAGCAGTCTTCTCCACAAGCAAGTTCACCACGATCTAGTTCCTCCTTGGTCATAAAACAGTCACATATCATCTTTTTGGTCTCCTTGCTTATCATCCGATCACACAAGTACTCATTTTCTTCTAAATGTTCATACTGGCTCATTCTTTCTTCAATTATCTTATCATATGCCTCTTTAGTTAGAGGTGTATCAGGTTTCTCATATTCAGATACCTTCTGCTCCTCTTCTAAAGGTGGTAATTTTGATGGTAAACTAGGGCTTGCTAAAGGAGAGTTTAATGGCGAATTTGTCCCCATTTCCAACTCACTGGATCTTCTCCACCGAGACTTTACCTTAACAGGCATTTCTGATGGAACAGGAAATGGCAGTGTAATAGAAGTATTGTTCTGTGAGCCATCACAAGATTTTTCCTGGCTATCAGAGCCCAATTCCTCTAACTTTAATTTAGTCTGAGTAATCAAAGCTTTCTTTAATGGTGTTTTCACTAAACCAAATCCTTTTGTCTTCTGTTTCATTGTACTTATAGTCTTTATTCTATTTGATCTACGAACACCAGTAGGTGAGGACTCAGCTGAATCATTAGAATTATTCTGATTCTGTTCTGTTACTCTTGATGAATTGCTGTCATCAGATAAAGTAGAACTAGGTGTTAGACTTGGGTCTGGTCTTAATAATGTTTCATTACAGTTTTGTAGGTCTGGAGTGTTACATGGTGGAGTACTAAGGTCAATAATCTCTGGACACTCCATAGGAGAATTGGAATTTGATTCATTTTGTAGTAGATTTAGTTTAGCAAAATCATTTTGAAAATCAGCATCTTTGGACTGTTCTCCCTTTGCATTGACTTCTTGTGATAAGTGATTTGGACTCTCAATGTTAATATTATAATAAAGCTCTTGATTGTCATCTTCAACAATTTGAACTATAGTTATAACTTCATCATCATCACCATATTGCAAATGTTCCTCGACTGTCATCTCACAGTTCTTCTCATTAATGGGATCTGCTATATTTCTATCATCATGTAAGTTTTCCAGGTTTTGTACAGTATTATTTATTTTATCACTACTGTTTAAGGGTTCTATACTCACTCTAACCAGCTTATCTATACTATTAAATTTCTGGTTTTGAACATCATTGTTCTCCAATTCATTTTGTATTTGATTCATTGGTGCTGGAGAGATTTCTCTAGAGTTTACTTCTAATGAGTTTGTTGGTAGATTAAGAGGACTAGAGCAAGCACCGCTATTTGTATCAGAGTTATTATCCAATGCTGTATTGGAATCAGATTCTGAACTCCCGCTTGGATCAAGCACTCTTATTTCTACACTACTGTTAGTTTCACTGTCACTAACAACTTCGTATCTTTTGAGTCCTTCATTGTTGCTAAGCAAACATCTGTATTTACCAAACTTTTTATGCAATGCTACGACAGGCCTTAGATTTAATTGAGCGGATTGTTCTCTATTTAAATCTGAAGCAGTAAGACACTGACTTGTAGTAGGGATTTCATTCTCGGTTTCAGCTGGCGTTTTATATTCGGTAGATGTTTCAGGAATCGGTTCTATAGAAGCAGACGTTTCACCTTCAACTGGCTTAGCTTCCTCAGATAGTTTCCCGCGTCGTGCAGACCGTCGTGAAGGAACTTTGGTCGATGGCTTCCTTTTCTTTGCCATTGTTGGCAAACAAACTAAAAATATATAATATTATTATGACAACAATTTAAGAAACATGCTTCATAACTTAAACAGCGACCTCTTTCATCGTTACTAGTTTGTCAATGCCATATTGCGATGCATGCAAAATCCATGTTTTATAACACTTTACAACTATTTAAAATATCATTAATTTTTGCAAACATATATTTTTATTTAAAAAAAATCACATAGCGTAACCACCGGTGCAATGCTCCTAAAAAACAAAGTATTATTAACATAACTACAAACCATTCCTGTCTTATATATTGAATAATAGTCATGTAAATCTAAAGGTGAATTCGTATAAAATTTACTATAGTAATACACAAATCAATTTAACACAGCTCAATTATTATTTCATTATAAATATATTCATCACTTTTTTATTGGGCATCCATCATTAAAAATTATTGCCATTGACACTTGTCAGTGGTACTGAGATTATTAATATAATTTTGTTTTTTGTCTGCGGTTACTTCGATAGAGCTCTACAACTTCAATAATACAAAAAGTACAACTCTATCAATTCAACTCATTTACGACTAGGCTTTTTTATCATTCACGTGAATTGTTGGAGACTGAATATAGCTATGACATAGATTGCTTACCAGTGTTAATTATTTGAGACGATCAAAATATGATAACAACTATTTTCAAATTTAACTAAAAGTAAAATAAAAGTGGACATAGATAAACATAAATATGAAAATCGTACCTACTACGAAAAAATCAGTTAACAAATATTGATATACGCAATGATAAGCTATATAATTTAGAATTTACAGGCCTCAATCATTAGAAACATTTAAAAACATATTAAATCATCAAATATTTGAAGTATCTCGTACAATTGTCCAATGTATTACTTTAATTGAATATTGACTTTTATACATTTTTTGTGTTTCTTGACCTTTAAACCAATTTTTAATTTACTAATTGATATCACCATGTTATCTATAACGTATCTATTTCCTTGTTTCACATAAAGTATAACTTGGTTATTCATAACAAGGCAACCCGCCACCACTTTCATTATGTATACTGTAATCTTTGGCCACCACGAGTGTTACCCCTCGTTCGTAAAGATTACGTCGCGTTAAAATTCAGCGTACGCCCCGTTGGCACGGGCGTAAAATTACGTAGCGTTGAAATTCAGCGTAGGCGTAGTGGGTAGTGACCCTGCTTTCTTCTCCGCGGGTCGCGGGCTCGATTCCCGCCGAGAGCCAACATTGTCTATAAAACTTAAATTTGTTGATTCGTTAAGCCTGGGTGTATTTAAGTATGTATTTAAAATTACATATTAGTATATTTACCAGTTTTATTCACCCATAACACAAGTATTAAGTTACTTATTTTGAGGATGTACGACTGTGTGTGTAAGTTTTCTTTATATTTATTTATATTATCATATATTTATTTATATGTTTAATTTTTTTTACCAATAAGGTTATTTTCTTTTTTTTCAATTTACAGTTTAACCACTGTTTGTCATTTTTAACTCATGCTGAGTTAGCCTATAAGTGAGATATACGGGTTAGTAATACTAAGATAATTGTGTCTATACATTATATTGTAAACTATATATTGCGTTGACTTCCTATTAAAAAAAATAAATGTAAAAGATAAATAAAATAGAATAAGATCATTTGATAATTTTATGGAAATATTGGTCCCAGGATAAAACATTTCAAGCCTACTAATATGCGTTTAGCAAAAATAAAATGTACGACTGACTTTAGTCCTAAAGTAAGGACAATAATAACGAAATTAATAAATGATCGTGCTTTGCTCTACTGGGACCGATCCATTATTACTGACAGGTATGTTGTTGCCAATAAACCTGATATAGTTTTAGTGGATCGGTCAGCGCATCGGGCAATTATTGTTGATATCACTGTCCCGCATGGCGATAATCTCATATGAGCAGAAAAAGAAAAATTAACAAAATATTTAGATTTAGCTCATGAGATGACCGCCATGTGGGATATTGATTCAACAATAATTGTTCCAATTGTTGTATCGGTTAATGGTCTTATCGCGAAGAGCCTCGACCAACATCTCAAGAGGCTCACGCTTAGTTGCTGGATCAAGCGCAGGATACAGAAGGCAGTGTTGCTTGAGACGGCACGCATAGTGAGGAGGTTCCTCACTCTGTAGCCCTAACCACCGGGAGCTTGGGTCCTCTCTCCGCTCTTCGTGGATGGCAATTTTTTTATATTTTTTAATTGTTTTTTTGTTGTAGAAAATATTTAAAAATGTAAATCAATTTGTATATAAATAAACGAGTGAAATACGAAATTACAAAGCACTTTTTACTTTTCATAATTTTATTTCAGTATTCTGGAAAATGTTTCGCATATAGATGCGCACGAGAATCCACTTCTATAATAATAACTTCTGGATCGATAAACGACATCGTACTATGCACTCTCAGGCAAAAATTAAATAACACGTCAGACCGTCGAGGGAGCTCGCGACGGACTGAAAGCAACGCTCGCGATTTTTTCGCGTTCGTACGAATACGAATAAGAAGTTTCATATGTCCTATTCGAGTGACGCCCATTTCTACCGCCTTAAAATGGAACACTGCGGTATAAAAATACGTCGCGTTTTAAATGCGCTGTCGTGTGAACAGATACCTGGATATCCATTTGTTTCATTTTTTACGATTGTCCGAAAGAGCCCAAAAAAATAATTTGCGTTAAAATTCCACAATAGACGTTATAAGAAGTTTCGTATGGTATATTCAGCTTAACGCCCTCGCCCTAAGGACTAAAATGGAACACTGCACAATAAAGTACGTCGCGATTTAAATACGCTGTCGTGTGAACAGATACCTGGATACCCATTTGTTTCAATTCGGCGTAATTTTTACGCGCGATAAAATTCATCTCGTGCCAACGAGGGGTTAGAACACAATAATATTACTTGAGTGTGATCGTAGACTACTATATCAAAATTTTTACTAATTACTCTGTGGTAGTCTGTAAAAGTCTATGGCATCATAGGTCTAACTCTATGGTAAAAGTAGTCTAAAAAGTTAGTTTTATAGTTTTACAGTTCTATTAGAAATTATTATTTGTAAAATATCAGTGTTTAAATTATTAAATACTTGAAAGGTCATTTTATTTTACAATGACAAATGATACGCCTGAAGTAAGTTAACTTAAAAGTTTGTGAATATGTTTACTTTATAGCAAAATGTGAGTTTTAGAGACACGTCATACTTGCCGAGTTGCTGCTTGGTGTTATTTTTTTATTAAGGCTTTTATTGAATTAAAGGTCCTAAATAACATCAGGAAAATAAGCAAAATGATGATTTTTTTATGATTAAAAATACATTAAAAGAAATGAATTATAAAGTTATTAATATTAAGTTATTAAGATTGAACCAAATGTATGCTTTATAATTAGAGGACCACAGCACGCGCTGCTGATATTCAGACTGTTTTCTACATCCCTTTCTAATATTATGGCGCTCGTTATTTTTAATTATATTCATTTATAGAATTAGGCGTTACTTTGCGGAAATCCATAATAAAAAGTAATAATAAAATTATTTTGCTATAAATTGCGATAAATACGCTCTATCTCCGATTATAGCAAAATAATATTGTCTAAGATATTCATTTAAATTATACGTTATAAAGGATCAAGAGGTTAAAGCACGAAATATTAATTGTGATTTAACTAGGTTTATAAGTATTATTGCTGTTTCAGTCTGTGAATTGTAGAATATTTTCATTCTACAAAAAGAAAATACAGACAAACAGATTTGACAGCACTTTCAATACAAGCTCCTACGTCATTTTGTCTTAAATTTTTATTATTCATTGTCATATTTCAAATACTTTATATAAAATCTTAAAAATTAAATATAACATTGCTTTAAATTCTGCGCTCAGTTGAAACCATATAAAAATCTGTTTATTACATATTGTGAACATATAGATAATAATAATATATGTAATATTGCCCTATCTGGAGAATAATCCATGTATAAGCACAGAATATGTAATCTATGTATGTTTCTTTTTTTAATATGTATTGATAATATTTTCTATATTTTCAGGTAGTTAAAATTAATAAATGGGATGGTGCTGCAGCTAAGAATGCCATTGATGATGCTATTAGAGAGGTGTGGTATTTAATTATTTTATTTTCTTATAACTTTAGTGTTTAAAATTTACCAGATATTATGAATATCTGGTAAATCTAACTATAATTTTTTGATCTCAGTTAGCTTTATTAAGTTTATATAGTTTTATTTCTGTTCTACAAGCTGTAGAAAAAAATACTGCTATAAATATTAGAAAATAGATAGCTCATCTCAGTCTGCAAACTCTCTGTCTGTGAAGTACTATTACAGGCTATTCAGCAAGCTACTAAAGCCCAGTTTATCATGGGATATGTAGATGCAAGTAATAGAATAAGATGTAGAGAGAAATATATCTAGTTCAAGAGCAAACACTGCTGAAATTAAGCAGCAAATAGATAACATGGTTATTACCTTTAACCCAGTATTTGGACTCTGCCAGTTTGATTAAATTTAGTTCCACTCAAACAAAGGCATATTATATCACCTTAATAAATATTGTTAAATTTTTTGTTCTTAATTCAAGAACAAAAATTATCACATTCTTTTCTTTTTGGAAGTCATAAAATATAAATACATTTTAATTTTTATATTTTAAGCTTACATCAAGTACTTTATGATTGTTGTAACTTTTCATTATTTTATAATATTTCAATTATGTAATAATTACAAACCTGAATGATGGTTCAAGTTACAGAATGAACCAGAATATTTACTTACTGTGTTTGTAGAAATCCTGTTTTATCTTTTTTCAGGTGTTTACTGGGGAACTTAAATGCAAGGAAAGTTTTGCTTTGATCGATGGACGTCTATTTCTTTGCGCCCTGGCAGTTGGTGTTGCACTTTATGCCTTACTTTGGGACTACCTTTACCCATTCCCACAATCAAGGTAAGTTTGTATATTTTTATTATTAACAATGTGTAGGTACAATATATGTGTAATTGATATGTGTCTACTACTTATTGTTCAGGTGCTTTGGTATAGTACGGAATTAAATATATCCGCCAACAACTTTGTTTTCCTTTAACCAACCATACAGAACATAATGTTTTTCTTATGGTTTTCATGGTAAGCCTGCAACCTCTCTGTCTGTGAAGTACTATTACAGGGCTATTCAGCAAGCTACTAAAGCCCAGCTTATCAAGGGATATGTAGATGCAAGTAGAGATCTTTCATTCTAAAAGTGCACGCCCCTCCACCAAATTACATTATTTCAATGTGTGAGAGAAAATATTGACTGTACTATTTTATGTGTGTGCACGCAGCAATTTCAAAGTTGACTCGACTCATTCGCGCACTTAAAGGTCAACTAAATGCTCAACTGGTATAAGTCAAGCATTTATATGGCGGAGAATGCACACTTTGTATGAGACTGAACTTTTTATTAATATTTTCTTTCTAGGCAACATTTTTTAGTATAAGATAAGTAATTAAAACCATGAAATGTTATATTGAAACATAACGGCAAATTTCACTGTAGTGCTACTAGATGGTTTATTATCTCGATTTCTATTCTATAACTTTCCTCATGCACAGAATCAAATTATTGAGTGAAGGCATTAATTATTTATAAGCTCTCAGTCACTCGTACTAACTGCCGATATTTATTTTGTCCTGTTAAATTAAGTATAATTTTAGCGGCATCTTTTACAGTAGCCGCGCGCGTTGTCCGAAACGTGAGCGCTTAAATTGAAAAAAAATTAGCACGAAATAATTAGACTATCTTACTACAACATATATATTTTAATGTAGCATTAATAGACTACATATTATTCAATAAAGATAACCTTATAATCTAAGTGTAATATTGAAATGTATTTGGCAAGACACTTCAATAATAGGGTTAAGTATTAAATGTTACTACACCATCACCATAAATTTAATTATTATTTATATTTTATAATAATTTTAATGTTAGTGACTTACTTTGTACATATATTATTTCAAATATTTAATATATGTAATTTAAAGTATGAAAGTAATTTGAATGAGCTACTGGACTGGACATTTTTAGATATTTTTAATATGTTGTTCACAAATTTTTCTTTTCTTGCAGACTGGTACTAATTATCTGCGTATCTTCGTACTTCATATTAATGAGTATCTTGACGTTGTACACAACATTCAAAGAAAAGGGCATATTTGTTGTGGCTCGTGAAAAGTCAGGGAACAACAATAGAGTTTGGGAAGCAAGTTCATATGTCAAAAAGTAAGTATAAATAAATAAATAAATAAATATATGGGACACTTACACACACGGTCGTCCGTCCCCAAAGTAAGTAACTTAATACTTGTGTTATGGGTGACGTACAACTGGTAGATATACTACATATATAAGTTTAAATACATACTTAAATACAAATACACACCCAGGCTCGAAGAACCAACAATTTGTTTATAGAAAATGTTGGCCCTCGGCGGGAATCGAACCCGCGACCCGCAGAGCTGAAAGCAGGGTCACTACCCACAGTGCCAACGGGCCAGTCAAAGTTGCAATAAAGATGTCACTTTAGAGAAAATTAGTTGCATGATCTACATTACAACAATCTATAAAATCTTGCTCTAGTATGTGTGTTAGTCTAAGGGATTTTGAATATCGTCCAAACGTCTAGGCTATAGCTGTGTCTCGTATGTCGGTGTATAGTATAGTTTTTGTGCAACCATGCAATTTAAAAAATTAAAGAAACTTAATTCATAGGTTTCGGGAACAATTCTTATTTATTTATTTATGTACCAAAATTAAAATATATAAGAAAATACAGGTAAAGAAAACAAGTACAAAGGATTACTTATCTCTATAAGAGATCTCTGCCAGCGACCCTTGGTGGTTTGAAAGTAAGTGAGAATGTAGTATAGGTACATTAATAGTAAAAGATAAATTATTAAAAACACAATAAAACAATTATAAATTAAAATTGGATAAACTTACTTTCTTATAATCATAAAATAGAATACATATATATAATACAAGATAATACACTAATACTAATACAAAATATAATAAACCTACATAGATATAAGTTATGACAGCGAGGGAAGGTAATGTTGCTTTAGCCTTAGTTTGAAAATGTGCAAAGAAGGAGAGTCTTTAAAGATGCTATCTGGTAAAGTGTTCCAAAGATGGGATGCAAGGACTGTAAAAGACTTAGAGAAAAACATAGTTTTATAAGAAGGCACTGCCAATGATTTAACTGCCACGCAAAAGCGTGCAGGTCTTACACGAGACATACACATTCTTTTATTTTATTAAATCTGGCACCGAAATCTATTGCATTTAAATGGCCCGGAGTTAAAGGCTTAATCTCGTGGCGAGTCGATTTTCAAATTGTCTCTCCAACAATCAAATTGCCACCCTGTGGGTGTGGGGCCTCATGTTAGAAAACACTGGTCCCAAGGCTTTCCCTGTTAGTCTATCGCTGCTTAAACCTGTAAACTATTGCATCAGGCGGGCGGTAGCGTCGTCGCATATCGTATTTGCATATTTCTTACAAATTTAAGAACTTTACATTACTTTTACGCCGAGGACCAACATTTTCTACAACCAATTTGTTGGTTCTCCAAGCCTGGGTGTGTATTTTCATTTAAGTATGTGTTTAAAATTATATATGTACTATATCTACCAGTTGTCTGTCGCCCATAACACAAGTATTTACTTTGGGGACGAACGACCGTGCGTGTAAGTGTCCCATATATTTATTTATTTATTACTTCTGTACTATTGCATTCTATAAACTTGAAAGTAATGCCTACTTAAATTACCTTCTGATTCCTGACCAAAAATTTTTTGTTCAGACACGATGACAAGTACAACTTAGTACTCGTGATGCGTGACTCCAACGGCAAGACCCGAGAAGTGTCCATCAACAAGTCTTTCGGAAACTTTATTGACACCAACGGCACAGTCGTCCAAAGTGTCATCATCAGTGAGATCACTAAATTGTACAACTCACTTTCATCTGAGAAGAAGGAGAAGTGATTGTTTTGTGTTACGTGCACAGTGTTGTTTTAATCTCAATAAATTATATAACATTATTAATTGTTTTTTTAAACCTATTTGCCGCGCCTCTGTAACCTTGAAACGTTTTCGGACTTATTTTTTCGACCGCCCATTACTTAATATGGAGATAAATATTGTATAACACAACTACTGCCCTTTTTATTTTTTCAATACTTATCACTTTAATTAGGTTTTCGTAGGTTTACGTAAGATTATGAATTCGTTAATTGACAAATTGGTTAAAGCATTTCCGTACTAACGATCGGCAAATGCCGATGAAACCATCATATTATCAATCAATCCGAGTAAATTGTTTAGCTCAAATAAAAATTATCGTGTGATACATTGTATAGTAAACCATATGCCATAGTTCACTGAAGAAGTAATTAAGAAATCTAAAGAAGCGGAAAGAAATAAAATGTTTTTAACATATACAGCTACATTGCGTCTCCACTGAAGAAGAACTGAAGAAATTCTATATCTGGTGGCACTTCCTGAAAGAAATCTATTGAAACTAACTCATTTGTGAATTCTTTTATAATGATACGGAATCATTTTTGAAAAAATCGCTGAATGGTAATAAAAATAGGATCTCTAGAAATGTTGTGGTCAAATTTCGCTCCCAGACTGTGTAAAAGCCTGAAATAAGAAATGCGATGATCCTATATGTATCTTGTGATTTTAAGGATCTCGCCGGATTATTTATTTATGTTTTCCTTACAACCATCCGTAAAAATTCAAATTGTTGTTCTAAATGAATTAAATCATTTGTTATGAAGAAAAAAGTTTTTGCATATAGTAAATTTCTTTGTAACTTGTGAATAACAAAATTCCGTGGAATCTAGAGCTACTGAAGCTCTACCTTCTTATCAGTTCGGAAAGGTTACTATTCTTTTCAGATATGATCTTGTCTCATTAAAGGTTCAACCGGAAAATACCGCATTACCACATTTTTACATTAGGTTTAGAGATTCGTGCCGATTTCTCTGTTATGGAATCTGCTAATTCCGTAAATCAAAATAAGTAGGAAAACTTCTCTTTTGTTGCTCTACATCTCTACATTTTAAGATTTATACATTGGTTTCGTCTACGCACACTAGAGGGCAGCAGTACAAAGTGAAGTTAACCATGCATGTTGTGCTGAGTATTGATTGACTTCACAGCGCTCTACGGGCATCTCATGGCAGCTCAAAATCGAATTAAAGTCTAGCCATAGATAATACATGAATTAAAATAGTCCGTAGTTAGTCCCTTCTCCGTGAGTGGGTTGGGTATGGTGAGGCATTGTTATGCCTTGCCGCGCGATTTATTACGACTTCCTTAGTTAGAATACATATATCAGTGTTGTAATTTAAACTTTTGTAACATAAAAGTGATGTGAAAAAATATTTTATGCGTCCTGGATTGTTTTATTCCACAGTGAAACCGAATTATAAATCGTACAGTGCCCTTGTGTACTATAATTAGTTTTTACATAACTAAATGTAATTTTTCGCCTCCTGTATCAACGGTTAAGGATAAAAGGTATAGTCTTATAAGGATAAAGTATTAGATTGTGCATTAGTCATAATTATAGATGAATTTCTGGAACGATTTTTAGATTTTTTTCTGTTTTCAAACGTAAATTAATAGAGTAAATGTTTTTTTTTATTTTGCTTTCATTAATCCCTTAAAGACCCATTCAAATTTATACTAGAACTAGGACAACATAGAATTATTTATTTTCAAATTACATTTCATGTTAAAATATCATATAATCAAATAAATAACAACATTATTTCTGCATAATGTCATTTTAATAAATAATTGGAATCGCTGTTCACTAGCGTATGACATCATTACGCCATGCCAAGGTCATTCTTACGCTAGAAGAGGTCGTTTGGCATTTAAGTTTAGTACTATGTTAAAATAAACCTCATAATCAATGAAACTATAACATTACATTTACAAAAAACAGTTTTGCGATAATCCGTGAAAAATCGTATTGTTTCTTATATGGCATGTTACATCCATACAAGTTACATAAATGTGTCAAAGCAACATCCTTCGTCAGAAAATTCTGAACAGTGAATATTAACTTTACTACTTACTTTACTACTTTATGTATATATGCATATGTTTTTTTCAGAAATTCGTTTAAATGATTTTTTTTGTTTAAACATACAGTTATTATACATAGAGTAGGGGGAGAAAGGCAAACTTGTGAGTGCGAGTTTAAACAAATATTAAGAGAGGGAACATCCTCATAAGAGAAAAGGAGAGTTACGAGACATAATATACTCTATATCTTTGTCAAATCGCACATAAAAAATGACACATTTTAGGTTCCCTTAATCTAGTATAATAACTTAATGCAATTAATACCTACTAATGAGAAAAGTGTTCAATGCCTAAACTAGAGTCGCCCATTTAAAAAAAATTAACTCTTTAATATAACGTAACAACTCTAATATTGATACAGTGTTACACGTAATCACCTGATAGCATTTTCGTAGGTCTGCGGCTATTATCCCACAGGCTCGGTCTATTTCGGTTTTGGCTCCGTATGTCATCGATGTCTAGTATTTAGAATAGATTATCTACATCGTTAATTTATCAAATAAGGGCCAAGATTACATAATTGGTGAAGATTGATTGAAACACATTCATTGTGGCGTTCCGTGATGTAACACCAAAAACATTGTTGTGAAAATATATTTTGCGAAGAACAAGCGAGATAGCTTATTTTTTACATTTGGGACTAATCTTTAGGTCCAGTGATTAATAGACGATTGATAAATTATTAATCGTCCATATGTACATAAATGAATAATATATGAATAAGTAACAAACGAAATGTTACATAAAACTAGCTGTCCAGCCACGCGTTGCTGTGTCTCAGTCTGGGTTCGAATTCCCCTCGAAACAGAAATGTTTAAAAAAACAGAACAGTTTAAAAAAATGCTCCGATCGCCTCCAAACTTTACACGAGCCTCCGCTGTCATTCTAACGATTATCTAAAAAATTACATCAATATCTCTGCAGCCGTTTCGGCGTCTATAAAGGACGTACAAATATTCATTTTACTTATAAAAAATATATTTTGAGATTGTATTAGGTCACAATTTTTATTTTCCTTCCTTTAGTTTCACAAATGTTACGACATTTCTTCAAAATATATTAGCAGAAATTACTCACGTAAAACTCTACGTGAGTCATTTTCGAAATACAAGTTACCATTACGATTGCGGCATGGCGATGTAATGTAAAAACCGGTAATAGTCAGCTATCATTGAATTATGTCTACGGTTGTATATCTAAGCAAGAGATACCAGACCTTGTGCCGTCTAAAACCAACGTTAAACCGTTACCTTTTTGATATATTATTGATCTGATGACTAATTAGTCGTAACTATAAAAAAACTTGTTCTAAAAAATATTCAAACATCAAACGATTTTTAATTAAATTAAATTTTTTATTATTAAGAAATGCAGATATTTTCTAAGAAGCGGGACATTAAAAAATCGGTTGGACGTGGGACAAACCAAAAAGCGGGAATGTCCCACCAAAATGAGAATATGTGGTCACTTTATAGTATTCTACTCGAAACTATCAAAACTACTTTTATAACGTTATTTGGTCTATTATTGATTGTAGAGTAGTATACACTGCCGTATAGCGAGTCTGTTTAAATGGTTCTAGTATAAATTGCGCTATTTTATTATGTAACATTAAATGGTATCCGATGGATCTACAAATTCTGTCCACTGTATTGGTTCGATGTCCGCGGCGGAATTTTTTTGCTGGTTGTCCTAAAATAACTTCGCCCTTGACATCGTAACGAGTTCATCGCTACGAAGACTTGGCTGGCTTAGCTACTCTTACAGCACGAACATAAGAAAAGAGTGGTACAGAAATTATTGGAATTCGATTTGGTCTTAACTCTGCCAAGAAACCTATATAAATAAATAAATAAATAAATATATGGGACATTTACACACACGGTCGTCTATCCCCAAAGTAAGTAACTTAATACTTGTGTTATGGGTGAGAGACAACTGGTAAATATATACATATATAGTTTTAAATACATACTTAAATACATATATAAACCCAGACTCGAAGAACCAACAAATTCTAAATAGAAAATTTCGAAACTATATAATTTATCTTTGTAGTATTCATTTGTGATGATAATAAATGATTTGTGGAAAAATATTCTATTATATTAATGAAAACACCCAAATTTAACTAAATTTGTTTTTTTTTAATGTATAATTAATTAATATTGAACTCATACGAAAGTCTTGTCTTTTTCGATACAAAATAATTCGTGAAAAAGCTAAATATCATCATCCATCATTCTCCTGTCCTTATCCCAATTCAAGTGGGGTCGGCACAACATGTTATAAACATGTTGTCACATGATTTGGCTACGTATTTTACGACTGTCTGACGTCAACTCACCTTAGTCGTTTCTTACGACACCTCGGTAAGAAAGAGGGTGGTCTATTCTTCTCAGCCGGATACTACACGGCACTGAAAAACTTACAATATTATTAAAAATGGAAAGTTAATTTCGCTGTCATTTGCAAAGTCGTAATAGCTTAATTATAGCTGATCTCAAATACCCTGGATCGAATTCCGCCCGCAAACTCGCTTATTAATTTTTTCAAGTCCTTTTTTTATATATTCTAAAAAAATAACGAGCAAAGCTAGGTCACCCGGGTACTTTTATTAAAACAAGAACAAGCACCTTATTGCGTACTTTTCCTATGGGTCATGAAAGTCAATAATGTACTAGATAGCGCGGTTGTCATGTGGAAGTGATAATCATTTTAATTAAGAGAACTGTGTTACGTGCCCTATCTACTGATAATATGCTGATAACACTATAAGCTGTGATAGCCTAGCGATGAGACCATGCGACTCTTTCGACGGGAACACGAGTTCAAACCCGGGCAGACCAATGAGTTTTTCTATTAAAACTCATGTGTCTAATTGATAATTGCAATTAATCACACGCTTTTCGGTGAAGGAAAACATCGTGAGGAAACCTGCATATCTTTAGAGAATTCTGGAGATATGTGTAACCTACCAATCCGCATTGGAGCAGCGTGGTAGGTCTTAGCTCCTATCCCTTCTCTCCAAAAACGGAGAGAGGAGGCCTTAGCCCAGCAGTGGGCATAGTGACAGGCCGCTACTTTTTTTTTACTAGTAATCCATCTAAAGTAGAAGGTAAAGTGCACTATTATATTCTTGAACAAACCTCAACCTTTCTAATATTAGGTGGACAACAATCATGTGACTAAACGAGTCTTAAATATGAATGTTGATGGATATGTGGCTAGAGGTAGGTCTAAAAAAGATGATTGGATTATCATACTGAAGTATGACATGTATATGAAAGAGAAGCGCCAGATTTGACGAATGTTACTAGATAATGGAAGCTAAAAACGTGTTGTGCCGTCTCCACTTAGAGTGGGATAAGGGCAGGAGTAATAAGTTAACACAGTTAGCAAATGCAGCGCTTTTTCAATATTTTGTTGTATCCACCGATAATTAAACGACGATAAAAACCTAACGGCTATCGAAGTCTTAGAAAAAAGACGCGACTTCGGTTCTCGTTACTTTGAAGAAATTATCAATTATTTTTACTATAAGTATTATTTATATTGGTACTTTAAAATTAATAACAAAGTCTTTAAAAATGCGCCATATTGGTCGGTGGAAAATATTTTTGTAATTTTTGCTACATCAGTAAAAAAGAAAAGAGCTGTGATAGCCCAGCGGTGAGACCGTGTGACTCTCTGGAGGCGATCGTGGGTTCAAACCCCGGGCAGACACCGATGAGTTTTTCTATTAAAACTTATGTCTAATTGATAATTTTAATTTATCACACGCTTTTCGGTAAAAGGAAAACATCGTGAGGAAATCTGCATATCTCTAGAGAATTCTAGGGATATGTGTAACCTACCAATCCGCATTGGAGTAGCGTGGTAGGTTTTAGCACCAACCCTTTTCTCCAAAAAACGGAGAGAGTAGGTCTGTGCCCAGCTGTGGGATAGTAACAGGCCGTTACTTTACTACATCAGTAAGAACTCTCTTCCATTCAAATGTTCACTACCTAAAATATAACATCAAAATATAAATTTGTAATTTAGGGCAACTGATCGTCAATTTAGACAGATTATTAATATCACAATGCGGTTTGACTGTTTTTTAAAATTAACTTATGTTATAATGAGTTTAAGTAAAAATATCCATTGATAAGCATAATCAGTCTTTGTATTACGTAATACTCAGACTAGTCTTGGAGATGTCTATTACTGGTACACTTGGAATTTTAAATACAAAATGCGATACACGGCCAAGTTTAACCGGAAATTAGTAGATTAGATTAGCAATATTTACACAACAAATGAAAATTCATGAGCGTATGATAAAAATTTCAATTCAAATTCAAAATATTCTTTATTCAAGTAAACTTGTGAACAAGTGCTTTTGAATCGTCAACATCTATTGCTGGTTCGGAAAGCTGTTCCTACCGAAAAGAACCAGCAAGAAACTCGGCGGTTGCTCTTTTCAAATATATTTTTTATAATTGGTTACAGTTGGTTATTACTGTCTTGTACAGGGTGAAGAAGTAGGTAAATCCACGCATTTTTATCATCTATATAATCCTCAATAGTATATCAGCCTCCCTTTAACAGTGTTTTTAAACTGCTGGAGTGGTAAAGATAAAATATCATTACAGGGTAATATCAACCGTACGACATTATTTTTAATTAATCTACAGTCCTCATGATAAAAAAAAATTCAGTAATGTATTTTAGCAACAGCAAATATTTTAAACTCTGCTGCTGGTTCGGAAAGCTGTTCCTATCGAGAAGAACCAGCAAGAAAGTCAGCGGTTGCACTTTTTAAAATATAAATCTTATAACTACATACATTATACTACATAACTACGTTACATTTAGTCTTTCACACATTCTTATCATCTAAGTAATCCTCAACAGTATAGTAGGCTTTCTGTATCAGCCTCTTTTTAACAGTGTTTTTAAACTGCTGTAATAGCAAGGCAAAAATTGATTGCGGAATTGTATTATAGAATCTTATACCCAAACCCAAAAACGATTTACGTACTTTTGCAAGGCGCAAAGCACTGTCTATTGTATACATGACCTATCGTTGATTGTATGACGTTTTATAATTCTTTATATTTTTATGTACAAAAATTACGTTATTTAAAATATACTGTGAAGCAAATGTTAGAATACCTATTTCCTTAAACTTCTCTCGCAGGGAATCACGCGGACTTAAATTGAAAATGCCTCCTATAGCTCTTTTTTGTAATACAAAAATATTTTTACTATCCACGCACCTTCTTGCTACTTACTACTATACTATTCACGCATCTTTACCCCATAGCAATATTCCATAAGACATTATGCTATGGAAGTAGGCAAAATAAACAAGTTTTGCTGTTTCGACATCTGTAAATTGTGTCACTTAAAAACAATTTGTCTGTTTGGCTATATCAAAAATTCGCTTTTGTATTAAAAATTTATTAATTTCAATAAGGTTTATACATTTTTGTTTTTAACATTAATAATCTCGCCAGAGTAGACAATAGTTTGTTTATATATAACACAGTTTCTATTTGCGTTACAAAAAGTATTTTACCTAGAACTTGATTTATGAAAAAGTGTATTATATGTTTTTGCAAAATACTATTTGCTTTATTAAAATAATTTTACTATAATCCGCGATAAAGTAAATAGAGAATATATATAATGCTAAATGTGTAGTGGACTATGTATCGTAAAGCCTTTTGCGATTTTGTCGTGGAGTCTATCTCCTAATGATGCTTCGGTTGCGGGGCGAAACGATTGTTGAGTTTGTGATAGGGAACGTGTGTAGAGCTTGTGTATTGTGGTGGCGGTGGTGGAGGTTTGTGCATGTGTTTTTACTATTTCTGCATGTATCGGGAAGTCAACTATACATTTAGCATTATATATGTTTTCTATTTACTTTATCGCGCAACATAATTTTACTATTACTTTTGTATTATCTCCGCAAAGTAACGCCTAATTCTATAAGTTTTGCTATTTGCTTGTCATAATAAATAAATAAATAATTTTCCCGTGTATAATACAGACAAACTTACTGTAACATGAAAACAGATGCACAGTTCGAAATAGTACGTATTGTTATCAATTAGACCTTTCTTATACATCGTATGAGTAACTAACGCAGTAAATGCACGTGATGGTGTGGTATTAATCGTGATAAAGTCGTGACTGTTAATGACGTAATACCCTGTGTCTTGGTTATATGATAGACTAGCTGAATATGCTATTTGCTCTCGTTTTCCTTTGCATAAATTTAATTGGAAAATTTTAAAGATAAAACTATTCGTCTAAGTTCAGCAAATATATATTTTGCACATAATAAAGAAACTTAACATAAAAAAACTTGTGTCTAATTCATAATTGCAATTTATCACTCGCTTTTCGGTGAAAGAAACATCGTGAAGAAACCTGCATATCTTTAGAGAATTCTCTAGGGATGTGTGTAACCTACCAATCCGCATTGGAGCAGCGTGGTAGGTCTTAGCTCCAATTCTTCTCTCCAAAAATGGAGAGAGGAGGCCTTAGCCCAGCAGTGGGCATAGTAACGGGCTGTTAGTTTACTTCTTTACTTTTTACATAATAAAGTAACGGCCTGTCACTATACCACTGCTGGGCATAGGGCCACCTCTCTACATTTTCTAACAGAAGAGTTGAGTTAAGACCCATTACGCTGCCCCAAGACGGATTGATAGTTTACACAGAATTCTATAGAGAAATCGTCGTCATTTCTCACGATGTTTTCGTTCACCGAAAAGTGTAAGATAAATTGCAATTACCAATTGAACATTGAAAACTCATTGGTGGCTGCCCGGAGATTGAATTCTTGACCCTCTCAAAAAAATCGCAAGGTCTCACCGCTGGGCTATCACAGTTTTTGAGTCTTGAAAGGTTTTATGCAACCCACCATGTGGTATCCGGCTGAGAATAGACCACCCTCATTTCTTACCGAGGTGTCGTAAAAGGCGACTAAGGAAAGTTGACGTCAGGCAGGCGGCCGGTCGTAAAATACTTAGCCTAATCATTTGACAACATGTTTGTAACATGTTGTGCCGACCTCGCTTAGAGGCCCCTCGTGCCTTATCCCACGATAAGGGCAGGAAGATGATAAAAGGTTTTATGTAATATTGCGATGATTTGTCAGCAGACCCGTAGAAAATTGTTTACAATTCTGTCGCCAATTTGGAATGCTGTTATTCACTAAGAAAATTGGCAAATATTTCAGTGGTTGCTTATCAAGAATGTAGATTCTTTGTCCCCAAACAACTTAATATCGAGTACAGTCCAGTCAAAAGTCATAAAAGGTTGCCGCCCTTTCTCTAGGGTAACACTTAACACAATCTTAACTACTTTGGGTCAATATACCTTTAAAACGACCAGTGACATTGACCTAGTTATAGGCGGTCGCTTATCGTTATACCGGACTTCGGAAGTAATCAATCTGCTAAAGTAAAAGTAACTTTAGCAATTACTCATAAATTACACATAATACACAACATTCATATTTTTCATACTAATATTCTTCTTCTTTCTCTTTGCTCATTCCCACGTTAGGTAGGGTCGGCTCTCCTAATTATGTCGCGCCATGATGATCTGTCATAGTTTGTCGGGTCATTTAAACTATTTAATTTTAAAGTATTCGCCATACTGGTCCACCATGTTAATTTGGGCCTTCCTCTGCCTCTCTTGACTTCCGATAGGCTCAATGCCCTTTTCACAACATGGTGTTCATCCCGGCGCATCACGTGTCCGTACCACCTCAAACACCTTTGTATTAGTTTATTTTTCATACTAATATTATTAATACTAATATTACTAATATTATTATTAATATTATTTCATACTAATATCTTTCCCACTGGAGCAATATTAACCAGGCTAACATATAAAATACAAAGAGTCCCGTTTTTCTTTCGGTAAGAGAAACAAGTCAAGTTAAAATGTTTTTAACCAAATTTAAAGTCCCTACTGTTAACTGTTGAATTCCATCGTATACAGGCAATTCTGAGAGTAGGATTAGGTCACGCTCACCAAAAACATACATTGTCGCCGAGACTGGATCAGTAGGCCTACCATGTACTTTTAGAAAACGATACAAAGTCAGTTCCCAAACTCAACCGCTCTCTTTTCGTACCATGAAGTGTAGATTGCATTGGGGTCGTAAATCGTAATGTTTGAAAAGTTATATGAACTATAGATAACTCTGTCTCTTTTACTCAAATGTTTTAGGACGCATTCCGGACTCCCATTCGGCAACGATATAAAGTGTGCGTCTTAAAGACGTCATGGTATGAAAAAGCAAAACAATTTAGTTTACATCTTCATTTGAGTCGCAATAAGAGTTCATGGTAGGCCTGCAGTATGTAAAATTTCAGCTCAATCGTACACCGGGAAATGGATCAAATTGCTATATTCCACCTTCACGTTCTTACAGCAAGTTATATAAAAGCCTATATAAATAATGTAGTGTATTTTAACACTGAAGTTGTAATAACTAATAATCAGTAATCATTATACTAGAGTAGAATGTCAAATCAAGTATGAAATATAATATGCACAAATGATTATAGGAACACAACGTCAATAACGTGATTGACGTTGTGTTATAAATACAACGATATCGGGTTTCTTCGTACTACTTACTAGTATTATTTAGTTTTTAGTAAATATTATTTATAGAATTAGACGTTCCTTTGCGGAGACCCATGAAACAAAAGTAATTATAAAAATATTTTGCTATAATCCGCGATAAAGTAAATAGACAATATATATAATGCTAAATGTAGAGTGAATGATGAGACTATCCGTTGTCATACCTGATACATGCAGGATTCGCAAAAACACATACACTACACACATTCACTATCACAAAATCAACAATAGTCTCGACACGCAACCGAAGCATCATAAGGAGACTCCATGACAAAATTGCAAATTTCGATTTCGTAGCATTATATATGTTTTGTTTTTTTTTTAACTTTGTCTTCTTCTTTCTTTTTTCTCCTACCCTTACCCCACTCTAAGTGGGGTCGGTACAACATGTTTTCCTCTTCCATTCTCTTCTATCATTCGTCAACTCTGGCGCTACTCCTTTTATACGCATGTCATACTTCACACATTCCAACCATCTCTTTTTAGGCCTCCCTCTAGTCACATATCCATCCACATTCATATTCAACACTCGCTTAGTCACATGATCTTCATCCCTCCTCATTACATGTCCATACCATCCAAATCTTGCACCTCTCATCTTTTCCATAATGGGCGCAACTTTCATACTTCCCCTAATATACTCATTTCTTATTTTATCTAGTCTTGTCACACCACACATCCACCTTAACATCCTCATCTCATTTGCATGCACTCTTCTTTCATCCATCTTTTTTTTAACTTTTTGTGATGTATTTATTTATATGGTGTTCTGTAAAGTATAAAAATAATGTAACTATTTGTAACTACGTACTTATTTTACTTTGTGATGAATTTTACCGAAAAGAAGCATCATCAGGAGATAGACTCTATGACAAAATCGCAAATTGCGTATAATGTTTTATATATATATGTTATTCTACAAAATAGAAAAATAATTGACCTATTTATAAGTACGTACTTATTTTACTATATGCTTAATTTACAGAAAATGTCTCGAAGGAAATTGATAATCGGAAGCGCGGGAGTAGCGAGTGCAGTAATCGCGGGATGGGCGCTCTACGCCGATGACAAGCCAGTAAGTACATATACTTAACGTTGTGCTATTTCCTAAAAAATAGGTACATCTATACTAATATTGCTAAAAACAATTTCATATAAATTTCACATTGCTAAAAATAAAATTATTTCATGGTTGATACAAATGGACTATGATCAAACTTAAAATATTATTTTAACCCTTATTTCACACTTAACACTCTCAAATTCACACAAACACACATAACAGTCATTCACGTCTTACCTACATATTTACTTTACCAACATGCAATTAGCTTATTTTAAGACACACATTCTCAGTACACACATCCACATGCACATACACACGGCTGTAATTTGAATTTTAGTGTTCAGTCTTTTTTACTTTAACTTAATAACCTAAAAATGTTGTTCTTTTTAATTTAATTTAAATTATTTTTTTTATTCACTTTTTATTGTAATTTTTTACACCTGTGTGTACATATGTAAGTTGAACCAAGTAAAGGTGGGCACTGGTTCCCAAAATACAGTTTAAACTAGCTAACTAAAAATATATATATAAAGCTGAAGAGTTTGATTGTTTGAACGCGCTAATCTCAGGAATTAACGGACCGATTTGAAAAATTATTGAGTGTAACATAGACGATTTTTAGAGAAAGGCTATATACTATATAACATCACGCTAAGATGAATAAGAGAGGAGCAGCAATAAATAATATTGCAAAAACGGCAAAATTGAAAGCTTTCCTTGCGTGCGCTAAGTAAACGATGAAAGTTATTCCCCTTTTAAAGTTCTAAATAAAAGTCCGCGACATGTCTAGCTTTAAGGTTAACCCACTTAAACCATAATTAATAGAATTATCACGGTTTACTCAATTAATAAGACTGCAGTCCACGCGTTGCTTTTAAAAACTTGTTACAAATCAAATTTGGAAATTAATTCAATTATTATGCTGCTTCAATGCTATTTGAAATGTGTAGGGTAAACGGCAATAGGTAGTGTAGATAGGGGAACATTCCCCTTCAGTATAAAGATCAAAAGGGCCCAAAGTGCACTTTTGCGGGCTCCAGCGAGCAGCCAGCAACTCTAATTGCCTGAAAAAACCTTTTGCAAGCAAATTATATGCTCGACTTGTTTTTGTTTTTGGTTTTGACAAGTTATATCATGTTTTTAGTCATGAAACGAATAATTTACATTTAGCTGCTGACCTTTTATGCTGGCCCGTTGGCCCAGTGGGTAGCAACCCTGCCTTCAGCTCCGCGGGTCGCGTGTGCGATTCCTGCCGAGGGCCAACATTTTCTATAAACAATTTGTTGGTTCTTCGAGCCTGAGTGTATAAGGATGTATATGAAATTATATATGTAGTATATTTACCAGTTGTCCGTCACCCATAACACAAGTATTAAGTTATTTTGGGGACGGACGACCGTAAGTGTCCCATATATTTATATTTATTTTTTATGTTTTTTGGACTTATGCCGGATTCGAGCATATAGTTAATAATACTTAGAGTAGGAAAGCCAGCCTAAAATGTTCCATATAACAATAAAAAGAAAAAGGAAATGAGGGTGATCTATCTGTCTCTTTTTTATGTGCGATTTATGTCCATTCCTAATATTTCCAAAAAATTTGATCGACATATATAGTTCGACTGAATGCAGATAAAAAAGAAAAAATAGATGTTGTTACTTGTTAATAAATTGTTACTATTACAATGAAGTAAGTGATTAATCATTTATATAAATAATATCAGACGATAATTTTGTAGTACCATTACATTACCCTCTTTATCTAACACTTATAATGTTATCAATTATATGAAGTATTTCCATTTCCGTGAATGAGATTTAAATTGATTTAGGATTCAATGTGTTAGTATGACTTGAAAGATACTGTCCCTTATACATAGATTATGGGAGCAAGTCTGATATATGTCCATCTAAAAAAGAGAAAGTAAATGACTGTCTTTTTTTAAACCTTTATTTATCTCGCCGTGTATGTATGTGAAGGTGGAATCTTGCAAATTAAATTTGACCCACTTTTCGGGGTCCGATTGAAATGAATTTTTACATACTGATCGAGTCTCGATGACAATCCATGTTTATGATATGCTTGAATTTGCACCAGACGAGGGAATTTCGCAACGGTAAACAGTAGTGACATGAAATTTGGCAAAAAGTCTTTCTAAATCTTTTTTAAATTGACTTGTTATGTATGATTAAACAAAGCTAAATATGGGTTTCTGCTCTTCCCTCTCTTATTATTTGTTGGACAGTTACAGGCCTAGAGTCCATCCATCTAAGTTAAGTAATTTAATTGCAAATTTTGCAATTTAAAAAGTTACATTTTTAAAAGTTGGCATAACTGTTTTCAGCATTGGTACAACCCGGCAACCGTTTCCGCTAAAACGGAGCGCAAGAAGCGACCTTTGCCGTCTCGAGCGGAACAAATGACTATGCTCCAGGCTGGCCACACTTACGATGTTCTCATCATTGGTGGTGGCGCCACTGGAGCGGGATGTGCACTTGATGCAACCACTAGAGGTAACTTTTCAGTATTGATATGTATTTTTGTATTAACCATATTATAGTGTTTTATCTATGGTATTAGCGGTTCTTCTTCCGAATCGTTTTGTTATTGCTTTGATGATCGTGACCGTTTGTCAATCTGTCAACTGGAACCAACCCAAAAAACTACTTTTAAGAAAAACGAAACGATTATCAGACGAAAAGAAACGGTTTCAAAAAACAGTTATTTAAAAACGCTTTAGAACTACATATACTTAAAACACTTTACAAGTTTAATATCGTATACACTTTATTTACAATTAATATCTACTCAAAAACACTCATTTTTGCACTATATTCTAAAGAGACTAAAATAATAATTATAATTTTTTCTTCGATTTCAATGACCCCAACCAGTTCCGTAGGTCCGATGAAGAACTGCTAAACTAAAGAAACTGATTTATAAAGCTACGTATATATGTCAAAGAAATATCAGCTTTATTATCATTTGTCCAAGGTATATATAAGAAGTAAGTTTCTTAAAACTGTTTGTGGAAACGACTTTGGAGAGTGATCGCTCCGTCTCGCTTATTATAACCTTCCATATATGGAAGGTGTGAGCGAAATTTGCTCACACATTAATCGTTGCGTGCTTCTCTTTCGATATATGACGGCACATCGAGACGACCGCAACTAGTTTTTTAGAAACGGTTTTTGCTGTAGCAAAAAACCGTTTGTTCGTTATGCAGTAAGAAAGTGTTTTTTATAACGGTTCCGGGAAAAAACGCCTAGCTCTGCTGTCAACTGTCCTTTTCCAGGTGTTGCGATCGGTAGCTCGGTATAGTGCTGTGCGGTGCTGATGCGTATATCCAGTTGTTCAGATATTTGGTCTGACATAATTTCGGATTTCGACCTCTGAATCTCTTACCCTCCCTGTGACCATCAGTCGCTCCAAATTGTCGCTAGACCTACGATTACCGGTTAATTCGCAAATTCTTAATTTTTGCACACGTGTGTTCGATATTTTACGCATAATATTTATTGTCAGAATAAAATTAAAATAAATGACAGAATCTTTTGGGCTAAATTAGTCCTGTACAGGCCATAAAGGCCTGTTCATTTTTGATGTCATGACCGTGTAGATATTCCCATATAGCACCTTGCATGCAAAATCTGCAAAATTATCTCATAAAAAAACACTGGATGACGACATTATTGATCTCTATATGTGAAACCTTCGCGATCCGATCCTTTCGCGATGAGCGTAGAGTCTTAGCCTTTAAGTAATCGTCAATTTCTGGTATATATGGTTTACCTAGGAAATCGCATAGGAACAGTTGTATAAGATGTAATTCTATCCAAAGAGAGCAATTTGTAACGCTGTGGCACCAGTCATCATCATCATCATCATCATTCTCCTGCCCTTATCCCACTGTAAATGGGGTCGGCACAACATGTTAGAAACATGTTGTCACATGATTTGGCTACGTATTTTCCGAACGGCCGCCTGCCTGACGTCAACTTATCTTAGTCGCCTTTTAACACCTCGGTAAGAAATAAGGGTGGTCTATTCTATGCAGCCGGATTCCACACGGCGCATACCTTAGTCACCTCTTACGACACCTCGAAAAGAAGGGAGAATGGTCTATTCTATTCTGCCAGATACCACACGGCGTAACGCTGTGGCACCAGTAACTCTACATTTTTTTGTATATTGTTAAGTAACAGTCTCTTCCAAGTCCATTATTGTCTAATTCTGTTATAGGTCTCCGAACAGCGCTGGTTGAAGCCGACGACTTTGCAAGCGGTACATCAAGCAGAAGTACGAAGCTCATTCACGGTGGCGTTCGGTATTTACAGAAGGCTATTATGCAATTGGATTACGAACAATACAAAATGGTGAAGGAGGCGCTACACGAACGTGCTAATATGTTAGAAGTTGCGCCGCACCTCACTAGACCGCTGCCAATATTATTGCCGGTCTACAAGTAAGGATATATCTTGACCCATACATGTAGTAATTATGTAATCTCATAGAACCTAGGCATCCTTAGCACGACGATAGTATAAAAAAGTAAAGTAGTGGCCTGTTTCAATCCCACTGCTGGGCATAGGCCTCCACTCTCCGTTTCTGGAGAGAAGGGTTGGAGCTAAGACCTACCACGCTGCTCCAGTGCGGATTGGTAGATTACACATATCTCCAGAATACTCTAGACATATGAAGGTTTCCTCACGATGTTTTCCTTCACCGAAAAGCGTTTGATAAATTGCAATTATCAATTAGACACACAATTTTTTAAAGAAAACCTCACAAAGAGTCGCACGGTCTCACCGATGGACTATCAAAGCTTACGAGTATGAATAATATTATACGGCAAGCTTTTATCTTGCTGATTGACGCCTAATTATGCTATATAAGTCTGTGTGGGTTATTTATATATTATTTTTTATAGATTAATTAGCACGGTTAACTTATCAAACTAATTAATACTGTTGTCTACATATTACTCTTAAAAGTGATAATAAAACTAAGAATATAATATTAAAGACATAGAATAAAATAGAGAAACTAATTTTAAAATGAATTAAAAATCTTAACGTAAGTACATAATGTACTTATGACGTAATATACAAGATCGTATGACACACAAAACCTCTGGAAGAAAAGCTCTATTGTTACACTTCACTATCGTAGACACATTGAACGCTGACACTAGACTGACTAGAATAGGCCCAACTGGCTTATTTATAACCTTTGTTGTTTGCATTCCCGTTTCCGTTTTATGAAACAAATGACATTTGACTACTTCCGTCTCCCACAAATTATTAAATTATTCCTATTAATTATGTTTCTTATTACATAATCACATAATGGTAAATGTATTTAAGAGTATTTATAAGCATATTTAACACAATATATAACACTATGTCTAACTGTAAATGTCTATCAAGTGAAAGAAAGAATAACATTCATACAACAAAATTGCAGATATTTCAGATATTTTCTAGGCATAATAAAGGTTTCATAAAGTTTTCCCTATTTATCTCTATTTGTATCTAAAATATCAATATATTTCCGATTAACAGATGGTGGCAAGTTCCTTACTATTGGTTTGGTATCAAAATGTACGATATAGTGGCCGGTGACAGAAATCTAAAGAGCTCATACTACTTATCTAAGAAGAACACTCTAGAACTATTCCCTATGTTGAAGTCTGATAATTTGTGCGGCGGCATCGTATATTACGATGGTGAGTGCACTTAGGTAACTTTAAGTTTGTTTTATAGATAACGTTGGTTGTGAACTGTGAAGATACTAGTGTGAACTAATACATTTATGTTGTAATTTATGCTAAAATTGTATAACATAAAGTAGCGGCCTGTTACTATCCCATTTCTGGGCATAGGCCTCTTACGCTGCTCCAAAGTGAATGGAAGAGTTACACATATCCCAAGAATTCAATAGAGTAATGCCTTTCATCACATAATTTATAGAATTAGGCGTTCACTATCACAAACTCAACAATCGTTTCGCCCCGCAACCGTAGCATCATCAGGAGATGACTCCACGACGAGTGCTTGTGTATTGTGGTGGCAATGGTGGAGGTTTGTGCATGTGTTTTTACGAATCCTGCATGTAACGGGTATGAAAAACGGATAATCCACGCTGGCTGCCGAAGCTGGCTTGACTGTGAATTCGAGTGCGGGGTCACGTACGCTCGCCGCTCGCGTTTATTACGTAGTATTTTTAGTAACGTTTTGTATTTCGATAAGACAGGACGCCCGCGCGCATGTACGATATGCGCCTGTATACGATCTTATTGAAGAACGCACACGCGTAATTATGCGTTTTAACCAGTGAAGGGTGTGGTGTTAGATAGTACCACGACTGTATTGACTTTTGATATTGATATAAGTATTTAGTGACGCGGTCAATTAGTGAAGCGTTTCGATTACTATAAAGATAAGACGCGACCGCGACGCGGCTTGAGTACGTGTTGGGATTAATGTTCGCCGATATGGGACGATTCAATAACGTGTGACCTTACGAAGGTTGTGTGCACACCGGGAGTTATTTGTGTTATTTAACCGCGTTAGTGAAGTGTATACGCCGGGAGAAATAGACAGTACGTGTTCGTGGAAGATTGCTGAGGCGAGCCAACGGGTTCGGGAATCGGCCAAGTACATACAAGCGCACACACACACGTACACATATACACGCAGTTATTCATGAGGCCGGACCGCATAAAGCTGACGGCCGCATAAGGTAGGTTGAGGCGCCGGGACGGCGGGCCCAGGTTTCGGAGGTTGCCTCATCCGCACGCACGTTTGTGCGGACAATTCAGATGTACATAGGTATCATCAAGGGATATCCACACCACACTACCTTACACCATTTAGCTCCCTGTGAGACTTTCTCTTATATTCATAATCTACCTTAACATTCTCGTCTCATTTGTATACACTCTTCTTTCATCCGTATTTTTCATTGCCCAACATTCTGATCTTTACAATACGATAGGTCTTATGACCGATTTATAAATGTATCTATGTATTTTGGAGTAGTAAGTAAAATCTAAAAAATTAACCTGCTATTTTTACAGGACAGCAAGACGACGCTCGTATGAATCTCGCTATAGCTTTGACGGCAGCGCGTCATGGGGCCACCATCGCTAACCATGTCAGCGTCACCAAACTCTACAAGACCAATGGAAAATTAAGCGGAGCACGCTTACGGGTAAGTTCTTTATGCTAAAGGTACTTACGACTTCGTTCTTGTCGAGTTTATTGTTAAAATACCCACAATTATGAAGGCTTTCTAGTTTTGCCATAGTGATGGGTTCACTTTCAACTATATTAAAAAGGAAACTGGTTGACGACCAGTAACATTTGATCTCTAACTCGTTACCGTTGTCGAAGAAAATACGGGATATTTTACCCAATATTAATGTCGTAATGAAAAAAACTTATGTAATAATTATTTTCGCAAGATTTAAAAGAGGTCGATCAGAAAAACAAAGCCTAATAATTTAATAGCTTTTATTCTTCCTGCGAATCTTACAAAACTGTGTGTGCAGTAATTTAATTTTCTCTCTATAATTTTTTAAAGGCATCATAGAGTCGATTATGTATTGGGTTTATAGGTCAAGCACTTTAATGATAAAAAATACAACTATTTTGGGAGATAGAAATAAGACTGTTAATAATTGAAGGTATTGGCACATTAATCATGTGGCAGCCCGTGGCTACCCGTGGTTATGCAGATCGAGTTGACCTCGATCTCCCCTCTATTACTCATGTCTTGAAGCGTTATTCGAAGTTTAACTTAAAGAAAGCTGAAGCACACCAGAATCCACATATAAAAGTTGCTTCCACGTACATCCTTATTAGATCGAGATATCGAAAATACAGGCGTCCAAAAATTGTCCTGCAGGCCTACCATGAACTTATAGATAACGATTCAATTCAAAGTCAGTACCTAAACCGAACCGCTTTCTTTTCGTACCATGAAGTGTGGATTGCGTAATGTTTGAAAAGGATAACGTTATATTAACTATAGATGACTCTGTCTCTGTTACTCACATGTTTTTAGAACGCATTCCGAACGCTCATTCGGCAACGACTTAAAGTGTGCGTCTTTAAGACGTCATGGTATGAAAAAGCAAAACAATGTAGTTTACGTCTTCAATTGAGTCGCAATAAGAGTTCATGGTAGGCCTGCTGTTATGACCTTTAAGATTAATAACGATCGCAAATAGCGAAACACATTTCGGCTTCTCGCCATTACGGCGGTGACATCCGATGGCGTGATGACACATCACAGTCATACCATCAACCCTCCACTACATGTCGCCATAAGTCGTGGTCCGGTCTCAAGGAGGCAACCTTAGCACGACGCATAGTAGAGTTTCTATGCTCTGCTCTGTGCATTTTGCAACTTGATACTTTTTGATACTTATGTGCTTGCCCGTCCCACCTGGAGATGCTGTTAAAGCCATTAGAGCTAAAGCATATAGTCAGTTCGAAAATAGTAAATTAAAGTTGCGCGGGTGAAACTAGTTTTATATTAAACTAGAAATACGTGCGGCTTCGCCCGTGAAATTCAGTGTTTAGCATATTATAGTCGCTGGAGTCTCGGCATGAGACTGACTCTCATACCCTACACCGCTTTTTATACCTATTCCCCCCTTTAAACACCGGTTTGTTACTACCCCCACTAAAAATTGTTGTAAAACGACCTCTTTAACTCAATTTACATGAAACCGTTATGTGTTATTAACTTAGACCTTTCGGAGGAATTGCATTACCTTTTAGTAAAAACCGTACTAAAATCCGATCAGTAGATTTTGAGAAAATCGATTACATACAGACAGACAGCTTTGGGGACTTTATTTTATAATAAGTATAGATTAAAGTTACATACTAAAAAAAATGAGCAAAATTATGTATCATGGTGTTTTGTGAATTTTATTACAGATGTACTACATGTTCGGTTCCTATTTTATAATAAGTATAGATTTATTTTCATTAAAATGTCTCATTAAATTTAACGAAGTGTTCATGATACTATTTCAGGATGAACTAACTAGCAAAGAATGGGATATAAAAGCGAAATCCATAATCAATGCGACAGGTCCCTTCACAGATTCCATCAGGAAGATGGACGACCAAGCCGTCAAGGATATCTGTTGCCCGTCCTCCGGAGTGCATATTGTACTCCCAGGATACTACAGGTTTGATATGAACATCTATTTTCTTTAATTTGTAATATGCATTACTTTACGGAGTTACATGAAAAGTAATGATAACATTATTTTCCCATAATCTAATAGGGGATTATAGCAATGAATCTGAAATTGCAGATTATTTTTCCGATTAAAATTTGTCCGCACAGTACTAGAGCATATGTACTTAAATCACAAAAATTAAAAAGTTCCTTTATTCTAATAAAATTTCACAGCTATTATACTTGGTCTTGTTGATGTATCTTATTTTTTGTTACGATTTCTTCTTTCTCCAAAAGATGTTTGGTAGAGATTTCTTTTAGCAATAAGGACAACTTTGGCACGACTTATGTTTCTTCAGTTAAGCTTCTTCCTTTATAACATTTGTGTAATGTGTGTGTGTGTGTGTGTGTGTAAATTTCTATCATTTTCACTTTATAACGATTATTTGTATTTTTTAGTCCGGAACATATGGGGTTGCTTGATCCGTCGACCTCGGATGGCCGAGTTATCTTTTTCCTGCCATGGCTCAAGGGCACCATTGCTGGCACCACAGATTTGCCATGCCAGGTCACGCATAACCCTAAGCCCACGGAAGATGAAATCATGTTTATTCTTACAGAAGTCAAGAACTACTTAAACCCAGATGTTGAAGGTATATTTTATTACTCCCTAATTACAAGGTATCTTAGCTCACTTTACGAATTGCAATGGATACAATAGCGTTGTATCTATAAGAATCTATACTAATATGTATAATAAATGAACAAGTATGTCTCTCTGAGCTGTGATAGCCCAGCGGTGAGACCGTGCGACTCTTTCGAGGCGAACACGAGATCAAACCCGGACAGACACCAATGAGTTTTTCTATTAAAACTCATGTGTCTAATTAATAATTGCAATTTACCACACGCTTTTCGGTGGAGGAAATCATCGTGAGAACAACCTGAATATCTCTAGAGAATTCTGGAGATATATGTAACCTACCAATCCGCATTGGAGCAGCGTGGTAGGTCTTAGCTCCAACCCTTCTCTCCAGAAACGGAGAGAGGAGGCCTATTCCCAGCAGTGGGATTGTAACAGTCTACTGTCTATTATCCTTTCTCAGCTAATCCATTATATGAATAACAATAGCTCGTTTAAAGGTTATTATCCAGAGTGGTACCAACGATACTGATAACTTAAACGTATAAGATAATTTAGGCATAATTGAATCTTCTTAAATATAGTCTAAAAATAAATGTTTTTTCGAATAAAATAAACAATTTCATTGAGATCTGGCTTTGTTAGTATGGTTGAATGAAAAGGAGAAAAAATAACGTTATAGTTTTTTCTCCCTTGTACTAATAGCTGTACCGTATTTAGGCCAAGGTTGGTATGGTGTGTACGGTCATTGATCTATATAACTCGTGTTTAATATTTTAAAAACGTAAAATAATTCCTGTTGCTAAAATACTTTACTGAATTAACTGTTTTTTTAATGATGAGGTGTGTAGATGCCTAAAATTAAAATTAATGTCGTATAGTTTATATTACCCTGTATAAATATTTTATCTATACCACTCCAGCAGTTTAAAAACGTTAAAGGGAGGCTGATACAAAAGCCTGCTATACTATTGAGATATAGCTGATAAAAATGCGTGGATTCACCTACTTCTCTACCCTGTACAAGATAGTAATAACCAACTGTAACCAATTATAAAAAATATATTTGAAAAGAGCAACCGCCGAGTTTCTTGCTGGTTCTTTTCGGTAGGAACAGCTTTCCGAACCAGCAGTAGATGTTGACGATTCAAAAGCACTTGTTTACAAGTTTACTTGAATAAAGAATATTTTGAATTTGAATATGTTGCGTTTCAAATCAAATCAAATCAAATCAAAATAATCTTTATTCAAATAAACCATTTCAGGCACTTTTGAATCGTCAAGCATCAATATGATTAATGAAGCTACAACTGGTTCGGAATGTTGCTCTTACCGAGAAGAACCAGCAAGAAACTCGGCGGCCAATCTTTTAAATATTTTCAATAATACATTATTAAACCGCTGTCTTGTATGAAGCTGAAAGGATTTTCAAATCTTTCTTATCATTCAAATTATCTTCAATTTTGTAATATGCCTAACGTATAAGCATATTTTTTACACAATGTTTTGTTTAATAGTTTTTTAATTTTTAGTTTGTTTTATCAATGCGATGTTTCTATTAGAATGGTCACTTCTATCGCTCAATTTCTTTCAGTCCGACGGGGCGATGTACTTTCAGCGTGGTCCGGTATCAGACCTTTAGTATCGGACCCCAACAAACCGGACACCCAGTCCCTGGCTAGAAATCACATTGTCCACGTGTCGCAATCGGGCCTCGTCACCATCGCCGGCGGCAAGTGGACCACCTACAGAGCCATGGCTGCCGAGACCATCGACGCAGCTATAGAAAGTAAGCATCAACAGTTCTACTCCTATACAATATCTCGCAATAATGCGTGTAGATAGAATACAATGTGTTCCGCACAAACGTGCGGGCGTATGAAACAACCTCCGAGACCTGGGCCCGTCGTCTCGGCGTCTCAACCTACCTTATGCGGCCGTCAGCTGTATGCGGTCCGGCCTCATGAATCACTGCGTGTATATGTGTACGTGTGTGGGTGCGCTTGTATGTACTTGGCCGATTCCCGAACCCGTTGGCTCGCCTCAGCAGTTTTCCACGGACACGTACTGTCTATTTCTCCCGGAGTATACACTTCACCAACGCGGTTAAATAACACAAATAACACGCGGTGTGCACACAACCTTCGTAAGGTCACACGTTATTGAATCGTCCCATATCGAGGAACATTAACCCGAACGCGCACTAAAACCGCGGACGGTCGCGTCTTCTCAAAACGCTTCACTAATTGAACGCGTCACTAAATCACAAAAACCACACCCAAAACGCATAATTACGCGTGTGCGTTATAAAAGGAATGCCGTATACAGGCGCGCGCGGCTTCTTCCTGTCGTGTCCGAAACATCACTAACTGGCGGACGTGACCGGCGGCGAACGAATGCATGAAGGTCGTTGATCCGGCCGGTTGCGCTGCGTCGCGCGTCAATTTATACAAAACACAATGTTTTCGAGTTTGTAGATGTGTTTATGTGTGAGGTTGTGATAGCCTAGCGGTGAGACCGTGTGACTATAGAGACGATCATGGGTTCAAAACCCGGGAAGGCACCAATGAGTTTTTCTATTAAAACTGTTAAATGTGTCTAATTGATAATAGCAATTTATCATACGTTTTTCGGTGAAAAAAAACATCGTGAGGAAACCTGCATATCTCTGCAGATCTCTGGGGATATTGTAACCTACCAATCCGCATTGGTGCAGCGTGGTAGGTCTTAGCTCCGACCCTTCTCTCCAAAAAACTGAATGAGAAGGTCTATACCAAATAGTGAAATAGCAACAGGCCGTTACTAGATGTGTTTAAACGTATTTTTCCGAAATAATATCCCAGACACACATTATTTAGGAATTTTTGTTGCTTAAGAATCTCTACAGACAGTCTACAGAAAGGTTTAAATTAAGTGTAAGAGATATGTTTATGCGTAAATATTATCACAAAGTAACAGCCTGTTACTATGCCCACTGCTGGGCTAAGGCCTCCTCTCTCCGTTTTTGGAGAGAAGGATTGGAGCTAAGACCTACCACGCTGCTCCAATGCGGATTGGTAGGTTACACATATCTCCAGAATTCTCTAGATCTTATGCAGGTTTCCTCACGATGTTTTCCTTCACCGAAAAACGTATGATAAATTGCAATTATCAATTAGACACATAAGTTTTTAATAGAAAAACTCATTGGTGCCTGCCCGGGGTTTGAACCTATGTCGTCTCTAGAGAGTCGCACGGTCTCACCGCTAGGCTATCACAGCTTTATACATTACATTATCACAAAATTGAATATTATTTGGATGATAAAAATGCCTGGATTAGAAAATCCTTTCGACTTCATACAAGACTGCTGTTTAATTATGTAAAATTCAAAATGTTTAAAAGATTGACCGCCGAGTTTCTTGCTGGTTCTTCTCGGTAAGATACCATTCCGAACCAGTTGTAGCTTCATTCATCCTATTGATCCTTGACGATTGAAATTTGAATAAATATTATTTTGATTTGATTTGGTTAAATTGCAGGCGCGAACCTTAAACCGCTGTACAGAGAATGTCAGACTGACGGCTTTTTGATCGAAGGCGCCCACGGCTGGACGCCCACTATGTACATAAGATTAGTGCAGGACTTTGGGCTCGAAATGGAAGTAAGTATATTACTGTATTTTGAGGTTTACTACTAAGTTAAGAGCTGTGATAGCCCAGCGGTGAGACCGTGCGACTCTTTCGAGGGGGTCACGAGTTGAAACCCTGGGCACCAATGAGTTTTTCTACTAAAACTTATGTGTCTGATTAATAATTTCAATTCATCACATGCTTTTCGGTGAAGGAAAACATCGTGAGGAAATCTGCATATCTCTAAAGAATTCTGGGGATATGAGTAACCTACTAACCCGCAGTGCAGCGTGGTAGGTCTTAGCTCCAACCCTTCTCTCCAGAAACGGAAAGAGGAGGCTCTATACCGCAGCAGTGGGATCGTAACAGGCCGTTACTTTTAGTAAACTCAAAGCCCCTCGACAATAATTTGTTAGAATATTTTATAAACTGTACTTGCGATTAAGTTTGCCTCAAGTAAAATCACCCTCAATTATGTATTGGATACTTAATTCCTGCCCTCAAAGAAAAAATGCGTTTTTTATCCGATATATTATTGCGGAATATATGCATTATTTTTACCAAATACATCACTATTGGTCCCACAGTTTATCTGTGAAAGCGTACATAACAGACAGAATTTCGCGTTTATAATATTAGTATGCATAGTGTCAGGTGCAAGGACTTTCATAGCGTTAACATGTTTTTTGGATTTATGTATACAGAAGATATATAGTGTCACACTAACGGTACCAAACTTTTAAAGTACGTATTGCTGGAAAAAATATCAGATACGATAAATGGATTAATTAATCCTTGTTTACTTTTTATATTTTCTAGGTAGCTCAGCATCTAGCGAAGTCGTATGGAGACAGAGCGTTTGCGGTGGCTAAAATGGCACAAATGACAGGCAAGAGATGGCCGATTATTGGCAAGAAAGTTCACCCAGAGTTCCCGTATATCGACGCTGAAATCAGGTATCTTGTTTTGTTTGGATACAAAGTTCTTTTTATACCGATTTGTGGTCATACCTCAAGACCCCAATGACTATCTGTCCATCAACTAGATGCTACCTTCTCTATCCACCCACCCAACTCTCTTTTTTTTGTTTCGGTATAAGATTCTATAATAAAATACCAATTTTATCTTTGCCACTACAGCAGTTGAAAAACACTGTTAAACACAGGCTGATAGAAAAAGCCTACTTTACTATTGAGGATTATAGATGATAGAAATGTGTGGATATATCTACTCCTCTAACCTGTACAAGATGGTAATGGCCAAATGTAACTAGAGAGAATATTTTTGTAAAGAGCACCACCGAGTTTTGTGCTGGCTCTTCTCGGTAGGAACAGCTTTCCGAACCAGCAGTAGAGTTGACGATTCAATACCACTTGTTTACAAGTTTACTTGAATAATGAATATTTTGAATTTGAATCATCTATACATCTACACTAATATATAAAGCTGAAGAGTTTGTTTGATTGATTGATTGATTGATTGTTTGAACTAATCTCAGGAACTACGGGACCGATTTGAAAAATTCTTTGTAAGATAGTCTATTTACCGAGGAAGGCTATAGACAATATAACATCACGCCAAGTTAATTAGGAGAGAAGCAGCAAATATTTCCAAAACGGTAAACGTTGAAAGTTATTCAAAAATTATGTACTACGAAATTGTTCCCCTCTAGAAGTTCTAAATACAAGTCCGCGACAACATATGTCTAGCTTTTACGGTTAACCCGCTTTAATAATAATTAATATACATTTTATTGTTTACTTAAATAATAAGACGCACGCAAAAGTCAACGCAAACGAAGTGGCGTTTAAAAGCTAGTATAGTACCCGGCATTAAATAGTGCACGTCGATGTTTAAGAACTAAACAACCGGCCAGTTCGGTTTCGTAGAGCGCTGTCACTGTCACACACGGGTTCGTCAGTCTGGCGACAGAGACAATGCTCTATGAAGCAGAATCTGGCCGATTTACTCTCTCTAAGCCTCGATGTGCTTTATTTGTTGCCGCGTACTATACCTTATAATTGTCATTCCTTACTCAGGTACGGTGTACGTGAGTACGCGTGCACGGCCGTCGATATGGTCGCTCGTCGTTTGCGTCTGGCGTTCCTCAACGTACAAGCGGCGGCCGAAGCCCTTCCTGCAGTTGTAGACATCATGGCCGAAGAGCTCAAGTGGTCTGAATCTGAGAAACAGGTATGGTAATAGCAGCATACACAGCAAAGTGCATGGACAGGCAGATGGAGTGATGGAGTGCGACTAACAGCCAAATATGCATGGGGAATGCACCTTAGTCGTACTTTACGACCCCTCGGTAAGAAAAAGGGTGGTGTATTCTACTCTACCGGAAACTACACGGTGGGTCAACTTACCTTAGTCGCCTTTTACGACACCTCGGTAAAAAATGAGGGTGGTCTATTCTCCTTAGCCGGATACCACACGGCACAAATATTATAATAAAAATATTTTTAGAGCATATTTATGAGTACTTTAGATTAAGAGATTTTTTTTCTTTGATTTATTGCTATTGTTGTAGAAACAAATGAAGCATGCCGCAGACTTCCTCGCCAACGAGATGGGCCAGATGGTGAACCGCGCCAGCCGCGACAAGATCCCAATCAATCTCAGCAAAGAAGAGATCCAAACGTACATTAAACGCTTCCAGATCATTGACAAGGACAGGAAGGGCTTCGTCTCCATCAATGATATTAGAAGGAGTCTGAAGGTATTTTGCTTTCATAATTTCGGAGTCCACATATATCACTAAGATTAACGAAGCCATCCGTGATTTTCGGTTTCCTTAAGTTCCATTTCTTTATTAGATACCGTAATTAGGTTCTAGGATATATATGTAGGCATATAATAATTGAACCACACAAAGTAGGCGATAGACAAAGCCAATGCCTGTTAACTGAATGCCAGATCTCATCATTTAAGCAGTTTTACCGATTTACAGACTAGTTTAGCGTTTTCTATTAAAGCTTCCAAGTGTCTTGACTTTTAAAAATTTTGAACAATTGTCTTCATATTCCAGCCAATGTATATAAAACCTAAAAAGAATTATAACTCAAACCTTTTTCACAAATCACTATAGTTGATTATTAATTATAAAGATAGTTTCGGCTAGGTTTGTTTTATATGTGCAACTCATAGTTAGCGGCCACATTTAAGGCAAAAACCAGAGGCCAGTCACCAACTAGGTGGTTTGACTAACTGCGCTAGTCCTACATTTCTAAATTTTATGAAATAGCAATAATTGATAGATGGATTTAATAGGAGTGAATAAAAAAGTGATCTAATCGAAGATGAACTCTCGACGGGACCCAGATCTTAGGAGAAAGGACTGGAGATAAACAGAGATATGTTAGGTTAAGGATATTGCTTTGTTCTTGCCTTCTTCTTGTACTCGTTAACTCATACGCTAACTTCATCACGTTAGCAAACTATGTACTTACGATTTTTTCTCAACTTCAAATAGTATGTCCTTTGAATAATATATTACTTGTGTTACCAAAATTTTATAGAGTATGGGTGTCAAGCCATCGGATGACGAAATAAGTGCTATTTTGTCTGAGATAGACGTCACGTACAATGGCCAACTGGAAATACAGGACTACCTTCAGGTAGAGAGAAGATATGGCGACGGACATGGTTTATGTTTCGCCTTACGTGTTCATCTTTTGCTACTGGGAAGGGGTTAACCTGTAAATGTGTTTAATATTAAAGAATGTTCTAGAATTATGCACTACTTACGCATTACACAGTTTTAAAACTTTTGATTAATCTTTACATTAGTTTAAGATTGTACGTATTGTAATTGTTCTAGAATATTTTATAGCTGAAATTGTGGAATATTTTTGCATTCGTTATCCTGCCTATATATAGTCTATATATAGTCTTCCTTGTAAAGTAAATATATATCTAATAGTGTGTAATACACAAATGTACACAAGTGGCTACGAAAGGGGTTTTTTGAAGGATGGAAGGGAATAGGGGTAAAAACAATCCAAATGTAACCTCCTGTATCTACCTAAGGATATAAATTGCGATATCTGTTATAAGATATAAAAATTTTATGAACTCTCATTTATAATATTAAGTATAGATTAGAACTTACAAACTAATAGAACTTAATTTGTACATTAACGAGTGATAGAAACGTAAGTAGGTATTCCCTGCATTAGCACCTAAACATAACGACATAAACAAGGACGCGTGGTGCGCTGCACTCACTTTGCATAAGTCTACAATGTCTACAAGCACCGCGAGCAAAGCGCGCCCCGGCATTTATATTAGCACTAATTATTTTTATTATTTAACACTATCATTATAATAAGTTTGAACTTTTACTTCTTCTCATTATATTTTGGTCCTTCGAGCCGGATTATCTAAGAGTTTGAGACAGAATTATGAAATCCCCACATTCCCCTTTCTAATTATTAACTTATCAAATCGCCCTAGACCAAATCTCGCTCATTTTGGACTGCAATTTGCTAAATACCAACGACAATTGGAATCCAGCCTCGTGCTTTTTCTTCAAGCAATGATTTAAAATGTACTATATTATTTTCGAGAAGATAAAATTTCAAGAACGTCCGCGAAATATTCCACAATTCAAGTTTATCATAACTGTTGTTCATGCTTCGGTGATGACGCTGGCTTATTCCACAGAATTACGGTGAGGAAGTGACCGGGGAACAATTGCACGAAATATTGCGGGAGATCGACACTAACATGAACGGACAAGTCGAACTCGACGAGTATCTGCAGGTCCATATCATTGATGCATGCATTTGCATATGCTTTTACTGAATGAAATTTGGGCAAACATTACATGAAATTGTAAATTTTACGCGTTCATTATAAATCACTATAAATATTCCATTCCTAAGTAGGTAATCGACAAGATTGCGTACGACCATCGCAAATACAATTATTCGATTTAAAATAAACTTTTTGCAAATAAGCTTTTTCAAGGAACTTTTGAATCACCAATGACCAATCAGATTATTTAAGCTAGGTTTAAATGTAGGTAATTTATAAATCGTCCTATATGAACCTGTCGATCAAATCACGATTGTAAATCCAGATAAATAAGGACAGACTTACATACAGTATCTTTGCTATGTGCTAAAACGAGGTCTCAGTTTTCTGATATCATTGGGCTGGGTTGTAGCTTAACGTCGCTCTCCCAACGGCCGATGACTAATCATAGCTCAGCTGTCAGCTGTACACGTCACCCAAGGCCAGGGTTCGATTACTCTTAGAATGACGTTCCATTACGCTGGTAAAGCTGCGCTGTACTTTCAAAATTTTGCACAATCGACAATGCGTCTGCGCTCCCTCTCACGCACACGCTGTAAAATCCTATAGAGTACATAATAAAAAAAAACCAAGGAATTTTCAAAATCCAATTCTTCGCCCCTACTAAGTTAGTATATGGTTATGAGTATTTCATTTTATATTTTCTATATAAATTACGCAATCCCTTATGCCTATTATAAAGAAACATTAAAAAGCACGTTAATCGACTTATATACCTACATCAATTTAATTCAATTCAATTCAAAATATTCTTTATTCAAGTAAACTTGTAAACAATTGCTTTTTAATCGTCAACATCTACTGCTGGTTCGGAAAGCTGTTCCTACCGAGAAGAACCAGCAAGAAACTCGGCGGTTGCTGTTTTCAAACAATAATTCTTATTACTAGTTACATATAGTTATTAATGTCTTGTACAGGGTTGAAGAGAAGCTATATCCACGCATTCTTATCGTCTAGGTAATCTTCAATAGTATAATAGGCTTTCTGAATTAGCCTTTTTTAATAATCAATATTTCAATCAATATTTTAACTATTTATCGAGTTTTGTTTTTTTGACAATTTTTAATTGTTAGAATCTTATTAATAAAATCAGTAGATAATTTAACAGATAAACTTAATATATGTAAATACGTCGTAACTGAGTCCACGTTGTATCATAAAGGATGACGTCATTACTACCTACAACCAACTTTAGTACAATTACATCCGCAATAAATAATTCAACATTAATTATACTTACCATTTAAGGACTGGTTTTAATTTTTTTGTTCATTAACACAGTTTTTGCATGTTGTAAACACATAACTAACTCACTCCAATACATAAATTGCCGTAATACTTAGTCACCATGTTTATTGCTGCCAATGAACTTCGACTTCATTACAATGTTGCATGATTTAGCTTCATATTTCGTATTCGATTTTTGTTCTGCTTTATTTTTTTTTAAAGATTTATATTTTATTAGGCACAAAAAAAGCTCAGGTTTGTTCTCAATGCCAAATATTATTGCGTGTTTTGTGTATCCTGCTTTAATATATATGTTAATTTTGTTTTGTGATATTTTGAAATAACCTCTATGGTGATTACTTGCTTTGCAATTAACAAATGGTCGCTTTGAATACCGGATTAATAAAATCAATTACCGGTAAGTTAGATATGGTTTCGATCGAATACAATCACCTATTAATAGTGTAGACACTGGTAGGAACTATTATTGATATATTTTTTGAAGAATTCTGAAGATTTATGTAGTACTTATCGCAATATTACATTTTCCTTAAACTATAGAGCGCTATTAAATTTGAAATAGCAATGACGCAAGTAAGTCTATCGAAGGCAATTTATAACGCCTGCACGAGTTTGAACTCGTGAACGCTTCGTAACATTCACGCTATTGCCATAAAATATCACGGTTTTGTTATATGTATATTTGCAATCACAATGTTTATATCGCACGTATAAATTCATCGATATATCAAAGTATTAAAGCGAATTCAGCATAATAAGTCCTGAATTTAATATTAATTATTAAAAAGAACTAACCAATGACATAGATACATAGATTTGTTAGTTCTTTTATTTAAATTAAAGGTTCAAATCTACGCCGCTCCAAAGTAGATTAAAAAAATTAACATAACGTAGAACTAATATTGTCTTTGGTAGCTTGCTTATTTTTTTATTAAATAATTTTCGAGCACCGACAATAATGTCAATGGTATAACATAACAGATGATGTCAGCTATAAAGTCTGGTCACGTGGCATACTCACGATTTGCTCGTATGGCTGAAATGGAGGAGCAGCATCATGAGAAAGAGGCATTAAAGAAGAGCATCTCAGTCGAGAGGAGTGGCGGAGGATTGTAAACTCGAAATTATGGTATGATTTTGTTTATCGATAAAGAATTTATCACGATTATATCTATATCTAATATTTTGATTGATAATAATGGATAATTTAAAGTTTTGTAAAAAAAAATTGTTATATTTTTTCGACTGTAAATAATATGTCTTAAAATCTGGCGAAGTGAGTTGGGTACGCTAATATTTAATTAAGAACAAATAAGATGAGTGTGAAGAATTTCTTTCTTCAAAATATCAAAATGAAGCAATAAATTTGTCTCAATGACTTACTTATTTATGTTATTAGAAATGCCTCTTTCATTCAAATATAGTAGAAATGAATTAGTTACACAATAAAACTGGTGTAATCATTACCATAAATCAACCTTTTATTTGCAAAATATGCATGTACAAAAGATATTAAATCTAAATACATAATCTTATACTTTAACCGACACGGCTATCATGAGATTACATACAGCATCACAGGTTTGACATTATTGATTAGCAGAATACAACTTGTTCTATAAGCAATGAATGTCGCAAAAATATAGGGCAGCAGTCAGCTGTTATTGATTTGTTCATACGTTTCAGAACAGTGCCATCTATCTCCCTAACTTTTAACTATGCTTACATTTGATCTTTTATATTTGTTCCAGGTAAATTGAATATACCACGCTAGCGTATTTGAATACAATACGCTAAGTAGTACAGTACAATAAGTAGTTACAACATAATAAAACAAATATTATAATTAACTTATTTTATCATAGTCGTATAAAACGTCCGAAAATTATAATATAATGTAATAATTTATTAAAATCAACGAAATAATAATTGTGTGTAAATAGAAATTTCCTTTTGTTCACATTTAAATAATTATTAAAATTTTAATGTTTCTAGTCCTTATTTGTTTTTTTAAATATTACAGTTATAATTTTGCACTGTATTAGAATATTTCAATAATTTTTTTCAAAGAATGTTTTGTTTAAATTAATAAATTTTGTATTCCCCTTTAGCCTATATAAAGTAGACGTTCTAAAATTAAAACTATATTTCACACGTATTCTCAATGTGTATTGCAATAAAGTATTGCTTATATGGAAATATAACTTAATAAACTAAATAATAATCAAAATATTTATTTCTTTAACATAATTTTTGATATTGTTACACATTTATTTATGGAATTTGTGAATTTTAAATGTTATCACGCATAGCGTTTGATTTGTTTTTGAACGTTTGTTCGATTATATTTAAAAAAATTATCCATTCTTATATTCTGCAATAAATTTTTTGAAATGATATATTTTATTATTTCCGTTAAACTACACAGTTTATAATTAAACAGAAAATTTTGGGAACGGAAGTTAGGCAGTTTGTGAAACATCAAGGTAAGTTATTTAACTTTTACAAAGTAACAATGAATGACGGAACATAGACAACCAAATGAAAGAATGAATGGGAAATAATATAGTTATTTCTGATAACTACAAATATACGAACTATAATAATTAGTCGTAAAAGTGTATGACTAAATGACTATATTTTTCTAAAATCCTAACTTGGATAAAATTTTTGACCATATCATATAACTGTTTAGAACTGAATACATGTTGATAGTAACATTTTATATATAGTATAATTAAATAGTAGCATAGATTTGTTTTAGAGTAGAGGAGCCATAGGCAGGCCTGTCATTGATGATGACATAGTAAATAATTACAGGGAAGATGAAACTCGTATACTTCATCTTTATGAAAATAGCATAAAAAAGAGAGAAGTTCACTCCCATTTGCGTTCTCTTCATTTCTCTTCTAATGTAATATGGCTTTTTTTAAGCTGCCTTCCTTCCTTTAGTATAATAACCCTATGTGTAATAGACCTTTTAATAAGTATAGATCCCAGTTTTACAACTCACTTACAAAAAAGGATTTATTCATTGCTAAGCAGTTATGTGATTTTAGGAATAAATTATTAATTATTCAATTTTTTTTAATATTGAAAACTATGTTATCAAAGGTAAATTAAATATTAGGTTTCTGCTAAACCTAAAACTATTTTTCGAGGACTTATAAGTTAGGTTCATATTAATGATATATAAGATGTGCGGAAAAGTGACTAGGAAAGTTCCGTCGTAACTTACGTGGTTCGGACGTAGGGCGGTGGTTACGCCCCCGCGGCCAACGAACGCGGGCGGGCGGTGGGTGGGCGCAACAACCGCTTGCTCTTGAATTTTTTAGAAGTACTACTTGAGGGTGAATTTGTTCGTGGCATAATTCGAACCATTATTAGGTTCTATTATATTCGTAAAGCAGCTCATAAACTCTGCTTGGAAATACTTTATTCCCATACCAGCCGTAACGATGGTACAATATGAACTTGTTTCTTACTTTTATGAATTTAGACTGCCGTGGGTGGTAGTCGTATTTTATTGAAATATGCAATAATAAATATAGGGTTAGCCTAAATAGTTTCCAATCGATCTGGAATCCTTAATAATGAACTGACTCAATATTAAAGATATGAGTGGATGGATATAGCGTGCTGTGAATATAGGTTTATCCATAGGTATTAACAGCATTATATATATGTATAGACATATATATAATGCTGTTAATTTAATACCTAATATTTTTTAACAATACGCAAATACAATTCTGAATAATAATTTTTAAAAACTATAATAGACAAGATATATGTATCCTAAATTACTAATACGCCAATATAGCCTGACGCGGTATGGCCCAAGAATGCAGGCAGCATTTCCAGGTTGAAACGCCTTGTCAATCGTCGAGATTAACTACCACGTAAAAATTCTATATTATGAATATCATATGCACTTTATCGTTTACCGCCGTGTGGTATCCGGCTGTACTCAGCCGTACTGTAGAATAGACCACCCACTTTCTTACCGAGGTGTCGTAAAAGGCGACTAAGGTAAGTTGACGTCAGGCAGGCAGCCGGTCGTAAAATACATAGCCAAATCACGTGACAACATGTTTGCAACATGTTGTGCCGACCCCACTTAGAGTGGGATAAGCGCAGGAGGAGGATGATGGATGTACTTTATCGATTAATTCCATAAATTTTATTACTAAAAAAAACGTTAAACATTGACTTATGGCGAAATATGCTAAAAGGGACTGATGGCGCACTTAAAGTGGGATAAGGGCAGGAGGAGGATGATGGATGTACTTTATCGATTAATTCCATAAAAATTTATTACTAAAAAAAACGTTATACATTGAATAATTTATAGAATTAGGCGTTATTTTGCGGAAATCCATAACACAAAAGTAATAATAAGTAATTTTATTATTGCTTTTGTTAAACATTGATTTATGGCGAAATATGCTAAAAGGGACTGATGGCGAAATATGCTAAAAGGGACTTGTTAACTCCCCACGCCTAGCCATAGTTTATAAATTGGTTGACTATCCACTGTAAAGATCAATATAATACTTTAAGAATATAAATACATGCGTAATAGACAATTTTTACTAACACACAAAAACTTGTTTTTTTGCAAGTACCATAATGCGCCCGTATATTCGTTCTATAGATCTTTGACTCTAGAACTTTGAATGAAGTTATATTATAATATTGAGTTGTCATGAATAAAGAAAGTTCTATGAATACAGTGATATTTTTTGCCCTCAAGATACATATAGACAACAGAGTACCTACCTTTCTATATCTTTAAATAGTTGTTAGAATGATATACAAAGCAAGCAATAGCAATCTTTTAAATAGCTTATTTCCTGTGAATAGTACCATAAAATTGCCAAATTTCTTAAGAGAGTTTCTGCAATAAAAATACATCTATGTCAGCTAGTCATTCAATAGCTCTAACGATTGACATAGACAATAACAGTTATATCTACGTTATCTATAAAAAAAATATTTAAAAAAGAATTAATGAGCATCGTTAGTAAAAATTACGTCTCAATACACATAATAGGTGTCACCGAGATTCCAAGCACGATGTGGGACTTACCTATGAACATAGTGCCCGGTTCTTTTATAAAATTATAAAAGGTGTAGCATATTTAACAGAACAAAAGGTACCTAGGTACCTCCCTAAATTAAAAAACTAGTACGATAGCGCTTATGTATTTCATTGTATCTTTGTTTGTATACAATAATAAATAATTCGTATATTAAGAATGAATTTTCACCTTATATTTTATACATTCAATATGTTTGTTTTGTGACTTCACATCAACAAGTTTCATGCCCAGTTCTGCCCAACTTGATCGGTCATCAGATTAATCAGCTGCTATCATATTTAGGCTTCGCTACAGTATGATGACTTTGCTAATTAATATTAAGATGCATCGTGAATAACTAGGGCGTGTCAGATGGGAGGCGGGTGGCGGTCCGGCCCGCCCACCATCACTTCCGCTTCCGTCAATGCAACCTTGCACTCCAGAGGACATTAAATTGCCTTAGCCTATGAATCGTCATACTCATATACATGACCCATAAAATCGAGAATTCAGCATAGTCATCATTACCTCCTTTCATTAAAATAAAATGCTAAAGGAAGAAAAAGAAAGAACGAAAGAAAACCTGTTCTTTCTTTCTAGTTCATGCTAGCTTTAAATATCCTTACACAATACATACTTTCATTTTATGTACAATATTTAAAAATGCGCCGTTAAGTTTGCAGATCTTCACATACTTTTGAATAAATAACTAGGATCAGCAATAACAAGAGAAGATAACGTTGTGGTTATATCGCGTGATCCTTAACAAGGGTTAGCATTATTTAATCCTAACTATAAGAGTTAGTCGAGCGGTTGAAAAAATAAAGAAACTGAACATATCGCGAGAAAAGTGGTTGTTTGTCGACTTACGTATTTCAATAAATCGCAACTTTGTTGACCAGTAGGTAGATATATTGAAAGTATCACTTAATAATTACAATTCAATTCAGCTCAAGTAAATAAGATAATTCAAAATTTCCACTGCTTTTACTAAATTGTTAGTAAGCACTAACCAAATTATTGATTTGTATGTATAGTATATATCTAATAAGTAGAGTATAGTATGTTAGATTGTGCCTGTAGTAAGAACGCGGCTACAGACGTTGACCTAAAACAATGCAAAGATGATTTCATCGGTTCTGTTCGACGTATAATTAAGAATAAGCAAACACTACCACGTCACTTGGCTACCGCATGTCATGCCATACAGCATTGAGGTACACCCATAATAGAGTTAGAGCAAATTAACAACGCATTATACTAGGAATAATGGAAATCCGTTGTAGACTCTATAGCAATATAATTAAGGTATAAAATAAAACGTACCGGTTAAAGACTACTGTACAAATCAGAAATTCCGGATAGTTGTTTTAATTGCATTTTATTTTGGACTTTATTTACTTCTACATTAGATTAGTATTGCTTTATGTATGTATAGAGATAATTAAACCGGAGACACGCGCTCTCTCGGGGCGGCTGCTCATTCGTGCATAATGGACTTGGGGCAAACGTGGCTGACGCTTGACAAAACATGGGCCGACTTTCACTCTCATTTAAAGCAAGTCTGAGTTTTAAATAACGTAATCACGTACATTCACTGAAATATATATTTTTTACGTAATAATACTATTCATTGAAAGTATTATATGAATCATGAGTATTTATACTTGAGCAGTATTAAAGGTTTACATTTGCAGCTTTGTATTTAACAATACGAAAAACAGGTTCTTCCAGACATGTAAAAAAATTAAGCAATCACGATATTCAATATAAATAATCTTTTCATTATGAACATAATATAATCTAAGAAATAAACACACAGACAGAATTGGGAATTGAGTAATACGTACCATGGTATAAGTTTGTTTACTCGACACATTTTGGAGACACGGCTGGCGCGGAAAGCTATGCGACATGTGTGCATTTTTTACCCGCCCAAGGAGGCCGCGGGCGCGAGGTTATACACCCATTATTACGTCCTTCCTACTTTCAATTATTATTATCGGGCGGCGGCGCCGCACCCGCGACGGGGAGGAGAAGAGAGGCGCAGCTGCTGCCTACCAATAATCAAGACCTGTCTTTGTAAGAGTGAGATAGAGATAATGGCCGTCAAAATAACAAGCTATCTAGAGCAGTAATGACATCACCTACGAGTAAAATAAAACTCAAAGACACTACTTCAGGTTATCATGGTACACAACAGATTTCACTTTAGAACGCTCAATAATAAAAAATTATTGCAAACTGGTTGATATTGTGATCAACACGACTGCGATAGGAGGCGGATCTCCGAAGTTTGACGATTACGTTCGTTTTCAATCGCCAGTTTGTTCGCCGCAGTTTGGCGGCCGGTCGTGAGAATGTTGCGTTCCGCACGTGAACAAAGAGAAATAAGTGGTTTTAAGTGTCTAGTGGATAATGTCGTCTGAACCCATTAAAGTGACAGTGGAATTTATTAGTGAGGATAACGATATTAAGGTAAAAATTGTTTGATACACCGTTGAAGTGTTATTGTGTAACAGATTGGACGCTAGCGGGCAGCGTTCTCGTGTGTCTTTCGGTGCAGGGGGAGGGCGGGGCAAGTGCGGCCCCAGCCGTGTCAGGCCCGACAGGCCACACGCAGGAGGTTGTGACCGCTTAGTGAGCGACTCCCTTGACGAAATTGTATGAGTATCCTGTCTAGCATCATCTAACAGTACTAACTAGTATTTTAAGTTATCTGATAAACGCGAATTGTAAACATACACATTATTGCTTGTATCAAAATGCATTGTGACCTCAGCAGTACTTTAAATTTTTAGATATTCAAATATTTTTGTTAGAACAAGACTTTTTGAGTACCCATAGATATTATTATATCAATAACCATTTTGAAACTAGTGGAAATAAACCTCATCCTAATCTAGTTGTTTGAAATCCCCCGAATGCCTGAAATCTCTGTCACGCGAGTCAATGTGGGTGGATCAAAGGGCGGCGGCGGCCTTGAGTGCGACGACTCCCGGCTGACGGCACTTGTTAGGAAAAGGCGTGTCGGCCCAACTACTATAATTTTACAAAACAAGAGACTTGCAACTTATTCATCATATAGTTCTTAAACATAAGGAAGTTGTCAGTAACCTTCATTCCCTAAATAGTAAATAGCTAATTCAAAGGAATCATGAACTACATGTTACAAAATTTAAAAATCAAATGTATCTAAAACTTTATGAAAATCAAAATTAATAAAATGTAAAAGTAAAAAGTTAAAATAAGTTCATAAAATAAACTTTCATACGAAGTAAAAGATTTTTGTGGATTATTAACCGTTAAAGAATTCGTTTCGAGAAATTCAAGGGCATATTTTGACAGTAACTGACCGATTGATAAATTTTATTGTCTATAATTGTCATTCTTTCGTTCGTAAAAGTTTTGAAAATACGGAACGAATTATTGCAAAATGATATTTGAAAAAAATTAGTGTGTTAAATAATTAAATGCATATTACACGCTATGTTTCTGGTGCATATGACGAAGTAAGTAATCCTTAACTATAATATTTAAAAAAATCTAATTTTATTATGATTTAACTGTCCTAATTTGAATAATATAGATGATACTGTTATTCTGATATTATTGATTGAATGCTATTTATTTAGAAATTACACCAAATAATTAGTATATTCTATAGAAAAAATGAAATACTTTTTATATGAGACTCCACAATGAGAATGCCTTAGTATGAAATATATATCTTTTGTATATTTAATTTTAATTTTTTCATTTGTAAGTAAAAAATAATTGTGTACTATTATTATCAGTTAGAAATGATTTTTAATTTTTTTTTTCTAATATTTATTAGAGTTATGATATAAGCATGATTAAAACTTGTGTAACAATACATTTAAAAATTATGTTTATATGCAAGTTTTAAATGTTTTATATAATTCTTACAGGATAATAAAAAAGTAAAATTATAATTTGGATTTATAAAGCCAATATTAATACTACAGAAATATAAACACGAATACAATTATATTATCAATGGAATGTGATGTAAAAAGAATCTAAAATTAATTAAATAATAATGCATTTATGATAGTTTCTTTAATAATAAATTATATATTCTTTATTATATCTAATATATATTTTAATTCATTCAAATTTATGAAGTTATAACATAAAGTATAAAATATAAGTAAATAATTATAGGGCTGATAAGTATACTGAAAAGAACACAATCAAACTCAATTCTATTTTTTCTAATACTCTAAATCTTTATTGCATATAACTTGCCATCGCACAAGTATATATGTGCCTTTTTTTATTTACAGACTGCAACTGTCTGTAAATAAAAAAAGGCACAAAAGTAACATCCCATATGTGGCAGACCTTTTTGTCTTAGTGTAAGACACATATATATATCACAATTACATCAGATATATTATTATGATAATTTGGTATTATTAACTGTTTTCATGCATTGTTATGATTTATTTTGAGGTGTAAAAGCTGTGATTGCCCAGCAGTGAGACAGTGTGACTCTCTAGAAAGGAACATGGGTTCAAACCTGGGGCAGGAACCAATGAGTTTTTCTATCAAAACCTGTGTCTAAGTGATAATTGCAATGTAATTGCTTTTCCGTGAAGGAAAACATTAAACATATCTCTAGAGAATTTTAGAATGTTGGTGGTAGGTCTTAGCTTTTCTTCTCACCAAAAATGGAGAGAGACAAATTTTACTTGTAGATTTTTGTATTTATCTATATCATCTTTGTTGTGGCAAAGATTTTTGAACGTGTAAAGGTATGGTATGCCTTTACATTATAACAACAGTGTTTACACACCAAAACTTAAATTTAAGTTATTATATAATTTTATTTTAGTTGTAGAACTTAATTATAACATAGTAGCAGGTGTAATTCTTGATGCCCATTCCCTTTCTCAATATTTAAGTTTTGTATGTACTGAATCCACCATTCAGAAAACTTTCAAAATTATAACTATAACTTTTAAAATATGTAACTTATTAATACACTAACCTTACACTTATTGGAATACATTGTTATTATTCTGGATTGGATACAAAAAAGTTTCATCCTATGATTTGTAATTTCAAACGTTGTCCTTAAAAGGAATAAATAAAAATATTATTCTTTAATTTTATTAAAGAGTTATATTTTTTTATTCCTCTTTACCATTTTTTTCTGCCTGACATAGATATAGTTTTTTTTTCTTGATTAGAAAAGTATTCTTTCTGAAAACTTATGATATATCCATATTTACACTCAGTAATTTTTTTTAAGCTATTAATAATGTGTCATTGTAGTTATTGTTTAAGGTATAATTTGTTTTAACTTTTGGGGTTACTTTAATTTGTCACTAGGAGGGTAGCGGCACCCAGTCGCCCCTAGCGCTATTGGCGGCAACCTGCAGTCGGTTGGGCCCAGCAACAATGACCCCCGAACAGCAACAAGAGAAAGAGCAACAGCAGCAGCAGCAACATCAGCAACAACAACAGCAGCAGCAACAACAACAGCAACAACAACAACATTTTAGTAAGTGCAACAATTAAATTTAACTAAAATGCTATTATTGGCTTGTAAAATATTATTGTTCTAGTAAAAATACATTTCTAAACCTATAAAACACTTAACAAATAAAATATAAAATAATTCGTTGACAAATTCTATGAGGTAATAACCTGCCTATTAATAAATACAATATATTTCTTAATATAAAAAATCGTTAGATTAGTAAAACCTGTGATTAATGTTATAAGATGCAGCACAAGAGAAGAAAGTGTAGTGTCATGATTAAATTAAAGCTAAATATGTAAATTGCAGGTCCACAGCAACAACAACAACAGCAGCAGCAACAACAAGCACAACAAGTGCAACAACAACAGCAACAGCAGCAACAACAACAACAACAGCAACAGCAGCAGCAACAACAGCAACAGGTCCAACAAGCTCAACTAGTGCAACAGGTGCAAGGAGATGCGGCAACACTCGCAGCGATACAGCAGCAATATTTGCAGCAACAGCAACCACAGCTAAGGGTTATCAGTACAGCAGTTGTGCAACAACTAAGGGCGCAGGGGCTATCAGTAAGTTACATTACATTGTTAAACCCCAGCAATCACTCAGTGATCATAAAATGACCATATGCACTTGTTCAATCCAAAATGGCAAATTCCGGGAAATGATAACATTTTGTACATAGATCTACAAAAGTACTCTACAATTCCCTAGTACATTACTTTAGTGCATCTCTGCTTTTATATACTATTATTTTTTATATAACCACTAGACGCAATAACATAAGATAATTAACATAAAACTCTAATGTACTACTATTAACCTTAATCTTCTGGAAGAATTTTACTACCTTAAAGTTAAAACCGTAAAAAAATCGGTTCAGTAGATTTTGAGAAAATCAATTACATACAGAGAGCTTTTGGACTTTGTAGTCTATACTTCGTTATCCTCCTGCGCTTATCCCACTCTAAGTGACTCACGGGACAACATGTTATAAACATGTTGTCACATGATTTGGCCACGTATTTTACGACCGGCCGCCTGCCTGACGTCAACTTACCTTAGTCATATTTTACGATTCCTCGGTAATAAAGAGGGTGGTCCCGGATACCACACGACAGGTCGACTTACCTAAGTCGCCTTTCACGACACCTCGGTAAGAAATGAGGGTGGTCTATTCTCCTCAGCCGTACAACACATCAGTTTGTAATCTACAATTATTATACATAAGTATAATAAGTATAGATGACATATTTTAAGCTGACTTTCCTACTCTATTATAAATAGATCTATGGTTTAATAACATGGCATTTATAAAAATAATTCTCTTTACAGGGTAACGAGTTATCAGCTGCTATAGTCAATGCAGCGAGCACAGTTCCAAATGGCATACAAATGCAACAACCACAGGTAGACATTTATTATTTTGGTATGATTACCACAAATAATTATGCACTATGAAATTTATTTAATTATACAACAGAGAAATGAAGCAATCATATTAAAGGATTTTGCATTTTGTTAATTTATAACTTATGATTTAGAATTTGGTTTCAGATTTTTATTAGAATATATTTTAATTAGAATTTAGACTGACATATATCTTAGCCTATAGTGTTAGTAATAGCCTTGGGATTGAAGGACAGATTTTTATTAGAATAGATTTTAATTAGAATTTAGACTGACATATATCTTAGCCTTTAGTGTTAGTAATAGCCTTGGGATTGAAGGATTAATTCCCACCAAGTGCCAACATTTTCTAATTAATTTGTTAGTAACTTCAACTTCCCTTAGTTGTATTTTACGACATCTCGGTAAAAAATGAGGGTGGTCTATTCTACTCAGCAGGATACCAAACGGCATGTCTTTAAATAATATTGAAGTTAATTATTTTTTTAACCGTTTTTTCTTTCAGTTGGTATCAGTCCAACATCTGCAGTCGCTGCTGGGCGCGGGAGTGGTATCCGGTGGCGATGGTACCACTTACCAGAACACTCCCCAACAGCTGTTGCAGATACACCCACAGCTTTTACAGGTCAGTTGTAATTCAAAGAACCCCAGTGACTGCTGGGTTTTTGGTTCCAGCCTTGGTGTGTGTATATGTGTGTGTGTGTGTGTGTGCGTGTGTTTTTGTGTGTTTTGAGTGTGTGCGCGCGCGCGCGGTTTAACGACATCAAAAAAGGCGAATATAGAAAGCCTACTATACTATTGAGGATTACTTAGACAATAAAAGCTGTGATAGCCCAGCGGTGAGACGGTGCGACTCTTTCGAGGGGAACATGAGTTCAAACCCGGGCAGGCACCAATGAGTTTTCGGTGAAGGAAAACATCGTGAGGAAACCTGCATATCTCTAGAGAATTCTGGAGATATGTGTAACCTACTAATCCGCATTGGAGCAGCGTGGTAGATCTTAGCTCCTCCAACCCTTCTCACCAGAAACGAGAGAGGAGGCCTATTCCCAGCTGTAGGCAATCCTACAGCTGGGAATAGGCCTCCTCTCTCGTTTCTGGAGCGGCCTAGCGGAGGAGGAGCGCGGAGTAGCGGCCTGTTACAATTAACAGGCCGCTACTTTTAGACAATAAGCATGTGTAGACATAGCTACTCTCATCCCGTACAAGACTAATTACTAAATGCAAATAGTAATAAGAATTGTACTATGAAAAGAGCAACCGTCGAGTTTCTTGCTGGCTCTTCTAGGTATGAGCTTACCGAACTAGCTGTACTGTTGACGATGCAAAAGCACTTGTTTACAAGTTTACTTGAATAAATAATATTTTGAATTGAATTGACGAATTGGCTTCAAAAAGGTCGTGGTAAGAGCATTCTGATCGCACAAGATCTTTTCGGGTGGAAGTTAAAAGCGACCTATGCCTAGCGTTGAACGTCTATTGATATACGAGAGAGGGAGAAGATGTTAAATAGATAAAAAATAAAAATAAAATCATTTTGTTTCGATCTACTAAGGGCCATATTAACATTCCATTAGAAAATATTGTGTTAGTATTAATAAAACTTAATCCTGAATGTTATTAATAACCTATAATAATAACCTTACCTAGTATTATTCTTAAGACAAGACCAATTCGCCAGCATATACAACCATTGTGCAATGATTCTAAAGGTGGAATACCACCACTGTGCAAAACTGTGCAGCACAGTGCAGCACAAATGTTTACTCTGGTCGACTCACTCAAGCAAGCATTAACAAATTGTGTGCGAATATTCTAGAAATGTTCGCGCACATCTATGCACATCTGTGCGCGTACACTTGAACTTACGCACTCGTTGTTCACGAACTCAGTTTCGCTTCCGCTACTGGATCGAAAGCATTTGTTTGTACGCGCACATCTTTAATGAGGAGTGGAGGAATAAAAAAAAATTTAAGAATCATTTTATAGAAAATTTCTAAAGATATATTGTTAATTTGTATATAATTAATAAGTGAAATAATAATAATAAATATTATAAAATATGCCTAAATAAACATGTTCGCGCATATGTGCGCTTCACAGTACGCTTACACAAGTTACACACAACATTGCCGGTGGAGACAGAATCTAAACGCGATATCAGCTTAGTACGTGCAGTGCGAGAACTTTGTACACTATCTTTGGAAATGTGTTGCACACTATTTTGGTGGAATCCTACCTAAAGCTAGTAGAAAGACGCTAAGGTAATAGAAAGTTAAATGTCTATATTATATCAGCAGGCTGGTACTGTGGGCGGAGTGGGCAGCGTTTATGGTGGTTGTGTGGTGGGAGGAGTGGCGCCATTGCAAGCCGTCACCGTCGACGGACAGGAGGCACTATTCATACCTTCTCACCATGCTCAGGTAAATGATGCCACAGTAATTTATAGAATTATTAAACGCCGTGTGGTATCTGGCTGAGTAGAATAGACCACCCTCATTCTTACCGTGATGTCATAAAATACGACTAAGGGAAGTTGACGTCAGGCAGGCGACCAGTCGTGAAATACGTAGCTAAATTTGACAACATGTTGTGCCGACCCCACTTAGAGTGGAATAAGGGCAGGAGGATAATGATGATAAGTAATTTATAGTATTAGGCGTTAGTTTGCGGAGATCCATAATATAAAAGTACAAATAAAATTATTTAATAACCCTCGATTAATCGCGGATCGCTGCGTTGTTTCGGTGACTTTGGTTCTTCTACAGTTCTAATTACTGATTTGATCACATAGAGATACTCCGAGCTTAGCCCGCTCTGTCGCCCGCTGAGTGATTCTAAGTTTTCTTATAAAGACAGTGGGCCCCATATTCAAGTATACTACTAATAGCAATATTTTTTTAAGTGCTCCTATTATTAGAGGGACCCCATATGACTCTTTAATAAAACTCTTTAAAACCACTAAAAATAAAACTTGGGAGTTAAGTTTGGGTAATATAATAACAAAAGGCTGTGGCTTTCATTCAAGCACCAGCGCTAATATGAGTGATCAGCTAGTGAAGCTACTTTCCTGATTTACAGAATTTAGTCATTTCATAATTTGATCAGCGAACATGTTTCCCAATTCTTTAAAACCACTAAAATAGAACTTGGATTTCAGTTTGGGTAACATAAAAATAAAAAGCTGTGGCTTTCATTCAAGCACCAGCTATGATACTAGTGACCAGCTAGTGAAGCGACTTTCCTCATTTACAGAATTAAGTCATCTCATAATTTAGTCAGCGAACATGTTTCCCATATGACTCTTTAATAAGACTCTTTAAAACCACTAAAATAGAACTTGGAGTTCAGTTTGGGTAATATAATAACAAAAGGCTGTGGCTTTCATTCAAGCACCAGCGCTAATATGAGTGATCAGCTAGTGAAGCTACTTTCCTGATTTACAGAATTTAGTCATTTCATAATTTGATCAGCGAACATGTTTCCCAATTCTTTAAAACCACTAAAATAGAACTTGGATTTCAGTTTGGGTAACATAAAAATAAAAAGCTGTGGCTTTCATTCAAGCACCATCTCTAATACTAGAGACCAGTTAGTGAAGCTTCTTTCCTCATTAACAGAATTTAGTCATCTCATAATTTAATCAGCGAAGATGTTTCCCATATGACTCTTTAATAAGACTTTAAAACCAGTAAAATAGAATTTGGAGTGCAGTTTAGGTATTATAAACAGAGAAGGCTATGGCTCTCATTCAAGCACCAGCTATGATACTAGTGACCAGCTAGTGAAGCTACTTTCCTCATTTACAAAATTAAGTCATCTCATAATTTAGTCAGCGAACATGGTTCCCATATCACTCTTTAATAACACTTTAAAACCACTAAAATAGAACTTGGATTTCAGGTTGGGTAATATAAAAATAAAAAGCTGTGCCTTTCATTCAAGCACCATCTCTAATACTAGTGACCAGTTAGTGAAGCTACTTTCCTCATTTACAGAATAAAGTCATCTCATAATTTAGTCAGCGAACATGTATCCCAACTCTTTAAAACCACTAAAATAGAACTTGGATTTCAGTTTGGGTAATATAAAAATAAAAAGCTGTGGCTTTCATTCAAGCACCATCTCTAATACTAGTGACCAGTTAGTGAAGCTACTTTCCTCATTTACAGAATTAAGTCATTTCATAATTTAGTCAGCGAACATGTTTCCCATATCACTCTTTAATAAGACTTAAAAACCACTAAAATAAAATTTGACGTGCAGTTTGGGTAATATAAAAAGAGAAAGTATTGGCTTTCATTCAAGCACCAGCTTTAATACTAGTGACCAGCTAGTGAAGCTACTTCCCTCATTTACAGAACTTCTCGGGGATGGGCCAAGTTAGTTTGGTGAACGGTCAGCTTGTACGGACACCTGTCCTGCCAGCCGGCTTCCTACAAAACGTCATGCATTTACCTACAGGTGAGTGTCATTACTCATTATATACAATCACACATACTTATATACGAGACGTATAGCTGCTTGGGTTCACATTCTTTGGGCATCCCTAACTTTCATTCTATATGCTTTGCTTCATACACTGTCAATAATTTACTTTGAGATATGTACATTTTTTTATTCCTTACAACTAAATACCTAATATTGTACAGAAACAAATCAATTAACGGTTCTAATTAAAAATTGAAATTCTGTTTAACTTAATAAATTTTTCAATTTCGCCTAAACATATTAATAAATTTGATAATTTGAATATTTTTTAGTGTTTCATACTAAAAGTTACATAAATAATTGTAAAGATAATCCAAGATAGTTCACTAACTTAATTTATAGATATTTTGGTATAGAAAAGCATATTTACCAATGTGCTTATGATGTTCAAGATTACCTTTTTTTAGACTCGAAGGAAATTTAAAATGTTTTCATTCTGTTCGTCACGGACAAAGAGCTTCTGGATTTCTTTTATTGAATTAGAGTTTTATTACATCAATAACACATGGTGAATTTTGATTCTTTAAATTATTGCTAATTCATAAATTACTTTTTACTTTTAGCACTTACAAAACAAACATTTATTATATTAAATATTTATGAACAGAAATATTGTTTCGAACAACCAATGATTTTCCATTTTCCGAGAAACGTAAATGACTCAATGAACATAAATTCATTCATAACTGTGTATTCAATATACTCATATTGAATACACAGTATACTCATATTGAATACACAGTTCTACAGAGTTCATATATTTTAAATTTAAATTCATCTGCACATTAACACTGATACAACAATATTACTCCAATCTTATTTTTGAAGCTTATGAATATCTTTCACATTTCCTTATCTGTAGAAATGTTAACCTATCCAACATATTTATGACTATATTATGAAATAAATATTTTTATAAATAAATAGTATGTCGCTATTAAAATGATCCTAAACGAAAGTTTTACCAAATTATTTATATGAACTCGTTTACCGGTAACTTGATTAAATATGAGATGTCTTGTTTCATATATGGCTATTCTAAATACACCAGAACTTGGAAAGTTAATATCCAAGAGAAGCACAAAATATTTAAAGTTTTTAACTTATCAAGTTTTTTGTTAGAGAATATTTGGGGAGGTTCGGGTTGCTCGTGAGTTTATAATAATTAAAAATAATACGTACAAAAACAAAGTATTATTATTTTTTTTCACAGTTTCTATATCGATTCGAATTTTAATAATAAATAGCTGAAACTTATTAATAAATAGATGAACAGGTGCAAGTAATAAATTTCGAGAATTTTTTTGCACATGCCATGAAATTTTTTTAAATTTTAACAATCGTGAGTAGTATTCATACTTAATATAGATATCGGCTATACTCACGTCTAATTTTATCAGATTAGCCCGACTAGTTTCGAGCCCATCCAAAATTACTGTAATTGGCAGATATTTTAAGTAATGGAGTGCGTCAAAACATTATTTTAAAGTTATTATGAGTCAACATTGAAATTATTTATTGAAGTTACAGAGGTTTTTAACTGTTTTTTTTTTATTGGAACACCAAGAAGAATGCACTTGAGTTAACTTAAACATAAACAATATTGTATCCTGCTACAAGTACATAAGGATGTTCTTGTAGCAGGTGTCCAAAGGTTGTCGCCATGTACCCTGTTTGGTACATCACGAAACTGAGTAATCTTTCGAATGTACAATATAACACATATTGATAACTGATTTATCTGAATAGCTACATGTATCGTATACTGATTATATGACTGATAGGTAATACAGGGTCTGGTCCCCTGCTGGTATTACCCTCGGGGTCTGTTCCCCGGACTGATTTAACTCACAGGGTCTGTTCCCTGAACTGATACAACACACAGGGTCTGTTCCCTGGACTGATACAACACACAGGGTCTGTTCCCTGGATTGATACAACACACAGGGTCTGTTCCCTGGACTGATACAACACACAGGGTCTGTACCCTGGACTGATACAACACACAGGGTCTGTTCCCTGAACTGATACAACACACAGGGTCTGTTCCCTGGACTGATACAACACACAGGGTCTGTTCCCTGGACTGATACAACACACAGGGTCTGTTCCCTGGACTGATACAACACACAGGGTCTGTTCCCTGGACTGATACAATACACGGGGTCTGTTCCCCTGATAGTGGCCTCCGACCTCCCCTACAGCCACCCCATGCCTCGCTTTACTTGTATGCTTTAACCTGATACTTTAAATCTCTGATTCCGATGCTACACTCATAACTCTGAATATCTGAATTCCCGTTACACACACAATATCAAATATAGATCTGAATATACAACCATAAGAGATAAATCTGAATCACTTACATAGTATCACCAGTACTGCCTCTAACACAAGTCACAACACTACTCCCGCTTGGCGCGCTCGCTTGCCATACCGGCTTGCTACCTCCCTTCCCCTCTGACGTCTTACTCTTTATCTTATTTTTATTTCGCGACTACCTACTGAATTCGCGACACTCCCCCCGAGACAAAAAAGAAACAAAAGATTTGATTAACTGATCCCTTTATTGAACTTAATTATACTGCTTTATCTAAACAATCGACTATTTTATTTATACACCTTGAAACAAATTAATCATTAGCTGTGAAGTCCAAGACTTAATTTTTTCCCGCGCTTTGATTGCTGAGCAGCGGCTTGGTCGTTTCTGGGCTGTTCCAGAATTTGAGGAAGTAGTTGGTGTCTCACTGATATCAACATTGCCAATATCTAGCATTTCTGAATCTTCACTCGTCTCACTATGAGACTGACCTCTTTGGACTGATACTGGATCTACTTCGTCATCGATCTCTAATGGAAAGAGGTGACCGACCGAACGAGTCAGCGTCTCTCCTGCTGGTGTGACTACTTTCGCCACCCTGATCTCACCATCCAAACCCTTAACAAGTTCAGATATTGTGCCAACTTTCCATTTGATCCTATTACCATCTGCTTTTATCTGAACTTTCTCACCTAGTTTTGGTTTCCTGTTAACTGTGACTCTTGGTTGCCTGTGCTTATTACTCCGCTCTCTAAGACTGTTCAAATATTGACTGTTAAACATTTTACCAAACTCTTGTATAATAATTTGTCCTTGTTTCCAACCATCCACTAAATTAGTTTTAGTTACAGTAGCGGACTCAAGAAATTCACGGTCAGAAATATCACTCAATATAGGTCCCCCTACTCTTAAAAAGTCTGAGGGTGTTAACACATGTTCTGGTTCAACACCCACTGTTGTCAGTGGTCGGGTGTTTAGAACTGCCTCAACCTCTTTTAAAATTGTATGCAACTGATTAACTTTGAGTAAATGCTTATCTAGTGTCCTTCTGAGACTATGCTTTACTAATCCTATAAGCCGTTCATAAAATCCTCCAAACCATGGAGCTAATTCGGGTATAAATTTCCAGCGTATTTTATTTTGAATACAATAATCAGACGACAAAACCTCTCCTGTTAGTTTAAACTGCGTGGCATTATCGGATATTATGAGTTTAGGCACACCTCTTATTGCCACGAATCTTCTTATAGCTAACAAACATTCTTCCGAGGATAAATCCTCTACAAGCTCCATATGTATTGCTCTAATAGTTAAGCACGTGAACAAACATACCCAACATTTCTCTTTAGAACTGTCTACAAAAAGAGGGCCAAAATAATCTAAACCTGTATAATGGAAAGGTAGACTGTACGTTACCCTCTCTGGTGGCAGGTCAGGCATAACTGGTAACTTAAAAGGACCACCACCATATTTTAAACATTGTGGACACTTTTTAATAACCTTCTGTACTATTGTTCTTCCTTGAGGAACCCAAAATTTCCTCCTCAACAGAGCCAATGTATGGGATACTCCAACATGATAGTTACTCTGATGTAAGTCCGTTATTAATTTATGTGTAAAGTCCGCTGTTTTAGGAAGCAGTATGGGCTCTTTCTGACTATGTGTCCAGTCAGCATATTGAAACCTTCCTCTACATCGAAGTATTCCACTGTTATCCTTATACACCCCAAGAGATCGGGAAAAGTCAGTAATATCACCATTCACCTCTTTCGGAAAATATTGAGCTTGGAGTTCTAATATCATTTTTAATTCGGTTTCATCATGATCATGCATTTCTGTAGAACAAGTCTCTTCTGTGTCTAATCTGGTGTTACTATCGTCAGGAGTTATATTCGGAAGATCCTCCCCGGCTAAATTGATTTGAGTTTCCGCCTTATTTTCAGATTCAGGAAACCATTGTTCTGAAGTTTTTAACAAAAATTCAGGACCTTTTAACCACTTATCACAACATTCAGCTTGATCCGATCTAGTTCCTATATCGGCCGGATTTTGTTTTCCTGGTACATATCTGATTATAAAATTGTTATCTTGCTTAATCTCTTTAATCCTTCGCGCAACAAACGGCGGTAATAACTTATCTGCTTTATACCAACTCAAAACAATTTGACTATCGGTCCATAAAAATAGACGTTTAATCTCTAATCTCAAAAACTTAAGTACATAACGTAACAGTCTGCTTCCTATAAGTACCCCCAACAATTCTAATTTTGGGATTTGTAATTTATTATGGTCCTTAACAGGCACTAATCTAGACTTGCCAATAATAAAACTGACAATATTACTACTGCCCAAAGAACTACGCAAATATACACATGCCGCATAAGCGTCATTTGAAGCGTCAGCAAAACAATGCACTTCATGTATTACCCTTTCTCTATTTTTAATATTATTTTTGCTGCTTAAATAATATCGAGTAACACAAACGTTTTTCAGATACTGCAATGCCGACGCTACCTTTTTCCACTCGCTTAATAAATTACTGTCTAATTTACTATCCCATTCTATTTTCTCCTTCCACAATTTTTGAAAGAATAGTTTTGCTGGTAACAAAATTGGAACCGCAAATCCACAAGGGTCGTAAATTGAGGCAATTACTTTTAAAATGCTACGTATAAATGCTTATAAATGCTTAGTATAAACTGAATCTAAATTAACCCCACTGATATCATATATATAATTTAGCTGTAAAATATCACTATCCTTATCCCATATTAGTCCTAATACTTTAACAAATTTATTGTTTGCTGCGCGAAATTTCTGTGGTATAAAGGAAATAAACTCTTTGGAATTTGAGTCCCAATCCCTTAAATTCATAGATAAGCTGTTAAATGACTGTTTGCAAATATCGTAAATCCTTTTCGCCTCTACGACTGTTTTGGCGCCTGTTACTATATTGTCCACATATATATCCTCTGCTATTTGCTTTGTTACTAAGTCATCTGACTTTATTAAATGATATTTAATTGTTGCATTAAGTAGAAAGGGGCTTGATATTACACCAAAAGGAACTCTACAAAAGCGTAAGTGTAAAATATTAGTCATATCCACTTTGGAGTTTATATTCTTAAGCCAAAGGAATCGCGTCACATCTTTATCTGGTTCTAAAAGACCTAACTGTAAGAACGCCTTCTCTACATCTGCGATAATACCAATTGAATGCTCTCTAAACTTTATAATTAGTCCCGTTAAATCTTCCAATAATAAAGGTCCTCTATATAAGCATTCATTTAAGCTCTGATTTCCGACTGTTTTTGCCGAAGCATCATAAACAATTCTAACTTTATCTGGTTTATCACTACTAAAAACGCAGTGATGAGGAAGATAATGAACTAAACGAGACTTTGAATCCGAATCATCTTTAACAATTTCGATGATACCGTTCTGTAACTGTTCATGAATTATTTCATCATATGATTTTAATGTTGAACTATCTAAGCGCTTTAATAAGTTACTAAGACGACCACAAGCTAAACCAAAATTGTTCGGTAAATTAGGTGGATATTCAGTCCAGGGCCATTTGACATAGTATCTATTATCTTTAAATTGAATGCTCTCATTGAATTGTCTAATTGCTTCCTCATCACGGCAACATTTAGGTGAATCCGTAATTCCTATAGATTCAAGATCCCACAGTCTTTTAACATCATCAGTTTTTAATGGGAGGTCTGGTTCATTTAATTTAGTATCAAAATTTCCGTTTGTTTGCAAATAAGTGAGAACCGAAATCTCATCGCGTGTGAAATTTTCATTAATTTTACCGGACCAAACCCAGCCAAAATCCGATTCAACTAAAAAAAGGTCTGTAGAAATCGTTAACTTTCTATTAGACATAAAAGAATGATAATAATCATTGCCAATTAGAATGTCTATGTTATCCCTAGCAGAACCATCGTCAGCTAACGTTAGATCTTTAAATTGACTATCTTCTAATAATTTATTTAAATCACTACAAACTGAGAAGTCTATACCATTTGTAATATGAGGAACTACGTTTGCATATATTTGCCGCATAACACCAGTTCGAGTATTTATTAGGAAATTTACTACAGGACTGTCAATTTCTTGTGGGGTTTTTTTCCCGAACGTAAAAATGGACAGATTCACACTTTCTACGATCGGCATATTCAAACTATTTGCAACAGATGACGTTATATATGTCCGTTGGCTACCACAATCGAGTAATATCCTACACTGTACTCCTTTCCCTTTGTCATCTGTATTACTGATTGTCGCTATACAAGTTTGTAACAATGTAGTATTTGTTTTTAAGTTAACATGTAAACTATTAGTTTTAATAGCGGCTTTCCCTGGTAAAAACTTAGTCGGACACAACGCGCGATTATGTATACCGAATTTACTGCAATGCCTACACTTTCTTTTAGAACGACAATTGTCAGATCTATGCCCTTTTCCTAGACAATTATAACACCGATTTCCTAAACATGATTTTCTTTCTTGTAAAGTTTTATAATTCTTGCATTCATCATTGAAATGATCTTGTTCACAGAAAATACATTTTTTCACTAATTTCTTTTGAGGTGGCTCTGCATCCCGATCAGATCTTTCATGTACCCTTTTTCGCAAATATCTTTTAATTTTATTACTTTCAAGTGGTTGGGTGTTATAAGGTCTGTAATCTATCCTAGGTAGCCTCCCTGATGTGCCCGGAAGTTCACGCCGTTTTTTGTATTCTTCAGTTCTAATATGTAAAGCATCGACCGTAAACTGATCTTGATTTCGTTTACTATCGCTAAGTGCAGCTTCCGTATTTCGACACTCTGAATCTCTTTTCAATCTATTAGACATTTCTCTTGCTGAAATTATGTACTCTAAATTTTTTCTAATGACATCAATTGATTCATCTTCCTCAGTCATTTTTAGCCTTAACTCATAAATTAAATCTTCTGGAAATTTTTCTATAATCATCACTCTTAGATGATTATGATTGACATCCTCTCCTAAAGAACTTAACACTCTTAGATGTCTTTCTATCTCATTTAACACCGAACGACATTCCTTAACGGATTTATTTGCTGCTTTGATCCTGTATAATGCAACATAATGAGCATCGATAATCGTGTTAGGCTTCCCATACCGTTCCTTTAACGTATTAATAGCTATTTCATAATTTTTATTAGTGGTGTCTAACCCCTCTATTGCCTGTTTCGCATCACCTTCCAGCACTGACTGAAGATATAATAACTTGTCCACTTCACTAATGTGACGATTATGTACATTTGACGAAAATTGATCCCAGAATTGGTACCACTTGAGAATATTACCATCAAATTTTGCTAATTCCATACGCGGCAATTTATCAGAAATATTTAAATTATTTGCTGAAGTTGAAACTTTCAATTTATACCGATTTTGCTTTATACACACATTTATCTCAGCTATTAAATTTTCAGCTTCTATTTGAGTTTCTGTATATTGCCTAATTTCATCTAAATTTTGTTCGGTATCCAATTTACAAAAATTCTGAATTTCCGAAACAAATCTCTCAGTTGCACCTTTTAATTTAAATTCTATCAACTCTAATTTATTTAAATTTTCATCTTCAATTTTTTGTTTTATTGCACACTGGCCTGAATCAATACAGGACAAAACTGATTCGTAAATTAATTTGAGACGGGTTCGGATGGCACTTTCCATTTTTTTTTTTAAAAACAATATTAGAGGTCAGTCTTATCTAATAATTAACTGTAACAATTAAAAAAATAATGAAGGTATAGAAATAATTGTGAAACTTCATTAAAAAAAAACAGTAACTAAAATAAAATGTTGTTCATAATTCATAATTAAGTCAAAAGTTTTATATGCCTATTATCTGAATGTAACTTTAAAATTTATTATATGTTCCATATAATAACTACTACATAAACTATTGCCTAACCATTTTTTCTTTGTATAAAATAAGATATGAAACATTAGTGCACAAATTTTTTTTAGCTATTCGAATCATAATTAATCATAATTTTATAAATCGCAAACCCAATAATGAATGCACAAGAAGAGCGACTGATAACTTTATCGTCGTATACTTTATACGAAAACTTTAATCACGCAACTGCATAAATAAAAGCAACTAAAATTATGTCATAATTTCATAACTAACTGTAACTGCAATAATATTAATACTCGCGTGAGCGTTTGTTTACACTAATTGTTTTATCACTAAGCGATATGAAACTACCCACATTTAAAAACATATTAAACATTATATTTAATTCCTGGGTTCATATCCCAGCATCTCCACCATGTCGCCATGTACCCTGTTTGGTACATCACGAAACTGAGTAATCTTTCGAATGTACAATATAACACATATTGATAACTGATTTATCTGAATAGCTACATGTATCGTATACTGATTATATGACTGATAGGTAATACAGGGTCTGGTCCCCTGCTGGTATTACCCTCGGGGTCTGTTCCCCGGACTGATTTAACTCACAGGGTCTGTTCCCTGAACTGATACAACACACAGGGTCTGTTCCCTGGACTGATACAACACACAGGGTCTGTTCCCTGGATTGATACAACACACAGGGTCTGTTCCCTGGACTGATACAACACACAGGGTCTGTACCCTGGACTGATACAACACACAGGGTCTGTTCCCTGAACTGATACAACACACAGGGTCTGTTCCCTGGACTGATACAACACACAGGGTCTGTTCCCTGGACTGATACAACACACAGGGTCTGTTCCCTGGACTGATACAACACACAGGGTCTGTTCCCTGGACTGATACAATACACGGGGTCTGTTCCCCTGATAGTGGCCTCCGACCTCCCCTACAGCCACCCCATGCCTCGCTTTACTTGTATGCTTTAACCTGATACTTTAAATCTCTGATTCCGATGCTACACTCATAACTCTGAATATCTGAATTCCCGTTACACACACAATATCAAATATAGATCTGAATATACAACCATAAGAGATAAATCTGAATCACTTACATAGTATCACCAGTACTGCCTCTAACACAAGTCACAACACTACTCCCGCTTGGCGCGCTCGCTTGCCATACCGGCTTGCTACCTCCCTTCCCCTCTGACGTCTTACTCTTTATCTTATTTTTATTTCGCGACTACCTACTGAATTCGCGACAAAGGTTGTTCAACAAAAAAAAGTTAATAACTTCTGTTACTTCAATAAATAATTTCAATGTTGACTCATAATAACTTTACTTATAGTACACAAAATGCATATTTATGCTGCTGTACGTGCCTAACAATTTCAACAATATTTTTTTTCAAATTATAGTAAATATAAATAAAGATTGAAAGAAAAAGGCAATACTTAAGCTAAAAATATACAAATATTATCGAGGTTTTAGTGTATATGATTAAACTTTTCAAGTATTCATTACGTTGGATCTACGTAGTTCATACGAGTAATTAGACAAGGATGAAGTATACGAGTTTCATTTTCCCTCTCATTTTTATTGTGACACCCTCACTTAGAGGCCTGTTTATTCTAGTAAAATAATTCTATGATTATAACAGCTTTATAGAATTAGGCGTTACTTTGCGGAGATCCATAATACAAAAGTAATAATAAAATTATTTTGCTATAATCCGCGATACAGTAAATAGAAAATATATATAGTGTTTAATGTATAGTAGACTATCAGTATTTTCATACCCGATACGTGCAGGATTCGTAAAAACACATGCACAAACCTCCACCACTTCCACCACAATACACAAGCACTACACAGGTTCACTATCACAAACTCAACAATCGTTTCGCCCCGCAACCGAAGCATCATCAGGAGATAGACTCCACGACAAAATCGCAAAAGCTTTTGCGATTTTGTAACACTATATATATTTTCTATTTACTGTATCGCGGATTATAGCAAAATAATTTTATTATTACTTTTGGATTATAACAGCCCAAAAAACATCTATTTCATGAAATTCATGATATACAAACTGCATTTGACGCGTCTTTGAAATCACTTGTGTGTACTAAATACCCCTCATGTATTGTTTTATTCGTTTTCTCGAACGTAATAAGAGATTTTTATCATAAACAGGATGGTATATATAAATTTGGCATCTTTTTTCCAATTTAAGTATGATATGTTAACATTTCTGGTGATAAAACTTTGTGGGCGGGCAACACGCACTCGCTTGACTTATTCTACCATACTAATATGTGTTTCGCTCCCCGCTTCACCCCCTAACAGAGCAACCGGCGACCGTCTCCATCCCCGGTACTAACTTAACCATCCCAATCAGCGCGTTGGCCGGTAATCAGATGATAACCATGCCCGGGACAAACTTTACTATACCGGGCGGGATACAAATACCTACAAGTCAGGCGATATCGATACCCACTTCGACCAGCGTCCAACTGCCTGTTGCGAGTGTGGCCAACGTGGCCAACATTGCCAATGTGGCCAACGTGGCCAACGCTGGCGTGAGCTTGACAAGTGGGGACGCCAAGAATGGGGGGAACGGAAAAGAGACGAAATCTCCAGGGAGTCCCACTTCACAAGGTTGGTAGTCGAGAAGATTGTTTATATTCACATTTAAATTTGTAACTTTATTTAAAAGCAGTGTATGAAATTATACTTATTTCCTTTATTCAAATACGCCGTGTGGTATCCGGCTGAGTAGAATAGACCACCCTCATTTCTTACCGAGGTGTCATAAAAGGTGGCTAAAGATTAAGGTAAGTTGACAGCCGGTCATAAAACACGTAGCTGAATTATGTGACAATATGTTTTTAACATGTTTTGCCGACCCCATTTACAGTGGGATAAAGGCAGGAGGATGATGATTCCGTTATTCAAATAATATACCATTTAACCAAACTATACTGATGTTAGTAATTTCTTTACTGAATTCATAAATATAAATTTCAATATGAAAAATAAACTAGCATTTAATAACAGTAGTACTTTATTTTAATATAATCAATATTGAATAATATAAAAAAATGGCAATCTTTTTCTTATATGCTTTTCATATGCTTTTACTTTTGTTAATTTGTATTATTTAAAATAAAAAAAACACTTGCACTTGCAACAATTCTGATTCTTTCATCTTTGTTATAACATGTCATGCTTCTTATCTCGCGATCATCTTTGCTTGGTTTTCGATTTATCATTATCACCTGTTGGTATTTCTAGTAACTTGCACTTGTATTTTATTTATTATAGAATAAGTTTTTTAAAGTAATGATTTCTATGGATAGCTTTGCTTTAAGTAACCGCTTCGAAATAGACATAAGACACAGTGAAGGGCTTATAATGAGAAATCTAGAGGTCTAGTTAGATTCTCATGCACGGAATTTGAGAAACTATGAGATTGTGGAGCTCTTACTTAGTGGGTTTGAATTGCGTGCAGACACTATTGAGTTTTGTATAAAATAATGATGTGCCTAATTGATATTTACACGACGTTATCGCGGCGGGAACTGTAAAGAGCTCATGAATAAGTGCCCCGGACGGGTTCGAAAATAGTCGGGCTAATCCGATAAAATTGGACGTGAGTATAGCCGGTATCTTTATTTACTATGAATACTACTCACGATAGTTTAAATTTAAAAATAACTTGCTTTGTAGTTGTTAATTTTCCTTTTTTTTTAAATTGCGTGTACCGTTGTCCAGGCGGTGGGGTGGCGGTTCGCGGCGGCATGGGCGGCGTGGGCATGGTGCCCGTGCAGGTGCCCGTGAGCGTGGCCAACGGGCACACCGTGTACCACACCGTGCACGTGCCGCTCCACGCGCCGCACTTGCAGATCATTCCACAGTTGCAGCAGGTAGTAACACGTCTCAAATACGGGACACTTACACACACGGTCGTCCGTCCCCAAAGTATAGTACCCGGCAATAAATAGTGCACATCGAGGCTTAGAGAGAGAAATCGGCTAGATTCTGCTTATTTAGCATTGTCTCAGTCGCACAGACTAACGAACCCGTGTGTGACAGTGACAGCGTTCTACGAAATCAAACTGGCCGGCTGTTTCGTTCTAAGTTCTTGATGTGCATTATTTATTGCCGGGTACTATACATTACTTTAGCGGAGATCTGCTGGTTAACGCAGCGTACGCGACTAAAGCTCCCACCCAGCAAGTTTTTTAACAACTGCGCGATCTCTTCAACACAATTTACATAATACCGATATGTACTATTTACCTAAACCATCTGAAAGTATTGCACTATCTTTTGGTGAAAACCGTACAAAAATCCGTTCAGTAGATTTTGAGAAAATCGATTACATACGGACAGCTTTTTGGGACTTTGTTTTATAATAAGTATAGATATATTGGATTATTTATCGTGTAATGCTTTTGAACATCCGAATGAATAAATAAAGGACCTTAATTTTGAATGCGATCAGTTTAATCATAGGCATGCGATATTGTTTTGAATAAAATGACGCGCGCGACGCGACGCGAACGCAAGCTAGGCCGTTTTATGCATTCGTTCACTACCAGAGCGGCCCCCTGCAGTCACCCGGCAGACACGATAGAGAGAGGCCGCGCGCGGCTTGGACGCGGCATTCTTTTTATAACGCACGTGTGTAATCTGCGTTTCGGGTGTTATTCTCAGATTTAGTGACGCGTTTAATCAGTGAAGCGTTTGAGAAGACGCCACCGTCCACGGTTTTAGTGCGCGTTGGGTTACTATTCTCCGATATAGGGACGATTCAATAACGTGTGACCTTACGAAGGTTGTGTGCACACCGGGTGTTATTTAGCCGATATAGTGAAGTGTATACTCCGGGAGAAACAGACATTACGTGTCCGTGGAAGATTGCAGAGGCGAGCCAACGGTTTCGGGAATCGGCCAAGTACATACAAGCACACACACACGTACACATATACACGCAGTGACTCATGAGGCCGGACCACATACAGCTGACGGCCGCATAAGGTAGGTTGAGACGCCGAGACGGCGGACCCAGGTCCCGGAGGTTGTTTCATCCGTCCGCACGTTTGCGCGGAACAGATATATTAAAATCTCTTTCGTTACTGTCTATTACAGATGCAAGCACAGCCTCAAGTGGCCAATGTGCTGACACCATCGGGTCAGATCCAGCAGATACAGATCGCATCGCTTGGCAATGTACAGGTGAGCAACAGATATTCTATTAATTTTTTTTTCTTTTTTTTTATAAAAGTAAATTTTAAAAAATATTTTGTATAAAAGCTATTAACTAACTTATATATTCTTATATATCATACAACTCTATCCATATATAAGATATCCAGACATTAATATCTTATAAGTGTAAGATTTAAATAGATTATATCAATACCTTTGCGATTACTCCCGCTTATACAAATACTTTCATATAAATCTTTTGAAAGTGTTCTGCTTTTGAACGCGTACTGCTTTTGAAAGCGTACTGCTTTTGATAGCGTTCTGCTTTTGAAAGCGTACTGCTTTTGATAGCGTTCTGCTTTTGAAAGCGTACTGCATTTGATAGCGTACTGGTTTTGAAAGCGTACTGCTTTTGAAAGCGTACTGCTTTTGATAGCGTTCTGCTTTTCAAAGCGTACTGCTTTTGATAGCGTTCTGCTTTTGAAAGCGTACTGCTTTTAAAAGCGCACTGCTTTTGTTGTATTTATAATTTGTATTTGTATTTATATTTGCACGATCTCAAAAGAATTATATAAAAAAGTTGATATTAATCATTATAGTCAAAAACATTATTAATTACGTTTAAATGATTCTCATAAGTCATATGTAGTTTATCTCATGAATATTTTATTGTTTGAACACGTTATAAAAAATTACCGTGAATGATAAAATTGTTCTCAGCTTCATATTATATATTTCTATATTTTGGCACTTCTGGTGTGGCTTTCGAAGCTTTTTTTGCATTTATACATATTTAGTTTATTGTTGCTCGTAGTTGTGTAAGAAAGGTATCTAATATAAGACTTAATCGGACGAAAATAAAAATTATCTCAGAATAAACTCATGCGTATTGTATAAAAGACCTTTGTTTAGCAAAATATATTATACGAGGTTGAAAAATTAAACAAACTTTCGAATAGGCCGTCATCCTGCTATTTCAAACTTAAATCCTAAAAAACTATATACAGTGCTAAAATTGTGAAATTTTGATAGTTACAAGTTTCAAATCAAATCAATTTAATCTAAATTCAAGTAAACTTTTTACAAGCAATTTTGAATCGCCAAGAATCAATTAGATTTAATGAAGCTATAACTAGTTTTGTGTATCATTATTTAAAGTATGCCACTATATACCCTGACTGGCCCGTTGGCGCAGTTGGCAGTGACCCTGTCTTCGGCTCCGTGGGGCGCGGGTTCGATTCCCGCCGAGTGCAGACATTTTCTATTTAGGATTTGTTGGTTCTTCGAGTCTGGGTGTATATATGTATTTAAATATGTATTTAAAACTATATATGTAGTATATTTACCAGTTGTCCGTCACCCATAACACAAGTATTAAAACTTCACGACCCAAGCGCATCGGAAAATGCGTAACTAAAAATTACCGTCGAGTACCACGGACATTTTGCAATGTCGAGAAACCCCCGGTCCAATTTCTGTTTTTTTATAAAATAACTAGGGTATCAGTTTCTGTGGCAAGTACTTCAATTTGTTCTCGTTTAAACAAAGATACTAAGAAAAAATTTGGTTCGTTCGCTCCCGTAGAAAAAAAAAAAAAAAACGGCACTTCAGTACGCGCCTCAACTCGCTCACAGATGTACGCGTACGACATTGAGAAATTGTGTTTTTTTTTTGGATATATTGAAACTTTAACCGGTAAGTCATATTTTATATCATTACTAGACAATATTTGTAACCAATATAAGTTACTAGAACAATGATTTGTCCTATTTCAATTGATAAAAAAATTAACTTCGATAGCCTATGGATGAACAAAGATTCTACTCGCGATTTGCAGTGAGAAAAAAGTATGTAATTCTTATACAAAACGCTGTTAGAAACACTAATTCTAATAGAAAATATCATATAAAATCCATATTCATCCGTATTTTTATAGCAAAGTGTATAGTATTTGTTATTTCTTTCGATAAACAACGTAAGGTGTCAAATTGCACTCACACACTCGCAAGGTATTTGTATGTGTGCGTGCATTCCAAAATGGCGGCTGAGCTGTTTTCGATATAGTATGTTCTTTTTTTTTTTACTTGATTTTTTTTTTACTTAGATGTTTTAATTTTTTGGTATATTTTTATTATTACTTTATGAATGTTCAGTGCTTATAATTATTTTTTGAGTTCCGAACTACAAAATAAAAAACGGAACGAACACACAATTGGTCTTATAGATCACTCTTGTGTCTGTCTGTGCGTCCGTCATAGCTAACTACTGGGTCAAATCAGTTGAAATTTGATAGTGATATAAAAAATAAAAATTATTTTGTTATATATATATATATGTAAATGTATAGTCGACTATTCGTTTTTTCGTACCCGTTACATGCAGGATTCATAAAAACACGTGCACGAACCAGGACGTAGAGTGGAAGACCACAGTAAGGTTCTTGGGGTGTGAACTGGACCGCAGCCTGCGCATGGTCCCTATGGCGAATCATGCCGTGGGCCAAGCTGCTGCTGCCAGGTCCAAGCTCCACGCCTTGTTCACATCCCACCTGCCCGTCAACACCAAGCTGAGGGTCTACGGTGCCTACGTCCGCTCGCGTTTGACGTATGCGGCACCCGCCTGGTACGCGCTTTGCTCGGCGTACCAGAGGCGAAGACTGCAAGTCCAGCAGAATCGATGCCTGCGATTGATCGTAGGAGCCCCGAGGTATGTGCGAAACGACGTCGTGCACCGAGATACCAAGATGCCGACCGTGGAGGAGTTCGTTCGTCGCTTAGCGCGCCGACTGTTCGCGCGAGCGGACTACAGCGCGCACGAGCACCTTCACGACATCGCGCCACTCCATGCACGACCTCCGGAGGGATTTCCCCTGCCTCGCGAGCTCCTGCGATCACCGTCACCGCGGCCCGACGCGGAAGACGACGACGACGACGAGGACGACGCAACGGGCACAAGGGCAACACCACCGGACTTGACCATACCACCACCTGATGAGACACACCTACCGGAGATGACACCACCCGAATTTGACGCAGCGGTCTGGGAGTTACTATTCCCAGACCGCCACACCTGAACAAGACTTCCCTCAGGTCACCTAGGTGACCTGGGCCAATAGGCCCGAATATTGACCAGGCCCACAAGGCCTGCGAGGACAAGCCCGGGCAAGGAGGTTCGCCTCGAGGCCCGTCCCCCGGCACCCCTCAAAAGGTTCCGAGAAGACCCACCACACACACGTGCACGAACCTCCTTTTGTATTATGGATCTCCGCAAAGTAACGCCTAATTCTATAATTAAATAAAAATGGGGCAAAATGATTATTTTTATAATAATGTAATAATTTATTATAAAAACAATTTCATAATATAATCAGAATATATTTAACCGTGTAGGTTAAATTTCTAATGTAAGAATACCATGGATAACAACGCGGGGCCTAGCGGTGGTGTTGGTAATATCGTGCCGTGCTTCTCTTATGTGTTCTCGCCAGGAGGCACGTTGAGGGAGAGAGTAAAACTTTTGTATTATAATGTTCTTCAATGTTCCTTTTAGCCTTGGGAACCATCGAAGAGCCTAGAGCTGACTGTCTCTGACGTCGTCGCAGGGGCAGGGAGCTGCGCATCGCAGGAAGTGCCGTCGTTATCTCTATCTTCAGGATAAAGAAATTGTAGATTTATTGCAAGATTCGGGGAGCGATGAGTTCTTTTGAGAAATAAATTGTCTTTAACAGAATTTTAATGTCGCCCTCGCGAAAAAGATCATCCCGTATATGCTAGTGTACACACACAAAAGAATTCAAACCCGGCGAGAGGCCGCAAGCAAAAAATGTTTATTTAGAAATTGTTTTGTCACAAGAGTTTGTTCGACAAGTGTATTTGTATTGTATGTTAATAAGTTCGAAATTTCATCTTCTTCTTGAGAAAAGAATTAGTTTAACGATAAATATCCAGTATATTCTACAAATTTGATCGAAAATGAACCTTATGGATTTACATGTTATAATCTACTTTGTGAGATATTTATCCTTTTTTATCAATATTTTGTTTCTGGCTAGACATTTGTAATTATATAATTCTATTTATGAACAGTTTATCTTTATGTTATAAAAGGATTTAAGTCATTACGGTAGTAATTACGTCCACAAGAAGGTTTTGAAAATGACCTTACAATGCGCGCGAGAACTGATTATCTTCTAATTTTTAAGAAATGTTTGGGAGTGAAAAAATAAAATTATTATAATAATGACATGCATATTTTTATTTTTTATTAGGAACCTTATTTCATGTACATTCTAGGGATATAAAATATAAAAGAAACATTCAAATATTTCTATTTAAAAATATTTATTTTTGGCAATAAAACCCCTTTTTTTCAAAAGCCGCTCGACACAAAGGCCTGTGCGTACTAAATATACATTTAATTATTATCGTTTTTGTTTCTTTTTATCGGCTATTCATCTGGCTTTCACAAATTGACGCTTGGATTCATAAAAACATAGCCAACACTGGCTTGAGTAAGAAAAAACCGAGAGTAATGACCACGTGCTCGCTGACGTCAACGGCCATCGGTATGTTAGGTGTTTTTTAATTTTACCTAAGGATTTAAAAACTGGGATCCTGACAGGTTAAGTTACTTACTTTGGGGATGGACGACCGTGTGTGTAAATGTCCCATATATTTATTTATAAAAAAAATATATACCACTCGATTTTTGTTGATATCTGAACCCCTAATTTCAATTCGATACATCGTCGATTGCAGACAACTTTTTGACGTAAATAAATAAGATGTGATGTAGTCATTTAGCAAATCCACCTTTCACATTTCCCTCTAAATTGAAAGAATATTTATTCGACTGGCCCGTTGGCGCTGTGGGTAGTATCCCTTCAGCTCCGCGTATCGCGGGTTCGATTCCGCCGAGGGCGGAATGGGTCGACGTGCACAACTTTGGGCACCTGTTTTATTTCAATTCTTTCTTATGCAACTAAAGTACAGTATTCGGTTTGTATATACGGGGTAATGAAACTATCGGTTTTGTAATGGTTTGGTGCAGCAGGCCGCCGCCGCGCAGACCACCACTACCGCGCCCGGACCACAAACCATCACTGTGCAGGTAAACACTGTTGCTTTCTTATCTATACTAATAGAAATGCAAAAGCAATATAACAGAACTAACTACTTTGCTATAATCAATAGAATTAATATAATTATAATATAATTTGCTAGAAAGCGGTCATAAAGTGCCTAATGACCATTCATTTCATATTCTCCACACTTGTGATAAGGGACTCCGACTCAATGCGTTAGAGCAGCTTGAGATAATAAAAAATAACAATGGTCACTTAATTAACGAGCAAGTAAATGTATCTAATTCCGTTTTGCTACATGTGTTTGGAGGGGAGGGTATTGGTGGGAGTTGAACTATTTAAGATTGCTTGTATGGGTAGCGCGGCGCAGTACGATTTTTTTCGTGGAGATTGTGGTGGTGGGTGTGTGTGCTGCTTTAGTGTGCGTTGTTGCTGGTGAATTGCGCCTTGGGGTGCATGTGGTGGCTGGTCCTGCATGTATAAGGTGCGTAGATTTTGCCTGCTTCATACACATTGGCTATGCATGCATTCACTTAACCCGTGCGGATTATAGCAAAGTAGTTAGTTCTGTTATATTGCTTGTAAATCAAATCAAATAAAAATAATCTTTATTCAAGTAAGCTCTTTCGAGCACTCTTGAATCGTCAATCATCAATATGATTAATGAAGCTACAACTGGTTCCGGATGTTGCTAATACCGAGAAGTAAAAGTAAACCAGCAAGAAACTCGGCGGACAATGTTTCAACACAGGACATCTTTAATTTTACGTAATTAAACCGCAGTTCTTGTATAAAGCTGAAAGGATTTCCAAATCCAGGAATTTTTATCATCCAAATAATTTTCAATTTTGTAATATGCTTTACGCATAAGCATATCTCTTACATTTCATTTAAACCTTTCAGTAGACTGGTCTAGTAAGGATTGCGGAATTTTATTGTAAAATTATGCCAATTAATGCCATATAGATTAACTAGCTGTGCCAGCGGTTTAGCCCGCGTGGAAATGAGATTGTCACAACTTTTTCTAGAATTCAAATTTTAAACATAAAAGTAGTTAGTGTGAGTTAACCATAAGAGATAGAGACATGCTATCGCGGACTTTTGTGTAGTATCTTTGTAGATCTGCAATTTTCTAGTACATTACCTTAGCGTATCTCTGCTGGTTTACGCAACGCACGCGACTAAAGCTCCCAGCAAGCAAGTTTTTTTACAACTGCGCGATCTCTTCAACACAATTTACATAATACCGATATGTACTATTTATCTAAACCATCCGGAAGTATTGCACTATCTTTTGGTGAAAACCGTACGAAAATCCGTTCAGTAGATTTTGAGTAAATCGATTACATACTGACAGACAGCTTTTTGGGACTTTTATAATAAGTATAGATATAACATACTTATATCATCGGATATCAAATGTCTTTTTATGAAACATATTATTGGATAATGCACTTTACCTAAAGAAAGCCTATTTATTCTACTAACCAGCAGTAGTTGATTATTACAGTAGTTGTAAGCATCTATTTGAATAATGTAAATTCTTAACTCGAAATAAATCTAGTAAATGGTACTCACGGTTAAATTTCCATTTATTTTTTTTGAATTTTTCAATAATTTTAGGCATATAGACACACGTATGCTTATAAAATTGGTAACAACTCAATCAATATTGTTACGTACAGGGGTCGGTGGGCTTGAATATAAATACCTGGAATCTCGTTGAAAAAAAACTTTATTCAGCTCTTCAGTAGAAAATTGAGTACTCATAATCACTATGCAATCCGTTGTCCAATAACTAAAGTTCACTATTATTTACCTTTTACTTTCGTTTCTAAATTCCTTCTCGGTCGCTACTAGCGAACTGAGTCCCCGAGACACGTGATATAATGAGTCCCCTTATATAGTGAGCTCACCGTTTTAGAAGGTTCTAAATGAGTATATAAGGGGAAGTCTGGAAGTTGCGCCCATTATAGAAAAGATGAGAGGTGCAAGATTGGGATGGCATGGACATGTAATGAGGAGGGATGAAAATCATGTGATCAAACGAGTGTTTAGTATGAATGTGGATGGATATGTGACTAGAGGAAGGCCTAAAAAGAGATGGTTGGACTGTGTGAAGTATGACATGTATATAAAAGGAGTAGCGCCAGAGTTGGCGAATGATAGAAGAGAATGGAAGAGAAAAACATGTTGTACCGACCTCACTTAGAGTGGTATAAGGGTAGGAGATAGAAGACCGTTCTAAAAGGTTCTACTTCTCGATTACTCGCGAGTGGTTACTACAGTTGCGGGGATACGCAACACGATTCGTAAACAGCGTGAATGTTCCACAGAATTATTGTGAAACAAATTAGGACTCTATAATTTAGTGATAAAGGACGGTTTTTGCATGTTTGTAACAATATGTATAGTATTGAAACTATTTATTGTATTTTCCATGCATACTAATAGCATGACAGTAATGTTTCCTTATATGTGTGTACTATGCATATTTTGTATACGTAATCTATGTATATTTGTTAATAACTAACATGTATATTTATTAACGCTGCTCGGACGTCAAGGCTCTAAATCCGCAACAAGCGGACGGCGGTGGTCAAGTGCAGCAACAACCGTCACAGGTCATAATAACCAGCACGCCGACGGGCCAGCAAGTTACCGTCATCCCACCAAGCAATGTGAGGAGTTCTAATTTGGTTAAGGTACTTGCCTGTTGCGAGGACAATGGGCAGCGTACCTTTGAGGACGCCAAATGTACGTCTGGTAGATGCCAGAGTTAATATAGTGTTTTATGATGATCCATGGTATATTAAAAAATCGGGAATTTAAAAACAGGAGATTTATTATTATTCTATATACTTTATTACAAAGTTCAACATTATGTACCAGACTTTATTTGGTTTTTGCGATGTGAGATCTGAAAAGGTATACTGAATAATACAGAAAAAAGAAGATTCCATTTACGTAGACATACGTAAGATTAGGTGGTATTGGGTATTTCATGCGTGAAATTCTGTTCACAACTTAGAAATAGAAATTAATTTCGAGTTTTTTTGTTTATACCATTCTCCTTCCTTAACTACAGTGCAATCTCTATATAACGACCCTCGAGGGACTGTGCATATTTTGACGTTATAGAGAGTTGTCGTTAAATGTAGAGAAGAAAAATCTGTATTAGAAAAAGAAAAAAATTATTCAGACTAGTCTTAGTAATTACATATAAAACAATTCTTATTTGATCGCTATTGCATATAGTCTGTTATATATGTCTGATAATAAAGTGAACAATGAACGTATAATACCCGGCAATAAATAATGCACATCGAGAACTTAGAACGAAACAGCCGGCCAATTTGGTTTCTCTATGAAGCAGATTATCTAGCCAATTTCTCTCTCTGAGCCTGGATGTGCATTACTTATTGCCGTGTACTACACACAGCTGCGCAGTTTTTACAATTTTGGCAATTTAAAAAGTACTCTATATTATTAAATTGCCTGTCGTTATTGAGAATGGGTGTAATGCTATATAGAGTGTATCATTGTACAGGAAACAACCTATCCAAGAATAGCCAAGTGATATCGACGCTATAGGGAGTTTGTCGTTCAATCGAGTGACGTTACATGGAGATTACACTGTATTTTAGGTTTCTATTACTTAAAATATTTCTTTAAAAAATTTAAAGACTAATAGTAAAAATTTGTACCACACAGATGCCGACGCTAGGTATGGGCGGTCTGGGTGGTGCGGTGCAACTGGTCCCAGCCGTGGGGTTGCCTGGGGCGGTACAACTCACTCAGATACCTCAGGCCCAGACGCAAACTCAACCGCAGCCTGTTATTGGTAAATTTTTAAAAATATGTACAACTGGCCCTTTGGCGCAAGTGGCAGTGATCCAGGCAGGGTTCGATTACCGGCGAGGGCCAAAATTATCTAACTACAATTGTGAGTGCTTCTGGGTGAATTTAAATTTATATTTACCAGTTTGCCGTGTGGTATCCGGTTGAGTAGAATAGACCACCCTCTTTCTTACCGAGGGTTTGTAAAATACGACTAAGGTAAGTTGACGTCAGGCAGGCGGCCGCTCGTAAAATACGTAGCCCAATCGTGTGACAACATTTTTGTAATATGTTGTGCCGACCCCACTTAGAGTGGGATAAAGGCAAGAGGATGATGATAATCGCGAATTGATAGGTTTATTCAAATTCCACAAAAACAGTGATATGCGACTTCCTCATTTTAAATATCAATTAGGTATATAAATTTTGATAATAAAATATAAATAAATATACTTACACACATGGTCGTCCGTCCCTGATGTAAGTACCTTAATACTTGTGTTATGGGTGAAAGACAACTGGTAAATATACTACATATATCATTTTAAATACATACTTAAATACATCCGTATCTCGAAGAGCCAACAAATTGTTTATAAAAAATGTTAGTCCTCGGCGGGGCGGAAGGCAGGGTCACTACCCACTGCGCCAACGGGCGAGATAATTTGTGACCTTCTGGATTTATTTATATTGTTCCGCGCAAACGTGCGGACGGATGAAACAACCTCCGGGATCTGGGCCCGTCGTCCCGGCGTCTCAACCTACCTTATGCGGCCGTCAGCTGTATGTGGTCCGGCCTCATGAGTCACTGCGTGTATATGTGTACGTGTGTGTGTGTGCTTGTATATACTTGGCCGATTCCCGAAACCGTTGGCTCGCCTCAGCACTCTTCCACTGCGCGTAATGTCTGTTTCTCCCTGAGTATACACTTCACTATATCGGCTAAACAACACCCGATGTGCACACAACCTTCGTAAGGTCACACGTTATTGAATCGTCCCTATATCGGGGAATAATAACCCAACGCGCACTAAAACCGTGGACGGTCGCGTCTTCTCAAACGCTTCACTGATTAAACGCGTCACTAAATCTGAGAATAACACCCGAAACGCAAAATTACACACGTGCGTAAGAAAAAGGATGCCGCGTCCAAGCAGCGCGCGGCCTCTCTCTATCGTGTCTGCCGGGTGACTGCGGGGGGCCGCTCTGGTAGTGAACGAATGCATAAAACGGCCTAGCTTGCGTTCGCGTCGCGCGTCATTTTATTCAAAACATATATATTCATTTGTAATTCGTTCCAGAAACACCGTTTCCGGGACAACAGATCCAGCAGGACCCTAACGAGCCAGGCAAATGGCAAGTGGTGACAGTGAGCTCTGGCAACAACAGCACCACCACCACCACGGAGTGCGAGGCCAACAAGGTTCGGCCCAACAGTCCGAACAGCGGCAAGCGGCTCATGAAGAGAGTGGCGTGCACGTGCCCCAATTGTGATCAGGGTGAAAAGTGAGTGGAATGTTTAACTTTTATAGTAATTTTATTTTAAGTTTATTTATTTATAAAATAATTCGCCAACATTACAATATCATAATACAATAAAACAACACATAGTACCCGGCAATAAATAATGCACATTGAGAACTTAGAACGAAATAGTCGGCCAGTTTAGTTTTCAAGCTTTTAATGGTTAACCGTTAACCATTGAGTTTCCATGTCTGGAGGTAGGTTGAAAGCGTTAAAGTCAGTGGAAAAGGGTGATAATAATTAGACCAAGTATAGTACCCGGCGTTAAATAATGCACATCGATGTTTATAACGAAACAGCCGGCCAGTTTGGTTTCGTAGAGCGCTGTCACTGTCACACACGGGTTCGTCAGTCCGTGCGACAGAGAAAATGCTCTATGAAGCAGAATCTAGCTTTCTTTCTAGATTTCTTTCTCTGAGCCTCGATGTGCATTATTATTATTTTTTTTTTCTTTATTTTATTTAGGGACTTTTATACAACATGTATATGCCAGTCCCATTTTGGCAAATACAACACTTAACCTATGAAAACAAATTAAAAATTACAAATTAGATAAAAACTACAAACTTAAAAAATAATAACAATAATAAATCAAATGAGATTTATGAGTTTGCGTAGAAAAATACTTTCTCTCGATGAAGGACGGGAAAATGTCCAGATAAACATACCAGTATCAAGTCTATTCAAACTCATAAGTCTCATAAAACTGTCCCTGCCTGTCTGGAATCTTGCACATTCCGTTAAAAGATGATGCACATCCTCAATGATTCCACATACATCACAATTAGGCGAATTATTTATTCTATGTGCATTATTTATTGCCGCGTACTATGCTTTATAAACATGCAAATTGTGCACGTCCAATTGCTGGCAAACAGCATGCATTTGCCGCAAGTGCGGATAAAAGGTACAGTATAAACGGATAACAATTAAATCTTACATATAAGTAAAATAATAAATACAGGAGACAACACTCAATTATTATTATTATTTATTAATTAATTAATTTTTTGTATAATATCATAGCTGTGCCCGTGACTTGAACCAATTATTGAATATTCAATTTTATTGATAATATTTTTTTTTATGCAATTTAGTCGAACAGAGAAATAATAGTTGACCAGATTAAATAACTTTAAAAACAATTACTCGTTGTTTATGCAAAATCTTTGCTTATGCAAAATTTTGCATAAACAACGACATAAACGAAACGAAATATAACGATAAAATCGCAAAGCTTTGCGATTTTGTCGTGGAGTCTATCTCCTGATCATGCTTCGGTAGCGGGGCGAAACAATTGTTGAGTTTGTGATAGTGAACGCGTGTAGTGCTTGTGTATTGGTGGAAGTGGTGGAGGTTTGTGCATGTGTTTTTACGAATCCTGCACGTATCGGGTATGAAAATACGGATAGTCCACTATACCTTTAGAAAATATATATAGTGTATATATATTTTCTATTTACTGTATCGCGGATTATAGCAAAATAATATTATTATTACTTTTGTATTATGCATCTCCGCAAAGTAACGCCTAATTGTATAAAATATTTTAATAATAGTGAAACGAGTTATTCAGGAAAGGGTTCCTTTATATATATTTTTATACTAGCCATATTATTTAAAAAAAAAACCTATGTTATTAGATACATATGTCAAAAAAGTTTCTTTTTAGTAAGCAAATTACAACACATTAAATTACCAATAAATATTATTCTCATTATTATTTCTAAAGCATTTTAAATTATTGATTGTATTTGCGCCATTTTGTTCCGATTGCTATCAATAATAATAATTTTTAAAACTGACACAAATAAATATAAATATTATTTATATAACACATTAAGTATTGTAATCTGCCTACTTTAAGAACTTAAACTTGACTGGCCCGTTGGCGCAGTTGGCAGTGACCCTGTCTTCGGCTCCGTGGGTCGTGCGTTCGATTCCCGACGAGAACCAACATTTTCTATTTAGAATTTTTTGGTTCTTCGAGTCTGGGTGTATATATGTATTTAAAACTATATATGTATATATTTACCAGTTGTCCTTCACCCATAACACAAGTATTAAGTTACTTACTTTGGGAATGGACGACCGTGTGTGTAAATGTCCCATATATTATTATTATTATATTATTATTAAAGGCATTTTAAACTTATTTAATTTTGGTCTATATACCCGTGGTTTTAATGCAATACAATCTATTACTATCTGTTCAATTTCTAAAAATATATTGTCTTCTAGCACAATTTCACAATTAAATGGTTGGTTTGAAGCTCTGTACTTCACGTATGGCTTTGTAGAGACTTTCAGGCATCGTTTTTTTTAATGATATACAATTCAAAAGTAATAATAAAATAATTTTACAATTACTTTTGTATTATGGATCTTCGCAAAGTAACGCCTAATTCTATAAACTATTTGATATACAATTGCCAACGTGGCATAGAATTTGATTTAATTATATTCATATACATTTGTAAATTACAGTTATCTATTATATATCCCTCTTAAAGGCTTATAAACAATCTCTTTGTTCTTCGAGCCTGGGTGTGTATTTGTATTTAAGTATGTATTTAAAATTATATATGTAGTATATTTACCAGTTGTCCGTCACCCATAACACAAGTATTAAGTTACTTACTTCGGCGACTGTGATAGCCTAGCGGTGAGACCGTGCGACTCTTTAGAGACGACATAGGTTCAAACCCCGGGCAGGCACCAATGAGTTTTTCTATTAAAACTCATGTGTCTAATTGATAATTGCAATTTATCACACGCTTTTCGGTGAAGGAAAACATCGTGAGGAAACCTGCATATCTCTAGAGAATTCTAGGGATATGTGTAACCTACCAATCCGCATTGGAGCAGCGTGGTAGGTCTTAGCTCCAATCCTTCTCTCCAAAAACGGAGAGAAGAGGCCTTAGCCCAGCAGTGGGCATAGTAACAGGTTGTTACTTTACTTTTTTTTTTTACTTCGGCGACGGACGACTGTGTGTTTACACACACAGTCGTAATAATAATAAAAATAGTCGTATTTATTTATTTATTTATTATTATTCAAGGCTAACTCAGCATGTATAATAAAATAAGGTAAATAACGCTGCGCTCACTATATCATAAACAATAATATAAGAAATAGAAAAAAAGAGTTCATTAAATCATAATACCATAAATATGTAACTTTGTCCGTCTGTTACGCTGTAATTGTGAATCCGCTAAATCAATAAAAAAATATATAAACACTGCCTAGTTATTATTTATTCTTACAGTTGTTAGATCGTGACGCGAATAATTCTGTTTTTTATTATAGATGTGTTTTTTCTAGCCGCCTGGTCGATAGGAAGAAGCAGCATGTATGCCATATAGCAGGCTGCAATAAAGTGTACGGGAAAACGTCACATTTACGGGCGCATTTACGTTGGCATTCCGGGGAGCGACCATTCTTATGTAACTGGCTCTTCTGCGGCAAGAGGTGAGCCAAAGGGTTCAAGTTCAGTTGGCTATCATCATATCGACTGTGAACTGGCAAATTGTCCTATCTTATTTTTGTCAAGTTTTCAGGAAGACGAAAAAACGTGATTATTAATAAATTCGGATTAATTTTTATGTAATAAAAATAAATAAATAAACTTTATTTTACCAAAAAACATTCGTACACAAATATAACTGAACACAAAAAACCATTATCTTTACAATTTTGTTCTTAAGTATTTTTTAGACCTCTGTAACCGAACTAGGTTTCCCTGTATCTCGGTATACAGCGCTCTTCCCATAAATCAATAATTTTATATCGTAAAAATAAACTTTAATTTTGTTGATGTAAACGACCCATATACCCATACTTAAAACAAAGGTAAGAAGAAAAAAGGGATAGTTAAATATGAATGATAAAAAGCCAGTTGACTTGAAATATGTTTATTTATATACAAATTTTCTAGTAGATAATACATGTTGATACGGTAAATGATGGGCAGTAGTACCTAATGCCGTTAAAAAGTGATTTGCCTTAAAATTGAGATAGGACATATTGCCGGTTCACAGTCGATATGTAACTGATATCATCGATATGTGAATAAAAAGCAAAAAAGAGCGAATAGTAAGAAAAAAATACACTGCGAAATGAAAATCGCGTGCTCGGAGTGAGGGTTTTTTGTAGTATTGTTAATTCATAACAATTTTTGGCTTGGAAATGTTATTTATTTGACTGGCCCGTTGGCGCTGTGGGTAGTGACCCTGCCTTCAGCTCCGCGGGTCGCGGGTTCGATTCCCGCCGAGAACCAACATTTTCTTTAAACAAATTGTTGGTTCTTCGAGCCCGGGTGTGTATTTGTATATAAGTATGTATTTAAACTTATATATGTAGTATATCTACCAGTTGTCCGTCACCCATAACACAAGTATTAATTAAGTTACTTACTTTGGGGACGGACGACCGTGTGTGGAAATGTCCCATATATTTATTATTATTATTACTTATTATTTATCTTTAAAAAAATGTATACTTACTAATATTGTAAATTCGAAAGTCTGTCTTTCCGCTTCACCGCTATTCCTCTGTAACAGTATAGGAGAAATTTGGTTTATTCGAAGCTCATTACCGGGCTAAAATATAAGGTAAAAAATTCAATTTTTGATTCGGGAATAGAGAATAAACAATTGAGGGTATTTTAACATTTACGTTGAGGCAATGGTGTTGCGGGTACTCGGTATTTATATAATTGAAAAGCATGTAGTAATTAGGATATTCAATTGTAAATAATATTGGAATGGAACTTACTAACCCGTACGTGCTTTCCCAATTAAGAGATGTGGGGTGGCGTTGTAAAAAATGAACAACTTTTGTTTCGTAATACTTTATTGCAGTACTTAAAGTATATAGTAAGTACCTTACACAAACCTTAGTTACTTAGTACAAACAGAAGAAAAAAGTAATTAATAGGCGTAAATATTTAAGGAACTGAAAATCAATACAGTGTAACAACGTACCTAAGCAAAAAAAAAATTCATATATGTATCAGTGGAAACTTAGCTGATTTCTCAGACCCATAAGTTTAATATTTAAGTTGTATTATAATTCTTTGTTTGCCCGTTAAATAAATAAATAAATATATGTATAAGTCATCATTGTTCTGCCCTTATCCCACTCTAAGTGGGGTCGGCACAACTTGCTACAAACATGTTGTCACATGATTTGGCTACGTATTTTACGTCAACTTACCTTAGTCGCCTTTTACGACACCTCGGTAAGAAAGAGGGTGGTCTATTCTACTCAACCGGATACCACACGGTTACCTTAGTCGCCTTTAACGACACCTCGGTAAGAAATGAGGGTGGTCTACTCTACTCAGCCGGATACCACACGGCATGTTCCCAGCAGAGAAGAATAGCCTGTTAATATACTACTATATATATTCCCAGCAATAGTATATTAAAAGGCTATTCTTCTTTTTTTTAATCTTAGAAAAACCAAAATTACTTCCAGAATGCTTATTATGGGAAGAATATCCAAGTCAGAGTCTTGGTCCCAAGAATGCTGGCAGCGTTTTCGCGTTTAGCCTATTATTTGTGAGAATCAATCAATAGACTATGAGTTTCTGATTGAAGTGTTTTCGTGTTGCCAGGTTTACCAGGTCTGATGAGTTGCAGCGGCACAGACGGACGCACACTGGCGAGAAGCGGTTCGAGTGCCCCGAATGTGGCAAACGGTTCATGCGATCCGATCACCTAGCGAAGCACGTTCGGATACATACCAAGAACAGGATAACGGTATGTAATTTTTAGTTATACCCTGTCTTACTTCTCTTTCTCTTTCTATCAAACACACACACACACACACACGCACACACACACACACACACACACACACACTTAGTATTAAAGTGACCTAACTCAAAGTTGATGTTAGGTTGAGGCTTACTGTAGTAGAGATATTTCATTCTAAAAGTGCACGCCCCTCCACCATTACAATTACACAATAAGAGATCTTTCATTCTAAAAGTGCACGCCCCTCCACCATTACAATTACACAATTAGAGATCTAAAGAGAAGCAGGCGTTACTTTGCGGAATTCCATATTACAAGCAATATAACAGAACTAACTACTTTGCTATAATCCGCACGGGTTAAGTGAATGCATGCAAAGCTAATGTGTATGAAGCAGGCAAAATCTACGCACCTTATACATGCAGGACAAGCCACCACATGCACCCCAAGACGACAAAAATCGTAATGCCATTACGATTTTTGTCGTGGAGCCTATACTCCTGATGATGCTTCGGTTTCGGGGCGAAACGATCGTCGAGATTGTGGTGGTGGGTGTGTGTGCTGCTTTTGTGTGCGTTGTTGCTGGTGAATTGCGCCTTTGGTTGCATGTGGTGGCTTGTCCTGCATGTATAAGGTGCGTAGATTTTGCCTGCTTCATACACATTGCCTTGCATGCATTCACTTAGCCCGTGCGGATTATAGCAAAGTAGTTAGTTCTGTTATATTGCTTCAAAAGAGTGGGATTATCGGACCGTTAATTTATTCAAAATTTTGCATACAGGAGGTCGCAACATCTACTCAGTCGATGTACTCCGATTCTGGAGACGACAGTTGCGATGAGAAAATGATGCTCACAATAGAGACCATGCAGGGAGGGGATAATGAGGAAAAGCTGGTCATGATAATGCCTGGAGCCAAGTTGGAGCCCGACCAAATGGACAGCAAAGACATTGTGATTTAATTTGTGATACATTACTTCTTACACTATTGATATACGGACAAAGTTTAAGTATATAAGAGGTGACGGAAACAAATGGACCCTTAATGAGCCTATTTTATGCCTTAAATTAATTAAGGCATTAACTTTTAATCAAATGATTTATTACAGGCGTTACTTTGCGGAATTCCATATACGGACAAAGTTTACGTACGTAAAGAGGTGACGGAAACAAATGGACCCTTAATGAGCCTATTTTATGCCTTAAATTAATTAAGGCATTAACTTTTAATCAAATGATTTACAGGCGTTACTTTGCGGAATTCCATATTACAGAAACTATAACAGAATTACTTTAACATTCGCGGATTATATCAAAGCAGTACCGTTATAATTTATAGAATTAGGCGTTACTTTGCGGATATCCGTAATACAAAAGTAATAATAAAATTATTTCGCTATAATCCGCGATACAGTAAATAGAAAATATATCTAGTGCTAAATGTATAGTGGACTATCCGTATACTGTATCGCGGATTATAGCAAAATAATTTTATTATTACTTTAGTACTGTTATAGTTTCTGTAACTTTTAATTAGTTGTTTGGAAACTGCAGCATCTCGATCATGTAGTGTGTCATGTTACAGTTCCAATAATAGACGACTATACATGACCAAGGTTCCTTTATTACTATCTATCTTACGCTAAACATCATTATTCATCATACTCCTGCCCTTATCCCACTCTAAATGGGGTCGGCACAACATGTTACAAACATGTTGTCATATTTGGCTTCGTATTCTACGACCGGCCGCCTGACGTCAACTTGCCTTAGTCGCCTTTTACGACACCTCGGTAAGAAATGAGGGTGGTCTATTCTATGCAGCCGGATACCGCACAGCATTTACCTTAGTCGCCTCTTACGCTAAACATATTCTATTTATATACCACTACACCTCCGGGGTTTTTATGAAAAAAATAATATCTGAATAATATTTTTTTGATGACGTCAACTTACTTTAGTCGCCTTTTACGATACCTCGGTAAGAAATGAGGGTGGTCTATGCAACTCAACCGGATACCACAGGGTGCGTCAACTTCCCTTAGTCAACTTTTACGACACCTCGGTAAGAAATAAGGGTGGTCTATTCTACTCAGCCGGACACCACACGATAGGTCGACTTACCTTAGTCGGCTTTTACGACACCTCGGTAAGAAATGAGGGTGGTCTATTCTATGCAGCCGGATACCGCACGGCATTTACCTTAGTCGCCTCTTACGCTAAACATATTCTATTTATATACCACTAGACCTCCGGGGTTCTTATAAAAAAAATAATATCTTAATAATATTTTTTAACAATTATAACAATTAAAAATCTTAGTTCTATTCTTATGAATTATCCGCGTTTTCCGTTTTTTAGGATCGCAACACTTGGTCTTAAATCCTCTAACACTTTATATGGACCGTCATGAAAATTGTCTAATTTTTTGCCTGTTTCATTTTTTATCATGACACACTACAATCAATTGGAGAAACTTAATCTTGGGAAATAAAGCACTCAGAATTGCATTATACTAAGTCAAGTAAATATCGGGATTGCGAGGAATGTATCAGGGAGATTCTCCAGTAATATAGGTACTATTATGGTGAAAATGTCGGTAATCGTTGGTGTCGTTGATATTGAGTGTTTTGCTGTGTAAATAGGGCTTAGATAGGCTATAACATAGTCTAGTTGGGCATAATAATGGATTGTTTTGATTACGTGGGTAAATGTGATAATTTTTGATAAAGAATTTACAGTAGTTTCTGGTTTTTGGATGCCAGAAGTCTCTTATTGCGTACTTGATATTTGGATCCTTGAATGTGATTTGCTATCATATTGCCTGTTCAGCATGTCGACCATAAACTCTTATTGCGACTCAATTTAAGACGTAAACGACGACAGAGTACCGCTTTCTTTTCGTACCATGAAATGTGAATTGTATTGGGGTCGTAATGTTTGAAAAGGATAACGTTATATGAACTATAGATAACTGTGTCTCTTTCACTCTCATGTTCTTAGGAATTCCGAACGGTCATTCGGCAACGACTCAAAGTGTGCGTCTTTAAGACGTCATGGTATGAGAAAGCATAACAATTTCAAAAGTAATAATAAACTTATTTTGCTATAATCCGCGATACAGTAAATAGAAAATATATATAGTGCTAAATGTATAGTGGACTATACGTTTTTTCATATAGATAGGAGATAGACTCCACGCTTTGCGATTTTGTCGTGGAGTCTATCTCCTATCTATATGAAAAAACGTATAGTCCACTATACATTTAGCACTATATATATTTTCTATTTACTGTATCGCGGATTATAGCAAAATAATTTTATTATTACTTTTGTATTATGGATCTCCGCAAAGTAACGCCTAATTCTATAAATTATACAAAACAATTTCGTTTACGTTTCAATTGAGTCGCAATAAGTGTTCATGGTAGACCTGCTGGTTCTGGATACAATTTCCGATACATTTAAGGGAGGCAATAGCTACTTAATGATAGATTTTTTAACAATCAAAGCGAACAGCAATGTTAACTACCCAATTTAGTTGAAGATGTTGAATGTCCATTCCGCATATTCACTACAATTTTTCCAGTGATTTTGTAGTGTAACGATGGATGATATGATTTTTTATATATTTCGATATAAATCTGCGCAATTTAGGGTTAAAGCGGACCTAATATGTTCCCGTTATACATTCATTTCCCACTGCTTTTGTTGGGATAGATGCTATAGGATGGAGTATATGGAAAACTCTGTTTTCTTTTACATTTAATTTTAAATAAAATGCTTTATAATATTAAGTAAATCTTACTTCCTTAGCTTTCCGTCTACCCAATAGCCATGCACATCTAACAAAGGAGATTCCCTAAAATATTAAATTCCATTGCGCATTGTCAAACAAGACATCTTAGTTTTTTTTCGGATGACAACCCTATTTATGATGTAAAATTAAATTACACGAAAACTGCAAATACTTTGTTTGCAAACAGGAATGATTAATAAACGTTCTAGCAACTTCTACAAGAATAATTTAATCTACAAGAATAATTTAGTCTACAAGAATAATAAAATTATAGCAAGTTAGTATAAAACGCACAGAAGTACGTATTTAGATATATTCTTATATATCATAACGCATTAATTATATTATTAATTATTGTATTGAATACATTTTTACTTTATTATAAGACTATTATTAATTGATAATTTTAATTATGTCTGTACTATGTTTATTCGGAACCGCCTTTAATTTAGGGTATATTAAGACATAAATAAGGTGTATGTTTTGTGGCGTTTGGTATAGTTAAGTAATCATAATTAATTGTACTAACTTATAAATTGAATTATTAAAATTAACTTATAAATCCTTCTATGAATTGTATTTTAGCCATTGCTATTCACTATCGCTAGGTGGGGGTTATTTGTAATCTTTGGTAATTAATTTTAAACTACTATTTTAGAGGTATTGAGCTAGAACCAAATTCATTTGTTAAAATCCATAATCGATTTATAGAATTAGGCGTTACTTTGCGGAGATCCATAATACAAAAGTAATAATAAAATTATTTTGCTATAATCCGCGATACAGTAAAAAGAAAATATATATAGTGCTAAATGTATAGTGGACTATACGTTTTTTCATACCCGTTACATGCAGGATTCGTAAAAAACATATGCACAAACCTCCACCACTTCCACCACACCACCACTTGTGTATTCACAAGCACTACACAGGTTCACTATCACAAACTCAACAATCGTTTCGCCCCGCAACCGAAGCATCATCAGGAGATAGACAGCTTTGCGATTTTGTCGTGGAGTCTATCTCCTGATGATGCTTCGGTTGCGGGGCGAAACGATTGTTGAGTTTGTGATAGTGAACGCGTGTAGTGCTTGTGTATTGTGGTGGAAGTGGTGGAGGTTTGTGCATATGTTTTTTACGAATCCTGCATGTAACGGGTATGAAAAAACATATAGTCCACTATACATTTAGCACTATATATATTTTCTATTTACTGTATCGCGGATTATAGCAAAATAATTTTATTATTACTTTTGTATCCATAATCGAGTTTAAGTAGTAATTCCAGTTTAGATGATCGTATATGGTGAAAATATGGTTTCTTCTATTTTTGCTTTTGTCTATCTCAAAAATTCGATGAAGTTTCGATTTAACTTTCGTGCTGGAGAGTTTGGAGTTGAGGATTTAGCACCTTTTTTTTATAAAGAAACTGTTTGAAGAATTGATACTCTTAGAATTTTACAGCCCCCTACCATTTGTCGCGTATAAGATTTCACGCGCTACCCTCTCTAGATTCGTACTTGCAAGCGTGCGTCATTATTTTATTTTTTATTTAACAAAGTATAATATGCCTTCTTAACAAACAAATTTTAAGCTGTTGAAATTTCTTTAAAGATTTTCACCATTTTTATTTCAAATTTCAAGAAATCCTATATTTGCCTGATAAAGATTGTCTAATCCTTATCGCTACGTTTCACTTAGAACTTATTGAGTTTTCATTCCAACGATTGGAACAATACAGTAATACTGTAGAAAACTACGTTTCCACAATTCAGAAAATATGGTTAACAGACAAGGATTTTTGAAATTTTGCACACAGTGTGTAGTTACTCTAATAGCTAAACATGAGTATACCAGTTTTCTACAAACTGGTATACTCATGTTAATTCATTCAATAATATTCACTTTAATCAATAATTTTACTTTCATTAGCTATATATGTTGTATTGTCAAAGATCAATTGTAGGTTAATTATGTATATGTAAAAACGTAGGCATATATAGGCAAAAAGACACTGCCACTTTTTTTCATCATCAAATATTAATATATTTGATATTTTAAGACGTATAAACTCAGGGTAATTAATGCATAATGGATAATTTAAATATCTTGTCCGCTTTATATTGGTAGGGATTAAGTCATAAATGGAAATTATACGTATTAAATAAATATGGTAACATATTATTGACGGCTTATTTTGTTGATATTCCAGAATATAAGTCATTTTTACTGTATAAATTCATGTGAGTGTAAATAGAAATTATCTACGTGTACTTATTTTCGTACTTCATCAATGGTAATGTTATTTGGTCTGTGATCAAATTCGTGTTTTGTTTTGTAAGGTGGCGTTTTTGTATAATATTTTAACTAAGTATGTGTTAATTTTTATATATAAGTAACATTCGGAACGAGTTTAGAGTCATAGAGTTATTATGTATAGAGTAGGGTGGCCATAGGCGGGCATGACTGCAATAATAAGAGGGGGAAAATAATAGACCTCTACTTATCTTTGTCTTTTGACTGTGTCTTGATACATAAAATAAAGTATTATTTTGCTATGATCCGCAATAAAAGAAAATATATGTCATGCTAAATGTAGAGCGTACTATCCGTTCTCATACCTGATATATGCAGAATTCCTAGACTCATGCACTACTCGCCGCCAAAAAATAAGTTAAAATTCAAAATATTCTTTCGTCAATTAAACTTGTAAACAAGTGCTTTCGAATCGTCAACTCTACAGCTGGTTCGGAAAGTTCCTACCGAGAAGAACCAGCAAGAAACTCGACGGTTACTCTTTTCAAAATATAATTTTTATAACTAGTTACATGGAGTCATTACTATCTTGAACAGGGTAGACGAGTAGCTATCTATATCCACGCATTCTTCATCTATATAATCCTCAATAGTATAGTATAATGGCTTTCTGTTTCAGCTTCCCTTTAACAGTTTTTTAAACTGCTGTAATGTAATGTAATAATAAATAATACACAAGCACTGCACGCATTCACTACAATCTCAAAAATCGCTTCGCCTCGTAACGTCAAGAGATAGAACTCCACGACAAAATCGCAAAGCGACAAGATAGCGAAAAGATAAGTAGTCTCATTTGCTTTCCCTTTTTTTCGATGGACTCATTTTTGGCTGGCTCCCATAATACTACTATAATGACTCTATGGAATTCGGAAAAAAATTGTGCACGTCGTTTAGGCATGTTATTGGTCCGTAACAAAAAATATTGTTAATCGTTGTGTCGTTTTGTACTTGTGAATTAATTTAAAATGTACAATGAGAATGAGTTTTTAATAAAAATGGAATATACAATAAATTTGTACTTTTGTGGAAAAGTAAAGCGTGTTGTCGATTATTTCAATCGATCATTTTTAAGATATCGAATTAAGGTAATCAATGTATTGTATTCATGATTCAAAAAATAGATATTTTAACATTATTGCGTAGGTTAATTCAAAGTTTATCAGATATTTAATGTTTATATTTATTTCTTATTTGGCACTGATACTGTATTTTATATAATTTAATATTCTCACTCTTAACTCAAATATATATATTTTTTTCGAGTACACAAAGTAATTTAGGATATTTTACAAGCGTTCAGTCCTTTGGTTTTTATTGTACATACGTTCCGTTCCTGTTTTCTGAAACTGAGAATTTTTAACATTTTTTTGTGAAACAAGGAATTATTTATTTTATGGATCATTGAAAAATTTTACTTTGTAGAGTTTAATTAATTCTTGGGAAATGTTTTGATTAATCGTGTTTAATGCATTGCATGAATTTGTAAATAGTATTTCGCAGATGATTTTATACGACAGAACTATAAGTGTATGGTGAATGTGATTTATAGAATTAGATCATGGTACATTATAATTTCTGTGTAAACACATTTTCTATTCTTCATGTTTTATGCACCTTTATCTGTCACTGAATTTATTTCAGAGACCAGAGTCACAAGTCACTTGCAGTATTTTTACGAGTTTTGTGGTACTAAAATTATATTCCATTAAAACGTAGTATTTTCGTATTCTGAATATACATTGGTGGGATAACTTTTTTAACTGTTCTTTTTTTCGACTTTTTCATTTCTGAATATGTCATGGCACTGGTAACGAGTCAAAAATTTCTTCCACTTCACTCAGTATTTTGGTTTTATAATTCCTGGATACCGGGAATCTAATGATGTCCTTACAGAGATTATCATCTCGGGATTGTCGGCCCCTAATTCTTCTTTCGTCTTCTTTTCCCACCACAACATCCATGCCATATATAGTATTAGGAGAGAATTCACTGGTAAAAGATATTGGAGAGCCTAGTTTTGATTATCAGCTATTGGAGAATCCATATATAGGTTCTATCTGCTGTCCACGAAATATCTATCATTATGTTATTATTATGGTTCTTTCTGATGTTCTGTTGAACAATAGTACATAGCTTATTTATAACAATATTAACTCGTTTGTCAGATTGGTTGGTATTAGCAATGCTCATTCTGTCACGCGGATAAATGTATATCATACCGTAATTGTTCGATTCTGTTAGCCTTGCCGGTTTTTTTTTCTTGGGTGGATTAAGTTTAGGACTAACCTTACATCTTACACCTAAAAAGCAAATACCAAACCCTATATAATAATTGTATAATAGGTTTCGTAAAGTTTACTTATTTTTATTTATTTAATGAAATGACGGTTGTAATGATTATGTAAGATTAAAGAGACAAGGAATGTGAAACGGATAAAGGTTGTATCATATTCTAATCGTGAACTAACATATATTAATCCTAATGCCAATAAGTTTTGTTAAAATATTTTGGTTTTCATTGTGAACTTCTGTATTTGAGCTCAATGAGATATAATGTACAAACACATCGAAGCACTTAGTGGGTCCAAAATAGGATTGCTACCGATTGTAAACTGTAAATATACCTAATTGTTGAACAGTGTAAAAATAAAATTGTAAATAGTATTGTTGGAGCAATTAATAAAAACATTTTATATTTTAAACTATCGTTTGTTTTATACTCTGTTAAAATAAATTAATCTGTATTGAGAGAAAAAAAATATACTTGTAAGTATAATATAAGTATAATAACAAGCTGTGATAGCCTAGTGGTGAGACCGTGCGACTCTCTAGAGACGACATAGGTTCAAACCCCGGGCAGGCACCAATGAGTTTTTCTATTAAAACTTATGTGTCTAATTGATAATTGCAATTTATCACACGCTTTTCGGTGAAGGAAAACATCGTGAGGAAACCTGCATATCTCTAGAGAATCTACGGATATGTGTAACCTACCAATCCGCATTGGAGCAGCGTGGTAGGTCTTAGCTCCAATCCTTCTCTCAAAAAACGGAGAGAGGAGGCCTTAGCCCAGCAGTGGGCATAGTAACAGGCTGTTACTTTACTTTACTTTACTTTAAGTATAATAATTTGAAATGCTACGAGGATCCAACCCACGCTTTAGAATATTATAAATAGAGATAACCAATAATCATCTAAGCTAAATATTCGTTTCTTACATTCAAACATTTAATCGGTTATGCGTATATCGTAGTTTTAATTATTGTTATTAGTTTTCATATATTTTTTCAAGTTCCAATGCCATCTCTCGTTTAATGAACTATTTTTATGCGTTTAAAGTTTTTAAATTATAGTACAAACCTACATTCTGATATGAACCATACAGCCTGTTATGTCTCTGTATGTGATGCAAATCGCAAATAGCCTTTTCCGCAGTCGAGCAATGATATACATCTACTATAACAGTTTCCTGAAGTAGGAAGTATAAGTTTTGAAAAATTCTGCATAAAACGAAACACCTCACATTTATTTTGTCACCGTAACAAGTAAGTTTGTGCATAGGTTTTTTGTCTGTGGAGCAATATTTGACAATTGACATCATAGATTATCTGACAGCTGGGAGTTGTTTTGTAAAAGTGATGTATAAAATATAATTTTATTTTATTTATACTCGTATGTTATAATGTTCTTGTTGCGATGGTGGATTGAGAAAAGGAATCACTCGAACAAACCCCACCATTTTATAGGTTGTGTATTGCCTTTATTTCACCCTTTATTTCATAGCTGTATTCTATTAACACAAAATATTAAGTGCAGTTTATAAGATCTATAGATATACACTGAGGTCTTTGGCTAATGTGATTACATGCTTGCATAGTTTCAACATTTGTTTTAAATTTAAATTGACTGATTATAGAAAGTTTAGTATTTGAATATAAGATAATTATATCAATAATTCATATTATAATAATTGTATAATTCATATCAAAGTAGAAAACTGTTGTTATTAAAGCACTTTTGTATAATTGATTACCATATATGTACATGTTTATTGTTTTAATTAACTAATGTATTTGTAATCCATGAATTTAAAATTTATGATTTTGATGATTTTGTACTGTTAGTTTACGACAATACAATGATATTTTATAACAATTGTAGATAACCTAAAATATTTCCTATTGCATTCACTCTTTAAACATATGTAATGCTATTTTCGGGTCATAAAGAAAACATTACATTTTTTGAGTTCAGTTTTACTAAAAATTTTATGCAAGTTTTCAAATACTGTTTAAGTGCAATTAAATTTTTTAGAACATTCTTTAAACTTTTAAGTTTTCAGCATGCTTATCACCTAGTGCAGAACAAAATTGAGCACACTCCCAATAGTCATAAGTGACAAGATGAGGCACAGGATTTTTTAGAATGAAAGATATTGAAAAGCATAATCTACAAGTACACAATCAAATTGGATTAAAGTGGTAATGTATTTTGGTATGCACATTAAAAAAATAAAGAAACATTCTTGCTGAACAATGAAATAAATTATAATAAATAGCTTTGCAATTTTGTTGTGGAGTCTTATCTTCTGATGATGCTTCGGTTACAGGGCAAAACGATTGTTGAGTTTGTGATAGTGAACATGTGTAGTGCTTGTGTATTGTGGTGGCAGTGGTGGAAGTTTGTGCATGTGTTTTTACGAATCCTGCATGTAACGGGTATGAAAAACGGATAGTTCACTATACATTTAGTACTGTATATATTTTCTACTTACTGTATCACAGATTATAGCAAAATAATTTTATTATTACTTTCGTATTATGGATCTCTGCAAAGTAATGCCTTATTTTATAAATTATTTTAGTTACTGATGAAGGAATGAACCTGTGATGTGGACTGTGTGGCTCTCTCTAGGAGATCACAGGTTCAAACCTAAGGCAGACAATACTGAATTTTTCAGCTATAAACTCAATATTTGCAATTTATCATATGTGAAGGAAACCTGCATATTTCTGTAGAATTGCTGGGATATGTGTAACCTACCAATAAACATAGGTGCAGGGTGGTACATGTAAGCTCAAACCCTTCTCTCGAAAAAAAAGAAAAAAAGTCTATGCCCAGTAGTTAGTTAGGCTTTGCTTTATATTTTTTTAACTTTTAAATGTAAGCAATGACAGTCCAATAGGTAGACATGTGAACCTTCATGTTTAAGGGTTTAAACACTAGGCAGGATCCAATTATTTTGTAATTAACCATGTCATGCATCTTTTTGTAAAAAGTTTATATCCTGAAGAAACTATTTTCTTTAAATAATTTTCTGAGATGTGTGTGATATATGAATCTGCTTTAGAGCGACATGGAAGTTCTGAGCTGAAAAAGTGCTTTATATTTTAATTCCCGACACTATCTTGCTTTTTTCTGACTTATGTTTAATAAAAGATCATTAAATATTTCCCAACAATATTTATGTAGTGACTGGCCCACAGGCATAGGGGGCTTCAGCTTCATGGTTTTTTCCCGATTTTTTCTTCCTGCTTTACAGGCAACATTTTCCCAAAACAATTTTTTGGTTTGTATTTATCTTAAATTATATATATCTAAGTATGTAATTGTCCCATTTATTATTTTATTTTTTTACTTATGAACAGCTTATAGATACATCAAAAAACTATGCAGACCTTAATGCATATGGCGAAGATGTTGGATATGAAAATAAAGAGACTTTGACTGAAGATAGATATACAAATATCCATGACATTAAACAATTTGAAGAAGAAGGTGTGAATTTTAAGAAATCTTCATGCACTATTAATAAAGATGCCTTTGCTGCTAAAGACATTAATAGTAATGACAAGTCTTATATACAAATAAAAATTTTCAATAAAGAAAGTGTGATTGATAATGACATAGCTACATTCAATGTAAACAATCTACAATCTCATAAGAGAGTAACTAGATTAATTGTTAACAATGAAATGGTTAATAATAATTTCAATCTAATTTCAAAGAATTTCGACAATCAGAGAGTCACTAGACTGAGTGTACAAAATAGAAACAATATGACGACGTTGAACGAAAATAAACTAGCTGATGAGAAGAAGAAAAGAAGACGCACACCTTGCACCTGTAGGAACTGTGTAAAAAAGTAAGTTTCAATAGATTTTTTTTTTCGGTAAGTTAAAAATATTGTATAGTACCCGGCAATATATAATGCACATCGAGGCTTAGAGAGCGAAATCGGCCAGCTACTGCTTCATAGAGCATCGTCACTGTCTCACAGACCGACGAACCCGTGTGTGACAGTGACAGCGCTCTACGAAACCGAACTGACCGGCTGTTTCGTTATAAACATCGATGTGCATTCTTTAATGCCAGGTACTATAGTTGGTCTAATTATTATCACCCTTTTACACTGATTTTAACGCTCTCAACCTACCTCCAGACGTGGAAACTCAATGGTTAACGGTTAACCATTAAAAGCTTTTTTAAAAGCTTTTTAAGTTAACTTGTTTAAAATTAGTTTTGCTTATAATTTCCTTTGAATTCTGATCGGGCGTTGATAGTCAATTCATATTTTACAGTGTAGGATTCAAAGGCCAAATATTGCATGTATGCGACTATGAAGGATGTTCTAAATCTTATAAAAAGACTTCACACTTACGTGCGCATGAAAGATCGCACACTGGAGAGAAACCGTATCAATGTAAATGGGCAGACTGCGGAAAAAGGTACGCTACACAACTAAATTAAAGTTTTCGTGACCACGTGTTTTGATATCATCATTCTCCTACCCCTTATCCCACTCTATAGTGAAAATGAACAATACGTTTTCATCATCTATTCGTCAAATCTGGCGCTTCTCGTTTTATAAGTATGTATATTATACGTCACATATATCATCCATCTTTTTTGCGACACCCCTCTCCACATTCATATTTTAAACTCATTTGGTCACTATCTTGAGAATATATTTGATGTTTGGTAAAATTTACTTAATGCCATAGCTATTTGCGTACGTTGTACGTCGAAATCATGTATAAAAAAAGTTTTTATGTTCAACGACTCATTTCATTGTATACTAGGATTACGGTGTACTCGCCGTGTGGTATCCGACAGAATAGAATACACCACCCTCCTTTCTTACAGGGGTGTCGTGAGAGGCGACTAAGGTATGTGCCGTGTGATATCCGGCTGCATAGAATAGACCACCCTCATTTCTTACTGAGGTGTCGTAAAAGGCGATTAAGGTAAGTTGACGTCAGGCAGGCAGCCGGTCGTAAAATACGTAGCCAAATTATGAGACAATAGGTTTGTAACATTTTGTGCAGACCCCACTTAAAGTGGGATAAGGGCAGGAGAATGATAAACTGCTCATCATATGAGATATATTTGATGTTTGGTAAAATTTACTTAATGCCATAACTATTTGCCTGTGACTTATGTCAGGCTTTCGATTGTGTTCAGCATGAGACTCTTCAGCTGAAATTGAGTCATAACAGTATGTAAAAGACAATGAATTTGGCTAAATTACGTATTATTGATATTAAGTATTGATGTAATGGGTGTTCCTCAAGGGTCAATCCTAGGGCCTATTTTTTATTATACATTAATGCCTATTTTGTTATTAGAAATTTATTTTTATAGGAAATCGAAAATAACAATACTTATTTATTGTATATTTGGTCAATCTAGACATTCTTAGTTATTTAAAACGCAGTTTTATACGTTGCAGTTTCACACGATCCGACCAACTCAATCGTCACGTCAAAATACATAGTAATAAAAAACCTCTAAAGTGTCCGACTTGTGGCAAAGGATTTCACAGGATAGATCACTTAAAAAAGCATATAAAGTGGGTCCACCGTGATAAGGTATTTATATACATTAATTTTTAATGTATTTTGTATGTTGTAAATGAAAGCTAAATATTATTTTTTTGATAAAGTCCTAGCCAAAACCAACACATAAAGTATCCATACAACGTCATCGTCTCCTAGATCTAAAAGGACATTTAAGATAAAAAGATAAAAAAATAACACTGTTCAACAAAATTTTTACTTTTTTTTGTCACACGAAAACTTATGTCAAATTTTGAATATACTAGGGCCTTCAAGCAACAATATATCAAGGAAAAAATAATGACACATCAGGTATCCTTGTGATATAGGAACATATTTTTGTATATGTAAATAGAAAAATTAGCTACACTTAAAGAAGTTATCGTTTAATGTACAATAGATAAATTTCATTTTCGGGAATATTTAGCTTCTGGTAGGTCTGTTTTAAGATTCCAACAATAATCTGCTAGCATTCGTGGAGTTCATTTCCCTTGGTAGCGCTTCTCCATTAAGGAAATATCCTGATTAAACCTCTCGCCTTCTTCATCACTCACAGCTCCAAAGTTTGCAGGAAAGAAATCTTAATGAGAGTGCAGCGTGTGTATTTTTAAGGACATGTTACATCCCAAAACTTTATATGTCTTTATATAACTAAAATAAATAAAATGTAGGTTACATAAATACAGTAGTTATGCAGGTGCCGACATAAGGTTTTTCTTACTTAAACGCGTTTTGAGGTTAGAAATGTATTTACAGCTGTGACTAAAAAAATTGGACGTGACTGGAACGAAACTATATATATTTTTTAATGATGTGTTGCCAACCTAATCAAACGTTACCACTAAGTTAATGTGGCAAAAATAGTGTTGAATTGTGTAATCAACGACCGCCCAAAACCGATATTAAAGTTCCAGATATTGTTTATCCATCCTCTTACCTTGACGCTGTTAAGTTGAGGGTGCAGATATGATTGCGTTTAGTATTCCAGTGCAGGAATGCACTCCTTATCTGATGAGGAATCAGATAATAATAATAATATCTCATAGATAGAGATAATGATTGATGAGTCATAGATGCTTTTGCCCCTCGCGTGTACACCCGGTACTACACATATACAACTTCTCTTGTAGAAATGTCATTAGCAAACATCGCAGTATAAATATTTTTTAAGTAAGTAAAGTAAAGTAAATAACATCCCTTATCTTGAAGGAAAGCGTATAATGAAATTAGAATCCTTCCAATACTGGCGGTACTTATGAAGGAAATATTCTCAATACCGTCAGATTTCCACGATATTTTTTTCGTTAAGCTTACTCTAAGAATTTCTAATTAGAGAATCCTTCATAACGGTGACGTCATATTTATGATTCTCATATCTTCTATTTCCTTTCCAACTTATTGATATCCTCTTCTGGACGAAGATCTTCTGGTCGGTCTTGACGATTTACGTCATAAACAATATTGTGCTCCTCGTATACATTATACAAGCTATATCCAAAATCTATACTTATTAGAAAATAAAGTCCCAAAAAGCTGTTTATCTGTATGTAATCAATTTTCTCAAAATCTACTGAACGAATTTTGTTCGGTTTTCACCAAATGATACCAATACTTCCAGATGGTTTAGGTAAATAGTACATATCGCGCAGTTGTTAAAAAAATTGCATACTGAGAGCGTTAGACGCGTGCGCTGCGTAAACCGGCAGATAAACGCTAAAGTAATGTAGTAGAGAATTGTAGATCTATAAAAATATTACAAAAAGTCCGCGATAGTATGTCTCTATCTCTCACGGTTAACTCACAATATCTACTTTTATGTTCAAAATTTCGAAAATTCGGGAAAAGTTTCTTAAATCACTGTATTCCGCGTGGACGAAGCAGTTGTTGGCACAGCTATAATATTATAAATGCGAAAGTCCGTTTGTCTGTCTGTCTGTCTGCTATGCTTTGAAGTATAGTTAGCTGGACCAATATTAACGAAATTTGCTACAATAATAGCTTGTACATCGAGATAACATATAGGCTGAAAAATTGATTGCTAATAGGGATAAAACATTTTGCATTATTGAGAGTAACTAAACAGGTAACTTGGCGTGGATGAAGTCACGGGTGCCACTAGTAATTAAATAATATTGCATTTTTAGGGAGATAAAAAAAAAAGACGCAAGAGAACTGTTTCTATTCCAATGAAGAATGAAACTAAAACCAGCGATGATCCATTGACAGGAATAGATGAAGATAGTAGAGGTTCAACAGGGATTGATTCAAGAATAAAGACAGAAGAAGAAAATATAGAAACTATAAAGAAAGACGACGTTGAGCAAATAAAAATAGAAAATATAGTAACTTTAAAGAAAGAAGACGTTGGACAAATAAAACTAGAAAATATAGAAACTATAAAGAAAGAAGACGTTGAGCAAATAAAACTAGAATATATAGAAACTATAAAGAAAGAAGACGTTGAGCAAATAGAACTAGAAAATATAGTAACTATAAAGAAAGAAGACGTTGAGCAAATAGAACTAGAAAATATAGTAACTATAAAGAAAGAAGACGTTGAGCAAATAAAACTAGAATATATAGATAGTATATCAGTAGACTGTGACACAAGTGCGGAAAGTAATTTAATAGCAAAATTAAAAAGTGAAAATACACTTCTCAAAGGTCTTTTAGAGAGATATAAGAATATGTAATTGTAGAAATCATATTTATTAATATTAATTCAATACTCACTCGGTATCAGTGTTGTATAATTTAAGGATGATTAGTTATAAAAGTTAAAGAATTTATAAAGTAACACCCAATTTTGACAAATAATGCAGAAATTGTTATGAATTTTAAAATTTCCTTTAACTTTTTAATCATTATATCATAGAAACGGTGGCTCAATTTTTGTCTGAGGTAAGTTTATGATAAGATGTTTCGGTCTTTTTTTCTTTGATCTTGAGTGATTTTTTTCAAGTTGCTGAACGATGGGAAATTTTGAAATATGATTTTCAGTTATTTGAACAATGTTACTAATTTTCAGATTGAAGTAAATTTATAGATGAATAATTATATGAGATACACACACAGTCGTCCATCCCCAAAGTATGTTAATACATGTGTTATGCTTGACAGACAACTGGAAAATATACTACATATATAATTTTAAATACAAATCAAATCAAAATATTCTTTATTCAAGTAAACTTGTAAACAAGTGCTTCTGAATCGTCAACTTTACTGCTGGTTCGGAAAGCTGTTCCTACCGAGAAGAGCCAGCAAGAAACTCGGCGGTTGCTCTTTTTAAAATATAAATCTTAGAACTAGTTACATTTATTTATTACTGTCTTGTACAGGGTAGAAGTGCACCTATATCCACACATCCTTATCATCTAAGTAATCTTCAACAGTATAGTAGGCTTTCTGCATCAGTCTCTTTTTAACAGTGTTTTTAAACTGCTGTAATGGCATGACCAAAATTGATTTCGGAATTTTATTATAGAATCTTATACCCAAACCCAAAAACGATTTACGTACTTTTGCAAGGCGCAAAGCAGGAGTCGCAAGCTTATGTCGGTTCCTACTTTGTCTGTTATATACATCACCTATCGTTTTATAATTCTTTATATTTTTATGTACAAAAATTACGTTATTTAAAATATACTGTGAAGCAAATGTTAGAATACCTGTTTCCTTAAACTTCTTTCGCAGGGAATCACGCGGACTTAAATTGTAGATGCCACAAAGGCTTGAAGAACCAACTAATTGTTTATAGAAAATGTTGGCCCTCGGCGGGAATCGAAACCGCGACCCGCGGAGCTGAGGGCAAGGTCACTATCCACTGCACCAACGGGCCAGTCACGTACATTGACTTATTTTCTGATTCTAATTTGAACGGATTATAATTGTTTGTGTTGTTATTATACTACAGCAGAGGAGTCATAAGCATGCCTGTAAGCCAGAGTATCGCAACAAATACTAAGTGAAGATGAAATTCATATAATCATCTTTGTCTAATCGCACATAAAAAAGAGAGACAATAAATCTCATGTGCTTTTTCTATAATGTCCATGGACACATTTCAGGCTGGCCTTTTACTCTAGTATAATAACTCTAATGTATACAGCAGTCTTGTCGCTCATATCCTTGAGGATGAGATGGAAGTATTTTTTTCCTTAATAATATTATTGTTCTTGTTTTGTCTATGTTCTTGTATTGTTGTCTATGGTGCAAATTGTATCCACGTTTTATTTTATTTTAGGAAAAAAAATGTTTTGTTTCGTATTTTTTCTTAAACTATTTTACATGTGATATTAAGAGATAATTACGAATAAAATTTTAGTATAAGTCACATATAATTCACTGAATGTCTCACTAAGAAAATAGGTAATATTAAAGCAAGTAGCAACTTACTACACATAATAAATTATACGAACATAATTTATGTCAGTTCCTTCAGCGAGATTCGTTAATTACGAGTTTCATATAGTAAATAAAAAAAATAGAATAACATTTTAAAAACCATTCATCCCAAAATATAAAAACGCCCAATCCTAGATTCATATAAAATAGTTCACGAGAGACATTTAAAATATTTTAGATAATAATATTTCTATCATCTTAAATGTTTAAAAAATGTAAATTATGTAAATTTTTGTCATAAATTTAAAATCAAACGGTGAGTTCTAAATATTGACGTAAATGACTATATTTATTAGATTTGTAAAATAATAATAACCGTTTAAGCACTGAAATTTCAGTCAATTGACTTCAAGAAATCTCGACTTATTAATATAAATTACTAATATGGCATAGTGAATTTTTATTTCTTTCTAATTTTTTATTTCAAAATTTATTTTGTATTGTAATATGCATTATAACGTACGATTCAAAGATTTAAAAATATTTTCATTTGTCACAGACAATACGATACACCTGGTTTATCTAGATTATATAATCTATGTTGTAAATTATTAAAATACGTTCAGTTTTTTTATAATATATAAATGTAAATTAAAGAAGTCGTTATTGTTGTAGATAGACGGTTAAAAGTCCGAATACTGTATTCATTATGTTGCAAAACTTGTTTTTATTTTCAAATAAATGGAGATTTTTCATTTTCAAATTTTATTATTTTTATTTTCACATGCGATTTTCAAGTGGATGTGTGTCACACAATCTGAGGCCCAAAAGAATAATTAAAATAACGTAAGTAGTCTATGGTACAGATAAGTACAGAGTTGGAAGATGTCGTGTAGTTTTCGCAAAGAGTTATTGTACTAGAGTAGGGAACTAGAGGCTAGAGGTAGAGTAGGCTGGAGTAGGTAAGTTATAGTGTCGCAAAAAATAATGAGAGGGCAGACGAAATTCATATACTTACATACATATCTAATTGCACTTAAAAAAAGTGGGATAGACAGCTTCACTGTAAGTAAGTGAATAATGACTTGCTATTAATTCCTTCCTTGGGGCTCAAAATATGAATACTACTATAAATTGACAGTAGAAGCAGCATCTTGAGCGGCGAATACGAGTTTTATGCTTTCCTGTACCGCCTAATCATATTTATGCACTTAATACGACAGATAAATTATTTCAAGGCAATGTTACGTTGATAATGATCAACTTCGACTTTCCCATAGCTTTATAAGTGGTAATTACTATACCTAATCAATGTATTTTTGTAATCAACAAAATAAAATTTTGACACTGCGGTAAACGCAATTTGAGCGAAACCGTCTCAGCCACAATGGCGTAGGGTCGATGACCGCATTTTCCGTGTCGCCACGTCTAATGGCCGCCCATCATCGTAGCCGTGAAATCATAATGCCGACCGCTGCTCACAAATGTAATGCTCTAATTTCCTATTTTCTCCGGCATCTCGACGATTTTTAAACGATTAGCGGCGATCGTCGCCTTTTTAAAGTGGAAGCTACGTCTATGCTCGTTTCTCAAATTACTTCATTCTTCCACTATTCCTTTACAATCATAAAGTTCTAGGGATGGAATTTCAGCAGTAAAATCATTTGTACCAACTAACACAACTTATTTTATGAGTATGATACAAATAAGCTGTGATAGCCCAGCAGTGAGACCGTGCGATTTTTTCTAGAGGGTCACGAGTTCAAACCCCGGGCAGGCACCAATGAGTTTTTCTATTAAAGCTATGTGTCTAATTAATAATTGCAATTTATCACACGCTTTTCGTTGAAGGAAAACATCGTGAGGAAACATGCATATCTCTAGAGAATTTTAGGGATATGTGTAACCTACCTTTCCGCATTGGAACGGTAGGTCTTAGATCCAACCCTTTTCTCTAAAAATGGGGAGGCCTACCCCTAGCAGTGGGATAGTAGCAGGCCGTTACTACTTACTACTATGGTATAAATGAAACTATAAATGATACTGTTCCCAACAGTCAGGTGGATCGCATCGTAACTGGGATGTAGTAGATGTATGTACATTACGGTTTCAAAACCTGTATTCTAATATTAAGGGAATCAGATTGGAATGGGCTTACTTTTCATATTCTTCTGCAATATCTGTTAGTTAATAATTAAGTCAAACCGTGTAAATACTGTTAAATATAGTAGCATCCGATTTTCAGTTTGGAATAAGTGTTTGAAGTTTACAATCAAATTAGGCATCATTTCTATGAAAACGAAAACTTACTTGAAAACACAGTAACGGACCGCTTTTTCTCACTATTGGCTAAATTTGTTATGTTATGTTTGAATCATTAATCAATAATTATGTTTGAATGAATATGTTTGAAGAGATCGATTCACAAGATTAATGAAATGCGGATTTCTTTCATACATAGCTCTGCTAAATTATCTGGCGCTATACAAATATTTTCACATTTCAATTAAATATCAATGGAGCATTTTGAAAATTTATAGATTATAGTTGCCTATTCGCAACTGAGCTGTGATAGCCCAGCGGCGAGACCGTGCGACTCTTTCGAGGGGAACACGAGTTCAAACCCGGGCAGGCATCGATGAGTTTTTCTATTAAAACTCATGTGTCTAATTGATAATTGCAATTTATCACACGCTCTTCGGTGAAGGAAAGTATCGTGAGGAAACCTGCATATCTCTAGAGAATTCTGGAGATATGTGTAACTACCAATCCGCATTGGAGCAGCATGGTAGGTGTTAGCTTCAACCCTTCTCTCCAGAAACGGAGAGAGGAGGCCTATTCCCAGCAGTGGGATTGTAACAGGCCGCTACTAACTAACTAACTATTCGCAACTTGAACTAGAGAACTTTTGTGAGCGAAGTGATTTTTACAAGTGTTTTCACGTTATAATTTTGAACTTAAAAACTAGATTGCAAAGTAGTTGAATTAAGCAGTGTTTCTTTTATTATCTAGTTTAGCCACTCTTGGTTTTTATTTATTCTACTTAATTATTTACATTTTTGGTTCTCTAAATCTATCTTATCGTCTATTCCGTTGGAAGCGCGCGATTTGATACGCACTTCCAACGTTTGTCACCACGCGCCAGTATCTTAACCTATTCTTATATACATATATGTAGTGTTATTATTAAGTGTTTTAATGTTATAAAAGCATCAATTACTGTAGGTAAGTCAAGCGACTCGTTGGTTAATAAGGTTCGTCAAAGCATCTCTTTGGAACAGATAAATTATCAGAGTATGGTGGCAGTAGTGATAGCGATCTTTAAGGAAAGCAAGAAAGCTAAACGCTCCGCTGCCCCCGTCACAGCGCGCAGACTTCTAATGAAAGATGGATTATCAATTTTAATTGCATTTAACCGGCTAATTACATACATTGTAATGTACTTTACTTGTCTAGTTAATAGGCGTGTATTTCCAACTTTATAATCAACAATGTTGTAACTCTAGTTTGAATGTTACAATATTTAAAATAAAGGCTAATTAGCATTTTTATTAGATAGCTATACATAGTGTTTAATTATTCCAACAAAAAAGAGGCATTTTTTTATTAAATAGGCAACTCTCATTTTATTTATTGACATCGAAACCGTACATTTTGGGAACAGCTTAGAAACATTTATTTTACTGCAATATTATTTTGTTTTTCAGTTTTAAATAGTAATCTTTAATTCTTGAATGATTTATATACGCAGGCGTTACTTTACGGAATTCCATATTACAGAAACTATAACAGAACTACTTTGTTATAATCCGCGTGTGTTAAGCGAATGTATGTATTGCTAAGTGTACGAAGCAGGTAAAATTCACGTACCTTACAACATGCAGGACAAGACACAACACTTTGTAAGGTACGTGAATTTCGCCTGCTTTATACACTAGCAATAGTATTTCTGTATCAGAAGTAGTTCTGTTAGTTTCTATAATTCTAGAGTATTATTATTTTTTTATTATTAGATTGTTGAGTACCGGTAAAGTAATTAAGTTATTTTTTTTATTGGAGATTAAAGTATGACTTGCTGCTTCGTACAAATTGGATATAAAATTAAATTCCATGCCACCCACATGATGTGTAACGTTCAAATTGAAACATACGTATTAATTAACTTTCTTAATACAAGAAAGCGTGAAATAAGAAATTTATTGGAAATTTGAAATAATTATTTTTAGATATAATATACCTTTGTTGAAAAAACCATTATTGCTGCCTATGCTACTACGAAAAGTAGACAATGATATGAAATCATGTTAAAAATAACTTTTTTTTCAACAGAATATCGTCCGAGTTTGTTTGGTTATTTCAATAAAAGCAACCTTTCGAGCCAGGGCATAGCTCTATATTTGACACTTAAAAAGGCTACTTGACTATTGGATTGAATTATTTGATACATTTATTTTTTCTTTATTTATAACAAATATGTACAAGTTATATCTATCTTAAATTACTTACACGCTATACTATACAAATCATGCCTACGTGGAATGGTCCCAAGAATGCTGGCAGCGTTTCCGCGTTGAATCGCTAAGCTGATTCTTTGTGCGAAAAAGGAGCCAGCCCTCTTGTCACCCGAAGAGGCGATCAACCGAGGTGTTAAAACGGATAAATTTTTTTTTGCACTTTGGCTCCACGGCCTTAGGGTCTAATTTAATTGATATTTAGAATTCGAATATGAAATTTATAAAACGATAAAATTTTCTTAACTCTAAAATAATTATTGTTATTTTGGTTAATGGTCTTACCCCTCGTTCGAGGATGAATTTTATCGCGGATGAATTTTACGGGATGAATTTTATCGCGCGGAAAAATTACGCATAATTGAAACAAATGGGTATCCAGGTATCTGTTCACACGACAGCGTATTTATATAGCGACTTATTTTTATCGTGCAGTGTTCCATTTTAGTCGTTAGAGCGAGGGCGTTAAGCTGAATATACCATACGAAACTTCTTATAACGCCTATTGTGGTATTTTAACGCGACGTAATTTTTACGCCCGTGCGAACGAGGGGTTATAGTGTAGAGTAGATGTCGGCAACGCGGGCGCCACTGCGCCGTTCAATAAATTTTAGTGTGCCCTTAAACTATTGTTAATTTAGAAAAGAAATAAAAAATGAACATGTTTTATAAATATGAATATTTCAAAAATCGTTGGCGCCCTCCATTTAATTTTAATTGTAGTATTTCACTCTTTACATTAAAAAACGTTGCCGACCTCTGGTGTAGAGAATCGACTTAAAAAGACTGTTCTATTCGCTGGTCGAGGGTAGGACGTAGTGAAAGGCACGGGTAAGGAGGTTCTTTTTTCTCACAATTCTCCCTTTTTCGTTTTCAGTTTCTAAATTTTTTTATTTTTCTTAGAACTCGTCTCCGACTAGCACACAGTTGAGTGACCTTTTTTTTCTTCGCGTGTTGAAAGATCTTGTTTTCTTCAAAAATTTTTATATAAACTTTTTAATTTAATATGTACAGAAATTTCCATCGTTTTCCTGTCCTTATGCCATTCTAAGTGGGGTCGACACAACATGTTTTCGCTTCATTTCTTGTCATCCTCTCCTGTCATTCATCAATTCTGCCGCTACTTTTAAATCAAAATCAAATCAAATCAAAATATTATTTATTCAAGTAAACTTGTAAACAAGTGCTTTTGAATCGTCAACTTTACTGCTGGTTCGGAAAGCTGTTCCTGCCGAGAAGAGCCAGCAAGAAACTCGGCGGTTGCTCTTTTTAAAATATAAATCTTAGGACTAGTTACATTTATTTATTACTGTCTTGTACAGGGTAGAAGTGCACCTATATCCACACAAAATGCATGTCATACCTCACACAATAAAACCATCGCTTTATCGCTGAAATTTTATTATAATTTTTAATTTGTACTGAAATAAATTAATAACAAAATATTTTAAAAAATAGATTTCTAATATGTTGATTTTTATATTCTTGATAAAAACTGTGAAAAAAAGACGTTATATTAGACAAAAAATAGGTTTTTAATAGGTATGGGTAGGTACGGGCAGGTGGTGTCTTGCATACCGCCTCACCTGCGCGTTGCCCTGGATGTCATGCACCTTTACGTAGCCGTAACCAGAAAGGTATTTAATGGGGTTTCAAAATTAGTTATTTGTGACAGATTTTCACTTGACTATCTCACCTGATGATAAATAACGTAATGTCTGATGGAACGTGACAACCGTTCTACAATTTTTTAAATATATTTAATGCTTATTAAAGATTTATTTTTACTTAAATATAGAGTTAACATTTGGGTGAAATATTGAGTAATGGACAAAAGAGTCTTGGGCATACCATCGTCATGATATTTGTTTACGACGGTAAGGGTAAATAACTGCGTAGTAATATGTATAGAATGAAATACCTTCATTATTTATAAAGAGGTTGTCTGTAACAGATCACTCTCACTGATAAGACCGCCTTTGCACTGCTGTATCTATCCCTGTTTTTTATTTCTTTTGTTTTGTATTCCCTGTGCATTTGATGTGCAATAAAGAGTTATATTTTATGTTATTAAAAGTCCGCGATTAGAAATCTATATAATTCAAAATATGTAGAGTACAATCGAGTACGTTATCAAACCTTATACAATCAGGATTTGTAAAGTGCGCGTACTACAAAACCACCATGCGACACTTCGTTATTCAAGCACTGCACAAATAATATTGTTATTACTTTTCTGTAATGCTTGTTCGCAAAGTAAAGCTTAATTTTAAATGTCTAGCTATTCATTTTCCTCATATAAGTTCCATCTAGAGCGTTTCATATTTGTTTTGTGGGCTTCTTTTTCAAACGGTCGTTCTTTTCCAAATAATCTATGAGGTTCGGTTAGAGCTTGTCTACTATCTCGTTCAATGTATTCACAAACGGACATCGTTACCAGTTACCATTTAGGACATGTTATCTCACGGTAGTATATATGTACATACATATCGTACGTTTATTATTAAAGTGATATCATTCAAGAAAGTTGTTTTGTTGTTCTTCTTTTGTTTTTATTGTTGCCAATATATCGCACGTTAGTAAAAGTGACCCCATTCTAAAAATTTCCTTTGTTGGCATAACGCAATAAAGTGTAGCGTAGCTCCTAAAACACTCGAGAGTGTTAAGGAGACTAATAACTTGGAAGAGCAAGGTAAAACATTAGTTTTTTTTTAATTTCGTTGCGTAATGTTATAGATGGCATTGAAATAAGGATTATAATGCGCCTACCTAACTCAATTAAGCCTGATTTTGAATTAGGTCACTTTTTACTAAGCGTGTGATATATATCTAGTAAATTCTTTTCTCAGTGTACATGTAGCTTTAAATTATATTTTTCTATTTTAAATTTTCGGTTACTAAATATTTTAAATTATTATTTTTTTCTTAAAACCGCCGTGTCCGGCTGAGTAGAATAGACCACCCTCACCCCTACCGAGGTGTCGTAAAAGGCGACTAAGGTAAGTTGCCGTCAAGCAGGCGGCCGGTCGTAACATACGTAGCCAAATGTGACAACATGTTTGTAACATGTTGGGCCGACCCCACTTAGAGTGGGATAAGTACAGGAAGATGATGATTTTTTTTTTTTAAATTAAAAATAGGGAAGAATGGGGAAGTTGGGGCATAGTTACTGTCCTTAACTACACACATGCACGGCCATGCACCTTACATTTTCCACGACGGATGCGCGCGCGCCCGCGCGTGTCAGGTCGTCGGCTTCTTCACGCGCCGCTTCCTAAAATACAGGGTAAACATAAATATTTTGATAAAACGGGACAATACGGTATTATTATATATAATTTAGGTAAAAATAGACCATTTAACAGGCTAATGAAAACATATAACGCACTTAGTTCCCATGATATAGACATCTTTCATGATGCTCTCATAATCCTCCTGCCCTTATCCCACTTTAAGTGGGGTTGTAACAATATCTTAAAAACATGTTGTCACATGATTTGACTACGTATCTTACGACGGGCCGCCTGCCTGACGTTAACTTACCATAGTTTTATTTTACGACCCCTCCGTAAGAATGAGGGTGGTCTATTCTACTCAACAGGATACCATACGGTGGGTCAACTTACCTTAGTCGCCTTTTACACGCATAAGGGGCTTACTAATTGCACGTACCACAAGCCACCATCCCCACGGTTATTTTTGTGCTGTCACAAAGTTGGTCATAAGTGGTCACAAGTTGGTGGTTGAATCACAAGATTGTCGCATTGAATGTAGTTCCAGACCGTCCTGTAAAAATAAATACGACAGTCACTCTACCATAAGATCCACTTTACGACCATTACTCTGAACTTATGATATCAAACATTATTTCTGGAAGGTTCTGGCTTAAATAATTACTGACTATGATGTTTTAAATTATAAGTGCAGGTAATAAGAGTAACTTTTAAACTAGCAGGTTATTTGTCTATAAAATATGATTTGTAAAATTTGTGCTTATTTGTTACTAGAGTAAAACAACCAAAAGCTATTAATGATATATAATTTTACACCTGCTGACAATTACTGTTAATGCTTGTAACTTTTGCAGCCAGTTTAGCGTAACAACGTTTACAACTTACACAGGGAATTGAACAAAACGATTAATCTGTAAATGTCGAAGGTTTCCCGCTATTTTGTTTCTTAGTATTTTTGTCGAAAAGAAACACGATAAGGCAACGAAAATGGGCAATTTAAATACTCCCAAAGTCTATCGTGAGACAGCACCGATTTTAAATGATAGACACAGTAATCATTTTTTAAATTATGTTAAATAAAGATTCTAGAAGCGTTGATGTATTTAAAAAAAGTAAAGTATCGGGTACTTAAACAAGTAAGTTACTATCCCACTGCTGGGCATAGGCCTCTTTTCTCCGTTTTTGACGAGAAGGATTGAAGCTAAGACATATTACGCTGCTCCAACGCGGATTTACCAATCCGCGGATACACATACCTCTAGAATTCTCTTGAGATATTCAGGTTTCCTCACGATGTTTTCCAGTGGTAAATGATAGATAAATTTTTAGCAAACTGAGTGTAACAAATTTTAGCGGTATCAGCTGAGCTAAGGTGTAACTTTGGTGCTAGAGCTTTTCAGAAGGGTCCTTTCCGGTAATGTTGCGAATTATCTATTCAGTTTCAAAGACGCTAGTATAATTTATGTATAGTATGAGAAAGGGTGGCAACAGAAGTCAGTAATTTAAAAAAAATGATTAAAAATCAAGTTTTTCCATCGAGAACTAGAAAAAAAACAATATACTCCATAGTTGAGGGTATTTTAATACAGTCATTATATTAATACTTGTTTCAGTACGTGCACAAAGTGGCAGGAACCACTATCATATAAAATAATAGATATTAAAGAAATAAATGTGGCTAAATAAATGTAGAATACAAGTGTTTAATAAGGCTCTATTAGAATACACGTGATCAGGCGACCTTCCAACCCCTTTTTTATTAAGACAACTAACCTTTATAAAGTTAAAAACTCACCACCTGCTAACATTCACAGTTAGTAAAAACCTGTGACGTTTGAAATGCCAACAACCTGTGCGGGGTGATAACACCATAGAGTTATTATACTAGAGTAGGAGAGCCATATAGCCAGGCTTGTAAGGGATAGTGACACAATAAATAATGAGTGGGTAGATGAAACTCGTATATTTCATCTTTGTCTAATCACATATGAAGGAGATAGACAGATAGACAAATCCTCATATGGTCTCTTTATTGTAATATGGCACATCTTAGGCTGACTTCTTTATTCTAAGTATAATAGCCTGAGAACGAGAGCGTCATTACAAATAATAAGAGAGGGAAGATGAAAGTCATACTTATCTCTGTCTAAACACACATAAAAAAGAGAGACAGATAATAAGCCTCGTTTGCTTTCTCTTCCTTGTCAATATACATATTTGAGGCTGACTCTTCTATAAAGTAGCGGCCTGTTACAATCCCACTGCTGGGCATAGGCCTCCTCTCTCCGTTTCTGGAGAGAAGGGTTGAAACTAAGACCTACCACGGTACTCCAATGCGGCTTGGTAGGTTCCACATATCCCCAGAATTATCTAGATTTATGCAGGTTTCCTCACGATCTTTTCCTTCATCGAAATGCGTGCTTATTGCGAATACCAATTAAAGATATAAGTTTTCAACAGAAAAACTCATTGGTGCCTGCCCTGGCACAACTCTATGGACAACACATAATGTTAGAAATCCGTCATGCAACAAGTATTATGCACCCTACTAATAATAATTATCAATGACCTTTTGGAAAAACATATACATACAAATATCGCAAGTATTGCATTTCAATAACTTTTAGCATTATTTTTTAGAACTGACTATATGTTGCTACCTTTAATTAATTGCAAAATCATCACCGGGTCAGACTGGCGAGAGCAGAACTATCGTAATGGGCTTTGATGATGAGTAATTATCACTGCAATGGTATCCTTGTATATTTATTGTTTATTATGTACTATGTGATCAAGCCGTCTCACGTGCGACTCCTCCGAAGAGGTCGCAGGTTCGAGCCGAGTTGACATCAATGAGTTTCTATTAAAACTTATGCAATAATTCAATTAGATACACAAGTTGTAGAAAATTCTGGGGATATGTGTAACTCAAACCTCATTAGAGCGGCGTGATAGAGAGGTGATAGCTTCAACCCTTCTCTCCAAACAAATATTACTATGCCCAGCAGTGAGATAGGCTGTGACTTTATGTGATCAATTAATATATTAAGCCTGGCGAAGCGGGCTATTCATGCTAGTGAAAAATTATAAAAATAGTTTCATCTATTATTTTTGAAAAATGATTTTAATAATCCGACACCTTTCGTTGTTATTTATAAATGCCATTGATTAAACATTTTGCGGTTATCATAATCCATACATTCAAATGCGGTTCACATTTTCACCTGTTACGGGAAAGCGGTGAGTGTTTCTAATTTAAAATAAACTATACTGCAGCTGCCGTTAGATTTTACAGGTGAGCACCTTTACATACAATCGATTGCCTTTTCCAACTAGTCTATTACTTGTAATGGCATATATGCATGATTGCTTCCAAAGACTAAGATAATCGTGGTCAAAACAAAAACATGAACGTAGGGCATATAAGGAATGAATCAATTAGTTGCTTCCAAGATTTATCCAATGTACTCACTTCACTTGAAGAGGCATGCTGTCCTATAACGTAGCAATCACTTGAAAAGTGGACGTTCATAGCTTAAGAAAGAAGTAGCGTAGTGCCTACAAAACTCGTAAGAGACCCATAACTTAGAAGAGCAAGAAAATACTAGCCTTTTTAATAGTTGGTAGCGTGACGTCTGATTGCAGTCCAGCGTTATTTGCCATTTATACAGAGGCATAAACAGATTTCGCTGAGTATAAAAATCCTAAGATTCTTTCCGTCACAAGTTATTATTATCACTTTCTTACTTTAAATTGAACCTGAAAAATGATACTACGAGTAGTTTATACATGATTTATATCTATACTTATTATAGAACAAAGTCCCAAAAGATGTCTGTGTATGTAATCGATTTACTTAAAATCTATTGAACGGATTTTTGTAAGGTTTCACCAAAAGATAGTGCAATGGTTTAGGTGATGTATATAATAGACAAAGTAGGAACCGACATAAGCTTGCGACTCGTGCTTTGCGCCTAGCAAAAGTACGTAAATCGTTTGTGGGTTTGGGTATAAGATTCTATAATAAAATTCCGAAATCAATTTTGGTCATGCCATTACAGCAGTTTAAAAACACTGTTAAAAAGAGGCTGATACAGAAAGCCTACTATACTGTTGAAGATTACTTAGAAGATAAGGATGTGTGGATATAGGTGCACTTTTACCCTGTACAAGACAGTAATAAATAAATGTAACTAGTTTTAAGATTTATATTTTAAAAAGAGCAACCGCCGAGTTTCTTGCTGGCTCTTCTCGGCAGGAACAGCTTTCCGAACCAGCAGTAAAGTTGACGATTCAAAAGCACTTGTTTACAAGTTTACTTGAATAAAGAATATTTTGATTTGATTTGATTTGATGGTTTAGGTATATAGTACATATCGGTATTATGTAAATTGTGTGGAAAAGATCGTGCAGTTGTTAAAAACTTGCTTGTTGGGAGCTTTAGTCGCTTGCGTTGCGTAAACCAGCAGAGATATGCTAAAGTAATGTATTAGAGAATTGTAGACTATCTGTTATGGTTAGCTCACAATAACTACTTTTATGTTTAAAATTTGCATTCTAGAAAAAAATTGTGACACGCTGATTTCAACGCGGGCGAAGCTGCTGGCACAGCTAGTATGACATCTAATTCCCAAAATGTTTAAACTTGAATTCGACACACGAGAAGCAGAAGGTATTTGATACCATTAGAGCGGCCAACGACCGCCGCCGTCATGGGCCAGCGATCAGCACTCCTGCGCAACTCTTGACTTATGCGCTTTACGTAAAGTCTTCATGGAAATATTCAGTTTTTTGCTTTAAACGAGTAACGTACTCATGCCGGTGTTATTGACTTCTAAGTAAAAAATCTTTTGCTAAGCACGTTTAATCATGGAAAGTTCAAGAAATATTATCTATGCCTATGAAATAATTACCTCTACTGAGCTATTCAGAACCACATATTTTAACTTATTATTACTTAATTTAATAAGTACAAAGAAGCAATGTTTGTAATTTTAAATTTGGTGTACAATAAAGGATAAATAAATAAACAAATGTTATTGATTTCTAAAATCATCTTTGTGTAGGAATTTTATGCCAATGGAAAGTTCTAGAATAAAAATATGTATAGCATAGCGTCTAAAATGCCGAAAAGAAATCAAAACCGAAATGAAAAATTTCATACGGTGGTTGAATTTTATAAGCACATATTAACTGTTTTAGATATTAATGATTCTATTTTAAATTCATTAATTATAAAATGACAGTTTGGTTTATCCGTTGAATTTGTTTACTTGACTGGCCCGATGGCGCAGTGGGTAGTGACCCTGCCTGCAGCTCCGCGGGTTCGATTCCCGCCGAGGGCCAACATTTTCTATAACAAATTTGTTGGTTCTTCGAGCCTGGGTGTATATTTGTATTTAAGTATGTATTTAAAATTATATATGTAGTATATCTACCAGTTGTCCGTCACCCATAACACACGTATTAAGTTAGTTACTTTGGGGACGGACGACCGTGTGTGAAACTGTTCCATATATTAATTTATTTAATTTGTTTTTTTTTTAATAATTAGAAAAAAATATTCTGAACGCATCCAATTTTTGAGATTCTCAATAAATTGTTTTCTATACCGAACTTCAAATATAATTTCTTAACCATATTTGAAGTAGTATGTAATAATTTTGATTTTATGATATTTTGACGCTTTTACTGTTCAATGTAAATAAAAGTAATAATTATGTTATTTTGCTATAATCCGCGTGAAGGGCAAAGAAGAAATAATGTTAAATGTAGAGTTTACTGTCCGTCTTACCTGGATTCGTAAAATGCATGCAAACCTCTACATAAATTTAGTAAAAAAGTCTATGCGTTTCCTATGTGAATGCCTATTGCTGATTCATAAGCGACATTATCTCTGGTCGAGATATTTATACCCAGAAGAGATTAATTTTTTTCTTTTTTCTTGTATTTAAGTATCAATTATAAAATTAGCAAAGGTGAATTTAAAGAGATTAAATATCTCGCTGCCAAGAAGATCCTAGAATTTTTGGCACACCTACAGCAAAAAGATAAGTAGTGGCTATCAAAATAGTTTAGAGATGGTTAAAATTATGTTGGCCTTTAAGCGCTTATACATTTGGGTGTTTCCGATTCCGAAACACATTTATTATAGTCCGACAATTTGTTTGCTCATTGACGAAAGAATTTAGTAGTCACTTAGGTAACATAGTAGCGGTGTGTCAGTAAAGGTAAAAATTAGTTTATAAATATAGTCTTGTTAAAAAATGGAAACTTGACAAACGGTCAATCAGTACATAATAATCTGTAACCCCTTCAGGGTTAAAAATAATAACATAAATGTTAAAATAAATATGATAAATAAGGTCTCTGATAATGTTCGAGGTGGCGGTTATAAAAAAAAAGTAGGTATCACTGATACCTACTAAATTCGTCAATAATACAGTCGTAATACAGTCGTCACTAAGCTGTGATAGCCCAGCGGTGAGACCGTGCGACTCTTACGAGTGGAATACGAGTTCAAACCCGGGCAGGCACCGATGAGTTTTTCTATTAAAACTCATGTGTCTAATTGATAATTGTAATTAATCACACGCTTTTCGGTGAAGGAAAACATCGTGAGGAAACCTGCATATCTCTAGAGAATTCTGGAGATATGTGTAACCTACCAATCCGCATTGGAGCAGCGTGGTAGGTATTAGCTCCAACCCTTCTCTTCAGAAACGGAGAGAGGAGGCCTATTCCCAGCAGTGGGATTGTAAGAGGCTGCTACATTACATTACATTACAGTCGTCACAACATCGTACCTCTATTCAAAAATGTGCACTGTAACGCCGTGATTGATACTATGGCGTGACCACAATCTCGGCAATAAGGCTGAGCTTCACACAACCGCAAAACAACCATTAACAGAGGCGAATGCAAAGGAGCATTTAAGCCGTTCGCTGGGCGTGAAGCCCTACATTCAGCCGATTTGATGATTGACCACAGATCTAATCTATTGAACGAGATCTTTATAACGATTATGAATATGCATCGACTTGACTGCACGCGCATATAAATTTAACACTTAAATATCTTCATTCTATTGCGAATGTAACGTTTTCAAGAAACTCAAAACGACTAACTTCACCGATAGATGAAGAAGAAAGCATGCAAATGAGATGAGAATGTTAAGGCGGATGTGTGGTGTGACAAGATTGGATAAAATACGAAATGAGTATATAAGGGAAAGTCAAATGTTGCGCCCATTATAGAAAAGACGAGAGGTGCAAGATTGAAATGGTATGGACATGTAATGAGGAGGGATGAAAATCATGTGACCAAATGAGTGTTGAGTATGAATATGAATGGATATGTGACTAGAGGGAGGCCTAAAAAGAGATGGTTGGATTATGTGAAGATTTTACATGCATGTACATCAAATCAAAATATTCTTTATTCAAGTAAACTTGTAAACAAGTGCTTTTGAATCGTCAACTTTACTGCTGGATCGGAAAGCTGTTCCTACCGAGAAGAGCCAGCAAGAAACTCAGCGGTTGCTCTTTTTAAAATATAAATCTTAGAACTAGTTACATTTATTTATTACTGTCTTGTACAGGGTAGAAGCGCACCTATATCCACACAACCTTATCATCTAAGTAATCTTCAACAGTATAGTAGGCTTTCTGTATCAGCCTCATTTGAACAGTGTTTTTAAACTGCTGTAATGGCATGACCAAAATTGATTTCGGAATTTTATTATAGAATCTTATACCCAAACCCACAAACGATTTACGTACTTTTGCTAGGCGCAAAGCAGGAGTAGCAAGCTTATGTCGGTTCCTACTTTGTCTATTATATACATCACCTATCGTTTTATAATTCTTTATATTTTTATGTACAAAAATTACGTTATTTAAAATATACTGTGAAGCAAATGTTAGAATATCTATTTCCTTAAACTTCTTTCGCAGGGAATCAATTGTAGATGCCACGTATGGCTCTTTTTTGTAATACGAAAATTTTTTCACTATCCGCTGTAAAAGGCGTAGCGCCAGAGTTGACGAATGATAGGAGAGAATGGAAGAGAAAAACATGTTGTACCGACCCCACTTAGAGTGAGATAAGGGTAGGAGGAAGAAAGAAGATGGTGATTTATAGAAGTGATTTATAAGAAAGGTTTTCATTTATAAAAAAATAACGGCGTATTTAAGGATGTGTACCATCCAGCGTCAGAACACGTGATGCAATAAGATAAAAATTGCTTGTGTATAATATAAATTTCAGGCTTTAAGTCAAAATTAAAGTTAAAGTTGCTTAAAACGAATAATGCGTGCCTAAGGAATGTCTTATATTTAAAATTCTCGTGCCACAATGCTAGTAACCATACTCCTCCGAAACGGCTTGACCGAATGTTATGAAATTTTATATGCATATCCAAAGGTCTGAGAATCGACTACTATTTATTTTGCATACCCCTAAGCGCGGAAAATTTTATTGTAGTGTTCACATGGTTCTTGTTTATTATGGCGATATCACAGGATATTTCTCTATTTCATCTATAAATAATTCAGCATAGAAAACTTAATTTTCCATTTTGGATGATTTCTGTATGAACTTAGAAAATCCTAAAAGTATATCTATCTGCACTTTATTAAAACGCCCGTAAGCATGTGTGAATTTAAAGTATTTAGTTGTAAACGCGCGTGAACAAAACGCGCGTTAAGGGCTTGCCATGGGTACCTGGCCTAAATGATAGGGTTTGTCCTCCCCTAACATTTTCATTCGGACAAATAATTTTTACAATGCGCATTAGAAAATCTCTAGAAATAATGTTTATGGCAAAATAACGTTTAGAAATATGTTATAATAAAGGGTATAGAAAGTAAAGCAATCAATATGTCTTATGCATTTAAAAATTATACGGATGTATATTAGTAAAGAACCCATAAAGTATTCCAACTTATGCTCCATGCGTAAAGTTAACTGTATTTTATAACTATATAATAAAAAGTCGTCTTGTTTAGAGCGTGACGTGCATCCATCTAAGTGGAAATTATGATTTTATCTAAATTACAACAGCGCTTTAATAATTTATAGAATTAGGCGTTACTTTGCGGAGATCCATAATACAAAAGTCATAATAAGATTATTTTGCTATAATCCGCGATACAGTAAATAGAAAATATATATAGTGTTTAATGTATAGTGGACTATCAGTATTTTCATACCCGATACGTGCAGGATTCGTAAAAACACATGCACAAACCTCCACCACTTCAACCACAATACACAAGCACTACACAGGTTCACTATCACAAACTCAACAATCGTTTCGCCCCGCAACCGAAGCATCATCAGGAGATAGACTCCACGACAAAATCGCAAAGCGCTTTAATAATTCGAGAGAAACATATGTGATGTGTGAATTTATTAGTTTTTGGTTCACAAATATAAACATAGTTTCTCCTTCTTTTGAGTTTCCAATGACGATTAAATGAATAGTAATTTATGTATTAAAAGCTGTACTCGTAACTTTAGTGTTAAAATAACCTCTTTTATGTACTACATGTTATTTTCTTGACGCTGAATTCGCAGACAAAGCTGTGAGTGAAAGCAAGTTAACTATAACGATAAACTTACTAACAGATATTATTTGCCGCTGAATATATTATTTACAGCGTACTCAAAATCCACATTAAGGATTAATGACTGTCAGATTTGATTAGTTCAGTAACGGGAAGGATATAAAAGTTTGTGAAACATGACAGTCCAATATTGCGAGTTTATGGGCAAATAAAGATTAATAAAGTTTCTGGCCCTTAGTGAGGAGCTCTGGCTGATAATATTTTTAATGATGTTTTCGACCAGTGGTCAAGGTCTTTTAAAACATTTAGTTACATGCAGTTTTCGTCCGTATCAACTTAAATATTGAAATACCTTCAATTATGTAATTTATTTTTTGTTGTTGCCAATATATCGCACGCTTAGAATTAAAGTCACTTAATAAAAAATGTTTTGTGACAAATTGTAATAAAGCGTAGCGTAGTCAAAGATAGCCATAAATTGGAAGAGAAAGAAAACACTAGTTTATGAATTTAAACTATCGTGAGTGGTATTCATAATTAATGTTGAGAGACCGGATAAAATGAGACGTGAGTATATCACGTCTCATTTTATCGGACGAGCCCGACTAGTTTTAAGCCCATACGGGGCTCTTATTCATGAGCTCTTATTCATGGGTTTGAAACTAGTCGGGCTCTTCCGATAAAATAAGACGTGAGTATAGCCGGTCTCTCAACATTAATTATGAACACTAGTTTTATTAATAGTTGTAGCGTAAGCGTAGCCTGATGTCACAGATGGCATTAAAATAATGATTACAATGTTCCTAACCCAATGGAGTCTAATTTGAATTAGGTCACTTTAATATTAAGAGTGCGATATGCCAATAATGAATACACTGTTCACAACTAACAATTATTTAATTGTTAATAACAATAGAAGAAGATTGCAAGAATCGCAATTAATGAACTTCATCAAACCAAATTTCAGGGACAACGCATATTAGCCGTGATATTATAACTAACAGACCGACTTTTGCATTTATAATATTAACACGGACTGTCCATTTTTGTTTTCGGCACTTCTTTTCTACGTTAACTTTTATTTCGAGCAATTTGTTTAAAAAGGGATATAAAACCTTCACTTATTAGACTGTTGAGTTTGTTAGTTTTGACTGGCGCGTTGGCTCAGGTGGTAGTGGCCTTGCCTTCAGCTCCACTGATCGGGGGTTCGATTCCCGCCGAAGCGTAACGTTTTCTAAATATAATTTATAATTTATTTACCAATCGTCTGCCACACATAACACAAGTATTAAGTTACTTTGAGAGATGGACGACTGACCGAATTACACACGCCGTGTAGTATCTAGTTGAGTAGAATAGACCACCCTTATTTCTTACCAAGGTGTCGTAAAAGGAGACTAAGGTAAGTTGGCCCACCGTGTGGTATCCGGCAGAGTAGAATAGACCACCCTCTTTCTTACCGAGGGGTCGTAAAATACGACTAAGGTAAGTTGACGTCAGGCAGGCGGCCAGTCGTAAAATACGTAGCCAAATCATATGACAACATATTTGTAACATGTTGTGCCGACCTTACTTAGAGTGGGATAAGGGCAGGAGCATGATGATGAGTACCATATTTATTTAAATTTTTTTACAGAGGGCCGATTCTGCTATCATTTGATTTTGAAAGATTTTATTTAGGTAGCAAGATTTTGATTTTGCATTACGTGAAGCAATGAAAGTGCGTGGAGAATGTAGATTATATTGAATATCATCTTTGGTAAAATAATATTAAATATTTTCCAACTGAGATTATCCCAATTCGCTCCGATCAGAGGTGCTAGTACAGTGGGCGACGCAGCCGCTTGCATCCTTTTGAAACATCGTCTTTATTCCTAAAGCAATAAGAATTTATCTCAAGCTGTTGTCTAGTGTACAAGCTAGCGTTTCTATCATAGAATCAATTCGTCGCGAAGTCGTCGCGCTGCGGCTAAGTTCGTTCAACCCAACTATGCTTAGGAGTTTTTGTTTCATCGCCAAGACTCATGAACATTGTAAGTTAATATTTTGAAGAGAACTTACAGTATATCTAAAAGTATAAGACGAATGATGGAAGATATTTAAAGTTGAGAAATTTTGTTTCCCCACTTAGAGTGAGAGAGGAGAATTGCCTCCGCCACCCTCTACCTGCAACAATGCATACAAGCGGAACACAAAAAACACCACTTTAATTATCCTAAATTTCATCAATATTGTCCTAGTGGATTAGCGGTGAAGCACAACAAAAGTACTACTTAGTATGGACTATACAATAAAAGACTATGAAATAAAGAGATGTGATAGACGGTGGTGAAACCGTGCAACTCTCTGGAGACGATCATGGGTTCAAACCCCGGGAAAGCACCAATGAGTTTTCTATTAAAACTTATGTGCACATTGCAATTGCAATTTATCACACGCTTTTCAGTAAAGGAAAACATCGTGAGGAAACCTGCATATCTCTAGAGAATTCTAGGGATATATGTAACCTACCAATCCGCGTCGGAGCAGCGTAATAGGTTTTAGCTCCAATCCTTCTCTCCAAAAACGGAGAAAAGAGGCCTATGCCCAGTAGTGAGATAGTAAAAGGGCGTTACATTAGGTTTTTTTTTTCGCAGTAAAAACGGCACGTGCTATTGTGTCGTATTCATAAAGCTCTTATTTTACATATAGGTATTGATTGTATGCACATTCCGTCTCGTGTTATTTTGATTATACGGTTTCTGGTTTCTTTTACAATCCAAGTGAGATTCTTATCGTATTTGTCAATGAACTGTGCGATAATGGAAACATCCGACAACTCGCATCCGAATCAAACGCGTTACGTGGGTATACACGGGATTCCAAAAGTTTTGTTACATGTTTTTTATAGAAGTGTCACTGTTGGAGTTGTTTTAAACATTGCCTAGATAGCAGCATCAGTCGATTATATTGTGCCTGACGTTAACTTACCTTGGTCACCTTTTACGACACCTCAGTAAGAAATGTGGTCTATTCTACTCACCCGGATACCACGCGATAAAGTAGATAGAAAATATAGTAGCGTATATATAATACTTAGCGTAGAGTCGACTATCCATTTGCATATCTGATACTAGAAGCCTCCACCACCACCACAATACACAAGCACTGCATACATTCATTATCACAAAATAAAAAATCATTTAGTTTGCAATCGCGGAACTGTGCTCTTAAGTTTGACTTGACTTGAAGAGTAACTACTGGCTAGATACTTTTCGATATATTCCATATTTCCAAGTTATTCAACTTTACTCTTCTATTGATTGTCTTTACTGCGTCTACCCTTTTTTATATTGGACTATCCCTTGTCCTAAAGGACTATTAGCCCAGTCTCAGTGTTAGTTTGTCCATGACGTTAAAAATCTATTATTTATACCAAATTGATAACTGGCCCGTTAGCGCAGTGGGTAGTGACCCTGCCTTCAGCTCCACGGGTCGCGGGTTCGATTCCCGCCGAGGGCCAACATTTTGTATGAAAAATTTATTGGTTCTTCGAGCTTGGATGTGAATTTAAGTATGTATTTAAAATTATATATGTAGTATATTACTAGTTACCTGTTACCCATAACACAAGTTATTATGTTACTTACTTTGGGGATGGACGACCGTGTGTGTAAGTGTCCCATATATTTATTATTTATTATTATTAAATTAACCTTATTATCGATTGAGAAAACCGCCTGAAATTTATAATTTTTAAAATATTATACAAAAAGTATTATGACAGATAGTTTAATAACATGCATGCGGAATAAAAAGTTTACTTTTATTAAAATACACTTTAAAGAGCATAGACCCCGACAAGTGGTCGGTTAACGGTTTAAGTTAATAAAATTAAAACTTGCATTATCATGTACATATCAAGTTCAAGTATAACATTTATTCACAAAGAGATATATATTCTAAGTTATTCATATTTTAAGTTACTATACAAGTCATGGCCCGTGAAATGACACCAAGAGTCTATCTATACTTACTATAAAACAAATTCCCCTAAAACTGTCTGTTCTGTTCTGAGCAAACAAACAGTTGTGATCGATTTTCTTAAAATCCACTAAACGGATTTTTGTATGATTTTTACTTAAGTATTATTTGGTTAGATTAATAATATATGACAGTTTTTTGTAAATGCGTAAAAGAGGTCGCGCAGTTATAAAAAAAATCGTGACTCTATCTATAATGGTTAGCTCACAATGACTACTTCACTTAATTATGTTCAAAATTTTAATGCGATTAAAGAAAGTTTTAGCATTGGTTGATTTTAAAAGAAAATTTGGATTTTAATCTCATCCGGCAAGATGGCTTAAAGTCACTTAGTGGGGTAAAGTGTTCGAAGAACGGATAAACGTCGCGCTCATACGATGTTGAAATGGCGATAGTTAGTTAATAGATCACATACATGGACAATCTATCACACAAAGGAAGTCGCTGTATTAAAGCGCCATACCGCCGCAGTGTTTATAAATAGTTTATCAGGTGAGAAAAAGGCTAAGGACAGCTTTTCTTATAGGAAAATAGAATCATTGTTGCTTGATAGGAAAACTATTGTACTTACTATACACGTGAAGTCCATTTCTACGCAGTAAAGCAGTATTGACGGAGAACTGTGCTAAATCTCCATACTCGTGTTGGCGCAGTTTGGTTGGTGCACTGCACGCGATTTAGTTGATTCACTAGAGACGCTGCTCTTTAGACTCGATGTATTCCCAGCTCTGAGAACGGTTCTCAAGCAATATAGATATATGGCTTGGTACAGTAAGACCACGTTGGTTATCTATTATTATACTGCTTACTTTATTTACCTGTCGGCCTAATATCGGCTCTCTGCTGTACACATCTTCGACCTTTCTTCCGTTGCAGGTGAAGTTAGTAATAAGAAAATGTGTTCTAAATTACTTCACTTTCTCGCACCACTTTAGCGCACGGCGTGTAGTTATGAATTGTCAACTTCTACTTTTATTACCTAACTAACCTGCCCTTTATCAGGATTTCTCCTTATATTCACATACTCTACCAAATGTCATCATCATTCTCCTGCCTTTATCCCACTCTAAGTGGGGTCGGCACATCACATGATTTGGCTAGGTATTTTACGACTGGCCGCCTGCCCGATGTCAACTTACCTTAGTCGCCTTTTACGACACCTCGGTAAGGAATGAGGATGGTCTATTCTACTCAGCCGGATACCACACGGCGGGTCGACTTACATTAGTCGCCTTTTACGACACCTCGGTAAGGAATGAGGATGGTCTATTCTACTCAGCCGGATACCACACGGCGGGTCGACTTACCTTAGTCGCCTTTTACGACACCTCGGAAAGAAATGAGGGTGGTCTATTCTACTTAGCCGGATACCACACGGCGGATACTCTACCGAATGTGTTTAACGATTTAAAAGCCATCAAAATAAAAAACCATGAGTTTAAATAGAAGTCATCATGTCTACATTATGTGGTTGAAAAGTAATAGTTCACGGGCATCAATTAAGGCGGATGATGATGTCACCACGATCGACATTATTGATGGTAGAGCATCTCATGGGAATGTGTCAGCCGTGTCGCGTGTGCTATCCATGAGTGATGAGGCCGCGGGCATTATATTGGAAATATGCTGAGAATACGATCGCAGATTAAGTTGATGGATGAAGTTAGGACGATCGTTACCATTGTGCAGTACACCTGTAATAGAAGTGGGCGTATTTACGGGTAGATGCGCCCGGATCGCAGTGAAAAGTTTGTTTAAATATAAAGTATATAGTGCTTTATTCCATTTTTTTTTATTTAGATACGAACTTAATTTACTTACCTTAGTACCTAGTTTTAGCTGAAAATTATGCTAATACCACGAATTTTAGCGGAATAAAAATAGTAGTGGGTACTTGAAATGTTTTGTATAATATAAGTATGTGTGTTTGTTTGTAAGTTTGTGTGTCAAAAACAGCTTAAATGAATTACTTATGAATGAAGTACTTCCTGTACTTCATTCATAAGTAATAATAAAATAATTTTAGTGATAGTCCACTATACATTTAGCACTATATATATTCTCTATTTACTGTATCGCGGATTATAGCAAAATAATTTTATTATTACTTTTGTATTATGAATCTCCGTAAAGTAACGCTTATAAATTATTTACGATCTAGCAAAAAGGCTACTAATACTAACTTCATAATATATCTACAATTTTATTTATCATAGATAAAACTAGCTTTTAAACGCAACTTTGTTTTCGTGGCCTTCAGTCTTATTATTTGAGTAAACCCTAATACTTATAATAATTATAGTTAAAGTAGATTAACCTTAAAAGCTAGACATATGCTGTTGCGAACTTTTTTTTAGAACCTTTAAACAATTTTGTAATACGTGATTTTTCAATAACATTCACCGTTTACTTAGCGCACTCAAGAAAATATTGAAATTGTGCCGTTTTCGCAATATTTTTTATTGCTGTTCCTCTCCTATCTTGGCTTGATGTTATGTTATATATATGCCTATATTCTTCCTCGATAAATAGACTATGTTAACTCAAAGAATTTGTCAAATCGGTCCAGTAGTTGTGGAGATTAGCGCGTTCAAACAATCAAACAAACTCTTTAGCTTTATATATTGGAATAGATTATTCACTATCCACCATCGAAATATTAAGATAATAGTGTAAAAAGAAAGTTGATAAACTCATTATATGAGGATCACCTTAATAGCTAGGTTTCGTCATAGTTGCAATACCGGTGTCTAAATCATAAGATTAGATTCGAAAATTGGTTTACGTGATGTAACGTGGGATCCTAGTAATGTCCTTCCACATAAAGATGAGGGCTTCTGCAGTATACCTGCGTGCTTGTGCGAATCTATATCTATACTAATATATAAGGCTGAAGAGTTTGTTTGATTGATTCTTTGAGCGCGCTTATCTCAGGAACTACTGAACCGACTTAATAATTCTTTGACTATGAGATATTCCATTTATCTGAATGCTATAGACTATATAACATCACACTTAGATGAATAAGAGAGGAGCAGCAATAAAAATATCGCGTAAACGGCAAAATTTAAAGCTTTCCTTGCGTACGCTAAGTAAGCGGTATAAGTTATTCAAAAATCATGTATTACAAAATTGTTCCTGTCTAAAAGTTCCGAATAAAAGTCCGCTACAGCATATGTCTAGCTTTTAAGGTTAACCCACTGTTACCATAATAAATATAAGTATTACGGTTTACTCAAATAATAAGACTGCAGTCCACGCGAACGATGTTGCGTTTAAAAGCTAGTCTGTAATAAAAATCACTTAATATATTTCTCGGTATCTAAAGTTATGAAATGGTTTTACATTTATAAAAATTTTGATAATCCATTTCTTTTATAAAGCAAATTTGCATTAAAACGGTCAAAATAAATGTAATCGAAAATGCTTTAAATAGCCTATATTAAATGTTCGTAGGTGAAGGTTCATCTTCTATATATATAAAAGAGAAAGTATGTATGTTCCTTAAAAACACATAATGGCTTGACTGATTTTAATAAAATAGATTCTTTTAATAAAATAGAATCCAGACAATTTTTAGGTTGATCCACCGGATAATCCTGAAAAAGTTTGGTAGCGATCGGAACATTCTTTATGACCTGTCAATGGCAGTTTTATTTACTACTGATATCTTTAAATTATGTCCAGAAAGCGGGTTGGGCCAGTCAAAATACTAACATTCTAGTGTAAAACGCAGTGGGTAGTGACCCTACCTTCTGCTCCGCGGGTCGCGGGTCCGATTCCCGCCGAAGGCCACCATTTTCTATAAACAATTTGTTGGTTCTTCGGGCCTAGGTGTGTATTTTGTATTTAAGTATCTTCAATTCTCCTGCCCTTATCCCACTCTAAGTGGGGTCATCGGGTCAACATGTTGTCACATGATTTGGCTGCGTATTTTACGACCGGCCGCCTGCCTGACGTCAACTTACCATAGTCGCCACCTCGGTAAAAAATGAGGGTGGTCTATTCTCTGCAGCCGGATACCACACGGCCTAATTCTATTTAAGTATGTATTTAAAATTATATATGTAGTATATTTACCAGTTGCCAGTCATAATACAAGTATTAAGTCACTTAATTTGGGGTCGGATGACCGTGTGTGTGTTACCTACTTTGGGGTCGGACGACCGTGTGTGTAAATGTCCCGTATATTTATTTATTTAATTTATTTAATATTAAAAAAAAAGTTTGTCTGTATATCCTTTATAGACTCCGAAACGGCTGAACTGATTTTAATGACATTTTCAAACAATCTTTAGAATAACTCGGCGGATGATCTTGTAAAGTTTGTGGCGATATTTTTAAAAAGCTGTCGAGTTCTGTTTCGAACGGAATTCAAAACTAGACTTAGCCACAGCAACGCATGGCCGGACGGCTAGGTTTTTTTTAAATAAAAAATTACGTAATATAAATCCTCAAAGTGTTTTAAATAAATTGAATCTGTTATTTTTGATTATTTTATTTTCTATTTGGTTTCAAGTTGAAAAATGCTATTTAAAATATTGTAAATATACTTTACATATAAGATTATGATAAATGCGCAGTTTCGTAAACGATTTCCAAGTAATACTCTAGCAACACGTATTAACAAATTTGCCCTATTTTTTCTCTTCTTCGAAATCGTTTTATTCAGAATTCTATAATTTCAACTGCCATGCAGTTTTTGTCAACTAAACGTACTAGCAAATAAAAAATAAGGCAGCAATAAAAAATTTTAGTTTAGTAGTTCATCGGACTGAATTGTTCTCGTAGGCCTCTAAAAAATAAACAAGGGCCCCAAATAAACTATTTATAGTCATTTGTTCCGTATTCCTTGAGTTCTGAATTGAAACTATTCCAGATTTGTCGTAATTCAGATTCATTGTACTCCAGAATCATTATAATACAGTCAACTTCAAAATAAAATAAAATTAAAATGTAACAAAACGTAACTGGAAATTTCTTTGTATTATTAAAGAAATAATCGTTATTGAAATCCATGAACGTGAATTTATAGCCCGAATGTGCGACTATAAATAAACCACATTTCTTTTCATTAATTCAATTTACTAAAATAAAAATCTTAATTTCTTTATTCAAGGAAACTTGTAGACAAGTGCTTTTGAATGGTAAATTCTACTGCTGGTTCGAAAAGATGTTCCTACCGAGAAGAGCCAGCAAGAAACTCGGCAGTTGCTCTTTTCAAAGAATAATTCTTATTACTAGTTACATATAGCTATTAATGTCTTGTACAGGGTCGAAGAGTAGCTATATCCATGCATTCTTATCGTCTAAGTAATCCTTAATATTCAAGTAGGCTTTTTGTATTAGCCTTTTTTCAATATTGTTTTTAAACTGCTGTACAGACAAAGCTAAAATCCATTGCGTAATTTTATTATAGAATCTTATACCGAAACCTACAAACGACTTATGTACTTTTACAAGACGCAAAGCAGGAGCCGGCAGCTTCCTACTTTGTCTATTATATACACACAGCTATATTATATATTACAGGTTGTAAGTCCAAAGAGCCCCCAGAGCTTTAGGGGCCTCGTGGCGTTGATGAAAAAAATATGTTCACACATCCTTATTACATTTTCAAATCAAAATGTTTATAATGAAGTTATTATTGGTTATTACGTAACAGCTTTATGAAAGGTGTTTATGAGATTGAGTGGTCGATCGAGATCATGGGATAAGGTGTTGTTATAGCCTCCATACATTATTATTTGATGAGTGTTTGTCGCTACTTCATCTTTGTTAGTCGGCGGATTCCTTTAGTTATTGGCTTAACCGGCACGTAAGGGGTGCCACAAGATATGTTAGGAGTGTATTAAAGAGTTTACGTTAAGAATTATTAACGGGTTACATCTTAATATTAGCTTATAATAAGTAATGTAACGGCCTGCTACTATCCCACTGCTGCACATAGGTCTCTCTCCGTTTTTAAAGAAACAGGTTTGGAGCTAAGACGAACTAAGTCGCTTCAACGCGGATTGGTAGGTTACACATATCTCCAGAATTCCCAAGAGATACGATGTTTTCTATCAGCGAATGAGCCGTGTGGTATCCGACAGAATAGAATAGGCCACCCTCCTTTCTTACCGAGGTGTCGTAAGAGGCGACTAAGGTAAATGCCGTGTGGTATTCGGCTGCATAGGATAGACCACCCTCATTTCTTACCGAGGTAACCGAGTAAAAGGCGTCTAATGTAAGTTGACGTCAGGCAGGCGGCTGGTCGTAAAATACGTAGCCAAATCATATGACATCATGTTTGTAACATGTTGTGCCGACCCCACTTAGAGTGGGATAAGGGCAGGAGGATGATGTTTTCTATCATCGAATAGCGTGTGATAAATTCCAATTAAGAATTGGACACAAGCTTTAACAGAAAAACTCATTGGTGTCTACGGGCTTTGAACCCGTAACCCTCTCGAAAAAGTCGCCGCCTCACCGCTGGGCTATCACAGCGCTATATACCCAAAAGATAAATGTTTTGACAGGATGTAGACCCAATTAAAAATAACCACAATTTGTACTTTGATTGGGTCAACATTTACATAGTCACCATCATCTCTTGCCCTTATCCCAGTCTAAGTGGGGTCGGCACAACATGTTACTGACATGTTGTCACATGTATTTTACGACCGGCCGCCTGCCTAACGTCAACTTGCCTTATGACATGTTATCGCGGACTTTGTAGTAGTTTTATAGATCTACAATTCTCTAGTACATTACTTTAGCATATCGCTGCTGGTTTACGCAGCGCACGCGACTAAAGCTCCCAGCAAGCAAGTTTTTAACAACTGCGTGATCTCTTCAAAACAATTTACATAATACCGATATGTAATATTTACCTAAACCATCTAGAAGTATTTCTTTTGGAAATTTGGAAGAAGTCTTTTGGTGAAAACCGTACAAAAATTCGTTCAGTAGATTTTGAGAAAATCGATTACATACAGACAGACAGCTTTTTGGGACTTTGTTTTATAATAAGTATAGTTGAGATACTCTCACGACGGATGCATTCAGAACTACTTGCCTTCTAGCTCCTAAGCTGTTATTTATTTTTAAATGTCTATCATAAAAGTACAAAAAAAAAAGATTTTTGTCTTCATTATTTTTTGTTGTCATCGTTGTAAGTTTCCTTAGATTACGATAGTATAATATCACCTCTGTTAAATTCATTAATACAGATTATTCCGATTAACACTATGTAAATATGCTGTGTGGTATCCGGATGAATAGAATAGACCACCCTCATTTCTTACCGAGATGTCGTAAATGGCGACTGAGGTAAGCTGTACCGCCGTGTGGTATCCGACTGAATAAAATAGACCACCCTCACTTCTACTCAGCCGGATACCTCATTTCTGACAGAATATTAAAGTTAATAAAAACATTTTCTTCTAATTGTAATTGATAAAGTTATTATAACATGTTAATCAAAACTCGAGGAATAAGTACTAATTTGGCACCTCAATTGCAAAACACAAGAAACGAAACGGGTTTTTATTTCCCAGCTCTCATTACCTTATCATCATGTTAACTTACTGAATATAAAAATATATTAACGAATAAATGTCATAGACGTAATCAATCGATAAATTACGTTAAAAAAATTTGCATAAATTAAAGGAGGAATATACCATTTCCACCCGCGACCTCCTTTATGTCATCGACCCACCAGGCTATTGGACGGCCGAAGCTTCGCTAAGTGGGCGTTACTCTCGGACATAATTCGGTCACGGTCTTGAGCTACCTATTGTTTTGCACCCAGCGGGGCACCTGTTTACCAAGTTACTGATACAAAAGTAATAAAATTATTTTGCTATAATCCGCGATACAGTAAATAGGAAATATATATATGTATAGTGGTATATCCGTCTATCTCCTGATGATACTTCGGTTGAGGGGTGAAACGATTGTCGAATTTGTGATAGTGAACGTGTGTAGTGCTTGTGTATTGTGGTGGCAGTGATGGAGGTTTGTGCATGTGTTTTTACGAATCCTGCATGTAACGGGTATGAAAAAACGGATAGTCCACTATACATTTAGCACTATATATATTTCCTATTTACTGTTTCGCGGATTATAGCAAAATATTTTTATTATTACTTTTGTATTATGGATCTCCGTAAAGCAACGCCTAATTCTATAAATTATTTAAGTTAGTGATACTTCGAAACCAGGCTGCGATCGGGTAAATTCAATTTATATTATTAGTCCGACAATAGTCTCTTCTGTGTTGTTTATTCCGTTTTATTTTGAATTTACATAGTACTTGGTATTACTAGATTCTTAGCCCAAAGGTTGCCTGGAAGAAATCGCTAATTAGCGATAAGGCCGCCTTATTGCAGAACTTAGTTTAAACTGTTGTTTTTATAGCAACTATAAAAGAACTTCTTTACTAGAATCCGCGCGGGTTAAGCGAATGCTAATGTGTATAAAGCGGGCAAAATTCACGTACCTTTCACATGCAAGACAAGTCACCATATGCATCCCAAGATGCCTCCACCAGCAACAATGCACACAAGCAATACACAACCGCCACCAAAATCTCTACGATCGTTTCGCCCCGAAACCGAAGCATCATATGGAGGATAGGATCCACGACAAAATCGTAATGTTTTTTTATTTACTTTCTATTTTAAATTTTTATGTGGTTCAATATATTGTCAATATCAACTATATTGTATTGTACCTACGACTTCATTGTTAAATTAGCCGTAATGATGTTCAATGTCCAAAAGCTATGATATAATTATTTTGCCGTAATCCGCGTTGCAGCGGGAAGCAGAATCCGTTTTCATACCTTATACATGCAGGATTAGTTACCACACGTATCACAAAACACCACCAACAACAACACACAGAATCACTATTACAATCTCAACGATTTTTTGGCACCGTAACGGAAGCATCATCAGGAGATAGGCTCTACGACAAAATCTCAAAGGGCGATCTTTGCATTTTTTTTAATGTATAAATGTTGTCTAAATAGGTTGTTAACGATGTTTTTCTTAATTGCATTTTTTTGCATCTTATTAAGGTACACTGAGGGGCAGAACTCTTTCCTTGGAGACATATATGGAGGGTAAACTCTCCATGTTAATGTCATCAAAGCAATAATTTCTTCAAAATGTTATTTTTAATGTTAACAAGCCCTGTTAGGCAAATTTGAAATCCACTAAAAACTAAGCAATATATCATAATTCTGCGTTATTGCTTGGAGTTTTTACGTTCGAATTCATGGCAAGAATTATGTCTCATATTCACTTATTATTTTGATCAATAAAACAAAATATTCTATATTAAACTTACTTCATACTTATAATCACTATCTTACTTGTATCCCACTTTTAGCGGGTTCGGTACAATATTTCTTCTTCCATTCGTCAACTCTGGCATTACTCTTTTTTATATGCATATCATTCTTCACACAATCCATCCATGTGTTTAGCAACCTTATTTCATTCATATATCTAAAAAAACTTACTAAATACTTACTAAAGAATATAATAACAAATTAAAGGTTTATTTAATAACAAAAATACAATATAAAAATCTTTGCCTATAAAGATTTTTACTATCTCCGATATGAGAATTGTATGCTGCGCTGTTTTATAATATTCATATGGAACCTATTTTGTTTGTATGGCAACCCTGGGAATAATAAACGATAGTCCATAACCTGGAACGATGCGGTGCGTAAATGACATTCTTGTGAAGGTGTTTTTTGGTTCCGACGTTGAGCGGAACGGATGTAAGGTATTTCATCTGGAGCGTTCCGTTGTGGACACCATAAAGAAACTAATGAACATCCAGTGCAGGAATCTGAATGAACGCTCGTGTTTCTAGTATTCATTCGGTCAATGAATTATAAGGAATTTTAATTTCTTTATAATCTCTTTGTCCTGTTTCCGCCTCTCGCGGGGCGGAATGCTTTTATTATAACAGCTTTTGTTTTATGTTTTAATTTGACGTTGATAGTTTCTTTAATAGTTATATTAACTTTAATAGTCTGCTGTCTACGTTGAATAAGCACAAACAAAACTTAATATCATTTTACTACAGTAAAGTAATATTTTGAAATAAATTTCTAATTCTTTTATAACGTAAACGTATATCGATATTTGATATTTTTGTATACAGATTCGTTCATTGATCCTTTATTAATATAAAAATTATGTCAAAATTTAAAGATAAAGTGATAAAATGTATTCATTATTTACAACAGATAAATAAACATAATATGACTGGACTAAAAAACATTTCACGAAACATGTTCGCTCAAAATTCTATAGAAACCCATCCGCTAAGTCTGTAATTTAAAAACATAAATATATAAATTAAAATATAAAATTTATAAACGTATACAGGACATGTATTTACATTAATTCCAAAACCATCGATTTCACTGCAATGAAGTACCCCAAAATACTGCAAGTGTTACCTCTTTGTATGTCCAAACTTATTCGTTGGCTACGGTAGCTACTAGATCTCGGAATGGCCTTATGAACCTTCTGAATACTTCTTTGAAGAAGACTCGAGCGTCCGTGCTCTATAGACCCATGTATATGGGTCTAAATATATGTTGATAAGACTTTTTTGAGTTTTGCCGATTGGTTTATGTATAAACTCGAAGTGTCCGGGATGATCAATGTACAACTATAGACTTATTTTGAGATGATGATACCGTTAATTACTAATTAATCTAATGCAATTTATCAGTACTCTAGTGATTTTTACTACAATTTTTAAACATAGCTAATATGAAAGTAAATACAGATTAATATTAATAAAAAAAGTAAAGAAACGTCCTGTTACTATGCCCACTGCTGGGCTAAGACCTCCTCTCTCCGTTATTTTAAGACAAGGATTGGAGCTAAGACCTACCATGCTGCAACATTGCGGATTGGTAGCTTACACATATTCCTAAAATTCTCTAGAGATATGCAAGTTTCCTCACGATGTTTTAATTCACCGAAAAGCGTGTGATAAATTGCAATTATCAATTAGACACATAAGTTTTAATAGAAAAACTCTTTGGTGCCTGCCCGTGGTTTGAACCCATGATCGTCTCTAGAGAGTCGCACGGTCTCACCGCTAGGTCATTACACCTTATATATTAATATTAATAATATGCTTTAAATTATACATATTAATAATTAAAATATTAATTAATAATATACAACAAAATCACCAAAAGCTGTCTGTCTATATGTAATTGATTTTCTCAAAATCTACTAAACGGATTTTTGTACGGTTTTTACTTAAGGATAGTGTAATTATTGAGAAAGGTTTAGGTTGATAATACATTACGATTAAATACCCGCGGGTTCGGAATTTACGCGGGAAACCTTTTTTACACTGATTTCCACGCTGGTGATGCTGCGATCGCCGCTAGTATGTTAATAGTATAAATATTGGTAAAATCATTATCCTCCTGCCCTTATCGCAAGTTTAAGTGGGTCGGCACTGCACTGCATATGACAACATGTTATAAAAATGTTATATGATTCGAATACGTATTTCACGACCGGCCACCTGCCTGTCGTTGACTTACCTTAGTCCTATTTTACGACACCTACGGTACCTTACTACGGTAAGTAAGAAAGAGGGTGGTCTATTCTACTCAGCCGGATACCACACGGTATGATATGATTATTATAAAGAACAAATATTTTTATAGAAATTGAATCATTATGTACAAGCCGATATACATTTACTTTTATTACACGTAGTGTTACCGTTTATAAAAAAATAAAAATATGTATAAGTGGTTGTTAATGGTCTTTAGAAATAATGCGTTAGTGGTTACCACAATATATTTAGCAGCACCGTGGGAAGGGCCGTTGCGTTTTCAGGGTAATTACTTATTAGACGGTGACCATTTTGGTTTTATTTCACCGTTGACACGCCGTGTTAATTATCACGCTTTGCTAATTGAGAGTATAACGCTCGGTATTAATGTAATCTTTAAAATCTTAGTGCAAACAGAAACGTACAGTTATTGCAATTGCAATTGTATTGAAGATTATCATCATCAGCAACCTGTTTCTGTCCACTTTTAGACTTAGGTCTCTTCAGTTCTTCGTTTCCAACCGATGTCAGCCACTCTGCAGAACACATCTACTCCCGCGAATGTTGGTTCTGCGTCAAATGTGACCGGCCCACTGCCACTTCAGCTTGCTAATCCATTGGGCTACACCGATTACTTCGGTTCTCTGTGGGATCATTGAAGATGGACCTCGTTCAACGCAACAGAATATCCTACTCCTCGAGTCGTTCTCCTCAATGCTGAGGGTCTTGATCACTAAGGTGCGAACTATGTTGCGCCAAAGGGGTCTGTTGGCGCAACATAGTTCGTAGTAGCGTGAATGGCATCATATATCCTGCTATCGAGGGTGGGGACTTCGCCCTCGTGATCTCTTCCCCTGGATTTTGCCGGTGACCACAATTTTTTCAAGGTAATCACCACTTTTACGGGTAATTTGTCCAAAATATTCAAGGATTCAACCCAACCTTGGTATTGAAATCTCCAACTACGAGGCTGATTTCATGATTCGGAATTTTATTGTCTTCTAGCAATCCGTAAAACCCTTCGACTTCCTCTTCTGGAGCTTGCGATGTCGGTGCATAAATTTTTCGGTCGGTGCAATAGAATATACACTAATGAAATTATGTATTATAATTATATTGTTTGTCATTTTTTAGTAAGTTACAGTATACTTTTAGTTCTAATTGTCTTATAGCGTTATCAGGCAACAAGCGAGAGCAGATATAGTTGAGAGTGATTGTCGGAGCGTGTTGTTCTTAAGGCGACTTACACTAGGGGATTAAAGATGTTATGTAGACTAGGTATGACGCTAATCGGATGTGTGGCAAAAGTCAATACTCACTGAACAAGAGCACCGTTAAAAACAGACACCAAGTTCAAGATGCTGTGTAAGTTAGCTATGTATATAAGTGGTCATGATTTGATCGTTATGGATTTTCATGGTAGTTTACGGCGCCTGTAGACGTCTTGGTTGGTAAATCTTTCACACAACGTCTTCACCGACTAAGACGAGGTCTCATTTTCTGACGTCGGTTGATCGTGGCTTCTCGCCACCCTTCCGACGTCGTAATTAATGACTTACCAAAGTTATACCATTAGCCTTCCACGTCGCTTCCGCAACTAACAAATGGTTAATTGTGTTATCTATCTCTATCCTAAGTTATTTTCGATTTAATGGAAGTCAAACAATGCCCTTTTTCACATAAGAAATATGAAAAGGATTACGCAAAACCAGAGAGAAGGCATCAAAGCAAAATCAACTACGGGTATAATATGACAAGTCAACCAACTCACAGAAGTTCTTTTCTCAGTGTTTATTATATAGCGTAAATGTGGCTTGTTTTAATGTCATATTTTCAAAAACCAAACTAGTAATAAGCGATTTTTAAAAACTAAGTTAAATAACTGTATTTATCAAATAATTAGTTCACTTACTACATCTCTAAACCGTGCTATGAACGTTTGACGCGACGCGGTTCTTTAATTCAGACACTTGATAAAATTAAAAATTATTACAATGAATTAAACAATCTTCTACTCTGTTTCGAACTTGTATTCCTCGGTGCATCGACCGCTCGATTTTATCTTTTACGCCACATTTGACGGTTAAGAGGTTTCGGCACGGATTCGATAATTTAATCCGATTTCGAACAATTCGTGACGCCATTTTTGAGCTCGTTTCGTTCGACTTGTGAGCTCTTTGTTTCACGTTAATTGATAAAAATAAGCCTTTTAATTACTTTACGGTTATCTCATTCGTGATCAAAGAGTTTGAAATGATGATCGCTGATGTGCTTATTGAAAAGAATTTCGACTCATTCATTTGCCGACATATTTTTTGTTCGATATGTTCTACGGCTTATTCAAAGAAACATTTTGCTTAACACTTTGGGTGCTTATTGACACGTTTAATTATTAATTATTTTCAATTTAATTATTAATTAATTGGCAATTATATCGTAATTTATTTTTTATTTTTATGAGAACATTTAGCGCTGTGCAAAAAACATTTGAAAACCCATATGCACCAATCAAAGTGTTCACTTAATTTATACTGTCTTTCAGTTAGCAAGAAACTAGCATTTATGTATATTTATTTCTGTTGAGTTGCAAAGTATGACAAATTACTGTTGTTGTGAATATTAACTGACGTCCAATATCAATATTAAATTCGTCATATAAATAAGATAAATTTTGGGTAGAAAATCTTGTGTTCCAGATAGTTTAATTAAATATTTTGGTCCAAGACTATGTTAAATAGACGCCGTGTGGTATCCGGTAGAATAGAATAGACCACCCTCCGTTCTTACCGAGGTGTCGTAAGAGGGGACTAAGGTATTCGCCGTGTGGTATCCGGTAGAATAGAATAGACCACCCTCCGTTCTTACCGAGGTGTCGTAAGAGGGGACTAAGGTATTCGCCGTGTGGTATCCGGCTGCAGAGAATAGACCACCCTCATTTCCTTACCGAGGTGTCGTAAAAGGCGACTAAGGTAAGTTGACACCGGCCGGTTGAGGCGGCCGGTCGTAAAATACGTAGCCAAATCATGTGACAACATGTTTGTAACATGTTGGGCTGACCCCACTTAGAGTGGGATAAGGGCAGGAGAATGAATGAATAAATGAATACATGACTATGTTAAATAGCTTATCCAAGTTAAACTGCGATAAATTCAGAAACGCATGCAAGTAATCGTATATTAATTTTTACACATAAGATATTTCAGCTTCTAAAAATGCAAACTTCATATAATCTATTATAATGCCAGTTCATATATTTTTTTATTTCTGTTACTCAAAGTAGGCATTAGGCAATGGACTTACATAGCGTTATCGCGGTTCAACGAACCGTTTCGCGCCACGAAATTAGGTAGAAATACAGCGGTCTCAGTTAAAATTCGAGTTTAGGTTTATAATGAGATCGCGGGTAGCAATAAATTATTCAGAATGTGCCGCAGTTCGTGATCCTATTTCGACCTTTGTGTAAGTTAACTACTCATTAAACATTTATTAGTGTAGTAATATTGGAATGGTGAGAGCTTGAAAACTTAGGTCGCGGGTTCAAAACTCGGGCAGGTACTTCTTTTTTACAGAGCAATATCGAAGCTGATCTCCGCCATACTGGTCCAATATTAGTAGGCTACACGATCCGATATCCCAGAAATTCTTCTGAGATACGTAAGGTTCCTAATGATATAATTATAAGAATCTATAAATAAATATAGAAACTGCCATACTCGTTAGATCTCTATCAAATCGCTACTATAAGGCATGTGTAAGGTATGTGAATTTTGCCTGCTTCATACACTTAGCATTACATGATACTCTTAACAAACGCAGATTATAGCAAAGTAGTTCTGTTATAATTTCTGTAATACGGAATTCCGCAAAGTAAGGCCTGCTTCTATAAATCATTTGATATAGTATCGGTTTATATTGTATACTTGATTTCTGGTTTAGAACAAGTTATTCTAAAAAATAATATTTAATCGTATATTTATATCGTATACAAGCAATTTTATTAAAAAGCATACGTTTATGTATGCATTATATATTAAAAGCTGTGATAGCCAGCGGTGAGACCGTGCGACTCTTTCGAGGGGAACACGAGTTCAAACCCGGGCAGGCACCAATGAGTTTTTCTATTAAAACTCATGTGTCTAATTGATAATTGCAATCTATCACACGCTTTTCGTTGAAGGAAAACATCGTGAGGAAACCTGCATATCTCTAGAGAATTCTGGAGATATGTGTAACCTACCAATCCGCATTGGAGCAGCGTGGTAGGTTTTAGCTCCAACCTTTCTCTCCAGAAACAGAGAGAATCCTATTCCCAGCAGTGGGATTGTAACGGGCCGCTACTTTTATACGTTAATCGGATCATTGGTGTAAAATTTTTACAATTTTGCTGCAACTTTACATCGAAAGAGCCGCAGGTCGGCAATCTTCCGATCTATACCCGTGCAAAACGTGGCAGATTGCTCATTTAATATAACGCATCATCATTTACAATATAACAGAACTAACTACTTTGCTATAATCCGCACGGGTTAAGCGAATGCATGCAAAGCTAATGTGTATGAAGCAGGCAAAATCTACGCACCTCATACATGCAGGACAAGCCACCACATGCACCCCAAGGCGCTTCCACCAGCAACAACGCACACAAGCAGCACACACACCCACCACCGCAATCTTGTATGAAACTGAAAGGGTTGTTAAATCCAGGCATTTTTATTATATATCTTCAATTTAGTAATGTGCTTCATGTAAATCTATTACACTTAATTTAAACACAGATAGACAAACAGACAGAAAAACTTTCACATTCATAATATTAATATGTATAGGTTCCGATGGAACGTTCTAGATTCAATTCATCAGTCCACTCATCATTCTTTCAACTGTACCGTATGCAACGTTGTAAAAATGACACGATTAACCATAAAATATTGCAATAAATGTACTTCCATAACGACTCTTCAATATTTCTATATCGTTCGTCGAAACTCATTTATAAGCGTCCGATATAACGACCGTCATCAAAACTGTAGCAAACTACGTGCCGTTACACAACGTTAGAGCACACCTGCGACTTTGTCGATGGAAATCCAAGAAATCGGAATAACTTGATCTTTTGCTATTAACGTAAACATAAAAACGCCGTCACGTGAACATAAGTCAAATTAAACATATTTCATTTTATATATTTCTATTACAAAATTCCGCAATAATTTTTTTGTTGAGGATCATATATAGATGATAAGAATGCGTTGATATAGCTACTCTTCGAATCTATACAAGATAGTAACTATGTAGTTATAAAATTTACTTAATACTTTACTTACTTATTACTTAATACTTTGAAAAGGGCAACCACCGAGGTCCTTGCTGGAATTTCTCGGTAGGAACAGCTTACTGAACCAGCAGTAGAGTTGTTGATTCAAAAGCACTTGTTCACAAGTTTACTTGAGTAAAGAATATTTCGAATTTGAATTTGAATAATTTATAGAGTCAGGTGTTACTTTGCGGAAGTCCATAATACAAAAGTAATAAAGATATTATTGTACTACAATCCGTGATAATAAGAAATACATGTTATGGTGAAAGTGGAGTGTACTATCTGTTCTCATACCTAGAATTTGCAGAATTCGTAAAACTCACGCACGACCCAATAGCACAACAAAACACAACCGCTCACATTAATTATGACAATATTAAACAATCGTTTGACCCCGTAACCGAAGCATCATCAGGAGATAGACTCACGACGTTTTTGATTTTGTGTAGTGAATCTCAAAGTTTTTCAGCTCTGCTAGGTCACGCTAAAAAGCTGTCAGAGCTGTACATAAATACTAATAATAAAACAGCAGAAAGACCATATTTAACAGTTAATCTAGGTACATTAGAGCTATGATAGCCCAACGGTGAGACCGTGCAACTCTCTCGAGAGGGTCCATGGGCTTAAAGCCCAAGCAGACACCAATAATTTTTTTATTAAAACTTATGTATCTAATTGGTATTTGCAATAAATGGCACGGCTTTCGGTAAAGGAAAACATCGTGAGAAAACCTGCATATCTTTCAAGAATTCTGAGGATATTTGACACCAATCTGCATTGGAGCAGCGTGGTGGATCTTAGCTCCAAAACGGAGAGAGGAGGTCTATGCCCAGCTGGGATAATAACAGGCCGTTACTTAAATTGGTACTGGATCTGATAAGCCTTTCTTCTTAAGTATTTAAAGTCATCAAATTCAAATTCAAATTATTCTTTATTCTGGTTTGCAAAGCTGTTCCTACCTAGAAGCGCCTCTACCGAGAAACTCAGCGGTTGCTCTTTTTAAAGTATAATTCTTATAACTAGTAACATGTAGTAATTACTGTCTTGTACATTAGCTATATTCACAAATTCTTGTCTGTTACAGTAGAGTAGGCTTAGTGTATGAGCCTCTTTCTAACAGTTTTATTACTTTATTTGAAATTCCCAACCCATAAACGATTTACGTACTTTTGCAAGGCGCAAAGCAGGAGCCGCAAGCATATGTCGGTTCCTACTTTGTCTATTATATACATCACCTATCTACATAAATCAACAGCTTTACCATGCTACTCTATTTCTTACCATGATTTGTCATAATATCTTTCACCTGACTTTGAAAGCCAGGGCATTCAGCTATTACTATCGCAATCTGAAACAAGTAAGCATCTATGTAGCTTCTAAGCTCGGAAGGCTTTCTAGTGTCAGCTATTAGCGCGTAGGTATCACGTAAATCTGTCCGCTCCAATTACTAACTTGAATTGCTTTATGTCTAACTAGCAGAATCTCGAGCCTCGTCCGCGTAACGAATCTAGTTAGATAAAATTTAAATTATTTTTCTAGTGGTAGCACTATCAAAGCACGTGTAACATAATTTTTTGCTTTTTAGGGAAAATTGCTTTTTAGGGGAAGTGCTCAAATACGCGATTGGCGTGAGATGTGACTTTTACATCGTAAAGAAACTTTCATATTAAAAAAAACCTACGCATATGTGTAACCTATCAATTCCCATTGCAGCCAATAAAGCCAGTAACTGTGAGTAGCTCTAACCCTTCCAATAAGGAAATAGCCTTTTCCAGCAGTAGGATATTGACAGGTTGATATAAAAAATCGTAACCTGGGTTCTGGATGCTCCTATATATTTCAGGCACCCCTTGTAAGACGAAAAGCTCCTCAGAGACGAGGCCTTTCTAAGTAGATAGAACTCTTCTACTCTACTCTAAATATTCCTTCATCGGGAGCATTGACAACTCAACTGTATATATCCAGAGAGTTTGTGATATCCGTAACCACCCAATACGCAAAAAAAGGTTGGTGGATGTCACTGTTAAGTTTTTTTTTTGGAAAATGCATAAAAATACAGACTATGTAAAAATTATACAAGGCTACACCTCGCTCTTATTACCTTTAAGATATTCTATTCTGAGACATCTTATACACCATATGCGATGTGCAATTGTTAGGATATGGCTACGTATTTCATAAGAATAATTAGTTGGCTACACTTCTATTTAGCTTCTATTCTAGTACTTGCTCCATATGCTTTTTTTTCTGTGTGTGCTATTAAAGTGGTTTATAGGCTTTAATTGAAACGCCCACGTTTGGGATTTAGTCTTAGAACTACTTACGGGGTCCGTTGTAGACTATTAAGTCACGTAAATCTGTCCGCTCCAGTTGCCGACGCAAATTGCTTTGTAGACTGTTATATAGAGTCAGCAAAAACTCCTTTCTGAACTCGTTTGCATTTACTTCAGTTAGGCTGGGTTTGGACGGACGACTTTTTATACAATAAAACTAATTTTAATATTACTCACCAATACGTTAATGTATGTATATGGGGCAATTAGACACACGGTCGTCTGTCTCTAAAGTAAGTGACTTAGTAGTTGTTCTATGGGTAATAGACTATTGGTAATATATACATAAATAATTTTAAATAAATGTTGAAATTCATGTACACAGTCTCGAAGTATCAACAAATTGTATTTAGAGAACGTTGGCCCTTGATTGTAATCGAAAACGCGACCCGCCAAGTTGAAGGCAAGTTCGCTGCTATTTGCGCCACCGAACAAGCCAAATAAAATTACAGCGTACTACAAACTGAAAAGTAATTTATAAAATTAGGCGTTACTATTCCGATCCATAATGTAAAACTAGATTTTAGTGGTGGGTGTGTGTGCTGCTTGTGTGCATTGTTGCTGGTGGAGGTGCCTTGGGGTGCGTGTGGCTTGTTCTGCATGTATAAGGTGCGTAAATTTTGCCTGCTTCATACACATTAGCTTTGCATGCATTAACTTTAACCGTGCCGATTATAGCAAGGTAGTTCTGTTATAGTGCCTGTTTTTAAGTCTTTTAAAAAAAAAAGTTTATACTCTACACCCTGTTATGATCATCATCATCCTCCTGCCCTTATCCCACTCTTAAGCGGGGTCGGAACAACATGTTTGTAACATGTCACATGATTTGACTACGTATTTTACGACCAACCTGCCTGTCTGACGTCAACTTACCTTAGTCGTTATTTTACGACCCCTCGGTCGCTATGCGCTATTATACTAACACCAATTAAGTAACGGAAATCAATACAATAATCAAAAACGGTTCTTTCTGTTAATTTTTTAAAGAATTTACTTAAGGCGTATATAAGTTTCGTTATACTAAGGCTCATATTGTCAACGTTACGTTACATCAATTTATATTTAGACGTTTTTACATGTTGAAGGTTTCGAGTCAAAATACGTGCTAAGTTTAAGTTAAGTGGTGTACAAATTAAATTGCTAAACGCTTGTCAGTGTGGGTGTTGCCTTAAATATATTTTTACACAACGAATGCTTTTTATGGCTTAGGTAAAACATGATTTACACATAACATAATGCTGCATTCGTTGGAACTTGAAAATAAGGAAAAGCAACTTTGCATATAACGTTTAATAGTCAGTCGTATTTTAAGTTGCCTGTTATAGTTTATGTATAGAAATCGGCTACACTCACATCTTATTTTTTTTATTTTATTTTATTTGACAAGCCAACAACATCCTTACTTCCTTACTAATATTATAAATGCGAAAGTCTGTCTGTCTGTCTGTCTTTCTGTGTGTCTGTCTGTCTGTCTGTGTCGTTTTCACGGCTAATCCGCTGAACGAATATCGATGAAATTTGGCAGAATTGTTCCTTATAAACCGGGGTAACATATAGGCTATTGAAATCCTGTTAATTCAACAGGAATAAAATGACGTTCAAAAACACCATCTATAATAAACATAATAAGTTATTTTTGTCTACAATTTGTCATAGTTACTAATATATTAACGGCCTGGAATCGAGCCCTTTAAGTCCAATCTGTAGAGGTGAGTTTTTATATTATTTGATTTCTGTGTACTGGATAAATGTAATTATTTATAAATTTGACAGCTATTACAACGTATAATAAATATAAGTAATACGCGCGATTTACTGAAATAAATAAACAATGCTTACGAAAACACGATAAATCTCTCTGTCTTCCCGAAATGTTACAGCCGATTGTGAGTGAGTATAGTGAGTACAGAAATGCAAATCCAGAAAATATACTCTTAATATGAATGGCGTTTCACTTCTCGCTTTCATTATTTTGAGTCTTAATCTTTCAAAAGTTCAATTCAGCATGTATCCGAAGATTACAGCAGATTGTGATCTACATACTCAAATGCGAAATTCGGTGATATTCACTCAATGTAAAGAGCAATTAACTGCATATCACCGTTGTCATTCAAAAATAAAAGCTTAAAAAACGGTATCAAAACAAGACTCATATTAGTCCATGATCATCACACCGATAAGCGGGCTTCGGAAACGTACGCACAAAATGAGGCAGTTATGTGCGAATTGCATACGCCGTTCGCCTTTTGCAGTCAATTTTAGCTAACGTTAAATTAGCACACGTGTATATTTTTATCTAAAAGGTTAGGTCTACAAATACAAGATTCAAGCTTCAAAATCGTATAAAAAGTACAAAGATTCGAGTAACTTAACTTTTACTCTCTTAGGGATTGCAATTCATAAAAAGATTAACTAGAATTGTATTCTTTCTGAAAGTAAAGTAATGGTAATGTCATCGTATTCCAGTTGAATTAACAGGATTTCTACAGCTTGCATGTTACCCCTGTGCATTTATTGTATCAAATTTCATCGATATTGGTTCAGCTGATTTGCCGTGAAAACGTAACAGACAGACTTTCGCATTTACATTTCGCATTGAGTTGTAATAGCTAAGTTAAATTTATCCAGTAAACAGAAAACAAAATATGAAAACTTTTTTAAATAATAGATTTGACTTGGCCTTAAAGGACTTGATTCCAGGCCGGCAGGTTAGTAAGAAACTTTGACACATTGTGAATAACAAAAAAACTTATAATGTTGATAGAAACTTATAATGTTGTAAGAAACTTTGACACATTGTGAATAACAAAAAAACTTATAATGTTGATAGAAACTTATAATGTTGTAAGAAACTTTGACACATTGTGAATAACAAAAAAACTTATAATGTAGATGGAGTTTTTAAATGTCGTCCCATGCCTGTCGTATAAGCATTTATTGTCCCAAATTTTTTACTCTTTCACAGGAAAGCCGCTGAACCAATATTGATAAAATTTGGAAAAATTATTCCTTATATACCGGGATAACATATATAGACTATATGTTAAGAAATCCTGTTAATTCTACAGGAATAGTATGGCATTTAAAACGCCATCTATTATCAACCTGTCAAAGTTTTTTAATTCACTCTGCATCAAAGTCGAGTCAAATCTGTTACTGAAGGAGGTTCTTTACCACGTTGTTAAGCTTACGTCGAAAGAGTTATTTTAAGAAGAGGTTTTTATAAATTTTGGTATTTGTTTACAGGGTAATTTAAAATTATCTCTTACAATGTATAACAAATGTAAGTAATGCGTGCTATTTACTGAAATAAAATATGCTTTGGAAAAAACGATAAATTTCTTCGTCTTCCCGAAATATTACAATCGATTGTGAGTATCATACAGAAATGCAAACTTCGAACATAATATGAATTGCGTTTCATTGCAGATCGCTGTCATTATTACGAGTAATGATCTTCCATAAGATCAGCTCAGATTGCATCCGAAGACTACAGCAAATTGTGATCAACACACTCAACTGCCAACTTCGGAGACATTCAGTTAATATAAAAAGCAATTAAATGCATATCACCATTGTCATTCAAAGTTTAAAGCTTCAAAAACGGTATAAAACCGTAAAGCAAGACTCATAGCAGTCCGTGATCATCACATCGATATGCGGGCTTCGGAAACGCGCAAAATGAGGGGCAGTTAAGTACGAATTGCATTCGCCATTCGCCTTTTGAAGGCAATTTTAGCTAACATTAAATTAGCACACGTGTTTTTTTATTCAAAAGGGTCTGTCTACAAAGATAAGATTCAAGCTTATAGATTGGACAAAAGTACAAAGATTCAAGTAACTTAATTGTACCCTCATAGGGAGTGCAATTCCAAAAATGATTCACGACATATCGTATTATTTGTGAAAGTAAAGTAATAGTAATGTCATCGTATTCCTGTTGCATTCACAGAATTTCTATCGCCTTCATGTTACCCTGTGGTAAAATGGAATGAATGGAATTTTATCGATATTGTGAACCATTACGATTTGGCGTGAAAACGCAACAGAGAGGCGGATTTTCGCATTTACTTTTTATTGTATAACTTATTACATTAATTTTACATTTTAATAGCTCAGTTAAATTTATTCAGCAAATAGAAATATTAAAACTTTATAATATAATATAATATTAGGTCCTTACATATGAAATTGGCGTTTTCTATGGGAGGAACATAAAGTCGTTTTTTTTAATGAAATATATTTAATTAATCAAAGTATGTACCATTGCTATGTATGCACTTTTGCCATCTCATAGGTAGTTCATTGATCCCCTTACTAAAAAAACCATTCGGGCGGGAATCAATAAAATCTTTGAAGGCGGTTTGGACTGCCCCGTCGGAGTTGAATTTTTTTCCTTGCAAGTAGTTATCCGAATTGCGAAAAAAATGGTAATCTGTTGGAGCAAGGTCCGGAGAGTACGGTGGATGTCTAAGACATTCTAATTGAAGCTCCTCTGATTTGGTAGCCGTCTGTTGTGCAGTGTGTGGTCTAGCGTTGTCCTGAAGCAGCAGTGGCCTAGAGCGATTGACCAGCCTCGGTTGTTTAGCAGCTAGATTTTCCATCATGGTTTGCAGTTGCTGACAATAGATATCTGCCGTAATCGTCTGGCCAGATTTAAGAAAGCTGTAGTGAACGACACCAGCACTAGTCCACCAAACACTTACAAGCAACTTTTTTTAGTAAATTTTCGCTTAGGGCAGGATTTGGCTGGTTCGCCAGGGTTTAGCCATTGCGATAAGCGCTTCCGATTATCGTAGAGGATCCACTTTTTATCACAGGTAATGATTCGATTTAAAATTCCTTCATTATTGTGCCGGTTGAGTAACGTAACGCAGCAGTCGACGCGCGTTTGTCGGTTTGCTTCACTCAATTCATGAGGTACCCACCTTTCAAGCTTTTTCACCTTCCCAATTTGCTTCAAGTGGATTAGAATAGTTTTATCACTAACACCGGAGCCTGCAGCTAACTCGGACGTGGTTTGCGATGGATCCGCTTCCACGATAGCCTTCAATTCTTCATTATCAACTTTGGTCTCCGGCCGTCCACGAGGCTTGTTCTGCAGGTCGAAATTTCCAGAACGAAAACGTTGGAACCAAAAACGCACTGTGTTTTCTTTTGCGACACCGTCACTATACACATCATTAATCCTGCGAGCCGTTTCTGCAGCACTGGTGCCACGGTGGAACTCATACTCGTAAATAACGCGATATTTCATGTTTTCCATTTTGTAAACAGAGTGACACAAAGAAAAAAACAAAAGAAGAAAAAACAAATGAATTAGGGGGTTTGAAACACAAATGCATGAGTAAATAGCTGTATGAATTTGAATTTGGAATTCCTAACCATAAAGGTAATATTTGAGATCAAAGTGGCCAGTACGACAAAACGCCAATTTCATATGTAAGGACCTAATATATTAAAACTTTTTTTAAATAACTCTTTTGATGTAAGTCAAATAACGTGCTATATATAACCTTCTTCAAATTACAGATGTGACTTTGATAGGTTAATAATAGATGGCGTTAACTCATTTCGTGCTATTCCTGTTAAATTAACAGCATTTCTAGAACCTATATCATAGCCTATAAGTTACTCTGATGACGAGTATAAACATTAATTGTGCCAAATTTCATTGATGTTGGTTTGAGAGCAGTATTTTATATAAATAGTAAAGATTATACTAAAAAGTTATCAAACTAATGTTTAGAATTTTTGTGAAAAAAATTATAGCATATTTTTAATTTAATCAGAAGGCCCAATAGAGTCCACATTAACAGATAAACTGAAAGATGCTGCTGCCCACTTAGAGAGGTTTTATATATTTTTTATGGTTTTGTTCGAATCTTTCCAGTGCAAATTAATATCTTTGCTAAATAATAGTAATGGCATGAAGGATATCTTATTTAATATGGACTTTCGAGTAGCGTAATAAATGCAATAGGAACTGCTATTTAACCCCCCGGATCGATCTGATTTTTGTGATGGAGATATTTGCAGGGTTGGATAGCGATAGAAGCTACTGAGTATTACAGGACTACGGTCCACGCGGACGAAGGCGCGGGTAAAAGCTAGTTTATGCATAAATGTAAAACGCAAATAAAATAAACATAGCATAAACATCATAACAGGCGTGTACAATTGATTTATAACATATATAACAAATAATGTGAGTGTTTAACAAAAATAAAATATTAAAAATAAAATAAAAACAGAAAAAGGAAAAAAATAACATTGTTCATATTAATAATAATCTATAAGTCTATTAGCTGTAACTTATTCTAGCCCGTCAAGTTTAGAGTTGTTAACGAGATACAACTCGAAAACCCTTTGCACACCTAATGATGGCGGCCGGACAATGGTTTATTTATTTATTAATTTATTAAAAGATTAAAATTGCATCCTCTGGAAATCACAAGCTGAGGCCTAAAAAATGTAAGATTTCAATGGACTATAAAGAAATACAAACAAACACATTTAGCAATTATAATATTTAAAATTTTACATGACTGTTTCACGTGTTACAAATTTGATATTCATCATATACGTGTCTTTTATCATACTAATTTCTGTCGAATAAAGCAAAAAAATATGCATCGTTATACCTTCAATGACGCTTTTTTAAAAATAAAGCAGAAGTAAGCAATATCAAAATAAGAACATATTTCCTCATATGCCTACGCAAAATGCTTGCGGCTGTGGTTTTTATGCTGATTAGATTAACGTGCTTAAATATAAATTGTATTCTCGTGGATTTGCAGAATTTGATTTTCTTTGCTAACGGAATTGGAGAGCCATTGTTTTATGTAGGACGTATGACTCAGCATATTCATATATATCTATACTTTCATAAAAAATGACTGACTGTCATGGAATATATTGAATATACAGGGAACACTGTTTCTTAATTATTTTGAAGGAGGCGGGCGTTGCAGTCTGCCAGCGCAGTTTTTACTTTTGCAGTGTCTTCGTTGCTATTGTATAAATGCATTTGTATAGTTCCTATAATATAATTTCATCATATTTCATATATGGTATATTTCAAAATAATTGACGTTCATATTCATCAAACGTCTTAAGTAGCTCGGCGTCACTTAATCGGGCGATCTCTGTGATCAAATCAGAAATTTGATATATGAGATAAACTTTACAAATGATAAAATATGATTTGAACCGACTATATTGGCTCAAAAAGTTCTGATTGAGATAAAAAAACAATTCTACAAATAACGGATCTACACAATGCAACGCAATGGGGTGAAGTGCCAACGATTATTCTTTTTGAAATTGTATGCGTTGGCGCAGGTGGCAGTGACTGTGCCTTACGGAGATCGCAGGTTTGATTCCAAGGACCAACATTTCAAAAAATAATGAATACCGGTTTTCCGCCATCGGTCACCCATAGCACAAGTATTAACTTGTGCTGTGGGTGACCAACAGTTGCATAATTTGTGACAGACGGCTGTGATTATAATTATATCATCGTTATCAACATCATCATTCTCCTATCCTTATTCCATTCTAAGTGAGGTCGGAACAACACGTTTAAAACATGTTACATGTTTTGGCTAGTTATTTTACGACCGGCCGCCTGCCGATGTCAACTTAACTCAGTCGCCTTTTACTAAACCTCAATAAAAAATGGGAAATTCTACTCAATCGGATGTCATACGCGGTTGAACTTACCTATGTCGCCTTTTATGACACCTCGGTTAGAAATAAGGGTGATCTATACCACTCAGCCAGATACCACACGGCAGAATAGTATAGATTCGATCCCAGAAGTGCAATCCGCCAGACCACCATCGGCCTAGTGTAATTGTCCTATGTATTTATTAATATTTATATTAAGATTAGCAGGTCTACCATGAACTCTTATTGCGACTCAATTGAAGACGTAAACGGAATTGTTTTCCTTTTTTATACCATGACGTCTTAAATACGCACATATTAAGTCGTTGCCGAATGACCGTTCGGAATTCGTCCTAAGAACATGTGAGTAAAAGAGTTATCTATAGTTCATATAACGATATCCTTTTCAAACATTACGATCCCAATGCAATTTACACTTCATGGTACGACAAGAAAGCGGTTCGCGGTCGTCATTTAGGTCTTCAACTGAGTCGCAACAAGAGTTCATGGTAGGCCTGCAGGTCCGTATACCGCTAAGAGTAACGCGAGCTAACGGGTAGATAGTTACAGTTGGGGGCATTACCGCTATACAAGTAATTGCGTGTCCATCTTATCTGGACCCTACCACCGCGCACAATGGCTTGTTTTGATTAATTATTCGCCTTAATTAATAAACTAACCAAATTGCATTAATTAGAAACACATTTCTTCGACGTATCTGATAAAATATTGGCTTATTCAGCATGTTGCTGGAAAATACTTGCAGGGTTTTACAATATTTATTACAACTTCCCAAAAAAAAGTAACGGTCTGTTACTATCCCATTGCTGGGCATAGGCCTCTTTATGTTTTTGGAGAGAAGGATTGCAGATAGATATAATTCTCTAGAGATATGTGGGTTTCCTCACAATGTTTTCATTCACCGAAAAGTGTGTGATAAATTGCAATTAACAATTAGATAAATGTCTCATTGGTGTTAGGAGATAGAACCCATAAGCGTCTCCAGAAAGTTACACGGTTTCACCGCTCAGATATCGCAGCTTCGTTATGTACAAAATGTTTTGTAATGTACAAAATGTTTCTTCTGTCATCATCATTCTCCTGCCACTCTAAGTGGAGTCGGCACAACATGCTATAAACATGTTATCACATGATTTGGCTAGGTATTTTACGACCGGTCGCCTGCCTGACGTCAACTTACCTTAGTCGCCTTTTACAACACCTCGGTAAGAAAGAGAGTGGTCTATTCTACTCAGCCGGATACCACAAAATGTTTATTCTGTATTAGTAATATTTATATTATAACTTTGTGGTGAACTATAAAGTACATAAATAAATAAATGAGTGTTCCTATCGATGATTATTAATGGGTCTTCTTTTTTCTCTTGAACATATAGATTATATTCTCTAGAATTTATGGTTCTTCTCGTTATCTAGAACATTATATATTATTTCTCCAAAATGGTTTTGTTCACGGGATTTTATTTTCGTTTTCTATCAACATCTTTATAATTTCTTTAAGCAACTAAAGGTAAATAAAATAAATAATACGAAATACATTTTCTTTAACGACTTGTAACATTGAATATATCGCGCTTACATTTATTTTCTTTTTTATTATTTAATATTATTATCCTGTATCTTTCTTAAAACTAATTTTTTTACATTTTGAAATATTTCTAACTACAAAAAACATAATAATTAAAAAAAACATTTGAAAATATAAAAGAATCGTCGTCTGCCGGAATTAAATAAACGGCACTATAGTTCTGTTTTAACTTGAGCATACTAGACACTGATTTTGTTTAACTAAATCATAATTAAAGTGATTTACATTACATTCTACTTACGTTCTACTTATTTTAACTACATAAATGTAGGTTAATAAAATTCACTTATTACTGTTTATTATTGTTTTAGTATGATGTGTTTAATCTTATATATTTACATTTTTCTTAATTTTTCATTCGTACCAATTAACATTTTAGCTTCTAAATTTAGAAGTAAGCTAGGCCATCTTAGATGAGAGAGTTATCGGTGCTTAACTAATTGACATTTACAGTTTAACATGCGCTTTTGGGGATGGAAAACGTGAAGAATCCTACTTACTAAACATTACTTAAGATAATAATAAAGAGCTGTGATAGTCCAGCGGTGAGACCGTGCGACTCTTTCGAGGGGAATACGAGTTCAAACACGGCCAGGCATCAATGAGTTTTTCTATTAAAACTCATGTGTTTAATTAATAATTGCAATTTATCACACGCTTTTCGGTGAAGGAAAATATCGCGAGGAAACCTGCATATCTCTAGAGAATTCTGGAGATATGTGTAACCTACCAATCCGCATTGGTGATTGGAGCAGCGTCGTAGGTCTTAGCTCAAACCCTTCTCTCCAGAAACGGAGAGAGGAAATCTATTCCCAGCAGTGGGATTGTAACAGGCCGCTACTTTTACTTATATTAATGAACTTACTTTTACTTAATGAACGGAGAATGTATTACAAACATAAACCATTCTAAAGAATATTGCTATCTTTTGGTAAAAACCGAAAAAAATTCAGTAGATCATCAGAAAATCGATCACATACAGAAAGACAAATTTGGGGAACTTAGTTTTATAATATGAATATATTATAATACTTTTAAATACGACACTAGTTTTTTTTCCGTTGCAGTTTTTGTTAAAAAAGGCACCTTAGTTTGCAATGAGCTAAGACTCTGACTTTGATATTCTTCCCATAATAAGCATTCTGGACGTAATTTTGGTTCTTCTAAGATTAAAAAAAAGAAGAATAGCCTTCTAATATACTATTGCTGGGAATATATATAGTAGTATATTAACAGGCTATTCTTCTCTGCTGGGAACATGCCGTGTGGTATCCGGTTGAGTAGAATAGACCACCCTCTTTCTTACCGAGGGGTCGTTAAATACGACTAAGGTAAGTTGACGTCAGGCAGGCGGCCGGTCGTAAAATACGTAGCCAAATCATTTGACAACATGTTAGTAACGTGTTGTGCTGACCCTACTTAGAGTGGGATAAGGGCAGGAGGATGATGATACTACTGCTGGGAATAGGCCTCCTCTCTCCGTTTTTGAACACTATCACCAACCATGCTTCTCCCATGCGAAATGATAGGTACTATTATCTCCAGATTTCTTTTGAGATAGGCAGGTTTCCTCGCAATGTTTCCGTTAACTGAAAAGCGTATGAAAAATTGGTCATAATAATTAAGAAGATAAGTTTAAATAGAAGAACTCATTGATGCCCGCCCGGGGTTCGAACCCGTAACCTCCTTGAAAGAGTCACAAGGTCTCACCGCTGGTCTATCACAGCTTTTAATATACATTGCATTTTATTTAATATTAAAATTCACAGGACTCTCTCGTCCATCAGTTTTAAGTCCTCTTATGTTTTTCCAAGCAAAAACTTAGTTTAAAACAATTGTCTTGCAAAATATATATAATTATAAGAATATAATTACGTGGGGAGAGCAATTATAAAAAAAGCCACACATAACATAGACATCTGGTGACAGGATTGTTCTTTTTGTTTTGTCCCTACAGAGATCCTAATAACATGTTATTCAAGTGTTAGTGAGATAGTGTTATGTCGGAAATATGTTTGAGCAGTTATTAATTTAAACTCTGTTATTACTATTGTGGCATTCGTGTAAAAATGCCAGTGTCAATAATCGAAGAATGCAAACAGCTCGTGCATGTATTCCAGTCGGTGGTTGTGAGTTCACCAACTATAGGGTTTATTGCAGGATAGTTCTGTTACAGACATGGTACAAATAATAATTATTAAATCTAAAATCGCAATCTATGAAGAATATTTTATGTTCAATTATAATCTGTTATCGTTTCTACAATAAAATTCCGCAATAAATACTAGACCAGTGATTCCCAAAGTGGTCTATATCGACCCCTAGGGGTCTATGACAACCTTCAAGGGGTCTACGTCAGCGAAAAAAAATTTGGGGGTTCATGAAATGAAAATCGGGGTCCACGATAGTGGATGTCAACACATACCTATTTACTTACATCATACTATCTTATAATATCTAAACATGTACATTATTCATAACAGTACTATAAGTAAAAAAATAATTATATATGTTTATAAAATTGTGTAAGTTGTAGGATGTTGGTATATGGCCAAATGTTGATAAATTATTATTAAAGCATCAGGTTCATCCTTCTCACTAAAAATATTGACTTATTGCTATGTTATTTTATTTATAATTTATTTTATGTTTATTTAATGTTACTTATATTTTACATAACAGATACAAAATTTTATTTTGAGTAGTTTTAATTTAAATTCAATTAATAAATGTATAAATTAACACGTGTTTTTACTTTAAGTTCTTAACACTAAACTTCATTACAGTTAGAAATTTAAAGGAAATCAATATCAGGTAAGTAGGGGGTTTACCCAATATGAAAAAACATGGCAAGGGGTCTACAACACAAAAAAGTTTAGGGAACTCTGTACTAGACCTATCTACAGAAAGATTTAAACTAACTGTAAGAAATATGCTTTTACGTAAAGCATATAATAATAGTGAAGATTATTTTGAATTATAAAAATGCTTGAAAATCCTTTCAGCTTCATACACACGAGCGGTTTAATAATGTACATTGAAAATGTTTAAAAGATTGACCACCGAGCTCGCGTTAGCCTTCTCGATAAGAGAACCAGTTCTAGATTTATTATTCATATTGATTCTTGACGATTCAAAATGCTTATTTGAATTGTAATTCGATTTTATTTGAAATTAATTATTTATTTTACAATGAGAACATTTCATTTTAGTAAACCAACGAGAATGTATCATACTGTTAAATAAAAGTGTTGTTTGAACATTTCTTGAAATAATGTCCTTCTTTTGTTATTTGTTATATAATTTAAAATGCTGCAACAACGGCGTAATGTGCGTTTGTATGTGGTGTGTAACAGACAGACTCCCATCTATAATGTTAGTATATTTATCACAGCGAGAATAGTCCCTATTTAATGTTTCGGTAAACTGGTCACCGTATGATTGAATCATTATTATACTTCGTACGTCCGTCTGAAGCTACAGCGCATTCGCGGCCGCTTTAGGGATATTACTCATAATATATTGCACAATCTCATTGCTTTTTGTATTGCGAAACTGATAAATTGTTACACCGCTTTTTGTTAGTGTTTACTTTAGCAACATAGTTCCAACTTTTGGAAAAGATTTAAATGAATAAATAGCTGATTTATAGAAGCAGGCGGTACTTTGCGGAATTCCATATTAAAAGCACTATAACAGAACTACCTTGCTATAATCCGCACGGGTTAAGCGAATGCATGCAAAGCTAATGTGTATGAAGCAGGCAAAATTTACGCACCTTATACATGCAGGACAAGCCACCACACACACCCCAAGGCCCCTCCACCAGCAACAATGCACACAAGCAGCACACACAACCACCACCACAATCTCTTTGTTTTTGCATTGTCTTTGTAATTCCAAATAAAAAAATAGCTCATGGGTTGCAATAGTAAAAAAAATAAATAGTAGGGGCCTGTTATAAACCCACTGCTGGGAATAGGCCTCCTCTTTCCGTTTTTGGAGAGAAGAGTCGGAGCTAAGACCTACCACGCTGCTCCAATGCGGATTGGTAGGTTACACATATCCCCAGAATTCTCTGGAGATATGCAGGTTTCCTGACGATGTTTTCCTTCAACGAAAAGCGTGTGATTAAATTGCATTCATCAATTAGACACATAAGGTTTAAAAGAAAAAGTCATCGGGTGCCTGCCCGAGGTTTGAACTCGTGAACCCCTCGAAAGAGTTGCACGGTCTCACCGCTGGGCTACCACCTCACCGTAACTCAAAAATACTGTTATGTGAAATAATGGGCTTAAAAAATTTCATTGCTAAGGAGAATGCAAAAAAAATGCTTTAGCTTGCTTAAATGTACGGCCTAATTTTGAATTATGTTTTTGCCAGTATTGCTGCCGAATAGAATTTGTATTTTAACATTTATACCTTTTCTTAGTCCAAAATTCAAATTTTTGAGTTATGCCACTATTTTAGACCATGAGCGAAATGTACGGAATACACATCGTCTTCCGTTCCCAAAAACATAATAAATACTAGTGTTATGGGAGATAAACATTGGTAAATATACTAATATAATTGAAATGTATAAATATACACCCAGACTTGATGAACCAAAAAAATTGTTTTTAGAAAATGTTGATTCTCGACGGGAATCGAATCCCCAACCTCAAGGTACGGCCACCTGCGCCAACGTGCCAGACGATTAACTTAATCAAATTATTAGAAATAGTTGACCAAGTTTGTAAAAATTGAAAATGAATCGGCAGTTACAGTCCATACGAATATTATTAATGGAAAAATCGTTTGTATATATGTTTGTTACTCTGTCAAGGTTGATTCCTCCTCCTCCTCCTCGTGTCGATATCCTCATTACTGAGGGTCGTGATTCCCCATTTGAGGAAGTACTTTCTCTTTGACGATGGTTCGCCATTTGGACCTGTCTTTGTCATCGTGGAGAGAATTGTGTAAATGAGTATTCAACGAAGAGCGGATCTGGTCTGACCATCTGATGGGACTACGGCCTCTAGAGCGTTTGCCCTCAACCTTTCCGGTGATAAGAAGTTGCTCTAGGTTGCTACCTTCTTTCCGGGCCGAAAAACTCTAGCACTCTTTTCAAGCATATGGTTGACAGTCTGGTCTTGATATTTAATTCCTTCAGAATAGACGTGTTGGTGCGGAAAGCAGTCCACGAAATGCGCAGCATTTTCCGCCAGCACCACATTTCAAACGCGTCTATTCTAAGGTTGATTACGACTTATTAAATTTGAAGTACTCCATAAGGACGATATGTCTTTATAGGGCATGTTTTAAGCTGACTTCCCTACTCTTCTATAATAAGTCTATGAAGAAAACACGATCGAAAATATCCATGCCACCTTGAACAGAATACCGTGTCGCTATAATTATTTATCAAAAGAATAATATGTAGACATATTAAGCGATAGCATACATACTTTTAAACACATTATAATTAAATTTAAAATCATATATCATAGATAGTATTCAAAATTATTTTGCTATCCGCGATAATAAACTATATGATTTTTTACACAAATGTAATTCCGTGAATTTACGCCCACTTTACTTTCATAAAAAAAGTGTTTCACTGCTTCCACTTTCATAATGTATATATATCATTTTTACGTACAAGAATGTAGGTAGTCGTAATCAAAATAGAAAGACGTGTGAATAGGAGCGCTAAGAAAATTACTCCTAATAAGTCAATTAAAAGAGCTATTAGTGCATCCCGCGGATACTAGAAATAAAGTTCCGTGCTTAGATTTATAGTAATAATTGCGGTCGAGACTCCGTACTTTAAATCTATACTTATTATAAAACAAACTCCAAAAAACTGTCTGTCTGTATGTAATCCATTTACTCAAAATCTACTGAACGGATTTTTGTACAGTATTCACCAAAAGATAGTACAATAATTCCGGATGGTTAAGGTAAATAGTCCATATCGGTATTATGTAAATTGTGTAGAAGGTCACCCGGCGATGCTTCCGCGCTCGCCCGCCCTCTCAGTGACGCTGTCAAGGCTAACAGCATTAGTTATTGTCCGATAAAAAAAATGTGTAGAAGGGATCGCGCAGTTGTTAAAAAACTTGCTTACTGGCAGCTTGAGTCGCGTGCGCTGTGTAAACCAGCAGAGATACGCTTAAGTAATGTAGTAGAGAATTCTAGATCTATAAAAATACTACGAAAAAGTCCGCAATAGCATATCTCTATCGCTCACGGTTGACTCACAATAACTACTTTTATGTTCAAAATTTCGAAAATTCGGGTAAAGTTTCGTAAATCACTGAATTCCACGCGGACGAACCAGTTGTTTGCGCAGCTACTTAAGTATAATTCAAACATTGTTTTTTTTAATTACCTACATAAAGGAAATTAGTTCGAAAGAGCGATAAGTGTTGTGGTTTAAATGACGATCTTGCGAAGGAATACGCAATTTTAGACCACCCATGAAGCGTACAGAGTTTAATCAGGACTTAGAAGGTAGATTCGAAGATTAGATTAGAAGCAACTAGTCTGTAAACTGCTTTAATAGATAATCAATGTACCTACATTATATGACGAATGGGGATGATTATATAAATATATGGGACAATTGCTCACACGACTTTCTGTCCCTTAAGTAAATAACTTAATACATGTATTAGGGGTTACAGACAACTGGTATATATATGGTATATACATCAATAATTTTAAATAAAATAAATATATACATCCAGACTTGTGTCTTGACATCGTGCCGTGCGGTATCTGGCTGAGTAGAATAGAACAACCTTATTTCTTACCGAGGTGTCGTAAAAGGCGACTAGGGTAAGTTGACCCACCGTGTGGTATCCGGCTGAGTAGAATAGACCACCCTCATGTCTTACCGAGTTGTCGTAAAAGGCAACTAAGATAATTTGACCCACCGTGTGGTATCCGGCTAAGTAGAATAGGCCACCTTCATGTCTTACCGAGTTATCGTAAAAGGCAACTAAGATAATTTGACCTACCGTGTGGTATCTGGCTAAGTAAAATAGACCACCCTCATGTCTTACCGAGGTGTCGTAAAAGGCGATTAAGGTAAGTCGACCCATCGTGTGGTATCCGGCTGAGTAGAATAGACTACCCCCATTGCTTACCGAGGTATCGTAAAAGGCGACTAAGGTAAATCGACCAGCCGTGTGGTATCCGGCTGAGTAGAAAAGACCACCCCATTTCTTACTGAGTAGTCGTAAAAGGCGACTAAGGTAAGTCAACCCGCCGTGTGGTATTCGGCTAAGTGAATAGACCACCCTCATTTCTCACCGAGTAGTATAATACGACTAAGGTAATTTGACGTCAGGCAGACGGCCGGTCTTAAAATACATAGCTAAATAATGTGACACCATGTTTGTAACACGTTGCCACATTATTCCGACTCCACTTAGAGTGGGATAAGGGCAGGAGGAGCATGATATTTATATATTTTTTATTTCTTCTTGTTCCTAATCTACTTATATTAGAAATATTCTGTTATTATTAAGTTTCTCTTCACTTAGTATTTATTTTTAATGACATTACATAAATGTTATTAAATTATAACAATTAGAACGACTGGTATTATAACCCTTAAATATTATTACCATTTTAGATAGGAAAAATAAAATTAAAACATTTATTAAACCACGCTGTGTTGCCACATTATCAAGACAATATATTCATCAAAATAACTAGGTGTTAAGTGTGTGGCGAGTATGCCATCAATTTATGTCTCTCATATAAAAACGTGAAAAGAACAGTTGAAAGTAAAAAAGTATGGATGGAAATAAAATGTATTTATGCTGGTTAATATGTATTAATACAGTCAAGAGCACAAAATGTATAATATATTAAGTCCTGAGTGCGTTCAACTTTATGTTCCGGTTATTACAGAATCCTAGTAAAAAATTACTCCAAAGTGGATTATATAATACTAACAGGATGCTTTAGACTCGGTGGATAAGCCAGAAGATACATTGGCGAATAAACTCTCAATGCCAAATTGGCACAAGGCTGCCTGTCTATCGGTCTTTTACATCTATCCTGGAGAGTATGATCAGGTATTTTATGAACACCGAGACCACCCCTACGTTGTCGATATCCTACGAAGGCATCAAGCGTTTTGATTCTTCATTTCTGTTGCCCTCAGCACGGGAGTGGAATTCTTTCTCGGCATCTGTTTTTCCCAATTCATATAATATGAGTGTTTTTAAACCAAGAGTGAATAAGTATTTCGAGGCATGTGCGTCCTACCTTGGACTGTATCATCGCTTACTATCAGTCAAGCGCTCGCCTATAAACAATAAAAAAAGCTGTTATGCACCGTACATAAAGAACTGGTACTAGAATGTTTAAAATACATCAATACGTTTAACGAGATTTTGGGTTTAGAGTTTTAAATTTAATTTCATATACGTTTCATGAGATTTTGGAATCAGAGTTTAGAATTGAATTTCAGACGCATAAGAGCATATACGCTTTCTTTTAAATTTTTTTTCTAGTTTCGCGAGATGATTATTGTAAAAATGTACAAACCTTATTGAAATTAATAAAAACCGCATATTGTCGATAGTTAAGCCTATGTCAATGAAGATTCAAAATAAAAGACGGTTTTGATAAGTAAATTAACGCCCTGTTACTATCTCATTGCTGTGCATAGGCTTCCTCTCTCCGTTTCTGAAGAGAAGGGTTGGAGCTAAGACCTATCACGCTGCTCCAATGCGGATTGGTAAGTTACACATATCTCTAGAATTTTATAGAGGTATGCAGGTTTCATGACGCTGTTTTTCTTCAGCGAAAAGAGCAATTATTAAGTGATAAATTGCAATTATTAATTAGACACAAGTTTTAACAGAAAAACTCGCTTAAGTGTCACACAGGAATAACAGACTGAGAGACTTAAACATTGATGTTTACGTTGAGTTTTAATTAATGTTAACGTAATCTACAGGTCAAAGCCACGCGCGATAGTTAGTTTAAGATAAGTTGAACGTAAAAAAGTAAAAGTTATAAATTGTATATTTATTTATTAGTATCGACAAGGCATCTGTCCTCGCAGCTGCCCTCGCACGCGCCGAAGCGCGGTCATCACACACGTTGTTTTATCTGGACTTGTCTTGAACTGGAAACAGTCGGATATAATGGTGGTGACATTAAAACATTATAAACTTACTAATGGAAATTCTGTAAGAAGTTTTTTAAAGTTGTTGTATTTCAAGACACATGGTAGTATTTAGCAAACGTTGGATCCCATCAGCAGAACGTAATGAACTAGCTATCTACATCTACATACTACTTACTACCAATTGGTGCATTAACTCTACCTTGTGGAGTTAGGTGTAGAATTACATTTACAGTTTTCTCGTTTTCTGTTTTGTCGATACCAATATTATAAATGCGTCTGTAATGTCTGTCTGTCTTTTACAATTTCAAGCCATCATCTTGAAAATCTTATATATGCCCAAATAAATCATTTTACCTTCGGGGTATTATATTTAGTCTTAGTATTTATATTTACTCAGGGGTAGATACCAGAGGGCAAAGAATACCAGCCACGGACCCAAGAAATTTAGGCAAAAGTGGATAGTCGCTTGCATGGGTCTCATCATCATTCTCCTGCCTTTATCCCACCCTAAGTGGGGTCGACACAACATGTTACAAATATGTTGTCACATGATTTGGCTATGTATTTTACGACCGGCCGCCTGCCTGACGTCAACTTACCCTAGTCGCCTTTTATGACACCTCGGTAAGAAATGAGGGTGGTCTATTCTATGCAGCCGGATTGGTCGCTTGCATGGGTGTATCGACCCATATTATATAATCATCATCATCACAACTCAGAAGTGCTTGCTTGTGGATTTGATTTAAACTCGCACACATTTTACAAGGTTTAAGCGCTCTTAGATCTGAGCAATTGCGGTTTTTGAAAGGAATACAGTATGCATACGCACGGGCAGGCACCAATGAGTTTTTCTATTAAAACTTATGTGTCTAATTGATAATTGCAATTTGTCACACGTTTTTCGGTGAAGAAAAACGTCATGAGAAAACCTGCATATCTCCTGCATATGACCTAATTCCAGCAGTGGGATTGTCATATGCCGCTACTTTACCGAATGCATACGTCACAATTGTTTAAACTAAGGACTCTGAGGTAAGGTCGTCATTTTTTGCGGTCGATTCCCATCGGATGGGGTGGGATACAGCGGCCCATCCGGTTCAGTGTCGCATTTCTTTCCGATGATAACTTTGACGGGAGGAAATAAAAAGCTATATTCCTCAGTACAGACACATAAAGAAGTAGTTACTCTACAAATTGCGATGTGATTTAATATATTTCTTCTTTGTATAACTTAATAGAACTTGGTTCAGTCACCTAATGAAAGAATGAATCAAAGAATATACACATTTCAAAAATTGTTATAATTTTTAAATATTAAAATTATAGCGACGACAGTACTTTGCCTTTAGACTTACTCAATAAATAAGAAGCAATTTTCCAAAAGTCAACCCATTTAATCTCTTACAACAAGTCAACACACTATGACATCGACAATGCTTTTCTTTTTATTACAAGCCAACTATATGAAGTAGGTTGTATTTAAAACACGTCGTAACAAAATAGAGGTAATTGTGATGCGATCGTCTGGTTAGTAGCACCATCAACTCTTTGTAACCATAGCCGCATTGGGCAGATATATACACAGATATATTGATTGACTGGCCTGTTGGCGCAGTGGGTAGTGATCCTGCCTTTAGCTCTGCGAGTCGCGGGTTCGATTCCCGGCGAGGGCCAACATTCTCTATAAACAATTTGTTAGTTCTTCGAGTCTGGACGTATATTTGTATTTAAGTATGTATTTAAAATAATATGTATATATTTACCAGTTGTCCGTCACACATAACACAAGTATTAAGTTACCTACTTTGGGGATGGGCGACTGTTTGTGTAAATGTCCCAAATATTTATTTATTTCATCTCAAAAGATGATATGATAATGAAACTGCTACTATTTGGTCGACTTTAACCAAATATTGGACAAATCTAAGAGTGACTTCTGGCGTTATTTTTATTTTTATTTTTTTAATTCATTAGGTTCACCATTAACATTACATCTTTCAAATATATATTATATTATAATACATAACTTAGTCTAAATGTAAAATTAATGAAAAAGCACATGCAAAAGTAACCTAAAACTACTTAAATATAACTTACAATTGACTAAACTACGAAATTAAATCATTAAATAAGTTAGCTTAGATTTTTGATGGATTTGTTTTCTAAAAAGATGCAGGGAAACATTGAATATATCCGGGGGATTAATTTGATTATAAATATGATGATTCTTCTCGTTACAATTAATCTTCAAAAGCAGTACTAGCAACTGACAAACCGTAAATAACTTAAAAGTTTATAACGGCCTATTCGATAAAAATTATTTTTTTAATAGCTACACTATCAGTTAAAACATAATAATAAAGTAAAAAATAATAAAAAGACTAACACTTCTTTCTGTTGTAATAACTCTAAGGTTTAATTTGACTTTGATGGTAACGAATCCTGTATCTCAAACAACGACGATATTTAGGAAACCTTACGTTATGATATCAAAATTGTATACATTTTTGTTAGAAATCGGTGTTATACTATAAATACTTAAAGACACACTACAAGTATTTTAGTAGGTAGTAACAGCCCGTTAGTTTACTTTTTTATTAATTTAAATAGTTAATAAGATTGAGAAGCTGACATGATACTGATCCTTAAGATACGAGTCTTTCTTATTTAAGAGTCCAGATATCCATATACAAATTTAAATTTTAAGATGTAATAAATTCTTATTATTTTTATATTAACGGAAGCTTTAATTTTTGTATAAACCCTCGAAGTGACAAAAATCGCAATGCAATTGCGATTTTTGTCGTGGAGCCTATCCTCCTGATGATGCTTCGGTTTCGGAGCGAAACGATCGTCGGATTGTGGTGGTGGTTGTGTGTTCTGCTTGTGTGCGTCGCTTCTGGTGGAGACGCCTTGAGGTGCATGTGGTGACTTGTCCTGCATGCATAAGGTTTTGCATGCATTCGCTTAACCCGTGCGGATTATAGCAAGGTAGTTCTGTTATAGTGCATGTAATATTGAATTCCGCAAAGTAACGCCTACTTCTATAAATAGAAGAAGTTTGCAAATAATCAATTTGAATTTCTTTATTTATAACACACTCTCTAGTAAAATGATGACGTACATCAATGTGCTTAGTACGTTTGTGATATAATGGATTACAGGCCAATATTAAAAGAAGGTTTATAGAAGTAATCTATTTTACATTGTTAAACAGATATCCTCGTGTATTTTTTTAAAGGGATCTGCATGGTGTAATATACACAACGATGTTTTTAACTATACATTTCAGAGTCACTTACTAGTGGTTTAAGCTTGTAATCAATTGGCATGGACCTAATTGTTACAGATTTATAACAACAATATCCTATATTTATACGATTAAATGCAACGTTGAACATTATCTGAACTATCTAACATTTCATTTGAAATAAAGGTTTTATCCGATGATAACGCGATAGCGTTTTGAAGTGCTTCAAGTGCATTGTAAATAGAATTTAATTTGTACTGTGAAGAATGGTTGGAAAATTCAGTTTTTGTGCCGGTTGTTATCGCGGTGCGACGCGCTATCGCCGCAAGAGCACATTTTCACGGAAAATTTAATATTTACAATCGTTGCGGTTCTTGTGTGGAAAAGATTGAAGCTCATTCTTTCATTATAAGTCTAATAATATAGTCTAGCAAAGATATAATTTACGATTAAGTGTTTGACATACGTAGGATTACATAAAAAATCCTAAGGTACATAATGATATCTAACTCATACCTCACTCGACTCTACAAGTCCGGAAATTGTTAACATCAAAGTAACTTGAGGTCTAAGGGTAGCCGCAAGAATGGCCAGAATTTGCAGAAGATATATGCTCTTTGCCTTCTTTATTAAAAAAGGTCGTCCCTTCAGACTAATCGTAAACTCCTTCTTTTTTCCCGGGATTATAGAGGCAACGATAATCGTGGATGTAACACCCATTTAGAGTCAAGGACGTGTTCCTACATTTTACGGTTCAAAGGCGTGTTAAATAGTTGACTTCGAAAATAATGGTGTTGCCAATATTGCATTTCAAACCTATCCCAAATTATCATTTACCATCATCCTTTGCAAGATGCATGTATTCATAGTCGCTTCTGCGCTTTTTGTATGTTTTAAAGTTTATTTTTACTATGTAATGGCTAATTGGAATTTCGAAATCATCAAAATCGATTGGATAATAAAAATATTAATAGACCAAGGTATTCTTCAGCGTGTTGTTATAAATGAGCTGTGAGATCACACCTACTTAATCACTTTTAAAGGCTACTTTTGTATGGATAGCACATTTAGAAATGCAGATGTCCAGACACGACGGTTACCACTTATTAGCAGGTGACTCGTAACTGCCATCAGAGAAAAACATTTTAACATTTTTTACAGTTAGAGCCAAATGAAAGCTATGTTTGAAACCATTATAGTAAAATATTTCTTTTACTTGTCTAGAATAGTGTTTATTAACCTAACTACTATAGGAAACTAAACGATTGCATTACGAAATGAAATTAATGATTAACATGAGAAATCTTTATCGAACGCTAAGTAACGATATCATATCAACCTATCTGTGTATTATGATACAATTGATAACGATATCACTACACCTAACGCAACGAGACCACGTTACAGAAAACGCAAATAAATACCCAGACCTATAGATTACGGATGGTTTGGAAACAGCTCGGATGTCCACTCGTAACAATTGTTTGTTTACGGGCACCTCGGTAACAATTAGTTGAGCAATCGCGATTATTTTCCAGTTCAGTATAACTCAGCAATCGGTATCTGTGTCAACAATCGCTTTGTGTTTTTGTGTAACGGTTGCCTCATTTGCATTTTTCGAGTAAGCGGCCGTCATCATTTTCAGCCATTGTGCCAATTATTCGTTCGGCTAAGAAAACAATTGAGTAATGAACTGTTACAGCGGATAAATCAACGGGCTTACGATTTTCGGCGCGTGAGTCAGGTGTTGTATAATCAGAAAGAGTCCCCGAGCAACCCCTCGACCCTTCGCCGTGGATCCGTTCGGTGGCGGCGCGAACATATCACAGCTTAAGCCATTAGGGCTAACAGCATACAGTCAGTTCGAAAAAAAAAAAAAAAAAGGCGCGAACATTCGTGGCACGTCCTTTGTTGACCGTTTTGTTTTGGAGTGCCATCCGGTTCCTGATGGTAGGGGGGAGGGGGGGGGGACAGGTGAGCGCAGGTATCGTCCGCGTCGGCAGTCAGTCCACCTCACCGCGTCGGGCTGCGCGCGCGCCTCGCCCGCACTTAAATACGATAAAATATGGAAATGGCAAGTCAGTCCGCGACAGGTGCGCGGCCGCGGCGTTCGTGCACGTGTGCTAAGTGAGTGCGCCAGCGCTGCCGCTTTCTCTACTCTAGGCACCGGTAAGTCTAAATTATTTCGGTTGAATTTTTTATATCACTATTGCAATTCCAATGGGCCGGTGTTTTGAGTCGTTGAGTGTTTATGTTCCATCAGCATCGGCTAACTCGCATCTCACAAGGAATATAACAGAACTAACTACTTTGCTATAATCCGCACGGGTTAAGTGAATGCATGCAAAGCCAATGTGTATGAAGCAGGCAAAATCTACGCACCTTATACATGCAGGACCAGCCACCACATGCACCCCAAGGCGCAATTCACCAGCAACAACGAACACAAAAGCAGCATACACACCCACCACCACAATCTCGACGATCGTTTCGCCCCGAAACCGAAGCATCATCAGGAGGATAGGCTTCACGACAAAAATCGTACTGCAATCGTTGTTGCTGGTGAATTGCGCCTTGGGGTGCATGTGGTGGCTGGTCCTGCATGTATAAGGTGCGTAGATTTTGCCTGCTTCATACACATTGGCTTTGCATGCATTCACTTAACCCGTGCGGATTATAGCAAAGTAGTTAGTTCTGTTATATTGCTTGTAATATGGAATTCCGCAAAGTAACGCCTGCTTCTATAAATCATTTAACTCGCATCTGTCGTTCCCTTTTGATGCAGCTGCTGCAATGGTAGTATATTTTTTATTAGTTCGTGATGTGTCTTTTTGTTTGAATGAGCTCGCCCTTCGATAGCTTCTTAGGGTTCTAATACAATTAGCGGAGGTTGTGGGTCGCGGGCTCGTTCACGCGGCAGTGTTTCGCGTATTGCTGTTACTTCGGTAAATATCGGTTCGATAAGGTCCACGTCTCAAGCGTGTACCAACTGTTATCGATTCCACACATGCGTCACTTCAATAGTTATCTTTGGCGGATCTGGGTCATTGTTCTTTTGTATTTCATGTGTTGCGTTTTGATAAAGTTATAAAGATTTTCAGTTTTCTTTAATTTCATTCATGAGAACAGCAATTTTATAGAATCTATTTGAATGTTTTAAATCTGTACTTTAAACTCTTAAAGTAAGGCTAGTTAGTTTCAATGACAGTTGTTATTATAAGGCTAAATTAGCAAAAAATCCAGTTGGCGGCAAAAAATCGTGTCGTGCTGTTTAGCCTCTTAAACAAATTACAATTTGGATTTTTGCCTTGCTTATACGAATTACGTATAGCATGTACTTTATTCAATATCTGGTATATTAATGATTTTTTTTTAATTTTTAAAGGTCACAGTAGTTTTTAATAATGTTTAAAATTTTAGGATTTAGTCTTTTCATGTTTTTTAACGTTTTCAAAAGAACTAGACATAAATTTTCATGATCATATAAGTTTAATAAAATAGGTAGAAAAAACGGTAATAATAATTGTCCTTTTTCTTTTTTTTGGAATTAAATTTTCCTTACAAATTTAATTGTGTGACAAAAAAGTGTTTGCTTTATGTTTTAGCCAATTCTTAACTGTTTAAAAGATGGATCGCTATCATGAAAGTTAATCGATATCAAATCGTGTCGAATCGATTTACGCGGGAGAGAACATCCAGTTAGAACTGTTAATTGATATTATAAAACATCTCTATCGAAACGGCAAAATTCTCGTGTGAATTTGTTAACACGACGGCTGTGCGTTTAGATTTATGAGCGTGTAACAGCTTTGACTTTGTTAATTTGAGCCTTACACTTTTAAACTTGGAGCGTGTTTTTTTTAATACGAAATTAATTGCAGTCAAGTGCATGCCTATTACACAATAAAAAAACGAAAATATTTCGTTTAAGTAGATCTTTTTGTATTAAAAATGCATATATTTCGGAAAATATATAATAATATATAATATGATAATATAAGAATTATCTTCAATGTAATGTGCATTTACACAACACTTGGTATAAGCCTTCTGTTTTCTATCTTCTAGTTAACTCCATACACCATTGCATATTGCAAACTTAAGTGTTAAAAAAATAATAGAGAAATGCAGATTTCACGTTTTCCTTAAGGCGCTGAACAGAGCTGGCGTAAATTCAGATTTCGGCATATAAGCCACGCCCACAATTTCTGCGACGGCGTAGCGACAAACTTAATTTTTTAACACCCATTGTAGGTGTACACTATTTTATCCAAACTTTTTTTGTACAATTTATTTAAAAAACTTATGTCTAATTAATCTTATAAAACTAAGTATGCTGAAACTATAACTAAACACCTAAAAAAGGACATATTATCAACAAGGAATAGTCACAAAAGGCGGCAGCTAGCGACACACGTCCGTATAGCAGCGCGCCTCAGCGATCACTGTCTATATTCATAGATGTAAAAGAGAAGCGAGACGATGACTCGTTTCAGTTTTGCTATTTTCTAAAAAATATTTAATTTGAATGAAATATCTTAATTAATTCAAAATTTAAATCTTACATTCTCTTTATATTATAATGATTTATTAGTCTTATTAATTTTACCAATTTTTGTTGATAAATATTAGAGATATTTACGATCAAAGTAAAAATCAGAGGTCTATTTACCAATTTTTTTTATCGAAAAAAAGTATCGTAATCATGTTTTGAAATCTTACATTCTCTCTGAGATATGATGTATATTAACATATATTTTTCTTTTAATTGTCATCCCTATAGCTTTTGTTAAAAACGTGTTTAAAGTCAGCCTATTTGGCTCTGTTCAGCGCCTTAATGTAAAGCACAGTTTTTCGAAACTAATTTATCGTAAAAATTTTTTTTTCCTCGCTAAATAATAAAAGTTGAAGTAACGCGTTTGAGGTTAACCACGTGGTAAGGTCAATGACCTGACAAATTACAAAATCAATCTGAAAATTACGTATACTAAAGTTGATGTTATTTGCTTACAGAAAAGATATCACGTCATAAACTCACGGTACAATAAAAAAACCGTTAAAACAGATTTAAAAAAAAATCCCTGCGATCTGATTAGACCTCATATGACTATGACTCTTAAGACTGTATTTTCTGATGACAGTGATGATGACAATTACTGATGATGATTTTATGTTCTATTTATCGCATTTACCATCCTTTTGATAACTTTATTTGCCAGTCGTACGCCATACCCAGGATCTCGTGTCTTGTAAAGCGAGTTATTTTTACCATTTGTTAAGAACGTTAATGGAATTTAGGTGGACAATTTCTACCTACTCTTATGATATTAAAGTAGCGCCCTGTTCTACGCCACAAATGGGCAAAGGCCTCTTTACGCGGAGAGAAACATTAAAGCTTACGCCAATGCTGAAACAAAGCCATTTGGAAGCTTACATATATACCAGAAATTTCTGGGACGTGTATTTTATTATATTAATTTCATTTACTGCTACATCATGAATTATAAATTTAAATGAAATATATGAATACAAACTAGTAGTTGCGTACCCGGGATCGAAGTTGCGACCACTATATAGTGTAGTTGGTAGAGCGTTCGGCCAATACACTTTATGCTTTAAGTAAAATATATAATATATAGAAATAACCATTTTTTTTTAAGCAACTAGAAGACCGACCAAGCGTAGCTATGGCTCTGTCTGGTTTCGAATTTCCCTCGAAACAGAACCCGACAGTAATAAAAATGCTCTGATCGCCACCAAACATTGCAAGATCATCAGCTGGGTCATTCTAAAGATTGTCTGAAAATTTCATTACAATTGGTCTAACCGTTTCGCAGTTCATAAAGGATAAACAAACATGCATTTTTTATATAAAATTCTGGTGTTACAATGTTGGTTACCATAATCATACGAGATGGCTTGATTGATTTTTATGCATATTGAAATTTTATATGCATATCCAGTAGGTCCGAGAATCGGCTACTATCTATTTTTCATACCCCTAAGTGATAAGGGTTATCTATCACAAACTTTTCTATTTATTTTTTTGACAATTTTTTTTAATTTTTTTATATTATATAACTTTTGTACACTAAAAATTCTCTAGAAATATGGCGAAACAACGTTTGTCCGATCAGCTAGTTTTCATAAGACTATATTCATGTATATACAACACAATTCCATACAAAAAGCAATCAATAGATTGTCGTAAACAAATGTCTCCAACACCTTGCTCTAATCAAGACGAAATACACCTGCTGTCCCTAAGCCGTATCCCGATATAGTAATAAAGAAAATACCTTACCATATTCCAAATAACTTATGGAGGCCTCATTAAAACCGGCCACTGACGCGTTCCCAGCTTAATTTGGCTTATTCCCTTGAAGACGTCCGTGTTTGTAAAACTCACCTCTGAAACTTAGCATTTCAATCGAGATTCGTTGGGCTACTAGTTTTTACCTAGTGAAGCCAATTACCTCCTCTAGCTTTGTGCTACGAGCTTCGGTGCTGGTTATTAGTGCTGACACCTGATGACAATCATTAGTGGGAAACGATTTTAAATTATACGGGAAAGCATTATTAATGGAGTTTTCAGTTATTCGTATAGTTTAGTTCAGGTCAGATCGTAATTTCTGACCGCATATCTTATTCTTATCTGGGCATAGACCTCCTCTCTCCATATTTTGAAACTCCGTATTCGAATGCGGATTGGTAGGTTACGCATATTCCAGGAATTCTCCAGAGGTTTCCTAACGGTGTTTTCCTTCACTGAAAAGCGTGTGATAAATTGCAAATATTAATATCAATTAGGCACATAAATTTTGAAATAGGAAACTGTTTGCTATGCTTATATAGAGGGAAAGAAGAAATTAAAGTTCCTTATTTAAGTCGAATACACACCACTTATAGAAATCCACGTAATCGTTGTACTAATTTGCTAAAAAAGGGATGTCGTTCTGAGAAACTTTGAAGCTGGTTTTCAGGACACTTTTACATCAGGAAAAAGCAGAGACAATATATTGAAACTTTACCATTTCTTAGAGATAGAGGCTTTTGCAAATTGATAATTGTTATCCTAATAACGATTGGTATATTCATGATAACGTAAGTCTGCGGCTTAAAGGCCCTTTCAAGGCGTAGAGATAATGACAACTTCCCAATGAAGCTAAATAGGCAATGAAATAAAATGACCAATCTAGAGAAAGAAATTGACTTATGTCGTTTTTATATTCAATTAATTCAAATAAGTCTTTCTTCTTCAGTGTTTATTCAAATTGGACTTTACAAGCACTTTTGAATCGTCAAATTAAAATTTAAATGAAGCTACGACTGGTTCGAAAAGATGTTCTAACCGAGAACAACCAGAAACAAACTCGGCGGTCACTCTTTTAAAAAATAAATATAACAATATTGTATTTGTAATTATAAACAAACATAGATTACAATATCGTCGCAATTAAATTCAAAGCTTTATTATCATTAACACAGTCTTCAACGTTATAATAAGCTTTATTAATGAGAGTCTCTTTAAATGATTTTTTGAACTTGTGTAAAGGCAAGTCCAATATAGATTGAGGAATTTTATTATAAAAGAATTATATTATAATTATGTAGTCATCTAAATATCATAAATAAGCCATGCTATCTCAATCTCAATAGATCCGCGATTACAGAAAATATACATAGATTTTCTGTAATATTAAAGGTAGTGTGCACTATGAGCATTCATACCTTATACTATTATATCACACTAACTACAATCTACCATAGCTCTACGATTAGCTTAACATTTTCTCTAATCGAGGATCACACAAATAATGTTATTGTTAGTTTTGTATTATAAAACTCCATAGAGTAGCGCTTATTCTATAAATTATATAAAAGTAACGGCTCTATTACTATTCCACTGCCGAGCATAGGCCTCCTCTCTCCTTTTTTTTCGGAGAGAAGGATTAGAGTTAAGACCTACCACGCTGCTCCAATGCGGGTTGGAAGGTTACACATATCTTTAGAATTATGTAGAGAAATGCAGGTTTCCTCACTATGTTTTCCTTCACTAAAAATTTCACTAATAAATTACAACTATCACTTTATTGCAATTATCACAACTATTACTTTGCGATTTTGTCGTGAAGTCTATCTCCTGATGATGCTTCGGTTGCGGAGCGAAACGATTGTTGAGTTTGTGATAGTGAACGTGTGTAGTGGTTGTGAATTGTGGTGGAAGTGGTGGAGGTTTGTGCATGTTTTTTACAAATCCTGCACGTATTGGGTATGAAAATACGGATAATCAACTATACATTTATCACTATATATATTTTCTATTTTTGCTATTATCAATTAGACACATAAGTTTTATTATAAAAACTCATTGGTGCCTGCCCCGGATTTGAACTCGATACTATCTTGAAATAGGCGCACGGTCTCATCGCTGTGCTATCACAACTCATAAATTATGTAGAATTATATTATATGTTTAATAAAAGAACTCTGCCTTATTTGTCTGGTGAGTAACTGCTTCATTCCGCTACAGACGTCATTACGATTATTTTCTTCGAGTAACGCTTATGATGAGATTTTTGAGGTTTTATACATAATGGTGTGAATAGGTTTCTTTTTTCCTGTTGTCGGACGCGACTGTCACGCTTGAGCGATCGAGCGTTACTTTCGTGTCTTAATTTTTTGCGATGATAAGTATAACTGAGATTTCTAAAATTTATATTTAGATGGGGCATTGTTGAAATTTGAGGTGAATTGTTTCTTTTTATCTTTGAATTTATTTTTTAGTTCAAGTAACAATTTTTTTTGTAGTCCGTGTGGTATCCGGCAGAATAGAATAGACCACCCTCCGTTCTTACCGAGGTGTCGCAAGAGGCGACTATAAGGTATGTGCCGAGTGGCATCCGACTGCATAGAATAGACCACCCTCATTTCTTACCGAGGTGTCGTATAAGGCGACTAAGGTAAGTTGACGTCAGGCAGGCGGCCGGTCGTGAAATACGTAGCTAAATCATGTGACAACATGTTTGTAACATGTTTCTTATCCCACTTTGAGTGGGATAAGTGCAGGAGAATGATGATGAACACTTTTCTTGTATTTTTTTTCAGATTATCGCTGTAGATTAAGATAAATAGATGATGTAAATAAAATTGCCAAATAAAAATAAGCCTATTCATAATCATTGAATACTATTGTTTTTTTAATAACGCACAATCCATATTGCGACACATTACACCGTTATTCCATATGAATCAGAATATCTTTGTCCTGAATATTTTAAAGAGGTACTTATTAGTCAATAATAAGTACTTAGTCAGAAGTTAATAATAAGTTCTTATCATTATTCTCCTGCCATGATCTTAGTCTAAATGGGATTGGCAGAACATGTTTTAAACATGTTGTTAGATGATTTGGTTAGTAATTTTACGACCAGCGCCTGCCTGATGTCATCTTATAGTACGCAGCAATAAATAATGCACATCGAGGCTTACGGAGAGAAATCGGCTAGATTCTGCTTCATAGAGCGTTGTCTCTGTCGCACAGACTGACGAACCCTTTGAAACGTCACATACTAACTGAGTGACAGTGACAGCGCTCTGCGAAACCGAAATAGCCGGCTGTTTCGTTCTAAACATCGATGTGCATTATTTAATGCCGGGTACTATACCTTACCTTCCGTCGGTGAAGGAAAACATCGTGAGGAAACCTGCATATGTCTAAAGATTTCTGGAGATATATGTAACCCACCAATGCGCATTGGAGCAGCGTGGTAGGTCTCAGCTTTCTTTCTCCAGAAACGGAGAGAGGAGGCCTATTCCCAGTAGTGGGATTGTAATAGGCTGCTACTTTACTTTTTTTTTTACTATATCTTAGTCGCCTTTTACGACACTTCGATAAGAAATGAGGGTGATCTATTCTATTCAGCCGGATACCACACGGTGATATAAGCAGTACTCTGCATAATTTTTTAGTTTGAAAGAAACTCGGTTGAATATAGAAACATAAAAATTTTTATTAATAAAAAAAGTTTCGCATTTAATATTCTATCAATATTTTTTTAACGGTTTTACCAGGCTCTTTTCGAGCCTATCCGGTTTTTAGTCGCGTGCTTTTTATGCAGTATTGTCGCGCTACCCAGAAATCAATCGGGAAAACCCAATATTTACAATGCGTATTGTCACCGATAACAATTACAAATACCGTTCACTGGTTTCGAAGAAATATCTCCTTCTTTTCGATCGTTAAAAACAGTTTTTCTAAACGCTGTTAAAAATTGATACCTAAGTAAAAACGAAATTATATAGCCATCGCACAATGAAACATCAGATCGAGCTGTTCTATCTTTTTTGTCTCAAACAACTGGCCGTTAGATTGCATCTGCAAAAGTTAAAAAAAAAAGAAAAAATATTAAAAAATGGAACAGTTGAAGTCGGTTTAATAGAGACCGCCAATCGACAGCACGTCGTATCGGTCGAGACGAGATTTCTAATCGACGTGCGTCACGCGCCGCGTCCCCCGGCCGGAACGAATCGGCCGGAGATAAGGATCGGCTATGGACATTGGACAACACTGGTTCTTTAGGGCTGAGCATTTTTAATGTTTAAACACGTTTATCGTGTCATTTAAGTTGACCGTTCATTTTACTAATATGTGAGTACACACTTAACCCTTTATAAGGCCGAGGTTACTAGGAAAGCTACGGAAATAAAATTAGAATGTTAGTTGATTTTTTTATTTTAATTTTAAGACTTTTCTAAAAATGAAAATCGTTGGGATATCAGTGCAAAATATGGTGGCAGCATATATACATCACTCACCTTAGATTTGCCGACGACATAGTCGTTATGGCAGAGTCTCTGGAGGACCTTAACACAATGCTCGACGACCTCAGCAGAGTATCTCAACAGGTGGGCCTCAAAATGAACATGAGTAAGACGAAAATTATGTCAAACTCGCATGTTCCGCTCCACCCAGTCATCGTTGAGAACTCTGCACTCGAAATTGTAGACGAATATATATACCTGGGACATACAGTCCAGCTAGGTAGGTCCAATTTTGAGAAAGAGGTTAGTCGCCGAATCCAACTCGGATGGGCAGCGTTCGGGAAGCTACGCGAGATCTTTTCGTCCAAGATACCTCAGTGCCTGAAGACCAAGGTTTTCGAACAGTGCGTGTTGCCAGTGCTAACCTATGGATCCGAAACATGGTCGCTGACTATGGGCCTCATAAGAAAGCTCAGAGTCACTCAACGGGCGATGGAGCGAGCTATGCTCGGGGTTTCTCTACGTGATCAAATCAGAAATGAGGAGATCCGTAGAAGAACTAGAGTCACCGACATAGCTCAGCGTGTCGCGAAGCTGAAGTGGCGATGGGCGGGGCACATAGTGCGGAGAACCGATGGACGTTGGGGTCTCAAGGTGTTGGAATGGCGACCCCACACCGGAAAGCGCAGCGTCGGCAGACCCCCAACGAGGTGGACAGACGACCACAAAAAGGTCGCGGGGAGCCGCTGGATCCAAGCGGCGCAAGATCGTATGGTGTGGAGATCCCGTGAAGAGACCTATGTCCAGCAGTGGACGTCCATCGGTTGACGAAGAAGAAGAAGAAGATATATGCCACTGCCCATACAATATAAACATTTTTATTTGGTGGCATCTATTCTACCTCTACCTTAAAAAGGGTTAAGACATTCTTATACAAAATGGCATTTTCAAATTAGAAAATACAATTATCCCTATATAACCCCGACTTCGCTATTTCATAATATGATTACGGCGTAGAATTCCTACTTACTGTTGTTAGTCTTTTTTTTTAATTTTCTTCCTGTATTTCTTAACATTTATCATTGGTACTTATGGTAATAAATATTATAAGTACGATTATGGATTGCACATTTTGGAATACGAATAATAGAATTGGCATCATACCCCGGAGCATTGATATATAATATTTTTAGTTGAAAAAAAAGACAAACACTAAAAACAAGTGAAACCAAATCCCACGCCAATAAATTGTAGCAATAAATACTTTATGTGTAATTCATGTTCAATTTAAATCTATGTAACTATAGAATAATAAAAATTTTCTTGGCCCGGAAAATTTATGTAGAATTCTTGGAGACAACCCTACATGCAGTTCAAAATAGCTCACCACCAAATCCAGAACGCTTTCGACACCATGGCCAAAAATTTTATGCAATTCTCGGAAAATATTCTCAACAAATGTTCCAAGAATTTAGAAAAATTCTTAGGCTTTTTTTCTAGAATTCGTTTTATAGTATGTATATTGATAAAGATACTATTTCCTATCAAAGACTTCGTCTACATTGATTTCGGTACTAGAATAAAAAATGTTGTATCTGTCTACGTAAAAGACAATCTGTGCCAAATCTTATTGCTGTTTCGAGATCATAGAATTATTATACTTATAGTAGGGAAGCTAGCCTAAATGTGCCATCCTACTTATTAATATTAAATATATAAATGCGACAGTACGTGAGTGTCTTCTTTTTCTCCTTGTTCAACCGATTGACGTCCACTGCTGGACATAGGCCATTCCAACACCTTAGGACCCCAACGCCCATCGGTTCTACGTACTATGTGCCCCGCCCATTGCCACTTCAGCTTCGCGACACGATGAGCTATGTCGGTAACTCTGGTTCTTCTACGGATCTCCTCATTCCTGATTTAATCACGTAGAGATACACCAAGCATAGCTCGCTCCGTATTTCGCTGAGTGACTCTGAGCTTTCTTATGAGGCCCATAGTCAGCGACCACGTGAGTGTGGTACATCCATACTCACGCACTGTGTTTGATATTGTTTCAAGGCGAATTCGCTGAACCAATATCGATGAGATTTAGTACATTTATTTCCTATACACCGGGGTAACATAGAAATCTTGGTAATTCTACAGGAATGGAATTGTAAAGCGCCATCTACTATTAACCTATCAAAGCTTTTTTCATTCACGATGTGTCGAAGGTCAAGTCAAATCTGTAGTAATTTATATGGCAAAACAAACTTAGCCGGGTCAACTAGGATTACAATAAAGAGAAAGCAAATGACGGTTATCTATCTGTCTTTCTTTTTATATGTGTGACTAGACAAAGATTTAGTATACGTGTTTCATCTTACCTCTCATTATTTATTGTGTTATTATTAATTACAGGTCTGATTTCGACTCACCTACTGTAGTATAATCTTATTTCACTTCCTACTATCTTACTAATATTATAAATTCGAAAGTTTGTGAGTATGGATGGATGTTTGTTACTCTTTCACGAAAAAACTATTAAACGGATTTGGATGAAACTTTACAGTTATATAGGTAATACATCGGAATAACATATAGGCTACAATTTGTAATGATTTTATGTAACATAACGATACATGTCAGTAAAGTCGGAAAAAATCTGGCCTCTGAGAGCTATCTCGGCGTACGCTGCCTAAACTATTGAAGTTACACAAAGATGATATACCGTAGTATTGTTTGTCTTGAATAGTTTTAAATAAAAGCGACGCGCGACAGCACCTTACATGTGCAAGCTACTATGACCAAAATTGTGAATCATAAATTTAATTTAATAAGTTACTGTGGCAAACCAAATTCCATGCGAGCGAAGCCGCGGGCAAAGACTAGTTACTCTATATATATAAAAATATATATAGTAAAGTGTATAATTTTTCATTTATTATAAGAGTATGTTTATCTTGATATTGTATTACAGACAATATGTAGGCTCATAAAAACCTCCGCGGCCACTATAAACAAATACAGACAAAAAATAATGCCTTTTACATTGTCCCTTCCGATGACAAGAGTACCTGACAAGATATGCTTAATGGATCATGCCGACAATAGTTAGTTATTTTTTTAATTAGATAAAAAGATTCAAGTAAAATAATTGCCACAAACCACATTACTGGTGACTCATTAGTTTTGGTTTAATGAACAGCGACATGTATTTGAATAATAGAATATTTTACAAGCCGAAGGCGGTATCTACGGTTACAAAGTGTGACTCAAATTTGAAATATACAAAAGTGTCCAGTAACTGTAGTGTAGTGTGGGTGTAGTAGCGGCTAGTGTAGTAGGTAGTGTTATAAGTAAAATGGATGCAGAATTTCTTCCACTTAAAGTTTAAATCTATACTTATTATAAAACAAAGCCCCAAAAATCTGTTTGACTGTATGTAATCGATTTTCTCAAAATCTACTGAACAGATTTTTGTACGGTTTTCACCAAAAGAGAAGAAAGAAAAGAAGTGCAATACTTCCGGATGGTTTAGGTAAATAGTACATATCGGTATTATGTAAATTGTGTTGAATAGATCGCGTAGTTGTTAAAAAACTTGCTTGCTAACGTTATTCGCGTGCGCTGCGTAAACCAGCAGAGATACGCTAAAGTAATGTAGAAGAGAATTGTAGATCTATAAAAATACAACAAAAAAGTCCGCGATAGCATGTCTCTATCTCTTACGGTTGATTTACAATACCTATTTTTATATATAAAATTCCAGCCGCAGGCACAGCTAGTATCTATATAAAATATGTATGAACTTTAAACATCTGACTCAATTAGCAAGTGCTAAGTGCTTTACTTAGAGAAAATTGATTTTTATTCAATTATAATACGAGTATGTTTGAGATTACTAAAAGAATATGATTTACTTCGAATAATCCACATTAATAATTAAATTTAAATGTGGCTGGACATGTGACTAGAGAGAGGCCTAAAAAGAGATGGTTGGATTGTGTGAAGTATGACATGCATATAAAAGGTCTAGAGTTGAAGAATGATAGGAGAGAATTGAAGAGAAAAACATGTTGTGCCGACCCCACTTAGAGTAGGATAAGGGCAGGAGAAGGATGATGATTTACTTTTATTAGATCATCAACTGTCAAAATTCATAAATGATTATTCCCTCATTAGTCAATCGCCTTATTTGTTATTGTTTTGCACCGCAGGCAAGCGAGGTTAATAATAAGGGAAAGAAACTAAAGCGAAACTTTCAACTTTACCCGCACGTAAAATGATTTAACTTGATTTTCATTTGATTTAAGTTATACATATCTAACGTATCCGCCGTGTGGTATCCGGTAGAATAGACCACCCTCATTTCTTACCGAGGTGTCGTAAAAGGCGACTAAGGTAAGTTGACGTCAGGGCGGTCGTAAAAGGCCAAACCATTTGACAACATGTTTGTAACATGTTGTGCCGACCCCGCTTAGACTGGTATAAGGGTAGGAGGTTGATGATGATGACATATTTAATGTATATAATATACTTAAACGAGTATGTATATCATTACGCGATTATCACATTATCAAATACTATCTGTATTTGATAAAACATAACGCGATTTTGATTTTTAATTTATAACATTAAAGTTGATTCACAACGGATATGGTTTTCTATGTTTGGGATAAAAAATGGGTCGACTGCTGGATTATAAAGATGTATGACAGTATTTGTGTGGTAGTCCGTCCGTCAAAGTTACTTAAGTATTTGTGTTATAGGTGACAGAGAACTGTTATATAAATACATATATGATTTTAAACAGAAACATAACCCGTACTCGACGGACCAACAAATTCTTTATTATAAAATGTTGGATCTCGTCGGGATTCGAACCCGCTACCTCCGGCACTGAAAGTAGGATCACTGTAATGAGCGCCAACGGTCTATATGTTGTTAATATGTGATGAGCCTTATTTGAGTTTCTACCTTTTGACAGACCAATTGACAGCCTTATCAGGCTCTACCAATCAAAATTATATTCCTCCTAAATGCTACCGATTGATCTAATTATTAAATAAAAATATATGGGACACTTACGCTCACGATCGTCCATCCCTATAGTAAGTAAATTAATACCTGTTAAGGGTGACGGACAACTAGTAAATATACTACATATAAAAATTTTAAATACATGCTTAGATACATCTATACAAGTATTAAGTTACTTACTTTGGGGATGAACGACCGTGCGTGTAAATGTCCCATATATTTATTTATTTATTTTTATACACCCAGGCTCAAAGAACTAACAAATTGTTTATAAAAAGTTTTGGTCCTCGGTGGGAATTGAACCCGCGACGCGCGGAGCTACAGGCAGGGTCACTACTCACTGCGCCAAGGGGCGCAGTCAAAAAATTACAAACACAAATGCAAAAAATACACACATAGAAGTAGCGTTTTCGCCGCGTTAGCCAGGTTCTACTTCTATTATCGACAAAATATTTTTTATTGCTGAGAATGAAAATTAACGCTAGAAGGAGCTAAATTTGAAATTTATTTTTCAAAATAAGCTAATAACAGCAGCCCTACCGTACATTACAATAAACACAAAAAGCTATCATGTCCCGCGACAAATGGACCGAGAGCGATGACTTGACGATCTTCTCTTTGTTCCCAGCTGCCGGGAGCGGTACGGAAAACTCGATTACCCTACTTCGTTTAAACATCGATATTAAATCGATGTCTCGATATAATAGAACTTTTTTGTCTTGGAAGCTAGGCCGCATATTTCAGTCTATTGAATCCAACAGTCTCATACTGTTATAAAAAACGGGAGCTGTTTAGCCTTTAAAAAAAGTAAACTAACGCCTGCTATCCCAATGCTGGGCATAGCCTTCCTCTATCCGTTTTTAAAGAGAAGGACTATTCCGAAGTCGGATGGGGCGATATTGTGTTATAATCATTTCATCATCATCCTCTTGTCCTTATCCCACATTAAGTGTGGTCGGCACAACATGTTACAAACATGCTGTCACATGATTTGGCTGCGTATTTTACGACTGACGTCAAATTATCTTAGTCGTATGTTACAACCCCTCGGTAAGAAAGAGGGTGGCCTATTCTACTCGACTGGATACCACACGGCGGGTCAACTTATCTTAGTCACCTTTGCCTCTTGCGACCCCTCGGTAAGAAATGAGGGTGGTCTAATCTACTCAACCGGATACCACACGGCGGGTCAACTTAACTTCGTCGCCTTTTACATCTCGGTAAGAAATGCGGGTGGTCTATTCTACTCAGCCGGATAACACACGGCATGCAGTTATTATACTATAGGGAGCCTAAACTGTGCCATATTACGATAAAGAGAAAGTAAATGAGGGTGATCTATCTGTCTCTATATTTATTTGTAATTAAAAATACATGAAGTACGAGTTTCATCTTCCCTCTCATTATTTATCCCCCATTTATCTATTATGTATCCGGCGAGGATGTTACACTTCAGCGCTGGATATGAACTCTTCTTTATTAAGACGATACACTAATAGTTAAACTAAAACAATAATGACACTATACTTATATATATACCACTACACTATCACTTACAGGTCGGACTATGACTCCCTACTCTAGTATTAATAGCTCTATGGGTATAATATGATTTATTATTGATCATACTCGGTCATAACGATACGTGCAACGGCACATACATAAAACGCCAACGTGACTAACCACGTGGTAATAAAATATCTCATACGAAAAATTCTACATTAATTAGCATGAAATTAAATTTAATACAAATTATTACCATATTCGGTTATTAATTTGTAACACCTCAAAATCCGTGTGTTCTCTTTTCTTTTAAAATATGACGAATCTAGATTGTTCTCTAATGCTGGAGCATGAAATTGTGTGCACGAGGCGTATCGGTAATTTGCGTCAGTTTTTTTTATCACAGTCACGACAGGCCGGATTCTTCGTGGCGCGGCCAATCGCCGTCTAGAGACGGTGTAATTGGGAGAAACTACGGCCACCACAAATGTTCGAGATTTAACAGTCAACCATTTGAAATAGAGCTCTGAAAAGACATCTCTCTTAGGTGCCCGCAACGTCCCGTTAACGGTCGGGACGAGTTCAGAAGTTCTCCCTAAAATTGTTAGTAATATAATGATACTCCGCTTTGTACGGCTATACAGGGTCTAACTGTTTCGGCCCTTTTGTCCGGTGGTGATTGTTTGAGCGATGGGTTATCATTTCCACTCTGGATATTGTTTGGGCCACTTTCGCAGGCAACAATACCTGATTTTTTAGTAATGAAACGTTTCAAAAACTGACTTATTTGCGAGCAGATATACTGTTTTGCGTTAAGTTTGTTGACTTAAATATTTAATTTAATAAAATTAATTTTACTATAATCCTTGATAAATTAAATAGAAAACATATATAATTCTTAACGTAGAAGACTATCCGTTTTTTCATACCTGCTACATGCAGAATTCGTTAAAACACACGCACAAACCTCCATTACCGCCACCACAATACACAAGCACTACATACGTTCACACAAACTCAAGAGTAAGGTGTATTTGCACAGAAGATATCAAATCTAAAGTGACTTGATATCTTCTGTACTCTATTAAATGTAGAGTGTACTATCCGTTCTCATACCTGATACATACAGAATTCAAAAAAACTCATACACAACCCACAACCAATAACACACGAACGACGGCTTTGCCATTTTTTCGTGGAGTCTATCTCCTGATGATGCTTCGATTGCGGGGCGAAACGATTGTTGAGTGAACGTTGTGATAGTGAACGTGTATAGTGCTTGTGTATTGTAGTAGCGGTGGTGGAGGATTATGCATGTGTTTTTCGAATCCTGCATGTATCGGGTATGAAATTCCCCATTCTACATTTAGCATTATATATATTTCCTATTTACTTTATCGCTGATTATGGCAAAATAATATTATTACTTTTGTCTTAAGCATTTATTTACAAAGCTGTTCTTTGTGCAAAAATGGACGAAGAACAGCTTGCTCCCACTCTTTCTTCTTAAGCTGTTTTAGAACATCATTTTACTTCGAAAAAAAGTTGAGGTTTGGTAGTTAAAGTTAAAAAGTTTGCCTTTGAGAAACGAAGAACTAGTAAACAATACATCCTAATGGAAAATTGTTATATATACTTATAAACTGTAATCTATTATATCAGTATTGCTTAAACTGATTGCTGTGAAATAAAGTGGGTAACATGGGCAGAGTAATTGCCAAGGATTTATATGTGAGTGCGTTCAACGCTGTTGTACAGCCTTTCTAATCACGGGAACAATAAAATGCCCGCGATGTGCTGTATAGGCACTACAACGGATTGTATCGCTGAAACGCCTACGGTGCTTCGGCTTGGTTAACCAGAGCAATTGCCTCTAATGTTAAATGTATCTTGCAGCATAGAAATATACGAGCGTACTATACTTACATACCTACATACATGTTTTAACGTTTATACTTAAACTAGCTTTGCAAGCGGCTTCGCCCGCGTGGAAACCTACGTGTCACAATTTTTTTTAGAATTCAAATTTTAAACATAAAAATAATTATTGTGAGTTCACCGTAAGAGATAGAGACATGCTATCGCGCACTTTTTTGTAGTAGTTTTATAGATCTATAATTCTCTATTACATTACTTTAGCGTATCTCTGCTGGTTTACGTAGCGCACGCCACTAAAGCTTCCAGCAAGCATGTTTTTTAACAAGTGCGCGATCTCTTCAACACAATTTACATAATACCGATATGTGCTATTTACTTAAACCATCCGGAAGTATTTCATTATCCGTTCATTAGATTTTGAGAAAATCGATTACATACAGACAGCTTTTTGGGACTTTGTTTTATAATAAGTATAGATGTGGATTCTACGATGGGAGGTTTCTATAGTATTAAATTTACCGACGTAATCCAAACCCATGTTAAATATTAAAAGTTTTCTATCTTAATTCAAAATATTTGACCGACCTATCTATTACCGCAAATGGTAGTGAACCTGTCTTTAGTACAGCGGGTAGCGTGGGTCGCGGGTTCAATTCCTGCCGAAGGAAAACATTTTTTTTAAATAATTATTTTAATATATAATAATTTGTTGGTTCTTAGGGCCTAGGTTAAATCCTAAATTATATACGTAGTAATATAGATGATATTTATTTAGTTGCAATATTTATAATTAGTACGGTAGAATTCCCTTACTATCCATTTCTATCCAGACTCCAAAGATTTGCAAAATTTAAAACAAAATGGTGAATAGGCACTATATGCATCGGCATCTACGCATGACATGCTAGAGGAGTTAACTTTAATAAGAATTATTAAACTTAGCATATGTACTTAGCAAGTAAGAATTTAAGTTATTAGTGTAAGCAATTTGTTAGTAAACCTACCTAAATAAATAAATATCATAGTAGTACCTAAAAGTAGTACCTGTATAAATAAATAAATAAATACATTGGCAAGCACTGTCCATTTTAGGCGTGATTCGCTTTCCATATGAAATCGTAGCCAGACGTTAGCATTATCCTACTGAAAAAATTGAATTATTTGATTTATCATGTACAACCATTGTAATGTTTAGTAGACAAATGGTAAAAAGATAGAATGCGATGGCAACATTAGTGAACACTTCTATATAAAGAGGTACGATAAAATCGTAATAATCCCCTTTTGGGACTAAATCACTGCTTTCGATGCAGCGAAGACTTTTAATGCTGTTATAGTCATGTCAATATTTTGAGTTGCTGTCCTTCTTCATATATTTATTTGCACTGATGATGTTTCTTTGATCGATAAAAAATAGACACTCTACACACCACATTTCGCATTTTGCCTTTCCCACCTTGTAATGTTGAGGCATTTAAAGATACCAGCAAAGAATTTATCATCATTCTCCTCCTGCCCTTATCCCACTCTAAGCGGGGTCATCACAACATGCTATAAACATGTTAGATATTTTATCGCCGCCTGCCTGACGTCAACTTACCTTAGTCGCCTTCTACGACAACTCGGTAAGATATGAGGGGGATCTATTCTATTCAGTCGGATACCACACGGCGGGTCGACTTACCTTAGGCGCCTTTTACGACACCTCGGTAAGATATGAGGGTGATCTATTCTATTCAGTCGGATACCACACGGCGAGTCGACTTACCTTAGGTGCTTTTTACGACACCTCGGTAAGATATGAGGGTGATCTATTCTATTCAGTCGGATACGACACGGCGGATCGACTTACCTTAGGCGCCTTTTACGACACCTCGGTAAGATATGAGGGTGACCAACAAAGAAATCAATAAAAAAAATACTGCTAAAGCCTAGATTACAAAGGTAGATGTAGTTCATAATTCTGTCGTAATTGCTAATTTTATAGGAGCAAGTTGTACTGTGTGGGCTGAGGACCCACCGCGCTGGTTTAGCTAATGGCATGCGATGCCATCTCATTCTAATTAGGACCCTGGTTATTACTATCAGAGTCCGTGTTATAACCGTGCTGTATTGCGGCAATATAATTTAAGGTTAATTTCGAAAATATGTCGGATTAAATACATAGATAGGAAAAATACAAATACCAACGAATTTCAGACTTTATTATTGAATAAAATTGTTAAGAGCTACAAAATAATTTATGTAACAATTAGGATATAATTTCCATGTCGTTTCTACCATCAGTTGGGAATCTTTTATAAACTACTGCTGATAGCCAAGCGGTGAGACCGTGCGATTCTTTCGACGTGGTCACGGGTTCAAAATCCGGACAGGCACCAATGAGTTTTTCTATTAAAACTTATCTGTCTAATTGATAATTGTAATTTATCACACGCTTTTCGCTGAAGGAAACCTGCATATCGATAGAGAATTCTGGGGATATGTGTAACCTACCAATCCGCATTGGAGCAGCGTGGTAGGTCTCAGCTGCAACCCTTCTTTCCAGTAACGGAGAGAGGAGGCCCTGCAGTGCAGGGACTTTAATGGGCCGTTACTATAAACTACTAACAAATTCAAAATATTTTTTTTCAAGTAAATTATTCTCAGTTCTTTTGAATCGTCAAATCATTCAAAGAAGCTACCACAGAGTCGACAGTTTGTTTCTACGGAGAAGAATCGGCATGAAACTCGACGGATAATATTTTTCTTAATAGCAATATCTTTATATTTTTTTAAGCAAGAGAAACATGGATATTGTATAAATTAGGTCTTTATATGTAATTTTTTTTAACTGTTTTAAGTTCGCTTCATATATGGATGTATGGTCTTTGGTCTTTGCCTACCCCAAAGTTACGAGTTAAAAAAAACGTAACAATAATTTAAATAAAAAATCTTAAAAATAATTTAACTGTTTATATTTATACGATATGTAATTATACAATTGTCACTTCAAATTTTTTTTATATCATTATCATATCAGTTTATAGCTTAGGGCTTAAACACGTATGCTCCATTGATAAAACACTAAGAGCTATGTCTGCCTTAATTTAATTTTGATTTATACTAATCTCATAGGAAGTGTAACTTCCTACGGAAAGCCATTAATAAAGTCACTTAGCAATGACCGACAATAACTTCCTTTTCGACAAAATCTTAAAATCTTGTACCTGATACTTAAGCTCGTTTTATTGGCATTATATTATGGAAATTACTATAAGAGGGAACGAAAACTTTCTATCAGTGAAAGGTGCAGATACTATATATTTAAAAACCATAGTCTTCGGGGCAAATAGCCGTGTGGTATACGGCAGAATAGAATAGACCACCCTCCTTTCTTACCGAGGTGTCGTAAGAGGCGACTAAGGTAAATGCCGTGTGGTATGCGGCTGCATAGAATAGACCACCCTCATTTCTTACCGAGGTGTCGCAAAAGGCGACTAAGGTAAGAAGACCTCAGGCTCCGGTCGTAAAATACGTAGCCAAATCATGTGACCCGACCCCGGGTGTGAGCCGACCCCACTTAGTGTGGGATAAGGGCAGGAGAATGATTAGGGGTTGTCTGTAAGAGATCACTTTGGTGATAAGACCGCCCTTGCACTTCTGTTTGTTCTTATTTCTCTTGTGTTTATTTTCTGTTTACTTGGTGTGCAATAAAGAATTATTATTATTATTAATGATGTTGAGTCTCCGAGGGAAAATGAAGGGGAGTTATAGGCAGGCCTGTAAGTGCGAGTGTTGCAACAAATAATGAGAGGGAATATGAAACTTATATATTTATCTCTGTCTGATCAAACACAAAGAAGATAGAGAGAGATAATAAGTCACATTTCTCTTTTTATTGTCAATCGACGCATTTTAGGCGGTTCCCCTACCTTAGAATAATAACTTTATGGAAACGAAACGGCTGCGCAATGTATAGAATGCTAACGTATTTGATATACTGATAGGTTCTGTAATGAACAAAAATAAAAAAAAAAACATTCTGTAATATTATTATACAATAGTACAATACAATGACACTCATAAAATAAAATGGGGTGCTTTCTCCCATCTTTTTCTTATATATCGCTCATGGGCTGCGATAGCGGAACATCTCAAAAAACACGTGACAGCGAAATCATGTGACAGCATGTTTGTAACATGTTGTGCCGACCCCACTTAGAGTGGGATAAGGGCAGGAGGAAGATGATGATGATATCGTTACTAATTTATCTTTGCATATTTTAGACATCTGTAACTGAACTAGGTTTTCCTGTATTTCGGGATACAACGCTCTTAAAGCATTTTCCTTAGCATGAAAATTTTAAAGTTAGTTTAAGTTAAAGTAAAGTTTTCACTTTAAACCCATTTATCTCAAAATCTTTTTTTTAAAGCGGTTTATGAGCGGTTTTTATGAAAACTAATATTTTTCGTTATTTTTCACTGTTTAGTTCTTAAAGTGAACCTAGTAAGGTTTTAATCAGACATTCTAACGATATATATGAAGATTTAATCAGCCCGAAACTTACATTTATAGTGTGGTCAAAAGTAAACTCTACTTATATTGTACTAGCTGACCCGGCGAACTTCGTAAAATAGATACCAAATAAGACTTAAAGTAAACATAAAATGTAATGTAATGTAAATGTAATAGATATGTGTAAATAAGAATTAGATAAGAAACCCCTAGTATAAGAAAGGAATAGGAAAATAAAAATAAGTGTACAACAGTTATTTCCCTGTAAGACTAAGAATTATATAGTTAGCTATAGGCGGGAGTCCCACCTGCAAGTATGAAAGAGACGAAAGTTAGAAAGAATTAGTATGCTTTATGAATGGATGAATAAATGCGAGAACTGGTATGAAAGAGTAATAAAGCAAACAGGCTCCGATCAAGTTGGAGGAGATAGATAAAAAAAATAGTCAATGGTGTGTTACCTTATAACTGAACTAATGTAGGCTTTGATAAACGTAATACAATGAGACAAAATAAATTTCTGAACGCACGTGTAAATGTTAATCATTTGTCATTATTTCTGTATGCACGCATAGATATTTGAGGAACTTCTATGTATCTGCTTAATGCACATTTCAATACAAAATACAGATAATAGTTTATTCACCCTATTTAAAAAGTTTACACAAAATATAATACATTTCTGAACGCATGCATAAATGTCAATCATTACTTACAGTATTTGACAGGATGGCCAACAAATGTTTGACAGGTACGAAACGAATGAACATTTAGGAAAAATGATTCTTCTTTCATAATGTGTTAGTCAATTTTTCATCGTTTTTAAGATGTATTCTGCTATTCGGGGCGGAGACAAATCCAACGAATCAAAAACCATGAAAATAGGTCCAGCAGATCTCGAGTTATAAGTGTTGTGACAAACCCGACTTTGTTTTATATATATAGATATACTTATATACTCAGTAATATGAAGTTGGGTGTTCAAATTTAACTACAGATAGGTGATTACTCATACCAGTAAGCTAAAATGTATAACGTGGGATTGATTCACGTGTTATATTTGAATATTGTCTTCTCCCTCTACAATAGGCCGGAGAATGAGACAAGTAAAAACCATATCTAAATTACCATGTACTAAATAATTTGTTTCAATTCACCTGCGTTTTTCAAAGCGATGAATCAGCGTTACACGACCGTGTTGAATAGGCAGGGACAGCGGGTCAGTTTTGAAGCACACGAGGTATTTTCACATCGGTCGGGTGTTGCGGTCAGCCTTGGCTACGGCCGGACGGAACTTGGGTCTCACGCTGTTATACAATACTTCATGAGTCGAAACAGGTTTCGTTTTACCTAATGCACATTAAAAGTTTATAGGAAGCGGCCCGTTCTACGTTATGGGGCATCCTAGATTGTAATATTTTATTAAGCCCCCGTCTAGCCAATTCTTGCTCGGTTGCAGAATATATGGTAATTGGATTTGTTGCGAAGGGACCTCGAATGTAAATTTATAAAACTGGCTTAATTATATTTTTGTTTCGAACTGACAATTCGTTTTAAAGACAAGAGGGCTAGTGCAGAAACGTCGTCGAGGGTGTAAAAACTGGTTGCAAAAACTTACTAGTGTTGGCAATTGTCAACATAAGGGAATGGATAATTCACTTTTGACTACTAATTGACTGGCCCGTTGGCGCTGTCGGTAGTAACCCTGACTTCAGCTCCGCGGGTCGCGGGTTCGATTCCCGACGAGGGCCAACATTTTTCTATAAACGAATTGTTGGTTCTTCGAGTCTGGGTGTGTATTTGTATTTAAGTATGTTTTTAAACTTGTATATGTAGTATATCTACCAGTTGTCCGTCACCCATAACACAAGTATTAAGTTACTTACTTTGGGGACGGACGACCGTGTGTGTAGATGTCCCATATATTTATTTATTTATTTATTTATTTACTTTATAGGCAGAAGGGCAGGTGAATAAGCAACATCGAGGGTGTAATTTGCTAAAACTTGGTCGTAAAAACTTCTACTAGTGTCGAGAATTGTCAACATCAGGGTGTTGTGAAGCTGGACAGCAGTTTAGGGTGAGGTGATGTGAAATCCGAATGGTATGACTGCGTCTCATTACTCTGTCAGAAGTATGGCAAGAAGCCACCATGAATCGATGTGAGAAAATAAAAACCTCGTCTTTGCCGGCGAAGGCGCTGTTTTTTCTATATTTGAGAATGCAATTTAATCCTTACGGTTAAATATTTAACAAGTCAAAAAAAGCATTACAAAAATTTTATGTCCCTACTATTAACCTTCGAGGAGTTCTCTCGTCTAGAGCCAATCGTAGCAACAGCATCAGGCAGCTCATCATAACATGCATTTTCATCGGGACTGGACCAGTTCAAAATTTCATCTTAATCGGACACCGGGAAGTGGGTCAAAGTTAGCTTTCAAGATTCCACCTTCACATTTAGTACCCGGCAATAAATAATGCACATCGAGAACTTAGAACGAAACAGACGGCCAATTCGGTTTCGTAGAGCGCTGTCACTGTCACACACGGGTTCTAGTTTCATTAGTCTGTGCGACAGAGACAATGCTCTATGAAGCAGAATCTAGCAGATTTCTCTCTCTGAGCATCGATGTGCATTATTTATTGCCGGGTACTATACATACATACATTAAATAAAAGCTTTTAAAAATACAAAAGTAATAATAAAATTATTTTGCTATAATCCGCGAAACAGTAAATAGAAAATATATATAGTGTTAAATGTATAGTGGACTATCCGCATTTTCATACCCGATACGTGCAGGATTAAAGAAAAAACAAATGCACAAACCTCCACCACTTCCACCACGATACACGAGCACTACACACGTTCACTATCACAAACTCAACAATCGACAAAAGCGAAGCATTATCCAAACAAGCATTGTTATATAGTACTTGGTTCATCCCCACTCTTTATTTTACCTCTGAACACGTGCAACAAGCTTGAACTAGAGACATTTATCTGCTCGCTTTTAAAAATGGTAGCAATATTTTTACTACTGCCGTTATGACGTAAGGATGTTCTTCTATATCTATACAATATTTTTGTCATCTGGTCACAACCGATAAACATGGGAATTTTTAAGAGATTTCTAGAAAGCACTATCATATGCTGTATGTATTCATTATGTCACTAAATCATACACGGCAATTTGAATAAAATCTTTAAAAAAAATCCTTATTAACACTTGATGCATTTTACTTAATCAATTTTCATTCGATAAAATATATATCCCGTTAGAAATTGCAGGCGAATATGGCGCAGTCGAAAATAAATCGATTGTTGTTCGGCAACAAATGTAGTGTCAGCGGAAGTATCAGAAAGTATCTATTTGGTTCGGCATTAGCATACGCCATATAAGCCATTTAGCGTGTCTTGAGGCGTTCCTATTATTCTAGCCGATAGCAAATTGAACACGCAAATCTGAATGAAATTATTCTTGTATATATTTTATGATAATGCATTTTCACTTATTAAAGCAAAGTAATGTGAAACGCTTTGTTTCAGAAAATATTTGATTGATCAATTGTGTCAGTCTGTGCGACAGAGACAACGCTCTATGAAGCAGAATCCAGCCGATTTCTGTGAATTATTTATTGCCGCGTACTATACTTCATCTTTGTCTAATTACACATAAAAAAGAGAGACTAATAAATACTCTCATTTGCTTTCTTTTTATTGTCATATCGCACGTTTCGGACTGACCTCTCTACTCTAATAAGTTTATGGAAATATACGTCAATACGTATCAGAAATCATTTGGATATAATTTATTATTTTAAAGGGTTTTTCAATAAGTATAAAAGAATAACTTTTCACAAAAGAAACGAAATATTGTCTAGCTATAAAACTCGATAATAGAAAAACATATTGCGCTAAAGTAGAACATACCATGTACTATCTCCTAAGTAACCTTGTAAGTGTAGGATAAGTAAATGAAGGTAAAATGCCCGTAATTTACATGTACCAAAGGTAGTAGATAGTAATTCTGAAACTTAGTACCGATAACACAGCTACTGGCGTCAGTAAGTATTATTTAGGTTGGCGAAAACGGTTATACTGTAGTACGTGAGAGTTGTCATTGGTCGTTCTATTCTACTTCTACGATTCAGAACACTTATAACATATCCTTCCACCTACTCGTAGGCCGACTCACCGAAGATATAAGCATCCAAAAAGTGTCCTGTATGACCCTGACGATCAAATAACGATCGCAAACACAGACGCACATTATAAAAGTTCACAGCGTCATCGCCGGCGAAGACGAGCTCCCAGTTATCTGACGTCGGTCGGCCGTGGCTTCTCGAGACGATGCCGACGCGATGATGACTAGTCACAGTTATTCCACCATCACTCCATTACACATCGCTCCAATATGTGGTACGGCCTCAGATGAGACACCCCTAAAAAGATATCGTCGTGTACGACGATTCTGCGCTCTAGATTCTGCGTTTCGCAACCTTGACGATACTTCTGCGCTCACCCATCCCGACTGGTGACGCTGTTATAAACGTTAGGGCCAACAGCAAATAGGTAAAAAAAAACTACGATGTGGAACCGCGAGACAATTGGAGAAAAAGGCTAGGAAAATTTAAACGCATATAATAGTAAAAAAATAAACATAGAGGCGCATTGTTTTATCTAAATATAATTCTCATTTGAATACACTGTGTTTAATTCACTATTGCCTCGAATAATAGAAATGCCTCGGGCCTAGCAAACGGCCTTAAAAGGTGCTTTAGCAGCACTGAATTTAAGTAAGACCCAAACCAACTAGTCTTAGGCATAGACTTAGATAGTTTCTTTTTGTTTCAAGTGTTGAAGTGATATTATTGTGTAGCTTATGAAAGAAAAGTCTTAAATGAAACACTTAAATGACGGTTTTACACAGGTTTGATCAAATTTCTTTAAATTCGATCTTCATTGAAACGCAAATTTTGCTCGGAAATGTTTTGTATTGTAGTTTTTCTTACAAATATATTTATTTTTGAATGGAAAACATTACTCGAAACAGGCAACGGCTTACGGCAAACGGCAAAAAAAGGAGTTCGCGTATTTTGGAAAATTTATGTCACTCTATCAGCATATTTTCAGAGATTCTGACAGCTATTAGCTGATCTGTTAGGACTACCGGAATAACGTCCAATCGGCACCTTTGACATTATAAGCAAAATAAAAGAAGAGCAATGTTTTCCTAATATAAACTAGAAAGTCCTTCATAATAAGAGTGCTTTTTTTCGATGGTATTATCAGTGGTTCAATTAATTCGTTGCTTTTTTTGTAGAACACTAGCTGTCCGGCCACGTGTTGCTGTGGCTGTCTAGTTTCGAATTGCCCTCGAAACAGAATACGTAAGCAAAAAAAAAATATGATTGCCACCAAACTTTAGAGGATCATCTTCTGGGTTATTCTAAAGATTGTCTGAAAATTTCATTAAAACAGTCTAGCCGTTTCGGAGTCTATGAAGGACATTCAAACTAACGTTCATTTTCATATATTAAAAGGTTTATTATTGTTTTTCATAGGGAAATTATTAATAATTTTTCTTGTAAGAGGAAATAGGATAGGGGAAAATAAATTCAGAGAATACTACTCCATGTGTAATAGATTGAATTTAATTCTATGTTAGATAGGTTCGATCATAGAACCATGAGCTCTATGAAAGTGTCCTTATTAGCTACTACATCATGTAATTACTATTAAATTGAAGCAAACCATGTTTAAAAGAAGTGTTTGAACTTCAAAGTTTAATGTAGATATGTAAGTAAATTACAGACAAGTAGATTCGAAACGGGCCTCAATTTCGATGGAATCATGCACAGTCATACTATCCATTCGATTACCGTTATGGCAATGACAGTCCATCCACTGCATCCGATGCTAACAGATATTTACCAACACGCTAGCCGCGTACATCTGTGGCATTATATAAAATTGAAAGCTATTTAGATAAATGTTGGGTGAAACTAGAAATGTTGCTGGCACTAGTACTGGAACTGTAAAACAGTTAGCTTTCGTATTGAAGAAAGCTCATATATTAATCATATGCGAATAAATGAAATATTTATCTTGTATTTTGTAAAACCAATCCGCATTGGGGCAGCGAGCATTGGTTCATACCTTCTCTTCAAAGTAAAGGGTAGTTCCAGAACCCATAAGTTTGAAATACAATATATTTTGTATTTTAATGAAAATTAACAATTCATTTAGCGTTTTATAGTAAAAAACTTGTACATGACAGAAATATTCCGGGGTATTTGCTACTTCCCAATCCTATTGGAGCACGGTGTATTTAATATTGATAGTATTCCAATACTTCTTTATTAAAGAGCGAGGTCATTGACCAGCTGTAGGGTAGTAGCCGCTACGTATTTAAAAAAACTTCAAATGTTGATGGCAGAGAGATGCCGAAGTTGCATCTGTTGATTGTATCTCTTAAACTATAAAAATAATATATCTGTTCTCATGTTTATCAAAATTGGGTATGTACCTTAATGATTGTGCAAAGATTAGGACTAATACAACGTTCTATGCTTTTTAGTCCAGATTCATTTTTGTCCGATAATTCATATGATATATCTTTTTCGAACTGTCGAACTCTTAATCTTACAACTGAGATTTTTGATATACAAATAATTTAAAGGCTGCAAGTGATGAACAGAAAAATCATTATCGAAAGCCTATATGGAATTAGCTAGTTAGCCTAAGACTAACATAACGTAACGTAACAGAGATATAAATCATGATTTATGTGTTATAATTCTCTAAATGATATATACAATGATCATATGATAAATGAAAAATGTCATTATCAAGACAAGTACACTCAGATCTAAAAATAAAAACAAATCGAGTATCTTCAATAGGTACGTGTGAATCAGCGACATGACTGTGTATCACGATTTGGGGACATTCCAGAATAATATCTCGCAATCACGTAATTGCACCGGACAATGCTAGAATCAGTTCTGCCTCAAAATTTCTACGCAATTAAATATTCATTATGGTACCGCCGAAAGGCCACCATTTGTGTCATTGGGGGCATTTCTTGGATAATAAGATGTCGTGAGCACTTAACATTTCGGCTATAAACTTTTACAAATTTCTGTCCAAATTTCTCGACAAATTGTAATGGATTAAAGAGAAGTGAAGTAAGAAGCATTTCTATTTTGGCTACTTTGTGTTGTAATTGCAGCCCATATTGTTGTCGCTGGCAACATTTGGCTGGGGTATTTGAATAGAATACTGGGAACACTGAAGGTGGCGACATCTTGACTCGCGTCATTTTTGGGGTCTTCGCGGTGTAGTCGAGATGACTAGAGCGGCATTCAGTGTTCACCAGTGGAAGGAATAAGAAATGAAGACAAAGTCAGGATTTGAACGTGTCGGCGATAATAATATGAAGTGCAGTTTCGTCATTCATCTCTTCAATGCGATGAATCGCTTCTTAGTTAATGAGCATGCAAGAGTAGCTTTACTGAAAATAATTTTTAAAATATTCGTTTCAGTTTGATTCAACATAGATATCATTGCGCGAGTACGTTAAAAACGCAGACCTTCGTTTTATTGTTATAGTAAAGTTCTGAATTATTTTCATCAGGGTGGGCTAATCGTTAGATACTTTAAGGTCTGGGGTTAATTTTTTGGGACATTAGTCAAATAGAGATCGCGCAAATGTTATACCGGATATAATTCAGGTTACCCGGACTCAAACGTGATCTCATCAATATAAAAATTTAGACTATTAAATTATTCGAATGACATGTAAGCACACATTGGATGTTCCCACGGATCTGGCTACTAAAATACAAAACGCGTCCGTCTTTTCTCATAATTGCCTTAATAGACACCGTATCATCATAATCAAACAGAATTACATGCGGATTGAAACCAGAGGTTTTTATTGAGGCATTGTGCGCTAGTAGCAACCGTGATTACTAATCAACTTTGGTATTGGCTGACGGTACTTGTGATCGTACAATGGATCCCTAATTGTTTCTCAAATGCTTCGTGTGAAATTTGCCGCGTGGGAGCAATTTTGGAGAGCGTTCGTTACCTTTATTATAGTTTAGAAATTAGATATTCTTTTGTAGAAATTATGAAATAAGGCAATTCTCCAGATAATCTTTTAAAAATAGAATAGAAAATAGTTATATTTTCACAGTTAAATTTTTAGTTACACAGTTCATTTTGAAAGACCAATTTAGGTCTTTCAAAATCAACTGTGTTATTCGCACATAATGTTGTTTTAAGTCAGTAGTGGTTACTACTTTTAACTAAGTGGTACATGAATTATAAAAGTTTTACGATTTTTGTCTATTACCTTGAATTTGAAGAAACCTTATTATTGAGACTTATGACATTTCTGATAGCGTTCAAATTCAAATTGAAAATATTGTTTATTCACGTAAACTTGTAAATTTGTAAACAAGTGTTTTTGAATCGTCAAAATCTACCGCATAATAATATATATACTGTAAACTATAAGAATCGAGGCTATTGTACCTATGCTCTAGGCTGTACTAGCGTATTCTATAAGGAAACTTCTGGCACGCACAAATTTTATAAATGAAAATGTTATGATAATAAATAAACATTAACTCATGTTGATACGACTAGAGGGCTATGAACTCAGTTCCCCACCACATCCCCTAATTACTTCCCTTACCAGGCCATGCATTAGCACAGTTTGCGGTTAAATGAATAATGAAGAAAAACCAGCCGCATTGGTATGCAAAGATAGTTTAAAAAAATTTTGTTGACGTGTATACATCATTTTATTCTGAGCTTATATTCACATTCAAATTCAAATAGTTCTTTATTAAAATTAGCCTCTACAAGCACTTTTGATACAAATTAAAATGAAGTTACGACTGGTTCGGAAAGGTGCTCTAAAAGAGAGAACCAGCAAGAAACTCGGTGGTCTCTCTTTTCAGAAATAAATATTACAATATTGTATTTTTTAAATGTTCACAAACTAAAAATATAATATAATCTAGTGTGTAGCTGGTCGCAATTTAATTCCAAGCTTTCTTATAAATATATATTATTCTAATGCGAAAATGTAAACTAATTAATCAAGTGCAAGTATAGTGTATACATCGTCATTAAAAAGTCACAATTAGAACGTCTCAGAATAATATCTAGGGATATTATCTGGATATTTGCACGTTACATATAACTTGCTTACCTTATATTTTTATTATTATATTTGACTGGCCCGTTGGTACCTGTCACCCTGCCTTCAGCTCCGCGAGTCACGGGTTCGATTCCCGCCGAGGGCCAACATTTTCTATAAACAATTTGTTGGTTCTTAGAGCCTGGGTGTATATTGGTATTTAAAATTATATATGTAGTATATCTACCAGTTGTCCGTCACCCATAACACAAGTATTAAGTTACATATTTTAGGGTCGGACGACCGTGTGTGTAAGCGTCCCTTATATTTCTATTTATTTATATGACGTGTGGACTGTTTAAATATATTAAATAACTAACTGTATGTGAACATTTAACCTTACAGTGACATTAAGGCCGTTTAGAAGTTAATGTAGTGACGCGGGGATGCAAAACGCGTCGACGTAGCGATGCAGGCCTAATTTAATGGCTCCACGGAGGGAATGTTACCGTTCCTTTCCCATGGCTCCCGTGTCTGTGGGAAAGATTTCTATGCTCGTGCGCCATTCATTTCTTTAATTTGGAAAGGGCTGCGGTCACACGAGAAATTACGAATTTATAATTAAAATACACGAAATTAGCGTTTAAAATTTATAAACTGTTTTTGAACCAAACCAACGTAAATCGTAACAGATCAAGTTAAACTGATAGCTTCGGGATTGACGCTATGCGCTCGGATATTGCCTAGTATATTTTAACAGACAAGAGCAAGAAATTTTAAGTATCAACGTGCAAGTAAATATCTTCGAGCTTTTGTTTATAACATTAGTAGCTTTGCCAACGGCTTTCCATGTGGAAACCAGCGTCACATCATCAGTCACGAAATTTTCTTCCAAATTGAAACTTTTAACATAAAAGTAGTTGTTCTGAGTTAATCATAAGAGATAGGGACATGGTATCGCGGACTTTTTTATAGTATTTTTGTTGATCAACAATTTTCTAATACATTACTGTAGTGTATCTCGGCTGGTATACGCAGCGACCTCTTCAACACTGTTACATGAAACGGTAATGTAGTATTAACTTAATTATTTCAGAAGAATAATTGATTCAGAAGAAGAAAGAAAAATTGACATATACAGATTTATAATAAGTATAGATATGTAATCATGCATGGATAGAAAAACATGGATATATGTAAAATTGAGATCCTTTAGCATTTACGTTAAAATACTAAACTTAAAACAAGCGTTTGAACTCTTAATATGAAAAAAAATATATTAAAAGAACTATAACATATCGAACAAAATTGACCGATGACTTTTTAATTTATAATTAAGTTTCAATAACGGCCGTTAATTAAAACTGCCTCTTCAAGATGATTGATATGAGAGTATATGGATCATTTGATCTGAAAGTTAGAACAGTTATTCTTTTATATAATTCGGTATCATAGCGAGGCATCAAAGTTATTACGCCTCCGGACAAAGCTTTCTTAGCGAAGGATTTACGACGCGCAATCGGGCTCTCGCTTGCTTGTAATGAAACTCCTTTGTTTAATAATACCTGCACTTGTGGAGGAAGGCTGCTCTGTATTATACGATTTCTATTTGGAGAACATTGACTTAAATCATTATAACTTATCCTTTTTTTTTGTAAGTGAAAAGTCGCTTTTAATTTGCGTTCTTAAACGCCGGGTGGGCTTTTTTGAGTTTTCTTACAAACTTATTGAAACTTAATTGAATTCACGATGTATGCATAACCATCTTTTTGGGATATGGCTTGCTAACCAGCTAAGTGCTTAGCAGGCGGGTCAAATCAATAGATATTGCAATATTGCTTGAAAAGTATCCTAAATTTAAAGTGTGACAGATAATTTAAATTCTGCAAAGAAATAACAGTACAATTAATATCGCATATTTTCTTTTGCGCAAATTATATGACATATTGCTTCTTAAATACGAAATATAATAGAAATATAAATTTAATAATAGAAAACAATAAAATCGTATGTATGCAGCTTCTAATACCCAGATAAAATCTCGACTAATTTTAAATAAATTATTTTTTATTTGTATTTATATATATACGTATATTATAATATTTGTGTAATGTGTCTATGTAATAGTGTGTACTTATTTGTATGTATGTTTATTACAATACACCACCTACCTACATTTATCTATCAACTTTCCCATTGTTGCCTGGAAGAAATCGCTAAGAAACGATAAGACCGCCATTTGTACTGTATAAAATATTTATTTTTAGTGATTGTATCGTGTATAATATAATTTTGTGGTGTACAATAAAGTATAATAAATAAACAAAAATAAATAAAAAAATAGCCTTAGTATTCAGTATTTAAATTTTTTTAATACAAATAATCACAACTTCTTTCTCCATTTGTGTGGCAAAATGACTAACAAACATTTCTACATTTATAGTATTGTATGGATTTTATAGTATATCAATTGGTGGTTGTTACGATTGTTTCTGTGCTTAATAAGAAAGTCTGTCTGTATGTAATTGATTTTCTTAAAATCTACAGAACGGATTTTTGTACGGTTTTCACTAAAAGATAGTGCAATACTTCCGGATAGTTTAAGTAAATAGCGAATATCGGTATTACGTAAATTGTTGAAGAGATCGCGAAGTTGTTAAAAACTTGCTTGCTGGGATACGCGATACGCTATAAGAGATACGCTAAAGTAGTGTACTGGAGAATTGTAGATCTATAAAAATACTACAAAAAAGTCCGTGATAGTCTCTATCTCTAATGATTAACTCACAATAACTACTTTTATGTAACACGCTGATTTCTACGTAGGCGAAGCCGCCTGCTAGTTAGAGTATAAAACAATAGTGTGAAGTAGCGACTCCGGTATGTAAGGAGTCTCAACAAAACCTGCTTAAATCTAGACTGGCTTAGACCAAGATACACGGGGTTGCTCACGACACAGTGTGCTAATGGGCCGATAAATTATAATTTCGAATTAAAGGAACAAATATTGTTTGAACTGGTTCTAGTGATTGTATCGGGAACGAACGGGTCTTTTGAACAATAATGACAGCTTTAAAGTACAGAAAGGTGAAGCATTTACTTTATTAATGAATGTACGATAAATATATATATTTTTTACAATAGAATTTAGCACTTATTCAGGCCTAATTATTTCAATTTTAAACTTGGAGTTAGATTTATTAACTTAAGATTTATTGACTTAAGACACTCATATATTAATTTATATAATGTACAGGTTTAGCCTCGCTGTTGTACATTTGTCGAAGTGAAAATTAATATGCTTACCTATAGACAGGTATTTTTGATTTTAATTTTCTTTGGGATCATAGGTATATATTAATTTTATATATATATATAAAAAGTAACAAAAATTAATAACTTATTTTATATAGATATATTTTTTATTAAATTAAAAAAGTATGCACCATGTTATTCCCATTTAAAATTCATCCAACAAATTTTGGTAAAATACGCTTATATTTTACAACTTTAATGTGATACATATTCAAACTTAAAAGCGTATACCATCGAAAAATATAATAATAGAATATTAATAACGTTACTCCTAAGTTATTTAATTGAAACTTTTTTTACAAATCGACCTTTTTTGTTACAGGATATTATTAATGTACAAACATAGTGGAACAGGGAACAGCAAGGAAATAATGGTGAGTGAAAATTTTGCTTTGAATGAAACTATTATGACTAGGAAACTAGTTACCAATAATCGATACTATTGTCATGGTTATCGAGTTATTTCCGATCCAATTAAAACCTAAAGAAACGTTGTTTGAAAGAGATTTTCTTGTAAATTTAACAAAGATCAGTTTTGCTTATAATAAATAAGATTTATCTGTATATACATATATTTGTTTTTTTTTATATCTTTGTAATCTAGAATATATTTTGCGTAGTATGTCATATTTTAATACAAGTCAAAATAAAATATAAAAATAAGTAGACTTGCATGTATTATAAAAAATATAATATAGTACTTAAATAGTATTTTACTATAATTTCACAGTTACAGTACTACTTAAGTCCTTAATATTTTGTTTAACTTTGCAGTTATTAGTAGTTAACTATTTGCACTTAAGTAGTTAACTTTTATCAGGTCAGAAATAATATTAATACGGGATCTTAAGCAACAGCATACTAACAGTTATACAATACAATACAACATTCATACTAACAGTATGCAGTAGTGTGTTATTTTTTTTACCAATAACCCCTCTACGTTAAACTCAACCTTCATTTCAATAGGTATATTTTGTAATCACGTTTCCACAAACTGAAATAAGTAACAAGAAGACCTTGACTGTTACACATCACATTTTTCCCATAAAAATTGTTCACGATCGGTACAAAATACATGAAATTCATTGAGGCCTTAGTTAAGCTTATATATATCTTTTGCGTTTTAAAAAAACAATGTAATACGAATATATAAAAGTATGGATGTAACATAACTTGATTTTTATAGTGGAATCGTCGTTGCGTGACGGTTAGGTACGTTTAAACTGCGTCATGGCAATTACCATGTTCCTGAATTCTAGATGAGAGTTATATAAGTATACTAGATGTGCCTCCGACTTGGCCCGCGTGGAAATCAGTATTCAATGCAAATTTTAAACAAAAAAGTAGTTATTATGAGTTAACAATAAGAGATAGAGACATGCTGTCGCGGACTTTTTTAATAGTATTTTGCAGATCTACAATTCTCTAGTACATTACTTTAGTATATCTCTGTTGGTTCACGCGGCGCACGCGACTAAAGCTCCCAGTATATAGCATTGCATAGATTTTCTTTACAAATGCGGATTATAGTTAAATCATCATCCTCCTCCTGCCCTTATCCCACTCTAAGTGGGGGTAATGTGACAACATGTTACAAACATGTTGTCACATGATTTGACTGCGTATTTTACAACCGGTTGCCTGCCTGGCGTCAACTTATCTAAGTCGTATTTTACGACCCCTCGGTAAGAAAGAGGGTGGTCTATTCTGCTTAACCGGATATCACATGGTGGGTCAACTTACCTTAGTCACATTTTACGACACTTCGGTAAGAAATGAGGGTGGTCTATTCTAATCAGCCGGATACCATACAGCATGCGGATTATGATCAATCTTATTAAAAAACAATAACAAGTCCCCAAGAACTGTCTGACTGCATGTCATCGATTTTCTCATTGAATGGGTTTTTGTACGATTTGTTAAAAGTGCTAGACTTACGGAAGGTTTAGAATAATAACAATAACATTACGGTTTTTTGTAAATTATCTTGAAGAGGTCGCGCAGTTGGAAAATAACTAGGGGAAGCTTTAGACCGCGTGCGTCGCGTAAACTAACAGAAATACACTAAAATAATGTACCAGACTATTGTGGATCTATAAAAATACTACAAGAAAGTCCGGGACAGCGTGTCTCTATCTCTTATGGTTAATTCACAATAACTACTCTTATGTTCAAACCTTCAATTTGGAAGAAATTTTATGACTTGTGATGTGATGCTGATTTCTACGCGGGCGAAGCCGCACGCACAGCTAGTTCTATCATTTGTGCGAACTTTGTACGAATAAGTAGTTTCATTCAATTTTCACAGTGATTACGCAACTCTTATTTTTATTCTTTCACCTACATACATGTTCCTTACGGTGCGATAATAAAAATCTGTCGATACAACATTTATAAATGCAATTCATTTATTCTATTGTTAACAAAAGTAGGTAACTGCTTATACGTGATAGAAGCATTTTTTTTGGTTATTAGGTAAATATTGGGCGGTCAAAGTACAGTTCATTATAATGCTTAGTAAGAAATATGGCTGCTAGGTAAGCGATTTATATCATGTGATTGCGTCGTGCTATTAAAAAAATTAAGCACGATATAATCACATGACTAAGTATAAACATATTTCCATTCTTTTTCTTTCACTTTTCATTCATTATCCTCCTGCCTTTATCCCACTCTGAGTGAGGTTGGTACAACATATTTTTCAAAATGTTACATGATTTGGCTAGGTATTTTACGACCGGCCGCTTGTCTGATGTCAACTTACCTTAGTCGTATTTTACGACACCTCGGTAAGAATGAGGGTTGTATATTCCACTAAGCCAGATACCACACGGGGGTCCTCTTTCTCTTTTATTTATAAGCCATAATTTTCACTATTACGCGATTTTTCATGCAATACAATAAGAATTCAGGTATTCTCATTGTCATATCATTGAATATCATATTTCATCATATGATTGAAATATCGTTAGTTCTAATAATTTTTATATTGATATAGAGTAGTTGACAGAGTGATAGGTCAAGACTAAAGTATTATCAAGTAGCGAACTTGGGATAAGCTATGGGCCATGTTTTGGCTAGAGACAATATGCGGAGTAATATGGCAACAATAAGCTAACTTCGTCAGAAACTACTACCTAAAGTAATGGAAACTATTACTTTGTCTTTACAATCCTGTCGTTTAGAGATATATGCGTCTACATTATATATTCTACATTGTGTTAAGTTTAACACAGTTCTTTAGAAATTTGCAACAAATATATGTAAATATATATGGGACACTTAAATACACGGTCGTTCCCAAAGTAAGTAACTTAATACTTGTGTTATTGGTGACAGACATCGGTAAATATATAAAATTTGAAATAAATATTTAAATAAATATGTTTACCTATTTCACGTTTTAAATGTTTTTAGTATATTCCTTTTATTTAAATCCGTTTTCTAAAGCAAAAAAGAATTTTTATTTAAAAACTTAGATGTCTTAAATATTTGGTCTGACCGGATCTGTGTCGTGACAACATATTAAAGAATTACCTCAATAAAAAAATCGATGGACTATAATTAATCTGGTAAAAGGAAATATTAATCAATGTCAGGTATCAAAACATATTTACGATATTATCGAAAACCTTTTGAAATAAAAGTTCAGAGACACGGCCGGGCGAAATTGTTCCAAATTACTTTCCTTTCGCACTAAAGAAAAAGTTCAACTTTTTAAATTATAAATAATAACATACGAAAGTTAAATTACGTATTAAAAAACAGTTAAAGTTCGTACCATTTTGTATTCCAATCAATGAATGAGTTTTTACATTTTTAGTACTGTCGTTTTAAATGGTGAGCTTTTAAAGGCTTTTATAAAAAAGTTAAAACATAATGTACGTTGTTCGAGTAACATGATAAAGGTAGCTTAACCTAAATTAGCGTCGGCGCCTGCACACGTCCCGATATTCGATCTTTTAACCTTTTTACGAGCTGTTGGAAACTGCAACCTCAATAACCGCTACGTGTTACTTTTACTTCGTAAGTTTGCGGATGATTGAAATTATATTAAAAATTGTTTTATCTTGGACTTATCTTTACACATAAATTAAAAATACACTTAGAATCTATAATAGAACTACCTAATAATCCGCGTCGGTTAAGCGAATGCATGCAATGCTGAGTGTATCACTTGCTGTTTTTTACAGGATATATTTTGGCGAGTGTGCCACAGATCTGTTTGATCTCATCCCTTTCTCACCATTTTACTATCGTACGACCAGACGCCGAGAAGGGCTCCACCGATATACAGTTAACATCCCCAAAATACGCACTAAACGCTTTCGTTCATCGTTTCTCATGCAAACGGCCAAAATGTGGAACTCCCTTCCCGCTTCTGTCTTTCCGGACTCTTACGATCTGACAAAATTAAAAAAAAGAGTGAATAGGCACTAAATTGGCAAGCGCAGTCAACCTTAGGCTTCATCCTTCGCTTTCCATCAGGCGAGATCATAGCCAGGCCTTTGATAAAAAAAAGGCAATGGTGGACAAGTCACCACACGTATCCGAAGACGCCTCCACCAGTAACAATGCACATAAGCAATACACACACCACAAAAATCTCTACGATCGTTTCACCCCGAAACCAAAGCATCATCAGGAGGCTGCACAAGAATACGATTACGATTAGGCATTACGATTTTCGAAGTGCCTTGGGATACGTGTGATGACTTGTCCTGCATGTGTAAGGAACGTGAAACCTGCTTCATACACTTAGGATTGCACGCATTCGCTTAACTCGCTTGAATTATAGCAAAGTAGTTCTGTTATAGTTTCTGTAATATGGAATTCCACAAAGTAACACCTGCTTATATAAATCATATAAAACACTTAGAATGTTGTGATCGCATTACTCAATAACAATATTCTAAGTTTCTTTTCTATGACCACTAAGACGTTCAATTACATACTCAACGGTTTTTTTAATTGACAATATGGTGTTAAATCTAATGCCTTTTACGTACGGTTGAAAAGTAAGAGAAGTTGCGAAGGCAAACAGTAGAATGTAAAAGTTCTTCTAACGTCGGAGAAGACTGCTCTCATGTTAGGCCACGATAAACGCTAATCAACGGCTGATGATATGAATGTGATAAGTCAACATTCTATCGGAAACGTGGACCTCAGAAGTGTAAGATCTTTGACGCTTTGTGTTAACTAGGTTAACACTCATCATTCTCTTGCCCATATCCCACTCTAAGTGTGGTCGGTACATTGACGTCGGTCGGTCGTGGCTTCTCGCCACCCTTCCGACGCCGCAATGACTAATCAAAGTCATACCATCAACCCTCCACTACGCGTCGCCCTAAGCCGTGGTCCGGCCTCACAGGAGGGCACCCTTAGGACGACGTACCCTGATTTAAGTAGAGCTTCTGCGCTCTACTTTCTGCATTTCGCAACCTCGACGATGCTTCTGCGCTCGCCCGTCCCGCCCGGTGACGCTGTTAAAGCCATTTGGGCTAACAGCATACAGTCAGTTCGAAAAAAAAAGTTCGGTACAATATCTTCTTCAATCTCTCCTATTACGTTAATTCGGGCGCTACTCCTTTTATATATATGTATGTCATACTTTACACAATCCAACCATCTCTTTAAGGCCCCTCCACTCATATATATATCTATTCAGATTCATGTATATCACTCCTTTGGTTACATGATTTTCATGCCTCCTCATTATAAGTCCATAACATCTTAATCTTGAAATTTTCGTCTTATCTGTAATGGGCGCAACTTTCAGACTTACTAGGCTTACTCACTGCTGGATTTATAAATAGTCATACGTGCCTATTTTTAAAAAAATCTCTCATTCTTCATTCTGCTAGATTTCAACTCAACTAAATTTATTACATTGAATTCTTGAATATACTCCGCAGTTCTCAATGATACTTTGGACATACCACCGGAATAAGAACTTCAATAAATCAAAGCATCACCTGCTACTTTAAATCAATGAACTGCAATTTCCACGTGAAGCTAAATTAGTTCTCGCAGCGCTTTCAAGAATTAAAATTAGTGTCGGCGATACTTAGTGTGCAAAGTAAGTACAGCCTATCGTTCCCCTTATTGAGACCACCCTGTTTATAATGAATTGTGATTGCGCGCACGCAGGCCGAAGCGCAAGGTGTCCGACGGTGGAGTAGAGATGCCAAGTGTTTGACATTTTCCGAGACTACTTGCTGATTTTTACTTTTCTTTAACTATCAAGTAATAAACTAGCATCTAGCACAATAAGTCAATACATATAAATTTGTCTTATTACTAATTTAACTTGACTTTCTTATTGCCATTTTATTTATTTTTAGTATACAAACGCACAATATACAGTTTAGAGCACTCTACTCTCGTTAGATGCATCATATAATCATAGACATACGGAGCAAATGTTAATAAAGTCTTGCATAATTCTTGCATAAATAAAGAAATGCATATCAGATCAAATCAAATCAAAATAAACTTTATTCGAGTAAGCTTTTTACAAGCACTTTTGAGTCGCCAAGGATCAATTAGATTTAATGAAGCTACAACTGATTTGGAATGTTGCTGTTACCGAGAAGAACTAGCAAGAAACTCGGCGGTAAATATTTTAAAAATTTTAAATTTACTGTAACCGCAGTCTTGTACGGAGCTGAAAGGATTTTCAAATCCAGAAACCTGTAGAAACTGAGTTTACTCACGTTAGCCCAACTAGTTTCGAGCCCATCCGGGGCACTTATTCTTGAGGTGTTAATACATTTAATTTCAGAAAAGGAAAGTCAAGAAAAGAAAAACTTTTGCCATTTGCATTGCATACTTTGAAATAATAGAACAACAGGCAGGAAAACTTTGTTTTATAGTCTTCAGAAATTTTAGAGCGTCCGATGATGAGCGAGCGATGGATATATAAGTAAAATTTTACACATAACGTACCTAAGTAAAATATAAAAAAAAAAATATTATTACACAAAAACTTACAATTTAATTTTTAATTTGTCTAGGTTAGTTCTAAAGCTATGGTTGATGTAAAAAAAACTATCTTTTCAATTTCGAAATCCTGGTAAGTGTACCAACGCGTCGCTTGCGAGCAGACACGAAAATGTCGATAACATCTCGATTTACGTAATTTCGCTAATTTTACACTTTCACGGACTTGTGCGATATCGGGTTGTTAAATTTTATTAATTCTCAAACACCATTAAACGGTAAATGATTGTTGGAGATAAAAGAAATGCACGTGTGCGGCGAGGTCCCGTTATTTACTACTTAAATGTAGCGATTAAAATTGAAATAAATGGTTGGTTTTATTGAATATTTTGGATTAAATAATTGCCAATTCTTTCGGATTTTATCTATACTAATATTACATTGTATGTTTGCTTGTTGTCATTTCAACTTGTTTCGCCCGAAGGGATGATCGGCTTGCTATATATAAGTCAGCGGGTTAGAAACATATTCGCTGCTTCTGATAACAGTACTGAAAAGGTATAAAATCAGGTCTTTAAAGGCATACCGTCTAATGGAATTTTCTATATCCTATTAATAATAAACTATTAGCTTTATTATCGAAACTATTTTCAACATTTGAATATTGCATTTTGCACCTGCAGCAGAAAGCACTTTGCAAAAGTCTACATATAGTTCAAAGGAAAGGATGAGAAAGCCTTTACTTACATTACAATAAATTTCTTGTAACCAATGATATAAAAATAAGAGCAAATCGAACTGTTTAATAATACATTAAAAAAATATGCAAATGATTAATTACTAGACATCTTATTTTTATCACCTACTTTTGTTACTATACTCATTTTCCATATCCGTCTTCAGAAAATTTGTCAGACTACGTAATAAATAAATAAATAATAATAAATAAATATATGGGACATTTACACACACGGTCATCCGTCCCCAAAGTAAGTAACTTAATACTTGTGTTATGGGTGACGGACAACTGGTAGATATACTACATATATAAGTTTAAATACATACTTAAATACAAATACAAATACACACCCTGGCTCGAAGAACCAACAAGTTGTTTATAGAAAATGTTGGCCCTCGGCGGGAATCGAACCCGCGACCCGCAGAGCTGAAGGCAGGTCTACCCACAACGCCAACGGGCCAGTCATTTTGATTTCTAATCCAACGAATATCGGAAAGTCTGTCTGTCTGTTGTACTTTCACGGCTAATCCGCTGGACCGATGAAGATTAAATTTTGCACAAAAAATCCCGTTTTTCTTTCGGGAACATGGGAAAATAAAATATTATATTATTGAGGGTATTTAAACTTTAAGTTGGCGCGAACTAAGTCGCGGGTACTACTAATATATAAAATATGGTTTACAGCATTAAATTTGCGAAATAAACTTTTTAAGTTCGATACAGAAACAGTTCTAACACAAAAGTAAAATTAAATTAGTAAAACCGGCACAAGCAATCAACAATGAATTAGCAATTCGATATAACAGGTGCGCTATCCAATCGTCTAGTGGGTTTTTGCTACTTTCCTAGGTTTTTTATTAACTAGACTGCATGTCACTATGCGCCGGCGCACCTCCTTATTATGTGTGTCAGTTAATGCGTGAATATGAAGTATTGAAGGCGACTACGCTATAAGAGAATGCGGTTTCATAAATTTTGTTATCTTTTTTCCTAAGCATTGTTTTACTGAATGCCGTGTGGTATCCGGCTGAGTAGAGTAGACCACCCGCATTTCTTACCGAGGTGTCGTAAAAGGCGACTAAGGTAAGTTGACCCGCCGTGTGGTATCCGGCTGAGTAGAATAGACCACCCTCTTGTCTTATCGAGGTGTCGTAAAAGGCGACTACGGTAAGTTTACGTCAGGCAGGCGGCCGGTCGTAAAATACGTAACCGAATCATGTGACAACATGTTTTTAACATGTTGTGCCGACCCCACTTAGAGTGGGATAAGAGTAGGTGGATGGATGGATGTTTTACAAATGCATACAAGTTTCAATATGTAACTCAACTAAACTAAAATAAGGAATTCTTCTTCCTTGAAGGATGGGGATACTGTTTCTGTTACCATTCTTGAGCAGAAATTAGAGGGGATAGGTATAAGAGGTACACCATTAAAGTTGTTTAAAAACTATCTTTCCAACCGAAAACAGATTGTGAAAGTGGGGTCATACTTAAGTGATAGTATAAATGTAAGTTATGGGGTACCACAAGGGAGCGTTTTGGGACCAACACTATTTGTGATTTATGTAAATGGACTCTGTAATATTAATTTATAATAATTTATAATTTGTAATAATGCTGATGATATAGCGTTAATGTTTTATGGTTCCTCGTGGAAGGAAGTACAAAAATATACAGAAAATGGAATTGCTAGAGTTGCTACCTGGCTGGAATCAAATCTCCTTACATTAAATACTGAAAAGACTAGTTACATTTGCTTTTCTATCAATAATAACACCCAACCAGGTAGTGACTTTAGTATAAAAGTCCATCAATGTGGAAGTACCTATTCTAGAAACTGCTTATGTACTAATATTGCCAGGGTGTCAACAATAAAATACTTAGGAATAATAATAGATCAGCGTTTATCCTGGCATTCACATGTTGAGCTCTTAGCAAATAGAATCAGGAAATTGACATGGGTTTTTAAAATTCTAAGGCATTTGGTTACTAAGGATTTTTTTAAACGAGTTTACATGGTGCTAGCGCAATCTGTGATTGCGTATTCAATCTCAGTATGGGGAGGAGCAATTAAGACAAAATTTATAGTTATCGAAAGGGCCCAAAGATTCTTATTGAAAACAATGTTTTTTAAACCCTTTAGGTATTCAACAGAAGAATTGTATTCCAAAAATGATATTTTAACCGTTAGAAAGTTATACTTAGTCCGAACTTTGTTAAGAGTACATAAATACTTACTTACCATATGACCCTGATTGTATAAACCGAAGAAGACGTAATTTTATGATTCCCACAAACATAGTAAAAACAACTTTTGCTAAACGGCAATTTAAAAATCAATCTTTTTATTTATATAAACACATCAACCGAACTTTAAACATATATTCAATGAATTCTTATAATTGTAAAAAGGCTCTTATTCAGTGGCTAAAAGACCTTACTTATGAAGATGTTGAAAATGTTATAAAAATTACTATTTAAAAATATACCCTAAATTTAAATATCGATATACTGACGTATGCATTAACAAACGTGCTTGCATCTTCAAATACACACACATAACACACACACACACATAAACACACACACACGCACGTACATTCATACACAGAGCAATACATATTATATACTTATTAATTAATTTTGTTAGTTTATTTTGCTTTAGTATTTTATTTATATTAAAGTAACCTAATTTTTAATATTAATGCAACCTTACGTTAAAATGTTTGTATATTAGTATGTAGTTATGGAGGAGCGAGAACTCCTAACACAAGTATTTCTATACTTAAAAGGAGATCTCAAACTCGAATGTATTTTAAAAATATTGTGAAATGAAATAAAATATTTTTATTTATTATTATTTATTACAGTTGAAATTTCTGTTTAACTTAAGTATACGTACATGATTAAATTAATTAACACCGTTTGATAACGTAATTTAAGTGATGCTTTAATTTTAACAAATGTATATAAATTTCACAACTCAAAAAAAATGCTGTGATAGCCCAGCGGCGAGACCGTGCGACTCTTTCGAGAGGAACACGAGTTCAACCCGGGCAGGCACCAATGAGTTTTTCTATTAAAATACATGTGTCTAATTGATAATTGCAATTTATCACGCGCTTTTCGCTGAAGGAAAACATCGTGTGGAAACCTGCATATCTCTAGAGAATTCTGGAATATATGTAACCTACCAATCCGCATTGGAGCAGCGTGATAGGTCTTAGCTCCAACCCTTCTCTCCAGAAACGGAGAGAAGAGGCCTATTCCCAGCAGTGGGATTGTAATAGGCCGCTACTTTACTTATATAAATTTTATTCCTTATTTTCGGTTGTCATAATTTGTGTTATGTAACGCTTACAACCCAATAATGGGCAGAGGGACTCTGTGCCCAGAGTTTTATATTTAATTATTTACTGCTATTTTATATTACCGCATAACTCTTATGAAAGATCATTTTGAAACCTATAATTTTGTCTTTTTTTAGTATTAATGAAATATTAATATTAAAATATTACTATTAATATTAATCAATATTTATATTATAATTATTAGTATTGTTGTTAAAATTAGTCATTAAGGTTATAAAAGTTCAAGTCGTAAAGACCTTCTAAGAGGATTTGAATAATAATCGTCTACTCATACAAACAAATAATTTATACAACATTTATGAATTTATGTAACATAATATTCAAGGCTTTGTCTTTTCATCAAACTGTCTAGAGGAGGCCAATGTTTAGCGATAATACTATGAAATTTTATTTTAACCCTGTGGTATCCGGCTGCATAGAATAGATCACCTTCCTTTCTTACCGAGGTGTCGTAAGAGGCGACTAAGGTATGTGCCGTGTGGTATCCGGCTGCATAGAATAGACCACCCTCATTTTTCACCGAGGGGTCGTAAAAGGCGGCTAAGGTAAGTTGACGTCAGGCAGGCGGCCGGTCGTAAAATACGTAGCCAAATCATGTGACAATATGTTTGTAACATGTTGTGCCGACCCCACTTAGAGTGGGATAAGGGCAGGAGAATGATGACTATGAAATTTTATTTATTGTTTCGTATTTATGATGGAAATGATAATTTTTTATCAGTGTTTACTTTATATTATTAAAATCAGTCAATTAATTATATTAAAATTAGATTACTGGAGTTTTTATAACGTTTAATATTCACTGCTTTTGACTTATGGGTTAAAGAAATCGTTTCTTTAAAACGCTTCCTCCTTTAGCTTGTACATGTTGATGGTTCAGTTTTCATACTAACCCGTTTCCATATCGCAAGTGTCATTACTAACCAGTAAATTCACGATGATAATTCAGCGGGTTAGGTAATTAAATTAATCATTAACCAATTCGTGCCAAAAATTTTAAGCTTCTTGGATGTTTCAAGTACTATTTTGCATCATCATACTTGCAAGATAACTTCTATGTAATTTACTAAATTGTTTTTTAATTATTTTTTAATTTATACTTTTACATTGACTGTCCCGTTGGAGCAGTGGGCTTTAACCCCGCCTTCAGCTCGGCGGCTCGCGGAGTTGTTCGTCATCCATAACACAAGTATTAAGTTTCTTTGGGGACGGACGACCGTGTGTGTAAGTGTCCGATATATTTATTATTATTAAATAATAAATAATAAATAAATAAATATATGGGACATTTACATACACAGTCTTCCGTCCCCAAAGTAAGTAACTTAATACATGTGTTATGGGTGACGGACAATTGGTAGATATACTACATATATAAGTTTAAATAAATACTTAAATACAAATACACACCCAGGCTCGAAGAAACAACAATTTGTTTATAGAAAATGTTGGCCCTTGGCGGGAATCGAACCCGCAGCCCACGGAGCTGAAGGCAGGCTACCTGTGGGTAGCCTGCCTTCAGCACCAACGGGCCAGTCAATATATTATTTATGTAATTTAAATATAAATGTATAAATTATTTTTTGTTTAATGCTTTATATCCAGTACTATGAATAATGCCTCTCCTAAGAAACTGTCTGCTTTTAGCAGTTCTTGGAAGCTTTCATCCGCAAATATTTAACTTTCTGGTATTGGTTATCTTGGTTAAGGGTTGCTATATCATAACATTAACTTATATTTGATATTCTATTTTCGAAAATAAAATAATGTTGTGCCTACATTTTAAGCCGTATTTTCATGACTATTACAGTTTATTGTGTATACATTTTTTGTCGTACAAAATTTAAATACTCGAGATGGCGTGCTTACGATTATGATGCGTGATATGATTCTTAATTTAAAGGTTTATAATTATTAAATATTTTGGCGCCTAACGTGCCAGATCTATCAGCACTTATCTGGAATACAATCCAAATTCACGAAAACTGTTATATTACAAGGCAATCACGGGACTAAAACCCGAGATGGCACCAATTAGTTTCTCGTAAATTAATATCAGTCACGCGCTCTACTGTGAAGAACATGCGAAAGTCTGCATCTCTAAAGAGATTTTCTCATGACATTTGTAACAAATTTTCATTAAAGCTCCAAGCAACATTTCTACAACAGACTAAACGAGCTTCTTAATATTTACCCATTAACTTACAGCAAATGTAAAAATATTTTAAATGTATGACTATCCACTTTATCATATGAGGATACAAAAGAACTTCTAAAATCTGCTTTATAATCTAATAAAATGCACACACTCAAATACTCACTCGCACACATTAATACAAAACAAGTGTAACTCACATTTTTATTAACTTTAGCATATACTGTAGTTATAATTAATTTAAGGAGCATTTTTAAATTACCGTGAGTAGTGTTCATAGTAACAGTTCCCGCCGCGATAACGTCGTGTTAAGAGCTCATGAATAAGTGCCCCGGACGGGTTCGAAACTAGTCGGGCTAATCCGATAAAATTAGACGTGAGTATAGCCGGTATCTTTATTAAGGAGCATTGTTTAATTTTGTAACGGAGGAGGGCGTTGGTCATAGCAAAACAGTTAATACTTCTCCAGGATCAACGTTCATTTTCTTATATACTATGTATTGTTCCTATGAAATGTTTATTATTTAAAAAAAAACTGCAGAAGAGACCTTGGCCCAGCTGTAGGATAGTGAGATACCGTTTAAAATATAAACAAAACAAATGACGCCACCTTTGTCGTTTCATTTAGAGCCCTACAGGCACGTGGGTTTGAGCGGTGTGTTCGGGACATATGGGAGACGCAGGTGCACACCGGATGTGCTACCAACTGCTCACCAGCTTTATCTGGGCGCATTCACATCCCATTTTGTAAAAGGTTTATTCAAATAATTTGGCAGTTGCCTTAACTACATTTGTGAAAAACTTTTTCAATATTTACTTTCGGTAGCCGAAACCTTACAACTGTCGTTGGTTATAAAGTGTTACTGCTTTGCATTTTTTATTTTTTATCGAAAGACCACCCTTATTTTTTTGGATGGATATAGTTCAATGTGGACTGTAATTTTTTTTAGGTAGTTCTTTTTTCAGTATAAAAACAAACGCAAAAAGAAATTCACATTCATAGATTCATCCTGTATTTAGGTCATATTCCTCCTCTATCTATAGTCAAACCAAGTCAAGTATATTACTAATAAAAAAAAAGCCGCTTTGAGCAGTAATAAAAGTAAAGTACATACTAGTACAGCTGTTATAGCCCAGCGGTGACACTGTGCGACTCTTTCGAGGGGAACATGAGTTTAGTGACAATTTATCACACGCTTTTCGGTAACGGAAAACATCGTGAGGAAACCTGCATATCTCTAGAGAATTCTGGAGGTATGTGTAACCTACCAATACGCATTGGAGCAGCGTGGTAGGTCTTAGCTCCAACCCTTCTCTCCAGAAACGGAGAGAGGAGGCCTATTCCCAGCAGTGGGATTGTAGCAGGCCGCTACTTTACTTTTACATACTATCACATCAATATCAGAAAAGGCAAAGGGGGCAAAATAAAAAAATCAGTTTAAACAAACAAACAAAGATCGTTGCTTTAATACGAGTGCAGCATATGTATTAATTTAAGTTCATAACCTCACTTTTATTAAATTTTTTATAACTCGCTTATAGATTAACAAATTCAGCCAAATTTTATTGGCGCTATTTTAATGTTTTTACACCTTGGACTAAAAATTGTATGAAATGGTATTTTTCTTTCATATTAAAATTAAAATGAGATTGATCAGATTTACCGGTGAGTTAGCGGTTAATTCAAACAAATTCTATATTCATGGACTGATCGCTTTCGATTTGAAATCCTCCTACACACACGGTGAGTAAGTCAAAACTTCGAAATTTTGCTTATGCGCATAATAATTCATCAATTAATATTGATAAATAAACGAGTCAGATCGCGACAAAATCGAGTAACCTTTATATAAGGTTCGACGTTTCGGCAGAGTTGCATCGACCGTCCTCATGAACTGACCGCGGCAGATGCAGCTCCAATTAGTCAAAATCAGTCAGTCGTTATATAATAAGTATGAATCGCGTAAGTTTCAAATCTACTTATTCATCAATCGTTATAATGTCAGAGAAACATAAATTTTCTTGGATGTTTTTAGAAAGCAAGTTGACGTTGAAAGATTGCTATCTCTGAATAGACTGTTTTTTTTATACAGGAAAAAACCCCTTATGGGTACCGCCGCCCGACGGGGACAGGCGACGGTTATGTCGGACTCGCACCGACTAAAACGACCTGTGTGCTCCACCACGCTGCCGATGGCAAGGAGAGGGTATCGTTGTATACATTACCCCCATCCCCGCCGACAGCTCTGATCCCAGAGAACACCTCCTCTGGGTAGGGACCCCTCGAAAGAGAAGTCCCCCTCCGCTAACCGGTGCATCGCATCGGGCTTGGGCAAGTCGCTATCACCTCACCAGCAGTAGATTGGATCCAGAACAAAAGTTCCCGGAACCGCTCTACCACCTCCCTCCGCAGGGCAGAAGGAGGCCATCGTGCCAGCGATCGCTCCCTGCCCACCGATGTAAAAATATTGCCCTGATGTTACTAAATAAAAATCGCAATACTAATAAATTATATTTTTCCAATTATAATAATCTTAGTTAATGAATCAAAACTAGGTATACTCACGTCTTAATCTATCAGGTCTGAGTCGAATACTTGCCGTCATAAAAAGAGCTCATGCATAAGGGCCCCGAATGGGGTTATCGGGCTCGCCCGATAGAATAAAACGTGGTATAGGATTCTATTCATTAAATATGATACCCCGATGGTCAATATATGATTTCAATTTTCTTATTGTTTCAGATTTAAACGCATTCATATTACAACAAACAGTCGGTTCTTTTCATCATAAACAAGGTATGTTTGCAAGATTCATTATATATAGATACTCATATCACGTTTATTAGTCATATGAAACAGGTTGTCAACGTGATATGACTTATATCAGTGTCACAGTTCTTTGACCTTCGACGGCTAAGTTCCACCTGATATGACTTAAGAATTATATTGCCTTTGTAATGCAACGATTGTATTTTGTAACAAGGTCTCCTACTATATATGTTTTTAAACAGACTGAGAGGCGTCGAATGAGCAAGATTGCTATATTCAGAACCTCTAATATACTTGTGTCCATAATAATGCTTTAATTTGTTAAATTTTGGTAGAATTGTTACATTTGGTACGAGTATAAGGGTAGGAGAACGAAAATCTTTAAAAAGTCTTCTAAAACTCATTGAAGTAACAAATCATTGCCGTATTCGAATAAACTCTAGTGCTTTGTCTCTTCTTTAACGAATAAATGATCTGTAATACCTTGAGCCATTAGTTTAGCTGTTATAGCCCAGTGGTGAGACCGTGCGACTCTCTAGAGACGAACATGGGTTCAAACCCGGGCAGGCACCAATGAGTTTGATATTTGCAATTTTTCACACGCTTTTCGGTGAAGGAAAACATCGTGAGGAAACCCGCATATCTCTAGAGAATTCTGGAGATATGTATAACCTACCAATCCGCATTGGAGCAGCGTGGTAGGTCTTAGCTCCAACCCTTCTCTCCAAAACGGAGAGAGGAGACCTATTCCCAGCAGTGGGATATTAACAAACCGTTACTTTATTAGCTAAAGATAAAACCAATTAATTTTATTTCATTTGTAAATTTCTTTTATTTTCTATTAATTGACTGGCCCGTTGGCGCAGTAGGTAGTGGACCCTCACTTCGGCTAGGCGGGTCGCGGGTTCGATTTCCAGAGAGGGTCAACATTTTCTTAAAACAATTTGTTTAAGCCTGGGTGTATATTTGTATTTAAGTATGAACTTAAAATTTTTATATGTAGTATATTTACGAGTTGTCCGTCACCCATAACGCAAGTATTAAGTTACTTACTTTGGGGATGGACGATCGTGTATGTAAGTGTCCCATATATTTATTTATTTATACTTATGTTGTAATCTTCTGAAAGATTCATCCCTCAAGACATTAATTCACCATAGAAAACATCTGGCGATTTAATTATGTTAGGCAACCCTATTACAGGTATGGGATTAAATAAGTATCATAACTCTTCGTCAAATTATAAATTATCTATCGGACAACCAACATCATAATGTATCAAATTCTGTAAGTTATCTGCTGATAGTTATTTTTGAGAAATCTGATAATACTGCTGGCACTCAGTTAATTAAAGATCACTATCTAAAAGACAATAGCCCATTTGATGAACGTCTGAAGTTCATTGTACATCTGTGTTTATTGTGGTTTAGTAAATCACTATCGTTCAAGCAAAACATGAAAAGAGTTTTATTTGAATTACGAATCGGGTTAGCGTTGAATGTTTGTTATAGTGTTGTACTCACTGTCTACAAACAACTTGAGTTTCTACTACTAGTACTAATTTCATTATAAGTTTTATAAACTTAAAAACAGACAAGGGCGTAGCCAGAATTCTATACAAGCTTGGTAATAAGTAAAGTAACGGCCTGTTAATATAAAATTCCCACTGCTGGGAATAGGCCTCCTCTCTCCGTTTTTTGGAGAGAAGGATTGGAGCTAATATCTACCACGCTGCTCCAATGCGGATTGGTAGGTTACACATATCCCTAAAATTCTCTAGAGATATCCAGGTTTCCTCACGATGTTTTCCTTCACCGAAGAGCGTGTGATAAATTGCAAACATCGATTAGACACATAAGTTTTAAAAGTTTCGTCTCTAAAGAGTCGCACGGTCTCACCACTGGGCTATCACAGCTTTTGATTTATGATATAAGTAGCTCATATTAATAATGTAGGTGAGACTTTTTAATTTATCAAACCTTACTAAGTGTCACTATTTTGGGTGTTGTCAGTTTCCCAGTGTTACAGTTTTCAGTATAAGGGGGGCAGCCGCCCCTCCTTGTTCTACCTCGCTACGCCCATGGAAATAGATATTCCTTATTAATTACATTCGCAGTAGGCTTAGTGTCTTAGTGTAGTGCAGAATGGGCAGGCAATCTTCAATGGTATGGTCTTGTAGCACGTAAGCCTCAAAGTTACGTTGAAAATAGATGTCTCAGTATGGTGGTCTTTGGAGCAAGATCGCGCAGTCGTCCAAAAGAGCGTTGCCTTGAGATTGTGGATGCCGAAATGAGAGCCAATAATTTACAGAAATGTAGGAAAGCGTTCTAAGTCGGGTAGAGATATTCTCTCTTCTTCAACTAAACGTTTTATTAATAAATATAACTTATATTTATAATGAAATCTATGAATTAAATAATGTTATCAATTGTATCACATGATTTGATTTGCAATATCGTAGTTTTCAAATCTTTATCATATGAAATGCTTTTTGAGAATCAGTTCGGTTTTAGTATACGAAGATATGTCATCACTATGTAGTCATTGCTAGCAAAATATGATAAAGGGAAAAAACTATGTCCAAAATTTCGCCTACTACTAATAATTCTGTCATATATGTTAATGATTTCGCAATCTTCTAATAATAGATTGTCGTGACCGTATATTTTTGGTCATATAAATCTCGAGTAGTTCAATCGTATTTTCCCACTTAAAATAAGCAAGACGAAACGGCGTTTCAAGTAGCTCCGGCTCTTAAACCGGAGTTTGACGAACGTTTAGCACTTTCATCTGTAAAGTCGTTTGTTCTGGCCGATTGTTTGATTTTGACTGGAATTTGTGGATTGTCAATATTGGATCTTACAAGATGTGTTCTGATAATGTTCATGCTCGATCTATAAAACAGGAATGCTTTATATGGAAACTTTAAAGTCCCATAGTGTCTGCCTATAGATTTCTTATATAGTCTAGTTTGATGTCATGGTGTAGAAAATAATAAGATTTACTATTTCACATTTATCAAACCATCTTTTTTTTTACAGGAAAAAACCTCTTATAGGCTTCCCTACTCTGTTATATATTATTATCTATCTATAGTATGATAACTCTATGATGACTCAGGCGGCTGGTCATAAAATACCTAGCCAAATCATGTGACAACATGTTTGGACGTGTTGTGCCGACCCCACATAGAGTGGGATAAGGACAGGAAGATGATGAGTATGATAACTCTATAAATGGAAAACAATTTGAGGTTAAGTGTGTTTAGTTTAAAAAAAATTAAACACGTTTAGGCTTATATTTATTTATTTATTCTAAGGGGTACACAAATCTAAGGGGTAATATCTTAGAAGTACAAGATAAAACATATATATGTATAAACTTAAGACTAGATAGTAATCCAAAAAATATGTGTACACATCACGTTAAATATAAATTTAGGGGTAGAATATTGAAACGATATGAAATAAAAATAAGAAAATAAAAATTACTATGAACATTATATAATGTTATATATATATGTTTATATATATATATTAAATAATTTTTATTATCTTAATATCTATTACATATTAAAGAAATGATATGCAAGAAAGACGATAGCAGTGTGGTATCCGGCAGAATAGAATAGACCACCCTCTTTTCTTACCGAGGTGTCGTAAGAGGCGACTAAGGTAAGTGCCGTGTGGTATTGGGCAAAATAGAATAGACCACCCTTTTTTCTTACCGAGGTGTCGTAAGAAACGACTAAGGTAAGTTGACGTCAGGAAGCCGGCCGGTCGTAAAATACGTAGCCAAATCATGTGACAACATGTTTGTAACAGTGCCGACCCCACTTGGAGTGGGATAAGGACAGGAGAATGATGATGCAAGAAAGACGATAAAGAGAGATCCGTGACAGCATTGACTGAGGCGATGATAAAAAATGGATGTAGGAACAAGAATATAAGGAAATATTTGAAATATAGTTACAAAACCGACGTGCAACCCAAGACACTAGTAGACTAAAAGTTTTTTGTATGGCGATCTTCCAAACTTTCAACTAGTGCTACTATATATTCTTATAATGCATATAAATACAGAATATAACGTAAAAGTTATAAAATATAAGCTGGTGAAACGATCTAAAAAACAGCTTCACTTGGTCAAGCTTGCTTGTTTTAAAAGCATTTTTTTGACAGTTTTATGTCACAATTTACTAATTCCTAAATTAATTTAAGCACGTTTACACCTACGTGCAAATTAAATATACACACTCGATAAACCTATACAGCTTCTCCTTGACATAAGAGCTGCTAATAAAATCGTGTGCAAATAGAATCATTATTAACAGGTGCCGTGCTTCTTAGAAACACGCACGACCGCAAATCGGCAATATTATTTGAAAAATCTCATATGTCCAGGAAAGTATTTGTATCGATTACAAATCGTATTGACTCGTGATGATTAGATAACGACTAATGAGGAAATATAAGAGTAAATATTTGTTGATAGACCTAATATCAATTACTCTACGGTATGTATTTCTTTGTAACTCCTACTTATTGCATGTATGTAATTCCATTTGTTTCATAGAATTTTATTTGAAAACAGAGGTTTTTGCGTATGTACTTTACTTATTCAATAATTACTTATATGTACTTATTGACTAATTTACAGTTTATTTATAGAATTAGGATAAATCCCAAATATTGCTATGCGATTTTGTCGTGGAGTCTATCTCCTGATGATGTTCCTTAGTTGCGGGGCGAAAAGATTGATGACTTTGTGCTAGTGAACGTATTTCGGTCACAGATTGTTTGTTTTATAATTATTGGAATTTTAAAGAAAAAATGAAGAACCATCCTAATACGAAGTAACCTTTTCCTTTCTCATCATCATCCTGCACTTATCCGGCACAACATGTTATTAACATGTTGTCACATGATTCGCCTACGTATTTTACTCCCAGCCGCCTGCCTGACGTAAACTTACCTTAGTCGTATTTTACAACACCTGGGTAAGAAATGAGGGTGGTCAATTTTACTCAGCCGGATATTACACGGCGAGTCGACTTACTTTAGTCGTCTTTTACGACACTTCGATAAGAAATGACGGTGGTCCATTCTACTCAGTCAGATACCATACGGCATTAAACTTTTCCTTTCTGTAGTTTTTTAAAAATTTCTTACGGAATAGGACATTCTTAAATCGTAATACCTTTACAGGAATACGATGTGTTAGCCTAATAAAATGTGAAGGTTCAAATTTTTATTATTTTCATCTTATCCATTTAAAGAATTAGGAATGTCTAAATTGCGTTCTAACACCATAATTTAACCACTAGTTTTCTGCACGTTAGATCACTGCCACAGACATGCATTTTATCTAATGATAAAAAATAAACTAAATATAAACAAAAATTTTGAAGTTGCTAAGTGAGATTGAACTTGTAATGCTTGGCTATTTGATTTTAAAACACGTGTCTTAACCGCTAGGCACCCATAACTTTTCTATTTGGCATTACCTTAAAACTCAAATTATACTCAACAAAACAATCAAAATTAAGTACATATCTGGTATGCTCCCCACAATGGGACTATGGTAATTTACTTTATTAACGTGATTAAGTTGTAAAGTTTACAGTCATTTGAATCGTGTTCTCTCTAAGCTACGCTATGTTATCTATAATATTTGCGAGACGCTGCTAATTATTTTCTAAAAGCCGCGAGATAAATCAAAGAGCAGAAACCTAATTGAATTAAAAGAAAATATTAATAAACAAAGTTTCTCGCGATCAGCGTGGGAAATACAGACAATGGCGAGATCTGGTGTCTCCTGGTTCGCTTCAAGAAACCGTGAGAGCCGTGGGATTTGTGCAGTGTTCCAATGGGAGCAATCGACGTGCCGGCATTTGTAGGTTCAAATTAGTATTTTAAACAAATAGTATAGGAGGCGACCGACAGAAAATTGTTGCGGTAAATAAAATAAAATAAGGCATACCTTTTTTTGGATTATCTTAGATGTGAAAATATTGAGAATATTTTACTATGATCCACGAAAAAGAAAATAATGCAGGATATGTATGATCGGATTTAAGGTATTTAAATGGGACAATGCATTTAAGTAAAGCGAAATATATAATAATGAATAACGTAACTTCCCCAGTAAAACAATCACCTAATACCAATCTCAGTAACAAATAAAATCTTGGCATGTTCCACAACGTAAATTTTGTAACTATACAAAAGTTACTTACTGTAGCTGTATTTGCAGAAATTTCATATGCATTATGCCTATATCTATATTTATGTAAAACAGAATAAACCTTGATATATGATTTTATATATGCCTTACATTTTTATTCTATCGTATAATTTAATAGCGGTCTGATCACGTGTTACTGTGGCTCAGTCTGGTTTTAATTTTCCCTTGATAAAAAAACTATCATCGACAGTCCAAAAAATGCTCTGATAGTTACCAAATCTTACATAATTAGTCCAGCCCTTTCAGAGTCTATAAAGAACATACATAGATACTTACACTTTGATGTATAATAAATATTAAATATATGGGACACTTACACACACGGTCGTTCGTCCTAAAAGTAAAGTAAACTCAATACTTGTGTTATGGATGAGGGACAACTGGTAGATATACTACAATTTTAAATACATACTTCAAATGTACACCCAGGCTCGAAGAACCAACAAATTGTTTATAGAAAATGTTGGCTCTCGGCGGGAATCGAACCAGCGACCCGCGGAGCTAAAGAATGGTTACAACCCACTGCGCCAACGGGCAAATCAAATAAAATGTATTGTTATAGAATGTTCAGAAGTGAGTATTAATGAATCATCAATCTATAATTCAACTTGTACTTCCTTATTCGCAATTAATACAATAATACAAAACACGCGTCATATCACACACGATGGCTCCTTGTTATTCTGTATCCATGGCAACGACTAGTCTGAACGTTGCGCCGAGAACATCAAATTCAAATTCAAATTCAAAATATTCTTTATTCAAGTAAACTTGTAAACAAGTGCTTTTGAATCGTCAACTTTACTGCTGGTTCGGAAAGCTGTTCCTACCGAGAAGAGCCAGCAAGAAACTCGGCGGTTGCTCTTTTTAAAATATAAATCTTAGAACTAATTACATTTATTTATTACTGTCTTGTACAGGGTAGAGGTGCACCTATATCCACACATCCTTATCATCTAAGTAATCTTCAACCGTATAGTAGGCTTTCTGTATCAGCCTCTTTTAACAGTGGTTTTAAACTGCTGTAATGGCATGGCCAAAATTGATTTCGGAATTTTATTATAGAATCTTATACCCATACCCACAAACGATTTACGTACTTTTGCTAGGCGCAAAGCAGGAGTCGCAAGCTTATGTCGGTTCCTACTTTGTCTATTATATACATCACCTATCGTTTTATAATTCTTTATATTTTTATGTACAAAAATTACATTGTTTAAAATATATTGTGAAGCAAATGTAAGAATACCTATTTCCTTAAACTTCTCTCGCAGGGAATCACGCGGACTTAAATTGTAGATGCCACGTATGGCTCTTTTTTGTATCTGCGGCTATGTTCGTTATTCATTAACTGCACTCGGTATACGCACGATAGCAGCGACCTCTTGTTATTACCCCTTACAGTATATAGATTCGGTCGACGTCTCTTCGCCTACAATGACATTCAACGGCTGTAGGTCCGACAAACGCCTTGTCACCGATCTTATGACGGTTAAATCTCGTTAACCCGAATCGTGTCGCATAAATATCCACGGTTTTGACTTTGCTTTCGTGATTCAGCGCGGAACGCGAACGTTGCTTTGAATATGTACTTTTATATCCTGAATAATTTATATTCAACTGTTCAATTCGTTTTGTGTAATAGGTTATTTTGAAAGATTATAATATTGTGGTCATTATTATAAATTTAGTTTATGTTTTGTAACTTAGATTGTTTTATTTTATGTGACGTTCGTGCTTGATATTTGTGTACAGGCTAGTGGTTTAATTTAAGCTGCAGACTATAATTTAATGAAAGATATCCGTGACCTCTAATTTTCTTTAAAACCTAATTATTTACATTATATGCCTTATGCCTTATTAAAACAATCGCCATATTTGGAATAATATTTCGTTTATGTTCACGTAATGAAACCAAAGGTGTTCGAATGACATAATTGTAAAGTAAAAGTAAAGTAAAGCAAGGGCCTATTACTATTCCACTGCTGGGCATAAGGCCTCCCCACGACATTTTTGGAGAGAAGGGTTGGATGTAATTCCTACCACTTTGCTCCAAAGCGGATCGGTAGATTACACATATCCCCAGAATTCTTTAAAGATATGCAGTTTTCCTTACGATGTTTTCCTTTACCGAAAATCATGCGACAAATTATTTATTTTATTCGAATTTTACTTGGTATAGCTTTGGTTAGTTTGTTGAATATTCCATTCAGCAAACATAGAATCAAATGATAGTCGATTACTCTATCAATCTTAGAAAAGTAATAATAAAATTACTTTGCTATAATCCGCGATACAGTAAATAGAATATATATATATATATAGTGTTAAACGCAAAGCTTTGCGATTTGTCGTGGAGTCTATCTTCTGATAATGCTTCGGTTGCGGGGCGAAACGATTGTTGAGTTTGTGATAGTGAACGTGTGTAGTGCTTGTGTATTGTGGTGGAAGTGGTGAAGGTTTGTTTTTACGAATCCTGCACGTATCGGGTATGAAAATACGGATAGTCCACTATACATTTAACACAATATATATTTTCTATTTACTGTATCGCGGATTATAGCAAAATAATTTTATTATTACTTTTGTATTATAGATCTCCGCAAAGTAACGCCTAATTCTATAAATTATCTATCAATCTTGCAATGCACGTCACTACTTGTTTTAAAGTCGCTTGATATACAGAATAAGTTATTATAATGTAGTCAATAAAAAGACACTTATTATATAATTACATGAAAACTGCTTGTAGCACACGTGGCCAACATTGGACGTTAATTAATATGTTTTTTGCGTCGCCTGTCAATGAATCTTCAGGCCGCCCACTACCATTTACTCAAAGCTATGAGCAGGTCCACCTCCGGTCCTTTTGTTATGCCATTGGATTTAATTACTTCTATATCTTGTTTTTCGGGTTGATAATTAATAGCCAATCACCTATTACCAAACAAGTACAGAAGACAACGTGTTAGACCTATGTAAAGATTTCAAGCATATATTTGACGTAATAACGCATATATGTTCGTTTTATTGAATATTTCTTTAATAATATTCCCTTGTATATGTTATTAAGGAAGATATTTAAGGATACTATTGAAGCTTGTAAGCTGAATTAGTTATGCGATTCCCAAATGTAGTGTTTTGGCCAATGCAAAAATTAATGACTACGTAATATTTAAGCAAAGAGCTGTGATAGCCTAGCAGTGAGACCGTGCGGCTCTTTCGAGGGGAACACGAGTTCAAACCCGTGCAGGCACCAATGAGTTTTTTCTATTAAAACTCATGTGTCCATTTGATCATTGCAATTTATCATACGATTTTCGGTGAAGGAAAACATCGTGAGGAAACCTGCATATCTCTAGAGAATTCAGGTAGGTCTTAGCTCCAACTCTTCTCTTCAGAAATGGAGAGAGGAGGCCTATATCCAGCAGTGGTATTGTAACAGGCCGCTATTTTACTTTTTTTAAATATTTAATTAAAGTATTCATAAGAGTCCTATGGCAGGACCAATGGTAAGGTTTATTACCTTACATTATTTTTATTTTTATTTTATTTTATTATTATATATTGGCAATAAGTGTATAAAAATTCTCATATCACTGTTGGGCTGCAATAGCGACACAACTCAGAAAAACATGTTCTTATCTCAGAACATGTTTTTGGGTTTAAAGTTTTCATTGCTAAGAAATAAAAATGCTTTAGTTCGCTTAAACGAATGGCCTAATATTGAATTATGAATTCCACCTAGTCCTAGTCTAAAATATGTGTTTTTAACACTATTGAAGTTCATGAGCGATATGCTAGCTATGATATATAAGGTTCAATCATATCAAATTTCATCCATATTCCTTAGGGGATTAGCCGTGAAAACGTAAAAAATTGGAGGACAGATAGCAAGACAGATTGTCGCATTTATAATATTAATATATATCTGGACGATATCGGAAATCCATTCCCGGACAACGCTGTAAAAAAAAAAAGTAAAGTAACAGCCTGTTATTATGCCCACTGCTGGGCTAAGGCCTCCTCTCTCCGTTTTTGGAGAGAAGAATTGGAGCTAAGACCTACCACGCTGCTCCAATGCGGATTGGTAGGTTACACATATCTCCAGAATTCTCTAGAGATATGCAGGTTTCCTCACGATGTTTTCCTTCACCGAAAAGCGTGTGATAAATTGCAATTATCAATTAGACACATAAGTTTTAATAGAAAAACTCATTGGTGCCTGCCCGGGGTTTGAACCTATGTCGTCTTTAGAGAGTCGCACGGTCTCACCACTAGGCTATCACAGCTTAACAACGCTGACAACGCTGTATGGCAATGATTTTTGGATGCAACAAAACATCGCAAAGTATTAAAAATTAGAATTGTTTGTCTACGTGTCTGCCCACATCCAGCGTACATACATTAGCATCGTAAGCAGTTTGAGATCCGACCGTGAACTTGCAGTGTGAACGAACTCATTTAGGAGTCGAAATGGTCGTAGGGACGTGACTGCAGGCTCCGAGCGCGGCCCGCAATATTTTCTCGCCCCGGCAGTCGTATATCGGGTCCCCGACGAGGCCCGTATATCAGCTGGCCTGTTGGTCACGATGTTTTGACGCCGCGGTCGTGCGAAATGTCACTGTCAAAACTGAAATTAAGTGTAGATAGGCACGAGTATCGATGCAAATGATGGATTGTAATTGGTCCACCCTCCTTCCCGTATCTCACTCCAAGTGGGATCGGCACAACATGTTTCAAACATGCAATATAACAGAAATAACTACTTTGCTATAATCCGCACGGGTTAGGTGAATACATGCAAAGCCAATGTGTATGAAGCAGGCAAAATCTACGCACCTTATACATGCAGGACAAGCCACCACATGCACCCCAAGGCGCAATTCATCAGCAACAACGCACACAAAAGCAGCACACACACCCACCACCACAATCTCGACGATCGTTTCGCCCCGAAACCGAAGCATCATCAGGAGGATAGGCTCCACGACAAAAATCGTACTGCGCCGCGCTACCCATACAAGCAGTCTTAAATAGTTCAACTCCCACCACCACATTGGCTTTGCATGTATTCACCTAACCCGTGCGGATTATAGCAAAGTAGTTATTTCTGTTATATTGCTTGTAATATGGAATTCCGAAAAGTAACGCCTGCTTCTATAAATCATGTTTCAAACATGTTGTCACATGCCTGATGTCAATTTAACTTAGTCGCCTTTCACGACAACTCGGTAAGAAATGGAGGTGGTCTATTCTACTGAGCCGGATACCACACGGCGGGTCGACTTACCTTAGTCGCCTTTACGACATCTCGGTCAGAAATGAGGGTGGTCTATTCTGCTCAGCCGGATACCAAACAGCGGGTCAGCTTACCTTAGTTGCCTTTCACTACACCTCGGTAAGAAATGAGGGTGGTCTGTTCTACTCTTTAGCATTTGGAAATTAAAATTAACAAAATACAAGATAAAATAGACCACTTTGAAAATCAACTAATTATTATTTTTATACTTGCCTTATATTTTACCTGATGGCAACTAAAGATCCAGTCTAAGATCTTCTCACAAAGCTGAAAAGGATAGACAATTTGACGGTTTCTACATAGCCTTGTACTGGAACATTCAAATGTTTAGACCTTTTAGTTTACTAGGTCCAAGGTCCAGTAAAAGTTCTTTCAGTGCCACAGAACACCAAGCATTAAGTTACATAGGTCTGGGATTCATCAAATAACAGCTATAAATAAATTTATAAACCATAGTAACCAAATTACAGCATTCAAAATATATTTATGGCATTGTTTTGTATGTCTCGTGGGCAAAATGTCCTAGATCAGACAGTAAAGGAACAATAAACCAAGTTTAGTACCAATTAGGAAACAACATTACTGCAAAGCAAAGATGGCCATACTGAAAACCAATAACAGAATATTTCCCACAGGATTGCGAAACTCGTGCTATAAGATATAATCCATGTGTTCTCAAAGTCGGTGGTGGGTACAGTCCTCTAATAGGTGCTAGAGCAATGCGAAAAGTTTAACATCATGTAGTTTTGAAGACACCTAACAACAACAACAATCATTCACGATAAATTAATAGTGAATTAAGGTCATTTTTTACAGATTCATATCTATTTATCGGCTGATGTATGTCTAAATCATGTAAAAAAATTATGTTCAAACTCTTATTTAATTAAATATAAGGATTATGGTGTGCAATAAAGTATATTTCTGTTCTATTCTGTTTTATTTCAAACAGTACATGTTGAAATTAGTCACAGCAACACTGTCTAGACAATTTACTTATTTAAAGATTTCTTGGCTGGAATGTCTCATATTGAATTTATAAAATAGCTCTGCCATTATTTATTATATCCTTGCATATTTCTGAATAAATATATGGAACAATTAAATACACGGTCGTTCGTCCTTAAAATAAGTAATTTAATACTTGTGGTATGGGTGACAGAGAACTGATACATATATACTTATATAATTTGAAATACTTACATTTTATATAAGCTGTGTTAATAATGTGTTAATAAACTGTGATAACCCAGCGGTGAGACCGTGTGACTCTCTAGAGACGATCATGGGTTCAAACCTGGGGCAGGCACCTATGAGTTTTCTATTTAAACTTATGTGTCTAATTATTGATTGCAATTTATCACATGATATTCGGTGAAAAAAAACATCGTAAGCCGGCATATCTCTAGAGAATTCTAGGGATATGTGTAACCTATCAATCCGTACATTAGAGCAGCGTGGTAGATTTTAGCTCCAATCCTTCTCTCCAAAAAACGGAGAGAGGAGGCCTATGACTAGCAGTGGGATAGTAACAGGCCGTTACTTTACTTTGTTTACATATTATATATAATATAAAACCAGTCTTAAAGACCATACAAATTATTTTTTAAAAATAGAGAATTTAACAAGCAATATAACAGAACTAACTACTTTGCTATAATCCGCACGGGTTAAGTGAATGCATGCAAAGCCAATGTGTATGAAGCAGGCAAAATCTACGCACCTTATACATGCAGGACCAGCCACCACATGCACCCCAAGGCGCAATTCACCAGCAACAACGAACACAAAAGCAGCACACACACCCACCACCACAATCTCGACGATCGTTTCGCCCCGAAACCGAAGCATCATCAGGAGGATAGGCTTCACGACAAAAATCGTACTGCAGTACGATGCATTCACTTAACCCGTGCAGATTATAGCAAAGTAGTTAGTTCTGTTATATTGCTTGTAATATGGAATTCCGCAAAGTAACGCCTGCTTCTATAAATCATAGAGAATTTAGGCAAAGATTTTCCGACTGGATATTAAATTTTTTGTGAATTGGGCGTTGAACCATAAAAGTTTGAGAACACAGGTATAGAGCAATGGATTAGGTACATTTGACCGCGTTCACACGCCCGGCCGGGAAGATTACGGCCATTGGTTTCAAACCGCGTGATTGATCGTCCCAATGCACGTTCCAGAGTGAACGAATGAGCGGATTATATTCTTTATCTATTCAAACGCTTTGTTTATCTCTGCCATGAACAAAGATGCCACAGAACACTTTGAAAATTAATTGTGAATGAAAGAGCTTAGCTGTTTAATTCACGAAAATTCTTTCTCACGTACAACGATCATTAGCCGTTGGTTTAATGATATGAAGTTAATTAAATTTAAGGATAGGTTATAAGTGAAAAAAATATATATTTCTAAACTTCTCTGAATGACGAATGCTGAGTGAGTCATCTATTTAACGTGTGAACAAAATTAACTGTACTGGTCATCATCAGGGACCAGAACATCAAAAAGGCATTAAGTGATGTCCCTCCTTTTAAATGAATGTCCACTTTGAACATAAATAAATAAATGTATGGGGTAATTACACACACCGACTTACGTCCCCCAAAGTAAGTACTAACTAAATAGTAACTTAGTACAGTACAGTACAGTATACGAGAGCTCACAAACAGCTTGCGATACCTGCGTCGCGACTCAGCAGAGTTAGTAACTCATTTGTTGGTCTCATTATTCGCTTCTATAATAAAATTCCTCAATCCATTCTAGACCAGTGTACAGAAAGATTCCAATCAAGTGTAAAAAATATGCTTATACGTAAAGCATATTACAAAATTGAAGATTATTTGGATGATAAGAAAGCCTGGATTTGAAAATCCTTTCAGCTTCATACAAGACAGCGGTTTAATAATGTACCTATAATTGAAAATATTTAAAAGATTGACCGCCGAGTTTCTTGCTGGTTCTTCTCGGTAAGAGCAACATTCCGAACCAGTTGTAGCTTCATTAATCATATTGATCTTTGACGATTCAAAAGTGCCTGAAATGGTTTATTTGAATAAAGAATATTTTGATTTGATTTGATTTGAGTACATGTATATGGGTGACAGACAACTGGTAAAAAAAAATATTATTTTTTTAATATATATAATTTTAAATTCATACTTCAATACAAAGATATACCCAAACTGGTAGAGCTAACAAATTGTATTTAGAAGATGTTGTCCCTCGGCCAGAATCGAACCCGCGACCCGCTGAGCTGAAAGAACATAGGATAGGATTGTTAAAGGATTTTCACGCTATATGATCTTGTGCCGCCTTAATGAAATAGCCGCTTAATAATTTTTTAAAATTAATTTATTGATTCATCTGATATATTTTCGTATGTGTCTGATTCAACCGTGTTAGGCGTTAGGAAATCTGAATGACGCGTGTAAAAACATCGGAGGCGGTTCACGACCTTAATTTGCATTAAATTGTTCACCGGTCTGAGTGATTACAAAACAATCAATTGTCGGTATGTTAATTAAAACGTACCAAAATGTATAACACATTAGATATATATATCTATAAAAGTTCCAACTAAATTCATGCTAGTCTATCATTCAGCCAGAAAATCCCGAATTTGTTTACTATTTTTGTCATTAATGATGACATATTATAAATATTGAATAACAGTTGCAAAATAGCATCATTTACATACTGTGGGGTATATTTTCATTTATAAGACTAACTGTTTTAAAGTTTGCCAGGAATAAATCATAGTTAGCAGCGATAAGGCCGTGTTTTGTACCCTCAAGGTTAAAATGAATGTTTGACTGGTGTAAAAAGATTCTATTCTATGAGCCATTTTATGTTCCCACATGTAAAAGGGATATTTTCTCTTATATGTACCAAATTTTTACAATATAAGGCCAGATGCTGAGCCGTTACGCGTTGTAACCGACAGACAGACTTTTATATTTATAATATTAGTATTTATATATAAAATTCCCACGACAACACCTTAATTAAATCCTTATCTCTAGACTTGCATCAAATTTTCTACAGCATTAACTTTATTTTTTCTTTTGTTTCTTTTAAACATGTATAAGTAATAATATGTACCGCAAATTCAAATACCTCTTAGTACTTTGCACAGCACATTTAAATACTACTTTGAAGGATGTCACTTAATATTTCTGTTGCAGATACATTTTAGGTGTAAAAATGTTGCTCTTTTTGCCGCCTACAAAATTTGTATCTCCCTTTTAAGCCAATAAAGTCGCCCTTAATCGTGGACTATTGAATTCCTCTCAGATTATCGACGTTAAGTGATTAAATAGCAAGATTGAAGACCTTTATAAACGGTTCAATGAATGAATGGTAAGACTGCTACAGTTACAATGTAAATGCGCCAAGAATTGATTATAAATTCTACTTGCATATTAAACGCGCATCCGTATTCTAGCCCGCAACCATAGTGTAATAAACCTTTGGTCATAGTTGCTTTTCCTAGTTAACGTGAAATATTTTCGCTCGTAGTATCATCTGTATACAAAGAGAAATGCAGTTTAGCTCTTATATTTATGTTTATAGCCTATCACAAGCCTGAAGCTTCCATTAACAACTGTTTTTGGGACACTCACTCTATCTACTCGTATACTTATTGTAAAACGAACAGCACAAAAGCTATTTTTCTGTATGTAATCGATTTTTTCAAAATCTACTGAACGGATTTTTGTTCAGTTTTTACTATAAGATGGTGCAATTATTCTGGAAGGTCTAGATTAATAGTACATTATCATTTTATGTAAATTAGTGAAGGAAGTTGCGCGTTTGTTAACAAAGCTCACTTGCTGGGTGCTTTAGTCGCAAGCGTAAACCAGCAGGGATACACTAAAGTAATGTACTAAAGAATTGTAGATCTACAAAAATACTACAAAAAAGTCTGAGAGAGTATGTCTCTATCTCTTATGGTTAAGTCACAATAATTACATTTATGTTCCTAACTTTAAATACACTGATATCCAAGCGAGTGACGCCGCAGGCAGAGGTAGTATATCTACAAATGTAACAATAAATAATTATCTACTTATTCAAGGTAATTATTTCTTTTATATTAATATAATCAGCCTGTTATTATGCGAGATTCGGTCATCAAATATAGATGCAGCAGTGCTTACCAAAAATATTTTGCATACAATATGAAATTTGTTGAATTCAAATTTGTGGAAAATTGCAAAATATAAAAAAAAATGCTCTCTTTAAATAATTTCAAGAAACTTACTAAATGTAATTCCTATCGTTGTAATTTAGGTATTTGTAATGCAGAAATTTAGTAACTAGTAGTTTTTATCTATTTATTTCGGTTATAAATTCTTCTATAACCTATACGTCTGTCTGTATATCGTAGAGTAAATGTCGAAGATCAGCGAAAGTTGTATTTTTTTTATTACATAGGTCGAAACAGAAATTGAATATTCATTTTTATTTGTTTTAGAACAGTCACCGTCCTCTATGACACACTGATATGACTAATTTCTTGACAACCTTGAGGCGTTAAATTCAATTATCTGTTGAATGCATTTTTATCTAATACAACCTGTACCCACAAATTTGGGCGCACCAACTTAAATATAAAATAACCTCAATGTACTCTGTTTTCTTCGGTTCTTATCATATATATTATTTCAGTGTATAAGATTTAATAATACGAAACTACATCAACATTGGTGCAGCGGTTTAGCCTTGAAAACGTAACAGACAAAAAGATACAAACTTTCATTTTTTTTTAAATTTTATTTTAAGTAGGCTATCAACAATATATACATCAAATAAGTGTTAAGAACATACATGATGAAATAAAAAACTAAAACTAAATGCTATATTAATCAAATATGACAACACCATCATCATTCATCATTCTCCAGCCCTTATCTAAGTGGGGTCAGCACAACATGTTGTAAACATGCTGCCATATAATTTGGCTACGTATTTTACGACCGGCCGCCTGCCTGACGTCAACTTACCTTACACCCGTATTCAAGAAGCATACTCAGCTAAGTAAGCACAAATTACTATGCGAAGGAGGCTAGTTCACTGTGCGTTCCTCGTGTCAAGCCTTCCATTTCATAAACAATACTTAGGCCACACTCAACTAAAAGAACGCTATGCGTCCGACTGCGCGCTCTGATTGGTCCATTTGATGTGGCGTAGTTCAGTCGAGTTTTGACAAATGTCAATGTTATTAACAATTTGTTGTGTTGTTAATAACAAACAAACATATAACCTTACTTTGGTATTCCCGTAATTTGCAGTTTATCGTGTTAATAATTTTTTAATGATATTTTGTGTATTGTGCAGTGTAAATAAAATATAGTTTAGTATAATGACTTCGCCTTTGGATTTAAATGCCAGCACTGCAACTCATAAGAGGTAGAACTATTTTTCTTTAATTTGTTATGTACTAGCGGCCCGCCCCTGCTTCGCACGGGTATAAAATATATAAGTATAGGCTGTCACTCAGTGAAAAAAATGATTAAAATAGATCCAGTAGTTTTGATTTATTCATTACTGCCCGCGGCTCGCACGCGTTAAATTTGGAGTAAAACAATTCCCTTTCCTTTCCCTATACCATGAAGATTTCCTACAATTTTTGGAAAATCTTAATTCATATAATACATTTTACCTAGTTTCTTTTTACATTTTTCTCTATGTATTTTATTTTTACAATTAATCCAATCGCTGCTAAATTATAAGTGCTATAGGGCGAAGCGCGGCCTCCGATGCGCTATTTATAGGCACGCGCCGCATATTAAATCTGTAATATCTTCGAAAATATTCATTTAAATTACATGCTGTAAACGGCCATATTGATCTATATTAAATCAACAATATATTTAAGGTACTTAATTGGATAAGGATTGATGCTGTATTGCTTAAAATTGCTTCGAAAAGAGGGCGTTATTTTTCGTAAAAAGTAAATGACAAAAAAATGCTATGGGTTATCCATAAGAGATAGACATATACCCTCGCAGAGTTTTCTGTAGACCTTTTTAAGGTGTACAAATTTTTAATACATTATTTTGATAAATCTTGTAGTGTTCAGCCTGCGTTTGCAATGTAAGCGGAAAAAAATGTAATTATTTACGACATCACGTTAGAAACCTCAAAAATTACAGTATTTCTTTACTCCATATTGAATGTTATTGTACATATAAACCTTCCTCTTGAATCACTCTATCTATTAAAAAAAACCGCATCAAAATCTGTTGCGTAGTTTTAAAAATTGAAGCATACATAGGGAAATAGGGACATAGGGACAGACACAGAAAGCGACTTTGTTTATACTATGTAGTGATGGTAATTTTATTGTATAGTTTTACTTATATTATTTACTAGACAAAGTTAAATGATTATAAGAATAAAATATAATAAATAGATAACTAATAAATAATTTTGTCATTAACCAAAGCGGCGCGGACACTATGCGTTCGCTAAAGTAGCTCCTTATCTATTTTAGCTGTGCGTCGATTTTGACAAACGCATAGTAGAACATTTCACTCAAGTAATGTCTATGAATTGGTTTGAATGACCCTATGCGTCCCTGAGCACTGTGCGTTCTCATAGTAATGTTTATGAATACGGGTGTTAGTCGCCTTTTACGACACCTCGGTAAGAAAGGAGGGTGGTCTATTCTATGCAGCCGGATACCACACGGCACATACTTTAGTCACCTCTTACGACACCTCGGTAAGAAAGGATGGTGGTCTATTCTATGCAGCCTGATACCACACGGCACATACCTTAATCACCTCTTACGACACCTCGGTAAGAAATGAGGGTGGTCTATTCTATGCAGCCGGATACCACACGGCACATACCTTAGTCACCTCTTACGACATCTCGGTACGAAAGGAGGGTGGTCTATTCTATTCTTCCGGATACCACACGGCTACAAATACGACAACAACATGTACTATTTATTATAACGAACATCCAGCAGTAATTAAATAGTCTCTACGTTCATCTCAGTTACTCTACGTTCATGAAAAAAGTTTTATAATATCAAAATGAGTCTAGATAAGTTGCTTGAAGCTTTAAGTAACTTATGCATAATAATGCCTATAAGTCGTAAAATATACGACTAATCAAATGAAACGAAGCCCTTCTATCAGTTAAAATGAAATGTGGTCTTTAACGTGTATATGTTATATTGTTTATGGACCAAACTAAATATTCAGTCAGTTTATATCAATATATTTTATAAAATCTAAAGATCATTCCATGAAAGGTAATGTTAAATTTGCTAAAGTTTATATCGAACATGAAAAAAAGCTTATCTTGGACACAAATTGAATATACATGAAAGTCTCGCACTAAACGCCAGTAAGAAATAATAATAGTACTCGGAATTAAATAATGCACATCGATGTTTACATCGAAACAGCCGGCCAGTTCGGTTTCGTAGAGCGCTGTCACTGTCACACGGGTTCGTCAGTCTGTGCGACAGAGACGATGCTCTATGAAGCAGAATCTAGCCGATTTCTCTCTCAGCCTCGATGTGCATTATTTATTGCCGGGTACTATATGTATAGTGTTTTTTTTGCCAATTAACATCTAAACTTGCGGATTTGCCTGCTCGATTTTCTTGAGTCATTAATTATATATAGACTTAAAGTCCTAATCGTACTTATACTAGGCGTAGTCGAGTAAATGTTTTATGCCGTGTAGTATCCGGCTGAGTAGAATAGAACACCCTCACTTCTCACCGAGGAACTGTAATAGGCGATTAAGGTAAGTTGACTCGCCGTATGGTATCCGGTTGAGTAGACTAGACCGCTCTCTTTTTTACCGAGGGGTTGTAAAATACAACTAATGTAAGTTGACGTCAGGCGACCGGCCGGTCGTAAAATACGTAGCCAGATCATATGACAACATGTTTGTAACATATTGTCCCGACCCCACTTTGAGTGGGATAAGGGCAGGAGTATGATAAGTCGAGTAAATGTTTTATTTTAAAAAAGTAATTAGCATATAAAATGTCTTCGATGGCTGTCCGAGTTTTGAACGTGTAATCCGTTGTTAAGATTTACTCTCTTGTCATCGGAACACATATGAGATATAATTTATTTTCTTAATTACCGAACACGCTCTCTGGTTTGTCTTTTCTAACACCTTTCCAAACATGCAATAGTTATTTTTTCAACGCGTGTTTTATATTGGTCGCGATTACAGCATGTTAGTATAGTTAAAAAACCAAAACTCAGCTATTAATATTTTTTTATAACGTTAAAATTGTCGATATTTGACGCTCAATTGTTAAATCATGCAGTTATTATCAATGAATCGTTATTTCGAGCCAGGACGGGGTAAAAACTTTCTTGTATAAAACCTTTTATTTTCTTAAAATTGATATTTAAAAATCATTCGTTTTAAATTGCGAAAAGCTGCAAATTTCCAGAGATTTCTGTGATAAGCTCCACCAACCATACCTCTAATTAATTTTTGGGATAAGTGTCTAACCTTCCACGCTGTCCCAATAAGGATTGGTTAAAGTGCTTATACGAGTACTTCTATCCCAGGAGAGACCGCTACCATGCAGATGGGGAGTAACAGGTCACTACTTTTTACATTTTTTTTATTTTTATTGATAAGGCTTATCAACTAGAAATCATATACATTAATAAACTAATATAAACATTCAATATATCATCTTTTCTATATGTATCCAAATTACAGGTACCTACCTACGCACAACATTTACATAACACTTCAAACAATAATTGATGCAAATTTTGATATAAAAATGAAAAACAAAAGTATACACTTAAAAAATATAAAAGTAAAATATAAACTATTAGAATAAAATTATTTTTTTTAAAGGTTAAAAAATAAAGTCAAATTTAAAGGGTTTCCAGAATACACTTTCTGAAACGTAATGTATCAAAATAGATATCAACAATTTTTTTATTATTGTTAGTTCCATTCATTTTACAAATAGCTTCATGAAAAACTTCATTATAATTTCTGCGTAAACATAACATTGGTGAGTTTTGACACAAAACCTTTTATGGCTTGTCTTCACAATTAGCGATAACAAATACTAAGTGTAGTACTTCTCTGTACTCACTACGCGCTTATTGTAAGTGTATCCGCTTCCAAGTCAAGTGACCAAGTGTCTACCAACTGTAGTCTTTGGTGTCTACCGTTTTCGAATGTAACTATTACGAATGATTTATAGAAGCAGGCGTTACTTTGCGGAATTCCATATTACAAGCAATATAACAGAACTAACTACTTTGCTATAATCCGCACGGGTTAAGTGAATGCATGCAAAGCCAATGTGTATGAAGCAGGCAAAATCTACGCACCTTATACATGCAGGACCAGCCACCACATGCACCCCAAGGCGCAATTCACCAGCAACAACGAACACAAAAGCAGCACACACACCCACCACCACAATCCCTATTACGAACTATTACGAACCTTTCCTTCCCACTCCCGCGTATATCAGAGACAATATTCTATCTTTCCACTCTACCATAGACAAGTAATAGATACAAAGCCAACACCTATATCATAGATAAGGAATACAATAGATTCACAAACACTACACTAAGCACAAGTACTGTTGTGTAGACTGTAGAGGAAATACTCAGATGTACTCACCAATCATCGTCTGATCGCCTACGATCACTTACAATACTGGTATTGTCGGTTTTCGGACATGCATCAAAACGATCAACGTGTAGTATTATAATACGGACGATCGTGACGTCACTTGATGATCGTGCTGACTATATACGATCACACGATCAACGATCATCGCCGATAATAAATACCAGGCATGAGATTCGATGTCTTCGACGTCGGTTCTAGTGGAACGGGCTTTAGTATAAAATAATGACCAGCAAAGTTAAATAGCAAAGTAATCTCAGTATGCAAACTTACAAACATCTTGCTTATTGGTGAGAGGAACTTGGCTCTAAAACCCACTTCATTGCCCCATTGCATGCGGAATGGCAGTAATATGTATTGAATAATTATTGTAATAAATTATTGATACATGATGTTCAAAACGGTTATGTTATGTTGTTAGTACACAGAATTGGGGATCTCTACGCTATAAGTACTATGGAAACTTGATTTAATGATTTTATATGTGTTGTCTTAGTGAAAAGTATGGACCAGTAAATAAAATACTAATTTTAGAAATAATGAATATTTATTTATAGATACTTTTTGTCTTTATGTCTATATCAAACTATACGGATACAAAAACTATAGAGTTATTATACTAGAGTAGTGAAGCCAGCCTAGAATGTGCCATATTGGAATAAATGTTGGCCCTCGGCGGGAATCGAACCCACAACCCGCGGAGCTGAAGGCAGGATCACCACCCACTACGCCAACGGGCCAGTAATACTCCGAGCTTGTATTTTTTAAACACCTATAAATTGGCTGGGAGATATAGGTGCACTTCTACCTTGTACAAGACAGTAATAAATAAATGTAACTAGTTTTAAGATTTATATTTTAAAAAGAGCAACCGCCGAGTTTCTTGCTCTCGGTATGAACAGCTTTCCGAACCAGCAGTAACGTTGACGATTCAAAAGCACTTGTTTACAAGTTCACTTGAATAAAGAATATATGGAATTTGAATTTGAATTTGAAAAGTTTATAAAAAAATAAATAAAATAATATTGAAAGCCATATTCATCGCCGTTCACCTAAATAAGCTATTTACACTTTGGTTGGGAACATTATGAATTATTTTACAAGCCCGCAGTAAAGAATAAATACATAGTAAGTAACCAGGTGGCTAATTATATCAAGTGGTAGTGTATGTAAATAAAAAAGATTATTCTGTATCTTAATTAGGAGCCGTCGCAAAGGGAACGTGCAGTGTTTGCGACGTGAGTGAATTTCACGCCTGACTACCTTTGAAACGAGCTAACGGAATATACTGTGGTGGGAAATATTGATTCATCGAATCCAAAATATATTGTTTTTAAAGATACTTTTGCTAATTATTATATAAATAAAGTAACAGCCTGTTACTATGCCCACTGCTGGCTTAAGGCCTCCTCTCTCCGTTTTTGGAGAGAAGGATTGGAGCTAGACCTACCACGCTGCTCCAATGCGGATTGGTAGGTTATACATATCCCTAGAATACTCTGGAGATATGCAGGTTTCCTCACGATGTTTTCCTTCACCGAAAAGCGTGTGATAAATTGTAATTACCAATTAGACACATGAGTTTTTAATAGAAAACTCATTGGTGCCTGCCCGGATTTGAACTCGTGTTCCCCTCGAAAGGGTCGCACGGTCTCAACGCTAGGCTATCACAGCTTCAAATAAACGGGTCATATCGCTACAAAATCGAATTACTTTTATGCAAAGTTCGACGTTTCGGCAGAGCTGTATCCACCGTGGTCACGAACTGACTGGACTGACTGGAGGCCAAATTTTTTTTTTTAACGGAATAGGATGGCAAACGAGCATGCGGTTCATCTAAGCACCAGCAGTAAAGTTGACGATTCAAAAGCACTTGTTTACAAGTTTACTTGAATAAAGAATATTTTGAATTTGAATTTGAATTTAAGGTAATCACCGCCGCCCACGACCTCTCGCAGGGCGAGTGTGTTGCCGTCCTTAAAATAGACCTAGGCATGTGCTACGGCTAGCAAGAGTATTTTCCTTAATGCCTTGTAACAATGTATTTGCTATAGTTTTTTTTTTAAATAAATAAAATCTTTTCCGGACCTTTAGAAAATCACATATTTTTTATATTTATAACCCTTCTGATCACATTATAATTATCCTTTCTCATTATATCTTATTCTCGTGACTATTAATTTAATTTTAACGGTAGATAGCTACTGGCAGTCTCAGGTAGGGTCATGACCTGCGGTGTGAAGTGTTGGGAAAATGTATCAACACAAAGGACTTCTCAGAAATCGCTACCGCGCGGTTTGTTTACCGTTGAATCATGATGTTTCATTGTTACACTAGCAGTATACGCGAATTTATTCACTGTAATTCCTTTTTCAATTCCCGAAGGGAAAGCAGGATTATTCTATATATAAGCCCGTTAAATTTTAAGTCAATCCGTTTCGTTTGTGCTTCATCTGCCTGCCTGCCTGGGTCTAATATTCGTTAGAGATTATCGCCAAAAGAAAAGTAAAGTAACGGCCTCTTACGATAATAAGAGGCCGACACGGAGAGAAGCCCAGCAATGGGATACCACTGCTGGGCTTCTGTCCGTGTTTTGGAAAGAAATGTTGGAGCTATGACTCGCGTACTGTGCTAATGCGGATTTTTAGGTTAGACATATCTTTAGAATTGTCTAGAGAGAATTGGCTCGTGAACGAGGGGGTGGTGTTGGGTTTTACATTAAGCGTGGTATATCGGCACAGACTCTTATTCATCCCCTCCATTCTATGGTAGAACAAATGTGGATTAGTTTTAAGGTAAGTGGGAAAATAATTATTGTGGGGACTGCTTATAGACCACAATGGTTAAATGTACGTGTTTTTTTGGATGCCCTTACTGACACCTGTGGTTCCTTACCCTACTGTGACCACATGCTCCTAATGGGTGATTTCAATATTGACATACTCGAAACAAATAGTGTGAGTACAGTAATGTTAAAGGACTTTCTGACCTACACCAATATGGATCAATATATCAAAGTTCCAACTCATTTTACTAGTCATAGTGAGACTTTACTCGACGTCATTTGCAGCACTTCAGTTATAGAAAATATCTCTGTTGACTATGTATGTTCCCTAAGTCATCATGCATTTTTGTCATGTGAATTAATGGTTCCAAAAGAAAGGCCCCAAAGTCGACGATTTTACACAAGACAAATAAAGGACATTAACGAGGAACATCTAAATAGGTATTTAACATTAATCAATTGGGAAGAAATAGTTGCTTTGCAAAATTTGAATGACATGGTTGAGGCACTTAGTGTCTCTATTCTATGGATTTTCGATAACTTGGCACCTATGCGAATGTGTCACAGCAGGGATGTCCACTATCCCTGGATTACCTATAACATTAAACTCATGATGAGGGTTCGGGACGAGGCACATAAAAGATCACGGAAAACGAAATTAAATTCCCACATTATTTATTATAAGGAATTAAAGTATACCGTGGAAAAAGCAATTCAAGTGGAAAAGACCGTTTATTTTAATACGTTTATAAATAACAATATTAAACATTCATTTTTTTTATGGAAACAACTGAAACGTTTTATTAATTTTAAAAATAAAAATAATGTATTGTTACCAGCTACCTTCTCGGATCCTGAAAAAATTAATGATCACTTTCTCAATATTCCAGGTAAATGTCAGGCTTCTCCCTCACTTATTTTATACTATAATACGAATCGATTTGGTGCTACAACATTTTCCTTGAGAACCATTGACAACGCTACGGTTGCCAAGGTAGTGAGGAAACTCAAGTCAAATGCTGTGGGGGCGGATGGGATTTCACTTGACATGATACTTTGTATATTCCCTCACATAATAGATTCGATAACTAATATAATGAACCGATCTATTAGTACAAATGTGTTTCCAATTGATTGGCAAAAAGCAATAGTGAGACCTATACCTAAGAAAGCAAATTGTTTGGAATTTAAAGATCTACGTCCTATAAGTGTCTTGCCCTGTTTATCGAAAATACTTGAAAGAATCGTCTCCAATCAACTTTCCGACTACTTGGAACATAACAACTTGTTGCCAATAAAACAGTCAGGTTTTAGAAAGACTCGTAGTATCTCCACTGCATTAGTTGATGTGGTTGACGATATTCTAGGTGCACAGGATGTCGGTCAGGGTACGATATTGGTACTTCTAGACTATACCAGAGCGTTTGATACAATTAATGTTCCTTTGTTATTGGCTAAATTACATTATTATGGACTTAGCTCTGATACCGTAAGCTGGTTTAATAGTTATTTAACCAATAGAAAACAAGCAGTGGAGTTAAAAAGCGAAGATGGATCCACCTCCTTATCTCAATATAGATATGTTGATAGAGGTGTACCCCAGGGCTCTATATTAGGCCCGCTTTTATTTCTATTATATTGTTCAGATATCATGGATAGTATCAAACATTGCCAATATCACTTTTATGCTGATGACATACAAATTTATATATCATTTCAGCCGAATGAAACCCATAAGGCTGTGGAAAAACTTAATAGTGACCTTAATGCTATTGGTTCATGGTCAGATTCCCATTGCTTGGTCTTAAACCCTACTAAAACAAAATATTTAATATTAGGCACGAGAAACCAAATACAAAAAATATCAAATAAGAAGCCATCTGTTAAATTGTCAGGTGAAAACATTGAACGTGTAATCGAAGCTCGTAATCTTGGTGTAGTAATAGATGAACTACTTAGATTTGAAAACCACGTGCTTAACACTGTACGAAGTTGTTTTTACCGCCTAAAGGTATTATATCGTATAAGGCCATTTATTAAAACAAAAGTTCGAATCGGTCTGTATGAATCTCTAGTTTTGTCTAAACTAAATTTTGCAGATGTTGTTATCGGTCCGCGACTTCTTGCGCGTACTAAGTATTTGATTCAAAAAGTTCAAAATGCTTGTGCTCGATACTGTTTTGAAATTCCACCCCACACGCATGTCACGCCATTTTTAAACAATGCTGGTATTATGAAAATGGATTTCCGTCGACAATTACATTTCGCCACAATGTTGTTCGGGGTCATAAAATTTAAACTTCCTCTATATCTCTATCACAAGCTTCGTTGGGCAAGTGACTGCAACACTACTCACTGCACAAGAGCTTCCACATATCTTATTAAAATGCCTCGTCACAGATCCGCAGCCTTTAGGGGAAGTTTTAAATATGCCTCTTCGAAATGTTGGAATAATCTCCCACCGCCTCTGAGGGATGTTAAGGCTATAAGCACATTTAAACTAAAATATAAATCATTCCTTTTTAACCGTCAAAAACTAATATAAGAAACCTTTTTATTTTTGTTTAACTTTTCTTAAAAAAAAAAAAAAAATTTTTTTTTTTTTTTTGTTTAACATTAAGCCCAATCGCCCATCCATGATGTAGATCGGATATTACAATCTTTTATAAATCATAGTAATCACACACATATCTTGTTAACAGTAAATTTACGAATACATAATTCTCATTACTACACACAACTTTGGTTTCACTTTTAACACATATTATGGATTTCTATTATATTTTTATGAACTTCTTTTTTTTTGATGACACTTATTCACACTATGTGAGTAGTATATTTAACATACACTGCCTATGCTGATTCCTGGCAAAGTCCTACTCCTAGGGTGTTACTGAAAATCAGAGTTGTGGCTTCGGCCGTCTTGCGCAGTTGGCCTCGCCAGTTGATTGGCAGGTCTCTTGTGAGGGAGGTCTGGAGCCTCAGCGTATCTGAGTGGCATCCCTTTTTTTAACACCACACTCATGTACTTATTAATTTTTTTTTTTTCTTAGTTATATTTTATGTAGTTAGTTTTATTCGTTAATAGTTATATAATGTATATATTTGTATATCTATTGACTAATATATTTTATGTTAATGGTTTTTTTTTATGTTTTGCATTTGTTTTTTTTTCTATACTATTTTTTGTATTAGCAATAAGTGGTGTTGAAAATAAAGAGAGAAAATAAAATAAAATAAAATAAAATAGATATGCAGGTTTCCTTAAGATGATTTCCTTCGATGACGCCAAGGTTGCGCCTCCAAAAGGTGCGAAAATCATTTGTCGGTCTCGGTACACGTTTTGATAATAAAATTCCTCAACATTATCTAGACTTACCTTTACACAAGTTTAGAAATTATCTTAAAACGATGCTGCTACATAAAGCTTACTATACAATTGAAGATTATTTGAGTGATAGTAGCAAATCTTAACTGCAGTCAGCTACGCACCAAGCCGTAACGATTAATTTGTAACCATCAATCAAATTGTAAAAAAAGTATATTTAAAAAAAGAATGGCCGCCGAGTTTCTTGCTGGTTCTTCTCGGTAGGAGAAATCTTCCGAATCAGTGGTAACTTCTTGAAAACATTTGACGATTCAAAACTACTGTAAACAGTCTACTTGAATAAAGAATATTATAAGTTTGATAAAAGTGTGATAAATTGCTATTATTATTTAGGCACATAGATTTAAAAAGACTCATTTGTGTTTGCCCGGAAAGAGTCTCACTGGTGGGTTATCACAGCTTACTCGTATTGATGTTATGTAATGAAACGCCATATTACCTACTATATGCCGCCATTGTCGTAACAGCTCACCTCTACCGACCTCATCTAGACGTTGTTAATACTCTGGGCATATGACTCTTTAAAAGACTTTCCCACTTTTTCAGCAGCTTCCCGCGATTTTTTTCGAGCACGTCTGTTCACACTGGGTTTCGAATTTTCACTTTACGGTCCCAAAGTCCTTCGGGTTTTTCGAACAACGTGCCCTCCCATTGCTATTTAAACTTGCGTAAATTTTGAATTGGCCACGCTGAGATAGCTTTTTTCATCATTCGCTGAGCGGCTCTGAACTTTTGTATGAGATCCATAGTTACCGACCAAGTTTATTCAAGTTTCAATAGTCAATTAAAGGTATGTGTAGTAGAAATAGAGGCGTTACGAAGATGAGTTAAGTTGGAATAGAATCGGAGTTTAAGACTTTTATGTTAGAGTCTTGACTTGGACTCGCAGTGAATGTAGTAATAAAGAAACTGTTAAGACTTAAGCTTTGAAAAAGTAACTGCCGTACTTCTTGCTGATTCTTCTCGGTAAGAGCAGTTTTCCGAAGCAGTCGTAGCTTCATTGTAATTTGGCGATTGAAAAGTGCTTGTGAAAGACAACTTGAATAAATAAGTATTTTAATTTAGTCTGCTTACATTTGACTGATAAAATTTCAATGACATTTTTAGTTTTAGTATACCAAAACATGCAATTAAATAAATATTATGAATACAAATGAACTTCGGTATAACCCATTTATAAAAGTTGACATGAAGTAGTACGCTTTGGAACTCAAAAGTAATATAACAATTTAGTTTGTCATAATGCAGGTTTTTTTATTCGGGACACGGATAGAAGAAGTAAAATTATTGCAAAGGTACGTACGTATAAGTTTCATACACAGATAATCCTGTTGTGTTTCAATTTACATCGTGGTTAGGCTTGAAGCTTAATTAAAACAGGATTTGCAAGCCTTTAGTATGATTCCTATTAACGCCCACATTTATTGTGACGACTTTAAAAGCATTTTACATATTCATTAAACTATTTTCATAAAATTAAACATCAGTTTATTGATCTTAAACATAAAGTAGCAATAATAGTGTTAATTGCGTACAAAATTTACACATCGGACGCCTATTGACGTCTTCATTAACGCATTGAACTGAATTTATGGTCGTTACAGCTGTAATTAATATGTAAAGAAGTATATTCTGCCTATTTGCTCACTGTAGGTACTACATATTTCTTCATTATGTATTCATTGCGTTATGTAAGAGATCGTATAGTATAAGAGATTTACAAGTCTCGATAGTAAAAGATTTAAGCGCAAGATTATCTATAAGATTCTAAGTTCAAAGCTCGTGCAGATATTTATGAGTTTTTATGTATAAAAAAGAAAGTATGTCTGTTCCTTATCGAAACAAAGACTGCTGAAATGATTTTATTGATATTATCAGAGATTCTTTAGATCGAGCCAGCGGATAATCCTGTAAATATGGGTTGCGATCGGAAGATTATTTTTGTACTGTTTAATTTCTCTTTTAATTAAGTCCGAAGTATGCTAGTTTTACGTAAAAAAACCTTTCCATATTTAAAGTTTTCGAGTTCTTTTCAGTGTTAAAATATTGTGTTTCAATATACGTATTCCTAGAGTTATTTGCGATGTTTAGTTTGGAACAGCATGGGTGTTAGTTTCTTGTTTTTTTTAACGGCAAAAGAGTTCTTTATCCTTTGTAAAACTAAATCGAAGAAGAAACAGAGCGAAAGGAGAAGGGGAGTTATGAAATAAACTGACAATATAATGTTTTAAATATACAAATGTGGATAAGTAGAGTCGTCTTTATTTAGATTTTTTTGAAATAGTTAGGAATCTAATAGTTAGCAAATTTGCCGCCGTGTGGTAAAATAGGGCGAGTAAAATAGACCACCCTCATTTCTTACCGAGGTGTCGTAAAATGCGAATAAGGTAAGTTGACCTGCCGTGTGGTATCCGGCTGAGTAGAATATACCACCCTCATTTCTTACCGTGGTGTCGTGAAAGGCGACTAAAGTAAGTTGATGTTAGGCAGGTGGCTGGTAAAATAACTAAGCAAAACATGTAACAACATGTTTAAAATATGTTGTGCCGACTCCGCTTAGAGTGGCAGAAGATGATATCTACCGAATTTCGTTTGAATAATAGATTTCTTTGACAATTAAAGCGCATAACTTTTAACTAGGCGGGAAAATGTAACAGAGAATAAAAAGTTAATATGAAGAAGTTTCGTCTTGCGAAACGATATTTGACCGTTAGTGGGAGGAGCCAGAGTGCGATGTAATTTTTGTATGTTAAAAAATATTCCATTCACATATGCACCGCGTGGGTAGTAATTGCTTGTAAGCCCACGGTTTATATTTGATTGACCTGACCTTTGATGCAGCTAGAAAATTTGATAGCAGCATTCATCGTTAATTTGAAAAGTATTCTCCTTGTGAATCATTTGTCATTAAAGTCATCTTATGAAAGTAGTTTTTAATCGTGACTCTATTTTTACTATACCAATGTATGAATCAATTTATTGAGTGTTCACTGCAATAGGACATATAAAATTATAAATATCTTTCGGATTGTGATGAACAAACAGATCATTAAAAAGTCTCAGTAGAGAACGGTACGTGTTGACCACTGATGAGTTAGATTCAAAATCTTTTGCTGACTACAGGCCTTAAAGCTTATGCAGCGGATGATGAAAACAGCTCTATGTGATTGGTCAGAAATAACAAGAATTATGGGACAACCAGTCTCACAGAACGCAAATAATCTTTGTAACAACTCGAAAAACATTTTGTTTTATGTTCTTCACAATTGCAATAACTACTATGCAAATGATCTTTATAAAAACGATTATAAACTCTTTAAATAATTTATACTGCAAGACCAATAAAAAAAGACTTTTCGGGTACATATGAAAATTGCTTATATTATGCTATTTTTTTCTTCAATAGACAGTCTGTACGAAAGTAACCATCTAACTCTGTTTTAATACATATAGTACCCGACATTAAATAATGCATATCGATGTTTAGAACGAAACAGCCGGCCAGTTCGGTTTCGTAGAGCGCTGTCACTGGACACTGACTCAATTAGTATATGACGTTTCACACGGGTTCGTAAGTCTGTGCGACAGAGACAATGCTCTATGAAGCAGAACCTAGCCGATTTCTCTTTCTAAGCCTCGATGTGCATTATTTATTGCCGCGTACTATACATTTTCAATTGCCAATTTTTCTATAACAGTATTTGACTGTAAAACTTTGATATATTCGTTATATATCGATAATATTCAATGCCGTTTCGAAGTCTTTTTATTTATGCATATGTAAGCCACACCAACGACATGAACACAGATTCAGTGGCATATTTAGTATATAAGTTATCGTTCTGCGTGAGCACGTCACTTAAAGGCATGCACAGCATTCACATTTGTCATTAAAATTAATTTTAAAGATCGAATTTTGAATCCTTGCCTTAAACTTCAAGACATGTCAAAACAAAAGACATGTCTTTAAGGAACACTTTCCAAGACATTTTGAGATGTTGAGAAGATCAAATTCAAATTAAAAATTTTTTTTTCGTTATTCATATCATCATCCTCCTGCCCACTCTACGTGGGGTCGGCACAACATGTTACAAACATGTTGTCATATGATTTGGCTACGTTTTTTACGACCGGCCGCCTGCCTGACGTCAACTTACCTTAGTCGTATTTTACGACCCCTCGGTAAGAAAGAGGGTGGTCTATTCTGCTCAACCGGATACCACACGGTGGGTCAACTCACCTTAATCGCCGTTTACGACACCTCGGTAAGAAAAGAGGGTGGTCTATTCTATTCAGCCGGATACCACACGGCGGGTTTTTCGTGATTCATACTTATTATTATTTTATAGAGCTGTGATAGCCCAGCGGTGAACCGTGAAACACTTTCGAGGGTTAATTGGAAATATTATAGTTCTATACAGAATACATTTTTATGCCAACTTAATAACATGGAAGATGCCATGTGGTATCCAGCTGAGTAGAATAGACCACCCTCATTTCTTACCGAGGTGTTGTAAAAGGCGACTAAGATAAGTTGACCCGCCGTGTGGTATCCGGCTGAGTAGAATATACCACTCTCATTCCTTATCGAGGTTTCGTAAAAACGACTAAGGTAAGTTGACCCGCCGTGTGGTATCCGGCTGAGTAGAATAGACCACTCTTATTTCTTACCGAGGTGTCGTAAAGATGACTAAGGTAAGTTAACCCGCCGTGTGGTATCCGGTTGAGAAGACTATACCACATTTTGAGAATATGTTGTGCCAACCTCACTCAGAGTGGGATAAGGGCAGGAGGATGATGAACTCAATATCATTAAAGGAAGTTACAGTAGAAGTGTGTCATTAGTCAGTTCGATCATTCTGTACACATCGTGATGATAATTTTAATTACATGACATAGTATGATATAATTTCTGTTTTATTGCGCTCTATTACGGTATCCTGTCAGGAAATCTGTCATTACTTTTCTTAGAACACGTTTGAATGGTGGTGCACGCTATGTAAACGATAACGATGCGACACCGACACGACATGCAACAGGCGGTGCCACTTCTTATCAAGAATGTCATAACTAATTGCATAAGTAAACTATGGTAGTTGTGAAATAATTCTTCTTGAACGAGCAACAGTATGATTAGAAACCAAAAGCTTGTTTAGTTGGTATTAGATTATGATTTAATTGTGTTACAAATATGGACTATGTTTAATCTTCAGCAGCATTTTAATTCTTAAACTTATGTTTTTAAACGTTACTAGCTGTGCTTGCGACTTCGTGTGCTTAATTTTTTTTTTCCCACTTGAATCCCTTAATTTTACTCTGATTCGTTTTTTTCCTCATGGCCTAATACTTGGATAGAAGGAAACAGTCCCGAAAATAACGTAATATTTTTATTTGAAATTTTGAACATGAAAGTTATTATGAGTTAACCATAAGAGTTAGAGATATGCGGTTGCGGATTTTCTTGTAGTATTTTATAGATCTACAATTCTCTAAGTACATACAACAAATACAACTTTAGTTTATCTCTGATGGCTAGCGCAGCGCACGCGAGTTTAACTCCCAGCAGGTGACTTTCTTTACAACTGCACGACCTTTCCAACACTATTTACATAATACCCTTATATGCTGTAACCAAAATCTAAAAAAATACACTACCTTTTAGTAAAAATCGGACCAAAATCCGATTAATAGATTTTGAAAAAATCTATTACATAAAGACAGACAGCTTTGGGGACTTTGTTTTATAATAAGTATAGATTTAAGATTCATTTGGCATTTTACGGTAAAGCGAAATATCGTAATGAAACTTGCATATATTATAGGTATATGCTTAACGAATTATTGGGATATATATAACATGCTAATCGGTACTAGAACAGCGTGGTAGGTACCAAGCTCCATATCTCAGCAGTGTGACAATAAAAAATGTATATAAATTCCACTCCACTGTTACGCCTGTGTATAAAATGAATACATAAGTTTTGTAGGTGCTTTTTATGTTCATGTGGAATCACTGATGATCATTGGCTAATAACAAAGCCTTCAGAATGGTCTAATCAGTTTTTTATACTGTAAGGTGTCAACCTTAAATTAATTAAACCAATCTGAAATAACATTATATAAAAATATTGATATGAAATTTGATATAAAAAATGAATTTGATTAAACATATGACACTACATTGAATTTATTTGTGTCATCGTATAAAATATTGCTTTCGAATTGATTGTATCATAAATCTTATCTAGTATGTCCCATTATGTAAATTGCTCGCAAAGTAAGTTGTTCGGATATGCGCTAGAAGTTGTTCGACTGGTATAGAAATAATATAACTATACTGAGGCTCGGCTTCCGAACGGATGCGGGCTTTCTTTGCCTGTGTTTCATTATCAGTAATTACCAGTGATAACGAGGTACGGTGTGATAAGGAAAGTTGTATTTGTTATTCAAAGTTACTTTTCTTGAAATTCTGAATGAGATACCAACTAAAGTTTTGTAAAACTATAATGGCTAGTGTATCCACAGTTATACAATACTGCTGCCCACGCGTTGCTGTGGCTCACTCTTCTCGAAACGGAACTCAAGAGTTAAAAAAATGCTTAGATCGTGACCAAACTTTACGAAAATACCTGCTGGATCATTCTAAACATTGTCTTAAAATTTCATTATCATCAGCCTACCCGTTTCGGAGTCTCTAAAGGACATACAGACAAACATTGATTTTTATATATTAAGAAGACTAGTGGTACCTACTTGCGATTATGCGCTAACTTAACACTTATACTGTTGAAGATTACTTAGATGATAAGGATGTGTGGATATAGCTGCACTTCTAACCTGTACAAGACAGTTATAACTAAATGTAACTAATTTTAAGATTTATATTTTAAAAAGGGCAACAGCCGTGATTCTTGCTGGTTTTTCTCGGTAGGAACAGCTTTCCGAACTATCAGTAAAGTTGACGATTCAAAAGCACTTGTTTACAAGTTTACTTGACTAAAGAATAATGTGAATTTGAATTTGAAAAAATAGACAAAGTAGGAACCGACATAAGCTTGCAACTCCTGCTTTACGCCTAGCAAAAGTATGTAAATCGTTTGAGGGTTCGGATATAAGATTCTATAGTAAAATTGCGCAATCAATTTTAGCCATGCCGTTGCAGCAGTTTAAAAATACTGTTAAAAAGAGGCTGATACAGAAAGCCTACTATACTGTAAAGGAAAACTTAAATGATAAGAATGCGTGGGTATAGCTTCAATTCTACCCTGTAAAAGACAGAAATGACTAAATGTAACTAGTTATAAGAATTATATAAAAAAAAAAGCAACCGCCGAGTTTCTCGCTGGCTCTTCTCGGTAGGAGAAGCTTACCAAACCAGCACTAGAGCTGCCGATTCAAAAGCACTTGTTCACAAGTTTAATTTAATAAAGAATATTTTGAACTTGAATTTGGAAGTCATTGGCGACAACAAATATTTGAAGTAAACTAACCTATGAATTTAAAAATACGAATGAATAATGATTTTTTTAAATGCTTGTTTTATTTGTTACAAATGAAAACTTAAAATGAAGAATTCATTTCAGTTATTTTGTCTTTTCCTAGAAAATAGCGAATAAATAACATAAAATGCATTTGTTGACCCGCAGTGGGGCGAGACATTAACTAACAGTACAGGTTTAGTTGGAGCGCGTATTCATCATTTTGATGCGCTGTAGAGAATCCGTAATGCCGCATTTGGACTCCATTCTCACGCCGTAGGACAATTAACGCTCTCAAATCTAACATCCGATTACCACCTTTATGCTCTTCGTTATAAAAAACTTAATCGCCTAAATTTCTCTGGCAATGTATTTTCCAAAATCCAAATGTTTCCAGTTTCATTAGTCAACGCATTGTTGTGTCGGTATTGTTGGAAGTGTTATTACTGTTTCGGGATTATATTTTTATATTTTGTATTTACTATTTCCCAGTAACTTGGCTGTTAATCATCGTTGTTATATTAAGATAAAAGTAATAATAAAATTATTTTGCTATAATCCGCTATAGAGTAAATAGAAAATATATATAATAATAATAATAATAATAATATATAGTGGACTATTCGTTTTTTCATGAGCGATACATGCAGGATTCGTAAAAACACATGCACAAACCTCCACCACCGCCACCACAATACACAAGCCCTACACACGTTCACTATCACAAACTCAACAATCGTTTCGCCCCGCAACCGAATCATCATCATGAGATAGACTCCACGACAAAATCGTAAAGCCATGCCATTGATGTATTGTGGTGGAGGTTTGTGCATGTGTTTTTGCAATTTTGAATCCTGCATGTATCGGGCATGGAAAAACGGATAGGCCACTATACATTTAGCATTATATATATTTTCTATTTACTTTATCGCGTATTATTGCAAAATAATTTTATTAATACTTTTGTATTATGGATCTCTGCAAAGCGTTAGCAGCGTAGAAACATTAGAAGTACAGTAACGGTCTGTTACTATCCTACTGCTGGGCATAGGCCTCTAGACATAATCCCACTAAACTGCTCGAATGCGGATTGGTAGGTTACTGCTTAGTTTATTTATTTATTTATTCCATAGGTCCGCCAACAGAGTATACAATAATTGTCAACTTAATTATTATTAGACATATGCAATTTATTACACATATGCAAGGTCTAATGCTACCCTATTTATAGCTGGACACAACATGCTTAAAAAACTACAGTACATGGGGATTATTAAAATAATGTCAAACATATTAAAGCATCAAAATGATATTAAAGCATCAAATAGCGTTATAGCTGCCTAGCTCTATAAATTAGTTATATAAAGAGTTATACTAAGGTATAGCTAACTCCTAATACAACTACGATAAGTTTTTATTCTAATGATAATTAAAAAGAAAACATAGATAGATTTATTGAACGTATAACGTTATGTAAATATTTATTCTCTTGATGTTATATATGTTATAGATGTTTATAAGAATGAGAAAATTAGATCGATATAACATAATTCTATTCTCTATTCTATAAGACCTATTTTTTATGCAGTCCATACACGCAATTAAAATATTATGAAGTCGGTACAACATGTTATAGGCATGTTGTCACATGATTCGGCTACGTATTGTAAGACTGGCCGCCTGCCTGACGTCAACTTACTTTAGTCGTATTTTACGACCCCTCGATAAGAAAGAGGGAGGTCTATTTTACTCAACCGGATACCACACGGTGGGTCGACTGTTTTTTTTTCGAACTGACTGTATGCTGTTAGCCCTAATGGCATTTACAGCGTCACCGGGCGGGACGGGCGAGCCCAAAAGCATCGACGAGGTTGCGAAATGCAGAGAGTAGAGCGCAGAAGCTCTACTAAGTCGGGGGACGAGGGGTCGGTGGGACGACTTACCTTAGTCGCCTCTTATGACACCTCATTAAGAAATGAGGGTGGTCTATTTTACTCAGCCGGCTACCACAGAAATAATCATACGTCATACAAAGATAAAGAAAAAAAAAGGTTCTAAAAACAAATAGATCTATATCCATTTACCCATCAGTTGAGACGATAACATCGAAATTGTACCGATAATATCTCCATTTATAGTATACAAAAAACCACGTTAAAAACAATATGATAACGTTGATTTACAGCTTTATCAAAGCCTAATTGATAAATCAGGCAGATTGTTATCGATAATAATTTAAAGAGCAGTCCCCGGCTGGCCTTTGCGAGGATGATTTATGGAAACCGCCAGGAAAATAAACAACTTATAAACACTGCAATTATGGATATTGAAAGCGGGTTCTGCACATAAAGTAGTTGCTACTGATAAAGGGCCAATACAATATTTATAATTTTTTGACGTTTCAAATTGTCTCAGTACGATGAAACTAAAATGAAAATAAAGTGCTACTTTTCACTGCTACTTTAGTGCTATTTTTCACTAGAAATTAAAATTCACTTCTTCATAGAAAGGATTTGTTTTTGGCTGTACAGAAAAGTATCTTTGCCCTTAAATTTTTATTCGTCTCTACTTGTTAATAATTCTTTAACCCTTGGAAGGTCATTTTTTATACTAAATTTATTATTGAAAAACTCACTATGGACATTATTATGAAAAGAAGGTATAATAGTACTAGCTGACTCGGCATAGGTTGTTTTTTCATAAAAATGATTTGTAATGAATTTGTATTGTGTTATAAAACAATAAATCCTTTTCGGAGGAGTATGATAACTAGCATTGAGACAAGGCAATTTTATGTATAAGATGAAGTAATCTAAATCTTATATAAAAAATAGCACTTATATCGAAATATTCTTGACTGCAGCAAGTTTTGAATTAAGTAAATCAATGTACCACCTAGGAATAGGTTGCATAAAAATTTTTCGGAACGAATAATCCAACTTTCCAAAGTTAGATGTTAAAAAATTATCATTTATTATTTGGTAAACTTCAAATGAAGTCACATCCCATCACTGTGAATATCAAGATAACGTTTCCCCGTTGTCAATGCGGGCCCCTATATATACTTGTTTTGTTGGAAGGGAAACGAACTTGAATAACCCGCGAGACAGCCACTGAGTAATCATCTGATGTCGGCAAGACTGATGTCTATGTGTTTCACGAATTTCGCTACAGTATTTTTGGTGACAGCAATAAATAACTGCTTTAATTGCCCTGAATGCCAGCGCTGCTCTTCGGGTAATAAGCGCTGATCTTGACTTTGCGTGCTCCGCATTGCGTTGCAAATTTGGATGCAATCTTGATTCATGTAGAATTTTATAGTGACATGCATAGTTTTATTAACTGTGCCTTATTATAAGATATAAGTAAACCTTTAAGAATCATTTACTCAATTATAACAACTTTGGATTATTTGAAAAATGTTTAAAGTAATTAATTGAATCAATATATTAATTATCGTTTTGTTTGTTTCAGATGTTTTAAAAATTATCGTGACGTGGATGTAAGCTGTGAGTATTAGATTTACCTTTTTCTTTTTTAGCTCTCTTCATAACAACGTTTGCAGACCGCCCTTGAAGTTCCTGCAAATAATTTCTTGTTATTTCTTGTACATATAATATGTATGTATTTTTTTTTCGCCTATACGCAAAAAGTATAAATAAATAAATAAATAATAAAACGTTATTATAACAAATAAAATGCGGCATACATTGTACAGATAAAAAGTTTCGTAGGTTTATGGGGTGGTCCATATCAGAAAATGTCAAAGGGTCGTAAAATAACTTGCTTTGATGCAACAATGACTAGCAACAGACTACTGGCAGAATATATTATTCAATCTCTTAAGCTAGGAATAACTGAACGTATTTTTAGTATATTATTATGTATTATTAAGTATCATATAATAGTACCGTGAGACCGTGCGACTCTCTAGAGACGACATAGGTTCAAACCCCGGGCAGGCACCAATGAGTTTTTATAACAAAACTTGTGTCTAATTGATAATTGCAATTTATCACACGCTTTGCGGTGAAGGAAAACATCGTGAGGAAACCTGCATATCTCTAGAGAATTCTAGGGATATGTGTAACCTACCTATCCGCATTGGAGCAGCGTGGTAGGTCTTAGCTCCAATCCTTCTCTCCAAAAACGGAGAGAGGAGGCCTAAGCCCAGCAGTGTGCATAATAACAGGCCGTTACTTTACCTTTTTACTATATAATAGTATATTAGTTAGTGAAGCGACTACTTAATGTAGAGAAAGGCTTGCTTGAAGTAGTAAAAGATTGCCTCAAGTAGTGAAAAGACTAACATAAATAAATACCATTCTTCATTAAGTAATGCAAAGAATACCTTAAGCATTGAAAAGATTACTTAAGTAGTTTATTCATCAAGTGAGGGGCTTATCAACGCTGTGCTTTGACACAGCAGAATCGCTACTCCAACAATTTAAAATTGAAAATAAACCTCATAGGCCAAGAAATATTTTGATCAATTTAGAAATATAGTCATAGTTAACTGATAACCCTACCATATAGATAATGATCGGAAAACTTTTTTATAGCAATAAAAATGCCAATATAAACATTTTTCCCGATAAGTTTTACGATGACTTGTGACATATAAAATATGGCAGCTCGAACTGGTTTTAGAAAGGGGTCATATTTTGTCTTTTTGTAATTCCCGAAATGGCGAGGTTGTTGAATTTTGTTTATTTAAAACGAGTTTTAGTTAGGTCACAATCTACTGCTACTAATTAAGATATAAGGTATTTTAAAAAAATATTTTACTGATGATAGTTGTTTCTTGCCGCCGTGTGGTATCCGGCTGAGTAGAATAGACTACCCTCATTTCTTACCGAGTTGTCGTAAAAGGCGACTAGGTTAAGTTGACGTCAGGCAGGCGGCCGGTCGTTAAATACGTAGCCAAATCATGTGACAACATGTTTGTAACATGTTGAGCCGACCCCACTCAGAGTGGGATAAGGGCAGGAGGATGATGATAGTTGTTTCTTGCCATACATTCGACGGCGTCAATACAAGCCACCCAAAGATTTTTAAAATATTATTGAAAATAAATTAAATATATTACAATAACTGGCGAATAGTATTAAATTTTAGTTTATATTAAATATCGATTTCTATAAATATATTGTAGAACATATATTAGATAGATAATTATTTCGTATTCGGACTTGCCTCGACAGGGATCATGCAGAATATCAGCTCTGTTGGTATTCTTTTACCTCCAATATTAAGCTGAGCCAGAACCTTTTCATTGGCACGACACATTCTAAATTTACTTTCTATATAATGTCTGTTGTTATTGCTCTCTGTATGTTATCTGTTTATTTTGTGTTGTGTGAATGAATAAAGCTATTCTATTCTAAATTCTAAAGCATCAGCATACTCTACGATACGACGGCCTTTTTTTATATGAGAAATCATAAACCCTGTAAGGATACTGCAATCTCTGAGAGCAATATTGCAGATTCTTTCAGAGCATGGTTGCGCGAGATTCCTGTGTCGAGTGCCTCAACACGATACGTCGCCTAAAGTCGTGATACGGCGTTATAGAGAGTAGCCTTAATAAGACCCTCATCTTTCTGATGTGCTCACCAGACCCGCCCCGTGACACTCTATAACCGTTAGGGATAACAGCATCCCGTCATAATAAGACGCTCAAAATCAAACATCGATGTTCGACAAATATCTTAGTGTATATTATGTCATCGACATTTTGATGCGGACATTGGCTTGTGCTCTATGAATATTCAAACCTGTTCCATCTGTTGTCTTGGCCTTATTGAGCTATGGGCATACGAGGATAATTTTATGATATATTAAAAAAAATCTCAGACGCACATAACTTCGGCAGTGCATCTTAAATGAACCATGAATGAGAATTATTTCAATCCAAATCATACTATCGTTATCACGTTACTGATAATAATCGGTATATTTTAAATAATTTATAGAATTAGGCGTTACTTTGTGGAGATCCATAATGCTAAAGTAATAATAAAAAATATTTTGCTATAACCCGCGAAACAGTAAATGGAAAATATATATAATGCTAAATGTATAGAGGACTATCCGTTTTTTCATGCAGGATTCGTAAAAACATGCACAAACCTCCACCACTGCCACCACAATACACAAGCACTACACACAACTAAACATACATTTTTTTTAAATATTATAATTAGAAATATTCAAATTCAAATTCAAAATATTCTTTATTCAAGTAAACTTGTAAACAAGTGCTTTTGAATCGTCAACATCTACTGCTGGTTCGGAAAGCAGTTCCTACCGAGTAGAACCAGCAAGAAATTCGGCGGTTGCTCTTTTCAAAGAATAATTCTTATCACTAGTTACATATAGTTATTTATGTCTTGTACAGGGTTGAAGAGCATACCACCAGCATTTATACATATACACATTATTACATACACATAGAATACCTTATCGATACTAATGTCGTAGTAAAGCCATTAAGCGCCTTACCCTTAGTTTAAATCCTTTATGAAGTTTAGAATACTAATCTTTATTCTATCGTTGCTTTAGATTATTTACAATTCGTTATAAATTAGTGATCTTATGCTTGTACAGCCTCATTCTGTTCGATGTTATTTTAATAGGAATTATTCTAATTGACCGTGAAACAACGCACATTAAATTTTATGACTAGTTGAATTTAGTCTTTGGTTATAAATTAATTAACAAACTTTTTGGTCGGTGGATAGAATTGATCCTTTTTGATGTTTTAATCTGTGCATCTTAATATTTATAAATCTTCATCAACTTAATATGAGATTACATTTCGTATCAATTTGTTCATTTATCTCTATTGCTTTAGATAGTAGGTTAAGCCATCAGTCCTGACCATTATTATAAGTACAAAAAATTCAAAATTAAAAATATTCTTTCTTCCAGTAAACTTCTTAACAAGTACATATAAATCGTCAACTATACTGCTGGTTTGGAATGCTGCCCCTACCGAAACGAGCCAGCAATAAATTTGGCGGTTGCACCCAAAACATAATTCTTCTAACTAGTTACATTTACTCATTACTGTCTTGAACAGGGTCAAAGAGTAGCTATACCTACGCATTATTATCATCTATATAGTCCTTAACAGTATAGTCGGCTTTAATTGAAACTCCTGTAATGTAATTAAATTGATTGCGAAATTATATCATAGAATCTTTTACCCAAACCTACGAACGCTTAATAATAGGACTAAGTTTTTATTTTAGTCTTATGTCACGTATAAGAATTATTATCCTGCGTATTAGCAAACCATAGTTTAGATATTATGCTTACGAGTATATTAAATTGGGTAACACATATAGGTAAAACTAAATACACTAACAAAATCACAGGACATTTATAGTATGTTTATTGAAAATAGAACCTGCTATATTCAAGTCGCAAAATTATCTGCTATCATATGTGGCGAGAAGACATATGCCGGAAGAACATTCCACACCTGGACGTCTGAGACTCGGCGAGACGAAGCAAACATGTCCCTAATTATCCCATAAAGTAACATTATATTACACATAGCACCTACCCTCAGCTTTAGCGGTAAAATAAGCTAACATTCTCAAAAAGTGTGATATTCTAAACAGTTGTAAAAAAATGTTAAGTAGCGGTCTGTTACAATCCTACTGCTAAGACCTACCACGCTGCTCCAACGCGGAATGGTAGGTTACACATATCTCCAGAACTTTCTAGAGATATGCAGGTTTCCTCACGATGTTTTCCTTCACCGAAAAGCGTGTGTTTAAATGCAATTATCAATTAGACGCATGAGTTTTAATAGAAAAGCTCATTGGTGCCTGCCCGGGTTTGAACTCATGTTCAACTCGAAAGAGTCGCACGGTCTCACAGCTGGGCTATCTCTATTAACAGTTGTAACGTCACATAAATTTATTTCAATTAAATGTACAATGCTTTTTTTAATGTTTTTTTTTAATGTATGCCGTGTGGTATCCGGCTAATAGAATAGACCACCCTCCTTTCTAACCGAGGTGTCGTAAGAGGCGACTAAGGTATGTGCCGTGTGGTATCCGGCTGCATAGAATAGACCACCCTCATTTCTTACCGAGGAGTCGTAAAAGGCGACTAAGGTAAGTTGAAGTCAGGCAGGCGGCCGGTCGTAAAATACTAATGTGTAAAAATAAAAGCACGTTCAAAAAATTTCTGCTAAAGTAAGCTAAATATAAGTACACTTTTCTTGCTATTTAATCAATTCAATAAAATCAATGAATATAAATAAAATATTCAAGAAAACTTGGAAGCAAATGCTTTTGAATCGGCAACTCTACTGCTGATTCGGAAAGCTGTTCCTACCAAGAAGAGTTGTCTTGTATAGGGTCGAAGAGTAACTCTGTCCACGCATTCTTATCGTTTAAGTATATTATAATCCTCACTAGTATAGTAGGCTTTAGTAAGCTTTATACAACATATAGTCCTAATCAGTATAAAATATAAAACAAATACACCGCAAAGCATTTCTGTATATTCGCGATAAACTCGGAAACTACTATACCTACTGTATTTTAAACCGCTCAGTATCCGTAATAATCCGTTCAATTGATTTTGAGAAAATCCTTCACATAAAGATAGAAAGCTTTTGAGACTTCGTTTGTTATATTTATAGATATTAATATGCAGGAAACTACGATATTACGCTCTGCTTTTTCAGAATGAATCATATTCTGGATTACAAACACGTTTTATGAATAAACAGTAATGAATAATTTTAATTTGACTTATCTTTTAATAATTATCACATTAAAAACAAGCTGCACGTCTTATCTTGACTGCTTGTGATTATATTATTATGTAAAAATGATTGCTATAAAGCAATACGTGTTAACGGAAGCCACTAATCATTTAATATTTTAGCCATAAAAAAGGCAAAACTATATTTTTTAATTTAATTTAATTTATTCACTTAGTATTAAAGTGGCCGAATTCAAATGGCAAATTGTACCTAGTTAGGTACTATTTGAATTCTACATGGCGCTTAACTAACCGTAGTTTAGTGCCCACTGAAATAGAAAAAAAACACTAGCGTTTTTCAAAGTTCGTAGCGAGATGTTAGACGGCATTGCAATGAGAATTACGATGTATCTAACTCGATCAAGGCTAATTTTGAATTCATGTGATAAGTTTTATAATTAATTTTATATAACATGGACACGCTAGTTGAAGAAAGTTGCAATTTTATAATATGTGAATTTATAGAAATCTATTTATAACAACAATCTCTTCTCAATAAAGCATGAAACTATAGTCATATACATGCAATTTATTTTCGTAACAATTTTTATAAGTTATTTTGCAATTAAATTTTGTAAATATTTTAAAATCTCTCGCGCTCTTTCCTGTGAAGGGAAGCAAAATAAGAAAAACAACATATGTTAACGGTTTTTGCATGCATTTAATGAATTTAATATGGGTATTTTTAAAGCAAGTGAATAGCTTACCATCAGGCATAATTGCATTCCAGCCCTTGCCTTTATACATTAAAAAAAAGTTAAATGAAAACTAGAAAACATAGGGATCCACGATCCGTTCCATTTTTAAACGCCATTAAAAATATTTTTAATGAAACAGTAATCGTTATCTTATAAACCGAAATTTTAATAGTCAGCAATTTCAACAATTCCTTGTAAACAAAGCTTTCACATTATAATCTCTAATATATCTGGTGGTTTTATAGTATCCCTGTAGTATGCGGACATACAATTGCCGCTAGAGTCACGCACCGCTAAAATACTAACCTCTAAAGGCTTCGTGAATGCTGGGAACGCTGGAAATTGAATCAATTTCAATAATCTATTGTAACATCTTCGATATTTATGCCATTATGGAGCTTTCAAGTATTTATATTCTGCGTAACCTTGTGGAGATTCATAATAAAAATCATTATTCTCTACTAACATTCGACAACTCTTTACTCCTTTTATTTGTATGTCATACTTCAAATAATCCAACCATATCTCTTTCACCCTCCCAGTCACATATCCATCTAGATTAATATTTAACACTCGTTTGTTCACATTATTTTTTCAGATCAAATTCAAATTCAAAATATTCTTTATTCAAGTAAACTTGTAAACAAGTGATTTTAAATTGTCAAAATCTACTGCTGGTTTGGAAAGCTATTCCTTCCGACAAGAGCCAGCAAGAAATTCGGTGGTTGCTTTTTTTAAATAAAATTCTTATTACTAGTTACATTTGGTTATTAATTTCTTGTACAAGGTAGAGGAATAGCTATTATCCACGCATTTTTATCATCTATACAATCCTCAATAGTATAGTGGGCTTTTTGTATTAGTCTCCCTTTAGCATTTTATGTCAATATCATCTTCATCGTGCACCTTTTCTACAATAGCTTTCAGACTTGATTTTATGTACTGGGAGATCAATAATGAAAAATTAATGATAATAACCCGCGATAAAAGCAAATAGATAATATATGTAACGCTAAATGTAGAGTGCACTAACCGTTTCCATGTCTGAATCATGCAGGATTCCTAAAAACGAATGCATTGCAAGCCTTCACACCCACACAATACACAACTCATAGCTCAATTAGGTGATTCAACTATGCTCGCTTGGGTGATGTCTTGGAGTCTCTCCTGATGATCCTTCGGTTACAGAAGGAAACAATTGTTAAATTGTAAGTTAATGTGTTCAATGTTGACTTTGAGTATCATTATTTGAAATTGGAATAAAAATTTATTTCAATTTTAAACCTCTATTAATTTCAAACGCTTTCAATATTTCGATTTATCTGTAAAACTTTTATCACTTCATAAAAGCGCGTAATGCCAGAATCCGAAACTTACTTGTTAAGAAAATCGATAGAAAAATGTATTCAAAACCCTGAGTTGATCTGGTTAACCATATATTATTATTTGAAATGGGAACGTTGCTGTTAAGTCAGCGTGAATAATGCAACACAGTCCAAGCTCTAAATAGCTTTATAATGTCTTAGTGTACAAGCTTTTATGTACGTGGGCGAGGCTTTGATTGGCACCGAGTCATTATTAGGACCGTCTTATGTATGTGCTTATGGTTATAACCGTTGACAGGTTTTATGATGTGGAACATCTTTGTATTATCATCGATGCGATGAGCTGCCGACAGGGTGTTATCACCTGTTTATTTTTGGTATTTTGTTTTGTAAAGACAATTCCAAGATTTAGGCCAATTGCTTAGCTAGGCAATGTTACTGATAGAACCTTAATTATATGTACAAATTAAGCCACACATGTGCCGCTAGCGGTAGAAATACTATCTCACCATGATTAATCATAAATGATGAGAGCTGTGGTTCGAATGACTTAGGTGAACCGATATTTGTTTGGGTTTCAACGTTTAGACAAGTGACTTCTGCACTAGAATTGTTAGTTTTGGTGGAACTTCCTTTAGATTCTAAAAAGATAGTACTGTAAAAAAGCTAAAGCCTGTAGTCGAAACATAGTCATAGTAATCTATGTCTTAAGAACTGGGTCTGGATTTTGGGGTGCAAGAAAAGACATTTTAAATAGGTTTTAATTCCGATGCTGCCGAAATATCTTGTCCTTCCAAAGCTTGGGTAGCCAAAGAAGCGTTTTAGAACTCCAAGCAATTACTGCTCAGCTCTAGCAAAAGTCACTTATTTTGGCTTTTCATCTGATGGCACGAAAAACAGTATGAGATGAGCTGAACCCATGTCATGTTTTTGTCGTACAAAAAAGAATAGTTCAGATCGGACATTGGCCTTGTCATCAAAATACTATGCCCCTGTCATATAATACGTCTTCCACGTATGAACCCGTCTATGCGAAAGTGGTTTCTAACAGTTTCTTCTGCGTTGGCGTATTTCCATCTTTGAATACCCATGGTTTCAGGTGGAATAGTCAAGTGCAACTTGTTACAGATAAAAATGGAAATATTTGATAAATTATGGCGCCATGCTGGCCGTGCTAGTTAACGCCTCGATATAACACATCAATGTATATAACTCCGCGCGTGTGGGTGGTACTTAGACTGAGGTCATTAAGCGGAGCGCTTTGTATTATTCTTCTTTGGTTAATATCTCGACCATTTTTAACGAATTGGTGTCAATGTGTAGGTATTACTACCGTTGTCCAGTTTTTTTGTTGTGTTGACTTTCTTCAGGCTATTGTGAGTATCACTGCGTGTTTCGTTTTTATGAAACAATGGCGTTGAATTCAGAGCCGACTACACATTTTCCTTTTATACTTAAATACTTTCAACCTGTTTGTCTGTTCATTCTTCATTTGTGTCGATAGTGATAGTAATGAATCGTAATTAGTTATTAATGAATTGGGATTTTCAGTAAGGTGACTTGCTAATGTTACATAGTTCGTAGATTTAGAAGAGAATACCTAGCGACTTGTTAAAAATACTTTATTCAACTTTTCACTGCAAACTTAGTTCCTCCAGTCTCTTTGCACTTCGTTGTTTAATAAAAAAGCCGAGGTCACCTTTTATTTCACTTTTATTTTCACTTCGTAACTAGCTCTTGTTCACTATTCGCAAACTGAACGTCGAGGCGCACGATACGTGCTTATATATCGAACGAACTGATGACGACAATGTTCGCCAACGTTCGCGAGTCCTAGGGGGGAAACAAACACGATTCGTAAACAACCTTTCATACACAACCTGAATGTTCCAGAGAATTACCGTCAAGCGAATTAGAACTCTATGAGATATAGGTTACGAACTCTTTTTGAATGTTCGTAAACTGTTTCCGTCGAATTGGAATTCTATGACATATGCAATACGAACTCTTTTCGCATTACAAGTTTATACATACACGGTCGTGGTCAAAAGCTCGGTATAGTAAAAAATATTCAAATTCTTTTCCCACTCACCGCTAAATAATGTTAATAAAGGAAAATCTTCAATGGAAAGACTTTACGAGTTTTTCAATCCATTTATACTTTATGAATAATTGAATAAACGTTAATGATTTAGACGTATTTTTACGTTGTTCTGCAACCGGTCATGACGCACTACCCATTAGTCCTAAATCAAATAATATTTTTCAATCAAGAGTCGTAACTCCGTACGCAAATAAACATAAAACTGAGTTACGATCACTCCGCAACACCGAACTCGTTTCCTTTTAAACAATTTATGCTCTTAATGCTATCTGGTCATATCCTATAATTTTAGGATTTGATTGGTTAATGCTCTCTTAGTATTATATACGGGAGCTGCCTTTTATTAAAGGCGGTTCAGTCTCGTAAACTTGATGCTTTGAAGGGATAAGCGGTTACATTTATATATTCAAGACATGAGTGTGACTTAAATATAGTATTCTACTCAGCTATATGTCAGAAACTTTATAGAAGACTTAACAATTTTGCTACTTACCGTGATCAAATCGCGGTCAAATTTCTAGTAGGTTTAGCGTTCTGCGTAAAATGTCTTTTTCCAAAGCTACGAACTCGTCTTCTTCGTCTTTATTGCCTTTTTTTCAAACCTACAAAGTGTCTTACGTTCTGAACTTAAGTCTTTTTGTCTTAAAAGATAATTTGGACAGTATTTCTTTAATTGACTTTCTTTTATAAACTGAATGGCGCTATTTTTCTCCACTCTTGTAATTAAGAGGCCTAAGATGCGTGGGTATAAAACTTCATGCCTAAAATTCCCTCATTTTATAATATTGCATCCTTGCATCTTTACATATTTTTTGTCTACCTATTATCTCTTCTTTAAGGCGCTGAACAGAGCCAAATAGGCTGACTTTAAACACGTTTTTAACAAAAGCTATAGGGATGACGATTACAAGAAAAATATATGTTAATATACATCATATCTCAGAGAGAATGTAAGATTTCAAAACATGATTACGATACTTTTTTTCGATAAAAAAAATTGGTAAATAGACCTCTGATTTTTACTTTTATCGTAAATATCTCTAATATTTATCAACAAAAATTGATAAAATTAATAAGACTAATAAATCATTATAATATAAAGAGAATGTAAGATTTAAATTTTGAATTAATTAAGATATTTCATTCAAATTAAATATTTTTTAGAAAATAGCAAAACTGAAACGAGTCATCGTCTCGCTTCTCTTTTACATCTACGAATATAGACAGTGATCGCTGAGGCGCGCTGCTATACGGACGTGTGTCGCTAGCTGCCGCCTTTTGTGACTATTCCTTGTTGATAATATGTCTTTTTTTAGGTGTTTAGTTATAGTTTCAGCATACTTAGTTTTATAAGATTAATTAGACATAAGTTTTGTAAATAAATTGTACAAAAAAAGTTTGGATGAAATAGTGTACACCTACAATGGGTGTTAAAAAATTAAATTTGTCGCTACGTCGTCGCAGAAATCGTGGGCGTGGCTTATATGCCGAAATCTGAATTTACGCCAGCTCTGTTCAGCGCCTTAATATCATGACCAACCTATTTCCGCTATTTTCTTATAGATAGGTACGTTCACCACGCAGCGCCCTATAATAATAAAAAAAATATATATAGATAGGCATGATTTTTTTTGAAGATTTCCTTTTCATTACCAAGGATTCAAATCCCGAGAACGCGTGAGTTTTCTATATGAAAAAGCTTATTTGCTTATTGCTATTCACAATTTATTATTAACTTTAAAAGAAAACGACGTTCTTAGAGAATTCCTATGATACCAATGTTTAATTTAACAGTATTGTGGATCATTTTGGTATGTCTGAGCTTCAATCTTTTTTTCCAAGTTTTGAAATCTTTGAACCCAGGTGAGGGTTAATAGCCACTATATTTTTTTTTAAATTTAATTGTATTATATACCTCTTTTTATTAGTATTTTATATTTATTGTAGTTTATTATATGCAGCTTAAATTCGTAAATGTTGCCTACTACCTGTACTAAGTTGATAGTAATTATTTATAAAAACATTTTATTCAATAACACAAATTCACAAACACGTTATAATACTCGATAAACTTACATTCCGTCCAGTTTTTATTGAATACATAAATAAACACTAATCAAGTGGGCCTAATGATTGATTCTAACTCAATTAATTTCTGTTCAGCCATAAAATACAGCTCTGATAGGGCAGGTGGCGCGGAGGCGTGGCCGGGCGAGTCCGGGAAGTACTGATTTATACCCTGTGCCGTAACATGGCGAGTAGCATGAATATTAATGTTTCAACCGCATTTAGCGTACACGTGGTCGGGTAAGTTATAGCGCTTTCGAATTTATCTGGAACCTAGATCCTAAAATATGTTATAAAGAATGTAATAAATTATTAATTTTTATGTATAAAGCTATAAGATATGTGTCTAACAAAGTGTATTTGCAAACCCTTACCTAAACTTAAAGTTTTATTTTTCTATCTTATAATCTTAACAAATTGACTTATAAAAGCAGGCGTTACTTTGCGGAATTCTAAAGTACAGAAGCTATAATAGAATAGTATAGAATCTATTATAGGTTGTTTAACCAATTACCAAAAAAAAATATATGGGACACTTACACACACGGTCGTCCATCCCCAAAGTAACTTCATACTTGTGTTATGGGTGACAGATAACTGGTAAATATACTACATATATAATCTAAATACATACTTAAATACAAATATACACCCAGGCTCGAAGAACCGACATCTATCTGGCGGAGTAGAATGGAGCACCTTTGTGTCTTAAAACGCGACTAAGGTAAGTTGACGTCAGGCAGGCGGTTTTTCGTAAAATACCTACCCAAATCATGTAACACCATATTTATAACATGTTGTGCTGACCTTAGATTGGGAGAAATGTAGCTGTTTGTCGCCCAAAACATAAGTATTAAGTTACTTACTTTGAGGACGACCGTGTGTGTGTAATTTTCCCATATATATATAAACCAAAACTGTCTACCTCTTTTCCACATGGACATCTGTGCTTAAGGCACAATGTGGTTCCCAATCTGAGACCCAAAACCACTCTATATATATATATATATATACGGTGACGATAAATATATATATATATATATATACAAAAAATACAAACCTAAAATCAAAGAGATTTGTATGGTCTATAGTAGCTTACTAGTGGGACTTTTACTTATTTAAATTTATTACTTATAGGTGCATATATAACGTCACCAATATCGTGTATATAACTACAATTTGTCGTGTAATGTAAAAAGGTCATTAGTGAGAATCAGTAGCGTCTCACGCTGCGCAACATAAAAGCATGTTGACAGACAATCATGGACTAACATAAATTATCCCGTCGGGGTTAACTTTATCTCGAAATTACGGTTCCGACATACTTGCTTATGTTCTTTTATACAACTTTGTATACTTGAGTGATATTCACATAAGTCATCATAATAGTCTCTACTAATAGAACTTCTACGTTTTTTTCTTTCGGTTTACACTCCGCAATTCACAATCTCGACGATGCTTCTACGCTCGCCCGTCCCGTCCGGTAACGCTATATAAAACCATTAGAACCCACAGCTAATTGTTAGTTCGAAAAAAATATTCTCTCTGCTAAAACCAATGCTAAACATTGCAATTAAGCCGTGTGATATCCGGCTGCGTAGAATAGACCACCCTCATTTCTTACCGAGCTGTCGTAAAAGGCGACTAAGGTAAGTTGACGTCAGGCAAACGGCCGGTTGTAAAGGACGTAGCCAAATCATGTGAAAACGTGTTTGTAACATGTTGTGCCGACCCCACTTAGAGTGGGATAAGGGCAGCAGAATGATGATGCTAAAACATTGCAATTGAAGTTCCAGTAAAAATTGATATTTATTATCAATACTAATATTATAAATGCCAAATTCTGTCTGTCTGTATGTTCCGCTTTAATAACTAATTCGCTGTAGCAATATTGATGTAATTTTTATATAATTGAAGTCGTATTTTTGAGTAAGATATAGGATATGTAAGTTATTTTTACTTACATAACAGGCAAATCGCTTTGATACTTAGTTTATATATTTTGTTATAGATTTATTTCTTTTTATTGTTTAAATATCAATATAATAATTCCGTTTTTCCTTCGCGAGCGGGCAAAATTACCGATATATTTAATTATATATCATAATTGAGAATATTTAAACATTTAAGTTCAAGCGAACGACATCGCGGGTTCAACTTGCATAAGAAAAAATATTACAAAAGGGTAAATATAACAAAACATTTCAAATTTTCAATAACTTAAACGTAATCCTCGGTAGTATAGTGGTCAGTATGCTCGCCTGTCACGCGGGAGACCGGGGTTCGATTCCCCGCCGGGGAGACCTTTTTGTTTAAAATATCGTCATTCACAATATTTTTCTTGAAGACGCATTTAAAAACGGGGTAGTTAGTAAATAAATGAAATAAAACGTTCCAAATAATTAATAAATATATTATAGAGCCCTTAACTCAAATATTGGTAATAAGTTAATGCTACAATAAACATCGTTGTCGACAATTTATAAAAGTTGGAATTAAAACCCACCACGCTGCTCCAAATTCATTCTAAACTAAAACTTTATTCAAGTTGACTTTCACAAGCACTTGTGAATCGTCAAATTACAAGGAAGCTACGACTTATTTGTAAAGGTGTTACCGAGAAGAACCAGCAATAACCTCGGCTGGCACTCTTTTTAAAAAAAAACAATAATATATGTTATTTAACAAAAAAAAAACAATATAATCTAATGCGTATCTGGTTGCAACTTAATTCCAAGCTTTCTTTTCAATCCAACGCGAATTGGTAAGTTACACATATCATCAGAATTTTTTAGAGATATGCAGGTTTCTTCACGTTGCTTTCCTTCACGGAAAAGCGTTTGATATATTACAATTAACAGTTAGATATATCAATTTTAACAGAAAAAGTCATTGGAACCCCGAGGTTCTCCCTTAAAATATTTACACGGGCTGAACGGTGAGCTATTAAAGCTCCTATATCTATATCATACAGGTTCTGTAATATGTAAGTAACGCCTGCTTCTATAAATCATCATACAGGTATTAAAAACATAAATGAAAAATCCTGCCTGTCTGGCTATTACGTTTTTATGACATCCACTATAGCGATATTGATATAATTCTGCACAATTGAAACCGAAATCGAACTAAAATTTATGATAACAATAATCCCGTTTTTCCTACAGAAACGGAAAAGTCACATAGTTCATAATTGTTGTTATTCAAGCATTTAAGTTGACGCAAACGAAATCGCGGGCACAGTTTGTACTAGATAAATTCATAAGTAAAATATTGGTATAACAAATGATACAATATTTATTGCAAATTTTCAAATATTCAAACGTAATCCTCGGTAGTATAGTGGTCAGTATGCTCGCCTGTCACGCGGGAGACCGGGGTTCGATTCCCCGCCGGGGAGGATACTTTTTGATCAACATACCGTCATTAATTATATTTTTCTTTAAAACTCTGTTAAAATCGCATATTTCTAGTTCTAATATAGTCAAAAAATTTTATAGTTACAACAGTATATAAAGTCCTAAACTTTGGAAATAAGTAAATGTTGGCAATAAATATCGTTTTTCACAATTTATATCATAATATAATTGTTTTACCAATATATATGTATAATATGAAGTCTTGTATCAAAGAGGTACTCAATATTTCAGTTAAATCAAATAAATCATTTACCATAACTGTACCTAATAAGACTTGTACTACGAAATGTTATTACAGAAGCAAACGAGAGTATTGTTTATTTCTGTTAGGAAAAGCTTTCATTTTAACTTAACTTATATATATTTTTTTATAACTTGACTATGTGAAGGTGGAATCTTGCAAGTTAAATTTGACCCACTTCCCGATGTTCGATTGAGATGAAATTTTACATATTTGTCCGGTTCCAATGACAGTGGATGTTTTTGATAACCTTGACGTGATGCTACTGCCAGGATTAGCTCCAGACGAGGGAATTCTTCAATGGTTAACAGTAGGGACATTAACTTTTGTAAACATTTCGTCTCTTAATTTTACTACCAATATAAATACTAGTCAATGCTTTTCTTTACTTTTTAACTATTTTAAAACAACCTCCCTAAATTATGTTATGTATTTTTTGTGTAATTCCCTTACCTAAGACGATATATACGATAGCGTGATATATAATCTTCAATTGCACCAAAATTTCATCAAAATTTTTGCAATGGCAGTAATATTAGCAGATTAGCAGTAAAAACCTAACAGACGTATTCGGATCTATAATATTAGTACGGATAATATAGATTTCCTTAATTTCTATGAAATATAGCTGAATTCTTAACCGTTCGTATACGGTACAAATTACGTCATCACGAAAACGGGTCAAAAACAAACTTCCTACTTACGAATCGGATGTGATTTTACAATCAAGTACACGCTATGACCATGTCTTGTGTCGGTTAAGCGAAGAGTTAGTTTAAACCCACATATAATCAAGTTTATCGTAATAATTTAAACTAGTAATCGTTCAATGGTCGTAAAATAAATGATAAGAATATATTCGACAAAATAGGTTGAGATCAGAAATAAAATCTCTTAACATAATTTCAAGATTTTGTGTACCATTCAGAAGATTTAAATTAAGATTTCTTAATTTAATTTAGATTAAAAAAATCTTTATCCTATGTGCATAGTTTCAACTCTATTTTTAGATAAATAAGAAAACTGACATTGACAATGTTTTATTCGTAGCACATAAATAAATTTCATTTCTCTGTACTCAGTACATTTACTTTAATTATGCCAAAAAGCCTTTCTCAATATGTTTCAAAATAGTTACAATTAATGGGATTTCAGTAAAAAGGCAAGTATGTGCTTATAAAACACGTATAAGTAGTTCAGCTGATATATTTTTTGTAATCGATAGACTTCTCTGAAAGCAGATGTATACTTTAGTCACGTGTTATTATCCTATAGCTGGAGAAAAACTAACTCAGTTATAAGAACTTTTAGTTGTCCGTGGTTTATGCGGAACGTTGATCTCCATTGAAACCTCGATATCCCCACGGTTACTCACCTCTTTAAACGTTTTTCGAAATCTTACTTCGAGAAATGTCATGTACATTATAATACCCTCTTATTTAAGTAGCTTCCACCAACATCCCAGTTAGGTCTGACCATCGAAAATATAGGCGTCCAAAAAGCGTCCTAAATGACCCTGACGATCAAATAACGATCGCAAACATAGAAACACAATACACACACAGCGTCATCGCTGGCGAAGACGAAGTCCAGTTTTCTGACGTTGTTTGGTCGTAGCTTCTCGCCAACCTTCCGACGTCGTTATGACTAATCAAAGTCATCAACCCTCCACCGTGGTCCGGTTCACAGGAGGCACCCTTAGGACGACGTTCCCCGACGATAGAAGAGCTACTGTGCTCTACTATCTGCATTTCGTAACCTAGATGATGCTTCTGCGCTCGCACTTCCTGCCCGGTGACGCTGTAAAAGCTGTAAGGGCTAACAGTCAATCTAAAAAAAATCTCATCTTTTTTTAAAGAAGTATTGAAGCTTAGAGTCTCACTTACCCCTTCGCTGCAATATGCTATAGTAAGTAAGACATATTCAAAAATACTCTAGAGATATGTTGTTTTAAGGTAGGATTCCACCAAAATAGTGTACATCTCATTTGTTTACAAAGTTCTCGGACTGCACTTACTAAGCTGATATCGCGTTTAGCTTCTGTCTCCACCGGCAATGTTGGGTGTAGCTTGTGTAAGCGCACTGTGAAGCACACATGTGCGCGAACATGTTCATTTTGAATGAAATTAATTTTATAAACTTTATTATTATTATTTCACTTATTAATTTTATACAAATTTACAATATATTTTTGGACATTTGTTATAAAATTATTCTTAATATTTTTTTCATTCCTCCACTCCTCATTAAAGATGTGCACGTACAAACAAATGTTTTCGTTCCAGTAGCGGAAGCAAAACTGAGTTCGTGAACAAGCGCGTACGCGTCGACGCGAGTCCACCGTTTCAAGTGTACGCGCACAAATGTGCATAGATGTGCGAATTTGTTAATGTTTGCTTGAGTCGACGAGAGTAAACATTTGTGCAGCACACTGGTGGAATTCCTCCTTTACGATTTCAAAGGTGTTTACTGTAAACTATAAATAAGATTTCAATAAGAATAATATAATAAAATTAGTAAATTGTCACGGTTTTATCATTGTACATAAACTCTGACGGACGTATTCTTAATATAGGAAGTAATCGATGAATAGATGTCCTATATATTATAAAGTTACGATCCTCGACTATTGAAGCTAATGTTTATTTTAGTATACGCATATGATTATCACATTCAAACATTTTCTCATTCCCTTACCCACCTGCGGTGCGCACCGGTTTTCAACACAGGTTCATTGGCGAATATCTATTTTAATAATATAAATCGAAAGTCTGTCTGGCTGTTTATTTGAATGGTTGTGTGACGTTTTTAAGCCCAATGCACTAGATCAATATTTCATTATCATTCATCATAATTCTCCTGCCCTTATCCCACTCTAAGTGGGGTCGGTACAACATGTTGCAAACATGCAGTCATATGATTTCACTACGTATTTTACGACCGGCCGCCTGCCTGACGTCAATTTACCTTAGTCACCTTTTACCACACCTTGGTAAGAAATGAAGATGGTCTATTCTATGCAGCCGGATACCACACAGCATTTACCTTAGTCGCCTCTTACGACACTTCGGTAAAAAAGGAGGGTGGTCTATTCTATTCTGCCGGATACCACACGGCTTACTAGATCAATATTTGTGAATGTTTATTAGTTATAAGGAAGAAGTAAGTTAATAGGTTATTTGTTAATAATCATTGAAGTGAACCTTGTTAACATATAGAAAGTATTATAAATGAAAAAGCCTGTCTAACTGTTTGTTTCTGTGTATATCTGTAATTATTTTATTACTAATCCACTTCTCTTCTTCTTTTTCAACAGACGCTAGATATAGGTCTTCGTAAACGATCTCCACACCCCCCAGCCCCGGTGTAAGGGGAAAACTCATCCCGAACAGTTTCCTCAAATGTAAAGCTCACCAGCCTGCTACTGGGCCTGCTGCACGTGGTACACCCTGCAAATATACCGTCGAGGCTACTACTAATGGCGGTATAAAAATTCTCAAGCTCACCTAAATATAACAGACCGACAGCGGGTAGAAGCGTTATCGGTGCGAAATGCAGCACTGCGATCACCACCCCTTATGCCAAGCATGATGATTATTGGCATAACCCTTAATGCATACTAATCCACTGGGAAATATAAATGAAATTAGATAGAATTGCAGCTAATATACCGTCCATATATTATATAGGGTAATACAAATCCCTTATTTTCGAAAACAAAATATATTGTATAAGCGAGGATATTTTTTATATAAAACTAAAGTCAACGCAAGTCATTGAATGCAAGTTGTGTGAATGTATATTTTACTATAATTTCATCGTGCTAGTCCACGTCATGAACAGTTAATTTATAATGACATGTGTATATTATTTCATTTAAAATGACATTTATAAACATTACATATTTTACTATCCGTTTCTATTTAATTTTTAAAAGCTTTTATGTTACTTCAAGGGAAGTTAAGAAAATGCTTTTGTATGTGAAGGTGGAATCTTGCAAGTTAAATTTTACCCACGTCCCGGTGTCCGATTGAGCTGAAATTTTACATAAAATTAAGCAAATATTCTTGTAAATAAGTGATTTTGAATCGTCAGCTATACTGCTGATTCGGAAAGCTGATCCTATCGAGAAGGGCCATATAAAAACTCGACGGTTGCCATTTTCATATATAATTATTATAACTAGTTCAATTTAGTCCTTACTATCTTGTACAGGGCAGAGGAGTAATTATATCCACGTATTCTTATCAAATTTCAAATTCAAAATCAGAATATTCTTTCTTCTAGTAAATTTCTTAACAAGTGCTTTTGAATCGTCAACATCTACTGCTGGTTCGGAAAGCTGTTCCTACCTCTAGGTATGTAGGAAGAACCAGCAAGAAACTCGGCGGTCGCTCTTTTCAGATATAATTCTTATAACTATTTACATTTAGTATTGTATATTTAATATTACTATATTGTACAGGGTAGAGGAGTAGCACGTATTCTTATCATCTATATAATCCTCAACGGTATAAGTAGTCTTTTTATATCAGCCTCCGTTTAATAGTGTTTTTAAACTGCTGTTATGGCATAGATAAAATTGATTGGGGAATTTTATTATAGAATCTTATACCCAAATCCACAAACGATTTACGTATTTTTGCAACGCGCAAAGCAGGAACAAGCTTATGTTCCTACTTCCTTGTTGTTCCTACTTATTTGTTATGCACATCACCAATCTTTTTTTAATTATGTCTATTCTTATGCACATACTGGTCCAGTCTCCATGACTATGTTTGTTTATAATAAGCATGACCTGATGCTGCTGCCAGGATTGGCACTGACCTCATCTCGCCAAAACAGCCATGTTTCTTACCGGTACCGAAAAGTGTGTGATAAATTATATCAATTACGCTCATAATATTTTATAAATTACTCAATTGAATCTATTCTGAACTCGCGATTTTTAGAAAGGCTCTGAGGCACGGCTTTCTTACTTTTTTTGCTTTTCTAATGTGTAATAATTGTTTGTAAAATTGTATACAATAAAGATATATAGCAACAACAATAGCTTCCCACATTTAATCAATCTAAAGAATCCTTAAGAAGTTTGTTAGACTGTATTAGCTTTATACGGCAGCTGACAATGTAAAGTTGCTGTTTGGTAGGACGATCAATAAATTCAGCGACCATCATATTGAGACACATGCTGCGTACGCAGCCTTAAGGCTTTCAGGTTTCATGGCCTCATATTTAAGATGGTTTTGTTGAGCTCAGTGAAAATATATTATAAAAATACTCGTATTTTCACAAAAAAATCAATAACTATATTTAAAGCAAAAAGGTCTCCCCGGCGGGGAATCGAACCCCGGTCTCCCGCGTGACAGGCGAGCATACTGACCACTATACTACCGAGGATTGTATGAAACTATTAGAAATTTATAATATGTATCTAATTTTTTATATATATAAAATTATTTAATAATTAATAACTTAGTGTATTAGAACTAAAGTATAAACCGCATTGGAGTTTGGAAGGTATATGGTAAAATTGTTAACAAAAGCAAGATAAGGCCTTTTTCCAACAGAAGGTTGAAAAGGTACCCGCCCGCACTACTGTGGTGTTTCATTTTGAAAATTTAGATTTTTTCAGTTATTAAAGGGGGTTAAATATCAATTTTATACAGCATATAAACACCAGACCATCATGTTTTGTTACAGCGGTCCATCAAATATTAACAAAATACATTCTCTTAATACAAGAAATGACTTCATTATTTCTATTATACTTAATTAATTGGAATGTAATTGAGTTTCCATTGCATTTCCATTGAAAAAGGTATGCCAAACTTTATCATCGACAGAGAGACAATGTTGGATTTCTGAAATTTATTTTACTTTCTACTGATTGACTTTTGGTTACTGGATTTATTTATTTTTTATTTTATCGCTTATAAAACGATATTTTCTTTTATTTAGACTAAATAACTATTTTATATGGACACCAAGAGATGTCGCTGATTAGTAAAAACGAAGCTCGCGACTAAAGCGCCCACATATAAAATCATTACTTTTTCAATTCAAAATATTAGATTTGGTTTTATATACCCCTTAAAAATTAAAAAATATATGTATCCCTTTATTGTTATTTTGTTCTATTTTCTACAATAGCGTTTAAAATAGCATATTAAAATGGGCAATAGACCTTACGTTGTACTAAAAAGCACGGCTTATAAAAAGGATTTCCTCCAAACGGCCATTTTCCGGCACTCCTATCAAACAATCTCACCATTTTAGCTAATCTTGATTTACCGGTTTTTTTATCCGCAATCTTTTTATATACCCGAGTTTCCCTATGCAAATGTTGGCTGCGAAGAAATTAAAATACTTGCATATCATTATGTACTTAATGGAGAGTTAATTAATGCTTGATTGCAATTACTTGACGTGATACGTGATTACAAGATGTTTTATTGGAAAAAAATACAGAAAGTTGACTTGTAATTGTTTTTCTTTATGCATTGAAAGCGGGTCAACGTATCAATATTTTAGTTGGTTATGCTAACAGTTGTAAGGCGCATGTTTTTAGGTAGCAAATAAAAATAAATAAATATATAAATAGCACACTTATGGGACACTTGCACATATGGTCGTCCATATCCAAAGTAAATAACTTAATACTTGTGTAATGGGTAACGGACATCTGGTATACTGGTATACATATATAGTTTTGAATACATACTTAAATACAAATATACACAAAGGCTCGAAGAAACAACAAATTGTTTATAGAAAATGTTGGCCATTGGCGGGAATAATACCCACGACCCTTGAGACCGAAGGCAGAGTACCTTACTTGAGTAGCAGAGTACTACCCACTGCGCAATTATTATTATTAATTTTTCGATTTGTTATTGTATGTATATTGTTTCCAATTCTATTAATTGAGTCTGCTTTAGACGTGAAGTATTTGTCTAAAGATACCTCTTCTAGAATCGGTGTTTTGAGCCAATTTCCTTTACATTATCAATGTTTTTCTGATATGTGATACGTTATTTATTTATTAATTGATTTGTTGCGCAGAATAATTATCTGTATTGTTAATTTGACTTTAGTTTCAATGACGAAATTGTACATTCGTTATCAAAAATTTAACGTGTAAATCGATGCATCATCATGAGATACGCTCCACGATCCAGTCGTGCGATCGTTGGGATTGTAGTAGTGAACGTGTGTAGTGCTTGTGTATTGTGCTGTTGGTGGCGGTGTTTTGTGATGCGGTAACTTATCCTGCATTTAAAAGCTATGAGAACGGTTGTTGCTTCGTACACTTAGCATGAGAACAGTTTTTTTTAACAAACGCGGATTATATCAAAATAATTCTATCGTTATTTTTGTACTATGAAGTTCCGCAAAGAAACCCCTAATTCTTTAACTTACTTTTAGATACTACTGATTAATTGGTAATGTAAACAATAAAATTCCGCAATACATACTAGACCAGTCTACAAAAGTAGTAAAGTAGCGGCCTGTTAATATCCCACTGCTGGGAATAGGCCTCCTCTCTCCGTTTCTGGAGAGAAGGGTTGGAGCTAAGACCTACCACGCTGCTCCAATGCGGATTGGTAGGTTACACATATCAACAGAATTCTCTAGTGATATGCAGGTTTCCTCACGATGTTTTCCTTCACCGAAAAGCGTGTGATAAATTGCAATTATGAATTAGACACATGAGTTTTAATAGAAAAACTCATTGGTGCCTGCCCGGGTTTGAACCTATGTTCGTCTCTAGAGAGTCGCACGGTCTCACCATTGGGCTATCACAGCTTCAGTCTACAAGGTTTAAATTAAATGCAAGAAATATGCTTATACGTAAAGCATATTACAAAATTGAAGACTATTTGGATGATAAAAATGCCTGGATTTGAAAATCCTTTCAGCTTCACACAAGACTGCGGTGTAATAATGTATAATTATAAATATTTAAAAAATTGACCGCTGAGTTTCTTGCTGGTTCTTCTCGATAAGAGCAACATTCCTATAGCTTTATTAATCATATTGATTCTGACGATTCAAAAGTGCTCGAAGTGCTTAATTGAATAAATAATATTTTGATTTGATTTTGATTTGATGTCAATGAATTGAAAATCAACGTGTGCCTTAAAATATGCGCTAAAAATAATAAAATCACATTAATTTCGATAAAATTCTAATATCTACGTTTCCTTTTTGCGAATTATGACGAAATATCAAATAACCTGTTCTCGGTATTTATAAAAGCTTACCCGCGATGTCAATAACATCGTTAGATTTATATCAGATCATCATCGGTTTTATTTCCGTTCACAAGCACTTCAGATGCTACCATAGCTTTGGGGAATTTTTTCTACACCTTTCGTTAGCTGAGTTTAAGTGCGAATATTGGATTGCTGATTATAATTTACTGTGTTAACTTTTTTTATTGAAATTATGGTTAAGAGGACGCGGGCAAGAAAGTTTCAGATTTATTCCTCGATTCCTAAAGAAAAGGGAAACATATATATAGTATTTCAGTTAAAAGTATTGCGGTTAAAATTGTGATTCCGGTGGAAATCAACACCTTACGTTTTGAAAACAACGAACTGCGAGGACAAATCTGTTTTCAAATACAAACCTAAACAGTATAATCCCGCTTGGGAATTCTTGCTGGGAAATGAAATCTAATTTGGTTGCCACCAATATTGAATGTGTCTCATGCTCCTTTACTTTTAAATTAAATAATAATGTATAAAAATGATTACTTACTTTAATAAGTTACGCATTACTCTGTTAAATGTGTTACTTAGAACAAAATATATTTATGGCTGAACCGTAAATAATATATATTACTATAAATATTAGTGTAAAATAATTACGAATTATCAGACTTTATGCTGTAATTTTACAAATATATTAAATGAAAAATTATTAAATTATCATAGAGAGATAGAGATATCATTATACATAGACAAGTTTTTGTAGGGTAACTATTTTATGATGAAAAATATTATAAAAGTCATATATTAGTTGATTAAGATTAATTTTTTTTCAGATTTAAGCACCATCCTCGGTAGTATAGTGGTCAGTATGCTCGCCTGTCACGCGGGAGACCGGGGTTCGATTCCCCGCCGGGGAGACCTTTTTGCAATCGTTTTTACCGCTTTTTTTCTTTAATACCTATTGACTAAAATTAACTATTACCACTATTTTTATTATTTGTAGTCACAAATTTAATCAAACCAATCCACGTGAGTTTACTTCGGAATACGCCTTTACCAACCCCGTATTGCGAAAATCAATACGCAACGGTACTAAACGCAACTAATAGTAGGTAGGCGGCGTGACGTACGCTCGTTTTTTTTAGCTTCCATTTATGACTAAGAAAAGTTCTTTACATTGTTTATTCATAAATGTAGACTTTCTTTAAATTACCAACAAACCTCTTTATAACATGCCGTACCTATTAACTTAACTACAACTTAACGCCTAGTAGTGTGTCAATAGAATACGCCATCTATCGGTAAATATATATTTTGTTTTGTTCATGTTTTTAAACAACGAATAATAGTTAATAGATAATAAATAATAAAGCTGAACTTAAGAAATTACAGAAAAAGCCAATACAAAAGTTTAAACTTAAAAATTTTGGTTTCCAACCTTTTTGTGTAGAAAACTGAAGCGACCCTTTTAACGCGACGAAAATCTAAAATAGGGTGATGTTGAAAAAACGCCATCTATGCTGCAACCATTTGACACAAATTTTTTCTTACGCTGAGGGCATCAGGGCAAAAGAGTAAATTATGAAGTATCCTCACAAAATCATATTTCTATATACTTTAAATCTTAAATTCATCCCATTAAGCATTAAATTTGGCTAATGCTAAGACATTTTATATTCTGCGTCGAATTCCAAAAAGATTCAATTATTATTTGTCGTCTTTATAAATTTGTCTTACTTACTTGAATTAATTAAATGAATTCTGAAAAATCAGCTCTTATCTGTAAATCTATATCTTGAAAGGAAACTACAAGTAAATGTTCAGGTTACTGATTACAGTAAATTCATTAGCTTTAATTAATCATTTAACTTTGTTCTTTATGAAAAATAATTAGGTTGCCATTAAAATTCGATTTTGTTGAAAACAATTGAAAAAGATGGAAATTTCTGAGCATTCATTTTTTTCATGACAATTGTCTTGTTTTTGTTTTAATATATAGATCGTTGTCTTTCAAAGACATTCAGTCAATCTGGTATTCCATAATTGACCATTATAGTGTCAAGTGTCAACGCAGTCAGATATTCAGAATCAGCTGCAAATGTACTCAAAATTTCTCCGATAACAATGAATAAAATAAAAACTGTTATTCGGCGAGGATGAAATGTTAAATAATAAAAAGGAAGAACAAGAAGAATGAAAAAGAAGAAGAGAATAACAAAGAAATAAAAGTGAGACGAAATAAGAAGAACTCGCACCATGCACAGGCAATGGCACTGGAAGAATTCACGGGTTTCTTTATCATTCCCGTGGTCTCTTAGTGGCATCACTGGTGCTGGGCGATACAACATTATAACTGCAGTGACCGAAGAGATTATTATCTATTTTAAATTCAAACTACCGTGCGTTGTATTTATAGTTAAGGTGTAGACACCGGCTATACTCATGTCTAATTTTATCGGGTTAGCCCGACAAGTTTCGAGCCCATCTGGGGCACTTACTCATGAGCTCTTTATACAACGTTATCGACGATAAAATTAGACGTGAGTATAGCCGGTGTCTATAGATTTTTAGTAGCGGCCAGTTACAATCTCACTGCTGGGAATAGGCCTCCGTTTCTGGAGAAAAGGGTTGGAGCTAAGACCTACCACGCTGCTCCAATGCGGATTGGTAGCTTACACATATCTCCAGAATTCTCTAGAGATATGCAGGTTTCCTCACGATGTTTTCCTTCATCGAAAAGCGTGTGATAAATTGTAATTATCAATTGGACACATGAGTTTGAATAGAAAAACTCATTGGTGCCTGCCCGGGTTTGAACTCGTGTTGTGCGTGTGTGTGTGTCGCACGGTCTCACCGATGCGGTATCACAGGCTGTCTACAGATTATTATCTATTAAATAATAGCTGAAATAAGTATTTTATGTTCATGTTTATACTTGTGAGAAACTACTACTCAAAATAAAATTTTGTGCAAGGTAGCGAAGCTCTGAGACTGCGACTCTCAGGTTTTTACAAATTCAAAATGTATGGCAACCACAAAGCGGATACCAACATCCTACAACTTACACATTTTTATAAACATATATAATAATTTTTTACTTCATAGGTACTTTGATAAATAATGAATATGTTTTGATATTATAAGATAGTATGATGTAAGTAAATAGGTACTATCAGTGTATGTGTTGAGATCCACTATCGTGGACCCCCATTTTCATTTCATGGACCCCCCAAATTTTTTTTCGCTGACGTAGACCTTTGCAGGTTGTCCTATGACAGGGGTCTATATCCCTAGGGGTCAATATAGACCACTTTGGGTATCACTGGAGTAGAGTGTGTCTTACTCAATTAAGCCTCAATTAAGCGGTCAGTATGATATAAATTTTATTGAATATATTTTTTTCACTCCAACTTATATCCCTAGAGAGAACTGGTTAAATCACATTACTTAATAAGTGGGACCTCTTAATTAGTGGGAAGTCTTAATATGACAGTCAAGCCTGTTATACATTTAATTACCAAGTTACAATGACCTTGCTGACATGTTTTGAGCAAATTGCTATAAGCTTTGGACGTCTGTTAATTTAATTGGACGTATTCATTCATGAACTTGAGTTGCATTTAAAATAATCTCATAATATAAATTTTATCATCATTCTCCTGCCCTTATCCCACTTTAAATGGGGTCGGCACAATATTTTAAAAACATGTTAAATAATTTGACTAGGTATTTTACGACCAGCCGCCTACCTGACTTCAACTTACCTGTGTCGCTTTTTACGAAACTTCGGTAAGAAATGACTGACGGTGGTCTATTCTACACAGCCGGATACCACACGGCGGCATAATATAAATTTTATATTAACGAAAAATCCGGTACTATGTTAGACTTTCCGGAGATTTTTAGTAATAATTAAATCGTTAAGAATCCACGTTATTCGTGTATTGATTGTTCTGTACCACCTGTACATATTTATTGATATAAGGGCATGTCTTTAAAATTTATTAGCTACCTTATTTTATATATAAAAATACTATTGTATCGGTTTATTTTATGTGTGGAAAATAAGTTAAGCTGAGAGGTTATGTTATAGCGGCCCGTTTGGTGTCCAAAGCTGGACGTAGGCCTCCTCCAAACTCCTCCACTCCTGACGGTCTTTTGCTTTCCTCATCCAATCGTGGCCTGCATGTCGTACGATGTCGTCCTTCCATCGTTTTGGCGGTCTACCACGCGGTCGAGTATGTGATCGTGGTCGCCACTCCTGCAGTTTCCGCGTCCAACGACCCGTATTCATGCGAGCTATATGTCCCGCCCATCTCCACTTGCTCTCAGCGATCAGTGTGACTACGTCTTTGATCTTGGTCTTAGAGCGTATCCACAAGTTTGTTTTCCTGTCGCGTATGGTTATGCCTAGCATTGCTCTTTCCATCGCTCTCTGGGCGACACGGAATTTCTCTGTAGATTGCTTGGTTAGAGTCATAGTCTCTGCACCATAGGTGAAAACAGGCAAGACACATTGCTCGAAGACTTTCTTTTTCAGGGCGATAGAAAGTTTTCCACGTAGGACTTTGCTATTAGCGCCAAACGCAGCCCATGCCTGAGCGATACGCCTTTCTACCTCTGCGGTTTGATTCAGGCTACCCAGTGTGATTTTATGCCCAAGGTAGATATATTCCGACACAATTTCAACTGGTAGGTGATATGAAGACACATTTGAAATGTTGGTCATGATTTTGGTTTTAGTGGGATTAACCTTGAGGCCTAGTTTAGCGGATTCTCTCTGTAGGTCCTTAATCATAGCCAACATATCTCCTATGTCCTCGGAAAAGAGTACTATGTCGTCTGCGAAACGTAGGTTTGTGAGATTTTCCCCGTCGACGTTTATGCCCTTGTTATCCCAGTCAAGCTGCTTAAACACATTTTCGAGGGTAACAGTAAATAGTTTCGGGGAAATTGTATCACCTTGGCGTACTCCTCTTCCTAGACCAAACTTATCAGTTTTCTTGTGCAAGTTCACACATGCCGTTGCGTGTCTGTGGAGATGTTTAAACATAGCTATGTACCGCTCATCTATTCTGCAATCTGCCAATGCCTTTACGACCGCCCAGGTTTCAATTGAGTCGAACGCTTTTTCGTAATCAACGAATGTAATTATAATTGGCTTTTGGTACTCGTTGCACTTTTCAATGAGGGTTTTAAGAGCCTGCAAATGGTCACTCGTGCTGTAGCCAGTTCTAAATGCCGCTTGTTCTTGCGGCTCATAAGCTTCCATTTTATTTTTAATTCTGTTTAGTATGACACGCGTGAAAAGCTTGTATAAGTGTGACATCAAACTGATAGGCCTATAGTTGTCAAGCCGTTTTATATCTCCTTTTTTGTGTAATAGGGTGATGACAGCATTATTCCAGCTTTCAGGAACGTACGTTTCCATCAGGCACCTTGTGAACAGTGTAGCCAAACCTACCATAAATGATTCGGATGTGTTTTTAATCATTTCCGGGATAATGCCGTCTTCACCAGGGGCTCTGTGGTTTTTCACTTGTGATAGCGCATATTTAATTTCGTCAGGAGTGACATCTGGCAGCTCTCCCGAACCAACGTTCATAATCGGTGCTCTATGATTATGTTCTGGTGCACCTTTTTGATCTTGGACCCTGCTTTTGTAAAGGTTTTCGAAATGATTTTTAGTGATTTCTAGGAGTTCACTGCGATCTGTTACAATGTCACCATAATCGTCTTGCAATTTGAAAATTTCTTTTCTTCCTAGACTTAAACTTGCTTTCATTACCTTTCTACTGCTATTTCTTTGCAAAGTTTTCTCGATAAGGTGTTCTTCGAAGTTTTGCAGATCTTTTTTAATTTCCCTTCTTAGGTGGCGTTGTAAATCGTAATATTCGGTAGAATCCGTTTTACCTTCTGCTCTTAGATTTCTTCTCTGCTCTATGAGGCCTATGGATTTAACGGAAAGTTTCTGGCATGAAAGTTTTGGGATGCAAGGTGTAGCAGCTTTAGTAGCGGAGTGCATGGTTTTTACTATATGATCGTTGAGTTCATCTATAGTCATCTTTTCACTAAACCTATTCTGGAACAGAGATTCAATGTGAACTTTATAGAGATCTAAATTTTGTTTAATAATCTCTATCTTATCATCGTTAGGCAAAAAACTTTTATTTATGAGGCTTCGTCGTTCTTTTTTAAGGTTATAAGAGCAAAAGGCCCGGACAAGACGATGGTCGCTACCAGTAGAAAATTGGTTAAGCACGGATACATCTCTTACTGTACCCATCTTGTCTGTGATGATATAGTCGTATTCATTTTTGTTTTTGCCATTTGGATGTATCCAAGTCCATTTGTACTGGGGCTTTTTAGCAAAGAAAGTATTCATTGCAAATAGTCTCTTCTGGTGGAGAAAGTTAAGAAGGGTTTGTCCTCGACTATTCCTTTCGCCTAATCCATAATTTCCAATACAGCTCTCATGACTCGATGAATTTTTGCCAAGTTTCGCATTGAAATCTCCCATTAAGACTGTGAAATGGGTTTTTACGTTGTTTAGTACGCTGGAAATGTCGTCATACAAGGTGTCTATTTCTTCATCATCATGGTCTATTGTTGGAGCATATACTTGGATCACCTTCAAATCGTACATAGACGAAAGTTGTACTCTCAAATATGCTACCCGGTCTGAGACGCTTTTGATGTCGACTATTTGATGACTTAATGATTTGTTTATTAGAAATCCTATACCTCCTATTCCAGGTTTAATTCCTTCTCTGTAGTAGAATTGATTTCCTGATTTCAATGATATCAACTCCTCACCCTGCCTTCTAATTTCGCAGATTCCGAGGATGTCCCACTTGATTTTTTCCAACTCATACTCTAGTTCTGCAAGTCTGTCATCGGACGACAATGATTGGATGTTATATGTTGCAATATACAATTGTTTACGGTAGTGAGTCAACTCCCAGGGATTCCTTCTCGCACCCCTGCTCCGTGTCTCCTGACCACTACCTGGGTCGGGGAGGGACGGCGCGCTGGGAACTCGGGGTCGATTTATGTTTTTGTCTTTCATTTTGGTTTTTGGAGGGGGTTGTAGCAGTAATCGCCACGCCAGCAACGACGGGTTGGCGATCGCAGTACTACGGCCGGTGGTAACGGTTTCCGTAGCCGCCCATAGATCTTCTCCAACTTCAGCCGTACTCCTCCCCGTGAGGTCCGCCCAAAGAAAGGCTGGCAGGCTGCTTCCCTCTGCCAGGGCTAAGCACTTATTTAATGGCGATGCTAACTCGCCATGTCACAGTGTCGTCTTAGGATTTATGCGAGCTTTTCATGAAAATGCCTGTGCCACCAGACACCCCACCCGCATCCTGTTGACCCTGCCGCCTCGGTCCGGGACTGCTTATTTGGGAAATCCTTATTCGCAGCTTTCCTATATATCTATAAGAATACTCCACTATCCGCCACCTGTGGACCCGGTAGTTAGCTGAGGCTCGCTACTACTGAGAGGTATTACTACCTCTTTTAAATTAAATTTAAATTAAAGCTAAGAGGTATTACTACGCAAACCTATCTAGTCATTTCATTTACTTTGCTAAATTAGTTTTATCATGCCTCGGTTACGAGCCGATGCGCTCGTATTGTCGTGCTGAATGTATGCAGTGTCTCTGTAGTGTGGTAGTGGTTTTTGGTACGAGTGGTTAATAATCTTGCATGTATGAATTAACAAATGTCACATCGCGTCTATCTGTTCACAATAAAGTAAAAAAACTACTGAGTAGATTTTTATGCAGTTTTCACTAAATACATTTTTCAAATTCAAATTCAAAATATTCTTTATTCAAGTAAACTTGTAAACAAGTGCTTTTGAATCGTCAACATCTACTGCTGGTTCGGATAGCTGTTCCTACCGAGAAGAACCAGCAAGAAACTCGGCGGCTTCTCTTTTCAAAGAATAATTCTTATCACTAGTTACATATAGTTATTGATGTCTTGTACAGGGTCGAAGAGATGGCTACTCTTCGTATCCACGCATTCTTATCGTCTAAGTAATCCTCAATAGTATAGAATGCGTGCTGTGTTAGCCTTTTTAACAGTGTTATTAAACTGCTGTAATGGTAAAGTTGAAGTAGATTGCTGAATTTTATTATAGAATCTTATTTATACCCAAACCCACAAACGACTTATGTACTTTTGCAAGACGCAAAGCAGAAACCGCAAGCTTATGTCGGTTCCTACTTTGTATATTATATACATGGCCAATCGTTTTATAATTATGTATATTCATATGTACAAGAATTAAATTGCTAAAAATATACTGTCAAGCCAATGTAATAATACCTGTTTCCTTGAACTTGAACTTGAAGGAACATTCGCGAGGAAAATGTAAAGTTTGGTGTTTGATTACATAAGATGTTTTATATAATATATAGCTTATATATTAATTTCCTTCTTCTTTGTCCAATGGACAATGGATGGACGTCCAATGCTGGTCATAGATCTCTTTATGGGATCTCCACAACACACGATCTTGTACCGCTTGAATCCAGCGGCTCCCCGCGACTTTTGAGGTGGTCAGTCCACCTCGTAGGGGGGCTGCCAAGTAACAGCCTGTTACTATGCCCACTGCTGGGCTAAGGCCTCTCTCCGTTTTCGGAGAGAAGGATTGGAGCTAAGACCTACCACGCTGCTCCAATGCGGATTAGTAGGTTACACATATCCCTAGAATTCTCTAGAGATATGCAGGTTTCCTCACGATGTTTTCCTTCACCGAAAAGCGTGTAGAGTAAGATAAATTGCAATTATCAATTAGACACATAATTTTGAATAGAAAAATTCATTGATACCTGCCCGGGGTTTGAACCCATGTCGTCTCTAGAGAGTCACACGGTCTCACCGCTAGGCTATCACAGCTTACTAGGCTATCACAGCTTCAGGGGTCTGCCAAACACTGCGTTTTCCGGTGAGGGATCGCCATTCCAACACCCATCGGTTCTCCACACTATGTGGCCCGCCCATCGTCTTCCAGCCCATCGTCACTTATGTCGTTAACTTTAGTTCTCCCAGGGATCTCCTTATTTCTGACTTGATGGCGTAGAGATCCGCGTAGAGATGAATTATTAACATAAAAGATACATTTCATGGCTTAAAATTAATAAAATTAAAATTTCAGAGCTTTGAAGTAAAATTTACAAGAAATATTTAATTCAAAAGTAGAATTTATTCCTTTAATTATTTTCTGTAATTTGCACCGCTGACGAAGAGTCAGTTTTTTATTATGTTATGCGTCTTTTATTTTTAAAAGTCAGGTATTCCTTTAAGCTCGTAACTGATATCTTATCCGCGGTCGATTTAACTTACTAATTAAGCGTAAGAATAATAAAGTACATCAGCGATAAAATAAAATTCAAAAAATAACGTACTTTTTAGACTTATAAAACTAAGTCCCAAAAAGCTGTCTGTCTGTATGTAATGGATTTTCTAAAATCTACTAAACGGATTTTTGTACGGTTTTCACCAAAAGATAATGCAATACTTCCGGGTGGTTTAGGTAAATAGTACATATTGGTATTATGTAAATTGTGTTGAAGGGATCGCGCAATTGTTAAAAAACTTGCTCGCTGGGAGCTTTATTCGCGTGCGCTGCGTAAACCAGCAGAGATACGCCAAAGTAATGTACTAGAGAATTGTAGATATATAAAAATACTAAAAAAAAGTCCGCGATAGCATGTCTCTATCTCTTATGGTTAACTCACAATAACTACTTTTATGTTTAAAATTTGAATTGAAAAAATATTGTGCGACGCTGATTTCCACGCGGGCGAACCCGCTGGCACAGTTAGTTTAGAATATTTAAAAAATATATATATTTATTATTTTTTTAGATTATTTTATCACATCAAATGGAATGGCAAATTAAAATGAACAGTTAAATGGTCCGTAGGAAAATGATTGATATGACCTTTCTTTATAAACTTCTTAGGTATGAAATTGACTGTTCTTCCCTGGTACAATGTATTAAGTTACGTGTCCCTCGCCACGTGGCGAGACTTTACTTTACCACCCTTTTGCTAAAACCAATCTAAAACAGTTTTCCTCCATGTCTAGATTTTCTAAATCATTTAATTCCATTTGTGGAAAAGTGGACATTTTTGATGACACTTCACAAAAATTAAAAAAAAAAGACAGAAATATTGTTATTAATATGAGATGTGATCGATATCATTCGATATTAGAATTTTTTTTTTCACTGTTTGTTTCGTATACCGCAAATATTAATGTTTTTTTAACCTATTAACTTCTTATACTTAATTTTTTTATGTCTATTGTTTAATAATTTTTCGTCGATACCTTCATAAGCTGTTAAATGTTAAATTATTTTTTTGTTACTATTTTTATAATATGTAAGTTTTATATGTTTCAACAACTCGCTATAAAAATAAATAAAAAATTAATCATTCTAATATCTAGAACTTTATTCATTATTTAAAAAATTAGACTTAACTTCCTGAGAAGTCTTATAAAGTTTTTCGCTTATAAAGTTTATGTTATTTAAATATATTTAACACATTATCTACTAAATACATTATTAAAAGGCCTGATAGAATAGCGATCCAAGTTAAAACCTGAGTAACAATGTCTCTTTACATTTTTGTGCTTCGTTGATATTAATATGAAATTTATTTACATTTTGCATATGCATGCAATATAATATAATGAAGATAATATAGAATATATATATATGAAGATAAAATAATATGCATGGTATGCATGTATGTGGATTAAAAAAAGAGCAACGATGAAAAACTCTGGACTAGTTAGAATTTATATGGATAAGATCTATTTTGAGACGTGCGTGTTACAAAAGGCGGTTTAACGACATCTGTAAAATTATTTCTTCATTACTAAATGCTTTTTCAAATTGTCCTACTCGAAATTATATATTTTAAAAAACAACAGAAGTTCTTTTGCTTTTTATAAAGCAATTTTTTGTGTTACAACCTCTTGGTCTGCAAATGATATAACATCTATGCTTATAAAACAATTCCCCGAAAACAGTGATCAATTGTTTCAAAATCTACTGAACGGATTTTTGTCCGGTTTTACTAAAAGATAGTGCAAATTGTGTGTAAATTGTTGTGTGTAAATGTTACAGAAGTCGCCGTACAAAAATCCGTTAATCAGATTTTGAAAAAATTGATCACATACAGAGAAACAGATTTTGGGGGACTTTGTTTTATAATATGTAATATAGTTAATTAACAATAACTACCTAAAATGGAACATTCCATTTTAGGTTATTTTATAATTTTAGCTCAGTATAAAATAAAGGGATTTACGCGGAAAAATCTTCGGGAAAAAAGCTGGTATATACATATTTGTATAAAATAATAATTATAATTATAATATTTATTTAAAATATTTTCAATACTATCAAATAAGCAATATTAAACGAAAATTGCCGTTACATTCTATTTATGCAAATCCAAAATTTATAATTCCATTACTTGCTTCACTAGAACATTGGTATTCAAAAGTAGAATTTATGTTGCTATTATAACGGAGATATTAATTTATGTTAATTTATACAGATACGTATCTTAACTGTCAAATAATTGCAAACAAAAGCAGCAAATAATGAATATAACTTGTTTTTTTGCTAAACAAAATCTACTAAGACTAATTTGCAATTCATTGTCATATTATTATATAGCCATATCATTTCAAGAAAAAAAAAATACCAACCATACAGCATTGATCTTAATTTCAGAGGATAAAAAATCAGTTAATTCAGTGAAGTATTTTAGCCAAAGGAATTATTAGTACGTTTTTAAAAATGAAACACTCTTTATATAGGATCAATGACCGTGCCCTAACACGTCATCCAAATTATTTAATACGACTGATAACCTTGAGCTAAAAACTAAATAGTACAGGTCCAAGTGAGACAAAACAGAGCATTCTCTTTATGGACTCCTTTTGGCTCCTCTTCTCTAATATAATAACTATATAGTTAATTTTGTTGATAAAAGACAATATTTGTAAATTTAGCTGAATATTGTCATATACTAAAACTTTTTCTAACTAAATGACAAAGACAGGACAACGTCTATTCGATCAGCTAGTATATCATGGTACCTTAATAAAGATATTTAGGACGTTTATGTAAGAAACAAAGTTTATTATTCCTTTCTTTAATAGAAAATGATAAAATACAACAGCGGAATTATACCTGTCGTTTTAATCGAGCCGTTATTTTCTTGTAAGTATCATTACCGACAGTTAGAAGACATCTTATCGACTATTAAGTTATTGTTGGCTTTTATTATGAAAGTAGTTCGGACTGTAACTTAGGCCATTCGTAATAGACATCTGCAAAGCTTAATGCTAGTTACCGTTGTATTGTTGTTAAATAAGTTCTTGCGGTTGAATTAATAGAAGAAAATTGCAGTTTTATTACATTGAGAATCATTGTACAAGCACTGAAAATAGTAAAAGTAGAAAATATTATTTTATTTATTATAATTTTTGTCCTTCCTCATTTGAACTATCGAATTAAATTTTTGATAGTGAGTTAGAGGATTGAACTGCGACAATGTTATACTTTTATTTCGGTTTTAGAAGATAAATCTACTACCAATAAAACAAAAATCGTGCTTTTAATTTTATTATACACTAGAAATACGTGCCGCTTCGCCCGCGTAAAATTTAGTGTTTAGCATGTTATAGTCGCTCAAGTGTCGGCATGAGACTGGTTCTTTGTTTCTTCGGACACTAACTAATGCTGTTAGCCGAAATGGCTCTTACAGCGTCACCGGGAGAGGGGGCGAGCGCAGAAGCATCGCCGGGGGTTTAAACTGGGAGAGCGAGTCTACCCTACACCGCTTTTTATACCTATTCCCTCTAAACTACGATCGACACCTTTCTAAAATTTCTCAGCCGATATTAATATATGATAATAAATATATTTTATTCTATTTATTATGTACTATAATATTATTTTATTATTTCGTATTACTTTTATTTCTATTTTTGTTTCTTAATTTAAGTTTTCTGTATTTTAAGTTTTATTTTAATTTTAATTTTTTATAGTTAGTTTTAAATTTTTATTAGAACCTTTGTCAAAATTTAAGTGGTTGGCTGGAAGAGATTCCAATTACGGAATAAGCCCGCCATTGCATTAACACATGCAATAAAGAGATTACAAACAAACAAACAAACAAACAGACACCGGTTTGTTACTACCCCCACAAATTTTTTTTGTAAAACGACCTCTTCAACTCAATTTACATGAAACGATTTATAGAATTAGGCGTTACTTTGCGGAGATCCATAATACAAAAGTAATAATATAATTATTTTGCTATAATCCGCGATACAGTAAATGGAAAATATATATAGTGTTTAATGTATAGTGGACTATCAGTATTTTCATACCCGATACGTGCAGGATTCGTAAAAACACATGCACAAACCTCCACCACTTCCACCACAATACACAAGCACTACACAGGTTCACTATCACAAACTCAACAATCGTTTCGCCCCGCAACCGAAGCATCATCAGGAGATAGACTCCACGAAAAAAACCCCAAAGCGAAGCGTTATCCAAACAAGCGTTGTTAAATAGTACTTGTTCATCCCCACCCTTTATTTTACCTCGGAACACGTGCAACAAGCTTGAACTAGAGACATTTATCTACTCGTTAATGAGGGTGCCATTGTTATGCTTAATGATTTCTAATTGTTCCAAAATATTTAATTTCTAGCTTTTTTCGCAGGTGTGCAGTATTTCGAAACAATGGTCATTAGGAACTTTATGACCGCTTTCTAACAAATGTTTCGCGAAATGTGAATTTTGTGGCTTATTATTCCTGAAAGCGACCATATGTTCTTTAAAACGGGTTTCAAAATTACGACCAGTCTGACCCACATATGTATCAATGCATTCAGGACATTTTATTTTGTAAATACCACTCTTTTTCGGGCTTTCTAATTTATCTTTTTTATTGCATAATATCTTTTTTAAGCAGTTATTACTTTTAAAACCTAATTTAATATTTGACTTTGTTTTAAATATAGCTAAAATTCGTTCTGACAATGTTCCAAAATAGGTCAAACTGGCTTTGTACTTATTATCTTTGTTATGTGGCACCGCATAGAAGTGTTTTGCCAATTGCAACTTCTGTTTGTTTTTTAATATATTGTGTACTAATTGCTCATCGTAGCCATTGGAATGCGCCATCTGGTTGATTATTTGCAGCTCATTGTTAAAATTCTTTTCCGAAAGAGGGACTGATAAGAGTCTGTGTATATGACTATGAAAGGCAGCAAGTTTGTGCTGCCAGGGGTGAAAGAAAGAAGCAGGTATGATCGTATCCGTGTAGGTTGGTTTATACGTAAACTCCTGAATTCTATAGAGATATGCAGGTTTCCTCACGATGTTTTCCTTCACCAAAAAGCTTGTGATAAATTGCAGTTATCAATTAGACACATGAGTTTTAATAGAAAAACTCATTGGTGCCTGCCCGGGTTTAAACTCGTGTTCCCCTCGTAAGAGTCGCACAGTCGCACCGCTGGGCTATCACAGATTGCAAAAGAATAAATAAATAAATAAATTACAATATATTCTTTAGATATTCATGGCATGTACACATATGAGATATTCAGCATATCACCCAGTACTTGAAGTTGTGTCGTTACATTGCCGTTGACGCGTTATAATATTGCTTGTGGTTTTGAGAATACTTCAATTATATGCCGGCAACCGCCTGTCCCACTTGCGACTAGAAAGCCGAATACACGAAGCGTGATCGTTTTTTACCCAATGATCATTAGTTATAGTTTTTGCTAAATAGAAAAACGGTACGGAGTTTATTTTATTTTACCCAACTACTTGTTAAGTGGTGGGTACTCGACGATTTATCGGTCATTAATTATTTTAAACTGTACTGTAAGTCTTTCAAACTGATAGATTGGCTGTAATCTTTTTGCAGTATACACGCAAAAAACGTTATGACGTTATGAGTAACGCCTTTAGCTATTTCTTGTTTCCATTTATTGTGCTCTTTAGACTTGGGAGCATTTCAAAGATCGTAGTCTATCAGTATTAATTTCTCAATTTGTTTTTTAAAGTTATTTTTTTACGCTTATTCAAATAGAAACTTCAATTCAATTAAAGACTAATATATTTTATAACTCGTACCTGCTTGATTTTCAATACAACGATAAAAGTTTCTTTAAAAACTGTTCAGATATTTCTTTAGAAAAAAATCAGTTTCTTCTGTTGTGAAATCCGCTTGGAAAGGTAACTTTCAATTTATTACATTAAAGTAAGAAAAATATATTATACTGCTTATTTGTAATTATAAAAAGTTTTAAAATAAGTTTATGGTAACCCTACTCATACTCTGAAAAACTCTGGTTCATTTTAAATTAGTACCTTCACTAGTCTGCTTTTATTTGTTACAAAGTTTATTCAGAAATTCTTATACATTTTTTGTAGGCGTGATAAACAGTTTTTTATATAATCAGTTCCAATCTTGTAATCGAGGTACCTAAACGTTATTCAGCGGCAATTGAGGTACTGTTAGAAAGTCACTCGACAGTAGCTTTGTGTAAACTAGATCGGTTATAAATATATTTTTAAGGCGAATGATGGCAGTGATAGACCATTTCACTGTTTAATATAACTTTAATTTGAGGTATAAAATACAACCTGAATGAATTATTTCGCAAGAATAAAAAATATAATGTCGGTGATGGTAAATTCAAAAAATTTAAAAATACTATTAAAAAATGGCTAATTCAGAAAGCCTATTATACTATTGAAGATTACCTAGAAGATAAGAATGCGTGGATATAGCTTCTCTTAAACCCTGTACAAGACATTAATAACTATATGTAACTAGTGATAAGGATTATTGTTTGAAAAGAGCAACCGCCGAGTTTCTTGCTGGTTCTTCTTGGTAGGATCAGCTTTCCGAACCAGCAGTAGATGTTGACGATTCAAAAGCACTTGTTTACAAGTTTACTTGAATAAAGAATATTATGAATTTGAATTTGAAAATTAAGTAGGTGTTAGAATTCATATTATAATTTGAGAACAAAAAGAGAAAAATAGACACCTTTAAAGTCAAAGTCAAACTTAAACTACTTAAGTTGTTACTTTAATAGGATTATAAAATAATAAAAAAATTATTAAATTTTTACCTAGATTTTGTTTACATATAAATGTTAATAATATAGAACAGACAATATAACAGAACTAACTACTTTGCTATAATCCGCACGGGTTAAGTGAATGCATGCAAAGCCAATGTGTATGAAGCAGGCAAAATCTACGCACCTTATTCATGCAGGACCAGCCACCACATACACCCCAAGGCGCAATTCACCAGCAACAACGAACACAAAAGCAGCACACACACCCACCACCACAATCTCGACGATCGTTTCGCCCCGAAACCGAAGCATCATCAGGAGGATAGGCTTCACGACAAAAATCGTACTGCAAATACGATTGACTTAGTGATCCAGCAGGATGCAATGTCGATCCCACGAATTTTTTTTTCGAATGTGTCTAATGCTGTCAGCCCTAATGGCTTTTACAGCGTCACCGGTGGGATGGGCGAGCGCGGAAGCTTCGCCGGGTATAAACGATCATTTGGTATGAAGACGTGTTATATAATTACGAAAGCTCGATAGCGCAGAGCAAAGTACTAGTAGCGCCATCTGTTATGAAATTACGTAAACCGTGTTACTAGTACGTTATGTTACAGCTTCTATTTAACTTGATTTTTATTTAAGTTTGTATGTTAAATCTTGGTTAAATTTGATTCACTCCCTGGTGTCCGATTGTGCTGAAATTTTACACACTACCCCATTTTCTATGTTAATGCATGTTTATGGAAGCATGACCTGATGCTGTTACCAGGATGGGCTGCAGATGAGGGAACTCCTCAACGCTTAACAATAGGGACAAAAATTTTGTTAACAGCTTTTCTTGACTGGCCCGTTGGCGCAGTGGGTAGTGACCCTGCCTTCAGCTCCGCGGGTCGCGGGTTCGATTCCCGTTGAAGGCCAACATTTTCTATAAACAATTTGTTGGTTCTTCGAGCCTGGGTGTGTATTTGTATTTAAGTATGTATTTAAAATTATATAATTATTTACTTACTTTGGGGAAGGACATGTGTATAAGTATCCCATATATTTATATTATATTTATTTATATTTATTAACTTGAATTGTTATCTTATATAATATTTTATTTTGTATCATTGTTTTTACCATTATAATATTTATTAGATTATACAAAATCGAATATACTAAATAATTAAAATTTCATTAAATATAAAATTAATAAATACTACATAACGTTATGTTAATTTGACACCGATTACTGCCGATACTACTATCACGATTCGCCTTAATAAAGATGTTTAGCGAAGCGTCAAAATGAAGCCAATTTCTACAACTATTGTTGTAGATCGCGTCCTACTCTTGTCAACAATGAGTAATATGATTCTGTTTTTCATAAGCTTTTTGTTGATATCTTTGTCATTGTACTTAAAATGACAGTTTTAGAACACTTTCTTATTATAATCGACTGGCCCATTGGAACAGCGGGTAGTGACCCTGCCTTCGGCTCTACGGGTCGCGGGTTTGTTTCCCTCCGAAAGCCAACATTTTCTATAAACAATTTGTTGATTCGAGCCTGAGTGTGTATTTGTATTTAAGTATGTATTTAAAATTATATATCTAGTATATCTACCAGTTGTCCGTCACCCATAACACAAGTATCAAGTTACTTACTTTGGGGATGGACGACCGTGTGTGTAAGTGTCCCATATATTTATTTATTTATACTAATAAATTCGCATTTGAGTTCGGTTGGGTAGGAAAACGATATCTCTCGTAACTCTTCTTAACATTTCTTTTAAGAATGATTATTTCCATTTTATTTCTGAGTGTCATAGTACATTATGAGTAAAAGATAAATAAGTATAGTGTATAGTTTTCTTTTGGTCTTTAGGTGTCATCTTAATGCAACTTTGGTTTTTGATAGAGTTTCTACATTGTATAACGAACTCGATCATTCTACTTCATTGGAATACTGTAATGTAAACTGTAGGAATTTTAAAGACCTTTCGAACTCGTTTCGTCCAAGCAACTAGTTGGTTTTGGTGTATTTATGAATTGAAAAATATTTTTTTTAATTACATATGTATATTTAGCTGTTGTCTTTCACCCATAGCACAAGTATTGAGTTACTTTGGTGACAGACGTATATTTATGTATAGTACAATATATTTTTTTAAGGTTGTGATTTCACTTACTTATAAATAAATACTCTACTCTATTATAGTTTAATACAATTAAAAAAAATAAAAATTTTATTTAAAATGAAATGAAAAATAAAACTGAAATCTGGATTTTATTACATTTTTTTATAAATAACGAAAGTTCGTCGAATCCAATATACGGTGATAGTTAATTCATTGAAAAGTAAAATTTTGGACATAGACATACGGTATTCTGAAAATAATGAGTGAAAATTTAATAATCCATTCGTGAAACACTGGATTCGTATGCATATGCAGTCCGAGTATTTCATGAATTGAATGTATGGAATAGTTTAGTTCATAATAATCAATAATAAATTAATACTAACAAAGTTTCTAAGATTTGTTAATACTAATAAAACGGATGTCATGTCTGAAATTAAAAAAAATTAACAAATATTTAAAAATGCAGCATAAGTAGTATCTTTATTTTCTGGTAAAATATAAATTTAAGAACCGTAAAGCAGCGGCCTGTTACAATCCCCGTGCTGGGCATAGGTATCCTCTCTCCGTTTCTGGAGAGGAGGGTTGGATCTAAGACCTACCACGCTGCTCCAATGCGGATTGGTACTTTACACATCTCCAGAATCCTCTAGAGATATGCAGGTTTCCTCACGATGTTTTCCTTCAGCGAAAAGTGTGTGATAAATTGCAATTATCAATTAGACACATGAGTTTTAATAGAAAAACTCATTGGTGCCTGCCCGGGTTTGAACTCGGTGTCGAGTCGCACGGTCTCACCGCTGGGCTATCACAGCTCTCTTAAGAACCGTATAGAAATAATTGTACAAATTACCTTTGCTGTAATTGTTCCGCTAACAACCTTTCCACACCTGATAGTTATGGTACCTTCGCATTTTCTCCATCGGTTTATAGATCAGTGCACGTGCTAACGATTAGGTTGTGCCGATAGTGCCCACTTATCTACTGTGAGGTAATATGTACCAGCGTAAACAGTTGTTGCGAGACTGTCCATCGCATGGTAAACGCGGTATCAGATTATCTGATACCAACCTATTAACAACTGGTTAGATTAGTCATGAGAAACTGTAAAGCTGTTTCTAGATGGTATCGGTTTATTAAAAGCTTTTATTGAACTTGCAGTGTTTGTATGTGAAGGTGGAATGTTGCAAGTTAAATTAGACCCACTTCCCGGTGCATTTTTTTTAGCCCTAACGGCTTTTACAGCGTCACCGGGCGGGACGGGCGAGCGCACAAGCATCTTCGAGGTTGCATGGTGTCAGATTGAGCTGCATGGTGTACATCCGCTAAATGAATATTGACAAAATATGCTGGGGTATAGGCTAAAAAATTCCTATCTTCTTTCGGGAACAGGCAAAACACAAATTGCAGTACAGAGGAAAGTTAAACGCTGAAGTTGTTGCGAAATGAAAGGTTACAGAAAGTATATTTTGAGTTTTTACATTATGTTAGAAGCTTTATCTTCTGTCTGTTTGCTTTTGTTACGTTTTCACGGCTTAACTATTGCACTAATAGTGATGAAATTTGGTAAGATTAAAGCTTACACACTGGGCTAGCATAAGGAGTAGAAAAATTCACTATTTTCTTTAAATGGAAATAAACAGATACTACGTAATTGAAGGTATTTTAACTAAAGAATTGAACTACTGTTAACTAAAGATGACACTTAATCCGAAAGAATTGAATTTAAGATAAATAGATACAAAACATTAGTTTATTCTTGAGTGCTGAATCACGAATAATTATATAATTATATATATATATATATATATATATATATATATATATATATATATATATATATATATATATATATATATATATATATTAACATTGTAATATGGTTAAGTATAGTATTAGAAATAAATAAATTATTTTTCATATATTTCCTTACTTTTAAGTCTTCGATAAGTCTGCAATGGATCAATAGATTGACAAGCCCATTTCGAGAATTCTATTTGGACATCACTTCCTTCCTACCAAACTTGTCCTTCCTGAGACGTTAAAGTCATCACATCTCTAGGGAGCTCACTTATAGGGCAAACAATGAGGTCCCGCATAAAGTCTTAGTATAACTTTCCTTCACTAACTTATATAGACTAGACTATAGTACACTAGATATAGAGAGCGCATGTGGTTACATTTACATTTATACAATGGCTTCTGTGACACTAAGTACAGGGTTTTAAATTAAAAGTCAGTGGTACTTACTTTCTCAGTTCCTTTATATATTTTAAAGTAAAAGTAAAGTAGCGACCTGTTACAATCCCACTGCTGAGAAAAGGTCTCCTCTCTCCGTTTCTTTACACATATCAACAGAATTCTCTAGAGATATGCAGGTTTCCTCACGATGTTTTCCTTCAGCGAAAAGCGTGTGATAAATTGCAGTTATCAATTAGACACATGAGTTTTAATAGAAAAACTCATTGGTGCCTGCCCGGGTTTGAACTCGTGTTCCCCTCGAAAGAGTCGCACGGTCTCACCGCTGGGCTATCTGCCGCTGCTCTATTTTACACTGTTACACTAATATTATCACAATATTGGTACAATCGACAATAACGTACTCTCGGCACCACTCGCTATTACTACTTTTAGCGTCATCGTCCATTGCTTGTAGTCAAAACACAATCTTAATTTATAAAATCAGCTTTGATAATGCTTTGTAATGTCAATACACTCTCTTAATTTACAAAATTATCGTTAATAATACAGAAAGAAGCAGGCGTAACTTTGCAGAATTAGGCTCCACGACAAAATCGCATTACGATTTTGTCGGGCAGCCGATCCTCCTGAACATGCTTCGGTATGGATATTCGGCTGGATTGTAGAAATTTTGGGATACGTGTGGTGACTTGTCGTGCATGTTGTAACGATTGTAGAAATTTTGGGATACGTGTGGTGACTTGTCCTACATGTGTAAGGTACGTAAATTTTGCCTGCTTCATACACTTAGCGTTATGCAATGCTTACGGATAGTCCACTATACATTTAACACTATATATATTTTCTATTTACTGTATCGCGGATTGTAGCAAAATAATTTTATTATTACCTTTGTATATAAAACATAACTAACGGTATTTTAACAACTAAATTGACCAAAACCAAGTCGCGGGTATTACTAATGTTAGATAAACAATAACATGTGTCATTTCGACAATATGTGAGACAGATATCATTATGACCAGATATCATTTTACAAATAAATTTTCAAATTACTGGATTCGCTGATATATATTTATAGAATCATCATCATTTGTATCATTTTAAGACATTAGTAGGCGTGATTTAGGGTATCGTGAATAGGAGGTACAACGCTTTTCCATTTTATATTCTGTTACGTGTTTCAAATACAACCTCTTTTAAATAGTTAGGTCAATAATATAAAAAAAACATTGTCACTTTCAATTTGACGGGTTATTGAAAAATAATAAATGGGTTGACTCTTGAGAAGGTTGCTTCTTATTTATTTAATAAGTGAAAAGGTAAAATATCGTTGTTATAATTCTTCTTAAGAAATGAAACGCATCTGTCCTTATCTCACACATGCGTAGTCCGTAATTTGCAACCGCTGGGCTTTCCATTTCAATTGAATGATGGTTGCCATGGATGCCAAATATTTATGCTATATATTTTTTGCAAAAAATAAATTATTATATTTAAAATAGTGATAGTAATTGATAATAGTCTGCGGTATTTGTTTCAAACTCTATCCCCAAAAATATAAGCCCACATTAAACTGAAACTTTAAACATAGCAAAGTTACAAGATGTTGACAAAGGTGATTGACAGTAAGGCGTATATTTTATTTTCTTTATATTTATTTTGGAACACTGTTTGTTATTAATTTAAACAGCGGGCGCGGTTTTTTACTTTTGCAGTGTCTTCGTTACTCAATATATGCACATGTATTTATATAACCTATTATAATTTTAAATGATTTATAGAAGGAGGCGTTACTTTGCGGAATTCCATATTACAATCATAATGCAATGCATTAAGGTTTTGTTGTGGAGCCTATCCTCCTGATGACGCTTCGGTTTCGGGGAAACGATCGTAGAGATATTGGTGGTGGATTTGTGTATTGCTTGTGTGCATTGTTGCTTGTGAAGGCGTCTTGGGATACGCGTCTTGACTTGTCCTGCATGTTTAAGGTACGCAAATTTTGCCTGCGTCATACACTAAGCGTGACATAAATTCGCTTAGCATGTGTAAGGTACGTAAATTTTGCCTGCTTCATACAATTAAGATTGCATGCATTTGCTTAACCCACGCGGATAATAGCAAAGTAGTTCTGTTATAGTTTCTGTAGCATAAATTTAATTTCATTTTGTTTCAAATCAAATCAAATCCAACAGCATTTATTTACATATAACACTTTCATGCACAAAAACAATTAAATATCATAACAAAGAGAAAAAAAGTAATAAACAATAAAAATATATAAGTAAATAAATAAATATATTTAAAATAAGAAAGTTAAATTAAAAGGGGGGGTGAATATTCAAAAACATACAAAAGTAACTATAAAGATACGTGTCCCGCCCCTATTTTTCATGCATGGAAGTGTGACATGCAAAACGGTATGTCACTCAGCTTTTGCTAAGGCTAAACCTTGGCACTGATTTTCAGTGACATCCTACCGTTTCTGGACGACAGTGACAACTGGCTTAGATTATAAAACACGATATGTAAACCTATTATATAAAACTAACTATTTCTATCATATATTCTACTAAAAAGAAGAAAATGGGACGTACTTATAACTATCACTTTATATAAATGGAAGCTTATTATAATGGTAAAACATAAATAAATGAAGGTAAAGGTACGATGTTTTAAAAGAAAAATTAAACTATTAAACTATTAAATTATTAATAATTAATAATAATATAATATAATATAATATAATAATAATTATTATTAAATTATTTCATCTATATCACACGATTAGTATCAAATTGACCGAATTTTAAATTAGGCTTAATTAAGTTGGATACATCGTAATCCTTATTTCAATGATATCCAAGACATCACCTTACGAACTATTAAGAAAGTGTTTTCTTGCTCTTCCAAGTTATGAGTCTTTTAAACGCTCACAAGTTTTGTAGGCACCATGCTACGCTTCATTGCAATTTCCCACAAAACAACTAGAATGTACAATAAATAGAGCAAGAATAATCCTATCCTACTAATATTATAAATGCGAAAGTTTGTGAGTATGGATGGATGTTTGTTACTCTTTCACGAAAAACTATTGGCCGGATTTGGATGAAACTTAACAGTAGAGGTTACACATCAGAATAACATATAGGCTACAATTTGTAATGATTTTATGTAATATAACGATACATGTCAATTAAGTCGAAAAAATATGGCCTCTGAGAGCTGTTTTGGCGGACACTGCCTAAAACTTGGAGTTACACAAATATGATGTACCGTAGTATTGTTTGTCTTGAATAGTTTTAAATAAAAGTCCGCGACAGCATATATCTACTTTTTATGTGGAAGCCACTATGACCAAAATTGGGAATATGCGCGATGCGCAAAGTTTGTATGGATTCCGTCTGTTTTAAAGTTAGACTTCTGAAAATTTGGATGTAGGTACGAGAGAAATAATCTGCCATGAAACTTAATGTATGCCAAATTTCACGAGTGCGAAGCCGCGGGCAAAAACGATTCTCGCCGAGGGCCAAAATTTTCTATAAACAATTTGTTGGTTCTTAGAGCCTGGGTGTATATTTGTATTTAAGTATGTATTTAAAATTATATATGTAGTATATTTACCAGTTTTCCGTCAGCCATAACACAAGTATTAAGTTACTTACTTTGGGGACGGACGACCGTGTGTGTAAGTGTCCCAAATATTTATATTATTAATATAAATATATGGGACACTTACACACACGGGTAATAATTTAATTTATTAAACAAAAACATTATAAAAATAAATGTAATTTACGAGCACAGTTACTACTAACATAACACAACTCCGGGCTACGGAAGTATACCGCTTATCATCTCATTAGTATGCATCAGGCTTTTGCACGAGCTAGATCTCAATAAATTCTTGCTTTTGCTAAGATAAGCCAGTAACTTTATTTACAGGAGTAAATTTTGCAGCGAGATAATACAATGCGAATTCTGTTCTCATTAAAGTACTCCTTTATTAAGATCTAAATATTTATATATTTATGTAAGTTATTTAAACGTAATCAAATTCAAATGCAAAATATTGAATAAAATATTCAAGTAAATTGTCAACAAGTGCTTTTGAATCGTCAACTCTACAGATGATACGTAAAGCTGTTCCTACGAGTACTATTAAAACTAGTTATATTTAGTCAACTATTAAAACTAGTCTTAAAGCTGTGATGGCCCAGTGGTGAGACCGTGCGACTCTTACGAGGGGAACACGAGTTCAAACCCGGGCAGACACCAATGAGTTTTTCTATTAAAACTCTTGTGTCTAATTGATAATTGCAATTTATCACACGCTTTTCGGTGAAGGAAAACATCGTGAGGAATCCTGCATATCTCTAGAGAATTCTGGAGATATGCGTAACTTACCAATCTGCATCGGAGCAGCGTGGTAGGTCTTAGCTCCAACCCGTCTCTCTAGAAACGGAGAAAGGAGGTCTATTCCCAGCAGTGGGATTGTAATAGGCTGCTACTTTACTTTTTTTACATTTAGTTACAAGATAGTAACTTGTACGGTTAACGAGTAGCATGCATTCTTATCATCTATATAATCTTCTAGATTATAAGGCTTTCTGTTTCAGTCCCCCTTTAATAGTTATTTTAAACTACTGTAATGGCAAAGTCAAAATTGATTGCGGAATTTTATTATGGAATCTTATACCCAAACCCACGAACGACTTAAGTAAAGAAAAGAAGTAAAGCAGAAGCCGAGAGCTTATGTCGGCTTAATTATTTTAAAGTTTATAATATTATTACAAGTATATATATTTAAGTTGCCGCTAGAAGAAATTAATATTAAGTCAATGTCAGTTTTCATATGATATACCTTCTTTTTATTAGGTAGGTAATCTAACAGATGGAAAATGTGAATTATTTCGGCACTAGGTACACTTACCTCATGTAAACTTGTATTTAAACCTTAATAAATTACCTCGCTTGCTTCGTTGCACCTGAGATAAGACCGCGAAGAAGTTTGTTTGCTTGGAACAGCATTTTATGCGACTTTGAAAAATATCACCTAATTAAAATAGTCAGAAGCTGCCTTGCAAATAACTAAGTTTACAATTTTATACTTAATTTCCTCTTGAGGTTTGTAAAAAGTTAACTCGAGGAAAAATGATATAACTATAAGGATATTAAATATACTTAATAAGGATATAATAAATTATAAATAATTAGTATTTGGTATTTGTTATTTTAGTATGTCATTTCCTTTTAAAGTTTTGTAGTATATAAGGCTAACTAGTCTATACGTAATTGTGATTGTAATTTTTGGAAACTATGCTGGTTTTTGTATTATTTTTATACTTAATTAACGATCAACGAATTAACTTAATTAAATAATGATTTATGTTCGTTAATTAGCAATGCCCCGCGGTTTCACCCGCGTACAAACCGATCTTGTGGTAGTGGAAAGTCTACTGAATCGGACTATAGATTTATTTTTGTAAATTAGAAGTTTGGCCCTGAGTCTTATTTTAACAGTTAAGACAAGTAAGTGTTAACTGGAAATTAAATTCTTTTAAGAGGTATAGCTATCAGTGTATATATAATCCGTGGGTATTATTGGTATCCTTTGAATATAACTCATAATAACTCATCAGTTGCAGGCGCTGTTATAATGGTCGCTATAATGAATTGGTTATGGCATTTTCCTTGTCATTTTTTAATTCGTTACATCTTTTGATTGGAATGTCCGATTTTAATTATTTAAAAAATATTTTACAGGTATTGAAACAGTTTTTAATGAAACACATTATTTACTGTGATAACGATTAATATGGAGATATGAATAAAATGGTTTGATTAGTGTCGGCACTTTTATTAACTTTTACAATGTAAAAAAGTAGTTAGTAGGTATAACTATGATATTTAGACATGTGGTATCGCGGACTTTTTTGTTGATATTGATACATTCTATAATACTGTAGAACATTTTTTTGTTCTTTCATCAATAGTTTCCGCAGCGCACGCGATGAAAGATTTTTACGACTTAATTAAAAAAAAACGTATAACAAATTTTGTTAGAAATCCCAAATTTTTTCAAAATGTAATATAACCTATGTTGCTCAGTAAAGAAGCAGCTTTCCGATGGTGTAAGATATTATGAAAGCGGTCCTGTTGTTTTTGCGTGAGAGCGTTACAAACATACACAAAACTAACATTTCTAACAAAAGTCGAGTCTAAAAAATGCTATTATAATTTATTATTCTTCAAAAACATCGTATATTTCAATTTTTGGTGTTTGATATTCTTTATCCATGACATCCCTCCCTTTGTAATAATAATACTGTTCTGCGAATCCATTCCAATTCTCGTATCACATTCGTGTATATGGTTGCTTCGTTTATCATATAAGACACCACGCCCACCAACAACTGATTTTTGGTTACAAGGCCGTTGCCGGCGTCACCACTGAAAAGTACCTTAAATATTTTCATCCAATACATACTAATATTATTGTAGGAAAGAAAAGAAGAGGGGAAGTTGTAGCATAGAGACGCGAGGAAAGCTGTGGCGAGGCGTGATGAGGTACGGGGAGGTACGACGATGGGCAGATATGGAGAGATGAGGAGAAAAAAAAAGGTATCGGCTCATAGGACCAGATGTATCTTCTTGGATGTTGTGAAAAATAATTTGTTCATAGGCGCTTGTAAATCATAGACAGGTGGTTTCAATCGTTCGTCCCAAAACGTATATTGTCCGTTACAAAGGTTGATGTCAATTTCGAAAAGTGTGCCAAAATGGGGCACACAGATATAAAAGGGATTGTTGTGGCTGCATTCACAACATGGCCTAGTGGCACCATTTGACGTAGTTGTGATTTGTGCGCGGGATAGACAAGTAACAAGGGCGGAGCCAGAATTATATACATTGGCAAAATTGTCTCAGAAAATCTAGACTATTCGTAATCCATGGTATTTAAAATATAAAGAGCTCACATTTGTAATGAAGGTGAGGTACATTATAGGTCTTATGCAAGCCTTTTTTAGTGTCAATATGTTGCGAGTTGACAGTTTCCCAGTGTTACAGTTTTCAGTGTAAGGAAGGGCAGCTGCTCCCTCCTTGCCCGTATCTCGCTACGCCCATAGACAAGTTGTTAAATAATAATTATTAATAATATTCATAATGATTTCTTCGCTAGCATGTTCCGCCCGTGGACACTATTAGAGCCGTTAGGGCTATCACCTTAATGACATTTTAAAAAACCACTTACGCATAATGATATCCGTTCGCAGATACTGTGCACCAATAAGCTGACGATATCTTGGTCTTAGTGTAGTTCCGACACTGGTGCTCACTAATCAGTTTTTGCCGTGTCACCTTTAAGTGACGCAATTCGCTGTAATCGGGGATTTTGTCGGGCTTTGAAAAAATGATTACCGCTTAGTTACGCAAAGTATATTCTAGTTAAGACTAAAGTTACATGAAGCTGTATTAGTCCTGCAGGAGCTCACTGTTTCGAATCACAAATGAATCTTATATAAATAAAAAAAATGTAGAAAAAATAAAAAATAAATGTTAGGGGTGTCTAACCCTTACATTTAGGAGTATGAAAAGTAGATAGAACCTGATTCTCAGACACTCAGATTTTCAGAATTTTATATATAAGATTATTGTATCACAATGTTAGTTACCATAAACCCCTGAAACGGCTTGACTGATTTTTATGAAATTTTATATGTATTTAGTATGCCTGAGAATCAACTACTATATATTTTACACCTACGTGATAAGAGTTATCCACCTTTAAGATTTTTATTTCATTTAATCGACAATTAAAAAAAGAATAATAGAAATTTCCTCAGAAATAATTTATATGGCAATACAACGTTTGCCGGGTCAGCTAGTATTTTTATAAAAACGTATTTACCTAATTGATATTTATAATATATAGCGCCCGTTTCGGTGAACGAACACATCGGGAGGAAATCTGCATATATTTAGAAATCCTGGGATTTTCAGATATCCTATCTGCATTAGAACCTAAGCTTACTTTACCGTAACCTTTCTTTCTTATTCGAATTTAAAATATTATTTATTCAAGTAAATTTGTAATCAATGCTTTTCAATCGTCAACTCTACAGCTGATTCGGAAAATCCCCTTATCGATGATATCCCTTATCGAGCCAGCAAGAAACTCAGTGATTGCTCTTTAAATGTAATTCACATAGATAGGTAAATTTCGTCATTGTTATGTTGGTGCAAGATTGGAGAGTAGAATAATTTATGTAATCGTTAAAATATACTAGGATTTCATGAGCCTTATTTTGATAGCTTGTTTAAAATGGTGTAACGGAAAGGCTTAAATTGATTGTTGAATCTTATACCAAAATCAACAAAATTTACGTACTTATTTCGCTTCCTACTTTGTCTACAATTTATATCGCCAATTATTGTTATAATCTTGTATAGTTACATACATATTATATTAGGAGAGAGGGGGCTTTATTCCAGAAGTCATACGCATACGTAATGAAATCATCTTACCACTTGCTTACCCCATCCAGTACTAAACAGACTGACGTTTACATTAGGAGGCACTACCGCGATCGGTATTTTTTTGATAAAATGTCCTAAAGGCACCGGCTTATTTAGTAATGCCAATCCCAAGTTGTACCTCCCTTTCGTAGCGTCATATCTTGGATGGATTCTGTAATCGCTTATTCTGCGGACGACTTCAGCCTTAACAGGTATTGTTGCTCCAAGAAAAGCAACGATTTTACCCTTGTGATATCTTAGTTCGTCAAAACAATGCGCTGCAGTGATGATGAATTGCTCCAAGATCAAGGAGGCACCACATACGGTCGGTACGGACTTCTCGAAATGTAGAAAAACTGAATGCGGATAGTGATTAATAGTTATTTTATATCCTTTCACAATACGACTCTCTATACTGTTCGGAATCCCGTAAGTTTGTGTACGTAACATATAATAAAGGAGATACAATCTCTGATATGACATCCTCGAATCACTTTTCGTTCCTTAATTGGTCGCCGAAATTAGTCTATAAACCGTTTTATAGGTATTTTATAGGCGGTTTATAGTTGAATATAAAATTGAGTAGGTTTTTTTGGTATAATTAATACGGGTAAATTATGATGCGGGTTTAATTTTTTATGAATAAATGGCAGAATTATTTGCTAGAGGGAAAATATTCTGAATTAGATCTCCAGTTTACAATTGTAATAACTCTAGTTTACGAAAATAATAAGAGAATGAAAGTCGCACCTTACATTGTTGTATATATATTTCTTTGATTACAATATTCTAATAGCTTGACATCCCAGCGGTGATACTCTACGACTCTTTCAAGGGAGTCACGGGTTCATACACCGGGCAGACGAGTTTTTCTTTTAAAAGCTATCTTTTTTGCGATTTATCAGACGCTTTTCGGTGAAAAAAATATATCCCGAGGAGACAAGCATCATCAACATTATCAGGATAATGACCCCACTTATAGTGGAATAAGGGCAGGCCCTTATCCCACTATAAGTGGGGTCTGCACAACATGTTACAAACATGTTGTCACATGATTTGGCTATGTATTTTACGACCTGCCGCCTGCCTGACGTCAACTTACCTTAGTCGCCTTTTACGACACCTCGGTAAGAAAATGAGGGTGGTATATTCTACTCAGCCGGATACCACACGGCGGCCTCAGGAGACATGCATATCTCCAGACAAATGTGGGAATATGCGTAACCTACCAATCCGCATTGGAGCAGCGTGGTGAGTCTTAGCCCCGAAACTTCTCTCCAAAAACGGAGAGAGGATGACCAACAGTGAGATAGTAACAAGCTGCTACTTCACATCTCCGAATTATCATTTATAAGAATCTATCCAAACAAGATGCCTCTCCTTCTCCATCCATCAAACAGTTAGATCGATTTATGTAAGTTTAAAATAATAATTTTATAGCTGTGTATCAATCGAATAATGTAATTGTATACAACTAAAATTGCACCCCTACTATAAAATAATAAAATCATAAATATCAACATAATAAGCAAAATAGTTATATTACAAAATCTATCATATTATCATGGCTATTTGTGCATAAGTTCTTCACTACTTAAACCTCTAACGTCTTTATGTCTGCTGCAATAAACAACTTTCGCGGTTTTCACGATCCAGGTATAGTAATATGTGATGTCTGTATAAATCACCAGACTTCTTGACACATATGGATTTTTGTAAGACACGAGACCTATCTGTAAATATCCTTTTATGACAAGCGGGCTTCCAGAATCACCACTGAAAAAGAAACAATCATTGATCAGGAAATAGTTAACTTTGAGGATTGAATCAATGAATAATAACCGATAAGGAGATAGCTGTACGAATATAGCCTTATACAATAAATAATCTTAATAGTACTATTTAAACTTATGGTATAGTATAAATAAATATATGGGACACTTACACACACGGTCGTCCATTCCCAAAATAAGTAACTTAATACTTGTGTTATGGGTGACGGACAACTGATAAATATACTACATATATAATTTTAAATACATACTTAAATACAAATAAACACCCAGGCTCGGAGAACCAACAATTTGTTCTTAGAAATTGTTGGCGCTCGGCGGGAATCGAACCCGTGACCCGCGGAGCTGAAGGTAGGGTCACTACCCACTGTGCCACTGGGCCAATAGTATGGTGGTACATAAAATGTTGTCTTATTCCTATCCCCGAAGGGAAAAAAAGAACTTCTTATGCTCTATGTAACTACAGCTGGTTCGGAATGTTGCTCTTACCGAGAAGAACCAGCAAGAAACTCAGCGGTCAATCTTTTAAATATTTTCAATAATACATTATTAAACCGCTGTCTTGTATGAACCTGAAACGATTTTCAAATCCAGGCTTTCTTATCATCCAAATAATCTTCAATTTTGTAATATGCTTTACGTATAAGCATATTTTTTACACTTAATTGGAATCTTTCTGTACACTGGTCTAGAATGGATTGAGGAATTTTATTATAGAAACGAATAGCGAGACAAACAAATGAGTTGCTAACTCTGCTGAGTTAGCTGTTTGTGACCTCTTGTATGTCTATGATATACATCAAATTTTGTTTTATACGTACTTATATTTTTCCGTACAATTACGTTTATACTACTTTATACTAAATGCGTAATCTTAGGTATTACACTTCTAATAATACTTTTTTTACCATATGGACTTTTATTGTTAATATGTAGACACTGGCTATAAGCACGTCTAATTTTATCTGGTTAGCCCGACTAGTTTCGAGCAGATCCGGGACACTTATTCATAAGCTCATTACACGACGTTATCGCGGCGAGAACGCAATTAGACGTGAGTATAACCGGTGTCTTCATATTAACTATATATACCACGATTGTTTAAATTTAAAAATGGACTCTTATTGTTCGATTTAGTTTAATTCAAGGGGGTTAACCTCGCGCGTATATTTAAATATGTCTATATGCTCACACAGACGGATATGATTCGGAATACATTTTGCCTCCACAAAATGTCCCGTTGGGTAGATCTTTGAAAATTTTCTTGCATTTCGCCATTGGTATAATATTCTGCGATAGTTCATGTATATACGTAGTCGATACTGCGTTGGGATCTTCCTGAAAACAGAATATCTTAGTCATCATTCTCCTGCCCTTATCCCACTGTAAGTGGGGTCGGCACAACATGTTGCAAAAATGCTGTCATATGATTTGGCTACGTATTTTACAACCGGCCGCCTGCCTGACTACAACTTACCTTAGTCGTATTTTACGATACCTCGGTAAGAAAGAGGGTGGTCTATTCTACTCAGCCAGATACCATACAGTGGTTCAACTTACCTTAGTCGCCTTTTACGACACCTCTGTAAGAAATTAAAACTTATTTGTCTTATTGATAATTGCAATTTATCACTCGCTTATCGGTTAAGCAAAAAAAGTGAGGAAACCTGCATAAATCTATTTCTAGCAGTGGGATTGTAACAGGCCGCTACTTTACTCTTTTTTTACTATCCCACTGCTAGGCATAGGGCTCCTCTCTCCGTTTTTTGAGAGAAGGGGATTGTATCTAAGATGTACCACGCTGCTCCAATGCTGATTGGTAGGTTACACATATCTCTAGAATTCTCTAGAGATATGCAGGTTTCCTCACGATGTTTTCCTTCACCGAAAAGCGTGTGATAAATTGCAATTATCAATTAGACACATGAGTTTTTAATAGAAAAACTCATTGGTGCCTGCCCGGGTTTGAACTCGTGTTCCCTTCAAAAGAGTTGCACGGTCTCGCCGCTGGGCTATCACAGCAGTGGGATAGTAACAGACCGTTTCTCTAAAATTAAGTCACTTTAATTTAATTATCCACATCCAGTGACCACTCTAATAAAAGCTCGATCTATCACTTATTGAGGGAGTCTGAATTCTTCTACATGATGATCACATAAAAGAAGACTACATCTATACTTTAATCCTACAATTATGACCATTATGATGCTTGGCACAAGACAGTAAACCATACGAATACTTTCTTTCGCAAATTTTCAATAATCAACTTCACTCAACTGACGAACTCCTTTACTTTAGGATATCAGAATTGCATATGTGACTGTGAACTATTTTTACTAATTTAAATTTACCTGCACCAAGCCCCATCCTGCCAATTTGGCATTTCCATTTTCCGGCTTTTTCATTGCCAATAAAATTTTCTTAACATTCTTTCCAAATCTCACCGGCTCCTTAAGGCCCGCTAGCGCTATATCGTTCTCAATTTTGACCTCATCATAATTGGGATGTACTTTTATAGTTTCAATAGAAATGATATGTCCTTTTTCAATCCGAGAACTACCTACTGTAGCTGTTACTATAGATTCACTTGTAACTTGTTCAAAACAATGAGCAGCTGTGAGAATTATTTTTTGACTTATGATTGAACCTCCGCACATAAAGCCACCTACACGTTCAAGAACCATTATGAATACTGAGTATGGATGATACCTTATTTTGGTACCCCGACCTTTGACAATACGAGGCTCTAATTCATTATTAGTTTGAACTTTAAAAATATACAACATTGCTATGATAAAACTAATACGCATTGTAATAAATACAGTCGGGTAAACTAGATTAAATTAGCAGAGGCCATTTTAATTTTGTGACTGATTGGTTTTGGTTACAGCTCGTTAACATTTATGGAGCTTCATATTTGAGAGAACGCGTGATTGATCTTCTCTTGTTGCTTTGCTATAATTTCTTTTAATATAATTATATGAGCACGTAATATATTTCTTAATATTAGCGGCATGTAACCTTCAAATAAGCTTTTGCAAGTACTTATGAATCGTCAGAAATCAATTACATTTTAAAGAATCTGCTACTAGTTCGCAATATCGTTCTTACCGAGAAGAAGTAGCAAGAAATCCGGTGGTCATTCTATTTTCTTTTAATTGCTCTGCAACTAGACCCACTGTTTAAAAATAATAAACAAATATATGGGACACAAACACGGTTGTCTGTCCCCAAAGTGAGTAACTTAATACTTGTGTTTTGGGCGACAGACAACTGGTGAATATATACATATCTAACTTTTAAAAACACACTTACATACAAATATACATCCAGGCTCGAAAAACCAACAAATTGTTTATAGAAAATGTTGGCCTTCGGCGGGAACGAACACGCGACCCGCGGAACTGAAGGCACGGTCGCTGCCAACTGCAGCCTAGGCCTGCATATCTAAGGAATGCTTCAGAGATATGCAGATTTTCTCGCGATGTTTCCCTTCACCGTAAATCATATAATGAATTTTCAATGAATTAGGTTCATTGTAAAAAAAAATAAACTTATAGGTGTCCTGGGTTCGAATTCGCAATCTTCCTGTAAAAGTAACGTGCTCTTTGTTCGTTATTGTTTTGTCACCTTGATTATCACAATACTTTAAATCGAAATTTTGCAGGTAGTTTAATAGAATCAAGTAATAATATTGGTTATTTAAACGTTATCGTAGTTTATATTCTTGGTAGTATCAAATAGTATATGAACATAATTAAATAAATATAATAAACTAGCTATCCGGCTATGCGTTGCTGGTTTTGAATTCAAAACAGAACTCAATAGATAAACATTGCTCCGATCGTAACTAAAATTTACAGGATCAACACATCCAACTGCCCTTATCCCACTCTAAGTGGGGTCGGCACAACATGTTGCAAACATATTGCCATATGACGTATTTCACGACCGGCCGCCGGCCTGACGTCAACTTACCTTAGTCGTATTTAACGACCCCTCGGTAAGAAATGAGGGCGTTGTATTCTACTCAGCCGGATAAAACACGACGGGTCAACTTACCATAGTCGTAGATCGCTACCAAACTTTACAGGATCATCCGTTGGGCTATTCTAAACATTGTCTGGAAATTTCATTAAAATCGGTCCGGTCGTCTCAGAGAGACAAACATTAATTTTTATATAAGTAGATTAATATTCAGAATTCGATTAATACGTTTGACATTTATTTTGTAAAAACTTTAGTTCTATGCACAATATATTCTTTTTGAATTCAGCTTTATCCAATCGTAAAAGTAAGAGACATCAGTAAAAGCCACAACACTTCTGGACAAATCAGGCCTCTTGTATGAGACCAAGCCAATTTGAATGTACTTGTCTACTACTAAGGCGCTTCCTGAATCTCCTCTGCAAGAAAGAAAATTATTGGGAACAATACATTATAAGACTTAATATATAAAAAAAATTATATAAAACATTGACCAACTTAATTCCATTATAGTATTCCAAACCATTTATTTAACTTTTGCCATATACATGCTTATGAAGTTCCGTAATTATTACATTAAAAACCACAATAAAACATTAAAAAACAATGCAGTGCAATATGGGCACTTTGTTTTTTTTCTAATAGTGACGTGACGTGCTATATCACCAATATTTATAGAGCAGAGTTAATAGAGTATTTAAAATTTAAACACTATGTCGTTGCGATTAACATAAAATGTCAGTTGCCTTGTTGCATAGGATATTGTCATTCTTCTTGTTGTCATATTTTTTTTTAAAGTAATGCATTATATGTAAGTCTCTCGCCTATTTTGGAGAGAAGGTTTGGGGTTTAGAACCACCACGTCGCGTTGATGCAGATTGGTAGGTTACACATATCCCTACATTTCTGTAGGTATAAGCAGGTTTCTTTGTCCTTAAATCGTGTGTTAAATTGCAAATATCAAGTAGGCACTAAGTTTTAATAGAAAACTCAATAATTTCTTTCTGAGGTTGAACCCATAGCTAACATAGTACATATTTCATGGCACATCTTACCGTGCTCCTATCACATCTTTGTTCAGAGTAGCTAATTGAAGCGAAAACACTATGATGTTCAAATGTCTAAACCATGTAAGGAATAGAAATGTAATCCTCTGAATTGTTCCACAGGTATATATATCGAGGATGCCAAGAACGAGTAAGATTTTTGAGACCAGAGACGCGAGAACAGAACAAACATAACAAACACCTGTGGATAATGAGAATAAAGGAAAATTTAACGCCCGGAGTGATGACCCACGGATCCGAAACGTTGTCGGTGACTATGGGCCTCATAGGATAGCTCAGAGTCACAACAGGCGATGGAGCCGGAGTATCTCTACGTGATCAAATCAGAAATGGGGAGATTCGTAGAAAAACTAGAGTCACCGTGTCGCAAAGCTGAAGTTGCGATGGGCGGAGCACATAGTGCGGAAAACCGATTTGCAACCGAGAGCGCACCTTCGTTAGACTCCCTACGAAGTGGACAGACAACCTCAAAAAGGTGGCGGGGAGCCACTGGATCCAAGCGGCGCAAGATCATGTGGTATGGAGATCCTGCGAAGAAGGAGATAGAAACCTGAATAATTAAATGTACAAAAGTAAATGTTCATACTCTGATGCATATTTATCTCCGTGTATTTGGCCAGCACATATACATCCTTTTGGGAGGGTGGGTATAATTTTCCGACATTCTTCGAACGTCCACAACATTAATTTAGCATAACGTAGATTATCAGTATTCGTCTTATGTTCTTCCTAGAATAATAAAAAAAATGTGAGGTATATTTTGAAAATATTTTAATATACGAAACTGGAATTGAAATATCTGATAATACTATCAGTCATATACAAAAATCTGATACGTATAAACCTTCTAATAGTCATATCTTATTTAATCGGGTTAGCTCGACTAGTGCCAAGCCCATCTGGGGCCCTTATTCATGAGCTTTCTATAACTCATTATCGCAGCGGGAACTGGTATGGGGAAGTTAACTTACATTGATCATGCCCCATGCGGCCAAAACTGCAAACCTCCGTTTGATCGGCTCCTTAGTGATTGCAATTCTTTTAGCCAGATCTCCCAATTTAAGAGGTGTTCGGAGCAACACAAGCGCTATGTCGTTGTGAATTGTTTTTCGATCATACTTATCATGCATGATATATCCAGACAAAGATGTTTTTACGCCCATTTGCTTGTGAGAATGGCCTGTATACGCGATGCTATTAAAACAACGCCCACCAGCACAATTTTCAAGACAGTGTGCCGCAGTTAACAGAATCTTTTGGTTGACGATGGACGCACCACAAACAAATCCTGCATCCTCCGATTTGATAAATAAGAATACAGAATGAGCATAGAAGCTGATGTCTACTAAATCTCCCTTTACCACTTTAGGCTCAATTTTGGATCTAGCTACATTAAATATTAACGCTAGTGTCACTATTCTAATGAACATATTTAACTTAGGTACGTAACTTTATTGATCGATAAAGAGCATTATGGTTTCTTTAAGTATGAATATAACAAATTTAATTGGCCTATTACGTTATTTGTAATTAACTACTAAAAACAGGTGCTTTTGCCTTTAGCTCTTTAGATTTACAGAATCACTATGTTTGATGAAACATGGAAAATTGATTGCAACACTCCAACTAACATTGGTAATAGTCGTCATAAGGGTGCCTCTTGTCAAACCCGACCTCGTTTTCGATGGTACAATAGTTGAGGACTAAAATGAGACCGACGAGAACGGGAGGGAGAAAATATGATTGACAGGCTCTTGAGGAAGATGTCAATAACACTTGAATAATATTTGCACGATGGGAAACAGAATTTTATGAATGGAATCATTTAGGTGTTAAGGTTTTATGTCACATAGCATAGAGAATAAATTAAAAGTTACATAATATTATTATGCATGACACAAAGTATTATATGATTATTTTCATATTTTATAGACCTTTATAAGTGTTTTATTTTGCGCCTGAAAGAAATTTATATGCATTTCTATGTGTCTTATAATAAAGTTAGTAAAATATATTATGCTATCAATTTGTGGAATTTCCAGACGGTATATAGTTAGTCCACGAAGCTTTACAAGTCTCAGGAGATCGCAAGATCTGGAGATAATTTATCCACGACAAAGTGATCCGAGGAAAAGGTGACGACCCTCTGCACTGAGGAGAACGGCGCAACGAGGAGATATTGCACTGGAAATGATATAATAGCCAAAAAATTATTGCGACAAAACTTAGTTAAGTATCTTAAGAAAAACTATACCACCAATACATCCTCTCAAGGTGTCCATATGCTTTAAAATGCTGTGACGTCGTGTGTTGATTTGGTTAGTTAATATTCGTGATAAGAGCAACCATTGAGTTTCTTGCCAGTTCTTCTCAGTAGATGACAGCGTTCCGAACTGGTGGTAGAATCGTCCTGGCTTAATGATTCCTAATTATTATTAACTTAACCGGTCAATACTTGTTTAGCGTTTTCCATATGTTATAGTTGTACGGTTATTTCTTGTTGACGTATTATTTGGTAACATTTTCTATGACAGAACGTTAAAATTATGAGTCGAATTCCCGGCCGTAGCTAACATACGTAACATACGTAGCTAGATTTACGTACGTAAATCTAGGTACGTTATTTTTTTACATATGCATAATTTATAAGGAGTGAAAATATTATTTGCGTTCCATTTGTTACTTATAAAAAAAAGGTACGAACGTCAACTTAAAAAGCGTTATTTAATTTGCGCTATACAGGCCATAAAGAAAAATAATAATAACAAAAACCCATACATGAGACTACAAAATGCAGTCATTTTAAATAAATGTCGTATTGCTCGGGAATTCCTTTCTTAATAAAAAAGGAATACAAATAATAATAATAATGAGCATTATGGTTTATAGTGACACTGGCAGAGCGATTTGCGCCTAATTTGCATTGTACGGGCCATAAAAAAAGATAACTATTAGATACTATTAAGATAATAATATATAATATTACTTTTGAAGAACCTCAACCAACATCTAAAGAGGTTCTCGCTTGGTTGTTGAATTAAGAGCAAGATACAAAAAGCGGAGATAGGCCCCAAGTAGTAAGGACTACAGAGTGAGGAACCTCCTCCAATGCCTGCCGTCTCAAGCAATAGTGCGTTCTATATCTTGCCTTTGATCCAACAACTAAGCGAAAACTTCTTTAGGTGTTTACCAATTTTTATTATTATTAAACTCCGGAATTTGGGATGGATTGAAAATAAAACAACAAAAAACACAGTTTCAATTGTAAGTGATATCACTCAATCACAGTACAGTTCTCTCGAATATTTGTTTATCCAATCATAAAAGTATAGGACGTCCGTAAATGCTACCACACCTCTGGTGAGGCCAGGTCTAGTGAAAGAGACCAAACCAATTTGAATGTACCCGTTCACTATCAAACCACCACCTGAATCCCCTCTGAAAGAAATACCATTATAAGTTGGCGACCAATTACCAAGAAGCATATCATACGAAGACACTTACCATTTAAACACTAAAATCTGCTAAAAATTATTTATAGAAGTAGGCGTTACTCTGCGAAATTCCATGGTATAAAACTTACGATGGAATTGTTTTGCTATAATCCGTGTTTGTTAAGACAATCTATTTAATGTTAAGTGTAGGAAGCAAAACCATTTCCATACCTCATACATGCAGGATTAGTTACCGAACGTATCACTAGACACCACCACCAACAGCACATCGCATCGCTTGTTTCGACTTTCCCCCTCCTGATATTTTGTCGTGCGTCCGTTTTTATTTTGAGGTAATTTTTTTGAGAAAACCGCATAAGAACCATTACAGTAATTTTTGGGTTTTCGCTAACAGATAGACAGAAATCAGGGAGCTTCGATTTACAACATTGCATTTTGTAATAAATAAATATGAATTGTATAATTTAGCCTCATTCAAAAGTAGTGATCGGCTGGACTGATTCGCCTTACTTTTTAAATATTCATTAAAGTTCATCAAAGAGTAAAAGTGTGAAAATAACAAAGGGTGTATAAAAAATAATATTTTTTCCTGCACAAAACGACCGTTATTGATAACCAATGTAGTTCAAAGTCTTCATAGTTATGAAGACTTTTGTTGATGTTGATGCCGTATCAGTTGATACGGCATCAACATCAACGGCGAGTACATCACCCACCTTAGGTTTGCTGATGATATAGTCGTTATGGCAGAATCTTTAGAGGACCTTAACACAATGCTCGATGACTCACCAGAATATGTCAACAGATGGGCCTTAAAACGAACATGAGCGAGACGAAAATCATGTCAAACTCACATGTTCGCCCTACCCGGTCATCGTTGAGAACTCGAAATTGTAGACGAGACATACCTAGATTGTACATAAATTGTACTTGGGACATACAGTCCGATTAGGTAGGCCCAATTTCCAGAAAGAAGTCAGTCGCCGAATCCAACTAGGATGGGCAGCATTTGGGAAGCTACGCGAGATCTTTTCGTCCAAGATATCTCGGTACCTGAAGACCAAAGTCTTCGGACAGAGCGTATCGCCAGTGATGATATACGAATCTGAAACGTGGTCGCTGAGTATAGGGCTCAGAGTCGCTCAGCGGGCAATGTAATGGGCTATGCTCGGAGTATCTCAAAGTGATCAAATCAGGAATGATGACATCGCAAAGTTGAAGTGGCGATGGGCAGGGCACATAGTGCGAAGAATCAATTTGTGTTAGGGAAACGCAGCGTCGGTAGACCCCCTATGAGATGGACAGACGATCTCAAAAAAGTCACGGGGATTCAAGGAGCACAGGATCTCGTTATACGGAGATCATGGGAACAGACCAGTTGACGTCTACAGGCTGAGCAGATGAAGAAGAAACTTCCTCAAGTTAGTCAGTAAATAAAAAGGTACGATAAAATTGCGCATACCGTCCAGCATAGCTATTCCCGTGCACTTGTCCAGCACATATAAAACCTCTCGTCAAATCAGTTATAATTCTCCGACATTCCTCATACTGCCAAACTTTTAGAGTAGCATAATGTAATTGTTCTGGAAAAGTTAGATAATCCTGGAAGATTACAAGTAAATATAAATAAAAGATTATATTAGAGGAATATAAATATGAATCGGTTTTATGCTTGAGTAGCTAAGGCACGAGTTGAACTTACTATATCGCATGCTTAGTAATAAACTGAACTAATTCAAAATTAGGCTTAATTGAGTTAAATACATTATAATTCCTATTTCGACGTCTACGACCTGTATTTAAAAATCTAGTGTGTTCTTGCTCTTCCAATTTATGAGTCTTTTTAGTATTAACGAGTTTTATTCTTGCCACGCTACGATTTATTGCAATTTGCCACAAAACATTTTTTTTGAATTACGTCACTTTAATACTAAGCGTGCGATATAAAAACCAAAAAATCAAAACTAGTTTCTGATGCAACTTTGTTTGCATATAACTAAACAATGTTACGGGGTTGGAGTTAAGCCCAACACGCTGCACCAACATGGATTGGTAGGTTACAGATATCCCCATAAATCTTTAGAGATATGCAGGATTTTTCATGATGTTTTCCTTCACCAAAAAGCGTGTGATAAATTACTAATATCAATTAAACACATAAGTTTGAACAGAAAAACTCATTGCTGCCTGCCTGGTGCCCTTCGAAGGAGCCATACGGTCTTATCACTGGGCTATCACAGCTTATACTTGTCAGCATATCCTTCTAGATAAAAAGTAGCTAAAATCACTATCCAATCTTTATCATCATCATCATCATCAACAGCCTGCTCATGTCCACTGTTAGACATAGGTCTCTCCGATAACATTCAGCTCTTCGTTCCCAACCTCTGCCAGCCACTTTGAGGATATCGTCACTCCACTTAGCTGAAAGACGTTCTACACAACGTTTGCCAAGGAGCGGTCTCCACTCCTTGAGATATATCTATCACAAAAATTCATATCGATCCGTTGCATCTTTTGAACGTAGAAGCAAACAATAGTGTCATACTTTATAATATTACTACGAAAAACACAAGCACGCACGGATCACATAAATCTCTCCCCATGGAGGTTGTAATTTTTTTATATTAGTTTTAAAACAAACTTACATCTATAGAGCCCCACGCGGCTAAAACACCAAATTTTGGTGGATTTATCTTTATTATGGCAACCCTCTTCACCAATTCACCCAATTTCAGGGGATGTTTTAGTCTTATTAGTGCTATATCATGGGTAACTCTTGCAGAGTCATACCAGTCATGTATCTTAAAACTGCGGAATTTACTTCTTTGCCCCAGATTGTAGTTAGAATGGCCGGTATATGCATAAGCTACTGCGTTAGGGTCCGTAAGTAAAGGTTCGAGGCAATGCGCTGCAGTTAAAAGTATAGCTTGGGTGACGACGGACGAGGAACAGATGTATCCACTTCCACCACTTTCTATGTATATGTGTACAGCATGCGCGTGATTGGCTATATCAGCCTTTTCACCTCTTACCACTTTCGGCACAAGTTTGGTCTTAGCTTCGTTACATACTAGTGCCAATATTACCAATTTAACGAACATAATTAACCAATCACTTGCTTATAATAGTAATTGGCTATGGGCTAATACTAATTGCCTAATGTTACGACTCTCTCTAATGAGTTCACATATTAAATATTTTAATTACACTAAAACGTATAATTACGGTTCTTATTTTGTAAATGATGACCGTGTAAAGCTGAGAGGTGGTCCTTTATTGAGGGTTCGAACCCGTGACATCTATGATATATCTATGAAAAGTTATATACTTAATTAATAATTAAAATTTAAGCTGTTGTTTTGGTGAAGGAAACATTGTGGATATTTGCACATCTAAGATTTTCAAATATGTAAAACGTAATTTATATTGGAATGGTTTAATCTCCAATATTAACGTTGTGGGTATAGAGTGATATATTTCAAGTCATCCACGAAATTCAGACTAATATTATAAATAGAAAAGTATGTATGACTGTCTATCAGTCAATCTGTCTTTTACGCTATCACGGTTAATCCGCTGGATCAATAATGATGAAATTTGTTACACTTTATACACTAAGGTAATATATAAAATAAAAAATCCTGATATTCCTTTGGAAAAATTGCAGAAACACATATTACATGATTGAGGCTTAATTAAACGCTTAAGTTGGCGATTATCAAATAGCGATTACAATTAGTATTGATATATTTTCAGAATCTAAATTCATTTCAGGAAGAATGTACCCATTTCATATTCATTTTATGACCACTAGTCGATCAAAACCAAAATAATCCTAATCTTTTAAGCGTATTTTCTTTTATTGCTAAAAGTCAATTTATTATCATGCTTCATTACAATGGTAAAGTGAGCCACCCAGGTTAAAGGGACCTTTTTTATTCTAAAATGTACAAATAACTGTAATTTGTAAAGCTTTCGTAAGAAAATTTTAGTCATACATATGAACTTATGAAATATTTTAAGAATACTGATTGCTTTTAAATTTGGGGGTAGTTAGCGTAAGGCAGTATGAACTAATCAGTGTAAAACAGTACCTTCGTTTCATATATGCCCCTCCCTACATAAGTACCATTCATACCGATATGTTGCTTTGTTTAAACTTTTTATAAACCAGTATATGTTTATGCGCAAAAACTATATATCGAAAAATATACTGTAAATACGAAATATAATGTTATAGATTTTCCAATATCTGCGCATTTGCCTCATAACGGTATTCCGTAAGACATAATGCTATGAAAGTAAGCAAATTTTGCTGTTTTAACGTTTTTATACTGTCTTATCTTTCGGGCAGCCTAAACTGCTGAACTGAGTTTGATTTGATTGATTGTAGATAGTCGTCACTGTAAAATTTCTGGTAAGTAAGTATAGTAAGGATTTTTGACACATACGTTTTATCGCCGTGATAAGTTACGGTAGAGTCGTCGTGCGTCGAAACGGTCTTTGGTGGCGGTACTACTTACTCAAGCTGTGATAGCCTAGCGGTAACACCGTGCGAATCTCTAGAGATGATCATGGGTTCAAACCCCGGGCAGGCACCAATGAGTTTTTCTATTAAAAACTTATGTGTCTAATTGATAATTGCAATTCATCACACGCTTTTCGGTGAAAGAAAACATCATGAGGAAACCTGCATACCTCTAGAGAATTCTAGGGATATGTGTAAACTACCAATCCGCATTGGAGCAGCGTGGTAGGTCTTAGCTCCAATCCTTCTCTCCAAAAACGGAGAGAAGAGGCCTTAGCCCAGCGGTGGGCATAGTATCAGGCCGTTACTTTACTTTATTTTTACTACTTACTATACGACCTAGTACCGCTGTTTTGTTGACATACTATAATAGTGATCAATGCAGTAATGACTACCGTGTCTATGACTAATATACGGTAGTTTTTCACGGTCACAAAACATTTGTGAACATAAGGCCCAACAAATATCTGTAAATTGAGGGAGAAGTGGTTTTTTCGAACTGACTTTGCTGAACTGCCTTTAGCCCTTGCAGTTTTTACAGCGGTACCGGGCGGGACGGGCGAACGCAGAAACATTGTCAAGGTTGTGAAATGCGCGCATGCATAGAGCACAGAAGCTCTACTAGCGTCGGGAAAAATCGTCCTGTGAGGCCGGACCACGGCTTAGGGCGACGTGTAGTGAAGGGCTGATGGTATGAATTTGATTCATCATTACGACGTCGGAGAAGGAGAAGTCACACAAAACACTTCAATTTCTTTAAACAAATTTTTTTTTTTATATAAACAATTTATCTTCAACAATAATTTAAGTATCGACGAATGAAGCATTATATTACCTACGCTTTAGAACCATCAAATGAATTAAAAAAAGAGTCTTTCGACGCCAATTCTTAATAACACCAATAGAAATTTTAGAAAAATTTAATTTATTGAAAATTTGTTCGTGTTGTTACAATTTAAGTCCCCTGAATTCAGCTGTATCCATTTGTAAAAGAAGGGTACATCTGTGTATACTACAACGCTGCGCGTTATATTAGGCCTTTTGAATGATACAAGCCCTATTTGAATATAATCATCCACAAGCAACGCACTACCAGAGTCGCCTCTGTAAAAAAAACACAAATTAGACGTTATATTTTAGTTAGTATATTTTAGTAGCTTAGGGTTTCTTCTATATTGGTCAAATGTTTTCTCATACGAACTGAATTTGTGCAGTTAAGCCTTTACAGCGCCAGAAAGCATCAAGTTTTGCGTACTCCGCTCTACTAGCATTCTTGCTTTAGAGCGGTACACGCAGTATTCGGGCCATGTGCGGCCCTTTCAACAGTTGTATGCAGCCCGCCAAGCATTTCTAAAATTGATTTTTTTCTCCTATTTAAAAAATAATTATAATAAAATTGTACATATTGAAAAGAAATCTCAACTTTTCTTTCTAATATTTATTTTAAAAAAATAAACTTTTCATCATTCTCCTGTCCTTATCCCTCTCTAAGTGGGGTCAATGTTACAAACATGTTGTCAGATGATTTGGCTACGTATTTTACGACCGGCCGCTTGACAGACGTCAACTTACCTTAGTCGCCTTTACGACACCTCGGTAAGAAATGAGGGTGTTCTATTCTATGCAGCCGGATACCACACAGCACATATCTTAGTCGCCTCTTACGACACCTCGGCAAGAAAGGAGGGTGGTCTATTCTATTCTGCCAGATACCACACGGCGTTAAAAAAAAACTTTTGTAGATCTGTTAATAAGTATGTAGCCCGCAAAAAAATCCTTAAATTTAAATTGGACCGTTGATTAAAAAGGTTGCTCACCCCTGGTTTAGAGGATGAAAGCCATCAAACTTGAATATGAGGTAGATCATTTTCTCCTTTATCAATTAATCGATTGGTAATACGATTTGCATGTGGGTAACAGAAAACTTGTCATTTTAAAATATTTTGTTCATTTAATGAATCAGAGATTTTTGGTAGATTAGAGGATATTATTTTATCTTTCTTTATTACAGGTTAACAATTAAGGCTTACGGGTTGATTGTTTCAGGTATTACAGTAAACATTATTTTAAAGGTATTTTAAGATTTGTTTATCATTTTAATGCTTTCACACAAGTTATAATTTCGTATTAAAAGTAACCATTCCATGATTTTAGGTAACATACAGAATGTTACCTAAAATTTTACTCTTAATTTATAGCACCCGGCAATAAATAATGCACATCGAGAATTTAGAACGAAACAGCCGGCCAATTCGGTTTCGTAGAGCGCTGTCACTGTCACACACGGGTTCGTCAGTATGTGCGACAGAGACAATGCTCTATGAAGCAGACTCTAGCCGATGTCTCTCTCTGAGTCTCTATGTGCATTACTTATTGCCGCGTACTTTACATTTAGTTAAATTACAATTTCAGTTTCATTTGTGTCTAACAACTCCAGATAGTTCAAGAATAATGAAAATATTACTACCTAGCTTTTGAAATATGATTTCGCAAGATGACGTTGATGCCGAAATAATACTTCTTGGTTTCTATTTGTGTGCTATCTAATGTTAACTTACTCCGATACATAATATCGACTTTGCAATTGTCCTCCACAAAAACTACCATTTGGGGCGTCGAATAAAATTTTTCTACACTCGTCCAAAGACAAGATTGCCTGCCTGATATGGTGTAAAAATTTTGTGTGTGTCTGTTGTATTTCCTGTGAAATGTAAATAAGATTATAAGTAATAGTTCCATAAGCACTATAACAGAACTACCTTGCTATAATCCGCACGTGTTAAGAGAATGCATGCTAATGTGTATGAAGCAGGCAAAATTTACGCACCTTACACATGCAGGACAAGCCACACGCACCCCAAGGCGCCTCCATCAGCAACAATGCACGCAAGCAGCACACACAACCACCATCAGAATCTCGACGATCGTTTCGCTCCAAAACCGAAGCATCATCATGAGGATAGGTTCCACGACAAAATCGCAATGCGCCGCGCCTCTCATGCAAGCAGTCTTAAATAGTTCAACCCTCACCACTAAATCAAATCAATAGTATCATACCCGAAATGCCGGTATTAAGGATTCTGACAGATACATAATAAATAAACATAACGACTGGAGTATCCCATAGCCGGACATAGGCCTACTCTGTACGTATTTTTAGAAAGAAAGATTGGAACTAAGACCTACTACGCTGCTCCAATGCGGATTGGTAAGTCGGACAGATACATACTTTTAAGAAATCGAGAATGTAAGTTACAGATATAGTCCTGCAACATTCATTCTTATGTGGGATAGCCCACAACTGGGCAAAGGTCTTGTCTTTTCTTATGATCAGCATAATTAAAACCTTTATTTAACTTGCCGCGTATGTGTAGATAGATTCTTGCAAGTTAAATTTTGCACATTTACCGGGTACCGATTGAATTGAAATTTTACATCCTGATCCAGCCGATAACATTGCATGTTTATGATGAGATGATCTGATGCTGCTGCCAGCAGCTTAGAAGCTTTTTTAACTTGAGTTAATTGACCTTGAATTGACTGGCCCGTTGGCGCAGTGGGTAGTGACCTTCCTGTGGGTAGCCTTCAGCTCCGTGGGTTGCGGGTTCGATTCCCGAAAAAAAATAATTTATCTACCAGGCTGGTCCATTGCGTAATAGTCCATATATCTCACGATTTCTGTACAGGTATATCACAGGTTTTTTCTTACGATGTAATCCCCCATTTGAAAAGCGTGATAAGCGTCAAAAGCATTAATGTGAATATCACCCAAGTAAAAGTAAAAAGTAAAGTAACAGCCTGTTACTATGCCCACTGCTGGGCTAAGGCCTCCTCTCTCCTTTTTTGGAGAGAAGTATTGGAGCTAAGACCTACCACGCTGCTCCAATGCGGATTGGTAGGTTACACATATCCCTAGAATTCTCTAGAAATATACAGGTTTCCACACGATGTTTTCCTTCACCGAATAGCTTGTGATAAATTGCAATTATCAATTAGACACATAAGTTTTTAATAGAAAAACTTATTGGTGCCTGCCCGGGGTCTGAACCTATGTCGCCTCTAGAGAGTCGCACGGTCTCACCGCTAAACTATCACAGCTTTTTACTCAAGTACACAGCTAAATAAAAACACATCCTACCCGAGGTTCGAATCTGCGACACCCTTGTAGGGGTCATTTACTGCCTCCATTCTATTTTTTATTCTTACAGGAGCAGTATTATGCACCAGCATTTAAATTTATAATTGAACAGAACTTTTTTAGTCTACTTGAACAATTTAAATCTTAAAAGATAGATAGCTGCTAAAGTGCATTTGATTTAAGGCACTATCCTGAGCAGCTGTGATAGCCCAGCGGTGAGACCGTGCGACTCTCTAGAGACGATCATGATTTCAAACCCCGGGCAGGCACCAATGAGTTTTTCTATTAAAACTTATGTGTCTAATAAATGATTGCAATTCATCACACGCTTTTCGTTGAATCAAAACAAACATCGTCAAGAAACCTGCATATATCAAGGGATATCTGTAACCTACCAATCCTCATTGGAGCAGCGCCGTCAGGTCTTTAGCTCCAATCCATCTCTCCAAAAAGGAAGAGAGGAATCCTATGCTCAGCAATGGAATAGTAACAGGCTGTTATTTTCAGCCGTTATCGATCAAATAAAGTTAAGGGCAGGAGTTCGTCATTAAGTTATTCTCCTTTGGAAGGTTTACAGTCATTTATAAAATAAATTGAAATTAAAAATACTTACGTCAATCAAACCCCACCCAGCAACAGCTGCTACTTTAAAATGAGGATTGCTCTCCACAATAGAAACACGTTTCACAGTCACATCTAACTCAAGAGGTTTCATGAGAACAGCGAGTCCTATATCATTCTGCATGGAACTTTTATCAAAATGTTCGTGAACCACAAAGTCTTTTATACGCCTCTTCGATCCTCTGTATTTATTCTCATTGCCAACAAACGCCGTTGCATTTCTACAGTGAGGGTATGTACAACCATCGAAGCAATGTGCCGCTGTGAGCAGTATTCTTTGGTTGATTATAGAAGAACCGCATACGAAATTATTTGACTTCGTCTTTATGAAAAGAAATGCAGAATGCGCGTAGTTCGTTATGGTTGCTCGATCACCCTGTACCACTCTACTCTCTGTTTCACATTTAGTTGTAACTGCATTTAATAGTATTGTAATTGTAATCAGCATAATTTACTGGTTTTTGCAAATATGAAATGAACGTGAACGCTACGCATTTTCCAATCGAATGGTATAGTATTTGATTTTAATTACAGCATTTTACGGTTTTTTCGTTGAGCTGATCACGACACGTGCTTCTATTAAGAATGAGAACTCATTTTAAATTTATAGTAGTTACTAAACTTTGTTGTTCATCAAATTCGAGGTTGTTGGTCTCAGTAGGAACTCATAATCATGTAATAACATGTTTTAGACATGTTATTAGTTATTTTAAGAAAGTAAGAAATTAGGGTGGTCTTTAACCCACACGGTAGGTCAACTAACCTTAGACGTCTTTTACGACACCTCAGTAAGAAATAAGGGTGGTCTATTCTACTCAGCCGGATAGAAGGTCAACTTGCCTAAGTCGCCTTTGACGACACCTCGGTAAGAAATTAGGGTGGTCTATTCTACTCAGTCGGATACCACGCGTCGGGAAGAACTAAACACAATTAGTCTTTAAATCAGACCAAATACAGATCAGAGAGAATTCATACTAGATTAATCTTCTTTTATTAACTTCTATCTTCGACATATTCATAATTCATCGTGAATCATAGCTGATGCTGAGCTCTAACATTTACTTGGAATGTAAACGGAATAGAATATAAATAATAAATATATAATACCTATCTTGTTAAAAATATTTTCGAATACATGTTGGTAAAATAATTTTTTTAATAAACCGTGGTCCCTGATACTAAAGACTGAAAGCAGACAGATCCTTACAGCTCCTTAGAAATATAATATGTATGTAGAAACGTAAAATAAATATAATCGCCAGATTACCCTTAATTAAATTACCACAAATTACAAATACCACATCACATATCGTTGAGTAGACCAGAGCAAATGCTCATGCCCAAGTTCTCGACGTCGAGAAATCTAAGGTACACCCAAACCTCCTTAGTTCAGTTGCTTCCACCTACACCCCATTTAAGTCTGACCACCGAAAATATAGGCGTCCAAAAAGCGCCCTATATGAACCTGACGATCAAATAACGATCGCGAACACAAAAACACGTAATACACAGGTTTTTGCCGGCGAAGAAGAGATCCCAGTTTTCTGACGGTTTGTCGCGGCCTCTGGCCAACCTTCCGACTACGCAATGACTAATCAAAGTCATACCATCAGCCCTCCACTACGCGTCGCCCTAAACCGTGGTCCAGCTTTACATGAAGCACCCTTAGGATGACGTTCCCCAACGCTAGTAGAGCTTCTGCGCTCTACTCTCTGCATTTCGCAACCTCGACGATGCTTCTGCGCTCGGCCGTCCCGCCCGGTGACGCTGTAAAAGCCGTTAAGGCTAACAGCATACAGTCAGTTCGAAAACAAAGTGCGAGACGCTTAATAAATACTTTGGTTTTATAACAGAAATCTCTATTATACTCCTCCATACGACACTCGCTACTACTATTTACATAGTAAAAGAAAGAAATTATTTCACTCTAGATATTACTTGAAATAAAACCACATCTGTAGCGATTACAAAATATAATTACGTTAAACCATATGAACCATAGATAGCTTTAGAGGGTGCAATATATTCTTTCACTAGTCGCTACAATCCAGTCATAGTAATAAGTTGTATTGGTGTAGCCCACGAGACCGAGGTTGGGCATCTTGAAAGAAACGATTCCAATTTGGATATAGTCGTATACGGTCAGCGCGCTGCCGGAGTCACCCCTGTAGTAAAAAATACGTAAAATGCTCTATGGCCAATATATACATATATAGTACGCGGCAATAAATAATGCACATTGAGGCTTAGAGAGAGAAATCAGCTGGATTCTGCTCCATAGAGCATATTCTCTGTCGCACAGACTGACGCACCCGTGTGAAACGTCACATACTAAGTTACAGTGACAGCGCTCTACGAAACCGAACTGGCCGGCTGTTTCGTTCTAAACATCGATGTGCATTATTTAATGCCGGGTACTATACGTAGTCATCGTATGTTTTAATTTTTATATAAGGATATTGTTAAAAAAGGTTAATTTGTAGCATACGTCATTGGTAAAATCTTCAATACTGCGTAAACATTGGTGACTTTATATTTTCTTTAAGCTGACATTACTAAAATTTAATGGATACAAAATTGATCCACCTTATTTGTTTTATTTTTTTTACAAAAATCATCATTCCCCTGCATTTATCCCACTCTAAGTGGAGTCGGCACAACATGTTTTCAGCATGTTATTATATAAATAAATAAAGTTTTGGCTAGTTATTTCACAGCCTGTCTTATTGACATTGTTGCCATATACTTTAACATTCTTACCGGTCAGGATATTCTGTTTCATGTATTCCGCCTGCGCAAATAATTCCCGGGGAGGAGATTCCATGTGCATAGCACTCAGTTGTCGGTGGGAATGATTGTTTTACGTACTTTAAACTCGATGCAGTTTCTCCCTTAGACTATTAAATAAAGACACTATAATTAAATAAACATCAAAAGGCTCAATGTTATAATTTACTGGTGCAAAAATCACGTTACTCAAATAAATATAAATAAAGCTATGATAATTATAAATTATCTCTGCACGAACATAAAAGAACATTTTAAATGTAAACCAAATTTCAATATTAATTTTGCATGCTACACGAATAAAAATTTAATATTCAAAATTCTAAATATTCTTTTGTGCTTTTTAAAGCGCTTTTGAATGGACAACTCTACTGCTAATTCGGAAAGTTGTTCCTACCGAGAAGAGCCACCATGAAACTTGACTGTTGCTCTTTTCAAAATATAATTCTAATAAATAGCTACATTTTGTTATTGCTATTTCGCAGAAGGTCGAAGAGTAGCTATATCTACGCACTCTTATAATGAATGTAATCCTCAACCCTATAGTGAGCTTTCTGTTTCCCCGAATTTCTTGCTGGCTCTTCTCAGAAGGAACAGCTTTCCGAACCAGCGGTAGATTTTGACAATTCAAAAGCACTTGTTTACAAGTGCTTTTGAATTCTACTTGAATAAAGAATATTTTGTTTGACGATTCAAAAGCACTTGTTTACAAGTTTAGTTTAGTTTGAATAAAGACTATTTTGAATTTGAATTTGAATTTGTATCAGCGTCTTTTTTTTATTGTTCTTTAAACTGCTGTAATGGGAACTTATCTAACTAAGCTAAAATAGGACAGCTAAAATAGGACTTTTATTACACACTCACACACACACATAGTAACAAACATACTTGTTTATAAACAGTTCAATTATTAATTTAAAGTCTAAAACAAGGCTGCTATTTAAAAAAGGAATCTATCCAGAACGTTGGCCGTTCAGGCAAACAGTTGGCTTTAACGACATGTGACTTAACTGTTTTATACCACGAAAATTTAGTTTCATCTTTCTTATATAGAAAGTATCGGCCTGCTACAATATTACTGCGGGGCATAGGCCTCTCTCCGTAGGCTTCTCTCGTATTTGGAGAGAAGGATTGGATCTAAGACCCACCATGCTGCTCCAATGCGGATTGGTAGGTTATACATATCCCCAGAATTCTTTAAAAATATGTAGGCTTCCTCACGATGTTTTCTTTCACCGAAAAGCGTGTGATAGATTGCAATTATCAATTAGACACATCAATTTTAATAGACAAGCTCATTGGTGCCTGCCCGGCGTTTGTATGGGACACGACTATGTGTGTTCACACGGTCGTCCGTCCTCGAAGTAAGTAACATAATACTTGTGTTATGGGTGATGGACAACTGGTAGATATACTACATATACAATTTTAAATACATACTTAAATACAAATATACACCCAGGCTCGAAGAACCAACAAATTACTTATAGAAAATGTTGGCCCTCGGCGGGAATCAAACCTGCGACCCGTGGAGCTGAAGGCACTACCTTCGCAACGGGCCAGTCACACCCATGATCCTCTCTAGATCGTTGCACGGTCTCACCCCTGGACTATCAAAGATTCATATTATACTCACATTTATTACACCCCAACCTGCTACATATCCGTATTTGACGTTCTGTAGAAAATGATTTACTAACGCGACACGTTTAACATTGTCATTTAATTCCATCGGATCATCTACATATACCAAACCAATATCGTTTTGCAAATTCCAATCATCGTATCGGCTGTGGGTGACGAATTTAGAGGCTACTGTAGTTGTCATATATTCAGAAGTCTGATGACCATATTTTAAGAGAACTGTGAAATCGGGAACATGTGTGCACGGATACAAACAGTGTCCCGCTGTTAAAACTATACGATCAGTCAAGATTGAGCCACCGCATAGGAATGGATCGACACAGTCCACTATAATGAGCACTGAATGAGGGTAATCTCTTATATTTGCGTAAGCGCCACCAACTATATAAGGTTCCATTTCACTAGACACCAAAATGCTAATTAATATTTCAAATTGAATAAATCTGACAAACATACTAAGCAAAGTTTATTTTAAGTTTCTATTGTCTTTCAAGACGGACATTTTAAAGTGGAGAAAACGTAAAAAATCGGACATTACTTTACCGTTGACGCTAATTTTAATGCTGGCCGCCGAATAATTAGCTTTTTTACGAGAAGATAAAAATTACTTCCACTTTATGAGTCTTTCAATTTGATTTAATGTTTTATGATTTCATTTGGATATTTCTTCGGCTTAATAATTACTATGTGTCCGCCTATTTTATAACTTCGTATTAAAATTAACGAAAGAATTTAAATTATCTATGCTATTTTTATTTATTCTTTATTATGCAAAAGAAGTAAGAATATCTGTATGCCTTGTGGTATCCGGCTGAGTAGAAAAGACCACCCTCATTTCTTACCGAGGAGTCGTACAATACGACTAAGGTTAAAGTCAGGCAGGCGGCCGGTCGTAAAATACGTAGCCAAATCATTTAGACTGGGATAAGGGCAGGAGGACGATGATGAAGTAAGAAATCTGTAGAAATTCGAACATAGATCAGTTAAAGAACTCAAAAATTAAAAAAAATATATTTCAATACAGATCATTCTTTGAAAAAATTTACATTTTTCTTTTTTTTCCAACCTTTAAGATTCCTTTTCTTGACCAAGGTCAATTGGGTGCTGCACAAATGCTATTAAGTGTAATAAGTAGTCATTGTAATTATTGCATCCATCACGTGCAATCTTGAATAAATTAATCGTTTTTATAATAAAATTTCTCAAAATTATCTAGATTTGCTTTTACACAAGTTTAGAAATTATCTTAAAACGATGCTGCTACATAAAGCTTACTATACAATTGAAGATTATTTGAGTGATACTAGCATATCTTAACTGCAGTCAGCTACGCACTAAGCTGCAACGATTAATTTGTAACCATCAATCAAATCAAGAAAAAATTAAAAAAAAATTGTCGCCGAGTTTCTTGCTGGTTCTTCTCGGTAGGAGCAAACTTCCGAATCAGTGGTAGCTTCTTGAAAACATTTGACGATTCAAAACTACTGTAAACAGTCTACTTCAATATAGAGTATTTTGAGTTTGAGTTTGAATCTAACTAGATTACGATTTAACTATTTCAAAATATTCATATAGAAGTATCTAATATTTTAAAAATCATTTTATATTGTATTTCTATAGTATAGTCTATAGTCATATACGATGTCTGTTAGAATATACCAAAGTAAATTTACATAATTAAATAACTTTAACAAGTATCCGTTAGTTACTTTTGGTAAAACAATTCTTATGTAACTCGCAGTATTATATTAAAAATTTATATATATGTAATGTTGAAATCCGGCAGAATAGAATAGACCACCCTCCATTCTTACCGAGGTGTCGTAAGAGGCGACTAAGGTATGTGCCGTGTGGTATCCGGCTGCATAGAATAGACTACCCTCATTTCTTACCGAGGTGTCGTAAAAGGCGACTAAGGTAAGTTGACGTCAGGCAGGCGGCCGGTCGTAAAATACGTAGCCAAATCATGTGACTACATGTTTGTAACATGTTGTGCCGACCCCACTTAGAGTGGGATAAGGACAGGAGGATGATGAGAATGATGATGATGTAATGATGAAATCCTGATTCCTCTTAAGAAATTTGTCATCATCAATCTCTTTCCCTTACCCCACTAAGTGGGGTCGGAACAAAATGTTATAAACACGTTGTTACATGATTTGGCTAGGTATTTTAGAAAAAATTGCCATCCTCTCCAGTGCTGAGATATTTTCGAGTGTTCCAGTGCTGAGAGTTATATACTAGAGTAGAGAAGCGAGCCTAAAATGTGCCCTAATACAAAAGTGAAAAAGCAAATGAGATTGTATCCATCTGTCTCGCTTTTTTGTGTGAGATTGGACAAAGATAAGGAGTAACATCTTCCAACTCATTATTTATTGTGACACTCTCACTTAAAAGGCTGCCTATAGGTAGCCTATTCTATGGATTTTTAGATCACAATTTTTTTTAAAATTATCATTTGAATAATAACGGTTAATCTTTGCCTTATTACCATCGGTTTCTTTTTTAAAATTCCGCAATCCGTACTAGACTAATCTACATAAAGGTTTAAACTTAGTGTAAGAAATATGCTTATACGTAAAGCATATTACAAAATTAAAGATTATTTATTATTTATTATTATTAATTATTTATTATTTGGATGATGAAAATGCCTGGATTTGAAAATCCTTTCAGCTTCATACAAGACATACGGTTAAATAATGTATAATTGAAAATATTTAAAAGATTGACCGCCGAATATCTTGCTGGTACTTCGCAGTAAGAGCAACATTACGAACCAGTTATAGCTTAATAAAAATTTTGATGGTTGATGATTCAAAAGTGGCTGATATAGCTAATTTGAATAAAGATTATTTTGATTTGATTTGTTAATATGTCGGATCGGAATAACTATAGAAAACTTCTTGAGATTATTAAAAAATATTTCAAGTATTATGTAATGCTATAGAGTATAAAAAATATAAATTTATTTACAGAACAAATAAACAAATAAATAATAAATATATGGGACATTTACACACACGATCGTCCGTCCTCAAAGTATATAACTTAATACTTGTGTTATGGGTGACGGACAATTGGTAGATATACTACATATATAAGTTTAAATACATACTTAAATACACATACACCCAGGCTCGAAGAACCAACAAATTGTTTATAGAAAATGTTGGCCCTCGACGGGTATTGAACCCGCGACCCTCGGAGCTGAAGGCAGGGTCACTACCCACAGCGCCAACGGGCCAGTCAAAGATTACTTTCTTGAATAAAACATTAACTAGTTTAATGATATTTACTACACAGCCTTTTAATTTCAATCACAAGTTTATTAGAGTAAGCTGCTTCCTACGAAGTAATTCATTATTTCCGAACATGAAAGTAATAAATATTCCAATTAAATACGGCGTGTTTTAAACAACTGACTATAAATTTTACACCTAATCCAATAACTCTTGCAGTAATGGATGATTGACTTATGTAAAACATAAAGCTACAAAATATAACAGTAACCATACGTCCCGCTTTGGGCAGGATTGTCCCGCTGTCGGCAAGAGTAAAATTGTCCTGATTTGCAAACTATCAAACGTTTTACCTTATAATATGTAACGTAATGGCGACAAAATCTTTTATATATAATACTTTAAAAAATCCAAACCAAAAATTGTTAATTTTCGAAAACGATCTTATATATATTATATAACACTACTATAAGAACATTTAATAACAATTACATATACTATCTACACCTAATATAAAACAATATCCCCAAAAAGTCTGTCTGTGTCGATTTTCTCAAAATCGACTTAACCGGTTTACGTACTTTAAGATTGATACTTTAAGTTTATGAAGAGGTCACGCAGTTGTTGAAAAAACTCGTCTGCTGAAAGCTTTATTCACATGCGCTATAACCAACATAGATAAACTATGGTAATGTAGTAGAGAATTGTAATCGACAAAAATACTACAAAAAAGTTCGCGACAGCATGTCTCTAGCTCTTATAGTTAACTCACAATGACTACTTTTACTACACCTAAGCCTAAACTATGGCGGAATTGATGATTAACTTATGTTAAACTTAAATCTACAAAATATAAAAAAAAATATTCGTCCCGTATTGGGCAGGATTGTCCTGCTGTCGGCGAGAGTAAAAATGTCCTGTTTTGCAAACAAACCAAATTTTTTAACTATTATCTAATTTAAATTAAGAGCACACATATTTCGCGGAAGTGAGATGCGTAGGTGTAGACATTTTCACACCTAAGCTCTGATCCAAATTTGATGAAATTACTTGTTGTCGCGAAAACAAAACTGAAGAATGTAAACAAAGCATATTCCGCGCAAAGCCACGATTGAAAACTATTAAATATAAACATTAGTTTGGGATCAAAAATGGTCATGGGTGGGTTGTCCAGAGGTAATTTTAATTTACATAAAAATAGTGTCCAACTCTGATAACAGATAATTAATCATTCAGGCATCATTGATATCTCAATGTTTAGAGAAACTTTTTCAACCTTTACCCAGATTTTAAACCTTCATCATCATCCTCCTGCCCTTATTTCACTCTAAGTGGGGTCGGCACAGCATGTTACAAATATTTGGTCACATGATTTGACTACGTATTTTACGACCGGCCGCCTGCCTGACGTCAACTTACCTTAGAACTTATTTTACGACCCTTCGGTAAGAAAGAGGGTGGTCTATTCTACTCAAACGGATACCACACGGTGGGTCAACTTATCTTAGTCGCCTCTTACGACACCTCAGTAAGAAATGAGGTTAGTCTATTCTACTCAGCTGCATACCACCTTGTTGCGGTTTATTAAAAAATTCCACAATTAACCTGGTTATTTAAGAATATCTAATATATTTAGTGTACTATTTAGTGTCTTATTAATATCCGCCGTATGGTATCCGGCTGAGTAGAATAGACCACCCTCATTTCTAACTCAGGTGTCGTTAAAGGCGATTTAGTTCAGGCAGGCGGCCGGTAGTATAAAATACCTAGCAAAATCAAAAAACATGTTTAAAATATGTGTCGACCCCAATGTGGTGACGCCGTTGACTTCCCGCCGCGATAACGTCGTGTAAAGAGCTTATGAATAAGTGCCCAGGATTGGCTTCAAAACTAGTCGGGCGAACCCGATAAAATTAGACGTGAGGATATCCAGTGTTTATACACGAACTATCAATACTACTTACGATAGTTTAAATTAGAAAAAACACCATTGTGATATTCAGGACTAAGATTGCATTACGCAATCAACTCCCTGAACCAGTCCTGAGTCATATTTTTAGAAAACCATTCCATATTTTATACCGTTAAGTTACATATTTTACACGAGCAGTAACGATTTCAACAAAATGCTTTATTTTCTATTCACAATGGACGTGATCCGGTGGATGCACTCAATTTGCGAAAGTACCATTTGCTCTGAACTCGTTTGAAGCATTTGGTATGTTGAAGTTGTTGATATAAACTGAAGGTTATCTAGTATTCGTAAAATTATCATATATATCGCATGTTTAGTATTAAAGTGTACCGAATTAAAAAAGATTAAGAAGAAATTGTTGCAATACCGATTATAAATATTTCGGTACATTTGCAAAGACCGTGGACTTCCGATTAATAGAAAGATTATTTAATTGTTCGCTATAAAAGATTTTTATACATTTATTGTAATTTTATTGTAAAAACTAATCAAATCTAGTTACGAATCTTAAAATTTGTGCACTATCATTTGAAATGTATCAAATTCAGCGTGACAGTAGGGGGGGAAGGATTAAAAAAACTTGTGATTGCAAAAAGTTGTTTCGTGGCAAATTGCAATAAAGTAGTAATATAATTATTTTATAAATAAATTGTAGAAAACTCGCGAGTATTAAAGATGCCTATAACTTCGTAGACAAGAAAACACTAGCTTTTTTTTAATAGTTCACAGCGTAATGTCACTGAAATAAGGATAGTAATGTATCGAACTCAATTAAGTCTAATTTTGAATTAAGCCTGTTTAATACTAAGCGCGCGATATATGCGCCCTTGTTATGTAAAAGAAAGTATAATATTTATGCTAAAATATAAAAACTAGCAACTCAATTTCAGGCGGTTAAAAAATAAATAAATAATGATGACCAACAAGGCAAATACGTCAAGAGTGAATTGTTTATTTGTGATCTATGTTTTTTAAAAAGAATTTAACAAATACTTGTATAAAGAAGGTTATGAATAACAAAATTTGAAACACTCGTTATAATATCTCTACATATATTAAATAATCAGTGGATATGATAATTAATAAACATCTTAAACAGAGGTTATTATTCATGAATCTCTTAAAACGTGACTGATTTTGTGATAATTATGAAAATTTTAATTTTAAAAAATAATTTTAAACATGCATTTAGATTAAAGCTGTACGTGGTAATTGTACAAAGGTGAGCTTTCTCTAATCTCGAATAAGAAAAGAAAAGAAAAATTCTACATGCAATTTAATATTACATATTTGAAATTGTACCTTTGTTACGCTTTCCGGTAGAGCAATATTGATAAAATTTGGAATTAAAATCGATGATTTTATAAAAACTCGTTTTCCGTTTCGGGAACTAAAAATATAACTCATAAATGCCGTGTGGTATCCACTTAAGTAGAATAGACCACACTCTTTCTTACCGAGGGATCGTAAAATACGACTAAGGTGAGTTAACATAAGGCAGGCACCGGTCGTATAATACGTAGCCATGTGACAACATGTTTGTAACATGCCGACCCTACTTATAGTGGGATAAGAGCAGGTGGATGATGATAAAAAATAAATCATAGATTATTTAACCGCGAACAAAGTCTATCCTATGTTATACTCTACTCTAATAAATACAAACCAATATTTGTATAGTTCCGAAAACAATCCTTGATATATCAAGAGCATAGCAGTATTTAAGAAAAAAAATTGAATGGCTGTATCTTTATTTCTTTCTAAAGAGCACATGGCTATTGTATGGCTTGTATACATTTCTTATTAAGTTAGTCTCTTTTCGAGACTGTGATTCTTTTAAGCTGTGATAGCCCAGCGGTGAGACCGTGCGACTCTTTCGAGGGGAACACGAGTTCAAACCCGGGCAGGCACCAATGAGTTTTTCTATTAAAACTCATGTGTCTAATTGATAATTGCAATTTATCACACGCTTTTCGGTGAAGGAAAACATCGTGAGGAAACCTGCATATCTCGAGAGAATTCTGGAGATATGTGTAACCTACCAATCCGCATTGGAGCAGCGTGGTAGGTCTTAGCTCCAACCCTTCTCTCCAGAAACGGAGAGAAGAGGCCTATTCCCAGCAGTGGGATTGTAACAGGCTGGTACTTTACTTTTAGTCTCTTTTACATTCAACAACTCTGTTTAATTATTTATAAAATTAGGCGTTATTTTGCAGAGTTCCATAATAAAAAAGTATTGAAAATATTTTGCGATTATAATCCGCGATAAAAGAAAATCATTTTGTTTTGAAGTGAAATAATATTTTCATTACTTTTGACTTCTATTAAATTATAAAAGAGTTTAAATAGATCAGTAATATTTTTAAGAGCTTTTTTCGATTACAACAGAAACCATTTCATAAGAATCATTGAGCGAGTATCGAGTGAGATTTTACAATGGTACGGTTGTGGAGCACGAAGAAAAAGTACTGCAAATGGTTTTACCGTTAGATAGAAGCGCAAATAACTGTCCCGTTCCGGTTCCGGTGCAGCGGTAAGCGGAGATTGACAATGAAATATTCTAGAAACAGTAAAATATAACATTACATATTAAACGGTATCTTCAATACGCATTATTTTACCCAAAGTTGGCAATATTTCATCCATCCATCGTTGAGTTATAACATAAAATTTATGTAGTTGTTAGAATTAGGTTTTTAGTTGAAATATGTTTTCTTTTTAATATTAGTATTTGCAATCTTTAGCTTTACTGACGAAATTTGGCAGAATTATAGATTTAATTTTAACAATCATAAATGTACGAACCATCCTCGTATTACAAGGACTATTATAAAAAAAGGAATTAGCGAAATCGGTTGAACTGCTCTCGAGATTTGCGCTTAGCAACACATTCAGCGAATCATTTTTATGTTACAGATGTATGGCCTCTTCTATTCATTAATGTTTCTCTAGTCTATCTTAATTCTCTAATCAAAAGATTTAAAAAAATAATTTCAGTTCAATCACCTTTTATTATTATATTATATATTATTGCACCTTATGAGTGATACAATTATTACAAATTCTCCTATTTTTCGTTTTAATTCAATGTAGAGATTTCATAATTTTTCAGATAAGTTGCAAATACATTATATAACATATTAGTGATTAGTGATACAATCTATAACGTAGTCTATACTAAAGATGTAACGGATTAACAGACGAACTATTAACAGACTAGATGCAAGCGTAATCATAATTGCGTATCTCGGAGCATCCTCACAAATTCTCTTGTTCGTCTAGATTTCTCCAATCTCCAAACAGGATAAACGGTATATAACGGCCGCCCACCGAATAAATATAGAGGCTCTATTTTTGATGCTACAGTAACTAGTTTCCTCGTTCAGGCTGTGTTTTGTATGATAAAAACATACGGGAAATCAATTCATCAAAACACGCAACGTGTACTTGTGTCAACGTAACTTTTCAAATTCGTATTAAGATTTTTATACACGGTCATAAGTTCCATACTAAATTAGAAAAGAACAATGTGCAACGTACTAAAGGATAGCGGTGCGTTTCGTCAGAAATCCCAGGGTCTGTATACACGAGAAAAGACTGACCGTCAAATTGGTATCTCGTATATCTGGAGTTCAACCCTAAGAGCTCTCGTATGTTTTAAGTTTTCCGTCGTATAAAAAGATATTCAAGTAAAAATTAAAAAATTATATTATTTTTATCTTTCCTACTTAAAATTAATGCACTCCTTCCAAAATTTTCTAAATCTTCATCCAGCTTTCAATACAATTGAGTAAAAAAAAAAATACTCATTTAATCTCGATGAGGATGAAATCGAAATCATCTGATGAAACCTTTTATATTAGACCTAGGAATACTTCGAATTAATAATATTATCGCATCATTATAACCCCTATTAGAATATTTGTTAACAATAACGAGCTTAATATAACAATGACGTGTTTAATATTGTTATTCTCGTAGTTTTTACAAGAATGTAATAGTTAATCTAATATTTTAATAGTTTAAATGCATGGTTATCAACTTTATCATATGAGGATACAGAGGACCTTCTAAAATCTGCTTTATATTTTCTTCAATGCACACACACACACTAGTACATAACAAGTTCAAGTCACATTCTTATTAACTTTAACGTAATATACTGTAGTCATCACTTGTTTATTTTGTAACGGTGGAGGGCGTTAATCACTGCAACACGGCTAATACTTCTGCAGGATCAACGTTGTACTATGTATTGTTCCCAATGAACGTTTTTTTATTTAAAAAAAAAACTAAAATCGTCCTGCAAAAACGCTTTTATGGTTCTGATTTCAAAGTGTATAAAAATTATAAAAGGCAAAAAACTAAATAAGGTAACAATGTTTGCACGGACTATATCAAGTGCCATGTGTTTCTATAAAACAGTCGGGGCGTTTCACTACGATGATTTGTGCACCGCACCTACCTCCCGCTTTCTACCTAGTAGTTGTTCCTACATGGACTGCTAATATAGGATTTGCTTACGTATTAGACAACCGGGTGAAAGTATACGAAGATGAAAAGTCCACTGTTATTTTAAGTTAAGTGCTTTTACTTAAAGTGAGTTCTTTATATTCCATGATTTAGACCATAATATCCATACGAATTAGGCGTTATTTTCCGGAGGTCCATAAAACAAGAGTGATGATACTATTTTGTTATATATAATCCGCGTATAGAGAAAATCATTAGAATTCTTGATCCGCTATAAACCACCTCCACCCCAACACTACACTAGTATTGCACACATTCACTGTCTCAATCTCGACGACCGTTTCGCAAATCGTCCGTAACGAAACATCATCGGAAGATATAATCCGTGAAAAATGTACTATTATGGTAGCGAATATGCCAATCTATATGTATTATAAAACAAAGTCCCCATATCTGTCTGTATGTAATTGAATTTCGCAAATTCTTTTTACTAAAAGATGTAATTCTTGAGAAAGATTTCAAGATGTACAATCTATGGAACAGCTAAACAGATTTTGATGGAACTTTCATTGCAAGATAAAGAAGGATGTGAAGTAAAATATAGGCTAATATTTATAAAATGAATTTCAATTTCTTTAACAATTTTTCCCGTTTTATTATTATTATTGGGGTTCGGATTATGGTTGGTCGGTGATTAACTATATTCCTGCGGGGTTGGGATTTACGCGCAAATAGTCTTTATGATAAGCCGCGGACATACCTCGTAAAAAAAAACAATAGCGTGAATAAAAGTTATTTCATGCTTTGCGATTCAAATTCAAATTCAAATTTTTATTTATTCAAGTAAACATGTAAACAAGTGCTTTTGAATCGTCAAAATCAACTGGTTCGGAAAGCTGGTCCTACCAAGAAGAGCCAGCCAGAAACTCGGTGGATGTTCTTTTCAAATAATGTTCTTATAACTAGTTACAATACTCAATAGTATAGTAGGCTTTTTGTATCAGCCTCCCTTTAACAGCGTTTTTAAACTGCTGTTAAAAAGATAAAACCGATTGCGGGATTTTATTATAGAATCTTATACCCAAACCCACAAATGACTTATTTACTTTTGCAAGGTTGAAATCAGGAACCGCAATCTTATGTTGATTCCTACTTTGTCTATTATATTAATCGCCAATCTTTTTTATATTCTTATGTACAAACATTAGATTGCTAAAAATATACTATGAAGCCAAAGTAAGAATACCGATTGTATAGAGTAGTGCATTTATTACGTATGTGCCCGCGACGGGGCCGGTCGACCTGAAGCGGTGACATTTACATAGTGCACGAGACACGCAGGCGCCCAACGCTGGCAGATTTATTGGTATAGCGGCCCAATGAATGGTAAAGCTGTCTATAGACGTTATGCATCGTTTGATCCGATAAAAATCAAGAAAGACGGAGTGTACCGAACTAAATAATGAAGCAGAATCGAGCTTTATTTTGCGCATGTTTATAATACAAAAGTGATTTATCGAGGATTATATCAAAATAATATTTTTATCACTTTTATAAATAATGAATAGGAATAAGAATTTTTCGGCATCTAGAAAATCGGTTTGGGAACGTAAGGACCGTTTTTGAACGGATAATTACCGATTATTTGATATCTCTTGTTTTGGCACCATTGACATCTGACTCTGATCCGATTGATCTGGGGTAAAAGATGACGTTTATGAGCGAATCAGCTTTCGGGTTAGCTTATTCATACTTATACGGCAACAAGAAACTCAAGGGTACATAATTTTGGGGTATTAGATGCCCTACTTCACGCAGACGTAGTCATAGGTTTAGCTGGTATTAAATATGTATACTCAAACTCAAACTATTCTTCAATCAAGTACTTCATTCAGCAAGTTTTCAGTACTCTTGAATCGTCAAATGTTTTTTAAGAAGTTACCTCTGATTCGGAAGTTCGCTCCTACCGAGAAGAACCAGCAAGAAACTCGGCGGCTAATTTTTTTCACAATTTTATTATTCGTTACAAATTAATCATTGCTTGGTGCGTAGCTGGCTGCATTAAGATATGCTACTATCACCCAAATAATCTTCAATTGAATATTGAAGCATTCAAGCATTCAATTGAAGCTTTATGTAGCAGCATTATTTACGAATTCTAAACTTGTGTAAAGGCAAGTCTAGATAATGTGGAGGAATATAAAAACCTTTACCGACACCAACAAATGATTTTCAGACGTTTTAGAAGCGCCCTGGCGTCATTATAAATGCTTACATTTTTCTTATATTATATTTTTGTTCTTCAATTACATAATTGTTCATTATAACATCGACGCACGTATCCATACTGAAAAATTACACGGTTTTTCGGCAAGGCTCCATCTTTCTTTATTTTGTTGATCTTAGATAGTGTTTTATAATAAGTAGCCTGTTCGACCGCAACCAGACACTTTGTGACATTCACATACCGCGTGAGACTTGTAGGCGCCTGTTGCCGACAGATATCTTGAATTTATTGCTGCATAACTAGGATTATCTATAAAATCGTCTATAATGCAATTTATAAGTGGCCTGACTCGTTTTATTCATTGAATCAGTTTGACGCTGTATCGAGGAAACATAGCAAATATTCACGGTACAATTCCTTTTGGACATGATTTACGAAGCTTTTCAATAAATAAAGATAAGTCGCATCGTGACCTAATTCGAAATAGTTTTTGTGTGGAAAATTGCAGTAAAAAAAGTGTTAAAATTCCCCTTAAATAACCTGAAAACACGTTATAGATGGAATTGAAATAAGGATTTTCAATGTATCGAACTCAAGCCCAATTTTACATTCAATCATTTTAATACTAATCTTGCGAAATGAAAATTATGCGATGTTAAAATTGTAATCCGATTTATTCTTTATATAACTGTGCATTTAACTGTAAGAAGAAAAATATTCTTAATTTTATCTTTCTTATACCGATAAATCTCAATCTCCAACATACAAGTGTCTTTAGAGAGCAAATCACACGATCTTGCGTTTCAAGAAAGCGCCTCACCAAATACAATGGCAATTACAACACTTACTTTTTTACTGTGCATTATCTCCTCCTCTCAACATGCTGTCGGCTGACCATAGAGTATAGTAGAGTAGGGAACCAACTTTGAATGTGTACATCGAAAATAAATAGAAAGCAAACGAGACTTATCTATCTCTCTTCTTTTTCTCTTTCATTGCGACATACTCGCTTACAACCCTTCATATGGCTCGTCTACTCTAGTATAATAGCTCTATGTGACCAAATTGTTAAAAAATGTAAATTGGTACGAATGTTTGAAATATGATTTTTTAAAAGAGGTTTTAGTGTTTATTGTCTTCAACTGTAGAACCGACCACATATAATAATTAATCCCCATCGAACCTTCTTCTTAGTCGATGTCTTTATTGCTGAAGGTTGTGTCTAGACGGAATTATTACTGTGGATTACGTGATGCACTATGCTTTTCCACGTTTTTCTGTCCTCGAGGGTCTTTAAGGCTTTGGTGATTGGCAGGCCTCAAGCGTCTTTACTTGGTCTGACCAACGGGTAGATGAGCGACCGTTTGGTCTTTTCCCGTCAGCTTCTCTACGCTATCAGACTTTCTGCGAGCAACGTGTACGAATTATTTAAGAATACACTGGAAGCAAATAGCGGACGGTCTAATATGTATGCCGAGCTCCTTAAGAATAGACAAATTGGTTCGGTGTCCAGTCCATGGAATCCGCAAAATCCTCCATCGAACCAACATCATTCAAAAACCCATCCAACGATAGACCCGACACTTCAACCTATATAACTGGTAGTCGCAATTGGGCCAAACTATCCTCATATATCAATTTGTCACTTAGTACAGCCCTATAACCAAAATACTTACGGTTCCAAAAATTTGTAGTTATTTTAATTGAGAAAATTTCGGTGTTATACATCCGCTGGTATTTAATTATTGGAATATGCCTGCGATTCTGTCGAGATACTTATGAACGGTACGCGTGTTAAATTATTTATTAATTGGTACAACAAGTCACAGACAAGTCATTGAACTTATTAGTGATCTTCTTGTTCTTTTCCGATGATAATATTCATAGTATTCAATGCCGTGTGGTATCCGGCTGAGTAGAATAGACCACCCTCATTTTTGACCGAGGAGTAGTAAAAGGCGACTAAGGTAAGCCAACCCGCCGTGTTGTATCCGGCTGAGTAGAATAGACCACCCTTATTTCCTACCGAGTTGTAGTAAAAGGCGACTACGGTAAGTCGACCCGCCATGTGGTATCCGGCTGAGTAGAATAAACCACCCTCATTTCTCACCCAGGGGTCGTGAAAGGCAACTAATGGAAGTTGACCCACCGTATGGTATCCGGTTGAGTAGAATAGGCCACCCTCTTTCTTACCGATGGCTCGTGAAATACGACTAAGGTAAGTTGACGTCAGGTCGTAAAATACGTAGTCAAATCATGTGACAACATGTTCGTAACATGATGATGTATATTCATAGTATTCTAATGATTAATTTAAATAAGAAAAGTTTTAATCTGGGTGTTCATAGTGTGGTGTGCGACTAGATGATGTAAAAATATAAAGATTGACAGACGTTTTTAAAAAACATTACAGCGGCTATGAGAAGACGTACGAAATTTGCAATAAACACAGATAGAGTGAATACCTATACCCAAAGTAGAGTGGGGCAGGCATGTGCAGGCCTATGAGTGCGAGAGTCCATAACATAGAAAAGGAGTGATTTATAAAAGCAGGCGTCATCATCATCATCCTCCTGCCCTTATCCTACTCTAAGTGGGGTCGGCACAACATGGTATAAACATATTGTCACATTATTCGGCTACGTATTTTACAACCGACCCCCTACCTGACGTTAACTTACCTAAGTCGTATTTTACGACCCCTCGGTAAGAAAGAGGGTGGTCTATTCTACTCAACCGGATAAAACACGATGGGTCAACTTACCTAAGTCGCAACTTACCTTGTAGAATCAGGGGTCGCTTTGCGATTCTTTAGTACATAAGCTACAATAGAATTATTTTGCAATAATCTGCGTTTGTTAAAAGAATTTAAGTAATGCTTTTTTCCCGAAGGAATAACGGGATTTTTTTAGCCTTTATATTGGATCGGTACATAAGTTTTAATAAAATCCAGTTTCATCACTATTGCTCCACCCTTTCAGCCGTATAAGCGTATGAGACAGACAGCAATTGCCTATATAATATTAGTATGAATAAAATACTTAAATTATAATGAACGCAGTATTTTTTTATTATATTTAATGAATTAATTATCTTTTTTCTAATGAAGCTTTAAAGATTTTTTCTGTAATCAAATCTTACAAAAAAGGAAAGAATAATTAGGTCTATACGGGCTAGCCTAATTAATTTTAATTCTAATAATATGCATCTGCTCACTTAATTACAGACCTCGTAAAATAATTGAGAGGTCTACCACAGATGTCACAACTGACTCATGTCAGGTTTTTTAAAGTAGCGTTTCATATATAACGTAACGTTTAACATAAAAATTAAATACTGATTGTGCAAATAGTGTTAGAGCTTGTCTAATTTGAAATGGCATATCGCACTACTTAGTTGATATAAATGTGTGAATGCTAATGTTTATAATGATATCTTGACTCTGTGAGAGCTATCACTCGTTGCGTGATTTACGATCTGTTTGCGAACGTCGTAGTCGACTTGTCGCGTGATAAATCTGGCAACGCTTTCTATATGTAGTAACGCTGGCTTTGCTATGAAACAAGACGTCCGTCATCTCGCGCATTCGGAGAAAATTAAACTAGTTGAGCAACAAATTCGAGAACAATTCCTTGACAAGTACTTTGTCCTTACCAACTGATTGTAACCAATACAATTGTATTTTTATGTGTTTTTTGTACATATTTTAAATTTGCTTGGGTAGGTAAATACGAGAGTGGGGAGTCATTTCAGCTTAGACGAGCTCTAAAAGAAAAATTTCTGTTGAGAACTCCGAATTACGTATAGAAATCCATGTATCTCGGTGTTTCCGCCCCCTCTGAGATATTACTATAAACTATATGCAAGAGATATCAAAATTAATCAAATCAAAATCTTTATTCAAGTATCCTCTTTCGAGCACTTATGAGTCGTAAAGGATCAATATGATAAATGACGCTACAACTGGTTCGGAATGTTGCTCTTACCGAGAAGTACCAGCAAGATACTCGGCGGTCAATCTTAAATTTACATTTTTTACATTTGACATTTTAAACATTTTCAATTTTACATTATTCAACGGCAGTCTTGTATGAAGCTGAAAAGATTTTCAAATGCAGGCATTTTTATCATCTAAATAATCTTCAATTTTGATATATGCTTTACTTATAAGTATATCTCTTACACTTAATTTATACCTTTCTGTAGTTATAATGTATGTATGTTCTGTAATATAATGTAGTTATAATGTTCTGTGTAAGCTGTGATAGTGACATGATATGACCGTGCGACTCTTACGAGGGGAACACAAGTTCAAACCCGGGCAGGCACCAATGAGTTTTTTCTATTAAAACTCATGTGTCTACTTGATAATTGCAATTTATCACACGCTTTTCGGTGAAGGAAAACATCGTGAGAAAACCTGCATATCTCTAGCGAATTCTGGAGATATGTGTAACCTACCAATCCGCATTGGAGCAGCGTGGTAGGTCTTAGCTCCAACCCTTCTCTCCAGAAACGGAGAGAGGCCTATTCCCACCAGTGGGATTGTAACAGGCCGCTACTTTACTTTATAATGTTCTGTAATATAATCGCTGGCTCCATAATCTTAGGTAGCTAGTTATACAATATTAGTAGTGTATAAATGAGAGTATTTTAAGATGTGAACGAAGTCACGGGTACCACGAGTTCCATACAAGATTAATAAAATAGTCTGACAAAAAAATACCTGTCAAAGGTAGCGTAAAAGACGGTCATTTCACAGGGAAATATACCACCTGCCCGCGCCACGCTCTACCGAGCACGTGTACTGAGCCCTCGTGCCTGAAATAAACCGTTAAAAGATGCTCAATTTGAACATTTATATTTTATTTTTATATCAGGGATTCTTTAAATTATTGTTTTTTTTATTACCTTACGGCTGTGATTACGGCTTCGCCCGCGAGGAAATCAGTGTATTTAATTGAAGTTTTAAACATGAAAGTAGTTATTGCGAGTATATAAGAGATAGAGACATGCTGTCGTGGACTTTTCTATTTTTGTAGATCTACAATTCTCTAATACATTACTTCAGTGTACATGTTGTTAAAATTAAAACCATTCTGTGCTAATTCGTTTTTATTCATCCGCAAACTCTTTATTCCTATGTTACAATTCGCCATTCTCTTTTCAAATATCTCGAATTTACACCATTTGACAATCTTATTTTATTTAATGCTGGACTAATTCTTAATCTCAATAAATACTTTTATACAATTCAACCTTATTTTACGAGTAATTCCATTATACTAATAAACAAAGTATAAGAGAAGAACATTTAAATTAGAATATTTAACAATATGTTGTTGGGCAATGAAAAAGATGGATAAAAGAAGAGTGCATGCAAATGAGATGAGGGTGTTAAGGTGGATGTGTGGTGTGACAAGACCAGATAAAATAAGAAATGAGTATATAAAGGGAAGTCTGAAAATTGCGCCCATTATAGAAAAGATTAGAGGTGCAAGATTGAGATGGTATGGACATGTAATGAGGAGGGATGAAAATCATGTGACCAAACGAGTGTTGAGTATGAATGTGGATGGATATGTGACTAGAGGGAGGCCTAAAAAGAAATGGTTGGACTGTGTGAAGTATGACATGCATATAAAAGGAGTAGCGCCAGAGTTGACGAATGATAGAAGAGAATGGAAGAGAAAAACATGTTGTACCGACCCCACTTAGAGTAGGATAAGGGTAGGAGAAAGAATGATTTAACAATATGCTGGTTTACTCGACTAAAGCTTGTCAACGCAGGTGAGTTTTGATCTCGACCTCTTCAACACAATTTACATAAAACCGTAATGCACTTTATACCTAAACCTTTGGGAAAAATTATGTTTGAGTCAAAACAGAACAAAAATCGGTTTAGTAAATTTTGAAAAAAAAATCAATCACATGCAGACAGACAGCTTTGGGTATTTTGTTTTATAATATGTATAGATTAAATTCTATTCATAAATATTTTTTATAATTAAATACATATTTATATTGTTCAACATAAAATGTTAATTGAAATATTCTATTTAAGTATCTGAAAACTTCAAATTTTGTATATTTATTTTTGTTTTTATATAAAATTTAAATTATTTTTAAATCAGACATAATAAATAACTTACTGTTTATATTAAAAAAATCTAATGAACGCTAAATTCTTCAAATCTGTCAATTTGAACAAGGCTAGTGGATCTAAGCTCCAATCCTTTTGATTATAGAAAAAAAAATAGACCTAACAATAATATAATAGAAGGCTTACTTTTTACACGGAGCTTGGATTATCTCTTAATATTTGATATGCTCATTAAACTTGCCTATTAAATTTTAATAACCACATAATATCTTTCCACTAATTTGCAAAGAGTATCTAAATGATACAATCATATACTTAAACTCGTCTAGGTCTTTCTACCTTTTATAATTTATCCACAGTGTTGCAATAAATAACGCGATGTTATCTCTACACCGCGTCCAAGCCTTTAGCTTTCGACCTGATCTATGTTTTGTTTATACACTTAAAGCCTCAATAAAAAAATATATTGTCTATTTTCCTCTCTACAATGGAAGCATTTTAATAAAAAAATGGAAGATATACATATTGTACACGCAGATCCTGAAGATAGATTTCATATATAAAGATTGTTCTAATAATTTTCTCATCAACAGTAATAAAAGCCAACTTGAATAGAGAATTATTTTTATTTTTATTTTAATTTTTTTTAAAAAGATTAAAAACATTCAAAGTCTAAAATCCGCTTTGAGTATCATAAATACTTTATCTATAAAAGTAAAAAAGTAAAGTAACAGCCTGTTACTATGCCCACTGCTGGGCTAAGGCCTCCTCTCTCCGTTTTTGGAGAGAAGGATTGGAGCTAAGACCTACCACGCTGCTCCAATGCGGATTGGTAGGTTACACATATCCCTAGATTCTCTAGAGATATGCAGGTTTCCTCACGATGTTTTCCTTCACCGAAAAGCGTGTGATAAATTGCAATTATCAATTAGACACATAAGTTTTAATAGAAAAACTCATTGGTGCCTGCCCGGGTTTGAACCTATGTCGTCTCTAGAGAGTCGCACGGTCTCACCGCTAGGCTATCACAGCTTACTTTATCTATATCTCTATTCTATTATTTATATCTAAATTCGATCTCATCAAGCGGCTGTAAAATTAAAAATTATTAACTAAATAATATTCCATAATTGCTTAGTTCCACGATTCATTCATTAAAAACTAAGATATTCCGAGGCAAGTGAGATCATAATGGTTCCTCGCAAGGTGGCTGACCGGAGCACGGAGCGGAACCGAGGGCGCCATGCTCCGCTGCGCATGGGGATAATGACATTGCCAATCATATCTCACTTGCCACAATCTTGGTGGTTACTTCTCCTCTATAGACCTCTTTCCACTACTACTTAATACAAATAAAGGACATGCTTATAGTTCAGTAAATTGTTTCATAAGTCTGCACTAAAGGTAAATATAGAATTGATTGTAAAGAAGAAATGAGAGAAACTTGTAATTTAGTTTTTTGTTTAGTAACAGGTTCAAGTAAATTGAAGTTATCAAATAGACCGAATTCATGTGTCAGCAAGAAGGTAAATTAGACCAAAGAGAAAAGTAACGTTTTAGGAGGGTTTGAAATTGGCCTGCTAAAATACAAAGCAGAATAAAGCAGAAAGCAACGAGCTCGAACGCGAATTGACAATTGCAAATCCCTATTATTCTAATTTTCTGCACCGAAACACTATCACTAATGTGAAATAAAAACATCCATTAAGGATCAGTTTCACATATGATATACTTATAAATGCCTCCCTATACACTGACTCCACAATTTCTTTGCAAAGACCGCGTGATCTAATAGTTTGGTCATCACGACTTATAAGTTTGGTTGGGTTTTAACGTTATTATATAAAAATATGAATTAAGTCTATCTATTAATGACGTAACCCATTAAGTTACCTTTAAGATTCAACGTTTTGGCATCAACCATGGTCACAAACTGAGCGGAGTGCTGCGTAGTATTCATTCCCGAGTATACTATAGTTATAGTTTCTTCCTTCTTTACATGAACCATTCAATCCAAATGAGGTTTCTAGCACTGATATTATCTGGAAGCGATATAGCTTACGGGTACCACTTACACGAGTAACTTATTTGTCAGTCGACCTAAAGTCGTTGACAATAGGAACCCAACTAAGGTTTTAATTTTCATAGATATTACCAAGACGATTCTACCACCGTTTCGGATAATATGTACTACCCATTAAGGCTTATTGCTTATATTATACTTATAAAATTAATTGCTCATTTTGGATACAAACTTGGATTAAACCTGGAATTAATTATGATTTAACTTGTGTTAATAATGATTAAAACGTGTATTGTCCTATATCTGGAGAATTCCTGGGATATGTGTAACCTCGAATTTGAACTGCATTTGTCAACGTGGTAAATCTTACTTTACAATATATCTATATTTATATATAGATATATTTTAATTTATATTAAATATATGGGAGATCTAATATCATCATCCTCCTGCCCTTATCCCACTCTAAGTGGGGACGGCATAACATGTTATAAACATGTTTTCACACGATTCCGCTACGTATATTACGACCGCCTGCCTGACATCAACTTACCTTGTCATATTTTACGAAACATCGGTAAGAAAGGGGGTGGTCTATTCTACTTAGCCGGATACCACACGGGAGACAATTAAATATAATCGCTAGCGGCATATACTATATATTATTGTCTAATGTATTATTCGCATGAGCCATATCGCGATCAAGCAACTTTCAAAGCGAAATAATGACACAAGATGAAGTCAACATCCTAATAGTTTGATATCATCAGGTACAGAAATAACAATGCAGTCATATGCAACGTTTATAATATCATTTTATAGTATGAAGGCGAAGAAATAATTGAAACATTATCTTGGCGGTTTTACGAAAAAATTCGAGATCGAACAGAGTCGAATGCCATATTTCATAACTATATAGTTATAAAAATCTGTGATCGCCCAGCGGTATGTACGTGTGACCCTTTCAAGGGGGGTCATGGGTTTAGAACCAATGAGTTTTTTTGTAAAAAGTAATGTGTATTTATAATCGCAATTTATCACATGCTTTTAGGTGAAGAAAAGTATCGTGAGGAAACCTGCATATCCCTGGAGAATTCAAGGGATATCCGTAACCTACCAATCCGAATTGGAGCAGCGTGATGGGTTTTATCTCTAACTTTTCTGTCCAAAAACGATAAGGAGGAGCCTAAAAACAACAGTGGGATAGTAACATGCCGATGCTTTTCATTTATACTTATATAACTGAATAGTTTTTATAATAAATAACATATTTTACGTCGTTGACTCTGTGAAAATATTGAAAATGTGAAGCCTTAAGCGATAATTTTTTTTTTTTTTGTAATCGTCGGGTTCATTAGAACAATATTTATTATTGTTTAAGTCTATTTGAATGTGATTTTTTTAGAAATTGATATATTTCGTGAATTATACTATGAAGTTATAAGTCAAAAAAGGCCGCAATTTTTACGAAAAACTTAATAAACCCATTACTTTCGGAGTCCACTCCATTACTAAACGGAGGAGGGGCAAAAAAGGGCAATGTTTTAAGGAAATGTATTATGTACTTTCATGTCACACATCTGACGTCTTTAAGACAAATCAGTCATACTACGAGAGCTCTACTGTACAAACTCTTAAGCCATACACTGATCTTGCTGGAAGCCATCTCATGTTTCATATCGATAGTAAACCTTCCGTAGATATCACATCCTTCACGATGCTTCCGCTCTCACTCATCCTTTCTGGCGACGCTATGAGATCTATGATAGCTTACATAATATTCACAGTTTCAAGGAAATTTTCAAGCCCTCCAAAATATATATAAGCTTGAAGCCAAGGTTACTAACTTAAAAGTTATTACAAAACTGGTTTACAGTTTTATTTGGTAGTTATATTTAAATTCTGGGAAGCGCCGAGGCGTCCCGAAGGTACTGAAGCGCAACAAGACAGCGCATAGTACCGACTCAATTGAAAACGTGATTAAAAACAGACATTGGTTTTTACTATAGTTACATTAACATTAAAACGTTAATAAGACGCTGTGCTACCGCTGGCTACACTAAACTAACTTGATACTGATAACCTAGAAGCGAACACCTAACTTCAACGCTAAAATTTGAAACTTTGAGACAAGTTTTAGTTGGTGGCCAATTTGTACCTAGAATCAGACGGATTATTAGCACAAAGTCGATGTTTCGAACTTTATAAGCGAAAGAGCTGTTTCTGAAATAATTTATAAAATTAGGCGTTACTTTGCGGAGATCCATAATACAAAAGTAATAATAAAATTATTTTGCTATAATCCGCGATACTGTAAATAGAAAATATATATAGTGTTAAATGTATAGTGGGCTATCCGTATTTTCATACCCGATACGTGCAGGATTCGTAAAATGCACAAACCTCCACCACTTCACTCAAAAATTGTTGAGTTTGTTATAGTGAACGTGTGTAGTGCTTGTGTATTGTGTAGGAAGTGGTGGAGGAGTTCAATCAAAACTAAAAAGAAAGCAAATGAGACTTTAGAGATTTATGAGCTGTTTCTCTTTTTAATGTATGATTAAAAAGAGACTAAATAAGTTTAATCTTCCCTCTCATTATTACACTCTGATTTACAGGCCTACCTATGTCACCTAGTGCAATTCAATATCAATATATTATTTATTGAAGTAAACTTCTGTTCCTACCGAGAAGAGCCAGCAAAAAACTCGGCGGTTGCACTTTTTAAAATATAAATCTTATAACTAGTTACATTTAGTCTATGCTGTCTTGCTGTATTTGCTTGTACTGGGTAGAAGTGCAGCTATATCCGCATATTCTTATCATCTAAGTTATCCTCAACAGCATAGTAGTCTTTCTGTATTTAACAGTATTTTTAAACTGATGTAATGGCAAGGCCAAAATTGATTCATCATCTTCCTGCCCTTATCCCACTTTAAGTGGGGTCGGCACAACATGTTAAAACATGTTGTCACGTGATTCGGCTACGTATTTTACGACCGGCTGCCTACCCAGACGTCAACTTACCTTAGTCGCCTTATACGACTCGTCGGTAAGAAATGAGGGTGGTCTACTCAGCCGGATACCGGCGGAAGGCCAAAATTGATTACGGAATTTTATTATAGAATCAAGAACTCCACTACCCTAACAACATATATGATAAAAAATAGCAGCTACTCTGTGGCAAGCTTAAAAAGTTACTAACTATGTAATTGAAATATGGAAATCATCGTTTCAATAAAAGCTTATTTATTTTATATTATTAAGCTTCGGATGTGTCGAAACGTTCCGGAGGCAGCGGTGCGGAACTAGAGGGCGCACGGTCTGATGCCTCCGCTACTGAATTGAAAACGTGATTTGAACCGGCCAGTGGTTTTTATTGTTTATGTAACCTGCGACTTGTTCAAACACGAAGAATCTTTTGTGCCAATTCAATCTATATCTATATTTATACTAATATATAAGAGCTGTGATAGCCCAGTGGTGAGACCTTGCGACTCTTTAGAGACGAACATGTGTTCAAACCCGGGCAGGCATGAGTTTTTCTATTTAAACTTATGTGTCTAATTGATATTTGCAATTTATCACACGCTCTTCGGTGAAGGAAAACATTGTGAGGAAACCTGCATATATCTAGAGAATTCTAGGGATATGTGTAACCTACCAATCCGCATTGAAGCTGCATGGTAGGTCTTAGCTCCAATCCTTCTCTTCAAAAACGGGGAGAGGAGGCCTATTCCCAGCAGTGGGATATAAACAGGCCGTTACTTTACTTTACTTTTATAAAGCTGAAGAGTTTGTTTGTTTGATTGATTGATTGATTGTTTGTTTGTTTGTTTGTTTGAACGCGCTAATCTCAGGAACTACTAAACCGATTTGAAAAATTCTTTGAGTGTAAGATAGTCCATTTATCGAGGAAGGCTATAGGCTATATACCATCACGCTAAAATGAATAGGAGAGGAGCAGCAATAAAAAATAGTGCGCTAAGTAAACGGTGAAAGTTATTTAAAAATCATGTATTACAAAATTGTTCCCCTCTAAAAGTTCTTACTAAAAGTCCGCGACAGCATATGTCTAGCTTTTAAGATTAACCCAGTTTAGCCATAATTAATATGTGTTATAGTTTACTCAAATAATAAGACTGCAGTCTACGCGAATGAAGTTGCTCTTAAAAGCTAGTTCAGTATAAAGATGTAACATTTGCAAAAACGGATCGTGATCATTTACGTAACAAACTTAACTTTTATAAAGAACGAACCAATGCTTCTTAGACAGTATTTATCAAATTACAAAGCTGTTTATGTAAAAAGTAAAAGTAAAGTAGCGACCTATTATAATCCCACTGCTGGGAATAGGCCTCCTCTCTCCGTTTCTGGAGAGAAGGGTTGGAGCTAAGACCTACCACGCTGCTTCAATGCGGATTGGTAGGTTACACATATCTCCCGAATTCTCTAGAGATACGCAGGTTTCCTCACGATATTTTCCTTCACCGAAAAGCGTGTGATAAATTGCAATTATCAATTAGACACATGAGTTTTAATAGAAAAACTCATTGGTGCCTGCCCGGGTTTGAACTCGTGTTCCCCTCGAAAGAGTCGCACGGTCTCACCGCTGGGCTATCACAGCTTGTTATGTATTTAATAAGATTTGTTCTTTATTATAACCTGTACATTAATTAAATGGCAATTTATTAAAAGCTTTTATTTAAATAATTTATAGAATCAGGCGTTACTTTGCGGAGATCCATAAGACAAAGTAATAATAAAATTATTTTGCTATAATCCGCGATGCAGTAAATAGAAAATATATATAGTGCTAAATGTATAGTGGACTATCCGTTTTTTCATACCCGTTACATGCAGGATTCGTAAAAACACATGCACAAACCTCCACCACTGCCACCACAATACACAAGCACTACACACGTTCACTATCACAAACTCAACAATCGTTTCGCCCCGCAACCGAAGCATTATCAGGAGATAGACAACTTTGCGATTTTGTCGTAAACAAAAACGCAAAGTTGCAGTGGAGTTGCGGAGCGAAACGATTTTTGAGTATAATCGCGGATTATAGCAAAATAATTTTATGATTACTTTTGCTCTTATTTAACCTTCCGTGCATGTTTGTAAAGGTGGAATCTTACAAGTTAAATGCCCACTTACCGGTGATTGAGCTAAAATTTTACATACTGATCCAGTCGCGATGACAATGTTTAAATTAAGCATGACCTGATGCTGCTGCCAGGATTGGCTTCAGACGAGGGAACTCCTCAACAGTTAACAGTAGGGATGTGAAATTATGTTAAAAGATTTTTTCAAAGTATTTTTAACTTGACTTGTTAATAAACAAGTCATGTCCACGAGATATCGTGATAGTTTGCTGACTGTTTACGCGTTGTATCGCTAAACTGATTTTCTGTGTGACAAAAGAGCTAGCCAACTTGTCATCTAAAAAGAAATAAATATATAAAAAAAATTTTTACTCAGTCTTCATGGCCTAAAGATATATTCAAATTCAAAATATTTTTCATTCAAATAAACTTGTAAACAAGTGCTTTTGAATCGTCAACTTTACTGCTGGTTCAGAAAGCTATTCCTACTTACTACTACGAACTACTACTACGAGAAGAACCAGCAACAAACTCGGCAGTATAAACATTGGTCGTCAATATTTTATCAACATTTGAAAGACTTTAACAAAAGAGAGTTTCTCAGTCAGTTTGTATTTTTTTATGTTTTTCAGCCAATTTCCCCGTCCTTGTTAAATGATTAAAAAAAACATTTTTACAATTTTTGGCCTCAGAAAGGGAACGCTTTTAAAATTTATAAACCAAAGACAATAGAGCTTTGTTATGAACAACACAATTTATATGTATATATACAAAAGATAACGTATGTATAGTTATATCCGTGACCAATAAATAAGTCAATATAAATAAAATACTTTATTTGATAAGAACCCGCACAAAGTATTATTTGAAGAGTGACGATGAGGACAATGAACTCGTTCACAGGTTGAAATAATTAATTCACTTGATCTTATCCCAGTATTGTCTTGTCTTATGTAACAAGCGACGCTGCAGGTCCTTCCACTTAATACAATCAGGAAGTGACAATTGAATTAGTAGAACTAGACAGGGCTGTCTATTAACCATAGGTTAAACTAGATGTGTACTGTAATTACTGGCACGTTTTTAAAAAATAAATGTATTTGAAATATATATAAACGTTTTGGAATGCAGAATATGTTTTCCGCTACATAAAGCGGCCAGGATATGTGAACAAAGCGACGGCCCTAGTTTTCATTATCGCTTAATCTGCGAATACCCACACACGATCCGCAGCTGTTAAGGCGCTGAACAGAGCCAAATAGGCTGACTTTAAACACGTTTTTAACAAAAGCTATAGGAATGACGATTAAAAGAAAAATATATGTTAATATACATCATATCTCAGAGAGAATGTAAGATTTCAAAACATGATTACGATACTTTTTTTCGATAAAAAAAATTGGTAAATAGACCTCTGATTTTTACTTTGATCGTAAATATCTCTAATATTTATCAACAAAAATTGGTAAAATTAATAAGACTAATAAATCATTATAATATAAAGAGAATGTAAGATTTAAATTTTGAATTAATTAAGATATTTCATTCAAATTAAATATTTTTTAGAAAATAGCAAAACTGAAACGAGTCATCGTCTCGCTTCTCTTTTACATCTACGAATATAGACAGTGATCGCTGAGGCGCGCTGCTATATGGACGTGTGTCGCTAGCTGCCGCCTTTTGTGACAATTCCTTGTTGATAATATGTCTTTTTTTAGGTGTTTAGTTATAGTTTCAGCATACTTAGTTTTATAAGATTAATTAGACATAAGTTTTTTAAATAAATTGTACAAAAAAAGTTTGGATAAAATAGTGTACATCTACAATGGGTGTTAAAAAATTAAGTTTGTCGCTACGCCGTCGCAGAAATTGTGGGCGTGGCTTATATGCCGAAATCTGAATTTACGCCAGCTCTGTTCAGCGCCTTAATAGAACAATAAAGTGTGCCATGTCAGCTGGGTCGCGTAATCTAAAGGTGACGTCGTGGTACACGGGCGCGACCTGCTTAGTCTCCGTTTATCGCTATATCCACGACCAAGTAAATTCAAATCCTGCGTTCTATTTGACAGTTTGAAAACAAGTGCAAAGGAGTTGTAAACATTCAGCCAGGGACAGATTAAAAATAATCGTTGAAGAGGTTTTATATTTATATTGCTTGGATGTGGAACTTCTTGGCGCGTAATAAACAAGTGGCTGCCATGTTGGGCCTACTTGCGGCAGCCGCTTTGGTGGTCATTTTTTTGGCAACAAAAGGCCGTGGTCATGTTATTGTGGAACATTTTCTGACAGAAACAGAGGATATAAGCAAAAATGAGTACATTTTTTCCGCTCACAGGTAATTGTTTATTTTAGATTTAAATATGGAAAGAACCACTCGGTTGTGTGAATCATAAAAACAATGTGAGTATAAAATATTATTTCTATTATTCACGCTCTTGATTTTGTCACTGATGTCATTGTATTATTTTTACCGATATAAGAGATTAAGCGACTTCTAGTAAGGAGTGTTTAAATAACTTTAAAATTTGCTTTAAGATATTTGAATAGTAGCGATAGTACCCTCTCCTTTTACTTTGTTTTCTTTCAATAAGAATATTCGTGGCAATACAGTCTTCTAATTATAATACATATTTGACACGCGTTGCTAAATAATCTTGATTACTATAAGGGATATACTTAAAAAAATAAATTCAACATATATTTCTTACAATAAATTTAAAATGTGCCCAAAATTTGTATAGGTAAGTATTGCTTATAATACTTGTGATGGGTGGCATTTCATACCTTCACCTAAGTGTATAGCATTAAGTGTGTGTGTGCCTGCGTGTGTATGCTTGTGTGTGGGCGTGCGTGTGTGTGTGTGTGTGTATGCCTGCGTGTGTATGAGTGTGTGTGGGCGTGCGTGTTTGTGTGTGCCTGCGTGTGCATGCGTGTGTGTGGGCGTGCGGGTGTGTGTGCGTGCGTGTGTTTGGGCGTGCGTGTGTGTGTGCATGTGTATGCGTGTGTGTGTGTGTGTGTGCGTGTGTATGCGTGTGTGTGCGCGTGCGTGTGTGTTTGATGTGTTTGTATGCTTGAGTGAATGCATGCGATTGGGTCTTGCTTTTGATATTAAAATGATTATTTGATTTCTAGACTAAATGTTACATTGCTTTAGAGGTATTATTTATAGAAGTATGCGCCAGTCTTAAGATAAATAATGTTTATTATACATAATTAGTAGTTTTATTGTAGCTGCAATAATTGCCGCTTTTCCTTATTGTCACATTTTTAACAGTAGAAAGTGTGAGCAATGAACTCATTATATTTATTTATCTATTATAAAAGTGTAGAGGGAATGTCTGTCATTAAAGAAACTAAAGTTTTAAACTGCTGGCTAATACGAAATAGCATTGATAATCTAATGCCTCAAAGCTGTTGTTGGTAATGATTTACGTTCCATACCAATAGTATAAATGAGACGGTCTGCCTGTCTGTATGACTATGTTTTTGTTCTCAATATGAGTATTGTTTCGCAGCATTTAGCATCATTAGATCGATATTTTAAAAACTTATATAAAGGTTATATTAATTTTATTTGACCATATTTTACTGCCACTAAGATTATCAATTCATATTTATATTATAAATTTGAGTCTGTCTGTCTGTTCAGCTTTCTCGGCTAATCCGCTTAACCAATATTAATGAACTGCACTTTATAACACATAAGTTAAAAAATCCCCATTTCTTACGGAACCAGGAAAAATATTTAATGTTCTATAGAGGGTACCTTAACGCTTACGTTGTCGCGAATTAAGTTGCACTTGTGAGTAAATAAAGTTACAACGTAAAGTTACTTAGGCTATGCTAATATGAGGTAGTATAGTAACCATATAAAGGAAACAATGCTTTCGCAGCCTTCCGTCCGAGGAACAATTTATGCCATCTATTGGTAATGGACATCTAGCAACCAATGTATTCAGTGACACAGTCTACATTAATGGCTTGTACAACGGCCGTAAGGGCGAAAGCAGACGGGCTAGAATACCAGCATGGGCGAACATACGTCTGAACTCTACCCTAACACACAACCCATACAGTCCAGTGTACAGTTTAGACACAAAACATGGAGTTTTCCAAGTGTCCGTAGACAGAGATCGGTCTATAGTAACGCAGAGAATATTCGCTCACAGATTCTATACACGAACCATTATGAATCAAATCAAAGTTGAGCCTAAAACACACGCTGGTAAGTTACATAATAACTATTTTAAAATACTTGCAAATAAAACAATTGTAAAGTACGTTACATATAACTTAGAATCAAATAAAAAGAAGTGCACAGGCGCCCTTATCACTACTAGTGATTGCTTAAAGAGTTTTTACGTAAGGTTAACTAAATTTAAATTTTTTTCCTTTGATAGATTTCCACTCCCCCGCTATTTGATCGCTGAAGAGAGATCGCAGCTTCAAACGTGACTCTCTATTAAAACTTATATGTAATTTATATTAACAATGTATTCCAGGCCTTTTGGTCAAATAATATTGGTGTGTTACGTGAATAATACACCACTGGTCGAAAATGTGTCTTTTTTGTGTGATAATGCAAAAATAAGTTACGAGTCTCATCTTCCCTATCGTTATTTATTGTGTCACTCTCACTTACAGGTCTGCCTATGGCTCCTTTACTCTAGTTTAATAACTCTATGAGTATAATAACCTATACTGGTCGTACCATAAGATATCAACACTGCAAGAATAGTAACCACAAATAGCCATCGAAATGGTTTTGCCATAATTTTTTATAAGGCGCTGCATAATATATCCATATTGTAATATTATAAATGTGGGAGTGGTGTTTTGTGAAAAAAACTCTTTAAATCGTCTTAATTATTTTATTTTCGTCTTATGCGTCTTACTCGTTTAGGTGCGCCGGCCCAAGAGAGCGCCATCTTGCATACATCCACATATCTCGCTTTCACACTGCTTCTCTCACTCGCACACGCTTTTGTTCAAATACGTAATCATCTTACATACTGCATTCATTCGTCTTTAAACATTCATCTTTTATTTAATCCTACATAAATATAATATAAAAACTTTTAAAAATGCCATTTCCCTACTGTTAATTGTTTAGGATATCCTTCGTCTTGAACTAATCCTGGTAATAGCAGCAGTTCATGCTTATCATAAACATGCATTGTCATCAGGACTGGAGCAGTATGTAAAATTTCAGCTCAATCGAACATCGAGAAGTGGGTCAAATTTAACTCCCAAGATTCCACCTTTACATCATCATCCTGCCCTTTTCGCACTCTAAGTGGGGTTGGCACAACATGTTACAAGCATGTTGTCACATGATTTGGCTACCTATTTTACGTATTTTACGAACCCTCGGTAACTCTTTCTTACCGAGGGTTCATAAAATACGACGGTGGTCTATTCTACTCAGCCGGATACCACACGGCGGAAGATTCCACCTTCACATATAAACATTAAATAAAAGCTTTTAATAAATGGGAAAGTCTGTCTGTTACACCGGATCAATACTGATGAAATTTAGTACAATTACACCTAACCTGCTTTGCTGAATATGACTGTAATATACCGGTGACAAAATAAATATTTTCAGATCCAAATTTTATCCACCATGAGATCTGGATAGCAATAAAGCAAATGCCGGGACCCGAAAGCAAAGATATCGCCTTCGACGACCCAACTCCGGAGATTATCAACGAGTTGTTAACGTGGAAAGCTTGCGGAAAGACCAGAGAGACAGAGGATCCTGTGTACCAACCGATGCCTGAAGAAGTATGTGCTTATTGGTCGTCTGTACCTGACCATCTTGTGATACCGCACTACAGAAGTAGAGTTTTCACTTTTGTGATGACAGCGGATAAGAATGAAACTATAGCTAGAGCGGAATTTATCAAAGGTGAGTTTTTTTATTAAATACATGAATATATTGGACACTTACACACACGGTTGTTCCGTCCCCAAAGTAAGTAACTTAATGCTTGTGTTATGGGTGACGGACAACTTGTAGATATATTACATATTATAATTTTAAATACATACTTAAATACAAATATACACCTAACGAATTGTATATAGAAAATGTTGACCCTCAGCGGGAATCGAACCTGCGACCCGCGGAGCTGAAGCAGGATCACTACCCACTGCGCCAACGGGCCAATCAGTTGATTAGTTTACAGTTTACGGTTAATAGGTGATGCAAAGTGTACTATACTCCATAGGTTTTGGGTACTTAACTAAATGTCAGTAATTACTGTCATTATCCGACAAAAAAAATCTTAGAAGAAAATTTCATCTCTTTCTTGTTAAACATTTCATTCTCCTGCCCTTATCCCACTCTAAGTGGGGTCGGCACAACATGTTACAAACATGTTATCATATGATTTGGCTACGTATTTTAAGACCGGCCGCCTGCCTGACGTCAACTTACCTTAGTCGCCTTTTACGACACCTCGGTAAGAAATGAGGCTGGTCTATTCTATGCAGCCGGATACCACACGGCATTTACCTTAGTCGCCTCTTACGACACCTCGGTAAGAAAGGAGGGTGGTCTATTCTATTCTGCCGGATGCCACACGGCTTTCTTGTTAGACGTTGAGGAATTTTTTTTTACTTAAAATAATATAAACTTGTGGTACCTACATATGGTAAAATGACATGTATTACAGTATTGCAGGAAGACGGTGAGGAGTTGTTTGAGAAGCACGTGGAACAGTGGGGGAAGCTCTACCAACAGGGAGGCTTGGAGATTGAAGGGAATTTACAATTGGTATTCATTTTTGTTACTTATAAAGCCGTAAAGAGGCAATGCAGTTATCACAATCGGATAAGAATGAAAAATAATTTGTAAAAATATTCTTAGAATATTTTTACATATGTAATAAAGAAACGGCCTCTTGTTATCCCACCGCTGGGTATGGTAATTTTGCTTTTGCAGAAAATTGTTGGAGCTAAGACTTACCACGGTGCTCCAATGCGGATTGGTAGGCTACACATATCCCGAAGTCTTCAACAAAAAGCGTGTGATAAATAACTGGCCGAATTCAAAATTAGGCTTAATTGAGTTACATAAGTATATGAAGTGTATATAACATAACTTTATTTTTCATTTACAGGCTAAAATAGTTAACGGAATTTGGTATTACTTCTTGAGCTCACTTCCATCGGAGGATAGTCACTTTCCTCTAGACCGTTTCTTTGGTCTGAGTCCCACGGGACTCGCGAGAGGTGGTTCTTTTGACGACTATGAAGGTGAGACTTTTTTCATTCCATTGAAATTGGCGTTACTCGCGCACAGTTTTCTTAAGGTGCTTCGTACTCACAAGTATTTGCAAAAGTTTAAAAGAAGATCGATAATGGGTTTGGTAACTTCGAAATTTTTTTGAATGTTCCTACATTCAAAAAAATTTCAAAATTTTCAAAATCCTAACGTATAGTAAAATAAAAATAAAATGAATTATGATATTATTAAATATTAGTAATTTAATTTTTGTACATATGAATATAAATAATTATAAAAGGATTAGCGACGTATATAATAGACAAAGTAGGAACCGACATAAGCTTGCGGTTCCTGGTTTGCGCCTTGCAAAAGTTCGTAATTCGTTTGTGGGTTTGGGTATAAGATTCTATAATAAAATTCCACAATCTACATTAACTTTACCTTTACAGCAGTTTAAAAATACTATTAAAAAAAGGCTAATTCAGAAAGCCTATTATACTATTGAGGATTACCTGGGAGATAAGAATGCGTCTATATAGCTTCTCTTCAACCCTGTACAAGACATTTATAACTATATGTAACTAGTGATAAGAATTATTGTTGGAAAAGAGCAACCGCCGAGTTTCTTGCTGGTTCTTCTCGGTAGGAACAGCTTTCCGAACCAGCAGTAGATATTGACGATTCAAAAGTACTTGTTTACAAGTTTACTTGAATAGAGAATATTTTGAATTTTAATTTGAATTTGAATATAAAATAACTTTTAGTTTGTGTGTTTGTGTTCATGTGAGTGTGACTGTGTGCACTTGTTTGTTTTACTGAAGGTGTCTTTACTGAAAGTACGATAAAGTTCAAAATTTGACGTTTTATTCTTGGTTTAAAAGAAGTATATGGATCGTAAACCCAACCTTGTTATCATGGTTGGCAAGTTATATATATATTACCATTTTTTTGTGTAACATGCAGTCATTTTCATGACGTCATTCCTTACTTTAAAACATATAATAAGGTTCTTTTAAACTCCAAGAATCACTTAGCAGTAGGAAAACTTAAGAAGTGCCAAATTTTCAAACATTGAATATGATTCCAGATCACAAATAGGTATAGGTCATCGCAGTGTCATATATCTAATAGCTTATATTAAATTATTCCAGGTCACAACTTCTGGGATACAGAGATGTGGATGTTTCCATCAATTTTGCTCTTGTACCCTAAATACGCTCGGACACTTCTTCAGTACCGCCTCGATAACGTGTACGTGGCTGCTGAATTAGCTCGAACTACGGGCAATAAAGGATACAGGTATTACTGGAAGATATTTTTTTATCAAGCGGGACAGGTGATTACAGAAGCTTCTTTAAGGTTGTGCAATAGAGAATATCACTGTCACTCAATAGAAGTTCACTGTTGGACATAGGTCTCTTCCAAGGAATTTCCCAGGATCTTGTGCTGCCGGTCAAGCGGCTCCGGAACTTTTATTGAGTACTTACGTCGACTTAGTGGGTGTCTGCCCTTACTGCGTTTTCCGAGAACGCCACTCTACCATCCATCTGTTCTTCGATTTATGGTGCATGTAAGAAATGGGTATAGTAGACCGCACAAACTGTGCAAGCGACGGGGAACGTCTAATGTGCGTCCTGTGAGGTCGGACCATAACAAGCTATAAACACTTATTTATTAATACTTTTTGCGTAGAGAAGAAAAAAAACATACATATTATATGTGCAAGAAATTACAGAAAATTATTTGCAGGAACTTGCAAGGGCGGTATTATCGCCTACAGCGATCTCTTACAGACAACCCGTAAGTTCTTAATCTTAGAACAAGAATAAGTTGGTGCGACATATATACATATAATGGAGAAGATATTTTATATATATACATAAAGTAACTAAGTAAAGCTGTGATAGCCTAGTGGTGAGACCGTGCGACTCTTTCTAGGGGTACACGAGTTCAAATCCGGGCAGGCACCAATGAGTTTTTCTATTAAAACTCATGTGTCTAATTGATAATTGCAATTTATCACACGCTTTTCGGTGAAGGAAAACATCGTAAGGAAACCTGCATATCTCTAGAGTATTCTAGGGATATGTGTAACCTACTAATCCGCATTGGAGCAGCGTGGTAGGTCTTAGCTCCAATCCTTCTCTCCAAAAACGGAGAGAGGAGGCCTTAGCCCAGCAGTGGGCATAGTAACAGGCTGTTACTTTACTTTTACTTTTACATAAAGTATAATAGATTACAATATATATAAACTTAATAATATTACTAGACTATCCACCAACGATCCACGTTATTTGGTACAATTGAAGCATATATATCATCGTTCCCTCGTTCTTATCCCACTCAAGTGGGGTCGGCACAACATGTTTTTCTCTTCCATTATGTCCTATCATTCGTCAGCTCTGGCGATACTCCTTTTATATCAATGTCATACTTCACACAATCCAACCATCTCTTTTTAGGCCTCCCTCTATCTACATATCCATCCACATTCATATTTAATTCTCTTTTGGTCACATGATTTGCTCCTCCTCATGTCCATACCATCTCAATTTTAATTAATTAAAGCATACATATATAGTATATAATATTTAGGATAAAAAATCTGATTTTCCTTAGGGAACTGGAAAGAAACATAAAATATGAAATCTAAGAGTATTTACACACTAAAATTGCCGCCAGTGAATATAAAAATTTCAATATTTTTAAACGTTTCTCGTCCATCGTGTTTTTAAATTGTACATATTGAACATTGAAAATGCTTACTTCTTTATCGCTTATAGATTTCCTTGGGAGAGTGCGTACACAGGCACTGAAGTGACTCAACCATGTTGTCCAGAAGTTGCTGAATTCGAGCAACACGTAACTGGTTGCATTTCATTCGCAGCCAGGCAGTATCTCGCAGTCACCAGAGATGAAGACTGGTTACAGGTGCGTAAGGTTTTTTATTTATGAAGAGGCTTACCAACAAGATCACATATGTTACAAGAGTAAGTCAGGATGCCGCAAGTAAAAGATATTTTACTCTGATCAGCTGTATTTTCTCATCAGCTCTATTCAGCGATACACTAAACACGCACTCACTGACTAAAGACACTTACAGCTACTCCTTCCTCTACTTATCACGAGAACAGCCCGCCAAAACTTAGTCGTTGATAAACTATTTTATATCCTTATTTGTTTTATGCATAATTATATAATGTTTAGTTGATTATAATATTTGCGTATTTTATTATTAGCCTATTTATTAATCAACGATGGTATTTATATACAAAGGTGCGCCACCGGAAGTTTGTAGACTATGGCGCGTTATGCGCGTTGGCGGTATTCAACACATATGACTGTCCCGTTGGCGCAATGGATAGTGACCCTTGAGCTCCGCGGGTCGCGGTTTCGATTCCCGCCGAGGGCCAACATTTTCAACAAACAATTTGTTGGTTTTTCGAACCTGTGTGTATTTGTATTTAAAAAGATATATGTAGTATATTTACCACTTGTCCGTCACCCATAACACAATACTTAAGTTACTTAGGTACGTGGGGATGGACGACCGTGTTCGTTAATGTACCATGTATTTATTTATTTTATCTACTCTAATACTATAATACAAAGATTATAAAACTGAAAACAAAATTCTTATGACAAACATTACGTACAGAACAAAAATAAAAAATTAAAAAGTTTCATTACGATACAGGTCTTGTATGGACACCTGTATCATAATGTAACTTTTTAATCATAACGATACACCTTAAAAAAAAAGGTTTCAATGAATGGGTCCGCGGCGACGCAACACGCATGCGCAATCGATGTTTGCGCCTTGACGCCAATATATGACATTTAAAAACCTTTTCAATATTTAAACGAAGTTTAGTTTTGTTTGTAAAAAAATAAGTTTTTGTGTAAAAACATGTCTGAAAGCGGGGATAGTGGTGATTGTACACCACCAGATATTCTGAAAGCTGCGTCAAACATGACCGTGAACCTGTTGCCGACGAAATCTAGGAGCAACTATATTAAATGTTACCACGAGTTCATGGGATGGAAACGTACGTTTTACGTATTATAGTATGAGAGTAGATAAAGTAGTGTATGATACTGTACATAACTTGGTCTTATAACACTCGTGTGACACTATAAAAAAACTCGCCTGCGGCTCGTTTTTTTAAACCACACTCGTGTTATAAGAACCCTTATTATGCAACAGTATCATAAACTACTATATTATTATTATTATTAACACCAAAAGTTATATTAATTTGGATATGTTTGATTTTAAATTAAGGACAAAGTGCCTTTTAGCTTTGTCATTACAGCAGATTAAAAAACTAATAAAAGTAGGCCAATACAGAAAGCCTATCATTCTGTTGAGGATTATATAGATGATTAGAATGCGTGGATATAGCTACTCATCGACCTTGAATTATAGTTTGAAAAGAGTTTCATGCCGGCTCTTCTCGGTAGGAACAGCTTTCCGAACCAGCTTTAGTTATTGTTAGTTGACAATTCAAAAGAACTTGTTTAAAAGTTTACTTGAAGAAATATATTGAATTTGAATTTAAATGTATCTATCATCAAAAACAGTCAAAACTGTTTCGTCTTAACTGACCCAGAGCTTAGACTGGCTTGTAAAGAGAGGTCGTCTCAAATGAAACTGACCTCATGAACTCTATGATTTCAGCACGGCGGATGTTCGTTGGTAACAAACATTGCCGATTTCTGGGCTTCCCGCGCTGTTATCAACTATTCGACCGGATTCTACGATATCGAGAGTGAGTTAATAATAAACGAGAACAATTTTATACACAATGACTAATTGTACTTTATTAGCATCAATTTAAGTGTACAAAATACCCCCAATACACCCCATCCCCTTTTCAAATTTCTGAAGGAAAACTGTTTTCTTTAAAGGAATTCTTTAATTTGTATAATGTTGGTATGCTTTTATTCTATCTTCGAGGCAACTACGTTGATTTAGAATGTTTTATCCTATGTGGTAGTTACAGTCTGTTTCTATCCCACTCCTGAGCATAGGCGTTCTCTCTCTGTTTTTGAAGTCAGAGTTGGAGCTACACATATCATTAGATTTCTCTCTAGTTATGCCTAAGATGTTTTCCTTGTCCGAAAAGCATCTGCGTTGAAAGTTATCTACCTAATTGTTATTTACAATTTATCGCTCGCTATTTGGTAAAAGAAAACATTGTAAGGAAACCTGCATATCTCTGGAAAAACTTTGTAATGTGTATAACTTAATAACTTAAAAAAAAGTAAAGTAGCAGCCTGTTACAATCCCACTGCTGGGAATAGGTCTCCTCTCCCCATTTCTGAAGAGAAGGGTTGGAGCTAAGACCTACGCTGCTCCAATGCGGATTGGTAGGTTATACATATCTCCAGAATTCTCTAGAGATATGCAGGTTTCCTCACGATGTTTTCCTTCACCGAAAAGCGTGTGATAAATTTCAATTATCAATTAGACACATGAGTTTTAATAGAAAAACTCATTGGCGACTGCCCGGGTTCGAACTCGTGTTCCCCTTGAAAGAGCCGCTGGGCTATCACAGCTCAACTTAAATAACTGTGGTAGGTACCAATCCGAATTGGAGGCACTTCTTCAAGAAGAGCACAAACAAAGAGATGGTTAGGCCGATACTCTTTACTGAAATTATTCTTATAATAACTATAATGTTACCGTTCCAGATGTCATGGGCCCTGATGAAGACCACAGCAACGTAACCAATTCAGTATTCACTAACGTAGTGGCCGGTTACTCGCTTTATTTAGCTCAGTGAGTACTATCATTTTTTTAATAAAATAAAAAACAAATTGACAGCTCTTCTATCTCCTACTTATTTCTATGAAATTGAGAATATATCAATAAGACTATTAACTAAATTATCTCAGTGCAATCGACAAAGGGTAACTCAGAGTAGGAAAGCCAGCCCAAAATGTGACATATATTACGAGAAAGCAAGGGTGAGAGAGATCTATGGGTCTCTCTTTTTTATATGTGAATAGACAAAGATGAGGTATACGAGTTTCATCTTCCCTTTCGTTATATATAATGTCATTATCACATACAGGTCTGCCTATGGCTCCACTCACTCTAAGTATAGTAACTCTAAGGCAAATAATTTATAGAATTAGGCGTTACTTTGCGGAGATCCATAATACAAAAGTAATAATAAAATTATTTTGCTATAATCCGCGATACAGTAAATAGAAAAATATATAGTGCTACATGTATAGTGGACTATACGTTTTTTCATACCCGTTACATGCAGGATTCGTAAAAACATATGCACAAACCTCCACCACTTCCATCACAATACACAAGCACTACACAGGTTCACTATCACAAACTCAACAATCGTTTCGCCCCGCAACCGAAGCATCATCAGGAGATAGACTCCACGACAAAATCGCAAAGCGAAGCGTTATGCAAACAAGCATTGTTATATAGTAATCGGTTCATCTCCACCTTTACCTCTGAACACGTGCAACAAGCTTGAACTTGAAACATTTATCTGAACTCTAAGGCAATCGAGCGGCCATTTATTTATTTATTTACATATGACAAATAGGACTTACACCGCGACACACTTATAGCGACAGATACCGGAGACATGTGATTTAATTACTATTTGCTATAGGAAATAACGTAAATATAAAATTATGATTAGTTTGACTGGCCCGTTGGCGCTGTGGGTAGTGACCCTGCCTTCAACTCCGCGGGTCGCGGGTTCGATTCCCGCAGAGGGCCAACATTTTCTATAAATTGTTGGTTCTTCGAGCCTGGACGTGTATTTGTATTTAAGTATGTATTTAAACTTATATATGTAGTATAACTACCAGTTGTCCGTCACCCATAACACAAGTATTAAGTTACTTACTTTGGAGACGGACGACCGTGTGTGTAAATGTCCCATATATTTATTTATCTTTTTTATTTATAGTACAATAAAAAAATAAAAAAGTAACCTAGAAGTCTGTAAAGAGTACCTCTCTTAATTTTAAAAAGATGTATGTAATAATATATATAATATTATTATTTGTAGGTGTATTAATTTTATAGAATACAACTTATTAGTTTCGCAGCAAAAGTCTGCAATCTCAAAGTTCTCTTTAAATATTTATTTAGTAATTATATAAGAGTTCTTCAGTGTTGTTATATTATTTTAGTTTATATCATCCAGACTTGTATATTAACTTTTTAATTTTCTATTATACTGTGAACCACTTAATTTTCATTGTAAATAGGTGGCATTATTATCAATGAATTATATTCATTCATAATCAGTAATTTACGTTTGTTTAATATATGTTTATTGTACAAAACTTATAACTGCGTTTTGTAAGTGTAGATTTTGTTTGACTATCTATACGCCTCTTTTTATTCAACTAACAAAATTAGGTTGGCATTATTGCTAATCAGTTTTATCAGGCATTTCTTTGATGACTTTGTGCTATCTTTCCATAGCGTTTCCCAGAGACTCTTTTCTTATGAGGCTTTGTGTCTGCACCGAAAGCTAAGCTACTCCGAAGCTAAACTAAGCCAGCTAGGCTAAGCTAATATAAACTAAAGATATGGCCTGTACACACCAAGAACTAAGCGGAAGCTCAATCAGTGTTGCAACGTTAGATTCAACGGACGAAGGAAGTGCGGGGTAAGCGGGAGGGGTTTAGCTTCGTTCGTATAGCTGCTTCGTACAACTTACTTAGCTTTGCATATTGTAGTTAGTCAAATAGCTTAGTTTGCGTAGTTTGCACATAGGTAGGAAAAACTGCGTTAGTTATGACAGCTAAATTAAACTAACTTAGCTTGGTTCTTGGTCTGCAACCCGCATTAAACAGTTTTTGTGGCATATTAGAGGGTTTGTGACTATCCCGACCCACTTAACTGGGATAAGGAGAATATGGGTGATATGGATGAAGGAGAATTGTACCCCTATTCTCTTTCGTCTTAGAACATTATAAACAAACCAAATTCAGTTAAAGACCAGATATCTTTGAAACCTACATAAAACCTATCGTACATGTTTGTATCGCGAAGCATTTATGGACATGAGATCCACAAAAAAAGAAGAATGACCCTTCTTCTTCCAGGGTTTGGGTAATAGATTGTATAATAAAATTCTGCCATCAATGTTAGCCTTGCCATTACAGCAGTTTAAAAACACTGTTAAAAAGAGGCTGATACAGAAATCTGACTATACTGTTGTGAATTACTGAGATGATAAGAATGTGTGAACATAGCTTCTCTTCGACCTTGTGCAAGTAGTGACTAAATGTAACTTGATAAGAGCAACCGCCGAGTTTCTTGCTGGCTCTTATCGGCAGGAACAGTTTTCCGAACCAGCAGTAGAGGTCCCGTTTTAAAAGCAATTCTTTACAAGTTTACTTGAATAAAAAATATTTTGATTTTTTTATCTTATGTCAATAAACAGTTTTCATTGAAGTTGTATATATACATTAAGATAAGGTCACTTTAATCTAATTATTCCACGACTGCCAGTGATAACTAATAATATTTCGGTCCATCACTAATCGAAGGACTCTACTTTGAAAAGAGCAACCTCCGAGTTTCCTGCTGATTTTTTCGGTAGGAAAATTTTCCGAACCAGCAGTAGAGTTGACGATTCAAAAGCACTTAAAAGTTTACTTGAATAAACAACATTTTGAATGTGAACTTCACCGAAAAGAATTTTAAAATACTTCTAATTGTGATTCAGATACGTAGCTTGCTTATGCAAGTCCTACTACAGAGCTAAGGATCCGGACCATTGGGCAGACATAGCGTGGAGTCTTGCTCTACCTTACGACGAGACACTGGACTATCACCCTCAATTCCGAGGATATGAGAGAGGTGAACCAATTAAGCAAGCCGATGCTGTGTTACTAGGCTTTCCACTTCAGTATCCCATGAATACGTAAGTATTTAATACTTACTTATACAAATTACTAATACAAAAGTCGTAGGCTTCATTCGACCTAATTGCCGTTGATAGATAGATGAATAGAAATTTTTTATTGCATACACATTACATTACACAAATTACATAAAGAAAGAAACTTAACTAAAGAAACATATGGCGTGCAAAGGCGGTCTTATTCATTTATTTATTTATTTAGGGACTCCAACTGAGGTACACAAAATAAAGTAATAATATTATTTGACACACGAGCTAAGTATACCCCCAATTATAGGAGAACGCAACATGTACAGTGTGACAAATGAAAAGGATAATCAAAATACATACAATTTTAAACTTAAAAGTCTAGAGAAAGGTATAAGAAAAATACAAAACTCAAACTTAAACTAAGATAAAATATTAGATGACACGGAGGATGATAAAAATAATAAAAATATTAAAATAATTAAAGATACAAGAAATATTTTTAAAAAAATGTTTGAGGTACTATAAAGTAATATACTCATTACTGGAGTAAGTCCTGCATTTATTTTTGAAAATGTTCAGCGTATCGAAACTTATATCTACAGTTTCTATTGCATTGTGGAGTCTAAACATTCGAGCTAAAGGAGCTTATTTACCTAAGTTTGTTTTAAACTTACTAGTTTTGAATAGATGACATGGATAACGTCTTAGTGCTAAAAGCAATCACTACCAGACAACCTTTGGAGAAAGAAGAAATTGTAACATCAAATGAGTTAGGTGCATCAACAAGAACAAGTATAATAGCTATGAATATAAATACATATAAAATAAATATATACATACATATATATAATAAATAGACCGATACACAATAAATATAAATAAATAGATTAATATATACTCGTCTAAAATATACACTAATATTAATATTACAATTACATTGATTTGATCGAGATTTCAACGGAAGGTACCATAGATTAAACTATGTGAGTTCTCTAAATGGATTTTGAGTAATTTTATTTTATTCTTGGTGATCTCCGGAAACGAGTATCAGAAGCGTCACTTCTGGGTACACTAAGTAGATCTGCCATTTTGAGACAACACACTATTTGGAATTTTATTATTAATTTATCGTTGTAACTGTGTATGCTTATTGTAGGTTAAGTCAATCATAGTTTATTTAAATATATTTGTTAATAGTTTAAAAGAGTATAGTGTTTAGTACCGATTAAATCATTCATTCAAATTTGAATTACCGCGTCGCGAATATTATTCTATTGATATTTCATACCATATTAATAAATAATAATAAAAATTGACATCAAATAAAAAGATCTGATATAAAATAAAAAAAATAGTGTTCGTTAGAATTTGAACTGAAAGGAGTATAACCATTGCAACGGTAATCTGATATATTCCATTTTAATTTCTAATTGGGTTCATTGAAACTTGGGTTCCATAAATAACTTGGGTTAATCTATCAGAATTTGAAGCAGAACAACAAACTTTGTGAAATAATTTCCATCTCAATCTGAATCCTAGGATTACAAAAATGATTTCATTTTTAGACTTCTATCTTTTTACAATTCGAACCTTACACCTCCTTTAATAGATCTTAATTGATGAATTAATCAGATTAATGTTTTTTTTAATAATTGTAACAAAAATATTTTGTTTATTATTCTACGAAGATTATTCTTATATAGTATATACTATATTTTATAATTATATATTATAATTTAATATTCACGCTTTATTGTTATATTCTGCTCTATCTGAATTTAAAAAGGTATTCATTCACTTTCATCAGAATAACAATTGGTATTGTCTTAGTGACCTTCCGCCGTGTGATATCCGGCGGAATAGAATAGACCACCCTGATTTTTTACCGAGGTGTCGTAAAAGGCGACTAAGTTAAGTCGACCCGCCGTGTGGTATCCGGCTGAGTAGAATAGACCACCCTCATTTCTTACCGAGGTGTCGTAAAAGGCGACTAATTTAAGTTGAACCACCGTGTGGTATGCGGTTAAGCAGAATAGACCACCCTTTTTCTTACCGAGGGCTGGTAAAATACGATGGGTGGTAAGTTGACTTCAGGCAGGCGGCCGGTCGTAATATACGCAGCCAAATCATGTGACAAAATGTTTGTAACATGTTGTGCCGACCCCACTTAGAGTGGGATAAGGGCAGGAGGATGATGATGATCGTCTTAGTGACCTTATTATTGTTCTTAAACCGATGACTTCTACTGTATATAAGTCTCTTCACTCATCTCTACACCACACGATCTTGTGCCGCTTGGATCTTACGTTTGCTTCACAGTATATTTTAAGCAATTTAATTTTTGTACATACAAACATGACAAACAATTATAAAACGATAAGTGATGTATATAATAGACAAAGTAGGAACCGACATTAGCTTGCGACTCCTGCTTTGCGCCTTGCAAAACTACGTAAATCGTTTATGGGTTTGGGTATAAGATTCTATAATAAAATTCCGCAATCAATTTTGGCCCTGTCATTACAGCAGTTTAAAAACACTGATAGAAAGAATCTGATACAGAAAGCCTACTATGCTGTTGAGGATTACTTAGATAAGAATGTGTGGATATAGCTGCGCTTCTACTCTGTACAAGACAGTAATGACTAAATGTAACTAGTTATAAGATTTATATTTTTAAAAAGAGCAACCGCCGAGTTTTTGGCTGGCTCTTCTCGGTAGGAACAGCTTTCCGAACCAGCGGTAGATTTTGACGATTCAAAAGCATTTGTTTAGAAGTTTACTTGAATAAAGAATATTTTTAATTTGAATTTGAATTTGATCCAGTAGTTCCCCGCGACCTTTTTGAGATCGTCATTCCATCTCTTAGAAGTCTACCGACGCTGCATTTTCCGGTCCTCTATTCCTACACTTTAAGACCTCAACCCCCAACGGTTCCCTGTATTATGTTCCACACCCATCGCCATTCCAGTTGCGCGGTACATGGCAGTACGCGCTGAGCTATATCGATGGCATTGGTCCGACCGTAGCTCGCTTCATTGCCTGCTGAGTGACTCTGAGCTTTCTTATAAAATATGCCTTTAGTCAACGACCACTATGAGTGACCTATATGGACTGTCCAAAGTACAATAAAGACATTACGTCTATGTATTACTCAATCTTAACACATCGTCAAATTGAAAGTCCAAAGGGTTAATTGTCACAAGTGAGAATTGTTTATTTCATCACAGTGAGACCAATTGTTAATCAGTGAGTTAGCAGGCTGATTGATTCACACAGTTAACTTATGATTATCATTGAATGTGATAGATAGGGTTAAATTCCAATTATAGTGTCAGTATAAATCTACGACTGTATGTAAATACACTACAATAATTGCATATTGGTATAATTCCGATAGTAATTAGTAATAGCGAATCGGTGTAGTTCTGATGATTATAACAATTCGTTGCTAATACGGAAAATCACTATAACGATAACAAAGAATACCTTTAACTTCTTAACTAAATCTACTCTGCTGTAGTTTACGACTGCAGAACCACGCGCTTTTAAACTATAATTAGATTCGTAGAAACGTTGCAATCATATTGCAGTTTCTTAGTTCAAAATTGAGCCAGTCTATGAGAAAAATTACAAGTGAAGTTTAATCAGGTTGATTCAACAAATAAAAGTTGTAAGCACGACTTCGATCGTGTTAACTTAAATGTTAAAACACTCTCAATTATGTGTTATGTACAAAAGTAATAATAAAATTATTTTGCTATAATCCGCGATACAGTAAATAGAAAATATATATAGTGCTAAATGTATAGTGGACTATCCGTTTTGTCATACCCTTTACATGCAGGATTCGTAAAAACACAAATTATTATTATTAACAATACTATTATTATTCCTACAAGTTTGATTTTCTAGTTCGACAAGAGTTAACGATCTCACTTACTACGAATCTGTCACTCGAGGCAACGGCCCTGCTATGACGTGGAGTATGCACACTATCGGGCAGCTGCAGATAGAGGAAAACCTTCGTGCCGCTGTGCTCTTTAACAAAAGTTATGAGGGATACGTCAGGGAGCCCTTCAAGGTGAGTAATGCAACGATACAAGCACCGTTTATAAATAAATATATGGGACATTTACACACACGGTCGTCCGTCCCCAAAGTATAATACCCAGCGATAAATAATGCACATCGAGGCTTAGAGAGAAATCGGCTAGATTCTGCTTCATAGAGCATTGTCTCTATCGCACAGACTAACGAACCAGTGTGTGACAGTGACAGCGCTGTACGAAACCGAACTGGCCGGCTGTTTCGTTCTACACATCTATGTGCATTATTTAATATACTTGCTTTATGGGTGACAGACAACTGGTGAATACACTACATATATAATTTTAAATACATACTTAAATACAAATGCACACCCAGGCTCGACGAACAAATTGTTTATAGAAAAGTTAGCCCTAGTCGGTACGATGGTACGAAAAGAAAGCGGTTCGCCGACGTCGTTCACGTCTTCAATTGAGTCGCAATATGAGTTCATGGTAGGCCTGCAGGTCTTTATTCAGCAGTCGTCTATAGGTTGATAAATGAGAGGGTGAGAGATTTAAACAGCGCAAGTAATCAAAATTTACTTTTCACAGGTTTGGACAGAACTCCGTCGACCAAGAGTGGGTGCTGTGAACTTCTTCACGGGTATGGGCGGATTCCTCCAAACACTCGTGTTTGGCTATGCCGGAATAAGGATACATCTAGACAGACTGGAAATATTGAAGCCACAGCTTCCGCCTGAAGCTACTAAGTTCAGAATTAAAGGTAAATTTACTTTAAATTGAAGACCGCCGTGTGGTATCCGGCTGAGTAAAATGTGTCTTACCGAGGAGTCGTAAAAAGCGACTAAGGTAAGTTGACGTCAGGCAGGCGGCCGGTCGTAAAATACGTAGCCGAATCATTTACAACATGTTTTTAATATGTTGTGCCGACTTCACTTAGAGTGGGGCAGGTGGATGATGATTACATTTAAGAGAAAAAGTTATTAAGAGATGGAAATCAAAACTCTCGTTGTGAGACCACGTTTGTCGGTCTTGAAAATAGAACAAGAGAACCCTGTATGGTTTTTTGCGTACTACGCATAGTTGCAAACTATTGGGCCTCATGTTATGTATGTCAAAAAAAAAAGATGATAGAGTAAGAAGAAAAATAAAGCCATTTTGATCTATGTATATAGGAAAAAGATCTTTATCAAATCTTTATTTATCTTACCATCGCAGTCACAACGCCTTGCGGTTTTGTGGAGTCTATCTCCTGATGATGCTTCAGTGGCGGGTCGAAACGATTGTTGAGTTTGTGATAATACAAGTGTGTAGTATTGTGGTGGCGTTAGTGGAGGTTTGTGCACGTGTTTTTACGAATCCTACATGTATTGGGTATGAAAAAACGGATAGTCGACTATACGTTTAGCATTATATATATTTTCTTTGCTTTACTTTACTTTATCGCGGATTATAGCAAAATAATTTTATTATAACTTATGTTACATGAAAGACTGATGTGCGTCCTAACTCTGCTTTCTATAACATTTAGGTTTTATATGTATAAATGGAATTTAATTTCCTCTTAAGAAGCCCACAATTTAAGTTTATCACACTAACGATCATCAGTAGCGACATATTGGTTATATTTCGTACTTATTTCGTGCGTACGGATTTTTTAAACTCTATTTGAATCACGCGCAAACTATAATTAACGTTACCATTTTTCTTTTGTCCTTTTATGTTTATACAAATCCGTTTTAACATTTGATCATTTCATGACATTGATCTCTCCCAAACACTCTTTAAGCCACATTTTAATTTCAGAATTCTTTCGAATTTAATTTTTTGTAGCATACGTATTTCGGGGAATCCGTTCCCGCCTCGTGGATGCATCTTTGAATTTGAGTCAGACTTGAGACTACGCATCCGCGGACGAGGTGCCACAAGTCTCAATTGTTTTAACGTTTCGGTTAAGTTTCAGCAAGTTGTTAAAGTTAATTAGTCTCACTGTTTTATATGTTTGTAATGTAATAGTTTTGTTCTTTAAGTCATTCATAGTATACAAAGTTCTACCTAAACTATTTCTTTTATTTCGGCATACCGAACCCCCGTAATTTTTGTCACTCACCGTAAATTGTGAAGTGATATCACCACCCTATGTGACAGGCGCCTATCGTGCTATCAGGCGTCGTTACGTGACATGTTTAAATTGTTCGTTTTAATTATTGCTATGTGCAGTAAGGGCTTGAACACAAAACTGCGATACGACGCGATGAGAATTCGCAACGCAAAGTGAGTAAAAAGTGAGAAAAACGCAAGTGTGACGTAATATCGCAGAAATACGCGATGCTAATCAGTTCGTATGTTCTTGCGATGCGTCGTGTGAGATCGCAGGTTTTTGCGATGCGACGTCGCACCGCAGTTTTGTGTACAAACCCTAAAGGTTTCTATTGATATTTCCGTAGGTATCAAGTATCTAGGCTCCAACCTGACCCTAGATATTCGTCTTCCTCAAACAACACTCACCGTCTCCTCTGTGGACGACAACTGGCCTCTCATCATGAATAACGGAAAGTACAACGTCACACTAGTGCCAGGAATGATAGGTGAGTTTTTACATCACTTTCTAAGACTTTTCCAGGTTATATCAGGGTTTTAATAAATTACAGAGATGGCAACATTGGAAACACTTTCGGGTAATTGATAGCCATGGTTAAATTAACGCGGTGCGCAACATTGTAAATACTTTAGGAACAGCTAGATACAATGACTAAAAATTTCCCGGAGTTGTTGAAACGTCGGTGTTAAAAGTGCTCGAAGTGCAAAGGGGTAAATTAATTAATCAAAACTAAATAATATTATAGTTACTTTTTAATCGTAGATCTTCGCAGAGTAATTCCTAGTTCAATAAGTTATTTTGCGTCAGTCTTATTTTAAGGTCTATAATAGAAATGCTGTCAATCTGTCTTCATTAATTAGGTGTCAAGTTGTCTCAATTACTCATTGTTATATGATCTTACTTGAACACCACAATGAGCACTTTCAATTTAGTATTCGGGAATATCTTATGAACTTTAACATAAGAATGCCTTGTAATTTAATTTATCCACTTTCCGTTTTTCTCTTATGATGTTTTTACATTACTTTTTTATTTACAGTGACGCTAAAAGGTAACGGACCGTTTACAATAAGGACTATATCTTGGAAACAGTGTAAAATACCGGCTGATATAATTGGACAGAATTATTTAAGACCGATTGGTTTATAGTATAGGAGTATATCTTGATGAACCAGAGGTGGTCAACAATTTCGGTCATTCCCTCGACATCTATCTGTACCATCTTTTATAAAGAACCGGAAGTAGCAGAATTCTATTGAGAAGACCACATTTTTTTGTAAAAGGGATATAAAGTTCAGATCCATCGTGCTACTTTAATACAACGCTAGTGTCAAGTCACATTCTAGAAATATCTACGGAGTTTAACAATGTTTTACAGTATCTATACATTTTGTAAATACGAGGCTTTTATACCTGGATAAATAAAGCTATTATTAAAGTGTAACATGTTTTAAAAAAAATATTAAAATCCATAAAAATTTGACCACACCTGTTTTCGAATGTCTCCGGAACAACTTGTTTGAAACATGTTATTACATGTTCATTTGGCTTGTTATTTTACGACCGGCCGCCTGCATGGCGTCAACTTACCTTTGTCGCCTTATACGACACCTCGGTAAGAAATGACGGTGGTCTATTCTACGTTCTTTGAATTTCTTTAATAAAGGTATTATTTTATATCATTGTTTTAAATATTAAATCTTACGTTTAATATCGATAGTAAACATGTTATAAGTAGTATGTATAAAGATAATAGTATATCATAGTACAAAATAATAGTAACAGTATAAAAATTTGTTTATGTCAAAGGTAAAGTTCGTAACGTTTTTTCGCATTTCATACATATTAATGTATGAAATGCGAAAAAACGTTACGAAGTTACGTAATCGTAACTACTAATGTTTGTTATGCCAAATTCCGAGCAACATGTGCAAAATCACAAATATTCCTCTGACGTTAATCGTGTACAATATTATATGTATGGGAATAGTATATCCATCGAGGCATTTATCTATTACTAGCAAAGTACATATTTTAAAAGCATAAGGGCAAAAGTTTTTAGTCGATCTGATAATTTTGTTCAGATTTTATATTATTAAATTTTAATTATGATATTATATTTATTATATTATTATATTATTTTTGCCGTGTGTATCAATAATGGCAGAATAGAATAGACCACCATCATTTCTTACAGAGGTGTCGTAAAAGGCGACTAAGGTAAGTTGACGTCAAGCAGGCGGCCGGGCGTAAAATACGTAGCCAAATCATATGACATGTCTGTAGCATGTTGACCCGACCCCACTTGGAGTGGGATAAGGGCAGGAGAATGTATATATTATTTTTGCCTTCAGCTCTGCGGGTCGCGGGTTCGATTTTCTCCGAGGGCCAACATTTTCTATAAATAATTTGTTGGTTTTTCGTGCTTATGTATATATTTGTATTTAAGTATGTATTTAAAATTATATATGTATATATTTTTACCAGTTGTCTGCCACCCATAACACAAGTATTAAGTTACTTTGGGGACGGACGACCGTGTGTAAATGTCCCATATATTTATTTTTTTTAACCTCGCCCAACATATTCCTAAGGATAGATAGCGTTGAGCTATGAAGCTGTACCGTTGCTTTATTATAATGTTCATCAAAGAACATGCTTCGGTTGTCCAGAGAAGAAAATAAAATAAATAAAAACACATCTTCCTCTTGAACCAAAGAAAATGTTTCGTCATTCAACTTGATAACCTCCTACCAATTAAGCAATTATTTATTTCGCTATCTTAACAGAACATTGGCGGTTCTTTGAAAGAATTTAGATAAGAAATATACTTATGCCGAATAGCTTATCAGAATCTTATTTGAAAAGGTCGTATCAAGATCACATGTAACCAACTGCATAAAATTAACAACACGAATGATAAAAGTTTCCTAAAAAACAAAGGAAAATTAAAGAACAGAAAATTTGTAGATCCAAGATTAATAATTAATAAGTAGAAGAAGTAGATATTAATTCCCATAATGGTATGAGAAACGCACAGGGGCGAGCTTTTAGATTTGAACGACATACATACGTACACCTGCAAATTTTCTTCGATTAAAGCGAACACAATGGAAAAGCGCGCACATATATTAAAAGACTAATCTCTACATCACTTTCTGTTAACACCTTTGAAACCAGAATATTCAATATATACGTATAAGTAGGAGGATTGATAACCGACTTAATTCAAAATACGTAAAAGGACATATACAATTTGTGGTAACTTCATTAGTAATATGGGAATTTTACAATCTCCACTTTAGTTTTGGGATATTAATCTTAATGTTATTAATTTGTTCACAAATTTTCTGTCATATTTTGGTAAACTTTACTCGTGATTTTTTATGATATGATCATAGTATAAACTTTTTTTAGGAAAAAAAAATTAGACTAGGGAGTATATTTATTTATCTAAACTTTTTCGAGTGACGCAGTTTGCACTAATTGTACAGATAACCTCAAAAATGTTGCAGTGCTTAAAAAATCATATGACGTGAAAAACCCTCAAAGAGATCTTTTTCAACAGCGGACATTCATCACTTGTAGAACCACGAGTACCTATGTACAGAAAATAATAAAACTACGCAGTTAATACACCATTAATTTAATAAATTTAATTATGACCGTAAGAAATTAGCTAATTTTAAAAATTCATAAAAATACATCATACATCGTATTTTACAGACGTATCATTGTGAAAAAAGTTGTTTAACTTAAAATATTCTTTTAAAAATATACTCTTTATTAATATACCTTTATCAGGAATATGAATTTTTGCCTAATTATCCTTTTGAGTTGCTGCTATTTATATGTTAAAAAAATTTTGACAAAGGAATGAAGGTAAACCATTTAACCAGTCCTAACGATACACAGTATATTCTCCAATTACCAAACGTCACTAACGAAGCCTTACCCACAGATAAATCTTAATAAAACTCCTATTAAAAAAGAGTTCCCTTGGGGAGCCTTTACAGATTGTCTATTCTTTAAAACGCACTGTCTATGGCAGCATTAATTGACCAATGATTAAGACAAACGAAAAAGGTAAATGTTTTCGAAAAAACGAGACATTTTGAACCTTCCATCTATATTTTTTGTCCAACGCCATTTGATTTAAGATGCATACGTGAAGTGGCTTTCTAGAAGCGCTAAATATTAAGCTTTTCATTAAGTCTACTAGCGTCCTATCATCAATTCGTAAGACGCAACATACGCCCAGAAACAGTAATTATCCAAAAAAAACCTATGTTTCGTGACCATAACTATTTATAAGGTGTCCAGTGTCCAGAATTGTGAAGTGAAGGTTGTCCCTTTTCTGCGACAAATAGGTATGGCGCAATACGCAATGTTAGAAGGTCTTGCTGTCCAGTGGAGTTGTAATATATTTTATGTATTAGTAAATAACTGCTGTGAGCTGTGATAGCCCAGCGGTGAGACCGTGCGACTCTTTCGAGGGGAACACGAGTTCAAACCCGGGCAGGCACCAATGAGTTTTCCTAATAAAACTCATGTGTCTAATTGATAATTCCAATTTAATCACACGCTCTTCGGTGAAGGAAAACATCGTGAGAAATCCTGCATATCTCTAGAGAAACCTGGAGATATGTGTAACCTACCAATCCGCATTGGAGCAGCGTGGTAGGTCTTAGCTTCAACCCTTCTCTCCAAAAACGGAGAGAGGAGGCCTATTCCCAGCATTGTAACAGGCCGCTACTTTAAATAACTAGAGCTCAAATTAAGAAAATTTTTAAATAGGTCATTTTAGTCTAACCACACGGCCATCTTACCACGGAATATGCACATACGCATTAAATGACGCAGTTATTTGTATACATATCCTTTTGAAGAATATCGCAGAAAAAAAATACTTAAAAGACAAAAACAAGTTGAAGGTCCCTGGTTATTTTTAGAACGCTATGACTTAATGCTACTAAGGTGAAAAAAGTCATAAACCCATGACCCCTTCGCTGATAACTACAGTTAAATTATATTTTAAAATGGTCACTGATTACAGATTCTTTATACTATGCCGATATTATTGTTTGATGCATATTAGTTCCTCAATTTGTAATTACAACGATACATTATACAAATGTTATCACAGAAAGCTTTGGAATATTCTCATATACTACAATTATGACTAACGACACAATTTTTTTATTCAGCTCTAATGGAAACAATTACAATATTACCATGGGCTAATTTATACACATTAAGATAAATGCTCTTCCGTGTAAATTAAGAGGATGAGCGAATTATAGAAAAATATCCTTTCTTATAATCATTTCAAGATATTTTCAAAAGGGAACGTACTCACTCGTAAATCAGAAATCATAACCAATATTATTTATATATAGTGCTTGTTTCAGTATATAAATTATAACTTTATAACCGGGGAGAAAAGGTTAAAAATAATTTTGTGTTTTTTTTTATCGTATCATATAGTTTGTCTGGATTTTTATGCTATCAACTTCGATTAATTTTTTAAACATTAAAAATTGCTAAATCTCTGATATTTTACTTATTTCAATTATTAATTTAAACTATAAACAGATTTTATACAATAAAGTAATCTATAAAAACGTCACTTAAAGATCGAATACACTGCGAAACGCATCTATTTTTTATCGTGCATAAACGAGGACAGTTGATCACGGTATTACAATTTGATTAGCTTTTATACTAATATCAAAGAGTCGCTGCCCGCGGGATAATAAATGTGGAAACAGGGAGCCCTCTATTGCGCTCTCTGTCTCATTTACGTGTCGATGGTTAAGTTATGAAAAGTCAAATCAAAGCTAGTTATCGATAAGACGCACTGCACGCGCCCGTCCTAGCGCACTAATGATTTATGACAACGCGGGCAGCTAGTGTTTAAAAGTAGTATAGTGTTACATTGTCTAGCGTTACATTACGTAATTCATATGCTATTTATTACACTAAGTGATATGCCAAGCATGAAAAAATCAACCGTGTTATAAACATTATAATGCCCAACTGACTTAATTCGTATAACACTCAAGGAGTATCAAAAACCATAAATCTATATTTTAAAGCCAATATATTCTACTTAAATTAAGTCTAATTTATTATATGGTTAAAATATTTTAGCGAGTATAATTATTATCTATAAATAATGGTCACTGATCAAAGAAAAGAAGCCCGCAATTGATCATAGGTTAACGCACTTGTCTGCGTTGCCTTTATAAAGCAGTATCACACAAGTTGAGCTGTGATAGTCCAGCGGTGAGACCGTGTGACTGTTTCGAGATGTTCACGGTTTCGAACCCCTGGCAGAAACCAATGAGTTTTTCTGTTAAAACTTATGTGTCTAATTTATAATTGCAGTTTATCACACGCTTTTCGGTGAAGGAAAACATTGTGAGGTAACCTGAATATCCCTAGAGAATTCTAGGAATATGTGTAACCTACCAATCCACATTGGAGCAACGTGGTTCGCCTTAGCTCCAACCCTTCTCTACAGAAACGGAGAGAGGAGGCCCTAAGCCCAGCAGTGGGATCGTAACGGGCAGTTACTTTTTTTTTTACTTTTACCACAAGTTATTTATGACGTCATTCATTTCTAATATTTTTCAATCGGTACTATAATCAAATTTCGTAATTTGTTTGCGAAGTATTATCTTAATTAGGGGTTATCAAATACACAAAATATTTAGTGCTGGATGGAACTTTAAGCAGAAAAATAATCAGCGAGAGATCAGTGTCCATGACATATTAAAATCATACATTTCGGCGTAATGAGCGCTCGAATTATAACAAAAAAAAAGTATTTTATTACATTCGTCGAATTGAGATATATTATTTAAAAAAAAGTAACAACATAATGACTAACAATTATTAATTTATCATGTTATATTTAAATAGTAGCAGTAACTTACCGACCAATAAAATATATGAAAGACGTCTAGGCAGTTGACGAATTAAAGTCTCTAATATCAGCCCCAAAGACAAATCATCATTTTTTCATATTACTATCGGTCATTTGTACATATATTTGGAAGACAATTCATAATCTCTTAGACGATTAATAATATATGTTAAAACTCAATAATAATATTAATCATTAGGTAAGTAAGTATTGCTAATTTCTACATACCAGTAGATTACGTATTTATGGAATTTGAAAGGTTTAAACATTTTTTTTGCGTAGATATCGAATAAGAATATCATCAGCATGATTTAATGATGAAATGAGTCGATGGAGCAAACTACGCTTTGAGTTTCTCTACGAATTCGTTTCAAATAAGAAATGAGGAGTCCGTAGAACAACCAAAGTTACCGACACAGTTCAGCGTGTTGCGAAGCTGAAGTGGCGATGGACGGGGCACATGGTGCGGAGAACCGATGGACGTTGGGGTCTTAAGGTAGAAAGGGTGACACCGGCAAACCCAGAATCGGGAAAGCTCCAACCAGGTGGAGTGATAACCTCAAAAAAGTCGTGGGGGCCGTTGGACCCAAGCGGCACAAAATCGTGTGGTGTGGCCGTGACCTATGTCCAGCAGTGGATGTCCATTGTTTGGAGGAGAGATTTAACGAGGTTAAATGGATAACTGAAGACTCTACTGTTGATTAAACCCATTATAATAAAATATGGTGACTATAATAAAAAAGGAAAAAATAAACTAAACAGTTTTTAAGATTCAGATTTTCCCTAGCCCTTTTTTTTCACTTAAATTCTATCCCATGCGATCTATATATAAAGTATAAATGGGATTTCTTTATTGTCAAGAATTTACACATTTTATATTTCATTAAAGCAGAGAACACACACCAACCATCTCTGATATCTGATTTTTTTTAATACATATAGTATTTAAAAATTTAAATACTGCGAATTACTACAATTTTATAATAGTTAGAAGATCAGGTTACCATTTATACATTTATATGAAACCGGATCTAAAATATCAATTGCATTCTTCATCTCAGTCACTTAAAGAATTGGTATGTGCAGATTGGTTTCATTATTTTGATGGCATAATAGTGCGTGCGGTCCGTTGCAGTGTAAATTGGCTTTAACTTCTCACAACGATGACAAGTTCGTTGCTTTTAATTTTATTTTAATGACTTATTTTTCTGACTTATCCAGAATACCTTGTTTATTTCGATAAACGAAGCTTTACTGTTAATGAAGTTACTGGCCACCACGGGGATCACAATAACAAAAAAAACCGGTCTGATATTTGCGTGGAGTATTGAATCGAACCAAAGATAATAATCGATTGCTTGAGGTGCGAGTAACCTATTTGATAAGAAACTAAAAGAAATATCTTTTATTGTTATATTATTTTTGCGTAAGTTTACAAACGATTTGAGCGATTGCGTAGAATGTTATTGACAAAAAGTTGTTTGTTTTATTTCATAGAATTAGGCGTTACTTTGCGGTGATCCATAATACAAAAGTAATAATAAAATTATTTTGCTATAATCCGCGTTACAGTAAATAGAAAATATATATAGTGGACTATCCGTATTTTCATACCCGATACGTGCAGGATTCGTAAAAACACATGCACAAACCTCCACCACTTCCACCACAATACACAAGCACTACACACGTTCATTATCACAAACTCAACAATCGTTTCGCCCCGCAACCGTAGCCATCATCAGGAGATAGACTCCACGACAAAATCGCAAAGCTTTGCGATTTTGTCTTATTGAAATTTGTGTGACCTTATAAGGTCAATAAATCTTCAGCGACCAAATTTCCAATGCACAGATCGTCATTAGCAAAACGATTTATTAAATGAAATGGGATTACGGATTCACATGATTTCCCGGTCGCAACCCGCTTGAATGAATTTGATAAATATGCCAAGTTTTGTATAACCTTCTAATTAACATCTGTAATATAAAAAGCCTTTGATATCATGCATGATTTTCGTTTCTACTTGTTGCGGCTACAAATACACAAATTGTATCTAAAATGGCTGCCAAACTGATTTTTGTATGGTTTTTTTTCAAACATCGTTAGACATAGGGGACCTGTAAATTATAGCCCTGCCATCCGGCCCGGGGCAATGGCCCAGACTTCGTTGGAAATTTAATACCGGTCTGATCACAAAAACATACGTACAAAATAGTTTACTTGACTCTTAATCTAATAAAACATTTCTGTGAAGAGTTTATCGCTCATGAGCTGCAATAATGGTACATCTCAAAAAACAATGTTTTGGTAAGTCCAAATCCAATCCGTGGATACAGGAATAAGAATAGATGTAAATGCTAAAATAAACATTCTTTTCAGCAGTTCGGGAGAACTCATAATACTAGGCTATTTGTTTAAGCAAACTAAAGCATTCTATATGCATTTCTTTCAAGATATGATTTGTCGAGTTTGCCAATATTGCAGCCCATGAGTGATGTTTATATATTCAAATATTTTGGTGAGGTCATCGGGCAGCGAAAGTAGGGTTTTTTGGTCAATACGCCACTCTTCATTTTTTATATCAAAAATGTGAGTCTTTTTTATTGTTTTACTTATTTGTGCTACAAATATTTTTTTTGGATACTTATTTAAAATAGAGTTATCAACAGATAACGTCCCAAATGAATCATTAGTTGGCAATTGGCAAAAAAACATTATGTTTTACATCGATCATTGCAAACTATTTGCTATCGCTATTACATATTTGCAACTCTATATGTTATTTCGGGAACTTCGTTCTATAGGTCTTATTTCCGAATTGATCCAACAGCGATACTACCCAAGCACACCTCTTTAGTTTATCCAGTATGAGACTATAACATTTTTCTTCATCTTCTATGTCAACTAACGGACATCCATTGCTGGACATAGATCTCTTCATTGGATTTTCACACTAAACGATCGTGTGTCGCTTGAATCCAGCGGCCCCCTGCGACCTTATTGAGGTCGTCAGTCCATCTCGTAGGGGGTCTATCAACACTGCGTCTTCCGGTGCGGGGTCCCCATACTAACACCCAACGCCCATCGATTCTCTCCACTATGAGCCCCGCCCATCACCACATCAGCTTGGCGAAGCTCTAAGTTACATCGGTGACTAGCTCTTCTACGGATCTCCTCATTTGTGATTTTTTCACTCCATCGCCGGCTGAGCCAATCTGAGTTTCTTTTTGAGAACTTTCTTATAAAAACCAAAGGTCAGTGGCTAAATTTATTACGAGTAGATTGTCAGAACACGCATTCTAAGACTATTATCTTGGTTTTGCGTATTTATACAGAAAACTAAGAACCTCTAACGGCATACGAGTATGAAATTAATATGGTTAAAGAAGTCCTTAACACACTAAAATATACAGTATAAAAAATACAAAATGAGTGTTTGCATCGATCAATTAAATCGGTTATCTCGTACACTGCACACAATGAAAGTTTCCCACATTTAATATGCCTTATCAATCATGCACAATGCCTTTAATCTCCGAGACAAGGAGGTTGCTTTGAAAACTCGCTGTTTAGGGTTAAGGTCGATTTATTGTGCTGTTAATTGTTATAGTGAGTAAATAAAGAGTATCTTACGTCTGTTCTTCACTATCGGCGATAATCGTTGACTCTGCGATCGTCAATAACAATTATACATACGATCATATCTATCACCTGGCGATTCCCTTTGATGCGTGGCCGATAATTGACTGAAAATTCTCGGGTAGGCAATCATAGACAATGATTGGTGAGTACAGCTGATTTATGCCCTTTACGCGATCGTGATCACACTTAATCATTTCTAATCGCCGATTATGACGAGACGCCATTATGTTTCAGTCCACTGCTTTTGTAGTTATAACAAGATGGCCTAATTATTACCGGCGATTGTTACGTAATTACTACTCTTTTGTAATCAAACGTAACCTTTTACAAAAGTGTAAGGACTCTAAAAGCCTCATGCATTACTCGTAATCGGCAAGAAAAATGTGTAAAATATAGAAAGCACAAAGCTTTTTAAGTTTAAAAACTTAAAAAGCTTGCTTTCGAACTAAAACGTGAAAAATGAGGAAGAATATTGGTATTATTAAAAAAAAGGAATTATGTCCGAAACACATATAAAAACATATATAGAAAGCTAAAACAAATATAGAAATGGCTACCTAATTTTCGGGACTATACAACCAAGGCCACTTCGACTCAGACGTTGATGGATCATCGAGTGCCCTTAGTCCTAAAATATGAAGCAAAACGTGTTAATATTTGGTATTCTTTTTAAAAAATCCCAAGGTGGGCGATGTAAATTTGCCACTAAAAATAATAGGTTCAAACTGAAAAAATGATGAATGAATGAATGAATTATACTTTTATTGTACACCACACATATAAAAAAGAAAATAATACAAAATTTTAAAATCAATCTGCTTTTATCTCTTATCTATCTTATCTCATATCTATTCTATCTTATCGCTACATAGCGATCTCTTCCACACAACCAGGCCGGGGAAAGGACATAGCTATGGGTAATAGGTACGTGGTGCGTATCGTAGAAAATTGATCGTAATTCGTAGTACTACAAAAATGTTTGATGTGCGATGTTTGAGATTCAAACGAAAAATTGAAAAATAATGTGTTAAGGTTTTAAAAAAATTTGGCACTTTGCATATGCTTATTATACGCCATATTCTTATAACCGGCACAGATTTTTAAAGCACCCTTGAACTAATTAAGAGCATATCAGTTTGTTACGTATTTTGGATATAAACAATCTGCGATAATCTCTCTTGACTGTTTATGTGCACCATTATTTTAGAAAGGCATTGTATTGAATTGCAACGCGTCCATCTTGTAAGGACGTCAATTTATTCTATGCGTACAGCACGATGATAAAATTTGCCAGCAGGAATCAAATTAAACAGTTCTTTTATAAACTCCGATGCGGTAGAAAACGTATCATTAAGATAAATTTCTTCGCTTCACCAAAAGAATCCTGCAGTTTTCAGATCACCTGGTCGTTGACAATTCTAGCACCTCTGATGGATATGTGATCAAATGACTCAAGTTGATACTAAGGAGCTCAGGAAAACATAAAATAGACCCAAGTCAGATATGAGAACACGTGGCAACACTTGTCATATGTACCGCTTATCTATGGGCCGTCATTTAGTACTGTCTCTCTCTATTTTCTAGAGACTATCTTCGTCTTTCTTTCCACGTGGCTACCTTCTAAATAAACTATACGAGTATTTTTGATATCGCTATGGCTATTTCATTTCCTTATTATATATTTAATACACAAAGTCCTTCTTTACTTTTATATGTATGTTGGCGATAAACTCAAAGAACTGAACAGTTTTTCCATGCAGTTATCATCAATAAGCAGATGTATTTATTAGGAAGGTTAGGTTAGGTTTAAAATTTGTTAAAAACTTGTGACAATTCGTTGAAGTCATGTATGAAAATGTTAGAAAATCTCAAGTAAAAAATAATGCTGCTTTGCTGTAGAGTCAAATATCAATAATTAATATACAATCACTTTCAATTTGCACATGCGGTATGTAAAAGAGTAGGTAAGTTATTGCATCAATGGCCCGATAAAATATTCTGACGAATTTGCATAAATCAAGCAAGCTAGATTATGAACTACATATTGCACAACACGTTTTTAATAATATTACCATCAATTCGCGCGACTTCGATCGCCGCTTAATATAACCCTTTACGTATTACAAAAGTAATAATAAAATTATTTTGCTACAATCCGCGTTACAGTAAATAGAAAATATATATAGAAAATATATATAGTGCTAAATGTATAGAGGACTATCCCTTTTTTCATACCCGTTACATGCAGGATTCGTAAAAACACATGCACAAACATCCACCACTGCCACCACAATACACAAGCACTACACACGTTTACTAACACAAACTCAATAATCGTTTCGCCCCGCAACCGAAGTATCATCAGGAGATAGACTCCACGACAAAATCGCAAAGTCGCGAAACGATTATTGAGTTTTGTATTGGGAACATTGCGTTCCGTTGCGCATAATAAAAACGTAAAAAAACGTGGCGGGTCTTAACTTTATAAAGTGTAATATTAATTAATATACAGACAAAACAAAAATACAACAATGAGCTATTCTTTTACATAATTCAATGCTAAATCGTAATTAATATGCATGTAGCTCGAATTACGTTGATTAAGTACCACCGCAAACTTGAACCGCAACGTGGCGAAGTAAAAAATACGCATACTATAATCAATAGTAATATTATAAATGCCCAAGTCTGTCTGCCGGTCTGTCCGGTACAAGCCGTCAGCATAGTGCATAAAAAATACCGCTTTTTCTTTCGGGAACATGAAAATAGTATATTCACATACAGATTCGAAGATATTGCAACACGTAAGTTGAAGCGGACGAAGTCGCGGATCTAACTTGTATAAAATATATGCAGGAAATATTCAAATGTCGTTTAGGTTGTTTCGTGAACACAGAAAAAAAAATTCGCAAGTGAATATTGTTTTAAACATTGACACCATGTGGCTATTAGATGCTCGGTCGTCTAGGACGTATTTGGGAATGATATCTGATATGCTTAGGCATAAACAGTAGAGTCATTAGGGACCGGAGTCATCTTTAATTTTTCTAATGTAGTGAGACCCATAGCTTGGAAGAGAGAAAAAACACTAGTCTTTTTAATAGTACATAGCGTGATGTCATACATGGCATTGAAATAAGAATTACAATTAACTCAATTAAGCCTAATTTTAAATTCAGTCTCTTTTATACTCAGCGTGCGATTATCTTCACGCTATAAAACGTAAGATGAGAGATTTTCTTCAAAGGCTTTTTAAAATTCCGATCATTAGCAATCAGTGCACAACAGACTTCTACTAAAACGAAATTAAACTTTAATTAATTAAAATTTAATTGGATAGGTTTCGTTATTGAAATTAAAAATAACTCGTTATGTTTCATGGCATTGAGATTACTACGTAATTAGAAAAAAAATGCGAACCTAGGTTTTACTAGATATTATTAATTTGTTAAGTTTTTAATTACGTTTGATTTTGACAATATGTTGTTAGCTAAAGGTTTACGTAACTACACGTTAGCCTAAGCCAGTGATTCCCAAAGTGGTCTATATCGATCCCTAGGGGTTTATGACAACCTGCAAGGGGTCTAAGTTAGCGAAAAAAAATTTGGGGGTCCATGAAATGAAAATGGGGGTCCACGATAGTGGATCTCAACACATACACTAATAGTACCTACTTACTTACATCATACTATCTTATAATATCAAAACATATACATTATTTATAAAAGTACCTATGAAGTAAAAAATTTAATATATATGTTTATAAAATTGTGTAAGTTGTAGGATGTTGGTATTCGCTTTGTGGTCGCCATACATTTTGAACTTGTAAAAACCTGAGAGTCACAGTCTCAGAGCTTCGCTACCTTACACAAAATTTTATTTTGAGTAGTTTTAATTTAAATTCAATTAATAAATGTATAAATTAACACGCGTTTTTACTTTAAATTTTTAACACTGAACTTCACTACAGCTAAAAATTTACAGGAAATTAATTTCAGGTAAGTAGGGGGTCTACCCGACACAGAGAACATGGCAAGGGGTCTACGACACAAAAAGTTTGGGGAACTCTGGCCTAAGCAATGGTTCGGCTCATTGGGGATGACTTAAGTTGAAGTTGCCCTAAGTTGCGCTTCCGTAAAAACCGTTAACTGAAAAAAACCTCAGGAATGATCACAGTTAATATGCTTAAGCATCAATAATATATCTCAATAGATTAATACGTTTGCGAGCGTATTTGTTTGTCTATGGCACACGCACACATTGATTTTTCTATATTTGTAAAATAATACCACAGAAAAAGTATATCAAATCAAATCAACTTGTAAACAAGTGCTTTTGAATCGTCAACTTTACTGCTGGTTCGGAAAGCTGTTCCTGCCGAGAAGACCCAGCAAGAAACTCGGCGGTTGCTCTTTTTAAAATATAAATCTTAGAACTAGTTACATTTATATATTACTGTCTTGTACAGGGTAGAAGTGCACCTATATCCACACATCCTTATCATCTAAGTAATCTTCAACAGTATAGTAGTATGATACTTTCTGTATCAGCCTCTTTTTAACAGTGTTTTTAAACTGCTGTAATGGCATGGCCAAAATTGATTTCGGAATTTTATTATAGAATCTTATACCCAAACCCACAAACGATTTACGTACTTTTGCTAGGCGCAAAGCAGGAGTCGCAATCTTATGTCGGTTCCTACTTTGTCTATTATATACATCACCTATCGTTTTATAATTCTTTATATTTTTATGTACAAAAATTACGTTATTTAAAATATACTGTGAAGCAAATGTTAGAATACCTGTTTCCTTAAACTTCTCTCGCAGGGAATCACGCGGACTTAAATTGTAGATGCCACGTATGGCTCTTTTTTTAAGTAATACTATACTATAAGTTATACTATACTATAAGTAATACTATAAGTTTTTATAGTATACCATTATACAACGCAAATGGTTAATTAGCACAGCATTTTTTGCATTGAATTAAGTTTTACGAAAAATATAATATGGGAGGCATTAAATAACTATAGAGTTCATTAAATAAAATTGATAATAAAAAATCTCATGTTTACCGTTTCATAAAATAACGTTTGATTTTTAAATTTTGTTGTGCCAATGCGCAGTGCTTCCTTTTTTTATATTTCAGGATATTGATAATATGGTGTTAGCTAAAGGTTTACATAACTACACGTTAGTCTAAACAATGGTCGAGCCTCATAGGGGACGATTTAAGTTGAAGTTGCCCTAAGCTAACTGCGCTTCCGTAAAAGCCGTTAACAGAAAAAAAAACCTCAGGAATGATCACAGTTAATATGCTTAAGCATCAATAATATATCTCAATAGATTAATACGTTTGTGAGCGTATTTGTTTGTCTATGGCACACGCACACATTGATTTTTTTATTTGTAAAAAAATACCACAGAAAAAGTATAAGTTTTTATAGTATACCATTATATAACGCAAATGGTTAATTAGCACAGCATTTTTTTGCATTGAATTAAGTTTTACGAATAATATAATATGGGAGGCATTAAATAACTATAGAGTTCATTAAATAAAATTGATAATAAAAGAAATCTCATGTTTATTATATTATTTTTATATATTATTTTTAAATGGGTAACATAGACTATGTACAACTTTTTATTCTCTTTTGTTCAATCCAAAACTACGAACTCCTTATTACACTTTTACTTGCACATTATTTACTTTTTTTACAGGAAGTTGTACTACTTGATTGAAATATTTTATCTAATAATAAAATATGCATGAAATCGACTCATCATATCATAGTATATCAATATACATTGTTGTACTTATAATTTATTATAATGATTAGTCTTAAATTTATTTAGCACTTAATATTGTCTATGCTCGCTTCTTCATAAGTTAGTATACGAATATAGAATACTTACTATCTCAGTAATCATTTGGTATAAAATATTCAACTATTTTCTATTGGTTTTGCATATATTTAAATAAAAACATTAAGAATTCAACACAATCGCTAACTATTTCATAACAATTCAACAATATTATAATAATAATATAGTCTGATAGTAAAAATATATTCGATAAAATCGATGAGTTTTTTTTCAGTAAAAACTTTAATGGAAGACAATAATATTTACGGTACAGAATAAACTGTACAACTTAAAAATATATATAATAAAAACTACTACAATTTGTATACCCATATGCAAATATTACCTAACTAACAACATCCAAACTAATATCTAGGCTATTTACATATAACACGTAATATTATTTGTACAAAATATTCGAAACTTCTAAACGAGTTACATTGCACTACGGTGTAGCGGGTATTTACCCAAGATCAAAGCCAACAATATTATCTAGGTCATAATTAAATATCTTATAATCGTACTTATACAGTTTATATAGTCTCCTAATAAGCGGTAGGTCTAGTTGCGAGTAATACTTGCGCAGTTTCTCAGATGTGCCGGAAGTGTGCGAGAGACGCGGGAATTGGATGCTGGATGCGTTTATCGTGTGAAGAGCGAGGAGGGAATCGTCCACTAATGTTTCGTATTTACCTGTAAACAATCAGACCTTGAGCTGTCGAATGCCGTGAGATTCTTAAGAGGGAATCACTTATTCAAACTCCTAAAACTTACTCGTATCGATATTTGTTATTTTAAGATGGTTTTCGGTATGCCGTGTAGTATCTGGATGAGTAGAATAGAAAAACCTCATTCCTTACCGAGGTGTCGTAAGAGGCGACTAAGGTATGTCGACCCGTCGTGTGGTAACCGGCTGAGCAGAATGACCACCCTCTTTCTTACCGAGGGGTCGTAAAATACGACTAAGGTAAGTTGACGTCAGGCAGGCGGCCGGTCGTAAAATACGTAGCCGAATCATGTAACAACATGTTTGTAACATATTGTACCGATCCCACTTGGGGTGGGATATGGGCAGGAGGATGATGATTAGCTGATGGTTTTCGATGAAGTATGACATAATGAGGAAACCTACATACAACAGGAGAAATGAAAACAATCTCTAAATTAAAATAAGCTCTTCCAAACACTTTTGAATCATCAAGGATCATTAATGAAGCTACAACTGGTTCGGAATGTTGCTCCTAACGAAAGAACCAGTAAGAACTCGACAGTCAATCTTTTAAGCATTTGTAAAACATTATAAAACCGCAGTGTAAATCATTCTGTCCAGTCTAAGCTCAAACCCTTCTCTCCGTGTTTCCATCAAACACTTCTAACCAGTACGAGATCCACGCTTAAAATTTATTTGTGCGTGCGATAATTTTATCTTTTTTTTTATACAGGAATAATACTCTTATGGGTACCGCCGCCCGACAGGGACAGACGGCGGTTATGTCGGACTCGCACCGACTAAAACGACCTGTGTGCTCCACCACGTATAACAAGGTCAGGGTATCGTTGTACACATTGCCCCTATCCCCGCCGACTGATACCAGGGAACTCCTCCTCTGGGTAGGGGCCCTTTGAAAGAGAAGTCCCCCTCCGCTAACCGGTGCATCGGGAGCACCAGATGCACCGACCGCCTCGGGGACCTGTAAGCCAGGCGTCCGATATACCCCGTTCGGAACACCCGAAGGTCCCCTGACAGGGCGGCAAAAGATGGGCTTAGGCAAGTCGCTACCACCTGGCAGCAGATTGGATCCAGAACAAAAGTTCCCTGAACCGCTCCGCCGCCTCCCTCCGCAGAGCAGAAGGAGGCCATCGTGCCCGCGATCGCTCCCTGCCCACTGATGTTAAATAATATGATAATAATTTTATCTTGCGATAACTATATTAAGATTCTCATTTAAATTACGTTAGCATGAAATGTACAAGGTTACTTAAGTTTTTCGGACGCGGCGGAGAAATGTTCTATAATATGTAGCGAAACAATTATGTTGCATTGGAAGATGCAACAGATTAAACGAAATGTAAACTATTATATTATACGACACAATAATTTTAGAACAAACCAGCTATAACATATGGACCAATCTTTAAAAAAACTTAGGTAGTGTAAACAGAACAGCTCAAAAAGTTTGATAACTTTTTGAGTTTAAAAAAATTTAAAGTTCTTTTTTTTGGCACCATTATATACACGATCATTCGCCCCCAATATAGTAACTTTATACTTGTGTTATAGTTAACAGACAACTGGTAAATATAGTTCATTTTCAATGCATAAATATATCCAGAATCGAAAAATCAATAAATTTTGGCCTTCGACGGTAATCGAACTCGCGACCCGCGGAGCTGAAAGGATCACTTGCCACCTGCGCACACTGACCAGTATTTACACTAAACGCGTAAACAGAATTAAATCTAGGAATCTAGGCGATGTAGAGAGTTGGCGGACAAATCAAGTACGTATCTAGGTTTAAACTGTAGTCATACCGGTAGTACTTGCTAAGTATTCTGCAAAGGTTGAAGTGTAATCCTAGTGACCCAATGGTCACGTTATACAAGTTGCGGTGTTGTTAATTACTAAATGTATCTGACCTAAGGTACATTCGGTATTTTTAACCTTTTCGACAGTCTTTAGCCAAATATTTGAGGTACTCAGCTACTAAATGATTTTGTTATTCCATCTTTTCATTAATAGTGATCGGCATCATAAGGAATATCCCCAAAATCTTGAACAATCGTATTGAGTGCATAGTTAAGTGAAATATTCAACCAGCACCTTTAATATTCGTAACACGGGTTATTTAATATTGAGACACATTAATTGAGTAAAAACGTTGCAACCACTAACTTTAAGCTATTCTTTAGTAAGCTTAGCTTTTACTTAGCTCAGGTTTTTTAGTAAATTGCAAATTTACTTATTACGTACTTTAAGGTAAAGGAAATATCGTGAGGAATTATAAGCACAGATATGTAGAGAATTCCTCATGATATTTCCTAAGGGTCTGGGATAAGTGTAAACTGCCACTCCGCATAAGACCACCGTGGTACATAATATCAAAATTCCTCTATAAAACTCTAAAACGATGCACACAATTGTTCGTTAGAATTTTAGAACACCATTTTCTAATAATCGTCGCCATATATAAATTCTAGCAAACAAATAAACAAACGTAAATCTTCAGAAATTAGTAATTAGAAAAATATTTGGATATAACCGTGATATAACTTGCCTCAAATCATCAACCACTTTGTATTTCCGTTGGAACAACGTAACGGCCATGACCCAAAAAAAATTTAGAGATATAATCTGTGACTTTACTTCCACGAAATAATTATGAAGTCTTCCAAAATATTATCCGTCTCGATTAAACTTGTTTACTTAAAACGGCCTTTGTTGATGATGAATCGACATTAATTATAGCATGTGATTTATCCACGCTAATATTATAAACTAGTATGAAGCTAACGTTATAATGCCTTAACATCGTGGCTGTGAGAGTTAAAACAAAGGGATCGAGAGTTTGAACCCCTTATTGAATGTCGGAATAAATATTATGGGTCGACGCCGCCCAACGGGGTCGAGCACTGGGTATGGTTGTAACCGATTAAAAATTTGACAGAGTTTTCCACCACGCTACTGGTGGGGAGGAAAGGGTTACTTTATGAATATTGCCCATCATCACCGCCAACAGCAACAGTACCTCTATACCTTGGAGAGCGCCACCTCCAGGCCTCTCTCATATCAAATCGAATCAAAATAATCTTTATTCAAGTAGGCTTTTTACAAGCACTTTTAAATCGTCAAGGATCAATTAGATTTAATAAGCTACACTGGTTCGGAATGTTGCTCTTACCGGGAAGAACCAGCAAGAAACTCGGCGGTCAATCTTTTAAACATTTAAACATCCTTCCCTACAATATTCCCGAAACGTTTGTATACTGCTGGTTTGTATCTATACATTATCGTCGATTTTATCTAACAGTATAAAAAATTGATCCTTTATTGTATATTTTTATGCCGTGTGGTATCCGGCTGAGTAGAATAGATCACCCTCATTCCTTACCCAGGTGTCGTAAAAGGCGACTGAGGTAAGTCGACCCACCGTGTGGTATTCGGCTGATAAGAATAGACCATCCTCATTTCTTACTGAGGTGTCGTAAAAGGCGATTAAGGTAAGTTGAACCACCGTGTTGTATCCGGTTGAGTAGAATAGACCACCCTCATTCTTACCGAGTGTTCTTAGTAAGACTAAGATAAGTTGACGTCAGGCAGGCGACCGGTCGTAAAATACATAGCCGAATCATGTGACAACATGCTTTAACCTGTGCCGATCCCACTTAAGGTGGGATAAGGGCTGGAGGATGATAACTTTATTGTTTATTTTTAGAAGCATGAAATGCGGTGAACTATATATTGTTAACATATAGGTACGGTTTTAAATATATCAAAATTATTAAGCGCTACTAAATTAGCACGAAGGTTGCGTTCATGTTATTTAAAAAAAGTAATTACTATACAATTGTGATTAGCGTAGATATTACAAATGTTATAAAAAAATAAGTGAATAAAATTGTGATTAGACAAAGTAGCTTTAATCTTCTAGGAAAAAGATAATTATTATAAAATTGTAATTTCGGTAGCGGCCATTTTATAAAATAGCGCCATTATAAAATCGTGATTAGATTGGCGTACATCTTTTAAAAAAGCTGACTTTAGCTAAAAATCTCGATGACACGATGAGAAAAGATATGCTTACATAATTTTTTTGCCTCAAGGTTGTCTGTATAATACTACTTCGACTCCGGTGTTAATGAAGAGGGCAAGGTTGATTCGTGTTACCAATATATTACATTTGCAAAGACTTTTTTTATACCTACTGTTTTATTTTTACAGTTTATTATGTGTATAATAGATCGGGTAATATTTATAAATTCCTATTTAAAAAAACTTTATTTACAGTCATTGAATTTGCTTTTTACTTCATTCGCGTTAATATTAGTGCTAAAATATCATGTATTTATCATATCCCCGAAGGAAAATAAGGTATTTTTTATCCTATATTTTGTCTCGATATATAACTTTCAATTGCATCAAAATTCATCAATGTGTGTGTGTGTGTGTGTGTGTGTGTATGTGTATGTGTGTGTGTGTGCGTGCGTACGTGTGTGTGTGTGTGCGCGCGTGTATTTGAGTGTCTGATTAATTAATTGATTTGATGCTCAAATAGTCATTTGCCCACAGATCTGAACGAACTTTCACATACCGGTAATTGTAACCTTAGAAGAAGAAATAGGCCAATAAATATGATAATATAAATAAATAATTTTTAAAATGAGTGTCCCCCTTTCTTGTTATTCTGAGTAACAAAACCTTTCAAAACCAGTGATAGCTTCAGTACATCTGACGTTACAAAAATCCTTGTAAAATCTTAGAAAGACGTGGAATATCTTTAAATGTAATTTTTAAAAATGTTTTGGAAAATATAATATATTGCGTGAACTATATAATTAATAGATACGCCGTTCGACCAATTTATGACTTGACATCACCAGTTAACGCTCCAAGGTAAAATTAATAAATTTTATGACTTCTTAATTTACAAATATTATCGCGTCCCTTTGTATGACGTATTTTTATATGAGCAGTTATTTGATGAATCCTTGTAACAAATAGATAAAAAATAAACCCTTTTATGTATATATGCCACTAAGTTTGGGTGAAATTATAGTTTAAAATTTTAAATTTCCGTTCACCGAATATTATAATTAATCTACATATACCAGGGCAACCTGCGGCTCTTAGGGTGCGATGCTACGGCTCTTTAGTGCTATACACAAATATGATTTATTTTATGTTCTTAATAAATTACCATTATAATCCACCATTTCTATCCCCGTGACATGCTTCGTCACTGTTCGCCAAAAGCTTATGCTAGATTTTTAAAGGGTTTAATTTAAATATAATTTTTTGAGTTCTCACAACTCAAAAGGTTGCCGACCCCTTACCTTCATCAATAAGAATGATTATAGGTTTGATATTATAAAGGCAGCTTCCATATATTATGTGACATTATCAAAACTATACATTAATTTCATATTTACACCTCTTTTAGCACAAGTTCTAAACTGCTAAGGTTGTTGAGGCAATATAATTCTACTAAACATACTATTAAAGCTAAAAATGCCGTGTGGTATCCGGCTGAGTAGAATAGACCAAGCTCATTTCCTACCGAGCTGTCGTAAAAGGCGACTAAGGTAAGTCGACCCGCCGTGTGATATACGGCTGAGTAGAATAAACCACCCTCATTTCTTACCCAGGTGTCGTAAAATACGACTAAGGTAAATTAACGTCCGACAGGGGGCCGGTCGTAAAATACCTAGTCAAATCATGTGACAACTTGTGCCAACCCCACTTAGAGTGGGATAATGACAGGAAGATGATGATTATACAATTATAGCTAAAACCGTTAAGCCATCACACAATTAAAACTTATAAGATATCAAAAAATACTCTGGAAAAAGGTGTGCAAAACTGTTAAGGATAAAGTAAGTATTTAGTAGGAATATGTGAACTCACCAACTAATGTATATTTAATAAGGCACGGATGGCAAAGTGTTGTGATCGGCTGCCAATGTTCGTTATTAACTATATCTGACAGATCCTTTGATTTGTTAGTGAGGAACAGCGCGAACTCCTTGAAAGTGACGTCATGTCCGTAATCTAGGGACTCGTTCGATGGGTTTTCTCGGAACGTCTTTATGATCCGTCGGCCAACGCGATCCTTAAAGAAACAAAATTAGTCCTGTTATTGTTTACAGGCAGCTTTAATAGCTATTCGACTGGCCCGCACAGTGGGTAGTGACCCAGCCATCAGCTCCGCGGGTCGCGGATTCGATTCCCGCCGAGGCCTAACAATTTATTGGTTTTTCGAGCCTGAATGTATATCTGTATTTAAGTATGTATTTAATATATTATAAATAAAAATTAATATAAAAATTATATATGTAACGGCTCTGCGGGTCGCGGGTTTGATTCCCGTCGAAAGCCAACATTTTCTATGAACAATTTGTTAATTTATTTATTAATTTATTTATTTATTTATTTATTTCAAGAGGTACACAAAACAGAGAACAGTCGGAGAAGTACAAGATGAAACATATGTATGTAAACTAAAGACTAGACAATAATCCAAAAAATATGTGTACACATCATGTTTAGTATAAATTTAGGGGTATAATATTCAAACGATATGAAGTTAAAATAAGAAAATAAAAATTACTATTAACATTAGGGAGAAACTATTTTTAAGCGTGCTTTAAATTTATTATAATTGTTATCAAATACGTCCAGAGAAGAATTGTTTACATCTATTTCACTGTAATAACGACACATTCGAATAATTGGATTGTTAAATGATATTTTATTGGAGAGAACAGGATGGTTGAAGGGCTTGTTGTGCGGCTTACGTGAGTTAATGCGAGTATTAAATTTAATTAGGGAAAGCAATACAGATGAATCAAGCGTTGAATGAATAATTTTATGAAGTTTGAAAAGCTGTGTTGTTTAATACTTCAAGCCTGGGTGTATATTTGTATTTAAGTATGTATTTAAACTTATATATGTAGTATATCTATCAGTTGTCCGTCACCCATAACACAAGTATTAAATTACTTACATTGGGGATGGAAGACCGTGTGTGTAAATGTTCCATATATTTATTCATTTATTTATTTATTTATAACAAAGTTAAGGCATTCAAAATTTCACGAGGGCCAACATTTTCTATAAACAATTTGTTGGTTCTTCGGGCCTGGGTGTATATTTGTAATTAAGTATGTTTTAAAAATTATATATGCAGCATATTTACCAGTTGTCCGTCACCCATAACACAAGTATTAAATTACTTACATTGGGGATGGAAGACCGTGTGTGTAAATGTCCCATATATTTATTTATTTATAGCAAAGTTAAGGCATTCAAAATTTCACGGGGGCCAACATTTTCTCAAAACAATTTGTTGGTCCTTCGAGCCTGGGTGTATATTTGTATTTAAGTATGTATTTAAAATTATATATGTAGTATATCTACCAGTTGTCCGTCACCCATAACACAAGTATTAAATTACTTACTTTGGGGACAGACGATCGTGTGTGTAAGTGTCCAATAAAATAGTAATCCGCAATAATCGATTATTTTTATTATTTATTTATTTTAATTTTAAATCAGACATCTTAGTTCATAGTGTATTATATTACTTAATGACTATAGATAGATAGATAGATAGATAAAACTTTATTGCACAAAAACATAAGACACAAAAATACATGCAAACTTAAAGTAAACTTATAGTACATATGTGCAAAGGGCGGTCTTATCACTAAATAGTGATCTAAGCCCTAATCCAAAAGATCTATGTTGTTTTTATGACTAAGTTTGTCTGTAAAATACTTATAATATAATAATATACTTTCTAAATCGGTAATCGAACCGTGATAGCCCAGCGGTGAGACCGTGCGACTCTTTCGAGGGGAACACGAGTTCAAACCCGGGCAGGCACCAATGAGTTTTTCTATTAAAACTCATGTGTCTAATTGATAATTGCAATTTATCACACGCTTTTTTGTGAAGGAAAACATCGTGAGGAAACCTGCATAACTCTAGAGAATTGTGGAGATATGTGTAACCTACCAATCCGCATTGGAGCAGCGTGTTAGGTCTTAGCTCCAACCCTTCTCTCCAGAAACGGAGAGAGGAGGCCTATTCCCAGCAGTGGGATTGTAACAGGCCGCTACTTTACTTTTTTACTTTAATCGAACTCAATCCTGAGATAATAGTAGAATATCAGTTATATCAATTTTAGTTTATGATTTTCGGAATATACACAAAATAAAATTTAGATTTCTAGACTGCTGATGTCGCATAATAAGGTCACACGAGTATTTCGTAATGTAACTATTGCATTAGCATGGGTGAATGACTTACTGTTCTCATAATTTGCTACATCATTAATAATGACACATGCACTAGAGTTCTAGTGTATATGTCATTATTAAGAACGGTATCACTGTTCAGAATATTGAATATAACTGGTGAATGATGTAATGGCAAATTTAAGGTTAAAGCTTAAAGCTTGGTTGAGAGAGACATACCAACAGTAGGTTAACAGAATTATATGTACACACATACATAAATATATAAAGCGTTGTGGTATCAGGCTGAGTAGAATCCACCCTCATTTCTTACCGAGGTGTCGTAAAAGTCGATTAAGGTAAGTTGACACACCGTGTGGTATCCGGCTGAGTAGAATAAACCACCCTCTTTCTTACCGAGGGGTCGTAAAATACGACTAAGGTAAGTTGACGTCAGGCAGGCGGCCGGTCGTAAAATACGTAGCCAAATCATGTGACAACATGTTTTTTACATGTTGTGCCGACCCCACTTAGGGTGGGATAAGGGCCATCCTCCTGCCCTTATCATGATGACATACATAAATATACACTTTGCTTTTTAAAGAGTGATCAATCATCATGATCATCTGTTTATGAAAATGGAGTTCAATTACTCAATCTTTACGCCAAAAAAGTATTTGAAGCAATACCTAGTATGTTGTGCTGATAATCATAAATAAAAATAAATACAACTATACAGATTTCAAAATAAATATGTGTAAAATACATACTTGAAAGTACTTAGCGCTCGGCAAGTCACCTTCCAACTTATTTCTGTAAGCAGATAAAAGTCTCTCAAATGGATTCCGGACAATAATCATCTTGTGGTAACTTTCCAACATTCCATCTCTCTCTTCCTTGGAGACCATACTGAGATTTCTAAACATTCCAGGTGAATGAGCAAGGCTGGCTGGTATGGAGAGAACATCTGTGTTGTTCCATTTTCCGGCTAGTATCATAAGTATTCTTTTCCAATTGGTGCATGCTACCTGAATATTTTATTCTGGTTAATATTATTTTCTTTTTTAATTTCCTATGCCTAATTAGATATTTCTATTTAAGAGCACTATGTTTAGCCACTGCGACTAAAGTCCCAGTTGTCATGGTTAACATTTTATAATATAATTATATATAAATAAAACCCTCATTAGATTTTATTTAAATGATTATAGTTAAGTTTATTAAAACTTAATGTAAATTTTAAAAAATTGGTGTAGATACTATTTTTTTTACTTTAGCATGGCAGAAAGCTAATATATTAATAGATACATTTTCTTATTCATATAATTATAAAACATAACACTAAATATAAATTCATAGAGCTACTAAACAACCTTTTTAAAAACTTTTTAATACATTTGTATATCTTTGTCTATATTATCTACATGCATCTGTTTATGGGTAATATTAAGAACAGCTTTGTTTGAATAATTATTTGATTATAATAATGGTTAAAAAAAAGGAGTTTATAGACTTTAAAGTAAGGCCTGATGTTCCAGTGGAAAATACAATCCGTAGATTAGGTATCTAATCTATAGATTAGAAAAAGATGATTTGATATATCATACTGCAGCAAAGCATAGCTAAGTTTAGCTAGTTAATAATTAGGTATATTAGCTGCAAAGTTTAAATTTGATGAATAGACAGCTAACAAATACTCCAATATCTATAGAAAGTTGAAATGTGATTTTAAAAAATTTGACTATGAAATGGATAAGGTTCACTTCCTAAACAAATGTTATCTAACACAATAGAGAAACAAATTAATGTACCTAATGAAGTTACAATAATTTACTTAACTTTTTTATCTTTTGAGAGTTTTTATGTGTATTTTAAATAACACTTAACTAAAAATCTAAATCTTCAATATCTATCAATTCTTCAGTATGAATCGGCAAGTATTAGCGTACTTAAGTCAAATTCGTCAGAAAAAAACCCTATGACGTTAGTTACTTATTAAAGCCGACAGATTTACTAGTTCACCTTGACCATCCTCACCTTCGGTACATAACAATATAGAAGTTTGTGCTCATCATCTATTAATATGTGCTCCAACAGACTTGGTGGTAAGTCGTCCAAGCCAAATTTCAGCTGAAGTCTACTACAAGTCTCTTGGACGAGTTCTTGACGCGCCAAGTTCGAGGACTGCGTTAATTCTAAAGAGTGCTCACTAGCATCTTCTTTATCATATTCTCCGCCGACACACACCAGAATGCTCACGAGTAACACAAAATTCCTGCATGAGACACGCATCTTTCGCCATTAGAATTACAATGCAAAATAAAAACTTTCCCGAATCACAAACTACTTTTTTTATTTGGGGCACGTGGAAAATATGTTTAATCTCACAGAAAATTTAAATAAACTTGTTATTATTTAATAATTAACGTTTAGTTTTATTGATGAATTTACTTTTCATTTTCGCACATTTTATTTAATTAATATTTCGCGAAAATAAAGCTGACTCGAATACACGTTCTACTTATACACAAACGCCAATGCCACTGGTTGAAGTTTACGAACTGAGCCACAAACAGTGAGGTGAGATAATAAACGAAGCAAATCGTTGTAAAAGTTTGTGACCGACTGATCGTTAAAACGAATGGACAAATAAGTTAGTGAAGTATAATTTTTATATAATTACTCTGCATAGCTAAAATCACAATTTTTTTAAGTGTCTGGTTGATTAATTTATTTATTTTACGGTGCCTAGTTTTTACGAATGATAATGTAATATTTTCTATAAGATTATAATGGCGGAAACTAGGAAATCTAACACTTAAATAATAGGTTTATTTAATTATGCACATAATATACTACTAAATTTTAATAATACGGTGAGCGTGGATTAATGAAAATAACAACGATTTTATATTTATATCATTATATTGTTACTGCACTTTATATTTATAGTTATTGATACATTAAATAATTTCATAGGCTCTTTAAGTAATCACGTTGTTAGTTTCTCCGGAATCGTACTCTGCAAAGAAAATTACAACCTTATTTAATCATGGTAAAGAGAACGAAATTCTAATAATTATGACGAAGTGCGACGATACGACGATAAATTATTTCAATAATAAAATAGATTATAAATACTCCATAGATATACTGCAGCTATTACATATAGTGTTATCTGTTTAATAAGAATAAAGATGTTTTAAAAAAAAAAGCTGTGATAGCACAGCGATGAAACCATGCGACTCTTTCGAGGGATCACGGATTCAAACTCCGGGCAGGCACTAATGAGTTTTTTTTGTTAAATCTAATTGATATTTATAATTTATCACACACATTACGGTGGAAAAAAAACAACGTGAAACCAGCATATCTTAAAAAGATTAATAAACGCCACAAAATGAAAAAAAAAATTATGACTGAGATTCGATGAAATTTTTAAAGCTTACCCTCAAATGCTGTATGTAAGACACCTGATAGTATTGACGTATCAAGGCAAAAGCTTCCTCCGCAACCGGCAGCTGGTTATATTGCCAAGCTAGAACCGCCAAACACGCCCATAAAGTTTCATCCTCTACTGTACGACAAAGCTAAAATGAATAAAAAAAAGTTGCACTAAGACGTCATAGATTACGTAATCAAAAAGTTTAAAAATACAATATTTCGAATAAATACTGTAAATTGTGTAGACTTCGGAGATTCATTGAAAATGAAAAAAATATAATATTTTAAATAATTACTGTAATCTAGGTTAATTATGTTGGTCCCTTTATCAGTTACTTTGATAGTTTTAAATAAAGTGATCAATTGCCCCCATAATCTACTTTTTGTTTTTACTCATGTTCCCGAAAGAAAATAAATAAATAAATATAGGAGACACTTACACACATAGTCGTCTATCCCCAAAGTAAGTAACTTAATAATTGTGTTATGGGTGACGGACAACTGGTTAATATACTACATATATAATTTTAATTACATACTTAAACACAAATATACACCCAGACTCGAAGAACCAACAAATTGTTTATAGCAAATGTTGGCCCTCGGCGGGAATCGATCGCGCGACCCACGGTAACCACCCACAATGTATGTGAAGGTGGAATATTAGTTAAATTTGGCCCACTACTTATACTTGTCCAGTCCCATGACAATGCATGTTTATCATAAGTATAACCTGGTACTGCTGCCAGGATATGCTCCAAATAAAGGAATTCCTCAATGGTTAACAGTAGAGATATGCAATTTGGACAACCCCCTGGGTTGCGGTCGAACAGGGTGTAGGACGGCCGATTAATAATTATAACACAGCTATCCGAAACTTGCTTTATTTCTGCTTTACCAATTACATTAGGTTTGAGGTTATTATAATTTACATTGCACGATACGATACACAGCCGCACGCACTGAATGAAGTAATAATGGTTAACAGAGGGGAAAGAGAGGAAAGAGCCCGATACAATCTGACGTCTTGCTTATATACAAGTACCGCGAACCAAACGATAGCGGGCATTTTTTCGATGCAGCGCCATCTGGTTTGATTCGCGATACTATCTATCGTAAATGCGTTATCCATTACCGCCCACCAAGGACAAATTGCTATTTGTCCTTAAAAAATAGTACATAACCCGATACAAATTTATCCAATATACATCATTACAAAAAGTACAATAATAATGAGAAAACCAACTATCTAAACCCTTAAACTATTGATAAAGCAAACCTCAATTTGTTACTGGAAGTACACATAACTTAGACGCTGAGCGTTTAATAATAGAATTTTTCGTTTTAAGTGTGACAACGCGAGCAATATTATCCGGCCAAAATGACACTTGAGAATTCTACCATACAACCAACGACATGGAGGAAGACCGTCTTCCTTAATTATTACAACGTCACCTTCCTTTAGTTGTGGACCCTGTGAAGACCAACGATACCTATTAAAGAATCTCGTTAAGTATTCCTGAGACCACTTATGCCAAAATTCTTGCAACATTCGCTGGGTGTTTTGCCACTTTTTAAATGAACCAAAATTGAATTCAAAATTGTCGTCAGGAGTAGTCACTAATGATTCTAGTACCCAAAATTTATTAATACAATTATTTTGTATAATTGACTACCTCCGTGCATTGTTTCCGTATGAGCGTCGTCGATAAATAGGTAAGTACATATTGATTTTCTAAGTTTTATAATTGGATATTTTCTATTTTCATTTAATTCTGATTTTTCTAATCTACCACCAACTCTTAAAATTTCTTTACTATCTAAATAGGGATTTAATACTCTTAGAATACTGTTTTTACTGATTTCCTTTTTCTTTTTCAGGTTGGCGATTTCTTCTTCAAAATTGTTGTGCTGAAATACTCTAATAATATTTTCTGATGCTTTGTTTAACTCTTCGGTCTTTAAAAAACCATTTTTTCTTTCAGGTACCGGCTTCAACAACTGCAGGAATCTTCTACAGTAAGCTATCACTCGGATCATTCGTGTTAAAGATGAAAATCGACCAAATATACTGTCTTCTTCTATTGTTGTAGCATGTACTTTTATTGCTTCCAAGTCAGTTTTCATATCTTTAGGTTTATCATAATTTATTTCAGTACATTTTAAGAACTCAGGTCCATTGAACCACAACAGATTTTGCTGTAATTCAGAAGGAGATACCCCACGTGAGGCACAGTCAGCAGGATTTTGTTTGGAATTTATGTGCGACCATTGATCTGGATTCAATACAGTAAGTATTTCTGACACTCGGTTTGCGACGAATACTTTCCACTTGGAAGGTAAACTATTGAGCCAAGCTAGAACGATAGTGGAGTCCGTCCATGCATGCAGATTTTCCAATTTCACATCTAATATCTTGGCTACATCTTGCATCAGTTTAGTCAGCAAGACTGCGCCACAAAGTTCCAGCCTCGGGATGGAAACTTGTTTGATTGGAGCCACTTTCGATTTCGCTGCAACCAAGGTAACATGAATATTACCTTCCTTGTCTATTACTCGAATATATACAACCGCCGCGTATGCTATTTTGGACGCATCGCAGAACCCATGTAATTCTCTGCGAGCATCAGTAGACTTAGTTTCAACCCATCTTGGTATATTAATGTTTTCTAATTTTTTAAGATTATCCCGATAAGTTAACCATTCGTTTAAAATGTCTTGAGGCACTTCATCATCCCAGCTGATACCACTTATCCAAAGCTTCTGTATCATAGCTTTAGCTACAATAACACATGGTGTCAGCCAGCCTAATGGATCAAAAAGACGTGCTATATCCCCAATAATTTTTCTTTTAGTTACAGGTAAGTTCATATCTATCAACTTCACATCGTAGCGAAAAGAGTCTGCTCTTCTTTCCCAGGTAAGTCCAAGTATTTTCATAACATTATCCATTTTTATATTTATTTCTTCCTTTATTTTATTCTCCATATTATCCTCCTGCATATCCCTAAATTTTTCCAATAATATTTCATTGTTACTAGTCCACTTTTTTTAATTTAAAACCGCCTCTTTGTAGTATTTCATTCATTTCATTATAAATTTTCTTTCCCTCATTAACGCTTTCACATCCAGATAACAAATCGTCCATATAGAAGTCTGTTTTTATTCTTTCAGATGCTGCTGGGAAATCATTACCCTCATCGTCAGCCACTTGCTGTAAAACTTTAACAGCTAGATAAGGTGCTGATGCGGTTCCGAACGTGACTCTTAATAATCTGTAGCTTTTTATTTCAGAGTTTGGATTTCCTTGGTCACGCCACATCAGACGTTGAAAATCGATATCATTTCTGCACACCTTTACCTGCCGATACATTTTTTCGATGTCAGCTACTAAACAAATAGGATGTAGACGCCAACGCATTATTAAACTGCGTAAATCCGATTGCAAGGTAGGCCCTATAATTAATTCACTATTTAATGATGCTCCATTAGTCCCTTTGCATGAGGCATCAAAGACAACTCGAACTTTTGTCGTGTCTTTTTCTTCGCGTATAACAGCATGATGAGGAAGATACACTGCACCCGGTTTATTTACTTCATCTTCCGGTACGACCTCCATATGCCCCGAATCTAGATAGTCCTGTACAACGTTGCTATACTCTTCTTGTAATTTTTTATCCCTTTCTAATTTTCTTTCTAGCATAGCAAACCGTCGCAGCGCAATATCTTTCGAATTGCCGTATTTGCATGCAGGATCATCAGTCTTAAAAGGTAATGTAACTATGTACCGACCAGACTCATCACGTTGTGTAGTTTCATAAAATATCTCTTCACACCTATTTTCCTCCGGTGTACGATGTTTACCCGGAAGGTCACTGGAATATTCAGACTCCAGTTCCCAAAATTTTTTCAAAAGATCATTTTCATTTGGTTCGGGTTCGTTTATTAATAAATTACAACTTGGCGTTAAATTGTTTGATTCACCTAACCCGACCTGACCCGAAAGTATCCACCCCAGCTTGGTATTCTGGGCGACTGGATAACCCGGCGGACCCCTTAGTAACCCTTCTTGGATAACTTGACTATAAATATCAGAACCCAATAAAAGATCAATTTTATTAGGTTGATGAAAAGTTGGATCCGCAAGTTCAACCCTAGCAAGTTCTGACCAATTTAGTACTTCTACTTTCTTCGAAGGGAGGAAAGTAGTGATCGACGTCAGAACATATGCGTTTACAGAAACGACAACGTTAGGATTGATCCTAGATTTAATTTTAACGTTAACCATTGCCTTGGAGATTACCGCTTTTTCTCCACCTACACTAGAAATTATACCCTTCACAGGAATCTTTTTCAACCTCAAACCTTGAACCGCTGATTCCGTGATAAAATTGGCTTGAGAGCCCTGATCGAGCAGAGCTCTTAACCAAAAGTTAGCATTATTTTTCGACTCGGCTTTGACAAGCGCTGTCGCAAGCAAAACCTGTTTAAATTCCTGACCTGTCGAAAAATAAGCTGTATGAGATACAGAGCCGCTCGCCCCATTATCTCTGCCTGCCTCTAAAGGCCCCGTTGGTAAAGCTTCCTTACACTCCTGTTCAACATTAACATTAGTAGTCTCAGCATTACTTATACCGCGAGGATGTAATAAAGTATGATGACGACGATGACATAAATGACACTTAACATTACTTCGACATGCTTTCGCTCCATGGTTGGACCCCAAACAATTAAAACAAATACGATTGTTCTGAACAAAACTACGTCGTTGATCCGCGGTTTCACCTACAAATTTTTTACATGAATTTAGTCTGTGTGCTTCCGAACAAAATGGGCATTGCAATTTAACAACATGTAAACCTTTATATTTAACAATAGGATTGTTTACTTGACTTTGTGACCTTTGAGATGTTGACTTGGTATCCAGAAACTCGAGCGCACGATACCGGTTTGTAAGAAAAAGTTTAAATTGTTCAAATGTAGGTAATTCTTCCGTAGAATTATCGCTAGCTACTTTAAATTCCCATTGTTTTCTGGACTCCGTGTCAAGTTTTAAGGTAAGTATATGAATCATAATTATATCCCAATTTGTAACATCAATACCTAAATTAGATAATCCGCTTAAACAATCGTTTGTTGTATCTATAAGTTCCTTTAAACTACTCGCAGATTCTACCATAATATTTCTTTGACTAAGTAACCTTTTCAAAATAAAGTGCGATAAATACCTTTTATTATCATACCTATCTTTTAACAATTTCCAACAACGTTCATAATTTGCTTCAGAAATAGGTACTTGCCGAAGCAACTGTTCGGCTTCTTCAGTTAAATAACTTTTTAAATAATGTAACTTTTGAACCTTTTCTAAATTTAGATTACTATGGATTAATGAAATAAATAAATCTCGAAAAGTAACCCACTCAGTATAAGCCCCAGAAAATTTAGGAATAAATATTTTCGGTAGTTCCACCTGAACCTGTTTGGATTTAGTCATACATTCAGGATTAACTCCTATACTACTTTCATTCGATTTTGAAAAATAATTAAGTACACCCAATAATTCCGTTTTAAATTCTATATATAATTCCTCAGCTTGATCGTAAATATCGTTACGAATATAATCCTGATCGCTTAACGATTTTCCAAAGTCCTCTATAATGACCTTGTGAGTGTCCCCAAAATTATTCCATAAACGCTCAAGAGATTCGAGCCTAACTTGTACATATGCCTCATTAATTCGCTCCTTAGGCGACTTTTTATAATTTTTTCTCGCCTTTACTAATTTACTATAATTGTCCATTTGTAATCTTAATTTATCTTCCATTTTAAAAAACAACTAATTCCGAAAATAATACAAAAAACACAATACGAAACAAATAACTAAACGAACATCAATAGTACAATTAATATGCCTAAAACTGCGCTAATCACCTTTACTATCGCATAAGTATTATATAAAAAATATTGAAGTTGAGTGATACGTTCACTAATCACCTTAACTACCGTATAACTTTTATAAAAATATCGAACTCGCTAACAATGACTCCGCGTATAAAGAATACAATCAACGTTCACCCGTATTACAAGTGATATAAGGTTAAAGTAATAAACACATTTTTTAATTTTTACAAGTCAACAACAATTATATTATTTCTTTTAAGTTAAATGAATCGATAAAATATACAAATTTAAAGTTTTTTATAATTACGTAACTTTCTATAAGCGTTTAGAACATAACCAAAATTATATTTGCAGTATAAATACTAAATATTCTAAGTTACTGTTAATTTATAAAGTCTAAACTAATTGATTTTGATTTTAAAGTTAATCTTCTGTTCAATAAATTCTCAAATTCACTAATTAAACTAAATTCCACTCACTTTTTGCGTACTTATCACTCACTTGTCAACTGACACGCTTCCTGCGGTGCGACGGGGTTACTGACCCCGCTGGTCACCGCCGTACCTGGTCCCGCTGCTGGCTTCCTGACGGATCCCTCCGTCGCAAAGTGCTAAGGCCGGATTCACCACCAAACCTCAGTCCTTGCTGCTGCTGCTCACTGGCTGCTGCTTCTTGCCAAAACCGGGCGGCACGTTTTTCCTCACCACGCGGCATTGAATGCCGTGACTCCTCCGGAATTCTTCCGACTCGATGGACCATGGACAACCCCCTGGGTTGCGGTCGAACAGGGTGTAGGACGGCCGATTAATAATTATAACACAGCTATCCGAAACTTGCTTTATTTCTGCTTTACCAATTACATTAGGTTTGAGGTTATTATGATTTACATTGCACGATACGATACACAGCCGCACGCACTGAATGAAGTAATAATGGTTAACAGAGGGGAAAGAGAGGAAAGAGCCCGATACAATCTGACGTCTTGCTTATATACAAGTACCGCGAACCAAACGATAGCGGGCATTTTTTCGATGCAGCGCCATCTGGTTTGATTCGCGATACTATCTATCGTAAATGCGTTATCCACAATTTAATTAAAAACTTTTTTAACTTGACTTCAATACAAGACTGTCTTTAATGGATAGTCTTGTATTGATTGTAGAAAACGGACAGTCCCACTTTCATATTTTTAATATGAACGGAACAATGAAGAACCCAATTTAATGTTTCTTCTATTATCATTTGATTTTTCTATGGCACAAGAGGTAAATTAAAAGCAAAAAGAACATTTATTTAGAATCATACGATAAATTACATATTTACATGTAATGCTTCTTGCCACATATTGACGGCAATGTATTTCAATAATTTCTCAGGGAACGCAGCCAGCGATACATGTAATAGAGAACCGTTGCCACGGCAGATACACGCGACACCATCTTCTATGCTCAAAACGCTAGGATTGCGGCCGAGGTCGCTACAACAAAACTGAATATATCAAATCAAATTAAACTATATGAATTGTTTTGTATAAATTCACGCGCGCGACGCGGCTCGACCGGCCGGATCAACGACCTTCATGCATTCGTTCGCCGCCGGTCACGTCCGCCAGTTAGTAACGTTTCGGATACTATAAAGACAAGACGCGTACGACTGTATAGGACTTTATGGTATAACGCACACGTGTAATTATGCGTTTGGGTGTGGTTTTTAGATTTAGTGACGCGTTCAATCAGTGAAGCGTTTAACAAGACGCGACCGTCCGTGGTTTTAGTGCGCGTTCGGGTTAATGTTCCCCGATATGGGACGATTCAATAACGTGTGACCTTATGAAGGTTGTGTGCACACCGCGTGTTATTTGTGTTATTTAACCGCGTTAGTGAAGTGTATACTCCGGGAGAAATAGACAGTACGTGTCCGTGGAAGACTGCTGAGGCGAGCCAACGGGTTCGAGAATCGGCCAAGTACATACAAGCACACACACACACACGTACACATATACACGCAGTTATTCATGAGGCCGGACCGCATACAGCTGACGGCCGCATAAGGTAGGTTGAGACGCCGAGACGACGGGCTCAGGTCTCGGAGGTTGTTTCATCCGCCCGCACGTTTGTGCGGAACATGAAGATAACATGAGAATAAGCTATTCAAAGACTTATGCATAGTCAAGGGTCAATAAAATTTATAAACCTAAAACTGGTCCGGAATATCAGTCTTGCTGATCGGAACCAGCAAGAAATTCGGCCAATTATTTAAACTTTTTAATTCACATAATTAAGCTGAACACTTAAGCTTTTCGCAAAGACTATTCATCTTATAGATGGCCAGTACGGCAATTCTTTTGAGCAACAAAATCAAAATATATAGGTTAATGGATCAAGTATGCTCAGTATGTCTTAAACGGCTTAAACATAGTCCAGGCGGTTAAGCCGAGAAGCAAACCGGGCTGAGAAGTACCCTGCCGGCCTGTTACAACCCCACTGCTGGGAATAGGCCTCCTCTCTGCGTTTCTAGAGAGAAGGGTTGGAGCTAAGACCTACCACGCTGCTCCAATGCGGATTGGTAGGTTACACATATCTTCAGAATTCTCTAGAGATATGCATGTTTCCTCACGATGTTTTCCTTCACCGAAAAGCGTGTGATAAATTGCAATTACCAATTAGACACACGAGTTTTAATAGAAAAACTCATTGGTGCCTGTCCGGATTTGAACTCGTGTTCCCCTCGAAAGAGTCGCACGGTCTCACCATTTGGCTATCACAGCTCAGGCTGAGGGCTGAGAAGTAAACCTTGAGAACTGTACCACAGTAGCCCTAGGGCTACTAAGAAGTTCCTCTTTGTTAGCATAGGAACAACTTAACGCAAATTAATTTAACCTTCCAGTCCGTAGTACTTTCAGTGACCACTGAGAGAGCTGTTGTGAACGCAGCCACAACTATATTTTAACACTTTTTTTTACACAATTTGAATTTTGACAATAACTTGTAACGGACAATATACTCTTAAATATGGACGATTAAACCTGAGCAAAAAAGACCACCCTTACAAGCGCCTATAGATTATAACAACTAAGAAAAAACAAGAGAGTAAAATCAATAAACACTCTTTTGATTTAGATGCAATCAAAAATCACAAAATATTGAAAGACCAACAGGCTAGAGTCATATTGTAAGTACCAAATGTATTTTCTATATTCAAATTCAAATTCAAAATATTATTTATTCAAGTAAACTTGTAAACAAGTGCTTTTGAATCGTCAACTTTACTGCGGGTTCCTAACGAGAGGAACCAGCAAGAAACTCGGCGGTTGCTCTTTTTAAAATATAAATCTTAAAACTAGTTACATTTATTTATTATTGTCTTGTACAGGGTAGAAGTGCACCTTTATCCACACATCCTTATCATCCAAGTAATCTTCAACAGTATAGTAAGCTTACTGTATCAGCCTCTTTTTAACAGTGTTTTTAAACTGCTGCAACGGCATGGCTAAAATTGATTGCGGAATTTTATTATGGAATCTTATACCCATACCCATAAACGATTTACGTACTTTTGCTAGGCGCAAAGCAGGAGTCGCAATCTTATGTCGGTTACTACTTTGTCTATTATATACATCACCTATCGTTTTATAATTCTTTATATTTTTATGTACAAAAATTACATTGTATCAAGTACTGAACACATCACGTCTGCATCAAGTACTAAAATCTGAGATACGTACTTGACTTCCTTAACAACGGTAGTCAGAGTAAGCCAGTCTTGTTGTGTGGCAGCTCGCGTACAGCACCATGCAACAGCGGAATTGGCTCGCAAACCTACCAGCAGCTCAGTATCTGAACTCCATAATATACTAAGAACTTGGGAACCTGGAAAAAGGCCTATTCCTATAATCTGCGATTACTGAAAATCTATTTACGATCTGTAGGCCTACCATGAACTTTTAGAAAACGATTGAATTCAAATTCAGTATCTAAACCCAACCGCTTTCTTTTCGTACCATGAAGTGTGGATTGCATTGGGGTCGTAATATTTGAAAAGCATAACGTTATATGAACTATAGATAACTCTGTCTCTTTCAATCACATGTTTTTAGAGTGCGTCATTAAGACGTCATGGTATAGAAAAGCAAAACAATTAAGTTTACGTCTTCAATTGTGTCGCAATAAGAGTTCATGGTAGGCCTGTTGTAGGCCTACCATGCACTCTTAGCATTACATCGATTTTATGAAATCGCGTATAATTACAAAATAATTCATTATATTGTCTTGTATTATTAAACTCTGCAAACTAACGCCTCATTCTATAAACATGGCCGAGAAACAAAAGATTTAAATTAATGCGTGTGTGTGTAGCTGTGATAGCCTAGTGGTGAGACCGTGCGACTCTCTAGAGACGACATAGGTTCAAACCCCGGGCAGGCACCAATGAGTTTTTCTATTAAAAACTTATGGGTCTAATTGATAATTGCAATTTATCACACGCTTTTCGGTGAAGGAACACATCGTGAGGAAACCTGCATATCTCTAGAGAATTCTCTAGGAATATGTAGGAATATGTGTAACCTACCAATCCGCATTGGAGCAGCGTGGTAGGTCTTAGCTCCAATCCTTCTCTCCAAAAACGGAGAGAGGAGGCCTTAGCCCAGCACCGGGCATAATAACAGGCTGTTACTTTACTTTTTACTTTAATGCGTGTGTCAATTATTTTTCTAGTCCCATTAGAACTCTGTAGCTTACTGTATGCTCAAATTGGTAAGAAAGTGAAGACCATACATACCTAGTTTAGTAAATTTAGGTTTCGGATCTTTGACAGTGACTACATACAAATCTCTATTATAATCCAACAAAGCAAGCTGTCTTTCGCTGATAGCGCCAGTTTGACTGAGAGCTACATTAGACACGGTCATTTTATGGGCAAGTTTAGTCACTGTATTATCAGCTGAACTGCGTACTATTAATCCAGTGGGAAGATCAAATACGTGGATTACTGAAAATATACAGAAATATTTATAGAAGCAGGCGTTACTTTGCGGAATTCCATATTACAAGCAATATAACAGAACTAACTACTTTGCTATAATCCGCACGGGTTAAGTGAATGCATGCAAAGCCAATGTGTATGAAGCAGGCAAAATCTACGCACCTTATACATGCAGGACAAGTCGGATGAGGATTGAGTGTGATAAGGGACTCCGACTCAATACGTTAGAGCAACTTGAGATATTAAAAAATAACAATGGTCACTTAATTAACGAGCAAGTAAATGTATCTAATTCCGGTTTTCTACATGTGTTCGGAGGGGAGGGTATTGGTAGGAGTTGAACTATTTAAGACTGCTTGTATGGGTAAGGCGGCGCATTGTTGCATTTTTGTCGTGGAGCCTATCCTCCTGATGATGCTTCGGTTTCGGGGCGAAACGATCGTCGAGATTGTGGTGGTGGGTGTGTGTGCTGCTTTTGTGTGCGTTGTTGCTGGTGAATTGCGCCTTGGGGTGCATGTGGTGGCTTGTCCTGCATGTATAAGGTGCGTAGATTTTGCCTGCTTCATACACATTGGCTTTGCATGCATTCACTTAACCCGTGCGGATTATAGCTAAGTAGTTAGTTCTGTTATATTGCTTGTAATACAGAAATATGTGTACAGCATAACTTTTTAATTTCGTTTAAAGTCTATCTAGAGATAGACTAAAAATTACCAATACTGCTTAGAAGCAGTAATAGTAATTTTCCACATGAAACCTTTATTTAATTGTATACTAAAAATTATTATAGTACGGTTATATTGATGCCGTGTGGCATCCGGCTGAGTAGTACCCTCATTTCTTACCGAGATGTAAAAGGCGACAAAAGTAAGTTGACCCACCGTGTGGTATCCGGTTGGGTAGAATAGACCACCCTCATTTCTTACCGAGGTGTCGTAAAAGGCGACTAAAGTAAGTTGACCCACCGTGTGGTATCCGGCTGAGTAGAATAGACCGCCCTCGTTCTTACTGAGGGTAAGTTGACGTCATTCAGGTAGCCGGTCTAAAATACCTAGCCAAATCATGTGACAACATGTTTGTAGCATGTTGTGCTGACCCTACTCAGAGTGGGATTAGGACAGGAGGATGATAAGTACGGTTCATCATCATTTTCTAGCCCTTGTCCCACTCTAAGTAGGGTCGGCACAACATGTTACTAACATGTCGTCATATGATTTGGCTACGTATTTTACGACCGGCCGCCTGCCTGACGTCAACTTACCTTAGTCGCCTTTTACGACACCTCGGTAAGTAATGAGGGTGGTCTATTCTATGCAGCCGGATACCACACGGCACATACCTTAGTCGCCTCTTACGACACCTCGGTAAGAAATGAGGGTGGTCTATTCTATTCTGCCGGATACCACACGGTTAATGATGAGTACGGTTATATTGATTAATTTAATCTAAACTCTTCAAAGTCTTCACGTCATCCCAATTCTGGTATTTCGTCATCTAGTAAGAATTATGAAAAACAAGATGTCGTGATGCGATTTATGTACGTGAACTTTGTTTATTACATAAATCAAATAACACACAAAGTTTCAACCATAAAATAAGTTATTATTAGACATTATGCGTACTTTTTCTGTCCGATTGATCAACCACACCCAATGAATCCGGCCCCAAAGTCACTGCAGCTCTTCCCAAAGTCTCAGGACGTGAGCCACACCGTGGACTTGCAAGCAAACGACCCATATAACTGTATATTGAGATGCCAGCACGTTCTATTACACACATACATCTGCAATTAATACATTTATTTAATTAGTACCTAATGCTTTCATACATATTTCATAAGTAATTTATATTTATATTTATACTAACTTTTTTGATCTTTTGTCCAAATCATTATGAGGAATTGGAATGACCAAGCTGTGATAGCCCAGTGGTGAAACCGTGCGACTCTCTAAAGACGAACGTGGGTTCAAATCCGGGCAGGCACCAATGAGTTTTTTTATTAAAAGTTATGTGTCTAATTGATATTTGCAATTTATCACACGCTTTTCGGTGAAGGAAAACATCGTGAGGAAACCTGCATATCTATAGAGAATTCTACGGATATGTGTAACCAATTCGCAATGGAGAAAAGTTGTAGGTCTTAGCTCCAATCCTTTTCTCGAAAAATGGAGAGAGGAGGCCTATTCCCAGCAGTGGGATATTAACAGGTCGTTACTTTACTTTTACTATTATAAGGAAGTTAAATTATTATTAAATAGATTTAAGTTATGTTGTCATTTACTAACACTTAGTTTTAAGGTACTTAGTAACAACTGGACTGCTATTGTCTTTCAAAAATAATTGATTTATTATTATTATTTAATATTATAGGTTGACAATAAAACTTACCTTTCTGCAAGCAGAATCATGCTAATAGTACCCTCTTTAAGATCAAACGTAACGGGTGTGTTCCACGAACTCAACTTATGTATAAAACATTGCTTCACTGTAGCTACAACCAAATGATTATAACCTAAAGCAATTTGTATCACTCTATCTGGAAAGTCAAGTTGATCACTCTGATCAGTTAGGATGTCTTTTATAGAGACGACTTTACGCCCAATTTGTGTGCATGCGTAGTTTCTCCAAGTAAATTCTCTGAAACAATCGAATATTGACGAAACAGGATCAAAAAGGACATGATCGAACAACAGCTATGTCCACCCATTCTTATCGTCCACCTAATTCTCAACAGTATAGTAGGTGTTTTGAATAAAATGACGCGACGCGACCGGCCGGATCAACGACCTTTATGCATTCGATTGCCGACGCGAGCGGCCGACAGTTAGTGATGTTTCGAATACGATAAGGACAGGCCGCGCGCGCCTGTATACGGCATCCTTGTTCTTACGCACGTGTGTAATTTTGCGTTTCGGGTGTTATTCTCAGATTTAGTGACGCGTTTAATCAGTGAAGCGTTTGAGAAGACGCGACCGTCCACGGTTTTAGTGCGCGTTGGGTTACTATTCCCCGATATAGGGACGATTCAAAAACGTGTGACCTTACGAAGGTTGTGGGCACACCGGGTGTTATTTAGCCGATATAGTGAAGTGTATACTCAGGGAGAAACAGACATTACGTGTCCGTGGAAGATTGCAGAGGCGAGCCAACGGTTTCGGGAATCGGCCAAGTACATACAAGCACACACACACACGTACACATATACACGCAATGACTCATGAGGCCGGACCACATACAGCTGACGGCCGCATAAGGTAGGTTGAGACACCGAGACGACGGGCCCAGGTCCCGGAGGTTGTTTCATCCGTCCGCACGTTTGCGCGGAACAGTAGGCTTTCTGTATTAGCTTTCTTTTGGTAGTTTTTAAACTGTTGCAATGCCAAAGTTCTGTTTCAAAGTTTATTTGAATAAAGAAAATTGTGAATTTGAATACCTTTTTCTTAAAGCCTGTATCGCTATGTGTGTTAAAATATACAATAATATTTCCGAAAAAATCAAACAAAATGCATTAAATAAATTTAAAACTGATCTTTATATTTGGTTAAATGAATACAATTTCTATGATATCAGAGAATTTTTAGCTTAAAATGCCTATACAAATATTTATAATATCGATAATTGTTTGTGTTTTTAATGTAATTTATTTTAATTTCTGACATTTGTTTCTTAATATACGCCGTGTGGTATCCGGCTGAGTAGAATAGACCATCCTCATTTCTTACCGAGGTGTCGTAAAAGGCGACTAAGGTAAGTCGACCCACCGTGTGGTATCCGGTTGAGTAGAATAGACCACCCTCTTCCTTACCGAGGGGTCGTAAAACACGAGTAAGGTAAGTTGACGTCAGGCAGGCGGCCGGTCGTAAAATACGTAGCCAAATCATTTGACAACATGTTTGTAACATGTTGCGCTGACCCCACTAAGAGTGGGATAAGGGCAGGAGGATGAGGATTCCTTAATATCAACTTATTTTAAAATGATTATCACGCTATTAATTTTTTATTAAGTGAACCTTATAACCGTGTTCCAAGCAAATAATTATATTATTTTTAAATTAATTTTTAAAAAATATTAATTATTCAATAAATATAAATTAATAAATACCTGTCAATTATATGTGCAAATAACACTTGCCCGTTAGCGCACGCCGCAGCCAGTTGGGTGCCATCGGAAGACCACGCAATGCTGTAAATACTGCCAGTGTATGGACGATCCAGGCAGTGAGACCACTGGAAATAAAAAATTAATACTCCCTAACCTACCTAATATATTTTCAATCATAACATATGTTTTTTGCATTAAAAAATAAGTAAATGGTGGGGTTGAACTGATTACTATATAAATATTTATGGAAAAACAAATAAATTAAATAATAACTTTAAAAAAAAGAATAAAAACTCATACACACACGCACACTCATTCTCACACACATACACACTCACAAAAACACGCATTCGCATTAAAACCAAGCACATTCATGCTGAGCTGTGATAGCCCAGCGGTGAGACCATGCGACTCTTTCGAGGGAAACACGAGTTCAATCCCGGGCAGGCACCAATGAGTTTTTCTATTAAAACTCATGTGTCTATTGCAATTTATCACACGCTTTTCGGTGATGGAAAACATCGTGAGGAAACCTGCATATCTCTAGAGAATTCTGGGGAAATGTGTAACCTACCAATCCGTATTGGAGCAGCGTGGTAGGTCTTAGCTCCAACCCTTCTTTCCAGAAACGGATAGAGGAGGCCTATTCCCAGCAGTGGGATTGTAATAGGCCGCTACTTTACTACTTTGTTTACTGAATCTTTGTTTCTCACGTCTCTTACACATTTACAGGTGGGATTCCTGTCTAGCTGTCTTTTTGTATCTTTTTACTTATTCTTCAGGGGAATATTACTTTTGTATTATGGTTCTCCGGTAAATTACGTCTAATAAATTATTTATAAATAATTTAAATTACTAAAAGTTAACTTACACCGTTCACATTGCAAAGCCGTATCAAGTTGTAACTACCGATTAAAAACATATCACCAGCCGGAGACCAGCTGACACTTGTTATTGCTTGATCATGTTTCACGCTTACCGATATTTGCTGGCCAAACGAATCCCATATCTAGATTTAATAATATTTCTATTCACAAAATTAAGTACCACAATACTGTTATGAACATGCAAAAAGAGTTCGTAAATTATATAACATAGGGTTCAAATTCGCTTGAAGCTAATTCTCTGTTATGGTGTTTACGAAAAGTTGGAATGAAGGACTCTCGAACGTTGACGAACATTTTCGTTATAGGTTCGTTCGATATATAAGCAGATGTATAGTGCGCCTCGACGTTCAGTTTGGGAATAGCGATCGAGAGCGAATTACGAAGCGAAAATAAAAGTGAAATAAGAGTGACCTCGACTTTCTTATTGAACAACGGACTTCATAGAGACTGTAAGTACTAAGTTTTTAGTGAAAAGTTGAATAAAATATTTTTAACGAGTCACCAGGTATTTTCACCCAAATCCACGAACCCCAGTAGTCAATAGTTAATATATTCCATTCTAATCCTGTGTGACTACTAATTAGTTGGCACAGAAAATGTTTAAATTATAGAAAATGTTGGTCCTCGGTGGGAATCAAACCCACGACCCGCGGAGTTGAAAGTAGGGTCACTACCCACTGCGCCAACGGGTCAGTCAATATAAATATATATTTGACACAAGCATCACATATCATACTATCTGTATATTCAAATTGATTCAAAATTTAACATCGTTTTTCATTTTTCATTTTCCTGATCAATTTATTAAAAAATATAAAACACTTCACTATGCTTGAAGGGTCAAAAGTTTCATCTTACCTTAGAAAATCCATCATCAGAGCCAGATATAATTAAATTGTTATTTGCATTCCACGCAACGCACAAAATAATACCTTCATGCGCTTTCCACTGCAAAAACACGTTTAAATATTATGACTGCTCCTCATTAACGGCAATGATCGTTGAATGTGTGATCTATACTAATATTATAAAGAGGAAAGATTTGTATGTTTGTTTGTTTGTATGTTTGTATGTATGTTTGTTACGTTTTCACGCAAAAACTACTGGACCGATTTCAAAAATTCTTTCACCATTGGAAAGTTGCTTCTTCACTGAGCAACATAGGCTATATGTCATTTTCAAAAATAATAGGGATCCCTAATAAAATTGTAATAAGTTGGGAAAAATTTAGTGCGCTGCGGAAACTATTGATGATAGAACAAAAAAATGTTCTACAGTATTATAGAACGTATCAATATCCATAAAAAAGTCCGCGATACCATATGTCTAACTATTATAGTTATGCCAATATAACTACCTTTTTACATTGTAAAAGTTGGTAAAAGTGCCGACAATAATCAAACCATTTTATTCATATCTCTGTATTAATCCTTATCCCATTAAATGATATTTTATTCATAACTGTTTCAATACCAGTAAAATACTATTTAAATTATCAAATCAATCAAAAGATATTACGGATTTAGGAATGTATATCGAAAGCAAATAATGCCATAACAAATTCATTGTACCGTCCGTTATAGCAGGGCCTGCATTTGGTGAGTTAGATCTTATTCCAAGAATACTAATGATACCCATTTTTTATAATAAATTAATCTACAAAATAAGTCTGCTTAGTAGACTTTCCACTTCCACGAGATCTGTATGGACGCGGGTGAAACCGCGGGGCTTTGCTAGTCGTTTATAATCGGCACGATCATCGTGCAAGACATTTACCACGCGGTCGTCCGTATTATCATACGATACAAATGATCATACGTATCACTGAGTGATTCTGAGTGAGTGAGAAACCGACAATATCGCGTTGTAGATGATCGTAGTGGATCATTGACGATTATGCCCTTTACAGTCTCTCCCACTCATAATGAATTCAAAACATAATTATTAATTAATAATATAATGTAGTTTAAATAATTTATAGAATTAGGCGTTATTTTTGTAATGTAGTTTATTTTGTTAACCATTGTTGTCTTTTTTTTTAATTTACTTTAAATTCAATTTTTCACTGTATATGTTTACTGTGACATTTATTCTTTAACATTAAGTAATCGGCAATAAATAATGCACATCGAGGCTTAGAGAGAGAAAATCGGCTAGATTCTACTTAATAGAGCATTGTCTCTATCGCACACTGACGAATCCGTGTAAAACGTCACATACTAACTGAGTGACAGTGACAGCGCTCTATTAAACCGAAGCCAGCTGTTTCGTTCTAAACATCGATGTGCATTATTTAATGGTGGGTACTATAGCTTTATTCACTTTGTTCACTCCCTTTGTCCACTAGTGGAAACTTTGTTGGCATGCGTATTAATTATACCGTAATATTTTAATGTAATATATGTTTTCCAAATAAATAAATACACAATCGTACTCGCATTTAATAGTTTCTGATCGTCGATTATGAAGAGGACCTATTAAGTTTATACCAACACATTTTTTTAATTCACTTACTAAATGTTACCTTTGTCACTTTAGAGCTGGAATTCAAGTGTTTTATAACAAGTGAGTTCCCTTTCGTATATATGATAGAGCTATTGTCAGGACTCCAAGTTGCACTGTAACATGGCAGGTCAGATTGTATTACAATAGACCGTAAAAGACCGTTTCGAGACCACACTTTGACGAATCCATCTTCCCCAGCTGCAAGTAATATAAAAATCGTTAAGAGTAAAAAATTTACGCGTATAAGTAATTTAAGATAGACATAACTTGTACATTTTTGTTGTAAAAAAAAGATAGGAATATTCCCTTCAGACCTTATTTTATTGCGTCTTAAGGGAATAGCGTATTAAAAACTCCCAGGTGGCTTCACTTTCCGTAGCTTTCAACGATTATCATTATATTCCCATCAATTAACACTTAACCTTATAAATTATACACTTAAACCATCCTTAATAACCTTTGTCTTTTGAAGTAGATCGCATGAAATCAATAGTTTTTTATTTTATTGTGAACAAACAGACAAAAGATTTTTTTGATAACTGACTGTATGCTGTCAGCCCTAACGACTTTTACTACGACACCGGGCGGGGCTGGCGACTACAGAAGCATCGTCGAGGTTGTGAAATGCGGAAAGTAGAGCTCAGAAGCTCTTATAACGGCGCGGAATCAAAAGAACCGATACGCGGGACTTTGTTTTATACTCAAGGTATAGTGATTCGCGACCCCTTTTATCTATCACGTGGTTTTAGCTTTCAGTCATAAAAATTCATTCAATATGACGAATTAATATTACTTTTTACAACCTCAGTTTGTATTTTAGGTAGGCATACCTGTTAGAAGTCCAGCACCATCAGGACTCCATTGTGCAGCTAAACAAGCCCCTTGATGAGCATTCACACTTTTTTCTATACGACCGTTGTTATTAACAATATGAAATCTGTGATGGAATAAATATGATTAATTCACAAATAAATATCACTATCATAATTCAATTTCTCATTCCATCTTCGTCAGCCGATGGACGTCCACTGCTGGACGTAGGCCTCTTCATGGGATCGCCACACCACACGATCTTGCGCCGCCTGGATCCAGTCTGTGGTTTCTTTTGTGATGCCATGAAGGTTTTGCTGATAATCACCACGCTTGGCATGCGGGTTGGTGATCGCAGTGCTGCCCATTTTGCACCGACAGTGCTGTAGCCCACTGTCAGTCTGGTATTTAAGGTCAGCAAATGAAATGGTTATACCGCCATTTATCGGTCGCCAGAGCCTCGTCGGTTGATCTGCAGGGTGCACCGCGTGCAGGTGAGGTTGACAATTGAGGAGACTGACTGGGACGAGCCTCCCCCTTACACCCCATTCCATAAAAAATTCCAAATATATTTTATTCACTCACTTGCCATCAGCACATGCAATCAATATTACATCCTGATGATGTTTATTGCCGCCGATGTTAATTTTCGGAAATAAATGCATGCAAGTTGGATAGAAATCGTCTGGTAAGTTACTGACAGTTAAGCATTCCCCATTTACAAGATTCCATTTTAATAACTTGTGGTCATCTCTAAAAAAAATTACATCATGAATAATAAGTATAGGCATTAGCGCTACGCGTACAATTTTGCTAAAGACAATTAAATATACAAAATGCCTCACCCGCATGAAAATACATCTTCTGTGTTATTCCAACTAACACAAGAAACAGCTCCAACGTGTTTTGGTTCTTTAAAAAAGGATATTTTTAATTTCATAGTGATAATATCTCGCTTATATTTCGTTAAGTTTTTAAATTGTTACCATGACGACCAATAAAGGCGTAAATCAAATTTGGCGCTGTAGAATTATTGTTTATGTTAACAACATACATGTATTCGTAAAGGAAATAATATTAATGACAAGATTTCTTTCATTAATCTGCTAGAAGTATTACCATTAATCTATATTCTTTGAATACTTCTTTTATCCATTAATGGTGTTCTTATTAAATAAATAAAAATTAATAAATTCATTAATTCATTCATTTGTTCTCGTTTGACATTCCATTAGCAGTCTATGCGTTTCATGTTCTGAATTGTCAGTGGACTGTCATTAAGTATTTACCACATGGTTTTGAAAAATAAGATATAGGAAATTCCTATTAATTATTATATTATTATATAAGTTTATATTTAAAAAAAATAATGTCTGATGTACCGGATCTAAGTTCCGACGATGAGCAATATGAAGAAGACGAGTGGCAAGAAATGGAAACTAGTGATACGTCAGTGACATGCTTATTTTGTTCAAATATTTTTCCTACTATAGATGCCACTGTGATGCACTGCGAGATAGTCCATGCCTTTAACTTAAATTCCCTCAGAATAAAGTTTAATATGGACTGCTATTCATATATTAAACTGATTAATTATATAAAAACTCACAAGCCGAGTTCGGCAGACATTATGGACGCTGTCAGCCCGCTTTGGGACGATGAACAGTATTTGAAACCTGTAGATAGTGATGAGTGGTTGATGTTTGATTTCGATTCAATAACAGAGAAATCGAACTCGCCAAAAACTTACCATGCGAACGTTGAGAATGGTTTGGTGACATTGTCTCAGGCACACTTCACTGAACTCCAAAGAACAATACAAACATTGACTGAGCAGTTAAAAGAAAGTCAAACACATCTACAAATGGCGAGAGAAGACATGGGGAAGATGCAAGTGTCAATGAAATCTATTGTAGATGGAGGTTCTATTAATAATGATAATGAAAGTACTTTAATAGTTGATTGTGTTTCCAAAGTTCCTTTAGAAAGTGATGCTGGATATTTTAGCAGTTATGCCCATTTTGGAATACATTATGACATGCTGTCAGACAAGATTCGCACACAAAGCTATAAAGATGCTATTCTCAAAAATAAAGAGAGCTTTTGTGGTAAAATTGTACTCGATCTTGGATGTGGTACTGGAATCTTATCGATGTTTGCTGCAACAGCTGGAGCTAAAAAGGTCTATGCTTTAGATCAATCAGAAGTGATTTATCATGCAATGGATATTATTAGGGAGAACAATCTCGATAATACAATAAAGACAGTAAAAGGTAGGCTTGAAAATACAAAATTGGACGACAAAGCTGATATAATTGTGTCTGAATGGATGGGCTACTTTTTGCTGTTTGAAGGAATGCTGGATAGTGTTATCTACGCTAGGGATAATTGTTTAAATCAAGGAGGTATCTTGTTACCCAGTAGGTGTAATATAAGTCTTGTGGCAAATGGAGATGTAGATACACATAATAAATTAATTAATTTTTGGTCAGATGTCTATGGTTATAAAATGAATTGTATGAAGTCTGAGGTAGTCAGAGAAGCTAGTATAGATGTAGTGCCATCTAAGCACATAATTACTGAACCATGTATTGTTAAAGATATTGATCTGTACACTTGTAACACAGATGTAGTTAACTTTACTTCAGTGTTTAAATTACCAGTAATCAATGATGGGTTTTTGACATCACTGGTTGGGTATTTTGACACGTTTTTTGAATTGCCAGAAGCTGTCTCATTTACTACTGGCCCACATGGGACACCAACACATTGGAAACAAACTTTATTCTTTTTCAGGGACTGTAGAGAAGTTAAAAAAGGGGATATTATTGAAGGTACAATTTCATGTAGTAGGCTGAAAACCGATGTGAGAGGGTTGTCTGTACATATAAATATATTTGGAAAAACTCATAAGTTTATTCTTAGTTAATATTGTATAGAAAAATGTACTGTAAATTAGTGTTTTTGTCCTAAAATTAGTTATATTAGTAAGGTGCTTGCTGTGAACTATCTTATAAGAAAAGTGTATTTAACTACTTAAATTTTAATTAGTTGTAGGATAATTACTTATATATATGTGCAAAGTTATTAAACATGACAAGAATTTCAATGTGTATATAACTGCTTTACCAAATGATATATGATATACAACCTTAATTAAAAGCTCAGATTTAACTTAACAGCTTAATTTGAATTAGAGATGTAGCTTAGAGATATATCAATATCAGGTAAAAATTATATCATTCCTTTTATAGAGAGCTATTTCAGGTTATAAATGCAATCATTTATAACCTGAGTTCTGAGAAAAAGTTAGTATGTCACGTAGGATTAACATAATAAGCACTTTTGTTAAGGCTCTTGCTCTTGTTATGTAAAATACTGGTAAGATATTTGTATGGTTGATGTAGAAGTTAACAACTGTGACCAATTACCTAAAATAATCTTCACATTATGAAGTGTAGCATGGAACAATCAAGTGGTTATGATGTGGTACTATCCAAGTATTCTGTAATAATTATATCACTACTTGTGTAAACCAACATATATTCATGCTGTCACTACTATGGCAAGAAGTTGTTATGGTCTTTTCTATAATGTCGCAATTAGATTTTTTAATATTGCAATAAAACGCAAAACCTTACTTATAGTTCTGTTCACAAACTCAGAAATGTTCAGATGATTGTGATGGTCTTCATTATAATATTTCTTTGGCTAAACAATTTCTGCTCTAATCGATGTATCTTTAATGACATATTGGGATCTGATTATTTAAAAGATAGTCTATGCATTGACAAGAAATTTTTAGAGTTCTATTTTATATAGGAATGTTAAGAATGTTTGTATATACTTATAATTCTGAAGTTTCCACAATTTTAGTAAATATGATATTTATATAACTGAAAAAGAACAAAAGTGCTCAGTAAATATGATATTTATATAACTGAAAAACAACAAAAGTGCAGTCATCTGGAATAGTAATTGAGATAATTAAGGCAAACTTGAGCATATATATCATTGAATGTAATTTGCAGACTTAAATCAATATTTACAAGCCCTACTAAAATATTTATACTCTACAATGAACTAAAGTTGGATCAACATATTATATGTATGTATGTGATTGAAAAAATAGTAATAAAAAGAATTATCAGGTATAAAAGCTTATTGAAATTAATCCTTTATATTTGTATATAAATTATTCAGTCTCCTGATGTTATTGTTACTGCTCCTGAGATGCAGCTGAGAGGCAGATGAGATGGCAAAATTGGGGCTACTTGTATTCAGGTTTAACCCAAAGCTTGATAAATAAACAGCATAATATTATCTATAATTTAACTTTCAAGTAACATGGCACACTTAATTCAAAGTTTTGTAGTTGAATTTCTATAAAATTTTTGTTACTGAGAATGATAAGCATATAATTTAAGAAAATAAAATATACAACACAAACATTTTCTTTATTTTCTAATTAAAGTAAGATTCTTCTTTATTTATTTATTTTTTGTTTTGAGATAACCGAAGGTTTATAAATCGATTTAGAAAATCCATTATTTATTAATCGGGTTTTTTACTCCAAGTTACATCCCTAGGATGTGTGAATTTTCGGTCACAGATTACAGGAAAATTATTTTGTTGATCTTCTAAACATTTTTTTATTGATTATAGTAGTGTGATGAATAAAACACAATGATTTATTGTTAAACATACAATTTAATTATCCAGTGATATACATTTCAATTTCAAGTATTTACATTTACTTTCAATAGTCGACCAAGAAAATAAATAGATCCTACTTTCGTGATGATTCTTTACTTTAAAAGCATTTTTGAAAATCATGTATAGACAGAATTTCTGAATACGCTAACGTCTACCATGATTACATTAACTTACTATTACGTACCTAAACGTACAATATATTAATTCAGTACATCTAGTATTTATATAGTCGATAAATATATAAAAAGGTCTATTGTAAAATCTAGGTTAAGCGTAACCTGTTGGTTAAAATTTAGCCTTACCATCCCTGCTTCATACATTGGGACCTAAATTGTATGATTATGGATTTGCCATGATATTCATAGAGAATGGTCCCACGTATCTATTTGGAGAACTTGATATAAGGGTTTTATTATAGCTATTTACCCAAACATGATTTTGAAAAGTTTTATAAATATTTGATTTTTTATATTAACATTATATAAATACTTTTCAAAATGCCAATTTTATTTGATTGGGAAACAAGTTTTTAAATATCAATTACGTGCGAGATAAAGAAATAATTGTTTAAAGTAGACAATTATTTCTTATGGATATTATATATATATGTATTTAACATATCTGACGTAAAAGTATGGTAACACTATGAAAATGACTGGGTTTGTAATAGATCGGACTTATGATATTTTTGAGATTTTTCACAAATGAATATCTCAATATAATTTCTGAGCTATGTGTAACCTACCGATATACACTGAAACTGATTGATTGTTGACACAGTCTATGTATATACCCTTTCACTACAAATAATTAAGTGACTTACGCTTATTAATAGTCCATTAATAAACCGTCAATTAATATCAATAACCATGCGACATTACTGAGTACAAGAAGAAATGAGGGAACTGTCGTGACATAGCTACAATTTAAGACAGTGTAAATGAAGCGTAATTTTCTTATAATTTATACAGTTATATTCGGTTATACCTATTCTTATAGTTTAAGATTGAATCATGATATGGTTTATATAGACACTTTGGTTAAAAGGCATTTTAATTATGATGATTTTTCCAATGACGTTATAAATGACCAAGTTTTAAAATTACTTATTTTGGGACGTTCCATGAAGTTTCATATGTTTATAGGACGGTTATTTAAAGTCCTACAAGTCCATTAATTCATTGTTTGCGAATTCGCAGAAGTATTTAATATGTAGCTGTGTGCACTGTAATGCATGTCTGGGCAAAGTACGATATTGAGTGAATATAATAAGAAATATTAAATGGAGTATGTACTTATAGTATTATAAATGCTATTAAAACAACATACAATTACAAGTCACACATCACAGTTATCTTTGCATATAGCTACAAAGTATTTACGAGCTCCACAATTTGATTCCTTTGAATTCAGATTTTTTAAATAGCTCTAACTTTAATGTTCAGCAAGTAAATAATAGAACGTGTAGACATATAACTTTCAAAGATATTTTAGAGCTTGACTGTTCGAGATCCTTACGTACATCTCTACAATACCTAAACGTCTGAGTTTTTATACAAAGATTGTGAGGATATATATAATATAGATACGTCGTAATGTGATATTATTGTTTAGAAATATACGTATTAAAAATGGGACATATAATAATTGCCTCCTTCCTCCTTAAATCAGGAATGGCAAACCAATGGCACATAACACACAAACGACAAAATAATTATCAGCTGATGGCAACTATTTATTATTTTCATTATCTTCCCAATAATCACAAAGTCAAAATTTTTGATAGTACGCCTACGACCTCATTAAACATTTGTTTAGAAAAAATGGCATGTTGATATACGTGTTTAATGCTTTTGAAATCTTGTTTAAAAACTCTGACAACAATAATACGAATTTACGAAGACCTACATCTATAGATATAATACTCGCCTATGCTTTATGAGATGATTTTTTTCATTGATTACAAAACGATTTCACAATAACACTTGGTCGGGGAATATCAGGACTCCAATTTAATCGGAAATATTAAAATTAATAAGCGTATTTTTCATATGGGTTAAGTTAAACGACTATAGTTATTTCTACGTTAAATAGTTTAAGTACTAAGTTAGACTAAAGTTTTCAATGAAGAAACAATCCAAATAATCCAAATCTAAGTATATCGTTTGCTCCAACACCAGCAATTTATTATACATTGGCTCTTAGACTATATAACTACTTTGAAGTATTTGATACACGTAATAGTTTATATGTAGTTTATTTATATTTAATAATTAAAAACTTATTCGATACTTTTATCGATATCGGTTGCATTTTATTATCTTTAAATTGTAATTGTATAGTATTAGTATCGTACCAAATAAATAGGAAACACTGCTTATATTTCTGCGGGGAGGTCACAATTACATTACCAGCCATTGAAATATTAATATGAATTATTTCCAGTATACTGTTGATAGCGTTAGGTTAGTTGAATTTTTGTATGAAATATCGATAACTGTATCGAAGTTAGATCCCTATGAATAATTATAGTTAATTATGCTAGTGAAACAATGCTATATTTGTTATAGTGACATCTAACGCTCCTAAAAAGCTGTTGTTGTACTATTTCTATACAATACGTCAAGTTAACTACAGAGAAAGATATTGGCATAAATGTTACACTCTAATGCTTCACAATTAATTACTTTACACTTCTTTCATATAGGTATTTAATTTGGCTCCTCTTTATAATTATAATAAACAGTTAAGCGCTTGTTTTTCGGACACGCATCAAAGAAAATCGTTGATTGTGATCGTATATAAAAAAGTAAAAAAAAAAGTAAAGTAACAGCCTGTTACTATGCCCACTGCTGGGCTAAGGCCTCTTCTCTCCGTTTTTGGAGAGAAGGATTGGAGCTAAGACCTACCACGCTGCTCCAATGCGGATTGGTAGGATACACATATCCCTAGAATTCTCTAGAGATATGCAGGTTTCCTCACGATGTTTTCCTTCGCCGAAAAGCGTGTGATAAATTGCAATTATCAATTAGACACATAAGTTTTAATAGAAAAACTCATTGGTGCCTGCCCGGGGTTTGAACCTATGTCGTCTCTAAAGAGTCGCACGGTCTCACCGCTAGGCTATCACAGCTTTTTTGTATATATCGTATGGTAATACCGGCGATCATGTGGACACTCGCACGACGATCGTGCCGATTATCGTCGATCACACTATTAACTAGAGTTGAGTAGCTCGCGAGCTAAAGACAAGAAAGATATATATCTCTCCAGAAGATATAATCACTCTCTAGCTCGCATGTGTTTCAATTATATATCTATATCTTTAATCTTAAGAGTCAATTTTCGTGATGAGTTACGGCTCGTTCAGAGTTTAAGAGATGAGCTTATATAGCAATTTACATGTCAAAGAGAGATACGAATAACTCTATTGCATATTTGTATTAAAAATGTAAACTACGGATTTTCGGAACGACAACACGCGCCGGCGTTCTGCTTTTTCAGCGTTGACAAAGACATAAAATGCTTAATTGGATGCAAATGTACCAAAAAAAATCACTAATTCGCGAACGGTTATTTATTTACATTCCATTCTTAGTGGGACGAAGTCATCCTTACCTGTACATATCAGAAAAGTGTAAATAATGGTGTACATAATAAATAGAAAAAAATAAAAAATAAAGAAAATATGTAGCATAATTTATATAATAAATAAAAAAGTACAATACCGCCTTACTGAGTTCTAAGTCCGGGCTAAAAGAGCCGAAGATATATCGGATATATTTTTAGCCTTAGTCGCTTTATACTCTCAAGCCGTACTGATCTAAAAGAGTTAAAGATATAAAAGAGTGATATATATCCCCAGAGCGAAAAGATATATATCACTCTTTTCTTGTCAGGGATACATTTCCCATGTCTACTATTAACCGAACGCCGATAGTGAAGAGCATTCATTATGTACGATTCTTTTAAGTACCATAAACAAAGTCAAAATCCACAGTATCATATCAATATCCAAAAGTCATAGACAACGGTCCACGCTATCTATTCCTACTTCATACATCACATTATTTGCTATTACTAAAGATAACACTGGAAAATAGCATTTTTAACATATAATATGTTTGTCTTGACGTGTATTTACAGCTAACCCAACAAAACGATTAATTGCAAAAACAGCCCTATAGCTATTATTTCGAGAAGTTTAAAATTTCCAACGTTCAGAAGTTACCAAATATAATTTATTAATGACAGCTCAATCTTATATACATAAAGAAACCATAAAGCATGGAAATATTTTGAAAAAGAGTAATAAATAATGAAAATGAGAAAAAATAAATGCAAAATTAGACCAAAAATAATTTATTTACATAATAACTAAAACATAAAATCGAGACCTGCTCGAAACTAAATTTAGAATTAACAGTAAAGAATAAATTAAAATCTACTTAATATTTATTTACACTACAGACGATACTACCGATCTACGGCGTATCGCCTTTTCGAATAAAACTCACTACGTTGTCTTCCACATAGAGAATTTATACATCAGGCATATATTGTGCAAATATAAGTCCACTATGAAAGTCTGCTTCTTCTCTTTGTTTAGTATAAACATTAAAAAAGGTTGATTTAAAAAAGAATTGAATAATCTCAACTGTCAATTAGTCTATGGCACTAGTTTGAGGACCAATAAATAAAAACATATATTTTATTTCAACTTAGGGTTGCATCACACGGGCCACGACAGCCAGAAACTACAGGTAACCGTCCAAAAAGTGTCCTGTATGACCCCGACGATCAAATAACGATCGCCAACACAGAAACACATAATACGCACACACAGCGTCTTCGCCGACGAAGGCGAGGTCCCAGTTTTCTGACGTCGGTCGGTCGTGGCTTCTTGCCACCCTTCCGACGTCACAATGACTAATCTAAGTCATACCATCAACCCTCCACTAAGCGTCGCCTTAAGCCGTGGTCCGGCCTCACAGGCACCCTTAGGATGACGTTCCCCGACTTAAGTAGAGTTTCTGCGCTCTACTCTCTGCATTTCGCAACCTCGACGATGCTTCTGCGCTCGCCCGTCCCGCCCGGTGACGCTGTAAAAGCCATTAGGGCTAACAGCATACAGTCAGTTCGAAAAAAAAACAAAGGTAGCTCAAGCGCACGATAGCCACTTAAGGCCGGTGGTCGGTATTATAATGGACTCTGACGAAGAAAGTTTAATTGCATTCCTTCTGATAATGGTAAAACACATTTGAAAGCTCTGCCTTCGACTTTTATTAGGTTAACTGAGGCAAAAGTGAGAGCAAGGTGTCGTGTGGTGTCTTTTTGTATCGGCGCTTAGTGAGGGCCACAAAAAGCGAGTAACGACGATTGTTTTGACTAGAATGGCGCGCGCGACGCGACGCGAACGCAAGCTAGGCCGTTTTATGCATTCGTTCACGACCAGAGCGGCCCCCCGCCAGTCACCCGGCAGACACGGCAGAGGGAAGCCGCGCGCGACTTGGACGCGGCATTGTTTTTCTTACGCACGAGTGTGATTTTGCGTTTCGGGTGTTGTTCTCAGATTTAGTGACGCGTTTAATCAGTGAAGCGTTTGAGAAGTGGCGACCGTCCACGGTTTTAGTGCGCGTTGGGTTACTATTCCCCGATATAGGGACGATTCAATAACGTATGACCTTACGAAGGTTGTGTGCACACCGGGAGTTATTTAGCCGATATAGTGAAGTGTATACTCAGGGAGAAACAGACATTACGTGTCCGTGGAAGACTGCAGAGGCGAGCCAACGGTTACGGGAATCGGCCAAGTACAAACAAGCACACACACACACGTACGCATATACACGCAGTGACTCATTAGACCGGACCACATACAGCTGACGGCCGCATAAGGTAGGTTGAGACGCCGAGACGACGGGCCCAGGTCCCGGAGGTTGTTTCATCCGTACGCACGTTTGCGCGGAACAACGATTTGAAGTCTGTGGAAGATATAGGCGTCAACCGTGTCGCGAGTTCATATAAAATGTATGAAACTACACGAAATTTACCGGTGGTGGAATCGTCATTGTGGCCCGTGGGCTGTGTGCGGATACCCTAATGTCTTTCCAAATATCGTATTTAGCTTTTATGTCTTTAAAACCATTGTTATATATAAAAAAATATATTAGAGGCAAATTTGTTTTTTATACTACAAAAAAGAACAAACAGTCTTCGGACTTTAATTAAATTGTGCGAACAACATATTTTCAGCTAGTATAACATTGAATTGCTTACATAGATATGTATACTCGCTAGACAGGCTGTAAGCTTACGACTATTAGCATGTTTCAATTTAGGGCACCTGAGTTATATGACTATTTAATCACCAAATAAAGTATTTTTTGTTTAATTTTTATGTGTTATATATTTCAAATTTTTAGTGTGGATAAATGTATTACAACATGTATACTTATCAAAAGGTATAGAATTAGTACCAGATAGTCTTAACTATGACGTTATTGCCATAACGGCCAATAGAATACGAACGTTATATATTTTAAGCACTGCCAGTTTAAAGTACATAGAGGCGTGTGACTAGTTAGTTTCTGTTCAAAAATGACTGAAACATATTGTAACAACTAGACTTCACGCTATTTACAAATGTGGCTAAATATTATTCTTCTGTTGGAGGGGAGGTGCCGTTTGTCTCTTCCTCCAATTTGGCTCTCGCTTCAGCATCTGAAATAACATTTACTTTATTATAATAAAAAAGGAAACATTAATAAATTAAATGAAATAGTTATATCATATTTATTTAATATTTTCAATTTATACGTTCATTATTTAAAAAGAGTTAATTCATATTTAAAATTCAAAATATTCATTATTCGAGTAAAGTTGTAAACAAGTGTTTTTGAATAGTCAAGTCTACTGCTGGTTCGGAAAGCTGTTCCTACCGAGAAGAGCCAGCATGAAACTCGGCGGTTGCTCTTTTTAAAATATAACTAGTTGCATTTAATTATTACTGTCTGTTCCACGCAAATGTGCGGACGGATGAAACAACCTCCGGGACCTGGGCCCGCCGTCCCGGCGTTTCAACCTATTTTATGCGGCCGTTAGCTGTATGTGGTCCGGCCTCGTGAGTCATTGCGTGTATATGTGTACGTGTGTGTGTGTGCTTGTATGTACTTGGCCGATCCCCGAAACCGTTGGCTCGCCTCTGCACTCTTCCACGGACACGTAATGTCTGTTTCTCCCTGAGTATACACTTCACTATATCGGCTGAATAACACCCGGTGTGCACACAACCTTCGTAAGGTCACACGTTATTAAGTCGTCCCTATATCGGGGAATAATACCCAACGCGCACCAAAACCGTGGACGGTCGCGTCTTATCAAACACTTCACTGGTTAAACGCGTCACTAAATCTGAGAATAACACCCGAAACGCAAAATTACACATGTGCGTTATAAAGGAATGCCGTGTACAGGCGCACGCGGCCTGTCCTTATCGTGTTTGAAAAGTTACTAGCGGTCGGCCGCTCGCGTCAATTTTAGTCAATTTTATTCAAAACACTGTCTTATTACAGGGTAGAAGTGCAGATATATCCACACATTCTTAACATCTAAGTAAACCTCAACAGAAAAGTCGGCTCTCTGTATCAGCCTCTTTTTAACAGTGTTTTTAAACTACTGTAATAGTACTTCTTATGTATCTTTAGTCGATTGTTTTATCAGACTCGTCAGAAGCTTGAAAGGCTATTGTTTTGTTGATAATTCCGCTCACCTTTAGCCGCTTGCTCCTTCCATATCTTCTTGTTATCCGTGAGACACGCTACCCAGGGCTTCTTAATTTTGAATTTGTTGTGCGTTTCTCCAACTATTAAAAAAAAATTACAAAACATGTTCTGTATTTACGCCTATGCATAGACAATAGAAGAGGACCATAGTCAAGTAAGTCAAGTCAAGTAGCGGCCTGTTACAATCCCAGTGCTGGGTATAGGCCTCCTCTCTCCGTTTCGGGAGAGAAGGGTTGAAGCTAAGACCTACCACGCTGCTCCAATGCGGATTGGTAGGTTACACATATCAACAGAATTCTCTAGAGATATGCAGGTTTCCTCACGATGTTTTTCTTCACCGAAAAGCGTGTGATTAATTGCAATTATCAATTAGACACATGAGTTTTAATAGAAAAAACTAATTGGTGCCTGCCCGTGTTTGAACTCGTGTTCCTCTCGAAAGAGTCGCACGGTCGGACCATAGTACACTGAATCAATGTGTGTTAGGGCCCTAAACTGTTCGAATGGTGATCCCGCACCGAAACACGTGGCATTGCTTGTGGCATTATCTACACACAATATATAGAAGGCCATATTTGTGTTGAATAACTAATAAACAAGTAGTCTATCGGCTGACAGCTGTACAAAAGGTTTAGGGATCACCAACTCTAAATCAAGCGTGTTGATTATAACCAAAATTCACACAAAGAACTATAGATTCAAACACTACCAGTGGTGGCGCCTACCTATACTAGTTATGTCGATATAATATGATAATAAGAATTTGTTCATTGAAGTATATATATTTAATTAATATTGAATCGACTAGTTCGTTATTTACCTCAATCGATAGCCAGTCACTATTTAATATGTAATTTTTATCGACATTTGTTATTAGTCAAGGTTATTGCCAAATTAAATTATATGTAAATTTAATATAAGGTTATTTATCTAACATGAGCTTTATTTTACAGCACAATTAAATAAGATAAATACCAAAAAGTATATGGGACTATTACACACACGGTAATCCAATCCCAAAGTAAGTAACTCAATACTTGTCTTACAGGTGACAGGAATTTTAATTAAATATCGTTACAATATGTTTTAAATACAACCTCCTTTATATAGTTGGTTAATAATATAAACAAAAAAATTATCGACGTCGATACGTCGTTGAGTTATTGGAAAAGATAAAATGGGTTGACTTTAAAGAAAATTGTTTCATATTTATTTAACAAATGTAAACAAAACTATCGTTGTTATAATTTAAATACATAAACACACCCATAACCTGTTTTTAGAAAATGTTGAAGAAAATTTATTATCATTAGAAATGTTGTTCTGAAGGCAGGGTCACTGCCTCCTGCGTCAAATCAAATCAAATTAAATCAAAATATTCTTTATTCAAGTAAACTTGTAAACAAGTGCTTTTGAATCGTCAACTTAACTGCTGGTTCGGAAAGCTGTTCCTACCGAGAAGAGCCACCAAGAAACTCGGCGGTTGCTCTTTTTAAAATATAAATCTTAGAACTAGTTACATTTATTTATTACTGTCTTGTACAGGGTAGAAGTGCACCTATATCCACACATCTAAGTAATCTTCAACAGTATAGTAGGCTTTCTGTATCAGCCTCTTTTTAACAGTGTTTTTAAACTGCTGTAATGGCATGACCAAAATGATTTCGGAATTTTATTATAGAATCTTATACCCAAACCCATAAACGATTTACGTACTTTTGCTAGGCGCAAAGCAGGAGTCGCAATCTTATGTCGGTTCCTACTTTGTCTATTATATACATCACCTATCGTTTTATAATTCTTTATATTTTTATGTACAAAAGTTAGTCAATAGGCCAGTCAAATTCAACTCCATTCCATAGTAACAAACTATTAGAACGACGTAGGATTTCCTATTTTAGATAATTGGGTATTTACCTGTGCTTTCTTCATTAATAGGTTCCTGTCCAACAGTGCTCGTGGAATTCTTCGAGCTCGAATGCAACGGCCCCAATATACATTCCAGCATGTCTGCGCAAACGCCCATGCTTGGTTCCACGATGAAATCTATGAAACCGATCTGAGATTCTGCTACGAGGGTATTGTTTCTATCACAGAGAGGGCTGAATGGTAGCCCCAATTCCCTTTCTTTGTCACCTTGGAGGAAGAATTCATCTAGCAAGCTCATTGTCCATCTGTGGTGTAAGTCCCATCTCTACAATTGAAAAAAGAAGACTCGGTAAACGATTTATAGAACTAGGTGTGTACGTAATTCCATATTAAAGAAACTATAACAGAACAGAGACCGTGCGACTCTTTCAAGGGGAACACGAGTTCGAATCCGGGCAGGCACCAATGAGTTTTACTATTAAAACTCATGTGTCTAATTGATAATTGCAATTTATCACACGCTTTTCGGTGAAGGAAAACATCGTGAGGAAACCTGCATATCTCTAGAGTATTCTAGGGATATGTGTAACCTACCAACCCGCATTGGAGCACCGTGGTAGGTCTTAGCTCCAATCCTTCTCTCCAGAAATGGAGAGAGGAGGCCTTAGCCCAGCAGTGGGCATAGTAACAGGCTGTTACTTTACTTTTTTTTTATAACAGAACTATTTTGTTATAATCCATGCATGCAATGCTAATGTGTATGCAGCAGGCAAACTTCACGCACCTCACACATGCAGGACAAGTCACCACATGCACCCCAAAACCAAATCGTTATGATTTTGTCGTGGAGCCTATCCTCCTGATGATGTTTCGTTTCGGGGCGAAACGATCGTAGAGATTTTGGTGGTGGTGGAGGCGTCTTGGGATGCATGTGGTGGTTTTTCCTGCATGTGTAAGGTCCGTGAATTTTGCCTGTTTCATACACATTAGCGTTGCATGCAATCGCTTAACCCGCGCGGATTATAGCAAAGTAGTTCTGTTATGGTTTCTGATTCGGTAAATCATAAGGCAATATGATAGACAATTATTGGAATCGAGGAATTGTTTAGTTTTTTTCAGCCACTGTTCATTATCTCGAGAGTTCGTCATCTGAAACTGTATCCATCATTTTGAAGGTTTTTTTACTACTGTACCGGATCAGTTGTGCGTAAATCTATAAATCGTCATAGCTACCGAGCGTAAATGTAACTTGAACGTACTGAATGAGGATTATTAAATTATGGAATAGTTCCATCACCAGAGTTATCAATATTCATCATCATTGTCCTGCTCTTACCCCACTCTAAGTAAGGTCGGGCACAGTAGGTCTTTATCTTCCATTCTTTCGCCATCTAATAAGATTTGGCTAAGTAATGGAATATCTCGGCCACGTTCTTGGGCATGAGAGATACAGATATATGAGAGATGCTTCAACTTATAATAATGGGCAAGATCGAAGGAGAGAGCGCTGGATGTCGGAAAAAATCGTGGTTACGAAACATAAGAGAGTGGAGTTGCTTCAGTTGAAGAATTGTTTCGTCTTGCGAAGGACAGAGTGGCTTACAGTCTGCTAACGGTCAACCTTCAGTAGTGAAGAGGCACTAGAAGAAGAAGAAGAAGAAAGAAGTATTTTACGACCGGCCGCCTGCTTGACGTCGACTCTTCTTGAGAATAGTTACCAGAGTTATCAATATTATCTATAACAATATTATAAATGACGACCAGGCAACGAGCGGGATGCATTGAAATCAAGTAAAAATTCAATTCATTCAATCAATGAAATTAAGTATTAGATAGACCTAGGTGGTAAAACTTATTTTTTTATAACGACATCGCGTAAGTTAGACAGCATAATATGGCTCTTTGTTTTCAAGACCGTTTTGTTAAACTCTATTTAATTGAATAAAGTACCTTGGCTGGATGTGATATATCACAGCAATGCAGCACCAATGAAACAGCTTTGGACTTGTCGACTCCTGGCTCCGCAAGCGATAGTAACGATCTCATGTTCTTCAGCTGTTGGAAGTGGAAAGACATGTCCGTAGCGAGGACCATGTCGATAACCAGCGTACGGAATTCACGGAACTCGTCCCTAGATAAGTTCTGGACTATATTGGAGTCTTCATCACGCATCAACCTGGAATTAAAATATTAAAATATTAGAGTTTATAGTTTTATCGCATTAGAGTTAATGTACTAGAGTACGGAAATCAGCATAAAATGTATTCATCGAAAGAAGAAATAAGGCTATCTATCTCTTTTTATGTGTGATTTGGACACCCAAAATCTTCTTCAAATCTTCTTCTTCTTCAAATCCTTCTTCTTCTTCTTCTTCGTCAACCGATGGACGTCCACTGCTGGACGTAGGTCTCTTCGCGGGATCTCCACACCATACGATCTTGCGCCGCTTGGATCCAGCGGCTCCCCGCGACCTTTTTGAGGTCGTCTGTCCACCTCGTTGGGGGTCTGCCGACGCTGCGCTTTCCGGTGTGGGGTCGCCATTCCAACACCTTGAGACCCCAACGTCCATCGGTTCTTCGCACTATGTGCCCCGCCCATCGCCACTTCAGCTTCGCGACACGCTGAGCTATGTCGGTGACTCTAGTTCTTCTACGGATCTCATCATTTCTGATTTGATCACGTAGAGAAACCCCGAGCATAGCTCGCTCCATCGCCCGCTGAGTGGCTCTGAGCTTTCTTATGAGGCCCATAGTCAGCGACCACGTTTCGGATCCATAGGTTATAACTGGCAACACGCACTGTTCGAAGACCTTGGTCTTCAAGCACTGAGGTATCTTGGACGAAAAGATCTCGCGTAGCTTCCCGAACGCTGCCCATCCGAGTTGGATTCGGCGACTAACCTCTTTCTCAAAATTGGACCTACCTAGCTGGACCGTATGTCCCAGGTATATATATTCGTCTACAATTTCGAGTGCAGAGTTCTCAACGATGACCGGGTGGCGCGGAACATGCAAGTTTGACATAATTTTTGTCTTACTCATGTTCATTTTTAGGCCCACCTGTTGAGATACTCTGCTGAGGTCGTCGAGCATTGTGTTAAGGTCCTCCAGAGACTCTGCCATAACGACTATGTCGTCGGCAAATCTAAGGTGAGTGATGTACTCGCCGTTGATGTTGATGCCGTATCCGTTCCAATCCAAAAGCTTAAAGACATCCTCCAATGCAGCGGTAAACAGCTTCGGGGAGATGACATCTCCCTGTCGCACACCTCGCCGCATTTGGATTGGTCTCGTAGTTTTGTCTTGGATACGGACAGACATTGTGGCGTTTTCATACAAACACTTCAGCACTTGGACGTACCGATAGTCGATTCGGCATCTCTGGAGCGATCTTAACACAGCCCATGTTTCCACCGAATCAAAGGCCTTCTCATAGTCCACAAACGCCAAGCAAAGTGGCTGGTTATACTCCTCGGTCTTCTGTATAACCTGCCGCAGCGTGAATATGTGGTCTATGGTACTATAGCCTTTTCGGAAACCGGCTTGTTCGGGAGGCTGGAAGTCGTCGAACCTACGAGCGAGACGATTCGTTATGACTCTCGAAAACAACTTATAAACATGATTCAGCAGCGCGATGGGTCTATAATTCTTCAATAAGGCGTTATCTCCTTTCTTGAAGAAAAGAACCACCACGCTCCTGTACCATGCTTCCGGCATAGTACCTTCGTGAATGACGGAATTGAACAGTCGCTGAAGGACTTTAAGTACCGGTTTACCACCCGCCTTCAGGAGTTCGGTTGTGATTCCGTCGTCACCTGGAGCCTTATTGTTCTTGAGTTGTTTCAGAGCCATACTAATCTCGTATAGGCTGACGTCCGGGATATCTTCGGTATAGTGTCGGGTCAACTTGGCTCGTGGATCTTTTGCCAAATTGACAACAGGCTGTTGTGTTGAGGTGTATAACTGCCCATAGAACCTCTCAACCTCTCTCAAAATCTCAGGACGAGATGAAATGATACTACCAGTATCGGTCTTCAATCGCGTCAGCTGCCTCTGCCCAATAGACAGATCTCTTGCGAACACTTTTGAGCCCCTGTTACGCTCAATGGTATCACGAATGTATTCGGTGTTGAAGTGTCGCAGGTCACATTTCTGAGCCTTAGAGATCTGTTTATTGATCAGACGGTAGCGCGTCGCGTCCACTGAAGATTGTAGCCTCATTTCGTTCCTCTCATCCATGAGCTTGAGAGTCTGGGTCGAGAATTTTTTGGTTCTCTTACGGTGTGTCTTATAAAATGTTGACCCCACCGTATGGACAGTTTCCACCAACCTGTTGTTTACATCGTCCACAGAAACGCAGTCAGCTAGGCAATCAAAACGGTTCATCAGCTCGAGTTGGAAATTCTCAGGGTTTTTGACAAATCCTTACTCTGTCTATAATAATATTGCGAGCCTACAAAAATGTACAAGGAAGTTGGTTTCACTCTATCTTTATGTTTTGAATTTACCTTCAGTAAACAATTCGTAGTCATATAACATTATCATCTAAGCCAATATTATTTACTTCTTATAAGGATTAGTCTGTTATTGTGTTATCAAAGACATACAAGAGGTCACAAAAAATATTGTGACCTCTTGCTGTAATAAGCTGTGTCGCAACTCAGTAGAGTTAGCAACTTATTCATTGGCCTAGGTATTCGCTTTTATTATACAATAAAATTCCGCAATCCATACTAGACCAGCCCACAGAAAGATGTAAATCAAATGTAAGAGATATGCTTATATGACAGCATCTACACAACAAACACAACAAAATTGAAGATTATTTGGATGATAAATATGCCTGGATTTGAAAATCCTTTCAGCTTCATATAAAACTGCGGTTTAACAATGTAAAATTGAAAATGTTTAAAAGATGACCGTTGTTTCTTGCTGGTTCTTCTCGGTAAGAGCAACATTCCGAACCAGTATCCTCGACGATTCAAAAGTGGTCGACTCCTTCGAGCACTTTTGAATAAAGAATATTTTCACCCTAAAAACCTAATTTTTCGCAAAATGTTAATATACAAACAAGTGTTAAACTAATACAACCCAAATTGCAGAATATTTATGATTGTGAAATTCAAGGTGCTCAAAAGGCTCAAGGCGTTCACCACACTGAATGACATCAATTTATACAAAGATAGAGTTCTTCGACTTCTTAAAGAGAAACACTTTCTAGTACTTCAGAAGTGCGTTACTTATAAATAAGTTTGGTATACCAAAAGTTAGCCAGACTTCGAGGAGTTTGAAGCAAATTTCTTACTTCGTTTAAATTGTTTTTGGGTAAGTTTGAAGTGTTCAAGCGCTTGAATATGGTCAATAACGTTATTTTGTTCATTCTCATCATTTAAAGCCCTAATAGCAAGAATTCTAATAGCAGAGATGGAAAGAAATGTTTTTGCAGTTTAATTTTTGTGGTATGACCATTTAAAATTCGACTTTTTCCTTCGTTAACAGTGATGTTAAATTTCTTTTGTATTATTTATTTATATGTGGATATTAGCTAGCTCGGCAAACGTTGTTTTGCCATATTAAATTATTTCTAGGAAATTTGTAGCGTATATTATAAAAAAATTAAAAAAATATCCAAAAAATATAAAATGTTAGGGGTGGATCACCCTTATCACTTAGGGGTAGGGTAAATAGATAGTAGCCGATTCTCAAACCTGATGAATATGCACATAAAATTTCATAAAAACCAGCCAAGCCTCTTCGGAGGAGTATGGTAAATAGTATTGCGACACGAGACTATTATATATAAGATATATATATACATATTTTCTTATGTATAAATATATATTTTTATATATGGCAAATTTTTTACTGCAAATATTTCCTATGCAAAACATTTATAAAAAATATATACCTAAGTCGGTCAGCAGTCGGTTCGCCTTGGGTTACTAAAACTTAGTTATTAAAATTGTTTTTGTTTATAAAAAAGAAACAATTCCTTTTAGGATATATGTAATGCTTCAAATAAAAGCAGAAATTTAAAAAGTCGCGATTTGTTATTTGAAATGAATTTATATGATACCAGGCTTTCCTAAAGACTTAACAGCAAGTAAGTCGAAACGCCTTAAGAGTTTATACACGTACGATAAAGTGGGAAGCTATGATTTTGTTAATGCGTCGACTGAAATAATTTCCCTAGAGAACCACAATCACATTTCATGAATTAGGAGAGCTCGAATAAACTGATTTACTTGTATCTGAGTTCATTCGGTATTTAGGCCTTGAGAGGGTCTGAGGTTACCCTCAAAATTGGCAATGCAATGTTTCATATTTATTCATATTTAATGTGCGATGAATATTATTCACGTTTTATGCCGTGTGGTATCCGGCTGAGTAGAATAGACCACCCTCATTTCTTACCGAGGTGTCGTAAGGGGCGACTAAAATAAGACGACCCACCGTGTGGTATCCGGTTGAGTAGAATAGACCACCATCTTTCTTAGCGAGGGGTCGTAAAATACGACTAAGTTGATGTCAGGCAGGCGGCCGGTCGTAAAATACGCAGCTAAATCATGTGACAACATGTTTGTAACGTGTTGTGCCGACCCCACTTAGAATGGGATAAGGGCAGGAGGATGTTGAATGTTTTATGCACTCTTATTCATTTACTGGTATCTGTATGACTACTTAATTTACAGCATGTATTTATTTAAGTTTGCAGCTGTGGATAAAAATGTTTGTGCAATAAGTTTCATATTTACCTACATATTATTATTACTTGTATATCTATCTAACTCTGTGACTGTAGCTGTATCTGTTTGTATAGCTAAAAGCTGAAAGATAAAGGTAGATATATCTTAATGTCAACCAATGCAGAAGCATCCGTGATGGTACAAAATATGGAGAGAAAAACGCTGAAGCTCTAATAGCGTCATGCAACGTGATCCGAAGGGGGCTTACGTTGAGATACTTATAGTGTCTATGAAATTGTAATAACTAACCGGTAGAATAGAATAGAACAGCCTCATTTCTTACCGAGGTGTCGTAAAAGGCGACTAAGGTAAGTTGACGTCAGGCAGGCGGCCGGTCTTAAAATACGTAGCCAAATCATATGACAACATTTGTAACATGTTGTGCCGACCCCACTTAGAGTGGGATAAGGGCAGGAGAATGATGATGAAATTGTAATAACTTTTATAAGTGAAAAGAAACTGATCATTTGCAAACAGACTTCTAAAGCCTTGTATCAAGAAAGATTAATTTCTCGTGTCCTTAATATATATTTTCGCTTATCTCTTATACAAGCATATATTTAATCTAATTTCATGAAGTAAGGAAATACTTATTATCTTAGAAGAGCAGTTTGGCTTCCCATCCATCAATCACGCGAGTCTGAGATAGAATGCCGCGGGCCCTATCATATTATGTATTAGGATGACTAATACAGAAAAACTAGACTGGGGTGACAATTTCTCACAAAAAAAAGAAAAGAAAAAGAAATAAGACTCACAAATATCATTTATAATATCATTTATAATAATATGTTTAACTAGTGTATTCACGACAAAACGACATCGCTTTACGTATTTGTCGTGGAGTCTTATCTCCTGATGATGCTTCGGGTGCAGGGCGAAACGATTGTTGAGTTCGTGATGGTGAACGTGTGTAGTGCTTGTGGTATTGTGGTGGCGGTGGTGGAGGTTTGAGCATGTGTTGTAACGAATTCTGCATGTATCGGGTATGACAAAACGGTCGCCCACTATACATTTAGCAGTATATAAATAATTTTCTTTATTTTTCAGTATATAATTTTCTATTTACTTTATCGCGGTTTATTGCAGAATAATTTTAATATTACTTTCAAAAGTAATAGTTAGTTCTCCTTTAAGTTTCAATTATTTTTGTACCGCTAAAGTAAATGGTTCAGTACGACTGTTAACTGGCTAATAGCTTAAGTCTGTTGGCAAGACTTTTTCATTTACAATCGATTTCTTGACAATTAAGAATAAAGAAATATCCAGAATTCTGAATATTATGTATTTATTTATAATTTTATAATTTATCCTATCTTCATATACATATATTTTAACTGAATGTATGTCGTCCATTCTGCAACTACTTAATCAATTATTTGTAACCGATCATCATCTATTCTCTCACCAGCAAATATTTTAAATAGAAAAATAAATTTTTCGCTGGGAAACGTTACTTTTTCCTAAACATTGGTTTGCTGGATAAAGCTATATCTACTCATAGAAAAAATATTGTACTTTTGAACAATTTAACAAAACAATGGCAGTTTTATTTCCTAAGTTTCATATTATCAGTGGTTACCCTACGTGGGAACAGTATAATTGAGGTTCTGTTTACAATTCCATTGCTTCTATATATCATCTCGCGGCGCTGATTACGACAGGAACCAAATATAAAGTTATTATAAATAATAACTAATAATGGAAATAAACTTTGGTATTTATAATATACCAATAAGCCTTGATATTTGTCATAATTGGAAGTTGATAAATGACTTTACTGATATACTATAGTAGAGAATTCCTTTGATAGAATTTGCCTTGACGCGATACGATTGTAAGGTGATCTTTCGTATAAACCGTACTAACGAATGTTAATATCGAAATTGCGTTAGTATTGTTTTTATTGGTATTCACGCCGTGTGGTATCCGGCAGAATAGAATAGACCACCCTCATTTCTTACCGAGGTGTCGTAAAAGGCGACTAAGGTAAGTTGACGTCAGGCAGGCGGCCGGTCGTAAAATACGTAGCCAAATCATGTGACAACATGTTTCTAACATGTTGTGCCGACCCCACTTAGAGTGGAATAAGGGCAAGAGAATGATGATGATTATTGTTTTTATTGGTATTCCTTTAAAGTTTCTACCAAAAGTAATTAGTTCATAAATGACTCAAGTGGTTATGTAAATTTTCGAACTTTTGACTAATATTTCCTGTAATATATATACAGAGTGTTACCAACCATATGACATTAATGTAAATTTTAGATAAAAACGCACCTAAGCACCTTACATAAAAAAAATCAAATAATTCAATGGAGTATTTTAGCCACAGGAATTATTTAACATTTTAAAAAAAATAAATACGTTTTATAGAGATCAATGACCGTAACCTAACACACCAACCTTGACCAAAAAACTAAATAGTATAGGTATGAAAGAGATAAAACAATAATTTTAAAGCTTTCACAAGCTTTTTGAACAAACGCGCTGTAATAAAGCCTATATAGCGAAACTATATAAAGGAAAATAAAGTGATGTAAAGCGATTCATATTATAGGGTGCTATTTTAAACATTCCAAAAATTTGAATACTAAATTTTATTTTAGCTTTCACCGTCTTCAGCGTGTGAAAAGCCGAAACGTCTCCGGGGAAATTATCTTGCGAGGCGTATAAGGGATAAAGTTCTTGTAAGCTGTTGTTGGCATGAATTCCAATCGGATTTAATTTTTGCTCCGATATCTTCTTCACTTGAATAATTTTTGATAAAAAATCAAAAACCAATGAGATACATTTACGGAATATCTTAACAGGAATTATCCGAGATTATGAATGTATGTGTTTTTTTTAAATAAAATATTTATTTTCTCCCAAATATTTTTTATGTAAATTTTCAATGTGTCCTGAAGACACATTAAAGACTTAAGGAGCTTTCGCATTAAATAGAAGTTTTAATAGAGACATGTAGAAAGAATACTTTATTTATATTACTAGCGTCGCGACTCAGTAGAGTTAGCAACTTATTTTTTAGTCTCGGTATTCGCTTCTACAATAAAATTCCGCAATCCACACTAGACCAGCCTACAGAAAGGTTTAAACTTAGTTTAAGAAAGAGAAGTATGCTTATACGTAGTACGTATGACTTTCTTACTCTATTTATAATAACACTATGAGCCTACAAAAATGTACAAGGGACTTGGATTCACTCTATCTTTATGTCTTGAATTTGCCTTCAGTAAACAATTCGTAGTCATATAACATTATAATCTAAGCCATTATTATTTACTTCTTATAAGGATTAGCCTGTTATTGTGTTATCATAGACATACAAGAGGTCACAATAAGCTTGTGATTCCTGTGTCGCAATTTAGCAGAGTTAGCAACTTATTCGTTGGTCTCGGTATTCGCTTTATACATCGATTATACATTAAAATTCCGCAATCCACACTAGACCAGTCTAAAGAAAGATTTAAATCAAATGTAAGGGATATGCTTATACGTAAAGCATATTACAAAATTGAAGATTATAATTCAAGTAAACTTGGAAACAAGTGCTTTTGAAACGTCAACTCTAGATCCTTCACTACATCCTTGCATGGAATTCTGTGAAGGACCCGTCCGCGTCTGTCAAGACTGCATAGGATAGAATAAAAGTAATGATACTATACGTTCTTTGCCCACACTAAACTAAAAAAACCACGTACCTAAAGGCAGCGCTTATATGATGATTCTCGAGCACGGCTCTATCGTTGTAAAGCAATGCAGTCTCAGAGCCGGACATTACGTGGAAATTGTTGGTCGTTCCTGTGTGTTCGAAGTCGTGGACAATGGCCGCCACTAATGTGGCGAATATCTCGAGGTCGGAGAGCCAGTTCTAGAAAAGAAAATAGAAATAAATAAATATATGGGACGCATTACGCACGGACGCCCTAAAGTGAATAACATTGTGGTATGGGTGAGAAATAGCTGGTAAACACATCTATATATAGTACCCGGCATTAAATAATGCACATGGATGTTTAGAATGAAACAGTCGGCCAGTTCGGCTTCGTAGAGCGCTGTCACTGTCACTCAGTTAGTATGTGACGTTTCACACGGGTTCGTCAGTCTGTGCGACAGAGACAATGCTCTATGAAGCAGAATCTAGCCGATTTCTCTTTCTAAGCCTCGATGTGCATTATTTATCGCCGCCTACTATACTTATTATAAAACAAAGTCCCAAAAAGCTATCTATCTGGATACAATCGACTTTCTCAAAATCTACTGAACGAATTTTTGTACGGTTTTCCAAAAGATACTTCCGGATGGTTTAGGTAAATATTACATATCGGTATTGTGTAAATTATGTTAAAGAGATCGCGCAGTTGTTAAAAAACTTGCTTGCCTAGAGCTATAGTCACGTGGGCTGCGTAAACCAGCAGCGATACGCTAAATTAATGTACTAGAGTATTCTAGATCTATAAAAAATACTGCAAAAAAGTCCGCGACAGCATGTCTCTATCTCTTATGGTTAACTCACAATAACTACTTTTGTTTAAAATTTGAATTCTAGAAAAAAATTTGATACACTGATTTCCACTAGTATATGTATATATTTATAATACTGCATAAATACGTATTACACCAAGACTAGAAGAAATTACACAAATTGTTTGTAAAACACGTTGGGCCCTGGGAGTGAATTAAACTTACGACCCGCGCAACTAGATGGCCGATGGGCCAGTCAATAGCACGTTACAATACATATAAAGGTAAAATCGCCTGTTAATATTAAACAGCGGAGCAAATTCTCCTCTTTGGAGTTAAAGATTACAGCTGAAATGATATAAACAAAACCACGCGGCGCATATACGATTCCCAAGTCACAAATACTCAGGTTATACAAGTTTTCGTCACGATAGTCGTCAGTACAATTCCGACATACTCCAAGCCCGCTATTACGGACTCACTAAATTTAATCGCGGTGTCGATAGATCCCTACTATGCCTACAAATGATTTCAAACACAATTGCAATAACTGGAATCGACACAAGATTGCTGTGGTGTAAATTTATTGAAGACACTATAACCATTGGATAATACAAAAATAGCAAATATACTCTATATTAAACCGTAGCGGAAAGCTCACAAATGGAAAATTGTTTGTTTTTACTACATTCTTAGATATTGCTGGAAACAAGAACAGCAATTTGACGTTAGCTCCAATGCAAGTACCGAGACTTAATTTGAATAAGCTATAAAAGTTTCATTGCATAGATGTTGTTTTCTTTTTGTAAGAACCACGAACTTTTATTGAGACGATTTGCCGAGTAATACAGAGTACGATAACAAATCAAATATTTTGATATCTGAAATCTTTTAATATTTGACTGTTCCGTTGGCGCAGTGGGTAGTGACCCTGCCTCCAGCTCCGCGGGTTGCGGGTTCGATTCCCACCGAGGGCCAACATTTTCTATAAACAACTTGTTGGTTCCTCGAACCTAGCTGTACATTTGTATTTAAAATTATCCATGTACTATATCTACTAGTTGACCGTCGCCCATAACACAAGTAATAAGTTACTTATTTTGGGGATGGACAACCGTGTGTGTAAGTATCTCATATATTATAATATATCATAACGAAAAGCGATGGAAATATTTATTTTAAAATAAAACTGCGAGTTACTTAACTATTGATAAAATATAATGCTTTCTCTGCAAATGAACTTAACTAAATTCCTTAATGAATAAATGAAAATATTATCATACAAATAGAGTTTAAATTAAGATTTAGATGGTATAGACATTTACTAAAGAGAAGGATGATGGAAGGAAGATGAAAATCATTTGTCCAAATGAATGTTAAATATCAATGTAGATAGATATGTAACTAGAAAGTGATGGTTGGATTGTGTCAAGTATGACATGAATTTAAAAGTAGTGCCAGAGTTGACGAATAATAGTAAAGAAGAGAAAACAAAAATAAGAAGAGAAAACATGTTATGCCAACCCCACTTAAGTGGGATAAGGATAGGAGAATGATGATTACAAACAGAATTTAGAAAGCCAAACCACAACAGATTTTCAAATAATAACAACATTCGATGAAAAGATATGTATCCAATTAATTTCGAGTTACGAGGGTTTTTCAACTTATACCCCAAGTAATATTGTACTAAGAGTTATTTCTTAGACTTAGTCAAGGGTCCTTGAGATCTCCTAAGTCCTTATTAGGAATACGAAGAGCGAGTTCTTGTACACGTTGAAACAATATTATGTGACAATGTTTGTTTTAGTTTAGTTATATAGTTTAATCTTTTGAAAGGACTAAAGTCCATTAAAGTTCATTTGAAGTTGAAAGTGATCTCAACAAGATTTAACATTAATTTAATAATTTCATAATTTAGAATAAGTTCGCATAAGAACATACTGTATTTAGCTTTTATGTGTGTGTGTGTGCATTTAAGTATGAATGATATTGTCTTCAGCTACTGAAGATTTTATAGAAGGTATTATTAAAAAGTAATGATAATTTCTTTTGTACTATTAAATTCTGCATCGTAATTCGTACTTATAATAAGGTTTACAAAATTATTGTATTGCGGCGCTAAGGGTATTCCAATAAGCAAGCTGATGATTCAGTAAAGTTTGGTGGCCATCGGAGCTTTTATTAACTTTTGTTTTTTTTAAACCAGACCGAGCCACAGCAACGCGTAGCCGGACAGCTAGTTTTAAATAAATACTTAAATACATAAATACACAAATACTAGAAGATGCAACAATTTTTTTTACAAATGTTGGCACACGGCAGGAATAGAACCCGCGATCTGTGGAACCGTTCTGCCTTTATTGATCTCCAAGTGGGGTAGGCACAACATGTTTTAAACATATTGTTACATGTTATGACTAGTTATTTTACGACTTGCCGCCTGTCTCACGTCTACTTACCTTAGTCGCTTTTACGACACCTCGGAAAAAATGAGGGTGGTCTAATCTACTCAGCCGAATATCACACTACGGAGGTTGTATATACGTTTATTGGGCAAAAATAACACCTTCCATTTCAAAAATGTCTCACAAAATGGACTTTTTTTTTAAACAGGAAAAACCCCTTATGGGTACCACCGCCCGACGGGGATGGACGGTGGTTATGTCGAACTCGCACCGACTAAAACGACCTGTATGCTCCACCACGCTACTGACAGCAGGGGCAGGGTACCTTATTTGACCCCATCCCCACCAGCAGCAACTCTGATCCCAGAGTCTCACAAAATGGACTTGCTTGAATCAGTGTTAGTAGGAATTTCATATCAAATTAAGTTGATTTGCGCATGTTAACATTAAGGGATAAGCTCAAAACGGAATATCTTACCATGAGTCCAGTTTGGCACAGCATATAATGAACAGTTTGTGCGACGTCAGCCGCGTGCAGATTGTTGTGATATGGGTTGTGAAACTTGCAATAGCCTTCTTCTATCCGAGTCAGGAAGTTTTCGAGTATTGTAGACTGCACCTGCAGATGAAACTTATTTAAGTTTTCAATTGGAACTTTGTTAAAAGGTCATTTTAGTAGTTTTAGAGCGGGAACGCGATGTCGCGACGCGATGTGTACCACTAATTTATATCTATCTATTCTATATTTATACTTATTATAAAACAAAGTGCCAAAAAGCTGTCTGTATGTATGTAATCGATTTTCTCAAATTCCACTGAACAGATTTCACCAAAAGATAGTGAAATACTTCCGGATGGTTTAAGTAAATAGTACATATCGGTATTATGTAAATTGTGTTGAAGAGATCGCGCAGTTGTTAAAAAACTTGCTTGCTGGGACCTTTAGTCGCGTGCGTTGCATAAACCAGCAGAGATGTTCTAAAGTAATGTACTAGATAATTGTAGATCTATAAAACTAGTACAAAAAAGTCCGCGACAGCATGTCTCTATCTCTTATGGTTAACTCACAATAACTACTTTTATGATTTTGTTTAAAATTTGAATTCTAGAAAAAAATTGTGGCACAGTGATTTCCACTCGGGCGTAGCCGCTGGCACAGCTAGTTTAATATAAAACAAAATCCCCGAAAGCTGTTTGTCTGTATGTCATTGATTTTCTAAAAATCTGAGCCGATTTTTGTACGGTTTTTGATATTTGGTAGTGCGAATTTTCCGGAAGGTTTAAGTTAATAGTGCATTGCGGTTTCTGTAAATTGTGTTGAAGAAGCAGCGCAGTTGTTAAAAACTCACCTGTTGGGAGATTTAGGCGCGTGCGCCATTTCAACCAACAGAGATACACTAAAATAATGTACTAGAGAATTGTAGATCTAAAAAAATACTATTAAAAAGTCCGCAACATCATGTCTCTATCTTTTATATAAAAAAAATAAAGTAACGGCCTGTTACAATCCCACAGCTGGAATAGGCCTCCTCTCTCCGTTTCTGGAGAGAAGGGTTGGAGCTAAGACCTACCACGCTGCTCCAATGCATATTGGTAGGTTACACATATTCCCAGAATTCTCTAAAGATATGCAGGTTTCCTCACGATGTTTTCCTTCACCGAAAAGCGTGTGATAAATTGCAATTATCAATTAGACACTTAAGTTTTAATAGAAGAACTCATTGGTGCTTGCCCTGGATTTGAACCCGTGACGCCTCGTAAGAGTCGCACGGTCTCACTGCTGGGCTATCACAGCTCCTGTCTCTTATAGTTAACTCACAATAACTACTTGTATATTAAAAGTATGATATATATTTTTAATCTCTAAGATAGTATGAATATGAATGGTTTTTTTGTTAACCCCTTTCCCTTAAGGCTATTGAGCTAAATGAGTAACAAAGTAGTAAAGAAGAAAATTTCCTTATATTTCAACATTATACAAATATCAAAGAATTAACGTGCATCCGTTTGAATAAACTTCGGTACCTTATTCGCCTTTTAAATAAACGAACAGGTATGAAGGAGATGTGAATAAATATTACCAATGAGAATATATTTGCACGGAATGAAAATTTGAAAGAAGTAACAAACGTTTGTATACGTTAACTTTTCCGATTATAGCATTAAATAAAAGTTTCTATAGTCGAACTTTGTTGCTTATCCTTTGGAGAAAATCTCTATACAGAGAAACAAAAAAGTTCTAAAGCACTGAATATTATAGGCTCAGTTTAATATTTTTTCTTCGTAATAAATTTCACTTTATATGGATTTGTGGTATAGTAAATTATAACAAAGAAAGTTAACTTAAATAGCGCTAAAGGTATGTGCGGTAGAATAAAACAAATAATTGAATACATTGAAGTAAACGTCCTGTTCTTCCATTTTTAGTTGGGATTAACCAATCCAAAGCATTAATCGATGTTGCGACTCAGGAGAGTTACTAAATTATTCGTTGGTTTTTGCTTCTACAATGAAATATCGCAATCCATATTAGATTTGTGTACAAAAAGGTTAAAATAAGTGTAAGAAAAATATTATACGTAAAGCATATTACACAATTGAAATACTTAGATATGAAAATCTCAAAAGATTTACTGCTGAGTTTCTTGCTGGTTTTTCACGGTAAGAGCAACATTTTGAACCTGTGTAGCTTACATTAATCATATTCAAAAATTCTTGAAAAATATTATTTTGATTTAATTTGACATATTTCTTTTAATGAGCTGTGATAGCCCAGCGGTGAGACCGTGCGACTCTTTTGACGGAAACACGAGTTCAAACCCGGGCAGCCACCGATGAGTTTTTTTATTAAAACTCATGTGTCTAATTGATAACTGCAATTTATCACACGCTTTTCGGTGAAGGAAAACATCGTGAGTAAACCTGCATGTCTCTAGAGAATTCTGGGAATATGTGTAACCTACCAATCCGCATTGGAGCAGCGTGGTAGGTCATAGCTCCAACCCTTCTCTGCAGAAACGGAGAGAGGAGGCCTATTCCCAGCAGTGGGGTTGTAACAGGCCGCTACTTTACTTTATTACTTCACTATTTCTTTTAATAAAATAAAGGTATAAGCCCAAACAATAAGATAATATTATTATTGTATACTTTGTATATCTTAGTAAAACAAAAAAGTGTAAAGTGCGTCTTTCGGCATAAGCCGTAGCCGTCATTCAGTTGCCACGAGGAATAACTAGCTAGATATTCAATTACAGTAATACCTTTTAAATACCACATATCACAATAGAATTAGTTAATTTATTCAGCGGATTTTTAGACTGCAAACTTATCCAACGTCCGTTGAGAGTAAAAAAAAAGTTTATTCTCACTTTGACACTTTAGTTAACTTATGTTTCAGAATACTTCTGAGAGTCGAGTAAAAAGTTGACGAAAGGTTTTTCAAAGTTCTTAAGTTTTCATTGTTTTTTACAAATATATATAGTAAGAAATAAAATAATGTATTATATATACACCACAATACAATTTTAAATACAATTTTAGATACAATTTTTCGAGGTTGTTTGTTAACCCACTGGGGAGGTTATCCGTTGCAGGTTCAACACATTAGTATCCCGCAGCAATCGGTTCTTTTTGACCACTAAATTTGGTTTGAAAACATATTTTACACCTATATTTACCTTAAATTTGTGTATCATGCCGTATCTATTCAAGAGTTCATATCCCAAGTACTTCACCGGTTGACCGGCCGATGCTTCGTGCAAAGCGAAAACGTCGAACGACCACTCGTCTAACGTCTGGAACAAATCAAGCATTGTAACTATCCATACTAGTATTATAGATGCGAAGGTCTGTCTGTTAGTCTGTCTGTCTATCTGTTATGCTTTCACAGCTTAGACAACCAATATTGATGAGTTGTGACACAATTGAAGTTAATACGCTGATAAAAATCATCATTCTGCTCCCCTTATTCCACTCTAAGTGGGGTCGGCTCAACATGTTGTTAAATGTTTCGGATAAGTATCTTAGGAACGGCCGCCTGCCTGACGTCAACTTACCTAAGTCTAGGTGACTTCGACTTACTTACACCTCGGAAAAAAAGAGAGTGGTCTTTTCTACTCAACTTGATACAACACCGAGGGTCAACTTACCTTAGTCGCCTTTTACGACAACTCTGTAAGAAATGAGGGTAGTCTATTCTACTCAGCCACAGCCACACAGCGGACGCTTGTGAAACATATTGGATGAAAAAAAGTTTTCTATCTCTTGTACTAAATGACGCGTTAATGACGGTATATCTGGAATTTCAAAACATAATATGTACTCAGGAAGAAGGCTCGTATATTTCTTTATACCATAACTGTTATGTCAAACTTTATCTCCGAGAGCAGTGGAAAGACAGTTTCAGAGTACTTGTTGTTCACATTAACAATTCACTTGGCGATATAAACATAACCAAAGATCACAAAATAAAAGTACGCAAGTTTATTCAAATGCGTATTGTTTGTTAAAGGGATATTATTATATAGGATAACTTTATTTATAGAATTAGGCGTTACTTTGCGGAGATCCATTAATATTAAAATAATAATAAAAAAATATTTTGCTATAATCCGCGATAAAGTAAATGGAAAATATAATATAACGCTAAATGTATAGTGGACTATCCGTTTTTTCATACCCGATACATGTAGGATTCGTAAAAAAAAATGCACACAAGAAGGAGGATCTTAAAAAGATCCTCCTTCTTGTTATACAAATTACCGCGGATCAACTGCCTTCGAGATTTGTAATTAGATCAGTATACTTCGTCGGTATTGTAACTCGGGTAATTGAATCCTAACTTTGATCCGCGGCTTATAAATCTTTGATTAGAGCTCGAAGACTTGTAAGATTAATACACTAATTGTTTTTGTATACACCGATGAAATTTCATACAAATTAAACAGGTAAGTTCTCTACACAAGCTTCAAGGAACTTGGATTTACATTTTAATTAAAAGACTTGATTTTTTTTGAAGAACTGATTTTTATAGAGCAAAATAATATAAAATTTACATTTATATTATCTTGATGTTTGAGATTTGTCGACCGCCGTATGGTATCCGGCTAAGTAGAATAGACCACCCTCATTACTTACCGAGGTGTCGTAAAAGGCGACTAAGGTAAGTCGACCTGCAGTGTAGTATCCTACCGGATACTACACTGCATGGTGGTCATTCTACTCTACCGAGTAGAATGACCACCCTCTTTCTTACCGAGAAGTCGTAAAGTACGACTTAGGTAAGTTGACGTCAGGCAGGCGGCCGATCGTAAAATACGTAGCCAAATCATGTGACAACATGTTAACATGTTGTGCCGACCCCACTTAGAGTGGGATAAGGGCAGGAGGATGATGATGATGATGTTTGAGATTTTTCGAGTTTGTAATAGTGAACGTGTTTGGTGCTTGTGTATTGTGGTAGCAGTGATGGAGGTTTGTGCATGTGTTTTTACGAATCCTGCATGTATCGGGTATGAAAAAATGGATAGTCGACATTTAGCATTATATATATTTTCTATTTACTCTATCACGGATTATAGCAAAATTATTTTATTATTACTTTTGTATTATGAATCTCCGCATAGTAACGCCTGATTCTATAAATTATATAAATCAAATTAATAAATTAAAAAGGTGACTTGCCCGTTGGCGCTGTGGGTAGTGACCCTGGCTTCAGTTCCGCGGGTCGCGGGTTCGTTTCCCGCCGATGGCCAACATTTTCTATAAACAAATTGTTGGTTCTTCGAGCCTGGGTGTGTATTTGTATTTAAGTATGTATTTAAACTTATATATGTAGTATATCTACCAGTTGTCACCCATAACATACGTATTAAGTTACTTACTTCGGCGACGGTACGACCGTGTGTGTAAATGTCCAATATATTGATTATTATTATTATTTCTGTACGTCAGATTGTATGACTACTTATTATCTTGTATGCTTCTACTCACCTTGAGAACTCTAACAACATCTTGCGGGAACTGCATAAGAGCCGTACTCGTAACCCGCCTATAGATTCTGTCCACAAATATCCCGGCCCGGATCGCATGCGCCACAGATCTGAACTTCGGTTTCTCATCGGACTTTCGCTTTGCTGTTGCCAACTGCCTCGTGAAAGTCGACGCCAACCATTCCCGCACTTCAGGCGGCACAGCGTCAGGTTGTACTTCTGATAACTCATCATCCTCATCTGCCAGTCTCCTGTGTACATCGCAGAAAAGATTAGTCTTATATCCAATCAAAGTTACATTAACGACTTAAGCAAACCGACAAGCATATTATGCGTTTCGATCCGCCAAATCCTCTATGATAGAAATTTAAGCTGTAAAGCCTTATTACCCTGAAACAATTTTAGGCAATTTAACAATTTTATATCTATACGCTAGATTTAAACAATTTAATCCTAGCAATTATATAAGAGGAGTTTGTCTAGAGTAATTATTGAAAATCGCTTTGAGTTCGAAGAGGTAGTGCTTTGAATAAATTTGCATTACTATTAACAACAATTTTATTATACGTACGTCGGTTTATCATATCATTAGTTGTCATTGAAAATAGTAACAAACAGCGAATATTGCTTTTAATTACACTAACTCATTGACTTTCGCTAATATTAAACAACTAATTTATCAACATCCTTAATACTTCTACATCTAATTGTGTGAAATAATTTCAAAACTAAGTAATTCGTTTATAAAATATTGCACAAATTATAATAATGTATATTACGGAGAGAATACATCTGAAAACAGAATTCAGTTATTTCAAGTGTTAAACAAAAGTCCGTACTAAAAACAAATATAAGGCGGATCTTAAAAATTAGGGATGTTACGGAGGTGGGTTTACCGGAACCGGAGTCGGAACCGGAGATTTCATATTTGAATAATCGGAGCCGAAGTTGGAATCGGAGGGGGAGGTTTCCACTTCCGCCTCCTTCATTATTAATCTAAAAATTGACCCGTAAACTGTACTTAGACAATATAACCACCACGGTTTAAATAATTGAATACTTAAGCGCGTTTAACCATTGATACTGAAAATAAACAAATAAATAAGAGTTGCGCGTGCGAGGGGAGATACCCCCGGGCAACGAGTTACAACTTGTAGCTGCGCCTTCTGTCTTGACATGACAATTTCACCTTCGTTATACCTCCGACTTAAATTTATCGGAGCCGGAATCGGAGTCGGAGGTGTGAATTCAATTGTAGGTTCTGACCTTCCGGAACCGAAGTCGGAGCTCCGTAACATCCCTATTAAAAATCATTATTCAGACGTCGATTGTCTAGAATATTTTATATTCAATTTGTATTGTAGTAGGGACGTATTGGAGAAATCCGTCATCCTTGATTTGGCTTACATAAGTAGTTCTTTGTGGAAAATTTCTTGATGGTCGAAGTTAATTTTCTTTTCAAGGTAAGTTGTAAGTCTTCTTCACTTTAATAATGTTCGCCTTTGTTAGATGAAAACGAAATAAGAACTCATGAAGCTCTTTAGATATTAAGGTCATGCTTTGGGATGATATTTCGCTAAGGATAAATAAGTACTCTAAAGTTTGTAGCATGCAGCGTGCTTTGGAATATTTTATCATTGCTTTCCATTTTGTTGTCCCTTTTTTGCATTGAATTATGTCATTATACAAAATTGAATTAATTAGGAGCAGCAAATTTATAACCCCTTACTCTGAATTTCCTGTAATGCAACAGCAAACCGAATGTTAATGTTCAAATTTCAAAGAAATACACAGCTAAAATTTCGTTGCTTTATTGTCTTATTAGAAACAACGCTCACCGTGAAGCTGATGCATATTCATTTGTTTTTCAATCATATTTACACAGAATTTTAGGGCAGATCAAAGTACTGAAAGCTTTCTCAATAAATTGTATTATTTTAAATATTGTTCGCTAACGTCCAAAGTAGCAAAGTTTAGTTTAATTAATCTCGAAATTTTAAATCCACAAACAACTCTTTTTATATAATTTTAAAATTGAGAGATGGAATAATTTCAATTAATTATAACAAAAGGTCAGAATTTACCATTAAAACTATAAAAGAGCAGCTCTTAATAAAAAATGATGAATAACGAACCGCGGCATGGAATTTTTTAATAGAAAGCAGCGTAAAAATTACATATACTTGAATCACATGAAGCGGCTTCAGTTAGGAAATTTGAGGTTAATTACAAGGGCATTCTATTACCACTTGAAAAGTGAACCTATAATTATGTGTAAAAATAACCTAATTATTGTATTGATAAAGTTTTATTCGATATAATTCTTTTTAAATACGCTAAAGATGTTGCCATGTTTAATGAAGATGCAAGGCTGATACTAAATGTTTTTTCTAATAGTAAAGAGAATCTTGTAGAACAAAAGTATGACTAAGTACCAGCTGGTGCACTTATGGTGCATAAAAATGATGAAGCGATTCAAGTGGTAATATTGTATGTAAATTTGGTAACATCGACACACCTAAACACCAGGGTCGGCGCCGATTGCTGCCGCGCCACTGCAGGTCTAAAATAAAACACCACGTCATTGTCCACACAGGGAATCCAGGAATACCAGGGGTTTGGGTTCATCTAACAAAATACAATGTGGATACCATCTAGTTAACTGGTAACGTTACTCCCATTAATGAAATTCCAATGATGAAATTCAAATTTATTTAAATTTAATAACATTAAGGGAAATAACGTAGGGTATGACGATAGAACTGATTTAGTGTTCTAATATAAGAACTATTTACAACACAAAGCAATGAATTGGATAAAATTTTTATATATAAAAGTTACATAATAAACAATAAAAGACGAAAAAACGGAGAGCTCATATCTATAAATGAAAGCCATATTAATATCGTCTTATGTAATAAAAATAAAATAAATATTACAAGACAAATAGGATTGATATTGATATGATATAAGGAAATGGTAACTGTGGACATAAAATAATGGTTAGTAAGCCAGTAAAGGGTCACGCTTATATCATGCACATAAACAAACAAGGGTTAATTGAAGTAGTTTTTGGTAAAAGACATGTCAAACAAGTTTCTGGTTATCGTAAAAGGGTCTAAATTTCAGATAAATAAATCTCTATACTACGAGAAGTGAAGCATAACCGACATCAGCACATTCATAATTGTTTGCCCTCCAATGAATTAACTGAAATTATAACAGGGTAATGTGAACCAGTGTGGAGAGATTCAGATCCTTGTGATCCTCCAAACTGGTATGTTAATCGTGATCTAAACTAACAGGAGGGTGGGAAACAGAAGTCGTTTACTGAAGCATCAACAGAACAGAAAGACCTAATCGCACAGAGTGGACAGAAGGGAGGCGCCACTACTTGGCCATTGCCGGCGTTGGTGTAACGGTATTAACTTTGCTTCGTTTGGTTTCTCTACTGAACACCTCGCCCAGCATGGTGTGCGGAGGCGCCTCATGTGAAGTGTCGGTGGCTGCACACGCGGCTGCTCAGCACCTCTCCTATCCCTGTATTACAAATGGTCACTGGCGGCGGTATGGACCCGCCGCTTAAATCCATTAAACACCCTAGAGGTAACAGGAGCCTTCCACGGTACCCTGTTGACTATTGACAAATGAAATCAAGAGATGATATGAAAGGTCGAAGATTAGAAAACCTTTTTTAATATTCAATGGCGGAGCATTTTATCTTTGATGTTGCTCGTCAGTAAAATATTAGAAATATGATAAAGCAAATTGTTAATATATAGATACCGGCTATACTGACGTCTAATTTTATATGTTAGCTCGACCAGTAAAGAGCTCATGGACAAAATAAACTGACCTAAAACAATGGACAGCATAAACTGGTCGGGCTAACCCGATAAAATTAGACGTGAGTATAGCCGGTATCTATATATTAACTATGAATACTACTCACGATAGTTGAAATTAGAAAAAAAAGCAAAATGTGTTGAAAGATTCATAAATTGATCATATCAAAATCTTAAATAAATGAGTAAGGCGAAATAAAGGTTAGATTTACACGATAATATCGTGTAGTAAATTGATTGTTTTATGTAATTAAATTAAAATACATCGTGTTCCACCTATATACAAATACTATATTTATATATTTGACAAAATACAGTCAAATTTTGGTGAACTGTTTTATTCAGTGGTTTTGAGAATGATTTCATTCTCAATTTTGTCTGATAAATACAAAATAAAACGATTTTTCTAATTTTGCACGAGCTCATAAAGTTTGCAGTACGTTTGCTTAAACCCAGTTTGGACACGAGTTTGTAATCTTTCGAACGCAGCTAACTTTTAAAGAGTCATTTTTTTACAATTGGGCTCAATTGGCACAGTTCCATTTCATAACAATGAAAACTGGAAACTTTGAAACGTTATTTTATACTCTATTCAATTCACCTTATTCATTTCTATTAAGAGAACTTTCGAGGAGTTAATCTCTGTGTAGAGAATGAAGATATTAATGCTGAAGAAATTCGGCTATTGATTTATCAAAGAACTCGAAATTAATATAAATAATTATTAATATATAAAATAGTCATTTTTAGGGACTCTTATAAAACTTATAAACAAAAATTAAAAACTACTTAGCAATCAACTCAGCACAGGCCCGACATATTTTATAGAGCGACAAGGTATTTACCATCTTTAATGTTGAATTTTAATATTACTGTTTGTCCTTTTGATTTTTTTCCCCCACATTTTATTTATTAAAGTAGAATTGTTTTTAATTATAATAACTTTTTTCTCTTTCTTTTATTATTGCCTTTTATTTTTGATATAGTTCGTTCTGTAGATCATTTTATTATACTAGCCTTTAAGTGTAATTTGCAAATTCATATTAGTATTAATTATATCAAAATCCCAATAATGTCGATAAAGATAGTTTTAAATAAAGAAAAATTCATTTCAAGACCAATAGGCGTGTTGCTTTATCAACGATATAAAAATTGTATACGTGAGATTATATGTTCTAATAAACGAAAGACTTTTCTTTTTATTGTAAATAATATTATCGTCTTGAAATAACAAAGATGTGAAAACGGTTCTAGTAGTGCTATTTATCTTGAAGAATGCTCCGACATTGAGATACAATAGAAGATAAAGAACATGGATTAAGAAGCAATAGCCTTTACAAAAGAGCTTGCGGGAAACGAATCGATGATCATTGAAAACATTTACGTCGAAAGCCTACGAATTTCATCCCCACTTGGACGACGCATCATCTGAAACACAAAAATAATGAAATTTTGCTCGATAATATATATACAATGCAACATTTATGATACAAGTAATAGAAGGTACATAAATCAAACATTTTCATCCCGAAGTATTCATCTCTATATACAATGAAAGCCAGCAGATCTTAAATGTTGCTGTTAAAATTACTACGCAGTTAAGTTTTTGACTGGAAATAAATATTTTACGTATTTGTGAAAGTAAAATTTTATCAAATATTCTTATTAAATTATCCAGCTCAAAAAATAAGAAGGATTTTATTAATAACGTATAAAATAATACAAAAAGAGTGAATAATAAAAAATAAACGTTCCCGAGTAATTCTCACTGTGACAAATTCGTTAATTTTATTTCCAACAAATTGTGGCTTTTATGTTTTTAAAGATGTTTTAGGAAAGCATGTAAACTGAACAAAATAAAATAACGCCGTGTTGTATCCGGCTGAGTACTAGTAGAATAGACCACCCTCATTTCTTACCGAGGTGTCGTAAAAGGCGACTAAGGTAAGTGGACCCGCCGTGTGGTATTGGTCGTGTTTTTATTTGTTTTATGATGTTAATAATCAAAGGTCGACAGTTATCCTGAATTGAAACAATTTTCTTCTTCAACAAGTGCTCTTAATTATAGGATTCTCGGTATTCGTTTCAAGTAGTGCCTTTATGCTATGGGACTTTTGAAGTTTGTTGCTATAGGTAACATGAGAGCAAATTCCTTTGCGATTAGTATATGGTCTTTGACTCGATTTGATTTACTTATATATTAACTAGTTATCTTGTTACCGTAGACTGTAGTATTTATCATAAAAGAAACAATATGTAACTAAGGCAATTAAGTTATTTTCAAATTAATTGTTGGCCCCAATGGATATTACAGCAATATAATACATAATTTAGGAATAGGATAATTTGGGTATAAGATTCTATAATAAAATTCCGCAAATGAAAAAACACTGTTAAAAACATGCTGATACAAAAAGCCTACTTACTCTTGAGGATTACTTATATGATAAGAATGTGTGTATATAGCTACTCTACCCTGTACAAGACAGTAATGACTACATGTAACTAGTTGTAAGAATTATATTTTAAAAAGAGCAACCGCCGAGTTTCTTGCTGACTCTTCTCGGTAGGAACAGCTTTCCGAACCAGCAGTAGAATTTGACGATTCAAAAGCACATTTTACAATATTTTGAATTTGAATACACTATATAGGATATAGATGAGAAACTCCTTCATTTTATTCAAGTAATGAGAGAAAACTGTTTTTCCTCCCGTCTCAGAGATGTCACTCTAACATTACCCTAATAAACCACTAGAAAACGCTATACTGCATTTTTATTAAGATCCATTTATTAAAAAGTACCTGGGTGACCTGGTATTTTGTGCTATGCGGCGAATGGAGGACTGAACTTCTACTAGTTTCGGGCAACGTCATTAACATCTCTCATAAAGCTGGTTTATGATTTAGGATGATTTATACAGAAAGTCTACTACTATACTATTGAGGATTACTTAGATGATAAGAATGCGTGGATATACTGCTGGGAATAGGCCTCCTCTCTCCGTTTCTGGAGAGAAGGGTTGGAGCTAAGACCTACCACGCTGCTACAATGCGGATTGGTATGTTACAAATATCTCCAGAATTCTCTAAAGATATGCAGGTTTCGTCACGATATTTTCCTTCACTGAAAAGCGTGTGATAAATTGCAATTATCAATTAGACACATGAGTTTTAATAGAAAAACTCATTGGTGCCTGACCGGGTTTGAAGTCGTGTTCCCCTCGAAAGAGTCGCACGGTCTCGCCGCTGGGCTATCACAGCTCGACCCTGTACAAGACATTAATAACTATATGTAACTAGTAATTATAATTACTCTTTGAAAAGAGCAACCGCCGAGTTTCTAGCTGGTTCTTCTTGGTAGGAACAGCTTTACGAACCAGCAGTATACATATGTCGATGATTCACATGCACTTGTTTACAAGTTTACTTGAATAAAGAATATTTTCATTTGAATTAAAGAAGAGTTTTTTTCTATAGTTGTGACTATTCAAGAAGCGTGAAGCCCTGACCTGTTAAGTTCAACAAATAGGAACCTTAGTTTCTCCGATAATGACGCTGTGTTTGCTGATGGTGATCGTGATTTGATTGTGAGAGAGGTGAACTCTTTAGGACGCCTAAACTTCTAGCGGATTAGTTGAAAACGAGTAATGTGGAAATAAATAAATAATAATGATCTAAAAGTGATATTTGTTTATTTATTTTTTATTCTTTGTCATTCAATAATGCTTGTACTCATCACGCAGTGTTGCCAATATTAAGAAATGATTATATGTGGTCAAAATGTCTGCCTGTAACCAATTAAGTGTAAAAAATATGCCTATACGTAAAGCATATTATAAAATTTAAGATTATTTGTATTTTAAGAAAGCCTGGATTTGAAAATCCTTTCAGCTTCATACAAGACAGCGGTTTAATGATGTATAATTGAAAATATTTAAAAGATTGACCGCCGAGTTTCTTGCTGGTTTTTCTCGGTAAGAGCAACATTCCGAACCAGTTGTAGCTTCATTATTCATATTGATGCTTGACGATTCAAAAGTGCCTGAAATGGTTTATTTGAATAAAGATTATTTTGATTTGATTTGATTTGATTTGATATATTAAACTTTTAAATAACAGTCATAAACTTTATACTGCGTAGTAACTTAATGTAATAAATGTACATATATTTTGGTTAATTAATTTACAATTAATAAAATACCATTAGTACATACTTGGTCTCATCAATGTAGACTGCTTCAAGTACTTTTGCTGCATACTGAAGATTCTTCTGTAATGTTTCTGCAGGTATTTCGCCTCTATTTAATTGTCTAAGGAGGTAGCGTAATCTGTGGACAATTGAAAAATTGGGTTAATAGTTTGTTGATAGTATACTGTAAATCCTACTAATATTATAAATGAGAAAGTTTGTGAGTATGGATGGATGTTTGTTACTCTTTCACGAAAAAACTATTGGACGGATTTGGATAAAACTTTACAGTTATATAGGTTATACATCGGAATAACATATAGGCTACAATTTGTAATGATTTTATGTAATATCGGATCGGAAAAAACCTGGCCTCTGAGAGATATCTCGGCGTACGCTGCCTAAACCATTAGAGTTAAACAAAGATGATGTACCGTAGTATTGTTTGTCTTTAATATTTCTTAATAAAAGTCTACGACAGTATGTATCTATCTTTTATGTGGAAGCCACTATGACCAAAATTGTTAATCATAAATTTAATTTAATTAGATACTGTGGGAGACAGAATTCCTAGCGAGCGAAGGCGCGGGCAAAAACTAGTATAAATATATATGGACAATTACACACAGTCGTTCGTTCTCAAAGTAATTAGCTTTATACTTGTATTATGGGTAACATACAACTTGTAAATGTCATCATTTATCATTCTCCTATTCCTATCCCTCTCTAAGTGGGGTCGGCACGACATGTATTAACCATGTTGTAGCAGGATTTGACTAGTATTGTACGACTGATTTGTAAGAGTCACTGCTAACTTCGCTAACAGACCAGACAGTCAGTTAAAATGAAACAAATAAAAAGACAGTCTTCATGGATCTTATTTATTTATTTATTTACTTGTTTATGTACCATGAAGAAAAAAAAACGTAAGAAAAACATTATCAATAAAAAAAATAGTGAACTTGTGTATTGCTTGTGTATTGTGATGGCAGTGGTGCAGGTTCGTGCATGTGTTTTTAACGAAGCTGCATGTTCCACGTATGAAAACGTATGTCCACTACATTTAGCATTAAATAAATTTCCAATTTACTTTATCACGGATCATAGCAAAATAATTTTACTACTACTTTTGTATCTCTACTCATCAAGTACACAAGAACTGCATGAACTTTATTAATATCATCATCATCCTCCTGCCCTTATCTGCTAAGTGGGGTCGGCACAACATGTTACAAACATGTTGTCACATGATTTAGCTACGTATTTTATGACCGGCCGCCTGCCTGATGTCAACTTACCTTAGTCGCCTCTTACGACACCTCGGTAAGAAAGGAGGGTGGTCTATTCTATTCTGCCGGATACCACACGGCGGCCGGATACCACACGGCGGCCGGATACCACTAACTTTATTATAATGTACTAAGCAAAGTTGCCGGACTCAAACTAATATGTAATTAAATACAAGTCGAAGTTGTAGCCAAAGGCAATACTAATGAGTCAGGAATAAGCGAAAATGGCTACGCCAGAAGTTTAGGTTCACTTTTAACTTTCCTTCCGTAAAATATTAAAGGCTGAAATTGTAATTATCACCGAAATAAACTTTGAAACATTACAAAGTCGACATAAAGCAAATTAACTTTTTATGGTACCACCATCTAACGTCAATTTTTAAGTATAGGTAAGTACAATTATTATGACTGTAACTAGGTATATAAATGAATAGGCCAGTATTTAAAGGAGATATATGTATTATTTTGAAAGCATCCATCCAGTTCCTTACAGGCTGGAACAGCTTTCCAAACTAACAGTACAGTTGACGATTCAAAAGCACTTGTTTACTTGGTTACTTGAATGAGGAATATTTTGGAATTCAAGAGGTAGTTTAGCTCTAAACTGTGTCTAAGGGGTGAGGATTATAGCATCTATACTTATTATGAAAGAAAGTCCCAAAAAGCTGTCTGTCTGTATGTAATCGATTTTCTCAAAATCTACTTAACGGATCTTTATACGGTTTTCACCAAAAGATTGTGCAATACTTCCGGATGGTTTAGGTAAATAGTACATATCGGTATTATGTAAATTGTGCTGAAGAGATCACGCAGTTGTCAAAAAACTTGCTTGCTAGGAGCTTTAGTCGCGTGCGCTGCATAAACCAGCAGAGATAAGCTAAAGTAATGTACTAGAGAATTGTACATCTATAAAATTTCTACAATAAAGTCCGCGATAGCATCTCTCTTATGGTTAACTCACATTAACTACTTTTATATTTAAAATTTGAATTCTAGAAAAACAATTGTGACACGCCGATTTCCACGCGGGCGAAGCCGCTGGCACTGCTAGTATTGAATAAATCCAAAAATGTCCCACACATTGTTTAAACGTGTATCTAATTTGTTTTACTATTTTCTATAGTATCCGCCGTGTGATATCTGGCTGAGTAGAATAGACGACCCTAATTTCTTAACGTGGTGTCGTAAAAGCGACTAAGGTAAGTTGACCCGCCGTATGGTATCCGGCTGAGACCACCCTCATTTTGTTACCGAGGTGTCGTAAAAGGCGACTAAAGTAAGTCGACCCACCGTGTGGTATCCGGTTGAGTAGAATAGACCACCCTCTTTCTTACCAAGGGTCGTAAAATACTATTGTGCCGATCCCACTAAGAGTGGAAAGGGCAGGAGAATAATGATGACTATTCTCAATAAATTTTATACTGAATTTATAAAAAAATTTCATATCGTATAACAAGGACCATACAAAACCCGCCTTTCATAATAATCTACGCTTCTGTAGGCATTAAGTACGTAACAACCTATTTCCCTTTTATCGCCCTTCATTTTACGGCCTCTGTTATTATTTAGGCTTTATTGAAGAATGTACTCAGTTATAATATTCTACCTAATTTTATCGCAATAAAGTAATTGGGTACTAACCTGCCTACTTTTAATACATAAAAAGCAAAAGACTAGAAATATCAATCATTCTATATTTTTTGTTCATGTCAAGGATATTGTTTTGAAATCGACATTTATATGTCAGGAAAAATGGAAAAACTCTGGGTCCAGAGATACGACTGTAAATGAACAAATATAATGTTTTAACGACACAAATTTATAGAATTAGGCATTACTTTGCAGGGATCCATAATAAATAAAATAAATATATGGGACACTTACACACACGTTTGTCCATCCCCAAACTAAGTAACTTATTATTTGTGTTATGGGTAACGGACAACTGGTAAATACTACATATATAATATTAAATTCATACTTAAATACAAATACACACCCAGGCTCGAAGAACCAACAAATTGTTGATAGAAAATATTGGCCCTCGAAGGGAATCGAACCCACGACCCGCGGAGCTGAAGGTAGGGACACGACCCAATGCGCCAACGGGCCAGTCATAGTAAAATAATACAAAAGTAATAATAAAATTATTTAGCTATAATTTGCGATAGAGTAAATAGGCAATATTTATAATGCTAAATGTAGAGTTATGGTGGTTAAAACACATGCACAATCCTCCCACTGCCACCACAATGCACTAGTACTACACACGTTAACTATCAAAAATTTAATATTCTCAATATTTTAACTCAAAATAATTATAACGACACGTTGTTGGCTCTAATGGCTTTTAAAGAGTCACCGGGTGGGACGGGCGAGTTTGGAAGCATCGCCATGATTGCGATATACAGAGTGTAGAACGCAGAAGCACGGGAACGTCGTCTTAAGGGTGCCCTCTGTGAGGCCGGACCACGGCTTAAGGCGACGTGTACTGAAGGGCTGATAATACGACTGTGAATAGAGAACACGTCTTTGGGACGATAAGCCATGAGCGATTGCGACCTTCGCCAGCGAACACGTATGTGTATATAATGTGTGACTGTGTTTGCGATCCTTATTTGATCATCAGGATCATAGAGGGTCTTTAGACGATTGTATTTTCGGTGCGGGCGGTTCGCCGTTAAATTAACTGGCATGTAGGTGGAAGCCGCTATTATAAATTTGACTGGTGAATCTCAGCTTCATCGAAGTAGGACTTAGAAAAAGCGCTTAAAGAGATGAGCTAGGGAGGGAACGTATTGATATCTATGGATATCACTGTTCCACATGAACGTAGGCTGCCAGTTAATTTATTTATTTATTCAAATTTATAAAAAAGTAAGGTACAAATACAATTTCCTTATATTAGTTATAATTAATAATCGCAGTATAATTCGGAAAAGGGTTTGTCAACACTTCTGCTAGCGGATACCTATGTTACAAGTGCTAACACCTTCGCAAACACCACAAGTTACATTTCTGATGAGGATTTAATAATACGGTACGGTTAATATGGTAAGGAATTTAGACATTCTTGAATTGATTACTTGTAAGCTGTGAGTAATAATAACATAACACAATATTGTACTAGGCATCAATGAAACTCATCTTGAGATAATGGTACGGTCCCACCACTAGGCCATTTCAGTTTAGTCAGACTTTATTATAATAAATTATAATAAAGGTCAGGTCATTTCGATTTGGTTTTATCGATTTTAAACATAAAATTAAAGTGTCTGGAGAGAAATATATTTTCTGATACCTAATACCAACGAAATGACAATAAAATAATAAGTACCTTTCTTTCGAAACCGCTTTTTATTCCACTCGTTATCAAGCGTAATAAAAAAATGGAGACGGAATCGTTTTCGCTAAGGTATTTCAGATAGTAAAAAGTTAAAAATATACCACATTTTAACTTCATTACTACATCTTCTATATATATTTATCTAGCCGAGAACAGAAGTATCTTATTAAGAAATTCAGTGTGTCAAGCTCTGAGACTTACCTGCTTGTGTAAAGTATATACCTATACGTAAAGCATATTAAAAAAATTGAAAATTATTTGGATGATAAAAATGCCCGGATTTGAAAATCCTTTCAGCTTTATATAAGACGGTTTAATAATGTAAAATTAAAAATGTAATCTTTTAAACATTTTTAATTTTTGAAGAGGTCGTTTTACATGAATTTTTAGTGGGGGTAGTAACAAACTGGTGAAGAGTATCAGAGAGCCAGTCTCCTGCCGAGACTGATATTTCCAAAAAGAAAAGTTTTTGATTTGATTCCTGGTAGTATGTATAGCAAATAAAAAGAATCGGTACTTTGTTTTGAATAGTGCGAATTGTTTTGTAAAAACGAATGCCCGAACGACGACAAATGAAGCCCCGGGCTTAATTGGAACTCTGTATGTAAGGTTTTGTTTCGTCGTCAGCTAAATTTTAAAGCTATACTTCCATTTAAATCTTAAATGGAAATATAGCTAGTGAATTCATATATTTCAAGTAACAATATGTTGTAATTGTCAGTGAGAGAGATTAATATGGTATGGATATGCAATCATCATCCTCCTGCCCTTATGTCCCACTTTAAGTGGGGTCGGTACAACATGTTATAAAAATGTTGTCATATGATTTGGCCACGTATTTTACGCCGGCCACCTGCCCCACATCAACTTACCTAAGTCGTATTTTACGACACCTGGGTAAGAAAGAGAATGGTCTATTCTACTCAACCGGTTACCACACAGTGGGTCATCTTACCTTAGCCACCTTTTACGACACCTCGGTAAGAAATGAGGGTGTTCTATTCTACTCAGCCGGATACCACACTTATGATATGCATATGTATATGTATGGTCAAGTGACATTTAACCCGAATACATATACACATGAATTCGGAAAGATAAGAGACTAGAGGATAGCGAGGATAGCGACGATAGGGATGGATTGATAGCGTGAAATATGATAGAGTTATGAAAGGACAAGAATTGACAAATGATAGTAGAGCTGTGATAGCCCAGCGGAGAGACCGTGCGACTTTTTTTTAACACGAATTCAAACCCGGGCAGGCATATGAACGATTAGACACATGAGTTTTTAATAATCAATAATAATTCCAATTAATCACACGCTTTTCGGTGAAGGAAAACATCGTGAGGAAACCTGCATATCTGTAGAGAATTCTGGAGATATGAGTAACCTATTAATTCGCATTGGAGCTGCGTGGTAGGTCTTAGCTCCAATACTTCCAGAAACGGAAAGAGGAGGCCTATTCCCAGCAGTGGGATTGTAACTGGCCGCTACTTTAGTAGAAAAAGGAAGATGGAACCGAACCGGAGCTGTGCCGACCAAACTTAGAGTGAGATAAAAATAGAATAAAGATCTGAGACGAAGATATGAAGATGTTGTTATACCTAACGGTTTCTGACAGCGATACTGGGTGCGACAAATGAGATTGAAAACATCTCCGAAGATGCATAATCCAATAATAGACGTATAAGGTATAAAATGTTGGGAAAACGTCATCCAAAGGTTATCTAAAAGACAATTACTACAATTAATTCAATCTCGACACCAATCTTAACCAAAGCAAACTATCCGAAAGTATTTGTTACATGATTGCTGTCTAACCCTCGTTGTTTCTAAAACAATGTTCATTAGAACCTATATTAGGCGGTACTTGAGAAACTATGTGAGTATTTGTAATTATATTATATTTTGCTTGTTAACGGAAAATCTTAATTATTTACTTTAACATAAATTTATTCAAGAAACATCTAGTAATGTATTGGCAAGTTACACAAACACATGGAATTCAATTGAAATTCAAATTCAAAATATTATTTATTCAAGTAAACTTGTAAACAAGTGCTTTTTAATCGTCAACGTCTACTGCTGGCTCGGAAAGCAGTTCCTACCGAGAAGAACCAGCAAGAAACTCGGCGGTTGCTCTTTTCAAACAATAATTCTTATCACTAGTTACATATATTTATTAATGTCTTGTACAGGGTTGAAGAGAAGCTATATCCACGCATTCTTTAGAGACATACAATTTCCATCATTTCTTACACAGCGGAAGTATTCCTTAAGCACAAAGTTTTTATATATAACATATGTGCCAAAGTTCAAATCTGAAATCTTCTGGTACAGTTCAAACATCTAAATATATAACCGAATCATGAATAGTATGAAACTAGTTCTGTTTGTAAGACTGACTCGTTCAATTCCACGTCATGGCGTTCGGTCAATATTGGAGCTCAAACGTTTGCATCGGAAATTGGTTCGCGCCTCGACGGGATTAATGATACTCTTACAAAATAAAACTACAGACTACGCTTCTACAAACAAATTTACTCGAGGGAAGTTTTTCATGCTCTGCGTTAAGCTTTAAAGCGTTTTAGAAAACTCATTCTTCTATAGCTTTTTTTAGAAGTACCTTTGAAAATGTGTCAGTACTACTACCCTAATCAACAGCAACAAAAGTAATAATAAAATTATTTTGCTATAATCCGTGATACAGTAAATAGAAAATATATATAGTGCTAAATGTATAGTGGACTATCCGTTTTTTCACACCCGTTACATTCAGGATTCGTAAAAACACATGCACAAAACCTCCACCACTGCCACCACAATACACACGTTCACTATCACAAACTCAACAATCGTTTCGCCCCCCAACCGAAGCATCATCAGGAGATAGACTCCACGACAAAATCGCAAAGCCACATCAACCTAATCAAGCCTAATCAACATCAATAAAGCAGCATACTGTGTATAAAGCCCATCTAAAAGCCATCGCTCGGAATTAAAATATTAAAAGAGCGCGAGAGGATCAGATATATGAGTATTATATAGAATCTCCTTCTTCTTTAGGTGTCATTTTCTTTCGAAGTTCGGCTTCGATACCGCTGCTCCGAATATGGAACAAGTACTTTTGCCGAACCAACAGCGTAGTTTTTTAGCGAAGATATACTCCGTCAGCCTCCATTATATAGAATGTAGATTTAAGAATTAACAGCTTCAAGTAAGGCAGATTGAGATGCTGTAAATCTATATAGATGAGAGCGTCTTAAAGATCCTATTTAAGTTATTAGAGAGATCGTACAGTGACAAATCAATGATCAGAAGAGAGAGAGAAACGAAAGTAAAGAAATCAGAGAAAAAATTAATTGAGCAGAATGAATTAGAATGAAATAGAATTATAACAGATATATGTTTCATAGATGACTAGAATAAATTAAAAAGTAAATGTAAACAATTAAAAAAAGAATTTGTTAAAACAGTAAACAACTATGGCTATTTATTTTGTATTTTCAATTTTCTCGTTCAATTATCAAGTCATTAAAACGAATGTCAGATAAAACAAATTCACAAAGCTTAATGTAAAGCCGATATCATCTAATCTTGTAGTCTTTGGTCGCTTCTTAAAATGTAATCAAGCGAAATAATTGATTTGCGGAAAGGATAATTGGATGAACGTTCAAGACAAAATTATTCTGTCGTTGTTTCTCAAATAACTTCAGTTACTAAATTCGTATTCTGAAGATAAGGCGATTGATAATATGTAATGAGCTTATCTCATTGATCATTTCATCTAATGTTAACGTTGTAATCGTAAAAAATCAAAATGTAAAAATTTGGATTTTTTAAAACTGACGTTTTAGCCTTTTTATAAAAGCTTCAAAGCAACTTAACTCATGTTGAAATGAATGAAAAAATATTAATTTTTCTTGAGACTAAATATTTTTTACCGTATTTTATTCTAGGACGCAATCAAGCGAAATAATTGGCCAGCCACGAAGTTACTAATGAAGCCTTAACTCGCGATAATATCAAAGCACTTAAAGATTCCGAAGTAATCTCCAATGTCGGTGACAGATATTGATACCAGTTCTTTTGTAGAAAGGGCAAAGGTTAAGTCTATTTTGAGTTTATTTTGCTGCTTAACTGCTTAATTAAGAAGAAAAAAAAATTGTTTGATAGTGTTAACTCGCCCACTAACACCAAAGGCAATAAGCCAGCCTTCAACCCCGTCGCTCGCGGGTTCGATATCAGAAATACAATTCGTTGGTTCTTCGAGTCTGGATGTATTTATGTATTTAATTATACATTAAAATTTATACATGTACTAGCTATGCCTGCAGCTACCCCCGCGTGCAAATCAGCGTGCCACAATTTTTTTTCTATAATTTTAAACATAAAAGTAGTTATTTTGAGTTTACCATAAGAGATAGAGACATGCTATCGCGGAATTTTTTGTAGTAGTTTTATAGATGTACAATTCTCTAGTACATTACTTTAGCGTATCTCTGCTGGTTTTACGCAGCACACGCGACTAAAGCAAGCAAGTTTTTTAACAACTGCGCGATATCTTCAACACAATTTACATAATATTGATATGTATTATGTAAATTGTGTTGAAGATATTATTTACCTAAACAGGTACAAAAATCCGGATTAGTAGATTTTGAGAAAATCGATTACATACAGACAGATAGCTTTTTTGGGACTTTGTTTTATAATAAGTATAGATTTATTTACCATTTGTCCCTCACCTATAACACAAGTACTAAGTTACTTTCTTACTGATACTGACAACCGTGCGTATTACTGTCCCATATATCTATTTTTTTTTATATTGAACTACGTTAAGCAACGTTTAAAACGATCGATGGCTGACATAATACCATATTTCTATTTCAATTAAAACTTCTGAATACTATAGTCCGAACTCATGAGAAAACTACGTCAAAGGAAAATGTCACACTGCGTTGAATACAAATTTAAAAATTGGTAAAGTTTAAAACTGTTTAGTTGAAAATTTCGAATGAAACTTTAAATACTTACTAACAAAGGATATATTAGTTTATTTTTTGCCTCGGTTTTGCATTGCTTATGAAAATAGAAAACTAGAACTATATAAAACTAAATTATAGCTAAGCAAGAATTTAATGAAATAGCAACTGTTATTTTGGTAGCCTTCAGTGATAAAAAAAGGTTTTACCATCGAGAACCATGATTATTTTGGGACCTTAATTTGTAAGGCTATCGTCTTTAGACGATCATTTTATATACAATACTAGAAATATATGCGGCCTCGCGCGCGTGAAATTCAGTGTTTAGCACGTTATAGTCGCTCGAGTCTCGGCATGAGACTGGCTCGCTAATACCCTACACCGCTTTTTATACCTATTCTCCCCTCTAAACTACATTCGACACCGGTTTGTTACTACCCCCATCTAAAATTGTTGTAAAACGACCTCTTCAACTCAATTTACATGAAACCGTTATGTGCTATTAACCTAAACCTCTCGGAGGAATTGCACTACCTTGTAGTAAAAAACCGTACTAAAATCCGTTCAGATTTTGAGAAAATCGACTACATTCAGACAGACAGCTTTGGGGACTTTATTTTTATAATAAGTATAGATAAATATTATTGTAAAATTTAACATCTTTCAAAATATTTAAATAATAGGAAATAATGTGGACTTATAATATATTTTTGGTATCTGTAAATAAATTTTCTAATGCTTTCTAACTTAAGAGAATTATTAAATGTTAATAAGTAGTCGATTAAGGAAAAGTGTTTTAAGATTTTAAGCTTTCGCTATTCATACTTTCACATCATCATTCATATATAATAGCTCGATTTTATCGCGATGTGACCCGTTTTGTTATATATTGAATAGTGATTTAAGCCCTTAATATTTGTTTGCTTGATTGGATAGATACAATCTGTGACTCGGCGTTGTTTATGTCTTTTTTTGGAATCTGAACTAGATTCTGCAATCCACCGACCAAACTCTCTTTTCCCAAAAATCTCATTCTCTAACTCGTCATAAAATCCAATTAGACCTTTTCTTCGTGATATCGTCACTTTTTTTTTTACGCTTTTTCTTACTATTTCTAAAAACTTACGACAATCCCCACGCCTTCGCGAGTGGAAAGTCTGTGTCACAAAGATGTATATATTATATTTCAGTCAATTTATATAAAACTGTAATGTACTATTACCTTAAATCTACTACAAGAATTGCACTATCTTTCAGTAAACACCGTATTAAAATCCGTTCAGTAGATTTTGAGAAAATCGATCACATACATACAGGCAGCGTTTGGCGACTTTGTTTTATAGTATGTATAGATTTACACACTAGTTTTAGTAATACTTTGTACCTTAGGGCGGCCTTATCGCAGGCATCGGGCGTGTCGACGGCGGGCAAGTGCTCTGTGTCTAAATCGAGCTGATCTAGTTGCTCGTCGGTGGGCGGAGAGGTCTCCGTCTTACCCCGACTGGACGACCGGCGGACTATTGTGAGGGCGCCTTGTTCTGTAAACAAAAGTACCTTTTACATTTATTTGTATGAAAGAGTTATTCATTTGGTACTAAAATTAAAATTGCTGGGCGTAGGTCTTCTCTCTCCGTTCTTTGTAGAGAAGAGTTTGAGCTAAGAACCACCACGCTGCTTCAATGCGGATCGGTAGGTTAACACATATCCCCAGATTTAGAGGTATGCAGGCTTCCTCACGATTTTTTCTTCACCGAAAATCGTGATAAATTGCAATTATCAATTGTACACATAAGTTTTAATAAAGAAGGTCAAGATGGCCGGGGGTCGTCTGAGCCAACCACGAACCTCTGTCGAGAGTCGCACGATCTCACTACGGGGCCATCAATCATTTAATAATTGCATTCCGATATAACGAAAGCAGACACACACTCTTTCATAATTCTAATATTAGTATTACGCTTTTATTCATAAAAAGTTATGACACGCTTTTAGTACGTTTTACAAAAAATGTTATTCATAAACGCATCTTAGCACTAAATCATTCTATAAGTCTACTATAACTTTATAGAGCCCAAAACCCTACTATATCAGTGCTATAAGGTAAAAGATGGCCGATATTCGTACAGCTGATTATTATGAAAACGACATTTGTCGTATGTACGGATTGAAATTCAAATAGGTCAACTGTCGTCTGGTCTATCTATCCGTCTACTGTTAGTGTTAATTAAAAAAACAGTTTAAAGAATTACGAAAATGAATGGGGTATGATCGGGCACTTGGTCCCCAGATTTCCTTATTTCCTTATAATGGCAACATTCGAATTTACAAACGCAATTTAGCTATTGACTAGTTATAGAAGGTTTATAAATAAACAATTTTATGGAACGTTTTATAAGCTTATAGAGCATTTTAACTAAAGAGTGTCTAAAACCTTCTATAAGCTATTTTTATGAATAAGTCCGTTAGTATATAAACCATTCTCGAGGTACAAAAACATCATGAGTTTCAATAAAACAATTTACTGTTGACTACTTAATTGGGATGTTTTTTTACTGAAACATTGTGCCACTACATTGTGCGCTCTAAAAAAAAATATATTTTCAGATAAAATGAAATACAAAAGTTCAGTGAATATGTTGTTTCGCGGGCAAATATAAATAACAATGAAAATCTACTAACAAAAAGGTGCATGAATTATACTTACAAGCTAGTTTTTACTATTGGAGAGAGAATAAAGTTACTTTATTTTGTTAACATTGACTAAATGATAAAAGTTTATGTACAGTTTTATGTATAGAGGCCGTTCATAAAATACGTTCGCATACAAGGGACGGGGTTGATCTTGATGAGCGTGACGAGATGTGACAAGGAGGACGGGTGTCTCCACAACGTGACGTTCGCCTTTCATTAAAATATTGTGAGAAGGATGTTGAGCATTCCTCGGACTAACGCATCAATAATCAAGGAACACCAAATTAAGACCATACTGTCCACCATATGCCTCCGCAGGAGTTTAGAGTTCTTTGGGCACGTTGCGAGAAAGAGTAGCGACAACCTTGAGAAGTTGCTTGTCACGGGCAAGGTAGAACAAAAGAGACCCAGGAGACGGAGCGTTGGACCGACCAAATTCGCTCAACAATCTATCATATCAGTGACGCCATCCACGCCGCAGAGGACAGAGCCGGGTGGCGGAAAATAGTCGTCAATAAGGTTCTACATAGAGATCACGACCCTCAGCATTGAGGATTACGACGCCAGGAGGAGGAAAATATTTTCCGAACATGCAAAGAATATGGTCTATATCACCTTACTACAGCATAAAAAAAATTACGTACAATACGGAAAAAGAAAGATGAAGTAGTTCGGCGTATGCAACCAAATGTTATAATAAATATATGGGACACACACACACGGTCGCCCGTCCACGAAGTAAGTCACTTAATACTTGTGTTATGGGTGACGGACAACTAGTATATATACTACATATATAATCATAAATACATTCTTCTTAGTCGAGGTCTTCATTGCTGAAGTTCGTGTCTAGACGCAATTATTGCTGCGGATCACGTCACGTTTAAATACATACTAAAATACAGATTTATTTATTTTATTTTATTTATTTTATTTATTTATTTATTTAATAATAATTAGCACGGATTAAATCCAATTACACTAATTATGTTACACTTACATTATATTATAATACAACATTACATTATATTATATTCTATAACATTACACTATATATAAAATCATATCAAATTTTCACAAAATTTTAGTAATTCTAATCGAATATGTTGCCATTTACCTGCAAGGATATCACAGTGTGGGGATTCTTTAAGAAGTTCGTTGAGCAAAGACAGTGACCGCGGGATAGGTGACCTAGCACGCGCCACCGTGCGGGACGACGGTTCGGCAAATAACTTATGACGCCTAGCACGAGTATAATTATTTGGAGCATATAATAAAAATAATTTGTTATGCAGATCGGGAGAGTCGATATCATCTCTGATAATTTTTAAAGCAGTGTTAAGTTGGCAATACAGTCTTCTCGTCTCAAGCGAATTATAGCCAAGATGTCCCAAAAGAAAACCTGTTGGATACAAGTACGGATAATAACCGTACAGGCGTTTATATAAGAATCTCAAGAAGGCTTTTTGTACCTTTTCAAGAGCTAAAGCATAAGTACTTTGATATGGGTTCCATACACACGCACTCGACTCAATTTTACTACGGACTAAGGCATTAAAAAGTAGCTTCATAGTCTGGGGATTACGAAAATCTCGTGAGTTACGGAGGACGAATCCTAGACGTTTAAAAGACTCAGTAGCAAGTGCAGAGACATGGTTGTGGAATGAGAGTTTTGAATCAAAGGTTTCCCCCAGGTCCTTGACAACAGTAAGTCTAGTAAGCGAAACGCCATTAATAATGTAATCGAAATGAATTGGCTGGACAATGCGGTGAAAGGTCATTACAGGAGCATTTAGTTAAATTGAATTCCATTTTATTGGCTATGCTCCATCTTACTACAGCATCAAGGTCACGCTGAAGTTCAAGACAATCCTGTTCCGTGTTTATTTGCATAAATAATTTTAAATCATCCGCATATAGCAAGCATTTAGCAGATCTGAGTACCGTTGGGAGATCGTTAAGCATTATCAAAAATAGTAATGGACCTAAAATAGAGCCCTGACTTACACCGGAACGTGTATGATAAGGCTTGGATTCATATAAACCTAAACGAACAAATTGTTTCCTATCGCGCATATAATCCGCCATTAATTGCAAAAGTTTAGGAGAAAAGCCAATTTTACTTAATTTACTTAACAACATATCATTGTTAACTCTGTCAAAAGCTTTCTTAAAATCGAAATACAAGACATCTACCTGGCGTCCGCTATCAAGACTTTCTGATATGTAATCTACAAGTATTAAAAGGTTGCTATCAACAGATCTTTTAGGTCTAAAACCATGCTGCTCATTACAGAGAAATGGCTTAATCTGCCTGTGCAATTTATTATGGAGAATACTCTCAAAAACTTTCGCCATTGAGGATAAAATAGCAATAGGGCGAAATTCTTCTATAGCTATGGTATTACTTTTAGGAATAGGACTTACTCTTGTAACTTTCCACTCGGGAGGATATACACCAGTTTTTATCGAAAGATTAAGGATGTAGCTCAGAGGATGGCAAATATAATATTTAACTCGCTTTAATATAGTTGAGGGAATTTGATCGGGTCCAGCAGAACTACTTGATTTCAAATTATTTATAGCAAAAAGAACCTCATCCGTATTGATAATATTTATATTTACTAATTTAGAGCTACTGTCGTCATTATTCCCAGAGGCACTACGAGCATCTAGATGAGGAAGATCAGAAAGAAATACACTGGAAAAATATTTCGCAAAGGCTTCAGCAGCTTTTATACCAGTAAGGCGTTCACCCTTAATGTCTACGGCAGGTTCAAAACCACCTTTCGTACGCAAACTTGAAATGTGATGCCAGAATTTTTGTGGATATTTTTTTAATACGGCTTCAATTTCTTGAGTATATACATCGTAGGCGATTGGAATTCTAACTTTTAAGCTAGATCTGATTTCAGAAAAAAGTTTATAGTCTTCATCAGAGTCAGACCTTTTCCACGAATTATGTAGCTTAATTTTACGTTTGCAGTCTTGAATAATATCTTTAGAGAACCAGACTGGATAGCGGCGCACTATTTTAGATCGGTACTTTTTAGGAATACAGATATCAAAAATCCTAAAAATTGTTTGATAAAAAAGATTAAGAGCAGTATCTGCGGACACGGAGTTATAAACCTCAGACCAGGAAGTTTCAGATATTATAGATAATAGCTTTTCGTAATCACATTTTTTAAAGTTGTAATCTTTTATTTTACTAATATTACTAGCCTCTGAGCAATTACTATTAAGGGGAGGGTCAAAAGTGATTGATATATCGAGTGGAGGGTGGTATGCATCGGGATAAACTAAACCTTCACAAGAATCCACGGACACTGTAACATAGCAAGATTCTCTTATTAGGACAACATCCAACATAGAACCAAACTTATTTAAGATTAAGTTTTTATCAAGTAGATTACAAAATGATAAAAAGTAACTGTAATAATTTTTAACATTGTCAGATGCACTGTTAAGATTAAGGTCTCCGAGTACAATAACTAACCCACCCAAATTGTGAATAAATGATTCTATTTTGCAGAACCAGTTCATATATTCAGAGTCATGTGCACTTGGCTTTATATATATCACACAAACATAAATAAGGTGATTATGCAACGTAAAAGATACCCATAAGTCCTCACCACTAGACGATTCATACTCTGAATGACGTTTTAGCGTTAAACCCGGGCGTGTCAAAATCATCACTCCTCCACACCGGGTCTTACGGTCCCAGCGGCAAAGATTCCAACCTCCACACATTACCTCGGCATCTTGCACAGAATCATCAAGGAATGACTCTGTCACAGCAACCACGTCTTGATTAGTTATCAATAAATTCGTTCTCCAAATATTAAGTTTAGTTTTGATACCGCGCACGTTCTGGTATAAGATGCCGAGCGTAACTTTATTACTTGTTTTTGCTATTTTAGTTTGAGCGAAAAAGACTTTGGGAGTTGGTTTTCCTATGATCCTGTTTTCCAAAAGGCTTTCGAAAGGACATCCAAGGTCTAATATTGGCATTGACAGGCCAAACGTCTTGCGAGTAGCAGGTTTTATAGTAGGCTATTGGGACGCCAATTTTGTAAGACTTGTAGTTGCCCCTTGGTTTCAATTCTTCCACCGTACACTGCCCATTTGGGCACAATTGTTGCATGTAAGTGCGCACGTCTTCGGAAGTGGATTCCATGTTCCATACGTAATGATACTTGCGAGGCTCAACTGCTCTCAAGGTGGTTACAGAAGGGCCAGCGGCACCACGAAGTGGCGCAGGCCGTCGGTTTTGTTTTTTCTGCACAACAGTCCACTCACCGGTCGTATTTTCATGTATCAAATATAAGCTCGCACCCAGGCTCGAAGAACCAACAAATTGTTTATAAAAAAAAGTGTTAGCCCTCGGTGGGAATCGAACCCACAACCCACGGAGCTGAAAGCAGGGTCCTACTTACTACGCCAGGGGGCCAGTCCAATTTTGATTGATTTTATTTGGTTTGATTTGATCAGTATTAAAAATCAAAATCAAAATCAAAATAATCTTTATTCAAATAAACCATTTCAGGCACTTTTGAATCGTCCAGTATCAATATGATTAATGAAGCTAGTGGTAGCTTCGAAGGTTCAGAATGTTGCTCTTACCGAGAAGAACCAGCAAGAAACTCGGCGGCAAATCTTTTAAATATTTTCAATTATACATTATTAAACCGCTGTCTTGTATGAAGCTGAAAGGATTTTCAAATCCAGGCTTTCTTATCATTCAAATAATCTTCAATTTTGTAATATGCTTTACGTATAAGCATATTTTTCACACTTAGTTGGAATCTTTCTGTACACCGGTCTAGAATGGATTGACCTAATTTAAAAAAAGTTGTAATAAAGTAGCGTAGTACCTACAAAACTCGTGAGTTTTATAGAGATCCACAAATTGGAAGAGCAGAAAGACACAATTATTTTTAATTGTTCGTAACTTGATATCATAGATCGCATTGAAATAAGGATTACATTGTATCTAACTCGATTAAGCCTGATTTTGAATTAAGTAACTTTATTACTAAGCTTGCGGTATGACAATATTATTGCACTTTTGATACTCTATAAAAAAATATATATTTTTTTATAATTGAACGTCTACGTGAAACTTTCCGTAGACGGCTACACTCTATTCAAATATTCCTTTTATGCAAACCTTTTGTTTTTTTTTACAAAGAAATTCCGTTCTAATAATGGAATATTTATATATGATATAATATTTATATATATATAAGCTGTGATAGCCCAGCGGTGAGACCTTGCGACTCTTTCGAGGGAAACACGAGTTCAAACCCGGGCAGGCACCAATGAGTTTTTCTATTAAAACTCATGTGTCTAATTGATAATTGCAATTAATCACACTCTTGTCGGTGAAGGAAAACATCGTGAGGAAACCTGCATATCTCGAGAGAATTCTGGAGATATGTGTAACCTACCAATCCGCATTGGAGCAGCGTGGTAGGTCTTAGCTCCAACCCTTCTCTCCAGAAACGGAGAGAGGAGGCCTATTCCCAGCAGTGGGATTGTAACAGGCCGCTACTTTACTACTTTTACTTTACTAGGAATATGCTGAAATATTTACCGCCTGCAAGTTAGTAGCTTTTTGAAGCTATTTTATCTAATATTTTTACTATGGACCTCGTTATCTATATTTCTACGATATTGTCAAAGAACTATAATTGAGTATTAAGTTTCTGGAAAACGGAATTCAAAACAAGAACATAGGTTTATTGCTTTATCCCTTTTGAATTTAAAAAGTCGTATTCAGAAAATTTCATAATCTTAAATAAGAAATTTATAATCGAAATGGATTGTTTTTTTTAAATAATAATTCATTGACTAAACTTTTGACCAAATTGTTGAAAAGGTTGGACATTAATTATCAAAGGCTGTAAAAGAACTTTAAAAAATGACGTCAAAGACGTTGCAAGTAAAGCTTAGTATTTTATTTGTATACACGAAGAATTGAAGCGTTTTCCCAACTGAAAACTATCACCATCACAAAAACATTTCTGTAATGGTGATTGAAAAAGAAGACACCGAATTAGACATTTGAAGATTAGTAAAAGTAAAAATAAGGCGAGTTTGTATAAAAGGTTCAGAGGGGTCAAGTTGCATACTCGTCTATAGTCTCCAAAACAAAATATAATAATTTAATGTTGTACTTGAAAAAATACGATACTCTCGCTATAGGTTCTGTAAAATGTAGTCAATTTCCATTTGTATCGGTACCCTCATATGTTTCCCGTGGTCCTAAATTACAAGAAACACTCCTCGCGGTAACAGCAAGCCCTTAAGGGTGGAAAAGGATATTACTTCTTGGAAAACGCGGCAAAGATTCAGAGCTTATCCCAAATAATTGTTTATTTAGGATACGCTCATACCTTCATCTATATTAGAAAAAAGACTAAAAATATATATAATAAAACTGATTAGGGCTTCTACGACTTTCCTTGATTTTGTCAAGGTCACTTTGATTTGTAGCCACGAAGCTGTGATAGCCCAGCGGTGAGACCGTGCGACTCTCTAGAGACGACATAGGTTCAAACCCCGGGCAGGCACCAATGAGTTTTTCTATTAAAACTTATGTGTCTAATTGATAATTGCAATTTATCACACGCTTTTCAGTGAAGGAAAACATCGTGCCCAGCAGTGGGCATAGTAACAGGCTGTTACTTTTACTTTAATTTGATTTGTTACTTTCCATAGTCAAGAAACGATTTATATTCGTAATCATTATTAATTGTAACATAATAATTTTACTTTACATTTTGGTTATATTTAAGGATGTCCTAATTAAAATAAAATTACTGACGCCAGACAAAAATTTCATATATTCTAGACATTTGTTTGAAATTGAGATTTTTCTCAGACACACCCAGATATTTTTATATAATATAAATATGGACATAGCTTACGTCTTAGTTATTTAAAATAATTTAAATATTTTCGGTAACATTCCGGAAAATTACTGGATATGTGTTAAACTTCCGTCCAGACGACTCTTGGAGTTCCGTTAAAATAGATAAAACCCGGGGAATCCCGGCACGATGAAAGCCCTAATTATATTAAAATTAGGTTAAATAAACTTAGATCCAGATATTTCGGACTTTTTAGTTAAACATCGATTGTATTTTATAGTAAGTGAGAACAAACTTCACTATATATTATTAAATTTAAAGCGTCATTCTCCTGTCCTTATTCCACTCTAAGTGGGGTTGGCACAATATGTTATGAACATCTATAAATTTAAATATAAAAGTTAAATTGATGTAAATTTAAGCAAATTTTTCACCTCTTTCATTTTGAAACTTTTCTAAAGTTTAAAATTTGAAACGTTTTTGTTTTTCGGTCTTCTCTGGACTTATGTACTTACTTACGTACTTACCTAGTTACATACTTGCATACTTACAAACTTACGTTCTTACATTCTTATGTACTTACGTACTTAAAAAAACATAAGTACTTCAAACATCATATTAAAAATTATTTTGTCGCTGATGATTAAAATTATACGCTTTTCGTTATCCGATGACATAATTTGAGATATTACTTTAATAACGACGGTAAAAAGATGTCAAAGGCATTTAGAAGATAATTATAAAGCACGTTGGAAAGAGGGATTTTGTATTTAATTAAAGACACTTTGCTGGGTAAGATGGAAAACCAACGTATATTAAAATGTAACAATTACGTAAAAATGTAGGAAATCTAAAGAGAACATTAAATCATTTGTAATAGCATCACTATGTCCTTGATATTGGACTACCGTGATTGATATTCACAGTTTCTAATTAGTTTAGTTAGTCAAGTTTCGGATTGTTTCTAGTCCATTCGGAATCCTTATTGCTACAGGCCTACCATGAACTCTTTACTCAATTGAAGTCGTAAACTCAATTCAATCAAGTTTTGCTTTTTTATACCATGACGTCTTAAAGACGCACACTTTAAGTCGTTGCCAAATAAGTTTGGAACGCGTCCTAAAACATTCGAGTAAAAGAGACAGAATTATTTATAGTTCATACGTAAGCCTACTGAACTGTTTATACAGCGTTATCGTGCTGGAAACGGGCTACTCAATCAATCAGCCGATAGAATAAGACGTTAGTATAGCCGGTTTCTATACACTACTATGTTCAAGTATCTAATCTATAAGCATACATGTTTATTCATTATTCTCCTGCCTTTATCCCATTATAAGTGGTAGGCCCAACATGTTTTTCACTTCCATTCTCTCCTATCATTCGTCAACTCTGGCGCTACTCCTTTTATATGCATGTCATACTTTATACAATCCAAGCATCTCTTTTATACAATCCAAGCACCATTTTTATACAATCCAAGCATCTCTTTTATACAATCCAAGCATCTCTTTTATACAATCCAAGCATCTTTTTTATACAATCCAAGCATCTCTTTTTCAGCTTTCCTCTTGTCACATATCCACAATTATATTTAACATTCGTTCGGCCATATGATTTTCATTCCCCGTCACATTCATTATACGTCTATACCATCTTAACCTTACACTTCTAGTCTTTTCTAGAATGGACGCGATTTTCATACTTCCCTTTATATCCCCACTTCATATAAAACTTATGCATGTACACATTTTGATTATAATACTATAAAAACTAGTTTAAGATTATCTATCTATAAATAACTACTTTTGGCTATTTAAATATAATAAATCTGACGTTTTCTATAGAGTGAAGGAGGAAGGGGGAAAAAAGCGAAACAAAAAACGATATAAATTCATTTCCTTAATTACTTTTTGCATCAAAAGCAACTCGAAACGTTAATTGCATGTATATTTTATGCATTGAAACTATATTTTAATTAAAAGCTACATTCTTTCATCACACCACTTTATGCTTACATTATAAATTTACTGCTTAAGCCTTTTATTTGAATAGAATAACCGTAGTCATTAACAGAAAACGGTTCGAAAGCAAAAACACTATAAATCATCATACCATATTATATATTTTCAGAACATAATAACAATATTTCGGACATTTTAATTCACAATTTGTAGCAAACGGCTGTGTTTATCGTACAAAAGTAATAATAAAATTATTTTGCTATAATCCGCGATACAGTAAATAGAAAAAATATATAGTGCTAAATGTATAGTGGACTATACGTTTTTTCATACCCGTTACATGCAGGATTCGTAAAAACATATGCACAAACCTCCACCACTTCCACCACAATACACAAGCACTACACAGGTTCACTATCACAAACTCAACAATCGTTTCGCCCCGCAACCGAAGCATCATCAGGAGATAGACTCCACGATAAAATCGCAAAGCTTTGCAATGCTTTGCGATTTTGTAACGGGTATGAAAAAACGTATAGTCCACTATACATTTAGCACTATATATTTTTTCTATTTACTGTATCGCGGATTATAGCAAAATGATTTTATTATTACTTTTGTATTATGGATCTCCGCAAAGTAACGCCTAATTCTATAAATTATGTGTTTATCGTATTTACAAAACTGTTGCCTCACATCCCAGGGTGTTGTTGGTTAGTCAAACTTATAAAATTTTGCTTTATGTCGCCCTAAGCCATAGCAAGTCTTACAAGAGGAACTCTTAGAACGACATTACGTTGCAATAGAGCTTCACTACGCGTCGCTCTAAGCCGTGGTCCAGCCTAACAGGAGGCACCCTTAGGACGACGTTCCCCGACGCTAGTAGAGCTTCTGCGCTCTACTCTCTGCATTTCGCAACCTCGACGATGCTTCTGCACTCGCCCGTCCCGCCCGGTGATGCTGTAAAAGCCTAACAGCAACACAAGGCTAACAGCAGACAGTCAATTCGAAAAAAAAAGCAATAGAGCTTCTGTATTCTACATCTGTAATTTGCAAACTGAACGATGCATATGTGCCTGCTCGTCTCGCCCATTGACGATGTAAATGGTGGAACGAATTTGTCAGGCGCAAAGTTTTCAAAAAGCATATCGACTGTGACCTTTAAAATGAAATTTTAAGCCAAATCACTTTTTATTGGCATTGGGTACTACTGCCCATCATTTAACGTATCAACATGTATTTATTATCTATTAGAAAATTTTACAATAATTAAACATATTTAAAGTCAACTGTTTTTTATTCAATACAAATAATTGCTAATGTATTAATAACCTCGTTTTCTTATCTTCATAAAAAGTTGTCTAAAGTAGGATAGGACAATTTGTCAGTTCCAAATAAACAAATGATGATTAGAAAGATTTGTTTTATTTATTCATGTTAAGAACTTATGCCATACACTGATAGATCGCATCTGAAAACTTTTATTTTCATTTAAAAAATGCTCTTAGTTCTTATATTGAATACAAAAGGGAGAATAAGTACGCGGTACTTAAAAATGAAACATTTTAGTTTGATTAGTATTTGCCAAATAATTTATGTATTGTCACGCAATTTACGAGCTGTACCATAATTATAAGCGAATGCGCAATTTGGACATATTAATCGACATTATATTATTATTTAGTGTTAGTGCTACTTAAAACAACAAAAGAACAAAGTGTCCCCTATATTAAGAAATAAATAGATAAGTCTATGGACCTGTTGTTAGATAGTTTAGGTTAATATCAAGTTGCTTATTAGCCTTATGACTAGATTGTTAAATAAAGTACACACTACTTTACTGGATTTACTTTATAATAGTAAAAAAAAGGAAAGTAGCGGCCTGTTACAATCCCACTGTCGGGAATAGGCCTCCTCTCTCCGTTTCTGGACAGAAGGGTTGGAGCTAAGGCGTACCACGCCGCTCCAATGCGGATTGGTAGGTTACGCATATCTCCAGAAATCTCTAGAGACATGCAGGTTTCCTCACGATGTTTATAATAGTAAAAACAATTAAATTTAAAGCTCATTGTAACACTTGAATCACAGATAAACGAACAATTAAAAAACTCTTAAAAATGCTTCATTCGATTATTTAGTCTTAATTCTTTTTGGTTAAATTTAATTTAAAATGAAATTAATTTAAATATTATTAAAGGAAAGAATAGGATCTACAAATGCACTAACTACTATGTAATATAGATTGAACAATAATATAGTAGTTATTGTGCCCAACCGTGCTTACTGGGAGAGCTGGTCCGAGGGGCCGGAGGCGGCGGCGGGCGGGGCGCATCATCGCGCGGTGCGCCCACGCCGCCCACACCGCTTGGCGGACTTGCAACTGCACACACATCAAATAATGTGATTGTTAGAACCATAAAACTATTTACAACGGAAATACACAAGTTATATCTATCGTAAATTACCACATCGCTAAAACTATATAAATCGTGCTCGCGTGGAGCTGCAGGCCTACCATGAACTCTTATTGCGACTCAATTGAAGACGTAAACGACGACCGCGAATCGCTTTCTTTTCGTACAATGAAATTTGGATTGCATTGGGGTCGTTATGTATGAAAAGGATAACGTTATATGAACCATTATTTTTTGAACCATTATCTATATATAGTTCTATAGATAACTCTGTCTCTTTTACTCGAATGTTTTTAGGACGCGTTCCGAACTTATTTGGCAACGACTTAAAGTGTGCGTCTTTAAGACGTCATGGTATGAAAAAGCAAAACTTGATTGAATTGTGTTTACTTCTTCAATTGAGTCGCAATAAGAATTCGTGGTAGGCCTGCAGGCGCAAGAATGCTAGCAGCCTTTCTAGATTCTCTTTAGATTCTTTTTGCTAATTAACATCATAAATGCGAAATACTGTCTGTTTGTTATGCTTTCAATGACTAATCTGTTCAAGCACTATTCATAAAATTTAAGCTTTAATTTAATTTCATAACTTAAGCTTATATATTGGGCTATATTTAATTTTAAATTTTGGGTGAAAAATACCGGTTTTCTTTCGGGAATAAGAAAACCATATTATTAAGGGTACATAAATGCTTAAGTTGGCACGTACAGAGTCACGGGTACCGCTAGTGTAATAAAGTGAGTATTTATTGAATGAATTAAAGTATCATTATTTCCACTAAGCCGTGTTAGCCCAGCGGTGACACCGTGCGACTCTTTCGAGAAAGTGACGGGTTCAAACCTCGGGCAAGCATTAATGATTTTTCTATTTAAACTTATGTGTCTAATTGATAATTGCAATTTACCACAAGCTTTTCGGTGAAGGAAAACATCGTGAGAAAACCTGCGTACCTATAGAGAATTTTAGAGTTATGTGTAACCTACCAATACGAATTGTGGTAGGTCTTAGCTCAAATCCTCCCCAAAAAGGGAGAAAAAGGGAGAGGGAGGAGGATTGGGATCCTCCTCCGTGATATAGTAACAGGCCGTTATTTTACTTCTTTTATGTTTTTACAACTATGGAGCAGAATATTATTTAGAATTGAGAATAATAAAATTATATTATGATTGGCGGAGATATAGCGGTTTGTTTATGAGAGTTTTCTTTAACATTCGTTTCCAAGTAGTCTTTTCTTCTTTTACGCTATATATTCATATATAATATGAAATAGAGTTCCAATCGCGATTGGCTGCCTGTAGAAACTAAGTGGCAAAATAGATAGAGTAAGGGAAGTCAAAACCTGAGTAAGTCGGGTTTGCTAAATATTTTTTATTAATCAAGCCATTGAACAATACACAATATTCCAACGAAAGTGTATCTATTATATTTGTTGCATAAATTAAATAAGCATCGAGTGAATAAATTTGAGTAGTGTTCTAATGAAAAATTCATAAGACATAAACTGCTCGACATTATAAATATATTCAATATATATAAAACGTGACCCAGTAAAAGTAAAAGTAAAAGGGTCATTTGAATGCAATTGTATTCTAGACGAAACACTAATTTACGTACAGAATAACTGTTTAAAATGAATAGGTGCAAACAATTTTAAATAAATTATATTACTAATTTGGTTCAACAATTCGTTTGATAATTAAATTTCGTGCAGTAAAGTTAATTGAGAGAACAAAAAATCCAATTGCGAAATTCGAGTGCATTTATAAATTCATTTTCTTTTACATTTTAATTGGTATTACATTTGTATATCTATTGACTAATATATTTTATGTTAATGGTTTTTTTTTAAATGTTTTGTATTTGTTTTTTTTTCTATACTATTTTTTGTATTAGCAATAAGTGGTGTTGAAAATAAAGAGAGAAAATAAAATAAAAATAAAAAATAAAATATGTCGTCCCGATTCCACATAGAGAAGAAGAGTAGGATAAGGGGAGGAGAACGATAGAAGAATTTAGTATCAGGTCGGTGGGTATTGAAGTATAATATAAAATTACGTCAATTACGAAGCGTTTCTTCGTAATGGGAACAAAGTGTTATTATAAATAGAGTAGGGAAGCTATAGCTGTCTATAGCTTCCCTACATAGATTGTATCACTACTTTTCATCATCATCCTCTTGCCCTTATCCCACTCTAAGTGAGGTCGGCACAAAACATGTTGTCACATGATTTGGCTACGTATTTTACGACCGGCCGCCTGCCTGACATCAACCTATCTTAGTCATATTTTACGACCCCTCTGTAAGATAGAGGGTGGTCTATTGTACTCAACCGGAAATCACACGGTGGGTCAACTTATCTTAGTCGCCTTTTACGACATCTCGGTAAGAAAGAGGGTGGTCATTTCTACTCAACCGGATAGCACACGGTGGGTCAACTTACCTTAGTTGCCTTTTACGACACCTAGGTTAGAATTGCGGGTGGTCTATTCTACTCAGCCGGATACCACACGGCACAATTGTATTACTTCTTTTGTCTTACTTATTTATTCTTATTAATTTTAGTTTTATTAATGTGGTGTCCAATAAATTGTTAATTTATTAATTCATTAATTTGTTGCAAATGACAAAACGATTATCGTTATACTTTAAATGGACCACTCTATAATAACCAAAATCTCTCTCCAATAACGTTATAATGTTTTATTCAATCTATGATTGCTGACAAAAGAGATTCAGAAGTCTCGAAATGTAACATTATAAAGAGGAAAGATTTGTATGTTTGTTTGTATGTATGTATGTTACGTTTTCACGCCAAAACTACTAGACCGATTTCAAAAATTCTTTCACCATTGGAAAGCTGCTTTTTCACTGAACAACATAGGCTATATGTCATTTTTAAAAAAATAGGAATCCCTAATAAAATTACAATAAGTTGGAAAAAATTTAGTCGTAAACATCTTTCATCGCGTGCGCTGCGGAAACTATTGATGATAGAACAAAAAAATGTTCTACAGTATTATAGAACGTATCAATATCCACAAAAAAGCGATACCATATGTCTAACTATTATAGTTATGCCAATACAACTACTTTTGTACATGGCAAAAGTTGGTAAAAGTGCCGACAATAATCAAACCATTTTATTCATATCTCTGTATTAATCCTTATCCCATTAAATGATATTTTATTAATAACTGTTTCAATACCTGAATAATATTTTTTAAATTATTAAAATCCGACTTCCAAATCAAAAGATATTACGAATTTAAGAATGTATATCGAAAGCAAATAATGCCATAACAAATTTATTGTAGCGACCGTTATAGCAGGGCCTGCATTTGGTGAGTTAGCTCTTATTCCAATAATACTAATGATAACCATTTTTTTATAATAAATTAATCTACAAAATAAATCTATAGTCCGACTTCGTAGACTTTCCACTACCACGAGATCTGTATGGACGCGGGTGAAACCGCGGGGTTTTGCTAGTGTAGTTATAAAATGAATCCAAACCACACTAAAAACAACAATTATATTGCTTTATTTCTTACAAAATGATTAAATATATAGCTTGGGTAAAGCAAAGTAATGGAAACTTCATGTTCACGTCAACTGCAAGGCAATAAATGTCATAGCATGAAAGGCGTGCGGCTTGCGAATAGATTGCATAATATGCATCTCCGCAAAACTATTTTGATTGCTTTAGCATCTCTGTTTAAATTGACAACAATATATTCAAGCTTGTCTTAGATCGTTAAAAAACTAATTGTAAAAACTTTTAACAACAATGTTTTATATATAGAACGTCACACATTATATAAAGACTTTTGTTTTCAAGCACTGGGAGATTTTAGCGATTATATCTCGTATATTTAGGATATTAAACAGTTTCTGTAACCGTTTTTGCATGTGAGGTACTCTTATATGTGAGATATTCTTATATGTGACGTGTTCTTATATGTGACGTGTTCTTATATGTGACGTGTTCTTATATGTGACGTGTTCTTATATGTGAGGAGTTCCTATATGTAAGGAGAACTCCTTACATATAGGAACTCCTTACATATAAGAACTTATGCGTGAGGAGTTATTATATGTTACGTGTTCTTATATGTGAGGAGTTCTTATATGTCAGGTGTTCTTATATGTGACGTGTTCTTATATGTGAGATGTTTTTATATGTGAGATGTTCTTATATGTGAGGTGTTCTTATATGTGACGTGTTCTTATATGTGAGATGTTCTTATATGTGAGATGTTCTTATATGTGAGATGTTCTTATATGTGAGGTGTTCTTATATGTGAGATGTACTTATATGTGAGGTGTTCTTATATGTTACGTATTCTTATATGTGAGGAGTTCTTATATGTGAGATGTTCTTATATGTGAGGTGTTCTTATATGTGAAATGTTCTTATATGTGAGATGTTCCTATATGTGAGGTGTTCTTATATGTGACGTGTTCTTATATATGTAAGGTGTTCTTATATATAATGCGCTGTTAATCCTTACATAGTACGACTGTAATCTGACTGTCGAAACTCTTTTGAGATTAACAAGTTGCATGGCGGTTATTATTCCTAAGTTCTACGAAAATCTTTGCACTATGAAGAAGTATAAGTAATTATAGAAAATCGTATAAAAATAAATTTATCCGACTCATCAAGTAAAAGTAAGAAGCAAAATTATTATTTAAGTAGAACTTGCAAATATCAGTACGATATAGTTGTTGATAATTGAACAATTATTAACATGAAATCGAATAATAATAATATTTAATATACCTTCAAAAGTTATTTATTTTCGAAATTTCGAAAAGAATACTCTGATAGCTATTTGTTGGTTAGACATAGATATATTTAAGTTTAGTTATTCTGAAAATCTAAGAATAAACTGTCCTGTCACTTGACTTGCAAGTTTTTAGTCTCAATCAAACTTTTGTACCATTTCTGGTATCGTAATGCATTATCTCATTCATTAAAGGTAACTTGCAAGCGAGGACTGGCTAAAGTTCTCGATAGCTGACATTCGAGTTGGAATTTTAGATGTGACAAGTCTGATTGAATCAGACTAGCGACTTTGTTCTGAATTGTAAGAACAATTCAATTGTACTGTCGAACTCGTTTCAAAGTGATACACGATTCATGAGATAATATATGGAATTGTATTTCTCAGATATTTTTCTATGTACTAACAGAAAATAACTATCTCTATTTTAAACAAGTAAAGTCTATTTTAAAGGGACAAATGACGGTAAATCGACGTTTTCCCTCCTGTGACAGATTGGATTTTAAGATGGCATCTCTCCATAAATCCTCTGCCGCCTTCTTCTGCGAAATCATATCTTAGGCGTACGAGGCTATTATAACGTATCAGGCAGATAAATATTGGGGTCCCACCTCTTACAGCGTTGTCGTCGAATGTGCTGCCCAAGTCGTATAATCAGCCAGAGCATGTTGAACCATGTCATTGAAAGTGCCGACCTCATAGTACTCTCTTACTCTCTCTCCTGGAAGACTCTTTGGAAGGCTCTCATTGAGCTACCCGACATGAAAAAACATTCAGAGAAATTCTCACGTGAGGCGGAAAATTAGGACCTTATGACATTCTATATCACCTTCTATTATTTGCCAAAAATTATGTGCCAGAAAAATACACGAAAAATGTTCTTAAGTTGTAAAAAGTTCATCGCTTTGACATAATTTTACTATAAAATCCGTATTATTACTGTATTATCAGCTTCAAGCGATAAATTTTGAACGTGTAACCAGATATAGGGACATATTTCACGTCGCGAATAACGGCTGAAATAAAAAGACGACAGAAACTTTGTTCACCATTTCAAGCAATGGTCGAACATTGTAATCCATACATTTATTGCGTGTAATGAAATATGAGAAAGAGATATAATTCAGAGAGCTTTGACAGTGTGATATTAGAAGGGATTCATATACTTTAAATGAGTTATTGCGTGTAGTTTCATCTGTAATAAAAATCTAACATATTCTTTGCAAAATTTATTAGGGTTTGTAAAGTTTTTTGGATTACAAACCAAATTTAACTAATAAACTAAAAGTGACTTTTTTTATAATGATAGCATAGCATAAAAACTAGAGCGACTGAATTGATTTCATTAATAATTTAAAATTACAAAGATATAAGGGATTTAGTAAAGTAAAACTTTGAAAAGTAAGAAGACAATAGATTTCGACAATATCAATAGATAAATAAATAAATAAAAATAACTCTATTCAGCAACATACATTTTTACAAAATCAACAAAGATTATTTTAACATTTTTAAACATATGGCTATTGTTGCTACCTGATAAAATTTACAGGGCGTGCAAATAATTCGACAATATAAAAATATTTAAAGTAAGCGATTTTGATAGGACTTTGAATGAAAGATAGGAGGTTGTGGAGAAACATACAGCCTTTTTTTCTGTCCTAGAATTCCTGCGGAGTCGGGTTTTACACGGTAAAAACTTTGTGACACATTGATTTCCAAGTTAGTAATAATATAAATATATAAGTTTATCTTTTTTTGGTGAAGATATGAGAAGTTAGTATGTAAAAGAATTGATACTTTTAAACGTATTTCTGCGAGTGAGAAAGTTTAAAAGCGAAATAAGATGGCGAATGAATGATGGCCTTCTTTTATCCACGACGAAAAGAGGAAAAACATGTTTAATTTCAATAAAACATTGAACAATTTTCCCCTAATACATTTTCGCCTCGAGCCACTGTCACATATATTGTAAAGTAATACATGTCTCTTCACGTAATTGTATTGTAGATCTACTGTAGCTAAATTTTGAGACCGTGTTATTCATACCAAGGGGCTACAAGTTCTTAATATAAAAATTAAGATGGTTAATTATATTTTCAATTTATGGGTCAACTTATTTCACGGGCTTTTCGGTGAAGGATAAGATTCTAAGGAAGCCACAAATCTCGCTACAATTTTTGACATTGTGTCCCAACCTGCTTTGAGCAGCGTGGTGGGAATAAGAAACCCTTCTCACCAAAGTAATAATAAAATATTTTGCTATAGTGCATTATTTTGCTATAGCGATAAATAGAAAATATATATAATGTTTATGTATAGTAGACTATCCGTTTTTTCATATCCGATACATGCAGGATTCGTAAAAACACCACCGCCGCCGCAATACACAAGCACTACCCACGTTCACCATCACAAACTCGACAATCATTTCGCTCCACAACCGAAACATCATCAGGAAATAGACTCCTCGCCAAAATTGCAAAACGAAGCATTATCGAAACAAGCATGGTTATATAGTAATCGATTTGACCCCACCATTTATTTTATATTGTATCCTCCGAAGATGTGCAACAAGCTTGAACTTGAAACATTTATCTGTTCGTCAATGAGGGTGCCATGATCTCAAGTTGTTCTAAAATATTTCATCGCAAGCTTTTGTCACAGGTAATTAGGAATTCTACGACCGCTTTCTTACAAATGTTTAGCGAAATGTGAATTTTGTGGCTTATTATAATATAATTATAATAAAAAATAACTTTATTATTACTTTTGTATTATGTATCTCCGCAAAGTAACGCTTAAATCTATAAATTACATTCTTACGAATTTTAGAGAGGAGGCCTTTGCCAAGCAGTGAGATAGTAACAAGACATTACTATTTCTAATGCAAAATTTCGTCGTAAATAGGAGGTTTATATTATTGGTGCCTCTATACCTACATAGTCTTTTATACAAAATCAATGCACAGTGCGCTAGAAGCTGTGAAGACTTTATCAAGCGTCGTGTATCAAGGTGACGTAACGAATCGTGATAGTTTGACAGCGCGATAGAAAATAATGATCCGATATATCATTGTATACTATTCTTTTGTTAGAAGGTAAATTGGAGGAACATTAAATTTTTCTGTTTCTTTAATAATCGCTAACATTCCGAAATATCATAAAATAAAGTCCCTGGTTGCATAGTCGTCCTCCTGTTCTTATCCCGCTCTAGGTTTGCACAACATGTTGTCACATGATTCAGCTACGTATTTTACGACCGGCTGCCTACCTGACGTCCACTTACCTTAGTCGTATTCGACGACCCCCTCGGTAAGAAAGAGGGTGGTCTATTCTACTCAACCGGATACCGCAAGGCGGGCCGACTTACCTTAGTCGCCTTTTACAACACCTCGGTGAGAAATGAGTGGTCTATTCTATTGAGCCGGATACCACAACACAAGCCCTCGTTGCGTCAGCCTCTATTTAAATTTGTAATAAACTCAAAAACTACTAAACGGATTTTTATGCGGTTCTCACTAATAGAAACCGGGAGGCGTTTTAATATATATTATTGAGTTCACTGCTAGTTCGGAAAATTACTCTTATCGAAAACCATCCAAAGAAAAGAAACTTGACGTTGCTCATTACAAAAAAACTCCTATAACTTTTTTTCACTTTGTCATTGCTTCCTTGTGCGTTCGGATCATAATCAAATCCAAATTTATATTAGTTAATAACCCTCAACAGAACAATAAGGCTTTCTTTATAAGAATTCTTTTAATCAAGCTTGTAGCACGTAAAGGTGGGGTTGAACAGACTACTACATAACAATGCTTGTCAGGATAATGCTTCGCTTTGCGATTTTGTCGTGGAGTCTATCTCCTGATGATGCTTCGGTTGCGGGACGAAACGATTATTGAGTTTGTGATAGTGAACGTGTGTAGTGCTTGTGTATTGTGGTGGCAGTGGTGGAGGTGTGTGCATGTGTTTTTACGAATCCTGCATGTAGCGGGTATGAAATCACGGATAGTCTACTATACATTTAGCACTATACATATATATTTTCTATTTACTGTATCGCGGATTATAGCAAAATAGTTTTATTATTACTTTTGTATTATGGATCTCCGGAATGTAACGCCTATTTCTATAAATTAAGGTAATTAGCTATCCTGCTGGGGATATATTTAGGTAGGTATTGCATTTAATTCGAATTTGAAGCATTTCTCCGTGCTTTCTGCCAGTCTGGAACGACAGAGTGTTACCGAAGTGTTATCGAGTGATGTATTATCAGAGATAGAGCATGTCTGTGGAGGATTTATTAGGACGGAAACGGCGTTGCAACTCTTTAATATAATTTTTGCGGCGCTTGATTTTATTTTTTTATGATTTAATATAATTTAATTTTGATAACGAGATAAAATCAGTATGGTCAAAATTTACTATTTATAGGAAAAAGCAGTCTGTTACTATTCCAGCGGTTTATTGAAGAACAAGATTTATAGGTATAGTCTAGGAAATTTCAAGGAGTCCCCATAATTTTTTATATAAATCACAATATTTTATTGAAAATGACTTAAAGCGTTTAACTCTGTTAAAAATTACGCCGTCTCACCTTTTTTTCATCACAATTCTAACACATTTCTAACTTTTTTATAACATTCACAGAAAACAATAAATATCTTATAAACATAATATATAAATTTAATAATATTTTATAATAACGTTCAAATACATATTTTATTTCATCTATAATATAAAGATGAACCGGTGAACGTTGCTAAGCGCAAATCTCGGGACCAGCTGATCCGGTTTCGCTAATTCTTTTTTTGTAATATTCTTTGAAGTACGAGGATGGTTCTTACGCAAAGAAAAATTTAAAAAATTGTCTGAAAAAGTCTCCTGAAGTCTCTAGAGATATGCAAGTTTCCTCACTATGTTTTCCATCACCGAAAAGCGTTTGATAAATTGCAACTATCATTTATACGTCAAAAGTATTTAACAGAAAACTTGTTGGCCTGTCCAGGATTTGAACCCTAGACTTTGACTTGACTTGTCTCACCGCTTGGGCTATCACAGCTTCTTACCATATAGGCGTGTATTAAAAGTTCTATAAAAATTAAAGTAAAGTATCGGCCTGTTACAATCCCACTGCTGGGAACAAGCGTCCTCTATCCGTTTCTGGAGAGAAGGGGTGGAGCTAAGACCTACCACGCTGCTCCAATGCGGATTGGTAGGTTACACATATCTCCAGAATCCTCTAGAGATATGCAGGTTTCCTCACGATATTTTCCTTCACCGAAAAGCGTGCGATAAATTGCAATTATCAATTAGACACATGAGTTTTAATTGAAAAACTCATTAGTGCCTGGCCGGGTTTAAACTCGTGTTCCCCTTGAAAGAGTCGCACGGTCTCACCGCTTGGCTATCAAAAGTTGTATACGATGATTAAATTATATTTATTTTTAGATAAATGCCGCTGAACTCAAATAATTCTAAAGGTAATTCCATACTATTCTTTGTCAAAACTATTTGTTGACAAATTAATGATTGTTCCTAACAATCTTTCGATCGTTAACGTAATTTGCAGATTAACGTTGTTAAATGGACGGCGGGCCGTATTTTGTTAATTGAGGAAAATTCCAGTTTTCTTTAGAGAAAAACAGATTTGCTTCGTGTTGTTTAAGATTTTTAGGGTTCTTAATTATTTCCTTTGAAACCCCTTAAAGTTTTTATATTCATTTAGAAAATCTTGTTTCTTACCGTATTTTTTTACAATTACGTTTTGTTTCAATTATCTTTGTACTTATTAAACTTTATTAGCTGAATAGTGATAACATGTAACCCTTACAAGAGGTCACGGTTTCAAACCCCGGGCAAATCTCTGGACAATTCTTCGGGGATATTTGTACCTCGGCAATTCAGATAGGATCTGCATGGTAGTTCTAAGATCAAAATCCTTTTTTTCCAAAAGGACAGATAAAGCCTTTTCTCAGAAGTAAGAAAGTAACAGACCCCCAACTTTATAAATTAAAAAAAAATATCTTAATATATCATAATTAAAAATGAATGTTCGTCTGTATGTCCTTTAGACTCTGAAACAGCCGGACCGATTTTAATCACATTTTCAAACAACCTTTAGAATGATTCAGCAGATGATCCTGTTAAGTTTGGAGGCGATCGGAGAATTTTGTTCCTGTGTTGTGTGATCTGTTTCGAGGGGAATTCGAAACTAGACAGAGCCACAGCAACGCGTGGCCGTCAGCTAGTAGTATATAAAGCTCATCTTCATTTACTATATATATAATTGTCATAAATGTGAAATTCTGTCTGTAGGTTTAAAATCTTATGCGCTAACGTAATATTAACGAAATTAGTACAATTTAAATATCGGGCTAACATAGAGATTAACAAATTCATCAAATTAAAACAAAGAACATAATTAAGGGTATATAAACGCTTAGGTTAACGCGAACGAAGTTGCCGTTGCAACTTGTTCAATATAAAGGCTACCCGTTAAGCCTTAACCGCTACCGTTAAGCACTAATAGTCGAAACTTGTGCAGACTAGCCAGGGCTTTTATAGGGGACTGTGGTCTAATTAGACACAATAGAAATAACCATTTGTTGTTCTATAGTATAATGCTACGAAGAACGAAATTTGACGTCATATATATAATAGGCCGGTAGACTTTTTATAATGTAATACAGAATAAACAAACGTAGTTTATTTTTGAAATAGTTAATCCGAAATAAAAAATATTTTTATGCCTTTAAAGCTACCTTATTCGATATGTTTATTATAAAATGACAAAACAGTTTAGGAAAAAAAGAACAGATATAACTACAAATATTTTATAAAAAAATTGATAGGGTAAGTTTTTAAATCCTCTTTGTTTGCTCGTTATATAAACTTTAATTGTACCACATTTAGTATAAGTTACATTAAGTATAAGTATAAGTTACTAAGTATAATATTTTTCTAGCGCATAAGCCGCAAAGATAGACAGATACTAAGAGACAGACAGACAGACTTTCGTATTTATAATATGAGTATGAACCTCGCTACATTAATTCAATATACTTAACATTAGTTTCACTACCATCATTTTCCTAACCTTATTCCACTTTAAGTGGAGTCGGCACAATATGTTTTTGTGTACCGTTCTCTCCTGTCATTCGTCAACTCTAGCGCTACTCCTTTATATGCATGTCATACTTTATACAATCCAACCATTTCTTTACAGCTTCCCGTTAGTCACATATCCATTAACATTCACATTTAATACTTTTGATCACATGATTTTCATTCCTCCTCATTATATATCCATACTATCTTAATCCCGCGCTTTCCGCCTTTTCTGTAATAAGCGCATCTTTCATACTCCTTATATATCTACTCATTTCGTAATTTATCCAGTTTTGTCACACCACACAACCAAATTAACATTCTCTTTTTTCTTCTTTATTGCCAAATATTTTGTTTTGTTATATATGTAAGTAAGAAAACCGCGGGCCAGTCGCTTACACAATAAAGCAGTATGTTCCTAATCGGCCTTTTGAGTGGAAGTGCTATCCTTCTCACTCCCGCGGTCACATTAGTATCACTGTATAACGATAGTTTCTTCCACTACGATTAAACTGCTACAATAAACCGCGGTGCTACGATCCGTACTGTCCTGTTAAAGTACGCTGCTACGAAATAATGTACCAGAGCACATGATTCACTACGACAAAAATCACAGCTACGTATAAACGATACGTTTCGAGAAAATAAATGCTACAATAAATGTGTAGCACTGACGATAAATTTGAATGCTACGATTAAATTTATTATCAATACAATAAACTGCTACAATAAACCGCGGTGCTACGATCCGTACTGTCCTGTTAAAGCACGGTGCTACGAAATAATGTACCAAAGCACGTGATTCGCTACGGCAAAATGTACAGCTACGAATAAACATTATGTTTCGAGAAAATAAATGCTACAATAAACGTGTAGCACTGATGATAAATTTGAATGCTACGATTAAATCTATAGACAATACAAGATGATAATTGATGCGTAGAAATCGGCGTACGCATATTCTTGACACATATGTGGGAATGGAACGTAATTGTGATGCATGGAAAGTAACGGTGAAGTGTGTGAGCGGGATGAAGGGAGTGTACAAAAAGATGGTGGACGAAAATACGAAGGCTATAACACTAGGTATTAAATAAAATCGGTGTTAAAAGCAATAGTGTTTTCACTTCGAACAAGTTCCCACATATATGGGACGACTTTGCATGAATTTCAAATAAATATGTTACATATATAATAGGTAAGAAGCATATTCTATAAGAATTATCATTCTCTTATCCTTATCCTACTCTAAGTGGGGTCGGCAAAACATGTTACAAATATGTTGTCACATAATATGGCTGCATATTTTACTACCAGCCGCCTGCCTGACATCAACTTACCTTAGTCGCCTTTTATGATACCTCGGTAAGAAATGAGGGTGAGTATTCTACTCAGCCGGATATCACACGGCGGGTCGACTTACCTGAGTCGCCTCTTACGACACCTCGGTCAGAAATGAGGGTGGTCTATTCTATTCAGACGGATACCACAAGGCAACCATAAGAATCTAATATAAAAAAACTAGTTCTATGCAAGTATTTTTATTAACCAATAGGAAAAAGTAAATATTATATCAAAAATAAATTATCGGAGGATCGAAAACATCGACGATTCCTGAAGGAAAACTGAATCCTAGTTTACGTGCTCGGATGCGACTTGATTACTTTGCGTCAATAAAAATGTCAATAAACGTTGTATGTTTTGGTTCAAACAATAGAATGAAGCGATTTAGGGGTCCAAGATTTTATATTATATATATTCATTATATATGTCCAATGGATCAGTAACAATAATCTAAGAGTTTAATAGGATGAGTAAAAAGTGTGATATAAATTTTTGAGTTATATCTATATTTACTTCCTTAAATTAGTAACGTTTTGCAAAGCAATAAAGTATTAAATATTTCATTGTGATTATTAGTATTTCTATATAACTTTGCATTGTCACAGATTAATACAATTTTTTTACAATTATCTAATGTAAGAAAAAAAGAATGAAATAAAGAAATAAGTATTTTTATTTGGTAAAATAGAAAAAAATATGTAGGTCCGCCTTCAGCATAGATATTGCAGCTAAGCTGCTAAGCTGGTTTTCAGTGTGAACCTGCTGGTACGTAATGGATATGTTTATGCTTGAGAGGTCTTACTATAATGGTGATGATGTCTTGTATATTAAGTTAGTGTATGAAAAACCAGAGCCAATATATATATTTACAATATATATTTTTTAATTTTATTTTGGAACAACAAATAAAGACCAACACAAATACAAATAAACTACTGATCTTAGAATAATGTAACAGAGGAACAATATGAACGTAAATGTGTGCTCTAATTTCACACGACAAATCACTTGATTTATGTCCTTAGCATTTCTACTACTGCAGCTGATATTTCTCATTTGTAAACTGTTCGTTGAGAAGGTTGACGGCTTTTACCTGAGTAGTAATTTGATAACATAATATGATATATATATATATATCATATATACATGTGTGTCTCATATATATATATGAGACACACACACACGGTCGTCCGTCTCCAAAGTAAGTAGCTTAAAACCTTGTGTTATGGGTGACAGACAACTGGTAAATATACTACATATATAATTTTAAATACATACTTAAATATAAATACGCATCCTGGCTCGATGAACCAACAAATTGTTTATAGAAAATGTTGGCCCTCGGCGGGAATTGAACCTGCGACCCGCAAAGCAGAAGGGCCAGTCAAAAATAATATCTCCACTATATAAATAGCATCTGTTAAAACGGCACTTTTATTTGAATACATAAAATAAATATTTTCATTTATTAAAGCTGTACTTCTAAGAGGAAACTGAGCTGACGTAATTTGATGGCACGTTATCTTTCTATTGTCTCATCGTCATAAAAACGACAGTAAATTCACTGGTTGTAGTACAAGTAATAATGGGAAGCGATTATTTTTCTACTCTCAATAATTATCTTTTATGACAAAAAAATTACACATTGCAATTCCTATTCATTAAAAAGTGAAAATTATAGATCGATAAAATATAATCGACATCTAATTACTAGTTTATGTTCCTGACTTCATTTTTTGGTAGACTTCTATAGCGAAATAAAAAGTAGTTCGTACATGCTTGTGTTCAAGACCTTTTTTAATCCCTCGTCGCCTGCCTATTCCTTGAAACATACCGCTGCCTTTGTCTTTACTTTCAGCCCTTCCTCGAAACCTAATCGCTGCTTTTTAGCCCGCCATCTGCTCTCCAGTGAATTCTTATTTCTACTTTTATGCATGCTGCATAGGAACCCTTTATAAAAGCCGAAGAATGACGATAGACAACCGACGCAATACTCGACGGTGCGCTGCGAACCGTCATAGAACGAGGCTTTACACTATCTAATCTCCGCGCCAATACCTATTGTGACTGACTTTCACTATGAATAAATTCGTTTTGAACACAGAATCGAACATTTCTTTGTAATACAAACTCTACCACCGAGTAAGCTCTTTACAAGTGACGCCTTACAACGTGGCAGCCCTTACACTTGTAAATATCCGTTTACAAAAAATAACGCCGTTCTAGCTCGATTTGACCGTGAAAAAAGAACAAATATATAAATTTTGCATTTCAAATATTGATAATTTGTAGATATAGTATATCAATGATCAATGATTTATGATTTGAAAGTAAACTTGCACAACGCGCATAATAACTAACGGCGTGGCAATACCAAAATATTACTTATTATTATTAATTATTACTTACTAGCACTTTTAAAACAATGGTCTGTGAATCAGTAAAAATCCAGAGAACAACGTTTTGAATCATACTGTCATAAGACTGTTACTTTTAATCTTTTAAAACATGCTTCATTTATATGCTGCCTCGCACAATGCTGGACGATATTTTTTAAATGTTTGATTAGCGTATTTTTCGACTTTCATTGAAATTTGCTAATTTTAATAAAGACCGTATAAAATCGCTTTCTCAACACTTGGACCAAAATATTCGGTGAGCCCTCATTCAGCGTGTTAAATGATCTCTTGGGTTTCGGTTCGCGTAAAATAAGTCTGTCAATAACAATAAGATTTATATAAAGGTTGGAATCTAATAAATAGTTAGGTGAGAGTTTATGATGGTCTTTAAATACGATGCGTTTGTAGGCCATAATATAGGGTTCATTTGTATTGAAAATGAGTGTTTTTGAAGGGAAATATTTTGATGTTTAAATATAACAGTAGTAATAAGGGATAAATTATTGTATAAAAAGTATTTTTTTCTAGTTTTAGTCTCAGAATCAACAATTTAATCAAGTGGTTGTATTGTATACTCCTTCTAATATTATAAAGAAATACATTTTGCGTGTTCATGGCTCAACGGAAATTGAATTAAATTTTGGCTATGAGACGTCTAAACCAAGAATAATATAGACTTTTGTTGCAGTACAATCCATGAACCTGGATAAAATTTTTTTTCATCGATTACTATGTTCCTAAAGATAACCATCTTACTATCTACAAAACCTTTGCGCGGTGGTTAAAATCGACGCATTTAACTAGTTGTTAATATGTTAAAAACAGAATAAAACAATTTGTAATCATAATTATATTTCTTATTGTTTTACTTAATTGTTAATATCAAATATCAGTTTTATTTTTATTTATTTAGGTTATTATATTATATCACTTAGCATTAATTAAGAATTAGTTTTTCATTGCAACATGTTTTTATTTCTCTCTTTAGTACATGAACATACATATAAGTTTTGGTAAGCAACTTGTGTCTCATAAAAAAATAAAAATGTAATAAGGTACTCATGGACTATAAATTCAAATGCAAATACGAAAAAATTTGAATGCTAACTTAAGCACTTCTGAATAGTCAAAATTCTTCTGGAACAAAGGGAAAATACATACGAGTAGGTAGGCTGATGCAGTTGCGTTTACGTAAAGTTTTTTTCTAAATTGTTTTTGACTGGCCCGTTGGCGCAGTGTAGTGACCCTGCCTTCAGATCCGCGGTTCGCGGGTTCGATTTCTGCCGACGGCCAACACTTTCTATATACACTTTGTTGGTTTTTCGAGCCTGGGTGTATATTTGTATTTAAGTATGTATTCAAAGTTATATTTATATATTTACAAGTTGTCTGTCACCCATAACACAAGTATTAAGTTACTTTGGGGATGGACGACCGTGTGTGTAAGTGTTTATGTGCGTATATCAATAAATAACTTTCAAACTTAACTTTAACGCATAGTGAACTATAATAGATGGCGTTTTTTATTACCACCCTTTGAATTTACAGGATTTCTATAGCAGGGTAACATACCCTGGTGTATAATCATTAACCGTGTTAAATTTCATCGATATTGGTTCAGCGAATTGTTTGAGAAAACGTAAAAGACAGAGTTTCGCATCTATAATATAATTCCTCATTTACCGAGGTGATGTAAAATTCGACTAAGGTAAGTCAACCCACAGTGAATCCGGTTGAGTAGAATAGACCACTCTTTTTCTTACCGTCGTAAAATACTACTAGGGTAAGTTGACGCCAGGCAGGCGGCCGGCCATAAAATACCTACGTATTTTATTTGATATAGCTACCTATATCAAGTGACAACAGCTTTGTAACATGTTGTGCCGACCCCACAGTGTGTAATAAGTAGTATTAGTAATAATAAGTAGTAGTAGTAGTAATAGTAAACAGTTGAGTGGGATAAGCGCAGGAGGATGATGAATTAATATTCAAGGATTTTCAACTCTCAAAACGAACAACATGTAAAAGAGTTATACTGTTCTTAAACTGACTGAACTGATGACGTCACTATTCAACTTTAGCTGGGATTCAATTTCCAGCTCCCATTAAACTAATGTTTTCATTGTATCTGACAGGGTCTCGTTAGAATCAAGTTTACACTATGAATCGGACAAAGGGGCTTCGTCTACTATTGTTCATTGTTTATATTTCTTTTGCATGTTTAATTTGGACGTGTTTAGAACAAAGCCATCCAATTTGTAGATTTTCAAATCAAAATATTTTTTACTAGCTGTGCCAGCAGCTTCGCCCGCGTGGAAATCAGTGTTTCACAATTTTTTTCTAGAATTCAAATTTTAAACATAAAAGTAATTATTGTGAGTTAACTGTAAGAGATAAAGATATGCTGTCGCGGACTTTTTTATAGTGTTTTTATAGATCTATAATTCTCTAGTACATTACTTTAGCGTATCTCTTCTGGTTTACGCAGCGCACGCGACTAAAGCTCCCAGCAAGCAAGTTTTTTAACAGCTGCGCGATCTCTTCAACACAATTAACATAATCCGGAAGTATTGCAGATCTTTTGGCGAAAATCGTACAAAAATCCGTTCAGTAGATTTGAGAAAATCGATTACATACAGACAGACAGCTTTTTGGGACTTTGTTTTATAATAAGTATAGATCCAAGTAACCTCTTTCGAGCACTTTTTAATCGTCATGGATCAATAAGACTAATGAAGTTAAAATAGGTTCAAAATGTTAGTCTTACCGAGAAGAATCAGCAAGAAACTCGGCGGTCAGTCTTTTAAATCTTCAATTTCACATTATTAAACCGCAGTCTTGTATGAAGCTGAAAGGATTTTCAAATCAAGGCATTTTTATCATCCAAATAGTCTTCAATTTTATAATTGCTTAACGTATAAGCATATCTCTTACACTTCAACGTTTCTGTTGACTGGTCTAGTAAGGATTGCGAGATTAGTTTAGATTGATGATGATTAAATATCGTGACGTGAAAGAAATAGTAAATGTTTTAGACAGGTGTATATTGCTAACTGGATATAAGTATATTTTATTTATTAAAAATAACCAACAAGACTTACATTCTAAATACAAGGATTTTTTAACGAATTATTTATCTAAATGTACTATTAATGATAGCTTGCGGCCTGCACATAAGACTGATAAGCTGTACCAATATTTATGGAATTTGATAGAATTGAAATGAATATATATAACATATGAGATAAAAAATTGCGCTTTTCTTTCGAGAACACGAAAAGATACATAATTAAAAAAAACCATAGTCCAGAATTCAGCGTATTTGAACACTGAAGTTGACACGAGTTTTGTCGCGTGTACAGATTATTTTTTTAAATTATATATAAAAATATTATATTATATATTATCTTTTAACAACTCATCCATTCAAATGATCCATTTAACGCTGTTTATAATTTGCATATATATTCAATTGCAGGAATTCAGTTCCCATCTCAAAATCAACGGTAACACGAATACGATCGCGAAAATCTCATTGCGGTAAATTATTCACAAGCAATCGGACCTTCAATTCATAAACAATCGTTTTGTTTACATTCATTAACAGGGATGGAGTTATAAATTTTTAAACCGGGAAATAGCACTTTATTTGACAATGTTCCTAATGGAAAAACAAATTAAGGCTACACGAGAATTTGAAAACAAGGCAGCTTAATTTTTAAATTTAAACTATCGTGAGCAGTACTTAATAGTTAATGTGTAGAAACGGGCTATAATTACGTCTTATGTTATCGGGTTAGCCCGACTATATTAAAGCTGTTGTACGTATTTAAGTAACTAAGTGCACAATACACATAAGCTATGTATTACATATTTATCATTTTGTGTATTACAACACATGAGCTGTGATAGTCCAGCGGTGAGACCGTGTGACTGTTTCGAGATGGTCGCGGGTTCGAGCCCCGGACAGGGACCAATGCGTTTTTCTATTAAAAATTATGTCTTATTGATAATTGTAATTTATCATACGCTTTTCGGTGAAGGAAAACATCGTGAGGAAACCTGCATATCTCCCGAGAATTCTGGGGTCATTTGTAACCTACCAATCCGAATTGGAGCAGCGTGGTAGGTCTTAGCTCCAACCCTTCTCTCCAGACACGGAGAGGGGAGGCCCTTTGCCCAGCAATGGGATTGTAACAGGCCATTACTTTACTACTACTTACTATATTACAACATGAGCAGTTATATATTTTAATCTTATGACATTTTGATTCGGGAGCGCTTTTGAACCTTTCCTAGCTAGTAGTTTGTCCATATGTAAGGGTCTACAGACACTTGTTAATAACTTTCATTCGTTAAAATCTTCTCATCGTATATTCAGAGTCCCAGGGTATTTTGATTCAGCAGCTTTTTTACCGATCCTTCTTTCCTATAGAGGTCTTCAAACATTCATTAAAAAGGACTGTTCGTTAAAGTTTCATCAATTATAACACTGACAGTTTTGATTGGTTATTTCAGTTAGTAGTTCAGCTTAGCAGAATTTCTCCCTTAGAAATCTGTCTGGTTAGAATTTAATGATGATTCCGTCAATTCGTCCCATTCATAACAGCCATTGATCTAGAACGATCTGACGTTGCCGGGCAACCGATGAATAGGTATTCAAGAGTGAAATTTCACACTTCACAAGTACCTATCGAATTGTGTTGGCTTGTTGGAATAGAACGAAATATTCGACTTGAAAGGAAACACATAACGGAATGCGAAGATGCAAATATATCGAAGCGAGAGCAAAGCTAACACTTTTCTTTCTTTTCTTTGAGAGATATTATTATTATTTAAAACTTATTCGCACAGTAATTTATTTAAAGAACAGACTTCCTCCATGCGTTTTTCTGGTACCATACATAGTACCAAATGAAAACCTTTAAAAAAAACGGCCTGTTACTATCCAACTGCTGGCAGGCATAGGCCTCTTTTTTCCTGTTCTGGAGAGAAGGATTGGAGCTAAGACCTACAACACTGCTCACATACGGATCGATAGGTTACACATATCCCTATAATTCTGTAGACATATGCAGGTTTCCTCACAATGTTTTCAATCATCGAAAAGCATTTGACAAATTGCAATTGTCAATTAGATACATAAGTTATAACACCAAAACTCATTGGTGCCTGCCCGGGGTTTGAACTCTTGATCCCTCCAAAGAGTCATACGGTCGCACCGCTGGGCTATCACAGTTTTAAATATCTTTATACATAAATTAAATTAATTCAAGTCATAAGATCGTTAGTTTATTTTATGTTTTAGAATAATATAGAAAGAGATTTTTCTATTCATCATTCTCCTCCCATTATCGCAGTCTAAGTAGGGTCGGCACAACATGTTTTAAACATGTTACTCCATCATTTGTCTAGTTTGCCGGCCGCCTGCCTGACGTCAATATACCTTGCGCTTTACGACACCTCGGTAAGAAATGAGAGTAGTCTGTTCTACTTAGCCGGATACCACACGGCGGAGCGATTTACCTTAGTCACTTTTTACACCTCGGTAAGAAATGAGGGTGGTCTATTCTACATTTTCCATTGACATTAGATATAATATATTAGAAAATATGGAGACAGTGTTTAGAGAATCTTGGTTGTTTTGAACTAACTACTGGTTTAAATCCAATAAGTTAAGTTACTGCACCAAAGCCAAATCGTTAGGAATTTCATTAAAGTCTATACGATACCAACATTGTATTGGAATTTGTGAAACTCAGACTGATGAAGTTTGTTGAATCCGATTGAAATCCGTTCAATAGATGTATTCAGAAGCATAAGTTTAAGAGAAGTATTTGCTGCAGTTATCTTTGGAGGTAGGTTTATGTCTCAAGTCTGCTGCAGTGATACGTGTTTTAAATCTTTGTGTGGGGAGATTTGACTTGATTTGAGCTCATATCTAGGTACTGTGTAATGTTTATTTATAAAGGTGGCTCATTTAATTTAACAGGGTCAGTTTACTATTGTATTTCCTGCCGTGTGGTATCCGGTTGAGTAGAATAGACCATCCTCTTTCTTACCTAGGGGTCGTATAGATACGACTAAGGTAAGTTGACGTCAAGTAGGCGGGCGATCTTAATATACATAGCCATGTTTGGAACATGTTGTGCCGACCCCACTTAGAGCGGGTTTTGGACAGGAAAATGATGAATTTGTATTACATTTTAATTGTTTACTTTATTAGTCGTAGTGCAAAACTTTCTAAATTATTACACTATAATTTATAGAAGTAGGCGTTGCTTTGCAGCGATCCTTAATACAGAAGTAATAATAAAATTATTTTACTATGATCCGCGTTAAAGTAAATAAAGATATATATAATGCTAAATGTAGAGTGGACTATCCGTTTTCTTACTCGATAAATACAGGAGCACAAACCTCCACCACCGACACCACAATATACAGGCACTATGCACGTTCACTATCACAAACTTAACAAGGTGAAACGACATCAGTATTTACACTTAAGTCTATTTATTGTTTTCCGCTATATGTTAAAGATGAACCCAAGACGAGGAATTAATTCGTCCTTATTAGCAAAATGTATTTAAATAACTAATGATAATAACTTGCATTGGTTTAAATTATGTGTAAGAAATATCCTTATACGTAAAGCATATAACACAATTGGCAATCATTTGTGTAATATTAATGCTTGGATTTGAAAATCCCTTCAACTTTATACAAGACATACGGTTAAGTAATGTAAAATGAAAATGTTTAAAAGATTGACCGCCAAGTTTCTTGCTGGTTCTTCTCGGTTCGGAAATTTAAAACCAGTTAAACTTAATTGATTTTTGACGATTCAAAAGTGCTTTCAAAAGCTTACTTGAATAAAGATTATTTTGATCGATGACTTAAAGTGCTAATAGAAATAGGGAAGGAAAGTGGGGTGTCATTTGGAAAAGTACTTCTAAATTTTAATTTATTATAACAGGTACTAAGTATAAATTTAATTAAATTACAAAAATGTACAAATTATATCTATCTTAAATTACTTACACGCTACTACTATACAAATCATGCCCACGTGGAATGGTCCCAAGAATGCTGGCAGCGTTTCCGCGTTGAATCGCTAAGCTGGTTCTTTGTGCGAAAAAGGAGCCAGCCCTCTTGTCACCCGAAGAGGCGATCAACCAAGGTGTTAAAACGGATAAAAAATTTTTTGCATGGCCTTTGGCTCCATGGCCCTAGGGTCTCAACTGCAAACGGCACAAATATATAATTCTCAACGAGAGATGCATACTTTCGCCGCTTGCCGGATTCGGCCATTTCCGCCGTAGCTCCAGGTCTGGACGCCGTTTCCCTGATATGGAACGAGGCTAACGTATCAACGCATGTTGCGTCCCACATTAGGGCCCGTCCCCGTTCCCAAGGAACCAGCGTCAGACTGTCTGGTCTCTTGCCATCATCCCGACATATCCCGGAAGGCTCGAGAAGAGCAGGAATGTCGATGGTGGCAAAAGCTCTTTTGATGGTGTCATTAAGAGAACCATGGTGGAAAGCCTACCAGAGCTCCTATGGCATGAAAGTCCGTATATGCCAAAACTGTCTACCTCTTTTCCACATGGACATCTGTGCTTAAGGCACCATGTAGTTCCCAATCTGAGACCCAAAGCCACTCTAAAACTTTCATTATCTAAAAATATCTAAAGAGTGTGCCAAGATTTTTAGAGGGGAGAGCATAAAGCCAATAACCTGATTCTTTTTCTGATAATGCAAGAAGGCTAGTAACAGTACGACGTATATTTATTAACCTATAACAGGTTAATAAATATACGTCGTATATCACTTGCAGCTAAAAGAGCTTATAACTAACAACCCCGAATGATTTAGCCGGTTTCTATACAGTATAAATATCACTCACGAGTCCTAATATCGATCAACCAACTATCACGGGTACACCTCGTTATTTAAAATGTTTCTGCATAAGAATATATAGAATTATTAAAAAATTGGTTTATAACGACATAAGTTTGCAGTTCCTGCTTTGCGCTTTGCAAAAGTAAATAAGTCGTTTGTAGGTTTGGGTAAAGATTCTATGATAAAATTCCGCAAAAGTAATAATACAAAAGTAACAATAAAATTCATCATCATTCTCCTGCACTTATCCCACTCTATGTGGGGTCGGCAGAACATGTTGAAACATTTTGTCACATGATTTGGCTACGTGTTTTACGACTAGCCGCCTGCCTGACGTCAACTTACCTTAGTCGCTTCTTACGACACCTCGGTAAGAAATGAGGTTGGCCTATTCTATGCAGCCGGATACCACACGGCATTTACCTTAGTCGCTTCTCACGACACCTCGGTAAGAAATGAGGGTGGTCTATCCTATTCAGCCGGATACCACAAGGCAAAAAAGTAATAATAAAATTATTTTTCTATAATCCGCTATACAGTAAATAGAAAATATATATAGTGCTAAATGTATAGTGGACTATCTGTTTTTTCAAACCCGTTACATGCAGGATTCGTAAAAACACATGCACAAACCTCCACCACTGCCACCACAATACACAAGCACTACACACGTTCACTGTCACAAACTCAACAATCGTTTTACCCCGCAACCGGAGCATCATTAGGAGATCTCCACGACAAAATCGCAAATTAAATTCCGCCATGGACTTAATCTTTGTCAGTGCAGCAGTTTAAAAACACTGTTGAAGGGAGGCTGATACAAAAAGCCTACAATACTGTTGAGGATAATACAGATGATAAAAATGCGTGGATACTATTCCTCTACTTTGTACAAGATAGTAATGATCAAATGTAACTAGTTATAGAAGAATAATATTTGAAAAGAGCAATCACCGAGTTGCTGGCTCTTCTCGGTAGGAACAGCTTTCCGAATCAGCAGTAAGTTGACGATTCAAAAGCACTTGTTTACAAGTTTACTTGAATAAGGAATATTTTGAATTTGAATTTATAAATCTAAAGCCCTGTTAAATTGACGCAGAAGCCCTTATTACAGATTCCGGGCCAGCTGATATCCCGTAAAGACGTTTAAGCGGTGCGAGGACATGGATGATAAATTTATGGGGGTCCCCATTTTGCCAACGAGACATTTTAGTGGCTTCGTATATTACTTACGAGGCCAAAATATTACTAAAATAAGTAAGCAAATCTACGGACTGCAAAGTCCAATTACTCAAAAATTTTTTTTTTTTATATACAACTCTAATTTTTATAAATTTTAATTTATATTTATTTAGGTGAATATTTTAATATTAAAATTTGATTTCCTTTTTTTTATTCACAATTTTAATGCAACAGACATTGAAAACGTTGCTTAATGAAAAAAAACAGCTCCATTTTTTAAAAGCTTTTATTCAACTTACCGTGTGTGTATAACTGTGTGTGTGTGTATATATACCGTGTGTGTGCACGTGTAAAACTCAAAAATTAAATGTGACCCACTTCCCGGTGTCCGATCAAGCTGAAATTTTACATATTGGTTGAGTCTCAATGACAATGCATGTCTATGATATGCATGAGCTGATGCTGTGGCCAGGATTGGCTCCAAACGAGGGAACTCCTCAACGGTTAACAGTAAGGACATGAAAATTTTTAAAACCTTTTTAACTTGACTTGTTTAAGGTTTATGTAAATAAACATCTTCAAAGTTTCCGGTTAAATGGATTGTGAGAATAATGATATACATATAAAAGAGGTAGCATCAGATTTGACGAATGATAGAGGAGAATTAAAGATGAAGACATGTTTTATCAACCACACTTAAAGTGAGATAAGGGTATAAAAGAAGATGACAAAAGATTATGGTTAAATTAAGTAAGGATAAAATATATAATTTAATTATCACAATTGCCAAACCTGAGAAAATTCTGTTTTATTTGATTTTAAGTAAACATCATTTCTATCTGCTGTAATAAGCTTAAGTAAATTTTAGTGAGCACAAATTAGGGCAGCGAAAATTGAATACTAAAATAACAGTGGATAATATTGTATTGCGAAAATTTAAGCGAAGATTTCGCTAAAAGGGTTCGGGGATGTCTCGTTAACGTTATATAATATTAAATCTTTCGAAAGCATTTAGAAAGGGTGAAATAATAACATTGAATACCTGTTTCTTTAGAAACGTAAATCAACTTATCTAAGTAGCTTTTATCTCTTTATGATATTTTGAAAGAACGCGTATCGCTTTATTTAGTAACTAGTTACTTTATACGCGTTTGTGAAGAAATAAAAAAAGGAAATTACCTGATTCTAAAACTGTAAATTTTTAATTCTTTAAGATAACTTAAAAAATATATATTATTAAAAGTTTTATAAATTGGTGATGAAATGTGTAAAAATAAATTATTTTTGATATTAAAATTTGAACTTGACTGCTCAGTGTTTATAAATTGAGGAGGGTTGGTCAGCAATAGTAACTATTAGCCATCTTAACTTTGGGTTCCAATTTTTGTAATTGTATAGGATGTCGAGAGCTGTTATAGCCCAGCGGTGAAACCGTGCGACTCTTTCAAGGGGAACACGAGTTCAAACCCGGGCAGGCACCAATGAGTTTTTCTATTAAAACTTATGTGTCTAATTGATAATTGCAATTTATCACACGCTTTTCGGTGAAGGAAAACATCGTGAGGAAACCTGCATATCTCTAGAGAATTCTGGGGATATGTGTAACCTACCAATCCGCATTGGAGCAGCGTGGTAGGTCTTAACTCCAACCCTTCTCTCCGGAAACGGAGAGAGGAGGCCTATGCCCAGCAGTGGGATTGTAACAGGCCGCTACTTTACTTTTTTTTACTTTTATAGGATGTCAGCCGAAGATTATAGTTCCGCTCTGCACTGGAAATAACCTACCAATTATATTACATCCAGTAATTACGGTAATAGACGGGCGAGAAGCAAGATGGCGGGCCAATTCGTTGATGAATTCTAAATGTCAGACGAACCTTAATATTTGAGGCTTCATAATTTATAATATAGTGAGGTTTCGAGGTAGAAATGAATATGACTTTTATATTAAAACGCATAAGGTATATTTCAAATCGATAAAATTTATTTCAGAGTAGCGTAGCATTGTACTTCGTTTTTATTTTTTTCAGTTGTCTTTGGTAAACTGAGATATTAGAATAGTTTAACAATAAACAATATCTAGGGTTTAGTTTCGAATAAATAGATCCATTAGTTTAAAAGTAGAGTTCTAGGGAGATGTTGGGAAAGGGGCGGGGGTGTAGTGTGTCTTGTGTTTTTTTTTAAATATTTTACATAGATTTTATTTTTATTTATCATTGTAAGAAGAATGTCTAAAAACGATGATATTGATCTATCTTTTTAAATTTTGATTGAAAGTGTATCCTTATCGGTTCAATGTTTAAGGGTTTGTAGTTCACTAGCAATGACCCGCGGTTTCACCCGCGTCCATACCGATCTCGTGGTAGTGGAAAGGCTACGAAGTCGGACTATAGATTTATTTAATTGTAGAAAATGGGTATCATTAGTATTCTTGGAATAAGATCTAACTCACCAAATGCAGGCCCTGTTATAACGGTCGCTACAATTTGTTATGGTATTATTTTCTTTCGATTTATATTCTTAAATTCGTAATATGTTTTGATTGGGATGTCGGATTTTAGTAATTTAAAAAGTATTTTACAGGTATTGATACAGATTTTAATAAAATATCATTTAATGGGATAAGGATTAATACGGAGATATGAATAAAACTGTTTAATTATTGTCAGCAATTTTATCAACTTTTACAATGTAAAAAAGTAGTTATATTGGTATAACTATAATAGTTAGACATATGGTATTGCGAACTTTTTTTGGATATTGAAATGTTCTATAATACTGTAGAACTTTTTTTATTCTATCATCAATAAATAGTTTCCGCAGCGCACGCGATGAAACATTTTTACGACGAAATTTTTTACACCTTATTTCAATTTTATTAGGGATCCTTATTTTTTTTTTTAAATGTCATATAACCTATATTGTTCAGAGAAGAAGCAGCTTTCCAATGTTGAAAGAATCTTTGAAATCAGCCGAGTAGTTTTTGCGTAAAACCATTTCAAACATACACACATACAAACAAACATGCAAATCTTTCCTCTTTATAATATTAGTATAGAAGTATAGATAACCTTACACAGAAAATTCAAGCATGGGATTTTAAATTAAAACAAAGATATACAAATTAGTTTTACGTGACACTGGTAGAATGGTGAGCGCCTAATTTGCGTTGTACAAGCCATAAATAAAGAGAATAATAATAGTTTATAAGTTATACAGATTTGAAACTAATTAAACCTATTTACTAATTGGGTCAGATCAAATAACTATAAATCGAAACTTGAAACTCTGTAGCTATGTTAATCAATCCACTATGTCTCCAAATTTTTTGCCGAAGGGATAAAGGCAATCTAACAGAGTAACATCGTACACATGGGAAAGTTATTTGATAAAATTGGTTGTAGTCACATCATTAGAAGCCTATCACTTTTAAAGAATTTAATGCGGCCTCAGGTTGTATTACGCCATTTTAAATCGAATTCATCATAAATTTAACTTGATATCGTACGTGTTTGATTGCCTCGTATAAATTTATTAAGGCCTCACAGGTTTAGGATGACGTTAAAGACTAATTAGTATTAGGTTACTACAAATTCATTACCGTTGTAGGTGAATTGTATAAAGATAAAAATAGATTATTTTTAGATTCGCTCATTCTACAAAAGTACTGAAACTATTATTTTGCTACAATCTGCGATAAAAGAAAATATATGTAATGCTAAATGTAGAGTGTACTATCCATTCTCAAACCTGATATATAGAGAGTCCGAATAGTACACGCTATATTTTATCGCGGTTAATAGCAAAATAATGTTTAAGTAACGCCTAATTCTATGAATAATTCATTCTACTCCACACCATTTTACTAGATTCCATAGCAAAATACAATAGAAAAACTTTACATGACCTATCATCATTCGTCTAAAACCCTTGTTTCAGTATAATTGTTATAATGCAAATCCTCTTAGTAAGGGTAGTTCACTAGACCGAATCATAATGCTCTTTACTTTATTGTATGCACGGCGAACTTTCATTCATTATAGTTCAAATGGAATAAGCTATAAGAATCTTTTAGTATTCTAATTTTATAAAAGCTTAACTTTCAAAGAGTTTAATGATATAATAATAGAATAGTATTTAAATTAATAGAAAGAATATTTATGTTGAATCTCCAATTTCCCCCGTTCAGCTTGGTGGAAAAATTTTGCTTGTTTGCTCTGATTTCCGGAACTTGGGTTAGCCTATTAAGACGACGGTGTAGTCGTAATAGATCGAAATGTAGGTAAAAGAATGAATGCAGGATGGATTAAATGGCTGCAGATCTTAGAAACAATATTTAACTCCGCGTTTTTCTTAAAGTTAAGCAAAATTAAGATGGCATGGGTATATAATGACAAAGGATTGTTTTTTTATCTTTATTTTAAGGGACTTATGTCTATTCAGACATGACAACCCCATCGTACCTTAATCTAAATATTAGCAAATTTAAGAGATAAGTAGAAAGGGTAAGTCATCATCATCCTGCCCTTATCCCATTATAAGTGGGGTACCGTTACAAAATGTTAAAACATGTTGTCACATGATTCGGCTACGTATTTTACGACCAGCGACTGCCTGACATCGACTTAATCGGTCGTATTTTTAGGACCCCTCGGTAAAAAAGAGGGTGGTTCTATTTTACTCAGCCGGATACCACACGGCGGGTCGACTCATCTTAGTCGCCTTTTACGAAACCTCTGTAAATATGGGACATAAATATAAATATATGGGACACTTACACACACGGTCGTCCATCCACAAAGTAAGTAACTTAATACTTAATGGGTGACGAACAACTGGTAGATATACTACATATATAATTTTAAATACATACTTAAATACAAGAACCAACAAATTGTTTATAGAAAATGTTGGCCCTCGGAGGGAATCGTAAGAAATGAAGGTGGTCTATTCTACTCAGCCGGAAATCACACGGCATAAAGTAAACTACTTCTATAAATTATATTCTTATGAATTATTTGCGAGACACGCGATACGTTTTACAAACGCCTACATAAATATTGAACGTAAGAACCCCTAATTCGGTAAGCGTCGAAAATTTATTTTGCCGCTATGGATAAATTTTGTTATAACCTCACCCTCCACGACATTTTGTAAAAGCTCTATAATAGATAGCAAAATAATTTAAACAAAAATATTTTGGTATCCGGCTGAGTAGAATAGACCACCCTTATTTCTTACCGAGGTGTCGTAAAAGGCGACTAAGGTGAGTTGACCCACCGTGTGGTATCCGGTTAAGTAGAATAGACCACCCTCTTTCTTACCGAGGGGTCGTAAAATACGACTAAGGTAAGTTGACGTCAGGCAGGCGGCCGGTCGTAAAATACTAGCCAAATCATATGACAACATGTTTGTAAAATGTTGTACCGACCCCACGTAGAGTGGGATAAGGGCAGGAGGATGAGATGATTTCTTGTTCCTAATGTATTTTTTTTATAAACAGTTAGATATATAAATGAAAAAGAATAAAATAAGATTAGTGACCACTTTAATAAAGCACTTCGCTCCACCTATACAATTACGTTTTATGCAATTGCTGCACTGCCGTCAAGAAACTAATAAAAATAATGGAACTCGGTACGCTTTGTTAATAACGTTTTCTTTTATTTGAATCTTGCTATCGCTATGCAAGATATATGGTTTGTTATTTGGTTAAATAAAAAGTAGCGGCTTAGACCGCGTATAAATTAGAACGTCACAAAACTAATATAACAGTAAATTTACATAAACCTGTAACACATTTATTAGACTTATTACAGTAGAATAGACCACCATCCTTTCTTAACGAGATGTCGTAAAAGGCGACTAAGGTAAGTCGACCCGCCGTGTGGTATCCGGCTGAGTAGAATAGACCACTCTCATTCTTACCGAGGTGTCATAAAAGGCGACTAAGGTAAGTTGACCCACCGTGTGGTATCCGATTGAGTAGAATAGACCACCCGCTTACTTACCTAGGGGTTGTAAAATACGATTTAGTTAAGTTGACGTCAGGCAGGCGGCCGGTCGTAAAATATGTAGCCGAATCATGTGACTACATGTCTTAACATGTTATGCCGACCCCACTTAGGGTAAGATAAGGGCAGGAGGATGATGATGAGAAGTAGGAGTTACTTCGCAGAATTCCATAGTACATAAGCTATAATGGAACTATTTTGCTATAATCCGCGTTTGTCAAGAAAATCTAATGTAGGAAGTAGAAACCGTACTCATACCTTATACATACAGGGTTAGTTACCGCTCGTATTACAAAACACCACCACTAACACACAAGCACTACAAAAATTCACTTCACATAGGTTTTGCGCGAAGCCACGTTCTACCCAAAAAGTGAAATCTCAGCTTTAACAACGAAAGTATACATCTTGCGTATTCATCATCATTCTCCTGCACTTATCCCACTCTAAGTGGGGTCGGCACAACATGTTATAAACATGTTGTCACATGGTTTGGCTACGTATTTTACGACCGACCGCCTGCCTGACGTCAATTTACCTTAGTCGCCTTTTGCGACACCTCGGTAAGGAAATGAGGGTGGTCTATTCTATGCAGCCGGATACCACACGGCACATACCTTAGTCGCCTCTTACGACACCTAAGTAAAAAAGGAGGGTGGTCTATTCTATTCTGCCGGATACCACACGACGTACATCTTGCGTATTAAACAATATAAAAAACCAGATCTGGCATTAAAATATGTTTGAATAATGGATTATATCGTTAAGCTACATTAAAATAACTATTGTCGTTAAATTTTATCTTTAACATAATCGTCCGTCGCCGTAACTGTTTTCTAACGATGAAGTTGTCTCGCCTTGGCAAAACATCCATTTATAATAGCAACAAAATAACGTGGTGTTTAATAACGCGTTATTCGTTGTATAATAATTATTTTTGAAGTTATAATACTTATAATTAGTATATATCCGTGCCAGGCGTGAATAACTTAACAAGTCGTACTTAGCAAAGTACGTAGATCGTTTGTGGGCTTCGGTATACTTTTTTATAATAAGATTCCTCAATCTATTTTGGACTTGCCTTTACACAATTTCAAAAATTGGAGGATTGGATTGAATGTGTTTGGAGATAAAATATTTGGTTTTAGTTATTATTATTTTACATTTTTTAAATACTAGTGGTATTTTTTTAAATACTAGTGGTATTTAAAAAATGTACCTTATAGTTATATATATATTACCTTATATTAGCGTATATATATTACCTTATAGTTTGTAATTTTTAATTTGCGTTATTGAACAGTGCCGTCTGTGCCGTCATTTAGCGAACGGAGGCCACTGAAAATCAGCAATGGGTTTCCGTTGCCAACCCTGCTAGTCTGAGTGGCTATCCCTTTCTTCGTCACACCGCTGCACATTTTTTACTTTGCTATAGTCGTATAAGATGTTATTTTATTTTATTTTCTATTTTTTTTTTAAATGTTGTACTGAGGTGTGTTGAAGAATAAAGATTTATTAATTAATTTATTTTTATTTTGAAAATCAATTACAGAGACTCGCATTAAAAAAGCTTAATAATGAATAAATAAATAACTCTTTATTGCACACCAAGTAAACAGAAAACAAACATAAGAGAAATAGGAACAAACAGAAGTGCAACGGCGGTCTTATCACCAAAAGTGATCTCTTACAAAGAACCCCTACGTTACAGTAACAGAGATAAGAGACAGTTTGAGATCGGTGCACAAGATAGACTATACATAATAAAATCAATAAACTTGCTTATTACTGTTGATGACTATGTTAATGATAAGAAAGCTTGGAATTAAATTGCGACCAGCTACGCACTAGATGATATTGTAATCTATGTTTGTTAATAAATACAAATACAATATTGTGATATTTATTTTTGAAAAACAGTGACCGAGTTTCTTGCTGGTTCTTCTCGGTTAGAGCACCTTTGCGAACCAGTCGTAGCGTCATTTTAATTATAAATTGATGATTCAAAAGTGCTTGTAAATGTCAATTTGAATAAAGACTCGTTTGAATTTGTATTTGAAGTCCAAAAGACACCCTTTCAAGGCATCCATTATTAGGTTTGCGTTTAGTGTACGTTAAAGAAAGTTATTTAAATATTCACAAGTTTGTATTTGCAATATAAAAGACTGAAGTAAGTTTGACTGGCTTGTCTATTCTATTCTGCCGGATACCACACGGCGTTTAACTTTCATTTTAATGTTGATTCTTGATGACCCTCTATTTTTATGAGGTTTTCATGATCTACATCTTATCAAACCTAGTCAAACTACACTTACACTCTGATCATAGACACAGGCAAAGAGATAGTTGCGAGTTGAGAGCAATATAAATCATTTTTATAACGTGAGGAGTTCTATCAATAGACTCCTAATGAAAGGCACGTTAAGTAACACGTGCCTAAAATTCTACCTAAATTATTATTAACGTTACGAAATTGCTTTACTATTGAAGCGAAGAACGCCCCGTCAACAGGCAATTAGGCCTCTTCAGTCCGGAACTTCCTTGTTAGGTACACCTACGTTTATCAAGCAATACTTGCCTTTTGTATTTTACCATCGATCGATTAAGTAAGTGGCTCTTGGAATTTCGTTCGCCACTTTCCGCTATTAGATCATTGACAGAAGAAAAAGGTACAATTATAGGAAAGAAGATACATCTATACTTATTATAAAACAAAGTCCTGAAAAAAGCTGTCGCCTGTATGAAATCGATTTTCTCAAAATCTACTTAAATGATTTTTGTACGGTTTTCACCAAAAGATAGTGCAATATGGATGGTTTAGGTAAATAGTATATATCGATATTATGTAAATTGTGTTTTATGTGTGTATTGTGTTAAATTGGATATTATGTAGATCGCGCAATTGTTAAAAATCTTGCTTGCTGGGAGGTTCAGTCGCGTGCGCTGCGTAAACCAAGAGAGTTACGCTAAAGTAATGTACTAGAGAAGTGTAGATCTATAAAAACACTACGACAAAGTCCGCAATAGCATGTCTCTATCTCTTATGATTAACTCACAATAACTACTTTTATGTTTAAAATAGGAAAATTTTGTGACACGCTGATTTCTACGCGGGCGAAGTCGCTGCCACATCTAGTTTTCTTCATAATGATGTCAGTGAATACGAAGATAAAGATTTTCATAGTCAACTCGACTTATAATCAATCATGTACCTGTATTTATCCCACTCTATGTGGGATTTTCCTCTTCCACTCTCTCCTATCACTCGTCAACTATGGCGCCACTCCTTTTGCTTTATGTTACTTTCCACAATACATTTAACTCAATTTTCACCTTCCTCTAGTCATATGCTCATTCATATTCATATTTAACACTCGATGGGTCATTTCAATTCAAATTCAAATTCAAAATATTATTTATTCAGGTAAACTTGTAAACAAGTGCTTTTGAATCGTCAAATCTACTGCTGGTTGGGAAAGCTGTTCCTACCGACAAGAGCCAACAAGAAACTAGGCGGTTGCACTTCAAATATTGTTCAATTGATAATATGCTTTACGTATATGTTTAAACCTTTCTGTAGTCAGGTCTATATTAGTATGAATTGCGGAATTTTATTGTAGAAGCATATACTTTGAGCAACGATTGATTTTCGAACTCTGCTAAGTCGCAACGAAGGAACCACAAGCTTATTTTCATCTTTCCATGTCCATACCATCTTAATCTTGTGCCTCTCGTCTTTTCCATAATGGACTTTTAAACTTTCAGAATCCCTTTTACATTCACATTCTTATATAGTCAAGTTCGCCTTGTGCTATCCGGCATAGAATAGACCACCCTTCTTGCTTACCGAGGTGTCGTAAGAGGCGACTAAGGTATGTGCCGTGTGGTATCCGGCTGCATAGAATAGACCACCCTCCTTTCTTACCGAGGTGTCGTAAGAGGCGACTAAGGTATGTGCCGTGTGGTATCCGGCTGCATAGAATAGACCACCCTCCTTTCTTACCGAGGTGTCGTAAGAGGCGACTAAGGTATGTGCCGTGTGGTATCCGGCTGCATAGTATAGACCACCCATATTTCTTACCGAGGCGTCTTAAAAGGCGACTAAGGTAAGTAAATTAATAAAATAAATATATGGGACATTTACACACACGGTCTTCCATCCCCAAAGTAAGTAAATTAATACTTGTGTTATGAGTGACGTACAACTGGTAGATACACTACATATATAATTTTAAATACATACTTAAATACAAATACACACCCAGGTAAGTTGACGTCAGGCAGGCAGCCGGTCGTAAAATACGTAGCCAAATCATGTGACAACATGTTTCTAACATGTTGTGTCGATCCCACTTAGAGTGGGATAAGGGCAGAAGAATGATGATGATTCTTATATTGTGAAGTCTGGTATAATATTCTGCTCAATCATGTAACATATTTAAGCTTTGGATATTATCATTTACAAGAATAGTCGTTTGAATCAATGAGCATCTTATAAAACTAGGTTAATATTTACTTCGTTTTCCTTGTTTGCGGGAACTGTGGGTTATTTTTATATCTATCATAGACATAAATTATTCTGATATAAATCCCATTAAGTCCTTATAAGTATCCATCGATGAACGCTACACTGTTCATAAAAATGTAGGCATGTAATAAAAAAATACTGCGGAATTATATTATACTAGTTGACCCGACAGACGTTGTCTTTTGTCTTAATTATTTAAGTAAAAGTTTTCTTAAATTTCCGCTAAGCTAACGATGTTATTTCTTTCATAAGAGCCTTCTTTATATATCACGTATCGTGATATATAGAACCTACTTCTTTAACTTATAGACTTGACTAGAAGTTGACATATCGTGAATGGAAAACGTTAATATTTTTCCTTACATCTATCGAAAAGTTAAAGAACTAAGAAATAAATTAGAGCCTTTAAGAATAAAAAATCAACATTGCAAAACTTACATTATTAAAGGAGATAAAACTATCATATAACTATTTAGAAAATATTATTGGAATCGGTTCAGTAGTGTAGAATATTAGCATAAACGCATTTCATGACACGGGATTTATATAAATAAATCATCATCCTCCTGCCCTTATACCACTCTAAGTGGTTTTGATTTGAAATTTGTAAATTTTTTTTGTGTATACTTACAAGCTGTATAGCTCAATAGTGCGACCGTTTTAGGGAGTCACGGGTTTTAGCCCCGGGCAGGCTCACGTTTTTTTAAAGCTGATGTGTCTGATGAATATTGGCAATTTATCAAACGCTTTTTTTTTGGTGAAGGATAACGTCATGAGGAAACATGCATATCTCTAGAAAATCTTGAGGATATGTGTAACCTACTAATCCATAGGAGCAGCGTGGTCGGGCTAAGCTCTCTTCGAAAGCGGGAAGCGGTAGCTCAGACTTTAATATTCCCAGCCTAAAAAGAGATCTTGTAATTATATTAATATAGATCGAAAACCGCACATTATTATTGTATTTGTTTCAACTTCAAAATGTCAAATAATTTATTCTATATTCTAACCTTTTGGGAATAACTACTATGATATTCAGTCATATTTTATTTGATGAATGAATATAATACGATAAACTTAACTGCAAGAATTCATGATAAGGCTTACAGATTGCTTACATGAGTTTACATGAAATCGCTGTCATGATGACATTTAGCTATTATAAGTGAAGGGGATACGTAGGAGCGAGCCGAGTTTCATTAGTCCGATTAATTTGATTAGTTTTACGGGTGCAATGTGGAACACTGCACTTAGCGTAATTGGATAGGTGGAGTTAAGTCAGCTTCAAAACGTGTTGACATATAATCGTTTGAACTATAACAATTATCCCTGGTAGTTTGGGGACTCCTTGTAAAATCAATTTAATACACATATTTAGTTTTTCGTCGCGATACTATATATTGCAAAGTAATACAACTGCATTAAGGTCGTCGAATGAAATTCGTAAATAGTCTTAATAGCAAAACAAATTTCAGAGTGCAGGGACTTTTAGGACTTCCTTTACCTGAGTTCGATAAAGCAATTATAATACACTCTGCCTATTTACACTGGTTCAGATTACATTCGTTCAGCTTGTCTGTAATTCTTCCCTTCTTCCGTGTGACGCAATACGTAATAGCTGTATGCTGCTGTGAAAATCATAACAGGAACGGGTCTTATCTTCCGCTATGAGATATATAGACCCTACCACCCCTTATATGGGATTAATTTACACGTTATATATAATGTACTAACATTATTATTAATTTATGACTAAAATAAAGACAAGGGGGAACAAGTATTGTGTCTCAAAGCTTTGGGTAAGAAACCGGATAGTCTCTACATTTAGCATTATATATATTTTCTTTTTACTTTACCGCGGTGTAGCTAAACAATCAATTATTACTTTTGGAATTTTCATATTTAAACTATCCTGAGTTGTATTCATAGTTAATATATAGACACCGGCTATACTCACGTCTAATTTCATCGGGTTAGCCCGACTAGTTACCTTATCGATGCGGGAACTGATCCCGCCGCGATAACGTCGTGTAAAGAACTCGAAACTAGTCGGGGTAATCCGATAAAATTAGACGTGAGTATAGCTGGTGTCTACGTATTAACTACTTTTGGAATATTTAGTAATTTTTATGTTCATGAAACGAAAAACCACATAACTGAAAATCTAGAAATGAGAATGTATGCGAATGTTGCGTTTTCTCAGATACACGTTATTATAACCCATAAGATATATCCGCAAGTGTTGACAATGTAATAATAAAAAAGCTGACCTACATACGTTAAGAGACATCTTGAGAGCGCCAACGTTTCCTCCATCCCACGTTTTAATATCAAAATGCGAAAGCGTCCCAACTTTTCCATATTCTTTATGAGAAGTATAATCATGCAAGTGTTTGTACGAAATGTTAAAAAGACAACTCTTTATATGTAGGTATTGTTATTTCATTTTATGTAAAACGTTTACTAACGTTTTATTAAACATTTATTCTTAAAACGTACTAAAATGATTACTTTTTAATATATTAGAATTATCTTTTAATATATCATATGCTGCGTAAACCAACAGAGTTACGCTAAAATAATGTACTAGAGAATTGTAGATCTATAAAACTACCTCAAAAAAGTCCGCGATAGCATGTCGCTATCTCTCACGGTTAACTCACAATAACTACTTTTATGTTCAAAATTGCGAAAATTCGGGAATAGTTTCGTAAATCACTGAACTCCACGCGGGCGAAGCCGTTGTTGGCACAGCTAGTATTATATAAGATATAACAATGCTTATCGCCTTTACTGTCGCATGATATTGTTTAGCATGTAATGGATAGGCGCCTTGAAGTGGCGAAAGGCTTTTACTTACGCATCACGTAACATTACCTACGTGACGATGTCGCAAAACGTTGCCTTTACAATTTAACTCTCATAATTTACGAGTTGCTTACACCCGGTTCGTATGCAAAGCAATTTTCTCGTTGAGTCTATCTCCTGATGATACTTCGGTTGCGAAGCGAAAAGGTTGTTAAGTTTGTGATAGTGAACGTGTGTAGTGCTTGTATATTGTGGTGGCGGTGATGGAGGCTTGTGCATGTGATTTTACGAATACTGTATATATTGAGTATGAAAACGGATAGTCCATTCTACATTTAGCATTATATAAATATACTCTATTGACTTTATCGCGGATTATAGCAAAATAATCTAATTATTACTTCTGTATTAAGGATTGCTGCAAAGCAACGCCTACACAACTGTAGTGCTTGTGTATTGTGGTAGCAGAGGTGGAGGTTTGTGCTTGTGTTTTTACGAATCCCGCATGTAACGGGTATGAAAAAACGGATAGTCCACTACACATTTAGCACTATATATATTTTCTATTTACTGTATCGCAGATTATAGGAAAATAATTTTACTATTACTTTCGAAATATTATAACCTAAAAGCAAAATGTCATAAACATTTCACGTTTAATTTGATCCTTTCATGTCTCACACAGACTAACCTGAAACGACTACAGGTTGATTAGATTACGTCACTACACAGAGTGATTGGGATACTATCAAACAGGCATTTCTGAGGCTGATTTACGCCAATTCTGGGACTGTTGAAGGCAGGTTTTGATTACATCGCCTGGGGCTTAGATAATGCTTTGTCTGTATTTCGGACTGGACAGTCTTGTGGCACACTTTGTGAAATTTAATCGAATATAATTATTAATTACTCGTGATTCTCTTAAAGCATATCGTGATTAAAATATAAAGATTAAAATAATTTTTCCTGAGCTTTTAGTAATAGATATGAATGGATGTGCTATGCCGTGTGGTATCCGGCTGAGTAGAATACACCACCCTTCATTTCTTACTGAGGTGTCTTAGAAGGCGACTAAGCCTAAGTCAACCCACTGTTTGGTATCGGGCTAACCTGAATAGACCATCTTCTTTCTTACCAAGGGGTTGTAAAATACGAGGTAAGTTGACGTCAGGCAGGCGGCCGGTCGATAAATACGTAGCCGAATCATGTGACAACATGTTTGTTACACGTGCCGACCCCACTTAGAGTGGGATAAAGGCAGGAGTATGATGATAAAAATGGATGTGCTAGGTACATATGTCCAATTTCGAAAATGCAATAAATTTTCATGAAAAGTCCACCAAAGTCTTAAAAAATTTCGCGTTCTTAGCGATGATATGAATTGGTGGAAATTTAAAAATTATTTTAAAACAATGCTGATATATTAAGCTTACTAAACAATTGGAGATTATTCGAGTGATAGTAGCATATTTTAACTGCAGTCAGCTACGCATCAAGCTGCAACGATTCAAAATCCATCATCCATCATTTGTAATTATCCGCCAGTTTTCTTTCTGGTTCTTCTCGGTAGGAGCAAACTCTCGAATCGGTGGTAGTTTTAAAAACAATTGATGGTTCAAAAGTATTAAATCTACTTGAATAAAGAATATTTTTAATTTAACTTTGATAAAGGCTTCTTCATTTTTCTTGACTAAAGAACAGTTAATGTAATAATCTTCCAACCTTTATAACATGTGTATTTTTAATGACAGATGAATAGAGATCTTTTGGGAACGCGCGTTTTTTAGATTGCATTATGCTTTTTAATCAGAATTAAATAAAGTCAAGCGCTAGCGGCATTATTCTCCTGCCCTGATCCCACTCTTAGTGGGGTCGGCACAACATGTTACAAACATGTTACAATGATTCAGCTACGTATTTTACGACCAGCCGCCTGCCTGACATTAACTTAACTTTGTCCTATTTTACAACCCCTCGGTAAGAAAGAAAGTGGTCTATTCTACTCAGCCGGATACCACACGGCGGGTCGACTTACCTTAGTCGCCTTCTACGACACCTCGGTAAGAAATGAGGGTGGTCTATTTTACTCAATCGGATACCACAACGCTTAATCTAAGCGCTAGCCTATTCCGAAAAAATTATAGATACAAGTTAATAAAATGAGGAAAAATATAAATAAACGCACCAAGATTATTTTTCACTAGTTATCGATACGATAACGTGTGTTTTATAATAAGCCCAGCGGTGAGAACGAAATTCTCAAAGGGATCACGTGTTCAAAACCAGTGTAGTCATAATTATGAATTATGCAATTTATCACACGCATTTTGGTGAATCAAACTTCATATTACAAAAGTTATGATGAAATTATTTTGCTATAATCCGCATTTTTTATTAGAATCTATGTAGTGCTAAGTGTAGTAAGCAGGCTACGTTCACATACCTTATACATCCAGGACCAGTCACCACACGTATCACAAAATGCCGTTACCAACAACACACCACACAAGCACTACACACACTCACTAAGACAATCTCTTCAATCGTTTCGCCCCATAACCGAAGAATCATCAGCAGGATGTTCCACGTTTGACTGGCCCGTTGGCGCAGTGGGTAGTGACCCCTGCTTTCAGCTCCGCGGGTAGCGAGTTCAATTACCGCCGAGTGCCAACATTTTCTATAAACAATTTGTTGGTTCTTCGAGCCTGGGTGTGTATTTGTATTTGAGTATGTATTTAAAATTATATAGTTGTATATATATTGTAGTGTCACCCACAACACAAGTATTAAGTTACTTACTTTGGGGACAGACGATTGTGTGTGTAAGAGTCCCATGTATTTATTTGTTTCATTTATTTATGTGCAATAGCAACAATAAAATAATACTTTTGACAAGATTTATAAACATTTTATCGTCAGAATTTAACAAAATCTCAGTTAATCCACTTCTAACCTGTAATCTTTGCACCGAGACAAAACAAGGGCCTACTTAGGGATTCCTGCCACGAGTTTCGCAGCAAAAAAATACTAAGCGGATTTACCAGAATTATAGTAGAACGGCGCTGAAATATGAATTAAATTTAACTTGCTGACGCGACATTAAGGGCGTGGTTCTCTGCGAGTATCAGAAATGGCTCTTCTTATCTAGTTATCGCTTTATTTTGAAGAAAACATAATCAGATATTAACCTCAATTTCTTTCTTTTTTTTTGAATCTATGTCCTGATGATGCGGGGCGAAACGTTTATTGAGTTTGAGATAATGAATGGTTGCAGTGCTTGTGTATTATGGTGGTGGAGGTATGTAATGCATGCGTTACGAATTCTGAATGTATCAGATACTAAAACGGGTCACTGTACATTTAGCATTACATATATTTTCTATTTTTATCACAGATTATAGCAAAATAATATTATTATTGTTTACATTAATCTCTGCAAATGTCTATTGTTGGCGCAGGTGATAGCAATCTAGCCTCAGCTCCACGTGTCGCGGGTTTGATTCCCTCCGAGGGGCAACATTTTCCAAAAACAAATAGCATTTATCACGAGTCTGGGTGAATTTATGAATTTAGTATATATTTAAAATAATATGTGTATATTTACCAGTTGTCTGTTCACCAATAAAACTAGTGTTATGTACAAATGGACGATCGCGTATGTAATTGTCTCATATATATTTATAAAGTAAGTTGATAAGTTGATAATTGCAATTTATCACACGCTTTTCGGTGAAGGAAAACATCGTGAGGAAACCTGCATATCTCTGAAGAATTCTGGAGACACGTGTAACCTACCAATCCGCATTGGAGCAGCGTGGTAGGTCTTAGCTCCAACCCTTCTCTCCAGAAACGAAGAGGCCTATTCCCAGCAGTGGGATAGTAACCGGCCGCTACTTTACTTTTACTTTTATATTTATAAAAATAAATTATTCGTAGAATTTTGCAGAAATAATAATAATAAACAACAGAAATTCTGGCGTTAGCATTTCACGACCACCTCGAGGCCTATTTAGCCTCCTGAGAGAATGTCCGAAACGTAAATTGGACTGCAAGTTTGTATAAAGTAATTTAAACTTCCTATAAATCGATATTCACCTTAGACAGGGTAACGGTAGCTGCGTAATAACTTTATGGGGGTTATCTCAATTATGGAAGAGTTATTGTACTAACTTTATCATAATATGTAATTATCGGTCTATCAACTCGGTAATTGGTAATGCAAAATCAAGAAACGTATAAGGTACGGTAAGCTATATGTAGTATCTACCAACTTTGTTTCATATATCTGAGTTTTAACATCATAGTGATTCAAAGGTAATAATAAAATTATTTTGCTATAATCCGCGATACAGTAAATAGAAAATATATATAATGTTAAATGTATAGTGGACTATCCGTATTTTCATATCCGATACGTGCAGGATTCGTAAAAACACATGCACAAACCTCCACCACTTCCACCACAATACACAAGCACTACACACGTTCACTATCACAAAGTCAAAAATCGTTTCGCCCCGCAACCGAAGCATCATCAGGAGATAGACTCCACGACAAACTTCGTCAACTTTGGCGATTGGCTTTGCGATTGGAAGTGGTGGAGGTTGGTGCATGTGTTTTTACGAATCCTGCACATATCGGGTATGAAAATACGGATAGTCCACTATACATTTAACACTATATATATTTTCTATTTACTGTATCGCGGATTATAGCAAAATAATTTTATTATTACTTTTGTATTATGGATCTCCGCAAAGTAACGCCTAATTCTATAAATTATCATAGTGATTCTTCCTATGCCTAAAATTTCTCAGGCCTACTAAATTACGAAGTAAACTTAACTTTATCCGAACTAAGAAATAACATCGAGTGTTTAAATAGGATATCGTATTACGGTAGTTAAACAATGAAATCCATTCTAACGAAAACAAATCGATTTTGGGTCTTTGCACTCTAAAAACGGTTCCGTGTTGAGTTAAAGGAAGCGTATCGTGTTTCTGCATCAAATGGTTCATATAATTATGTGTTATTACTATTGGCTTTGTTTAAATTTTGTACACTTCCGTATAACTGTTAAGCTGGGTTAATTCTATTTGTGCTCATTTTACAAATACAAAATTACATTGTACTAACATTGGATTGGAGTACAAATTAATTTCTTGTCATAATATATAACGTAACACCGCCGTGTGGTATCCGACTGAGTAGAATAGACCACCCTCATTTCTTACCTAGGTGTCGTAAATGGCGATTAATGTAAGTTGACCCGCCGTGTGATATATGGCTGAGTAGATTAGAACACTCTTATCTCTTACCGAGGTGTCGTAAAAGGCAACTAAGGTAAGTTGACGTCAGGCAGAAGGCCGATTATAAAATTGCCTAGCCGATACACGTAAAAACATGTTTAAAACATATTGTGCCGACCCCACTTAGAGTGGGATAAGGGCAGGACAATGAATGATAATAGTTTCGCACCAAGCCGTACCGATCTGTTCTTCAAGTGTTGAATTTAAGAGATTGTTGCAATTAGGGTGATCTTTTAATGTAAGTCAAACGAACAAATAAATGTATTATTTTTAATCTTTTAACTTTTTATTAAACTGTGCTATGAAGTACCATAGTTTCAAATGAAATTATTATTGAAGGCAAGCGCTCCTAACTTGGTTTGCATCAACGATTTCTATCGACTAAGACTGCAATGAAGCAATAAAAAAATATATTGAAAGAGCATTATTTATACTAAAACCGCACTTTAGCCAATATTTGTCATGATATAAGTAGCATTTATTGACTCTGTGCGAGAATTCATCGAAAAACTTCACCGATGCACAATCATAGTTATTAATATTAGAGAAGTGAAGCTATAGGTAGGCGTTCAAGTGAGAGTGACACAATAAATAATGAGAGGAAACTCATATTTCATCTTTGTTTAATCACACATAAAAAAGAGACAAGTAGACACACCCTCTATTGCTTACTCCATATTTCTCTTTATTGTCATATAGCATATTTAAGGCTGGCTTCCCTACTCTAAATAACTCTATGATCGTAATGTACTATTTTTATAAAATCATATACAGCACATGACATTTGCTAGAAACATGATCATACTCCTGCCTTTATACGACTTTAAGTGGGGTCGGCAAATATGTTGTCACATGATTTGGCTACGTATTTTACGACTGGCCGCCTGCCTGACGTCAACTTACCTTAGTCGTATTTTACGACCCCTCGGTAAGAAAGAGGGTGATTTATTCTACTCAAACGGATACCACACGGTGGGTCAGCTTACCTTAGTCGCCTTTTACGACACCTCGGTAAGAAATGAGGGTGGTCTATTCTACTCAGCCGTATACCACACGCCATGTTTACTAGAAACATGATGTTATAATATAAAGATACCTATATAAGACGAGTCATTGCTGACAACTAATCAATTGGGTACAATAAAAAATTCAGTTGTAAGGAGTCGTTGCTAATTGGCGGAACAGTATTGAACGCATGGCACTTTTTAATTAAAATGTTACTAGTGATTCATGTTATTATGGTGAGTATTATTAGAAATAACACGCGGAGGAAACTTATAACTTATAACTTATAATTCTAGACCGACGGTTATTGAGACGGTTAATTTTCGAAGATCACCAATTTTAACGCAGATAACTAAAGATGCATCTTGTTACGGAATAATAACCATTGATGTTTTATTTTACGTCAGTTAACAGGTTTTATAATAACAAGCATACCCGTAGTGGAAATGTCATAAGTTGCAAGGTGGATCGAAATCTTTGAATCTGCAGCATCCCTAATTTCCAAGTTTTGATTATATACAGTTATTTGACTTGACCGTTGGCGCAGTGGGTAGTTACCCAGCCTTCAGCTTGTAGTGTGTCATGTTGACAGTGCAAACAAAATGACAGTTGCAAATGATGCGCTGGGATATGTAAATGATAAACGACTATACATGGCCAAGCTTGCTTTATTACTACTTTTCTTACTCTAACACATTCTATTATATACCACTACACCTCCGGGGTTTTTATAAAAAAAAAATATCTTAATAACATTTTTTTTTGTTATATAATTCTTAAGCTACAATTATAACAAACTAAACATAAAAAATCTTAGTTCTATTCTTATGAACTATTTCGCGATTACCGTTTTTTAGGATCGCAACATTTGGTCCTAAATCCTCTAACACTTTATATGGACCGTCATACAAATTGTCTAATTTTTTGCCTGTTTCATTTTTTATTTATAGTAAATCACTATTTTTGTACGTCACTGAATTCACTTTTTTGTCATATTTCACTTTTCTGTTCTGTTTCACTTTCACTAAGTTTTCACGAGCGTCTTTTTGCGCTAACTGTAATCTATATTTTAATTCTAAACTATAGTTATCTATGTTATACAATGGTTCTAATCTATCACTTATTCTACTAGGAAGTTTACATGTTTTTCCGAACACTAGTTCATAAGGTGCATATTTAGTTACGGTATGAATTGTATTATTATAAGAAAAACACCAAAAGGGTAGCCAATGACTCCAAGTCTCGGGGTGTTTATCACATTGAATACGAAGAAACGCACCTAAATTTTTATGTGTATTTTCAAGTGAACCTATTGTTTCATGATGATAAGCAGTTGAATTTAATTTTTCTATTTCTAATAACTTGCAAACTTCTGTCATAGTAGATGACAAAAATTCTGTTCCCTTATCGCTTACTAAAGAATCTGGAATTCCGTATCTTAAAATAAAATTATTTACTAACGATCTAGCTACAGTTATAGTATCTTTACTTCGTAATGGATAAGCTTCTACATATTTTGTTAAATCACATTGTACTGTAAGTATATAAAGATTACCTTCTATATCCTTATCTAATGGTCCCATTAAATCTAAATAAATTTTTTCAAAAGCTGACCTAGCAGTTGTCGTCACAACCATAGGCTCAACTGTATGTCTCGAATGTTTCATTCTTTGACATTTTTCACACTTCCGTATAAATTCGCGAACATCTTTTTCCATATTTGGCCAGTAAAACTTTCTTTTAATATTATTTATCATTCTGCGTACCCCTGCATGCCCGCTAGTGGGTAGCAAATGAAAATCATTTATAATAAACTTTTTATCATTTTCATCAATAATTCTTTTAATTCCTCTTAAGACACAAATTCTTGGTCCTTGGTAGCTACCATTATTTTTAAACTCATTAATTAAATCTTTTATAAACATTTCATTTTCATAATTTTTTATTACACATATTTCGTCGACGTCTATACTTTTACAAAATTCACTCAATTTAATTACAAATTCGTCTCGCGTATATTGTAATTTATAATCGAGATTTACGTATATTATTCTTTTATTTAAGTCATACATAAAACATTTATTTTTCTTATTTATTTGCCTATTTTCTTCTAACTCTTTCAACTTTTTACCCTCTATCAATAACATTTCTACAGAACTATCTGGTATCCTTAATATTTCTACAACGTTCGGTTGATCATGCCGTTCATTAGTAGCTATACTAGGGATTACATTCCTACCCATCTGAACTCTACTCTCTTCTTCCTCTTTTCTTTTTTGTGCTCTCGTCATAACTGCTATAATACTATTATTCATATCCTTTAATTCATCAGACGTAATTAGTATCCTAGACAACGCGTCGGCAACCGAATTCTCTTTCCCTTTTATATATTTTATATTAAAATCGTACTCTTCTAGGATTAAACGGAATTTTAATAGTCTACTACTAGGATCTTTCATTCCAAATAAATATACTAATGGTTTGTGGTCTGTCATAATCGTAAATTTTCTTCCAAATAAATATGGTCGAAAATATTTAATACCCCATACAATGGCGAGCAACTCTTTTTGAATTGTTGAGTAGTTTTTTTCAGCTTTATTTAATGGTCTACTAGCATAAGCAATGGGCCGCAAATCCTCATTACACAGAATAGCACCTATCGCTATACCTGAAGCGTCAACTTGCAAAATGAATTCGTTATTAGGAGAAAAATCGGGATATTGAAGTATGGGTGGTGACATTAACGCATTTTTCAATGATTGAAATGCTTGTTCACACTCTGTTGTCCATATAAAAGGTACATTTTTCCTACATAAATTATTTAAAGGTAATGTTAACTCGGCAAAGTTTTTTATAAATTTACGGTAATAATTACTAAAAGCAACAAAACGTCTCACATCATCTGAATTCGTTGGTACGGGATAGTCTTTTATTACGGAAATTTTATTTGGATCTGGTAAAACGCCATCCTTTGACACAGTATGTCCCAAGTATACTAATTCAGTCTTTAAAAATTGACATTTGTTCGGGTTCAACTTTAAATTAACTTTTCTTAACCTATCGAAAACATCTAAAAGATTTTTATTATGCATCTCTAAATTCCTTCCAAAAATTACTAAATCATCTAAGTATATAAAACATTTGTCATAGGTAAGACCAGACATCGCAACTGTCATAACACGTGAAAATGTACTAGGACTTATTTTTAATCCTATAGGTAGCCACTTCATTTGAAACTGTCCCGTGTTAGTCGTAAACGCTGTCATACTACGGCTTTCGGGAGAAAGTTTGACTTGATAATATGACTGACTAAGGTCTAAATGAGAAAAATATACCGCTCCTGATAAAGAATCTATAATTTCGTTTATATTTGGTAATGGAAATTTATCGTCCTGTATAGTTTCATTTAATTTACGGTAGTCAACAACTAATCTCCAACTTTTACTATTTCCCGCTTCGGACTTTTTAGGTACCAATAAAATAGGACTCGACCACTCGCTACGTGATTGTTCAATGATGTCATCATCTAACATTTTATTTATTTGTTTTTCCACCTCAGTCTTTAAACTATTAGGAATACGATATGGTTTGGTATAAACAGGCCGTGAATGTGGTTTTAAAACAATATTCGTTTCATATAACTCTGTTGTAGTCAGCTTATCGCCCGGTAATTGGAAGATGTCTCCGTATTTCGCACAAATAGATTCTATCGTTTGTCTTTCGTGGGAATGTAAATGATCCAACTTCAATAGTGACAATAATGTTTCCGCACGTTTGAAGCTACTCGGACATTTATTAAATGAACAAAGATTATAATTTTGTAATGGTTCTAATTCGGGTTTAAAAATTGGCAATAACACATGGTCATCGCTAGTATTAAGGATACGGATTGGAATAACATTATTTTTAGGTGAAACTATTACACTTGCTAAAAATAAATTTTCTTGGATTTCTTTCGGAAGTACTATGCAATCTTGGTCTAAATTGGTATCTAACTGTATATAATGTATAGATTCGCATCGGGCTGGAATATTTAAGAATTTCGCGCTTATCTCCGGTTTTCTAAACAAGGTTAAATTGTAACTTTTATCAGGATCTATCAAAATTAGAATTGATTTTTGTAAATCAAACGTTACTGTGTTAAAATTATCAAGGAAATCTTGTCCAATTATACCATCCGATTTACATGGTAATTTTTCAAACAAGTAAAATTTATGTTTAATATATGATGTTTGCGAAAGTTCAATTTTTACATTTAAATAAACATAACCTTTACAAATACTTTTTCCACCAATACCATTTATAATAATGTTGTCCCAATATATCCGTGCATTCTTAGGTACAACGCTAACGTTCAAAGCAGATAAGCTAGCTCCGGTATCGCATAACATCGAACACCTGCGGTCGTTTACGTAGAATGAAATATAATTCGCGTTACCTAACATCGCATGTTAAAATATTATATTCTTTATGATCGAAAAAACTGCATGTTATGATTAGTATTGTTTATTTGATTATGAGATAAATTATCGTTATGATTATGAGTACGGGTCTCGCTGTCATCTTTTTGAATTTCTCCGTTATTTATATGCCTGAATCCCCTACTACGGTAAACTCGATTTCGATTCGAATGACAGGGCCTACCGCGGTAGTTTGATCTAGAATTATTATTTTGGTAATGGTTATGATAACCCCTGTGCTGATTCGATCTACCGCGAAAACCTCTCTGAAAATTATTGTTTGCGCCGCGGTATGAAAATGAATTACCGCGTCCTCGCATCGAACCGAACGACTTACCTCGCATGTGTAAAATTGAATTTGAGGATGATGGTTGCGTCAACTCCTCGTCCTGTGCTGCACGCACCGCGTCCTTGAATTGTGTGTAGTTTCGAGCTGTAATTATGGTACTCAAATGCCTATTACGTAGACCATCAGCAAATTTTTTTGTGGCTAACTGTTCGTTAATAGGTTTCAGTATTTCGAACGCTTTTTCGTTTGAATTTGCCTGCGATATAGTGAGATCAACGAACAATTCTTCAATACGTCGCGCGTAATCTGTGATTGACAAGTCATTTTGTGTAATATTATTGAGTTTAGTTAATAATGAGTTAGGCGATTTCTTTGTTAACAAAAATAGCTTCATATCTTTTATTAAGTCCAAACAACATTCGTAGTCTTGCTTGAGCCTAAGTTTAGCTGATTTGGTCAATCTTGTCTTTATTGTAAAAATAGCTAACTGTTTTTTACATTTCGAATCTTTTAGACAACTATCATATAGCTCTAAACTTGAAATAATCATTTCGATAGACTCCTCCGTATCATCCATAACCGGCACCAAACTAGCAGCAGTTTTTAAATTAAATGTCTCCATTTCTCCGCTTATAATATTATAATGACATTGACAGTATTCAGAAATTTTTTCAAAACTATCTTCTATCTTATGAACTAAATCCTTAAAAACTATTTCTGAAAATTGTATTGTAAACAATTTTTCACTTAATATATATTTTGATAAATCCTTACTACAGTCGTATAATTTTTTAGCTTCTGCAAACTTACTATTAACTAAATTAAAGTATTTTAACCTTCTATCGGGACCTAATTTTCTCAAATCTATTTTTATTAACTCTATCTTATTTACTAATTTTAATAATTCTTCCATGTAACACTATAATATAATAAAAGTATAACTATACCGCGCTGTTTTGCTCCTCGGTGTTTCGATCACGACGTCCAGATAGCCTCAGCCGGAACCCTCTTAGAGAATTTTCATTCATTTCATTCCTTACCCAGTTGAGATGACACCTTTGATATTGTCGATATAAAATATATAATATAGCCAGTCCACAAAATACTAGTATGGTTGAAAGAAGAATATTATTCGTATTAAAATGTGTAGAATTGTCAGCTTCCGCATTTCCTTCTCCATGCTGGTTAATTATTACTTCTTTGTTCTGACACTCACATTTCGAACATTGTTTTCCCATATTTAATTTATTCTGGATAGTATTTTTCTTATATTTCGAATGTAAATATTTAATCTCTTATTAATTCTCGTCCGTGTGCGTCGTTACGCCGCTCCAATTGCATATTTTCTTTTGCGCGGACGCTACTGGCATAGGGTCGCCATGTAGTGTGTCATGTTACAGTTGCAAATGATGCGCTGGGATATGTAAATGATAAACGACTATACATGGCCAAGCTTGCTTTATTACTACTTTTCTTACTCTAACACATTCTATTATATACCACTACAAGCTCCGTGGGTCGCGGGTCCGATTCCCGCCGAGAGCCAACATTTTCTATAAACAATTTGTTGGTTCTTCGCGCCTGGGTGTATCTGTATTTAGGTATGTATTTAATATTATATGCGTAGTATATTTAGCAGTTGTCCGTCACCCATAACACAAGTATTAAGTTACTTACTTTGGGGACGGACGACCGTGTGTGTAAGTGTCCCATATAATTATTTATTTAAGACACCCAGTGGCTGTCCGCATAAATCGGTTCTGTAGTCTTTGGAGCGTGAGCAATCTGACCTTTGAAAGGTGCGCGAACACAACGCTCGCATAGGACATTATTGGTCTCATGCAAGTTTTGTTGAGTATCACTTCGTTGTGGAGTGACATCTTACTTTTCTTGCATAACATCAGTTAAAGTCGTCCCATGATATACGCAGCCTTATTGCAGACTGTGCGTACGTGCTCGTGGAAGGTCATGGTAGGTTGAAAGAAAGTAAATGAGGCTACCTATCTCTTTTTTATGTGCGATTACACAAAGGTAAGTATGGATGTCTCATCTTCTTACTAATATGTCTCGGACTCTCCCATCCACAGGCCTGCCTTTGGCTACTCCTAATCTATGTATAATCAACTGTATGTTTGATTCATCTTCTTCAACCGATGGACGTTCACTACTCGACATAGGTCTGTTAATAGGATCTCCATAGCACACGATCTTGTGCCGTTTGAATCCAACGGCTCGACGCGTCCGTTTTGATGTCGTCAATCCATCTGGTAGGGGGTCTACCAACGCTGCGTTTTCCGGTGCGGTGTCGTCATTCCAAAACCTTAAGACCCCAACGTCCATCGGTTCGCCAGAAATACTGCAAGCATAGCTCGTTCCTTTGCCCGCGGAGTGCCTTTGAGCTTTGTTATGAGGCCTATAGTCAGCTACCACTATGTTTGATAATATACCATTGTTAGAAATGAAAGTTGGAAACCCTATAATCACGTGGCCGATAGCAAGGAAGGGAACGAAAATTGGAGCGAAAATTAGTTATAAAAGAAGTCGTGATAATTCCAAGTTATATGAAACTTAACCTGTCAATACTTGTTTAGCCTTTTCCATATGATGTAGCTGCACGTTAGTCTTTGTTGACTATGTAAGAAAGCTAAATATTTAAGTGAAATTTCTGCCATTTCTAATTATTATATTATGTTTGATTACCCAATGATAATAAAAAATGTATTACTAGTAACGTCACTTGAATTGTACGAGTATTTAAATGCATTCTCTTTACAGATGTTCATGACTGTGCGTCCTATACGCTCATCTTCAAGTTCGAGCGTAGAGCTATCGAAAGGTAATCTAACAAAAGAGTTAAAAAAGTATGTTTTAGAGTAGAATAATTTAAATCCTTTATGATCAGAAAGCAAGTTCTACTTATTATCTTGGCTTATATTTGAAATATGAGCTGTGTTATCTTTATGGGCGAATTTTCGAAGTGAGAAATTGAATCTATGCTAATGTCATTATTGCGAAAGTCCGTCTGTCTGTCGATGTGTTTTGCACGATTAACTTTTATTTATTGAGCTTATATATAGAAACAAAACTCACCTTAAGTGTCGTAAAAGGCGACTAAGGTGAGTTGACCCACCGTTTGGTATCCGGTTGAGTAGAATAGACCACCCTCTTTCTTGCCGATGTGTCGTAAAATACGACTAAGGTAAGTTGACATCAGACAGAGCGGCCGGTCGTAAAATACGAAACCAAATCATGTGACATGTTTGAAACATGTTGTCACATGATGCCGACCCCACTTAGAGTGGGATAAGGGCAGGAGGATCATCATTCTCCTGCCCTGCCTGCATATCATCATATGCAGATATAAAAGTCCTTATTTATTTGGGAACAGAAAAAATACATGCTTGCCCGGGGTTTAAACCCCGGATATAAATGGATGTTCAATTCTTGTTTTTTTTTACAGAAATAGATATTGATTCCGTTTTCAATAGCCCCTTAACTGACACGTCTGATTCCACGGAGACTAAGAAAGGTAGACTATTTTTCTTTTATACAAAATTTTATCAACTTTATATCTTTTTATTTTATTTTTACTTTTTATCTTTTATATAAAAATTGTCATAAAGACAATGATAACATCAGAATATTTTTTTGTTTTTGTTTGTTGTATCTCTCTGTACTCTAACACCGTACATATTTTTAAAACTATTTGAGAAATCAAGCTATAAACAATAAAAATTAAAAAAGTAATAATAACATTATTTTGATATAATCCGCGATACAGTAAATAGGAAATATAAATAGTGCTAAATGTATCCACTATACATTTAGCACTATATATATTTTCTATTTCTATCGTGGATTATAGCAAAATAATTTTATGATTACCTTTGTATTATAGACCTCCGCAAAGTAACGCCTAATTCTATAAATTAGTAAAAATTAATGTTTATATTTTAGACTTAAAGGAATATTATCGTTGGTTGAGTGAGTACAACTTGTTTGTTTGTGAAGTTAATTGTAACAATGATCGTCATAAGTATGTTTAGAAATGAAAAGCATAGTTTAAGAGAAAAGAAAAGTATAGTTCTTAGTGATTCACAAAATTTAGAAAAAAGCGAATAAAGTTGTGATAACAATATGTACTGTTCATTGAGTTATTACTGCACAGTATATTAAAAGTAATTTAATTTAATTTTTGTACATAAAAATATAAAGAATTATAAAACGATAAGAAATGTATATACCAGACAAAGTAGGAACTGACATAATCTTCCTGTTCCTGCTTTTTCCTGCTGTTTCCTGCTTCAAAACTACGTAAGCGCTTTGTGGGTGTGGATATAAGATTGTATAATAAAAATAATGAGTAAGTAAAGTCTGCCAAATGGTTTTTAAAGCTGCAAACTTTTTGTTTCATTGGACAATGTAATGTCAATGTAAGGTCAAAGTATGCAAGTAAATGGAGTACTTCAGTTCACAAATCTGCTGCTGGTAGGGATACGGAAAATGTCTGTAACATTGCTGGGAACCCTTCAACATTCTTAAACGTACCCTTTTATTATTATATATTTATTATTATACCTTATTTTACCCTTACTTATGAATTATTCACAGTTAACGGCTATCCGAGATTCGTAGATAATTATAATTTCAAAATTAAATCAACATTTTTCAGCAAAACACGAACAGAAATTTTACGTCGATAAACATCGTAAGTCATTAGAAATGTATTTTATTTATTTATTATTAAAATAGTATACTTGTAAGTGTGACCAGAAAAGTCACTGTGGGAAACGCCGCCATTAGTGACAGCCGAGTGATATTTTTAAAAATCTAACACTTTAAAATGGAACCAAAAACTTTGAATAGATACAATAAAATACAATTATGATTAAGGAAGACAAAATAGTGTGTCAGTAAAGAAACTTTTTTTATTGAGATGAAATAGAAATTACGTTGTTAGGGTAAGCGCTATAATACCAATGAAATAATATGTTGACTCCCCTAGACGCGGCATATTTGAAATAAGTTTCGGTGGCAATTACATGGTTGTTACTTAACTGAAGGCAGCAAATTTTTGTTGTCTTCATTTTTAGTAATATACTTTCGGTTGTTTTTAAGCCGAAGATGCATTTTAAATTAATGATGAACCAAATCTCAAAAAAATATTTCAACATATAAAAACAACACTCTATTAACCATTCATTTTTATTATGAAGATTTACGAATAAGCATTTGAAGGCATTAGAGTTTCAACGCTCTACTGTCTGATTTTGTACCCCCGTGGCCCATTTAACCCGTAAACCTTCTTAAAACGGATAGGGCATCACATTATAAATAGGAAAAAGCATTAATGACATACTTTTCAATTAAAGGTAAGGAAATCAGTCAAGAAGGTGAGAAGAAAACTTAATTTTACAATTAAAATTCTTTCGTTATATAATATATAACGGCCATTGCAATATGACTAAATATTATCAGTGTATAATTTTTATTTTCAGAAAAAGATCAAGTCAAATTCTACGACAATTTACTTCAACACGTCAAGGGCTTAAGTAGTAAGTTGTCTAATCTGTTGAACTTGCCAGAGATTACGCTGTTTGATAATTTTTAACTTAATTTCTTGTCCTCAGAAAAAATCAGCTAAAGAAAAAAAGAATAAAAAAGGCAATTTATTAATGTCAAAGAATACATTTTCTCACAATAAAATACGGGAAGAATTAAGTGTATTTTATTTACTACCTTTTAGCATTTTAAGATACTTTTAATACCAGAAGAGCATAAAAATCATTTTCAGTCTTAAAGAAGTTAATTAACTGCGTTTTATACAGCATAATATCGGTAAAAGATTATACAAAGCTTTATGGATGCACCACAGAGAGAAATTCAAAGAGAAAAATACGGACGCTCGAAAAAAATATGCAAGCTAAACAGAAAATACAAAATGTGTAATGTATTGGGGATTATATTATACAGACATTGGCAAGTTATAGTTGACGCCTAGTTTGTGGGTGAGTATTGATATTTGTCTTAGGTTAAACCAAGACAAATATCAATATTTATTTATGCACTTTAACAGAACTACCTTGCTATAATCCGCACGGGTTAAGCGAATGCAGGCAAAGCCAATGTGTATGACGCAGGCAATATTTACGCACCTTACACATGCAAGACAAGTCACCACATGCACTCCAAGGATAGGCTCCACAACAAAATCGCAATGCGATTTGTCGTGGAGCCTATCCTCCTGATGATGCTTCGGTTTCGGAGCGAAAAGATCGTCGAGATTTTGGTGGTGGTTGCGTGTTCTGCTTGTGTGCGTTGCTGCTGGTGGAGGCGCCTTGGGGTGCATGTGGTGACTTGTCTTGCATGTGTAAGGTGCGTAAATTTTGCCTGCGTCATACACATTGGCTTTGCATGCATTCGCTTAACCCGTGCGGATTATTGCAAGGTAGTTCTGCTATAGTGTATGTAATATGGAATTCCGCAAAGTAACGCCTGCTTCTATAAATCAATATTTATTGATATTTTTCTTGGCTCAGCCCAAGACAAATATAAAGAGTAAATTTTTGTTAGTTTTAATAATTTACGCTCTCTAAATGATTTAACTAGAGTAGGAGCTATAAAGGCCTGTAAGGAGAGTGTCACAATTAATAATGACAAGTAAGATGAAACTAGTATACTTATCTTTGTCCAATTACACATATAAAAGAGAGACAGATACAGCCTCATTTGCTTTCTATTAACTGTAATGGGACACATTTTGGCTGGCTTCCCTACTCCCTACTCTCTAACACTTATATATATAAAATATCGACATAAACACAATGTCATGACTTATTTGGTAATAAAATTTTAAACAATTTTTTTGTATATTGTGCGTTTTTTTCATTCATAGTGCTTTAAAATAGCAATAAAGGAATTATTAATGTTTTATTGTAATTGATTCTCCCATTAAGCGTTTCCCTATCAATCAATCTACCTGTTTGATATCCAATATGGTGATGGATTGGATTACTTCTAGTTGTTTGCTAACAAAGTTGCATACAGGTTCTACTGGAGTTAGGCCACTAAAACTGTGTTATTTTTTAAGGTACATAATTTGTTTCTTTTGTAAGGTATATAATTTGTTACTGGAATATAAAATTGTGCTTCCGTTAAATAAAGCTAATAAGTGATAGGTATTTTACGTTTTATATTAACGAAGATTTTAGGATGTCTTATTAATAAATACAAATGAATGAATAATTATATTTGAGAATTATTGACATGGTCGTCCGTCGCAAAAGTAAGTAAATTAATAGTTGTGTTATAGTCGATAGAAAAGCGGTAATTATATACAAATATAGTTGTAAATATATAAATCAACCTCAAATCAAAGAACCCGCATATTGTAATTTAATTATTTCTAGGAAATCTAGTGTCCTTAAAGTTGTCCAAAAATAGTCCAAAAAAATGTTAAGTGTCGACAACCCTTTGTCACTTAGGGATATGAAAATAGAAACTAGCCGTTTCTCAGACCCACTGAATATGCATATAAAATTTCATGAAAATCGGCTAAGCCGTTTCGGAGGATTATTGTTACTAACATTATGACACGATCATTTTAAATATAAGACCTTTGATTTAAAAAAGTGCATAATTGAGGTACGTCTATTTACAAGTAAGTCATGCACTCAATAATAAATCATGTCATGTTTAAAAAAAGTAAGTCTCATACAAAAACAAATTCTTTAATAAATATATTGTGTACTGAATGGGTCAAGACAAAAGTAGAATTTCACTTTTCGTTACAGACTTCTTACTTTGAGATTGCTGAATGCAATCTTTTCTTGTTATGAATATAAAACGTTCAGAAGTTGGGGAGAAAATTGTCTGGATGTCTTATAAAAATTTAAACTTTGCAGTACGTTAACTCCATATGTTAGAGGGATAGAATTTATATTGTACAGAACAGTCTCCTGTGGCAGTGTTCACTTGGATTTTTGAACATAACAAAATACTGGATGGCTGTCTTTAACTAACGTTTTCAGGATAATAAATTCTTAGTAGATTTAAAACTATTGTGATTCATAATTTGTCAGTTCATATGCCATCATTCTCATGCCCTTATCCCACTTAAGTTGGGTCGGCACAACATGCTACAAACAGATTGTCCTGTTACCTTACCTTACCTGATTACCTTAGTCGCCTTTACGACACAAATGAGGGTGGTCTATTCTACTCAGCCGTATACCACACAACGGCATTGGGGTCAGCACAAAATGTTTCCCAAAAATCTCTTCTTTTCTGTGCTATCATTCGTTAACTCTGGCATTACTCCTTTTAAATGCATTTCGTACTTCACACAATCCAAAAGTCTCTTTTTGGACCTCCCTTTAGTCACATATCCATCCACATTCATATTTAATACACGTTTGGTCACATGATTTTCATTCCTCCTCATTTTAGGTCCACTATTCTTGCACTTCTCGTCTTTATTATAATGGGCGCAAGTTTCACATTTCCCAGAAAAAAAAAGATTTTGCACGAACTATCGTAGAATACAAAATCATGTCAGGATTTATTGCCTTAAGCCAAATCAAATACGATAACAGCGTCATGTTTTGTGAAAAGGATATTTGCAAATCCGAACACCTGTCAACTTTTGACCTTTCTTTATCTTTCTTTGATTCGTATCGAAAATTCCCTGTGAATCTTTTATAATTTTTTTCATATGAGGAAATAAAATACTTTTTTCCTTGCGACTAATTTAATACAAATTATCATATAAGGATATGAGAAGATTATAAAAGTGACGTCAGGCAAGCGGCCGGTCGTTAAATAGGTAGCTAAATCATGTGACATGTTTGTAACATGTTGTGCCGACCTTACTTAGAGTTGGATAAGGGGAAGAATATGATGATGCGTGTCTCAGTTATTCTTAGAACTTTTTATTGTTCTGTTTGAATAACTAAAATTGTCCGTGTTAGTTCCACTCGAGCATTACGGTATTCAAAATATATTCAGTATTCAAAATGTTCGCTTTACTTATTTGGAATGTCGGAAACACGAATGGGCGCATAGCTTTCATTTGAATTGAAAATCATAGACGCTAAACAGAATTTGAATTTGAGAATATTTACTTGCAAATATGATATGCATCTGCAGCTAGTTATCGGTAATTCTTAGTTTTATTGTCGATTGATTGATTGCTGAGATTGGGTGTCCATTATGGAGACATCGAGGTGCCTCATGCATCTCGTGGATGCGCGGAGCCATGAGCTTATCTCGCAGAAGGAGCTTTAAAAAAAAAAGAGCTGCTACCAGTTGGACTGTGTTTTATCCCATATGCTAGCCCGATATATAAGTTTTAATTGCACCAAATTTTATCACTATTTGAGTAGCGGCTCCGTGAAAAACGTTGCCAGACTTTTGCATGCATAATATATAAAAAATATGGATACGGATTAACTAATAGATGATATCAACAGATTTTCTTAATTGCTATTTTAACTCCCAACTTTAACAATGCACTCTGGAAATGTTATGTTCATTTGGCTACATCTCTTGAGAGAATCAAGTGCATGTTTTAAACGCGGCATATAAAAGTTTATGAATGCAGTTTATATATGAATATATAAACTTTTATATATGAATATGAGTTTATTCAACCAAAAGTAATAGCTTCCGCATAAGTTTTAATCAAGGTAAAACAAATATTTACATATCGATGCCTATGGGGACGCATTGCAGTCGATAAATGGCGCAACATTTTAGCCCGCATACAATATTGACAACAATGTTCTTTTAGTAAACACTTAGATGCGGAGACTTTAAGCACGAGCTTCGATACTGGAATAGGTACGCTATATAAAAATGTTGAAAGATGTTATGTACTTGATAGACAGATAGATAGATAAAACTTTATTGCACAACGACATAAAACACATCATCATTCTCCTGCCCTTATCCCACTCTAAGTGGGGTCGGCTCAACATATTACAAACATGTTGTCACATGATTTGGCTACGTACTTTACGAACGGCTGTCTGCCTGACATCAACTTACCTTAGTCGCCTTTTACGTCACCTCGGTAAGAAATGAGGGTGGTCTATTCTATGCAGCCGGATACCACACGGCACATACCTTAGTCGCCTCTTACGACACCTCGGTAAGATCGGAGGGTGGTCTATTCTATTCTGCGGGATACCACACGGCGTAATTGTATTTAAGTATAACACAAAAAAAAAGTAAACTTATGTATATGTGCAAAGGCTGGCCTTATCTTAGTGATAGTTGGATACAAAACTCCAATGGAGCACACATATAACAGCTCTCGCAGGGAAACTCAGTTCAGCAGCCTATGCTATTCGAAAGATAAGACAGTTTACAGACGTCGAAACAGCAAAACTAGTTTATTTTGCTTACTTCCATAGCATTATGTCTTATGGAAGAATGTTATGGGGTAAATGCGCTGATATTGAGAAAATTTTTGTATTGCAAAAAAGAGCCATACGTGGCATTTATAATTTGAATTCGCGTGAGTCCCTGCGAGAGAAGTTTAAGGAAACAGGTATTCTTACGTTAGCTTCACAGTATATTTTTAGCAATTTGATTTTTGTGCATAAAAATATACATAATTATAAAAAGATTGGCGATGTATATAATAGACAAAGTAGGAACCGACATAAGCTTGCGGCTCCTGCTTTGCGCCTTGTAAGAGTACGTAAGTCGTTTGTGGGTTTGGGTATAAGATTCTATAACAAAATTCCACAATCAATTTTAACTTTGCCATTACAGCAATTTAAAAATAGTGTTAAAAAAAAGGCTGATACAGAAAGCATATTATACCGTGGAGGCTTACATTGATGATAAGAATGCGTGGATATAGCTGCTCTTTGACCTTGTGCAGGATAGCTATGACAAAATGTAATTAGTATTAAGAATCTTCTTTTTTAAAAGAGCTCCACCGAGTTTCTTGCTGGCTCTTCTCGGTAGGACGGCTTACCGAACCAGCAGTAAAGTTGACGATTCAAAAGCACTTGTTTACAAGTTTACTTGAATAAAGAATATTTTGAATTTGAATTTGATAGTGATCTCGTACAGGCAGCCCTTCTTACAAAAACTTTTTTTTGGGTGTGTAAAGAGGAAAACACGCTAAACAAGTTTTTAATATCTATAATAATTTATATATACTTAAGTAAATACTATTAATCATACTTGTTGTACACATACACGTTTTCAGTTCTTTATAAGAATAAATATTTTTCGTAACCCAATTCAAATGAGAATTGTATTTGTTTTAGATTTTATCAGACCTTACATATACTTTTAATGGCCAAGCCACTATTAGATGGTGATCTAGGCTTAGGTTATTAAGTCTTAGATGTCTATTTTTGTTTTTTCGATAAAAAGTCGCAACTCTGTTATTGCTGCCAATAATAACTTTCAACCGTGGATTTTTCGCCGAATTCTTCTAATTCTATTAATAATTTAGTTCAATAATAAATTACCTTAAGAAAACAAGGAATGCTTTAGTACCCCCTATGAATAATAAAATAAGGGTATTTGTAGAAATCTTTTATTTTATTTGATAATTAGCGATAATATATACATTGCGACAGGCGATAAGGCATTTCTACTTGTTGACTCTACCATTTTTTCTTTAAGACTCCTCTGTGATAGACAACCAAGACTTCACGAAAAATTTACACTATTTGTCAAATTAATAAATAAACCCTTTACTTAATAAGGTGACTTTCAGTTGGCATAACTATTTAAATAAACCCTTCAAAGGTTACTTACTACATGAACTAGATAATAAAAGCCAATAATGGTCTTTCTCGGCTTGGTCCAGAACGGAAGGCAATCGGATTACGTTCCCATTTTGATCTGGCAAATTGGCTTCAAATGGCCCAGCCGAAAACATGTCGTAGATTGAAATTTAACCTACATCACTTATTGAACTGAAAAGCAAATCAAAGCTATATTTCGAATAAACTATAATAAAAATGCAGCAAATGTTTTGAGTATTGGAATATATTACTTATAGCAAAAAAAAAGTAACACCGTATCTGGATTGATTATGTTATTGTGGATTATGTTATTCTATTAGAATACAATATACTAGATATTGTATTCTAATAGAATTAGTATAATAAAAATTAAAGAACCTTTCTCTGCCTGTGATTCTCAACACTTTTTGAAAATAAACAATTGTATATACCTACTTTAGGAGGACACATTCGCATATTACGCGATAGTCTTTAAATATTTTTGTAGCTTATTCTCATTTCATGTTTAAATCATCTTTCCAAAAGTGTAAATCAATAAAACCGAAGTGTCCAATAGCGGCAATTCTTGATTTAGTTTTACCAAACACAATTGGATTACGCGCTCGATTCAATCTAACCACTTTAGTAAATTTGTGAAATGGGACTGGTGAAAAAATGGTTCTTTTATGAAATTTCGATAATTCCGTTAGATAAGAAAGAAGGATATGAAGTTTCGTTGAATAATAATAATAATAATAAAGCCATTTGTTCCATATCTCTAAATATACATTTCAAATGTTGTTAGTTAGTAGTTAGTAAGTTTTCTTATATTATGTATTGTGTAGTAAGGTTAGTCTATTCTATTTGAAATTTGAAATATGGACCCCGTTTTGGGTAAAGACCTCCTCCAGTTCTTTCCATTTGGCCCTATCTTTGCCAATGTTAAGCCAATTTTTCCCTACTACTTCTATTTTGTCATCAGCCCACCTTCTACTTGGTCTACCAATGTTTCGTTTCCCCCATGGCCTTTCCATCGTGTTGTCTCTAATGTCCATCTCTTGTCCATATATCGTGATAAGTGTCGGGCCCAATTCCATTTCAAAGTAAGTGCTTGCTTCATAACATCGGTGAGTTTAGTTTTTGTCTAAGTGAGGCATTTTTTACTTTGTGTACTTTTCTTATCTTCAACATACTCCTTTCCATTGTTTCGTTGAATACGAAGATAAATAGCTGATTGTAGTGTTTGCAGACACTAAAATTAGTTGTTTACGATTTGATCATATTTTTTAGTATAACACATCCATACTATATACATATTATAGATGCAAAAATACATCTCTTTTTTTCTGTTACGCTTTGCTATGATTGCTGGATTAATATTAATGAAGTTTGGCACATTTGAAGTATGTATACGGTGTAAACTTAAAGGTTAAAATTCAGGGCACTTTAAAGTTTTCGTTGACTTCGACAAAACGGATATAGTTTCTAGTCATTCTAATTTGAGCTAAACACCGCTAAGAATCGCTATATTTTTTTTTTCTGTGATAAAAGGTTTAATTTTATTTATAACAAATATGTACAAGTTATATCTATCTTAAATTACTTACACGCTACTACTATACAAATCATGCCCACGAATGCTGCGTTTCCGCGTTGAATCGCTAAGCTGATTCTTTGTGCGAAAAAGGAGCCAGCCCTCTTGTCACCCGAAGAGGCGATATATTGTCTGCATATTAACAGATTTCACGTAATTACTTGCAACCTATTGTATTATTCATCATCATCATCATCATGAGCTGTGATAGTCCAGCGGTGAGACCGTGTGACTCTCTAGAGACGATCATGGATTCAAACCCCGGGCAGGCACCAATGAGTTTTTCTATTAAAATCATGTGTCTAACTGATAATTGCAATTAATCACACGCTTTTCGGTGAAGGTATACATCGTGAGGAAACTTGCATATCTCTAGAGAATTCTGGAGATATGTCTAACCTACCAATCTACATCGGAGCAGCGTGGTAGGTCTTAGCTCCAACCCTTCTCTCGAGAAACGGAGAGAAGAGGCCTATTCCCAGCAGTAGGTTTGTGGCAGGCCCCTACTTTTAATTTATCATCATCATCATCATCATCTAAACCTTTACCTCTCCACTGTTGGATATAGGCCTCTCCCTTAGCATGCCACTGAGCTCGGTCTTCAGCTCGTCGTTCCCAACCTATGCCAGCCGCTCTGTGGATGACGTCACTCCACCTAGCTGGAAGTCTACACTGCGTTTGCTAATGTGCGATCGCCACTCCAGAACACGTTTACCGTATTATTATTACGCCACAAAAAGTCGCCTTGGGTGAGGGGCCTAAGGGTCGCCACACACTGACCACACGCGATAGCCACAAACGCCGCCACAAGAATCTAGAAGTGACAACAAAGGCACCAGCTACTTGCCGTTGGGGGCAGATAGTTTTTTAACACATGCGGTCAGTACAACCCCAGTGAACTCAGACGAAGAAAGTTTAATTGTGCTGAATTGCGTTTCCTCCCCCTCGCGTCGTTGTCCATAATTCTGAGGGTCGTGAACCCTCCACGAATTATCTGGTCACGATGAGCCAACGCGACCTACAACGTTGCGCCAACGGCGTCGGTTCTTCGCGACGTGGATGGCTTCATGCATCTGTCTGTCGAATTGCATTTTCTATAAACAATATGTTGGTTCTTGGAGTCTGGGTGTTTATTTGTATATAAGTATGTATTAGCCCAGTGGTGAGACCGTGAGACTCTTTCGAGGTGAACACGAGTTCGAACCCGGGCAGGCACCAATAAGTTTTTCTATTGAAACTCATGTGTCTAATTGATAATTGCAATTTATCACACGCTTTTCGGTGAAGGAAAACATCGTGAGGAAACCTGCATATCTCTAGAGAATTCTGGAGATATGTGTAACCTACCAATCCGCATTGGAGCAGCGTGGTAGGTCTTAGCTCCAACCCTTCTCTCCAGAAACGGAGAGAGGAGGCCTATTCCCAGCAGTGGGATTGTAACAGGCCGCTACTTTTATGTATTTAAATTTATATATCTAATATATTTTCTAGATCATGTGTGTAAATGTCCCATATATTTATATAAAATTTATATATAGGCGCTTAGTGGCCAGTCTGAGCCATAAGAAGTGAGCAATGACGACTTCTAGTGTGTGTCGGCCACCAAAATCAACCATGCGGCCAGTCCATGTAAATGTATGAAACCTACAGGAAATATGCCGGTGGCGGCGTTTTGTGATTGTGGTCGATGGCGCGTGTGCGGTTACCCTAAGGTCGAGCCAAACGTGACACTCCATTAACTAGGGGTTCTCAAAATTTGAAGCAGCTCAGTTTTGTGCATAGTTAATTAACTAGAGTGTGGTCGTTATTCAAGATAACAACATATTAGCCTCGGTATCTTCTATTAACTTTCGGACGATGTCACGTAAATTATTCAGTGTGTAGCGAAATTATCAGTACACCTTTGTTCAGGATTATAACCTTGTGTACACTTCACAGTAGTTTTTGGAACTATTTTGGACGCTACATTATTAAAATGGAAAATTGATAATAATCTTCTATTACTTGAGAACCTGAACATTTATATATATATTTTTTAGATATGACTCATCATCATTCTCATGCCCTTATCCCACTCTAAGTGGGGTCGGCACAACATGTTACAAACATGTTGTCACATGATTTGGCTACGTATTTTACGACCAGCCGTTTGCCTGACGTCAACTTACCTTAGTCGCCTTTTACGACACCTCGGTAAGAAATGAGGGTCGTCTATTCTATGCAGCCGGATACCACAAGGCATTTACTTTAGTCGCCTCTTACGACACCTCGGTAAGAAAGGAGGGTGGCTTATCTATTCTATTCTGCCGGATACCACACGGCGTATTTTTTTTAGATATGAGTATCAAATTTTATAGATGTAAATTGGATGACTGAATTTTGTGAAAATTATTAAGTAATTAAGTATTTCGTAATTGAAGTTTAATTGCTATTTATATGTGATCTAGTTTGATTTTATTATACGTATTGTATTGTATTATTGCGTAATACAATAAATTACTATCCCTAACTGCGTACGCGAAGATTCAAAAAGCATAGAATTTTTTCTATCTTGAAATATGTTGTTTACGTTTAAACTAAGAAATTGTTTTGTCCTCACAAGCTATTTACATAATATACTTATGAATATAAAACATTTATATATTAAGAAAGGATAACAAAATTAAGGTAAAAATTTCATACATTTTAATACCATTTAAGCTTATTAATTCTAGCTAAAGTGTGTGTTCAAATTATTTTAATAGAGCTCGTCAGAATATAGTGCCCAGTAATTAATCAACGTTATACACAAAATAAGCCCCTGACTGGCCGTTAATAAGTTTTGTAACAGAATATTTCAAATATAATATATTTTCTAAGGTTTTATATAGAAAACGATAAAAATAACTTTCCTATGGAATTAGGTTTATATAGTCACGTTTCAACCTTTTTTGAACCTTAAATGCCCCAACGCTAGTAGAGCTTCTGCGCTCTATTATACATATTTCGCAACCTCGATGATGCTTCTGCTCTCGCCCGTCCCGTACGGTGACGCCGTCAAAGTACGTAGGGCTAACAACATGCAGATAGTTCCAAAAAAACTCTGTATACTGAAATCAGCTTAAATAACAAAAGAATTGCTCGAAAATAGTAAACATTGATGTATAGTAATATAGTGTAAGATAGGGCAAGATAAGAAATAGTAAATAACATATAAAAGTCAAAGGAAAAATAGTTGTTAGGTACTAAATCTGTAAAATGGTAGTAAAATTGTGTAACTGGTGAAAGTAACATAGTAAAGCGTAGATCTAGACAAAGGTATCTAGATGTATTCAGGGTGATTAAAACAAAAAAATGTGAGGACAGAAAATGATTAAAAAATGAACGTCAGGGGAAAGAAGCAAAAAAATCTGCTTTCAGATTAAATCTTTTTGTTTATTTAATTCTTTTGAGCAAATGTATTATCAAAAGAGTCATAAAAATATAACTTTTATTTTTTTGATCGTCACCTTGATCTTTAGTACAGAGATACGAAGTAGCTTACCAGTAAGTCACTTTTGAGTCTTGGATCCACTTCCATACTAATAATAATCACATTAATGGGTATTTCGATACTTATGTAAAAGAAAGAAAAACAAACAAACTTTCACATTTATATAGTGCTAGCTGTGCGAGCGGCTTCGCCCGCATGGAAAGCTGCGTGTCACAATTTTTTTCTAGTATTCAAATTTTAAACATAAAAGTAGTTATTATGAGTGAGCCATAACAGATAGAGACATGCTATCGCGGACTTTTTTGTAGTAGTTTTATAGATCTACAATTCTCTGCTGGTTTACGCAGCGCATGCGACTAAAGCTCCCAGCAAGCAACACAATTTGTATAATACCGATATGTACTATTTACCTAAACCATCCGGAAGTATTGCACAATCTTTTCGTGAAAACCGTACAAAGATCCGTTCAGTAGATTTTGAGAAAATTGATTACATACAGACAGACAGCTTTTTGGGTCTTTGTTTAATAATAAGTAAAAATGCTGATATTTTCGAGGTTCACTGAGCGATTATAACGTCGCTACCTAGTGCCTACCTAATAGGATGTGAATGCGCTACTACGAAAAGAACGACTCTCTTTATTCAATTTATGCAAAGACCCACGCATATCTCTTATTCCAGCCACAAAGGATCAAGTTTTATCCCGATATTATCGATGCTTTGATAAAACACCAAATGGATTCCTTTTATAACATTTTTATTCTTCAGCTGAGAAACAACTTATCTATTATCAATATATCAAGGTTTTTTTATGCGTGTCACGAGGTGTCAGTCATGTTTGTAAGTTAAAGAAATGGGTTTTATATAGGTGACCTGATGACCTCTCACTTTAATAGATATAGTATAAGAAAGGTTTGATTTTTTTTTATTTCGACGAGCTCGCAGGTAAAACTAGCTATGGGGGAGTCAACTGAGACAAGTTTCTACTCCAATTATTTATTCGGCTCACATAATTAACACCGTGAAAAATTTACTAATAATTTAATTCTGTTTGTGACCAAGCCTTCGTTCGCATTGATATATTTGATGCTTGTGCTTTGCTTTGTGCAGAGCTGTTATAGCCCAGCGGTGAGACCGTGTGACTCTTTCGAGGCGAACTCGAGTTCAAAACCGGGCAGGCACCAATGAGTTTTTCTATTCAAACTCATGTGTCTAATTGATAATTGCAATTTATCACACGCTTTTCGGTGAAAGAAAACGGGAAAGTGGGATTGTAACAAGCCGCTACTTACAGAAAAGTCTTAAAAAATTTGGTAGTTAGTAATTCCAATTAAACCCCCCCCCCCCAGGTAGATCGGATTTTTGTGAGCAATACTAGCAGGGTTGGTGAGTGACAGGGCTTCTGTTTATTCCAAGACTCGTCAGTTCACGTGAACAAAATCGCAGGTAGCTAGTAATAATATATTCACATAGTTTATGTATAGAAACCGAATATTCAGGTCTCATTACAATGAACTCAGGATTACCAAGCAAAAGTAAAAATAAAATTATTTTGCTATAATTCGCTATGCAGCGGATTATATAGCGTAGGTTATTGTATAGCGGATTATAGCAAAATAATTTTATTGTTACTTTTGTATTATGGATCTCCGCAAAGTAACGCGTCATTCTATAAATTACCAAGCACATAAAAAGGATTGATGGACGTTCAGACAAATTATCGTCATTCATCTTGGGAAAAGGATTCTTGTTAAATTTTATCGCACAATTGTGAAAGATCCTCCATCGGATGCCTAAACCCCAATTAACCTAACCTAATAAAACTCGCTAGCTCTTTCAGGCCGGTATATCTCTTGCCGTAATACAAATAGATAAGAAATTTGATTTGTTCCCAAAGAATGAATCTATAACAGTATCTATAGCAATTTAATTTTTGTACATAAGAATATACACAATTACAAAAATATTGTCAATGGACAAAGTAAAACCGACATAAGCTTGCGATTCCTTCTTTAAGCCTTGCAAAAGTACGTAAGTCGTTTGTGGGTTTGTGTATAAGATTCTAGAATAAAATTCCGCAATCTACTTTAATTTAACCATTACAGCAGTTTAAAAACAATATTTATAAAAGGCTAATACAGAAAGTCTACTATACTATTGAGGATTACTTAGACGATAAGAATGTGTGGGTATAGATACTCTTCGACCATGTACAAGACATCAATACCTATATGTATGTATCATTTAATAAGAATTATTCTTTGTTCAAATTCAAATTCAAAATATTCTTTATTCAAGTAAACTTGTAAACAAGTGCTTTTGAATGGTCAACTTTACTGCTGGTTCGGAAAGCTGTTCCTACCGAGAAGAGCCAGCAAGAAACTCGGCGGTTGCTCTTTTTAAAATATAAATCTTAGAACTAGTTACATTTATTTATTACTGTCTTGTACAGGGTAGAGGTGCACCTATATCCACACATCCTTATCATCTAAGTAATCTTCAACAGTATAGTAGGCTTTCTGTTTTTTTGAAAAGACAAATTCCGAGTTTCTTGCTGGTTCTTTTCGGTAGGAACAGATTTCCGAACCAACAGTAGATGTTAACAATTCAAAACCACTTGTTTTAGAAGTTTACTTGAATAAATAATATTTTGAATTTGAATACATATTATTAAACAAAGTCCCCAAAAGATATATCTGTACGTGATCGATTATCGCAAAATTTACTAAACGGATTTTTAAACGATTTTTACTTAAAGATCGTGCAATTCTTGATGAAAGCTTGGTTTTCATTAGAATACCCGCGAGGTCGAGATTTACGCAGGAAAAACTTGATTTTTACATAGGCGAAGCTACGGGCATAGCTAGTTATAGTACCCGGCATTAAATAATGCACATCGATGTTTAGAACGAAACAGCCGGCCAGTTTGGTTTCGTAGAGCGCTGTCACTGTCACTCAGTTAGTATGTGACGTTTCACACGGGTTCGTCAGTTCCTGCGACAGAGACAATGCTCTATGAAGCAGAATCTAGCCGATTTTCTCTCTCTAAGCCTCGATGTGCATTATTTATTGCTGGGTACTATACACATAAACTAAAGGGAAAACCCCATTATATCTAGTATAACAAAATACCAACATTGAATCATGGCCCTAATCTGATTACGTTCTACTGAAGATGAAAGCGAGAATAGCGTTAATTAAATGTTCTATAGGCTATTTTATTGTTGGAAATCCTTATAACAAAGAATAGCATTGTTCCGTGTACTAAGCCCTTGTAGTGCGATACCAATTATTTCCTTAACTAAATGTCTCTCGTGGCTTTAGTTGCGGTGTAAAGATAATGTAAGAAGTTATATGGAGTACTACTAATTTGTAAAAAAAAATTGTTTATTGAATGGAATAGACCATTCTCATTTCTTACCGAGGTATCGTAAAAGGCGACTAAGTTAAGTAAGTTGACTTCAGGTAGGCGGTTCGTAAAATACCTAGCCATATTATTTAACAACATGGTTAATGTTGTGTCGACCCCACTTAGAGTGGGATAAGGGCAGGAGACTGACGAAAATGATAATTACTTATCTAAAATTATTACATTTTAATTTTTTTTTTTATTTATTACTATATACATATATATGTTAAAGATATTTTAAAATTAACTAAGGCATTGCCAGACATACAAGGATGGCATTGCGATAGTATAAAACAGTGTTGCATATGCCATCCTCACAGTCAAAAATAATTGAATTAATATTATAAAAAATATTACAATAAAGAAAGTGTGTCATGCGAAAGAAAGTGTGAAAACATGTCTGTGAGTGAGTGTTTTCATGTCCTATTATGTTGAATGTGTGAGTGTGGTGTGTGATGAAACGAAAAGTCATTAAGTCATTGCCATTAAGTCTTCGGTGAAGGAAAACATCGTGAGGAAACCTGCATATCTCTAGAGAATTCTGGAGATATGTATAACCTACCAATCCGCATTGGAGCAGCGTGGTAGGTCTTAGCTCCAACCCTTCTCTCCAGAAACGGAGAGAGGAGGCCTATTCCCAGCAGTGGGATTGTAACAGGCTGCTACTACTAATAATTAAGTCTCCAGTCTGTTGATAATTCATTTGCTGTAATCAAGATAAAATTTTGATACGTTGATGCACGTTTGATAGATAGATATTCAAATTGTATATTATTTAAATATTCACTAACAAAATAATTAAATTATTAATAAAGTAATTACAGTTTTAGCAGCATTAGTAAATTCTGAAACACTAAATTTTATTAGCAGACCTCATTTATTAAATGGCCGCCAAATTGATTACTACAAAGTTAACCAAATATCTAATATTACTATTAGATAATTTGAGGTTTATAATTAGAATTAATGAGGGTAGACAATGTAATTTTTTATCGACCTACAATTCATTATAGAAAATAACCGTGTGGTATCTGGCTAATTAGAATAGACTACCCTCTATCTTTCCGAGGGGTCGTAAAATACGACTAAGGTAAGTTGACGTCTGGCAGGTGGCCGTTCGTAAAATACGCAGGCAAATCATGTGACAACATATTTGTAACATTTTGTGCCGACCCCACTTACAGTGGGATAAGGGCAGGACGATGATGAAATTTATTATAGAAAAGAATTTGAAAAGAAAAGATGGCGAAGTATAAATACTAATATTTTAATTATGAAACACTGTCTGTTACTCTGTCTTACTGTCTGTTGCGATTAACATCTTAAAAAAAATATTTTGAGAAAAAGGAGGAAACAAATAGGACATAATCGAGGGCAGTCTACAACTTAAAGTAACGTACTCCTCTTTCCGTTTTTGGAGAGAGGGGTTGGAGCTAAGACCTACCACGCTGTTCCAATGCGGATCTGTATGTAGGTGACACATATCCCACAATTACCTGGAGACATGCAGGTTTCCTCACGATCTTTTTCTCAACCGGAAAGCTTGTGATAAGTGTCAACTATCAATTCAACACATAAGGATCAACAGAAAAACTCATTGGTATCTCCCCAGGATTTGAACTCTTGACATCCGTTTAAAAAGGTCGCACGGTCTCACCGCTGGTCTATCACAAGTTCTAATAATCATTTAAAATTAAACCAGCAACCAGGAAAGATATAAAAATAAACACACGAATTTCTACCTTTTAGGGCTAAAAAACTGATACATAAAAGGAACTGCAGCTGGATAGAATTCAGCTGGATGAGTGATGATACATCACGTAAAAGGTGAATGTACTGCAGTCTCCTTTGTTAAAAAAACCAGTGACTGACTTGATCGATACACTGAGAGTCTCGTACAAAGTTCAATGTTCCTACAAATATGAATAATTTCTATCTACAATCGCTTCCTCGTTGTTGAGACTCTTCCCAAGAGTATCCTTTATGTCCCTACAACTACTTGAATCGCTTGGATTGGAAATTTATCTTGCAGCGTGACTTAATGTTTATTTCCATGTTTGTACAGATCTTTCTTTCTACAATTATTTTTCTTTGCGCCTAGCTTTTGTGTAATATAAGTAAAGAACTTTATTACGCGCTTCTGGAAGAATAGGGAGATACACTTTAGGTGTTTGGTTTTGATTTTTATTTGAAGTAGGCTTCCTGTCCCCTTTTAGAGAGAAGGGTTGGAGCTTAAACGCTGAACGCTGCTCCAATGCGGATTAGTAGCTTACACATATCCCACGATTTTTCCAGAGATACGTAGGTTTCAGGGAATATGTGTAAGTGTCCCATATATATGTATATATCACTAGCAATACGTGCGGCTTCGCCCGTGCGAAATTCAGTGTTTAGCACGTTATAGTCACTCGAATCTCGGCAAGAGACTGGCTTTCTGATACCCTTCATCCTTATTATGTCTCCATATCATCTCAATCTTCCACTTTTCGTCTTTTCTACAATGGGCGCAACTTCAAACTTCTCTAGATATAATATTATATATTATACATATTTTCGTCACATGCTAATTAAATCAACTATAAATAGGAATTGAAATCACTAATAGGAATCACTCATACATCGACTATATATACTGTAACATATTCGATTCTGAAAGGGCTTTTTGTGTTCCCGCAAAAATGATGAATTGATGTTATCTTCGGGAATAATATAGGAACAAGGAAGGATATTTTTCTAAGGAAATTTTCTTTCAAATCATCGCACATCCAACGGGTTATTTTTGTTACAAAAATAACTCTTTTTCCTGTTTGGTTTTGCTACAAATTATTACACTAGTGATAAGAATATTAAAACGTATTTTGATCAAAATATGTTACATACAATAAACTGACATGTTCAGATATTTGCGTTAATAATCTATATATATGTATAGAAGTACATTTAAAATTATATTTGTCTTATAAAAACTCTTTGTTTTTTACTCTTCAGTAATAATTACATATTGCTATTAGACTTTAGGTATTAAAGCCTTTATCCATAAAATGTGGTGAATCGGCTCATTTTCTTTGCCACCAAACCAGTGTATTTATTTAAATTGCATCGGAACAGCGTAGTGGATCTTAGCTCCAATGTGTCTCTACAATAAAGAAAAGAGGTTTTTTGCAATCAGTCTAATAGTAACAGGTCATTTACCTTTATATGTGACTAAAACTACAATCGTGCGTATTAGAAAACCCAAATTAATGTAGTAATTGGGCAGTCTAAGGCTTTAAATATAAGGTTCTTTATAATAATAATGCCATTTAATCCATATACCTAAATATACATTTCAAATGTTGTTAGTTAGTAGTTAGTAAGTTTTCTTATATTATGTTAATATGGTAAGTCTTTTCCGTTTGAAGTATGGACCCCGTTTTGGGTAAAGGCCTCCTTGAGTTCTTTCCATTTGTATCTATCCTTGCCTTTGTTTAGTCCATTTTTCCCTGCGTCTTCTATTATGTCATCAAGGTTTTTTTATAAGGATTTAATAAACTTTATTTTCACAGTACACTTGCCTATACATCCTCCATCATACGTCATTCCCTTCCCCCTTATGTCTCCCTCCTGTCGTGCCATCTAGTCCACACACTCAGTTGCATTCCGTTTCATGCATTTATATAACGTTCCATTTTCAAATGAATGATGCTTGAGAATATTTTATTCTTTTATTAATTGCAAATAAAGGTTTTAATAAAATAACGAATTATGAGTAAATGAGGTTACTGAAATACCAGGGGTTTGAGTCAGTCTTCTAACAGAACTGACTCTATGTTGTTAGTCGTAATAACTTGTACAGTGTCTTTTGGCGGGACAGGTGACCGTAGAAGCATGGTAAAGGTTGATAAATACGCAGACTAGAGCATAGAAGCTGAACTAGCATCATAGTAGCAATATTACGAAACTTAGTAAAAAATATAATAATTACTTGGAGTAACCCGTGCTTTAATCCCATCAATTACTATAATATAATTAATAGATATTAAATTGACATTGTTGGTGGGAATAGAAATTTTAATTACTTTATTGAAAATATTAGATAATATCCTTCAAGGGAAAGTTTTTACACAATCATGAGACGTATATATAGCATGAATGATAAATTGACTCTAGCAAATTGAATAACGCCAGAAAAGAAAGGTTAATTTTTCGGCTAAGACATTTTCTTTTAAGTCATCTTCCGTTTAAACATTCATCATATATTATTTTTTCGAGAGCATGATCTCTTAATTGTAAAAGAGAATTTTAAAATTTTTGACTCGTCTTTTTACTCCCAATTTAGTACGATAATTCTTGACTGACAGCCATTCAAATGAGAGCAAATATTTTTTCAGGAAAAAAAACTTTTTGATATCATCAGTAGAAATAAAAACAACATGTTGAAGATTTACTCTTTAGTGTTTATGACACAATTCTCAATAATCCACTAGTTGTATTAAGGAGTTTTTTCGCAAATCGAGATAAGTCACTTTAAGCATTATATTATTGATATAGGTTAAATACCGTCTCATCTACGGCAATTATATTTAAATATTTTTGTATTAAGGCACAGGTGGTAGCGATTTTTGTAGTGGAAAATAGACTCAAATTATAGATTAAACTTCTTGTAATTCCAAGAGTTAGTTTTATTTTTTAAATAGAAAAAAAAATTAATACACAAATGATATAAATTTTTTTTGTAAACCGATTTGAGTCTGACAACAACGGCCGCCTAGTAACGGATATTTTTTTTTAAATTACGTATTAAAATGGTTTCAAGCAGGGACTTGTCGGTAAGAGAAAACATAAGAACATAACAACGTTAAGATGAAAAATCTTGTATCAACAACAACGTTGCAAAAACACGGAGATAAGCATAAACATTTGAATGCAAATTGTGTTTCTTAGCTGCCTTAGCTTAGCATTTACCAAGATGTTTATATTTTGTCTAGTGCGACACTTTTTGAGGGTTGCTTTTTATACATTAGTTTCTGTAGATATCAACAATCAAGTAGTGTCTATAATATCGCAATACTAGAAATCTATATGAAATTTTCACGGTTACTTTGGTCACATCGCCCGTCGGCAACTAAACAGCCGTGACGAGATGGTTATTGTTGGCAAGGTGAAGGGAAAAAGACCTTGCGGGTCCCTACCCGTTGTTGTGATCAAATATACACGCTTACTGGTCTGTTTATTACAACCACCCTAAGGAACGCTTAATGCCAGACTTGATGGAAAAAATTAGTGGAAAACGTTGCAAAAGGCTTTCAGGGGCACAACCTTCAGCAATGAAGATGACAACTGTGAAGAGGTTCCGTTTTCATATCTATCAATAATGATGAAAAATGTTCCAATTTAAGTTTGTACACCGGGCTAGCGTATGGATATTAAAAAATGTTTTCCACAGGAAGAAGACATTACATATACTATATAATTGAGGGTAGCTTAAAGTTTACTATTTGAGAACGAAGTCGGTTTGGTTCTTATTAATTTTAGAATTTTCAATAGGTTTAAACTATAATCTAAATTGCGAGGAAGATTTTAAAGATTCTAATCCGTTTTTGAACTAAAAATTCGTAAAATTATGCAAGAGCACGCTCATAAAACGAGTATAGACTGCTCTTTGGGGCATCCATTACGCGAGCTTAAAATAGAATAGATCCAATGAAAGCTCGTTAAAAAGAAGGGAAATTTATAAAATCTCATGATAATTGATTTATAGAAGCAGGCGTTATTTTGCGTAATTCCATATTACAGAAACTATAACAGAACTACTTTGCTATAATCCGCGTGTGTTAAGCGAATATATGTAATGCTAAGTGTATTTAGCAGGCAAAATTCACATAAATGATTTATAGAAGCAGGCGTTATTTTGCGGAATTCCATATTACACGCACTATAACAGAACTTTATAAAATAGATTGTCCAGAGTGCAACGGTACATATGTGGGTCAGACTGGCCGAAATTTTGCAGTTCGATTCCGGGAACATATGGCTGCATTTAGAAATAATAAACAACAAAATTCTATCTTTGCAAAACATTTGCTTGAATGCGGTCATAAAGTACCTAATGACCATTCATTTCATATTCTTCACACATGTGATAAGGGACTCCGACTCAATGTGTTGGAGCAGCTTGAGATAATAAAAAATAACAATGGCCACTTAATTAATGAGCAAGTAAATGTCTCCAATTCCGTCTTGCTACATGTGTTCGGAGGGGAGCGTAGTGGTGGGGGTTGAACTATTTAAGACTGCTTGTATGGGTGGCGCGGCGCACTGCGACTTTGTCGTGGAGTCTATCCTTCTGATGATGCTTCGGTTTCGGAGCGAAACGATCGTCGAGATTGTGGTGGTGGGTGTGTGTGCTGCTTGTGTGCTTTGTTGCTGGTGGATAAGCCTTGGGGTGCGTGTGGTGTGGCGCAGCTTGTCCTGCGTGTGTAAGGTTCGTAAATTTTGCCTGCTTCATACACATTAGCATTGCATGCATTCTCTTAGCACACGCGGATTGTAGCAAAGTAGTTCTGTTATAGTTTCTGTAATATAGAATTCCGCAAAGTAACGCCTGCTTCTATAAATCAATAGTTACTACATTTTTAAAATGCTCGAGAGTTCTTTTAAATAATATCCTTACTAATATATTTATGAATGTAACAGTATATCTGGCTGTAACGCTTTCTAGGCTAATTTGGCAAATTCATATAGGAGGCTTTAAATATTCTAAAACCCCTATAAAAAAAGGGTAAAAAAGGCGTGGGTACAATATTTTACGTATTAACTACTTGTGCGCGTGAGTCTAATATCTTCTAAAGATTTTATTTGATTCATATTGTGTACAGGACAACTTTGATCTATATTAAATGGCAAAGCTAACGAACTCATCTATTAAGATAAAAATTAATACTCAATAGAAGAAAGCATTCTTGAAAATAACGTAACATTTTTAATTGAAATTTTTTACATAAAAGTAGTTTTTGTGAGTAAACTATAAAAAATAGACACTGTTTTAGACTTTACTTAGTAATTTAGTAGATCTGCAATTCTCTGCTACATACTTTAGTCTGATGGTTTATGCGGCGCACGCGATTTAAACTCTCAGTTTACTAGTTTTTTTAGAACGTTTTTTAGAACCTCTCCAACACAATTTACATATAACCGCAACTAACCTAAACCTTTCAGAAGAATTACACTACCTTTTAGTAAAAACCGTACAACAATCCGTTCAGCAGATTTTAAGAATATCGATTACATACAGACAGACAGCTTTTGGAAACTTTGTTTTATAATAAGATAATAACATAGAAACGAAAATACGAAATTTTCAATACAAAACTGAAGTAAATATAGTCCATCATAATCTGTAGAAGTCGTGATTAAAGCGCGAAAACACTTCAACCGATAAATTCGCTGCGGTTTTGGGTAGCAAAATTTCTGTGCGACACCCCTAATGTAGGACGATGACCTCTACGTTAATGTATCTCTGAGCAAAAGCGCTCAAAGGACTCTGAGACTTACGTATTAAAAGTACTTACGTTTACTCGTTACAGTCTTAGGGTGGCTTCGACTTACCTGTAACAAAAAGTATATTAATTTTTTTAACTGGCATAAAACCCAGCTGTGTCGCCGTCATTTCTAAGAATAAGTAGCTTAGTTATAGCTTAGTTTTTTTTAACATTTTCTGTGTATCAATTGCACATTAATTTATAAACTTCGCTTGTGCCTTTATTTGTAAATAAATTCTTTACAAGTAGAGGTGTATTACTAGCAGATCAGAAGCCTATATATTAAATGATTTATAGAAGCAGGCGTTACTTTGCGGAATTCCATATTACATGCAATATAACAGAACTAACTACTTTGCTATAATCCGCACGGGTTAAGTGAATGCATGCAAAGCCAATGTGTATGAAGCAGGCAAAATCTACGTACCTTATACATGCAGGACAAGCCACCACATGCACCCCAAGGCACAATTCACCAGCAACAACGCACACAAAAGCAGCACACACACCCACCACCACAATCTCGACGATCGTTTCGCCCCGAAACCGAAGCATCATCAGGAGGATAGGCTCCACGACAAAAATCGTACTGCGTCGCGCTACCCATACAAGCAGTGTTAAATAGTTCAACTCCCACCAATACCCTCCCCTCCGAACACATTCAGCAAAACGGAATTAGATACATTTACTTGCTCGTTAATTAAGTGACCATTGTTATTTTTTATTATCTCAAGTTGCTCTAACGTATTGAGACGAAGTCCCTTATCACAAGTGTGGAGAATATGAAATGAATGGTCATTAGGCACCCTATGACCGCTTTCCAGCAAATGTTTTGCAAAATTAGAATTTTGTGGTTTATTATTCCTAAAAACATATTCCGGGAACATATGGCTGCGTTTAGGAATAATAAACCACAAAATTCTAATTTTGCGCCTTGGGGTGCATGTGCGTAGATTTTGCCTGCTTCATACACATTGGCTTTGCATGCATTCACCTAACCCGTGCGGATTATAGCAAAGTAGTTAGTTCTGTTATATTGCTTGCCTATATATTTTTAAATATTTTACGAGAGAATTAGCTATCTCTATTTTTGCAATTAACTCAAACATACCATTAGTCAATTACGTATTTTAATTATTATTTCTATATTATTTAAAACCATTTTTAGTATTTTTAATGACTTTTATAATTACTATTACCTAAGAAACGAAGACGTGGTTACTTTAGCATTATTGAAACAATTTTTTTATTTCTTTCATATTATTACCATTAGTTAATGACGTATTTTAATTATTATTTCTATATTATTTAAAACCATTTTAAGTATTTTTAATGACTTTTATAATTGCTATTACCTAACAAACGAAGAAGTGTTTACTTTAGCATTACTGAAACAATTTTTTTGTCTCTTTCATCGTATTACCATTAGATAATGACGTATTTTAATTATTATTTCTATATTATTTAAACCATTTTTAGTATTTTTTAATGACTTTTATAATTACTATTACCTAACAAACGAAGACGTGTTTACTTTAGCATTATTGAAATAATTTTTTTATTTCTTTCATTTTATTACCATTAGTTAATGACGTATTTTAATTATTATTTCTATATTATTTAAAACCATTTTTAGTATTTTTTATGACTTTTATAATTACTATTACCTAACAAACGAAGAGGTGTTTACTCTTACATTACTGAAACAATTTTTTTGTCTTTTTCATCTAATATTTAATTTAAATTGCCTATCCTTCGCAATGTAAGCGTGATTATAATCTGCTAATGAACGGATATCACACTTATGAGATTATGTATTGTGGTGATATAAAGTTTATTAAACTAATCATCGTACAATGACAGTTTGAAAGAGGTTTATTGTAAACAATTGAAATGTTTTCAAATACACGACATCGTTGGTCATTTAAAAGAAGTGTTTCTATTCTTATGATTCGCGTAGTATGTTGATCAGGCTCGTAGAGTCTTGATATCTTTTGTTCATTTTATTGAATGTGCTATTCGATATATTTAATATAAGCGAAGCGACTTTCTGCTTCAGGAGACAAAGTAAGTACATATATAAGTAAAATTAGTAAAGTAAGGGCCTGTTACTATCCCACTGTTGAGTATAGGTCTCCTATCTCCGTTTTTGGAGAGAAAATTGGATCAACTACGCTGAACTACTACGCTGCGCCAATGCGGATTGGTAGGTTACAAATGTCCCTAGAATTCTCTAGAAATATGCAGGTTTCCTCACAATGTTTTCCTTCACCGAAAATCGTGTGATATCAATTAAACGCATAAATTTGTGCCTACTCAGGGTTTGAACCCGTGGCCGCCACGAAAGAGTCTTACGGTGTCATCGGTGGGCTATCACATCATACATTATATATATAAAGAAAAAATATAACATTATTATATAACTAGCTATGCCTCTGTGTGATAATGAGCGTCAAATACGTATATCAGTCAATTTAATTAAACCTGTAATATACTCTTAACCTCTTAAGCTAAACCTTCCTCAAAAATTGTCATCTCTTACTAAAAGCCCTACAGAAATGTGTCCAGTAAATTTGAAAAAATCGATCACATACAAACACACAGCTTTTGGTGACTTACTTTTATAATATGTATATATAAAAAGGATGTCTTTGGAATGACTGCAACTTGAGCCCATTATAGAATAGGCGAGAAGTACCAGATTAAGATAGTCATGGTCATATAATAAGGAGGGATGAAAGTCAAGGGATCAGACGAATGTTAAATATGAATTTGGATGGATATGTGACTAGAGGCCGATATGGTTGGATTGTACGAAGACATGCATATAAAAGGAGTAGCTTTAGAATTGGCGAATGATAGGTGAGAATGGAAGCAAAAAACACGTTCTGTCGACCCTGCTAAGAGTTGGATAAGGGCAGGTGAATGGCGATACGGAAATGATGTCCAAAAGTTAAATAAGTTAAAAACTGCCGTGTTTCATTTTTACAAGTTGTACATTTGTAAAAAAAATTCCGTGTGGTATCCGGCTGAGTAGAATAGACCACCCTCTTTTTCTTACTGAGGTATCGTCATAGGCGACTAAGGTAAGTCAACCCGCAGTGTTGTATCCGGCTGAGTAGAATAGACCACCCTCTTTTTCTTACTGAGGTGTCGTCGTAGGCGACTAAGGTAAGTCAACCCGCCGTGTGGTATCCGGTTGAGTAGAATAGACTAACCTCTTTCTTACCGAGGTAAAATACGAAAAAGTTAAGTTGACGTCAGACAGTCGGCCAGTCGTAAAATATGTAGCCAAATCATGTGGTAACATGTCTGTAACATGTTGTGCCAACCCCACTCAGAGTGGAATAGGGACAGGAGGATGAGGATGTCCATAAATTAAATCACAAAGTGCGTAAAATATGTTTTCATCTTTATAAAGATAGTTTATTATCTTCACTGTTATAATGGTACATGAAATCGCACAAAAGCAAAACACCAGGCGTCCAGACGTTGTTTTAAAATAAACTAGTCGTCGATATCTTGTCGTCTTTCAATATAGTGTAATTGATATTAACGATACACCAAGCGTTTAATAAATTGTTGTTGTCAGTGAAGAGAAATAAGCGAAAAAACCTTTTTAGACAGGAGAGAATTGTAGGACTTATAAATCTACTATGTAAGTTCGGCGAATTCTCCCTACAATTTTTTTCAGTAATATATTTGACCTTTGTCTAGCAGATGATAGTCATTAGTTAAAATATGACAAGCAAATAAGATATAGTCCAACGATTACAGTGTACATAAAGGAATCTAGTTTGTTCAAGAAATAAAAATGTTTATGGTGCTGGATTCAAAATATATATTATACAAATTCGAATTCAAAATATTCTTTATACAAGTAAACTTGTAAACAAGTGCTTTTGAATCATCAACTCTACTGCTGGTTCGGAAAGCTGTTCCTACCGAGAAGAGCTAGCAAGAATCTCGGCGGTTGCTCTTTAAATATAATTCTAACTAGTTACGTTTAGTTACTTATACAAGGCAGATAGGTAGCTGTACCCACGCATTTTTATCACCTATATCCTCAATAGCAGCAGACTCAAAGAACAGGTATTAGCCTCCCTTTAACACTGTTATTAAACTGCTGTAATGGCAAAGATAAAATTGATTGCGAAATATACATTATGGGTATATACCCACACCCACGAAAGGCTTACGTACTTTTGGAAGGTGAAAAGCTATTTCTACTTTGTCTATTATAGACATCTACAAGCTGTGATAGCCTAGCGGTGAGACCGTGCGACTCTCTAGAGGTGACATAGGTTCAAACCCCAGGCTGGCACCACAATGAGTTTTTCTATTAAAACTTATGTGTCTAATTGATAATTTCAATTTATCACACGCTTTTCGGTGAAGAAAAACATCGTGAGGAAACCTATATATCTCTGGAGAATTCTAGGGATATTTGTAACCTACTAATCCGCATTGGAGCAGCGTGGTAGGTCTTAGGTCCGATCCTTCTCTCCAATAACGGAGAGAGGAGGCCTTAGCCCAGCAGTGGGCATAGTAACAGGCCGTTTACTAGACATCGAGAATCTTTTTATAATTATTTATATTAAATTTGTAAATGTATATCAAAATTTATCTCTTCCAGTCATGTGGCAGATCATACTTCCCGTTGTATTAACAACAATAGAGGCCCGATATGAGAACGTGAATGTGAAACAGGATTGGTGGGAGACGGCCGTGTTTTATCAGATCTACCCGAGGTCGTTTATGGATAGCGATGGAGACGGCGTTGGGGACATCAATGGTAATTCAGATAAGATAAGCTCATATTGTTACATGTCAATCGGTCGATTTTATTTGAAATTGATGAACGATAACGCAACTGTAGTATAACCGCCTGAATACTGACCTTGTTATCAAAATGTCCTAGCTGTCATAGTTAAATCGCCCTATCCGAAAAAAGTCTCATGTCCCATGTATAAGCATGTATAAGCATAGGAAATGCGACTTTATCCTTCGGATAGGGCGAAATGTTTAGAGTTGTAACAAATTAATTTATTTCATCTCACATACCGTATACTTTAAATTTTCGCAATTCATACTAGTTATTATATGAACAGAGCTGTGATAGCCTAGCGGTGAGACCGTGCGACTCTTTCGAGGTGGTCACGGTTTCAAACCCCTGGCAGGCAGCAATGAGTTTTTCTATTAAAACTTATGTCAAATTTTCGATGAACGAAAAAATTGTGAGGAAACCCGCATATTTCTAAACAAATCTGGGATGTGTTATGTGTAACCTACCAATCCGCATTGGAGCAGCGTGATAGGTTTGCTCGAATCCTGCTTAACAAGACGTCTTTACATACGTATCTTTTTTTTTATGTAAAAACCATGTATAAATTTTGTGAGATTCTTTAGATACTATCGTTATATGGTAGAAGTGCATATGATTAAATCCATTTAAATATTCTTTAGGTATTACTTCAAGACTAGAATACTTAAAGGATTTAGGGATAGATGCGACATGGTTGTCACCGATTTTCAAGTCACCCATGCACGATTTTGGCTATGATGTTTCTGATTATTACACGATTCAGCCTGAATACGGCACCATTGAGGACTTTGAACAACTCTTGAAAAAGGCTAATGAACTGAGTAAGTATCGTTATAATATTGAGACGTTGACAAAAAATTTTATTCGAATGAAAATGTCTGTGATACCCGTAAAGGCACTGATGAGCCACATTTATTTGTCAATAAAATACAACGAGATATTACAAAAAAATACTCTCCTCTTATCTTGGGAACGTTTGTATTAAATTTATATTTGGAGTTTGCCCGGTCGTTGCTATAGCGATTTGCCCGTCTGATAAATAACCTTTTGATACGGTTAATTTATGTACCCATACAAAAATAAGATAGACAAACGTCAGACACCTTTTTCTATCTTATTTTTGTAATACAAGGATAATAATAATAGAGTGGAGTATCTTTTTTTCATTTGGTGTATTACTGATACATTATTATACATTTGACTGATGCATTTCATTTTAAGTGGCCCGTTGGCGCAGTGGATAGTGACACTGCCTTCAGCTCCGCGGGTCGCGGGTTCGATTCTCGCCGAGGGCCAACATTTCCTATAAACAATTTGATCGTTCTTCTAGCCTGAGTGTATATTTGTATTTAAGTATGTATTATATATGTAGTAGTGTAGTATAAAACTATATATGTTGTATATGTATTTACCAGTTGTCCGTCACCCATAACACAGATATTAAATTATTTACTTCGGGAGTGGAAGACTGTGTGTTAAAGTGTCCCATATATTTATATTCATATTTATTTTGAGTCTGCCCGGTCATTGTCATAGCGATTTGCCCGTCTGATAAATAACCTTTTATACGGTCTAATTATACATTACAACAACTTAAGCGCTTAATCATGCGCGTAGTCTTAAAAATACAATGCGTGTTTTATCGCTGTTCCCAGGAGAAAAACGGTTTTTTATACTATATGTTACCCCGATTTAAAAGCCTCAATTTTGTCAAATTTCATTGATCAGCTGATTATACTTGTAAGCATTAAAGATAGACAGAATATCGCATTCATAATATAAGTAAGAAATAATGTATATGTTACTCATAGGCCTTCCAAGTTGGAACTAAGTTCGAATTTGGTTAACTAACTTAGTTATTGATTTAACTGAGTTTAACTTTTCTATCATCAACTGGGAAAGTTGGGAAAAGTTATCAGGTTACATATTTATAAGAAAAATCAACATAAATTTTGCAAAATGTACTAAAATTAGAATCGTTTGAAATTTCTTAATAAATTTATTTCTCTAACATTTTCATCGACATTTATAGATATAAAAGTTGTACTGGACTTCGTACCAAATCACACTAGTAACGAAAGCGATTGGTTCATCAAGTCGTCTCACAGAGACGAATATTACAGTGATTGGTACATTTGGGAGAGCGGACATCTGGATGCAAAAGGACAGAGGCGACCTCCTAATAATTGGGTAAGATAATAGAGATAACATGAATGTATATAATAAAGAGTCAAGATATGGAAAAATAAACGCAATTAAACCAAATCTTTTATAGAATTAGGTGTTTGCGGAGATCCATTGTACAAAAATGATAATGAATTTAGTATCCTATAATCCGCGCTTAAGTCTTTAGAAAATATCATCATCGTTCTCCTGCCCTTATCCCACTCTAAGTGGTGTCGGCACAACATGTTACAAACATATTGTCACATGAATTGGCTACGTATTTTACGACCGGCCGCCTGCCTGGCGTCAACTTACCTTAGTCGCCTCTTACAACACCTTGGTAAGAAAGGAGGTGGGTCTATTCTATTCTGCCGGACACCACACGGCGTAATATTATAACACAGTGACACAGTAACACTAATTAAACCTGCTTGTTAAACCTAAACAGGTTGTAACACGATCTAAACGCGAGGAAGGGCGTATCCAGAACTCTATACAAAGGGGGGGAGAAAATCCTAGACTATCTATCTATCACGATCCAAATATGTGAATGAAGTTAAGCTTTACCGCAAGACTCCAAGTGATGAAACGATCAAGGTGCATAAGCGTCTAATAATCGTATGGGTCGATCGTCGAGTTTCACAAAAAGGCTCGAGTCATTAGAAAATATATATAATGCTAAATGTGGTAAATATAGAGCGGACTATCCGTTTTAATACCTGATACATGCAAGATTCGTAAAACATATGCACAAACCTCCACTACCGCCTTTGCGATTTTGTCGTGGAGTCTATCTCCTGATGATGCTTCGGTTTCGGTGCGAAACGATTGTTTACTTTGTGATAGTGAACGTGTGCAGGGTGTGTGGGGTTGTGTATTGTGGTGATGTAAAGTATTTTCTGCGAATACAAAGAAAACATACAATTGGAAAAGAGACAATGTCATTATTATACGAATCATTTATTTCTTATCACCCCACTAATATTCTTGTTGGCACGGCAAAGGAAACGGAAATGATGTCTCACACGTAATAGGAAAGCTTAGTAATCTGGAATGTGACCTAGAAACTCGAAGGCGTAAATAGGCAATCGACGGTAGAAAATAACCTGCGACTTAAAATAGCTATAGTTTCCACCTATCCACATATTATTTAGTTGGAGAGCTTTATCTCGGTGGTGAAGTGAAAATTGTGTTCGTTAAATTTTTCATTTGTTATGAATATATTTTCCAAAACTAATAATAAGATTATTTTGTTATAATTCGCGATAAAGGAAAAGAGAAAATATATACCGCTACCAAAATACACAAGCACTACACACGTTCACTATCACAAATTCAATCGCGCAGCGCAGCCCAGCCCAGCTTTGCGATTTTGTCATGAAGTCTATCTCCTGATGATGCTCCGGTTGTGATAGTGAACGTGTGTAGTGTTTGTGTATTGTGGTGGCGGTGGGGGAGGTTTTTGCATGTGTTTTTACGAATACTACATGTATCGGGTATGAAAACGATAGTCCACTCTTACATTTAGCATTATATATATTTTCTATTTATTTATCGCGGATTATAGCAAAGTAATTTTATTATTACTTTTGTATTATGAATCTCTGCAAAGTAATGCCTGCTTTTATAAATTACTATCTTTTACCAGTAAATAATTTTCTTAGTTCGTTCACACTATTTAAGTTACATAATATGCTAGTATTAATTTCAGATAAGCGTCTTTAGAAAAAGTGCATGGCATTACGTTCCAAGTCGTGATCAATACTATTTGCACCAATTCGGGAATGCTCAGCCGGATTTGAATTTTAGAAATCCTGTTGTTGTTGAGGAATTAAAGGTATGGCTTTGACAAATCAAATAGTTTACGTAAATACGTAAGTAAGCAAGTTTACGTTTAGTAAAACTAATTTAATGTAATGTGAAATATTGTTAGTGGCATTTAAATTTATGATTGGCTTTGGTCTGTTGCTGCTGTTTTATTTATAGGAGAAGATATTACTTATGAATTAACACCAGACCGATCGTCAATAATTATGAGTGTGGTATGGCCAAACCGCAAAATCATTTACGTTTTCAGATGATCAAATGTGGTTGGCTTGACATTCGTCATTTATCTCGGCAGTAATTTTAATTATGTTATAAAAGAGGCTGAGTAGAATAGACCACCCTTATTTCTTACCGAGATGTCATAAAAGGCGACTAAGGTAAGTTGACGTCAGCCGTATAGCTGGTCGTAAACCTCTCTCGCTGGACCCCACTTAGAGTGGGATAAAGACAATCATGGTGCTCCAAATAGATACAAAAAAGATGGCTCCTGATGATGAACACCTGATGTGAAATTTTATTTTAATTTAATTTCAAATTAAATAATTTTAAAAACGTTTTTTTTTCGTTTCTTTAACTATTATTATATCCCACTTTTAATTGTGCTTGATTATAATTATCAAATTATTGTATTGTCACCGGTGCTTTATAAGTGTACAAAATTTAAATTAAAACTGTCCATTCAAAGTGGGTTAAAATTGAGTCGGGAACATAAAAACAATGCTTACGTAAATAAATAAAACAAAGGTGAAACTAATATAAAGCATGTAATAATCAAAAATTTCGAATTGCCACAGAACATAATGAAATATTGGCTTGAAAAAGGCGTAGCAGGTATGAGAATCAACGCGGCAAATCATTTATTTGAAACCGACAAAGATGTGTTTGGAGGACGTTATCCTGATGAGCCCATGACTGGAAAACCTGGACTCCGACCTGATGACTACGATTATTTAGATCATGTTTATACAAAAGATCAAGAAGAGACTTACGATCTGATGTCACAATTCCGCGATGTGTTCGATGCTATAACTCTGAGAGATAATCTAACAAGGTGAGAGAGCAAACTTTTAAGTCATACGCAAATCACGTTATTCGGTCCAATAATAGGAAAATTTAACATATCAGTCATTCCTCGTGATCTGAAGAAACAGGGAATGCTGCTCCAGAATATGGAAGCGTAATTTATTTCGGTCTCCGATAGTGATAGGAACGATACTAAGATGAGAAACTTAATGCTGGTAAATGCAGGAAAAGGGATTTCGAAGATGTATAGCTCGTAGAAGTCTAGCATGATAGTCCTCGTAGTAGTAGTAGTATTAAGTATATATTTTTACAAAAAAGTAACGCCTTATCAGCAGTATCTAAAGATTACGCAACCTTATATTACTTTTCCCATGGAACTTATTATGAAAGTTGTTCTCAAATCGTACTTTTATCATTTCTAGTATAGGTTGATTTCATTGATTGTCATTTTTATATCATCACTAGCTGACCCGGCAAACGTAGTTTTGCCATATAAATTATTTCTAGGGAATTTCTAGTATATAATTTAAAAAATTGTCCAAAAATTTTGTATAAAAAATTTAAAGTGTGGACAATGCTTATCACTTAGGGGTATGAAAAATAGATAGTAGCCGATTCTCAGACCTACTGAATATGCATATAAAATTTCATAGAAATAGGTCAAGCCGTTTCGGAAGAGTACGGTAATTAAAATTATGATCCAAGAATTTTATATATTAGATTAACTAAATCGTTAAAATGGTGTAACGAAATAAGCAGAAAAATTGTATAATCCGAATAAGACAATTCATTCTATCTAAACATTGATTGTTTATTTTTTGTATGATATTTTGAAAGTTATCGTGCAATAAGCACAAATGTATAATAGGAGCGTTCTTTAATAAACATAGCACTATGCAGACGTCGTAAAAATTGATTGGTTATAAGATTTTGTTGCTCTCATATTTTAAGCTAACCTTATTGACCATAAGACAAGATAATATTTATCCGATTAGATGTGGTATACAGAAAGATAAAATCTTAATACTGCCATTTTACTGTCTCTGGTTTTAGCATCATAATATCATGAAAAGAAAATTTGTTTTATGTGGTGATTTTTCGATTCGATACGGACTAAATCGTGAACAAATTTATACCAAGTTTGTTGATATTTCTCTTTACTATATTTAGTTTGACTACGGTCTTTGAAAAATATCAGTCTAATATCAATGTATAGGTACTATGAAAACTTAATATGGTGAAGACAAATCGTTCAAGCCCATAGTATTATTTACTGGAATGGAATTCTAATTGTTCAATTAGGACAATGTTTGAGCCGATGGAGTTTGCGACGCGTCCCGAATTTTTATTGTATTAGTTAAAAAATAAGGAACAAGATCTTACAACCACATACCAATGAGAAACTTGGGAAGCAGAAAGAAAGTGTAAAGTATGCTGCAAGATGGAAGTAAAGTTCACTTTTCATTCATTATCCATCAACAAAGCGAGACGCTAATGGGTTTCAGTTAGTAAAAGTTTACCGTACAGTGTGTAGACAGTGTCTGTGATACACAGCTGTGTATCACAGACACTGTCTACACAATACCCGGCCTAAGATATTGAGCAAGCAAAACGGGACTCTCATCAGGCTCATAATCCCATTGATGTTCTATACATCAATGGAAAAGTTTATGTGTACACCCTGGGGCTACTCTTTATAATGACCAGAGCTAGTTACTGGTATACAATTTTTTTTTATCTTTTTCAATTTACATATTTTTTTAACCATTGAGTATGAACTTATGGCATCTTATATCAAACATTTAAAAATCTTTTGCGGTCATTATTGAAATCTTCAATTTATTTTCCTGAAAGCTATTTCGTGATACGTATTTGATATAACAAAAAAAAGAAACTGGCTATTGGGAATAAAAAATTTAACTGCCACTTTTACTACGTTCTACTGATGGAAGCCATTAGAAAATTAATGGCCTACAAGGACTTTAAAACAAACGGTCGTAATGGATATTTTACTTAGGAGATAATAGTAAATTGCTCAGCATATGTTTGATGACGATAGTTAGCAGAATATCATAAGCATATAAATTGGTTCCTTACTGAACGATAGTATAGACGTACTATTCATGCTTACAATAAAATCCCGCAATCCATACTAGACCAGTTTACAGAAAGGTTTAAATGAAATGTAAGAGACGCTCATACGTAAAGCATATTACAAAATTGAAGATTATTTGGATAATAACAATCCCTGGATTTGAAAATCCTTTCAGATTTCATACAAGACTGCGGTTTAATAATGTAAAATTGAAAATGTTTAAAAGATTGACCGCCGAGTTTCTTGCTAGTTCTTCTCTGTATGAGCAACATTCCGAATCAGTTGTAGCTTCATTAATCATATTGATCCTTGACGATTCAGAAGTGCTCGAAAGAGCTTACTTGAATAAAGAATATTTTGATTTGATTTGATTGGATTTAACTTATCGGCATTAACATTTTTAGTAAAACTTCTTCTTTAACTGATGACGTTCACTGCTTGATGTCTGTTCACGGGATCTCCACAAAATACGATCTTGTGGGGATTGGATCCAGAAGCTTCCGCGATCTTTTTGAGGTCGTTAGTCTAATTCGTAGGGACCTACGCTGCGTTTTCCAGTGCGTGATCATCACTCGAGCACCTTGAGACCCAAACGTCCATCGGTTCTCCAGAAATACTCCAAGCACAGCTCGCTCCATCACTCGCTGAATGACTCTAAGCTTTTTTATGATGCCTATTCATAGTCATGCCGATGCATAGTCAGCTACCACTATGTTTGATAACATACATTATGTTATATTTGATCACCCAATGATATTAAAAAATGTATTACTTATAACCTCACTTGAGCTGTATTTAAATGCATTTATAGATATTCATAACTGCCCCTCCTATACCCTCATCTTCAAGTTCGGCCGTCGAATTATAGATTACCACTTATCGATTACCCATTGCACTTTAGCATCGTTAGACGTATTGTAGGAGCAGAAAAAAAACATACTGCATTACGATGTTGCCATGGAGCCTATCGTCCTGATGATGCTTCAGTTTTGGGGAAAACGATTGTCGAGATTTTGGTGGTGTTTGTGTGTATTGCTTGTGTCCATTGTTGCTGGTGTAGGCGTCTTGGGATGCATGTGGTAACTTGTCCTGCACGTGTAAGATTGGTGAATTTTGCCTGCTACATACACATTAGCTTTGCGTGCATTCGTTTAACCTGCGCGGATTATAGCAAAGTAGTTCTGTTATAGTTTCTGTAATATGGAATTCCGCAAAGTAACGCCTGCTTCTATAAATCAAACATACTTTACTAAAAGCGCGTATTCCGAGCTTCCAGCGAATTAGATAATAAGATAGACTTACAGAGAATATAATGTAAATAGCTAAGTAGGATAAACAAAACCTTAAGAGTTGCTAAACTAGGTGTAAGGAAAAAACATACTTTACTGTACTTTTTATAAATACATATAAGTAAAACGATGGGAAAAAAACGTCTGTCACTTACTAGGTATTATTTTGTCGATATTATCTTGTGTGAAGTGATCATTTGGATTTAGGAAAAATATGATAACACTATCTGGAGATAATGACATTCATAATAAATGTTATTTGAATCGATTCAGTCTCGGCTCTTTTAATTAATGTCCTATTAATTAGTAGTTAATATAAATAAATTTTAATTGTTATAAATTTTAAATCAATGTTGCTCATGTTTAAATAAAATTACGTTAAAAAATGGACCTAATGTCTGTGCACCAAAAGCTATAAAAATAATGCTTCTATCATATAGCTCCTCTTGACATGTTCAGCCACGTAAGGGTTTTTTCCTGTATAAAAAAAAACAAGAGTATCCCGGTTTCTAAGATGTTGGACTCGACTCGACTCGTATCGGTCCGTCGGCGCAGTTGGCAGTGATTGGCCTTCAGATTCGTGGGACACGGGTTCGATTCCCACGGGAATTTAGGTGTATATATGTATTTAAGTGTGTATTTAAAATTATATATAAATGTACTCATTAGTTGTCCGTCGCCCATAACACAAGTATTAAATTACTTTGGGGACGAATGTGTAATTGTTCCATATATTTATTATTATTACTCGTAACATAAATAATAAAGGCGCCACAACCATTTCTATTACGACAGATTATTAACCATCATTATACTATTAACAATCTAATAATATTATTCAACGAAAACGTGACTCTTTCGAGGGGGGTCATGAGTTCAAACCCCGGGTAGACACAAATGAGTTTTTAGTTAAGAACTTATGTTTTTAATTGTTAATTCGTGCTTATCGGAAAACATCGTGAGAAAATCTACATATCTTCTAGATAATTCTACCAATCCGCATTGGAGCAGCGTGTTGTCTTAGGTCCAGTTTCTCTCCTAAAATGGAAAGAGGAGGCCTATTCCCAGCAGTGGGATAGTAAGGGGCCGTTACAGCCCCGGGAACTAAAATGTTTTTTTTATTACAGGATAATGATGACAGAAGCCTCAACGGGTATCAAAAATGCAGTTAAATATTATGGTGAAGGTATACACTCAGGGGCGCATATACCGTTCAATTTTGCACTGATAGAAGATTTAAATAAGGATTCGGATGCCAGGGACATCAAATATGCGGTCGATCGATGGTTGACCTATAAACCGCTCCGAAAGCCGGCGAATTGGGTGGTAATGTAATTAATAAATGCAGGGAATATGTGCCGATAGTAAATCAACGCGCGATATTTGTCTATCAACAACATATGCAATAGTATAATGGATCAAGATGAAAAAAAACCATTTAACAAAATTTCACATCCTTACTGTTAACCTTCGAGGAGTTTCCTCATTTGGGGTCAATTCTGGCATCAGCAGATCTACCATGAACTCTTTTTGCGACTCAATTGAAGACGTAAACTAAATTGCTTTGCTTTTTCAAACCATGAGGTCTTAAAGACGCACACTTTAAGTCGTTGCCGAATGAGCGTTCGGAATGCGTGCTAAAAACATGTGATTAAAAGAGACAGAGTTATCTGTAGTTCATATAACGTTATCCTTTTCGAACATTATGACCCCAATGCAATCCACATTTCATGGTACGAAAAGAAAGCGGTTCGGTTTAGGTACCGACTTTGAATTGAATCTTTATCTAGACCTACATGGTAGGCTTACAGGTCATGGTTATCACAAACATGCATTGTCACCGTAACTGGACCAGTATGTAAAATTTAAGCTCAATCGGACACCGGGAATTGGGTCAAACTTAATTTGCAAGATTCCACCTTCACATACACGGCAAGTTTTGTAAAAACAAGCATGCTCAAAAGCCTTTTTCTCCTCTTTTCTATTTAAATAGAAATTAGCTTAGACTACTCTTCTCCAATGAGGATTGGAACGTTACATATATTCCAGGAATTGTGATTGTAATAAATTACAAAATTAATAATAAAATTATTTTGCTATAATCCGCTATACAGTAAATAGGAAATATATATAGTGCTAAATGTATAGTGGACTATCCGTTTTTTCATACATTCATGTTTTAATTAATCCTGCATGTAGCGGCATGCAGGATTAATTAAAACAAACCTTCACCACTGCCACCACAATACACAAGCACTACACACGTTCACTATTACAAACTCAACAATCGTTTCGCCCCGCATTTTGTATTATGGATCTCCGCAAAATAACGCCTAATTCTATAAATTGTAATAAATTATGTCTATTTAAATTCAAATATGAATTTACAACTTTTAATATCTCCTAAGCAATAAACATTACCGTGGTTTTTTGAATATCAATTTTTCATAACTTCTTTCTGCTCGGTCAAGATAGATGAAATGTCGTAAAATCTATGGCTATGCCATCTTAACTAATCTGGCGATCCGGTAAGATGATTTGCCGAACTTTAAAAAAATTTCTAACGTGGATATTGTCACTAAGCTATGATAGCTCATCAGTGAGGTCGTACGCTTTCAAAAGGCTCAAAGCCCGGACGCCAATAAGTTTGTTTAAACTTATGTATTTAATAATTAACAGCAATTTATAACACGCTTTTCGGTGAAGGAAAACGTTGTGAGGAAACCTGCATATCTTGTAGTGTGGTCTTAGCTTCAACCTTTTTCTCCAAAAATGGATAGAGGACTGGGCATACGCTATGCCCAGTAGTGGGATAATAACACGCCGATAAGCAATATAACAGAACTAACTACTTTGCTACAATCCGCACGGGTTAAGCGAATGCATGCAAAGCCAATGTGTATGAAGCAGGCAAAATCTACGCACCTTATACATGCAGGACAAGCCACCACATGCACCCCAAGGCGCATCCACCAGCAACAACGCACACAAAAGTAGCACACACACCCACAACCTCGACGATCGTTTCGCCCCGAAACCGAAGCATCATCAGGAGGATAGGCTCCACTACAAAAATCGTAATGTCGTTTGCATGCATTCGCTTAACCCGTGCGGATTGTAGCAAAGTAGTTAGTTCTTTTATATTACTTGTAATATGGAATTCCGCAAAGTAACGCCTGCTTCTATAAAACACGCCAATACTTTTACTTTGTGTATCTGTAATAGCCCAGCGGTGAAACCGTGCGACTCTTTCGAGGGGAACACGAGTTCAAACCCGGGCAAGCACCAATGAGTTTTTATATTTATACTCATGTGTCTAATTGATAATTGCAATTAATCGCACGTTTTTCGGTGAAAGAAAACATCGTGAGGAAACCTGCAACCCACTGTGTAACCCACCAATCCGCATTGGAGCAGCGTGGTAGGTCTTAGCTTCAACCCTTCTCTTCAGAAACGGAGAAAGGAGGCCGATTCCCAGTGGGATTGTAACAGGTTGCTACTACTACTACTTTTACTTTACTATATTGTCACTTAACACCAAGTAGGAAGTAGTTAACCACAAAAATAAGTATGATGAACTGTCTTCTTTTTCAACCGATAGACGTTACCCTCTTGACATTATTCTCTTTAAGGTTTCTCCAAACCACATGATCCTATTCCCCTTGGATCCAGCGGCTTCCCGCGATCTTTTTGGGGTCGTCAGAACACCTCGTTGGTTTACTAACGCTGTGTTTTCCGGTTCGGGGTCACCATTTCATCACCTCAGGACCTCATCGCCTATCGGCTATATGAAGCTACATGTTGTCTTAACATTTATAAACATGTCAAAAATTATTTTTCAGACTGGAACCCATGACAGAAGTAGGGTAGCGTCGCGGTTCAGATCTGAATTAGTAGACGCATTTAATATGCTCGTTATGTTACTACCTGGGATAGCTTTCACTTATATGGTATGTAGGAGAAATTTTATTTAATTCAAAGTTTAAAAAAGTTAATTAGCCTATCACAGTCAGTTGAGAAACCCTGCGAATGTTGGGACACCCGTGCTAGAGCTAGCAACTCGATAATTCACTTTATAATTGGACAGGTCTTTTATGGCAGTGAATTATTTTAAAAATATTTTATAATCTGTTAAATTATTAAATAATATATTATTATCTATAATATATTCGTAGATCATGTTTTCTTTTTAAACTTATTCCAATATATTGCGGAATTGATTTTTAGCGATATAGTGATCTATAGAGTAATAATTCTAATACAATTCTAAATTATCTTTTTTGTATTTAATAAATAGTTGTTTATGAACCTATTTTACCATAATTAAATAATAAATTAATTTATAAGTATTCACAGGCTGTCCATGCCCAAAGCAAGTAACTTAATATTTGTTTTATGGGTGACAGACAACCGGTAAATTTATAAAATTATTAGAGTCATCAAATTAATTTATCTATGATGAAATGTTTTAATTATTTAGTAAATAAATAATGCCACGGTCATTTGAAACACTGCCAAATTATTTTTCGAACAGAATAACGAAATAATTTAATAAAGGTCATTCTAAAGGCATAAGTTATGTTTTAGTTTTATTCAACGTTTTATGAGTAGATTTAGTTAATAAACAATATCGTATCCTGTCCTTATCCCACTCTAAGTGAGGTCAGCACAACATGCAGGAATCGTATTTTACCACCCGCTGCCTGCCTGACATTAACGTCCCCTAGTCGCCTCTAAGAACCTTAGTAAGAAATGAGGGTTGTCTATTCTACTCAGCTGGATACTGCTCGGCGGGTCAACTTACCTTAATCACCTCTCGCTACACCTCGGTAAAAAATGAGAGTGGTCTATTCTGCTCCACTTGATACGAGGTAATAAACAATACAATAAAGATTTTTTTGATTTTTGCCGTGTGGTATTCGGCTGCATAGAATAGACCACCCTCATTTCTTACTGAGGTGTCGTAAAAGGCGACTAAGGTAAGTTGACGTCAGGCAGGCGGCCGGTCGTAAAATACGTAGCCAAATCATGTGATAACATGTTTGCAACATTTTGTGCCGACCCCACTTAGTGTGGGATAAGGGCAGGAGAATGATGAAAGATTATTTTGATTTGATTTGATCCTGCACATTTTTCGTATCAAAACTATGCCCAATGACATACTCCTTTGCGTAATTTTTTTAAAGAGGTATGCATAGTTTTTTCTTCACGTATTATACGGATAATGTAAGATGTGTGTTCCTTTGAGAATATCGTTCGTAATTACAATAGTTGTAACAAAAGTGAGTCCATATGTTTCGTTCATTCAAATTGCGTCAACTCATTTCCATTATAAAGGGTGAAGAGATAGGTATGGTAAATGGATTCGTGCCGTGGACCGAGACGAAGGACCCGCTCGCCTGTAACACGGATGACCCGGTCAATTTTATTGAGGTGTCACGTGATCCGGTCCGTACCCCATTCCAATGGAGTAATGGGAAGAACGCAGGTAAATCTTCTATTTATACTTATAATAAAACAAAGTCCCAAAAAGCTGTCTGTCTGTATGAAATTGATTTCTCAAAACGGAACGGATTTTTGTACGGTTTTCACTTAAAGATAGTGCAATACTTCTGAATCGTTTAGGTAAATAGTACATATCGGTATTATGTAAATTGTATTGAAGAGATCGAACAGTTGTTAAAAGACATGCTTGCTGGGAGCTTTAGTCGCGTGCGCTGCGTAAACCAACAGAGATACGCTAAAGTAATGTCTTGGAGAATTGTAGATCTATAAAAATTCTACAAAAAAGTCCACGATAGCATGTCTCTATCTCTTAAGGCTAACTCACAATAAGTACTTTATGTCAAAAATTTCGAAAATTCGGGAAAAGTTTCGTAAATCACTGAATTCCACGCGGGCGAAGCCGTTGTTGGCACAGCTAGTATAATAATACATAATAGATATAGAATATCATAATTTAATATATCCAAACTTATAAGAGAACCAGCTGTGATAGCCCAGCGGTGAGACCGTGCAATTCTGTAGAGACGATCATTGAAACCTCAGGCAGGCATCAATGAGTTTTTCTATTAAAACCTAATGTGTCTAATTGATAGTTGCAATTTGTCACACGCTTTTCGGTGAAGGAAAACATCGTAAGGAAACCTGCATATCTCTAAAGAATTCTAGGGATATGTGTAACCTACCAATCTGCATTGGCACAGCAACGCCAGGAAGTAAGAGCAATATCATATTGATACCATCGACCAACGAAGATCCATAACGTGTTGACATCCTACTTTGATCGTGGCTGTCAACCTTAAATATATGAAAATATGTATTTATTACAGTATTAAAATTTATAATATGTGTAACTGATAATTGTTATTTATCACACGCTTTTCGGTGAAGGAAAACATCGTGAGGAAACGTGCATATCTCTAAAGAATTCTAGGGATATGTGTAACCTACCAATCTGCATTAGATTAGCGTGGTAAATAGCCCCAACCCTTCTCTCCTACAAAACGAAGAGAGGAGGCCTATGCCCAACAGTGGAAAGTAACAGGCCATTACATATTGAAGTTCGTAAAAAATAGCTGAAAATGTATATGAAATATTATGATGTAAAAGCAAAATGTCAGAAATGATTCATTTGATTGTTTTTTTTACTTTATACCTTTAAGGTTACAAAATCATAACAATCTAAGACTATGTCAGTTACAGAATACGATGTTTAACAATGGTGGATATGTATGAAAAATTATCTATATAATTTATAGTAGTTTGTTCTGATGGGTTCTAATCTAAACTTATCTAGAATCGCGGACGCCTGTCGGTACAGGGCGGATGGTCAATTCTGGACTATTCCACCCATTTCCCCTCATGTTAGGACAAGGGTCTCACTGTTATCCCGACAGTGTCACCTGCTCTAACCTACCTGTTGCTCTTACAAACCTTATTAAACTAACCTAACAAATATCCCCTTCAGGGATATTTGTTAGGTCTTCTTCCTCAAGTCATCCTTACCTAGTATATCCCATCGTACCAGCGAGTACATGGGGCACTCAGCGTTCTGATGGGTTTAGTAGTAGAAAGAAAATATCGTGATGAAAAATGTATGCGCTTTGAAAATTTCATACATATGTGTATTCACTTAATAAGTACTGAATTATAATTATAATACTGAATTATAACATAAGTCTTTTATAACATTCTTTTCATCAAGAGGAAACCTTGTCCCAGCAGTGGGATGCCGCCCACGCTTCTACAAAACAGAGAAGCAGTAACATACAAGTTTGTTCACGACGTTTTTCTAAAATGAAATAGCGTGTGATGAATTGCAAAAATCAATCAAGCAAAAAGTTGTTGCAGAAAACATATACGTGCCATATAAACTTTATAATTGGAAAATATCTAATATTACCCGGCAATCCAATTTCTTTGCGAATGACGTGAAAGCGTACAAGCAAGAAGAGAATCTTTACGTCATATTTATTTCTAGGAAAATTTAATATGTCAAACCGCTACCGGAGTGAAACTCCCTAGAAAATTTTAATATTAGTAGTAGCAATAAATATGTACCTTCCTTTATAAAATATGATATCAACCTTTGATACAACAATTTAGCCTTAAGAAAATTTTATCATTGCCAAATATATCAGTTTTTAGTTTATTAGAATTGGACTGGACATTTAAATCTTAAATATAGGTATTGCTTATAGATATTTAGACGATATTGCAGAGAAGTAGTATCCCAACTCTTTTCTTTTTCGGAGAAAAAAATGGACCTAACCTTCAGCTCTGAAGCGGATTAGAAGTTTAGTAGAATAGACCACTCTAATTTCTTACTGAGGCGTCGTAAAAGGCGATTAGTCGCCTTTAAGTAAGTTAGTAGTAAGTAAGCTAAGGTAAGTTGACCCACTGGGTGGATCCGGATACAAAAGACCACCCTCTCTTATAGAGGAGGTCGTAAAATACGACTGACAAAAGTAATAATAAAATTATTTTGCTATAATCCGCGATACAATCGCGTATGTAAATGTATCGCGTATGTAAAAGTAACGCCTAATTCTGTAAATTAAATACGACTGAGGTAAGAAGACGACAGGCAGGCAGCCGGTCGTAAAATACGTAGCTGAATGATGTGACAACATATTTGTTACATGTGCCGACCCTATTTAGAGTGGAATAATGACAGAAGGATGATGATGTTGTTGGCATGATGGCGATTCTCTATGGTATCATGAGTACATAATGCAATTTTTGTTACCATTTTAATTGAAAATTCTCAGGGTTCTCTGAAGCAGACAAGACCTGGCTTCCAGTAGCGGATGGCTTCGAGCATATAAACGTGGCTAATCAGCGTTCAGCTGTACGCTCACATTATCAAGTGTACCGTACTCTCGTTGGCCTTCGGATGCGTCCAGCGTTCAGACTCGGTCGGTACGAATCTCTGGCATTAAACAGTGACGTATTCGCATTCAAAAGGTAACGTTAAATTCAATTATAACCTTTCATACATTCATATCTCTTAGGATATTTCTTCGTGATACCTCGGTCAATAGTCCATTGTATATCACGGTATGATATATTTGTGCTTGTTATATTGTTTAGTGCTTGTGCTGTTAGTATATGCTTATTTTTGTTATAAGAAAACAATTTTTGATAGAAATTTAGACAATTTATAGAATTAAGCGTTACTTTGCGAGATCCATAATACAAAAGTAATAATAAAATGAGTTTGCTGTAATCCGCGATACAGTAAATAGACAAAATATATAGTGTTAAATGTATAGTGGACGATCCATATTTTCATACCCGATACGTGCGATTCGTAAAAACACATGCACAAACCTCCACCACTTCCATCACAATACACAAACGCTAAACACGTTCACTATCACAAAATTAACAATCGTTTCGCCCCGCAACCGAAGCATCATCAGGAGATAGACTCCTGCATCGAAAAGCGATTTTGTCGTGTTTTTACGAATCCTGCACGTATCGGGTATGAAAATACGGATAGTCCACTAATACATTCAACACTATATATATTTTGTATTTACTGTATCGCGGATTATTGCAAAATAATTTTATTATTACTTTTGTAGAAATTTAGACCGTCCAAATTTCTAATAATCCGTCCGTAATAAACAAGCGCAGGTTGGATGCCATACTTCGTATTTGGCTACCCTTGATGTAAGTTTTGGAAAGGAAACTTTTATATTTGAAGCAGTAAATCTTATAGACAAATTATCAAGACTATAGTGATAGTAAATTAGCAAAATATGAGCATTTTTTACTTTCGCGCATTAAACAGCTTACAAATTAATAAGGGAATATAGAAATTACGTACAAATTCATTGACTGAAAGTCATTATTAGACGATGGTAAAAGGCTTGAAATATGCGTAGTTAAAAATTAAAAAAAAATCTAAGTAGCGACTATCAACAACCAATTTCGTCAAAAGAAATTGTTTTTGATGTAATTTGGATGTCTTGAGTGGATTTATAATAATTTGTCACTTTATATTATTCTGACATTGTATTTTACTCTTTTTTCAAAGTGTTTAACTTATTATATCCTTGCCTGTTAAGTAGTATAGGGCAAATTGGGATTTTTTATCATATACTAGCTGTCCTTTCTGCTTCGCCCGCATGGATAAAATTTTTCAAGAATTAATATTTTAAATATAAAAGTAGTTATTATGAGTTAATCATAAGAGACAGAGATATGCTATCCTGGACTTATTTGTAATATTTTTATAATTAATTTCTCCTTACTGATCTTCGAATAGAATACTACGATGATAATTTTATTGTGTGTGATATGATTTCAGATGGTATAATGATGACGCTTACGTAGTAGTGATGAACGTAGGCAGAACCTATCAGGTAGTCAACCTCACCGCTTTCGATCTCATATTTGGGCAGTTAGAGATCGAAGTGAGCAGTGTGTTGTCATCAAGGACATACAGGTATATTGAGAAAATCGACTTGTTTTGAATATTAAGTGAATTCCGTTTATTTTCTTACATATTGCCCGACTGTCATGCTCACAACGTAAAGTGAAGCGTTAAATTAGTTCATGTCTGAGAAATACAATATGACGCACATTGTATTTTAAAACTATTTTATCAGCTAATATTTGTATTTTTTTTAAACTAATAATATGCTGTTAGGCATGTTGGTTTCAAAAGTGTCAGTGAACTGTTCAGGAGCGCGAAGAAGCATCGTTGGTCTGTTTAGATTAGAGTCCAAAAGCTCGGAGCGGAGTACGTCACCCTGAAGGTAGAACCTTGAGATCGGACAACGACTTCTATATTAAAGAACTACTGTTACGAGTGTTATTAGTCATTACATCGTCAGGAGTTTAAAGGAAAACCACATTTAGCTGGCTTCAAGAAACTGGGTCTCTCTCTAAGTCGGCAAAGACGTGTGTATAATTAAAGAGAAATACTCCTGATTCGGATAATTTATAGAATTAGGCGTTACTTTGCGGAGATCCATAATACAAAAGTAATAATAAAATTATTTTGCTATAATCCGTTATAGATGTATATCGTATATCTATATCTATCTATATCGTATATCTATCTATATATGTAAAGCGGATTATAGCAAAATAATTTGATTATTACTTTTGTACTCTTGATTTGGCTTAAATTTTTGTAAGAGAATGCTAATGCGACAATCTGTTAACAAGCCCTATTGACAAAAAATTAAAAAAAATAAGATATTTTCCTTTCAGTGACAACGTGCAAGCAAATTATTTAGATTTGGGTGTAGATGAAGCATTAGTTCTAAGAATGCAAGTGTAGATATCCTATATCAATCAATATTTTAATAAAAAATTCAATGAAATTTATTGTTTTATTTATTTAGGGTGTGTTAGTGAAACAAATTTAATTAAATTACATTACATGTATATCACAAGTAAGCCGTCGTGTGGTATCCGGTTGAGTAGAATAGACCACCCCCATTTCTTACCGAGGTGTCGTAAAAGGCGACTAAGATAAGTTGACGTCAGGCAGGCGGTCGGTCGTAAAATACGTAGCCAAAAAAGTGAAATAAGAGCAGGAGAATGATGATAATGTATTTCACAAATAAGGGTGTATTCACAAACGAACGCTTGGCAAATTTGCAGAATCGCAAATAGATACATTCATAAAACTTACTTTACGCAGTATTACGTTGCGCAAAATTCTTTTAAACCCATTTCTACACGCTATCCAAAACTAAATTTCAAACATCTTGTTTGATTGTTTCATAGTTTTTCAGTTTTTCAGTTAAAGTGATTGCTTTTATATATGTGCCCATAACTATGAAAGTGGAAATATGAAAGTCATACATATATTTCTTGTTTCGAGATATTTGATGTATCGCGTTTGAATAAATTAAAAAATATTTTTACATTACGCGACATTTCAATTTACAATTTTATTAGTGTTGATTAATGGAAATTTAATCAACATCAAATAACAGAGGGCGCTGTGATGCCAACGTGAACAACGGCTAAAACCTATATTATCGTTAAATAAATTGTATTCGTTAAAACACCGTATAAAGTTATATTAGGAACAAAGTTTATACAACAAATATTCATCTACAATAAAAGTTCCGAAAGTTTAAAGAGACAAAAGTGTTTAAAACGACAAATAAAATTATAAGCTATGAGTTCAAACAAGTGTCAGAAAATTGATAGTGAATACGCAAATTAAGTGTAAAAGCGAAGAATAGCTAATTTTCAACAATCAAAGGGAATCAAAAACATAAAAAAGGTACGATTGGCACAAAATGATATAATTAAAACCTATATAAATAAAAGTTAAAAACTATTCCTTAATAATTATAATACTCAACCGTTGACACAAAAACAGAGCCATCTATCGTTAAATGGAAAGTACCCCGAACAAATAAATAGTACTTCTACTTGCCACTAGAGAGCTCTAGTAGTACAAATATTTCTAGAAAATTATATATAATCAAATATGGATACACTAAAGGAAATGTTACAAAAAATACAAATAGATATTGATGAACAAAAAAAAGAAATGAAGAGATTATGTGACGAAACTGCAGAACGAGTTAACCAGAACACCAACGAAATTTTTTGTCAAATTGTATTACAGCATGATTTAATGAACGAAAAATTAGAATATCAAAACAGAAAGCTCGAATACCTAGACAAAGAAATGAGAAAGAGAAATATCATAATTTTCGGAGTAGACGAGGATGAGAAAAACTATTTTGACTTAGAAAATATAATACAAAAAGTGATACAAAAAACACTAGAAATACCACTACAATCAACGGAGTTAGAATGCGTACAACGATTAGGAAGGAAATTAGAAGGAAAAATAAGACCTGTAAAAGTAACCTTAACGACTTTGGGTAAAAAAATTGCAATTTTGAAGAATAAAGAAAAATTTCGTGGTTCAGCATGGTATATTAAACAAGACTACTCACGACAAGAGCAACAAAAAAGAGCTGAAATCAATACACAATCTAAATTTCAGAATAAAACAGAGTCACAAAACAAACAATGGAAACAAAATAAGACAAATAATTCAGAACAATCTACAACTAAGATTCACAATGAGGGAAAAGAAACTGTTGGCAGAAAGAAAAGGGACAGAACTGTTTCACCACCTCATGGAAACTACTTTAACAAGGAAAAATCACAGTACCCTAAAAAGAATAAACCATCATCTCTTCTATCTTATATTAACCATGAAGTATTAGCAACAAAACAAATAGAGCGAGGCTCACAAAAGCAATTTACTCTTAATCAACAAGAAGAATGACAAACATGCAAAACCCCTCTCACTCTCCCAATACGACCGGTCATCGTGGGAGAAAATGACCACTACCCTCCAAGTAACTCAAGAATTGATCCTTCACTACAAACTTTCCATATTGCAACATTTAATGTGAGATCACTGTCATCTGATACGAGGCGCTTAGAACTTGAAAATGCTTTGGAAAATATCCATTATGACATCATAGGGCTAGCTGAAGTAAGAAGGAAAGGTTATGGAATTGAGGAACATAGAAATTATATATTCTGCTACAGCGGAACAACTAAAAGCTTGTATGGAGTGGGTTTCTTCATAAAAAGGAACTTGAAAAACAAAATAGTGCTTTTTGATGGTATTTCTGACAGAATATGTTTACTTAAAATAGAGATCAATAATGTTCAAATAACAATCATACAAGTATATGCGCCGACAGAAGAAACCATAGAGTCAGAGGTTAAAGATTTTTATGACTCATTACAGGCAGCCGTTAACCAAGCGGAGAAAGAAATTATTGTTATGGGGGATTTTAACTCCAAAATTGGAATACCTACAAAAAATGAGTCTGTTGTCCTCGGAAATTATGGGTCAGGAAAGAGAAACGAAAGAGGTGAAAAACTTCTTCAATTTGCCTTTGAAAATAACCTCCAAATTATGAATACATTTTTCAAGAAAAAAGTTAGAAATAGGTGGACGTGGCTATCACCTGACCACAAAACAAGAAATGAAATTGACTATATTCTAGCAAACTGTCCTAAAAGATTTCTTGATGTAACAGTTTTAAGTAAAGTTTTGTTTTCAACAGACCACAGAATGGTGCGAGCAAAAGTGGTATTTACAAAGTTAAAAAAGAGCAGAAATATATTCAATAATAACAAAAGCCAATTAAGTACAAAGCAAGAGGTAGATTTATTTTTGAAATCAATAGAAAGCCAAATACCAAGACTGAACTTCGAAAACTCAAACCAGACACAACAAACCTATGACATGATAGAGAAACTAATCAGAAATAGCTTGCAATCAGTGACTCGGGACTCTACCACACCCTTTAAAACTAAAATTCTATCAGAAAAAACTAAACTTCTGCTTACACAAAGACATGAACTACAATTGAAGAAAAATAAAACATTACAGGAGAAGATGCAACTTTCAAAATTTTATAAAATGTCCAGTAAAAGCTTAAGACAAGACTATCAAACTCACAAATATCAAGTTATAGAAAACTATATAAAAGACAAAAACAGTATAAAACGAGCATATAAAGAACTGACAACACATAGAAATTGGATTCCAAGTCTCGACAATACATCATCAAGAGCAAATATTTTAAAAAAAGCTACAGAATACTATACAAAACTATATAATAAGTCAAAAACCATTGATGATGATTTCTTACAGGAAGATGAAGGTTCAGACAGTTTTATCAAAGATTTCGATGAAGCAGAAATTTTAGAAGAAATTCACAGATTAAAGTCTGAAAAAAGCCCTGGACCAGATGGTATTACAAATGAAGCTTTAAAAATTGCAGGGGTGTTTCTAGCATCACCACTCACATATTTATTCAATCAAATTAAGATAACTAAAATCGTTCCCAAGCAGTGGACAAAGTCACATATAATACTGCTCTATAAAAAAGGTAACCCCACTGATATTGAAAACTATCGCCCAATTAGTCTTTTGACAAGCTTATATAAACTGTTCTCATCATGTATACTAAGAAGGATCACTAAGCAATTGGATGAACACCAGCCATTTGAACAAGCAGGTTTTAGAAAAAGGTACTCAACGATAGACCATATTCAAGTTGTTGAACAAATCATTGAAAAATATAGGGAGTTTAGAAAACCGCTTTACTTGGCCTTTATCGATTACAAAAAAGCCTTTGACAAAATTTCTCATAATGCGATATGGAAAGCCTTGGCTGCATGTAATATTGATCCCACATACATTAAAATACTAAAAAATATATATGACAGAAGTACGAGCAAAATAAGATTAGAAACTCTAGGTCCTGAAATAAATATTAAAAGGGGAGTAAAACAAGGTGATCCAATTTCCCCAAAAATTTTTACAGCTGTACTAGAAATGGTTTTTAGAGATCTGAACTGGGAAAATAAAGGAATAAAAATTAATAAAAAGTTTTTAAACCACTTACGCTTTGCCGATGACATAGTGTTATTTGCGAAATCAGCTAGAGAACTTGAAGTTATGATACACTCCTTAAATTTATGTAGTGAACGAGTGGGATTAGAAATTAATTTACAAAAAACAAAACTAATGACAAATAGTCATGAAACATCAATATTTATCGGCCAGACAATCATAGAATATGTGAACTCGTACATCTATTTAGGAAAACAAGTATCTTTCAATGTCAGTAATCATATAGATGAAATCAATAGACGTGTTAACTTAACTTGGAAAAAATTTTGGGCCCTAAAAGAAGTTTTTAAAAGTAACTTACAAATTTTATATAAAAAGAAAGTTATGGACACCTGTTTGATGCCGTGCATCACTTATGGGTCACAAACATGGACTCAGTCTAAGAAGTTAAAAGAAAAGATCCGTATATGTCAGGCAGGAATGGAGCGATCTATGCTCAATGTAAAGAGAATGCAGAGAGTAAAAAATACCTGTATAAGAAAAAAAACAAAGGCGAAAGACTTCTTACAACATGCAAGTGAAATGAAATGGCGTTGGGCAGGACACCTGGCTAGAGGGGAAGAGGAAAGATGGACACGTGTGACTACTGCATGGGCAGGACCCGGAGGAACGCGCGCTCGCGGTAGGCCGGCACTGCGATGGGCAGATGACATTAAAAAGGTGGCCGGTCACCAATGGATGACAACAGCAATGGATCGGGACAGTTGGAAGAGCTTGGAGGAGGCCTTTACCCTAAGAGGGGTTCTTACGAACTAAAAAGAAGAAATCGAACAATGAAATTTGACTAATTTATTATTAACATTTTTCTTATAATTATTTAACAGTTGACTTTATTTCTTTATTTTAATAATTAGGACATTTGACAATAATTCTTTGTATATCATTTTTTTGGTGAGAAATAAAAAGGCTTTTTATTTTTTATTTATTATTTAATGGAAATTTATTATAGATATGAAATTTTGTGTGAATTTGATATCAAAATGTTGTTTTTAAAGCTTGAATTTACTTAGACCGTTTTCTAAATAAACACTAAATCAATTCCGTATAACGTTGTAATTACAACTACTATCTAAAAGTTCATTTTTGACGATATCGTAAAATTACATTGAATAAACAAAGTTCAAAAAGTGATAAAATCATTTTTTTTTAATTTTGACTTCGACCACTTTCATAATTATGGGCACATATAAATTTTCATTTTACGCTGACTTCGCCTATCATAAAATATAATGAAATCTTTGTTACTCTCCAGCCCTTCGTCTCTATAGCAAAAATGACAGCGATTTCCTGTTTCAATTTAAAGATTATATAATATAGATATAATATACTAAAATATAACACTTCGTTGATGTAAAAATTAATATGCATACATTATTAAAATAGCTGACCATTGGCTTCTTTGAAAGTTATGTTATTGCATAAAGTTAGAACACATAATAATGTTAGCATACTAACTTTGTGAACTTCGTACGAGAATAATATTTGTTTTAGTTTCATGACTATGTTCTGAGCTCGATTATTACTTTGGAGGATCATATCGCGTTATATTTAGATTTTTAAATATTGAAGTGAAAATACCTTTATCGGTTTTAAACTTTCCCGATTCGTGCTTATTCTTTTTCAATCGGACTTTCTTTCTCAACAGCTGGATTTACACGATTCAAGATCTTGTGATTGATTCTAGATAATAGGGAGTTATATTCAAATTCGAATTAAAATTCAAAATATTTTTTGTTCAAATTAACTTGTATACAATAGCTTTTGAATTGTAAAGAATAACTTCATTGATAACTGCCATGTGGAATATTAACTAAACAATAATTGTTCCAGTCGTTATTACGTTTAAGGGTCTTACACGAAGAGCCTTGACCAACATCTGAAGTGCCTTTCGGTTGATCTGAATCAAGCGTAGGATACAGAAGGCAGCATTGCATGAGATGACGCGTATTGTAAGGAGATTCCTCAGTCTAGAATCTTAATGGTCGAGATTTTTTTTAAAAAATATTTAAAAATATATTGTAAATTTGTGTGTAAATAAAAAAAAAGAATAAATCTTAAAACATAATGCTGCGTATTGGTGTTACGGAATGATCAGCACGCTAATAGATGGCTAAATATACAGCCAAATATTGCACTAACCTTCATGAAGGAGAAAAATCTACGTGCTGTATAGTTCATTGTCCGTTAGATGAGATGAGATTGTATGAAATTATTTTGTCCTCTATGGGGTGTCAAACTGAGCTTAATACATTTCTTAACCGATATCTTGTGTATCAAATCATGATAGGTATTATAGTTTAAAAATAATAGAAAATAGGATGTTAAAAAACATAAATTCACCTACAAAAATAATAATAAAATTATTTTGCTATTATCCACGATACTGTTAATAGAAAATATAGTAAAAAAATGTAGTGCTAAATATATAGTGGACTATCCGTTTTTTCCGATTTTTTCGTAGTCTATATCCTGATGATGCTTCGGTTGCGGGGCGAAACGATTGTTGAGGTTGTGATAGTGAACGTATGTAGTGCTTGTGTATTTTGGTGATAGTAGTGGAGGTTTGTGCATATGTTTTTACGAATCCTGCATGTCACGGATAGTCCACTGTACAGTAAAAAAAAGTAGTAAAGTAACAGCCTGTTACTATGCCCACTGCAGGGCTAAGGCCTCCTCTCTCCGTTATTGGAGAGAAGGATTGGAGCTAAGACCTACCACGCTGCTCCAATGCGGATTGGTAGGTTACACATATCCCTTGAATTCTCTAGAGATATGCAGGTTTCCATACGATGTTTTCCTTCACCGAAAAGCGTGTGATAAATTGCAATTATCAATTAGACACATAAGTTTTAATAGAAAACTCATTGGTGCCTGCCCGGTGTTGAACCTATGTCGTCTCTAGAGAGTCGCACGGTCTCACCGCTAGGCTATCACAGCTTATTGTCCACTGTACATTTAGCACTATATATATTTTCTATTTACTGTATCGCCGATTAATGCAAAATGATTTTATTATTACTTGTATTATGGATCTCCGCAAAGTAACGCCTAAGTATATAAATTATATAAATTCACCTTTAGACTTAGCCGTAGTCGCGTTATAATAGTCAACTAATTAACTACCTGCATAATATACTGAGTTAAACTTTAAAGTACCGTGAAAATACAAAAGAGATATGAGCGCTTTACGAAACTCTAAACTTAAATTAAGCTCTGATATCCGTCAAAGGCCACCATAATTGGAATATATGAAAGTTTGTTATCACTTCGTATTTAATACCGTTCATATCTATATTAAAATCTTCTAATAATTAATTAATTAAATTTATTAATTAAATTGGATGTTGGATGAATTGAATTATGTAGACTGTATCGTCAATAGAATTATGGTATGCGTATTTGTATTCTTTACTTTTGTGCTTGTCAATAGAATTATGGTATGCGTATATGTTATTCTTTTCTTGTGTGCTTGTCAATAGAATTATGGTATGCGTATATGTTATTCTTTTCTTGTGTGCTTGTCAATAGAATTATGGTATGCTTATATGTTATTCTTTTCTTGTGTGCTTGTCAATAGAATTATGGTATGCGTATATGTTATTCTTTTCTTGTGTGCTTGTCAATTGAATTATGGTATGCGTATATGTTATTCTTTTCTTGTGTGCTTGTCAATAGAATTATGATGGTATGCGTATATGTTATTCTTATCTTGTGTGCTTGTCAATAGAATTATGGTATGCGTATTTGTATTCTTTTCTTGTGTGCTTGTCAATAAAATTATGGTATGCGTATATGTTATTCTTTTCTTCATCATCCATCATGCATGATGATCAAGGGACTGTTTACTAAATCAAGTTCCTTCCAGTCTCAATAGGTTTCTCAAGACTTTTTGCAAGCCAAGGTATAAGCTTGCTTTTACGTGAAAATGCGCTCCTGGTTTTTTTATGCATTGTCTCTTATTATCGGAATAACATGAAAAAAATGATCTTAAATTCTACATTTTGTAACTAAGTGAAGGAATGGATTACCGAGTACTCAAGATATATTGTTGGTTAGTGTTTTATTTTTTTATATTTTATCTTTTGTCTGTTATCAGAGAAAATTCTGTAGGTTATTTTCCATTTAACAAGATTCGACAGCCGCACTTAAAAAAACAGATAACTATAGAATATTATACGGTTTTTTGATTTCTTTAAAGTCTTTTTATTATTGTAGTGTTGCTGTAGTTTAACCTACAATATCCATGAAGGGTATTGCGAATAATCATCACGTTTGGCTTGCGGGTTGGTGATCGCAGTGCTGACCGTTTTGAACCGACAGTGCTGCTGCCCACTGTCGGTCTGCTATTTAGGTCAGCAAAATGGAATAGTTATACCGCCATTTATCGGTCACCAGAACCTCGTCGGTTGATGTGCAGGGTGCACCGCGTGCAGGTAAGGTTGACAATTGAGGAGACTGACTGGGACGAGCCTCCCTCTTACACCGGAAAGCGTAGCGTCGGTAGACCCCCCTACGAGGTGGACAGACGACCTCAAAAAGGTCGCATGGAGCCACTGGATCCAGGCGTCGCAAGATCGTGTGGTGTGGCGATCCCATGAAGAGGCCTATGTCCAGCAGTGGACGTCCATCAGCTGAAGAAGAAGAAGAACCTACAATAATCTACACAGTTTTGGCATACATTTAACACATTATCGTTAAATAACTATAAAATGAAAACGTAAATCTTATCCTTTCCACGTTATTTATTTAATTGATATTTATAGTACTTGATAGTTCGTTGTTCCTTTTTTTATATTAACATTCATTTCACAATTTTTAAGAGCATATAAGACACATTTAACACAGTATCGTGCAGTCTATGTCTTAAAAATACAAACAATGCATTTTATATGTACAAAAGGTGGTTAATATATTACTGCATTTATATTGGATTGAAAGTTATAAAGCTTTTCAATTATTTCAATTTCATATTCGATAAGAGATACCGTTATTTTGCATTTAAGTATTTATGCTTTTATAATCGAGAAAATAGTTTATGTATAGAAACCGGCTATACTCACGTCTTCTTCTATCTGGTCAGTTTTCGAACATATCCGGGGCACTTATTCATAAGCTCTTTACACGGCGTCATCGCGGCGGGGACGACATGAGTATAGCGTTTTCTATACATAAACTGTGAATACTACTCGCTATAGTTTAAATTCAAAAATAGAGAAAATAGTTTAAAGAGATACTTACATCTGTTATCATTAAAAGCATATTATGCAATCGACGCTCTGAATATAAAATTGCAGTAACATCATCGATTTCAAATATTATCTTTAAAAATCCGATAAGGACTCTCAGAGTTCGCGTCGCATATAAATCTCTTGTGGTTCCATTCCACTACACGTCGAGTGTTGCCAATATGAAAACGTTATATTGTTTCTTTCTTTTTGTGAGTTTTTCCTCTGGAAGCGTAGTAAAGAATGAGAAAGAGAGGGAACTGGAGTGGTGGGAGACGAGTATTGTGTATCAAATATACCCACGATCGTTTATGGACAGCGATGGCGACGGTATAGGCGACCTTAATGGTATGTTGATTTAATGATTTACATATGAAAGGCGTTATGATAAAACATCTACATCGCGCAATCTTGACCGGGCCTTCGCGAGTTCAAATCCGGGCAGTTAATAATTTAACTCAAAATTGATTATTTAAGTTGTATGTAACAATTGCAACTGCCGTGTGGTATCCGACTGAGTAGAATAGACCACCCTCCTTTCCTACCGAGGTGTCGTAAAAGGCGACTAAGGTAAGTTGACCCGCCTTGTGGTATCCGATTGAGAAGAATAGACCAACCTCTTTATTACCAAGAGGTCGTAAAATACGACTAAGATAAGTTGACGTCAAGCAGGCGGCCGGTCGTAAATACGTAGCCGAATAATGTGACAACATGTTTGTAACATGTTGTGCCGACCCCACTTAGAGTGGGAAGTGCAGGAGGATGATTTGAATATTTAAGTTGTATGTATTAAGCGCAAATTTCAAACCTTCTAAAAAAGGTCACGCGCTCAAATTGATATCCTATCATGGTTTATGTAATAAAACAATAAATACAGGAAATTACTTAATTAAATATTCTAACTCCATTTTTTTAATTTGCTATTAATTTGAGATTGCTTCTTATCATAAACTAGCTGTGCCAGCGGCCTCGCCCGCAAAATCTGTCGGAAATCGCGATTTGAACATGAAAATAGTTATTATGAGCTAACCATAAGAGATAGAGACATGCTGTTACAGACTTTTTTGTAATATTATTATAAATATACAATTCTCTAATACATTACTTTAATGTATCTCTGCTGGTTTACGCGGCGAACGCGACTAAATTTTCCAGCAAGCGAGTTTTTTTTACAAAGCGCGACCTCTTCAACACAATTTACATAAAACCGTAATTAATCTAAGCCTTCCGGAAGTATTTTACTAGCATTGAGTAAAAACCGTACAAAAATCCGTTCAGTTGATTTAAAAAAAATATATTACATACAGACAAACAGCTTTTAGGGACTTTGTTTTATAATTAGTATAGATATTATTAATTTATATATTATTATTAGTTTATTATTTATTATTAATTTATATGATATTATTAGTGTTATTTTGTTTTTTATTAAGCCAAATCAATTTTCTGGCAAAAGTACGAAATACCCACCTAAGTTGCGGTTGGCACTGCTGATAGTTATGTTTGTGGTAATTAAAAACAATTTTCATTTAAAAAATATCCATTAAAAATAAACATCAATATATCCATTAATTTTCATGGAAAATATTTTACACATGCTGGAATCTTTCAGTTGACACGATGATGATCATATACATATTTTAAACATTCATTTTTAGGCATCACTTCTAAATTGGAGTATATCAAAGAAATTGGCGCGGGTATCGTATGGCTGTCACCAATTTTCAAATCCCCAATGTACGATTTTGGATATGATATTGCCGACTTTTATGCTATCCATGATGAATATGGAACTATGGAAGATTTTGATGAATTGCTTCAACGAGCTGAAGAGTTAGGTAAGTTGATAGATGAAACCGCGCATGAAAAGTATCAATTTCTTAAATCTTTAAATTATTTCTGAAACGTATTTATCAAAAATTAAGAAGTTCATTCCATAACCATAACTAATGATTGAGATTATTATAAAGTAATGCAAGATGATGAAAATCATGTTGTTAATTTCATTTTAAAATAAACAATTTAATCGTTATAAAAAGTTCAGTGAGCTGATTTATGCCTTTTTTAAATAGGTAAATCATTAAATGTAAATTTTGTATGTATATAAACCTGACATATTTCTAAAATATTATTTATAAAATATGTTATCTTTGCTGTGTATGTGGGATGAGATGTGGTATTCTTGTATATTTATATACAGGAAACACAACATATAATACATATATGATTATACCAAAACATAAACATATTAATAGTAGTGTACAAAGGATACGTCACACTATTGCAAAGCGCACCACGTCAGTAAGATCAGAGACCGTAGATGAGGGTGGACGTGTAGTGACACACTGTTAGTGCGTGTTAAAGCCTGTGATATATACATACAACACCAGTCTATACTCAAACAATACAAACACATATGATACAGCCATAATTAAGGGTTTAAATGATTAATAGCGCAATATAATTTTAGATCTCAAAGTAGTATTAGACCTGGTACCGAATCATACATCAAACGAAAGCGTATGGTTTCAAGAAGCACTAAATGGTAATGAAAAATATTACAACTACTTTATATGGGAAGATGGAGTTTTAGATGAAAATGGGAATAAACTTCCTCCTAATAACTGGGTAATTCCTATTCGTCTATTATCAACCTAAAATATATAAAACAAATAAATTTACAGATAACGTTTTAATAACATTTTATATTTATTTAGAACACTGTAGTAATAAATGACTTTCATTCAATGTTTTTTTGTAGTTAAGTCATTTTAGAGGTAGCGCTTGGGAATATAAAGAGGAAGTTGACAAATATTATTTGCATCAATTTGTTGTTGGGCAACCGGATTTGAACTATCGCAACCCTGATGTTGTTAATGAAATGAAGGTAATGTTGAAACAAGGAGATTAAAGTAACCAAATGTGTATAATTAAAACCACACTCATGTTCTAATCTTATCATTTTAGGATATTATACGTTTTTGGCTGAATAAAGGAGTAGCTGGGTTTAGAGTTGATGCTGTAAATTGTTTGTTTGAAGTCGATAAAGAACTATTTGGTGGAAAATATCCCGATGAACCCTTATCAGGTTTACTTGATGTTGATCCGGAGACACATGACTACTTAAAACATATTTATACAAAAGACCAAAATGAGACTTATTATATGGTATACGAATTCAGAGATGTATTTGATGAGTTTATAGAGAAAGATGGATTACGAAGGGTCATGATGACTGAAGTGTATGCTACTATTCAAGAGGTTATGAGGTATTTTGGTGAAGGAGACAGACAAGGAGCACAAGTGCCTTTCAATTTTGATTTAATTACTGATGCAGATGCTTCGTCTAGTGCTGCTGATATAAAAAGAACTATTGACAATTTCTTGACCTATAAACCCATCGATAAAGTTGCAAATTGGGTGGTGAGTATAAGTAAAATAAAGGCTTGTCACTATCCAACTTCTGGGTAAAGGCCTCTCTATTTTTGGAGAGAAAGATGGAAGCTAAGACCTACTACGCTGCTCCAATGCGGATTGCTACGTTATATATATCTTTAGAATTCTCTAAAGATATGCAGGTTTCCTAACGATGTTTTCCTTCACCGAAAAACGTGAGATAAATAGCAATTATCAGTTAGACATATTATAAATTTTAATACTGTAATAAATAAATATTTTAATATATTTAAGGTTGGCAACCACGATCAAAGTAGGATGGCAACACGTTATGGATCTTCGTTGGTCGATGGTATCAATATGATATTGCTCTTACTTCCTGGCGTTGCTGTGACTTATATGGTGAGATGCCTTTTTTATTTAATAATAATAATAATTTAATTTATAATTAATATAATAATAATGATATTATAATTACTACTTCCTGGCGTTGCTGTGACTTATATGGTGAGATGCCTTTTTTATTTGATATATTATTTACTTGAAAAATTTTTTCTAATTTGATTTTTATTTATAAGGGCGAAGAAATTGGAATGGTTGACGGATATGTGAGTTGGGAAGACACTCTTGATCCATGGGGCTGCAATAGTAATGATCCTATTAATTATGCAATCAAATCAAGGGATCCTGAGCGTACACCGTTCCAATGGAATGCAGAGAAAAATGCAGGTAAAACATTATTTATTCGAACTTTTTGTAGAATTGTGTAACACTTTTTAAATTAAGATATAAATGATATTAATTATTATTATTTATAAATTTACGTAAAATTAATTAGATATATTTTTTCAGGGTTTTCCACTGGTGATAAAACATGGTTACCTGTTGCTGAGGGCTATGAGCAATTGAATGTAGAAGTTCAAATGAGTGCTGAAAGATCTCATTTAAAAGTTTATCAGCAGTTGGCAGAGCTTCGTCAGGAGAAGGCTTTTATATATGGACGATATGATTCTGTAGCACTTAATAAAGATGTTTTCGCTTTTAAGAGGTAATGAAATTTAAAGTGGATATAAGACTTTTCTTCTTCATAAATCGATATTTTATATTCATAGATCAATATTTCTTCTTAAAAAAAATAATAAGTATTATATTTGCATTTAATTTTAGATGGTACGATGGAGAAATTTATTTGATAGTAGTTAATTTGAGAAATACAAACTACGTGGTGGACTTGACGTATTTTGAGAATGTGGGTGGTGATGCCACTGTGGTCGTAAGAAGCATCCTATCACCGAAAAATGAGAGGTATGATATATTGAAGTAATTTCTATATTATATTAATTATTCACTTATATAAATCAGAAAATGGTTGTCGTCTGGTCGACAACGCTTTCGTACTACTAAGATATACCGAATACCGCTTTAAAGAAGATTAGATGCTATAGAATTTATAAATTATAAAATATATGTGTGTACGTGCGTGCGAGTTTTTGTGTGTGTGTATGTCTACGTATTGCAGAAACTATATTTCTCATACTTCTTTTTTCATAAATTTAGTAAAAATATAAAAGTAAGGACAGTAATGTGTGTAATTTTGTATTGTTATATGTAATGTTATATTTAAAAAAAGAAAATATAAAACGTAATTTACTGTCTTTTAGTAGAAGTAGTAAATTTAGCTGCATTGATTAGAGCAAAATTGTGAATATTTTTCATACGTCTGATACAACTCATATTATAATATATAATAGTTAATATATTATCATATATTATATATTTCATATTATAATATATAATAGTTAATAATAATAGTTGTAACTTCAATTTAATTTTAAATCGACGATTCAAAAGTGCTTGTAATAGGCCAATTTGAATAAAGACTTATTTGAATTTGAATTTGAATTTGAATTATTTATTTTACTTACAGGGCTACATACGACGTCTCAGCATTACCAGTTGAAGGATACGAGAGCGTTGTATTTAAATTACTGTAGTAACTTAGTACTTACGTATTACTTAGTAATAAATGAAAATAAACTTTATTTTACTTATTACAATTTTATTAAATTATTCCATCTCCCGCACAGCTCTATATATACGCAATTATTTAAGTAGATGAACAAAATAAACAATGTTAGATGATTGACTCCAAGTTTAAAAGACATAAGCTACATCCTAAGTTTACCCGAAGTTTACCGAATGGGAATTGATCTTGATCTTTATAGTGTGTTCTCAAACACTTTCCATTTTGCGTGAAACTAAAGAATAATTTATAGACAAACTAGGTGTTCCTATAGCGTCGCGCTAGAAAATCTATGTGTCGCAAAAGACACAAAAGTAGTTATTCTGAGCTAGAATATAGAACCATAAGAGATATAGACATGCTGTCCCGGACTTTTCTGTAGTATTTTTGTTGATCTACAACTTTCTAGACCACGAGGCCGGTCGCCAACACGATGGTCTGACCAAGTGAAAGAAGCCACGTCCTCATTCAAATTCTATCAGGCGGTGAGGGCTAGTTTAAACCGGAATAAATGGAGGCAGATCGTACGAAAGAAGGGCTCAGGTGACCACGATCCTCAGTAATGATGGACCGATTAAAGAAGAAGACAATTTTCTAGGACATTACTTTAGTGTTACTCTACGGTGTGAGCTGTGATAGCCCAGTGGTGAGACCGTGCGACTCTTTCGAGGGGAACACGAGTTCGAACCCGGGCAGGCACCAATGAGTTTTTCTATTAAAACTCATGTGTCTAATTGATAATTGCAATTTATCACACGCTTTTCGGTGAAGGAAAACATCGTGAGGAAACCTGCATATCTCTAGAGAATTCTGGAGATATGTGTAACCTACCAATCCGCATTGGAGCAGCGTGGTAAGTCTTAGCTCCAACCCTTCTCTTCAGAAATGGAGAGAGGAGGCCTATTCCCAGGATTGTAACAGGCTGCTACTTTACTACTTTACTTTTACTCTATGGCGCAAGTGGCTAAATCTTTTTTGAGTTCGTCGCGGATTAAATCCACGCGACCTCTCCTACTAAATTGATATAAAACCATAATGTACTATAAACTTAAACCTTTTGGAAGAATTGCATCTTTAAGTAAAAACCGTACAAAAAGCCATGCAGTAGATTTTGAGAAAATCTTTACATACCGACAACTTTTGGGGACTTAGTTTCATAATTAGTATAGATTTAGCGTAATGATAAGTATTTTGTCAGTATAGGTACACAATATTGTATAGGAGGTATACAATATTGTATAGAAGGTTTTTTTTAAAGAGCAGACGACGAAAAATTAGTCCAGCCGAAAGCGGCAAACTATTATGGAAAGAGAACAAGAACATACCGCGTCCCGAAAATACACAACTGTCTTCCATCGGAGATAAACGAAGCCAGTAGTGAGATATTCTTGAAAAGAATACTAACTAGAGTACTCAATGATCATGAAGACTTTTATTGTTATTTGTTATAAAGTGCTTTAAGCTGCACATTATTCGTTAAGGTTAACTTTAAAACGAAAATATATACGAGCACAGAGGTACAGAGGTACCTGCCCAGTGGTTTATTCTAGCAATGAACCGAACCCAAGATTGTATCGTAGGGCTGGGCAGGTGCCAGGGGTGCTAGGTATTTGTTTAAAGCTAACATAGTTTGCCGAATGGCAGTTTGGCAGAACAAATATATAAGTAAAAAATGTTTAAATATAAGAAAGATATGTAAATAAATAAATAAAAATAAATTCTTACTGGTTCTTCTAGTAATAAGAACTTGCATACAAATTTACTTTACAATAATATTTTAATTTGAATAACAATTGCAGATGAGATTTGGTCGCTGGCGTTTATAGCATGATTTAAAAGTTGTAAAAATTCGTCATTCATTTGGCTTAATTCGTATAAATACTACTGGTTCAAAATCCAACTAAATCTGTTTTTGAGTTAACATCATCTCAAGTTTTTTTTACGGTGGTCTTTTACCATTTACGTGAAGGATAATGGAGACCCCATTACATCATATTCGAGTCTAGAAAAGAAAACTTTTTGATATCATCAGTAGAAATAAACATGTTGAAGATTTCTCTTTAGTGTTTATCACACAATTCTCAATTTTCCACTAGTTGTGTTTAGAGGTTTTTTCGCAAGTCGAGATAAGTCACTTTAAGCATTATATTACTGAGATAAGTATAAATATCGTCTCATCTACGGCAATTATATATAAATATTTTTTCCTATTAAGGCACAGGGTGTAGCGATTTTTATAGTGGAAGATTCACTAAAATTGTAGATTCAAAATTGTTGTAATTCTAAGAATTAGAGTTTTATTTTTTAAATAGATAAAAAAAAATTAATAGACAAAAAGATATTAAATTTTTTTGCAAACCGATTTGGGTCTCTGACAACAAAGACCGCCTAGTTACGGAGTACTTTTTTAAATTACGTATTAAAATCCATTTTATTCCTGACATTTTTAAAAGTTTTTATTTAACTTTATTTTATTTTGCTTTGTACGTATTTGAAGGTGGAATTTCGCAAGTTAAATTTGAGCCACTTCCCGGGGTCCTATTGAGCTGAAATTTTAGACACTGATCAATCCTGATGACAATGCATGTTTATGATAAGCATGATTCTGCTGCCAGGATTGGCTCCAGACGAGGGTTCTTCTCAACCATTAAAGCAGGGACATGAAAATTCGTTAAAAGCTTTATTTTTAATTTAAAGAACGTTTAAGCATAACAATGGCACCCTAATTAACGATCAGATAAACGTTTCAAGTTCAAGCTTGTTGCGCGTGTTCAGCGGTAAAATAAAATAAATGGTGGGTTGAACTGATTACTATATATGCATGTTTGGATAATGCTTCGCTTTGCGATTTTGTCGTGGAGTCTGTCTCCTGATGATGCTTCGGTTGTGGGGCGAAACGATTGTTGAGTTTGTGATAGTGAACATGTGTAGTGCTTGTGTATTGTGGTGGCAGTGGTGGAGGTTTGTGCATATGTTTTTACGAATCCTGCATGTAACGGGTATGAAAAAACGGATAGTCCACTTTACATCTAGCACTATATATATTTTCTATTTACTGTATAGCGGACTATAGCAAAATAATTCTATTCTTATTTTTGCTTTATTTTTAATTTATTAAAAGATATAAAGACCATATCAAATTTTCAAAATATATGTACAGTATTCAAAAGCCTGAAATGAAAATGGACAGGACACGTGCTCAGGAAAGAAAACATGAAATGGACAAGACGTAACGGAATGGTATCCGCATGACAGTAAAAGGAGCACAGGAAGACAAACAATACGTTGGGAGAATGATGTAAAAAGGATAGCTGGCCCAGTATGGACAAGGATTGCTAGGGACAGGACAAAATGGAAAGCTTTAGTTAGGTTTAGGAGGCCTTTGTCGTAAGGACAAGCTAAAAAAATAAACCGGCAAATGAAAAAAAGTATGTATATTTAATTTAAGTAATCGTATCGTAGGATAAAAAAAATTTTGTTGCAAATTTCAGCAATTAAGGTTTATGTATTTATTTATTTTTAACTAACTTCTTACATTCATTATATGAATACAATGTTGCACAAATTTTCAAGTTTTCAAGTTTTTGCAAACATAAGAAAGCTGAATGTATACTAATATTATAAATGCGAAAGTCTGCCTGCCTTTCTGTCAGTCTAATACGCTTTTTTTTATTACAAGAAAAACCCCTTATGGGTACCGCTGCCTGACGGGGACAGGCGGCGGTTATGTCGGCCTCGCACCGACTAAAACGACCTGTGTGCTCCACCACGCTGCCGATGGCAAGGCATCCCCGTCGACAGCAGCTCTGATCCCAAAGAACACCTCCTCTGGGTAGGGACCCCTCAAAAGAGAAGTCCCCCTCCGCTAACCGGTGCATCGGGAGCACCAGATGTACCGACCGTCTCTGAGTCCCCGGCCCATCCAGATTGCCCTCTGCTCATCAGAGGGACAACTACATGGGCCACCCCACAGTGGTCCGTTCGCCAAGCCTAAGGAATACTCAAATATGTATTATATTTGAGTATTTCAAAGGCCTGCCCAAAGTGCGCCATGAGGAGGCCGACCGACTTTGGCACCCCACGGGAATATACGCTACCACGGCTAATTCGCTGAAGCAACATGGACGAGATTTGGTATGATTAAAGATTATATACTAAGGCTAAAATACTACAAGAAAATACTTTAGATGATAAATGTCAATAATGAATTAATAAAAAATGACTTGCATTTATTATAACTTGCACCACGGTTTAAGGCTGACGTCTAAACCTGACTTGGTGTAGTGTATCCTGCATCTCTTATATTTTTAATCGTACGAACTATCGTAGTGCGCGTGTTGAGTTGGTTATATTTTTAAACGTGTATATCTCTCAAGATTTTTGTGTTCATCTCTTAAGATATTCATTATCTTCCGACAGATTGTTTCAATATATAAGGTTATCAAGCACAGTATCATACAATTGAAGTTAATACAATGAGGTAAGACGTTCGTTTCCACTATTTATTTTAAATTTATTTCGATTCCGGCTAGCCATAATTTCAAATATTAAATAATATATTAAATAATGTATGTATAGCTTTATAGTGTTAAATAAATTAAATAATCATATACAGAGTATCATTTGTTATATGCAGTTTACGTTATTTTTTTCTCATATTTTAGTAGCCCGTAGCTTCGCTCGCGTGATATTAAGTGTTTTTCCTGTCTTAATCTACATAAAACCATAATGTAAAAGTAACTTAAACCTTCTTAAACTTAAATCTTATAGTTAAAACCGTATAATAATCGGTTCAATAATTGTGAGAAAATCTATGACATAGCGACAGACAGCGCTTGGGGTTTTAATAATATGTATGATAAGTTAAATGTAAATAAAATTTATAGTTTGCAATAAATGCTGTACTTTTAGAAGCTTTATAGTGCAATCTTATAGAAATAAATTTAGACTCGACTTATAAATACGAAACTAAATCGTATATGTTATTTATATATTTTTAATTGAATTTATATTTTAATTAATTATTGTTTTATAGATTGGATCCATTGTTGATATTACCCACACTGTTCCTTCTCATTCATGCAAGGGAGTTAGAATGGTGGGAAACGACCATATTTTACCAAATATATCCACGATCATTTTCAGACAGCGATGGCGATGGGATCGGTGACTTGAAAGGTATATTGATATTTTCATTCATTTAAATCTACTTTAATTATCACTACCATTTAAATAGTTATAAAATAAAGAATTTTCTTTTTATGTATCAAATTGGACTACCGTAATATAAAAAATACTGAAAATATAAAAAAAACAAAATTTTAATTTTACAGGAATAACTTCAAAATTAGAATATTTAAAGGAGATCGGAGTGGGAGCGACATGGCTTTCGCCAATTTTCCAGTCACCAATGTATGATTTTGGTTACGATATTGCCGATTTTTACGATATCCACAATGAATTTGGTACTATGCAAGATTTCGAAGAATTGATGGCAAAAGCTAATGAATTAGGTATTTATTTATTTTGTGGCATAGTCAAATATGCTGGTAGTTTTATTATATTGTCAGAGTTAGATAACTCCTCATATAAACTTATTTCGTTTCAGATATAAAGGTCGTTTTGGATTTTGTGCCGAATCACGGCAGTAACGAGAGTGTTTGGTTCGAAGAAGCACTTAAAGGTCATGAAAAGTACTATGATTACTTTGTGTGGGAAGATGGAGATATAGATGAAAATGGTGTAATGCATCCACCAACCAATTGGGTAAAATATTAATGAAATTTATTGAAAGAAATACTATAGTGTTGTAAATTTCGTTAACATGTTTATGTGCAAGATTTTCCGTGGTTTTACAGAATAGCGTTTTCCGTAAAAGTGCCTGGGAATACAGAGATGAAGTTGGCAAATATTATTTACATCAGTTCGTTATTGGTCAACCTGATTTCAACTATAGAAATCCAGTTGTTGTGGATGAGATGAAAAACGTTATACGATTTTGGCTAGATAAAGGAGTTGCCGGATTTAGAGTTGATGCTATATCCCATTTATTTGAAGTAGATAAAGAACTCTATGGAGGTAGGTTTCCAGATGAGCCTCTAAGCGGTTCTGTACCTGATGACCCTCTAAGCTATGATTATTTGAGTCACATTTACACGGTAAATCAAGACGAAACGTACGATATGGTTTACCAATGGAGAGAAGTTTTTGATGAGTATATCAAAAAAGATGGCTTACAAAGAGTAATGATGACTGAGGCGTATACTTCACCCCAATTAACAATGAGGTATTTTGGTGACGGTGAACGTGAAGGTGCTCATATGCCTTTTAATTTTGTGCTCATCTCTGATGTCAATAAAGACTCTACTGCAGCGGAAATTAAGTATGCTCTGGATAAATTTCTTACCTTTAAACCCATCGACAAATTGGCTAATTGGGTGGTATGTATTATGGATTTTATTATATCATGAGTTTAATGTTAATAATTACTACTGCAATAATTATTTCAGGCTGGCAATCATGACAATAACAGAGTTGCGTCAAGATTCGGAACACATTTAGTAGATGGCATCAACATGATTGTTTTACTACTTCCAGGCATTGCAGTCACTTATATGGTATATATATGTTCATAGTTAAAATATCAATTCGTACTAAAAATGTCTATTGAAAAAATAAAATACTTAAAAAGATACGTCGCGTTTGTTAGTTGTGCCAAATTTTTAAAGGCACCATGACGATCACTAACTCTATTATCAAGATTATCAAATTTACCATACTTTAACCCTTCAATAACAAATTTTATCAATCAAAAATAGCTCATTTATAATATTAAGAAAGAAATATGTTGATCCCTCACATTATGTACTTAATACAAGATATTGTTTGTCTTTTATACTGACTTATTTAGTCTAACTATGGTAAGGTATCCGTAATAGATATTTTGGGTACATACGACGTACAACCCCTACCAAATTGTCACGGGTTTAAACCGTGGTAGCAACAAGGGTTTTATGGGCATGTTAAATTTATTGACCTAACTGACATTTATAATTTATCACGCGCTTTGGTTAAGGTAAAGTCGTAAGGAAATCCGCATAACTTAGATCCAACAATTCTCTCAAAAAAAAATACACAACCTTATAATGAAATCAGATAAAAAACAATAAAAAAACTATAAATCACAACAGGGTGAAGAAATTGGCATGCAAGATGGCTTCGTCAGTTGGGAAGATACGGTCGATCCGAGCGGCTGTAATACGGACGACCCAATCAATTACGTTAAATCCTCCCGCGACCCCGAACGGACACCATTCCAATGGAATTCCGAAAAGAACGCCGGTATGTAAAAACAATTATTTTCAGAAAATAAATGTTATCGTAGAAGAATAACGTGCAAAGTACCCTGTGGTATCCGGCTGAGTAGAATAGACCACCCTCATTTCTTACTAAGGTGTCGTAAAAGGTAACTTAGGTAAGTTGACCCACCGTGTGGTATCCGGTTGAGTGGAATAGACCACCCTCTTTCTTACCTAGGGATCGTAAAATACGACGTCATAAAGTTGTCGACAGGCAGGCGGCGGTCGTAAAATACATAGCCAAATCATGTGACAACATGTTTGTAATATGTGCCGACTCCACTTAAAGTGGGATAAGGGCAGGGGGATGAAGAATACCGTGCAAGGTGAATTAGGAAGTTCTGATACATCTGACCTGTTAGAACAGGTGGCAGGAACTAGCTTTCATCCACCGATCGCGAGTTTTATTCCCACCCACATTTTACTAAAACAACTTTACAACTTCTTCGAGTCTGAGTGTATTAATGAATGTAAGCAGTTATTTCAAATTATGTCTGTCCGCCGTGTGGTATCCAGCTGAATAGAATAGGCCACCCTCATTTCTTACTGAGGTGTCGTAAAAGGCGACTAAGGTAAGTTGAGCCGCCGTATGGTATAAAGCTGAGTAGAATAAACTGCCCTCATTTCTTACTGAGGTGTCGTAAAAGGTTACTAAGGTAAGTCGACGTCAGGTAGGCGGCCGTAAAATACTTGCCAGATCATTTAATAACACGTTTTTAACATGTTGTGCCGATTCCAATTTGAGTGGGAGAAGGGCAGGAGGATGATGATTCAAATTATTTATGTATTTAGAGTTGTTTGTTACCCATCACAAGTATTAAGCCACTATAGGGACGGCCGTGAAATTGTCCTATATATTTTTTTTATTTAGACATGAGATATTTTACCTTCCAGGATTTTCAAACGCTGATAAAACATGGCTTCCCGTAGCAGATGGCTATGAAACTCTGAATGTTGAAGTCCAACGTTCTGATGAACGTTCACATTTGAATATTTATAAAAAGTTGGTCAACTTAAGAGCAGAACCTGTTTTTAGGCATGGAAGATATGAATCGGTTGCGCTTAATCCAGACGTTTTTGCTTTTAAAAGGTAAAAAGCAATACATTGTTGTTTTGATTTCATAGCTGATTTCACATAATAAAATTTTAAGAGTAAATTAGATTAAATTTAAATATTAATTTAGATAAATTTAATTTAATTTTGGTATTTTAAATAGCGCCATATTAAATAAGAATGATAAGAATGACGCTATTTTAAGAAAAGTTTTGCCGCCATTTTGTGAAATTGGGCATTTCAAAATAGTAATAGCAATAGCAGCATGAATAAAAAGTTTTATAGTAGAAAAATTAATAGTTCTTTGGATTTTAAAAAAGAAATAGATTAACTAAATAGTATATGTTGTTGTCATATTAAATTAAGATAAAATACTTTACTGATTAAATAATCAACGTTTTAAAGGAACTCCAAATATGAAAATTTAATTTTGACTAGGTTTAATGTGTAAATTATTCGATTTCAGATGGTATGAAGGTGAAACTTACGTAGTAGTGATAAACCTTAGAGATCAACCTCATATCTTAGATCTATCTTACTTTGATAACGTATCAGGGCATTTGGAAATTACGATACAGAGTGTTGATTCTCCAAAAGAAATTGAGTAAGTGGTGCTTCATTTGATAACAAATGCAATACCTACAATTTAGAGTATTACTTCGAGATAATTCGAGAACAGATGCAACAATTAATAAATTTGAGTGACTATTACTTCTTATTTAACCCTTTTAGTGCCGGAAGCCGATATATCGGCTCTTGCTGCACTTGCAAGAAGTGCAAGAGCTGATGTATCAACCAGCATATTGTAGCTCTTTACTATACGCATTAAGGGAGAACTCTATCTCGAAATAAATTTGTAATACGTTATAAATGATCTAATATCATTACAAAAGAATTAAAAAATACAAACAAAATAAAGACTAATTTAACACTAAAATAAATATAAACACTAAATTAATAATTTATATTAATTTAATGTTGAATTCTAATTGTAATCGAATATTCTCGAACTTCGAGAAAAATGTTATTTCCACCAAAATTGCAATATTAGTGAATATAATTTGAGTGAGTATTAAAATAATATTGAGTTAAATACATAGTTATATTTGTCTATTGTTCTTTTGTTCTAGTGAATTGGTTGAAGCGACGAACTTGCAGCTTGTGGGTGGCGAATCCTTGGTTTTAAAAGTTGTCCAGTGAAGATAAATATAAGCCTGGAAATTGATATATTTTTATTTTTGTTTCTCGATGTTTGTTTTAATGGAAATAAATAGGGCAAATCTGATTAAACAAATCTATCATTTTGATTTAATCCACAAATCGGTGCGACTAAATAATGGTCTGATATTTTTTAAAGGTTAAAAACTGTCATTAGGCAATTCGAATAAATAAATTTAAGAAACAAAACAATATCGTAATGGTTGTTCTTATGTCGGTCTTTAAATATAATATCATATTACCTCAAATAAAAGTTTAATAGGATCGACAGCTTTAACGCAGACATCAGGTTGGGAAACGAATTTCAGAATGAAGTGATTAATATTGCTATAGCTGTAATTGCTAATAGCCCAGCCACCCCTAGCAGTGGCTCAGACAGGTTTAGAATTATCCTCGAAACAGAACTCAACAGTTAGAAAAAAATCTGCAATCAACACGAAACTTTACATGATCATCCGCTGGATCATTTTAGATATTTTTTGAAAATTTCATTACTCGGTGCAGCCGTTTCAGAGTCTATAAAAGACATACATTCATTTTTATATCATCATCATCCTCATCATCCTCCTGCCCTTATCCCACTCTAAGTGGGGTCGGCACAACATGTTACAAACATGCTGTCATATGATTTGGCTACGTATTTTACGACCGGCCGCCTGCCTGACGTCAACTTACCTTAGTCGCCTTTTACGACACCTCGGTAAGAAATGAGGGTGGTCTATTCTATTCTGGCGGATACCACACGGCTTATACATTCATTTTTATATATAAGAAGAAAATTACGAATGATTAAAATCTACCAATCATAGGTTTTCCTGAATTGCAATCAACCGATCTATTTTAACTACCATCTAATGTTTAACAGTTGATGTCAATTTTTAAACGGTGGAGATAAGTTTAAACATTGTTGTTAAACTCTTGTTAAAGCTGAAAGACTTATTTATTCTTAGACAAGTATTTTAAGTAAGCATTTTACAATTCTATCTCCATTCTGACCTTGTTCTTAATGCTCTCTAAATACTCGCTTCTACAAGGATTCTCTTCATAAATTATGCACAGACGACATTGAAAGGATTATATTTGAATCCGTAGTGACTCATAATAAATCCATTTCCATACTAATAAATGAGAAGAATGAATGTTTGTCTGTGTTGTGAACGCAGCCACAACAACAATCAATCCCCTTTTTATATCTGTGCTCCTCATTTTGGCACACTTTTTGAAAATTGACAAGCAATTTGTAACGGAACAATATACGTTTCATATTCAGCTTCGCGACACGCTGAACTATAAGTAGAAAAGACATATAGAATGTAAGAGTGACGGACATATTCATTCACATCTATACTTATTATTAAACAAAGTCCCAAAAAGCTGCCTGTCTGTATGTAATAGATTTTCTCAAAATCTACTCAACAGATTTTTATACGGTCTTCACCAAAAGATAGTGCAATACTTCCGGATGGAAGGTAAATGGTTCATATCGGTATTATGTAAATTGTGTTGAAGAGATCGCGTAGTTGTTAAAAAACTTGCTTGCTGGGCTTTAGTCCCGTGCACTGCGTAAACCAGCAGAGATACGCTAAAGTAATGAACTAGAGAATTGTAGATCTATAAAAATACTACAAAACAGTCCGTGATAACATGTCGCTATCTCTTATGGTTAACTCACAATAACTACTTTTATGTTAAAAATCGGAATTCTATAGGAAAATTGCACGCTGATTTCCACGCAGGCGAAACCGCTGGCACAGCTAGTTTATAATTTAGTAGTTATGCCAGCGGCATCACCCACGTGTCATAAAAAATTGCCCGAAATCAAATTTTGAACATAAAGGTATTTCTTGTGAGTTAAACATAAGAGAAGAGACATGCTCTCGTGGACTTTTTTATAGTATTGTAGTAGATCTACAATTCTTTACTATATTATTTTAGTGGTACTCTACAAGTTTACGTTTAGTCCCAGCAGACGAGTTTATTTATATTGTGAGACCCCTTCAATTCAGTTTACACAAAACCGTGATGTACTATTAACAAAAATCATCCGAACTATCTTTTTGTAAAAACCGTACAAAAATCCGTTCAGTAAATTTTGAGAATATTGATCACATACACACAGACAGCTCTACAGGATTTTATGATAATTATAGAAACATGGATCTCGATTGACTGTATTATTTGAGGCAAGTTAACAGCCAGCAGTATAGTCAAACACACTTTGAATTAAGCTTCACCTTGATGAATTATGCACAAGCGACATTGAAGGGTTAAATTTAAATTTCTCGAAAGATCCCCTAACCATTTATATTCTATGCTCCTAATTTATTTACTACTACTACGTCTGAATATATAATTAATACTAGAATTTAACTGAAGATTCTAAGAACTAGAATCTTATATTTTGTATTAAAACAGTAAGATAACCGCCTGTTACTATGCCATTGCTGGCTATAGCTCCTTTCAACGTTTTTGGAGAGAAGGTTTGGAGATATAACCCACCACGCAGCTACAATACGTATGTGTAGTACGTGTAGGGTACACATATCCTAGGATAGGTTACACATATCCATATTCATCACATATACTGCACGAAAAGTTCGTCATATATTGTAAAAATCAATTCGACACAATTTTTGTAACAAAACCTTGTACAAAATAAAGTTATAAATTTGGCTATGCAGTAATTGGGAGTATCAAAGAGTTTTATATGATTTTCTATACTTTATATGAGCTCCTTTCAAAAATAAAGCATAATCAAAAATCAGCTTTTAACGTCGAAACACTGCCATCATTCTTGGGACCTTTCCGCGTGGGCATGATTTATATAGTACTAGCGTGTAAGTCATTAAGTTAAACATAACTTGTACATTTTTGTTGTAAATAATTTTAAAAAAAATCCTATAGAACTAATATTACCGTTATTTGATTCGTATAATTAAACATCATTCTTCTTCTTAGGGTGCCATCTTCTTGCGAAATGCGGTGATCATTAAGGCAATCTGAACTTTTGATGTAGCGACTCGAAATAAAGATCGGGTGCTTTTGCCAAACCACTGACGAAGGTTTTTTAACCAGGATATTCTCCTTCGTCCTACACTTCGCATTCTAAACATCATTCTCTTGCCCTTATCCTGCTCTAAGTGGGGTCGCCACAACATGTTTTTCTCTTCCATTCTCCCTATCATTCATCACCTCTGGTGCTACTCCTTTTATATCAATGTCATACTTCACAAAATATCCATCCACATTAATATTAAACATTCGGTTGTTCAGATTTTCATCCCTCCTCATTATATGTCCATACCATCTCAATCTTTTTTTAATCTCATCGATATTTGTTCAGCGGATTGGCCGTGAAAACTACACAGAAAGACAGACAGACTTTCGCATTTATAATATTAGTAAGGAGTAAGGATACATTGTAATAGCTGTCAAATTTATAAATAATTACATTTATTCAGTAAACAGAAACCAAATAATATAAAAACTCTCACCTCTAAAGATTGGACTTAAAGGGCTCGATTCCAGGCCGTTAATATATGAGTAACTATGGCAAATTGTAAATAAAAATAACTTGGTATGTTTATTATAGATGGCGTTTTTGAACGTCATTTTATTCCTGTTGAATTAACAGGATTTCTATAGCCTATATGTTACCCCGGTGTATAAGGACCAATTGTGCCAAATTTCATCGATATTTGTTCAGCGGATTGGCCGTGAAAACGGCACAGACAGACAGACAGACTGACTTTCGCATTTATAATATCAATAAGAATTATTTTATTCACCGCCGTGTGGTATCCGGCTGAGTAGAATAGACCACCCTCATTACTTACCGAGGTGTCGTAAAAGGCGACTAATGTAAGTGAACGTCAGGTAGGCGATCGGTCCTAAAACACCTAACCAAAATATGTTACATCATGTTAAAACATGTTGTGCCGACCCCACTCGGAGTGGGATAAGGGTAGGAGAATGATGATTCAGTATTATTTTATTCAGTCTAGTCACACAACACGTATAATTAAACATTAACAAGAATAAAATAGATTTCCATAGATGAATTTCATTCATATCATATCATTAGTATGCATATACGAAAGCATTCGCATTATCATAATAAACATGGTAAATTATGGCTTATGTTACTCATTTGTTAATAGTTTAGTTTATGAATATTTAAAACGACTAATTGTTTTATTGATATCAATAATTATTATAGAAATATTCCTGCATCATATAAAGTAAGCTGTTATAGGCCAGCGGTGAGACCGTGCGACTATTTTGACGGGGTCACGAGTTCAAACCCCGGGGAGGCACCAATTAGTATATCTATTAAAACTTATGTAGCTAAGGGATAATTGCAATTGCAATTATCAGACAGTCTAATATTGATGAAGAGCTCCTTAAGAATCGATAAATTGGTTCGTTGAGCAATCTATGGAATCCGCAGCATCCTCCTCCAACAACACATTTCGAGAGCATCTATTTTAGCCCTTGCTGACATTTTTATTGTCCAAGATTCGGTTCCGTAAAAGAAGATTTAGAAAACCAATGTACGCACCAGCCTCACTTTGGTTTTGCGAGAGATATTACGGTCTTTCTATATCTTAGTGAGTTTAGTCATCACTTTTTTGGACATTTGACAACAATCATACTCTTTTCAGTGAAGGAAAACATCGTGAGGAAACCTGCATATCTGTAGAGAATTCTGGGGATATGTGTAACCTACCAATCTGCATTGTAGAAGCTTGTATGTTTTCTAGTACATGCAGAGAATTCTTGAAAGATTTTCAGGTGACATACTAAAAGTTAGTATAACATTTATATCTAAATATATCACAAAAGCCGTACGCCTGTATGTGATCGATTTTCTCAAAATGTGCTGAACGGATTTTTGTACGAGTTTTTATTAAAAGGAATTGTAAATTTTCAGGAATTTTTATATTTACTGTATATTTTCAAACATATAGGCTACTTTTTATACTAAAATTGCCGCGGGATTTACGCTGGAAAAATTTTGTTACACAGATTTCCATGCAGACCAAGGTGGGGGCATAAATAATCATAATGAAAATATAAATTACCCTACCGAAAAACAATTCTTGGGACCATTCTACGTGGGTATGATTTGTATAGTAGTAGCGTGTAAGTAATTTAAGATGCATACATTTTTGTTCATATCTTAAACATTTATTATTCTGGTTATATTTTAAATATTTTTTTTCAATTAGTTAACATATCCTGAAACAAAACCGCCTTAACTAAGTAACCCCTCTAAATTAGAACCTACGTTGGTAAACCTTAAACATAGACAACAAAGCGTTAAATCAACCAATGTGTATGCGTTAATTAGAGTTCAGAGACCGACTTAGAAATTTAAATAAGTAACGGTTTACATTTATGGAATTCGCATACAAAAAAGGGGTAGAATTTATAAAACAAAGTACCTACTTATAAAGCTTCTGTTAATGTTTCGAGTTTGTTTTTCGAATAATTAAATATTTAAAGCAAATTGAAAACGAAGTTAGGAATGTTAATATCTTTAACTCTTAACGATCTAGAATATTAATGAATTATTCCTCGAATTATTTATCGATTTAAATTAATCAAATTGATTAGTTATTGAGTATTTAAATACTGAGATTATTATCTCTTCTCTTATTAGAGAAACGTGATATAATAAAACATTATCGTAAATTTTTCCGATTTTAATAAAAAAGTGAATTACTTTTTTAATTTACATGCAAATTTGTGAGACGCCGTATTTCTGGAGCAATGAAAATGTAAAGCGTCTCGGATGTGTCTTTTTAACGTCGAGATTACATAACAGAGAAGATTAAAATGCATTTTAGAAAAAAAACTAAAATGAGAAATTTATTATCTTTCTTTTTTTTAATACACAAGTTCAATATAAGCTCACCAACTTAAAAATAAAAAAATAATTATATGTATTGATCATTAACAAAGTCAGCAATTAAATCGGGGAATTTTGAACTATTTTTAGACATTATAAAATATTTGGTACGCAGTAACAGCCCAGCAGTAGGTTCATGCGACTATTTCGAAGGGGTGACGAGTTCGAACCCGGGCATACGCCCGCCAATGAGTTTTCCCGTTAAAACTGATGTCATATTAAGCTTTTCGATGTTGGAAGGAGAGGAAACCTGCATATCGCAAGAGTATCCTGGGGTATATGTAACCCACCAATCCGCATTAGAGCAACGTGGTAAGTCTTAGCTTCAATCCTTGTTTCCAAAAAAAAATGGACAGAGGAGATCTATGCCTATGTCCAGCAGTGGAATAATAAGAGGTCTTTATTTAATTTTTTTATACATTGATAAAGTTTCAAAGCGGATAAAGTATCGGTCAAATTCTGGTTCAAACAATAAAATCTATCGACATGCTTCTAATAACTAGTTATAAAAGAATGACAACTGGTTTTAATTACTCGTTGCGCTATAAATTAATCCGTCACCCGCCGCTTGCCGCCATGTTGACACATGCCGTTAAATTCTCTGCGCTCCTATAAATTATCGCTGCATTTATACTTTTTAGAGTTCCGCGGTAAATCATATTTATCCAGTATCTTAACTATTTTAAAAAAGCTGTGATAGCCCAGCGGTGAGACCGGCTTATCCCGCGCAGGCACCAATGAGATTTTCTATTAAAACTTATGTGTTAATTGATAATTGCAATTTATTACACGCTTATCGATGAAGGAAAATATTGTGAGGAAACCTGCATATCTCTAGAGAATTTTGGGGATATGTGTAACCTAGCAATGCGCATTGTAGCAATGTAGCAGCGTGTTAGGTCTTAGCTCCGACCTTTCTCTCCAAAAACGGAGAGAGGAGGCCTATGCCCAGCCAAATATTTACAGGCTGATATTTTACTCTACTTTTAATTATTTTAGATATGTTTTTTGCTTTATAAGCGAAGCGAGGAAATTTGAAAGTATGCCCATTATAGAAAAGACGAGAAGTTCGAGATTAAGATGATATGGAAAATTAAGTCATAAAACGAGTGATAAATATGAATGTAGAATATGTGACTAGAGGGAGGCCTAAAAATAGATTTTTGCCGTATGACATGAAAAGAGTAGCGCCAGAGTTGACGAATGATAGGAGAGAATAGAAGAGAAAAACATGTTTATATAGGGGAAGGAGAATGATGATGTTTAATAGGCGAGCGCTCGCTCAGTGTAAGCTAGAGCTTGCCTAAAAGGCCTATTGACTCTTGCTTTGCAGATAATATAGATGTTTATATAAGTATTGGGAAAGATAATACCATTCCCGTACTGTATGCAACAGAACTAGAGCTGTGATAGCCCAGCGGTGAGACCGTGTGACTCTTTCGAGGGGGTCACGTCTTCAAATCTCACGCAGGCACCAATGAATTTTCTATTAAAACTTATGTGTCTAATTGATAATTGCAATTCATCACACGTTTTTCGGTGAAGGAAATCATCGTGAGGAAACGTGCATATCTCTAGAGATTTCTGGAGATTATGTGTAACCTATCAATCCGCATTGGTGCAGGCCGATAGGTCTTAGCTCCAACCCTCCTTTCCAAAAACGGAGCGAGGACGCCTATTTCCAGGTGTGGGATTGTAATAAGCCGCTACTTTACTTTTTTTTATGCAACAAAAATGGGCATCGCAACGCTCCTTACGGCTTCGTGGGACGATAAATACATAAGGGTGTAACTTCTCTCAGTGCCTAATGGTGTGATGATGGAAAGGCAATTGAGTACAATTTTATTGAGTAGAATACTTTCCCTAGGTTCGTTTGAAAAAATGCACATGATTTCGCTGCATGTTTTACAACCGGCCGCCCGTCTGACGTCAACTTACCTAAGTCGACGTCAGACTCTTACCTAAATCGACACCTCGGTAAGAAATGAGGGTGGTCTATTCTACTCAGCCGGATACCACACGGCATCTTATATTCATTAATAACTCCTGGTTCGATTACGAGAATGCTTACTAACCTAGCGGAATATATACGCCGTTCCTATAAGTGATTGCATACATACTTTTTTAGTATCCCACTCAAATAAAACAAGTACATAAAATCTGCCCATTCACATAAGTACGCTAAGTAATATTTTATGGCTTTTTTAACGAATAGTTACAAAAGTATGACAGCTTATTTAACTACCCAACGCACTTAATATTAAACTGTCACGCGCTGTTTGCTCTCCTGCTGGCATATTCTCGGCATAAATTGTCATTGCATTCATAATATTTTAGAGAACCGTTGTACAATCAGAAATATTTATGAACTTTTTCTTTCTCTCTCGTCAACAAATAGACATCCTCTGTTGTGCATTGGTCTCTTCCAAGGACTTTCACGCTGCATAATCTTGTACCGCCTTAATCCAGCGGCTCCCCGCGACCTTTTTAAGGTCGTCTGTAAAAAAAAGTAAGGAGTTTTCCTATACTATCTTTTCCGGTGCGTGGTCGCCTTTCCAGACCCCAACATCGATTCTTCAGACTATGTGCCCCGCACATTGCGACTCCAGAATCGCGAGCCGTTCAGCTACGTCCGTCAGTCCTTATTTCTGATTTGATCACGCAGAGATACTCCGAGCATAGCTCTGTTCATAGCACGCGGTGCGACTGAGCTTTTTCTTGAAGCCTATAGTTAGCGACCAAGTCTAAGGACCATATGCCAACACTGCCAACACGCACTGTGTGAAGATTAGTCTTTAGGCACTGATTTATTTTGAACTTTTTCTATCTTATTTTAACTTCCTGTCTAAAATGTTGCTCTTTTTCCAGTTCTGTTCTTTTTGCACATTGTTTGTGTTATTATAAATTTCAATTGCATTCCCACAAATTGTTGTTAATAACGTAACGTTTAAGTTACGTTAAGATTAATAAAACTACTAGCTAATAAATACTCCAAGAACCTTCCCACCGTGTGGTTTCTGGCTGAAGAGAAGAAACCACCCTCATTTCTTACCGAGGTGCTGTAAAATGTGACTAAGGTAAGTTGACCCACCGTGTGGTATCCGTTTGAGGAGAATAGACCACCCTCTTTCTTACCGAGGGGTCGTAAAATACGACTAAGATAGGTTGACGTCAGGCAGGCGGCCGGTCGTAAAATGCGTAGCCAAATCATGTGACATTGTTGTGCCGACCTCACTAGAGTGGGGATAAGGGCAGGGGGATGATGATGAAATACACCAAGAACCTTCATATAAATGAAAAAAAAACCCTTTAGAACAAACTGATCAAAAAACCATTGTCATATATAGACATCTTCTACTTGAATAAATAAAATATGAGTTATGTGGACACGTGGAAACGAAATCTTAAATAAATATTTACAAAAAGGTGATAATATGTTCAAACGAAACTTCGGGCTTACCGCCAGCTGCCCTTTTGACATGGTTAGCGCTCCTGCAAATTAATACTGCATTCATATCTTTAGGGTTCCAATATGAAACATAATAAATGCATTAACATTTTAAGTAAAAAGTGTAAGTAAAAAAGTTTAGGCCCTGTTTTTGTTTAAAAAAAAGCATTATAAAAAACATTACGTACAATACATTTCTTTCCATCTTGAGTCAACTATTTTATCTTAACGTTAGAAATTTGTTTTCTGTGTGTGTTCCTTAACTGAGCAAAACTTTAGCCAATCAACGACAAAGGTTCCGGTGATTCCAAACTTTGTTTTAGTTCAACGTTTACGTATAATTACTTCTGCATTCTACTTTTATGGTGTCATGGTGGGCAATGCATAAGTTATATTTGTTAATTGGTGTAAATGTATCCATAGGCAAGCTCACCTAAGAACTCTTCATTCCGCATGGAATCAATGAAGAATTTAACCATTATAAATATTTGATTATTTTTATAAATGCTTATTAGTTAATTATTTGATGAAATGCAAAATAAAGTGAAATTAAATAAAGTACTTACCTACTTAAAGACAAAGGCCCTATATCTAACAGGCTGGCTTGATGAAGTCTTTTAAATATTAAATAAATCTAATTAGTAGATAGCATTTAAAATTTATTTTACGGGATTCAATATTTATTTTATGCAATGTAAACAACCATTCCCAGATTTTACATTTAAAAAATTTGTCTTAATTAAAGACTACGGAACCTTCAAATAAAAGAGAGGATGTGACATACCCAATATAATTTTTTTTTTCTTACATTACAGCTGATCAATGAACCATTATAAAGTATAATTTTTATACTTTGAGGTCTAGTTTTGTTTTTTTGACACTTATACATATGCCGTAATGTAAGTAGTAAAGGAATTCACGTTACAGAATTCTAAGTTATATAAATATATAGATATTGAGTCCTTGTAGCTATTGGCAAGAAAGCGTCAGAAGTGTCGTAAAATACGACTAAGGTAAGATGACGTCAGGCAGGCGGCCGACCATAAAATACGTAACCAAATCATGTGACATGTTTGTAACATGTTGTGCTGGACCCACTTAGAGTGGGATAAGGGCAGGAGAATGATGATTGGTATTGGTAAGAAAAGGCAAGTTATTTTCTGTTTAAAAACACTGTTACATACATTATACAGCCACATTATATCTATAAAGTTCTACAACATTATATCTATAACATCTACAACATTATATCTATAAAGCCTACTATACTGTTGAGGATTACTTAGATGATAAGAATGTGTGGATATAGCTACTTTACCCTGTACAAGATAGTAATGACTACATGTAACTAGTTATAAGAATTGTATTTTAAAAAGAGCAACCGCCGAGTACCTTGCTGGCTCTTCTCGATAAGAACAGCGTTCCGAAGCAGCAGTAGATATTGAAGATTCAAAAGCACTTGTTTAAAAGTTGACTTGAATAAAGAATATTTTGAATTTGAATTTGAAATATGAATAGTTCTTCAATACATGAGTGATATTTTCGGTATCGGCTGAAGAGAAATTTGTTTACTTGCCTTTTGATTGGTTCTAACACCATCACATAAACAATATTTTATTTCGGCCGTAGTATATTACGTTAGAATTGTTACGGTTTGTAATTATGTTTAACTTGCAAAACACTGCTATTAATCTTACTTATTTATTAACTCGCTGAACGGTTAAGACCGTTGCCAATCAAGTCTATTTGTAGACTCGTTTAATTACGTTCTGCTACCACAGCCTACAAGCGTGCTTTTTTATTATTAACTCAATTGCTAGTAGAAAATGAGACTCAGTTACTCATGTAATTTACCCAACCTGTACTACAGTGACCGCACCTAAGAATATTATGAAATGTACTCATAAAGCACTTTGATTAATAGTCATATATCGATTAACAGTTAATTGAACCAACCTGGAGATATAAAATGTCATCATACTATTATAACCCAAAAGGCGACGCATTAAAGACTAAAATAGGATAATCCTATTTTGAGCGTGCTGTTTGAACAATTACTTAGGTTTAATCAATCAACATAAGCCCATTAGGGAATTAGAAAGAAACATGTCCGTGTTGTACGCGATATTTGGAGCGATAGATAGTCTTAGCTAGATATCCTTAATGGAGCTTTGTGCACTTTTGTGATGAGTAAAAAATGTTAAATTCGCGTCAGGACGCAAAGGGACCCGTGGCACCTCGTTTAGAATCACGTCTTTCACAGCATTTAGCTATCGCAATTAAAACCTAGGAACCAAAAGAAAACAGCCTTCATAAAGTTAGATCTCGTTAAAACTTGACTTTGTAAGCCTTTAATTGTACAAAACTTTGATTTAACTAAGTGTTAAACAACTTTGTTTAACATTCTTATTGTTATATTTGTATTTCTAACTCGAATAACAAAACTTTTTAATTGGCCTACATTAGTGTTGGTCTTAACGAAGTTTCGCTGTAATTGATTACGGCTGAACTTTTAATTTGTTAATAAAAAAGTTATATAGAAAAAATAACTTTATTAAAAATCAAATACAAGTTTTAAAAAATGCTTAAATTAAACATTGCAACAATGATATAATGTATAAAACATCATGTATAATATAATGTATAAAGATCTGTTACTTTCCCACGGCTGGGCATAGGTGTCCTCTCTCCATTTTTGGAGAGAAGGGTAGGAAAAGGGCGGATTTGTAGGTAACAGATATCCCCAGAGTTCTCTAGAGATAGCTGGTTTTTAATGATGTTTTCTTTCGAGAAGCGCCTGATAAATTGCAATTATCAATGAGACACATTAATTCTAATCATTCTCCTGCCCTTATCCCACTCTAAGTGGGGTCGGCACAACATGTTATAAACATGTTGTTACATGATTTGGCTACGTATTTTACGACCGGCCGCCAACCTGACGTCAACTTACCTTAGTCGCCTTTTAGGACACCTCGGTAAGAAATGAGCGTAGTCTATTCTATGCAGCCGGATACCACACGGCGTAGACACATTAATTCTAATAGTGAAACTAATTAGTGCCTCTTCGGGGTTTAAACACGCAACTCTCTCGAAAGTGTCCCGCGATCTCACCGCTGGGCTATCGCCCTTTAAAAAATGGGATTACAGAATTTTAACGTTTACTTAACATTTATATTTTTACCTTCTGTGAGACACAGGTGGCAAGATGATGCCAATGAGTGATGATACACTCATTATTATCCCCCTGCTCTTATCCCACTCTAAGTGGGGTCGCCACAACATGTTACAAACATACTGTCAAATGATTTGGCTACGTATTTTACGACCGGCCGCCTGATAATTTCACACTGATGACAAACAACCGTTTTATGCTATTACATTGATATTCGATAGTTAAAGCTCTCTGTCGAGCAAGCTGATATAAACTAAGAATGTAGAGTCTGACGGCTTGATATAAATTAAAGAATATGATATATTGAATTGAAGGGTCTTCGAACAGTGCGTGTTGCCAGTGATGACCTACGGATCCGAAACGTGATCGCTAACTATGGGCCTTATAAGAAAGCTCTGAGTCGCTCAGCGGGCGATGGAGCGAGCATACTCGGAGTGTCTCTACGAGATCAAATCAGGATTGAGAAGATCCGTAGAAGAACTAGAGTCACAGACATAGCTCAGCGTGTCGCGAAGCTGACGTAGCGCTGGGCGGGGCACATAGTGCGGAGGACCAATGGGCGCTGGGGTCTTAAGGTGCTGCAATGGCGACCCCGCACCGGAAAGCGCAGCGTCGGTAGAAACCTTAAGAGGTGGACAGACGACCTCAAAAAGGTCGCAGGGAGCCACTGGATCCAAGCGGTGCAAGATCGTGTGGTGTGACTATCCCATGAAGAGGCCTATGTTCAGCAGTGGACGTCCATTGGCTGATGAAGAAGAAGAAGATCTAGACCACCCTCATTTCTTACCGAGGTGTCGTAAAAGGCGACTAAGGTAAGTTGACGTCAGGCAAGCGGCCGGTCATAAATACGCAGCCAAATCATGTGACAACATGTTTGCAACATGTTGTGCCGACCTCACTTAGAGTGGGATAAGAGCAGGAGAATGATGATGATAAATTAAAATGTAGGATAGACATAGACATAGAGTAAGGATTACTTAGGTACTAAAAGTCCACGTAGTATATATTAACAAAAAGCTCTATACATAGCTCTATAGATATAGAGAAATCTATAGATGCCACCATGAACCACCCCAAGGGCAAGTCATAAAGGTATGATTATTGACTTTTCTGGTAACATTCTGTTTGAGTAACAGGACACATTTAATGTGAGTAATATAACACCTGAAAGCTCGTTTTTATTTTAACGTTACGATTACGACATTATAATAGACCGTTACATCAACGCTCTTAAAACTCTATATATATTTTTTTATCTATGACAGGTTTATAACTGACCATATCTTACTTGATGATGCACTCGAAGTTTCAAGCACATAAACCTGGTAAATGTATGATAGTTATAAGTATGTATCTATCACAATTCTAACTGGTATTATATGGGTGTTTTATGCGCACATTTAGAAATTATCATGAAAATCGGCGATGAAACTCTGGCCAACGTTAAACTACACAGTTTGCAATATCAGTGCAGAGTTGCCTATGTATTTTCTACGGGATATTCAAAGATTATGTTTAAATATCAAGAACTTACCTCTATCGCTATTTCATCAGTGCACCGCTTGGAGCCGAGGGAAATGTTAATCCTACGTAATGAACATCCACAAAGGCGCGCTCTCGTTTCACCATCATTAATCTTTCCCACTAATTATAATATGGGTATCTTTTAAGCAACCTTTTGAACAAAACTCTCCCTGTCCTAAGCCTATTATAAAATAAAAAAAGCATTTTTAATAAGCCATCACGTGTGGATGTGAACGGTCTCCGACACCTATAGACGACCGGTTTAGTCCGAGTGTCTAGTTCTACAAGTAGGGCAGCGTTGATCGACACTGGTGCAGTTTCTTGTGACGTAATATTATCATCGATGGGTATACTTATTGAAATATTGTTCTGAGCTACTAATAGAATATGCAATTTTTTAAAATACCTTCGTAAGTTAGCAATGACTTGAGGTGGGTAAGTGAGACTTTTCCTATGATTCAATCGTCGATCTAATCATGGTTAATCATATACCGTTGCCGTTGATACTTTGGCGACGGAATCACCTTTTGTACCAATTGTTGGTGCTTGGTGATTGCATATAGGCACACTATCGCTTAACAATGCTCATGTGATAAGCATGATGGGTTTAACATTTACCAATAAACGACAGAGGAGGCATTTATCTTGCAAATAGTAACAGGTAGCTAAATTCCTATTTAAATTATTTTGTTTCATTTTTTTACTACGCAGTATGACAAATATAAGGTATCCGCATTACAGATCTACTGCTATTTGAGAATGTGGACAATTTTTTCATTGTTGCCGATCATCTCTAGGTTGACTTCTAGTTTTTCTAGAATGAGCCTAACATAATCATTTATCGTATTAAAACTTTTTTGATCCTAAATAAAAATAGTAAAATTGAGAACTGAAATAAACTAATAATTTACTTGGTACCAAAATGAGGCACTTTTAATGGATCCATCCGATTACGTTTAATGTAGAAATTTTTTGATTGATCAGTCGCATGTTTCTAATTTAGAAACTTTAATCACATTTTCGATTCTTTTTATATAAGGGGAGCTAAATTGTTATTTGGTGACGCAGTTATGGAAGCAAATATCGGAAGATCGTATCGTTCAAAATTATACTAAGTAAGTATTTGGATAGGCTGCCGATATTTGCATGTTCTATTTAATAATTTTTCTGATAAACATCATAGCACTAAACTGACTGAACTACTGAACTCTTCCAACTAAAGATACAAGCACGTTAACATGATTGAACTATTATTTAATTGTAGCTATTTTACGTACTCGAATATTAATTACGCGCATTACTTAAAGCATAACACCTCCGCCGTGTGGTATCCGGTTGAGTAGAATAGACCACCCTCATTTCTTACCGAGGTGTCGTAAGAGGCGACTAAGGTAAGTTTACCCGCAGTGTGATGGTATCCAGCTGAGTAGAATAAAACATCCTCATTTCTTACTGAGGTGTCGTAAAATACGACCAAGGTAAGTTGACGTCAGGCAGGCGGCCGGTCGTAAAATACATAGCCAAATCATGTGACAACATGTTTGCAATATGATGTGCCGACCCCACTTATACTTATTATGGATAAGGGCAGGATGATGATGAAAACATATCACCTATAATATATTTAAGTATTAACTGTTCGCAGTTTACTATTATTAAGAGTTTCAATAAAAATAGTATGTCGTCTTCCGAATCGTTCCCTCATTGTTGGGGATCGTGGACCTTAATCAAACTGTAAACTGCGCATTTCCATGAGTTAACTTGAATATATGCAGTCGACTTTTGCCATAGAGTTCTTTTGGGACATAATCGTAGTCGGTTTTTTCCGGGGGCATTTAGCTCTCATAGCTCCCGTGGCAATTTTAAAGAGGTTATTTGACCGCCGTCCCATACTCGGCGTTGCGTACCTTAATTTATGCTCAAGATCTTACAAATGTACCGGGCTTCGGGCTTGGACGAAAAAATTGGTATTATTTAGCCTTCATTGATGAACATTTTTAGATACCTTTATCATTTTGCATATAAACATTCGTTTTATTCCAATAACTCAACAGCAGAAACTTTGAATTCGATAATAATAATGGAGTCAGAATACAGGCCGATAAAACCATACCATCATCCTCCTGCCCTTATCCCACTCTAAGTGGGGTCGGCACCACATGTTAGAAACATGATGTCACATGATTTGGATGTATTTTACGACCGGCCGCCTGCCTGACGTCAACTTACCTTAGTCGCCTTTTACGACACCTTGGTAAGGAAATGAGGGTGGTCTATTCTATGCAGCCGGATACCACACGGCACATAACTTAGTCGCCTCTTACGACACCTCGGTAAGAACGGAGGGTGGTCTATTCTATGCAGCCGGATACCACACGGCCCATACCTTAGTCGCCTCTTACGACACCTCGGTAAGAACGGAGGGTGGTCTATTCTATGCAGCCGGATACCACACGGCCCATACCTTAGTCGCCTCTTACGACACCTCGGTAAGAACGGAGGGTGGTCTATTCTATGCAGCCGGATACCACACGGCCCATACCTTAGTCGCCTCTTACGACACCTCGTCAAGAACGGAGGGTGGTCTATTCTATGCAGCCGGACACCACACGGCCCATACCTTAGTCGCCTCTTACGACACCTCGGTAAGAACGGAGGGTGGTCTATTCTATGCAGCCGGATACCACACGGCCCATACCTTATTCGCCTCTTACGACACCTCGTCAAGAACGGAGGGTGGTCTATTCTATGCAGCCGGACACCACACGGCCCATACCTTAGTCGCCTCTTACGACACCTCGGTAAGAACGGAGGGTGGTCTATTCTATGCAGCCGGATACCACACGGCCCATACCTTAGTCGCCTCTTACGACACCTCGGTAAGAACGGAGGGTGGTCTATTCTATACTGCCGGATACCACACGGCGTAGGCAGTTAAACCATATATTCTTATATAAAAAGCCACCCACTTAACATTAAATGTTACCATAAAACGTGCTTGCTTGTTCACCATCAAAAAAGGAAAATAATGTTACTATAAAAATATAAAAGGAATGGCTAATAATCTTTACGTACATATCATTCTAGTGATACTTCTATGTCATGGAATAATATTTTTTTTACAATAAATTTGTTACAGACACTATCATTCATTTTATTACCCTTTTGTAAAATCTGTATTTATGTAAGAAAAATCTTTTTTTTATTTTTAATGTATCTCAAGGCTTTAAATAATTGATACTTCTTAGCACGACTAAAAATTTTAATTTTAGTCTATATAGATAAGCTTTTGTTTAAAAGCGTTTCAGATATTACACTGTCAGCAGAACACTGGATAATGTTTAGATTTTTTTTAAACCTGTTTTTTATCTTGACTTGCAACTTAAATTTGTCACGCTTCCCGATGTCTGATGGAGCTGAAATTTTACATACCGGTCCAGTCTCGATGACAATGCATGTCATGCTATCAACCTGACCTGATGCCGCTGCCAGGAATGGCTCTAAATGTGGGTACTCTGGAATTTTGGAACGGTTAAGGAATAATTATAATCTGTGAGGAAATATAATTTTCCTCACAGATTATAATTATTCCTATTATAAACATCGTGAGGAAATCTGCATATCACTAGACAATTTTAGGGATATGGTATAACCTATCAATCTGCATTGAAGCAGCGTGGTAGGTCTTAGCTCCAACCCTTCTCTCCAAAAAACGGAGAGAGGCCTCTGCCCAGCTATGAGATTAGCCGTTACTTTAGGGAGTAATTCTCCACAAATTATCAGTAAGAAATGTACATATATGTGGCAGAATATTCATTTCATGCGAGATGCGCATAAATTGTCATGTTGTGTACTATCGTACATGACACAACATGACAACTTATTTCGCGCAAGCGCCCTGCGCCGTCTATACGAAATAGCATGCTCAGGCATATATTTTCGCCGCGCGGTAGTAAGAGGGGGGATACCTCTCCTACGCCGTGCCGACGGTCTACTCTATCTCCGTCCTACGAATTTTCAATTAGGTCACGTGTCCTGTCGCGAGTTTCCTTCCTTCCTTATAAATATTTGAATAACCTATTTTCTTTTAATCGAATAACATCGCATTGATTATGCGGGCCATAATCCCACTATAAAATCGGATTCAAGGACGTTTTACAAAGCGGATTACTGCAATATTACCATAAGGGGAATGGGGGTTTATGGCCGAAAACACGTTTCGCTATTCCTGTTATTCTACGAAAATATTCATAAACAAAGTGTGTTTACGAAAATTATAATATTAAGAATGATTTATTTTAATTTGTTTACTGCACTGAAAGGTTTTAAGTGAGAATCCTTTATCAACTTCTTCATATTGAATCCCCTGGCCTTATCCCATTAAGAAGAGTCGGAGCAACATGTTTTAAACATGTTGTTACGATTGACTAGGTAAATTACGACCAGCCAACTGCCTGGTGTCAACTTTCCTTAGTCGGCTTTTACTTCACCTCGGTAAGAAATGAGAGTCGTCTATTCTACTCAGCCGAATACCAAACGGCACTTACCTTAGTCGCCTTTTACGACACCTCGGTATGAAATAAGGGCGGTCTATTCTACTCAGCCGGATACCATACGTTGCCCCTATTCATGAGCTCTTTATTCCAGACTATACAATAAGATGTCAGTATAGCCGGTTTCTATACATTAACAATCTTCTCGGAATTAATGAAACCATCTCATATTTTTACAGCGCGTGTATATACCTACGATAAAACAAGATTATTTAACAGACAGAGATTTAGTTTAGAAGTCTCCCTTTCTGCCTCTGGCATCTTTATATAAATTAAGAATATAGAGGAGAAAAAGAAAAAAAAACATTACAATACTAATATTATATGTCTACAATCTATATGTCTATTAATTGCCCAATAATAAAATTTTTCAAAAAAGAAACACAAGTACTAAAACAGCCCTACGGAGTTTTTATCAATCTCGAGGGATCCGCGGTTGCTCTGCTTCTGTGACCTAAAATCATACGAGAAATGTCACATTAAGGTCAGCGACCATAGTCTAGAATTTAGCAATGACTGTACAATTATATCAAAATGTGTTATATATGATGATCTTTATGTTACGACATGAGGTAATGCTGCTCAACAATATAATAGTAATCTTTAAATTTAAACTATCGTGAGTAGTATTCATAGTTAATATAGATACCGGCTAGTTTCGAACCCGTCCGGGGCACTTATTCATGAGCAACTTATTCGTAAGCCATCTACGAGGCACGCCCAGCGAGCTGCTGCACCCAGTTCCCGCCGCAATAACGTCGTGTAAAGAGCTCATGAATAAGTGCCCCGGACGGATTCGAACTAGTCGGGCTAATCCGATAAAATTAGACGTGAGTATAGCCGGTATCTATATTAACTACAATATAATAGTAGTATCGAATATATTATTTAATGATATTTGGAGTGAAACTCGACATTTTTAGTTTTATTTTAATGTGTGCAAGGAGTTTATTAATTAAACTTAAGGAATATGCCAAGTGATAATTTTTTGTTACACAATTAATAAATTCTTTTTCATTTAATATTCCTAACGGAAAATTAATTGCGATCCCAGTCACTATCGCTATATTTATAATTGAAGCTTAATCTTTTTATTATGCGAGTAATGCGTTATATAATAAAGCACTCAAATGTCCATTAAAGACCATACAGGTGGGATAGCTGCCAACGTAACTTGTACTGATTTTGTCATATTGTTGACCGTTTTCAGCAGTGCTCGAACAAAACAAATCGACAGTCTCTCGAAATAGGAACAAACAAAAACGCTCACAGCAAATTTTGACAAATAACAAGAAACTTTTCAAAAATGAAATCTTGTTGGTCACATGAATCAATAAAAAATAAATTATATGTGATAAAAAAAGTAGCGGCCTGTTACAATCCCACTGCTGGGAATAGGCCTCTTCTCTCCGTTTCTGGAGAGAAGGGTTGGAGCTAAGACCTACCATGCTGCTCCAATGCGGATTGGTAGGTTACACATATCTCCCGAATTCTCTAGAGATATGCAGGTTTCCTCACGATGTTTTCCTTCACCGAAAAGCGTGTGATAAATTGCAATTATCAATTAGACACATCATCATTATCAGATCACAAACTCATTGGTGCCTGCCCGGGCTTGAACTTGTGTTCCCCTCGAAAGAGTCGCACGGTTTCACCGCTGGGCTATCACAGCTCCATATATGAGATATCAACAGAAAATTTAATGTCACCTACTATACTGAAGGATTTATTCTGTGGCCGGCTTTACCATGCCAGCGGTGTTGAAAATTCAAAGGAAGCTGTAAAATTATAAACTCGTTACCTCCAGCTCTTACAAAACGGTTATTTGCGTTTAAACAATGTTGGAAATAAAAGTTTTTTTAAGTAAATACGGTGTTCAAAAGTTCACTAAGTTGACGATGAACTTTTCTACAAAGGATGTTTTTGTTTGATCTTATATACTATAAAATGCTTCTAAGCTTGTATAATCTTGTTACAGTTTTTGTTATAGTTAACTGATGTGAATCTCGCTCGTTGAAGTTAAATTAAAACAAACAAGTCAAGTTAAAAAGCTTTTAAAACAGCTCTTAGCCGAATTTCATGTCCCTATTGTTAACCGTTGAGTAGTTCCTTTGTCTTGAGCCAATCCTAGTAGCATCAGGTCACGCATGTCATATACATTTATTGTCATTGGGACTGGATCAGATATAAAATTTCATCTCAATCGGACACCGAAAAGTAGGTCAGATTTAACTTGCAAACCAAACATCTGTAAATACTTAAAAAATTGGACATTTCAAGGGGCACAGAGAAGCGAGTTACAAGAAAATCTCTTAAAAGATATTAAAATAGGACTTTATTTTTCAGGTCGGTGTGTTACCACCTTTAAGTATATCATCATTTACTAACAGGCCAGGTCAAGCGTTAAGCTGTCACACATAAAAAATGACGACTTTATCACTCTGAATGATCTTTCACAGGCAGCGTTAAGTTGGAAATTTCATGGGATCTTGTATATATTTTCCTGTGTAAAGTTGTTTGGGTTTTATAAATCACGATGACTTAGTTATAAATCTTATATCAACGCCCTTATGGAATAATTTATTTTCATCTTTCAGCTCCAGTTCATTTACTATTTTCATTCTTACTAATTTAATTCATAATAATAACTCTTTATTGCACACCAAGTAAACAATAAATAAACACGACAGAAATAAGAACAAACTGAAGTGCAAGGGCGGTCTTATCACCAAAATTGATCTCTTACAGAGAACCCCTACGTTACAGTAACAGAGATAAGAGACAGGTTGATCGGTGCACAAGAAGGACTAAAGATAATAAAATCGATAAACTTACTTATCAATATTACATTCTACGTTAGATGAATAGAGCATAATAACATAAATACTTAAATATATATAAAGGCAATTATTCGTCTCTGGGATCGGTCATTGTCAAAGGATATAATATGCAGTAATTGAGTGATGTGATAACTTGATGTAATAACTTAAAATTATAAAATCTTCGTTGAAATTAAGGAAATCAATTAAAATAAATCAATAAAATCACTACTAATTAAAAGGCGATATCACTTTAGTACAAATTAACTTTAAAAACAAATACACAACAAGATTGCTTGTTGATCTTGTTTTTCTCGCAAAACTAGTGACGCTCCGCGGATTCGCCGTCATATATGTTCATTTGCTATACATAAATACAAATAAGTACATACACATATTATACGTATACAAACAAATCCTTTACTTATACAAACGCATACATACATTAATATGACAATAGTGTTATATTATCGTAACTGTCAATATCCACGGCACAGGTTTTACCTTAATGTGGATTAATAATAATTAATTCTTTTTTTTTCTCTTCTTTTATGTATTTAGTACAGTCTTGTTTGATTAGTATTTCAGTTAAGTTTAGTTAAGATATTTAAATCTAACCAACTTTTTCAAAAATAAATAAATAAATAAATAAAAATAAAATTATTGATTAAGATAAAACTTTTTTAATCGATATTTAAAAATTCCAATAGATTTTAAATATCTTATGTGTAGGGAAGGTACATTCCACAGTTTCACAGCTTTCACGGTAAAAGAGTCGCTATATACTTGGGAATAGCCGGCGTCTTAAGTCTATTATCGTTCTGCGAACGGAGGGTAACACGAAGAAAAGAGTTCGAGGAAAGTAAAGCGCTTATTTATGTGTGAACTAGATACAACATACATTTAATAATAAAATCCCTTTCACACACACGTACACATATGAACACACATGACGACGTATCTAACTAATCTTACTTCCTACTTAATATTATAAATGCGAAAGTTTGTGAGTATGGATGGATGTTTGTTACTCTTTCACCAAAAAAACTATTGCACGGATTTGGATGAAACTTTAAAGCTATATAGGTTATTTGTCAAAATAACATATATGCTAAAATGTGTAAGCATTTTGTATAATGTAACGATACATGTCAATAAAATCGAAAATCTTGCCTCTGAGAGCTATCTTGGCGTACGCTCATGATGATTGAAGATGATGTACTGTAGTATTGTTTGTCTAAAATGGTTATAAATAAAAGCGACAGCATATACCTACCATTTATGTAGAAGTCACTATGACAAAAATTAAGAATCATAAATTTAATTTAATAAGATGCTATTTTATAATGCGCAATTTAGTATATTTATATACTTATCAAACTCTTATATAAAATCAATACATGTGTCGCTTTCAGTTTTTCATTTAGATAAAGTTTGTCTTTCACACCACATAATTTGGCCGAATAGTTTAAAAGTTATCACGATATAATTGACTTGGATAGCGCGCCACAGAGTGCCTAATATTCGCGGCGCGAATATTGTATGGAATCCGTCAGTTTTGAAGTTGACATCGGAAATTTTGGATGTACGAGTAACTAAATAAATATATATTTTTCAATATTCAGCAAAAAATATATTTAAATCTGAAATTATCTGTCACGAAACAGTGCAGACCAGACCAGTGGCAGACCAAATTCCACGCGAGCGAAGCCGCGGGCAAAAGCTAGTTATATATAGACTGGCCCGTTGGCGCAGTTGGCGGTGACCCTGTCTTCGGCTCCGTGGGTTGCGGGTCCGATTCCCGCCGAGAACCAACATTTTCTAATTAGAATTTGTTGGTTCTTCGAGTCTGGGTGTATATATGTATTTAAGTATGTATTTAAAACTATATATGTATATATTTACCAGTTGTCTCTCACCCATAACACAAGTATTAAGTTACTTACTTTGGGGATGGACGACCGTGTGTGTAAATCTCTAAAAAATATATATATATATATATATATATATATATATATATATACATATATATATATATATATATATATATATATATACCATGTCCCTTTTCTACATTTGTGCATTTTTACATTGTTAGTGTAGTCTTTTATGATGTTTGAGGGCGGGATGTTTTCTGTAACACAGGTCACCTAGTGGAGAGATCAGTTTCTCATACCACCCCTTATTTGTACCGCTAAGAATGGCACTATTATAATTGTTATTTAGTGTGACGAGAAACAAAAAAAATTAGTCAATGCGTCTTCACAATTTTTATTTTACAAATTTTCAAGAAACTTTTCTAATTTTTTTAAGGCAATAACAAGGATACTGTTGCAACGGCGTGTGGTATCCGGCAGAATAGACCACCCTCCTTTCTTACCGAGGTGTCGTAAGAGGCGACTAAGGTATGTGCCGTATGGTATCCGGCTGCATAGAATAGATCACCCTCATTTCTTGCCGAGGTGTCGTAAAAGGCGACTAAGGTAAGTTGACGTCAGGCAGGCGGTCGGTCGTAAAATACGTAGCCGAACGATGTGACAACATGTTTGTAACATATCGTGTCGACCCCAATTAGAGTGGGATAAGGGCATGAGGATGATGATGAACAAGGATACTGTGTCAGTATAATATAATGCTTATATTATGAACCAAATGTACAAAACAATTAATTTTTATATCAATGTTGCTATACTTACTAGATAAACTCGAAATGTTGTAATATTATGTGCTGTCATGCATTGTAAATCACATTGTATTTTTAAGTTCCTTCAAAAGATATTTAAGCAGCTTCAAAAAATAGTGAAGATATTTCAAAGACTAAAACGATTTTACAATTTTTAACAAAATATTTATCCCCAAGCACATTTGCATAAAAGTGAATTTGCATTTTACGAGAAAGAATATTTACTTAAGAAATTTTTACATTTTCTTGATGCAAAAAACGTTTTCTGTCGATAGAAGTTTAAAAGTAAAGGTTAGTACAAAACATCTCTCCTCTCACTGCATTTCACACGTTTAAAGTGATTTAAGCTTGCTATTAAATTGTATACATAAAGTAGAATCGCTACAAAATATAAAAAAGAAGGAATTTTATCAAGAATAGATGAAATCGGAAATCGGAAACCGTAATGTAAGATAAACGTCCTTATACGAAATTTTACTTAACAGTTGCGATGTAAGTGTTTGTACTGGGTTTACCATGAATTTTATATTCGTGAACCTTTCCAAAATTTGGTTTAATAAGTAAATAGCACTATTAAATCACCCTCAATCCAGTTTTGCATCATGTGGATTCATTAAAATAAAATATGTTATTAACTAAACTAACCAAATTTTTTGCCCGCCACTATAAAATTATTATATTATTAAATTATTCCTGTGCTTCTTTCGAAAACATTATAGATTATTCAGAGGTTTTAGAAGAAGACTTATTCAAAAAAAACTTTCCATAAGTATTCTTTTTATGCAGTGTCATGACAAAGGGCACGCACACATACATACACACACACGACAAATTCAATCAATGATTAATCACGTGCGTTCATAGAACCAAGTAATATTTTTTATTAGGAAAACTCCTTATGGGACATCGTCACACGATGACCCATAAGAAAGCGAAAAGCGGAACGTATATCGGATTCTCTCCGACTAAAAGTCCTTCGAGTTTCACCTTGCTACTGGTAACGGGAGTACGGTACACACGTTGCGTGCGTTGCACATATTGCTCCTATCCCCGCTTAGCGGCTCAGAGCCCGGGGAGCTCCACCTCCAGGTCAGTGCCTCTCTAAATATTTACCCCTCCTTCTGCTAATCGATGCATCGGGGCCACCAGATGCATCGACCGCCTCAAGGACTTTATTACAGGGGGAATCTGATAAACCCCGTTCGGAGCGCCCGAAGATCCCTATTAGAGCATCATACGACGGTCTCAATCCAAGTGAGCTAATCGAACCGTGGTTAAACAAAGTAACTTTGTGTAAAACTGTAGCCCAGAAAAACGGAAAAGCCCAGTATAATGGGCAATATATAGTTAAAGCGCAAAAATTAAAGGCCTGTTATAAAGAGTCATAAAAATTGTTGAATTGCAGTCATGTTAATTTTTTTAACGATTATTATTATAATCGTTAAAAAATGATGATGATATGATCTATTGATCATAATTAGTAAATTATAATTATATATGCTCGAAAAGTGCTTTCAAACCCTTTTATTCTGATTTATGTATTGTGAAACTACTAGACAACTAACGTTTGGTTGCCCTATAATACGTACGTCAAGCGAGGAAAATCTTTTATTGTACCCATCGCTTCAAGTGTTGTTTCGCACAAAAGTGCAAACAATACTACTGTACATATAACTTCGCAACTAGCAACTGTTTTATAATACATTTTGCCCCATCCAAAGTATAAAGTTACATGATCTATGTATATGCATAGAATTTTTATTTTTTACTAACTTGTTTTTTTACTTTTTACTTTTTAACTTTATTTTTTCGATGGGACGTTTAATTGCTTAGAATATAACTTAAATGGTGCGATAAAAGAAGCATTTTTACACGAATTTCGACATCGAAAATCAAGATTTCTAATTTCTTAACTTTATCTTTGTTAATAAATCTTTAAAAAAAAATCTTGAATGTATATACAAAATGCTTGTTTGTCTTTTCATTACTAATGCTTATTGGACATATTTTTAAATCCAAAAAACTCACATGCGTCCAAGACATGCAAGTTACCATGTCTTAAATAAATAAGTTATGATATATAATAACAGTAACCGTGTCTTATTATAATCAGCCATGGTACTAAGGTTGAATACATTTGTTGTTTGCGTGTAAGGCATATCCTTTTTAAAAAGTATGTTCAAATCAAAAATGCAGGACTCACGCGCGTCCAAGACATGCAAGTTACAATGTCTTATATTAATGTGATACGATGATGTTCTATAATTAGATTAACCGTGTCTTATAATATTAATAATCCATTGTGCTAAGGTTGCATACATTTGTTGTTTGTGTGTATGGCATATCCTTATTAAAAAGTATTTTCAAATCAAAAACGCAGGACTCACGCGCGTCCATGACATGCAAGTTACAATGTCTTATATTAATGTGATACGATTTATATCTTATAATAACAGTAACCGTGTCTTATAATAAAAAACCATGGTATTAAGGTTGCATACATTTGTTGTTTGTGTGTATGGCCTTATTAAAAAGTATGTTCAATTTAAAAAATGCAGGACTCACGCGCGTACAAGACATGCAAGTTACAATGTGTTATATTAATGTGATACGATGATGTTCTATAATTAGATTAACCGTGTCTTATAATATTAATAATCCATGGTGCTAAGGTACATACATAATATTTAACATGTCATACATTGACGCAGTCAAGTGCGATTAGTTCCCCTTAGGCAACATAAAACAAATTTTTACATACAAAAGAAAACTAAAGAGTTTACTTTAAGCATATCGATCAAAATTAACATACAATGTTTCATACGTAAGAGTGTCGTAGTATTGTTAAAATTTCATACAATATTATGTGAATGATATAGTTATTTATTTTGTACCTAATATTTAAGAAAAGTGAGATGTTTTGATATATTGTGAGTAGTAATCATATCAATAAATATATCGGTCAATTACCCACACGGTCATCTGTTTCCCAAGTAAAGTTAATAAATACACCCAGACTTGAAGAACCAACAAGTTGTTAAACGAAATTTTGTTTCTCAGCGGGAATCTAACCCGCGACCCCCGGAGCGAAACACAGGTTTTTGAAGAAAAGCAAGAGTAAAAAAAAATTAATAAATAGGAAATAGCAAAAATTATGAATAAAAGATAACTTTAAAATTTCCGTACATATACGAATCAGTAAATTTATTAAAAAAAGATTATAGAATAAATGAAGTTGTGTAACGCATCGAACCGGACGGACGTACGGAACGGGTAAAAAGTAAAGTAACAGCCTCTTACTATGCCCACTGCTGGGCTAAGGCCTCCTCTCTCCGTTTTTGGAGACAAGGATTGGAGCTAAGACCTACCACGCTGCTCCAATGCGGATTGGTAGGTTACACATATCCCTTGAATTCTCTAGAGATATGCAGGTTTCCTCACGATGTTTTCCTTCACCGAAAAGCGTGTGATAAACTGCAATTATCAATTAGACACATAAGTTTTAATAGAAAAACTCATTGGTGCCTGCCCGGGGTTTGAACCTATGTCGTCTCTAGAGAGTCGCACGGTCTCACCGCTAGGCTATCACAGCTATCTATCTATATCTATATCTATATCTATCTATATCTATAACTATCACAGCGGAACGGGTAAGGATGCGTACAAATGAAAGGATCTTTATAGACACTTGGACAGAGGGTTCTACACAGTATATCAGATATGAATTCATTGAAAGATGCACCGTCTACTGTTTTAGGCTTTTTTACTAAGGCTTAGTGGCCTAGTAGGATGCACTTATCATAAGAACTTAAGGAGAAATCAATCAGTGAACATTTTGTATGCTTCTAATTTAATTATAAAAGCACCACTACAGCCCGAAATTAAATATTAGTGACGCCATCTGTTATTTTAATGCGGAAAATACACACGTACATTGTGTTAGGTTATGTTACACTTGCTTAATATTTTAATAAAAATATTTAACCCAATTAAGTTAAAGTAAAATATTTCCCCAACATCAAAATCATAATTGCAACCACTGCATACTTCGTTAAGCTTGTCAAATAATTCTTCGAAGATCCACAATTGAACACCAGAATAGCAAGTAGTCTAGACAGTGCTATAAAATATATCCATACCTTGATATTGCTGAATCTGGCGTCGAGACTTACCTGCTGACAAAAAAAAAAGACATTATAACCTGCACTATTTAAATAAACATTATAAAAATCTAAAGAAAGCCGAATAAAGAATTAACGCATTATTTTCATAAGAATACTACATAGAATGCAAATAATATAGAAACTTAAGAGAATTTAACACATCTTATTAAATCCTGTCACAGAGGAGGATGGTTCCAAATCAAAATGAAATCTGGCCAAAATTTATAGATACTTCCTGAATAGTAATGTTAATGCTATTTTAATTATCATAATTGAATAATTCAATTTTTATTTTTATTTAATTAATTAAATAATTTAATAGCTGTGCCAGCGGCATCGCATTAATTTTTTTAACTTAAAAGTATGATGAATTAACTATAAGAGATAGAAACGTGCTATCGCGAACTTTTTCTTAGTACTCTTATGGATTTATAATTCTTTAATACATTACTTTAGTGGATCTATGCTGGCCTAAGCAGCAAGTTTTTTTTACGACCACCCGACCTCGTCATCACAATTTACATAAAACGCTTATGTACTATTAATCAAAACCTTTCGAAAGAATTGCACAACCTTTTAGTAAAAACCGTACAAAAATTCGTTCAGTAGATTTGGAGAAAATCGATCACATACAGACGGACGGACAGATTTTGAAGACTTTGTTTTATAATATGTATGAATAGATATGCGGAATTTTTCGAAATTCCATTTTACAAAACATGTATATAAATTATTTTACGATACACATATCATTCTAATCAGTTAATAGTACTACTACTTACTCATCATCATTCTCCTGCCCTTATCCCACTCTAAGTGGGGTCGGCACAATATGTTACAAACATGTTGTCACATGATTTGGCTACGTATTTTACGACCGGCCGCCTGCCTGACGTCAACTTACCTTAGTCGCCCTTTACGACACCTCGGTAAGAAGTGAGGGTTGTCTATTCTATGCAGCCGGATACTGTAAGTACTACTACTTAGTATATTTTAAAAACTTTTGACGTATCTACTACCACTATAATAATATTTTATTTCTGTTTAAAAATATCTTGTACACGTAAAATCCTGTCGCAATTTTGGGTACTAATGTAAGGTTAGTTCAATCAGTTGTTATCCGCGAAAATCATTTCTGTGTGCTTCCTTTCGAGGCACAGTATTATAATCAGTTAAAGCCTTTTGCAATGTGCTGCATACATTTAAATATTTAAAATTAAGTTAAGTTTGTATATCTGTATATTTTATGTAGCACATTTGTAGAATAAATGATTTCATTTCATTCGTTTCATTTAATGCATTTGCTTCTATCAATTTGTACATGATAAGGACCCTGTCTGTATGTGGGCCTTATTTATTGACCTACACCGGTAAATGAACAAGATAAATTGTGTTGACTTGCGTTATATACGCTGATAGACTTACCTTAAACGGGAGTGGCCCGTTAATGCGATGCTTATTACGGAACAGAATATACAATATTTTTACCACAAGATACAACCAGTATCTGCAATTTTGTACACATCAACTTAAATGTAAAATACTCTATTGTGAAATTTATATTACTTATGTGTATTTTCCTGTTCCTGAAGGAAAACACGATTCTTTTTATATGTAAACCATATAATCTTACGGTCTTATTCATAAAAATAGCTTATAGAAGGTTTTAGACACTCTTTAGCTAAAATGCTCTATAAGCTTTTAAAACGTTCTATAAAATTGTTTATTCATAAACCTACTATAACCGATCTATAACTAAAATGCGTTTATAAATCCGAATGTTGCCATTATGAGGAAATCTGGCGACCAAGTGCCCGATCATACCCAATTCCCCACAGATAATATGTATCAACATACCGATAAACTGTAACCATAGACATTATTATGTACTAAAAATTATTTTTATTGTCTACGACACGGGGTCGCCTTTCGCACAGTATCGTCAGTAAGTACGCGCCATTTTCGTGATTCTTAAAAAAGTTTTAATAAGTATCCATCACTCAAATAATTTTTTTCCTTACAATGGAATTTGAACAAAAACGAGTTAAACGGCAAAGAAGTGAAAACTGGTTAGAGGAAGATAAGGTTTGTACAAATGAACCTAAAATGGGATCCAAGTAAGTTTACTTTTGTAATTATTCATCTTTAACTTATGCTTGCTTTTGTTTTTATTCCTTAGATCATTTTGAAAGAATTGGTGAAGGAAAGAGTCTCTATTCTAGAAAACAAGAATACTGACGCAAATACAAACGCGAAAAAGGTGGCGGCCTGGCATGATTTACGAATAAGGTACTTACCAAATCAATTTATATATTAAATAATACAACAGCAACACTTAATATTTCTCATGATTTTACATAGCATTTCATTTTACAGTTTCAATAATATGGCTGCGGCGCCAAGAACTTTGCAGCAAATAAAAGCTCAATGGGGCATTATAAAAATGTCTGCAAAAAAAAGGAAGTTTCTCGAGCGGAAAGAGAGGTGCAAAACAGGTGGTGGACCACCACCTCCTTCAGAACCACCAAGTAGTGAGGACATTGCGGTATGGCTTCCTAAGGAGTTCACAGTAGACTCCAATGAGTTTGATTCTGATAACCGGGTACATATAAAAAAGTACTCAAACATGTATGTTCATAATTCCTAAATCCTGAGTAATTAATATTCTATTTATTTTGTTTCAGACTTTTTCAGAAACTAACAGTGAAAAACCAGACCAGATTCCAGAGCCAAAACCAGGTCCTAGTTCGCCCCCTCATGATAATTCAGAACATAAAATAACAGAAAAGGTGTATATTATAGTAATTGTTAATTAACTAATAATTAAGAAGCAGCACCATTTTTTAATTGATTGGATTGTTGTTGTAATGCATGCAATGCAATAAAGCAGGCATTTTTAATTTTTTGCATTTCATTGCGAGTTTGCCATTAGTAACAAATAATCACTAAATCAATGAGACAATCTAATTTATTTATTATATTTTAGATATTGGAGCCAAGTTCAGCAACACCAAAAATTCCTAAAAATAAACTTAATTATAAAAAGGTATTATTCTTCTTTATATTCTTGAATTAAGTAATCAATTCTTCATTAATTATTCTTGCCTTGTGACTAATTATTGTGGAGCATAGGAATTTTTTTAATATAATAAATAAAAACATACTATCAATATTTGTTAATCTTAGTTACTCTATGATAAACAATATTAATACTAACCTACCCTAGACACTCAACAAGAGTTAATAAAAAATAATAGAAATAATAATAGAGTTTTGTATTTCAGATAAGTAATACTGCTAAGGAGAGTGCAATACTCCAAATAGCAAAGAATGAAACAGCTTGCAGAAAAGAGCTTCATGAGGCACAGATGGCCAATGAAAAACAAAAGCTTAAAAATTTACTTTTAAAAGAAGAAGTTTTGAAATATAAATTGCAATATTATAAGGATAAATTAAAATAAACAAATATTAATTCATTAACAAGATTTTTTATTAATGTACTACTAACTAAAGTGTCTCCTAATAAATGTTTGTAAAACAGCATTTGCATTTCCCCTTGTAGCTTCTTGGGCTACTTCATCTGTACTATTGTCACAGCTACTTGTACCATCTATCACTGTGAAGCACTGCTAGAGCAACTATTGTAGTTTTGGCATGTTGGAGGTTGCAAGTCATGCCATGTAAAAGGCATTGAAAGCGTTGCTTCCAAACTCCAAAGCAGCGTTCAATGGTATTTCTTGTAGCAATATGTGCTTCATTATATTTTTCCTCACTTCGGTTTTGAGGTCTTGAAAGAGGAGTAAAGAGATACCGTTCTAATTTATATCCAGAGTCACCTAGAAGTCTCCCTCTAAATGATCCTGTTTCAAAGCGCTCTTTGAGCAATGACTCATTGAAGATTCTAGCATCATGAGTGCTCCCTCTCCATCTAGCAACAATATCTTTGATGCGGAGATGTGCATCACAAACTACCTGTGATTAACATAAAAAACATATATTAGGAATTAAAATATGATATACCAGTAAGGCATTACTCACACACATCTTGTCTGATACTAAACTAAGCAAAGACTATGTTATGGTAACCACACAAACACATATTTAAAAATGCATATTTGTTAAGATAATTAACACCCCTATACAGAACAAACTTCAATATTCATCACACACATATTTGTCTTGTGCAAGGATAGATCTCACAACCTCTGGACTAATAATTAGTTCCTCTAACCACTACACAACCATGACAGTCAATATCCATAGGGTTCTGTTGTATATAGATAATAGAAGTACATAAAAAATACCTGAACATTCAGCGAGTAGAATCCCTTTCTATTTATATAATATTGGGCAGCATCTCCACCACATTTGCAGATTTTTATGTGAGTGCAGTCAATGCAACCAATAACAGTTGGGAAATTTCGGATTGTGTGAAATTCCCTCATCATGAGCTGTTCTTCAGCAAAGGTATTAGGCATTTTAATAAAAGATGCCGAGTGTCTAGCAAGTGCACGTGCGACTCTGGCACAAATCCGACTGATGGTCGCTTGAGATAACCCATGGTGATCTCCAGCATCTTCTTGAACCTGTAATTAAGACATGATTTAGAAACGATTTAAAGTATAATAGAAAATATTTCTTTAAGCAAGATATATTTATGATTATTAATACTTGCCTCTCGGCGACCCCAACATCTTATGGCAGTTAAAACCTGGATTTCAGGTAAGGTAACAAAACCTCTACGATCTAATTTAAGATCGTCGCGTACAAGATTAATTACGAAAGTCGCTGTAGATTTACTAAAGCGATAGCGCTTCCGAAAATCTTCATCATCCAAAGAAAATGGATCGCTCCTAGTTCTGTACACCTTTCTTCGAAGCGGACGGTTTTGAAGTCGTTCCATAACTTCGATAACATCCAGACTTTGTAAAGCTTGCATTGTGATATTTACAAAAGTATAGTAAATACGGAATTACAATAAAATACTGCAATAAGCAATTTTGGCTTTTTTTAATTGACACTACACGAGACCGATAGATATAACAGACGACAGTTGACCCACTTCAAATTCAATCCGTGCAATGTGCATACATACGTCAAGTGATCAAATGTCATTTTCATAATAATCAGCTGTAGGAAAGTCGGCCATCTTTTACCTTATAGCACTGATATAGTAGGGTTATCGGCTCTATAAAGTTATAGTAGACTTATAGAATGGTTTAGCGCTAAAATGCGTTTATGAATAACACTTTTTGTAAAACGTACTATAGCGAGCCTATAAGCGTGTCATAACTTTTTATGAATAAGACCGTTAATCTTTAAGTTAACCAAATTTACCCAATCATTTATTCGCGATAAAATAATTCGCGGATTTTCTTCAATATTTTATTATGGCCCTCCCTGCAAAGGAACGCCTACGCTAGTAAATTATAATAATATAATAAATGATATAGTATCATTACAAATTTTCTAGCTGTTCGGCTACGCGTTGCTGCGGCTGAGATTGGTTTCGAATTCCCCACGAAACAGAAGTCAACATTTCACAACAACAAAAAAGATTCTCCGATAGCCACCAAACTTAACGAAATCATCTGCTAGGTCATTCTAAAGATTTTCTGAAATTTCTATTAAAATCGGACCAGCCGTTTCAGAGTGCATAAAGGACACACAGACGTATATTCATTTTTATATATTAAGATTCTAACACCATTAATCTCCATATTCTTTGTTGTTCCTTGGAAAGGTTTATTCTGGTGATTTTATCCGAGGAATGCTAGTGGCTAAAGTATCTTCATACTTTGTCCCTTTTACTACTGTCAAGAGGTCACAATAAGCTTGTGATTCCTGTGCCACGACTTAGCAGATTTAGAAACTCATTCGTTAGTCGCGGCATTCGCTTCTACTATAAAATTCCGCAATCCATACTAGACCAGTCTATAGAAAAGTTTAAATTAAGTAGGGAATATGCTTATACGAAAACCATATTACAAAATTGCAAATTAATTTGGTTGATAAAAATGCCCGTATTTGAAAATCCTTTCAGCTTCATACAAGACTGCGGTTTAATAATGTAAAATTGAAAATGTTTAAATTGACCCCCGAGTTCCTTGCTAGTTCTTCTCGGCAAGACCAACATTCCGAATCAGTTGTAGCTTCATTAATCATATTGATCTTGGATGATTCAAAAATGCTTGAAAGAGCTTTTACTTGAATAAAGATTATTTTGATCTGATTTGATTTCACTGACCCTAAAAAGATGGTCACCCACTACGTATATTTATCCCTTGATACTCTTGAAAGCAATACTACAAAGTGTTCATTATTTTTTTTGTCAATGGAACCTTGGCCTTCAACTTCATGTAATTTTAAACCTATCATGCTATTAATGTGTCGTAAACATAATTTTATAGCAATGTATAGACCGATTTTTATGACGTATACGATAAAATCATATCTGTCCGATTATCGATAACACCTGTACGTTTCCACGTTGGATCCGATGAGGCGCGATAGAGAGTAGCGTAAACAAAACCAGTATACAGGAACGGCGTATATATCACCTGCGATCTCATTGCTTTGTATACAACTATACAAGGGCATAGTAAAACTATAGTAACCATGTTGTATTTGGATGTAGCAAGTAGTTTACGATCGGCCGCCTGCTTGACGTCAAACCTTCTGGGGAATTGTTTCGGCCTACTTTATCCAGTACAACATCGGATAGAGTTGAAGAATCATAGATGATAATGAATGAGAAAAACATGTTGGGCTGACCCCACTTAGAGTGGGATGATAGCAGGTGAAAGAATTAATCCTTAATGTTCAGGGTTTAATTCAAAGATATATGAATTACAGTTATAATAAAGCTCCGATCGCTACAGAACTTTACAGAAAGATAAGTCAATTGCTGAATCAATTGAATTATAATACAATATTATTGGAAAATTTCATCAAAATCCCTCCAGCCGTCGACCCGCTGTGTGGTATTCGGCTGAGCAGAATAAACCACCCTGATTTCTTACTCGGGTGTCGTAAAATGCGACTAACGTAATTTGACCCACCGTGTTACCAATATTCATTTTTTTTTATTTCTAAGTCAGTGGTTTATGCGATTTGAAAAAATTTTTAAGGACAGTTCCTAGTTCCTAGTAGTAGTAGTTTCCAGTAGTAGTAGAAAAAATCAGTATTTTTGTACAATATTTTTTGCAGTCAATTAAATGGATTTAATTTAATTGAGAATATTAATGGGTTAGTTAACTTTAGAAAAATAAACCTTATTTGTATGTTAAACCAGTACTATAATTATAACGTAAACAGTGTTTAATTTCATTTACTTTATAATCTTAAGATAACTAAGGGTAAATACACGCAATGTATACAATAAAAAGCCACACTATCTAATTCATTTCCTTAACTGCATTACGCAAACGCTATCTCGTAATTAAGTACCGTAGTGAGGGACTAAATCAAGTGTAATATAGTGCTTTTCAGAATAAATAATGAGGCACCATTTTACTATTAAATCAGGATCTATTTTTTTAATGCCAGTGTTCTTAAAACAGATATTTTCCCGTGTTAGTTTTGTTGGTAAGTAGCCTAAATTAATTGTTAAATTTTTTGAAGTGAAAACTTTTTTAGTAGCGTTGTACACTTTATGTGATGGATAAAAAATGTAAAACTTGCGTCAGGAAACGTGACCTGTAGGCCTACCATGAACTTTTAGATAACGATTCAATTCAAAGTCAGTACCTAAACCGAACTGCTTTCTTTTCGTACCATGAAGTGCGAATTGCATTGGGGTCGTAATGTTTGAAAAGGATAACGTTATATGAACTATAGATATCTCTGTCTCTTTTACACACATGTTTTTAGGACGCATTCATATTTTTAGGAATAGAATGAATGCAGGATGGATGAAGTGGCGACAGGTCTCAGGCACAATATGTGACCCCCGAATGCCCCCTAAACTAAAGGGAAAAATTTACACATCGGTCATAAGACCTGTCGTAATGTATGGATCAGAATGTTGGGCAATGAAAAAGATGGATGAAAGAAGAGTACATGCAAATGAGATGAGGATGTTAAGGTGGATGTGTGGTGTGACAAGACTTGATAAAATAAGAAATGAGTATATAAGGGGAAGTCTGAAAGTTGCGCCCATTATAGAAAAGATGAGAGGTGCAAGATTGGGATGGTATGGACATGTAATGAGGAGGGATGAAAATCATGTGATCAAACGAGTGTTGAGTATGAATGTGGATGGATATGTGACTAGAGGAAGGCCTAAAAAGAGATGGTTGGACTGTGTGAAGTATGACATGCATATAAAAGGAGTAGCGCCAGAGTTGACGAATGATAGAAGAGAATGGAAGAGAAAAACATGTTGTACCGACCCCACTTAGAGTGGGATAAGGGTAGGAGAAAGAAGAAAGAAGAAGTTTTTAGGACGCATTCCGAACGCTCATTCGGCAACGACTTAAAGTGTGCGTCTTTAAGACGTCATGGTACGAAAAAGCAAAACAATTTAGTTTGCGTCTTCAATTGAGTCGCAATAAGAGTTCATGGTAGGCCTGCTGATCGAAAATTCGTAACGAAGAGGGAAAGTAGACCGCCGGTGCGACGTAGGAATATGTCATGTTTGAGTCCGATTGCGCAATTAGTATTTGAGATCATATATTATAGTCCTTTTATACTGCTTATTAAAGCAATTCGTGCAAAATTATTTTCTAACCATTCTAAAATATCAAAAATACACAACGTTAATATTCAAGTTTTCACTTCTGCCGGCACTCCCGGAGTACAACCCGGAGTATATTTTTTTTACCATACAATGTTAATGGGATCTAAGGTTGAGATTAGTGAGTTAGTAATTGCCTACCTAATTGATATTTTCTGCTTGCTGAGTAATAGTACGCTATATCGGTGTAAATGATGATCAATTTAATTTTTACATAATAGACGCCATTTTTGGTTCATAGCCTAGCAATTTGCTAAGGATGATAATATTTGGTAGGAAATGTCGTGGGTTGTCAACTTATATAGAAAAATGGAAGATCGGTTTAATCACTGTCAAGTCATATAACGTCATTGTTTGTTTCGTGGTGAACCACTATCACATGCTTTAGTCGGTGCAAATCCAAAGATCCAAGATTAAAAAACATTACATATTTCAATCTAAAAGAGAAATTCTATTCCTTTTTGTGTAGGCTTTTTCAAACTAGTTGAAATAATTGGAAAATTCGCCCAACGGGTATTGCAAAATGTATTTCAATATTAGAAAAATCGTACAAAAATATTCAGCGACATGAAAGAATAAAAATGAAACATAGAACGATAAACAAACATGACCAATCGGGAGATAGTTCTCCGACAATGCCAAACTACTACGTATAGTTTGCTCTTTCAGATGACAAGCAACTACGCTCTTTTTTTAAAAAAAAGCTATTGCATAGCATTTTTTAACAACTTATGCAATTACAATTACATTTTTTTTTCTTTTTTCTTTGTTTTTTTTTCTTTGATATTAATTCAAGTTACACTTTGAGCGTGGTGACCGATAATAAAAAAAAATAATTTCTTTTATTAAATAAATAAGATGTTAATATTGTTCAAAATATTTTTATTATCTTTCAATACATGTCGGTTTTAATGGTAGTTTTCCAATACAACTCATGCCACTTAAAGGCGGGTTGCTAAACTAAAGAGACAAGTGTGATATTTCAAAAAGTCATTAATTAACCCGTCAACTAGCGTGTACGCCCCGGGGCGCACAGATCGCTACTAAAAAGTATCACCGCTGTGCCGGTCGGAGTGGGAGGTGTTAGGTTTTTTCGTTACGGAATTTCTGGATTCGGTCTCCACGCTCAAGGCCCGCGATAGAAGCTAAAAAAAGTAAAGTAAAGTAACAGCCTGTTACTATGCACACTGCTGGGCTAAGGCCTCCTCTCTCTGTTTTTGGAGAGAAGGATTGGAGCTAAGACCTACCACGCTGCTCCAATGCGGATTGGTAGGTTACACATATCCCTAGAATTCTCTAGAGATATGCAGGTTTCCTCACGATGTTTTCCTTCACCGAAAAGCGTGTGATAAATTGCAATTATCAATTAGATACATAAGTTTTTAATAGAAAAACCTATTGGTGTCTGCCCGGGTTTGAACCTATGTCGTCTCTAGAGAGTCGCACGGTCTCATCGCTAGGCTATCACAGCTTAGAAGATAGAAGATAGAAGCTATGCATTAGCTAAAAATCATATAGGTATTTTTCTCTTTAACTATATTACTTATTTTAAGATACTGTTCGAAATACCTGTCCTAATAAAAACATCGTAATAGAATTCATTGATGTTTATATATCACAAGGGTGTGATACAGTAACAGATATACTTATAAAGTTATGCCTTTTCTCTTACAGAATCAGTGTATAATCAATTTTGCTGATTGTAGCAAAATAATCATTCAATTATTTATCCACAATTTTTTTCAATAACAGAAGTTAGGATTACTTCGTGAGGAACCTCACAATACGTGCCATCTACATTCACTACAATTTTTAGTTCAGATTGGTTTACATACAACGCAAATATGCAGGGAATCCTCGTTATGTTTTCTTAACTCTATGACACCGCAGACATCTGTACTAATAAACACTTTCGATTAATGCTTCAATCATGTTATCTGATAAATTAATCGGATACCGATAAAATGATGACGTCACGACTACAGTTACTGACATCAATTCGTAATTATTCACGTGTATTAATAAATAAACTGCTATATCCATTAAAAAGAAAATTGAGAGTGGAGAAATAAGGGACGATTACAAAAAGTTCAAAAGACCGATTGTTCAATCATGACCTAGATATTATTAAATGAAACTAAGAGTACGAAATGCCTTGAGCGACTAAGCCCTCCAGAAACACTTTTATTTTACATATTGATAATTTATTGTTCGTGATAAAACAAATACTGTTATGATTTTTTTTTAATTGACTAAATATATATATATACATTTATATTAGTGTGTTAGTTCCAAACCGAGGTGTCGTAGGAGGCGTCTAAGGTATGTGCCGAGTGGTATCCGGCTGCATAGAATAGACCACCCTCATTTCTTACCGAGGTGTCGTAAAACGCGACTAAGGTAAGTTGACGTCAAGCAGGCGGCCGGTCGTAAAATACGTAGCCAAATCATGTGACAACATGTTTGTAACATGTTGTGCCGGCCCCACTTAGAGTGGGATAAGGGCAGGAGAATGATGATTAATACAAGTTTTAATATTTAGACGAAGTAGTAGGAAAAGCTCTGTTATTCTTATATGTATTGGTGAAGAGACCGTTAATCTGATAATCCGATCCCGACGACGACCATGTTCCCTTAACAAATAGGTAACAAAGTCTAAGTAATGAGGTATGAAATACATTAATCTTCTCGTGGATATTGTATTCGGATCACATTCATAAGTTACCGCTACATTATTGATATTATATTTGGCTCGGACATATTTACGTTGTATACGTATTTTCTTTTGCAAAAGAGCACCTGAAAGGCAACGTCTTAAATGCTTCGGTAATAACAATTTTAAGCAATTTAATTTAATTGTATAAAAATATAAAAAGAATTATAAACAATAGGTGACGTAATAGGTAAAGTAGGCACTGACATAAGCTTGCGGTTCCTGTTTTGCGCCTTGCCAAAGTACGTAAGTCGTTTATGGGTTTGGGCATAAGATTATATAATGAAATTCCGCAATCACTTTTAGCTTTGCCATTACAGCCGTTTAAAAACACTTTTAAAAAGAGGATGATACAGAAAGCCTACTATACTGTTGAGGAGTACTTAGATTATAAGAATGCGTGGTTATCGCTACTCTCCGACTCTGTGCAAGACAGCAATGACTATATATAACTAGTAATAAGAATTATGTTTTGAAAAGAACAACTGCCGAGTTTCTTGCTGGCTCTCTTCGGTAGGAACAGCTTTCCCAACTAGCAGTAGAGATGACGATTTAAAAGCACTTGTTTACAAGTTTATATTTTGAATTTGATATGGAATTTTGAAGGGACTGGACGGGACTTAGATATTGTAAAATAAAAAAATGGAAAAAACGGAAAAGTTTTCTCGCGCTGACCTCTAAACTTCATTTCGAAGATGGCACCAGATGATAATGAAGGTATTTTGTTTTGGTTTCGTTATATGTTGGCTGGCCCGTTGGCGCAGTTAGCAGTGACCCTGCCTTCAGCTCTAAGGTCATAGATTCGATTCCCGCCGAGTGCCAACATTTTCTATAAACAATTTGTTGGTTCTTCTAGCCTAGTATATATGTATTTAAAATTTTATAAATATATATTTACCAGTTGTCTGTCACCCATAACACAAGTATTGAGTTACTTAATTTGGGGACGGACGATCGTGCGTTTATCACATATATATTTATTTATGCGTAATCTTAGAATAGAATAAAATGTTTGTGCGAAACTTTGTTCTCGTCAAGTTAAACGACTTACCCTGAATTATTATTTTTTCATGTTCCGATACATAAACTACCAGGTTTTGCCCGCGGCTACGCTCACGTGGAATTTGGTCTGCCACATTGTTTTGTGGCAGATTATTTTAAGTCTATTTTTTTTTACTTTTTATTAAAAAATATACTTATATTTATTTAGTTACTCCTACATCTTCGCGCCCGCGCATATAAGGCACTCTATGGCGCTCCATTTAATTCAAACATATCGTGATAACTTTTAAACAATTCAGCCAAATTAGTTAGTGTAAAAGACAAAGTTTATCGACATGAAATACTGAAAGTGACAAATATATTGATTCTTATAAGAGTATGATCAATATGCTAAAATATGCATTATAAAATAGTATCTATTTTAATAAACTTTATGATTCCCAATTTTGGTCATAGTGGCTTCCACATAAAAGGTATATGTGAAAGATATGCTGTCCCGGACTTTTATTTAGAACTTTTTAAGACAAACAATACTACTGTACATCATCTTTATGTAACTCCAATGGTTTAGGCAGCATACACCAAGATAGCTCTCAGAGGCCAGATTTTTTCCGACTTTATACATGACATATTACATAAATCGCCATATTACATAAAATCATTACATATAGCCTATATGTTATTCTGATTTATAACCTATATTACTGTAAGGTTTCATCCAAATCCGTCTAGTAGATTTTTCGTGAAAGAGTAATAAACATCCATCCATACTCAAAAACTTTTACATTTATAATATTAGTAGGATGATTGTATCTGATTTTATTAACAGTATTTTAGCGGATTAGCCATGAATGCATAGCAGACAGACGACCAAAAATACCTTAATAATAACGACTGTGAGAAGGCTCCACTGTCTGGAGCCTTAACCGGGTGCTTTTGTACTTACTCCGCACCCTGTGATCAAGAATTTTTAAAATAAAAATATATATTTAAAAATGTAATTGAAATTTGTATATAAAATAAATAATAGAAATAAAAATTGGGTATCCGTAAGGAGCGGAACAATTGACTAAGCGCCCTGAGGTTGGGACTTCAAACCGGAGAATCAAAATAATATATTTTTCTTTCTTTCATCATCAAAGTAATTAAGACAGTCTTAATTAGGTATTCATTTATTAGATGAAAGTCTCTTTCATTTACTCTTAACCTCGTTTTTTCCAAGCAAACTCCGGTAATTAATTACTTTTTTATTAAATAAAATCGCTTATGTTGGTCGTGTTTTTACGCATCAACTTAATTACATGCATACATAAATATATGCGAATATAAGCGAGCTGTGATAGCCCAGCGGTGAGACCATGCTACTCTTTCGAGGGGGTCACGAGCTCAAACCCTGGGCAGGCACAACTGAGTTTTTTTTATTAAAACTATTGTATCTAATTGTAAACACCGTGTGGTATCCGGCAGAATAGAATAGACCCCCCCTTATTTCTTACCGAGTTGTCGTAAAAGGCGACTAAGGTAAGTTGACGTCAGGCAGGCGGCCGGTCGTAAAATACGTAGCCAAATCATGTGACAACATGTTGTGCCGACCCCACTTAATAAGGGCAGTATAATGATGATATAATGTATCTTATTGTTAATTGCAATTTATAACACGCATTTCGGTGAAGGAAAACATCGTGAGGAAACCTGCATATCTCTAGAGATTTCTGGAGATACGTGTAACCTACCAATCCACAATGAAGCATCGTGGTAGGTCTTAGCTCCAACCTTTCTCACCAGAAACGGAGAAACGGAGGCCTATTCCCAACAGTGGGATTGTAATAGGCCGCATTATTTTACTTTTTTTATAAATATATTCAAGTAATTAAGTGTAATGCATATAGAATGCAGCAAAATAATAATAATAATTCTTTCATTAATATTGTTCTATGAAATTCCGCTAAATAACCCCTCTTAAGTTATTTAATATACTATGGTTCTTAAGTAAGCCATTGAAAGCTCAGAATTCATATTTTAAGATTATTACAAGCAATCTAATTCCATCGACCTTCACATACAAGCCTACTATTACTTCCGAAACCCGAAAGCCCTTGAATGTGCTATATTAATATTACATATTTGCATTCTGTTTATATACATTCACTTCATTAAGATTTCATTTTGCATATACGTCGAAAAACAATACTTGTTTACTTCCTGACCACTGACCAAATTTCAAATTGCTTGCATATATAAATAGTGATAATCGATATCAATTCATCAGTTACAGTCAGCAGTCGACAATAACACAACAAAAATGGCATCAAAGGTAATAAAAATGTTGTGATATATAAAAATATATAGTTATTTATACGAACGAGAAACGCACTAAGTTTGCGCATGAAAAACGTTAACATTGTTGTCCACAGTTCGTCGTTCTTGCCCTCTTCGTGGCGGTCGCACACGGCAGCGGCATCGTGAGCCCCACTTACAGCAGCAGCAGCTTCTCCTACGGAGTGTCTGACCCCTACACCGGGGATGTCAAGAGCCAGCAGGAGAACCGCGTCGGCGACAGCGTCGTTGGCCAGTACTCCCTGTTAGAGTCCGACGGCACCCGCCGCACTGTTGACTACGCTGCAGGCCCCCATTCTGGATTCAACGCCGTTGTGCGTAAAGACCCAGCCATCGTCGCCGCTCCCGCCGTCGTCGCCGCTCCCGCCGTCGTCACCGCACCCGCCGTCGTCGCCGCACCCTCCGTCGTCGCCGCTCCCGCCGTTGCGGCCGCTCCCGCCGTCATCGCCGCTCGTACCATCGCAGCCGCTCCCGCCGTTGTCGCCGGTCCCGCTTCATACGGATACTCCGCTGGTCTCGGTCCCGTAGCGTACGGTGCTGTGTCTGCTCCCGGTGTCGTCGCCGCTGCCCCCGCTGCCTCATGGACAGTAGCCGGTGGTGTCGCCCCCCTGGCCTACGGTGCCGCTGTCGCTCCTCTCGCCGATCTCGGCTACGGAGCTCACGGTGTTGCACGTCTCGGTTGGTAATTTGTTAATAAAAATTGTTATAAAGATGTGATTAAACTGACTTTAGTTAAACTTATGAAAAATAAAAATAATCAATGAATGATCCATTTTAAGTTTTCAGTCCTTTCACTGTATATCTGTAATAATTATATACTATAAGTATATTCTTGCCTTCTGATCTGGTCTGGTATATAAGCAAAGAGTTTGAAAATCTTCATAGCCATAAAGTTCGGTTAAAGATTGCAGTAAAAACAAGAAAGCTGAGATAGCCCGAAGGTGTGAGCATGCGAGACTCTTTTGAGGGGGGGTCACGGGTTCAAACAACGGGCAGGCACCAATGATTGCAGTATCGTTAATAAAATTGATATTTCAAAGTACTTGTAACAAATTGAATTTGGTTACGTCTTAATTTATTTTTATAATATAAAAAAAATCTCACTGTGTATGTGTACCAAAACAAATCATTTTCAAAAAGAAACTGACTTGTAAAACAAATGCTTCACTCACTGCTTTCAATATTACCATACTTGGTACTAGCTTACTAATGTGAAGAGTAAACGTAACATAAAGAACGTATTGATATGAATAACATAACAGTTACGTAGGCACTAAAACATGACGGTACGGTTGAAGAATTTTGAAAAGATATTGTGCGTAATTGTTAATTATGCGGAAATGGATATTGGCAATGTTTTGAACTAAATAATAAACTTGTATGAGAAAATATTGAACCAATACTATTTAAAACTAAATACCAACTTACATCTTTTACAAATGCGAAACTCTCTGTCTATTAACTCGTAACGCTCGAGAGATTTTTTTGTAATGTTCTATTACTGCTGTTACTATCGCATTGCTGGGAATAGGCCTCCTCTCTCCATTTTGAAGAGAAGGATTGGAGGTAAGACCTATCACGCTGCTCCAAGGCGGATTGGTAGATATCCCCAGATTTCCCTAGAGAAATGCAGGTTTCCTCACGATGTTTTCCTTCACCGAAAAGCGTTTGATTCATTGCAATTATCAATTAGTCAAATAAGTTTTAATAGAAAAACTCAAGATGGTCTCTTGAACCCGAGATCGTCTATAGAGGCGCACGCTGGGCTATCAAAAAAAATCACAGATTCAAAAAAAAATGGTAAAATTAAATAAATTATATAATTTTTAAAGTACGAAATTTTTTAAAGCAATTACCAATGTGTAGTGATATATTGTTGAGACACATTGAACAATTGTTCGTTTACGGTCGACTTTCATCTGGCTACTGGAAAATACTTTGTTCAATTTTCCATCGAGTCTCTTTAGTTTCAGATGTACATGCCCTTAGGTTTGAACTGATGTTTGCCAATCTCCTTTCGGTACAGAACTAACTTTTTAAACCGTTATGTTACGGTAAATTATTTCTTTTCAGTGCATGATCAACAAGTCAATGATGTAACAATACTTGTAAGTTGCAATATTCTATAAATAAAACTACAGTACTACTACGTCTCCTATCGGGGTCTTACAAGCGTTAAGAATTAAACTTTCATAGCTAAACCGCATGACCTATTTAAAGTGGCAACTACTCGTTGTTACCGATTTTGTTTCTCCTCTCTTCTCGCGTCGCATTCCTCATTACTGAGGGTCTTTATCCCTAAGATTAGAAATTAGAATTGAAATTCAAAATATTCTTTATTCAAGTAAACTTGTAAACAAGTGATTTTGAAGTCAACTCTACTGCTGGTTCGGAAAGCTGTTCCGAGAAGAGCCAGCAAGAAACTCGGCGGGTGCTCTTTTTAAAATACAATTCTTATAACTAGGTATATTTAGTCATTGCTGTCTTTTACAGGGTAGAAGTGTAGCTATATCTACACATTCTTATCATCTAAGTAATCCTCAACAGTATAGTAGGCTTTCTGTATCAGCCTCTTTTTAATAGAGTTTTCAAACTGCTGTAATGGCAAAGCTAAAATTGATCGCGGAATTTTATTATAGAGTCTTATACCAAAACCCACAAAGACTCACGTACTTATGCAAGGCGCAAAACAGGAACCGCAAGCTTATGTCGGTTCCTACTTTGTCGATTATATACATCACCTATTTTTATATTACACAATTTTTTTATATACAAAAATAAGATTACTTAAAATATACTGTAAGAATAAGCTAATGTAAGAATACCTATTTCTTTAGACTTCTCTCGCAAGGAATCACGCGGACTTAAATTGTAGATGCAGCGTATTGCTATTTTTTTTCTTTCTTTTTCTTGAGAAAGGACTCGATACGAGGAATACACTTACGACTTCCTTCCATAAACAATAACGCAATCAAGTAGGTGACAAAACTCGCACTGAACATTTGCGTTTTAATTAGAACAAAAGTAATAATAAAATTATTTTGCTATAATCCGCGATACAGTAAATAGATAATATATAGTGTTAAATGTATAGTGGACTATCCGTATTTTCATACCCGATTCGTGCAGGGTTCGTACAAACACATGCACAAACCTCCACCACTTCCACCACAATACTATTTATTATAGCAAAAATAGGATTATAGCAAAATAGTTTTATTATTACTTTTGTATTATGGATCTCCGCAAAGTAACACCTAATTCTATAAATTATTTTAATTATAAATAAAATTAATAATAATATCCTCAATTTATATCATTCTCTTAATATGCATACACTGTTCGCACTAACGGGCCACTCCCGCATAAGGCAAGTGTCTATCAGCGTACATAACGCAAGTCAACACATTTATCTTGCTAGCCTACGGCTGCTGGTCAATAAATAAGGCCCACATACAGGGCCTTAATTATGTACAAATCGATAGAAGTAAAGTCGCTAATATATTAGCTAAAAATGTAACGGCTTTACATTTTCGACAGAGTTTTTTTTTGTGGAAGATATAATTATTATTAATGATATCCATAGCTCCTATTTTCTGAGGCTGAGTAGAGTAGACCCTCATTTCTTACCGAGGTGTCGTTAAAGGCGACTAAGGTGAGTTGACCCACCATGTGGTATCCGGTTGTGTAGAATAGACCACCCGCTTTCTTACCGAGGGGTCGTAAATTACGTCTAACGTAAGTTGACGTCAGGAAGCAACTTTTACGAAACCTCGGTAAGAAATGAGGGTGGTCTATTCTACTTAGCCGGATACAACACGGAAATCATTTTAATTTGACTATTCTTTTAAAATTCCTCTACATCCTACAACTTATTGATAATATGACCTACATACTACGCTATAAAAACATAACTAAGTTAAATTGCAAAACAACTCTAGTAATCTTAGACAAATCTTTAGTACGATTTATCGGTCTAATCTCTATGTCTGAATCTCATAAAGAAAAAACCTACCTCACTTTTTTATATTTTTTAAACACAAATATGAAAAGCAATCTCTGTGAGCAACTAAAATAAACAAAATTTTAGAAATTCAAACAACACAATTTCACATCAAAAGGATGAATACAAGTAAACTTATATTAAATTTAAGCAATCCGTTGTCAGAAAACGAATGAAATTGCCTAATCCCACTATAAAGTTAACCGCAAATAATTTTGCAGACAATATTGAAACATGCCATAACTTTTCAAAACTATTATTATTCGAATATTAAATAATTCATGATAAAGGTCGTTCAAATAAAGTTGAAATTGTGTTTTTTAAAGTGTAACATATAGTTATGTGTTTGTAACATTATTATACTAGAGTAAGGAAGTCATAGGCAGGCCTGTAAATAACAGTGCCGCAACAAATAATGAGAGAAGATAAGTTATACTTATCTTCCCCTTTCATAAAGAAGTGGGTCCTCAGTGCATCGTGAGTCTCAAATGAGACTCATATGAGTCTCATTTTAGACTCATATGATAATACTAGCTGTGCGAGCGGCTTCGCCCGCGTCGAATTCAGTTGTCGCAAAAAAATCCAAATTGAAATTTTGAACATAAAAGTAGTTATTGTGAGTTAACCGTAAGAGATAGAAACATGCTATCGCGGACTTTTTTGTAATATTTTTATAGATCTACAATTCTCTAGTACATACATCACTTTTGCGTAACATTTCATTCATAATCCATAATCGCAATGCGATTTTTTTTGTAGAGCTCTATCTCCTATTACCACTTCGGTTACGGTGTGAAACAATCGTTGAGATTGTCGTAGTGAATGTGTTTATTGTGTTGTTGGTGGCGGTGTTTTGAGGTACGTGCGGTAACTAATCCCGCATGTATAAGGTATGAGAATGGGAGAACGGACTCATATAAGTCTGATCTGAGACTTGTGATCCACTGAGGATCCACTCCTTTATCAAGTCATCATCCTCCACTCTTAGTGTGTAAACAAATGCAAAAAGTCTGAAATGAACAAAGCTCGTACTAACGCAACTAAGTTGCTTTTTGATGGATGAAAATGCAAAAAGTCCTGTCGTTATTTTAGTACAATGTTCTTTATATTTCGGCAACATTACGTAATTTTAAAATAACCCAGTCGTTCATGAGCTGCAATAGTGGTACAACGTAACCCTTCGAACGATATGTTCACTTAGGTGATTACATTTATCTTTGGTAAAGAAAACATTTTGATTTTTCCAAATTTAAATATGATATATCGAATTCACGTAAAGAAACCCAATATTTTTTAAAACATATCCACGCCATAGATATATGAAATTGAAACAAAGACTATATTTTGCCTCCGAACGCACTATATATCCGGTGAGCACCATTTGCAGATAAGAGCAAGTACCAAAGATAAATGAAACTTACACTATTAATCTATACTTATTATAAAACAAAGTCCCAAAAAGCTGTCTAGGTGTATGTAATTGATTTTCTCAAAATCTACTGAACGGATTTTTGTACGGTTTTCACCAAAAGATAGTGCAATACTTCCGAATGGTTTAAGTAAATAGTACAGATTGGTATTATGTAAATTGTATTAGAGATATAGTGCAGTTGTTAAAAAACTTGCTTGCTAGGACCTATAGTCGCGTGCGCTGCGTAAACCAGCAGAGATACTCTAAAGTAATGTACTAGAGAATTGTAGATTTTTAAAAATTACTACAAAAAAGTCCACGATAGCATGTCTCTATCTCTTATGGTTAATTTACAATAACTAGTTTATGTTTAAAAAGTTTGAATTCTGGAAAAAAATTGTGACACGCTGATTTTCACGCGGGCGAAGCCGCTGGCACAGCTAGTATATTATAAAGTAACTGATTGTAATCTATGTATATTTTAACATACTCATCGAAGTGAGAAAGGATAAAAAACACGTGTTTTTACTAGGAATAGGTGTAAATGTGAAAATACACATTCGTTTCAGCAGCAATACCGACACAAATCATTCAAGGCTGTTCGTTTAATCAAACTTAAGCATTTATTTATGAATTTATTTATCACTTACTTATTTAGAAAACTTTCACTCTTTTATCACAAAATATGATTTTTTTCGTGATTAGTTGTACCACTATTGCAGCAAAGTGTTGACAACGAATGTAGGGATGGAAATTATGTGACCAAAAGAGTTTTACCAAATATGAATATGAATGGATGTATCGAAAAAAAGATGGACGGATTGTGTAAAGAATAACGCATATAAAAGCAGTGGCGCCAGAGTTGACGAATGATAGATGAGAATGGAAGACTATGACATATTGTGCGAACCCCACTTAGAGTGGGATAAGGATAAGAGAATGATTATGAGCGAAGTGTTGCCAACAAGATGATAAAAACAAAGTTCTTACTTACAAATTTCTCATTGAAGACCAAATTAAGCTAACAGAAGAGTGCTTGTGCATGGTGGTGGACGGTTTTTAGTGCATGTATTTTTACGAATGCCCAATATATCAGGTATGAAAACGGATAGTACAGTCTATAGCAATAATATATAATATAATAGCATTTTTACTTTTGTATTATGGATCTTCGCCTAATTGTATAAATTATTATGATACTTATTTATTTATTTATTCGGATCATCAACAGCATTACACGATAAATGATCCAACATATATCCCATATAATTTTAAGTTAAGTATGTAGGACCAATTATAGAAGAACACATAATTTTTAGTTACAAAGTCACATATAATTGTGACTTTGTAACCTAAAAATAAACACTAGAGAATAATGAAAACATAGAAAAAAATGAGAAACCACTAAAAGATAACATTAAGGCTCAACTACTATAATATAAAAATAAAAATTTTGGCTAAAAAAATTTCATGAACGATGAAAGCCCATCGCAGCCAATATCCAGAGATTTGTTCTTTGTGCAGATATTGCATATGCGCGAAATACGTGATATTGGGGTATTCTGCCCTAGTTTCGTTCTAGAAAACTTGGTCCTCAAGAACATGGAATGCGAGGAGGTTTTCGAGATACGTTAATACTAAATCTACTTAACAGTTGAGTAGCATCTATTTTCCATTGAATATTTTACTGAGAAATTTCATGTCTAGTATAGATCTTCGGATAGCCTGTGACTTCATTTTTAAGTATTCAAGAGTGTGTTTGTACGACTCTAAATAATTAGACGGTTTAGATCTAAATATTAAATGTTATTAATTTAATAATTAGGCGGTCTAATTTTTAATAATTAGGCCGGTCATAAAATACGTGACAAATCATCAAGCCAAATCATGTGACAACATGTTTGTAACATGTTGTGCCGATCCCACTTAGAGTGGGATAAGGGCAGGACAATGATTACATGTTTTACTAGTCTCTTTTGAATACGTTCGATTCTATCAATATGGACTTTGTAAATCGGGGACCATACTTGACAACAGTATTCAAGTTTCTTTGGACCAAGCTATTGTACAATTGCAGGACTGTAGATGTCTTCTTTAATTCCCTAGATTGCCTAATAATAAAGCCTAGCAATTTGAAAGAGGTTGTCACCATATAATTTATATGTATACCGAACGTTAGCCGGTTATCAAATATCACTCCTAGGTCACTCATAGAATCCGTTTCTTTAAGTTACTTTTTAAATATCTATCGTAGTGACATAAATTATATAAAGAATTGTTATCATATTATGATAATGATCATAGTAATCCTAACACTATATAAATTAACATATATCATGTTTAATTACAAACAAACTATGTTTGATTAAACTTAGTCTTAATGAAGCTATTAAGCTTAGTTTGGACAACAGTTTTTACTAATGTAGTAAAAAATATTTCACTTGACGAATTTAAGGTAACTAGTAAAAAACAGGTGGTACTATGTGTCATATAAAAATAGCAGCTTACTTATTTAGTCTTGCCATAAATATTCTTACAAACAATTCTTCTTTTGTACTGTACGTAACATTTATAACAACTATGACAGTGCGTTAGTTTAATACATTTAAATTAGAGAACTCAATACAATGAACAATCTCATAAAAATGACAGATTCCAAATTTAAAAGTTTTTTTTTAAATTGTAACTAGCCGTGTGGTATCCGGCAGAATAGAAAAGACCACCCTTCTTTCTTACCGAGGTGTCGTAAGGGGCGACTAAGGTAAGAGCCGTGTGGTATCCGGCTGAATAGAATAGACCATCCTCATTTCTTACCGAGGTGTCGTAAAAGGCGACTAAGGTAAGTTGACGTCAGGCAGGCAGCCGGTCGTAAAATACGTAGCCAAATCATGCGACAACATGTTTGTAACATGTTCTGCCGACCTCACTTAGAGTGGGATAAGGGCAGGAGAATGATGATGATTTTTTATTGTAACATGTTGTATATTATGCTTATTTATGGCCAGACTAAGGATAAAACATTTTACCTGATATAGGCGATATTGTATATACGATAATATAAATTCCAAGTAGTCGCTTAGTTCTTAGAAGTGTGTTCAGTAAACTGTGTCACGTTCAAAGGGTACTAGTAAGGACATGATGAAGAGGCAACACGTGTGAAACTTCTATTAATTTTTATGCTTTTCTTAGCACAATGTTTTATTACATTGGAATTGATATTGGTAGGAACTTTGTAGGTTTAATGCTTGAGTTGTGTCTTGGGTTTGTTCAGTTGTTTCAACTATGATAACGTCCGTCTTAGGATGGAATAGAATAGAAAGAAATTTTGAATTTCTTTATGAAATAAAGGAAATAATCATACCCATAATATCCCCCTATTGGCCATCTATTTCCTTTGAACGTTTGGAGCTCAGACCGACCACGCTACTCCAATGAAGTCTTTGATATGCAAGATATTTCGCGATATTTTCATTCAAAGAATAGCGCGCTTTGATTTTTTAATTAAGTAAAGTAATGAGTTTTTAAAATATTCCCAGATACCTGTGCGGAATTTGAGTGATATTGATCTCACGCTATTTGGCCATTAGAACCTAAGACAAAGACATTTTGACAACGAAAATAGAAAGCACATTCCAAGAGGAATAATATTCTGTACATATATATAAATAGTTAGGAGGAAAAATTGAATTGCTCATTTAAATATTTATATATATTTTTTGTAACAAATAAACTTATAAAATGTTACAGCCAGGCTGAGCAAACTGTTTCATTATTAAATCAATGTCCAGTGGCAATTCCAAAATGCCAGAAATAGTTGAATATTCTATAATATAAAAGAGTGAAAGTATGCACTATGTTCTTTATAAACACAGACACAGCTGAACGGATTTTAATGAAATTTTCCTCCATTATTTAAATTGACGCAGCGGATGTTTGGTTGTAAACAGAGCATTTTTATAACTGAGAATCAAAGTTTTTTTTGTGAAGAAGTCAAAATCAGAATAAGCCGCAGCAACGCTCGGCCGGACCGCTAATACAAAACAAACTAAAATACACATACCTATAACGTATGAGTAGCCATCCAGCGTCAGAACGCATTTTCTCAACGCCCCAGACACAGATCGATGTCTGTGCGTCCTTGGGGCAGCGCCCAAAGCTCTCCCTCCACCAGGATCACTATGACACTTGTGCACCAGCTCCTTATCATTCGCCAGATTGGTGTTCCCGTCGACAGAGCCCTGCCTACTTCCCTCGAGCAACGCTTTGCCCCGCCGCATCATCACATTATACGCTACCTCCAGTTTAAAAAAGTGTTCTTTTTGTCACTTAAATCAGTTACATTCGACACCACAAGTCACTATCGAAGTTGTGCTAATTTCAACACTAATATCACTTAGTTTTAATATCACAATTATAATGTTAACACAAATTTAGATAAGTAAACGTCAATACCAATGGTTTTTCAACACGAATATCTTTTAAAGACCGGAAGAATGTAATTCCAAGTTCGAGACCGTTTAAAAACCGTTGAAGCTCAGTTTAAAAACACACACACATATCTCAGTTGCCGTCAACACTAATATAACACTGATGTAACTCACGGTTCAAAGACAGACACGGTGGTACAATTAATCACTCTTAAACCGCTTACACGATGTTTTTTTTTATTTTGATGTGTTGCAGCGACTCATAAACTATGAAGAAAGACGTTTTTATTAGTTCCCATTGTTTATGTGGAATACTATTTTTTGCTGATGAATTTGTGTTTCCGTTGCCATGGTGCCAAGTAAACGGCAATTATAATTTAAGAAGTTAAAAAATATATATTTCTTATGTTATTGTATATGCGAGATTAAGTTGGTATAGACACGAAATGAGAGGCATCTCTATCACGTGACCACAAGAGTTCTAAATGACTGGATGTCTAACTAGAAGGCGGCAGAAAAAGATTAATAGATTGTCCTTCTCTTATGCATATAAAAGAAGAAGAGTTGACGAATGATACAAGAGAATGGACGAAATAACATATAGTACCATGCCACTTAGAGTAGGATAATGGTAGGATAAGTATGATATGTCACTGTATTAAAAACATTCAAAATATTCTTTATTCATGTAAACTTGTAAACAAGTGCTTTTGAATCGTCAACTCTACTGCTGATTCGGAAAGCTGTTTCTACCAAGAAGAGCCAGCAAGAAACTTGGTGGTTGCTCTTATTTTTTGTACATAAAAATATAACGAATTATAAAACGATAGCTGATGTATATAATAGACAAAGTAGGAACCGACATAAGCTTGCTACTCCTATTTGCGCCTAGCAAAAGCACGTAAATCGTTTGTGGGTTTGGGTATAAGATTCTATTATAAAATTCCGAAATTAATTTTGGCCATGCCATTACGGCAGTTTAAAAACACTGATTTATAGAAGTAGGCGTTACTTTGCGGAATTCCTTATTATAGTCACTATAACAAAACTACTTCGCTATAATCCGCACGGGTTAAGGGTTCTACGATCCTTATACATGCAGGACAAGCCACCACACGCACCCCAAGGCTCCTCCACCAGCAACAATGCACACAAGCAGCACACAAACCCACCACCATGACAATCTCGACGATCGTTTCGCTCTGAATCCTAAGCATCATCAGGAGCATAGGCTCCACGACAAAATGCATGCATTCGCTTAACCCGTGCGGATTATAGCGAAGTAGTTTTGTTATAGTGCCTTTAAAAACACTGTTAAAAAGAGGCTGATACAGAAAGCCTATTATACTGTTGAAGATTACATAGATGATAAGGATGTGTGGATATAGGTGCACTTCTACCCTGTACAAGACAGTAATAACTAAATGTAACTAGTTTTAAGATTTATATTTTAAAACGAGCAACCGCCGGGTTTATTGCTGGTTCTTCCCGGTAGGAACAGTATACATCTTATAACTAGTTACATTGAGTCGCTACTGTCTTGTACAGGGTAGAAGTGCGGATATCCACATCATATGTATATATAAGATGTTTACAAAAACCGACCGACCGGCCGCAAAGGATTTAGGAAAATTATTTGATTACCTCTCAATTTAATTTAAATTCTAAAATTGGTTGATTGTTGTATGGAAATCAGACGACGATCGTAATAGTCGTTGTATATTCCACTCCAGCACTCCAGCTTTGCGATTTTGTCGTGGAGTCTATCTCCTGATGATGCTTCGGTTGGGGGGCGAAACGATTGAGTTTGTGATAGTGAACGTGTGTAGTGCTTGTGTACTGTGGTGGAAGTGGTGGAGGTTTGTGCATGTGTTTTTACGAATCCTGCACGTATCGGGTATGAAAATACGGATAGTCCACTATACATTCAACAGTATATACATTTTCTATTTACTGTATCGCGGATTGTAGCAAAATAATTTTATTATTACTTTTGTATTATGGATCTCCGCAAAGTAACGCCTAATTCTATAAATTAGATAAATGTTTCTGTTAAATTCACATAATTGCAATCAGATTATAAAATATTTATAGCTAGTTTATTGAACGTAACAGCCAATTAAGATAATGAGCGAGGCGTGCGCGTGTATGTCAATCGATACGCCTTACATTTCGTGTACCACATAAGTCATATAATTTTGTTATTAGAAACGTTCAAAGTAATTGTACCTATACGAACGAAGTAACTATATTAACTTAATGACACGTTAACAACATTGAAATGGGTTTAGAAATAATTAAAATTTAATTTAACATTAAATTAATGAAGGATGATATATAGTTAGAATGTTTGTTATTATTATTTTTATATACTTCGTGAGTTCGTGATAATGCTAATTGATTAAATAATTACTATGTGTTACGTCTACTCAGCGTTTGCCGCTTTCCCAGACTCCACTCGACACTGGAGGTGTAGTGTTCCACGCCTGGGAAAGACACTTCGTGCAACCTCGCCTTTGTCCTACCTAACATCGGTGGGACCGGAGGCTTTAGTTATTTTACATATAGAACATAGTATAAGAGAAATTTTACTTATAATTAACTGTAAATAAATAGATTTATTTGGATAGTGAGTTTGTGTACCCAACAGTCGTCACCCATAATATAATTCATGTAATATTTTGTATGCTCCTATATTACTTTTACTTACTTACTAGGTAACAAAAATAAACTCATCATATCTAGTCGCTTGATATTTATTGATAGTGATAACGTACTTTTTATTGAGTAATAAAAGTTTGAATATAAAAATATTTTGTACACATTTTATTCAAAATTATTTATGAAAAAAGTATTTGCAGAAAAATTCATGGCTTTCAAAGTTCTGTCGATAACTGTTTAGTCTTGTCGAAGACTACTAGAAAGACACCGGTTTTATTGATTTAGATTGATTAGCTCATGTTAAAATGTGTATTTACGATAGATATATATTGCACAGTATTTCATTTAAAATTATTTATCAACAAAATATTTTTTTAAAAATATTATAAAATATTTCCAAATAAATCCACGGGCTTGACATTGGAAGTCAAAAACTTAAAACTCATATTTTTTATTTCAATAACTTTTTTTTTTAAACTATCGAATTATAGTTAAGTTTGTTTCAAAGTATAATTTACAGATTCTATAAATTACAGTTGTACCAAAATTAAACTCTTGCGACTATGAAAGAAGACTATAAAAGTCTGACTGTCTTTGTTCCAATCCTGATGGAATAAGATTGATGCCACCTGATGGAATGAGATATATTACGTTTCCCAAAAAGTTGCCAATTCACTCCTGCAGGCCTAGCATGAAGTCTTATTGCGATTCAATTGAAGACGTAAACGAAATTGTTTTGCTTTTTCATACCATGACGTCTTAAAGACGCACACTTTAAGTCATTGCCGAATAAGCGTTCGGAATTCGTCCTAAGCACATGTGAGTATAAGAGACAGAATTATCTATAGTACATATAAAGTTATCCTTATTATTAAGGGCAGGAGAATGATGAAGAGTTCATGGTAGGCCTGCTGTTTTAAGAGCACTGAAGGTGTATGTACAATGTAAAAAGTATTGCCGAAAATCGTTAAGCCATTCTTAACTGCATCTTTCTAAACTTTATAATAGTCGTCGTCTTCGACTTCGTTGGTGGTTGATGCAGTTGGCATTTTTGACATTATAATACAACCTGCTTGGAACATATATAAAATCTAGGGTTGTACGCTTCACCTAAAAATCAAGAGTTTCTTCACCCAGTTTTGGGTAACTTTTTTGACTGATTATTCATAATTGCTTTAGCGAAGAATTAGATTCACTACCACGATTACTGGACCGATAGCTGTCGTGTGATATCCGATTGATTAGAATAAACCACCCTCATTTCTTACCGAGGTGTCGTAAAAGGTCACTAAGGTTAGTTGACTCGCCGTGTGGTATCCGGCTGAGTAGACTAGACCACCCTCACTTCTTACCAAGGTGTCGTAAACGACGACTAAGGTAAGTTGACGTCAGGCAGGCGGGCGGTCGTAAAATAATTAGCCAAAACATGTTGTGCTGACCTTGCTTAAAGTGGTATAAGGGCAGGAAAATATTGATCATTATTGGACCTATACACTTAAGCACATTACTGTTATAAAATAACTCGAGAGTTGTGTATCTGAGATTTGAATTTGATATCGATGTATCACGTTTCTGTCTAGATTTTTACTGCTACAGGCTATCGCGGGATATCGAACGCAAATTTATCGATAAAAATATATTAACGGTCATATCGCTTTAAGCGGATGTGGCGAAAGCAATTAATGCATACATTTAACATATTGAAGACTGATCTAGGTTTATTGAGATAATAGTCTGCGAGCGTGGGAAGGAATTGTAATTTTTATTGTCCGATTTATTATCACGAGGCGCCTGCTTTAATAATCCGATTATTACCTTAAGGTAAGAAATGAACATGCACAGTTATGGACATTGATTGCTAGATAAATTATTAATAATACATTTATATATAGAAGGTAAAACTGGCTGACATATTATATTAACGAACAAAATAAGCCGCGAGGTCTAGAAGTTATGATTCATAGAAATCTATTTACATTACATACATTACTATTACTTAGATACTTTTTGGTGAAAAATTGTGCTGGAAATCCTTCACATCCAAGAAAATCTTATTACTATTTTTATATACGCCCGTATCGATTTTACATAACTTTACTTTGTACAAAAATTTGCAATAAAGTGCAAGTAGAATATCTTCTATATATATTTTATTATACTTAAGAATTTATTTTAAGTTTAATTGATTAAAATTCTTTATATATTTTAAAATAAATGAAAACTCCTTCAAGCCGTTGACAGTTTTAAGCAATATTTTTTTTATAATAATTAAAATTATTTCTTTTAATTGGTATATATATAATCTTAGTAATAAATATTTGATATAAATATATCATATTCATTAATATTATTAAGTTACCAAAAGCTGTATAAAATGAATTCTATTCTGATATGGGTTTTGAATAGCATTTAGAATAGCATAAGAATCTGAAGCCTTATTTGAATAAAGTTGATAATTTTATAAATGTTATGTCTAGACTATTTTAATTATGAAAATAGTTTATTTTGTTGGAGAACCTAAAGGTTGATATGAGCATTCCGACCAAAGAAGCACTTTGTAGTTAAATTAACAACTGCCGCGGACTTTAACTTCAGATAATTTAAAGCGTTCAACGCCGGCTTTATTAAACAACTACGAAATTAACTTCACGTGTTATGAAGTTATGAGATAAAGTTTGAAATTAAGAACATTTTAGAGAAATTTTGTTAGGACTCTGTTGAAATAATTTATATTCGCATGCTTTGCCATCATTCTGTAATTAGTGTGCACAAACCAGGTGGGAATAAGGAAATCTATTTTCACAAATATTGTTTTTCCGCCATAGTAACGTTCACGGCCCGCTCATAAAACGTTGCGTCATGTCGCCAGGGGGCGGGGGTGTCCCCCCATTTGTAAACAGATTGTGACGTTGTCCGTTGGACTGTACCAAATCACCAACAACAGGTGGTCCCGTTCAGCCTAAACATCACGATCTAGAAATTTTATAGTTTCGTTGGTATGATTATCAAAACATATTAAATTTGTAAACAAATTCATCAGCCAAAAATAATTATTATATTGCAACTTTGTTTTTTAGGTTCTCTCTTACTTTACGCACTAGACACGGCACGGACGCGCTCGAACGTAGTTCAAGGCGGCATGACGCTACCACGCGACCGTTACGCGTGGAAGCCTGCGCGCGACTGATCTCAAAGCCTCCAGCCAAGGCACATGTCCTAGCAGCTACAGGTAGCTACTGATCAGCAGGCCTACCATGAACTTTTATTGCGACTCAATTGAAGACGTAAACGAAATTGTTTTGCTTTTTCATACCATAACGTCTTAAAGACGCATACTTTAAGTCGTTGCCGAATGAGCTTTCGGAATTCGTCCTAAGCACATGTGAGTAAAAGAGACAGAGTTATCTATAGTACATAAAAAGTTATCCTTTTCAAACATTACGACTCCAATGCAATTCACACTTCATGGTACGAAAAGGAAGAGGTTCGCGGTCGTCGTTTACGTCTTCAATTGAGTCGCAATAAGAGTTCATGGTAGGCCTGCAGGCCATAAACCCACAAGCTTCTAACCAAGCTTTGAAAAGCTCACTTATTTTAAATCCGCGAAAGCTTCCGGTGCGATATCTTATTTGAATAAGTTTACAAATGTTACTTTCATTTTAAATAACATCATGGAAAATCGTGTAACAAAATGATACATGATATATAATGTAAACTTGTATTTAAGATCAGATAATTAAATCGGCTCAGAGTCACTCAGCGAGCGATGGAGCGGGCTATGCTCGGAGTGTCTCTACGTGATCAAATCAGAAATGAGGAGATCCGTAGAAGAACCAGAGTCACCTATATAGTTCATCGCGTCGCGAAGCTGAAGTGGCGATGGGCGGGGCACATAGTGCGGAGAACCGATGGGCGTTGGGGTCTCAAGGTGTTGGAATGGCGACCCCGTACCGGTAAACGCAGTGTTGGCAGACCCCCTACGCGATGGACGGACGACCTCAAAAAGGTCGGCGGCACAAGCGGCACAAGATCGTGTGTTTTGGAAAGCCCATGAAGAGACCTATGTCCAGCAGTGGACGCCTATCGGTTGAGAAAGAAGAAGAATTAATATACTTTAGTAATTACTAGATGGTAATTATTAACGGTTTTATAAAATCATAAATCTTTTCTTAGGTTTATGCGATAGTGAATAATATTAACATTTTTATATTGCACGTGTAAAACATGCCCGAGGGCATGTTATTGTTTACATAAATACATAGAACATAGTTTATATTTTTAGTATGTATTTACAGGAGTAATACGTAGATTTGTTTATAATACACTTACTTCGCACGCTTCTTAAACGTGGAAAAGGCTTTCCAAAATTTTGACCTCAGCTCATATTAGTTTGGTTATTTCTCGTTATTCTAAAAATAACCGATTCAAAAATACATACCGACGTAAATCCATACATATCACATACTGTGACATGCCTTTCATAAAATTTTATTGTATTACGACTTTCTTTACAAAATTTATGTTAAGAGACCGTCTATACTCACATTTTATTTTATCTGGTGAGCCCGACACGTGTCAAGCCCATACATTCTATCGGTCTTACGGTTTCTTAACATTAATTATGAATACAACTCAAGATAGTTTAAAGACTTTATTAACCTCATTTGTTACCGTATACTCCAGTTGTTTGTTTCAAGATATTTTTACCCTTAAGATATATGTATCATTTTATGTTTAAATTTCTCGTGTCACATGTTAGTTACCATATTCCTCCGGAAAGGCTTGATTTTAATGCAATTTTATATGTATATTCAGCAGTTCTGCAAATTTGTTACTATCTATTTTTTATACGTTGTACACTTACATTTATTAATTATTTGGACAATTTTTTTTTATAATGTACACCCGAAATTCCCTAGACAAATTATTATGGCAAATACTTTTGCCCGCTCAGCATAATACATTATATTATAATACTTAATCCTGAGCCCCGATAACGAGATTTCAGCGTTAATTGAACGACTCGACTGAAACTCATTAATGCCCAATTTATAGGAATCGTGTATAGCTTGATAAATAATGATTCGATTGCGGTTAAACCTGTATTTGTTGTTGTATTATCACTAAGCTGCAATTATTAAATTCAAATTCAAATTATTTTTTATTCAAGTTGGCTTTTATAACAACCTTCGAATAGTCAAATTACAATGATGCATTGACTGCTTCGGAAAGATTCTCTTACCGAGAAGAACCAGTAAGAAACTCGGAAACCGCTCTTTTAAAAATAATTATTTAGATCTTATTTTTTATTTTTGTTATTATTTTTTAATTGTTTAACAAATTGAAAAATTAAAATATAATCATGTGTGTAGCTAGTTGCAACTTAAATTCAAGCTTTCTTAACATTACCATAGAGAGTCTATGGTGTAATAAGCTAATAGTGTAATAAGCTTTATAAATAAGCATCTTTTTAATTGCTTTTTTTAACTTGTGTAAAGGCAAGGCCAAAATAAAAAAATTGCTGTAATTATATAATATGACTTGCCCGTTGGCGTAGTGGATAGTGACCCTATCTTCAGCTCCGCGGGTTGCGGGTTTGGTTCCCGCCGAGAGCCAATATTTATCTAAAAACTATTTCTTGGATCTTCGAGCCTGGCTGTGTATTTGTATTTAAGTATCTATTTAAAATGATATATGTAGTATATTTACCAGTTGTCCGTCACCCATAACGCAAGTATTTTTTTTTCGAACTGACTGTATGCGAAATGCAGAGAGTAGAGCGCAGAAGCTCTACGGTGGTCAGACCTAAATGGGATGTAGGTGGAAGCAACTGAAATAAGGGGGTTCGGGTGTATCTCAGATTTCTCGAAGTAAGATTTCGAAAAGCGTTTAAAGAGGTGAGTAATTGTAGGTGGCAAGTATTAAGTTACATATTTTGGGGATGGACTACCGTGTGTGTAAGTGTCACACATATTTATTTATATATTGAATATACAATTAGATATAGCAGATTTCATTTACAGAATCTAAATAGAATCTCATACATCACCAGCGAATATATTAACAATAATGACATCTGTAAGATACTAATGACATAACACATAAGTATCGCTAATGAAGTAGAACTCGTCGCATAATTAACGACCTTAGGAGACTCTTAAATAGATAATGTTCCTTAGAAAAACAAATATCTACGCCACTCAAAACTAAGATGACTGATGGATGCTTAAATTTTTGCTTTTTATTTTCATTGCATCCAAACCTACTAAGTTACACATTAACAATTTAAGTCCACAGATGGTCGTGATTATTTTTGTTTACATAAAAGTTAGGTTACGTTAATTTTGTTATTTCAGACAAATAATGCTTACTCCTTAGATCCTCAGGTCTGAATGTCTGATTGTACCGCTAGTTTGGTGATTGACTTGAGTTATTCACATTATATATCGATCCTTTATAATTTATATTGTGCACACAAGCAGTGTAAATTCACTTCTAAAATCCCCTAGTTTCACCACGTAACCGAAGCTTGGTCAAGTGAGACTACAAGAAAAATCGTAAAGCCACATTTATCATTTAATGTGACATGGTCATCATCAAAAGCACGATGAATTTTATATTAAGCTCTTAAGGTGTCATATCTTAAGGTGTCGTGAAATTTATAGTTAAAAGAATATCGTTAACAAGTAGTATTAATGGAAGATTTCGATAATGATTTCTTTGTATAAAAAAAATATTTTGCTGTTCTAGTTAACGAGGTGATTCAAGAAGTTTTTCACTTTTTTTGACAAAGAGTTTGAATTATTCGAGAAGTTCGAAGAGCTTTAATCATTCAAACTTCCCCAAACTACTCAAACTACGTATCATGGATGGAATATACAACGAGTATTACGATCGTCGTCTGATTTCCATACAACAAACAACCAATTTTTGAATTTAAATTAAATTAACTGGTAATAAAATAATTTATAGTAATTTATAATTTACATAATTTATCCTAAATCCTTTGCGATTTTGTCGTGTAGTCTATCTCCTGATGATGTCGGTTGCGGGGCGAAACGATTGTTGGGTTTGTGATAGTGAACGTGTGTAGTGCTTGTGTATTGTGGTGGCAGTGGTGGAGGTTTGTGCATGTGTTTTTACGAATCCCGCATGTAACGGGTATGAAAAAACGGATAGTCCACTATAAATTTAGCACTATATATATTTTCTATTCACTATATAGCGGATTATAGCAAAATAATTTTATTATTACTTTTTTATTATTATTTTTGAGTGGTAATATTTAGAACTCATAGTTAATGTTTAAAACTCAACTATAGTCACGTCCTATATCGTATGAGCCCGACTAGTTGCAAGCCCGTCCGGGGATAGGATATTTTTTCGCTATTTTTAATTCTTGACATAAAAAGGTGCCTATACATATCACCTATTCACAAGAACAACGCGATATCTGTCAAGCCACAACTTTACAAGAGAGCAATTTAAAACATTTAAACGTTGATAGATTTAAAAATATTCATAATTTTATCGTGGAAAAACAATTAAACTTTTGCGGTAATTAATGTGCTTTATGAAAATAAGCAAAAAAGATATATTAAAAAAAAACGTTTATTAAAATATGCCACGTTGTTCTTGTAAAGAGGCGATATGGACAATGCCATATCAAAGATTATAAGAAAGAAGATTTAACAGACAATTATGTTGACAAAACGAATATCTGAATATCGATCTAGAAACATTTATCTGCTCGTTAATGAATCTGCTCGTTCTAGTTCAAGCTTGTTGAACGTGTTCAGAGGTAAAATAAAGGTTGGGGATGAACCAAGTACTATATAACAATGCTTATTTGGATAATGCTTCGCTTTGCGATTTTGTCGTGGAGTCTATCTCCTGATGATGATTCGGTTGCGGGGCGAAACGATTGTTGAGTTTGTGATAGCGAACGTCTGTAGTGCTTGTGTATTGTGGTGGAAGTGGTGGAGGTTTGTGCATGTGTTTTTACGAATTCTGCACGTCTCGGGTATGAAAATATGGATAGCCCACTATACATTTAACACTATATATATTTTATATTTACTGTATCGCGGATTATAGCAAGATAATTTTATTATTACTTTTGAATCTATCTTTAGTATTTTAAAGAATTATGACTTAAGCAAACAACACTCAGCTTATAAAGTGAGATAATGAGATTAAACAAAGTGAGATAAGAGGCAATAAAAGCTCAAAACTTGAAACCACAACAACCGAGGCGGTAGATGGATTATTTCGATTATTACTTTCATTTAGAATTCGTTAAAAACTCGTTAGCAATAAATTAATACTTTAAACTGTCGTTAATTGAATTTTATTAACGGGTAATAGCTTTGCTATAAGCGACATTTGTGACATAAGAAAGCCCCTTAACCGTTAAGTTATTATACTAGAGTAAGGAAGCTAAGCTGTGATAGCCTAGCGGTGACACCGTGCGACTCTCTAGAGACGACACAGGTTCGAACCTCGGGCAGGCACCAATGAGTTTTTCTATTAAAAACTTATATGTCTAATTGATAATTGCAATTTATCACACGCTTTTCGGTGAAGGAAAACATCGTGAGGAAACCTGCATATCTCTAGAGAATTCTAGGGATATGTGTAACCTACCAATCCGCATTTGAGCAGCGTGGTAGGTCTTAGCTCCAATCCTTCTCTCCAAAAACGGAGAGAGGAGGCCTTAGCCCAGCAGTGGGCATAGTAACAGGCTGTTACTTTAAGGAAGCTAGTATAAAATGTGCCCTATTACAATAAAGAGAAAGCAAATCAGAGTGTACCTATCTCTCTTTTTTTATGTTGGATTAGACAGAGATAAATATATGATTTGCATCTTCCCTCTCGTATTATGACACTCTTACAGGCGCCTATGGCTCCCTACTCTAGTATAATAACTTTATGCCCTTAGCTGATGCTATTTTATACATGATTGTTTTTAAATAACTTTACATCAATCATGAATATTGTTAGTATAAACGACTTGTTTAGAGATTACACACGGTCGTCTATCCCCAAAGTAAGTAACTTAATACTTGTGTTATGGGTGACGGACAACTGGTAGATATAACTACATATATAATTTTATAAAAAAAAAGTTTTATAATTTTATATGCATACTTAAATACAAATAGACACCCAGGCTCGAAGAACCAACAAATTGTTTATATAATTTATAGAATTAGGCGTTACTTTGCAGATATCCATAATACAAAAGTAATAATAAATATTATTTTGCTATAATCCGCGATACAGTAAACGGAAAATATATATAGTGCTAAATGTATAGTGGACTATCCGTTTTCATATTTGTTTTCATACCCGATACATGCAGGATTCGTAAAAACACATGCACAAACCTCAACCACCACCACCACAATACACAAGCACTACACACGTTCACTATCACAAACTCAACAATCGTTTAGCCCCGCAACCGACGCATCATCAGGAAATAGACTCCACGACAAAATCGCAGAGCGAAGCATTATCCAAACAAGCATGGTTATATAGCAATCGGTTCAACCCTACAATTTATTTTACCTCTGAACACGCGCAACAAGCTTGAACTTGAAAAATTTATCTGATCACTAATGAGGGTGCCATTGTTATGCTTAATGATTTCAAGTTCTTTCAAAATATTTAATCACAAGCTTTTTTCACAGTAGTACAGGATTTCGAAACAATGGTCATTAGGAACTTTAAGACCACTATCATATCTTAGGTAGCTTGAAAAAGAAATAGCAAATACAGTAAATGAATTATTTTGATAATTACATTCATTTGAATGTAATAATCAAAGTAATGTAATTCATTAAAAACTTATTTCGCTTCCAAATAAACGTAATTATATTCGCGTAAATTGCGTGCTTCAAAATATAATTTTCGTGGAGATATGAGAAAACTGTTTTTTTTTTCGTTCTAATTAAAAAAAATGATTTTGAAATTAAATACCAAAATCTAATGATTTTCATGATTGAAAATAAATCATAGAAATATAATTTATTTTTATTTATATGTATAAAATAAGTTTTATTAATAAATTAAATTTATAATCAGTTATAGGTGCCGTGTGGTATCCGGCTACATAAAATAGATCACCCTCATTTCTTACCGAGGTGTAAAAGGCGACTAAGGTAAGTTGACGTCAGGCAGGCGGCCGGCCGGCTGTAAAATAACCTAGCCAAATCATTTGAAAACATATTTGTAACACGTTGTGCCGACCCCACTTGGAGTGGGATAAGGGCAGGAGAATGATGATGATTCTAATCAGTTATAGATTATAGGCGTTACTTTGCGGAGGTCCATTACAAAAGTAATAATACAACTATTTAGCTATAATAGGACTGTCCGTCCTGCAACCGACACATCATCAGGAGATGGACTGCTCGACAAAATCGCAAAGGGCAAAACGACTGTTCAGTTTGTGATAGTGAACATGTTAGTGCATGAATAGACATGGATAGACGGATAGTCCACTCTCCATTTAGCGTTATATATTTATATTTTCTATCGACTTTACCGCGGATTATAGCAAAATAATGTTAAGTGTTTCAACATGTTTTAAATACATTCTCCTTCATATAGTTGGTCATTGAGCTGTTGAAAGAAATTAAATTGGCTTATTTATTGAATAAATGTAAAGGAAAAATATAGTTTTAATATAAGTAAATGAATTACAACAAATATGTATAGCTATATTGAGCTATTTCTTCTAAAATTCATAATTGCATCTTAAATTAAATTCCATTTCATTGACAGAATTTAAATTTTAAGGTTTTTTTTCAAATGCTATGCAACACGGTTTTTGCTGTGTCAACGTTTAGCACGCAACATATTATGAACAGTGATAATACGAGGAAGGTTCCCGTAAAAAATCCAGTCGCCTGTAACAGACACGTGACTAAGCAAAGTTACTCCGACGGTATTACGAATCACATAAGTTAGAATAACAAGCCGTTTTGTTAAAAACTTTCTCAAGAACACTTATCTTCACTGACCTTAATTATGTACATTTTTTTATAACAAAAATGTACATGTTATATCTATCTTAAATTACTTACACATTACTTACTAGATTATATACTCTATACAAATGCCGTGTGGTATCCGGTTGAGTAGAATAGACCACCCTCTTTCTTACCGAGGGGTCGTAAAATACGACTAAAGTAAGTTGATGTCAGGCAGGCGGCCGGTCGTAAAATACGTTGCCAAATCATGTGACAACATATTTGTAACGTGTTGTGCCGACCCCACTTAGAGTGGGATAAGGCCAGGAGGATGATGATGATGATTACATACTCTATACAAATCATGCCCACGTAAAGTGGTCCCAAAAAAGCTGGCATATTCCCACGTTAAGTCCTTACTTATTTCGCTTAAAATGCTAACTTTGTTCAAAACTTATTAACATTCTTATAACCACTTCTGCTTTAAAATATAACGTTTTATACATAAAGAATTACTTGAATTTATATTATACTAAAGCGTTGATAGCTCAGCGGTGAGACCGTGCGACTCTCTCGCGAATGTCTCGAGTTCAAATCTCGGGCAAGCGCCAATGACTTTGTTAAAACTTATATGTCTAATTGCTTACTGAAATTTATCACATGGTTTTCAGTGAAGGAAAACATTATGAGGAAATTTGCACATATCTAGAAAATTTTGGGGATACGTGTAAGCTACCAATCCGCATTGAAGCAGCGGGGTAGGTAGGTCTTAGCTCCAAACCCTTCTCTCCATAAACGGATAGGAAGTCTAATCTCAGCAGTGACATAGTAACAGGCTGTTACTTTATACTAAAGTTAAAGTATATAATAAAGTTCCCAGAGGAATAACATACAACACTGTGAGCCCGAAACTTAATTATCACGTTATTGGTCCCTAGAAACGTATCAATGGTGACTAGTCAGTAAATACAAGCAGATTTATGGGGGTTCCCATAATAGCACCCTATTGGTTATTTACTTCATGCTTAAGTTTCCGCACAAATTATCTTATTTTTTTCTCATTAATTATAGCCAAACTTATGACTGTTAAAATTAAAAAAAAATTCACAGATAAATAACCAAAACTGAAAGTTTCATGAGATCAACCTTTACTACCTGAATACTTTAAAAACGAAATATTTGGAAATTGTGTTTCTGCTAAACTTAAAGTTTAAAAAATCCGATGATTTTTAATTCGTATATAATACGGTTGTAAAGCTTCTACAGGTTTTAGTTAATATTAATTTATTTTACTGAATTTATTTAATTTAGATTACATAATACACATTTATTATAAACTAGTTTTTGCCCGCGCCTTCGCTCGCGAGGAATTTTATCTGCCAGTATCTAATTTAATTAGATTTATGATTCATAATTTTGATCATAGTGGCTTCCACATAAGAGGTAGATATATGCTGTCGCGGACTTTTATTTAAAACTATTAAAGACAAACAATACGGTACATCATCTTTGTGTAATTCTAATGGTTTAGGCAGCGTCGAGATAGCTCTCAGAGGCCAGATTTTTCCCGAATTTATTGACATATATCATATAGATTCATTATAAATTGTAGCCTATATGTTATTACGACGTATAACCTATATAACTGAAAAGTTTCAAACAAATCCGTCCAATAGTTATTTTGTGAAAAAGTAACAAACATCCATCCATACTCACAAACTTTCGCATTTATAATATTAGTAGGATTTTAGTTTGGTAACAAGGACATAAGATTCAAATATCGATGTTTATGAAAATTGTATAGTGCCAATTTCTTAATGTTTGATTTTGTTAAATTATTATAGATTATTTATTAAAGAATATCAAAAGCTCTGGATAAAAACATTAAGACCAGCTCGCGATATCGCCCGCTGAGTAAATTTGCGTTTTCTTATAATGTATAAACGACCATGTTACAGTGCCAAAAGTCTTCATTCATAGATTGTTCAAAACAAAAAACAGTCTTTTTTTATAAATAGATATGGGACACTTAAACACACGGCCGTCCGTCCCAAAGTAAGTCACTTAATACGTGTCTTATGGGTGACAGACTGGTAAATATACTACATATATAATTTTAAATACATACTTAAATACAAATACACACCCAGGCTCGAAGAACCAAAAATTTTTTTACCACTACCCAATGCGCCAACGGGCCAGTCTAATATAATTATTTAATTTTAAGTATAGCTTATTTATAGAATTTGCTGTTTTAAATTCCCTTATTAAAATTGAACGTTAGCGGTCATACTGCAGTGTTTGTAGCCGCCCTAATCGATCTATTGCGTGTCATACCCACTATTTATCGCCACATCAGTGTGCAGTACCCATTTGTTTTATCGCTCCAATGGAGTAAGTCCTGGAATTCCACTCTTTCCCTCACCCCTCAGTTTTTAATATTTAAAATTGCAGAATAATTTCTGTAAAAAAGATATTTTGTTACAAGCAATATAACAGAACTAACTACTTTGCTATAATCCGCACGGGCTAAGTGAATGCATGCAAAGCCAATGTGTATGAAGCAGGCAAAATCTACGCACCTTATACATGCAGGACCAGCCACCACATGCACCCCAAGGCGCAATTCACCAGCAACAACGCACACAAAACATGCCATTTGCCATATTGGCAGTACGATTTTTGTCGTGGAGCCTATCCTCCTGATGATGCTTCGGTTTCGGGGCGAAACGATCGTCGAGATTGTGGTGGTGGGTGTGTGTGCTGCTTTTGTGTGCGTTGTTGCTGGTGAATTGCGCCTTGGGGTGCATGTGGTGGCTGGTCCTGCATGTATAAGGTGCGTAGATTTTGCCTGCTTCATACACATTGGCTTTGCATGCATTCACTTAACCCGTGCGGATTATAGCAAAGTAGTTAGTTCTGTTATATTGCTTGTAATATGGAATTCCGCAAAGTAACGCCTGCTTCTATAAATATTTTGTTACATTGTAACTTTTATTACACATAACATCATATTTGACCTGACGTAAGTGATGTAAGTAACATGCCCGATGTAACTAACACACCTACCCCGTAACTTTTATTGTTATAGTTATATACGATTGAATTACAGTTTAAATTTTTCAATTGTATTTCTTTATAAATAATTTATATATTTTTAAATATTATATATTCAAATGTATTTATAATACAATAAACTATACCATTCATTTAGAAAAAAGCATATGAGACATTTAATATAGGAAATTAACCCAATGTATGAATAAATATGAAACTGTGAAATTATATAATACACAAGATTGTGTCATAATGCACATAAGAAAATATAAACTACTATTTTACTATGTTTACTGCGAATTACGGAAAAGAAATAAATATTTAATAATAACATGCCATTAACGCTGTAAAGTGTAAATATAGAAGGTATAAGAGTGTATTAAATATAACAAAATATTCTGATAATAATAACTTAAGTGACTTACCCAAAAAAAGAGTCAATCGGCACTTTCCAAAGTCATAAATCAAAAATCAAATAATGTTTGAGAAATAACGTAATACAAAAGTAATAACAAAATTATTTTGCTATAATCCGCGATACAATAAATAGAAAATATACATATATATAGTGTTAAATGTGTAGTGGACTATCTGTAAAATAGGTAAAATAAAGGGTGGGGATGAACCAAGTACTATTTAACAATGCTTGTTTGGGTAGTGCTTCGCTTTGCGATTTTGTCGTGGAGTCTATCTCCTGATGATGCTTCGGTTGCGGGGCGAAACGGTTGTTGAGTTTGTGATAGTGAACGTGTGTAGTGCTTGTGTACTGTGGTGGAAGTGGCGGAGGTTTGTGCATGTGTTTTCACGAATCCTGCACGTATCAGGTATGAAAATACGGATAGTCCACTATACATTTAACACTACATACATTTTCTATTTACTGTATCGCGGCTTATAGCAAAATAATTTTATTATTATTTTTGTATTATGGATCAAAGTAACGCCTAATTCTATAAATTATTTAAATAACGTAATAATAAAATGTACATAGACAGCACAATACTGAACAATATGTACCGCCAGTTAAACGCTTTATGAATAGTGAGGTAAAAATACTAGCGGCTAGACCGCTGTGTTTGCTACCGCCCTAATTGCTCCGTCGCGTGTCAAAACCACGTTTCACCGCAACACCAACACGCGGCAACAATTTGTTTTATCACTCCAAAAGATAAAGCGTTTCGGGAATTTCCCTGCCTTTCCCAACCAGCTATTCCCTTTTTAAGTTGTTTATTTTTAAGTATTATAAACCGCAATGCATTGTTTAGTAAAATTTCATAATAAAAATAAAATTTCCTGTTCTTTAAACTAGTCGGTAGCCCGCGTCCGATATTTTATTAGAAACTAGCTGACAGAAGAAATGTTGTTTAACCTTATAAACTATTTTTCGGGAATTTATTTTGTACATTAGAAAAACATACAAAAATACGTCCAAAAATAATTTTTTTTTTGGGGTGACAACCCTTATCACTTAGGGGTATGAAAAATACATAGTAGCCAATTCTCAGACCTGAAATGCTGAAATGCATATAAAATTTCTTGCAAAATGATCAAGAAAATATACGAGAATTTTATATATTAGATAGGGGATGTAGTCAGAAGCTATTTGCTTATTGCGGTACTGATATTGAGGAAAAAAATATTTGTTTATAAAAATATGCATAATTATAAAACAAAATGGCGATGTATATAATGAACAAAGTAGGAACTGACATAAGAATGCGGATCCTGCGTTGTGCATTGTAAAAGTACGTATAGTACGCGGCAATAAATAATGCACATCGAGGCTCAGAGACAGGAATTGGCTAGATTCTGCTTCATAGAGCATTGTCTCTGTCGCACAGACTGACGAACCCGTGTGTGACAGTGATAGCGCTCTACGAAATCGAGTTAGCCGGCTGTTTCGTTCTAAGTTCTCGATGTGCATTCTTTATTGCCGGGTACTATAAGTCGTTTATGGGTTTGGGTATAAGATTATATAATAAAATTCCGAATTTAATTTTAGCCTTGCCATTACAGCAGTTTAAAAATGCTGCTAAAAGGAAGCTGATACAGAAAGTCTACTATATTGAGAATTACATAGATGACAAAAATGCGTGGACATAGCTACTCTTCGACGCAATACAAGATAGTAATGACCAAATGTTACTAGTTATAAGAATTATATTTTGAAATGAGCAACCGCCGAGTTTTTGCTAGCTCTTAACGGTAAGAACAGCTTTCCGAATCAGCAGTAGAGTTGAAGACTCAAAAGCTGTTTACAAGTTTACTTAAATTAATATTTAGAGTTGGAATTCAATAATACACTTTTCTCATAATTATTCAAAAACCATATATTTATGAATCACTTTCCTTTCCACGTGCAAGTAAAATAATATAATTTCGTATTTTCATTAGAAATTCGAGTGAAAATTAAACAAGAGACAGTCTACATTGAAACACGCTAGACTAAACATCCGCTTTGGAATAACAAATATTATTTCAACGTGTAATATTAGGTGATTTATTTCTATTAACATACAACAAAATTGGGAATATCCAAACGGAAATAATTATATGGGCGTGTAATAATTCCCTATCTCTTATTTGTTATTGCATATTCTATTAGCGAATACAGTCTCACTCCTTTGGAGGAAGATTGCATGAGCTTATAGTTCTGAGGGTCTTTTACACATTATATGAATTTGCAAGTGTTAGGTATGTAATTGTAATTGCTAATAATATTTTGAATCAAGAATTTAAGAAAAGGAGATAATGAAGGTTTTCTGTCTTGATAAATTTAATTAACATTAAATGAGATTTTATATCAATTACTGCTTATTTATTCATGAAGAGTTTTTAAAACAAATTATATATTACTATTTTCTACTTGTAATAATTTATATATTGTTTATAAAATGTTGTATTGACTAGTAAGATAGTAGAAAAAAAACAAAAGATGGCGAAAATAAAACAAATGAAAAAAAAAGTCCAGAGAGTTCGAAGTGCGTAGTTGATCTAGTAGCTGTAATAGAAATTAATATTGTAATTGTTATTGTTAAAAGTTATCTATATTGTGAATTAAATAATAAATATCTTAAGTCTTTTAATACGAAGAATTTTCTAACACAAGTTTCTGTGAAATTTAAATGGTGTGCTGATTTCTTTACGGTGTACATGATTTTCGTCTTGTTCATAACAATTGCAACGACGTATAACAACAAAGGTTCGGATTTCGCTAGTGTTAAGCGCGAAAATGCAAATTTTCGTCTTTAATTGATTATATTTGAGAACAACGTTGAGATTTTTTGATATTGAGATTGTTAAAGATCTGGAATGGCAACATAGAACTTTATAACACTGAGCGGCGCATATAGGTTTTCAAATTTTTGTTTACGCGAACACATTTTCCAATACAAAATAAATTACGATTCATAATATTCTGTTTTTGATATACGTGTACAAAAAGCTAACATGGGGTAGTAGTAAGTAACGGCCCGTTACAATCCCACTGCTGGGCATAGGCCCTCCTCTCTCCGTTTCTGTAGAGAAGGGTTAGGGAGCTAAGACCTACCACGCTGCTCCAATGCGGATTGGTAGGTTACACATATCTCCTGAATTCTCTAGAGATATGCAGGTTTCCTCACGATGTCTTCCTTCATCGAAGAGCGTGTGATAAACTGCAATTATCAATTAGACCTGTCCGGGGTTCGAACCCGTGACCACCTCGAAAGAGTCGCACGATCTCACCGTTGGGCTCAGCTCACGGCTAACATGGGGAGGCGCTCACAAAAATTTAAAGTAATACGACGAAATGACAGCCTTTAGCCGTTTATGTACGGTGTTTAAAGAAAGTCATAATTCAAAAATTCAAAATTCAAAATATTCTTTATTCAAGTAAACTTGTAAAAAAAGTGCTTTTGAATCGTCAACAACTACTGCTGGTTCTGAAAGCTGTTCCTACCGAGTAAAGCCAGCAAGAAACTCTTGCTCTTTTCAAATAATAATTCTTATTACTAGTTACATATAGTTATTGATCAAGACGCTGTACTCTTGTACAACGTCAAAGAGTAGCTATATCCACGCATTCTTATCGTCTAAGTTATCCTCAATAGTATAGTAGGATTTCTGTATTAGCCTTTTTTTAACAGTGTTTTTAAACTACTGTAATGGTAAAATTAAAGTAGATTGCGGAATTTTATTATAGAATCTTACACGCAAACCCATAAACGATTTACGTACTTTTGCTAGGCGCAAAGCAGGAGCCACAAGCTTATGCCGGTTCCTACTTTATCAATTATATACATCATCTATCGTTTTATAATTATTTATATTCATATTTTTTACCGACTTGTATAAACGTTGTGTCAATTAGCGTTTATCAAATTTGACGTGTGATAACGTTGCTCCACCCAAATCTTAGGTTTACACAGAACCTAGTATAACTATAAATTTGAAATAATAAAAGATTTCCTGTACGAGGAAAGATATATTAAAACAAATACGTATGCCATATTTACTGTTAAAGTTTGTAAAACAAGGGCGTAGGGCCGTAAAAATGAAACGCTTATTTCTTTTGTTCTTTTAGAAAACAATGCTGTTAAGTATTTGTTTTGCCAAAAGAGTTTCGCTATTATATCGCTACATAGACCTTTATTTACCTTAGTTTGAGCCCACGGCTATGTCCGTGAGCAATTACCCTGATTCTTTTTTAGAGATACACTATTTTTTTTGCATTAAAACAGTTGGACCTTGACTAGATACATATTTTAAAACCCAAAAGCATTCTGTCTGTTTGTGATCGAATTTCTCAAAATTTACTAAACGGATTTAAAAACGGTTTTTACTAAAAAATACCGTGATTCCTGAGGAAGTTTTAGGTGAATTCATTATGGTTAAATTCCCTCGGGGTCAGGATTTAAGCGAGTAAATATATGTGACATACTGATATACACGCAGGCGAATTCAGCGCGGTTCTCTAGTTCAATATATAAGTAAAAATAATAACAAAAAAACAAATTTTGCTAATTTGACAGTAGGGTGATACTCGTGACTAAAGCTTTCCATATCAATATTTTAAATGTTATGTTTTGTTTGTTGTTATTTAAATGTTATGTAAAATCAATATGTTAAATCAATCCAGTTGACTCAAAGAGAATCGTAACGAAACTACTAACTTTTGAAAATTTTATAGTTAATATAGATAGCGGCTATACTCACGTCTAATTTTATCGGATTAGCCCGACTAGTTTTGAACCCGTCCGGGGCGCTTATTGATGGGCTCCAATATGACAGAAAAATTTAAAATTTGAAAATTTTGTTAAAAGTTGCAATTAATTTGTTAATCAGACTGAATGTAGTCGCTATCTTATATTTCGGAAACTGTTTAAAATTAACTATTCAATAGTTCAATTCGACTATGTGGCCAAATGTACGTAAATTAACTTTTTTATTAAATTATTACCTACTCTATTCAGAACCAATTACCTAAAAAACTTTTTTCTTCGTACAAGTTTTAATTTTATCAGAAATTCAACCACTCGAAAATGTAACTTAAATTTTCATAAGTTCTTTTATATTCCAATGAAAGTAAGTCGAGTAAAAAAATTTGGAAATCTTTAACTTACTTGCAAAGTAAATTCATGTAATATTTACCTGAAACAAGAAATAACACCAGTTAAATACACGCTTCAAATATTTTAAATAACTATACGGGGCAAAATTAATTTCCAATCAGATTTCTTCATTAAATTTGTAATTTTCGAGAAGCTCATATTTTTGGAAGTTTTTTAATGATGCTCCCCAGAATAACCGCCAGACAAACCATCATTAATATAATAATTAATTTATTCTTATTGTATTAAGAATTCAGATAAAAAATCCACTAAGGTATGTTAAAAATATTAATGACAACCAAGAATATAAGTTATAATAATACTATTAATTCAAAATAGTATAGATAAATAATACTAAATGCAAATAATATGAATCTTTTATCAATTTCACCACAAACTTTTTCACATTAACGAAAAGTATGATACGTTTTTTTTTCATATGCATGGTAGGTGTGTAATAATTTTTGAATTTAAACTATCGTGAGTGGTAATCATTATTAATGTTGAGAGACCGGCTATACTCACGTCTTATTTTATCGGAGGAGTTCCCGCCGCGATAACACCGCGTAAAGAGCTCATGAATAAGAGCCCCGTATGGGCTTGAAACTAGTCGGGCTCATCCGATAAAATAAGACGTGAGTATAGTCGGTCTCTCAACATTAATAATGTGTAATAATTATTTAAATTGATTGTGATGCTGATGATTTGACCGCCCATGTTGTATCTACGTATATTAGTAATTATCATTATTTATAATTATTATTGCTAGTTAACATTATATATAATTATCTATTATTGATATACAGATACTGGCATACACTATAATTGCAAGTGCCTAAATCAAATACGAATTATGCTCAAACTTATATTAAAAATTACTCAAAATTAAACCTTTTCCATGTAACTAAACGCAAGTAAAAAAAAGAAATAATTATAATTAACCGGAAAAAAATTATCAAATTTTTAGTGTCTAAATAACGTAACACGCATGCAGCACACAACACACACACACGCGCGTTCTATTGCTTAATACCTAATAACACAAAAGTGTTATTAAAAATTAAAAAAATCAAGTCTATATATCCTTGTTAAACGTAAGTAAATTTAAGTAACTTATAGTCAAAGTGTAATTCACTCTTGGCCTTATTATTTTTATTTATAGCATTTAAGTAAAAAATTTGTAAACGCTATAGGATTACTGTATATATAAATAAATGAATAAATACCGCTTACCAATTGGTACACAATTGTGTACGTAGAGTATTATTATATACAATTTTACTTAAATACTATAAGTACTATAAATTTTTTAAATAATTTATAGAATTAGGCGTTACTTTGCGGAGATCCATAATACAAAAGTAATAATAAAATTATTTTGCTATAATCCGCGATACAGTAAATAGAAAATATATATAGTGTTTAATGTATAGTGGACTATCAGTATTTTCATACCCGATACGTGCAGGATTCGTAAAAACACATGCACAAACCTCCACCACTTCCACCACAATACACAAGTACTACACAGGTTCACTATCACAAACTCAACAATCGTTTCGCCCCGCAACCGAAGCATCATCAGGAGATAGACTCCACGACAAAATCGCAAAGTTTGCGAAGTTTGCGATTTTGTCGTGGAGTCTATCTCCTGATGATGCTTCAAAATCACGACAAAATCGCAAAGTTTGCGAAGTTTGCGATTTTGTCGTGGAGTCTATCTCCTGATGATGCTTCAAAATCACGACAAAATCGCAATGTTTGCGAAGTTTGCGATTTTGTCGTGGAGTCTATCTCCTGATGATGCTTCGGTTGCGGGGCGAAACGATTGTTGAGTTTGTGATAGTGAACCTGTGTAGTGCTTGTGTATTGTGGTGGAAGTGGTGGAGGTTTGTGCATGTGTTTTTACGAATCCTGCACGTATCGGGTATGAAAATACTGATAGTCCACTATACATTAAACACTATATATATTTTCTATTTACTGTATCGCGGATTATAGCAAAATAATTTTATTATTACTTTTGTATAAATTTTTTACTTTAAATTTAAATTTTTAATTTTTACTATAAGTATTTAAGTAAAAATTTTGTAAACACTGTAGGATTACTGTATAAATAAATACCACTTACCGATTGTGTACGTAGCGCCATCTATCTGAAAAGTCGCGCTCTTGCACTTCTTGAAAATTTTCCCGCTCACGAACTGGCGGGTGGCGCTCCCATGGGTCGCGGGGTTCGTGATGATTTCCCTCCTCACCGTGGCGCTGGTATCGAAACGGTTCCTCAACTCCTCGAACGACGGATCGCTCGACAGATCCGGTGTGCGATCGCGTCGCACTTGCCCGCACGATTGCCCGAACTGTGAGTTCGATTCGGCCGACTTTTTGTCCATTTTGCTCGATTTTCTCTCACTCATTTTTAATCACTCGATGATCGTAACACAATCACATTATGTCACTTATTTAGACATATCTATTTAGTTTTAAAAAATATAATAGTTAAAAGGTAATTGCTCAGTTAGTCAGATTAGCTAATTAGGTATCAGTTATAATATATATATGAATATGAATATAAGTGTGCAAAGCAGATTGCAAAGCAAACCTATTGGCTTGTTGTATCCGCCGCGCTAGAAAACTAATCTTAGGCATTTTTCTGCTTTAATTAAGTTATCAAGACAATATAATGCAATTTGCCAATCTGGTGATGTGTTCAGTGATACATTTATTAAATTTAAAAAAAGTCTCCAGATGTTGGAACCTTAGTTTTATATTTAGGTTAAGTAGTTCATTGTTGTCCTTATATATAATGATGTACATGCTGTGACAGCTAAAGGCAGTGCATTTAATGCCTTTTATGGTGAACTTATTTTAATTTAATGTTTTAATGTAACTGCCACTGGTTATTCACATATCAGTTAGGTAATTTTAGAATTCAGTATAAAAAAAAAGTAAAGTAACAGCCTGTTACTATGCCCACTGCGCTAAGGCCTCCTCTCTCCGTTTTTGGAGAGAAGGATTGGAGCTAAAACCTACCACGCTGCTCCAATGCGGATTGGTAGATTACACATATCCCTAGAATTCTCTAGAAATATGCAGGTTTCCTCACGATGTTTTCCTTCACCGAAAAGCGTGTGATAAATTGCAATTATCAATTAGGCACATAAGTTTTTAAATAGAAAAACTCATTAGTGCCCGGGGTTTGAACCTATGTCGTCTCTAGAGAGTGGCACGGTCTCACCGCTAGGCTATCACAGCTTCATTATTCAACGGATTGATATTATGTTCTTTATATAATATTTTATTTATTTATGTACCAATATCAACAAGTAATTATTAAAAAAACAATGTGCAATTATCATATTATTTTGATACAACAGGCATGTTTCATTTATATCCAAAAAACGTGGATTATAGCGATAATTATTTTGTCAAATTAGCATGAATTCATTTCTCATCTCGGACCCGAAAGTAAGACAAACTAAAACACCATCGAATTATTTTATATTTATCAATTTAGTGTATGAAAATCACCAATTATCAACGCAAACAAAACATTTAATCAGGTCACCACATTAACCAGAATTCATTCCCGTAATATACGCTGGGTCACGTATCTGACACCGATCATCAATTTTCATAATAAAGCCACGAACGGCAGCTTAATAATTTGGTCATAAAACTAACGTTAAATTAATCCAGGCAGGCTAATTTACACAGTGACTTGTGTGCCGTTATTATCGGTGCGGGCTTAACTTTATCATCACATTATTGGAGTTTACTCCTTCAGAATCGATTTTTATGAGGGCACCTGTATGAAGTTTTACGAGGGGTGAAGTTATTACAAGCCTATATTTTTTCTTTGTCATCTATCTATACTAATTATAAAACAAAGTCTCAAAATCTGTCTGTTTGTATGTAATCGATTCTCAAAATCTACTGAACAGATTTTTACCAAAAGATAAAGAACGGTTTTCACCAAAAGATAGAGAGAAGAGTAATCGATTTTCTGAAAATCTACTGAACGGATTTTTGTACGGTTTTCACTAAAGGATAGTGCAATACTTCCGGATGGTTAGGTAAATAGTACATATCAGTATTATGTAAATTGTGTTGAAGAGATCGTGCAGTTGTTAAAAAACTTGCTTGCTGGTAGCTTTAGTCGCGTGCGCTGCGTAAACCAACAGAGATACGCTGAAGTAATGTACTAAAGAATTGTGGATCTATAAAAATACTACAAAAAAGTTCGCGACAGCATGTCTCTATCTCTTATGGTTAACTCACAATAACTACCATTCTTTTTATGGTAAAAATAACTAAACTAATTCATTAATACAGCTAATTTATGTGTTAGATAAACATTGCCAACTAAATTACAAGATCGAACTAAGGACAGTTTTCTATGAATTTTTATATACATTTGAATATTTAATGTAATTAAACGTTAATTTACGGAGATCATACAAGAGTAATGATAATATTAATACGCTATAATTCGCGGTGTTTAAATAATCGCAAATCGCATTAACCAGATAAACTAATTTTGGATCTTTTACAGATGTCCTCATTTCTGATTTAACATGAATAGACTCTCCAAGCACACTTTGCTTGCTGTAAATCATAAGTAAGCTCTATTACGATGTATATAGTCAGGTTTCGTTTCATATGTTACCACTTTTAGTGTACGTGGGTTGAGATATGTTATCTTAACTTGTATATTTATGTACAAGACGCATACGTGTAATATATACATGAAAATACTCACACTAGGCCACACTAATACTAATTTACTGAGGAAATTTTTCACTGTCTCAAAATGCAGCACGTCAGTAACACGAGAGCCCTTGGTGAGAGTGGACGTATAGTGACATATTATGTTACTTGTTAGTGCTTGTTTGAGCCTGTACTATATTCATACATCAATACTCTATAGAGTAATAATACAATACAAGTACATACTAATACAATACAAGTGATCAAATATACCACACCACCACGCATTCAAGATTTTGGTCCACTGTTAGTGAGATATTTATATTAGCAAATGATATAACTAAATTTAACCGTGAACTAGTCTGGCATCGGTTTTGTTTTCGTTCCGTCTTACGTAGGTAAACCTTACGCTGTACTACGATGGATTAGCCTTTGATATATGTTTGCTTACTATAAAATACCTCAGTTGTGTACATTCTAAATCTGGTTTATTGTATTTTGTAACAGTAATTACTGTTACACGTGCGAAAATTCTCGTGTGAATTTTTCTGAACTTTTTGAACCGTGTTACATCATATCAAAGTTCGACCAGAGACAGAGTTAAATGGAAAATGCTCGATGAGAAGGGCAAGACTCATAAAGGGTTGTAGTCCCGCAGGAAAAAGAAGAAGACATCATATCAATATGTGTGATATGAATTTAGTATATTACTAGCTTTAAAATTACGCCCCTCTTCCCCCCACTATGTGCTCCACCCATCGCCACTTTAGCTTCGCGATATTGGTGACTTTAGTTCTTCTATAGATCTAGTCATTTCTCATTTGACCACGTAGCGATATTCCCAGCAAAGCTCGCTCTATCGCCCGCTTAATAACTCTGAGCTTTAATTTAGATAGAGCTGAAATTAAGATACTTCTAAAATAAATAATACTTTAAATCATGCATGGAAACTTAAGTCTCAAGATAGAAGTTTTCTAAAGCGCCTCGAACAAAGGATGAAAATTTAGGCCAAGTAGTAGTGCTATGTGACGTTTATCGAATACTATGCATCTATGGTTTATTAAAAAGGGTTTTGTTTAGTCATAACAGATTTAGCTCGATAAAAAAAAACAACAGAATTTTTGCTATTTATAAGTATCGTCAATCGTTGGAACATTATATAACAATATTGTAACTGCTATACAATCCTTCTATCTTCCCTTATTAAGAGAAAGTATAGACGGAATATAAGAAGGAAATCTTTTTATCGAATAAAGGCATTACTGCTCATTCCATTTATCACCATTTTTAACTTATCTTTTAACTTTTCCCAAGGAAAAAAAAACAAAAAAAAATGGTTTATAGAAGGCGTTACTTTGCGGAATTCCATATTATAGGCGTTATAACAGAACTACCTTGCTATAATCCGCATGGGTTAAGTGAATGCATGCAAAGCTAATCACTTTATGGTTTAAAGATTCAGAAGTTTCAGCAAAGCAACATCGTTTAAAGGGATCAAGAAGTTACTTCAAAGTTAAACCGAACGTTAAAACGTTACCAACGCTTCAGTCTATATTCAGTAAGTACATTTATCACATTATTCTAAGAGAAGTTTAAAAAAAAACTACGAACCAAAATAGTCAAAATAGTAATACTCAAATGTAATTTTATAGTCTTAGATGGAGTCAGCATGCATACTATATCCTCCTGACCTTATCCCACTCCAAGTGAGGTCCGCACGCATGTTATAAGCAAGTTGTCACATGATTCGGCTACGTATTTTACGACCGGCCGCCTGCCTGACGTCAACTTACCTTAGTCATATTCTACGAACCCTTGGTGGTCTATTCTATTCAAACGGATACCACACGGTGGGTCAACTTACCTTAGTCTCTCTGTCCTTAGAAAGTCTGTCTGTCTCTCTGTATACTTTTTCGCTGGAGCAATATTTATTTATTATTTTTGTAAGAAATTTGCTATAATTTAATACTGGGTTAACATATAAAAAATTTTGAGAAACACCTAATGCCAAAATACAATAAAGACAAATAACTAACTTAAAATTTAAAATTTAAATATAATTTAGAGCTGTGATAGCTCAGCGGTGAGACCGTGCGACTCTTTCGAGGGGAACACGAGTTCAAACCCGGGCAACAATGAGTTTTTCTATTAAAATTCATGTGTCTAATTGATAATTGTAATTTATCACACGCTTTTCGGTGAAGGAAAACATCGTGAGGAAACCTGTATCTTTCTAGAGAATTCTGAGGATACGTGTAAGCTACCAATCCGCATTGGTAGGTCTTAGTTCCAACCCTTCTCTCCAGAAACGGAGAGAGGAGGCGTATCCCCAGCAGTGGGATTGTAACTACTTTACTTTACTTTTTACTTTAAAATTTAAGTCGACTAGAAGGAATTTGCAAGTACAGTTTGCCTAATAGCACTTTGCCTTTTTATTTAAAAAAAATCTATGCAATATACAAATACTTTCAACTACAGTATATAATAATTACTCGACTGATATTGTTTATTAAAGTGATGATGTAAGCCAACCCAGTTTTTATATGCAAGAAACGTCTGGGTCGCTATGCTATGAGACGGAATGAATTTCATTATTTGTTATTTCTATAACAATAGAAACGAGATTATTGAATGTATTATGTAATTTAAAACACAAACATATATCGCACGTTTAGTATTAAAGTGGCCTAATTTAAAAGGTTGTTTTGTAGTAAATTGCAATAAAGCGTGGCGTAGCGCTTTCAACTCGTGCGTGCCAAAGACACCCACAACTTGGAAGAGCAATAAAACACTAGCTTTTTTAATACAGGCTACAAACGTAGCGTGATATTATAGATGACACTGAAATAAGGAATACGATGTATTCAACTAATTGTCATTATATAGGTAATTAATAATTGTTTTAATTGCAATATTACATAGTAGAAATATGTGTGGCTTAGCCCGCGTGAAATTCAGTTTTAGCGTGTTACGTCACTCGAGTCTCGGCATGAGACTGGCTCTCTGATAACCTACACCGCTTTTTATACCTATTCCCCCCTCTAAATTACAACTGACACCGGTTTGTTACTACCCCCACTAAAATTGTTGTAAAACGAGCTCTTACACTCAATTTACATGAAACGGTCATGTACTATTAACCTAAACCTTTCGGAGGAATAGCACTACCTTGTAGTAAAAACCGTACTAAAATCCATTCAGTAGATTTTGAGAAAATCGATTAAATACAGACAGCTTCAGACGACATCAAATAGGTTGTTGGGGCCAGCTGAATGCGCATTGCGGAAAAGCGGGATGTCTGGCGCAGATATGGGGAGGCCTATGTCCAGCAGTGGACTGTGATAGGCTGATGGATGGATGGATGGACAGACAGCTTTGGGGACTTTATTTTATAATAAGTATAGATAGATTGTATTTTTTTTATTGTTTGATTGATTGATGTCAATGTCGATGATCTACATATCTCATTGAATGTATCTATCTCAATTAAGCCTAATTTTTAATGAGGATTCTTTAATACTAAGATTGATTCAACAATTACAATTATTAAGGAATAAAAAAGTAATCTGTTGAATGATAATAAAATCACGATTTCCCTATTTACATTTCAGTAAGTATATAGAAGAAATAATGAATATTTAAAAAAGCAAATATTGATTCACTACTTACAGGATTACTTTGTGCAATTGTATAAAATAAGAGTTACAATAGATTACTTAAATTATCTTCTGTAATCCGCTTTCGTCATTCTTCTGCCCTTATCCCTCTCTAAGTGGGGTCGGCACAACATGTTACAAGTATGTTTTCAAATTATTTGGCTAGGTATTTTACGGCCGGCCGCCTGCCTGACGACAACTTACCTTAGTCGCCTTTAGACGAACCTCGGTAAGAAGTGAGGGTAGTCTATTCTACTCAGCCGGATACTACACGGCATTCTATAATCCGCTTTATATATAATAAAGCTAATAATGGTCAAATTATAGTAAAATAATTCTATAACTTATGAATCAAAGACTGATGCAAAGCAAAGTACTAAGTTAATGTATTAAATTATTTATTGATTATAATCATTTATTTTATTTTTGATTATATTTAACTATTTGGGTTTCGAAAAAATAACTGAAAAATCGATAGCCGCAAAGTTAAAATAGGACTTAATAGCGTTAAGCCTTTAAATAAACGGAGCCTCCGTTTGGATGATTAAAAGTTGATGTGAACTATTATTTTAATTCCAAGTTAAATCTGAAAACGTATTTGACAAGTGACGATGGATAATTTTAAATGTATTACAATCATATGTGACGTATGGGTATAGGATTGAATTTAATCCATACTTTTTTGAATTTGAAAATTCAAATTCAAATTCAAAATATTCTTTATTCAAGTAAACTTGTAAACAAGTGCTTTTGAATCCTCAACATCTACTGCTGGTTCGGAAAGCTGTTCCTACCGAGAAGTACCAGCAAGTAACTCGGCGGTTGCTCTTTTCAAAGAATAATTCTTATTACTAGTTACATATAGGTATTGATGTCTTGTACAGAGTCGAAGAGTGGCTATATCCACGCATTCTCATCGCCTGAGTAATCCTCAATAGTATAGCAGGCTTACTGTATTAGCCTTTTTTAAGTGTTTTTAAACTGCTATATTAGTAAAGTTAAAGTAGATTGCGGAATTTTATAAAAGAATCTTACACCCAAACCCATAAACGACTTATGTACTTTAAAAAAGCCATGAGAAATCAAAACACAATAATTCCATTTTTATTTATAATCATCGTGGTTATTTGTATTTGTAAATAAATAAGGCAAATGAATTACGGTTGCATCAGACTTTAACACGAAAGCTATATTGCAGTGCACTTGGCTAAAAATAAATTAATTGCACGTGCACTTTATAGACTGTTAATTGAAAGCGGTCAGCGAGCGTTTCGACAATTTACGATTGTGATACTATTTGATCGTAATACCGTATAGTTCTATACCTAACTACACTTTATGCAGTATTCAATAAGTAAGGGACGTAGGTAGTAGTATCGAACGATCGAATCGTAACGAACAGAATGTTCACAAAGTACTATGTTCGTGTATTTCTTGAATGCCAAAAATACTTTATGATCAATTCATATCGGTTATCCACCGCGGAGAAGAACAAGTATAAAATTCCGTTTGTTCCCATTTGAGAAAGCTTGTGGGTAGATATATTCACCACTTACACGATATAACATCCAATAATAGTGTTGGGTGCACATACAGAACTGAACTTAATATAACTGATCTTTACTCATAAACAAGCATCGCTTTAATAGACAGTGTCCACATGTGTTTATTTATTTACATGCTAATATATTATATGTGGAGGTCTATCTGTCTATTAAGTTTCCAGGGCTTATCCGTAGTAGCAAGAGGAAAATGCAGATGAAAATTTCTTAGGAAAAGGAACAAAAACACATAATTGAGGATATTTGAACGTAAACTAAGTTATACACGACACGTAATAGCCTGTTACTATGCCAACTGCTGGGCTAAGGCCTCCTCTCTCCGTTATTGGAGAGAAGGATTGGAGCTAAGACCTACCACGCTGCTCCAATGCGGATTGGTAAGTTATAAATATCCCTAGAATTCTCTAGAGATATGCAGGTTTCCTCACGATGTTTTCCTTCACCGAAAAGCGTGTGATAAATTGCATTCATCAGTTATCGACACAGCTTGTCTTTTATATTGAAATATCTATTTAACTTGAAATGATCAGTACATAAAGGATTAAATAAATAAAACATTATTTTCTTAGTTGACTTAACTAAAATTTAAGAGGTTCTTTAACTTATGAAACGAGACTGCAACAAAGAGGTCAAAAATAAAGCAGACAGTAAAAACAAATTTACAAACAATACTAGTCACGCGATCAACTCGCTTCCACTTTTACACTGTCTAATTTTCTACTTCAATAAAACGGAGCTCGTTATTCTTGTCTACACACAAGGAAAAACAATTTAGAAGTAATTGCCCATAACTATGAAATGAATGTTATATTATTATGCGACGATCATTTTGCGAAACAAATATTTGCTGACCCTCATTTCACGTAAACTACAAGTGTCCAGTCCATGTTTTTCTGAGGAATAAATATATTCATAAACGACATACTTGTAGTCGGCCAAATGTGAATTAAAATATTGCTAAATATCATTTATGGTTTTTTTTTACTCTGGAGCTTCTAGAAACCGAGAGCCAGTAAAATCATTACTTTTGTCATTAAAATAATTCATAACCCATGTTACTTGACCCAAGTGAATCGTTCTTGAATGCAATTGTCATTAAGTTATCGAGAATGTCTCATATGTCTCGGATGGGCAGCGTTCGGGAAGCTACGCGAGATCTTTACGTCCGAAATACCTCAGTGTCTGAAGACCAGGGTCTTCGAACAGTGCGTGTTGCCAGTGATGACCTAGGGATCTGAAACGTGGTCGCTCACTATGGGCCTTATAAGAAAGCTCAGAGTCGCTCAGCGGGCGATGGAGCGAGCTATGCTCGGAGTGTCTCTACGAGATCAAATCAGGAATGAGGAGATCCGTAGAAGAACTAGAGTCACCGACATAGCTCAGCGTGTCGCGAAGCTGAAGTGGCGCTGGGCGGGGCACATAGTGCGGAGAACCGATGGGCGCTGGGGTCTTAAGGTGCTGGAATGGCGACCCCGCACCGGAAAGCGCAGCGTCGGTAGACCCCCTACGAGGTGGACAGACGACCTCAAAAAGGTCGCAGGGAGCCACTGGTTCCAGGCAGCGCAAGATCGTGTGGTGTGGCGATCCCATGAAGAGGCCTATGTCCAGCAGTGGACGTCTATCGGCTGAAGAAGAAGAAGAAGAGAATGTCTCATGCGGCAGATGTCGCTTATGTGCTAAATATTATTTGCTAGTAATTCATTGTCGTTTTCATGCGATAACTATGCAAGAATATACACGTTTTATATATTTTATTTTCTGGCTATAATATCTCTGCAGATATGATATAAAAGGTAAAGTAAAGTAAAGTAACGGCCTGTTACTATACCCACTGCTGGGCTAAGGCCTCCTCTCTCCGTTTTTGGAGAGAAGGATTGGAGCTAAGACCTACCACGCTGCTCCAATGCGGATTGGTAGGTAACACATATCCCTAGAATTCTCTAGAGATATGCAGGTTTCCTAACGATGTTTTCCTTCACCGAAAAGCGTGTGATAAATTGTAATTATCAATTAGACACAGAAGTTTTTATGGAAAAATTCATTGGCGCCTGCCCGGGGTTTGAGCCCATGTCGTCTCTAGAGAGTCGCACGATCTCACTGCTAGGCTATCACAGCTTATTGCAGATATTATATATACCCAGAAAGTAAAATCATCATCATCCTCGTGCCCTTATCCGACTCTAAGTGGGGTTGGCACATGTTACAAACATCTTGTCACACGATTTGGTTACGTATTTTACGACCGGCCGCCTGCCTGACGTTAACTTACTTTAGTCGTATTTTACGAAACCTCAGCAAGAAATGAGGGCGGTCTATTCTACTCAGCCGGATACCACACGACGGCCCAGAAAATAAAATATTCCTCTTAGTATTACAAGTACAAAAAGGTCAAGACACCCAAATGGAAGCATGAATTAAGTTTCGGGCAAGTTGCCAGTTTCGTAAATGTAACCAGGTGTAGCGTACGAATTAAGCGACTATATTGCGGAGGCTCGGTGTTTCTAATTTCATTTACGTTTGAAGCTATAGCGCTTGGATGACTTCCAGGGATTTTTAGGTACCTTAACTTGTATAACACCACAAACTGAAGATGGATAAAGTTTTGACTTAGAACAATTTAAGTTATACGGCTACGTTGTATTAAAAGTCACTTAAATCAATAGCCACGGTTGGTGACAGAAATACGGATATTTTTATATTATTTAACCAGCTGTGCTAGTGGTTTCGCCCACGTGGATATTAGCGTGTCACAATTTTTTTCTAGAATTCAAGTTTAAGACATAAAATTAGTTATTGTGAGTTAATCATAAGAGATAGAGACATGCTATCGCGGACATTTTGTAGTAGTTTTATAGATCTACAATTCTCTACTACATTACTTTAGCGTATCTCTGGTGGTTTACGCAGCGCACGCGACTAAATCTACCAGAAAGCAAGTATTTTAACAACTGCGCTATCTTTTCATCAAAATTTACAGAATACCGATATGTACTATTTACTTAAACCATCCAGAAGTATTGCACTATCTTTTGGTGAAAACCGTACAAAAATCTATTCAGTAGGTTTCCAGAAAATCGATTACATACAGACAGACAGCTTTTTGGGACTCTGTTTTACAATAAGTACAGATTAGACTGTATATCTCTGCAATAACTGTTTGAGCTCCTAGGCATGCAGCTTACTCCCGCCGTGAACTTTGAGCGATCTATTGAGAAAAAGACTGCCACTAAAAAAGCAATATAACAGAACTAACTACTTTGCTATAACTAAACAACCTCAACAAAGTGAAGCAGTACTTCACACCAGAACAAGATTTGACCTTATACCAGGCACAAATCCTGACAAAGATGACTTACTCCACACAAGAGTATGGAGTAAGTCATCTTTGCAATGGGTCCGCTAAATAGTAACTTGAAGCACTTAACTCGGTAGATATTGGAAAAAAAATGCCCAGCAGTGGGATAGCAAGAGACCGTTACTTTTATTTTTGGAATTTGATCATAACACGCTTATAGTTCCCACCCATCCAGCCAAACAGATAATACAGAGTGACTCAAGAAACAAGCAATAGAATCTTGAATCGTTAAAATAGAATATTTAAATCGTAATTTAAATAACCTGCTATAAATGCTCCCCCTCTATCGTAAACAATTCCTCTTATACCTACGGCACATTTTATTCATCATAGAATTTATTAAAATATTAATCAAATTAATTGCAATTATCAATTAGACACACGGTCTCACCGCTGGACTATCACAGCTCTATGAATTTATATGAGAACGTCAAAAGGCACGAGGAGAACTAATATAAATTTAAACAAAGATTTTTAAACATATCGTGGTTTTTAACAACATAAAGACCGAGTTTAACTAGCTACTAATTGTTATTGCAATCAGAGATGTTTATATGAACTAACTTACAGTTGTTAGTCTCGTTTCTGCTTAAAGTGAACCGCTCAAGTTTTGTTATGAAAATAAATAATTCTGAGCGAATTTGGCACCTCAAAGACAAAACCTCTTTAGTAGTTTGCATCGAATTAATACGTTGGTTAATCAATTATATAGTCATCTGAATAACAATCTTATTTTTAAGGTTTAACAATAATTGATTAATAGAAGCAGGCGTTACTTTGCGGAATTCCATATTACAAGCAATATAACAGAACTAACTACTTTGCTATAATCCGCACGGGTTAAGTGAATGCATGCACCATGATGCCCCCATATGATGCCCATATGATCCATATGCCCCCATATGATCCAATGCCCCATATGATGCCCCGAAACCGAAGCATCATCAGGAGGATAGGCTCCACGACAAAAATCGTACTGCAGTACGATTCGAGTCGAGATTGTGGTGGTGGGTGTGTGTGCTGCTTTTGTGTGCGTTGTTGCTGGTGAATTGCGCCTTGGGGTGCATGTGGTGGCTTGTCCTGCATGTATAAGGTGCGTAGATTTTGCCTGCTTCATACACATTGGCTTTGCATGCATTCACTTAACCCGTGCGGATTATAGCAAAGTAGTTAGTTCTGTTATATTGCTTAACAATAATTATTATGTATATTTTTTGTATGCTACCGTGTGGTATCCGGCTGAATAGAATAGACCCTCTTTCTTACCGTACCGAGGGGTCGTAAAATAAGACTAAGGTAAGTTGACGTTAGGCACGCGGACCGTCGTAAAATACATAGCCAAATCATGTGACAACATGTTTGTAACATGTTGTGCCGACCCTACTTAGATTGGGATAAGGGCAGGAGGATGATGGTGATGATTTTATTTTCTGGGTATATATAATAATTGGAAAGAAATAAAAATAAAATATGTTAGAGCGCGTAGAGTGCGGCTGAGAAGAATAGACCGCCCCCATTTCTTACCGAGGTGTCGTAAAAGGCGACTAACGTAAGTGCCGTGTGGTATCCGGCTGAGTAGAATAGACCACCCTCATTTGTATACTTCAATCGTATCGAATTATATTTATATTGCTTCGGTAGATTAACCGTGAAAGTGTCGGACAGCAAGACCGAGTGAAGGTATTTAACACTAAAGTCAAAGCGAACGAAGTGGCGGGCACCATAATCTACTTACTATTTTATAAAAAAAACTTCTTAAAGAAAAAGCTATTTCTCAGTATCACTTTAACTCTTTCCCTTACTGTTTATATTCCATTTAGCTTTGGATTGTTATTTTATTTGAGAGGCTTTCTCGTTTTTCTAGTCATTAGTCTTACTTTTGAGGCGGCAAAATGATGTTGAACCACTTAAATGTTTTTGTCTGAAAAGCGTTTTGAAATAATACTTTCTACTTAAGAAATTTCCGAGAATTGCTGACACAATCTTAAATTAAATGGTAGTAAAAGCAGTTACAGTATAAAAAGTAAATAGGATTTACTTTAATATTATACCCAAACATGTCGTGTGCTATCCGGCTGAGTAGAATAGACCACCCTCGTTTCTTACCGAGGTGTTGTAAAAGGCGACTAAGGTATATTTACCCGCCGTGTGGTATCCGGATACCACACGGCGGGTAAACATACCCGGTTGAGTGGAATAGACCACCCTTTTTCTTACCGAGGGGTCGTAAAATACGACTAAGGTAAGTTGACGTCACGAAGGCGGCTGGTAGTAAAATACGTTGCCAAATCATGTGACAACATGTTTGTAACATGTTGTGCCGACCCAACTTACGAGTGGGATAAGGGCAGGAGGATGATGATTCTTATACCCATACTAGCTGATAAAAATTTGGTTTATGTTTCACAAATCTTTTGAAACTTCGCCTAGAAAGAAGTCTTTCTGTGAAGACGCTTGTAGTAAGTTATATGAGAACATGTTTATTTTTCACAAATGTACAAATTTAATCAAATAACCAACGTTCAATATGATTTTCCATAGAAAAGTTTGAAATATGTATTCAAAATTGAAATCTATTTCTATATTCGAAATTATTAAATCCAATTCGTATTTTTGTATTTGCCTTAAAACTTTACACTACGCTGAAAATTTAAGCGCGCAATTGCGAGCAACAGTCGTCAAATGAACTCTACCAACTCTTAATTACTTTCCGAACGTTATAATTAGCACTCGCTTGCAAACTACGAGTGAGTAATTTCAAGAACAAGCAAGTAAAAAAATTCGCATTTAAGAGATTTAATTTAAATTTTAGATTTAAGTGTTTACTCAACCCCTCACTTAAATGTACTGTTATTTATTAATTGTACTAAAACAAAATATTTAACAATAACTAAAAAAAAATATTACAAGGATTACTTATTTAATAAGATTCCAACAAGTTTCATGAAATTTAGTTAGGATTTCGAAGGCGATCAATCGGTTTCATTTTTAGAAAATGTCATTTAATCCAAGTTTTCAGGTAATAAGAACTACTACAATATTATTAGAATACTAAGGTTAATTTCACTATCAGTTACGAAGTTGTGCTCAGGTGGAAAAGCGGACGGTTTCGAAACTAAAAAAATATGGAGTTCGAGTTCGTCTGTCTGTCTGTCCGATCAATTTTTCCGTTTTTTTAGAATTCCGTCTTTTGAGAGAATAATTTGAATTAGGAGCCTTTTATGAACGCCATAATAGAAAAGTATTTAAATTATTATCGAATAAAATTAGAAATGGAATTCCTAAACTAAACTTTAGTATACTTAAGGACAAAAGTAATATTTTATCGCTCCCGCTAGAAAAAATAGCAGCTATAATTTATAATCTTATTGCAGACGTTTCTCAACATTTTTTTCTAGTCGTTAGTCTCATTTTTGCGGCGACAAATGATCCAATAGGATCAAAGGTTTTTATCTTAAAAATAACTTGTATAAAGTTCGCATTCTATTCAATTACATATTTTATATAAGGCTTTTAAGCCAAGTATACAGCCAAGCTATATTTTCAATCATCATCCTCCTGTACTGTGTGGGGTTGGCACAACACATTATAAACATGTTGTTACATGACTTGACTAGGTATTTTACGACCTGTTGCCAGCCGGTCATTAACTTACCTTATTCGCATTTTACAACCCTTCGGTAAGAAATGAGGGTGGTCTATTCTACTCAGACGGCTACCACACGACGGGTCAACTTACCTTAGCAACCTTTTAATATACTTCGGTAAGAAATGAAAGTGGTCTGTTCTACTTAGCCGGATACCACCAGGCGGGTCAAATTACCTTAGCCGCCTTCTACAACACTTTGGTAAGAAATTAAGGTGGTCTATTCTAGTCAGCAGGATACCACACGGTGGGTCAACTTAACTTAGTCGCCTTTTACGAAACTTCAGTGACAAATGAAGGTGGTATATTCTACTCAGCCGGATACCGCACGGTAGCAAGCTTCATATTCAATTCAATCGGTATTTCGTTTATAAGAGCAATCGTTATCTATAATATTTTATTTATATGCCATTATTAGGTCTTCTTTTTCTGAACGAACAGATAAACTAAACTAGTTCTGCTGCTGGACATAGACCCGTTGAATTTACTCACTCTCTTAGAACTTATGGAAGAACAGTAGTATTATTATTTTTTTCATAACTTTGACTTATAAAGTAAGAATTTTCTTCACATTACATTCGAGCTTTTTGACACGTGTGACACGCGAAAGCCCCAACCTTGATGTTGTTATATATATGTAAATCAAAGACAATATTTTTTTAGGTCAATGAATGCCTGACAGTGGAAGAACCACCTAGCTTGCTCATAACCAAAATTATTTCTTCTTATGTCGTCACATAACAACGTCTTGTTAAGTCAACATCTATGTACAAATGCAGCTGAAACATTAATTTTGCAACACGTTCCGCTATTTCTCTTACTGCGGTTTTAATACGGTTCTTATCATTTTTATTTTATTACGTAACACTTTAAATATACATTTTTCCATCGTCCGCTGACGCCCATGTAAAATTAACAAAAAACAACAACGATCTATTATTTTTTTGTGAGACTCACAGAAAAATCATAAAATCTAATCAGAATCAGAAGTTCGAAAAAGTTCTTAAATTTATGTTATTCTAAATTCCTACAAATTTAGTTACTATGCGTACTTTACGTTAGATAATTCCCGAGACGTGCGTGATGAAATCCCAGTCAAGCCTTTCTACGTTGTCAATTAAAACTTGTATGCTTAATTATTTATGATTCATCACGCGCCATGTAAGGGCAGAAGATATTATAATAAAAATTTAATATGATATGTTGCGAAAAATTTTAGGATATTTAATACAATATGAACATACATATAAGCATGTCTGCCTTTGGTTTGCTCGCTAATCAATCTTGCTCCTTAAGTATATTACTACTCCTTAAGTATAGTAAGTATTACTCTTATTGCGACTCAATTGAAGACGTAAACTAAATTGTTTTGCTTTTTCATACCATGACGTCTTAAAGACGCACACTTTAGGTCGTTGCAGAATGAGCGTTCGGAATTCGTCCTAAGAACATGTGAGTAAAAGAGACAGAGTTATCTATAGTTCATATAACGTTTTCTTTTTCAAACATTACGACCCCAGTGCAATCGACACTTCATGGTGCGAAAAGATAGCGCTTGAGTTTAGGTACTGACATTGAATTGAATCGTTTTCTAAAAGTTCATGGTAGGCATACAGGTTACTATTTGGGTATACTGACTCTTGATGATTTATTTTAGTTATTATTGAAACTACTACCTACGGTTCCTGCTACTGTGTTTTCAAAAAGCTTTTTCCTGTCCCGCACTCCTTATTCCTGGGCGTGCTCCAGTGTCAGTTGTAGGTGGCTTAGTCTTCTATTGATAACTTTTTGTGCTTCTTTAAACTCTCAAGGGCCTGCTTTCTTACAATGCTTTAGTACTCACCATGCTTGGTGTTGGACCCCGCCCGGTAACGCTGTAAAAGCCATTAGGGCTAACAGCATACAGTCAGTTCGAAAAAAAAAAAAAATAAATTGGTGTTGGAATGTAAAACATACCTCGTTATTCCTTTCTAAAGATCACTCCAAACGGGAAAAACAATCGATTTTATGATCTGGCTCGAAGTCCATTTGAAACTGACTTCAGCACAAATAAAACCAACGAGGGATTTTAAATTGGATGCGGACTCTACGTCGTGTAGATTTGAAAATGGTTAAAAACTATATCACCCAATTATCGTCAGGAGATACACTCCAAGACAAAATCTCAAATTCGGTGACGGGGTTATTTTTGGCATTGTGACAGTAAATGTGTGCAGTGCTTGTGTATTGTTGTGTTATTGGTAACGGGTAGTATCTAGTAAAAGAACGGATAGGACACTCTACATTTATCATTACGTATATTTTACTTTATCGCGGATTATAGCAAGGTAATATTTTCAGAACTTTTACACTGGTAAAAGGTGTTATGAAGTTCGCTGAGTCAGCTGGTTATAAATGAAAAAAACATTACTGGCAAATCTCTAATTTCCATACTAATTATACTTATTTTATGTGAACTAACCTTAATAGTACAATAGTGTTTGGTCTAGAATTTGATTTCTGCGAACAAAACTCGAGACAAAACAAGTTTTATTTGATTACGAGATCCAGACGCGTGGGAAAGGAAATGTTTATACGTGACAAAAGAAATTCGCCGGGGTGTAATTTGATTGTCAGGTACAAAGTTATCTATAAAACTTTTTTTGTATTATTGTTTGTTTGATTTGATTTGAAGACATGCGCACTCTACAGATATCTAAAAAACAAAAGTAAAAATAAAATTTATTTACCTATTATCCATGATAAAGTAAATAGAAAATATATATAATGCTAAATGTATATTGGACTATTCGTTTATTTAGACCCGATACATGCAGGATTTGTAAAAACCCGTTTCGCTCCGCAACCGAAGCATCATCAGGAGATAGACTCTATGACAAAAACGCAAAAGACAACCACGCAACGACATTGAAAATCTAGCGATAAAAAATTCTAATCTATACTTATTCTAAAACAAAATTCTCAAAGCTATATGATCGATTTTCTCAAAGTATACTGTAAGGATTTTTATACAGTTTATACTAGAAGGTAGAACAATTTTTCCGGAAGGTTTAGGTTACTAATACATATTTATAATAGTTTTAATTTAGTTGTGTTTAAGAGGTCGCGCGATTGTACAAAAACTCGCCTTCCTGGGAGCTTAATTCACGTGCGCCGCGTCCACCAGAAGATATACATTAAAGTGATGTACTAGAGAATTGTAGATCTACAAAACTACAACAAAAAAGGCTATGACAACTTGTCTCTATCTGTTATGGTTAACTCACAATAACTACTTTTACGTTCAAAATTTCGTATCGGGAAAATTTTCGAGATACACTACCACGCCTGCCTGTATATCTGTAACACCTTTTGAGGATTTTGCTTAATTATTCTATATAGGCTAAAATTAATGTTATTTTTTTCTTTTTCTTTTATCTATTTGTGTTCATAAAACAGTACAGTTGATACCATCAAAATAGCTCTTGCCACCATCGGCTCTTCTCGAGACTTTGGGGATAAGCCGGGATGGCAAGAGTCCAGGCTGTTTGACGCTGGTTCCTTGGGAACGGGGACGGGCCCTAATGTGGGACAACATGCGTTGATACGTTACCCTCGACCCATATCAGGGAAACGGCGTCAAGACCTAGAGCGGAAATGGCCGAATCCGGCAAGCGGCGAAAGTATGCATCTCTCATTGAGAGTTATATATTTGAATCGTTTGCAGTTGGGCATTGCCCTAGGGCATTGCCCTAGGGCATTGCCCTAGGGCATTGGAGTAAAAGTGCACACAAAATATCCATTTTAACACCTCGGTTGATCGCCTCTTCCGGTGACAAGAGGGCTTGCTCCTTTTTTGCACAAAGAATCAGCTTAGGGATTCAACGCGGAAACGCTGCCAGCATTCTTGGGACCATTCCACGTGGGCATGATTTGTATAGTACTAGCGTGTAAGTAATTTAAGACATAACAACATTACATATATGTACATTTTTGTTGTAAAATGGAAAAAAAAAATTGAACAGTATTTCTATTCTATTCTATTCTAACACTAAACAGTGTTCGTGGTTTTACAACAGTGTGCAGATAAAAGCTATCATAAAGTTGTGCTGCGATCCTCTATAACTTTAATGGTCGTGATGATTTCTTTGCTTATATTTTATGAGTTGGTTTATCAAACAACAATAATAATGATACTCGAGCAAAGTGGAGATTATTGGTCAGCAATAAAATCCCATTTTACTATCCCGAAAGGCACCTTAAGCTATGTTCGCTCGTAAATTCTCAGGTTAGCCTTTGATCTATATCTACACTTTATCTTTCTCCAGAGAGGCGTGAAAACCTTTCTTTACTTGAGTATATATTTATTGCCATTTTATTAATATTGCCTGTTTCTTTTTGTTAAGAGAGGTTTGTTTTTTCTGAAGGATTCAAAAAACTCAAATCGAACAGATTATTCGATTACTCAAACCACGCGATAAATTTTAAATCTGTATGTGAACGATTTTCTAAAAATCTTCTGAACGGATTTTTGCACGGTTTTATCTAAACTGGCCTGGCCCTTTGGCGCAGTGGGTAGTGACACTGCATTCAGCTCCTCGGTTCGCAGGTTCGATTCTCGCCGAGGGCCAATATTTTCTACAAAACTATATATATAGTATATCTACCAGTTGTCTGTTACCCTTAACACAAGTATTAGGTTACTTTGGAGTTGAAAGACCGTGTGTGGGTCCCATATATTTATTTAAAAAAAAATGATGAAATGATTGCAATTCTTGAGAAAGGTTTAGGTTGATAGTACATTGTCAGGAAAGGCTATACCGATTTTGATGGGACTTATCCTGGAAAATATAGGAGGTTACTTTCTATTTTATTACTTCCGCGGAAAAAACTGTGAAACACTGATTTCTACGCGGCTGAAGCTACCGGCACTGCTAATACCATATAAAATGTAAGGCATATGAGTATCTATACAATTAAAGCCATTGCTTCGGGTTCGGGGTTTAAATCCGTGCCCCCCTTAGTAGAGTCACAACGTCTCATCTTTCGGCTATAACGTTTCTAACTAATGCTTTAAGTAGGGATCTATATAGCAAGCGATATCTCTCTGGATAGAAATAAAATCGGCGTATATACAAAAAGATTGACGTATCTATTAATAAACTAAACTAAACTAAACTAAACGTGAGTATAGCCGGTTTTTATACATTAAATATGAATACCACTCACGGTTGCTTAAATTGAAAAAAATATAACCTTTTTCTAAAAGATTTTGCCTTAAAAAGATTTCAAGCTCGGAGCTACAAGTACCAGAGGATGCACAGAGTTTTTGGATAGGTTAGACATAAAATATTACTTGTTACTATAAAGTGATACAATGTTGCTACCGCAAAGGGTCTATCAATGAATATCATATCATCGGTTTAAAACAGACAGTATATAGATAAAACACGCTTTAACTCACCAAAAACACGTCGCCATCTTGACGTTTAAAGGTACGCGATGGATTTTCCACCTATGATATAGAGTGACTGATTTTATAGACATATCAATTTGCGGATACTAAATGGCCACTCAGCGCGTTAGTTTGATATTTTGTATTTGTAAAATTATATGTCAATAACTGGCCCTGTGCGCAGTTGGCAGTGACCCTGTCTTCGGCTCCGCGGGTCGCGGGTTCGATTCCCGCCGAGAACTAACATTTTCTATTTAGAATTTGTATGTTCTTCGAGTTTGGGTGTATATATGTATTTAAGTATATATTTAAAACTATATATGTTTATATTTACCAGTTGTCTCTCACCCATAACACAAGTATAATTATATAACATCCTTACATATGAAATTGGCGTTTTCTATGGGAGGAACAAAAAGTCGTTTTTTTTAATGAAATATATTTAATTAATCAAAGTATGTACCATTGCTATGTATGCACTTTTGCCATCTCATAGGTAGTTCATTGATCCCCTTACTAAATAAACCATTCGGGCGGGAATCAATAAAATCTTTGAAGGCGGTTTGGACTGCCCCATCGGAGTTGAATTTTTTTCCTTGCAAGTAGTTATCCAAATTGCGAAAAAAAATGGTAATCTGTTGGAGCAAGGTCCGGAGAGTACGGTGGATGTCTAAGACATTCTAATTGAAGCTCCTCTGATTTGGTAGCCGTCTGTTGTGCAGCGTGTGGTCTAGCGTTGTCCTGAAGCGGCAGTGGCCTAGAGCGATTGACCAGCCTCGGTTGTTTAGCAGCTAGCTTTTCCATCATGGTTTGCAGTTGCTGACAATAGATATCTGCCGTAATCGTCTGGCCAGATTTAAGAAAGCTGTAGTGAACGAAACCGGCACTAGTCCACCAAACACTGACAAGCAACTTTTTTTTAGTCAATTTTCGCTTAGGGCAGGATTTAGCTGGTTCGCCAGGGTTCAGCCATTACGATGAGCGCTTCCGATTATCGTAGTGGATCCACTTTTCATCACAGGTTCGATTCGATTCGATGATTCGATTTAAAATTCCTTCATTATTGTGCCGGTTGAGTAACGTAACGCAGCAGTCGACGCGCGTTTGTCGGTTTGCTTCACTCAATTCATGAGGTACCCACCTATCAAGCTTTTTCACCTTCCCAATTTGCTTCAAGTGGATTAGAATAGTTTTATCACTAACACCGGAGCCTGCAGCTAACTCAGACGTGGTTTGCAATGGATCCGCTTCCACAATAGCCTTCAATTCTTCATTATCGACTTTGGTCTCCGGCCGTCCACGAGGCTTGTTCTGCAGGTCGAAATTTCCAGAACGAAAACGTTGGAACCAAAAACGCACTGTGTTTTCTTTTGCGACACCGTCACCATACACATCATTAATCCTTCGAGCGTTTCTGCAGCACTGGTGCCACGGTGGAACTCATACTCGTAAATAACGCGATATTTCATGTTTTCCATTTTGTAAACAGAGTGACACAAAGAAAAAAACAAAAGAAGAAAAAACAAATGAATTAGGGGGTTTGAAACACAAATGCATGAGTAAATAGCTGTATGAATTTGAATTTGGAATTCCTAACCATAAAGGTAATATTTGAGATCAAAGTGGCCAGTACGACAAAACGCCAATTTCATATGTAAGGACCTAATATTTAGTTACTTACTTTGGGGACGGACGACCGTGTTACACATATGTCCCATATATTTATTATTTATTATTATTATTAGCAGCGAAAAGTTGGTGGTGTTTTAATTTTATTATTTTACGTGTTTCTTATTTGTATACTAAATCTACACGTCTATCTTTCTGTACGTATGTCTGCAATGGAATCGTAAAAGTTGGCAAGGCTTTATGTAACGCACGCCATTGACAAGTACGACACTCCTCGAACAGAAAATAAACAACGGAACCTAACTTGAGCGTATTTTATCTAAGCCACTCAGTAAAGGGTAAGAAAATAATGATTGGATTCAACGATTCGCAACTGAGAAGTAGCTTTCACGAGAAACATTTGTCTTATTCGGGCAACCGCGTTTATCTTTGTCCATTCCCAATTTCAGACTCATCCTCGTTACGTAACTGCTAAGAAAAATAGCGCAAAATTCATTTTCAATTCGAGATTTTTCAACGTTATTTGATCATGCCCTCATTTATCATATTCACGTCGTGTTAAGGTTTCGCTATCTCATTTATTTTAGTCATGTTTAGAAGACGCTAAGTAATAAGAACCCTTAAGTATTGTATACATAGTTATATCTTCTATATATATAAACGAATGTTTTACTATATGTTTTTTATTTACTCCAAAACGGCTGGAGCGATTTTAATAAAATTTTCAGATAATCTTTTGATTGACATAGTGGTTGATCATGTAATGTTTGGTGGCGATCGGAGTATTTTTTAAACCGTCAATGATAGTTTTATTTTGAACGCAGATTGAGCCACAGTAACGAGTGGCCGGAGCGCTAGTATTCTTATAAAATAAATTAATGTTTGCCTGTATATCCTTTATAGTCTCCAAAATTTTATTAAAATCGGTCCAACAGTTGTTGGACCGATTTTAATAAAATTTTCAAACAATCTTTAGAATGACCTAGCGGCCCTGTAAAGTTTGGTGGCGAGCGGACCTTTTTTTAAACTGTTGCGTTCTGTTTCGAGGGAAATTTGAAATCATACTTAGCCACAGCAACGCGTGACCGGAAAGCCGATTACCGATTTTTGTTTCAAATAGTTAATTTTGTTTCGTTGTGAAATGAACATTAAGTATTTTCTTATAATGCATGCTTTTTACGCGTTCTGCATGCATAAGGTTTTTTTTATCACTAACTAATGCTGTTAGCCCTAATGGCTTTTGCAGCGTCACCGAGAGGATGGGCAAGCGCAGAAGCATCGCTGGGAGTGAAAAACTGAAAATAAGTCTCGAACGAGGCTCGCAGCATCCTGTGGGCGCCTTAAAGGTCTCCTGTGAGGTCGGACCTCGGCTTAAAGCGAAGCGCTATGGAGGACTGGAAGTAAATTGGTGGAAGGTGAAGTTCTAAACTTTTAGGGTCTCAGTTTTTTGCGAATTCTCGCCGTACAAGTATTAATCTTACATAAGCCTGGTGCGTTACTTAATAATGAGAATAACTCTATTTTACGACATTGCTCTTGCAAGAAAAATTGCTTTAACTATAATAGACTGTTGCATATTTATCATTAACTGTATATAATAATTTACATATTTACCTAGATTGTTAATATTCAAAGTCAAATTATTAGCATATTTAGTAGGTACTACAGAGCTATTCAAATTAGTGTTTCAAAGCTATTATTAAGTGTTTGGGTCGATGATTATCCCTCACAAATATTAAATCGAATATTAATTGTAAAAAAGTAGCGGCCTGTTACAATGCTGGGAAAAGGCCTCCTCTCTCCGTTCTGGAGAGAAGGTTTGGAGCTGAGACCTATCACGCTACTCCAATGCGGATTGGTTAGGTTACACATATCTCCAGAATTCTCTAGAAATATGCAGGTTTCTTCACGATGTTTTCCTTCACCGCAAAGCGTGTGATAAATTGCAATTATCAATAAGACACAGGAGTTTTTAATAGAAAAACTCATTGGTGCCTGCCCGGGTTTGAACTCGTGTTCCCCTCGAAAGATTCGCACGGTCTCACCGCTGGGCTATCACAGCTCATATTAATTGTAATAAAATAAAATTGAAAATTATTATTATTTTTGTTCTTTATTTTTTAAGTATAACTATTTGTTTTTTATTTTGTTACAGGTGAAGGGTTAAACATAAGGTTCCCACTATTTGTAATTATTGATAATTTTTGTTTTACTCTTTGTTTCACCATACAATCTCCTTTATGTGTTCTCCATCTTACGTGACATTGGCAAAGTAATCTGTGCCAATATAGCACTCCTAAAAGCTATTAATGAAAAATTGAATTGAATTATGCAATAATACCCTATCCTAACATTTACGAGTATATCTACTTAAACGTAAACTTATACCTGTATATATACCTAGACCCCTACCAGATGAACTGACGACCTGAAAGAGGTTGCGGGGAGCCGCTGGATTCAAGTGGCACAAAATCGTGTGCTGTGAATATCCCATGAAGATGGTGTATGTACGACCAACGGTAAAATCGTATAATAGTAAATCACGAAATCGCATTTCATTGAAACACCCTCATGGTTCGAAGTTCCCGACATAATCGCACTTGTACCAGAGAAAACATATTATGTCCTTTAAAAAAAATTATAATTAAAAAAAATTATTACATTACCTGAATGAAACATAGACCCCTCTCGCGATTCAAAACCTTCTCCGTTAATTCTTTGTAATAATTTTAAGGTAATATTTAACAAAATTCATATGCCATATCTTCAACAACGTGAAATTCATGTTCACGTAAAGAGCTTTATTTAAGCTCTCGCTGTCTGCATGAAGCCTGACGCTGAGATAAAGTTCACAACAATAGCAAATTTCGCTTTTAACAATGAAACTGTTGCATAGAATTGAACCGTGAGGGTTTATTATTTTAGCAATCTGTATATATTCAGCCTTAATTAAATAAAATCAAGAGATAAATCTTTTATGGTGCGTGTACGTTTTTGCAATAAAATCCGGCAGTAAACTTTAAATTTATATTTTTTCTGTTGCTTACCTACCAGATAGTGACAAATTAATTTTGCATGGTAATAGTATTGTTTTGCCCGTAAATATATTTGTCATTAAGTTTTCTTTATTTTAAACCACAATGTTAACAAAATATTAGTTATTGATTTACTGGACTCTTGACTACTAGGACGTGTGATTTATTAATTCTATATGTATAGCATTCAAAAGATTTGATTTCGTCGATTAATTTAAAGCCTACTAAATTGGATAATTTGCGGAAAAACATTCTGCGCAATATCAATTTACATACGTCATTAATGTTGAAAACTTAAGTAGTAAATTCTATAAAAAAACATGAGGCAACTACTACAAATAAAACCGATAATTCAAATAAAGATATTTATAAAATGGATAAAATGGTAAGAAACTAGGTTGCGAGTAAAGGGAAATGTTTTATATAGTGAGCAGTGAAAACAAAAGAGAATATTGATTTTTTTTGAAATTGTTAACAAAAATAAAATCCAATTTGAACGACTTAAGTGCGCGATTCGTGTTTTGATATATTCCTACATCACGCAACACATTGTTGGTCTCCATACTGTGAGCTTTCTGAATACTTTAACCACATGCAACGCTGGCTATGTATGTAATAAATAGAAGTATTGCGTGTAAATAAAATTCAAAGAAATGCGAATACACCAACGGTACGCATGTTACGGTCACATAACTATTTTCCCCAGCTAAATTTTATTACTTCAAAGGAGACTTCAAAATTTTTTAACAACAAACAGAAATAATACACGCAAGTGTATTAGTGCTCTGATAAAATTATAGATGGCAGTTTGAAACCGAAAATAATAATGGACTGTTTAAATTAGGTTAATATCCTCCTCAAGGCGTCGTAATACTCAATGCTGAGGGTCGTGATCTCTATGTAGCACCTTATTGACGACTATTTTCCGCCACTCGGCTCTTTCCTCTGCGGCGTGGACGGCGTCACTGATACTGGAGTAGAGTGTTGAGCGAATTTGGTCGGTCCAACGCATGGTGCTCTTTCCACCTTGCCCGTGACAAGCAACTTTCCAAGTTTGTCGCCACACTTTCTCGCAACGTGCCCAAAAAACTCTAAAATCCTGCAAAGGCACATGGTGGAAAATCTAGTCTTGGTTTGGAATTCCTTGATTATTGATGCGTTGGTCCGTTGTTCCGTCCAAGGAATACTCAACATCCTTTTCCAGCACCACATTTCGAATGTGTCTATGCGGTTGCGATCAGCCTGTTTTAGTCTCCACGCCGTATAAGAAAATCAAGAAAACCAGGCTTGTCACAAGCTTTTGTTTGATTTTGCGCATGCTGTTTTTATTTGCCCAAATACGGTCCAGCTTTGACATGGCGCTTTTAAGTTGATATTAACTTAATAAAGTTACAAGGCACATTTCAAAGATAAAAGGTAAGTATGGTCGATAGGTCGTATCGTTTCTTCGGCCGGTCACCCACACCATCTGAGTAGGGCATCTTGAGGTGTCGAAGTATGACCTTGATCACTGCAGATGAAAATAATGTGCTATAATACAAATCCTATAAGCTCCAAACGTAAGATATGCTAGCAACAGTAACTAGAGAACGGCTATTGTGAAACGAGATACTGTCTGTGTAAGAGAGAAAATGAGGATGGGTTTTAGTCCGTGAGAGTCAAAACATACATCTTGCAGGGAGTCTCTAGAAGAAGAAAAAAATCAACGGGAGCGCCGGCAGAAGTAAAAACTTGAACATTAACGTTGTGCATTCTTGATATTCTCATAAGAAAGCTCAGAGTCACTTAGCGATAGAGCGAGTTATGCTTTACGCGATCAAATCATGAATGAGGAAGTCCGTAGAAAAACCAGAGTAACCGACAAAGCTCATACTCGACGTAGCAATGGGCCGGATACCGAGGGGCGCTGGGGTCTTAAGGTGGACTTGGAATGGCGACCTTGAACCGGAAAACGCAACATCGGTAAGCCCCCTACGAGGTGGACCTCAAAAAGATCGCGAAGAGCCATAAACTCGAAGCGGTACAAGATTGAGGGGTGTGGGGATTGTTTAAGGGAATTCTAGCATTGAACGTCCATCGGTTGAAAAAGAAGAAGAAGGGACTCATTTTGCACTGATTGTTTTATTAATCACTATAAAAGTACTATCATTCATGTGGAAAAATATAATATAATATAAAATTCAAGGACGATTTTCGATCAGGTCAAGTGTCCTGCCGCGAGTGTAACATTTTTTACCAATCACAACAACAAATACACAACGTCGCTAAAGAAGTTTTCATTTAAAAAAAAACAGATTCATCGCTATGCTATTGAAATACTGTTTATTAAGTGATTCTTCATACATCTAAGAGATCCAGGGTTACCAATTAACCAAAAGATTTTATAAAATGGCCATAAGCGGAGCACAGTTTTGCAGAACTGTAGGCCTACCATGAACTTGTAGAAAACGACTCAATTCAAAGTCTGTACCTAAACCGCTTTCATTTCGTACCATGAAGTGCATTTGAAAAGGACGTTATATGAAGTTTTTAAGACGCTTTCCGAACGCTCATTCGGCAACGACTTAAAGTGTACGTCTTTAAGACGTCATGGTATGAAAAAGCATAACAATTTAGTTTACGTCTTCAATTGAGTCAAATAAGAGTTTATGGTAGGCCTGCTGATGGACGTTTGGAACTGGTTTTGAATACTCTTATCCACTATAAGGTAACAATTGTTGGTAGACAACAATTTTGCAGTTCACATTTTCTTCTATGTCTAACAGGTGAGATCCTACTAACAATATCTGGTAATCGAACTTTGTGTATTGCGTTTCATATGTTTATGCTGCGTTCACAAATAGCCCAGTTCATACAAATAAACATCTAGCTAATCATATTGGCAAGTCAAAGTCAAGTGGCTGGAAATTAATGGATCTACTGGAATCGTTGTTTACACTTCAATGCCTAACGTAATAAAATTATACTGATGTACGGTCGTTTTCGTTTTCTAATAAAAATATGTTAAAGCTGACCCGATTTCTGTGGTCTGGAACAAACCTAATTAAATCTCACTTTCTCTCTCTCTCTATCTCTCTCTCTTTCTATATCCAACAAATAGACATAAAGACTTCCACGCTACACGATCTCATGCCAAACTTGGTGATTACTAGTATATTTATATTAAGTCAACAAAGCTATCGAATTTCTTTAGGTTTATTACCCTATATGGTAATCTTTTATTTATTAGGCTTGAATTGTACAAAAGTTTATCAACATTGCTTAAACCGTTAAAGCAAAATAACAAATACACTTTTATAAATAGTATAGTATTTATCTTTTATTTTATAATATAATTAAATTATGTACGCGTCCCTATTACATGCTGTGGTAACCTAATAATTAAGACTACATTTAATTAAATAGCCTGTAGAGTATTAGTATTAATAATATATATTAATAATGTAAGTCTTGTTGGTTATCCTAATGAATAAAAATAAAATAAAACGTATTCGTATAATTTTATATCTCCCCACCATTTATTTCACCTCTGAACACGTGTTGTGAATTGAAACAAATAAGAATTTAATTAATAACAAAAATAAATCAGTGAGGTAAAACCTAGATCGAAGTAGCACAATAAATAGAGGTAATAACACTTTTTCTAATCGAGCAAACAATATAGGTATTGCAGAATTCAATCTAAAAGGATAAAACGAATTCACACGAACCACATAATTTGTCGACGACCGCAAATTACGTTACGGCGAAGTGTTCTCAAGAGTAATAGAATGGACATATAAATTGTCACAATATAATCTACTGTTAACGATATATATCGGTTAATGAAATATAAACGCTGAACGTGTTTTACGACGTGCAATTATTATCTGAAGACTACACAGAAAGTTTTAGATTGAAGATGTTGCTTATGGGAAAGCAAGCTTCATTTTTGTATAATAATAATTTGAAAAAAATATGTGTGTAACGTATATAATTTGAATAAGAAATTTGAGTTAAATGCATAAATTTAAAATTTCATTGATTGCTTCCTTTTTTTAATTGGTCAATTCAAGTAATTCAAATTCAAAATATTCTTTATTCTAGTAAACTTGTAAACAAGTGCTTTTGAATCGTCAAGTCTACTGCTGGATCCTACCAAGAAAAGTCCGCAAGAAATTCGGCGGTTGATCTTTTCAAAATAATACGTATGACTAGTTAGATATACTCACAAATAGTAATAATAATACATGCAGTAATACACGCCAACTTCTTTCATCTAGATAAAGTACCCATAACAATGAACGAATTTATCAATCTGATAATAATGAAAACATCTTCATCGTATTTATTAATTGTAAATTTAGTAGAAATGAAGATCTTTCAGATATTTTAGAGTCATATCGTTTTAATAACATTGTTCTTCATCAAATATCATCTTTCAACGAATATCACAAAAAGTCCGCTTTTTGTAAGTAAAGAAGAGTTTCATAAAAACAATATAAGTACGCTTTCAAAGCATATCTAAATGTTGGCATGTGTCCATAAAATAGTTGTACAATACTGTTTTACTCAGCCGCCAAATCACTGCCGGTTCAACGGAGCCTAATGTATTCTGAACGCTTTTGTGATAAGGAACATATTTATTTTATTTCACCTCAGTAATATTTATTGTTAAACTAAAGGATTTGTACAAATAAATAAATACACTTACTTTTGTACGTATACAGATTTTAAGATTTCAACACATTTTGAGTTTTATGCTTTTTAAGTTTACTTGTAATTTTTTGAATACTTTGCTATCTAGTTCCGTTCTTAAATGCATATTAAATCTAAGTTACAATATATGACTTCGTTCAGGATAGGAAGGAATCGGAATATTTAGATCGAATTATTTTTGGATTTTAGCAACGCTTTTAATACTGTAGATATTAATCCAACTAGAGTTGTGATAGCGCAACAGTGAAACCGTGCGATTCTTTAGAGAAAGTCACAGGTGCAAGCCTAGCAGGAACCAATGAGTTTTCTATAAAAAAAACTTATGTATAATTGATAATTGCAATTTATCACACGCTTTTCGGTGAAGTAAAGTCTCTTTAGGAAATATATATATCTGTAGAGAATTCTATGGATATGTCTAACTTAACATTGGAGCAGCGTGGCAGGTCTAAGCTCCAATCCCTCTCTCCAAAAACGGTTAGAGGAGACCTATACCTACTAATAACCGTTACTTTTTAGAACTTCTTGTGATTCTATATTCCCTTTCCATAGTATCTTTAAGAGTAATTTTTTACTTTTATTATTACTTAATAGAACCTCGGCAGCGTATCAACTTGCTAGAGTTCGACTAACACTGGTTTACAGTACAGCTGATATTCCACAAGGTGGAAGTGGTCTCCTTCTTTAATTAAAATTAAATTAATTGTATTTTTTTTCCATTACTTCTCTATTACATATTTGCGGACATACAGTAAATTAAAATTTGTTTAAAACAAATGGATTTATCTAATACGATTGAATAATCAATTGAAAGTACATAATAAAAATGAAACCTCAATTTTCTAATTAATAATTAAAGAAATGAACAATCTCACTATTAAAATGTCATTTATTAATGGTTAAGATATGAAAGGTGTTCATTTAATATAAACTAATACAGAATATAAAATACCATTGGTACGAACAAGCAATCTATCTCGTAAAGAATTCAAGAGGGTTAGAAATTGACATAACGCCAATCGATTATACATACTCGTATAATATAGGTAATAACTAATTTTATTACGTTCGCGCTTGCAATTGGCTGTATCCGCAAACTCGATCGTAGTCTAACAAGATCTGCTAATTGAAAGACTGAATTACGCACTTTTGATAATATGATGTTCAAAAGATTTAATAAAATATACATAAACCCCGTTGTATATTTAGAAATACTAAATAAATTCGTCACCTGAAGATAAATCATTCATTTATAAATTTATGTAAAAAAGAAACATTAATACAGCAACATTTATTGATAATAATAGAATATCTTAAAGTTAATTCTACGGCTACCGCGACGGAAATGAAACGTAAATAAATATGATAATTTTATTTCAAATCATTTTGGATGGCGAAATGGATTCTAAATTGAACGATGTCCGTCCGCTACGAATTAGGTTTTAAGAACCTTACACACTGCAATTGCTAATACTTAGCGATACGGAAATAGTTGGCGATGAAATATATTTAGAAGTCTAGATTGCTTATGTAAAATAGCTTCACGCAATACACATGTAGAAAATTTCCAATGATAAATTTGATATAAGTAATGCGGTCTCATCCGGCCTGAACGAGACGGAATGACGTTATATTATGAAAAACATATTGAACCGTCTATTGCGGTCCTCTCAAATAATATTAAGTAACGGCCTGTTACTATCCCACTGCTGGGCATAAACCACCTCTCTCCATTTTTGGAGAGAAGGATTGGAGCTAAGACCTACCACGCAGCTCCAATTCGGATTGGTAGGTAACTCATATCCCTAGAATTCTCTAGAGATATGCAGGTTCGTCACGATGTTTTGCTTCACCAAAAAGCGTGCAAATATCAAATAAATCGCAATTATTAATTAGACACATAAGTTTTAATATTAAAACTAATTGTTGCCTGACCAGGGTTTGAACCCATGATCGTCTCTAGAGAGTCATACGATCACCGCTGGGCTATCACAGCTCTAAATTTAAAAATATATATTTCTTATCATCTATTGCAAGATATAACATTATTTTGCAATAAATGAAACGCCTTAAGGGCATGAAAGAATGCCAAAATTGAAAAATTATAATCTATACTGAGTATAGAGTGGAAACTTTTATAAAACAAACTAGCGATACTCTATAATTTTAACTCGGGTTTTTGTTTATGGTAATTAAACTGTTACACAAAATTTCCTTTTTATGTGCACGTAAACTGAAACGTTTAGACATAAAATGGTGGCTGTTACAATGTTGAATACGTTCACGCTCGCTCACAGCTCTTACTACCTCAGATCATAGGTGTGACTTACAGTTGTAAAACGGAATTCAATTAAATAAAAACGAGCAACTTTTTCAACAGAGCTTCAGGCATATATCGTGCAGATTTTAAACTGGGGAACAGATTTAGAAATAGGTGCCTTTCGAACGTGTTTAGAACAAATGAAATTTTAACTTTCGTTCAGCTACTATCATGCGTTCCATTTTACGTTTACATTAATATAAATCTTGATAATAAACACCGAAACATAAAAAGTAATTAATTAATTCAGCGACTAAAATAATTTAACTTCTACGAAGACGTTACTTTTTACACTTGTACAATAACTTTAAGCTATTTCAACAGTAATTATATTTAAATTGCTAAATTGATCATTTATTACATGAACAGTCTGCTTTGGATTAACAATATAATGAATTATTTGTTAATAAAAAGTTATCCATTTTTATTAATATATCTTAAGATAATTATTTAAGACCTATCAGAAAAGAATATATATAACTCAGACATGCTCAAACCATGTCCTTTTTGTTAGGGGAACATTTTTGATTAAAAATTTATATGCTACCCGCATTGATGCGTAGAGCGCCACACGTCTTTTACTATATAGAAAGTAGAGTTTGTGTTATAATAAGTTAAAAACTGTTCCTTATTAGAAGATATTACTTTCTCCTCAGTTTACATCGCATTTGCATAGATTAATTATGTCACCATAGAGCTAATATTTTTTAAATTGTTGTCACATGATTTGGCCACGTATTTACGACCGGCCGCCTGCCTGACGTCAACTTACCTTAAGTCGCCTTTTACGACACCTCAGTAAGAAATGAGGGTGGTCTATTCTATGCAGCCGGATACCACACGGCATACACAAATGCATATATATCGAGTAATTTGTACTTTATTAGATTCAGATGACGCTAACTCGTTAAAAAATATAGAAATATTCTAAATGTTCCTATAAGAAATTGGGATTTTGCAGAACAAAACACAATAAAATAAAACACATTTAAATTATACAGGTCGAAGAATCAAAAGTATATTTAAAATAAATCTTACCATAAACGGTTACGTGTACTTCTCCAAGCACAGCGGTGAGCGAAGTAAGAGTGTAGTACTGAGTAATACATGAGAGTAATACTCAAAATGGCGCACGCTGCTTTTATAAGCTTAATTTTAGTGTGGCCATCAATAGAAAAATAAATGCATTACTTTTTGTACAGATAATAAACTAAAATACCTACAGTTCCTTAATAGAATTTCAGGCCTCCGTTTGATTGCTCTATCTCTCCACCACAGGCCGCAAATCTCGATAGTTATTCAGTCCTATCTAAACACTGTTTAGTAAAACAACTTAAAGTTCTTTATAGACGTAATTTAAAAAAGTGAAATTTGTAATAAAATAGAATATACTTCTATTTCTACGATCAACGCTTTAAACCAAAGTCTATGCGATAAATGTTGAATATATATAGCCTTTACATTGTCGCTCTTAATACATGCTTGAAATTTGCGGTTACAATATTTTCATGAATTTCTACGCCACTGCTGGAATGGGTAATTTGCATCTATTATATTATTTACAATCCAGCATATGGGAAGTCTATTGATAGTTGTCAACTAAATATAGATGTGGTAGATTTTAAACTTCCACGATCCATACTTATTATTATATAAATAAAAGGGTTACATCGCGACAAAATCGAGTAACATTATTATAAGGTTCGACGTTTCGAATAAATATAGATATAATAAGTAATTAGATACCAGAGGATCTAATAGTCAGATCGAGCCCACGTTCAGAGTTAGACTATAATAAATAAATAAATAAATAAATAAATATATTGGACATTTACACACACGGTCGTCAGTCCCCAAAGTAAGTAACTTAATAGTTGTGTTATGGGTGACGGACAACTGGTAGATATACTACATATATAGGTTTAAATACATACTTAAATAAATACACACCCAGGCTCGAAGAACCAACAATTTGTTTATAGAAAATGTTGGCCCTCGGCGGGAATCTAACCCATACCACCACCCACAGCGCCAACGGGTCAGTCATACTATATCCTATCCAGGCAAAACCCATTCTGTTACTTAGCTTATAAATCGTCATAAACGTCATTTCACCTTTTAAATTTACGATTTATCTTATAAACTTAAACAAATCGTAACCGATTATTATATAAAAAAAATATTTCAATAAATGAATAATCTCTATCAAATCGTCGCAACTGGATGAAGTCTTTACTCCGTATAATTCTATTACGCGTTAAATGCGTTCCAATATTTAACGAGTCGAGTGTTAAAATATTCTTGGATCAAAAAGGAAACGCAAATATTTTGTCCCTTTGAAATGTCAAACACGGTATTTTGTGTACTTTGCGTGAAAAGAGTTAAAAAAGCTTCTTGAAATGTAATATATTAATGTGTACTATTTTTAATATCTCATTAAAATTTGAATTCATTAAAAGACTATTAGTAAGGAGACTAAGAGACTTCCACAAGAAAAACAGTGACATCAACATTTAGTATCAGAACTTTGCTAAAATAATCAATGATATTGATACGTGCCGTAAGTGAAAATTAGTTACACAGAAAGAATGCATAGTGTAACGTTATATAGGAACAGCAATTTGCTATTCATGATCTTTAATAAATATGAAAAATTACTTATAAACACTAAAAGGAATAATATTAAACATCCCTCTCATTCAAGCTTGATTGTCATATCTCATACGTATTGTATACTTTTATTACCATTTAGTATAGTTAGCTAAATTACTAAAAATTTACTGTGCTAGCCCAGCGGTGTGACCGTGCGACTCTTTCGAGGGGAACACGAGTTCAAACCCGGGCAGGCACCAATGAGTTTTTCTATTAAAACTCATGTGTCTAATTGATAATTGCAATTTATCACACGCTTTTCGGTGAAGGAAAACATTGTGAGGAAACCTGCATATCTCTAGAGAATTCTGGAGATATGTGTAACCTACCAATCCGCATTGGAGCAGTGTGGTAGGTCTTAGCTCCAGAAACGGAGAGAGGAAGTCTATTCCCAGCAGTGGGATTGTAAAAAGCCGCTACTTTTATACTTAGCTAAATCCTTCTGACGTCCGTAAACTAAGAATGTGTAAGTGGTAGCAGTATAAACAGAATTCTTCTTTAGTTTAAAGATTTAAAGAGAAAAAAAAATTGGCACTGATACTTTACCATTATTTGTCAGGACAAGATAATGTATATAACTAAATAGTAATAAAATACACTTTTAAAGCGTTAGAATATATTCGTCAGCCTAAGAGATATGGCTAAATAATTATGCAATACATTTTAAATTTTAAGAATTCCTCTAGTAAATATTTATATTTATAAATTTTCAAATACAGAACCAGGTCTACATTTTTTGCTTACCTACAACCACATAAACTAAAGATTAGTGCTTAATAGCTTAATCAGGGTTAAATGCTTATGACCCCTGAACCCATCTGTTATGTTCTTACTAAATAGCACGATACACTATATTTTTCGTCGAGCAAACGAAGTCAAAAAATGATATACAAATTTAAGCCTACTACCTCTTACTTAGCCTCTACTTTAATTTAACCTACCCGTATATAATATCAGTATAAATAAAACTAATGTTACAGTTAATGCTATCAAATTTGTAATACAAATACCAATCTATGCTAGCAATAAGCAGAGTGTTTTCAACTACAGTTGCGCCAAGTTTGATTGCTAGCTCAAACTCAACTTGAAATTCCCTTTGAGTTAGACTTGCGTCCTATACCTGTATATCAATGAAACTCGTATTTATTTTGATATATAAACTATAGTTCAATCTGTGTACATATTATAAAACACAGTCCCCAGAAGCTCTCTTACTGTGTGGGATCGTTTTTCTCAAAAAGTATTAAACGGATTTTTGTACGGTTTTTACTACAAGAGGAGATTTTTACTACATCTTTGACCAATGTTTATGTAAAATACATTATGTTTAAATTCCCGCGGGGTCAGGATTTACGCAGGTAAAACTGTGAGACATACTGATTTACATGCGGATGAAGTCAGCGTGGTTCTCTAGTAAAAAAATAATTTGACAGTCAGACATACTTATACATTAGACCCAGAGCATAGAGACATAGTTACATAAAATTTAAAATTAAAAAAGAAACAGTAAAAAAAATTACAGTAAATTAGTTTTGAAAAATTTATTAAGTAATTAAAATTTTCTTTGACATAATTTAAAGTCGTGTATCAAAAAATACGATAATGATATGACTTTTAAATTACTTTAGACAGTTTTACACTCAAAGTACAGATGCGATCCGCAAAAGATAAAAAAGATATCTTAATGAGATTACTTCTAGATTAAGCCTTTCTAATATCGCTTGAATACTTTTGTTTTTTTTTACTTTAATGTATTATAAAAATGTAAAGAAATATTTGATTTTTAAATTAAAAGTAACAAATACTTCGGATAATTGATAAATTTTTTTATCATCATTCGTGCGCCGTGTGGTATCCGGCAGAATAGAATAGACCACCCTCCATTCTTACCGAGGTGTTGTAAGAGGCGACTAAGGAAGTCGACCCGCCGTGTGGTATACAGCTGAGTAGAATAGACCACCCTCTTTCTTAGCCGAATCATGTGACAATTGTGCCGGCCCTACTTAGAGTGGGATAAGGGCAGGAGAATGATGAAATGATAAATTTTTTGATACCATTAAATATTTTATCCAAAACAACGTCAAAGAAAACAAAGACTATCATTAAATAAGTCTAATGTACACAAAAAAGAAAATGCAAAAGATTTTTTCAATCAAACATTGTAATAAGTATCATTTTCATGCTGACCACGTCAGAGAAATTTTGGTCTTGTTTCGTACAAACAAAATATTATGGATTTACATATTTCACCAAGTTTCGCTAGCCTAAGCTACGCTTTGAGATGGATTTACTTTAATAATTATATTGACAATGTAGAGATTTTTATCCCTAAAAGGAATTATTGCCTTATTATATTGTTTGGGCATTATCTTGGGATATACTTTATTGAGGCAGTTTTTTAAGCTTTCATATCTTATATTATCTTATTTTGGTATCTTTAAAAGTTTTGTGCCCATTTAGAAATATATTTAATATAATGGTTTCAAAAGATTTTGGAAATCAATTACTAGCCACAATTTAAAAATGTAATACCAAGGAATCTTAATTGCAAATAAGTCTATTATTTCCTATCACATATTACAAACATTACTTTAAAATCCTGGTCAAATTAGCTATTCAGATGTAAAGAAAGCTGTAGCTGTTGAATAAAAACCAGCATTCTTGAAACCATTTTAAGTAAACAAAAGTCAAAGAGTATCAAAATCTTAGGTTTTAAGTTCGAAACATTTAAATATTTGATAATACAAAACATTTAACTTTAATCAAATCAAAAATTGTTGTAACTTTAAATGATCTCAAGAAATTGTAGAAATAAAATAAATAATAAATACGATGTAGATTCTCTCAAACATATAACAATATTTTAAGGTTAATCATTACAAAATGTTTATTTTATGAATTAAAATTTAAATCTAACTATGCAAGAACGATTCAATTCAGTTCTACTTTCTTCTAACCTTACATTTTAACCTAATTTAGTCGCCTATTTCAGAGTTCGTGAGTCCAAAGCTATCAACAACAGCTGGCTGTAAGATGCAGACGAGGGTTTTCCTCATTTCTTTTACTGAAAAAAACTTTTTAAATATCCGGAGCCAGAGCCATTCATTTAATCAAGTTTGTTCAACCAACCTATAATAATGATTTTATTTCATTCGTGTTCAATTTAAACTAATATAATTTGCATAATAAATGATGAAAACATTTTGTTTGGAGTTCTACGTACTATAACAGAACTATTTGTATTGATTAAAGGTTTTTAAACTATTTCATCTAATGCCGAATGAAGTTACTGAGTTCAAAAAGTTATTGAGTTGAATTTATTGAGTATTTTTAGCAACATCGTTAGGACTGGGAACGTTGAAGCTAAACGTTGAAACCAATATACAGAAGTAAACGAAGAAAACCGAGGATTGCCAAACAATGAGGCTCTAAAAGTCATCAAAATATGGACCAAGTAAAATTATCTAATAAATAATTTTCGTGACTGTTTACCATACAAAATGGGAACAATACAAAGTCAGTTTTATAAATTGTGTCTAAACTTTACAATTCGATACCTATTGTTCTGTTTAAAATTGCAAAAGTTGTGCTTGCTTAAAATTTACGGAAATTAAATTTAAACAAAAAAGGAACATTTTATTTAAAATTAAAATAAACTGTACTTGTACTATTACACACTTGAAAAAAACCTGTAGATACCTAAAGATATATAAAGGTCAAGCAGAATCTGAATTCTAATACATAGTTAATTACTTAAAGACCATATAAACGTCGCTAGATCCAGTTTGCTACGCGTGTTGTTTGAAAGCAAAATAAACGTTGGGGGTTAAACTTATTACTATATAACTCTGCTAGTTTGGGCGATGCGTCGCTTTGATGATTTTGTCGTGGAGTCTGTCTCTCTGACAAAGCATCGGTGCGGTACTTGTATTGTGTTATTGGTACGGTACGGTAACGGTAGGTATTTTTGTATTATGTACCTCCGCAAAGACACGTCTTAATTCTATAAATTATTCAATTCTAATAATACAAGGTACTCGCTATAACGTAAAACATACATGTTTAATGAAAATTGAAACTAGGGAAGGAAAATTGTTTCTTATTTTGTTTCAGTACAGACGCAATAAAGTACGTGGATCGTTTATTTAAGTACATCGGGACTTCATGTATCAACCAGGCTTTGATGAGAAATATAACTTATCAAATCTATTCTTATTATAAAACAAACTCCAAAAAAGCTGTCTGTCTGTATGTAATCGACTTTTTCAAAATCTACTTAACGGATTTTTGTACGGTTTTCACCTAAAGATAGTGCAATACTTCCCGATGGTTTAGCTAAATAGTACATATCGGTATTATGTAAATTGTGTTGTAGAGGTCGTGCAGTTGTTAAAAAACTTGTTTGCTTAGGTTTAGTCGCGTGCGCTGCGTAAACCAGCAGAGATACGCTCAAGTAATGTACTAGAGAATTGTAGACCTCCAAAAATTTTACTAAAAAGTCCGGAAGAGCATGAGTCTATCTCTTATGGTTAACTCACAATAACTACTTTTATGTTTATAATTTGAATTTTAGAACAAAATTTGTGACACGCTAATTTCCACGCGGGCGTAGCCGCTGTCATTGCTAGTTTTACATAAAAGAATGTAGTTAGAAATGTACTAATCACTCCTTAAATTATAGTTTATAGTAGTATGGTATAGTTTGTATGTTCTTTTGATTTAAATAACGTCCTTTATATTATGAAATTTAGAATCTGTCAAATTAGATGCAGCAACCTTTAAATCAAAATTTGAATCCATTGATGTTGCTGTAGATTAAATTTACCCCTTTTAACTATGATTTTCATTTTACTTCCTTTTCCAAAAGTCCTTAGTCCTTTTTATTATTTCATACCCAGCCAAACAAATGCTAATCAATATCACTTTGTGTTGTGCTGTACCATGTTGTGCCGCGCTAAAGAAATTCTTTAGTAGAAATATAAGTAGCGGTGCATTTTTAACTCTCCCCGACCGTTATGACATTAGGACTTTTCCGTGATTCCGATACAGTTCACCACAGCGCGTCGCTTTAAGTCGAGGTCCGGCCTCACAGGAGGCACCCTTAAGGCGACGCTCCCAGGATGTTGCGAGCCTCGCTCGAGACTCGCTCTCCCAGTTTATACCTCCGATGATGCTTCCGCGCTCGCCCACTCTCTCGGTGACGCTGTAAGAGCCATTAGGGCTAACAGCATTAGTTAGTTAACAGGTCGTAGTGTAATAATTATCGTGGTGTTGTATCGGTCTCTTCGTCGTTGGCTTAAGGTTTGAAAAATACACTTTACTATCTTTACCTCTTTATAAGTATATTTATGAACGAGTAACGACAATTCAAAACACTCAATAGCGTAATATGGCGTATCGATTTAATACAACATATAAGCTTCAAATTAAATCTATATAAGAACCACAAACTTATAAAAGATTTGGCTAAAATCAGTACTAAAAAGCAACATTCATAAAAACCTCAAGCAAACACTACATATTATCCTTCACGAGATGGATATGCCAATTTTATTCGTGACAGTGTACATACATAAAAATCCTTATGATAGATGCTACAAAATTTCCATATTACTGTATGCCTCAAAAAAAAGGTTTACATAGAAACAAGGTCAACTATTCGTCATAAATGTAGATAACATACGCAATTTGAAATAATATGAGTGACATAAAGGGTGATGGGTTTTGTCAACTCACAGACTTGAAATTATTGTTGAAATCTTAACTTTGATGAAGTTTTGCATAAAAGCGATATACTACTTGCATTAAATATTGTTAATGATAATGTTTTATGTTATTGAAGCTGAAGAGACAAACAGAGCCGACGGCAGAAGGCGTGGCAGACCATCGCAGCAAAGGATTGATGATACCAGAAACGGAAGACTGGATGAAACGGGCGCAAGACCGCCGGTAGTGGAAGGAAAGGAAAGAGACCTACGTCCAGGAGTTGACGTAGTATTGAAGTGCTTATACTTCATAAAACGAATCTGTCACCTTGAGTACAATTTTAAAATTTAACTTGAAAAATGATTGATTCGTTGAATTGAATTAATTCGTTTTATATTGAAAGTAATGTAGATCATCTATTAGTAGTAGTACTATAATGGACTATGTAGATATATATATGTAGATGTATAAGTACTATGTAGATATAACCTTATGTACACTAAGTAAATAGGTGTTGTCACTGTGACAACAAGAGTGGTGGCCTGCCCAATGATACTTTTATAGTAACAGCTGCTAAATAAAATAATCATCACTGCTCTTTGTTGGACAGATATACATTGAAGTATTATAAACAATTGTTCAAATTTATTACTAACAGATTTACGATAATTACACAATTAACATAAAATTTATAGATTTAGCTTTGACCTGTGTAAACAATACTAAAATACGTTTGCCAATACGCGGATAAGCAATTCATCACTCACCTGTTGTTATATCAGTTGAGGGTTTAGATACTACCACGAATAATTGTTTAGATTTAAGAGGTTTCCTGGTCACAGAGTTGTCAAGTATTGTTATCAAGAAATGTCTAACACGTTAAAGTCTTATGTAATTTAGATACACTGGCTTCAAGCGAACGTCGTGGACTATCTCTTATTAGGAAATTCAGACATTTTATTACATTGAACTTACTTACGTCTTTCCAAATTTGCTTCTTTTGGTTTCAATGTTTTTCTTATATCTTGAGACCTATCTATGATTCCTATATCTTGAGACCCTAACGTCAATATGTTTATCAATTACGCATCATATTAATGATGCTATTGACCCATTTCATTTTCATGATTTATAATATACTAGCTATGCCAACAACGGCTTCGCCCGCGTGGAATTCAGTGATTTACGAACTTTTCCCGAATTTTCGCAATTTTGACTATAAAAGTAGTTATTGTGAGTTAACCGTGAGAGATAGAAACATACTATCCCGGACTTTTTTGTAGTATTTTTATAGATCTACAATTATCTAGTACATTACTTTAGCGTATCTCTATTGGTTTACGCAGCGCAAGCAACTAAACCTCCCAGTAAACAAGTTTTTTAACAACTGCACGATCTCTTCAACACAATTGACATAATACCGATGTGTAATATTTACCTAAACCATCCAGAAGTATTGCCTTATCTTTTGGTGAAAACCGTACGAAAATCCGTTTAGTAGATTTTGAGAAAATCGATTAGACAGGTTTTTGGGACTTCTTTTATAATAAGTATAAATCCCAATCCCAATATATATATTCTTCTAAACGATTTCAGTTGATCTGGTTTCTTTTTCTGATTATTCTTAATCTAAAATTGCTAACTTTACTAAAAACATTTAAAACAAATATTTTTATTGCTTGCTCCATTTGCATTGGTCATATTGAAATTTCGAGTTGGTAGGTTGTTCATATCTCCTAATTTACCATAGATATCAAGTATACATGGTTTCTCAGGATGTTTGTCCTGTTCTGAACATGTACTTAATACCGTGTTAAGACGTTTGAGCGTCCTGATCGTGGTATTGTTGATGTTCGTCTTAAATAGAAAAAACAATGTAATCTTGTGTAGTGTCTTAGTATAGACCGACGTACTGTTGCGTGAAATAAGCTATAATTGTGTATTGTGTTGCGTTGCGCGATCACACATCAGTTATACGAATATAGAGTAGGTTTGACTATCACCACATTGGTTACCACATAAAAAATAATCTACAATTTTACATTGTATTTGTTTGAAAAATACACCAAGATATAAGATAAAGTTAATTCAAAAATGTATTTATTTTTTAGAACGTTCCTAAGTAATGTATTATGTATCATAATGAAGATGCGTTAAGGAAAAATATGAGTACATTATCTCATAATGATATTAAAACCGTAGGCGTATTGCCTTTGAGAAGTCTGATTTGGTTAAAATTACAATTCATTGTACACGGGTAAACAACTTAGCAAAACATCAAATGATTGATTATACCTAAGATGACTTTTAGTAATCTTTTGTACATGAATTTTAATATAGTATTCATTCCAATATAAGTAATTTGTGAGTTTGTCTGTTTGTTTATTATGCTTACATGACTAATTCGCCAAAGTAATATTGATTAAATTTGTTAAATATTTAAGCATATTGACCGAGCCAGTAAATAAAATAGATCACTCTCGAGACTTGCCTTTACACAAGTTTAGAAATTATCTTAAAACGATGCTGCTACATAAAGCTTACTATACAATTGTGGATTATTTGAACGATAGTAGCATATCATAACTGCAGTCAGCTACGCACCAATCTGTAACGATTAATTTGTGACCATTAATCAAATTATAAAAAAAATAAGCCGCAGAGTTTCTCGCTGGTTCTTCTCGGTAGGAGCAATCTTCCGAATCATTGGTAACTTCTTGAAAAACATTGACGATTCAAAAGTACTGAAAATAGTCTACTTGATTAAAGAATATTTTGAGTTTGAGTTTAAATAAAATTTCTAATCTTCAATAATAAAGAAAAAATCATTCGACACTGAAGTCTTCCGTCATCAAAGTATTGCGATACTCGTGACTGATAACTGGTAAATATATACATATATATTTTTTTTAAACTTAAATATATATACCCACATAGCCTGATTCCAATAACCAAGAAATTGAATTGAACCAACAAGGTGATAAAAATTAAATAAACATTTCCCGATTGCCGATGCCCGATTATGTGTGTCTGTCAAAAAAATATATCATTTAATTCCAATCTGTTTAGTTTATTCTCAAACTAATGATCCCGGATGAAGAATTGATCACTCATCAACTACGTAATCCGTCAATGTCAGACTTCTAGTATTTTTTCCATCTACTTTGATCTGTGATTGAAACAGATCTATTTGAAATATAAATAGTAACAAATTCGGTCTATATTTAACATAGAGTTATTGTACTAGAGTAGAGAAACTAGCTTAAAATGTGCCATAATAAATAGAAAGCAAATGAGGTCGTATCTATCTGTCTCTCTTTTTTATGTGTGATTAGACAAAGATAAAGTATACAATTTCCATCCTCCATCTCATTATTTATTGTGTCAATCTCATATACAGGCCTGCATATATTTCCCCTACCGTAGTATAATATCTCTATGATAATTTATAGAATTAGGCGTTACTTGGCGGAGATCCATAATACAAAAGTAATAATAAAAATTATTTTGCTATAATCCGCGATACAGTAAATAGGAAATCGCTTTGCGATTTTATCGTGGAGTCTATCTCCTGATGATGGAAGCATCATCAGGAGATAGACGGTTGCGGGGCGAAACGATTGTTGAGTTTGTGATAGTGAACGTGTGTAGTGCTAGTGTATTGTGGTGGCAGTGGTGCAGATTTGTGCATGTGTTTTTACGAATCCTGCATGTAACGGGTATGAAGATACGGATAGTCCACTATACATTTAGTGCTATATATATTTTCTATTTACTGTGCAGCGGATTATAGCAAAAAAAAATTTACTATTACTTTTGTGTCTCTATGATTTTTACACATCATAGTGTTCGCAACTGGTGCCTATCGCCTTGCGGCGAGACCGTGTAACTTTTATTGCGATGGTTGCGAGTTCAAACCTCGGGTAGGTTATAAGTTAAGTAACTAAAGTAATAATAAAATTATTTTCCTATAATCCGCAGTAAAAAAAATCCGCTGTATCGTGGATTATAGCCGAAAAATTAAATTTCTAATTCTATCATAACTTTTGTACTATGGAATTCTGCACAGTAACGTCAACTTCTATGAATTATATATTTCTTTAATTTATATGTCTTTCACTGGCAAATATGGAAGAATCGTAGATGGAATAAAATCCTGTTTTTTCTTTTAATTTAACCTCTATACCTATACCCACGCATTTATAAGTGTTGTTAGTGAACTAAATAGTATTTCCTTTCCATCATAATACTATAATAAAAAACAAAATTATCGCCTTACGTAGTATATGTTCTGGGCCGCAGAATTTCTTGGCACGTAATTTACGAAACGATTAGGCGTGCGTAAAAATGTATATTACTATAGAAAATTGCTTGGCGTACAGTTTCGGTAATGACCGAATATATATGGGATTATATTAGAAGTAAATTTTTCATCACGTTTGTAATCTGCAAGAAGAAGCGCCAGAGTAGACGAATGATAGGAGAGAATGGAAGAGAAAAACATGTTGTACCGACCCCACTTAGAGTGGAATAAGGGTAGGAGAAAGGAGTTTGTAAAAAAAAGTAGTAAAGTAGCGGCCTGTTGCAATCCCACTGCTGGGAATAGGCCTCCTCTGTCCGTTCTGGAGAGAAGGGTTGGAGCTAAAACCTACTACGCTGTTCCAATGCGGATTGGTAGATTACACATATCTCCAGAATTCTCTTGAGATCTGCAGGTTTCCTCACGATGTTTACCTTCACCGAAAAGCGTGTGATATATTGCAATTATCAATTAGACACATGAGTTTTAATAGAAAAACTTATTGGTGCCTGCCCGGGTTTGAACTCGTGTTCCCCCTCGTAAGTGTCGCACGGTCTCACCGCTGGGCTATCACAGCTTAAAGGGAAGGAGTTTGTAATGTGCAATTTATTCATCTACGTAGAATTTATAAGTAGATGAAAAACAAGTCAAGTAAAAAAATCGTTTAACAAAGCTTTCAACAAAATTTTATATCCCTACTATTAACCGTTAAGGAGTTTGCTCTTCTGGAGGGAATCTTGGGTAGCAAAGTCATACTTATTACAAACATGCATTGCCATCGGGATTTGATCAGTATTTAAAATTTCAGCATTGTTGGACACTGGAAAATGGATCAAATTTAACTTGCAAGATTCCATCTTCACATACATGTATATTTAGCTGTGATAGCCCAGCGGTGAGACCATGCTATTCTTTCAAGGGGAACACGAGTTCAAACCCGGGCAGGCACCAATGAGTTTTTCTATTAAAACCCATGTGTCTAATTGATAATTGCAATTGATCACATAAGTTTTAATAGAAAAACTTTTTGACCCATGTCGTCTCTAGAGAGTCTCACCGCTAGGCTATCACAGCTTTTGCTTAGTATTAAAGTGACCTAATTCAAAAAGTTGTACAATATCGCAATAAAGCGTTGTATAATAAAAGCGTTCGTAGGAACAAAGCTTGTGAGTGTTAAAGAGACCAAAACTTGGAAGAGCAATAAAACACTAGGTTTTTTAATAGTTCGTAACGTGATGTCATAGATGGCATTGAAATATGGATAACAATGTATCTAACTCAATTGAGACTAATTCTGAATTAATTTTAATACTAAGCGTGCGAGGCCAAAGCAGGTAAGCTAGTATACTTTGAAATTCGAAATTTAATATTTATTATAAAATAAAATAAATTTTGTTCCTTTTTAAGTTCGATTGAAGCTATAAAAAGGATAGATGTCATTTTTGAAATGGACACAGTGAATTTTTCATTTCTGTATTTAAGTCTAAACAGGCAAAGTCACGGGAAAAAAAGTGCAATATAAATTTATTAGTAAATATCCCTGCGAATAAAATAAGGCGTAATATTATAGAAACCCAATTGTACCATTTTTATATTTGATCTGTTTATTTCTATAATAAATCATTTTAGTTCAGGCGTAACTCGTTGTAACAAATAAAATTCACAAACGCTCCGATAACACAGCGTGTTACAAGTTGGTACGAGATTGAAAATCCCCTTTAATACGCACCCTTCAAACTGTATCAGGACATGTTATCTTCGAAATTCAGGTATAAACCTTACTTTAGCGTGTACGTATGTAAAGCTGAGGAGCGGAAAGATTTTACCGATAAAAGATTTTGCACGCCGCCGTGGTCTTTTAGTGTTAATACGAATGGCAAAGGAAAACTAACTCTAACGATGGCCTTAGATAAAGATTCTAATATTATGAATTTCTTTTTTATCTCATTCGCTAATCATCGTCCTCCTGCCCTTATCCCACTCTAAGCGGGGTCGGCACAACATGCTACAAACATGTTGTCACATGATTTGGCTACGTATTTTACAACCGGCGGCCTGCCTGACGTCAACTTACCTTAGCCGTATTTTACGACCCCTCGGTAAGAAAGAGGGTGGTCTATTCTACTCAACCGGATACCACACGGTTTTTATTATTTTTTTACGTATACCTAGAAATAGACGTATACCTAGGAATAGAATAGAATAGTGTTCTACAATAAAGATTTTAAACTTATTTTCACACTGAAGTTCAGGAAACGCCTATAAAGCTACGGCAGATGTAAAGTAGCGGCCTGTTACAATCCCACTGCTGGAAATAGGCCTCCTCTCTCCGTTTCTGGAGAGGAGGGGGTTGGAGGTAAGACCTACCACGCTGCTCCAATGCGGATTGGTAGGTTACACATATCCCTAGAATTTTCTAGAGATATGCAGGTTTCCTCACGATGTTTTCCTTCACCGAAAAGCGTGTGATAAATTGCAATTATCAATTAGACACATGAGTTTTAATAGAAAAACTCATTGGTGCCAGCCCGGGTTTGAACTCGTGTTCCCCTCGAAGAGTCGCACGGTCTCACCGCTGAGCTATCACAGCTCTACGGCAGATGTTACTTTATTAATAATTATTGCCAAAAAGAAATGGAGCGATTATGATGACGTTAAGGAAAGACCTTAAGTGAAGTGTCAATTTTTTTTTAATAGAACTGAATCACAGAAAAGCAAAAAGTTTCAAAATAATGATTCCAAATGGACCTTAAATCCAACAATTGTCTATTATGAAGCAATAGGTATTAAAAAAGAAGCCATAAATTAACAACTACAAAGTAGAGCCATTGTCGTTAAAAGTTATGTGCAAACTATATAATGGATGCCCGCCCTTAATGGGAGAGTAACGAAGTTAATATGACTGATAGTTGTTCGACCACAATATTAAAAGTAGAGAATGTCAAACTATTGATAGATTTATTCTTATACACAATACACATTACTTACAACTTATCAATATAACTTAAAGATAAAAATTTTCTCTGTCCTTTTGGTAAGAAAGATTGGGGATTAGACCCACCAAACTGCATCAATAAAGATTGGCGGATTAAAATTGCCGGATTATAGTCGATCATAGATGGCGATTGGTGAGTACAGCTTAATATGCCCTCTACACTATCTTGCTTGCGTCCAAATCTTAACTATATAACAGGCACTATAACAGCGTGCGGATTATAGCAAGGTAGTTCTGATATAGTGCTTGTAATATGGAATTCCGCAAAGTACGCCTGCTTCTATAAATCATATAAATAAAATAAAATAAATAAATAAATATATGGGACACTTACACACACGGTCGCCCGACCCCAAAGTAAGTAACTTATTACTTGTGTTATGGGTGACGGACAACTGGTAAATATACTACATATATAATTTATAGAATTAGGCGTTACTTTGCGGAGATCCATAATACAAAAGTAATAATAAAATTATTTTGCTATAATCCGCGATACAGTAAATAGAAAATATATAAAGTGTTTAATGTATAGTGGATTATCGATACGTGCAGGATTCGTAAAAACACATGCACAAACCTCCACCACTTCCACCACAATACACAAGCACTACACAGTTTCACTATCACAAACTCAACAATCGTTTCGCCCCGCAACCGAAGCATCATCAGGAGATAGACTCCACGACAAAATCGCAAAGTGAAGCGTTATCCAAACAAGCGTTGTTAAATAGTACTTGGTTCATCCCCACCCTTTATTTTACCTCGGAACACGTGCAACAAGCTTGAACTAGAGACATTTATCTGCTCGTTAATGAGGGTGCCATTGTTATGCTTAATGATTTCTAATTGTTCCAAAATATTTAATTTCAAGCTTTTTTCGCAGGTGTGCAGTATTTCGAAACAATGGTCATTAGGAACTTTATGACCGCTTTCTAACAAATGTTTGGAGTTTGGAGTCTATCTCCTGATGATGCTTCGGTTGCGGGGCGAAACGATTGTTGAGTTTGTGATAGTGAACCTGTGTAGTGCCTGTGTATTGTGGTGGAAGTGGTGGAGGTTTGTGCATGTGTTTTTACGAATCCTGCACGTATCGGGTATGAAAATACTGATAGTCCACTATACATTAAACACTATATATATTTTTTATTTACTGTATCGCGGATTATAGCAAAATAATTTTATTATTACTTTTGTACTACATATATAATTTTAAATACATACTTAAATACAAATATACACCCAGGCTCGAAGAACCAACAACTTTTTATAGAAAATGTTGGCTCTCGGCGGGAATCGAACCCGCGACCCGCGGAGCTGAAGGCAGGGTCAACACCCACTGCGCCAACGGGCCAGTCGTTATAAATCGTGGCAACATTCGCTTACGATGACGATCGGCTCAGTATAGTGTGAGTAAAATACTCACCGTATTCTTATAGTGGGCTCGCTTAGTATATACCAAAATTACTAAGCGAATAATATTGTAATATTTAATATTGAGCCTATAATAAGTCTTGCCGTGTAACCCATCTCAAAAGTTTTATCTTTGTATAGAATTTAAATAATATGGATCGTGGCGACTTCATTAAAAACTGCCGTAACGAGATTAATATTATATATCTTGACGTGTCTCTGTCAAACTAAGTCATTTAAATCTCATTGGAAATTCCAGATGCATTTTGAAATGGTTTAAGGTTGAATAAATGTTATAGAGAGAATCTTTGGTGTAATTTGAGCTTCAGAATTTTTGACACCTTTGAAGGACCTTTTAAAGCTGTAGAGTAATTAATGACTCAACGATCATTCTGCTTCTATATTACAAGTGAATTACGCTGATTTTTAATGCGTCTAAAGAGAAACAGATTTTATATTTACTCTTTACAAGCAATATAACAGAACTAACTACTTTGCTATAATCCGCATGGGTTAAGCGACACACGACAGTCAGGACAAGCCCCAAGATCTTTTGGTGAAGGCCGTACAAAAATCTGTTCAGTATATTTTGAGAAAATTGATCGACATACAGACACAGGTTTTGCGGACTTTGTTTTATAATAAGTATAGATGGTTGTTTGGTATATTATTTTCAATTGTACCAAATTTCATCGATATTACAAAAGTAATAATAAAATTAATTTGCTATAATCCGCGATACAGTAAATAGGTAAAATATATGTAGTGCTAAATGTAAAGTGGACTATCCGTTTTTTCATACCCAATACATACAGGATTCGTAAAAACACATGCACGAACCTCCACCACTGCCACCACAATACACAAGAACTACACACGTTCACTATCACAAACTCAACAATCGTTTCGCCCCGCAACCGAAGCATCATCAGGAGTGAGACTCCACGACAAAATCGCAAAGCAAAATTTTGCTTGTGTAGTGCTTGTGTATTGTGGTGGAAGAGGTGGAGGTTTGTGCATGTGTTTTTACGAATCCTGCACGTATCGGGTATGAAAATACGGATAGTCCACTATACATTTAACACAATATATATTTTCTATTTACTGTATCGCGGATTATAGCAAAATAATTTTATTATTACTTTTGTATTATGGATCTCCGCAAAGTAACGCCTAATTCTATAAATTATTCATTGCTCCAACGGATTAGCCACGAAAGCGTAACAGAGAGACTTTCATATAGTTTATAATATCAGTATGGATAGAGTTTACTCTATTTTTGTTCACCAAACAAGTCATAAATAAATACGAAGATGCAAACAGTTTGTACTGGTAAGTACTGAATGTGTACATCGTATCTCTCAAACGTTCATTCATTTGAGATCAAACGTAAGCCGCGCGCTATTTTTAACACGATTACTGACAATGTTGACAGCTAAAATTACGTGATGTGCCGTTACTATTAAAATTATGTGATGATTTTAAAAACATAATGTGCCTGGAACGAAAGTATCAGGCAAATAAAACGCAGTCGTGTTAATTGGATACTGCAATACTACTAAAAACAGACTACGTTCATTTATAGACTGGCATATTCGCTTAAGCGAAATAACTAGGAAATTGAAAAAAATATAAATTGGCAAGACATTGAAATTCCGAAAGGTCTGTTCAGGAAAAGTTGTCTGAGTTACAAAAAATTAAGTCTTCCGAATTAAGCTGTGATAGACGTGAGACTCTCTAGAGACGACATAGGTTCAAACCCCGGGCAGGCACCAATGAGTTTTTCTATTAAAACTTATTTTTAATTGATAATTGCAATTTATCACACGGTTTTCGGTGAAAGAAAACGTCGTGAGGAAGCCTGCATATCTCTAGAGAATTCTAGGGATATGTGTAACCTACCAATCCGCATTGGAGCAGCGTGGTAGGTCTTAGCTCTAATCCTTCTCTCCAAAAACGGAGAGAGGAGGCCTTAGCCCAGCAGTGGGCATAGTAACAGGCTGTTACTTTAAGTCTTCTGAACAAAAATCTTAATCCTCACACTTAAACATCAGCAGAGATTATAAGAAATGAGGCGCTTAGCACTGACAGAGAAAGTGAGCGTCTGCTTGAAAGAATTAATCATTTCAAAAACATCCAACGATATTTTGCTGTTCAAATGATTAGAGATTGTCCACTAACTTGAAGAGCGTTCTAACTATATACCGGCTTAGTATTCGATCAATGTTCAAACATCTTGAATTGATTACATCCTTGGTTTCTATATGATGTGTGCTTTATCCATAATCATCTATTTATCTCAACTCATCGTGTCAATTACTGCATTTTTGATGGTTCTCATATTTTATATGATAGCATAGTTCCACTGCGTGCCGAGCAATTTCTATTGCCTTTTCAATGATAGAGTTAAAACTCTAATCATGATAAATCATGAATATAAATAACGTTATTATTAAGCTGTAATAGCCCAGCGGTGAGACAGTGCGACCCTTTTGAGGAGTCATGAGTTCGAACCCCGGGCAGGCAATAATGAGTTTTTCTGTTAAAACTTATGTGTCTTATTGATAATTGTAATTTATCACACGCTTTTCAGTGAAGAAAACATCGTGAGGAAACCTGCATATCTCTAGAGAATTCTAGGGATATATGTAACCTACCAATCCAGCAACGACGTAGGTCTTAGCTCCAATACTTCTCTCCGAAAACGAAGAGAGGAGGCCTATGCCCAGCAGTGGGATACTAACAGGTCGTTCCGTTTTTTCTAATATAAAAAGAGTTAAAGAGTACACTGCTCGAACATAAAATTAAATTTTTAAATTATACATTGACGAAGTGATTGGGGAACAATTCTTCAAGTAAGTTCTATAGCAAAAATACATTTCGTGTGGATTACTGCAAGCATATTGAGGATAATAAATAAATAAATATATGTGACACTTACATACACGGTCGTCCGTCCCCAAAGTAAGTAACTTAATACTTGTGTTATGGGTGATGGACAACTGGTAAATATACTACATATGTATATTATATAATTTTAAATACATACTTAAATAAAAACATACACCCAGGCTGGAAGAACCAACAAATTGTTTACAGAAAATGTTGGCCCTCGGCGGAATCGAATGCGCGACCCGCGGAGCTGAGGTCGGGGTTCTACCCACTGCGCCAAAGGGCCGAGGATGTCTCTTCTTAACACCAGCTAGGTTTTATTAAAATATATTTTTAGATTTATTGTTTGAAGATTGTTATGCGTATAAAAGGAGTGGCACCAGAGTTGACGAATGATAGAGGAGAATGGAAGATCAAGACATATTGAGTTGAAGGAATAAGGTAAGAGAATGATTGTGACTCACAAATCTATACTTATTATAAAACAAAGTCCCAAAAAGCTGTCTGTCTGTATGTAATCGATTTTCTCAAAATCTACTTAACGGATCTTTGTAAGGTTTTCACCAAAAGATAGTGAAATACTGCCGGTTGGTTTAAGTAAATAGAACATAACGGTATTATGTAAATTGTGTTTAAGAGATCGCGCAGTTGTTAAAAAACTTGCTTGACGGGAACTTTAGTCGCGTGCGCTGCGTAAACCAGCAGAGATACGTTAAAATGATGTACTAGAGAATTGCAGATCTATAAAAATACAACAAAAAAGTCCGCGACAGCATGTCTCTATCTCTCACAACTAACTCACAATAACTATTTTTATGTTAAAAATTTCGAAAATTCGGAAAAAGTTTCGCAAAATACTAAATTCCACGCGGGCGAAGCCGTTGTTGGCACAGCTAGTATTAAAAAAAAAAAATAAGCTTTGCATATAAAACCTTAATGGTCACGTGAAAAGTTTCAGTATCGTAAAAATTCTACTCCGATAACGAATATTAAACGAGAGGTCATAAAAGTTTAACGACTTCCATACAAGTGTGTTTACTTATTATACATACGTAACTTCTTATTATTTTTGTATGTAAACATATTTTGGCACCATCATAAAGTTTATATAGCTTAAAAGACAACAACTCATGCTTCGCATTATCAACACTTGGTAAAAGTAAAAGGAAAGATTGTTGTTATTTAAATAGTTTATCTTTCTTTTAGGTTCAAGCAGAGCGAATAAACGATAATACCACTCATTCAGTATCATGTTACAGACAGGTATCATCATTTCCCTGCCCTTATCCCACTCTGATTGGGGTCGACACAACATGTTTTAAATATTATGTTATATATTTTGGCTATGTATCTTACGACCGGCCGCCTACCTGACGTCAACTTACCTTAGTCGACTTTTACGAAATCTCCGTAAGAAATGAGGGTGGTCTATTCTACTCAGCCGGGTACTATACGGCACTTATCTTAGTCGCCTTTTACGAAACCTCTGTAAGAAATGAGGGTCGTCTATTCTACTCGGCCGGGTACCACACGGCACTTATCTTAGTCGTCTTTTACGAAATCACTGTAAGAAATGAGGGTGGTCTATTCTACTCAGCCGGGTGCCACACGGCACTTATCTTAGTCGCCTTTTACGAAACCTCCGTAAGAAATGAGGGTGGTCTATTCTACTCAGCCGGCTGCCACACGGCACTTATCTTAGTCGCCTTTTACGAAACCTACGTAAGAAATGAGGGTGGTCTATTCTACTCAGCCGGATACCACACGGCACTAATGCTACATACAGGTATATATTTATTTAACTATCTGCTTGTAACACCATATCTGACTAAATGATTATGTTGACTTTAAAGTTAAGGCTCGACCGACTTGGTATTTATGTACCTAGCTCGGAAGTACCTAGATCCGAATCTAGGCCAAGAAACTACATTTTTATTATTATGTGATTTTTGTTAAGAGAAATGAATAGAGATAGGCTTCATTTAAGTCCACGCAGACAAAGTTGTAGTAAAACATTCTATAGAATATAAAAGAATAGATTTAAAGTAATACAGTTCTTGGAATATTCTTTTACATATTGTTTACACCAATACAAAAAATATTGTGCATATATTTTGGTTTTTGGATAAAATTGTTTTTTTTTAATTTTTAATTTTTTGTTATAATATTATGTAATTGATACTTCCTATAATTAAAATTACTAATGTGTTTAAAGTCTAAAAAAGGGAAAAATAAACAAAAAACAAAAATATGCTAGATGCACGGAATATTCCGTAATTGTTTTATGTTGTCTATTTATATTTACTACTAGTTTTGGTCAAATTGTTCCCATCATTTGGTGAAAATATAAGCCGAGCTTAAATATTTCATGAAAAACTCATTTAAATTTATAAAATCTGCATTTCAGTATTTAATTTGTTGCATTTTAAAATTTAACTATTCGATTGAGTCATTCGATTCGTTTGCTGAATACAGGAGTTGAAATTAGGAACTGTAAAATTTTAATAATCAATCAATTGATATTTGTACTAATCAATAAATATGTAATAAATTTATCACACCGATTACATCTGATATTGTATAAATAAAATCTGACTTTTAATTTCTGCTTTAAGCTCTCTTGCTTTAAGCTTTACTGTGGTAAATGAATATGTATTTAAAATGATTTTTATTCTAAAAGCGATTGTTTTACTAAAACGTTAGTTTTTTTTAAAGAATAATTTGGCCAAATATTGTTTTTGAAAACTTTGAAAACATCGTAATGTAATAATCAGGAACATACTCGTATTCAGCGCACCTCAAGTTATAATGAAAACACTTTTTACCACAAAGAATTCACAAGCACTACACAACAAGTTCAAAAGTTCGACATATCTCGCAATCAAATATAGTGTAACGAAAACTATATTTACGTAACGAAAGCTCGCACGAGCGATCCGCGGACGTGCTTTCGCTCAAGCGGTACCAACTCGTCTGACTTTGCGCGCCGATCCTAACTGCATTGCGACCATCTCATCATGATAAATTAAGGTCTTCTGAGACTTCTGTCTTCTGATAAGATAACGTCGTTGTCCTAGACTGGACAAAATGTTAGATGCCTATCCGCGAAAGAGATTAAGTTGGTACTTTTGTAGCTACGGCAGGGATGAATTTTAAAATCAGTTTTCAAACGTACTGAAGTCCACAAAAATAACAGCATTTTAGTAGTGATTTGGGTTTATTTCAGTAATAAAGTTTACTATATTATTAAAACAACAGACCAATGAATTTTCAACATGGCCTTTAATTACAGTATAAGTCTTATTTAAACTACACAGCGCAAATGCTGTAACTATATCGGTTTTAAATTTGCATTGTAACGGTTGGAAAACTACGCATATGTTAACCGATTTTTTATAACAATATGGAGACAAAAAACGGATTTCAGCAAGATATTTTCCACAACTATAAAGAGCATATTGGCTTGTAAACATTATCTATACTTATTATAAAACAAAGTCCTAAAAAGCTGTCTGTCTGTATGTAATCGATTTTCTTCAAAATCTACTGAACGGATTTTTGTACGGTTTTCACCAAAAGATAGTGCAATACTTCCGGATGGTTTGGGTAAATAGAACATATCGGTATTATGTAAATTGTGTTGTAGAGATCGAGCAGTTGTTAAAAAACTTGCTTGCTGGGAGGATTAGTCGCGTGCGCTGCGTAAACCAGCAGAGTTACGCTAAAGTAATGTAGCAGAGAATTGTAGATCTACAAAAATAATATACTGCAAAAAGTCCGCAATAGCATGTTTCTATCTTTTACGGTTAACACACAAAAACTACTTTTATGTTCAAAATTTCATATTGGATTTTTTTTGAATGATTTTGACGCGGGCGAATCCGCTGGCACGGCTAGTATTTAATAAAAAACAAATAAAAGCCCTTCATTCAAAAATCCACATTACTAATATTGGTGTGAAGTAGTTATAAGTAATATTAAATATTATATGAGTCATATATTATTATATATATTGATAATCATAGTTTGCCGTTTATTTTTCAGTTGGCGTTATTTTATTTTAATATCTGAAAATAAGTGTGCTTGATCCATAATTTAAATTCTGGGGTAGTAAGGGTAGTAGTAGTCCGTAAGCACAATTTTTTGTATACATCTGTGTGTAAATATTTTGCAATAATAAATACATAAATGATAATTTTATATGATTTATAGAAGCAGGCGTTGCTTTGCGGAATTCCATATTACAGAAACTATAACAGAACTACTTTGCTATAATCCGCGTGTGCTAAGTCAATGCATTGCATGCATATAGTTATTATCGTTCATTTAGAGATAAAGTAATAGGATTTTTTTTAATGTCTTTTCTATTTTATTCTATGATATTGTGAACCCGACATACCCGCAACGTCTGATACAAAATAATTGAGTGGTAAGATAATAAAACCGAATTCCACGATACAAGCTTACTTAGTGTGGAATTCATAGTTTAAGTCATATATGTAAAATTTATGAGTTTAATAAGGATTTACATTATGTCACTCATTTATTTATACACAAATTGATTATCATTATGTCACTCATTTATTTACATACAAATTGATTTACATTTTTAAATATTTTGTAAAAAAAAATTAAAAATATAAAAAAATGCCATCCACGGAGAGCGGAGAGATGAGCCAAGCTGGTTAAGGCTACAGAGTGAGTAACCTCCTCACTATCCATATTAAAGATTATCATTATCATTTGCGTGGTAGTTTTAAGCTTTGATCTCTTTTTTAGTAGAGAAGAGGTGTTTACCAATATCGGCAAGTAATATTAAAATCATCCCGGTCCAAATAGCTATATCGCAAGAGGTTGAGAGCCTCCTCAATTCTTCAGTATAATATAGGCAGATGCTGAGGACTAATTTGCAAGTCATCACCATGATTAATGATGCTTCATTAAGTAATGCTTAAGTATGGTCCATACACAAGGGTTAAAACCTAAAAAACTTAAAGAGTCTTTCATTATTAAGAGGTTTAGCCGTTTTTTAATTTATGAACATGTGTCTCTAGCTTTAATTTGTTACAGGTGTTCAAAGACAAAATAAATGGTGTGTGTTGAACTAGAACTTTTGTTATAAATGCGAACTGTTAGATCATAGTTTGGTTTATTTAAAACAAACTAAGTCTAATTAATCATTTTATTACCCATTTTTTAATACACTAAACAAAAGTAATAATAAAATTATTTTGGTATAATCCGCGATAAAGTAAATAGAAAGAATATATAGTGCTAAATGTATAGTGGACTATTCGTTTTTTCATACCCGATACATGCAGGATTCGTAAAAACACATAAACAAACCTCCACCACCGCCACCACAATAAACAAGGACTACACACTTTCACTATCACAAATCGTTTCGCCCCGCAACCGAAGCATCACTAGGAGATAGACTCAACGACAAAATCGCAAAGCTTGCTTTGTGCATTGAGGTTTATAAGGTATAAAAGTTAAGAAATATTGATGTAATTTGGTACAACTGAAGCTTATATATCGCGCTTATAATAATTTATCCGGCGGATAATTCACATTATATCGGTATGGATTATTAATTATAGTGTACATTACGTTTGTGTCGTGTAGTATCCGGCTGAGTAGAGTAGACCGCCCTTACCGAGGAGACGTAAAGGGCGACTAAATTAAGTCGACCCACCGTGTGGTATCCGGCTGATTAGTATAGACCACCCTCTCATATCTTACTGAGGTGTTGTAAAGGCAACTAAGGTAAGTTGACCCACCGTATGGTATCCGGTTGAGTAGAATAGACCACCCTCTTTCTTACCGAGGAGTCGTAAAATATCACTATGGTAAGTTGTCAGGCAGACGGCCGTTAAATACGTACTCGAATCATATGACATGTTTAAAACATGTTGTGCCAACCCAACTTAGAGTGAAATAAGGGCGGGAGGATGATAAGTGTACATTACGTTTTTATGATTATCTTATCCATTTATACAGAAGTAGAAAACTTGCAAAAAAGATTATGTAAAAAGATACGTCAAAACGTTTAAAATTTTTTAAACAAAATTTGTAAGCGTTTTTACGAAGTGCGAGTATTTTTTTAACTTAACGGGTTGCTTTGTTACATTGCGCGTCAGAGAAGTGCTTTGGGAGTATAATTTCAACAAGGAAATACCCGTATAAGGTTTTCTTTTCAAAAACGTTTCTTTTGCATGATCATTTCAATCTACACTGTTTGCTTGCATAAAATAAATAAAAACGAATGAAGAATAATGTAAACGGTCGCACGATTAATATCGAATTTCGTTTGATATAAGTTAAAAAATAATTTTATTTAAGTTTATTATGAACTTAAATTATGTCAAAACTCAAACCCATCCGTGCGCATAATTTATTTTAAAATTAGGAAAACCTTCAGATACAAATATTTATATGCATAGATGATATGAAAAACTAAATCATCATTATCATCCTCCTGCCCTTATCCCACTCTAAGTGGGGTCCGCACAACATGTTACAAACATGTTGTCACATGATTTGGCTGCGTATTTTACGACCGGCCGCCTGCCTGACGTCAACTTACCTTAGTTCCCTTTTACGACACCTCGGTAAGAAATGAGGGTGGTCTATTCTATGCAGCCGGATACCACACGACATGATATGAAAAACTAAAATAGGAAGAAAATAGTGTAGTAAAAATTTATTTACATACTTCTTTTATCAGGATTAAAAAAAATAACAGTCAGTTATTATTATGTTAATATAAATATCTGGGAAAATCATACGCAAGGCTGTCCGTCCACAGAGTATCTTAATACTTGTTTTATGGGTGTTTTTTTTTGTACAGACAATTGGTAAATATATTCATATGTGGTTTTCAATAAATACATACATCCAGAACCGACGAAACAATAAATTGTAGATAGAAAATGTTGGCCCTCGGCGGGAATCGAACCCGCGACCCATTGAGCTGAAGATGGGGTTACTGCCAACTCATTCAATTTCAATTCAATTTCATATTTTGATTTCAAAAACTTCTATAGGTAAATCATGTTAATCTAATAGATATAAGATAGGTAGAAGTTGTGTATTAAATGTTGACTGGCCCTTTGGTGCAGTGGGTATTGACCCTAACTTCAGCTTCGCGGGTCACGGGTCCGATTCCCGCCGAGTGCCAACATTTTCTATAAACAATTTGTTGGTTCTTCGAGCATGGATGTATATTTGTATTTAAATATGTATTTAAAATTATATCATCATCATCATCCTCCTGCCCTTATCCCACTCTTAAGTGGGGTCGGTACAACATGTTACAAATATGTTGTCAAATGATTTGGCTACACATTTTACGACCGGTCCTTGACGTCAACTTACCTCAGTCGCCTTTTACGACACCTCGGTAAGAAAGAGGGTGGTTATTCTACTCAGCCGGATACCACACGGCCATATTTAAAATTATATATGTATATATTTATCAGTTATCCATCACCCATAGTATTAAGTATTAAGTTACTTACTTTGGGGACGACCGTGTGTGTAAGTGTCCCATATATTTATTTGAAATGTTTTTTACTTTCTTCACACTATTCTTTATCCATTACTATCCACGAAAACACCAACCCTAAGCAAATCATAAGGGAAATTTCGTTTTTAATTATACCTATAGTACGCGGCAATAAACAATGCACATCGAGGTTCAGAGAGAGAAATCGGCTAGATTCTGCTTCATAGAGCATTGTCTCTGTCACACATACTGACGAACCGTGCGTGACAGTGACAGCGCTCTACGAAACCGAATTGGCCGGCTGTTTCGTTCTAAGTTCTTGATGTGCATTATTTATTGCCGAGTACTATACTTAAGTTTGATTGAATGTAACCTCGATTTGCGTTAATGAACTGATCTTTCAACTCCTCGCAAAGTGAAAAAGATTGCAGATATCCTTAATAAAGTTTCCAGCTCGTTTCGTTTAATGGAAGTGATTCGAGTGGCCATAACACGGATTTTTTATTGCTGTTATTCGCATTCCCTAGCTTTTGTGGTAATTTAATCGCTCCTCCGGTCCCCTTTCCTATTAGCGCTCAGGTTTTTTCCGACATTTATTCACTTGGAAAGTACTTTGTCAGTGTCATAACTTTTTTCTGGGCAATTTTCTAAGAACCAATTAGAGGTTAGTAATGAGTTTTTCTGCACAATTTCCACGTGTGAAAGCAATCTATAGAGTAGATGATTGCGTAGGTGGAAGGGTGAAAGGTTAAATACGACGTCATTGATAAATGTTATATAAAGTGTCTAACATCATTCGCCTGCCCTTAGCCCATTTCAAATGGGGTCGGCAAATCGTGTTTTGGCTCGTTATTTTACGACCGGCCACTTGCCTGACGTCAACTTACCTTAGTCGTATTTTACGACATGTCGGTAAGGAATGAGAGTGGTCTATTCTACTCAGCCGGATACCACACGGCGACGTCAACTTATCATAGTCGCCATTTAGGACACCTCGGTAAGAAATGAGGGTGGTCTATTCTATGCAGCCAGATACCACAAGATGCTTACTAGAAAGTCGATAAAGTTAATTTAAGCATAGGATGAATGAAATTAATATAAATTAAAAAATAATTGACAATTTTTGTGACAAATTGCTGAACTGGAAAATCCAAAAATTATAAGACAGTGCAAAGCAAGGGGCATTTTAAAATCCATTTGCGAGCGTTCTGTTTGTATTGTGTACATTGTCTCTGCCAGAAAATCTGAGCTTTCACGAACTTGAAACATCTATGGCTATTTTCTAAAACGCTTGATGTTACTGCTAAAAGATCTCTGTTCTTTCACGCCAAATTCCCGTTTAATGTGCATCTACATAAATAGTTGAGTACTGATTCGTTCGTTTTTAAAAGCTCTCATACAACTTGCCGTTAATGTGGAATCTTGCAAGTTAAATTTTACCCACTTTCCGGTGTCGGATTGAGCTGAAATTTACATGGTCCAATCCTGATGACAATGCATGTTTATGATAAGCATGATGATAATACTGCCAGGATTGGCTTCAGACAAGAAAACTCTTCAAGTGTCAACAGTAGGGACATGAAACATTTCTTAAAAGCTTGACATGTTTACGATTACGTTGAATTTATTTATTAAAATTATTAATAAATTATAGTACATAAAGGAAATATATATAATGCTAAATGTAGAATACAATTTTTCTATACACCGTCGTGTGGTATCCGGCTGAGTAGAATAGACAACCATCATTTCTTACCAAGGTGTCCTAAAAGGCGACTACGGTAAGTTGGCCCACCGTGTGGTATTCGGTTGAGTAGAATACACCACCCTCATTTCTTACCTAGGTGTCGTAAAAGGCGACTCAGGGAAATTGACCCACCTTGTGGTATTCGGTTGAGTAGAATAGACCCCCCTTCGTCTTTCCGAGGTGTCGTAAAATACGGCTAAGGTAAATTGACGTTAGGCTGGCGGCCGGTCGTAAAATACGTAGCCGAATCATGGGACAATATGTTTATAGCATGTTGTGCCGACCCCATTTAGAGTATGAATAAGGGCAGGAGGATGTAAGTCTAACTGTGTAAATTACATGTAAAAACGAAATTGTATTTTAGAATAATGTAAGTATATCTTACTTAATAAATAAATAAATAAATAAACAATAAAATTGTCTCGATGACTAAAACGGTAAAATAAAATTGGTAGATGTCCTCGCAGTTTCCTTTCCTAAATGACGAAACGTTATTCCAAGAACCCCTAAGATTTGACCCTAAATTCTGGGCACATTGTTAGACTAAAGGGTAAATAATTTCCCCGGTATACAGATTAGAAATACTTTATGGGAATAATGAGCGAGTCGTTCAATCTCGTTGATGGAAATTTTAATGAAATTGCACAATTGAAATGTCTGAGATGTGTAATTAATTATTACTTCGACTAGTTACACGCGTGACTTTGTTTACGAATTTAAGTTATGAGATTTTTAGATATGTCGGTTCCTACTTTGTCTATTATATACATCACCTATCGTTTTATAATTCTTTATATTTTTATGTACAAAAAATTACATTGGTTAATACATATATATAATTTATTTTATTATTACATTTGCATTATGGATTTAAGTTACCTACTTTGGTGCTGGAAGACCGTATGTACGAGTATAATTGTGCCATATATTTTATATTTATTAAATATTAAATGAATGTATTGCCAATAATAATTGCGGTTGGTGAAATCGCTGGTGTTTGTTGTTTTATCCGAAATAAAAAGGCATTTCGTATTATTTCGAGCCGTAGCAAATTCACGATACTTATTCTTTTCCCGCACGACCTATTAAAGTTGTAAAACTGCCATCAATTCTTTCTGAACAGCTGATGGCTCTTTCAGTTTCGACCAAAATTCCATGTTCGTTTTCTTGAACACATTGGATATCTAACCTAAGCTCTATCTATTCTATCCTATCCTATTTATTGCTAAGCATTTTTTTTATTCTTGTTAAGTATATCGATACTAATATTATATATGTGAAAGTCTGTCTGTCTGTACGCTTTTATGGCTAATTTGCTTGCCCAAAATTGGTGAAAATTTGACGATGTTTATAGATATAGGATAAAAAAAATTGGATTATTGACGATACTTAGACAATTAAGTTAGCGCAAACGAAATTAAAGATAAATATAGGTAAAGATAAAGATAAAAAGTAAAACTAGAAGTATCTAGTTTTTCTTTTTATCTTATATTATTAAATAATTGTCTTTTACAGTAAAAAAAAAAGCCCATCGAACTCGGACTTCATAAGAAGGCTCACAGTCGCTCAGCGGGCGATGGAATGGGCTATACTCGGGGTATCTCTACGTGATCAAATCAGAAATGAGAGGATCCGTAGAAAAAGCAAAGACACCGACATAGCTCAGCGTATCGCGAAGCTGAAGTGAAGATGGGTGGGGCACATGGTGCGGAACCAACCGAACAACCGACGGGCGTTGGGTGCCTTAAGGTGCTGGAATGGCGACCACGCACTGCAAAACGCAGCGTTGGAAGACCCCTAGGCGATGGACTGACGACCCCAAGGTCGCAGGAAGCCGCTGGATCCAAGCGGCACAGGATCGTGTTTTATAGAGATCATGGGAAGAGACCTATGTTCATCAGTCGACGTGTTTAAGTTGAGAAGAATAAAAAGAAGAGAAGAAGAACTTATGATATGTCACCCATCTAGAAAGTTCTATTCTTATCTAGTATTAGAAAAAAGTTACATTTACTGGTCTCAAAAGTTAGAGTAAGTTTTATATCTTGCGTAGAACACTTTTTGTTTGTCTATGTTTATAATCTGTTTTTTGGAGGATGGAGTCGCTTGCGTCCGCAGTAACTACCTTTAAGCACCCTGCACGTGTCCTCTGGGTGGTGCTAAACGAGCTGACAACGCCGAGCATCGGGCGGCGGATATGATAACCTGAGCCCTGACCTGGTCAGGAGAGGCTATGGAGGCCTGGAGGAGTTAAATAACCTCCAAAAAACTCAGCGCGGAAGGCAAGGGGAAACCACTGCGACTATTCTCCCAAGAGAATGTCCCAGATCTCAAACCATCACGATGCTCAGTAGTGAGCACACGACTTAAGGAGGAGGAGGATAATCTGTTTTTATTTTTTGTTAGAAAACAAACTTTTAAAAACTTGAATGTCTCGGCATTCTTACATTTATCTTCTATGACATTTTTGGCGTAACTGAGCCAGTTTAAGACATTTCGAACTTGTAATTACTGAGATTTCAAAGCAATGTAGCCACTATATAATGTCCAACATGACATTTATTGATGGAAAAAATGTCCCATAAACCTACTGACACATCCCATAAACCTATTTTTAATTTCGATTGGAATCTTCCTACACACCGGAATTAATTTGTAAACAAAACCAAATCGATCTTTTTTTGTAAACACTTTCATAATCATTTCAGATTCTTTAAACATCCGTTAAATCGGAATGAACTATATCTGGTAACACATGTGATATAATAAATACCCTTCGTATTTGAAGATATTATATTGTTACGTTCGTGGATTTGGATGAAAATACCCGGTGACTCGTTAAAAACACTTTATTCAACTTTTCACTATAAACTTAGTACTTACAGTCTGTATACAGTCCGTTGTCAAATAAGAAAGCCGAGGTCACTATTACTAACTTATGACGAACGGATGACGAAAATGTTCGTGACAATACGTTAACGAGTCCAAGTAGCTGTCCGAGGGATAGCGAACACGATTCGTAAACAACCTGAATGTTCCAGAGAATTAGCGTCAAGCGAATTGGAACTCTATAAAATATAATTTACGAACTCTTTTTACATATTCGTAAACTGCCCCCTTCCAAATTCCCATAAATTTGTTATAAGTTCGCACCGCACCGCTAGCACGATTGTGTAGTGTTAAAAGTGTTAACATCAGTGAATGGACAAAATGCTGGATCCGACATCACAAGTAAGTGCCTCCATCCCTCTTTGGCAGTTATTTTAATCCCGCCCAGTACCAGACGGCTGCCATATTCCATCTTGTTATTTGCAAGTATTTTGAGGTTTGGGGCGAACCAGTAAATAATTAAATATACAGTCCACTTCATTAAGCTCAGGAATAATTTTTGACCCTGGGCCACACGCCCGCATGTCCAATATAAAAGTATTGGTATGGCGTTATATAAAGTAGCAGCCTGTTACAATCCCACTGCTGGGAATAGGCCTCCTCTCTCCATTTCTGAAGAGAATGGTTGGAGCTAAGACCTACCACGCTGCTCCAATGCGGATTGGTAGGTTACACATATCTCCAGAATTCTCTAGAGATATGCAGGTTTCCTCACGATGTTTTTCTTCACCGAAAAGCGTGTGATAAATTGCAATTATCAACTAGACACATGAGTTTTAATAGAAAATCTCATTGGTGCCTGCCCGGGTACGAACTCGTGTTCCCCTAGAAAGAGTCGCACGGTCTCACCGCTGGGTTATCACAGCTCAAGCTCGGCGTTATATAAGGGCGGTAAAATTATTCAAGCTGGCCATATTTAAGCTCTGTCGATTGAATTAAGCAAGTCAAGAAAGGAAACACACAAATTCGATTATAAATGGAGAAGAGAATTTATAAAATCTCTCATTAATAAAAAGGGAACTTTCATATCAAAGAGGAGCGTGAAACGTTTAATATTTAAAATGGTGAAAAGCTCATTTTTAATGTACTACCTATTTACTACATACATTTAAATTTGTATACGCAATTTAACTTGTAAAAACTTTAAGTGAAAAAAAGCAGTGGATTTAAATACCTTCTATCTCTCTCGAGCCCTGAAAATATATTCATCACAGAAATTAGATCGATCCAGTAAAACTGAAGAGAGATATATCGTTTCCACGAGAGCATAGTTCAAAGCAGTAAATAACCCGCATTACTTAAGTAAATTATACATTATAATAGCTCAGTTAAATTTATCCAATTAACAAAAACCGAAATATATAAAAACTTTCTTAAAATGACCTACTCGACGTTAGGCAAACAGCGTAATATGAATCTTAAATTTACAGACTTGACTTTACACAAAGTGAATAAAAAAAAAAGGTTGAAATATCGATAATCCTTAATTCCTGTTCTTTTCCTGTCGAAATACCGGATTTTCCTGTAAAAAAACTGAATCTTTATACTTGTAGTCTATATGTTGTATAAGGAATAGTTTTGCCAAATTTTATCAATATTGGTTCAGCGTGATTCGCTATGAAAACCTAACAGACAGACAGGCATACTTTTGCATTTATAATATTAGGTAAAATGTTCGATAAATAGCATATCAAAAATTCAGATTCTCAGTTAAAATAAAATTCTGAATTGAATTCAAATTATTCATTATAAATGCCCTTACCAACGGTCCATAAGAATGTCCTTAGTGAGAATAAACAGCAAAAAAACACGGAAGGTCACTCTTTTCAAAAATGATAATTTGATTAGTGTATATTTTTTTGCAAATCAAATAAGCTTCCAATTTAATATAGTACGTAGCTGATTTATACAGAAATGAATAAACATAAATGTCCCACATACCCACACAGTGTATTAAGTTACTTACTTTGGGGATGGACCCCCAAAGTAAGTAACTTAATACTTGTACTATGGGTGACGGATAACTGGTAATACTACATATATAATTTTAAATACATACTAAAATACAAATAAAATCCAAGCTTTGCTATTTTTATCATTCACATAATCTTCAACAGTATAATAAACTTCGTTAAGGAGTGTACTTTAAGCGAATTTTTGAACGTGTGTCAATAAGTCAAAACAGATCGTGAAATTTTATTATAAAAATATATATCGCTCAAACGTAATGTACACAGAAAAACGACCTATCAACTTTCTTGTTTTTGTTTACCTTTCTTTTCAGTATAATGATCCTATAATAACGGTATGATAATGTGGTTACCTTAATATATATTTAAAATAGACTTTAGCTATTATTTGTAAAACTATTCTAGCTCTAACTTTAGAGAACTACAACTAGAATTAGAATTTGGACTAGAATTGGAATTTGGATTTGAATATATTTGACTAAAATATAAATACGTGTGGTTTTCGGTTGAGTAGAATAGCTCTTTCTTACCGAGGTTTCGTAAAATACGAATAAAGTAAGTAGACGTAATAATGAAACGTATCCATGCAATGCTTGCTGCATACAGAAGCTTCTACTAGTATAACTTTGCATTGAATTTTGCGACTATTATCTGAAAATTTCTGAGCTGTGATAGCCCAGCGGTGAGACCGTGCGACTCTTTCGAGGGGAACACGAGTTCAAACCCGGGCAGGCACCAATGGGTTTTTCTATTAAAACTCATGTGTCTAATTGATAATTGCAATTTATCACACTCTTTTCGGTGAAGGAAAACATCGTGAGGAAACCTGCATATCTCTAGAGAATTCTGTTGATATGTGTAACCTACCAATCCTCATTGGAGCAGCGTGGTAGGCTTTAGCTCCAATCTTTCTCTTTAGAAACGGAGAGAGGAGGCATATTCCCAGCAGTGGGATTGTAACAGGCCGCTACTTTATCTGAAAATATAACTACAATACACCAGGTTAATCAATTTTAACTAAATTATAATATTATATTATAATATTTCTTTTAATCAATTTTCTTATTACTCTCGTATTTAATTTTATTATTATTTTGTATTATGGATCTCCGCAAAGTAACTATTTCTATAAATTAATATTTATTTTTTAAACGACTAAGGTAAGTTGACCCGCCGTGTGATATCTGGCTGAGTGAAAAATACCACCCTCATTTCTTACGGAGGTGTTGTAAAAGGCGACTAAATTAAGTCGATCCGCCGTGTGGTATCCGGCTGAGTAGAATAGACCACCCTCATTTCTTACCGAGGTGTCGTAAATGGAGACTTAAGTAAGTTGACGTCAGGCGGCCGGTCGTATAATAACTAGCCAAATCAAGTAACAACATGTTTAAATTATGTTGTGCCAACCTTACTTAAACGGGATTAGGGCAGGAATTAGAATAATGATGATGAAAAACATATAATATATGGATACTAATAAAATGAAAGTTTAAATTGTAAAGTTTAAGGCCAATACTGGAAGATAAATATTTTGTGATTGATTACGACTGCGATTTAATAAGCATAGCGAATTTTGTGAGCAAGGTTTGAAATAAATTTAGTTAAATATATAGTCATTCATACTATTATCATAAAGTCATAAACACACGGGTCACATTGCAATAAAATCGAGCTACATCTATATTAAGTCCGAAGATTTGGCATAGTTGGATTCGCCGTGGTCACGAACTGTTTAGATCACCGCGTCGTCTTCATTCGCGAGTACCAGTCATTATTTTCTACCCTCATTAAACTCCGCAAACCACGTAAGGTCTCTTGCACACCTCACTAATATTATCTACACGCGATTTTTAGAAAATTCTTCGTATTAAAAGACCCTTAAGATATTTATTATTTAATACACAATATAGATAACTTTAAACAAAAACAATTACAATATTCATTTCTATTACAACTACTAGAAGTAGCTTCTCGCGCACTTCAAACTGAACTTAATTTTTTGTCATTTGTTATTTTCTTGGCATTTTCGCCAGCTTTTGTTTTTTTTTTCACTATCTTACTAGTCAATACAAAATTTTATAAACAATATATAAATTATTATAATTAGAAAATAGTAATATACCTTTTTTAAAAAAACTCTTCATGAATATATAAGCAGTAATTTATATAAAATCTCATTTAATGTTAATTAAATTTATATCAAGACAGAAACCTTCATTATCTCCTTTTTTCTTTTTTTTATTCCTAAATTCTTAATTAAAAATATTATTAGCAATTACAATTACATACTCTAACACGATATACCTTTTATACACGTGTTTGCTTGCTGGCTTTTATTCCATTGCGACTCGATATTATTGCGATGTGAACCGACTGGTTATATAATTAAACAGCAAAAGTTTTAAGTGCATTATCATAATTGTGTATCGTAGATAACTATTCGAACTCGTCCAAGGTACGTTGTTGGAAGTTAATATTAAAATTAATAAAGTATATCGACTGTGTACTGGCAAATCGTCCTATCTTATTATGAGAATAATTTTTATGAAATATTCAAATTCAAAATATTCTTTATTCAAGTAAACTTGTAAACAAGTGCTTTTGAATCGTCAACTTTACTGCTAGTTCGGAAAGATGTTCTTACCGAGAAGAACCAGCAAGAAACTCGGCGGTTGCTCTTTTTAAAATATAAATCTTAAAAATATAAATCTTAAAAAAATATAAATCTAGTTACATTTAGTTACTACTGTCTTGCACAGGGTAGAAGTGCAAGTGAACCTTATCATCTAAGTAATCTTCAACAGTATAGTATGGCTTTCTGTACCAGCCTCTTTGTAACAGTGTTTTTAAACTGCTGTAAATGCATGGCCAAAATTGATTTCGGAATTTTATTAAAGAATCTTGTACCCGAACCCACAAACGATTTAAGTACTTTTGCTAGGCCCAAAGCAGGAGTCGCAAGCTTATGTCGGTTCCTACTTTGTCTATTATATACATCACCTTTCGTTTAATAATTCTTTATATTTTTATGTACAAAAGTTACATTGCTTAAAATATACTGTGAAGCAAATGTAAGAATACCTATTTTCTTAAACCTCTCTCGCCGCGCTGCAATAAAAACCAGTCGACTTTAAATATGTATATTTATTTACAAATTTTCCAGTAAATACATGTTGGTACGGTTAATGATGGACAGTAGTACCCAATACTAAGGTAGCCCTAAGCGCACATAACTTGATACCTCGCATGCTCGCAAGTGAAGAGGGGTGGCACAAACATGAAGATGTCCTCCGCAAAATTATGCTTAAAAGGGAGCAGAAAGAAAGAGAAGAAAAAAAGCAGAGAATAGTATAAAAAAACGGTCAGCATGAAGAAATGCAAATGCGGTTCCATGCTGACTGGAAGTGAGAGAGGAGGTTGTTTAGTCCGTGTGAGTCGGACACTCCCTACTAGTACGGGCTAGTAGGCGTCCGTCAGGGATTTTTTCTCCTCGCGATAAAAAAAAAGTAGTACCCAATAATGTTAAAAAACGATTTGGTTTAAAATTATAGACAGGGCATATAGCCGGTTCACAGTCGATATTGCGCATATCTACGTAAGCCTACAACTTCTATATTTAAATCTCCCATCTATAAACGTCGGGTAGTCACATCAAAACCAAATTAGGTTTATATGGACATTTGACGCAGCTTTATTCATACAGGCATCACGATTACGCCTTTTATGGAAGTTTTATAGTCCAGCAATAAAAAGAATCATTCCGTAAGGCCTGATACCGCATGAAAAAGTTCACAGCCAATAATTTCATTTTATAAATTTATTCAAGTCTGTCATTGTTAAAAGTAATAATTTTAAGCACAACTTTGGCTTTACTAGTTTCTTTTTATTTTTATATAAGAAGTTCACATGTTATTATAAAACTTAATCTAAAAAAATCATTTTTTTGGAGCTTCCGTAAGGTTATATGCATGTGAGTGTGTGTGCGTTATGTCCGTTCATTTATCAATTTTTGTGTTAAAAATACCTTTTCATTTATTTCATATTTTTCAAATTCCTAAAGGGAAAACTTGAATTTTGCTAAAACGTATCTGTCCCAGTTTCAATAGAACCCAATTTATTTAATATTTCGTATCGGTTCTTAGAAATCATAAGTTATGAAAGTACCATTGTTTCAAAAGTAGCAAAGTCAAATTTCATTCAATAAGCAGTAAGTTCATAAATGATTTATAGAAGCAGGCGTTACTTTGCGGAATTCCATATTACAAGCAATATAACAGAACTAACTACTTTGCTATAATCCGCACGGGTTAAGTGAATGCATGCAAAGCCAATGTGTACGAAGCAGGCAAAATCTACGCACCTTATACATGCAGGACCAGCCACCACATGCACCCCAAGGCGCAATTCACCAGCAACAACGCACACAAAAGCAGCACACACACCCACCACCACAATCTCGACGATTGTTTCGCCCCGAAACCGAAGCATCATCAGGAGGATAGGCTCCACGACAAAAATTGTACTGCGCCGCGCTACCCATACAAGCAGTCTTAAATAGTTAGCCCCCACCAATACCCTCCCCTCCGATCACATGTAGCAAAACGGAATTAGATACATTTACTTGCTCGTTAATTAAGTGACCATTGTTATTTTTTATTATCTCAAGTTGCTCTAACGTATTGAGTCGGAGTCCCTTATCACAAGTGTGGAGAATATGAAATGAATGGTCATTAGGCACTTTATGACCGCTTTCCAGCAAATGTTTTGCAAAATTAGAATTTTGTGGTTTATTATTCCTAAACGCAGCCATATGTTTCCGGAATCGAACCGCAAAACTTCGGCCAGTCTGACCTACATATGTACCGTTGCACTCAGGACAATCTATTATATAAACCCCAGATTTTTTACCCTTATCTAATGTATCTTTATTTTTACACAACAAACTACGAAGCGATTGGTTAGTTTTAAAAGAGAGTTTAGTACCCGATTTTGATTTAAATATATTTGCCACTCGATCTGTTAATTTTCCAAAGTAAGTCAGGCTGGCTTTATAATTAGTTTTATTAAAAGATGGTACCGCATACAAAAGTTTAGTGACTTGAGACTTGTGTTTATTTTAAATTATATTTTTAACCGTGTCTGTAGTGTAACCATTGGAAAGTGCTATCTGGTAAATTATTTGTAACTCCTTTTCATAGCTGTTTTTTGAGAGAGGGACCGACAATAACCTATGGACGTAGCTATGAAAGGCAGCAAGTTTATGTTGCCAAGGGTGGCAAGACGAAGCCGGCATACCGGCATTGTGTAAAAATAAAGATACATTAGATAAGGGTAAAAAATCTGGGGTTTATATAATAGATTGTCCTGATGCTTCGGTTTCGGGGCGAAACAATCATCGAGATTGTGGTGGTGGGTGTGTGTGCTGCTTTTGTGTGCGTTGTTGCTGGTGAATTGCGCCTTGGGGTGCATGTGGTGGCTGGTCCTGCATGTATAAGGTGCGTAGATTTTGCCTGCTTCATACACATTGGCTTTGCATGCATTCACTTAACCCGTGCGGATTATAGCAAAGTAGCTAGTTCTGTTATATTGCTAGCAAGTTCATAATTAATCAGACCCTAGTCTAGTGTCTACGAAAACCTATTAAAATGAGAACCGAATGAACGAATGCAATCGAAACGTAATTAGCGTTCACTTTGCAGCATTCAGAACACATAATTTAGCGCTCTCGCCTGCAACCGCCAATCATTCTACATTCACCGCGAAATAAGGCTTGGAATTCACAGGCTTTGGAAATAATAATATGATAAACTATTTACTAATACGTCATTATAAAGAGGCTAAAATTTTCCCTAAGAATGAATTGTTTACAACAATTTACACATTATTATATACACATTAATACAAAATCAAGCAAAAGTAATAATAAAAATTATTTTGCTATAATTCCCGATTCAGTAAATAGCAAATATATATAGTGTTAAATGTATAGTGGACTATCCGTATTTTCATACCCGAAACGTGCAGGATTCGTAAAAACACATGCACAAACCTCCACCACTGCCACCACAATACACAAGCACTATACACGTTCGCTATCACAAACTCAACAATCGTTTGGCCCCGCAACCGAAGCATCATCAGAAGATAGACTCCACGACAAAATCGTAAAGCTTTGCGATTTGCGATTCACTATACATTTAGCACTACATATATTTTCTATTTAGTTTACAAATTCGCGGATTATAGCAAAATAATTTTATTATTACTTTTGTATTATTGATCTCCGCAAAGTAACGCCTAATTCTATAAATTATTTAAAAAATCAAGCGTTAAGCTATAGCCTGACTAAAATATGGCAATTCAAAGGTTGAGGCTCTATTTTTAAAATGTGTCAAAAATATTTTTGTTTTCATTTACATTTTAGTAATCAATTCTATAAAATTCTGTTAATCAATCTTTTGTAAGGTATTCATATAAATCCAAAATATACTACATCCAACTTTACTCTACCTAATGCAAACTCGAAAATATATAAATTATTCATATACTAGCATCTAACTGCGACTTATTTTGCGTGAATTTTGGTACCGAGCAACTAGCGTATGCCAGTTTGCAAATTTTGTTTTGGAAGTTTTCTCTTTTTATATAATTTTAATAAAATTATTTTATTAAGACAGACCTCCACAGGTTTAAAACTTCCGGGGCCAGTCACTTGTCACTCACTCAGTCAATTTAATTTACTATGAGAGTTTCATATATGATAGTCTACCAACTAAATTACTCATGTTGTTCGGTCCAATATAGAGGTTAAGCCTTGGAATGGTAAGTAAAATTATTATAGTAATTTCAGATTAAGTATTAAATTACCTAACTCATATCGCCTTTCCATTGGCAAGCACAGTTATTGATTAGTTGTACACTCTTCGACAATGGACTGCTAAGAGGTTGATCACATGCCAAAAGATAAAGGAAATTTTATACGTCACTCTAACCCCATGTTGAGTGGGTGTTAAATTATCATGTAACTAAAGAATACAATGTTTGAAACTATTATTTATTGGCCAACGTGTCCATTTATATGGACGGTGATACTGTTACGTCCACAACAAGGCCGGCATGACTTGCGGGGCCCGGTTATAAAAATATTCCAAATATTCATCTCTCGTCCTTATTAAATATTTTTTATTAATATACCAATAAATTATAGCAAAACAACCAAATCTGCAGACTTAATGATATCCTAAACACAAGTATCTTAAGAATCAGATTCCCACTTTAAAGGAACAAATTGTTATTTTTTCTAGCACTATCTTGCAAAAGTGGGGTACTCAAACATATTGTAAGAAATAAATAAACAAACAAACAAAATACATTAATTTCAAACACGAGAAACTACGTTTCGTTGAAACCACGGATATGAAAGTCATTCCCATTATTTATAATGCAATTAACGTAGTACATTAATTTTTTTGAAAACCGCAAAGCCCATGCTCTTCTTGCTCACAGAGTTGATTATTGATTCCTACCTCAAAAGCCTATTTCTCAACAAGCAGGTTCATAATTTAGGTTTCATTTATAATTCTAATTTTTTGGCGTTCATTGTAAGTGAAGAAAAAGTGATATATCATTTAATTTATAGAATTAGGCGTTACTTTGCGGAGATCCATAATACAAAAGTAATAATAATTTTTTTTTGCTATAATCCGCGATACAGTAAATAGAAAATGTATATACTGTTAAATGTATAGTGGCCTATCCGTATATTCATGCCCGATACGTGCAGGATTCGTAAAAACACATGCACAAACCTCCACCACTTCCACCACAATACACAAGCACTACACACGTTCACTATCACAAACTCAACAATCGTTTCGCCCCGCAACCGAAGCATCATCAGGAGATAGACTCCACGACAAAATCGGAAAGCGAAGCATGAACCAGACTAGCATTGTTATATAGTACTTGGTTCATCCTCACTCTTTATTTTACCTCTGAACACGTGTAACAAGCTTAAACTAGAAACATTTATCTGCTCCTTATATTTAGCAAAATAATTTTATTATTACTTTTGATATATCATTGTTTATTGATATTAGAGCACCTAGAAAATGTGTTTTTTGTATCGACGATAATTTTGTTAGCTCCATAATATGTTATATTTTATAATTAATTTAACTATTACTTAGTCAAATAATAATAAACATTAACTTGACGCCGTGTGGTATCCGGCAGAATAGAATAGACCATCCTCCTTACCGTGTCGTATGAGACGACTAAAGTATGTGCCGTGTGGTATCCGTCTGCATAGAATAGTCCACCCTCATTTCTTACCGAGGTGTCTTAAAAGGCGACTGAGGTAAGTCAACGTAAGTCAGGCAGACGTAAAATACGTAGCTAAATCATGTGACAACATGTTTGTAACATGTTGGGCCTACCCCAATTAGAGTGGGATAAGGGCAGGAGAATGTATGTATGTAACTACACAAAAAATTTACATAATATGACCCGACACTGAAAAAACGTTACATAAAAACATTTTATTATAACTTCCGGATTATAAAAAGAAAAATTAAAGACGGATAAGTATTGCAGTAAATTAGGCTAAAATTGTCGTGATAGGCAGCAAGCAATATTATACAGGGAGTTTGAAACGATCTTGAGACAAAAGTTACAGTCTTACTGTTCTAGTTTTTTTTTTTTTTTTTAATTTGGTTCATTAAACTGGCTATAATCAGTAACAGCATACAAATGATAAAATACCAAGAAATACACAAGATTATAACCTACTAGAAATGAACACAACATGCAATTAGTATAATACATTGGTTTGGTTCACCTAAGTTAAGTTCGTTAAGCTAAGTTACTCTCTAAGTTATTCTGAGCTACGTAGGCATTTACGCAAATTGTTTTTAAATGAGGCTAAAGAACCACAGAAAACATCTACGTCGCTTTTGCACGAGTTTAACTGATGGCAAATACGGTACACAGGAGCATGCTGTCTAAGATTTGTTTGACATTTGGGTAAATTAAATGGTTTGCGATTCTCTAACCGACTACCGCTACGCGGAACACGCAGGTGTATACGATTCAAAATGTCAGGCAAATCTATGGCACCATTAATTATTTTGTAAAAGAACACCATGTCCAACATCTTCCGCCGATCATTTCGTGACATTAAGTTATAGAAACGTAACTGGTTGTGTTAGGCGTACATAAGTAAGCAGAAATCAAGATAAAAATAGGTGGTAAACCGTATACAACTCGGGGGAGGGTAGTAATCAGTAACTGAGAAACAAGTTGTACTCATTTGTTACTGCATGCCGGGGAACTGTTGCCAGAAATTGGGTAACGGGAACACACCTACCAAATCACACTACTTAATTAAAAAGATACATCGCCCCGTAACCGAAGCATCATTAGGAGACGACTCTTCCTATTTAGTCGTACTTATGCTTGTGTTGTTTGGTTTTATATAGCGGTTCATGTATATTTGGATATGAGAAATCATATTCAAATTCAAAATATTATTTAATTAATAAAACTTATGTACAAGTGCCTTTGAATAGTCAACTCTACTGCTTGTTCTGCAAATTGGAAAATAACCAGCAAGAAACTCGACGATATCTCTATATAATCTTCAACGGTATAGTAGGTTTTCTGTATCAGCCTTCTTTTAATAGTTGTTTTGAACTGCTGTAAATTGATTCTGGTAATTTATTATAGAATCTTATACCCAAACCTATAAACGACTTTGTAGCAGAAGGCACGAAAAATTTACAATTCTAAAACTTGTAAAATTGTTTACAAGTTTTTTCGAATAAATATTTTGAATTAAGAGTAATTTTTTTTTCAAGGCGTACTATATCAAAATCAAACACCATCTTAGAGGTAACTTAAAGCCATATTTCAAGATTGGATATATCAAGTCGTATATAAAATTTTCCTTGCAAAATATGACAGGCAAAAATTTCATCATATATATACGCTATTCGCGAATTCGATAGGGACATAAAATCTTATAGCCTCCGGTAGAAAGATCACGTACAAATAAATTATTTACGAGCCCAAATCATGACTCTATAAAACTCCAGCTGACGTGTTGACATTTATCTCTGCTTAAAGAGATGACTTTCGGTAGCGACAGCTTGCCGACACTTCTTTTAAACTTTAATATACGTGATAAGATTTTTTTCTAGCGATTGAAGACATAAGACTCAGAAGTACGTTTACAAAATTTTTTCATCTTATATATAGGATAATTACTAGTAGCTCTTAGCGTAAACAAAGTATAGAAATTAAATTTAATATACATATGAATTACTTATTTAATTCGTAAATATACAAAATCAAAGCTTTTCTTTCGTAATTAGTTTTTGTTCGTGGAATTCGACTTTCAAAGAACGTGACATTGAAAGCTCTCATAGGTACTTTTATATTTCGAAACAAAAGAATAAATTAAGCTTTCAAATGTTCCTTTTAAAATTCCATGTAGCCTTTGTATCCAGCCAAAAGCGTGGCTGGCAGCTATTCAATAAAACGTAATTATAAAAAGAAATAATATTGGCCTTGATACAACAGTACAATATACGTACAGTTATTAAGGTTATAGCAGGGAAGCCAGCGTAAATTGTGCCATATTATAATAAACAAAAGCCTATGAGGGTGTATGTATCTGTCTCACTTTATCATAGACAAAGATGAAATATACCAATTTCAAAATCCTAATCATTCATTTCTTCACATCACGCATGCTTCGCATCACATTCATTATTTATTGTGACACTCTCATTTACAGCAGGCCTTCTATGAACTCCTATTGCGATTCAATTGAGGACGTTAACTAAATTGTTTTGCTCTTTCATACCATGACGTGTCAAAGACGCACGCTTTAAGTCGTTGCCAAATGACAATCTAAACTGGATCGCAAACCTATTTCATTCACACTTTTTTCGTATCAATATATAGCCAATGCTATGAAAATAAATTTACTTATTTATTAAATTTATTACTTTAATTTTTGTAAAATTATATTCTAATTTAAAAACTATGTTTTACGAGGATCGATAAGAAACAATACAAAACATATTGTTATGCATTTTGCTTATATTCATTGCAAAATAGATAAAACTTGAAACACTTGACAAATAGAAGAAAAAAATTATTTTCGGAATGCATCCTAAAAACCTTGGAGTAAAAGAGACAAAGTTATCTATAGTTCATATAAAGTTTTCCTTTTCAAACATTACGATCCCAATGCTATCTATAGTAAGCGGTTTAAATACGATTCAGTTAAAAACACTTCATGGTACGAGAAGAAAGCGGTTCAGTTTGGGTAGTGACTTTGAATTGAATCTTTTTCTAAAAGTTCATGGTAGGCCTACAGGCCTGCGTATGGTTCCCTTATTCTAAGTTTAACATCTCTATGATAATATCATCATCCTCCTGCCCTTATCCCACTCTAAGTGGGGTCGGCACTACATGTTACAAACATGTTGTCACATGATTTGACTGCGTATTTTACGACCGGCCGCCTGCCTGACGTCAACTTACCTTAGTCGTGTTTTACGACCCCTCGGTAAGAAATGAGGGTGGTCTATTCCACTCAACCGGACACCACACGGCATGAGGGTGTATCTATCTGTCTCACTTTATTGTGTGTGATTAGACAAAGATGAAGTATAGGAATTTCATATTCCCTCTCATTATATTTTATTGTGACACTCTCACTCACAGGCCTACGTACGGTTCCCCTACTCTAAGTTTTATAACTCTATGATAATATATCAAATGAATATTAACGATCTAGAACGGTTACCATATCAGTAATTTGATGTATGACTGATAGGAAACGTTATTAACGACGCTTTAATAAATTAAACATATACTACGTACAAGAGACATAGTTTTGTCAGAAAAAGAACAATTCTAACTAACTATTTGTGGCATTAATTAAGTATATTATGGAAATAGCAATACTCTGTCTCTGTATGATCAAATCAGAGATAATGTCTTCTCTGATTTGCAAATTTAACCCCAAATATCTAACTCTTTAAGACATTTAACCCCGGTTAGACAGATTAATTTCGTATAAAAACTTACTTAATAAAAACTTATATATGTAGTTACACTATGAACGTAATAAACTGAATATTTATTTACAACAAAATGTACAAGTTATGTCTATCTTAAAATACTTACAACCTAGTACTATACAAATCATGCCTACGTAGAATGGCCCCAAGAATGCTGGCAGCGTTTCCGCGTTGAATCGCTGATTCTTTGTGTGAAAAAGGAGCCAGACCCCTTGTCACCTGAAGGTGTTAAAACGGATATTTTTTTGCATATAGACTCCATGGATAGGTCCATGGGTTTCAACTGCAATCGGCACAAATATATAACCGTCGATGAGAGGTGTATACTTTCGCCGCTTACCGGATTCGGCTATTTCCGCCTCAGCTCCAGGTCTTGACGCCGTTTCCCTGATATAGGACGAGGCTAACGTATCAACGCATGTTGCGTCCCACATTAGGGCCCGTCCCTGTTCCCAAGGAACCAGCGTCAAACAATCTAGTATCTTGCCATCATCCCGACTTATCAACGAAGGCGCGAGAAGAGAAGGAACGGCGATGGTAAGAGCTCTTTTGATGGTATCATTAATTGATAAAACTTGCTAAAAGTTGCTGAAGGCAAAACTCGATCGCCTAAAAATTTACATAAACGCATCACCAAAAAATTCACGGAGTACTAAATATGATTCGGAATTCAATGAGAATTCACGTAGTCACCTATCAGAATAAAGGCTCGCTTGGATTAATAAAATTACTTTATTAACAAAGGTATAAATTTTGTAGTGTCAAATTTACCTATTGTAATTAGATAAAAGATAAGATAAGAAACTCTCTATAACACACAACATGACATATATATTTATAGAACTTTTGGACCAAGACAAATTGTTGAAAGCTCGATGTGAAATAGAAAAGAAATGTATATTTAAGAACCGAAAATAACTACACCAGTTTTCTACTAAAAGATTTTTTTACATTATAGCATTGTATGGCAAAGGACATGGAATCGATTATAGTTTGGTTCAAACCGATTATCAGATGACAATAGTAAAATTTAATTTTATTTGATTTTAGGACTCTTTTCACTTTATCATATATGTTTATTCATATTATGTTATGAGTGACAATAACCTGGTAAATATATACGTATTTAGTTTTAAATACATATATATACCCAGCGACTAAGAACTAACAAAGTTTTTTTAGAAAATTTTGGTTTTCGGCGGGAATCGAGCCCACGTCCCGCGGAGCTGTAGACAGTTAATTTAATTTAACTTGTACCCTCTCCAAAAAACTAAAATATGTCCATGAGAAAAAAGCATTAATAAAATGAAATGACTTCGAATATACAAAGTCGGAACACATTTTATACATAACTACACACACACACACACACTCTCTCTCACTCTCTCACACACACACTCTCTCTCACTCTCTCACACACACACATACACACAGGCAGACAGAGAGAGAGAAAGAGAGAGATATATACATTTTTAAACGTAATAACATTATCATTAAAAGTTGAGCTTACTGAATGACGCATTTAATTCGCTACGTATATGTATGAGTTATATAAAAGGACTACGTCCGAAATGAAACAAGAAATAGCAAATAAAAGCCTTTCTCAAACAAAAGCGGTGAAACTCGACGCAAAGCTTTTAACTTTAGGCTTACAAGAAAAGAAAACAACGGGAACTTGGCCGAAATCCCGCGGGCTTCTGTTCGGAGATGAAGTCCCGAAAATCCTTATTTATCTTTGCTTTATCCCAGTGTCTTTGAAATCGTTGTTATTTAATTTTGTCGCATACATTTTTGTTGACACGCTTGTGCTATCAACTGAGGGTTAACTCTGTTAATTATAATTTATAGAATTAGGCGTTACTTTGCGGAGATCCATAATACAAAAGTAATAATAAAATTATTTTGCTATAATCCGCGATACAGTAAATAGAAAATATATATAGTTTTAAATGTATAGTGGACTATCCTTATTTTCATACCCGATACATGCAGGATTCGTAAAAACACATGCACATACCTCCACCACTTCCACCACAGTACACAAGCACAACCGAAGCATCATCAGGAGATAGACTCCACGACAAAATCGCAATGTTAATTATATTGAGCTAAGAATAAATTTTAGAAAAGGTTACGAGTTAAAAGTATAAGTTAACTGAAGGCATATTTGTCCTTTAAGCCGTGGATTTAAGTGATGCGTCGTTATTTAATGATTACAGAAATATAAAGATTAATTCATATTGAAATATGCATTAATTTATGTACTTTATAACTTAGAAGTTTCGATAACGTGATGAAAACTTGCGTAATTTTCTAATTGTAATTTGGCGTATTATGGTCTAAACAAAAGTGATAACTTAACTGCTGCGAATACAAAGTTATTCTGTACTATAAATATTAAATCCAATTTTACATTATTCTCAGTACCTTATCAAAGATTTAATTTTGAAAAATATATATGTATATTTTACATTTCAGTTTTATTTACGAGCAATCAAAATAAAAATATTATAAAAATTAGCAATATTTATAACTATGTGTAGGCTTTGTAATAAACAAAAATATCCGTGTTAAATTAAAATATATTAAAACAATTTCTGAATTATATGTAATTCAAGAATACGCATGAAGTCAAGAGTTGAATACTCTGTCAAATAATCAATATACAGGAGGCATCCGGGATAGTATCTTATATGTAAGATGTTAACTAACCCGGTTTATTTAATGTTTTTCTCAAAATCGAATAAAAATCATTTCATCATTGAACATCGCTAACCTAATGACAAAGTCAAATGGCAAGTCTTTTTAGTTTCGCCATTAGTTTTAATAAATAGATAAACGTTATTTATAAGTTAAGTTAACATTGATATTAAAGTAAGTAGTTAAAAAAATTTAATTTAATTTTTTTTTCTACGATATTATAAGCGTAGACCTTGATGTAGCACTTCGTAGCTTAAGCAATATTGGCTTTGAATGAACCTTTTTAAATAAAACTATTAATGTATAACAAACACACTGTTTAATTTATTATTGTATTTTAATCAAATGAAAATCAATATTTTTAAATGTAAAAATCAAATCAAATCAAATCAAAATATTCTTTATTCAAGTAAACTTGTAAACAAGTGCTTTTGAATCGTCAACTTTACTGCTGGTTCGGAAGCTGTTCCTACCGAGAAAAAGCAGCAAGACACTCGGTGGTTGCTCTCTTTAAAATATAAATCTTTAAACTAGTTACATTTAGTTATTACTGTCTTGTACAGGGTAGAAGTGCACCTATATCCACACATCCTTATCATCTAAGTAATCTTCAGCAGTATAGTAGGCTTTCTGTATCAGCCTCTTTTTAACAGTGTTTTTAAACTGCTGTAATGGCATGACCAAAATTGATTTCGGAATTTTATTATAGAATCTTATACCCAAACCCACAAACGATTTACGTACTTTTGCAAGGCGCAAAGCAGGAGTCGCAAGCTTATGTCGGTTCCTACTTTGTCTATTATATACATCACCTATCGTTTTATAATTCTTTATATTTTTATATGTACAAAAATTACGTTATTTAAAATATACTGTGAAGCAAATGTTAGAATACCTGTTTCCTTAAACTTCTCTCGCAGGGAATCACGCGGACTTAAATTGTAGATGCCACGTATGGCTCTTTTTTGTAATACGAAAATTTTTTCACTATCCGCGCATTTACACCACAGCAATATTCCATAAGACATAATGCTATGGAAGTAAGCAAAATAAACAAGTAAATAATAGTAAAACCGATTTATTTAATAATTCAAAGTATTCAAAATTACAGCGTGTAGCAAATTCGTAGGTCGTAGCCACGTCGTAGCAGGCTTCCACGCTACGGGAAACAATACTAGGATAACATGAGTCGTAAGATACGAAAACCCGCCAAACCATGGAAAGTTGCTCGGAAAACCTTATGCGGGGTGGAGAGGGCTTGGATAAAGGAAAATCTAATGCAAACTCATGGGGATAATATACTGAAAATCCCGATTAGAGCGGAAAATTTCTACTTGGTACCAGGAGTTCATAGCTTTGAGAGGATTGTATGGAGGGTTAGTATTAGAAACGATAGGAGGCCCTTAGGAGGCGGGGCGAGATAATTTTCACGCAAGCGCAGTGCTGGTAACTTTCAAAGCGCTACCTACGTAGTATGCATCGAGTATTAAAGCTTTTCTCGTCTTTACAAATTTAATTACATAAAGACTATGAAAAAATGTTCAGTTTTATATATAAAACATTATTTAATCGGCGGTACCTATTAAGTAAATATTTATATATAAAATAACAATACCAACGTGGTATAACAACGTAAATTTATCATGATTATTAAGTCTAATTGTTGCATTCATTTAAAAAATTACATTTATTTATACTTTCTATTCTTTAATATTATTAGTATGAATTAAAACATTATATAGCAAAATAAATAACTTTAAATATACATATAAGCGCGCTATCTTACGCAAGTGTTGCGAACTACGTCGTCGAACACAACCAATTTTATTTCAGTGCAGCAATCATGTTAAAAATTAATCAATAAAGACTTCACATTAATTGTTTTCGTTAAGTAAACGATGTTCAAACAAACTTTATCTTAAAACTACTCACTTAAATTTTGATATATTATGGTTCCTTTGAAACTTTCTGTGAACACAATGCCGCTTACAAGTTCTGGCCAATTTACACAGATGTCACTACTACTAGATAAATTTTGTACATGAACGAATTTAACTTATAAAACCTTATTATATGGGAAGTTGCATTACATAAAATATTTATTATTTAAAAGATTCAAAATAGTGAAAAGCGCAACATATTATAAAAAAATATTATTGTCATATAAACTTACCAATTCAGGTAAGATGTTAAATTCATAATTGTCTCTTACCTGAAACGAAAAACAACATTTAATGATATAAGTTTTTCAATGAGGTTTGCAGTTTAAGGCTATTACTAACAAGTATCATAAAAACATTCCACATAAGTTTAGTATGCAAGCTCCTGCACAAATAAAAAATTTTGAGCTCCATCAGATGATACTAGGGGAAATTAAAACATGACACTAAAGTAGCAATTAATATAGAAAATGCCCAAAATTGCATAAGCACGTTGAAAATGCTGTAAATATAACTTTTTAAAAATTCGAGTAACACGCGTAGTTTCTCTTATAGACAAAGTGCAAAATGACACAAGTACCGGTCAAAAGCTTTTCCCTACATTCTAGGCTTTCTATACGAAATATTGGATTCGAATAAATAGAATCCAATAAAAAAACCGCATTTATGTACAATACTTATAACAAACGTACATTAAAACACAAACCTTGCAAAAATGTGAAAACAAATCATTAAATACATATCACGAATTTATAGTTCAATTTATTTATAAACTTTGCTCTTAATACATTTTTACAATATAAAGAGCCAACGTACCTTCGCAGAACATTCTCTTAATCTAATTAACAATTTCACCAAACCATTTCTATTAACTGATATATTTTTTACTTTCCAACAGATATAAACGCGTTAAAGTATGTACTTGTATTTTTTATATGTACAGCGACTATTGCTTAAAGTAACGGCCTGTTTATATCCCACTGCTGGGAATAGGCCTCCTCTCTCCGTTTATTGGAAAGAATGATTGGAGCTAAGAATTACCACGCTGCTCCAATGCGGATTAGTAGGTTACACATATCCCTAGAATTCTCTAGAGATATGCAGGTTTCCTCACGATGTTTTCCTCCACCGAAAAGCGTGTGATAAATTGCAAATATCAATTAGACACATTAGTTTTAATAGAAAAACTTATTGGCCTGCCCAAGTTCGAACCCATGTTCGACGCTAGAGAGTCGCACGGTCTCACCGTTGGGCTATCACAGCTTCTACTATTGCTTATTATTGACTATTGCTTAGCAACAGTTTATTTTCCAGAATGCTGGATGGCTATTAGTAGGTCTTTAAATTCAAAATTTCGAAACAAGTTTGCTCTTGAACTAATTGATCTAAATTTTGTATGTAATTGTTGTTCGTGATGGGTATCATGAGCTCTGGTGGTTGAAGTGAGCTATCTGCACAGTACCCATCATCATCCTCCTGCCCTTATCCCACTGTTGTCACATGATTTGGCTACGTATTTTACGACCGGCCGCCTGCCTGACGTCGTATCCTTACTCCTTACCTTAGTCGTATTTTACGACCCCTCGGTAAGAAAGAGGGTGATCTATTTTACTCAACCGGATACCACACGGTGGGTCAACTTGCCTTAGTCGCCTTTTACGACACCTCGGTAAGAAATGAGGGTAGTCTATTCTACTCAGTACCCATGAGTGATCATATTAGCGACCAGTAAATCTATAGAAGAATTCAAATCACTGACATAGTTGACAGAGTCGCTAAGCTCATGTACTTGTCAGAGCGTTCTATTAAAGAACTGAATGGTGTAAGGGTCTTATAACACAAATATTAAGTTACTTACTTTGGGGACGGACCACCCGCCTTACCGAGGTGTCGTAAGAGACGACTAAGGTATGTGCCGTGTGGTATCCGGCTGCATAGAATAGACCACCCTCATTTCTTACCGAGGTGTCGTATAAGGCGACTAAGGTAAATTGACGCACCGTGTGGTATCCGGTTGAGTAGAATAGACCACCCTCTTTCTTACCGAGGTGTCGTATAAGGCGACTAAGGTATGTTGACCCGCCGTCTGGTCTCCGGCTGAGTAGAATAGACCACCCTCTTTTTTACCGAGGGGTCGTAAAATACGACTGAGGTAAGTTGACGTCAGGCAGGCGGCCGGTACCGTAAAATACGTAGCCAAATCTTATGACAACATGTTTCTAACATGTTGTGCCGACCCCACTTAGAGTGGAATAAGGGCAGGAGGATGATGATGACTTTGGGGACGGACGATAGATTGTGTAATTGTCTCATATATATTACTAGCTGTGCCAGCGGCTTTGCCCGCCTGGAACTCAGCGTGTCACAATTTTTTTCTAGAATTCCAATTTTAAACATAAACCTAGTTATTGTGAGTTAACCATAAGAGATAGAGACATGCTATCGCGCTATTAATAGATATACAATTCTATACTACATTACTTTAGCGTATCTCTGCTGGTTTACGTAGCGTACGCGACTAAAGCTCCCAGCAAGCAAGTTTTTTAACAACTGCGCGATCTCTTAAACACAATTTACATAATATCGATACGCACTATTTATCTAAACCATTCGGAAGTATTTCACTATATTTTGGTGAAAACCGTACAAAAATCTGTTCAGTAGAAAACCGATTACATACATACAGGCAGCTGTTTAGGACTTTGTTTTATATCCCATATATATTATTTATTATTACTTTTTTATATTCTGCTTGTATTGACATTAACCATGTTTAACAAGACAGGGTCTACCACTTGTATTGACTACACGTTTAAAAATACCTCCGCTGCTTATAGCAAGTGACACTCAGCCACAAACCCTATTTCTGGATTAACAATTTTGTTATTAAACAACTAAAACACATACAAAAGTGGTTCGACTTTTCCCGCTATAATTAATAATAATAAATAAATACATGGGATACTTACACACACGTCGTCTGTCCCCAAAGTAAGTAACTTAATAATTGTGTTAAGGATGACGGACAACTGGTAAATATACTACATATATAATTTTAAATACATACTTAGATACAAATATACACCCAGATTCGAAGAACCAACAAATTGTTTATAGCAAATGTTGGCCCTCGGCGGGAATCAAACCCGCGACCCAAGGAGCTGAAGGCAGGGTCACTACCCACTACGCCAACGGGCCAGTCAATCATCATCATTGTTAGATTATTCTGTACTATATCAAAATAAATAAATCATACTACGTTTCCTAGCTCACTGAATACATAAATCGCTTAGTGCCCATTTCTGTGTGTTGTTTCTTTGCAAAATGAAGAACTTTTTCAACAAAATCCACGTAACAAGTCTGTAAATAAAAGAAAACATATTTTCCGTTAAAAAGGTTACTACGTGAGGCGATAAACGGAATAGTTCACATTTGTAAGTGGGTAAAGATTCGGAAAAGGAAACATGTTATTTATTTTACGACATTGTAACGTTTACTCACGATTATTTTCACATTAGTGTTTAAGTATCCTCAATTATGTACTGTGTTCTTTTAAATTCCCGAAGAATAAATGGTTTCATTTTATCCAACACGTTAGCTGAGTATATACGCTTTGATTGTTTTAAATTTCGTCAATATTGGAACAGCGATTCACAGACGAACAGATGACAGACTTTTTATTCGCATTTATAATATTAGTAGTATTGGGTTATAATATAATAATAATAAACTTTATTTTACCAAAAAACATTCGTACACAAATATAACTGAACACAAAAATATCATTATCTTTACAATTTTAGACCTCTGTAACCGAACTAGGTTTCCCTGTATCTCGGTATACAGCGCCCTTCCCATAAATCAATAATTTTATATTTTCGTAAAAATAAACTTTAATTTTGTTGATGTAAACGACCCATATAAATACTTAAAACAAAGGTAAGAAGAAAAAATGGGGATAGTTAAATATGTTCCTCTCGGTGAGTAATATGTGAGTGCATGAGTGTGTGTGAGAGGTTGTGTAACAAGACCAAATGCAAAGAATAAAAAAGTACCTTCCTGTATAAAAATATATGCATATGTTATGACATACATTTCAATATCTCTTCCGTGTCATTATATGACAAGCTAAGCATGAGGTTACTAACTTCCTTTTAACATTTATTTCTGATTTGTGGATAAATAAATATTAATTTGTTAATTTTATTATAGATGTGTACACCCAAAAAAATAGGAAATCGTTTAACAAAGGAGGTTCGATATTTTAGACTATGTGTGCAAATCATGTGATTTCTACGTTTATTTAAAACTTTAGGATCGTAGGTTATGGTACTGTGCTGTCGCAAAACAATGGACAATATAAACAACTGCGGAACTGTCAGAACCTTGCTAGATCTGTAAAGTAGTTCGTACTTCACGTTATACATGTATAAGTAAGTAGTTAGTTATACATGTGTCGTGTGGTATCCGGCTGCATACAATAGACCACCCACATTTCTTATCGAGGTGTCGTAAAAGGCGACTAAGGTAAGTTGACGTCAGGCAGGCGGCCGGTCGTAAAATACGTAGCCAAATCATGTGTCAACATGTTTGTAACATGTTGTGCGGACCCCACTTAGAGTGGGATAAGGGCAGGAGTAATATTGTCACCTAATATTAGAAATGCTTGCCTAGCCTCGGCGAGCGTTGATAAAACATTAAGTTAACCGTTAAAAGATTCAAAAGTAATGATACAATTATTTTGTTATATCCTCGTTTGTTCAAACGTTGATTATAGCTCGGAATTTTTCATTTGCAGACGGATAAAGAACCTATGGTACTTAATTGAGGTTATTTATTAGGCAATCGGCTTTCAGATATTGACCAACACAAACTTAATTAAAACTAAAAATCTCTGAGTTTGCGAAATGCAGATTTATTCTTCACTAGCACTGCTCACGGCTTCGCCTGCATGGAAATTATCGTGTCACAAATATGTATTATCTTACCATCTACATAAAACTGTAATATACTATTCTTAAACCTTTCTCAAGAATTGTACTATCATTTATTAAGCCCGCACAAACATCCGTTCAGTAGATTTTGAGAAAATTGATCACACAGACAGACAGACAGCTTTTGAAGACCTTGTTTTATAATACTATATGTGCCAGCGGCTGCGCCCGTGTAGAAATCGGAATGTCACAATTTTTTTTCTAGAATTCAAATTTTAAACATAAAAGTAGTTATTGTGAGTAATACCATAACAGATAGAGACATGCTATCGCGGACTTTTTGTAGTATTATTATAGATCTACAATTGTCTTGATTAGTATTTTATTATATCTTTGCTGATTTACGCAGCGTACGCGACTAAAGCTCTCAGCAAGCAAGTTTTTTAACAACTGCGTGATCATTTCAACACAATTTACATAATACCGATTTGTACTATTTACCTAAGCCATCCAGAAGTATTGCACTCTCTTTTGGTGAAAACCATACAAAAATACGTTCAGTAGATTTTGAGAAAATCGATTACAAACAGAGGGACTTTGTTTTATAACAAGTACAGATATAGATCTATTAGTATATAGAGTAGTAGTATGTATAATATTAGACACGAAAACCCTAAGCCTACTGATGGTGATATATCTTTGAAATGGTAAAACTCCTATTATTTTTGCTAATAACAAATGAACAACACCGAATGAGTAACCCTACAGTATTTTGGAAACACTGTCAAAATGTTCGAGAGCGAGTTTAAATAGCTCAAAACCACTTGAAATTAAACTGCTGACCAAAAGCTTTAGCAAAATCCAAACCGTAAAATGTTTTACGCTAGCGATATTGAATCTGCTAGTGAAGTATTCAAACATCCAGCACATTACTTGTTTGAAATCCAGTGAAATTGAAAATCTATTTTTATCGGAACCATGAGTGATTGACGCAGACAACCAAAAAATAAAAGACCCTTATTATCGGCCTGACTGGCTCGTTGGCGTAATGACCCTGCCTTTAGCTCAGCGGGTCGCGGGTTCGATTCCCGCTGAGGGCCAGCATCTTCTATAAACAATTTTGTTGGTTCTTCGAGCCTGGGTGTGTATTTGTATTTAAATATGTATTAAAGTTATATATGTAGTATACATACAACAAGTGTAGTACTTGTGTTATGGGTGACGGCCCACTTAATTTGGTTAGCCACTTAAGTAACTATCATGAGCTCTGATTTCTCTGTGGCGTAATTACTATTACTTTCTGTCTTGATTTTGGTTGAATTTGCCATTGGAATGAAAAAAATAATTTAAAACACAAATTCTACAATGAAGTTACTTTTGACGACATAAAATATTGTATTGAAATAAAATGGCAAAACATCGTTTGTCGGGTTTCATCATCCTCTTGCCCTTATCCAACTCTAAGTGGGGTCGGCACAACATATTACAAACACGTTGACACATGATTCGGCTACGTATTTTACGATCGGCCGCCTGCCTGACGTTAACTTACCTTAGGTGTATTTTACGACACCTCGGTAAGAAAGAGGGTGGTCCATTCTATTCAACCGGACACCACACGACGGGTCAACTTACCTTAGTCGCCGTTTACGACACGTCGGTAAGAAATGAGGGTGGTCTATTTTACTCAGCCGGATACCACACGGCGGATCGACTTACCTTAATCGCCTCTTATCACACCTCGGTAAGAAATAAGGGTGGTCTCTTCTACTCAGCCGGATACCACACGGCATCGTACTGTATGATGACTTAAGCTTGAATATTGGATATATATAAATCCTCACACCATATTATTGATGGTATTTTTCATAATTTATTGTTACAGTTATATAAGGACAAATTATGACATCGTTTGACACATTTCCAATTGCCAAAGTTTCGCTTGAAAACTTCCGTTATTTAACGAAGCCATAAAATTATTTGACAGCCACTTTACGCTTTTGGACTTTTTGACTGAATCTATTAATCAATTTGGTCGTTAGCGTTATTTTTTTTAGACTTTATATAGAGGTAGAAAAATAATAATTTATTCAATAATCGCGGATTATATCAAAATAATTTTATTATTACTTTTGGATATGGATCTATTAATAATATAAATTAATAATAATTTAATAATTCTATAAATTACTTAAAAATTATATAGGTAGTATTATAGTAATAGGTTACTAATGCCTTAATCTCTATGCGCCTATTTCTGATATTAAATATTAAGGAAAATTAACATTTTTGCCACTTGATATATCTTTTTCACTATACTATTACGATCCTATGTTCCTTAATTGCCTCTTCTGATAACAAAAGGCCGCGTCATTTTATGTCGGTATCAGTACAGTTAATCAACGTACCTATGGCAATGTAACTATCATATAGCACGTATATTTTATAAAGAATATATTTCCCTCCCCACTAGTTTATTATCGATTAAGTAAGATAAAACTAAAAACTAAGTTCTAAGTACAACATGAAACAAGTTTTCTTATTCAATTCAATTCAAAATAATCTTTATTCAAGTAAACTTGTAAACAAGTGCTTGTGAAATGTCAATTCTACTGCTGGTTCGGAGAGCAGTTCTTACCGGGAAGAGCCAGCAAGAAACTCGGCGGTTGCTCTTTTCAAAAAATAATTCCTCTGACTATTACATTTGGCCATAGCTATCTTGTGGAGGGTCGGAGAGTTATAACCAGACATTCTTATCATCTAAGTAATCCTCAATAGTATAGTAAGCTTTTTGTATCAGCCTTCCTTTAACAGCGCTTTTAAACTGCTGTAGTGGCAAAGGTAAAATCGATTGCGTAATTTTTTTATAGAATCTTATACCCAAGCCGATAAAAAATTACTCAAATAAAACAAATTTTAAATGAATGACTCAAAAATCTGATCTCTATATTGGAAAACTCAAAAGCAACGGAAAAGCTAAGATTGATTTTTTTTACAGAGAAAAATTGTTCGGAATTTTTCCATTTATCTCTTTGAAAGTATCAGTAGATGTAACGCGTTGTTGGTAAAAAATTTGTGTCGATCTATCGGTGGATCGATAGATAGATCGATGAGTCAAAATCATTCCCCGACGCTAGTAGAGCTTCTGCGCTCTACTCTCTGCATTTCGCAACCTCAACGATGCTTCTGCGTCCCGCCCAGTAACGCTGTAAAAGCCGTTAGGGATAATTGCATACAGTCTGTTCGAAAAAAAATGTGTCAAGCTGGTTATAAAAAGCGATTTGTTGAGACGACCTACAAAACTTCTACTACGAAACTTAAAACAAATTATTTGACTGTTCCGTTGGCTGTGACCCTGCCTTCAGCTCCGCGGGTCGCGAGTTCGATTTCCGCCGAGGGAAAATATTTTTTCTAAACAATGTGTTAGTTCTTCGAGTCTGGGTGTCTACATGTATTTAAGTAAAAGTAGTCAAAAATTACAGTACAATGTACGTTATAAAAAAGGCTTTAAATACAAAGTTTGATGAACAGTTAGAGGGTTTTTAGGTAAGGTTTCTTTTTAAATTTCTATTTACGATTCACGTTGCGCTTTATGATGTAAGATAAGGAGAAAACACCACAAGCTTTGAGTATTCCTGGGATACTTATAATCTTTCAAATTGGAACATTGGTATTTTTATATGAGCTTCACAGTATATTTTTAGCAATATAATTTTTATGTATAAAATATACAGCATAACATAATAAAATCTGTGTTATATGTATTACACATAGTAGAAACTGAGATTAACTTGTGGCTCCTATTTTGCGCCTTACAAACAACACAACTGAAGTGTGAGCAGTTTTCCTAACCAACAGTATGGTCCTAGTAATTCTACTAATAATAAATAAATAATAAATAAATATATGGGACACTTACACACAGGGTCGTCCGTCCCCAAATTAACTTAATACTTGTGTTATGGTGGACGGACAATTGGTAAATATACTACATATATAATTTAAATACATACTTAAATACAAATACTCACCCAGGCTGGAAGAACCAACAAATTGTTTATAGAAAATGTTGGCCCTCGGCGGGAATCGAACCCGCGACCCGCGGAGCTTAAGGCAGGGCCACCACCCACTGCGCCAATGGGCCAATCATAATACTATAATCCTACTAATATTATAAATGCGAAAGTTTGCGAGTATGGATGAATGTTTTTTACTCTTTCACGAAAAACTATTGGAAGGATTTGGATGAAACTTTACAGTTATATAGGATATACATCGGAATAATATAAAGGCTACAATTTGTACTGATTTTATATAACAAAATGATACATGTCTATAAAGTCGGAATCAATCTGGCCTCTGAAAGCTATCTTGGATAACGCTGCCTAAGCCATTGAAGTTACCGTAGCATTGTTTGTCTTGAATAGTTCTAAATAAAAGTCCGCGACAGCATACATTTATGTTCAAAATTGTTAATCATAAATTTAATTAAATTAGATACTATTTTACAATGCACATTTTACTATATTTATCAAACTCTTTTAAAAATCAATTTGTCGCTTTCTGTATTTCATGTAGATTAACTTTGTCTTTCACACTAAGTAGTTTGTTCGAATAGTTTTAAAGTTATCACGATATGATTGACTTGAATTGATCGCCGTAGTGCCTAATATGTGCGGTACGCGAAGATTGTATGGAATCCTTCAGTTTTGAAGTTAGACATTTGAAATTTTAGATACACGAGTAACTATATAAATATATATAATATGTTTTAATATTAAGTAAAAAACACTTAAATCTAAAATGAACTGTCACGAAACTTAATGTGGCAGACCAAATTCCACGCGAGCGAAGCCGCGGGAAAAAGCTTGTTTTTTTTATAATTTTGGGGTCGTAGCAGACCCGACATGAGTGTTAAATCATTTGTAATATATTGATCAAGGAAGCCCACCCATTAAGTTTTCTATATCATTTTCTAAAACAAGCTATGACTGTTATTTTTCATACAAAGATTTTTCTTCCATTATTACGTTCGCTAGACAGTATCATAATGATGCGGTTGAAAAACATGGTGTTTATGAAATGACACTCGTTTAGTATAAGCGAGGTACATTAATTATGTCTGTCACGTCGCAACGTTAATGGGACTAAATGAATGCCATTATGTTTTACGTGGGTAAGGTTTATTGTGTTGTAATTTATAGAATTAGACGTTACTCTGCGGAGATCCATAATACAAAAGTAATCTTCTTCTGTCGGATTCTTCATTAGTGAGTCGTGTCCTAAATGAAAGTCCTTCATAGTTCTTACAATCTTCTTCCATTTCTCCCGGTTTTCGGCCTTTCTTAGGGCGGATGTTATAGAGAGACCAGTAAGTGCGGTCACTTGGTCACACCAGCGGCTAGGTGATCGGCCGCGGGGTCGTTTTCCTTCGACCTTGCTCACTACTATCAACTTGTCAAGGTTATCTGGTTGACGGCGAGCAATGTGACCAAAGTATCCCAGGGTAACAAAAATAATAATAAAATTATTTTGTTATAAACCGCGATAAAGTAAATAAGAAATATATATAATACTAAATGTAGAGTGGACTATCATTTTCATACCCAAAACATGCAGGATTCGTAAAAACACATGCACAAACCTCAACCACCGCCACCAAAATACACAAGCACTAGACACGTTCACAATCACAAACTCAAATAATTAATTATCTCAAGTTGTTCGAGTATGTTGAGTCGGAGACTTTTGTCACAGGTGTGCAGAAGCAATGGTCATTAGAAACTTTATGACCGCTTTCTAAGAAATGTTTAGCGAAATGACAATTTTGTGGTTTATTATTCCTGAAAGTGGCCATATGTTCTTTAAAACGGGTTTCAAAATTACCACTAGTCTGACCCACGTATGAATGCAATGATGTATCATATGTATATGAATGCAATGATACATATGAATGCTATGATACATATGAATGCAATGATGCATATGAATGCAATGATACATATGAATGCAATGATACATAGGAATGCAATGATACATATGAATGCAATGATACATATGAATGCAATGATACATATATAGCAAAGATACTAGCTGTGCTTGAAGCTTCGCCCGCGTGGATATCAGTGTATTCGAAATTGAAGATAAATCTAATTATTTTGACTTAACCAGAAGAGATAGAGAGTTACTATTTGGGCTTTTTTGTAGCTTTTTTGTAGATCTACAAACCTCTAGTACATTACTTTAGTATAGCTTTGTTGATTTACGCAGCGCACGCGACCAAAGCTCCTAGCAGGCAAGTATACAACGGTGCAACATTTTAAACACAAATTTATAGAAGCAGGCGTTACTTTGCGGAATTCCATATTACAAGCAATATAACAGAACTAACTACTTTGTTATAATCCGCACGGGTTAAGCGAATCCATGCAAAGCCAATGTGTATGAAGCAGGCAAAATCTACGCACCTTATACATGCAGGAGAAGCCACCACATGCACCCCAAGGCGCAATTCACCAGCAACAACGCTCACAAAAGCAGCACACACACCCACCACCACAATCTCGACGATCGTTTCGCCCCGAAACCGAAGCAGATAGATAGCGTACATTTTGCATGCTCCATACACATTGGCTTTGCATGCATTCGCTTAACCCGTGCGGATTGTAGCAAAGTAGTTAGTTCTGTTATATTGATTTTAAACACAATTTACATTAAACCGTTTCTGTACTATTAAACTAAACCTTTCGGAAGAATAGCACAACTTTCACCTTTCAGTAAAAACCGTTCAAAAATCCTTTTAATAGATTTTGAGAAAATCGTTCACATACAGACCGACAGCTTTTGAGTACTTTGTTTTATAATATTCTTATTCAAGTAAACTGTTTAACAAGTGCTTTTGAATCGTCAAGTATAATGCCGGTTAATAAAAGAATTCTTCTTCTCACGTCTATGAATTATTATTATTACTCATATAAATATATTTTGCATATTGGATGTACGCTTCGTTTAGTTTTCTTCAAGGCCCGCACAGCTGTGGGACAGTGAGTAATTAATAAAACTGAAACTGCTTCTCCCCGTCTTACTACTCTAGACTTATTAAGGAGTATATGTAAAGCTAATATTAGCAAAGTTTCATTAAAATAGTTTACCAAACTTTGGGGTTTGCTTTAAGTTGCACGTGTTATGTTCGTAAGTTGAAGTTATGAGCTTCTCTTCATTTCAAATTGTTACGTCGTGTTTTAAATACAAACTCCTTTAGTAATATAAAGATAAACGTTTCATTGTGTGTCGAGTTGTTGAAAGAGATTAAATGGGTTGACTTGCTAAAATTTCTTCTTATTTATTGAATAAGCCTAAAGGAAAAATGTCGTTATTATATATTTAATATAAAATATTACATAAAATATTTAATGTTCTAGAACTCGTGTAGTATTAATTCGCTTCAATATAATCATCATTGTCCTGCCCTTTTCCCACTCCAAGTTGGGTCGGGACAACATGCTACAAACATGTTATATGATTTGGCTACGTATTTTACGACCGGCCTGTCGTCAACTTACCTTAGTCGCCTTTTACGACACCTCGGTAAGAAATGAGGGTGGTCTATTCTATGCAGCCGGATAGCACACGGCATTTACCTTAGTCGCCTCTTACGACACCTCGGTAAGAAATGAGGGTGGTCTATTCTATGCAGCTGGATAGCACACGGGCTATTCGCTTCAATATAATATCATGCATTAATTAAGTCTTATTACAAATGATCAATTAATGAAAAAAATAAAATATCCATAATAAATCCATATCTATTCGTACTAATTAAAATGACATGTTCCATAATCATAATCAAAATATTCTTTTATTACTTTTGTAAAATTCACATCAATGAATGGAGTAACATCAATTACTATATTGGACGCGTAATCAAGATGAAAAGCGCGCTCTGTACTCGTGTTGCATAATCTATCTATTCCAGATGATATTGGCCCGGAGCAATTGTATTTTGAAGCACCCATATAGCCAATATCCGTAGCTAGATCGGTTCATAATTCAGTGAGAAATGTGTTAGGAAGACTGCATCTATTCCGCTTCTAATCTCGATGATAACATCGAGATTCAACATAAAAATACTAATGCTTGCACATTTATTAAATGTATACTAGTGAATCATTAAAAAAATTATACTTCATGGCGTTAGAAATTTAGATTTATTACAAGCAATATAACAGAACTAACTACTTTCCTATCATCAGGAGGATAGGCTCCACGACAAAAATCGTCGGAGTAATACAAAAGTATTCGGAGGGGAGGGTATTGGTGGGAGTTGAACTATTTAACACTGCTTGTATGGGTAGCACGGCGCAGTACGATTTTTGTCGTGGAGCCTATCCTCCTGATGATGCTTCGGTTTCGGGGCGAAACGATCGTCGAGATTGTGGTGGTGGGTGTGTGTGCTGCTTTTGTGTGCGTTGTTGCTGGTGAATTGCGCCTTGGGGTGCATGTGGTGGCTGGTCCTGCATGTATAAGGTGCGTAGATTTTGCCTGCTTCATACACATTGGCTTTGCATGCATTCACTTAACCCGTGCGGATTATAGCAAAGTAGTTAGTTCTGTTATATTGCTTGTAATATGGAATTCCGCAAAGTAACGCCTGCTTCTATAAATCATTTACATTTATTACTTGTTCTATTTTTATACATCTTATAAAAGCACTGTCAGTTTTTCTACATTACATTTTCAATTTTTAAAATATTATTTTCTTTTAAAGTTTATTCGAAGTATTACGAATAGTATAAATCCAATTAGACGTTGTCTTTTTTTAAATAAGAAACCACCAAAATATCTCATTTTAAAATACCTTAAAATAAAAAAGGCAGTACTTTTCTTCAAACACTTAAAAGCAGCACTGAAAGTAGAATTTCATTCACTTATTGAGCTAACGACCCCGCTCTGAATGACAATGAAGTGAATAACTGAATTTTATCAAGCGTTACCTGGCGGTCAGAAAAACTTAGGAATTCATGCTATTCGCGGCGAGACTGTGCGTGTTGGTGAAACGTTATTACTTTGAACGCCCCTTTAAGCTCTTTGTTGCCATAGTAATGTAAAAGCTACCGTGAATTCTTAGCATAGAATCTTCTAGGTTTTTGATTTAATTTATGATATCAACGATATCGTGGGTCATCATTCACTATTCTGTCCTTATCCTACTCTAAGTAGGGTCGACACAACTTTCAAACTTCCTTCTATACTCATTTTGTATTTAACCCAGTTTTGTCACACCACACCACCATTCTCATCTCATTTGCATGTACTTTTTATTTAACCGTCTTTTTAATTGCCCGTCTATCTGATCTATAAAAATAAATATTTTGATTTATAGGTTTCTTATACCTTTTATTCTCATTCAACATATGCCATTACGTAGGACATCTTTTTCAACATATGCCAGCCAAAATTCTTTAAAACAATATTGCGTGATAGGCACAAAACATAAATATACATTATCAATCCGCTCATTGCAAACGTCAATTATTGAAGCGAACAGATTCACTACGGGGAATATTAATTGGAATATGCATAACAAAGAGTTCGTAATCTTTTAATCCTTTCCCACCTACACTCTTACTTTATTATGACAGCGAGTCAGTTTAAGGGAAGCTAAATTTAGAAATTCACGAACAATTATCTAAATATACCTGCCCATAAAAAGATATAACCATTGATTAAGCTGTAGACAATATTTTGTTATCTACGTAAAATTCGTAGGTTGGTAATTTTGACTTTATCGTCCAATTAGTTGTAATGAAATTTGGAAAACGCTGGGTAAACTCATTTAAAAATAATTTCAAACTAAACGATCCTATTTTATAATTTTGTTTACACGTTTTTTATAGTGAGCCTTAACTCTAAATTCTTTTAGCGATATTTGCGATTCAATGTAGTCGATTAAGCATAAAGTACACTGGGATTCCATAATTGCTGCATTTTATCGCTGACCGTTCAACTTGGTCACGATAAGCAAACCCGCTCATGAGGATAATGGATCGGATATAAGAAAACTAATCTATCTAAGATCATAAGTACCTAAGTCCACGCCTTCTCAAAGATCAAGGATGCGATGAACAGTGGATAAAACTGAAACTATTTGGTCAACGAGAGATTTTCGAATTTCAGCGTCGAAGGGGGGTTTTCGTTATTCAAACTTAATTTAATCAGATCGGCTGACATCACATTTCACTCATCGTGTTCAGTAGAAACCTCTTGTCTATAAAACCTTCCTAGAGGAAGACCTACGAAGAATTATAGTTTATGAGATAGAGATACGGATTATTATTTTGGAATTGAAAACAATTGTCAAAAAATATAAAATCCTATTCCTTCTAATCCTCCTCAATAACCTAATTGTTACAATAGTGTGTAACATAATAATCCATGCTTCAATTAATCATATACTTTTTAGTGCAAAATATCACAGCAAAATTGACGTACATAATAACGTTACAGGAGCAGGTATCTGCGTAGTTTAATAGGCTTTTTTCTTTTTATCGGCTCTTTTATACCTCAAATTTAATACCGAACTCATTTATAATGAGATTCAGAATAAGCTATCTGATTACCCTATAAGAGCAATTTCGCGTGAATATTTGAAAGGCAAATTACACGTTATTTCCCTACGTGCTTAATGTATATTAACTATACTAAAAATAAAGTGGCAATACGTCCCGTAGGGTTTGGAATAATAAGCAGATGTTATTCAAATAGCGGGAAGATGCTATGTACATTTTGGTTTTAGCCAGCAACGGTTGAAACCGTAAGGTTCTTTCAGGTTTACGCACTTGCATTTAACACCTTACTCATAGTAGTTCAGTGACCTACGAAGTTCTGAAAAAAAAAATTAACATTCGAAGAAGAAAAATTTGTTCTTGCATAGTATTATGTCTTACGGAATACCGTTATGAGGCGCGGAAAAAAGGAATACTTATGTAACGTGTGCCAGATAACTGGCAAATATATATAAATATATATATATATATATATATATATATATATATATATATATATATACTTTTTGCACTATACAGAGATACATTGGTCATAGAAAACTTATAATAAATAGCGTGCAAAGGCGGTCTTATCGCTAAAGCGATACACGAACATTTATAGTAATGATGACATATAAAAGTTGTATGTTACCCATAATACCCATACTATATAATACCCATAGTATAAAGCTAATTACTTTGAGAACGAACGACTGTGTGTGTAATTGTCCATATATATTTACAACTAGTTTTTGTCCGCGGCTTCGCTCGCTAGGAATTTGTTCTGCCGCAGTATCTAATTTAATTAAATTTATGATTCACAATTTTGGTCATAGTGGCTTGCACATAAAAGAAAGATATATGCTGTCGTGGACTTTTATTTAGAACTATTAAAAACAAACAATACTACGGTTCATCATCTTTGTGTAACTCCAATAGTTTAGGCAGCGTACGCCAAGATAGCTCTCAGAGGCCAGATTTTTTCCGACTTTATTGACATGTGTCGTTATATTAAGTCAAATCATTACAAATTTTAGCCTATATATTATTCCGATATATAATCTATATAAATGTAAAGTTTCATCCAAATCTGTTCAATAGTTTTTTTCGTGAAACAGTAACAAACATCCATCTATACTCACAAACTTTCGCATTTATAATATTATAGTAGGATAGTAGGATTATAGCCAATACAAGATAAATTTAACAAATTCAAAGATAAATATTATATGTATGTATTATATGTATTGTTATGACAAGTGGTTTATAGAAAATTTTGGCTCTCGGTGGAAGGCGAACTTGGAGCTAAAAGCACCGACATTAGTGTCTGTCTGTCGTGCTTAAATAGATTAGGTAAGACAAATATCATGTTTGAATTCACATATGCTCTCATTTGTAACTCCAAACTTTCTACAAAGCCAAGCTATAATTCAAGCTGACTATTTCATAACTTATATCCCCTCAAGCTTATCATGTGGAGCTTATGACACAGATACCCTATCATGATCCATAGGGCAGGGGCGTATGTTTAAGATTTATTTCTATTTTTTTGTGGCTAATTTAACTGCACTTTCACCTTTCACTCATCTTGCTTGTTAAATGTATTTTACGTGTTTAGTATGTCTAAAAGTGCCTAAGCCTTATGCGAGGACATATTTTAAACTTCCTCAGAACTAATTTAAATACATTAAAGCATAGTGTCACTTCGCTTTATACGTTGACGACACAGTAAGCTCTATTATTGACTATTAACCATCGCTAGTATCTTCCATAAATCTAAATTGCAATTTTCCTAAACGTTCAAACTGCTCTTATAACTTATTTAAAACTAACCGTTGCATATTACTCATGTCTCCATCGCATTTGTCGTCAATATAAATCCCTACGTAATAAAAACATTAATATATTTATTCCAGAATAAACTGCTCTTGTCGTAACACTCTGGAGTTTTACGTAAAGATTTTTAAATAAAAAAATAATAACAGTTACAGCTACAGCAGCTTAGACTTATAGATTATTTTTATTAATATGGACAATGTTTTTTTTTCTTTTTTCCATTTTCTGTTTTTATTTTTAAAACTTTAAATTTTAATAGTTTTCTTTTCGTTTGGTATGTTTGTGTTTTGGTATGTTATAAATCAATTGTACACGCCTGTTGTGATGTTTATGCTATGTGCCTTTTATTTGTGTTTTTCATTTATGCATAAATGTTGTTGGCTTGTCATATAAAAAAAACATATATATATTCTTCAAATTTTTACAAGGAACTGAACGGTTGCCAGTTATGAAATGAAGTACATCATTTTTTTTTGTGAAATGTTTTTTTATTGTTCTTGAAGGCACTTTCTCTCACCAATCAATAAACGTCCACAGTAGAAGAGAATTATCTTCAAAGGATTTCCACGATAAACGATTTAGTGCCGCTTGGAGTCAGCGGCTCTATGCGAGTTTTTTGAGATCGTCTAGTAGAGGGTCAGCTTACAATGCGTTTTCCGGTGCGGAATCGCCACTCCAGCACCTTGAAACACCGACGTCCATCGGTTCTTCGAACTATGTGCCCCGCCCATTGTCAAGCCACTTTAAGAGGGTAGAGAGGGAGGAGGGGGGCAGATTAAAATATTTTGGAAACCTTCAGATCCCAGAGAATTCCTGGTAAACGTGATAACTCAATACATGATAAGCTAGAATCAGCTTAGCGATTCAACGCGGAAACGCTGCCAGCATTCTTGGGACCATTCCACGTGGGCATGATATGCGTGTGTGATTGTATAGTAGTAGCGTGTAAGTAATTTAAGATAGACATTTTTGTTGTTATTAGAGCTGTGATAGCCCAGCGGTGAAACCGTGCGACTCTTTCGAGGGGTACACGAGGTCAAACCCGGGCAGGCACCAATGAATTTTTTTTATTAAAACTCATGTATATAATTGATAATTGCAATTTAAGTAAAGGACAACATCGTGAGGAAACCTGCATATCTCTAGAGAATTCTGGAGATATGTGTAACCTACCAATCCGCATTGGAGCAGCTCGGTAGGTCTTAGCTCCAACCGTTCTCTCCAGAAAAGGAGAGAGGAGGCCTATTCCCAGCAGTGGGATTGTAACAGACCGCTACTTTAATTTACTTACTTTTATTTTTGTTGTTAATAAATATAGGCACTAATCACATATCGCAATTGCAATCGAAACCTAGCAGTGGGTTATTGATGCCGCTATACAACTCATTTTACATGACTGAAATGTTTTTTCATATGTCGTTGACATACAACAATTTTCCCTTCCAGGTATTTAAGTATGTGATCTTTCTTTAAGGTAACAGTTAATCTAACAGTAAATCTGTTATAGTTAGTTGTTGCGTAGCTAGTTTAATCTGTTTTAGTATATTTACCCTTGCACGGTCTTAATAAACCTTATGAAATGCCGTTCATTCATAAACCTCTCGAGATTAAACGCCAGTCACTTGTTTATTTACGCCAGATTTACATAATATTGTTTGTATATATGTAAGTAAGCTATATGAATAAGATATATGTTATATTGCTTTACGTGCAATACTCTTGTGTGTGTATGTGCTTGTGCGTTATGGACATAGACAGAAATTGAATATTACAATTAAGGTAACGATTATTTGAAACAATATTATATAATAAATAAATATGACATAACATATATTTTTTAAACCAGCACACTTTTAAATTGTTTTGGATGAGTAACAATGGCAAGTTAAAATTTTCATGCAATGTGATTCAGTCGCAAACTTTTGAATTCGTCTATTTGCCTATTGGACTATGAACTATCTAGTATCTACTACATATAGTTTTATTGCAATTCCTTTTAACTTTATCATTCATCAATATATCGCACTGCGTATTTCGTATGAATGCTAGAAATTACTAGTTTTTGCATATTGTAGGCGTGATAGTTTACTTGTATTGTATGAGCTTAGCACAGGCTCAAACACGCACTAATAGTGTATGAAATACACGTCCATTCTCGCCTACGGCTCTGATACTACTGACGTGGTGCGCTTGAGATAGTGTATGGATATTGATGTATGTAGGTATTGTTACGACCATACGAAAAGAGTTCATAATGCATATGTCATAGAATTCAAATCGGACGGGGGCAGTTTACGAACATGCAAAAAGAGTTCATAAACTATATATTATAGGGTTCAAATTCACTTGACACTAATTCTCTGGAATATTCAGGCTGCTTACGAAAAGGTTTACGATCTCCCCAAGGACTCGCGAACTTTCGGGAACAATGACGTCATCGGTTCGTTCGATATACAAGCAGACGTATCGTGCGCCTCAACTTTCAGTTTGCAAATAACGCTCAAGAGCGAAATACAAGTGAAACAATAGTAACCTCGGCTTTCTTATTGGAAAACGGACTGCATATAGAACGCAAGTACTAAGTTTTTAGTGAAAAGTTGTTTTAACGAGTCACCTGGTATTTCCATTCAAATCAATGAATGATGAAACAGTACGTAACAGTATTATTTTTATTTCTCAAAAAACAGAGAGAGGCCCGACAGTGGGATAGCCTCAGATCATTACTTTACTTTGTAATACAAAAGTGGCTTCAATTAGGCAATGGAATTTCTAAGCATTAAACCATTGGAAGTGTGTAATAGCATTAGGGCATTACGAATTCGCCCTCAGTTACCGCAAAAAGGCTGCGACGTGACTTGATAAAACTAATGATCCGAGCAATTTGACGCTGTACTAAGCTGTGGGTAGCCTTCGGTGAATGTGTTATCTGTAATGGACAAATTCCAATATTTTTCCTTATATGTGACCAATTTTTAAATAGGGTAGTTTATTTTTCCAAGTAAGAATTCTCACAGTAATATTAAAGAGCCTGAAATTTGACTTTTTAATACGATATATGGTTGAATTTGAAAATCATTTCAGCTTTATAGGGGACTACGGTTTAATAATGTAAATTAAAATTGATTAAAAGATCGACTGTCTAGTTTCTTGCTGGTTCTTCACAGTAAGACCAACATTCTGAACCAGTGGTAACTTCATTTATCATATTGATCCTTACCGATTCAAAAAGTAGTCACTATAACAGAACTACCTTGCTATAATCCGCACGGGTTAAGGGAATGCATGCAAAGCTAATGTGTACGAAGCAGGCAAAATTTACGCACCTTACACAAGCAGGACAAGTCACCACACGCACCCCAAGGCGCCTCCACCAGCAACGACGCATACAAGCAGTACACACAACAAAATCTCGACGTTCGTTTCGCTCTGAAACCGAAGCATCATCAGGAGGATAGGCTCCAGGACAAAATCGCAATGCGATTTTGCCTGCTTCATACACATTAGCTTTGCATGCATTCACTTATCCCGTGCGGATTATAGCAAGGCAGTTCTGTTATAGTGCCTGTAATATGCAATTCCCCAAAATAACGCCTGCTTCTATAAATTGGTTCAAAAAGTGCTTAAAAAAGCTTATTTTATTAAAGATTATTTTGATTTGATTTGATACTACTGACATTAGATCGCAGCATTCGTGAATAAATAAATGATAAGATTTAATTTAAAATACTAGGCTAGCTTTTGTAATCACAAGAGAGCCCGTCTTTCTTTTACATAAAATCAAATAGTACATAACCTTAAGAGGATAACTTAACACCTATGTAGAGAAAAACGAAGGGATACAGCTAGTTTTATATATTAATTGATCTTCTATAGTGTTATGCATCTTAGCCTACTTATTTATTACTACTCAGATTAAATTTGTTGTTTTTTTTGTTGCTTCAATTTGCTGTGTTATATATACTTGTTAAGTAATTTTTGTAAATAAAAATATAAAGAATTAGAAAATGATAGGTGATGTATATAATCGACAAAGTAGGAACCGACATAAGCTTGCGGCTCCTGCTTTGCGCCTAGCAAAAGTACTAATAAGAATATTTTAAATTTGAATTTGAATATAGCTTAACTAAAACCATACACAAACTAAAAAGAATTGCCAAAAATATTTAAAAGACACGATATATAATTTTTTTTTGTATGTTGTAGAAAAGATCGTCAAACATCATAATTAGTAGAATTATTACAACATTATGAGGCAATTTTTCTCCCCGTAAAAAGTCTGCAACGTGACCAGATAAAATAAATGATCCATCCAGTCTCACAGAGTGCTTAGCTAGCGTTCATTGAAAAGGTTAATGTTGTACAGGGCAAAAAATGTGTAAAGTAAAATCGAAAATGATAAAAATAAATAAAAAAGAGTAAATATAATAACGGATTTGTATTTATTAAGCCATTATAGCCCAATTACGTATCTTATTCATATTTAAATCATGTAAAACTTAAGATAAAAACTGCATAGTAACGGCCTGTTACTATCCCACTGCTGAGCCTCCTGCGTTACTGTCTCCGTTTCTGGAGAGAAGGGTTGGAGCTAAGACCTACCACGCTGCTCCAATGCGGATTGGTAGGTTACACATATGCCCAGAATTTTCTAGAGATATGCAGATTCCCTCATGATGTATTCCTTAAACCGAAAGGTGTAAAGTAAAGTACCGAAAAGTGTATGACGAATTGCAATTATCAATTAGACATAAGTTTTTAGAAAAACTAATTGGTTTGAACCTGGGTTTGAACTTGTGATCCACTCGAGTGAGTAGCACTGTCTCACCGCTGGACTATTTAAAAATCTACCTATCCTTAGAAAATTTATAAGTAATAGGAAGCGAAAAATTTATATATATTTCAAAGCAAATTGTGGTTTCCGGCTGAGAAGAATACGCCAACCTTATTTCTTACAGGCAGCGTAAAAGGCGACTAAGGGAAGATGACGTCAAGCGTAACGTGTAATCATGTGTAACGGTTTCCCCCCCACCCTTGTATATATTTCTATACTTGTAGTATAGAAATATATACATCATGTTTAGAATAGCATTATGTCATAATAATTTAACATAGCATTATGTCATATGGAATCATGCTATGGGGTACAGCGGCTGATATTCACAGGGTGTATTTTCTAGTTATATCAAAATCAAAATCAAAATCCGTCCATTCAAAGTAGAGAGCTGTGATAGCCTAGCGCCTGCCGAGAGTGTAACGGTCTCCGCTACACTCTTGGCACAGTGTAGCGGAGACCGTTACTTGGCTCTTGGGTTATCAATTCGATGCCATTCTTTCCGGACTGCCTTCCTGGTACATTTATGAAGAGACTCATCAAAGGCAGCTTTCACTTGGTCCGTCGATCGCGTCAATGACTAAATGCAACTACGGACTAAATGTAGCTCCGAACAAGCGGTAGATTTTGACGATTCAAAAGCACTTGTTTACAAGTTTACTTGAATAAAGAACAATTTGAATTTGAATAAAAGTATGTTATAAACTAAGGAGTCAGAGACAAACATTCATTCATAAATTCATACATTCATATGCATATACATACAAACAGGCTAACTAATGTTACGCCTACAAAAAAAGAGAAGATTACATACGTTCACACACACAATATACACTTACATACATATATATGTAAGTGTGTGTCAAATGGATATAAAGTGTATAAAAAAGGTCAATAAAATATAAAATATATAAAAGAAAAACGGGTATGAAGCGTCCCACGTAGATACGCCTATTCTCGTAAACAACTATTAAAAAGCTAATGTCATTTTACTATTTCCGATCCCTAAATTCCGTAATATAGAATTTAGCGGTCAACTTTGAAACGTCCCCTGCAGCCTAATAGAGCATCAAACGACCCTTATCATTAATTCTATCCATCTCAGCCTTTTTGTGGCTTGCGAGAGCGCTTCCATAATGCTTTCGCCTATTACATTAATTTGGTAGCTTATTACCGTCTTGATTTGTGAAGGAGAACTTTTGTGGGTTTCCGTTACGCACATACCATTATGTTTTGACGAAAACTATTATTTTTTGTGATTACTAGATTTTGGCTATTGCGTCTTTTTCAACTTAAGCACTAAGATAAAAACTAGTCAAACTCTCCGGACCTTAAACTGCCTCTATTTTATAAATGAAAGCGTTCATAATACCTTTAATGCGGTGTGGTGTCCGGCACAATAGAATAGACCACTCTCCTTTCTTACCGAGTTGTCGTAAGAGGCGACTAAGGTATGTGCCGTATGGTATCCGGCTGCATAGAATAGACCACCATCATTTCTTACCGAGGTGTTGGTAAAGGCGACTAAGATAAGTTTAACGTCAGGCAGGTGTCCGGTCGTAAAATCCGCAGCCAAATCATGTGACAACATGTTTGTAACGTGTTGTGCCGACCCCACTTAAAGTGGGATAAAGGCAGGAGAATGTATGTATGTTTTCCTTCACCAAAAGCGTGTGATGAATTGCGAATATCAATTAGACACATATTAGAAAAACTCATTGGTGCCTGCCCGGGATTGAAACCATGAGGTTCTACGGTTCTCTAGAGAGTCGCACGGTCTCACCACTGGGCTTCACAGCTTATACTATTGTTATATATTCATTTATACATACTTTACAAATAAAAAGATGTTTAAACATTAATTCATACTATAACTACTGTTATAACTATACTCTCATACTATCATAACATACTCATACTATAACTATTGTTATAGTATCAATTAATGTTTAAAAATCTTTTTATTCGTATTCAGGAAAAAGTATACTTATACTGAAATCGTAGTACGGTATATATACCACACATGTGACGAACATTTTGGTACAAACAACACTTCCGACGTTTTCAAAGGTATTTTCTGCCCCACGGCGCAGTTCGCGTTTGTAAAAGGCTCGCCCAATTAGCGAAGTTCTTGCTGTCCTCACTAATGATACACTCATATTTCAGTGAGCACACCTTTTTTATGTTCCACATTATGTAGGTTAAAAAAACCTACTTTCCTCTTACGAGAACATCCGACATCCCGTATATTATTATATATTTTTTTTATCGTTATTTAATTTGCCTTATATGAATTGAATGTAATCATTTCAGTCACAGAAAGTCACTTAAATTAATAAATAAATATATGGAACACTTACACGCACTGTTGTCCATCCCCAAAGTAAGTAACATAATATAGTACGCGACAATAAATAATGCATATTTATTGAGATAAAGACAACTTTGACGATGTAAACATTGCTCTATCTCAGATATCAAATTGGTTTTCAGTAAATAATTTACTTTTAAATGCAAATAAAACCAAATGTCTGCAATTCGTGTTACCAAACGTAATTAGGTCAGACATAAAGTTAGAGATTAATAAGCAGATACTAAAGATAGAAAATACAACTCAATTTTTGGGGCTCACTTTGGATGATAAACTCCAATGGGGCACCCATATATCTGTCCTCGCAGGAAGACTTAGTTCCGCCGCTTACGCTGTTAGAAAAATTAGACATTTAATCGATGTTGAAACAGCGCGACTTGTTTATTTTGCTTATTTCCATAGCATTATGTCATATGGAATAATGCTGTGGGGTAAAGCGGCCGATATAGATAAGATTTTTGTTGCCCAAAAAAGAGCCATACGGGCTATCTATAATATGAAGCAACGTGAGTCCCTTCGCGAAAAGTTCCAAGAAATAGGCATACTGATTGTAGCATCACAATATATATAGTAATATTCTATTTGTACGGAAAAATATAAGTACATATAAAACAAAATTTGATGTATATCATAGACATACGAGAGGTCACAAACAGCTTACGATACCTGCGTCGCGACTCAGCAGAGTAAGCAACTCATTTGTTGTCTATAATAAAATTCCTCAATCCATTCTAGACCAGTGTACAGAAAGATTTCAATCAAGTGTAAAAATATGCTTATACGTAAAGCATATTACAAAATTGAAGATTATTTGGATGATAAGAAAGCCTGGATTTGAAAATCCTTTCAGCTTCATACAAGACAGCGGTTTAATAATGTATAATTGAAAATATTTAAAAGATTGACCGCTGAGTTTCTTGCTGGTTCTTCTCGGTAAGAACAACATTCCGAACCAGTTGTAGCTTCATTAATCATATTGATGCTTGACGATTCAAAAGTGCCTGAAATGGTTTATTTGAATAAAGATTATTTTGATTTGAAAGATTATTTTGATTTGATTTGCACACCTCGATGTGCATTATTTAGAGAGAGAAATCGGCTCGATTCTGCTTCATAGAGCATTGTCTCTGTCGCACAGACTGACGAAACCGTGCGGAACGTCACATACTAAGTCACAGTGACAGCGCTCTACGAAACCGAACTGGCCGGCAGTTTCTTCTAAGTTCTCGATGTGCATTATTTATTGCCGGGTACTATACTTGTGTTATGGGTGACGGACAACTGGTAAATTTACTACATTTATAATTTTAAAAACATACTTAAGTACAAATATACTCTCAGGCTCGAAGAATCAACAAATTGTTTGTAGAAAATGTTGGCCCTCGGCGGGAATCAAACCCGCGGCCGGCGGAGCTGAAGGCTGAAGGATCACTAACCACTGCACCAACGGGCCAGTCGTATAACTTAAAGTTTTAAAAAATATAAAAGTTTTCTTAAAAAGACATAAAATGTATTTCCCTTCATTTGATGACTATGGGAACCCATATCCTTATTTCTTTATCAATATTTTTTGTCAAAGTATATTACTTTCGAACAAAATTACAAATTATTTCGCATTTGATATTGACAGGGCACACATATATAATAAATATATCTTATTAAATTGTAAGAGACGACTTGATGCTGGTTCCTTGGGAACGGAGACGGGCCCTAGCGTGGGACGCAATATGCGTTTTAACGTTAGCCTATTCTCATATCAGAGAAACAACGTCAAGACCTGGAGCTAGGGTGGAAATGGCCGAATCCGGCAAGCGGCGAAAGTATGCATCTCTCATCGACGGTTATATATTTGTGCCGTTTGCAGTTGAGACCCTAGGGCCATATAATCAGAGTGCAAAAAAATATATCCGTTTTAACACCTCAGTTAATTGCCTTTTCAGGTGTCAAGAAGGCTCCTTTATCCACAAAGAATAAGCTTAGCGATTGAACGCAAAAACGCTGCTAGCATTCTTGGGGTCATTCCATTTGTGTTTGTCCTAGCGTGTTAGTAATTTTAGATAGACATAACTTGCACATTTTTGATGTAAATAAAAAAAAATTGCATTTAAGTTATGAATGCTATTTATTATAGAACATTATTTTGTAAGTAAACATCTATTATTTCAATTTACGGAGAGTAAAGTCCTTGCACGTAATATGATAAAAAAGAAGTATATGAAGCTTTCTGCTTTATAATACCCAATAACATAAAAGTTTTCTTTTAAGTATATAGGTACTTGTCTCCAGTTTTACGTGACAAGTTCTTAACGATGTCCGAGTGTAATAGAAAATCGTATGCAACATACAACAAAAAAGAGCCATACGTGGCATCTACAATTTAAGTCCGCGTGATTCCCTGCGAGAGAAGTTTAAGGAAATAGGTATTCTAACATTTGCTTCACAGTATATTTTAAATAACGTAATTTTTGTACATAAAAATATAAAGAATTATAAAACGATAGGTGATGTATATAATAGACAAAGTAGGAACCGACATAAGCTTACGACTCCTGCTTTGCGCCTAGCAAAAGTACGTAAATCGTTTGTGGATTTGGGTATAAGATTCTATAATAAAATTCCGAAATCAATTTTGGTCATGCCATTACAGCAGTTTAAAAACACTGTTAAAAAGAGGATGATACAGAAAGCCTACTATACTGTTGAAGATTACTTAGAGGATAAGGATGTGTGGATATAGGTGCACTTCTACCCTGTACAAGACCGTAATAAATAAATGTCACTAGTTCTAAGATTTATATTTTAAAAAGAGCAACCGCCGAGTTTTTTGCTGGTTCTTCTCGGTAGGAACAGCTTTCCGAACCAGCAGTAAAGTTGACGATTCAAAAGCACTTGTTTACAAGTTAACTTGAATAAAGAATATTTTGAATTTGAATTCGAATTTATGTGTTCTAGAAAGGAAAACAAATCTAATCAAACATTTATGAGATTTATTTTTTTATTTCAAAATGTAACTGAACGATTTCTGGAGAGAACGGTTTAATTAACAGCAGAGTGCGCTGGACTCAAATATGTTTTTAATTTTTTTAATTAAAACCGCAAGTGCAAACGTATTACTGAAATGATATTTTATTTTTAATATATTACAGTACAGGTTTACTAATATATGTAATAAGGTCGCATATCTTTAGTTATATTATAAACGCGAAAGTGCGTCTAGAAGTTTGTTTACTTATTTCTTTATTGTTCATATATATTGTTAGAAAAGACAAAAATAAAAATAGCATATATACAAAGGCGGACCTAAAAGGGATCTCTTCCAGTTAACCTTTAAGTTAAAAAGACAACAAGTGAAATACGGGTAATATAGAGAAAGAGGGTAATATGAAGAAAAAGAAAAATAACGAAAACCAAATGGAAAAGTAAAAAAATGATGCAATATAGTGAATATAAATATTTAATTTATAAATAAATTTTAGTAATTATATGTATATATTATTATATTAATAGTTGAATAAAGATGTTACTAATATATAATAAGTTGAGACAAGTCTTTTCTAGACTGTGACTTAAATGCCGATAGGGATTGCGGATTAAATAATGCGGAATGATATACCAAAAGGTATATCATTCCACACCTTCACACTTGGTAAGCTAAATGTCCGTGTTTGTTTGTCCGTATCGTAAATCCATATAAAATAATGAATTTTTTGAACGTTATGAACGTCCCGCCATAGCAACGAAACGACTTAGTATTTTAGTTGAATCGGCAAACGTTCTTTTCTATATAAATTACTACAGAATTAACTTGACTTTTGACACGTCGCGATTTATCGCAGATTATAACAAAATAGAGCTGTGATAGCCCAGCGGTGAGACCGTGTGTCTGTTTCGAGATGGTCACGGGTTCGAACGCCAGGCAGGCACCAATGAGTTTTCTATTAAAACTTCTGTGTCTAATTCATAATTGCAATTTATCACACGCTTTTCGGTGAAGGAAAACATCGTGAGCAAACCTGCATATCTATGGAGAAATCTGGGGATATGTGTTACCTACCAATCCGCATTGGAGCAACGTGGTAGGTCTTAGCTCCAACCCTTCTCTCCAGAAACGGAGAGAGGAGGCTCTATGCCGAGCAGTGGGATTGTAACGGGCCGTTACTTTACTTTTACTTTTATAACAAAATAATTTAATAATTAGATACTTTTGTATTATGGACTTTCGCAAGTAATGCCTAATGGAATAAATAACTACTATTTCAATTAAGATAAAGTGAGTTAACTGCATAATTCCAGTTTCGCTTAAAATGTTGAATATCGAAAAGTAAAAGGTATAGGTATCCATATTTAACTGCTGTAAAAATCTGCAATTAGCTTGGTTAGTAAGAATGTCTGGGCGTCTCGAGAGGCGCGGGAAATTTATAAAGTTAAGATGTCGATTAAAATTCGAAACTGCAAAGATGCTGAGATAAAAATTCTATTAAAAGTTACCGACCTCAACAAATTGAATTCTCTCTGTAGTGATAAAAAATCCTCGTTTTAATGGCAATGTAATGTAAAAGATTCAAAGTAAAATTTCTCTGCAGCATTTATAAAATTGTAACAGGCGTAATAGCAAGTAACTAAATAATTGTTTGTTATTTTAATATTTATTTCCTTATTTATCAATTTACCTTACTAATAATTAAATAAATGTATGTATAACGAATGGGTTTGCGAATTCAATTGCCGGGAAACAATGAGATATTTTGAATGGCTCAAATTACATGATAATACTATGAGAACGGCAATGAGCATCTCATTCGTTTTGTCTAATAATGACAACATCAACATCTAACATGACGACACCTAATAGTCGTATCAAGTACATGTTAACAACATCAACATGACTAAAATTGATTACGCAACATTGTCTATTTAGAGAAATGCCTTGCTCAATAGGATACCATTTTTAAACCTTGTATCTTTCCTAATAATATAAGCGACTAAGTACTAAATCATTCAAGTACTTTCAAAAGCGTCTCTTGTTTTAAATTAGTGATTTAATTGTAGAAAATATCTATACCTATATGTCTAGAAATAGTACTCAGGCGTTAATAATAAATACCAGGCCGTAAAGGAATTGATATTGGGTTTAGGTGACAAAGTGCCTAAGATATGTCATTTAGAAGTGCCCTCAAGTTAGATATTGATTTATTTGCTACATAAAATTGAGTGTATCGTGTAATATTTGGAGGGTGTCTTTTTGTATTTCGCTTAGAACGGAGTAGAACTCGACATCAGCGTCGAATCCATCAGGCTCGCGGATAGTATAGTCGTTACGATAAAGTCACAGGAATACTCTGCTACATCTCGCTTTGGTCCTTCGAGCCGGATTAAACCGTGAGATGTAGCGGATGGAATTATTCTATAGAAACTAAACACAACTCTCACACTACATCGCATCTGTGATATTAGTTTCTAATGAGACTATCGTCAACGATGCAGATGCGGTGCTCGCTCGCCGTCCAATGGGAGCAGAAAACGCTGACACAGCAGCATTTAACGTTTACATAGATCAATTAACAGTTCTTTACAGACAAAAAATAATGTGCATGTATTGTACATTGAACGAAACTTCATGAATTCTGGCCTCGTAGGAGGCCCCTTAGTACGACGTTTCCCGACGCTAAATATATATTTTTTTAATAAATATATAGGTCATATACACACACGGTCATCCGACCCTAAAGTAAGTAACTTAATACTTGTGTTATGGGGTGACGGACAACTGGAAGATATACTAAATATATAATTTTAAATACATACTTAAATACAATTATACTCCCAGGCTCGAAGAACCAACAAATTGTTCACAGACCCACGGAGCTGAAGGCAGGGTCACTACCCACTGCGCCAACGGGCCAGTCGTATAACTTAACGTTTTAAAACATAGACAACTTTTCTTAGAAAGACGTAAAATGTATCCTTCAAAATGATTTCATCATTTACCTTCTTTTGAAGACTATGGGAACCCATATCCTTATTTCTTTATCAATATTTTTTGTCAAAGTATATTACTTTCGAGATAAGCTTTTACGCTCTATACTCCGACTCTACAAAGCTAACTGGGCTAACAGTAATAATAATAATAATTATAATAATATTTATTAATCATCCGAATGTACATAGTGCATTGAAGCCCTAGCTCCTGAACTAGAAAAACTGTGTTTCAGGAGCTAGTACCTTCCCTTATCAACTATAACAGAACAATTTGGCATTTACTAAGATAAAAATGTATATATATAATAATCTAGAAAAGAAAGGAAAAACAATTGATACAAAATCATCATTAAAAAAAAACAAGCATACTAAAAAAGCAGATGAAATGTGTAAATGAGTGATACCTTGATTTTGAAATATTATTTAATTGTTAAAAACAGTTCCTCTATTTGACTATACGTCAAGGTACTCAGCCAATTTATTAAGACTTCCTTGATATTATGATTGGATAATTTTTTTACTTTAAATTGTTTATTTAATTTGTTGTATAGTCGGGGTGCGATAGTGTCATAATGCCTTTGCGCAAAGATGCTCTTTGTTTTCGGTAGTGGACAGCTATCCTGTCTTTTGCAGGTTTTTGGCAATTGTGGAAAATAAAATGTATGGTATCTACAGAAACAGTACCTATACAGTCAGTTCGAAAAAAAATAATGACTTCAGTAGAATATCGCGGCACGTAGCTCTTAAAATGAACATGAGCAAGACTGTAATAATATGTAAATCTCGTAGTCAACTCATCCTTATCATCATTGGGAACATAAATTGAAATATCAACACGCTTTCATATAATAAAACAGTACGATAAAAAGTTTCGTTTAGTTTTTCAGAGGTTGGGTTTTCCATATTATATACAGATTTACAACATTATCCAAATTGTCTGTCAACGACATAATCTTACCAACTCTTGGATTTTTATTGGCATCATTAAAAACTTTATGACGGACGGATAAGTTCTTAAGCCAACATTTATTCTTGTTAAATCTTTAGCCATTGTAGAGGATCATTTTTTATTACTTTTGTAGACTCGACTTTATAAAAGCTACTTTGAGACCATCTCTCTTCTTTGTGCTACAACGTTGTTTGGTTTATTTCAGGAATCGCATCATATTGACCTCTATTTTTTATCCAAAAAGAATACTTTAAATATATTATAGAATAAGGCGTTACTTTGCGGAGATCCATAATACAATAGTAATAATAAAATTATTTTGCTATAACCCGCGATACAGTAAATAGAAAATATATATAGTGTTAAATGTACAGTGGACTATCCGTATTTTCATACCCGATACGTGCAGGATTCGTAAAAACACATGCACAAACCTCCACCACTTCCACCACAATACACAAGCACTATACACGTTCACTATCACAAACTCAACAATCGTTTCACCCCGCAACCGAAGCATCATCAGGAAATAGACTCCACGACAAAATCGCAAAGCAAGCTATTTACTGTATCGCGGATTATAGCAAAATAATTTTATTATTACTTTTGCAAAAAGAATACGTTTATATCATTTAAAATTCTCTGCCTAGGCACACACTAATTTTCGAAATCAAAACATATATTACTTGACTTGATTACAATATTTTCAAAAGAAAACAAGATCAAATTCTTTTCAATGAATTATGCAAATAATAAGTTTGGGTACTTGGGTGAGCGAGCCTTTCCCGGTAATTTTTTTAAAGGTATAAAAAAAGATGCAACAAAAAAACCAATGGTAGGTCCAGTATTCCTGTGCCTTCGTCTACAGGCAGTAAGGTGGAACATCATGAGGTTTTAGCCGGCAAGAGTCCGGCATAACTGTAATACTTTCCCCCCGCGGATTGCAGTACCCATGAAGGGTTTCCTCATGGAAAAGTAAAGGTGATGTCTGGGACTCGATCTGGGTATAAACATTACAGATGACATCAAAATTAATCTTTGTATTCAATGCATATTTTAGTAGTTTTTCAATGTCTGGAAATAGGGAAAGAAGGATATTTAAAAAAAAACTATGTTTTCCTAATCGATTTATCACCCCGAAACCCCCTACATACTAAGTTTCATGAAAATCGTCGGAGCCGTTTCCGAAATGATATTTGCATTATCTCATTTAGCTAGATTAGCTCATTTGACGATACTAGATTAGAAACTAGATTAGCTCATTTAACGATATTAGATATCGTAAGATTCAATCCCTCTTTACAACTTCTCATAATAAATTATAATTGTTACCTAAAAAGTAAGTCAAGTTCTCTGTTCACACTTTATAATTTAACTAGTTGTACCTGCATCTTCACCCGCATGGATGGATAGATTGTTTTTGCAAGAATAACGTATTTAATTAGTCTAAATATGTAATTTTACAATTAAATTGTTAATTTTAGCAATAACTTCTCCATATTAATAATGGAAAAGACTACAATAAAGTTGTCAAGATATTTGAGAAGTATCCTTATTATGATTTACTTTATTGTAAAATGCATTTTCTTTTGAAAATATTTCGAAAATCCATCAGATTTTCAAGAAACATCAAACGTTGGTTTGTTGGATCTCTTTTTTAAGGATAATAGAACAAATTTTAAAAGACTGGAAGGTAAAACTTTTATCATAAAAGTAAAAAAAAGTTACAGCCTGTTACTATGCCCACTGCTGGGCTAAGGCCTCCTCTCTTCGCTATTGGAGAGAAGGATTGGAGCTAAGACCTACCACGCTGCTCCAATGCGGATTGGTAGGTTACACATATCCCTAGAATTCTCCAGATATATGCAGGTTTCCTCACGATGTTTTCCTTCACCGAAAAGCGTGTAATAAATTGCAATTATCAATTAGACACATAAGCTTTAATAGAAAAACTCATTGGTGCCTGCCCGGCGTTTGAACCTATGTCGTCTCTAGAGAGTCACACGGTCTCACCGCTAGGCTATTGCAGTTTCTTTAATCATAAACTTAACGAATAGCACGAGATATTTTGGTAGAAATCCCTCCTCCTCGCGTCTTTTCTCATTACTGAGGGTCGTGATCCCAACGATTAGAAAGCAGAATTTCGCGTAGGGCTTCCTTCCATCTGTTACTGGGTCTTGACCATGTGAAGTGCTGCAATTTGGAGCCAAGTGTGGCGCAGATCTGATCAGACCATCTAATTGGGCTGCGGCCTCTTGTTCGTTTCCCACCCACTTTGCAGGTGACCAAGAGTTGCTCCAAATTATGGGCGTCTTTTTGGGCAATGTGTCCAAAGAACTCCCTTCGCAGACATATAATGTATAGATTTGGTAGAAATCTCTTCGCATAATAAACCGTGGTCCTAAAAATTTTCAGAACAATTGAGTACATATTTAACCTAACTTACAATATTGAAATGAAAGCATGCACTCGGATGTAACTCAAATAGCGGTCTTTGAAACGATGTCGAAACTTTTGATAAGGGTTATTTCGAGATTCAGTTTGCGGGGCACTTTAGCAAATATTGTGTTCGCCGGGCTTTTAGGAAATAAAATATTTTCAGCCTCTCAGACCCAAAAATTTTAATGGTATTAAAGCAAACCTTGTTATCCTAACTCATTTTTGACAGAATACCAGTTTAACATAAATTTAAAGAAGTTGAACAAATACCTTTTACATTTGATGAAAGAACAATGGCGATTACATGAAATGTTTAGAATTTGCATTACCTAATACAGCTAAAAAAGCAAATGAGCTCTTAATAGACAATGTACCACTAAAAACAGAAAATACAACTGTATTTTTGGGAATGACGTTAGATACAAAACTCCAATGGAGCACACACATAACAGCTCTCGCAGGGAAACTCAGTTCAGCAGCCTATGCTATTCGAAAGATAAGACAGTTTACAGACGTCGAAACAGCAAAACTAGTTTATTTTGCTTACTTCCATAGCATTATGTCTTATGGAATAATGTTATGGGGTAAATGTGCTGATATTGAGAAAATTTTTGTATTGCAAAAAAGAGCCATACGTGGCATTTATAATTTGAATTCGCGTGAGTCCCTGCGAGAGAAGTTTAAGGAAACAGGTATTCTTACGTTAGCTTCACAGTATATTTTTAGCAATTTGATTTTTGTGCATAAAAATATACATAATTATAAAAAGATTGGCGATGTATATAATAGACAAAGTAGGAACCGACATAAGCTTGCGGCTCCTGCTTTGCGCCTTGTAAGAGTACGTAAGTCGTTTGTGGGTTTGGGTATAAGATTCTATAATAAAATTCCACAATCAATTTTAACTTTGCCATTACAGCAATTTAAAAATACTGTTAAAAAGAGGCTGATACAGAAAGCCTATTATACCGTGGAGGCTTACATTGATGATAAGAATGCATGGATATAGCTGCTCTTCGACCTTGTGCAGGATAGCTATGACAAAATGTAATTAGTATTAAGAATCTTCTTTTTTAAAAGAGCTCCACCGAGTTTCTTGCTGGCTCTTCTCGGTAGGACGGCTTTCCGAACCAGCAGTAAAGTTGACGATTCAAAAGCACTTGTTTACAAGTTTACTTGAATAAAGAATATTTTGAATTTGAATTTGAATTTGAATGCCCAACCAAACAAAATGTCTTGAGTGTTTTTACTCCAATTTCGACACGCATCAAATTTAAATTCAAAATATTATTTATTCAAGTGTTCTTTGAACTGTTTTTAGTACTTTTGAATCGTCAAATGTTTTTAAAGAAGGTACCACTGATACAGAAGTTTGCTCCTACCGAGAAGAACCAGCAAGAAACTCGGCTGATAATAATCTATTCAAATAAAAGTTTTTACAATTTGATCGATGTTACAAATTAATCGTTGCAGCTCGGTGCGTAGCTGACTGCAGTCAAGATATGTTACTATCCAAAGTAATAATAAAATTATTTTGCTATAATCCGCGTCGCGGATAGTATCGTGGATTATAGCAAAATAATTTTATTATGGATCTCCGCAAAGTAATGCCTAATTCTATAAATTATATATCACTCAAACAATCCTCAATTGTATAGTAAGATTTACGTAGCAGCATCGTTTTGAGATAATTTCTAAACTTGTGTAAAGGCAAGTCTAGATAATGTTGAAGAATTTTGTTATAATAACGTGTATCGAGACCGACAAATGATTTTCAGACGTTTTGGAGGCGCAATCTAGAATTAATTATGAAATTTTTAAAGTTTTTATATAAAGATGATGATTTTAAGTTTCTCAATATTCTAATGTTATATATAAAATTCTCGTGTCACAGTGCTAGTTACCATTCTCTTGACTTGGCTTGACCGATTTTTATGAAATTTTATATGCACAATCAGTAGGTCTGAGAATCGGTTTCTATCTAGTTTTCATACCCTAAGTGTTGTCTGTCCACAATTAACATTTTTATTTTATTCTATGTATTTTTTTACAATGTACACTAGAAATTCCATCATCATTCTCCTGCCCTTATCCCACTCTAACATGTTACAAACATGTTGTCAAATGATTTGGCTACGTATTTTACGACCGGCCGCCTGCCTGACGTCAACTTACCTTAGTCGCCTTTTACGATACCTCGGTAAGAAATGAAGGTGGTCTATTCTATGCAGCCGGATACCACACGGTGCATACCTTAGTCGCCTCTTACAATACCTCGGTAAGAAAGGAGGGTGGTCTATTCTATTCTGCCGGATACCACACGGCGTGTACACTAGAAATTCCCTAATAATTATTAAAAATAATTTATATGACAAAACAACGTTTTCCAAATCGGCTAGTTGTATAAAAATATAAAAAACGCATCTCGTATACAAGTTAAATCAATAAGGTAAATACTCGACATGTTTGGTGTCAGTACTGAAACGTGATCAGAGAATTACCAATCAAAGAAAATTCTTTATTTTCATTTAAACTTTTAATTTACTTTCAGTCTTTTACTATAATATTTTTGTATAACATAACACCTTTCCAATGAGTATTGAAATTAAATGTTTTGAAAATCACGTTTTACGATATAGAACAGATACTATAAATTAATTAATAAATGGGAAAATTAAACTAAATTATCATATTTAAAAAATAAATACTTAAATACGTGTATACCACCCTCCTTTACTACCGAGGTGTTGTATGAGGCGACTAAGGTAACTGCCGTGTGGTATCCGGCGTAGAATAGACCACCCTCATTTCTTACCGAGGTGTAAAAGGCGACTAAGGTAAGTTGATTTCAGGCAGCCGGCTGGTCGTAAAATACATGGCCAAATCACATCACAACATGGCTAAAACATGTTGTGCCCACCCCACTTAGAGTGGGATAAGGTCAGTATATACACCTAGACTCGAAGAACCCAACGTTGGCGGGAATTGAACCTACGAACCGCGTAGGTGAAAAGCCACTGCGCTATCGGGCTAGTCAACATCAGTATGATTAGAACTCAATGTGGAATGTATCATTCATATTTTTGTAAAGTTCAATCATTTGTATTGTAAGAAAAATCTCGTGGAAATATATCAGGAAATTAACAAGCTTCACTTTTTCGTATTCGGAAATATCGAAAATATTAACTTCCGAATAGATAATATCAGGAAAAATCGAGCAACGACTTAGTCTATCAAAGATAATAAATAAATAAATATATTTAGTCTGTACTAATACGGCTTGTACGGCAGTGTCTTGTACGGCTGAATAGAATAGACCACCCTCATTTCTTACCGAGGTGTCGTAAAATACGCCTAAGGTAAGTTGACGTCAGGCAGGCGGCGGGTCGTAAAATACGAGCCAAATCATGTGACAAAATTTTTGTAACATGTTGTGCCGAACCCACTTAGAGTGGGATAAGGGCAGGAGGATGATGATGTTTTATGGGTGACGGACAACTGATAAATATGTACATATATTTTTAAATTCATACCCAGGCTCGAAGAACCAATAATTTTTTTATAGGAAATATTGGCCTTCGGCGGTAATAGAACCCGCGACCCGCGGAGCTGAAGACAGGGTCACTACCCACTGGCGCCAACGGGCCAGTCAAGATGTCGGCGAAAAATACAAAATTAACAATTCTGTATGTCATTATTTAAAAGTTAACTTACAAGAAATTTGAATCAAATATTTAATTTGTTAATCTTTGTGTAAATAAACCACTTACCACTGAAAAAACTTATCACTAACTTATAAAAATTATACAACTTTTACTTACAATGTAATTGCAGTAAATCGATAATAAAGTTTATTTAACAAAATTTTAATCTTTTTAATTAATCAATATATATATTGAAAACAAACCGTCATAAAAACATTTATATTGCAATTGTGTAGAATTTAGAAAGATTTAGAATTAAGCAAAAGAAGAGATCAATTTTTTGATTTAATCAAAATAATCTTTATTCAATTAACCTATTGCAAGAACTTATGATTCTTCAAGAATCAGTTAGATTACCGAATCTACTACTGTTTCGGAATACTGTTTCCAACAACAAGGTGCTCAATCTTTTTAGATTTTCAATTTACGTTTTAAACCAGGTATTTTTATCTTTCATATAATCGGCAATAGTTTAATATGCTTCTCGTATAAGCATATATTTTTTACACTTTATTTAAATCTGTCACAATAAGTATCAATTTACTAGAAAACCCTATATTTGGCGTGTGAGCTTAACAGACAGGCGGACAGACAAACAAATTCCCCATTTATAACATTAAGATGGATAATTTAAATACTCAACTATCGCATAGACTTTATTTTTAATAAAAATCAATATTAAAAATTAGCCACGTCCACTCTGCAATTTTATTATATCTATAGATTTTCCAATTCAGTAAACCTTAATGGCTTAAACTCATAATTGCTTTTGCATGAAAGCTCTAACGAGGGTATAAGACGAGGCGCACGTTTTAAATAACAATATCGACCTGTTAATTCATTTATATCGTACATTAAAATCCTTACCAATATTAAAAATGACGTAGTGTGTATATTTGTCCTTTGAAATTGCTCAAGACGTAAAAAAGGCCTAAGAGTGAAAATAAATTCCGCCGTGTGGTATCCGGCTGAGTAGAATAGACCACCCTCATTTCTTACCGATGCGTCGCAAGAGGCGACTAAGGTAAGTTGACGTCAGGCAGGCGGCCGGTCGTAAAATACCTAGCCAAATCATGTGACAATGAGTTTGTAACTTGTTGTGCCGACCCCACTCAGAGTGGGATAAGGGCAGGAGGATGATGATGAATAGTGAAAATAAATTGTGGGCTAGTAGCTCTATACTATAATATTCAATAATAGTTATATGAAATCACTTCTGAATTCCCACGGATTCGAAAATTTAAATCAAAATACTGGTTTCATCCCATATTTTACGATACGACCTACAAACAGACATCAATCCAATTCCCGGAGGAACCCTTTTCATTCTCCCTCAGGTTTATAGCCTAACTGAAGCAGCGAGTACTGGGAATACATCCAACCTTTTGTTCCTTAAATAAAATGTTCTCAAAATATCTTTGTCTACATTCTTTGGTAAAATGTACGGAGACAATTTCACGATATAGAATTCACAAGTCGTCTAATCTATATATAAAACAAAGTCGGGTTTGTTACAACACTTATAACACGAGATTTACTGGACCAATTTTCATGACTTTTAATTCGTTGGATTTGTCTCCGCCCAGAATCTAAAAAACAATGAAAATAGACAAATAATAATTATGAAAATAAATAAATGTTCATTCGTTTAGTACCTGTCAAACATGCATTGTGTACACCATATTACAATAAAAAGACTACAGTGTACATATAGTGTTCAGTTCAGTTCTTGAATTTATGGCTTCCAGGAGTGTCTTATCTTATGACACTATTTACTTCGCCAATGTCACGTAGGATGGAAGAATCACGTTTATAAGCTTTTGATCGGTTAAAATTTGTATTGGCCGGTTTAATTCGACACAGTAGAAATAGACAGAATTTCAAGATAAACCTTCACCTAAAACAACACAGACAACACAACATATAACACTTATAATACTACATATATAAAGATACAATATCTTATTATTTATAATTTGATTTTGTTTTTTTTTAATAAATTGATATAAATATTTACAATATGGACTAAAAACAAGAGTTAGTAAAAATTCTACATATATGGGACGAGGGATATTATTAGGGATGACATCATACAATGGGAAAAGTAGTTTAGGACATGAGAGTAGGAGATGGGAAACAGTACCTTCATCTAAGCCACATTCACATATGTACATATAGTGTATCATCTGTGATGTACACTGTACTCTTTGTTGTCATCCTGTCGAATACTCTAAGTAGTGATTGACATTTATGCATGCATTCAGAAATTTATTTTGTGTAAACTTTTTAAAAAGGGTGAATACACCATTGTCTGTATTTTTTAAATCAATTAAAAAGGTTGAAAAGTGCATTAAACAGATACATAGAGGTTTCTCAAATATGTATGCCTGCGTACAGAAATAATGACAAATGATTAACATACACGCGAGCGTTCAGAAATGTATTTTGTGTCATTGTATTACGTTCATCAAAGCCTAAATTAGTTCAGCTAAAAGGTAACAATACAATTATTGACTGTTAGGCGGTACGAAGTTTGCAGGGTCAACTAGTATATTAGAAAACGTTGTAATATTTACATAACTTAACCTAGAAATTGCGACTCTTTCGAGGGGAACACGAGTTCAAACCCGGGCAGGCACCAATGAGTTTTTCTATTAAAAAACTTATGTGTCTAATTGATAATTGCAATTTATCACACGCTTTTCGGTGAAGGAAAACATCGTGAGGAAACCTGCATATCTCCAGAGAATTCTGGAGATATGTGTAACCTACCAATCCGCATTGGAGCAGCGTGGTAGGTCTTAGCTCCAATCCTTCTCTCCAATAACGGAGAGAGGAGGCCTTAGCCCAGCAGTGGGCATAGTACAGGCTGTTACTTTACTTATGTCAAGACGTCCTTTCTAACTTATTAAAGATCTAACTGCACATATATAAATTTTACTTCATGTTTGAAAAAACCTAAAACAATCAACGGTCCGACTATAAATAAGAGTGGGTGTTTAATTGCACAATATTTTATGATACCACATATAAACTAAGATGAATCCGGTTGTTGAGGGGTTGCTTTTATTTACTCTGGTTTATGGCAAATAAACTGTTTGACTTTAATTTAATCCCAGACGTTTGAATTGATTTCCTGCAAATTAACCGCTGTTGAAAGCTAAGGAAATACTGACAAAAATGAATATATATTCTTATTGTGGATAATATTGGAGAAATAACACAGTTTGCACCAAACGCCGGGACTCACGCAGCGACTTCGATCACCGTCGAATCGCTAGCGACTTTTATCTTTTGTATCCACGTTAAAACAATCGTTCGTTGTCCATTTGGTAGTAGTGGTGAATGGGCCTATACGAATTTTTGAATATTCTAGTGTGCCTCGTTATTTGTAACGTCTTTTAAAAGTCAACTTTGCTTTTAATCATCCACAATGCTGATAAATTTCTGTAAAGTTCAATCAATTCCACTACCAAATGACGTGAATAAATACGAAAGTCCGCCATTTTTTTTTCGGAAATTACACAGTAGCGGTGACAGTGACAGTAGGGACGCCGCAATTGTAGCGATATTAAGTCGCTGTTAATGTACACGTCCACGTGCCAATTTTTAGTCACCAGCGAGTCGCCGGCGATTAAAGTCACCATAACTCACTCACTATAACTACGCGACACAAACTGCGACAGAATCTGTTCGACACCCTTACAGTTATAATGACTTAGTCAATGTAAGATTTATTCATTTAAAGTAGCGCAACTTTTTAAATAAATATCTTATTCTATTGCTATAACAGTAGGGGATACAATTTATGGATAGTAAAAAGATAATCATGAAACCCTTATATACGTGTATTCTTTCTTCAATTTATTGGCAATAAAGTATAGAGTAAATTTTGTGTTTTTATCGTTATAACGCCGCTTTTGTATTTTTTTCTGCACCCGCTGAATATGATAACAATTGAATCAAAATTTCGATGAGACACGTACATGTTTATTCCAATAAAGGAAATCTCCACTCGAACATTATTAATAAAACTTTCCATAAAATAAAAAAACAGATAAGAAGTAGTACAGTAATGATTGTCATGTCAATGCTGAGCATTAGCCTTCTTTCTTCTTTTAAAAGAAAGCCTTGAATTTCCCTCATCTATCACGATCACGCTTCAATATTCGTAAGTATTTAAGGGTATAAGTTGAAGGAATTGTACCTCAGGAAATCTCCAGAGATATGTGAGATTATATAATGTAACCAGCTATGCCTATACTTGCTTCGCCGGCATGGAAATCAGTGTGTGACACAGGACAATTTTGATTTAATTTTTTTTAGATAAGGATTAAATACTTGACAGAAAAAACAGTCCAGAAAATGATATAATATTTTTATTTGAAATTTTGACTATAAAAGTAATTATTGTCAGCTAATTTTTGCAGATTTCTATACTTATCTCTGCTAGTTAATGCGGTGCACGCTACTAAAGCTCCCAGCAGGAAGTTTTATTAAATTGGGAGGTCACATCCTTTTACCCGAATTTTTTTCTAACTGAAAATAAACTGTTAGCTTTTTTACACCATCACTGGGCAAAACGGGCAAGCTCAAAAACATCATCAAGGATAATTAATGCGGAGAGTAGAAAACAATAATGCTACTAGCTTCTGGACGCGGTCTAGGGACGCCTTTGACGCTGTGTTACAAAATTGGGCAACTTTTCGACGCGATCAGGTATTGTGATCATGGAACCACGACCGACCGAAGTCACATATATTGGACCTTATTACGACCTATTACGGCAAAGCCGTTGTAAATGCTCTATTATATGTGCTTTATTTTGCGACTATGATTCGATTGTCAAACTCATACAACACTTTTAAGAACGTCTTTTTTTTAGAAGGTCAATCTTATTGGAATGCAGGTGGAAGGTTTTCGGTAAGTAAATATTATCCTTCTGGAATATAACGGAAATAATTTACAAATACCGTGTAATGGTATAACATAGGACTTTTTATTACTTCACGTGACATTTTGCCGGCAAACAATATTAAATTCCATCGCAAGTGCGCATAAAGTAGAAATATATGGCTGGTGGTATTTGAAGTCATGGAATTTTAACAGAACATTTTTGCCTCAACCGCTACATGTCTACTGAAGGACATAAAGACATTTTTGTGTACAAAAGTTTTATATGTGAAAGATCGACCCAATATGCATCACCAATAATTGAAGGGATGGTTATTCAGATGCTTACTTAGCTGTCTTACACCTATAATGGTTGTGAATTTTGTTGCCTCTTATTAATATTTATATTAAACTTATTATAAAAAATAACTACTTGTGGTAAAAGCCGTGTGGTATCCGGCTGAGTAGAATATACCACCCTCATTTCTTACTGCGACTTAAGTAATTAGACGTCAGGTAGGCGCCTATGGCGTATGTTCAAAATATTTTGTGCCGACCCCACTTAGAGTAGGATCCGTATCCTATTGATACGGATCCTACTCTAAGTAGATTTGATCATTGTCCTGCCCGTGCAGGACAATGATCAAATCAAATCAAATCAAATCACTTTATTATTTCAGCCTACTAAGGGCCATAACAACATTACTTTACAAAAATAGTGTGTTAGTATTAATACAAAAAAAAACTTAATCCTAATTGTTAGTAATAAACTATAATAATATCCTTACCTAGTATTAATCCTAAGACAAGATCAATTTGCCAGCATATGCATAGTTGTAGTAAAATTTACATAGGTTTTGTGGTTTAATGGCGGACGCACGGCTTTGACGCTAGTTCTAGCACTCGATTATCATGGCTCGATTTTGGCTATAGCTAAGCTGGCGCAACATAAGGCGACGCGTTACAAACTAAATCATTTGTAGGATGCATATTTTCTGAATGCGTGTTAAGTGCTAGAAGGTAGATTCTATTATTATATGACACCAAGTCTAGTATATAGTTCATAGCATCAATTTTAATATCATCTGGAACTTGTAGCAAGTAATATTCGTAATAAGCGAAACATCAACAATACGTGTCTGCGGTTTGGTTAGATACTTTTTTATATTTGATATAGAGCGAAGTTCAAATTAAATAACAGAGTTAATATGCTCTGCAAAATTGTATAGACCGATAACTATGTAGCAAGATAAAAAAATAAAAATGAATGATAGAATAATAATAATTAAATAAATAAATATATGGGACATTTACACACACGGTCGTCTGTCCCCAAAGTAAGTAACTTAATACTTGTGTTATGGGTAGACGGATAACTGGTAGATATACTACATATATAGGTTTAAATACATACTTAAATACAAATACACACCTAAGCTCGAAGAACCAACACTTTGTTTATAGAAAATGTTGTTTTTTCTTCTTTTGTTTTTTTCTTTGTGTCACTCTGTTTACAAAATGGAAAACATGAAATATCGCGTTATTTACGAGTATGAGTTCCACCGTGGCACCAGTGCTGCAGAAACGGCTCGAAGGATTAATGATGTGTATGGTGACGGTGTCGCAAAAGAAAACACAGTGCGTTTTTGGTTCCAACGTTTTCGTTCTGGAAATTTCGACCTGCAGAACAAGCCTCATGGACGGCCGGAGACCAAAGTTGATAATGAAGAATTGAAGGCTATTGTGGAAGCGGATCCATCGCAAACCACGTCCGAGTTAGCTGCAGGCTCCGGTGTTAGTGATAAAACTATTCTAATCCACTTTAAGCAAATTGGGAAGGTGAAAAAGCTTGAAAGGTGGGTACCTCATGAATTGAGTGAAGCAAACCGACAAACGCGCGTCGACTGCTGCGTTAGTTACTCAACCGGCACAATAATGAAGGAATTTTTAATCGAATCATTACCTGTGATGAAAAGTGGATCCTCTACGATAATCGGAAGCGCTCATCGCAATGGCTGAACCCTGGCGAACCAGCCAAATCCTGCCCTAAGCGAAAATTGACTAAAAAAAAGTTGCTTGTAAGTGTTTGGTGGACTAGTGCCGTTGTCGTTCACTACAGCTTTCTTAAATCTGGCCAGACGATTACGGCAGATATCTATTGTTAGCAACTGCAAACCATGATGGAAAAGCTAGCTGCTAAACAACCGAGGCTGGTCAATCGCTCTAGGCCACTGCTGCTTCAGGACAACGCTAGACCACACACTGCACAACAGACGGCTACAAAATCAGAGGAGCTTCAATTAGAATGTCTTAGACATCCACCGTACTCTCCGGACCTTGCTCCAACAGATTACCATTTTTTTCGCAATTTGGATAACTACTTGCAAGGAAAAAAATTCAACTCCGATGGGGCAGACCAAACCGCCTTCAAAGATTTTATTGATTCCCGCCCGAATGGTTTTTTTAGTAAAGGGATCAATGAACTACCTATGAGATAGCAAAAGTGCATACATAGCAATGGTACATACTTTGATTAATTAAATATATTTCATTAAAAAAAACATGACTTTATGTTCCTCCCATAGAAAACGCCAATTTCATATGTAAGGACCTAATATAAACGACCTTATACAAGGAACAAAATTTACATTAGAAAGTAATATCACAGTTGAGATATTTGATGACAAAGTTGTAGGATTACGTGAGATCGGAATCGTATATATCAAAACGCATGTATAGGAATGCTGCATGTTCAGGGGCGGGGTGATGAAAAATGAGTAAATGTTAATAAAATTAGTAAACATACATTCCGATTTTACAACATTAGTCTTTTATACGACGAATATTACTTATTTCAGCATAATCTATACTTATTATAAAATAAAGTCTCAAAAAGTTGTCTGTCTGTATGTAATCGATTTTATTAAAATCTACTGAACGGATTTTTGTACGGTTTTCACCAAAAGATAGTGCAATACTTCCGGATGGTTTAAGTGAATAGTACATATCGGTATTATGTAAGAGTGTTGAAGAGATCGCGCAGATATTAAAAAACTTTCTTGCTGGAAGCATTAGCCGCGTGAGCTTTAGAAGCAGAGATACGCTAAAGCAATGTACTAAACAATTGTCTCTTATGGTTACCTCACAATAACTACTTTAAAATTACTAAAATTGAAACCCTGGACAAAAATTGTGACACGCTGATTTCCATGCGGGCGAAGCCGCTGCTACAGTAACCTTTAAAGCTATATTTAGATAGATCCAACTAGGTCCACAAGGGGAACTTTATTTATTTATAAGCATTTTAATTTGGTCGTGTCTTTCTTAGATTTACTTTCCATAAGTATAATTTGTTCAATGAACCGAACTCGAATTAAGATGTATTAGAACATTTACACATACGCCTCGATCTTGAGAGATATTTTCAGAACAGTAATTAAGAAAGTTTGCCACGACAAATAAGTTCTGGCAACAAGTTTAAAGTGTGATAAAGTTTATCACATATTCGACATAATATTAAGTTCGAGACACTTTAAACTTTGAGAACGTATTGTGTGAATTTGGTGTATTTTGTACGTAATCGTTATTCAGGCATAAGAAAGAAACATTTGACGTTGTATTAGGCTATTTTATAGAACGTACGTGCTTATTTAAATATCTATAATAAAAATGCTAATATGTACCAGTAGCGACCTGTTATTTACCTGTCTAATGCGGGTTGCAGACCGAAAGCTAAGCTACTCTGAAGCTAAACTAAGCCAGTTTAGCTGAGCTAAGCTAAGATAAACTAAAAATATGTCCTGTGCACACCAAGAACTAAGCAGAAAGTCAATCAGTGTTGCGACGTTCAATACGACGGACGAAGGAAGTGCGGGGTAAGCTGGAGGGGCTTACCTTAGTTCGTGTAGCTGTGCATCGACATACACAACTAACTTAGCTTCGTATATTTTAGTAAGCTCACATACATTAGTTTGCGTAGTTTGCAGTCTGCACATAAGTATGAAAAGCTGCGTTAGCTATGTGAGCTAAACTAAACTAACTTAGCTTAGCTTTTGTCTGCAACCCGCATAAAGGCCTATTGTTGCCTGTGAAGAAAGGAGAGCCACGTTTCTCGAATAAGAAGTTTAAACTTAACCCAGGAATTATCTACGGCATCCAGGTGCAGGTTAATTTCACAACTTAGCATATTTAATATATATTTAGGGTTTATAGAATTAATTGTTACTTTGCGGGGATCTATTATACTATTTCTCTATTTATCTATTAACTAAAGTAATTATATTATTTTACTATAGTCCATGATAAAATCAATAAAGATCAAATGTTGCAGATTACAGCAAAATTATATAATTATTATTTTTGTATCAACTTTAAATCTCTAAGTAAAACATTTCTAAAAAGAACCGTATCAAAAATTCATATACTCGTACATGCAAATCTTCTGGTTACCTGTACAGGACTTTGAACACAATTTGTTTTTGTTTTCCAGCCATAGTCACGCACATCTTCGGAGTTAGCAAGGTTCGCCGTTGACGAATACGTCAAGGAGGACATCGTCATCGACTAAGGACAGAAGTTTTTATAGATATTTACCAGTGACTGTATAACCCTATGGGGAGGTAAGATTAGTTACAAAATTACTGCTTCACTTACTCTCTGGTAAGGTAAGGTAAACTTTCACTGCATCATCTATACTTATTAGAAAACAAAGTCCCAAAAAGCTGTCTGTCTGAATGTACTCGATTTTCTCATTACTACTGAACGCATTGTTGTACAGTTCTCACCAAAGGATAGTGCAATACTTCCGGATGGTTTAGGTAATGTACATGTCGGTATTATGTAAATTGTGTTGAAGAGATCGCGCAGTTGTCAGAAAACTTGCTTGCTGGGAGTTTTAGTCGTTTGCGCTGCGTAAACCAGCAGAAATACGCTAAAGAAGTCTCTATCTCTCACAGTTAACTCACAATAACTACTTTTTGTTCAAATTTCGAAAATTCGGGTAAAGTTTCGTAAATCACTGAATTCCACGCGGGCGAAACCGTTGTTGGCACAGCTAGTATAATAGAAATGTATATTCAAATTCAAATACATCTTTATTCAAATTGGCCCTTACAAGCACTTTTGATAGTAATTGTTCAAAAATCAAATATCACAATATAATCTAGTGCGTAACTTTTATTTTCTACTATTACGTGTATTCCAATTAGACTAAGTTCTGAAACAGTATTTTCAAAACAATGGATTGAAATTTATAACATTTTGGACTGTATTGCTCGGTTAAATTGTGTAAACTTTAACAACGAACTTGAAGTTTGTTAAGTTATTCCGTTGGCAATTCAACTTCTACGGTCATTTATACAATCTACAGGTTGTTTTGCTAATTAATTTTGCACCAAAATTTCTCCTCGACAACGCAATATTTTTAAGAATGTTTTTTCTACATATTTAATAAAAGTCTGTTTGCTTTTGATATCTAAAAGGTAGGTTTTGCATCAGAGAATGTCTTTAGACCTTTGTTATGAAATGGACAGTGCTCGCAGAATTATCAACATGATAGATATTATAAACATCTTAATAAGATGCTCGACAATCTCACATAGATATAGCAAAATATCACAATGGCCTTAAGTAGTAACATATGCGAATAGCAATTAAATATATAATACTATTAATTTTACAATTATTACATATATCATAATTAATCGAATTAAACCATTTTACATATTTTTACCCGACCCGGCGAACTTCGTACCGCCTACCAGTCAATTAATGGTGTGTTTCAATATGTACACTGTAGTCTTTGATGGTGTGTTACCTTTGAGCTGAACTAATTTAGGCTTTGATGAACGTAATACAATGACACAAAATACATTTCTGAACGCACACGTAAATGTTAATCATTTGTCATTATTTCGCACGCACAAATATTTGAGGAACTTCTATATATCTGCTTAATGCACTTTTCAACCTGTTTAATTGATTTCAAAAAATAATACAGACAAATAGTTTATTCACCCTTTTTAAAAAGTTTACACAAAATACATTTTTGAACGCATGCATAAATGTCAATCATAACTTACAGTATTTGACAGGATGACAACAAATGTTTGACAGGTACGAAACGAATGAACATTTATTTATTTGCATAATTATGTATTCGTCAATTTTTATGTTTTAAAATCTATTCTGCTATTCGGGTCGGAGACAAATCCAACGAATGAAAAACCATGAAAATTGGTCTGTCTAGCAGATCTCGAGTTATAAGTGTTGTAACAAACCCATCTTTGTTTTATATATATAGATATCATAATTAATCTAACTAAACTATTTTACATATTTTTTATATTTTATATTTTATTTTAATTACTATTTTTAAATATGTTTTTATAAACTCTTGTTTTTGTAAATATATTTATAGCCTTAAGTTGAGTATGACTAAAAAGAAATATTCTACTCAACTTGCGTTCTCCGCCCACTTGGTTAAAGTTGAGAATTCGGTATCCAAAGTTGTAGACGAGTATGTATTACAGTAAGTAAAAATAGTAGAAATAGGTTAGACGCCAGAAATAAATGGGCGGTAGGTAGCGTTAGATTAGTTAGCCGAATTTATCTCCGAAGAGGACGGCACTAAATCTTGATTTAGGGGTTGGTGGTTAAAAAGCTGGTGACTAACTAAGACAGACCTGCAGACCTACCATGAACTCTTATTGCGACTCAATTGAGGACGTAAACGACGACCGCGACCGCTTTCTTTTAGTACCATGAAGTGTGAGTTGCATTGGGGTCGTAATGTTTGAAAAGGATAACGTTATATGAACTATAGATAACTCTGTCTCTTTTACTCACTTGTTCTTAGGACGAATTCCGAACACTCATTCGGCAAAGACTTAAAGTGTGCGTCTTTAAGACGTCATGGTATGAAAAAGCAAAACAATTTCGTTTACGTCTTCAATTGAGTCGCAATAAGAGTTCGTGGTAGGCCTGCTGGACCGTACAAAATAGATCTTTATGAAAAACCAGATATAAAAATATTTGCGCATGTTTGACAGTCCCTCTGTTGAAGCCTGATCAAATACCGCATAAATGCTAAATCAAAAAAGATAATTATCAATGTTTTAGCTATTGCCGAACACCCTTTGAAGTCCATACAGCAATTATAATCTTGAAACGAGATTCGCGGCGGGAAATGAATTTTCCCGAATCCATTATAGACGGATTTTAACAAATCAATTTTAGGCTGTACACAATTTTCACTTTTATCTTTAATTATTTTTAAAAAATAACTAAATTAAGTGAAAATGAAACACAAAAAGTTTTAAAAGCAGAGAAGCTTTCGGCCATAAAAACTTCGAACGTATTGATTAAACTTCCCTTCCGTTCCAAGACGTCGATTTTGTCTATTTTTCTCGAAACGAGAGCGAATAAATCCTTTTGATACTTTTTTTTCTTTATTAGGTTCACCAACAGTTAATGTATCTTAAATTAACTAAAATTATTGCTAATTACTTAACTATATTAAGGTAAACACAACATGCAATGATTTTATTTTTTTACTGAAATGATATATACAATATGTGTATTCGATATTTTTATTCTATCATAAAAATGGTTGATCATTTTCTTAAAAGTAACAAAAGAATCACCAAAAATGTCTACTTTCCCATTATGCTCGTTTAATAGGTGACTTACTCGCGAAATAGTAGAATACAGTGCTTAGTAGCACAGTGCGACGAAATGGTATGGGTAGTAGTAAAATTTAGCTTCATGGATTATATGTTCGAGGAACACGAAAACTAAAACATTTTAAAAGTTGCGAATCAATCCCTTTTAAAACCGGACCGAATAGATTTACTGCACTCTTTGATGTGAATTAAAGTTGTGTCGACGCTGCACCCACGTGAATGCAAATCCGAATGTGAATATACAATGATAAATGTAGTCGAATGTTTGATACAAAACGAATTTCAGTAAGCGAAAATTCGCAGGTACATTTCGCAACGTCAGGGATGTTTATCGCTTTGGTAATGTATGAAGATGGATTATGCTGTAAGGGAGTAGGTAAGCGAGTATATTTCGGACATCAACAGTCTCGTACCGTGAATTGTACTTTTTTATCACTGTGTAACTATTAGTACTAAAATATTTTTTATTTAACTTTATACTCTATATATTATACTAATTGTATACTTTACTAGCTGTGCCAGCGGCTTCGCCCGCGTGGAAATCAGCGTGCCACACACTTTTTTCTAGAATTCAAATTTTGAACATAAAAGTAGTTATTGTGACAGGCACTATAACAAAACTACCTCGCTATAATCCGCACGGGTTAAGCGAATGCATGCAAAGCTAATGTGTATGAGGCAGGCAAAATTTACTAACCTTACACATCCAGGACAAGCCGCCACACGCACTCCAAGGTCCTCCACCAGCAACAAAGCACACAAGCAGCACACACAACCACCACCACAACAATCTCGACGATCGTTTCGCTCCGAAACCAAAGCATCATTAGGAGGATAGGCTCCACGACAAAATCGCAATGCATTGCGATTTTGTCGTGAAAGCGAGAGTGGTGGCTTCATACATATTGGCTTTGCATGCATTCGCTTAACCCGTGCGGATTATAGCGAGATAGTTTTGTTATAGTGCCTGTAATATGGAATTCTGCAAAGTAACGCCTTCTTCTATAAATCATTTAGTTATTGTGAGTTAACGATAAGAGATAGAGACATGCTATCGCGGACTTTTTTGTATTAGTTTTATATTAGGTGTACAACTTTGCTACCGCCGTTTTTTTTCTGGAATTTTAAGATAAATTTTCAAAAAGTGCTTAGAGATGCGTTATTCAAAGTATTTCCCATCGCTAGCTACAACTTTTGCCCATCTCTCAGGGAATTTTCGGATTCCATCTCAAAAGAAGGAGGTGTCTTTCAGCGCAATCCAAGATTTAATCCATTTTTCAACTTCTTCATATGAATGGAAATGCTGATCTGCTAAGCCATGTGCCATCGAACGAAACAGATGGTAGTCAGAAGGAGCGACGTCTGGGGAGTACGGCGGGTGGGGTAAAATCTCCCATTTGAGGGTTTTTAAATATGTTTTCACTACTTTAGCGACGTGTGGGCGAGCACTGTCATGCTGAAGAATGACTTTGTCGTGTCTTTCTTGGTATTGTGCCCGTTTTTCCTTCAATGCTCGGCTCAAACGCATTAATTGCGTTCGGTAGAGGTCTCCTGTAATAGTTTCGCCTGGCTTCAGCAACTCGAAGTACACTACACCGAGCTGGTCCCACAAGCATAAGTTTGGCGCTATGAATATTTGGTTTTGCCGTCGACGTAGAGGCATGTCCGGGCATTCCCCATGACTTTTTGTGCTTAGGATTATCGTAACGAATCCATTTTTCGTCGCCAGTTACGATTCGATGCAAAAATCCCTTTCGATTCTGCCTTTCAAGCAGTTGTTCACATGTGCATAAACGCCGTTCAATGTCTCTCGGTTTCAACTCATATGGAACCTAACTCCCTTGTTTTTGGATCACGCCTATGCTCATAAGGCGTTTCGAAATGGCTTGCTGAGTCACTCCCAGTGAATCTGCAAGGTCTTGTTGCGTTTGGCACGAATCTTGATCAAGCAGTGCTTCCAGTTCACTATCTTTGAAAATTTGTTGTCTTCCACCACCATGCTTGTCCTCGACATCAAAATCACCATTTTTAAAATGTTGGAACCACTCGCGACACGTTCTTTCACTAAGAGCAGCCTCACCGTAAGCATTTGACAGCATTCGATGAGCCTCAGCTGCAGTTTTTTTCAAATGAAAGCAGAAGATCAAAACTTCCCGCATATGACGAGAACTTGGTTCGAAAACAGACTTTTATACCGAAAAAATTTTCAAAATAGAAACAAATTATAATGATGCTGCGATGTTAATATGTTCACAAATGTACTAACTCACTTTATGACTATTTTGGTCTACGTGTTTTGACCAGTCCTCAACGATGCAGTCGTCTATCGAAAAACGGCGGCAGCAAAGTTCTACACCTAATAGATCTACACTTCTCTAGTACTTTAGCGTATCTCTGCTGGATTACGCAGCGCACGCGACTAAAGTTAAAAATTAAGTTTAAAAATAAACTCCCTTATTTATTTTCTCAGCCGTACATCCCACCACCGCCACAGCCGCCACCTCTAGCGTAGCAGATAGATGGAAATAATATTAGTATAGATATATTTGGATTATTTACCAACATTTCATCTACTGAAAGCAGATACTTTCAGTAGATGAAATAAGTAACTAAGTGTAGCTATATAGCTATATTTATTATAAAACAAAGTCCCGAAAAGCTGACTGTCTGTATGTAATCGATTTTATGAAAATCTACTGAACGGATTTTTGTACAGTTTTCACCAAAAGATAGTGCAATACTTCCGGATGGTTTAGGTATATAGTACATATCGGTTATATGTAAATTGTGTTGAAGAGATCGAGCAGTTGTTAAAAAACTTGCTTGCTGGGAGCTTTAGTCGCGTGTGCGGCGTAAACGAGCAGAGATACGCTAAAGTAATGTACTAGCGAATTGTAGACCTATAAAAATACTACAGAAAAGACTGCAATAGCATGTCTCTATCTCTTATGGTTAACTCACAATACCTAGTTTTATGTTTAAAATTTGAAAACTAGTTAATTTTAAAATTCTTTCTATGAAAGTCCTGTCCACTTGAAATAGACCCGAGAAAGCTTTCTGCGTTTCCGCTTTGAATCGCTAAAACCGATGCGAAAAACTATGTTTCGCATAATAAAAGCGTTGGCTTATCCCTTTTGTCCGCTGAAGCTAATTTAAATAAATAAAGTGTTAGATGGATTAGACTTTTTTAAATTATTAAAAAATCTCTGCGATCCTAAAATTAATGGCAAATAATACAAATATACAACTGAATGTGAGGATATTAGTAACCTATATCTTGATTTAACACTTTTTTATTCTCACACAAATGTACAATATATTTAAATCTTTTTTCATTAAAAAAATAACAAATTAACCATATGGAAAGTACACAAGCTCCTGGTGGTTAGGATTCCAGGCTAAAGAACCTTCTCGCAATACGTGCCGTCAACAGCAAGACCGCTTTCTGAATTCTACGCTTGACCCAGCAAACAAGAGAAAGCCTCTTAAGATGTTGCCTGAGCCTCTCAAGGCTCAACCGAAACAAAAACTGGAACAATTATTGTTGAGTCATAGCCGTGTGGTATCCAGCAGAACAGAATAGACCACCCTCCTTTCTTACCGAGGTGTCGTAAGAGGCTGCTAAGGTATGTGCCGTGTGGTATCCGGCTGCATAGAATACACCACCCTCATTTCTTACCGAGGTGTCGTAAAAGACAGTCGCCTTTTCGCATACTAAAAGAAACATCTGGCTGAGTAGAATAAACCACCCTCTCTTACCGAGGGGTCGTAAAATACGACTAAGGTAAGTTGACGTCAGGCAGGCGGCCGGTCGTAAAATACGCAGCCAAATCATGTGACAACATGTTTGTAACATGTTGTGCTGATCCCACTTAGAGTGGGATAAGGGCAGGAGAATGATGAATTATTGTCGAGTCAACATTCCATATATATTATCTATCTATACTAATTATAAAACAAAGTCGCCAAAAGCTGTCTGTTTGTATGTGATAGATTTTCTTCAAATCTAAAGAACGGATTTTTGTACGGTGTTGTAGTGCAATTCTTCTGGAAAGCTTTGGTTCATAGTACTTTACGGTTTTATATTATTTTGGTTTTATATTTCTAGATATACAAAAATACTATAAAAAATTCCGCGATAGCACGTCTCTATTTCTTATGATAAACTCACAATAACTATTTTTTAGTTCAAAAATATATTTTTAACTCTATAAAATAAAGGTAGTTACGAGGGAAAAAGGGAAGGGGTGGGGAGCACAGTTAGTATTATTAAATAATAAATAAATATATGGGTCACACGTTTATTCCGTCCCCAAAGTAAGTAACTTAATACTTTTGTTATGGGTGACGGACAACTGGTAGATATTACTAAATATTATAATTTTAAATACATACTTTAATACAAATATACACTCAGGCTCGAAGAAGCAACAAATTGTATATACAAAATGTTGGCGGGAATCGAACCCGCGACCCACGGACCTGAAGGCAGGATCACTACCCACTGCGCCAAAGGGCTAGTCAATATTATATACTCGGAAGCATTGATAGTAATGATGCAGCACAAATATAATGGAGCATACTTACTAAAGTTTCAAATTTCAAATGTTCCATACCGAAATACCGATTCAAGTTGTAAGTAGCGTCCATATGCTTACATTAACGGTTAAAAGTTTTCAAACTTAGACGCTTCTCTTGTTCTTATAAAACTACTATAAAAATAAAGTTTTTTAACACCTTTCAAGGAAAAGCCTTGAAAGGTAGCAATTATTATTCCAACCTCGTTTGGACGGTTATTGACGTCAAATTTTCGCCGCATTAAAATTTGTCAAAAAAAAAGTTCCTATTATGACTACAAATCTAAGCCGATAAGTAAGGATTTACGGTTGGACTTAATTCAATTGGGACGCTGCGTTTTGCGGAAATTTTGAATTTTTGAAAATCTATGTGATCAAATCTGACAATCAAGAAGGCCTAGGGTCAATGACATAACTCAGCTTGTCCCATTCTTAAAATGGCTATGGACAGATTACAAGATTCAAGGGTTGTTTCATAAACTAATATGGTATCCCGCACTGGAAGACGTACTACCACATATTTGGACTTGAAATTTTTAAATTGAATTAAATCTTGAATTTTTTTTGTATACGATAAATGATTTTGTTTTTACCTCCGTTGTATGTAAAGAAGAACTACAGATAGGTTCAGAATTTTTTTAATTTCTTTTACATATTCTGAATATTAAATAAAAAATTTACTCTATAAGCAAAATTTATATATTTTTGGTATAAAACTTATAAATCCAAAAGCGGGATACTAGTCAATGAAGGTACGAATATTCGGAATTTAAGACATTTTATGAATTTCGCCTACCGCACTGTCGACCGCTTTACATGGAATGAGACTGAATTTAATTCAGTATAAAACTGTTATAATAAGAGAGATTTTCTTTTGTATGTGCGAGCCCCGAAGCTTCGAGTACAATTTTAATAATTAATTAATTAATCATATATCATTAATTATGGTTTAGTGGTTTAGCCGTAAATATGTAACAGACAGACAAACAACTGGACTTTCGCATTTATATATAAAACTTTTTTATATTATCAATAATTTTAATGCTTTTTATAGTTTGACTGGCACGATGGCGCAGTACCCACTGCGCCATCGTAACCCTGCCTTCAGCTCCGCGGGTCAAGGTTTCGATTCCCGCCAAGGGCTAACATTTTCTATAAACAATCTGTTGGTACTTCGAGCCTGGGTGTGTATTTGTATTTAAGTATATATTTAAAGTTATATGTATACTATATTTACCAGTTGTCCGTCAGCCAAGTATTAAGTTACTTTCTTTGGGGATGGACGACCGTGTGTGTGTCCCATAAATTTATTTATTTGTGTTATCGTTTGGGAAGTTGCGTGAAATCTTTTCGTTCAAAATTCCTCAGTGCCTGATGACTAAAGTCTGCGAACAGTGCCTGTTGCCATTGACGACATAAGGCTCTGAAACTTAGTTGCTGACTATGGGCCTCATAGAAAAGTTCAGAGTTGCTCAGCAACAACAGCAAGGGAGATGGAACGAGCTATGCTCGGAGTATCTTTGCATGATTAAATCAGAAAAACCTAAGTGACGGCGATAGCTCAGCGGATCGAGAAGCTGAAGCAGCAATGGGCGGGGCACATAGTAAAACCGAAGATGAAGCAAGGGTAGACATTGGTGTCTGAAGCCGCTGAATCCAGGAGGAACAAGATCATGAAACGTAGAAGCCTTCTCCTTTGTCCAACAGTGGACGTTTATTGATTGACGAGAGAGAGAGAGAGATAAAGAGAGAAAGAGAGAGAGATTTTACTTCTCAAGATGAGCACGTCGCAACGCAAGCATCATTGATCATAACAAGATCACAGTAGAGCGTGAGTCTTTCATGTATAAAAGTTTTTTGCTTACGGATCACTTAACACGCTTATTTATAGTAACCTCTAACCTATACCCTCTCCAGCTGAGGCTCTAAAACTTTACGCTCAATAATTTTCCGTGTCTAATTAACTGACACTGTATCGTCGAGCTCAAATGAACATAACCCTGAGGTTGCGACGTCCTTTACGCCCGTCTAGGGTATATAAATAATAAATTCAACCCTCACTTATCTAAAATATTTAAACTTAGAATCTTCTTATTCTTAATGATAAAGGCAATTTGTCTATCCAACTTTACTTTACTATTAACGTTTTGTATTAAGAGTCTGATTACCTGATTATCGGATTACTGTTAATAATAGTCAGTTTTATCAACTCGGTTGACGTTAAATATTACTATGAGTTTTTAATGTATGATTGCTTATTTTCCTGAAAATGAAATTGGAATAAATAATGCCGCCAGCTATGAAAGAATCAATGTGGATCATCTTGTTATGATTTGATATGATGCTTTGATATCTATGTCGTGTGATGCGTAGTTGTTATAAATTTTGCCAAACAACAGAGATTCAGGCAAATTTACGTTTATGTAAAATGTCTTTCGTACCGATACCGCTACTAATGTATCACTTGGGTAAGTTGCGAAAAGGTCGATACCGCTGGTTTAAAATGAACAAAGCCTTGTCGGTTCATATATCGGGTGTTTCGCGATTTGATAGCTTCAATAACGGATTGGGATGGAGTTTGACCTCTTCCACCTTGTTTAGACTGGCAGCGTTTGATACATTAAAATAATAAGTCTAAAACAATGTGATATTGATTTAATAGGAAAGTCTCGTCTTTGATTCTCGGGTTTTTCGTAGATATTTTAACAAAATCTTGCATTACAAATTCTTTCCCAAAAACATTCAAAGTAATAGGTTTCAAGTTTCCCAAATCGTTTGTCATAAAAGCAAAATGGGATCGCATATAAAGCCACGCTGAGATTTTATTATAAATTGTTTTCATTCGATTTAGCAAATTTTCAATGAATATAAATTTGTGTTTGATATAAATTTGAATCGACATCGACGAAATTAAATCATCCAAGTTCTACAGCGTGTTTATATTTCTAGACAGCAAACAGTTTGACCTAAATTTGTATAATCTCTGGAAGCTGAAACTGTTAGTGCAATCAGAGTATGCCTTAAGATAAAAATAAAAAAAATACTTAGCAATGCACTTAGCACTTGGCCATAAAAAAGACGTCATGATTTACCGTCCTTGTTAATTTCTAACATTACTGTTTTTATTTTCGATTATTTCCTCCATATTTTTTTGTACAAGTAGAATAGTTTTTTTTTCAGTAAAAACTCTTTTTTTTCTATTTCTTTTATTATTGTTTTTTTCTTTTCGATATAGTGAGCACAATATTATTTACCTTATTTTATTATACATGCTGAGTTAGCCTTTAAGTGGGATATATAATATAAAACTTTATTTTATAAATGTATATTAGTATAAGTTAAACCAAATTGTTTATCACGTTGGCTTCCTAATAAATAAATAAATAAATAAATATCTGTTTAAAGTAACTATTACTATCCCACTGCTGGGCATAGGCCTCCTCTTTCCATTATTAGAGAGAAGGATTGGATCTAATTGTCACCACTCTTCCCAGAATTCCCATATTTCTTGAGAGATACGCTAGTTGCTATAAGCTTTGATAGCCCGGCGTTGAAACCGTGCGACTCTTTTGGGGGTCACGGGTTCAAACCTGGGCAGGCAGCAATGACTTTTTCCGTTAAAACTTATGTGTCTGATAATTGTGATTTATCACACGCTTTTTGATGGAGGAAAACCTGTATATCTTTAGAAAATTCTAGGGATATGTGTAACCTACTAATCCACATTGGAGCAGCATGGTAGGTCTTAGCTCCAATCCTTCTCTCATTGGAATAGTAACATGCCATTACTTTAGTTTACTTTTACTTTAGTTTACATACCATTACTTTACTAAGCAGGTTTCCTCATGATGTTTTCCTTCACCAAAAATCGTGTGATAATTTGCAATTCTCTAAATTTCTGATGGTGTGCTGTATGTATGCTCTAATGATCCAATATTAATAACCCAAATTAAATTGGAAGGTGTAACGAAAAAGATTTCAAAAGTGTAGACATTTTAAAATCTATTAACAGTTAGTTAAGTTAAGTTGAAATTGACTTCTAAATTGCTGATAATTGAAATTGATTTGAACATTGTAAATCCAAAATGGTTGTTAACCAAGATAAATTAATTTTCAGACTCACCGTCTCAAGCGAGATTCTTATACCGAGATTATCGTCTCAAGGTATTAAGAGACGTCATAAATTTAATTAAGTTGACAGTTATATGGCTAGGATTAGACCACAAATTTAGACATTTTACAGCGACAATTTTATAAATGGAAACTATAGTATCAAATTCTTTATTCAAGTGAATTTGTAAACAAAAGTTTTCGAATCATCAACTCTATTGCTGGTTAGGAAAACTGCTCTCACCGAGAAGGGTCAGCAAGAAACTCAAGGGTTGCTCTTTTCAAAATATAATTCTTATAACAAGTTACATTTAGTCATTACTATCTTGTGCAGGGTCGAAGAGTAGTTATACCTACGCATTGTTGTCATCTAATTAATCGTCAACAGTAGGCTTTCTGTATCAGCCTCCGTTTAACAGTATTTTTAAACTAATCCGAATGGACCACAAATGAATTAGGTAATATCGTATATAACATTCCTTCTTATTAATACATAATCCTATGATAGGACTCGTTAAAAACCTTCATGGTGGCAGTGCATTGCCACATAAAAATCCAACAAGTTAATTCCTAGAATGAGATTCAATTTATTCTCCAAATTTTTACCTCCTTTACCTTTTCGTCTGGTGGCAGAGCGCTTCGGCTTTGGCTAGTTGCATTTCTGTCTGCAAACTTAGTATTCAGGTACAATACTCTGCAGAAGTCTTAACGAACCTTTTGAGAATTTCCCCTGACCTAAACATTTTTGAAGCTCTAACACATAAGTCTGAAACATTGAATTTCAGTTCAAACAAAAAACAGTTTATCTAAGTCCTACAGTACTCGCGACTACTATTATAAAACAAAGTCCCGAAAAGCTGTCCGTCTGTAAGTGATCGATTTCCTCAAAATCTACTTAACGGATTTATGTAAGAATTTTACTAAAAGGTAGGTAGGTTCTTGAGTAAGGTTACTAAAACATTATTTGGAACGGGTAAACCGATTTTGATAGGACTTTTATTAAGTGATCGAAAACTACTTTTTAGCCAGTAGGGTCGGAATATACGCGGATAAAATTTTGTGATAGCCCGATTTCCACACGGGCAAAGCTACTGGCAGAAGTAGATATATCATATTTTTCTATACGTAAATATAATATATATATATATATATATGTATATATATATATATATACATCCCGCTTCACATCAGGCATCCTTTCATTTTGCATTATTGTAACGTCCATCACTTGTACTAGGTTTAGGCCAGTGCTTTCGGCGAATACTGGCTAATAAACGTCTATGAATATTGGTAAGCAACTTATTTTCATGGAAAAATTAACTGTTTTAATATACAAATATATGTATATCATCATGCAAATCGCTGTTGTTTAAGACTCCCCTTTAGACTCCTAATCGTCAGGCTTCCTGTGTATACTAATTAAATAACATTCAATTCTACGACTATTTTGCATCCAATAAAATGCGACGTTGCCAATTTGTGTATTGTGTACGTAAGTATGAGGTAACGAACATCGTTACACTAACATATAAAAAAAGCTGTTTCAGACTTGATTAGGCGAAGTTCAATGAATTTATTTTCGATTTTCCAAATGCTCTATGATAAAAAGCCCACTTTTGACTTCATAAAAGCAAAAGTAATAATAAAATTATTTTGCTATAATCCGCGATACAGTAAATAGAAAATATATATAGTGTTTAATGTATAGTGGACTATCAGTATTTTCATACCCGATACGTGCAGGATTCGTAAAAACACATGCACAAACCTCCACCACAATACACAAGCACTACACAGGTTCACTATCACAAACTCAACAATCGTTTCGCCCCGCAACCGAAGCATCATCAGGAGATAAACTCCACGCAAAAATCGCAAAGCGAAGCGTTATCCAAACAAGCGTTGTTAAATAGTACTTGGTTCATCCCCACCCTTTATTTTACCTCGGAACACGTACAACAAGCTTGAAATAGAGACATTTATCTGCTCGTTAATGGGGGTGCCATCGTTATGTTTAATGATTTCTAATTGTTCCAAAATATTTAATTTCAAGCTTTTTTCGCAGGTGTGCAGTATTTCGAAACAATGGTCATTAGGAACTTTATGACCGCTTTCTAACAAATGTTTAGCGAAATGTGAATTTTGTGGCTTATTATTCCTGAAAGCAACCTTATGTTCTTTAAAACGGGTTTCAAAATTACGACCGATATTAATACGAATATATTAAATGCGTAGTAGTTCAGACCAGCCTTTTTCTCATGAAAAACGACGAAAACCGGAAAAAATGCAAATAGCGTTATCATAGTAAACGACCTTCCAACATATATTTTATTTGCTTGACATATTTTTTATTTGCTGACCAATGGAACTAAAAGATGAGGCTTTCTCCATGTTAATGAAAACGGCGTCCAAATGCCCTAAAAAACTGGAATCAAAAATTCTTCAAACAAATCAGCTTCAGACCGGCCTAGTTCTCATAAAAAGATGTATGCTTCTCTTAGACATGGTAACATATGTAATCCAGTAAGGAAGATTGCTTCATGAACAGCGAAAAACGTTATAAATGCAAGTACCAGTATCATAGTACACAACCTTTCACCTTATAATTGACATCTCTTTTTTATTTGCGGACCGATTGAAATAAAACATACCCTATATGTTAAGTTAGACTTCTTACTATTAGGTCCTTACATATGAAATTGGCGTTTTCTATGGGAGGAACATACAGTCTTTTTTTTTAAATGAAATATATTTAATTAATCAAAGTATGTACCATTGCTATGTATGCACTTTTGCCATCTCATAGGTAGTTCATTAATCCCCTTACTAAAAAAACCATTCGGGCGGGAATCAATAAAATCTTTGAAGGCGGTTTGGACTGCCCCATCGGAGTTGAATTTTTTTCCTTGCAAGTAGTTATCCAAATTGCGAAAAAAATATTAATCTGTTGGAGCAAGGTCCGGAGAGTACGGTGGATGTCTAAGACATTCTAATTGAAGCTCCTCTGATTTGGTAGCCGTCTGTTGTGCAGTGTGTGGTCTAGCGTTGTCCTGAAGCAGCAGTGGCCTAGAGCGATTGACCAGCCTCGGTTGTTTAGCAGCTAGCTTTTCCATCATGGTTTGCAGTTGCTGACAATAGATATTTGCCGTAATCGTCTGGCCAGATTTAAGAAAGCTGTAGTGAACGACACCGGCACTAGTCCACCAAACACTTACAAGCAACTTTTTTTTAGTCAATTTACGCTTAGGGCAGGATTTGGCTGGTTCGCCAGGGTTCAGCCATTACGATGAGCGCTTCCGATTATCGTAGAGGATCCACTTTTCATCACAGGTAATGATTCGATTTAAAATTCCTTCATTATTGTGCCGGTTGAGTAACGTAACGCAGCAGTCGACGCGCGTTTGTCGGTTTGCTTCACTCAATTCATGAGGTACCCACCTTTCAAGCTTTTTCACCTTCCCAATTTGCTTCAAGTGGATTAGAATAGTTTTAACACTAACACCGGAGCCTGCAGCTAACTCGGACGTGGTTTGCGATGGATCCGCTTCCACAATAGCCTTCAATTCTTCATTATCAACTTTGGTCTCCGGCCGTCCACGAGGCTCGTTCTGCAGGTCGAAATTTCCAGAACGAAAACGTTGGAACCAAAAACGCACTGTGTTTTCTTTTGCGACACCGTCACCATACACATCATTAATCCTTCGAGCCGTTTCTGCAGCACTGGTGCCACGGTGGAACTCATACTCGTAAATAACGCGATATTTCATGTTTTCCATTTTGTAAACAGAGTAACACAAAGAAAAAACAAAAGAAGAAAAAACAAATGAATTAGGGGGTTTGAAACACAAATGCATGAGTAAATAGCTGTATGAATTTGAATTTGGAATTCCTAACCATAAAGGTAATATTTGAGATCAAAGTGGCCAGTATGACAAAACGCCAATTTCATATGTAAGGACCTAATATATGTATATTAGTGAAAACCGCGACCAAATCGGATCAGCGGTTTCTGAGATTAGCGGGCACAAACGTACAGATAAACAGACAAAATTTTAAAAAACTATTGTTTCATGTTTTGGAACGTGTTTAGGGACGACTACAGTTATTTTTTCTTGAAAATATTAAATGTACAGATTTGACATCTCAACGATTTTGTTATATGCATTGAGGGTTGAATGTCTATATATGGGCGATAGGATGCCTAATATTGTAGAATATGAATGTTTTTACTCATTCGACGTCTGTATAATACAATTTTTTAAATTAATTATATTTCCTTCAGTTTTGGGCCCAAAGACCCAGATAAAATTACATAACTAATGTATGTAATCAAGTATATAATAAAATAGCATCTCGATTGATGCCTACCAACTACCTATATATGGACGTCGATTGTTGTGCAATATGAAATATTTATGGCCATTCTACATCCGTATAATGCAGTTCTATTAGTAAATAATAATATTTTGAATTAGAAAAACAGTTATTGGCATTAAATTGGTTATCTCAATTTTATGCCAATAACTGATTATATAACTGAAATATGATTACTCAATTTTAACGTTACCTACGCTACATTTGTACAGAAGTGAAATGTTCATATATCATGCATGATTTATGCTTATCTGACATCCGTTTGTTATTTTTGTAATAAACGAATTAATTAAACTATGGATTATTTGTAAAATCAGTTTAGGTACGAAATTTAAATTACAATGAATTTGTACTCGTTACAGTAAGAACATATTACAACATATAAATCACTTATATTAAAAAAAAGTATTACTTAAATTTTAGCTTTTCAACAAGCATTTCTTGAAGGTACCCAAGTTGACCTCAATTTAGAAAAGCAACTAAAGAAAGCTCGTTTCATATCCAGATAGGTAAGAAGAACGAATTGAAACTCGTCATTAGATTAGAGAAATCAACATTTTTCATTACGACGTAGGTTTTTATAGTTGTATTTATTCGGCATTTCATAAATTTTTTTGGACGTCAAAAAACAAACTGAATGTACGGACGCGTGTATAAAGAATACTCGATGGGCGAACTGAAAAATAATTCGAAAATCAAAACATTGGTAAACAAAACATTTGTATTTAATTAAGGGCACGATTTGGCAACGTCGCTTCAGTAAGCGGACGTAACATACGGCATGCTATGAAAACATCGGCAAACAGCAGTGGCGCTACTGTTTTTAGCGATGACAAATTGCTGAACTACGAAAATATTCAGTACCTTCAGCATGGAACCCAAGTGACGCCCAAATTGTTTTTTTAATTTTTACATTTCTGTGCTCAGTATAGAAAAGTGTACGCGATCCTCGCAATCTCTCGTTCAACGTCCGTATATCGGACGCCGTAAGCAGGTGGACGTCACATTATATGCAAAAAGGCCCATGTTGGGTGCAGAATAGGTTATAGGATGTATATATATATATATATATATAGTCCTTTTCTGCTACTTGTTTGATCATGCGAATTTCCTAAGTACTTGTTTGAACCCCTTAAATTAGCTGTTTTAATGGCTCCTGAGTTGTATTCACAATGACAAAAAGTATATATTTGATTGGCATATCGTGTCACTGACTCATATTTTGTGATGTACTAGTAGACTCTATATTATTCTGATAATATTTTTTATGTATTTTGTGGCTCCTGCTAACGGTTTTTGCTAAAGTCTTCGTTAAGCATTAGTTGATCTTAAAATCTAATACATTCTAGACACTTTTTGATCCATGTTTAATATATAGGAGTGAAATGCCTCACCTATCAACGTCGGCCCCAGAGGTCATTGCTACTATATAATTCTGTATCAATAGGCATAAGTTGATCTAATATAAATTTTTATTTTTAACATCGTCCGGAGCATTCTGACATATATTTGAAATTCGAAACTAATTATTAGTAAGAAATATTTCTGGACCTCTTTTTTTTTGCATGAAATGAAACAAAATATGGTTTCAAACGGCATTAAATTTTAAAATAATACTGTATTACATACGTAGTTATAGTTTGAATAATGAGAGACAACAAAATTATTTTTATTAATAATACTTAATAATTCATAATAATATAGACTGTCAAAATAAGTTATAAGTCACAATCATCATCAACATCTTCTGAGCCATTTTAAAGCCTACATGTTTAGTTACTCTACTGAGGTCGTCTTGCATTATGTTAAGGTCCTTCAAGGTTAGGTCCTTCAGAGACTCTGCCATAACGACTATATCGTCGGCAAATCTAAGGTGAGTGATATACTCGCCGCTGATGTTGATGCCATATCCGTTCCAATCCAAAGCTTAAAGACATCAAATGCAACGGTAAACAGTTTTGGGAAGATGACATCTCTCTGTCTCATATCTCGCCGTTTTGGATACGGATAGACATTGTGGCGTTTTCGTACAAACACTTCAGCACTTGGTCGCACCGATAGTCGATTCGGCATCTCTGGAGCCATCTTAATACAGCCCATGTGCCCAAAGTGGCTGGATATACTACTCGGTCTTCTGTATAACCTGCCACAGCGTGAATATGTGGCACTATAGTACTTTAGCCTTTTCGGAATCCGGCTTGTTCGGGAGGCTGGAAGTCGTCGCACCTACCCGCGAGATGATTCGTTTTGACTATCGAGAACAACTTATAAACATGATTCAGCAGCAAGATGGATCTGTAATTCTTCAATAAGACGTCAGGAGAGAACCACCACGTTCCTGTATCATGCTTTTGGCATAATACCTTCATAAATAATGGAATTAAATCGCTGCAGGACAGGTAGTTCGGTTGTCATTTCGTCATCATCTGGAGCCTTGTTGTTCTTAAGTTGTTTGAGAGTAATACTAATCTCGTAAGGCTGACGTCCGGGATATCTTTCTTCGGTATTGTGTCAAGTCAAATTGGTTCTTGGATTTTTTGCCAAATTGACAACAGTATGAAATGTATAACTGCCCATAGAACCTCTCAACCTCTCTTAAAATCTCAGGTCGAGACGAAATGATAGCAATATCGGTATTTAATCACGTCAACTGCCTTTGCCTAATAGACAGATGTCTTGCGAAAACTTTTGACCCCTGTTACGCTCTATAGTACCTCGAATGTATTCGGTGTTGAACTGTCGCTGGTCGCACTTTTACGCCTTAGAAATCTGTCTATGGATCAAATGGTAGCTCAGCACGTCTACTGAACACTGTAATCTCATTTCATTAATCTCATTCATGGGCTTGAGAGTCTACGTCAAGAATTTATTGGTTCTTTTACGGCTTTTCTTATAAAGTTTTGATTGTATGAACAGTTTCCACCAGCCTGTTATTTAAATCGTCCACAGTCATAGCGCAGTCAGTTTGACAATCAAAATGGTTCATTAGATTGAGTTGGAACTTCATGGGGTTTTAGATATGAGCTCAAATGGGTCGGAGCGTAGACTTCACCAGTCTGGATCTTTCCAGCTGTACGCATATATTCAATGTGCCTCTAACTATACGGTGATGAAGAAGGGGAGCTTCTTTACGGTATTGATCGCAGATACATCATTAAATATATAACGCCTGGTCGACATGATGGATTCGATCTCGTTTATCGTGGAACCATTGGGACTAATCCAAGTCCATTTTCGATGCAGTTGTTTCTTGAAAAAAGAATTCATCATGTAGAGGTCCTCTCTCTCTCTCCAAAAAAACGGCCAACATATGGCCCATGTGGTTCCGTAGCCCGTATCCAAATTGCCCTACTCTCACCTCTGTGCCGCTTCACTTGCCAAGCTTTGCGTTTAATTTTATTTACTAAATTTACCCAGTGTAGAAGGTTTTTGAGGCATGCATTAAATCATAATCATGATGCATAATCATCGTCTTGATGTGCTGATGTCGGTGCGTAAACCGTTTGGTTATTCTGAGTATAAGGAACGCGACTTCAGATTATCCTATCACCACCGCAACTTGTTTACCTTTTTTTCCAGCTCAAGTATCTTTTCCATTTTCTATTCCCTCAAAATTTGTGTGTCTTACGTTGCAAAGTTTGGTTTTCGTGGTTGGCAGCGGATTTTTTGCCGGAAATTCATGAAACCCCCTGCTACGCCGTTATTTAGTCCACTGCCATAGCTGAGAACTAGGGGCTGTGGTTTATATTGTGATAACATCATGTGAAGGGTTTGAGAGTAATCACCACGCTCGGCATGCGGCTTGGCGATTGTATTGCTGACATTGTCGCACCGACAATGCTGCTGTTCGCTGTCGATCTGGTATTTGGGTAAGCTGGCCCGAAATGGTTAATCATATAATCGTATGGTTAATCAGTCGCCAGATCCTCGTTGGTTCATCTGCAGGGTGCACCACGAGCAGGTGACACTTGAAGAGACTGAATGGGACGAGCCTCCCTCTTACACCCTCGCCTGGAGCCCCTTAAAACTAGTGACTTAAAAATTAAAACTAGAAGTAGGCGCTACTTTGCGGAATACCATAATACAAAAGTAATAATATAAATTATTTTGGTATTATAACAAAATAATTTCTATGATTACTTTTTTACATGTACTTATTATAAGATTTTCTTTTAGGCAGAAAGGAGAGATTTTTAGGGATATTTTTTAATATTAATTCAGCCTCTTCAAGGTCACCTATTCCCAAATGCTGTAATTTCAATTAGAACCATCAGATCCTTCAACTACATTTCTTTAAAATCTGCATGCTTAAGAATGTACTGCAAATTCAACCTTGAAAGAGTCTTGAATGCCGGGGTCAAAGTACGGAGTACGTTCGGTGACGATCTGCTCTGTGATTGGCGCGTTTGAATCGGATCAAATAACTACGGAGTGGATTTGTATAATTATTGAGTAATTACAGAGAAACAGTATTCATCATTTGTTGATCCGAAGCGGAGCCAACAAATGTGATGTTAAATTGTATTGGATCAACAAATCAGGCCTGGATCAACAAATCCGAACGGATCAACTTAGAACTGATTATACGTACCGCTTGATCAAACAACTCCTAGAAGGGATAACTATATATATATATATGTATGTATATATATATATATATATATATATATATATATATATATATAATATATATATAAACTAGCAATGCCCCGCGGTTTCACCCGCGTTTATCAACTTTTACAATGTAGAAAAGTAGTTATATTGGCATAACTATAATAGTTAGACATATGGTATCGCGGCCTTTTTTGTGGATATTGATATGTTCTATATATATATCTAATATTGTAGAACATTTTTTTATTCTATCATCAGTAGTTATCATCGCACGTGATGAAAGATTTTTACGACTAAATTTTTCACACCTTATTACAATTTTATTAGGGATTCCAATTTTTTTTTAAATGTAATGTAGCCTATGTTGTTCAGTGAAGAAGCAGCTGTCCAATGGTGAAAGATTTTTTGAAATCGGGCCAGTAGTTTTTGCGTGAAAACATTACAAACATACACACATACACACAAATCTTTCCTCGTTATAATATTAGTATAGATAAAAGTTCGAAACAAAAATGATTTCGACCATTATTTTTATGATTAATGAGCGAAACCTTTATATCGTTGACAGGTACGCGATGAATGTGATAGCTGATGGTAAATGATTTTGTAGTCCATAGTAGTTGTACCATGATACGCTAAATTTGTTTTCATTCACGATTTAATGGTTTGGTTTAAACGCTATACAATTCTTTGATAGAATCTTTTAATTGATAGACCTGACTGTAATTATACCTGGAGTCTACATTATTTCTTGACTGGAACGTCCATGGTGTATTATTGAGTGCAGCAAGCTTACTAATTATAGTTTATGTCATTATATTGTTAAGAATATGATGATCATCATCATTCTCCTGCCCTTATCCCATTCTAAGTGGGGTCGGCACAACATGTTTAAAGCATGTTGTAAAATGAATTGGCTAGGTATTTTACGACCGGCCGCCTGCTTGACTTCAACTTCCCTTAGTCGCCTTTAACGACACCTCGGTAAAAAATGAGGGTGGTCTATTCTACTCTGCCGGATACCACACGGCGGATTATTAAGAATATGATGAATCTTATAAAACAAAGTCCCTTAAAACTGTCAATTTGTATGTAATCAATTTTCTCAAAATCTATTGAACGGATTTTTGTACGGTTTTTAATAGAAGATAGTGCAATTCTAGGAGTAAGGGTTATTTAAGTACATATTCCGAAACAGCTTAATTGATTTTGATGGGCTTTCACTGTACTATAAAAGAGGTTGTGGAGCAAGATGTAGGCTACTTTTTTTCTAGAATTCCCACAGGTCCGAATTTAAGGGTAAACATTTTTGAGACACTTATTTCATCGCGGTCGCACAGCTAGTACACAAGCTAGCTAGTACAATATAGTCATAAAAGTGACATAAATAGATATTTTATAATCCTAACTCAAGTGGCAAGTTTGATATCATAACCGCCTCAGGTTAAAGATGTTTACCGCCGAGGTGAAGGCTATAAACGGATTTATGACGCGACAACTTGCCTTTAAAGCGATACTGCTTGTAAAATATTTATCTCAAGTTTTTTGAACTGAAATAAACATATAATACATAGTTAGTCCATTTCCTGCCGCTATAACGTCGTGTAAAGAGCTCATGAATAAGTGACCCGGATGGGCTCGAAAATAGTCGGGCTAACCCAATAAAATAAGGTATATGAAAAATAGATAGTAGCTGATTCTCAGACCTACTATAATATATATTTAATTTTATATACATATAAAATTATAGAAAAATCGGTCGAGCCGTTTCAGATGAGTATGGTAATTTGGTGGTGGTGGAATTTTATATATAAGATATTGTATGAATATTTAATCCAACAGGCTAATACCGGTACTTACTTCGGTTTAAGTTTATAAAAGCAATAATGACATATGTGTTTCTTTTATGCCCAAAAGAAAAAAGGTTTTTATATAAGTATGTTATTTTGGTACACAAGTTTAAATTTGATCAAATTTTGTTCAATCATTATGAATCTAATACCAATCTTGGTTAGAAAACGTTGGTCAAAGCTCGTCTCTACAAAGAAGTGGAGGCTAGAAAGCACTAGGTAATAGGTAAAAACCTTAAAAGTGAAGTAACGTCACGTCACGTCAACGCCACACATCCTTACTTCCTTACTTTCCTTACTTAATATTATAAATGCGAAAGTCTGTCTGTCTGTCTGTCTGTCTGTCTGTCTGTCTGTCCGTCCGTCCGTCCGTCCTTTTTTTTCCATCATCCATTTTTTTTTTCTTTTCATTTTCTTTCTGCTACTCATAGGTTGGCTGGTAGATATCCCTTTTAGGGATAAGTCCGCCTTTTGTTTATACAATAAAGAAATAAATAAATGTCATGTTATTCCTGTTAAATTAACAGGTTTTTTTAGAACCTCTATCATAGCCTATAAGTTACCCTGATGTATAAGCATTGTGCCAAATGTCATCGATGTTGGTTAAAGAGAAGTATTTTATTTAAAAAATAAAGATTATATATACTATAAAGTTATAAACGAATATTTAGAATTTTCGTTCAAATTTTTATATCATGTTTTTAATTTAATAAGAAGGCCTAATGGACAAACAACACATTAACAGTTAAACTGAAAGATGCTGCTGTCCACTAAGAGAGGTTTTACAAATTTTTTTGGTTTTGTTCGAATTTTTCGAGTGCAAATTAATATCTTTGTTAAATAACTGTAATGTCATGAAGGAAATAAAATTTAATATCGACTTTAGAGTAGCGTAATAAATGCAATAGGAATTGCTATTTAACCCCCCCGGATCGATCTGATTTTTGTGATAGAGATATTTGCAGGGTTGGATAGCGATAGAAGCTACTGAGTATTACCGGACTACGGTCCACGCGGACGAAGTCGCGGGTAAAAGCTAGTCATATATAAATACTACTGACAATAATTTAAATATAGTATATAATTAAAACTATTTTAACATTGAAATAGCGTTACAGCTAGCTAATCTATATAAAGTGTCCCCACAAAGTGACTGCGCCCTTCGTACGAGTTTGCATAGTTTTCTAATATCATAAAATGGTTTCGAGTTTCTTCATACAGTTAATAGCACTTGCGGAAACTACGGAACATAAAAGTAAGTATAAAGACATTTGAAAAGTTTTATGTTATTGGAAAAGTATGTAACTATTTCCATAGCCCCATCTAAAATTGCAAAGGAATGTACTGAACTACTTTCGCTTACCTTTTAGCTCATGTACATAGATTATATTGTTTTTTAAGAAATTTAGTTTTACAATCTTTCGTTTAATTACTCTGTGTGGTCATTTGAAATCTGCAGTGCGATTTGCAATGCGGCATTCCCTAGCTACATACCTACTTATAGTACCCGGCAATACATAATGCACATCGCGGCTTAGAGAGAGAAAATCGGATAGATTCTGCTTCATAGAGCATTTTATCTGTCGCACAGACTGACGAACCCGTGAGTGACAGTGACAGCGCTCTACGAATACCCAACTGGCCGGTTGTTTCGTTCTAAACATCGATGTGCATTATTTATTACCAGGCACTATACATATAATATCATAATTTTAACTTAATCAGAATAACATTAATGCAATTTAGTGCAATTGAATCTTACATACCGATCATATAGGATAAGAAAATTGTCGTTTTTAAATAAAACATATTTCAAAATTGAGGTTATTTTAAACCCAACTTTACCGTGTCTTTCAGTTGTCTTAACTTAATTTTAAAGTTGTTATCACCTCTTATTAATATACTACTTATTTTTAATTGTTCAATGTACAGTGTTAACGTTAAGTGTGTATTTTGTTGTTGACCTACATATACAATAATAGTAAAATAGAAGCGAACGAAATCGCGGGTTCAAGTAGTATTAAAATAAAAGTAAAGTAAAGGCCTTTTATTATCCCACTGTTGGCCATAGGCCTCCTACCCCCTTTTTCGGAAAGCAAGGTTGGAGCTAAGAACCACCACGCTCCAATGCGGATTGATAGGTTACCCATATCCCCGGAAATCTCTAGAAATATACAAGTTTTCCGGCTGAGTAGAACAGACCACCTTCACTTCTTACCGAGTCTTTTTCGACTTAAGTACTAAGATAAAAACTCGTCAAACTCTCCGGACCTTAAACTGCCTCTATTTTATAAATGAAAGCGGTCATAATGCGGAAACCTTTAATGCGGTGTGGTGTCCGGCTGCATAGAATAGACCACCCTCATTTCTTACCGAGGTGTCATAAAAGGCGACTAAGGTAAGTTGACGTGAGGCAGGCGGCCGGTCGTAAAATAACTAGCCAAATCATTTGACAACATGTTTACATGTTGTGCCGACCCCACTTAGAGTGATATAAGGGCAAGAGGATGATGATGAACAGCGTGTGATAAATTGCAATAAAAAAATGTTTCAATAGAAAAACTTATTGGTACCAAGGATTTGAAGGCGTGACGACCTCGATAGAGTCGCACGATCTTACCGCTGGGCTATTACAGCGTTCATTTTAAAATGAATGTATTCTAAAAACGCAATTCTTTTCTCTTCTCATTTTCGTGATTAAAATAATTGTGTACATATTTCTGCCACTGTGTCTAATATAAAGCTGATCGTCATAACCTGTGTTATGCTAAATAGGGAGCGACGGAGAGCGAATAAGTTATCTCTATATAGACCGTGTTGCAACCTCGACGATGCTTCTGCACTCGCCCGTCCCGCCCGGTGACGCTGTAAAAGCCGTTAGGGCTTAAAGCATACAGTCAGTTTGAAAAAAAAATATATAGACCCTCATAATATTGATATTGCTGATTTTAATAATTAATATTTCAAAAATTTTATATTAGTATCCGGCTCTCGTTCCTAATGGTTCAAGTATCATAATCGATTCTATTTCAAATCTAAGGATTTAATTTCCGTTTCGCGTTTAAATCCATTGAAAAAAATTATATCCAGCCATGAATGAACCCTAATCTATTTCATAAAGCTTTTACAACTTCGACATTTTGTCGTGTCGTCTATCTTGTCATGATGATTTGTTTCGTTACGAAACGATTGTTGAGATTGTATTACTAAGTGTGCGCAATGACGTTAAATAGGTACATATATTTTTTTTTATAAAAGTCTAACTCTTAAGTATATCAACTATAATCCATGATTCAGTAACAAATACTTATACAACAACAACAAAATTTACTTACAAAAGTAATAATAAAATTATTTTGCTATAATCCGCGATACAGTAAATAGAAAATATATAGTGTATAGTGGACTATCCGTTTTTTCATACCCGTTGTTCACTATCACAAACTCAACAATCGTTTCGCCCTGCAACCGAAGCATCATCAGGAGATAGACTCCACGACAAAATCGCAAAGCAAATGCTTTGCGATTTTGTGTGCTTGTGTATTGTGGTGGCAGTGGTGGAGGTTTGTGTTTGTAACGGGTATGAAAAAACATAAATAGTCCACTATATATAAATTTTCTATTTACTGTATCGCGGATTATAGCAAAATAATTTTATTATTACTTTTGTAATAATAAAATTATTTTGATAGTTATAATAGTTGAGCCTTAATGTTGTTATTTTCTCCTTTTTTTTCTATGTTCATTATACTCTTGTGTTTATTTTTAGGTTTATAATTTATGACTTTGTGACTAAGAATGTTGTGTTCTTCTATAATTGGTACTACATATTTAATTTAAAACTATATGGGATATATGTTGGATGATTTATCGTGTAATGCTGTTGAAGATCCGAATAAATAAATAAATAAATAAATAAGTATTATGGATCTCCGCAAAGTAACGCCTAATTCTATTAAGAATATACTTACTTAAATTTTTAATGCCATCCAAAACATATTTCTATCGAGCTTCTGGACCGCTTTAAACATTACATTCAAAATTGGCAAAATTCCCAAACATAATTTGAACCTTGGCAAACTAGCACTATATTTTTTCTGATCAGTGGCAAGTTGCAATTACAAGTATATCGTTTAAAAAATAAGGTCATGAATGAATAAGATGTGTCAAGCGCAATGCAGTAGTGGGAAGTTCTCGTAATATTTTATGTCACAAAAGTAGACAACTAACCATTACAAACTGTCACTTCCGGAAGCTTTTATGTTGCGGCTTTTTTGTAGATTTACAAAATGGGAAGATAAAGTATAGGTTCGTTGAGAAGTGTCGCAACACATTAGGTGCATTATGAGAAAATTCAATGGTACATTCAGAAATAAATTAAATTTATGATTGTTATTTATTGTGTTATATATATAATATATATATTATTGACAGCTGTTATTTAAAAATATTTGTATAAAGAACTAACTCTATAAATAAAGCCTATAAATAAATGATAGTGATTATATAAAACTACAAAATTTAAATGTTTAATGTTATCAAAACAAAACACAAGCACAGCAGGCCTACCATGAACTCTTATTGCGACTCAATTGAAGACGTAAACTAAATTGTTTTGCTTTTTCATACCGTGACGTCGTCAAGACGCACACTTGAAGTTGTTGCTGAATGAGCGTTCCGAATGCGTCCTAAAAACATGTAAGTAAAAGAGATAGAGTTATCTATAATTCATATAACGTTATCCTTTTCAAACATTACGAACCCAATGCAATCCACACGAAAAAAAAGAAAGCGGTTCGGTTTAGGTGCTGACTTTGCATTGAAACGTTATCTAAAAGTTGATGATAGGCCTACTACACACATTACTACCACAATCTCAACAATCGTTAAGCCGTGGTCCGGCCTCACACGAGGCACCCTTAAGACTATGTTCCCCGACGCTTCTGCGCTCTACTCTCTGCATTACGCAACCTCGACGATGCTTCTACGCTTGCCAGTCCCGCCCGTTGACGCTGTAAAAGCCGTTAGGGCTAACAGCATACAGTCAATTCGAAAAAAAATCATCAATCGTTTCGACCCATAACCGAAGCATCGTCAAGAGATAGGATCTACGACAAAATCGCACTTAATTATAACCAACCTATTGTTCAGAAAAAACAACCATATATTGTTCAAGAATAATAAATAGTGCAGCACCGAGTGGACAGAGGATTTCAGTCTTATATAAATGGTGAGGCGCATATTTGACACCGGATATTCCCCACTCAGTCAAACCTCCGGTTGCCCTCGGGATGGGATAAAAGATCGAATGCGGGATCACTAAGAAATGGCGGATTTTATCCACACGATCGCTGCTCGATATTTTGGTTTTGTATGGTATTTTAAATGAATGGGACGTTATTTTCCTTTTCATATATGTATAATATACTATCAGTGTATATCATAAATCAAAAGAAGTAAGAAATAAATCAACAACAATTAATAAAGAAGTTATTCAATTTGACAGGGGTCTTTGAACGAGTATTATGTATAAAGTGTTGTATTCAAATAATTAATAGAATTAGGCGTTACTTTGCGGAGATCCATAATACATAATATAAAAATTATTTTGCTATAATCCGCGATACTGTAAATAGAAAATATATATAGTGCTAAATGTATAGTGGACTATCCGTTTTTCCCCACCCAATACATGTAGGATACGTAAAAACACATGCACAAACCTCCACCACTGCCACCACAATACACAACACTACACACGTTCACTATCACAAACTCAACAATCGTTTCGGCCCGCAATTGAAGCATCATCAGGAGATAGACCCCACGACAAAATCGCAAAGCATTTTGCGATTATGTGTACAAAATTAAAGACGTGCAAAATATTGTACCGTGATACTAAAATTGAACCTTATTTTTTTTTCTTAATCATTTTACAGTATACTCATATTACTTGCCAATATAATGATAAATAATATAATTAAATTGTAAATTACTCATTATAATTATGTAAATAATTGAGACTGATAAAAATTGCGTTGCTTTCATTATGGCTGCTTCTTTCATAGCAAAAAGCATCCAATTTTAACTTCAGATAATATTCGCTTTCACAACATTTTTACTTCTACATTATTCAATAAAGTCGAACTGCACGTACTAAATATAGGAAATATCCAATACCCCGCACTTGGAAGTTAACAAACAACGTTTTATTAAGTTTCACAAGAACACACTATACGCTGTTATTGGCCTTATCCACTTCTATAAGGATACAGACACGTGAGTGTAAAATTAAAGCTTTGCCTTATAACGTTGTAACATTTACTATTAAAACCTAAATAAATAAAAATATACTTAAATAAATAAACCACTAAGCTGTGATAGCCTAGCGGTGAGACCGTGCGACTCTCTAGAGACGACATAGGTTCAAACCCCGGGCAGGCACCAATAGGTTTTTCTATTAAAACTTATGTGTCTAATTGATAATTGCAATTTATCACACGCTTTTCGGTGAAGGACAACATCGTGAGGAAACCTGCATATCTCTAGAAAATTCTAGGGATATGTGTAACCTACCAATCCGCATTGGAGCAGCGTGGTAGGTCTTAGCTCCAATCCTTCTCTCCAAAAACGGAGAGAGGAGGCCTTAGCCCAGCAGTGGGCATAGTAACAGGCTGTTACTAAATAAACCACAGATTCGGCGTTTGCGCGACGTCAGACGTCAGAACGTCAAAGCGAAGGTGGCGATCGTAACGGGAGTATCTGCACTTAGGGGCCCTTGCCCCTAAGTGCAGATCCTAGCTGCTTAGAGGACGCACGTATCAATATTATATCAGTCCGCAGCTTCGTTTTCTATTCCGCGTGTTAGTGACTGAACCCGCTGGGGTGGTCCTAGTTCTGTGGTTGCTGTTTCATGTCTCAGACATGAACGGGGTCTCGCAGGGCTTGGAGACAGCCTAACGCTGGTCTCTGGGGTTCCAGGTTTTCAGTCTATGTTTAAGTCTACGCTCCGAGTCATCCTTTGAAGTCTACGCTTCACTCTTGCGGTTGAGTCTACGCAACCCTTCTGCCACTTGGTGACTGCGCACGAGGTCAGGCTGGTGACCGCGTGCGTGGTTCTGGCATGCGGCGTCCACGTGGAGGACCTGAACTCCGGAGGACCGCGTTAAGGCCAGTGTCTCCAAATCCCTAACTAATTCTACCAGTGCGTTCGGCAAATTATACGGTAATCAAAACCCATCAGCATCTTTTATTTCCCCCCACACGGCACGTGTGAAACGCCGCAGCCTGTTAGAATGTTTACCCAAGGTAAGTATTTTCATGTTTTTCATAATGGCCTTTCTTCTAAGTTCTAAACAGATACTCTAACATGTCAAGCATTAACAATGACCAGAAGCTAGCTATCAAGTTAAAATCTGAAGTATTTAGTAACCGATCTTGAAGATGCTTCTGATATTGAAACATGATTAAAACGGAGCGTGAACGGTACCGTCAGTTCGAACGAATGTGAAAATTAATTGTGATTTTTATAATAATCCATTATTTTAATAGTATAATATAATCGCTTATCTAAACATTAAAAATCGATTTTTAATCGATTATTGTCCCTCTTTCTTCTTTTTTTTACTTTCTTTATTCGTGATTTTGAAGATAACACATGCGTTGTGGAATTAAACTAAATTACATGTGTAGTTTGCTTTAATAGAATTTAGGAAACAGCGCATCTGTTATTTTTTTCATTTTCACTCCAATTAGTCATTATTCTTATTAATTATTACAATATAAAAAAGGGAACTTTTCGGATAGTCGGGAAAAAACGATTGATCGATAACAGTCGATTTTTATGATTCGAGTTAATCGATTTTTCCCACTCCAAATGACATCTCTACTCGCCCTTTGGCTAGGTGTACAAACGCCGTGTAGGTAACATTATTCAAGGCATTCTGTAGATAGCCCAGCGGTGAAACCGTGCGACTATTTCGAGGAGATTTCGAACCCCGGGCAGGCACCATTGACTTTTTCTATTAAAACTTATGTCTATTGATAATTGCAATTTAATGTCTCAAAACTCAAAATGTATTTTTTATTCGAATACACTTTTGATTACTGCTTGTAATTGTCATTTTTTTCTAGAATCCGGTTCGAGATGTAGTTCCTAACTGAAAGCCAAAAGTCATGAATCATAATTCAATCTAATATATGAGATAAAATGGAGACAACACGTATTGCCGTTGACAGCCGAATTAAGTCCATGCCCTTGAACAGCCGTCACAATATTATTCTTACGTTTACTTTACGTTATTTTGATATAATAACACTTTGCGCGGAGCAACGTTATCACACGTCACGTCAAGTCGTTATTTGATAAACGATAAATGACACAGCATTTATATACGTCGGAAAAAAATGTGTCCTTCAAACAATGTGCATAAACGGCTAAAGTGTGTACCAATTCCTTCAAGCTTTTTCGAACTGCTATCAGTTCAAAAAAGCTTGAAGGAATTGGTACACACGCCGTTCCACATTGGTTTTTGGTACACGTTTATTAAAAACAGAACGTCATTAATCGTAATTTAGTAGTAGTAGTGCCGTACAATATGCATTGAAAACCCCATATGCGGTGCTCAAAGAGTTAAAATCCTAATCAATTTGCTTAACTGGTAAGTTGGTTAGTGTTCAATAGTACCTGCAACAAAAGAAATATCGATAAGAACATTTTGCAGTCTCTACACACGGATAACTTTCACCCTTGTAGATAATACAAGGTACAAGTAACCTTAGGAATTTTTTTTATTGCATCGCTTAACGTTGTTCATAAAAGATGGTTGACCTCTTCAAGATATTTCCAAATAAATAAATAAATATATGGGACACTTACACACACGGTCGTCTATCCCCAAAGTAAGTGACTTAATACTTGTGTTATGGGTGATAGACAACTGGTAGATATATACATATATAATTTTAAATACATAATTAATAGAATTAGGCGTTACTTTGCGGAGATCCATAATACAAAAGTAATAATAAAATTATTTTGCTATAATCCACGATACAGTAAATAGAAAATATATAGTGTTAAATGTATAGTGGACTATCCGTATTTTTTTACCCGATACGTGCAGGATTCGTAAAAACACATGCACAAACCTCCACCACTTCCACCACAATACACAAGCACTACACATGTTCACTATCACAAACTCAACAATCGTTTCGCCCCGCAACCGGAGCATCATGAGGAGATAGACTCCACGACAAAATCGCAAAGCATAAATACATACTTAAATATAAAAATACACACCCAGGCTCGAAGAACCAACAAATTGTTTATAGAAAATGTTTGCCCTCGGTGCGGATCGAACCCACGACCCGCGGAGCTGAAGGCAGGGTCACTACCCACTGCGCCAACGGGCCAGTCATATAATATTAATAGTTCTTAGTTCTTAGATTTAAAGGTAAATTATGATATTTTTTTTCAAATTTTGGGATATTCGGGGATTAGAAACATATCTGTAAAGACATTTTAGTGATCTACTTACTTTTTTTAGGATAATTTTTTTTATATACTTACTCGATATATGGACGCTTAGGCACTTTGACTTTAAGCTTGCCTATGCCTGCAGCATACATAATATATAAAGTGGAATTAAACCACTTACTGTTTTGAAATTATGATCAAATTCCTTTATTTAAGGTTTAACAATGAATATACTATATTGCAATAAAAAATTCATCAATCATTGAACAATTATTCAATGAACCGTAAATCTTAATTTCTACAAAAATCCTAGAAATTTACCCAAAGAAACACGTATACATTTGTTAGGTACATTTGTCCGTAATAACTGAATAATCTTGCGTGAATTGATGCTTTCATACAAAAGATAAACGACTGTCATTACTGGGGGTGTAGAAGATAGTAGTGGAATGTATCTGAGATATTACAATGCGGGTTAGTTTATCATAAAGGGGAGAGTATTGTAGTATAATTTATACCCCCCCGTACCTGATTTAAATAATATATGAATCCATAATCCAAAAGTAATAATAAAAGTAATAATATATTGGACTATCCGTATTTTCATACCCGATACGTGCAGGATTCGTAAAAACACATGCACAAACCTCTACCAACGCCACCACAATACACAAGCACTACACACGTTCACTTTCACAAACTCAACAATCGTTGAGTTTGTGAAAGTGAACGTGTATTTTACGACCGGCCGTCTGCCTGACGTCAACTTACCTTAGTCGTATTTTACGACTCCTCGGTAAGAAAGAGGGTGGTCTATTCTACTTAACCGGATACCACACGGTGGGTCAACTCACCTTACTCGCCTTTTACGACACCTCGGTAAGAAATGAGTGTGGTCTATTCTACTCAGCCAGATACCACACGGCGGGTCGACTTACCTTAGTCGCCTCTTACGACACCTCGGTAAGTAATGAGGGTGGTCTATTCTACTCAGCCGGATACCACACGGCATCCCACTCAGAGTAAAATAAGGGCATTATTATTTATTGGTAGTGGGTACTATGTTAATAGTAGTCTGTAGTATAGTATAATAAAAAACTATGTACTAAGTCGACGTTGGAGTGCCAAGTAGATATATTAACTAACCGCTTCGTACTTCAGTAACTTCAGTAGCGCTTACAAGCGGTGACCACAACACCCAATTAACTCGCTTCGACTGTCCTTGTTCGTTGTTAGATAACCACAACGGATTTTACTACGGCTTAACAACAACGGAAAGGGATATATATACCGTCGGTCTTTTTATTTCTTAAAAAATACTATCAATAAGAGGCTTTATTTTTCTTTTCAGGTTTTATATAAATGACGAGAATGCGTGGATATAGCAACTTTTCGATCTCGTACAAAATGTAACTATTTAAAGTAAGTAAAGTAACGGCCCGTTACAATCCCACTGCTGGGCATAGGGCCTCCTCTCTCCGTTTCTGGAGAGAAGGGAGCTAAGACCCACCACGCTGGTGTAACCTACCAATCCACATTGGAATGTGGATTGGTAGGTTACACATATTCCTAGAATTCTCTAGGGATATGCAGGTTTCCTCACGATGTTTTCCTTCACAGAAAAGCGTGTGATAAACTGCAATTATCAATTAGACACATGAGTTTTAATTGAAGAACTCATTGGTGCCTGCCCGGGGTTCGAACCAGTGACCATCTCGAAACAGTCACACGGTCTCACCGCTGGGCTCTGTAACTGTAACTATTTATTATAATTATATTTTGAATAGAGCAACTATCTAGTTCATTGCTGGTTCTTCTCGGTAAGAGCAGTTTACTAACCCAGCAAGAAAATTGACAATTCAAAAGCACGTGTTCCCAGGTTTGTGGGTTGGGTATGAGGTTCTATCATAAGATTCCGCAATCAATTTCAACTATTATTACAGCAGTTTAAAGAAACTGTTAAAAGGAGGCTGATACATAAAGCCTACTATACTGTTGAGGATAACTTACATTATAAGAATGCGTAGATGCTACGCCTCGACCATGAGCAAGACTCTAAATGACTAAATGTTATAAGAATTATTTTGGAAAGAGCAATCACTGAGTTCCTTGCTGACTGTTCCTTCCTTCTTCATTGTGTCTTTATAGTTGAACAAAAACAACGTTTTTTGGTATCTTACTATTGAATAAATAAAATTGTATTTCAAGCATACATTGTTATTTATTATAGCTACAGACTACACAGTAAAGCTATATAGAACAGCTACTTTGTTAGTTCAATAAAGTCAAGATGTAAGCGAAAGATATTGTAGAAAATTATGTATACGAATTTTTAAAATGCTCATATGATAGAGCATAATCTAGAAAAGCAAATGTCTTTGAATATATGATATCTGAATATGTTTCGTTTGAAAAATACTTTATGAGATTGTATAAGAAGCTCAAAACAGTAAAAAGTGAATGAAATAATTCAGTAAAAAGAAATTAAATATAAACATTAATTTATACCATAACTAATATTATAATACTTTATGTTAATAAATTAATAAATAACGCAAATTAGTTTAAATTCAACTAATATCGATCATTTCCATACGTTGCCCAAAAATTTAATTTTTATTATTAATAATTAAAAATAAAAGAAGATATCTTCTAAAATATTACGTGATGCACTGTTTATTTTATAATTTTTACATTAAGTAAGTACGCAGCGGCCTGTTACATTTCCACTTCCGTATGACCAATGTAAGTTTCATGGCTTAAGTAAAATAGTGGCATGTTACAATCCCACTGCTGGGAATAGGCCTCCTCTCTCAGTTTCTGGAGAGAAGGATTGGAGCCAAGACTTACCACGCTGCTCCAATGCAGAGGTTACACATATCTCCGGAATTCTCTAGAGATATCCAGGTTTCCTCACGATGTTTTCCTTTACTGAAAAGCGTGTGATAAATTGCAATTATCAATTAGACACGTGAGTTTTAATAGAAAAACTCATTGGTGCCCGGGTTTAAACTCGTGTTCCCCTCGTAAGAGTCGCACGGTCTCACCGCTGGGCTATCACAGCTAATATTTTTTTTACATTATATAAATAAAATAATAATTTCTGACATTTTCAGACAAAAACAAGCTTTTGACAAAATTTCATATGCCTTCTGTTAACCGTTCAGTTTCCTCGTCTGGAGCCAATCGTGGCAGCAGCATCAGGTCACGCTTATCATAAATATGCATTGTCATGGGGACTGTCTCTTCTTCTTTCTTCTTTCTCAACCGATAGGCGTCCACTGCTGGACATAGGTCTCTTCATGGGCTTTCCAAAACACACGATCTTGTGCCGCTTGTATCCAGCGGCTCCCCGCGACCTTTTTGAGGTCGTCCGTCCATCGCGTAGGGGGTCTGCCAACACTGCGTTTACCGGTGCGGGGTCGCCATTCCAACACCTTGAGACCCCAACGCCCATCGGTTCTCCGCACTATGTGCCCCGCCCATCGCCACTTCAGCTTCGCAACGCGCTGAGCTATATCGGTGACTCTGGTTCTTCTACGGATCTCCTCATTTCTGATTTGATCACGTAGAGACACTCCGAGCATAGCCCGCTCCATCGCTCGCTGAGTGACTCTGAGCCTTCTTATGAGGCCCATAGTCAGCGACCACGTCTCAGATCTGATGGGGACTGTAAGTGGGTCAAATTTCACATAGAAACATCTATACAATGCAAGTTAAATAAAAATTACAATTTAAAGTGCTTAACTTTACAAAAAAAATGTCTTTAAACATAATAGCCGGTTTCCCAGCCAAGCAAAAGCAATGTGAAAAATTATTACAACACGATGAACGTCGAATAATGGAAAGCTATTCCTTTCCGAGCTCCGTGACCAGATAAAATTAATGGCTCATGTTATTTGATGGTGTGAGCACATGTGCCTTTAGGTTGCTTTCACACTTGCACTCAGTCATGCAAGACAGAGAATGGCACCATGAATTGCAGACACTGTCATTGGCTTAGTCAACTATGAGACTAAATCTATTGCGTGCTTTTTTCACTTTTCTTTTCTAGATTTTTCTGTCGAAGAAAGTTTAGTGATATATTTCACTTAGACTTAAGTTATTTATTGCAAGAATTTTTCCTCTAGAATTGAATTACCATACTTCTCGTAAATCTGATATTATTATACAGACCACATAATTTTATTTTACCAAGATTCGAGCATCCAAAGCAAGCGGAATATTGCACTATCACTTTCTACTTGTCAATCTCAGGTGGAGTGTGACAAATAGATATTAGGAGTAAGTAAATCGGATTAGTATGAGTATAGTATTTTATAGTTTATTGGTAGCTGATTGATACTGTAAAATGTATTTTTTTCTTTTTAGTAGAATATAAAGGTATAAAGTTGAAGAAATACTCAATTATTTATTTATTTATTATCATTTAATTAGAACGGACATGATTCAAATAATTTATAGAATTAGGCGTTACTTTGCGGAGATCCATAATACAAAAGTAATAATAAAATTATTTTGCTATAATCCGCGATACAGTAAATAGAAAATATATATAGTGCTAAATGTATAGTGGACAAAATCGCAAAGCCAGGCTTTGCGATTTTGTCGTGGAGTCTATCTCCTGATGATGCCTCGGTTGCGGGGCGAAACGATTGTTGAGTTTGTGATAGTGAACTTGTGTAGTGCTTGTGTATTGTGGTGGAAGTGGTGGAGGCTTGTGCATATGTTTTTTACGAATCCTGCATGTAACGGGTATGAAAAAACGTATAGTCCACTATACATTTAGCACTATATATATTTTCTATTTACTGTATCGCGGATTATAGCAAAATAATTTTATTATTACTTTTGGACATGATTCACTTACACTAATTAAACATCACTTATCAAAAAGAATACATATTTTAAACTAAACACACAAAAAAATGAAAATGACTAAAATAAATAGAGAGCAAAAAAATCTGCTTGAAGAATATAAAAGACATCTTTTAAATATCAAAATTCATGAATCCCTCCTAAATAGCTACGATGCTTGTGCCATAAACGCTCTAGATAATAAACTAATATATAGATTTATTTCGCCGTCATTATAATACATGTTAACTGTAAAAATAAACGCAATATTTTGGGAAAACCTTTAAGAAATTTCAGCAAGAAACAACTCCTTAACAATATCTCATTAGAGAGTACGCTTCAGGGTAAGTCTTTGTCGATGCATGTGTATTTACGAGTTAAAAGTATGACAAGATTTTCCATTTGACTGATATTATTTTTATATTATTGGAATATAACGGTTTAGATGAAAAATTCGTATAATACTCAGATAATAAAAAGTAGAAATTCACGTTTCAAATATAGCTAGTATTCAACAATTTACTTCAGTGCAGGTTTATTAATCGGTTGAAATAAATGAAGTCGATAAAAACTAAAAAAAGATGGTTTCTATTGGACTGCTTAATTGAGTTTAGGTTCCGAACGATTAAAATATTAGTTTTTTCTTGCTCTTTCAAATTATGTGTCCCTTTAAAATTCGCGAGTTTTATAGCCGCTACGCTACGCTTTATTGAAATTTGCCACAAAACAACTATTTTAAATTAGGTCTCTTTACTATTAAGCGTGTGAAATATAAGTTCGGTCGGCACATGTTTGAACATGCTGTTAGATGATTTGGCTAAGGATTTTACAACCGGCTGCCTGCCTGACGTCAACATACTTTAGTCACCTCTTACGACACCTCGGTAAGAAATGAGGATGGTCTATTCTACTCAGCCGGACACGGCGGTTGATAAGCATTCAAAGTAAGAATTAAATCTGTCCGCTCCAATCAAATTGGGTTAAAATAGACTTCGAAGAAGTGAATCACATACACATAAAATAAAAAATACATAAGATAAAACGTATAAAAAGCGTCAAAACATGTGCTACGGCCAAAGTGTACAAGCTTTGAGAGGAGCTTTGGAAAAAGGCCAATGAAACGAGTAGTCACCGTTACTAAGCACGATATAAATACAAGTTAATGTACCAGTTTTAAACCTATTCCATAATGTTAGTCACTAACGACGATGACTCGGCAATATAAGTTAGACGGATTGTAATTTAACCTTAGTTAAATAACCTACAGAATTTTGGACCGATACAATTAAAGAAAGAATAAATATGACTTCTTTTTTGTTGCTTACAGCAGGCCTACCATGAACTCTTATTACGACTCAGTTGAAGACGTAAGCCAAGTTGTTTTGCTTTTTCATACCATGACGTCTTAAAGACGCCCACTTTAAGTCGTTGACGAATGAGCGTTCGGAATACGTCTTAAAACATTTGAGTAAAAGAGAGAGTTATCTATAGTTCATATAACGTTGTCCTTTTCAACACACACTTCATGGTACGAAAAGAAAGATGCTCGGTTTAGGTACTGACTTTGAATTGAATAGTTATTTAAAAGTTCATGGTAGGTCTACAGGTTTGCGTAGTTGATGGTCAAATATGTTTGTCCTTATGAGTATAGATACTATATAAAGAGACTTAGTCGCTGCCTATGGGTCTCATAAGAAGGCTCAGAGTAGCTCAGCGGGCAATAGAGTGAGCTATGCTCGAAGTGTCTCTACGTGATCAAATCACAAATGAGGAGATCCGTAGAAGAACGAAAGTCACCCAAATAGCTCAGCGTTTCGTGAAGCTGAAGTGGCGAAGAGCGTTGCACATAGTGCGGAGACCCAATGGGCGTTGGGGTCTCAAGGTGTTGGAATGGCGACGCCGCACCGGAAAACGCAGTGTTGGTAGAGCCCCACGCGATGCACTGACGACCTCCAGCCCATGATAGCCCAGCGGTGAGACCGTGTGACTCTCTAGGGACGATCATGGGTTCAAGCCCCGAGCAGGCACCAATGAGTTTTTCTATTAAAACTTATGTGTCTAATTGTTAATCGCAATTTATCACACGCTTTGCGGTGAAGGAAAATATCGTGAGGAAACCTGCATATCTCTAGAGAAGTCTATGGATGTGGGTAACCTACCAATCCGCATTGGAGCAATCGGTAGGTCTTAGCTCCAATCCTTATCTCTAAAGAAGGAGAGAGGGAGCCTAAGCCCAGCAGTGAGATAGTAACAGTTTACTTTACTTTAATTTTATAATAAAGTTCGCGTTAATGTTATTGTTCAGATACTCACAATTATACATTTTATTGTTTCTATCCTATTAGGAAAACAGGATTTTTAACTCTTATTTTATATATATAACTCGGTATATAAGCTTCAATTGTAACATATCTCATCAGTTTTGCTACAGCGGAATAGCAATGAAAGCGTAATATACAGAACCACACAAAGACAGACGCATTCATTATATTAGTACATACTAATATGATGATTGTCTCTGATGTAAAATTATAGAAACGTTTGTAAATCCTACATCAGAAGTCGCATTCATAAATCAAGTCACTAGTAGACTCATATATTGCAAGACAAAGCTTTACGAATTGTTAACCAAAGCTTTCTTGCCACGTCCAACTTCATTCGAACTTATGAACATTGTCAAGTAAGAATAGTTCTACTTGTGAAGTAAGCAAATGTTGGAGTTTACAACTGTTTTCCATTATGCATTTAGTTGTTCATATCTTCCGGTGGAAGTCCATGTTTTTTTAATGATATGACTAGTCGTTACTTACGATTTTGATTGATGAAGAAAAGGACGCTTCTAACTAATGCTATAAATATTATAACGTGAAAATATAGAAAAAAATCTATTCAGGCGGCATAAGATCGTGTGTTGTGAAGATCCTATGAAGCGACTTATGTCCAGGAGTGGACGTCTATCGGTTGAGAAAGAAGAAAGAAGAAGAAAATGGTACTTAAAACCATTCCTACGAGCAACAGTAGCCAAATTTTGTTAAGCAATTTTTTTACACCAGGAAACTCCTTATGAGTACCACCATCACAACGGCACAGACATGCTTGTTTCCGAGGGAGTTTCCAATATAATGCAACTAAATGCTGGAATAGTTTGCCTCCACCCTTTCGCTGTTTAACTTTAACTTCTTCCAACTTTAAAACAAAACTAAAGTCACATTATTTGGACATCCAAAGAACAGCCGTGTTAAATATTGAAAATTTGGAATTTATTATACATATATATTTACATTATAATAAAAATAGTTCAGTAAAAAAAAAATCTTAGCTATTGAAAAACTTAGCTTGTAAAAAAAATTTTTTTTTTACTAATTATTACAGCATTTTGATCTGACAAATTTCATCAATATTGACCCAGTGAATTTTACCCGTAAATATATAACAATATTTATTGAAGATTGGATTGAATGTGTTTCGAGATAAAAAAATTGTTTTAGTTATTATTATGTTATATTTTTTAAATACCACTATTACCTTATAGTTTATAATTTTTAATTAGCAATGGGTTTGCGTTGCCAACCTGTCAGTCTGAGTGGCTATCCCTTTCTCCGTCACACCGCTTCACATTTTTATTTGCTATAGTCGTATAAGACGTTATTTTATTTTATTTTCTATTTTAATTTTTTTTTTATACTGTTGTTGTACTGAGGTGTGTTGAAGAATAATGATTTATTCATTCATTCATTCATCAGTTGGTTGGCAGTTAATGTCTATTTGGCCTGATTTTCTGAGAAGAAAAAAGTACTCTTAAAGAAGCAAACATCTAGTCACCTCGCGTAATCAAAGGCCACACAGGCACACACGGCCTTTGATTGCGTTCAGTTACTTTTTCTAATGCTTTCCGCTTATTATTTGATATATTATATTATATTCGACAACAAATTACATTTTCTTTTATCCTCATCACTTCGTTATTTTGGTGCCATGATTGCACAAAATGACGTGTTTCAATATTTGCGCCTTAATGAAATTGTATTTGATCTTCCTCAAACACAGTATTATCGACATAACGTGTAATGTTGATTAAATTTGTCTTTTGTCTGGGATTTAATTTAGCAGATCATATGTCTATGTTTTTAATCATACTAATAATATATTTGTGAAGTCTGTCTGTCTGTTTGTATTGTTTGTTGCGCTTTTAAATTTTGCTGAAAGTAATGATTATATACCGGGTTAAAAAAGGATAGAAAAAAGTTTTTCCTCCGAGAATAATATGCAATATTTGATCAATTGAGTTAACAACTATAATTCTAAAAATATAAATTGTATATACATATACATTTTCGTGTTATCAAATCCGGAATAAAAATAATCTTCTTAATTCTCTACAGCGTGCTGGATACGATATTGAAAAAATATTTTACCTTCAAAGTTACCCAATGTCACAGTCCAAGCATTAAATAACGGTTTACTTAAGCCGAGTTGTCTCCTGAACTGAATATGTAATCCTTACCAAGGAATTTATTCTACCTTTAAAGTTAAATACGAAAGTAATTAATTGATTATAAGTTGCTATACGATAAAAAATAAGCATTATGAGATAACGACAGAGTAAGCCTTTGAGCCTAATTACGGTTTTCTAGCAGGACGCTACTTTTTCATATGAATTTCTTTCTATTTTTTATAGAAATCGTAGGTATGTTTGTTAAAGACAAACATACCTACAGAACCTTGGAAATATTTCTGAATTATACCTACGGAACCTTGGAAATATTTCTGAATTATAAACAGTTGGGTGAACAATATTTTATACTACTATAGGCGAACGAACCGTTTAACTCAGTCCACGCGTGCAGGGCACAAGGGCGCGGGGGTAGGACGAGAACGAAGACTAAGGTACGTAAGGGTGGCAAACTTTTGTATATCAGACTACGGGCGCTCGTCGCCCTCACCTACGTCAGTCCCCTTTCTCGTCTTACCTCCGAGCCCTTGTACCCTGCACGCGAGGACTGAGTTAAACGGTTGGCCTATAGGTTTACCAGTTCATTTGGTTCAGTTCACCAGGGCATTTGCCCTCTAGTTCTAAGTTCCAAGTTAGACTAGTTAAAAAAGTTAGACTAGACAAGTTCAAAATTTGCTTCGTTCAAATGAACGAAGCAAATTTCGAACTTGTCTAGTTTCGACACATAAATTATTGTAAACTTTAACATTAATTGCTTATATATATTATACAATATTGTTTGTTTCTGATAATTTTTCATTTTAATTTCTTGTTTTATTTCATTGCATTCTATTATGTTGGTAATTATTTCAATTGACGTTTAACAAACAACTAATATAAACAAGTAACTAAAGTAGCTACCGATTTTCTCAAAGTTAAGCCCGTTATTAGCCGCTTGGTCATTTTGGCCAAAGTTAAGTCACTTGTCGTAGACCGATCCTGCCCTACTCAATTACGATCGATCTATTATCATTGACGAGCACATTGTAGCCAATAAACTTGATATAGTGTTAGTGGATCAGTTTACATATTGGGAAATTATTGTTAATGCTTCTATTCCATATGGCGTTCCATATAATCTCATGAAGACAGGCCAACATTACGGTTATATAGTTTTATGTTGAACAATATCTTTTATGTATGCCGTGTGGTATCAGGCTGAAGTAGCGGAGCAGAATAGACCACCCTCTTCCTTACAGAGGTGTCGTAAAAGGCGACTAAGGTAAGTCGACCCGCCGTGTGGTATCCGGCCGAGTAGAATAGACCACCGACTTTCTTACCGAGGGGTCGTATAATACGACTAAAGTAAGTTGATATCAGGCAGGCGGCCGGTCGTAAAAAACGTAGCCAAATCGTGTGACATGCTTAAAACATCTCGTGCCGACCCCACTTAGAGCGGGATAAGGGCAGGAGGATGATGATTAATATCTTTTATTTATCTCTCATTCTCGAATTTTAGTAACGCTCTGCAACATTAATATTTAAACTAATATTTTTATATATAAAAATCTCGTGTCACGAATATTCTTATACGCTAATATTCAAAATTACTAAATTTTCGAATTTTTATTTTGGTCCAACTTAAATGATAGCCGTATATATAAGAGCTGTGACAGCCCTGCCGTGAAACCGTGCGACTCTTTCGAGGGGGTCACGTGATCAAACCCCGGGAAGGCACCAATGAGTTTTTCTATTAAAACTTGTGTCTAATTGATAATTGCAATGTATAACACGCTTTTTGGTGAAGGAAAACTTGCATATCTCTAGAGATTTCTGGAGACATGTGTAACCTACCAATCCGCATTGAAGCAGCGTGGTAGGTCTTAGCTCCAAACCTTCTCTCCAGAAACAGAGAGAGGAGGCTTATTCCCAGCAGTGGGATTTTAATAGACCGCTACTTTACTCTTTTAATTTTAAATGATAGGATAGGTTTTTAATTGGTTGTATAACTATGCTTGACTTTTTATAACTGAATAATTATTTCAAATAAATTTCCATTTCAGTTAAGGTACTTTCAAGCATATCCGGGATTATCCTGCAGTACTTAATCATATAGTTACGCATCGGTGCCGCGGCGGTCTGGTTTCCGGATTGAGGTTGGTGCCCGGATATGACGTAAAACAGTTATTATGTTATATGAAAATATTACTAATAATAAATTAGGCTCCATTAATACACGTAATCAAAATATAATTTATTTAGTTAAAGAGTTACAATTATTACTATACTAATGATGATATATTTTGCAAGCTTCCATAACGTTATGGCTTATGGAATACTATTATGTGGTACAAGCGCTAATATTGATAAAGTCTTAAAATTTAAATCCGTGTTTAGTTTTTTCTTTTTTGGTAAATAAAATTTCACAATTAATTTTAACTTTGCTTGCTTTGTTAGAGATATTGAATTATACACCTAGTATTGATAAAACAGCAAGAAATTCTACAATATTTTATTAAACGTAACTGGTAATTCTAACAATTTAAATTTTTATATAAAGGATTCTATGACATAACAAAAAAAATATATACTTTTTAAAACTAAAAAGGTCTTACATTTATATTAATTAAAATTCATCATTCAATACTCCCACTAATTTTACATTAACTTATAAAATAAGACAAACGATTAAACTAACAGATTACTTGATTCCTATTTAGACAAAACTTTTCTGGAGGTAAAGATTTCGTTAAAAAATCAGCTAGTTGATTTGAACTTGCCACATAATGGACATTTATAAAACCTCGCTCCACCTTCTCGCGTAAAAATTTATATTTAATATCTATATGTTTTGATCTCTGATGAAGAACAGGATTATTAATTAATCTAATTGCGGCCTGATTATCTATAAATAATTTAACACATTCTTGTGGTTCACCTAAATCAATGAGAAATTGTTTTAACCATAAAACCTCTTTTATAGCATCACTAGCTGCCATAAATTCGGCTTCCATTGTAGATAATGCAATAGTTTGCTGCTTTCGGCTTGCCCATGTAATTGGGCCATTATTCATAAAGAAAATATAGCCACTGGTGGATTTTCTGGATTCTTCATCACTAGCGTAATCTGAATCAGAATAACCCACTAATTCTAAATTTCCTTTATACTCTATTCCCATATGTTTTGTAGCAATTAAATATCTTATAATTCGTTTTACAGCTTTTACATGAATAGTACTCGGACAGTTTACATAACGGCATACTAAGTTAACAGCAAATGCTATATCTGGACGTGTAGCCGACGCCAAAAATAATAAAGAACCAACTGCTTCCCTGTAGGGAAAATGTACTGTTTCTGTATCATGAAAATTGGTCAATGTCGTATTGCAATCTACAGGTGTCGAACATGGTTTAGCATCTAACATATTAAATCTCTTAATTACTTGTTCTATGTATTTTTCCTGAGTTATACGTACATATGTCTCAGTTTTATTGATTTCTAAGCCTACAAAACAATTTAGATCTAAAACTTTAATATCAAAACCTTCTTTCAGTGCAGCAATAACTAAGTTCAAAGTCTTTGTGCTTGAAGCAAACACCAACCCATCATCTACATACAATATTAATAGCACTCTTTCATTATTAAAGTGACTATTAAAAACACAGTGATCAGATTCTAATTGTGTAAAACCATATGACTTTAAAAAGTTGGTAAATTTCATATTCCAGCAACGAGGCGCCTGCTTAAGTCCATACAAAGACTTATTTAGTTTGCATACTTTACCGCTTTCAGCGACTACTCCCTTGGGAATTTCCATAGTAATTTCTTCTTCGAGTTCTCCATATAGGAATGCTGTTTTTATGTCAAATTGCAAAATTTCATAGTTATATTTAACAGATAAACTTAATAATATTCTAATAGACTCATACCTTGTTGTTGGTGCAAATGTTTCAGTATAATCGATACCTTTCACTTGAGTGAAGCCTCTGGCACACAGTCGAGCTTTATATCTCTCTATACCACCAGCATTATTTTTCTTTATTTTAAACACCCATTTTGAAGTTATAGGCTTTTTGTTTGTCTTGTCGATAATAGTCCAAGTATTATTGTCCTCATGAGCCTTTAACTCTTCTGCTATTGCAGTTATCCACTTACTAGATTCATTACTTGAAATAGCTTCTTCGTAAGTGGATGGCACATAATACTCTGTCAGGTTTATATCATTTACTGTATTAATTCTAGACCTTAAATTCATATTGAAATTTTCTGGTAAATCATTAATTTCTAATGAAGGCTCATACGTTATATCGCTATCTTCATTACAACTTCTTAAACTGTCGTCACTAACTGTTTCTTCTGTTGGTATACGAGTAGACATTGGCGTAGATGTTTCTCCCGTTGACTCTCTTAAACTGGTGGTGGTTTCTTCCAAAATCACTGCATTTGTTGTTTTTGTATCAGTATTAGTAATCTCATCAAATACTACATCGCGTGATACTTTTATTCTGTTCGTAACACAATCATACATTCTATAATTTTGGTTTTCATATCCTACCAAAATCAATTTTTCACTTTTCTTCTCTAGTTTAGTTCTACAAGCATCAGGGATATGAACATAACCATAAGAGCCAAATATTTTAAGGTGCTGAAGATTTGGTTTCTCTCCCGACCACAATTCATATGGTGTCTTCTCAGGCGTTTGACTAGAGGTTGTCCTATTAAGTATATAAACTGCACATGCAACAGCTTCTTTCCATAGATTCAATGGGAGATCACGACTATAAATCATTGACCGCGCGCTTTCCATGACAGTGCGTAATTCTCTTTCAGCACGTCCATTTTGTTGGGGGGTATAAGGAGCAGTACATTCATATTTTATTCCATTTTTATTTAAGAAATCTTTGAAAACAGTGTTAAGATACTCTTTACCATTATCAGTATGAAGAATTCGTACATTATGATTAAAATTATTTCGTACAAAGGCGTTAAATAGTTTAAAGTTATCAAAAACTTCACTCTTTTGCCTCATAAAAGTCACGTGCAAAAAACTGGTAGCGGCGTCTTTAAATAGAACAAAATACCTCATACCTTCAATAGAGGGCACGTTCATAGGGCCGCATACATCGCTATAAATCAGATCTCCAGGACTAAGCTGGCTCCGACATGAACTATGAAATGGAAAACGACTTTGTTTTCCGTACAAGCATCCTTCACACACAAAGTTATCATCATTTAGGTCTTTACATGGTATTAGGCCTTTTTTAATCATATTCTTTACTTCTCTAATATTGAGATGTCCAAGTCTCTCATGCCAAACCTTAAGACTGTTCTGGTTTATTTCTACAATATTACAACTTCCATTTATAATCGTCTTAAAATTCATTTCATACAAGTTGTTTGACTTTTGTGTTGCACTTAATACTATCTTATTGTCATTATAAATAAGAGCTGAGATATTTCTCTTTATAATCACATACCCTAAACGCATAATCGCTCCTTCTGAAAACAAGTTTCTTTGCAGTTCAGGCACATAAATGACTTCTCTTATTATATTTTGCTCCCACTGTCCATTTATGTAGTTCCTTATCAGAATCGAACCAACGCCATGGACTTTCAAATTTTGTTGATTTCCTAATCTCACAAGCCTTTTACTACTATCACTAAATAATTCTAATTCTAGAAAAAATTCTTTTCGAAAAGTCATGTGCGCAGATGCACCACTATCTAAAAGCCAAACGTCATCACTAGTGATTGCGCTTTCATCTACGTGAAATGCTAACATATTATTATCATGTTTATTTTGTCCGTATCTCTTTGCACGGCATTGCTTAGCAAAGTGTCCCCGTTTATTACAATTGTAACAAACAAAACGATGATGTATATTTTCTGTAACGTTGTTTTCAGAACTAGTCTTTCTTTGTTTTCCTCTTTCTTGTGTAGCTAAACAAACTTCATTTTCCTCTTCTGCCATCAAACTAGCTTCTTCATCCATTAGTCGAGCTGTAAGATTTTGAATCGTCTGTTGAGCCGAATCTAGCGACATCCAGGCTTGTCGCAACGAACGATATTTTGATGGCAAAGTGCTGATTATTTTTGTTATAATAGCAGTTTCACTTATTGCTTCGCCACAATCCTTTAATTGCTGAGCTAAATTTTCTATTTTGGAAATGTTTTGTGCCATATTATCAGAAGGAATCATTTTATATTGATAAAATCTTTCGTGAAACAACATCTTGTTAAATTCCGATTTTTGTTCATAAATCGACTCAAGTTTTTCCATGATCTTCGCAGCACTATCACAGTTTTCTATTAAGGCAATTTGCCTATAATCCATTGCTGATGTAATAATGAACATAGCCATGCCGTCTTTTTGAAGCCATTCGGCATCATCATACTCTGGTTTTAAAACAGATATATCAATACCTTTCGCTCTCAAAGCACATTTAATTTGAAATTTCCATTGTCGAAAATTATTTCCATCAAAGCGGTCTATGTTCATTTTTATATTAGTTACATCCATCTCAAAGAAATGCTTTATTATTCCTATCGGTATACCGAGTTACTCTAACTGCTCTTTACGATTATATCAATAGCCTGGGCCCATAACCTGTTAGAGATATTGAATTATACACCTAGTATTGATAAAACAGCAAGAAATTCTACAATATTTTATTAAACGTAACTGGTAATTCTAACAATTTAAATTTTTATATAAAGGATTCTATGACATAACAAAAAAAAATATACTTTTTAAAACTAAAAAGGTCTTACATTTATATTAATTAAAATTCATCATTCAATACAGCAGTTAAAAAAACTATTAAAAGGAAGCTGATACAACACTATACTGCTAAAGATTACATAGATGATAGTAATAATGCGTGGACTCTTCGACGCTGTACAAGACAGTAATGACTAAATGTAATTAGGTATAAAAATTGTATTTTGAATAGAGCAACCGCCGAGTTTCTTAAAGTAAATATCACGATTAAAAACACTTGTTTACAAGTTTACTTGAATAAAGAATATTTTCGAATTCTAATTGAAGTTGATAGCAGAACATTGAAATACTAAACTCAGATTACAACGACTGAATAATAAACCCTCATAGCTTTTATTAAATACGGAAACAATGGAATTGTACCTCTTTGTTACTCCGATTTGATATATGTTTCATTTTTGCACCATTAACGGGAAAATTTTTCTCGAACAAAAAAAAAGATTCTTAAATTTCTTCCCGAATACATAACAACGGGCGTAACGAAAGGTCCCTGAAGACCAGCATTAACTACTGTAAACAATTAATAGCCTGTTGTTTGGAAATAATTACTGTTTGTTTTTAGGGAAAATATAAAAATTATAAAATAAGAAGCTTTTATTACGATTTCGTGCGTCTCAAGTTAAAACCCCCTCAGGAATATTCTAATAAGAAACTCTTTTTTAAATACAAAAGAGACAATAATTACAAAGAAAGCGTAAGTGCGGCCTTATCACTGTAGGTGATCTCTAATAGCAGGCCTACCATGAACTCTTATTGCGACTCAATTGAAGACGTAAATTAAATTGTTTTCATACAATGACGTCTTAAAGACGCACACTTAAGTCGGCGCCGAATGACCGTTCGGAATGCGTCCTAAAAACATGTGAGTAAAAGAGACAGAGTTATCTATAGTTCATATAACGTTTTCCTTTTCCAACATTACGACCCCAATGCAATCCACACTTCACGGTACGAAAAGAAAGCGGTTGAGTTTAGGTACTGACTTTGAATTGAATCGTTGTTTAAAAGTTCATGGTAGGCCTACAGGCAAACCATACGCCTAAGAATATCTTTATAACGAAGTGTACATAGTTGGTGGTTGAAGTTAACAGGACGACTAAATAAATAAGGTTCCATGAATGATTAATAGAATAAAGTAACAGACTTATACAATATTTTACATCCTACAATACATAAATATATAGTAAGCATACATATAAGTTTATGTAGATAAAATAGAATATAAAACAAACAACTAATTAAATAAAATATTAGTCTCAATATATAAATGGGAATTATAAATTATAAGTCGCCATATTTAATGTCATTTAATTCCTTTACCGTTTTGGTATCGAGGCCAAAGATTTAGCTTTCATGAACAAGAAATAAACTTGATAATTGAAGAAATATCAATTGAATAGACTTAATTGCGAAACCGCTAACCAGTCTATTAAGTTGGAATGGAGTGGCCACTGTAATTACAGAGGGTGAAAACAATTACTTTCCCTAAGTTGTAACTGAATGTATTGAGGTTACTTTTAAGTATTAGTTGCTTTAAAAACGTAAATATCTGAATGACCGAGCATCGCTTGATATTTTTTAAGATACTTAGATGCTAATTAGATGAATCTAAAAAAAGTAAATATCGGATTGAAAATATTTGTTCTCTTATTTTAACGCCTAAGTTGTTATAGTCTTGAACGTGGTGGCGAAATTTATCATTTCATTTATCGTATTCCAATGATATTAAAGCAGCTGTTTCATTGCCTGTTAACACGAATAAAAGGAATTTTTTTTGACTTGCCCGTTGACCCTGTGGGTAGTAACTCTGCCTTCAACTCCGCGGGTCGCGGGTTCGATCCCCGCCGAGGGCCAACATTTTCTATAAACAAATTGTTGGTTCTTCGAGCCTGGACGTGTATTTGTATTTAAGTATGTATTTAAACTTATATATGTAGTATATCTACCAGTTGTCTGTCACCCATAACACAAGTATTTAGTTACTTACTTTGGGGACGGACGACCGTGTGTGTAAATGTCCGATATATTTATTATTTATTATTTCTAATCTAATACAGCTAGATCGATTCGTACCCGAAACATACAACTGAATATCATCAAAATCGTTGAAGCCGTCCCCTCAATTGCTAATTAATTTCTCATGATGTCCAAAGCTTTAACGACACAGACTAGAATCGAGTATTACTACGCTAAATCATGCAAAGACCTCCTTTCCCAAAGGTGAATAATCCAAATCCAAAAATTAACTTAGGACCTCTTTATTTAACGCTATGAGGAATAAGTCCTTTTTTATAAGCAATATGAGAATTTCGCTAATTGGTAGGAACCTTAAAAGCTCAAGAGAAACGAGCTTTATACAAAAATGATATCTGTATTGTATTATATATTTTATAACTACATAATATGAAATGGAAAAGATATGAGTATCTTTTAAGGATTATTTCTTTGTAAAGTTTGTTTATGAGCATACACTAAAAAAAGTTCTTGATAATGTATCATAAAAAAACTGTCATTGGAAAAGCAAGAGTCCATTCTTTCTCTCTAAGGATAGGTTTACTCAGGAATGGCAAACATAAAAACCATATACATAGTAATAATACTGCTTACTGTTATGTATAACAGTAAATATACTGTTATATATAGAAATAATACTGTTGGATATTTTATAACAAATCTTTCTGTTGTTCGCTGAGTCAATCTAAACTTTATTGAGGGTTCGTTTATCATAAAATCATTATTGCTTGAATATTCTGAAATAGAATTGAAATTTTTTTTCCAATACAATTTAGATGACATAACGCGACACATGCATGATATAAACCAATTTTCGTACAAATGAAAGCGTGGAATTCGCAATAGCTGTTATATGATAGTAGCATACATTTTTAAATATCTGTATTTTCAATAGTTATTCATACTTATTAAGTTCAACACACAAGTTTATAAGAAACATTAAAACGAAACAACATTAATATTAAACAAAATAAATAGCTTTTAAATTTTAGATTTTTGGATGGATATGTGTTATGGTCTGTGGTCGGCTGTCAAAGCGACATGTTATAGTTGCTCCTGCTTAAATATAAATTTAGTTTTAATTTTAAATTAATACTTAATTAAGTAAATAGTTAGTTACCGATTGTATTTTTATATAAATTTTCTATTATTAGCTAACACTACTTCGGTTAAGTAAGCAAATAAAGTTGAACAGTTGACAGGAGTCGACGGTTGAAATACATATCTCAACGGACAAAACCCGGGGAGTATTTTCTTTTCTTTTTATTTTGCTAAGTTATTTATATATACTTAAACAAAATTAAATATTTGTATTGTATAGTTTTTACTATAATTAAATAAAATTAAAAAAATCAAATGAATTGGGCAAATATATTATTAATTATATTAAATATATTAATTATACGATAAACTTGATTTTGGTTAAAATTACTCATTAAGTGTTAAAAACTAATTAAACTAACGAGGCTGATAAGCAACTGAAGTAAATTTATCATTTCATTATTAAAGTGTGTTGAAAACTCATACTTCACATTTTTCCTTCTCATTTATGAGAATCATCATTCCTCATACATAGGCATTGCTTTTTCTCTCTTTGCTTGACAAACTGTGGAAGCAAAGTTGAAGAAGGCACTACTGCCATACATACATAACAATATAAACACATATACATTAATACTTCAATTGTAATGCATTGCTTTTTCTCTCTTTGCTTGACAAACTGTGGAAGCAAAGTTGAAGAAGGCACTACTGCCATACATACATAACAATATAAACACATATACATTAATACTTCAAACATACAAATAGTAAACACACTTCGTTACTTATTATTATATTATACTATTAAAAAAAAATTTTTTTCATTATATATTATCATTTAGTATTATCTTTCAATAGTCAATATAACCGGACTTATTTAGCAGCTGGATGCTTACTTAACCTGCATTAACATTAATATTTATAATTAACTTATCCATAAACCTTTGCAGTACAATATAGTTTAGCCACCAATTGGATTATTGAAACACATTTAAAGGAAATAATAACTGTTAAATTTTTTATATAGCTAATAATTTTACCGGGTCAATATTTTTATTGTATAAATATTTCTGTCTGTCTGACAGACTAGTTGCCTTTTAACTTAACTGATCTAACATATTTATTTTTATAATTACAGAAAACAATTTCTTTTTATACAACAATGATGACCCGTAATACATCATATAAAGAGATGGAATCAAAACTTAAGCTGGCCCTTAATGAACTCAGATCAGTTAAACAGCTCAATACACAACTCTTACAAGAAAGAGAGGAAAGTGAGGTGGAAATAAGTAAAATTGTTGAACAATCCTCACAATATAAAAAACAACTGGCGGACCTGCACATCAAGTATATGGACACTTTAGGTGAAAGGAACCAGCTTAAGGAGACTGTTGACTCCTTTGATCAGTGTAGTCATATACATGAAAGGGCGTTGAGTCGCATTAATGAGTTAGAAACCAGTCTGCATGAGAGTCAACAAACAATATTACAGTTAAATAAGTCTCAGGAGGTTAATGCGACACAAAGCCTTTTTAATGAACTGGTTGAGTGTGGTTCGGATTATGGGATGGTAAGACACCCACAAATTATCGATCTCACTTCTGAAAATGACTCACTGAAGAACGTACACTTCAGTAGTCATAAAAAACTAAAAAAATATATTAAAATTAATAAATTTATTAAAAAAACCAATAAAATTATAAAAACCAAGAACTGCATTCAACAGTTAGGAAAAAGTAAAAAAGAACGGATACACTTAATCAATAAAATAAAATCCATAAATGATAAATTACAGTATCGAAGACATATATATGATAGTGAGACCTTGCAACTTCAAAGAAAAATAGAAAAATTAGAGATATCACTAAAAAATATAACAGAGTTATACTCGAAGGCTCAAATTCTAATAAATGAACATATAAAATCCTTTGATGGTTTATTAGAAATATGCAATGACAACATGGAACGTTTTGTATCGTTGTCAAACAAGTACAAAGAGTCTGAGGATAATAAATGTCAATGTTCTTTGAAGAGGCAAGGTGAAAATAATTCATCGTCATATATGAGTGCTATGAATCCTGTAAATAGTACAAGTAAATCTAATAAAAATGATGTAAAATCTGAGAAAAAAACCATAATTTTCTCAGATAAATTGGGCAAAGGTTTTGGAGCAGTTATAAGTCCTTACCTTACACAATCAGTAATTAACTATTGTTCTCCAGGAGCAACTATTGATTATATATTGAATAGCTTAAATTGTAATGATCTTGATTATAACACTACAGTTATATTGATGCTTGGTGACAGCCTAAATATTAAAAGGCCACAGATAACAAAATGTATAGAAAAATTATTACTTTTAAATGAAAAATTTAAATGTAAATTTTTTATATGTGCCTTTCCCTACTCTAATATGTTGAACAATAAACAAAATGAGCACATATATAATTTAAATATACATTTGTATAATTTGACATACCGTCATAGTGACGCTATATTTTACTTTGACATTAATAAATTTATTTCCTCGTTTAAGTTAACTAGAGATACTATGTATCTGTCTAAAAAATGTTACAGGAATCTAGCTTTACTGCTAGCCTATAATTTAAGTGATACAGTTACATCTGTTGTAGCTAAGTCTATTGACTCCTATACAGATTGTACAATAAGTACAAATTTTTCATATATTGACACATGTACTAGTAGTAGTACTAATAGTATATCAAGTAATATTTTATGTACGGAAAATATTACTTTAAACTAGGTATTAAGACAACAGATAGACCTTGTAAATTGAATATTGTTCACCAGAACCTGCAAGGTCTATCTGGCAAGGAATTTGAAGTTGAACTGTTTATGAATAAATTTAATGTAGATATTTTATGTATAACCGAGCATTGGTTAAACAGTTCCAACTTCCTGTTAAATATAAAAGGTTATAATGTGTCCAGTGCGTTCTTGAGGAAGACCGTCATTCGTGGGGGATCTTTAATACTAGCTCACTGTAAATTAAATTGTAAAGAACGGAATGATATTGTCGGTCTTTCTGTGGAACGTACCATTGAGCTGTCTTGTGTAGAGTTGGAGCGCTATATTATAGTTTCTGTGTACCGCCCACCCTCCAGTGATTATATGCTATTTGAGGGTGTTATGGAGGAAGTTTTAAAGAAGACATGTAAATCTTCAAAAAAAGTTTTAATCTGTGGAGACTTTAATGTTGACATACTAGTAGATACCAGTACTCGTTGTAGGTTGCTTAATTTATTTCAATGTTTTGATATGATTAATGTATTTAACGAACCTACTAGGATAACTGCAGACTCGGCTACCGGTATTGATAATATTTTTACTAATTACAGCTGTAATATCTTAGAAAAATCTATAATAAGTCGCTTAAGGTCTGATCATAGTGGACAAATTATATCTGTTCCCAACATTATAAATAACAGAAAGCAATTTATTAAATTCAGGCCTATCACGTCTCATAAAATAAAGCGATTTCAAGTAAAAATATTATCAAAATTACCACATATTGACAAAAGTTGCGGTAGTTCAGATGATCTTTTTAATGCTCTCTTTGGAATTATTGGTAGTGAATTCGATAAGACATTTAATATTATAGAAAAAGAAGTCTCCAAACATCTCAGGTTTAGCGATTGGGCTACTAATGGCATTTATAAGAGTAGAAACAAGTTATTTGATCTGTATGCAGAAAAACAATATAATCAGTCCCCCACATTCTTAGAATATGTAAAAAAATATTCGAAAATGTTTAGAAATGTCTGCGCACAGGCCAAATCACTTCACATTAAATGTAAAATAATGAACTCTGAAAATAAAATAAAAACAACTTGGGATGTTATAGGAGATGAAGTAGGCAGACATAAAATGCGTAATTCTGCCATAGAGCTGAAAATTGGGAATGAGTTTACTAATTCCGACGCAGAAGTGGCGAGTGTATTTGAACATTTTTTTCAGAATATACCCATTTCCACCACTAGCTCAATAAACTCATCCCCAATTGAAGCTCTTAATGTTTTAAAGGCCAGCGTCATGAAGTGCAATGTAAATTTTAAATTTAGACACATTTCTCCGCACGATATTGTTAAAACTTTTAAAAGTTTAAATATTAAAAAAACAACTGATTTATGGGGAATGTCTGTAAAGTTAATAAATAATGTTATTGAAATTATTGCACCTATTATGGCCAAGATTTTTAACAAGTCTGTAGACACAGGGACATTTCCAAATTTAATGAAGTACAGTAAATTGATCCCTGTTTTCAAATCTGGTGATAAGAGCGACCCTAACAACTATAGACCCATCTCGATCTTGCCAACTCTTAGCAAGGTCTTTGAGAAAGTTATTCTAAATCAACTGCTCAAACATTTTAATTTTAATAATTTACTTCACCCTGAGCAGTATGGGTTTACCAAGGGTCGGTCTACATCGGATGCGGGCGTAAGATTGTTGAAGCATATCTTTGATGCGTGGGAGAACTCACAAAATGCCATAGGGGTATTTTGTGATTTGTCCAAGGCATTTGATTGCGTTCAACACGAAACTTTATTACTAAAGCTTGGTCATTATGGTATTAAGGATCATGCACTTCGTCTCGTTGCATCTTATCTCGATAGCCGAATTCAAAGAGTGTGCATTAATGATGTGCAGTCATCCGGATCGGCCTTAGTTATGGGTGTGCCTCAAGGATCAATCCTTGGTCCCTTTCTGTTTTTAGTATATATAAATGATCTACCATATTTCATTCATAATATTTGCGACATTGTACTGTTTGCTGATGACACATCTTTAATATTTAAAGTAAATAGGAATGACGCTAATAATATTGACGAAGTAAACAGTGGATTGTCGCAGGTAGCTCAATGGTTCGGGCTAAATAATTTGGTACTAAACTCAAATAAAACAAAATGTTTAGAATTTGCATTACCTAATACAGCTAAAAAAGCAAATGAGCTCTTAATAGACAATGTACCACTAAAAACAGAAAATACAACTGTATTTTTGGGAATGACGTTGGATACAAAACTCCAATGGAGCACACACATAACAGCTCTCGCAGGGAAACTCAGTTCAGCAGCCTATGCTATTCGAAAGATAAGACAGTTTACAGACGTCGAAACAGCAAAACTAGTTTATTTTGCTTACTTCCATAGCATTATGTCTTATGGAATAATGTTATGGGGTAAATGTGCTGATATTGAGAAAATTTTTGTATTGCAAAAAAGAGCCATACGTGGCATTTATAATTTGAATTCGCGTGAGTCCCTGCGAGAGAAGTTTAAGGAAACAGGTATTCTTACGTTAGCTTCACAGTATATTTTAGCAATTTGATTTTTGTGCATAAAAATATACATAATTATAAAAAGATTGGCGATGTATATAATAGACAAAGTAGGAACCGACATAAGCTTGCGGCTCCTGCTTTGCGCCTTGTAAGAGTACGTAAGTCGTTTGTGGGTTTGGGTATAAGATTCTATAATAAAATTCCACAATCAATTTTAACTTTGCCATTACAGCAATTTAAAAATACTGTTAAAAAGAGGCTGATACAGAAAGCCTATTATACCGTGGAGGCTTACATTGCTGATAAGAATGCGTGGATATAGCTGCTCTTTGACCTTGTGCAGGATAGCTATGACAAAATGTAATTAGTATTAAGGATCTTCTTTTTTAAAAGAGCTCCACCGAGTTTCTTGCTGGCTCTTCTCGGTAGGACGGCTTTCCGAACCAGCAGTAAAGTTGACGATTCAAAAGCACTTGTTTACAAGTTTACTTGAATAAAGAATATTTTGAATTTTTTTTTGAATTTTACATTAAAAATATTGGAAACATTTTGTAGCAAAATAAGCAGATCTTTTCGACTTTTGTCTTACGAATCTATATCAGTATTTCATGAAAGCTCAGGATTTGTTCTCTAAGAGGCTCGCTTAAAAGCTTGCCCGTATATCCTAGTTTGTTTGAATCTCTTAAGAGATTGAAATACATCACGGAAATACAGCACTGTAAATACAAGGGTTGTATTGAAAGCATTTTAAAAATATATATTCGATGAATGCATTTTCAAATGTATTTTCCTACAACATAGTGTATTCAGATAGCTATTTTCCGTTTTGTAATCTTATCGAAGCAATAAACGTTGCATTTGTATCATATCATTTCTTAAATGTTCACTAAGGGACCTACAAAGGTTTTTAAAATCGATACCAAAGCCGCCTTCCTGCCCGAAAAAAAACGGCCTGTTACTATTCCACTGCTGGGCTTAGGCAACCTCTTTCCGTTACTGGAGACAAGAGTTAAAGCTAAGACCCACCACGCTGCTCCAATGGGGATTGGTAGGTAACACATATCTGCAGAATTCCCAAGAGATATACAGGTTTCCTCGCGATGTTTTCCGTCACCGACAAGCGTGTGATAAATTGCAAACTCAGTGGTTATCAATTTAACCAATGGGTTACCAGTGCTTTACCAATGCTTAGTTATTTAGCAACTCCACTAACTCTGAGACGGCAACTCTTTCCTTGTTTGAACGCCAATGTCCTTAATTTCATTATACAATCAAAATGGATATGTCAAATATAATTAATTTGTAAGCCTTTTGAATAATTTTATCTTTAAATAAATGATAAAACTTTAGGGACTTAATGTTAATAAGACTACGTATGCGTATTGGTGGCTGCGCCCGCCAGCTAAGTAGGCAACATAATACAAAAGTAATAATAAAATTATTTTGCTATAATCCTCGATAAAGTAAATAGAAAATATATATAGTGCTAAATGTATAGTGGAATATCCGATTTTTCATACCTGATAAATGCAGGATTTTAAAAACACATGGACAAACCTCCACCACCGCCACCACAATACACAAACACTACACACGTTCACTATTACAAACTCAACAATCGTTTCGCCCCGCAACCGAAGCATCATCAGGAGATAGACTCCACGACACGCGATTATGTCGTTTGGCAATATGTATAAAAAATATAAATAAAAAATAAAATTATACATAATAAAAATATAAAAAATAAAATTAAACAATAATACTAGAAGTACTACTTATATACTTACAAAGTTTACTCTTAGTTTATATGACCGTTAGATTGCTTAAAAAAAAATTGAATACGTTATGAATATATAACAGAAAATTGTCAAAAACCTAGTGCGATATTATATATATTGTAACATCCAATGAAACATTTCCTCCAAATGTGTCGCGTAAATTCTATTTTTGTTTCGGGACAGTGGTTTTCCATCAAAAGTTTTAGAGCCGCGGATTCATCTCAAACTAGTTGGAAATTTGATCACGTTATCTACTCTATTGAAAACCTTGCAGTATTGTTATCGTACTGATCACTTTATTCAAAGTTTAAATTATTATTCGCCCCGCATAAGCTCGAATCTCATCAATCTCATTCCAAGATTTAAAATTGCGAGAGTAGTTTCTCAAATATAATTTTATTATTAGGTGTTTATATATTCTACTACATAACTATTATTTTTGTTAGAGATATTAGGCACATAAATGAGCGATAGACAATTACTAATTCCTCGAGATGTTTTCCTTCAGCGAAAAGCGTGTGATAAATGATGATGTAAATGCACTATAACAGAACTACCTTGCTTTAATCCGCACGGGTTAAGCGAATGCATGCAAAGCCAATGTGTATGAAGCAGGCATAATTTACGCACCTTACACATGCAGGACAAGTCAACACATGCACCCCAAGGCGTCTCCACCAGCAGCAACGCACACAAGCAGAACACACAACCACCACCACAATCTCGACGATCGTTTCGCTCCGAAACCGAAGCATCATCAGGAGGATAGGCTCCACGACAAATATGGAATACGTAATATGGAATTCCGCAAAGTAACGCCTAATTCTATAAATCATTGATGATGTAAATATCAATTAGACACAAGTTAGATCAAGTTTTTCAGAAAAACTCCAACCCCTGCCTCTAAAGAGAGGTGCGGGGGGTAAGTGCCCAGCTGTGGGATAGTAACAGGCCGCTGTCTATCTATATATCTTTCTGTTCGTCTGTTTAAATTTCACGGCTTATCACGTGCTATCAGGAGGAATCTTGAATATATCTGGGCAATATCTGAAATATGTTTGACCTTTATAAACATATTGGAGAACTGTAGCAAATCTAAGCTACAATCTTTCTATTGAATGGAAAGACCCCTTTATGCAGCAATAGGATGGGATAGTATAAGGCGGAATTGTATATTAGTGTGAGCTGTGATAGCACAGCGGTGAGACCGACCGACTCTTTAGAGACGATTATGGTTTCAAATCCCGGGCAGGCACCAATAAGTTTTTCTTTTGAAATTAATGTGTGTTATTGATAATTGCAATTTACCAAACGTTTTTCGGTGAAGGAGAACATCGTGAGGAAACCTGCATATCTCAAAAGAATTCTAGGGTTTGTGCTACCTACCAATCTCATTGGAGCAGCGTGGTAGGTCTTAGCTCCTTTACTCGAAAAACGGAAAAAGGAGGCCTATGCCCAGCAGTGGGATAGTAACACGCCGTGACTTAGAAGTCGCAGTTTCGTTAATGAACACGTATCTTAAGCTTAAAGCACTTTGGCAGCGAGCCAGATGAGTTATATATTATAAGATTGAAATTGTACCATGTTGGAAATTATATGATACTTATTCTGCTATTCTCAGTATATTTCTTGTTTCAGCACATTAAATGTAGAAATAGACTGTAGAAGATATTTTGTATTCCATCGTTTCATAGTTGAATAAACAGTGATATTTTTTTCATCGCATGATGAAAAAAAATCACATGCTTAATATTAAAGTGACTTAATTCGAAAAAGTTGTTCTGTGGAAAATTGCAATAAAATCTAGTGTAGCGCCGCTAAATTTCCGTGTTAAAAATAACTATAACTTGGAAGAAAAAGACACTACCTTTTTTAATAGTTATTAGCGTCAGTTACGGATGGCATTGAAATAAGTATTGCAATATCTAAGTCAATTAAGCCTAATTTTGAATACTGTCACTTAATACTAAGCGATATATTTAAGTGACGTCCATACATCATCCTCGTATTACATTTTCATTTAAATCTTATTGCCACCTCGAAACATAATTGGCGCCGCGTTTGATATTCAATTCTGACGTTAACTTGAGAGAAACTGCCTAATTTAATTTAATAAGCTGATTTTAACGGATATCTGTCTACTTTTTGCATATGAGCAGTTAGTGTGGTGGTGGTGTGGTGGGTGTGTACACCATTTTGATACCCAATGTATCCAAAAATAAGGTAAAATATAATAAAACTCTAGACAAAAAAAAAAAAAAATAATAAGGTTTTTAATAGTGTATTTATTTGGTTCGGTCGTATCTTCCATCTTTTCTTGTATGCTAATATTATAAAGAGGAAAGATTTATATGTATAAAACTACTGTACCAGTTTCAAAAATTTTTTCGCCATTGGAAAGTTGCATCTTCACTGAGCATAATATATTACATTTTCAAAAAAAATAGGGATCTCCATAAAAAATGTATTTTGGTGTGAAAAAATTAGTCATAATAATCTATCATCGCGTGCGTTGTGCAAAGTATTGATGATAGAACAAAAAATATTCTACATTATTATAGAAAGTATCTATACCTACAAAAAAGTTCAGGATGCCATATGTCCAACTATTTATTTATTTATTTACTTATTTATGTACCAAAATTAAAATATATAAGAAAATACAGGTAAAGAAAACAAGTACAAAGGATTACTTATCTCTATAAGAGATCTCTGCCAGCGACCCTTGGTGGTTTGAAAGTAAGTGAAAACGTAGTATAGGTACATTAATAGGAAAAGATAAATTATTAAAAACACTATAAAACAATTATAATTTAAATTTGGATAAACTTACTTTCTTATAATCATAAAATAGAATACATATATATAATACAAGATAATACACTAATACTAATACAAAATATAATAAACCTACATAGATATAAGTTATAACAGCGAGGAAAGGTAATGTTGCTTTAGCCTTAGTTTGAAAATGTGCAAAGAAGGAGAGTCTTTAAAGATGCTATCTGGTAAAGAATTCCAAAGACGGGATGCAAGGACTGTAAAAGACTTAGAGAAAAACATAGTTTTATAAGAAGGCACTGCCAATGATTTAACTGCCACGCAAGAGCGTGCAGGTCTTACACGAGGGGGAGCCATGTGAAAGCGCTCACGAAGATAAAGAGGTGAAGAACTATTAAGAGTTTTAAAAAGCGTGGTGAGGATATGAATATTCCGGCGAAGGCGAATAGGGAGCCACTTTAGTTTGCATCGAAATTGAGATATATGATCAAATTTGTGAAGTCCAAATATGAAACGTATGCACAAATTTTGAAGACGATCGAGTTTGTTGAGTACCTATTGTCATAACTATTACAGTTATGACAATATAACTACTTTTTACATTGTAAAAGTTGATAAAAATGCTGACAATAATCAAACCATATTATTTATATCTCCGTATTAATCCTTATCCCATTAGATAATATTTCTTTCGTGGTTTCAATACCTGTAAAATACTTTTTAAATAATGAAAATCGGACGTTCCAATCAAAAGATGTAATTGAAAAATGTCAATCTAAAGAAAATAATGCCATAACAAATTCATTCAAATCATTCATCAAATTGTTTTCGTTATGATTCGAATTGCATGCGCATAAGTCCTCATTTTATGTCCATGCCATCTTGATCTTGCTGTTCTCTTAATTCACCCCACTGTATCTTCCACCATTACAAAACATAAAACAGATAGTATTCGACGTTCGAAATTCCATCTCCAAACTTCCACGTTCACAGGGGAATTTCCTCTTTGTTATGGGCTTGATTCGCCCATTCATACTGCAAGATGCGCAACATCCGGGCCTGTTTTGCTCAGCAATTGAACGGCAATATCCTCTGTGGAATCACTTGATGTTCTTTTGAAGTATAAAATTGATCTAGCTTAATAGATAGATAGCTTAGTGGGTTAATATTAAATATGCTGCTGAATTCTATTCTGCTCTTAATTCTGAGTATGCTACAGATCTGAAACGTAGTGCCTGACTATGGGCCTCATAAGAAGGCTCAGAGTCGCTCAACGGGCAATGGAGTGAGCTATGCTCGGAGTATCTCTACGTGATCAGAAATGAGGAGATCCATTTAGAGTCCGACCAGAGTCACCGATATAGCTCAACGTGTCGCGAAGCTAAAGTGGCGATGAGCAGGGCACATAGTGCGGAGACGACTTCAAAAAGGTCGCGGGGAGCCACCGAATTCAACCTGCTCAAGATCCTGTGTTGTGGAGATCCCATAAAGAGACTATTGTCCAGCAGTGGACATCCATCGGTTGACAAAGAAGAAGATGCTGCTGAAGAACTACGGACTCCTTTCATTTTGTTATTAATGGTCAAAGCCAAGACTCAGCACTTTTCTGCAGTGTAGATCCGTAGGTTAGTTATACCCTAGAAATTCTCCAAAACATGCAGGTTCTTGATACTTTTCTACAAGAAGCGCGTAATAAATTTACATGTATTACGTTTCTTATTCGCAAATGTAATTGAGGTTCGTAAGTTTTTATAGATTCATTTGTGGTTGCTTGAGATTTGAACCTGTAACCTTTGTGATGGCTTAAAAGTGCTTAAATATAAATTACTTCACACGTATTGTTTGCTTTTTGTATTATATAACTGAGTGCAGCACTTTAGTTTTAGTAGAATACGCATAAGCTTAACGGCCCTAAAATAACACGTTATAAAACGAATGAATGAAATATTTACGAAGTATGATAAAATTATTTCGTTTTAATCTACCGTAAACCGCAAATTTTCGTATGAAAGCCAAAATTATTTTATGAAAATTGAAATTTAAAAGTTACACGAATCATTTTGTATAAATATTGTAGTATTTTATAACAACCACGATGGTCTAAATTAGATCACATGATCTTTAACAAGGTTCAAGTTCCAAGCAGGCACCAGATTTCAATGAAAGTAAATAATGCTTATAATTTTATTACAGTTTACTACAATAACTTTATACAATACAATACACTGACTGGCCCGTTAACGAAGTGGGTAGTGACCCTGCCTTCAGCTCCACGGGTCGCGGGTTCGATTCCCGCCGAGGGCCAACATTTGCTATAAACAAATTGTTGGTTCTTCGAGCCTGGGTGTGTATTTGTATTTAAGTATGTATTTAAACTTATATATGTAGTATATCTACCAGTTGTCCGTCCCATAACACAAGTATTAAGTTACTTACTTTGGGACGGACGACCGTGTGTGTAAATGTCCCATATATTTATTTATTTAATACAGTTTATTACAATTTACATATGTAGAAACAGCAAAACTAGTTTATTTTGCTTACTTCCATAGCATTATGTCTTATGGAATATTGTTATTCATATCCACGAGTCGGGATTTATTGTTCGAAGCAGCAAGCACAACCATTATACGATAAAAATATTCCCCTATATTAAAATTAAAGGTTCAGGAACGTAGTCGTACTCTTTGCACTAACTGTATGCTGTTAGCCCTAACGGCTTTTACCAACGTCACCGGGTGGGTCGCAGAAGCATCGTCGAGGTTGCGAAATGCAGAAAGTAGAGCGGAGAAGCTCTATTAGCGTCGGAAATCGTCATCCCATGGGGCCCTAAGGATGTGCTTGTCCTGTGAGACTGGGTCAAAGCTTAGATCGACGCGTAGTGGATGGCTGAGAGTCGTGGTAATAAAACTACTGAACATAGCGTCTGAGTAAGCATACTGCTGCTAATTTATTCGACACTTAATATTTTACTGTCGGCGATAAAATGGACTTCTTTCAGCCCGGACGATTTACGACCGTCAATATTATGAGGTAAAATGATATTGATTGAATTGTGAATACGTTTGATACCTAGTTTTATAGTTTTAATACCATTCCGCTTCAATAAAATTCTTATGAGGTATAGTTTTCTATAAGGTGTAAATTCAAAGCAATTATTATGAGCATTAAAAATACTTTTACATTTTTTTTAATCACCTATTATTTTATATTATTACTAACTTCTAGGCCTAACCTCATTTACGTAGGGTTTTCAACATAAAACTTTACTATAATTTATTTTGAAAATAGTATAACCTGACTCACGTTTAAAAAAAAATTGCTATTCGATTTTAACGAGTTACTGCAATAAGTAAAAATAGCAATATTTTAAATGAAGTATGAACTATAATATTTTTTTATATAGTACAAACAATATTGTGATTTAAAATTATATAAGTTAAAATAAATGTAAATGTATTTATTTGTTTGAAATTATTTGAAAAAGGGTTTAAATTTATTCATTAATAGACCGTGGGTGTCGATCGACCGCCAAGTGAAGTTTTTACAGCCTTAAGGCTGTTTACGCTTAGTGCTTGCTAAACGTAAATGTAATGCCTTGATATCGGTGAAAAGCGACCCTTGTCAATATAGAAAATAACAGAACTGAACAAAGGAAAATAATAATTGATATTTACGAAAAAAAGTAAATTAATAATTTGATTCAATATGTAATATGAGATTTCAATCCTCTGATAATATAAGGATTTCCAATAAGCGCTTCTAATACTGCGGTTTGGTAATTAATTGGAAATTTGACCACGAATCACCCGGTCTTTCATCTAAAATTATTTTGCCAAAGTGATTATTGTACACAAAGTTTCCAATATTAATATCCCTTAGAATATGATTTGAATTTTCATCAGTAAACGATTCATGCTGAGTATGAAATTACTTTGACTTTGAACTAGGGCAGAAGATAAGATACGTTCTATAATGTTGTAGAACTTTTTTTGTTCTATCATCAATAGTTTCCAAATCGCACTCGATGTCAGATTTTTGTGACTACTTTTTTTCAATCCTTTATAATAATTTTTATTAGAGATCCCTATTTTTTTTTAGTATAATATAGCCTGTGTTGCTCAGTGAAGATGCAGCTTACCAATGGTGAAAGAATTTTTGAAATACAAATCGAACTTCTAATTTTTTGAAAGGCGATTATTTTTATCACAGGTACTACTATAACACATCTGCCACGTCATTTCACATAATGGCATAAAACAATAAATTTTATCGCATCTCAAAATTTGACTTGAGAGCTACATTTTTCTTCGTACATTATCGTTTGTTTGTTTGTTTCACAATCACTTATGTTAAGTAATTCTCACTATTTTAATAGAATTCATTAGATTCATTTTATTCGAATTGTATATATCTATATAGTGTATTATCTATTGACTGGCCCGTTCGCGCAGTGGGTAGTGACCCTGCCTGGTTCTTCGAGCCTGGGTGTGTATTTGTATTTAAGTACATATGTATTTAATTTAATTAAAAATGTAATTTAATATATGTAGTATATCTACCAGTTGTTCGTCACCCATAACACAAGTATTAAGTTACTTACTTTGGGGACGGAACAACCGTGTGTGTAAGTGTCCCATATATTTATTTATTTATCTATGTAAACAATACTCATAAACTTAAACTCAAAATATTATTTATTCAAGTAGACTGTTTATAGTACTTTTTAATCGTCAAATGTTTTCAAGAAGCTACCACTGATTCGGATTTGTTCCTGCCGAGAAGAACCAGCGAGAAACTCGACGGACATTTTTTAAATAATTTTTTTACAATTTGTTTGATGGTTACAAATTAATCGTCGCAGCTTGATGCGTAGCTGACTGCAGTTAAGATATGCTACTATCTATTAAGATATCTTATACTATTAATATAATATATATACTATTAAGATGTACATAATAAAACGGTCACTCGCCGTTAAAATATTGACAGGTATATTTCAAAGATACAGTATGCTATTTTATGTAATCTATAGAAAAAAAGAACTCCGTTGAAGGTTGAACTAGTTTTCTAAACTTCTTAAGATAAAAATGTTACTTTAGATTTCTCTTTTTAATTTCAAAATCAAATTCAAAATATTCTTTATTCAAGTAAACAAATGCTTTTGAATCGTCAACTCTACTGCTGGTTCGGAAAGCTGTTCCTACCGAGAAGAACCAGCAAGAATCTCGGTTGCTCCTTTCTTTATATAATTTTTATAACTAGTTTCCTTTTCTCATGACTATCTTATACAGGGTTGAAGAGTAGCTATATTCACGCTTTCTTAACATCGATGACATCCTCAACAGTGTAATAAACTTTCTGCATGAGCTTCCTTTTAATAGTTAAGCTGATAAGCTTAAAACAACTAAAAGCTGAGTTATGGTTAACCTAAAATCGATTGCGGAATTACAAGTCACAAATTCAAACCCCAGGCAGGCACCACCCAGCAGAAGAGTAGACGATTCCAAAGAACTTGTTTACAAGTTTACTTTACTAAAGAATATTTTGACAAGCCCGTCCGCGGGTCCCGGGTCGATTCCGGGTCCAATATTTTCTATAAATCATTTTTTGGTTCTTCGAATCTAGGTGTATATTCGTATTTAAGTATGTATTTAAAATTATATATGTAGTATATTTACCAGTTGTCCGTCACCCATAACACAAGTATTAAGTTGCATACTTTGGGGATCGACGACGTGTATGTAAGTAATATATTTATTTGCCATATATTGACTTCATAGTAAACACAGTCTCACAATTCTGCTATTATAGCTCATAAATAAATTAATAAAAAAAAGAATAATAACATAGTTTACTTCAAAATCACCCTATATAATTATTACTCATACTATGTACTAATAAGTGGGAACAATAGGTTTCTTGCGCTTGCGTCTTACCTACGCGCATGTTGTCATTATTTTTACTTAAAAGATAAGTCGAAAAGTGTAACTACCTTATTGTTTTTATACTTCTGTTTTTTTTATTAGTAATAGCTCTTTGATCATATAAGCCGTGTGGTATCCGGCAGAATAGAATAGACCACCCTATTTACTAACCGAGGTGTCGTAAGAGGCGACTTAGGTAAATGCCGTGTGGTATCCGGCTTCATAGAATAGACCACCCTAATTTCTTACCGTGGTGTCGTAAAAGGCGACTAAGGTAAGTTGACGTCAGGCAGGCGGCCGGTCGTAAAATATGTAGCCAAATCATATGACAACATGATTGGAACATGTCGTGCCGACCCCACTTAGAGTGGGATAAGGGCATGAGAATGATGATGAGCTCTTTGATCATATATATTATACAAATGTATTATCATACGAAAATAGCTGATGAATGAGTTTATGATTACGCTAACATGATGTAAACTGTAACTTTTGTATATTTTGATGAAATAATAAAATAAGCTTACAATAAGCGATAAGCAACGATAGAATTTTACGGAATATATGGTCCATACCTAATATAATGTGTCAGAATATTATATAAAAACGATTTCACGTACCGGCTTTGCCGGCGATTGCCCGAGTATAATACAACTGAAATGGGACGGAGAATAGCTGTCAATACAATATTCCCAACCAATGTTCCGTTGTACGTGAGAATTTATACTTGACCTGCTTGCTCCATGGAAGTTACGAGATAAAAAAAGGATTTTGATGACCTCTTTAACAGAGCAATAAGAACGTCGGCCTCTCGAGTAGGAATGTAAGTGGTATTTGATCCGATTCCCCTTTGGTTTGACTATTGTTCATGGATATATTAGTCACCAAAGAAATCGGTTTTTATAAAAGCCGACTAGAGTTGACTGTTGATAACAAAATTTCAAATTCACTTTAATTTATAAGGATCATTATTGAAATTCAAATTCCAATAATTTAATAATAATGAATATATGGGACATTTACAGACACGTTCGTCCATACCCAAAGTAAGTAACTTAATACTTGAGTTATTCGTGACGGACAACTGGTAAATATACTACATATATAATTTTAATTACATACTTAAATACAAATACAGACCCAGGAAGAACCAACAAGTTGTTAACAGAAAATGTTCGCTCTCGGCGGGAATCGAACCCGCGACCCGCGGAGCTGAAGGCAGGGTCACTATCCACTTCACCGACGGGCCAGTCGAATTGTTTGTTCAAATTAATATTAAAATCGTGGAAGTTACTAGCTACTAGCTCAAAGGAATGCTTTTCCGATAAGAACTTGCAAGAAACTCCACAGTCACTCTTTTCAAAATAGAAATGTTTCATTCATTCACACAGAACACAATAAAAAAAACAGATTATAACAGAAATAAAACGAAATTATTTGATGCTGAAAAGAAGAAATCGTCATTTTCTTGCCCTTATCCTACTTTAAGTGGGGCCAGCACATGATTGGGCTATTTATTTCACGACCAGCCATCTACCTGACGTCAACTTACTTAAGTCGCCTTTACGACACCTCGGTAAGAAATGAGGGCGGTCCATTCTACTCAGCCGGATACCACACGACGGGATACTGAACAGAAGAAACAGTTTAGAAAATAAAGATACATTTAATTAAAATTTTCGACGTAAAAGTAATGTTAGTTAACCATAAGGGAAAGAGACACGTTGTAGCCGACTTTTTGTACCCAATATTAGATTTGCTATTCTCTAGTGGGTACATTACTTTATTGTATCACAGGTTTACGGAGAGCACGCGACTAAAGCTCCCAGTAGGCGAGTTCTTTTTAAATTGAGCCTATTTAAAACAAGTTACATAAAACCGTCATATAATGTAAACCTAAATCTTCCGGAGGAATTGCACTTATCATCATCATCATCATCCCACTTCAGTCCACTGCTGGACATTGGCCTCTCCAATAACACGCCACTTAGCCCGATCCTGGGCTTTTTGCTTCCATCCACTGCCCGCTGTCCTACGTATGTCGTCACTCCATCGAGTCTCAGAGTGTCATACACTACGTTTTCCGGTTCGCGGTCTCCACTCCAGAACACGTCTACCCCAACGGTCATGGGTTCTGAGACAGATATGGCCGGTCCATTGCCACTTCAGCTTGCTTATGGGCTGAGCTATGTCGGTGACCCTAGTTCTCTGACGGATTACTTCGTTATGAATGCGATCCCTCAGAGTAACCCCGAGCATAGCTCTTTCCATAGCCCGCTGAGAGACTTTAAGCTTATGGACCGCCTTAACTGTTAGTGTTCACATCTCAGCCGTAGGTTATGACAGGTAGGACACACTGGTTAAACATTTTAGTCTTTAGACTCTGTGGGATGCGTGACGAGAAGACTCGACGTAGTTTGCCGAATGCTGCCCAGCCTAGCTGTATTCTTCTCATAATCTCACACTCGAAATTGTTTTTACTTAGTTCGAGTGTCTTCCCTAGGTAAATAAATATACCTGTCAACAATTTCAAGAGTGATCTACGGATATCGGACCCAATGCAACGTGCTCGTTACACTATTGCACTAGCTTTTTGTAAAATTCGTACGAAAATCGGCTCAGTAGATTTTGAGAAAATCGATCACGTACAAATAGCTTTTTGAGATTTTGTTTTATAATTAGTATAGATAGATACAGTTTGGCCCATGCTACTATAATCATTTGGGTATTCTAGGAGCAAGAAATTATCCGGCCTTACTGGATCCTATATAATATTAAATAAAGGGTCCTCTCATGCCAATGGGTTTAAAGCGCATGTTTAATGCATTAACGCAATTTACACTTAGGCCGGGTGTGTGGTTTAACGTTTTAGGCTAAGAGAATGTGTGACGTTGTTCACCTTATTGCTTGTTAAACTCTTATTAGTATGAAGGTCTTGATATAGACACCTGACGTAAATTATCTTTAGTAATATTAAACGTATCAAATTCATTAATATTGTTCAAACGGATTAGCCGTGAAAGCGTATCAAACAGACATAGACATTTTATCAATTATTATGTGTGTTTTTTCAAGTTCCCCTACAAAATCGGCATTTATTTATCCCATATGTTAGCTCGGTATATAATCTTTAATTGTGCACAATTTGATAAAAAAAAATTCAAGAAATCAGCCGTAAAAAACGTAACAGACTGAGAGACCAACAGATATTTAAAAATTATATGCTAACCATTTAACTCAGACCTCGACTGCGGGTTACAAGGTAGGATGAGAACGGTTTGAGGTAGGTGCGGACGGTCATCTCTTGTATATCACGCTATTAGTACCGCGCAGGTGAAGTCTAAGTTAAACGGTTAGCTTATATTAATAACATATACTACTATAAGCAACGTTGGCCCTCAGCAGGAATCGAACCCGCGACACGCGGAGCTGAAGACAAGATCAGTGTCAACTGCGCTGACGGGCTTATAGGTATTACAATGGTATTGCAATATTACTTAAAATCAACTCTGCGCGTGACGATATAATTAATTAATATTATACATAATTAATTACTATTAATTACCATTATGCAGCACTCAATATGTGCATATTAAATAGGGAATAATCCTCTTGATTAATCACCCTGGCTTTCATAACGTTAATTATTGATACGATATTAAAATTAACACATCATAAAATAACAACGAACGCGTAAAGAAAGTAAACATTTACCTATTACATTGCTGTATTCTAAATACAATAATAATACAATAATAAACACAATGTAATATGCTGAGTAGAATAGAACACCCTCATTTCTTACCGAGGTGTCGTAAAAGGCGACTATTGTAAGTTGACCTGCCGTATGGCATCCGGCTGAGTAGAATAGACACCCTCATTTCTTACCGAGGTGACGTAAAAGGCGACTAAGGTAAGTTGAAGTCAGGCAGGCCGGCCAGTCGTAAAATACGTAGCCAAATCATGTGACAACATGTTTATGACATGTTGTGCCGACCCGACTTAGAGTGGGAGTGGGATTGATGATCGAACATGACGTGGTATTTATTTAAGACCTTCAACACAATAATAAAATAAGGTGAATCTGTGAATTCAGTTCACACACACATTTTTGAGGTCAGCGAGTATTCAAGTATACCTGTTTTTCGTGTTCCGCGGCCAAATAAACACTTTACCCTTATAATTTGTCCCTATTTATCTGTAAATCTATCACTGTAGTATAAGCGAAATTTATTTCTTTAAAAAAACATAGATGTGTAAATAGATAAGTTTAAATAAGTAGGTATAGAGAATAAGTCTAAGTTCTTATCCTTTAAAAATAGTAATAATAGATTGATCCTTATATATTACTTCTCACCTTTAAACTGTAATTATATTTTTCCGGCCTTCGATGATGTTGACAGTAATATGGTATATATAAGTGTATATGTTACAAGGAATAGAGTACATAAGGTTTTAGCAGGATTTTCCTTCAACGTTTCTAATGATGAAATTTGTAATATATTCATGTGCTTAGTTAATATTTAGCACATGAAATAAGCATATTATTCTGATAAGTTCCTACTCGAGCTATCAACTCGCTACCCTTTTAAGCTCGTTACCCTTTAATACAATTAGTCATTACTTTGCGTTTCATAGTCGAAAAATAATACAACTATAATCCGCGATCAGAGAAAATCTATGCAAAGTTATAAGTTATAAGTTTTATAAGTTTATTTATTGAATAATAAAATAAATGTTAAGTTTATATTTGAGTATTATTTACTTTTCTGGCTGATCAAATATATTCCTGAGCAAACATTACTTATATTTGAACATTTCTGTTTCAGCCCGATTTTTATAAAACTATCTTTTTGTAGAAATACTTTGTTTTAACGAACGACAGTACTGTGATTACAGCAGTTTGAAAACAATATTAAAAAAGGCTGATACAGAAAGCCTTTACTTTTGAGGATTATTTAGACGATAAGAACGCGTGGACTTGTTTTATTGAAATGTGTGCACTTGTTTATAAGTTAACTTGAATAAAAAATATTTGTTTTTTTTAACTAACTTAGTCGCGGATTATAGCCAAATATGTTCATTATTATTTTTGATAAAAACTAATACTACAATATAGATTCGTGGAGATCTGTGAACCTCAAACACTAAATTAAAGGCGTCTGAGTTTCGATATCAGTTTGTATGCAAAAAGACAACAATTTTAATTCCAAACCAGAAATATGCGCCTCTACGAACGGTGATACAGCCGAGTTCCCCCTGTATTTCTGCCTACATTTCCATCCACTTGACATTATTCAAAGAAATTTGTATGACTTTTTCATAATTCATAACCACTGTTTCATGACAATGCGCTCACATTTCAGCTATTTTGTTTTGCTCTGGATAATAGTAACCGAGCTGTCAGAAAAGATATTCTATTCCTTAAAACTGCGAGAATATATCTGTTTACGTAAGCTTTGTTGAAATTTGGTACAGTTCTCTGGATTGGATGAATTTCATTTTTTTTAATAATACTATCAATAATATCAATAAAGTGGCCCGTTGGTGCAGTGGGTAGTGACCCTGCCTTAAGCTCCGCTGGTCGCAGGTTCGATTCCCGCCGAGGGCCAACATCTTCTGTAAACAATTTGTTGGTTCTTCGAGGCTGGGTGTATATTTGTATTTAAGTATGTATAAAAAATTATATATGTAGAATATCTACCATTAGTCCGTCACCCATAACTCAAGTATTAATTACTTACTTTGGGACGGACCACAATGTGTGTAAGTGTTCTATATATTTATTTATTTAGTTATAAAAAAAAAAATAGTAATATAATAGTAATACGGATCTTAGTATCTTGTCATAGGACCCCCAAGAGTTTAAAGATGTTTAAAATTAATTATGTTAATTAAATACTAATTATAAATTATTTTAATTCTGTAATATTAAGAAATCTTTCACATTACAGAAATATACATGAATGTTTATATCAACGGTGGTATAACGGTGACAATATGGGAATTAATAGTTATTACTCCAAGCAAGGATGGAAGAGTTAAAATAACTACGTGCAGAATTGGCATTTAAATTTCATCAGCCACGGGCAACGAAGAAAATATAATTTATAGAAGTATGCGGTATTTTGCAGAATTTCATATTACAAAAGTAACAATAAAATTATTATGACTTAAACTCGCAATTTAAGAAAATCTATGACATGAAAAATTGGTCTACACCCGTTCTCATACCCTATACGTACAGACTAGACTGCACGTATGACTAAGGTAGTGGTGATGGTTTGTGAATTTAAAATGTTTAAAAGATCAACCACCAAGTTTTTTCCTGATTCTTCTCGGTAAGAGCAACATTCAGTGTTCACATCATTAGATCTAATCCTTGATGAGTCAAAAGTTCTTGCAAAAGCTAATTTACAAAAAATTTAGTTAAATTTGATCTGATTTGTTCTTCCATTTAACATTACTTAACAGTAAAGTGTTTTTTTAAAAACTAAACATGTATTTTTTATGTAGAAAAGAAAGAATTTTCTTCTAAAAGAAGCCGTTCGGAAGTAACGTCATAGACACTTCTAAACAGAATGAATGACATTGAAGGTCTGACGTTTTTGTCTTAAATAAGTCAAAAATATCAGACCTTCGCCTTACGATCTGTAAATTTTACTAAGTACAAACCAAAATGATGTAAATGTTGCTATAGTACGATAGTCATATCAATTTGTCTTGCACCTGGGCATATTTTGTAAAGCTCAATTCAAGTAAAGCCTCATGATTTATCCAAGCAACTTATTACAGTTAATGTTCTCGCTGCTTGCAGCCCTCTATAAATTTATTCACTAATAGCTAACGTTATGATCAATTAGTTATACTGCATTATATAGTAGTAATATTAGTTATACCTCATTATGCTGCAAGTCCAAACGTAGAGTAGTCTAAAAATATTTCTGTAAAAATAACTCTTATTTATCATTTATTTTAAACTAGTTGATGCCCGCGGCTTCGCTCGCTAAGAATTTTGTCTGCCACAGTATCTAATTTAATTAAATTTATGATTCACAATTTTGGTCATAGTGGTTTCCACATAAAAGATAGATATATGCTGTCGCGGACTTTTATTTAGAACTATTAAAGACAAACAACACTACGGTACATCATGTTTGTGTAACTCTAATGGTTTAGGCAGCATACGCCGAGATAGCTCTCAGAGGCAAAATTGTGAAAAATGTGAAAGAGTAACAAACATCCATCCATACTCACAAACTTTCGCATTTATAATATTAGTAGGATAGTAGGATTATATTTTAAATAAATAAATTATGTGATTACCTTCACCATCGCCACCACAATAATCAATAACTAGATACGTTCACTATCATAAACTCAACAATCGTTTCGCCACGCTACCGAAGCGTCAGCAGATAGACTCCACGACAAAATCGCAAAGCTTGCGAATTTTGCAATATTATGCGTACCCATGAAACACCCATGAAAGGTTTCCTTATATAAAATAAAGTCATTCAACTAAAAATTTTATTTAAAAATCGTTACATTTAAGACAAGACAAGAGGTGTCTTTGACCTTACGTATAAGTCATTGATCGCCATGTTTGACACCTTTTGAAGTGTCTAATTTGACAATCTTTGACTTGATGTGATCAAAGTCGTAGATAAAAACTAGTTTCCAATGCTTTAATCTACCTGACTGGGTGACACCCTTCGGTATCCTGAATATCAATGAGCAGAGAATGAATTTAAATTCCATTATTAACGCTCCGTTGGGCGTAATATAATATTTCGAGCTGTATCATTCTATGATATTTAAAGATTTCATGAGTCTCATGGATTTCATGAAAATGGTCTATTAAACAAATATCCTACATTAAGACGTACGAACATTAATTAAATCGATTAATACATAGGTATATGTTGTCTTATCATTGTTGTCTTGTCAGTTTTTGTGTTATCAGTTTTATCATTGTTGTCTTATCCTAATAGCATTATTAAAATGCAAACAAATTTTATTATTATTGGTTTTTATTATATTATATTTGTTATTATCAATGTTACATCATAGCAAGTTACTAAAGATACCTTAGGCACCATAATTCGGTCTATCCGAATGTAACATAAAAGTGGCAACATAATAGGGCATGTAACTTTACTCTTCGGATGGGGCGATATGACATAATAATTGAATTTTAATGTAATAATTGAGTATTGTAATAAGGTTTGACATTAATTAAATATAAAATAAATAATAGGTATGATAAAGAATAAATAAAAGAAGGAAAATAATTAAGATTAAATAATAATTAAGAAAGGTTTGTGTGTGCATGCTGTGTGTGTTCGATATAACATTTTAACTGTCAATATTTCTTTATTTAGCTAATTATTCTTTTATTATTTTTTTAATTAATTATTCTTTAGTTAATTAGCCAACAAAATCAACAGAATTCATTGAACTGGACAGTACTTTGCGATGGCTCATAATAAAAAGATGTAATGATAATATGATTCCGTGATGAGTCTATCTCCTGATGTGATTGATTGTTGTAGTGAATGTCTGCAGTGTATTGTGGTGTGGTGGTCGTGATGATGCTTTATAGAGCATGCGACTTACGAATCCTGCATGAACGAGATATGAGTACGGTAAGTGTAAAAGTAGTTTTAGCATAACATACATTTAATCGCTCTCGCAAATTCTAGTCGCGGATTATAGCATAATAATGACATTACTTTTTAGATCAAAAGTGGTATTTATACCAGATAAAACTTTCAAATGGGTAAAATGTTAACTTTTTCTTATAAAACAAAAAAAAATTGCAGTACGAAGATGGAGAAAAGTATTAACTGGAAACGAAATCAAGGCGGGCACGGCAGCCGGCACGCTGTAACACGATTTATTACAAATACGTACAACATCGACCTATTTGTAAAACGGATTTGTTGAGAGCACTCTGATACACCGCAGTGATGTGTGTTGAATAAAACTGATAAAAAAAGGTTGAACCGAATAGTATTAACCGATACATCGATGATATATCGATTTTTTTGTTACATATTAAAAGATGGGTGGGGGACCCATAGAGTTATTATTACAGAGTAGGATATCCATGCTAAGAGATTTATTAATCTGTCTTTTTTTTAATTTGTGTAGAGAAAGATATATAAAAGTAAAGATTTTTAGTTGCATCTTTGATAGTGAATAACGAGGAACGTTGAAATATATAATTTGATTATTTGTGTAAATTATTTATTCATTTTATTTATTGTTTTTGCGTAGATTAATAATAAAAAATACATATATATTATATGAACAAGAAATTAGTTGAAATATGGTAATTGTTGAAAATTTCAGAAACTCAAAACGTCTGGAAACTTTTATCGAGAACTTAGTCTAATCTGTTTAGTTATACCACAAAACAATATACGGTAGAAACATCTACTTTTAAGGATAACTGACAAAAACTTATTATTTGACTCGCTCATTCGAACAGTTGGCAGTGACCTTCCAGTGCCTTTAGCTTCACGGGTCGCAGGTTCGATTCCCGCCAAAGGCCAATATTTTCTTTGTTCTTTCGAGTCTAGCACCCGTATTCATAATTGAGTCATTACTTTTTCTTAAGTAGTGGCTTAACTAAGTCATGTCTTGATGTTAGAATTCTTAAATCTAAAATCCTATTTCATAATCAAGTAATGAACGTTACTTGTCTAAGTAAAGCCGTAAGTATTAGCCTTTACTTGAGCAGCTATTCGGACTGGCAATACCATTTTGTAGCGTTTTGTTTATCAGCAGTAAAACAAAAATTGCGTCTTTTTTTAAATATATAAAATACATTTGTTCGTTTGTTACATTTGTTTTAAAAAGTATATAACTTTAAAATCAAAATACAATCTAAAGTGAATAAAATTATAACTTATTTTGATAATTTTATCGTAACAAAACGTTTTTTTGAAAATATAAACCTTCCGATTTTGAAAGTACGCAATGACGTCTGATTAGTTCGGGTGTGAGAACATTTAAACTTAACAATATTATGTTGTAATAGTTGTCCTATGGTTCATGGTTGTCATTGTATTTGTTTATCGGTACTTTCGTGTTCAATGCGTTTCTTTGTTCATTTTATATTGATCTTGCAAGTTTTTTTATTGATCTTTAATCTTTTATTTATCTTGCAAGCAAACGAATGCGAGCAGTGAAAAATAAGTGGGAAATGTTTAAAGAAGAATTTAAATTTTTTTGAAAAATTCCTCGAAGAAATCACGAAATGGGTTCACATCGCGATAATAAACTTTAGGAACTCAGTTCTCGGAAATATTAACACTATTCCTAATTTCCTCTAATATATTACAATCAATATTGTCTATAACTGAAAATAAACTCTCTATATCTTCCATTTTAAAAATACACAACACAAACGACTTAAAAATATTGATATAACCTACAAATAGTTGTAAAATCATTTCTTAAGTAGAGGAAACCGTTACTATTACTTAGCAAAGAATTCTAACGTTTGACATTTCTTAACTAACTCAATTTCTCCATTATGAAATAAAAATTGTTACTCAAGTAGTTACTTTTACTCAAGTAAGCACTTTTACTTGTCTATGAATACGGGGGTTAGTGTATTCATATATTTAAGTTTTTATTTAGCAATTATCTGTCACCCATAAAACTAGTTCCTATTAAGTTATATATTTTGGGGACGGATGGCAGTGTATAATTGTCCCATATATAATTATTATCCTCTTGCCCTTATCCCACTTTAAGTAGGGTCGGCACAACATGTTGGAAAAATGTTGTCTCATGATTTGGCTACGTATTTCACGACCGGCCGCCAGCCTGACGACAACTTACCTCAGTCGCCTTTTACGACACCTCGGTAAGAAACAAGGGTGGTCTATTCTATTCAGCCGGATACCACATGGCGGATATATATAATTATTTATTTTCATATACAAGAGTCGGAACTTGAGTCCTCATGTCGCAACCGATGCAATGCGCTTACTGTACTCTGAATAGACAATCAAAAAGCTCAGAAGAATAAAAATTTACCTTTTACGTTTTGTGTTAATTTTTTTTACAAAATATTGGCATGTCAATGCCCCTTATCAGGCAAAGCATTCAACGCTCACCACAAGCCAAAATAGTTACACAGGTATAATAGATTGCAAAACGAATATTATTATCATCAAATTGAATAATAAATGGAGGGTTAACCGCACGATGAGGGTTTCCCTTCAAAGGCGTATCTCATAAATATTAAATAAGTGGTTAATAGATATAACGGAGATTTGATACAAGTTAAAGAGGATAAGACTCCATTAGAGTTCTTTCATTCTAAAAGTGCACGCCCCTCCAATGTCTTTACTCATACACAGCAAACTTATGTACAGACGAAATACACGCAAACTCTTTATTCTAATTGGTTACTCAGTTGCCGGACAGACACGAAAGTAGGAGCACGCATCGATTATTGCCAAAAGTACAGTTAGCATGTCAAAAAAAGAGGATAAATATTTTTTATTTTTTATTTTAAATAATAATTAGATAAATTTTTTCTTTAATAGAAAAATATGGATAATTTTATAAAAGTATGTGGCGAAAAAAACGGGCAAAACTTAACATCTATAATTATTTCATCATTAAAGCCATTGCTTTAATTAAGGAACGAATTGACATGATTGATAGAAATATGTGGGAAAAGATGTGTCGAAATGTGAATGATATTGAGATAGAAAATATGAAAAATTTTGAATTTATAATTAATGTTGAGTCTGAATCTGAAGATAGCGACGTGAGTGAATAGCGTTAAAATAGTAAATATTTATTGCGGTTTAATTTTTTTCTTTTTTTACTAATAAAATAAATGAACAGACTTCTGTACATTACGTTTTATTAATCATTCTAATAGTTGCATAATGAATATATGATATGATCTTTATTAAATTAAGTTGGCAAGCTAGCTCTTGATTGCGAATTTACCTGATGGATGCCGATGTAGTTTAAGTTTCTTGAAAGGGTTTGGAGATTAAACGTGTAACCATTCAGGGTTTTTACACGACATCGTACCTGAATGCTAAACCGCTTGGTGGTACGTCTTTGCTAGAAGGGTACGTCGGAAGTATCTATCTAGTCAAGACCAGGGATAAATTTTAGAAATAACTAATACGTTTTTTCTAGGATTCGAATGCGGAATTTCACGTTTACAATCCACAGCGCTTACTATTACTCCAGGGAAACGTTAAAAACTTACTTTTTATTCTAAAGAATTTTCAACATAAATTTGATTATAAATATTATATAATATTAATTTTATTTTTAGGCAAACGTTGCTTGTAACCCATGTAACCGGATTGGTTGGTCAGCCAGTGCACAAATGATAGGAACGCGTGACAGAATAGACGTGTTGTCTCATACAAAGCGTGCATTCTCCGCCATATAAATGTTTGACTTATACCAGTCGAGCAATTAGATGACATTTAATTGCGCGAATGAGTCGAATCAACTTTGAAATTGCTGCATATACAATAGTGCCAGTCAATATTTTCTCTCACATATTAAAATAATGTAATTTGGTGGAGGGGCGTGCACTTTTAGAATGAAAGATCTCTACTTGTCGCTTCCTTAAGGTACTTGATGACATTTTGCTTCAAAACTTCATAAAAGATGATAGATAATATATGATAGAAAAGTACCTATTAAAGTATTAAGTAGCAAAATAATATACTGCGTAAATATTTTGGCTTAACACGTTCTCTGACATATAGATGTAATAATTGTATTATCAATCAAACTTATGTCAGTATATCAGTTTAAATTATTTACAAGCTTAAAAATAATCTTGTAGAAAAAATTATTTATAACGATGAATTTTATTGAAACAATTTAGACATGACATGGTTTTAACTTCTATTACATCTTTACCTAAATCGACAAGATACTCTAGAAGTTGTCGTGTTAAAGTCCACTATGCTTTCTTTGGTGTTCTTGTTTTCTATATGCATAAACCATGAATTGACTGATGAAGGTACTGAGGGATGTGGCTGGCCGGAGGCGTGACCTATGCAGCGCAGTAATATCGAAAACTAAATTTTTCGCATTACTACGCCGCGTAGGTCATAAGTGACCTCACGGGGTTTTTTTTAATATCTTACGACCCAGCATTGGTTCCAAACTAAGTTTTTTTGTGTTTTTTTTGTTTATACTACCGGCAGAGAACGTGTTAATCAAAGATTTAGTATTATGGCGATAGCGGCATCAATTATTGCCGAACATACTGCAGCGAAATGTTCCTTAACAATTTTAGACTAACGTCAAATTTGATCGCGCTCAATGTCACTACGTTTATACAAGTAAGCAAAAATATGCCTTTCCTTAAACAATGTGCATAAACGACTTGTACCAATTCCTTGAAGCTACGTCTATTTCTAGATTTCTAGATAAATGAGAAAGCCCGAAAAAGAGTGGTGTTTACAAAATAAAATGTCCTGGCAATTATACATATGCGGGTCAGACTAGTCGTAATTTTGAAACCCGTTTGTAAGAACATATGGCCGCTTTCAGGAATAATAAGCCACAAAATTCACATTTCGCGAAACATTTGTTAGAAAGCGGTCATAAAGTTCCTAATGACCATTGATTCGAAATCCTGCACATCTGTGAAAAAGGCTTGAAATTAAATATTTTGAACAATGGCACCCTCATTAACGATCAGATAAATGTTTCAACAAGCTTGAACAGCTTGTTGTACGTGTTCAGAGGTAAAATAAATGGTGGGGTTGAACCGATTACTATATATAAGAATGCTTGTTTGGATAATGCTTCGCTTTGAAATTTTGTCGTGGAGCCTATCTCCTGATGATGCTTCGGTTGTGGGGCGAAACGATTGTTGAGTTTGTGATAGTGAACGTGTGTAGTGCTTATGTATTGTGGTGGCAGTGGTGGAGATTTGTGCATGTGTTTTTACAAATCCTGCATGTAAAGGGTATGAAAAAACGGATAGTCTACTTTACATTTAGCACTATATATTTTTTCTATTTACTGTATCGCGGATTATAGCAAAATAATTTTATAATTACTTTTGTTTGTTTTTGTTCTACGTTTATTTGTTTTTTCGTTGTTAAAAATGTTGTGCTTTATAACATACATTTGAAAACTTCTTTGCGCCCCTCAAAGTGTTAATGATAAGGAACCAGGTATTAGCGATATGGGTAGATTTATGCATAAAGATTTTATGCTATTTTGTCCTGGAGTCTTTCTTTTTGATAAGTAGTGAATGTTTAAAAAAATAAGAGTTTTAGAACAGCACTAATCACTTACAGTACGAAGTAAAGTAGCTTTTTTGAATACGCTTTAACTGTCATATCAATATGTCATGTCAATATCCACCTTTTGGTTTTTGAAAAATGGTGCTATGATTTATGAATTCAGATAACATTAATATTCTCTCAATCTCAATCGCAGATTTGTAGTTAAATAATTTTATTATTACTTTTGTATTATAAATCTCCGCAAAGTAACACCTAATTCTATAAATTAAATATATTGTTATTAATATTGTAAACCTAATTTAATTTAATTTAATTTAATTACTTTGACTATTTGTGAATCTAATTTTAAGATAGTAGGTACTTGGTTTTTTATCCATTCGGTCTTAATTAGAAAATATATTAGGTAAAATATTTAACCGCCGTGTGGTATCCGGCTGAGTAGAATAGACCACTCTCATTTCTTACCGACGTGTCGGAAAAGGCGAATAAGGTAAGTTGACCCACCGTGTGGTGTGCGGTTAAGTAGAATACACCACCCTCTTACTGAGGGGTCGTAAAATACGACTAAGGTAAGTTGGTAGCCAAATCATGTGACAACATGTTCGTAACATCATGTTATAGACATGTTGTGCCGACCCCACTCAGAGCAGGATAAGGACAGGAGGATGATGATTAGGTAAAATATTAATGCAGAAGAAACGAGCGAAATTGCTCGAAAAATATACACAAAATTATTTTCGAAACGCTGCACGCTTTTCGTTGTTAATACCGGTATATGAAGGGACAGGACGTACAAAAGCATATTTTAACAACCCAGTAATGAGATGTTAAGGGTCAAGCAATAATTTAATAAGGACCATAATATTCCTTTATACCTCAACATAAGACGGGGTCTTGAAAATTCTAAAGGTCTTAAACGAAGTAATTATATTTCTACGGGATACAGCTTTGCTGGAATTAATGTTTTGGTATCATATTTCGAGGGTTTTAATATACTTGAATATATTAGGTCCTTACATATGAAATTGGCGTTTTGTCGTACTGGCCACTTTGATCTCAAATATTACCTTTATGGTTAGGAATTCCAAATTCAAATTCATACAGCTATTTACTCATGCATTTGTGTCTCGAACCCCCTAATTCATTTGTTTTTTCTTCTTTTGTTTTTTTCTTTGTGTCACTCTGTTTACAAAATGGAAAACATGAAATATCGCGTTATTTACGAGTATGAGTTCCACCGTGGCACCAGTGCTGCAGAAACGGCTCGAAGGATTAATGATGTGTATGGTGACGGTGTCGCAAAAGAAAACACAGTGCGTTTTTGGTTCCAACGTTTTCGTTCTGGAAATTTCGACCTGCAGAACGAGCCTCGTGGACGGCCGGAGACCAAAGTTGATAATGAAGAATTGAAGGCTATTGTGGAAGCAGATCCATCGCAAACCACGTCCGAGTTAGCTGCAGGCTCCGGTGTTAGTGATAAAACTATTCTTATCCACTTGAAGCAAATTGGGAAGGTGAAAAAGCTTGAAAGGTGGGTACCTCATGAATTGAGTGAAGCAAACCGACAAACGCGCGTCGACTGCTGCGTTACGTTACTCAACCGGCACAATAATGAAGGAATTTTAAATCGAATCATTACCTGTGATGAAAAGTAGATCCTCTAAGATAATCGGAAGCGCTCATCACAATGGCTGTACCCTGGCGAACCAGTCAAATCCTGCCCTAAGCGAAAATTGACTAAAAAAAGGTTGCTTCTAAGTGTTTGGTGGACTAGTTTCGGTGTCGTTCACTACAGCTTTCTTAAATCTGGCTAAACGATTACGGCAGATACCTATTGTCAGCAACTGCAAACCATGATGGAAAAGCTAGTTGCTAAACAACTGAGGCTGGTCAATCGCTCTAGGCCACTGCTGCTTCAGGACAACGCTAGACCACACACTGCACAACAGACGGCTACCAAATCAGAGGAGCTTCAATTAGAATGTCTTAGACATCCACCGTACTCTCCGGACCTTGCTCCAACAGATTACCATTTTTTTCTCAATTTGGGTAACTACTTGCAAGGAAAAAAATTCAACTCCGACGGGGCAGTCCAAACCGCCTTCAAAGATTTTATTGATTCCCGCCCGAATGTATTTTTAGGAAGGGGATCAATGAACCTATGAGATGGCAAAAGTGCATACATAGCAATGGTACATACTTTGATTAATTAAATATATTTCATTAAAAAAAAAACGACTTTATGTTCCTCCCATAGAAAACGCCAATTTCATATGTAAGGATCTAATATATACGTCAGCAGATTCTAAAATTTATATGAAAGGTACAGAATTTGATCAAGCTTACTAATTACAGTTTACGTTAATACTCTTATATCTATATATATAAAACAAAGACGGGTTTGTTACAACACTTATAACTCGAGATCTGCTGGACCAATTTTCATGGTTTCTGATCCGTTGGATTTGTCTCCGCCCCGAATAGCAGAAACAACTTAAAACTAATAAAAAATCGACGAATACATAATTATAAAAATAATTAAATAAAAGATGTAATAAAAAATTAATTGTTTATTGAATGTGGAAGAAAAGAACTTAGGTTTTCAAGCAACGGTAAAGGGTCTAATTGGTAAACGGTCGAACAATAACGCGTCTTAAAGTTCACCTTACTAATTCCTTAGAACTCCATTTTTCCTTAGTTCTCATAACTTCGTGCCCCGCCCATCACCAGTTTTGCTTTAAAATTAATTGGGCTATGTACTCGTAGTTGCCTGCGATAATAATCTTTGAAAATATCTAACTCCGTATAACTACGGTAAACTCCAAAGCTTTAAACATTCAGGTAGCCTCATTCAAATAAATTTATGTAACGCGTCGAACTGGACGGACGTACGGACGGGGAAAGAATACGTATACAGGATAGTAGTTTATTTTCACTTATATAGAGAGTATCGGTCCTTTACAGCATTCCAAGAATGGATGTACCAGAATATGCATAATTTACAATGTCACTTAGGCTTAGTGTTCCTGTAGGATGCACTTTGAACCAAGGAATTGTTAGGCCATGTTTTTTTTTCGAATGTATCTTGTGCTGTTAGCCCTACTGGCTTTTACAGCGTCACCGGTGGAATGAGCGAGCGTAGAAGCTTCGGATAAAATTGGTAAGTAATCGAGTGTTTTTTAGGCACTCGCAACTTACTGGAACGTCGCCTTAAAGGTGTCTCCTGCGAGACCGAACCTCGTCTTAAAGCGGCGCGTTTTGAAGGACTGTATCTAACACATTGACTTTGAAGAAGTCTGCATCACAGTCACAGTCGCAGCCTTCTGCCGCGGCCGCTTGACACAAGCAAGCGGGGACCTCGTCTTCGCCGGCGAAGTCGCTGTTTGTGTGTTTGTTGCGTGTAAATCTTGTAGGATGCTGTAACAGCATCGTCGGGGTCGTTAAGGACCTTAAGGTCGTTAAGGCTCTTAGGGCGACTGTGGTATCTATTTGGAAAGTTGAACACCTTACAGCTGGATGCGGCCGCTATGAGGGGATTTGGGTGCTTTCTCGAAGTAAGTCGAAAGATCGGCTATCGTGGTGATCGTTATGGAGATTTACGTTGCGCACAAACCAAGGACAGCCAGTGTCTGTTCGCATGAATCGGTTTTCGGAACGTTCGCATAAGTCATTATGGGTGTAATGCAAATCTTTTACTCTACAAAGTCACTTTGTTGCGAAGTGACAGCTTACTAAACTTGCACAATATCGGATAGAGGCGTCATCTTAGGCCTTGTCGACCCAATGAACATTTTGTATGGGGATTTATGTAATTACAAAGCACTACTATAGCGCGAAGCAAAGTACTAGTGGCGCCATCTGTTATTCCAGTGTGGAAAATACGTACTGTGACATCAATTATAAGCTGTAAAAATGCTGAATGTGTCACTGAAATACACTCTCTCCACCCAGCCGCATTGAAAATAGATGAAAAAATTGCAGCTGCGCTTCGCAGCGATCAATCCTCCGCCATTTTCAGATGGGTTGAGGAAATCAATCAACTCAATTGGATTATTATTGAAGGAATGTTTTATAAAATATCATGCCTTATGATCAAAACTTAAAACTCGTTGGCGCCAAAAATTGTTTTTTTTTTCTAAACTTTAAGGTTAGCAAAGTAAATTTTAGTAACGACGTTCACAGGCTTTTTGATTGAATAAACTTTTACAATTTTGTTTTATCGTACAGTTCGCTGTTACACGTGTGACTCTTTGCAAGGGGTCACGGGTTCTAACAACGGGAAGGCACCAACAAGCGTTTTGTTAAAAGTTATGCGCCTAATTGATATTTGAGCGCAATAGGAAAAAAACAATAATATCTTTTTTATCTCACTCGCACCAATGTTATTTAGTTTTTAGGTCAAGGTTGTATGGCGTTAATTACATTATTTGGAATGGCGCGTTAGAGTACGATCATTGATTAGAGATCAATGATCGTACTCTAAATGATTTATAGAAGCAGGCGTTACTTTCGAACAGTATTACAACAAACGTGGATAATAGCAAAATAATTATATTATAGCTTTTGATCTCTACAAACTGTGTAAGTTCTATTAAACGTAAAATAATTCCTGTAGCTAAAATACTTCACTAAATTAACTATTTTTTAAGTTGGGTGCTAAGGTATTAAAATGCCTTAAATTAAAATTAATGTTGTATGGTCGGAGCCACCCTGTATAAGATAGTAATTATACTTTACCTACTGTACATTTAAACAAAGAACGACTTCCTTGTAGCAAATATATCTTCATACTCCTGCCCTTATCCCACCCTAAGTGGGGATCGGCACAACATGTTATAAACATGTTGTCATATGATTCGGTACGTATTTTACAACCGGCCGCCTGCCTGACGTCAACTTATCTTAGTTGTATTTTACGATCCCGCGGTAAGAGAGAGACTGGTCTATTCCACTCAACCGGATACCACACGGTGAGTCAACTTACCTTAGTCGCCTTTTACGACACCTCGGTAAGAAATAAGGGTGGTCTATTCCACCCAGCCGGATGTCACACGGCGGGTCGACTTACCTTAGTGACCTTTTATGACACCTCGATAAGAAATGAGGGTCATTTATTCTACTCAGCCGGATTTCACACAGTGAGTAGACTTACCTAAGTCGCCTTTTACGACACGTCGCTAATTAATGATGGTGATCTATTCTACTCACCCGGATACCACACAGCAATCCTTGTAGCAAATATAATACATCTTAAAAGAATTTCCTCGAGGATAAGTTTGAACAAAATATGAATAATCTGTTCGTAATATACATCTCTATAAGCGTTAAACGCTTTTGGCTGACACCAACTTTTTCCCCCTCAAAAACATTTGCCATATCCGAAGGCTCGTATTTGAATATCATATTAGGAAATAACTTTACCTCGGAGATGATAAAGTATTATGTGAAGTAAGCTTGTTAGTAAAATATCATCATCATTCTCCAGCCCTTATCCCACTCAAAGTGGGGTTGGCACAACATGTTACAAACATGTTGTCACATGATTTAGCTACGTATTTTACGACCGGCCGCCAGCCCAACGTCAACTTACCTTATTCGCCTTTTACGACACCTCGGTAAGAAGTGAGGGTGGTCTATTCTATGCAGCCGAATACCACACGGCACATACCTTAGTTGCCTCTTCCGACACCTCGGTAAGAAAGGAGGGTGGTCTATTCTATTCTGCCGGATACCATACGGCGTCTTGTTAGTAAAATATATGTTGTATGAATACGACAATATGACCTACATACTTATCTAATCTAATAAGTATATTATAAAACAAAGTCCCGAAAAACACTCTGTCTGTATGTATCGATTTTTTGAAAATCTACTAAACCGATTATTGTACGGTTTTCACCAAAAGATAGTGTAATAATTCCGGATGGTTTAGGTAATTAGCACATATCGGTATTATGTAAATTGTGTTGAAGAGATCGAGCAGTTGTTAAAAACTTGCTTTTTAGGAGCATAGTTGCGTGCGCTGCGAAAACCAACAGACATAAGACAAAGTAATGTAATAGAGAATTGTAGATTTATAAAAATACTACAAAAAAGTCCGCGACAGCATGTCCATATCTTTCACTGTTAATTTACAATAACTATTTTTAGATATAAAATTCCACGCGGGCGAAGCTGCAAGTACAGCTAGTATCTTATAAGAAGCACAGTTCGCAATAAAGGTACAAAGTAATGAAAGTTTTCACAGCGATGAATACTGTATCGATGTCAAACATATGAACGTGGAATCAATACAACTACTAGCACACTATTCTGCATTCTTTTTCTCATTACATAGGAAAGAAGACAAAGAAGGTACATTTGGTGTTAATAATTGTTTTTCTAAAATACACGGTCTCTTGAGTTAATGAGACACTTGACGAGGCCCATGACTTTAGCGGTTTTTATATGTGCAATAGATATTTGTCCTACCTGTATAATAAAAACCACCTTACATGTAATTCTAGCCAACCCAAGTACTTTCTGTTGTGTTGATAATTGGAGCTTGCAATAATTTTGATAAGATATTTGTTAAAGTTGCTTGGTATTTTCAGATACTGGTACGCGAACCAACATATAATGTGAGATGGGGAAAAGCTCTCTCAGAGTCATACAGGTTGGAGTGCGTAGTGAGGCAGGGGGGTCAACCTCACCGAAGCTCTTGAACCTGTATATGAATGAGTTAATCGTCGAGCTCAGCTAACATAATGAGCCTATGTTGCTTTAAAATAAAACATTATATATATTATCAATTTAGATTTGTAATTGGGCTTTGTGAAAACTATAAAAAACAACTTAGACTGCTTAAATGAGTCAAGTAAATCCTTAAATTTGTTTGAATGTGTTATTTAGTAGATAATTTTTTTCTCACTATACTTTTTCACTTTCTGTGTATTACAGTTTTAAGTTAAAACGAATTTTGCTGTGTATTAGTCACAATTTACAATTAATGTTCAACTTTATACTGTTTGTTCCCCAAATACAAATAAAAAATAACAGTAATTCAATTAAGTATCAAATTATATCATGCGTTTCCCCTGAGTAATAAATACACCGTAAATTTTATATTTTTCTAGCAATGCCCCGCGGTTTCACCCCCATCCATACCGATCTCGTGGTTGTGGAAAGTCTATGAAGTCAGACTATATATTTATTTGTAGATTATTTAATTATAAAAAATTGGTATCGTTATTATTCTTGGAATAAGAGCTAACTCACCAAATGCAGGTCCTGCTATAACGGTCGCTACAATGAATTTGTTATGGCATTATTTTCAAATAGTTTTAAAAGTATTTTACAAGTATTGAATTAATTTAATGGAATAAGAATTAATACAGAGATATGAATGAAATGGTTTGATTGTTGTCAGCAATTTTATCAACTTTTACAATGTAAGAAGTTATATTGATATAACTATAATAGTTAGACATATGGTATCCCGGACTATTTTGTGGCTATTCATATGTTCTATAATACTGTAGAACATTTTTTTGTTCTATCCTTAATAGTTTCCGCAGCACAAGCAATGAAAGATATTTACGACTGAATTATTCACAACTTACTACAATTTTATTAGGGATCCCCATTTTTTTTTAAATGACATATAGCATATGTTGCTGTGAAGAAGCAGCTTCCCAATGGTGAAAGAATTTTTGAAATCGGTCCAGTAGTTTTTGCGTGAAAACATTACGAACATACACACATACAAACAAACATACAAATCTTTCCTCTTTTTAATACTAGTATAGAAATATAGATATTCATTTTTTAACTCATAGTTAAAAGTAACTAGGTAAATTCTTTAATTTTGAGTAGGTTCCCTATTTAATAAGGCGAAACTACTATTACTTTGGCTTTTTCAAATCTATCGTTTTATCCATTATTTATAGTTCTTATGTTTACCGAAAAGAGCCAGCAAGAAACTCGGCGGTTGCTCTTTTTAGAATATAATTCTTATAACTAGTTTTATATTTATTAGTTAACATTTAGTCCTTACTGTCTTGTACAGGGTTGAAGAGTAGCTATGGCCAACAGTTTGTGGACTGTGTCTGTGTGTGTATAAATTCAACACACCTGTTTTATTTCAACAAAAGAGTGCGCGAAGAGTCCTTATAACGAATTTTGTGATATTTTTAACCAAATATAAAAACCTTTGACACGTGTTTCATGTTTTCGTTCTCTATTTGCACACGTCATGTCACGTCACGTGTGCACCAGTTATTTATTCAACGCTGTGTGTAACGATTCTATATTGGGCTAGATTTCCCAAAGGGCCTTTTCTAAATGACAATATTTTTATAGTCCTTTTTAGTTTATGGTATGAGGAATATACATTTTCGGGTAGGTTTGCGCTTGATAACATATCTGATCTTTAATGAAGGTTTAGTAAAGGTAAGTAATGTAATAGATTGCAATGTTTTTTTCGTTTTACTAAAACAATTAAATTGTGTTTTCTATTACGCAAAGTATGAGGCTTACTTGTAAGTAGGATTAACTTTGAATACATATTATGTACACTATCATTTCTTTGTAGGTACATACGTACTAATATAATGAATTCAAAGGTCTATCTGTTTGTTACGCTTTCACTGGTAACACGATGAAAAAATATAGATGAAATTAGGTAAATTAGTAATTAATAAATCAGGCTAAAAAAATAAAAGTATAAAAAAAACCCCGCTTTTCCTTCGAGAATAGGAAGAAACGATTTAGTACGTAATACGTACATATTATACATATATAAGAACATATTGTATATTTAAATTTCTCTTGAAGGAAATCACATATTTCATTTTCTAAACAATTGCAAAATAACCGCTGAAATATTTACTATATTCATAGACAAAGCTTACTATTAAATATTATATAAATTATAAGAAAGCTTGAAATTGCAAACAGCTACTAAACTTAAAAATATCGTTAGCATTATTAAACTTACTATTGTCACGAACATGCGAACAGAGTTCGAAATACGTATGTCAGAGAATTCGAATTTAACGGTGGCAATGTTACGAACATGCGATAAAAGTTCGTAATGCATATGTCATAAAGTTCAAATTGAACAAGGCAGTTGACGAACATGCAATAACGGTTTGTAAATTAAAAATCATAGAGTTCAAATTCGCTTAACGCTAAATCTCTGGAACATTCGACGTGTATCAAAACATGTTATTGGTAAACATGTTTACGATCGTTTCAAGGTTATCAAATGTCCTCGAAAGCGGTTGGTTCAATATATAAGCAGACGTATCGTGCGCTTCGAGATTCAGTTTCAAACGATCAACGGCAAATAAACAAGTAAAAATAAAAGTGAATTATTAGTGACCTCGGCATTCTTATTGGACAACGGACTGTGTAGAGACTGTTAGTAGTAAGTGTGTAGTAAAAAGTCGAATAAAGTGTTTTAACGAGTCACCAGGTATTTTCATCCAAATCCACGAACCCCTGTACGTAACACTATTTTCAAATAAGCCGCCGCCCATTTTTATTACTCTTCAGTGAGAGTTGTCCGAGCAAGAAAAAGCTTCATTATAATTTGAAGGTATTAAAGGAAAAGCATTCGTAAGACTGGTTATTAATGAAAATGCCATATTTGAATTTAAATTTGCATTCAATTTTAATTCGAATACACAACGCAACTGATATTTAGTCCATGCTCTTTCTTGCTAAGCGAAAGCAAATACCAACAGACGCCTCTCGCAATAAGAGGCATCTATCAAACGCCGCTCAGATCGTGCTCAATGTTTACTTTCCTTGACAAATGTTTGAGGCTCGACTGCGAATGGTTCTATTCAATTATATTTACAAAGAAACTGTAGTGTTGGTATTTAATTGCTCTGTTATAATTATTGTAGGTTTGTTCAGTGTAAATCACAACCCTAATAAATCGTATAGTGGGTGTACAATCACCTACAAAATGGCTAATAACTCATCATTCTCGTTCCCTATCCCACTCTGAGTGACGTCGGCAGCACTTGTATTCGCTTCTGGCCCTACTCCTTTTATATGCATGTTCACAATCAAACAATCTAACAATCTTCACACAATCTAACCATCTCATTTTGGCCTCCCTCTAGTCACATATCCCTCCACATTTATTTTTACCACTCATTGAGTTACATGATAAATGGCTATCAAATATTAATAAGAAAATCTTACAGCCCAACTTATTAAGCTAGAAAAACCAAAGATAAAGGTAAATTTATCTTAATACTAGCTGTTTTTTCGACTACGGCTGTGGAAACCACTGTGTCACAAATATGTTTGACTGGCCCGTTAGCGCTGTGGGTAGTGACCCTGTCTTCAGCTCCGCGGGTCGCGGGTTCGATTCCCGCCGAGGGTCAACATTTCCTATAATACGAAACAAAAACAAACAAATGGTTGGTTCTTCGAGCCTGGGTGGTATTTAAGTATGTATTTAAACTTATATATGTAGTATATCTACTAGTTATGGGTGACGGACACGTCACCCATAACACAAGTATTAATTTACTTACTTAAAGGTCGGACGACCGTGTGTGTAAATGTCCCATATATTTATACATTTATCATATATTTATTTATTTATATGTGTTTCAGTCATCATCATCATCCTCCTGCCCTTATCCCACTCTAGTGGGGTTGGCACAAAATTGTTACAAACATGTTGTCACATGATTTGACTGCGTACTTTACGACCGGTCGCTTGTCTGAAGTCAAGGATGGTCTATGTGGCCTGAAGGGTGGTCTATTCTAATCAGCTGGATACCACATGGCGGGTCGACTTACCTTAGTCGCCTTTTACGACACCTCGGTAAACGAGAGTGGTCTATTCTACTCAGTCGGATATCACACTGCATAAATATGTGTTTCAGTCAAATTACATAAAATTGTATTATAATATTGACTTGAACCTACTTCAAAAAGTGTACTATCTTTTAGTAAAACCGTACAAAAAACGGTTTAGTAGATTTTGAGAAAATCGATCACATACAATTTTTGGGAACTTTATTTTATAATATACCTAGCAATATGTGCGGATGCGCCCGCGTGAAATTGAGTGTTTAGCATGTTATAGTCGCTCAAGTCTCGGCATGAGACTGGCCCTCTGATACCCTACACCGCTCTTTATACCTATTCCCCCCTCTAAACTACAATCGACCTCGGTTTGTTACTAACCTCACTTAAAATTGTAGTAAAACGACCTCTTCGACTCAATTTACATGATACGTTTTTGTGCTATTAACCTAAACCTTTCAGAGGAATTGCACTACCTTTTAGTAAAAACCGTACTACAATCCGTTCAGCAGATTTTGAAAAAATCAATTACATACAGACAGACAGCTTAAGGGACTTTATTTTATAATAAGTAAAAATATGTATAGTTAAAGATATATATATGTATATTTGGATGATGGGTCTTTTCGAGCGATGCCGATCGAAGGCTCTTAATTTGCATGAAATACGGATGGTGACAATCAAAAACCATGACCATAAGAGGACTATTTTATAAAACCCATAAAATAACGTCATATTTTTATAGCATTGCATTTAAAAACATCTATCTCAAATTGAAAAATTCAAATTCAGAATTTTTTTTTTCATGTGAAACTTTTTTTTATTATCTTGGGTATAAGATTCTGTAATAAAATTACGCAATTAGTTTTACTTTTGCCATTACAGCAGTTTAAATACACTTTCTTTTAAAAAGAGGCTGATACAGAAAGCCTACTATACTGTTGGGAATTACTTAGATGATAAGAATGCTTGGTTATAGCTACTCTTCGACACTGCACTAGACAGCAATGACTAAATGTTACTAGTAATTTTTGTACATAAAAATATACATAATTATAAAAAGATTGGTGATGTATGTAATACACAAAGTAGGAACCGACATAAGCTTGCGGTGCCTGCTTTGCGCCTTGCAAAAGGAGGTATAGTACGCAGCAATAAATAATGCACATCGAGGCTTAGAGAGAGAAATCGGCTAGATTGTTTGATGTTTCATAAAGTATTGTCTCTGTCGCACAGACTGACGAACCCGTCATCGTTCTAACCGTCGATTATTTAATGCCGGTTACTATAAGTCGTTTGTGGGTTTGGGTAAAAGTTGCTGTTGTACTATTTAATTAAGTCAAATTCAGAAAGCCTACTTATACTATTGAGGATTACTTAGACGATAAGAATACGTGGATATAGCTACTCTTCGACCCTGAGACAACAATGACGAAATTTAACTAGTTATAAGAATTAAAACGAATTAACCGCCGAGTTTCTTGCTGACGCTTCCTGGTAGGAACAGCTTTCCAACCAAAAATACAGTCAATGATTCTTCTTAACATGTTTACTTGAATCAATAATATTTTCAATTAAAGGTTACTCGTGACTTCGCCGTAGTCAATAGAACCATAGCTTAGTAGCATAAAAAACCAAGATAATAAAATTAACGTTATAAGAACTCAATATAAGAATATTGTCTTATAACAGCTGCCCTATATTTCTGTAATAATTCAACCACGCGGCGACATAATATCACCCGCAATTAATTTAGGCCCATCAGTGGAAGCGATAAAACGAATGTTTACTTTGCCAATAAATAACGGAACGACCAACACATTGTTGTGTTGTCCTAGATATTATTGTTACGAGTGACACAATTGTTTTTTTACTATGCTATTAAATTTACTATAATACTACCTACCAGCTGGCTGAGCATCCAATCAATCTATCTTCTATTAGATATCTTTTTGGCAATCGCAAAATGAGATATAATATAATGTAATTAAAAGAATTAATAGAAGATAAAAATAGGCTGAACATTCAATTAATCTATCTTCTATTAGATATCTTTTTGGCAATTGCAGAATGAAATATAATATAATTAAATGAAATAATAGAAGATAGATTAATAGGCTGAGCATTCAATTAATCTATCTTCTATAAGATATCTTTTTGGCAATTGCAAAATGAAATATAATATAATTAAATGAAATAATAGAAGATAGATTAATAGGCTGAGCATTCAATTAATCTATCTTCTATAAGATATCTTTTTGGCCATCGCAAAATGAGATATAATATAATGTAATTAAATGAATTAATAGAAGATAAAAATAGGCTGAACATTCAATTAATCTATCTTCTATAAGATATCTTTTGGCCATTTTAAAATGAAATTAGTAATATTTGAAAATAAGTTGTGTTTAAAATTAATAGTAACAGCAAATATTTTAGTAGTAGTTTATTTTTCAAAAATATTTCCTTTTAGTACTGTTAGTATTGTTTAGTACTGTGTATATTAATAAAAACGGAAGATTAACTTCCGTTTTTATTAATATAAAATTTTTTGCACGTTACTTCTTACGAAAATGCTGTACTCGCCTTAAATTAGTGTTTTACCTAGAACTTGGTTTATGAAAAAGTGTATTAATAAGTATGTTTGTAAAATGCTATAAGCTTGTCACAATAAATAAATAAATGAAATAATATAATAGAATGAACTGAAATAATAGAAGATAGATTAATTGGCTGAGTGTTCAATTAATGAATATATCTTCTATTGCATTATTATATTGCCATTAATAACTACTCAAAACAATTATCCTATTTCAATTCATTTTACTGCAAAATAGACTAAGAAATAAAATTCTGAAGAATTCGTTGCTTGAGGGTATCGTAATGTTCTCGTTGCCCAGTAATTAATTTAGGTGGCTTATCTTGTTAAATTTCTTTGTGCTTGTTTTATGATTCCTCATTAAAAACTGAATTCAAGTTTGATCTCGAGTTCAAGTCTGGAATATTTTGACGTCCGTTATGTAATTTGTGTATACAAAATCGGCTATATATCACCTGTTACCAAAGAATCTTCATGAATACTCAATTGGTCACATCGCCCATCGGCAACCTGACAGCCTTAACAAGTTGGATTTTGGCAAGGTAGAGAGAAATAAACTTCGACGGTGATCATCTACCCGTTGGTGTGACCAAATATCCACCTTTACTGGACTGACTATGACAACCGCTCTGTATGACGATAAATGCAGGTCTACGGGAAGATTAATTGAAAAAGTTACAGGCACTATAACAAAACTACCTCGCTTTAATCCGCACGGGTCAAGCGAATGCATGCAAAGCTAATGTGTATGAAGCAGGCAAAATTAACAAACCTTACACATGCAGGACATGCCACCACACGCACCCTCCTCCACCAGCAACAAAGCACACAAGCAGCACACACAACCACCACCACAACAATCTCGACGATCGTTTCGCTCCGAAACCGAAGCATCATTAGGAAGATAGGCTCCACGACAAAATCGTAATGCGTCGCGCCGCCCATACAAGAAGTCTTAAATAGTTCAACCCCCACCACTACCCTCTCCTCCGAACACATGTAGCAAAACGGAATGGGACACATTTACTTGCTCGTTATTTAAGTGGCCATTGTTATTTTTTATTATCTCAAGTTGCTCTAACATATTGAGTCGGAGTTCTATAAATCATTGAAAAAGTTACAAAAGAATGTAAGGGACACGACCTTTATTAATGAAGATAACGACAGAGAAGATGTAATTTGTTCTGAAATCAAATTTAAAACATTAAAAAATGGTAACAATCTCCACGAATGTCGGTGTCAGCCTTGTCGTCTGAGTAACATACCCTGACAATTATTTTTTAATATCTCAGAGACGTCTCGAGCATCTAGCGAAAATATCTCATGTAATTCACACTTCACGTTTCATAATGTTTTAATATTTCACAGAGGGAGATCGTTTCGCTCAAAAGTATATTTTCCTATTTCAGCATTGTTATTTTAATTTTATTGCTGATGTAATAAATATTAAATGAGCCATGACTTAGGCTCAGTTTCCACTACGACGGATCAACAGATTCGACGAACATCCCGCTCTCAGACCATAATGATCACATTAGTTGTAATTTGAGTGAGGATCTCACAATAATATCGATAGTCATCGATGGACCTGAAAGCCGTCAAGTACTCACCTCAGTTGAATTATACCTGTGAGCACAATACACGACGAAATTGCTGTTTTGTAATATCTTTACAGAAGACTAAATAGAGAAAATAGAATAAGAAAATAGAGTAGTATATATATATATTTTTTTTAATTTATTTATCTGTTATTACACACAAATAAAAATTACATGTGTGAAATACACAGTTGTGTATAAAGGTGGTCTTATCGCTGGTAGCCATCTCTCCCAGACAACCTTTGATGTGAGGATCATAGTGAAAGTACGGGTTACGATAATACATATATATCGGCACAAAATTGTTTACATTACTGCGGTCTTGGTGTTTCACAGTGACAAAACGTCCGGTTAAAATATCAAACTCGATGTTTTGCTGGATCCGGCATAATGTGAATGTCTCCATTTATATTCTTTAGCCACTTGTACTTCCGGCAGTTTTGCACCACAGGTAAATCTGGTCTAAGTGGTTGGGAGCAATTTTCCGTGATAATCAAAAGATGCAAGTTGATCGTAGTGAATTTACACGAAAATTTGGAAAATATATGTATGTATGTAATTTTTCTTTAATTGAAAGCATATTCTGTTACCCTCATATCATAAAATTATTGAATGTACCCCGTGTGGCAAGTTTTAAATCCACGCGAGGGCTATTTTTCATGAACTCATTACTGTCGACGTTCCGCCAATGGAAACAAGTGAAGTAATATTTTAATTAAAAAAAATTATGGACGGTTGGAATCAGAGGTAAAGCGTCTATTTCAATCTGGAAATAGTTTAAGTTTACATATACATTTAAGGTTCAATATAAAGCTCACTTAGTGGCAACCCAGTAACGCAAACCTAAAAAGCCTTATTTTCAAATAGCGGAGTAGAAGAAATTTAAAACCTATTATTTTTCCCCCTTGTTATATGTATATTGTTAACGCCGTGTGGTATCCGGCAGAATAGAATAGACCACCCTCCTTTCTCGCCGAGGTGTCGTAAGAAGCGACTAAGGTATGTGCCGTGTGGTATCCGGCTGTATAGAATAGACCACCCTCAGTTCTTATCGAGGTGTCGTAAAAGGCGACTAAGGTAAGTTGACGTCAGGCAGGCGGCCGGTCGTAAAAAACGTAGCCAAATCATGTGAAAACATGATTGTGACATGTTGTGCCTACCCTACTTAGAGTGGGATAAGAGCAGGAGAATGATGTATGTTATTATATTAAATATTTAATATCATAGGTATAGGCTATATGTTAATATTGTTTTTATTATTATTGTGTTGTGTTTTATAATAGTAAATGTATGTAAGTATGTATTAGTTGCCATGCATCCAATCGTTTTGCCCCGCAACCGAAGCATCATCAGGAGATAGACTCCACGACAAAATCGCAAAGCAAATTGAGTTGATTTTTGAGATAGTCGGGTATGAAAAAACATTTAGCACTCTATATATTTTCTATTTACTTTATCGCGGATTATAGCACAATAATTTTATTATTACTTTTGTATTATGGATCTCCGCAAAGTAACGCCTAATTCTATAAATTTTCTAGTTGATTATTTATCACACGCTTTTCGGTGAAAGAAAACATCGTGAGGAAAGGTTTCCTATATATGCAGGTGCATATCACTAGAGAATTTTAGGGATACGTGTAACCTACCGATTCGTATTGGAGCAGCATGGTAGGTCTTAGCTATAACCCTTTGCTCCAGAAACGGAGATAGGAGGCCTATGCCCAGCAGTGAGATTGTACGAGGCTGTCACTTTACTTTTACTCTCAAACATCACATATTAAGCTAATATAATCCTCATAATTGAATATTGCGAAGAGGATAGGATGTATCTGTTAGCAATTCGGAAGTTTGGGAAAGTTCGAGGTCATTCTGAGATCGAGGGATGGCAGGCCTATGAATTTCTTAAGGGGTTTTCAGTAGTCATAATCCTTAAGAATTTGCTCTTGTATGAAGGCAAGTGGCAAACACAATAAATTTATAATTAGGGAACGTTGAAGTTTTACCCAAATAAAGATATTTGGGTAAAACCTTTCGAGACCCTACTTTTTATATCGGTTCGAGGACGTTAATAAAATGATATTTCAAAATTTTTATGCTCACAGTTGGGCGGCGTAATAAGATACTAAATAAGTTTGCCAAATACTTCAATATATAGACTAAAATTGTATGTCTAATTTTTACCAAAAGAAATGAATTCCCAACACACTGTTCGTGACCAGTTTTTTGTTTAGTCTTTTCATAACGTACTTTTTTATTAATACTAAGGCGTTACTTAGTACACATTACATACACGTTTTATGCATTTTACTTTTTACTCGTAAATTTATAAGACATCAACTAACATTGTTATATCTATACATATTATAAAACGTAGTCCTCAAAAGCTGTCTGTCTGTATGTAATCGGTTTTCTCAAAAAGTACTGTACGGATTTTTGTAGGGTTTTTACCAAAAGATAGTGCAATTCTCGAGAAAGGTTTATAGTACATTATGGTAAAGTTCCCGCGGGGTCAGTATTTTCGCGGTAAAAACTTTGTGGCACATTGATTGTCACGCGGGCGAAGCCAGTGCGATTTGCTAGTAATTAATATAACGACTAATGTAATGCATCTAAATGTGACTGCAAAATAAAGGCTATTTCTTTTATTATTTATACATTGCACTTTTAATTCTTGACATATGCATATCTATTCACTCAGTGGCAGGTCTACCTACCATTGCTGCGTATTCGTTGATATTGTTAAGGCGCCTAAAGGTTTATTGCCCCAATTACAACAAAAGAATAAAGTGTATTAGAATCTCACAGGTGTATTTTCAAAGCTGAAATTCACATTTTCTTTGTAATTTCTCATCACAAATACAAACATATATTTTATAAAATACTAGCTATTCGTCCACGTATTGCTGTGGCTCGGCCTGGGTCTAGAATTCTCTCGAAACAGAACTCAGTTGAAAAAAATGTAACCGATCACTATATATTATACTTTACATTTTTCTTTTATATTTTTCAAGTTTATATTTTTGTTTTTCATTTTTATATCAAAATTTGCATCAATTATTGTTTTAAGTGTTATGTAAATGTTGTGCGTACCTGTAATTTGGAAACATATAGAAAAGATGAGATATTGAATGTTTATATTAGTTTATTAATGTATATGATTTCTAGTTGGTAAGCCTTATCAATAAATAAAATAAAAAAATAAAAATCACCAAAATTGACAGAATGATACAATAAGTCATTCTAAAGATTGTCTGAAAATTTCATTAAAATCGGTCCAACCGTTTCGGAATCTATAAAAGAAGTACAGACAAACATTCATGTTTTATATATAAAAAGAAAGAAGATATATAAACAATTTTGAATTAAACTTTTATCATCAGATAAAATCAGATATCGAATAAAAAAATTGCGGCATTTACCCTGGATAAAAACGATTCATAATTGTTTAAAATCACAAATATGTAAGCATAAAATCACTAATTACAACATAATTCAAAGCAAAGTGACCTACCTGCCGCCTTATATCACAAAACTTAATTAAGATTATGCAGGTGCCTTAATTAGGTCAGATTTAACGTAATTCTTTGGGAGCATTACAAGAATAACTTGTGCTATAAGTAATAAACAAAAATTTTACCAAATATACCAAAAAAAACGAAATATTAAAAAAAACCTACTATTTGTTTTACTTTACAGTTGTAAGTAATAATAGAAAGTCCAAATTTGATAATAAAATACAGAGCACTGAATAAACTTATATTTGGAAGCTAAATATGGACTCTTCAGTCTGACAATGCAAAAATTTTGCGACGTGGTTGATGGCATTCTACTTTCGACGTACTCATCATCATCTGAGTGTTAATATTTTCTGCAAATAAGCTGGTTTTTTTATATAAGTATATTATTTTATTATGAAACATTTTTGCGCGGCTATGCTAGCCCATGAGCTGTGATAGCCCAGCGGTGAGACCGTGCGACTCTTTCGAGGGGAACACGAGTTCAAACCGGAGCAGGCATCAACGAGTTTTTTCTATTAAAACTCATGTGTCTAATTGATAATTGCAATGTATCACACGCTTTTCGGTGAAGGAAAACATCGTGAGGAAACCTGCTTATCTCTAGAGAATTCTGGAGATATGTAACCTACCAATCCGCATTGGAGCAGCGTGGTAGGTTTTAGCTCCAACCCTTCTTTCCAGAAACGGAGAGAGGCCGCTACTTTTATGCTAGCCCATAGAAAAGGAAACTTCAACCATTTTGAATAAACAAAAATTTTCCAAATAACTAAAGAAAATCTTGTTTTGTTAATGATGACGTAAAATGTAGGAACATTTCTTTCCTACGATAAATATAGGTGAAAGGAATTTAATTTTAACAAATTTCACCTGTTCGACGTAATGGTCTTTCAACTTAAACTTTCGTTAATAAAATTCCTGAAATACAACTTAATCAAGTTTATGGGCTAGGGACTCGTGATGATATTGTACCCACTTTTGTCTAATAAAGATTTATTACAGACTTGGTTAAAAATTTTCTTGGGAATTCGTCCGGAAATTTGAAAGGCTTTTATCCCATTTAATTTTTTCAAACGTATTTTTACGACATTATATATCTACTTTTTGGTTTAATTAAAATATACCTACAAGCGGTGGCTAGGCGTTGCTAAGACTCAGTTTGGTTTCGAGTTCCCATTGTAATAAAACTGTTATTGACCGTTTAAAAAACGCTGGTAATAATCCACTGGGTCAATCCAATGACTGTCTAAAAATTTCATTAATATCGGTCCAGCCTTTTCGGAAACTATAACGAAATATATACACTTTCTATTTTATAGATATACATTATTAGACGTGATAGTCTATTGGACTTGTCTAACCAGGGGTAATCGCTATTCTGGTATAATAATTTTATGCTTTATATATTCTATCTGCCAAATTGGCGAACTAATGGGATGACATTGGAAGGGCATATTGATTTTTATAGCCACACGAGCGAGTGACATAATTATCGGCCCCAACAAGTGTATGTAAAAGGTAATCCCTTTAGTGAACGTTCACATTACGTATAGGTTTTATCAAAACAATAGGCAGAATTGAATTAAGCACTTTTATACTAGCTATTCACTCGTTGCTGTGGTTCAGTCTGGTTTCGAATATCCCTCGAAAAAGAACTAATCAGATAAAAAATATTCCAGTCGCCACCTAATGTTACAAGACCCCACCGCTGGATCATTCTAAAAATTGTCTGAAAATTTCACGAAAAGCGATCCAGCCGTTTCGAAGTCGTCGTTTACATATAAGTTAAGTAACACCTGTTATTAAACTTATATGTAAACGATTACAGCTGGGCATATGCCGTATTTCTCCTTTTTTTTCAGACAAGGATTGGAGTTCTAACTTACCACACTGCCTTTAAATTTTTTCACATAACATGGTTGATAGGCTGTGATAGACGTTTAGGGATGGAAGTTACATAAGTTTTCTATAGGATTGTATGGTCTTAATAGATGTTTACAATACAACGCATGTGTCTGTTGACACTGTTGGCAATGAGTCTGCCTTCAGCTCCTCGAGGCGGGAATTTGATTCCAGCCAAGGGCCAACATTTTCCATAGACAATTTGTTGGTTCCTCGAGTCTGGGTGTTTATTTATGTATGTATTTTTTCAATATGTCAATAAATTTATATTTTATTAAATAATAACTGTAAATTTATAACGTCCTTCGTAACTGTATTATTCAGTTATATAAGAGATTGCCTTTAAATAATATTTACTTTGTTATTGCGTTAATTAAAGATTAAAATTTCAAAAAGTATAATTGATCTTTACAACTTTGGCACTGCATAAAATCCTTTATGTTATTTATTACAATGTTTTCATATACATAAATTGTGTACCTGGCTCCCAAGATAGTTCAAAACTATATTTTAGAAACCAGTACCTCTTTCTTTCTCTTAATAAAATTAATATATAGTGTTGAGGTCTATGTTAATGATAAGAAAGCTTGGAATTAATTTGCGACCAGCTCGCACTAGATGATATTGTATTCTATGTTAGTTAACAATTGCAAATACAATAATGTAATAAATATTTTTGAAAAGAGTGACCGCCGAGTTTGTTGCTGGTTCTTCTCGGTTAGAGCACCTTTTACGAACCAGTCGTAGCTTCATTTTAATTTGATTCAAAAGTACTTTTAAACGCCAATTTGAATAAAGACTTATTCGAACTTGAATTTGAATATAAATGTATATATTTACCAGTTGTATGTCACCCTTAACACGAGTATTAAGTTACTTACCTTAGGGACGGACGACCGTGTAATTGTCCCATATATTTATTTATTTTTGTAAGGAACCTTGCACATTTCTAGAAATTACTGGGTTATTATTAATTACCAATCTGCATTGTACTGAATATCTTGCTTGGTGTTTGAACTCGCAAAAACACTAGCAAGGATTACATGCAAATGGTTAGTTTGGCCATCATGGATGTTTCAGAGATCATGAGAAATAATCTTACACTTTTTTTCCACAACAGATATCATCATCCTCCTGCCCTAATCCCACCCTAAATGGGGTCGGCACAACATATTACAAATATATTGTCCCATGATTTGGCCACGTATTTTACGACCGGCCGCTTGCCTGACGTCAATTTACCTTAGTCATATTTTACGACCCCTGGGTAAGAAAGAGGGTGGTCTGATCTACTCAACAGGATACCACATGGTGGGTCGACTTACTTTAGTCGCCTTTTACGACACCTCGGTAAGAAATGAGCGTAGTTTATTCTACTCAGCCGGATACCACACGGCGGTCCACAACAGATATTAATTCAATAATAGAATAGATATATAGCACCGCCTAAGTGTTTCCCGAAAGCAATTACGCCCGAATACGGAAAGTGAAGAACGAAAGTTCTCATTGGAATCTCACTTAAGTTCCGGATTTTACTAATGGATTTAGATTCCATCTATCTATAGAATTATTTATACATCCCTTATTTATTGGGTCATTTGCGAAGAACCAAACAGGTTTTATAATTATCAAACAAATGAAAATCATAGAGTCAGTAGTACTAGAGTAAGGAAGAATAGGGAAGAAAGCCTAAAATGTGCTATATTACGATAAAGAAAAATAAAGTGAAAACAAATGAGGGTGTATCTGTCTGTCTCTTTTTATAAGTGGCATTAGACAATGAAGTATGCGAGGTATATCTTCCCTCTTATTCTTTATTGTGACCCTCTCACTACAGGTCTGCCTATCGCTCCCCTATTCTACTATAATAAGTCTATGATGGAATGCGACTGGTTTGACGTCATAAATGTTTTCTCGGTTCCTTAATATCTTTTTTTGTGTATACAGTACAGTATACAAAGATAAATATACGAGTTACATCTTCCTTCTCATTATGATAATCAGGATCATCAGGATGTGTGGATATAGGTGCGCTTCTACTCTGTACAAGACAGTAATAAATAAATGTAACTAGTTCTAAGATTTATATTTTAAAAAGAGCACCCGCCGAGTTTCTTGCTGGCTCTTCTCGGTAGGAACAGCTTTCCAAACCAGCAGTAAAGTTGACGATTCAAAAGCACTTGTTTACAAGTTTACTTGAATAAAGAATATTTTGAATTTGAATTTGGATTATTTATTATGACCCTCTCACTCTGGCTCCCTGGGACTCTCCTATTCTACTATAATAAGTCTATGATAGAATGCGACTGTTTTGACGTCATAAATATTTTCTAAGTGCCTTAATATATTTTTTTGTGTGATTAGACAAAGATAGGTATACGAATTTCATCTTCCCTCTCATTATTTAGTGTGACCCTCTCTCTTAAAATCCTGCGTATAGCTCCCCTACTCTAATATAATAACTCTGATAGAATGCGGCTGTTTTGACGTCATACATTTTATCGTCATTTATTTATTTCAAGTAACACTAGAGTCGGGAAGTTAGCCTAAAATATGCTCTATTACGATTTGTTGAAAGCAAAAAGACTGTCTTTCTTTTTTATGTGTGTTTATAAGGGTTTCATCTTATTTCTCATTATGTATTATAACCCTCTCACTTACAGGTGTACCTGTGGCTCCCCTATTCTAGTATAATAACTCTATGATAGAATTCGACTGTTTTGACGTCATAGATGTTTTCTCGGTTCCTTAATATCTTTTTTATGTGTGATTAAACGAAGATAAGTACACGGGGTCCATCTTCCCTCTTGATGACATGATACGCAATAATATTAAGATGAAAAGTCAAAGTTAAAAATATCAAGATAAAAAAGATTTGGGAGAAAAATAAACTTTAAAAGTTTATGCTTTTATAAAATCTTAATCTTCTAATGGCTTTCGAAATAAGAATATCTGTTAAGGTTTTATTTCTAAAAAGTATTAAAAGAAGGGTTAAATATAAAAATAAAATTCGATATACCTTGAGTTATACCTTTTCGCTGTATTTAGTATTCTATAAACTTAAGAAGTTACGAAATCTATCGTCCGTATTTTTATATTATAAAAATAGAAAAATTAAGCTTTAAAAAGAGAAAAACTGTTAAAGTTATCCGTTAGTATTAAGCTTAAGAATTGTTATAAAGTTTCATAGACTTATACATCGAATATTTACTTATGTCTCCTAATCCTTCAATAACGTTTAACATCTCCATGTTTTATTTTTCAGGCAAGAATTTGTATTTTTTGCAAATAAAAATATGCATAAAATAAATAAAAAACATTTAAAAATAATTGTGATTGTTTTTTTTTTTAATTGTGATAGCCCAGCGGTGACAACGTGCCACTCTCCAAAAAGCCATAGATTCAAACCTCGGACAGGCACCAATGAGTTTTTCGATTAAAAACTTATGTGTCTTATTGATATTTGCAATTTATCACACACTTTTCGATGAAGGAGAACATCGTGAGGAAACCTGCATATCTCTAGAGAATTCTAGAGATATGTGTAACCTATCAATCCGCATTGGAGCAGCGTGGTAGGTTTTAGCTCCAATCCTTCTTTCTAAACATGGAGAGAGAAGGCCTTTACCCAGCAGCAGGATAGTAACAGCCCGTTACTTTAATATTTTTTATTAAAAAAATCAATAATAGAAATGTAGTTTTTGAAAAGGCATTGTGAAACTTTTACAATGAAAAAATTTTAACTATTAGCAATTAAACCATTGCATAATACACTATCATCATTGTAGCTGAAGTGGCGGTTGGGGTACCTAGGATATAGAAACGATGAGCGTTGATAGTCTTAAGGTATTGGAATGGCGACCCCGCACCAGAAAACGCAGTGTCGGTATACCCTTTACGAGGTGGACCTCGGAGAGTTATTTAGATTTAGATAAAAATGCGTTCTGTTCGACCCTGTACAAGACAATAATGACTAGATGTAACTAGTTACAAAAATTAATTTTGAAAAGAGAATCGCTGAGTTTTTTGCTAGCCCATCTCAGTAGGAACAGCTTTCCGAACCAGTAGAGTTGCCGATTCATAAGCACTTGTTTACAAGTTTACTTGAATAAAAAAAAGAAGAAGATATCATTGCAAAAGAACATAAATTTTAATACACACGAGTAAATCAATCTCTCGGATTTATTTTGGTTTTTACCGTCGTATTACTTATATTCCAGTGAATGTCTAAAATCGTAACGCAAATGACAGATTATTATTAAGATGACCCCAGTGGCTTTTAAATAAGTTAACTATAAAGTAAAAATTGATAAATTACAAAAGTTTTTCGCATTGCGGTCTTATGGCCGCACATTTTTTTAAATCTTTTCCAGACATCTGCAGATCTTTGTGACGCAGTGTTTTAAAACTCAGATATTTTTCCTATAATATAATAGTTCGAAATCGAGGTTTAAGTTAATCTGCCACTTTGAATAGAAAAAAAACTTATATCAATCTACAATAAGTATATTATATTAGTACAGCATTAATAATAATGATGTTATGGACATGACAGTTTCAATGCCGTGTGGTATCCGGCAGAATAGAATAGTCCACCCTCCTTCCCTACCGAGGTGTTGTAAGAGGCGACTAAGGTATATGCCGTGTGGTATCCGGCTGCTTAGAATAGACCATCCTCATTTCTTACCGAGGTGTCGTATAAGGCGACTAAGGTAAATTGACGTCAGGCAGGCGGCCGGTCGTAAAATACGTAGCCAAATCATGTGACAGCATGTTTGTAACATGTTGTGCCGACCCTACTTAGAGTGGGATAAGGGCAGGAGAATGATGATGATGGACATGACAGTTTTCAGTTTAGTAATGTAATTCCTTACCTATATCTAATTTTAATTTCAGAATTTAGTACCCCGAATTTAACGTCCTAATATTCTGTAAGACGTAATAGAATTATTCTTCGATATATTTGAAATGTTTTAAATCATTATATCATTGATATTTGCTGGTTCAAAGCTATTGTTTAACGATATACAGTTATTATTTGCTTCAAATGAGCACCGAAAAATATAGTGGGAAAGAATGAGAACTCAAGAAAATTCACCTATAATGGGGTAGGATTCATTAGTTTTAAAATAAAGAAAGCTATTATGACCTAATGATAAGCTAGTTACCGATGGCCGGTTGGTACTTAAAGTGTGTCTACCTAACTAAACCACAGATAATGTAATTTATCCATAATACAAAAGTAATAATAAAATTATTTTGCTATAATCCGCGATACAGTAAATAGGAAATATATATAGTGTTAAATGTATAGTGGACTATCCGTATTTTCATACCCGATACGTGCAGGATTCGTAAAAACACATGCACAAACCTCCACCACTTCCACCACAATACACAAGCACTACACACTTTCACTATCACAAACTCAAAAATCGTTTCGCCCCGCAACCAAAGCATCATCAGGAAATAGACTCCACGACAAAATCGCAAAGCGAAGCGTTATCCAAACAAGCATTGTTATATAGTACTTGGTTCATCCCCACCCTTTAATTTACCTTGGAACACGTGCAACAAACTTGAACTGGAAACATTTATCTGCTCGTTAATGATAAGGTTACTACAGATAAGGTTTGTATAAATCTAAAGTTTGAATTTGAATTGAAGTCAGGAGGATACACTTACTCTGCAGAACTATGGATGGTTTGAAGCTATCAAAAGAGCAACAGGGGACGCAGTAGTAAATTCTCATATGAAATAACAGACTTTCAAATATACATTTCCTTATGCTCATAAATGAAATATTGATCTTTTGATGTACACTTATCTTTGATAGAACAATATATAAAAAGGAAAATAATAAACTGATCATAAATAAAAAATGCATTATCTTTATTCAAACATGCTGTCATGCACGAACAACGTGAATAATCTTACTAATCCTACTAATATTATAAATGCGAAAGTTTGTGAGTATGGATGGATGTTTGTTACTTTTTCACGAAAAAACTATTGGACGGATTTGGATGAAACTTTACAGTTATATAAGTAATACATCGGAATAACATAAAGGTTACAATTTGTAATGATTTTATGTAATATAACGATATATTTCAATAAAGTCGGAAAAAATCTGGCCCCTGAGAGCTATCTCGGCATACGCTGCCTAAACCATTTGAGTTACACAAAGATGATATACCGTAGTATTACTGTGGCAAATCAAATTCCATGCAAGCGAACCCGCGGGCAAAAACTAGTAAATACAATATTTGTTTAAGTTTAAACACACTTTCATTAAAGTGTACATTACAAAGTTTGTTTAGTTTATAAGGTTTATCATAAACTAGCTTCTAACCTCGCTGTTAACTCAAACACCTAATATACGTTATGCAAATATACCCTTTACAAGTTATTTTTAATACTTTATTTTTTAACTCAGGTCAGCATTATAATTTAAATATTTTATATTTAATATCTCAAATAAGTAACTGATTTTTTAATGAATAAATATTAATGTTGGATACATCCTCCTGGTCTTATTATTATTAGATTATTTAATTAAAAGTGGAAATTTGATTGATGTATGCTACATTTATGTTTAAATACTTATATACTTACTAATAGAACCGTTGTTTGTTTCCCAAATAAAGGTAAAAAAATAAAAGTAAAATTTTTGTGAAACGCGAAATAAATAAAAGTAAGTACTTTAATTTTAGATGATAATTACGGTCATCATAAAAAGACCGCGAAGGTATATTAAAAATGGAAAAGGATAAAATTATGTGACCAAATGAATGTTAAATATAATTTTGAATGTATTTGTCATTAGAGGGAGGCTGGAAAAAAAAATGCATGGATTGTGTGAAGTATGATATGCATTTAAAAAGAGTAGCGCCAGAGAAGACAATGGAAAAACAAAAAAATTATGCCGACCCCAAATAGTGCGATAAGATATACTGAAACATATATTTTCTATTTTTTTTGTCTCTTAAGTAATACATATTTTGAAAATCATTACCTAAGCCTAACTTGTTCAATAACAGCCATAAACTTACTTTTATACTTATAAACTGAAAATAGTGTTATTTAGATGTTTCCTTTTCCAGTTTTACAAACTTGATGCTCAAATTTTTATTGAAGAAACTCAATCTTAAAGGATATATTTATGTATAATACTAATCTAGATATACCTATGATATTCAAATTCAAAATATTCTTTATTCAAGTAAACTTGTAAACAAGTGCTTTTGAATCGTCAACTTTACTGCTGGTTCGGAAAGCCGTCCTACCGAGAAGAGCCAGCAAGAAACTCGGTGGAGCTCTTTTAAAAAAGAAAATTCTTAATACTAATTACATTTTGTCATAGCTATCCTGCACAAGGTCAAAGAGCAGCTATATCCACGCATTCTTATCATCAATGTAAGCCTCCACTGTATAATAGGCTTTCTGTATCAGCCTCTTTTTAACAGTATTTTTAAATTTCTGTAATGGCAAAGTTAAAATTGATTGTGGAATTTTGTTATAGAATCTTATACCCAAACCCACAAACGACTTACGTACTCTTACAAGGCGCAAAGCAGGAGCCGCAAGCTTATGTCGGTTCCTACTTTGTCTATTATATACATCGCCAATCTTTTTATAATTATGTATATTTTTATGCACAAAAATCAAATTGCTAAAAATATACTGTGAAGCTAACGTGAGAATACCTGTTTCCTTAAACTTCTCTCGCAGGGACTCACGCGAATTCAAATTATAAATGCCACGTATAGCTCTTTTTTGCAATACAAAAATTTTCTCAATATCAGCGCATTTACCCCATAACATTATTCCAATAATAATAATGATAGTACGAGTGATAATAATGATAGTACGATTTCAAAACACCTTTATTGTCAATATTAAATTTATAAATTGTAAAATTTCACTATTTCGAAAGACAAACTCGGACAATCTAGTAATTTTTATTTTATTTTGAAAACCACTTACCTGGCATTGAAATCTGCCTTCTCATTTCGAACTGCACAGGAACTGAAGGCAGCACGATGTCATTCACTCAGGAACACCTGGGAGACACAACACTTTAACTTTTAACACAGAAACTTCGAATGAAAAACTTTCGATAGATACAAATATAAAAATTGAAATTAAAATATATATATATATATATATATATATAAACTTCAACAAGAATTTATAATCCGCCTAAAGTCATTGATTTTTAATATACTAAATGAGGAAAACTCATCCACGCGTAATTTTGCGCACGTGTTAAATCTCCCCGCCTTTTAGTCAAAACGGACCGTAACGGAGGCGTTCGTCTGAGCTTCTGGGGAGGGAAACCATCCCTAGGGCGGTTTTCGACGCTGGGCGGCGGCGCGACGGCCGCCCTAGGCGCGCCTGATACCAGGCGATCATAACATACAAGGAGTTAGCCAAGCACGTGTTTTTACTCTTACAGCGCATGCTCGAAATAGGGAAAGCTGGGGGAAATCTGAGCGAGCGAGATGGAGATACGCTAAAAATAGGGGTGCGAGTGGAACGGCAGATTCTAAATCGGGAAGCGCCAAACAGTCTGAAAAGTTAATACTGATTTAGCTTCATCGTCCACACTTGAACCGTACAGTTAATAACTAAGTTATATAAGTTGTAAAGCTTCGAGGACTACACTTAAGTGTCACAAACTTAGTCTAAGCATTAAAATTTCAACTGCAATAAGTAGATTACTTTAATTGATTTAAAATTTTACGATTTTTACATTGCAGTACGATTTTTGTCGTGAAGCCTATCCTCCTGATGATGCTTCGGTTTCGGGGCGAAACGATCGTCGAGATTGTGGTGGTGGGTGTGTGTGCCGCTTTTGTGTGCGTTGTTGCTGGTGAATTGCGCCTTGGGGTGCATGTGGTGGCTGGTCCTGCATGTATAAGGTGCGTAGATTTTGCCTGCTTCATACACATTGGCTTTGCATGCATTCACTTAACCCGTGCGGATTATAGCAAAGTAGTTAGTTCTGTTGTATTGCTTAGATTACTTTAATGTCAAGTCGTATGTGAATAATGAATTTAGGTTATATTTTTTAATAACTAAGAACACAGTTGTAGTCCTTTGGGAAACCAGAAGATTAAATTATTTTTTATTAGGTAATCTTTTCTTTTCCTTTTATAAAATAAATTTATTTTGTCTGGCTTAAGCTATTGCTAAATACTACCTTACTATTTAAGCTTTTCTATCAAGGTATTTAGTGGTAGATTGAAAACAGTGACAGTTATTTTATGTATATTGAATTTTTATTTAATGTAATTTAACATAATAAGTATTATGACATATTCAATTCAATTGATTATATTCTTTATTCAAGTAAGTTTGTAAATAAGTGCTTTAGAATCGTCAACATCTACTGCTGGTTCGTTCGCTGTCCCCACCAAGAAAAGCCAGCAAGAAACTCGGCGGTTGCTCTCTTCAATGAATAATCCTTATTACTAGTTATATATAGTTATTAATGCCTTGTATAGGGTCAAAGAGTGGCTATATATACGCATTCTTATCATCTAAGTAATCCTCAATAGTACAGTAGGCTTTCTGTATTAGCCTTTTTAAATATTATTTTTAAACAACTGTATTTGTAAAGTTAAAGTAGATTGCGGAATTTTATTATAGAATCTTATACCCTGAGTCTTATTTTTATTGTACCTATACAGGCTGTGAGATGATTTAATCACAGCTGAAAATATTTATAATAAATTATGTATACGTTGAATAAAAAAGTTAATTATTTAATGTAAGCTTTTTCATTTATATGTGTTCAAATGTAAGTTTCAGTAAATCATCTCATTAAAAAAGGCGCTACAAAAGATTAAATAATAAATTACGTTTCATCATCATTCTCTTGCCCTTATCCCACTTTAAGTGGGGTCGGCACAACATGTTACAAACACGTTGTCACATTGTACGACACCTCGGTAAGAAAGGAGGGTGGTCTATTCTATTCTGCCGGATACCACACGGCGGTTATGTTATTTATTACATGTTCTTGATAAACTTTCCTAGTATTCAAGGAGGCTTTTTAATCGTTAGCACCTTTCTGAAAAATTGATTCAAACAAACTCACGTAACTTATTAATTCAGGTATTAATAATCAAAACTTTTAAATTGTTATTGTTTTTAGAAAGTATTAATACAATAATTTTGCTATAATCCGCAATAATGTAAAACTTTTACTTTATCGCTCATTATAGCGAAATAATTTTATAATTAATTACTTGTGTATTATTATTTTTACTAAGTGGAAATATGATAACTTTTCATAATAAACTATGATTTCCATTATAGACTTTGAATGTATTGTTAGATGATATAGATTTTTTTAAGAAGATATGAATATGTCCCAGAATATTGAGTAGGCTTAAGCGACTTTTCTTAAATATGAAGTAGATTTTCCAAATTTGAAAGTTTTAGAGTGGCTTTAGGTCTCAGATTGGGAACCACATTGTGCCTTAAGCACAGATGTCCATGTGGAAAAGAGGTAGACAGTTTTGGCATACACGGGCTTTCATGCCATAGGAGCTCTGGTAGGCTTTTCCGCCATGGTTCTCTTAATGACACCATCAAAAGAGCTCTTGCCACCATCGACATTCCTGCTCTTCTCGAGCCTTCCGGGATATGTCGGAATGATGGCAAGAGACCAGACGGTCTGACGCTGGTTCCTTGGGAACGGGGACGGGCCCTAATGTGGGACGCAACATGCGTTGATACGTTAGCCTCGTCCCATATCAGGGAAACGGCGTCCAGACCTGGAGCTGCGGCGGAAATGGCCGAATCCGGCAAACGGCGGAAGTATGCATCTCTCGTTGAGAGTTATATATTTGTGCCGTTTGCAGTTGAGACCCTAGGGCCATGGAGCCAAAGTGCAAAAAAAATTTTATCCGTTTTAACACCTCGGTTGATCGCCTCTTCGGGTGACAAGAGGGCTGGCTCCTTTTTCGCACAAAGAATCAGCTTAGCGATTCAACGCGGAAACGCTGCCAGCATTCTTGGGACCATTCCACGTGGGCATGATTTGTATAGTAGTAGCGTGTAAGTAATTTAAGATAGATATAACTTGTATATATTTGTTATAAATAAAAAAAAAATAAAAAAAAAAAAAAAAGATTTTCCATATCTTTTATTTAATCAAAATTCAAAACACCCGTGAAACAAATTCAAAGTTTCTGTTCCAAAGGAATTATTATCAGACACTTTACTCACGTAAATAAGTAGCTACAGGTGTTCCCCTTAAACAACTGAATATTAATGTTCTCAATACGTTTCTAAACAACCCTTCAAGCTCATAAACGCCTGGTACTTCTAACCTTATTACTAAAATTCAAATACTTCCCGACAGCGGGTAACCTCTAAAAATTAATTTTATAAACGTTGGATATGCTTGGACCTCTATGCATTTAAAGACTAAATAAGACAATTAATTAAAACATGCGTTTAAAGACTAAATAAGACAATTAATTAAAACATGCGTTTAAAGACTAAATAAGACAATTAATTAAAACATGCGTTTAAAGACTAAATAAGACAATTAATTAAAACGCGTTTAAAGACTAAATAAGACAATTAATTAAAACATGCGTTTAAAGACTAAATAAGACAATTAATTAAAACATGCGTTTAAAGACTAAATAAGACAATTAATTAAAACATGCGTTTAAAGACTAAATAAGACAATTAATTAAAACATGCGTTTAAAGACTAAATAAGACAATTAATTAAAACATGCGTTTAAAGACTAAATAAGACAATTAATTAAAACATGCGTTTAAAGACTAAATAAGACAATTAATTAAAACATGCGTTTAAAGACTAAATAAGACAATTAATTAAAACGCGTTTAAAGACTAAATAAGACAATTAATTAAAACGCGTTTAAAGACTAAATAAGACAATTAATTAAAACATGCGTTTAAAGACTAAATAAGACAATTAATTAAAACATGCGTTTAAAGACTAAATAAGACAATTAATTAAAACATGCGTTTAAAGACTAAATAAGACAATTAATTAAAACATGCGTTTAAAGACTAAATAAGACAATTAATTAATATGTCTCGTACTTAGAGTTGTATTAATATTGAAAAAAACATTGCAACTATGTATTTGCATTTGTTTCTTTATTACATTAGAATGCTAATCAAACATAAAATCATTAAATGTCATTTTGACATATTTTTAATTTAATATGTATAGTAAATTTCTAATGCAAAAATAAAAGGCCGAAAATACTTAATAGAGGTTTTTTATCCTCATTATATCATGGTTGAATTATTCCATTAACGATATAGTTTTTTTTATTAAATTGAATATAATTAATCTTGGGATATAATGCCGTAGCACCCTTATCGGCTTGTTTAGGATTAGGGATCTTTTGTCCCTATTTCCATCAATATCTTAAAGGGAGCAGTGACCTTTGCTGAATCGTGTACCATAGCTGCTTAGATGACTTTTATTGTTTTTACGAAAAATTAAGGAATCAATTATACACAATATAAATACAGTTAAAAGTTTGTAAGTATACGCAAGTTACTAAACAAAAATATTAACTCATAATTCGAAATTTAGGAGTCGATTTTTACTCATAACCTTTCTATTTAATACCACCAAAACCGTTAGGAAGCACCAGAAGTTTAAAGTAATTTTTATTCAATTAACATAAAGGCGCCATGGGCCAACTTAAAGGAATATGGAAAGACAGAAACATAAGAAATGATAACAAACAGAAACTTGTCAGGGTGTTGGTATTTTCCATATTCCTTTACGGAGCCGAAACATGGACGCTCAGAGCAAATGACCGCAAACGTGTGGATGCTTTTGAAATGTGGTGCTGGAGGAGAATGTTGCGCATCCCCTGGACGGCTAAAAGGACTATTAAGTCAATACTCAAGGAACTCAAAATTACAACTAGGCTATCAACTATCTGCCTTCAACGAGTTCTTGAGTATTTCGGTCATATCGCCCGGAAGAACGGTGACAATTTTGAAAAAATAGTCATCACCGGCAAGGTCCAGGGGAAGAGACCACGAGGAAGAAGTCCCATGCGCTGGGCAGACGAAATCCGCACCACTCTCGACAGTCAGATGCACGAAGCCACCCACTTTGCGAAGAACCGACACCGTTGGCGCAATATTGTCCTTCTTCTTCTTCTTCTTCAGCCGATGGACGTCCACTGCTGGACATAGGCCTCTTCATGGGATCGCCACACCACACGATCTTGCGCTGCCTGGATCCAGTGGCTCCCTGCGACCTTTTTGAGGTCGTCTGTCCACCTCGTAGGGGGTCTACCGACGCTGCGCTTTCCGGTGCGGGGTCGCCATTCCAGCACCTTAAGACCCCAGCGCCCATCGGTTCTACGCACTATGTGCCCCACCCAGCGCCACTTCAGCTTCGCGACACGCTGAGCTATGTCGATGACTCTAGTTCTTCTACGGATCTCCTCATTCCTGATTTGATCTCGTAGAGACACTCCGAGCATAGCTCGCTCCATCGCCCGCTGAGCGACTCTGAGCTTTCTTATAAGGCCCATAGTGAGCGACCACGTTTCAGATATTATATTCAATATTGTCCGTGACAAGCTAATCCATAGAAGGGGTCACGACCCTCAGAATTGAGGAAAACGACGCGAGGAGGAGGGACATAAATAAATGTAAATAGAAAACTATAAATATTAATCCATAAAAGAATTGTTTATCTCAGTAATATATTTTGACTAATTTTCATTCTTCCGAGAAATATACGATGAAAAGGAAGATAAAAATTTATATACTCGTACGAAATTCTCAAAGTGCTGAATACAGTTAATTTATGTGAATAGAGTGAACTGACAAATGACAGTGACGGGTGTACGTCCATTACGTCATGGACGTCACTTCGCGCACGAATCTACCAGGCAACCATAGTCCCGTAGGAGTTCTCTGAAATTAGGTGCGGAAATAGAACAACTCCCACAAGCGTTCTGAAATAAATGTTACAGAGTGCTTGATACGCGATTTTAAATATAGAATGACGTTATCGAGGTTTCTAAACTTTTATTATGTATAACTATTCTATTTTTAAATGCAGATGAATAATACTTTATGCAATGATTTTGTTATACTTTATTATTTTAGTAAATAAGGGTATTTTATATTAGTTTTTATTTTTATTTATTTATTTATTTATTTATTTATTTATTGTTAATAAATACAAATATATGTTAAACATATTTTAAAATTAAGTAAGGCATTGACGGACATGCAAGGATGGCATTGCGATAGTATTAAACTGTGTTGCATATGCCATCCTCACAGTCAAAAAAAAAAATCACATTAATATTATAAAAAAACAAAAATAAAATATTACAATAAGAAAGTATGTGCGAAAGAAAGTGGTGTGAAAGCATGTCTGTGAGTGAGTCTGGTCATGTAGTTTTGGTCAAACAATATTGTTTTTTCTTACTTTTTGCTTTCCAAATTAAAAATAATTGTTTTAAATTTATAGTATTAATATTTCGTAACTTATCCATACCAATATCATAAATGAGAAAGTCTATCTATTACGCTTTTTTTTGGCTTATCCTCTAAACTAATACTAATGACATTTAGTACAATTTAACCTTATACGCTAAGGGTAAGATATAGGACAAAAAATTACATTTTCTTTCAGGTACAGCGAAAAAACACATATTGCTTTATTGAGCGTTGATTACTTAATAACGTATTTGTTCTACAAACAAAAAAGTACTTTTTGCGAAGAATAGTGGTTAAAATTCATACATAACAGGCCTATTAATGTTTTTTGTCGTCACTAAGAATGAAAGTGTACTTATATGTCCATATCACACGTTGCCATACTAGGAAGTGAAGGCAAGGTTACGAAATCACCTAATTTATTAAGTATTTTTATGTAATTAGTCATATTGATTGCTGTTAATTGATTAATTACTATCCAATAAGAAGACGCTTTGACGTAGTAATTGAAAACAGCGATTGTAATCAAGCGTTCATGGGTTCCATTTCAAGTATATCTGATTTTTTGAACACATTAAACTTTGTTATTTACAATTGTTTTATAGGTACCTTCATTATGTATTGTATTGTTCCGCCGTGTGGTGTCCGGCTAAATAGAATAGACCACCCTCATTTCTTACCGAGGTGTCGTAAAAGGCGACTAAGGTAAGTCGACCCGCCGTGTGGTATCCGGCTGCATAAAATAGACTATCCTCATTCCTTACTGAGGTGTCGTAAAAGGCGACTAAGGTAAGTTAACCCACCGTGTGGTATCCGGTAGAGTAGAATAGACCACCCTCTTTCTTGCCGAGGAGTCGTAAAGTATGACTAAGGTAAGTTGACGTCAGGCAGGCGGCCGGTCGTAAATTACGAAGCCAAATCATGTGACAACATGTTAACATGCCACTTCTTTATAAACTCCGGCAAAAGATATTCCTAATTTGTCTCTTAAGGACTGAACCTTTTTAGGAAACACTTGAGTTGACCAAATGGGGACCCCAGCCAAAAAAACAGCTTAAAATTGCTTGCAGCAAGCCGTGTACATTAAAGGATTGAACCAAAATCCAAGCCAAAAAAATTACTCAATCAATCAAAATAAGATGAGGATATTGTAAGACGTCAATTTTTCGCAACGTCACTCTATTGTAATATCTGCGATTTGCGTTAGTCACAGCATCCCATTTTATTAATATCGTATATGTAGAATTAGAATAAATCTTTATGTAATACATGTATTATAAACTCTAACTCTATGCTTTTAACATCATCATCCCTTATCCCACTCCAAGTGGGGTCGGAGCGACATGTTGTAAAAATGTTGTCACATGATTCGAATACGTATTTTACAACCCGATATAACACGGTGGATATCTAGTCAACTGGATGTCACACGGGTCAACTTACCTTAGTCGCCTTTTACGACACCTCAGTATGAAATAAGGGTCGTCTATTTTACTTAGCCGGATACCACACGGCATAACTCTATGATTATAACATTAACGTAAAATTGTTTATTATTCATCATCATTTTTCTTACCCTTATCACCCTACTAGGGGCCGAAACAATGTATGCATCTTCCAATTTCTTAGTATATTCGTCAATTCTGTTCATCTTCTATTTTTTTCCATGTTTTTGATGAATCATTCTGGTTCTTTTATATGTACGAGTATATCATTCTTCACCCAATGTATTTACTTTGCCTCTCTTAGACTTTAAAACTATTTTGGTCATAAGACCTTCATCCCTTCTCATGACATGACCATATCAACTTAATCCCGTACTTCTTAGTTCTTCAGAAGTTAAAATTCTTTGCGTTTTTGTCGTGGAACTTATTCTCCTGATGATGTCTCGGTTTCGATGCGAAAAGATCGTGTAGTCATTGCGTATATTGCTTGTGTGAATTGTTGCTGGTGGCATCATTTTTGGATGGTGTGGTGACTTGCCCTACATGTGTAAGGTGTGTGAATGTTGCTTGCTACATAAACTTAGCATTACATGATTCTCTTGAAAACGCGGATTATAGCAAAATAACTAAATCTACTATAGCTTAAATAAACTAAAAACTAAATCTATTATAGCTTCTGTACTATGGAGTTCCGAAAAGTAATAAAAGGAAAGCCTGCTTCTATAAATCATTATTATTTCTTTTGACTGTTAAAGAGACCCATAACTTGAGAGAACAAGAAAACTTTATCTTTTTTTTATTTAGTAGCGTGATGTTTTAGATGGCATTTAAATAACGATTACAATGTTTCTAAGTCAATTAAGCCATATTTAAATAAAGCAGTTTAATACTAAGCGTAAGATACTATGAAATTAGTTACATTTCAGTTTACTTTAATTTTGTATTCCCATTAGTTGCAAGTTAAACACTTCACTTTGCGATTGTGTTGTGGAGTTTATCTCCTGATGATGCTTTGGTTGCGGAGCGAAACGATTGTTGCGTTTGTGATAGTGAACGTGTGTAGTGCTTGTGTATTGTGGTGGCGTTGATAGAGGTTTGTGCATGTGTTTTTACGAATCCTGCATTTATCAGATACGAAAACGGATAGTCCACTCTATATTTAGCATTATATATATTTTCTATTTATTTGATCGTGGATTGTAGCAAAATATTTTTTATTATTATTTTTGATATAGAATCACTTTATACAACCCACACGTAAGTTTATAAGACAATTACAAAATCAGCATACACCCTGAGTCATATGAATGAAATGCCAAGTATAAAGTAGCCGACGCTCTAATTCAAATCGCACGACCTAGAAGTACTGAACCTCTCACTTTTAACCACTTACGTCCTAAGAAATAAGGACTATAATTAAATCTACCTCGATATTATCACCAAGGACAGTGTGCTAGTAGTCCGAGAGATACCCTTTGTAATTTTTTTATCTAATATACAATACTTTTTAAAGTGAATACTTGTTGAGGCGCAAGTGGCTCTCTTTTCATAGTAAAGGCAATAAAGTGGCTAAGCGTAAACTTGGCTCCGGTTGATATCACCCGAATGCGTATTTTTTTATTGTTTAATAGGCGAGCGTTTAACTGCAATCATACCTGATGATCAGCGATGACAGGTGGAACGCACATTTCTATAAAATGCCTATTCACTATTTCCTTGAAAGCACCCATTATATTATATATGCCGCGAGAAAATTCCATTCCCGTGCTATGCGCAACAGAAATGATGAAACGAAGTGCTCCGTTCGTCTTCGAGGGATTTCAATAACGTAAGGGAGGAACTTTGCAGAATATATAGAATATTTAAGACGATACAGGACACGTGGAAATTTCGCGGGATTATTTTCGGGATGAAAGAAGTAAAAGAGTATCCTTAATAACAAGTTGTTAACGAATGTTTATGTATCTAGAGCTGTGATAGCCCAGCGGTGAGACCGTACGACTCTTTCGAGGAGAACTCGAGTTCGCACCCGTGCAGGCACGAATGAGTTTTTCTATTAAAACTCATGTGTCTAATTGATAATTGCAATTTATCACACGTTTTTCGGTGAAGGAAAACATCGTGAGGAAACCTGCATATCTCTAGAGAACTCTGGAGATATGTGTAATCTACCAATCCGCATTGGAGCAGCGTGGTAGGTCTTAGCTCCAACCCTTCTCTCCAGAAACGGAGAGACGAGGCCTATTCCCAGCAGTGGGATTGTAACAGGCCGCTACTTTACGTATCTTTTGAAATTTTTAAATGTATGATGTTTTTAGATTACCTTTTTTTTACAAATAAAAGGGCAGTGTTAATTTGGTACACCAATATGTGATCTAATGACCTTATGAAAGTGTTTAGTGGTTAATGTTCAATCAAAAAGCATTGTAAGACACTATCATTCAAAGCCTTTTTAGTGCAATAATTTAAAAATTGTTACTATAAATAGATTAGACTAGAATGAAGTTGTTTTAAGTGTTGTCTCCTAGACTATAGCTTAAGCTATATAATTAATTTATTCGAACACCGCTGGTTACTTCCAGTATAAATGTCAAACAATAAAGCCACACTGGTCAGGGCGAAACATAATAAAAGAGTTTTTGTTATATTTTAAACAAAGAGTTGGACAAATTGCAGATAGTGACTGATAAAGATGTCAGATAGGGTTGCCAAAACATGAATACTTATTATTTCCAGCCATGAAATAAGAATATTTACAAAATTTTTGAAACATTATTTTATTTATTTAAATAAACGACATCTGCCGTAGTGAAATGGGTGATTAATAGTCTAGACATACATGATAATATCTGTAATAAAGGCATGATCAGTCATGACTGACTGACACTGTGCTTATATTTTACTTTATCATTAATGGATATTGATCCACTCAAATAGTATAACTATTTAACCCTATAGTTTGTCATATCGCTTATAAATAAATTTAATTGAATGTTGTATTAAACATTCTTTAAAATAGGCCATATAAAATTGAGATGTTATCAACGATTCCTCAAAACTTATTTCACATCAAAAATACATTGAACAGAGTTTTTATCAAACATAACTAAGATAGAGAAAAAATTCTTTTAATAATTTGAAAAAATAAAAAAAAATATCCTACGTTTTCTACGAAAACTTTTAACTACCGTTCAAGGTTTATTCAAACAGGTGCGAATTTCTGAAGAACATTTTGTTTCCTATAACTTTTTTATGATCATACATTTTTTTTATTTAACATTAAAAATTCGTACTAACAATAAAATTTTCGTTTTTAGGTTTTCACAAACAGAAATTCTTTACTGTCTTGAAAATTTTGCCAATATATTCCACTAGCCGATAGCCGGAAACTATTTATTATTAACAGTACTTATGTTTTAAATTATTGATTCATAATGGATATCATACAATCTAATCTAATCTAGGGTAGGGGACGCCTGTCGGTACAGGGCGGGTGGTCAGCTCCAATTCTGGACTATTCCACCCATTTCCCCTCATGTTGGGACAAGGGTCTCACTGTTGTCCCAACAGTGTCACCTGCTCAAACCTACCAGTTGCTCTTACAAAACTTATGATATCCCTGAAGGGGATATTTGTTAGGTCTTCTTCTTCAATTTCATCCTTACCTTGTGTCTCCCATCTTACCAGCGAGTACATAGGGCACTCAGCCATAAGGTGGAGACTCGTTTCTTCTTCTCCACACTCTGGGCACGCTGCATCTTCTTTTATTCTCATTATTGACAGGTGTCTGTTTAACAGGCAGTGCCCCGTAGTAATGCCTGTTATGATAGGATATCATACAAAGTTAAAATTAAAATGCGATCGGCCCGCACCTGTGTGGGAAAGGCTTAATCAGCATACACTCAAACATCACATTTTAATGTACCCTTTAATGCGGTACCAAATAAGGCTTTAGGAGCGTGTAACCTTTACGACTTTGATATCTGAGGAAATAACATAATAGTTATTATTTAAGTAATCGCAGCAGTTTTTTGTAAGTAAACTATAGATAAAACAGTGACTCAGCTCTTTAAGAGAGATTTTTTGGTGACACGTACACAAGTATATTCACATTGCCATATTCTTACTCGAGAATTATTTATATGGTATTGTATTGATGGTTGAGGTTTGAACCCTTTGTTAGAGTCACGTGCTCAGATCAATACAAAAAATTACCGATTGTCATCATCATTTCAAAAAAATGATGTACATTGCAAATTTCAGAGGGAAAAATAACATTGTTGCTGACTCTTATTTTTCTATATAGGGCCTACAGGGCTCTAAGAAACTAGAGATATAGGTACTTTCTTCATGCACTTAGTGACTTTTAACTTATGGAGTCCATCGTTTATTCGGTTGTTAGAGATTGTAATATTTGAGAGAATGTTTGAAATATATAATAGCCCGTTGGCGCAGTGGGTAGTGATCCTACCTTCAATGTTGGTTCGATTCCCTCAGAGGACCAACATTTTCTATAAAAAAAAGTTGGTTCTTCGAGCCTGGGTGTGTATTTGTATTTAAAATTCTATATGTATTTCTTTACCAGATGTCTGTCATCCATAACCCAAGTATTAACTTACTTTGGGGATGTAGGACCGTGTGTGTGAGTATCCTATATATTTTTATTCATTTATTTATATATCGGTTTCATATATCTATTGCGATACATAGAAAAACAATATTTATATCCCTGTGTAATATTATTTCCGATTTTAATTTAAAAATTTACACACAGTTGTATTTGATTAATACTTGTTTTAAGTATCACGATGAACTTGAATAAAAATAATGGAATTAGGTTAATAGAGATACAAGCATCCGCTTTTTGCATATAATAGCAATTCATTGAGTGTTAAATACATAAATATAATTTTTTGTCCATATTAAGTAACTAAATGTTTAAAATTATGTTTGGACATATTCGCAGGTTCTATTTTTAAAGATTTCGTAAAGGAATGATAATATTTCCACATAGTAGATGATATTTACCATAAACAATTTTATTTAATTTTTTTTAATTTAAAAGAATGCGATATGTATCATTCTGGTCGATCTATCAAAAGGATTGTAATATCCTGGAATGCAAGGAAAATAAAGATTTAAAAAAAATACCAGGTTCAATACACAAATATATTAATTTGAATATGGAATATATTGTGTTAACTTGGCAATAACTAAAATAAGTTTTGTCAACCCTTCATTTATAAATCATAAAATGAAACCGGTTTTATTGCGAACTCAAAATCTATATTCGCTGTTAAATAAATATAATTAAGTATTTAACGAATATTGTTTTTATCGATTTTATAATTAACAAATCCTTAATTGATCTAGATCTACACTTAAATATGTAAAAACTTTATTAACAGCTACCGTTCAGTTTATTTTTCGATATTGACAATATTTCTTTTTCACTTCTTCTACTTTTTTTGTTTTTATCTATAAAAATATAATACAAAACCATTCTCAGTGTATTAACGGTAAATTGTAATGTTTTCGCGTATAATATATTTTCAAATAAACAATATATTTGAAACATATAATATAATATATATCTAGGGAAAAACTGATTGTTTTTATCCTATATAGTCCTGAAGCTTCAGTTTAACTAAGTTTTATCAATATTGTTTTAGCGGATTAACTGTGACAGACAGTACTTTCAGATTTATAATATAATAATATATTATTTATACCTATTCGCCGTTTGGTATCCGGCAGAATAGAATAGACCACCCTCCTTTCTTACCGAGGTGTCGTAAGAGGCGACTAAGGTATGTGCCGTGTGGTGTCCGGCTGCATAGAATAGATCACCCTCATTTCTTACCGAGGTATCGTAAAAGGCGACTAAGGTAAGTTGACGTCAGGCAGGCGGCCGGTCGTAAAATACGTAGGCAAATCATGTGATAACATGTTTGTAACATGTTGTGCCGACCCCACTTAGAGTGGGATAAGGGCAGGAGAATTATGATTATTTATACCTATTATATGATCTTTGACATGAATATTAAACTAGTATTCCAGCTCGCTTTGCAGGACTCAATACAGAGATACCTATATGAATTACAGTTAATAAAAAAATGCTCCAATCGCTAACAAACTTTACAGGAACATCCTGGGTCTATCTAAAGAATACCTGAAAAAAACTCATTAAAATCGGTCCAGCCATTTCGGAGTCTATACGAGACATACAAACAACCATTAATCTTTCGATATAGAGATTAAATTTAAAACATTACGTCAATAACAAATTCGATCCGCATTCCAATTAAAGTCATAACTAAGGCCATTTTTACTGTGCAGTTAAATTAATACTTTATCTTGGAATAGTATCAATCAACAGTTTGTTTCTCGGCCTCGCTCAATACGAGTTCATTTGGAAGGAATTTTAACCGTCGCAACGTAATACGTTTTGGCATGGAATAAAATGGATCATAAAGGTATGTGAATATCTGAAATATATTAATGTTCCAAGGCGGTCGAGTGTCTCTACGCCTTGAAGACATTAAATTAAGTTACCCCTCTTACTTGCCGAAAACCATTTCAATGAGTACTTATTCGAAGCTTCTGCGCTCTTCTCTCCGCATTTGCACCTTCAAAGATGGTTCTGCGCTCGCCCGATGACGCTGTAAAAGTCGTTAGCGCTAACGGCGTATAGTCAGTATTGAGACTTGCACTGTTGAACTAGGAGGGTATTATAGGTGTATAAAATATATATATTTATTTAATTCATTCATTCTAGAGTACCACCGTGAAAGGATACAGAATTTCACCAACCACTACCAATAACGCAAGAATATCCTGCAGACATTCACCACCAAAATCTAAATCAGTGATTCCCAAAGTGGTTTATATCGACCCCAAGGGGTCTATGACAACCTGCAAGGGGTCTACTTCAGCAAAAAAATATGGGGGTCCATGAAATGAAAATGGGGGTCCACGATAGCGGATCTCAACACATACACTAATAGTACATATTTACTTACATCATACTATCTTATAATATCAAAACATATACATTATTTATAAAAAAACCTTTGAAGTAAAAACAATATTATATATGTCTATAAAATTGTGTAAGTTGTAGGATGTTACAAGCAATATAACAGAACTAACTACTTTGCTATAATCCGCACGGGTTAAGTGAATGCATGCAAAGCCAATGTGTATGAAGCAGGCAAAATCTACGCACCTTATACATGCAGGACCAGCCACCACATGCACCCCAGGGCGCAATTCACCAGCAACAACGCACACAAAAGCAGCACACACACCCACCACCACAATCTCGACGATCGTTTCGCCCCGAAACCGAAGCATCATCAGGAGGATAGGCTCCACGACAAAAATCGTACTGCCAACAGTACGATTTTTGTCGTGCAAAGTAGTTAGTTCTGTTATATTGCTTGTAATATGGAATTCCGCAAAGTAACGCCTGCTTCTATAAATCATTGTAGGATGTTGGTATTCGCTTTGTGGTCGCAATATATTTTATTTATAGTTCATTTAATGTTACGTATATTTTATATAACAGATAAAAAAAATTATTTTGAGTAGTGTTAATTTAAATTCAATAAATAAATGTATAAATTAACACGTGTTTTAACTTTAAGTTTTTAACACTAAACTTCACTACAGTTAGAAATTTACATGAAATCAATATCAGGTAAGTAGGGGGTCTACCCAACACAGAAAAAAATGGCAAGGGGTCTACTACACAAAAAAGTTTGGGGAACTCTGATATAAAAAGTCATTTCACATTGTAACCGAAGCATTGTCATGGGTTAGATTCCACGACGAAATCGCAAAGCCAGAGATATGCTTAAGTAATGTACAGCAGAGATACGCTAAAGTAATGTATTTCAGAATTGTAGATCTCTAAAACTACTACAAAAAAGTACGTGAGTGCATGTCTCTATTTCTTACGGTTAACTCACAATAACTACTTTTATGATTAAAATTTGAATTATAGAAAAAAATTGTGACACGCTAATTTCAACAATATACAAAATAATATTTTCATTACTTTTGTATTATGGACCTCCGCAAAGAAATGCCTAATTCTATAAATTGGACCAACGACCTCAAAAAGGTTGCGGGGATACGCTGGAACCAAGAGGGAGGCTGGAATCAAGACCTATCTCCAGCAGTGTACATCTATCGGATGAGAAAGAAAACGAGTAATAAATGAGCTCCAAATTTATTATTAATCTAGAGGGTTAGCAGTGCAAGCATAACAGACGGACACACTTATAATGTTAGTATTGATGTTAAGGTTACGTGTATTATGCAGTCGCTATTAACATATCGGTTGTTTATTAAAATCCTATTATGTCATAATGTTATTCAAGTCGCAGAACCAGTTGCATCGGGTCAGTGACACGAGATGAGTGAATGGATGTCACGTCACAATAGTGTATTAGACTTTGACATTGAGTGTGACTCAACGCGTCAAGTGGTATGCGAAAGTTGACCAGTTTAACCTGATAAACATATGACTATATTTACACACTAATATTGAATATAAATATGACTGGTCATAATGTCTACATCACGAGATATAATCCTTACTAATATTACAAATGCGAGTCTGTCTTTTATGTGATTTATGGCCAATCCGCAGAACCAATTTATATGAAATTTGGCACAATTATACCTTATACACCGGGGTAAGCTGTGATAGCCCAGCGGTGAGACCGTGCGACTCTTTCAAGAGGAACACGAGTTCAAACCCAGGCAGGCACCAATGAGTTTTTCTATTAAAACTCATGTGTCTAATTGATAATTGCAATTTATCACACGCTTTTCGGTGAAGGAAACATCGTGAGGAAACCTGCATATATCTAGAGAATTCTGGAGATATATGTAACCTACCAATCCGCATTGGAGCAGCGTGGTAGGTCTTAGCTCCAACCCTTCTCTCCAGCAACGGAGAGAGGAGGACTATTCCCAGCAGTGGGATTGTAACAGGCCGCTACTTTACTTTTTTTTTACACCGGGTTAACATATAGGCTATAGAAATCCTGTAAATTCAACAGGAATAGGATGACATTGAAAGACGCCTTCTATTATCAACCTCTCAAAGTATTTTATTCAAGGTGTGGCAAAGTTAAGTTACATCTGTAATTTAAAGGTTACGTGTTTGCTTTGTTTTTTGCAACGTATTTGCGTTGTTTGCTTTACATCGAAAAAAATATTTTAAGAAAGTTTTTATAAATTTAGGTTTTTGTTTAATGGAAAAATTTAACTGAGCTATTTTAATATGTATTTCATTTAAGTCACACCGTTTTTTTCACTAAAATATTTAAACTACGCTCTCGAGAAAGCGATAAATCTCTCTTAGACTTCCCGGATCGAACTGAATTTTTTGATCGAGATGTTTGGAGGGTTGGAGGGTGACAGAAGCTACTATTTATTCCGAGCCTATACAATCCACACAAACGAAGTTGCGGGGAAAAGCTAGTTAATAATAACAATACATTATAATAACCAAGCTATCTTAAAAAAGGGTAATACACTTAAGTAAATAATTGGGAAGGATGGAAATATGAATATGATTATATGAATATGCTAAATATTAATGTGGATTTATATTCAACTAAAGAGGGTACCAAATACTAGATGGATGGATTATATGACGTACGTATAAAAGAAGTAGTAGATATGACGAATGATGACGAGCAGAGAAAGGAAAAACAAGTTGTTTTGAACCCACTTATTGGGATAGGGACAGGAGAATGATGACTTAAATAAATTATTAAAAGAGTTGCCTCAATCTGCTTCAAGTAATGATATACTATTGTTTATCAAGGATCTATTTATCATTTTATCCCCTAGATGGCACACAAAATTGGGCGTGAGTTGGGTCAGATTCAAAGAGATGATCTCTTAGAAGAAGAGTCTGAGTATCAAAATTCCTTAGGTTTAATGGAATCGACCTAATGGGTTACAGATTCTACAATGATGTAAATATGATATGTAAGACCAAGTTTTTGTAAAAGTATTTTAAAATATATCTCAATATAAGTTACTCTTAATTACCTATTGATTAATATTTTGATAAAATAAAAAGCGCTTTAACTCAGCTTATTTAGTCTGAATAATACAGCGGAAAAAAGGGTGTTGAAAATGGAGAAATACTCGGGTTTAAAATAATAGACGTGCGCTCGGTGCGTGGCGTAGAAAGGAAGGGAAGTAGCTTTATTGCAGTGTTGCCAATTACAGTATATTCGTTAAGAAACATTTTTATGTCTTTAACAAGTCAGACATTAAAAAATGTATATTACTTATAACTGATGCATTCAATCTTATATTTTAAAACGGAACAAATATTGAATGGACGAAATTTAAAATTATTCGTTTTATCTGCTTAGTATTTCAACAATATTAGACGGAATTATATACGGAGAATATTTCACACAGATATATAAGCCGATCGTCATGATAAGCGAATGAACATACGATGTACGCCCACTTCAAAGTATGTAATTTAAACATCAATTGTTTTCCAAGATTTCGTTTTTTATATCTGAACTGTTATTTCAAATAATCTGACATTGACATCGTTAATGCATATTGAAGCCATAAATTCAAATATCACGTCAGTTTTAATATCATTGAAATCACTTAATTTATACGATTCATTGTACCTATACCTACGATACAATACCAGGCGTATTTATAACTTCTGATTGACTACATAACATTATAAGGAAATGTCAGACATTATAAATTCGTACTGTTACGTTATCGATTAATATCGTTTTCATTATTTGTAACTAAAACAAGATTACCATTATTTTATTAAGAATTGACGCATCGTTAGATATTTCAGGCATCTGATGTATCAACTATTACATTATAATTATGAAAAAAAAAATAGTATTTAAACAAAAAAATCAACGTTTTTTTATAAAAGCTTCAACTTGCCGTGTATGTGAAGGTAGAATCTTCCAAGTAAAATTTAACCAACTTACCGGTGTTAGATTGATCTGAAATTTTACATACTGGTCCGTTTCCGATGACAATGCATGTTTATGATAAGCATGACCTGATGCTGCTGCCAGGATTGGCTCCAGACAAGGGAACTCTTTAACAGTTATCAATAGGGCCATGAAATTTTGCTAAAAGCTTTTTTGTATTTTTTTTATGTTGACATGTTTTTGATTAATTAGCTTAGTTAATCTATAGAAACTGGCTTTACTCCTGTATTATTTTATTGGGTGAGCCCGACAAGATGCAAGCTCATGCGAGCCCCTTAAAAATAACTAGCTTAACATGATTACTAACATTCCAGCACTTCGGCTTAAACTGAGGTATCACTCGCACTTAGCAATCAAGTCTAAAATCTAAAATTATTACGGCTTATACTACTGCTTCTTTACTAAAACTAAACCACAAAATCTTAAACGCATCGGGCACTATTCATATTAAAAGCTGTGATAGCCTAGCGGTGAGACCGTGCGACTCTCTAGAGACGACATAGGTTCAAACCCCGGGCACCAATGAGTTTTTCTATTAAAACTTATGTGTCTAATTGATAATTGCAATTTATCACACTCTTCTCGGTGAAGGAAAACATCGTGAAGAAACCTGCATATCTCTAGAGAATCTAGGGATATGTGTAACCTACAAATCCGCATTGGAGCAGCGTGGTAGGTCTTAGCTCCAATCCTTCTCTCCAAAAACGGAAAGAATAGGCCTTAGCCCAGCAGTGGACATAGTAACAGGCTGTTACTTACTATTCATATTGCTTAAGTTTTCTAGACTTCCTACAGCCAGTGTAATTTGCCCATGACATAATTTCAGAACAAAAACCACTTTCCCATTGACTCAACTTATCGCCCACCTATTAGCAATAAAACACTTATCTTTTCCTGCTTTTGATCAACCACTCCAGTTTAACTTACCTTTGGCATTTGCAATTAATTTTAGATCCAAATCGACTCACAGATTAGTACTCGACTACAATTATTTCCTGAGCAATAAATTCAAGGTTGCGAGTAATTTGAAGGTTTTTTTTAATGCCACACCTTAGAAGCGATATTTAGGTATAATTTCGATATAAGCTTAGTATATCATTGACTCCGTTGTATCTAAGAATTCGATTAATTTATTCCAATTTTTATATAGTATAAAAGATAGATTAATATCTTTTTGGTCCAAACACGTGCTCTTTGAAAGCTGATAGGGATCAATTCTTTAAAAAACATATTTCCAAATGCTCTGTACTAAATTATATACGAAGCATTGACAAACAAAAAACTATTGCTAAAGATAAGGTTTGAATAAGTATCATTGATGAGATGATAATAAAAAAAACTTTTAAATATATGTAGAATCATCATAATCGTCAGTCTCCTGCCCTTATCCCACTCTAAGTGGGGTCGGCACAACTTGTTACAAACAGGTTGTCACATGATTTGGCTACGTATTTTACGACCGTCCGGCTGCCTGACGTCAACTTACCTTAGTCGCCTTTTACGACACCTCGGTAAGAAATGAGGGTGGTTTATTCTATGCAGCCGGATACCACACGGCACATACCTTAGTCACCTCTTACGACACATCAGTAAAAAAGGAGGGTGGTCTATTCTATTTTGCCGGAGACCACACGGCGTATGTAGAATCATCATAATCATGGGCATCATTTTTGATTTAGTTATTTAGGGTATCGTGCATATGGGAGGAAGTAATGGGCTTTTTCACTTTATATTCTGCTTAACAATTTCACAACTGCGCCATCTGTCTTCACGTATCTGTCTTCATCTCACACAGTCTGCAATATGTCATCGCTGAGCCTTCCATTTGCAATGACGTTGACATGAATGCAACATATATAATGCGACTGAAGAGCTTTTTTAAAAAAATATGACAATCTATTCTTCACTAGGAAACAGCATAATAATTATAATAAAGTTAGAGTTCCGGATTAAGGAAGCTCTTTTTTTTACCATAAAAGTTCAACTTTTAAGCAAAGCTGTTGTGCCGATGATAAGTTTTTTAAGTCATTTATGAAACAAACAAGATATATGAACAATAAAATGAATAAGTTCTACTTTTATAGTAGACTTTCTGTGCTCATTCTTTTACATTTATCCAACTCTACGTTTCGTCGGTACGAGTTTTTTCTGTTTTATTTTTTACCTTAACTTAATAACCTAAAAATGTTGTTCTTTTTAGTTTTAAATTAAATCCTTTTTTTAATTCACTTTTTCATTGTAATTTTTTAAACCTGTAGGTACATATGTAAGTTGAACCAAGTAAAGGTGGGCACTGGTTCCCAAAATACAGTTTAAACTAGCTTGGGAGCCAGGGACACAATAATTGTACATGTGTTTTATTTAATATTTTAAAAATATTAAATAAAAAAAAGACGTTTTTCTATGTTAGCATTCGGCAACTCTCGTGCGTGTACAAGCAAAGCATCATCAATGATCGTGTACGAACGCATACATCCGGTACTTATTGGTTTTTCAGACAAGCATCAAAGGGAATCGTATGTCTTCTTCTTTCTTCTACCCTTACCCAACTCTAAGTGGGGTCGACACAACATGTCTTTCTCTTCCATTCTCTTTTATCATTCGGCAACTCTCGTGCTACTTTTTTATATGCATGTCATGCTTCACCCAATCCAACCATCTCTTTTTAGGCCTCTCTAGTCACATCTTCATCCACATTCAACAATCAATACAATATTTAATTATTTAATTAGCCAAATTATGTGACAACATGTTTGTAACATGTTGTCACATAATTTGGCTACGTATTTTACGACCGGCCGCCTGCCTGACGTCAACTTACCTTAGTCGCCTTTTACGACACCTCGGTAAGAAATGAGGGTGGTGTATTCTACTCAGCCGGATACAACACGGCGGGTCGACTTACCTTAGTCGCCTTTTACGACATCTCGGTAAGAAAGGAGGGTGTTCTATTCTATTCTGCCGGATACCACACGGCGTAAGAAAAAATAAAATAAAATAAAAAGAAGAATAATATAAAATACTTCTAAGCGATAAATTAATCATATTTTTCTTTTAATAGAAGCTGTAATATACGCGATGGCAGAATTCTGATAGGAAGTTGTTACCTGCCTTGTTATAATGTTCATAAGACTAACTTTATTGGACTTATAAAAAGAAAATTAAGGAACTTCCATATAAAGGCAACATGAGAAATAACTTAGTTGTTTCCGACTCGATATTTATTCCATGTTTAAAAGATATTGAACTTTGCCGTCTAGATTATATTCTAGACGGCTTTGACCATAACCGTGACCAACTTATTGTGAAATATTTTTTATCAATAAATGTTTTCTAGGAGATTATTGCAAACGTCTGTCTCGGGTGTCTGTCAGTTTGTCTGTTTCACTCTCACAGCCAACCCGCTGGACCAATATTGATAAATTCGGCACAATTAAAGCTTATATATCCGCCTGTGGTATCCGGCTGAGTAGAAATTACCACACTCATTTTTTTACCGAGATGTAAAAAGCAACTAAGGTAAATTGACCCGCAATAAGGTATCCGGCCGAATAGAATAGACCACGTTCATCTCTTACCGAGGTGTCGTAAGGCGACTAAGGTAAGTTGACTTCAAGCAGGCGACCAGTTGTAAGTAAAAATGCAACAACATGTTGTGCCAACCCCAAGGAAGGGCAGGAGAATAATGATCATTATGATAATAAAGCTTATTTATATATATAATGGTAAATACAAAATATATAAAAGTCCCAGGTTTTGTTTTGGGAACGGAAAAAACACTACGGTGTACAACGGTACAACAAATACGGTGTTGAACTACACATTTAAGTCGACGCAAAGTCGTAGGTATATCTCGTTGTACGTAATTATTAGTTAACCACAAAAGTTTTAATAAAAAAACATTGTAACATCGCAAAGATAATTCCCAACCTGCTGTAAAGAGTCACATTTCTCAGACATCACAGCTTTCAACTAATAAAGTTATAGTATACTTAATGTCAAAGAAGGCAGTGAACAATTACTATGTTAGACTATAAATTACTAACGCCTTTTATATTGAATTACTTATGCGTGGGAAACTTCCAAGTCTTGTTACCATTTTGGTTTCTCACATAAACAAAGTAAAAACATCGATGTTGCATACACACACACACACACTAACACATACACAATACGAGCACGAACTTAACAATTATATTTTCAAAAGTAATAATCTAAATTATTTTGCTATAATTATATTTCTCATTATGTATGAAATGTTATGGAAGAGCGGGGCCCCCTGTCACAAGTACTAGTAGAAATACTAGTAACTTACTAGGAGGGTCCCAGATTCTGTATATTATTAATACAATGTATTTGTGATGAGAATAAATATTTTTGAATTTTTTGAATTTTTGAATATACGTACCATGTTCCGATGAAAAAAGAATAATGCCCGTAAGTCTTAAAGATATATTTGTTCGCTGTTTAAAAGCCGTTTAGTTGGCTGGCCTGGTTACTAATTGCAGTACTCATCATACGGACAGAGTGGCTAACAACAAATGTAAAACAATGATAATAATACTAAATATGCGGGACACTTACACACACGGTCATCCGACCCCAAAGTATAGTACGCGGCAATAAATAATGCACATCGAGGCTTAGAGAGAGAAGATGGCTAGATATGCTTCATAGAGCATTGTCTCTGTCGCACACACTGACGATCAGCTGTTTCTTTCTAAACATCGATGTGCATCATTTAATGCCGGGTACTATAATTAACTTAATACTTGTGTTATGGGATGGACAACTGGTAGATATGCAACAGATATAATTTTAAATACACACTTTCATACAAATATACACCCAGGCTCAAAGAACTAACGAATTGTTTATAGAAAATGTTGGCCCTCGGCGGGAATCGAACCGGGGCCCGCGGAACTGAAGGCATGATGAAATGTTACTAACCACTGCGCCAACGGGCCAGTCAATATCAAATCAAAATATAATTTATAGAATTAGGCGTTACTTTGCGGAGATCCATAATACAAAAGTAATAATAAAATTATTTTGCTATAATCCGCGATACAGTAAATAGAAAATATATATAGTGCTAAATGTATAGTGGACTATACGTTTTTTCATACCCGTTACATGCAGGATTCGTAAAAAAAAAAAAAAAACATATGCACAAGCCTCCACCACTTCCACCACAATACACAAGCACTACACAAGTTCACTATCACAAACTCAACAATCGTTTCGCCCCGCAACCGAGGCATCATCAGGAGATAGACTCCACGACAAAATCGCAAAGCGATTTTTTTTTAAATCAAAATATATCAAAATCTATCGCTTATGGGCTACCTAAACCTATTTTAAGCTAAATGAGTTTAAAATTTTCATTGCTAAGGTAAATGCATAAAAAAATTTATAGTTTTCTTAACCGAGCGGCCTTTTTTTACATGAGGAAACCCTTCAAGGGTACTGCATTCTGCGTGGGTGAAAGCAATTATTAGGAGCCGGACTCCTACCGGCTAAAACCTTATGGTGTCACCAATCTGCTTGGTGACGAGGGCACAGGAATACTGAACGCATCACGTCTACACGCTCGTCAGCAGCTTACTCCTGTTAAACTTTATTGAGCCTGGATAGCATGCACCACAACCAACGGCCTACGAATGAACTATGAGTTCTGCCGGTATTTCTGCTAAAATGAATCTGTATTTTAACATTTACACCTATTTCTAGAAAAACACGTATTTTTTGAGTCGTATTCAAATCCAAATTATTCTTTATTCAAGTAAACTTGTAAACGAGCGCTTTTGAATCGTCAACTTTACTGCATTTTTTTCAACTTTCTTGCAACTTTACTTGAATCGTCAACTTTACTGTAACTTTATTGCAGCCCATAAACAATATAGTAAAATACAAAACCTAGTTCTCATGTTTATGGTTCATGTTCTATTAATTTATAATTGTAAGGAAATATTAATAGTTAAGTATATTAGTTACTAACGCAATCTTGTCGTTACGGAAATTTATTAGTGTACGTATGTGGTCTGCAAAGGTCAAACAATCTTAGTTAAACCTTTACATTTTATATAAATTACAAATGTTTAGACCAATATTAAGGTAATTCATACTGATATTGTAAATTCTAGTGTGTGTTTGTTTGCCCTTCTATCCTATATTGTTAAAACAAAGTAACGGATTAAAATAGTTTTTGATATGAGACTAAAATTCAATATGGAAGTGTGTTGATTGTATTACAAGGTCAAGCCTAAGGTCGGAAAATTAACAAATCTTGCTGTGCATTCATTCATGGACTTACAAAAGATGCCGGTGTAAATATATTTATTTATTTTTTATAATATTTAAAATCAATAACTCAAAAGTACGGTAAAAATATATATACGAGGTGTCGTGTTCTTATGGTGATAAGAAGCCACCGTGTGGTACCGGTTGAGTAGAAATTACCACTCTCATTTTTTACCGAGATGTCGTAAAAGGCGACTAAGGTAAGTTGACCAGCCATATGGTATCCGGCCGAATAGAATGGTGGTCTACCTTCATCTCTTACGGAGGTGTCGTATGACGCGACTAAGGTATGTGCCGTGCGGTATCCGGCTGCATAGAATAGACCACCCTCATTTCTTACCGAGGTGTCGTAAAGGCGACTAAGGTAAGTTGACATCAGGCAGGAGATTTATACACTTCGAAACACGATATGAATTCAAGAAAATCGATAATTTATTCTCTACTCTCAAACGTTTATAATTTTCTAACATAAATCGACAACATGCTGCATCACATCCCGAGCACGACTCTTTATGTGATTTAAGAGATTTATATTATTACTAGCTGTTCGGCCACGCGTTGCTGTGGCTAAATCTAGTATGGAATTCCCCTCGAAACAGAAGTCAACAGATTTAAAAAATCCATCCACCATACAAACTCTATAAAAACATCCGCTAGCTCATTCTAAGGATTGTCTGAAAACTTCAATAAAATCGATACATTCGTTTCGGAGTCTAGAAAGGACGTAAAGAACATCATTCATTTTTATATATTAAAAAGAAGATGAAATATTTTAAATGGTAAGGGGTTATTTGAATTCCATCGTACCTACGAATATATCTATACTAATACTATAAAGAGGAAAGATTTGTATGTTTGTGTGTATGTATGTTTGTAATGTTTTCACGCAAAAACTACTGGACCGATTTCAAAAATTCTTTCACCTTTGAAATGCTTCCTCTTCACTGAGCAACATAGGCTAAAAGTAAAGTAGCAGCCTGTTACAATCCCACTGCTGGGCATAGGCCTCCTCTCTCTGTTACTGGAGAGAAGGGTTGGAGCTAAGACCTACCACGCTGCTCCAATGCGGATTGGTAGGTTACACATATCTCCAGAATTCTCTAGAGATATGTAGGTTTCCTCACGATGTTTTCCTTCACCGAAAAGCGTGTGATAAATTGCAATTATCAATTAGACACATGAGTTTTAATAGAAAAACTTATTAGTGCCTGCCCGGGTTTGAACTCGTGTTCCCCTCGAAAGAGTCGCACGGTCTCACCGCTGCGCTATCACAGCTCTACATTCACATAGCCTATATTGCATTTAAAAAGAAATTGGGATCCCTAATAAAATTGTAATACGTATGAATGAAATGAAAGACTTAAGAAAAATAATGAAAAATTTAGTCGTAAAAATCTTTCATCGCGTGTGTGAAACTATTGATGATAGAACAAAAAAATGTTCTACAGTATTATAGAACGCATCAATATCCACAAAAAACTCCGCGATACCATATGTCTAACTATTATAGTAATGCCAATATAACTTTTTTATAATCAGACCATTTTATTCATATCACCGTAATAATACTTATCCTATTAAATTATATTATATAGAAAACTGTTTCAATAGCTGTAAAATACTTTATAAATTTTTTAAATCGGACATAACAATCAAAAAATGTAATGAATTTAAAAATGATAGTCTAAACTTCTAAAGCAATAATGTACAAAAACAAGTTGATTGTAGCGACCATCATAACAGGGCCGGTAACTGGTGAGTTAGCTCTTATACTAAGGATACCAATGATATACACGGATATAGCTTTTAAAAGAATTCAATTTCCAATTAGAGCTTCCTTTGCCTTAACCATGAATAAGTCTCAGGGCCAAATTTTTAATTTACAAAAAATCAAAATAATCTTTATTCAAATAAACCATTTCAGGCACTTTTGAATCGTCAAGGATCAATATGATTAATGAAGCTACAACTGGTTCGGAATGTTGCTCTTACCGAGAAGAACCAGCAAGAAACTCGGCGGTCAATCTTTTGAATATTTTCATTTATACATTATTAAACCGCTGTTTTATATGAAGCTGCAAGGATTTTCAAATCCAGGCTTTCTTATCATCCAAATAATCTCCAATTTTGTAATATGCTATTTATATTTTATATAAGCATATTTTATATTTTTCATATTTTTTATTTTTAGCCTTTCCACGAGATCGATGTGTACGCGAGCGAAACCGCGGAACATTGCTAGTATAATATAAATTGCCTCAAACAATTACAACGCGGAAGTAAAAACATTAGACACGTCCAAACGATCATATCACGTTATGGGAAAGGGGAAAGCCAAATTTCTCACTGCACCAATCCGCAGTCAACCGTGCTCGATGTAACTTACAAATAATTCAAGATGATGCTATAATTACGATGATCTTGTGAGTATCTGTGTGCATAATGTGTATCAATTTTAATTATAGCATACATCATCCAAGGTGGAACAGATGTGAAACATTCTAATTATACCGATGTACCGTGCGGTGTATGGTTTGAGTTGGAAGAAATGGCGTATAAATGGCGTAGCTGGTGCTCGAGCTTAGTGTGTTCTTAACTTATATCATCATGTACCAAATTAAATGTAACTTATAGAATGTTATAGTAAGTATATTTGAAGGCCGAGTTCCGGTTAAGAAGAATAGACCGCCCTCTTACCTACAGAGTTGTTGTAAAATACGATTAAGGTAAGTTGATGTCAGAAAGGCGGACGGTCGTAAAATACGTAGCCAAATCATGTGACAACATGTTTAAAGCATTGTGCCTACCCCACTTAGAGTGGGATAAGGGTGGGAGGATGATGATGATTATGATATAGACTTTAACACAAATAAAACGAGCGAAGGTTTTACATTGATTTCTGATTTCAGATTTAAAAACTGGCTAACACAATAAGAGATGTATGAGCTTTGAAAACTTCTGGCGCGCGTGTTAGGATGACGTATATGCCAAATTTTAATAAACGTTTGTCTCGAACTGACACGTGACGCACGTTCCCTTTTGCCCATACTTTATTAAAATTATAATTCCAATAATTGTTTCTTATTTAAAATTTATTATAATTGCGTCGCTAACAGCGTATAAAACTCTTTTCTTTAAATTACTAGCTGCACACCGCAGTACTAGTCAGTCGACGAAAGTTTAATGTTGAATTTTAAAAAAATTGGTTAAAAAAAAATAAGCAATAGTTTTATAATAAATACAATATCAAAAGAAATAAAAAATCTATAGCGTTAAAATCATTTTCAATTCGAGTTATAAGAATTATAGTTTGCACAGAGCAACCATCTTCTTCTTTCTTGCTGGCGTAGTAGGTAGGGGGAGCTTTTTGAACCAATTCGAGAAAGAGACTCAAAAGCATTTCTTTACAATTTGAATAAAGAATAAGGATTTGTATTAGAATTCTAATTCTAACATTATAAATGCTCGCACTTATAACTTAAACCACGCAAAGGGCAACGAAACTTTCGTCTCCATTAAGGTTTAGAACAATATACAATATTGCATTACCTTAAGTCTGATTATCGCATACGCGTGTTCATCTGTAAACGCGTGATGAGTCTCACTAACAGTAAAAGGTCACTAGTTTTTTCGACGATCAGTACAGTGATTTAAGTTCATTGCCTTGGCCGATGATTTCGAATACAAGTTCACGGCTACGCCATTAAGTTGCATAAGCTTTGTTTACATCACGAAATTTTACGCTCTGAATGTTGAATCGCTGACGTAGTTTGAACATCTTTAGTGAATAAAGTCTGTAGAATTTTTAGTAAATTTCAAATTTTGCGATTAAAATATAATATGAGTGAATGAAATGTGTCATGTGCAGAATTTTGTTGGTGTAATAATTGTTAACACACATACTCACACATATGTATATATACATATGAAGTGTTTTGCTGTTACTTGATCAAATTTTGTTTTTTTTTTTGCCAAACGTTATAGGATAACCGCTTAGTCTACGTCTCAAATGTTATAAGATAACCGCTTAACTTAATCCTCGACTGCGGGGTAAAAGAGCAAGGACCTTAGGCGAGAACAGGGATTGAGGGAGCTGCGGGCGGTCACACCTTGTATATCACGCTATAAGCGGTCACCGCCTGTACCTACCATAGTTGCCGTTTTCTTCTTACGTCCGCACCCTTGTACACCGCAGGCGAGGACTAAGTTAGACAGTTAGCCTGTAAATTTTAACTAAGTAGAGTTACTACAAGTATCCTATTGACTATTAGTGTTGGTACAACTTTGTAAAGATCGATGTCACATTAAATAATTAAAAAAAATGTTTTAAGTATACATTTAATGCATATGTTTATAGTTTTCCAAAAAAAACCCGAATTGTAATAAGATCATAATCACGAACGCTTAGTTAAAAAAAAGTCGTATGTTAACGAGATAAGTTAAAATATAACATGTAAATAAGATTTAATTGAACAACAAAAAAAAACTCTGTCTGGAAGAATAGGTTTTATAGAACTCAAATACACTAACTACCAAGGGGTCTACAAATCAACATCATTCTCCTGCCCTTATATTATGCCGGCACAATATATTAACATGTTGTTACATGATGTGGCTAGGTATTTGACGACCGGCCGCCTGCCTAACATAAACTTACTTTAGTCGTCTTTTACGACACCTCGGTAAGTAATGAAAGTGGTCTATTCTACTTAGCCGGTCACCACACGGCAGGGTCTGCAAATTTAAAATACGGATAATCTGTAGATATCGTTGCAGCTCATGCTTTCCTTAAATCCTGAACTCCAGTAAATCCAGAACATTAGAAAGGTATATTGTTGAAGAAGAACACATTTTATTTCGCCACTATTTCAATAACACGTCGACTATTGAGTTACAAGTTGAATCTAGACTCCGAATAGATATAACGAACGCTCTACTTCTCTCAGACACCCAATACCCATTATGACATACGGTATTAATTTTCATTTCTTCATGTATAAATTGTGAGTGAAGCATTTCATATTCACACTTGACATTTGCATTAGAAACAGCAAGCATCAATCAACTAGCAACATGGTTAATCAGGTAAATTTGCACAAAGTTATATCCTATACTGAGCTGTGATAGCCCAGCGGCGAGACCGTGCGACTCTTTTGAGGGGAACACGAGTTCAAACCCGGGTAGGCACCAATGAGTTTTTCTATTAAAACTCGTGTGTCTAATTGATAATTGCAATTTATCACACGCTTTTCGGTGAAGGAAAACATCGTGAGAAAACCTGCATATCTCTAGATAATTCCGGAGATATGTGTAAACTACCAATCCGCTTTGGAGCAGCGTGGTAGGTCATAGCTCCAACCCTTCTCTCTAGAAACGGAGAGAGGAGGCCTATTCCCAGCAGTGGGATTGTAACAGGCCGGTACTTTACTTTTTAACTTTATATCCTATACTATACTAATATGATTTGTGATAGCCCAGCGGTGAGACTGTGTCACAAGTCATCCTACACTTGGTACAGGCACCAATGAGTTATTCTATTAAAACTTATGTGTCAATTGATAATTGCAATTTATCACGCGCTTTTCGATAAAGGAAAAAATTGTGAGGATTCTCGCATGTCTCTGGAGAATTCTAGGGATATGTGTATCCTACCAATCCGCATTGGATCAGCGTGGTTGCTCTTAGCCCCAACCCTTCTCTCCAGTTACGGAGAGAGAAAGGCATATTCCCAGCAGTAGGATTGTAACAGGTCGTACTTTACTTTTTTTTACTAAAACTATAAATGCGAAAGTCTTTTTGTCTTTTTGTATATGATCCACAAAAGTAATGTTAACGAAATTACGTGTAATTGCTTATATACCGATACCGGCTAACATATAAGATAATAAAAGAAAAAATCCCGTTTTCCTTTGGCAGCAGCTAAAAATACAGGTAACTATAATTATATATCATATAACACGTGTCGTACTCACCCAGAACTAGTTTAAAAAAGGGAATTACGTACATTTTTACTTTCATTTTTTATACTGTAAAATAACAACAGGAAAAAACACTTGACTAACATAATTTAACGTTGTAGCAATAACATTACTTTAACTACAATATGTTGTACATTCAATCATGATGGTCCATACATTCTTTGCATAAAGGACTAATAAAAGAACAAGCCGCCTGTCGTGAGCACTAGTAAATAACATTACAAAATGGACTCTAAATCTGCCATTTTACAATAAGAAGCTACATTTATTACCCAACGCAACGTCTTAAATTAAAAACCGATCGCGTATGGCGAATTAAATTACAAAACGGCCTTAAACCCAATAAAATACTTTAAATCCTTTAATAAATATGTGCAGTTGTCATTGTTAATTATTTTGTTCGCAGCTGGTCATTTTCTCTGGTTTGATCGCGGCAGCTCATTGCATGGTTTTGCACCCGGCGCCACTGCCCATTTACTTGGCACCGTACCCTGAGCCTAACTACAGTTTTGCATATGACGTAAACGATGTGCGTACAGGCGACATCAAGAGCCAATACGAAAGCAGGCGTGGAGACATCGTCATAGGCCAATATTCTTTAGTACAACCCGATGGAATCAAGAGGACCGTTGACTACACCGCGAACGACAACACTGGATTCCTTGCAACCGTGAACAATCAAGTCAAACAGCAAGAGCGCATCAGGCATTACAATATGGCTGAACCGACTACCCGCGCCCCAAGCAAGGCCCAAGAACTTCAATACAGTACAGCAAGCACGTCTTCCTACAGCACCCAGGGCTGGTCCGAACGCGTGTCGAGCGTTACTCCCGCCCCAATCACTATCACAAGGGCGTCGGCCATTCACCCCTCTTATACGAACGAACGCAATCCTTGGATCTAAAAACTTGTTATCGAATTTCGCTACAAACGGGACCCGGGCTTAATTTCACAATTAAATTTGCATTTATTTCTATGCTGATACCGTTTCCCAATTCTCGACGTTTGCGAATAATCTAGTAGGCCAAGTAACCCGCTATAGAACAAGTTTTTAATGTGTTTATCGACGCGAGTAGTTCTTGCCAGCGTTGGCACGAGCCATCGGCTTATCTGTTTTTGTAGTATCCCTTTGATATTATCCGACATACAATCTGTAATCTTGTGGAATGCCCACATTCTTCTATTTTTAGAAAAGTACTTATAGTCGTAGTCTATTAGCATTAAAATAGATCGAAACCCAACCGAGAAATTTATTTATACCAGCTTTCTTTGTATTTAAATTGCATTCATGACTATATTTATTCTATTATTAATATTTATTTGTTGAGTTTGGCACTTCATTAAGTTATCTCTATAAAAATTACACGGCCGTTTCACGCATGCCAGTTCAACGGATCAGTTATATATTTCTTATGTTTGTTATTTAATATGTATAAATAAACGTGTGCAATTTCAATTTTCCTTTTTTTTAAAGAACCCTTAGATTACTAATAAAAATATTTCTAAAATTTCAAAATTACCTAAAAAACATTTAAAACGCATTGCTTTGTAGATGAGGTAAAATTAAAAAATATATATATTTTAGTCAAATGATTCTAAACTTAACTAACTATGAACAAGGTAAAATCAATTTGTAAAAAGGCTCAAAATATTTCAGATATTTTTGAATTTCGTTTCAATATAGACATAAGAAAGAGTATCATATTTTTTATTTAGGGTATCACTTAAAAACCTTATCTTAAGACAGCGAAAATAAAAAAAACAACTTATTTTATAAGGTTGAAGTTAAATAATTACTAACTAGAGTAAATCAGAACAACCTATCTATCTATACTTACTATAAAACAAAGTCCCCAAAAGTCTATCTGTCTGTATATGATCGATTTTCACAAAATCTACAGAATTGCTTTTTGTAATATTTTTGCGAAAAGGTAACGCAATTCTTCCTTAAGGTTGAGGTTAATAGTGCATTATGGTTTTACAAAATCGCCAGCTGGTAGGAGCATGCCTCGTGTTAACCAACAGAGATACGTCAAAGTAATGTACTAGAGAATTGTAGATCTGCAAAAATACTACAAAAAGTCTGTGACAACACGTCTCTATCTCTTATGCTTAATAACTACTTTTATATTCAAAATTTCAGTTACATGCATTGATTTCAACTCGAGCGAAGCCGCGAACATAGCTAGTGATCGATATAACAAGAGTACTTTAATGTTTCTTCTTGTTTACATTTCTGAAGATATGTTAATAGCATATCAAAATCATTCAGGTTTTTCTGTCCATTCCACACATGCACACCCAAGGCCGGCCTGACATTAATCAAGTCCACGCGGCGAAAGCTTCTCGTAAAAATACTCGTACATTCGATAACATCGCGTAGAAACAATCCGTAGGTGCAATGCCCGTGTGATCTTGACTTTTAGACGTTTCCTGAATTTCTTTTTTATGAAACAAAATCAAGCTGAACTGGATCAAACTATGAGCAGTATATAAGGCATTGGAGCATCAACAACAGCATCAGTTACGGTACCCATCGACGTAGTCACAACACATCCTACAGCAAAATGGTTGCGAAGGTAGGTTCAACGCTTCATAGTACAGATATCGTACAGCAGGCATACCATGAACTCTTTTTGCGACTCAATTAAAGACGTAAACTAAATTGTTTTGCTTTTTCATACAATGACGTCTTAAATACGCTCACTTTAAGTCGTTGCCAAATGAGCGTTCGGAATGCGTCCTTAAACCATTTGTGTAAAAGAGACGAAAAGAAAGCGGTTGAGTTTAGGTACTGACTTTGAATTGAATTGTTTTCTAAAAGTTCATGGTAGGCCTACTGAACATTGACTTAAACTCTTATGTACATAGAGTTATTATCATCATTATTCTACTGCCCTGGGATACCACGCTAATTGGGGTCGGCATAGCAAGTTATTAACTTGTTGTCACATGATTTGGCTACGTACTTTACGACCGGCTGCATGCCTGACGTCAACTTACTTTAGTCTCCTTTTACAGCACCTCGGCAAGAAATGAGAGTGCTCATATAAATTAATCATCTTCCCTCTCATAGAGATACATACACTACATATAGACATACGCTTTCTTTTTTTTTCTCTTTATTGTATTAGAGCAAATTTTAAGTTGATTTCTCTACTCTAGGATACTATTATATACCATTATTGTTATTATACTAGAGTAGGAGACAGACTAAGCTTTAGACTAGACTTTATCATCGTCAAAAAAGAGAAAGCTAATGAGACTTATTATGTGTTTTTTTATGATAAGACAAAGATAAATATATGAGTTTCATTATTTGTTGCAACATTCTCACTAACAGGCCGGCTTATGGCTACTCTACTCTACTATAGCAATTCTATGCTATATTATCGTACTATAATCGTCCAATAGTAAAAAAAACACCAAATATTAAATGTCCTTTTACTGGAAGTGTCTTTTCAGCCCTAAAAATTTTAAAATTTTCTATGAATCATATCGAATGTATACATTAATTTCTTTTAATTATATCACCCTTTTTCCTTTCTATATTTTAATTAACTTGACGCCATTAATTTTGACAATCTTAGTCCTACATCTTTGTTTGTCGCATTATAGTCATCAGATCATTCATCAGATTTATTATACTAGATTAGAGAAGTCAAGGCAGACCTGTAAGTGCGAGTGTCACAACAAATTACAGGGAAGATTAAAATCTAATACTTATTTTTGTCTAATCATACATAAAAAGAGAGACAGGAAGACTCTTTGCTGTAATAGGACACATTTTAGGCTGATTTCCGACTCTAGTGTATTAACTGTATGTATATTTTGCGTCGAGCCTAAGTGACAAACTACTTCGTGTTCGACATTGACAGGACAGACGTAAACAGTGAATGATTTATTTTATTACATTTAAGGTTTGTATTACGAATTATACATAAATTTTCTGTGTTTATATTTATATAATTATACATAAACTTTAATTATGGTTAATTTATACTCCTCCGTACGCGCAGTGTGCTTTCAAATGTATATAAAGCTTTAGCATCAACCATTCTAATTGTTAGGTATAATCTTTTCAATTATTTATTTAACTTTTAACAGCTAAAGTAGTGATGCCCAAATTGCATATCTGACTTCATTTGTAAATACAATCGATTTTATTTGACGTCAAGTCACTATTAAAAAAAAATTAAGTGCCCATAATGCAAAAATTGTAATATAATTGACACATAATAATTATTATAATGATGACATAATTGTTGACACAATTTATTACAGCTTACGGGATATTTTTTCTTTTCAATAGAAATTTAATATAATATATGCTCGAATATAAACTGTAGTGTAATCAATTTCTTTACAGTGCGTCATCCTTTTCGCCGTTATGGCAGTCGCTAGTGCAGCAGACTTCTCCAGTTTCTCCTATGGCGTAGCCGACCCTTACACCGGCGATTTCAAGAGTCAAGTCGAGAGCAGAGCCGACAACAACGTATTAGGACAATACTCGCTACTGGAATCTGATGGAACTCGCCGCACTGTGGACTACGCTGCCGGTGCTGAAGGTTTCAATGCGGTTGTGCGAAAAGACCCCGCCTTGATCGCTGCCCCTCTGCCCATTGCTGCCCCCTACGCTTACGGTGCCCCCTATGGATACGCCAGATTCGGTTCCTACAGCTACGGTTACCCCTACGCCCGCTACTTCTAAGTCACTGATACTCCCTCCTGATTGTAACCCGATGTCACCGATTTCACACGTTGTCTATATAAGATGTAAATAATGTACATATTAAAGCCAATGTTCCCCTAAAATTTATTTTTATTAATTACCTACCACTTTATTATGCCGTGTTATATATTTTCAAGCTTTTAAAAGTCATATCCATTAAAAAAAAGTAAAGTAACAGCCTGTTACTATGCTCACTGCTGGGCTAAGGCCTTCTCTCTCCGTTTTTGGAGAGAAGGATTGGAGCTAAGACCTACCACGCTGCTCAAATGCGGATTGGTAGGTTACACATATCCCTAGAATTCTCTAGAGATATGCAGGTTTCCTCACGATGTTTTCCTTGCAAAAGCGTGTGATAAATTGCAATTATCAATAAGACACAAGTTTTAATAGAAAAACTCATTGGTGGCTGCCCGGGGTTTGAACCTATGTCGTCTCTAGAGAGTCGCACGGTATCACCGCTAGGCTATCACAGCTTATATCCATTAGTCAGATTGAAATTTGCATTCACTCGTAAATCATTATTTTATGTGCGAAAGGCAAAGATTGCATAATCGATTTATTTGTAACAATTATGATGTTTTTGAGGTTAAACTGATATGAATAGTAGTTGATTCAAATCAAATCAAATCGAATGAAAATAATCTTTATTCAAGTAAACTTTTTTCAAGACCCTTCTGAATCGTCAAGGATAAATTTAATTAAGGTACAAGTGGTTCGGAATATTGCTCTTACCGAAAAGAACCAGCTAGAAATTAGGCGGTCAATCTTTTAAGCATTTTAAATTTACATTATTTGACTGCAGTCTTGTTTGAAATTGAAAGGATTTTCAAATCCAAGCATTTTTATCATTAAAATAATATTTAATTGTATAATATGCTTTACGTATAAGCGTAGTTCCTATACTTAATTTAAACTTTTCTATAGATAACTCTAATATGGATTGCGGAATTAAAATTGTAGAAGCTAGTATCAACTAGTAGAAGAGAGAGAGAGAGTAGAAGCTAGTAGACCAACGAATGAGTTGCTAACTCTGCTGGATACATATACGACGCATTATAATATGACTCCTTATTTATAATACGTAACGTCAATTTAAATATTTTGATCTAGCGTGGTGTGTCACACACGTAATGAATTTCATTAATGAAGAGGCGGTGTTTACCTTGCATCTATTGCATCGATTTGTTAAGTCATATATTGTAACCATAGTGTTCTCATATTAGAATAGGGGAGTACGAAGTGTCCGTACGGAAAAATATCCATATGTATAAGACGAAATTTGATGTATATCAAAGATACAGAGATGTCTAGAAAAGGTTGTGATTCCTGTGTCGCGACTCAGCAGAGTAAGCAACTTCGCTTCTACAATAAAATGCAAAAAAATTTATCGAATTGAATTGACGATTCAAATTGCTTGAAAAAGCTCACTTGAATCTATCTATAGTTATTATAAAACAAAGTTTCAAAAAGCTGTCTGTCTGTATTTAATCGATTTTCTCAAAATTTACTGAACGGATTTTTGTACGGTTTTCACCAAAAGATAGTGCATGCTTCCGGATGGTTTAGGTAAATAGTTTCATATCGGTATTATTTAAATTGTGTTGAAGAGATCGCGCAATTGTTAAAAAACTTGCTTACTGGGAGCTTTAGTCGCTTGCGCTGCGTAAACGCAGAGATACGCTAAAGTAATGTACTAGAGAATTGAAGATCTATAAAAATACTACAAAAAAGTCTGCAATAGCATGTCTCTATCTCCACGGTTAACTCACAATAACTATTTTTATGTTCAAAGTTTCGAAAATTCGGGAAAAGTTTCCTAAATCACTGAGTTCCACGCGGGCGAAGCCGTTGTAGGGACGGCTAGTAAAGATTATTTTGATTATTTTTTTTTTGTTTTTTGAGCCTTAGTAAGTGGGAGTGTCACTACAAATAACGAGACCGAAGATAAAAGTCGTATAACTAATCTTTAATACACCCTCATTTGCTTTTTTTTTACTTCCTCTGTATTGTATGACGACACATTTTAGGCTGCCCTACTTTAGCTTAGTAACTCTTTGATTCTGATACGCTCGAGCTTACACAGACATTCTGATATTCTGCCAAATTAAAAATAATCTTTTTTACGACCTGTTTGATTGAAACTTCTAAGGTATTCACTATTCAATTATTTTAAAAGATTAAAAGTAATTAGGCGTAACTTTAATTTAATAAGTTCAGTCATGTACAAAGCAATTAATAAGAAGGTCAGTTCTTTAGAAACGGATACGAATGCGTTATTAGGGTAAAGTTTGCTTTGAAAATTATATTGTATTGTTTCGATAATTACACCGAGGGCTTGGTCAGACACCGCGAGTGTCCGACAAAGTTCCGCATAGCAAATAATTGTTGGCCAACGAAATTGAACTCTGAAAACATTCACTTCGAGTGACCTAGAAGGCATAGCTGTCATTTATTTCCTATTAATAGCGCCGAATGATTGTACAGGACTTGTATAAAAGCCCCATAGTGGTCGGGAGTTATCATTCACAGTTCACTGTGCAGCAAAAACAAACGTTTCAAAATGGCAGCTAAGGTAATAACATAACATTTAATTTGGCTCCGAAACGAAGGGACATTGACTGCCCTTTATACCGAGAATTAATATATTGTGCGCTAAGTTATCTTAAAGTAAACTTAAGTTATGCTCGCGATATTGTGCATAGAATTTGTGTGCTTAAATCATGTTATTCAAATATGTTGTGGTGATCTCCAAAAGCTCCGATAGCCGAGCGGTGAGAGCTTCTTGTTCTGAAGTTCTCTATTACCAAGAGTTCACGGGTTGAATCCCCGGGCAGAAGACTATGAGTTTTTTGTTACAATAATTTGGCTAAAATAACGTCTTATACTATCGAACTGCTGGACAAAGAGAAAAGGATTGGAGCTAAGACCTACCATTGCGGATTAGGTAGGTTACATATACCTCTAGAAATCTGTAGATATCCAGGTTTCCTCACGATGTCTTTCTTTACTGAAAAGCGTGTGATAAATTGCATTTATAAATTAGTCATATAAGTCTTAGCAGAAAAACTCATTACTGCCTGCCCGGGGTCTGAACTCCGACCCTTCGAAAGAGTCACACGGCCTCACTGCTGGGCTATCACAGCTTATAATCTGCTTAATCGATATTTATTTGGGATTAACGGTGAAGGAAACCATAGTGAGTAATCTATCTACAGAATACCTGCAATACTTGTAACCTGCTCATTTGCATTGAAGTAGCGCGGTGGGTGTAAGCTCGGGTGCGAAATAATAAGTCATTTATTTAACGATTTCTAAATAGATGAACTTTTCGTTTGTTGGTCTATACCAAACTCAGCTTGAACGACTTTGCTTTTATAACTTTAGTAACCCTCTTTTAAAAAATGTATTTCTTTTATAATTAATGTATTTATTGAATACCCAGTAATATTCGTTCTGAAATTTTATTATAGTTTTCCTATATAAATAAAATTATATGATATACCGACAAACAAACAAAAACATAAACTAAAACGTTTTATTTAATGAGGTTCATAGACTCGGCATAAAATTAACATTATCAGTATAAGATAATGTTTATATGCATATAATAGGTATATAGTGTGTTCATAAGACAGTGCTTTAAATATTTTTGAGGATTGCTTGACTTAATTATGATATATATATATATATATTTTTTTTTTGTCTCAGGAATTACAACAAATTAATAAAATATAATATACAAAAGATTGAAATCGTTGGGAGGAAATTATAACATTTTTGTTCCATATAATTAAGCAGACCGACCAAATATATCTAAAATCATAGTCATACTTTCATTGTCAAAATGGTCGCTTAAAACATGGTTTCATTAGTTTGTAAACTTGGTACAGGTTAATCCTTTATTACCGTTCGTATTATCTTATTAAACACAAAGTATGTGTAATTTATAGAATTAGGCGTTACTTTGCGGAGATCCATAATACAAAAGTAATAATAAAATTATTTTGCTATAATCCGCGATATAGTAAATAGAAAAAATATATAGTGCTAAATGTATAGTGGACTATACGTTTTTTTTTTCATACCCGTTACATGCAGGATTCGTAAAAACATATGCACAAACCTCCACCACTTCCACCACAATACACAAGCACTACACAGGTTCACTATCACAAACTCAACAATCGTTTCGCCCCGCAACCGAAGCATCATCAGGAGATAGACTCCACGACAAAATCGCAAAGCCTTTGCGATTTTGTGGTGGAAGTGGTGGAGGTTTGTGCATATGTTTTTACGAATCCTACATGTAACGGGTATGAAAAAAAAAACGTATAGTCCACTATACATTTAGCACTATATATTTTTGCTATTTATTGTATCGCGGATTATAGCAAAATAATTTTATTATTACTTTTGTACAAAGTATGTGCGCAGTTCCTGCAGAATGCTTTTCAACCACTTATCTATCTATCATATAAGTTGCCTATATATCAGCAGACGACTCAATTGACTCAATCGACGCAGCAATAAATCAATAATAATTTACTTATACTATTTAGAAACGATACTCAGCAGTTCTTTTTTTTTCAGTTCGTCGTACTCGCTCTCTTGGTAGCAGCTGCTCAAGGCAGTGGTCTCCATGGTGCTGACTACACTAGCTTCTCATATGGAGTTGCCGACCCCCATACTGGTGACGTGAAGAGCCAGCACGAGACCCGCGTCGGCGACAACGTCGTCGGCCAGTACTCGCTCCTGGAGTCTGACGGAACCCGCCGTACCGTCGACTACGCCGCCGACGCTCACTCCGGATTCAACGCCATCGTACGCAAAGACCCCGCCCTGATCGGACACGTCGCGCCCGTCGCTCCCATCGCACCAATCGCGCCCATCGCGCACGCTGCTCCCCTCGCGTACGCTGCCCACGTCGCACCCGTTGCTCACGCAGCTCCCGTAGCGATTGCTGCCGGTCCTTCTGTATCTTACTCCGCGTCTTCCTCCTCTGTTAACCACGGAGGTTACGGCGCTCTTGCCCACGGTGCCATTGCTGCTCCTATCGCCGCCCCTCTGGCTTTAGGCCATGGCGGTCTCGCTGGCTCTCTGGCTTTAGGCCATGGTGGTCTCGCTGCCCCTCTGGCTTTGGGCCATGGTGCTCTGGCCGCCCCTCTCGCCTTGGGCTATGGCGCTCACGGCGCTGCTCTCGGACATGGACTCGGACATTACTAATCAAACAACCTCTTATTAGGAATTTATTTATGTACCTACGTAATTAATAATTATGACGATGGTTATGAATGATGAATGATGAACTTGCTGTGATCAAATAAAATACTTTATACAAGTGTAAAATAACTATCATTTCAATTTCCTTTAATCAACTTTTCGTCCTATAATATAAAAATGGATTGATAATTTAAGTTCTGGTAGCACTATGTCCATACCAAAAATATATACACATATATAAATAGATTGATAGCATATTATTGTTAAAATATGTATTTTTGCTAAGGAAATAACTTTAATTGAACCAAAAAAAGCAGAACAAATTTGATTCAAACACATATAATATTCACATATAATAATATATATTTTTGATTTAATACAGTTATAAGCAACGCGTTCCCAACGATGGTTTTATGATTATTCAGTACTGATACTGATACTGATGTCTCAAAAATGAAGGATAGTCAATTGCATATATCGCTCCTTAAATACAAAACCACCACAATTCAAAATAAGCAAATTATACAAGAGCGTTATGCGAAAAAGTCATTTCGACTATTTCATGATTTTTGTATAAACTATGTGTATTACGTAGATTTTATATATTATATAAAATGCACTTAGATCGTTGTTACAAACAACGCAATATGAATAAAAATTTCATCATTAACACAAATAGAAATAGTAATCCTTAAAATAATTAATAATTAAAATTATGCCTAACAATTTCCTGCATTAGTCAATCTGGATTAATTAAGCCAAAGCCACGTGCATGCAAAATGAGTTGGGGTTACAAACCCTATTAACCTAGATTGAGCAAGTAACCAAAGTCATATAATTTAACATTTTGGTTAGGAATATTGTTAACATTTATTTTACAATTCATTAAATGACTCGATAGCCGAGCCTCGAGTAGGTTTTTCCTATATAAAACTTTGCGTCTGCACAGTGCCTTGAGCGTAGCGGCCTCTGGGTAGCGGCTTCGATTCCGGTCAAAGACAAATATTTTCTATAAACAATTTGTTGGTTTTATTTTTTAATTTAAACTATCGTGAGTAGTATTCATAATTAATATATATAAAGCGGCTATATTCACGTCTTATTTTATCAGGTTAGGCCGACTAGTTTCAAGCCTATCCGGGACATCCATTCATGAGCTCTTTACATGCCGTTATCGCGTCGGGAATGAGTTCCTGACTATTTCCTGAGTATATCTGGTTTCTATACATTAACTAATTTGTTGGTTTTTTATGGGTGGATGTTGTGCGGTATCCGGCTCAGTGGAATAAACCACCTTCATTTCTTACCGAGGCATCGTAAAAGGCTATTACTAAGTCGCTATTACCTACATTAGATTTATGTTTTAGATTCTATATATATGTATATATATATCACCATCTAAAATATAGGCGTGCTAAAAGCGTCCTATACGACCCGACGATCAAGTAACGATCGCAAACACCGAATCACGTAATACACACACCTCGTCTTCGCCGGCGAAGACCACCCTTCTTGGTTTTCTCTTGGTTTTTTCAACAAGGGTTTCTCACCACCCTTCCGACGTCACAATGACAAATCAAAGTCATACCATCAGCCCTCCACTACGCGTCGCCCTAAGCCGTGGTCCGGCCTCACAGGAGGAGGAGTCGTCCCTTAGGACGACGTTCCCCGACGCTAGTAGACGACGATGCTTCTGCGCTCGCCCGTCCCGCCCGGTGACGCTGTAAAAGCCATTAGGGCTAACAACATACAGTCAGTTCGAAAAAAAATAGAATGTATACATAGACTTACAAAAAAATGTATTATTAGATATAATTATAATTATTTAAAGATAACATCGTAATTATTTCTTCAAACTTCTTTCGGGGTTTTAAAACCGCTATTATTTGATTTATGTGTTAGAATCTACAATTAAACTTTATACCTTTTGCGCATAAACTTTTGAATTTGTTTTTTTCTTAATTTTAATTTTTTATTTTAATATTTTAATACCTACATTAGAATTATATGTTAGATTCTATAAATGAACCTACAAAAAAAGTTATTCTTCTTCTTTCTTTCTCCTACCCTTATCCCACTCTAAGTGGGGTCGGTACAACATGTTTTCCTCTTCCATTCTCTTCTATCATCTATCATTTGTCAACTCTGGCCCTACTCCTTTTATATGCATGTCATACTTCACACATTCCAACCATCTCTTTTTAGGCCTCCCTCTAGTCACATATCCATCCACATTTATATTCAACACTCGCTTAGTGACATGATCTTCATCCCTCCTCATTACATGTCCATACCATCCCAATCTTGCACCTCTCATCTTTTCCATAATGGGCGCAACTTTCATACTTCCCCTAATAATATAATATTTTTTTTTTTACAAAAAAAAGTTATTATTAGATATAATAGTAATTATTTAAAGATTACATCGTTATTATTCCGTCAAACCTCTTTCGGGACTTGAAATACGCTATTATTTGATTTATGTGTTAGAGTCTACAATTAAACTTAATACCTTTTGCGCATAAACTTTTTAAATAATTTTTTTTTCTTATTAAAAGCATTGTCGGGTATAGGGCTCAATGTTTACTCCAGGTAGTGCATCTTCTGCTATTAAAAATTGTTGTTGCTGGTGTTGTCCAATAGGTCCGGTAATTAATTTTGCATGTATAAGGTATGAGAACTGTTTTTTCTTCCTACACTTAACATTACAAAGATTTTCTTAACAGACGCGGATTATATTAAAATAATTTTCATAACTTTTGAAAGTTTATTATTATTACTATATACTTATTTATTCCGCGGTGTGGTATCCGGCTGAGTAGAAGACACCACCCTCATTTCTTACCGAGGTGTCGTAAGAGGCGACTAAGGTAAGTTGACGTCAGGCAGGCGGCCGGTCGTAAAATACGAAGCCAAATCATGTGACAACATGTTTGTAACATCTTATGCCAACCCCACTTAAAATGGGATAAGGGCAGGAGGATGATGATTACTTTATTTATTTATTTTTTACGATAGGAAGAACAACGGATTAATATCTATTTGGGTATGCAGATGGATAAAAGCTGGAGAGTGAAAAAGCTTTTTCTCGATTCTATACTTCAAGGCGCTGAAATCATGGAGTAGAAGCTAGTATATTCTAGTAATATGTCATAAGAATGTCTTAGCATCGAAATTTTCAAATGTGGATTATAGCAAAATAATTCTATCATAACTTTTATACTATGGAATTCTGTAACGCCTACTACTGTTAATTATTTGAAAATAAATAAACAAAACTCTCGCTATCTATCCTTAATATAAAGCAAAGTCCCAAAAAGCTAACTGTCTGTATGTAATCGATTTTCTCAAAATCTACTGAACGGGTTTTTGTACGGTTCCGGATGGTTTAGATATGCTAAAGTAATGTACAAGAGAATTGCAGATTTATAAAACTACTACAAAAAGTCCGCGATAGCATGTCTCTATCTCTTCCGGTAAACTCAAAATAACTACTTTTATGTTTAAGATATGAATTCTAGACAAAATTTATGGCACGCTGATATACACGCGGGGGAAGCCGCTGGCAGAGCTAGTTATAATATAAATATGGATAACTTTCAAGACTATTTTTGCAAAAAGAAAATAAAAGGATCGGAAATAGCACTTTTTACCTAATTTAAATAAAATTCGAGTTTAAATTCACGTTTCGTCACGTCACGTTTCGCCAATTCTCAAGACAGGTCATTAAACTAATGGAGGACGGAATTGCGGACAAAAACAAGTCTCGTCAAAAAAACTAGTATCAAGCTTTTATATTATCGTATTGTGCGACCTTGCTACTCGGAGAAATGTACGTCAACCTGTTGATAAAAATATTTCATTAGTGTCGGATGAAAATCGTCTAAGGTCGTTCACATCGAATACCTAGACGTGAACTTTGTTTCTTTCTAATGTAATTTATATAAAACTTGCTTTTTTACCGTCCAGAATCCTTTTGTACTTTTCTTTGGAATTTGATATTTTTTATCTCTATTTGGTCAAATATTTTATATGTTTCACTTAGTAATTTATAGAATTAGGCGTTAAATGATTTATAGAAGCAGGCGTTACTTTGCGGAATTCCATATTACAAGCAATATAATAGAACTAACTACTTTGCTATAATCCGCACGGGTTAAGCGAATGCATGCAAAGCTAATGTGTATGAAGCAGGCAAAATTTACGAACCTTACACATGCAGGACAAGCCGCCACACGCACCCCAAGGCTCCTCCACCAGCAACAAAGCACACAAGCAGCACACACACCAACCACCACAACAATCGCAATGCGATTTTGTCGTGAAGCCTATCCTCCTGATAATGCTTCGGTTTCGGGGCGAAGCGATCGTCGAGATTGTGGTGGTGGGTGTGTGTGCTGCTTTTGTGTGCGTTGTTGTTGGTGCATGCGCCTTGGGGGTGCATGTGATGGCTTGTCCTGCGTGTATAAGATGCGTAGATTTTGCCTGCTTCATACACATTGGCTATGCATGCATTCACTTAACCCGTGCGGATTATAGCAAAGTAGTTAGTTCTGTTATATTGCTTGTAATTAGGCGTTACTTTGCGGAGATACATAATATAAAGTAATAATAAAATTATTTTGCTATAATCCGCGATAAATAGAAAATATATATAATGCTAAATGTATGTCTAGGACTATGCGTTTTTCATACCCGATACATGCAGGATTCTCAAAAACGCACAAAGCTCCATCACCGCCACCACAAAACCGCAAACACAAAGGCGTCTCTATCACGATAAGAATTTATACTTTGAAAAGACCAACCGCCGAGTTTCTTGCTGGCTCTTCTCGGTAGGAACAGCTTTCCAAACCAGCAGTAGAGTTCACGATTCAAAAGCACTTGTTTAAAAGTTTATTTGAATGAAGAATGATTTGAATTTGTAGGAAGTTCCTCCATCTTTCCAACTTACGCCGTCAAGTACGCAAAATATAACTCACGCAAAACTACTGAGAATAATTGAAAAATCATCTGACTTAGGACTAAGAGTAGACTTATATATTGCCGTGAGGTATCCGGCTGAGTACAATAGACCACCCTTTTTATTACCGAGGTGTCGTCAAATACGCTAAGGTAAGTTGACGTCAGGCAGGCTGGCGGTCGTAAAATACATAGCCAAATCATGTGACAGCATGTTCATGGAATGTTGTGCCGACCCCAATTAGAGTGGGATAAGGGCAGGAGGATGATGTTGATGATAATATTGATTTATAAACAATCTTAAACAATTTTTAAAGATCGAATCTAAATTAATTTTTTAAATAACTAGTTTTTTTTATTATTATAAATAATAATTTATTTATAATAATAAAAAAAATGTGTGTCTGTGGCGCTAGTCCTTCGGATTCATGTAAACCTCTTTTTCAAAGACTGAAAATTCTACCACTCCTACGTATGTATATTTATGAAATAATAATTTTTATAAAAAAAAACAACTCACTGGACACTAAAGCCAGTCACATGTACCCGAGAAATACTCGGAATCCAAATAGGCTAGTTTTGCCAGTCCGAATAAAATCTGCTATTTTCCAAAAAAAAATGTTATGCAATGGGTATAAAAATATATAATAAACTAAATGATTTATAGAAGCAGGCGTTACTTTGCGGAATTCCATATTACAAGCAATATAACAGAACTAACTACTTTGCTATAATCCGCACGGGTTAAGTGAATGCATGCAAAGCCAATGTGTATGAAGCAGGCAAAATCTACGCACCTTATACATGCAGGACCAGCCACCACATACACCCCAAGGCGCAATTCACCAGCAACAACGCACACAAAAGCAGCACACACACCCACCACCACAATCTTCGGTTTCGGGGCGAAACGATCGTCGAGATTGTGGTGGTGGGTGTGTGTGCTGCTTTTGTGTGCGTTGTTGCTGGTGAATTGCGCCTTGGGGTGTATGTGGTGGCTGGTCCTGCATGTATAAGGTGCGTAGATTTTGCCTGCTTCATACACATTGGCTTTGCATGCATTCACTTAACCCGTGCGGATTATAGCAAAGTAGTTAGTTCTGTTATATTGCATATAATAAACTACCAATAAATAGACTTTAAAATAGATAAACTGACATTTAATACATTTAAACAAAAATTATTTCAATGGTTATTAGCTAATTGCTTTTATAGTGTTAAGGAGTACTCAGGTAGGTAATACATGAACATTTGCGAGTCCAATACAGCAGATTGTGTAATTATTATATACTTGACATATTTTATAAAATCAATTTGACATATATATATTTTATTTAATTTGACATTGTTTTCTGTAAATTAAATTGTAACTGTTGCATGCTATTTATTAGCGAAACATGTTGCTCTTTTATTTATAAGCTTATTTAATACCGTGTAATACCGTGTTTCATGCAAAATAAAGATTTGATTTGATTTGATTCAAATAATGCAAAGGCTTATTGCCATTAAAAAAACGAAGGTTGTAAGGCAGAACGACGTCGAGTGTTAGTCTCAAATAAATCTTGTATTTTATCTTTCGTACTTTTAGTTTCATTATTAATAACTACAATCTAGTGCACAGCTGGACGCGATTATCTAAATCTAAGCTTTATCGTGAATATAATCTTCAATTGCTTAAATAAGCATTGTGCATTATTAAAACTTGTGTAAAGGGCAAGTATAAAATCGATTGTGAAATTTTGTTTTATAAAACACTTATCTTAACGAGTGCAAATCTTTGGCAACACGCTCTCAACTCAAAATTTATTTTATTATGGCCTTGGTGACCAAAAGGTTTGATTAGGTGATCAGTACCAAGAGTTCGTTAATCTATCATGGGGTGCTGCACATAATAAATAAATATATGGGACATCTACACACACGGTCGTCCGTCCCCAAAGTAAGTGATTTAATACTTGTGTTATGGGTGACGAACAACTGGTAGATATACTACATATATAAGTTTAAATACATACTTAAATACAAATACACACCCAGGCTTGAAGAAACAACAATTTGTTGCCCCCAAAATGTTGGCCCTCGGCGGGACCGAACCCGCGACCCGCGGAGCTGAAGGCAGGATCACGACCCATAGCGCCAACGGGCCAGTTATGATATGAGGGCAAAGTCTGAGAACAGAAGAACAATTTGTCTACTATCGGATCTGTTGACTTTATGTGTGTGATGCGAAGGCCATTTAAAAAGTAATCACTAGCTATAAATGAATGAAACTTTTTCAATTTTATTAAAAAATGGCCCACAATAATTAAATTTTCAAAACATATCCTAAAAATGATAGATTGTTTTTGAAATGGATCAATATGGAACACATTATATTCGACAAAAACCTGTTATTCTTAATGTAATTCTAGTTATTTTCAGAATAAATTAAAAAAGTAAAAATAAAATAACGGCCTGTTACTATCCCACTGCTGGGATAGTAGGCTTCCTCTCTCCCTTTCTGGAGAGAAGGATTGGAGCTACGACTCGTTACTCCAGAATCCCCAGAATTCGTTAGAGATATGCAGGTTTTCCTCCACCGAAAAGCGATTTATCACATCGCAATTAACAATTAGACACATAAGTTTTAATAGAAAATCTCATTGGTGCTTGCCCCCAGTTTGAACTGGTGACCCTCACGAAAGAGTTGCACGGTCTCACCGCTAGGCTATCAAAGACCAGCGGAGCTGAAGGCAGGGTCACTACCCACATTGCCAACAGGCCAGTCAAACTTACTATGTATTATTTATATTATATGTATACATAAAAGAGGTCACAATAAGCTTGTGATTCCTGTGTCGTTACTCAACTGAGTTAGCAACTCATTCGTTGGTCTCGGTATTCGCTTTTAGAATAAAATTCCACAATCCATACTAAACCATTCTACAGAAAGGTTTTAAATCATATGTAAGAGATATGCTTATACGTACAGCATATTACAAAATTGAAGATTATTTGGATGATTAAAATGTCTGGATTTAAAAATCCTTTCAGCTTCATACAAGACTGCGGTTTAATAATGTAAATTTTTTTATTGACCTCCGAGTTTATTGCTGGTTCTTCTCGGTAAGAGCAACACTCCGAACCAGTTGTACTGCTGCGACTTAATAAAGAATATTTAGATTTGATTTGATATTTTGACTAAAGGTGAAGAGAAACACTGTTATGAATCCTGAGTATACCGAGAAAGTTTCTGGGAAAAATGTAATATGATATATTAAATATTCGCTCTTTCTTAATGACATTAGCGCGATTCTTCATGCATTAAATGCGTTAGCAATTTTCTAATACATAAAAAAATGTATAGACGACAACTTTTAAAAAAATATTAAAAACACGTCTCTCGCTGTACGTTGACAACAATCTACTTCTTATTTTATCTTATTTATATATTTTATTGTACCCCACAAAGAAAAACAAAAAAAAAATGTTGTAAAGTAAGCCGTACTCACTCAGAGTATGTGTATATGTACAGCTTTAGCGCGCCAACGGCTTAAAGGATTGTTATGGTTTTTTTTACAGTTCTAAGCATGGCTATAACAATATTTAATAATCTACGAGTACATTTAGGGTCACAATCGTTGTTAACTTTTAAGGCCAATATTCATAAGTGGCTTTTGGAAAAGTGTTTTTATTTTGTTAGCGAATATTTGAATCCACCCAAACTATAAAATTGTTCACGATTTATAACAATTATGAAATTTTTATTGTAATAAGACTTTTTTCCTAATAATTTTAATTTATTTTTTATTTTATTATTATCTGTATCATGTTTAATATGTAGATAATTGTTAACTATAAGCATTTTTTGCATTATATGATTTGTATAAAATTTTTCACGCTATTTAATTGTAAAATAAGCAAATATAAATAAATAAATAAGCATGGAATAACACTTAATTTTTCTGGAGAAATATGTGGGCTCAGAAAATACAACATCCCAACCAAATGCGTTGACGGTAAGCGGATAGCAAGTTACAAGCATACAAGAGAAAGTAAATTAAAACGAAAATATAATATCTGATATTTTTTATTTTGCACAGTTTAATCTATTTACAACATTTCTTTGCGATTTTGTCGTGGAGTCTATCTCCTGATGATGCTTCGGTTGCGGGGCGAAACGATTGTTGAGTTTGTGATAGTGAACCTGTGTAGTGCTTGTGTATTGTGGTGGAAGTGGTGGAGGTTTGTGCATATATTTTTTACGAATCCTGCATGTAACGGGTATGAAAAACGTATAGTCCACTATACATTTAGCACTATATATATTTCCTATTTACTGTATCGCGGATTATAGCAAAATAATTTTATTATTACTTTTCTATTTACAACAAATCACAGTATTGCTACAATTTTTTAACTAAAATTTACCAACCGAGACCGTGAGCTCCGTAGCCGAGACCGGCAACGGGAGCGACAGCGGCTCCATACGTCAGGGGAGATATACCACCAGCAACTCCCCAAGAAGCAGCGGGGGCAGCGGCGACGACAGCGGGAGCGGACACAGCACCGTACGCTACGGGACCGAGATCAGCGGAGTATCCGTATGAAGCGGGTCCGGCGACAACGGCGGGAGCGGCTGCGATGGTACGAGCGGCGATGACGGCGGGAGCGGCCGCAACGGCGGGAGCGGCGACGACGGCGGGTGCGGCGACGACGGCGGGAGCGGCGACGACGGCGGGTGCGGCGACGACGGCGGGAGCGGCGACGACGGCGGGTGCGGCGACGACGGCGGGAGCGGCGACGACGGCTGGGTCTTTACGCACAACGGCGTTGAATCCAGAGTGGGGGCCTGCAGCGTAGTCAACGGTACGGCGTGTGCCATCAGATTCCAGGAGGGAGTACTGGCCAACGACGCTGTCGCCGACGCGGTTCTCCTGCTGGCTCTTGACATCGCCGGTGTAGGGGTCAGACACTCCATAGGAGAAGCTGCTGCTGCTGTAAGTGGGGCTCACGATGCCGCTGCCGTGTGCGACCGCCATGAAGAGGGCAAGAACAACGAACTGTAGACAACAATTTAAGTGAATATTTTTTTTTAATCTACTACGAAATACTCTCAAGTAAAATATTCTAATTGGAAATTGTTTGTGAATTCTTTGACCCTATATTGATGACATATTCTGATATTGGAAATAATATTGTTCACTAAAAATACCAAACAGCAAGACTTATTAAAATTACTTTTTATAATGTCACCAACAACTGTGTATATATCACAATATAATTACCTTTGATGCCATTTTGTTGTGTTAGTGTCGACTGCTGACTGCTACTGATTATTTGACATCGATTATCACTATTTATATCAAATCGAGGTTTGATCATTAGACAGGAAGTAAACAGGTACTGTTTTAGACTTATGCAAAATGAAATCTCAGTGAAGTGAATGTATATAATGGACGAAAATATATGTATAATACGACCTTTACCCGCCACTTTTTTGCGTCAGCTTAGATGCTCAATTGCCATCAACTACATATCGTATATTTTGGTTTTTATCATATATGTCAGCCTGGTATATACTATGATATACCATATCGTAGTAAGGTAAATACGTATATTTTTATATTCCCACATACTGGGTAAGTGCTGAACAAAATATTACGCATAGATCATAGCCTTTTGCTACATCATGCCACGCGACCTTCAGTCGACCTTAACAATTGTGCCATTTCATTTATTTCTTTTGTAGTTTTTTTTTACAACTCTTTCTCTTTTAATTTAACTAAATTTGTAACTTTTCCAAATTCTCTTTTTTTGTTTGTTTAACTTTTTTAAAGCATTTCTGCTCCGATCTGATTGCGGCATGCACATCACCAATTTCATTAGCGCATTAGCCCTGCTTTGCTTACGTTGCCGTGCTCGCAATCAGAGGAGATGAAGGCTCCCCCCGTGCTTATACGCTGGACGTAAATTCCAGGAACAAATATTGGAAGAAAATCCCAGGAACTAGTTCGTGGCCACAACTAGTACGCCGCAGCGAATATTGGGTCCGAGCACCTGCTGCTTGCCAGCGGAGCCTTGCTTCCGAGCCCGACGTCATCGGGGCGGCCCCTCATTCTCCGAGCGCACGCTGCGAGGCCTCCTATCATCTTAAGAAGTAATTGCATTGACGCGCAGTAGACTCCTGCGGCCCACAATAAATTTGTTGTTGACTTGGTGAGTCGTCGCTTTTATTTACTCTCAACCACATCATAATCTCATATCTCCAATTTTACCAATTTTTATCAATATTACTCGAACGGGTTAGCTGCGAAATCGTAACTGTCAGACAGACTTAAAACATCAAAGATTTTTTACTGTTCTCAAGATGCGCTATGGGCCTTATAAGAAAGCTCAGAGTCGCTCAGCGGGCGATGGAGCGAGTTATGCTCGGAGTGCCTCTACGAGATCAAATCAGGAATGAGGAGATCCGTAGAAGAACTAAAGTCACCGACATAGCTCAGCGTGTCGCGAAGCTGAAGTGGCGATGGGCGGGGCACATAGTGCGGAGAACCGATGGGCGCTGGGGTCTTAAGGTGCTGGAATGGCGACCCCGCACCGGAAAGCGCAGCGTCGGTAGACCCCCTACGAGGTGGACAGACGACCTCAAAAAGGTCGCAGGGAGCCACTGGATCCAGGCGGTGCAAGATCGTGTGGTGTGGCGATCCCATGAAGAGGCCTATGTCCAGCAGTGGACGTCCATCGGCTGACGAAGAAGAAGAAGAAGATGCGCTGAAATATTTATGTCATATTGTTTATGCTGTATTTTAACCCCGTTTTTAAGCTTTAATTGTACCAAATTTTATTACATCACTCTAGTGGTTTAGCCGTTTTTTTATCAAATAGGATGGCAGACGAGCATGCGGTTCACGTTATTACCGCCGCCCACAACCTCTCGCAGAGCGAGTGTGCTGCCTTCCTTTGAAGAGATGGAAAATACGCTTTTTGAAGGTACTCATGTCGTACCGATCCGGAAACGATGCTAGAGGGAGATTATTCCATAAAAAAGTGGTGCGCGGAATAAAATTATTTAAAAACCGCACTGTAGTCGATCGCCTCGCATCCAGATGGTAAGGATGATATTTTAACCTGTGACGTACAGTGCGGTTATGGAATTTAGCGGTAGGAATCAGGTCATGTAGCTCACTGGAACACTCCCCATGAAAGATGCGATAGAAAACGCACAGTGAAGAAACGTTTCTACGCATTGCCAAAGAGTCCAGCTGTTTGCTGATTGCCAGCCGCGAAAACGTAACAGACATACAGACAGACAAACATGATTGATGAAATATGATTAACATAATACGTATGAGATAGGAGATAGATAGATAGACCTTCATATGTTATGTGAATCAAAGAAATGTAAAAGTACGTTATGTGAATCAAAGAGATAATTGATGTATCCAATGCTACTGAGTAGCACTGCAGACATTCACTACTACAATCTCAACAATCGTTAAGCCCCGTAACCGAAGTATTATCAAGAGATAGACCCAACATAAAATTGCATAGCATTTCGCATTCTCGAAACACGGCTTACAGCATAACTATATTATCATTCAAAAGTAATAATAAAATTATTTTGCTATAATCCGCGATACAATAATTAGAAAATATATATAGTGTTAAATGTATAGTGGACTATCCGTATTTTCATACCCGACACTTGCAGGATTCGTAAAAACACATGCACAAACCTCCACCACTGCCACCACAATATACAAGCACTACACACGTTCACTATCACAAACTCAACAATCGTTTCGCCCCGCAACCGAAGCATCATCTCCACGACAAAATCCCAAAGCTTTGCGATTTTGTCGTGGAGTCTATCTCCTGATGATGCTTCGGTTGCGGGGCGAAACGATTGTTGAGTTTGTGATAGTGAACGTGTGTAGTGCCTGTGTATTGTGGTGGAAGTGGTGGAGATTTGTGCATGTGTTTTTACGAAGCCTGCACTTATCGGGTATGAAAATACGGATAGTCCACTATTCATTTAACACTATATAGATCTTCTATTTACTGTATCGCGGATTATAGCAAAATAATTTTATTATTACTTTTGTATTATGGATCTCCGCAAAGAAACGCCTAATTCTATAAATTATATATTATCAGTATTTTTGTAGTACATATTACAATTGATTTTGTTTTTAACACAATCAATTACATTATATATTAATCTATCCTTGAAAAAAATATATTTTAGAAAATCGATTTTGCTTGCTTGCAGTTTAAATATGTCAACTCCTGGTAAATATAATTTGTTGCGAGTGGGCCATTATAACTGTTTACCATAAGTTTAGATTCGATAGCGTGTAACTAACACAGTTGTTGAAGCGACCCAAGTTAGTAATGGGTATAGCGACCCAAATTTTGATATCCCTTTCAATAATAATTTCACCATTTACCCTTCCTCGGTTTCGCCTAAAACAGATTAACTATATGGTTATGACAATTAGCATTAATTTATAATAAACTTTGGCTGTACTTAAAATTTGCTTGGAATCGATTCATTTACTTGTCTTTTAATAACTTGACGCGGCCTAAAATTAAAAAAGGAAATTTCCTTATCAACTTCTAAACAGAACTCAAAAATAAGGTCTTATTTTGAAATTTAAAAATATTATTGCGAAAAAGATAATATGCGAAATGCAAAATCACCGTGTGATATCCGGCAGAGTTTAATAGACCACCCTCATTTCTTACCGAGGTGTCGTAAAAGGCGACTAAGGTAAGGGTGGCCGGTCCTAAAGTACCTAGCGAAATCATGTAACAAAATGGTTAAAATATGTTGTGCCAACTCCACTCAGAGAGGGCAAGAGCAGGAGAATGATTGTGTTATAAATGCTAAAGTCTGTATGTCTGTGTGTTACGCCTTACGGTTTGTATCCGCTGAACCAACATTGATGATGACACTGGTTTAAAATATAGGCTTAAAAAAATTCCCGTTATTTTTAACGGGAACATGATTTATATTGTATTATTGAGGGATCTTAAACGCTTGCATTGCGCGAGGTCACACCTATAAAAATATATGCAAAATTTAGTTATTGACCTTATTTGATAGATATATTTACTACAAGAAACTGCAATTTGTTATTCCAAACAACTTTATTCATATCTTTCTAAGGACATTGCAATATTGTTTATCTACCTTCACCGATTGATCTATCTTTATTACAGAGCCGCGCCCGTTGTCGAAAACCTTACATTATATTGCGTCAGAAAAGTAATAGGAGCATGCAAACATTCTGCTATTATAATCAAAGATTGTATATTTAACAAATCGATTATAATCAATATACTTGCCGTATATCGTATCGTTATCGAATATCGTGTCGTATTGGTTATTTAATTAATAATAAATTAAATATTACTTAGTATTAAAAAATACTTAGTAGACCTATTATGTACGTCATCAATTCAAATTTCAAAATTTTTCAATATCAAAAATAAGAAAGCTATTTCTGATTATTACTTTCACTTTTTATCACCTCTCCTCAACTACTAATAAGAGATACTCATACGTTAAAAAACTCGTAATTAAAACAATATAAAATAAAATCTACTAAAACAATATAGTCTAGGATTTTCTGTCCCCCTTTATAGAATTCTGAATACGCCCTTGCTTAGTAGTAAAAAATATTTTCGCAACAATATTAGAAATGAATTTTAACAAATGATAGAAAATGGTGAGATTTCTCACCGGAATGTCGTAAAAGGCAACTAAGGTAAGGAGACGTCAGGCAGACGGCCGGTCGTAAAATACGTAGCCAAATCATATGACAACATGTTTGTAAAATGTTGTGCCGACCCCACTTAGAGTGGGATAAGGGCATGAGGATGATGATGACAGAAAATGATGAGAACCGATGGCGTTGGGGTCTTATGGTGTTAGAATGTAAATTAGAATGTAAATTAAAATGTTAGAGACCCGAAAAAAACGTAGCTTTGATCGACCCTCTATAAGGTGGACTGATGACTTCTAAAAGGGCTTGGGGAACCACTGGATCCTAGCCACCCAAGATCGTGTGGTATGCAGATCCCTGAATAATACAGCGCAAAAAGGTGTTAAAAATGGAGAAATACTCGGGATAAATATATATCGGTGTAAATATATGAGACATTTACACACACGGTCGTCCGTCCCCAAAGTAAGTAACTTAATACTTGTGCTATGGGTGACGGACAACTGGTAAATATACTACATATATAAGTTTAAATACATACTTAAATACAAATACACACCCAGGCTTGAAGAACCAACAATCTTTTTATAGAAAATGTTGGCCCTCGGCGGGAATCGAACCCGCGACCCGCGGAGCTGAAGGCAGGGTCACTACCCACAGCGCCAACGGGCCAGTCAAGATATGAGGGCAAAGTCTGGGAACAGAAGAACAATTTGTAAACTATCAGATCTATTGACTTTATGTGTGTGATGCGAAGGCCATTTAAAAAGTTATCACTAGCTGTAAATGAATTTATATCAACAAAACACTTTTACAATTTTATTTAAAAATGGCCCACATTACTTAATTTTTTGAAATGGATTGACAAAAACCTTTTATTCTTAATGTAATTCTAGTCATTTTCAAAATAAATTAAAAAAGTAAAAGTAAAGTAACGGCCTCTTACTATCCCACTGCTGGAAGTAGGCCTCCTCTCTCCCTTTCTGGAGAGAAGGGTTGGAGATAAGACCTACCACGCTGCTCCAATACGGATTGATGCATTACACATCCCCAGAATTCTCTAGAGATATGAGGGTTTCTTCGCAATGTTTTCCTTCACCGAAAAGCGATTTATTACATCGCAATTAACAATTAACACATAAGTTTTAAGTGAAGACTGATTAGGGCTTGCCCGGATTTGAACTCGTGGCCCTTTCGAAAGAATTGCAGGGTCTCACCGCTGGGCTATCACAACATTTATATCTAAATTTCTGAGTAACGTATTATTTTATTATCTGTACAGTGATCCTGTTCTTGTAAATATTAATTTCCTAAATATTATAAGAAATATAATACCAAGGTTACATCGTACAATCTAAAGATCATCGAATTACCAATTTCAATTAAAAATTTCAGACGTTTCATTGTCGATTCTTATGTTACACTAGCTGTGAAACATAAGAATCAACCCCACCCGAAAATTGTGTCACGTTGATTTTCACGCCCGCGTGAAAATCAACGTGTCACAATTTTGTAGAATTCAAATTTTAAACATAAAAATAGTTATTGTGAGTTAACCATGAGAGATAGAGACATACTATTGCTGACTTTTTCGTAGTATTTTTATAGATCTACAATTCTCTAGTACATTATTTTAGCGTATCTCTCCTGGTTTAAGCAGCGCACGCAACTAAAGCTCCTAGCCAGCAAGTTTTTTAAAAACTGCGTGGTCTCTTCAACACAATTCACATAATACCGATATATACTATGTGTTTAAAAAATCGGGCAGTATTGCACTATGTTTTGGTGAAAACCGTACAAAAATCCGTTCAGTAGATTTTGAGAAAAACGATTACATACAGACAGACAGCTTTTTGGGACTTTGTTTTATAATAGGTATAGATAGATATTGTTGGCCTTTTATGACTCTGATTGGTCTATGTAGGTAATACTAAACAAGAGTAAAATAATTTACTTACAATTTTTTACATTAATAGCAGCTTATGTATGTCCGCCGTGTGGTATCCGGCTGAGTAGAATTGACCACCCTTGTTTCCTACCGAGGTGTCGTAAAAGGCGACTAAGGTTTGTTGACTTGAGGCAGGCGGCCAGTCGTAAAATAACTAGCCAAAACATGTAACATGTTTAAAACTTGTTGCGCCGACCCGACTTAGATTGGGCAGAAGAATGGTGATGAGGTGCTTATGTTTGTATTACTTTGTTGAAGAAGAAGAGTAACTTTATTGCACAAACAAAAACACAAAAAAAAACCATAAACTTAGCAACTTTGTTATGGTAAATCATAATAGACATAGATGCTATGTCATATCCGGAAAAGCATTTATGTAGTTTTTATGTACATTGTACTTTAGCATTGGTTAGTAAATCTTTATTATTTTTATTTAATTAAATCTTTTATTAAATTTTATTTAATTTTTATAATTTATAATCATCAATTCCTTCACTCATGGCAGTGTGACAATTTTCGGTAGTAAAAATTCCGTCTTGCCAAGATAAACAGTTAGGATATCCTTTTTCTCACGATAGAAACTCAAGTATTCAGGGTTAAGTGCAAGTTTACATGTCAGTAGAAAAACATCTGATACTGCCGGAATTCAGCTATACTAGAATAATATATAAGCGAAAATTTGTGGTCTATCTGTGCCGCTGTCAGGGCTTATCTGTTTAAGCAATATTAATGAAATTCGATATATTTTCCGTTTTTCTTTAGGACATAGTACAAAAACAATAGACCAAAGAAATGGTTTCAGCTTATCAATAATACGTGATACCGCGGCGGATTAGTAATGGCTGTTTCCCTAAAACTGATGATAACTTTTGATGTTGGTATAAATAGACATAAAAGTCTGAAGAAAGTTAGTATTTAATTTGTTTTCTTCAGGTTACCTTTCGTCAATTTTACGGAATGACGTCTGTGATACTTCTGTTATGATAAGTATTTCAAGAAGCTGAACGACGGTAGAACTGTTAGAGCGCGAGACTTTGATGAGGGGATCGCGAGTTCAAGTCCCTTACCTTGCTATTTTAGTTTTCTTTCTATTTCTTAGTTTTTAGTTTTCTTTAAAAATTTATATACTTAACTGGCTTTTTGATTCATCATATTCTGTATAGTTTATTATTTATTTTTATCGTTGATTATAGCTAAATAATATTTTCATTACTTTTGTACATGTTTTCAAAAAGAAATCTGATCGCCTTGTCAGTTTTGCAGTATTCTTTTACTATTCCTAGGTCAAATTTTTTATGACTTTCACATGTCTATATTTTAAGTTACATTGCGCACGCATATCAAGTTATATTAAGCGCTATATAAAGACCGTTTTTTACTCACCAATCATCAGTTGTTCCACAGGCAGCAAACAAACCACCATGTTCTCTAAGGTAATTGGTGTAAAATTCAATAGCTAAATGGTTGTTGCTTGATTTGGTTGTTCCTGTTGTAAAACCCTTTAGAACTTAACTACTTTGGGACTCACAGAGCTCACAGACTCATAGACTGTCAGTTTTTTAGTCAGTATGAGTCAGACGTACCCGCCACTCGTCCCTGTCGAACGGTGACGACCCATAATAGGTTTTCCTGATATAAAAAAGGACCCACAGATTATATCCATTTGGGACCAAAGCTTAACCTTCCACGATAACATCCACGTTGAAGATAAGTCGCTTGGTTATCTTTATATCGCTGTTCCAAAAAACAATGACGCTACTAATAAAAATTAGAAGCTGTGATAGCCCAGCGGTGAGATTGTGCGACTCTTTCGAAGTGAACACGAGTTCAAACCCGGGCAGGCACCAATGAGTTTTTCTATTAAAACTCATGTGTCTAATTGATAATTGCAAATTATCACACGCTTTTCGGTGAAAGAAAACATCGTGAGGAAACCTGCATATCTCTAGAGAATTCTGGAGATATGTGTAACCTACCAATCCGCATTGGAGCAACGTGGTAGGTCTTAGCTCCAACCCTTCTCTCCAGAAACGGAGAGAGAAGGCCTATGCCCAGCAGTGGGATTGTAACAGGCCGCTACTTTACTTTTTTACTAATAAAATCTGGTCATGGGTGACCAGAAAAAAGAAAGAAATGTTAGAAATACTAACAGTAAAAATTGGCAAATATAAAGTATAGGGAATACGTTTTTCTTTTATATTAACTATTTCAATATTTTTTTATTTTTTGGGTCTCCATAAAATTTTATTATATTGATTAATGAGCATGTAAATGAAATGAAGATTACTAGATATGGGATTTATTAACTAAGGTTGGCAGTGCGGAGACCAATTAAATCGGGCTTCCCATGGCACCTATATAATCTGACTCAAATATGAAGCAGATCTTGGGATTAAATAGTATATTATGTATATGTTGACATTTTAAATTACATTTCGAAATTTCAATCTCGCGAACGTGGCTTTTCGTGTAAAACAGTGTTGGGGATTTACAACGAGGCACAATCAGATAGCTATTAGCGTATAAGACACCGCAGTTTTAAATCTAAGATCAAATTGTGGCCTCCAGTTTTACTAATGGATACTGATTAAAAAAATTCACATGATGCAATGATTTACAATACATTGCATCATGTCCAATTGATTAATGTTGCGATTATTTTCTTTATTATTAATTATCTATGTTATCATTAGATCGCAGTATTCGCGTTGCTGGTAGCTGTAGCGTCCGGAGCTGGTAACTACAACAGCTTCTCTTACGGAGTGTCGGACCCCCACACCGGCGATGTGAAGAGCCAGCAAGAGACCCGTGTCGGTGACAACGTGGTCGGCCAATACTCCCTCCTGGAATCCGATGGCACACGCCGTACCGTTGACTACGCCGCCGGCCCCCACTCTGGTTTCAACGCAGTAGTACGCAAGGCCCCAGCTTACGTCGGGTACGCCGCACCCGCCGTCGTCGCCGCGCCCGCCATCGCCACCTCTTACGCCACCCCCTATGTGCGCAACGCCGTCATCGCTCCCGCCGCTTCCCTAGCGTACTCTGGCGTCGCCCCCGTCGCCTACGGATCCGCCTATGGAGTCGCCTCTCCCCTTGCCTACGGAGCCGCTCCTTTGGCTTACAACGCGTACGGCACTGGTTACGCTCGTTATGGTGGTTACGGCCAAGGCTACGCTGGTCGTCTGGGCTGGTAAATTGTTAAAAGTCTTCAAAATACTGTGATTTTACTATCCAAATAGGGCATAGAGTTGATTAGTCAAATTCTACATAGTAACAAAGAATTTTAATGCAACGAAGAGGCATGATCTTAAATGTGTAAATATGTAAATAAATATTTTATTTTCAATGATAACACTTTCCTAATTTTATTTTCACCGTTTCTTTCGTTTTTGGCTAACACATGAATTATAATTTAAAAACTAAACATATAATATGAAGTGACTTCAATTGAATTATGGACAATGATCGGAAGAACAGAAATAGTATTTCTCTTAACGGGGATAACCTGGCTTGAAATTTAATAAAATTAGCATGTTAAATAACGCACGAATTATTATGAATACATTAATTATTATTTAAAGGCAGCCTAACAGCATTGACACATCTAAGAATACTGTCTGCTAACGTAGATCCGCTGTAAAAATCAATAACATTTCGAAGAACTGATTTTCCCTTCCAAACAGCAAAGTTGCGTAATAATGAACCAAACAATCAGGCACTAATGGTGATATTACATTTACCCCCCAAATTATTCAGCAGAGAGCAGTTTGTATATGACCATTTCGATAGTACGCGCTACGGCTCAAATGGCTTGAGAGACTTTAGCAAAAGACGTGCTAATAGTATGTATAGATGCAGATGCACCTCCTTGAAATAACAGAAAGTCAAGTACTTAGGTCTCACCTTTCAACCTTCCATGACCTTCCATGAGCACGTACGCATAGCCTGTAATAAGGCTGCGTATATCATGGGACGACTTTATCCGATGTAATATAAGAAAAGTAAGTTGTCGCTCCACAACAAAGTGACACTTTACAAAACTTGCATAAGATCAATAATGTCCTATGTGAGAGTCAGATTGCTCACGCTCCAAAGACTATAGAACCGATTCATGCGGACAGCCACTGGTTGTCCGTGGTTCATGCTCACGTTGATCTCCATAGAGACCTCGACCTCCCTACCATTACTCACCTCTTTAAACATTTTTCGAAATCGTACTTCGATAAATCTGAGGTACAGCCGAACCCCCTTATTTCAGTTGCTTCAACCTACATCCGAGTTAGATCTGACCACTGAAAATATAGGCGTCCAAAAAGCGTCCTATATGACCCTGACGATCAAATAAAGATCGCAAACACAAAAACACGTAATACACACACACAGCGTCTTCGCTGGCGAAGACGAGGTCCCAGTTTTCTGACGTCGGTCGGTCGTGGCTTCTCCCCACCCTTCTGACGTCGCACTGACTAATCAAAGTCATACATCAGCCCTCCACTACGCGTCACCCTAAGCCGTGGTCCGGCCTAACAGGAGGCACCCTTAGGACGACGTTCCCCGACGCTAGTAGAGCTTCTGCGCTCTACTCTCTGCATTTCGCAACCTCGACGATGCTTCTGCGCTCGTCCGTCCCGCCCGGTGACACTGTAAAAGCCGTTAGGGCTAACAGCATACAGTCAGTTCGAAAAAAAAACCTTCTTGAAAATAATTCTAGCTACGCCCATGCCTATTCATACCTAGCAACGTGAAAAAATTATTCAAAGTCAAAGAGTATTGTCTTTCTTACAGGAGGTGTCGGCTAAGAGGATTTCTTTGTCTCGTTGAAATATTAAACAACACTTTTTCCAACTTATTACTTCTTTTATTTCTTTTAGAATACATTACCCATCTTCACGTTTAGTCATCTTGCCTCTTCATCCCTTCCTCTTCCGCTTCTTTCGCACACATCCTTCCTATTCCCTTACTCACCACTACGTTCCGTTCTTATTCAATATTTTAAACTTTTAATTTTCATACAATAATAAATTATTTAAAAAAAAATCTTTACATACATACGCATTTAAAATATGCTCAAAATGCCATGTTAATTCGCCACAGCTAAACCGGGCCTTAAAATTTAAATATCGATTGTCATTGGAAGGTTCGAATGCATTAAGAGATTCCTCAGTTCAGCGCGTTAAATAGATAGAACTAACCACCAACAACATAAGTGGTGCCGAAGCGGTTATTATTGCAGAAAATCACACTAGATCAGGAATATTATACGGTCACGATGTCACTGGCTGCATTAGGAATTTGACGCGTGAAGTACACTTAAAAGACGCAAGCTTTGAATAACAAAGAAACACTGTAATCATATAGCTTATAAGTCTAAATAATTTTTGTATTGTGTCTAAACCACTGACTTTTGTATCCTGGCCTCAAGTGAGGGGTCAATAATGATCCGACGAAATTGTAAATAATTATCTAAAACGTAGTTGAAACAAAATCAAGACGTCTAAGTATCTGTTATTCGTAATCAGTCAACGTTTAGAATGAGGCTGACTTCAATATGGCCAGCTCCCATAATTAAAAACATTTCACTTACTTGTAAACCTCACTTCCATTATTGATCTGCAAACGAAACAAATAACAAAATGAAATAACGAAATATTTTTTATATTGCTATATTCATATTGTAACAGTAACCAAAATGAACCCAATCTAATAGAACTACCCTTGAGATCCTTGTCGGTTATTTCAAACTACCTTTACGATGGTAGATTTAATTTGCTTTACGTAACGTTGAGTATAAAAGATTTATAAGATATTAAAGTTTAATAAAGATTAAAAAAACAATATAGTGAAAACAAAATATAAATAGGGGAGGCGATTAAGACTTAAAGATTGAAAAGGTCCCTTAATATATTGGCAAAAAGAAAGGGAAAGCTTATTGAAAGCAAAAGGAAGTACAAACGACAAATAAAGCGTGAAATTTATTACGTCACCTGATTTGAATGCAATTTTATTTAACTCAATTTAAGTGTTACAATAAATTATGTTCTGTTTTTTTTCTACTTCTTCTTCTCTCTCCATGGTAAATGGGATTTTTTTATCTGGTAATTTTGCATCTGCGATAACTAAACCTGCATGAAGGTTCATACTTAAAAACGCTTTTTTTCCGTGCTCATGAACTATTTCGCTTTTTACACTTAGCATTATATAGATTTTCTTTTCAATAATTAAAAAAAATAAACCTCGGGCGGACTATAACTAAATAATTCTATCATTATCTATTATCTACTTGTACTATGGAATTCCTACTTAAACGTCTACGTCTATAATATATTTAACTGAATGTAACCACATATCTCTGAAATTACGGTTTAATTAACGTTTTAAGCAATTAAACGCACAATTCATTCATATCTAAATATAAGGCATTCGCATATTTTTGTTTCAATTCGTAGGTCAAATTTTCGTACGACTTTTACATGTTAATTTTTTTTCGCACGCATACTAAACTACTATAATCGGTAGTTCGGTAGTATAAAAAGGCCGTCTTTATTCACCGATCATCAGTTGTTTACAGACGGCAAACAAATCACCATGTTCTCAAAGGTAATTGGAGTAACATTTAATAACCAGTATTCACTTTGGTGCTTGTAACCATTTTATTTTGTCATGACAAGGTCTCTTCCACATAAAAATATGAAACTTAAAGGGAAATTCAATGCATAATCCCAGGGAGACCTAAAAGGGTCTCAATGGACAGTGTTAGATTGAAAGACCGTGAACGAAATTGACTGCTGAACTCAAATATTTTCTGTTTATATATAACGTCATACAGGAGGTTCGTGATTGCTAAACCAAATTGCACCCAACCAGCTGCTGTCCCTTAACAGTCAGTTGTAGTATTATAAACATATTTATTTTCCTAAAAAATAACCATTTGTTTCATCAGGTCGCAGTCTTCGCTTTGCTGGTAGCAGTAGCTTCAGGTAGCGGTATCCACGGTAACTACAACAGCTTCTCCTACGGAGTGTCAGACCCCCACACCGGCGATGTGAAGAGCCAGCAAGAGACCCGGGTTGGTGACAACGTGGTCGGCCAATACTCCCTCCTGGAATCCGACGGCACACGCCGTACCGTTGACTACGCCGCCGGCCCCCACTCTGGTTTCAACGCAGTAGTACGCAAGGACCCAGCTTACGTCGGGTACGCCGCACCCGCCGTCGTCGCCGCGCCCGCCATCGCCACCTCTTACGCCACCCCCTATGTGCGCAACGCCGTCATCGCTCCCGCCGCTTCCCTAGCGTACTCTGGCGTCGCCCCCGTCGCCTACGGATCCGCCTATGGAGTCGCCTCTCCCCTTGCCTACGGAGCCGCTCCTTTGGCTTACAACGCGTACGGAGCTGGTTACGCTCGTTACGGCGGTTACGGTAACGGCTACGCTCGTCTGGGCTGGTAAACCATCGAGAAATTAGTGAATATTGTGATTTCAGTACCAAAGTAGGCAATAGGTTTTCTAAATGCGATGAAGATGCTCGAAAATGTGTAAATATGTAAATAAAATATAACATTTTTACTGATAACACATCCTTTTTCAGTTTTACCCACCCTTAATGTACATATATAGATATATAGATAAAATCTTAGAATAGTTTTTTAACGTATATTCGTAAGCAAAATATATCAGCATATGTCGTTTTAAGTAAAAGCAAAATGCTTTTGCTCAAAATGATATTCCTTTTTTAACGCATAGGCCATGACGACCACGTATGGATTTTAAGTAACTACTAAAATAAAGTAAATTGAAGAAGGAAATTCTGAAGAAAGTTTATCAGACACGACGTTTTTTGGAATACCATCTTACCTACTATCTCACTTTTAAATTTATAAAATAGGATATACATGTCATAAAGCCATATTGGAGAAGAATAATAAGACGATAATTTCAACTTTTGTTAATTGTGGTGGGCTTAAAAAATATAACAAATGAAAGTTTGGAACGTTTGTAACGCATTAATTAATATTCTAATATCCAATCAACGCCTCAGATCCCCTTTATGAATGTCGTTAAAATGATACTTTATTATAAGTAGTTAAAATTATTCCTAGTCGTTTTCGCACTATTGCGTTATATATGGTTGGAGATTGCAACTGAATCTTTGCGAAGATACATTTCTTAATTAAAATCATATTTACAATGCTAATTAGATACCAGTTATTCCTCAGTTCCTTTTCTCGACGCATTGGTTTTCAAAATCGGGAGATGATATAAACACCCTGAATTATTAAAGCTGTGCCAGCGGTTTCGCCCGCGTGGAAATCGGATTGTCACAATTTTTTTCTAGAATTCAAATTTTGAACATAAAAGTAGTAACATAAGAGATAGAGACATGCTGGCGCTGACTTTTTTGTAGTATTTTTATAGATCTACAATTCTTTAGTACATTACTTTAGCGTATCTCTGCTGGTTTAAGCAGCGCACGCGACTAAAGCTCTGAGCAAGCAAGTTTTTTAACAACTGCGCGATTTCTTCAACACAATTTACATAATACCGATATGTTCTATATACCTAAACCATCCGGAAGTATTGTACTATCTTTTTGGTAAAAACCGTACAAAAATCTGTTCAGTAGATTTTGAGAAAATCGATTACATCCAGACACAGCTTTTTGGGACTTTCTTTATACTAAGTATAGATAGACTAGCACTTTAAGTGTTTTGAATGAAAATAAAAGAATTCATATTTCAATGTCTTTTATTCTGTGTATTTTCTTGAGAAAATTTAGCAAGTTAGTTATTTATGCTTTTCAATTTTTTTTAAGTCCAGTTTTTGCTCGCTATATTACTTATACATACAGTCATGACTTTTTACATTAAAATTTGACTCCAGACTATCGAATTGAATTTTTCACTAAGTTATGGGCATTATTATTATTTTTTTTATTTTATTTAAAAACAAATTACATCTAACATATTACAGTTTACTTTCTTCATATCCTTAAGCCTTGCCGACTTGTACATGTAAGAATAAAACTCCGGGCCCAGTAACAATTACAACTGAGATTGATTTGTGAGCATCTTCTTCTTCTTCGTCAACCGATGGACGTCCACTGCTGGACGTAGGTCTCTTCGCGGGATCTCCACACCATACGATCTTGCGCCGCTTGGATCCAGCGGCTCCCCGCGACCTTTTTGAGGTCGTCTGTCCACCTCGTAGGGGGTCTACCGACGCTGCGCTTTCCGGTGTGGGGTCGCCATTCCAACACCTTGAGACCCCAACGTCCATCGGTTCTCCGCACTATGTGCCCCGCCCATCGCCACTTCAGCTTCGCGACACGCTGAGCTATGTCGGTGACTCTAGTTCTTCTACGGATCTCATCATTTCTGATTTGATCACGTAGAGAAACCCCGAGCATAGCTCGCTCCATCGCCCGCTGAGTGGCTCTGAGCTTTCTTATGAGGCCCATAGTCAGCGACCACGTTTCGGATCCATAGGTTATAACTGGCAACACGCACTGTTCGAAGACCTTGGTCTTCAAGCACTGAGGTATCTTGGACGAAAAGATCTCGCGTAGCTTCCCGAACGCTGCCCATCCGAGTTGGATTCGGCGACTAACCTCTTTCTCAAAATTGGACCTACCTAGCTGGACCGTATGTCCCAGGTATATATATTCGTCTACAATTTCGAGTGCAGAGTTCTCAACGATGACCGGGTGGCGCGGAACATGCGAGTTTGACATAATTTTTGTCTTACTCATGTCCATTTTGAGGCCCACCTGTTGAGATACTCTGCTGAGGTCGTCGAGCATTGTGTTAAGGTCCTCCAGAGACTCTGCCATAACGACTATGTCGTCGGCAAATCTAAGGTGAGTGATGTACTCGCCGTTGATGTTGATGCCGTATCCGTTCCAATCCAAAAGCTTAAAGACATCCTCCAATGCAGCGGTAAACAGCTTCGGGGAGATGACATCTCCCTGTCGCACACCTCGCCGCATTTGGATTGGTCTCGTAGTTTTGTCTTGGATACGGACAGACATTGTGGCGTTTTCATACAAACACTTCAGCACTTGGACGTACCGATAGTCGATTCGGCATCTCTGGAGCGATCTTAACACAGCCCATGTTTCCACCGAATCAAAGGCCTTCTCATAGTCCACAAACGCCAAGCAAAGTGGCTGGTTATACTCCTCGGTCTTCTGTATAACCTGCCGCAGCGTGAATATGTGGTCTATGGTACTATAGCCTTTTCGGAAACCGGCTTGTTCGGGAGGCTGGAAGTCGTTGAACCTACGAGCGAGACGATTCGTTATGACTCTCGAAAACAACTTATAAACATGATTCAGCAGCGCGATGGGTCTATAATTCTTCAATAAGGCGTTATCTCCTTTCTTGAAGAAAAGAACCACCACACTCCTGTACCATGCTTCCGGCATAGTACCTTCGTGAATGACGGAATTGAACAGTCGCTGAAGGACTTTAAGTACCGGTTTACCACCCGCCTTCAGGAGTTCGGTTGTGATTCCGTCGTCACCTGGAGCCTTGTTGTTCTTGAGTTGTTTCAGAGCCATACTAATCTCGTATAGGCTGACGTCCGGGATATCTTCGGTATAGTGTCGGGTCAACTTGGCTCGTGGATCTTTTGCCAAATTGACAACAGGCTGTTGTGTTGAGGTGTATAACTGCCCATAGAACCTCTCAACCTCTCTCAAAATCTCAGGACGAGATGAAACGATACTACCAGTATCGGTCTTCAATCGCGTCAGCTGCCTCTGCCCAATAGACAGATCTCTTGCGAACACTTTTGAGCCCCTGTTACGCTCAATGGTATCACGAATGTATTCGGTGTTGAAGTGTCGCAGGTCACATTTCTGAGCCTTAGAGATCTGTTTATTGATCAGACGGTAGCGCGTCGCGTCCACTGAAGATTGTAGCCTCATTTCGTTCCTCTCATCCATGAGCTTGAGAGTCTGGGTCGAGAATTTTTTGGTTCTCTTACGGTGTGTCTTATAAAATGTTGACCCCACCGTATGGACAGTTTCCACCAACCTGTTGTTTACATCGTCCACAGAAACGCAGTCAGCTAGGCAATCAAAACGGTTCATCAGCTCGAGTTGGAAATTCTCAGGGTTTTGAATATGAGCTCGAGTTGGTCGGAGCGTAGACTTCACTAGTCTGGACCTTTCCAGCTGTACGCATATATTCAATGAGCCTCTGACCAAGCGGTGATCGCTCCCCGTCTTTACGGTGTTGATCACAGAGACATCATTGAATATATGACGCCTGGTTGACATAATGAAGTCGATCTCGTTTCTCGTGGAACCGTCGGGACTAATCCAGGTCCATTTTCGATGCGGCCGTTTCTTGAAGGAAGAATTCATCATATAGAGGTCCTCCCTCTCCAAGAAATCGGCCAGCATCTGGCCCCTGTGGTTCCGTTGCCCGTATCCAAATTTCCCCACTCTCACCTCTGTGCCGCTTCGCGTGCCCAGCTTTGCGTTGAAATCCCCCATCACAACAGTGTAGAAGGTTTTAGAGGCATGCATGGCTCTAGATATATCCTCATACATGGCCTCCACCTCTTCGTCTGGATGTGCTGATGTCGGTGCGTAAGCCTGTATGACCTTCAGCGAATACCGTTTGGTAATTCTGAGTATAAGGAACGCGACCCTGCTCGACACACTCTCGACTTCAACAATGTTGTTGACAAGGGACTTGTGGACGAGAAACCCGATACCACCTTGGGACTGTTGGTCGCCCTCCCGGTAGTAAAACAGGTTGCCGGATTTTAGAATCATCGTGTCCTCCCCCTCTCTTCGGACTTCCGATAATCCTATGACATCCCATCGCAACTTGTTTACTGTTTCTTCCAGCTCGATTATCTTTTCGTCTTCCCTCAAAGTGCGTGCGTTATATGTTGCCAGGTCCAGTCGTCGGGGTTGGCAGCGGAATCTCTGCCGGAGATTCTTGACACCCCCTGCCCCGCCGTTACCCGAACCGCCGCCAGAGCTGGGAATAGCGGGGCTGCCGGGAACTAGGGGCTGTGGCTTCTTGTGTTTATCCATGAAGGTTATTGCCAATAATCACCACGCTTGGCATGCGGGTTGGTGATCGCAGTGCTGACCATGTCGCACCGACAGTGCTGCTGCCCACTGTCGGTCTGGTAATATTTAAGTCAGCTATTTGAATGGTTATACCGCCATTTGTCGGTCGCCAGAGCCTCGTTGGTAAATCTGCAGGGTGCACCACGTGCAGGTGAGGTTGACAATTAAGGAGACTGATTGGGACGAGCCTCCTCCTTACACCCCTGTGAGCATCACTGTAGAGAGAATACTCAATTTTAGTTGCTTCCAAAACTTGCAGCACTTTTTTCACCAGCAGATATTTGATCTCATCCAGGAAAAATCTTTAAAAAAAATGCATCTGTGAAACGACCCAAACAATTGTAAATAATATGCAAAGATACTTCCTTTGACTTATGATTAAGTTTACATAATCGAGAAAAACTTTTAAAAAACGTATTCTCAGATATCGTTGTCCTCCACCATTCGCTTGAGCATAAACCAGGATAAAACCACTATGCTGATTTTATTAAAATTCAAAAATTACTTAGCGTTTTTTTTATTAAAAAAAAGTTATAATATTTTTTTCTGCTATAATCCGCAGACTATAACAAAATAATATTATATTATTATTACCGCATAGATTATTAGAGATTTTCTTTCAAGTATTTGCGCTTGAATCTTATTTCAACTGATGGTAACGGTCAACATAATACCCCATGGAAGCGCGTAAATTAAAAAAAGAAGACCCTTCATGATTACTTTACAACATCGAATTGATGCCGGGGCTACCTTTAAAAAATTTAAAACTCATATTTTTATGATTTCTAGTAGCTATGAGTTTATTACCCTCCTACTTCGTAAAAAGTGATAATATACAGTGATAAGATATAGTAATCATATTTCGTAATATTTTTTTACATAACAGAAAGCTAAAATTCTTACTAATAACACTGAAAGCCTCTGTCTAGAATATAGATTGCTGGGACCATTTTACCTGGATATTTTTATAAATCTGGAAATCGCACTCAGAACACCTTACTAGCGAAACTATAAACAACCGCGCTGTGGATGACGTCATATTCATATTATAGTTATTATACTCATATTATATTGTATCATCTATGGATGACGTTAAAAAATAAATAATTTCCTTGTTAATGTATTCATAAAGAATGTGCATTAATTTGCGCTATTCCTAGGTCAAATTTTTGTAAGACTTTCACACGCTCATTTTTGCGCACGCATATTAAAATACTATCAAGCGCTATAAAAAGGCCGTCTCTACACACCAAACATTAGTTGTTCAATAGACACCAAACAAACCAACATGTTCTCAAAGGTAATTTGTGAAACATTTCATAAATACCGATTAAGTTTATAAACTAATATAGTGATGGTTGCAAACCGGGAATTTAAACTTGACAAAATCTTGTTGGACACAACGCACTTAGACCAATTTTTTAACCGCAAGCCCTGCTTAACATTTTTATCTATAAAATGATTTTTTTTATCATGACACTTGGTAGGTAGATTGATAACAGCATAACCAATTGCCTTGACAAAACTGCCCTATGTTAACCATAAGCTGTACCTACCACTTTGTGCGCCTCAACATAAATGTTATAATACCTTTAATTAGGTACTATTTGTTGTTATCTTGTTCCCGAAGTAAAAAAGGTAATTTTGTACCCAATAAACAGTTACATTACATCGTTGCATCAACTTCATTGTGCAAATCTCCATAAATATTGGTCGGGAGTATAAGCCGTTTAAGCTTAATGGAAAGACAGACATAATTTCACTTTTATAATATACTCGTAATTATAGTTTATGTATTGGTTGTAACATGCAAACTTATTTCTACTTCAATAGGTCGCAGTCTTCGCTTTGCTGGTAGCAGTAGCATCTGGTAGCGGTATCCACGGTAACTACAACAGTTTCTCCTACGGAGTGTCGGACCCCCACACCGGCGATGTGAAGAGCCAGCAAGAGACCCGTGTCGGTGATAACGTGGTCGGCCAATACTCCCTCCTGGAATCCGATGGCACACGCCGTACCGTTGACTACGCTGCAGGCCCCCACTCTGGTTTCAACGCAGTAGTACGCAAGGCCCCAGCTTACGTCGGGTACGCCGCACCCGCCGTCGTCGCCGCGCCCGCCATCGCCACCTCTTACGCCACCCCCTATGTGCGCAACGCCGTCATCGCTCCCGCCGCTTCCCTAGCGTACTCTGGCGTCGCCCCCGTCGCCTACGGATCTGCCTATGGAGTCGCCTCTCCCCTTGCCTACGGAGCCGCTCCCTTGGCTTACAACGCATACGGCGCTGGTTACGCTGGTTACGGTGGATACGGTAACGGCTACGCTCGTCTGGGCTGGTAAACCGTTAAGAAATTAGTGAATATTGCGATTTTAGTACCAAAGTAGGCAGATTTAGCTGTTATAGACAGATCTATCACAGTTACGATTATGTTGCTATGAAGAGGCATGATCTAAAATGTGTAAATAATTAAATAAAAAATAACCTTTTTACTGAATACTTACCTATTATTTACTTCCTCTTTCTGAATCAATCAAATAACACATTAAAAGACAGTTTACAAAAGGCTAATATTAAGTATCCAATACGTACATCTATTATAAAATTTCAATACAAACAGTAAGAATAGTCTGTAATTTTAGTGTGAAAGAGTGAAACGCTCTTATCGATTTAAATAAAAGCGTCCAATGTTTTCACACTCAATTTCATTTAAGGCTTATATTGAAAACTTAGCGGAGACCGAAAAAAATAATATTGTCAAGCTATCGTATGCCAGTTATGGAATTGAGCACAAAAGATTCAATAAGAATAGAATAGAATAGAATAGAATAGAATAGCAATAAGTTGCATTTCCCGAACATTATACTAATTGTGCCAGATGAAAGTAGGTTAGAAAATGTTTTTCAATCATGAACCCCATAAATTACCCCGCATAATCAGGAATAAAAGTCATAATGATAGTTGAAATCGAGATACCGATATACGCACATCTAGTTCATGAATATTCTCAGCATTTTCGGTGCGTAACTATAAGAACCTCTTAAATAGATGATTTATGGTTGGAGAATTATATAGATCGATGTTCCTTAAATAATTCAAGTGGCAGACAGCATGAAATGATCCTATAATAGTTTCGCAATGCAACTTTTGATGGAAAATGATTAAATATCGAAAATGTGGTAGGTCAGAGAAGATTAGCGATAATAACCGTGATAATGATGGTATAATATTCCCTTGGATGTGTAGAAGGCTATTGCGCAGATTATTATTAAAAACAACCAGCAAAGTTCATTTAACCAATTACTGATTTGAATCACCTTTATTCAAGCTATGAAATCATGAGACATAAGTTATACGGTAATTAATTAAAATACTGACTATGGGCTTACATCTTTGCCCTGCCAAATAAATCGAATCACATCAAATAATTTCGACGTTTTTTTAAGTAAGTTATCTATCTACTTCATTTAAAAACAAAAGACTCGGTACAATCCACCTTTACAAATAGTGGGTTTGAGTTTTAACACTTATGGAAGACAAGCGTTTGCTGAGCAGTTTCATATTGACAAGCTTCTATATATTATACTATATGAAGCTATAAAAACAATTCTAGAACTCCATCTGCACTGTTTAGTTCTACAGTATGAAACTAAGAGTTTGTCACTCATTGGAAAACAGTTTTCCATCCACTTATCCGTAGCTATCGATGGCAACGAAAGCAGTGTTGGCAACTCCGGATATATCGAACTCATCGATCGTGACATCCTCAATTTTCCCATCCTTAGAACCTTATTAAAGCACAGAGAATTTAAGGGGTTACATACATTTCATCTAAGACGACTAACCCAAGTTAGAAAGCCAAGCTTCAGGCTCGTACTTTATCATTCCAGACAACTGAGAAGATGCACCTGACAACAACACACGATAATAAGACCTTGACACTGAAAGACATATCCGGAACAGATATATCACTAAAATCATAGACGATAGAATTGACTGCAAATTATATATCAAACAGCCATTTCGGCCAAGGTTTAATTCTTAAAATAGAGTCTAAATCTTATCCAAATTACTACTTGCAAGGGCCCACCGAAGTAGAGTTTCATCTCAGTAATTGTACTCTAATGATCATACGGTTGACCATAAATGACTCTCATAGCCAACCAAAATAACAATTAACGTGCACCTAATTAGCTTGAAACTTAGCACTTGGCCTTAAGGAGATTATTAAAAAAGTAAGAATAGAAGATATAACAATAGAAAATAACATATCGCCCATGCCATACTATAATCTACTAAGGGTATCCACAAGTTTGCTCAAATACCATTATTGTTTAATTGAATTGTAATTGTTTTTTTTAGAATTTCGCGATTTACACAAATGATTATTCTAAGTTTGACCGCGAAAATTCAAACATTTTTTTATTCGACCTCTGCATATCCGGAATAAATTATCTAAATAATAATGAATCTTTTTGAAAAGAATGAAACAATCCAAATATATAGGTTTGATGACCCTGATTTAATATTTACTGAAGATATGAAAACTTTTTTACCCGATTGTCCCCGTCGAAAAAATTGGGAACATTTTTAAAAAAAGTTTAATATGCATTGTTGGTCCTTATGTCTTGGCATTGTTACATATACGAAAAATAATAAATATTTAAAAAACGCCTTGCTTAACTTGATTTATATAGGCTTTATGACGACACACAACATGGCGTCTTCTAGAGGATAATGTTCTATATATAAATTATATATTTTTTACACCGTGAAAATGATTATTCTTGATTATTTCTTTACATTTATAGCTTAAGGGAATTCACGTTTCTGTTTATACAACCATTGTCAACCTCACTTGCTCGCAAAGACTAATGAATTAACTAACGGATTTTTGCTAATTTTACTAGAAATTTAGTGTAATTAGTTTTAATTTTATCTTTTTAGAACAATCAAACAATAAAAACTTAACAACTTACAACATAAACTTATTCAATTAAAATTTTATTCGAATTACACTATTGCCGAAACATAGAAATAGGCCTAACGAAATAACCGCGGCTATTAGATTAAATATATCCATTAACGAAATATTATATTTTTAGAAGTTTAGGATATGTATGAAATAAAAAAAAGAACGTAGTTTCCTTGTGAATATATCGTAGGTCAACATTCATAAGTTTCACAAGTTCCTGCCAAAAATCTGATTACGCTACGCACGCATATCAAATAAGGACTATAAAAAGGCTATCATTGTTAAGAAGTCATCAGTTGTTTCTGAGACACCAGACAGACCAACATGTTCTCCAAGGTAGGTGTTGAAATAAATTTAAAAATAAATTCCATTTAATGTTGCAATAGAATGGAATTATAAATAACTTACAGAATAAGTGTTCTAACTTTCTTTTATTATAATTAGGTTGCAGTCTTCGCTTTGCTGGTAGCAGTAGCTTCCTGCAGTGGTATCCACGGTAACTACAACAGCTTCTCTTACGGAGTAGCGGACCCCCACACCGGCGATGTGAAAAGCCAGCACGAGACCCGTGTCGGTGACAACGTGGTCGGCCAATACTCCCTCCTGGAATCTGATGGCACACGCCGTACCGTTGACTACGCTGCTGGCCCCCACTCCGGTTTCAACGCAATCGTACGCAAGGACCCAGCTTACATCGGTCACGGTGCTCACGCCGTCGTCGCTGCTCCCGTCATCGCCTCCTCTTACGCCGGCGCCTACGCACCCGTCGCTAGCGTCGGCTACTCTGGCTACAGAAACGGTTACGGCTATGGTGCCGTTGCACCTCTCGCCTATGGCGTCGCTGCTCCCGTCGCCTACAACACCTACGCCACTGGCTATCCCATCGCCGGCTATGGTGGTCACGGTCTCGGCTACGCTGGTCGTCTCGGCTGGTAATCCCTTAAGATCTATCAAGTTTGTAACGATATAGGCGATTTAAATTTTGAGGTAGTAAATCTAAATATAAATATTTTATAGATGAATCCAAAGAACCTCAATGCAACGAAGAGGCACACCTTAACATGTGTATTTATTTATAATACTTTCGAAATAAATTCTTTTCAATAATGAAAAATAATTTTATTTATAACCATATTTTAGAATATAATAAGCACTATACCTATGTATTTTTAGATACATGTACCATTGTCGATACTTAACAGTTGCATATGTTATAAGAATGTGCTATATGCAGCTCGCCGTTACTGGCATGCCTACGGAGAATACCTGTAATGAACGTAGCTAGGTAAACCGCAGCGCAGAGTTGTGGTGACATATATAGAAAGAGTTTTTGCGGTATATATAGTCTATCACTGAAATACATAGTGATCCCAAATTGGCAAAATAGATCCAAAAAAATTTTAAATATGTTTTAGCTGTGGTACAGAATCGTGTGGACATTATTATAAAGAAATGTCTAGTACTAGACGTCTATCGGTTGAAAAGGAAAAACAAACTTTAGGTTTTTTTATATGATTTTCAAACCCCAGTATAAGTTTCATATTTTTACTGACACACAAAAAAAAACTTTTAGCAGTGGATGTATTAACAGTTGCTTGTTAAATATATAATTATACATGCGAAGTCTGTCTTTTATGCTTACACAACTGAGGCAATGAGACTGGCCCGTTGACGCAATTGGCAGTGACCCTCCCTTCAGCTCCATGGATCGCGGGCTCGATTCTGCCGGGGTCAATATTGTTTATGAACAATTTATTGTTTGTTGGAGTCTGGATTTTATATATGTATTTCAAACTATATATGTATACATTTATTATATTTAATTTCTGACTTTAGAGACGGACAGCTGTGTACGTAATTGTCCCACATTATAATGTAGATAAATTTTGTTCAATTGAAGGTTATATACCTGGTTAACATATCGGATTAAAATTCATGCTTCGGGAATACGATAAGACAATATACTACATAATTGAGGGTATTTGAACATTTCAGTCAACGCGAATGAAGACCCGAGTACCACTAGCATTTACTATGTACCTGATTTCATTTATAACGATAAATAATAATTTAAAAAACCGTTAAAAAAAATAGCAACTTGCCTAAACAAGCGTAATTCCTACACTACCATTTTAATTCTCACAAAAAACGTATTCGGAATTAACTTAACCTTGCTCGTAATACCTAAGTGTCAATATAAACTATTATATAACAGATAGAGCTTGACGAATGCTGCAATGAAATACTGGACAAAAAAACATTAACCTTCGCGAAAACAAAAATGGCGAAGTCATAATGATTATTACATATTCGTTCGTTTAACTTAAGATCTAAAAATTTATAAACTGCCGATGATGTTATTCTCTTAATTTATAAAAATTAGCAGATTGATCGTATCCTACAACTGGGCAAAGGACACTTATTTTTTATAATTGAAGCGACGGATTAAAGACAAGGTTGTTTCTTGATCTTAGTCTAGTAACGGTCTACCGTTATCCAAGGTGGATTTACAATTCTATTGGAAGCATCATCATTCTCCTGCCCTTGTCCCACTCTAAGTGGGGTCGGCACAACATGTTACAAACATGTTGTCACATGAATTTACGACCGGCCGCCAGCCTGACATCAACTTACCTTAGTAGCTTCTTACGACATCTCGGTAAGAAATGAGGGTGGTCTATTCTATTCCGCCGGATACCACACGGCGTTGGAAGCATATAGAAGTATAGCACAGTTAATTCCTTACAACTATTCAGATATATTCCTTTAATTTATAGAATAAGGCGTTAATTTGCAGAAATCCATAACACCAAAGCATCGCAAAATATGATATTATTTTGCGATGATCCGTGATAGAAATCACAACTTTATATAGCAATCATCTTTATCCTGCCCTTATCCCACTCTAAGTGGGGTCGGCACAACATGTATTAACCATGTTGTTAAATGATTCGGCTAGTTATTTTACGTACGGCCGCCTGCCTGACATCAACTTGCCTTTTACAACACACGGTAAGGAATGAGGGTGATATATTCTACTCAGTTGGATACGACACGGCGGTGCAACTTTATATATTCAAATTCAAATTCAAGATATTCTTAATTCAAGTAAACCTGTAAACAAGTGCTTTTGAATCGTTAACATCTAGTGCTGGTTCGGAAAGCTGTTCCTACCGAGAAGAACCAGTAAGAAACTCGGCGGTTGCTCTTTTTAAACAATAATTCTTATCACGAGTTATTAATATCTTGTATAGGGTTGAAGAGGAGCTATATCCACGCATTCTTATCGTCTAGTTAATCTTCAATAGTATAATAGGCTTTCTGAATTAGCCTTTTTTAATAGTATTTTTAAACTGCTGTAATGGGAAAGTTAAAGTAGATTGTGGAATTTTATTATAGAATCTTAAACCTAAACCCACAAACGAACTTTTGCAAGGCACAAAGCAGGAACTGCAAGCTTTTGTCTGTTCCGACTTTGTCTATTATATACATCGCCAATCCTTTTATAATTATTTATATTCATATGTACAAAAATTAAATTACTAAATATTATTAATATATCTATATCAATACAATATTATTAATATTTCTATATTTATTTATCATTATTAATAAGAAGCACAAGATTCGATTAACCTAATTACCTATTTTGTCTTAAAACGGTGTCTCAGTAAAAAAAAAGTTTATTTATACATAAAATCACATTAAAAACAATATCCGAGCGATTCCAATATGCAATTCTACAAGCTCTCTTAAGATGATTTTTATTTTATTAAATCGGAAAAAGTCAAACTATTTTCTTTCTAAAATTACTTAGTGGTAGCGAAAATTGTGTTTGAAACTGTGATAATTGCTTTAAACAGTGGAGTCGAATAATTGGAAGTTATTACCGCAATGAACATTGACTCGATAGCCTAGTGCATGCTCTATCTTCTGGGTTGAAGATGACATTGGTATTATTTTCTTAGACAAGTGGGTACGGTATCATTGGCACGTAACTGACTCTACGAGGCTATTGGTATCAGTGACGTATTAAAGATCTCTGCTGTTTTAATGATGTTGGGGTAGGTTCGTAATTAACCAAATTAATATTTGTAATTTCCTTTACACAGCATTCGATAAGTGCAAACCTGTTGTAATTATATCGCTTATTTATGAGGTCACTCTAGGAATGTAATATAAAATATATCTAATTAATTCTTATGTTAAAATCGGAACTAATTTCATCAGCTAGTACTTACGCTGCAATATGACGCAATTATTATTTAAAATAAACAACAAAGCATAAGAACCACTATAATTTCTCTAGATCACCTTGTAACGCAAATGTGGGGCAGCATTAAGTATTGCCATCAAACCTGTTTTTGTTGATACAAAAAGCTCGATCTATTTGTAAAGCTAACTTGTTCGATGACAAAAGTGATGTTACAATTATATATTTTTTACCACCATGAAGTTTTTTCAAACACTCTGTATATGTGTAATTGTTATGTGTGGTATAAGGCTGAGTAGAATAGACCACCTTCATTCCTTACCGAGGTGTCGTAAAGGGTGACTAATGTAGGTTGACGTCAGGCAAGCAGCCAGTCGTAAAATAACTAGCCAAAACATGTAAAAACATGTGTAAAACATGTTATGACGACCCCACTTACAATGAGATAAGGGCACGAGAATGATGACGATAACTTTGTTAACGTCCAATTCTGTACTAAAGAAATGCATCGTAGAAGTGATAAACAAAATGTGAAACTCGATGATAAAAAATGATCCCGGAAACGCTATCCAATAATATAGGCTTATTATAGTAATATATTTCCGGTTATATTACAAAGTAATGCATACGACTACCGTTGATAAGTCGACGGCCTTGCGCTGTTTTCCTAAACTAGTATTTCTTATGATAATAATTTTATGATAGTTAATAGAGAATTAATGTCAGCAGTGCAATCGGAAATAGGAAAATAATATTGCAAATTATTCTAATTGTATATATATAATAAATTGTATATACGTATAACAGGAGTCCCAAAATTAACGCAAGATTTGAATTAAACAAAAAACACAATGTATTATTTAAAAAAATAACTGTACAAATGACGCCAAATCCAAATCTTGCGTTAATTTTGGCACATCTTTATCAGACAAAAATTTAGAATTTATAGTTTGCAGTAATCAAAATTGTATCGAATTCATAGCTGCTCCATCATGACTGAATAACAGATTGTTATACATAACGTCGAATTAACCTATATTATTAGATCCCGCCCAATGAACATTCAAAACTAAATATCTATGTTATGTTAATTTACACGATTAACTAATTTATACATACATCATATAATCTACACACTCATAAAAATATACCCACATTTTATTCTTCCGTTTTCTTATAATCTTTTAGTTGTTAACAATATTTTTCGTAGCATATTTGAGTTTCAGTATATCTTAGGTCTTTTATTTTTTTTGTAAGGGGGAAGTCCCTGGCGACGTGAAATACAGGTAATCCTAGTTCAGGCGTCAGTCTCCTTCCATAGTGCACCGATTTTGAACTTTTTAAATTCCTAAACATTAAGCCTTGTAATATTATAAAGATTATGTGTGAAGTTTTTTAAAGGAGAAATAAATAATGTTTATTTATTTATTTATGGATATTTAGTCTTACGTAACACAATCCTTTTAAAGTAATCTATTCGAGTAGCAGGTGTTCTAACATCGACGCTTCCCGATGCGGAGATTCTATACTAACACCATAGAATCCCATCGTCAATCGGTTCTTTTATCTACATGCTCCGCTCATCATCATTTTAGCCTTGCAGTCGGACATATATCGATTCATCAACGGATCTCTTAATTTTTGATTTTCATCACGTCGAGACTTTCAATAGCAGTTCTTTCTATTGTTTATAAAATTCGGGCTATTTATTTACAGCTCTTTTTAAGGGTGGCTCAGTGACCTCTTCTTTAGCAAAAAAAACCAAAATAAATAAACGGAAATATATAAGGAATAAACGTATAAAAAATATAAATAAATATATTACTATATTATAGTAAACCTATATTATTAGATAACGTTTCCGGGATCAGTTTTAGTACCTCTTTTTTATACCAATCTTTTCTAAAAAGCGTATAAAAAAATCTAAACAATCTACTTGATGACAACGTAAATGTACATTTAAAATACTAAAATAAAACAAGCAATACAACAGAACTATCTACTTTGCTATAATCCGCACGGGTTAAGTGAATGCATGCAAAGCCAATGTGTATGAAGCAGGCAAAATCTACGCACCTTATACATGCAGGACCAGTCACCACATGCACCCCAAGGCGCAATTCACCAGCAACAACGCACACAAAAGCAGCACACACACCCACCACCACAATCTCGACGATCGTTTCGCCCCGAAACCGAAGCATCATCAGGAGGATAGGCTCCACGACAAAAATCGTACTGCACAGTACGATTTTTGTCATAAGGTGCGTAGATTTTGCCTGCTTCATACACATTGGCTTTGCATGCATTCACTTAACCCGTGCGGATTATAGCAAAGTAGTTAGTTCTGTTATATTGCTTGTAATATGGAATTCCGCAAAGTAACGCCTGCTTCTATAAATCACTAAAATAAAAATTTTAATATAGCGTGGTATCTGAACAAAAGTGACCTAAGCCCAAATTATATATTTATAATTCATTTTTAGCACGTATTTTCTGCATTTAATGTAACAATAAATTCATCAGCATCCTCCTACCCTTATGCTACTCTGAATGGGGTCGGCACAACATGTTACAAACATGTTGTCACATGATTTGACTACGTATTTTACGACCGGTCGCCTGCCTGACGTCAACTTAACTTAGTTGTATTTTACGACCCTTCTGTAAGAATGTGGTTGGTCTATTCTACTCAGCCGGATACCACAGGGCGGGTCAACTTACCTTAATCGCTTTTTACGACACCTCGGTAAGAAAATGAGGGTGGTCTATTCTACTCACCCGGATACCACACGGGATTAATGTGACAATAAATTGTACATACTGCCTACACAGTCTATCATGATTCTCTGTCCTTACTGCTCTAAGTGGGGACGGCACAACATGTTGCAAATATGTTGTCGCATGATTTGGCTACGTATTTCACGACCGGCCGCCTGCCTGACGTCAACTTACCTTAGTCGTATTTTACGACCCGTCGGTAAGAAAGTGGGTGGTAGAAACTCAGCCGGATTAATGTGACAATAAATTGTACAGATATAACTCTCTAGCGGTCTATATAAAATGTATAAATGTATCTGATCGATTTTCTGAAAATCTGCTTAACGGATTTTTATATTGTTTATACAAAAAAAGGTGGCGCTATTCTTCCGGAAGGTTTAGATTAATAGTGCATTACGTATTGAAGAGGTCGTGTTACAACAATTTATAAGGCTAGAAAAAAACTGGTGTCGCTTGTTGTCCATTGTTGGACATAGGTCATGGGATCTCCACACCACACGATTGGAGCGCTTGAATACAGCGGCTCCCCGCGACCTTTTTGAGGTCATCAGTCCAACTCGTAGGGGGTCTACCGACACTGCGTTTTTAGTGCGGAGTCGCAATGCCAACATCTTAACACCCCAACGTTCATCGGTTCTCACTATTTTTTTCGCACTACGCAAGTTTGGAATAGAAGATCAAAGCTCACAAATAATTTAGGTACATTTTTATTATAAAAATATAATAAAAAAAAACTTCCAAGATTTCGTTACATTAATTGGACAGATAACTTATATACTAGGCTACACTGGCCTCCATAACCATAGGGTGTGAGGTGCGAATCTATGTTATAAATATTTTTAGATTTCGATTCAGAAATGATATAAACGTATTCATCATTCTGTTTCCCTTATCCCACTCTAAGTAGAGTCGGCACAACAAGTTTTTCTCTACCATTCTCTCCTATCATTCGTCAACTCTGAAACTACTCCTTTTATATGCATGTCATACTTCACAAAATCCAACCACCTCTTTTTAGGCCTCCCTCTATTCAGATAAGGATCCACATGTGACATAGCAATGGTACATACTTTGATTAATTAAATATATTTCATTTAAAAAAAAACGACTTTATGTTCCTCCCATAGAAAACGCCAATTTCATATGTAAGGACCTAATAAGTAATTTATAGAATCAGGCGTTACTTTGCGGAGATCCAGAATACAAAAGTAATAATAAAATTATTTTGCTATAATCCGCGATATATAATTTGAGATTGATATAATTTGCGATTTTGTCATAGAGTCTATCTCCTGATGATGCTTCGGTTGCGGAGCGAAACGATGGTTGAGTTTGTGATAGTGAACGTGTGTAGTGTGCTTATGTATAGTGGTGGCGGTGGTGGAGGTTTGTGCATGTGTTTTTACGAATCCTGCATGTATCGGGTATGGAAAAAATGAATAGTCCACTATACATTTAACATTATATATATTTTCTATTTACTTTATCGCGGATTATAGCAATATAATTTTATTATTACTTTTGTATAAACAGAAGTCTTATAGGAATCGTATACTTATGTCCGGCAAATAAAAATAATCTATATTTCTATTTAAGTTGTGGCTATATAAGACCGTTGTGCCAAAAAACCCAGACATAACAATTGGATATAACATCATAAGTATTTGCTCCTACACGCACAATGTACGTGACGCGGTAGCAAATGCGAAAGCTAAGAATAAATACTTTTTTGCTCAACCAAAGTCGGCATTTACCGACAGACTGCTTTTGGCATACAATAGTATCTAGCGACATATCGTAATAAAAACACAAAAATGGGTAACAATAAACTGTATAAAATCTGTACATAATAGTTTTTTCATCTTAATATAAAAACTTGTAGACTTTATAATATGTATATTAAACCGATTTATTATAATTTTGAATTTTTTTATTGTGTATATTACACACACAGGAGGATTAAAATTTACACTTTTGTTACTAAAAATTGAAATTTCTCATTTAATATGGTGAACCTGTTGTTAATAGAAAACTTGTTTTATCTTAAAAAAATAATTTTATCGTTGCATCTAAAATATTTTAAAAATTTAATATTACTGCAAAATATGTTGAAAGCTGTTAAATTTTGCAATTCCAAACTCAAATTAATTTCTCAAAATAACTTGGTTCTCGTCTACAAAGCACGCGTGCATTGTTTATATACATATATCATGCCCGAAGTCTCTATTTATTCCTTTTATATGTTCAGTTATATTCACCATTAAGTGAAACAGAAGTCATGGCTTAAGTGACCCACATGTTTGATACGAAATGAATAATAACTAAGCAGTAACTATGTATATAGTCAACTATGTATAGAGCTATTATACTAGAGTAGGCAGGCCTGTAGGCCTACCATGAACTCTTATTGCGACTCAATTGAAGACGTAAACGACGACGGCGAACCGCTTTCCGTACCATGAAGTGTGAATTGCATTGGGGTCGTAATGTTTGAAAAGGATAACGTTATATGAACTATAGATAACTGTCTCTTTTACTGACATGTTCTTAGGACGAATTCGGCAACGACTTAAAGTGTGCGTCTTTAAGAATTCATGGTATGAAAAAGCAAAACAATTTAGTTTACGTCTTCAATTGAGTCGCAATAAGAGTTCATGGTAAGCCTGCAGTAAGTGTCACAACAAATATTGTCATAGAGTTATTATACTAGAGTAGGTAAGCCAGCCTAAAATGTGCCCTATTAAATTAAAAGGAAAACAAATGAAACTTATTATCTGTCTCTCTTTTTTATGTGTGATTAGACAAAGAGAGAGAGATAGATTACTCTCATTCGCTTTCTTTATTGTAATATATTATTATACTAGAATAGGTAAGCAAGCCTAAAATGTGCCCTATTACAATAAAAGGAAAACAACTGAGACTTATTATCATTCTCTCTTTTTATGTGTGATTAGACATCGAGAAAGAGAGAGAGAGAACACTCTTATTCGCTTTCCCTCTTTATTGTAATATGTAACATTTTAGGCTGGCTTACCTACTCTAAGTATCATAACTCTATGATTATTATACTGCAGTTCTTGGTTAGTCAGTCGAAAATAAATAGAAAGCCAATAAAAGTCTGTCTCTCTTCTTTATGTGTCATTAGGCAAAGATACGAGTTTCATATTCAACTTATAGGCCTTGCTATGACTCCACTACTCGAAGTATAATAACTCTATGCAGTTACATACACCTGATTCAATGCAGATAAAAAATTATAACACTGGAATAATGAATATTGATGTATTAATGACTTGACTCGAGTCATTTCTTTGTGCTTTCCTCTACATTGACCTTGTGTTTCCGGATCCACCGTACACACGCGTTTTTAAATATCAAGCAGCAAACGACCCGCCCGCGTATTTACGATTCATATAAAAGCACCTAGTTTGTATGATCTGCACTCATTCCCAGAGATTCACGTGTCATAGCAGCAATGGAAGCTAAGGTGAATATTTTATGTGTTGTAACTGATATTGCTTTAGATTTTTCTCCATAGTGTATATACGCTATACTTAACTAAATGTAAACAATCAAAACCATATTACCCAGCGGTGGCAAATATTTTACAATAATTGACATTGTCAAAATTATTTCTTTAATTAAATATTTATTTTACAAAATTAAGTATATCAAAAGTATATACATTTTACAGATACACATTAGAGCTAATTAAATCATTATAATATGCAATTCTGGTAATATTAATTATATTAGATTACGTAACGTTATATCAATCTCTTATAAAGTCACTCAGTGATACTGTTGTATTTTAGTATATTAAGCTTTTCCATATTTTTTTTGAAAAGGTTTAAATTAATATCTATGGGTTTTTAAAAGTAGTCAGATTACTGCACATTATATTAAATAATATTGTTATTTATTTGTTGCAGTTTTTATATTTACCGATAGCAATCACACTATAATAAAATTGTGTAAATACTATCAATAATTTTAAATGATTTGAAAGAAATAAATAAGAATCATATTTAATGGTAATGTGGTGTAATCTTTTTACTAAAATAACCCTTTTTTACTTGTTTACATTTAGTTTAGCCTATGGAGTATAGGTAATATGTTTGGACGAACTTTGTATCGCTTTGAAATTGTGACGCTGAATTTTACGTAATCTGTTTATGATATGATACAATCAATTGCGAAATGTCAAGTGAAGTGTGTATACGGAAAATCTCTTCTTTGTGGTTTAAACGTTTATTATAATACTATGTCAAGGAATCTTTTCATTCAGTTTTCATTTAATATTTGACTGAAATCATACAAGTGTCGCAAATAATGTTCTTAACGTTTAAATGAAATGCTAAAAAAAATAAAGAATAATTATAGTCCAATGTATTTTACCATTAAAAATGGTGTACAATAATCTGTAGTAATTATTATTACCAATATTTTAAATAAGATGATAAGTAAAATATCAGAATTAATGTTATTGATAATACAATGCAATAATAATAAAAAGTCACTTATAAAATCATTAATAAAGTAATAACGTTTAGATACTATGAAATTTTAAAGAGCATTTATAAAATTATTAGTAGAATGTCAATTTAAACTAATCAGACAATTTTTACATACAAACTTGGAATAACATAAACTTTAATCCAGAAAAACCTATGCTTCTAAGTCTAGGTAAATCCAAACAAAACTTAATATTTAATTAGTAACCTTGTTTTTTACATAAACTTTTAACCGCAAGTAAAACCGCTGGTTTCAGCTAGTTGAAGTATAATGAAAAGAATAAATGAGTGATTAATATTCCACAGCTTTAACATCAAAAGCTTATTCGTGTAAAATTTTTATATTTAGTAAGACGCGGTATAATAAAACTTTTTGAAATTTCATATAAGGCGCAGTTACTTCATAAATAATTAATACGGGATGACCGGTAAACCGGGATGATGATGGTGTGGAGATCCCTTAAGGAGACCTATGTCCAGCAGTGGACGTCGATCGGTTGAACAAGAAGAAGAAGAAGACCGGTAAACACGTGCAATATTTAAGGATATAATAGGTAGTATTCTCAATAAAACGTTTAAAAACTAAAAAATAAAAAAAAGGTTAGTGGAAAACTACAAAAACATTCATTTAAATTAATGACGTCAAGACTTAGAAACTATTGACAACTACAACGCGCGGAAAGGATCGCACGTTCTAGGCAGGGCAAGTGAGTGCAGTTAGCGGGAACCTTTAATAAGATATACGAATGAAGATCCGTATTTCCTTTATACTTTTCCTGGCTTAGGACAGGCGAAAATACCAGGATAGGAGGTACTGGACAGATTAATTTTATTTTTAGATTATTAGAAATTTAGTGCATCTCGTGGAAAGAAAAAGAGTAATTACCTGCTTCGGTATTTTTGGCGTACATAAGATATCCTGGAACATTTCCTTGGGCATGCACTGACACAGTAATCTGACCTAGTTCCCGTGAACACTGGTTTACACGGAGCATAACATAAACAACTATAACAACAACAAACAACATAACTATACGAAATCACCGCACAAAAACTCAGCACCTATACTCAAACCATTTCTCAGTATTCTTCAGTTGTATAGGACATTATATTTTACATCACAATTACTATTTCGATTAGGTGTAATGACCCGACGCGCGCTTTGTTTTTACTAAAGTACACGTGAGATGCAAATATTTATTGCAATATGAAAATCTAGCAATATTTATAAGAATTTGGTATACCAAATGAATGAATAAATTGAATCACTTAATGAACTTTTAAGTTTTCGGCCTTAAGCGACATAAGACCTTAAGATTTGTAAATCCAAAGGAAATAGGATTTGGAATCCAAGAGTTAAGATACCAATCTTAACTTAAAGAAACAAACAAATGATTAAATTTATTAATTACAGTGTGATATTATCGTGAATTAAATTCGCCTTATGATTGTACGAGTAAAGTCATATTATATTATAGAAGTGTGTGTTTTTATCTTGTGATGGCAAAATGATTAATTACCTTGTTATACAGGATACAGTAGAATTGCGGGGTCGTTCATCCAATTTTATCTTATTTTTCTGTCCGTCAGGAATTATGGCAAAGTAAGTTTTTTGCTAGTACTGAGTGATACAAGACGTAAGTACGTGGGTGACACGATAGACTATAATATGTTAACTAAAAAAACTTCGTACCCTTGTACAAATATTACGCGGACGGAGTAATATGAAATTTGGCTTAGTTAAGGGGTTAGTTAGTAAATGAGTATGCGCATAGTTAGTTAGTAAAGAGAATGCGTAAACATGATTATGATTCAAGGTATTTTTATTTTAGTCATTATGAACTATGGTAGATTCAAATTCAAATTCAAATTCAAAATATTCTTTATTCAAGTAAACTTGTAAACAAGTGCTTTTGAATCGTCAACTTTACTGCTTGTTCGGAAAGCCGTCCTACCGAGAAGAGCCAGCAAGAAACTCGGTGGAGCTCTTTTAAAAAAGAAGATTCTTAATACTAATTACATTTTGTCATAGCTGTCCTGCACAAGGTCAAAGAGCAGCTATATCCACGCATTCTTATCATCAATGTAAGCCTCCACGGTATAATAGGCTTTCTGTATCAGCCTCTTTTTAACAGTATTTTTAAATTGCTGTAATGGCAAAGTTAAAATTGATTGTGGAATTTTGTTATAGAATCTTATACCCAAACCCACAAACGACTTACGTACTCTTACAAGGCGCAAAGCAGGAGCCGCAAGCTTATGTCTTATTGTCAAGCTTATTGTAGAGTTTCGATCATTGGGCGATCGCTTGTAATTTTAAATTCTTGTTCCAGTTGGTAGTAGTGCTCGCCGCCCTCGTCGCTGTGGCCCACAGTTCAGTGGTGCCAGCAGCCCATATCGCAGGAGCAGACACCGACTACACTAGCTTCGCTTACGACGTAGCCGACCCCTACACGGGTGATTACAAGAGCCAAGTAGAGACCCGCGTCGGCGGTGTTGTGAAAGGACAATACTCGCTCCTCGACGCCGATGGTACGAAGCGTACTGTTGATTACGCCGCTGATGATATCAATGGATTTAACGCGGTCGTACGCAAGGATCCTGCTGTCATTTCTACGCCTGTTGTCGCGTCTGCCCCCGCTGTTGTCGCATCTGCACCAGCTGTTGTCGCGTCTGCCCCCGCTGTTGTCGCATCTGCACCAGCTGTTGTCGCGTCTGCCCCCGCTGTTGTCGCATCTGCACCAGCTGTTGTCGCGTCTGCACCCGCGGTTGTTGCCACACGTACTGTCGCTCCGGCTATCTACGCTGCGTCTGCTCCAACGCTAGTTGCTTCCCGTACTCTCGCTGCCCCTGCGGTTTACGCTTCCCGTATAGCCTCTCCGACCTACTACGCATCCGCTCCATACGCCGCCGCTCACTATGCTTCCGCTCCCTCAGTTTACGCTGCCGGTCCAGCAGTTGTCGCCGCCCGTTCCTATGCTGCTCCCTTAGTAGCATCCCACTCCCTGTATTCCTCAGCTCCCTGGTTAAGCAGTTACGCTGCACCTTACTACTCAACCTACGGTGTCAAATCCCTCCCCCTTAACTACTGGTGAATTACGAACAAGTCTTGATAAGACTTCTTAGGTTTAGCAATAAACGAAGCTGCCATGTAAATAATATTATTTTGTATATATGCATATGTTATAATAAATTAAACGACATTTTTTAAACTCGCACGTCTTTTGTTTGACTATTGTTGAATTTTTATGTGTATGTGAAACTAATGGCTTGGCCAAAATCAATGCAAGGAAATTGTCACAAACAAAAGAATCATTTGCATAGCAGGACCTTTTAAGTTAATCCTTTTGATAAGTTCTATATGTACTTTATACACACATTGTTTCTTATTTGGATTTAAAGTTGAGTTGGAATAAAATATCTCCTAAAATATTGACCTAGTACGCTAAGAAACCCATTTTTCAACCATGTTTCTTAAAATTAACCCAAGATGCTATCACACTTGGGGCTTACTACTACAAACAGCTGCACGTACTTTCTGGGGTTAGTTAATTAATCCTTAAATATTATAAAATAAAGTACAGTTTCCTTATGTCTGTTTCAAAAACTCTGTCTTTCTGTGCGTGATGAACTCGAAAAGTACTAAGTGGAATTTCCATACGTTTTTCACCAATAAACAAAACAAATTTTAAATAAGTTTAATTGTAAAATTTGCTATGGTTAAATTTATATAAAAATCTATAAAAATAGTGACGATAATTGTTAGACAATTTCGGATAAAATCTGAAGAAAGTGACCTTCAAACTTTCAAATGCTGAATAATCATTTGAGATATAACAAAATAAATGCCCAGGACATTTCTCTTTTTGTAGCGAGCTACTCAGTACCAGTACTTCAGTATAATACCCGGCATTAAATATTGCACATCGATACTTAGGACGAAACAGCCGGCCAGTTCGGTTTCGTAGAGCGCTGTCACTGTCACTCAGTAAGTATATGAGATTTCACACGGGCTCGTCAGTCTGTGCGACAGAGACAATGCCCTATGACGCAGAATCTAGCCGATTTTCTCTCTCTAATCCTCGATGTGCATTATTTATTGCCGTGTACTATAACTACCTACTACGTAAGTATAGTACCCGTCATAATTTCTTAGATTCTCTTGATTCTCTCTCTCTCTCTCTCTTAGATCTTAGATTTATCTCTCTAATGCAAAGTATAAAGTACAAAACTATCGGTATCGAAAGAAAATATACTCGATACCACAAGGTATCGATATGTTTTTGGTGTTCTTAATCATTCCGTTATTGAAATTTCCATTAAAGCAAAAACCTTTAGTACATTAAAGAGGGATTATTCCTCATTTCTTTGGTTAAAAATAGCAAAAAAACGTAAAAAAGATAATTGGTAAGAAAAATGATCGTTTTCATAATTAATTGGGCAATGGTGACTCAGCAGATCGGTTAATTCAAATTTTAATCCCAGTTAAGACCCTCTATTAATTTTAAGAAGATTGGTTGATTTTTTTACCCAAAAATCAGATAACTTAAAAACAAGTAGTTTTTTCTGTGGAAATTACTTACATAGGCGATAAGAATGCGTGGATGTAGCTACTCTTCGTCCCTGTACAAGGTAATAATGACTAAATATAACCAGTTATAAGAATTATAATTTGAAAAGAGCAAGTGCTGAGTTTCTTAGTGGCTTTTCTAAGTAGGAACAGTTTTCCGAACCAGCAATAGAGTTGACGATTCAAAAGAACATGTTAACAAGTTTACTTGAATAAAGAATATTTTCGAATTGAATTGAATAGAAATATTTTGATAGTACTACAGATAAAGTAGTAGTGAGCTGTGGTAGCCCAGCGGCGAGACCGTGCGACTCTTTCGAGGGGAACACGAGTTCAAACCCGGGCAGGCACCAATGAGTTTTTCTATTAAAACTCATGTGTCTAATTGATAGTTGCAATTTATCACACGCTTTTTGGTGAAGGAAAACATCGTGAGGAAACCTGCATATCTCTAGAGAATTCTGGAGATATATGTAACCTACCAATCCGCATTGGAGCAGCGTGGTAGGTCTTAGCTCCAACCCTTCTCTTCAGAAACGGAGAAACGAGGCCTATTCCCAGCAGTGTGATTGTAACAGGCTACTACTTTACAGATAAAGTAACGGCCTGTTACTATTCCCCGGCTGGGAATAGAAAATTGGGCGCATAGAATTTGGATTTAAAATTAAAAGTATCTATAGTACTGTAGTACGAAAAAGCTGTGAAACCATGCGACTCGTGGGGAACACGACTTCAAACCAGGGCAGGCACCAATGAGTTTTTCTATTAAAACTCATGTGTCTAATTGATAATTGCAATTTATCACACGCCTATTGGTGAAGGAAAAAATTGTGAGGAAACCTGCATAGCTCTAGAGAATTCTGGAGATATCTGTAACCTACCAATCCGCATTGGAGCAGCGTGGTAGGTCTTAGCTCCAACCCTTCTCTCCAGAAACGGAGAGAGGAGGCCTATTCCCAGCTGTGGGATTGTAACAGGCCGCTACTTTACTATACGTACAGATAAAAAATATGCAGAATGTGTGGGAACTGTAAATTAGATTCTATAGAATAAAAAAGGGTACAATGAATCATAATTGAAAATAAAAAATATGCAAAAACTGAGACAACTACGCAAGAGAATATATCAATCAAATTATTGTGTTTAATGCTCCATAAGTTATCTAAGTAAAACGCCACATTATTTATATGGTTCATTTATTATATCATATAAATGTTCCATATTTCCGGAACGATTTAATGGTGATATTAATTATACGTTATAAAGATCAACTAGTACCCATTTAATTCGTCATTCGTACGAATTATATAAAAGACCAAATTTTGTTTAATCCACATCCATTTGCAAGGGATTCGCTGACATACAAAGCAATGGCCAAGGTAAGACATTCAATCTGTTTAAATCAATTTTATATTAGGCAACTTTTTGTAGACCTAATTTTGAAAAAGTTTTATTTTTAATGTTTAGAACTACCCATGATAGCACAGTGAGACCTTTTTGTTTATTTGTTTACGACCAAGGAGTAACAGGTTCAAATCCCGGGGTAATAACTGTGATTGGCAATCGCTCTTTTCGACATTGTGAGGAAATCAGAACGTCTTAAAAATTACTGATATACATATAAAAGAGTATTTTTTTATTATTTTTTAATTTTTATTAAATTAAATATTAAAATTCCGTTATTAAGCTTCTAATTTAAGACGTTTTGTTTGCCTTCTAAAGTAATCTAATGAAAATATATATAACTTAAATAGTTCTAGTACTTCTAATATTTTTGAAAAATAAAATACATAGAAACCTGTTAACATTATATGTTATTTAATAATAACATTTCTGTAACCCATCAAAGCAAGAAGTTCCACAAAAGGAATGATATATCTGAAAATATATAGTTTTCAATAGTAGCACTTAAATAAATGACAATTTAAATTCTAATCTATAAATATAAAGAGAAAGTATGTGTGTATGTTTCTTATATACACCGAAACGGCTGAACCAATTTTAATGAAATTTAAGACATTCTTTAGATTGACGAAGCGGGCAATCCTGTTATGTCTAGTGTAACTTCTTTTTCAACTATAAACTGTAATATTAAAACTATATTAAACCACAGCAATCGTGATCAGACTGCTAGTATAAAATAAAAAATAAAATGAATTAATTTAGAATAGAATATTTCAAAATATAATAAATTTATAAAAATAAAGTAACATTTTTTTCATATTTGTTGCAGTTCGTCGTAGTTTTTGCCGCGCTCGTCGCCGCAGCGTACGGCTCACTGCCTGTAATCAAAGTAGACGACGAAGCCACTAGCTTCGGTTACGACGTTGCCGACCCAATCACCGGCGATTACAAGAGTCAAGTAGAATCCCGGATCGGTGGTGTTGTTAGAGGCCAATACTCCTTGATTGATCCCGATGGCACGAAGCGTGTTGTTGACTACACAGCTGACGATATCAACGGATTCAATGCCGTTGTACGCAAAGACCCGATTGTGTCGCACGCGGTACTATCCCCATCTGTTTACTCCAGTTACGTGCCGCCTGTGTACAACACTGTGCCTTCTGTGTACAAGTCAGTGCCTTCTGTTTACAACACAGTGCCTTCTGTGTACAAGTCTGTGCCGTCTGTATACAGCTCGGTGCCTTCGGTTTACAACAGCGTGTATCCGGGATACGCATCTCCATACTATCCTTCTTACACCACTGCTCGTCTCCGTTCTTGGTAGAATTACAATGTATTAATATGACAATTTTATAACCTCAAATTTTATGTAAATACTTTTACGTGTTATATGTATATAAAAATATAGAGATATTTTATAAACCATTTTTTTATTTACGTTTAAATCCTAAAAAAAATTTTCCTTATTCATACATATACATATCTATACATATTCCGCAATGACAAATAGACGGGATATTCCGTCGGGTTGAAATACATGATATATGTAAATATGAATTTACTATTATATTTTGAAATAGATTTGAAGAAGAAATAGAACAAATTTTTAAAAGATCGTCTAAAACAAGTATTGAAGCTATCTATTAAAAATAAAACTGTTATATTTTCGATAGATTTGGATATTGAACGGAGAGCTTCATATTAGCTAAGACTCATGTCTCAAACATGTAGAAATTGTTCCAATGAAATTAAATGAACTGCGAGAAAGGAATATAAGGCTGTACAATAACCATAATGTCGTTATGACTTTTTGTTAGTTAGAAGGAAATGTATGTGCTCATGTTGCTCAATATTAATGTCATTAAATAATTTTAAAGTTATATACTATACTAGATAGAATTGTACAATCTACACTTAATAAATTACAATAGGTTCTAGTATTGTACGTGTTCGGAAAGTAACTTCGTTTTTTCCAAAATCAGATATCATTGTTTTTTTTTAAACCAACTTTACAAGCTCATACAAAATTGGCCCCTCGCCAAAAGCTTTTATAGCTAGAATGGGATATACTGCCACAATCACCATGTTCATCGGATCTAGCACCTTCGAATTTTTATTTGTTCCGGTCACTGTATAATTTTTTGGACGGTAAATAAACCGTTTATTTTATATGAAGAGGTCAAAAATCAACTCGGTCAGTTTATTTTGCAGCAAACACAAAACAAATTTATGAGCGTGAAATCAGGCTACTATTACCAGAAATTGCTGGGAGCTTTAGTCGCGTGCGCTGCGTAAACCAGCAAAGTTACACTATAGTTATGTACTAGAAAATTGTAGATCTATAAATATACTAAAAAAAGTTTGCGATAATGCAGTCTGCATGTCTCTATCTCTTATGGGTAACTCACAATAACTACTTTTATGTTTAAAATTTGAATTCTAGAAAAATATTGGGACTCGGTTATATCGCTCGGTGAAGCCGCTGACACAGCTAGCTATATGGAATATTAACATCATATTAAACTCTTACGCAAACTAGCAATGATTGACACATTTTTTAACTGAGACTGCTATATTCTTCATGCAGGATCACTACGAAGTGGGACGTAGAACATCGGAGAGCTTAATGTGTTCACCATATTTTGAAGGGCGAAAGTAACAGAGAAAGGAGCAGTCTAAGAAATATCTTGACCAACGCGGTATCACGCTTTTGGAATTTACAATACGTATACAATACGACTTTTCTGATATTGAAACAAGGCATCCCAATAGAATTGAATACAAATCTCTATCCAACGATCTGAGATCTAACATTTCAGATCGTACAGATGCATATGATAATAATTTACAAACAGGTTTAAACTCAATAGGACTTTTGTGTTCAACCTAACCAATTTCCATGTCGAGGTACGAATTATATTGCCCCTTTAGCCAATTGGTATGAACATTACAAGAAAACAGTTTCAAAAACGCAATGTGATTTCGTCAAATTTTATCTCATATCATCTATCACAAAGTTGTACAATAAAATCACTATAGTAATAATAAATTTTATAAATTTTATTTAAAGGTATAAAATAACCAATACAAGGATATATCTAAGACATCTAAACTATAATTTACGTGCTGAGAAACTATTCCCGAGCGTCAAAAATATGGGTTTATTTGCTATTACGATGTTAGGCATCCCATTATTTACTTTTTGGAGAATAAAGTTCGAGGAAGTTCTGAATCGGTCTCGCAAGTCACTATGTTACTACGCAGAGCAATATTGATAACTTTCACTAAGAATTACTTTATATTATGTATTTGTGTTTTTTATATGGGATGCAACTGCGTTGATACGAGTCTCGTACCATATCAGTAAAACGGCGTCAAAATCTGAAACTGCAGTTGAGACCTCGGTTGATTGCATCTTCAGGTGACAAGAGGGCTGGCTCCTTTTTCGCACGAAGAGTCAGCTTAGCGATTCAACGCGGAAACGCTGCCAGCATTCGTGGAACCATTCCACGTGGGCATGAATCGTATAGTACTAGCGTGTTAGTAATTTAAGATAGACACTTGTATATTTTTTTGTGAAGTAAAAAAAATAAAAAGAGAAAATACGTAATTGATAAATAAAAACGATTTTCTTTTATAATTTATACCTACGTTGTACTTCTTCTTGTTGCGGGGTAATTTTCGCAATCAATCACTGATAATCGGTGACCATTGTATGTAAGGGTGAAAGGGCTGATTATTCCAGCTAGCCAAGCTAATTCCAGAATTCGAGAATCCTGCCCGAGTTCAAGGCTTCTTGAAACTTCCTAGGCGAGCCAAGGATGTTTGACCTATGTTCCACCACCTTCTTGCAATACAAAATGACGCGAGATACCGTTTCTGGTTCCCCCATGCATCCTTTGCATATTGGCATCTATCTATACGTTATATCTTAATAACAATGCACCTAAGCTAAAACTCCTTGGGGCAGTAACTCTATAAATAATTAATTGATGCTTTCTTGGTCTTATGTCAAGAGTTATGATAAAGGACTACGTCCGATGATCGTTTAACCCTTTTACACGTTAACCTTTTAGACTATTACGACTTGCATATATTATTAAGTCTAAATATTGATCAATAATCGAATAGAAATCTTACTATTTTTGAACTGTTGTTCAAATTCTTAGTTATTTAGAGTCATCATCTCATACTTACTATAAGTACCTGTATGGTCGAACTTAGCTGCTAGTTTTTCTCATGAAAGACGGAACTTGAAAAAAAAGTGGAATAAATCGGACATGACAAATTTGAACTCGTTCTTTTGTATTTTGGTTTCGGGGCCGCCAGATTTCCTACCTGACCTATTATAGCCATATATCGACATTGATATCGAGATTCAATATCGAACCTTGGTATTCTAATGATATTGTACCTGTTTTCACTGTGAGAAAACACTGATATATTTTCTTTAATGAAACTTTAATCGATTTATCGTTCGCCTCCTGCATACTTAAATATTTTAAATAAAATTACTTGAAAATCGTAGCAGCCATTACAAAAATTCAGTGTAAATAATATATAAAAAAATTGCCCCTTTAAGGATATAGGATAGTAATTTTACAGTACAACGGCCATACGGTGCAACTATGTACCGTATAGCCTAAAAAGAATTCGAAAACATAAAATGAAATGAAATGAAACCTGAATATAAAACTTTTTATTACTCCTCGTGTGACAGGCACACTAAATTGCCAAATTGTATTATATTAATATTAATATGGGACATATCTATACATATGGGCTAACAGCAACGTCACCTCTATGTAGACAAAGCTGAATGGGATCAACCCGTTTTAAAATGGTAAAATTGGAATTTCTGTAGGATTTCTTCAAAAATTCTTCTTTCTTAGGAATGTCTTCTTTTATTTCTAACGAGACGCTATTTCCTGCATATGTACTGCAAGTCATTAGGCAAGTAACCATGCGTTCTATTTAACAAAAAAGCAAAGTAATGCCACTTACAAAAATCTATGTCATCATCCTCCTGCCCTTATCCTACTCTAAGTGGGATCGGCACGATATGTTAGAAACATGATGTCACATGGTTTGGCTACGCATTTCACTACCGGCTGCCTGCCTTACCTTACCTTAGTCGCATTTTACGACCCCTCGATAAGAAAGAGAGTGGTCTATTCTACTCAACCGGATACCACACGGTGGGTCAACTTACCTTAGTCGCTTTTTACGACACCTCGGTAAGAAATGAGCTAAGCCGGATTACCATACGGCAAACTTACAAAAATATATGTATATGTTCTTAAAGTTTTGAAATAACTTTAAGAACCTTTCACCCTTTTCCACTGATTTCATCGCTCTTACTATGAGCCAGACATTAGATAAAATCCGTAGATCTAGCTACGGATTTTTTAGTATGTTTACGTCAGCGACCTTGTATTTCCGATGTAACATTAATTATAATATCCATTAAAATTGTCTTATACGTAATTATTAGTGTTTTAAAGAGTAACCAGTACCTATTTAGAAACAAGTTGTGGACTATGAGAATCATATAAAAACATGCCATGAGAGGAAAATGTGTCACTTGACAGATTTCACTGGCAATATCAACAATGGTGTCTAAGGTAAACTATATTTATTTTTCGTGTTTATTAATTTATCATTGCAGTAATTGCATAATTTGACTAATTTGGTTCCTGATAGTGCAGCTGGAAATTTTTGTCCAAAATATAATAATTGTAATATAATGTTTATTCAACGCACTAATCAATATGGTTTTACGCAAATAAACTGTAAAACTAAATTTTGTTCTTAGATTTCACTCTTAAAAACTGAAACGCCTTAAAGTGATGGAATTCTCAGTGAAAAGGAATTGCTGGTGTTTTTTAAAAAAAGTACAAATTTGCAATTTTGACGCCGCAGGGTCAAAAACAATAAAGTAATAAGGTACAAATCGCCTTATCGATGCATTGCAGATAAACATAACGATATTTCTGATATAATTTAATTTTTGTCTGCCCTAATATTACGCAATTTATTCTATTTATTAGCTATATTGTACAAATTGGTAGTGTTTTTAAATTAAGCTAAGCAGAGAGTTATTAAGGGTTGTTTAATTGCAATTGTTACATTTGAATCTGTATCCCTCGATTTCCATAGAAGATTTCATAGTTTAGGAAGTCATTTTACAAAAAAATGATACTCTGGCTTGCAAGTCCAATAATTTTCATTGGATTCTTTGTATTTATTTCAGATCGTCGTAGTACTCGCCCTGGTCGCTGTAGCTCATAGCTCAGTCGTCCCATACGTGCATGTAGACGGCGACTCTTCCAGCTTCTCTTATGGCGTAGCTGACCCCATCACTGGCGATTACAAGAGCCAAGTGGAGACACGAGTCGGTGGCGCTGTGTCTGGACAGTATTCATTAGTCGATCCCGATGGTACCCAGCGAGTTGTTGACTATACTGCGGACGATGTTAACGGTTTCAACGCAGTTGTACGCAAGGAACCTCTGTTGGCGGGTAAAGTTGTCGCTGCGGCGCCTACAGTTGTCGCTTCTGCCCCAGCAGTTGTTGCCGCACGTACGTTTGCTCCCGTTGTTGCTTCGCCATCGGTTGTTGCTGGCCCCGCTGTATACGCTCGTACCGCTGTAGCCTCGCCCACCGTCTATGCATCATCAACACCAGTTATATCCAGTTCATATGTTTCACCGTCAGTATACAGTGCAGTGTCTTCCGTATACAGTTCAGTACCAGCCGCGTACTCAACTTACGCGTCTCCTTCCTATGGATGGTCCAGCCCTCTCAGTTACTCGGCATACAATGTGCCTTCATCTACTTACTGGGTAAAATAAAAATCCACATAGATAATTTTTGTGTGAAAATATATAACGATTATTGTCATTCTGTAAATAAAGAACTGTATATATAGAGCTTGTTTATTTTATGCGTTAATATATCTTGAAAATAAAATGGAATTTTAATATTAACTTACTTAGAAAGGATGTTATTAACAGTAGGTGATGAAATCAATTATTTCAAATGGAAGTGCCGTAATCTGGATGAAGCTTGACATTTGCTGAGATAAACAAATCTACAGCTTTTATATAGCAACTAAGAATCGTTTAATTTTTAGATCTTAATTTCCGGTAGAACTTTTTATAATAACTTATTAATATAGAACATTGAATTTAAAAAAAATATGCAGGGAAGGAATAGTGTTCTAAAAACTTCTGACCTGTGTTCTTAACCTTTTAATAAATCCTAAACAACTTGAAGTAAAGAAATACAAAACTGCACACAATATAATGAGAAAGAATAAAGTTAATTAAAAAAAACCTTTTGCACCAGCTTTTTTTTTGAAAACTAAGAAAAGAAGCGGTAAAAGAAATATTCGATTCTTCTCTCCACGAAGGGAGAAGAACTTTGGTCAGCAATAGTACGAGTATCGGGGCCTTTTTTCTAATTAAGAGTACCTAATATTTTGCTTCATAAAAACGAAAATAACCCCTCCTGTGATTTAGTTTTTCTTAGTTTTACTTAAAGCTACATTTACCTAATATTTTTATACATAACCTTGTAAAACCGATCAAGTTTAATGGACAGTAAATATAGCAATTAGACTATTTTTTATATTAACAAGCGTAATTTGGTGTAGGCCATCGGATATGTAAATAAATAAAATAAATATCCCATATATTAACAACACAAACGGTTGTCCGTTTCAAAGTTACTTAATGAATTTGTTATGGGTGGCAGACAATCGTTTAATATTATATATACATATAAACCCAGACTCGGAGCACGTAAGTAGTTTAAAAAGTATTGATCCTCGCCGAGAATCGAATCCGTGACCTCCAAGCTGAATTTTCCATGAACTCCTCGTCAAATTCAGCTGATTTAATTTGCCAGTATGAAATGGTATTTTTAATAAAATGTCGAAATTGAGAATATCATATTCCTTTTACGATTTCCGAATGAATTTGGTTTTATTTATGATTTTTTTTATATATTTGAGTATGTAATATGTAAAATATATATATAAATCATACGTAAGAATCTTTTGCTTGATATTTTCAAACTTATTTATACTTTAAATATTAGCATTTTATTTCCTTTGTCATTTCAAGAAAAATCTTCCAATCCTTGGAATTTTCTAAATAAAATTGACAAGCCATCTAATTGTTAATTTGTGTGTGAAGTTAATATTAAAAGATGTTTAATTTTAATTTTGATTTAATGAACAAATTATTCTAACGCACCCAGTTAAAGAAAATACTTAAGTACTAAATAGTAAGTATATATTTATGTAGACTGAGTAGGAGACCCTATTTGATCACAAAATTTTTCGGATATGTAAAAATTTAATTTTTAGTTTTAAATTGTGTTCACTTAAATCTTTTCTTTCTTTCTATATGAAAAAATAAATTTCCATAAATAACACGATATCAGTAAAATAATTTCAGACAATAATTATATTATAAATAAAATATAATATTTACATCATATTAATATCAAAGTCAAACAACATTTCTACGTTTACAAATATTTAAGGGGGGCAGCGTAGGAGAGGGGAGAGGCGGCTACGACGGAAGAACTGGCGGGGTATACAGGGGCGATTAGGCCACGGGAAGCAAACACTGCGGGGGCAACAGCAGCGACTGGCGCTGCAGCAACAGTAGCGAATGGCGCTGCAGCAACAGCAGCGAGGGGCGCCGCAGCAACAGCAGCAACGGCTGGCGCAGCGGCAATAACCGCGGGATCCTTGCGCACAACCGCGTTGAATCCGTTAATATCGTCAGCTGCGTAGTCAACAGTGCGCTTGGTTCCATCGGACTCTAGGAGTGAGTATTGTCCTTGTACATTGCCACCAACACGGGTCTCGACTTGGCTCTTAAAGTCACCAGTGTAAGGATCAGCGACATCGTATGCGAAACTGGTGTAGTCAGCGTCTGCTCGCGCTACTGGCAACACTGAGCTGTGGGCCACGGCCACTATGGTGGCGAGTATTACGACCAACTGGAAAGTTGAATCAAGAAAGTTAAAAAGGCTGTCGTAGTCAATTCAAGGTTTAGTCTTGAACGGGTATCTATGAATTTTAAACTTTCCACTACGAATTCCTCTGTTACAAGTTAAAAACTAGCTATGGGCCTGATAAGAAGGCTCAGAATCGCTCAGCGGGCGATAAAGCGAGCTCGGAGTATCTCTACGTGATCAAATAAGGAGATCCGTAGAAAAACTAGAGTCACCGATATAGTCCAGCGGCTCGCAAAGCTGACATGGCGATGGGCGGGCACATAGTGCAGCGAACCGATGTAATTTAAAGTAATTCAAGTCAAATCAAATCAAAATAATCTTTATTCAAGCTTTTTACAAGCACTTTTGAATCGTTAAGGATCAATTAGATTTAATCAGCTATAGTTCGGAATGTTGCTCTTACCGAGAAGAACCAGCAAGAAACTCGGCGGTCAATTGTTTGAAGAAAGGATTTTCAAATCCTAGCATTTTATTCATTTAAATAATCTTCATTTGCAATATGCCTTACGTATAAACATAGTACGTTAGTACATACTTAATTTCAACTTTTCTGTAGATAAGTCTAATGTAGATTGTGGAATTTGTAAAAGCGAGTACCGAGAACAACGAATGAATCGCTAACACTGCTGAGTCGCGACGCAGGGGTTACAAGCTTTTTGTGCATTCCATTCAAAAGCCATCTAAAACTCATAGAACGAATATAATAATTTTGTTGGTAGAGAGGTAGCTCAACATTCCCTTAGCAAATCATTAACAAAACCATTTTAGTATGAAATATACATATACAGGTATTCACATACATTACTAGGCTGTAACATTTCTATATATAACTTTATCATCTTTATTATTGATAATAGATAATTAATTATACAATAAGCTATGATAGCACAGCGGTGAGACAGTGTGACTCTCTCGAGTGGTTACACTTTCAAACCCCGAGCAGACACTTATCCCACTCTAAGTGGGGTCGCCACAACATATTACAAACATGCATTTTACGAGCTCTCAGTAAGAAAGAGGGTGGTCTATTCTACTCAACCGAATACCACACGGTGGCTCAACTTACCTTAGTTGCCTTTTACGACATTTCGGTAAGAAATCACCGTGGTCTATTCTACTCAGCCGGATACCGCACGACGGGTCGACTTACTTTAATCACCTTTTGCGATACCTCAATAAAAAATGAGGGTGGTCTATTCTAACCAGCCGGACACCACACGGCATAACACCAATGTATCTTATTGATATCTGCAATTTGTCGCACATTTATAAATCAATAAACAGTTAGAAATTAGTGAAATTTCAATATAATCGATCTTTCTTAATAACTTACCTTGGCTGCCATTGTTTATCTTGAGAAAATACGCTCAAAAATGATGCTTAATCAATAATATTGCCACTATATATAGTAAATATTCGAGATAAATCAGTTCCCGGTGCGGTCACTTGCCGATCTTGAAAGTCACTTGCTCTTTCGTTAGTAATTGTTGATATATGAAATGTTCAACAAAAACATTCTTATTATTTATTTACTTTGGTACTGTTGTTGAATTATTTAAGTCGTGATCGCCAAGAAGTGGAAAAATATCATCTTCATCGTCTAAAGAACTTGGCAAGAGGTCGCCAGTTCAAACTCAACTAGGAACCCATGAGTTTTCTATTAAAACAAATGCCAATGAATATAATAGATATTAGAAACCAATGCTTGCGGCTTCTAATTTGCCTGTAAAAAAAACGTAAATCGGTTGTGGGTTTTCGTATATGATTCTATAATAAAAATCCATTATCAATTTAATCTTTGTTATTACTGATGCAGAAAGCCTAATATAAAAGATGAAAAGAAGGCGTGGATGTTGCCCCGATCGTTATGACATTAGGACTTTTCCGTGAGTCCGATACAGTCCTCCACAGCGCGTCGCTTTAAGCCGAGGTCCGGCCTCACAGGAGGCACCCTTAAAGCGACGCTCCCAGGATGTTGCGAGCCTCGCTCGAGACTCGCTCTTCCAGTTTATACCCCAGGCGATGCTTCCGCGCTCGCCCACTCTCTCGGTGACGCTGTAAGAGTCATTAGGGCTAACAGTATTAGTTAGTGTCCGAAAAAAAAAGCGTGGTTGTAGATACTCTTCTACCCTGTACAGAATAGCAATGGCCAATATAACTAGTTACAAGAATGACATAAAAAAAAGTAATTCAAATATTAAATAAATGTAATTCAAAAAATAGAAACCATAAAATTTGTTGCTATACTCAGTAAGAGCAGTTTTCCCAACCAGTAGTAAAGTTGCCGATTCAAAAATACTTGTTTGCAACTTGACTTGAATAAACAATATTTTGTAGTCCTATTTGAATATAAAAATGTATGTGATATTTGTAATTATGAATGCGCTTTACCAAAAAACATTTAATAAGCTGTAACTAATAAATTAATAAAGACAAATATATTTTTAAAGTAAACTTATTAAAGTATGATCGCAGTTTAAGTCCAAGATTCCTTAGTAAAATAACTTTTGTTTATCACAGCTTTTAAAGGAGAGTAACCATTGACTTATCAGCGGGGTACATCTTGTTTCTCTAAATACTAATAATATTAATGTCTGTTATGCTTTCGCGGTTAATACCCTGGACCAATATTGTTTAATTTGGTGCAATTTAAGCTTATACACCAGGCTAACATATAAGGTAAAAAACTGGTTGATCTTTTGGGAACAGGGAGAAAACACTCCACAATTAAGGGTACTTAGACGCTTAAGTTAAGCTTAATAGCCCAGCTGTGAGACCTTGCAACCCTTTTAAGGGGGTCACGAGTTCAAAATCACATGCACAAATGGTTTTTTTTTATTAAAACTTATGTGTCTAATTGATAATACAGTTTATAACACGCTCTTCGGTGAGGGAAAACATCGTGAGGAAACCTGCATATCTCTAGTGAATTCGGGAGATATGTATAACCTACCAATCCGCATCTGAGCAGCGTGACAGGTCTTAACTCCATCCCTTCTCTTCAGAAAACGGAGAGAGGAGATCTTTTCCCAGCAGTGGGATTGTAACAGGCCGCTACTTTACTTTTACTTTACTTAGGCGAGTCAAAGGCAGGTCTGTAAGTGACAGTGTTTCAATAATGAGAGGAAAGATGAACCTCATGTACTTATCTTTGTTTAATCACAAAAACAAGAGAGACAGAGCCTCATTTGCTTTATGTTTATTTTCCATGGACACACAACACTTTTCCCCTAGTTTCCCCTAGATAGCTAGTAAAGTAGCGGCCTGTTACAATCCCACTGCTGGGAATAGGCCTCCTCTCTCCGTTTCTAGAGAGAAGGGTTGGAGCTAAGACCTACCACGCTGATCCAATGCGGATTGGTAGGTTACATATATCTCCAGAAATCTCTAGAGATAAGTAGGTTTCCTCATGATGTTTTCCTTCACCGAAAAGCGTGTGATTGATTGCAATTATCAATTAGACACATGAGTTTTAATAGAAAAACTCATTGGTCCTGCCCGGGTTTGAACTCGTGTTCCCGTCGAAAGAAGCGCACGGGCTGTCACAGCTCTTGTGGGATAGTAACAGGCCATTACTTTACTTTTTTTTTAAACGCTTAACGCTTGAGTATAAATCACGAGTCTAAATATAAATATATCTCGGCACGTACACTTCCCAATCAGTTTTAAAGGTCGAGCATCTACTGATTGGCTAAGCCAAATCTGTGCGTGATATTTGTGAATTAATTATGCTCTGACACTTACTGGACACTTGTGACGTCCACGTTGCTATACGTTTCCGCGTTGTCTATACTAATATTATAAAGAGGGAATATTTCTATAGTATCCGGCAATAAATAATGCACACGCTTTTCGGTGAAGGCAAACATCGTGTGGAAACATGCATAAATCTAATTTTTTTAAAATATGTGATATACCTAACAGTCCAATTTGGAGCAGCGTGGTGGATCTAAGCTCTAACTGTTCCCCAAAAAAGGAGAGAGTAGTCATCATCAATAGGATAGTAACAGGCGTGTTCATTTAGTTGTAAAGCATGAGTGTAATGATGCTTAACCATCGACAGATTTTCGCTTGTAGTGTAGCCATTCCATATTTAGTTTCACTCTGTCAGACATCATAAATCGCTGCCTAATGTATCCGTAGCCGTAAGCTCTTTAAAATGTTACGATTATTTTAATTGGCAATTAATTTGACACTAGTATCGCATGTAATGGGATTTTATTTAATACTAGCAATGCCCCGTAGTTTCATACGCGTCGATACCGATCTCGTGGTAGTGGAAAGTGTACGAAGTCGGAATATTGATTTATTTGTAGGTCATTTAATTATATAATATGGGTGTCATTAGTATTCTTGGAATAAGAGCTAACACACTAAATACAGGTACTGTTATAACGGTCGCTACAATGAATTTGCTATGGCATTATTTTCTTTCGATTTATATTCTTAAATTCGTTTATTGGGATGTCGGTTTTTAATAATTTAAAAGTTTTTTACAGGTATTGAAACATTTTTTAATAAAATATTATTTGATGCGATAAGAGATATGAATAAAATGGTTTGACTATTGTCCACAATTTTATCAACTTTTACAATGTAGAAAAAGTTATATTAGTATCACTATAATAGTTAGTCATATGGTATCGCGGTCTTTTCTGTGGATATTGATATGTTCTATAATACTGTATAACATTTTTTTGTTTTATCATCAATAGTTTCCACAGGGCACGCGACGATAGATTTTTACGACTTAATTTTTCACATCTTATTAGGGCTCCTTATTTTTATTTAAATGTCATATAGCCTATATTGCTCAGTGAAAAAGTAGCTTTCCAATGGTGAAAGAAGTTTTGAAAACGGTCCAGAAGTTTTTGTGTGAAAACATTACAAACATACCCACATACACACAAACGTACAAATCTTTCCTCTTTATAATATTAGTATAAATAGTGTCTCGGCCACGCGTTGCTTGGCACAGTATAACAATCTTTTTTAATTCTGCGATCACTACCAAACTTTACAGGATCATTTGCTGGTTCATTCTAAAGATTTTCTAAATAGTTAGTTAAAATTGGTCCCGCCAATTTTCTATTTCAAGGTTCTATTAAAGACATACAGACATTCATTTTTATATATTGAAGATAAGAAGATTGTTAAAAACCACAAAATTCATAGTTATTGTAAAAAAAATATCATAATAATTGAAGTATTATAATATAAATAGATTATTAAAATTAAATTAAATGAAACAATTTATTACATATTTTAGCAACATTTTTTTATTAATTTAAGAATTCCACAATGGGAAAATTTGTTTTTTTTTAATAAATATACCTAGTCGTAAATCATAACTTAGGTATGTGACATGGGTTTTGCTATTACAATATATATTTATAATTAGTTCACAAGTACTATTATAATATTACCTGTATCAAAGTTCGTTTTTTACAGAATTTTTACATTATACTGAATAGTTGTGCGAGACGAAGCGTTTATGAGAACTTTGCTTATATTCATCATACTACTTCAAAAATATATCTAGTTATTTACAAATCCATAACACCGTATTATAAATCACGATAATTTGTATGAGTAATTATATATAGTATTAAAAAAAGAATGGCTGCCAAGTTTCTTGCTGGTTCTTCTCGGTAAGAGCAAACTTCCGAATAAGAGGTAACTTCTTGAAAACATTTGACGATTCAAAAGTACTATAAACAGTCTACTTGAATAAAGAATATTTTGAGTTTGAGGACAGGAAATATTGCATCAAGAATGACTATAATATACCAATAATATCAACCAAAATAATGTAATGACGTAATGCGAATTACGCACTATTTATCACAAACTGCGAGTCACTTTCGGCTTAAAAAAGCATATGTAACTATTGCATCTTATCAGATTTATTTTTTATTCTTTAAAATGTATATTAAAACATCAAACTTTAAATTAATGCGTAAAATATTCTTGAATAAACTTTATTATCAGAATTTTTTATAAAAAAAATTGCATTTTTGTACTTATCCCATTAAAATAACGATAATTCTATAATCCCATTTTACACCAAGATTCCACTTAATTTATAATAATAGAACTGGTTTATGAATAACAGTTCTCGACCTTTTTAAAAAAAAGGTAATGACTCATTAATAATTTTAAAAAGAAGATCCATCGGATTGATGGACGTTAAAAATATTTCAGCGTTTGTCTCAGTTTGAACCAGGTGGTCTATGGTCTAGGGAAGATCTACTGCTACTTGAAGGACCTCTGATAGAAAGTCCACTGGAGTTTAACAAAGTGACCTACATCAGAAATTGTAATTGCCTTATGGATTTCTCTTGTTTTTTTCTGTTTTAATGCGTACAAACGCATTAGGACAAGCTGTTTCTATCACTTGCTAAGTTATGAAGTCCGCTGTCAGCAACCAGCTTTCGAATCCGCTATTGGCACTGTGTTCGACGGCTTTAGTCTCCAGCCACAGTTTAATTGATAAAAGCAACTTGTTTATGGTTGATAAATATATTAATAAATGTGAAATAACTTTTTGACTGAGCAGTATTTAAAAAAAATTGAGATGTTAAATATTGTAACATCAGATTAGGTGACAAAATGCAACTTATTGGGACTGTAAAACCGTTTGTCCGTTACATTTTCAAAGAAATGTTTACGACTTTAGGATGAACAAAACTCGTTTGCACATAAACAAACAAAGCCATTTAAAAAAGCGTTTGGCCTGTGTAAAGTTATCTTTTTTCGGGTGCCATGTGTTATAGATTTGTAAATAATTTCAGCATCCGACTTAATAAGGAAAAAATAATCACAAATTAAGTTCTATAGAAACGCTTCATCCCGCACTTTAATTAAGGAATAGTGAGAAGTGACAACACAAAGCTAAATACCATAAAAGACCAGAAACACTTAAGTGGTGCTAGTTTAGGCGCACACGCCAGATTAATTCACCAACATACATCAAATTCACTTAATCGAGCAGATTCAAAAGCAAACATAACAGTTACTACTCACATTTAACTAATAAAAGAAGGTCGCCAAACTGTTACCACCCTAAAAAATTCGCTAGATTTAAATTAAAAATGTTATGTTTATACAATAAATTAATTTCGCTAGACTTGAGCCGCGCTGCTTCAATGGATAAATTCGTATCGGGACCTCTGGAATTTGGATTCCGGAGGCGGTTCTCGAAGCGCACACGACTCAACACAATTAAGCGCCGCACGTGGTCATACCAATTGCCAAACATTGACACGATTTCTGTATGCCAATAATTTAGTTTTGTACATAGTCTATTCATGTATGTACACTCAACCCGCCTTTTCCACGCAAACCTACATTAACCTATCGTACAAAAAAATGAAGTCAACTAATAAAATATCTAATGTAAAATCACAAGTGCTATTCTTACTGTTAAGGAATTTTAATATTTTTTTATTTTCCATATATATAAAAAAGTCGCTTAAAAAAATCACAGACAATCACTTTTCCTTTACAGACAAACACCGTCGACGAACGTTTAGTTTTTACTAAGCATTAGTTAGCTACGTACAAAATCCTACTTACGTTTTACAACCATGATGGTTTACATTACAATCTTACAATCGACACTATCATCCTAAGCCTGTACTCTGCCGCGAGTACGTCCATACCCTTGCCCTTCACGACGATAAAATAATATTAAATATAAAAAAAAACAAAATAATATAAGGTAACCTATGAGGGAGATAAACGTTGAAATTTCATATTGAAAGCATTGTAAGTGTACGTCCAATTTGTTATATGAAACTTGAACATTATATAATATAATAAACTTCACCAATTACCCAATCCATATGACTGCGGGCTGCCGTGCATATGCATAGAAATCATTCAATTTTGTACTCTATTCAGATAGACTTACGTTAAATTATATTTCGGCGGATGCTCCAAAAAATATAGTTTTGGCAACATTTACATAAAATCCGACGTAATTTGTTTATTTTTTTTTCTCTTTAATTATATTTGTACTGACAGTAATATTAAGACTTCAATTTGTACTTTAGTTCTTGAAGAAAAGTGCTCTTTGCTTTAACAGCTACAAATGCTGACTTTAATCACACATATTCGACACCAAGAACATCATAAAGTGACACCGAGATATTTAAACTTAATGAGACGAAACTCGATGACGTTTTGCAAAACGTTGATGTTTATTTACATACGCGAAATGATTGCGTCGAGAGAAACATTCGTATCAGTGCTGCCAACCCCAAGGAAGTAAATAACGATAGTGTACGAATCAAAAACCCAAAGCAAATATCTCTATGTCGTCATATAACTTAAACTTTCGTTTACTTACTTACCACTAATTTATATTTTTATAGTTCATTGATTAACAATATAATATAAAACAAAAATCAAAGATCTGGTACCATTCCACAGACGTATATCTCTTACAACGGTAAATGTTTCAATAGGGCTTTAGCTTAAAACTGTGATTCTTTCCATGGAATTTTCCCGTGTATAAACTTATGACTCTCATCACGTTTGGTCATCTAGCATCATTGCATAGAGTAATAGATGGCGCTGAACGATGATTGAAAAACAGAAAAAATTGGAAATGAAGTTGAATAAAAAGGGGCAACACTGTCTGACAGCTAATATACTGATAAAACAGTATGGTTGGTAACACTGATTCGTTACTATAAAATACAAGCTGTTGCAATTCAGCTCCGTGATATTATTTTCGCACTTGTTAAGACTATTAATCGTCTCTTGCACACATCGACACAAGATAACGTCGACAATAACTATGTCGATCCTAATTTTATATACAAAATAATAATTATTACTCGAAGAGAAAAACCCGAGAAGTTTCGTGACTGAACATTGCAAGTCTACAGTTGGTATATAGAGTTAAAGTAGATTAAACAATTTTAATACATAACCTTGCTTATTTTAACGGATTATAGATGATCGGAAATGAGCTGATGACACCTTTATACTTACCTAGTAACGCGAGAGAACATCTATAATATATTATAACTTCGATTATCAAATTCGTAGAGACAAATACACAAGGAGACACTAGTGCACTTTTATAATAAAAAACATCAAATGATTACTTAAACAAATACCTGTCCATTTTAGTGCAACTAGGTTATGAATATTATGTGTTTATTCCTTAAATAATTTACTTAAAATTACAATAAATGTATAACACGATGGACGGGTGTAACTTGTCGAGAAAAAAAAATGAATTTAAAAAATAAAGGAAAATAAAGGTAACGAAAAACGAAAACAAAAAGTAATTATTTTTGTTACATTTTTTTAATTCGCTGAAACCTAACAAACAATAATTTTTCATTTCTCATCTCCTTAAAACATAGTAACATCTATGCAACATAAGAAATAACTGGGAAGAGGTAATAATAAAATTATGAAAAAAAATTTATACTCCGGAGAGTCAAGAAGGTACAAATTACGCTGTAAGACTATTGGCCGATCTCTCCACAATTTGACGCTTTTAAATGAGGTAGAACATCAATGAGATTATTAATATCTAGCCTAATTAACGCTTACTTAATTTATAACTTATTAGGACCATCAACTCAGCTAAAAGGTAACTTTAGATTGCGCCCAATTCTCCGAACACTCCACTCTTGAGCATATTCGCCGAGTTGAAAGCACTGACTACCTTGCAGAGATTCAATTAACGTGACAGAATATATTTTTTTGATAATAAACTGAACGCCCAACGATTTTATATACAAACTCGTCTTTACACAAAATAGCTCTGCGCGTACTAAATTTAACGGTCCAATCTAATTAAAATCTGTTACTACACAATATTCAAACGTTAATTTAATATTTGCATGACGGTCGTAAAATTTCGCGTGACTCAATTTGAATCCTGAGGTAGTATATTTGTACTTTTAATTTTTTTTATTTTTTCTTTTTACTCTTAACACCTACGTTACATTAATTCTCCATATAAAAATCTATTTAAAAGCTTAATTATTACTAAATTATATTCCTCGAGGTAGATTAACTTACGTACTAATCGGGCTGTGCCGTGCTACACATTCAACGGTATATTTCTTTACTGTGCCAACATTGAGGCTCGACCAGCGATATATATTTTTATTTAATTTAGAACAAATAGGTTGAATGTCGAGTCACCGCGTAGCCCATGTGACGGCAGAGGGTCACCATACCCGTAACAATCTTTGGCTTTACCATCACGAGATATCGCGATTTATTTACATTGAATAAGACTAAAAATTACGTAGAATACAACATAATTATCCCTACCACACGAATGAGCCAAACAGGAGCCATTAACTTTAAACAAAGTTATCATAAATGCAGTTTTGAGCTAGTGAATTAACTTGAAACAAACATTACTTAAACCTTCAGATACCATTCGATGCAATCATTTGTAGATCGTGCAATTAAGATATTATTGCTATATTTCAATTTTAAACGACGTTGTAATAAACTGATAAGTATCTTGTAATGATAACATCAAAGTACAATGGTCTCCGAGGCTTTATATTCGAACAGATATTTAGTTTACAATTGCAATAGTACTTTACAAATATGTATTAATCAAACATTTAACATCTATAATTTTACCATTCACTTGCTCAAACCAGTAACATCCAACATAACCGTTTCTCTATTGTGCCTCGTATCCGTAACATTAAATACATCGACTATACGCCGATTAGTGAAACTATACAATATATTTGCACATTTTCTAAACAGATTTACAATTACTTAAAACGTGAGAGATTGGCCAATACTCAAGGGGACTGTGACACACCGACTAAATATGAGTGCCCTACCACATCGAATACAACATTAAAAATCATGAAGACATCTAGTAATTTGTCCACTTATATTAATATTAACAATGAAACAACCTAATTTAGTCGTGACATCAAATATTCCAATGCACAGTTTATTTTTACATGAACGTTCGGAAAATTTTGACGACATCAAATGATCGAGATGAATAATATTTGTACCTTATAGTTACAGAAAGAAGTGATGCAAATGGCGATCCCTTTTTGTATCCATCAATACACCTTAATTAAACGCAAAAATAAAAAAAAAGCTCAAAACGTGATGCATTAATGCAACTCCCTTTTTACATATCACAAATAAACATTAAATGTCAAAAGAAATCACATTTATGAATTTTTAATTCATAAGAAAACGAAATGATAAAACAGAGTACTTAATTTCTCATCCTCTTACTTAATTTCTCAAATATAGTAAAATAAATTTAACAATTAAAACCGAAATAGAAAAAAAACACTTAATTGTTCTTAACAATACGCCTAACACAAGAATGTCAAAATTATGAACAAAATAATTAGTGTAACCATTATACGATGTTTTCCGTCAAATTTACATGAAAATATTTTACAAGCGAATTTGCCACGAAAGTGTAGATGCTTGCAACTAAACATATTCAATAATGCATACCTTAGGCATAGATAAAACAAGAATAAATAGCATAATAATGATATCGAATAAAATAAGTATAAAAATATTCACTTGCGTATCTGAAGAAAGAAGACAAGCCGACGAAATATCAAAAAGTTAGTATACCAGATTAGGGAAGCCAGCCCAAAATGTGCCATATTACGATAAACAGAAAGCAAATGAGGTTTATCATCTATCTCTTTTTTGCGTGTACGTAATGAGCTAACACGCCATTAATCCTCTATTGCAATAATGGATTAAACTAATCTACTCTCTCATTATTTACTATGACACTCATTTACAAGCCTGTATATAACTGCCCTGGTCTAGTACAATAACTCTATGCGAAATATATATGTTTAATATGAGCTTGTGATACCCAAATTTATTCTTTATAATCTGTATTTGCTACATGGTGTTTAAAGTTTTAAAAAAGTTTACTCTCGTTTCAATAGTAATATTTCTTTTTGTTTTTTTCACTTAGATCGTCATCTTAGTATACGATATGTTACGCTTCGATTATTTTATTTTAAAATCAAAGGTACGATTATAACTGACATACGACGGATAAAAAAGATTTAATTAATTTCGAGGCAACAATCGATTTATTACTTTAACATGTAGTTAAATCTTTCATCTGATGCTAATGCCTTTGGTATAAAAGAAAGTGTAATGCAATTACTTGTCGTTTACGTTAATAAGTCATAAGCATGGTACAATGTTTTGATGCAATTAGTACATGTATATACTGTTATCTCTTTTTTTTTAAATACAGGGTAATGTCTCGGCCCCGGCTGGTAGCACCGTGTTGAAACGTCAAAAAAGTAATGATTTATAGAAGCAGGCGTTACTTTGCAGAATTCCATATTACAAGCAATACAAAAGAACTAACTACTTTGCTATAATCCGCACGGGTTAAGTGAATGCCTGCTTCATACACATTGGCTTTGCATGCATTCACTTAACCCGTGCGGATTATAGCAAAGTAGTTAGTTCTGTTGTATTGCTTGTCAAAAAAGTAATTAAAGATCGCAATGCGCGTGAGGTGTCAGAAAAATTCAGTCAAATCAACACCCAGCCATTAATTTGTACAGTATATTTAAAAACCTTAATATTGTCACTATTTCTTTTAAAATGTAGACCATAAATAACTCTCGATTTTTATTACACGTCCTTCTGTTATTTATTACACGCAATACTATCTGTCATAATCGCCGTCACCAGAAACTTATCAATAACAGTTGAATTTTTAAAACAAACAACAGTTGGCTAAAATAGAATACAGATCAAAAAAATATATTTCTGAAAGAATAGCTCGTACTCCATCTGAATATAATTCTAGTATCCTCTACGATATATTGTTAAGAATAAAAATAGCGTCTTCTTAATTTGTCAGGATATATTTTATGCATATAGAGTGACAGTTAAATATTATCTTTGTCTTATAGATTTTAAGATTAGGTACAACATTCCTATCTACACTGATACTATAAGGGCATAGCTGAGAATTCTACAATATGCAAAATCTTAAATGCGACAAATTAAAATGAGGTAACGGATAACCCATTTCGAAAAAACAAAACGGAAACTACAACTGTAATAATAAAATCACTGAGCCTTTGTAAAGCAATTATCATAAAAAATAAAATTTAATATACACTAAAATATAAATATAATAAATATGAATGCAACTCATTCCTAAATATCAGGAATTCAACACCCAACAGCTACATTCACACTTAACAAAGATAAATAAATAAAACATGTGACACGTAAGTAATAAATATTTGGCACCATCCCGATTGCGTAAATAAACTTGATATCGTATAGTTCGGAAATCTAAGTGTATTTATATATTTGAAATTGGTAGAGAGCACCGGCGACGAAAACAACAATTATAATACAACAACGCCGTCGGGGTCCCATATATTTATTAAATATTTATTCTTTAAATCTCAACTGGTTGCACTTGAAATGACTAGGTATATAGAAAGTATAAAGTGCCCTTCGTCTAAATGCACTACGGCGATAAAAAATTGTATTAAACGGAATGTTAAAATCGACACCATCGCGTAAAACATATAATAATTTGGTCTCAATAGTAACACCCGCGCAGGCGAGCCTGAAACGAATGACGGTTCTGAACTGCTAACATATTCACGCGTCCAAACTTACATGCAAAAACAATTATTTTAACACGTTTTTTACCTACCTACTTATGCATATAGGGCAATTGTACTTGGTACAAAATTAAACCAATACAATACGAAATACGTTCAATCCCTCGTGTCAGTTATGTTTAATGACAAAGTGGCAAAAAATAAAGCATATACAGCCTGTTCTATTGTATCACAGATGTGTTAAAACGAAATAACCCGGTTTAGCAGTCTATTGTAATGAATATATAAGTAAATATTAATTAATAAACTTTTTGCCACCGTGCATGCAACGTTAAACGCATGTCTCAATCTAGGCCACGGCAACATATATTCTCCTATTATTTACATACACTAAGCCTATGACCGTCGATTGCGACATAACTAATTCCCTATCTCCGTTATATTAAAAGCTATGTCATATTCGACCGAGAGCTCAAAATAAATCGTCTAACAAAGGTAACTTTATCTCACAGTCAAATTAAGGTACGTAAACGCGATCAGGGTGCAATAGAGGTGCGATGTGTTTAACACGGCACCGGATATAGAGACGAGCACTGAGCAACCATTCATAGTCACACGTGAAAGTTTAAATTAAGTAACGATTATCGCAAAATTCCAAAATCTTAAAAAATCTTAAGATCAATTTTTGAGGTAGATTACTGTTACAAAATATGCATCAAAGAGGTATATGCAAAGAGTAGTGACGCGACGCGGGGGCTATGAATAGAACGGTGTTGAAATTAATCAATCGAATAAATTATCTTTTTTTTTACTATTTGTGTAACATAACGTACTAGCAACACGGTTTACGTAATGTAATAACAGATGGCGCTACTAGTACTTTGCTATCGCTATAAGCGCTATCGAAGTGCTTCCGCAATTATATAAGAAGACCCATACAAAATGCTCGATAGGTGAGTCCGATACAGTCCACCACAGCGCATCGCTTTAAGCCGAGGTCCGGCCTCACAGGAGGCACCCTTAAGGCGACGCTCCCAGGATGCTGCGAGCCTCGTTCGAGATTCGCTCTCCCAGCTCACACCCCCGACGATGCTTCTGCGCTCGCCCCCTCTCCCAGTGACGCTGTAAGAGCTATTTGGGCTAACAGCATTAGTTAGTGTCCGAAAAAAAAAATGTTCGATAGATATACTTCGCCTACCAATTCCTATGCTTTAACAGTGCATGCTACTGGAACACTAAGCCTTAGCGACATTGTAATGCATCTTCCAGTACATCCATATTTGGAATGCTGTGAAGGACCCGTCCGCGGTATTAACTGTATAAGTAAATAAAGTACTTTCCTGTAACTTTTACATATTCGTTCGACGTGTTACATTTGTAAAATATTCGTTATTTCATTCTTTTAATAGCCACCAGCGCGCGTCGGAAAGAGCAGAGGTAGTTCGGTTGATAAAAATTAAAAAATAAAAAGGTTTACTGCGTATGATTAGAGAGAGCGCGTTGGTGCTCGCGGGCGATATGACGTCGTACGGTGTTGTTGCGTGTGAAAGTACGGGTGCAGTGCGGGCATGGCACGCGGATACCCTGATGCCGCTGTCGAATATGAGCGCGCAGGTTCGTCTCGTATCCGTAAAGTCGCTCGCAGTATGGACACTTTAGTTTTTTACCTGAAAATCGACAAAGCAAATTGAGTCATATTCAAATTCAAATGATTTCTTATTCAAATTGGACTTGGCAGTTTTGAATCCTTGAATGAACGACTGGTTCGGAAAGGTGCTCTAACCGAGAAGAACTAGCAAGAAACTCGTCGGTCACTCTTTTCAGAAATAAATGTTATAATATTGTAATTGTTAACAAACAAAAGTTACAGTATAATCTACTGCGTAAAAGTAGTAGTAACGGCCTGTTAGTATGCCCACTGCTGGTCTAAGGCCTCCTCTCTCCGTTTATGGAGAGAAGGATTGGAGCTAAGACCTACCACGCTGCTCCAATGCGGATTGGTAGGTTACACATATCCCTTGAATTCTCTAGAGATATGCAGGTTTCCTTACGATGTTTTCCTTCACCGAAAAGCGTGTGATAAATTGCAATTATCAATTAGACGCATAAGTTTTAATAGAAAAACTCAATAGTGCCTGCCCGGGGTTTGAACCTATGTGGTCTCTAGAGAGTCGCACGGTCTCACCACTAGGCTATCACAGCTTCAACCGAGAAGAACTACCAAGAAACTCGTCGTTCACTCTTTTCAGAAATAAATAAGAACTACCAAGAAACTCGTCGGTCACTCTTTTCAGAAATAAATGTTATAATATTGTATTTAACAAACAAAAACTACAATATAATCTAGTGCGTAGCTGGTCTCAATTTTATTTCAAGTGTACACATAGGTCATGAGTCTCTATATGGGATCTTCACCACCGCTTGTACCGCTTTGTGCCGCTTGAATCTAGCGGTTCCCCGCGATCTTTTTTGAGGTCAGTCTACCAACACTACGTTTTCCGGAGCGGGGTCACCATTCCAACACCATGAAACCCGAACGCCCATCGGGTCTCCGCACTATGCGCCCAGCCCAGCTTCGCGACACGCTTAGCTATATCTGTGACTCTGGTTCTTCTACGCATCTCATCATTTTTGATTTGATCACGTACAGATACAAAGAGTATAGCCCGCTCCATCGCCAGCTTAGCGACTACAGAACTACTTTGCTATAATCCGCGTAATGCATTACGATTTTGTCGTGGAGCCTATCCTCCTGATGATGCTTCGGTTTCAGAACGAAACGATCGTAGAGATTTTGGTGGTGGTTGTGTGTATTGCTTGTGTGCATTGTTGTTGGTGAAGGCGTCTTGTGGTGACTTGTCTGCATGTGCAAGATACGCGAAATTTGTCTGCTTCGTACTCTTAGCATTTCATGCATTCGCTTAACCCGTGCGGATTATAGCAAAGTAGTTCAAATTCAAATTTCAAAATAATCTTTATTCAAGAAACTTGTATACAAGTGCTTTTGAATCGTCAACATCTACTGCTGGTTCGGAAAGCTGTTCCTACCGAGAAGAACCAGCAAGAAACTCGGCGGTTGCTTTTTTGAAAGAATAATTCTTATTATTAGTTATATAAAGATATTAATGTCTTGTACAGGGTAGAAGAGTAGCTATATCCACACATTCTTATCGTCTAAGTAATCCTCAATAGTATAGTAGGCTTTTTGTATTAGTCTTTTTTTAACAGTGTTTTTAAACTGCTGTAATGGCAAATTTAAAATCGATTGCGGAATTTTATTATAGATTCTTATACCCAAACCTACAAACGACTTATGAACTTTAGGAAGACGCAAAGCAGGAACCGTAAGCTTATGTCGGTTCCTACTTTGTCTATTTCATACATCGCCCATCTTTTTATAATTATGGATATTTTTATTTACAAAAATGAAATTGCTAAAAATATACTGTGAAGGAAATGTAAGAATACCTGTTTCCTTAAACTTCTCACGGAGAAAATCCTGCGAATTTAAATTGTAAATGCCACGTGTGGCTTTTTCAATGTCCTCGCAATGTTACCCCATAACAATATTCCGTAAGACATAATGTTCTGTTATAGTTTCTGTAATATCATTTTTTATTACTCTTACCGTCAGCAGTAGCGATTCCGCCGGATTTGCTTGTGATCAGTTTCGTTGGCCAGATGGTTTCAGTTGTGGGTTTGGGCGGTACGGGCGAGGTGTCATGAGTCTTCTCGTGGTAGTTTGTGGTTGGTATCGGTACGGCAGGCGGTGGCGAGTTGTTGTAGGTGCTAGGGTGAAAGTCGTTTTCACTTTTCACACGTAGATCTGGAATTAGAAATTGTTAAAGGTCAGATTCTATTGACGTGACAACAGGATTAAGATTCTAGCACACATTCATTGAGACAATCTCTAGAACTAATAGTACCTGCGACTTCGTTTGCATCGATTTTTTAATGTTAAAATTCTCCTTTTTCTACCTTATTTTTACCTACTGCCCAAGAAAAAACTGGATTTTTTTTCATTATGTTAGTCTGGCATATGAGCTCCGATTCGATTGACTAATATTCATCAATTGATCCAGTGGATAAGCTCGCAAACCGTATTCAAATTCAAAATATTCTTTATTTAAGTAAACTTGTTAACAAGTGGTAAATTTTAAACTTTCGCGATTCATACTTATTATTATATAAATAAACGGGTCACATTGCGGCAAAATCGAGTTATCTTTTTAGAAGGTTCGACGAAGCACATACTTATTATTATATAAATAAACGGGTCACATTGCGGCAAAATCGAGTTATCTTTTTAGAAGGTTCGACGAAGCAGAGTTTTTAACAAGTGCTTTTGAATCGTCAAAATCTACCGCTGGTTCGGAAAGCTGTTCCTTGATATATATAAATATAATAATTTTTTATCAGCCTCCCTTTAACAGCGCTTTTAAACTGCTGTATGCTGATAAAATCGATTGCGGGATTTTATTATAGAATCTTATACCCAAACCCACAAATTACTTATTTACTTTTGACAGACAGACTTTCGGCTTTAAGATATAAGGATAGATAATCCATTCTACAATTTTTGTGAATAAGAATATACATATTTGAATTTAAACTATCGTGAGTGGTATTCATTATTAATGTTGAGAGACCGGCTATACGTCACGCAGTTCCCGCCGCGATAATACCGCGTAAAGAGCTCATGAATAAGAGCCCCGTATGGGCTTGAAACTAGTCGGGCACATCCGATAAAATAAGATAAGTATAGCCGGTCTCTCAACATTAATAAAGAATATACATAATTATAAAAAGATTGGCGATGTATATAATGACAAAAATCGATGTATATAATAGACAAAGTAGAAACCGACATACTCGTAAGCTTGCGGTTCCAGCCTTGCGTCTTAACCTTTACTGACTGGCCCGTTGGCGCTGTGGGTAGTGACCCTGCCCTTAGCTCCGCGGGCCGCGGGTTCGATTCCCGCCGATGGCCAACATTTTCTATAAACAATTTGTTGGTTCTTCGAGCCTGGGCGTGTATTTGTATTTAAGTATGTATTTAAACTTATATATGTAGTATATCTACCAGTTGTCCGTGATCCATAACACAAGTATTAAGTTACTTACTTTGGGGACGGACGACCGTGTGTGTAAATGTCCCATATATTTATTTATTTATTTATTTATTTTATTTACTGACCTTCAGCACCCTGATCGTTGGACAAGCGTTCCCCCATTTCATCGTTGACCGAAGCGGCTCTGTCGTATCCGTTATTCTTAGCCGGGTTAGCGAGAGTGGACGTGCAGTCGGGCGCGCCCTCCTCGTATCGAGCGCCGGCGCCGGGCGACGAACGCGTATCCGGTTCGTCGGCGACACTGCCGCAGTGTGAAGATGACGAGCTCTGTCTGGAATTTATAACAATAAATATACCAGGGTTTGATTACCGACGATGATTAGATCGCTGAAAATGGCGTCATATACTTCCACTATAAAAAAAAAGTATCGGCCTGTTACAATCCCACTATTAGGAAAAGGCCTCCTCTCTCCGTCCGGAGAGAAGGGTTGGAGCTAAGACCTACCACGCTGCTCCAATGCGGATTGGTAGGTTACACATATCTCTAGAATTCTCTAGAGTTATACAGGTTTCCTCACGATGTTTTCCTTCACTGAAAAGCGTGTGATAGATTGCAATTATCAATTAGACACATGAGTTTTAATAGAAAAACTCTTCAGTGCCTGCCCGTTTGAACTCCTGTTCCTCTCGAAAGAGTTGCACGGTCTCACCGCTGGGCTATCACAGCTTTAGGTGGAAGTATATTTTCGTATAAATTGTTCTTTAAGCTTTAGGTTGCGACTACATTAAGTAGTGATTTGCGACGCAAGGCCGAATTGCAATTAAAGCGTAAATCGATAGTATCATTAAGCCAAAATTCTAGCCACAGACGTTTTCCTTCACCCAAAAGCGTGCTAGATTGTAATTATCAATTAGGCACATAAGTTATAGAGGAAACACAAAAAAAAAAGAAAACACATTAATACTTGGACATAAACCCACGATCCTCAAGTGAGAGTTACATAACTATAGAGTTATACTCTGGCTTGGCTATATATATTACATATTTTTATCTATATATTATATTTATACATGAAACATTTTATCCCTTTTGTAATCAAAATGTGCACAATAGACCGTCATTTCATTTAAATAAATTTTAATATTGTAACAGTAAATAAAATGATCAGAGTTTCTTGATGGAACCATTAAGTCGTTGTAAAAATTTTTCTTAACGTCATTATGGATGAAAAAATTGCATTTACATAATAATTTCACGATAAACGGACGATCGGCAGTCTATGTCAAACCACATCAAATCAGAATAATCTTTATTCGAATCAGCTTTTCGTAGCACTTTCGAATTGTCAAAGATCGATATGATTAATAAAGCTACCACTGGTTGGGAATGTTGCTCTTACCAAGAAAAAAAAACACGAGAAACCGAGCTTCTAGTCGAGTAATATTGATAACATTTTTAATTTCTATAATAACGCTACATTGTGCAAAGCTAGAATTTCAAAGCATTTCCAAATCAAATCCTCCACTATTCGTTAGCCTTAGCCGTGATCCAGCCTCATAGGCACCTTTAGGATGACGTTCCAAAGCTACTGCGTACTATTTTACGCATTTCGCAAAGGCGATACTTCCGCACGTCCGTTTCAATCATCATCATTCTCCTGCCCTTATCCCACTCTAAGTGGAATACATGTTACAAACATATTGTCATATGATTTGGCTACGTATTTTACGACCGGCCGCCTGCCTGACGTCAACTTACCTTAGTCGCCTTTTACGACACCTCAGTAAGAAATGAGGGTGGTCTATTCTATGCAGCCGGATACCACACGGCATTTACCTTAGTCGCCTCTTACGACGCCTCGGTAAGAGCGGGGGGTGGTCTATTCTATTCTATCGAATACCACACGGCTAAGTGGTTGCTCTTATTACAAATAACATTTATTTGAGGTTAGGTTATAACCATACGGAACACTTAATGTCTACACGGGGGTCTACGCGAATATTATTAAAACGACACAGTAACATTAATTAAACCTGCCTGTTTAACCAAAACAGGTAATATCACGATCTAAGCACGCCGCACGTCCGTTCCAATGACACTGTTAAAAGCCATTACGGCTATCAGCATACACATAGTTAGAAAAAAATTATATTTGCATAATTACCTGTAATTCCTAGTATGGGGGCTCTGAGACGGCGAGGGTTTGGGCTGATTTGGTCTGCGATGTGAAGTCGAATGTATGGGCAGATGGGCTGGTGGGGCGTAACGACCCATGCCCCCACTGCTTGGGTACGCGGGGTACTGATGCATGATGGGTGCGAATGTGGCCGCGTGGGGCTGAGGCTGAGCCCCATCCTGGACATCACAGTTCCCAGACCCAGACACTGGGCTCGTCTTCACACGAGCCTGGTGGCGTTCTGATGACTGCTGGGTTTGCTGCTTCACCCACGCGTCATTGGACATATCCATTGACAGACCTTTAACCTGAAACGATAAGGAATTTAGAGTTAACTTTAATATGGTAAAATTTGACGTCTAGAAATTATATGGAGGTTTTTTTCTTGTCCACTTACTTCTATTATTATTGTTTTATGCCGTGTGGTATCCGACTGAGTAGAATAGACCACCCTAATGTCTTACCGAGATGTCGTAAAAGGCGATTAAGATAAGTCGACCCGCCGTGTGGTATCCGGCTAAGTTTATCCCCAGTCAGAGTGGGATAAAGGCAGGAGGATGATGATTTATTAATAGTGTTAGTCAAGTCCAAGATCACCCCTATCTGACTGAGTATAAAATATAACATGACCTATGTTGGAACAGAGAGTTTTCCAGTCACAATAAAGTTACTTTTGTTCCAGCTAAATATGAATACAGTCATTTATGTAAAAACAGCATTTTGCATTACGTATACATTTTCAGGAATATGATAAGATGATAGTGTTATGTTATACGGAGATAAAAGCAAGTCTTTCTACTTTACTATATAACGTAAAAATTTTGGTACAAAGACAACCCACGAAATATATCTTCAGCCTTAGCTTGAGTACACTTAATTCTTTTTCTACTTTTTATACTTAAATAAACAAAATCTTTTATACATAAAAAGTGACTATACAAAGCGAAAGTGTGCCCAGCTGGGAACGCTTTCGCGGTTTACAGAGTACCTTATAACAGGTTTGTGCAAAATGTTCTAGTAATTTAATTTAGACATTCGAATATCTATGTATAGATAAAAGGTAACAGAAGTGAAGGACTCTGAAGGAAAATAAACAAAAGGAAGTTCTAGTATGACATAAAAAAGACTATGATTCGACTTGGGTAAATATTTAAGCAGTTGCCTCCTATTTATTAGAATATTAACTCAAGTTATAAGTTACCTGCAAGTTCTCTCCGCTCTTAAGGAAGCTGGAGAGGGCGTCCTGACTGACGTGCACCTCTCCCTTGTACATGAACTCGAGGAGAGCCTGCATGTTGTCAGCAGACGTGGCCTCCAGAAAGACATAGCAAGCGCCCGCATGGCTAGGCGGTGCGGTCTCGAACAATTCTTGGAAATGTTTGCTGCAAGCTGCCAGGATCACCTTATGTGCTTTGAACTGACGACCTGGAAATAAAAGAGATAAGTTTATTAAGGACGATAATTATCAATATTAAGTTGAGGAATTATAGATAGATAAGATTAAAAAAGTAACTCAATACGGATAGAAATTGCATAACATCGTATAAGAATAACAGTCTATAAGTCAAAAAGACGGCATAAAATCCTAATGCAAATAGCTATATTAAATTAATATATGTATATCCTGGTCATTGAAAATGAAATAAATAACTAAGATATGTTTAAGATATTTTTTATGCATTCTAGAGGTATAGATAAAAATATACAAATAGTATAAAAATAGCGGTCCATTACTGTCTATTTCTAAACAAAGTTTAAATCTCTTTTGTAGAGACATTACTATGATTTTCGTAGACAAAATCTCTATGTAGGAAAGGTTTGGAACTTAAACCGGCCTGACAAATATTACACAAATACCAGCAATTCTCAAGGTTTTCTTTACCGAAAAGCATCATTAGTTTTGCAGACAGAATTAAATAAAACGCAGTTATACATTATTGCAGGAATCGCTATCGTTAGTGATAACAGAGCGCCTATATCTGACTAGTGACGTCACACGCGGCGCAAACAAAAAATAAATTCAACCTTGAGCATATCGTCACACGCTAAGAAGGCTGGGCATAAACGAGCAGTTGCATTTACTTCCCGGAGATAGTCTGAACAATTTAGATATCTATCTATTATATATTATAAAGAGGAAAGATTTGTATGTTTGTTTGTTTGTATGTATGTAAGTTTGTTACGTTTTCACGCAAAAACTACTGGACCGATTTCAAAAATTCTTTCACCATTGGAAAGCTGCTTTTTCACTGAGCAACATAGGCTATATGTGATGTTCAAAAAAAATAGGGATCCCTAATAAAATTATAATAAGTTGGGAAATATTTACTCGTAAACATCTTTCATCGCGTGCGCTGCGGAAACTATTGATGATAGAATAAAAAAATATTCTACACTATTATAGAACGTATCCACAAAAAAGTCCGCGATACCATATGTCTAACTATTATAGTTATGCCAATATAACTACTTTTTTACATTGTAAAAGTTGGTAAAAGGGCCGACAATAATCAAACTATTTTATTCATATCTCTGTATTAATCCTTATCCCATTACATGATATTTTATTAATAAATGTTAAATACCTGTAAAATACCTTTCATATTATTAAAATCCGACATCCCAATCAAAAGATATTACGAATTTAAGAATGTAAATCGGAAGCAAATAACGCCATAACAAATTCATTGTAGCGACCGTTATAGCAGGGCCTGCACTTGGTGAGTTAGCTCTTACTCGAAGAATACTAATCATACTCATTTTTTATAATTAAATAATCTACAAAATAAATCTATAGTCCGACTTCGTAGACTTTCCACTACCACGAGATCTGTATGGACGCGGGTAAAACCGGGGGGCTCTGCTAGTACTTAATATAAAATAAAGTCCGCAAAAGCTGTCTGTACGTGAATGATTTTGAAAATCTACTCAACGGATTTATGTACGGTTTTTACTAAAGGGTAGTAATCCTTCCGAAAGGTTTAGGTTAATAGGTATAGTAGTAGCGGCCTGTTACAATCCCACTGCTGGGAATAGGCCTCCTCTCTCTGTTTCTGGAGAGAAGGGTTGGAGCTAAGACCTACCACGCTGCTCCAATGCGGATTGGTAGGATATACATATCTCCAGAATTCTCTAGAGATATGCAGGTTTCCTCACGATGTTTTCCTTCACCGAAAAGCGTGTGATAAATTGCAATTATCAATTAGACATATGAAATTTAATAGAAAAACTCATTGGTGCCTGCCCGGGATTGAACACGTGTTCCTCGAAAGAGTCGCACGGTCTCACCGCTGGGCTATCACAGCTCTATATTATAATACATATAATAAGTATAGTACCCGGCATTAAGTAATGCACATCGATGTTTAGAACGAAACAGCCGGCCAGTTCGGTTTCGTAGAGCGCTGTCACTGTCACTAAGTTACTCACACACTTAATACTCTATAAAGCAGAATCTGGCCGATTTCTCTATCTAATCCTCGATGTGCATTATTTATTGCCGCGTACTATACATTACGGTTTTATGTAAATTCTGATAAATAGCTCGCGCAGTTGTAATCATTCGCATGCTGGAGGCTCCGGGTGCGCCGCGTTATCCAACAGAGATAGACAAATGTAATGTTGTAAATAATTGTAGATCTACAAAAATAGTACAAAAAGTCCGCGATAGCATGTATCTCTTATGGTTAACAACTAACAATAATTAATTTTCATCATCGTCATTTTCCTGCCCTTATTCCACTCTAATTGGGGTCGGCGCAACATGTTGTCATATGATTTGGCTACGTATTTTACGACCGGCCGCCTGCCTGTTGCAACTTACCTTAGTCGTATCTTACGACTCGGTAAGATAGAGATGGTCGATTCTACTCTCCCTCTCTTTACTCTCTAGTTTTAATTGAGTTAGATTCATTGTAATCCTAATTATTAAAAAACCTACTCTTCCAAGTTATTTAGGGTTACATACTAATGAGTTTTTCTAGGCGCTACGCTACGCTTTATAGCAATTTGCCACACAACTTTTCTAATTAGATCACTTTAATTCTAAGCAGGCGATATCCACGTAATACATCTCCATACGTCTAGAAGGCTGGCAAATAAACGGAAAACACAAACAGTTATATTTCCCGTTGATAAAAAATGTGAAAAAAAACTTTTTGGTCATTTCGATGATACCAATATTTGTGCATTCGAATGATAATAACGCCTACATATCTCGTTACGTCAAACGAAGAGTTAACAAAAATATTTAACATTTCCTGTTTAAGTCTAAAAACTACATTAAAAAAAAACAAACATGTCACATGATTTGGCTTTGTATTTTACGACCGGCCGCCTGCCAGACGTCAACTTAACTTAGTCGTATTTTACGACCCCTCAGTAAGAAAGTCTATTCTACTCAACCGGAAACCATACGGTGAGTCAATTCACCTTAGTCGCCTTTTACGAAACTTTGGTAAGAAATGAGGGTGGTCCATTCTACTCAGCCGGATACCACACGGAGGATCGAGTTACCTTAGTCGCCTTTTACGATACCTCGGTAAGAAATGACGGTGGTCTATTTTACTTAGCCGGTTACCATTATCGTATATACGAGCCTCTGCACAAAACACAATTATACCTATAAATCATTATAATAATCCTAATAAAATACTAAAATACATTTCTTACATTTGTTTCGTTATTATAAGAATGTAATATCTACGCGTATTACCAACAAATTGTGAATCATAAATTTAACTAAATTAGATACTATTTTACAATGCACATTTTAATTTATTGGCGCAGTGGGTAGTTACCCTATCTTCAGCTCCGCGGGTCGTGAGTTCGATTCCCACCAAGGGCCAACATTTTCTACAAACAATTTGTTGGTTCTTGTGATTTGTTGGTTGGAGCCTGGCTGTGTATTTAAGTATGTATTTAAAATTATTTATAGGTATATTTTTTACCAGTTGTCTGTTGCCCATAACACATAACCGTATTAAGTTACATACTTTGGGGATGGACGACCGTGTGTGTAAGTGTCCCATATATTTATTTTTATTTTGTACTTAATGTTACAATTGACAATATAAAAACAAAATAATATTTTATATATAGCTACTCTTCAACCCTGTACAAGACATTAATAACTATATGTAACTAGTGATAAGAATTATTGTTTGAAAAGAGCAACCGCCGACTTTCTTGCTGGTTCTTCTCGGTAGGAACAGCTTTCCGAACCAACAGTAGATGTTGACGATTCAAAAGCACTTGTTTACAATTTTACTTGAATAAAGAATATTTTGAATTTGAATTTGAATATATAATATTTATCGGAAATTAAAATTAAAAAAAATATATTTCGGAAGTTGATAACAAACACTGCAACGTATGGCCGCTTCTGTTATTGATTAAAAAAAGGTAGAAAATTTAACATGCAAGATATAAAAACATATACACATGTCTCGTTATGTCAGAACAAGCGCAAGCAAAAAATCTATGTGACCGTGGACGCACTGTCACAACGTACTAAGGTCAAGAATAATGGTGGAAACAGTTGCATATATTTCCTGATAACTGATAATGTGGAATAATAAACAATTTGTTGGTTCTTCGAGCCTGGGTGTATATTTGTATTTAAACTGTATTTAAAATTATATATGTAGTATATCTACTAGTTGTCCGTCACCCATAACACAAGTATTAAGTTACTTACTTTGGGGACGGACGACTGTGTGTGGAAGTGTTCTATATATTTATTTATTTATTTAATATACATATTGTTATTATATAACTCTAGGGTGGCTTTTACACGAAATAAGTGCTAATGGAACCTTTTGCTAAAATCATGGTACGATAAATCTTCAGTTAAATTTGGTAGGCTTGTGAATACCGCAAAATATTTTATACTAGTACTAGCTTTTAAAACCAACTTCGTACTCGTGGACTGCAGTTTTATTATTTGAGTTAACCGTCATAATATATTAATTATGGTTAAAGTGGATTAACCCTAAAAGCTAGACATGTCGCAGACTTTTATTTAGAACTTTTAGAAGAGAACAATGTTGTAGTACATGATGTTTGAATAACTTTCACCGTTTACTTAGCGCACGCAAGGGAAGCTTTAAATTTTGCCGTTTTCGCAATATCTTAAAGTAATGTTATATAGTATAGCCTTCCTCGATAAATGGACTATCTTACATTCAAAGAATTTTTCAAATCGGCCAAGTACTTCCTGAAATTAGCGCGTTCAAACAATCAATTAAACAAAAAACAAAAAAACTCTTCAGCTTTATATATTAGTATAGATATAGATTAAACGCGACTTCGTACGCGTTAATTTTATTGTTTACATACCATCAATTAAGCACTCAATTTTTTTACTGTTCTAAAGGGAGGAACGAAAATTTTTTCATCCTATATTTACTCCGTAATGGAAACTTAAATTGTATAAAATTTTGAACAACTCTAGCGGATTAGACGTGAAATAGAAATTACCGAAACAGATACTATGTCCTAAAGGCTAATTGAGAACAAGCCTTACTCTATTATAAAATAAGCCTAAGCCCATAACAACATAAAATAAACAAACGTAACTGCAATCTTGAGATAGACTGCTTAACCGATAGACTACATTATAGTGTCTTGAATTTTTTGAAAAATGATTACCCAGCGTGTGACGTCATCTAAGATGCGCGCGTGTGCGCATACCATGTTATGAGTTGCATTCCAAAAAAAAGATCTAGAATTGGCTAATACTATCATCTAGTATTTATTGATAAAAAAGCTTATCTAATTTTAAACTGCAGATAAGGTGTTATGAAATTTCCATTATATGGTATAAGATTCAATAATAATATTCCACAATCTAATTTAACTTTGCCGTTACAGCAGTTTAAAAATACTTATAAAAAAAGGCTAATAAAGAAAGCCTGCTATGCTATTAAGGATTACTTAGAAGATAGGAATGCGTGGATATAGCTTCTCTTCGACCCTGTACAAGACATTAATAACTGTATGTAACTAGTTTCATATTCTCCACACTTGTGATAAGGGACTCCGACTCAATACGTTAGAGCACCTTGAGATAATAAAAAATAACAATGGTCACTTAATTAACGAGCAAGTAAATGTATCTAATTCCGTTTTGCTACGTGTGTTCGGAGGGGAGGGTATTGGTGGGGGTTAACTATTTAAGACTGCTTGTATGGGTAGCGCGGCGCAGTACGATTTTTGTCGTGGAGCATATCCTCCTGATGATGCTTCGGTTTCGGGGCGAAACGATCGTCGAGATTGTGGTGGTGGGTGTGTGTGCTGCTTTTGTGTGCGTTGTTGCTGGTGAATTGCGCCTTGGGGTGCATGTGGTGACTGGTCCTGCATGTATAAGGTGCGTAGATTTTGCCTGCTTCATACACATTGGCTTTGCATGCATTCACTTAACCCGTGCGGATTATAGCAAAGTAGTTAGTTCTGTTGTATTGCTTGTAATATGGAATTCCGCAAAATAACGCCTGCTTCTATAAATCACGTATGTAACTAGTAATAAGAATATATTCTTTGAAAAGAGCAACCGCCGAGTTTCTTGCTGGTTCTTCTCGGTAGGAAAAGCTTTCCGAATCAGCAGTAAAGTTGACGATTCAAAAGCACTTGTTTACAAGTTTACTTGAATAAATAATATTTTGAATTTGAATTTATGTTCCATTATTTTTGTCTAAAAATATCGAGAGAAGACAAAGTAAAGCATAATTACTGTAACTGCGTTAAATATGCATTTGACGAATAATAGAGCGCCTACATTTGGAATGTTACGTCAGGCCTGGTGCGGAACAAAAACGGTTAACCTTGAACGTTCCGTCACACGCCGATAAGGCGGCGCACAATCGAGCAATATAACTGCTGCGTGAATTCTGTTGTAAAAAATTAGTATGTGTAACTGTTCTGCAATTTTTTTTCTAAAAGATACTGCTATATATTTCAACTTTCCCTGTCCTTTCCCTTCTCTCCAGAAAAGGAGAGAGGAGGCCTATTCCCAGCAGTGGGATTGTAACAGGCCGCTACTTTACTTTACTTACTATATATTTCAACTTTCACATTTCATCAATACATTATAAATGTGAAAATATGTCACTGTTTCAATGCAAAGCAACACTTTGCTGAGATTTTTATTAGCCAATTTCAGGCCTGAAATCCACGAAGTTGTAAGCAAAAGCTACTACTTGCTATAATCCGTTTGTGTCATGAGATATTTGAAACTGAAATACTTTGAACATTTCGGTGCATCTACCTTAATAAAGAATGATCAGCTTAGCCAGATTTCATATAATTAATATCACCATACCATGCACATAACGCTTTTATGAAGTAAACAGTGTAAACGTTTCACCAGTACCTTTCTTCCCAGTTCATAGCCAGAGTCCTCTGAACTTAAATAAAATATACTGAAAACCTAAATACTCGTACATATATGCCTTCCTTCCTTTTTAAATTATCCCTTTCAATCATTCTCGTATATTTCTGTATTTTTGTACTTAAAGTTTTCTTAATAAAAAGTGTTAAACATCGGCAAATGTGACGATTCCACAAAATAGTAAAGTAACAAATTACACTGATCAAAAGTTTATTAAGATTACATGTTTATCATATATTTTTTTTAATATTTACTGCAATAACACTAATCGCCATTCAAAAAACTTTTATTTTTACTGAGATTTAAAACAGGAAATAATAACTTCACCAATTTTCACCATACCTATACGATAAGTGAAAGTGTGGGAGAATCGTGTTAAATTTATGGCTTCTGTTTTACAACGTGTATTTAACCACATTTAGAGCTTCGTGTTAGAGTAGCCTACCAAGATAGTGCGTTCCGCTCCTACGAACTCTGCCCACGGATTATAAAATACTTCCTTGTTCGCTATTCAATTCATAAATAAATTCATGCACATTTATTCGCACTTGAATAATTTAAGAAACACTAAGTATATAATATAATTTGCTTAATTTTGACATAATGGCAAGAAATAAAGAAAGGTTTAAGGAAAATTTAACCACATGAAATAAGCTTTCAATATTATCAAGTCTAGTCCGTAGAATTTAGATATTCTTTAATAATAATTTGATAACAATATTATTTTTTTGTCTAAGACTTTGTATAAGGGCATGTCCTAAACATAACCCAGAATTTTATTTACGAAATCGTAAACCGAAGTCCGAATTTGAAACTTTCTGAAAGATAAGGTATCATAAATTCCTGCAGGCTTACTATGAACTCTTATTGCGACTCAATTGAAGACGTAAACGTTTTGCTTTTTCATACCATGACGTCTTAAAGACGCACACTTTAAGTCGTTGCCGAATGAGCGTTTGGAATTCATCCTAAGAACATGTGAGTAAAAGAGACAGAGTTATCTATAATTCATATAACGTTATCCTTCTCAAACATTACGCAATGCAATTCACACTTCATGGTACGAAAAGAAAGCGGTTCGCGGTCGTCGTTTACGTCTTCAATTGAGTCGCAAAAAGAGTTCATGGTAGGCCTGCCATGAACTCTTATTGCTGGTTTGTCTATTGCGAATATTGCTAAAAGTAAAAAATATGTACACTTTAGCGTATACAATATTCCTATTCTGGTATCGTAGTATGTGTCAAAGTTTCTAGCCGATGCCGACAGATGGCAGCATTAATACTTTGTTTCACGCTATAAGAGAAGGCGTACAAAATGCCCTTTCGAGATAATCTAGTAGAGCTTCGTTTGGTAGTTCTTTAGGGTCTTAGATTTGATTGTAGGTTATGTAACAGCGTTACGTTTAATTAGTTACTAAGTATAATAGTATTTTGCAATTTAGAGTTGAACTTAAAGTACATAATCTATCGAAGGTTGGTTGAGGTTGGATATCTACGCCATTATTCATCATCATCATCCTCCTGCTCTTATCCCACTCAAGTGGGGTCGGCAAACATGTCACAAACATGTTGTCATATGGTTTTACGACCGGTCGCCTGCCTGACGTCAACTTACCTTAGTCGCCTTTTACGAAACCTCGGTAAGAAGTGAGGATGGTCTATTCTATGCAGCCGGATACCACACGGCACATACCTTTGTCGCCTCTTACGACACCTCGGTAAGAAAGGAGGGTGGTCTATTCTATTCTGCCGGATACCTCACGGCACATACCTTTGTCGCCTCTTACGACACTTCGGTAAGAAAGGAGGGTGGTCTATTCTATTCTGCCGGATACCTCACGGCACATACCTTTGTCGCCTCTTACGACACTTCGGTAAGAAAGGAGGGTGGTCTATTCTATTCTGCCGGATACCACTCGGTGGATCTACGCCATTATTAGTCATTTTAATGTCAAATAATATATAAGATCTAATTTTTTCGAAACTCCAAAGTTTATTTCTCATATTTGGCTTATTTAAATTGTATAGCATTATATAAATTGGTATAAATGATTACGTACATAAAAAAAAACTTTAAATGTACGCACAATGATTCGGTAATCTAGTCCGATTGCCACTCGCCTTGGCATTGGCCTTACCTTGTAACTTCCTTAATAAAGCGATGCTCTTGTATAAATAATAGTTGATTATTGTTTCGGCAACTTAAGGTGGGTGCCTCACACATATACATATTATAAAACGAATTCCGAAAAACCGTCTGTATGTAATCGATTTTCTCAAAATCTACTGAACGGATTTTTGTACGGTTTTTACTTAAAGATAGTGCAATTCTTTAGGAAGGTTTAACTCCAGAATGCAATAGAAACTGCAGATATAAGTTTCGATGCGCTAAACATTTTCGTAAATAAATGCTGGACTTACTACTCCAGCAATGAGTATATTACTTAATAGTAACTCAACCACTGTTTTTTTTAAATACTTGTATCTTTAATTATTTTAATATTCTTTTTATTTTTATTATCCTCCGTGTCATCTAATATTTTATCTTGGTTTTAGTTTGATTTTCGTATTTTTTCTTTTACCTTTCTCTAGACTTATAAGGTTAAATTTGTTTGTTCTTCGAATATCCTTTTCATTACATTTGTAACACTGTATATGGAGCATGTTGTGTTCTCCTTTAATTGGGGGTACACTTAGTTCATGTGTATAATCATATTATTACTTTATTTTGTATACCTCCGTGCCGTGTGGTATCCGGCTGCATAGAATAGACCACCCTTTCTTACCGAGGTGTCGTAAAAGGCGACTAATGTAAGTTGACGTCAGGCAGGCGGCCGGTCGTAACATATACAGCCAAATCATGTGACAACATGTTTGTAACATGTATCGCGGACTTTTTGTAGTAGTTTTAATCATCTACAATTCTCTAATGCAATATAATACTTTAGGGTATTTCTGTTGGATTACGTAGCGCACGCGACGAAAGTTCCCAGCAAGTTTTTAACAACTGCGCGATTTTTCCAACACAATTTACACATAACCGATACGTACTATTTACCTAAACCATCCGGAATTATTACACCGCCGGCGTGGAAATCAGTATCTGCCGCGTAACTACCGATCCCGGGGAAACTTAGTTGTAATGTACTTTTTAAACCTTCCTCAAGAATTGGAGAATCTTTTGGTGAAAACCGTACCAAAATCCGTTCAGTAGATTTTGAGAAAATCGATTACATACAGACAGACAGCTTTTGGGACTTTGTTTTATAATATATAGATTTGACGATTCAAAAGTGCTTGCACCAAAATGAATAAAGGCTTATTAGAATTTAAATTTGGCAAATATTTGAGAATGATAATTTATTCGTAGATAATTCATAATTGTTATTGAATCAACACCGATCTCAATAAAATCAAAAGATTATTTGTTTGTAGGATATTCGTAGGATGATTATGAAGTGAAAATTTCATTTGGTTTATTACCATACAAGGGTCGTTGAAGTCGCAGTCGCTTGTAGAAACTAATATACTTTGTAACTACTGCTATGTATTGATTACTGAGTCGAACACGTGAGTGGCGCACGTGATATCGTTCATGGCCACCAAATAACGCGTAACTTACTAGGGAATCACTTGTATTAAGTAGGTGAAATGACTATCAAAACTTAATATATAATTTATATACCATGTGGTATCCGGCTCAGTAGAATAGACCGCCCTCTTTTCTTACCGAGGTTTTGTAAAAGGCGACTAAGGTAAGTTGATTCACCGTGTGGTATCTGGCTGAGTAGAATTGACCATTCTCATTTCTTACCGAGGTGTTGTTAACGTCGACTAACGTAAGTTGAACTGCCGTGTGGTATCCGGCTGAGTAGTATCGAAAACCTTTAGTTCTGATCGAGGTGTCGTAAAAGGCGACTAAGGTAAGTTCACCTGCTGTGTGGTATACGACCGAGTAGAATAGAAAACTCTCAGTTTTTACCGAGGTGTCGTAAAAGGCGACTAAGGTAAGATGACGTCAGGCAGGCGGCCGGTCGTAAAATAACTAGCCAAAACATGTAACTACGTCTTTAAAACATGTTGTGCCGAGCTCACTTAGTAGGGGTACTTTGGGGCGATCAACATTATTCATATAGCATTCAGTCTGCGTAATAATTTTAATTTAAAGATTTGAATTTATTATTTACTTAGTACCCGCTTCGTACACGTAGAAATTAGTGTCACAAAGTTTTCTCCGCGGAAATCCCGACCCCCGGTAAATCTGGGATAAAAGGCTAAGTATCTCTATCTCTTATGGTTAACTCACAATAACTACTTTTATGTTTAAAATTTGAATTCTAGAAAAAAATTGAAACTCGCTGATTTCCACGCGGGCGAAGCCGCTGTGTGCCAGATAGTTAAAATTAAAATTAAGCACCCATTTTGAAACCCAAATGATGTTTAACTGGCCGTTTAACATAGTTAATATGTCATTGGTACATATCTTTAGAAATTAATATTATGAGACGCATTGGAAGACGGCTTAAATTGACCCCTGAAAAGGTTATAAGAAAGCTTGCAAACAGTTCAAAAGGTGCCACTGATGCAAGCAACACGAGACTTTAAGACATAGAATAACTTAAGAAAAGTTCTTAAAGAACGTCCATCAATCAACCGAACGTATTCCTTAGGATTTAATTACGTCATAATCTGTTCCCATGGTCAGACAACTTTTCTATAGTCTCGAATAAATCTAAGAATATACTTAACTAAGAAACATGTAGAAATCTATTAAAGTAATATAAATTATTAACGAAAATTTATTAACGTATCTGCATAAAATTCATTAAAAATCCCACTACGTTTACGTATTAACATTTTTATATCAACAACAAAGGTCGTTTGTCAGAATTCCGTTCTTCAGAAAACAGAGTGAAAAATCCTTGTAATAAAATTATTTTATTTTATTAAAACATTTTTGTCAACGCTTGTTAAAATTTGTATTGCAATCTATGATTTCAATAAATTTTAAATATTTTCCAGGTTCTAACAGAAAATCAGGATGCATCCTAAAAGGCAAAGTGCTAAGACGCGACGCACGTTCAATATTATTTTTAAGTGTACATTTGAGAATGATCTAAATAAAATATATGAAGCTTAAACCTATTACGTTCATTCAGTGGATTCACTAGTAATACAAACCACAGAATCTTTTGCTAGCTCTTAGTTTACATCAATTTTCAAAACCTGAATATTCAAATGTTCAATTTAAATTCAATTTTTATTTTGACGATAGAGTTTTTCCTGGTCGCTCTATTAGAGAAATGTTTAAAATCAATCCTTTACTTGCTATTCAAAGTGCTGTTTATATAAATCGCATTTTTACTTTAACTTAGGAATTGTATAAGTTTATTTTATTGTTCTTTTTAGGTATAAATTATGGTTGTTTTCACAAGGGTAAGTTATTATCTGTTTAGATCCTTTTAAATTTCTTTCTTCACCCAATAATCTAACATACGGATCCCTTAAACCTCGATTTACTCGCACTTGACTGCATTTTTAAAAGCGAGCCAATTGACCTAGGCCTAGAGCATTTAATTTTATGATCTTTAGTATCAAGATTGTAACCACAAAATAGTTTCAAGGACACCATTTAATATTAAGTTATAATTCGGCCTGCTTATATTGTATGTACCACTTTATTATAACTAATTAACAATGTATGCCAACAAAACAGACGTAAATTATAGGCACGAGAATACATGATTCTAAAGTTAGTTTAATATATATTTGTGCGATTTGGACTGAATCAACAAATTTATTTAACTACGTAGAATAAAAGGGGTCTATTTCACTAGTTGACCTTGTTTTTTATATGCAACGCTCACGCACATCACGCTCGATATGCAAATACTGCGAAATGATGTATTAAAATAGAAATAAAACTTGTATAATGTACAAAAATGTTGATTATTAATAATACTGTTTTAACTTTTTTTAAAGGTGCTATAGTATATAATCTCTAATCAATTCCAATATGACAAGTTGAATTACAATACAAGTTGAATGACATACAATACGACCACCTGAATACAAATCTCTACCAAAACTTAACTCTGATCAGCATTTAAGTTAAGAAAGTTTTCTGCGCTCTACTCTCTGCATTTCGCAACCTCGACGCTGTAAAAGCCGTAAGGGTTAACAGCATACAGTCAGTTTGAAACGTACAGAAAAATATGGGTGACAAACAACTGTTTTATATAGAACTTTTAAATAAATACACAGAGATTCGAAGAACCAAAAAATTGTTGTTAGAAAATGTCGGCCGTTGACGGAATACGAGCCCACGATCCCCAGAGCTGAAGACAGGTGACCACCTGTGGCAATATACCCGCAATAATCAATGACTTTTCAATAAAAACTTATATACCTAATTGATATTTACAGTTTATCACATCTATGAGATACAAGTCGAAAAATATTGTTAGTAAAAAGACTTTTAAAGATTCTAAAATTATCAAAGTACAGAAATTTAAGATGTCAACGCAATAAAAAATTTGTAAAGAACAGATTTATACGTTAGTTCTTGAAGATTGCCTTATCAAGTGGGAATAGACGCCTGACCTCTTTGTCTCCATTGGAACTGAATTTGATGTACGATATTTATAAGTCTACAACCGATTGAGACGTTAGATGAGCGTTCAAAAGAATATTTGTGTCAATTAATTATATATCTATTGTGTATATAAATAACTTAATTACTTATCAGCTTACAGCAGTTTAAATATACGAATGAAAAATGGCTAATACAGAAAGCCTACTTTGGTATTGTGGATTACTAAGACGATAAGAATGCGTGGATATAGCTACTCTTCGAACCTGTACAAGACATTAATAACCATATATGACTAGTAATAAGAATTATTCTTTGAAAAGAGCAACTACCGAGTTTCTTGCTGGCTCTTCTCGGTAGGAACAGATTTCCGAACCAGCAGTAGATGTCGACGATTCAAAATCACTTGTTTACAAGTTTACTTGAATAAAGAATATTTTGAATTGAATTTGAATACACGTGTCAACTTACTGCATTAAAAACGTACATAGTACATTTGTATCGGATTATGGTAACCATCTCGCCGTGCTATATAGGATTAATCTATAATAAATTATGAATTAACTTTATTTAGAAATAATTTTTCTTCTAATTAAAGTTGGGTTTTTATTCTTGAACCAAGTGCATTGTTTGTTTCTGTCAGTTCTTTTCAGAATATCGTTCCGAACTGTTGGTAGAATAGTTCCAGTCATTTCCATTTTATTTTAATACATTCCTTGGTCCATTCGATTCACAGTATAAACTGAAACCACCGCTGTAGCTTTCTGTAGCATGTGCATATTCTGCGTAGGAGACCTTATTTAATCACAATTTTTTTCCAAATATATAACATAATGTTACTATTGGTTATTTGTAAATTGTGTACAAAAAAAGCTTCTCTTTCTTGCTAGTCGCCCTCATCTCTCTGTGTTACCGACAATCTTATTAACCTATATTCAAACTAAAATTATCAAAAGTTTAGACGAGTTTTCTATAGCCTCTAATTATTTTCATAGCTCTACTTGTTGAAAATTCTGTATGTTTCACTAGGGCGATTACCCTTTTTCTTTCCCTTTTGTTTTATAACAATGAAATTTCCAATGGACTCACCGTTATACTGTTATTTATTCATTCTGTGCTTTATGAATTTTCTTTTGTTTTGTCACTAAAGAGCTAAAGAAGCTTTTTATAGCCGCAGATTATGAACTTTTTTGACAACTTTATATATTTGACCTTGGCAGGCATCATCTTACACATTAGGCTGATACAGATAGTACGGTACTTATAACATAAAATATTTAAAAAAAAGTCCTTTTCTTAAGATAAAATTAGACATCAATATTTATATCATATACCCAAAAAAATATGTTTTATCAATAGTAGTATCAGAAACCAAATCGTCTTCCCTCATAGATAGTAGATCTTTAGTTACAGTGTGTGCCGCATAAATGCGTATCGAGCTCATGAATAGGAATCTTGGATTGTTTAGAACTAGTATTTAATTTAGCGCGTGTAACTAAATGTATATTTCGCAACCCTTCCCAACTTCACATCACTATTGTTTTGTTATGTCTAAAAAGGATTAAGCAGAATCTTTAAAGAAGACTCTAAACCCAACCATACATTGTTTTGTTGCATCTCAAAAGAATTAAGCAGCGTGTTCGATAGAGTGTCCCAAGTAACTTTTTTTTATATTACAAATTATCGATGTATTTAAAAAAATTACACGACATTTTAACCAAAACTTTAATGAAAACTTATGAACAACAGATTAGCGGTTTTAAAGTTTACAGCGTCAGAAATACTGTGCTTTGGTGTATAATATGTGACAGTAATGATGTCTTACCTCTTGGTTAACCATGAAGCAACCATATCAAATCAAATCAAATCAAATCAAAATATTCTTTATTCAAGTAAACTTGTAAACAAGTGCTTTTGAATCGTCATCTTTACTGCTGGTTCGGAAAGCTGTTCCTACCGAGAAGAGCCAGCAAGAAACTCGGTGGTTGCTCTTTTTAAAATATTAAGCTTAAAACTAGTTACATTTAGTTATTACTGTCTTGTACAGGGTAGAAGTGCACCTATATCCACACATCCTTATCATCTAAGTAATCTTTAACAGTATAGTAGGCTTTCTGTATGAGCCTCTTTTTAACAGTGGTTTTAAACTGCTGTAATGGCATGGCCAAAATTGATTTCGGAATTTTATTATAGAATCTTTTACCCAAACCTACAAACGATTTACGTACTTTTGCTAGGCGCAAAGCAGGAGTCGCAAGCTTATGTCGGTTCCTACTTTGTCTATTATATACATCACCTATCGTTTTATAATTCTTTTTACTTTTATGTACAAAAATTACATTGTTTAAAATTTACTGTGAAGCAAATGTTAGAATACCTGTTTCCTTAAACTGCAGCAACAGAAATACTGTGCTGTGGTGTATAATATGTGACAGTGATAATGTCTTACCTCTTGGGTAACCATGAAGCAAATATATGTTGTGGGACTATGTTTTATACGTAATGTTAGTAAGTAATGTCCGTATTTTGTGTATATAATCGTGGCTAGCCGTTGAGCCAAAGAATGCATCATCAGATGTTGCAACGCGCAAGTTGCGCGGGCGCAGGCGGTGACTAGGAAATGGACGCTCGACATTGGTCGACGCTTGCAACACCGACATTGGCCCCATTCAGAGGCCTACTAACGCTTATCTAGTGCTGGTTTTTGGGATATTTATACAACGATACACGACTTATAATTTAGAGAATAAACGAAGGCTATAAAAATATATTTTATGTATACGGTTTAGTATTACGTTTTATTTAATTTTACCTGTATGTATGTACAAAAGTATTAATACAATTATTTTGCTATCCGTGATAAAAATTTTCGCGGAAAATTTTATAGCGGATATATACTTTTATATTCTAGCAAATATGTGTGAATGTAACTGAATAGACCACCCTCCTTTCTTACCGAGGTGTCGTAAAAGGCGAGTAAGGTAAGTTGGCGTCAGGTAGGCGGTCGGTCATAAAATGCGTAGCCAAATCATATGACAACATGTTTGTAACATGTGCCGACCCCACATAGAGTGAGATAAGGGCAGGAGAATGATAAATGATGATGATGTGTGAATGTAACCGACTCCTTCGAATTAAATCTTTGACCAAGATAGAACGAACATATGAAATCAAATTTTGTACATTTATCAAGAATCAAGACAGTATAGAAAAATAAATTCAAAACTTGGAAAAGAAATAAGAATGAAACCCAGTCAAACGTAGATTTTTTTTATAAAAATTATAAAACCCTCTTTCAAAGTGAAAAGTGAAAAAAAAAACGTAAATATTAGTATTAATAAACATGGTCACGACGCGACTTTAATCGCGAGTTTCACTGAAAAACCGCTCTAACATCTCAGACTAATAGTAAAAGTGCTTGGCATATATCGTTGTCCGTTTAATAAATGATCACGAACAATAGTGGCCTTCTATACTACTTGTGGCTAACTACAAAGGTCTGGAAAAGGAACCATTTGGAAGTCATATCTGAATTGCAGATATTTCTACGCCGCATTCTACGTTTAGCATTACATAGATTTTCCTTAATCGCACATTATAATTAATGCAAGAATAATAATAATAATAATAACAAGAATAATGATTTATAGAAGCAGGCGTTACTTTGCGGAATTCCATATTACAAGCAATATAACAGAACTAACTACTTTGCTATAATCCGCACGGGTTAAGTGAATGCATGCGAAGCCAATGTGTATGAAGCAGGCAAAATCTACGCACCTTATACATGCAGGACCAGCCACCACATGGCAAAAATCGTACTGTCGTGAAGCCTATCCTCCTGATGATGCTTCGGTTTCGAGGCGAAACGATCGTCGAGATTGTGGTGGTGGGTGTGTGTGCTGCTTTTGTGTGCGTTGTTGCTGGTGAATTGCGCCTTGGGGTGCATGTGGTGGCTGGTCCTGCATGTATAAGGTGCGTAGATTTTGCCTGCTTCATACACATTGGCTTTGCATGCATTCACTTAACCCGTGCGGATTATAGCAAAGTAGTTAGTTCTGTTATATTGCTTGTAACAAGAATAATAATTCAAGATATCTTAAAACTTATGAACCGTCAGGCTGATGACTGAAGGTAAATGAATAATAGTTACAGCTCATTTTTAGAGATGAATTATGTAAATATATTAAGCAAAGGATGACGTACGCAGCAAATACAGATGTACAAATATATAAGTACAAAAATATTTGCGTTACTTTGTTAGGTGGAAATAGGAGTGAAATACTTATAATTAATTTGAAACATTTAGATCAACTAAAACTGTAAAAAACCGTGTCCTGAAAATTCGCTAGACTATGTATGTGTGCGAACAGGATGCAAGTGAAAGCGACGAGGGGGGAGATCGACTAACCCCGTTTCCAGGCACACCCACGCCGTGTAGACCTGCTACGCTGGCTAGGGTTTGCCATCTCCTAGTTTAAAGGATATTCAAAAAATTGCAATATAGTTACGTCATATTTTAACAGCGTAAAATAATAATGTCATCGCGTATTCTCGATATAATAAAGATATTCTGAGATAACTAAAAAGGATTAAATAAAACAAATCAAACTTTCACCGTCATAAATTTATGACAGCGACCAGCTACGCACTAGATTATATTGTAATTTTGTTTGTTAACAATTAAAGATACAATATTATAGTATTTATTTTTGAAAAGATTGGCCGCCGAGTTTCTTGCTGGTTCTATTCAATTAGAGCACCTTTCCGAACCAGTTGTAGCTTCATTTGAATTTAACAATTCAAAAGTGCAAAAGTAATAATAAAAATTATTTTGCTATACAAAACTATAAAAATTTGTATAGCAGATCTTAGCAAAATAATTTTATTATTAATTTTGTATTGTGGATCTCCGCGAAGTAACGCCTAATTCTATAAATGATTCAAAAGTGAGTGTAAAGAAATTTAGAAATTAGAAATTAGAAATTATTTATTTTGTTCAAAACAGTCGTGTATATATACAATGTTTACAAAAGCTTATTGATGCCTTAAATACACTTTAAATGTCACCACTAGCAACCAAACTAAGCCTAGTTTGTATTCTTGGTTACTAGTGCCTTCCATTGTCTTATATACTGCTAAATTTTTTGAAACAAAATATAAAGGCCAATTTGAATTTTATAAATGACGAATGGGACGTACATTTTTCGTAACTTTTAACATGATTTCAAATGACGAGTTTATGCAAATTGGAAAGTATAAAATTACAATGACATGTGTAGTTAAAAAATATTAGTGTTTTTTTTTATATACTTACATATAACTAAATACACCTGAAGGATATGTACTCAGATTTTTTTAGCTTGTATATCAATTTAATAATAAACATATTAGTATCGTAATATTATTGTAGAGCTTCGAAATAAGATCACATTTCATAATGTTTTGAATCAAAACGAATAAATGGCCTATGAAGACCTAGAAATGGCAAGAGAATTTTTACCAGTGAAATTTCTTAAAAATATATAGACGTGGGCGTTGCCTTTGAAAATCATTACTGTTATCTAAAATAGCCTATCTTTTTAAATATTGTCTACCAATAATCTATTACAATCTTACCCTTATCATATAATTAAAAACAGATTATATGATATGTTTATCCACAAATAAGCGAATTAAGTTAATTGAAAAATAAAAGAGGGGCAAAATTTTTAATTTTACATTCGTCGAATACATTACTACCAAAATTATGCCAAGTATATTCTATTGAGTGGAACTGTGTCAAGACAAGACATGATGAAGAGATATTTAAATAAAAAATCAAAATCCATTCTTATATTGTGAATGCGAAATTGCTCTTATCTCTTACGTCTTTAACGGCCAAACAAAGGAATATGATTTTTCGTAAATGAACATCGTATCAAACCAAAGTCGCAGGTAACATTAATTTATAATATTTGTATGTATTTATTATGGATATACTAATTATAATTAAATTTCTGGCACATTTTTTGTATTTCTTCCATTGTACAGCCCTGAATTGGCGGGACATTTGTGTGCGCCTCCCCATTTCAAGGTCGGTGCGGGCCGCTAGAGTGAGACGGCAGCACCCCCGGGAAAGTGCAAGCGAAATGCGTGAAAATCAATCTTGCACGGGGTGAAGGGGGAAAAGCGAAAACTAGGTGAACCGTTTTAGATTTGGGCCTATGTGTGCGTTTCATGTTCACGAAAATGAAGGAAATGTGCAGTCGATATTTTCGTGAAAACACACAGGCTTTAAGGGAAAATATAGTGTTTAAAACGAGTTTATAAGCCTGTAAAGCTTTGTACTAGGAAAGTAATGATATGTTTATCCCTCTGCTTGTCTTTTCTCTACTTTTGGAGAGAAGAGTTGGAGCCTAGACCTTCCACGCTGCTCCAATGCAAATTCCTAGATTACACATTACACCAGAATTCTCTATAGATATGCAGGTTTCCTACGACGCTTTGTGGTGGTTGTGTGTATTGCTTGAATGCATTTTGGCATTAGCATTGCATGCATTCGCTTAACCCACGCGGATTATCACAAATTAGTTCTGTAACATGGAATTCCGCAAAGTAACGCCTGCTTTTATAAATCATGCAAATAACAGTTAGATATTATAACAAGTTTTAACAGACCAACTTATTGGTAACGTCCGGCCGGGGTTTGAAACTAAAGGAACTATATTTAATTTTTATTCCTTTTCTTTATAATTTAACCTGTTAGATCACTATAGCAATTTTTTTATAAGTTTCTGACAACTATTCGTGAGATTAAAACTTGTGAATGGAGAGAAAGCATGTACCTAGGCAAATGATCTTTGTTTCAGCTAGTATCTATGAGTTTATATAGTCAATGTGTCTATTGCACATTTTACAATTTATCGTGTTTTAGATAACATTGTCATATCCGTAGAAAATCCCTGGGATAAGCTTCACATAACAATTCGTTTTGTATACAGTACACTGGTCTCAGCCTTTCTACGAGGAGTGGAGTATTTGCCCAGCAGTGGGATAGTAACAAATCGCCACTATAGTTTCACGTTAACAAACTTTGACTGGCGCGTTGGCGCTGTGGGTAGTGACCCTGCCTTCAGCTCCGCGGGTCGCGGGTTCGATTCCCGCTGAGGGCCAACAGTTTCTATAAACAAATTGTTGGTTCTTCGAGCCTGGGTGTGTATTTGTATTTAAATATGTATTTAAATTTATATATGTAGTATATCTACCAGTTGTCCGTCACCCATAACACAAGTATTAAGTTACTTACTTTGAGGACGGACGACCGTGTGTGTAAATGTCCCATATATTTATTTATATTATTATTTAAGTTAACGCGAACTAGTGCCACAAGATAGACGCTCAACTTTCTTACACTTTTAAACAGCTGACGTATAATGTATCGAATTAGCTTTCATTGACTCATTCTATTATTTACTTTATCAAATATTTTTATGCTGATATCGCATGTTTGATTACACTTCATGATTCAATCGGTAATAACAAATAAATTTAAAATTGAGTGAATGTTGTTTTTTATAAACTAGTTAGTACACGCGATTTTTTCTTGCGTAGCCTATGAAAAAGTTCACAGTAATACGCTACTGTAGTACCGAGGCAATGTTTGCCGAGGCGAGGACCGATGGCTTCGATGCCGTTTGGCGGAAAAAGACAGACTTACTGACAAACAGGTTGCGTGGTAGCAGTAACCGTATTCTGAACAATATAGCTAATAAGTATGATAGCCCTCTGGTGTGGAAACTCATTCAGAACACTAGGTCATTTTTAATTATTAACTACTAACATAGTCATTAAGTAATATTACTAACGCAATGGGCTAAGATGTCTGTTTAAATTAAATTTTAAAAAAAATCTCTTATGTTATTCAAATTCAAAATATTATTTATTCATGTCAACCTGTAAACATGTACTTTTCAATCGTCAACTCTTCTCTACTATCAGTATTAAATTTATCTAAATCGATCCATAGTTATTGGGGTGTAAAAGAAATGAATCTTAACTGAAATCTCGACACCGACGTCGAGTGAACTAGACCGAAATACAATTGACCCCTATTGAATCCCCTTAAAGTAGCGGCCTGTTACAATCCAACTGCTGGGAATAGGACTCCTTTCTCCGTTTCTGGAGAAAAGGGTTGGAGCAAAGACCTACCACGCTGCTCCAATGCGGATTGGTAGGTTACACATATCAACAGAATTCTCTAGATATATGCAGATTTCTCCATGTTTTCCTTCACCGGAAAGCGTGTGATTAATTGCAAGTATCAAATAGACACATGAGTTTTAATAGAAAAACTCATTAGTGCCTGCCCAGGTTTGAACTCGTGTTCCCCTAGAAAGAGTCGCACGGTCTTACTATTACAGCTCTATTGAATCCCCTACGATGTAATATATCAAAAACTGACGACTATACAACTTTCTAAACCGATCACACCACTGGTTTTTTTCGAACACTAACTAATGCTGTTAGACGTAATGGCTTTGCAGCATCACCGAGAGGATGGGCGAGCGCAGAAGCATCGTCGGGAATGAAAATGTTTCTTTTGTTTATTTGTTCTCTTGTGTTCATTTTTAGGTTTATAATTGTAAGTAAGAATGATGATGATTGGAAGATTTATTGTGTAATGCTGTTGAGGATCAAAATAAATTAATAAATAACAAAACTGGGAGAGCCTCGCCGCATCCTGGGAGCGTTGCCTTAAGGGTGCCTTCTGTGAGGTCGGACCCCGGCATAAAGCGACGCGCTGTTAACGACTGTATCGGACTTGAACACCTCTGTTTTTTTGTCGAACACTAACTAATACTGTTAACCCTAATGGCGATTAAAGCGTTACCATCGCTGGGAGTAAAAACTGGGAGAACGAGGCTCGCAGCATCCTTGGAGCGTCGCCTTAAGAGTACCTCCTGTGAGGCCGGACCTCCTGTTGTGGTAAGCCCATACTTATCATAATTAAATCGACAAATATTATCGCGATACAGTCGACTGGTGCTGCCATCTAGGCATAATAAAACAACTCCAGCAGAGTGCAAAAATTCAAAAAATAATTTAACTTTTTTATTACTAATTTTGTGTTATTGGTATAAGGAGTAAAAATAAACTTTATTTGTCTTACTTCTGACCAAGACCTATGTATGCTACAGTAGGCCAATCAAGGGAAAATCAAATAATCCGACGAAGATATGGGTACATTTTACATACGCTTCGAAATGAGTTAATATACGCCTTATATAAACTAATTTAAAGGCACTATTAAACTTGCTTCGTATTCTATAGGAGCTAGTAAGTTGGTATATTTGGCATATATTTGAGCCATAATGCATTGCCATAGATTTCAGTTTTGGGGATAAAAGTATCTCAGGCATAAATTTATTTTGTAAACTGCACCTGACCTTGTAATAAATAAAAGCGATAACCTTCATTGCATTTGGCATTAAAAATATAAGTAGAAACTGAAATAATATGTGACATAAAACAATGAAACATTTCATTTATTGTCAGTAATAATTAATATAGGTTCATTTAATTAAATAGCTACATTATATTTCTGTTGATTCTCATTTTGATAAGATTTTCCGGAACCCCTCAAAACTAAATTAGTTTAAGGACTTTATTAATTAACAACTCGTGGACAGACTAGGACGAGCTTTGCCTGTACACCCAAGAATTTGTATTAAAAATATCTCAATATGTTATGGCCATGTGGGGATTAGCATTAAGACAACAAAATTTTATTGAACCGTAAACTAAATACTATATATTACGCAATTAGTCATACCCATATGAGTTCGCTAACTATAACTAAAATTACCACCCCGAAATTTACGTACGAGCAACTTCAAAGAACACACGAATTTAACCCTTTAACACACCCCAATCAATAGTCCCTGCACCCCACTGGGGGTAGATTAGGCCTAAATGCAGAACTACACAGCGCAACTCCCGAAACCCCCTCCAACGGTTTTGTTTTACCTATAATGCACTTAAGTATAGCGGAGGAGTGGGTGGGCTGTGGTGAAACCACCTCGCCCCCCTCCACCACAACACCTTGATTTCTGATGGAAACTAAACCGCTTCGATATTCCCTTGAATATGTTGTTAATATTTCCATCGCTCCACTTAACAGATAATTTATTAGAGATATCGATAAATCTCATAGAATGCCGTGTAATATCTGGTTAAGTAGAATAGACCACCCTCATTTCTTACCGAGGCGTCGTAAAAGGTGACTAAGGTAAGTTGACCAACCTTGTGGTATCCGGTTGAGTAGAATAGACCACCCTCATTTCTTACCGAGGCGTCGTAAAAGGCTACTAAGGTAAGTTGACCAAATGTGTGGTATCCAGCTGAGTAGAATAGACCATCCTCATTTCTTACCGAGGTGTCGTAAAAGGTGACTAAGGTAAGTTGACCAACCTTGTGGTATCCGGTTGAGTAGAATAGACCACCCTCATTTCTTACCGAGGCGTCGTAAAAGGCTACTAAGGTAAGTTGACCAAATGTGTGGTATCCAGCTGAGTAGAATAGACCATCCTCATTTCTTACCGAGGCGTCGTAAAAGGTGACTAAGGTAAGTTGACCAACCATGTGGTATCCGGTTGACTAGAATAGACCACCCTCATTTCTTACCGAGGCGTCGTAAAAGGCTACTAAGGTAAGTTGACCAAATGTGTGGTATCCGGCTGAGTAGAATAGACCACCCTCATTTCTTACCGAGGCGTCGTAAAAGGCGACTAAGGTAAGTTGACCAACCGTGTGGTATCCGGTTGAGTAGAATAGACCAGCCTCTTTCTTGCCGAGGTGTCGTTCAATACGAATAATATAAGTTGACACAATAACGCAAAAAAATTTACTTGATTTGTAAACTGTTACCAAGTTGTAAGAATATTTGATTTTCCCGCCCTCTAAAGCCTTAGAGCTTTCTTCAAACACGTTAATAATTGGTATTTAAAATTCATCAAGCCTTAACGAGATAAAAGGTCATGAAGATACCACCAATCTCTGGAGTCTCGAGTCTAGAGAGTATTACTAATTAGGTTTTAGTTTATTTGTGAGATCTTGATCTTAGTTAACTATATTATTTGATACTAGACTAGATGGATGCAACTTAGTGTTAATTTTTCTATATCGTCATCTTCCTTCCCTTATCCCACTCCAAGGGGGTCGGCACAACACATTATAAACATGCTGGCACATGATTCGGCTACGTATTTTACGACTGGTTGCCTGCCTGACGTCAACTTACCTTAGTCGTATTTAATGACACCTCGGTAAGAAAGAGGGTGGTCTATTCTATTTAACCAGATACCTCACGGAGAGTCAACTTACCTTAGGTGTATTTAACGACACCTCGGTAAGAAAGAGGGTGGTCTATTCTACTCAACCAGATACCACACGGAGGGTCGACTTACCTTAGTCGCCTTTTACAACGCTTCGGTAAGAAATAAGGGTGGTCTATTCTACTCAGCCGGATACCACACGGAGGGTCGACTTACCTTAGTCGCCTTTTACGACGCCTCGGTAAGAAATGAGGGTGGTATATTCCACTCAGCCGGATTTCACACAGCATATGTTATTTTTTCTATACAACGTTTTATTAAGAAAAATACGAGTAGTTTGGTACATTAGATTCCTCTCAATTATATACTGCATAAGCAACAATTGTCCCAAATTCCATACTCCTCCGTCCGCGTATGTTTCGTAAAAGGTGATAAAAAGTTTTTCTTAGCGTATTAATATATAAATAATAAAAAAGTATGTGGATTAGTAAAAAAGTCTTTGTTTAACGTATTTATATTTATTGTAAAACGAAATCCCCAAAAACTGTCTGTCTGTATGTGGTCGATTTACTCAAAATCTACTAAACTGATTTTTGTACGGTTGATACTAAAAGGTAGTGAAACTCTTCCGGAATGTTTAGGTGAATAGTACGTTACGGTATATATTAATTGTTTTGAACAGACCGCGCATTTAAAAAAAAACTCGCTCGCTGCGTAAACTAATAGAGATACACTAAAGGGAAGTATTACAGAATTGTAGATCTACAAAAATACTACAAAAAGAGTCCGCGACAGCATGTCTCTATCTCATGGTTAACTCACAAGAATATTTTTATGTTTGAAATTTCAATTAAATACACTGATTTACACTCGTCAGGTAAAATACGTAGCCAAATCATGTGACAACATCTTTGTAACATGTTGTGCCGACCCCACTTAGAGTGGGATACGAACAGACGGATGATGTTACTGATTAACACGCGGGCGAAGCCGCAGTTACTGCTAGTATATAAACAAAAAAAGTATACGGATTAGTAAAAAGTTTTTGATGACGTAAAAGAAAAGTAAAGCAGCATCCTGTTACAATCCCACTGCTGGGAATAGGCTTCCTCTCTCCGTTTCTGGAGAGAAGGGTTACACATATCTCCGGAATTCTCTAGAGATATGCAGGTTTCCTCACGATGTTTTCCTTCACCGAAAAGCGTGTGATAAATTGCAATTATCAAGTAGACACATGAGTTTTAATAGAAAAACTCATTGTTGCCTGCCCGGGTTTAAAATCGTGTTCCCCTCGTAAGAGTCGCACGGTCTCACCGCTGGGCTATCACGGCTTCGATGACGTATTAATATAAAAAAGTGTATAGATTATTACGCACAATTGTAACGTTATTTATATATAACGTTTTATTTTGGGTAAGCTAGTAAAAAATGCATGTACTCCTTATCTTGTGTTATCTGTGATAAGGGATATCTATGATAAATGGGCGGCTCGGAGCGCCACGACAACCCAGGAAATATACAACGAGATAATGCACGTGCGTGTTTCGTTCATTTCTACCGATGTCTGTCTTATTTCGGACTATAGATACAGGAATCTATGTGGAATTGATCTCCATTTCCCTACCATTGATTTCAATATCTTCTTGCAACTTTAAAAGTAAAAAGTAAAGTAGCGGCCTGTTACAATCCCACGGGTGGGAATAGGTCTCCTCTCTCCGTTTCTGGAGACAAGGGTTGGAGCTAAGACCTACCACGCTGCTCCAATGCGGATTGGTAAGTTACACATATCTCCAGAATTCTCTAGAGATATGCAGGTTTCCTCACGATTTTTTCCTTCACCGAAAAGTGTGTGATAAATTGCAATTATCAATTAGACACATGAGTTTTAATAGAACTCATTGGTACCTGCCCGGGTTTGAACTCATGTTCCCCTCGAAGAGTCGCACGGTCTCACCGCTGGGCTATCGCAGCTCCCACGATATTTCTTATTAAAAAAAACTAAGGTAAGTTGACGTCAGGCAGGCCGCCGGTCGTATAATACATAGCCAAATCATATGACAACGTGTTTGTAACATGTTGTGCCGACCCCACGTAGAGTGGGATAAAGGCAGGAGAATGATGATGATGACCACCCACAGTGATCTTAATTTTTTGAAGATAAATTTGCCACGCTATCTTCGCAATGTTAAGGTCTTAGTAGAGTTATTCGACATATGCATATCTACAAGTGAACAAAAACAATATTTTTTAATTAAATTCCACTGTTGAGAATATGAGAACGATTTGTCACACGTAATTCTATACGTTCTTGGAATATTCGGTTCAATTCTACATGCACAATTTCGAGAAATAAGTCAATGGGTAAATCAGATTCGTTCGGAAGCTAGCATCCTTCCCATGAGGTTACTTTGTGCTATTTACTTATTTTATCTATCACCCTCAGCATAATTGGATATTATAACATTCTATAATAAAGTTCCTCAATCAATTTTATATCTGCCATCACAAAAGTTTAAAAACACTGTTAAAATGAGGCTGATACAGAAAGCCTACTATACTATTGAGTATTATATAGATGATAAGAATGCGTGGATATGCTATATCCACGCAATCCTCTTCCCTGTACAAGATAGTAATGACTAAGTGTAACTGGTTATAAGAATTTTATTTGAAAACAGCAACCACCGCTCTTCTAGGTAGAAACAGCTTTCCGAACCAGCAGTAGAGTGGATGATTCAAAATCACTTGTGTACAAGTTTACTTGAATAAAGAATAATTCGAATTTGAAAGAATATTTTGAATTCTAATAAACTGCGCCTAACAAATTAAGCAGTGTGGAAAAAATTAATTGTATATTTAATTAAGAATAACATCTAATACATGTGAATATTTTTTTATTCAACTCTCAAACGAAACCCGTAAGAATTTTTCATTATTTAAATTTTTTTATCTGCATATAACAATATTATTCCGGTAGTTAGCATACGAAATTTATTTTTTTAATAATATCTCGTAATATAAATTAATTATAAAGTTAATTAAAGTAATTAATTATTGCATTATCTTTGCTAATTTTGATCTTTTGTATAACAGGTAATGCAAAACAAAGCCTTTTTTTGATGGATGTAAAAAAATTATTCATACTGATCTCACATAGACTCTAGATATAGCATTTGTAACAAAAAATTAACTATAAAATTTACGAGTAAATAACAATAAGTAATAAGTTTTTTGTTAGGTATTGCCTTATATAATAACATAAATTTAAACTGTAATCGACATAAAAATCGAAGGAACGTTTTCGAGGTACTAAAGAAAGCGTTAAATTTGTAAATTTAGTATTTTCTAAATTCAGCATTGAGAGGGTCTATTTAATTAATGTTATCTATAAGATTAAAACAAATTGGAAGCGGAGAGTGATATTTGGAAAAATAAGAAAATAATTTGAAAAAACTATCTAGGCAGACTGAAAAAATCGAAGGTACGCCATTGCACTTTTCTTTTAGTCTATTTTTTTTTAAAGGGCTTGTTTAATTCTTAACATGTCACCCTTATCGTGACCCTTTACAAGATTCTACAGTCTACGTTTTAGTCCAATATCAACTAATTTATAAAGCGTTCTTGCTTGTCGTGATAAAGGAAACCATTGCATTTCATTACCATTAATTGTTAAGAAAATAATCAAAGCCGTCGTAAATGTGTAAGGCAGCATAAGTCAGTAACATAAACATTGTAAGCGATGCTTTTATTTCGGAAAAATGCAGTTCATTGAACTTAGTAAAGATTTTCATAGGTTTCATATACCTCAAAAATAGTTAACGAATAGCCAACACGAAATACACAATAGACGCCGAAGCCATAAAAATGCAATCCATCAATGCTTTGTTAAGCCAAAGTAGAAGTTAATAATGAATAAACCATCACAAACCCTAATAATAAAATAAATAAATAAATATATGGGACATTGGAAAAAAAATATATATGGACGACCGTGTGTGTAAATGTCCCATATATTCATTTATTTATTTACACACAGAGTCCCGCCCCAAAGCAAGTCACTTTATACTTGTGTTATGGGTGAGAGAATACGGGTAAATATATACATATATAGTTTTAAATACATACTTAAATACATATATACACCCAGACTCGAAGAACCAACAAATTCTAAATAGAAAATGTTAGTTCTCGGCGGAAATCGAACCTGCGACCCGTGGAGCCAACTGCGCCAAGGGCCACTCAGATATAATAATATTGTAGCATAACCTTTACTACCTTTCTACTATGGAGTGAGAAAGTAGAGTTACTACTGTCTCTATAATTATGATTTTTGAACATATTTTTACTAGACATGGTGCTATGATATATTATAAAATTATAATTAATAATTAAATATGAAAGGAAATGGCAATTAATAACCTGTTACGACTAAAGAGTTATTGTATTAGAGTAGGCGAGTAGAGCTGTGATAGCCTACCGGTGAGACCTTGCGACTCTTTCAAGGGGAACACGAGTTCAAACCCGGGCAGGCACCAATGAGTTTTTCTATTAAAACTCATGTGTCGAATTGGTAATTGCAATTTATCACACGCTTCTCGGTGAAGGAAAACATCGTGAGGAAACCTGCATATCTCTAGAGAATTCTGGAGATATGTGTAACTTACCAATCCACATTGGAGCAGCGTGGTAGGTCTTAGCTTCAACCCTTTTCTCCAGAAACGGAGAGAGGAGGCCTATTCCCAGCAGTGGGATTGTAACAGGCCGCTACTTTACTTTCACTTAGGCGAGTCAAAGGCAGGTCTGTAAGTGACAATGTTGCAATAATGAGAGGAAAGATGAACCTCATGTACTTATCTTTGTTTAATCACAAAAACAAGAGAGACAGATAATAAGCTTCATTTGCTTTATGTTTATTTTCCATGGACACACAACACTTTTCCCCTAGTTTCCTCCTCCTACTCTAGTATAATAATTCTATATTTATTCAAATTCAAATTCAAAATATTCTTTATTTGAGTAAACTTGTAAACAAGTGCTTTGAATCGTTAAAATCTACCGCTGGTTCGGAAAGCTGTTCCTACCGAGAAGAGCCAGGAAGAAACTCGGCGGTTGCTCTTTAAAAAAATATAAATCTTATAACTAGTTATATTTCTTCATTACTGTCTTGTTCAAGATAGAAGCGCAGCTATATGTGGATATAGCTGCGCTATATGATAAGAATGTGTGGACATTCTTATCATCTAAGTAATCCTCAACAGTATAGTAGGCTTTCTGTATCAGCTTCTTTTTAACAGTGTTTTTAAACTGCTGTAATGGCAAGGCCAAAATTGATTGCGGAATTTTATTACGAATCTTAAGACTGATACCTTTGAATAAGTTTCCAGAGCCAAAAGACAGTATTACTATCATCAGTTACCAGTAAAAGTGATTAAATTAGTCGCCAAATTAAAAACAAACTTGTCTCGTGTTTGAGAAATAAAGAAAATGTGATAAGTTATAAAAATCATAATAATTAAAATAAAACTTTTAAATAGGTTGTCTAACCCATAAATAGACTTTGAAGGGCATATCGTGCATCCACGAACAATACCAAAACTGTCCTATTTTAGACATCTCATTCATGCTTTCTTTAATATTGAATTGAAAAATGTAATATTTTGAATACATGTAAAAATTGCTTTAAAATATGGGCAAGCTGTAACGAACAGTCGACTCTAGCAAATTCGTTAAAGGCGCTTACTAAAAAGCAATCTCCGCAGGGTCGTCACAAATTGCAATGTCGATAACGTCTATGCCAAAAATCAAGGATATATAAAATGACGCGCTCGCATAGGGTAACCAAAAAACATTCTGTTCGAACATTTATTATTATATGGTTTATAGAAGCAGGCGTTACTTTGCGGAATTCCATATTACAAGCAATATAACAGAACTAACTACTTTGCTATAATCCGCACGGGTTAAGTGAATGCATGCAAAGCCAATGTGTATGAAGCAGGCAAAATCTACGTACCTTATACATGCAGGACAAGCCACCACATGCACCCCAAGGCGCAATTCACCAGCAACAACGCACACAAAAGCAGCACACACACCCACCACCACAATCTCGACGATCGTTTCGCCCCGAAACCGAAGCATCATCAGGAGGATAGGCTCCACGACAAAAATCGTACTGCGCCGCGCTACCCATACAAGCAGTCTTAAATAGTTCAACTCCCACCAATACCCTCCCCTCCGACCACATTTAGCAAAACGGAATAAGATACATTTACTTACTCGTTAATTAAGTGACCATTTTTATTTTTTATTATCTCAAGTTGCTCTAACGTATTGCACGGAACGTATTGTCTATTGTGTATTGTGTGTACGTATTGTGTATTGTGTTGTTATCTAACGTATTGTAACGTAACCATATCGTGTGATAACATGTTTTTAACATACATATGGTTACGTTTTTAACGACCGGCTGCCTGCCTGACGTCAACTTACCTTAGTCGTATTCTACGACCCCTCGGTGAGAAAGAGGGTGGTCTATTCTACTCATCCTGATATCAGACGGAGGGTTAACTTACCTTAGTCGCCTTTTACGACACCTCGGAAAGAAATGGTGGTGGTCTATCATATTCAGCCGGACAACACAAGAGGGGATGATAATATACAACCAAAGGAATGTTATGTACCAATATTATGTATGTATTAAACGGCGCTATTAATCATTGTTACGAAAAAAAACTAGGCAGTCCAGGGAATCACTAAGACATGGTGTCCATATCAGAGTGCGTTGTGTCAGCTGGTCGGTGGGCGCGGTGGAGGGGGGCGGCCTCGCGACACACATAGCGGCCCGGTCGATAGAGTGGCGCCGATGCGTTCCGCATAGAGCCTGGAAACGCAGTGGGGGGTGAAAATTACAGGGACGCATAGTGACAAAGAAACAATTTTCCAAGAATACTAAAAAGCCCCCTAGCGGTCCCAAATCCAAAGAAAAAACACGTTAATTGACAAACCAATTTAGAATTAATTGCTTTCTGATTTTCAGGACCAGAAGTGCTATCTCACGGAACTAAGTACGAAGAGTACCAAATTGTTTATGATCTTCTTTTATTATATAGTTTTAGAAGACATATTAGATAACTTAAACTTAGTGTAAGAAATATGCTTATACGTAAAGCATATTACAAAATTGAAGATTATTTAGATGATAAAAAAAGCCTAGATTTGAAAATCCTTTCAGTTTCATACAAGACTGCGGTTCAATAATGTGTTATTGAAAATATTTAAAAGATTGACCGCCGAGTTTCCTGCTGATTCTTGTCGGTGAGAGCAACATTCCGAACCAGTTGTAGCTTCATTAATCATATTTATGGTTGACCATTCAAAAGTACCTGAAATGGTTTATTTGAATGAAGATTATTTTGATTTGATTTGATTTAACTGTTTAAGTCATTGCTGTCCTATGTAGCAATGACTTAAACAGTTAAATCCTGTTAGTTGTTTATAAAAATTCCTTAAATCACAACAAGACACTGACATCAATATATAAAATAGACGGAACGTGTGTATGTTCCTTATAGATTCCGAAAAAGCTAGGCCGACTTTAATGAACCGATTTCCAGACAATCTTTAGATTGACCCAGCGGATAATTCAGCAAAGTTCGGTGGCGATCGGGACATTTGTTTGAAATGTAAATGACAGTTTCGTTTCGACTGGAAATCGAAACCAGACTGAGCTCTAGCAACGTGTGTTCGGACCGCTAGTTACAAATAAAATTCGTTACTGGTTGTATAAACAAAACAAACTTTGCTCATCAACGGTTTAAGAGTTGTGGATATTTAAGAAATAAATAAATAAATTAATTAAAAGGTATTAAATAAATAAAATAAAATTAAAAGGCCCTTCTATTTCTCATCAAAATTACCAGTTATAAACAAAATTTATTGTCAAATGTCCAAAAGACTTCCAAATTTTTGTATTCGTCAATGTTATAGATACATTTTTTCCAAGTAAAAGGTATAAGATGAAATAATTTTAATTGATCTTTCTTGTTTTAATGTTATTACAGACTAGCTGTGGCAGTGGCTTCGCCCGCACAATTTCATAAAATTTTCCCGAATTCACATTTTGAACATAAAAGTAATTAGTGTGTGTTACCAATTCTTATTGGTAACACACACTAATTACTTTTCTATCTCTTGATAGAGACATGCTGTCGCGGACTTTTTTGTAGTCTTTTTCGCGGATCTACAGTTCGTCAGTACATTACTTTAGTGTATCTCTGTTGGTTTATGCGAAGCACGCGAATAAAGCTCCTAAAAGGGGATTTTTTTTAAAGTAGTAAAGTAACAGCCTGTTACAATCCCTCTGCTGGGAATAGGCCTCCTCTCTCCGTTTCTCGAGAGAAGGGTTGAAGCTAAGACCTATCACGCTGCTCCAATGCGGATTGGTAGGTTATACATATCTCCACAATTCTCTAGAGATATGCAGGTTTCCTCACGATGTTTTCCTTCACCGAAAAGCGTGTGATAAATTGCAATTATCAATTAGACACATGAGTTTTAATAGAAAAACTCATCGGTGCCTGCTCGGATTTGAACTCGTGTTCCTCTCGAAAGAGTTGCACGGTCTCACCGCTGGGCTACACAGCTCTCTCAGTCTAGGATTTTTTTTTTACAACTGCGCTATTTCTTCAACACAATTTACATAAAACCGTAATGTACTATTAACTTAAACTTCATCTCCTCTTAAATAAAAGTTGTCGGAAGAATTGCACTATCATTTAATAAAAAACAGTACAAAAATCCGTTAAGTATATTTTGAGAAAATCGATCACCGCTTTTGCGGACCTTGTTTCATAATAAGAATATTGAAGTGGCTGTTTATTTTATTTTATTTATATAAGACACACCAACGAAATGAACACAGTTGCAATTATATAACTATATACTCAGTGTATAAATTTTCGTTCTGGGTGAACACTTCACTTAAAGGCATGTACAACATTCAATATTTGTCATTATAATAATTTTAGTTATCTAATTTATGATTACAGTACAAAAACATTCATAGTGTGGAATGTATAGTATTCCTTAAATGTTGTTTGTATAATATTCCTTAAATAGCTGTTGCAAAAACTATGATTAAATTTATCAGTAGTAGGACAAATTTCCAGACGCTTAGTTTCAACTACGTAACGCATGTTCAACCCACCCCCAACCCCAAACCTCCCACCCGTCTAGCTCCAGATATAGCCTAGATGTTACGCCCGGGTTTCGAATAATTATATAACGTTTATGGGATAATTCACTTAGGTAACGTTTCTACAGTTACCACGGTTACGTAAAGTAGAACAACGCGTTATCATAAAATTTGAATTTTTCAAAATATTCTTTATTCAACTGTAAGCCTTTACGTCACTGTACTGTTTTCAGTAGTTTGTATCGTCAAATGTTTTTCAAGAACTTACCGCTGATTTTGAAGTTTGCTCCTACCGAGAGGAAACAGGAAGAAATTCGGATAGTGAAAAAATTTTCGTATTACAAAAAAGAGCCATACGTGGCATCTACAATTTATGTCCGCGTGATTCCCTGCGAGAGAAGTTTAAGGAAATAGGTATTCTTACATTTGCTTCACAGTATATTTTAAACAATGTAATTTTTGTACATAAAAATATAAATAATTATAAAACGATAGGTGATGTACATAATAGACAAAGTAGGAACCGACATTGTGAGGAAACCTGCATATCTCTAAAGAATCCTGGAGATCTGTGTAACGTACCAATGCGCATTGGAGCAGCGTGGTAGGTCTTAGCTCCAACCCTTCTCTCCTGAAACGAAGAGAGGAGGCCTATTCCCAGCAGTGGGTTTGTAACAGGCCGCTACTTTACTATATATTCTAAAGGTTATTTATCGTTACGTTACGTACACGTTTTTTTTTTGCTTATGCGATATAGATGATATTTTGGTACTATTCGAGCTTATATACCGGGTAATGTATAGGGTGGAAAGGCATTAAGTCGATGCGAATTCGAACTCATAAATTGAACGTTGCCAAATACCCAAGCTTAAATAGCACAAGCTTGCAAATTTGTTACTATGAAAGAAATATCTTTCTAAGGCGAGGTTTATCCCCCCAACCTTTCTGACCGATACGGCCTCGACAATTTCGAGCTTCAGCCGTCGTCATCCACTAAGGCAGGTGAATGAGCAATTAGATGGTATCATTACTCTTTAGATATCGCGATTTGTAGAGAAACACCTTTGTACGATAATCCGGCAGTTTCACCTGCCGTGGTTGCGAATTGATTATGTCGAACTTTTTTCATTCTAATATTGTAAATGCGAAACTCGGCCTGTTATCCACCAATATTGCTATAGTAAATAAGTAATGGCCTGTTCATATACGACATAGGCATAGGCCTTTTCTCTGCAAAAACAGAGGGAGAAATTATTTTTAGGAAATTTCTAGGGTACTTAAAAAAAATTGTCCAAAAAAAAAACAAAAATGTTAGGGGTCGACAATCCTTATCACTCAGGGGTATGAAAAATAGATAATAGGCTATTTTCAGCGCTACTGAATATGTATATAAAATGTCGTAAGACAATATAGAGGTATATAATAAGAGGAGGTTGGTGAATGTATTGAAACTATCTCTTATTCTATACAATAGTTATTTCCTTCTTAAATTTAAGACGCTTTCTTCTATTCTATTTTTATTGGATGCATGGCATAAAATTTCACAAATAATTATTTAATGACTACATATAGAATTGATGTTACTAAAAACCTAAATATTATTACAGCAAAAAAAAATTAAAATAGATATTTAACTTTATTGTTATTAAAAAAACCAATCATAAAAATCAAAGTTTAAAATCATTCAGTTTTTATTTTAAAATACTTTATTTTTTTAAGTTTGGCTTAAACTTTAAAGCTTTCTTTTTTCAAACTATACGAAACAAAAAAACTCAACGTTTGAATCAAAAAGGAAATATTAATGTTAGTCTTCTGTATTAAAAACATAACGATTGCTTGGCTCTTACTGAATTTAATTATAACATCGCAATGTAATTGGTTCTAACGTGAATGTATTTATCGATTGTACATAGGATCGCATGCGCTGTGGGTGGGAATCTATAAAATCTAGGCCGGATGAATCCCTGGCTGCCTTGGCATAGAACCTTTGACGTGGGCAGCAATTTACAATTACTTTATATAAGAATATAATTGTATATTTTTACTACTTATACTGTTTTTTTCTTCATTATTATATTTATATTATGAACTCGCCGTTTTTGTCTAGTTTAGTCAAATTCAAATTAATATTTTTTGTTTGGTACAAAACGATGTTACAAAAATATAATCAGAACGGCACATTCTGCCTATTATAAGCATGCAAATCGTATTAAATACATTATTACATATTATATTATCTTCGATTCGATTTTATATATTTATTTATAGCTACTTAATTATTAAAATTATTGAAATTAACATATTATTGCTATTATAATCATTATTTTATTTAATATTATATTCATATAGACGTTGTATAAGATTATTTTTGAGGTTTATAATTTAAATACTCTTCAATATTATAAAATAATAAAAAGTAATAAATTTTGTATATTCACATATCTCTGCTATACTTTTGGATGAATTATTCAGGATTTTTAAACAGACACTTTTATTTTAAAAGCATTTCTGTGGTTTGGGCACTTAAATATGTGTTTAAGGCTTTCACGTGCGCGTGTCTTAGAAAAAGTATCAATTCATAAATATAAAGGGAGGGTATATTGTGCTTTCTAAAGTGCCACTTGAAACTCTCTTATCTGTATTCGAAAAATTACTCTAAAACATCTTTTTTGAGCGATCAGAAAGCTGTTAAACAATATCCCCAAAAAATTATACCGTAACGGAGAATTGAAACGTAGATTCGTATTATCTCTATATTCTATAAAGGTCAATTTTTTTTCTTTCAGTACATTACGTGTACGAGGCAATGTGCTTATACATATAATTAAAAGAAATATAAAATTTATGTATATTATAAAATGTATGCATATTAATACCTTGAATGAACTTAAACAAAATATTCATCGTTCAGATTTGTACTTAGAATTTTGAAAACGCCTTATTTTTTCATTTTTTTTGCATCAGCCTGAGGGATATATTCTATAATATTCACATGACCTAATATATTATGAATACTTTTAATTACTGGCAAATCGCTATTTTAATATTAGATATTTCCGTAATTTTTTTTTGGTTCTTCTGAGTTACCACGCTACCAAACCAGTGGTAGCTTCGTTACAATTTGACGATTTGACATTGAATGTAAAAATGTATTTTAATTCAGAATATTTTAATATTTTGGAATGAATGATAATTCGTTTCAAATAAGTTTTGATAGTCAGTATAGTTGTTTTCGAGTCGTGATAAAACTGGAGGAAATTTCTACCAAATTCCATACATGCGAGAGAATGAATGGCTTTATTATCTACGCGACGATAATAAGTGCAACCGTCATTTGTTTTCGTACACTTAATAAGAGATAAGATATTTTTAAATGCCTAAATGTCAGACACGTGTAAGTTTTTTTATTATAAGTAGGTACATTAAATCTATACAAAAGGCGTCTCGTATTAATGTACTATATTAAATACAATTAATATAAATTCGCAATAATTTATTGGGTATAACGGATTGACGTCATTTTTATTAGAGATTAATAGTTGAATGATGAAATGTTAAAGTGCTGAATGAGTTAAGACTGGCACTAGCTAACGCATAGCAGAACTAAGGTTTTCCTTTTGGTAATCATATTCTTTAACATAAACTTATTTATTAGTATAGATACAATGTTCTTCAAAACTGAAACTTGGACAGAAATACTTTGCTATTATCCGCGTGTGTTAAGCAAATGTATGTTTGCTTTTAATGCTAAGTAAGTATGAGGCAGATAGAGATTTTGGTGGTGGTTGTGTGTATTGCTTGTGTGCATTGTTGCTGGTGGAGGTGTTTTGGGATACATGTGGTGACTTGTCCTGCACGTGTAAGGTACGTGAATTTTTCCTGCTTCATATACTTAGCATTACATACATTCGCTTAACCCGCGCGGATTATAGCAAAATAGTTGTGTTATAATTTCTGTAATATTGAATTTCGCAAAGTACCGCCTGTTTCTATAAATCATTCTTCAAAGCTAATTTTTGTAAATTTATAAATATAATACAGTAAAGTTGGTTAGCATCTTTTTGTTCGTTAAATACTTTTCAAGCACGATATATTCTGAGGCTATTTTCTCCACCATCTCCATATGCAAGTAAGTGACAATAAAGAGCAATATAAAATTTTGCGACAAGGTAATTGTAAAATGCTTACCGTATATCATTATAAATTATTTGAAAACTTTAGTTCTATGATGAATTATAAATAAAATTCGGCGAAACGATAGCAATAATTTCCTCGTTTCCTGTGTATCACTGCAAATTGCATAGTAAATCAAATATAATTTACAAAGTGGGATTTTAAACATATTTTTTCTGATGTCATTAGAAAATGCCGGTTTATAATACATATAAACAAAAGTCAACGATAAAGTTATCAGTAATTTATAGTGTATAATATTAAGGAAACTTTTGTAGGCAAACATTTTGATATCTATAATTCGTTTCAAATGTATTGCAAATGCGCACTTAGCATTAAGTATGCTCTCAAAACAGAGACACGGAGGTAGGTAAGCACTTAAAAAGTATACATACTAAAGCAGTTTTAAAACGCTGTTATAGGGAGGCTGATACGAAAAGCCTACTGTACTATTAAGGATATATAGATGATAAAAATGCGTGAATTTAGCTACTCTTCTACCCTCTATAAGATAGTAATAACCAAATGTAACTAGTTATAAGAACCTTATTTGAAAAGAGCAACCACCGAGTTTCTGGCTGGCTCTTCTCGGTAGGAACAGCTTTCCGAACCAGCATTTTGACGATTCAAAAGCACTTGTTTACATGTTTACTTGAATAAAGAATATTTTTAATTTGAATATATAATAACTAAGTCAAGACGATGAAATAAGTCGGTTCACGACCGCGGCGGAACATAATATAAAGGCAAGTCGACTTTATCGCCATGTGACTGTATATAAATGACTGTATACACATATACAAGTTACATACTGTAGTATTGGAATTGACCAGTAACTCCTGTCATTGTCCAATCCTGCCAATATCCCCCTGCAGGCGAAGTCTGAGTTAAAGGGTTAGCCTATAGTGACCACCGTGAATGCAACTCTGCCGAAACCTTTAACCTCTTAACGGTAACTCGATTTTATCGCGACATGATCCGTTTGTTTAAATAATAAAAACTCTTATTTCATATTTGGCAATTTTATAACCACTCGACGATCGTGTGTTAAGATTAAAACGATGCACGTGTAAGTAAATAGTAGATAAATTGCAATCGTATCAATGCTATTGGTACGAGGAAGGATACGCGAAATTTTTTATCAGAGGCTGATGTCAATGACCCTGTTATCATTTTCGCAAGATTTCTTACGTGAATACCGAATGGAGATATTAATAATATAATAATGATTATTTTATCTACATTGAACCTTGAGATTAAATATACGGATTATAAACCTGTAGAGAAATAAAAAGCCATTTATGACGTCGAATATAACACGCACAAACAAACACGAGAAAATATGCATATATGCACAAGGCTAGGTCGATTATCAGTTAATATTGAATGGATTTGTCATAGTACAGAAGACTAATCTGATAGCCCAGCGGTGAGACCGTGCGACTCTTTCGAGGGGAACACGAGTTCAAACCCGAGCAGGCACCAATGAGTTTTTCTATTAAAACTCATGTGTCTAATTGATAATTGCAATTTATCACACGCTTTTTGGTGAAGGAAAACATAGTGAGGAAACCTGCATATCTCTAGAGAATTCTGTAGATATGTGTAACCAACCAATCCGCATTGGAGCAGCGTGGTAGGTCTTAGCTCCAAAAATGGAGAGAGGAGGCCTATTCCCAGCAGTGGGATTGTAACAGGAGACTACTAAAAGAAGACTAATCGAGTTATAATGGGAAATGACTTTAATATTGTTGTTTGGAATTTTGTCATTCACGGTGACGAACAGGCAAGGCACAAAAAAAAATTCTATAGCATAATATATAAGTAATAGTAGCAGATTATTTAAACACTAATAAATAACTCAAAGTAAAAGTGGTTCTACCTACAACATTGTACATTCTTTGCGAGGCTTTGCGATTTTGTCGAGAAGTCTATCTCCTGCTGATGCTTCGGTTGCCGGGCGAAACGATTGTTGAGTTTGTGATAGTGAACGTGTGTAGTGCTTGTGTATTGTGGTGGAACTGGTGGAGGTTTGTGCATGTGTTTTTACGAATCCTGCATGTATCGGGTATGAAAATACGGATAGTCCACTATACATTTAACACTATATATATTTTCTATTTACTCTACCGGATTATAGCAAAATAATTTTGGTATTACTTTTGTATAATGCATCTCCGGAAAGTAACGGAAAGTAATTCTATAAATTATTTTACATTTTTTTTTAAATACAGAATTATAAAAAATGGCTATGTAATAATAAAATCGACATACGCATGCGGCTACTAATTTAGCCCTACATAAATACGTAAGTCATCGGTCGTTTGTGAGTTTAGGTATAAGATTTAATAACAAAATTCCACAATCAATTTTAAATTTGCCATCATAGCAGTCTAAAAAACTATAATGAAGCTGATAAGAGAAAGCCTACTATACTATTGTGAGTTACGCTAGTGATAAGATGGTTATAGCTACTCTAATTTATAGAATAAGGCGTTACTTTGGAGGAGATCCATCATACAAAAGTAATAACGACAAGCTTGTTGCACGTGTTCAGAGGTAAAATAAAATAAACGGTGGGGTTGAACCGATTACTATATAACATTGCTTGTTCGGATAATGCTTCGCTTTGCGATTTTGTCGTGGAGTCTATCTCCTGATGATGTTTTGGTTGCGGGGCGAAACGATTGTTGAGTTTGTGATAGTGAACGTGTATAGTGCTTGTGTATTGTGGTGGCAATCGTGGAGGTTTGTGCATGTGTTTTTACGAATTCTGCATGTAACGGGTATGAAAAACGGATAGTCCACTATACGTTACACACGTTACACTATACGTTAAAGCAAAATAATTTTATTATTACTTTTGTATTATAGCTACTCTAGTCCTTGTAGAAGATAGGAATGGCAAAAATGAAAATAGTTATAGGAATTATTTTTTGGAAAAGAACAGAAGTTTCTTGCTGTCTCTTCTCGGTAGGTACAGTTCTTCGAACCAGCAGTAGAGTTGACCATTTATAAGCACTTCGCTCATACGCTGCAAGAGCAGTATAAAAAAACACGTATTTAGGATGTTTTTGTGAAAAATAGGTGTAAATGTTAAAATACACATTCCTTTCAGCAGCAATACCGGCAGCAATATTAGATCTTTAAGCAAACCAAAGCATTTTTTATGCATTATGTAACCCATCTATCTATATGGGTTTCATATGTTTGTGCATGTGTTTTTACGAATGCTGCATATATAGGGTATGAAAAAACGGATAGTCGACTACTATACATCTAGCATTATATATATTTTCTATTTACTTTATCGCGGATTACAGCAAAATAGTTTTATTATTACTTTTATACCCTAAATCTTATATAAAATTAAATTGCACCAAATTGATAAGCGCTGCTCCAGACGATTAGCCTATTACCCTCACACGGTAATTGACAGACAGACTGACTTTTATTATAATATTAGTATGGATTATATACTTTTATACAGACATGATCTAACACCTTCTTATCAGAATTATCAACAAGAATTAGAATTTACGCTTAAAACAACGCTAATCTTGATATATCTAGGATAACAATTCGCATTTCCTTATTTCGCTTGTCAATATTATCTAACATTTTATTAATAGGTTAAACGTGTTAAATGATAAATTATTAAAAGGAATAACATTCAAAGTTTGACTTTTACTTTCGCTAGAACTGCTATCAATAATGGCTCATTAGCATTCCACCGCTGGCCACTCTCATATCGTAGCTTTCTTTGGATTACAGGGAGGTATAAACTATTTGGCTTTTTCAGGGAAGTATAAAATAGCTGTGATAGCCCAGCGATGAGAACGTGCGACTCTTTCGAGGAGAACACGAGTTCTAACCCGGGCAGGCACCAATGAGTTTTTCTATTAAAACTCATGTGTCTAATTGATAATTGCAATTAATCACACGCTTTTCGGCGAAGGAAAACATCGTGAGGAAACCTGCATATCTCTAGAGAATTCTTTTGATATGTGTAACCTACCAATCCGCATTGAAGCAGCGTGGTAGGTCTTCGCCAACCCTTCTCTCCGGAAACGGAGAGAGGAGGCCTATTCCCAGCAGTGGGATTGTAACAGGCCACTACTTTTTTAAATTATTTGGCAGTTAAACTAGTTACGTCACCACCTGACATCCATACCATACAGGTAAACGCAACATCAGGGTACATCATAAGGGTGGTCCGATGTTGCGCAAGCAAAGGAACATTGTATCATGTTGTATGAACATTGAAAACAATTTTGAAACAAACAAAATTGAAACATGAACATTGTATGATCCACAGGTGCGATCATTCGATTCGAGCATCTGCCTATGCTCAGTCGCGGTATTTAATTGTAATATTTTTAATTAGATTTTTAGATAATATATATTTATAGTTAAAAACGATAAAATCTTGTTTTTTTTAAAAATTTGACGTTCCCGAGTATTAAACTAACTTGTTCCGCCGTGTGGTATCCAACTGAGTAGAATAGACCACCCTCTTTCTTATCGAGGTGTCGTCAAATACGACTAAGGTAAGTTGACGTCAGGCAGGCGGCCGGTCGTAAAATACTTAGCCGAATCATGTGACAACAAATTTGTAACATGTTGTGCCGACCACACTTAGAGTGGGATTAGGGCAGGAGGATGATGATGGCAGTTAAACTTCCTGTTGTGGCTTCTTGTATGTGACTAATCGATGTTTGTATAGTACCCTACAATAAATAATGCACATCGAGAACTTAGAACAAAACAGCCGGCTAATTCGGTTTCGTAGAGCGCTGTCACTGTCACACACAAATTCGTCAATCTGTGCGATAGAGACATGATTTATGAAGCAGAAACTAGCCGATTTCTCTCTCTGAGCCTCGATGTGCATTATTTATTGCCGCGTTCTATAGTTTATCACAAATTCAGTGAAGGAAAATATCGTGAGGAAACCTGTATATCTCTATAGAGTTCTGGGGATATGTGTAACTTACCATCCGCATTGAAAAGCTTAGTGGGTTTTAGCTCAAACCCTTCGCTTCAAAAAAAAACGTAGAGGCATATCCCGCTCAGTGGGATAGTAACAGGCCGTTACGTTTACTTTATGAGACTCCTTGACTATAAGTCTCAATTTCGCAACTTCAGCTTCTACAATAGATACACCTTTGAAAAAAAGAAAACCCGAGCACTCGGCTGTACTCGCCAATCATCGTTTGTGATCGCATACGATCGCCTACAACCCGGGAATTGTTGGTTTTCTTGACACGCATCAAAGGGAATAGAATCGCTGGATGATACTTATGAATTATTTATTATTAATTATGCATGTATCGTATCGGACGGTCGTGTGGACACTTGCACGATAATCGTGTATGTACGATCACAAGGTCAACGATGATTGCCTATATTGAAGAGCAGTAGGCCTACCATTAACTTTTAGAAAACGATTCAATTCAAAGTGAGTACCTAAACTCAACCGCTTTCTTTTCGTACCATGAAGTGTGGATTGTATTGAGGTCGTAATGTTTGAAAAGGAAAACGTTATATGAACTATAGATAACTGTCTCTTTTACTCAAATGTTTTTAGGACGCATTTAAGTAAATAAGTAAGTTAAATCTATTTTGCAATGAATATCGATCCACGTAAAACACACTTTCATGTATTTCATGTTAGAATTCAATTTTAGAAAAATAAAATTAAGAAATTCAATTTATTTTAATTTTTATAAATATAAAAATTTAATAGATTGAATGAAATACGTTTGCGATGCAGTTAAGGTTGTCATTCGGCAACGACACAAAGTGTGCGTCTTTAAGACGTCAGGGTATGATAAAGCAAAACAATTTAGTTGAAGACGTATCTTCAATTGAGTCGTAATAAGAGTTCATAGTAGGCCGGCCTGCTAGCATCAGTTTCCTCCAATAAAACAAAAGTAATAATAAAATTATTTTGCTATTATTACTTTTGTATTATGGATCTCCGCAAAGTAACGCCTAATTCTATAAATTATTCCTCCAATAAGTTGTCCACGCGTTTAACTATTATACTACGAAGATATTATAGCCGTGTATAATATTATTATGTAGCGGTATAAAATCTCAAAAATATAGTACCATAGTATAAATATTATATAAGAATAACTAAACAAAGCAGTCTAGCACGTTAGTTGAAACGTTCATTTGCAGGCAAGCTAAGATAATTGTAAAAGAATATTGATATCAATGATACGAGACGATGAAAAGAAAATCAATTAGAGTGAATTAAAAGAAGGCCGAACCTAGTTTTTGCAGAACTCTACGACGCGTAATGAATGATGGACTGTTTTTCTTTGATTTTCTACAATCCTACAAACTAGGAGTAACTAGTACTAGTAAGAGTAGTAGTAGTAGAGTAACTAACTAGGAGTAGTAGGAGAACTAAAGTATTCTTGGAATAAGATCTAACTCACCAAATGTGAGTTAGATCTTATTCCAAGAATACTTATGATACCCATTTTTTATAATTAAATAATCTACAAATAAATCTATAGTCTGACTTCGTAGACTTCTCACTACCACGAGATCGGTATGGACGCAGGTGAAACCGCGGGGCATTGCTAGTATATAAAGCAATATGCAACCTTCAATAGTGTACAAAGCGGCGTTGATATGTAAAAGTAAACATACTTATTCACTCGCCTAAAAGGGACTGTTTATATGAAACGTATGCATTACCACGGAATGTTTGATTTGGGATGGAACAAATAGATTATTGTTTTTAAAGTGGCTGACGTGCCTACACGTGTTTTATTACACTTGTGAGGCATATTTGTTTACGATATAACCTATACATTATTTTGTGACGATTTAATGTGTTGCTAATTGACGTGGTTACTCGGTTAGATCGGAAGTAAGGACTCTCGTACTTCCGTTGCCTCCTTGCACGAGGTCCCGCAGAAGGAGAACAACATAATTCAAATTCAATTCATTTATTAGTACAAATTATTAGTTTAATTATGAATATATAATATAATTTAAGAATCATGAATGCAACTTCAAATTTAAAATATTCTTTATTCAAGTAAACTTGTAAACAATCGCTTTTGAATCCTCAACATCTAAAGGTTCGGAAAGCTGTTCCTACCTAGAAAAGCCAGCAAGAAACACGGCGGTAGCTCTTTTCAAAGAATAATTCTTATTACTAGTAACATATAGTTATTAATGTCTTGTACAGGGTCGAAGAGTAGCTATCTATATCCACGCATTTTTATCATTTTTATCTTTATATTTAATCCCCATTTTTTTTAAAACTGGTTCTGTATGCTGTTATCCCTAATGGCTTTTACAGCGTCACCGGGCGGGACGGGCGAGCACAGAAGCATCGCCGAGGTTGCGAAATGCAGAAAATGCAAGTTGGGGAATGTAATCCTCAATAGTATAGTAGTTTTTCTCTTTTTATCCTTTTTTTAATAGTGCTTTTAAACTGCTGTAATGGTAAAGTTAAAGTGGTTTGCGGAATTTGATTATAGAATCTTATACCAAAACCCACAAACGACTTATGTACTTTTGCAATGCGCAAAGCAGGAACCGAAAGCTTAATGCATTCGCTTTCATTTGTTACCAACTGAAAGTTATTATTTTATATTATAATATCTCTCTGGTATTTTATGGTAAGGTATTTTAACTCTTATGCCGGCTGTCCACTCTCGCCCGATAGCACTCACTATGTCTCGCTCCTTACGCTTTCGCCGAGACGTGTAAAATTGGAGTGAACATATAAACTCTCGAGAGTTAGACAGCATATTTCTAACAGTGGACGGTTACGGTAGGAATTGCGCCCTGTTACAACAATATGCGATAGGCAAAAAGCTTCTTCTTCTTTAACTGTTAGACGTCCAACGTTGGAAATAGGACTTTTCAAGTTATCTCTACACCACACGATCTTGTGGTGCTTGTATCCAGCGGCTCCCCGCGAACTTCTTAAGTTCGTCAGTTCACCTTATAGAAAGGATAACGACGCTGAGTATTCCGATGAGGGGTTGTCATTCCAGCACCTTAAGCCCCCTACGCCCATCGGTTCTTCGTACTATATTCCCCACCCATCATCACGATTTTCGCGACATCCTGAGCTTCGTTAACTTTGGTTTTTAGGCAAAAATCTAATTCACCTTTATAATAAATGGTATTTTAGCACCTCTGACAAAATAGTATTGATATCTATTAAAAGATTCACTTTCCGTTCATTGTGTGTAAAAACTTGCGCGTAACGTAATGGCAACCTTCGTCAAGTTGCTCGAACTCTTCAATTAGCGTGCATTATCATATGTTTGCGAAATATATTAAGCACGGGCCTCTATCATACAAATAGAACCTTGTATGCACAGTTTCCGATACGAATGATAAAAAAACGATAGACTACAGCTTTGCGATTTTGTAGTAGATTGTATGTCCTGATAGTGCTTCGGTTATTAGCGAAATCGTTATTGAGATCGTGGTAGTGAATGTGTATAGTGCCTGTGTTGTGTGGTACTAGTGTATGGTGGTGGAGGCTATTAGTGCATGCTTTTTACAAAAAAAATTTATGAAAATGGAAAGTAAACTCTAGTATTTAAAATTTATATATATTATCTTTTATCGCGGATTATAGGAAAATAATATCATCAGTGTTTGAGTCTTAAAATTATTAGATAGACAGAGTCAAATCAAATGAAAATAATCTTTATTGAAATAAGCCCTTCAAGCACTTTTGTGTTGTCAATAATCAATTTGATTAATGAGTTTACAACTGGTTTAGAATGTTGCTCTTACCGTGAAGAACCAGCAAGAATTTCGGCAATCAATCTTTTAAAAATTTTCAATTTTACAGAATCAAACCCTAGTCTTGTATGAAGCTGAAAGGATTTTCAAATCCAGGCATTTTACCACCCAAATAATTTCAATTGTATAATATATGCCTATTCTTTACGTATAAGCATATATCTTACACTTAATTTGAAACTTTTTGTAGACAGGTTTAGTTATCAATCATCATAAAATCATATACCGGAGTTAGCAAAAACAATGATTCGGTCTTTACATTGGACTGAGACATCAAAGTGAATAGCAATGAATTCTGGCTATAAAAGTAATAATAAAATTATTTTGCTTTTTTATTATGGATATTATTACTCTTGTACTATGGATCTCCGCAAAGTAACGCCTAATTCTATAAATTCTGGCTATGTTAGAATATTTCTCTATAATATATAAATAATACATAAATAAAATACATTTCTATATGTTTGTTTAAAATTGCTGATAACCTATCGACCTTGGTGACATACGCGTCAGTGAAAACAAAATTCGGTAGAAAAGCATTGATATGTTCAACAGCAATCATCGCGTAAACAACTCAGGATTGTGATGTTAGTTCTTAATATTACCCGATTTCAATCGGTTTTCACCGGTTTTTATTTAACTTATTAAGTCAAATTAATATTAAAATCAATTAGGCGCGTTAGTTTTTTTTGCCCCAATCAAAGGGTCTCGCGCAGCCTCGCACAATCGGCGATCGCATTACTGTTCACTCGTTATGTCTCGGGCGAGACATAACGAGTGCTCTCCAGCGAGTGTACAGTCGCCATAAAGGTTAAAATACCTTACCATAAAATACCAGACTTTACTATATTATTAAACTAGCTGTACCAGCGGATACGCCCGCGTGGAAATCAGCCTCTCACATTTTTTTTCAATAATTCAAATTTTAATCATAAAAGTAGTTATTGTGAGTTTACCATAAGGGATAGAGACTTGCTATCGACTTTTTTGTAGTATTTTTATAGATCTACAATTCTCTAGTACATTACTTTAGCGTATCTCTGCTGGTTTACGCAGCGCACGCGACTAAAACTCCCAGCAACCAAGTCTTTTAACAACTGCTCGATCTCTTCAAGGCATTTTTCATAATACCGATATGTACTATTTACCTAAACCATTCGGAAGTATTGCTTTATCTTTTGGTGAAAACCATACAAAGATCCGTTTAGTAGATTTTGAAAAAATCGATTACATACAGACCGACAGCTTTTTGGGACTTTGTTTTATAATAAGTATAGATAATAACTTTAGGTTGGTAACAGATGATAGCGAATGCATTACACAATCGAGCAGATGTTCTTTATTACTATCATAACTGGCAACTCCAAACTGTAGCACCAATATTAAATTAAAGTCACACGAAAAATATATTAACATTTTTTTTACATTTACAATCCATTTTATAACGTAATTAAAATAAATAAGATTTAACAACGTGTAGAAAGCGTTAAGATATATCTCTCATACATCTGCTATGTAAACGGATTTTCATCTTCGACTACAGTTTTAATAGGAACAAATATAGTGATAAATTCTATGTATAGTAATTTAAGTAAGATTAAGAAGTTGATATCCCATAACTAATAGTTCTCTCTCAGATTATATAACCTATACTAAGGGATTTCTTTCTAAGAGGCGGATATAGACCTTAAAAACAATGTTCAAATGTCCTTGACATTGTTTTAGACGATAATTTATTTCCTTTTGCGAAATGCCCCCGATGAATCTAATCAATATTATGAATACGACAGTCTGTATTTCTTGAGCATTATTTATTTATCCGTTGGAGCATTACTTATTGAATATTGTACAATTAAAGCGTATATACCTAGCTAAAATAAATGCTAAATTTATCGAATTTCCTTTTAAAACACGAAAAAAGTCGCGGCTACAGCTGATAATATAAAAATGTAACATTTGTATCATAAGAAGTTCCTTCTCAACTTGTGTTTCAGGTGACAAGAGAGCTGGCTCGATTTTCGCACAAATAAGCAGTTAAGCGAATTGAAGCGGAAACGCTTATTATTACACTTAAATTCTTAGTATCGTTTTTTTCCTTTTTTTTACTTTCCTACCGAGGGGTCGTAAAGTACGACTAAGGTAAGTTGACGCCAGGCGTACGACCGGCCGCCGTAAAATACGTAGCCAAATCATGTGATAACATGTTAACCGATCCCACTTACAGTGGATAAGGATAGGATGATGAAGAATACATTCCCTATTAATAATCATTTCATACTACATTTCAGCCAGTGTTACAAAACCACGTCGCTCCAATGCGGATTTGATATGTTAAGTAATATATAAGAAATGTGTATGCACTCTGTAACGAGTATCGAATACCCATTCTGAAAAACAATATAATATGACAAACAAATATTTATATACATTCCTTAAGTATGTATGTAAGGTCGGAACCGTCACTACTCACCTTCGCAGTACAACGTGACGTCGGCAAGACTCTCCGTATTCCAGAGGTTGGCGAACGACGTGGCCAGGTTGGTGCCGAAACTGTTCCATTTCAGACAGTATTGCTGCTGCTGGGATTCCATACCCGGGCCGGCTCGGATACCTGCCCTGTACCAACAGAACACCAACATTAAATTTAGCGCAATATATTTTTAGTAACTGATTAATAATAATAATTGAAGAATTAGAGAAATGAAGATGAACCAAAATATGCATATTCAATCGCGATTCTTTAATAGACACATGGTACTATGTCATAATCAAAACTTTTTCAAGCACAACTGCAATCATGGTAAAAAGCACATGTTTCATTTCAAATACAAATTCAAATTCAAAATATTCTTTATTCAAGTAAACTTGTAAACAAGTGCTTTGAATCGTCAACATCTGCTGGTTCGGAAAGCTGTTCCTACCGAGAAGAACCAGCAAGAAACTCGGCGGTTGTTATTTTCAAAATATAGTTTTTATTACAATTTTTTTTTATTAAATTCAAAGATTAATTGCAACGCTTATTTTAATTTCCGATGCATCAAATAGTACCATGCTTCATGGTTATTGATAAGAGATCACGAGTTTTAAAAACCTCTTTTTCGAAAGCTTAATCTTGTAATTTTTTTTTATCTTATGGCATTTATAATAGAAGATTAAGCGTTAATTAATGATGTCAACAATATTATAATAATAAACGTAATAGTATAATGATAAAATAAATGAGAAATGTCAAATATAGTATAATAATAAAAATGACAGATATAATATTATAAAAAATAAAATAAATAAATAAATAAAAATATAAAAAAATGACAAAATTGAAATTAATCTTGTCATTATCGAGATGAGAGATGAAACTCTCAATTCTAATTCAATAGCTCGGACTCATGAGCTCGAAGCAGAATCATGTATTACAAAAAATGTATAAATTTACAACATGATTTCCCACGGTAAATAACCTACCACAATGATATTTTTTAAATAAATACTTCAGAGACGAAATCGTAGCCAAAAAAAATAGTAATAAAGCTCGATAAATTTTACTAGTAAACCTCGGTACCGTAAACTAACATCGTTAACCGTAAAATTTAATGCTCCTTAACAGCTGATAGGTTTTCCACGTTGTTTCGACACATTATTTATTTAACAACGTAGCATCAGGCGGAAGTGTGTATTGATTAGTACACCGGTAGAGATACAATGTGGCCATAGTGGCATATGGACTATAGTGTTGCCATGATGCTATATCAATGATAAGGTGTTACCATGCTAATATATGGTTGATACAGCGGCTGATATTCACAGGGTCTTCGTTTTACAAAAAAGAGCTATTCGTGGTATTTATAATATGAAACCTCGTGATTCTTTAAGGGAGAAATTCAAAGAAATAGGCGTCATGACTGTAGCTTCTCAATATATCTATAGTAATATACTATTTGTAAGAAAAAATATTCACCTTTACAGTAAGAATAGTGATAGATACGACAGACACACTAGAAACCGAAATAAACTAATGACGCCAAGGTTGCGCCTCCAAAAGGTGCGAAAATCATTTGTCGGTCTCGGTACACGTATTTATAATAAAATTCCTCAACATTATCTAGACTTGCCTTTACACAAGTTTAGAAATTATCTTAAAACGATGCTGCTACATAAAACTTACTATACAATTGAAGATTATTTGAGTGATAGTAGCATATCTTAACTGCAGTCAGCTACGCACCAAGCCGCAACGATTAATTTGTAACCGTCAATCAAATTGTAAAAAAATATATATTTAAAAAAAAGAATGGCCGCCGAGTTTCTTGCTGGTTCTTCTCGGTAGGAGCAAACTTCCGAATCAGTGGTAACTTCTTGTAAACATTTGACGATTCAAAAGTACTGTAAACAGTCTACTTGAATAAAGATTATTTTGAGTTTGAGTTTGATAGAGTGCCATGATGAGATCCCGATGATTGTAAAAATTTAAGGTACTATTGTTAAGAGGTGATTAATGAGATGCGATATTATCTCGGAATTTAATTTTATTTATGATTTGTCTCTTTTACCGTCAATATTATTGTTTTAAATTTTCTATACTCAAATTTCCTTTTTATATTCTTTAATTATTATTTATAACACTTTTATAAATTGTACATATTATTTTTTTTTCAGTTTCTTTATATTATACTTGAAACTACAACAGGTTGTCCAAAGTTAATGTGTTATAATTTTATCGGGTTAGCCCGACTAGTTTCGAGCCCAACCACTTATTCATGAGCTCTTTACACGACGTTATCGCGGCGGGAACTGAACTGGGCTCGAAACTAGTCGGGCTAACCCGATAAAATTAGACGTGAGTATAACCGGTGTCTACACATTAACTATGAATACTACTCACGATAGTTTAAATTTAAAAATTGTCTGTCCAAAATTAATAAACAGTGTTGTCATGATGACATATGGACGATAGTGTTCCTGTGATACCATATCGATGATAAGATATTCCATAATGTCGCATGGATGATAGTGTTGCCATAACTACGTATGGATGATAGAATATTGCATTGGTGTTATATGGATGATGCCATGATGACATATAGATTTGAAACTTTGTCGCCAACTGAGGTGATTTCCCCTCATAAAGAAGCTTAGAAGATAAAAATATATTATATAAAGATAGTCTGGATAGTCCCTACGGGATAAAACCACAAATAAGGAAGTACGTATGACGAAAGAGATTTATCCCAAAATATTTTAAACGTGAAATTGCAATGTCTGAGGAATATTATGAAAAAAACCAATGGATTTTAGCTTTCCAAGTAGGTAACGACCACGAATTTGCAAACCAAGATTTGGCAGATCTATAGCTATACGGCTATATAATTGATTGTTTGGATGGCACAAAAGTATTTCCAAACAGTATGCTCACATTGAAAATCCCAAAAATTAAGGCCTTCTCGATTACAGCCGCGCGAATTTCTAATACCAGAAATATACTGAGCTTGTATTTCGGAACAACATAATAACAAATTTTACTTTCCATTTTACTAATATATGCGCAAGTACCCAAACCGACTGGTATATATAGTGTCCAAAATAAAACTAGTTTTGTGAGAACCATGAAGGTAAAAATGCAAATAGGAAACAACAAATACACTTATTCGCTGAAAACATTAACGTTCTTTTTTCATAATTATAATTTTGATTTAATTGTATAGAGTATATGTCATGAATATCCACTAATAGTCGCCCTAAGTTGTGGTGTTATATCCAAAGCTATTATACTACAGCAGTCATAGGTCTCTTAGTGATAAAGTCGCAACAAGTAATGAGAAGGAAAATGGAACTCATATCTTTGTGTAATCACATATAAAAAAGGGAGACAGATAATATGCCTCACTTGCTTTATCTTTATTTCGATGGACACATCTCAGTCTGGTTGCGCAAAGCAAAAAGCAGCCGCAAGCTTTTATCGGGTCCTACTCTGTATAATAGACAAAGTAGGAACTTTACAGTACATCTGTCATATACTTAGTACATCGCCAATTAATTTATTATATAATTGTGTATATTCACAAAAATATAATTTGTCCAAGAATAAGATATCGCCAATTTACACAAGTGAGGGTAGTGTATCATAAACTGAACTTTAATACGTTACCAGATTTGCCGCGAACTATATTGCAATCAATCAATTGGTAAAAAATGTACAGTTTATATAAATATTTTTAATATATTATATTCATTATGTATTTAATAATCAATTTTGAATACAAAACTTAAACCTATATATTTAAATACAGCGTCACTTTTGTTCGTTACCAAATTTGAGAAAAATATATTTGAATAGATCAATTATGAACACTTTAAATATTTTCACAAGAACGTGGCACATAATCGCATGTTTTTCACATTTTCAAAAACCTAATGCTGAAGTAACAGGTACAAATTGTCTAAACTAAGTTGTTACTGAACTCTTGAACTGAATAATTATTACATTCATTTAAATATTGTGAGATTTTTTTAGTTTATTAGGTTTATCAACAGCTTTAACAGTTACATCTTTCAAATACGTATTATATTGTGAAATGACACTAAGCCTAAATGAAAAATTAATTAAAGGCAAACACCACATGCAAATGTAACTCAAAACTACTTACAACACAGGCATTACTTAACAGGAATACCACTTTAAACTACTACTACTTTGAACTAGCTACTTCGAAAGTACTATAATATATAAATATAATTAATATATTAATATAAATATACGACAAAATAGCAAAGATTTGCGTTTATGTCAATGGGCGAAACGATTGTTGGGTTTGTGATAGTGAACGTGTGTAGTGTTTGTGTATTGTGGTGGCGGTTTGTGCATGTGATTTTACGAATCCTGTATGTATCGGGTATGAGAACGGATAGTCCACTCTACATTTAGCATTATATATATATTTTCTATTTACTTTATCGCGGATTGTAGCAAAATGATTTTATTATTCCTTATGTATGTAACGATTAATTCTATAAATTATTATAATCAAAGATCAAGCAATAAAGAAAAGGAAAACACGGAACAAAGACGAAAGCAATCAAAAAGAGTGCACTGAATTACCTGTTGGTCTGCAAACCTGACGACCTGAGCCTGTAATTTTGGACCATTTGGCCTAAAATGTCAGCCACCACGAGTCGATACCGTATCGATTTGATTCCCAAGCACTCCGTTACAGTCTAACTGTACATTTGCATGCGTGCACGTATACCGAACCAATTTCTGATGAGCCGTTGAGGCCTATTATTTACGATATGACTTCAGCGTGGGGGGGAGACCAGGCTACGTCGGTGGGAGCGGAATTTCGGCTGCGACCCGGTTCCGGAATGCAGCACACGCGCACGCGTACTGAAGAGGGGGGAAGGGGGACGGTTGCACCGAGTTGCGCAAAGTGCCGCGGCAACGGTCAGTGGGATAGAGCAATTATCGTATAGAAGCGACAAAACGGTACAGGTAACATTAATGGACAAGTTAACATCTACGCCCTGTAAGTACACTATGTAGTGTAGACGCATAAAATGAATTATCTATGTAATTTACTTGTTTTACGACCAAAGAAATGGTCAAATTGTTGTTAAATTTTTTAACTAAATAGTATTGAAACTCAGAATTACAATTTAAAGAATAACGCGTTACTTGCGTTGTCCGTAATACAAAAGTAAAATGTTATTTTGCTATAATCCGCGATAAAACAAATAGAAAATAAATGTAATGCAAAATGTACAGTGTGGGTTTTGGTTCGGATATGACTATCGTTGACTACGTGACAAAGCTGTGATAGCCCAGCGGTGAGACCGTGTGACTCTCTAGAGAGGATCATGGGTTCAAACCCGGGGCATCAATGAGTTTTTCTATTAAAACTTATGTGTCTAATTGATAATTACAATTTATCACACGCTTTTTGGTGAAGGAAAAAATCTTGAAACCTACATATCTCTAGAGAATTCTAGGGATATGTGTAACCTACCAATCAGCATTGGAGCAGCGTGGTAGATTTTAGCTCCAACCCTAGGTTTCCCCTCCGGACAGAGGGGGCCTATACCCAGCAGTGGGATAGTAACAGGCCGTTACTTTACTAATACTTTAACTACTATAATATGATTTAGGTACTGAATTCACTCAAACGAAATCGCAATAATAATAATCGGCTTAATGAATAAGATTATACAGGTTCCTACTTTAATTATTTAATCTACATTTTAAGTATCTCATTATATGGTATTTACAGTGCTCTAGGTTTGACTCTCCCGTTGGCGCAATGGGTAGTGACCCTGCCTTCAGCTCCGCGGGTCGCGGGTTCGATTCCATCCGAGGACCAACATTTTCTATAAACAATTTGTTGGTTCTTCGAGCCTGGGTGTATATTTGTATTTAAGTATGTATTTAGACTTATATATGTAGTATATCTACCAGTGGTCCGTCACCCATAACAGAAGTATTAAATTACTTACTTTGGGGTCGGATGACCGTGCGTGTTAGTATCCCATATATTTATTATTGTTATTATTGATAAATTTAAAAATATTAATAATTTTACTGTAGAAAAACAATTAAATTGTTGCGGTAATTAATGTGCTCTCTGAAAACAAGCAAAAGATATAAAAAAAGAAATAATTAAAAAAATATATTTTTATGAGATGTCACGTTGTTCTTGTAAAGAGGCCATATGTCAGTATATATATAAAGTTATTAAAAAAAATGGTGCTGAGATCGATGAGCATCTCAGGTAGCGCTATTTTAATAATAATCGGATAAACGATTAACCATTTTATTTAGCCTATATTTCGAATTAATGTGATTTTTTTATTTATTTATTTATTTATTACTATATATATTTATATGTTAAAGATATTTAAAAATTATCTAAGGCATTGGGAGACATGGAAGGATGGCATTGCGATAGTACAATATGCCAACTGTGTTGCATATGCCATCCTCACAGTTAAAAATAATTGAATTAATATTATAAAAAACAAAAACAAAAATAAAAATATAAATATAAATAAAATTTTGGTTTGCATTTGGATTATGACAGGCTAATAAAGATATGTCACTGAAAAAAACCCGCTATTAATTTTAGGATTACCTAAAACGACTGAAATAACGAAATAAGTTAGGAAGAAGATTAGGTAGAAATCAGTTATTCACCTAATCTATACTTATTATAAAACAAAGTCTCAAAGATGGGTTGGAACTAAGACTTACAACGCTGTTCCAATGCGAATTCGTAGGTTAATAATAACCCTAAAAATCCTCTAAAGATATATAGTTTTCCTTACGATGTTTTCCTTTACATTAAAACACCGTGTGGTATCCGGCAGAATAGAATAGACCACCCTCCCTTCTTACCGAGGTGTCGTAAGAGGCGACTAAGGTATGTGCCGTTTGGTATCCGTCTGCATAAAATAAACTACCCTCATTTCTTACCTAGGTGTCGTAAAAGGCGACTAAGGTAAGTTGACGTCAGGCCAGCGGTCAGTCGTAAAATACGTAGCAAAATCATGTGACATGTTTGTAATATGTTGTGCCGACCCCACTTAGAGTGGGATAGTGGCAGGAAAATGAATTTTTTCCTTTACATAAAAGCATTTAATAAATTGCAATTACGAATCATATGCATAAGTTTAAAAAAAAACTGACTGTTCCCTGTCCCGGGTTGAGTTACACGGTCTCACAGTATATGCTTTATATGGTATATGCTGAACGGAAATTCACACAACTTCTTGTTAACGCATAACGGAAGACCAACTGCTAATCTATTATAATCTGAATAAACCGCAATGCATTCAACGCACTAACATGTTAATGTCGCAAACTTTTGGGAACAGATACGCCTTTCTAAAGAAAGCTGGCAAATATTAAAATTTATAATTAAGTGAAATTTCTTATATTGATAAATTAAAAACTAGCCGCTCTTATGCCTACATATTTATATAGCCTAAATTATTTCAGAGCTGCGCTTTCAAAAATCTAACACTGGGAAGAAAAACTGGTTAATATATATTACAGCGCAGTTAATTAAAACATAATTGCGATGAAACTGCATTAGCGATAAGATTTTGTGATTCTGTTAGGAATCGAGAGCTGTGTTAGCCCAGCGGTGAGACCGTGCGACTCTTTCGAGGGGAACACGAGTTCAAACCCGGGCAGGCACCAATGAGTTTTTCTATTAAAACTCACGTGTCTAATTGATAATTGCATCAATTATATCACACGCTTTTCGGACCTGCATATTTCTAGAGAATTCGGAGATATGTGTAACCTTCCAATCCGCATTGGAGCAGCGTGGTAGGTCTTAGCTCCAACCTTTCTCTCCAGAAGCGGAAAGAAGAGGCCTATTCCCAGCAGTGAAGTACTTTTTTTAGGAATCGAATTAAAGCTACAAAATAAGCATACGGATATATTCAAATTTGATTATTACGTAATTCAAATTCAAATTCAAACTATTCCTTATTCAAATAAACTTGTAAACAATTGTTTTGAACTTAATTTAAATAAAGATAGAAATAGATTATAATGTTTGAAATATCAATTTATAGAACATGGCGTTACTGTGCGGAATTCCTTATTACAAAATTTATGATACAATTATTTTGATATATTCGGCGTTTAAGAAAATCTATGTAATGCTAAGTGTAGGCATCAAAAACCGTTCTCATATCTGACATATGCAGGACTATTTACTGCATGTATCACAAAACACCGTCACTAACATATTCTATTAAAACTACACGTATGTTCTTTATATCGCTTTACCTCATTACAAGATTTAAAGTACAGCGTAAAGGAAATTCGCTTCTATATTTGTTCTGTATAATTAAAATAAAACTACCGTAAAGTTGTTCTATAAAGTAAATTGATGAATAGAAAAGAGAATCCACGGGATGTGCCAATGGCCGCCCTTTATTTGGGTTAACACGCTTCACGAACCGCGAAAATGATCGCAAGGCGCCCTATTCAAATTTTATGTTAACCGGGAAAACTTTGAGAAAACGATATTATAATTTTTGAAGAGTCGTAGAAACATGTTATGTTTTCGTAAATATTTAATCATTTTATTAGATGTTTTTTATGTGTTACTCTTAATTGATTTTAATAAACAAAATTTATGTAGGTTTTATACAAAATCTTAATCAAAAAAATAAACTTTTCGTACATTACTTTTAAGTTGTGTATCGTTTTAAGACTATAAATCGCAGTCATCAGTAGGTGTTTCGCCTATATTTAACGACAGTAATATAAATGCTACAGATTTTTGTGTACCGGAGATTATTACCCCTCGTACGCACGAGAGATTTTTTACAGTGCGTTAAAAATACGTCGAAATGAAACAAATGGATATCCAAGTTCGCATTTAAAACGCGATTTTTTTTGCGCAGTGTTCCATTTTAGGTTTTATGGTGTAGGGCTTTAAGCCGAATATACCATACGAAATTTCTTATAACACCTATTGCGGAATTAATACACGACTTTTTTTTAAGCCCGTGCGTACGAGGTTTTAAGGGGTAGAAAATCCATGCACTTGACGAAACAATCAATTATCGTCTATAATTTTTCGATGGGTAACTTATTTTTACGAGTATAATCACGGGGCGGATTGCTTTTTAGTCATTTTGATAGCCCGACTTGTTTCGAACCCGTCCGGGGCACTTATTCATGAAGCCATTGAAATCAGCCGTTACACGAATTTTAACATAGACGGTGGTTGGACACTACCTCCGGCGTGGAAACCGATTTTGGACACCACCGGTTCATATAAAGACCGTTTTGAACCCGACACCGTAAGCGTCGCATCTGACGAAGACCAGAGCGACATGGAACACTCGGAAGACGCGCGACCACCGCCGCAACCGTCGTTTAAACATGCTTAAACATGTTGTCATATGATTTGGCTGCGTATTATAAGACCGGCCGCCTGCCTGACGTCAACTTACCTTAGTCGTATTTTACGAAACCTCAGTAAGAAATGAGGGTGGTCTATTCTACTCAACCGGATACCACACGGCGGGTCGACTTACCTTAGTCGCCTTTTACGCGCCTCATTTTACAATTAATATTGTACAAACAAACACTTTTTACAATACAAATATTTTTTACATATATACTTTAGTATTCATCAATTGGTCAAATCATTTCTTTAGACTATGGCGGGAGATGACGTTGTGTGTAGGCATAATTGATAATGTTGACATATGGTGCATCTGACCCATTTTTCTATTTTAAGTACTCAGTATGTCACAGAGCCGCTTTGTACTTGAATTGGTCCGCGGTTGTTAACCTACTTATAATATTAAATAGCGTCTAAGTGGATGAAACGATTTGGTGTATTTTGTTTGCTTTAGTCTATTTTGTTTAGCTTGTTTTGTATTAGTAGGTTCAATGGTATTAAGTTGGTGATGATTTTCAAATGTTCTTTAGATCATATACTTGGAATTAGATGCGTTGATAAAGTGCTTTGAATAATAGTTTCTTCTCAAAAACGAAGGAACATGAAAAATAAGGAAAAATAATATGTCTATAGACATATATATAATTATAAATAGACTTACGCACGTTCAGTCCCTTAATATTTGTGTTATGGGTGACAGACAACTGGAAAATATATACATATATAATTTAGTATTTTTATAATTTTAAAAGTATTTTACAGTGAGACAGTTTTTAATAAAATATCATTTAATGGGATAAGAATTAATACAGAGATATGAATAAAATGGTTTGATTATTGTCGGAAATTTTCTCAACTTTTACAATGTAAAGAGGTAGTTATATTGGTATCACCATAATAGTTAGACATATGGTATCGCAGACTTTTTTGTGGATACTGATATGTTCTATAATACTGTAGAACATTTTTTGTTCAATCATTAGTAGTTTACGCAGCGCACGCGATGAGAGGTCTTTATGACTAAATTTTTCACTCTTTATTACAATTTTATAAGGGATCCCTATTTTTTTTCAATGTCATATAGCCTAGCCTATGTTGCTCAGTGAAGAAGCAGCTTTTCAATGATAAGAGTTTTTGAAATCGGTCGAGTAGTGTTTGAGTGAAAACATTACAAACATACACACATACACACAAACATACAAATCTTTCCTCTTTATAATATTAGTATAGATATGGATAAGAAATGATGTCAGCAGCCCTCCCGATTGCTATGCTTTTAATATAGTCATTAAATATAGATATTAACGTCCAATATATCGCAAGAAAGCAATGACGAAATGTTACTAATTATAATAAATATAGATATATAATGAAAATAGCAACCACTGATTTTGCTGGTTTTATTCGACTAAAGACATGTCCATTTGAATAAAGTACATTTTGTGTGAGATCACGTCCAACAGCATAATTATTTCAGAATTTTATCATGACATTATTTGAACCCTGTATGTAAAAGAAAATACGGTAAAAGCATATACAAAGCGTGCGATATTTGTCGAAAAATATTTTTATGTTGTGTCACGCTCCCTTCATTTTCCTTATAATCATTTTCCATACAACCCAAAGGCAGTTCAAACTTTGACCTTGACTGAAAAACATGGAGTAGTTATTAGGCGAGTTTACCATGACGTTTAACAGCTTATTCGTTTAATTTATGATTTTACCGTACAACGAACTTTTTTCTTATAGATTGGAAAAAAAATCGAATAAAAATTTCTTACATGTACTAAAATTCTATGCATACTGATTCATTCACGTGGAATTAATTACTGTTTATATTTGTTAAGTCCATTTTGATTATTTTCCTCTTAAATTTCGTCAAATTCTGCTTTGAATTTGTGCATCAGAGTTAAATTTTCTTTCATAAAAAGACAGGAGAGGAAAATTTAAACTACATACATTGCCAAAGCATTTTTAAATCTTTGACGATTTTATATCCGAGAAAATTAATTGCATTCTTCATTTATTTATTTGCATAACCAATTTGTCTATTACCCAACCTTTACGTCTCAAAATGTATTCAAAAGGTGAAAGAGTTGATAAAAGGTTATCTAACGCGGTATAAAATATTATCTTGATATGAAGAGATTCTAATGTAACGTGAATTGAGATTTTGGAATTTATATTTAGATTAGGAGTTTATTTATTTACTTACAGTATTCAAATAATACAAAGTTAACGAAATTTAAAAAAAAAACTTAGAAGAAAGAAAATGTTATGTTCTGCATGGCGATAGAACCAACAACGCCCTTATTTTGCCAGACCAGAGACGATCATGACAAATGATTAGGCAGCATTAAAGTAACGGCCTATTACTATCCCACTGCTGGGCATAGGCCTCCTCTCTTCATTTTTGAAGAGGATTGGAGCTAAGACCTAAACGTTGCTGCAATGCAGCATGCAAGATGTATTCCTTCACCGAAAAGTGTGTGTTAAATTATAATTATGTGTTAGACGCATAAGTTTTAATAGAAAAACTCATTGGTGCGTGCTCAGCTTTGAACCTGTGACCCCTTGAAAGTCACACGGTCCCACCGCTGGACTATCACAGCTTCTAACCAGCAGCATTGATAACCATTTATATAGATTCTAATCTAGTAATACTGTAATGGTAAAAAGAATAAAATTTTCAGGTGTATATAGTATTTTTCCGATTATTTCCATCCATCATCATCCTCCTGCCCTTATCCCACTCTAAGTAGGGCACATCACGTTGGAAACATGTTGTCATAGGATTTGGCTATTTTGGTCGTAAAATTATGACCGGCCGGGTGCCTGACATCAGCTTACCTTAGTCGTATTGTAAGAAAGAAGGCGGTCTATTCTACTCAACTGGATATCACATGGCATCGATTATGTCGATCCATCCATTGTAATTAATCGATGTTAGTGGATGGATAGAATAAAGGGAATTTAACTTAAGTAACTGTTTAGTGGAGACATCCAAATTCAGATGTCATCCCAAAACATGAAGTGTTTAAACGATTGGTCATTGTCATACATACATTTACTTGCCTAATTAACATTAAATAAATATTGATAATAATAATAATAATGATTTATTTGCCAGAATGTTGGTAATTATTTAGTTGGTATACATTAAGTCTGGTAGCCGTAACATTGAACTATAATAATAGTATGCAAAAGTTATCTTACAATAAATGTCGTGTAATAATAAAATCCACCATAAAATTTAATTAAAAAAGAGAATATGAATAATTATATAATATTAAAATTGGCATTTTCATATATTTGAGCATATAAAAATGGATAATAAATGTAATACAAAGCGAATCAAAATGTCAATTTTTACTTAAAAGAAAACGGCCGTCCCTGTTTATCTAACGAGTGCATTTAAAGGCGCGTTCGTAATTTAGAAAACTGATCTGCATTCGCTGTGTCGACGACTTACGTAACAACCGTATGCTACGCCCTTAGTAGACAAACGAATCTCTCAAGTAAATAAAGTCTATTCGTTCTATTCAAATTCAAATATACTTTACTTAAGTAGACATAAAAACAAGTAAAATTAGATATCATGCATCCAATGGTTTAAAAATGGAGTAGAAAATGGCGTCGACTAAAATTTCAAAAGAGAAATAATTGTCATACAAAACGGCACAATTTAAATAGACACCGTTTTACGAAGGAATATAGATTACACATGCCTATGTAATTTAAATTAAAATAATTATTTATTTAAGTTAATAAAGTAAACAAGTGCCTTTGAATCATCAACTCTACTGTTGGCTCCTACCGAATAGAGCCAGTAAGAATCTCGGCGGTTGCTCTTTTCAAAATATAATAACAAGTTATTTCTCATTGATATCTTGTAACAAGGTATAAAAATGGCTATATCCACGCAACTTTATCATTTATGTTAGACTCAATAGTGCAATATATAGGTTTTAGGTATCAGCCTCCTTTTAATAGTTATTTTAAACAGCTGTAATGGCAAGGCTATAATTGATTTATTCTGTAGGCGCCGACGCCAAACTAAGTGTTAAAACTGCAAGTGTCACAATTTTTATTATCGTGTAAATAACGAATACAAAATATCGAGAGAGAAGAGAATTAAATATGTGTATGCAAATTATTGCACAAAATTTATTTGATTTTAAAATTGGTCGATGCCAGTCCACCTTGCAGCATCATGTGGGTCTACGTTTCAATTATTTATTTCAAGGAGAGAGTAAGTCTATATGAATTCAGTTAAACATAAGGCTTCGGATGTATCTATATCTATACTAATATATAAATCTGAAAAGTATGTTTGTTTGATTGATTGATTGCTTGAACGCGGTAATCTCAGGAACTACTGGAGCGATTTGGAAAATTCTTTGATTGTAAGATAGTCCAGTTATCGAGAAAGACTATAGACTATATAACATCACGCTAAGATAAATAGGAGAGGAGCAGCAATAAAAAATATTGCGAAAACAACTAAAATGCAGCATGTACTTCAAAATTGTTCCCCTCTAAATAAAAGTCCACGACAGCATATGTCTAGCTTTTAAGGTTAACCCACTTTAACCATAATTAATATAAGTATTTAAGGTTTACTCAAATAATAAGACTGCAGGCCACGCTAACGAAGTTACGTTTAAAAGCTAGTATAATATATTCAGATATAGACATGTGATTAATATTTAGCCATAACGACTATATTATTGGGCTTACATTCGGTGCCAAATTGGTAAAACCAGTTTGAATATTACCCTATGATATTAGTTACTTGCAAACAAAACTTTCTAGTGCATCGCTTTTCACGCAGCGGGTCGTTGGGGGGGACGTCAAAATAGAAAGTTGCAATGGCTGCATTGCGTACGCCTCTCTGCGTTTCATAATACTCATAGGTGAGACAAAGAATGCGTGTTTTTCGTTATATTATTTGAAACATAACTCTTAGTGAACTGTGTTCCGTTTTGCGCTTACATTGTCATCATTTATACTTTAGCCTCGTAGCTTTAAAGATTACCAGATGATCTTGAAAAACTAGCTATCGTAAGGAAAGTAGACCGAAGAAAACCTAGGGGTTGACTGTCTGATAGACTGACCGGCGCTTCCAAGGTAGTCATAACACACACAATACCCCAAGTTTTCTTTCTTATTTTTTCAACAACAAGTTTCTTTTTTAGTAGCTTTTAATGAATATTGCATGCCTAGATCAAATTTTGGATTGTTATCATCTGAAGCTCATCAATCAATTAAAATTGTAAATTTATTTTTAATAACATTCTGTACTTGATCTTAAATAAACTTTTAAGTAAGGGTGGCGTAGCAGCTTGTTAGCTCTACTATTAAGGCTTATCACTATCAGCTACTACTATCAGCGCGGGTACGACCTTCAGTAGTGAATAAATTAAACCAAGAAGAATTATATTGAACTCCATTCACTAAGAGTTGTCGTTGAGGGATATAATTTAAACATTAAATAATAGGAGAACATGACTGTCTAATATTAGTATGGAGTATGGATGGTATCTTACATAGTTCGAAGAAACGATGGTCTTTCGGGTCTCAAGGTGCTAGAGTGGTGACCCCCCCCCTATACGACCTTAAAAAGATCGTGGGAAGACGCTGGACCAGGCGACACAAGACAGTGTAGCGTGGAGGATCTTTGTAGAGCTATTATATTGACCTATGTATAACAGTGGACGTCTTTTAGTTGACAAGAAAAAGGGAGAGATGGATAGTAAGTAGAATTAATTTTGTTTGATATGGCTCTATAAAACACTAAGACCCAGGTAATAACAGGAATAATATATAATTTAAGTCGAAAAAGCTATATCCCATTTATTATGTCTTACGGAATATTGTTATGGGGTAAATGCGCGGACGTTGAAAATTTTTTTATATTACAAAAAAGAGCCATACGTGGCATTTACAATTTAATTTTGCGCGATTCCCTGCGAGAGAAGTTCAAGGAAACAGGTATTCTTACATTGGCTTCACAGTATATTTTTAGCAATTTAATTTTTGTACATAAGAATATATATTTATAAAACGATTGATATATAATAGACAAAGTAGGAACCGACATAAGCTTGCGGTTCCTGCTTTGCTTTGTTAAAAAAAGGCTAATACAGAAAGTCTACTATACTATTGAGGATTACTTAGACGATAAGAATGCGTGGATATAGCTACTCTTTTACCCTGTACAAGACATTAATAACTATATGTTACTAGTAATAAGAATTATTCTTTCAAAAGAGCAACAGCCGAGTTTCTTGCTGGTTCTTCTCGGTAGGAACAGCTTTCCGAACCAGCAGTAGATGTTGACGATACAAAAGCACTTGTTTACAAGTTTACTTGAATAAAGAATATTTTGAATTCTCTAAATCCATAAAGAATTCCTGATGTTTTTCTTCACCGCGTAACGCATGATGAATTGTAAACATGAGTTTTTTTTTAAGGCAAAAGCACAATTTTTCAAAGTGAGACAGAAGAGGGTCAGTAGTGTCAAATATTTTAGACACATCGTGAGAAAATAAGAATCACGTATTCGGCGCGCGTCGGCGACGGATGGCCTAAGATTGAGGCATATTTGTGAACTATGATCCCTTTCACTTACAAGTCGCTGCAAACATACTCAAACTCGAAATATACTTTATTTAAATAATACAAACAAGTACTAGTGAACCGTCAATGATAAATTTTAAAATGCACTACTGACAAAAGCTAGAAATTCGTTAGCAATTCACTAATAAATAGATTTGATTTATTGAAGGAGGTGTTACTTTGCGGCATTCCATATTACAGAAACTATAACAAAACTACTTTGTTTATAATCCGCGTGTGTTCTATGTATGTCATGCTAAGTGTATGAAGCAGGCAAAATTTACATACTTTTCACATGCAGGACAAGTCACTACACGTATCCCAAGACGTCTCCACCAGCATCAATGCACATACAAAAGTAATGCAAATATTTTGCTATAATCCGCGATAAAAGAAAATTGATGTAATGCTAAATGTAGTACTATTCGTTGTACAAAGCAAGTGCTTAGCGATTTTGTCGTGGGGTCTACTCCTGACGATGCTTCGTGATGGTTGTGGTAGTGAATGTATGCAGTGCTTATGTATCGTTGCGTTATTGGTGATGGGTAGTGCATGACTTTTTCGAATTCTGCATTTATCAGATATTATAACAGGTAATAATATTTTTAATCACTTTTGTCAATGAGGAGGACTTAGGGAAAGCGAGATTTACGGTATTTGTAGATTTTATCTGAATTTGGAAAAGCGAAATAATAAATATACAGTATTTGCGAACTATTTATATAAATATTCAACTTTAAATTTACTTGAATGAAACGACTGGAGGTTTAAAATAAGCGAAACCTGATAATATATCGGGGTTTTTGCAAATATCAGGTTTAATTTACATATAAGTTAACGATATAAGTTTTGCGGGCGTTGCCATTTCTATTACGAATACCTATTATATTGTTGATAAAATTGTAAATTACTCAGTTAATAATATGATACGTTCATTGTTAATGTTTTGCTACTTGAGCATAAACGAAATGTTTTAGTTAACCTGTTGCCAAATTTATCTATTTATTTATTTCATCATCATCCTCCTGCTTTATCCCACATTGAGTGTTCAAACATGTTGTCACATGATTTGGTTACGTATTTTAACGACCACCTGCCTGACGTCAAATTACCCTAGGCGTATTTTACGACTCCACGGTAAGGAGGGTGGTCTATTCTACTCAACCAGATACCACTAGTGGGTCAACTTACCTTAGTCACCTTTTACGATACCTCGGTAAGAAATGAGGGTGGCCAATCTATTCAGCCGGATACCACACGGCCGAAAATTTATTTATTTATGTACCATAAATAAAAGAACCGACTTAATCCTTGGCAGTGCTCCACAACAGTGTTGTGCCGACCCCACTTAAATTGGGGTAAGGGCAGGAGAATGATGACGAAATGATGAGGAATAAAACGACCAGTCATCGATAAAAAACCGTGGGTAAATAGTAGTATACAATACGCATCTACCAAACGTAATATTATCCAACGCGGTTGAATCGTATGAATGGGGCCTAACTGGGTCACGCGGCGCATTCAATTTGCACTCAGGTGAAAGGCTTTTGGTAAAACACGCATTTACACGCGCTCTAAGATTTTATTTAATTACCTCGACAATATCATAAAGTAAGGGATCCATAGAGTTTTTACACATAGAGAAGATCAGCCATTCAAAATTCAAAATATTCTTTATCGTAGTAAACTTGTAAACAAGTGCTTGTAAACAAACCGAGAAGAACCAGGAAGAAACTCGGCGGCTGCTCTTTACAAAGAATACTTCTTATTACTAGTTATATATAGTTATTAATGTCTTGTACAGGGTCGAAGAGTAGCTATATCCACGCATTCTTATCGTCTAAGTAATCCTTAATAGTATAGGCTTTCTGTATTAGCCTTTTTTTATTAGTATTTTTAAACTGCTGTAATAGTAAAGTTAAAGTAGATTGCGGAATTTTACTATATAATCTAATACCCAAACCCACAAACGACTTATGTACTTTTGCAAAGCGCAAAGCAGGAACCGCAAGCTTCCTACTTTGTCTGTGAGAGTAAGGGATCCATAGAGTTTTTATAGATGGAAAAGATGAGTCATGACTAGACCCGCTACAGAGGTTTAAATTAAGTGTAAGAGATTTTTTTTTAAACTCCCCTACTTAAGTAGGTATAGTTGGATTCCTGCCATGGGCTAACATTTTCTATAAACGATTTGTTGGTTGTTCGAGCCTGGGTGTATATTTGTATTTAAGTATGTATTTAAAATTATATATATAGTATATCTACCAGTTCTCCGTCACCCATAACATAAGTATTAAGTTACTTACTTCGGGGACGGTGTGTAAGTGCCCCATATATTTATTTATTATTTAATAGCTCTATGAGGGGAGCGGACCTGATCGAAAAAAGAAAAACATATGACGTTACCTATTTATCTCTCTTTTTTATGCGTAATTAGGTAGAGATAAGTATGTGTCTCCCATCTTCCCCTTCTAATTATTTGTCGTATGATCGTATCGTATCGTATGTATCGATAATACGGATGATCGTGTGGACACTTGCGCGATGATCGTTCTATATAAATGACGATCACACTATCAACGATCATCGCCGATCAGTGAAGAGTAGGCATCATACTGTTACTCTAGCATTCAGCTAAGCGACTTGCACAAACAATTGAACATCTGTTTCAGAGGGCATCCATTTTGTGTCAAGGCTACGTAACAATTTCCTGACCGATAATGTGACGCTAAGTTTAGAATTATGTCACGATTTATCATAAATCCACGTCATTGAAGCAAACCGCAGGTCGTTAAGCATATTATATACCGAATAATAATAACTATAAATAAATTAATATATGTCACAATTGCACATACGGTTGTAGTACAAAGTAACTTAATACTTGTGTTATGGACGACAGATAACTAGTAAATATATAAATATATCATCTACTATGTATAAATGTCGGTTTGTATGTCCTTTATAGACTCCGAAAAAGCAAGACCGGTTTTAATGAAATTTTCAGAGAATCTTTAGAATGAGCTAGCGGATGATCCTGTTAAGTATGTTGGTGATTGGATAAAATGTTGAATGCTGTTTCGAGTAAGTATGTTGGTGATTGGAGCATTTTATTAAAATGTTGAATGCTGTTTCGAGGGTAATTCGAAACCAGTCTGAGTGACAGCAACGCGGGGCCTAACAGCTGGTTTTAAATAAATCAAATCAATATAATCTTTATTCAAATACGATTTTCCAAGTACTATTGAAACGTCAAGGATCAATATGATTAATGAAGCTACACTGGTTTGGAATTATGCTTTTACCAAGAAGAACCAGCAAGAAACTCGGCGGTCAATCTTCAAACATTTTCAATTTTTTTTAAACTGCAGTCCTGTATTAGCTGGAAGGATTTTCAAATATAAGCATATTTATCATCGAAATAATATTCAATAATGTAACATGATTTACGTAAAAGCTAAATACTCAAATACGTCCTGACTAAAAGAGCCAAAAAAAGGTTTTTTGGAAAATATTAGATCTAAGCGCGAATCGAAGCAATATAAGTTTACAAGACAAATGTAACAATTAGTAATATAACTTGTAGTTATAACTTGCATAACCGGCTTCGCACGATTCATAGTGTATTTGGGCCAAGGATCATGGTCCCTATTGACAATAGGAAGGTCGTCATATTGGAGGTATCGCGGAACTTAGGCCCTCATTGTGCGTACATTTTATACGGGCAGATGTTTTACAATTAACGAAGACTCGCGGGCAGAACCAGAACATCAGAATGTAGAATATTGTTACGAACATGCGAAAAGAATTCGTAATGCATATGTCATAGAACTCGAATTGGAAGGTAGCACTGTTACAAACATGCGAAAAGAGTTCGTAATGCATATGTCATAAAGATCAAATTGAACGGAGCAGTTTACGAACATACAAAAAGGGTTCGTAAACTATAGGTCATAGAGATATCATATAGAGTTCAAATTCGCTTAGCGCTAATTCTGAGGAGCATTCGACGTGTTCATCAAAAACATGTTTACAAAAGACTTGTTTACGATCTTTCAAAGGTCTCGCGAATGTTCTCGAAATCGGTTCGTTCGATATATAAGCAGACGTATCGTGCGCCTCGGGATTCAGGTTGCGAATAGCGATCAAGAGCGAATAAACAAGTGAAAATAAAAGTGAAATAGTAGTGACCTCGGCATTCTTATTGGACAACGGACTTTATAGAGACTGCAAGGAGTAAGTTTGTAGTAAAAAGTTGAATAAAGTGTTTTTAACGAGTCACCGGGTATTTTCATCCAAATCCACGAACCCGTGTACATTATATTAGGTTGTCTAATAAGTTCCTTTCTACGTCAAGCTATGAGTCACTCTTAAATAGATTTGTTTATAAAAATGCAGGCTTATCTCTTAGGCGTTTATGGCATCGCTTTCTGTCATCCAACAACGCTTTCAAATCACATTTTTTGGTGACAAAATCTAATTGCTTTAAAAAAGGCAAAAGTGCAAAGGACAGACATACCGACACTGTCCCTAAAAAAGTTATCTTCGCTACCTGTTACAATCCCACTGCTGGGCATAGGCCTCCTTTCTCCGTTTTTGGAGAAAGGAGAGGTTAACACGTACCACGCTGCTCCAATGCGGATTAGTAGGTAACACATATCTCTAGAATTCTCTAGAAATATGCAAGTTTCCTCACAATGTTTTCACCTAAAAGCGTGTGATAAATTGCAATTATCAATAAGCGATATAAGTTTTAATAGAAAAACTCATTGGCACCTGCCCGGGGTTTGAACTCGTGAACCCCATCTCCGCTACAAGTCGTCCAAATCCATAAGCAAAATAAAAACGACACCTATATGAATATTTTGCAAATAACCTTAAACAATTTTGGAAAAAGGGCATAATGAGGCTACCTCAGAGTTAGAAGGTTATGGAAGCGAATGGTTCATATATAATAAATCCATTTTAAACAACAAATATCGTGTATTCATTGCGAATCAAAAAAAGGCGTAGAACTTATGGGACACCCTAAGTATGTAACATTACTTGAATCCGTGATTTCGGACGTTCTGTCCAACTTATGCGTTAATGACCCTCAATTATAAGCTATCTATCTTTTCCTATTTACGAAGGAAAATTACAGATGTCAAGCGTCAACAGAGTCGCCGGCTTTGAAGACATGAAGAAGAGAAGAGCGTTCAACAAGTGCGTAATACGTCCACTTGCTGCCAAAATCGGAGCGTTGGCTCGAGATAATATTATTTTGGTGGCTAAAATTCAAAAGTCTGTTTGTAAGTTACGCTTCAAGGCTAATCCGCTGGACTAATAGTGATGAAATTTGGTATAATTAAAGTTTTCATAATAGGAAGAAATAACCCCTTTTTTCTTGTGAGAACAGTTAAAATTTCCTTTTTTTAAAAATTTTCTGATACCTGATTTATAGAAGCAGGCGTTACTTTGCGGAATTCCATATTACAAGCAATATAACTTTAACTTTGCTATAATCCGCACGGGTTAAGTGAATGCATGCAAAGCCAATGTGTATGAAGCAGGCAAAATCTACGCACCTTATACATGCAGGACCAGTCACCACATGCACCCCAAGGCGCAATTCACCAGCAACAACGCACACAAAAGCAGCACACACACCCACCACCACAATCTCGACGATCGTTTCGCCCCGTAACAGAAGCATCATCAGGAGGATAGGCTCCACGACAAAAATCGTACTGCTTTTCTGATACCTCTGACATTATGACCAATCTTTGTTACCATTTTTTTTTGTTAGCCATTTAAATTTTTTGTAATTTCGTGTTATTCCTAAACACATATATAAATTTTTAATTATCAATTATATTATGCCTTATTCTGTTTAATTTTTAAACGTTACATATCATATTAAAGGTACTTAAATGCATAGGTTGGCGCAAAGGAAGTTGCAGAACCGCTAGAACTAAAGAGAAACGCAAAAATAATTAAGCAAAATTCGTTTTCAAAATTCTAGTAAAGTTCTTTTATAATAGCTGTGAAATACTCATTTAGTCCGCATCAGTCCAGTGGGGGTGACGAAGCAGGGGGAGGGGCGGAGAGGCACAAGGACACTTCGCAGGACCTTCGACGCGCGACGCTTACGTAACGTTACAAGGTCGACGAATTAATGCGACATGTGCAAATGTTTGATCCAACATTTAGCATTGGTGAGTTAATTTTAGTTAGTAATGTTAGATAACACATCATCTGCAAATAACTAAGAATTTAAAGAATATCCTAAGTGTAATAGACAAAACAATAAGATGCCGTTTGCTAACCGGCTGAGTAGATCACCTTCATATACCGAGGTTTGTTTACAACAATGCGACTAAGATAAGTTGATCCACCGTGTGGAATCCGGCTGATTAGAATAGATCACCCTCATTTCTTACCGAGGTGTCGTAAAAGGCGACTAAGGCAAGTTGACGTCAGGTAGGCGGCCGGTCGTAAAATACGTAGCCAAATCATGAGACAACATGTTGTGTCGACCCTACTTAGAGTGGGATAAGGGCAGGAGAATGATGATTCGACAGGATGACAAGTGACAACAAATGTTTGACAGGTATGAAACGAATGAACGTTTATTTATTTTCATAATTATGTTTTCGTTGTTTTTAAGATATATTCTGCTATTCGGAGCGGAGACAAATCCAACGAATCAAAAGCCCCATCTTTGTTTTATATATATATAAGATTGCAATTTATCATACGCTTTTCAGTGATGGAAAACATCGTGAGGAAATCTGCATATGTCTAGAGAATTCTGGGGATAAGTGTATCCGCATTAAAGCAGCGTGATAGGTGCGTGCTCCTATGCCCAGCAGTGGGATAGTAATTGGTAAAAAAGTAAAGTATTACTTTTTTACGCGCTATAAAAAAAGCTTCGGAAACAAACTTATTCTTATTCTTTTCGTTCGTTTATTAAACCTTCTATAAATAAATAAATAATAAATATATAGGACATTTACACACACGGTCGTCCGTCCCCAAAGTAAGTAACTTAATACTTGTGTTATGGGTGACGGACAACTGGTAAATATGCTACATATATAGTTTTAAATACATACTTAAATACAAACATACACTCAGGCTCGAAGAACCAACAAATTGTTTATAGAAAATGTTGGCCCTCGGCGGGAATCGAACCCGCGACCCGCGGAGCTGAAGACAAGGTCAATGCCAACGGGCCAGTCAAGTTCTATAATTTTTCCTTTCAAGGTTAACTGGAGTTGACGATTCACTTGTTCACACGAAGAAAATCACTTGTTTATAAGTTTACTTGAATAAAGGATATTTTGAATTTGAATATAACGTCAGAGGATACTTAAGAAATTTGAGGATATGTGTAACTTACTAATTCGCAGTGGAAAAGGGTTTAATTTCAAATCCTTTAATTGTTATTAAAGATTAATGAAAATGAGATAGAACAACCCTTTCTTAGAAACATACTTTCCTTCATTTACGTAATTGGTTGTGTAAGAAAATTTATTTATGTATTATCAATAAATTTTCCTCTTTAAAGGAAATTGTGAAATTTTTCGCGTTGTGTTATTTTTGGCTTTAGTGAGGGTTGGTAAGGGAGATCACGAGGAATCTCGTAAGATTTCTGTTTACGTAACATTATAAGGCTGTCGCTCAGTGCGCTGGAACGTGCTATATTGGTCACGTTTAAAAGTATTGAAAAAATTGAAATGTAGGTAATTCTAAGTGGTGATGAATTGCAACACACTATTTTGAAAAATTAATAGTAATAAAGTAATAAATTAAAACACAAGTTTTAATTTATTACTTTGGGGACAAACAACCGTGTGTATAATTGTCTCATACATTTACTTATTTATTTTTCGGAAATCCGCAGTACAAAAACAATGATAGAATTAATTTGCTATAGTTGGTTGCTGATTTTAGCAAAATAAAACAATAACCTTAGTTTTGGTATTTGCATTTTTCTTGTAACGGGTCGGGCAAGATCTTAGGTTCTTTTTATTTATGTTTATATTTACTTGGTCGTTTTTGGGGCGCCTATTTTTTTAAGGGACATCCTAATAAGAGTGTAGTCGGAAGCCTTGAACGGATATCGTGCAAAAAAGAACTCACAGCTTGATAAAAGTTTACTGACTCTATAGAGAGGTGTTTGAAGACCTACCGCGCTGTTCAACGAAGGATTGGCCAATAGAAACAATTCGCATACAAAAAAATTCATAGAACAATACGTCATGTCCATGACAATGGCTTTACTTACCACCATTATCTATCTATACTTATTATAAAACAAAGTCCCAAAAAGCTGTCTGTATGTAATCGATTTTCTCAAAATGTACTGAACGGATTTTTGTACGGTTTTCAACATAAGATAGTGCTATACTTCCGGATGGTTTAGATATAGTACACATCGGTATTATGTAAATTGTATTGAAGAGATTGCGCAGTTGTTAAAAAACTTGCTTGGTGGGAGCTTTAGTCGCGTGCGCTGCGTAAATCAGCAGAGATACGCTAAAGTAATGTACTAGAGAATTGTAGATCTATAAAAATACTACAAAAAAGTCCGAGATAGCATGTGTCTCGCTCTCATGATTAATTCACAATAACTACTTTTGTTTAAAATTTGAATTCTAGAAAAAAATTGTGACACGCTGATTTCCACGCGGGCGAAGCCGCTGGCACAGCTAGTTATAACATAAATATATGGTCACACATGGTCCGCTCCAAAATAATTAACTTAATACTTGTGTTATATGTCACAGACAAGTGGTGAATATAAACATACCAACAAATTATATTAGGAAACTTTGGCCTTCGGTTGGAATTGAACGCGCGACCCGCGGAGCAGGGTCACAGCTACTGGCACCAACGGGCCAGTAAAGAATAATAAGTAAAACGCCAGTAAGCAATAGAAATGATAATATTTATTGTTAAATACTTTTCATCACCTTTTTTCTAACACTATGCTATCCCATTCCACCCATCACTTAGATTTAGATTTACTTAAATTTTGTTTTCATTGGTCATATCTATCAATTAATATCTCAATTTGGAATAGAATACAGCAAGCAGTTTATGACAAAATTTGCCACGCCACAATTACCCAGTGTTTCCAAAAGTTGGGCCCTCGCCTCACAGAAGGCAATGTGATTGTTATTTAATTCGACAATGGATGCGAGATGAGTTTAACCCTTTCGATCCTAATATAGAATCTCTTTACAGCGAGCATCAAGCACAATAATATCACTGAATTAAAAGAATAAATTAGTAAAGAAAAGTCTTTATTAAAGTTATTTAAAATAAAATTTAAAATTTACTTATTGTTTCTTTAGCAAGTTATTAGGTTATAGTTATTCCCAAGTGTTTTATTCCTAAAACTTATCATTGAAGCTAATTTTTTTAAATATTAACACTTTCCGCCTCGCGTAACCCGTCCTTAGGTTACATGCTTCTGTGAGGCCTACGTAACCCATAAATGAGTTACGCTTTTCTTGTTTAAGTAAATAAAGATTTTTCAGTCGCATTTTAAAAATAAATTTTATCGCAAAGTTCTGAAATATAGAATATACAAGATTATCAAAAATACACAAATGACAATCTACTTTTTATATATTTATGTAGGATAAGATTATACTATGACAGTAAAACTTAGGCCGGCAGGAAACTCAACGGAATCACGCTTTGTATGGAAAGTGTTAAAACTTACGTATGCTACATCGGGGGGTATAAGAAAATTTAGAAAGGCTGAGATGGGCATCGCACAAAAAAGGTTGGGAGGCACTGCCCTAACCACTTTGGCCTTATCGGTGGAAGTGAATTCTTTTCCCATTGTTCTATTGACGCCATCATTAATTAGCCTACAATATATCATTTTACGTAATATGCGGGCTATAAATACTTTTATGGAAATAATGTTGCAATAGGCCAAAGTGTGTACTTTGTTGACACTTTGACACAGAAATTACAGAATGACTCCGACCATGGACATATAGTACCCGGCATTAAATAATGCACATCGATGTTTAGAACGTTGTTTTTTTTTTTTTTTTTTCTTTTCATTTTCTTTCTGTTACTCATAGGTTGGCTGGTAGAGATCCCTTTTAGGGATAAGTCCGCCTTTTGTTTATACAATAAAGATAAATAAAAAAAAAAAAAAAAAGAACGAAACAGCCGGCCAGTTCGGTTTCGTATAGAGCGCTGTCACTGTCACACACGAGTTCGTCAGTCTGTGCGACAGAGACAATGCTCTATGAAGCAGAATCTAGCCGATTTCTATCTCTATTCCTCGATGTGCATTATTAATTGCCGCGTACTATACATATATGCACCCGTGCATACCAATACTATAAATACATGTAAGTGTCTCTATCTGTCTGTTACGCTAAACCTGTCTGGATTATATACCAGTATAACATAAAGGTTAAAAAAATCTCATTTTTCATTATTTATATAACTTTACGATCGGAGTGTTCGGTCTTAAATGATTTTTGCCTCCAGCTTCTTAATTAAGCTCTTCGCGTCGCGGGTTCAATTCCCGCCGAAGGCCAACATTTTCTATAAACAATTTGTTGGTTTTTCTAGTCTGTATGTATATGTAAATGTATTTAAGTATGTATTTAAAATTATATATGTATATATTTAAGTTGTCTGCTACTCATAACACAAGTATTCAGTTAATTTGGGGACAGACGACCTTGTGTGTAATGTCCCATATAGTAAAATAAAGTAAAGTAAAAGCCCGTTACAATCCCACTGCTGGACATAGGCCTACTCTCTCCGTTTCTGGAGAGAAGGATTAAAGCTACGACCTACCACGCTGCTCCAATGCGGATTGATAGGTTACACATATTCCTGGAATTGTCTAGAGATAGAGATAAATTGCAATTATCAATTCGACACATACGTTTTAATGGGAAAAGTCATAGGTGCCAGGTCGAAATTTGAAGAAACCCGTTCAAAAGAGTCGCACAGTCTCATCGCTGGGCTATCACAGCTTACGACTGTCTTGTCCCATATATTTATTTACTGTTTTTTTTAATTAAGTAAAGTCAGTACTGCAGATTTAAAATTAAGTATGACCTACATATTGCAACGTAAACGGAGTTATGTCATATTTCATTATCTGTCTGTAAGGAATAAATAGTGACATTCTTTTGTAAATCTAAAGCACAGATCTATTAGCACAATCGATGTGGAACGTGACATATATCGATAATAATCTTTTTAAAACAGCATTGCATATGGTAATTTACTTGTTAAGAATACAAATATCATTTATAAGATGTAAACACGACTGAGTTCTTATAGCCAGCGGTGACTACGCACGACTTTTTCGAGGCATTCACTTGTTCAAACCCCGGGTAGGCATCAATGAGTTTTTCTGTTAAAAACTTATGTGTCTATTTGATAATTCAAATCCTACTTCCTACTAATATTATAAATGCGAAAGTTTGTGAGTATGGATGGATGTTTGTTACTCTTTAACGAAAAATCTATTAGACGGATGTGGATGAAAGTTTACAGTTATATAGGTTATACATCAGAATAACATATAGGCTACAATTTGTAATGATTTTATGTAATATAACGATACATGTCAATAAAGTCGGAAAAAATCTGGCCTCTGAGAGCTATCTCGGCGTACGCTACCTAAACCATTAGAGTTACACAAAGATGATGTACCGTAGTATTCTTTGTCTTTAATAGTTTTTAATAAAATCCGACAGCATATATCTATCTTTTATGTGGAAGCCACTATGACCAAAATTGTGAATCTCAAATTTAATTAAATTATATACTGTGGCAGACAAAATTCCTAGCGAGCGAAACCGCAGGAAAAAACTAGTTTATTATACGCTTTTCGGTGAAGGAAAACATGCATAGCTCTAGAGAATTCTGTGGACGTGTGTAACTTTAGCTTCTCTTCTCCAAAACAGAGATGCCTATGCCCAGCAATGGGATTAGAAACAAGCTGTTACATTACTTTTTAAACGCGACTTCGTTCAACTTTGCGTTTTGCGTAGCGTACTCTGAAGATATTGACATATAAATCCCAAAATTCGATATGATATTTCATAACATTTTGATGAACTACCCTAGCGTCCTCTGTATAATACGTAAACAACATGCACAAACCTCCACCACCGCCACCACAATATACAAGCACTACACAGGTTCACTATCACAAACTCAACAATCGTTTCGCCCCGCAACCGAAGCATCATCAGGAGATACACTCCACGACAAAATCGCTAAGCGTTGCGTTGCGTTTTCACGAATCCCGCTTGTATCGAGTATGAAACAAAAAGGGATAGTCCAGTATACATTTAATATTTTTTCTATTTACTTTATCGCGGATTATAGCACAATAATTTTATTATTACTTTTGTATTATGGATCTCGCAAAGTAACGCCTAATTCTATAAATTATTTGGTAAGTTACGATATTGAATCAAAACTGAATATTATACTGTTTCAATGAAATACTATGGCGTCATTAAAATAAGACACGGTTAAAATCGTTAAAACACACTAAGGAATTTATTTCATATTTCTATCGCGCCATCCCAGTTTACGTCATAGAATAGGAATTACCGAAGCTTGATGAGTCGCGAACAGTTCATCAAACAGTAGACGACAGACGTTGGGATTCCCAATTGTGGTGACCCCACAGCGAAACATTCGGTGGTTGTGGACCCCCCTTGACCACATAAAACTTTTTGGAATCCTCTGTTTTATAAATTATTCATATTTACATTCGTTGCGCTACAAAAATAATTACATTTTAAAACTGGATTTATAATTGAAAAAATATCTTAATTTATAATTCGAAATATCGAGTAATGTTAACTAAAACAATGATTAAATTCATATAAAATATTCATGTACATTTATCACCAGAACAATCTGTTGAAATCAACGTCTTATAAATCTAGCTCTATAAATGTTCATTAAAATTAATAAGACTAGGAGCTTCGCCCGCGTAAAAATCAGTGTCACAAAGCACAAAACTTTTTCCGATTGAATTTGAACAAAAAGTAGTTATGAGCTAACCATAAGAGATAGTCATGCTATCGCGGAATTTACTGCATTTCGTAGTTCTACAATTCTCTAGTACATAAATTTAGTGTATTTCTGCTGGTTTACGCGGCACACGCGACTAAAGCTTTAGAGCTTTGAGAGTTTTTTACAACCGCGTGTTCTCTTCAACAAAATTTACATAAAACGGAAATGTATTACCGTAAACCTTCCAGAAGAATTGCAGTATCGTTTAGTAGGAACAAAATGCTTCCAGTAGATATTCAGATAATCGATCACATACAGAGGTTTTGGGGACTTTGATTTATAATAAGTATAGATTTTAATATTCGTAAACTTCATTAGCTTTACATAATTACAAAATAACAAAATTTAGTACAAATATTTAAAAAGTCTATCAGTCTGGTTGCTACATTTTCACAGCTAATCCATGGGACTAGTATCGATGAAATTTGGCACAATTAAAACTTTTACATAAAATATTGTAAAAAAATCCCGGTTTCTACCCGGCGAAAAAATACAAATTGCATTAGTGAGTGTTGTTAAACGGTAAATCCTCGCAAACAAAGTCGTAGGTGCCACCAGTTGCAAATAAGTTATATTAGGCATGTAAAAACAATCGGCATCGTTATTTAAAAGTTTGGTCTAACTACTAGTTTCTAATCATAACGTTATCTCTGCATTACGACTTCAGGCTGTAAGGTTATCTCAATACCACAAGTCAAGTGAAAAATAATAGTTTACCAACCAATTTAAACTGCCGTTCATAAAATAACAAAATATTAAGTTGATGCAGGCCTTCTATTCTATAAGACGTGATAATTTCCTTACCCTTTTCCCAATCTAAGTGGAATCGAAACAATATCCATTCCATTCTCTGCTATATTTTGTCAACTCTGGCGCTACTCCTTTTATATGTATATCATTCTTCATACAGTCCATCCATCTTTTTTCCGGCCTCCGTCTTGTCTTTTATCCAACCACATTCATATTTAAAAATTTCTTTGCCACATGATTTTCCTCCGTCCTCATTAACTGAACATCCCAACTTAATCTTACTCTATTATCTATCTCATTCAAAGACACATTGCCGCGCAAAATAATAAAAAATATAGATATTATATGAAACGTATCGCCAATAATGGAAAATATACCTAATATTTTCCATTATATTTCAATTAAAACTTTATTTTGGGAATCTCTTAGTGTTTGACCGACGTGTCTGAATGTCGACATAAATGATATAATAATTGGTGTTTTATATTGTCAAGGAAAGCGTATAATAAATATTTATTTTTAATTTTATTTTGTTTGGTATCATATTCCTCTATTAGCGAAGTATTGAAAATTATAAAACATTATGCAACTTTGCAAAAGCAAATTAAATTAAAAGCATTTAAGCAAAACTTTGCGTTTGCAAAGTTTTTACTTAAATAATATATTAATAATAAGGCCAGGTCAATTACACTTTCACTATAAGTTACTTAAATTAACTTCCGCTAAACAAAGATATATTGACTTGATTAAAAAGCGTTAATAGGTATTATTGGTCCTGTCAATGCAACAGAAATAGGAAATTGAGAAACGCTATCTATTATCAACATATCATGGTTTTTTATTCACTATGTGTCGAAGACAAATCAAATCTGTAATTGAAATAAGGCTCTATATCACATTGTTTGCCTCGCGTCAAAAGAGTTATGATTTATAGAAGCAGGCGTTACTTTGCGGAATTCCATATTACAAGCAATATAACAGAACTAACTACTTTGCTATAATCCGCACGGGCTAAGTGAATGCATGCAAAGCCAATGTGTATGAAGCAGGCAAAATCTACGCACCTTATACATGCAGGAACAGCCACCACATGCACCCCAAGGCGCAATTCACCAGCAACAACGAACACAAAAGCAGCACACACACCCACCACCACAATCTCGACGATCGTTTCGCCCCGAAACCGAAGCATCATCAGGAGGATAGGCTTCACGACAAAAATTCGGGGCGAAACGATCGTCGAGATTGTGGTGGTGGGTGTGTGTGCTGCTTTTGTGTTCGTTGTTGCTGGTGAATTGCGCCTTGGGGTGCATGTGGTGGCTGGTCCTGCATGTATAAGGTGCGTAGATTTTGCCTGCTTCATACACATTGGCTTTGCATGCATTCACTTAGCCCGTGCGGATTATAGCAAAGTAGTTAGTTCTGTTATATTGCTTGTCAAAAGAGTTATATTATGGAAGTTTTTATATATTCTGGTTTCTGTTTATCGTATAAAACGCGGAGGAAGTCGCGGGTAAAAGCTGGTATATTATATGATCAGGAATTTCTACGCACTATGTGCAATTTGAATAGAACGTGAATAAACGAATTTATGATATAAGACTGGTCGAAACTAGTCCCTTGTCTCTGATTGGTCGATTAATTTCGGCGGTCGCGGGCAAGGGCTACGGTCGGCGCGATTGTGGAACGACAATCGGTATCGATATAGATTTTTTTGCATATATAATTCTGACGTTCTCTTTAGCATGGTTGTGCGATGATACCGCAAATTTGAACACTAAGTATTTCGGTGTTATTTGTTTCTGCAAGCAACTGCGCATTGACTTTGGCGCTAAAAATTAATATATTAAGCGAAGAATTCTTATTATTCCACGTCATTTACTGTAACTTGAATTAATTGTCAATTTTTAAATGTATAAAGTTTTATTATTGAAACATCTACAATACAATTTATATTTGCATTAAATATAATGCAAAATGAGACGTTAAACTTGGAAAGAATATTAAAAATATTTAAATAAAGTAATATTCTAGATAGGACAATAAATGGTATCAATTTTTTTGTTTTAACATGTGAATTTCCTTTAACGTCGATAATGAAAATGAATATATATAAAGAAATACGTAGCTTTTATCTTATATCTTATTGTATATAAGATCATCTGAAACGTATGTTTCAGATTATCCTATACCTACATATTTATGTTTTTTCTTTCATGTAATTATGCGAAGACTGAATAAAAATCGATATACTTATATATATAACTTCGTGATGTCATTTTTTTTGGTTAAAATTTAAAATACTTCAACCAGTATCCGGATTGGTTAAACTCGAACAGTATAGTTCGAAAGGCGATTAAATAAGTTATTTATTAAAGTATTACGTGTGAGTCGCTTCGGCCATCGCTAGTTACAATCCTACCGGGAAAGCCGCTAAACAATTTAGAGTTCCGGTACGATGAGTAGTAACCGTATAGAGGTCTATCCCGATTTGCGCGCTTCCATCGTAGATAGCCTTAACAAGTGCAATCGGATAACTGATAAAAAATCCGATAGAACTTTGAATGACGGAGATAACGATGTTTAAATTGGTATTTCTCGAGCTACACACAACCGACTGCGTGCGCGCCTCGCAACGCACAACGCACTCGGTAGGTACACATAACGAACCTACGCCGCCTCGGAGCGACTCGACCGCGGTAGGTGCTAATAGCTGACCACGGGGCCACATTGACAGTTTCTATGCAAATGTTAATGCGTTGCGAGACCAGTTTTCGCCTCACGGAGCGGTTCCGGGCTTACCTACTCGCGAACGCTCTATTCACGCCCATAATTATTACCGAACGTTCCTAAACTGGATTCTACGCTGAATTCATTAAAATCGTGTTCCACGAGTCCACAGGACGTAATGGCCGTTGGAGAGAAACGATTCGAGAATTCATTCACTTCGAAATGGAAAATGCTCGAAATGAAAAGTCTGAAACCGGTCGTGGATCGTGCAAATCCTATGATGCAACATAGGTGTGCAAAGAGGAAATACGATTGTCTCATTATCAAGTTCAATAGCCCCGGAGCGACAGCACGTGTATGCAAAACCTTCCTAGAAACAGTATTGTGCAAAAATATCCTTTCAACCGCAGATTTTAAGGCGTAATCTGCTATACCCTCTCGCGTGCTTAATATTTATCGAATGCCGCGTAGTGTCAAAGCGGTATATCTATCAAAGACTGCATACTCCGATACCTATTCGGAGGCTCGATTGACTCGCAAATGACGGCGCTCGTTCGTCAACATATGTCACGGAGGTGCTGAAAGCTGAAATGCGGAATGGACTAAATTTGCCACCATTCCGACGCCGCAATGACTAATCTAAGTCATCAACCCTCCACTACACGTCGCCCTAAGCCGTGGTCCGGCCTCACAGGAGGCCTTAGGACGACGTTCCCCGACTTAAGTAGAGCTTCTGCGCTCTACTGCATTTCGCCACCTCGGCGATGCTTCTGCGCTCGTCTCCCGCCCGGTGACGCTGTAAAAGCCATTAGGGCTAACAGCAAACAGTTCGAAAAATGGACTAAATTGAGCAAAACAATACTTTCCTCGATTCCATGAATGTCAAATTCCACAGTCCTTGAGTTTTTTTTTTTAATTTTAAAACAATTAGCGCTCTTCGCGAGCCGTGCACAAATATGTCATAGTTAGTATATTTTGATATCACTGAATGTGCGTTCACTGCGTGTTACACTAGCACTGGTGCGGGCGACGTCCGTGCTCACTTCCGCATATTGCAGCGCGCGCTGGCGCCGAGTCTCAGTAACGGCCGCGTCGCTCCTAACCGCTGGGAGCCTCGCTCGCGAATGCGGCCGCCGAAAACTCCTCACACCGTCCGAATGCAGAAAATTTGGACGCGCCGAGTGGGGGACGCTCTACGACTAGCCGAAACTTGCCTTGCGCGTACGTGCAACGCTTCGCTATGAAAAAATCCAAGGTTAACGCGCGCTGCCAAAAAAAGAACACGCAAAATAAAAAAAAGATGGCTAGAGCGGCGCCCCTCGCGGGCGCACTGCAGCCCATTCTGCACACGCCGCGTCTGCCGCATTTGTAGTTCTCTCGTGATCTACGCTGCCTCAAGGTTTTGCTAATTTCTACCATTTTAGCTAACGTGTAACCTCGATTACTTTTAACTAATCGCTGTTCCACAAAGACAAAGACGAAAAAATTCTTTTTTAAATAGTTTGAATGTAGTAGTAGTAGCGGCCTGTTACTATGCCCACTGCTGGGCTAAGGCCTCCTCTCTCCGTTTTTGGAGAGAAGGTTTGGAGCTAAGACAAAATTTGATGTATATCATAGACGTACGAGAGGTCACAAACAGCTTGCGATACCTGCGTCGCGACTCAGCAGAGTTAGCAACTCATTCTCTCGCTATTCGCTTCTATAATAAAATTCCTCAATCCATTCTAGACCAGTGTACAGATTCCAATCAAGTGTAAAAAATATGCTTATACGTAAAGCATATTACAAAATTGAAGATTATTTGGATGATAAGAAAGCCTTCAGCTTCATACAAGACAGCGGTTTAATAATGTATAATTGAAAATATTTAAAAGATTGACCGCCGAGTTTCTTGCTGGTTCTTCTCGGTAAGAGCAACATTCCGAACCAGTTGTAGCTTCATTAATCATATTGATGCTTGACGATTCAAAAGTGCCTGAAATGGTTTATTTGAATAAAGATTATTTTGATTTGATTTGACCTACCACGCTGCTCCAATGCGGATTGGTAGGTTACACACATCCCTAGAATTCTCTAGAGATATGCAGGTTTCCTCACGATGTTTTTCTTCACCGAAAAGCGTGTGATAAATTGCAATTATCAATAAGACACATAAGTTTTAATAGAAAAACTCATTGGTGCCTGCCCGGGGTTTGAACCTACTCTAGAGTCGACTCTAGAGAGTCGAACGGTCTCACCGCTAGGCTATCACAGCTTATAGTTATAGTTTGAATAGGTAATATAAAAGTAAAGCGTATTTCCAATAAACACATCTTTGCCCGTATTTTTTAGTTATTTGATAAAAAAATTTTTACGGGTCTGCTATAAAATTTTAGTTTTGTAAATTGCGACAATTCTCTAGTAGAACAACAATAAATAAGTTAATTATTAAGATACAGATGTCTTTAGCAACACCTATCTACATATACTACATTTACGTATATTTATTGCACTAGAATAAAATTACCAATAATATACCTTTTCTAGACTTTAGTATAAGAAATCTGAATGTAATTGAATAATAAAATTACTTCAGTTAACTCTGTTCTTATGTAAACTTACGTGTATGTTTCGCTATAAGTTTTCCTGCTAAAAACTCATTAGTAAAAAACTTAAAAAACAATTTATAGAATTAGGTGTTACTTTGCGGAGATCCATAATACAAAAGTAATAATAAAATTATTTTGCTATAATCCGCAAAATAATTTTATTATAACTTAAAAAACGTAAAAAAAATTGGGACCACAAATAGCGAAGTATGTTTTATAATACACTTATCTCTGTATAATCAAATTCAAATTCAAAATATTATTTATTTAAGTAAACTTGTAAATGTGTGCTTTTGAATCGTCGACTCTACTGATGGTTCGGAGAAGAACCAGCAAGAAACTCGGCGGTTACTAATTTCAGAATATAATTATTGAAAATAGACCTTATTGAATTAATATTTAAAATTAAATATAAAATATATTACAAAAGTAATAATAAAATTAAAGTAATAATTTTATTATTACTGTATTTTGGATCTCCGCAAAGTAACGCCTAATTCTATAAAATATATAATTTAAGTAAAATTTCATAAAAGTAAACCGTTAATTAAACTATATGCAGTTCCCAAAATTTTATATTTATATTCACTCCCTAAAATATTATCTCCCACAAGTTCCTTATTATATTATCAATACCGAAACCAATATCAATACCAAAATTATATAATCAATATCAAAACTTATAAAAAACAGCTAAGCATTTATTAAAACCTGTTATACACCGATAACACGCAACTTTATTTGTTCATCGTGAGATATGTAGAACAAAAAACATAAAAAAAGCTGTGTATTACATTCATTCAAAAATCATCATTCTTATTCCCTTATCCTATTGAGGTCGCCACAACATGTTTTCCTCTTCTATTCTCTCAACTCTGGCACTACTCGTTTTAAACACATATCATACACATTTTGATCAAATATCCATCCATATATGTACATATTTAACAGTTGTGTGGGCACATGATTGTCATCCCTCCTTATTATGTAACTATATATGTACCCTATGCCGTGTGGTATCCGGCTGAGTAGAATATACCATCCTCATTTCTCACCGAGATGACGTAAAAGACGAATAAGGTAAGTCGACCCATCGTGTGGTATCCGGCTGAGTAGAATAGACCACCCTCATTTCTTAACGAGGTGTCTTAAAAGGCGACTAAGGTAAGTTGACCCACCGTGTGGTATCCGGTTGAGTAGAATAGATCACCCTCTTTCTTACTGAGGGGTTGTAAAATACGACTAAGGTAAGTTAACATCAGGCAGGCGATCGGTCGTAAAATACGTAACCAAATCATGTGACAACATGTGTATAACATACATATACAATATATGTATAAAACTAAAACAATATATGTATATAAGTCATGTGTGCATATGAGTGTGAGAATAAAAGATCTCACAGATGGATGCTGCAATGACATAATAACACCGAATCGATTGCTTCAAATAACAATGATGCAGTCGAGAGGTACATAAGACCTTGAAGTCGAACAATTCGTCAAACATTTAATACGCGTCTGTTTGCTCTGCTATTACGCGACATATCGAGAGCCTATTTTAAATATGAATTATAAATTAAATTCACAATATAAAGCTGAAGAGTTTGTTTGATTGATTGTTAGAACGTGCTATTCTCAGGAACTACTGAACCGATTTGAAAAATTCTTTGAGTGTAAGAAAGTTGTTTTGAACAATCCTTCGATAAATTCTAAATTCTTAGTTTCAAACCAAATTGCATATTAGCACTAAACCGATTAAACACTCAACAAGTTGTTATGACACTACCTAAAACAAGATCTTAAATCCTAAAGAACTATCTAATCAAAGCCCTACAAAACTTACAACAGTCTACAGCTACAGTCCAAGCAAACGAAATTGCGTTTAAAAGCTATTAACTTATAAACGCATTATTAACACTGCAAGTCGTTGCAATGATAAATTAATGGTGCCGAGTTGTTCAACTCGATTGACAACAGAGCAGTCGATAGATTGATGCGTAGTTATTCACATTTGACATTGATATTCGCTGCAATGACATAACAAATCAAATTCGTCGAAAAAAACGGTCTAAAATCAAATTAGTAATGCTAACTTTTATTTTATTTTAGATATAAAGAATAGTATGAGGTAGAATGTACAGAAATGTGTCGTTATTTATTTTTTATGAGACACACACGTTCGTCTATCCCCAATGTAAGTAACTTAATACTTATGGATAACGGACAACTGGTAAATATACTACATATATAATTTTAAATACTTATTTAAATACGCCCAGGTTCGAAAAACCAACAAATTGTTTATAGAAAATGTCGGCTCTCGGTGGGAATCGAACCCACGACCTGCGGATTTGAAGGCAGGGTCACTACCCACTGCGCCAACGGGCCTGTCATATAAGTACAGCAAGTCAGCTTAACTTGAATTGTTCCTCAACGCTTGCTTGTTTTCAGTGATGACCGTTGTTAATTAAATCTAAATGTTACTCTAAGCACAGTAAAAACGATAATTAAATGTTGAAATATTTGTAAATGGGATAGTAATATAAAGCACTAGCTGTGCCCAGGGCTCCACCTGAGTAAAAATCAGTGTGTCATAAAGTTTATCCGGCGGTAATAAAAACCCCGCTAGAATCACAGGTTAAAATATCATCCTCAACATCGGGATGCGTGACGATCCACTACAGTGCGGTTTTTAATTAATTTCATTCCTACCATTTTATGGAACGATCTCCCCATGGCAGCGTTTCCGGGTCGGTACGACATAAGTACATTCAAAAAGCGTGCATTCCACCATTTAAAAGGACGGCAACACACTCGCTCTGCGAGAGGTCGTGGCCGGCGGTGATTACTTTAGGTGAACCGCATGCTCATTTGCCATCCTATTCCATAAAAAAAAACCTATAATGTAACATCAATCAATATGTTTATAGTCTAAGCCAGGTGGGGGGAGGTGGACGTATACAATAGCGGAAGCTGTCACCCCAACCTGAACGGAATTTAGCCACAGTAGCGATTCTCTGCAGTTGTCATCCCAAAAGAACCGTGAACCACTTAAAACTGGAAAAAGAATCTCAAACTTCCTCAAGCATAGACCTTTAAGTAAGAACGGCATAAAAATCCGTTCAGTGGATTTTGACAAAAACGATCACATACAAACGGATAGCTTTTGGGAACTTTGTTTTATAATAGGTATATAAAAGAATACCATATAAAAATTCACAATGTCATCAAATTTGTCACAATGTGGTTATTCATTCTTCATCATATTACAATTTAATGAAGAATTAATTATCATTATATTATTCTTCATCATATCAAAATATAATGAAGAATGAACTATTTTACATTGTATTTATTCTTCACTAGCCGTGCTAGCGGCTTCGCCTGGAAGTCTGCGTGTCACAAATTTTTTCTAGAATTCAAATTTTAAATATAAAAGTAGTTATTCTGAGTTAACCATAAGAGATAGAGACATGCTATCACGGACTTTTTGCAGTAGTTTTATAGTTCTACAATTCTTTAGTACATTACTTTAGCGTATCTCTGCTGGTTCGCGCAGCGCACGCGATTAAAGCTCCCAGCAAGCAAGTTTAACAACTGCGCGATCTCTTCAACACAATTTACATAATACCGATTGTACTATTAACCTAAACCATTCGGAAGTATTGCACTTTCTTTTGGTGAAAACCGTGCAAAAATCCGTTGAGTAGATTTTGAGAAAATCGATTACATTACAATATAATTTAAACTTGAAGAAACGACACCGAGAGCTGTTAGAATAGGATAAAAAGATATCAAATTTAAGAAAATCAGACGAAATAAGAAAATTAATTGTATACTGAATTTCGAATGTATTTAAACAGATGTTGTTAAGGCCTCGGTATGATATTATACAGGTAATTGATAGTGAAAAACGGCATTAATAATTGAGATATATTTTAGTAATAATATTCAGAAACTATTAATGACATGTTATAGGAAGTCTGCAATGACATTTGAATGGCATTTGCCTGTATCGTCGATCAAGTAGGATATCAAGTATAACTACTACTAACAATACTGTACTAACTAACAATAATGTAGTCAATGAATTTAGTCTCAGTTCCTTATATACGGTTATCTTACACTTTTCAATGAGACGTCGATATAAACTGTAAATATCATCATCCTCAATGTATGTTATAAACATGTTGTCACATGATTTAGCTACGTATTTTACGACCGGCCGCCTGCCTGACGTCAACTAACCTTAGTCGCCTTTTACGACACCTCGTTAAGAAATGAGGGTGGTCTATTATACTCAGCCGGATAACACATGGCATAAACTGTAAATATCTATTCTAAAAAACCTATCAACGAAATCAGTAATGTTGAATTAGTGTAAGCATATGTTGATAGGTTGACTTACGTCCTTTATATATGTTTCATCATAATAGGCATTATGATTGACTAATTTATTAGTTTTTAGTTTAAAACGCTATTAAAAGAGGCAACAGAAAGCCTTCTATACTATTGAGGATTACTTAGACGATACGAATGCGTGGACAGAGCTACTCTTCGACCTAGGTAGTAATAAGAATTATAGTTTGGAAAGAGTAACCACCGAGTTTCTCGCAGGATCTTCTCGGTAGGAACAGCTTTCCGAACCAGCAGTTGAGTTGACGATTCAAAAGCACAGGTTTACTTGAATAAAGAATATTTTCAATTTGAATCAAATCAAATCAAAATCATCTTTATTCAAGTAGGCTTTTTACAAGCACTTTTGAATTGTCAAGGATCAATAATTAGATTTAATAAGCTACACTGGAATATAGCAACATTCCAGTGCAGCTATTACCAAGAAGAACCAGCCAGAAACTCAGCGGTTAATCTTTTAAACATCTAAATTTACATTAGTAATTTACAGTCTTGTTTGGAGCTGAAAGGATGTTCAAATCCAAGCATTTTTATCATTCAAATAATCTTCAATTGTGTAATATTCTTTACGTATAAGCATAGTTGTTACACTTAATTTAAACTTTTCTGTAGATAATTCTAATACAGATATGAATATTGAATTGATGGTGAATATTTCAGTCAAGTCGAAAATTTTTTTATATCGCAATCATACAAACTTCTGCATATTTAAATAATTCTAATAATAGAGATACACCTTATTTATAAAATTCGTATGACAATCATAAGATAGTTGTTTTCCTATGCATAACACGATAAAAACGTACCACCGTGTGAGTAGAATAGACCACACTCATGTCTTGCCACGGTGTCTTAAAAGGCGACTAAGGTAAGTTGACGTCTGACAGGGGGTGATCGTAAAAAAACCAAGTAAAAAGCAACATTTTAAAAACATGTTGTGCCGACCCCACTTGGAGCGGGATGAGGGCAGGAGGATTATGATGTGGATAATCATAAATAAGTATTACGGTTTTACGGTGCGTATAACGTATTAGATCAAACGTAATATATGACATATAAAGTTAGAATCTTAGATCTCTAAATGACTACCAATAAAATTAATTCAAAGTCAAAATATACGTGAGATAAAGTTATGTTTACATACTAGTTTATAATAATGTGCATATTATAAAAGAACAAAAAAACACAATTCGGTACAACGTCTATTTCCTTATCAACGTTAGGCAAGGCCACGTGAGTTATGATAACGCGTCAGAATTAGAATACAGGGTGTCCCAATCATTTTTAGATGACAGATAAGTATGAGACTATTATCTCACATGACTATCATCTCAATTTGAAAAATACATATGCTAAAATCCTTTTTCATCCTTTAACTTCGTTTCGTAACTCCGTTCCTATATTTGTTATTCTTTACTTCAATCTATAACGTAATACGTGATCTGCTTTAAATGATTTATATAATTAGGCGTTACTTTGCGGAGATCCATAATACTAAAGTAATAATGAAATTATTTTGCTATAATCCTTGATTGAGTAAATAATATTATAAATGTCATAATATTACATCACAAAATGTAATAATATTACAACTATCCGTTACATACCCGATAAATGCAGGATTCATAAAAACACATGCCGTGTGGTATCCGGCTAAGTAGAATAGACCACCCTCATTTCTTACTCAGGTGTCGTAAAATACGACTAAGTTAAGTTGACGTCAGGCAGGCAGCCGGTCGTAAAATACGTAGCCAAATCATGTGACAACATGTTCGTAACATGTTTGCCGACCCCACATAGAGTGGGATAAGGGCAGGATGATAATGAATGCTAAATGTAGAGTGGAGTATCCGTTACATACCAGATACATGCAGGATTCGTAAAAACACATGCACAAACCTTCACCACCGCCACCACAATACACAAGCACTATATACATACGTCCACTATAACAAATTCAACAAAGTCAACAAAATCGCAAAGGATATGCGATTTTGTCTTGAACTCTTGCGAGTTTTTAAAAACTACTCGAAAGTGTTAGCGTAACGTCAATTCGTATGGCGCTACAGCAGCGACATCTAGAGACCGCTGTTACTTTCCAATTTTTATTGGAGAGAAGACTTGGACCTACAATTACGCTGCTCCAATGAGGATTGGTAGGTTACACATATCCCCAGAATTATTAGAGATAAACAGGTTTCCGAAAACCGAAAAGAGTTTGTTAAATTGCAATAAGTTTGAACAGAAAATCTTATTGGTGCATGCTCGGAGTTTGAACTCGTGACGCTTTCGGGTCGTACTTTCTCATCGCTGGATTATCACAGATCTTAAACCTCATAAATTCATTTTAAAAATTGAGCATAACAATCAAGAGTGTATGTCGCAAGTTTCGTACTAAAGCGACTGAATTCAAAAAAGTTGTTTTGTCGCTTAACGCCTAAGAAATTCGTAAGTACTTAAGAGACCATAGCTTGGAAGAGCAAGGAAACAGTGGCTTTTTAAAAATAGCGTATAGTCCGTAGATCAAGCTAATCATAAATGGCATTGCAGTAAGGATTTAAATATATCTAAGTCAATTAAGCATAATTTTGAATTAGGTCAGTTTTTTTAATACCAAGCGTGCGATATGTTCAGGAGACGAATATCACCCATACTTACCTCACCACGTGATTTCACCATAATAAATCCTTTTAAATTATCTTTAATTATCATTCAAATCTATATATATTATTGACGTAGTAAAAATAAATGGGACTATATAATAAATGATGTAGATTAGGTTTGTAATTTTTTGTAATGCAATAAATAGAAAAGGATGTCGATTCTACGCTCATGCGTAGAATGATCTCATGATCATTTTAGAAATCAATGTTATATGCGAACCTCCGTTAATCTATTCATAAAAATGCGAATTAAAAGCATGAGATTGTTTATCTGTAAAAGATTTTTTTATTATGCATATCAATTCTAATATCTGTACTAATTTTTTTTTTTTTTTTTTTTCAATTTTTTTTTTTTTTTATTTATAACAAATATATACAAGTTATATCTATCTTAAATTACTTACACGCTACTACTATACAAATCATGCCCACGTGGAACTAATATATAAAGCTGAAAAGTTTGTTTGTTTGTTTGTTTTATTGTCTGATTGTTTGAGCGCGCTAATCTCAGGAACTATTGCACCGATTTGAGTGTACTTTGTATGTGTGTAGTATACTTTGAGTGTAAGATCACATTAGATACATTTATCCAGGAAAGCTATAGACATGCTTTGCATGCATGCATAACATCACGCTAAGATGAATAGGAGAAGAGCAGCAATAAAAAATTTGCGAAAACGGCAAACTTTACAGCTTTCATTGCGTGTGCTAAGTAAACGGTGAAAGTTATTCACAAATCGTGTTCTATAAAATTGTTCCCTATATAAGTTCTAAATAAAAGTCCGCGACAGCATATGTCTGACTTTTAAGGTTAACCCACTTAAACCATAATCAATATAAGTATTACGGTTTACTCAAATAATAAGACTGCAGTCCATCCGAACGAAGCTGCGTTTAAGAGCTAGTCTTTATATTAAGCCTGTTTTGCGTCAAATTTTATTTATAAGATCGCATTAAACTATATATATTATTGAATACAGTTTGTAGTTTTTTTGTGTTTCGAGCTCTATATATTTTATTATTGTACATACATGTTAGAAAGACTTAAAAAAAAGATGTACGAAGGCGGACTTATCCCTAAAAGGAATCTCTTCCAGTCAACCTTTGATAACGACTTCCTATTAACTTTCATTTCCTATTTAGTCATTAATAGACGTTTAGCAGTCGCGATGGCAGAACAGTGAAATGCGTGACTCTCGCGAGGGTAGCGGTTTTAAACCCTGGGCAAACACGTCTGGGTCGCGGTAATAGTGTAGTTGAATGTTGATTATAACATTTTTGATACAACTTTCAAATAATTTTGTTATGTCAAAATTACAATACGTCAACATTCTTCAAAATAACGAAAGTGATCGGCAAAAGTAATAATAAAAATTATTTTGCTATAATCCGAATAGCAAAATAATTTTTATTATTGTCACAACTCGTTTTAAACACATGTCATACACATTTTGGCCAAATATCCATCCATATATTTACATATTTAACAGTTGTTTGGGCAAATGATTGTCATCCCTCCTCATTATATATACATATGTACCTTATCCCGTGTGGTATCCGGCTGTGTAGAATAGACCACCCTCATTTCTTACCGAGGTATCGTAAAAGGCGACTAAGGTAAGTCGACCCATCGTGTGATATCCGGCTGAGTAGAATAGACCACCCTCATTTCTTACCGATGTGTCGTAAAAGGCGACTAATGAAGTTGACGTCAGGTAGGCGGCCGGTAGTTAAATACCTAGCCAAATCATTTAACATGTTTATAACATGTTGCGCCGATCCCACTTAGAGTGGGATAAGGGTAGGAGAATTATGATATACTACATAATAAATATTTCAATATATTAAACAATAAAAGCAACACCATGTATAATCAAATAGGGTTTACTAAATTTTTAAAGGGTTATCTAATCATCTTTATCAAACCATACCAGTGCACTCTATCATATCAGTATGAATTTTTGCTACGCATAAAATATATTTCAAAAAATTTATTATTAGAATTAATATAATAAACTTTGCGTTTATATAGTTAAATAGATGAAATACTTAAGGATTTTATACTTATTGTACGGGAACAAGTATCGCACGTAGAAGGCCGGCATTCGAAAGAAATCTGTCAAAAATGACAGATGACATAAATTACTTATGTCTCAAACAATACATTGCTTTCTTCGAAATTGATATTGAAAATTTCGCAATATTTCAACCTTAAATCGCTGGTAGCACACTAAAAGTATAGTAGCCGGCATTAAATAATGCACATCGGTGTTAAGAACGAAACAGTCGGCCAGTTCGGTTTCGTAGAGAGCTGTCACTGTCACTCAGTATGTGAAGTTTATAGAGCATTGTCTCTGTTGCACAGATGGATAAACCCGTGCGACAGAGAAAATGCTCTATAAAGCAATATCTAGCCGATTTCTCTCTCTGAACCTCCATGTGAATTATTTATTACCGCGTACTATATATGCTTTTGTGAACCTAGAATCCGAAGGAGTTGAATGAAAAAATATTACCTAAGCGGTCAGTGCCTTTTAAGGAGTGGAGCAAAAACTATTGCACATAAGGTTTGGATTATAGATAATCAAATTCAAATTCAAAATATTCTTTATTAAAGTAAACTTGTAAACAAGTGCTTTTGAATCGTCATCATCTACTGCTGGTTCGGAAAACTACCGAGAAGAAACAGCAAGAAACTCGGCGGTTGGTCTTTTCAAAGAATAATTCTTATTCCTAGTTACATATAGTTATTAATGTCATGTACAGGGTCGAAGAGTAGCTATATCCACGCATTCTTATCTAAGTAATCATCAATAGTATAGTACTGTATTAGCCTTTTTTAATAGTGGTTTTAAACTGCTGTAATGGTAAAGTGAAAGTAGATTGCGGAATTTTATTATAGAATCTTATATCCTAACCCACAAACGACTTATGTACTTTTGCAAAGCGCAAAGCAGGAACCACAGGCTTATGTCGGTTCCTGCTATTATATACATCGCCAATTTTTTGATACCTTAATTAGGGTACACACAACTGTGCCTTGCTGACTCGCTGGCGACTGGAAAATTGGTGTGTGAACGTGACTATTAACAGCGACTTAAGATCGCTACAATAAGGCGACTCGAACGCCGTAATTCTATAAAATCGCTGGTTGCCAGCAATATTGCTGCTCTGTGGCCGTAGCATTATACATAGTTGGTTGCATTTTAAACACGAAGTTTATTATAGAAATACGTGTGTGTAAAGCTACCCTGAGTATGCCTTTATCTTCAAATAAGAAAAAAAGAAAGAAAGAAAATCTTTATTTACAACACACTGTCAACAAATAAGGAATATGTACCTATATAAAACAAAAAGCATTACACTTATAACAAAAATAAAAACGAATATTTAGGAGGAAAAAAGAAGAATACGAGAACATATTAACTGAAAAAATATATATGTTGATGACATCATTATTTGCCAATAGTGTACAGTAAATGGGCAATTGCTCAGCTTTCAGCTAAGAGGATTGTCTCAGCGCTGATTTTCAGCACTCACCAGATGGTTGCAAACGCATAAGCACGTTATAATTAACACGTACAACTCTCGTTCGGACTATGAATCTATACTTATTATAAAACAAAGTCGACAAAAGCTGTCTGTTTGTACACGATCGATTTCCTCAAAATCTACTGAACCGATTTTTGAACAGTTTTCACTGAAAAGTAGTTTGATTCTTCCGGAATTTTCTGATTAGTGCATTACGGTTTTATGTAAATTGTGTTGAAGAGATCGCGCTATTATAAAAGAAAAACTCGCCTGCTAGTACCTTTAGTCGTGTGCGCAGCGTAAACCAAGAAAAAATATAATATAATAATTTATTAAAGAATTGAGATCTACAAAAATACTACGAAACATTCGAAAACAGCATGTCTCTATCTCTTTTGGTTAACTCACAATAACTACTATTATGAACAAAATTTCAATTACATACGTACTGATTTCCACGCGTGCAATGCCGCAAATACAGCTACTGTATTTATAAAATAAAGCGATCCGATATAATTGTTATAGGATTTTGATAAAACGGTTTAACGATTTCCTTTTATAAACAGGTAATATTGTAGTAGCAGGTATTAAAAAAAGTCTTATTAACTACTCCCTAAATGGCCGAGCTCAAAGTTGATGGCTGTAATAAAGTTTTACGCGCAATAATTGCCCCACACTAACGCCACCTACCAGTGACACTTGAACCTTATTAATTCATTTTATTTTGCACAAAAAAATCCGTCGCCCTATTCTAACTTGTTTTGACGCCTAGTTCTAGCGTTTAGAAACCTCACGAAAGCTACAAAAGCAGAAATCAACGTATTTATCGTCGGCTAACAACGATGAACCAAGACACTAGAGAATTAACAATTTGAATAACAAGATTTAATAGAAAAAGAAAAGTGCAGTCTAGCTTAGTCTGAACGAATTATTTATCTTAAACAATCCAGATGAAGTATATACAAAAACTGTATAATTGTATTTTTTATTTATTTCGTATATTTTGTTATACATGGCATATAAATTATTCTTAGGGAATATCTAGTGTACATTAAAAAAATGTCCACAAAAAAAAGTTATCCGTGGACAACCCTTATTTTTTTAATCTTTATTTATTAGGAGCTTAATACTAACATCTTTATTTATTAGGAGCTTAGTACCTATAGTACCGTTTTACTTACGTCTAAACAATTTTTGTATTCCTTTCCTTTTCTCCATTTTAAACTATTTATGACAAAGTAATATAGCATTTTAGCTCGATCAACCCTTATCAAAAAATAGATAGATAGTAGCCGATTCTCAGACCTACATATTATACTTATTATAAAACAAAGTCCCAAAAAGCTGTCTGTCTGTATGTAATCGATTTGCTCAATATCTACTGAACGGATTTTTGTACGGTTTTCACCAAAAGATAGTGCAATACTTCCGGATGGTTTAGGTAAATAGTACATATTATGTAAATTAATATCATTTGGTGAAATCCGTACAAAAATCCGTGCACCAGGTTTTGAGAAAATCGATTACATACAGACAGACAGCTTTTTGGGACTTTGCTTTATAATAAGTATAGATAAGTATAGATTTAAACTAATTTCAAAGTGTTTTCAGCTTGATTCCAGCCTAAATAGACTGATCCCGAAGGTAATATGAGAATGAATATGGCTTCCAAATCCCGAATGTAAAAAGTACACGGTGTAGGCTTCAGCGTTAAGTCGATTTAATGTTACAATAAAAAGGACAGAATTTACTTTATTGTTATACACTATATCATCATTCATATCTCAATCATTATTTCTGTATGTATCTTTTGAAAAGAATTTCTATTCTATTCTTAGTCAATTTAACTTCTGTATATTGTGTACTGTGATGAATCTTCCAACATCAGTTCCAGCTTAAAGATCTTATTTTTTAACTAACAGTAAATATACCGCTTTGACTGATTTACTGATTACGAATATATTGATGTGAAAAGCTAATCAATATACTCGTAATTAATATAATACTAAAAGTAATAATAAAAATTATTTTGCTATAATCCGCGATACAGTAAATAGAAAATATATATAGTGTTAAATGTTTAGTGGACTATTCGTATTTTCATACCCGATACGTGCAGGATTCGTAAAAACACATGCACAAACCTCCACCACTTCCACCACAATACACAAGCACTACACACGTTCACTATCACAAACTCAACAATCGCTTCGTCCAGCAAACGAAGCATCATCAGGAGATATACTCCACGACAAAATCGCAAAGCTTTGCGATTTTTACGAATTTTTGTTTCTTATTACGAAATTTGTTTTTACGAATCCTGCATCGGGTATGAAAAATCGGATAGTCCACTATATATTTAGCACTACACATAATTTCTATTTACAGTATCGCGGATTATAGCAAAATATTTTTTATTATTACTTTTGTTATGGATCTCCGCAAAGTAACGCCTAAGTTTTTAACAGTAGCCATCACATAACGAAAAAATCTTTTGCCTTTCTACCTTTTATAAAATATGAATATATTTCTATGATATTGTTATCACAAAAATAGCTTAGTTTTCAATAATAGTCTTAGGATTTTCATCATACATATGCTTTTATGAACGCAACATTATTGTTGAGAAAAGTATAATTTTGATTTGTCCAGGAACTGCAAGACTATACTACCATGAATTGAAACCATTCGGTCTTTTGTCTTAAACCTTTGCAAGTATTACGACTTTTTGAGGTTATCACTTGGACTATGGGACTACAGAACTACGAAAAAATTTCGCAATCTATATTAGACTTATCTACAGAAAAGTTTCAATTAAGTGTACGAACTATGCTTATACGTAAAGAATATTACAAAATTGAAGATTATTTTAATGATAAAATGTTCGGATTTGAAAATCCTTTGAGCTTCAAACAAGACTGGAATTAAATAATGTAAATTTAAATGATTGACTGCCGAGTTTCTTGCTGGTTCTTCTCGGTAAGAGCAACATTTCGAACTAGTGTAGCTTATTAAAACTTATTGATCCTTAACGATTTAAACGTGCTTGTAAAAAACTTACTTGAATAAAGATTATTTTGATTTGATTTGAACACGCTCTGATGGTATATTTTGGAAAACCTCGGTCTTTTGCACATTTTAGTTCGTCAAAAACGGATCGACCTACACGCATTCCTTGGTGTTCTGAGCAAAAGTTTTGAGTAAGATTTTCCTTCTTTAACATATTACCATATTCAGGCGTCATTACATTTAAGAATTTCCGTCTTCAGCATTCAAATCTTAGCCTCGTCAAGGTATATGCTGATACAATATGCTGACAAGTGTCATTTTGTTTTTGATAATGCTACGAGCAATGCTAATGCTATAAGCTGTGATAGCCCAGCGATGAGACCGTGTGATTCTCTAGACACGATCATGGGTTCTAACCTCGGGCAGGCACCAATAAGTTTTTCTATTAAAACTTTTGTGTCTAATTGATAATTGCAATTTATCCCACGCTTTACGGTAAAGGAAACCTGTATATCTTCAGAGAATTCTAGGAATATGTGTAATCTATCAATCCACATTGGTGGTAGTGTTAGCTCCAACCCTTCTCTACAAAACACACACAGACAGAGAGAGAGAGGAGGCCTATGCCTATAGAGATAGGCCAATACATTTTTGGCTACTGCAAAACTGCCAACTTACGTCATAAGATCTGGTGAAGCAAAAGCATCTAAGGAACGTAAAATATCTTCAAATTTATTTCAAAGTAACGCATCTAAATATGTAAATAAATGTAAGTCTGTATTTACTTTATACAATCCAAATTAACCGAGATTAATGGAATTTTTAGATAATCTATAAATTTACCCAGGATTGTTCCTGTAAAGTTTCCGGCTGAGTAGAATAGACCAACCCCATGTCTTACCCAGGTGTCGTAAAAGGCGGCTAAGGTATAGTACTCGGCAATAAATAATGCACATCGAGAACTTAGAAGAAACAGCTGGCCAATTCGGTTTCGTAGAGCTCTGTCACTGTCACACACGGGTTCGTCAGTCTGTGCGACAGAGACAATGCTCTATGAAGCAGAATCTAGCCGATTTCTCTCTCTGAGCCTCGATGTGCATTATTTATTGACGCGTACTATAGGTTGACCCGCCGTTTGGTATCCGGTAGAGTAGAATAGACCACCCTCATTTTTTACCCAGGTGTCGTAAAAGGCGACTAAGGTAAGTTGACCCACCGTGTTGTATCCGGTTGAGTAGAATAGACCACCCTTATTTCTTACCGAGGAATCGTAAAAGGCGACTAAGGTAAGTTGACATCAGGCAGGCGGCTGGTCGTAAAATACGCAGCCGAATCATGTGCCAACATGCTTATAACATGTTGCGCCGACCTTACCTGAAGTGGGATAAGGGCAGGGGGATGTATGTATGTTCTATTATTATTATATACCAAGTATATTATATAATGTACAAAATTTATATACATATACAACATCTGCGTAAATAACCACACATGCGTACTCGATATTCAATGCCAAACTTATGCATATGAATATTTGAAGACAATAGTTCATTTTATATGAAAACTGAAACATTATTTAAAAAGGAGTATTTATCGTAAATTTTCACAAAAAGAACGCGTTATATAAAAGTAATGAAAGTATCATTTCGCTATCATCCGCGATGGAAGTAGATATATATATTGCAAAATGTAGAGTGTACTATTCGTTCTCATACCTCATACATGCAGGATTCGTAACTTATTGATTAGCTCATAAAAAGAATGCGTTATACAAAAGCAATGAAAATATTATTTGACTATAATCCGCGATGAAAGAAAATATATTTATTGCAAAGTGTACAGTGTGCTATCCATTCTCATACCTGATACATGCATGCATTCGTAACTTATTTAATATCATACGAAAAGAACGCTTTATACAGAAGTAATGAAGATATTATTTTGCTATAATCCGCGATAATAGAAAATATATGCTAAATGTGGAATTTACTATCCGTTCTCTTACCTAATACATGCAGATTCGTTACTTATTTAATATCTTACGAAAAGAACGCTTTATGCATAAGTAATGAAGATATTATTTTGCTATAATCTGTGATTAAAGTAAATATATTAAAATTAAAATTCAAAATATTATTTATTCAAGTGAACTTAAAATTAACAAGTGCTTTTGAGTCGCCAAAATCTACCGCTGGATCGGAAAGCTATTCCTACCGAGAAGAGCCAGCAAGAAACTCGGTGGTCGCTCTTTTCAAACAAAATTCTTATAACTAGTTACATTTGGATATAACTATCTTGTACAGGGTAGTAGAGTAGCTATATCCACGCACTTTTATCATCTATATAATCCTCAATAGTATAGTAGGCTTTTTGTATCAGCCTCCGTTTAACAGCGCTTTTAAATAAAATAAAAGGCAAAGATAAAATCGATTGCGGGATTTGATTATAAAATCTTATACCCAAACCCACAATTGACTTATGTACTATTGCAAGGCACAAAGCAGAAACCGCAAGCTTATGTCGTTTCCTACTTTGTCTATTATTTACACCACCAATCCTTTTATAATTATGTATATTCTATATATATATGTAATACTAAATATAGAGTGTACCTACTATCCGTTCGAATACCTAATACCTGGTACGTAACACATCTCAATAATCGTTTCGCCCCGTAACCGAAGTATCGTCAGGAGATATCTGCTTGTGGTAGTGAAAGTGTGCAGTACTTGTGTATTGTTGTGCTATCGATTATTTAATTTACTCCACCTGATTAGCTATGAAATAAGTACAGGGGAAAAAACAGAAAAACGGTCAGACTTTCGCCCTTACAATGTAACATAAAACAAGTCAAATTAAAAAGCTTTTACCACAATTTAATGTCCCTACTGTTAACCGTTGAGAAGTTCCTTCGTATGGAGCCAATCCTGGCAGCAAAATCAGCAGGCCGACCATGAACTCTTATTGCGACTCAATTGAAGACCTAAACTATAGTACCCGGCAATAAATAATGCACATCGATGCTTAGAGAGAGAAAATCGGCTAGATTCTGCGTCATAGGGCATTGTCTCTGGCGCACAGACTGACGAGCCAGTGTGAAACGTCACATACTGACTGAGTGACAGTGACAGCGTTCGCGAAACCGGCTGTTTCGTACTAAACATCGATGTGCTCCACGACAAAAATCGTAATGATCGTACGATTTTTGTCGTGGAGCCTATCCTCCTGATGATGCTTCGGTTTCCGGGCGAAACGATCGTCGAGATTGTGGTGGTGGGTGTGTGTGCTGCTTTTGTGTGCGTTGTTGCTGGTGAATGTGCCTTGGGGTGCATGTGGTGGCTTGTCCTGCGTGTATAAGGTGCGTAGATTTTGCCTGCTTCATACACATTTGCTTTGCATGCATTCGCTTAACCCGTGCGGATTATAGCAAAGTAATTAGTTCTGTTATATTGCTTGTAATATGGAATTCCACAAAGTAACGCCTGCTTCTATAAATCATTTAATAAAATTTTATTTTATTTACGTATAAATATATAGAATTTGGGATACTTTTTGACTTATTGATGTAGCTATGCACAGTTTCAATTTTCAATAAATAAAATTATATTAGTACTAGCTGATCGGGCAAACGTAATTTTGACTAGAAATTCTCCAGAAATCATTTATTTCTGGAGAATTTCTAGTGTACATCATAAAAAAATAAAAAAATATATCCTAAAAACAAAAAAAATTATTAAGAACAACCCTTAGCACTTAGGGGTATAATAGATAGATATATAGCCCTTTTTCAGACCTACACAATATATACATTAAATTTCATAAAAATTTATCAAGCCGTTTAGGAGTAGTATGGAAACTAACACTGTGATACGAGAATTTTATATATTAGATTATAAAATGGTACTTTCAAACTAAGACAACAAGACAAGAAAACTAATAACAGATGAAGAGATTATTTATTGTTTAAAAAGTATTTTACCAAAATAGACCATAGATAATTATTATAAAAGTGGTACAATATATAACTGTCAATATAATATATTTTGGCCTTGCCATTACAGGAATTTAAAAACACTGTTAAAAGAAGCTGATACTGAAAGCCTACTATACTGTTGAGAATTACTTAGATGATAAGAATGTGTGGATATAGCTGCACTTCTAAGAGTAGAATTGAAGCTATGTTCAGTGTCATGTACGAGACAGTAATGGCTAAATGTCTTGCAAAAGAACTAGTTATAAGATTTATATTTTAAAAAGAGCAACCGCCGAGTTTCTTGCTGGCTCTTCTCGGTAGCTTTCCGAACCAGCAGTAAGGTTGACGATTCAAAAGCAAGTTACAAGTTAGTTTACAAGTTTATTTGAATAAATAATATTTTGAATTTGAAATTTCGAATTTGTCCCAAAAATAAAAACCGATTACATAGACAAAAGATATTTTCAACAAACACTAAAATAGTAGAGTTTATAGATCAAAATTTTACTATACAAGTTATACTGAAAACCGTGACATTTAATACCAATTTAGAATACTTTAATCATTCAATCTGCCTTAACGATTTAGTACACAAAGCAACTGAATTTCAAACTGAACGAACTGTTTCCAAAAAAATCAACGTGCAACACACATCCGTAACGAACAGCGTTGGCCGCAAATATAAACAAATTCACAAACGAAAACAAACACAAAACGATTTTTTTAATAAAACACAAGAACACTTATAGCACAGGAAACGGGGTCAAGTCGTTATTACTCGCAATCCTTGCAACGCTGATATATGATGGTATGATAAACGAACTTACGTGTGAAGAGACTGGTCAGTGCGCCATGAGCGGTGCTGGGTGCACGGGAAGCTTTTTCAGCCAGGGTCGCCCGGTTCGCAGCGGCGCGGACGCGCGGTATCGAGGAAGTCCGGAGGACTGTCAACGCTCGTGCGGAAATCGGGCGGTGGCGGAATGGCGGGCGCAGGCGCGGGACGCCCGTCAACAGCCCTGCAGACCCTCCCCAGCCTACCCTTTAAATCGAACGTCATATCCCGCCGTACGCACCCCGCACCCGCCCTGTAATTTCTGAAAAGCGCTGACTCCCCGCCAGACCCTAAAAAATGCATTGCGTAACGGCACAGTATTCCGTGCTGCAGGCCTACCATGAACACTTATTGCGACTCAATTGAAGACGTAAATAATTTATAGAATTAGGCGTTACTTTGCGGAGATCCATAATACAAAAGTAATAATAAAATTATTTTGCTATAATCCGCGATACAGTAAATAGAAAATATATATAGTTCTAAATGTATAGTGGACTATACGTTTTTTCATACCCGTTACATGCAGGATTCGAAAAAAACATATGCACAAACCTCCACCACTTCCACCACATCGCAAAGCTTTGCGATTTTGTCGTGGAGTCTATTTCCTGATGATGCTTCGGTTGCGGGGCGAAACGATTGTTGAGTTTGTGATAGTGAACCTGTGTAGTGCTTGTGTATTGTGGTGGAAGTGGTGGAGGTTTGTGCATATGTTTTTACGAATCCTGCATGTAACGGGTATGTTCCTCATTAAAATGCGTTGTCACTTACTTCTAGTTATAAATCAAATTTCAATATAGAGCAAGATCCGAGGGCTCCCAGACGTTACTTATTTTCTCAGAAATAAAATGTATAGAATAAGGTTGTATTAGTATATATTATAAGTACATACCTAGCTTTTTTGAACCACCTAGGATCAATATGATTGATGAAGCTACAACTTGTTCGGAATGTTGCTCCTAACGAGAAAAACCAGCAAGAAACTCGACGGTCAATCTTTTAAACATTTTCAATTTTACATAATCAAACCGCAGTCTTGTATGAAGGTGAAAGGATTTTCAAATCCAGGCATTTTTATCATCCAAATAACCTTCAATTTTGTATTACGATTTACGTAATTAATCATCCTTATACTATCATATTGAAGTGCTTCGTTAAATGTTATTCCCCGAAAGCCTTAAGTGGATATTTTCCAATACTAAAAACATATTTCTATTATAGTTGATTAAAAAAAAACAAAGGGCAAATGATTATCCATTATTTGGCGACAGAAGTCTGCACTCTTCGCCCGATAAATTACCGCCTGCAACTACTAGAAGACAGCTGATAACGAAAATAGGAGCCCATGAATTTGTTTTTGAATTCGTCATTATATTTCTGTCGCTTGTTTTTTGTTAAAACATGAAATTTAAATAGTCGATATTAAAGAAGCTTCCTTTATAATGGTTTCGCTATAATACTACTGAATTTGACTGGCTCGTTGGTGCAGGTGAAGGTGACCCTGCTTTCAGCTCCGTCGGTCGCGGGTTCGACTCCCGATTGCAAACATTTTCTAAGTACAATTTGGTCCTTCGATTCTGGATGTATTTATGTATTTAAAATTATATTTGTATATATTTAACTGTTTTCTGTCATTGTATTGCACATTAAGTTACTTACTTTATAGACGGATGACCGTGTGCGTAAATCTATCTATATATATTTATTCGTTTGTAAAGATATTCCTTTATTGTATAACTAATTTAATTAATTTAATATTAGTATTACATACATACATACATTCTCCTGCCCTTATTCCACTCTAAGTGGGGTCGGAACAACATGTTGTTACATGATTTGGCTACGTATTTTACGACCGGCCGCCTGCCCGACGTCAACTTACCTTAGTCGCCTTTTACGACACCTCGGTAAGAAATGAGGGTGGTTTATTCTATGGAGCCGGATACAACACGGCGTTTAAAATATTTTTATATTTTTTTATATTTTTAGTTATATAAAATAAATTAAAATAATTAATATGAATAACATCGACTGAAAATAATATTTAATTTAAAAAAAAATTTCGTTCTGTCGTGTAACTTGAAATGCGTAACTATGATTAGCATTTATAAGTCCCGAAATAATCGACAACTAAGTGATAAATTGGGAATTGATCTGATGAAAATCTTTTTTACTTTGCAAAAAAGATTTTTACTGTAAAATTTTTACATTGCAATAAAAACCGATTACAAAATCTTTACTTTTGACGTGTACTAAATTATCAAAGCCGTTCTGATTCATGTTTCGCGTACGTAACACAATCAACCCCCTGCGTCACTTGTCCGATTTGCATAAATGAGTTCAGCCGAGCAGGTGCTTGTGTGAAAGGTTGTCGCGTTCGATATCTGTCAAAAAGGATATGCCTTTAATATTTCTAACACATTAACCTAAGATTCTCAACATACTGAATATTCATTATTCTATAATAGGTTCAACCCGCGTCTTCTTGTTTTCACCGTTCAGTGATCAAAGCGAGTTCACAAGGATATAGTTCAATTCGAAAGGGATATTTTAAGTAAGCAAATTTTAAGTTGCAAATATTTCTTCTGAATGGACGCCCACTGTTGGACATAAGTATCTTGATGGGATCTCCACAACACAAGATTCTCTACCGTTTGAATCTAGTGGCTCCCCGCGACCTTTTTGAGGCTTTCAGTCCATCTCGTAGTCCAACTTCCCGCAACGAGATGGAAGATAAATAATAAATATATGGAACACTTACACACACGGTCGTCCATCCCCAAAAGTAAAAAAAAGTAAAGCAACGTTTCAATCCCTGGGTATAGGGCCTCTTCTCTCCATTTTTGGAGACAAGGGTTGGAGCTAATACATACCACGCTGCTCCAATGCGGATTGGTAGGTTACACATATCTCCAAAATTCTCTAGAGATATGCAAGTTTCCTCACGATGTTTTCCTTCACCGAAAAGCGTGTGATAAATTGCAATAATCAATTAGACACATAAGTTTTTAATAGAAAAACTCATTGGTGCCTACCCGGGGTTTGAACTCGTGACCCTTTCGAAAGAGTCGCACGGTCTCACCACTGGGCTATCACAGCTCTATGTGGGCCATCCCCAAAGTAAGTAACGTAATACTTGTGTTATGGGTATCGGACAACTGGTAGATATACTACATATATAATTTTAAATACATACTTAAAATGGCAATATACACCCAGAGCCGAAGAACCAACAAATCGTTTATACAAAATGTTGGCCATCGGCGGGAATCGAACCCGTGACCAGCGGAGCTGAAGGCAGATTCATCCAACGCCCCACTGGCCAGTCAGATGCATATAAGTTATACTATTTTTTTGTACAGTCAATACTAATAAAAAAGCTTAAAGATTTAAAAAGCTATAAGAAAACTCGTTGCACTCCCCGATTTGACTCATGAAAAAAAGTTTTGTAAAAAATATGGCTTAAAATTATGATAAAGATAAAAACTGCGTTTCATTCACTGATCCCCCACGGAATCCACGGATTTCCCCCTAAACATAAAAGGATAACTTTTATTGGTCCAGGTTAGGTACCATTTGCGCAAAATGTCGTAATAATTTCTTAAAATATAGAGTACAAGCTTTTACCCGCGACTTCGTCCGCGTGGACCATAGTCCTAGGATAAACAATAGCTTCAGTATTATACATTATAATAGCTCAGTTAAATTTATGCAGTAAACAGAAATCAAAGTATAAAAAAAAAATCTTCTAAAAATAACTCCTTTGTCGCAAGCTGATCAACGTGATAAAGAACCTCCTTTTTATTACAGATTTGACTCGTCTTTGATACATAGTGAATTAAAAACTTTGATAAGTTGATAATAGATGGCGTTTTTAAATGAATTTTAAATGTAAAAATCCTGTAGGATTAACAGGATTTCGATAGCCTATATGTTATTCCGGTATATAAGGAATAATTAAGCTAAATTTCATCGATATTGGTTCCGCGGATTCGCTGTGAAAGAGTAACAAACATCCATCCATACTCACAAACATTCGCATTTATAATATTAGTAAGATTAAACATATAAAGACACATACGAACAACATCTCTAGAGATGATCGTAGATTCAAACTCCTATCCCCAGAATTCTCTAGTGATATGCAATTTTCATCAAGATGTTTTCCTTAATCCAAAAGCGTGTGATAAATAAATAGCAAATATCAATAAGACACATAAGTTTTACTACTTCAAGAGAGTCACACAGTATCACCACTAAGCTATCACAGGTTTTAATAAAATAATTAATTTAGCCCCGGTTAGTATATGTCTCGAAGGGAAACACATAGTTATTCCTATACCTTTTTATGATTTTGACGTCTTTATGCATGGATATTTTATACGTTATTTTAATGCATGGATGGTGGAAAATTTATGCATATTCTCCTTGAAGTGATAATGTTCAGAAAAGACGTCATAATGACGGATATGTTCAAATTAATAGGGAAAATAAAGTAAAAGGGTATATTGTTTATAAACTAAATATATTTCTAAGAAACTAGAAGAAGCACTCCTAATGTAATCGTATGAAATTACTAAAAAGAACAATACAGCGTTTCCCTTCAAACATTTTGACGATTCAACATTCAATTCAAACATTTCTTACAGAGGTGTCGTAAAAGGCGACTAAGGTAAGTTGACGTCAGGCAGGCGGTCGGTCGTAAAATACGTAGCCAAATCATGTGACAACATGTTTGTAACATGTTGGGCCGACCTCACTTAGAGTGGGATAAGGGTAGGAGAATGATGATGATGATTTTAATTAAGATTAAATAGTATTAAGACCAAGAGTAGAATACTTTGTGATTTGAGCCGTACGATTTTGTCGTGGAGTCTATCTCATGATGATGCTTCGGTTCCGGGGCGAAACGATTGTTGAGTTTGTGATAGTGTGAACGTGTGTAGCGCTTATGTAATGTAGTGGTGGAGATTTGTGCATGTTTGCGTATTAAAAACAGATAGTCCACTCTAAATTTAACATTATATATTTCCTATTTACTTTATCACGGATTATAGCAAAATAATTTTATTAATATTAAAGAATAAACTAAACACTAAGAATAGATTAAACACTTTTTAATTAAGTTTTTATTAAAAGTAATAAAAACTTAATTAAAAAGTGTTTGCTAATAGTGTTTTTTTTATTTATAACACATATGTACAAGTTATACCTATCTTAAATTACTTACACGCTACTACTATACAAATCATGCCCACGTGGAATGGTCCCAAGAATGCTGGCAGCTCTTGCCATCATCCCGACATATCCCGAAAGGCTCGAGAAGAGCAGGAATGTCGATGGTGGCAAGAGCTCTTTCGATGGTGTCATTAAGAGAACTATGGTGGAAAATCCTACCAAAGCTCCTATGGCATGAAAGCCCGTGTATGCCAAAACTGTCTACCTCTTTTCCACATGGACATCTGTGCTTAAGGCACAGTGTGGTTCCCAATCTGAGACCCAAAGCTACTCTAAAACTTTCGTAATCTAAAAATGGTACTGCTTGTGTTTTTATGTATTTGTAATTGCGTGTGTGTGTGTTCATAGCCACTGATATCCGAATTCTTTGGAAATAAAGTCCCTGAACCAGTTTAAAACAATATATAAAAAATTAAATATTAATATTAATAATAATTTTTTTTTTAATTATTTATTATTTAGGTTAGATTTTTATCCGTTTTAACCCCTCGGTTAATCGCCTCTTCAGGCGACAAGAGGGCTGGCTCCTTATTCGCACAAAGAATCAGCTTAGCGATTCAACGCGGAAACGCTGCCAGCATTCTTGGGCCTATTCCACGTTGACATGATTTCTATAGTATTAGCGTGTAAGTCCTAATTTAAGGTAGACATAACTTGTACATTTTTGTTGTAAATAAAAAAAAACAATATTACATATTCCTCACTTCGAAGTAGCACGATGCGGTATTGAAAAGTAGTGATAAATTCTCAATAGAGATTCTCATAGTAAATCAAATCTTACCAAATCTGACCCACTTATGGGAACGGGAGTTATTTCGGAAACAGCGCACCAGCTGCATTCGCTAGACGCTCTGATGACCCGGTTAAAGTGGCGTGCATTACCAATATCACGGTTTCGGTTTTTTGTGGGTCCTATTTCAATTATACATACGAGTCACACACGTTTTTAACACGAATCTATCGGGTATTAGTTTGTTATCAAAAATTAATAAATTTAGTAATTAAATATGAAAAGAATTATTAGACAATACAAAGATAAACGCGTTCCACATTAGGTTGCATTATTTGAGATCATCAGGCAAGATCGCAGCTACTACGTAGGTACTTTTCCTTACGTAAAACTTTTTGCTAAATTTTTTTTAATTAAAAGTCCCGTAACAAGTGCACTATCCCTCTATCCGCATAATGTGACCTGCAGTAATTATCAAAAAATACCTTAAATAAAGTAATTGTAAACGGAAAACAATAATTCAGTGTTTTTTAATAACAAACAACAATCAAATCCCGTAATTAGGTAAAAGGTCTAATTTAATTAAATTTTTGATTCACAATTTAGACATAAAGGCTTCCACATAAAAGGCAGATGTATGCTGTCGTGGACTTTTATTTAAAACTATTCTAGGCAAACAATGCTACGGTACATCATCTTTGTGTAACTCCAATGGTCTAGGCAGCGTACAGCAAGATAGCTCTCAAAGGCCAGAGTTTTTTCCAAGTTTATTGACATGTATCGTTATATTACGTAAAATCATTACAAATTGTAGCCTATATGTTATTCCAATGTAACCTATATAACTGTTAAGTTTCATCCAAATCCGTTCAATAGTTTTTTCATGAAAGAGTAACAAAAATCGATCCATACTCACTGCATTTATTATATCAGTAGGATTAGACACAGATAAGCATACGATAAAAGATCTTACTTCTCATAATTCATTGTGATACTCTCACTTATAGGCTTGCCTATGATTCCCCTACTCTAGTATAAAACTCTATGGTTTCAGTCAGGCTAAAAGGAAGGAGAATCGATCAACGCTTCAAGGGGCACTCAATACGATCAAAGGTATAGAAGGTATTGCTTGAGACAGCACGTGTAGTTAAGAGGTTCCGCACTGCAAACCCTACTACTGATGTCTTGAGGGCCCCTTTTCCTGGAATTATTTCTCATTTATAACATGTATATAAAATCCATAGTAATATTATAAATTCAAAAGTCTGTCTGTCGGTTATGCTTTCATGGTTTATCAACTGGATCAATATTGATGAAATTAAGCGCAATTAGACCCTATACCCTAGACGCAAGTACCATTGGTAATGAAAGAAACGATATTTCTTACATAATCGGTAAAACTTGATGTCAATAATGGCACCTCAGATTATATTATAATACTACGATTATTTTTTCCGAACTAGCTTAATTTTTTTTTTTTATTTATACATATATATGTTAAAGACATTTTAAAATTAACTAAGATATTGCATTGCCAGACATGCAAAGTTGGCATTGCGATAGTATAAAACTGTGTTGCATGTACCATCCTCACAGTCAAAAATGCTTTTACTGCCATGACTTTTAAAGCGTCACAGGGTGGGATGAGCGAACGCGGATGCCAATGTTGCGAAATTCGAAGAGCAGAGGGTAAATACTCTACTAGTGTCGGGGAACGTCTTCATAAGGTGGCCTCCTGTGAGGCTGGGCCTCGGCTTAGGGGGGCATGTAGTGATGGACTGCTATGACTGTGACGAGTCATCACGCCATCAGGAGTGTGACAAGCCAGTCAAATAACAAAGACCTCAAAGACGTCTTAGAACACACTGTGTGCCTACATAATATATGTCTATGTTTGCGGTCGTTATTTGATCCTCACGATCATAGATAGTTAGGATCAGCAGGCCTACCATGAACTCTTATTGCGACTCAATTGAAGACGTAAACGAAATTGTTTTGCTTTTTCATACCGTGACGTCTTAAAGACGCACACTTTAGGTCGTTGCCAAATGATCGTTCGGAATTCGTCCTTAGAACATGTGAGTAAAAGAGACAGAGTTATCTATAGTTCATATAACGTTATCCTTTTCAAACATTACGACCCCAATGCAATTCACACTTCATGGTACGAAAAGAAAGCGGTTTGCGGTCGTCGTTTACGTCTTCAATTGAGTCGCAATAAGAGTTCATGGTAGGCCTGCTGGACTCTCTTTGGACAAATCGACTCTTTGGTATTTTCGGTGAGTTTATCTAATAAGGATGTAGTTGGAAGACACTGTTATAAATGAGTTCTCATGTACTTCATCTTAAGGGATTTATCCCAACTAAAATATATAGTCGATAGATGATATTAATATATGGACGCATATATTAATATCTCTTCTAATATATTAATAACAATGATGCTGAATTGTGAAGTGTGGTATCCGGCTAAGTAGACTAGACCACCCTCATTTCTTACTGGGGTGTCGTAAAAGGCGACTAAGGTAAGTTGACCCACCGTGTGGTATCCGGTTGAGTAGAATAGACCACCCTCTTTCTTACCGAGGGGTCGTAAAATACGACTAAAGTAAGTTGACGTCAGGAAGGCGGCCGGTCGTAAAATACGTAGCCAAATCATGTAACAACATGATTGCAACATTTTGTGCCGACCCCACTTAAAGTGGGATAAGGGCAGGAGGATGATGAATAATGCTGCACCCGCGGACCACAATTAGTATAGAATATAATCAGTAACAAAGAATACCTATTACAAAATATATTCCGCTTCTTAATCCAACTGATCGTTTAATCCCTAAATAATGCCAACAAAGCGTGCATCTGCGAACCATCGCCGAAACTAGTCCGCGCTTGAAATATAGGTCGATTCGCGCAATTTTTCTAATTCTAAATCATTTCTATGTGATTGTTAAAGCATTTGGCTGAAAGCGTGGTATCGCACATATTTTCCATATTGTAATGAACTTTATTATCCTACTTCCTACTATCCTATTAGTCCTACTAATATTATAAATGCGAAAGTTCGTGAGTATGTATGGATGTTTGATACTCTTTCACGAAAAAACTATTGGACGTATTTGGATGAAACTTTGCAGTAATATAGGTTATACATCGGAATAACATATAAGCTATAATTTGTAATGATTTTATGTTATATAAAGATACATGTCAATAAAGTGGGAAAAAATCTGGCCTTTCAGAGCTATCTTGTATTATGTAATATAGATCAAGACTAATTTGGTACGTTCAAGACAAATCAAGTACGTTAAAGGGAAGACAATTATGTGACCAGAAGAGTTTTAAATACGAATGTGGGTGAATATGTGACAAGAGGGAGGCTGAAACTCTTCGACTCTGTACAAGACAGTAATGACCATATATAACAGTAAGAATTATTCTTTGAAAAGAGAAACCGCCGAATTTCTTGCTGGCTCTTCTCGGTAGGAACAGCTTTCCAAAAGCTTTATATCTTAACTTGGATTCGTCTACGGATCACAGATACTTTGATCACGTAGAGATTGTCCAAGCAAATCTCGCTCGATAGCCCGCTGAGCGATTCTGAGCTTTATTAAGATTAAACGATTCTATTGATGTATAAAGAACTTGGCAAATTCACTTCAAAGCAACAAAGAAAAGCCATTAATTAGAACGCAGGTATTGTACGATGTTGTGATCCGAATCATTTAAGCAAACACTAACTAATATTTTGCTCTCACTATCATTACGAAACGGTTATTTGTCATCTTGTGAAATTTTACAATTCGATTCCTAGAACATATGGCTGCATTTAGAAATAATAAACTACAAAATTCTAATTTTGCAAAACATTTGCTAGAAAGCGATCATAAAGTATAAGTTTTGCATGTAAACTTAAACAATTTTAATAAGAGGGCATAATGAGGCTTCTTGAAAGATATAAGAAGGTTATGAAAGAAAATGGTCCACAGTGTACCTTTCACCGAAAAACGGCTAATAAACTGCAAATATCAGTAAGATACATAAGTTTTAACAGAAAACTCATTGGTGCCTGCCCGTGGTTTGAACTCGTGAATATTTCGAAAGAGGCGCACGCACGCACGGTCTTACCGCTGGGCTATCATAGCTTTAGATTGCCGCATATTTAGTGTTAATAATTTGAAATCTCCATTCTTAAACTTTTTGTGAATTATAAACAGGTTCACGATGTTTACCTCGAAGTCATATAAAACCTGTCACTAATAAGAAATAAATTAAAAAATATAACGCAAGGTAGGCCAACAACGATATAAATTAATAATTAATAGTTTAAACATACTTTTATCTGGCTATTAAACTAGGAATTGGGATCCGCGTGCAAATTAAATATATTTCAACGACCTATAGAAACGGCCCATTACGTGCCCACAGCTGGGTCTACTCTTTTCTTTTGGAGCTTTGAACCCACAACGCTACTGCTATGAGGATTAATATAGATACACACATTTTAGCTTTGACATCAGAGCAGGTTAAAAACACTATTAAAAAGAGGCTGATTCAGAAAGTCTACTATACTGTTGAAGATTACTTAGATGAAAAAAGAAACTGCTGAGTTTCTTGCTGGCTCTTCTCAGTAGGTACAGCTTTCCGAACCAGCAGTAGATTTAACGATTCAAAAGCACTTGTTTACAAGTTTACTTGAATAAAGAATCTTTTGAATTTGAATTTTTTTAAAATTTATTAACCTATCAGTAGCTTTAACAGACCTAATAAAATTCATTACACTTTAGGCGAAGCAACGTTATTACACGTCAAACTTGATAAACACTTATTTACACACCGATGATACAAGTCAGCAAAGAAATATGTCTGTCACAACGTGCATAAACGGCTGAAGCTTGTACCATTTTCTTCAATTATTTAAAATTTTTGGACTAATAGCGCCGTTCCACGTTAGTATTTTTTTTCACACGTGTATCAAAATCAGAACGTCACTAATCATAATTTATTCTATATGAGAAAATGTAGTGTCGTACAACAAATATTTGAAAACCCAATGCCACTCAAAGTGTTATCAAATCAAATCAAATCAAAATCTTTATTCAAGCAAGCTTTTTGCAAGCACTTTTGAATCGTCGTGGATCAATTAGCTTTAATGAAGCTACAATTAATTCGAAATGTTGCGCTTACCGAGAAGAACCAGCAAGAAACTCGGCGGTCAATCTTTTAAACTTTTTTGATGTACATGATGAACAGTTTAAATTCACATGATGTTGTTATGTCATGAGGTTTAAACGATGATTCGTTATGCTCAAAAAATTCAGCTGTCATATATACGACTCCTGTAATATCTTGAGGATTGAAAAATTTAACGTGTACAATTCGCGTTAATTGCAAATTTTGCACAGTAGAAATTACGCGCAATAATTAATTCAAATAGGATGAAGTGTTTCCAACAAAAAATAAAGATTTTATAATACAACAAAAACATTGCGTAATTAAAATTTATTTTTTGTTGAATTATTGTATTAGGTATATCCTTACTTTAATTTAGTGAATATTCTAACATTTTATGTTTGGTGCGGCGTTGCGTCAAGTAAAGCATCCAAAAATTCGAAAATGTTTTTTACTATGTTGTAGCACTAGAACCAAGAGTTACATAATATGGACCGTTTATTTTGAAAGTGGTGGAAGTCCTTTTTTGAAAAAAATGAGCTATCACGTAATTCATGCTTAATTTAATGTTTTTACATATAACTAGTCCGTGTTTAATTTCTCACAAAAATCCTATATTTTGTACAACTTAAAACTGATCGGTAAATGCAATTGCATATTCATCGATTATGAAAGTGGTGTAAGTCCAATTGACAGACGTAGGTGGCATAGCAGATGGATGCCGATCAGTGTTTTGTTATTTTTCATTTATTTTATACTAGCTGTGTCCCGCGGTTTCACCAGCGGACGATTTGCGTTGTTTCCCCTCCGTGTTTCCACTACTCGTAATTACTTACCTTACAACGATTTTAATAATTTTTGACACAAAAGTACTTTTTACAAAAAAATGGTTATAATGGTTAGACTTTTTTTTTGATAACGCAGGAAATCCCTAGTGGATACGCTACGGTGCATCATGCATATTTTGAAACACTACCACATGCAGAGAATAAGTAAATTATTGTAATCAGTACCTTGTAATTATGACAATGTAATTGGCGTCTAAAATAAAATTTTATGTGTTTTATGAGTATTTGTGAACAAAAGTATATTAAAATGAAGTATATTTGATTTTTCAGAATTGAAATTAAACGATTGCCTAATTTTGAGTCCATTTACAGCACATAAATATGTGTTATCGTACTCTAATTAGCCAAAAACAAATTTATATAAACAAATTAAATGTTGACAAAACAATAGAAACAATAGAAATTATATGCCAAACCTCATGTAATTTGCCTGTATTTTTAAATCAACAAATATAGTAGTAACCTTTAATTTTCTCGATACAAAAGAAATGGACTTACACCACTTTCAAAATAAACGGTCCATATATTGCCCATTGCATAAAGTTATATTACCCATTGCAGAAAAAGTTATATTGCCCATTGCAGAAAAAGTTATATTGCCCATTGCAGAAAAAGTTATATTGCCCATTGCAGAAAAAGTTATATTGCCCATTGCAGAAAAAGTTATATTGCCCATTGCAGAAAAAGTTCGCGTTAGTTATATTAAGTTAGTATTTAAATAGTTATTCATAAATAATATATAAACATTATGTTATTATATTATTATTATTTTTTTTTATTTATTTAAATTTCACAATTACATTATCAATGGAAATCAACAGATATCTATTAATGTTCACACTAGGTCGCCAGCATCAACCTTCCCAAAATAGTACAAAAAAATCAATAATTATTAAAATAAAATAAATTATATAATATATGATACTATGTTATTATGTTGATTATGTTGTTATATATAAACATATACAATCATATCATATTTGAATAAATCAAATAAGATTTCAAATATTAATGAAGCTTCAACTGGTTTGGAATGTTGCTCTGAATGGCGCTTCTTTGAGGAATTCCATAGTACAAAAGTTACGATAGAATTATTTTGCTATAATCCGTGTTCCTTAGGATAATCTATGTAATGTGTAATAAAGTGTGTGAAGCAGGCAACGTTCATATACCTTATAAATGCATACTCGTAATCGTAATCATTACGATTTTGTCGCGGAGCCTATCCTCCTGATGATGCTACTGTTTTGGGTCGCGCCGATCGTGGGTATTGTAGTGGTGTGTGTAGTGCTTGTGTGGAGTGACACTGATGTTTGTTTTATTGTTATTAGGTTCACCAGCAGTTAATGTATCTTACATTCTTATAATAATACATACTAAAATTCTTGCTAATTACTTAACTATATTAAGTTAAACACAACATGCAATGATTTTTTTTTGTTTTTTTAACTAAAATTATATATACAATATGTGTATTCGATATTTTTATTCTATCGTAAAAAATCGTTGATCATTTTCTTAAAAGTAACAAAAGAATCACCGAAAATGTCTTCTTTCCCATTATGCTCGTTTAATAGGCGACTTACTCGCGGAATAGTAGAATTAGCCCCTAGCACAGTGCGACGAAATGGTATGGATATTAGGGATGGGATGTCCAGAATCACCAATCACTTAGCGATCATGATATGATTCACTCATCATATAGCATCATCTGCTATTGAATTTTAGATAACTACTATTTCTATACAAAATTATGGATATTCCATAAAAAGTAAAATAATATTACAAAGAGATGTAATCATTATATCATATGTATCGAGGTTATGTGGCACTTTTACGATATTCCAAGTGAATGTATTACCTAGAATTGGCCAAAATTATTGTTACACAAACAAATCTAATTCTTATATCTGATTCAATATAGTCGATATTTCAGGATTATGTGACACTTTTACGCTATTATAACTAAAGTATAACAGAGAAATAAAGACCATATTGAATATGATTTAAGAATTACGTTTGTTTTAGTAACAGTAACTTTGTTCAGTGATAGCTGAATAATATAAAAGCCGATAGCATATTTTGCTATTTGCAATTTACGCTTTTAGCGATTCAGCTGTTACTGGACTAAATGATTGCTTATACAAATAAATGTAGTCTTTATATCCTATACCTTGCATACGCATATAAGGCATACATTTGTTTGTGTACACAATAGCAATCGCAATAGCAGCACGATCACTGTGGTCACCTTTGATCATATCATGGTGCGAATATGATTCTCAAATCGAACCCATGCTTAATGGATAGTGGAAAAATTTGGCTTCGTGGATTATACATATGTTCGAGGAACACGAAATCTAAAACATTTCAAAAGTTGACATGTCCTGCATGTATAAGGTATGTGAATGTTGCCTGTTTCATACATTTAGCATTACATAGATTCTCTTATCAAACGCGGATTATAGCAAAGTAATTCTTTTGTAACTTCTGTCCTACAGTTAATATTTTCCAATAGAACTTTAAATATGTCGCTAATACAATTACCTAACTATAAATAGTTAATGATAAAATGGCAAACCAACTTTCGCAAATATAGTATTTCTAGTGATTACCATTAGTATAAATTTCGAGCTATTTTATCTAGTGCGTTAAATAACGCGTTGCATATCTTAAGTAGCAATTAAAATGTCATTTAACTCGGTTAATGCAAATTTTCTTGTATCTATTCGTAGTTACACATTTCAAGTTACACGACAGAACGAAAAATTTTTTTTTAAATTAAATGTTATTTTCAGGCGATTATATTAATATTTATTATATTTATTTATTTTATATAACTAAAAATATAAAAAAATTAAAATATTTTAAACGCCGTGTGGTATCCGGCAGAATAGAATAGACCACCCTCCTTTCTTACCGAGGTGTCGTAAGAAGCGACTAAGGTATGTGCCGTGTGGTATCCGGCTGCATAGAATAGACCACCCTCATTTCTTACCGAGGTGTCGTAAAAGGCGACTAAGGTATGTTGACGTAGGCGGTCGGTCGTAAAATACGTAGCCAAATCATGTGACAACATATTTGTAACTTGTTGTGCCGACCCCACTTAGAGTGGGATAAGGGCAGGAGAATGATGAATGATAAAAATATTTTAAATTTTTACTTATTTTATTTAATGTTATTTTGAGGTGATGATGAAGAATTTCAAATATAAGTAACGTTTTGTTACTGGTATCCTAACTCCGTCTAGATTGTTTCCATTTGTGTAAAATACTTAATTAAAATGTTTTTCCCATTTTTTGGAGAGTAGGTTTGCAACTCTAACCACCATGGAAATTCGCAGATTACCCAAACCTTAGGAATTGTATACACATGCAATCAAATATATTTTTTAATAAAAACAGTAAACTAACGGCCGCTTACTATCTCACTGCTGGGCATAGGCCCAGCATATATATGTATAGTAAGTAATAGATAGTAAGGAGAATACTATGGCATTCTCTTAGTTTCTGGAGAGAAGGGTTGGAGCTAGGGCCTACCCACACTGCTCTAATGCGGAATGGTAGATTACACTTATCTTCACAATTCTCTGTAAATAGTCAGATTTTCTCACGATGTTTACCTTTACCGGAAAGCATGTGATAAAATGCAACAAATTTTAACAGATAAAGTCATTCATGCCTGAGATTTGTACCCGTGACCCTCTCAAAAGCGTTACACAGTCACAACGCAGGGCTTTAAAAGGTATAAATACGGTCCTTGAATAAACACACTCCATGGTCATAATAAATGTGCAATACAACTTGACCCGGATCCAACCCTGCGACCTGGATACAGTTATCTCCTACTCTAATCATATCTGACTTGGGCGCGGCTTTACTGTAAATAAATCTGAACGTAAAAAAATACTGTATTGCGAGAGAAATAAACTTAAGTAAAAACAATCCCACTTCTGAACAGAGGTTCGTTCTTGTCGAGTAGAATTGTAACTTAAACCTATCACTTTTTTAAATTTAAACTATCGTGAGTAGTATTAATAGTTAATAAAGATACCGGCTATACTCACGTCTAATTTTATCGGATTAGCCCGACTAGTTTCGAACCAGTCCGGGGCACTTATTCAGCCGCTACTCGAATTTTAACAAAGATGGTGGTTGGACACTACCTCCGGCGTGGAAACCGATTTTTGACATTACCGGTTCATATAAAGACCGTTTTGAACCCGACACCGTAAGTATAGCCGGTATCTTTATTAACTAAACCTATCACGCTGCATTATTGTGAATTTGTGCTTAACACATATCCCAGTAATTATTTAGATATATGCAAATTTCCATAGTAAAGTTGTGCGTAACAGATTTTGATGCTATTTCCTATATCCAAATTTAAAATATTCAATATATTCTTTATTCAAGTAAACTTGTAAACAAATGCTTTTGAATCATCAACTCTTCTGCTGGTTCGGAAAGCTGTTCCTACCGAGAAGAGCCAGCAAGAAACTCGGCGGTTGCTCTTTTTAAAATATAATTCTTATAACCAGTTACATTTAGTCATTGCTGTCTTGTACAGGGTAGAAGTGAAGCTATATCCACACATTCCTATCATCTAAGTAATCCTCAACAGTATAGTAGGCTTTCTGTATCAGCCTGTTTTGAACAGTGTTTTAACTGCTATAATGGCAAATAGTTAAAATTGATTGCGGAATTTTACTATAGAATCTTATACCCAAACCCACAAACGACTTCGTACTTTTGCAAGGGGCAAATCAGGAGCCGCAAGCTTATGTCGGTTCTACTTTGTCTATTATATACATCACCTATCGTTTTATAATTTATTATATGTTTCTGTACAAAAGTTAAATTTCTTAAAATAAGTTGCTTGCTTAGTAAGAATTAGTGGTTTTAAAAGTCTGAGGGTCACTGGTTCAAACCCCGGGCACTTAAGATTTTTTTCTCTTAAAATATTGATGGCAATATGTGTACATGTCAAATTTATTTGCAATTTATAGAATTAGGCGTTACTTTGCGGAGATCCATAATACAAAAGTAATAATAAAATTATTTTGCTATAATCCGCGATACAGTAAATAGAAAATATATAAAGTGTTTAATGTATAGTGGACTAACCGTATATTCATACCCGATACGTGCAGGAGATGAGACTCCACGACAAAATCGCAAAGCTTTGCGATTTTGTCGTGATAATGCTTCGGTTGCGGGGCGAAACGATTGTTGAGTTTGTGATAGTGAACGTGTGTAGTGCTTGTGTATTGTTGTGGAAGTGGTGGAGGTTTGTGCATGTGTTTTTACGAATCCTGCACGTATCGGGTATGAATATACGGATAGTCCACTATACATTTAACACTATATATTTTCTATTTACTGTATCGCGGATTATAGCAAAATAATTTTATTATTACTTTTGATTTGCAATTTATCACGCGTTTTTAATGAAGGAAATCATCGTGTCAAATCAGGGGAACTCCTGGAATATGTATATATTTATGCACTAGGTTTTAGCTCCAATCAATCACTCTGAAAACGGAAGAGAAGGTCTTTGCTTAAACCATTAATAAACTTTTTTTTAAGTTCCCATTAGATAACTTCTTTACCATAAAGCGCATAATAAAATGTACATATTAATTAAGCAAATAAGTTTTAAAACTCGTAAGTGCCGGCCCGGGGTTTGAATCCCCAAATATAGGTCAAGCACTTCTAACGTTTGAATGATTTACCTTAACTTCATCTTCTGGGGTGTAAGAGGGAGGTTCGTCTCAATCAGTCTCTTAAATTATCAACCTCACCTGCTCGTGGTGCACCCTACATATAAACCGACGACTGGCGACCGATTCATGGCGGTAAAATCATTTTATACTACCAGACCGAAAGTGGATAGCAACACTGTCGGTGCGACATGACCAGCACTGCGATTACCAACCCGCACGCCAAGTCTGGTGATTACTGGCAAAGCCTTCATGTTCTGATACAAAAACTTCTTCTTAACGCTTTTAAATCTATTGTCGAGTAAAGATTCCACAGACAGACATACAAAATACACATCGATATTTATTAAATATTAAATTTATAATATAACAAAATCATAATCTAGAAGAAGAAGAAGAAGAGCTGTGATAGCCCAGCGGTGAGACCGTGCGACTCTTTCGAGGGGAACACGAGTTCAAACCCGGGCAGGCACCAATGAGTTTTTCTATTAAAACTCATGTGTCTAATTGATAATTGCAATTTATCACACGCTTTTCGGTGAAGGAAAACATCGTGAGGAAACCTACATATCTCTAGAGAATTCTAGGGATATGTGTAACCTACCAATCCGCATTGGAGCAGCGTGGTAGGTCTTAGCTCCAATCCTTCTCTCCAAAAACGGAGAGAGGAGGCCTTAGCCCAGCAGTGGGCATAACAACGGGCTGTTACTTTACTTTTTACTTTTATAATCTAGAAAATTAAAAATATCTCCCAAAACAAACAATACCCATAATAATATGATATATTAGTTTACCTTACAATCATAGTCCTTTATTATTTTGTTGAGTCATCTAAGTTATGTATACAAATTTATACTAAGTTGAATTTTGGTAAATGCTCGAGACGCTAACTAATAAAACTTTATAATTAAATACAAAATTAGTTAAAAATACAAATGCATTTAACTAAACAACAAAATTAAATAAATCAAATTCCAGAATACGATACGCGGAAGCATTCAAAAATTAAACTGCAAACCATAATGATGTTTCAAATGGCTTAACACACACAGGAACGTGCAATTTGCATAATAAAGTCGTCCTATAAGTTATCTAAGTGCGTGAGATTACGGGTGACCTCGGTCTATTGGATTCACGTCCTTATGACCCTGGTAATAGGAGTTAGTACGTCTGTTGAACGTACGCGGAGGTAGCGATGTGCGGGGCGCGGGGAGGGAAAGCTAGTGCGCAAATACGCGATGACTGCATACAATGACTGCCAAAGATCGCATCCAGGGGACAACAACGCGGCACGTGTAAGCACAGTACCGAATTTCAACACTCAACTTATTACAAAAATAAAAATAAAATTATTTTGCTATAATCCGCGGTACAGTAAATAGAAAATATATATAGTGTTTAATGTATAGTGGACTATCAGTATTTTCATACCCGATACGTGCAGGATTCGTAAAAACACATGCACAAACCTCCACCACTTCCACAATACACAAGCACTACACAGGTTCACTATCACAAACTCAACAATCGTTTCGCCCCGCAACCGAAGCATCATAAGGAGATAGACTCCACGACAAAATCGCAAAGTGAAGCGTTATCCAAACAAGCGTTGTTAAATAGTACTTGGTTCATCCCCACCCTTTATTTTACCTCGGAACACGTGCAACAAGCTTGAACTAGAGACATTTATCTGCTCGTTAATGAGGGTGCCATTGTTATGCTTAATGATTTCTAATTGTTCCAAAATATTTAATTTCAAGCTTTTTTCGCAGGTGTGCAGTATTTCGAACCAATGGTCATTAGGAACTTTATGACCGCTTTCTAACAAATGTTTAGCGAAATGTGAATTTTGTGGCTTATTATTCCTGAAAGCGACCATATGTTCTTTAAAACGGGTTTCGAAATACTCAACTTATTCCATGCACTACGCACCGGTCCGATCGCTGTAACTTACGTAACCCGCTTATCCGAAAGAAAATAAAAACGTATACAACAAAATCTAAATTCTCTGAAATAAATTACGTAAGAAATTTATTAATAGAAGCAGGCGTTACTTTGCGGAATTCCATATTACAAGCAATATAACAGAACTAACTACTTTGCTATAATCCGCACGGGTTAAGTGAATGCATGCAAAGCCAATGTGTATGAAGCAGGCAAAATCTACGCACCTTATACATGCAGGACCAGCCACCACATGCACCCCAAGGCGCAATTCACCAGCAACAACGAACACAAAAGCAGCACACACACCCACCACCACAACGACGAGTGGCAAATATATTTAAATCAAAATCGGGTACTAAACTCTCTTTTAAAACTAACCAATCGCTTCGTAGTTTGTTGTGTAAAAATAAAGATACATTAGATAAGGGTAAAAAATCTGGGGTTTATAAAATAGATTGTCCTGCAACGGTACATATGTGGGTCAGACTGGCCGAAGTTTTGCGGTTCGATTCCGGGAACATATGGCTGCGTTTAGGAATAATAAACCACAAAATTCTAATTTTGCAAAACATTTGCTAGAAAGCGGTCATAAAGTGCCTAATGACCATTCATTTCATATTCTCCACACTTGTGATAAGGGACTCCGACTCAATACGTTAGAGCAACTTAAGATAATAAAAAATAACAATGGTCACTTAATTAACGAGCAAGTAAATGTATCTAATTCCGTTTTGATGCATGTGTTCGGAGGGGAGGGTATTGGTGGGAGTTGAATTATTTAAGACTGCTTGTATGGGTAGCGCGGCGCAGTACGATTTTTGTCGTAAAGCCTATCCTCCTGATGATGCTTCGGTTTCGGGGCGAAACGATCGTCGAGATTGTGGTGGTGGGTGTGTGTGGTGAATTGCGCCTTGGGGTGCATGTGGTGGCTGGTCCTGCATGTATAAGGTGCGTAGATTTTGCCTGCTTCATACACATTGGCTTTGCATGCATTCACCTAACCCGTGCGGATTATAGCAAAGTAGTTAGTTCTGAAATATTACGTAAAGGCGTTTTCCTTAAGTTAAAATCGTCCTGAGAACGAAAATAAACATAAAAGTTTCCAATACTGCCCTGTAATCGCATTGTACGATAACGTCATTCGCGCACACAAGCGTACGATAGCCGAAATTCGTGAATGTATTTTTCTAGCCCGTGTTGCTGTGTGCGTCGCAGCAATGTTAGAGTGCGACAGCGCTATAGCGATAGCGCGGGTGCGAACGCGAGGTGAATAGCTTATATAACGCATTATTTTTATAATTAACAAGCAAAAATTGAGAGATACGGCGTTGCGACCATGGACGCGGGCAGCGACCTCAGCGCACGAAATTTGCACAGATCAAATGTGGGCGACCTCGGGCGACTAGTTGCACGCCGTTCGAACGCACACTAGCAAAAATTACACGTGCAAGGGGAAAATTCTCGACTTCCGCGTAAACTGGAGCGGGCCTCCATGCAAACGATCGATTGAACTTACCTGTAGGCTGAAAAATTTATGGCCGGCATAGCAACTGCGTTTTTATTTGATTTTTTGTCACGCCGCGGGCTTCATAACTCTCAAAGATCCATTGTACTTCATATTATCAACAAAAAACAAGTACGCATTTTTCAATATGTTCTACAAAAGTAATAATAAAATTATTTTGCTATAATCCGCGATACAGTAAATAGAAAATATATATAGTGCTAAATGTATAGTGGACTATACGTTTTTTCATACCCGTTACATGCAGGATTCGTAAAAAACATATGCACAAACCTCCACCACTTCCACCACAATACACAAGCACTACACAGGTTCACTATCACAAACTCAACAATCGTTTCGCCCCGCAACCGAAGCATCATCAGGAGATAGACTCCACGACAAAATCGCAAAGCTTTGCGATTTTGTCGTGGAGTCTATCTCCTATAATCGCAAAGCTTTGCGATTTTGTCGTAGAGTCTATCTCCTATAATCGCAAAGCTTTGCGATTTTGTCGTGGAGTCTATCTCCTATAATCGCAAAGCTTTGCGATTTTGTCGTAGAGTCTATCTCCTATAATCGCAAAGCTTTGCGATTTTGTCGTGGAGTCTATCTCCTATAATCGCAAAGCTTTGCGATTTTGTCGTGGAGTCTATCTCCTGATGATGCCTCGGTTGCGGGGCGAAACGATTGTTGAGTTTGTGATAATGAACCTGTGTAGTGCTTGTGTATTGTGGTGGAAGTGGTGGAGGTTTGTGCATATGTTTTTTACGAATCCTGCATGTAACGGGTATGAAAAAACGTATAGTCCACTATACATTTAGCACTATATATATTTTCTATTTACTGTATCGCGGATTATAGCAAAATAATTTTATTATTACTTTTGTATTATGGATCTCCGCAAAGTAACGCCTAATTCTATAAAATATGTTCTACATTTTAAAAGTAGTGTTAGGGTATTCTTATTTACTTAAAATGGTATCGGTTTAATTTTAAGGTGTACGTCGTCAGTATTTCAGTATACATAATTTTCTTACCGAAAACGGATTAATTCTCACCTGATGTTTAAACCTCCGACTCCCTAAAATACGGTCTCAGTACTATCAAAAACCATACCAATATAAACATACAAAACTTTTGTTCTCCAAAAAAAGACTTCTAAAGAATCATTTTGTATACATTTTACAATATGCATCGCATTTTTGTGAAATCCCTGTTCCGAAATACTATTTTTTATCCTCCTGCCCTTATCCCACTCTAAGTGGGGTCGGCACAACACGTTACAAACATGTTGTTACAAGATTTGGCTACGTATTTTAGACCTGCCTGACGTCAATTTACCTAGTCGTATTTTACGAGCCCTTAGTAAGGAAGAGGGTGGTCTATTCTACTCAACCGGATACCACACGGTGGGTCAGCTAGCCTTAGTCGCCTTTTACAACACCTCGGTATGAAATGAGGGTGATCTTTTTCTTCTTTTGTTTTCTCTTTTCTTGAGTTTTTTTCTCTAACTTATCGTACATTAAACTTATATTTTTTTATATTAATAACCCAGTTATAATGATCAGGGCGGAAAAAATTGTGCTTTAAAAAAAACTAAGATAATAGGAATGACGATCATTTTCGTAATTAAAAAAATATATATGGAAAACTTTCTATTTAAAGCCAGTAGCGGTTAATGTCTTTTAAATTGTTATTCTTACTTTAAATTTACACATAAATATTTTCGATAGGCATGTTAATGTAACGTTTAACATGTAATCAATAGAGTACTTGAGTCACTGAGCTTGTGGAATTTTTGTATAATAGTCTTATGGAATACTGTTGTGGGGTAAATGCGCGGACCTTGAAAAAACAGTTGTGTTACAAAAAAGAACCATACTTAGGGTCACTCCCCGTGAGAGAACTTTAAAGAATTAGTTAATTTGCATTTTTAATAACAAAAAAATTTAAATATTTTTTTTATTAATTTTTAATAATTTGCATTTGCTTCAGATAATATTTTTAGCAATTTAGTTTTTGGGTATAAGAATATATGTACATAATTATAAAAAAAAAATGCCATGTAACTAGAGAAAGTTGGAAGCGACTTAAGCTTTCGGCTCTTATTTTGCAAAAGTTAGTCGTTTGTGGGTTTAGGTATGAGATTCTACAATAAAATTCCGTAATCAACTTTAGCTTTACCATTACAGCAGTTTAAAACACTGTTTAAAAGAGGTTAATAAAGAAAGCACACTATACTTTTGAGGATTACTTAAATTATAAGAATACGTGGTTATAGCTAATCTTTGACCCTGTACAAGACAGTAATGATTAAATGTAACCAGTTATGAATTTTATATTTTGAAAAGAGCGACCGCCGATTTTCTTGCCGGCTCTTCTCGGTAGGAACAGCTTTTCAAACCAGCAGTAAAGTTGATACAAAAGCATTTGTTTTCAAGTTTACTTCAATAAAGAAATGAATTGAATACAGAATTTGAAATTTCAATTCTATTTTATTAAATATTGTTTTTTAAATAATTTATGGAATTAGGCGTTACTTCGCGGAGATCCATAATACAATTATTTTGCTATAATCCGCGATACAGAAAATAGAAAATAATTTATAGAATTAGGCGTTACTTTGCGGAGATCCATAATACAAAAGTAATAATAAAATTATTTTGCTATAATCCGCGATACAGTTAATAGAAAATATATATAGTGTTAAATGTATAGTGGACTATCCGTTTTTTCATACCCGTTACATGCAGGATTCGTAAAAAACATATGCACAAACCTCCACCACTGCTACCACAACACACAAACACTACACAGGTTCACTACCACAAACTCAACAATCGTTTCGCCCCGCAACCGAAGCATCATCAGGAGATAGACTCCACGACCAAATCGCAAAGCGATCGATTATTACTTTTGTATTTTTTTTTATTTTTTTGAAGGTAAAAATCGTGATAAAAATATACAAAAATTATTTAATAACGAAAAAAATATTAGTCCAGAAGATTTCTACTCGTGAACATACCAGCTGACTTCTCATCCTGCTAAAGGAGAGCATTGAATTTTGAACCAGAAGCCCAAAAATTAATATTAACATAAATAAGAATACTTTTAACTAAAATTCCACTAGTATTTGCTAGCAGTCTCTCGTTGTCAGGAACATAACATCATTACTCAAAAGTAATAATGAAATTTTGTACGATTAAGTAAATAAAAAATATATAATTCTCTACACACGTTGTAAAAAAAAAATAGAGCTGTGATAGCCCAACGGTGAGACCGTGCGACTCTTTCGAGGGGAACACGGGTTCAAACCTGGGCAGGCACCAATGAGTTGTTCTATTAAAGCTAATGTACTAATTGATATGAAATTGATTGATTGCAATTTATCACACGCTTTTCGGTGCAGGAAAACATCGTGAGGAAACCTAAATATCTCTAGAGAAGGTGGTAGGTCCTAGCTCCAACCCTCTCTAGAAACGGAGAGAGGAGGCCTATTCCCAGCAGTGGGATTGTAACAGGCCGCTACTTTACTTTTTTTATTGTAAATACAGTAAAATTATCGATGTTACAAGTCCAGTGTATTCTAGGATTGCAATATGGTGTAAACTTATCTGTTGTAATTATTATTCACAACATTTTAAATTAGATGAAAAGTAGGATTCCAGAAGTAATAATATTATTAACTAGCAAAGCCCCGCGGTTTCACCCGCGTCCATACAGATCTCGTGGTAGTGGAAAGTCTACGAAATCGGACTATAGATTTATTTTGTAGATTATTTAATTATAAAAAATGGGTATAATTAGTATTCTTGGAATAAGACTTAACTCACCAAGTGCAGGCCCTGCTATAACGGTAGGTTAGGTTTGTTATGGCATTATTTGATTTCGATTTACATTCTTAAATTCGTAAAATCGTTTGATTGGGATGTCGGATTTTAATAATTTAAAAAGTATTTTACAGGTATTGAAACAGTTATTCATAAAATATCATTTAATGGGATAAGGATTAATACAGAGATATGAATAAAATGGTTTGATTATTGTCGGCACTTTTACCAACTTTTACAATGTAAAAAAGTAGTTATATTGGCATAACTATAATAGTTAGACATATGGTATCGCGGACTTTTTTGTTGATATTGATACGTTCTATAATACTGTAGAACATTTTTTTGTTCTATCATCAATAGTTTCCGCAGCGCACGCGATGATAGATGTTTACGACTAAATTTTTACCAAGTTATTACAATTTTATTAGGGATCCCTATTTTTTTTGAAAATGACATATAGCCTTTGTTGCTCAGTGAAAAAGCAGCTTTCCAATGGTGAAAGAATTTTTGAAATTGGTCCAGTAGTTTTTGCGTGAAAACGTAACAAACATACATACAAACAAACATACAAATCTTTCCTCTTTTATAATATTAGTATAGATAATATAATGCAATAATAATTAAAAGTCATTTATATGCCGTGTGGTATCCGGCTGAGTAGAATAGACCATCCTCGGCCTACCCTCATTTCTTACCGAGGTGTCGTAAAAGGCGACTAAGGTAAGTTGACCCACCGTATGGTATTCGGTTGAGTAAAATAGACCAACCTCTTTCTTACTGAGGGGTCGTAAAATACGACTAAGGAAAGTAGACGTCAGGCAGCCGGCCGGTCGTAAAATACGTAGCCAAATCATGTGACAACATGTTTGTAACATGTTGTGCCGACCCCACTTCGAGTGGGATAAGGGCAGGAGGATGATGATGAAATAAGTCATTTATCACAAACTCAACAATCGTTCCGCCCCGCAACCGAAGCATTATCATGAAATAGACTTCAAACTCCAGACGAAATCGCAATATGCTTTGCTATTTTCTATTTAATCGCGGAGTATAGAAAAATAATTTCATTATTACTTTTGTATTATGGATCTCCGGAAAGTAAAGGCTCATTATATACATTAACATCATTAAATGATTTATAGAAGCAGGCGTTACTTTGCGGAATTCCATATTACAAGCAATATAACAGAACCAACTACTTTGCTATAATCCGCACGGGTTAAGTGAATGCATGCAAAGCCAATGTGTATGAAGCAGGAAAAATCTACGCACCGTATACATGCAGGACCAGCCACCACATGCACCCCAAGGCGCAATTCACCAGCAACAACGAACACAAAAGCAGCACACACACCCACCACCACAATCTCGACGATCGTTTCGCCCCGAATTTTTGTCGTGAAGCCTATCCTCCTGATGATGCTTCGGTTTCGGGGCGGAACGATTGTTGAGTTTGTGATAAATGACTTTTATTTCATCATCATCCTCCTGCCCTTATCCCACTCGAAGTGGGGTCGGCACAGCATGTTACAAACATGTTGTCACATGATTTGGCTACGTCGGAGTCCCTTATCACAAGTGTGGAGAATATGAAATAAATGGTCATTAGGCACTTTATGACCGCTTTCTAGCAAATGTTTTGCAAAATTAGAATTTTGTGGTTTATTATTCCTAAACGCAGCCATATGTTCCCGGAATCGAACCGCAAAACTTCGGCCAGTCTGACCCACATATGTACCGTTGCACTCAGGACAATCTATTTTATAAACCCCAGATTTTTTACCCTTATCTAATGTGTCTTTATTTTTACACAACAAACTACGAAGCGATTGGTTAGTTTTAAAAGAGAGTTTAGTACCCGATTTTGATTTAAATATATTTGCCACTCGTCGAGATTGTGGTGGTGGGTGTGTGTGCTGCTTTTGTGTTCGTTGTTGCTGGTGAATTGCGCCTTGGGGTGCATGTGGCGGCTGGTCCTGCATGTATAAGGTGCGTAGATTTTTCCTGCTTCATACACATTGGCTTTGCATGCATCCACTTAACCCGTGCGGATTATAGCAAAGTAGTTGGTTCTGTTATATTGCTTTTAACATCATTACTTTTTTACATTTTACTAAAATTTGTCACAGATATATTTTTTTTCCTTTATTTTCCTTGAAGTTTAATACGTATGTTTTTTAAATTCCATTCTATTTAAATTGCTAAACGTTTGGCATTTAAATGAATACTTATAAAGCTTATTATCGCTTAGTTTAATCAAAATTGAATGGAATAGTACGTTTTCATTATTATAATATTATAACTAATAATATAAATTGTTTGTCATTCTGTCGGTGTTATTGATTGGTTTTTGGTATAATATTAATCAAATTTTGAGCCGCTGAACCTTATAAAGAGGGCTAAATTTAAAATTAAAAACTAGTTTTACTTCGAAATAAATAATTTATAGAAATATACTTTACTTTGCATTTTGCATTATGTAAATAAAAAGTACATAATGTAGAGTGGACTATTCGTTCTCATACCCGATACATGCAGGATTAGTAAAAACACATGCTCACCTCCACCACAATACACAAGCATTGCACACGTTCATTATCAAAACTCAACAATCGAATTATAAAGCTAAATCGCTTTGCGATTTTGTCGAGGGGTCTATCTGCTAATAATGTTTGGTTGGGGGTGAACGGACTGTTTAATTTGTTATGGTGAACGTGTGTAATGCTTGTGAATTGTGGTGATGTTTGTGAATGTATTTTTACAAATCCTGCATGTATCGGGTATGAGAACGGATAATCCAAAGTTACTTTTAACATCATATATATTTTATATTCACTTAATTGCGGTCTATAGGAAAATAATTTCATTATTAAGAAATAAACATCAAATTACTAATATCTAAAGAACTACTAATATTTTTAAATTTAAACTATCGTGAGTAGTATTCATAGTTAATAACGATACCGGCTATACTCACGTCTAATTTTATAGGATTAGCCCGACTAGTTTCGAACCCGTCCGGGGCACTTGAGTGCCCCGGACGGGTTCGAAACTAGTCGGGCTAATCCGATAAAATTAGACGTGAGTATAGCCGGTATCGTTATTAACTATAACTACTAATATCACGGGGAACTTCATCATCTGGTGCCATCTTCAAAATGAAGTGTCATCTTTTTTATCTCCCAGTAACTAAGTCCTGTCCACTCTCTTATATTATCGAACCATTTAAGACTTTGCCTCCAGGTGCTCTTTTGCGTACATCTTTCCTTCCTAGGAAATTTATACAGGGATCCTCTCTGTAGATGTCCGAAAAAGGCAACCTATCTTTGCATGACGATTTTCATCAACGGGGAACTTGCATAAACTATCCCCACCATATATATTCTGTATAATGGATTTAAGGGGTAAGAGGTTTTTTAATACTCACAATTGCACAGCACGTCGAAAATTTTTAAGCGGGATTTACATTTTATGTTTACCTGTCCAGCTTAGGTTTTGAGCGTAAAGGATTATACAGATAGAGGCCGTGGCAATTCTGAACATACGTGCCGACTTTAGGCGCGAGCTTATAAAAAGTTATTTGCATATGCCCTTGTAAAAGTTTCTAACTTTAGTTATATTTCTTTGCTATTTAATTCATTTTTAAATAATGAGTATTTTAACTTTTCAAAGCTGTTATTCGACTTGCGACTCGACCAAAAGCTTTAAAACTTATAAAACGATAGGTGATGTATATAATAGACAAAGTAGTAACCGACATAAGCTTGCGACTCAGGAGTCGCAAGATAAGATAAGCTATAAGTGATAAGTGCTGATCTTAAGCAGGCTTAAGATCAGCACTTATCACTTATAGCCCGAATTAACGTAGCTTTTTTACAAGCAATATAACAGAACTAACTACTTTGCTATAATCCGCACGGGTACTGATCGTACTGATCGCAGTACGATTTTTGTCGTGGAGCCTATCCTCCTGATGATGCTTCGGTTTCGGGGCGAAACGATCGTCGAGATTGTGGTGGTGGGTGTGTGTGCTGCTTTTGTGTGCGTTGTTGCTGGTGAATTGCGCCTTGGGGTGCATGTGGTGGCTTGTCCTGCATGTATAAGGTGCGTAGATTTTGCCTGCTTCATACACATTGGCTTTGCATGCATTCACTTAACCCGTGCGGATTATAGCAAAGTAGTTAGTTCTGTTATATTGCTTGTAATATGGAATTCCGCAAAGTAACGCCTGCTTCTATTAATCACGTAACTTTTTTTAAATACGCTTAAGCTATCGTATATACATTAAGAAAGTCAGAAAGGGCTAAAATAGATGCTTTCGAAATGTGGTGTTGGAGGAGGATGCTGCGGATTCCATGGACTGCACACCGAACCAATTTGTCAATTTTAAGGCTGGATTCACATTATGATACCATTCTCGGTTCGATCTCGCTCCGTTCTCGGTCCGGTAAAATATTCTTAAACGACAAACAATTAGAGTGTTCACACTACTGTATCGCTCCAGTTCCGATCCGATATCGCTCCAGTACCGGTTCGTCGAAGAGAAATATTTGACTGGAGCGAGATCGGACCTATCTCAGGCTGATAATTACATTTGACAGTCTGAACACGCTTCTTCTTCAACTCCAGACTTAAATCATTCGGGCTGCGAATATGCTGGTAATAAATTTTAGGATTCTGAAAAAGATAATTATTTATTATGAACTTTCAAAAATTTGTAATAAATAATTAAAAATTGTATTATTATAATTTTTTTCAGCAGCTTTTCTGTTTCTTTCCTTTTCTTTATTATTTTCATATATTATTTTCCCTTTTCGTTTTCTATTTTTTTTTTCTTTCATATTTTCTTGCTCTTCATATTTTCTTTTCTTTTCTAATTCTTCAATTGAAAAATAGAATGCCATTTTCTGGCAAATCAAATGTATATTTAATTTTTTTAAATCTCATCATTCTCCTGCCTCTAAGTGGGGTCGGCACAACATGTTACAAACATGTTGTCACATGATTTGGCTACGTATTTTACGACCGGCCGCCTGCCTGACGTCAACTTACCTTAGTCGCCCCTTACGACACCTCGGTAAGAAAGGAGGGAGGTCTATTCTATTCTGCCGGATACCACACGGCGTATAATTTTTATTTGTTTTTTTTATTATTTTTTTTTTACTTTTTTTCTCTTTACTTTTATAATTATTTTCAATTTGCTAAACAACTAAACAATTTTACAAAAACAAGAATTTATCAAAACTTAAATCAAAATTAGAACTAACTAAATAATATTAAAAAAATAATTAAAAAAGTAAAATAAATTATTAATAATAATTGTATATAAATATTTTAAAAAATGTCCTATGTCGACTACGGAACGAGAACGGACCGGGACGGCATCATAGTCTGAATTAAGTTTGAGGCTCTATAATAATTTCCCGCCTTGTGCTTGAATATCCACCATCCGGCTGAGTAGAATAGACCACATTCATTTCTTACCGAGGTATCGTACGTAAAAGGCGACTAAGGTAAGGTAAGTTGATACCCACCGTGTGGAATCCAGTTGAGTAGAATAGACCACCCTCATTCTTCCGGTTGTAAAATACGTAGCCAAATCATGTGTCACACATGTTTGTAACATGTTGTGCCGACCCCACTTAGAGTGGGATAAGGGCAGGAGGATGATGATGGATTTCCCCCTCCCCCACTTTCTTTACAGTTTTTGTTGTAATTTTTTTCTATTTAAATAATTTATAGAATTAGGCGTTATTTTGCGAAGATCCATAATACAAAAGTATTATGGATCTTAGGATCGCGAATTATAGCAAAATAATTTTAATATTACTTTTGTATTTCGTCTATTTGAAACTTTTTCATTCAAAATGATAGCTATTTTTCCTAATTCTTCAATAAAAAAATTGAATTTTTTTTTTTTTTTTTATCTTTATTTTTTTTAAGGACTTATATCCTACAAGGATATGCCAGTCCCATCATTGCCTAAATTAATATTACATAAATATTAAAATTATATATATGTATAATTATATAAATATATCATTTAGGTAAAAATATACTAATCATCATCTTAAATATATCAGCAGACGGGTAAGAGAGAACACTAGTTAGAATTGAAATTGAATTTTCCATAAATTATCGTCTGTTTACTAAAACGACCTATGTCGACCATGGATCGAGACCGAACCGAGAACGGTATCGAGTAGTGTAGACACTGCGGGACGATATGAGCGAACCGGGAATGAAGCGAGATCGAACCGAGAATGGCATTATAGTGTGAATCTAGCCTAAAGGAGCTCGGTATAAATAATAGACTTTCCGCTGTCTGCTTCCAGCGTATCCTTAAATATTTTGGACACGTTGCTCGCAGAAACTCTGAAAGGCTCGAGAAGCTGACGATTGTTGGGCAGGTCGAAAAGACCACGTGGTCGCTCACCTACCCGTTGGTCAGACCAAGTAAAGACACTTACAGGCCTGCCTATCACCGAAGCTTTAAAGACCGCCGAAGAGAGACAAGCATGGAAAACCTCAGTGCATGACGTGATCCGAAGTAATAATTCCGTCTAGACGGAACTATTACTACGGAAGACGGCCTTAAGCAATGAAGACCTCGACTAAGAAGAAGCTATCGTGAAAAATATCTACTTTATGGTTACTGCAAATGGTGCTATGATAAGCATTACCAGATGCTACTGTGATTATTGGTTACAGACGAGGGAACTCTTACAACGTTAACAGTAGGGAGATGAAACTTTATTAAAACTTGCATATTTTCACATTGTTAAATCTGCACCTTCTCACATTGTGTTTGCTAATTATAGCACCGAACGTTGTCTGTAACAGATTGCTAGCAATAAGAACGCCTTTTTTCAGTCAAAAATTAACTTTATCCAGCTATTTATATGGTTTGAAGTGTAAACTTTTTAAAAGTTTAAGCGACTTGTGTAGTTTTTTTGATGCGTAAAAAATTTAAAACTCGCCTCAGGACACGTGACCAAATTTGTAAGACGGAGGGAGAGAAGTGCGCCAGCGCGGCGTAGGAGAGGAAGTATCCTCCTTTCTTTCTAAAATGTATGCCTCCGCTTGCTGTTTCGTTTTGTCATTTTTGACATGTTTCTGTACGATATGTATATAATGAATATTGTATTTTACCACATAAATTATAGTACTTTTATACTGACTGGCCCGTTGGCGCAGTGGGTAATGACTCTACCTTCAACTCCGCGGGTCGCGGTTTCGATTCCCGCCGAGGGCCAACATTTTGTAAAAACAAATTGTTGGTTCTTCGAGCCTGGGTGTGTCTTTGTATTTAAGTATTTATTTAAAATTATATATGTACTATATTTACCAGTTGTCACCCACAACACGAGTATTTAGTTACTTTGGGGACGGACGACCGTGTGTGAAAGTGTCCCATATATTTACTGATTTTTATTTTCTAATTTTTAAAATTATTTTCTAACCATTCCAAAATACCAAAAATGCACAACGTTAATATTCGAGTTTTCACTTCTGCTAGCACTCAAGGAGTGCAACCCGTTGATTTTTTGCACAAAAAGTATTAAATACATAAATAATTCAGGTATGTATGACTTCAATTTAAAAAAAACCGCATAGACGAAGACGCGTTCCGATGCCTTTTACACACTAATACTCGTTTTGCAGGTTTCGTATCAATATTAGGCGGTCAAATCCGTGGCCTTCACGATTAGTTAGCTATTATAAAGGAACAACATTTTGACGAGTTTTACGCCTTTTAAGGATATTTTTATTGGTCTATTAGTAAATATTTATTATTAGGCTTCGCACATCTTCCTCTGCGTGAAACGAAGTTAATTAGCCTATAGATTGTGTATTTTTATAGAAGACAGGTTATTTTATGAGAGAATGTTTCATTGATGTTATACGAAGATTGCGTTATTGCTTTTAAGGAACCTCAAAATTTTAGAGATTTGTGGCTACCCTAGCAGTGTAACTTACCAAGATTCATAGAAGCAGTCGTTACTTTGCGTAATTTAATGTCACTGAAACTGTAACAGAACTACTTTGCTATAATCCGTAATGCATTACGATTCTGTGACGTATCCTGTGGCCTATCCTCCTGATGATGCTTCGGTTTCGGGGCGAAACGATCATGGAGATCTTGGTGGTGGTTGTGTATATTGCTTGTGTGCATTGTTGCTGGTGGAGGCGTCTTGGGATGAATGTGGTGACATGTCCTGCATGTGTAAAGTACATGAATTTTGCCCGCTTCATACATTTAGCATTGCATGCTATCGCTTAACCCACGCGGATTATAGCGAAGTTGTTCTGTTATAGATTCTGTTACCAAGATATTACTCTTAAGGAACATCAAAATTCTAGAGCCTTATGGATACCCCAGCTTGGTGTAACTCACCAAGATATTAGTCTTAAGTAGCATCAAAATTCCTTAAAATATAAAATCCATTTCCTTACATTTGCAAAATAAAGTCACCATAGATTATGGAACTCTCCTTTTATTTTTGTTTTTGAGTAAGGTCAGTTATACACTTGTGAATCTTAGTTTTTATAAAAATTATTAAACATTGCCGCGACAAAAGCAATATAAAATCTGTAAATAACTAACTGAATAGATTAATGCAAACGATTGAGGTCGTGCCAACATAGTACCCATTACCCTATATAAAAATATTCGTGATATTTAAAACTTCTATGAAATATTCCAATGGTGGTTTTGTAAGTCACATCATACTTTGTATCTATTATCTATTCTATACTTCTATACTTACTTATTATAAAACAAAGTCCCAAAAAGCTGTCTGTCTGTATGTCGATATCGACATTTGATCGATTTTTGTACGGTTTTCACCGAAAAATTGTTTAATACTTCCGGATGGTTTAAGTAAATAGCACATATCGGTATTTTGTAAACTATGTTGAAACAATCGCGCAGTTGTTAAAAAACTTGCTTGCTGGGAGCTTTACTCGCGTGCGCTGCGTAAACCAGCAGAGATACGCTAAAGTAATGTACTAGAGAATTGCAGATATATAAAACTCCTACAAAAAAATCCGCGATAGCATGTCTCTATCCCTTATGGTTAACTCACAATAACTACTTTTATGTTTAAAATTTGAATTCATGAAAAAAATTGTGACACACTGATTTCTAGGCATTATAAACGCGAAGCTTTCTCCGTCTGTTATGCTTGCTCGTCACTATAGGCGGTGATCGTTGATCGTGTGATCGTCTGTAATTGGCACAATCATTGTACAAGTGTTCACGCGATCACCCGTATTATACAATATACGTATCACCCAGCGATTCCCGTTAGTATGATATTATAGTTCATGATTAGCGAGTGCAGCTGAGTGTGCCCTCTACACGATGTAATCGCCGATTATAAAGAGGAGCCATTTCATCGAGTGGCAACATTTTCACTGAACAATATGTTGATGAGTGTATATGTACTTAAAATTGACAGTTGACAGTTAGCTAGTTGAAAATTACCCATGAAACAAGTATTAAGTTATTTTGGGTACGCACGACGTTTGTGTAATGGTCCCATATTTAAAGAATTTCTTGCACTAGTAATTGCCTTTTCTTATATCATTGCTTGGCGTAGGCCTCCTCTTTACCCGGTTTTGGAAAGAAGGCTTGGAGCTTAGAACCAACACGCTGCTCTAATGCAGATTTAGGCAGAGAATTCGCTAGAGATTTACAGGTTTCCTCAAGATGAATGTGAAGGTAAACACTTTCACCGAAAAGCGTGTGATGAATTGCAACATTTTTAACAGAAAATATCATTGGTACCTGCCAGGGCTCTGAACCCGTGACCTTATCGATAAAGTAACATAGTCGCACCGCTGGGCTATAGCAGCTTTTTACACCAGTATAAGTTAAGTTTGGGGCATGGGGAAAACAGTCATCTCGTTTAGCTGCCCCAATTGTCAACCTCACCTACACGTGGTGCACCCTACTGTACTAAAACTCAGGTTGAAGTAGACAAGGCAGACAGCGGCCAAGAGGAATAGGTATCCCCTAAAATGTCTGGTACAGAAGGCAATGCCACTGATGCCTATGTATTCTCTAGTTGTCGGCGAAGGAAATTACCTTACCTTAGTCACCTTTTACGACACCTCGGTAAGAAATAAGGGTGGTCTATTCTACTCAACCGGACACCACACAGTGGGTCAACTTACCTTAGTCGCCTTTTACGACACCTCGGTAAGAAATAAGGGTGGTCTATTCTACTCAGCCAGACGGCGGCGGCGACACTTACATACAGAGGATAGAGATGAATTTACGAAGGTGCCTGCAAACCTTCGCTAGTCGGAGAGGCACTCGAAGAAGATAACTTAAATAAGGTAGGGCGATATGTTATACAAGTATATGTTCTACGGAAGTGATTTTCGTTGCTGCAAGTACATCAAAAGAATTTAAGTATGGTAAAAAAATGAAATACCAATTGAGTAAGCTAAATACGCCACGCGCCGAATGTAAACTAGCATGCGATGTGAGTCGATAACATGAACTTGGTATTTCGTCCATGAACCTGCCACCTCCGGAGTAGCTTGACGTCACCGGTAAAAAAGGTCGGCCAATTGCATAATGTTTAGGCGTTTTTTACACGTGCCCACACACCGCTATGACTTATGTAACTACCCGCTACTGATTTCACCTTTGCTTCACATAAAGTAAAATAGTGTAAAGTACCGGCCTGTTACTATGCCCACTGCTGGGCTAAGGCCTCCTCTCTCCGATTTTGGAGAGAAGGATTGGAGCTAAGACCTACCACGCTGCTGCTCCAATGCGGATTGGTAGGTTACAGATATCCCTAGAATTCTCTAGACATATGCAGGTTTCTCCTCGATGTTTTCCTTCACCGAAAAACGTGTGATAAATTGCATTTATCAATTAGACACATAAGTTTTAATAGAAAAACTCATTGGTGCCTGCCCAGGGTTTGAACCCATTATCGTCTCTAGATAGTCGCACGGTCTCACCGCTAGGCTATCACGAACACATTAGCTTCACATGCATAATTCAAAATTCTTTATTCGAGTCAATTTGTAACCAAGTTTTTAGAAATAATTCCTATCGAGAAAATCCAGCAAAAAACTCGGAAGTTGCTTTTCGGAAGTTAAATTTTTAAAACTAGTTATAGTTAACTCAGTTCTCGCCTGTAGGGTACAAGGGTGTGGAGGTACGATGAGAACGGGGAGTGAAGTAGGTGCAGGCGGCGAGCGTGGATCATACAAGAAGTGACCTTCCTACCTCTGCGCCCTAGTACCCAGCAGGCGAAGTCTGAGTTAAACGGTTAGCCTATACATTTTGTCATTGGTTGTATAAGTTCGATAAATAGCTCTACGCGTTCTTAACGTTTTATGTTTTTTATTAATTCTATCTCCATATGGACGGAACCTACATTTAGCAATTTTCCTCTACCATACTAAACGCTTTACGTCAGGTTTACGTTAATTCTCAGCAATATAGTTAGGTTTTCTATAACAGCCTCTTTTTAATAGATTTTTTAAACTGCAGTAACGGCAAAGCTAAAACTGACTGTGGTATTTTATTATAGAATCCTTTACCTAAATCCATAAACAAACCATGATCCCCAAGCTTATGTCGATTCTTGCTATATTAAATATATAAAAAAAAACCATAATCCATATATTTTGATGGACAATAATACGTGTATATCTAAACTGAAAAAAAAAGTAATTAAAATATTATTTTGGTATAGTGCGCGTAAAAATTACAAGTAAAATTAAAAGCTTTTAACAAAATTTAATGTCCCTATTGTTAACCCTTGAGGAGGTCCCTCGTCTGGAGTCAATCCTGGTAGCATCAGGTCATACTTATCATAAAAAGGAAGTGGGTCAACTTGCAAGATTCCATCACATACTAACATACATACAAGGAAAGCTTAAGAAATGCTTTTAAAAAAACATATGTAATCCTAAAGTAGTGTTTTGTGGCTTTTGCGGTCACGCCTCGTACGCACGGGCGTAATAAATACGTCGCGTTAAAACTCCGCAATAGGCGTCATACGACCGCGAACGCTTTCTTTTGTACCATGAATTGTGAATTGCATTTGGGTCGTGGTGTTTAAAAAGGACTACATTATATGAACTATAGATAGCTCTGTCTCTTTTACTTACATGTTTGGCAACGACATAAAGTGTGCGTTTTTAAGACGTCATGGTATGAAAAAGCAAAACAATTTCGTTTACGTCTTCAATTGAGTCGCAATAAGAGTTCATGGTAGGCCTGCTGGATACCCATTTGATTCATTACGACATATTTTTAACGCACGGTAAAAAACCTCTCGTGCTTACGAGGGGTTACTAAGTCTGCATGTATAAGGTATGAGAACGGTTTTGCCCCCTACACTTAGCATTAGATACATTTTCTTAACTAACGTAGATTATAGAAAAATAATTATATCATTACTTTTTAAAAATATTGAATGAATGGGGAACACGTCTACAGACAGCCTTCAAATGGACGTTCTCTGTTCATGCATACCACTACACAATGAGCGGTGCCGATAATAGCAATTTTAATTAACGTACAGCATTGTTCTAGCATGATTCAAATTATTCGGTGGTCGGATCTTGTTTCTCGGGGCTTTTAATTGAGAAAAATGCACACTCTAGTCTTCAAATTTCCCGGCTTATTCTTACCATATAAAAAATTCCTCAATATCCATAGAAATATCATAAATGTTGAGGTCTGCAAATCAATACTAATCTGGTAAAATATTGATGTAATTTGGTAGAAATGAAGCTTAAATGTAAAAAAAAGTTAAGTAGCAGCCTGTTACAATCCCACTGCTGGGAATAGGCCTCGTCTCTCCGTTTCTGGAGAGAAGGGTTGGAGCTAAGACCTACCACGCTGCTCCAATGCGGATTGGTAGGTTACACATATCTCCAGAGTTCTCTATAGATATGCAGGTTTCCTCACGATGTTTTCCTTCACCGAAAAGCGTGTGATAAATTGCAATTATCAATTAGACACATGAGTTTTAATAAAAAAACTCATTAGTACGTGCCCGGGGTTGAACTCGTGTTCAGAAATCCATAATACAGAAATAGTTAATTTATGGAATTAGGCGTTACTTTTCGAATATCCTTAATACATCATCATTCTCCTGCACTTATCCCACTCTAAGTGGGGTCGGGACAACATATTATAAACATGTCACATGATTTGGCTACGTATTTTAGGACCGGCCGCCTGCCTGGCGTCAACTTACCTTAGTCGTATTTTACGACCCTTGAGTAGGAAAGAGGGTGGTCTATTCTACTCATCCGGATATCACACGGCTGTCCCCAATCCATAAGTAATTAATATACAAATTAGGCGTTAGTTTTGGGGGGATTCATAATACAAAAGTAATAATAAAGTTATTTTGCTTAAATCAGCGAAAAAACTGCTGCCAGTTTTTTCGCTGAAGTAAATATATGTCATACTAGATTTAGATCTAGCACTATCTGTTTTCATATCTTATACATGCAGGATTCGTTAAAACGGATGCACGCTAAGCCGTCACCACTATACACAAGCACTTCACACATTCTCTACCACAATCTCAACAACCCTTTCGTCCGGTAACCGAAGTATCATCGGGAGACAGTCTTCATTAAAGTCAGTAAAAATAAAGTCGCAAAGGTCAAAAGGCACTCTGAACAATTTTATTTAAAGGTTATAATACTAAACTACACACAATATTAATGTATAAAGAAGAATATGTTCAAAAAAACTTTTGTATATTATATGGCTTCAAACTTTTTTTAAGTCTTCAACATATATATGATTATTTATTTGAAGGCAATAAAATATACTGCGCATCGTCTTTTCATTACAAACCCATATACACAATGAACAATGATTCTTACGTTTGTGCAATCAAATTTTTAAAGTTCTCGTTTTGATTTATTTATGCTTATGATCCTATGAAGTAAGGTCTTGATAAGCTGTGATAGCCTAGCGGTTAGACCGTGCGACTCTCTAGAGACGACATAGGTTCAAACCCCGGGAAGACACCAATGAGTTTTTCTATTAAAACTTATGTGTCTAATTGATAATTGCAATTTAACACACGTTTTTCGGTGAAGGAAAACGTCGTGAGGAAACCTGCATATCTCTATAGAATTCTAGGGATATGTGTAACCTACCAATCCGCATTGGAGAAGCGTGGTAGGTCTTAGCTCCAATCCTTCTCTCCAAAAACAGAGAGAGGAGGCCTTATCCCAGCAGTGGGCATAGTAACAGGCTGTTACCTTACTTTACTTTTTTATGCTTATGATATTCAACAACAGGAATAGTAAAAGTACTAGGGAGATTATAACTAATGACTATCCAACAGCTACGCAAAAAATGGGGACAACCTCGTTGCTCCAATACGGGTTGCCAGGTTACAACATATCCAAGGAATTTTGTAAATAAATTTCTTCCCCATATTTTTTTCTATAGTATGCCGTGTCGTATCCGGCTGATTAGAATAGACCACCCTCATTTCTTATCGAGGTGTCGTAAAGGCGACTAAGGTAAGTTGACGTGAGGCAGTCGGCCGGTCGTAAAATACGTAACTAAATTATGTGACAACAGGCTTGTAACATGTCATGCCGACCCCACTTAGAGTGGTAAGGGCAGGAAAATGATGATTTTTCTCTATAGAAATCTAATCGGCAATGTGTTTAAAACAATATTTTTATTCAATGGTTTATCTGGTGCATAACTATTTTTTTAAACATCTTAAATTCAAAATATTAAATCTAGCTCTCGTGCGAAACTATAAGGTATTTTTAAATCAAAGCGCTTTTATCATTCATATAATTACATATGTATAAGTATATATTTCTTACACTTAATTTAAAACTTTCTCGAGGCAAGTCTAATATGAATTACGAAATTTTATTGTAGAAGCGAAAACCAAAACCAACGAATATTTGCTTGATTTTATATACATCCAAACAATTACAAGTAATATTTTTCGAATGTATGTATATTTAAAAGTGTGTATGAACATTTTGATAGTACACGCTACCGCCCAAATGGCTTACCGCGGATTATAGCAAAATAATTATGGATCACCGCGAAGTAGCGCCTAATTCTATAAATATATATTTGACTGATTTTATCTAACGACGTGTTAATAGATTCAGATGCACCTCTCTGAAAATAAACCTGGTGGCGCCCGCAAATAAGCGTGTCTTGTAAATATTATTGCCAGTATAGACAAGCCCTTATTCGTCGATGTTGTGAGATGAGGTTACACAACGAACTTGATACGTTCGATGGTCACGGTCTCCAAAAGGTCGGCTGTTATCATAAAATCCCTTATTGTCATAATAACATAATAAGGAAACTATAGATTCATGGTCCACATGAAGAGATATATAATATAACTGTTCATATATTCCAACCGCTTTATACGGGTTGCAGACCGAAAGCTAAGCTACTCCGAAGCTAAACTAAGCCAGCTTAGGTAGACTAAGCTAAGATAAACTAAATATATGTCCTGTACACACCAAAAGCTAAGCGGAAGGAATCAGTGTTGCGAGGTTCAATTCGACAGACAAAGGAAGTGCGGGGTAAACGGTAGGGGCTTAGCTTACTTCGTATAACTGCTCACCAATATACACCAATATACACCTACGTACATTTACTTGAATAAAGAATATTTTGAATTTGAATTAAAAAAACACCTGAGTAATAATAATATCTTTCCAAATAAAACATTGAATTGAATAACAAACGGTATATAAGATGAAGTCATGAGTAATGTGGGTTGCAGACCAAGAGCTAAGCTAAGTTAGTTTAGTTTAGCTCACATAGGTAACGCAGCTTTTCATCCCTGTGTGCAGACTGCAAACTACGGAAACTAAACTATGTGAGCTAACTAAAGCTCACATAGCTTAGTTAGTTGTATATGTCGATGCGTAGCTACACAAACTAAGCTAAGCCGCACCCGCTTAGCACTTCCGCACTTCCTTCATCCGTCAAATTAAACGTCGCAACACTGATTGACTTTCTGCTTAGTTCTTGGTGTGCAATGGACATATTTTTAAATTATCTTAGCTTAGCTTAGCTAAGCTGGCTTAGTTTAGCTTCAAAGTAGCTTAGCTTTCGGTCTGCAACCCGCATTAGCTTCGCATATTTTAATTAGCTCACATAGTTTAGTATGTGTAGTTTGCAGTGTACACATAGGGATGAAAAACTGCGTTAGCTGTGTGAGCTAAACTAAACTATCTTAACTTAGCTCTTGGTCTGCAACCCACATTACTCGTGACTTCATCTTATATAGCGACCGTTTGTTATTCAATTCCATGTTTTATTTGGAAAGATATGATTATTACTCAGGTGTTTTTTTAATTCAAATTCAAAATATTCTTTATTCAAGTAAACTTGTAAACAAGTGCTTTTGAATCGTCAACTTTACTGCTGGTTCGGAAAGTTGTTCCTACCGAGAAGAACTGGCAAGAAACTCGGCGGTTGCTCTTTTCAAACAATAATTCTTATCACTAGTTACGTATAGTTATTTATGTCTTGTACAGGGTTGAAGAGAAGGTATATCCACGCATTCTTATCGTCTAGGTAATCTTCAATAGTATAATAAATAGGCTTTCTGAATTAGCCTTTTTTTAATTGTATTTTTAAACTGTTGTGGAATTTTATTATAGAATCTTATACCCAAAAAATTAGTTACATCATAAATACAAAAAACTTATTTATTATTACAGCAATTTAAATATTCCTTAACTGAACAGAAAAGAAATCTAGATATGTATGTGAAGCTATTCCACTGCTAGGAAAATGCCTCTGGCTTAAAAGAGACGCTTTGCAGCTCCGACCTACTACGTTTATTCATTCTTAACTTCAATTTCTTTCCACCCTTCCGACGTCGTAATGACTAATCATAGTTATACTATCAATATTCCACTACGCATCGCCCTAAGCCATGATCCAGCCTGATAGGAGGCGCCCTTGGACGACGTTCCCCGACGCTACTAAAGCTTCTACGCTTTTCTTTCCGCATTTCGCGACCTCGACGATGCTTCTGTGCTCGCATGTCCCGTAACGTAACGTTGTAAAAGCCGTTAGCACTAATAGCATACAGTCATTTCGAAAATCCATTCTTAATTCTCAAAGTAAACGGAGATTTTTGTGGATGTATTCAGAGTGCATGAGTTACGGTTTTGACCTTACATATTGGTAGAGTAATATACTAAAGTTGAAGTGTATTAAAATAATGTATATAAATAAAATAAATTTTCATGTTACATGAGATGGGTACTCGTTGTTGTATAGTTGTCGTACATTGTATATTTGGTACATTGCGAGGATCATTTCAATATAAAAAGAACCTCATTCATTCAATTCTACAACTCATTTAAAAAAAATGAAGCAAATCAAAGAATAATAATTGTTTTTGACTAATCATTGGCGCCAATGCCACTTGCCTTCAGCACAGCGTGTCACGGGTTTGTTTCCCGCCATTGGCGAACATTTTGTAAATACTATTTGCTGTTTCATCGAGTATTTAAGAACGCGTATAAAATTATATATATATGTATTTACCAGTTGTCTATCATCCATAACACAAGTATTAAATTACTTATATTGAGGACGGACCATCATGTTTGTAACTGTCCCATATATATTTTTATATATTTGTTTAAATTAACTTTTGGTGCAGAAATAATTGATATCAAACTTTTTATCTAGGTACTCAAGTCCACGTAGAAAGTAGACCGGGCGAGAGCTAGTATTAAAAGTACGTTAAAATTATCAAATTCTACAGAAAAAAATAATAATTATAACGTTAAAATCATCTCCATTTCGTGAGATCCAATATTAACGAAATGAGAATTTCATTGCGAATAAACAACACAGTAGAACAATGAAGACGGCAGTTTTGAATATTTTGATCTCTATAATCAATAAGCGTTGTTAATTTGAGACCTGCCAGACTCGATGCGTTACCATGACGACGATCCCTTTGCCGAGTTTCTCAGGGCCATGTCGAATTTAAAGGCCACCATAGGCATCAGACGGTTATATAAGACTAATTATATTTATAATAGAATAAAAGTATAGAGCTAGATTTGTGATGAACATATCGCACGCTTAGCATTTAAGTGTCATAATTTAAAAAGTAGTTATGTGGCAAATTGCAATAAAGGGTAGCGTAGCGCCAAAAAAGCTGATATATATTGTTATGAACATGTGAAAAGAGTTTGTAATACGTATGTCATAGAATTCGAATTGGACTGGGACAGTTTACGAACATGCAAAAAGAGTTCGTAAATTATTAATAATTAAATGTAATAGGGTTCATTTTCACTTGACGTTAAATCTCTGGAACAAAAATTTGTTTACGATCTCCCCAAGATCTCGCGAATGTTCTCGAACTTCGGTTCGTTCGATATATAAGCTGACGTATTGTGTCTCGAAATTTAGTTTGCGAATAGCGATCAAGAGCGAAAGTAAAAGTGAAATAGTAGTGACCTCGGCATTCTTATTGGACAACAGACTGATTAGAGACTGTAAGTAGTAAGTTTGTAGTAAAAAGTTGAATAACGTGTTTTAACGAGTCACCAGGTATTTTCATCCAAATCCACGAACCCGACGTACGTAACAATACGATATATATAAGTGTTAAATAGACCCAAATTTTTAGGAAAAAGAAAACACTAGTTTTTTAATATTTAGTAGCGTGATGTCATAGATGGCATTCAAATATGGATTACAATGTATCTAATTTAATTTATATGATTTATAGAAGCAGGCGTTACTTTGCGGAATTCCATATTACAGGCACTATAACAAAACTGCCTCGCTATAATCCGCACGGGTTAAGCGAATGCAAGCAAAGCTAATGTGTATGAAGCAGGCAAAATCTACGAACCTTATAGATGCAGGACAAGCCACCACACGCACCCCAAGGCTCCTCCACCAGCAACAAAGCACACAAGCAGCACACACACTCACCACCACACCAATCTCGACGATCGTTTCGCTCCGAAACCGAAGCATCATCAGGAGGATAGGCTCCACAACAAAATCGTAATGCGTTCATGCTCGATTTTGCATGCATTCGCTTAATCCATGCGGATTATAGCGAGGTAGTTTTGTTATACTGCCTGTATCTAACTTAATTAAAATTGGGCGATATGTTCACTGCTTACACATTTATATGCTTACAATTTTTTTTTACATATACTCTTTTTCGTAATACTAAAATTCTATTAATATTATATCATAATATATAAAAATTATATAAATATGTATCCAAATAGACTTTTTTTTGCAATCTACAAAAGCTTAATGCAGTTGATTGTCTTATGTATACGCTCTACCGTAAACAAGCCGCGAACCTAGTTATTTCACGTAGGCATTTCCACTCTGCTCTGGCGAAGTCTAGCTTTGTAATTGACTCCTCACTTCGAATTCTAGCGACATTACCTATAACATAAAAGCTCGCCCAGTTTGTATTCATCTTGCGTAATATGATCCGTATACGTCTACATTTTTTAAAAAGGAAAGTAAAGTAACTGTACCTCATTATTACATAGTGAATAAATTGTGCAAGTTTGGCACAAGTCATACGAAAATTTTTAGAGAAAATTTATTATTTTTATAAAGAATGAGTGTTCTCAGGAAATCTAAGTGGTCTACTGGGTATCTAAGCTAAATAAATTGTGTAAAGCTTGAATTCATCTTGATGATTATCTTTTGCTAGACAGAGATATTTCATATTTCAAAGGATTTTTCAAATTTCCATATATAGATTCAGAAAATTCCTTCGACATTTTCGAGGTAGTCGACTCCGACGACTGCACCCTCTTTTAGTAAAAACCGTTAAAAAAAATTCGTTCACTAGATTTTGAGAAAATCGATCACTTACAGATAGACAGATTTTGGGGACTTTACAAGCAACATAACAGAACTAACTACTTTGCTATAATCCGCACGGGTTAGGCGAATGCATGCAAAGCCAATGTGTATGAAGCAGACAAAATCCACGCACCTTATACATGCAGGACAAGCCACCACATGCACCCCAATACACAATTCACCAGCAACAACGCACACAAAAGCAGCACACACACCCACAACCATAATCTCGACGATCGCTTCGCCCCGAAACCGAAGCATCATCAGGAGGATAGGCTCCACGACAAAAATCGTACTGCCTTTAATATGGCTTTGTAGGCCTTTGCTTGTAATATGGAATTCCGCAAAGTAACGCCTGCTTCTATAAATCATTTGGGGACTTTGTTTTATAATAAGTATAGATATTTTCATTGATAGTAGAGTCTACTTTTAGCATGACATAGATTTTATCTTTAATCGCGGATTATAGCAATTAGCGCTTTTGTATTATGGACGTCCGCAAAGCAAACGTCTCATTCTATAAATTAAAATTGAGATGTATTGCGTAGTCACGTTGCATTGATAACACGATGCCCTCTCACACGGGCCGACATCGAGTATCAAATAGCTTATCATCCTGCCGAATGATTGTCGAATATATGAATTATCGGAGCGGATTGAGTAGTTGGTAGGTGGGCGGCGGGCTAGGGGAAGGGGGGTACGGAGGCGGTCGGAGTTCGGAGGCCCGGTGCTCGCAAATAGCAAACTGCGACTTAGCGTAACAGACTAGTGTACTTCCAGCACAGGGACGCACTCGCATCGCTCTTCTACTATGATATCACCCTTAGATTTTTAGCTTTTTATTTCAAGCAATATAACAGAACTAACCACTTTGCTATAATCCGCACGGGTTAAGTGAATGCATGCAAAGCCAATGTGTATAATATAAACTTATATCCAGGACGATTTCTTTTACTGCTTTGACAATACTAGCCGCAAGCTAAATTGCCATGTCACAATTTCTCAAACTCTTCAAGTTTTGTGAAATTAATTATATACGATACGAGTTTTAAAAGGGACTTGTAACTTTTCGATGCTTTACATCCTGAAGTTCATGACCTTTTAAAAGAAGTCGACTCGAATATCGTAATTATTATTTGTTAGGGCAAAATATACGGTAAAGTATTACTGGGAGAATATATTGTCCGAAGGATTAGAGTGTGTTTATCAAGGACGCCTGCAGGTTAAATTTTAACTTAAAAGTTTTTATTTTAATTACCCGCTTTTTATTCAAATTCAAAATATTTCTTGTTCAAGTAAACAAGTCCTTTTGAAACGTCAACTCTACTGCTGGTTCGCAAAACTGTTCCTACTTAGAAGAGCCAGCAAGAAACTCGGCGAATGTTCTTTTAAAGTAATAATTACAAGCAATATAACAGAACTAACTACTTTGCTATAATCCGCACGGGTTAAGTGAATGCATGCAAAGCCAATGTGTATGAAGCAGGCAAAATCTACGCACCTTATACATGCAGGACCAGCCACCACATGCACCCCAAGGCGCAATTCACCAGCAACAACGAACACAAAAGCAGCGACAAAAATCGTACTGCAGTACGATTTTTGTCGTGAAGCCTATCCTCCTGATGATGCTTCGGTTTCGGGGCGAAACGATCGTCGAGATTGTGCTGGTGGGTGTGTGTGCTGCTTGTGTGTTCATTGTTGCTGGTGAATTGCGCCTTGGGGTGCATGTGGTGGCTGGTCCTGCATGTATAAGGTGCGTAGATTTTGCCTGCTTCATACACATTGGCTTTGCATGCATTCACTTAACCCGTGCGGATTATAGCAAAGTGGTTAGTTCTGTTATATTGCTTGTAATATGGAATTCCGCAAAGTAACGCCTGCTTCTATAAATCAGCTTTTTCTTTATTTTTAGTCACATTAATGCCACTAAATATTTTTCCAAGTAATTTTCTTTGTAATGTCTTCATCGTTTATAAGTACTCACATATAAGACATGGTATCCGGCAGAATAGAATAGACCACCCTCCTTTCTTACCGAGGTGTCGTAAGAGACGACTAAGGTAAGTTGACGTCAGGCAGGCGGCCGGTCGTAAAATACATAGCCAAATCATGTGAGTACAGGTTTGTAACATGTCATGCCGACCCCACTCTAAGTGATGATATAAGACATGTATTATATTTATACGAAATATCGATTTATACCAAAGTATATCTATAGATATAGAATATAGTGCTCGAATGTTGTTTGCTTGTTTGTGATCGATTTTTTCAAAATCTGCTGTACGGATTTTTGTACGGTTTTTACTAAAAGATGGTTTAACTTTTGAGGAAGGCTTAGCTAATCTAAGATTACTGGCCCATTACGGTTTTATGTAAATTTCCACGCGAGCTTTGCCGCTAGAATAGTTAGTACACAATTAAATTAAAAATAAAGTATTTAAACTCTTTTAAAGCTTACATTATATTATACTAGCCACAAGTCATCAGTTTTTTTTAATGAGTATTGTATTTCCAGCTATTCGAGACATCTCATTTTTTGTAGCCGTTTATTTGTGGTACACATATTAACATATAAGTTACATACTAATGTCTAATAATGACACAACATAAACTTAACACTACTTTTCTTTGTCTATTTACATAGAATAATATATATAAACATATAGGCTTATTTATATTTTATAGTTGTAATTAGCTTCTTTATAATTATAACAAATAACGACCTTATATTATATATGTGTAGTTAACTGTCTTCAAAGGAAAGTAAGTTTATTGTGAACTCCGAAGGTAATTATTTGTCATTACAACAGAATATGGACTAGGAATATGGACAGGACCGTAATCGAAATGCTGTTTTGAAATATTTTTTTATATTACTTATATTTTTAAATAAAGCGTCGCATTAAATAAGCGTCAAGTACGAATACAGATTTCAAACTTACAAATACTGATACTGATAAATTTCGTATGATATAATTATGATTAAAGTAATCTTATGGTATATTGACCCAACTTCTAATATCATATTATAATAGTCTTTTAACCATTGAGTCAAAAAACCCAATGAAACTAGATTTACCTGTTGCTGTCTAAACTTATTTGAACCTATTCTCGAAGTTATTTTACAATCCTCCGGTGAATTTCTAACTCACTGAATCATAGGGAAATTAAACATTTCTCAGAAGGCCATCAAGGTCCTCCAAAATCGTTCGTCGAAAAGGCCAAGGTCTTTAACCAAAGTTTTTATTCCTACAACGGGAACAATAAAAATCTGGTTCCAGACCAAACGATAATTTCTTTTATTATTTGATAGTCAATGCAGTTATACATAAATATGATAGATTTCCTATATGAGTATTTGACATAATATATCATGGAAATTAAATGTTGAAATAGATATTACATTTATAATTTTTTTGTTATTTTTATTTAAAATGTCCTTAAAATTTTAGATAATTGCAATATGCATATGTGTCTACTTTACACTACCTATACTTAAAGTACTTTTATATGATGATTAACAAGTAGTTTTACAAATTATACATAAAAAGTAAGGGCCTGTTATATCCCACTGTTGGGTGTAAGCCTCCTCTCGCCGTTTCTGCAGAGTTGGAGCTCAGACCTACCCCTCTGCTCCCATGCGAATTAGTAGGTTACACATCCCCAGAATTCTCTAGAGATATACTGGTTTCGTCACGATGTTTTCCTTCACCGAAATGCTTGTGATCAATTGCAATTATCACTTAGACACATAAGTTTTAATATACTCATTGGTACATGCTCAGGTTTGAACTCGTGACTTTCTCGAAAGAATCGCACGGTGTCATCGTAGGGCTATCACAGCTGATACAAATTATTTAAAAAATTTAATATTTAATAATGAAATATTGAATTGATCTAAATTTGATCGAAGTTTGTAACGCTTTGTAACTTTACGCTACCGATTCGTAGAATTATTTTATGGAAATAGCAAAGTTCCTCAAGTACTTAATTAACGAGCAAGTAAATGTATCTAATTCCGTTTTGCTACATGTGTTCGGCGGGGAGGGTATTGGTGGGAGTTGAACTATTTAAGACTGCTTGCATGGGTAGCGCGGCGCAGTACGATTTTTGTCGTGGAGCCTATCCTCCTGATGATGCTTCGGTTTCGGGGCGATACGATCGTCGAGATTGTGGTGGTGGGTGTGTGTGCTGCTTTTGTGTTCGTTGTTGCTGGTGAATTGCGCCTTGGGGTGCATGTGGTGTCTGGTCCTGCATGTATAAGGTGCGTAGATTTTGCCTGCTTCATACACATTGGCTTTGCATGCATTCACTTAACCCGTGCGGATTATAGCAAAGTAGTTAGTTCTGTTATATTGCTTGTAAAGTTCCTCAATTTTGTTTTTAAATAAAAAAAATCAGTAAAACAATTTCCCTTAACGATATCTAAAATTGATACCTGTTCTTAGGTAAAGATTTAGGCGCCATTGAGGGATTGAAAAGAGCTTGAAACGAGCGCAGCCCGGGCCGGGCGGCGGGCGGGCGTCTCATCGCAACGCGCCTACACGATCGTCATGACTACGACGAGTGCGGCCCTGGGTGGCCTTGCATTGGAATGGGGAGGGCATTACCCCCGTCTACTTGCACGCTATCAGTTTGCGCTTGCCAACATTTTTGGCGACGCGTTTTCCGCGTTAATGTTCTCTCTAACCCAGTTCAGCGTTTCAAGCGGATTTCTGTGCGTCGTACAACGAAAAGTCCCTTTTATACTGGCAATTCTCCAGTGCGACGAGAACGTTACATAAAACGGAAATACTTCCTTTATTCATCAAAACATCGGTATCATTCAATTGTAGATAATAATGAAGCTAAAAGAATATCACAATTTGATTCATACGCAAAGTATTCGCGAACTAGTTCACACTAATTTTACGTATGCAAAGTCTGTCCGTCTATTGCGCTTTTTAGGCTTAATTTGAATGATTTCCTTTTTTCCAATTCCTACTAAAATTATGTTGGCAAATTCTCTTCTTCTTTCAATTCTCGATTATGCCGACGCAAGCTATATCAATTTGACTGAGGACCAATTAAACAAACTTGAGCGACTTCAAAATCTTGCCATTCGGTTCATATTTAGTTTACGCAAGTATGACCATGTATCAGTCTTCCGTCAAAAGCTCAAATGGCTCCCTATTCTTTGTCGCCGGAATTTGCATATACTTTCACTTCTGTACTGTGTGTTATTTGATTCAAAAACTCCTTCGTATCTGAAGGGGAAATTCAAATTTCAGGGAGTGCAGACTGAGTTGCGTATCACCAGAAAACTGTTGCTTACGATGCCTACCCATAAAACTAAATTTTTCGGCCAGTCTTTTGAAGTTGGTGCTGTTAAATTATGGAATGCACTCCCTCTAGAAATTCGTAACTCCTCTTCACTGGACATTTTTAAAAATCGTGTTAAAGCTTATTATCTCGCTAACTCATAATAATTGACGACTAATTTTAAATACTTTATTTTAATTTGTATTTATATATAAATGTACATATATTATACTATTTATTAGTCTGTGTAGAATCTGTATGTATTTTAAATAATATTATTTGTGTAACGTGTCTGTATTAGTGTGTACTTAATTATATGTATGTCTATTATAATACACCACCTACCTACATTTATCTTACAACTTTCCTAATCCAAAGGTTGTCTGGAAGAAATCGCTTAGAAGCGATAAGACCGCCTTTTGTACTCTATAATTTTTTATTTTTAGTTGTAATTGTATATTAAATTGTAAATTTTTTTGGTGTGCAATAAAGTATATAAATAAATAAATAAATAAATGAAAATTATAACTTTTATGCCGGGCTAACGAAAAGGTAAAAAAATCCCGTTTTTCCTGCATGAATTGGGAAATATATAGCACATGGTTAATTTAATACTGAAGTCAATGCGAACGACGTTGCAAGTACCACTATTAAGACATATGTATAGAGAATTTTTTTGCATTCAATAAATAACGGATTTATTAGTTGAGTATACTCAAAGGGTTGTAAATGAAATAGACGACCTTCAACTTGGACAAATTCAATATTCTCTGAAGTTAAGTTACCCTAATGACTATCATTACTAACTTGTAAAAATTCTTGTGACATCTTGTTTCATATATATGGGTTACTTGAATATAAATTTAAAATATTCCTTTCTTTAAAAGGAAAAGCTCTAGCGCTTGAACAGCAGAGTATATTTATAAGCTATTAACTTCAACTCGTAATCAAATACAGACCTACTGAGTTAAACGATGATGGTGTCACTATAGCAAGAACTGTAATATAAATTACCGATAATTATTTTGTAAAAAGCCTTATTCTAGTTTTTGGAAAATAAAACTTAGAAAAAAAAGAAACCACTCCCCAAGCAATAGAGACATTTTGCAACCTCGAAAACCTCCAACGCTGCAAAAGGTTCTACAAGATTAATAAAAAACTTTGATCATAAGAATTCTATTACAGTTGAAATATAATGCTTTAAAGCGCTTAAGCCGCTTAATATACATCTAAAAACAATAATTTCAAGGCCGCTATGCAGCGCATTCGGACCCAGCGTGACCCAACTGACTGAATTGAATTGATATTTTTTGTAGCAATGACGAGCGGTCTATTATTGAGCTCCGTTCTAGCTATGCCTGGTAATCGGTACTATATATTTGAATGCATTACTTTATTGCAATAAAACTTAGTTATGATGGCCCGGTGGCCATAAAATGACCAAAATATATCATCTTAAAATATATATAGGTACTATTTTTACTGAGACTGCCTGTAGGTTCCAATAAAAAAATCATATATCGATCATCATCCTCCTGCCCTTATCCCACTTTAAGCGGGATCGGCACAACATTTTATAAACATGTTGTCAAATGATTTGGCTAAGTATTTTACGACCGGCCGCCTGCATGACGTCAACTTACCTTAGTCGCCTTTTACGACACCTCGGTAAGAAATTAGTATGGTCTGTTCTACTCAGCCGGATACCACACGGCGGAAAAAATCATCATATAACGATATGGAATCGAATATACTTATAAGTTCCTTCCTCTATAACCCAACCAAACCTAAAAAATATTATTAGAATATTATATTGAAACATAATCGGAATAGGTGCGAAATGAATGAGAAACTGAAAATATCATTTTTACCGCATTCTTGTATGAATACATTATTGCCTTCTATCTAATTCTGTCAATTCTCACAATAAAAAGAGATGCAAAGTTCTTCGCGTATGGCCTTGACCTGGTATTTTTCATTGTAAGCCCACAATTAGTTAAGAAGTTTTTGACTTTTAATCAATTTGATATGACTTCTTGTTGGCGCAGTGGTTAGTGACCTTGCCCTCAGCTCCGCGGGTCGCGAGTTCGATTCCCACCGAGGGCCAACATTATCTATAAACAATCTGCTGGGTCTTCGAGCCTTGATGTATATTTGTATTTAAGTATGTATTCAAAATTATGTATGTAGTATATCTACCAGTCCTTCACCCATAACACAAGTATTAAATTACTTACTTTGGGGATGGAGCCCGTGTAAGTGTAAAGAAAAAATTAGGACAACCTGTAAATATTTGATAATCATTATTTTCTTATAATAGAACTAGCTGTGCCAGCGGCTACGCCCGCGTGGAAATCAGCCTCTCACATCTTTTTTCTATATTTCAAATTTTAAACATAAAAGTAGTTATTGTGAGGTAACCACAAGAGATAGAGACATGCTGTCGCGGGCTTTTTTGTAATAATTTCATCGATCTACAATTCTTTGGTACATTACTTTAGCGTATCTCTGCTGGATTACGCAGCGCACGCGACTAAAGCTCCCAGCAAGCAGGTTTTTTAACAACTACGCGATCTCTTCATCACAATTTACATAATACCGATATTTACTATTTACCTAAACCATCATAGTTTTCACCAAAAATTAGAGCAATACCTACGTGCTCTAATTTTTGATGAAAACTGTACAAAAATCCGTTCAGTAGATTTTGAGAAAATCGATTACATACAGACAGACAGCTTTTAGGAACTTTGTTTTATAATAAGTATAGATTGAAGATAACAGGTTTCTATACTCATTTTATTTCTAGTTTTTTTTATATAACCGGTTTCCATTAGAAATAGTGACCGCATTGTGAAGCTGCGAGATGAGACAAAGGTCTAATAAAATTAATTAAACGCTTTTGTGGTATAGTGGATGTCAGCAAAATTGTAAGGAAGGTATAGATTAGTATTCCGATAGTAGAGTACTAATAGTTACTTACTAATTCAATGAACAATGAACTTAATTAACCTAGAACGATATTGTTCATCTACAGAGAGTTTTATGTAAAACAATCCTTTGTTAATTTGAAAACTTTCGCAAAAGTTTTAACTAAATTCATATGAAACTGTCCGCCGCTTGATATTCAGGTCATTTTAAGTTACCTGAATTTTACATTGATAGGAGAAATTGAAACGTTGATACCGCGTAATACGAAGTACTCACAGATTTAAGCCTCAAAAAAGTATACATGAGTTTTCTCGAAAAATCATCATTCTCCTGCTCTTATCCCATTCTTAGTGGGGTCGGCAAAACATGTTACAAATATGTTGTCACTTGATTTGGCTACGTATTTTACGACCGGCCGCCTGTCTGACGTCAACTTACCTTAGTCGCCTTTTACGACACCTCGGTAAGAAATCAGGGTGGTCTATTCTGCAGAGCCGGATACCACACGGGACTAGTTTTCTCGTAAAATGTTGTACTTAATTGGTATTCAAAATTTGTCCTGCAATTCTTTTGTAAAGGAAAACACGGAGAATTCCTGAGATACGGATAGCTTTAACCTGTATTGGGACAGCGTGGTGCACGAATCCTTTACTTCAAAGGTAAAAAAGGGCCTTTGAATGATGATATTATATGCAGTACTTCTCATAGTATTACAGATATCCAATCTACCACCATGTACTCTTATTGCGACTTAATTGAAGACGTAAACGACGACCCCGAACCGCTTTCTTTTCGTACCATGAAGTGTGAGTTGCATTGGGGTCGTAATGTTCGAAAAGGATAACGTTATTTGAACTATAGATAACTCTGTCTCATTTACTTACATGTTCTTAGGATGCATTCAGAACGCTCATTCGGCAACGACGTAAAGTGTGCGTCTTTGAGACGTCATGGTATGAAAGAGCAAAACAATTTCGTTTACGTCTTCAATTGAGTCGCAATAAGAGTTCATGGTAGGCCGGCTACTAGCAGAATCATTCTGCCAAGCATCATTTTAACCTAATTCATAAAAGTTCAATTCAATTCGGTACTATTCTTCGGTACTTTACTATTTTAAAAAGCTTTTAAATTTGACCCACTTCCCGGTGTCCGATTGAGCTGAAATTTTACACATTATTCCCGATGATAATGCATGTTTATGATAAGCATGATGCTGTTGCCAGGATTGACTCCAGATGGATTGTTGAAACTTTTTTATAAGGTATTTTAAAAGCTTTTTTAACTAGACCTGTCTATTATAAAAATGACTTTACTTTATTTTTTTAATTGATCGTTATCGAATCGTTATCCTTCAGTATATTCCAACATTTATAAAAAAGAACTAATTCTTTTATACTAAATCATTAATTCTCCTGCCCTTATCCTGCTCTAAGTGGGGTTGGCACAACATGTTTTAAAGATGTTGTTATTTGACTTGGCTAGGTATTTCACGACCGGCCGCCTGCCTGACGTCAAGTTTACCTTAGTCACCTTTTACGACACCTCGGTCAAAAATGAGGGTGATTTATTCTACTCAGCCCGGATACCACAGTGTGATTCAACTTGCCTTAGTCGCCCTTTGCGACACCTTGGTAAGAAATAAGGATGATTTTGTCTACTCAGCCGGACATGGTGGTTCAACTTACCTTAGTCGCCCTTTGCGACACCTTGGTAAGAAATGAAGATGATCTTTTTTACTCAGCCGGATACCACATGGTGGTTCAACTTACCTCAGTCGCATTTTGCGACACCTTGGTAAGAAATGAAGGTGATATCTTCTATTTACTCAGATACCACACGGTGGTAATTCTTTGATACTAAATACATACATATGCAGGTTAGAAGAAATTGCTTCTCACAAGATCCTATAATTACTAGACGAACATTTAACTTAAATTTAACATTCGAAATTCATTTCGAAATTTTGATAATTCACTTCAAGGCCATTGTGCCAGAGAACAGAAAGTGCTCTCAAGGTATAACCTATTCGCCCCAAATCGCGTGCAGACAAAACCTAGATTCAGGCGGCAATGAAGCCTATACAATAGCATGGAAGCCTTATAGATCGAAAATTAGTCACGCGAAAATAAAACTTATTATTATCTACATACAGAACAGATTTGCAACAATAATATTTAATGATAGACGCTCGAATTACGTACATTCTTATGGCATTTTCGGTAATACTCTTGATAATACATTATCTATTTTAGTAACTTAATAAAATTTTATGCTATTCAGTTAGCTTTTTTTTACTGTTACACAAAAAATGTATAATGAAGGTATGTAGGGCTTTAAGGCTCATGAATTACTATTCAAATATTAATCCATAATCCATACTAACAATATGAATTTAAAAGTTGTTTGTTTATCACGCTTTCACGGCTACATAGCTGGAACAATATAGTTGAAATTTGGTTCATTTTATATATATAAAAAATCCGTTTCTCCTACGGTAATAATAAGAAAACAATATAGAACATAATTCAGGGTATTTTAACTCTAAAGTCGACGGGAGCGAAAATATAGGCTTTGTTTTAATTTAAACGTGAGTAGTATTCATAGTAAATCTATAGACACTGGCCCGATCTGCAGGCCTGCCATGAACTCTTATTGCGACTCAATTGACGACGTAAACGAAATTGTTTTGGTTTTTCACACCATGACGTCTTAAAGACGCAAATGATCGTTCGAAATGCGTCCTAAGAACATGTGAGTAAAAGAGACAGAGTTATCTATAGTTCATATAACGTTATCCTTTTCAAAAATTACGACCTCAATGCAATTCACACTTCATGGTACGAAAAGAAAGCAGTTCGTGGTCGTCGTTTACGTCTTCAATTGTGTCGAAATAAGAGATTATGGTACGCCTGCTGTTCCCGCCGCGATAAAGTCGTTGAAGGAGCTCATGAATAAGTGCCTCGGATTTGCTGGAAACTAGCCCGACGGCTAACCCGATAAATTAAGACGTGAGTCTAGCCGGTGTCTATACATTAACTATTAAATGCTTTGTTTTTTTAATTTCTGCTACAATAAACATAAATTAAAACTAATCAATTATCTTACTATTAGAGACAGATTTAAGTGGTTTTTTTAAATATAATAGGTACCAAACCAAAAATAAGTCATTGACCATCCTATTGCCGGATAACTTTCGCTTCTATATAGCGGTAGGTTCATAGGTTCGTAGGTTCATTATTAAGGTTTAATAATAAATAAGGTTAAGGATCAATCATATTGATCCTTAACGATTCAAAAGTGCTTGAAAAAGCTTGTTTGAATAAAAATGATTTTAATCTGATCTGCTTTTTAAAACTAAGATTATCAACTATGTTTCATATTGATTGATATGGAATTTTTCATAGATACGTCAGTTTCCTGTCGTTATTTCCCTTTGCCAGAACGCGCAACCGCCCACGCTTATCTTTAGTAAGCTCATAGGGATCGACAATAATTTCAACATATACTTATAAATATATGGGACAATTACACACACATAGTGCCCCGTGCCCAGAGTAAATCAATACTTGTGTTATGGGTGACAGACAACTGGCAAATATATACATAAATTAAAAAATGAAAATATTTTAAATAAATACTTAAATACATACAACCAAACTCGGAGAACCAAAAAATTGTATTTATAGAAAATGTCGGCCATCGGTGGGATTCGAATCCTGACCCGCGGAGCTAAAGACAGGGCCACTGTGCCAACGCGCCAGTTAAACATATGATTCTGCGGTTAGTATATCACCCTTGCAGACGTCACTGGTGCCTTAAGAAAATTACTGATTTCTTCGGCACTGAACATAAAATCACAGCTTTATTACTTGATAACAATATACTGCTGTTATAAAAGGCATTATATTTTTCCAACCAAAAGACCTAATAGCTGGGTTGAAACGATATTTCTGAAGACTGCCGCTCATATGCGGGGTGGAATAACTTATGGCCGAAAGAGCGCCGAAAAATCGAGGCCAACTGTAGTCTACAAAGGAAACTGGTGAGCGGCACGCACTATATTGCACGCAAGTCTAGGTATAGTAAGCTCAGGTTGGGAGAAATAATATCAAACACCAATCGTGTCAATCTTCTTCTTTCTCCTACCCTTATCCCACTCTAAGTGGGGTCGGTACAACATGTTTTTCTCTTCCATTCTCTTCTATCATTCGTCAACTCTGGTGCTACTCCTTTTATATGCATGTCATACTTCACACAGTCCAACCATCTCTTTTTGGGCCTTCCTCTAGTCACATATCCATCCACATTCATACTCAACACTCGTTTGATCACATGATTTTCATCCCTCCTCATTACATGTCCATACCATCCCAATCTTGCACCTCTCATCTTTTCTATAATGGGCGCAACTTTCAGACTTACCCTTATATACTCATTTCTTATTTTATCAAGTCTTGTCACACCACACATCCACCTTATTATCCTCATCTCATTTGCATGTACTCTTCTTTCATCCATCTTTTTCATTGCCCAACATTCTGATCCATACATTACGACAGGTCTTATGACCGATGTGTAAATTTTTCCCTTTAGTTTAGGGGGCATTCGGGGGTCACATATTGTGCCTGAGACCTGTCGCCACTTCATCCATCCTGCATTCATTCTATTCTAACACCAATCGTGTCAATATAGCCTGCTAAACTTACACGATTGTCATTTCTTCTTCTCACTCTATAAACTCATCGCTATCCGGTTGATAGAGTAACGCTTTCTTACTATCCCATCACTGGGCATAGGCCTCATCTTTCCTTTTTGTCACGATGATTTTCTTCGATGTTTTCCTGCAATTGTGTGTATGTGCGTGCGTGCGTGCGTGCTTGCGTGTGTGTGTTAATATCAATTGGGCTAGTAAGTTCTAACAGAAAAAGTAATCAGTGCCTGTGTGGGGCTTAAACTCGTAACCCCCTCTAAAGAGCTGCACGGTCTCGCTGGGCTATTTCTTATCCTATTGAACGTTTGCTATTAAAATACATTAATATGAGGGAAAGCAATAACTTCATTGAAAATTATAACTTGACAAATCCACGGCATATTTTTATTTACATAAATTAATTGTTTAAAATATATTGTGAACCTAAATTAGTTACTGTTAGTGACAACTCTTTTGTTTAACAATGCCTTGGATGTGAAGCCTGGTCTTTATTTACTTGCGGATAGATGTGTACACCTAAAATATTCTCATTAACGATAAATAATGTTGTTACGAATATGTGAAAAGAGTTCGTAATTTATATGTCATGGAGCTTGAATTCTCTGGAACATTCCGTTGTTTACGAAGCGTATTCCGTATCCCGGCTACGACTCGCGAACAGTCGCGAGCATTCTCGAAATCGGTTCGTTTACTATATAAGCGGTCGTATTGCGCGGCTTGGGATTCAGTTTGCGGATAGCGATCTAGAGCGAATTAAGAAAATAAAAGTGAAATTATAGTGACCTTAACTTTGTTATTGGACAACGGACTGCATAGAGACTATAAGTACTCATTTTGTAATGACAGCTAGATAAAGTTTTTAACAAGTCACCAGGTATTTTTATCCAAATCATCGAACGTGTACGTAACAATATTTTAAATATGTCTTCATTTTGAAATATTCAGTATTATTCAAAGGTTTTGTTTAATTCAACATGGCAACCCTACCCCCAGGGGTGGCAGGCGGTGGAGGTTGTCCATTCAAACCCGAACACGTGTAGGCTGATAGGTTGAAGGTCATCGAAATTTAAACGCGAACAAACTGTTATAATGGTCGGATACACAGAAAATTCATTCGAGAAATATAAGAGAAATCTAGAAAATCGTCTCTTCGTATAATATTCAATCTTTGACATAGAATTTTTTTCAATATACGTCATAAAAATCCGCTCTAAATAGATTCTAGATACGTTATATATAGAAGGCGTTACACTAAATTAAAAAAAGTAAAAGTAATGTTAGTAAATATCCCACTGCTGGGAATAGGTCTCCTCTCTTCGTTTTTTGGAGAGAACGATTGGATCTAAGACCTACCACGCTGCTCCAATGCGGATTGGTAGGTTACACATATCCCTAGAATTCTCTAGAGATATGTAGATTTCCTCACGATGTTTTCCTTAACCGAAAAGCTATCACACGCTTATCGCTGATTGCACGGATTGCAAATATCAATTAGACACATAAGTTTTAATAGAAAAACTCATTGGTGCCTGCCCGGGTTTGAACCCATGTTCGTCTCTACAGTCGCACGGTCTCACCACTGGGCTATCACAGCTTACTACTACATTAATAAAGTAGAAATAAGTACATACTTTACTACTTTTAATGAACGGTAAGTCAATCTTAGAAGTTTATAATGAGCTCAATTAACTTCAAGTTATTAAAAGCCTCTAAAGACTTCTACTGATTTCGTTCGTTTATTACTTCTTATTAAATTACCCTTAATATCAATCTATTTAAACATTTTAGAAAATAACTTTGATATGTTAGTAAGGTAGTTAACTTAGTAAGCTCAAATACTAAGCATATTTTCTGGGTTCAAAGATTGTAAACTAACGTTGTTTTAATGTATTTGACCACCAACGTCGAGCAGTTATGCTGCTACAGGCTGTTTTATTACTGGACGTGCCGGATTCGACCCGACACCGATGTATAGGATGCAATTTATATATTCCGATTTATCGTTTCTAATCCAACATGCATCCTACCAACAAAAATTTGCCGCCAAATGTACTAGTATCCTTAAACAGTCAGCATATTTCATTTGCGCGCTTTCATCTAAAGACTGCATAAAGCGCGTTTACTTGTTCGCACTAGAACACAAGTATTCGCACACGACTTATTTCTGGACCAACATCTGTGCTTTGCGAACTAAAGACACGCGTCAATTGCCATGCAAATATTTGTTTGACGTATTAACTTATTCTGACCCTTAACTTATTAATTCAACATGTGATATCATATTGAATTCCACGGAAAGTTTTAATATAATAATAATTTATTTTATTTAAATCTACGAAGTCTCACAAATGTCACTAACCAAACCTTATAATCTATGTTAGTCATTTTATTACAATTCTTATAAATATGCAATTTAACACACGATAACCCAATATCGCAGTAATAAATCAATAAATCGTGCTTGTATCTATTTTACTCACTAACGTACATGCTAGAAGCGGAACAAAATCTCTATAAGCCCAACTGAACCCTAAATTTGTTGTTCTACTGAACTCTTAGTTTATCTATGGCAGCTTTAGGGTATTTGAGTGTAGAAGGTTTGGCTTTGAAGCGTGTTATATAAGTGATATAAGTTGGCAAATATTAAATTCTTACGTTGCTGCTGGTATATATATTCTAGTTGTCTTGAGCGTCTTGATTAGGAGCGAGATGAGCATCACGTTACAATATATTCACAGTATATTTTTAGCAATGTAATTTTTGTTCATAAGAATATATATAATTGTAAAAAGATTTGCGATGTATATAATAGACAAAGTAGGAACCGACATAAGCTTGCGGTTCCTGCTTTGCGCCTTGCAAAAGTACGTAAGTTTGTGAGTTTGGGTATAAGATTCTATAAGAAAATTCCACAATCGATTTTAAATTTGCCATTACAGCAGTTTAAAAAAACACTATTAAAAAAGGTTAATACAGAAAACCTACTTTACTATTGAGGATTACTTAGACGATAAGAATGCGTGGATATAGCTACTCTTTGACGTTGTACAAGACATTAATGACTTGTAATAAGTAAGTAATAAGAATTATTACTTTAAAAGAACATCCGCCGAGTTTCTTGCTGGCTCTTCTAAGTAGGAACAGTTTTGCGAACCAGCAGTAGAGTTGACGTTTCAAAAGGACTTGTTTACTTGAACAAGAAATATTTTGAATTTGAATAAAAAGCGGGTAATTAAAATAAAAACTTTTAAGTTAAAATTTAACCTGCAGGCGTCCTTGATACACACACTCTAATCATTCGGACAATATATTCTCCCAGTAATACTTTACCGTATATTTTGCCCTAACAAATAATAATTAAGATATTCGAGTCGACTTCTTTTAAAAGGTCATGAACTTCAGGATGTAAAGCACCGAAAAGTTACAAGTCCCTTTTAAAACTCGTATCGTATATAATTCATTTCATAAAACTTGAAGCGTCTGAGAAATTGTGACATGGTAATTTAGCTTGCGGCTAGTATTGTCAAAGCAGTGAAAGAAATCGTCCTGGATATAAGTTAAAGTCTGCAAAAACCTGGGCTATGTTAAACCAAGTTCCAAAGATCTATTACAGACAGTGACGAAATGTTTTACATGAAGTTCGCAAAGTTAGTATCTTTGAGGATTTGTGACATGTTCCCCTTGCTTAAGGCTATGTTTATTAAAATAAAAGGTTATAATAGAACAAGTATCTCGCCAATATTAATGAATCATATTTTTGGGATGTACTTAATTTAGCAAGAATTGCATGTTAACAAGCCCACTAACAGATTTCTACTAGGGTTTTTTTACTGGAACAAGTCTAAAGATTTTTCAGAATTTCGTTTTGGGTTACTGTATTCAATCAAGAATCAAGTAACCTACTCGTAAATCTCTTTAAAAATTAGGTTATTAGTACGTCAATATAATACATTTAATTAGTATCAAAACAATTTACTGAATAAGTTGTAAATTAGTGGAGTTCCGTATTATAAAAGGAAAGACCGTAAAGATTACAATAATAATAATAAATAAATAATAAAGTTAAAAAAATCCATACCAAATAAAAAATACTAATGAGTACCTAGTTTTCGTGCAAAAGTAACTAACTTACTACGTATATGACATCGGATATTAAATACAATAACATAAAATAATCTTGGAGACTAAATAAAGTGTCTCACAAATCCTAAGCATGTAATTCAGATGGACCCTTTAAGGGATGGAGGTGTGATACCGTCTAGACGGGCCTATACGCACTTTTGGTAAGGGACCCCCTCGGCCTTGAACTTTCGGATGACTTAAACAAATGAGCGGACCTCCGTCACTTTTTATTTTATCCCGCAATCCACCAAAGCGGGTCACATAATTTATTACAAACTCTGCAGCTATTAGTTGAATATTAGCGAAAAGATATCAATATTATTAAAAATGGTGACGGTAAAATCACCATTGTACGAATCTATTCAGAGTAGATCGTTCTTGTAACCTCCATAGATTCTATACGTTGACGCAAACAAAACTATTGTCTCCTTTACAAGTTCCGCTAACGTTCATCTGGTTCTAGAACCTGGGCCGTTACGGTACGAAAATAAGTTCAGCCAGTTCGCAGCGAACTGAAATAAACAAAAAGAAACTGAAATAAACAAGGTCGGGGAATCAACGCCGTCGCCGCCGCCATAAAGACCGACGGCCGTCCTTGAAAAAGGGGGGTTCTTACAAATTGGGTTATTACAGTGAGTTGGGGAGTGGGTGGTCGAGACGGGCCGCGGGAAAGGGAGGTTGGAATTCTCCGGTGGCTTTTGTGACGGGTGGGAGAGGGACAGAGGTCGGGTGGGCGTACCGTTGCGCCACCCTTGGCAGCCGGCACGCCTCTCCAGGAAGGACTCCCGTTCCAGACTAGGGTTCCGGCGCCGATCATTATAATTACTCTCCAAGGTGAGCCGGGAGCTGGCTGCCTAATCCAGGGAAAGCGAGTCTATCGGGAATCCACCTCACCCACTTCCCGCAATCATAATACGGTCACCAAACATTAAAAGCTCTTATCTGTCTGCCTATGCCGTCTAATTATGATACCAATTAATTTCCTCTATGATTTTCCACAAGTTGAACTTCATTAAGTTAATTGGTACGTCTAATAAACTCGTCGTACGCAAACGAAAATCAAACTCAAAAGTGCCTTATTAACGTTTAGGGTAAGTAATTTTTAGCTTTAAAAAGAAACGCAACAAATATTAATAAAAGCTTCTATTTAACTTGTCTTCTATAAATAAATAAATATATGGGACACTTACACACACGGTCGTCCGTCCCCAAAGTAAGTAGCTTAACACTTGTGTTATGGGTGACGGACAACTGGTAGATATACTACATATATAAGTTTTAATACATACTTAAATACAAATATACAAATATACAAATATAATAAGCCACAAAATTCACATTTCGCGAAACATTTGTTAGAAAGCGGTCATAAAGTTCCTAATGACCATTGTTTCGAAATACTGCACACCTGCGAAAAAAGCTTAAAATTGAATATTTTGGAACAATTAGAAATCATTAAGCATAACAATGGCACCCTCATTAACGAGCAGATAAATGTTTCAAGTTCAAGCTTGTTGCACGTGTTCAGAGGTAAAGGGGGGGATGAACCGATTACTATATAACAATGCTTGTTTGCATAACGCTTCGCTTTGCGATTTTGTCGTGGAGTCTATCTCCTGATGATGCCTCGGTTGCGGGGCGAAACGATTGTTGAGTTTGTGATAGTGAAACTGTGTAGTGCTTGTGTATTTTGGTGGAAGTGGTGGAGGTTTGTGCATGTGCTTTTACGAATCCTGCACGTATCGGGTATGAAAATACTGATAATCCACTATACATTAAACACTATATATATTTTCTATTTACTGTATCGCGGATTATAGCAAAATAATTTTATTATTACAAATATACACCCAGGCTCGAAGAACCAACAATTTGTTTATAGAAAATGTTGGCCATCGGCGGGAATCGAACCCGCCACCCGCGGAGCTGAAGGCTGGGTACCCACAGCGCCAACGGGCCAGTCCTAGTTGTTAGGATTATTATATTAATTTATATTAGATCGTAGTATTCTCGTTATTGTATAAAGCTTGTCATGATACCTAGTACTTGTATTGATACTATCATAATACCGCGAAGTGTCGTTGTTGCTCCCTTCCATTCTTGTTGAATTGGAAGGGATCAGTTTTCTGAGCAGGCAGTCGAGTTTTGTAACGTTGTGGTAAAAGACCTATCATAAAGTTGTGGAAGTGAGTGGTGTTTATTTTATTTCATCTTGGCTGTCCCGACATCTCAGAAGTGGGGTGTTTGGGTGACATCGTAAATATCAGCATGGATATTTCAAATAACTCAAAAGGTGACCACGAAGACGACGCTACTACCTCACGAGAACAAAATATAAATCTTCGTTCCAAAAAACGACGCCGAAATAGAAGGAATAATAGTGATGAGGGTAGTGAGAACAGAAACTATCGCAGTCGAAGTTATTCTAGAGAGGAAAGAAATGGCAATCCAAATTCATCAAGAGCTAAAGGCTTAAATAACTCAAGACCAGCACGAGTTCGCAGCAGACGGAGGAATGTGGAGCGATATAGCACAGACTCTAGTTCCAGCGACGATAGACCACGACGCAGTAAGAAACGCAGTAGGCATGACAGGAGGAAGTCCCAAAATAAGCATCAGGAAAGACAAAGTAAGACACATAGGAGAGGTCGAAGTTATCCGAGTGAAGATTCAGACAACAGCAAGGCGAGTTCCGGAAGATATCAGCGTAGGAGGGGTTCACGACGACGACACGGTAGCACGACCGATGGTCAACCTGAAGGAGAAATGCAAGAGGAAGGGGTAAGTCGTCTTATTGATCATAGTTCGCACGATACTCATTCACTTATTCGAGAAATGTTACAAACTCTTAATAATTCGCAAAATCGATTTGATAAGTTCCCTGTGTTGGGAAATGTGATACCTGATTTTGATCCAATGTCAAAAGATCAGACTATTCAAATGTGGATAAGTAAAGTCGAAGAATGTTCTCAGATATACGGGTGGTCAGATAGACAAATTATCCACTATTATTATTATTTATTTATTATTATTTAATTTTTAATTCAGATACAAAATCCATACTTAAATACTTAAATTAGTTGTTAGTAACAATTTATCTTAAAAACTATATTAGTAATAAACATAACCTAACCTAACCTAAACTACACTAAGAACTAACATTATTTACACAAACTGTACACCACTGAGTGTGCACCATTCCAGTGGTTCAGAAAGGGACTGTCAAGTTTGCACCACAATGTTTTGAGAAGGGAGTTGGCAGTGTTCCCAAGTCTGAACATAAGTGAAGCGGCACGCTTGCGCAAGATCGCGTAAAAGTCATCCACGCGAACTTCCGCAAACATAGCCGATGCACTACAATATCTGGGCCTCTTCAACACCGCTCTCAAAACATTATTATACTGAACACGCAAGGCGCTGTAAGCTCGCTGCGTATGGTTGATCCACAGACCGCACGTGTAAAAGGATTGGCAATATGCTCTAAACAAAGTTAGTTTGACTTCAATTGTACATCGTGCAAATCTGCGGGCCAGCATGTTGCCGCGAACTGACAGCGCCCTTCGCTCACGTTCCATGTCTCTTTCGTCTTCCAGTGTGTCTGTTACTACGTGGCCAAGGTACTTAAATTCTTTAACCTGGTTCAGGGGAACTCCGCACAGCTGTATATTGGGAATATAGGTGTTTGGTTTGTTATTTCCCCTGAAAACAAGAAATTCACTCTTATTAGAGTTATATTTAAGTCCATTGGCCTCCGCATAACCTTCACAAATCTGGAGCAGCTTTCGTAATCCTCTGACTGAGGGACTCAGTAGAACCATGTCGTCGGCATAGCTAATGTTATTCATTGGCATGCCATCTATTGAACATCCAACGCAGGCTCCACTGAGCTCCTCGATCAGCTGATTAACGTACAGATTAAAAAGCTTCGGTGAAGTCAGACCTCCCTGACGCAAGCCACATTCCATTCTGTACGTTTCACTAAATGCATCGCCCCATTTGACAACATTCGATTGATTACCGTACCAATATTCAAACAGAGCTATGATCTCGGGCCGCAGGTTGGTCTCATTTTTCATTTTATGCCATAGCATCGAATAAGAAACCAGGTCGAATGCTTTGGACAGATCCAAGAAACAAGCATAGACGGGAGTTTTTCTATCCGTGTAGTACCTGACTGTCTGCTTGAGACACAGCACGGCACATTCAGTAGATAAGTCTGGTTTAAAACCAAACTGTGCGTCGTGTATTTTAATCGAATTCCTTAGCTGTGCATCAAGCAGAGAGTCTAATACTTTAGCTATGATTGTCGCCAAGGATATCGGCCGGTAGTTAGACCTATCTGCTGCGTCACCCGTCCTGTTTTTAATTATTGGTACGACCAAAGTTTTCATCATAGCATCTGGTAAGTAGCTATGGTTAATACACCTATTTAAAAGTTCCACAAGAACCCTGGAAAGGTGCTCACCAGCATAACGTAGGTGCTCTACGCTCAGACCATCATGTCCTGGCGATTTTCCACGCTTCATACTTTTGACCGCTTGAATAATATCAGCTTCAGTAAATTGCAGTGAGTTGCCCATGAAAGTCCGAGCGCAGACATCACCTTGGAGATCGTTGTTCCTAGGCCGAACTTTGAAATCTCCCTTAAACATGTTAGCAATATTTGTACAACCGCTCACTCCACCTATTTCCACAGGAAGATTCTTCCCTTCACTCAAGTGCCTGGTGTTTCTCCAGAACTGACCAAAACTTTTTGCTCCATGCAATGATGCCAAGATATCCATTTTTATTTGTTCTTGGTGATCTTGGCACCACTTCAAATTCTTTTTGAAAGTTTTGCGCGATTCCGTCATCCTAACATAATCATCCCCACAAGTGAGCCTTCCGGACAGAACCCACAGGTGAAAGCAATGACGAGCCTCCATATGCGCCTGTTTGACATATTTGTTCCAGCCCGTTAAATAGCCCTTTTTAGGTCGTCGGCGAGCGTTGTAACTAGATGTGGACGCACACTGAAGTATTTTTACAACCTCCGTGTAAATATCATCTATGATTAATTTGTGCTCCGCCTTATTACACAATTTGTCACAGCACCCCTTGAGTTCTACAGGAAAAACTATTGAACTTAACTTATTATTACATAATTCGGTATATAAATTTAGCTGCTCGCTATCTCTATGTCCCCATATAATTTTGTTCATAGTCTGGGGTGTCGGTACATTTATATCCAATATGCTAAAATTACAGTATAATTCAACAGAAAAATGATCAGACCATGATACGCTATACATTATATTAACCCTCTCAACATAACTTCTAGCCATCTTAGTTACAAGGCAATGGTCTAACCAACGCTTACAACCATGTACGTCACTAATATAGGTATAAACATCATTATTACCCCCTAAAAACTCATAGTCAACGCACATCCAATCCTGATCCATACAAAATAATTGCATTTCATTAAAAAATAGCTCATTAGGATGGGCATTAAAGTCACCTAAAATATACGCCATGTTTACACCGCTGTCCTCTATAACCGCATTAATTTCACTCAAGCAGTCTGTAAAATCAGGAAGATTAGCCGCACAGTCTGTCGGCATATAGACAGAGAAAAATAAAATTGTATGCTCCCGCACCCGACACTTAATCGCGCACAGTCGCACACTATCACACTTTACCACAGTTACCGACGAGAAAGCGCTCTTACGCCATAAGAGCGCGACACCTCCGTAAGGACGGCCGCGTAAAACTCCCGCGCCCGTATCAACAGCCGACTTGCCAGTCGACGCGAAGTCACCATGAACGGCAGAAAGGTATGCAAGGTCGTGGGGAAGCAGCCATGTTTCCTGCAGAGCCACTACATCTGCCGTTCTACACACGTCTCGCACAACATCTACCGACCGCTTCAAGTTCTTACAATTAAAACTAACCAACTTACACTGTCTAGTGTTAAATACGTTTCTATCGTTTATATGTGCCATTTCTTAACTAAGTTTATTATAGCCTTAGTTAGTTAATTATATTAATCAGCCGCGACTTTATTTTTAAATATTATGTATCTCCTAAAATATACACCTTCCGGCCAAAAAGCTTTATCCGTAAATTGTGTCAGTTTATTTTTAGGAATATAGATTTTAAAAGAAATATAATCCCTAGAAGATTTTATATTCACTTTTTCTGGAGCTATATGTATCTGTGTCTTACTGTATATATAATCAGTAATGTCTCGTTCTGTTGTCTCTTTTGAAACGTTATAAATGTACAGTGGTACTTTTATATCTGCTGCCTTAAAATTCGTAGAAATATCTGCCGCGGCAGTACCTATCTTCCCCTTGAAGCGAGATGTCTTACGTTTTTCAACCCGTATCCAGTCCTTATCCTTCTCGATATTTGACCTTAAAGCATCTGCACATACATAACGCTCACCGTGTGACGGCACCGAGTCGACTGGGTCGGTAACCTTTGCCGTAGTCAAAGAGGGCAACGGCGCACGCGCTCGCTCCGTAGATCGCTCGCGCGCTGTAGTTATCTGTTGCAGATGCGGGACAGAGACAGACTTATTTGTAAATGCTGCAATACTCGCGAAAGACGGAGATGTACTGTGATCACAAGGAATCTCGACAGTCTGTTGAGGAACGGTTATATTTTGATCTTGAAAATTATGAGACGCGATACTATTATCAAGGCCGGTCATTAGGCCCGTTTGCCCGCTGCTGCCGTCATAACAATCCTGCATGCAAAACCCACCCCTCTTTTTATTTACATAGAGGTCATTGCTTATTATTTCAGAATTAGTATGCAACGGTTTTTCTATTCCATTTTTAAAATTATTAAAGTCTTCTTTTGTAACAAATCGTTCTTGATCTATACTTTTTTCCTTCAATATGCTCAGTTCCTTTTGAATGAGCAATATATCCTTTAATAAACGCGTAACATCGACGTGATCAAAAGACACTGGCGGCAGTTTCTGGAGGTCTCTCGCCACGAATATAGGAACAACCTCCGGCTCAGTCCCCTTTAATAGGCTGATGATATCCTCTATATTTTTCTGGGTTTTGTTTTCACCTTTCCTGTTGACTCTGCGTTGAGGTAAGGAGTCATACAATAAGCCCTTAGCTTCTTCAATATCACTGTTTGAAAACGCTGAACGGCATATAGAAGCCAAACTTACATCGTTCATTACATCGATTTTATTTTGAATAAACGCTAAAACTTCATTTATTACAATGTTGCAACTTGTACACTTTACTGTGGTAGACATGACATTGCATTACTCATTAGGTCAATGACACATGACCGCACGCGCGCTCGATCAGCTGAGAACTGAACTATGCTTTACCCAAATTAGTTGGCGTTGCTAAATCTTGGTATGAGGGCTTACCTTCTTTGTTATTTAGTTGGTCAGAGTGGAAAGAAAAACTTCTAGAATCGTTCCCAAGTAGAGATGATTACGCTGAAATTCTGACAGAAATGTTATCTGTTAAAGCAAGAATAGGGGATTGTCTTGAACATTTCTATTACTCTAAAATAAAACTTTTAAATAGATGCGAAATATATCATAGACGCGCGGTAGATTGTTTACTATATGGTGTAGATGACCGATCGGTAAGGCTGGGGGCTAAAGCAGCTAGTTTCACTGAACCTGAGCAAGTATTAAAATATTTTAAAAGTATTAAGCAACAAGTACGTGATAATGATCGATATAAAACTAGTGCAGATAGAAAGAATAATCCTAGTACAAGTTTTAATAATAATCCGAGTAAGACAATACGACACCCAAATAACATACCAATTGTATGCTTTAATTGTAACGAGGGTGGCCATTATAGTTATAGATGTACAAAAAAAATAATTAAATGTACATTGTGCCACAAACTAGGTCACTTAGCTACAACTTGTCCAAAACTACCTTCCAAAAATAATGAAAATGCAAAAACAGTCCTTGAAGTGAGTGCTCTGTGTGAATCTGACTCAAATCAGAAATATATTGTTAATCTTAAGATAAATGGGACTAACATACAAGGATATGTTGACTTAGGCAGCCAGTGTACGTTGATACGTCAAAGTATTGCATTAGATTTAAATATACAATGGAATAATAGCAACTTACCGTCATTACGAGGGTTAGGAAATAACCTAGTATTACCGATTGGTACATCAGTAGTAAACATGGAAATACAAAATGTTCATGAGGCAATCGAAGTACTAGTTGTAGCTGATGATGTCATCAAATATCCTATTCTTGTAGGTCATTCATTTACAGAAAAACCTGGGATAGTAATAACAAAAACATCGAATGGGTTAATATTTAAACGTATACATGATAAAATAGAGTTAATCGTGGACGGGGAAATAAATTTACCTGCTAGAACAATGGGGATTGTAACAGTAGTAACAAGCAATGATTTTACGGGATCTATATACGTAAATGGATCCTTAAGAGGGAAAACCCAGCATGAATATTATTTAATGCCTGGTGAATATAATGTAGATAAAGGAAAGTGTTCGCTTTTAGTCTTTAATGTTTCTCAAAATAATTTAAATATTAAAAAGGGTATTTTGTTGAATCGAGCGAAACCTATAGGGGATGGAAAATTAGTCAGTTTACTTAATGTTGAAGAACTTACTAATATAAATGTCTCAAATAAATTAAATCACCAGCAAATAGAGTGTCTTAACAAATTAATTAAAGAATTTAGCATCTGTTTCTCTACCGGACTGAAAGACTTGGGCTTTACTAGTATTGTACAAATGGAAATTGAATTAACTGATTCAAGGCCGATAGTCTACCGCCCGTATAGGTTGCCACAATCTGAAAGAAAGTTAGTGCAAGTCATGGTGCAAGAAATGCTTGATGCGGGGGTTATTAGAGAATCAAATTCGGCATATGCCAGTCCTATCATACTTGTAAGAAAAAAAACGGGTGATAAAAGATTGTGTGTTGACTATCGCGCGCTAAATAATAAAACAAAAAAGGAGCATTACCCACTTCCGCTCATTGATGATCAGTTGGACATGTTAGCCGGGAATAACTTATTTATATCGTTGGATCTTTTTTCTGGATATTATCAAATTGCTATATCGGAGGGGTCACAGGATAAAACTGCATTTGTTACTCCGGACGGTCAGTATGAATTTACTAGAATGCCGTTCGGATTAGCAAATGCTCCATCGGTTTTTCAGAGGACGATAAATAAAATACTTGCGGAAGCTAAAATTAAATATGCATTAGTTTATATGGACGATGTTTTAATTCCAGCTAAAACATTTTGTCAGGGTATAGAGAGGTTACGAGAAGTATTAATTTTGTTAAAAAAAGGAGGATTAACATTAAAACTAAGTAAATGTCATTTTTTTTACGACAAGATAGATTTCCTGGGTTTTGAGGTCAGTTCAATTGGAATACGACCGGGTCAACATAAAACAATGGCTATCTCAAATTTTCCTCAACCTAAGAATATACACGACATCAGACGATTTATTGGATTAACAAGTTTTTTTAGGAGATTTATAAAAGGATTCGCTTTAATTGCACGTCAGTTAACTGATCTTTTGAAGAAGAATTTTTCGTGGAAATGGGGAGTCGAACAAGAAAAAGCATTCGCACTATTAAAACAAAAGCTGACGGAAAGGCCACTATTAGCGCTGTACGACCCTAGTCTAAAGACAGAACTGCACACTGATGCCTCCAAGATTGGAATAGCAGGAATATTATTACAAAACGGAAACGATGGATTGTTACGACCAGTAGCCTATTACAGCCGAAAAACAACAACTGAAGAACAGCGAATGCATTCGTTTGAATTAGAAACCCTTGCTGCAGTAGCATCATTAAATCGATTTAGGGTATATCTTTTGGGTATAAAATTTAAAATTATCACAGATTGTAGTGCCTTGCGTACCACTTTCACTAAACGCGATTTGGTTCCACGCATTGCTAGGTGGTGGATACAGTTTCAGGAATTTGATTGCGAAATTGAATACCGACCAGGAAAACGAATGGAACATGTAGACGCATTAAGTAGGGGCCCCGTTGTAGACACAACAACCACTACTCCAGACGACACACATAGACTAGAGGTTTTAAATATTAATACCGAAGATTGGATAACAACTATACAGAATAATGATGAAGAAATTAAAAGAATAAAAGACATTTTAGGATCCGAGAGTACTAAAGATGTAGTCGATATTTACAATAGTTATAAACTTAAAGGGGGTAAAGTGTATAGAATTGTCAAGGATGGTATCCGTTGGGTAGTACCTAGGGGTGTCAGATGGCAAATTCTACGCATGAACCACGATGACATTGGGCATTTTGGATATGAAAAAACACTGGAAAGAGTAAAGTCCTCATTTTGGTTTCCTAAAATGCGCCGTTTTATCAAAAAATACTGTGGTTCATGCTTAGAATGCGCACATCATAAAGTTCCTGGAGGTAAAAAGGAGGGAATGCTCTTTCCTATTGCGAAGGTAGATATGCCTTTCCATACGATACATGCTGACCATCTAGGTCCCTTTGTTCGTAGTCGCAAGGGAAATATCTTCGTATTAGTTATCATAGATTCTTTTACGAAGTACGTAAATTTAACAGCTGTTAGAAATACAAAGACATCGATGACAATAAACGTCTTGAAAGACCATTTTAGCTATTTCGGGAATCCAAAACGACTTATAACGGATAGGGGTACCTGTTTCACTAGTAATCAATTTAAACGATTTATAGAATCGCGTGGTATAAAACATATATTAAATTCGGTAGCAACACCTAGAGCTAATGGACAAGTAGAACGGTTTAATAAAACAATTGCAGAAGCTCTTAGTACAAAGTGTCACGGATTGAAAGATAATTTATGGGATGAGTGTTTGCCGGATGTGCAATTAGGAATTAATACTACTGTACACAAGGTTACACTAAAAAGTCCATCTGAGCTACTTTTTGGATACAAAGTAATGGGTGGATCTGAGAACATTATGAATGGAGTCATCGATGAAACAATTGAACGGTTGTCAGATAATGAATTATTAAAGGAAAGAGAGAAAGCAGGTGACAAATTAGAGGAACAACAGAATGTAATGAAAGAAAGGTACGACAAACATAGAAAAACTGCACGAGTATATAAAGTAGGGGATTTAGTAAGATTAGAGCGTAATTATTCTGAGAAAGATAGTACCGGCAAACCTAAGAAACTTCTGCCAAAATTACAGGGTCCCTATAGGATTGTCAAAGTTCTTGATAATGATCGTTATTTAGTTGAGGATACACCATTAACTCGAAAAAATAATAAACGTTATGAAAACGTAATTTCTGTCGATAAAATCCACCCGTGGCTAACTTTTGAAAGAGATATTTGTAGCTCCCCTAGTGATGAAATCAATAGTCAATCTGAATAAAAATAAATATCATTGGTAGCTAAGTGATGAGTTGATTGTGCGAATTGTATCAATGGCGACTTACAGATTAGAATAGATGATAGACTATGATTAGAATAGGAAATAGATATAATGATTAGAATGGATAGATTCACAGATGGTTACAGTAGCAGACTACCGCGTAGGCTACCTTGTTAGTGCACGTAATTTGCATAGATAACTTGGTGGCAGACTGCACAGATGTAGGCTACAGATGTGGTCAGTGATAAGAATTGAGGCACAGATGGTACAGTAGCAGACTACAGCGTAGGCTACCTTGTTAGTGCATGTAATGTGCATAGATAACTTGGTGGCAGACTGCGCAGATGTAGGCTACAGATGTAACCAGTGCAGTATTTTGTACATGTTAGCACAGATGACTGAGGGCAAATTGCAGTAAGCCCAGATTAGTCAGTGCATTAATGAAACTAATTTATCGATTGAACAAACAACATATGTAATGTGATTAATGTATAAGACGAATTACGAAAATATTTAAAAATTGTTATTGTTTAAGAACATATATTATAGTTAACTAACTACTTTTACTTTTGTATTCATTGAATTCATTCTCATTATGAATTAAATGATTTTGATGATTATTAATGAATATATGTTCTCCTCAAAGGAGCGAGAGGACTCGCCTGAATTCAGGATGGCCGAGCTGTTAGGATTATTATATTAATTTATATTAGATCGTAGTATTCTCGTTATTGTATAAAGCTTGTCATGATACCTAGTACTTGTATTGATACTATCATAATACCGCGAAGTGTCGTTGTTGCTCCCTTCCATTCTTGTTGAATTGGAAGGGATCAGTTTTCTGAGCAGGCAGTCGAGTTTTGTAACGTTGTGGTAAAAGACCTATCATAAAGTTGTGGAAGTGAGTGGTGTTTATTTTATTTCATCTTGGCTGTCCCGACATAGTATCTATCTGAAGGTGGATATTGCATGTTTAATTTGACACACTTCCAGGTGTGCAATTGAGCTTAAATTTTACATACTGGTCTAATCCCAAAAACAAAGCATGTTTATGATAAACATGACCTGATGCTGTTGCTAGGAGTGGCTCCAGACGAGGGAACATCAGGTTAATAGTAGGGACGTGAAATTCTGTTAAAAGCTTTTTTTGTCGGAAAAAGATAGAAATTATTTTATCCTATTACGTCAGTACAAGTTTTTATCGACTGCTTAGAGCTCATTCATTCGTGATGTTCTTTATCAAAAGTTCCACTTACACGATGGTAATGATATCGGGCTTTGCGATTTTGTCGTGGAGTCCATCTCCTGATGATGCTTCGGTTGCGGGGCGAAACGATTGTTGAGTTATGTTAGTGAACGTGTGTAGTGCTATTATATTGTGGTGGCAGTGGTGGAGGCTTGTGCATGTGTTTTTATGAATCCTGCATGTATCTGGTATGAAAAAAAAAGGATAGTCCACTATACACTTAGCGCTAAATATGTTTTATATTTACTATATCGCAGATTATAGAAAATACTTTTTATTATTACTTTTATATCAGACTTTGTCAGTGAAATTGTGAATTCAATACATTTTTTTTTAAAGGATACGTTTGATAAAATTAGTTAATATGTGTCCTTTATTTATTATATTTATCAATTAAACAGTTATGATTTAATTTCTGAGGCCTTAGTATTAATTGCGAAATCTTTCAGCTTTTATCACTATATATATCACTTGCATCTCTTACATGTAATCAAACCAAAGACCCCCAGGTATAGAACTCGTAAACCACTGCATTACAGAGTTCATTGTACATAGCTACCACAATCAGTCGTCAGATCCTTATTGATTCGAAGTAAAATTTGTTATCCGGGACTCGTAATACAACCAATTTCCTTCATAGTACTCTTTTTAAAAAATATATACAAAATGTCGTTTCTGTAAGTCGAAGAATCCAGGTGACAAGGACAGCAGCTGCAAATGAAGTCACCAATATACTGAAGAGCTTTGTCTGCTATTGAACGGAGTTGAATAGATATACTTTGATTAGGGCTGTTGGTAACATTACACTATAAAACACTTTGTGTCAAAGATTTGCGACTTGAACTTCAATATACAAACTTATGTGATATATACATAACACATATTTAGAATTCGTCATAGATCTAATGGAATAATATCCCTAAAGAATATATATAATTTTTCTATAGAACCTGTCAAAAGAAAAAAATTGCATCCACGCACGCAAGAACGCACTCATGCAGGCACTTTAGCACGCATACACACTCACAAACGTGTAGGTTTGAATTTTATAAATATAAATTTTAGAAATTTATAAAATTAAAATAGATAATTAATTATTCATACTTAAACTTTAAAATAAAAACCTATTGCCGCATTGCACCTGCGACTCTGCTCCTTTCTTCTTGCAGAGAATGAGTATTTACAGGTTACACATAATCCAAGCAATTCTTTACGGCTAAAATACGGTTAAATACGTGATATCCTTTGGCGCAAAGAATTTTAAATATCAAATAAGAACGAAATACGTTTTAGTAGAAAACACATAGTCAACTGCCTAGAGTTTTTACAGCCCTTAGAAAAGGTCGCTAGATATGCCTCATCCCCCAAAAAAATAATTTCTTTGCAAAATTTCATGCACAACGTGACAACCCTTGCGCCAGGATGAACTATTTGTGTAATTTTTTATTTGATATCCATAATCCTTAATGTTTTAATCTGTTGCGATTTAATAATTATTCTAATATTTACTAACCCACAGATGGGCATAAGCATAGGGGTTGGAGTTAAGATATGAGTCATATGCGAATATGGCTGCTCCAATGCGAAGAGATAGTTTGTATATATCGCCAGAATTCTCTTCAGATGTGCAGTTTTCTTCACGATGTTCTCCTTCACCGAAGAGCGTGTGATAAATTGCAGTTATCAATTAGACACAAAGTTTACCAGAAAAACTCCACTTATTACCACTGACACTTTTAGACACTGTCGAGAGACACCACTTTTGGCCAAACTCACCCAGGTCAAGGGTGGCCTTTGCGGTGGGATACGTTGACAACCACCCTGCCTGATAATTATTGTACATAGTCATTACCTTCCCGGGGTTTTTAACCTATAACCCTCACGAAAGAAAGGGTATCACAGCTAGACTATCAAAGCGTTAAGAAAGTATACAAAATATTTAATAGAGGCGCTATTATCATATATCATTCATAACTACGATATATCAATAAGTACGAAGTTCCATAACTAATCTTACTCGCAAGTTGCCCTTTCCCTTCGACCTACATTTCAAAGCCTTGTGTTTGGACGGATTTATCTTAATTGCTATTAATCGCCGCCGGAGACGACTTGTTTAAATTAATAATTCAACTCATCAATTATTATTTGGTGACAGAAAGAGCGATGGAACTGTGGTAATGGTTTGTTTACGAACTAGAAAACAATAGGTTTTTTTAATATGGAACAATTAAACAAAATATTTTGTCCCCAAAATATTGTATAATAATACTTGTGTTATCGGACTGCCGGCAAGTATATAAGGCTTCAAAAGAAAAAAAAAGTAATATTAAATTATTTTCCTATAATCCGCGATAAAGTTAATAGGAATGCATGTTTCGGGTATGAAAACGAATAGTCCATTCTGCATTTAGCATTATATACAGGGTGCCAATGAAAGGATGTATCATACCGAGAGGCAGTTATAGTGCTACTAATATGTGCCAAAAAAAACAAACCTAGGAAAAGTCTTATTTCTAAATTTCAAACAAAAACTAAAAATTATATCCGTAAAAATGTTGACTAACAACCTAAGTTGTTATATAATAAATCCCTATTGATCAAGTGAGATAGCAGAAGAAAATAAAAGAAATCTTGCTCCAACAGATTACCATTTTTTTCGCAATTTGGATAACTACTTGCAAGGAAAAAAATTCAACTCCGATGGGGCAGTCCAAACCGCCTTCAAAGATTTTATTGATTCCCGCCCGAATGGTTTTTTTAGTAAGGGGATCAATGAACTACCTATGAGATGGCAAAAGTGCATACATAGCAATGGTACATACTTTGATTAATTAAATATATTTCATTAAAAAAACGACTTTATGTTCCTCCCATAGAAAACGCCAATTTCATATGTAAGGATCTAATATAAAAAAAAAATTCAACGTGAAAGCGAAGTTAGGTGGCTAATTTATTTGATACGATACCTAAGTAATAATAAAAAATATTTTCTATAATCATAAAAAAATATTTATTTTTATTATTATTATTTGTCTAGTCTAGTTATTAATGTTATTAGCTTTTTTGTCATTTGATTTATTGTAATGAAAACTACGTAAATATTTTTTGACATTATGATGCTTTAACATGTTTGACATTATTTAATAATCCAAATGCACTGTAATTTTTTTATGCATGTTGTGTCCACCTATAAATAGGGTAGCATTAGACCTTGCAGATGTGTAGTAATAATTAAGTTGACATTTACTGTATGCTCTGTTGGCGGACCTATGAAATAAATGAAGCCGCGATACAGTAAATAGGAAATATATATTGTGTTAAATATATAGTGGACTATCCGTTTTTTCATACCCGATACATGCAAGATTCGTAAAAACACGTGCACAAACCTCCACCACTGCCACCACAATACACAAGCACTACACACTATTCACTATCACAAACACAGCATTCGTTTCGCCCCGCAACCGAAGCATCATCAGATTCTATGGCAAAATCGCAAAGCGATACGATACCTGACAAAAAGTACATATTAAGTACAAGTAGCGAATATAGATTATCGATAATTTTTTTGAGTCCCTCTTGCGGTCGAGTCAAAGGGAAATGCGTGCAGCGGTCAGTGACCTGTTCGTTCCGAAAGAAAATATTTTGTTATTCGATGAATTTAGATATTTAGTATGTATTTGAAATGTGAATTATAAGCCTTTTTATCGAGACGTTGTGTGCAGTGGCTAGTTGTGGCTGTTGTCTTTTAGTATTATAACTTTTTTTTTAATCCCTGCCCACTCTAGTAGGATCGGCAGGAGGATTACAAAAGAAGAAGAAGAAGAAGCCCACTCTAGTAGGGTCGGCACAACATTTCATAAACATGTTGTCACGTGATTTGGCTACGTATTTTACGACCGGCCTAACGTCAACTTACCTTAGTCGCCTTTTACGACACCTCGGTAAGAAATAGGATGGTCTATTCTACTCAACCGGATACCACACGGTGGGTCAGCTTACCTTAGTCGCCTTTTACGACACCTCGGTAAGAAATGAGGGTGGTCTATTCTACTCAGCCGGATACCACACGGCATTTGTAATATTATAACGTAAAATTGACAATAAATAATGCGTATTACTAGTTTTATAGGGCTGTCACAATTGATATTTTGTAACATTGGGAATGTTAAGTTTAACGCCATAGTGCAATAACGTTTTGTGATTTTTCCAGCGGATATTGTTTTATTATAGGTATCATTACGCACGTTTCACGGTATGGTACACGCTTTCCGTGGCACTCTGTATATTTCCTATTTAATTTATCGCAGATTATAGCAAAATGATTTTATTATTACTTTTGTATTATGAATCTCCGCAAAGTAACGCCTAAATTACTGAGAGAGTTGCACGGTCTCACTGCTGGGTTACCACAGATTGGTTTAACTTGATATTATGGCTATACGAAACAGCATTAATCACTGGCAACGTATCACGAATTAAATAAACAGACTATTATAATAACAGAAATGCGCTAGGTTTTAGAGACGAGGTGAATCTTCAGCTAATTTAATCTGGAGTAGGAATGTTCGCAAGGAGCTCATATGTGTTTGCATATTATGTCAATTACCTCTCATTATACAAAAATATCTTGGCCACAGGTCGACGCCCTCTCGTGTGACAACAGATTAACATCTAAACACGCGAATTGTCACAACACTTGTCGAAACTAGAATATTATAAGTATAAACATAATAGTAATAGACAAAGTAGGAACCGACATAAGCTTATGGCTCCTGCTTTGTACCTTGCAAAATTACGTAAGTCGTTTGTGGGTTTGTGAATAAGATTCTATAATAACATTTCGTCATAAATTTTAATTTTGCCATTACAACAGTTTCTGTTAAACTGGTATAACTTCTACAATGAACAGATATGGATTTATTTTGAAATATATATATTATTATTGACCCTAATATATTTCTTATTACCAGAAAAAAAACCAACCCGATCTCCCCATAGGTGTCCGCTGTACCGATTTATTCAAACAAACCTTAGTGTCCGAATATTTTTGTGAGTCACTGTATATCATATACTATGATATCTCTTTATGATACACTATAAAGATAAAATACTAAATGCTTTAACAATTAAAATCAATATTCGTGGTTACTGACAGATACACTTCGGCATTTGTATTTGACTCCCAGCTCTTACCCCCGACGATGTTACTGCGCTCGCCCACTCCCCCGATAACGCTGTAAAAACCATTAGGGCTAACTGCATTAGTTAGTGTTCGAATAATTAAAAAAATAATGTACATGGCTCGATTAAGTGGTCGAATATCGTCATTTGCTTGTTGTGTTATAATTGTCATGGTGTTGCATTGGTCTCGTCTTCGTTGTCATAGGGTGAAGGGTCGTAATATACAATAATTTGTATTTATTGTTAAATTATTAAAGTAAAAAAATATATATTTTAGTTTATTACTTAGCCTTATTACTACTTTTATCATATCTTTAATAAATATCGCACGCTTGAACCCAGGAGACGCAGTTATATATTATTTATCATTCATATAATTTGTAACAGGGCAATGGCCGGATAGGCAATTCATTGAAAGCCCAACCAAAACGCATATCATGTTAGTTTCAATCTTATCACAACGCATTAGTTTTAAGATTTATACGTTCGTTAGGAGATCTGACATTAATCAAACGTGGCCGCGAAATGTTTGTTTAAAATCAAAACGCATGCCGCGACTTGGTATAATGTTACAACCATCGCCATTTTACGAGGTTAAAAACATCTAATCAAGTTTTTTAAACAAAATCTATATCTATACTTATAAAACAAAGTCCCAAAACCTGTCTGTCTGTATGTGCTCGATTTTCTCAAAATCTACTGAACGGATCTTTTAAGAAATTTACTAAAAGGTAGTGCAGTTTTTGAGGATGGTTTATGTATAATAGAACACTACGGTTTTAAGTAAATTGTGTTAGAATATGTGTTTCGATGACTTGTCAAAAGAAACCTCTTGTACTAAAAGCATATGGTAAATTTAATAAAATAAACGACCTGTTACTAATCCATCGCTAGGCATAGGCCTAGATATTACGTTTTTTTTTGTGAGAAGGATTAAACCTAAGACCCGCCACGCTGCTCCAATGCGGATTGGTAGGTTTATAAATAATAATAATTAATAATAAATATGTGGGACACTTACACACACGGTTATTCGACCCCACAGTAAGTAACTTAATACTTGTGTTATGGGTGACGGACAACTGGTAGATATACTACATATATAAGTTTAAATACATACTTAAATACAAATAAACACCCAGGCTCGGAGAACCAACAAATTGTTTATAGAAAATGTTGGCCCTCGGCGGGAATCGAACCCGCTACCGGCGGAGCTGAAGGCAGGTTCACTACCCACTGCGCCAACGGGCCACTCGAAAGTAAAAGATATAAAGGTTTCCCAATATGTTTTCCTTCAGCAAAAGCATGTGTCAAATTGCAATTGTCCATTAGACACATTGTAATTGTTTACAATTACAAATACAATATATGTATTTATTTTTTGACTGGCCCCTCGGTAGTGACCCTGTCTTCAGCTCCGCGGGTCGCGGGTTCGATTCCCGCCGAGGGTCAACATTTTCTATAAACAATTTGTTGGTTCTTCGAGCCTAGGTGTTTATTTGTATTTTAGTATGTATTTCAAATTATATGTATATTTACCAGTTGTAACCCATAACACAAGTATTAAGTTACTTACTTTGGGGTCGGACGACCGTGTGTGTAAGTGTCCCATATATTTATTTTTGTAAAGAGTGACCGCTAAGTTTTTTGCTGGTTCTTCTCGGTTAGAGCATCTTTCTAAACCAGTTGTAGCTTCATTTTAATTATAATTTGAAGATTCAAATGTGCTTTTAAAAGCCAATTTGAATAAAGAATCATTTGAATTTGGATTTGAATAAGTTCTAACAGAAAAACCTATTAATATCTACCCGAGGATTGAACCCGTGGCCCACTTGAGAGAATCGCACATTCTCACTACTGAACTATTACTGCTCTACAAAAGCATATTACTTTAACTTAAACAATAAAATAAAATGGTCACTAGATTGCAATCTGATAAGTCCTCCGTTATCATTATTTATTATATAAAAATGAAATATTTAAATAAATCCTTAATGGTAAAAGTGCGTCATTTTAGACATTTATATGTTAAATAGAATACATATACGCAGTATACTAATATTTTATTAGCAGATACCATTTATCTTTCGCATAACCTGTAACGGGGCATTGACCGGATAGGCGATTCATTGCAAGCCCACCAAAATCGCAAACCTTGTTTGTTGATTCTATCGTAACGTATTTGTTTAAAGAATATATTATTTTGTTAGTAAACATTTTGAGCTGTGATAGCCCAGCGGTGAGACCGTGCGACTCTTTTGAGGGGAACACGAGTTCAAACCCGAGCAGGCACCAATGAGATTTTCTATTAAAACTCATGTGTCTAATCGATAATTGCAATTTATCACACGCTTTTCGGTGAAGGAAAACATCGTGAGGAAACCTGCATATCTCTAGAGAATTCTGAAGATATGTGTAACTTACCAATCCGCATTGGAGCAGCGTGGTAGGTCTTAGCTCTAATCCTTCTCTCCAGAAACGGAGAGAGGAGGCCTATTCCTAGCTGTGGAAATGTAACAGGCCGCTACTTTAATTTTTTTTATGCATAGCAGAATTCTATGCCCCGTAGCACCTCATCCATAAACCTTTGAAAGGTCTGATCGGAAATCCGCAGACCAAACGACGTATAGGGGAATTCGAGAAGCTCGAAAGGAGTCATCAGCACTGTTTTAGGAATGTCTTCCGTATGCGGTATCTGGTTGTATGCTTTGACCAGATCCAGCTAAGAAAAAACAGTACAACCTGCTAATCTCTGCGAATAATCGTCGATGGGGCGAATGGCATAGCGGTCTGGTATTGTGCGAGCGTTAAGAGCGCGATAGTCACCGCCAGCTCTCCAGCTGTCGTCGCCCTTAGTGGCCATGTGTACAGCTGAAGACCAATCTGATTCAGACCTTCTGGTTGTGCCATCTCGTAACATTTCCTTGAATTGCTGTTGGCGACTTTTCTTAGTATTTTTGTAGATGTACAATTCTCTTTTACATTACTTTAGTGTTTCTCTGTTGGTATACGCGACTTAAGCTCGCAGCAGGTAAGTTTATAACTGCGCGACCTCGTCAATATATTAGTTACATAACACCATAAACTATTAACTTAAACCGGAAAAATTGCACTATATTTTAGTAAAAACTGTATAAAAATCCGTTCAGTAGATTTTGAGAAAATCGATTACATACAGACAGACAACTTTTTGGGACTTTGTTTTATAATAAGTATAGATATAGATAGATAGCTACATAATCTTTATTAGTTCACACGGAACTTACCATATGCATCGGCTGGTATATAATTCGGGGTTTATTGAACCTGTTTCTAGCGAGGCAACACGACACATGTTTTGTGCAGCGGTTTCTTATATTGCTAATGTTGTTTTCGCAACACATCTGTTTGGTAAAATTGTATACAACATATCGTGAAAATGTTCAAATTCAAATTCAAATTCAAATTTCTTTGCCGAAAGTTTTTTTTACAATAACGTATATTGTTATCTAGTAGAAATGTTTCGCCAAGTATTATAGGAATGCAAATTTATAAAATGAAAATTAAATTAAAATTATGTCAATATACTACTTTCGTGTCGTTGTTTTTCTTAAGATTTAGGTTTGCACACTAAATTATTTCCAACTAGAGACGCCAATAGATTTAACAGCTTCTCTCGATGGGGGGGTCAACGCTGGGCAGGCACATACCAATTTTTCTAATTACAACTTATATATAATTTATATTGATAATTCTGATTTATAGAAGCAGGCTTTACTTTGCGGAATTCCATATTACAAGCAATACAACAGAACTAACTACTTTGCTATAATCCGCACGGGTTAAGTGAATGCATGCAAAGCCAATGTGTATGAAGCAGGCAAAATCTACGCACCTTATAGATGCAGGACCAGCCACCACATACACCCCAAGGCGCAATTCACCAGCAACAACGCACACAAAAGCAGCACACACACCCACCACCACTCCCACGCCAGTGGGTCAGACTGGCCGAAGTTTTGCGGTTCGATTCCGGGAACATATGGCTGCGTTTAGGAATAATAAACCACAAAATTCTAATTTTGCAAAACATTTGCTAGAAAGCGGTCATAAAGTGCCTAATGACCATTCATTTCATATTCTCCACACTTGTGATAAGGGACTCCGTCTCAATACGTTAGAGCACCTTGAGATAATAAAAAATAACAATGGTCACTTAATTAACGAGCAAGTAAATGTATCTAATTCCGTTTTGCTACATGTGTTCGGAGGGGAGGGTATTGGTGGGGGTTAACTATTTAAGACTGTTTGTATGGGTAGTGCGGCGCAGTACGATTTTTGTCGTGGAGCCTATCCTCCTGATGATGCTTCGGTTTCGGGGCGAAACGATCGTCGAGATTGTGGTGGTGGGTGTGTGTGCTGCTTTTGTGTGCGTTGTTGCTGGTGAATTGCGCCTTGGGGTGCATGTGGTGACTGGTCCTGCATGTATAAGGTGCGTAGATTTTGCCTGCTTCATACACATTGGCTTTGCATGCATTCACTTAACCCGTGCGGATTATAGCAAAGTAGTTAGTTCTGTTGTATTGATTGATAATTCTATTGTTAAGCTAGTATAGAATAATTGTTATATCGATATTCCAGTATTTGAAATTTTATATCTTAAATGGAATATTCAAAAAAAATTGAAACTTAAATTTGCATATTGTAAAGTGGAATATGTTTGTACCTTATAGAATATCAACATCTCTGTATATCGCTCAAATTCTGGCAAAAAAATGATTATTATTATTATAATAATTTATCAAACGTTTTTCGGTAAAGGAAACATCGTTAGTAAACCTGCATATATCTATAGAATTCTGGAGATATGTATAACTTACGAATCTGCATGCGACCAACGAGGTCGGTCTAAGTTCTAACCATTCTCTCCAAATAGGAGAGAAGGCCTATGCCCAGCAGTGGGATAGTAACAGGTCTTTACTTTAGTGATGCTCGCAACCTCGTTTGAATCGACTTTAGTGTTAAAATACCTCAATTACACTTTTCTTATATTGTATTGCGATATTATGAGCTGTGATAGCCCAGCGGAGAGACCGTGCAACTCTTTCGAGGGGAACACGAGTTCAAACCCAGGCAGGCACCAATGAGTTTTTCTATTAAAACTCATGTGTCTAATTGATAATTGCAATTTATCACACGCTTTTCGGTGATAGAAAACATCGTGAGGAAACCTGAATATCTCTAGAGAATTCTGGAGATATGTGTAACCTAGCAATCCGCATTGGAGCAGCGTGGTAAGTCTTAGCTTCAACCCTTCTCTCCAGAAACGGAGAGAAGAGGGCTATTCCCAGCAGTGGGATTGTAACAGGCCGCTACTATACTGTATTGTGGATTTTTTTCATTGTATATGATAGCACGGTAGATTAAATTCTCAAAGTTTCGTCTAAATTGCTCCAGCGGTTTGTTTGTCTGTCTGTTATGTTTTCACGATTAAACCCTTGACTTATATTAATAAAAGTTGCCACAATTTTAGCTTATACACCGGGGTAAAATAAAATATAAAAAAATTAAAGAATCTATTTCGGAAACATGGGAAACACATATTGCTTATATTACGAATACTTAAATGGTTAGGTTGCCGTTAACGAAGTCGTAGGTACCTACTACTACTACTACTAGTCTATACTTATTATAAAACAAAGTCTCAAAAAGCTGTCTGTCTGTATGTAATCGATTTTCTCAATACTACTAAACGGATTTTTGTACGGTTTTTACCAAAAGATAGAGCAATACTTCCAGATGGTTTAGGTAAATAGTACATATCGGTATTATGTAAATTGTGTTGAAGAGATTGCGCAGTTGTTAAAAAACTTGCTTGTTGGGGCTTTAGTGGCGTGCGCTGCGTAAACCAGCAGAGATACGCTAAAGTAATGTACTAGAGAATTGTAGATCTATAAATCTACTACAAAAAAATCCGAGATAGCATATCTCTATCTCTTATGGTTAACTCACAATAACTACTTTTATGTTTAAAATTTAAATTCTAGAAAAACTAAGTGACACTCAGATTTCCACGTGGGCGAAGCTAGCACAGCTAGTAATATATAAAAATAAAATACTACACCACAACTATAATGTGACTTACTCAAGAATAAATATACGATAAGAGGGCTATGTAATAAAGTGTGCGAAAGTTTACATAACATAGACACACATTATTAGTAAGGCACGAGCCAACGATCATACCTACTCTTAATACACAAAAACACTCATTCGGAGTTCACTCAACTATTGGATTGCAATGCTGTTCTTTGTCTGCTATTCCTAGGCTATAATTTAGTCATCGGCCAGAAACAGCCGCGGTGTAGTGATGTGACACGTGAGAGATCTTATATTTTACAAATACCGTTAACCGCGTAGTCAGCATATCTCGTGATAGAAGCATTTTATAAGTAAAGTAAGTAAAGTAGCAGCCTGTTACAATCCCACTGCTGGGCATAGGCCTCCTCTCTCCGTTTCTGGAGAGAAGGGATGGAGCTAAGACCTACCACGCTGCTCCAATGCGGATTGGTAGGTTTCACATATCTCCAGAATTCTCTAAAAATATGCAGGTTTCCTCACGATGTTTTCCTTCACCGAAAAGCGTGTGATAAATTGCAATTATCAATTAGACACGTGAGTTTTAATAGAAAAACTCATTGGTGCCTGCCCGGGTTCGTGTTCCCCTCGAAAGAGTCGCACGGTCTCACCGCTGGGCTATCACAGCTCGTATTTTATAAGTCAGTCGCTAATTAATATGCAAACTTGTTATATTATAAAAGTAATAATAAAGTTATTTTGCAAACATCCGCAAAGTTAATAGAAAATATATATAATGCTAAATGTATAGTGGATTATTCGTTTTTTCATACCCGATACATGCAGGATTCTTGTGTTTTTAAGAAACGAAAGAAATGAAGGAAGAAAAAGTTTTAATTTATCGCGGATTATAGCAAAATAATCCATCTCTTTTTAGGCCTCTCTTTAGTCACATATTTATCCACATTTAGTTTGGTCACATAATTTAAATACCTCCGCATTTTTAAAAGAAGAAGAAAACATTTCATCATCATCATTCTCCTGCCCTTATCCCACTCTAAGTGGGGTCGGCACAACATGTTATATACATGTTGTCACATGATTTGGCTACGTATTTTACGACCAGCCGCCTGCCTGACGTCAACTTACCTTAGTCGCCCTTTAAGAAATCTCGGTAAGAAATGGGGGTGGTCTATTCTACGCAGCTGGATACCACACGGCACTTACCTTAGTCGCCTCGTACGACACCTGGGTAAAAAGGAGGGTAGTCTATTCTATTCTGCCGGATACCACACGGCATAGCTCATTACCTTCTAAGGTGTAATTTATTTTGAATATATTTTTTTGACTTTATAATTCCGACGTGTGTTTGATTTTATTGTTTTTTGCAAATTTTGCAATTTCGTATATATCTACTATTCGTATGAAACTAGCACCCGTTTCGCCGGACCTAATTCAAAGATAAGTTATTTACAGCTTTAAAAAAATGCTCCGATCGCCACAAACCTTTTTATTAATTCAACATTTCAATCAAATTCAAAACAGGATCAACAGCTGGATATTCTAAAGATTGACTGAAAATTTCATTAAAATCGCTCCATACGTTTCTAAGTCATCAGACATACGGATAAACGTTTATTTTTATTTATAAAAAGATATTTTTTTATTTCAACATAGTCTCCTTGCAACTAACTCTACACGCTTCTCCAAGCGATGATCTCATCTCTGTCGTACTCATTTTTCTATGCAAAATAATTGTTCACGAAGATGATTGCTGATTCATTCGGCGAAAATCTCGTAGTACGAGTTTTTATCACTTGATTTTAAATAAGCAATATGACATGTCACTTAAAATAATACGTTGATTTGGTGTAACATTTGAGTTCACAGTAATGGAAGCGGTAATCTACATGTATAGTTAGTTAAATTTTGTTAAATGGTTTTTTTTTCTTAAAATTAACGGCCTGTTACTATCCCACAACTGGGCATAGACCTCTTCTAGGAGAGAAGGATTGAAGCTTACATCCAACACGGTGCTGCAGTGAAAAATTCCTGGCCCAAGAATTCTCCAGAGATATGCAAGTTTCTTAAAACAGCGTGAAAAACGCCAAGCCATCACGTCTGCTAATTTTAGAGTTGTTTCTTAATTTTATTTGACATATTAATATTAAAATAAAATAAAAAATCGAGCTGTTATAGCCCAGCGGTGACACCGTGCGACTCTTTCAAGGGGAACACGAGTTCACTCCCGAGCAGGCACCAATGAGTTTTTCTATTAAAACTCATGTAAACTCATGTGTCTAATTGATAATTGCAATTTATCACACGCTTTTCGGTGAAGGAAAACATCGTGAGGGAACCTGCATATCTCTAGAGAATTCTGGAGATATGTGTAACCTACCAATCCACATCTGAGCAGCGTGGTAGGTTTTAGCTCCAACCCTTCTCTCCAGAAATGGAGAGAGGATTCCTATTCCCAGCAGTGGTATAGTAACAGGTCGCTACTTTACTTTTTTATTAAAATTAATAGAACTGATATAGGCAATTGGTGAGACCGACTCTTTCGAAGTGGTCACGAGGTCAAACCTCGGGCAGGCACCACTGAGTTACTCTATTAAAACTTATGTGTCTAATTAACTGCAATTTATCACACCCTTCCGGTTAAGGAAAACATCGTGAGGAAACCTGCGTATCTCTAGAGAATTCTGGGGATATGTGTAACGCACCGATCTGCATTGGATTATAACAGGCCGTTACTTAACTTTATTAAAATAAACTCAAACAATAAAATATTTAATTTTAACTAGTAACATCACTAAATTGGGCCTAAAAAGCAGTATAGGCTCGCCTTATAGTCTGCCGTAAACGCTAAGCCTGTGTTAGCTTGCTTGTGTGTGTAAACACACAAAGAATAATGTAGAGAACACTTTCATAATCCAATAGCGAGTATGAATTAAAGTTGAAATGTATGGTAAATAATTCTAAGAATAAATAGTAATGCGAAATTAGACCTTGAATATTATTACAGGATAAATTTTGATTGAATTATAACGAATGTTGCATTTTGATTGAATTGCCACGACGATAATAATAATAAATAAATAAATGGGACACTTACACACACGGTCGTCCCAAAGTAAGTAACTTATTACTTGTGTTATGACAACTGGTAAATATACTACATATATAATTTTAAATACATACTTAAATACAAATACACATCCAGGCTCGAAGAACCAACAAATTGTTGATAGAAAATGTTGGCTTAGGGTGGGAATCGAACCCACGACCCGCGGAGCTGAAGATAGGGTCACTACGTAACTACCCACTGCGCCAACGGACCAGTCAAATAGTTTCTGAAATTTTAAGACAGGAATGTCATAGTTAAAATCTTACATGCAAACTATTTATTTAAACTATTATGTTAAACCGTTTTATTATATTTTTGAGAATGATATATATCTTAATCAAAACAATTAATTATTTTAGTTAAGATAAGGAGATATCGCGTAAGCTTCACGAGTATCTGATTAATTTATTGGTAGTAGTTAAATACTACAATTGAAAAAAAGAAAGTAAAAGTAACGGCCTGTTAATATCCCATTCCCTGCTGGGAATAGGCCTCCTCTCTCCGTTTTTTGGAGAGATCGATTGGAGCAAAAACCTACCACGCTGCTCCAATGCGGATTGGTAGGTCACACATATCCCTAGAATTCTCTAGAGGTATGCAGGTTTCCTAACGGTGTTTTCCTTCACCCAAAAGCGTATGATAAATTGCCATTATCAATTAGACACATAAGTTTTAATAGAAAAACTCATTGGTGCCTGCCCGGGTTTGAACTCGTGTTCCCCTCGAAAGAGTCGAACTGTCTCGCCGCTGGGCTATCACAGCTCATCACTGAAATTGAATACTACGTAAATTTTAATATACATTAAACATAAGTTAACAATCCATTGGTGCCTGCCTGGGGTTTACGCAGCGCGACTAAAGCTCCCAGCAAGCAAGTTTTTATACAACTGAGCGATCTCTTCAACACAATTTACATAATACCGATATGTACTATTTACCTTAACCATCCGGAAGTATCGTTTTTAGTGAAAACCGTACAAAAATCTCTTCAGTAGATTTTGAGAAAATTGAGAGACAGCTTTTTGGGACTTTGTTTTATAATAAGTATAGATATGTATGTATTTTCATATTATATATGTATTTTGTAATACACCAATGCACCATAGTCATCTTAATAATTCGTAAACGTAAATCGGTTGAGATAGATCTGCTGAGTTTCTTTTTTTAATGAAAGGTATTTAACCTCAATTCATGGGCCTATTGGAGCCTAAGATTTAAAATGCAATGCGCAGCTATAGGTTATTTATAGGTGGAATTATTGCGGAAGGAATGCACGTAAACGAAATAAAATCCGCTATTAGTACGTTACTATGGTAGCAGCTTCGTCTATAGCGTGGGCCAAAACATAGGAATGAAAATAAACCGAGCAGCGGGTTCGATAGCCGGCGACGTTCTCACGCGCATCTTATGTTACTCCGGCGTATTGGGTGTATTGTGTGCAACCGTCAACCGTCTACGTTAGTCATACAAGCAAGTACACGGGATTTCGTGATCACTGAAATACTTTAAGTAGTTGTAGTATCTTCTAGTATATAACTGTTCAACGCTGAGGTTTGTTGTTCACGTTTGCAATCAATCAATTTTAGGCTTGCCATTACAGCAGTTTAAAAACGCTATTTAAAAGAGGCTGATTATATATTTCCTATTTACTTTATTTGTTATCATTTGACTGCCGCGTTGGGGCAGTGGGTAGTGGCCGTACAGATCAGCTCCGCGGATCGCGGGTTCGATTCCCGCCGAATGCCAACATTTTCTATCAACAATTTGTTGGTTCTTCGAGCCTGGGCGTGTATTTGTATTTAAGTATGTATTTATATATGTATATATTTACCAGTATTCCGTCACCCATAACACAAGTATTAAGTTACTTACTTTGGGCATGGACGACCGTAAGTGCCCCATGTATTTATTTATGCATTTATATGTGCATGCATTATCATCAGGACTAATATGTAAAATTTCAATCGGTCATCGCGAAGTGGGTCAAGTTTAACTTCAAAGATTCCTTTACATACATATACAGTAAATTGAATAAAAGCTTCTTAGCATAATAGTTTAACCAAGTTTGTGTTTCTATAAAACGCATTCTCACTACGGCGAGCTACAATGCACCGATGCATCGTAGCAGTGCAGCTACGTTACTACGGATATCCGTAGCTGGCTACGTAATTGCATGTGCAAAGTTTTTGCAAGGATCAAATGACACCAATCGCCATGTTTTCATCTTTAAGCTCTCGCAGGGAAACTCAGTTCAGCAGCCTATGCTATTCGAAAGATAAGACAGTTTACAGACGTCGAAACAGCAAAACTAGTTTGTTTTGCTTACTTCCATAGCATTATGTCTTATGGAATAATGTTATGGGGTAAATGCGCTGATATTGAGAAAATTTTTGTATTGCAAAAAAGAGCCATACGTGGCATTTATAATTTGAATTCGCGTGAGTCCCTGCGAGAGAAGTTTAAGGAAACAGGTATTCTTACGTTAGCTTCACAGTATATTTTTAGCAATTTGATTTTTGTGCATAAAAATATACATAATTATAAAAAGATTGGCGATGTATATAATAGACAAAGTAGGAACCGACATAAGCTTGCGGCTCCTGCTTTGCGCCTTGTAAGAGTACGTAAGTCGTTTGTGGGTTTGGGTATAAGATTCTATAACAAAATTCCACAATCAATTTTAACTTTGCCATTACAGCAATTTAAAAATACTGTTAAAAAGAGGCTGATACAGAAAGCCTATTATACCGTGGAGGCTTACATTGATGATAAGAATGCGTGGATATAGCTGCTCTTTGACCTTGTGCAGGATAGCTATGATAAAATGTAATTAGTATTAAGAATCTTCTTTTTTAAAAGAGCTCCACCGAGTTTCTTGCTGGCTCTTCTCGGCAGGAACAGCTTTCCGAACCAGCAGTAAAGTTGACGATTCAAAAGCACTTGTTTACAAGTTTACTTGAATAAAGAATATTTTGAATTTGAATTTGAATTTGAATTTAATTTTCTCCTAACATTTGTCAATTCTAGCGCTTTCCTCTCCTCCTCTCCTTTTATATGTATATTATATTCAAATTCAAAATATTCTTTATGCAAGTAAACTTGTAAACAAATGCTTTGAATCGTCAACATCTGCTGGTTCAGAAAGCTGTTCCTACCGAGAAGAACCAGCAAGAAACTCGGCGGTTGCTCTTTTCAAAAATAATTCTTATTACTAGTTTACATATAGTTATTAATGTCTTGTACAGGATCGAAGAGTAGCTATATCCACGCGTTCTTATCGTCTAAGTAATCCTCAACAGTATAGGCTTTCTGTATTAACCTTTTATTAGTAGTGTTTTTAAACTGCTGTAATGGTAATGGATATATGTATACTTCACACAATCCATCGATTTTTTTTTTGGCCTTACCCTCTAGTCATATATCCATCCATATTCATTTTTAAAATCCTTTTCGTAACATGATAGGCATCCCTCCTTATGGAGATGTGCATACTAATTTAATCTCGCACTTCTATAAAGGGCACAACTTTCTTTAATATAAAAATCTTGGTTATTATTAATTAGCTCAGTGGAGTAACATTTTTTATCTTACATATACCAAGTTTAGAAGTTAAAATAGAGTAAAATACGCACGTAAAGGGGTGCGTGAGTTTTAAATAAAAATTCACTAATAAAAAAGAATCTTTACCATAAAATTAAAAAATATGTACAATCAATTATTGCTTTTGCATTACATATAATAAAAATACTATCGAAGTTTAAATAATAGTAGAAAATTCGAGAGCTGTGAGTCCTAGCGACAAGACTGTGCCACACTTTCGACGGACTCACGGGTTCTAACCCTGGTAAAAATCAATGAGTTTTTCTGTTAACTGGAAACCTGCACATCTGTAGAGAATTCTGGAGATATGTGTCACCTACCTATCCATATTGGAGTAGCGTGGTAGGTCTTAGCTCTATTCCTTCTCGCAAAAAAGGAGAGAGGAGGTCTATGGCCAGCAATACGACAGTAACAGGCCCTTACTACGACAAAAACGTGAACTCTATTATACAAATATATAAATCGTGAATTGCATCAACTAGTGACTATGAAAACCAATATAAATTTTCAAATTTTGTCTGAAAAGATTTATATGAAAGTTTTTACGATACTAAAATTTATAAACAAAGTCGGAGTCATAAGTTATAAAACATTTTAAATGATATTCTCACATTAAATTACGTTTATCAAACCACAAACAGTATGTATTCGTTATAAAATTATATATATACTTTATTTTATATGAGGACATTGCAAACTAAATGTGTTCGACAGATGGTGTAATGTTAATGACTCGTTGTCATAGAGTTGTTATACTAGAGTAGGGAATAGACTTAAATGTACCCTATTACAGTAAAGAGAATAATTTATACAATCAGGGATTTGCGGAGATCCATAATACGAGAGTAATACAAAAGTATTTTGCTATAATCCGCGATACAGTAAGTAGAAAATATATATAGTGATAAATGTATAGTGGACTATCCGTTTTTTCATACCTGATTCATGCAGGATTCGTAAAAACACATGTAAAAACCTCCACCACTGCCACCACAATACACAGGAACTACACACGTTCACTACCACAAACTCAACAATCATTACGCCCCGCAACCGAAGCATCATCAGGAGATAGACTCCACGACAAAATCGCAAACGAGAACAATGGTAAAATCATTTTGCTATAAACCGCGGTAAAGTACATATAAAATATATATAATGCTAAATGTAGAGTGGACTATGCAGGGTTACAAAAAGATAAGAACTACAAACCTCCACAATTGTCACTACACTACACAAGCACTACACACGTTCACTATGACAAAATCAACTATTATCAAAATCGCAAGTTGTTAAGTCTATCTCCTGATGATGCTTATGTGCTTCATTGCGTACGCTGTCGAAATTATTGATGATAGAACAAAAAAAATTATACAGTATTATAGAACGTCCGCGATACCATATGTCTAACTATTATAGTTATGCCAATATAACTACTTTTATACATCGCAAAAGTTGATAAAAGTACTGACAATAATCAAACCATTTACTTGATATCTCCATATTAATCCTTATCCCAGTAATATTTTATTAATAACCGTTTCAATACCTGTAAAAAACTTTTTAAATAATTAAAATCGGACATTTCAATCAAAAAAAGCAACCAATTTAAAGATTTTAGAGTGAATGATAGAAAATAATGCCATAACAAATTCATTATAGTGACCATTAAAACAGGGCATGCAACTGGTGAGTTAACTCATATTCCAAGGATACCAATATACCTTTTAAAAGAATTCAATTTCCAGTTTACACTTCCTTTGCCTTAAACATTAATAATTCCCAGGGCCAAATTTTTAATTTTCTAATATAAAACTTTAGTCCGACTTAGTAGCAGTATAGACGCAGGTATCACAAACAGCTTGCGATATCTGCGTCGCGACTCGAGTAAGCAACTTATTTGTTGGTCTCGCTATTCGCTTCTGTAATAAAATTCCTCAATCAATTCTAGACCAGTGTACAGAAAGATTCCAATTAAGTGTAAAAAATATGCTTATACGTAAAGCATATTACAAAATTGAAGATATGGATGATAAGAAACCCTGGATTTGAAAATCCTTGCAGCTTCATACAAGACAGCCGTTTAATAATGTATTATTGAAAATATTTAAAAGATTGACCGCCGAGTTTCTTGCTGGTTCTTCTCGGTAAGAGCAACATTCCGAACCAGTTGTAGCTTCATTAATCATATTGATGCTTGACGATTCAAAAGTGCCTGAAATAGTTTATTTGAATAAAGATTATTTTGATTTGATTTGATAGCCTTTCCACGCGATCGGTATGTACGCAAGTGAAACCGCGGGGCATTGCTAGTATTATATTATATAAAACAAGTTATTTCGATACTATATACCACGATAATGAACCGTTTATAGGAACCTGCTCGATACCACAAAGTACCTATACTGTTTTCGTGTAAATTAAGTAAGTTTTTTGAAGTTCACCAAATAACAATACCTAACTATTCCAAAATAAAAATAATGCACAACGTTAATATTCAATTTTTCACTTCTGGTAGCAGTCTCGAAGTGCAACTCGTTGATTTATTTATTCTAAAAGCCACTGACTATTCATGTTAGTACACACACGCACAAAGACAAGGCAGGTGTCACCGGGCATCATTGTTATATATCATGATATACCTTGACCCATTTAACCGTGACCCCTCCATAATTAATCATGTACCAACTCATTGAATGAAATAGGCAATATAATACCCCGCGACTAAATGTAAAAGTGATTTCTTTCGATTGAAAAATACACATTTAATAATCTTTGAATAATAGATATAGATCAATGAATTTTTTAGATGTTTTACTTACAAAAGTAATCGAATTATTATGCTTCAGTTACAAGGCGAAACGATTGTTTAACGTGTTATTAAAAATCCTGCACGCATAAGGTAAGGTACACAATACACTTTACTTCTAACATTACATAGATTTTTTTCTCTTATCGTGGATTATAACAAAATAATATTATCGTTAACTAGCTTTTTTACAAATATTTATTTCAGTCAATTCACATAAAACCGTAATGTGCTCAAGAATTAAACTAAAAACTCTGCTAAAAACTGAAGTTCCCTCGTCTGGACTCAATCCTGGCAGCAGCATCACGTCATGTTTATCATAAACATGTGTTATCATCGGGACTGGACCAATATATAAGATTTCAGCTCAGTCGGACCCGGGAAATGGGTCAAATTTAATTCGCAAGATTCCACCTTCACCTACATACTCGGCAAGGTCAATAAAAGCTATAAAAGTAATAATAAAATTATTTTGCAATAATTCGCGATACAGAAATAGAAAAAATATATAGTGCTAAATGTATAGTAGACTATCCGTTTTTTCATACCCGTTACATGCAGGATTCGTAAAAACACATGAACAAACCTCCACCACTGCCACCACAATCCACAAGCAGAACACACGTTCACTATCACAAACTCAACAGTCGTTTCGCCCCGCAACCGAAGCATCATCAGGAGATAGACTCCACGACAAAGATAGACTCCACGCTTTGCGATTTTGTCGTGGAGTCCTGCATGTAACGGGTATGAAAAAACGGATAGTCCACTATATATTTTTTTTATTTACTGTATCGCGGATTATAGCAAAATAATTTTATAATTACTTTTGTATCATGGATCTCCGCAAAATAACGCCTAATTCTATAAATTAAATAAAAGCTTTTAAACAAACGTAATATCATTAGAAACATGTTCAATCTTTTGTTATAATCATATTTTTTTTGTGTAAAATATATATTCTACCGCGCAAAAAGTCCCTACTGCAAATACATTATGTAGCTAAAAAAAGAACACGTTTTTCTTTAAATATCTCTCGAAGGGAATCACGCGGCTAAACTAACAACTCGATATCTTTATAAATATGTGCTTGAAGCATTCGTTACAATATCGACATTTATAATAAATTAGCAACGGCTTTGCCTGAGTGGAAATTAGTGTGTTCCAAAATTTTTCCCGAATTGAAATTTTGAACGTAAAAGTAGTCATTGTGAGTTAACCATAAGAAATAGATACATGTTATCCCGGACTTTTTTGTAGTATTTTTGTAGATCTATAATTCTCTAGTACATTATTTCAGTTTATCTCTGTTGGTTTAAGCACGCGTGTAAAGTTCCCAACAGGCGAGTTTTTGACCGCGTGACCTCTTCAAAGAAATTTACATAGACCGGTAACGTACCATTATCCTAAACCTTCCGGAAGAATTGCAGATCGACATCTTTTGGGGACTTTATTTTATGTTTATTATAGAATTTTCTTTGTCCTTGTCTAATAATAATAAAGATTTCATTCCCCAAAAATAAGTAAATTAAAGTACCTACTCGTACCTAAATTAAGTAGGAGACTTCTCCTAAATAGCTTTACCCTAATATGCACATACAGTAAATGTACTTAGAATAATTTTAATAAGTTTTTATATTTAAAATCTAAAACATTCTTTATTCAAGTAAACTTGTACAAATGTACAAAACAAATGCTTTTGAATAGTCAAATTTGATGGTTACAAAAATCGCATCAAATAATCTTCAATTTTGTAATATTTTTAACGTATAAGCTTTTTGTGGATAGTCTAGTTTGCTCTATCATAATGATAGCTGTTAATTTAATAACAATAAATAAAAAAATGTATATTTTATTTGTCCTAAATTTTTATAAACGTGAAATCTTAAACCTCACATTATAAAGTACATACTTATCAAAGGACATTTTTTATAACCTGCCCATTCTTCATCTGCCCTCGCGAATACTTTGTTAACGTATTGTCCTAACCTGTTCCTTTACAAATAAAACGCGTACTAACTCGTTTGCGTAGTACTTTTCAAAGGAATTCATAATATAATATATAGTAGCGGCTCTTTATCCCACAGCTGGGTAAAGGCCACATCTCACTCGCTTCAAACAGAAATATCACAGCCTTCAACGCTAGTCCAGTGTAAATTGGGAGGTTATATACATCGAAAAATTCTGTTGTAATGTGTGCTCACTGCTAAACATCGTGATGGTCCGGATCCCAAGAACATCGGGGACATTCTCTTGGGAGAATAGTCAAAATCAGAAAAATATAATATTCTTTATTCAAGTAAACTTGTAAACAAGTGCTTTTGCATCGTCAAATTTACTGCTGGTTCGGAAAGCTGTTCCTACCGAGAAGAACCAGCAAGAAACTCGGCGGTTGCTCTTTTTAAAATATAAATCTTAAAACTAGTTACATTTAGTTCTTACTGTCTTGCACAGAGTAGAAGTGCAGCTATATCCACACATCCTTAGCATCTAAGTAATCTTCAACAGTATAGTAGGCTTTCTGTATCAGCCTCTTTTTAACAGTGTTTTTAAACTGCTGTAATGGCATGGCCAAAATTGATTTCGGAATTTTATTATAGAATCTTATACCCAAACCCACAAACGATTTATGTACTTTTGCTAGGCGCAAAGCAAGAGTCGCAAACTTATGTCGGTTCCTACTTTTTCTATTATATACATCACCTATCGTTTTATAACTATTTATATTTTTATGTACAAAAATTGCATTGTTTAAAATATACTGTGAAGCAAATGTAAGAATACCTATTTCCTTAAACTTCTCTCGCAGGGAATCACGCGGACCTAAATTGTAGATGCCACGTATGGCTCTTTCGAGAGTCGAGGTGCTTTCCCCTTACCTTCTGCGCTGAGATGTTTTGTGCTTATTTATGTTATGTTAAAAGTTATGACAGAATTATTTTGCTATAATCAGCGTTTTTTAGGAAATCCTCAGTGATGTTAATAGTAGGGTGCAGATACCGTTCACATACCTTATACGTGCCGGATCAGCCACCACATATATCACAAAACCCCGCTCGCCGACATCATTGTAATGAATCGTGTAGCCTGTCTCCTCATAATGCTTTGTTTACGAAGCGAAACGATCGTAGAGATTGTCGTAGTGAATGTGTGTGGTGTGGCTTTGTTTTATGATACATGTTATGGCTCCTGACGTTTTGTTTTACACGCCTTTTTATCAATAATATATTTAAAAAAACCAGATTCATTTGTTTAGTTTGAAGAACCAGTGGAAACTGCAGCGACAGTGGGAATGATGGCAGACTCAAGTATAAAAACACCCTCAAAAAGTTCCCAAAGGAAGGTTCCAGAAGCATAAAAATATATATAGACTCATCTCTAAGTTGCCCTAAGAATATCTAAGAAACAAAAGAAAAATTTAGCGATAAATTAATTATAAATCTTTCATCATGAACTAAAAGAAGGGACAAATAATTTAAACTGAACCATAAGTTACAAAGATTTGAACTTCGCAGACCGAAGTTGATGATGACAGGTGTCGTTGAGGCGGAAAACTTGCCAAATTACTCTAAACAACCGTTCAATTTGGATCAGGGCCAAACAAAAATCAGACATTAGGATTCTTTCTATTCGTATTTAATGCAGTTCAATCGAATGCGTAGACACGTGCAGTTAGGGTTGTCACTTATCACTATTGTGACATCAAAATATAAACCTAGATACATAATATAACCTAGATAATATAAAGTAACAGCCTGTTAATATCCCACTGCTGGGAATAGGCCTCCTCTCTCCGTTTCTGGAGAGAAGGGTTGGAGCTAAGACCTACCACGCTGCTCCAATGCGGATTGGCAGGTTACACATATCTCCAGAATTCTTTAGTGATATGCAGGTTTCCTCACGATGTTTTCCTTCACCGAAAAGCGTGTGATAAATTGCAATTATGAATTAGACACATGAGTTTTAATAGAAAAACTCACTGGTGAGATAATATACCTAGATACGAAATATTTAAGAAATATGTATAGTCTTTGTTCAAATAAATTTTTTCAAGAACTCGTGTTTTCGTTGTCATTTTATAAATTGAAAAATGTGTTCAACGAGATAAGTAAAGATACTAAGACGGAGTTCACGGAACTAACAAAATAAAACATAGTAGGATGAGATAAATATAGTTAAAAAACTAAAAAAACACGCTTTTAAATAAAAAATTGAATATTTCGAAAAATATTTGTATTATTCTGAAAAAAGCGGACATATTAGTGTTATTGTGAAAAACGTAGGTTGCTCACATGAATGCGTGTTTCGTATTTCAACGAAATATGTATTCAAAATTGTAGATATGTAAGACATAAAAAAATGACATGATACTATACAATAGAATACTATACAATAGATTATTATTTTTTAATATTAATGAAATATTATTAATATTAATGCAAGTTCATTAATATTAATAATAAAACTGACAACACTTTAAAAAATCTTTAAATTGGATTTGTAAAACATTTTAATTCTATATAGTATATATCTATTGTTGGAATCTAAAATTGTATAAATTTACTTAATTACCTACTTAAAATAATTCAATTTATGCAGGAGGCAAACAACATAGTAGCAAAATTTTATATTAAAAAAATACATACAAATTATAAAGATATATATGATGATACACAGAGGTGAACAATAGATTTCATAGAGAAAAAGAAATCAAGCAATATAACAGAACTAACTACTTTGCTATAATCCGCACGGGTTAAGTGAATGCATGCAAAGCCAATGTGTATGAAGCAGGCAAAATCTACGCACCTTACACATGCAGGACCAGCCACCACATGCACCCCAAGGTGCAATTCACCAGCAACAACGAACACAAAAGCAGCACACACACCCACCACCACAATCTCGACGATCGTTTCGCCCCGAAACCGAAGCATCATCAGGAGGATAGGCTTCACGACAAAAATCGTGCTGATTATACAGTACGAGATTTTTGTCGTGAAGCCTATCCTCCTGATGATGCTTCGGTTTCGGGTAGTAGTTAGTTCTGTTATATTGCTTGTAATATGGAATTCCGCAAAGTAACGCCTGCTTCTATAAATCATTTAAAAAGAAATCATTTGCATACTGCTAAAAGAATCACACTGATTTATAATGTATGCTTTTTTGTACATCGGATTTAAAGCTACGTTATAACGATAATTTCTATAACGTTATACATTACGTAACGCTGATGTGTCGTTCTTATGCTTATCTATGCTGACGGCTAATAATTTCGGTTTTTTAAATAGGAACGCACCTTGTCTGTTAATTGCCAAAAATTCCCGCACATGACATGCACGCAATATGTGTCAGCCGAATGCGGCAATAAATTCATTGTGTAGCGGCAAGCCATGAAGGCAAGCAGTTTTAAATTGGATCTTCTCTCCCAGAAGCGCCCCGCGCATCGATTCCATTATCTACATCTATTCAGTTCAGAAACGCATTTCAACGAACGCACTATTAGTATCAACCAACGCCATCTATTGACAATTTTGCAATCGAATCAGACTGCACGAGCATTGGCATAGTTTTCTCATCAGCCAAAACTCTGATCGACTTCTCGCCTCGCTCTGTTCAAAAAAACAAAATACAATATATAATGTTTCTAAATTTAAACTATCGTGAGTAGTATTCATAGTTAATAAAGATACCGGCTATACTCACGTCTAATTTTATCGGATTAGCCCGACTAGTTTCGAACCCGTCCGGGGTAACGTCGTGTAAAGAGCTCATGAATAAGTGCGTCGGACGGGTTCGAAACTAGTCGGGCTAATCCGATAAAGTTAGACGTGAGTATAGCCGGTATCGTTATTAACTATATAATGTTTCACTGTATTTTTATTATAATATTATACTAATAGAGATATTGAATTAGTAAAATTACAAGCCCACTGCTATTCGCTTACGGAATAAAAATCGGGTAAAATGAGCTAGGAACCAATTCAATCACGTATTGACGCATCCGCGGTGATTTTAAAGTACACGAACGACAATAAAAGGAAAAACGTTACGTAAGCATTTTATATGTAAATATATTTAAATTATTTTCAAGCAATAAGGCCATTTTGCTGCATTTTTGTTAATCAGATTGACTAATTCTAAGTTTATAAGTGTGTGATGATTAAAGGTTTTAAAGTGAATTTGAATTTCTTTTACATACATGATATTATGAATGCAAAAAACTGTTGATTTCTCTGTCTGCGGCAATTTTAATGAATTTTGATAAAATTGAACCTCAAGTACCGGGCTAATAACGTTGATGATGATGATAATTATGAATTAAATGAGAGTTTTACATTTAAATTAACGCGAACGACGTCACAGGTATAGTTTATGATATGTCTTACATTATAAGAATAATCATATTATACAAATTAACATTATGTTACTTTTACTCTTTAAAAAGCCGTTTCTGGCCTTCTGTATCTAAATTTTCATTATTAATGTTAGATTCTTTTCAGAAACGACAGTTACGGCTTGGTATCAAATGTCAAAAATATAACAACTTATGTAGAATGTCTTTGAAGTAATGTGTTTATTACTCTACGTTTAAATGCTTTTACTCTTTGTTTAAATGCGGTCAGACAGTCAACTGCAGTGAGTTGCAACTTGTCAGGATCTCTGTATTTTATCATATCCTCGATACAATGTCCTCTAAAGTATTAAACATGTAAACATTCAACGCAATTCCCTATTACATTATAAGAATCCATTATCTACATCTATTCAGTTCAGAAACGCATTTTAACGAACGCACTATTAGTATCAACCAACGCCATCTATTGACAATTTTGCAATTTTCATTATACATTGCGTGTGTGACGTGTGCACACATGCATCGCGTTTTTAAGTAAAATTAAATATGTCTGACGACGTCCAACTCGGTCCACGGAAATGTTAATCTATGCAAGTTAAGGTCATCGAATACATAATATAGTTAATTTATACTTTTTTTTGTTATTTAGTACCATTTACAAGGTCAAAATAGATTTTTTATATCACACTACGTTTGATCATCGATTTATTCCTGAGGATTTCAAATTTAAATCTTGAAATTTTTTCTGTAGATTATAGTGTTTGAGTGAGATCGCCAGTTTCAGTAATTAAACTTCGATTATCGGTTCCTTAAAAATTTTAAACTTTCGCGATTCATACTTATTATTACAGCCAGTCAGTTCGTGACCACGGCGGATGCAACTCAGCCAAAACGATTTTGTCGCGATGTGACCCTTTTATTCATATATCGGTTCCATATTGATATAATACATGTAACTATCAATTACTAAAATATGTCATATCTTTGGTTATCAAATTAATGAAACTTAATAGAAAGAAAGCTATAAATAATCTCTGACACAATTTTCAGCAGAAAAGCTTACTCACATTTACAGAATAAGTAATTTTCATTCTGAAGATGTACAATATTATACTGTAAATTAATATTAACTATGCTTCCGGACAGAGCGAGGTTATTGAGACCTGTGGACACAGCTGAACAAAACGCAATAGCGGCCATGAAAATTTTTATTTGCCTTTACGTTGTACTCGAGGCCATGCATGGTGGTTTGTTAACCAAAGTAGGCTAATTATTTTATTCAATGTATACTCATGTTCAATAATACAGTTAAAGTTGATAGGGTAAGTGTTTGTTATTTATCTAAGCGTATATGCACTCGGGAAATGGTAGCAAATTTTAATATTTTTTTGATTACAGTTGCAATTCTAGATTTCAAGATATCTTCCAAACTCAACTTTAGAACATACATGAAGCCCATGCAAAAACAGATACCTAAAACTGGTGGAATCCTTAACAAAGACAAGGGATACTTTGCACTAAAACAATAGAGAATCAAGTTTCATTGGATATGGAATACTCTTGCCACTTTTGAGACTCATTTGCCAAGTACCAAAATAAGATTCGGCAGATCGAATCAGACTGCACGAGCATTGGCATAGTTTTCTCATCAGCCAAAACTCTGATCGACTTCTCGCCTCGCTCTGTTCAAAAAAACAAAATACAATATATAATGTTTCACTGTATTTTTATTATAATATTATACTAATAGAGATATTGAATTAGTAAAATTACAAGCCCACCGCTATTCGCTTACGGAATAAAAATCGGGTAAAATGAGCTAGGAACCAATTCAATCACGTATTGACGCATCCGCGGTGATTTTAAAGTACACGAACGACAATAAAAGGAAAAACGTTACGTAAGCATTTTATATGTAAATATATTTAAATTATTTTCAAGCAATAAGGCCATTTTGCTGCATTTTTGTTAATCAGATTGCCTAATTCTAAGTTTATAAGTGTGTGGTGATTAAAGGTTTTAAAGTGAATTTGAATTTCTTATAACATACATACTGATATTATGAATGCAAAAAACTGTTGATTTCTCTGTCTGCGGCAATTTTAATGAATTTTGATAAAATTGAACCTCAAGTACCTAATAACGTTGATGATGATGATTATTATGAATGGAACATAAATGAGAGTTTTACATTTAAATTAACGCGAACGACGTCACAGGTATAGTTTATAATATGTCTTAAATTATAAGAATAATCATATTATACAAATTAACATTATGTTACTTTTACTCTTTAAAAAGCCGTTTCTGGCCTTCTGTATCTAAATTTTCATTATTAATATTAGATTCTTTTCAGAAACGACAGTTACGGCTTGGTATCAAATGTCAAAAATATAACAACTTATGTAGAATGTCGTTGAAGTAATAATATGTTTATTACTCTATGTTTAAATGCTTTTACTCTTTGTTTAAATTCGGTCAGACAGTCAACTGCAGTGAGTTGCAACTTGTTAGGATCTCTGTATTTTATCATATCCTCGATACAATGTCCTCTAAAGTATTAAACATGTAAACATTCAACGCAATTCCCTATTACCAATTCTATTAGTCGACAAAATACGAGGTGCACTTTGAACAGAACAAGGAAACTAAACCAGATTTTTAAAATATTTATCGCTTCCAAGGCCACTTTAATTATTCAGTTTTTTCTATTATTCTATTTGCTTATGATAACGGGTTACGCTTGACCGCTGTGACACTGAGGGTAATAGACGAATAATTACTACATCGTATTCCATTCAACTATATAATCTTATATTACAGCTATCAAAAAAATAAAGTATAAAACTACGACCTCTTGATTTCAGAATTGTGCATAACTGAATAGCAATGCAATGCATGACTAAAATAGTAAAATATATGTAGAAATTCAAAATTTTTACATTATCATTACGTACCCATACCCAACAGGAAAACTGGAAACTGCCGTTGGGGCAAAACATTGAAGACAAAACTGTATTAAGATATAAATAATATTATGTAATAGCAGATATCATGAATAATATCAAGGAATAAACGAAATTATAGTACGAAATAATTGATGAAGTAATTGATATACACATTAAATTTTAAAATTTTTCTACGGGACAGATAGCGACATCTATGTGTGATTTTTTTTTAAATAGTTGAATCAGAAGATGGCAACAAAAGAATAAGATACATACAGTATTTTTTTATTTTATAATATTTAAATTTATTGATTTAATTAAAAGTGCAGATTGCATAAACAATATTAATAGGAATATCACAAATAATGTTTACAAAAATCAATAAATATAATTGTAATATTTGAATGTTGCTATCATTCTGACAAGACCAACCTTGAATTTGACGTTTTCATCCAGACGTCAGGCGAGTGCACAACGAAAAATAAAAAGCAATTTTATTGCGTAAATTCAAATAACCAAAATGAATTCTGTCGCGCGGGCTGGGCATTTGGCTCCATACTTTAAGGCCTCATCAAACGTCGTGTCAAATGGCCTAAAACCCCTGGTTGTAGTGGCAACTCCTGCTGACAAATTGGTGGTTCAACCTTTACCCAAGACTTCGACAGTGCAGTCGTTACACGGAACCTTGCCCATCCAGAATATCAAGGTGAAAAACGGAAATCGTTGTAAGTAAAGCACTAAGTCTACTGTTAATTGAATATTTGTGATGAAAAACTTTATTACATAACACTTATGATTTGCCCATTTCAGTGCCAATACAAGTACGGTTCGCGCACACTGATATTGCGTATCCAGATTTTTCTGCGTACCGTCGCAAGGACACTCTCGACCCGCATTCTAAAGCTAAAGAAAACATCGATGAACGTCAATCATTCACATATCTTATTGCTGGAGGTTAGTTTTTGTTAATATTTCCTTAAAATAATGACTAGATACGCATCTACCTCAATAGAGGATAAAGCTACCTCATTTGTAAGGATAAGGAGTTTTATACTTATTGTAATACATTACACATTCAACATTGTATATATTTTGAAATAATTATAATATAATTGAAATTTTTTTATTTTTTTTTTATTTATTTATAACAAATATGTACAAGTTATATCTATCTTAAATTACTTACACGCTACTACTATACAAATCATGCCCATGTGGAATGGTCCCGAGAATGCTGGCAGCGTTTCCGCGTTGAATCGCTAAGTTGATTCTTTGTGCAAAAAAGGAGCCAGCCCTCTTGTCACCCGAAGAGGCGATCAACCGAGGTGTTAAAACGGATAAATGTTTTTTTGCACTTTGGCTCCATGGCCCTAGGGTCTCAATTGCAAACGGCACAAATATATAACTCTCAACGAGAGATGCATACTTTCGGATTCTTGCTTGCCGGATTCGGCCATTTCCGCCGCAGCTCCAGGTCTTGACGCCGTTTCCCTGATATGGGACGAGGCTAACGTATCAATGCATGTTGCGTCCCACATTATGGCTCGTCCCCGTTCCCAAGGAACCATCGTCAGACCGTCTGGTCTCTTGCCATCAATTGAAATAACAACAATAGTTTAATATTTTAATAAATAATATGATTGAACTATTTTTGATATCTGCACTTGAAAAAGATTTGGCTCTTGAAAAATGTTAATATACTTTAATTAATAATACTTTAAATTATAATTTAATATACATGGTAAATACTCTTTAAACTGTGATTGACTTCCAGTGTATTCCATACCACTTGACTTTGTGTATTACACATTACATTAACATCATTCAAACATACATACACACACACATTCATCATTGATCTCACATACCATTTTACATAATGTTACACAATAACACTTATATGTATTACTTTTATACATGTATGTATAAAAATATGTATACACACATATTTATATATATTGTTTATAAATATACTATTTATAAACAATATATACAATTTATTAGAATATATATAAAACAAAAAGAAAATATAATTATGTTAGCTTTGGCATTGTGGAAGAGTGAGGTCTTCTGACACAGGCTTTACTAAGCTTAAAAGCAGTCCTCCACAATATATTATGTAAGATGTAAAATTGTTACTGTCAATAAATTTATTTTATTTTATATTTTATTACTTATTTCGAAACACTATTAAAATACTGAATAGAAAAATAAAAATATATACTTCCAAATGACAAATGAAGATGTTAAAATAGGCTTTGTAAAGTAACAGCCTATTATTATCCCACTGTTAATTAACTGCCTTCTCTCTCTGTTTTAGGAGAGAAGGATTGGATCTAAGACCCACTACACTACCTCAATGTGTATTGGTAGATTACACATATCGCCAGAATTCTCTAGATATATGCATGTTTCCTCCCTATGTTTTCCTTTACCGAAATGTGTGCAATAAATAGCAGATACAATTAGACACATAAATTTTATTTACAAACTCATTAGTGTCTGCCTAGGCTCTGAACTTGAGACCCTCTTGATGGAGTCGCATGGTCTCACAGTTGGGCTTTCACACTTATATACACTAATTTTCTTATTTCTAATATGATGATGAAGTATTCTAGTTATACATGTAGCAACTTATATAACTGGTTGTAATAAAAATGTCTTTATTAACCAACTTCTTTCTGTCGCTCTTCTCTCTCTCTCTCTCTCTAAGTTAATTAACTTACTTACTGTAAAGGTGAAGCTACTTAAAAGATTTTTGACTAGAACTAATAATAAGAAATTATTTTACATTTCTATTTGAATTAAAATTATGTCCTGGTCAACATATTCAAAGTTTTAAAGCTCCTTCTTTATGTTAACTTACTTTTACAAGTTAAGCTATAGCTAAACAATAAATTTAACAATTGCTGTATCTAGAGCTTTAAAATAAATATTTTTATCTGTATTTGTGATACTGAAAACTTGTTTGGGGGAGTATAAGTGTCTATTTTTGCGTTTCCTGTCTTTTGGTGTGTTAGTTATAATTTTGGTAAAATTTGCAAGGTTTCCAACACATTGGAAATGTTAATTATATGTTGTAAAGAATTATAATATGTACTAAGCCTAAGCTAGAGAGCCTAAGCCTAGAGCTGTGATACCCTAGCGGTGAGATGACTCTTTCGAGGGGAACACAAGTTCAAACACGGGCAGGCACCAAAGAGATTTTCTATTAAAACTCATGTGTCTAATTGGTAATTGCAATTTATCACACGCTTTTCGGTGAAGGAAAACATCATGAGGAAACCTGCATATCTCTAGAGAATTCTGGAGATATGTGTAACCTACCAATCCGCATTGGAGCAGCGTGGTAGGCTCCAACCCTTCTCTCCAGAAACGGAGAGAGGAGGCCTATTCCCGGCAGTGGGATTGTTACAGGCAGCTACTTTACTTTTACTTTTACTGAGCCTAAAACACTTGGGTAACAAACATATTTAATTACATAAGAATTAATACTGCATCTTTCTAAATACATTGCGTTTTTTAATAAAATAATTAATTTAGTATATTAAAAGATATTATAGATAAAAGATAAAAATAAGATAGATAAAAATATAGGTGTATAATATCATTAATGTTTTTGGTGGTCTATACAAAAGGTCTATATTATGAACTATTAACTATTACAACTTATTCTGTTATATCTCAAACCTATAAGCCAGCATTTTCAATGAAAGTCATTTCACACTATATTATTGATGAATTAAAAAATGAATTTAGTAATTTATAAACTTATCATACCAAACAAAATACCATACCATATTATATACATGATCACTGATGCACACAGCAGTAATTTATAGAGTTAGGCGTTACTTTGCGGGGATCACAATAATACAGAAGTAATAATAAAATTATTTTGCTATAATCCGCGATACAGTAAATAGAAAAGTATATATAGTAATAAATGTATTGTGGACTATCCATATTTTCACACCCGATACCACTTCTACCACAATACACAAGCACTACACACGTTCACTATCACAAACTCAACAATCGTTTCGCCCCGCAACCGAAGCATCATCAGGAGATAGACTTCACGACAAAATCGCAAACCGATTTTTTCGATTGCGATTTTGTATGATCTTTGCGGTTATACGGATAGTCAGTCAGTATACATTTAGCACTATATATATTTTCTATTTACTGTATCGCGGATTATAGCAAAATAATTTTATTATTACTTTTGCACACAGCAGTTTCGGGTTGGCATAGGTTAGTTTTTGCTTTCTACCTCCTTCTTGATGACAGTTTGCGATACCCGCGTCGCGACTCAGCAGAGTTAGCAACTCATTTGTTGGTCTCGCTATTCGCTTCTATAATAAAATTCCTCAATCCATTCTAGACCAGTGTACAGAAAGATTCCAATCAAGTGTAAAAAATATGCTTATACGTAAAGCATATTACAAAATTGAAGATTATTTGGTTGATAAGTAAGCCTGGATTTGAAAATCCTTTCAGCTTCATACAAGACAGCGGTTTAATAATGTATAATTGAAAATATTTAAAAGATTGACCGCCGAGTTTCTTGCTGGTTCTTCTCGGTAAGAGCAACATTCCGAACCAGTTGTAGCTTCATTAATCATATTGATGCTTGACGATTCAAAAGTGCCTGAAATGGTTTATTTGAATAAAGATTATTTTGATTGATTGATTGACACAATATTATTGGTCATTGAATATGTGGTAAGACAGGGGGAATATCAATACAGAGTTATTTTTTAAATTCTTACAGCGGGCACCGTTGCCGGAGCCTACGCAGCTAAATCTGTGGTAACACATTTCGTGTCGTCAATGGCAGCCGCCGCTGACGTACTCGCGTTGGCCAAAATTGAAATCAAACTCTCTGAAATACCCGAAGGGAAGTCCGTGACTTTTAAGTGGCGTGGTAAGCCGCTCTTCATTCGCCACAGGTAATTATTTGGCTGTAATGAAATGAGAGTTGTGATAGCCAGCAGTGAGACTTTCCGACTTTTTCGATGGGATAACGGGTTCAAACCCCGGGTTTGACCAATGAATTTTTCTGTTGGAAACCTATGTGTGTAATTGATATTACAATTTATCACTTTCGGTGAAGAAAAACATATGGAAACCTGTGTATCTCAAGAGAAGTCCTAGGATATTGCAAACATCAAAATGGCAATAAAAGACAAAAATATGGAGGTGGCCGAAAAACTATTGAAAATATTAAAATAATATAAAAAAATTTAAAAAAAAATAATTAATGATGCATTAGAGTAAGTTCGTTTTAAGTACAATAACATAAAAAAAGAATACAAATGAACTAACTAAAAAAGGGCACGGTATGTCCGTGGTAATAAGTCTGTGGTAAGTAATGTCACTATTAAAAAAAAAAAAACCTAATTCGCGTGGAACCAGCAAGGTAGGTCTTAGCTCTAACCATTCTCCTCCAAAATGAGGAGCATGCCATGAGCATGATAGTAACAGGCTGTTACTTTACTTTACTTTCACTTTTATTATTATACAGCGATTCATATTGGTTTAGTTATTTACATACAGTTATTATGCTAGAGTAGAGTAACAAAGGCAGACCTCTAAGTGAGTATCACAATAAATAATGAGGGGGAATAAGAAACTCTTTGTGACGTTATATTTTTAGGGGCAGTGACAGAAAGAGTGACACGACGTGGCAGTAGGCAGGGAGGGGTACAAATAAAATTTAATCGTTCATATCTATCCGTCTCTCCGAGAGACGGATAGATACAACCTCGTTTTCTGTCTCTTTATTATAATAAGTCATATTTAGGTTAGTGACTAGTGTAATAGCTCTATGGTTTATAATCAATAAAAAGAGGCTGATACGGAAAGCCTACTATACTGTTGAGGATTACTTAGATGATAAGGATGTGCGGCTATAGGTGCACTTCTACCCTGTACAAGACAGCAATGGCTAAATTTAACTAGTTTTAAAAATATTTTGAAAAGAGCAACCGTCGAGTTTCTTGCTGGCTCTTCTCGGTAGCTACACCTTTCCGAACCAGCAGTAAAGTTGATGATTCTAAAGCACTTGTTTACAAGTTTACTTGAATAAAGAATTATTCAACAAAAGTAATAATGGAATTATATTGCTGTAATCCGCGATAAAGTATATAGAAAATATATATAATGCTATATGTATAGTCTAAATACAAACTAATCGCAAAGCATTTTTGCGATTTTGCCGTGGAGTATATAAAAAATAAAAAAGAGGGGCAGATATTTATTATATTTTAAAAAGAGCAACCGCTGAGTTTCTTGCTGGTTCTTCTAGGTAGGAACAGCTTTCCGAGCCAGCAGTAGAGTTGACGATCCAAAAGCACTTGTTTACAAGTTTACTTGAATAAACAATATTTTGATTTTGAATTTGAATTTGTTACATACAGCCTCATTTGCTGTCTCTTTATTATAATATGTCATATTTCAGGCTGTGATAGCCCAGCGGTGAGACCGTGCGACTCTTTCGAGGGGAACACGAGTTCAAACCCGGGCAGGCACCAATGAGTTTTTCTATTAAAACTCATGTGTCTAATTGATAATTGCAATTTATCACACGCTTTTCGGTGAAGGAAAACGTCGTGAGGAAACCTGCATATCTCTAGAGAATTCTGGAGATATGTGTAACCTACCAATCCGCACTGGAGCAGCGTGGTAGGTCTTAGCTCCAACCCTTCTCTCCAGAAACGGAGAGAAGAGGCCTATTCCCAGCAGTGGGATTGTAACAGGCTGGTACTTTATATTTCAGGCTAGTGACTCTAGTGTTATAACTCTATGGTTAATAATCAATCAAATTATGTAATTGTAGGACGGCTAGCGAAATAGCCACAGAGAAAGCGGTCGGAATCGACCAGCTTCGTGATCCTCAACATGACGACATTCGCACCCAGGACCCCAAGTGGTTAGTGGTTATTGGGGTGTGCACGCATCTTGGTTGCGTCCCCGTGGCCAACTCTGGGGACTTCGGGGGCTACTATTGTCCCTGCCATGGGTCACATTACGACGCCTCAGGTCGCATACGCAAAGGCCCCGCCCCCCTCAACCTGGAGGTCCCACCATATTCGTTCCTCGACGATGGACTCCTTGTAGTAGGCTGAACGATGTTAATAGACAATTTATTTATCCCTAAGAATAATATGTAACAACATTAGCAATCAGTCAATAAATGTGATCTTATTTATAAATATTATTTTAATTTAATAAAGTAATTATCCATTTTTCATAAATCGTAGAAAAAGACGTGTGGTAAATCTCATCGAATAATAAAAACACCGAAAGGAATCGCCAAATAGACAGTGTACTATCGTGTATGGTACTCGGCAATAAATAATGCACATCGAGGCTTAGAGAGAAAAATCGACTAAATTCTGCTTCGTAGAGTATCGTCTCTGTCGCACAGACTGACGAACCCGTGTGTGACAGTGACAACGCTCTACGAAACCGAACTGGCCGGCTGTTTCATTGTAAACATCTATGTGCATTATTTAATGCCGGGTACTATACATCGAGGCTTAGAGAGAGAAATCGGCTAGATTCTGCTTCATAGAGCATTGTCTCTGTGGCACAGACTGACAAACTCGTGCGAAACGTCACATACTGACTGAGTGACAGAGACAGCGCTCTACGAAACCGAACTGGCCGGCTGTTTCTTTCTAAACATTATTTAATGCCGGGTACTATAGTATAAGATTAAGAAAATAAATTAATTAAAATATGTTAGATTTTAGACTGGCTTCCCTACTTTTAGGGTTATAACTCTATGATAGCAACACCGGGATGCAAGAACTCTATGTAAAGTAAAGTAAAGTAAAGTAACAGCCCGTTGTTATGCCCACTGCTGGGCTAAGGCCTCCTCTCTCCGTTTTTGGAGAGAAGGATTGGAGCTAAGACCTACCACGCTGCTCCAATGCGGATTGGTAGGTTACACATATCCCTAGAATTCTCTAGAGATATGCAGGTTTCCTCACGATGTTTTCCTTCACCGAAAAGCGTGTGATAAATTGCAATTATCAATTAGACACATAAGTTTTAATAGAAAAACTCATTGGTGCCTGCCCGGGTTTGAACTCGTGTTCCCCTCGAAAGAGTCGCACGGTCTCACCGCTAGGCTATCACAGCTCTAGAACTCTATGACATGAAACAAATTGAAATTAAACAACGAAATTGATTTGTAATTCTTTTTAATATCGTTATCGCTTTCTTTTTTTCCTTTTTTTGTTTTGACGGTTACAGTCTATGTAACATCTAATATAGACTACTAAATTTACATACATTTACAAAGAAAATATAACTGGGAATTCAATTTATATTCGTATTTGAAAATTGTTAACAATGAATACAATAATTGTCAAAATAAATTAAACCGAACAGTTAAATTAGAAATTATTAGACCAGAGTAGAATAAATAATCTTTACATATTGCAGTGGACAGGGAATATGGACACAAAAAAATAAAATAATAGAAATAGGAAACTTAAACAATTTGTGAAATTAAAAGAATAGAAATAAATACAAAGGGACATTACACTGCTAAACAGAAAATAGTTTATAATTTATAGAATTTAGAATACCCATTATTCTAATACTATATTCAATATATTTTTGGGATTTTTAATTTCAGATATAAATATACACGAATATTTGCCATATTCCCTCTCTAAATCTATATCAGGAAAAAATATAATGTATTAGAAATAAAGATGAACTTGCTTATTAAATTTTGTGATTTTCTTTTGAAAGCCTAAAATCGCGGACCGAAATTAATTGAATATGGCAGTTTACATATTATTAATACGAAAATTTAGTATACGATAATTTCACTACATGGAACGCGGAAAGATTGCATGTCAAGCACGAATTGCCACTTTTAACTTGAATACATTATCAAAATTACCAATGTAAGAAAAAAATTTGACAGACAATACGATCGAAAAGTACTGCTTTTTTTTAACCGTGAGTTATTGCAAAACTTAAATTATTTATAAATTACTTCAAACTAATCAATTTATACACAAATCGAAATTTATTTGCAAGTAGCTGCGTATTAATTTTGAAAATTTATCAACACGAAAGAAGCTATTTCTTTGACATAATAATCGAATGTAATAATGTATAAAAATGCTAAAAATGCATTATATATATATTATATGTTTTCCTGATCAGATAATAATTAATCAACTAGTTAAAGTTAATTTTGAAGAAATCCCAGTTCTTAAAGAGCTTAGGATATAGAAGTACACTTTATGAACATCGAAATCGATGACTTAACGTTAAATAACCGATTAAGAGATGACACTAAGTGAATCTATATTTACAAAAGATGGAGTGGTTACTTTTTTGGCAAAATAATTTAATTATTATCTAAATAAATCTAAAGGCGAGAAATGAAATGGAAAACATACAACGTTATTTAAATGAAACGTAAAACTACACGAATCGAGAACTGGCCACGCCGAACGTAAATTGATATGACATTGACAGTTAAAACAAAATATTTAATTGAATATTTTTTATTAAATCTAATAGTGACGATTAGCACATTTTATAACACAATAAATGACAATCACGTGATAAATTATGATTACGATGAAAAAAAAAATGTATTTCGATCATTGAATGATTTTGTCAGTAGCGAATGTTGTCATTTAGTAAAACTAATCTACGCGTCTTATTTTACATTGAGTCTGTGCATCAATTCCATACAGAACGGTCACTCAATGTTATAAAACCAATTAATGATTTAAGAATAATTGTTATTTTTAGCTCATGGCAACAAAAATAACAGAATTCTCTTTTGATGACGGTACGTTTAAAAATAATGACTCGAAATGTAAAATATATGAGAGAGCGTGACCAGATTTCGATTCGACTGCTTTCATCTTTAAAGCTTAAGGAAAATAAATAATTACAGAGCATTTCTTCGCTCCTTCGTTCGAACTATAAACTTTAGGCATTTGTTGCCTTTGCACCATTTCATCTATTTCGAATCCGTCTAAACGATAATGATCATATGGCACTGAAAAATAAATTGCATTCTACTATAAAGTCGCTTATTTGCAATGGAATGTCAAACAAAGCTGATAACGGATTCTTATACACAAATAAGTCATAAACGGGGAATACGGTATGCTTCGAGTTTCGAGATATCATACATATAAACATGGAATATACCAGAATTACTCAACAATTATAATATAATATTACATTTTCATAATAACATTCATAGCACATTTACTTTGAACACAGATTTTCACATTCAAATTGTAGACATCTTATAATATAATTCTACGGAAAAAATATATAAATATCTATTACATATACGTGACAAAATATTATCTTAGTAATTTTTCGAAATAGTTTTAAATTTTTATTCAGTATATCATTCAATATGTGTGATTTTTTTCTCCGATTACCACGGATATCTGTAAATATTTAAATTTAAGATTTTGTGCGATAAATAAATAATATACGAGTTTTACTATCTGTCAAGTCATAGAGTATTGTCAAAGTCATCCGTCTACGTTTCGGATCACAGTCCACCTACAAACACAAAATATGATTCTACACAACCTTGGAAGCTCTTTATATGTTTCTGATACTATATTTTCCATTTTAGTTTAATATTTATTTAGGAAACATTAGGGTGTCCACTAATTTTGAGAAAAATATATCCAAACCAAATTCACGATATAAAAATTTTAACAAGATTTTGGTGCTCATTGACCTTGCTGTGGTAAATTTCTTGGCCCAACTCATTAAATGACTTGTTGTTGAGAAAAACTTTTTTCCTTACAGCGATAACATCTTGATAATCCTAAGTTCCAAACAACTCGCTTCGTATTTTTAAAAGCGGTTGTCTCGTCACCAACAAGTTCACGATCGACCCTTAATTACACCTTTGATTGAAATACGCTGAAATAGACAGCTACACTAACTTTATGAAACAGCATCTTGACAAATTATCTTGCCTTGAGCCGTTCACATTCTCCACATTAACTGGACACCCTATAAATAAATTGTTTCTACTTAAAATATGATAAAGTAAAGAGAAATTAAACAATTTTATAACTTGTAAAGTCAAATTTTTTTGAAATCACATTATATCTTAAACTTGAGCGTTCATGCAAATTCCCACTCAAATATTGTGCCTTTATCGTACGGTCGCAAGCCGTGTCGTGTCGGTAAATTGCTATTCGTCATTTTTAGAAATACGGTTGTAATATCGTTTAAGAACAAAAATGACCCAATATAATCAAAGACAATATTTATTTTTATTGATCAAGAACCATCTAATGCCACCTATTTCGAATATCATGATTTTAAATTTTTAGACAGGTAACATTCTTTGAAATATATCAATTAGTAAATAAATAATTGCAAAATTGCTATTCGTCATTTTTAGAAATACGGTTGTAATATCGTTTAAGAACAAATTTTAAATTTTTAGACAGGTAACATTTTTAGAAATATATGAATTAGTAAATAAATAACTGTAATTTATTTACTAAGCTTTTATTCTGGCTGTTTAAGTTAGCGTACAGGAAAACTATATTAAATATTGGCATCTGTGGTTATTAAAGTTGTTTTTAATCAAGTTCAAAAATCGAAATTCTGGTAACATCACTAGATAAGTTCTAGGTAAGTTCCATGAATGCGATATCATTTTTCATCGAAATAGGAACAAGGCAAGATTGCTCAGTGCCTTTTAAGATTTCCGTTTTAAAATATCGTTATAGATTAGAGCATCACGCAAACGCATGTCTAAGTTAAGATTAATATAGCGTGTACGTAGAAAATTAAAGGCATACTATTTCAAACTTTACAAAGCATTTAATTTCGGGTTTGTATATCCAAATTGACAAACAGATATTTGATGGGGAGCAATCAACACAAAGATGCATTTTTTTTAAACGGTATCGCATGCTATTGGCTGCTCAGGTAACAGTTAAAGGGTTATTATTCTGCAGATAAGATTATTAAACAACAGCAGAAATTAAACAACTCAAATGTATCGACGAGTATTTAAACTGTGGAATATAAATTTCGAAAATATAAAGTTTATTATTTAGGCAGACTATAGACTAAAGTCAATTTTTTTTTAGGAAAATTGAGGTCAACTCTTTAACTAAAGAGTTGAAAAACTTTTCAAAATTAGTTTTATTGATCAGAACGAGAGCTCGGTACGAATATCAGTAAGTAAAATGTAGTGTTTAAGTTGGATGCTATTCACACCAGACGGTACGAGAGTCCGTGAAACGTAGCGTGCTCAATAATCTTGGGTTGAACTGTCGTAATGTTAATCGTACCAAGGCGGTATATTCGTACCCTCTGGTACGATTAACACCCGTACCGTATGGTACGAATAGCACGGCCCTACAACATATTCTGTTGAACAGTAGGAATGTTAACCGCACCAGCCGGTACGAATAGCACGGCCCGTCAACGAAGTTCGTTGAACCGTCGGGATCCTAATCGCACCAGCTGGTACGAATAGCACGGCCCTTCAACGTAGTTTGTTGGACTGTAGGAATGTTAATCGTACCGGGTGGTACGAATAGCGTTAGAACGTAGCTTGGTTAACAGTCGGCGGTGTAGACGGGCGCAAGGTCCAGCGTGAGGTGCCGCAGCGCGCGGTCCCGGGATGCTGAGCGGCAGGCGCGGGAGGACTTGATGATCTGCAGCACCATGGCCTTGCAGTCGTGGCACACTGCCATCTGCACGCCACGCAGCCTCTCCGCAGCAGAAGCGCCCGTCGCGCTGCGCCCATATCGTGCTCTGGAATTAAAACAACACATTAATGATTTTATACTTGAATATTCGTGGTTTGAAGTCATAATTATAAATTATTAGTTTCGGGTATAGATAAGAAGAAGAAGAAGAGCTGTGCCACGAGAAGCTGTGATAGCCTTGAAACTGTGATAGCCTAACGGTGAGACAGTGCGACTCTCTAGAGACGACATAGGTTCAAACCCCGGGCAGGCACCAATGAGTTTTTCTATTAAAACTCATGTGTCTAATTGATAATTGCAATTTATCACACGCTTTTCGGTGAAGGAAAACATCGTGAGGAAACCTGCATATCTCTAGAGAATTCTAGGGATATGTGTAACCTACCAATCCGCATTGGAGCAGCGTGGTAGGTCTTAGCTCCAATCCTTCTCTCCGATAACGGAGAGAGGAGGCCTTAGCCCAGCTGTGGGCATAGTAACAGGCTGTTACTTTACATACCACGGTAATTTGTTTTGATTCGCCGATATTTCGACCCAGTTGCATGGATCGTGTTCCGTCGTGACCACGATTCATGCAACTGGGTCGAAATATCGGCGAATCAAAACAAATTACCGTGGTATGTACCCGAAACTAATAATTTATAATTAAAACAACACATAACAGACTGTTCAGTACATAAGTACTTTATATTATATTAGCTGACCGTGCAAACGTTGTTTTGCCATCATTTAGGGATATGAAAAATAGATGTAGCCACTCTCAGATCTACTAAATATGCATACAGAATTTCATAAAATTCCGTAAAGCCGTTTCACAGGAGTATGGTAACGATCGTTGTTTTATATATAATTTTATATATGTACGAGTATCGATCGCCATCGTAACGTGCTCCCCAGAAAGCTATATTTTACTATTATGGCTCCTCTTCCTAATCTGGAAGAGGCCTGATCGTGTAGAAGGCTTACTCGGCCAATCGTAATTAAAACCTGGGAATTGTCGGTCTTTTTATCAAAGGTAATCGTTGGGTGACCAGCGAGTATTTTTGTCGCATGATAATACAGACGATTGAGTGAATACGATTATAGACACGCGATTAACGATCGCCGATAGTGAAGTGCATGGCATATTCATCAAGCTATATTATGATTAATACTTTTTTCAGCATATTAGTCCATCAATCACTGATTCAAATCCGGCTCGAAGGACCGTAAGGAAAATCTTTGACGCGTCAATCAGGATTTTTGCGGGCAGTTATAATGTGAAGGTATTTTATATAGGGCACATGCTAAGGCACGATAGATATAAACACGTGCAACTCAACTTGAGGGGAATAACTTACGAAGAAAGAGGTATGGGAGGGAAGAAATCCTAGCTTCGCTACGTAAGAGAATTAACAAGAATTGCAAGCACAGATTGTTTCAGCTAGCGAAATATAGCTTTACGAATATAACTTTACGAATTGTTAAGTTTTAGTAATAGTTTTTATCAAAATTTTCCTTAACGTATAACTTAATTTGACTTAATTTTAGTTATATAAATAACTTTTGTACCTACGATAACGTTGTACTCGCCTTAAAAAGTGTTTTACCTAGAACTTACCGTATGAAAATGTGTATTAATAAGTATGTGAAAAATACTATTGGCTTGTCATAATAAATAAATAAAAGGTGACTGCCAACCTCCTGGTAGTGGGAGAGGCTACCGATTAAGAATAAGTGTCGTGTATAATCTATTTACCTTCGCTCGAGGGTAGACAGCGTAGAGAGTGGTGTGGACACACAGGGCATGCTGCCGGGCCCGTCTACACGCACGGTGGGCAGTGGATCTGCGAACCCTAACGCGGAAGCGCCACGAGATCCTGGTGCAGAGGCCACTGCGTGTCGCCTGGTTGTGGCTGGACTGTTCGGCGCTGACCCTACGCTGTTCTCGATCGTTGCCTGTAATTTACGGAAAATAAACTTCTATAACTTCCATCCGCTGTTTGGAAAAAGTATATGTATAATATTCTAACGGTCTTATTCATAAAAATAGCTGTTTGGTATAAATTCACGCGCGCGACCGGTCGGAGCAACGACCTTTATGCATCCTATGGTCGACGCGAGCGCCGATAGCTTAGTAACGTTTCGGATACTATAAAGACAAGACGCGTACGCTTGTATAGGATTTTATGGTAGAACGCACACGCGTAATTATGCGTTTTGGGTGTGGTTTATTGTTTATTGATTTTTGATATTGATATAAGTATTTAGTGACGCGTTTTAACCAGTGAAACGTGTGACAAGACGCGACCGTCTGCGGTTTTAGTACGCGTTGGGATTACTGTTTCCCCATATAGGGACGATTCAATAACGTGTGACCTTACGAAGGTTGTGTGCACACCGGGTGTTATTTGTGTTATTTAACCGCGTTAGTGAAGTGTATACTCCGGGAGAAATAGACAGTACGTGTCCGTGGAAGATTGCTGAGACGAACCAACGGGTTCGGGAATCGGCCAAGTACATACAAGCGCACACACACACGTACACATATACACGCAGTTATTCATGAGGCCGGACCGCATACAGCTGACGGCCGCATAAGGTAGGTTGAGACGCCGAGACGGCGGGCCCAGGTCTCGGAGGTTGTTTCATCCGCCCGCACGTTTGTGCGGAACAATAACTTATAGAAGGTTTTAGACACTCTTTAGTTAAAACGCTCTATAATCTTATAAAACGTTCCATAAAAATTGTTTATTCATAAACTTTCTATAACTGATCTATAGTTACAATATGTTTATAAATCCAAATGTTGCCATTGTAATTACATCTGGCGACCGATTGCCCCATCATATCATATTCTCCACAGATAATATGTGTCTTCACACCCGACTAAGTATAAACATCTATGGTTATACTTATTCGGTAATGTATACATTATTTGGATCTTTTACCTTATAGTACTGATACAGTAGGGTTTTGGGCTCTATAAAATTATAGTAGACTTGTAGAACGGTTTAGTGCTAAAATGCGTTTATGAATAACACTTCTTGTAAAACGTACTATAGCAAGCCTATAAGCGTGTCATTACTTTTTATGAATAAGACCATAAGTGTGTAAGAGTCATAGTGTGGCCCCGCCTAAGAATTACAGAATAGTTCTCAACAATAGATATACCGGCTTTTTACAAGAACAACGTGATATTTGTCAAACCACAACTTTACAGGAGAGCAATTAAAAACATTGAAACGTTGATAAATTTAAAAGTATTCAATTATATTGTTGCGGTATATAATGTGCTTTTTTAAAAAAACCAAAAAAGATATTTAAAAAACCGTTGTTCTTGTAAAGAGGCGATATATATCAGCGTGTAATAGCTGCACAAAGAACATATCACCGGATAGTGGCTACGATGGGCTTTCATCGTTTATGGAAATATGTACTAAAATATTAATTCCAGATTTCTTATAGTCGAGCGTTAATGTTGTTTTTTTATGTTTTCATTATTCTCTAGTGTTTAGGTTTATAATTAATAAATACTAAGTATGATGCGGTCTTCTATTTGGTACTACATATTTAATTTAAAACTATGTGGGGTATATTTTGGATGATTCGTGTAATGCTGTTGAAGATCCGAATAAATAAATAAGTTGGAATAATTAAAAGCCTCTTTCGCCTCTTTAAATTGTGTGATATTGGAACATAGTAATGAAAAATTGACCGCCCCTTCCGACTGCTAATCTCTCTCAAATATTATAGATATCTTTCAAAGGGCTAAGTTGACCTTTGTACACTGTTTTTTTTTATTGATAATGTTTTTATCAATAATATAATGATTTATAATAATATACAGAATCTGGGACCCTTCTAGTAAGTTACTAGTATTTCTACTAGTACTTGTGACAGGAAAGTGTGTGTGTGTGTGTGTGTGTGTTTGTTTGTGTGTGTGTGTTTGTGTTTGTGTGTGTGTGTGTGGCTGAGTTTTTATATCAATGCTTCTGTATCATCATAATTTAAGCCGAGTAGCCATTTTAACACAAGTTCTTTACATTTATAAAAGTTTACAGGATATATATTTAATATTTCATTATATATTATAATAATAATTAATATTTTAATATAGCGATTATATATATTGTTAGATATTACTAAGAATTGCCGGGATGCAAATTAAATAAAGAAATATGTATATTAGGAATATGCTGTTTTCATTATCCTTATTGATAGAAGATCATCGATTCAGAAATAATGGTCCTGTTTTATACTCACACTGTGCTCGGGTGCAACGAGACGCGCCATGAGGGAGCGAGGGAAGGATTGCTGCTCCTCATCAGGCGATGGCAGCAGAGATGGACTGAGCAGCGCTACCGGCACGTGAGCAAAGTGCTCCGTCGGAATGCGCATCTGTCAAAATATACGCACAGCTGAGAATTTTCACGATATTCAAATTCAATTTCAAAATATTATTTATTCAAGTAAACTTGCAAACATGTGCTTTTGAATCGTCAACATCTTCTGCTGGTTTTGGAAAGCTGTTCTTACCGAGAGCGGTTCCTACCGAGAAGAGCCAGCAAGAAACTCGACGGTTGCTCATCTATACTTATTATAAAACAAAGTCTCACAAAACTGTCAGTCTGTATGTAATCGATTTTCTCAAAATCTACCGAACGAGTTTTTGTACGGTTTTCACCAAAAGATAGCGCAATACTTCCAGATGGTTTAAGTATATAGTTTACATATCGGTATTATGTAAATTGTGTTAAAGAGATCGCGCAGTTGTTAAAAAACTTGCTTGCTGGGAGCTTTAGTCGCGTGCGCTGCGTAATCCAGCAGAGATACGCTAAAGTAATGTACTAGAGAATTGTAGATCTATAAAAATACTACAAAAAAGTCCGTGATAGCATGTCTCTATCTCTTATGGTTAATTCAGTATAACTACTTTTGTTTAAAATTCGAATTCTAGAAAAAACTTGTGATACTGATTTCGACGCGGGCGAAGCCGCTTTGCAATACTAGTTTCAAATATAATTCTTATAACAAGGTACATATAGTCAATACTATTCGCACAGGGGAGAAGAGTAGCTATATCCTCAAATTCTTATCATCTATATAATCCTCAACAGTAGGCTTTCTGTATCAGCCTCTATTTAACAGTGTTTTGAAACTGGTGCAATGGTAAAAACAAATTTGTTCGCGGAATATTATTAAATAATCTTATACCCAAACCCACAAACGACTTACGTACTTTTGCAAATAGCCACAAGCTTATGTCGGTTGCTACTTTGTCTATTATATACATCGCCAATCCTTTTATAATTATTATATTTTTATGTAGAAAAATTAAATTGCTAAGAAATGTACCGTGAAGCCAATGTAATAATACCTATTTCCTTAAACTAATATTGATTTATATATGTAAAATAAAAAACGTTTAATTGGGGCAAATCCCATTCGTTTCTTGTTCTTCAAAAGGTGATGGAAGAAACGTTTGCGTATAACCTGATAAATCTATGACGTCATTAGAAGCTTCTGAATATTAATTGCTTACCTTCGAACAACATTTTTGACAGACAGTCTTCTTGCACAGTTTGCACTTCTGACCCCAAGGGCCAAAAATGCCGAACCGTGTCTTCAAACATAGGAAGCATACCTGAAGACAAATTTATATATATTACATTTATATATTACCGTGTGGTATCCGGATGAGTAGAATAGACCACCCGTCATTTCTTACCGAGGTGTCGTAAAGGGCGACTAAGGTAAGTTGACCCGCCGAGTGGTATCCGGCTGAGTAGAATAGACCACCCTCTTTCTTACCGAGGGGCCGTAAAATACGATTAAGGTAAGTTGACGTCAGGCAGATGGCCGGTCGTAAAATACGAAGCCGAATCATGCGACATGTTTATAACATGTCGTGCCGACCCCACTTAGGGTGGGATAAGAGCAGGAGAATGACGATGAATGATGATTGCAAGATAATTAATACTAAAATAAATACTAAATACAAAATAAATAAAATAAATGCTAAAAAAATTATTTAAAGAAGTTTAAGCTTTAAAACGATAGTTTTAAAATTCGATCAAATCACCATCCGAATTTCAGTTTCGCAGGAGACATCCTTAATGACCCGGCGAAAATATATAATATCGCATAATAGCCGATTATGAAAAGGAGCTTTAAGTAAGTAAGTAGGGGCCTGTTACTACCCCACTATTGGGCAAAGGACTCCTCTCTCCATTTCTGTAGAGAAGGGTTGGAGCTAAGACCTACCGTGCTGCTCCAATGCGGATTGGTAGGATACACATATCCCTAGAATTCTCTAGAGTTATGCAGGTTTCCTCACGATGTTTTCCTTCACCGAAAATCGCATAAATTTTTATAACATAACTTATAACGCGCATTACTTATGTGTCTAATTGATAAATTGCAATTATCAATTAGACACCTGTTTAAATCGAAAAACTCATTGGTGCGTGCCCGGGGTTTGAACAGATGATTGTCTTCAGAGAGTCACACGGTATCACCGCTGGGCTATCACAGCTTTTAGCGGCTATCACACAATAGAGGTGTTATACTTAAGAGTAGAGAAGCTATAGACAACCCTTTTTAGTGAAAATGACAGAATAAATAATGAGAAGGAAGAAGACACTCGGATACTTCATCTTTTTCTAATCACACATAAAAAAGGGAGACAGATAGATGCACCCTCATTTGCTTTCTCTTTATTGAAATATAGCTGGCTTCCTTACTCTAATTGACTGGCCCGTTGACGCAGTGGGCCTTGGCCCTGCCTTCAGCTCCGCGGGTCGCGGGTTTGATTCCCGTCGAAGGCCAACATTTTCTATAAACAATTTGCTGGTTCTTCGAGCCTGGGTGTATATTTGTATTTAAGTATGTATTTAAAATTATTTATGTAGTATACCAGTTGTCCGTCACCCATAACACAAGTATTAAGTTACTTACTTTGGGGACGGACGATCGTGTGTGTAAGTGTCCCATATGTTTATTTACTTATATTTTATTATAATAATTATTACCATATCGCCGAGTCTAATACCTAAACAAATTCGCTCTGTAGATATTGAACATAATCCAATGGCTTCGTAAGCAAAATTTTAGTTCTTTCTTTAAATTTTTTTTTAATATTAGTTTTTTTTTTTTTAAATATTAGTTTCAACTCACCCTTCTCTTCTCAACATCTTCTTTGACCCTGCCCTCAACGGGCAGTACTTCTAGTTCAGCCTTCGTCAACACGGATCTGATGTGTACGATTTCTTCTAGCGTCAGTGAGAGACGGTCGTCGGACATTATAGCGTCCTGCCATTGTTTCTGTTAAGACAAGAACAATTGCATTATATAAACATCTTTATCCCTTACACAGTCCGAAAACTCCAGTTTCTGTTTAAACTTTGAAATTAAAAGAAAACAAAAACATTCTTGAAACATAAAAGTATCGTTGTGTTAATATTTCAAGTTGATCCATAAATTATTTTGTTGTTTTTGCAGCAACAAACATAATTCAAATTTCAAATTCAAAATACTCTTAATTCAAGTAAACCTGTAAACAAGTGCTTTTGAATCGTCAACATCTACTGCTGGTTCGGAAAGCTGTTTCTACCGAGAAGAACCAGCAAGAAACTCGGCGGTTGCTCTTTTCAAAATATAAATCTTAGAACTAATTACATTTATTTTTTACTGTCTTGTACAGGGTAGAGGTGCAATAACAATTTGATAACGAACTCTACTTTCGCTTTATGATTTTAAGAGGATCTATCTGCTCATTTTTGATTTGATCACGTAGAGACATTCCGAGCGCCTATCACTATACTGCCCTTATGTGTTCCCGTGAGCACAATAGTTCTATTTCTTAATTCAATACTTTAAATATTAAGTTAGTAATAAATTTAGCGCCTTATACAAAAAGCAATATGTTATTACCGCAGCATCTGTTTGCATTAGTACAGAAGCAAATAAATGACTAACTACAATTTCTATAGTATATGTTTAAAATATACTTCAATCACGCTAAGTGCATAAGAAATAAGGTGCTTTGAGTTTCAAATATATTTTATACGTGCATTTCTACTGAATACTTCTACGTGGTTAAAATTCATAACACCCTGTAGAATCATTAAAACTTACGTGTATTAATTGATTCGATAAATACACACACATGCATATTATTTTTGCCGCCATTATTAATCCAGAACTGGGAAATTAGAAATATTATTACGTAAGTATACTGTAGTTATAGGGACAGATATTATAAATATAGATTAAAATATTAATCCCGAAATCTCGAAACACATTCTAGGTATAAGAAATGTTAGTAGGTATTAAACAATTTTTAGACCAAGTGTAAAAAAAGACAAAAATACTATTTATGAGTAATATAATAAATTATAATCATAAATTTTAATGCTTATATAAGTCTCAATATTTATTTGATTTCAATAACATTTTTTTATAACAATAGTTGATAATGTTATAGATATATAATGTATAGATAATGTTAGAATTTTTTTGAAAAGTACAAGGTAAAAAGTGAAAGGGATTTTAGATTTAAGCATTTACTAGCATGATTCGTAGGAAATAAAAATTTGTTTTATATCTGTACGAATCTATTGAGAGAAATATAGTCCTATTTTTTCTGTTAAGTATTAATATTAATACTGTTAGCCTTAAAGAATTTCATAACTTTACTGGGTAGTAAAGACGAACAGTAAAGTTACACCGACAACTAGAGCTAGACATAAGTCTATTCAACTTAGGATTGTTATCATCATCCATAATCATCATCATCATGATAAATTGACAACTTTCCAATAAACTTCAAAACTTTAATCAAAGCCCTAATTTGTTCACCGAGATGAGCTGGTCATCTGGACAGTTAATCACCGAAACAAGAATTCCTTTTTCTACAGATGGCGATTCTACTACGTCGTCTACCGCAACGTTTAGGAGCACTGTTTTTCGAAATATAGTTGACTTCAATACTCTATTCATAAATCAAAATCAAAATCAACAAGCACTTTTGAATCGTCAAGGATCAATAGATTTAATAATCTATACAGGTTCGAAATGTTGCTCTTACCGAAAAGAACCAGCAAGTAAATCGGCGGTCAATCTTTTGACCATTAAAATTTACATTATTTATTTGCAGTCTTGTTTGGAGCTGAAAGGATTTTCAAATCCAAACATTTTTATCATTCAAATTCATATTGTTTATTGTACGTAAAGCTCGCATATGTTCATTGTACGTAAAGTTCGCATATTAAGTGCCTAAAAAAATGCATTAGCTAAGAATAAGCCAGTCTAGCAAGCAACTCACATGCGGATGGGTGGGGCTGCCACTAACCGACTTGATGAGCTCATCTTGCAACGAAGATCGCGACCAGGAGAGTTCGCCCAATTGCGCGTCCGCATCGCTGCTGGCGAGCGACGCCGCGCCTCCGCAAGATGCTCGCGAGCCTGGCCTGGGGAATGAGAGAAGAATCTGGTTCTAAATATCGAATTTCCAATTCTTTTTTTTTTTTTTCGAACTGACTGTATGCTGTTAGCCCTAATGGCTTTTACAGCGTCACCGGGCGGGACAGGCGAGCGCAGAAGCATCGTCGAAGTTGCGAAATGCAATGGAGTAGAGCGCAGAAGCTCTACTTAAGTCGGGGAACGTCGTCCTAAGGGTGCCTCCTGTGAGGCCGGACCACGGCTTTTATTACCAAGAAAGTCCATAATACTATCACTACTAAAGCTAATGTCTTGCTATCTATCTTTCTGTCTGCATTTCTTGTTTCTTACGTTTCATAGCTAGTCCGCAAGAGTAATAAGTATAAAACTTCGTACTATTAAAACTTATTCCGCCACGTGGTATCCGGCTGAGTAGAATAGACCACGCTCATTTCTTACCGAGGTGTCGTAAGAGGCGACTAAGGTAAGTCAGGCAGGCGGCCGGTCGTAAAATACGTAGCCAAATCATGTAACAACATGTTTTAACATGTTGTGCCGAGCCCAATTAGAGTGGGATAAGGGCAGGAAGACGTACTATTGAAACTTATATACCGGAGTTTAAGATATAGGACCAATAAATTACCATTTAGGCAGGAAGAACAAGAGGATTTTGTCACTAACCAAGCGAACAAGTTTCATATCAAGATCCATAGGTACATCACACTTCGAAGATTTATCTTCAGACACTGAGGAATCTCTAGAACTGAATTAAAAACATCTTTCTGTTCAAAAACTATTATCTTCAACCCGATTAGTTTCGAGCCCCCCAGGTGCCCTTATTCATGTTCATACGGCGTTATAGCGGCAGGAACTTACAGAAATTTACTCTCTCTCTTTCTCACTCAATCACTCGCTCTTTCTCTCTTTCAGTCACTCTCTATCTGTCTCTCTCATCCACACTCTCATTTACTAACCTGGAGTGTGGCAGCGATTGTGCGCCGTCGGTGGGAGGGCAGGTCGGGTGCGCGACGGTGTGACGTCGCATTGAGGCGCGCCGCGACGGGCATTGGGTCGCCAGGTCGTATGCTAAAACAATCCCACATTAATACAGGAACATATATAAACATGCATACTACAATACAAAACGTCCGGCCGAAAGATATAAGAAACAGATAAAAAAGCTAGCTGTTTATACTGAATAGAAAAAAAGCAAAGAGTATAGACATTATGTGACCGCTTATACGATTTCGAATGAAATTGCTTTAAATGTAAATAAAGTCTACTAAGCATTGAAACATTGATTAAAAAACTACTGAATAATCTAACAACTACTGTATATATTATACTGTATATCTTTATAATTATTTTAAAATGAATACAAATGGTGAACTCTGATTTCAGAACGGTTGTGAAATCAAATCAAATCCATTTAATCTTATTTTTAAGTAAGATTTTTACAACCACTTTTGAATCGTCAAGGAACAATTAGATTTAAAGAAGCTGAACTGGTTCGGAATGTTGCTCTTACCGAGAAGAACCTGCAAGAAATCGGCGGTCAATCTTTTAAACATTTAAATTTACATTATTTATTTGCAGTCTTGTTTGGAGCTGAAAGGATTTTGAAATCCAAACATTTTTATCATTCAAATAATCTTCAATTGTCTAATAAGCTTTACGTATAAGCATAGTTCGTACACTTAATTTAAACTTTTCTATAAGTCTAATATGGATTGCGGAATATTAAGAAAATGATTAAACATTAACACACTTCCAAAAGTATTGACAATTGACCATTGCTCTAGTTATAATTACGCATATGAGGGCTAATAAAGGTAGGTATGGTACGCGGCAATAAATAATGCACATCGAGGCTTAGAGAGAGAAATCGGCTAGATTCTGCTTCATAGAGCATTATCTCTGTCGCACAGACTGAAGAACCCGCGTGAAACATCACATACTGAGTGACAGTGACAGCGCTCTACGAAACTGGTCGGCTGTTTCGTTCTAAACATCGATGTGCATTATTTAATGCCGGGTACTATACATGAAATTAAAAGACGGTCTCAACAAACCCGTTTAGCAGGTCGTAAGCACCGTTACCTAGTGACCAAACACTTTTATAGTAGGTTAGTACCTCAGACGCCTAAACTCCAAAGTGGCACACTCGTGGCACAGTTTAACGGCCTTGTAAAGCTAAATATACAATATATAAATAAAGAGAGTATGTATGTTCTTTATAGACTCTGAAACGATCTGACTGATTGTAATAAAATATTCAGGCAATATTTGGATTGACCCAGCGGATAATCCTGTCGAGTTTAGCTGTGATCAGAGTATTTATTTTAAACTTTCAATGACAAATTCATTTCGAGGGGAAATAGAAATCAGACTGAATCACAGCAACTTTATATATATGCTAATTTGTGTTTACCAATTTTTTTTTCTACAATACAATAGTGAAAATGTTGACGTAGAACATGTAAACTACAAAAGTATTTTCTAAAGTAACAATAATGTTCTTTTACTACAACAATGTGATCTAAACAATATTCATCTCCATGTCTGTCGGTATGTTACGTTTTTACGTCTAATCAATATTGCTAGCAAAGTTTTATTATATGCAAAAGTAATGCTGAATCTCTGAATATCTTCGTAATCGACTTATTCAAAATAACACCAGTTCCTTTATATTTTCTTATCCTATTATCTTTCTGATAACCTATCTCTTATCACTAACTCTATTTATTTCTACCGTAGACCTGACTATTTCTTTCACCTTCAATATCTATCTCCATTTAAAGAATCACATCATTATACTAACTTGCTGATACATGTTTAAAGTAATAATAAATCTTCAATCAAAGTGAAAATTTAAAACTCTTCGATAAAATATTAATAATAATCCTGTTCCACTAAAGACATTTCTACGTCTCTTGAGGTATTTTTATAAAACAATAAGTACAACTATTATACTTAAATAAATCTAGAAATCACTGTATTATGTAAGATATTATTTTATACACAATTACGAAACAGAAAAAAGGGAGAATCAATCGAGACAGGTTCTGAAATTCAGTAATCGGATGCATTTGCACAATTTTTTACATGCACTTTCTCTTCAATTACTTCTTGTGATTCAATGCATTTGAATAGAACATTTAAAATATCTACCATGAAATGGTACCAAAATTATTGAACGTAATTGTAGTTCTTTAGTTAGTGTGTACAATTGCCAATCTCACTTGCCAGAAGTAAACACTTTTAATGATGGGTTCATTATCTCTAATCGATTTCAGTTCATCAGCGTGATGAACATTGTCAGTATTAAAAGAAAAGATAATAATTGCTATAATTTAAATGTTTTGCAACCTGTTATTTGTAATGTTTCCTATCATATCTATTATATAATATACTGCCGTGTGGTATCCAGCTGAGTAGAATAGACCACCCTCACTTCTTACCGAGGTGTCGTAAAATACGAATTTAAATACCTAACCTAAATCGTTAATCAGATAAGCTGTTATAAGGTACGTTCTACCGTGAAATGAATCGGCGTTAAAAGCTTAAGCGGCTTAAGTATCAGCTGGAAATAAAACTAATAGCACTTAATTTAAAAAGCTCGACAACATATAGTACCCTTGGTATATGACTGCAAGTCTCTCAACTAGACTTCGATCAACGACACGAAGATTATTATTGGGTAAAATTAAAAAACCAATGAAAGTTTAGGTTCATAATTTATAGAATTAGGCGTTACTTTGCGGAGATCCATAATACAAAAGTAATAGTAACATTATTTTGCTATATAATCCACGATAACGTTTCATCGTTTTCATACCTGAAACATGCAGCATGCGTTAAAACACGTGCACAAACCTCCACCACCGCCACAACAATACACGAGCATTACACACGTTCACTATCACAAACTCTACAATCGTTTCGCCCCGCAACCGAAGCATCATCAGGAGATAGACTCCACAACAAAATCGCAAAGCGATTGTCGTTTCAGGTATGAAAACATTTAGCATTATTTTTTCCTATTTATTTTATCGCGGATTATAGCTGTGTCTACACATTCACTACCAATTAAAGATGATGAAGATTTTATAAGAAGGCAAACATATTTAATTTTTCAAATTTGAAATATTCTTTATTCAAGTAAACTTTTAAATAAGTGCTTTTGAATCGTCAACCCTACTCCTGGTTCGGGAAGCTGTTCCTACCGAGAAGAGCCAGCAAGAAACTCGGCGGTTGCTCTTTTAAAATAATAATTCATATAAGTCATTACTGTCCTGTTCAGTTTGTACATAATTCTTAAATGTAGATAAAAATACATTTAAACGTACTATGAAGTTCTATCGTTTTATTTATTTTTATAGACCTTTACCATTTTCAATAGTACAGTATTCAATGCGACAACATAATATTGCACTTGTTCGTAATATTTACAATTTAATTCTGCCGTATCATAGATAGATATCATGTTATCATGCGCCAAAAAGACTGGCAAAATTCTGATTGCTACCGATCTGCTGTGAAAAGACTTTCTAACGTCACAGAACCATAGCCAGGCCTATAAGTGAGTGCCACAAAAAATAACGACAGGGACGATGAAATCGTATACTTATTTTTGTCTAATCACATATAAAAAAGAGAGAGAGATACAGTCTCATTTGCACTCATTTCTCTTTATTGCACATTTTAGGGTGACTTACATACTCTACTGTGATAACTCTAGACTAACACCTCGATTAACTGTCTCATCAGCAGGCCTACCATGAACTCATTGCGACTCAATTGAAGACGTAAACTAAATTGTTTTGCTTTGTCATACCGTGACGTCTTAAAGACGCACACTTTAAGTCGTTGCCAAATGTGCGTTCGGCATTCGTTCTAAAAACATTTAAGTAACAGAAACAGAGTTATCTATAGTTCATATAACGTTGTCCTTTTGCTAACACACTTCATGGTACGAAAGGAAAGCGGTTGGGTTTAGGTACTGACTTTGAATTGAATCGTTTTCTAAAAGTTCATGTTAGGTTCTACAGGTGTTAAAAGAGGTGGCTTTTTCGCACAAAGAATCAGCCTAGCGATTCAAACGTAGAATCGTTGCCACATTCTTAAAGCCATTCCACAGGGATATGATTTGTATGGTAAGTAATTTAAGCTATTTTTGAAATTAAACTACCGTGTGTAGTATTCATAGTTTATGTACAGAAATTGGCTATACTCGCGTCTTATTCTATAGGGCTAGCCTGTTTGCAGTCATCTACCATTAGGCCGATATAATGCTGATCATACATTCGAGGGTCTCGTCGCAAAACTGATGGTACTCGTCATGGGAGATGCGGGTCCGCGGCGGCGCCCTTGGGGTCTCCGCGGCCACTATTCCACGTTCATGGCGTGCGTTAAGGAGAAAGTGTAGGTTTAGCCTACTTCCACACATTTGCTTTATAACCTCTGTTCAATTATGTTACTAACATTTTAATGTTAAAAAATCTTTTCGTAAAACAAAACTAGATGGCGCTGTACAGTTTAGGCTATTGTAAATTATATTAAAGAAATAATAAATAAAGTGTCGAGTGTGGTTCCACATATTAGTGCAGTGGTATCCTAGATCAAGATACAAGGGTGGTTTTATTTATACCCCTATAGAATCCAACAACCTCTAATCATATCTGACCATCATTATCACTATCAGGTTCAAGATTTGACCACTATTATAACCGGTAAATGCCTTTATTTAATTTAAGATAAAAACACTTTGCTTATGAGCTGCAATAGTGGCACAACTCAAAAAAATATGTTTTGAGACAAACGAGTTTATAGTTTTCATTGCTAACAAAAATGTATGTATGAAAATGGTTTAGTCTTCTCAAACGAACCCCACAATATTGAATTATGAGTTCTGCTGGTATTGCTTCTGAAAAGAAGTTCAAAACACGAGTTTTTTTGAGTTGTGCCACTATTATAGCCTATGAGCGACTTCTTCACTATAAAATAGCTAAAGATTTGACCACTTTCAGATATAAATGCCTCTATTCAGGTTAAAACACTTCTAAAAACAGAAGCTAAATCATTTACTGATAATTTCAGCACATGACATAAGTATTTATTTGTATAAAAATCAAAACATTACCTGTTAGAACATATAATGAAATTAATTTAAATATAATAAATTAAACACTACTTACTGTTAAATATAACACTACACAGTTCGTTTCTGTGATCAACTTTCAATAGAAATCGATCAAGGTATACAGAAGGTATATATTTGCGTTTTGGTATTCCTGCGTTCAAGCGAGCCCTGCGTTTGTATTAAGCCATACGTAATAACCAATATATCATTTCCAAATCTCAAGCTTCGTGTACGCTTAGCGGCTTAGTGTCACACACAACTGACTTAGGCTACCTTCAGCTAATAAGAATCAGTGGAAATTCTTTCCAATAAATGCACTGACCACTTTAAATCTATCGAATTTATTGGCATTACTAACAGCGGCAATTTAGTATTAAGGAATATATGTATAAAAATGAATCTCCATTTCACTAGGTCATCGAATCACGATGAAACGTCTTTGCTATTTTTTGTGTTAATTATTGTCAGGACAAGGTTCTATAATTCGATGCAGATAGTATCGCGGGTGCAGCTAGATGTTCAATAACTTTATCGATATATTTCGCTGTCCACATTCTAGCATATAGTGTGGTGTTCCAACAAAATAGGAATCTAAATATCGAAAGGGAAATATAAATTGGAATTAAATGAGTTAGGTCATAGTGCAAGCGTTGGTCAGACGTTTTTCCCGGTATTAGCTGTATTTACGTCATTGGGGGAAAGTGTCATGACGATCGGCTTACCGGTGCGCTTCCATGGTTTTGGTGGGGCTTGCTGCGGAACAGTATGCCTCGGGAACGGCTGGGGGACGCATGTTTCGGGACTAACGCAGGTCTCGGTGTCGTCTTCATCGTCCTCGTCCTGAAACAATTAACTTTTAGTAACTCTTTGGTAAAAACTGAGAAATTAGTCGCTGCCTAAAGATTAGAGACATAAGAAAACTCAGCATCAGAAGGCGACAGTATACTCTTGGATTGTACGTGATCGAACCAGATATGAGGTCTTCGCTTAATTGGTTTTTTATTTTCATATATATAAAAGAGTATTCCGAATTAGATTTTGAATGTCAGATTAACAAAATGTGTTTTTAGAAAAATTTTAACCATCGAAATGCCGAACTGAGCTTTGTAAACACGTAAAATATTGTTATACTTTAATCATCACTTAATATTATAATATCCACATTGGATTTTTTTTAACAAAATTTTGTCACCAACTTATTTTTTTTTAATTCTATATAATCTGTGGAAGTAAAAACTACAAAGAGTAACTTTTGTTTTTTTTGGAAAGAAGGGTCGGAGAGCTTACACATATCCTCAGAATTCTCTAGGCAGGTTTTCTAACGATGTTTTCCTCAATTAGTCACATACGAGTAAGGCTTAATCGAAAAACCCAATGGTGCTTGCTTGGGGTTTGAACCTGTGGCAACCTGAAAATAATCACAAAGTCGTACCGTTTGGCTATCACAGCTTAAACTACATATTTTTCAATTATTATAAAAGATGAAGCAAGTAATTTTTTTTTTTTTGAATTTCCAAGAATCTTTTTTAGGAAATTTTTCCAACATATCAATTAAATAGAGTATGCTGTATAAAGAATGCTAAAGACAAAAGCAAAGGAATTGGGACGATGTTCCACTCAAGGAAAATATGTCGTCAAATTGAGATGAATTTTCGCAATATCTGGGATGATACGAGGGGATATGGAAAATGTAGGTTTCGGAGCATTCAAATGCGAAAAGCATTTCAATGATTCGAAACGTACTTTTTGCATTTGAATGATGTGATAAAACCAAAAGCATTTAAAGGTTCAATTTCAAATGCTTTGTAAAATTTTAGGGTTTACTTTATGTCAATTGGTAAATATATGTCTAAGTGATATTGATCACTAAGTAAGACCCTGATATTTAAAAAATGGTAAGATTTAAAAAAATCAGTAATGAAACTATCGCGGATTATGGCAAATAATATTTCATTACAATTTGAATTTGTTCGATATATATTGATATGTTACTCTCGATTCGTTTATGTCGTTACTAATAGCTAAGCCGCTTTCTAATACAACTTTTATTATTCGACCGGTTCCCATGTCGCACTTAAGCTAATTGAATTACGTAACATTAAATACTATTACATCGATAACGCTGTAATGAGAGCTGTGATAGCCCAGCGGTAAGACCGCGTGACTCTCTAGAGACGATCATAGGTTCAAACCCCGGGCAGGCACCAATGAGTTTTTCTATTAAAACTTATGTATCTAATTGTTAATTGCAATTTATTACACGCTTTTCGGTGAAGGAAAACATTGCGAGGAAAAGTACATATCTCTTGAGAATTCTAGGGATATGTGTAGCCTACCAATCCGCATTGGAGCAGCGTGGTAGGTCTTAGCTTTAACCATTCTCTCGAAGGAAACGAAGAAAGGAGGCCTATGCCGAGCTAGTGGGATGGTAACAGGCCGTTACTTCATCGATAACATTCGCTACAGCAAATAAGCAGTATGGAGGGCCAGTGCTATTCTATATCTCCGGTCTCTCTCACCGTCTCCCAGACACACAAACACACATAGCAGAAGCGAAGACGACGCATAGACTTATTATACATAGAATGGGGGAGTGATAGGCAAGTCTGTGAGTGCGAACGAGAGTAATACATTAAACAACGTATAGTACCCGGCAATAAATAATTCACATCGAGGCTTAGGGAAATCGGCTAGATTCTGCTTCATAGAGCATAGTCTCTGTCGCACAGACTGAGGAACCCGTGTGAAACGTCACATACTAACTGTGACAGTGACTGCTCTACGAAACCGAACTGGCCGGCTGTTTCGATCTAAACGTCGATGTGCATCATTTATTGCCGCGTACTATATGTCAGGTGCGCTTGTTTGTAAATCTTAAACTAAATCAAATTATTATTATATTTGTTATCTTATACAAAGTGATTCTCAATGCGACCCGGCGGCAGGCGCATATTACAGTGCGTGAATCAAACTGATAAATAACCTTGTACCACGACATTTCTATTAGACAAAGAGTGTTTGTTAACAGGTGCATAATTCTGGTGTGCCGACCTTAATAGCTTTGTTTTAGGACACTGTAATATAATACATATCGCATGATTAGTGTTAAATTGAATTGAATACAAAATCAGGCTTAATTGGGTTAGATATATAGTAATCCATGGGGTGACAATGTCGGTCGGACTCCTCGTGGCGCACCCTGGGCAGGTCCTTGGAATTTGCGGATTACATTCCTTGGGCTTGGCGAACGGACTGGCGAAGCCCGTAAACCCGGCAACGGGAGCGGGGCCTTCGAGGAAGACAACCTCTTTAAAAAATTACGGGGCGGGTTGGGTTAGTTGGTTGGCGGATGGAGGCGGCGGAGCGGTTCCAGGACCTCGTGTTCTGGACCAATCTGCTGCTGGCGAGTCCAGGTGTTAGCGACTTGCCTAAGCCAATCGTCTACCGCCCTGACAGGGGACTTTTCGGGCGCTTCGAACGGGGTTAATCGGACGCCTGACTTATAGGTCCCCGATGCACCGGTTAGCGGACGGGGGCTTCTCTTTTGAGGGGTCCCTACCCAGAGGAGGTGATTCTGGGATCAGAGTTTCTGCTGGTGGGGGTGAGGTGAAATAAGGTACCCTGCCCCCGCCATCGGTAGCGTGGTGGAGCATACAGGTCGTTTTAGTCGGTGCGAGTCCGATATAAGCACCGCCTGTCCCCGTCGGGCGGTGGTACCCATAAAGGGTTTTTTCTTGTTAAAAAAAAAACAAAAAAAATTGTTATCCATATTACAATGTCATCTATGACAGTGGTAGATTACACATGTATCCAGAATTTTTTAGAATTATGGAGGCTCGAGTGTGTGTTAAATTGCTAATATTAGACACAATTTTAAAGAGAAAACTCATTGGTGCTTGCCCGGGTTTGAACCCGTGGCCCACTTGGAAGTTTCGCACAGTCTCACCGCTGGACTATTTATTACACCTTCAGTTACATGATGTCACTATGACATTACTATGTTGAACTCTGCGGTCATTTTATTTGTAATATAAAAACATTACTAAGGAATTTACTTTACGAGAAGAGTATCCTATAATTTATCTTTAATTATGTAATAAACAAAATTAATTACAAAGAGACATTATTGTTTGGACTTTCCTCATTTCTCATATTGTACCTTAATGACCTTTTGTAGACTGAGACAATATGTACTTATGCAAAATAGTAATAAAGAACAAAGTTCTTTTAACACGACGAAAGTAGGTCACTGAAGCCTTGCAAGATTTATTTATTCAAGTGTAAGTTTCTAAAGGATATATAATTGCCGTTATTTTACAGAAGAGTCGTTGTGTGGTTCAAGGAATAGGTATGTATGTTGAGGAGGTAATTATTAGCCGTGTGGTATCCGGCAGAACAGAATAGTCCACCCTCCTTTCTTACCGAGGTGTCGTAAGAGGCGACTAAGGTATGTGCCGTGTGGTATTCGGCAGAATAGAATAGACCACCCTCCTTTCTTACCGAGGTGTCGTAAGAGGCGACTAAGGTATGTGCCGTGTGGTATTCGGTAGAATAGAATAGACCACCCTCCTTTCTTACCGAGGTGTCGTAAGAGGCGACTAAGGTATGTGCCGTGTGGTATTCGGCAGAATAGAATAGACCACCCTCCTTTCTTACCGAGGTGTCGCAAGAGGCGACTAAGGTATGTGCCGTGTGGTATCCGGCAGAATAGAATAGACCATCTTCCTTTCTTACCGAGGTGTCGCAAGAGGCGACTAACGTATGTGCCGTGTGGTATCCGGCAGAATAGAATAGACCACCCTCCTTTCTTACCAAGGTGTCGTAAGAGGCGATTAGGGTATGTGCCGTGTGGTATCCGGCAGAATAGAAAAGACCACCTTCCTTTCTTACCGAGGTGTCGTAAGAGGCGACTAAGGTAAATGCCGTGTGGTATCCGGCAGAATAGAATAGATCACCCTCGTTTCTTACCGAGGTGTCGTAAAGGGCGACTAAGGTAAGTAGACGTCAGGCAGGCGGCCGGTCGTAAAATACGTAGCCAAATCATATGACAACATGTTTGTTGCATGTTGTCCCGGCCCCACTTGGAGTGGGAGAAGGGAAGGAGAATGATGATATTGAGAAGGTAATTATATGTGCAGCTGAATCAAAGGTAGCGCGTAAGAGCTTCGGTTGTACGGAAACGTATAGTCTCAGTCTGTCTCCGCAACCTAACCTGACTTGCTAACAAACCGATAAGTCAACGAGGTTCGATTCTCAGCTGTGATGTCCGTATGGTGAGACCGCGAGTTTTCTTGGACTATCGTGTTAAAATAGTGACAACTGTAAACTTAAGGAATAAAACGAGAAAAAGTAAATAATACTAGGCTAATATCATAAGCATATTATATTCGTTAGTACCTATGATATAACTGTAATTATTTTAAAAACATTAATAGTCCTTAAAATTAAGTTATATATATATTACGCACACACGCGCGCGCGAACGCGTGTACACACAAAATTATATTCATGGTGGTGGATTTCTTTTATTTTATTCAAAAAGGTATATAAGTCATTTTCTATTCTTGTTTTTTTTTAAATTCGTGATTTATCCCTTTTTTATATAATATATTTATTCATATTAGTCGTTACCTGGCAATAACCAAAATATAACATGTTGACTCTTGTTAGCCCTATAACAGGCCTAGGTCTATTTGGGCTGCATATATATACACCAACATTAAATGAAGTTAGTCTAGTGCTTTTTTCTAAAGTAATAAAATATGAAAATATTTACCTACTTATTTTTGTTTCTTATCTATATTTTATAATTGATTTCTTTTTTGTACAAAACTTTTTGTTGTGTACATTTTATAGTTTATTAAAACTAGTTTTAGTTTTTTTACGATTTTACGATACGCAAGAGTGAACATTGACAAGTCATCGACATTCGGCGGATACACTTCTTGTATTATTTGCGAACATTAGAGAGGTCTTATTGGTCGTATTTTATTTACGCAGTTAGTTAACAAAAATGTATAAATAAATGCACTATGAATTTGTAAGAGTAATAAAAAATAAATATTCTTGTTATTAGCTTAGTAAATATATAAAACAATTAAAAGTGAATTTTGGGAACGGCAAAATAAAATCGTGTTGCTCTGTAAACGAAAGAAACGACAGTGAAAGTTATTATTTTACTTGCCCATTCAAACTACTTTGCTTTTCAAACTATTTTTTTTCTGACAGAGTCAAACAGTTTTCCTAATTTAAACTTGAGATATTGAACAAAGAATTTATATTCTGTACAGATATAATAATACAAGGATCATTAAATAATTATAAAAATATTCTTGATATGAAAAAAAATGTATGTAAAATGTGAAAAACTACGATGAATGCAGAGAATGCTTTATCGAAAACAAAAATAGTAGTAGTTAACTTAAATAACACAATAAAACAATATTAAATTGTAGACTATTAATCAAAGAATTACCTTTTATATTTGATATTATTAGAGTTAGCAGCTTCACCTTCATGGAAATCAGTGTATCGATCTTCCAGTGAAAGTCCCATCAAAATGGGTTAAGCCGTTCCAGACAATGTATATTAACGTTAACCTTCCTCAAGAATTATAGAGTAAAAACCGTATAAAAATCGTTTTGAATAGATATTGAGAAAATCGATCAAATACAGAAAATGATTTTTTGTTTATTATATCCCCAGAATTATATGGAGATATCCAAATAATTCTGGGGATATGTGTAACCTGCCATTCCGCATTGGAGCAGCGTGGTAGGTGCCCCCTATCTTTCTAAAAAGGAGAGGAGGCTTACACCCAGCAGAGGAATTGTAACAGGCCGCTACTTTTCGTTCATTCAGATATAAGCGTAGTGCATGAACTATAAACATTACGAACGTTTAATTACGCATTACGAAAATAAGTGCATTTACCGAGCAACTAAGTGTAGAATTTATTAATCGACTCATCCAGGAAACGATTATTGTAAAACTATTTGAAATCGCTATCAGCCTGCGTGAAAACTCGATATTTTTGCACGAAGAATAATACAGTTAATTACTTAATCGTGAGATCGTTTATTTATTTATATTTGAGCAACAAAATTCCTTTTTTTAAATTAAGACTAAGGAAAATTTGCTTGCTATTTACATTTAATGTACTCACGGATAGATACATTATAGAAGAGTAACAGACTGTTACTATCCCATTGCCTTGGGTCTTCTCCTTCCGTTTTTGGAGGGAGAGGTTGGAGCTGAGATCCACCATGCTGCTTTATGCGGTATGGTAAATTACACATATCCCCTAATTCCCTAAAGATATTTCCTTACGATATTTTCCTTCACCGAAAAGTCTGTGATAAATTGCAATTAGCAAGTTGTAACAGAAATCTCATTGGAGCCTGCCCGGGGTTTGAACACGTGAACCTTTCGAGAGAGTCGTACGGTGGGTCGCAGTTGGGCTATCACAACTCCAGGAAACGCAGTAACAGAAACTAGTTATAACCCCTAACGCTTAGTGCGGACGAGCGTAAAAAATACGTCGCGTTAAAATTCCACAATAATCGTTATAAGAAGTTTCGTGTGGTATATTCAGCTTAAACTTAGCTTGGAACACTGCACGATGAAATACGTCGCGATTTAAAAACGCTGTCGTGTGAACAGATACCTGGATACCCATTTGTTTCAATTCGACGTAATTTTAACGCACGGTAAAAATCCTCCCGTGCGAAGGAGGGGTTACTGAATACGACGAAAGAAATAATATTAGTACGGCTTACAAATATAAGAAAAGATGTCATCATAAATTAGTAAGCTGGAATACACCTCTACAAAGATGTCACCATAAATAAAGTTACCTCGAGATCGTCAAAGTCGACTTTGATGAGGCGTCTTTGTGGAGTGGCATGAGGCGTGACGTCACCGCGCCGCATATGCGCTGCGTGTGGATGGGCGTGCGCGTGGGCATGCACGTGCGTGTGCGCGTGCGTGTCTCCACCACCAGGACCACTACCCGACCCGCTCGTTGCTAAAACAAAGAGAAACAATTAATTTTAATACAATTACTATAAGTATAAGACCATGCCGTGTAGTATCCGGCTGAGTAGAATAGATCAACCTCATTCTTACTTAAGTTTCGTAAAAAGCGACTAAGGTAAGTTGACCCGCCGTGTGGTATACGGCTGAGTAGAATAGATCAACCTCATTCTTACTTAAGTTTCGTAAAAAGCGACTAAGGTAAGTTGACCCGCCGTGTGGTATACGGCTGAGTAGAATAGATCAACCTCATTCTTACTTAAGTTTCGTAAAAAGAGACTAAGGTAAGTTGACCCGCCGTGTGGTATACGGCTGAGTAGAATAGACCATCCACTTTCTTACCGAGGTGTCGGCGGCCGGTCGTAAAATCGAAGCCAAATCAGTTGACATGTTTATAACATATCCGACTCTTAGAGTGGGATTAGGGCCGGAGGATGATGATATTATAAGTAAAAGGACAAAAAATAGTATACAATTAATAAAAAAATAGTTCATCTATTTTCTACATAAATCATTCTAACATAACTGCAAACCAAAGTTTCGTTCTTCTATGAGATTTTTCAATCCCCTTTAAACAGCCATTATTTAATTTATTACAACAATAATTTAAATTTAAAAAAATATATTCATTACTTCTTCGCCTTCGTCTATTTTTCAACAAAAATTTCAGCTTAATTAAGCAATGCTTAGTCTAATTTTACAATATTAAACTAAATTTTACAACATTGTTTTTAATTAATTAACTACTTTTTTATTTTGGTATCATAAGTAATGTGATAAATTAATTCCTTTTGCTTACCATAGTCATAGTAACAGGACGGATTCCAGTCTTTTGGACGTACGGAGGATAGGTAAATGGCTTTATTAGTTTAATTAAAACATGTAGTTAGTTAACCAACCATATAGTTTATAAATAGATTCTTCAGCCTACTTGTATGAAGAATATTTTAAATCGAATTTATTCCCCTATCGCTCTGCATTTATTTCGTAAAAAAACTGTAAATTGTATCACCGCGTTAGACCGCAAACAATTACCATTACTCAACCAGGAGTCCGAATCTCACTATAGTAACTTATATCTGTTGCTCAATAACTACATTGCTGCTGGCCCTTTACTTTCACCGACCTTGTATGACTTGCATTTAGCAACCAGAGGTCTGGAAAATACCTACACATCGTTCGGCATACAGCGAAAAGTCTTGAATTAATAAATAAATGAATGATAAACAAAATCTATGCATTACTAAAAGTAATCCATGGTAAGTCATCTATATTTGGAGTTTTGGTTGTTAGTTTCCGTAACTGTAATGCTTTTTTCATTTCTTTCATTAATACCTTCGTTGGCGTACTCCGGTGGATCAATCCGATTGTCCATATCCGAGTGTATATATTTACCAGTTGTCCGCCATCCATACACACATACATAATGTAATTTGAATAAAGAATACTTAATTTGAATTTGAATACACAAGTATTCAAATTCCAATTATTCTTTATTCAAGTAAACATGTAAGCAAATGCATCGTCAACTCTACTGCTGGTTCGGAAAGCTGTTCCTACCGAGAAGAGCCAGGGTAAAAAACTCGGCGCTTGCTCTTTTCAAAACAATTCGTATAACTAGTTAAATTAATAAATAAATAAATACCTTGGGGATGGACGTCCGCTATGTAATTGTCCGATATATTTATTTATTTTTACCAAGTCATGTTATGCTTGTACGACTATTGCCAGTCACGCCAGCCAATTGGCTTCTACGAACCGCTCGCAAACCTTGGTATTTAGCTCTATATAAGCTATAAGCTTAGTTTATCCGCAGTGCAGTTCGCAAGCTGTCAAGTCACTTTTATTCAAGCTATAAATAGCTGTTTGATATCCGTAACAAGATATCAAAACGTATGTTTTTATTGATACAAATCGCTCAATTAACAACGTTGTAATATTAAAAGAGTAAAGTAACTGACTGTTACTTTTGCACTATTATGCATTCGCTTTCACGTTTATAGAATTAGGCGTTACTTTGCGGCGTTACTCGCTTTAACGTATTTTGGATCATAATACGTTAAAGCGAGGATGATAAAGAAAGCCTACATTGCTGTTGAGGATTATATAGATATAGATGATGAAAATGCGTGGATATAGCTACTCCTCTACCCTGTACAAGATAGCAATGACTATATGTAACTAATAATAAGAATTATGTTTTGAAAAGTGCAACCGCCGAGTTTCTTGCTTGCTCTTCTCGATAGGAACAACTTTCCGTACCAGTAGTAGAGTTGACGGTTCAAAAGCACATGTTTACAAGTTTATTTGAATAAAGAATATTTTGAAAATCATAACATCAAAACCTAAGAAGCCATAAAACATCACGTACACAATAATGTAGAATAGCATTACACTGGTATATTGCTTTATCTATATACGAGCTGTGCTGTGTCCACGCCCGTGTGGAAATCACGTTGTCACGGTTTTTTTATATAATTCAAATTTTAAACATTAATGTAGTTATTGTGAGTTAACCATAAGAAATAGAGACATGCTCTCGCTCTCGGATTTTTTGTAGTATTTTTATAGACCTACAATTCTCTAGTACATTATTTTAGCGTATCTCTGCTGGTTTATGCAGCGCACGCGACTAAAGCTCCCAGCAAGCAAGTTTTTTAACAACTGCTCGATCTCTTCAGCACAATTTACATAATAGCGATATGTACTATTTACTTAAACCATCAGGAGGTATTGTTCTAGTTTTTGATGAAAACCGTAAAAAAATCCATTCAATAGATTTTGAAAAAATCGATTACATACAGACAGACAGCTTTTGGGACTTTGTTTTATAAGTATAGATACATTTAAGACTTCTAAACGATTCTTAACAAAATCTAACCCCTTATATATTACTATAGAGTGTATACGTGATATAAAACCATGAAAATATATTATAGTTTATACTATAATACAACAATACTTCCATCAATCTTTTATCATTTCACATTTTTGACGCGAAATAAGCACGAAACAATAATAAAAGCGAGCGTTATTTAAAGGTGAAATCTATTTCTGTCCTAAGGGATAGTTAACGCAAATAAACGTGACCTCTGACATTTGCATCGTGACACGGCAGTTTGCAGAGGTAAATTAGTTTATCGGCGTTATATTTAGGTGACATGCTGAAAACTGTACTGCGTCATTTGCTAGAACAGGAAATAACTATAAAAAAATAGTCAAATGTAATTTGTTGTTTCTTTAGTTGTTAAAAAGCTATGCTTATAGTATCTCTGCGTGATCAAATTAGAAATGAGGAGATCCGTAGACGAACCAAAGTGACAGATGTAATTCAACTGTGACTCAGTTAAACTGTGACTTAGTTATACTGGTCGCCAATCAGCCGGCCTACCATGAACTCTTATTGCGACTCAATTGAAGACGTAAACGACGACCGCTTTCTTTTCGTACCATCAAGTGTGAATTGCATTGGGGTCGTAATGTTTGAAAGGATAACGTTATATGAACTATAGATAACTCTGTCTCTTTTACTGACACGTTCTTAGGACGAATTCCGAACGCTCATTCGGCAACTACTTAAAGTGTGCGTCTTTAAAACTTCATGGTATGAAAAGCAAAACAATTTCGTTTACGTCTTCAATTGAGTCACAATAAGAGTTCATGGTAGGCCTGCTGAAGTGGGTATGAGCGGGGCACATAGATCTAAAAATCAATGGGCGTTAGGGCCTGAGGTGCTAGAGTTGCGATCCTGCACAAGAAACTGCAGTGTAGGGTGACTATTAAGTGGATAGACAACCTCAAAAAGGTCGTGAGGACCTGCTGGCTTCAGGCAGCACAAGATCGTGTGTTATAAAAGACTATTGAAACTTATGTCCAGCATTGGACTTATATTGTTTGACAAGAGAAAAAATGTTGTATAAGTGAGAGGGGTATCTCATATAAATAAATTTTATGAGACAGCAACAAAAGCCACTCATAGAAGCCGGTGGAAACAATTCATCCACTCGAGGAAAAAATTCTAGCCTGGACCACGTCTTTCAGCAATGAAGCAACAACTATTGAGAGATTATAATAAGTTAATTTTTAAAAAGCTGATAAAAAGAGTTTTTCACATAATTTCATGTCCCTTCCGTTAACCATTGACATGTCACCAAAGCTGCAGCTAAACCTGGCATCAGCATAAGGACACTCTTATCATAAACATGCATGTCATATGGACTGGACCATTATGTAAAAGTTCAGCTCAATCGGACACCGGGAAGTGGGTCAAAATTAACTTTCAAGATTCCACCTTCACATACATACACAAAAAGTTGAATAAAAGCTTTTAAAAACGAAAGTCTTTTACGCTTTTATAGCTAATCAGCTGGAGCCATATATCTGGTATAGTTTAGTACAAATTAAGCTTTTATACCGTGCTAACACATATAGTAGACAATCGGGTTTCCTTTAGGAATAGAAAAAACCAATATAGTACCATAATAAAGGCTATTTTTTATTAACGTCAAAGCTGCGGGTACCATTAGTTTATAATAAATTTATTAATTTTGTCTTTAAACTTAGATTGCCATAATGATGTCACTTACTAAACGTACACTCGTGAGATTATTAGATGTCCTATCGTTGAAATCGGCGTTAATAATAATAATCATCATTTATTTGGATATGGTGTTACAAACAGATACTCAAACTAATGTGACATACCTGTCTGTAACACCATACCGAATAGGATACAGCTCAGCGTATGTCCTACGTGTATCTGCTAGACGCTGATTTTCAGCAGTACCCCGCGTTGGCAAAGTATATGGTTAGTATTGACATTAATCTTTTACAGATACGATATTTATATTATAAAATTTTTATGCGATGAATAATGATCGTCCAGAAACTATATAACTCCAATACTATATATAAACTATATATAAACCAGATATAGAACAAGTTTTGAATTATTGAAAATTTTAATTTGTTACCTATCCTATCAAAATTCTAGTGCGCGTGGTCAATATTCTTAAGATTTTTGCATTCTGAACTTGTTCATATATTTCGAAATACATATACGTAATTTGTTCACCCAACACACCCATTCTCAAAGTAAAGTACGGGTGACTCATGCATACTTACTTAAAGGGTGACTGGGGTTGTTTGATGGGGAATACGGTTTCGTATAAACATATTTTCCGTAATATACGCACGCGATCCCATCGACAATCATTTCCGTTATTCAAAACAACACAATAGAAACCGTTTAAACGAAAAAAACGTATAAACTTATATTAGTAAAGGAAATAACGGAATACGATTGCCTATAAATATATTAATGCCATGTGGTATCCGGCAGAATAGAATAGACCACCCTCCTTTTTACCGAGGTGTCGTAAAAGGCGACTAAGGTAAGTTGACGTCAGGCAGGCGGCCGGTCGTAAAATACGTAGCCAAATCATGTGACATGTTTGTAACATGTTGTGCCGACCTCACTTAGAGTGGGATAAGAGCAGGAGAATGATGATGATTGCCTATAAATATATTAGTTAATTATAATATACTAGCTATGCCTGTCGCCATGCCGCCGTGTGGTAGAATAGACCATCCTCATTTCTTACCGAGGTGTCGTAAAAGGCGACTAAGGTAAGTTGACGTCAGACAGGCGGCCGGTAGTAAAATACGTAGCTAAATCATTTAACATATTGTGCCGATCCCGCTTAGAATGGGATAAGGGCAGGAGGATGATGACTAGCTATGCCTGCGGCATTGCCCGTGTGTGTCAATAACAATTCCCGCGTAATTTTAATCTATTTTAAGTAGCGAATCTTACGAACACATATATTTTGATGAGGAATGACACTGAACAGAAAAAAACATTCTTGAAAAGAACGTAATATTATGAATTAAAATTTTGATAACATAAAACTAGTTATAGTGTATTAACTATAAGAGATAGAGACATGCGGATGTAGACTTTTTTGTAGTATTTTTGGAGATTTAAAAAACTCTACTATACTAGCGATATAGCTTTAGTGTATCTATGTTCGTTTACGCGGCGCACGCGACTAAAGCTTAAAATTTTTTAACGACTGACCCGTTGGCCCTCGTTCTACTTTGTAGTGACCCTGCCTTCAGCTCCACGGGCCGCGGGTTCGATTCCCGCCGAGGGCCAACACATATACTTATTATAAAATAAAGTCCCCAAAGCTGTCTAACTGTATTTTCTCAAAATCTACTGAAAGGATTTTAGAACGGTTTTTACTAAAAGATAGTACAATTCCTCCGAAAGGTTTAGGTTAAAAGTACATAACGGTTTTATGTAAAGTGAGTTAAAGAGGTCGTAAGCATTGCACTACCTTTTATAAAAAAAAATTAAAAAAATCCGATCGTTACCAAACTTTACAGAAACATCAGCTTGGGTCAATCAAAAGATTGTCTTAAAATTTAATTAAAATCGCTGCAGGCGTCGAAGTCTACAAGAGATATACGAATACACATTCATTTTTATATCTTCTATAAGATGTCGTCAATTAACTTAAGTTACTACTACTGCGAGTGTAGGTTTACTTAAAACAAAAAGTCGTTTTAAATGAAGCATCTGTGAAGAAATAAAATATTTAAACAGCTCGTGCGTATGGCCTTGAATATATAATAAGTACAAAAAGTAAACTTGCGTATATGTGGTATTTTTGCAGCACCTGTGCACATTCTATGAAGCTTCTTTCACTTCAATCTCAGGCCAAGGATAACATTTTGAACGATAAAATGAACAGGTTTCGGGTCTAAATTGTACTTACCTGTAACTTCTTTCGCGTATGACTTGTGTTTTAAAAACCCCCAATTATGGCCAACGTATTCTCGAATAGAGAAAATAAATTTTTACCCGATCAATGTTATCCCAGTATAAAAGGTTGAATTGTATCGAATTCAATCAATATTGCATTACCTTGCGAATTTGTCATGGAGTCTATCTCCTGACGATGCTTCGGTTACAGGGCGAAAGTTGAGATTGTGACAGTGAATGTGTGCAGTGCTTGTGTATTGTTGTGTTATTGGTTGCGGGTAGTGCATGAGTTTTTAGGAATTTGCATATATCAGGCATGAGAACAGATAGAACAATCTACGTTTAGCAATCGTAACGATTTTGTCGTGGTCGTCTATACTCCTGATGATGCTTCGTTTACGGGGTCTAACGACCGTAGAGATTGTCTTAGTGAGTGTGTGTAGTGCTTGAGTGGTGTGTTTTTGGTGGCGGTGTTTTATGATACGAGTGGAGACAGCATGTATAAGGTATACGTCTGCTTCCTTTACTTAGCATAACATATATTCTTTTACCAAACGCGGATTATAGCAAAATAATTATATCTGCGCTTCTATACAATGAAATTTATCTACTTTTACGTTGTCAAAATTTATTAAAGTATTCTAGAGCAAGAGAATTTTAAAAATAACGACAGTGACGTAGTGGAGTACGTCATGCAGCCTTTCTTTGGATAGAAGTGTTATAATGGCGACCCAATTTCCGAACGAAAACGTGTCACAGCGCACAGGTAAAATTACATAAAGGTATTACTTGTCATAGCTCTGGCAACACTGCCCCAGTAGGCACAGCGCACAGGTAAAATTACATAAAGGTATTACTTGTCATAGCTCTGGCAACACTGCCCCAGTAGGCACAGCGCACAGGTAAAATTACATAAAGGTATTACTTGTCATAGCTCTGGCAACACTGCCCCAGTAGGCACAGCGCACAGGTAAAATTACATAAAGGTATTACTTGTCATAGCTCTGGCAACACTGCCCCAGTAGGCACAGCGCACAGGTAAAATTACATAAAGGTATTGCTTGTCATAGCTCTGGCAACACTGCCCCAGTAGGCACAGCGCACAGGTAAAATTACATAAAGGTATTACTTGTCATAGCTCTGGCAACACTGCCCCAGTAGGCACAGCGCACAGGTAAAATTACATAAAGGTATTACTTGTCATAGCTCTGGCAACACTGCCCCAGTAGGCACAGCGCACAGGTAAAATTATATAAAGGTATTACTTGTCATAGCTCTGGCAACACTGCCCCAGTAGGTTTTATCTTGCGCGACGTCCAACGCCGGCTCCTCGGGACTCCTGACTGGTTCGACTAGTCCAGAAACTGGTCTTGTTCCCAGCAGCAACGCTGCCGGCGACACACGCGACCGACGCAGTTTGATTGATATAACGCACTAGGTAAATTAAACTAGTATATACTAACTAACGTTTGTAGGCACGAAAATGGACACAATTGATTATTTAAATTATTGCAACGAAATCGAATGCAACGCAAGAACTTGCGCAGTAACAACTTTTTTGTTTATTATAATAAATTATTGCAATTGTAACTGAGGATATAATTGTCTATGGTAATATATAGCACGCTAAGTTGAGCGCGTAAGTAATATGTCTAAACAACACTCGACGGCATTGACCTGTGATTTGGAGTTCTCACAAGCACATGGGATAGCACTGCGGTAAGAAAACCAACGGAAACAATCGCGGAACATAAAAAGTACTATAATAAGCGATACTTGCAAACGAAACAGATTGATTTTGAGAATTTAATGGAAAAAAATTGCGCGCAAAGCGATGTAAATATAAGGCGCGTGCTTAGCTCGTGGCGACCGCCGCCATATTACTTTCGGGGGAGATGCACCTTTTCCCGCATGCGCCCTAACCCTCAAGTATTCCGGCTGAAATTCAACACAACGTTTGCTATGACGTATCATTCAAAACATTGCGTATATACTTAGGTTAGACAAATCAATTTTATATAATACAACCGTATAAAAACCAGCTTCAAAAACTGCTACAACAACAAGCTGCTAAAATAACATTTTAAGTTTTGCATTTACATACTCATACTTTTATGTACAACTAGCTGTGCCAACGGCTTCGCCCGCGTTGAAATCGGATGTGATCAGATTTTGAGAAAATTGATTACATACAGACAGACAGCTTTTTTGGGACTTTGTTTTATAATACCTAATTATAGATTATAGATGATTGCACTTGGCGTGACCGAACACGCGGCCCGCGGATTTGAAAGCATTTCCTCTATCACCTGTGCCAATTGGTTAGTCACATTTTTTAATCTGATCTGCTCGTACGTTAGTTAGTTAAAGGTAAACCTATTTAAACTAGGCATTGTTTTATATTCGCAACACAATTGTAACGATGTATCATGAGAACAATATTTATCTTTTATCTCGCGGAAGTTTGTAAAAAGGTTGCCAAGAGTTCTCATGCATACATTACAATAATTACAGCGTAATCGAAAGTTAGCCTATGTATTACAACATTTACTCTTTATGTTTGGAAAGCGAATCATTTCATGGCCTACTGATATATTTTATATATTTATTATATTTTTTCACTGCCGAGTGCTATTCGGCTGAGTAGAATGGACCACCCTCATTTCTTACAAGTCAATCCGCCGTGTGGTATCTGGCTGAGTAGAATAGACGACCCTAATTTTTTACCGAGGTATCGTAAAAAGTGACGAAGGTAAGTTGACCCACCGTGTGGGATTCGGTTGAGTAGAAAAGACCACCCTCTTTCTTACCGAGGTGTCGTATAAAGCGACGAAGGTAAGTTGACCCACCGTGTGGAATTAGGTTGAGTAGAAAAGACCACCCTCTTTCTTACCGAGAGGTCGTAAAATACGACTAAGGTAAGTTTACCCGCCGTGTGGTATCCGGCTGAGTAGAATAGACACCCCTCATTTTTTACCGAGGTATCGTAAAAAGCGACGAAGGTAAGTTGACCCACCGTGCAGGATTCGGTTGAGTAGAAAAGAGCACCCTGTTTCTTACCGAGGGGTCGTAAAATACGACTAAGGTAAGTTTTCCCGCCGTGTGGTATCCGGCTGAGTAAAATAGACCACCATCATTACTTACCAAGGTGTCGTAAAAAGCGACAAAGGTAAGTTGGCGTCGGCAGGCGGCCGGTCGTAAAATACGTAGCCAAATCACGTGACAACATGTTTATAACATGTGCCGACCAAACTTAGAGTGGGATAAGGGCGGGAGGATGATGATGAGTTAGATACATTGTAATGCCTAAGTCAATGCTATCTATGTGATTAAATCATCATTCTCCTACCTATATACCACTCTTTTCTACGATCGACCGCTTGCCTGACGTCAATTTACCTTAGTCGTTTCTAGTTCCTAACATGTGTATTCTATATCTTTTGATAACAACAAGAGTAGCATTTTAATACAAACAAAAAATCAACTTGTCGAGGCGAATACGTTGGCAGTATTCCTGGAAACTTTTCAGGTGATAAAATTTGTGAATACACCTTAAGAAACTACACCTTTTGTATATTAGCCCTAAAAGCTACAATTATTATTATTTATTATTATTTGTTGGATTAAAATAAATATAATTAAAGTCAGAAATCTAAGAAACGATCTTTTCATTTATTGTACATAATAAATAAATATATGGGACATCTACACGGTAATATCTATACGGTCGTCCGTCCCCAAAGTAAGTAACTAAATACTTGTGTTATGGGTGAGAGACAACTGGTAAATATATACATATATAGTTTTAAATACATACTTAAATACATATATACACCCAGACTCGAAGAACCAACAAATTCTAGATAGAAAATGTTCGTTCTCGGCGGGAATCGAACCCGCGACCCGCGGAGCCGAAGACAGGGTCACTATCAACTGCGCCAAGGACCAGTCGACTGAATAATAATGAATAATGAACGACTGCTGCAATAATAAAATAAACTGAATCGCTTAATTAACCTTTGCTCGGATCGTAATATTTTACGTTTAATAAACTATGAAATGAAAAGCTTTATTTGGTATTTTACAATCAAGTTCTTGCTCTGAAAGAGTAGTCGATAACCTTGCCGACTGTGCCATTTACCGATTGCACTTAGCGATTGCAACTTGATTGTAAGCGCAAATTATGTTTTTAAACGTTATCAAATGCTCGTTACTGCAAACCCCACAGACTTAAAATACAATACGTGAAATAAATTGCAGCGGACGATATTATTATTAAAATAAAAGGTCTTTTATTAGTAATAATAGGTCATTATTATAATGAAAAATAATAGTCATAGAAAATAAAGTCAATAAATTTACAGAAATCGACGTTCTTTTTTAAAATATAATCTATAGATCAACATCAAATAAAATAATACGTTACATTAAACTTTTAACTAACTAGTTGTTCTTGTGGCTTCGCCCGCATGGAAATGCATTTATAAATTTTGAACTTCACTATCCTCCTGCCCTTATCCCTAAGTGAAAGTCGGCACAACATGTTACAAACATGTTGTCATATGATTTGGCTACGTATTTTACGACCGGCCGCCTGCCTAACGTCAACTTACCTTAGTTGCCTTTTACGACCCTTCGGAAAAAAATAGGGTGGTCTATTCTATGCAGCCAGATACCACACGGCACATACCTTAGTCGCCTCTTACGACACCTCGGTAAGAACGGAGGGTGGTCTATTCTATTCTGCCGAATACCACACGGCACATACCTTAGTCGCCTCTTACGACACCTCGGTAAGAACGGAGGGTGGTCTATTCTATTCTGCCGAATACCACACGGCACATACCTTAGTCGCCTCTTACGACACCTCGGTAAGAACGGAGGGTGGTCTATTCTATTCTGCCGAATACCACACGGCACATACCTTAGTCGCCTCTTACGACACCTCGGTAAGAACGGAGGGTGGTCTATTCTATTCTGCCGGATACCACACGGCACATACCTTAGTCGCCTCTTACGACACCTCGGTAAGAAAGGAGGGTGGTTTATTCTATTCTGCCGGATACCACACGGCACATACTTAGTCGCCTCTTACGACACCTCGGTAACAACGGAGGGTGGTCTATTCTATTCTGCCGGATACCACACGGCGTAAGAAAAAGAAAGAAAAACATTTGCTTCAATTCCATTTAGATTGACATTTAGGCATAAGAGATAGAGGCATTGACATTGAGATTACATGTTGTTGCGGTTTTTTTCGTAGTATTTTTGTCGATTTATAATTCTCGAATAAATGACTTTAGTGTACCTCTGTTGGTTTACGAAACGCACGCGATTAAAGCTTACAGTCGACAACAACAACTGTTCTTTTCTTATTTTATCATAAACACAATTTACATAAAACCGTTATGTATTCTTCCGAAGTTTAATCGTTCGGAAGAATTGCACCACCGTATGGTAAAAACCGTACAAAATCCGTTCTGTAGATTTAGAGAAAATTGATCACAAACAGACAGAGCTTATGGGGAGTTTGTTTTATAATAAATTTAGAAGATATATAAGCATAAAACATGTAGAAATACGTATAAGCAAAAATTTTAAATTTAGAAACGAGAGATAAGGAAAACATCTATATATTAAATATCTATATATTAAGGATAAATATTTATATATTTAGGAGCGATAAGGGCTATTTTTGAAAGATAATAATCGAAACCTGAGGACATAAGATTAATTAATTTACTCTTAAGTAACGCCGGGAATGAAACCGCAAATTCTTGGTTATCATCGAACCATATTTAGATAAAAAGTACGTCTCCTGTCCTTTTTTAAATTCGAAACAATTTTTTTTTAAAGTGAGGTTTTTACTCACGTCAAATGAGTTTGCGATTTCTTTTCACGTTATGGTTAGCTGTTTTTTTTAGTAAGGCACAATGACAACTGCTTCGTTAATACAGCATCGCAATTTCAAATTTCTATCTACAATTTAAGGTGTGCACGTCTATCAATCTGTAACAGAACGGTTCCATAGATTTAGATAACACGTTTGTTGTTGATAACAACAATCGAGTAACGATATTCTGACAAAGCTATTGTGATATGAGATGAGATAACGGTGCAGCGGTCACCGCCGTTAGAAAATGCATTGTGATATTGATAAAATATTTCTTTTTTCATTTAATATATCATCACCTTATCAAGCGATAGACAAACTATGGCCACATATAGCTGTATTCTATTATTCTGTGATGTTTATTACGGACGTATTATATTTAATTTGGAACTGTATATATATATGAGTATAGATAATATAAGATATAGATCTGTTATAGATTTTAAGATAATATAAATTGTTGATAAAGTTTAATATAATATAAGCCATTATCGCATTGGATAGCTGTAATGGTATCTTGTTCAATAAATTTTTTTTTGTTATTCTATTAATAATACTTAATAGTAAAACATTCATTTTTATATTTCAAAGATGATTTACACGGGTCACGTTTATATTTACTAAAACGTGACAAATTTTTTTAATAAGTTACATTAAATTCGATAAATATTAAACATTTCATTAACGTGGTTTCCTTGACTTAACGCCTTTAAATGTGTACAAAACGTGAACGATTAAATTAAAAAACGCTCATTCTTGGTCATCCATGAAAATAATGCCAGTAAACCAAATCCTAAATCTTTATCTTATCTGCAAACTTATCTCGTAAGATAAATCCTAAATATATTTTGTGAGCGTAGTGATAAGTATGCATACATCTATACTAACAGCCGACTTTGACGGTTCCTTTTCATAATCGGCGATTGCAGACGATTAAGCACAAGCACGATCGTCAATGATCGTCTATAATCGCCCACGATCGATTACAAACCGGGGATTTTCGGTATTCGAACACACATCATATGGGTTATAAGTATGTATTGTATTATGGGTGATTCCACCTACATCCCAGTTAGGTCTGACCACCGAAAATATAGGCGTCCAAAAAGCGTTCTGTATGACCCTGACGATCAATTGACGATCGCAAACACAGAAACACGTGATACACACACAGCGTCTTCGCCGGCGAAGACGAGGTCCCAGTTTTCTGACGTCGGTCGGTCGTGGCTTCTCGCCACCCTTCCGACGCCGCAATGACTAATCTAAGTCATACCATCAACCCTCCACTACACGTCGCCCTAAGTCGTGGTCCGGCCTCACAGGAGGCACACTTAGGACGACGTTCCCCGATGCTAGTAGAGCTTCTGCGCTCTATTCTCTGCATTTTGCAACCTCGACGATGCTTCAACGCTCGCGCGTCTCACCCGGTGACGCTGTATAAGTCGTTAGAGCTAACAGCATACAGTCAGTTCTAAAAAAAATGATGGTACGGATGATCGTGTCAACACTTGAACAATGATATTGCCCATTATAGACGATTACACAATCAATGATCATCTCCGATAGTGAAGAACGGGCAGGAATCAATGTTGGTTATTCTACTAAATAAATAAATTGATATTTATAATGTTGCTTTGGGTGAAGAGGCATATGGTGAAGTAAACTCTAGTACTAAAAAGAGGTCAAAGGTATCTTTGAATAGCTACTAACTTGAACAGAATTATACATTTCCATCCCTGTCTCTAATAGGAAGGCCGTTACAATATTTTTTTTAATACTCTGCCTTTATAAAAGCAATATGAGATTCAAGTTTCTCAAATTTCAAACCTTGAACGTTATTTAACTTTTTTTTTTCGTTCGACTTTTATTTTGTAGACAAAGAATGTTGACTATACAGCCTTATTATTTAAAATTTTAAATTTTTTTAATGTACAGCAATGGTCTAGACCGATAAATATTTTTATTAAACAATAAAGATCAGAAGGAGGCACTATTAAAATATAAATCATTGTATCTACAGATAATAAATAATAAATTAATGTGTTTGACAGTTGGCAGCGGTAGTATCCCATTCATTTCACAGACTAAAGTGATAAAATAGCTGGCGGGCATCCAATTCACACACATCCTTGACCCGAGAGCGCTTTTGTCTGAAGACGGACAGATAAATACTTAAGCTCTAAGTTTTGACCATGAAAGTTGAAAGTTAAAACACTATTTTCATCTCTCAAGGTGAGAATGCTTTAGTCAATTTTATTGTTTCGAAATCGTGACACCTATAGATATTTATAAACACTACAGATAAAACAAAGTAACACTAAAATACTTAAAATTGTTACTTTTTTTGAAATAAACAAAAATATTAAACATAAATGAACATTAACAATTCTAAACTTCGTTAATATAATTTAATTCGAATAAAAAAAACATATAGAGACGCACTTATGTTAGACTATGTTGATTAATATAATTTTGACAAGAAAAGTCAGCATTCTTAGGATAGGCAGGTATAGAGTTATTATGCTAAAGTAGGAAAGCCAGCTCAAAATGTGTCATATTAAAATATTAACAAAAATAAAGAGAAACCAAGTGAAGGTGATGCATCTGTATCTAATATTTATTCTCATTATTTATTGTGTCATTACATTAAATAATATTAAAAGTTGTGAAAACTGCGGTGCTCGAAGAGTTTCGCCTTTTCATTTGTTTAGCATCTCATTAATGAATGAGTGCACGTTAAAATGAAAAGGTTTTATCAAAAATTTATTGTAATTATATCATATTATTACAAAGCTATGTTATTCCAGCGGCGAGACCATGTGACTTTCTAGAGACGATCATAGGTTCAAACCCCGGGCAGACACCAATGAGTTTTTCTAATACAACTTATTACATACGGCTTTTCGGTGAAAGAAAACACCGTGGGGAAACCTGCATATCTCTAGAGAATTCTAGGAATATGTGTAACCTACCAATCCGCATTGGAGCAGCGTGGTAGGTCTTAGCTTCAAGCCTTCTTTCCAAAAACGGAGGCCTATGTCCAGCAGTGGGATAGTAACAGGCCGTTACTTACTTACTTTACTATTTCATATTACTGACATTTTTGTTTCAATCTTTTATAAAATTAAGAGTTTAAAACAAACGTGTAAGTTTTCAAAGTAAATAAATGTTTTAAAATACCATTTTATGTTTATTCAAAGTTTATCATCGAGTTGAATGAAAATTTATCAAGAACAGTTTTCGATTACGATTACAAGCTCTTTTGTACATAGATATTATATTAGAGTAAGGCAGGCATGTTTCACTTACAGGCTTGCCTATGGATCCGCTACTCTAGTATTAATAATTCTATGTTCGTAGGATCATTTCACTCGGGCAGGATTTGCATAGTACTAGCGTGTAATTTATGATACTCGTATATATGACGTCTTATTTGGCCGTAAATAAAAAACGATAAAAATTTTAGTTTACTATTGTTTAATAGTTACTGCCGTGTGGTATCCGGCTGAGTAGAATAGACCAGCCTCATTTCTTACCGAGGTGTCGTAAAAGGCGACTAAGAAAGTTGACGTCAGGAAGGCAGCCGGTCGTAAAATACGTAGCCAAATCATGTGACAACGTGTTTGTAAGATGTTGTGCCGATCCCACTTAGAGTCGGATAAGGGCAGGAGGATGATGATTCTTTAATAGTTAATCTGTCATAAGAACGAAATAAAAATATTGCCAATTTTACTAATTAAAAATTATAATATGTCTGAATTAGTAAAAGTAGCCAAGCTTTTACTGACTATCTTACAAATAAATATATATAAATATTATGCATGTCATTTCTAATTATTAAATACTAGCAAAGCCCCGCGGTTTCACCCGCGTCCATACAGATCTCGTGGTAGTGGAAAGTCTACGAAGTCGGACTATAGATTTATTTTGTAGATTAATTTATTATAAAAAATGGGTATCATTAGTATTCTTGGAATAAGACTTAACTCACCAAGTGCAGGCCCTGCTATAACGGTAGGTTAGGTTTGTTATGGCATTATTTGATTTCGATTTACATTCTTAAATTCGTAAAATCTTTTGATTGGGATGTCGGATTTTAATAATTTAAAAAGTATTTTACAGGTATTGAAACAGTTATTCATAAAATATCATTTAATGGGATAAGGATTAATAATAATAATTATATGAATAAAATGGTTTGATTATTGTCGGCACTTTTACCAACTTTCACAATGTAAAAAAGTAGTTATTTTGGCATAACTATAATAGTTAGACATATGGTATCGCGGACTTTTTTGTGGATATTGATACGTTCTATAATACTGTAGAACATTTTTTTGTTCTATCATCAATAGTTTCCGCAACGCACGCGATGATAGATGTTTACGACTAAATTTTTACCAAGTTATTACAATTTTATTAGGGATCCCTATTTTTTTTTAAATGACATATAGCCTATGTTGCTCAGTGAAAAAGCAGCTTTCCAGTGGTGAAAGAATTTTTGAAATCGGTCCAGTAGGTTTTGCGTGAAAACGTAACAAACATACATACAAACAAACATACAAATCTTTCCTCTATATAATATTAGTATAGATGAGTAATTTAAAAATTACGCGGCAAACACTTATATGCAAGCAGCTATTTTGAAAGAGCGCAAATTATAGATTAGGCGAAAATAATAAATGCCAGAATAAGATATGAACATTAAGTGGGACAGTAACTTGAACATTTGCTAACTCGTGATTCTCGTACCTTTCGCATCCGTTGCAAAATGCCCCGACACACAGATATACATTAGAGATAAATAGTCGTAAGCCATGAGTTGTAGTCACGTTTTGCGGTGATATAATTACTGTTACAGAGTTGTAATAATTTACTATTATTTTCATCGGAATTGCTTAATCGCTCATCATTGTGTACACTGTAAAATGCTTAAAAATTCATGTTTCTAATATTATGTCAATAATATCTCAAATAAGGAATTTTTCATTTTGTCTAGTTGTTATTATGACGTCTCCTCATAATCGCCGATTACGACTAAGCGCGAGCACGATCTTAAAGAGGGCATACTCAGCTGTAGTCGCCAATCATCGTCTATGATCACCCCCTTCGATTGCCTAAAAACCTGGTATTGTCGGTTTTTCGGACACGCATCAAAGAGATTCGTTGGGTGATAACTTTGATAGTATGTCTCGCATTATAAAACGAACGATCGGGTGGACTCTTGCATGATGATTGTGCCCATTATAGACGATCATACGATCAACGAGCATCACAGATAGTAAAAATCAGGCATCACAAATTCAAATTCAAATTCAAAATATTCTTTATTCAAGTAAACTTGTAAACAAGTGCTTTTGGATCGTCAACATCTACTGCTGGTTCGGAAAGCTGTTCCTACCGAGAAGAACCAGCAAGAAACTCGGCGGTTGCTCTTTTCCAACAATAATTCTTATCACTAGTTACATATAAATGTCTTGTACAGGGTTGAAGAGAAGCTATATCCACGCATTCTTATCTTCCAGGTAATCCTCAATAGTATAATAGGCTTTCCGAATTAGCCTTTTTTTAATAGTATTTTTAAACTGCTGTAAAGGTAAAGTTAATGTAGATTGTGGAATTTTATTATAGAATCTTATACCAAAACCCACAAACGAATTACGAACTTTTGCAAGGCGCAAAGCAGGAACCGCAAGCTTATGTCGGTTCCTACTTTGTCTATTATATACGTTGCCAATCCTTTTATAATTATTTATATTCATATGTACAAAAATTAAATTACTAAAAATATACTGTGAAGCTAATGTAAGAATACCTGTTTCCTTGAACTTCTCTCGCAGGGAATCGCGCGAATTTAAATTGTAAATGCCACGTATGGCTCTTTTTTGTGATATTAGCTCAGGACTGTAGCTTTGATTGCGGGTGTTGTGCTGATTGTGAGTAGTGCTGATTCTAAGAAAAATATGGTGAAGAAGCTTGTATATCTCTTGAAAATATTTGTAATAACTGCGCGTAGTCACGTTTTTAGCCCAAAAGTGGAATAGTAGCAATCTGCTATATAACAGATTTAGAGCAGAGAATATAAGCTAACTGTTTAGCTCAGACTTCGCCTGCGAGGTACATGTGCGAGGAGGTAGGACGAGAACGGGGACTGAGGTAGGTGTGAGTGGCGAGCGCCGTCAGCGTGATGCACAAGAGGTTACCTATGCGCCCTTGTACCCCGCAAGCAAGGTCTGAGTTAAACGGTTAACCCATAAGAGCGAAGACTTCCAGAACACAATCAAAACAGACTAAACACTTTAGGTTAGTAAATAATTATCTCTGTTTAAACAACTTTTAACTTATCGTTATTTGCTCTTTTTCAATTTAGTGCACAACGAAACTGTTCTTTATCTAAACAAAAAATAATAACTCTTCGAAGAAATGCGTACAAAATATATCTACGTAATACTTTACCTAATATACTCATTTATACATACACAGTAGAATACAATTAAGAAAAAAACAAATAAAAAATATTTACCATATATATTTTATCTGTATCTTGACAGTTCGCTCTTGTTTCTATAGTTTTTGTTTAATCTTGAATGTTAAATTTTGATCGCCGGATGTCAAAATGTTTGAGAAAGTCTTAATTTAATTTGTAATCAGTATAATAACGACCAAATGTCATCTTATATCTTTTGTATAAATAAAAATTTGTAGATATGTATTTATGTTACTTATATACATGCCTGGACCAATTTTAATCAAATTTTCATACAATCTTTTGGTTGACCCAGTAGCTAAATGTGTAAATTTTGTATGCGATCGGAGCATTATTTGACATGACAATGACTATTTTGTTTCGAAAAGAACTCGACTATTCATTTCAAGAATTAAAAAAAAACATGATTACGAAACGCCGATTATGCTTAAGTGAAATACTGCTAGGTAGACATAAAAAAAGGGATTTTACATCGTATCGTAACTGGTGATGAGAAGTGGATATATTATGACAATCCAAAAAGAAGAAAATCATGAGAATTACCTGGCCACGCGTCAACATTAATAGCAAAACCGAATATTCCTTATATTAACTGAGCAAACCACATATATTAAGACCTGAGTATAGCTGGTTTCTGTACATTAACTATAAGTTCATAATCAAACGCTTTGTATTAAAGAGATTGAATTAAAAAAAAATCGTGTACGAAACTTGTAAGTGTTTAAAAGACGCATATCTGGGAAGAGCTAGAAAATGCTAGTTTTTTAATTAACTCCGGGGTATAAAACAAAAAAAAAATTTATTAAAAATAATATTTTGATAATATTTTTTTTTGTAAAAACCCCGGAGGTGTAGTGGTATATAAATAGAAAATGTTTAGCGTAAGAAAGTAGTAATAAAGACCTTAGCCATGGATAGTCGTCTATTATTTACATGTCCCAGCTCATCATTGCAACTGTAACATGACACACTACAGTTCATAGTATGATGTAATACATGTTTGTAACTCAATTAACCCTAATCTTTAGGTCAGTTTTATACTAAGCGTACGAAATATCATTTGAATATATCTGACTCCGATATATTGATATGTCAAACGTGGTTACAAAGTCTACCTGCTAATGTAACACCAAATGTGGGTCGTACATTCTGTCACGGAAACCTTATTAGTGCGCTCGTAGAACGAGTATATCTACCTTCAACATCGGACTTCCTTTTTATTTAATTTCCTATTCGGGTCATGTATGTTAATAGAATTACATAATGTATTTGATATGTATTTTAACTCGTTTAATTGTTCTTTCAAGTCCGCATCTGATGTTTAGTAACCTCAATAATGCAATAATTTTTTTCTTCTGACAGACAAGCAGCATTTCATAGTTATACTATTTAATATAGATTATGATTACAGTATAATCTCACTAATTCAGCACTATTAAAAACCGGAGGATGCCGGATAAAATTTCATAGAGGAAATAAATTGTTATAAATTATTCAATTAATATGTATATCAGAGCTGTGATAGCCTACCGGTGAGACCGTGTGACTGTTTCTAGATGGTTACGGGTTCGAACCCCGGGCAGGCACCAATGAGTTTTTCTATTAAAACTTATGTGTCTAATATATAATTGCAGTTTATCACACGCTTTTCGGTGAGGGAACAAATCGTTAGGAAACCTGCGTATCTCTAGAGAATTCTAGGGATATGTGTAACCTACCAATCCGCATTGGAGCAGCGCGGTAGGTCTTAGCGAAATTCGTAATGCATATGTCATAGAGCTCAAACTGAACGGGGGCAGCTTACGAACATGCAAAAAGAGTTCGTAGAGATAAAATTTTGTGGAACAATAACTTTGTTTACGAATTGTGTTCGGGATCGCCGCTAGGACTCGCAAACGTTCGCGAACATTGTCGTCGTCGGTGTGTTCGATATATAAGCGGACGTATCGTGCACCTCGACGTTGTAATACAGCGGACTGCATAGAGACTGTAAGTACTCATTTTGTAGTGAAAAGCAGAATAAAGTGTTTTTAACGAGTCACCAGGTATTTTATTTCAAATCCACGAACCCCTGTACTTAAAAATATATATTTGGCGTGCATTTATTACATAAGTACGCGTTCGCGCCCAAACACCAAGATGTGTGGAAAACTAGACCTTACGGTACAATATGAAAATCATTAAACAAGTTAAAATATAAATAGAAACTTCAACACGCCGGCAGTCGGCAATTAATTTTGGTCACGTTTCGGTTATATTCTATTACAACTTTCAAAAAAAAATTCCAAATACGTGATATTAATAACACATAACCAAAAGGTTCTGAATAATATAAATTGGACTTAGAAATTGGGTTCAATTTTGTACAAATTGATTTTACCTTTGGCTAACCCTAGTTAACAGGATTGCTAGGGTTCAAAATTCTCAGAAACAGAAAACACAGAATTCTCGGAGATAAGCAGGTTTCCCCAATTTTTCTTCACCGAAAAGCGTGTGATAAATTGCAATTATCAAGTAGACAGATAAGTTCTAACAGAAAAACTAGAACTAAACTAAAACTAGAACTCGTAACCAGGTTCGGCTCTAGTTCTTAGTATCCGGCTGAGTAGAATAGACCACCCTCATTTCTTACCGAGGCGTCGTAAAAGGCGACTAAGGTAAGTTGACGTCAGGCAGGCGGCCGGTCGTAAAACACGTAGCAAATCATGTGACAACATGTGCTAACATGTTGTGCCGACTCCACTTAGAGTGGGATAAGGACAGGATGATGATGACGATGAAGACTAAAATAATATTAGTATAACAGTTCCTTTTTTAAAACGCAGTTATATGCACTGTGATAACAATTTTGCTATCAGGCAACCTTACGAAAGCTATTTAAAAGGTACCTGCGAATAAATCAAGGCCGTCGCGCGCATTCGACGTGAAAGGGAATTATGTTAGATCCGCATTGCAAAAGGTAGCCAACGTGCGCCGTAGGGAGATACCCGTATAACATGTCCGATGAGTAAAAGACGCGTGCCACTTTCCTTCACTGAGAAACTCGCACAGAAGAAATCCTTATATACAAGTAATAGAATTATCCATACTTATATCATAATATCATAAATACGAAAGTCTATATGGTAGTTTTTTTTTATAGATAGGTTTAAATTGTATTCTCAAAAATAAACCAATGGTCACTTATCATCATCATCGTCCTGCTCTTATCCCACTCTAAGTGAGGTCGGAACAACATGCTACAAACATGTTGTCACAAGATCTGGCCGCCTGCCTTACGTCAACTTACCTTAGTCGTATTTTACGACCCCTCGGTAAGAAAGAGGGTGGTCTATTCTACTCAACCGGATACCACACGGTGGGTCAACTCACCTTATTCGCCTTATACGACACCTCGGTAAGAAAAGAGGGTGGTCTATTCTAGTCAGCCGGATACCACACGGCATCAATGGCCAATTATATGAGAATATAAATTAATTACAAGACTTAGGCGGTCACCAAAAGACCTGCTCGTTCAACATTTGTGATTGACTTTTATGTGGCGTAATTTTAGAAAATGTATTTCGCAATTTTTTTTTTAAACTGTTGAACGAACTTAAATGTGTAATATCAGATGGGTACTTATTAAATAATTATGCTCCTCTTGCATACGTGATACTTTTTTGACGTAAATTGTACGACTTTTAAATAGATAAATAAATATATGGGACACTTACACACACGGTCGTCCATCCCCAAAGTAAGTAACTTAATACTTGTGTTATCTGTTTATAGAAAATGTTGGCCCTAGGAGGGAATTGGCTCCGCGACCTGCGGAGCTGAAGGCAGGGCCACTATCCACTGCACCAACGAGCCACTCAAAGTCAAGTCAAGTTTGTTCGTTACGCTTTCAGGGGTAGTCCTTTTGACCAATATTCATGAAATTTGACTATTTCTTGGCGCAAGTGGCAGTGAGCTTCAACTTTGCGGGTCGTGGGTCCTATTCATAGGAATTCCTACCCACAAGACTGGTTTTATTGGTCATTCTTTTCAAATGGAAGCTATACAGTACTGGAATGCTCTGCCTGAACAAATTAGGAGAGCACCTACTAAAGATTCTTTTAAACGACAGGTGAAAGACTGGCTTTTAAAAAATGCGGTGTAGTATATTCTTATTATTTAATTAGTTTTATTATATATAACCTATTTATTATTATTTTACGTTTTTAATGCCATTAATGATTCTCACACTCATATGCACTCATGACTTATATATACATATTGTTTTAGTTTATGATATATATATATGTCCTAAGTTTTATTATTACTACTTCATTGTCATATTATAGCACGCCTACATACGTTTTTTATTCACTCCTGAAGGTTGGCTGGGAGATAATGCTTAAGGCATTAAGCCCACCTTTTGTGCAATTATTTGTATATGCATATATTGTAGTTGCTCAATAAAGTTTAATTAAAAAAAAAAAAAAAAACCAGCAGGACCATCATAAAATCGCTGGAGTAACGAAATACCAATCGGTCGAGTACCCAAAATATAGATTTAAAAAACCTGCCACTATCCCACTGATGGGGCATGGCATGTATAGTATATTCAGTGACTGGTGGTTGACCTTATTCTCCAATTTACTATTGAATTACAAGGGCACTTTACAATCAAAAACTTACATCGACTTCTCAGTGCTATAGCCAAATTATAGATGTATCACTATGTATCTACGTTTATTCTCTCTATTCTCAGTCTAATCTATTGGGTATACGCGCGAAATCAGTATTAAAATTGATATCAATTTGAGTTTGAATGGTATAAAATAACACAAGAAAATAGTACAAAATTTATGATAGAATTACTTTGCTATAAGCCGCGTTTGAAAAGTAAGAATTAACAAAAAATTGCAAAGTAATTAATTAACTTAATTCTATGGATGGAAAGCACAACCATTCTCATACCTTATACATGTAGGATTAGTTAACGCACATATCATAAAACACCACCAACAACACACCACAAAGGCACTAATGCATTTATGACAATTATTCAAATGTAGATAGATGAAATATAATAACGATGTCTCTATGATTTCAATGATAACTTTACACTTCGTCGAAATGACAGCATCCTATTATCTTAAACGCCAAAACCAACCTAGACGATATAACATCTAATAGTAGTATTTGTTCTACGTTCAATAAGAGACTTCTAATTAACAAGCCAAAGCATGTTATACATCCGCTGCTAAACAATTGAGGGACACCAATTTATCTTGACTCTTTTTGATTACGTCACACTTAAATTAGTTGGCATTCAAATAAAACAAAACACAAATAAAAACAATTTGTAGGTATAATAAAATAAATAAATATCAAAATAAATATAAATATATGGGACATTTACACATACGATGGGCTATCACAGCTCAGCTTGTTGTGATAGCCTGGCGATGAGACCGTGCGACTCTTTTGAGGGGAACACGAGTCCAAACCCGGGCAGGCACCAATGAGTTTTTCCATTAAAACTCATGTGCCTAATTGATAATTGTAATTAATCACACGCTTTTCGGTGAAGGAAAACATGGTGAGGAAACCTGCATATCTCTAGAGAATTCTGGAGATATGTGTAACCTACCAATCCGCATTGGAGCAGCGTGGTAGGTCTAAGCTCCAACCCTTCTCTCCAGACTCGGAGAGAGGAGGCCTATTCCCAGCAGTGGAATTGTAAAAGGCCGCTACTTTACTATTAAAACATGACAATCACTAAATGAAAATCATTAACACAGTTCGACATCGTGACCTCGATCGGGTCGGTGTAAAAATGGACAGTGCAGAAGTCGGTCGACCTTATCTATATTTGGTTGATGTCAACGGGAGGGATGTGCTCCCGACCAAGGTCACTTTGTTGACGGTTTCTCCTGAAGACCTTTAATAAATGATTCTAACACAAACCATTACGCAAAACCGGTATTAATTGTGGAATCCGTGGAATAAACGGAAACATTTCTCACCACGAAAATATGAACAAAACGTCACGTACGTAAAAGATTATGTGCAGATAACATCATTTTCATTCCTACATCCATTCACAATCTTAAAATGTTGCATAACGTGTTTGTGTTGCTACATAGAGGGCATGTCTTTGCTTTATCTCAATTTAAATTGGGTTAGCTTATTACAGTGCCACAACTTCTTGTTTCTTAGAAATTTACTTATACCTTTCATATTTATTTTATTTATAGTCTTATTTCCTTAAATACATACATATACGTATACGTTTTTGCTTATTTCTTTAGAATAATTATGATAATTACATCAAACACAATTTGAATTTAAAGTTACATTCGATAATTTAAAAAAAACTAAATATTACTTAAACAACATGATTCCGTAATAAGCCTGACGTTGTATAATAATTATATTTGTATTTTTATTATTTTTGTATAAGTTTAAATATTTCTGTGTGTGTAGAAAATAGCTATCCATCCTGAAACGGTATTAAATAATCTGTAATTTTCTGGTTTAAATTCAAATTCAAAATATTCTTTATTCAAGTAAACTTGTATACAAGTGCTTTTGAATTGTCAACTTTACTGCTGGTTCGGAAAGCCGTCCTACCGAGAAGAGCCAGCAAGAAACTCGGTGGAGCTCTTTTAAAAAAGAAGATTCTTAATACTAATTACATTTTGTCATAGCTATCCTGCACAAGGTCAAAGAGCAGCTATATCCACGCATTCTTATCAGCAATGTAAGCCTCCACGGTATAATAGGCTTTCTGTATCAGCCTCTTTTTAACAGTATTTTTAAATTGCTGTAATGGCAAAGTTAAAATTGATTGTGGAATTTTGTTATAGAATTTATTGAATTGCAAATAATTCAGTCATTTTCGCGAGTCAATTACAAAATTATAAAAAAATGAAAAGCAGGATCCATCGTGATCCCGTTTTTTAACTTCCTAAATAGTAATTTTATGTATTTATTCTAGAAAATCAAACCTAGTGACATTGATTAGAAGCTAATGTTTCTTATCGGTGTTTCAATCTACAGCAAATAAAAAAGAAACAACTTCCTAATAGGCTTTGAATTCATATCAGTGTGAAATGGAGTATGCCTATGTATGAGTATGGAAAATGCCTTCAATTGTTTTAAAAAGTGGCCAAAATCTATCTCATAAAAATATATACATTTTAAACCTGAACCGTGTTTTGCTTACACATTTAATTTATTACTGCTAAAATCTCTGATAGAAAAAGCAAGATTGAGTACACGAAAAGAAAAAACAATAAATTTTAAGATAGTAAGGCGTTATAATAACGTATTGAAACACACTATAACCTGATTATAAACGCCTACCTTGGCAATTTATGAAAAAATAATCTTAATTGATCGATTATAAATTCAAAACTCGTTTCCGAGGTTACGTTACGGTTTCTAGAGTAAAACTAGATTAGAATCACAATGATTTTCTTGTGAAATATATTACAATATAACTGATATATTTATATTCAATACTTACGACTTATGTCCATAGCTAGCGTATTCATTACGTAGACTCCCATCATAAAAATATTTGATACCAAAACGACTTTTTCAGACAACTGTATAAGTTTTATTAAAATTCAAACGTATTTTATAGCAATTAAATTTATTTTTAGTTACAACCCATAAAAGAAATAAGCGCACAACACTATTTTCCCACGAAACAAAACATCGATATGTCACTTAATTAATCTCGTTTATTGACGGTAGGAATTAGGAAGCCATAAACACATCACTCAATTGAATTAATATTATTTATTAATCAAAATAATATTTAATTATAATTTAATAAATATTGCAACAGTTTATTATTATTTAAAGTTGATACGAATCGAATATTGTAAAGAAATATCTCAAGACACTATCACACAACCACGCAACGGTGAAATCGAACGCGTACTGTGGCAGGCGAGATTGTTACATGTCTTGCTTTACTTACAGCCAGCGGTTCTTAAAGTAAACGCTTCTTATCTTGTTGAAAAAATAACATGCTTAACTTCAGATATGACAATATTGACATTGTAATTATATTACCTAATAGAACATAACAATTTCAGAAGAAATATATTCCAGCAAAGGGTTCGTAATCCCTATCATACGCACTGTAGTAATGTAGTATTAGCTACGTTTTATATTATTATATTTAAATAAAAGTAAAAAAAAAGTAACGGCCTGTTACTATGCCCACTGCTGGGCTAAGGCCCCCTCTCTCCATAAAATGGAGAGAAGGATTGGAGCTAAGATCTACCATGCTGCTCTAATGCGGATTGGTAGGTGGTAATGCGGAATTCTAGGGATATGTGTATATCCCTAGTATTCTCTAGAGATATGCAGGTTTCCTCACGATGTTTTCCTTCACCGAAAAGCGTGTGACAAATTGCAATTATCAATTAGACACATAAGTTTTAATAGAAAAACTCATTGGTGCCTGCCCGGGGTTTGAACGCATGATCATCTCTAGAGAGTCACACAGTCTCACCGCTAGGCTATCACAGCTATTTTTAAAATTAATAATAAAAATAATTAATAAAAATAAATATTGGTCTGTATGTCCTTTATAGACTCCAAAATAGCTGGACCGATTTTAATTAAATTTTCAGTCAATTTTTAGAATGACTCAGCTCATGGTCCTGTAGTAGCGATCGGACTATATTTTTCAACTGTTGAGTTCTATTTCGAGGGGAATTCGAAAAAGACTAAACCACAGCAGCGTGTGGCCGGACAGCTAACAATCTATGCTTTTTGGAGACAAACAATTGACTATTTTAAAATAAGGCAGATATTTTTATTTAACTCCAATATTCCAATGAACATCGTTGATTATGAGATAGATATATTTGATCAACGCCCAAATAAACAGATGAAAAGATAAAATACCCTTTCTTACACCTTTACTTATACATATTATTTAGAAACATATAAACAGACTGATTCACAAAATTTCTTTAGTATATATATATTAGTAATGCATCACACGCTTATCAGTTGCAGGTAAAGGTTTGTATATCTCAGAAATAACTAAGATATAATCTCCATTGTCCAACTAAAGAAACTTTAGTCCATAGAAACAAATCCAAATTCGTCTAAAATATCTGAATTTAAAAAACTTATATAACAAATAGACCGGGAATTTGATACAATAGCATCGTAATATAAAAATAACTAGCTCACCCGGCGAACTTGGTATCGGCTAACAGTCAATGAATGGTGTGTTACCTTTTACCTGAACTAATGTAGGCTTTGATGAACGTAATACAATGACGCAAAATAAATTTCTGAACGCTCGCGTAAATGTTAATGATTTGTCATTATTTCTGTACGCACGCATAAATATTTGAGGAACTTCTATGTATCTGCTATTGCACTTTTCGACCTTTTAATTGATTAAAACAAAATACAGACAATAATTTATTTACCCTTTTTCAAAACTTTACACAAAATACATTTCCGAACGCATGCATAAATGTCAATCATTACTTACAGCATTCGACAGGATGACAACAAATGTTTGACAGGTACGAAACGAATGAACATTTATTTATTTTCATAATTATGTATTCGTCGATTTTTTATTATTTTTGAGATATATTCTGCTATTCGGGGCGTAGACAAATCCAACGAATCAAAAGCCATGAAAATTGGTCCAGCAGATCTCGAGTTATATGTGTTGTAACAAACCCGTCTTTGCTTTATATATATCCTACTCCTACTAATATTATAAATGCGAAAGTTTGTGAGTATGGATGGATGTTTGTTACACTTTCACGAAAATACTATTGGACGGATTTGGATGAAACTTTACAGTTATATAGATTATACATAGGAATAACATATAGACAATTTGTAACGATTTTATAAAATATGACAATACATGTCAATAAAGTCGGAAAAAATCTGGCCTCTGATAGTTATCTCGACGTACGCCGCCAAAACCGTTAGAGTTACACAAAGATGATGTACCGTGATATTGTTTGTCTTTAATAGTTCTAAATAAAAGTCCACGACATCATAAATCTATCTTTTCTGTGGAAGCCACTATGACCAAAATTGTGAATCACAAATTAAATTAAATTAGATACTGTGGCAGAACAAATACATCGCGAGCGAAGCCGCGGGCAAAAACTAGTAGATTATATATAGATATATAAGACGGTTGAAGTTGTCGAACCTCAGGCTTATTCTAGACCAGTTTTATGCAATCTATGCTTTGCTCATTTTGCCGTCGGCTTTCCGCTCCATTGTCATGAAGACTTTGTTTTTTCAGACGCATTTTAGAAACTGTTGATATTTTGTACTCAAAATATCAAGTCATTGAGAAGCGCTGGCATAAGTTAATAAACATGTTTGTCATTACTAAGGTATTGTGTTTATTGTGAACATAACGGTATGTTTAACAGTATTTGAATATAATTTAGGACAATTTGTTATACGGATGTTATTAACGTACAAAAGAAGTCATCGTTAAAATTATTTTAATAAAGATTTTCTTTAGAATCGAACAGAATAAATAAATAAACAGAAATTAGTAGATGCGCCGCGAAAACGAATAATCATATTAGTTAATGTGTAGACACCGGCTATACTTACGTCAAATTTTATCGGGTTAGCCTGACTCGGACATACGGGGTATTTATTCGTGAGCCATTCACACGACGTTATCGCAGCGAGATTTGCGTGCAGCAGGTTGCTGCAGGCCTACATGAACTCTTATTGCGACTCAATTGAAGACGTAAACGACGACCGCGAACCGCTTTCTTTTCGTACCATGAAGTGTGAATTGCGTTGGGGTCGTAATGTTTGAAAAGGATAGTGTAAGGACACCGGTAGTGTCGAAAATTGATTTCCACGCCGGAAGCAGTGTCCATCCACCGTCTCGGGTAAAATTTGGGTAACGGCTTATTTCAATTTAAGCGCGAACCTAAGTCGCCTTTTACGAAACCACGGTAAGAAATGAGGTTGGTCTATTCTACTCAGCCGGATACCACACGGCGGCCACGATTAGAATTAATTTAACTTAAATTCCCTTACTGAACTACTTTCCCTGTAATTTTTAACATATATGGTAGCCGGCTATATGAAGCTCAAATGTAACATTTCGTAATATTCCTCCAGCATATGATTCGTGAAAGCATAATAGACAGACATAATTTGGCATTTATAATATTAGTTATGGACTGATTTAACTTGAGTAAAAATTCATTTTTATACGAATATATTAATAATTCATAATCAATGTTGAGCATATAAGATAAAGCTCGAAATAGAATAGAGAAAGTTTTACTAGAATATTCCATTTATTTCTGTAAAACGATCATCAATCATGAAAAATTTCACATATTTATCTGAAATAAATAAATGGGTAAGATGGGTTTATTTTATCTGTAATTGTTTTTCGAAACGTCTTAAATAATGATATTAGAATGGTACCGCACTTTCGTTTTAGCGATGATTTACAGTCACGTGAAGTAATTAATTTTTGAATAAAATATAAAACTAACTATGCCAAGAACTCCATTATAACACGTCAGACACGAATGTATAACAATTTATATTCTAACTAGGATTTATTTTATTTGTCCACAGTTATTGACAGCTAAAAAAAGAGATTATCCAATTTCATCGCGATAGATAAAACACACACACACGCGAACGCGCTAAATACTAAAGTACTACCAGACTCGAAGAATCAACAAATTGTTATTAGAAAATATTTACCCTCGGCGGGAATGGAACCCGCGATCCGCGAAGCTAAGGCAGGCTCGCTGCCACCTGCGCCAGCGGGCTAGTCAATATATTGCATTAGCAGCAATAGCAGTGCAGATTTAATTGCACAGATAGGGCTGCCCGTTATCGATCTGATATATTCGGGTCAGCGAAAGAATTAAGCCGACCTTAATCGACTACCAATAGAAGATTATTCAACAGAATGCACACGTAAATACACTGGGAGTAATAAAATATGGTAAATAATTATATATTCAAATTCAAATTCAAAATATTCTATATTCAAGTAAACTTGTAAGTAAGTGCTTTTGAATCGTCAACTCTATTGATGGTTTGGAAAGCTGTTCCTTCCGAGAGGAGCCAGCAAGAAACTCGGTGGTTGGTTTTTTCAAGGTATAATTCTTATTAATAGTTACATTTAGTCATTACTGTCTTGTGCGAGGTCGTAAAGTCGCCTGGATGACGTCAACATACCTTAGTCGCCTCTTACGACATCTCGGTAAGAAATGAGGGTTGTCTATTCTACTCAGCCGGATACCACACGGCGGGCGCGTGCTCAACTTATCAAATCATTATTAAAATCATCATCAAATCATCTATACTTATTATAAAACAAAGTCCAAAAAAATTCTGTATGTAATCGAATTTCTCAAATCTACTGAACGGATTTTTGTGCATTTTTCACCAAAAGATTGTGCCGGAAGTATATCCGGATGGTTTAGGTAAATAGTACATATAGGCATTTGGTAAATTGTATTGAAGAAATCGCATAGTTGGTACAAAACTTGCTTGTTAACTTAAGTCGCGTGCGCTGCGGAAACCAGCAGAGATACGTTAAAGTAATGTAGTAGAGAATTGTAGATCTATAAAATACTACAAAAAAGTCCGCGATAACATGTCTCTCTCTCACTGTTAACTCACAGTAACTACTTTTATGTTCTAAATGTCGAAAATTCGGGAATAGTTTCATGAATCCCACGCGGGCGAAGCCGTTGTTGGCACAGCTAGTTATAAATAAATAAATCAATCAATTAAGCGTCGCAGTTTATCAATATATCAACCGAAGGTTGTACAAAGTGGTAGCAGCCCGTACAAAATCGGTTCAACCTTTACGGAGAATGTACGAAGAATTGAATTAACTCAAAGCTTCCTCAAGAATTACGCCTTTTAGTAAAAATCGTACAAAAATCCGTTCAGTAAATTATGAGAAAATAGACAGAAAACTTTGGGGAATTTGTTTTATAATATGTATAGATGTTGATAGACTTGTTTTAGATTTGATCTATTTTCAAAATGTTCCAATTGTCTTAATACGACGCCATGTTTTCTACAGTAAAAGGACGCGAGGAGTTTGAATCGCAGCCGGATCAATACTAGGTCATCCGTGACCTACTCTAAGATAGTTTAGGAAACTGTGAGACTTAGTGCCTCCGGTGCCATGGTTATATAACTTATTAACCATTTGTCTGAAATTCTGAAACCATAACTATAAAGTTTTATCAGCGACAAGGGAAATCTGTAGACTGTGGTTAGTGTGCGTTTGACAACAGTTAAAAATATCTATTAAAAGAAGGTTTATACAGAAAGTCTACTATACTTGGGATGACATAAATGAAAAGATTGAGAATTTAACGTTCGACGTTGAATAAGAGAGCAATTACGAAATATAACTATAGACTAACAGTTTAATTCATACTTCGCCTGCGAGGTACAAGGGCGCGGAGGTATGACAAGAACCCGTTCTTGTCATACCTCCTGAGGTAGGACTGAGGTAGTTGGGGGCGGTCACCTCCTGTACATGACGGTAAGGGCGCTTGCCTCTAGGACCTATTCCAGATCCGTTCGCGCAGGCAAGGCCTGAGTTACACGGTTAGTCTATAGTTAAAAAAATACTTTTTGAAAACAGGAACCGCCGAGTTTCTTGCTATCTCTTCTCGATAAAGGCAATTTGCCGAACCAGCGGTAGAATTGAAGATTCAAAAGCAGTAAGTTGTTTACAAGTTTGAGCTAAGGTTAAGTTTTGGAAAATAATAATTCTATCTCACACGAAATTAAATCTACTACTAATAATACTATTTTTAATAATATTTTTTTTGTTTTTTTTATATACCTTACCTTAATAATCTAAAAATGTTGTTCTTTTTAGTTTAATTTAAATCTTTTTTTTATTCTTTTTTTAATTGAAATTTTGTATACATGTAGGTAAGTAAGTGATATGTAAATCGAAACACGTGAAAGTGGGCACTGGGTCCCAAAATACAGTTTAAACTAGCTTGGGAGCCAGGGACACAATAATTTGTACATGTATATTTTTAAAATATTAAATAAATAAAAATAAATAAAGAAATACCAACCGCTATGCCACGGAGGTCATCAAAACATAATGGACTTTCATGCAAACCAGATCATAAGACAACTGAATACAAATTCTATTCAAAATGCTAATCGTGAAATTTGTATGCCAACGAAAAACAAGACAAATGCAAGAGACAGTCGTAGATTCTGCAATATTGAAACATATACGTGAAAGGTTTACTATTTACTGTAAAATATATGAAAAAAATTTAATATTGCGAATAAAGATTTACCATATTAAATCGGAATAATCTTTATTCAAATATGATTTTTTCAAGCACTGAATCGTCAAGAATCAATATGATTAATGAAGCTACCACTGGTCCAGAATGTTGCTCTTACCGAGAAGAACCAACAAGAAATTAAGCGGTCAAACTTTTAAATATTTTCAATTTACATTATTAAACCACAGTCTTCTATGAAGCTGAAAGCATTTTCAAATCCAGCTATTTTTATCATTGAAATAATCTTCAATCGTGTAATTTGTATAAGGATATAAGGATATTTGTATAAGGATAATAGATGGCGTTTTTCAATGTCATCTTATTCGTATTGAATTTAAGGGATTTCTATAGCCTATGTATGTATATTCTATACCCTATGCCTATGTATATTCTATACCCCGGTGTATAAGGAATAATTATGCCAAATTTCATCGATATTGGTTCAGCGGATTGGCCGTAAAACCGTAACAGACAGACAGAATTTCGCAATTTATAATATTAGTAAGGATTAGAAAAACATAAGAATATGTCTTCTCGTATGTTGTACACTCGCACTCACAGGCGTATCTATGCCTCTCTTACTCCAATATAATAACTCTATATGTATATATCTGAAGTATCTATGTAATCTCGTTCAGGTATATAAGATCAAGACAGATCAAGGACTTTAGCATTCATTTATTGTGTATGGAGTAATACTAATTTACCAAGCAAGAAAAACATTCTAAATAGAATTACATTCGATATAAGGAATTATATCGAATTTAAATCTTTCTGAAGACAGATCTAGTATGGACTGCAGAATACCGAGACTACTAATGGGTTGCTAACTCCGCTGAGTTCTCACACGAATTACAAGTAGTATTGCTAATATTAAGGAAATAGAAGATAATATAGATAAATTATATTAGGTTAAAAAAACATGACTTCTGTAAAGCATCTCTTTTGCAAAAAAAAACCTCTATTTTAAACATATTTTAAACATTAATTATTCCCTATTTACCTATCCCTAAGTACTTAATAACCAAATCGATATTTATCTATTTCCTCTGAGACAAAAATACGTCTGTATTTTTCCGGAAAGAAGCCATTATTCGTACGTATTAATTATTCCTTGATTAAACCTACTTGTACGAAAATTTCACCAACAAATTCATTAAGCTTTTGAAACATTATACAATCATGGTAGAAGCAACGAAAATTGATGAACATATTAAGATATAGTAGTGAAGTAAGAGGCGAAATTAGCCTACTTTTAGCATTTATCATAGCATTGTGCTTGCCACCATGATTTATATCGCCATTGTGTGGTGATCCGTTGCGAAACTAGAGCAATGTTGCGTGATGCAACCTTGTCGCGAAAGCCTATAGCGAAATATGACATCAGCTTCTATATGCATGAGATGAAAATGTAATTTTTGGGATGAACTCTCCAGACGCTCTGCCAATGTTTAATGTCGACATTTCTGGCCTTGGCTGGTCCGTTGGCGCAGCGGGTAGTGACCCTGCCTTCAGCTCCGCGTGTCGCGGGTTCGATTCCCGAATTTGTTGGTTCTTCGGAGCCTGGGTGTGTATTTGTATTTAAATATGTATTTAAAACTATATATGTTGTATATCTACCAGTTGTTCGTCACCCATAACACAAGTATTAAGTTACTTACTTTAGGGACGGACGACGTCAGGCAGGCAGGCGGCCGGTCGTAAAATACTTAGGCAAATCATGTGTCAAAATGTTTGAAACATGTTCTGCCGACTCCACTTAGAATGGTATCCCATTCTAAATGCAGGAGGATGATGATGATAAAAGAAGCGGTATAAAATAATTAATTGTTACTTAAATAAAGTGAAAATACGTTGGAATCAGTTTGCTTGACATTGGGCTTAAATTACTGGTGAAACATAAAAAAAAATTCTCTTTTAAGAATCGTCTTATATAAAAGAAGTATTAATTTTTGTGTACATATTTTATTTCTTAATTTAAGAGTTTCATAGAATAATATAAAAAAGTACAAAGTGATTGAGTCGTTGATGGATAGATAATACTCGGAATTTCATATGAAATATTAGATTCTGACAGTTTCGGGGATCTCGGAAGGATAGGAGTGAGGATCTGGAACAAATATACATTTTATAAAGCATAAAATAATGTTTTTTTTATATTGTGATAGGATTTGGTAAAATCAACCTGGTATGGATATTCAATGGGGGATGGATATGTGAATAGAGCGAGGCCAAAAAAATGAATGGATTGTGTTAAGTATAACATGCATATTATAGCGACAGAGTTGATAATGACAGGAGATAATGGAAGATAAAAAAATATATCTTGGGAATAAGCGTAGGAAATGATGCATCAAATTTATTTATTACTAGCTGTGCCAGCGGCATCGCCGCGTGGAAATCTGCGTGTCACAATTTTTTTCTATAATTCAATTTTTAAACATAGAAGTAGTTATTGTGAGTTAACCATAAGAGATAGAAGCAGGCTATCGCGGACTTTTTTGTAGTAGTTTTATAGATCTACAATTCTCTAGTACATTACTTTGGCGTATCTCTGCTGGTTTACGCAGCGCACGCGACTAAAGCTCCCAGCAAGCAAGTTTTTTAACAACTGCGCGATCTCTTCAACACAAGTTATACAATACCGATATGTACTATTTATCTAAACCATCCGGAACTATTGCACAATATTTTGATGAAAACCGTACAAAGATCCGTTCTGTAGATTTTGAGAAAATCGATTACATACAGACAGACAGCTTTTTGGGACTTCGTTTTATAATATGTATAGATTACTTGAAGTGAGAACTTATTTGGCGGCGTTGTGCACTTTTTGTGATGGGTATAAAACATTAAACGTACGTCAGGACAAGTGACATGATCAAAAATTCGTGACGGAGGGAGAGAAGACCGCCGGCGCTACGTAGGAGAGGAAGTGTTCCTCGCTTTCTATCGCATTGTGAAATGTATACCAGCTGTTTCGTTACAGCGCAGGGCACTTGCGCGAATGTGCATAATTTTTGTATATAATATAAATTGCTTTTTATGTAATATTTTTTTATGTAATATGAAAAAAATATAAATAAATAATATATCGGTACCAGGCTGAGTAAGTCGAATTACGTCCTTTTATATGTTTAATCATAATAGACAATAGGATTGCGTTATTTACATGGGGAATAATTCAGTGAAAACGATAAGTCTTTTATATCATACATACAAACTTGTAAATATTTAAATACTCTTTAAAACGTATAATAAACGTAAACTTTTATTAGTTGGCCTGAAAAGTGTGCGTTTTGGATTTGTTTTGGATTGATTTATACTTGGTAGAGATATATTTTTAAAAGCTTTCATTTAACTAGCCGTGTATGTATGTGAAGGTGGAATCTTGTAAATTAAATTTGACCCACTTCCCGGGGTTTTTGTGCTGATTTTGATTGTGTTGAATTTTTACATACTGATCCAGTCCCGATGACAATGCGTGTTTATGTTAAGCATAACCTGATGCTGCTGCCAGAATTGGATCCAGGCGAAGGAACCTTTCAACGATCCCGCAGGGACATTTATTTATTTATCCGGATCTTCAATAGCCTATACAAGATAAATCATCCAACATATGTCCTATCTAGTTTTAAATTAAGTAAAAATTACATGAAATTTTATTAAAAAAGCTTTTTAAACAGCATTTTTAACTTGACTTGTTATTTATATTTTGAGCTCAAAAAAGGTACTCACATAATCTCGGCGAGTAAGGCGTAGGTCGGAGCTGCCGCCCCACTTGGATGGAAGCCAGTAACCTCTCCCTGGGTGTTATCTCTCGTCGGGGAGGCGGTAGCTTACGTTCTGATGCCTGTTTAGGGAGAAAATGAAAAAATTTTTTTAGCTTCATCCCACAAATGATAGACTGTCTTCCCCTATTAAGAGCTTCGCGGTCAAAGAATAACAATATGATACGCGTAATTAGAAGTTTATAAAAAGTAACATTTTATTGCTGTTGCTTTCACATATATTATCCCACTACAAATTTCGCTGTCCGTGACGTACGGATGTTTCAGCCATTCCGCGCGCATTTTGCTGAATTATTTACCCAAAATGGCGGCCGCGTCATGCTACTTATGCAATGTGCTGTAACGTTCGGAAAATGGATGGATATAAAGCCTCTAATTTTTGTAGTCAATACCCTATTTATTCGAACGAGAGGTATTTTCATCGCTATTACTTGTTCTTGTAAATATATGCACCCTAATAGAGTAAGCGTTCTATATAATCCTGACAACAACGATCTCAAATAGAATATACACTGTTCAGACTTCTGACGTTTCATCTTAAAGGACTCGATTCCAGGCCATTAAAATATATAATATAACCCCTTCACGAGCTGTCAACCTCTCTCATTTTTCTATTATGATCGAATTATCAAAGCAACAAAAAAGACTGTATTTTTATCAATATACATTATACGAAAAAAGGGCTTTTATTCTCACCTTTATGTATTCGAAAATACAACACATGCAATAGAATATGCACACACACGCACAAACACACTGACGCATGCACACAAACTCCGTTAGCAAAAAGTCTAAGTCTTTGCTGGTAAAGACTGTGTTGCGGATGTGTTCTAAATAAAGCTTTCCGTCTGGTTCCACACACAAAAACATAGATGTCACTCTCGATATATATTAAATATTTACTCGGTCTTATATAGTAAAAAATAACAATGCACGCAAATAAATACCATTCTTACCTTTTTGAGTGGAGGCCTACTTCTAATGAATTCGAGTATCATAGCGTGCGCATCTTTTTTGACACTGTAACAAAATTATAAAAGTATTAAATTACAAAGAATCAAAACTTTTAACAAATTCTTAACGTAAGAAACAATAAAATTATTTTGCTATAATCCACGATACAGTAAATAGAAAATATATAGTGCTAAATGTATAGTGGACTATCCGTTTTTTCATACCCGATACATGCAGGATTCGTAAAAACACATGCACAAACCTCCACCACTGCCACCACAATACACAAGCACTACACGCGTTCACTATCACATACTTAACAATCGTTTCGCCCCGCAACCGAAGCATCAGCAGGAGATTATGGATATATATATTATGGATCTCCGCAAAGTAACGCCTAATTCTATAAATTAAATTCTTAACCACATTTTGTCTCTAAATTTACGAAACAACCTCATAATTGATAACTGAGCGGCAGGTCCAAAAGGATACTCTTTTCTTAAGTTAGACGACCCAAAAGTAAAAAAAAGTAAAGTAATGGCCTGTTACTATCTCACTGCTGGGTATAGGCCTCCTCTTGGCGTTTTTGGAAAGAAGGATTGGACCTAAGACCTACCACGTTGCTCCAATGTGGATTGGTAGGTTACACGTATCCCTAGAATTCTCTAAAGATATGCAGGTTTGCTAGCGATGTTTTTCCTTTACCGAAAAGCTTGTGATAAATTGCAATTATCAATTACACACATGAGTTTTTTTTAGTCTGGTGCCTGCCCGAGGTTTGAACTCGTGACTTTCTAGAAAAGTCGCATGGTGTAATAATAAATAAATGACCCAAATCCCTTAGATATTGTAGATCACATATAGCTTATTTTACAGCAAAATAAATGACTAGAGTTAAGAAATAAAAGAAATATTGATCAGCGGAGAAATTGACTGAATTTGACTGGCCAATGACGCAGTTGGCAGTGACCCTGCCTTCTGCTCCGAGGGTCGTAGGTTGGATTCCTGCCAAGAGCTAACAATTTTTATTTAGAATTTGTTGGTTCTTTGAGCCTGTATATTATAATTTATAGAATTAGGCGTTACTTTGCGGAGATCCATAATACAAAAGTAATAATAAAATTATCGGGTATGAAAATACTGATAGTCCACTATACATTAAACACTACATTTACTTTCTATTTACTGTATCGCGGATTATAGCAAAATAATTTTATTATTACTCCTGTATATTATATATATACAGTATTATCAAGTATTAATTTAAAATTATACATGTATATGTTTGCCAGTTGTCACCCATAACACAAATATTAAGCTATTTACAATGGGGACAGACGACCCTGTCCCGAAAAAATAATTATTTAAAGTAATAATATAGTCAATAATAAATTTTAAACCTACCTTTGAGGTATAGCGCCGTCGACTTTCCTTAAAGTATACCGCCTCGACCTTATATCGTCCATTAGGATCTCGTACGGAGTCAGTTCGTATTCTATTGGTGTCCTTGAATAGTTAACCTTCTTTAGTTTCACTCCCATTCTCAATTCTCCTATCACTTGCATCCAGAACCGCGCCTGTAATAATTTAAAAGCAAAAAGCTGTTAAGTACATTTTGCTCTAAATATAACGACAGGCGAAATAAACTAATACATGCATTGTATAGTTTTTATTTTGTCTTCAATAAATACATAGTGAAATGTATATATTTACAATGTTAAATAACATAATATGTAATATAAGGGTTAATAAATTGAAGGTATAATATAAAATGCAGGCTAATTTTTATTATAAAAAGAGAAAAAATACCAATTGGGGCTATGCCAATAGCCGACACGGGGGCGCATTGCACACCCATATTCGGAAAGTTACTTTCTTACCCGATTGTAGTGGCATGTACTAAAATGTAAAAATAGCAAGCAAGCAATAAAACATAGTTCTTTATTTTAGATTACATCTACATATACTATTAAGTGTGATTAAGTGCAATGCAATCCCCCTAAAAATAGTGTACCCCCCTTGTAAATAATCATGACGGCGCCCATGGTTATACGGGCTACATATGCGAAATCATATTTTTAGATACGCAAAAAGACAATAAATTCCCCACCTTATATTATTACTATTTGAACTATTCTCCTTAAGGATTAGCAACGCCATGGAATCTTGTTTAAATCGGGACATCCTTTGTTTTTTTTCTATTTCCGTACATCTATCTGTACGTCCATTAAGCGAGAGATCTACCAACACTGAGACCTCTTTTGGCGTTCATTATTCCAACACTCTGGAAACGTCCCGAATGTCTAATTTGGTGTGTCTAGTCTATCTAGACAGATACCCTCATATCCAATTTGATTGCTCAAAACAACTTCAACTACTCTTTCCTTTGTTTTCTGAGCCACTCTGGCTGCATGAAGTCACGATAGTAATTTCTTATAAATATAAATAAAATATGAAATAAAATGATTTATCGAAGCAGGCGTTACTTTGCAGGCGCGGCAATAAATAATGCACATCGAGAATTAAAGAGAGAAATCGGCTAGATTCTGTTTCATAGAGCATCGTCTATGTCGCCCAGACTGACGAACCCGTGTGTGACAGTGACAGCGCCCTACGAAACCGAATTGGCCGGCTGTTTCGTTCTAAGTTCTCGATGTGCATTATTTATTGCCGGGTACTATACTTTGCTATAAACCGCGCGGGTCAAGCGAATGCATGCAATACTAATGTGAATGAAGCAGGCAAAATTCACGTACCTTACACATGCAGGACAAGTTACCACATGCATCCCAAGACGCCTCCACCAGCAACAAGGCACACAAGCAATACACACAACCACCAAAATCTCTACGATCGTTTCGCCCCGAAACCGAAGCATCATCAGGAGGATAGGCTCCACGACACAATCGTAATGCATGGCATTACGTGTGTGCATTGTTGCTGGTAGAGGTGTCTTGGGATGCATGTGGTGACTTGTCCTGCACGTGTAAGGTACGTGAATTTTGCCTGCTTCATACAAATTAGTATTGCGTGCATTCTCTTAACCCGCGCGGATTATAGCATAGTAGTTCTGTTATAGTTACTATAAAATAAAAATTGTTTTATCTTAAATTAAGCCTGAGATGAAAATCGAGTAACTTTTAAATTAATACTAAATATCAAGTATCTATTATTCAGAAGGTCTTAAAGGCAAACAAAATACAATAAAAGCAAACACTCTATTTAGTGAACAATCTATTTAGTGAACACTATTTAGCGAACACTCTATTTAACATTCAAGTACATACTTGTAAGGCTCTCCAGATCCTTCGGTTCGACTAAGATAAAAACAAATACATACGTTAAGTTTATTATATATTATTAGTTTAACATTAACCCTTTGAACGATTAGGTGATCACAAAACGAACTTTTAACATTCATTTTTAGAACATTTTATTTACTACATAATAATTATACCTATAATTTGCATACTATTTTCTTTTCTTTGTTATAAAATTCCCCATTGAATAGAATAAATCATTTTATCTACTCTGATACTATAATACAAGGATTATAAAACTGAAAACAAAATTATTATGACAAACGTTACGTACAGAACAAAAATAAAAAATTAAAAAGTTTCATTACGATACAGGTCTTGTATGGACACCTGTAACATAATGTAACTTTTTAATCATAACGATACACCTATACAACTTCCAGCTGGACCAAGGAGGTTGCACCTCTACCTTAAAAAAAAGGTTTCAATGTATGGGTCCGCGGCGACGCAACACGCATGCGCAATCGCAATCTAGGAGCAACTATATTAAATGTTACCACGAGTTCATGGATTGGAAAATGAATATTCGGAACATCAATAATTATTACAAGTAAAAATAAATTTGTTGTTTCAGCGTTTTATTTGCAATATTGTTTTACGTATTATAGTATGAGATAGATAGTAGATAAAGTAGTGTATGATACTGTACATAACTTGGTCTTATAACATACGTGTGATACTATAAAAAACTCGCCTGCGGCTCGTTTTTTTAAACCACACTCGTGTTATAAGAACCCCTTATTATGCAACATTATCATAAACTACTATTATAATAATATCTTACATTTACCGTTGGGGACGAAAACAATTTGTTTTTTCAAAATTGAAATAAAAGTAAAAAAAGTAAAGTGACAGCCTGTTATTATGCCCACTGCTGGGCTAAGGCCTCCTCTCTCCATTTTTGGAGAGAAGGATTGGACCTACCACGCTGCTCCAATACGGATTGGTAGGTTACACATATCCCTAGACTTCTCTAGAGATATGCAGGTTTCCACACGATGTTTTGCTTCACCGAAAAGCGTGTGATAAATTATAATTATCAATTAGACACATAAGTTTAAATAGAAAAACTCATTGGTGCCTGCCCGGCTTCGAACCCATGTTCGTCTCTAGAGTCGCACGGTCTCACCACTGGGCTATTACAGTTTCATAACTTAACATAATAATAATAATAACAACATAACTTAAAAGTATTTTGTCAAATATTTGAGAGTATTTCTCAAGTTGACGTAAACTATGTATAGTACGCGGCAATAAATAATGCACATCGAGACTTAGAGAGAGAAATCGACTAGACTCTGCTTCATAGAGCATTGTCTCTGTCGCACAGACTGACGAACCCGTGCGAAACGTCACATACTGAGTGACAGAGACAGCGCTCTACGAAACCGAACTGGCCAGCTGTTTCGTTCCGAACATCGATGTGCATTATTTAATGCCGGGTACTATATTTACAGCTTGTTTTGTTCCAATAGTATAGTAAAAGGTCAATAGTAGCTCGCTTGCGGTCAGACTGACAGGTGACATCAGTACGCTTCATCTGTCCCGTCAGTTAACAACAGTTAATGTGGTCTAGCAACATTCAGCTACTAAACGTGATCTAAACATCTTGAGCAACCCACTGAATGTCAGAGTACGTTATTATTAAAGGCTTGCATTTAACTGTGTATGTATGGGAAGGTGAAATCTTGCAAGCCAAAATTGACCCACTTTCCGGTGTCCGAATGACCTGAAATTGTACATACTGGTCAAGTCCCGATGACAATGCATGTTTATGATAATTATGATGCTGCTGCCAGGATTAGCTCCAGACGAGGGAACTCCTCAATGGTTAACAGTAGGGGAATGAAATTTTGATAAAATGTTTTTAAATTGACTTGCTTGTGAATTTGTATGTAAAATATATATTTTTAATTATATTTATTTTTTGTCTGTATATCACTTAAAGACTCCGAAACGACTGGACCGATTTTAATGAAATTTTTAGATAATCTTTAGATTGACCCAGCGGATAACTGGCGAATAGAGTATTTAAAACAATTCGAATAACGACAGAGAAGGCCTATACTCAGTAGTTGGATAGTAAAATACCGTTACTTGACTTTCTTACGTTTACGTAAAATAAGTAAAAAATACTAGGTACACTACAAATTTGAGTTTCGTGTAACTAAATTTATATCTGAAATTCATCACGCGCTTAACGGTAAAGAGAAGCAACCAGCAAGCAACAAACCATGTGTTTTTACGAATCCTGCCTGTATCGGGTATGAAATCGAACAGTCCACCTAAACATACTATATATATATATAATTTACAATCGCAATCGTTGCGAGTGTTCAAAAATCATGTCACAGATCATTTCCTATCTCTATCGCTTTGACACCGTGACAATGACTTCTATTGCTATTATAACGTTTCGAAGGATTATATATGTATGTTTATTTTATATAAGTAATTTTATACAAGTATTATATTGTTTCTTCATAGCATACACCATTCCTACCTTGTATCGATAGGTATGTCCGCCAGATTGTGCAACCTTATTTTTATTTAATTATAGTGCTACGTATTTTTTTTGTAGTGTGTAATAAAAGTATTATCATTCGTTCATTCATTTAGCATTATATATATTTTCTATCTACTTTATCGCGGATTATAGCAAAATAACTTTATTATGATTTTTGACAGTTTGTTCACTACTGCAAACGCCGGCATGGCAGCGCCAGGTGCTCCGTTCGCACGGTTACCGCATAATCTAATTAATTCAACGCGAAATTCCGAGAGAGCATGCCGCTATTAATATTTACATCACTATTAGTTTGCATGCTCGGTAGTTATGCGTTGCGAAATATTGGCGAACAGCGAATAAAGCGGTACAGGACGTACGATTTTGGCATATCGTTCGGCTTATGAGTACCAGCGATGATCGTTTTCAATCAGCACATTAAGTTTCCATGTGTATTATCATACGATTCCCTTTGGTCGGCTTTAAGTCCCTTTTCATTCCTACCAGTGATGGAAGCACTTACAGCTGACATTCAAGAGGCCTCCTTGGTGTATGCTATTTGCCGACGATATCGTGATTGTCGGTGACAATGCAACTGAGGTCTAGAGCAGATTTGAAAAATGGAAAGAAAAATTGGAGAAATACGGTTTAAAAATAAATCTGACCAAAACGGACACATGCACTGTGATTTCAGTGGTACCTCCAATTTTTCCCGAATTGCCTTAAATGGTGTTGTTTTGCCAGTCTGCTACGACTTCCGGTACCTTGGTTCGCCTTTGCAGAAAAATGGCGAAATAGATCGCGATGTGACGAATAGAATGAACGCAGGATGGATGAAGTGGCGACAGGTCTCAGGAACAGTATGCAACCCCGTATGACCCTTAAACTTAAGAGGAAAAACTTATAAAACGGTCATAAGACCTGTCGTAATGTATGGATCAGAATGTTGGGCAATGAAAAAGACGGATGAAAGAAGAGTGCATGAAAATGAGATGAGAATGTTAAGGTGGACGTGTGGTGTGACAAGATTGGATAAAATAAGAAATGAAGGGGAAGTCTGAAAGTTGCGTCTATTATAGAAAAGGCGAGAGGTGCAAAATTGGGATGGTATGGACACGTAATGAGGAGGGATGAAAATCATGTGGCTAAACGAGTGTTGAGTATGAATGTGGATGGATATGTGACTAGAGGGAGGCCTGAAAAGAGATGGTTGGATTGTGTGAAGTATGCCATGCATATAAAAGGAGTAGCGCCAGAGTTGACGAATGATAGTAGAGAATGGAAGAGAAAAACATGTTGTGCCGACCCCACTTAGAGTTGGGTACAGGTAGAAGAAAGAAAAAGACATACGATTCCCTTTGATGCGTGTCTGAAAAACCAATAATTACCGGGTGTACGCGTCCGTACGCAATCATTGATGATGCTTTGCTTGTACAGACTAGTAAGCCCTTTATGCGATCGTGCTCGCGCCTAATCATTTATTATCGCTGATTATATACAGGAGCAATTAGATAGAAAAAAGTTAAGTCACATTACCTAATGGTGTTCAGAACGAATTTGTCAATTTCAAATATTCATGACATTTTAGTTCTAGATTTAGTTTTACTTAGAATTGTGGTGAGGTGTATGAAGTTTTTAAACAAGACTTGAAAAGACGAGCGAGAAGCTCTAAAAATTTTTGTATCTAAAACATTAGAAACATAAAATTAAAAGAACATAAAAACAATAAAAAGAAAAAAGTTTGCAGCCCTAATTACAATCTACAAGTTAAAATATCCTCTATTATGTACTGTTTTTCTAGTTCCAGAAAAAACTAGATTGTCCAATATATAAGCTGGACTAACCAAACTATATAAACTTCAAGTGTGCCCAAGTCCATTAAAAACCTCAAACCGTTTAGAAGTGAAAATGGACTTTCGCATATATAAATTAGTACGGACATCAACAAAATTCCCAGCAATAATTTCCACCCACCACCGTATGAATCGAAATAGGTGGATTAATAGTTCTTTACATCCAATCTACATACCGAACCAACACAAACAATTGTCTGAGCTATTCGACTGTCACTGACAAAATTAATTATCGCATAACAAATAACTTGACTCACCTGACACACCTACCCACCTCCTATACCATGAGTAACTAATGATCGTCAGAGGCAAACCAAAATCTATCAGAACCTTTGATTAAAATCTAAGGAAGTAAACTGATTACTGTACCTTCTTCATATGAAGAGATTGATCTAGTATTGGGAACCTATATTCTTTGCTAGGACGTCGCTATTCAAGGATAAATAAATAAATAATAAATATATCGGACACTTACACACACGGTCGTCTGACGCCAAAGTAAGTAACTTAATACTTGTGTTATGGGTGACGGACAACTGGTAGATATACTACATATATAATTTTAAATACAAATATACACCCAGGCTCGAAGAACCAACAAATTATTTATAGAAAATGTTGGCTCTCGGCGGGAATCGAACCCGCAACCGCGAAGCTGAAAGCAGAGTCACTACCTACTGCGCCAACGGTCCAGTCAAAGGATATGTTACCGCAGGTGTTATTGTGATTGTATTTCAAAAACAAGAGGAAATACAGAGTCCTCAAGTATTTTTGAACCTATGCAAAATACCTAAGGAAATTTCCATTCCAAATTATTGGAGTCCTTAGCCTTCCGTGGATCGCTAGGGATTTGTGAGTTCGCTTAGTAGTATTTTGTCGATATTGGAAGGGTTCGAATGGTAATGACACCTTGAAGTGATAAAATTTCAGAATTTTATAATGTTATAACAAACATCGCTATTTTATTTCGTCAATACTACTTAAAAACTTATATATAATTTTAAAAAAAATTACGAAATTTTATATAAATCAGAATTCATTTGCTGGATCTCACAGATCTAATATGACCTTTCAAGGGAGCGACCTGCGGAGTGTTAACCATTTAAAAATGTTTTTGACTCGTAACCGTAAAGATAACTGTATTAATTCGAACGCTTGGGCTATTTACATTGGCAAAAGCTATAATATTCAAAAATATATTAAAGTCATACCCTTTTAAAAGAATGTTGCCCAACAGCAAAAAGATATTTGTATGCCTATGTGCTAAAAACAAACTTAATACCCGAATTCTAAGTTTCTAGTATTCGGCATTGTTTTATATTGTCGGCCAATTAGCAACCACAAGGGTTTTAAAAGACTGTTGCTTCAAAGCTCTCAATGATCTGTATCTGCGTCAATCAGCTCGATTAACAGCACTAGCTCAAGCACCGCAACTCCTAACAAACACTGCAAATCTTTAAAATGATTTTTGAATTGAACTATCGTGAGTATTATTCATAGCTTTAAAAAATCCGCTTTATTTTCATCTTGTTCTATCGGGTACGTCCGATTAGTTACAGCCCATTCGAGGCCCTTACTCATGAGCTCTTTATATCGCGACGGGAATTCTTTTTACAGTTTTAAATTTTAAAGTTACGTACCCAGTCAGAGAACTGCAGCGTGTCTAAGTGTGTCACGGATTCCTCGGCTGCTCCCAGGTCCCTCGCACCACCGACTCGCACCCGATCCAGGAAGGAGGCTAGCTCGAGCGCCTCGGCGACCAGCGCCCGACACACCGCTCTGTAGTGGGCCGCAGCGGTATCTCGCGCGATCCGCGCGCCGCTGCCCCCACAGTGCCATATGCATCGCTGGAAAGATTAGTATTTTTTTATTATCTACTAGCTGTGCCAACAACGGCTTCCCCCCCGTGGAATTCAGTGATTTACGAAACTTTTCCCGAATTTTCGAAATTTTGAACATAAAAATAGTTATTGTGGGTTAACCGTGAGAGACAGAGACATGCTATCCCGGACTTTTTTGTAGTATTTTTATAGATCTACAATTCTCTAGAACATTACTTTAGCGTATCTCTGCTGATTTGCGCAGCGCACGCGACTAAAGCTCCCAGCAAGCATGTTTTTTAACAACTGTGTGATCTCTTCAATACAATTTACATAATACCGATATGTACTATTTACTCAAACCATCCGGAAGTGTTGCACTATAGTTTGGTGAAAACTGTACAAAAGATTCAGCAAATTTTGAGAAAATCGATTACATACAGTCAGACAGCTTTTTGGGACTTTATTTTATAATAAGTATAAATAGATACTTATAAAAGACCAAACTTTCTCACGTTTTAATGTTATTAGTTATCTATAGTGAAACACAATATGGTTATATTTTGCATATAACAACATTAAGGACCTTCTACTTGAAGTAAGTACTACATGTTTAAAGTAAATAAAGTTTTATTTGCAGAGCTTTTGAAACACGCGTAACTTACTTAACAAGTGCTTGGCTGATTCTTGAGCTAGTTTAGTATTCCGCGCTTTTATGCGAGGGTTGCCAGATAACTATCGATATTTATTTATTTATTTTCTGTTCTGTTTCTGTAGAGCTGTGATAGCCCAGCGGTGAGACCGTGCGACTCTTTCGACGGGAACACGAGTTCAAACCCGGGCAGGCACCAATGAGTTTTTCTATTAAAACTCATGTGTCTAATTGATAATAGCAATTAATCACACGCTTTTCGGTGAAGGAAAACACCGTGAGGAAACCTGTATATCTCTAGAGAATTCTGGAGATATGTGAACCTACCAATCCGCATTGGAGCAGCGTGGGAGGTCTTAGCTCCAACCCTTCTCTCCAGAAACGGAGAGAGGAGGCCTATTCCCAGCTGTGGGATTGTAACAAGCCGCTACTTTACTCTTTTTTTACTGTTTCTGTAGTAGGTCCGAAGATCCTTTTTATTGTAACTTTACTAGTCTTATTTCGCAATTTAACAAACAAATCTTAATAAAATAGTCATAATCTTATATGAAACCAAAATTTATGTAACCACAGAATTAGAGTTCGGTTTTCTTACACTAACAACTACCAAAAATGCTAAAGAAGTTATTAATTTTATTTAAATAAAAATACTACATTAAAAATTATTAATTTTTAAATATTAGTCTTTTTGGTTGGCATATTTAAATTACCAGCAGGCCGATCTAAACTCGTCAAGATTCTAGTGATATAATAATTATTATTATCTTTCTTTATGACCTGTACAGCACAAATTAGGCGCAAACCATTCTGCCAGTGTCACGTAAAATTAATTTATATTTCTTCATTCTAATATAAAATCCCATGCTTAAATTTAGAAGAAACCTTCGTTCTAGCTGCATTTTTGTACACGTCTGTATTTAAATTTTAAGTAAATAAGTAAATTAATATGGTGTTATTTTTTTTTCAACTGCCAAGTGATATAAAGAGAATTCGAATATTGATTATTTTTGTTTATTCCTTTACTAAGCATCAAGTAAATCCTATATTCATTTGTGGACTGTATGGATTCCAAGCATTTACTTATGTACTCTATACATTTAGCACTAAAAATAATAACAACAAATTATTTATTACTTAATATAATTTTATCAAATTTTATACATTGTCGACAACCCTAAAATGCTTTAAAGTAAAGGTAGATCATTATTCATGAGGAAATAACTATTCTAATTGAATTATACGCATTGTCATGTACGCAATTTCTTTAGAAGTATTTGGAGAAAGTGTTGACTTGTAAAGGGTTTATTCAAACCCTACTGGTTACAAGACGAAATGTATTTGAAATACGTATGGATCATAAAACATTCAGATTTATAAAATAATATGAAATATTTTTCATATTCTAGATCTGTTATTTTTTTTATCCGAATACAGCTAGCCAAAAGATAATTTTGTGAGTTATAAGCATGGCACTTTTGTATGATCTGTCAAAAAATTCTTTTTCCACTTATCGAATGTGTCGTCACACTAACGTCAGATTTATTAGGATGACCTGATATTGCGGCAGTACAAGTATTTATAATTAATGAAATGTGATGTCAAATTGATTGTGAAATTTTATTATACAATCGCATGCCATTTCTCCACAACCTAGTGTTAATAAATTCCCAAAAAAATTACAAACGAGAAATCGAAAACTACTTTAAAAAGATAGTTTCATCAATAAAATAGAATAAGATAGATTTATTGGTCGCAAATATTAAATACCTCAGCGCGAGCCACTTTGATAAAAACCGCAAACGTTTTCCACAAACTGAAAGTTGTTATTTATTAAGGCGGCTGACAGATATTTTACGATACTACTCGACTTAACCACCTTAACTTAACTTGTAAAAGTGAAAAAATTTTTATGGTGTAATGCAGCTACTTGTATTGTTTAGGTAGTAAGTAGAAAGTGTCAATGCAATAACAAGAGATAAACTATTTTATGATACTTATGAATTTAAATTTAGGCGTGAATAATTTAACAAGTGCATGCAGAATGTACAATACATATTGTCAAAATTTAGATATTATGCACGATAAAATGTATACTTTTAAGAACAAATTGCAAATTGTTAATTTTTGTGATATTAAGTGATATTTAATTAATATTTTAGCCATTTTTTTGCAATATTTATTTTGTACTCTTTTGACGTTATTTTAATTTTTGCTATTTTTAATTTTTTATTTTTTTTCTTGTTGATATAGTTGTAAGATTTTTTTATCAGTGGAAACTTTGCTGATTTCTGTCTACCCCATACGTCTAATATTTTAAGTTTTATTATAGTTGTTTGTTTCCCTTTAAATAAATAAATAAATGTCCACAACGTATAATTTTCAGGGCAGCCCTAAATAAGTTTACGTTTAAGAGAGTTATCAAAATATTCGCAAGTTTGCATGTGCGATATTATTTATGGATATGCCGCAATATTCATCTAGGCACATAGTTTTTTTGTTATTTTTCTTTCTTTCTGTATTTCACCTGTATTTCACTTATTGTCTTTTTCCTTCTGTCACCTAAAGGTTGACTCAAAGATATCCCTTTTAGGGATAAATCGTTATACATGCGCTATTTTTTTTAACAATATATATGCACAATAAACAAATCAATAAAAAAGTAAAAGTAGCGGCCTGTTACAATCCCACTGCTGGGAATAGGCCTCCTCTCTCCGTTTCTGGAGAGAAGGGTTGGAGTTAAGACCTAACACGCTGCTCCAATGCGGATTGGTAGTTTACACATATCTCCAGAAATCTCTAGAGATATGCAGGTTTCCTCACGATGTTTACCTTCACCGAAAAGCGTGTGATAAATTGCAATTATCAATTAGACACATGAGTTTTATTAGAAAAACTCATTGGTGCCTGCCCGGGTTTGAACTCGTGTTCCTGTCGAAAGAGTCGCACGGTCTCGCCGCTGGGCTATCACAGCTCACAAAATCAAATCAATAAATATAGAATAAAATAATAATAAATACAATCTAAAAGCAGGATTTCAAAAAAACTTTTCTGGATTGCCAGTTTTCCGTCAGTCATGCGTGTAATTTATTATATCATAGCTATATTGTTTTATGTGGCGAATCTAAATTTTATGCATAAGGAACGTGAGAAAATGCATGTATAGCCCGCTTATACTGTACAAGAATAGATTTCTGTGTTCTACATGCATACAAGAAAATATATTGTTTTCAAGTTCATGGTACGAGGAACACTTGCATGGTTTTGCTTCTTCGTTTCTTATAGACATAAAATATCAGTGTGACCGAGCTTTCCTCGGAATTTTTTATAAAAAAAGATGTAATGAGAGATAATAGATATTCCTATGTTTGGACTGGTGATATCTGAACTTGACCCGGGGTATTTTCACTTCTTAAGATTGCCCTTTCCCAACTGATCTATTTTAACTTTGTAAGCAACGGCGTAATTAGCCTTTTCTAAACTAATATTATAAAGAGGAAAGATTTGTATGTTTGTTTGTTTGTTTGTTTGTTTGTTTGTTTGTTTGTTTGTTTGTTTGTTTGTTTGTTTGTTTGTTTGTTTGTTTGTTTGTATGTATATATGTTTGTTACGTTTTCACGCAAAAACTACTGGACCGATTTCAAAAATTCTTTCACTATTGGAAAGCTGCTTCTTCACTGAGCAACATAGGCTATATGTCATTTTCAATAATAATAGGGATCCCTAATAAAATTGTAATAAGTTGGGAAAAATTTAGTCGTAAGCATCTTTCATCGCGTGCGCTGCGGAAACTATTAAAGATAGAACAAAAAAATGTTCTACAGTATTATAGAACGAATCAATATCCACAATAAAGTCCGCAATACTATACGTCTAACTATTATAGTTATGCCAATATTCTGTATATATATATATATGCCAACTTCTTACATTGTACAAGTTGGTAAAAGTGCCGACAATAATCAAACCATTTTATTCATATCTCTGTATTAATCCTTATCCCATTAAATGATATTTTAGTAATAACTGTTTCAATACCAGTAAAATACTTTTTAAATTATTAAAATCTAACATCCCAATTAAAAGATATTACGAATTTAAGAATGTATATCGAAAGCAGATAATGCCATAATAAATTCATTGTAGCGACCGTTATAGCAGGGCCTGCATTTGGTGAGTTAGCTCTTCTTCCAAGAATACTAATGATACCCATTTTTAATAATAAATTAATCTACAAAATAAATCTATAGTCCGACTTCGTAGACTTTCCACTACCACGAGATCTGTAAGGACGCGGGTGAAACCGCGGGGCTTTGTTAGTGTTTTATAATAATATTGTAGCAGTGCCTGAAAACATCACATTTAAAGATGATATTGGTATTATTTGCATAACTGTTAATCTGGTATCAACTACACATCAACTATCTGTTTTATGTGCAGATTTTATGGTCTAACACTAGAATGTTTACAAACATTTACTTCATCGCAGCGACCATTGATAGGCTAACGGTGAGACCGTGTCTCCAGAAGATCGCAGGTTCAAACCCCAGACAGGTACCGATGAGTTTTTCTGTTGAATCTTATCTGCCCTATTGATATTTTAAATTTATTACACGCCTTTCGGAGGATGAAAACATCGGGAGGCAACCCTGCATATCTCTGGAGAATGCTCAACATATGTGTAGCCTACCAATACGCATTGGAACATCGTGGTGGGTATAAGGTCCAACCCTTTTCTCCAAAAAAAGGAGGGAGGATACATAAACAGGCACTTCATATCTTTGATGCGGCATATAGGCAATATTTTCTAGCTATTACTTCACAATGTTTTACATATAAAATTCTTCTGTCGCAGTGCTAGTTACTATACCTACTCATCTGAAACGGCTTGATCGATTTTTATGGAATTTTATACGCATATTCAGTAGGTCAAGAATCGGCTACTATCTATTTTTCATACCACTTAGGTTCTCTAACCTTATACAGGTTCTTACTTATATACTTATACAGGTTCTCTAACCCTAACATTTTTTTTAATTACTTGGACAACATTTTTTTATAACGTACATTAGAATTTCATTAGAAATAATTTATATGGCTAAACAAGGTTTGGCAGGTCAGGTAGTTTTCGTATAAAACTAGTATAGACAAAAGATTCCCACAGCATGTCTAAGAAGATGATATGATTATCAGAAATAGTGTCAAACCGATATTACCACTTTCTCCGCAACGGGTCTACATTACTCGCTAAAAGCAGTAAAATCTATGTAAATATACATTTAATATTATCGTAAAGCGAAACACTTTACAAGTCTATACCGCAAAGTTGTCGGTGTAGAAAAGCAGTTATTTATGTTAACTAAGCGTCTGATACACTGTTCGATCCCATCAGCATGCCTGTTGTAACTTCCTTGTAGGTGATATAGTGAAAGTTTATGTCTTCAGTTATTATGGGACTTGTGACGCAATGTGCGTCACAGAGGGATTTTTAGGTTTAGGGCACACATAGAGCAGCATTTTTTTTCAAATCAAATTAAATCAAAATAGTCTTTTTATTCAAGTAAGCTCTTTCGAGCACTTTGGAATCGTGAAGGATCAATATGATTGATGAAGCTACAACTGGTCCGTTGCTCTTACCGAGAAGATCCAGCAAGAAACTCAATCTTATAAACATTGTCAATTTAAATTTTCAATAGTTGTTATTGACGTCATATTTGTACTTGTACTATCACTGATGATAATTAATAGTGAGTAGAAGTTGTACCCGCTAACATGAAAAACAAATACCTTTTTCACCGTAAATAAATTTATAACTTCATAATCGTTAACAAATGATTAAATGGCAATAATTTGCAGTAGTAATCAGATTTAAGGCAATTTGTGTAAAGTAATTTGAACCGACGCAACTAAAAATCGAGCAGCTGAACTCTTTGCTGATGATGCTGTCCTCGTATAAATAGACTCGTATAATAGAAATTGAGACTTATTAGAATCATAAAATAGCATTTTAACATTAATTAAACATAATCAAAACATGATTCCTTCTGTATCAATTACAAAATAAAATACCCCAAAATGACGCCAGACTATGCTAATATATATAAATGATACAGAAGTTATATTTGGTATGAACCTAATAGTTTTAAGAATTTATTTTCCCATGATAGATTAAATTCAGTTGCGAATATAGTTCGAATAGCACTGTAAATTAAGTATGTGGATTTTTCGTGCAAATTTTGTTTATGCAATAAATACCTTACTTTCCATACTAAATTTTATACGATATTTGAAAATATTCCAGACGAGGTTTATGTTATTATAAAAAAGAAATAGAAATTAGGACATAATCAAGTCACGCTCTAAACCATAATAAATTAGGTCTTGATTATAACACATGGTGGAGTTAAGTAACTCTAAGTGTGACTTCAACTTTAAAAGTACTTATAAATTAAGATAGGATCGAACTTATCTCGAGAGTGAAAGATATGACAATGAGAACTGACAACCCGTACTAAATTATGTCAATTACACAAAGTGATTAACGAATAATGAAGATACAGGCACTATAACAAAACTACCTCGCTATAATCCGCACGGGTTAAGCTAATGTATGCAAAGCTAATGTGTATGAGGCAGACAACAATCGCAATGCGATTTTGTCGTGAAGCCTATCCTCCTCATGATGCTTCGGTTTCGGACCGAAACGATCGTCGAGATTGTTGTGGTGGTGGTTGTGTGTGCTGCTTGTGTGCTTTGTTGCTGGTGGAGGACCTTGGGGTGCGTGTGGCGGCTTCTCCTGCATGTGTAAGGTTCGTAAATTTTGCCTGCCTCATACACATTAGCTTTGCATGCATTCGCTTAACCCGTGCGGATTATAGCGAGGTAGTTTTGTTATAGTGCCTGTAATATAGAATTCCGTAAAGTAACGCCTGCTTCTATAAATCATTTGAATAATGAAGATGTTTATTTTAACCTTGAAAACGACATTGGGCGGAAGATATTTTGAGAATTACACGATGAAGTTTGAAAAAGAAAATCTTGAACTCGCGTAATTAGTGTAGATAATGATTAGATGAGCCCCATATGGAATGTAGAATATAAACGTGGTGAATAAACGATTGGAGCACGTGATCCTTGAAAGAAATGCTTTAAAAGAAAAGAAATCCTTAAAGAAGATCCTAAAAAAAAGCCTTGCTAAAAATCTGCCTAAAAACTAATTAATATAATTTTCCACTGGAAAATGGCTATGTATTTCAGTCATTTTCTAATATTAAAAAATAGCCTCATCCATCCTCAGGCATCCTTTTTTCGAGATATCTGTTCTATGATAACTTTGACGTTTGATATTGTTTATTTTTAATTCATAATAACTTCATAATCAATGCACACATTGGATTCCCTTCAAATATAATTATTTTTAAGAGACTAATGTACTTTTTAAATTTCCGAATCTTTGATGTATTAATGTCCATCCATTATAGAGAATTGATTCATAAGAATAAAATATATTATAAAATGTTCAGTTAATCAATACTAATGCCTATCAATGTGATAGTCTGTTCGCCTGTCTGTCTGGATATTGCACTTCCGTAGCTAAACCGGTGGAACAGCCATTGAATTGAAATTTTGTACAGTTGAAGCTCATATTTTGGGCTCACGTATATGATTAAAAAAAACCCGTAATTACTTCGGGGCCATTTAAAAACACACTACTATATATTTAACTGTATTTTAACGCTTAAGAAAAGGCTATGATAGCCCAGCGGTAAGACCGTGTAACTCTAGGAGACGATCATGGGTTAAAACCCAGGAAGGCACAAAGGAGTCTTTCTATTAAAACTTATGTTTCTTATTCGACTGGCCCGTTGGCGTAGTCGGCAGTAACCCTGTCTTCGGCCCCGTGGGTCGCGGGTTCGATTCCCGCCGAGAACCAACATTTTCTATTTAGAATTTGTTGGTTCTTCGAGTCTGGGTGTATATATGTATTTAAGTATGTATTTAAAACTATATATGTAGTATATTTACCAGTTGTCCGTCACCCATAACACAAGTATTAAGTTACTTACTTTGGGGATGGACGACCGTGTGTGTAAATGTCCCATATATTTATTATATATTTATTATTATTTATTATTATTGATAATTGCAATTCATAACATGCTTTTCTGTGAAGAAACCTTCATATCTCTAGTGAATTCTGGGGATATCTGAAACCTGCCAATCCGCATTGGAGCAGCGTGGTAGGACGCAGCTCCAACACTCCAGAAACGGAGAGAGGAGGCCTATGCTCAGCATTGGGATAAGACAGACCGTTATTCGTGGTATCCGGCAGAATAGAATAGACCACCCTCATTTCTTACCGAGATGTCGTAAAAAGCGAGTAAGGTAAGTTGACGTCAGGCAGGCGGCCGGTCGTAAAATACGTAGCTAAAATCATGTGACAACATATTTGTAACATGTTGCGTCGAGCCCACTTATAGTGGGATAAGGGCAGGAGAATGTATATACTCCAGTTTAATTTTGACGCTAATTTGTGCGAACGAAGTAAAATATATTTTCACGAGGAAAAGTACCGCCAATTTACTAACATTATTTAGCATACCCGAAGGTCTCTTACCTCTATAACATCTTTAAGCATGAACCTCCTGATAGTTCGTCTTCTCCGCGGAGTAGGTTCTGAGTCCCTTTCGATACCTTCATCGTCAGTATCGGCGCGGCCGCCTTCCGACGTCTCGGAGCCTTCAGAGAGCGCGCACTCCTCGTCGTCCTCTGAAACAATATTAAAATCATTGAAATAAAGGTACATATATGCACAACAAATAATAAGAGAGGGGAGAGATAACGTGTACGAATAAAAGTAATAATAAAATTAGTATAGTATCGCGGATTATAGCGAAATAATTTTATTATTACTTTAGTATTGTGGATCTCCGCAAAGTAACGCCATATTCTATAAATTACGAATAAAAGTATTGGAAAAAAAAACAAAAAAAATGCACCAAAAAAAAAATAAAAAAAATAATAAAGATACCAAAAAAGCTATAACAATATTAATAATAATAAAAAAAAAAAAAAATTAAAAATAATTAAATTTAAAAATATTTATTGTATTAACATTGATGCATTAGAGTAACTTTCGTTTAGAAGTACAAGTAAATTAAAAGATACAAATAAAGCTTAACTAAAAAACGGCACGGATATAAAGTTTGTGGTATGTAATGTCATTTATTTAAAAAAAAGGGGGGAGATAAGAGACCCATACTTATCAGTTTCTAATCTTTACTTATTATAAAACAAAGTCCTCAAAGTCTGTATGTGATCGATTTTCTCAAAATTTACCAAACGAATTTTTGTACGGTCTGTACTACAAGATAGTGCACTTCTTTCGTAAGGTTTAGGTTGATACTACATTGCGGTTTTGTGTAAATTGAGTTAAAGAGATCGCACGGTTGTAAAAAACTCGCTTGATAGGAGTTCGCGAGTTCGTTTGATCGCTTTAGTCGCGTGCGCCGCGTAGACCAACAGAGATGCACTAAAGTAATGTAGTGGAGAATTGTAGATCTAGAAAAATACCTCAAATTCAAATTCAAAATATTCTTTATTCAAGTAAACTTGTAAACAAGTGCTTTTGAATCGTCAACATCTACTACAGGTTCGAAAAGCTGTTCCTACCGAGAAGAACCAGCAAGAAACTCGGCGGTTGCTTTTTTCAAACAATAATTCTTGTCACTAGTTACATATAGTTATTAATGTCTTGTACAGGGTTAAAGAGAAGCTATATCCACGCATTCTTATCGTCTAGGTAATCTTCAATAGTATAATACGCTTTCTGAATTAGCCTTTTCTTAATAGTATTTTTAAACTGATGTAATGGTAAAGTTTAAGTAGATTGTGGAATTTTATTATAGAATCTTATACCCAAACCCACAAACGAACTACGAATTTTTGCAAGGCGCAAAGGAGGAACCGCAAGCTTATGTCGGTTCCTACTATGTCTATTATATACATCGCCAATCCTTTTATAATTATTTATATTCATATGTACAAAAATTAAATTACTAAAAATATATCTACGATAGCATGTCCCTATCTCTGATGGTTAACTCACACTAACTCCTTTTATGTTCAAAATGTTAATCTTTGTGACACACCGATTTCCACGCGGGCGAAGCTGCTGGGACAAATACTCACACATTAAAAAGAGCGACAAATAGATATTCTCTTTTGCTTTCCCATTTTTTTTCTATCGACACATTTTGGGCTGATTCACCTAAAATTAAATCTAGTATAATAACTCTATAGTTCCTCATCCCACGCGATGACGCTGTAAAAGTCATTAGAACTAACTGCATATTGTCAAGTCAAAAATAGAGTCGTCTCCAACGTAATATTATCATTAACGTATCCCAAATTTAACTAAACTAATCGAAGGCTATCAACATAGCGGTTGACTCACACACAATGCGTAATTGTAAGGCAGTATGCAAACTGATAAATAAACATCAATCGACATGGCATTTGATTTCGTCACGAATCGCTATTCGCCGCAAAGCGCTTCGTCATGACTGGCGCCAACCTCTCAACACAGACGATACATATCTGTTAGCTGACTTGTGTGGTAATTTAGTCGATTTCGTGACCTGCACCGCACTTGAACTGGGACATTTATTTATATAAAATTTTAAAAGATTAAGTTAAAAGACACTCTTCCCTGCTATCTGAAACGCAAAATATTATGTATTTAAATCTGCTACGCACATCAATGAAGTCCTGCGATTTAATAATTCTCATTTAATCCAAATTCCTTTCCGCAAGGCGGAATTTATGTCATTCTTTTCAAAATTCAAATTCAAATTAAAAAATTCTTTATTCAAGTAAACTTGTAAACAAGTGCTTTTGAATCGTCAACGTGCTGGTTCGGAAAGCTGTTCCTGCCGAGAAGAACCAGCAAGAAACTCGGCGGTTGGTCTTTTTAAAATATAAATCTTACAACTAGTTACATTTAGTTATTACTGTCTTGTACAGGCTAGAAAAGCACCTATATCCACACATCCTTATCATCTAAGTAATCTTCAACAGTATAGTAGGCTTTCTGTATTAGCCTCTTTTTAACAGTGTTTTTAAACTGCTGTAATGGCATGGCCAAAATTAATTTCGGAATTTTATTATAGAATCTTAGATTCAAATTCAAATGGAAGGTAATCGGAGAGTAACTACTAAAAATTATTTAAAAAATGAAATGAAAAGTGACTACTAAAAAATTCAATGTAACATCTAGATTCTTAGATCCGCTTTCTTGGCAATTATTTGTATATGTATAAATTAGTTGTATAATATAGTGAATAAGTAAAATAATATAAGATCTTAGGCAAAATTTTATACATGAAAGTCTTTATTTATAGGAAAGTGTTATATCTGGGGCATGTGTTTAGGCACGAGAGGTATGAGCTTCTCGTAACTGATAATGATGGGAAAAGTAGCCGGAAGAAGAGATGTTGATCGCAGGAAGGTATTCTGGCTACGTAGCATCCGGGAGTTGATAGGAATCGCGAGTGCTGCCGAGCTTTTTCACCTCGCGAAACATAAACGGGAATATACGCGGCTGACTACCAACCTTCGATGATTGGAGAGGCACCCCAAGAAGAAGGAGAGGATTTATACAATATATTTTGCTTATATTGATAGCCCAGAAGTTTGAAATTAATTTACAGAAACATCGACTAAGAAGAAATTACCGTAAAACGTCATTACCGTAAAAACTCAAATAATCGGTCCTGTCAAGTTTACACAGAACATGAGAGAGATTCTCTCATTGATGCTATAAGGGTCAAGCAAACTCATCAGTTGACCATGACTTTATTTTATTATCATCAAAAACAGCCGAATTCTGAAGGAAACAATGCGTACAAAAAACTGCATTTTGTAAGCAATATAATTTATAGCAAGGCATCTAAGTGACTCAGCAACTGGTCTACCTAGATATCCTTTGTCAAAATATATCGAGATCAAAGCTCAAATAATGTTACTCATGCCAAAGGTCCTAGAAAACTTTCTCGTGTCTAGGTTGCTGGATAAGGTAATCTAATCGAGAGAATTATTGACACGATGTCTAACTTATTGGACGCTAGCACAAGATATTATATATCGGGAGATTAGCAGATGCAAGCAACTGATCTAAGCTTATTTTTTAATAGATATCTAACTGTAAACATAATTTTTCCTTTATTTTTCTTAAAACTAACTTTTTTACATTTTTGAACATTTTTAAGTACAAAAAAAAAACCGTTTAAAAACAAAAAAATTGTCTGCCGAAAGCGGTTTAATCTCCCAAGTTACCGATGGCTAGGGTTTCAAGGTGAGGAACTTCCTCATAATACGTGCCGTTTCAAGTAAGACTCCTCTCTACGACCGCCCCCTGCATCCCGAAATTCGATCCAAGTTTTAAGCGAAAGCTTCTGAAAATGTTGGTCGAGGCCTTTCGCAATTAGACAACAATAGGAATAATTATTGTTGAGTCAACATTCCACATGGCGATTATCTCATTCTCTCTAAACATATATTTACATTTTTACGTTTGGAAAATGCTCTTAGGAAAGACGTCTATCTGTGTAAAAATCTTGCTTGATAATCGCGATAGAAAGCATTTCAAAAGCTGATATACTATACATCTACAGAGGAGCAGCATACACCATATACATCAACTATTAAGCTTACTGATTGAAATTTGAATAAAATGATGTACTCGATTTAAACTGCCACTAATCTCGGTTTCATGCTTTTGACACTTTTGACAATTGGATATTATATTGCGAAATCCACGTTATTTCAGATATTAAGTCTTACTTTCAAGGATCGCACAAATATAAATAAATAAATATAAATATATGGGTACACACACGGTCGTCCGTCCCCAACGTAAGTAACTTAATACTTGTGTAATGGGTGACGAAAAACTGGTAATATACTACATATATAATTTTAAATACTTAAATACAAATATAAACCCAGGTTCGAAGTAACCAACAAATTATTAATAGAATATGTTGGCCCGCGACCCGCGGAGCTGAAGGCAGGGTCACTGCCCACTGCGCCAACGGGTCAGTCAAGAAGTTTGAGAACCCTGAATCAACGCTAGCCCTAACTAGTAACATACACTAGATTTTGTAAAAATATAGTGCGGAGCAATTAGTCAATGGTGACTTTTAACATCATTGACTTTTGTGGCTAATATAGCCACAGAAGGCCATGAGTGCCTGGATGTTATTAGTATGATTCAAATTTACTGCTATGCAACAGTATACGCCAGGTTACGGTATAAGCATTAAGCACCGATACAGAATAACCAAGGTTATAACTAACAGAGCAATATTACTGTCGTGGGAGAGAGTATATGGTAGTTAGCACATCACCGTTGTCTCTCACGGGTTCCCATGGCGCCCGCTAACGGGACGACTTCATTCGTTGCAAATGTTACATTTTATTATGTGCAAGCCTGACGCTGTTATGTATAATTGCCACTGCGTTGACTAGAACAAGAATTTTACCGTACTTCTAAAGTAAATCTAGGAATATACTCGTACATTGACTATGTAACTAATCATTCTCTTAGTATGATAGCAAGACAAGCAACTCTTTCCATTAAAAATTAAAGGCATCGGAAAACGTGCAAGACTGATATATTCTATGCGAACGTTGGCACATGTTCCAAAGCATTTGCATGCAAACAGCAGGCCTGCCATGAACTCCTATTGCGACTCAATTGAAGACGTAAACGAAATTGTTTTGCTTTTTCATACCATGACGTCTTAAAGACGCACACTTTACGTCATTGCCGAATGAGCGTTCGGAATTCGTCCTAAAAACATGTGAGTAAAAGAGACAGAGTTATCTATAGTTCATATCACGTTATCCTTTTCAAACATTCCGACCCCAATGCTATTCACACTTCATGGTACGAAAAGAAAGCGGTTCGCGATCGTCGTTTACGTCTTCAATTGAGTTGCAATAAGAGTTCATGGTAGGCCTGCAGGACTGTCTTTGGTTCATGTGGTCATCATATAGACCTTGACTATTGTAAAATGTAGGCGCACTAAAAATCCGAATTATATGACTGTGAAGTTCAAATCTATCGCAAACACAAAACACACCCATAGATAAAAATAATGTTTTGCTTGTACGTGTCGAAAAGTGCAAAGTTCTGTAGATTTATATCAATTGATACTTTAGTTGTGATACGAGCTCTCTTGTGTATTCAGTTCACGTAAATCATGCAATTAAAAAAAAGGTACTGTGCGGGTTCAATGTGGAGCGACCGCAAAGTCTTAGCGACCCGCTGTCAAGGCGGTATAATGCTGCAAAAACGCAGTAGTAATTGCGACGCGGTCATCTATTTATTTATTTAATTATTAACACCACAACAGATATGACAACATTGCAATATAAATACTTAATTCTATGATTTCGCCGGTAGAGTAGAATAGACTCTCTTACTTCTTACCGAGCTGTCGTAAAAGGCGACTAAGGTAAGTTGACGTCGTAAAATACGTAGCCAAATCATGTGACAGCATGTTTGTAACATGTTGTGCCGACCACTTAGAGTGGGATATTTATTGCGTATCCAACTTGTGCGCCGACAGCATGTTTTAATATTATTTTGTGTTCGCATTTTAACAAATTAATAATTTAACATGATGTACAGACATTGTTGAAATTTTTTATTATTTTTATAATTTTTACTTTATTTATATACAACTATCATCGAGATGGTCTTGCGATTTCCCACTGTTACTCAGCACTAAGTTCAATATATTTGCCATATTGATTGCATAGGGGTAAATCCAAGCCAACCACACACATTTATATTTATGTAAAAGTCTATTACAAAAGTGATATAAATTAATATAGAACAACAAGAGCAAAGAAAATTTATCGTTAAATACAAAAGTAACAAACACTTTGTTAGAAGAGTAATACGTCACTTGAGAACATCATCATCTACCAGCATTCAGATGCAATGTATACAAATCAAAGAAGCTATAGACAACGTCAAAACATATCACGTTATTAATAATAATTTACAACATTGTGTTGGACAAAGCCCTTAAATGGGCACTACTCGGGCGCCACTTTCACCACAACCTTACGACCTTACGAATGACTGATATAAAGTACTCTAACATCACTTACTTATATTACAAATGCGAAATTATATTTATATGTTTTACATTATATTTAGTTCGATTTGATATAGAGTTTATGTGCTGCTGTATAAACTACTATTTTTTATCTCGGTAATTATTCCAAGCGAATGAACTCGCGGACAATTAGTTGTGTATTAAAGTAAACAATTTATAGAATTAGGCGTTACTTTGCGGAGATCCATAATACAAAAGTAATAACAAAATTATTATGCTATAATCCGCGATACAGTAAATAGAAAATATATATTGTGCTAAATGTATAGTGGACTATCCGTTTTTTCATACATATAAAAAACGTATAGTCCACTATACATTTAGCACTATATATATTTTCTATTTACTGTATCGCGGATTATAGCAAAATAATTTTATTATTACTTTTTTAAAGTAAACAATTTATTTCAAAGGTTACTATTGATTACCTCTTTTTTATCTAAGTTTCATACTTGGCATACTTATCAGAGGAACCGATGTTATACAGGACTATAGCTTTAGCAAAGCTTAATTCTAAAGCTACGCTTTAAACATTACGAAATCAAACCAAATATTATGAAACTCATAGAAAAAACAAAGACCCTAGAATATAACAACGAGTCGCGAGATGTAGTGGCGATGGACAGGACTTATAAAAAGAGGTTTTGAAGTATCAGAGTGATTGTATGTCAATCCAGCACCGAAATTCAAATTCAAATTCAAAATATTCTTTATTCAAGTTAACTTGTAAACAAGTGCTTTTGAATCGTCAACATCTACTGCTGGTTCGGAAAGCTGCTCCTACCGAGAAGAACCAGCAAGAAACTCGGCGGTTGCTCTTTTCAAACAATAATTCTTATCACTAGTTACATATAGTTATTAATGTCTTGTTATTGTGTAATGTCTTGGAATTTTGGGCACACAAAGAAATTCTCAAAGGGAAATACAATATAAATATGAAAAAGATAATAATGGATTCCTGCATCCTACCAAGCTTGACATATGCAAGCCAGACATGGGTCTACACTGAAAAAATAAAGAATAAAGTTCTATCATGTCAACATGCCATGGAGAGAAGTATACTAAGTTTGAGAAAAATACAAAAAACAAGAAACACTGATATTCGCAAAAGAACTAAGCTAACAGATGCTCTTCAGTATAGTTTGAAACAGAAATGGAGATGGGCTGGTCATTTAGCAAGATATTCAGATAAAAGGTGGACACTCCTAACAACAAAATGGCGAGGCCCAGCAGGAAAGAGAAGTGTCGGAAGACAAAGAAAAAGATGGGTAGATGACATCATTAAAACAGCAGGAATTAACTGGATAAATATTGCCCTGGACAAAGAAAGATGGAAAAAGATGGAGGAGGCTTTTACCCATGGGGACCATTAATTTGGGAACGAAGCTATAATAATAATAATAATTAATGTCTTGTACGGGTTGAAGAGAAGCTATATCCACGCATTCTTATCTTCTAGGTAATCTTCAATAGTATAATACGCTTTCTGATTTAGCCTTTTTTTAATAGTATTTTTAAACTGCTGTAAAGGTAAAGTTAATGTAGATTGTGGAATTTTATTATAGAATCTTATATCCAAACCCACAAACGAATTACGAACTTTTGCAAAGCACAAAGCAGGAGCCGCAACTTATGTCGGTTCCTACTTTGTCTATTATATACATACCCAATCCTTTTATAATTATTTATATTCATATGTACAAAAATTAAATTACTAAAAATATACTGTGAAGCCAATGTAAGAATACCTGTTTCCTTGAACTTCTCTCGCAGGGAGACGCAGTGTTCAAAGACTTTTCAATAAGAGAGAAGTCGAATACTAGGAAATTCGCATAGAGATGGAACTGGGGATCAATCGATAATAGAGATATCTCAAATAGTTGAAGGTTTTGCCTATATTAATAGCAGTTATATCAGCGACTTTTTTTTAACGTCCTGTTGAAAAACTACCTTCAATTTGATACTTTGCGCCTTTGCATATTTTCAAAGGATTTTTTTTTCTTTGGTATGGCTTGTAGTTAGTTTAGAGGATATAGGCATGAAAAACGAAGTAGGATGTCAGAGAACCAGTCTCAAGCCGAGAGTCGAGCAGCTATTAAATGCCTCAATATTTAAGCCGTGTGCTGAGATGATCTTGTCAAGCCAAACAGAAACCACGATTGCCGCAAAAATTTGGTCAATTTATAGGAATAAAATTTCTCGACCATAAATAAACGATTCATTGGCTGTATCCACAAGAGCTGCAACTTTGCTTGGTCCACAATTTAATAATAAAGTAGGTTATGGACAACACGGTCCGCAGTAGGCTGACCCTAATTGAATGACAACTGCCGCACTAAATTTATATCAGACCATGTGTCAATTGAGAAAATCGGCTAGCCATCGATCTTCAGTTAAAACGAAGTAAATCACCACGTTACTTTAGTTTTATTAGTGTTTCAAATAAGGTGTTCGCTTCTTACTGTCCCATCAAATAAATGCTATCACTTTAGAGAAGAGAATATGAAGTTTACACCCATCACTAGTAAAATGTAAACAAGTGCTTTTGAATCGTCGACTCTACTGCCGGTTCGGTACGCTGATCCTACCGAGAAGAGCTAGCAAGAAATTCGGCGATAGCTCTTTTCAAACTATAAGTCTTACTACTAGTTACATTCAATCAGTGCTGTCTTTTGTAGAGTAGAAGAGTAACCACGTTTTTCTATCATCTAAGTAATCCACAACAGCATAGTAGGTTTTCTGTATCAGCCTCCCTTTAACAGTTTTTTTAACTGCTGTAATGGCAAAGCTAAAATTGATTGCAGAATTTTATCATACAATCTTATACCCAAACCCACAAACGACTTACATACTATTACAAGGCGCAAAGCAGAAGTCGCGAGCTTATGTCGGTTCCTACTTTGTCTATTTTCAACCTTCACCTATTTTTTTACAATTATTTATATTTTTAAGTATAAAATTAAATTGTTTAAAATATACTGTGAAGCAAACACAAAAATAGTTGTTATAATACTGAAAAATGACTGTGCACTATCCGATATCACTTCTATATATGAAGATAGATATTGCAGTGAAAATAATTTGCATTGCGATTTTGTCGTAGACGATATCTCTCGGGAATACTCAAACGGCAGAGTGAGAATATACAGTGAATTTGTACCGTACTGGAATAAATGATATATTATTCATTATTTTTGCATGTATTTTTGTTAAAACATTTGCAACAACAGTATAACCATCGCAGATTATGTCGAGCTTGTCTATACTAATATTATAAAGAGGAAAGATTTGTATGTTTGTTTGTATGTACGTATGTTTGTAACGTTTTCACGCAAAAACTACTGGACCGATTTCCAAAATTGCACCATTGGAAAGCTGCTTCTTCACTGAGCAACATAGGCTATATTACATTTTCAAAAAAAATCGGGATCCCTAATAAAATTATAATAATGTGTGAAAATTTAGTCGTAAAAACCTTTCATCGCGTGTGCTGCGGAAACTATTGATGATAGAACAAGAAAATGTTGTACAGTATTATAGAACGCATCAATATCCATAAAAAAAGTCCGCTATATCATATGTCTAACTATTATAGTTAAGCCAATATAACTACTTTTTTTATATTGTAAAAGTTGATAAAAGTGCCGACAATAATCAAACCATTTTATTCATATCTCTGTATCAACCTTATCCCATTAAATTATATTAAAAACTGTTTCAATACCTGTAAAATACTTTTTAAATTATTAAAATCTGAAATCTCAATCAAAAGATATTACGAATTTAAGAATGTAAATCGAAAGAAAATAATGCCATAACAAATTCATTGTAGCGACCGTTATAGCAGGGCTGCATTTGGTAGGTTAGCTCTTATTTCAAGACTACTAATGATACCCATTTTTATAATTAGACGTTAGACTAGTTAAAATTAGTTCTAACCCGTTACCATTCAAAAAGATCCACAAGCCGTTAGATCAGTCTGTCTAGCCATACCATAAACTTTCCCATATAAGTGAAATTTAATTTCGAATCTTGGAAAGGCCCTAATTAGTCGGGAAATATATAACAGTTGTACATACGAAGCTACGTAAGTTGTTAGATTAGATATGACATTACGAGATTCGTTTCAATTACCGGACGAACATTAAATCCTTTACAGAAGACGTTAAAATACGTTTTAGTAACCTGTTACTGCTTTCTGCTCATAAAACAAGTTATTATCAACAATTCTGTTATAAATAATTATAGTGTGGATACTACTGCTTTATTGAAACAATGATTAGACCAACAGGTAATTACTTTTTTCAACCGTCTTGCACTACTGGACATCATCATTCTCCTGCCCTTATCCTACTCTAAGTGGGGACACAACACAGCACAACGTGTTGTAAACATGTTGTGCCGACCCCACATCATTTGAATTGTCACATGATTTGACTTGTTATTTTACGACCGACTGCCTGCCTGACGTCAACTTACCTTAGTCAATCGGATAGTGAACATCAGAAAGAAGAATGAAAAGGATATTATGCATGTAAAATGTATAAAAGATGACCAAGGAAAGATTTTGACAAATGATGAAGATATAAAAGGACGTTGAAAGGATTATTTAAAAAAATTAATGAATGAAGAGAACGATTGGAGCAGAAAGTTAGAAAATTTACCTATTAATTTAGGTATAGTGAGAGAAGTGAATGAAGATGAAGTTAGAATAGCAGTGCAGGGTATGAAAAGTGGGAGAGCGATTGGGCCGGATGGCATACCGGCTGAAGCGTGGAAGTGCTTAAAAGGGGATGGATGGAAGTGGCTGACTTTATTCTTTAACAAGTTGTTACATGAAGAAGCAATCCCAGAAGAGTGGTCAACCAGTACGCTGGTACCCATTTTCAAGAATAAGGGGGATGTGCAAGAATGTAACAACTACCGAGGGATAAAGCTCATGTCACACAGTATGAAAATTTGGGAAAAAGTGATAGAGCGAAGAATGAGAGAAGAGTGTATAATAACGCAGAACCAGTTTGGTTTTATGCCAGGGCGGAGCACGACGGACGCTATTTTCGCCTTACGCCAGCTATGTGAGAAATATTGATCGATCGGTGGATTTTGAAAGAAAAGAGCCTGCCGGGAAAGTATGTACGGATTGTATATTCCATGTATGCCAGAGCTAGTACTCATGTCCGGTCTGAAGCCGGAGTAACTGACAATTTCGATGTGTCTGTAGGCTTACACCAGGGATCGGCTTTAAGTCCCTTTTTATTTCTCTTATTGATGGATGCACTTACTGCTGATATTCAAGAGGAGGCTCCTTGGTGTATGCTATTTGCCGACGATATCGTGATTGTCGGTGAAAATGCAGCTGAGGTCCAGAGCAGATTTGTAGAATGGCAAGAGAAATTGGAGAGTTTTGGTTTAAAGATCAACCTGACCAAAACTGAACACATGCAGTGTGATTTCAGTGGTCTCTCCAATTTTTCTCCAATAACCTTAAATGGTGTTGTTTTGCCAGTCTGCTCCGACTTCCGGTACCTTGGTTCGCTTTTCCAAAAGAACGGTGAAATTGATCGCGATGTGAGGAATAGAATGAATGCAGGATGGATGAAGTGGCGACAGGTCTCAGGCACAATATGTGACCCCCGAATGCCCCCTAAACTAAAGGGAAAAATTTACACATCGGTCATAAGACCTGTCGTAATGTATGGATCAGAATGTTGGGCAATGAAAAAGATGGATGAAAGAAGAGTACATGCAAATGAGATGAGGATGTTAAGGTGGATGTGTGGTGTGACAAGATTGGATAAAATAAGAAATGAGTATATAAGGGGAAGTCTGAAAGTTGCGCCCATTATAGAAAAGATCAGAGGTGCAAGATTGGGATGGTATGGACATGTAATGAGGAGGGATGAAAATCATGTGATCAAACGAGTGTTGAGTATGAATGTGGATGGATATGTGACTAGAGGAAGGCCAAAAAAGAGATGGTTGGACTGTGTGAAGTATGACATGCATATAAAAGGAGTAGCGCCAGAGTTGACGAATGATAGAAGAGAATGGAAGAGAAAAACATGTTGTACCGACCCCACTTAGAGTGGGATAAGGGTAGGAGAAAGAAGGTAAGAGATGAGGGTGACCTATTCTACTCATTGGAATACGACACGGCGGGTCAACTTACCTTAGTCGAATTTTACGAGACCTCGGTAAGAAATGAGGGTGGTCTATTCTACTCAGCCGGATACCACAGGGCGGATCAACTTACCTTAGTCGCCTTTTACGACACCTCAGTAAGAAATGAGTGTGGTCTGTTCTGCTCCGCCGGATACCACACGATTGTTCAACTTACCTTAGTCGCCTTTTACGACACCTCAATAAGAAATGAGGGTGGTCTATACTGTTCAGCCTATTACCAGTATTAGTATATTACCACACGGCGGGTCAACTTACCTTAGCCGCCTTTCACGACACCTCGGTTAGAAATGAGGGTGGCCTATTCCACTCAGCCGGATACCACAGGGCACTTTCCCTCGCAACTTGCACTTTTGGACATATGAAGCTTTTTTTGACCGCAACCTTGAGTCTAATAGTATAATACAATTCCAAATCCAATAGAACATGTGATTTAATTTTGCCAACAATTCTATTGCATCTGCGTACAAAGTCAATCATTCATTAAATATGATATTAGTTAGCTACTTGATTTAAAACAATACCTCCCACATGCACCGACAGGCGTCACTTTATTATTCGTAAGGCGTGTGACGAAACACTAGTCATAGACACCAGGACATTCATTTACATAATCTGAGATAATCAAATTAACCGTTCAGCAATACGCGCGGTACTGAATAATTAAAAGGCGTAACAATTAAATACATTCGAACTATGACCCAGTTGGGACAGGACATAAAAACAACAATAACTTCCGACTTTTTAGGAAAACAAATCTTTTTATATCTGTGACATAATAGGTTGGATAACAGATTGTAAATTGATTCGACTTGGGCCATAGACATTTTTCATAATGAATATTCATTATTGTTATCGCAGACAAAAAATATTTATATGGGAATAGCAAGAATTATAACGGCTTAAAAAAGTATTCCTTTTCTTGTCAACAGACATGAAGTATTAAAAATATGTCTCTTTAAGAAATTATCACAAATTTATGAGAATTGAAGTCAGATTATTTCTTCGCAATCGTAGCTACATTTAAGTCGTCAAAATATATAAAATTATGTTTTACGTGGATCGATAATAAACAATACAAAACAGAGTATTGTTATGCATTCTTATATTCATTGCAAAATAGATTTAACTTACAGTATTTCAAGACGAATATGAAGCAAAAAATAGTTTCGGAATGCGTCCTGAAAACACTCGGGTAAAAGAGACAGAGTTATATATAGTTCATATAACGTTTTCCTTTTCAAACATTACGACCCTAATGCAATCCACACGAAAGGTACGAAAAGAAGGTAGTAGTAGGTACTGGCTTTGAATTGAATCGTTTTCTAAAAGTTAATGGTACCCCTACAGGTCGCCTTAAAACATAGTGAGGCTGTAACTTGGCATTCTAAGTCTTTATAGTCCAGACCTGCTCAACCCTATGCTCGCGAGCCATAGTGTGGCTCGTGGACAAATTTTGAATGGCCCGCCTATGAATCAACATCTATGGATCAAAGGTAAGGTAACTGTAGATACGTCAGGCAGTTACACGAACAAATAGTTCTTAAATACTTTTATTCAACAACGCCGTTCCTGCAATGTCCTGAACAGATCATCAACTGACAAAAGCTCCAAGCATACCAGAACATTACGGTAAAAACATATAGCAATTCCTATCTCATATACAGCATGTCAAAACGTTCAAAAGTTGTTTGCATGAGAACGCGTAACCAGAATTTAACGGACCGTGCAAAATGTACCATGAAATCACCAAAACATCAACTCGTTAAGATAAACCGCGGTAACATTCAACTACAAAGCAAACCGACCGTTTCTGATGGTATAACGTCATATCCCAGAATCATAGCAGTATTTTGTTGTTTTAAACAAAATAGCGTAACAACATTGTGCTGTCCTTATACGGCGTGATAGCCGTGAGTCTGTGTGATTCATGCCAGACTATCGCTAGTACAAACCCGAAAAGGCAAAAAAATTGCTATAAAATATATTTACTAGTCGTACCAAGGACTTTTTTAGCGCCAAAGTAATAAGTACCCACATTAACGCAATGTATATTTTGTTCCCTATACCTAAAAGAAAAAAGGTTTTTTTATCTTATATATTTACCCCGGTTTATAAGCTATAGGTAATTGTGTCAAATTTCATCAATATTAGTCCAGCGGATTAACCGTGAAAACGTAGGTGAAAGACAGACTTTCGTATTTAAATTATTACTACAAATACGGATTAATTTATTACTATATTTTTGGTTTGTTTTTACTTTTAATTTAAATGAAAAAAACTTTAATGATGCTCCAATCTGCAAGACGTATGTTTGGTTAAAAAAATATTTAAACTTTATGAATTCTTGCTTCTCTCTCTTTAGGTTACTCGGCTGTGTTATTGTTACAAATTCCCATACATCAACTGTAAATTCGAGGATTGGGTCAGTTCGCATCCGAGTCAGATGATATCATCTTAATAGCCGCCCATTCAAAAACCGGCAACAAACTGGTCTTATATTCCGGGATTATCCGCGACTTCGTCTTCAATTACACAATTTAATAGGGAATTCGTAAAATATATTTTTAAACTATCTTTATGATAACTATCTCTACCTTGAGTATCAATAAACGATCGCAAAACCCGATAAAAATGCAACACACAGGGACGTACGTACGCACGCACGCACGCACGCACGTCCGCGCGCCCGCACGCACGCCCGCACGCACGCACGCATGCACGCACTCACGCACACACGCACGCACACACACACGAGTATGCTGATGTCGGTCGGTCGCGGCTTCTCGCCACACTCGTCGGCATGATGGCTACACGTAGGCAAGTACGACGCTAGCAAGGAGCTTTCCTTTCTGCATTGTTAATGCTCGACGATGCTTCTGTTAACAGCATATTGCTAACAGCATATTGTCAGTTTGAAAAAAAATCAAATCTCCAGGAATTTCCGTTCGTCATCATCTTTCTCCTGCCCTTATCCCATACTAATTTGGATCTGCACAACATATGTAAACATGTTGTTAAATGATTTGGTATTTTACGTCCGGTCGCCTTCCTGACGTCAACTTACCTTAGTCGTCTCTTACGACACCTCGGTAAGAAATGAGGATGTTCTATTCTACTCAGAAACAACATTACATAAATCGCGCATTCAAAACCACAGGCAATGCGGAGTTTTATACAAAATTCATCGGTCGGCCTTACAAAAGCCGTGGGAATTCCACGACGGTTAGATCTGCATATAAAAGTGGAGATAAAGCATCGAATAAACTTTCTTCCTCTTTTTGTTTGCGGCGACCTTGCGCATTGTTGGACTACGGTATTCTCGTTCATTTATTGTAGCATTTTATTATTGTTCTCTTTTTGTTATTTAAATAAGAATTTCATTTGTTATGTGTCAACAAAGTTATAGAAAAACGGATGTTATAATATTTCTATGTTTATTTTATTCTATACACTTTACAAAAGTAATAATAAAATTATTTTGCTATAATTCGCGGTAAAATAAATAGAAAATATATATTATAGATATAGAGAGGAGATAGACTCGCAAAGCTTTGGTTATTTTGTGGCATACATGGCTTTGCGATTTTGTCATAGAGTCTATCTCCTGATGATGCTTCGTTTGCGGTGGGAAACGATTGTTGAGTTTGTGATAGTGATCGTGTGTAGTGCTTGTGTATTGTGGTGGCGGTGGTCAAGGTTTGTGCATGTGTTTTACAAATCCTGCATGTATAGGGTATGAAAACAGATACATTTAGCATTATATATATTTTATATTTACTTTATCGCGGATTATAGCAAAAATAATTTTTATTATTACTTTTATATCAGACTTTGTCAGTGAAATTGTGAATTCAATACATTTTTTTTAAAAGGATAGGTTACTTAATGTTAGTTAATATGTGTCCTTTATTTATTATATTGATCAATTAAACAGTTATGGTTTAATTTCTGAGGGCTTAGTATTAATTGCAAAATCTTTCAGCTTTTATCACTTGCTTCCCTTACATGTAATCAAACCAAAGACCCCCAGGTATAGAACAACTCGTAAACCACTGCACTACAGAGTTCATGTACGTAGCTACCACAATCGGTCGCCAGATCCTTATTAATTCAAAGTAAAATTAGTTATCCGGGACTCGTAATACAACCAATTTCCTTCTTACTACTCTTTATAAAAAATATACACAAAATGTCGGTTTTGTAAGTCGAAGAATCAAAACAGTTTTAATATTACTTTTGTATTATGAATCACGGCAAAATTGCGCCTTATTCTTTAAATAATCTATACACTTTATTAATAGCACCCGCGATGCCATCCGTGTCGAATTAATGTTCAATGAATCTCAATCATGTTCTCCGTTTTTCTGTCTTCCCGAAAGAAAACTTACATTTTTTTTACCCCATATGTTGCCCCTTTTCAATTGACCGATTTATGCATTCATAATATTAGCATGGATTTTAGATTTTTACTAGGTTTAATGAGAAAGGAATAAAAATTATAAATTCTTATCTAAATGTACTTATTATAAAACAAAGTCCCAAAAAGCTGTCCGTCTGTTTATACAAACAGACGGACAGAAAATCGTATACACGATTTTCTAAAAATATACTGAACGGATTTTTGTACGGTTTTCACCAAAAGATGTGCAATACTTCCGGATGGTTTAGGTAAATAGTTCATATCGGTATAGTGTAAATTGTATTGAGAAATCGCGCAGTTGTTAAAATACTTGCTTGCTGAGAGCTTTAGTCGCGTGCGCTGCGTAAACCAGCAGAGATAAGCTAAAGTAATGTACTAAAGAATTATAGATCTATAAAAGTACTACAAAAAAGTCCGCGATAGCATGTCTCTATCTCTCACGATTAACTCACAATAACTATTTTTATGTTCAAAATTTCGAAAACTCGGGAAAACTCGGGAAAACAACTGTTGTTGGCACAGCTAGTAATAAATATATAAAAAATTACAATCGTCACTCGTGTCGTTAACAAACATATGATCGATACGATAACGTCAATGTTCGCATTGTAAGTTAAAAATAGAATCGTTCAGACAATGGACTATCCCGAAGGGATGTCCCTATAACTAAATAATCGATTATTCACCTTTTAAATTGATCGATTTGAAACATATAGATTAATCGTTTTTTTTCTAACTATTCAAAAAATTATTTTCATATGTAATAATAAAATTCCTAGTCTATTGCAATAAGTAATAAGAAAAAAAGATTAATAAAAGTAGACCGGTAACATCATCCTCCTGCCCTTATCACAGTCTAAGTGGGATCGGCGCAACATGAAAAAATGTTGTCACATGATTTGGATACGTATTTTACAACCGGCCGCCTGCCTGACGTCAACTTACTTTAGTCGCCCTTTACGACACCTCAGTAAGAAATGAGTGTGGTCTATTACACTCAGCCGGATACCACGCGGAGGGTCGACTTACCTTGGTCGCCTTTTACGACACCTCGTTAAGAAATGAGGGTGGTCTATTCTACTCATCCGGATACCACGCGGAAGGTCGACTTACCTCGGTCGCCTTTTACGACACCTCGGTAAGAAATGAGGCTGGTCTATTCTACTCAGCCCGATACCACGCGGCTCTAGACCGGTATCAATAAAAATATATTTTATTATATAAAAAAGTAGTTTTTTCTAACTTTTTCTTGGTAATTCAATAATAAATAAAGAAAAATAAATAAATATTTAACATATGGACTGTTTGCAATTACAATCGATTAAAATGTGTAGTTTGGTTACATTGGTTTCATACAACAATGACAATATTATGAACGTCAAAAGACTAAAAAAGAAAAGATGAGAAAGTTGGTATTTGGTTAAAAATCTATTATATTAATCGATTTTTAAAAATCGCCTTTAATTAATAATCGATTCATATAAAATCGATTATTTTTGCACACATCGCTACTATCACAGACGTTATTGATCGTGTACGACTTGTTGCTATCACCTGTCCGCGACCGATTGACCTGCATTAACATACGCCGCGAGCATCGACGTCCAAGTGAATGGGAAAGTTTAATTTTTTAATAAGGACAAACTTTCAAAGCTCATATCGATAAGCTATCGGATCGATGTTTTGTAATCGTCGATTTAGATTTTTGGGTTAAACTAGAGACGTGTTTTTGACAACTGGTTATCTTCGTATTTGTGAACCGTTCATATCGCCGAATTATAATTGGCATAGAATCGCGAGCAACGTAAAACGGTTAACATTTCGGTGTCAGTCATTACATCGCTATAAATTATTAGACCACCTTGAAGACGACACGTCTTCCGTAAAGCTATGCGATTGTTACTTATGTAGGAATAATTTATAGAATTAGGCGTCATTTTCCGTATATCCATAAAACAAAATTAATATTAAAATTATTTTGCTATAGGCCGCGATAAAGTAAATAGGAAATATAAAAGTAAAGTAAAGAAGTGACCTGTTACAATCCCACTGCAGGAAAAAGGCCTCCTCTCTCCGTTTCTGGAGAGAAGGGTTGGAGCTATGACCTACCACGCTGCTCCAATGCGGATTGGTAGGCTATACATATCAATAGAATTCTCTAGAGATATGCAGGTTTCTTCACGATGCTTTCCTTCACCGTAAAGCGTGTGATAAATTGCAATAATCAATTAGACACATGAGTTTTAATAGAAAAACTCATTGGTGCCTGCCCGGGTTTGAACTCGTGTTCCCCTCGAAAGAGTCGCACGGTCTCACCGCTGGGCTATCACAGCTCTAATAGGAAATATATATAATGCTAAATGTAAAGTAATAACTCTACGACAAAATCGCAAAGTTTGCGATTTTGTCTATCTCCTGATGATGCTTCGGTTGCGGCGCGAAACGATTATTGAGTTAGTGAACGTATGTAGTTCTTTGTATTGTGGGGGCGGCGGTTGAGGTTTGTGCATTTGTTTTAACTAATTCTGCATCTTTCAGATATGAAAAAAAATAGTCCACTCTACATTTAGCATTAAGCATATATATTTCCTATTTACTTTATTGCAGATTATAGCGAAATAATTTTACTACTACTTTTGACTTATGGAGCTGTGATAGCCCAGCGCTGAGACCGTGCGACTCTTTCGAGGGGAACACGAGTTCAAACCGAGCAGACACCAATAAGTTTTTCTATTAAAACTCTTGTGTCTAATTGATAATTGCAATTTATCACACGCTTTTCGGTGAGGGAAAACATCGTGAGGAAACCTGCATATCTCAAGAGAATTCTGTTGATCTGTGTAACCTACCAATCCGCATTGGAGCAGCGTGGTAAGTCTTAGCTTCAACCCTTCTCTCCATAAACGGAGAGAGTAGGCTTTAGCCCAGCAGTGGGATTGTAACAGGCCGCTACTTTACTTTTCTACTTTTTTTTACTTATGTAGGAAACAAACTTTCATATCACACTGCTGAAAAAACGTTTCTTAAAGCAACTACAGCGTGGGGTACAAATTACATATCACGTACCTATTTGTTTTAAACTAGAATGGTTAAAGCCAGTCATGCTTAAAAGATCATATGTAAATGCACTCGCAAACCTTTTTGTGTATGACAAAAAAGTAATATCACCATATGTTTGGTAACATCGCAAATAGATAAGGCAGTGTTTTTAAGGAAAAATCCCAAGGGACTTGAATTTTGTGGGATTCGTAACAATCATCGTTATATTCCATCTAAGTTACATAAAATTTTAACAAATTATAACACTAAAATGTTACTCTGTTGTAAGAACCACCTGAAAATCTATTTAAATATCTGCTTTTGAGTTTATCGCGAACTACAGACAGACGGGGCGGGGGAGTTGGTTATAAAATATGTAAGGATAATCGGAGATTCTTTCATATTCAGATACGAAAATAAAGAGTCTAAGTACCACGTATTGACTGACCCGGCGTCGTAGTTGGCAGTAACCCTGCTTTCAGGTCCGTGAGTCACCGGTTCGATTACCGCAGAGGATATCCTGTGTATTTATTTTATTAATTATTTATATAAATTATATAAATAATTATTTATTTGCAAGTAAGTATATATATGCTTGTCGTGTCAACCATAATACAAGTATAAGTTTCTTACTTTGGGGACGGATTCCGTGGATATATTTGTCCCATATATTAAAAATAACGCCCTGTTCCAATCCCATTGCTGGGCATAGGCCTCCTCTCTCTGGAGAGAAGAGTTGGAGCTGAAACCTAACGCTTTTCTCCAATGCGGATTGGTAGGTTACGCATATCCCCAGAATTCTCTAGAGACATGCTGGTTTCCTTGCGATGTTTTCTTTCACCGAAAAGCGTGTGATAAATTGCAATTATCAATTAGTCACATGAATTTTAATAGAAAAACTCATTGGTGCCTGCCCGGGGTTTGAACTCGTGACCCCCTCGAAAGAGTCGCACGGTCTCACCGCTGGGCTAACACAGCTTTAACACAGTCCTATATATTTATTTATTCATTATTATTATTTATTATATTGTTTTGTTTTGTTGAAGATGAATAGTGCTCCGAACTACAGCAGACCTACCATGAACTCTTATTGCGACTCAAGTGAAGACGTAAACGACGACCGCGAACCGCTTTCTTACCATGAAGTGTCAATTGCATTGGAGTCGTTATGTTTGAAAAGGATAACGTTATATGAACTATAGACAACTCTGTCTCTTTTACTCACATGTTCTTAGGACGCATTCTGAACGCTCATTCGGCAACGACTTAAAGTGTGCGTCTTTAGGACGTCATGGTATGAAAAAGCAAAACAATTTCGTTTAAGTCTTCAATTGAGTCGCAATAAGAGTTCATGGTAGGCCTGCTGGACTGCAATTAACATTGTTGGAGTAAAATTTGGAGGAAGAAAACGAATGATTGAATGGTTTCAAAGTACGGATAAACTTGAGCGCAGTGTTGGTTTCTGATACAAGTAACAAGTTACACACCTACTTTATATAAGTAAGGAATACATATACAAATTATATTGATAGTCGTAGAAGTGACAACTCAATTTAGATCGAACGAGCACGTGAGAGTTAGAAAGGGTGGTGAAATGCATGCGGAACAGATTGTGTCGTTTCATTGTGATCCAACACAGTGGGGGGCGATCGAACCGATGTAGGGGCATAGGTCGCTGATAAACGACAAGGTTTAAAATGTATGCACTGACAAGTCTAGAGGACAATCGCCTGTTGTTGACAAGTAAGTGTTCGAGAAAGCAAATAACTTATAAAAGTTTAAGGTGTATAAACATCGAGGATTACCAATACATAAGTATTAATTATAGTGTAAGGATATGCCTGAATGTATATAATAATAATAATGTTAATTGTTCCTATTGAAATGAAATGAAATGATTTTTTTATTAAAGGAACTATACAAAGGCATTTATACAATGGCAACGAAGACACTGCAAAAGTAAAAACTGCGCTGCAGATGTCAACGCCCGCCTTCATAAAATAAAATAACAAACTGTGTTCCAAACAAAGTATACCTAAACTAAATTATGTTAATTAAGGAACATTTTAATGTTCCTAACCTCAATGCATATGATATAGTGATAACATGTGTTTGTAATATGTAATTTTACTTTTTTATAGAAAATTCATAATTTTGTACAGCAACAGCAGTTATCTAAAACTCAATAGCGGATGATGCTATATGATGAGTGAATTATATCATGATCACTAAGTGATCGGTGATTCTGTCCATCCCTACTCACAATCCTGGAATTGTCGATTTTTAGGACACGCATTAAAGTCACTGAGTGATACGTATGATTGTAGGTACCGTATGATAAAACGTACGACCTTATGGACACTTCAACGATGATCGTTCCGATTATAGACGATCACATATTCAACGATCATCGCCAATAGTGGAATGCAGGCATAAAATTCCATCAGCTTGTCTATGCAATCGGAACAACCGGAAATCACACACAGCGCAAACTGCGGAATGCGATGAGTGTATGTAAATGGCAGAATTTTCACGCCATTGTATTTATGCAAGATTTATAGGGTACTGATGTACCGCTTCGCCGGCCCCTATATGCATTATGGCATACGTTTCCCATCCAATTATTTATACCATTAAGCTGTATCGTTACGATCATCTTTACGGTGTAAGCAAAAAAATTGCGTAACATCTTTCTGCTCTTGGAGAGAAATTAAAAAATCATACGACTCCATGTTAAGACATTACGAGTCTATTCAAATTCAAATTGAAATTAGAAATGTATTATTCTTTATTCAACTGGACTGTTTGAAGTACTTTTGAATCGTCAATGTTTTTAATGAAGCTACCGCTGTTCCGAAAGTTCCGAGAAGAACCAGCAAAAAAACTCGGCGGATAGTCTTTTCAAATTCTGTCATACATTTGAATTATGTTTGTATGTATTTGATATCTTTTAGTAGTAAATAAATAAATATATAAATAAATTACGCAAAAAAAAAAGAAAGTTTTTATAATTTGATAGATGGGGTTACAAGTTAATTGTTGCAGCTTGGTGCGTTGCTGATTGCAGTCATATGCTACTAGTACTCAAAAAATCGTCAATTGTATAGTAAGCTTTATGATTCAGCATCGTTTTATGGTAAGCTTGTAATAGCTTACCATAAAACGAAACCATAAAGTGGGAGAATCATAGGCCTGTGAGTGCAATTGTCCCACAAATAATAAGGGAGGGAAGATGAGAGACCCCATTATTACTTATCAATTCAAATTTAATTCAAAATATTCCTTATTCAAGTAAACTTGTAAACACGTGCTTTTGAATCGTTAACACCTACTGCTGGTTCGGGAAGCTGTTCCTACGAGAAGAACCAGCAAGAAACTCGGCGGTTGCTCTTTTTAAATACAGTTCTTCATTTTTATCGTCTATGTAATCCTCAATAGTATTGTAAGCTTTTTGTATCAGTCTCCCTTTCACAGTGTTTTTAAATGTTGTAGAGGCAAAGATAAAATCGATTGTGGAATTTTATTATAGAATCTTATACCCAAACCCACTAACGACTTATTTACTTTTGTAAGGCGCAAAGCAGGAGCCGCAAGCCTATATCGGTTCCTACTTTGTCTATTATAAACATCACCAATCTTTTGACAATTATGTATATTAATATCTTTGTCTAATCACGCAGAATGCGTAATTAGACAAAGATATTATGCGCAGAGAAATATTCATGACGCGTTCTTAAAACACTTTGAACATTTTTAGCATACCTTCAAAATGTTGGTACGTTTTATTGACAAAAGAAAAATTTCAAATTCTTCCAACATACGATTTAATCCAACTAACTAAATCCAAACTTTAGATAATGCGCAAAAAAGATAGATAAGGGTACCGTCTATCTAATTTATAGAATTAGGCGTTTCTTTGCGGAGATCCATAATACAAAAGTAATAATAAAAATTATTTTGCTATAATCCGCGATACAGTAAATAGAAAATATATATAGTGCTAAATGTATAGTGGACTATCTAACTATTATTACTTCTGTAGCCTCTTTCAATATCGAATTTCCCCTTTTTTTATGTTTATAGTAGATATTGGTCAAGCCACGAGCACCGAGTTAATTTCATCGACCGCTAACGGGTAACTGTATGGTTACACTTCCACAAAACGTGTTGCACGCACGTCTTATCATCGAAATCACAGCACGAGAGTAATAATATCGAACATCCCATTATACTCGTAAAGTTATCGCAACTTATATTTAATTATATTTTTAATGAAATTAACATATTTTTAGGATAAAATAACATTCATTTATGAATATAGTTTTTTAGAAATAGGAAATTTCTAGAATATGTTCCTGCCAATGCGTTTAACTTAAATTAATGGCTATAATATGTATTTTCTATTTCCGAAGAAATCATAGATCAGCTGTGAAACAGACAGATAATTATATTAGTATGATTTTTTTTTTTTCTTTTCGACGCACTACAACAATAGTTAATATAGTTCACGCCATATTTTCACGCCTTTTTGTAGAAGAGACAACATGACTGAAATGAATAAAGAAGACAAAACAATCATTCAATGATCACACATAATCAAAGATACAAGAATTTGTTTCGTAATTAAGCGCATCGAGGTTTTATAATCATCACCATCATCGAATGATCATCATCATTCACCATCAGGGATAAGGGCATCCCTTTATCCCTCCCTTATCTCCTGCCCTTATCCCACTCTAAGTGGGACAAGATGTTACGAACATATTGTAACATGATTTGGTTACGTATTTTACGACCGGCCGCCTGTCTGACGTCAACTTACCTTAGTGGCCTTTTACAACACCCATCGAGATTTTATACTGGCGATAAAAACAGATTAAAATAGGGAAAGTTGAGCGTAATGCTCAATTTTTCTATGGCTGCTTTTATAATACCAATTTATTACTAGTAATGCAGTTTCAGTCGCGTGACCATAGTAGCTTTCAAGGTTGGGTTAGTCATGACAAAAAACATAAACAGATTGGACCGTGAACCTAAGCAATTGAGCAAAGCGAACGGGTACACTAAAACTATGTTATTACGTATAAAGCATTCACACAATAAATTTTTGTTAAAAAATATAAATATACCCCGTGGTTTCAATCAACGATTTAGGTAAAGTAGATATTCTTTATGACCACCCTCCTTTCTTGTCGAGGTGTCGTAAGAGACGACTAAGGTATGTGCCGTGTGGTATCCGGCAGAATAGAATAGACCACCCTCATTTCTTACCGAGGTGTCGTAAAACGCGACTAAGGTAAGTTGACGTCAGGCAGGCGACCGGTCGTAAAATACGTAGCTAAATCATGTGACATGTTTATAACATGTTGTGCCGACCCCACTTAGAGTGGGATAAGGGCAGTAGAATGATGAATGATGAGATATTCTTTATGTTAAAAAAAGCTCAGTCATAAGAGACAATAGGATTTTTTCAGGTTTTCTCTAGAACCATAGATTTACTTGAAATAAAAAGTAGTCTATGGGGTAGTCGAGGTTTAGAAATACCTACGTTTCAATTTTGTTTCATACAAACCGTTACAGCATTAAAGCAGAACAGCCACACATACACGCACGTACAACACCAAGTTTTAATTTTAGGTAAGTATATTTTGAGTCTACGTGGTGTCTTAAAACTAGCAATTAAATTCTTGTATTAACCATACATAGGATCTTCCGATAAAACCAGAAAATAGAACATTAGTCAAAATGTATATAAATGCCTTTAATTGCATATTTCGCTGAATTATATTTTCCATATTTTCCTTTTATTTATTTTGAAGAATGATGAGAAGAGATGCTTTTATGCCGTGTGGTATCTGGCTAAGTAGAATAGACCACCTTCCTTTCTTACCGAGGTGTCGTAAGAGCGGACTAAGGTAAGTGCCGTGTGGTATCCGGCTGAGTAGAATAGACCACCCCCATTTCTTACCGAGGTGTCGTAAAAGGCGACTAAGGTAAGTTGACCCACCGTGCGGTATCCGGTTGAGTAGAATAGACCACCCTCCTTTCTTACCCAGGTGTCATAAGAGGCAACTAAGGTAAGTCGACCCGCCGTGTGGTATCCGGCTGAGTAGAATAGACCACCCTCCTTTCTTAACAAAATGTCGTAAAAGGTGACTAAGGTGAGTTGACCCACCGTGTGGTATCCGGTTAAAAAGAATAGACTACACTCTTTCTTACCGAGGGGGTGTAAAATACGACTAAGGTAAGTTGAGGTTAGGCAGGCGGCCGGTCGTAAAACACGCAGCCAAATCATGTGACAACATGTTTGTAACATGGTGTGCCGACCCCACTTAGAGTGGGATAAGGGCAGGAGGATGATCATGATGATGATGAATATTAGTGACTCCTACCTACAATGGGTGAAATGCAAAATCTAAAACAAATTGAGAAAAGAACAGTCATTACTTGGAGAAAGTAATAGACAAGTAAAATGTATTTGTCTAGAAGATGTGTTTAAAATACCTGCTACGTTGCCAGCAGTCATCTCCGTAATGAGCCCCTCAAGGTCAGGAGACATCAGTCTCTCTTCATCCTCGCCATGCGTGTAGTCCAGGGCGTGGTACACCACTATAGCCAAGTTCACTACCAGCTGAAACAAACAATATATATATATAAATTTTGATAAATGTGTATATGTTATCTCCCGCCCTTCATCATCATCATCATCTTCCTGCCCTTATCCCACTCTAAGTGGGCTCGGCACAACATGTTGTCACATAACTTGGTTGCGTATTTTACGAACGGCCACCTGCCTGACGTCAATTTACGTTAGTCGTATTTTACAACCCCTCGGTAAGAAAGATTATATAGTATTCTATAGAGGTGTAAGAGTAACGACAAAAAGCGTACCCGTATGTGCTCGTTACTACAACAAGTAGTACTCGTTACTATCGTATCAGTACTTTATTCGTTACTTTTGATACGTGCTACCATAGCATTAAAGTAACGTCTCGAGGCGTATTCCCGTACGGTATGATATCGGCGAGACATATTACTTACTTACTTGCCTACCTAACTGCGTAAGGCGAATTTTTTCATTGTTTTTTTACAAAATCTTGATTTCATAAAAAAAAAGTTAGAATAATTAAAAGCACAAGTAAATTGTAGACGGAATCTACTGGATTTAGAAATGGATTTATTATTTTAACTGTGAGAATAAAAAAGATATTGTTCGCTTAGAATGAAATTTAACATAAAATATGATAAAAAAAATATTTTAAAGGAGATTTCAAATAATTTAAATTATGTATTTTAAGGGGCTTAATAAACAATAAAAACATTGTTCTTCGTAAGGTTCATTTAAATTCACCGTCAGCACACATTCAAACCACAGATTGGGTACCGTATTATGTAGTTACTAATACGTACCGATACGAAAGATGCGAGTAACGAGTAACGAATAGCATTCGTGAGTAACTCGGTACTAATTGGCGCACCCGTTACTCAGTACCGAATCATACGGTTTGTTTACGGCTTTAGTATTCTACTCAACCGGATACAACACGGCATACACAATCAACTGCTCTTATTTCGCTCTAAATGGGGTTGGCACAACATATTATTAAATACGTTTAATTTTTGTCATCATCATCATTCTCCTGCCCTTATCCCACTGTAAGTGGGGTCGGCATAACATGTGTTAAACATGTCGTCACATGATTGAGCTACGTATTTTACGACCGGCGCCTGCCTGACGTCAACTTACCTTAGTCGCCTCTTACGACACCTCGGTAAGAAATGAGGGTGGTCTATTCTATGCAGCCGGATACAACAACACGGCACATTCCTTAGTCGCCTCTTACGACACCTCGTTAAGAAAGGAGGGTGGTCTATTCTACTCATCCGGACACCACACGGCAGTATTACAGTCGCGATTAATAAACGGTAGGCAATGGCAGGCAGCTTTTAAGATATTAAGATTTGGATTAAAGTTCTGTCTATGTACGTCGTTCGCGCATGGTTTTGACGAATTTCGCCCAACACGCCCAAAACGCCTGTGCCGTGACCGAGCATTGATTCACTATAAAAAAAGGATTTTGTTTCGAACTGACTGTATACTGTTAGCCCTAACGGCTTTTACAACGTCACCGGGCGGGTCGGGCGAGCGCAGAAGCATCGCCAAAGTTGCGAAATGCAGAGAGTAGAGCGCAGAAGCTCCACTAGCGTCGGGGAACGTCGTCCTAAGGGTGCCTCCTGTGAGGCCGGACTACGGGCTTAGGGCGACGCGTAGTGGAGGGCTGATGTATGACTTTGATTAGTCATTGCGACGTCGGAAAGGAAAGGAAGGGGGAAAAAAGTAAACTAACGTCTACTAACGTATACTAACTATTACTATCCCACTGCTGGCCATATGCCTCTTCCAGACAAAAAGGAAATCATCTTCGGCGGCGAAGACGATGTGTGGGTTTCATATGTTACTGGGTTTGCGATCGTTTTTTTTTTGATCATCGGAGTCCTACAGGACACCTATATTTAACTTATTTATAGAACAATAAAACTTTATCTATAAATTGGTTGATGTTCTCTTACTAAACACTCGCAAGTCAGCCAGCGTGACTATCGCACTCGCTGAACGGAACGATCGATGCTTGTCTATTGTTAATAAACTTATTACGTTACCCAACTGTTCTGTCATCCCACCAGCGATCACATATCGCTTGCAGAAGAATTGCAAACAGTAAAGCTAGCCGCATATTTTCTAGAATGAATCCGAAAAAATTATACTAGGATACTACTGAAACGCGCGATGTCGGTGGTATAAATGAAATGATACTATATATCGTTTTTTTTTTTCTTATTCACAAAGGGAAAACAGGAATTTATTTCTCCCATACATATCCAATATATAAATAGTAAAGGATAAATAAATTCCGTATTAAAACTTTAATGGTACCGAATTTCATAAAAATTATTTTAGCGGATTAGCCGTGAGAGGGCAACAAGAGAGACATACTGAGAGACTTTTAAATTTATAATATTTTTATGCATTAATAAAATAATTACAGTTTCTTTGTAAAGCTTCGGTCGGTATTTTATTAAATGTGAGTATTATCTTGAGGGTATTGAATGTCATTTAAATTAAATGTTTTGGACAATTACGCATATAATATAGTCATCCGTGCCCGATATACTTATATATAGTTTCACCTTTATAATATTAGTACGGATTTATTCGTCACAATATCTCCACTTAGCCATCTTTACGATTAAGTATCTATCAATAAATTTATGTTTAACAGGTAGCAAAACTTTCAAGGCCCGAAACACGTTTTAATTTTCAATCGACGTATCAGAGTTCTAAAGAACTTAGTTGGCGATCTCACAGCGGAAGTAGAGTTAGTAAACCTCCTTCTATTTGACCACTATGCTGATCGCTGGGAAACAGTTCCCGCCGCGATAACGCCATATAAAAAGTTCATAAGGCCCAGGATGGGCTCAAACTAGTCGGGTATACCCGATATAATAAGACGTGAATATTGCCAGTTTCTATACATAAACTATGAAAACTTTATTTCATCATGACCAAAATCACATATTTGAGAAAAGAAAAATAATGTTCTGGAATCGGATCTGATAATCGAATATGTGCGGCTGTACTATTAACATTTCAATATTACATAAATAGTTGCAAGCTCTGATTGCAAACTTCTGCATACGGGACAACATTACACTCCATTTAATGACAAAGTGTTAACAAGATTAATTTCGGAATCATCAAGTCCATTGTTGGTCCGACGCCCGCACAGCAATCAATACACGAACAACGGTTCGAATGAGCGAATATCTCATTTGGCTCAATGGAAAGTGCCAGTAAGTACAATGGTATTAACGAAGTTATTTAAATTGCAAGTGATCCATTCTGCGTATTGCGAAATCCAATTAAAACAATTACAATAAGGTTATCTCGTGAGATTCTTTAAAAATCGAATTGCACTTTTTCCACATGTATTTACACTTGATTTCATCGTATTACATATAAGCAAATAGCATAGACCGCCAGATTTATAATAACAATTATTTAAATTACTTTATATACAATATAATGGAATTTATTTCTTTTTTACACACAAAGTTAGTATAATACAAAATTTAAAATTAAAACAAATCCTTATCCCAACAGTGATAGCCTAGCGGTGAGACCGTGCGACTCTCTAGAGACGACATAGGGTCAAACCCCGGACAGGCACCAATGAGTTTTTCTAATACAACTTATGTGTCTAATTGATAATTGCAATTTATCATACGCTTTTCGGTGAAGGAAAACATTGTAAGGAAACCTGCATATCTCTAGAGAATTCTAGGGATCTGTGTAACCTACCAATCCGCATTGGAGCAGCGTGGTAGGTCCAATCATTCTCTCCAAAAACGGAGAGAGGAGGCCTATGCCCAACAGTGGGCATAGTAACAGGCCGTTACTTTACTTTACTACTTATCCCAACCCCTTATCCCCTTCAAAGTGCGGTCGTCACAACATGTTAAATACATGTTGTCATATGATTCGGCAACGTATTTTACGCAATCACCACATATTTGATCACCACTGGACGATCACGATAGTCGGAATAGGTAAATGCGTAAAGGCTCGTGTAGTTGGTAAATCGGATGCTGTTATTCTAGTCGTCTCAGTTGCGTGCGCTCGCACAACACAATGCAACATCATATTGCACGCAATTTGCATACAATGCTCCCAATAGGAGTCGCTCCGTTGACTTTCGGCTATTGGCAGGTTGATATAACGTAAGCGTGCCCTTATTGTATATTTCAATACCGACAAACCTTACTTGGTAACTATTTGGTGAGGTGTCGGCTTGTGAAATTCTGAAACTCAGAATCCGATAGAAGCATAATAATATACAGGGTGGTATCGACTAATCGTTTGTACGTATTAAATAATTATCATCCTCCTGCCCTTATCCAACTCAAAGTGGGGTCGGTACAACAAGTTATAAACATGTTGTCACATGCTTTGGCTACGTATTTTACGGCCGGCCGCCTGTCTGACGTCAACTAACCTTAGTCGTATTTTACGAAACCTCCGTAAGAAAGAGGGTGGTCTATTCTACTTAAGCGGATACCACACGGTGGTTCGACTTACCTTAGCCGCTATTTACGACACCTCGGTAAGAAATGAGGGTGGTCTATTCTACTAAGCCGGATACCACATGCCGGATCGACTTACTTCAGTCGCCTTTTACGACACCTCGGTAAGAAATGAGGGTGGTCTATTCTACTAAGCCGGATACCACATGCCGGACCGACTTACCTCAGTCGCCTTTTACGACACCTCGGTAAGAAATGAGGATGGTCTTATCTACTTAGCCGGATACCACACGTTATTTGTACGTAATAACTTTGGCATAATACGATTTTCTTATATCGAAATATCGTTTTGAAAAATATGTATTTTCTAAGAAAATATATATAATTTAATTGAGATCTGACTTTGTCAGTGATGGTTAGTTGAACAGGCGTTGTGCGCTTTCTTCAAAGAACAGGAGAAAACAAAAACGTTGTTTTTTCTCCCTCGCATTACTATAAATTTTTTGGTCAAGGTTATTTTTCGTATTTAGTGTGGATGACTGATTGAGAGACGATTGCATTGAGCAGCGAAACGTGAGAATTGATGATAACTGATAATAAAGTCCCTTCACGGGATCTCTACATGATCTTCTGCCACTTGGATCTAGCGGCTCCCCACCACCCTTTTTAGATAGTCAAATTCAAATTCAAAATATTCTTTATTCAAGTAAACTTGTAAACAAGTACTTTTGAATCGTCAACTTTACCGCTGGTTCGGAAATCTGTTCCTACCAAGAAGAACCAGCAAGAAACTCAGCGGTTGCTCTTTTTAAAATATAAATCTTAAAACTAGTTACATTTAGTTATTGTCTTGTACAGGGTAGAAGTGCAGCTATATCTACACATCCTTATCATCTAAGTAATCTTCAACAGTATAGGCTTTCTGTATCAGCCTCTTTTTAACAGAGTTTTTAAACTGCTGTATTGGCATGGCCAAAATTGATTTCGGAATTTTATTATAGAATCTTATACTCAAATCCATAAGCGATTTACGTACTTTTGCTAGGCACAAAGCAGGAGTCACAAGCTTATGTCGGTTCCTACTTTGTCTATTATATAAATCACATATCGTTTTATAATTCTTTATATTTTTGTATACCGAAATTACATTGCTTAAAATATCCATCTTCAGTCAGTCCACCTCGTACGGGGTCTACCAACGCTGCGTTATCCGGTACTAGGTCGCTATTGCTAAACCTTAATACCCCAACACCTATGAGTTCTCCGCACTATGTGCCTCGCCCATCACCACTTACTCTCCGCGATTACAAAATTTAATTTGACATAACCTTTAAGAAATATTTAGAAATTAAACAAGAGGAGAAATCAATTCCTTATCGCGTAGATTCTATATAATTAGATATTGTGGATAATATAGTTCAAAAAGATAATAATCCTTTAGAAGGACAGGACACGCGTTAGACTTATCCAGATGATATCGCTGTTTAAAAGCCAATTTGCATTGAATCGGTGCGTGCCAAATTGGGCAATACTAATTAATTGAATCGAACCTCTTTGAGAATAACAAATGAATATAATTGAGCTCGGTTTAATTGTTACGGCCTGTATTTATGTCATTTAGTTATCCGATTATGTGACTATACTGGGAGACATGTAGATTGAATTAAACCACATTATCGTGGGTCAAAGCGGTTATATAATTAGCAGTTAATATCCAGAGATCTATTATAAAAGAAATGATAATATTTTAAATGATTTATAGAAGTAGGCGTTACTTTGCGAAATTCCATATTACATGCATTATAACAGAACTACTTTGCTATTTATTATCCGCGCGGGTTAAGCGAATGCAACCAAAGACCCTAGACAACAAAATCGAAGACAAAATCGTAACGCATTACGATTTTGTCGGTGTCTTGGGATGCATGTGGTGACTTGTCCTGTATGTGGTGTAAGGTACGTGAATTTTTCCTGCTCCATACACATTAGCTTTGCATACATTCGCTTAACCCTCGTGGATTATAGCAAACTAGTTTTGCCCGCGGCTTCGCTCGCATGGAATTTGGTTTGCCACAGTACCTAATTTAATTAAATTTATGATTCACAATATTGGTCATAGTGGCTTGCACATTAAAGATCTATGCTGTCGCGGACTTTTATTTAGAACTATTCAAGACAAACAATACTACGGTATATCTTTGTGTAACTCCAATGGTTTAGGCAGCGTACGCTGAGATACCTCTCAGAGGCCAGATTTTTTCCGACTTCATTGACGTGTATCGTTATATTACATAAAATCATTACAAATTGTAGCCTATATGTTATTCCGATGTATTACCTATATAGCTGTAAAGTTTAATCCAAATCCGTCCAATAGTTTTTTCGTGAAAGAGTAAAAAACATCCATCCATACTCACAAACTTTCGTATTTATAATATTAGTAAGAAGTAAGATAAGAAGTAAGATAAGATAAGATAAGTTCTGTTATACTTTAATAATATAAATAATTTAATTACCTTTTCACTATTTTTATTTAGCTCAAGTAGCTCGAGAACTAGCCTTTAGTCTAGCCTGCCAAGGGTTGTAAGCTGTTTATAGGATGCCCGCTAGAGTTAGGTTCTCGATGCGGTCGAGTCATCTGGTGCTTCCGATGCATCTATTAGCGGAGGGCTACTATTTAGAGAAGCTTTGATCTTCAGGTGGCGCTCTACGGGGTTCAGGGCCGCTGGTGTAGTATGGAACAATATTTACAACATTGCCTTTACCTCGGCATAAGTAGCCTGCTGGAGCACTCAGCTTTTTTAGTCTGTGAGGACAGATATACGCGGCGGACAGATATACGCGGCGGACAGATATATAGGCGATGACTAATAAAGAGTTCTTCCTAATAAAAAAGGGGTTGTAAACTGCGAAAACTAGAACAGCTGTAAAAATATGTTCATTCATGATAAAAGTATAGGCATAAGTATATAATATTATCCATTGAAGTGTGTACTATAAAAACCCCGACGTTGCCTGCGGTGGTCTCACAGTTACTTTTTACGATGTCGAGCTTGACGTCCGCTACACTAATGATTACAAAAACAGGATCTAGTTAAGAAAATGATCTACGTAATGACGTTACGTCACTTTTATGCAATCAATATACTTTTATGTAACTTAAATGGTTCTTATGGTAGTTTATTTTCATAATTAGTTTCATATTAACACAATAGAACGATGTCCAGGGGCTTTATAGGCTTTCGAGCGCCAAAGTGGATGCAGACGTCATGCGTCCAGTATTCTTATGTCTTCGTCTACAGGCAACACCATGAGGTTTTAACGGGTAATAGTCCGGCGTAACTGGAATATCGCCTCCCCGCGGATTGCAGTACCCATGAAGGGTTTCCTCATGTAAAAAAGGGGCTTTATAGGCTTCACGGGCGTATATGAATCGAATTCTAGACAGTTTCATTCAATACAATTCTGAAAAACGCCAAAACACTGCTTGCGACCGGGCGCCTGTTATGCTTAAGACATGATCTTCTTCTTATTAGGGTACCATCATCTTGCGAAGTTCGGTAATCATTAAGGCAACCTGCAGGCCTACCATGAACTCTTATTGCGACTCATTTGAAGACATAAACTAAATTGTTTTGCTTCTTCGTACAATGACGTCTTAAAGACGCGCACTTTAAGTCGTTGTCCAATGAGCGTTCGGAATGCGTCCTAAAACATGTGAGTAAAAGAGACAGAGTTATCTATAGTTCATATAACGTTATCCTTTTAAAACACACTTCATGGTACGAAAAGAAAGCGGAAAGTTTAGGTACTGACTTTGAATTGAATCGTTATCTAAAAGTTCATGGAAGGCCTCCTGAACTTTTGATGCCGCGACTCTAAATAAAGAACGGGTGCTTTTGCCAAACCACTGGTGTAGATTTTTTTGGCCAGGATGTTCTCCTTCGTCGTACACTTCACCTTCCCTTAATTTTTCATTGTAAGATCAAATGCAATAATTCATATTTGGATTTCTCATGATATGACCGAAATATTCAAGTTTCATATTTTAACAGAATATAAGATTTCCACTTTTTTCTTTAGCCTATTATTACGTTGTTTATTTTATCTCTCCAGGATATCCTTAACATTCTCATCAAAGAGATTTTAAAGATCATCAGCCCTTTTATTGTTGATCAGGTAGTGGTCTTTTAAATTTAGTACTATGTATTGTGTATACACGTCATGATTTAATTTTGAGATGTTCTTGCGTGAAATTTTGGCAAATATACATGCATATAACTGTTACATCTTTTGACGAAGATACATTTTATGATGGAAACGCCTAAACGAGAGCAAGTTAATTAAACTGCCTTTTTACAAGAACAACGTGATATTTGTCAAACCACAACTTTACAAGAGAGCAATTTCAAACATTTAAACGATGATAAATTTTAAAATATTGATAATTTTAGTCGGGAAAAACAATTAAATTGTTGCGGTAATTAATGTGCTCTCTGAAAATAAGCAAAAAAGATATAAAAAATAATAATTATTATTAATTTTAACGCAATGTCATTTGGTCTTGATAAGAGGTGAAACCATTGCATACCAGAAAAAAAGCTGTGATAGCCCGGCAGTAAGAGCGTGTGACTCTTACAAGGGTATCAAGAGTTTAAACTCCGGGATGACAACAATGAGGTTATCTATCAATCAAATTAAAAACTTATGTGCCTAATTGATAAATGCCATTTATCACGCTTTTTAGTGAAGAAAAACACCGCGAAGAAAACTGCATATCTCAAGAGAATTTCGGGCATGTGTGTAACCTACCAATCCGTATTGAAGGAGAATGTTAGGTCTTAGCTCGAACCCTTTTCCTCAAAAACGGCGAGGAGGACTATACCCAGTAGTGAAATTTGAACAGTCCGTTACTTTATGCTGTAATTTAAACCTAGGTTCACCAAGCACCAACCAAGGCATAAAGGTGGTCATCAATCGACATACACCAAAATTCAAAGAGGTTCCATCAATTTTCATAAAATCTTTTGTACGTTGCGAAACGGTATTACATAATACTCAACACGTAAATAAAACGTTTGTAATAAATACATTCAGATAGCAATCATTATTAAAAGTTGTATGTCGTTCAGGTGGTAAGTATATTTTAACTATAAGCTGTTAGGTTGGATGACCGTAAGGCCAAGGTTTAATTAATAAGAGACGCGAAATCCAACAACAAAGGTAAACAATTATAGTATAAGGACTTTGAGGTTACATAGCCAAACATCGCCAGCGATCTGTGATTTGTTTATGCGACGATAACAACATTATTAAATTTTTCACACGGTACCGAATAATATAAAAGATATGTTGTACAATAGTTTTGATTCTTTAAATAATATTCGAATGAATCTTGTTTAAGTTACTGATCAAGTCGCGACTTTTTTGGCGTCAACTGTAGTTTTAAAATTGTAGTTTCCTAACGAAAAAGGGATTGTTTTATTCTAGATATTTTAGCGGTATATAAACTACTATTGTAACAAAATTTTATAACAAAAAGGCAGAAAGACAGATTTCGTATTTATAATATTAGCGTAAATTTGAATTCTCGAAATCTGAGACGAAAGAAAAAAATACCTTCCTACTATGTATTTCCATATAAAAAAAAATTGCTTCATTGAACTTGAAGGGAATTTTTTATGGAAAATTATTCACTTGGAAAACTACTTCAATAGTGCTATTGAATATTAATAAATAATATAAAATAAATATGTCCACAGCGTATTGCGTATTACGTTTCGCTCTCCCAGATCGCGACTCGCCTTATAATGTAGCCTTACCCGTAACGGTTAACGGGCTCTTGGTCTTATTTTCCGGTGCACCTATCACGTGCCCAAACGTAATACAACCCACGAATTCCAAATCTGATTCGCTATTTAGCACCATTAAAGCTGATTGGCACATTGTCACGATACATATTTATCAAATTCTACGGTTAACGACTTCTTTCGTAATAGGTGAGGGGTTAGACTTAGATAAATGCAATAATAGGATAAATTTCAGGTGTCTTTAATTTTTTTTAACTTTACTCATTTATATTCGTAATCTATACTATTGTTGGAAATTTGAAAATCTGCTACTTCTACTTATATGATATCTACTTATATACTTATATCAGTGCAATTGAAGTCTAAAATCCTATATGTATCATAGAAAATTCAATATTGCCGTTTTTACTTCTGGAACAGGAAAAAATGTAGTACATAATTATGAGGCTATCTTAACAACGACGTGAACGATTTTGCAGCTCGAACTAGTTCAAAATATATGCGGAGGGGGGCTTCTCTTTTGAGGGGTCCCCACCCAGAGGAGGTGATTCTGGGATCAGAGTTGCTGCTGGTGGGGATGGGGTCAAATAAGGTACCCTGCCCCCGCCTTCGGTAGCGTAGTGGAGCATACAGGTCGTTTTAGTCGGTACGAGTCCGACATAACCACCGCCTGTTCCCGTCGGGCGGTGGTACCCATAAGGGGTTTTTTCCTGTTAAAAAAAAAGTTCAACATATATACAATAGGCATCTAAACTGTGCTCTCATCATAGTGTTATTATACTACAGTAGGGGAACCATAGGCAGCTCTGTAATTGAATTTGTCGTGGCAAATACTGAGAGGGAAGATCTTCGTCTAATCACACATTAGCAGAAAATATTCATGGCGCGTTCTTAATTTAAATACTTGGAACATTTTTTTACACACAAAGCATTGTAATGCCCAATTTCTTTGGCTCAAATGAACGTACTTTTTTTATTTTATATAATTTTGTACAATATTTACTCAAACTTCATCTTATACGTTGAATTTTTAAGTAAGTTTTTAGCCGATTTACAGAAGCAGGCGTTACTTTGCGGAATTCCATATTACAGAAACTATAACAAAACTACAAACGACAAAATCGTGATGAATGAAAACCATGCTTTACGATTAAGTCGTGGAGCCTATCTTCCTGATGATGCTTCGGTTTCGGGGCGAAACGATCGTAGAGATTTTGGTGGCGGTGGTGGGTATTGCTGATGCGTGATGCGTGTGGTGACTTGTCCTGCATGTGTAAGTTGCCTGAGTTTTATCTGCTTCACACACTTAGCGTTGCGTGCATTCCCTTAACCCATGCGGATTATAGCGAAGTAGTTCTGTAGGCCTACCACGAACTTTTAGAAAACGATTCAATTCAAAGTCAGTACCTAAACTCAACCGCTTTCTTTATTATAAAAAGCAAAATAATTTAGTTCACGTCTTCAATTGAGTCGCAATAAGAGTTAATGGTAGGCCTGCTGTTATAGTTTCTGTTAGATTTTAGCATTTCAGTAAAAATGACGTGTGCTCAATAAGCACGCTCCAAAAAAGAACGACAGGTAATAAGCCTCATTTGCTTTTTCTTTATTTTCGATAAACCATTTTAGACCGATTCCCCCACTATAGTATAATAACTCTATAGCACTCATACCATTCGCAAACATTGTATAGTTAATGAGGGTAAAACTTTCTTCCATTTCCATTTATATGGTCAAATTATCTCGTGCATCAAACATGGAGAGGTCTCTAACAGGGTTACCAGTTCTATATTGTATTGTGCTTCGATGACCCCTCGATAACCCGCTCTCCATTTAACTACGGGTCACTTTCGTACAAGGAACTACGGTTTATAATGGCCCTTTAAGGTATGAAGAGAAAGTAAGATGACGGAGGGGTTAGCAAATTGTTACGGCTCTGTGAAAAATTGAGAGTTTAATAGGAATCAAAATTTATCATATTTAAGTGAATTAATCCATACTATACATTATAAGTCTGTCTGTCTTGCTGTTTATCTGCTGCTAATTCACGAATACCAGGCTTACTTAGTTTAGGATATAAAAATCCGCGGTTTTCGCTTCGGAAAGAAAAAAAAACAGCGCATAAAATATTAAAAACGTAATAAATGAGACTTTAAGCATTTATAATATTTATTTACTTATTCTATTTATTTACATAAACCAAAATGTTAGAAAACAAATAAAAATTTACACGTATACATATACGAACTTATCCCTAAAAGACATCTTTCCCAGTTAACCTTTGAGTAACACAAAGAAAAAGACAAAAAGTGAAATGCCCCCCACATTTCACTTTCGCATGCATGAGGAAAGAAAAAGAAAAATAACGTCAAAATATGTACCTAGATAAAGCTTTGCACACGGAATAACATAAATAGAAAAATTAAAAAAATATATGCAATATAGATAATAGTAATATTTATTTTTTTCAATTAAACAGTTAAATTTAATTATTATTAGTTATTATTCAAATATGTTATTTTTTTTTATATCAGTATAGACGAAATATATTATGCGCTTTACGGTTATAGAATAAGAACTTCTACGTGGCAAGTGAACCTTTACCTTTACCTTCTCTCCAATAAAATAGAAATCAAATGCAAATTCAAATACAAATTATTCTTTATTCAAGTAAACTTGTAAACAAGTGCTTTTGAATCGTCAACTTTACTGCTAGTTCGGAAAGCTGTTCCTACCGAGAAGAGCCAGCAAGAAACTCGGCGGTTGTTCTTTTTAAAATATAAATCTTATAACTAGTTACATTTATTTATTACTGTCTTGTACAGGGTAGAAGTGCACCTAATCTAAATACATACACACATAGGAGGGAGGAAACATGTTATTACAAAGTCAAATATACGAGTTTATAGTCCATAAGCAACGGAACCAGGGTTATTGACATTGAACTATTACGTGACTTCTTGAAAAAGCAACTCGTAAAAACTTGCGGCATTGAGAAAAAGTCGAGAAAAAATAAATGAAGATCGAACGAGATACTCCCCATCGTAAGATCTAAGAGGTACATTCGTAAACATCCGCTTTTTGTGAGTGCTCAATGATTTTTATTGAGAAAAGTCATTTTTGAAGTTGAAAATGTTTAATGGGATCGTTTTATGAATGCACACACAAATATTCACAGACGTGACCTAGGCTTTGAAATTGAAATTTTGTATTAGGCGACGCAGTTTTTATATATATTTTTTTTAAGTGTAAAAACATCATGTCAGAAGGCTCCGCTCGCCATAACAATATGCATACTAAAAATGAATAATAAAAATTAACAAAAAGAAGAATGAAATAAAACTTACAAGACAGAAGAGTATTTGCGAAATGTGTGTGCATGCATGCATGCGTGCGTGTTATAGTGTGTGAGAAAGTGTGTATATATCTGTTAATGTCTGTGCGTGTGATATTATAGATTATTATCACACGTTTTAACAAGTTTTCAACATCATAAGTCATTGATATTAAATATTGTTTCAATGTTGCTTTGCAGGTGTGAGTATTTAAAGGAATTAAACAAAACTGTTGATAGTAAGTTTGCCTCCCTTGGGGAAAAATTTTCTTGGGGAAAAATTTACACATCGGTCATAAGACCTGTCGTAATGTATGGATCAGAATGTTGGGCAATGAAAAAGATGGATGAAAGAAGAGTACATGCAAATGAGATGAGGATATTAAGGTGGATGTGTGGTGTGACAAGACTTGATAAAATAAGAAATGAGTATATAAGGGGAAGTCTGAAAGTTGCGCCCATTATAGAAAAGATGAGAGGTGCAAGATTGGGATGGTATGGACATGTAATGAGGAGGGATGAAAGTCATGTGATCAAACGAGTGTTGAGTATTAATGTGGATAGATATGTGACTAGAGGAAGGCCTAAAAAGAGATGGTTGGACTGTGTGAAGTATGACATGCATATAAAAGGAGTAGCGCCAGAGTTGACGAATGATAGAAGAGAATGGAAGAGAAAAACATGTTGTACCGACCCCACTTAGAGTGGGATAAGGGTAGGAGAAAGAAAGAAGAAGTAAGTTTGCCTCCCGACTATGATCCAATAATACAAGGCAAATAAATCACTACCTAGAGAACGTTAAAATAATCAACAGATCGATAATATAATGTATAAAGATTCTACAAAAAGCTTACTAGAAAAAATGGTGCGTATAATACACAAACTAGAAACCAAAATATGGTACTCTAAACTTAAAAAAACTTTATTCTAAAACAATGACCAAAAATTAGGTTTCAATTTCAATCAGTAATATACGAAACAATAAGTAATAAAAATTAAAGAAATCAATTTTGCAGAGATTTTTTCGGCAGTAAATAAGATTCAAATAATCATAAATAGATAAATACATAAAATATAATAATTGACTTTGTTTAAGTAGTAATGAATTTACCATTTGATCATTTAGAATCTCTAGATCTCAACTATACTATAAGTAGAAAGGCTTTATTTCTATTTTGTTTTGATTGATAATATTTATACTCCTGAAATTCAAAGTAACAGCAATATATCTACAGATATATAAACAGATATATATATATATATATACAGATATATAATGTATAAGATTCTATAATAAAATTCTGCAATCTACTTTAACTTTACCATTACAGCAGTTTTTCTTTGAAAAGAACAACCGCCACGTTTCTTGCTGGTTCTTCCCGATAGGAACAGCTTTCCGAACCAGTAGATGTTGACGATTCAAAAGCACTTGTTTGTAAACATTAATAAAGAAGATAAGAAGAAGTTTACATGAATAAAGAATATTTTGAATTTGAATTTGATAAAAATTACAATAAGATAAATTATCGGAGCGTAACTTTTCCCGCTGTAGCCGTCCTAGATTCGTAATGTAATTTGATTTGTCGCCTTCATCTCCCGTCACAAATATCATTATTATATTATACAGGCTGATTCGAAAATTGACATAATTTTTTTTAAACCTAAACGTAAACAATCGCGCTTTTTACTGATCTATAACACAAAATTGACAACACAAATCATTTTCTGAATTTTCAAAAGCTTTTAATTAATATGCAATGCATTTATTTAGATTCCATCTTCGCATAAGATTGCGGAGCTGTGATAGCCCAGCGGTGAGACAGTGCTATCTTTCGAGGGGAACACGAGTTCAAACCCGGGCAGGTACCAATGAGTTTTTCTATTTAAACTCATGTGTCTAATTGATAATTGCAATTTATCACACGCTTTTCGGTGAAGGAAAACATCGTGAGGAAACCTGCATATCTCTAGAGACTTCTGGAGATATGTGTAACCTACCAATCCGCATTGGAGCAGCGTGGTAGGTCTTAGCTCCAACCTTTCTCTCCAGAAGAGAGGAGGCCTATTCCCAGCAGTGGGATTGTAACAGGCCGCTACTTTACTTTATAAGATTGCGAAGATGGAATTAAAATAAATAAATTTAACCCACTTCCGATGTCCGATTGGGCCGAAATTTTACACACTGGTCTAGTCCCTAGTAGATGACAATGCATGTTCATGATAGACACAATCTGATGCTGCTGCCAAGATTCGCTTCAGACGATTCCTTAACGGTAATAAGTAGTGATGTAAATCATCATCATTCTCCTGCCCTTATCTCACTCTAAGTGGGGTCGGCCAACATGTTACAAACATGTTGTCACATGATTTGGCTACATATTTTACGACCGGCCGCCTGACGTCAACTTACTTTAGTCGCCTGTTACGACACCTCGGTAAGAAATGAGGGTGGTCTATTCTATGCAGCCGGATGATTTTTAACTTGATTTGTTATCATAGTCATTTGATAATTTAAATAAATAAATTAAATCTTCGTATCAATATTATAAATAATAATAAAAAAATTATTTTATTTATTAATAAAATTAATAGTACGAGTGTAATTCACTTCTGTGTTTAAATACACAAGTTTCATTTAGTAGTAATAAAATAGAAAAATACTATAAAAATTAAATGCATACAAAGTACTGTATTACTGCGTAATTATTGCGTAAATTCTCGGAGACACAGCGCGAGCAATAAAACTTGTTGTACTGAGATTAAAATAGAAACGTAACATACATTGTTGTATCTTATAATAGTGGGTCTGAGAAGACATTTTCTGGAAGGGATTAGGATGGATGGACAGGTACATGGCTGCTGCTAGAGGGTATGGAAAATTGACTACACTGCTGATGTCATTGGTTCCAACCCTTGCCTTCTATAGTGTTGTGGACCACTATCATTTTCATTTATATTCTTAGACGATAAAAGTCAGGGTTAGATACTTTCCTGCTGACTCCTACCATTATTTTTTTAATGAAATTTTATTATAATATACAAATGCATTTATACAATAGCAACGAAGACACTGCAAAAGTAAAAACTGCGCTGCAGTCGTCAACGCCCGCCTCCTCAAAATTAAATAACAAACTGTGTTCCAAACAAAATATAACTCACCTAAATTATGTTAATTAAGGAACATTTTAATGTTTATTAAACATTATTATTAAAGTTGACCTTATTTAATCTAAGGTGTATGTGTGTGTATATGTGCTTGTGTGTGTGCGTGAGTGAATCTGTGTGATTATCTGCATTTTATGTCTGTGTGTTAAGTTAATAGTTTTCGGTCACATCATAAGATAGCAACCATGCTAGGCATTTAGATTTATCTTAAATTAATTGCAAAGATATCATCTGATGACAATGATAATAAATGAGACATAAGCGTTGTAATCGTCTCCACTCCAAGAGTTACCAAAAAGATTTCCCTGATTTAAAGAGCATGTACAACCACAGACCACCTTCTGTTTAAGAAAGAGACCTTGAATCCTAAATATTGAGAGGATATTAGAAATTCATATTTACAATTCATCATGCACTTATGCGGAGAAAGCAAAAATAATGTGCATATCTATAACTACAATCTTCTCTTAAAAGAAGTAGCCCAGTAACGAGATAATAACAGACCACTGCCTATAACCTGTATTAAATGTATGGCCGCTTTCAGAAATAATAAGCCACAAAATTCACATTTCGCTAAACATTTGTTAGAAAGCGGTCATAGAGTTCCTTATAACCATTGTTTCGAAATCCTGCATACCTGAGAAAAAAAGCTTGCGATTAAACATTTTAGAGGAATTTGAGATCATAAAACATAACAATGGCACCCTCATTAATGATCAGATAAACGTTTCAAGTTCAAGCTTGTTACACGTGTAACAAGGTAACACGTGTCGGAGGCAAAATAAAATAAATTGTGGGATTGAACCGATTACTATATAACCATGCTTGTTTGAATAATGCTTCGCTTTGCGATTTATCGTGGAGTCTATCTCCTGATGATGCTTCGTTTGCGGGGCGAAACGATTGTTGAGTTGTGATAGTGAACGTGTGTAGTGTTTGTGTATTGTGGTGGCGGTGGTGGAGGTTTGTGCATGTGTTTTTACAAATCCTGCATGTATCGAGTATGAAAAAACGGATAGTCCTGTATACATTTAGCATTATTTATATTTTTATTTACTTTATCGCGGATTATAGCAAAATAATTTTATTATTACTTCTGTATTAAATGTGTTAATGCTAAGCTCTTTTCTCTAGAAAAAAGACAGAATGGCTTAAGCTAGAAGTAACAGGCTACTTATTGGTATAGCATATAAATTATAACCAACTAAACTACCAACTATTACTATACAGATAGCGCCCACTGGAAATATGTCTCAGAAATAAAATACAACCACAAGCTTCATTAATTGTCAGAACGGTTATAAAGATTAATCGTGTAAAAAAAACGGGCAAACCTTCTTGTCACCTTAATAGGCAATTACACGAGATGTTATGTTGCATGTTGATTTTATTGTACTCCGTTAAGATTGGACGCCGTAGATGCAATAGTGGAAAAGCGAAGTAGTTAAAATGTTTATTTAAGTAATCTCGCAAAAGTCTGTACGTATTGTTTTGAAAATTTTACACAACTTTGTAGGCACTATAACAGAACTACCTTGCTATAATCCGCACGGGTTAAATGAATGCATGCAAAGCTAATGTGTATGAAGCAGGCAAAATCTACGCACCTTACACATGCAGGATAAGTCACCACACGCACCCCAAGGCGCCTCCACCAGCAACAACGCACACAAGCAGCACACACCACCACCAAAATCTCGACGATCGTTTCGTTCCGAAGCCGAACATCATCAGGAGGATAGGCTCCATTTCCATTTTTTTTATAAACTTTATTGAGCAACTACAATATATGCATATACAAATAATGTTTTAATCCACTTGGAAACTTGGATTGGAACATTAGAAAATTTAACTGCGAGAGAAGTTTAAGGAAACAGGTATTCTAACATTTGCTTCACAGTATATTTTTTAAATAACGTAATTTTTGTACATAAAAATATAAAGAATTATAAAACGATAGGTGATGTATATAATAGACAAAGTAGGAACCGACATAAGCTTGCGACTCCTGTAAATCAATTTTGGTCATGCCATTACAGCAGTTTAAAAACACTGTTAAAAAGAGGCTGATACAGAAAGCCTACTACTATACTGTTGAAGATTACTTAGATGATAAGGATGTGTGGATATAGGTGTACTTCTACCCTGTACAAGACAGTAATAAATAAATGTAACTAGTTCTAAGATTTATATTTTAAAAAGAGCAACCGCCGAGTTTCTTGCTGGCTCTTCTCGGTAGGAACAGCTTTCCGAACCAGCAGTAAAGTTGACGATTCAAAAGCACTTGTTTACAAGTTTACTTGAATAAAGAATATTTTGATTTTGATTTTGATTTAAAAAAAAAATATTTTCGTCTATTATCTGCATACCAATCTTACTCTTAATGCATTCTAACTACCTATTTGCCGCGGGTGGTACCGCAGGGTGCAAATTGTAATTACTGGATAAAAGTGTGGTCGTTTATATTTCCAACGAATTGATTTGATTTTTGGTATGGAGGTAGTTGAAGGTATAGGTAGTAGACATTATATAATACTGAGCTACAAACATACAAAATCGCTAATAATTTGTATATATTTTACACGCACCCTGTATACATCCAGATGTACAAAACAAATCAATCGAATTAGTTAGCACATGGCGTGGTGATAAACATTTATATTGCCGCTACATTGATTTCATCATGACTTTTATAGGTTTAACAAGTTCGATTGGTAGGCGAAATGTGACTGTGACACAAATATGGTCGTAATTCGAATAATTGGTTAGTTTATATTAGGTCCTTACATATGAAATTGGCGTTTTCTATGGGAGGAACATAAAGTCGTTTTTTTTTTAATGAAATATATTTAATTAATCAAAGTATGTACCATTGCTATGTATGCACTTTTGCCATCTCATAGGTAGTTCATTGATCCCCTTACTAAAAAAACCATTCGGGCGGGAATCAATAAAATCTTTGAAGGCGGTTTGGACTGCCCCATCGGAGTTGAATTTTTTTCCTTGCAAGTAGTTATCCTAATTGCGAAAAAAATGGTAGTCTGTTGGAGCAAGGTCCGGAGAGTACGGTGGATGTCTAAGACATTCTAATTGAAGCTCCTCTGATTTGGTAGCCGTCTGTTGTGCAGTGTGTGGTCTAGCGTTGTCCTGAAGCAACAGTGGCCTAGAGCGATTGACCAGCCTCGGTTGTTTAGCAGCTAGCTTTTCCATCATGGTTTGCAGTTGCTGACAATAGATATCTGCCGTAATCGTCTGGCCAGATTTTAGAAAGCTGTAGTGAACGACACCGGCACTAGTCCACCAAACACTTACAAACAACTTTTTTTAGTCAATTTTCGCTTAGGGCAGGATTTGGCTGGTTTGCCAGGGTTCAGCCATTGCGATGAGCGCTTCCGATTATCGTAGAGGATCCACTTTTCATCACAGGTAATGATTCGATTTAAAATTCCTTCATTATTGTGCTGGTTGAGTAACGTAACGCAGCAGTCGACGCGCGTTTGTCGGTTTGCTTCACTCAATTCATGAGGTACCCACCTTTCAAGTTTTTCACCTTCCCAATTTGCTTCAAGTGGATTAGAATAGTTTTATCACTAACACCGGAGCCTGCAGCTAACTTGGACGTGGTTTGCGATGGATCCGCTTCCACAATAGCCTTCAATTCTTCATTATCAACTTTGGTCTCCGGCCGTCCACGAGGCTCGTTCTGCAGGTCGAAATTTCCAGAAACGAAAACGTTGGAACCAAAAACGCACTGTGTTTTCCTTTGCGACACCGTCACCATACACATCATTAATCCTTCGAGCCGTTTCTGCAGCACTGGTGCCACGGTGGAACTCATACTCGTAAATAACGCGATATTTCATGTTTTACATTTTGTAAACAGAGTGACACAAAGAAAAAAACAAAAGAAGAAAAAACAAATGAATTAGGGGGTTTGAAACACAAATGCATGAGTAAATAGCTGTATGAATTTGAATTTGGAATTCCTAACCATAAAGGTAATATTTGAGATCAAAGTGGCCAGTACGACAAAACGCCAATTTCATATGTAAGGACCTAATATATGCATCTGTATAACCTAAATTCGTGAGATAGCTTTTATCTATAATATAAAAATGAATAAGTTTTTTTTTTAGAATAAGTGAATGTGTTGCTAAGCGCAAATCTCGAGAGCAGTTGAACCGATTTCCCTAATTCTTTTTTTTAATATCTCTTGAAGCACGAGAAAAATTAAAAAATTGCCTGAAAGTCTAAAAACAATACTTTTATATATTCCCATACAAAAGTATTAAAAGTCAGTTTGAACTATAATACCATACTATAACACAATTGAGTGACGTTAGTATCGTATAAGGATATAATCTGAATCGGTCACTTTTTTTCAAGAATAATTTATACATAGCAGATATGCTTGTAATCTAATGTTTGTTTGTACCTTTATTTGTATTGTAGCAACTTAATGGCAGCTATTGCGTTAACTGTAGTCAGTGTTAAAGTCAACGCAAACAGATTCGCGTGCAGAATCTAATTATATACTAAAAGTTCGGTGAAAACTAGACTACCTTGACAGAATATAAGCGAATATGTATAAAATGGACTGATAAAATGCTACAAGGCACCCGCTGGGCGCAATAAATCCTAAAAATTGACAGCGAGTCGAACAGTTGTCTGTTGAAGAAACTACTGGAGTTAGGAAAAGTACTGTTTGAATTCGTGGTACGGTTAACTTTTATCGGAAATATCGTGTTACTTAATGAAGCCAAAAATTTGAAATCACAAAATTATCTCTGATTTAATTGTATTTTAATTAACCTAACATATATTTAAAAACTCAGTTTTAAACCTAGGGTCCAATTACCCCCCAACAGGGGTCACAATACACCCTAATTGACTATCACTCAATTTACTGTAAATAACGGACCTGGCCACGACTTGCTACAGCTTTTTTTATGTAATTTTTTTTCCAGTTCCTTTGTCCTAAGATTTTTTGCATGTGTTAGTTCTTATTTTCTATACTCCTAATATATTTATTTTAATTTTATGGTGTAAGGGATCATAAGCATCATAATTTTCTAAAAATATCGTTATATTTCAACTATTTTACACTAAACCTTATACACCGAAACTTTATATTTGAATCGCTATTTCTACTGATGAAAACTGCATTAAATCGCGAACAAACAGATTTTGTTTAATACCCGGATTTATACCCGATAAAAGGTTGCAGGTTTGCCAAAATATCAAAAACCACCAATACACAAAGCCAACCGCTATGTCCAGAAGACACTAAGTTCATTCAAATTCAAATTCAAAATATTCTTTATTCAAGTAAACTTGTAAGCAAGTGCTTTTGAATCATCAACATCTACTGCTGGTTTGGAAAGCTGTTCCTACCGAGAAGAGCCAGCAAAAAACTCAGTGGTTGTTCTTTTCAAATAAAATACTTATAACTAATTAAATTTGGTTATTACCATCTTGTACAGGGTAGAGGAGTAGCTATATCCTCGCATTTTTATCATCTATATAATCCTCAATAGTACAGTAGGCTTTTTGTATCAGCCTCCCTTTAACAGCCCTTTTAAACTGTTGTAATGGCAAAGATAAAATATGTACACTATACCCATAATAGGCAATATGCAGTATAGATTATAAATAAATAAGGAATCTAATAAGGAAACAGTGTCCATAAACATCTGTTATGTGGGATACGTTTCGCAATAAATATTCACGTTTAACTACGTGTCCTTCCTGCTACGCTATCGGTTAACGAGCTATTCAATATTGGGTTACGCAAGCGCAGCGCCATCTATCCAAAATAGAAAGCTATGTAAATAAACTGGGGACGGCCGGCGCCGGCTGGAAATGAGGCTTCCTCATGCAAATTGTCTCGTCGGCATAACCAAATGGCTGTAACGCAAAATTGGATGATTTGCCTCAATAACAATATTGGGTAACAATTTATCCTTATACAAAAAAAGGAAAACTGTTAGGTACGGTAGTGGCCTACAGTTTTGTTTTATAGGAATTCGTATACATTAGCCTTCCATTTCGTAGTAATTGCTCTCATTCATCTATATATACAAAACAAAATCGGGTTTGTTACAACACATATAACTCGAGATCTGCTGGACCAATTTTCATGGTTTATGATTCGTTGGATTTGTCTCCGCCCCTAATAGCAGAATACATCTTATAAACAATGAAAAATCGACGAATACATAATTATGAAAGATGAATCATTTTCCCTAAATGTTCATTCGTTTCGTACCTGTCAAACATTTGTTTACCATCCTGTCAAATACTGTAAGTAATGATTGACATCTATGCATGCGTTCAGAAATGTATTTTGTGTAAACTTTTTAAAAAGAGTGAATAAACTATTGTCTGTATTTTTTAAATCATTCAAAAAGGTTGAAAAGTGCATTACGCAGATACATAGAAGTTCCCTAAATATTTATGCGTGCGTACAGAAATAATGGCAAATGATTAACATTTACGCGTGCGTTCAGAAATTTATTTTGTAATTTATAGAATTAGGCGTTACTTTGCGGAGGTCCATAATACAAAAGTAATAATAAAATTATTTTGCTATAATCCGCGATACAGTAAATAGAAAATATATATAGTGTTTAATGTATAGTGGACTATCAGTATTTTCATACCCGATACGTGCAGGATTCGTAAAAACACATGCACAAACCTCCACCACTTCCACCACAATACACAAGCACTACACAGGTTCACTATCACAAACTCAACAATCGTTTCGCTCCGCAACCGAAGCATCATCAGGAGATAGACTCCACGACAAAATCGCAAAGCGAAGCGTTATTCAAACAAGCGTTGTTAAATAGTACTTGGTTCATCCCTACCCTTTATTTTACCTCGGAGCACGTGCAACAAGCCTGAACTAGAGACATTTATCTGCTCGTTAATGAGGGTGCCATTGTTATGCTTAATGATTTCTAATTTAAATTATTTCATATTAAACCTTAGTATACTTGTTTACTAAAGTATAATAAGAAATAATAGCTTATTATCATTTCTATTCTTTACTTTAGTTTAATACTATTATTTCTTACTATACTTTAGTATATTATACTAAGGTATGACAAGAAATAATAGTTTCCATAATATTCCAATAATATATTATATTGTTTGTCGAAGCTTTTAGTTCGAATAACACAGGCGCTGAAAGATCTTCTCGGAAACGTATTGAGCTTAAGTTTCTATGATTACATAAGGTTTATACACCTCGGAAATGGGCTTTAGTAATTTAATTATAGTATTATAGCAGACATTACATTACTATAGTATTTATTTTGTGTTATTCAATCCAAGCAGAGCATCCACGAAAAGCAATGTATAAGTAACCAGTGATATGCCATTACTCATAAAGTAATAATATATGTAGTGAATTTAACTTATTTTTACCCAAAATGACTACATTCCAAAAAATAGTAAAATTCGTGGAGATCTATAATACAAAAGTAATAATAAAATTATTTTGCTACAATCCGCAATTCAGTAGATAGTAAAATATATATAATGCTAAATGTTGAGTGGAATGATCCGTTTTCATAGCCGATACATGCAGGATTCGTGAAAACACATGCTCAAACCTCCACCACTGCCACCATGATACACAAACATTACACACGTTCGCCATTACAAATTCAATAATCGTTTCACCCCGTAACCGAAGCATCATCAGGAGGTAGACAACATACCGCATCTCCATTCGCTCTAATCGCATTATCGTCGACGAAACTGATAGTCCACTGTACATTTAGCCTATACTTACTATAAAACATAGTCCAAAAAGCTGTCTGTCTGTATGTAATCGATTTTCTCAAGATCTACTGAACGGATTTTTTTACAGTTTTCACCAATTCTTCCGGATGGTTTAGGTAAATAGTACATATCGCTATTATGTAAATTGTGTTGAAGAGATCGCGCAATTGTTAAAACTTATTTGCCGGAAGGTTTAGTCGCGTGCGCTGCGTAAACCAGCAGAGATACACTAAAGTAATGTAAGAGAGAATTATAGATCCTTAAAACTACTACAAAAAAGTCCGGGATAGCATGTCTCTATCTCTTATGGTTAACTCACAATAACTATTTTTATGTTTAAAATTTGAATTGAACAAAAAACTTGTGACGCGCTGATTTCCACGCGGGCGAAGCCGCTAGCACAGCTAGTATATGTATATACGAGTATCTTCTCTCTGATATATTTGATGGATAGTATTACGTCAAATAGGTACTGCAGCATCACATAACAATACAAAAGACTTAAAGCGAAATGCCTCGAGGGACACGGGACGTCATCATCGTCTCTAGCAGACGGACATATAATTGAATTCCGACAACATCTCGCTGAAGGATGCGATGCAGAAATGAATAGGGGCATTGTATGGGAAACTATCGGCGCACGGAACGCCGTGTTAGTCACGATATTGGACGAGGAAGAAATGTTCAGACAATGCCCACAATATATTATTGACATTAATAAATTAATGTAGAAAGTTCCATGGGAAAAGTTTGTAAGTGAATTTAATTAGCGTTTTTTTAGAATACACGACAGCGCTTGAAGACGTTCCGGATTCATTTTCGATTTAAATTTTTTCTTCTGTAACAGGTTTTTTGTCTGCTATCTCACGTTATCAATTTAACAATCTTGCCTACGCAGTGAAAAAACTTCACATCACGCGTATGTCTCACGAGTATGCTTTCCGTTCTGGACGAGCTTTCTCGATTGTCATATTATATACAAAAAATATGCAAATGATAAATATTTTGTAGTGGACTGATGATGGTTCGATTACGATTGTGGTAGTGAATGTGTGCAGTGCTGACTGAGATAAATCGACCCGCCGTGCGGTATCCGGCTGAGTAGAATAGACCACCCTCATTTCTTACCGAGGTGTCGTAAAAGGCGACTAAGGTAAGTCGACCGACCATGTGGTATCCGGTAGACTAGAATAGACCAACCTCATTTCTTACCGAGGTGTCGTAAAAAGCGACTAAGGTAAGTTGACCCACCGTGTATCCGGCTGAGTAGAATAGACCACCCTCATTTCTTACCGTAGTGTCGTAAAAGCGACTAAGGTAAGTTGACCCACGGTGTGGTATCCGGCTGAGTAGAATAGGCCACCCTCATTTCTTACCAAGGTGTCGTGAACGGCGACGAAGGTAAGTTGACCCACCGTGTGGTATCCGGCTGAGTAGAATAGACCATTCTCATTTCTTACCGTGGTGTCGTAAAATACGACTAAGGTACGAGTAAATTGGTGTCAGGCAGGCGGCCGGTCGTAAAATACGTAGCCAAATCAGGTGACAGCATGTTTATAACATTTTGTGCGGATCCCACTTATAGTGGGATAAGGGCAGGAGGATGATGATGATGTAAGGCACATTTTGCGCTGGCTATTCTACTCTAATATAATAAATGTATGCAATATACACCGTTAAAAATTGTCCTGTCAATGTCTATTACAAAATAAGTGATAATTTGAAATTCAATTTTGCCAGACAGACGTCCTTGTTATTTATTTATCATCGATATTTGAATAAGATTTTTCAAATAGTATTCATTGTGCAACATAATAAATTAGTTCTTAATGATCGAAACACTATTCACATTGGAAATAGTCAATACAAGTCGGTGTTACTTCGAATCATCTTCTTAAATATAAAAATAAATGTTAGTATGTTTGTCTATTCGCTCCTAGTAAGTTGCGACTGCGTAAAAAACTCGATCTTACCAAATTTACCCGGCGAAGCTTCTGTGCTCGCCCATCCCACTGGTGACGCTGTAAAAGCCAGTAGGGCTAAAAAAAATATATTTCTCTTAGACTATATAGATATAGACTCTGAAACGGCTAGATCGAAATTAATGAAATTTTAAGACAGACCTTTGGTATGACCCAGTGGTTGTTCCTGTAAGATTTGGTGGCGATCGGAGCATTTTTTTTAGTGTTCGGTTTTGTTTCGATGATAATTCAAAATCAGAATGAGCCACAGCAACGCGTGACCGGACAGCTAGTTCAAAATAAAAAGAAGTTGCGATATTATTGTTTGGCTATGATATATATGTATCGTTGGGCAAAGGCTTTCATTGCAGAGAAAATAAACTTAGAATAATCTGATAGACAAGTCTCTCTCTGTTTTAGTAACGAAAAAAAAGTCTATTAGAATAAAAAACATATATTTACTTCGAGAATAGGAAAAAAAATACAGTATTTTCTCTGAAGGGTGTTTCTGCTCGCTTGCTTAGTAATTAAATAACCTAATTCAAAATAAGGCTTAATTGAATTAGATACATTCTTATTCTTATTTCAACGATATGTATAATATCACGCTACGAACTATTTAAAAAAAACTATTGTTTTCTTGCTCTTAAAATTTATGAAATTCTTTAACACAACAACAAAAAACAACTTTTTGAAATTATGTCTCTTTAATGCTTAGCGTGTGAAATATTACGTAATTAAAAGTATTTTAACACAAAAGTTGATGTGAATGAAGAAACGCGTACACCTCGTTTAAAAATAAAATTTATTTTTAAAAATATAACGATATCTATGTCCAATTACATAAGAACCGCCATTTCTAGGGCTGCAAACTAATTGAGCGTTCATGTCCAATTGCCAGAAATGATTCATCCTATTTGCAATTAATCTGACGACAATGACCTCTCAATACACTTGGCCTGGCTTTGTTTGGACAATTTGTTTAACAGTTTAATGATAGATAATGTCTGTAATCATAGCTCGTTTATAACAGTCTATAATTCAGTACAGGATTATTATACGTTTAAAATTTTAAGACGACTAAAATAACGGCTTGTTTTTACAGAGCCTTCTTAAGATAGACAGGCGCACGGGTGCAAGCAGTAGGTACTCTGGCCCAAAATCCCGCCCTCTCTCATTACCAGAAAGTATTTGAATTACCTTGGCAACAGAACCCACTCACTCAAGATGATCTGCTGGATCATTCTAAAGATTATATGAAATGATCATTAAAATCGGTCCAGCCGTTTCGGAGTCTATAAAGAACATAGAGAAAAACATTTATTTTTATTTATTGAGATTTATGAGTTCCCAAGGTGTAAACAAATAATACTTTTTTCGTATCGTCAGTCAGGTGACTGTACGCTGTTAGCCTTGATTGCTTTTAAATGGTCACTAGGGAAGATGGGCGAGTGCAGAAGCTTCGTCAAGGGTGAGAAACGTGGTGAGTAGAGCGCAGAAACTCTACTATAGGGCATATATAGCATCGGGGAACGCCCTCCTAAGGTCGCCATCTGTAAGGAGGTACTAAGGCTTAGAGCGACGCGTAGTGAAGGGCTGATGGTATAACTATTATTAGTCATCACGTAAGCATGAATGCACGCACGTTGGTATGTGCTGAATTTAATTATGTTACTTTACGTTTTACAAACGGATTTTGATTGTAAGGGAATTTCACACGTTCACAAAATTCGCGATGTATCCGACAAAGCGGTCGTTAAAATACTCAGTAAATATTTGCGTAGCAGTAAAGGGGATATTATATTATTGTAATTGCTTTTAAAAGAAAGTACTCCTTTCACAAAACAGTATTTGGCAATTTATGATAATTACCGACTCAAGATACCTGCTAACTTATAAGGCCCGTGCGCCAATTATATGCAATCAAATAATTTCATTCAAGTTAATGTTCAGGGCTGTGATAGCCCAGCGGTGAGACCGTGCGACTTTTTCGAGGCGAACACCAGTTCAAACCCGGGCAGGCACCAATAAGTTTTTCTATTAAAACTCATGTGTGCAATTTATCACACGCTTTTCGGTGAAGGAAACCATCGTGAGGAAACCTGCATATCTCTAGAGATATGTGTAACCAATAAGCATTGGAGCAGCGTGGTAGGTCTTAGTTCCAACCCTTCTCTCCAGAAACGAAGAGAGGAGGCCTATTCCCAGCAGTGGCATTGTAACAGGCCGCTACTTTACTTTTGTACTTTAATGTTCAGGCAGGTTCCGACACCCCCTTCGAAACAAAACTGTCATTGACAATTCAACAAAATATTCCGATTGCGTCAAAATAACTATATAGGAGTATCTGCTGGGTCAATTTAAAGATTGTCTTAAAGTATCATTATAATCGGTCCAGCCATATCGGACTTTATAAAGAACATTTATAAACTTTGTATTTTATATAATACTAGCTATGGCAACAACGGCTTCGCCTGCGTGGAATTCAGTGATTTACGAAACTATTCCCGAATTTTAGAAATTTTGAACATAAAAGTAATTATTGTGAACTCACAAGTCCGCGATAGCATGTCTCTATCTCTCACGGTTAACTAACCGTGAGAGATAGAGACATGCTATCGCGGACTTACTTGTAGAATTTTTATAGATCTACAATTCTCTACTGCATTACTTTAGCATATCTCTGCTGGTTTACGCAGCCCACGCGACTAAAGCTCCCAGCAAGCAAGTTTTTTAACAACTGCGCGATGTCTTCAACACAATTTGCATAATACCGATATGATCTATTTACCTAAACCATCCGGTACTGCACTATCTTTTGGTGAAAACCGTACAAAAATCCGTATAGTAGATTTTAAATCTAGTGATCTTGTTTGACATGAAAAATTTATTAACGCAACTATTACATGCTGTTCTTAAACAAAGTAGTTTTTATTTATTAAGTTCCTATATAAGGTGTGTATACAGAAAGGTTCAAATCAAATGTAAAAGATATGCTTATACGTAAAGCATATTACAAAATTGAAGATTATTTGGATGATAAAAATGCCTGGATTTGAAAATTCTTTCAGCTTCATACAAGATTTCGGATTAAAAATGTAAAATTAAAAATGGTTTAAAAGATTGACCGCCGAGTTTCTTGCTGGGGTCTTCTTGGTAAGAGCAACATTCCGAACTAGTTATGGCTTCCTTAATCATATTGATCCTCGACGGTTCAAAAGTGCTCGAAAAAGCTTACTTTAATATATTATATAGAGAATATTTTGATTTGATAAGGCTTTCCGCGGGTAATCTGTTGCAGCAATATAAATGAAATTTAGTATAATTACAATTTTAAAGGCTTCATAATCGGCGATAATAAATGATCGAGCGCGAGCACGATTGTTTAGACTCTATACTGTAGAGGGTATAGTCAGCTGTATTCGCCAATCACCGTCTATGATCGCCTACGACCCGTGAAGTCGGATTTTTCCTCCACGCATCAAAGGCAATCGTTGGATGATAGGTATGATCATATGTATCGTATGATAAGGACGATCGAGTGAACCCTTGCACATAAATCGTGCCGATTATAGAGAATCACCGATAGAGGTATTTACTGTTTAAGTCCGCGTTATTACCTGACAGAGAAGTTTAAGGAAATAGGTACTTTTACATTTGGTTCACAGTATATTTTTAGCGATTCAATGTTTTTGCATAAGCATATACATAATTGTAAAGAAATTGGTGATGTATATAAATTAAAAAGTATATACCTACATAAACTTGCTGCTCCTGCTTTGCGCCGTGCAAAGTACGTATAGTTCCCGGCAATAAATAATGCACATCGAGGCTTAGAGGGAGAAAATCGGCTAGATCCTGCTTCATAAAGCATCGTCTCTTTCGCACAGACTGACGAACCCGTGTGAAACGTCACATACTAACTTAGTGACAGTGACAGCGCTCTACGAAACCGAACTGACCGGCTGTGTCGTTCTAAACATCGATGTGCATTATTTAATGCCGGGTACTATAAGTGGTATATGAGTTTGGATTTAAGATTCTATAATAAAATTCCGCAATCAATTTTAGCTTTACCATTACAGAAGTTTAAAAACACTGTTAAAAAGAGGCTGATACAGAAAACCTAATATATTAAGGATTATTTAAATGATAAGACTGCGTAAATAATGAAACAAAATACATAAATGAGGGTGTTATAACATTAAGTTCATACAAACGTAGTAGTGGGTGCGGCTTATTGGCATATAAATGCAAGAGCTAATCTTCTCTAATTTAAAGAAAAAATTAGTAAAGTATAATCTAGAATGCTGTATAGTTTACTTTCTCGAAATATTTTAGAAACCTTGAAAACATAATTAATAAATATGTATGTAAAATAATTAAGCATACAAATTTGCTAATTTAAATTATACTTTTAGCTTTAAAAAAAATGATTTAATTAAAGATATTTCGCAACGCAGACAAGAGATAAATCTATTAGTTATGCAAATTACGGTTTTATGCGAATTACGCAAGATAACGTTTTCCGTGCACGATAGAAAGCACATTGTTAAAGAAAGTGATATAATAAACATAAATCTATACATATTGTGAAAAACAGTCTCCAAAAAGCTGTCTGTCAATATCTGATCGATTTTTTCTACGGTTTTTTACTTAAAGACTTTAAGAGAAGGTTTCGGTCTACAGTATATTCTCCGTAACTACTAAACCAATTTTGATGAGAATTTCATGGATTTTTCTGGATGATGAAACGGGTTGTAGAACACCATATAGGCTACTTTTTTACATTTTGCAAGGCACAACTAGTAATTAAAAAGCTACTATTAAAAAAAGGCTAATTCAGAAAGCCTATTATACTATTGAAGATTACCCAGACGATAAGAATGCGTAGATATAGCTTCTCTTCAACCCTGTACAAGACATTAATAACTATATGTAACTAGTGATAAGAATTATTGTTTGAAAAGAGCAACCGCCGAGGTTCTTACTGGTTCTTCTCGGTAGGAACAGCTTTCCGAACCAGCAGTAGGTGTTGACAATTCAAAAGCACTTGTTTACTAGTTTTCTTGAATAAAGAATATTTTGAATTAGAATTTGAATAATTATATGAAACAATTAATTAATTAGATACACACAGTCGTCCATACCCAAAATAAGTAAATCAATACTTGTGTTATGGGTGACAGACAACTGGTAGATACATACATAAATTAATTTCAATAAATGATTATTTAAATACATATCGCACGCTTAGTATTAAAGTGACCTAAATCAAAAAAGTTGTTTTGTGTCACATTGCAATAAAACGTAGCGTAGCGCCTACAATACTTGTAAGTGTCAAACCCATAACTTGGAATAGCAAGAAAATACTAACTTTATTGTTTGTACCTTGACGTCATAGAGACCATTATAATGTATCTAACACAAGTAAGCCTAATTTTCAATTACGTCACATTAATAATTAGTATGCGATATATACACCCAGACTCGAAAATCCATCATAATTGTTTATAGAAAATGTTGGCCCTCAGCGGAAATCGAACCCGCGACCCGGGTGCTGAAGGCAGGGTCATTGCACCTGCGCCAACAGGCCAGTCGGTAAACGGATATAAACGGATTTATTAACAAACTTAAAAGGATTGCATCGATCAAATTTGATCATTGGGTACGATAAAATTTTATTAGCACCTTATACTGCACCCACGTCTTCCTCTGTTATGATTATTGACTTATATAATATCAGCGGTAACCGCGATTTCGTTTACGCTAATTTAGGAGTTTATTACTTACCCTCAATAATGTAATTTTAGATTTTAATTTAAAATTATAGAATTAGGCGTTCCTTTGCGGAACATTCATAATACAAAAGTAATAGCAAAATTGTACTTAATTAATATAATTTTAAATAGTACTTTTGTAATGTAATTTTTATTTACTGAACATGTAACTGACAAAGTCTAATATAATAAAAAATATTTTAAGTGTGAATTTTGCATTTAATATTTGCCAAAACGAACTGGGCGTTTTTATCAATCTAGGTATATTCTTTTAATAGACAAAACAACCATCCGTTAGCAAGTCTGAAAGCAATTCAGAAATGTTTTTGAATTTTATTTCCTATCAAACCGTCAATTCTGATACTAGTTCGAAAAACTGTTCCTAACGAGAGACCAAGCAAACTCGACGGTTAGTCTTTTCAAAATATAATTCTTATAGCTCGTTACGTTACGTTTACGTTAGTCATTACTATGTATTGTACAGGGACGTAGAGTAGTTACATCCACCTTATCATCTATGTAATGCTCAACACTAAAATAGAAGTTCAGTAGCTATAACAGGACTGCTTTGCTATAATCTGCGTTTGTTAAGAGAATGTAATGCTAAGTGTATGAAGCAGGCAATTCACATGCCTTACACATATAGGATAAGTCACTACACGTATCCCAAGACGCCTCCACCAGCAACAATGCACACAAGCAGCACACACATCAACCACCACACTCTCTACGATAATTCCGCCCCGAAAGCGAAACATCATCATAGTTCGGAATGCGTCTTAAGAACATGTGAATAAAAGAGACAGAGTTATATGTAGTTCATATAACGTAATCCTTTTAAAAAATTACGACCCCAATGCAATTCACATTTCATGGTACGAAAAGAAAGCGGTGCACTGTCGTCGTTTACGTCTTTAATAGAGTCGCAATAGGAGTTCATGGTAGGCCTGCAGGAGGATAGGCTCCACGACAAAATCGTACTAATAATCGTAATCGCATTACGATATTGTAGAAGTAAAGTTCGCAAAGTAACGCCTGCTTCTATAAATCAAAATAGATGTTCTTTAACAGTCTCCTTTAAATAGTGTTTCAAACTACTGTAATTACATATTATAAGCATAATATACACTGCGTATATTACTAGCTTACATCCATCAAAGCTTAAAACCTTGACCAGCGAAACGTTTAATCTAAAATATTGTTCTCGAATAGAATGCAAAGAAAAAACAACAGTCATAAACTTTCCCTTAATTAATCTCTATCAAGTGAAACGAAAATCGAAAGGTGGACACCACTACAGTACGACTCATTATTTCGCAGACAACAAAAAAAAAACAAACGGATTCATATTAAATTTAATTGTAGAACCGATGTCGAACGCAACGGACATTTCTCCTGACAGAAACAAAAGTCAAAGCCGCTAGCGATATAGTATTACAAAAGACCAATCACATGCATAAATAATCGATTCATTTAACAAAGTGTATCTATTCGCTAATTTTATAACGGCGAAAGTTGACTCTCGCTTTCTAACCTTAAATGTAAACTATCGATACGAAATATATCAAATGGACCGTGTAGGGTAACCAAAAGTAAAACAGGCCAACTGTCACAGATTTAATAGCTCCCGCTGTGAGAACACAAACTATATTATCAATGAATCGATGTATAATATCTATGGTATTAAAAATTAACTTCATAAACAAACTAGATTCATGAATCATTAAACTTTGATGGCAGTGAGTTAAGTGAATTCTTAGACAGATATAAATATTTTGAAGAGTGATATGGGCTGAAAATCACTCTCATTAAGAGTTCACTCACTCTTGCACATTCTACGCTCAAACTTACCAATTATTTATAGATAAATATAATTGGTTATACTTTTAATAGCTCTCTGTAATAGCAGTCAACACCAAAAAATTATAAAAAATGCAGCATCAGACGATCAGTTGACTACTATACTTTATACAATATTAATATCTATAGATATAGTATTAATTAATTAACGTAACAAAAGCCGCTTCAACTCAGTATGATCAAAAGATAAAAAAGCCAAAAAAAAGGTATTAATACGCCGACTTATAGATTATGGACACTTTTTGACGATATTTTATAAACTTGTGTAACTTAAATAGTAAAGCATATAGTATAGTATGCGTATAGTATAGCATATGCAAAACATACAATGCAAAGAAGAAATGCTATACTTTTTCATGTATAAGAAACGATGAAACTAAGAACTTTACACGTAGTATTGGTTTTTAGATTAATTGCCTCGCAGTATTTGGTGGTCTGGTTGTAAAATGGTGGTAGAATTTGGTGGTACGATTGCAGAATTTCCTTCCGCTTAAAACCAAAATTATGTTAGCACATTCTCTTCTGCTTCCTCTCCTCGATTATGCTGACGTGTGCTACTCGGATGCAACTGAGGAGCTACTCAACAAACTCGAACGTCGTCAAAATTTGTGCATCCGTTTCATATTTGGACTTCACAAATTTGATCATATATTTCAATTTCGATGCAAACTAAAGTGGCTCCCTATTCGCCTTCGCCGGAATATTCATATCCTCACCACGCTTTTTAAAACTCTTAATAGTTCTTCACCTCTTTATCTTCGTGAGCGCTTTCACATGGCTCCCCCTCGTGTAAGACCTGCACGCTCTTGCGTGGCAGTTAAATCATTGGCAGTGCCTTCTTATAAAACTATGTTTTTCTCTAAGTCTTTTAAAGTCCTTGCATCCCGTCTTTGAAACTCTTTACCAGATAGCTTCTTTAAAGACTCTCCTTCTTTGCACATCTTCAAACTTAGGCTAAAGCAACATTACCTTTTCTCGCTGTCATAACTTATATCTATGTAGGTTTATTATTTTGTATTAGTATTAGTGTATTATCTTGTATTATAAATATGTATTCTATTTTATGATTATAAGAAAGTAAGTTTATCCATATTTAATTTATAATTGTTTTATAGTGTTTTTAATAATTTATCTTTAACAATTAATGTACCTATACTACGTTTTCACTTACTATCAAACCACCAAGGGTCGCTGGCAAGAGATCTCTTATAGAGATAAGTAATCAAGAGATAGATAGACCACGTTTGGTAAACGATTTTCTTAACTTATTGAATAAAAAAAAATGTGCTAATGGCATTAACTTCTTTGATCCATCCTTCTCTCAAAAAAATGGAGAGAGGAGGCCTATTCCCATCAGTGGGATATTAACAGGCCGTTACTTTTAAGGGGGGAGGGCATAAGCATTATTGTAGGTAATAATGACACTCATCTTTGTCCAATCACATAAAAGAAAGTGAGACAGATAGATCATTCATTTGTCTCCTCTTTATTGTAATATGGCACATTTTGTGCTGAATTTTCTACATATACTAGCTCTATATTCAGAGCTGAGCCGCAGATTTAATTTGTTTCCTATCACTTATGTGATGGCAACACTACATGTCGTGACGTGTCCCGTGGGTGGAAGCCAATCGATACGATATCGCCCACATCACTCACCATGACAAAGGACAGGTGGATAATTAGTGCATACTAACAATATCTTACATAAACGCAATGTGCCACCCGCCACATAAAACTTCTGCGTAATTGCGATGCACTTACATTGTACGACGGGTATGTGAACTTTCATTTATTTGCCCTAAATTGTCATAAAGTATTCACTAATTACTTAGGTGGGTACGCGAAAGTCATTCTTTAGCTGCCAGTTGAGAATTATAAAGACCGTTTTCCTGGAAAAGGTAAAATCGAATGAAAATAGGCTCGTAAAAATCTATTTGAATAAATTTTTAACATTTTTAATTTGTAAAAGACACGTTGGTAGGTTTATACGAAGAGTTTTCAAGTAGACTGGCCCGTTGGCGCAGTGGGTAGTGACCCCTGCCTTTAGCTCCGCGGGTCGCGGGTTCGATTCCCGCCAAGGGCCAACATTTCTATAAACAAATTGTTGGTTCTTCGAGCCTGGGTGTGTATTGTCCGTCACCCATAACACAAGTATTAAGTTACTTCGGGGACAGACGACCGTGTGTGTAAATGTCCCATATATATTATTATATTGTATTATTAAATTTTGATATCAATACGATTTATCATGTGTCTATCAGACTTTCTATCAAATGAGATATTTAACAGAACACTATCAACAAGAGAATTCCCTTTTATAAACCTTCTAACATCCAGTACCTTTGTTGCTGCTTACCCTCTGCTACTATTACAAATATTACACCATAGAACACATGTATTATACTAGATCAGAGGTGAACCAATGACGCGCGACATAATATTTTTTGAACGTGACCAATTACGAAATTCACCGATTACTATAGTTAAATTTCTCATCAAATTGAAACATTGCATATTATTCTTTGTTATCAAATAGTTTACAGTTAAATGATACTATTCATTGTCTTCCCAACAATCGAAGTTAAATTGTTTGATGGGACGCCTATTAACTCATTAAACATTTGTTTATAAAAAATAACACATTGATGCATAAAGGTTCACCTACCCTGTGCCAGATTAATCCGGAACTTCGTGTAAAAAGCATCCTATTATTAGTTATCTGTGTGCTATCAACATTTATTAACAGAAAAGATCTATTTTTAGTTTGTTTTATTTAATTTCAAATTTCAAGTATCGTAATAGTGGAATCATCATCATCATCATCATTCTCCTGCCCTTATCCCACTCAAAGTGGGGTCGGCACTACATGTTACAAACATGTTGTCACATGATTTGGCTACGTATTTTACGACCGGCCGCCTGCCTGACGTCAACTTACCTTTGTCGCCTTTTACGACACCTCGGTTAGGTTAGGTTAGAAATGAGGGTGGTCTATTCTATGCAGCCGGATACCACACGGCATTATCGTAATAGTAGAATCAATAACAATTTAATCTAAACATAATCTATGTTTAATTAACAATCGTTTACATAAAAATACGTCAACGTCTTGAATAATGACTTCCCATTTCTATATTTAAAAAGTAAATAATTCAATGATTTATTTGCTAAATATCTTTTATATAACGAGAGCGACATCTTTATTTTATTACAAATTTGATATCTGGTTTTTTATTCTAATTTAGCGATCCGGTCTAAACAGTTCTGTTGGTCCGCCCACTCCTGTTAAAATACATGATTAGTAGTCAAAGCCAATTTGCAATCGCTTTCATATACAAAATCACGTTAGAATTGCTTGTCAATTAAAAGAGTATTCATATAAAATTTTTCGATTATCTGAATAGATCGAAAAAGCCGTTAAAGGTTTCATTCAATCTACGGGAAAAGGTCATACACGTCCTCTCTTTAAATATCACTTAGTTTTTAAACAAAATCTGGAATAAAACGAACAATCTATCATAGCAAACTATTTACTAGCATGAATACTACTATCATCATTAGACGAAACAATGGAGTCATGATATGTTACCTAGATCATAAGAAGCATAATCCATGAACTTGAGTTCCGCAGATTCACAATTATACTAAACACACCTTTTTCATGTTATGAATGGAACATATTTAAATATTTTAGTTGAGAAACGTACAGCATTAAATAAGTACATTGAAATGTAACACAAAAATTAACATGCATGCCAAAATACTTTCCATTAATAAAAATGAAGGAAGTAAATAATTTCATGTTAAGTATTGACAAGTAAAAAAAATAAGAAAGGTTAAATTTAAAGAATAAAATAAGAAAAACAAAACAAGATTAAACAAAACAAACTACATTCTTTCATTAATATTTTTAATATACGTTTTGAATCCTCTTATTTATTAAAATCTGTCTTCAAGGAATTTAAACGCTATATGACCCTTGGAGCAGCTCTCTGCAACCTGTCTGAAATTATTCGTCCAATAGCGTTTCTACCGACAATGCTCTATCTTATGAGAGTCACCAAACCAACATTTTGAGTACCCAGTCCATCAATTCTTCAAACAATGTGCTCTGCAGATCATTACTATAGTAGCCCTAGCGAGTTTTTTCATAGATTTCGAAAACCAAATACCATACTGAATTTCTTTACTGACTGGCCCGTTAGCGAAGTTGGCAGTGTACCCTGACTGACTGACTTCAGCTACGGATGTCGTGGGTTCGATACTGAAGGCCAAGATTTTCTAAAAAAAAAGACAATTTGTTGATTCTACGAGTCTGGGTGTATTGTATATATTAGACCACTTATTATTTACCACTTGTCTGTTACAAAATCGCAAAGCATTTGTCGTGGAGTCTATCTCCTGATGATGCTTCGGTTGCGGGGCGAAACGATTGTTGAGTTTGTGATAGTGAACGTGTGTAGTACTTGTGTATTGTGGTGGCAGTGGTGGAGGTTTATGCATGTGTTTTTACGAATCCTGCATATAACGGGTATGAAAAAACGGATAGTCCACTATACATTTAGCACTATATATATTTTCTATTTACTGTATCGCGGATTATAGCAAAATAATTTTATTATTACTTTTGTATTATGGATCTTCGCAAAGTAACGCCTAATTCTATAAATTACTTGTCTGTTACCTTGCGGACGGGCCACCATGTGTATGATCATCACATATATTTATTTATTATTATGATTCAGACACTCAAGCGCCTCTAGCGAAAACGAAAACAAACTTGACCTATAATAGAATCCAACAAAATATGTCCTGGGAACATTTTTTTTCACTTACCAATCTTCAAGAAAGTGATTTCTTTCTCGACACTAATTTATGTTTAAAGCAACGATCACCTTGGCATGATGTGAGCAAATAAGCCCCGGGTCATACTTAGTTATCTCAACGAAGAAAGTTCGCACACAATAAACATTCGTAATGTTACGTGTCACGCTTTCAATGATAAAATAGCAATCACCTAACGAACTTATTTTAAATACTGGTTAAGCAATAATAGACCTTAACACAAGAGCATTAGGATGTCTGGATCTGATGAGACCGATTCGGTAATTAATACGATAGGATAGGTTAATAATTAAACTTTCGAGTGCTGTAATAAGAATCGGTTTACAGAATGTTATCGCCGAGTATCAATATTCAATGATTTTTGTGTGTACTAAGAGTAAACGCAACGCGCTTGATGAGAGTGCGTCGATTTTGAGTCTCTTTATCTTTTAAGAATGTGATTTTTTTACCTAAAAAAACCTTATGAGGATAAATATTCTTAATTATTAAACGAAAATTATTACAGAACAAAACGTTACCTTTTTAATTTCCAGTAATACAAAAATTGAGATTTAATTATAATAATATGTATGTCATGTTCATTGTGAAAGAGCAAATTAATAATTTTACTTTTAGAAATATTCATGTCTATAGAATAAGTTTTTTTTAATATTTATGAACTATTAATTAAATAATTAACCATTGAATATTTATGAAAACAAACATATTATACCATTATCAGTAAGAATGACCATGTTTAGACGGTCAAGAGCATTTCACAGACAATGAGAATACTTAAAGCTAGTAACATTCCGCTACCATACTCCTATCAAACAAGTATGGAACCTACAAATGCAATTAGACGTCATCTAAAATCTAAAGAGCGCATATTGTTTCGGCGAACGTCCTTCACTTCCAATTGATTGTAGTGAAGGCATTATATGGCAAATTGAACAATAACACACCACCGCGCCGCGCCGCGGACGACGCGATCGAAAGTAAGCACCCAGGGACGGAGAAATTGCACCCATTCAGCACACCGGCGAACTTTCATAACATTATTAGATACACGAGCTATAAATGTATTGTGCTTTTATTTTATTAGCAGGTTACAAGCAATATAACAGAACCAACTACTTTGCTATAATCCGCACGGGTTAAGTGAATGCATGCAAAGCCAATGTGGATTAGGAATAATAAACCACAAAATTCTAATTTTGCAAAACATTTGCTAGAAAGCGGTCATAAAGTGCCTAACGACTATTCATTTCATATTCTCCACACTTGTGATAAGGGACTCCGTCTCAATACGTTAGAGCAACTTCAGATAATAAAAAATAACAATGGTCACTTAATTAACGAGCAAGTAAATGTATCTAATACCGTTTTGCTGCATGTGTTCGGAGGGGAGGGTATTGGTGGGAGTTGAACTATTTAAGACTGCTTGTATGGGTAGCGCGGCGCAGTACGATTTTTGTCGTGAAGCCTATCCTCCTGATGATGCTTCGGTTTCGGGGCGAAACGATCGTCGAGATTGTGGTGGTGGGTGTGTGTGCTGCTTTTGTGTTCGTTGTTGCTGGTGAATTGCGCCTTGGGGTGCATGTGGTGGCTGGTCCTGCATGTATAAGGTGCGTAGATTTTGCCTGCTTCATACACATTGGCTTTGCATGCATTCACTTAACCCGTGCGGATTATAGCAAAGTAGTTGGTTCTGTTATATTGCTTGTAATATGGAATTCCGCAAAGTAACGCCTGCTTCTATAAATCATTTATTAGCAGGTGCTCACGACTTTGGCTTAAACAGTCACATAAGTTATAGAATGATAGGTTACTTTTCAGAAATCCTAACACAAAAGTAATGTCAGTGTCATTTACTACTAGTGGTAAACGCGTTCGCGCCAATTTAAATGTATAAATACAAAAGTTCATCATTATCCCCCAGTCCATATCCCACTCTAAGTGGGGTCGGTCAACATGTTAGAACATGTTGTCACATGATTCGGCTACGTATTTTCCGACCGGCCGCCTGCCTGACGTCAACTTACCTAAGTCGTATTTTACGACACCTCGGTAAGAAAGAGGGTGGTCTATTCTACTTAGCCGACATTGCCGATACCACACGACATTGTGGTCATTACATAAAAAAGTTGTGATAGAATTATTTTGCTACAATCCAACGCGGATTTTTATACTAAAAATTTATGTAATGCTAGGTGTAGGAACCAGAAACCGTTAACATACAATGCATGCAGGATGAATCACTACACGTATCACAAGGCAACGGCACGAACAAAAAAATACACAAGCACTACACACATTCGCTACGACAATGTCTACTATGGTTTCGCCCCACAACCGAAGCATCAGGAGATAGGCACCACGACAAAATCGCATTCCTACTAAATTCCTACTACTTATATAAATCACTTAATAATGCGATATGCGTTATTTCTGTGTTCCCGAAAGAAAAACGGGAATTTAATTATATATGTTACCCCAGCGTCTAAGCTTTAATAATGTCAAACACAATCAATATCGATCCAGTGTAATGTGGGTAGTTTACGGATAGTACATTCTATCAAAAGTTTGCCAAAAGCATTACACAGATTTACCGTAATCGCGGATTATAGAAAAATATTTCACTATTATAAGTTTTATTTATAATCAACACGCGCGTATATTGCCGATCGAGTTGCACTAGATTGCACTGGATAGCATCTCCGTGAGAAACTTAATAACATTGTGTATAAAAAAAGTAATAATAAAATTATTTTGCTATAATCCGCGATACTGTATCCGCGATATTGTATCGCGGATTATAGCAAAATAATTTTATTATTACTTTTGTATTATGGATCTCCGCAAAGTAACGCCTAATTCTATAAATTAAACATTGTGTATTTTTAATGACGTATAATCAAATCAGATGTTTTTATTCGGCTTAATTGATGAGGCTAGGACGGCAGGTCAAGAGAAAACTGGTTCCATTGTGCCCGCTCACAACTAACAGCCATAATATACAGTATTTTATAGCTTGCAGTACCATAGACATGTTTGATGGAGACAATAAAGAAACCATCAACACAGTTCTATCAAAATCAAGTATAAATACAATATATTAGTAATGTAGTACTTTCTGTGATTCATCAAAGGGTTTTGATTAGCGAATTTAAATGCTAAATTCATTATCCTCCTTCCTTATTGTTATAATTTTTCCCTTTATTTCGTTTTATGCTTTTAATATCATTTTACTTTTATACTTGTCAACTGTATTGCTATATGTCGTCACCATCTATAATTGACGATACATTTAGCTGTAATCCGTTTAATTTTAAGTATGTTTTATGTAACGTAAAGATGTATTTTTCGTCGATGGTCTTACAAAATAAATAAATAAATCCGAATATTTTTCGCTTAAAACTAGAAAGTCGTAACAGATATTCAGCGTAAATCAAGACGCCTAACTCAGTAAGTAAGTGTGTCTTTGTCAATTTTTTTCGTTTTATCCCTATTATACCCATGGTAGATTTAAAACTTTATTTAATATAGAAAAATGCGGGTTTCATTCCGACTAAATCGAGTTACCTTTTTCATATAAGGTTCAACGTTTCGGCAGACGTGCATCCACCTTGGTCACGAACTAACTGCTCTATGGATGTTTCCAAACTGATTAATTTATAAAAGTAATAATAAAATTATTTTGCTATAATCCGCGATACATTGTATATATATCGCGGATTATAGCAAAATAATTTTATAATTACTATTGTATTATCTCTCTCAAAGTAACGACGGATCTCCGCAAAGTAACGACTAATTCTATAAATCATTAATTTATGTCTGCTCTTAAAATAAATGTGTGAGACAATAGTAAACACTTTTTATATCAATATGTTTAAAGATATTAGTGAAGTTTAACAGAAATTTTTGAAAACCATCGCTTATCACTAATGCTGGGTAAGAGGCTTTACCATTTTCAAGGTGCCAGAGTTACCTACATTAAAAATGAAAAAAAAAATAAAGATGTAACACATAGATGCAAAATATTTTTTGTCGTGTTCATCGCGACGTACAAAGGCTGAGATGAAAGTGATTGAGTTCGCTTTCTTCGAGACGCATGTTATGTCCGTCGTATTGACAGTTTAGCTTTTAGAACGGCGGTTTCACTCGAAACGTCTCTTGCGAAGATACTTTCAAAAACCGTTAAAATTCCAGTTGGTCGGAACAGACGAGTAGATAGTCTATGGTAAGCAGGATATTTGAGAAATATTATTATAAATATTATTATAATAATTATTATAATATTATAAGCTGTGATAGCCTTGCGGTGAGACCGTGCGACTCTCTAGAGACGACATAGGTTCAAACCCCGGGCAGGCACCAATGAGTTTTTTTATTAAAACTTATGTGTCTAATTGATAATTGAAATTTATCACACGCTTTTCGGTGAAGGAAAACATCGTGAGGAAACCTGCATATCTCTAGAGAATCTAGGGATATGTGTAACCTACCAAACCGCATTGGAGCAGCGTGGTAGGTCTTAGCTCCAATCCTTCTCTCCAAAAACGGAGAGAGGAGGCCTTAGCCCAGCAGTGGGCATAGTAACAGGCTGTTACTTTACTTTACTTTTACTATTATAATATACTATAGACAATGTGACGTGTGAATTTCACAATCAAAATAGTTAATGATAGAAGGGATCATTTACTAATTTTAATTGTTAAATTCAAATTCATCGACCATCGTCATTCGACATCCATATTTATTTATTTATTTATTTATGCAGTAATCCTACGGCGTTTGCAAAATTCTTACTTAAATACTATATATAATAATAATAAGGCCAGGAGTGGATTACACTAACTTAAATTTACTTATGTTTAACAAGGATATATAGATATGACAAAAAAGTTGTAATAGGTATTAGATGTGCGTGTGTGTGTGTGCGAGTGCGTGTGTATGAGCTGCATGCATGTCAGCGTTTTATTTATTTATTCAGTTATTTTTAGTTTTTATATTTGTTTTTTGCCCCTAAAAATTTGTCAATTTTTATTTCCGACAAGTTTTGTTTTCACATGTTATAAGAATCTATACTAATAATCACTATAAGCGTAGTTTCAGAAACTTCCATTTCACTCTTATTTGTTGGGAGATTGTTTTGGCTGTCATTAGCTACGACCCTATAAGAAAAGCTCGTTACAATATTGTATAGACACCGTAAAGGAGTTTGGAAGATAAATGGACCATAAGCCCTCGTTCTCACGAGATGATTTATATCGCGCGTAAAAATTACGTCGAAATGAAACAAATGGGTATCCAAGTATCTGTTCCCACGACGACGTATTTTATCATGCAGTGTTCAATTTTAGTCGTTAGAGCGAGGGCGTTAACCTGAATATACCAAACGAAACTTCTTATAACGCCTATTGTGGAATTTTAACGCGACGTAATTTTTACGCCCGTTCGTACGAGGGGTTACTGTAGCAAAGTTTAATCATAGAGCTTTAAGGATCTTTACGAAATCAAACAAAATAGTATGAAACTCACAAAAGAAATAGAGATCCTCGAATATCACGACGAGTTGCGAGATGGACAGAGCTTATTAAAAGGGCTTTGGGGGATTTAATGCGTTAAGTATACTAAGGAAATAATACTCTGTTTGGCATTATAACTCTTTTGCATATTAATAAATATATATATTTTTTTTCCATAGTGTTTTACACTATATATCAAATTAGAATTGCAGATAATCTCTTTTAACCAATCCAGACTTTACTTTTTTATTAATCGCTTCCTCTGTATTATTACAGCTAAATATAAAAAATGATGACCCGTAAGGCTTCATTAAAAGATATGGAACTGAAACTGAGGCAAACCTTACAAGAATTAAAAGTGTCTAAGGAGCTATCAAACCAGCTCCTTCAAGAGAGGGAAGATAGCGAAATAGAAATATCAAAAGTTATTCAGAGGAACACTGAGTACAAAAATCAGCTTGCTGAGCTCCACGGGCAATATGAAAATATCCTCATAGAACGGGACCAGCTTCAAAAAATCATTGGCTCATTCAGCCAATGCAGTGATGAACATGAAAGAACTCTGAACCGCATCACAGAGTTGGAAATAAGTTTGAATGAGGCTCATATTACCATTGACCACCTAAATCAGATAAAGGACTCCCATGAGTCAAATGTTACTCAGAACCTATTCGCAGAATTAGTAGAGTGTAAAGATAATTCACTTTCAAAACGAGATTTGACATTGGAAAACTATGTTACAAAAAATTCTATACATTTCAATAGTCATAGTAAACTAAAGAAATATATAAAAGTAAAAAAAATTATCCAAAAAATACAAAAAAAAATAAAAAATAAAAATTGTGTCCAGAATTTAAAAAAAAGTAAACTGGAAAGATTAAATTTAATTTCCAAAGTCAAATCTCTTAGTTATAAATTACAATGTAGACGATATTTGTATGACACCGAAACTCAGCGCTTGCATTCACAAATAAGTAAATTGGAGAAATCATTACAACATATCTCTGATTTGTACTCCATGGCTCAAAAACAAATAAACGAGCATATATCCTCCTTTGACAACCTTTTGGAAATATGTACTGACAACATGAATAGATTTGACTCCCTGTCAAATAAAGTGAACCATGATTGTCAGTGTAAAAATTCAATTACTACTCAAGGGCTCAGTAAAGATGTCATACAAATGAAGAAAAGTGATAATGAATTAAATTCACTCTCCCCCACTACAAATCCAAAATCACCACATAAAGGAAATAGGAAAACCATTATAATCTCTGACCAAATAGGTAAAGGTTTTGGGTCTATCATAACTAATTGCATGTCGGAGCATGTACTAAATAAATGTACACCAGGGGCTCCACTTAATTATCACATAGACAATCTAAATAGTGGTGATTTAGACTGTAATACTACGGTCATCCTCATGTTTGGAGACAGCCTAAAAATTAAAAAAAAAGAGATTATCAATTGCATTGATAAATTATTAATACTTAACAGCGATACAAAATGTAAATTTATAATATGTGCTTTTCCTTATTCTAATTTGCAAAGTGTAAAACAAAATAAGCACATATATGACCTTAACTTACTAATTTATAATTTAACATATCATCATAGTGATGTTTTTTTTTACTTTGACACAAATAAATTTGTGTCTACTTTTAAATTGACCCAGGGTACTTGCTACCTCTCGAAAAAAGAGAAAAGACAAATAGCTACATTGTTAGCATATAATATACAAAACCCCGTTATAAACAGTATAACGAAGATTAATTTATTATCATTTAGTACTAGTACTAATAACGTAGATATTGACAATAGTAATTTAAACTAGCAGTACAGACAACAAGCAAGCCCTGCAAAATTATTGTTGTACATCAAAATATACAGGGTCTACTTGGCAAAGAGTTAGAAATAGAACTTTTTTTAAATAAGTTTAATGTAGATGTTCTGTGTATAACTGAACATTGGTTTAAGGAACATGAGTTCATATTAAACTTAAGTCATTATACTGTATCCAGTGCATTCCTAAGGAAGACAGCCTGTCGCGGAGGTTCATTAGTAATTACAAGTAATAATATAAGCTGTAAAGAAAGAAAAGATATAGTTCGTCTCTCCTTGGAACGTACTGTTGAATTGTCTTGCGTGGAGCTGGAACGATATATTATAGTTAGCGTGTACCGACCACCCTCCGGCGATTTCAACCTATTCGAAAACACCATGGAGGATGTTCTAAAACGTCTATGTACATCATCTAAAAAACTTTTAGTTTGTGGTGATTTTAATGTGGATATCTTAGTAGATAGCTCCATTCGTGGAAAATTGTTAAATCTTTTTAAATGTTTTAACTTACATAATATATTTACAGACCCCACGAGAATAACAGCTACTACAGCTACGGGTCTTGATAATATCTTTTGTGATTGTGATGTTTTAGAAAAATCAATCATTAGCAAATTAAAGTCTGATCATAGTGGACAAATGATATGTGTTCCCGATGATAAATATCATAAAAAACAAATGATTAAATACAGACCGATAACCAGTCAGAAAATTAAAAAATTTGAAAAGGAAATTTTCGTCAGTATGCCTACTCTTAATGTAATAAAGGGCAATCCAGATGATCTATTTAATGCTCTTTTTTGCTTGATAGATAAAAAATTTAATAATATTTTTAAAACCAAAGAAAAAGACTTAATGAAAAACTTAAAGTTTAGTGATTGGGCCACTATTGGAATTTTTAAAAGCCGAAATAAATTGTACGATTTGTACGCAGAAAAGCAGTTCAATCAGAACTCAGATTTTATTGATTATGTCAAAAAATATTCCAAACTGTTTAAAATTGTCTGTTTTCAAGCCAAGTCACTTTATATTAAACAAAAAATAAGGAATTCTGACAATAAAATTAAAACAGCCTGGGATATTATATGTAGAGAATCGGGCAGACATAAAGTGCGACAAAACAAGATAAATCTTAAAATTAATGATTGCACTGTTAGCTCTGACATTGAAGTGGCAAATATTTTTCAAAATTTCTTTAATAACATTCCAATAGCAACTACTCAATCGTTAAATTCATCGCCAACAGAAGCTCATAGTCTGCTAAGAGGAAGTGTGGCTAAGTGCGACGTCTCATTTAACTTTAAGCACATTACCCCATATAAAATAATTAAAACTTTTAAAACCTTAAATAATAAGATAACAGGAGACCTTTGGGGAATGTCAGTGAAATTATTAAAAAATATTATAGAAATAATTGCGCCATATCTAGCTAAAGTTTTTAATGATTCAGTAGATTCAGGTGTTTTTCCGAACTTAATGAAACACAGTAAGCTAGTACCTCTTTATAAAGCAGGTGATAAGAGTGATCCAAATAATTATAGACCTATTTCTGTTCTACCAACGCTTAGTAAAATATTTGAAAAGATTATGCTCGACCAACTTGTATGTTACTTTAATCTTAACAACTTCTTACATTCAGAGCAATATGGTTTTACTAAGGGTCGGTCAACTACAGAAGCTGGTGCAAGACTCTTAAGACATATATTTGAAGCTTGGCAGAATTCACAAAATGCTTTAGGCATTTTTTGTGATTTATCTAAGGCGTTTGATTGCGTTGAACATAAGACCCTTCTTTTAAAATTAAGTTATTACGGTGTAAATGATAACTCGCTTGGTCTTATTTCCTCTTATCTTAGCGATAGATTACAAAAGGTATGCATTAATGATGTTAGGTCATCTGGATCGTTTAATGTTATGGGTGTCCCACAGGGGTCAATCCTTGGTCCTTTTCTGTTTTTAGTATACATAAATGATTTAGCATATTGTGTTCAAAATATTTGTGATATTGTGTTGTTTGCAGATGATACCTCTTTTATTTTTAAAGTAGATCGAGATAAAGACAATTTTGACGATGTAAACAGTGCTCTATCTCAGATATCAAATTGGTTTTCAGTAAATAATTTACTTTTAAATGCAAATAAAACCAAATGTCTGCAATTCGTGTTACCAAACGTAATTAGGTCAGACATAAAGTTAGAGATTAATAAACAGATACTAAAGATAGAAAATTCAACTAAATTTTTGGGGCTCACTTTGGATGATAAACTCCAATGGGGCACCCATATATCTGTCCTCGCAGGAAAACTTAGTTCCGCCGCTTACGCTGTTAGAAAAATCAGACATTTAACCGATGTTGAAACAGCGCGACTTGTTTATTTTGCTTATTTCCATAGCATTATGTCATATGGAATAATGCTGTGGGGTAAAGCGGCCGATATAGAAAAAATTTTTGTTGCCCAAAAAAGAGCCATACGGGCTATCTATAATATGAAGCAACGTGAGTCCCTTCGCGAAAAGTTCCAAGAAATAGGCATTCTGACTGTAGCATCACAATATATATATAGTAATATTCTATTTGTGCGGAAAAATATAAGTACATATAAAACAAAATTTGATGTATATCATAGACATACGAGAGGTCACAAACAGCTTACGATACCTGCGTCGCGACTCAGCAGAGTTAGCAACTCTTTTGTTGGTCTCGCTATTCGCTTCTATAATAAAATTCCTCAATCCATTCTAGACCAATGTACAGAAAGATTTCAATCAAGTGTAAAAAATATGCTTATACGTAAAGCATATTACAAAATTGAAGATTATTTGGATGATAAGAAAGCCTGGATTTGAAAATCCTTTCAGCTTCATACAAGACAGCGGTTTAATAATGTATAATTGAAAATATTTAAAAGATTGACCGCCGAGTTTCTTGCTGGTTCTTCTCGGTAAGAGCAACATTCCGAACCAGTTGTAGCTTCATTAATCATATTGATGCTTGACGATTCAAAAGTGCCTGAAATGGTTTATTTGAATAAAGATTATTTTGATTTTGATTTTGATTTTGTTAACTTGTGATATTTTTTCAGAATTCTCAAATAACAATTGTATTAACTTATGTAGTGTTCCTGCTAGGTATCAGCAAATTCTAATGTATTTTATGGGTGCATCGCGATATGCAGGTGCGATTCATAACAATGCGCGTGCGCAGACCGGAAACAAAGAGGGTCGGCGCTCATCGAAATGTGACCCGCTACCACAGTTTATTGGCATTATAACATACATTACAGATTGTAAGTTTATAAATATATCATAGATATAATTCTATAATAAAATTGATGTTCGTTTTCGTGATTTATAATCATTTGCCCGTATCCTTAAAATTTAATTAATTACATATTGAGCTGTAACAAAAATGTACGTAATGTATGTAATTTAGTATATCTTAAATTACTTACACGCTAGTACTATACAAATCATGCCCACGTGGAATGGTCCCAAGAATACTGGCAGCGTTTCCGCGTTGAATCGCTAAGCTGATTCTTTGTGCGAAACAGGAGCCAGCCCTCTTGTCACCCGAAGAGGCGATCAACCGAGGTGTTAATACGGATATTTTTTTTTGCACTTGGTACATGGCCCAAGGGAGAAACGGGGGGGAGAGAACGGAAAGGGGGAGCCCATGTACAGAAAGATTCCAATCAAGTGTAAAAAATATGCTTATACGTAAAGCATATTACAAAATTGAAGATTATTTGGATTATAAGAAAGCCTGGATTTGAAAATCCTTTCAGCTTCATACAAGACAGCGGTTTAATAATGTATAATTGAAAATATTTAAAAGATTTACCGCCGAGTTTCTTGCCGGTTCTTTTCGGTAAGAGCAACATTCCGAACCAGTTGTAACTTCATTAATCATATTGATCCTTGCCGATTCAAAAGTGCCTGAAATGGTTTATTTGAATAAAGATTATTTTGATTTGATTTGATTTGAGGGTCTCAACTGCAAACGACACAAAAATATTTATCATTCTCGATGATTGAGTAACTATTATATTTTAATAATTATTTTCTTATTTAATAATGCTGTATTCCTCCTTAGTGACATTTATTTTTAAACTGCTGTTACGGCAAAGCCAAAACTGATTGCGCAGTTTTATTATAGACTCTTGACTTCTTATCATTATGGGCATTTCTAGTAATAACAGTGATCAGGACCTGAAGATATTGTATATATCTTCAGGTCTATCGATATATTTTCAAGTGACAGTACGCATTATATCATTAAGTTCCATGATCGTATCAAGTCAAGTGAAATGCCATAGATCAGGTGTAAGCCCCGTTCTACAGGTGTTCCCACGCATGCGACTATTATATTGGACGGAAGTGCGTAAAAGCTTATATCATGCCTATAAGCTCGCAATTGCGAGAGATGTATCGTAAATTTAATGACACTAACTATTGTAATAATTACATGTATATGTAATTTACAGAATGATTTTATTTAATATAGAGAATGGTACATGTTCATGTGATTTATACTATGGTTATATATACGGTTGTACAATTTGAAATAATTATATTATAAATAAAAATGACTCGTGATCCTTCAATTTATTAAATGTAAATTTTAAAATTTAAATTAAATTTAGATAATTAAAATACAGGGAAATTAAAAAAAAATCTTTAAAAAAAACTAAATTATAATATGTCAAAAAAAGATTTTACAAAAATGTATTACTAGTTACTTATAATAAATAATAAAATATTTTATTTCATCATAATAATAAAATACTAAAATATTTTATTTCATCAACAAAAGTCGAAGTGAAGCCTTCTTTTAAGCATGGATATACTTGTGGCAGAAGACTCCGCTCTTCCATGTATACCAATTACATTAAACTAACAAGTTTAATGTAAATTTGGTAATAATTTATATTAGACTAGCTATACATGCGGTTTCGCCCGCGTGGAAATCAGTGTTTAACATGTAATCGCAGGAGACTGGCTTTCTGATTTTTTTCGGAAATTCCGGAAGACATGCTCTCTGACACCCTACACCGCTGTTTATACCTATTCCCCCTCTAAACTACAATCAACACCGGTTTCTTACTACCCCCACTAGAAATTAGTGAACGACCCTTCAACTCAATTTACATAAAACCGTTATGTACTATTAGGCAAGAAAAGGAGCGACTCAAACATTTGTTGGCCCAGAACCTTTCCTCCCAATTGGAAACACGATAATAAAGCGCGTTATAGATAAAAGAATAGAAATAGAATCGAGCAAAAGATGGAGAAACACAACGTTTCGACAATCAAAGCTGTTTCTCAAATCTTTCGATATTAAGAAAACAAAACAGCTAATGTCTCACAGCAGGGAAAATGTGGCAATCATAACAGGTATTACTACGGGGCACTGCCTGTTAAACAGACACCTGTCAATAATGAGAATAAAAGAAGACGCATCGTGCCCAGAGTGTGGAGAAGAAGAAACGAGTCTCCACCTTATGGCTGAGTGCCCTATGTACTCGCTGGTAAGATGGGAGATACTAGGTAAGGATGAGATTGAAGAAGAAGACCTAACAAATGTCTGACACTGTCGGGATAACAGTGAGACCCTTGTCCCAACATGAGGGGAAATGGGTGGAATAGTCCAGAATTGGAGCTGACCACCCGCCCTGTACCGACAGGCGTCCCCGACCCTAGATTAGATTAGATTAGATATGTACTATTAACCTAAACCTAGAGTTGCACTACATTTTAGTAAAAACCGTACAAAAATACGTTCAGTAAATTTTGAGAAAATCGATCACACACAGACAGCTCTGAATGTTTATATGTATAATAAAGTTTTTTTAAAGCTACTTTAAGTGTCTCTTGTATTTTATTGTACATTTTATTTTATTCATTAAGAAGTCTTTAAGAAAACTATATATCAATTATTGGTGAAATTTATTGCTGGTCCTTCTCGGTAAGAGCAACATTCCGAACCAGTTGTAGCTTCATTATTTTAATTTATTTTATTTTCTTTAATTATTTTTGTTTACATAATAATGTTATCTGTTATATTTGATACCTCTAGTTTTATTTTTATGCTTATATTTGTTATTGTGTCTAGTTTTATTTATATTTAACTGGTTTCTATTATATCACTCGGGCAGCAGCTGAAAACCAGCGCCGTGTGTTATTGGCCTAGCAATGACATGCGGTAATGCTGAGCTGTGTGCCCTTTCTGTAAATTTTTAATTACAGAATAAATATTTTTCATTTCATTTTCATTTCATTCATTTCATTTCATTTCATTAATCATATTAATCCTTGACGATTCAAAAGTGCTCGAAAGAGTTTATTTGAATAAAGATTATTTTGATTTGATTTTGAGTTTGGACTTGAGAATCCTTCCAGCTTCGTACAAGATTGCAATCTTATTACGTAAATATAAAATTTAAAATATTGACCGACTAGTTCCTTACCGGTTCTTCTCGGTAAGAGCAAGATTCCGAACTAAAGTTGTAGTTGCATTATTAATAAGATTAATGGCATGATCCTTAACACCAGATTTACCAGACCAGTCATTTAGACTGGTCGTGCAATTTCAATTCACAATTCCTACTATATTACACATTTTTTTTCAGAAATGATATTATGACTTTTGTAGCTATAATTAGAGAGTACGTTTTATAAACTTAATTAATATTGTTCAACTTTATTTTTGACATTTTTAAGAGTAAATATAGACTAAACCACAAGAAGCCTGTTTTTTATGGACCAGTCATTTTGACTGGTTTGGTAGAAATAGGTATATTCAAATCATTGGTATATATAGTGTTAATAATTGAAAAGTGTTCGAAAAAACTTATTTGTGTAAAGATTATTTCGATTTGATTTGTTCGATTAACAGGTGCGATATCTCGTTCAACGACCGCTAAACATAATACGGCGGAAGTGCGCAAGGGCTTGGCCGACGCAGCGCCGCGCCCGCGGTTTGTTGACACTGTGACACAGATAATTTTTATATGAGAGAAATGTGTGCCACTGCTGCAGGCTGCACATTTTTAACACCACTCGTGGACACCCAAATCTACCATTTACTCGTGCGACATAACGGTTATTGGAAGAAAAAAAAAGATCAGACGATACTAATATCATCCAATCATTGATTGGCCCGTTGGCGCAGTGGGTAGTAACCCTGGCTTCAGCTCCGCGGGTCGCGGGTTCGTTTCCCACCGAGGGCCAACAACAGAAGCTTAGTATCTATAACTGCTCCTAGCCTATCTATACCTAGAAGATTCTCTTAGTATATATCTATAAGTGTATACTCGTAAACACTTCTCCTAATTAAAACAATTCAAGTACAGGTGCATCGTTTGACTGGCCCGTTGGCGCAGTGGGTAGTGACCCTGGCTTCAGCTTCGCGGGTCGCAGGTTCGATTCCCGCCGAGGGCCAACAATTTCTATAAACAATTTGTTGGTTCTCCGAGCCTGGGTGTATATTTGTATTTAAGTATGTATTTAAAAATATATATGTAGTATATGTACCAATTGTCCGTCACCCATGCCACAATTATTACTTTGGGGACTGAAAACCGTGTGTGTAAGTGTCCCATACATTTATTTATTTAATCAAATTCAAACTTTTATTCAAGTTAACTTGTAAACAAGTGATTTTGAATCGTCAACTCTACTCCTGGTTCGGAAAGCTGTTTCTACCGAGAAGAGCCAGCAAGAAACTCTTTTCAAATATATTTTTTAACTAGTTACATTTAGTCATTACTATCTTGTACAGACTATAGGAGTAGCTGTATTCACGCATTCTCATCGTCTATGTCATCCTCCACAGTATATTTAGTAAGCTAGTATGGAGGCTGATATAGGTCAGCCTCCATACTATCTTAATACTTAAACTGATGTAATGGTAAAGCTAAATTTCAAATTCGAAAGCGTCTGAAAAAATCCGTGTTATGAGCGTGTGTGCGTGTGTGTGTGTGTGTGTGCGTGTGTGTGTGTGTGAAAGCGTTGCAAGGAAATTTTTTTCTTGTTCCCTATAAAAAAACAGTAATGTTTGAGTATGTTATATGAAAGCAGTATAAAAAGATCAATTGTACTAAATTTATAGCATTCACCGTGAACACATGACAGACAGACTGACTTTCACTTTTATTAATTAGTATGGATCTAACTGCTACTGGAGTAGATATCTAACAGGTCTGTTAAGAAATCTACAAAATCTTAAAATTTCTTAAGTCCATGATATATCCTAATAGTTGTGGGAAATATTTAATATTTTCACTATAACAATAAATTACCAATATCCATGCCGTAAAATTCGCGTGTCCCATTAACCTAGATCCTACCGCTACCAGACCAGACCTACCGCTGGATTCCGCGAGCGAGAGTCAACTTGTTAACAGCAAATTTGGAAAGCTATTACTTGAACGAGCATCGAAAAAGGGACAAAATTATTATATTTTTCAAGTTTCGCGGAAGTGTGAGCCCCAGCGGTGAGACTGCGACTCTTTCGAGGGGAATACGAGTTCAAACTCGGGCAGGCACCAATGAGTTTTTCTATTAAAACTCATGTGTCTAATTGATAGATGCAATTTATCACACGCTTTTCGGTGAAGGAAAACATCGTGAGGAAACCTGCATATCTCTAGAGAATTCTGGAGATATGTGTAACCTACCAATCCGCATTGGAGCAGCGTGGTAGGTCTTAGCTCCAACCCTTCTCTCCAGAAACGGAGAGAGGAGGCCTATTCCCAGCAGTGGGATTGTAACAGGCCGCTACTTTACTTTTTTTTAAGTTTCGAGATTAATTATTAATTTAATTATATCTGCTTCCCCGATTACCCGAATGATAGGGATCGTGATCAATCACGGAAGCCTTGACTGGAGATTGACGTTTTTTCTATCTGTGCTACGCGAATGCCAGCATTAATTTCGAGAACTTTGATGGACTGAATGAATGAATGAATTTAGTCGATCCAACGCATCGGACTATTTTGACGCGGCCTTTTCCCATTAAGCTTTCCGATTACAATCAGATCGCCTTTTTTATACGATGTGTCCAAAGAACTCAAAAACGAGGCGATGGCATACATAGGATAGGCGTGATCATCACGAATGGGACGGATTGCAACTTAAAAGAACTAGCAAGAAACTCGGTGATCAATACACAAAATAAATCTTTCCGTACTTTTCGGTCGGTATTTTTTTATAATAATTGTGTAATTATAACCAAATAACACATGTAAATACCAATTAAACACATATGGTTTTTAAAGTGTTATCGTTGACCCAAGTTAACCCGTAAATCGCTGATAAAACAAAGGTCAAGAATTGAATTAATTAACATATAATATAATATATGGATCACTCACACACACTCTCGTCCGTCCCCAAAGTAAGTAATTTAATACTTGTGTTATGGGTGACGGAAAACTGGTAAATATACTACATATATAGTTTTAAATACATACTTAAATACAAATATACACCCAGGCTCGAAAAACCAACAACTTGTTTATAGAAAATGTTGGCCCTCGGCGGGAATCGAACCCTCTACCAGCAGAGCTGAAGGCAGGGTCACTCACTACCCACTGCGCTAACGGGCTAGTCAAATCACAAAATTATACATTATTTTTCAATTAATCATATATTCGACTATCGAATAAATTAGAAGACGACTTTTATATAGGTAAATAAACGTATAAAAGTAGGTTTCAAGGTATTTATGTACCATAAATAATACGCTCGGGGGCAGAGACAATAATTTGCAGGTGTCAAGTGAACAGGTTGTCGAGTGCTCGCCGACTCGACTGCGCGGGGCCATTTGGGCATCCGGTCAATGGGTTGAGTGATGTAAGTGACTAAGCGGAAGCGGATAGGGTTCGGGTTTCCTCACAAACGTAGAATAACTCGCTCTGCTGTAGAGGTTAATAATTTTCAGATATCAAGAGGACGGGTTGTCTGGTACTCGCCGCGACATGGAGTCATTTGGGAGAGTGGAGTATGTGACTAAAGGGTTAAGAGTTTCTTCCAAACTTAAAATAGGAATCTTAGATATTATGGCCCATAAATAACGCGCTCTGTAGCAGAGGCAATAATTTTCATACTATGCGTGAGATGTATTTTTTTTTTTATTATTACGCACGTACAAAACGTAAACTTGCCAGAATGTGTATTGGACACAAATTGGGATAAAAACTTGTCGGCTACACTCGATATTTTTGGGCATAGGCTAAGATATTTTTAATTTCTTTCATCATCATTCTCCTGCCCTTATCCCACTCTAAGTGGGGTCGGCACAACATGATACAAACATGTTGTCACATGACTTGGCTTTATTGTATTTTCGTAAAACGACGTCCACTTACCTTAGTCGCCTTTTACGACACCTCGGTAAGAAATGAGTGTGGTCTATTCTATGCAGCCGGATACCACACGGCACATACCTTAGTCGCCTCTTACGACATCTATGTAAGAAAGGAGGGTGGTCTATTCTATTCTGCCGGATATCACACGGCGGATATTTTTAATTTCTATAACACGTGAAAATTTTTCGAAATATTCATAGCTGACGTAACCAAATATGATTCAAATTGCACTTTAAATTTTAGTTCAATTACACTCACTATTATTATTTACCGTTTTAGAACGACTTATAAAATTAATTCGCGTAAGACGCTGAATTCTATTATCCGCTTCACTGGCGATGATCGTTAATCGTGTTTATAATCGGCACGATCATCGTGCGAGTGTCCACACGATCATCCGTATTATCACACGTAAACACGATCATACGTATTTACTCATCGAGTCCCTTTTATACGAGTCCTTAAAACGACAATTCCCGGGTTCTAGGCGATCATAGTCGAGTATGTCTTCTACACAATCGTACTCGCACTTAATCGTTTGTAATCGCCGATTATGAAGAGGAGCCATCATTCATAATACTTGGACTACGCTTCCATCTATTAGATCTTCACTGCTTCCGAAACAGTGATGTACTGCAATCGTTCATTTAAAGAAAAAAAAGAACGCACTAATAGCTGTATAATTTACCATCATCAGAAATAATTACTATTTCCGATACAAAAGCCTACCACCTCTCACCGCGGCGTTAACTAATTTAACAAAAATCTCCATAATATTGTTCTCACGGTTTGATTTATAACTTGTAGGTATAATTCCATTCGACACGGGCCGTTCCGGAGGGGTTTAAGGATTTTTTCGGGCCATCATCTCGCTCTAATGATAGCACGAAACAAAACGTTGAAAAAACAAAATTCGTGAATGTAATTTTTGTAGTAATCATCATAACCTCGTAATAATGAAATAGGCTATTTCCTACTCAGTAATGCGGTAAATAAATCTAAGGCAAAAATTTTACATCTGGCTCCTGAGTAAAAATTAAATGACTAAAGTAGCGAAGCGTTAAAATTTCACCGTTGGGGTAAAAACATCTCTTCTCTGTCTGTGCGTCACTCTGTCTGTTACGCTTTTACGACTGACTGATACGAAGTCACAATACTGATAAAATTTATTAGGTATATTTGAAGCTTATATATCCCCAACAACATACAGCAATTTCCAGAAGACTAAGTATAAATTCAAATTCTTCTGGTAAACAAGTGCTTTTGCATGGTGACAACTCTGGTGCTGGTTTGGAAAATTGTCGCAACCGAGAATAGCCAGCAGAATGTGGTTGCTTTTTCAAAATATTAAACTGGTTACGATTTCTTTATTGCTATTATACGCAAGGTTAAGGTTATACCGTTTATGCAATTCTCCATAATATACTATTAGGCTTTCTGTATCTAAACATAAAATTATTTAAAAAATGGAACGGAATGGAATGGAATTTCTTAAATTGAATCGACATATTACAACCAAGAATTCCAGGACGAAGGCAAAGGTGCTGGATGATTGTCTAATTGACTATCCAGAATTATTCAAATTATTAGTGTGGTTATAGCTTGAAAAACTAAATGAATGGAGCAGCTGCGACGCATCTTGCGCATTCTAGTTGTTCCAGCTGCCAGCGCAAAAACCATAATCACAACGTGACAGATGAACGGACGGTGGCACGTTCTGTTTTACAATTATTGATAAAAGTTCGGTTCGTAACCAATTAATTGGAATTCCAATTAATATCCACGCATTGCCGTGGAATTCACGAGTAATTATGTCATCATTCATCATTTGTGATATATACAGACAAAACGATCGAATTTTTTAGAACCGACAAGCTTTTAGGGCTGCGTGCGTGTTAGTATGCATTCGTGCATGCGTGCGTGTATGCGTGCGTGCATGCGTGCGTGTATGCGTGCGTGCATGCGTGCGTGCGTGCATGCGTGCTAGGGTGCCGGCGTGCGTGTGTGCACTTACAGGATTATCTTAGCATACTGAACTCATATTATGGCGGGATAGTAACAGACCATTCCTATTCTATTACTTAGATATTTATCCTGTAAGGATAGAGACTTCAAAAATAATTATTTTTTCAGAATATCTAGTATATTAAGTTATGCCAGCTTAAAATAAATATATCTTTTTAAATACATTAAATATTAAACTTAGACTAGCATTTAATATAAAAAACTACTAATTTACTAGTAATTTCAAGAAATTATAAAATTACTCAGGAATAACGCGTATTAGAAAATACCAATTCATCATCATTGTCCTGCCCTCATCCCACTCTAAGAGGGATAGGCGCAACATGTTTTAAGCACGTTGTAAGATGATTTGGTATTTTACGACCGGCCGCCAGCCTAACGTCAACTTACCTTAGTCGCCTTTTACGACACCTCGGTAAGAAAATGAGGGAGGTCTATTCTACTCAACCGGATACCACACGGTGGTAGAAAATACCATTTGTATATAACAATATTTTAGTATAACATTAGAAAGTCTGTTGAAGAAGAAGCACAGTTAATAAATAAGGCAATTACGATAAAAATAAAATTTTTAGTTAATGTTCACTAAATATATCAACTGAGAACTTTATTACATTATTAATAGAATGACAAACACATTTTTCTTTTAAAACAATCTCACTCAAATATCCATTATATAAAACACAACAATTAATAAAAAGAATCTGACACTACTAAAATTTTATTACCTGAAGTTAACGACAGTTTATAAAGCGAACCATTAATGAAAATCGATGAATACAAGAATTATCTTAAACGATTCAAAATATAACAATAAGTGAAACGAATATAATAGCCTAACAACGTCGAATAGAGTTGATAGAATAATGGTGATAGCTCATCTAAAATCACAAAGTAGGTTATAAGCGATTTTTTTATTCTTAGAGTTATTAAAAACATTAATTTAACAAGCCAAGTTAACCCTTTGACCGAGAAGAAGCGGGGGGTGGGGATGCGAATTTTTGACCTTCATTTCTAGAGCATGTTATTTACTATATACGGCCGTGTGGTATCCGGCAGAATAGAATAGACCACCCTCCATTATTACCGAGGTGGCGTAAGAGGCGACTAAGGTATGTGCCGTGTGGTATCCGGCTGCATAGAATGGACCCCCCTCATTTCTTACCGTGGTGTCGTAAGAGTGCGACTAAGGTAAACGCCGTGTGGTATCCGGCTGCATAAAATAGACAAGATTTTAATTCGCTTTCCAAAAAATTTTGTGGCAGTTAAAAACTTCAGAATTTTGTCAATTGTAATTTTTCGCCTCTTCCCATTACAAAAGTTGGCCCCCCTTGCTCTAGACCAATGTTGATGAAAGTATACTTAAAACTCAAACACCGGGGTTAACATAAAGGATAAATAAATCCCTGTTTTCCTTTGAGGAAAAGAGAAAAGATAACGTATTGCATTATTGTCTTGACTGGCCCGTTGGCGCTGTGGGTAGTGACCCTGACTTCAGCTCCGCTGGTCACGGGTTCGATTCCTGCCGAGGGCCAACATTTTCTTTAAACAAATTGCTGGTTCTTCGAGCCTGGGTGTGTATTTGTATTTAAGTATGTATTTAAACTTATATATGTAGTATATCTACCAGTTATCCGTCACCCATAACACAAGTATTAAGTTACTTACTTTGGGGACGGACGACCGTGTGTGTAAATGTCCCATATATTTATTTATTTATTTATTTTATTTATTGTAGATACTAAAATGTTTCCTGTCGCGAACGAAGTCGCGGGTAGCACTAGTAAGAGCTAAATAACAAAACAGCACGCATAGTCCTTAGTTTAATTGATAGTAGAAGTAATGCTAGTTATTTAAAACGCATCGCTTTTCTCACGTTTCGCAAATTAACGATACAGTCTGAGTAGACAAAGGAGCGAAAACAGATGCCTTTTGCCGATAAGGAGGCGACAGTGTCGGCAACAACACAAAATCGATAGAAAGCGCATTCTGTCTATAGTTCCAAAGAACGAACCGAGTATACTAACGCAAATTTCTAATAGCAACAAAGTATAATGGAGCAGATGGAACATCAAAAATATATAACCATACTATATTACAAATAGTCGAAAAACTATTTGTTACACTTTCTAAGCTAAACCACAGGACCGATATTGGTCAAATTGTACACAATTTAAGCTTATGTGCTAGGCTAATATGTGGGTTAAAAATAACATTTTACCACTGGTAACTGCAAAGATCGCAGTATATAATTGAGGGTATTATAACATAACATTCTTGTTTACGCGAAAAAATTCACTGGTACAATAAAACATATATTTAGCAATAACAATGAGAGTTGACTGAACATCATTTAGCAGATTGAGTCTTAGGTTATTAGTTAGTATTCAATAGATTTGTTAAGATACCAATAAGTATTAAGTTATAGATTAATTAGAAATAGATTTGCTGGAACGATTAGAACAAACGCTAGCCCTTGGGGAACTGGAAGAATATTTTCTCACACCACTTAACGTAGATGGACATTAGTCAATATTAGAACATATACGAGTATTATAGTTACTACATAAAACTTTACACGAGATTAAGAGATATCTCCTACGTAAACAAACACGTTACATAATAATCACATTGGAGAGCATTAAGAAAAATTCGAACTCCTCAAAAAGCTATTATAGCCACTAGAACATCTAACCGTTATATCGATTCTACGTTTAAAACAGATGTGATTTGGTCACTGGTGATCCTACCATTGAAGTAATTTCAACACTTACAAATCCCGCTAATCAATCAACTTACGCTAGTTAAAAATTAGAGCACTCAAAACTGTCATTTCACTTTATTCGCTTCTGATTATACAAAAATGAATAAACAAAAACATATACAATACAAAAGATACAGTTATTGTAATTATAATATATCTCAAGAGAATCCGCAAGAAAGTACAATAAAACATCATTATCTATAAACATAGATTTCCGGGAAACCTATAGGTCAACGAAAGTCACAGCAAGCAATTATCAATGAAAAATGTTCAATTATACATCGTAATAGTGTTCCGGCTTTTCCTCTAAGTACAGACATCGTTAAACTATTTGTTGTTTATGGCGTAGATCGCCATCGAAAGCATATAAGTTCACCATTGGATATATCTAAGATTATCTAATCTAATATTTGAAAATATGAAATAGGCAATATTTTAGTAACATGTGATAGTCCAGCGTTGAGAATCGTGCGAAACTTTCGAGGGATCACGGGTTTAAACCTCGGGCAGGGGTGAACCAATGAGTTTTCTGTTAATACTTGTATCTGATTGATAATTGCAACTTATCACACGCTTTTCGGTGAAGAAAAACATCGTGCATATCTCTAGAAAGTTCTAGGGACATGTGTAACTTACCGACCCGCTTTGGATCGGCATCGGTCGGTCCTAGCTCCCTCCTCCAAATCCAGAGAGAGGAGGCCTATGCCCTATAGTGGGATAGTAACAGGCCGTTACTTACTTTGGGCAGAATAGAACAGACCACCCACCTTTCTCACCGAGGTGTCGTAAGAGGCGACTAAGGTATGTGCCCTGTGGTATCCGGCTGCATAAAATAGACCACCCTCAGTTCTTACCGAGGTGTCGTAAAAAGCGACTAAGGTAATTTGACGTTAGGCAGGCGGGTGGTCGTAAAATACGTAGCCAAATCATGGGACAACATGTTGTGCCAACCCTACTTAAGAGTGGGATAAGGACAGGAGAATGATGAGAATGATGACTAAATTTATTATATGTACATATATTAGAAAAGAGTTAATTTAATTTTTATTACTGTATACAGAATTGATAAGGAAACATATGAATGTTCAATATTATTATAAGCTATTAACCGAACAGTCCGTTTTTAACGGTCGTTCGATAACCGGTTTTCGCCTGTCATAGATGTATCGCTTGTCGCGGTATCAATAAACTGAACGGGTATTTTTTATTAATTTAATAACGCCTCTTAAATCAACTGAGAGGAGTTTAATTATGGCAAAAAATGTGTTTCATATCCTTCTATTGTAAAGGCTTAAGTTTGTATAGCTTTGGCGTTTTTCCGGAAACCATGTGTTCCGAAAAACAATTCCGTACGCACAGCTAATAAACCTATTTTTTACAAAACAGTGTGGTTAGTGTGAGTTTTTTTAACCTACTCGATTGCTTTATTTATTTATTTATTGCACATACAGAATAAAATAAAAAAGAAAGATAAAAATAGCATATGTACAAAGGCGGACTTATCCCTAAAGGGATCTATTCCAGTCAACCGTCAGTAACAGAAAGAAAAGGTCAAAAGGTGAATTATGGATAATGAAAAAAGGAAAGAAGAAAAAGAAAAATAACGAAACACTGACCCCACTTAGAGTGGGATAAGGGTAGGAGAAAGAAAGAAGAAGATACTTCACACATTCCAACCATCTCTTTTTAGGCCTCCGTCTTGTCACATATCCATCCACATTCATATCCAACACTCGTTTAGTCACATGATTTTCATCCCTCCTCATTACATGTCCATACCATCCCAATCTTGCACCTGTCACCTTTTCTATAATGGGCGCAACTTTCATACTTCCCCTTATATACTCATTTCTTATTTTATCCAATCTTGTCATACCACACATCCACCTTAACATCCTCATCTCATTTGCATGCACTCTTCTCTCATCCATCTTTTTCATTGCCCAACATTCTGATCCATACAATCAGGTCTTATGACCGATTTATAAATTTTCCCTTTAAGTTTAAGGGGCATTCGGTACTGTATTCATAGATTCATGTTGAAATATGATGCAATATAAATTTTTTTTAAAACTATTCAGTTCTGTTTCATGGGGAGTTCGAAACCTTAAGCCCAGCAACCAGTGGCCAGAAAGCTTCTTACTTATAATATAATAATTGTATATTGTAGGTGAAACTACTTAGGTACATTTACAGTATCAATAACTTCTCTAAGCCTCTTTAAGAAGAACGAAACGAAGTTTTTCTATGTTTTTACTAGCTGTGCCTACAACGGCTTTCGCCCGCGTGAAATTCAGTGATTTACATAAGCTTTCCCGAATTTTTGATATTTTGAACATAGAAGTAGTTTTTGTGAGTTAACCGTGAGAGATAGAGACATACTATCGCGACTTTTTTGTAGTATTTTTATAGATCTACAATTCTCTAGTATATTACTTTAGCGTATCTCTACTGGTTTACGCAGCGCACGCGACTAAAGCTCCCAGCAAGCAAGTTTTTAACAACTGCGCGATCTCTTTAACACAATTTACATAATACCGATATGTAATTTTTACCTTAACCATCCATCCACCAAACCATCCGAAAGTATTGCACTATCTTTTAGTGAAAACCGTACAAAAATCCGTTCAGTAGATATTGAGAAAATCGATTACATACAGACAGACAGCTTTTTGGGACTTTGTTTTATAATAAGAATAGATTCCGTAAAATGCCTACATATTTAAAAGGCACATATATTTTTAATCTCAATTGGCTAATGGGCATACATTTTGCATGTTTACGAGCCCGTATTTGCTTCATTAGTGTTCGCAATCGTGAACGGTGCGTTTTGCACGAGTATTAATAAAGTAATCTTCCGAGATTAATCAGAACGTAGAGCATTTTTTTGCTGCGTTCCGATTTGCGGAGTTATAGACGGACCGGTTTTTATTGTTACTTTAATTAAGCCGCCACTTCGAGCAAGTGACATCCTGTTCGCTTGAAAGTGAAAAAACAAACTTAATTATTCAACTAAATTTTATCTAATTGAGTAATATTATCTAAATGTTGACTTGAGACAACATTAAGATCATCAAGTCAAAGTACGTTAAAATTACAACTGTTAATAAAAAATAAAATAAAAAATTACCAACAAAAAAAAACAAATAAAAAAAATATTTATTCTTCTTTTTTCTGGCTTCAAGGCACAGTATCACTTTGACCATTGATGATCGATTGTGATCGCCACTGCTTACAGTTCGCTGCCAAAGTGGGTATACTCCAAGATTTCCACGATCTTCTTGGCAGTGAGATTTTTGGCGTAAATAGTGCGACCCTAGGAGAGAGAGCCGATTATGAATCAGCAGAGCAGTCACAAAGGATATGAATGGGTGTTAACATTAAAAATTGTTAATGTGAAGTTTCATTCCAGTAAATACAACGTTGTGATAAAATTTCTACTAAAGCACAGACGGGTTTTTGAGTCTTCCAGATGCTACGGCTTTGTATATTTAAATAAGATTTATGGAATATAAACTTACACATTATTACCAAGGAAACATCCTGCACGCAGTTTCAGCAGAAAGAGCTCATGAATAAGGGCCTTGGATGGGACTAATCAGGCTAACCCGATAAAATAAGACGTGAGTATAGCCGGTTCATAAATAAACTAAAAACAACCTAAAGGAGTCCTTGCAATAATCTCTGACGTCTGAAAAAATCAGATAAATATCCATGTATATTTATTTGTCAGATGCACTTATAACAAGAGCAATACGCGACTATTTCTTAAAGCACGTGTAAGCCAAATTTAAATCGTAATATATTACACTTTTAACAGCAGCCTTGCTCTATTTCAACGTCATTTGGCCATTTTGAGCCCACTCTACACCCAAAAGTAGGTAATGTCATTAAACAGATACAAGATAAATCAACCACAACAGTTGGCCTTATGTACTCTTATGGAGCCGGTAAAGGCAAACTACTTCGAGAACATTTACAGTCAAAGCAAGAAACAAATATAGATATACGATAACAGGCTACACCAGTCGTTATGGCAAAAAGGCTACCGTATACAGAGAGAGAATAACAAACAACCAAATCTGCAGGATCCGTTACGAAGGGTCAGAACAGCGTTAGTTACGCGAACGTGATAATTTAAGAAACGAACAATTCTCCCAGAAAAGTGCTATTTTGTCGGGGATTTTGGGCGGGAGTTACCTTAGAGTTATAAAATTATGTGATTAAGTGAAAATGTCTGTATATGTCAAAAAAAGATATCTTAGCTTAAAAATTTATGCCAGTGATTTGACAAAAGTTTTCGTGCCTATTCAGAGCATTGGTGTGTATCCAAAGACCGAATTCGAGACAAGATAGCACCTTCGTGAGAAGAAGACGTAAGTATATAATGGGGGTCACATGAAACATTATAGTAGACTTTGCAGTTGTAGAAAAGTAGCGGAAGAATGTTTAGGGGTTCTTATTTTAAAAATCAAAAACCCAAAATCAAAGTTGAAATATCCATTCGTTTACGACAACGCATGCAAATAGCACCCGTCAAAATTTGATAGCATAAGACAGCGTTTCCCTAAATTTTTTCGGCCATGGCATAGTAATTTTCGCACTGCCCCTTCCTAACCAACTTACGTAACATACGTTTAAACCCAAACCAGTAATTGATAATTGCAATTTGTCACACTCTCTTCGGTGTAGGAAACCTGCTATATCTCTACAGAATTCTGGAGATCTGGAGATCTGCATTAGAGCCGCGTGATAGGTCTTAGCTCCAAACTTTCTGTCCAAAACCGGAGAGAGGAAACCTATACCCAGAAGTAGGCTAATAACAGACCGTTTCTTTACAACTTTAGTATGGTCGATTTATAGAAGCAGGCGTAACTTTGCGGAAGTCCATATTACAGGCACTATAACAGAACTACCTTGCTATAATCCGCACGGGTTAAGCGAATGTATGCAAAGCTAATGTGTATGGAGCAGGCAAAATCCACGCACCTTAAACATGCACGACAATTCACCACACGCACGCCAAGGCGCCTCCACCAGCAACAATGCACACAAGTAGTACACACAACCACCACCAAAAGCGAAATGTAATCATTGCGATTTTGTTGTGGACCGTTTTCTCCTGATGATGATGGTTTCGGAGCGAAACAATCGTCGAGATTTTGGTGGTGTTGGTGGCATGCATTCGCTTAACCCGTGCGGATTATAGCAAGGCAGTTCTGTGATATTGCCTTTAATATGGCCGATTTAGTGATGTACAGTTAGTACTAAAGAAGGAGACAAGATAACAGTTTTTGAAACACGACGGAAATATAGCGACCCGGAACTATATTTTGATAGTCCGGTACCGAGTCGTCACGCGGCAAACGGGACAAGCTGATTTAAGATACTTCTAGCCTGAATCGTATGCAACACCATTATTTGACAGTTCAAGTGCTTACGCGATTAAGAATTTCTGTAGAAATGCGAAAAGTAATAGGAAGTACGCGGTCGATTGGTCACACAATCCGAGACCGCGGAAATAATTTATCATCTTTCATTACGGTATAGTTCATTCGATATTTCCAGGTTTACTGGTTAAAAGACATATAATGTCTAAAACAAAGAATAATGATATAGTTGTTTTGTTGTCTCCACTATCTATATAATTCTTAAAGTAGAGTGAACTATCTTCATCTATATCTATAGTACATGGTTGACAGAGCTTTGCTTGGTAATTTTTTTTAATATAAAAAATACAATAAAAAAAGAAAGAAAGTGCAGATCTTGTGCGTACCACACTGACCTATTACAACTTTGCAAATGACAAATTAATCTTGGTATTCAGTTTATATTTTAGCAATTTTTCAATGCCTGAAAACAAGAATAAAACGTCAACTGTTTATATAAAAACTCAGTAACATCAATTTATCACCCTCGAAACCCGTACATACTAAATTTCATGAATTTATGAATTCGAAAGTCTAACTGTCTTTAAATCTGTATTTCGATTTGTTATGCTGGACCAATTTTGATGATATTTAGCACAGTCCAAGATAAGATAAGATAAGATAAGAAACTTTTTATTACACATCATTACATACAAAAGAAACAAATAATAAAAAAGTGTAAGGCCTATCACTGTAAGGGATTTCTAGCAGACAACCTATATGAAGGACATCGTATTAAGCTTATAATCTGACACCGAGGTATCATTTAAGTTTAAATATTCCAGTATATTTTTTTTTCGGAAACAGTGAAAAAAAATTTTATTATTGGGTATATGAACGGTTACGTTGGCGCGAGCAAAATCGCGTATCAATACGCAATAAAAATTTTAATTCATTTATCCTGGTGGCATTAATTCCTAAAGTAAAGAAGACAGTTGATTAATCAAGAAAATGATGTTACGTTTGAATCAAAATACTAAGGATAATTTGATTAAATACTTGGAGAATGTCATATCGAAGAAGAACACGAGAAAACTATTTTTCATACACATATCGCTATAATGGACCAATCCATTATATTTAAAGACAGATTGCAATAAATCATCCAGATTATCTCCATAAAATAACATTTTAAATAACTTTGCTTATTTTTTCAGTGTCAGTAGAATGACTTTACTCTCCGGAGAGTCTTTAGGCGTATTATAAAATTAAAATGTACGTGTCAAATTGAAAAAGTTGAGGACTGTTACAGACGCAATCCACGCACGTGCCTGTCATATCATATACATCCTCCGTGTAATCGGTAATAACAGCTAGCCTTGATCTGATAGATTTCACCATCGGCGCTTCGATGCTCTTCGGCTAATGCCGCTTTCGAATCGCCAATTACCATACCATTGCAAACTATATGGCTTAGTGCTGCAAATAAAAGCAGAAGAATGAAATCTCAAATCCTGAAGCTTCACCGTCACACGCGTGGAATAAAAGTGTATTTCATTTGAATTTTGAACATAAAAGTGGCTATTGTGGGTTAAACATAAGAGATATAGACACGCTTTTGGGGACTTTTATGTAGCAATTTTGTAGATCTACAATTCTCTAGTACCTTTCTTCGGTGTATCTTTATTGGTTTACGCGGTGTAAGCGACTAAAGCAGTGGGCGAGTTTTTTTTACAACTGCGCGACTTCTTCAACACAATTTACATAAAATAGTAATGATCTATTCACCTAAACGTTCCAGAAGAATTGCACTACCTTTTAAAATCAGTTCAGTAGATTCGGGGAAAGCCAATCATAATACAGACGGACAGCTTTTTGGGACTTTGTTTTATAAGTATATATATAGTAAACCATATTGTAATGTATAAACAACCACTATCTGCATCAAGTCAAAGGTCTGCTCTTCTTTTGAGAAGGATGATTTGACTTTGATGACGTACATCAAAGTTAGATCGAAGACAGGGTCTTGGATTGAAACCCAGCCTGTCTAAGCGGATTGGCAGGTTACCTATACTTTATGAATTCTCTGGAGACAATATTACTACGGACACTATTCTTACTATAGCCATTGGTACGTCTATAACAATTCCACTGAATAAAGTAAGAATTTTTTCCCCATCTTTAGAAGAGATTTGTGGTTAACTCTATATAAAAAAATAAAGTAACGGCTCGTTACAATCCCACTGCTGGGCATAGGGCCTCCATTCTCCGTTTCTGGAGAGAAGGGTTGGAACTAAGACCTACCACGCAGCTCCAATGTGGATTGGTAGGTTACAAATATCCCCAAAATTCTCCAGAGATATGCAGGTTTCCGCACGATGTTTTACTTCACCGAAAAGCGTGTGATAAATTGCAGTTATCAATTAGACACATAATTTTTAATAGAAAAACTCATTGGTGTCTGCCCGGGGTTCGAACCCGTGACCACCTCGAAACAGTCACAAGGTCTCACCGCTGGGCTATCACAGCTCAACTCTACTCTATATATACACGGATATATTTCCTCACCGTCTTGTGCTTTGTCGTTAAGTGTCTGATAAATTAAAAAATATCCATTAAACATTTCAGTTTCACAGAAAGCTCATAGTATCCTGACTGGGATTTGTACCCGCGACTATTTAGTCTAGGTCTATTTTATCAAAAATTATCATCGAGGGCAAAATTACAAAAAAAATAAATATATGCGACACTTACACACATGGATGTCAAAGTAAGTAATTTAAAACTTGTGTAATAGATGACAGCAAAACATACATATAGTACCCGGCAACAAATAATGCACATCGAGAACTTAGAACGAAACAGCCGGCCAATTAGGTTTCGTAGAGCGCTGTCACTATCACACGGGTTCGTCAGTCTGTGCGACAGAGACAATGCTCTATGAAGCAGAATCTAGCCGATTTCTCTCTCTGAGCCTAGATGTGTATTATTTATTGCCGCGTACTATACTTAAATACAAATACACATCAAGGCTCGAAGAACCAACAAATTGTTTATAAAAAATGATGGCCCTCAATGGGAATCGAATCCGCGACAAATGGAGGTGAATGAAGGGTTACTGCCAACGGCCAGGTTAAATGTAACGTTAAAGCTTATATTTAATGTGAATAATTCAAAAGAAACCTTCTATCCTTACTAAGACTAAACTACAATATATTACAAACAGCCTTTAAATGTATTTTAATGAAAGGGTTTCAAATAATGTTACAATTACTTTTATAAATTCGATAATATAGAAGAAATAGTAAAATTATTTTGCTATTGATTATATTTCACAATAGCTGTGATAGCCCAGTGGAGAGACCGTGCGACTCTCTTGAGACGAACATTAGTTCAAACCCGGGCAGGCAACAATGAGTTTTTCTATTAAAATTTATGTGTCCAATTGATATTTGCAATTTATCACAAGCTTTTCGGTGAAGGAAAACATTGTAAGGAAACCTGCATATCTCTAGAGAATTGTAAGGATATGTGTAACCTACCAATCCGCATTGGGGCAGCGTGGTAGGTCTTAGCTCCAATCCTTCTCTCTAAAAAACGGAGAGAGGAGGCCTATTCCCAGGAGTGGCATATAAACAAGCCGTTACTTTACTTTACTTTTACTATATTTACGGGTTCGATTCCCGCCGAGAACAAACATTTTCTATTTAGGATTTGTTGGTTCTTCGAGTCTGGGTGTATATATGTATTTAAGTATGTATTTAAAAAAACTATATATGTAGTATATTTACCAGTTGTCCGTCACCCATAACACAAGTATTAAGTTACTTATTTTGGGGATGGACGACCGTGTGTGTAAATGTCCCATATATTTATTTATTTATTTATTTCACAATATATGTGAAGTTCTGTTAGCCACAGATTACAGGAAAACAATTTCATATAACGTGAGTTAATACTTTTTTAATGCATGACCAATGCATTAACCTGTGCAACATTGTTTCACATCACATACGCTCATAATATCGCGAGTTAAGTCACTTCTTCACGGAGAGCGCTGAACTTTCGCGCTCAATAAAAAGCGGGCGGCTGGCCTTGACCGTGCGCACACGCAGCTAGTCGCGTCTTACTTGATTACATCAGGCTTATAGCACACGTGCGACACGCGACTAATACAATTCAGTCACTCAAAATCAAAATCAAAATCAAAATAATCTTTATTCAAATAAACCATTTCAGGCACTTTTGAATCGTCAAGCATTAATATGATTAATGAAGCTACAACTGGTTCGGAATGTTGCTCTTACCGGGAAGAACCAGCAAGAAACTCGGCGGTCAATCTTTTAAATATTTTCAATTATACATTATCAAACCGCTGTCTTGTATGAAGCTGAAAGGATCCTCAAATCCAGGCTTTCTTATCAACCAAATAATCTTCAATTTTGTAATATGCTTTATAGAAATAGAAATAGAAATAGAAAAAACTTTATTCGATCCAACACCACTATACAAATATAAAATACAAGTATGTAAACTTATCACTAAATAAAATAAAATCATAATAATCTAAAATCTAACAATTAATCTTACCTATTTAGTTTAAATTTTAATCTACTTTAGTATAGTATTTGTACAGTGGTGTGACACCAAAAAGGATGACCACTCAGCTGTAATTGGAGCATAGCCCGAAAACTGATTTTCAGTGGCCGCCTCGCAGACGGCATAATAACAGTCTCAACTGCCGTAAATTAAATATTCAAAAAGTATATATACATTCATATATATATACATACCCACTATATAAACACATATAGATAAATAAATAAATAATAATAAAATAAATAGAATAAAAAAAAATGAATTCTTGGCTGTTTGTAATACGTAATTACTACTAAGATATTAAATGTAAATGTACTAAATTATTAAATAACTTTGTGTCGTGTCCCCAATAAGTACTCGCTAGCTTACGCCTAAGTATGAGCAACTAAAAAATTTTGTTTTTTTGCAAATTTAGTAAAAAAGATTTGTACTTTGTACGGAAATAGCCTATGGATTTAATCGAACGCAGAGGGGGTGGAATGTTATTCCAACAAAATGTTGCTCTATACTTGAAGCTGCCACGAAAACAAGCTGTGCTGTGTGAATGCGTCTTAAGCACATTTGTATTAGTCCTACGTTCGTATAAAGATTCATCACATGCGCAACGTAATTTGGAGTACAGATATGGAGGAATTTTATACTTTATAATACCAAACAACAAAGTAGCGAAATGTAACTGCCTGCGATATTCCATTTTCAAACTGTTGGAATTATTTATAAATGGTGTAACATGAGCGCGAAAAGGTATATTGTAACAGTAGCGCGCACAAGCATTTTGAACTTTTTGTATCATGTGCTTTGTTCGTGCTAGTAATCTAGGACCTATTACAATATCCGCATAGTTTAACTTCGATAGTACCAAGGTTTCGCAAACGATTGTTCCTTTACGTATAAGCATATTTTTTACACTTGATTGGAATCTTTCTGTACACTGGTCTAGAATGGATTGAACTATTTTACTCTATTTAATTTACTCACTAATTCAGTTTTCTTGGTTGCCCTTACTGCCGTTAGTTATCTGACAAAATATTCTTATACTTTGATTTCGTTATGATTAGTGATTTCGTTAGTCTTTTAAAGATTATTATATTCAGTGATGTATGATTCGGTTTTATAAATCCAACACAGGTGGAGTAGTGACGGGTGTAATCATTAGCAGAAACTGCTAACCCAACCTGCAGGCCTACCATCAACTTTTATTGCGACCCAATTGAAGAAGTAAATGACGACCGCAAACCGCTTTCTTTTCGTACCATGAAGTGTGAATAGCATTGGGGTCGTAATGTTTGAAAAGGATAACGTTATATGAACTATAGATAACTCTGTCTCTTTTACTCACATGTTCTTAGGACGAATTCCGAAAGCTCATTCGGCAACGACTTAAAGTGTGCGTCTTTAAGACGTCATGGTATGAAAAAGCAAAACAATTTAGTTTACGTCTTCAATTGAGTTGCAATAAGAGTTCATGGTAGGCCTGCTGGACTGAGTTTGGCCGCGTTCCAGAAGTTTTTCGTCCGTATTTACTCTAAAGAAAAAATTGGGGGGGGAATAACCTTTCAAGCGACTATATATAAGGCATTTGGCGTCTACATCGAGTGAATGAATGTAAGTAAATGGCGGAAACACTACAACATGTTTCGATTTTTGAATATTCAATTGAGATTGTACTGGACTCACTTCTGAGATTATAATGCAATAAAACACCTTAGTTTCCTATAACTAATCGCTTGTTGTCTGTACATGTGCTCTTACCCTTATTCATTCCCTAGCAATGCTAGATGATCGGGTGTATTTGTCACTGTATTACGTACGCGATATTACACAGTGTGAAATTAATACTAAATATTGCATCGCTCCCTAATTTATATTTGTTTCAAAAATCATATTTTTTTATGGGAAAGGCAGTTCCGATTGCGATTCTCATTAAACGTATTCAGATAAAAAAAAAGAAAGATCGAGTCCTTTAATTTACTTCTATTTGGAAACGAACGAAGCACTTCGCAGAACGAAGGTCAGTGCGGTAGTTGTTTTTAAATTTACGTGTTCATCTTAGATTAGCTATTAAACACAACGTCAATTAAACACAAAAAAAATATTGTAAAAATCGCTAAGCTCGATCCCCTGAATTCTTGGTTAAATCATCGCAATTTACTTCACTCTTTAAGGCTATTGTTACATGTAATAACGGATTCAAATTTAACAATAACAATCATAAAATTATAAATACCAATAAAGAAATAGCAACAATATACCGATAGCTGACATCAAATTTAGAACAAGGCCAACGAATATTTTAAAGTTGGGAACGGACAATGGGCTAGCATTTGAAGCGCGAACCGTGGGAGTGATCTTTTAGACACTTGGACACAATAGTAAAACTAAAGTACAGAAGTGACAACATTATTCAAGTAATTGGAGCAACGGAATTTCACCCTTAACGTGATAGCAAAGAAGATGAAATTAACGCACTAGCGAAAATAATAATAGCAAACGTATAGCGGTAGATCTTAGATTCAGAAACATCGAAAACGGTATTCATGTAGATAAAACCAATTGGTATAACAGAATGAGTGTAACGAATACTCGAGAATAAAAACGGTAAGTTAATTAACGCGAATTATATTTTTTGGCAATCGTTGTATCCTTAACAAGATAGATAAAATAGAATATGAATATTTTAAATTGAAAAACAAACTGATTTTCTGAACAAAAAAAAACGCAAAGGTTTGCATTTTATTTTAGGATTGGTCCTTCGAGCCTGAAGCTAACTATTTAGCACTAGAATGGCTGTATCAAATGCTAAATAATAAAATCGATAAAACTACCGGTTTTAGCAATCCTGATGACAGTGCCTGAATTTCTCGTTTTTTTTCAAGATCCGCGTAAGAGACTACAGTCAGTTTTTTATCTGACAAGTAACTGATTTTAATTCTGTTTAATATTGTTAATTATGTCTTATAATCTACCGTATTGTATTGCTTTTACTATTTTCTTTAATCCAGCTCACTAGGAATATATTATTAAACAGCAGAGAAAATTCAAATTTAGTTAAAGCGACGATGCAAACAAACACGTTCTATTTCTATAAGCTATGTCTTCTTTATAAAAAAAAATAATCTTAAATATAAAAATAATTCACCAGTAACAAGTAAATTAAATTTTATTTACAAGGGATATAATAATGATATATCTTGAGTCGTACTGACAGATGCTACGCGCATGTTAGTGATATAGGTAAAACTTAAATGAAATATTTAATTAATACAAATTAAGGAACTACTAAGGAATCTAATCGAGCATTAAACATTAACTTCACATACGATAGTGTTAAAGCAACCGTTATCAGACGATAGAACCAGTAGGTACTCAGGGTACTGGTTGTAATCATAGCAACAGTTACATTGCTTTACCTTACGATCACACAGGCAACATGATTGTAGTTCGATAAACTGTAATTTGAACGGAGTAGATTTTTAAATTTTAAGAATCGAAACGTATAAATCTGGCGAGTTACTATATCATACAAAATAGATGCACAAAGCCGACAAATTCCGATTAATGATTAAATAACTGAGTTACATCACACATCTCTATATCGATCTCATTCTCTCTCTCATCTCATCTCTTATCTATCTGCCTGCAAAGAGTGCTTGAATTATTTGATTACATTGCCAGAAAAAGAAGGCAACAACCTCGAGCAACTTATGATTATCGACAAGATCGATGGCAACAGAGTACGTAGCCAAGGTTCGCGGTCTGAGCAGATGCCAACTACCCTGGACACTAATCTGCAAGTTGCTCTTTATTCGGTCAAAGCGAAAAACAAGTGGGGAACAACTATCCGAAATATGATCACCTGACATACACCGAGGATGAATACACATATCCTCTACATTTATCTATTACTATAAATAGATGTATTTTCGATTTAGATAGAATATATTTTCCTAGTTTATACGTTATATTTAACGGTATAAATATCCGAAACAATGTTAGCCGAAAAACATCCTCGGTGTTGATAAAATCTGATAATAATAGATGTTTTTAATAATAACTCTTTGTTTTATATTAATATGATTATTGTAATATGAATCTCGAACACAATAACAAAATTTACAAATCTGTAAGAAAACCTGACACAAATGTTCTTAGAAAATAGAAACACCTTATTTTGTATTAACCCAGATCTAGAATAAATATTAGCACCAACTGCCTGAGATGTATCCGAGTATAGTAGGCAATATAGATGCAGTATAAGACTAATAAATAAATCGGAAGGCCTCGAACCGTTGCCAAGTACGAACGTGCCCGGAGGTCTATACGTAAGTTTACGTTGGCCGGCATTCGACATAACTTCCAACCACCAGTTAAATATAATGAGCTAACTTATCAGAAATCTAAAGATTTCTTCCGCGTATCTCTGCAAAGTTCGTAGGTCGCTTCGTACATTTATGGTCAGTCTAAATAAATAAATTTGTTTCATTAGCCGATATTGTCATCACAAAGTAAAAAGTGAGAAAGTTTCGAATTCAGAATATGGCTCCTAACATCTTACCTTGAATTACTAACCGACAAAAGTTAAAGTTGAATGTACTCGCAATAAATAATTAATTTCTAATTCTGCATTTTGAATCGTTTAGTAGACCAAGAAATGAAAAATTTTATTCGCAAAAATATTTTCGGATACACAAAAATTTATTAATAATAAAAAAGTACCTATCAAAGTATGTATCCGTTATGCAAGTATGGTGAATTTCACAATTAACGAAAGCTCAAGAACTATGTGCAAATTGTGCTGTAGTTAGGGAATTTTAGATATGTATTGACGACACCTTTAATTTTAGACTTTACTTTAAGCACTTCTAATATGAATGCATGACCTTCTACGTCCCAGTTTACGGGAATAACTCTTAAAACTCGTGTTCTCATTAAAACGTATCGGATCACTTATCACTTTTATTCAATCATGACAAAAAAGGTTAACATGAAATAACAAACTTCCATATATTAAATATATGACGATGGGCATATTTGCTGGAAATTTAAAATTATTAATAATAGAAAAAACACTAATTGTTGAGTTATTAGATAAGCCACAAATATAAATTAATGTATATCTAGAAAATATAATAGGCTAAGTGCCTATTGTATTTAACGTAGGCACGGATCTAGCCAACCAACAAAACAGAACATATCTCTTACACTTGACGAGACGGGTTAGAACCGACAAGAGTATCTTGTCTAACAAAAGTCATATCAGCAACGACCCAGATATCAGGACTTCTGGTAGTCGTATCGAGTCTGCAATCAAAGGGGAGGCTATCTATAACCATTTTTTGCAGTTGAGAGCTTATGTCGCATTTAAGAAATAATAAATGACATTCTTTTGTTTCCGAATCAGTTATTGTATATGAATATATACAATAACTGATTTAAACATTGCTAGAGTAATGTTAGTAATACATTTTTTGAAAGGAAAAAAAGTACACTTTGTGTTCGTCCTTGCAAAATTTAATTGCGCAGCAAAATTTATATGCAATAAAACCCCTACTACGATAAGCAATTTAAATATCATTAGGGACGCCGTGTCGTGGGACAAAATCTACTAAATTATCTGTCCAATTAAATGCTTGTGTTGAAGTTTCAGATGCAATGTTGTGTAGTTAGAATATTCTCACGAACTTGCGGTTTCATATAAGTTATGTTGTAACATTTAAACTAACTTCCTATATGATTCAGTTTACAATTTATTTTAACTACACGAAAGTTAAAAAAATATATATTTTGGCAAAAAATTGAAGATCGTAACTCCACCCTGTCACAGAAGAGACCCATGAAGCGATGAAAAACTGTATTCATGAGGACCTAAGATGAAAAGGCAAAATAACATCTTGGAGGCGGGAGGCTAGAGACAGGATAAGACTCATGGGTTGTAGTGCCGTAAGAAGTAAGGTTTATCTCGGTATAAACTTCAAAATCGAACTTCAATACAGCGTTAAAATTACCTCTTTAACTAATTATGTAACGTCAAGTAGTTTCAAAGAAACTACATTCTCCATAACGGTAAAAAGTACTTGGAGTAAATTATACCAAATCGAAGAAAATTCGTGGTTTCATCTGTAGCACATATTTTAAGCTGACTCTTAAGTTTATAAAGAAAGATATTTATAATACACGCAGTCGTAAAATCCTTAAGCATTTAATTTTATTAAAGTTTTTAAATATACTCCCGAAATCCATAATTCGAAACGCATATTATTGTATTGTTCAAAGCAAACTTAGACTACCACGCATTATTTTTTAAAAAAGAGACATCTTTTAGCAAACGTTATCAATTGAAGGCTATTTTAAGCACGTAAATAAGTTACATTAACACCAGTTAACGTAACTACGTTAAATTTATTACAAAGGACATATAAATTTATTACAGATAATCAACCTTTATTTAATAGAAAACCAAACTTGCAATCAATCCATTTGAATCGCTAAATCTGATGGTGATAATGGAATGAAAATGAAATGAGACAAAGTTGATCAGTGGGGCAAAAAAATCATGAGCTCACGTGTTAACTGAAGAGTTAACCATAAACGTAGATAGATAAGAATTGTTTTCATTCTTTGACAGGCCCTGGCCTGGACTTCATCGGCCCTAATTTTAAAGGCCCGAACAGCAAACAGCACAAATATGTAAATCCCAATAAAAGATGCATACTTAATCCACTTGCCGGATTATCCACCGCAGCTTCAAATCTTGATCGACTAGACAAACGTCTAAATGCTTGTTGCATCTCTCATAAAGGGCCATCCCCGTTCTCAAGGAACCAGCGTCAAACCTTCCGGTTTCCTGAATAACTTAATTCTATAAAGGAGAATAAAAAGCAGGAGTATTTATCTGGCTAATGATAAATATCGTCCGAACATCCCAACGTGTGAATATAGTGGAATTTAAACAGGTGGTGCATAAATTGATGTAACACAAATGTATATTAATGGGATTCACAAAACAACTACCCATTGTTTTGCAGGAAGCAATTCCAACGAGGAAATAAGCCAACGTAACGGATGTTACATTACATCATTTGTTTAGAGAATCGCTAATAACAATGTCAAAATTAACAAAGTCATCTCGTAGACAAAAGAATTATACAGTATGAAGAAAACAATGAGCCGGCATAACATACAAACATTCGTCTATTCAACTATATCAAAGGAAAGATTTAAGTGTATAAGAGGTAAGAAAAAGATAAAATAAATGTACAATTTTACAGAACCCTGATATAAACCCGAAATTTCTGAATCCTCCGATCGCCTTTATACACTTTGCTGTGGCTCAGTCAGGTTTTTTTGGGTCACTTGTGAGCACTCTATGTTCGGAGGCGGAAACTTTAATGTCCAGGTATGATTCTCAAGGAAGCGGGATGGGTATTTTGTAAATGTGGATTTTACGGTAAAAAAACATAAACGACTCTCTAACGACTAGGTCCACCCTTATTTAAGGAAATAGTTATTTTAAATCGCTAATAATCCTTTCTCAATAGTCTATATTGTTAATAGCGTCTCAGAGGAGCCGTTATTTTCATTTCGAATTGTTTATTGGATAGATTCATGCCCCTGAATTTTATGGTTTCTGTTCACAGAACTAATTACATGAAACTCTTCCTGAGAGCAACTTTATACGACATCAGAAGTCAAATTAAATTTCCTTAGTAAGTGTCAATGCAACATCTGTTAACTTAAATCAATCCTTATCAATATATTTCCCTACGATATTCCGACACAAAACCATCTCTTGATATTACAAGTCACATAAAATCTTGATCGATGCGAGAACCAAGATTATAACGTTACAAACATTAATCTCACATGCGATGTTCGGTGTGTCGCTAATAGCATATAAGCCAAACAGTGTATTTAATCAGTTAATAAGGCTTCTATGTCAATGCTAATGCACAAACCAGTTATGAACGGGCCCCGACGGTAATCTACGAATTTATACGTTTAATACGGGCTCGATAATTTACTAACAAAAAGCCAAATTTGCGCATTACAACAGATTTATGCCGTACACAATATTTAAGCTTAAGCGCCCCACGATTTCCCGTGAAGCAAAAGTTATGTAAAATGTTAGATAATAGGCTATAGGTTTTAGCTATGTATATGCGAAAATCCGAACAAAATTAGACCATGGATAATCCCGAATAAGAATTATATTTTATATTTTTCCATGCTGACCTTTTTTATGAGTACCCTAAATTTACGTAATATTAAAAAAAAGTGTAAAGCCTTTGCGTGAAAAGCCAGGGCGTTAAAGCTGTATAAACACATTTACGTCTAAATAATAAGATTGTAAATGATTTCTGTAATTTTCGCGTTAAGTTCATGTAACAAAGTTTACGACCAAAGCTAACGTGCTAACGTGTAACGAGTTAACGACAAGAAGCAGCAAAGTTAACGACCTCTGTGGCGGAATGGTAAGATTACTCGTGTTAATGTTAAGGTCAAATGGTATGCTAAGAAATCTCAGAGCAGTTCAGCGGGTGATCGAGCGAACTATGCTTGGATTACATTTGCGTGATCAATTTCAGGAATCAATAAGTAGAAGATAGGAAGAAAAACCAAATTATACATATAAAGCTTAGCGCAAAGCTGAAATGGCAATAGGCATGTACACAGTATTAATAAAATGGACGTTTGTGCTGTAAGAAATAGCGATATTGGTGGAAAGGATGAGATGGATGAACGGCTTGAAAAGGTAGCGGAAAAAAAATTAATTTAAGCCATAAAACATCGTGTGATATAGAAATTCCTTAGAGAGACTCATATCAAACGACTGTAGTCCTACCGAAGAGAGAACGAAGCTTTATTGAAAAGCAATTTAACGGACTTAACATTGTTCTGTTTTCTGTATTTTTTTTATATATCAGCAAAAACATACGCTTACCGCTTGTACTGTTTTACAACTGTATGCTATAAACTGTTTATTTTTCTGCTATGAATATTAAACAAAGCTGAATTCATACATCTTTAAAGCCTTTTTATGCCACTGTGCCAGCAGAAACTTTCTCAACATTTAACATATCGTATAAGGTATGCTCGTTCGCTAGAGAACATTTATTATAATTTGTTAAACATCGCTTGTAGCGAAGGCGGACAAATGTGATAAAGCGGACAAATAAATATCATAATCCAATATGGTTAGCAATAATCGATTTACTTTCGCCCGACCGATTCGTATCGCAAAAAGTAGCCAAGCTGCTGCACCAGTCCTGTTGTTTCCTTTGCATGGTTTCCTGTTTAATACAAAACATCACTATTTTGTAATGCCTCCGCCATACACGATGGAATCTGAGAAGGAATGTGCTCTTGTGTTCGGCTGGGTAGCATTTCATTCACCGCAAGCTATGTGATTGAACTCTGATTGCGTGTATCCTTGAGAACTAGTTGCATAAACTACTATAGAATCGTGAAGAATCAGTTATATAATCTTTCGTAAATAGTGGTATTGGTTCAATGAAAAGATTTATTTTGGTTATTTGTGAATCAACAAATGTAATCATTACGTTTTAAACCACAGTACGGTGGGCTTTTCATATAAATAAACAAGACGGTCTTAGTAAATCAACACAAGCAACTCATTTTCAGTTGTATCTACAAATTGCACGAAAAATTAATAAAATAAGATATTCATTAAAATACTTGATTACTTATTTGGGACATTACAGCTTTCTTTTATAAGACTTAACGAAGACAATAAAGGGTCAGCGGCTGAACACAGTAACCTAAAGTTTAAAAAACGAAATCTTTAAGAAAAAAAGAAACAGCTGTTAAATGTTAACAACATTGAAATAAAAAAGAAGGTAATAAAATAGAGTTATACACGAAAAAAAATCTCCGAAGACAAAACGTGATCTTATAATCGGATAACCAATCGGCTTAATGTTCGTTGGTTAAGCGTCAACGCTAATTTTGGCACTTTATACGGAATTACGCGGAGTAGACTACACGGAAGTCAATGATGGCCAGTCAAGTAGGATTTAACTGTAAGCCTAATTAATAAGTTTTTTATATGTGATACATATTTACATATTAAGCAAACATATGCAATAAGTATGTAAAGAGATAAATCATTTTGAACGTACGTCGGATTTCGATGTATGAATGTCGCAATATCTTCCATAGATCTGAATATTGCTGTAGCAAGAGGCAGCACTAAAAACGAACAATCTATGACAATTAGAGAAGTAGAAAAAGAAAATGAAGAAATGCGTGATGGTTAACAGAGGACGAAAAGTCAGTATTTCTCATAAGCCATCATAGATTTATTTTCATTACGATTAAGGCATAAAATGTATTAGTAAATAACTATATGTAATAAATGACTGGCCCGTTGCTGCAGTTGGCAGTGACCCTGCCTTCAGCTACGCGGGTCGCGATTCCCGCTGAGGCCCAAAATTTTCTATAAACAATTTGTTGGTTCTATTTGAAACATTTGGGTACTATACAAATCATCCTTGCAATACCGACATCCGAGCAAGCCAAACTATTACATAGAAGTCTCGACATAATTAATTTATAACATAACTTTAATTACGGTCACGATGGGTCTGACATAACCTCACAGAGGTTTAAAGACCCGATAAAATAAAGAGAAAAGAAAATGTTGGTTCTTAGAGCCTGGGTGTATATTTGTATTTAAATATGTATTTAAAATTATATATGAATTTATTCACCAGTTGTCTTTCATAAAATTTACTTAAAATTTACTATTTTATATTAAGTTACTTATCATAGGGACGCCGCCGTGTGGCAGAATAGAAAAGACCACCCTCCTTTTACCGAGGTGTCGTAAGAGGCGACTAAGGTAAGTGCCGTGTGGTATCCAGCTGTGTAGAATAGACCACCCTCATTTCTTACCGAGTTGTCGTAAAAGGCGACTAAGGTAAGTTGACGTCGGCAGGCGGCCGGTCGTAAAATACGTAGCCAAATCATGTGACAACACGTTTGTACCATGTTGTGCCGACTCCACTTCAAATGGGATAAGGGCAGGAGAATGATGATTACTTATCATGGGGACGGACGGCCGTATGTGTAATATTAAATTAAAAAAAAATGTGAACCTACAAAGCCCCTACCTACTTTAACATTAGGTCATCACAGGTTTATTTTCACAATGATGCCAATCAACTCATACAAGTACGAAATCAGGCCAACGAAATCGGAGAAAAAACCCAAAAATATAGGGTCAAAAATGGAAAAAAAAACAAATTGATGAGTCTTTTAAGTTAACGGAACGCTGGGCTGAAATATCGATAGGTACAAGCATTAAATCTTGATGTACTTGCGGGGATCCAGCCGGGGCGCGGCCGCCGCGTGTGTGTGGTCGAATCGTAAATTTCGATTACGAGCTCTCGCGGGTGCACGCACGTCGACTCTAACATTGGCAATGATTTAACCGCTTTTGGATTGCTTACTCTACTTTAGAACGTGTTAGCAACCTGGCATATTTCCCACAAACATATCTCCGACAACTTCCATGCCTTGTGGTATCCGGCTGAGTAGAATAGACCACCCCCATTTCTTACCGAGGTGTCGCAAAAGACGACTAAGGTAAGTCGAGCCACCGTGTGGTATCCGGTTGAGTCGAATAGACCACCTTCATTTCTTACCGAGGTGTCGAAAAAGGCGAATAAGGTAAGTTGACCCACCGTGTGGTATCCGTCTGAGTGGAATACACCACCCTCATTTCTTACCGAGGTTCGCAAAAGGCGACTAAGGTAAGTCGAGCCACCGTGTGGTATCCGGTTGAGTAGAATACACCACCCTCTTTCTCACCGAGGGCCCGTAAAATACGACTAACGTAAGTTGACGGCAGGCGGTCGGTCGTAAAATACGCAGCCAAATCATGTGACAACATGTTTGTAACACGCCGTGCCAGCCCCACTTATAGTGGGACAAGGGCAGGAGGATGATGATACAGACAACTTCCCTTTAAATAGACTTATGCGTCAATATAATAAGTTACCTAAAGGTAATGTGTTAGATATAATGTACGATTTACTTTAACTAAATTGCTTTTAAAACTATTCTCAGAAATGTATATCACTTAATCACATAATCTGTATTATTGTTACTGTTAAGGTATATAATAAATAAAAGAATTAGCGAAATCGGTTCAGCTGCTCTCGAGTTTTGAGCCTAGCAACAAATACAGCGTTTCATTTTTATACTACAGCAGGCCTACCATGAACTCTTATTGCGACTCAATTGAAGACGTATTCGACGACCGCGAACCACTTTCTTTTCGTACCGTGAAGTGTGAATTACATTCGGGTCGTAATGTTTGAAAAGGATAACGTTATATGAACTATAGATAACTCTGTCTCTTTTACTCACATGTTGTTAGGACGAATTCCGAACGCTCATTCGGCAACGACTTAAAGTGTACGTCTTTAAGACGTCACGATATGAAAAAGCAAAACAATTTCGTTTACATCTTCAATTGAGTCGCAATAAGAGTTCATGGTAGGCCTGCTGATTTGTACTAAGATGACAAGAGAGCCGCTGACACATTTTTCTCACCGACCGACGACCGTGCACATTAGCAAGCGCCATATTTAGGTACCGCGTACAAACAAAGGCATCTCCATAATAAGACTTACCTCATGTTCCGATTTGTATTTTTCTCTGCTGCTGTCATCTGTAACAACATACCGATTGTTAGCACATCAATAGCAATATCTTATCACGGAAATTATTTTAGATAAATTGGAATAGGAAAAAACCGGAATTGGAACCGAGAATTGGAATTTCAACAATTTATTATTATTATTGTACTTCTTACTAATATTATAAATGCGAAAGTTTGTGAGTATGGATGGATGTTTGTTACTCTTTCACGAAAAAACTATTGGACGGATTTGGATGAAACTTTACAGCTATATAGGTTTGTACATCGGAATAATATATAGCCTACAATTTGTAATGATTTTATGTAATGTAACGATATATATCAATAATGTCGGAAAAAATATGGCCTCTGAGAGCTATCTCGGCGTACGTTGCCTAAACGATTAGAGTTACACAAAGATGATGTACCGTAGTATTGTTTTTCTTTAATAGTTCCAAATAAAAGTCTGCGACAGCATATATCTGTCTTTTATGTGGAAGCAACTATGACCAAAATTGAATCATAAATTCAATTAAATTAGATACTGTGGCACACAAAATTCCTAGAGAGCGAAGCCGCGGGCAAAAACTACTAATATATAATTGAGTTTTATTTTTCCAACTTCGATATGATTCATATATCATGCGATATATGAATATATTATTCCTTCTTATTTAGCTTACTTGAGCTGTGATAGCCCAGCGGTGAGACCGACTCTTTCGAGGGGATCACGAGTTCAAACTCGGGCAGGCATCAATTAATTTTCTATTAAAACTCACGTGTCTAATTGATAATTGCAATTTATCACACGCTTTTCGGTGAAGGAAAACATCGTGAGGAAACCTGCATATCTCTAAAGAATTCTGTTGATATGTGTAACCTACCAATCCGCATTGGAGCAGCGTGGTAGGTCTTAGCTCCAACCCTTCTCTCCAGAAACGGAGAGAGGTGTCCTATTCCCAGCAGTGGGATTGTAACAGGTCGTTACTTTACTTTTTTTTATGACAGACATAATATGTTCGAATTTAAAAAAAAAATCCTTTTTTATATTACTCTATTCTCTGCGTACCATTTTTATTCGAGATAATAAGGCGTAATTTAAGTAAATTGAAATAGGAAAAAACCGGAATTGGAACCGAGAATTGGAATTTCAACAATTTATTATTACTATTGTACTAATATACAATTAGGTTTTATTTTTCCAACTTCGATATGATTCATATATCATGCGATATAATATATATTATTCCTTCTTATTTAGCTTATTTGAGCTGTGATAGCCCAGCGGTGAAACTGTGCGACTCTTTCGAGAGGAACACGAATTCAAACCCGGGCAGGCACCAATGAGTTTTTCTATCGCAGCGTGGTACGTCTTAGCTCCAACCCTTTTCTCCAGAAACGGAGAGAGGAGGTCTATTCCCAGCAGTGGGATTTTAACAGGCCGCTACTTTTCTTTTATTCCTTCTTAAGTTGAAAGCAGAAAAAGACTGGCAAAATTACAAATTAAATTGCAATTCGTTTTATATGTTGTTGTTGGTGTCTAAACTTTCTGAAACATTTATGTATTTAACTATTTATTTAAAACTAGCAGCGCTCCTATGTACTACCCCCGGCGGATACATATATAAAACCTTGCCCGGATTTTGAATCCACGGCCCCCTATGAGCAGCAACAGCAACTGATTAACCGTAGTGGCTACAATAGCTTACATTTTTTTTTGTATTAGCAAAAATCTAATTTCGTCTTAACAAATACAGGCAACAATCTATTATTGTTCTTGCAAAGCTATTGTCAGCGTTGAATTTGCGTAGCAATTCTATCAAATTATCTAATTTAATGTTGCTAGAAGATGAGCGTTACAGTCTACTAACTAGACATTCTTTGGTAGATATCTACAGAGGTCGCTGACCTGGGGGACAATTTCACGGTGGAATATGTCGCAGTAATTCAGCGAAACCTTGCAGGTATTCGCCGGGAGTGTACGGTATTCCGTTAATGGTGTGTCGCCAACGAATTAAATAAGGCCCCCATAAAATTATGTTTCACACCTTGCAAGTTTACTTCAATACTAAAATTAGAAATGCGAAAGTCTGTCTGTCTGTGTCTTTCGAGTTCTTTACTGGCTCTTTTCGGTTCAGTTTTCCTAACCAGCGGTAGAGTTGATTCAAAAACAATAATTTTTTTAACAATAAACAAAAGCAGGCGTTACTTTTCAAAATTCCATACTACATAAGTTATGATCTTTATCTATATTGCTATAATCACAAGACCTAAGATAAAATAATTTTAAATTTACAAGTTTACTTGAATAAAGGGTATTTAGAACGAAATACATGCATAATTTTGATTTTTTTTATTTTATCTGTCCATTTTTCTGTCAATTTGTTTGTCTATTATGCTTTCATGGCTAATCCACTGAGTCAATCTTGATGAAATTTAGTACACATGAAGTTTATATATAGGTGTAACACATAAAAAAAACAGTTTTTCTTTGAGAACAGGAAAAAGATACAACTAAAAAACTTCAGAGTATTTTTACATATAAAAAAAAATCTAAAGTGTACCTTCATACCTGAAAAATAACGATATGAATTCCAAACGAAGTATTCCAATACAAAAAAATAAATGTCTTACATTCATTAACCTTTACTTTACGGTCGGAAGACGCTTTAGTCATTTAACAAAACCAACCACATTCGCATATGCAAATAACAAGATTTATTTAACAGTGTCAGTATATTTGCAAAGTGCGTTCACCCCCGCAGACGCGTGACATAACCATCCCGACATGGCGATACACATATAAAAATTCCAACGTTTTTCGTCCAATGATATATAATAACCCAAGATACAAAGTTGTATGGCTTAATCGTTTTTAATCGACGATTACAAACGATTAAGAGCGAGTACGATCGTGTTGAGGGCACACTCAGCTGAACTCGCCAATCATCGTCTATGATCGCCTATAACCCGGGAAGTGTCGGTTCTTTCGAACAAGCATCAAACGTGATCACGATCACGTGTGATCGTATGTATCGTATTATAATACGCACGATCGTTTGGACACTTGCACAATGATTTCACCGATTATAGACGATCACACGATCAACTATCATCGCCGATAGTAAAGAGCAGGCACCATAGAATATCAGATAAAAATGTCCGAAGATAAATAGAATTGACCTTGTCATGAAAACAATACAAATTGTGGCAAAATAAAAACAAATATCGACCTTAAAGGTGGCTAGTAAAGTTGATTATTATTCAATCACCGTTAAATCACCGAACACATGTTGCGTTCTGTCTTGAGTCATATGTAGACCAATCAACAATCTAGTATTTGTTGACCTAATTTAAAAACTGAGCATAATTTACAAAAGGAGTTAAGTAAATAGCCGAATTATACTAAACCAGTATGTAAATTTTAACAGGGATAAAATTGAAAAAGTCTTAAATTTAGCCTATAAAATACAAATATTTTATTTCACTTTTACCTACTGAATATAAGATATGCTGTCCAATTTCAATATGTTTACAGTTTTTAAAGTAAAACATCGATATCTTTTACATCTATTCGTAAGCACGGCTGAAACCTGAACGACCGAAAAGAGCATACAATTTCGAATTGTGCGCTCATTTTTTGAGGACAATTTTGAAAGCCCGACTGTGTATCTTGGGTATAGTTTATCAATGTTTTCGTCATAAAGTATCCGCCCACTACACAGGGCCGCGTAATGACCACTCAACACTTTGTCACACGAGCGCCGCGTCCCTTGTACGCCCACAATAGCTTATCGCGATTTATCCTATTACGGTATCGTGTGTTTCATTAACGACTCCGATAATGTCAGCAATCATTTTAGTTTTATAGAAGCAGGCGTTACTTTGCGGAATTCCATATTACAAGCAATATAACAGAACTAATAACTACTTTGCTATAATCCGCACGGGTTAAGTGACTGCATGCAAAGCCAATGTGTATGAAGCAGGCAAAATCTACGCACCTTACACATGCAGGACCAGCCACCACATGCACCCCAAGGCGCAATTCACCAGCAACAACGAAAACAAAAGCAGCACACACACCCACCACCACAATCTCGACGATCGTTTCGCCCCGAAACCGAAGCATCATCAGGAGGATAGGCTTCACGACAAAAATCGTACTGCCGTGTAGTGAAGCCTCCTGATGATGCTTCGGTTTCGGGGCGAAACGATCGTCGAGATTGTGGTGGTGGGTGTGTGTGCTGCTTTTGTGTTCGTTGTTGCTGGTGAATTGCGCCTTGGGGTGCATGTGTAAGGTGCGTAGATTTTGCCTGCTTCATACACATTGGCTTTGCATGCAGTCACTTAACCCGTGCGGATTATAGCAAAGTAGTTAGTTCTGTTATATTGCTTGTAATCATTTTAGAATGTTCAGCTAATTATCGTTTATAATTAACAAATCTACCTACCAATCCAAGTACTAGACATTATTAAATAATTTGTAGTATATTTGAATTATTACGTTACTTTATGATGTCAGAAAACCGATTGATTAAACATAACACACAAACACACACTTTCGCCAGGGTTACCTAAAATCGTACGTACATATGAAAAAATCTTTAATATACGAATTTCTTGTCTAATCTATGTGACCATCGGCGCTATCGTATAATAGTAAACTAAATTTCAACACATATTTAAAAAATACACTATTCGCAACGGTTATAAGCAGTTTAACCTAAGCATGTAATAACCTAACCTTTTGTATGATTTATAGAAGCAGGCGTTACTTTGCGGAATTCCATATTACAAGCAATATAACAGAACTAACTACTTTGCTATAATCCGCAAGGGTTAAGTGAATGCATGCCGCAAAATCGCACTGCCGTGATTTTTGTCGTGAAGCCTATCCTCCTGATGATGCTTCGGTTTCGGGGCGATACGATCGTCGAGATTATGGTGGTGGGTGTGTGTGCTGCTTTTGTGTGCGTTGTTGCTGGTGAATTGCGCCTTGGGGTGCATGTGGTGGCTGGTCCTGCATGTATAAGGTGCGTAGATTTTGCCTGCTTCATACACATTAGCTTTGCATGCATTCACTTAACCCGTGCGGATTATAGCAAAGTAGTTAGTTCTGTTATATTGCTTCTAACCTTTTGGTCTAAACATGATATTTATGCAATGATCATCTTTGTTCTGTCTTAAAAGTAAAAATTTGACAAATTGTGGAAGAAAAAAATATTTTATATATTTTAAAATCTAAGTACTGTGACCAAACATAACTGGATACAATGGATAATTTTATTTAATATTATATTTAGAAAAGAAAGATCAGAATAAATTAGTAGGATATTTTTTTATGATCGTGATTATACATTAATAAATGTTATACATTAATAAATTAAAGGGTGTAAGAATAAAACTTTTTATAGTCTTCATCCATTTTCATTGCTACTATAGTTAAACTAAGGGCTCTTTGGCTTTATTTTATTTATTTATTTATTTATTTTAACATACATTTATTATTTATTTATTTATTTTATTTTTAACATACAACTATTTATACACTTTGAATCGAACGTCATCAGTACTCCAATCATAAACTCACCTACCGCATTTAATTCAAATACAAAATATTATTTATTCACGTCAACTTGTAAGCAAGTGCTTTGAAATCGTAAACTCTACCAGTAGATATAATTTTAAAAAATACGAAGAATAAATAGTCATTCTACTAGTATAATATTACGAAGCTCAAATGTTTAATATTCCTTCAATCGTTAAAATAACTGTTTATATTATAAATAACGTTATTTTCATTTTGATTTTATTTAATATAATTACAATTCCATATTTAATACTTTATCTTATATTTAATTAAATTATTTTAACTTTATAATTAGGCATTATCTTTTCGTAGTATCTATATTTATTATTAAACAAAGTCCTAAAAAGCTGTCTGTCTGTATGTAATCGATTTTCTTAAAATGTACTGGACGGATTTTTATACAGTTTTCACCAAAAGATAGTGCAATACTTCCAGATAGTTTAGGTAAAGAGTACATATCGGTATTATGTAAATTGTTGTGAAGAATCCGCGCAGTTTTTAAAAACTTGCTCGCTGGGAGCTTAAGTTTCGTGCACTGCGTAAACCAGCAGATATACGCTAAAGTAATGTACTAGAGAATTGTAGATCTATATAACTATAGCATATAACTATATAGATATATAACTATAGCATAGCGATAGCATGTCTCTATCTCTTATGGATAACTCACAAGAACTATTTTTATGTTTTAAATTTGAATTCGCTGAATTGAAGCCGCTGGCACAGCTAGTTTAATCTATAAAATTTAATGTTGACTATTTTATAACAGTACATCAAAAAGGATTTAATCATTAGCAAGGAACCCGGATAAGTGCTTTAGTCCGCACAAATCCGGACGTTTGGTAATCGTAATCGAAACCCGTTCCGCAATGTAATTTGTATAATCATGTAGAATTGTTACGCCAGCTTAAGAGTTTCGTTAATTTGTAGTTCAATGCACTTACAACTTTTTTATAGTCCAAAATACGTAAACAAATAAGATATTGGTACAGCTATTTTAAATATAAGGTGTGATGGCCCAACGGTGTGACCGTGTGACTCTCTAGAGATGATCATGAGTTCAAACCCCTGGAAGGCATCAATGAGTTTTGCTATTAAAACTTAAGTGTCTAATAAATAAGTGAAATTTATCAAACGATTTTCGGTGAAAGAAAACATCGCGAGGACACCTGCATATCTCTAGATAATTCTAGGGATAAGTGTAACCTACCGATAGCAGCGTGGTAAGTAGCTCCAATCCATCTCTCCAAAAACGGAGAGGTCTTCGTCCAGTAGTGCGATAGTAACAGGCCGGTACTTTATTTTAAATATATAATTAATTTTTTAAGGTGTTTCGATGGACAATTACTGAAGAGCAGAAGAGTCATCGACTGTGTTCTCTCGGTACTAAAATGTACGCAAAGGTAATCACTGTCAGGGACGAGCAATATAATGCCTGCACTTCACTCTCGGCGATGATCGTTGATCGCGTGATCGTCTATAATAGTGTGGACTTGCACGATGATCGTGCTGATATTTTCTGTATTTTCAAACGATAAGTACATACAAGTACAAATCGTAGGAATCAGCTAGCGATTCCCATTGATGCGTGCCCGAAAAACCGACAATTGTTGCGTGGCAGGCGATCATAGATCATATGATTGGCGAGTACAGCCGATTATGCTCTATACACGACCGTGCTCGCCCTTAATTGTTTGTAATAGCTGATTGTGAAGAGGAGACATGAAATAATTCCTTAAAACCACGAATATTCAAATATAATATTAATAAACGCAAATCTAAAAATGTCTTCCAAGCGCCAGGTCTTTCAGCATTATTGTTTTTTTAGTTCGCAAAAATAAATCGAAACTAATCTTATCTTTTCGGCGAAATATTCGGCCGTTGTTGCAAAATCTATCGCCTATCGGACGCGCGGTTGCGGGTGACGCCATTGTTTTTCTAACCTGAACGACACGGTGGCTGGTTTCATTATTTAACAAGTGATTTAATGTGTTCGCAACCAGCTTTTATGGGAGTCTGTATCCTGTGGCGAGATTGCACCATCTCATCGCACAAGTTATGGATGGTAATTATATAGAGTGGTACCTGCTGGCGTAATTTTAGCTTCGACGTAACGTTACTTTACATATCTGATAGAATTACTAAGATTTTTAAGAGCTGATAAAAAAATATTTTGCTACCGTCCAAAAAACTTTTTTATTTTATTTTATAAGGACAAGTTACTGGTATATCAGTAAATAACAATCGATATATTTGAAGAGAAATGTACAGGTATGTCGAACAAGTGCTATGCAAGCAATCTAGGTTTTTGAGGGTTTTAGTTACTACTGAATTGAATTGTTAAAGGACGGTTTACAATCAAAAGATATATAATTATTGAGCAATAAAGCCGTGTCGTATCCGACATAGTAGAATAGACCACCCTCTTTCTTACCGAGGGGTCGTAAAATATGACTAAGGTAAATAGACGTCAGGGAAGCGGCCGGTCTTAAAATCAAATACCAACTACATCCTCGTTAAAAATGAAAAGTACATCCAAAAAGAGAAGAAGTTCTATTGTTAGGGCGTACCCCGAAGACTTATATTTGTTGTTATTCCAAAATCATGAATTAATTTTGGAATCGAAACAAATTTGAAAACAAAAGATCTAACTATTTAACCAGAAAAGTTATTCGTCAATTGTTTTTGATTTCAAAGAGGTAATGACTAATGACTTCAAAAACCCCAAAATCGTAGTAACCTAAATTTAACGACTGCTCTAAGCTTAAACTAACAAATGTAGCTTGATATTTTCCAAGAAAACAGATAAGAGTACGATCAAAATGATAATGGGTTTGTTTACACACATAAATTTAGTTATAAATAGATTTAGTCTGACGATACATTTAAATGTTTCACAATTTTATTTTCACATTATCTATTTAATTAAATTCGATTTATGAAGAATTGTGAACTACAAGCAGTCAAAAATTCAAGATAAAAGTAAGACGTAATTCGCTGGTTCATATCCGGCTTGAAAGACCAATTTATGCTAAGCTGGTTACGGGAAAGGGTTTCAGTGTTGTTGGTTACTATGATGTAACAAAAGAGAACCTCCTTCAAGTGAAGTAATAAAATCTCGTTTCTATAGAGTATTTCAAAACCACGTGTCTCTAATAAAATGTGTAGAGTAAATGAATATACATACTCGTATTATTAAACAAAGTACACAAAAGCTGCCTGTCTGTATGCGATCGATTTTCTCAAAATCTACTGAACCGATTGATGTACGGTTTGTACGGAAAGATAGTATGATTCTTGCGGAAGGTTTAGATCAAAAGTACATTATGATTTTTGTGAATTATGTTAAAGAGCTCGCGCAGTTGTAAAAATAACTCGTCTGCTGGGAGCCTTAGTCGCTCGCGCTGCATAAACCAACAAAGATACAATAAAGTTATGTACTAGAGAATTGTAGATCAATATAAATACTACAAAAAAGTCCGCGACAGCATGTCTCCATCTTTTGTGGTAAACTCGTAATAAATATTTTTATATTCAAAATCCCAATTATACACTATTTCCACACCGCAGGCATAGTTTTTTATTTACATAAATCTGTTGTTCGTTTTTTCTATCTCAAATAAATATCGAAATTGATTACAATTTGATTACTGGATATTTCTCAACAGTACTCAACTAATTAAGTGGCTTCATGTATAGAGTAAATGAGTCTTATCTATAGAGTAATTCAAACAACTCAATGCATTACCTTAGCGATATCTTATCGGGGTTAGGGTTATCAACTTAGCAATTTTGTCGTGGAGTCTATCTCCTGACGATAATATAGTTACTTCTTTAATTATTTGTCTATATTCATTTATTTATTTATATTTCACAATTGCATTATAAATGAAATCAACAGATATCTATTGATGCTCGCACTAGGTGCCCCTGTACCGCGAGCATCAACCTTCCCAAAATAGTACAATACGTACAAAAAACCATTCAATAATTATTAAAATAAAAATAACTTGTTACAATTTCGAATTAATTTTTATAATGCAATAATCTAAAATTAAGAAAATTTGATTAGAACAAGAATTTCGTATGTGCGTACGTGATTACGTTTGTGTTGCGAGTCCGGAGTGTGAGTATGTGAGTGTGAGAGAGGGAGAGACATAAAGTGTGTGAGTTGTGTGTGTACGTCGATACATGAGCGCATTAAATATTTATTTTAAGGAGATCCTCAGTTTCGGCATGCGTTTTTTCTTTTAGGCAATTTGTAAGAATACTCTTAACTATACTCTTAATATAACTATCCGGAGGCTGAAAAATTGATGTACAGATTGAGTGAAGTATGAAGTATATAAAAGAAGTAGCGCCAAAGTTAATGAATGATACGAAAGAATGGAAGAGGAATAAACAATGTGCAGAGCCCACTTAGAGTAGGATTAGGGTAGAAGAATAATGATTTATTTATTTTTTACGCACGTGTACCCTTCTAACAAAGACGTACCACCAAGGGGTTTAGCATTCAGGTACGATGTCGTGTAAAAACCCTGAATGGTTACACGTTTAATCTCCAAACCCTTTCAAGAAACTTAAACTACATCAGCATCCATCAGGTGAATTCGCAATCAAGAGCTAGCTTGCCAACTTAATTTAATAAAGATCATATCATATATTCATTATGCAACTATTACAATGATAAATAAAACGTAATGTACTGAAGTCTGTTCATTTATTTTATTAGTAAATAAAGAAAAAAAATTAACCGCAATAAATATATACTATTTTAACGCTATTCACTCACGTCGCTATCTTCAGATTCAGACTCGACATCCTACTAATATTATAAATGCGAAAGTTTGTGAGTATGGATGGATGTTTGTTACTCTTTCACGAAAAAACTATTGGACGGATTTGGATGAAACTTTACAGTTATATCGGTTATACATCAGAATAACATATAGGCTACATTTTGTAATGATTTTATGTAATCATAGCGGTACATGTCAATAAAGTCGGAAAAAATCTGGCTTCTGAGAGTTATCTTAGCGTACGCTGCTTAAACTATTGGAGTTACACAAAGATGATGTAGGATAGTATTATTTGTCTTGAATAGTTCTAAATAAAAGTCCGCGGCAACATATATCTACCTTTTATATGGAAGCCACTATGACCAAAATTGTGAATGATAAATTTTAACTAAATAAGATAGTTACTATTACAATGCATATTTTAGTATTTTAATCAAACTCTTATCAAAATCAATACATTTGTTGTTTCAGTATTTCATTTAGTAGCAATTTTATTTAAAATGACTCTTCACGAAACATAATGTAACAAACCAAATTCCACGCGAGCGAAGCCGCGGGCAAAAACTAGTTAATTATAAATTCAAAATTTTTCATTTATTCTATCTCAATATCATTCACATTTCGACACGTATTTTCCCACATATTTCTATCAATCATGTCAATTCGTTCCTTAATTAAAGCAATGGCTTTAATGATGAAATAATGATAGATGTTAAGTTTTGCCCGTTTTTTTCGCCACATAGTTTTATAAAATTCTCCATATTTTTCTATTAAAGAAAAAATTTATCTAATTATTATTTAAAATAAAAAATAAAAAATATTTATCCTCTTTTTTTATGAGATGCTAACTGTACTTTTGGCAATAATTGATGCGTGCTCATACTTTCGTGTCTGTCCGGCAACTGAGTAACCAATTAGAATAGCAAGTTTATGTGTATTTCGTCTGTACATAAGTTTTTTATGTGTGAGTTGGAGGGGCGTGCACTTTTAGAATGAAAGATCTCTATCTGTTTATGTGGACTTTGCGATCTCATTTGCAAATAAAGCCGATGATATTACTAGGTTAGTCTAGTTTGGAACGACCAAAAAACAAAATAAACACGTTGATAAGAGAATAGTATGAGGTGAATAGGCTCACGTGGAAAAGTGCGGATGAATCATTTTTAATACATTTTAAAAATAGTAACTACAGAAGTCTAATTTTCTCACTGTCTCCTAATAGAAATTGCTTGAGCAGAATTGGCAGATACTAAATATCCATAGCCCATATATATTTTCATTCAGGTCTCCTAACTGTATTTTCCTTATTAATAAACGGATCACATCGCGACAAAATTGAGTTACCTTTTTATACGCAACTCTCTTAATCGAAAACGCGTGATTAATTATAAATATTAAGAATATAAGTTTCTTTATAAAACTCAAAAGTTACTGCCTGGAGTTTGAAGTCTTGTAGGAAACCGTGATCTCACTATTCGCCCATTACGGCTATCAAAGGCATAGCATACCAAAATGTTTTGGTTTGTTATTTTAGTAAACGTAACTGTACAAACATACGAAGGGAAAATATGGGCATTGTTTCAATTTCAACTCGTGTTACAAATTTTCACGTGATCCGGCTTTTCAACCTGCAAACAAATATTACACAATGCTCTCCAGAAAATGTTTGCACTTTACGTTTGATAACGAAAAACCCTTTAAATTTTAATTGATTTAATGGAATTTTAAATGTAGCGGTTAGCTGAATTCCATATCGAATTCCATTCCATTCTACATAGAAAACATCGTTATGAAATCTGCACATCTCTAGAGAATTCTGAGGATATGTAAAAAAAAAGTAACGGCCTGTTAATATTCCATTGCTGGGAATAGGCCTCATCTCTCCGTTTATTGGAGAGAAGGATTGGAGCTAAGACCTACCACGCTATTCCAATGCGGATTGGTAGGTTACACATATCCCTAGAATTGTAAATATCAATTAGACACGTAAGTTTTAATAGAAAAACTCATTGGTGCCTGCCCAGGTTCGAACCCATGTTCGTCTCTAGAGAGTCGCACGGTCTCACCATTGGGCTATCACAGCTTCTGGAGATATGTGTAACTTACCAAGCCAGATTGGAGCTTAGTATGTCTTAACTCCAATCCTTTTCTCCAAAAACGGAGAGAGGAGTCCTATGCAGCAGTGGGATAGTGACAGGCAGGTTTACTTATCTTTTTATTCTTCTATATTATTTTGATACACTATTACTTTGGACGATATTGTAACTCCTCGCTTGTCATAGTCGGCGATTACAAACGATAAAGCGCGAGCATGATCTTGTAGAGGAGATTTAATCTAATCCAATTTCGGGGACGCCTATCGGTACAGGACGGGTGGTCAGTTAAAATTCTGGACTATTCCACCCATTTCCTCATGTTGGAACAAGGGTTGCACTGTTATCCCGACAGTACCACCTGCTCTAACCTACATTTTGCTATCACAAAACTGATGATATCCTTGAAGGGGATATTTGCTAGGTGTTAGGCTAGGGTTCATCCTTACTAAGAATCATCCATCTTACCAGATAGGGAACTCAACCATAAGGTGGAAACTCGTTTCTTCTTCTTTACACTCCGGGCACTTTATAGAGGGGATACTCAGCTGTACTCGCTAAGCATCGTCTATGATCTACATCTACGATCGCTTACAACCACGGAATTGTCGGATTTTTGGACACGCGTCAAAGAGAATCGCTGGGTGATACATGTGATCGTATGTATTTATATCTATATACTAATATAAAAAGCTGAAGAGTTTGTAGGTTTGTTTGTTTGTTTGATTGATTGTTTGAACGCGCTAATCTCAGGAACTACCGAACAGATTTGAAAAATTTTTGAGTGTAACATATTCTATTTATCGAGGAAGGCTATAGGCTATATACCATCACGCTTAAATGAATAGGGGAGGAGCAGCAATAAAAAATTACGGTAAACGGTGAAAATTAGTAAAAAATAATGTATTACAAAATTGTTCCCCTCTAAGTTCTTAATAAAAGTCCGCGACAGTATATGTCTAGGTTTTAAGATTAACCCACTTTAAACATAATTAATATGTGTTATGATTTACTTAAATAATAAGACACCATTCCACGCGAACGAAGTTGCGCTTAAAAGCTAGTGTATGATATTACGGACGATCGCGTGGACACTTCCACGATAATCGTTATATACCATCACACGATCGACGATCATCGCCGATAGTAAAGTGCATATAAATAGCCTTTAGATAATCGCTGTTCAGACGAAAATCAATTAAACGGTGGCAAGGTCGGTTCGGCCTTGTTGGCCCTCCAAACAAACAAGCGTGTATCGTTATCTTATCAACGTCATCGTCGAATGGGGTCGAATGGCGAAATGAATGTATGGCCAATAACACTGCTTTCGTATAAAGTGTACAATGTTTTTATTGGAAAAACGGACTGTAAAATACTATTATGCAGTATACTTACTTCGTTAGCAGATTATTTATTACTTTAGTTCAAATGATTTATAGAAGCAGGCGTTATTTTGCGGAATTCCATATTACAGGCACTATAACAAAACTACCTCGCTATAATCCGCACGGGTTAAGCGAATGCATGCAAAGCTAATGTGTATGAAGCAGGCAAAATCTACGAACCTTATACATGCACCCCAAGGCTCCTCCACCAGCAACAAAGTACACAAGCAGCAGACACACCCACCACCACAACAATCTCGACGATCGTTTCGCTCCGGAACCGAATCATCACCAGGAGGATAGGCTCCACGAGAAAATCGTAATCGTACTTTAGTTCAATTGCAAATATAACATATTATTATTTACAATTATATTAACTATTAAAAAACAGAAGTTATGATAGAGTTATTTTGCTATAATCCGCGTGTGTTAAGAAAATGCTATGCAATGCTATGTGTAGGAAAGAGAAACCGTTGTTATACCTTATACCAATGCGTTGCGATATTGTCGTGGGGCGAAAAGATCATCGTAGTGAATGTGTATAGCGCTTGTGGAGTGTGTAGTTGGTGGTGATGTTTTGTGATACGTGTGTAACTAGTTTTGCACGTATAAGGTATGTGAGTGTTTTCTGCTTTCAACACTTAGCATTACATAGATTTGCGTAACAAGCGTAGATTATTACAAAATAATTCTGTCATAACTTTTTACACAAACTTCCTTAATTATAGAATTACAGAAAGCCTACTATACTATTCAAGATTACTTAGATGATAAGGATGTGTGGATATAGGTGCACTTCTGCCCTGTACAAGACAGTAATAAATAAATGTAACTAGTTTTAAGGTTTATATTTTAAAAAGAACAACCGCCGAGTTTCTTGCTGTTTCTTCTCGGTAGGAACAGCTTTCCGAACCAGCAGTAAAGTTGACGATTCAAAAGCACTTGTTTACAAGTTTACTTGAACAAAGAATATTTTGAATTTTGAATTTGAAAATATAAAAAAGTCTTAAAAATCAGCAAAAAAATTAAGACATTCAAAAAGCCATATGCCAAAATGGGGTAAAACTGATGCAATTTAAAAAACTATATTTATAATTAAATTTTACATTTTTTCGTGTGAAAAGTGTGTAAATAAAAGTCGAACATAAGATGATAAGCAACATTATATCCGAGGACATAACTCTTTCCAACCATTCAAAGAGAAAGACCGTAAAAACTTGCTCGATACCATCGAAAACATAAGCACGCCCAATTTATATTACCCGATTCAATATAAAAAAACCATCCACCTTTCTCCGGATTATAATTATCACGTAATTAAAATTATCGCTCAAAAGATATAATCGCCATCTTGGGTTACAAGTGTCGAAAAAACGTTCAATTCACACAGTTTATTGGTTTACTTGCGTCATTGTAAACCTACATTTTATAATAATACCGAATGATATAAATAGTCGGATAATTGCATTTAGATAAGATATAAGAGATATTTTGGCATGTGACCAAATGAGTGTTAGATATGACTGTAGACGGAAATGTAACAAGAGAGAGTCGGAAAAAGAGATGGATGTGTGAATTGTTGTGATTGGATTGTGTGAAGTATGACTTACATATTAAATAAATAAATAAATAAATAAATAAATAAATAAATAAATAAATAAATAAATAAATAAATAAATAAATAAATAAATAAATAAATAAATAAATAAATAAATATATGGGACATTTACACACACGGTCGTCCGTCCCCAAAGTAAGTAACTTATTACTTGTGTTATGGGTGACGGACAACTGGTAGATATACTACATGTATAAGTTTAAATACATACTTAAATACAAATACACACCCAGGCTCGAAGAACCAACAATTTGTTTATAGAAAATGTTGGCCATCGGCGGGAATCGAACCCGCGACCCGCGGAGCTGAAGGCAGCGCCATCGGGCCAGTCAGAGTAAAGGAGTAGCGCCAGAGTTGACGAATAATACAGATAATAAAAGCGATAAAAACGTTATGCCGACCTCACTTAGAGTGGGATAAGGGATGGAGAATGGTTATAAGAAATATTTATACAAGTTGCGTACATTACGAACTTCCTTTAAAGAATTTATACTTATTATAAAACGAAGTTCCCAAAACCTGTCTGTCATATGTGACCAATTTTCTCAAATCTATTGACTGGCCCGTTGGCGCCGTTGGTAGTGACCCTACCTTCAGCTCCGCGGGTCTCGGGTCGATTCCCGCCAAGGGCCAACATTTTCTATAAACGATTTGTTAGTTTTTCGAGCCTGCTTGTGTATTTGTATTTGAGTATGTATTTAAAAACTATATATATATATTTACCAGTTGTCCGTCACCCATAACACAAGTATTAAGTTACTTACTTTGGGGATGAACGACCGTGTGTGTAAGTGTCCCATATATTTATTATTATTATTATTTATAGAAAGAATTAGAATTTTTGTAAGGTTTTACTAAAAAATGCAATTCATCCGCAAGGTTAATTTGTAAACAAGTGCTTTTGAATTATCAACTCTACCGCTGGTTCGGAAAAATACTCTTACCGAGAAGAGACAGCAAGAAACTAGGTTGCTGTTTGCAAAATATAATTATAATAACTAGTTCTATTTTATCAATGCTATCTTGCACGAAGTCGAAGATCAGCTATAGCCACGCATTCTTATAATTTATGTAATCCTCAACAGTGTAGTAGGCTTTCTGTATTAGTCTCTTTTTAATAGTTTTTTTAAACAACCGTAATGGCAAAGCTAAAATTAATTGTGCAATTATTATTCAATCTTACCAAACCACATAACACCTACGTATAGTACCCGGCATTAAATAATGCACATCGATGTTTAGAACGAAATAGCCGGCCAGTTCGGTTTCGTAGAGCGCTGCCACTGTCACACAAGTGTTCGTCACTTCTCTCTCTAAGCCTCGATGTGCATTATTTATTGCCGCGTACTATACTTTTGTAAAGCGCAAAGCAGGAGCTATATAAAGAAGCACATATATTGACAAGGATCTCTAACTGTATGTACCGTACAGTTTCCTTCGGCCTAATCTATCGCAGTTACGCGGAACGATCGTAAATCCACAGCGGCAGCAGAAGCTTCGAAAGTTAATTCTAACGTGACAGCGCCTGTATATAGGCCGCCTGAGGCCCGTGCTTTCTATACGTCTCGAGGAAAGCAAGCCCCTGCCGCTAAAATTGCGCTCGCTACATATTTTCTCCTCAAAAGGAAATAAATAATTTAACTAAGTAGGCTCGAGCACGGTGATGCTGCTAAAGCCGTTAGGGCCGTTATATAAAAAGACTCTTGGTATCCTCTACTTCGGTCGCGTCGACTAATACTTTTAAAATACCTTCACTTATATATTATTACACTTTTTCCTTATTACCGAAGGAATTCGGTTCTGGAAATATTTTATCCTTTACGGTAGCCCGGTATATTGGCTTTAATGAAACCAAATTTCATCAACATTAGTGCAGCGTTAAGGCGTAACTGAGAAATATTTACTAACTTCAAGAATAGAACTAAATTTTTAAAGAAAATATATGAAGTATTTTTTTATTCGAATTATAATGTAAAGGCAATATTATTTTTGCATTTTTCAAGGACAAACTTAGAAGAATTGATTTAAACTATATATATTGTAGGTTTTCCATGATGCGCGTACAACGGCAGATCTCTATCATAGACAAGTACACAGAAAATGGCTAGAAATAAATCTGTACAAATAATTTTGAAGAAAGCAACACATTAAGCCCCCGTTAACGTAACCGATGGTTTTGCAACGAAACAAAGTAGAAGGGAAAAGAGCATATTATAATTTACAATCGATCGTTGCGACCAACATTATTGTAACGAGAGTTGAATAAGTCACGAAAAACTGACGCCCCGGGCCATCGTGGACTCTGGTGATCGAGAATAGGCGGGAAATTGCCCAACTGCAACATTATATTATTCAATTATGTAAACCACTGTAGTAACTTTGTAAACCTTTTTACAACAATTCCAAAAAAGGAACTTTCATCTATACTTATACTATAACACAAAGTCTCAAAAAGCTGTCTGTCTGTATGTAAACAATTTTCTCAAAATCTACTGAACGGATTTTTGTACGGTTTTCACCAAAAGAAATACGGATGGTTTAGGTAAATAGTACATATTAGTAAATTGAGTTGAAGAAATCGCAAAATTGTTAAAAAAACTTGCTTGATGAGAGCTTTAGTCACGTGCGCTGCATAAACCAGCAGAGATACGCTAAAGTAATGTATTAGAGAATTGTAGATCTATAAAAATACTACAAAAAAGTCCGCGATAGCAAGTCTCTATCTCTTATGGTTAACTCAAAATAACTACTTTTATGTTTAAAATTTGTGACAGCTGATTTCCACGCGGGCGAACCCGCTGGCCAAGCTAGTGTTAATATAAATCCTAAATAATATTCTTTTGTGTTTGTACCGCTTAAGACATCACCACCGAGAGCGAATTTAGGGCAACGATATCATCAACTTGCTTTGTTAGATTTTAAACATTCGCGATTCATACTGATATTATCTACAGTGTGGTATGCAAGAGACCTTATGTGGATTGTGCGGTTCAAGTGAGCGTAGTTAGTGAAAATAATGACTGTAGTACTCGGTAAGGAAGACGCCGGGGCGTTCCAGTCAGTTTGTGACCACGTTCGATGCAAATCTGCCGAAACGTCGAACCTCATATAAAGGTAATTCGATTTTATCGCAATGTGATCCGTTTATTTATATGATTATAAGTCTTGCATTGTATTTACATCTTAACATTCGAAGTAATAAAGCGTCTACGTAAGGCATACGTCCGAATCGCGATGATGTGACGAGTGTCATTGACGCGTAAAACGTTAACGTACGGTCGCGACGGACTCTCTGTTCGTCGTCTGTTACAGGCGACCGACTCGCCGTACGTCATCTACAACATGCGATGAATTGACCGTACTTTATCTGCGAAAGGCGACGGACTCGCGATTGCGTGAATACCTCATAGTATCGTGGGGGGAAAATTGTCGTAGTCTCGTGAAGATCATACTCGTAAAGCCAAAGCCTAAAAGCCAGATAAAGAAATATTTCAAATTGTATCCTTTAAACTGTAGTAGGCTAATGGTAAGAGCGTGTGATTGTTACCAAGGATGCGTGTCGAACCCTCTGTTAGCGCATATGAATTTACATTACATTTAGACAGCAGAGAGTTTCGGGGACAAGAATTTGATCTTTCATTTCAGAAAACATTGTTTCGTCATCATCTGGCAATGATGGAATCTATATACTTATATCTTCTTCAAAAACGGACATGCTGTTTGTATTGTAACTCATAATAAAAACAATCACACACTCAAATTTATAATGTAAGTATTGATTACATTAAATTTTCGCTATTTATCTATCAATTAGTTGACGCCAGATAAGGTGCTTTAGTGTATAATCTGTCTAAACATCGCACTTAGCTATGATAAATCATAGACAAGCGCTTCTACATTAGAAGCACTCACAACCATAGACTTATTACTTAGAGTAGAGAGGCCATCCTAAAATGTGATATATTACAATCAAGAGAAAGCAAATGAATATATCTCTCTCTTCTTTTTATGGGTGATTAGACAAAGATAAAGTATAAAAGTTTTATCTTTCCTCTTGTTATTTATTGTGTCATTGTCACTTACAGGACTCCCTATGGCTCCCCTTTTTTTTTGTTGGTCTCGTCGCCTTACTGGGAAAGGCGACAGGTATGTCAGACTCTCACTAACTAAAATATTTGCGTGCTCTACCACGGTGCTAGTGGCGAGGCCAGGGTAACGTTGTACATATTGCCCCCAACTCCGCCAGCAACAACTCTGAACCCCAACTGAACTCTGTACGAATCTATTATTCGGCGCCTTTAAGAGTGGCCCCACTTTCCGCTAATAGATGCATCGGGAGCACCAGATGCATCGACTGCCTCGGGGACTTGGTAGGCGTCCGAAAAACCGCGATCAGAAAGCTCAGCAGGTCCCCGTTAGAGCGACATACGACGGGTTTCAGCGAGTCGTTTGTGCCCTGTTCGTCTCTGATCGGATCGGATCGGATCGCTCGCGAAACAGATCCAAAGACTCGACTTTCGGGATGGCAGCCCTACTCTAAGTATACTAATTCTATGCTCACAACAAATCCATCCAACGTTTGCCATTTACATTTCGCTATCTTGACAAGTATCAACTCACATAATCATTGATAAGATACACCAGGAACTGTGATTACTCTACTGAAACTGTTGCCCCTGTAATGTGTAAAACAATAATAAAACAATTGCGTCACTAACAACAAAGACAAAAAGGAAAGAAAGATGAAGTGAAGTCAAATTCGAATATATTTAAATCAACTTCGGCGTATAACTTTCTCGGTGTGAACTTCATACCCAGATAATAATTTTAAAAAATAACACAAAGACATAACTTTTTTGTCTACTCTTGATTGATTCGATTTTTTGAGGTGTGCCACTGTTCCAGCCCATGAGCGATATGATAGTGCAAAACATTAAAATAATATAAATAATATTCCTTATCAAGCAAATTTATTTATAACTACATTTTTACACGATAAATATATGGCATTGACATCATACTGACATTAGTGTGATAAACCAAGTTTAAATCATACTGTTAATGAACGTATGTAAATAATGAGCATAATAATTTCATATAATTTTACACTATAACAACCTATTATAAAAATACCTAGACTCGTAAAACCTTTTATTAGTATTTTCTAAAATTTTCTCTAAGTTTATACACTTCATTTTTATTTACAAACTAGCTGTGCTTACAGCTTCGCCCGCGTTGAATTTATTGTATTTAATAGAAGTTTTAAATATAAAAGTAGTTATTGTGAATTAACCTTAAGTGATAGAGACATGCAATGTTGAACTTTTTTGTAGTATTTTTACAGATCTACAATTCTCTATTACATTATTTTAGTGTATCTCTGCTAGTTTACGTGGCGCACGCGACTAAAGCTCCCAGAAGTCGAGTTTTTATCAACTGCGCGATCTCTTCAACAACAGATACCAACCGTCTTGTATCATAAACCTAAACCTTCCGGAAAAACTGCAGTACCTTTGAGTAAAAGCAGTACAAAAATCCGTTAAGTAGATTTCGAGGAAATTGATCACATACAAACAGACAGCTTTTGGGTACTTTGTTTTATAATAAATATAGATTCATCCTGCGGTTAGCGGTCGACAGAAACATTGATATCTTCAAACTGCATAGTTAACAAAACTTCTGTTAATCACTTGCTGTAACTAGAGCAAAGATATTGCGTCTAAGTTACGTATCCAACTCAACTAGAAGATAGCTTTTGCCCAAATGCAAAGTATGTAAAAGGCTGTCTGTATTTGTTCATATCTTTTATTAGACGGATACTCGATACTTTTAAGTGTTATGTTTAAATTTTTGATATCTTAGTTTAGTTGCTCTGTTGCAAATTTAGTTTCGATTTCGTACGAGCGCCTCCGGCTTAGGTCACAGTTCAGTTTCTTTCGTTGTCAGTTTATTATGAAATCATTGTCTTGCTGATAGATCAGTATATATAGGTAATTTGTAATTTTTGTAACCTGTACAGATTGCCAGTGTATTATTTTACTATAATCTACGCTGAATTAATTTCATCTTATCATTTCATTCGTAGTGCGTTTCAATTGTCACATATCCAAAAACAGTTTGTTTTTATTGACCAAAAACTCAGCAAGAAATGTATAAACGAAACTGAACAAAATAATAGTGCAAGTAATGAATTACCAGAACCTGATTGCTTCATCAGGAATGTACGCCGTTTGCATATTGTTGACGAAGACTTTACCAAGAATCTTAAAATTATTTCTTATAATTAATAATGAAAGTATATATTACATGCTTCGTCTTGAGCGTCTTTAAAATAAGGCTTATTTGAGTTGATTTAGAACTATTAAAAACCTAGTTTTATTAAACCTGTTTTATTGCTCTTCCTAGTTATACACTTCTATATATAGAAATATAGAGTTATAGATGTCTTTAACACTCACGAGTTTTGAAGACGCTACGCTACGCTACGCTTTGTGCAATTAACCATAAACCAACTTTTTGAATTCAGACACTCTAATACTCATGTCATAGATTCGCGTAGAAATATTGTTTCAATGTTGTGCTTATAAGTTTTATACAATCTTCTTAAACGGGACCTGAAGTTATTGTCTATTGTGCTGTTTTTTTTTGTTTTTTTTTTATTCATTGGACAACCAACAGTTACATTCAAATATTTACTTAAAATTACTTATTCTGAATTCGTTTATAAATGTTCTATTAATTATAGGCTATCTCGTCATTCAATTCGTACATTCGTACAATGTAATGTATTAATGTAATAATGTCAATAATATATACAATATTTCTGTACAATGTATATTTTTCCCAACAAAATGGGGTAATGGGGTGGATGAAGTTTTTAATAAGTAAATAATTCACTTAAAAACATGTACTGAGTAAATAAAATCAACTCGGAAAAATTTGTTAGTTTAAATGTTGCTGTGGCTTCGCCCGTATGTAAATAAGTGTGTCACAAAAGATTTTACCGACCCGCGTCATATCTAGGATAAAAGTAGCCCATGTGTTGCTCCACGACTCACTCTATATTCCATCCATGTCCCATCAAAATCGATTCCTGCTATTAACCTAAACCTTTGCAATAATTACACTATCTTTTAATAAAAACTGTACAATAATCCATTCAGAAGATTCCGAGAAAATCAAACACATACAATCCCGGCGAAGCTTCTGCGCTCGCCCATCCTGTGGGTGACGCTGTAAAAGCCATTAGGGCTAACAGCATAAGACACATTTGAAAAAAAACTTACAAACAGACAGCTTTTGGTGACTTTATTTCATAAAATTTAGTAGTTACTCATCATTCTCCTGCTCTTGTCCCACTCTGTGGTATCGGCACGACATGTTATAAACATGTTGTTACATGATTCGGCTATTTATTTTACGAACGGTGGCCTGCTTGAAATAACGACATCTCAGTAAGAAAGGAAGGAGGTCTATTCTACTCAGCCAGATAGCACATGGCGGGTCAAGATACCTTAATCGCCTTTAACGACATCTCAGTAAGAAAGGAAGGTGGTCTATTCTACTCAGCCAGATACCACACGGTGGGTCAAGATACCTTAGTCGCTTTTACGACACCTCGGTAAGAATTGATGGTGCTCTATTCTACTCAGCAGGATACCACACGGCGGGATCTTTAGTAGTTAATAAGTTAAATAAGGAATACAATAGTTACACAAAAACATGTCTACATGATGCCTACATTACTACATCATTTAGATACAACTTTCACATTATTCTTTTTGGACTCAAGAAAGAGGATATAATCGGATAACCATATAAGTACTAAATGAATTCAGATGACACGGAATATGTAACGAGCGTCTATCAATCAAACACTAATTGTACAATTCCATATATGACGTTACAAAATCAACTAATGCCTTCTTTCCAATCCCTAAACATACTTATCGGTGCCATCTCGGGGCTTTACCAAAACCATTAATAGCATTGCCAAATATACACAAGCTTAGAAAGTAAGAATGTAAATCACATCTAATAGACAAAGGTACTTGCGTTTCGCCCATTATGCCGAAATGGTCTATGGCGATCATAATTTGAGATGCGATAGATCTAAAACATTTTGTTACTGCCAGTGTACGAACAATGGGTCGTGAATGAAAAAAAATTGCATGTAATTTAGTTTCATAATTCAGTCGCACCTGAACCCATATGATTAGCTTCAATGGTGAACTCTAAATGACCCTCTTGTATCGAAAGTGGTAAAAGAATATATAAACCCAAATAAATTGAATGAGATGATGATGAAAATTGCAGGAAACCTTTTAAAGGAAAAGATACCATCAACGAAAGTGAAAATACATTTTATTAAAAATTCTCACATTCATCTGTCGGATGTCTTCAATTGCTATCATTAAGATTACAGATAAAACCAACTTACCTTAACAAGTTAACTTTGATTTCCGACTTGAACAAAGCAAGACTTGAGTAGAAAGTTTAATTTTTGAAAATAAGCAGTGTAAGATCTTGATATTTGCCGATAATTCTGTATTACTTAAATTACAATATTACCAACAAAAAAATACGTTGAAGTTCATAATGAGCAATCTGGTGAGTGTATACTATATATACGCTTTCCAAAATGTGTGATAATTTTTATTAAATTATCAACACCAATATTTTTTTAAAAGAATTTAGGTTTACGAACCACATTTTTAGCATATAACGAAAAGAATTACTAACTTAACGAAAACGAAATTCGTATAAATATTGTTTAAAATACAGAATCAATGTCCTACTTTTGAGCTCTAATACTAATTTATGAACCGCAACGGGTTTTTATGAAATGCACGTACCAAAATATCAATCTTAATTTGACAAGGCTAAAATTGTAACGTCTAGATGCGAAACTTTCTACTTAATTACATTACAGCATGTAAAGGTCTTGTAAAAGTGCAAAAACCATAAAATGATTGCCTATCCATTGAGAATAACATAAATGATAGAAATGCTTTGATTTATTTGCTCTTGGACCTAGCATAAGATAGCAATAAAGTAACCGTCTATTACTATCCCACGGCTGGGCATAGGCCTCTTCTCTCCGTTATTGGAGAAATGGGTTGAAGCTAAGACCACGCTGCTCGAATCCGGATTGGTAGGTTACACAGATCCCCAGAATTTTATGGAGATATGCAGATTTCCTCACTATGTTATCCTTCACCGAAAAGCGTGTGACAAATTGCATTTATCAATTAGGCACATAAGTTTTAACAGAAGAACTCCCTGGGCTTGACCCCTCGAAAGAGTTGCACGGTGTCACGCAATCACGAGATGTATTATAACTATTGATAGGAGTTATGATTTTTTTTGTGCCGTGTGGAATCAAGCAGAATATGATAGACCACCCTCATTTCTTACCGAGGTGTCGTAAAAGGAGACTAAGGTAAGTTGACGTCAGGCAGGCGGCCGTTTGTAACATGTTTTGCCGACACCACTTAGTGTGGGATAAGGGCAAGAGAATGAGAGAGTTATGATTTTAAAAAAGTAATCGCCGAGCTCCTTGCTAACTTTTCTCGGCAGGAACAAGTTTACGATTTTACGATTCAAAATCACTTGTTTGCAAGTTCAGTACACTAAAAAATATTTTGTATTTAAATTTGATATCGGCTTTTATTAATACAATAGAGTACAAGATTCACTCCCTTTATCTTAAATGAAGAGAAAATAAGAAACCTCGGTTCTCATGTTCGGATACAGTTAACGAAAGCTGTCCTAAATACTCTCGCACACTCGCCATCGATTCCCTTTATTTTAATTAAGTGTAAAACTGTTTACATATGCCGCAGACAGTCTAATTGCTTTAAGTGCTTTTATCAGAGAAAGGTTATACTTTTAATTTGCGACTAGTCGTTTTATAACTGTAATATAGGTATATGGATAAATAATGCGAGACGCGCGGCAGGCAAAGGTCGCTGCGTCAGTCGCCTAGTAAATGGTTTCATAAGATGTTCATCATCATTCTCCTGTCCTTATCCCACTCTAAGTGGGGTCGGCACAACATGTTACAAACATGTTGTCACATGATTTGGCTCCGTATTTTACGACTGGCCGCCTGCCTGACGTCAACTTACCTTAGTCACCTTTTACGACACCTCGGTAAGAAATGAGGGTGGTCGATTCTATTCAGCCGGATACCACACGGCACGGTTTCATAAGATGTTGTATGTTGTATGGTGCTATTTACCTTTAATCGCGGGACATTATAATAACAACGACTTAAGCCTGATGCACACGAAAAGATTTTTTTATAGGAGACAGCTTTATTTGAAATATCCAACGAATTGCCAAAAATTATATTTTGATTATGTTAGGGGAAGTTGGAACAAAATTTATATTTAACGTAGCGTGTGTTGTCCGTAGCCTTTAAGATATATAGTCGCTTCCTAATTTACATAGTTAATATTGATAAATTTCGAGTGATCAAAAGTGAAAATGGCCCTAAATCGTGTAACGAGTGCTTAGTGTCAAACAAAACAAATTCAAAGCAATTTGTTAAATTGTTTTTGTTTGACGCTATTAACACAGAATACGACACTATTACTAGAAATCTTGTGTTCAAATCACTGACGATTACTTTTATCTGCACATTTGTTAAGATTATACTAATAACTTAATTAGGACATCGTATCAAGAAAACTATAAGCGGATATAGTTTTTCTCACAATAATTAACTAGATGTGCCCATGCCGGGTGGTATCCGGCTGAGTAGAATAGATGACCCTCATTTCTTACCGAGGTGTCGTAAAAGGCGTCTAAGGTAAGTTGTCGCACCCTGTGGTATGCGGTTGAGTAGAATAGACCAACCTCTTTCATACCGAGCGGTCGTAAAATACGACTAAGATAAGTTGACATCAGGCAGGCGGCCGATCGTTAAATATTCAAATTCAAATTCAAAATATTCTTTATTCAAGTAAACTTGTAAACAAGTGCTTTTGAATAGTCAACATCTACTGCTGGTTCGGAAAGCTGTTTCTACAGAGAAGAACCAGCAAGAAACTCGGCGGTTGCTCTTTTCAAACAATAATTCTTATCACTAGTTACATAACCTGTCCCCCGATTTACACGGTACTTGTTTTACACGTTTTCGCTTTTACACGGTTTTCCAAATAAGTTTTTTTTTGTTTTTATCGCACTCTACTAAATGCTACTGTGTTTGAACACAATTTTTTTTACGGCTTTACGATTGCAACGTGACATAAATCGCTGCTTGGCTCAATATGAAGAATTTTACAAAGATCTTACAAAAAATTCGAAGCAATTGTTAATAACCGATTTTATTACCACTCAGAATGTAAATATTTCTGCTTCAAACATCGAATCGGCACAAATAACTTCGGGTGATGAAAGTGAATTCCAACCTTCGATTCCGAAAAAAAGAATGAGAGTAATTAGTGATAGTGATGAAGGATAATAAAACACCTTTGGTTTTATTTTTTGTTCTTCTGTTGAATGTATTGTAATTTAAAAAAAAACAGTGTTTCCGTAATATATTACATATTTTAACTTGTCAATGCATTTTATTTTTATTTCTGTGTACACCTAAAAATATTGAAAAAAATCACAACTGTTAAATAGCAAAATTATGCATTTTCTGCAAGCTTTTCGATTTACACAGTTTTGACTTGAAAATTTTTAATTTTCGATTTACACGTTTTTCTCAGGAACGTATCTACCGTGTAAATCGGGGGATAGGTGTATAGTTATTAATGTCTTGTACAGGGTTGAAGAGAAGCTATATCCACGCATTCTTATCGTCTAGGTAATCTTCAATAGGCTTTCTGAATTAGCCTTTTTTTATTAGTATTTTTTTAACTGCTATAATGGTAAAGTTAAAGTAGATTGTGGAATTTTATTATAGAATCTTATACCCAAACCCACAATACGTAGCCAAATCATGTGACAGCATGTTTGTAACATGTTTTGCCTAACGCACTTAGAGTGGGAGAAGGGCAGGAGGACGATGAGGATGATGAATTAACTAGATGTTCCCACGGCTTTGCCCGCGTGGAATTCAGTGTATCACAATTTTTTCCCGCGCAAATCCCGTCACGATAATGTAATGTACTATTAATCTAAACCTTCCTCGAGGATTGCGCTATCTTTAAATAAAAAGTTTATAAAAATTTGTTTAGTATATTTTGAGAAAATCGATCACATACAATCTTTTGGGGGATTTTGATTTACAATATGTAATGACAACGATAATAGCGTTACCAAGAGTTCTCTGAATTAAATCCCGGGTAACTATAAATTGTTTTAAATTTATTTCTTTAAATCTTCTTTCTATAACTCTACATCCAACTAAAACACTTTCAGCTCCGAAGATCGGGGGTACGATTTCCGCCTGAGGCCAGCATTTTCAAAAACAATTTGTTGGTTCTTCAAGTATGGGTGTGTTTATCTATTTAAGTATTTGTTTAAAATTATATGATATAAGAAGAATATTTACCAGTAAGTCACCCATAATTTTGGGACGATCGTGCCCTAGTTTTTTACATATAATTGGACCTTATATTTATTTATTATATTTATCTTTACGCGTATATGTATACGATACCTAGAAAAGTCAGAACAACGGAGCTAAGAATGCTTCGATGGGCAGGTGTCACCCACAAGGAGAGAGCGAGAAACTAGCACCTACGGGGAAGTTTTAAGATCCGCTCAATCGAAGAAAAATTCGCCGAAACGCGACTAAGGTGGTATGGACATGATAAGACCTTAACAAGACATGACTCGACAAATTTTAAATTTCGATACCCGCTCTAAAAGTCAAAGAAGACCCCTTTAAACTTGGATATCTGTAGTCAAGAACTGAAGGAAGCCCATATATACATACTAACGCATGTTACGTCCACTCAGCGATTGCCGCTATCCCAGACTCCACTCGACACCGGAGGTGTAGTGTTCCACGCCTGGGAAAGACACTTCGTTCAACCTCGCCTTTCCCTACCTAACTTCCGTGGGATCGGACGCCAGTAGTATTTAAGATAGCAAAGTACATAGTATAAGAATAATTATAATTAATTAACTGTAAATAAATAGATTTATTTGGATAGTGAGTTTTGTGTACCCAACAGTCGCCACCCATAATATAATTCGCAGAACCGACGCGTCTGGCGAAAAATTACTACGATAATAGCTGGAATCACTTCAAACTCCACCTTTATATAATATTATTTGCGAGCTACGAAAGAAATTCAGACACTAATTGTAATGTACGTTTTGTAAATATATTTCGCTATTTCATAATTACCAAAAAGAAATTATTAATGTTCTTAAAGCTTTATGTCCGATTCGCGTGTTTGTAACGTTTCAAAATCTCTATTTACGATAAATAAAATATAGCAATAGTATTTATAACAGTAAATCACGGAATTAAGAACACGGTGCTGATCTATTTTAATCTTTATTGCAATAAAGTAAAGACGCATATTGCTTTTTCCGTTAAGCGATTATCGTTGACCCACAATGAGGCGATTATACCTCAGTAATTTACTCATGTGATACTATTTTTTTTAAACTAATCGCATAAGGTCAAACTGTTGTCAAAGTCTTTACATTTTGTATTCTTAATTGAGTTTTCGGATATTTTTATCGACTTTTCATTTATACATAGACAAGCTTGTAACTTTTTATTCACTTTATAATAAACACATGTTTACTCATCTTTTTCCTGCCCTGTCGGCTTACTATGAACTCTTATTGCGACTCAATTAAGACGTAAACGAAATTGTTTTGGTCTTTCATACCATGACGTCTTAAGACGCACACTTTTAGTCGTTGCCGAATGAGCGTTCGGAATTCATCCTAAGAACATGCGAGTAAAACAGACAGAGTTATCTATAGTTCATATAAAGTTATCCTTTTCAAACATTACGACCCTTCACACTTCATGGTAAGAAAAGAAGGCGGTTTGCGATCGTCGTTTACGTCTTCAATTGAGTCGCAATAAGAGTTCATGGTAGGCCTGCTTGTCAACTCTGAGTGAGGTAGGCACATGTTTTCGACTTCCACTCTCCCCTATGTTTCGTCAAGTCTAGCGCTAATAATTTGATATTCATGTCATTATTCACACAAGCTATCTATATCCTTTTCAGATTTATCTTTTTCTCCGTTCTAGTCACATACAACAATCACAGTCGTATTTAAAACTAATCTGTACACGTAATAATCACCAATCCTCATTAGAAGTCCATAACATCATAATCTCGCGCTTCTCATCTCTTCAATGGAAACAACTATGTTAAATATACACATGATTAGCATCAGCCCTAATAGACATTTAAAAGCTAAATAAAAGTAATGACAGAATTCTTTGGCTATAATCCGCTTTTGTAAAGAAAAAATATGTAACGCTAAGTGTCGGAAGAACAATCCGTTGTCGTTATACAAGCAAGATTAGGAACCACAACACTATACAAGCACACATAGTCACTACGACGTTCTCAACGATCATTTCGCCCCGTAACCGAAGCATAAAGAGAAAATCGCAAATAGTATTACATGGTAAAGTAAAGTAACGGCCTATTAGTATCCCACTGGTGGGCATAGACTCCTCTCTCCGTTTTTGGAGAGAAGAGGCCTATGCCTTGAGTTGGAGACTTGCTACGCTGCTCCAATGCGGATTACACATATTCCTAGAATTCTCTAGGGATATGGTGGTTTCCTCACGATGATTTCCTTCACTTAAAAACGTGTGATGAATTGCAATTAACAGTAAGACACATAAGCTTTTTAACAGAAAAACTCATTAGTGCCTGCCCGGGGATTGAACCCGTAACAACTCATAGCACGATCTCAACGCTGGGCTGTCACAGCTTTTAATATATTACAAAGCAATAATTAATAAACACGTGTGTGTCCGTTAAGTAAAGGTCACTACTGTAAATTTTGAAAAAATAAATATATTCACTATTGCTTGTTATATGAAAACCATTTGTCACGCTTAAACAAATATCTTTTTCTTGTCAATTTTTTACAAAAAAACGTTTATTACCGACCACGGTTCACAGACCACAAAAGAGGCTTTATAAATCTGATGTTATAGCCATGCCACAGTGTATGGGGTGATATCGGCCCACGGTGCGGAACGCCCTTGTCTGCGAACGTTCCCATGGGAGCCAGTGCGTTGTTACCCCATGAATTATGCATTTAGATTGATACTAATTAATTTATGTAAACTTCATGTTTTTATAACTAAGAAATTTTTAGAAACAGAAATGGTATTTTCGATTTTACATTTTCTCAAATATATCCAAGTTAACCTTCTTTTTCTAAACCTGAATTAAAGTAGTTAGTTACTAACCCACAACTCGACAAATCTTCTCTTTACTTGGTAAGAAGTATTGAAGCTTAGAACCACCACGTTGCTCCAATGTAAATTGACAGGTTGATATGCATTTTCCGTTCACTAAAAATAGCACTATGAATTGTAAAAATTAATAAAGGACATATTCATTTTTATAGAAAAACTCTTTGGTGCCTGCTCAAGTTTGAACCTGCGACTGTTTGCTAGAACACACACAGTCTTATCATTTGTGTCAAACTTTTGAACAAAGTCGAATTTTAGACGCGTTCTATTTCCTTAGTTTATTTATAAAATTAGGTGTTACTTTGCGGAGATCCATAATACAATAGTAATAATAAAAATTATTTTACTATATCGCGGATATATTTATTAGCTGTATCGCGGATTACAGCAAAATAATTTTTGATTATTACTTTTCTCTAGTTTATTTCGAAACTTCACAGAACGACTACATGCCTCTATTTACTTTCCTCGATTATGGTAATGTTGTGGTTACCATGTCACCTAACGCCCACACTGGACTAAAGAATGGACATAAGTCCTAAAGTGAAAATAGCAAACAAATAATTAGCACATACTTACCGTCGAATATTAATATTTGTCAAACATCCTTTAAAAGATCTCCGTTGACACTTGAAATAAGAACGCTAGCAAATATTATAACGCCGACAAAATCTGTACCACGCATTTCTAAAAAATCCAGCTTTTTTGTGTACTTATCTTGGTATTTAAATTGACTCCCTTAAATATGTATTTGCTTGGAAAAAAAAACGCTTGCACCTCAGTAATAATTGCATTATATCTAATTGTTATATTATTGTGGTACTCTTCTTTGTCCTCTCTTTTTACTACTCCCTCTCTTTTCTTCTCGCTTTTCCTTTGATTCTTCAGTTGATGACTATCGGAGACAGCTATCTTCAATGGACTTTCCCACCATATTCAACACAGCCTCATGGAAGCGGCTCATTTAAAAGCAAGCAAGTTTTAAAAACAGCGGCGCGATGTCTTCAACACAATTTACATGACGTCGATATTTACTATTTACTTAAACCATCCGGAAGTATTGAACTATTAGCCGTGTGGTATCTGGCAGAATAGAATAGACCACCCTCCTTGCTTACCGAGGTGTCGTAAGAGGCGACTACGGTAAATGCCGTGTGGTATCCGGCTGCAAAGAATAGACCACCCTCATTTCTTACCGAGGTGTCGTAAAAGGCGACTAAGGTAAGTTGACATCAGGCAGGTGGCCGGTCGTAAAATACGTAGCCAAATCATGTGACAACATGTTTGTAACATGTTGTGCCGACGCCACTTAGAGTGGGATAAGGGCAGGAGAACGATGATCCGGAAGTATTGAACTATATTTTAGTGAAAACCGTACAACAATCCGTTCAGTAGATTTTGAAAAATTCGATTATTTACAGACAGACAGCTTTTTGGGACTTTGTTTTATAATAAGTATAGATAGGTGGTAAGTAAAGCCATTGTCATGGACATGTTACGTATTGTACTATGAATTTTTTTGTATGAGAATTGTTTCTATTGGCCAATTCTTGTAGATAATGTATAGAAACAGAATAATAAAATTCTCCATCAGATATATATACGGTTCTTTTTAATCCGCGCAATAATCATCATTCCGCTCTTATCTTACATCAAAATTGCAGTATAAAAACGTTGCACTTAGCCGACAAAATTCATGGACATAGAAAAATGTCGAGTGCCACATTAACCTTGCAAAAGTCTAAAACCGAGAGTAGTTCTCAGCGTCTCTAATATCTGAAAATGAATAGGACGGAAAACATGAATGTACGTACAAAAACCGTAATTGACGTCTATATAAAGAACGTGAAGCCTATGGGTGGTTGCCTGACAAAACATTGTAATTAAATAGACGATGTCGGCATATTTGTTTGCCCTGTAGAATGCATCCGCGAGATGTTTTAGCTTGTTTCAAAACATTTGGGGCCTTATTAATTTCTTGTAATGAACGTAATTTTAAATTCTCAACAGCATAGCTTTTGATTAGCATTTAATCTTACTCTGAAATCAAACATTAAATTTATTAGACTAATTTAATAAGGAAGGTACTGTAGATAATTGTGTCTTGGAATTTATTACAAAAAATGTTTATTCATTACGGCATTTTTACATCAGTGTAAAAAAATAAAATAATTAAAGACAATAATAACAAAACCAGATTAGATATTATATTTATTTCTAAATAATTTAGTAATTTGTTACCATAATCAACGCACGACACAAGAACTTTTCCTATACTCACAAATAATTACACCGAATCTTCAATCTTAGCTTCATGTAAGCATAACTTAAAATACTATAAAATCAACAACAGTAGTCCTAAAATACAGAAAAACTTGCAAAAAGATGATCTTAATAAATCTTCATCATTCTACTGCCCTTATTCAAATTGCACACACGGCTATCCGTCCCAAAGTAAGTCTTTCCCAACTTAATTCTTGTGTGACGGACAACGGGTAAATATATACATACATAGTTTAGATACATGCGTAAATACATATACATGTCCAGACTCGGAGAACTAACAAATAGTTTTAATGGAAAGTATTGGCCCGCGGAAGGCAGAGAGGGTCACTGTCCATTGCGCCAACGGACCAAATAATAATAATGGATCTAAACAAATTTAAGCGAATGGAATGGTGTGTATTTATGTGTATGGTACCTTGGTTCGCTTTTCCAGAACAACGGTGAAATAGATCGCGATGTGACGAATAGAATGAATGCAGGATGGATGAAGTGGCGACAGGTCTCAGGAACAGTATGCGATCCCGTATGACCCTTAATCTTAAGGGGAAAACTATAAAACTGTGTAATGTATGAATCAGAATGTTGGGCAATGAAAAAGACGGTTGAAAGAAGAGTGCATGCAAATGAGATGAGGAGATTAAGGTGAATGTGTGGTGTGACAAGATTGGATAAAATAAGAAATGAGTATATAAGGGGAAGTCTGAAAGTTGCGCCCATTATACAAAAGATGAGAGGTGCAAGATTGGGATGGTATGGACATGTAATGAGGAGGGATGAAAATCATGTGACTAAACGATTGTTGAGTATTAATGTGGATGGATATGTGACTAGAGAGAGGCATAATAAGAGATGGTTGGATTGTGTGAAGTATGAGATGCATAAATGAGTAGCGCCAGAGTTACCGAATGATAGGAGAGAATGGAAGAGAAAAACATGTTCTGCCGACCCCACTTAGTGGGATAAGGGTAGGCGAAATAAGAAGGAATGATGTGTATTGAAAAATCTTTAAAAAAAATGTATACGAAAAAAACGCCTAAAAGTAAGAAGTCATCAACAAACTTAAAATTAGCGCTGCCCGTCGTGACTTTACTATAAATACAGCCTATGTACGTGTGAGTCGAGCTTCAATCGTTGATTGTGACATTGACAGTGAATCGTCACGGCTGGTGTTTCGTAATTACAAGGCGTAGTCAGTACTAAAACTAGGGCTGACACCTCTTTTGAAATTAAATTACATTGTATGTGAATAGAAACTAGGGATGTTTCGGAGCTCCGCAATCGGAGGTCCGAAAGGTCGGACCTCCCATTGTATTCACACCTTCGACTCCGACTCCGACTCCGATAAATTTTAGTCGGAGGTATAACGAAGGTGAAATTATCATGCGAATTCTGACAGAACGCGCAGCTACAAGTTGTAACTCATTGCCCGGGGGTATCTCCCCTCGCACCCGCAACTCTCGTTCATTTGTTTATTTTCAGTATCAATGGTTAGACGCGCTTAAGTAATTAATTATTTAAATCGTGGTGGTCATATTGTCTAAGTACAGTGTACGGGTCAATTTTTAGATTAATAATGAAGGAGGCGGAAGTGGAAACATCCGCCTCCGACTCCGCCTCCGATTCCGACTCCGGCTCCGATAATTCAATTATGAAATCTCCGGTTCCGACTAACCCACCTCCGTAACATCCCTAATAGAAAACATGTGAAATCATGTGACCAAAGGTGTTAAATAGGAATGTAGATGGATATGTGACAAGAGAGTGGCCGAAAAAGGGTGAGTGGATTGTGTGAAGTATAAAATGCATATATAAAAGGAGTAGCGCAAGAGTCAACGAATGATAGAAGAGAATGGAAGAGAAAACATGTTGTGCTGACGCCACTTAAAGTGGGATAATGGCAGGATGATTACGATGATTATGTTTAGAAACCGGCTGTACTCACATCTACTTCTACACGGTCAGCCCGACTAGTTTCGAGCCGATCCGTGGCCTTTATTCATGAGCTCTTTATATGGCGTTACTCCTCGGCGGGAATTGCGTGCCGTAGCTCAGTGGACGCGATTAAGCAATACAATCTTATTCACAATCTTTATTTCAATTAAAAAAAATGTTTTCTTGAACTTTGTTGTTCTCATAATATTTTACTTAATTACTTGACATAGCGGAAGACTTGATTACAAAGTATGATTGGCAACCCTATTTAAAACTGTGACGATGTCGTGAGCAATCAGATATCGAGACATCGGACGTTTTGAATTTGAAGTGTTTATTGAGATAGTAGTAGATTAATCCGATGCAAATTTCTATTAATAATAGGTGGATTTATCTTAGAAACATAATTGTGTACTAAAGCAGTGAATAACAAATTTAAAAGAGTAATCCATATTATCTTATGCAGCGTGGTGGGTCTAAGATCTAATCCTTCTCTCCAAGAAAATAGGAGGCCATTGCACAGTCCATTATAGTGAAAAATCAAAACTAATTACAAGACTAAATAAATAAAATATACATCCCATCGAATCTGTGTGAGTTAAGAAATATGGTTAAGAAATATATTTATAATTCGTATTTCTTAAACACTAATATAAAGTTTTAAAAAAAATATATTTTTGTATTAAATTTGCAAACGATATTAACTGCGCCAGTTAAAAATTAAGCTTAGCTATCCATTCTAAAGATTGGGTAACAATTCAGATTAATTTTTGGGAAAATAAATAGTGAAATTATCGTAATCATCTATACATATTTTAAAGCAAAATCCACAAAAGCTGTCTTTCTATATGTGTTAGATTTACTCAAAACCGAAAGGATTTTTGTACGATTCTTACTAAAAGATGGTACAATTGTTGAAGGTTTAGGTTAATAGAATATTACATTAGAATTCCCGCGGAGTCTGGATTCACACGAGCCAAACTTTGTGACACATTAGCGCACGCTAGCAAAGCCGCGGACATAACTAATATATATATTTTTTTTATTAAAGAAATATTAGTAAGAATTGAAACAAACAGAATTCAAAACATTGGAATAGATCCATTAGAAAAATCATACGGAACGCAAAGTGTATTTGCGTATTTGGTACAGTAGAATAAATTAGATGCAAAAGGAATTCATCCAAAAATAACGGTAACAATTGCGTGAATCGCTCGTTATCGTAAGGGCCGGTGGAACATAGCGATTCATCTGAGACAAAGCGACGAACCGTTAACCGCCTCTCAATTCCAGTCAGTGGAAAGTAACACAAGTAAAATTAAGTTAATTGAGGTCTAGAATCGAAAAGAAATTGCCATTATTAATGATGCTGCAAAGATACCGAACATTCTGACAGGTATCTATGGTATTGAATTCATTTGAATTTGTAATATACTATCTGCGGATGAGATGGCTTATCGTCGTTCATGATAGCCTGGTCGATGGAAATACGTGTTCTCCGGCCAATATCAACGGTGAGTGCCGTTTGAGTAGAAAATTTATTACCTAATTGATATTTACAGTTACGCCGTTCGCGAAGTAGTCCATTCTTAAGTTATACACTGAAACCATCTTAGGACGAAGCTTCGGATTGCCTAAGATAAACAAGATGTATTACCGAAAGATCGATTGGAACATTTTTAACTCCTTACATTTAAATGATAGTAAGCTATTTTAATGTCTAATTGACATCTACAGTTACGCCGATCGTAAAGTAGTCCAATACACAATATACTACTACAATATACTACTAGTATACTACAATATACTATAAATCCTTCTTAGAACTAAACACCGGATCATCTAAGATAAAAAAGATGTATTTCTAAAAGATCGATTTTTAACTCTTGACATTCAATTTTTAGTTCCTTACATTTAAACGAAAAGACGAGAAGTGCATGATTAATATGGTAGGAGTATATGGGAGGAGGAGTGGTATTGAACGAGTGTTAATAATGAATTTGAATGGATATGTCACAAGAGGAGTAACTAAAAGGAGATAGTTGGATTGTATGAAGTATTACATGCATGTAGAGGAATAGTGCCAGAGTTGACGAATGACATGACAGAATGGAAGAGAAAAACATGTTGTGCCGACCCCACTTAGAATGGAATAAGGACAGGAAAAATACGCCAGAATGTAATTGATATTTGAAGTTACGACGTTCCCAAAAAAACTCATCCTAAAATATACACTCAAACCAGCTTAGTACTAATACTTCGGAACGTCGTAAACAAAGAAAAACAAAGTATTTCTGAAACATTAATAGGAGTATTTTTAGGCATCAACATTTAAATGGTAAGTAAGCTTTGTAAATTTTAAAAATGACGTATGCGTTCAGAACGATGCATTAATATATCAAAGATCGCTGTGTATAAAATGCAAATTACTTGTGATCTCAACTCCCGTTATTAAAAATAATGACTCAAGAACAAATAACAATTGACTATTTCCAATACCGACATATATAAATGCGAGAGTGAAACGATAAATAATATAATACTAAGAAATTTATTGAGAGGTATTTTTGCAGTAATTTGTGCTTATTCATTATGATTCAGAATTTATCATCGTTTCCGATAAATAAAGGGTAAAACCCCTTGTCCCATCCTCATTTCGAATGTGATATGTAGATATGTAGCCACATGCAACTTACCAGTTTGATATGACAAACATTTTTCGAGGCTACAAGATCTTATTTTGGCACATTTCAATCTCAATGTCATGATCATCACCTTAATCACGAGAAACAAGAATACTATATAAATTAAAAAGTATGGTGCTACAATGTAACATCTTGTAAGAGGTCATATTAAAAGTGGCATTTTCATAATTACACAAACCCTTAAAAAAATTAAAATCTCAAATAAATTTGTCATTGAAGTATACTAAAATTCTAATTAATAGTTTATCAACGAATTCTTCAAAAAAGGAACATAAACTCAGTAGCAATAAATTAATTAATTAACTTAAAATAACACAAGATAATCTATAAATTTATATTTCCCACGTTGCTACAACGCTGAATTAAAATCCCACAACATGATAACGCGGTACCGGAAAAAAACAACATCAAAGATGTATCATTTATAAGACATACAATATATTACATGACAGAGGGTAATTTAAATGCATGCATATGAAACATTCTTGTAATTTATTTTTGGGAATTAAAATCCAAACGTCGATCTTTTTTTGTGCAGTTCCGTAAAACTTCAAGACTACACAAAATTGGGATTATGATAATGTATTCATGTACATAAATAGTTATCTATTCCCTATCAGATTAGATTGATTCATATCAGCTGATTGGCAAAAAAGTCAATGTCACTGTATAGGCAAGTAAAGTATCCATTGAATTTTATACTCATTGTCATTTAATTTTCGTGTTTCAGACTGACTACTTACGCTTACGCTGCTTGCTGTCTTATTCATGTGGTAAGCGTTGATGAACTCTGAATCAGAATCTTACATCAATATAGGAATTATTTTTTACATGAATCTGATGCGGTTTAAGCACGATTTGATATTAAAACCTTACGGTCTTATTCATAAAAATAGCTTATAGAAGGTTTTAGACACTCTTTAGCTAAAATGCTCTATAAGCTTTTAAAACGTTCTATAAAATTGTTTATTCATAAACCTACTATAACCGATCTATAACTAAAATGCGTTTATAAATCCGAATGTTGCCATTATGAGGAAATCTGGCGACCAAGTGCCCGATCATACCCAATTCCCCACAGATAATATGTATCAACATACCGATAAACTGTAACCATAGACATTATTATGTACTAAAAATTATTTTTATTGTCTACGACACGGGGTCGCCTTTCGCACAGTATCGTCAGTAAGTACGCGCCATTTTCGTGATTCTTAAAAAAGTTTTAATAAGTATCCATCACTCAAATAATTTTTTTCCTTACAATGGAATTTGAACAAAAACGAGTTAAACGGCAAAGAAGTGAAAACTGGTTAGAGGAAGATAAGGTTTGTACAAATGAATCTAAAATGGGATCCAAGTAAGTTTACTTTTGTAATTATTCATCTTTAACTTATGCTTGCTTTTGTTTTTATTCCTTAGATCATTTTGAAAGAATTGGTGAAGGAAAGAGTCTCTATTCTAGAAAACAAGAATACTGACGCAAATACAAACGCGAAAAAGGTGGCGGCCTGGCATGATTTACGAATAAGGTACTTACCAAATCAATTTATATATTAAATAATACAACAGCAACACTTAATATTTCTCATGATTTTACATAGCATTTCATTTTTCAGTTTCAATAATATGGCTGCGGCGCCAAGAACTTTGCAGCAAATAAAAGCTCAATGGGGCATTATAAAAATGTCTGCAAAAAAAAGGAAGTTTCTCGAGCGGAAAGAGAGGTGCAAAACAGGTGGTGGACCACCACCTCCTTCAGAACCACCAAGTAGTGAGGACATTGCGGTATGGCTTCCTAAGGAGTTCACAGTAGACTCCAATGAGTTTGATTCTGATAACCGGGTACATATAAAAAAGTACTCAAACATGTATGTTCCTAATTCCTAAATCCTGAGTAATTAATATTCTATTTATTTTGTTTCAGACTTTTTCAGAAACTAACAGTGAAAAACCAGACCAAATTCCAGAGCCAAAACCAGGTCCTAGTTCGCCCCCTCATGATAATTCAGAACATAAAATAACAGAAAAGGTGTATATTATATTAATTGTTAATTAACTAATAATTAAGAAGCAGCACCATTTTTTAATTGATTGGATTGTTGTTGTAATGCATGCAATGCAATAAAGCAGGCATTTTTAATTTTTTGCATTTCATTGCAAGTTTGCCATTAGTAACAAATAATCACTAAATCAATGAGACAATCTAATTTATTTATTATATTTTAGATATTGGAGCCAAGTTCAGCAACACCAAAAATTCCTAAAAATAAACTTAATTATAAAAAGGTATTATTCTTCTTTATATTCTTGAATTAAGTAATCAATTCTTCATTAATTATTCTTGCCTTGTGACTAATTATTGTGGAGCATAGGAATTTTTTTAATATAATAAATAAAAACATACTATCAATATTTGTTAATCTTAGTTACTCTATGATAAACAATATTAATACTAACCTACCCTAGACACTCAACAAGAGTTATTAAAAAATAATAGAAATAATAATAGAGTTTTGTATTTCAGATAAGTAATACTGCTAAGGAGAGTGCAATACTCCAAATAGCAAAGAATGAAACAGCTTGCAGAAAAGAGCTTCATGAGGCGCAGATGGCCAATGAAAAACAAAAGCTTAAAAATTTACTTTTAAAAGAAGAAGTTTTGAAATATAAATTGCAATATTATAAGGATAAATTAAAATAAACAAATATTAATTCATTAACAAGATTTTTTATTAATGTACTACTAACTAAAGTGTCTCCTAATAAATGTTTGTAAAACAGCATTTGCATTTCCCCTTGTAGCTTCTTGGGCTACTTCATCTGTACTATTGTCACAGCTACTCGTACCATCTATCTGCATATCTTCATGGTCAACTGCAATGTTGTGAAGCACTGCTAGAGCAACTATTGTAGTTTTGGCATGTTGGAGGTTGCAAGTCATGCCATGTAAAAGGCATTGAAAGCGTTGCTTCCAAACTCCAAAGCAGCGTTCAATGGTATTTCTTGTAGCAATATGTGCTTCATTATATTTTTCCTCACTTCGGTTTTGAGGTCTTGAAAGAGGAGTAAAGAGATACCGTTCTAATTTATATCCAGAGTCACCTAGAAGTCTCCCTCTAAATGATCCTGTTTCAAAGCGCTCTTTGAGCAATGACTCATTGAAGATTCTAGCATCATGAGTGCTCCCTCTCCATCTAGCAACAATATCTTTGATGCGGAGATGTGCATCACAAACTACCTGTGATTAACATAAAAACATATATTAGGAATTAAAATATGATATACCAGTAAGGCATTACTCACACACATCTTGTCTAATACTAAACTAAGCAAAGACTATGTTATGGTAACCACACAAACACATATTTAAAAATGCATATTTGTTAAGATAATTAACACCCCTATACAGAACAAACTTCAATATTCATCACACACATATTTGTCTTGTGCAAGGATAGATCTCACAACCTCTGGACTAATAATTAGTTCCTCTAACCACTACACAACCATGACAGTCAATATCCATAGGGTTCTGTTGTATATAGATAATAGAAGTACATAAAAAATACCTGAACATTCAGCGAGTAGAATCCCTTTCTATTTATATAATATTGGGCAGCATCTCCACCACATTTGCAGATTTTTATGTGAGTGCAGTCAATGCAACCAATAACAGTTGGGAAATTTCGGATTGTGTGAAATTCCCTCATCATGAGCTGTTCTTCAGCAAAGGTATTAGGCATTTTAATAAAAGATGCCGAGTGTCTAGCAAGTGCACGTGCGACTCTGGCACAAATCCGACTGATGGTCGCTTGAGATAACCCATGGTGATCTCCAGCATCTTCTTGAACCTGTAATTAAGACATGATTTAGAAACGATTTAAAGTATAAAAGAAAATATTTCTTTAAGCAAGATATATTTATGATTATTAATACTTGCCTCTCGGCGACCCCAACATCTTATGGCAGTTAAAACCTGGATTTCAGGTAAGGTACCAAAACCTCTACGATCTAATTTAAGATCGTCGCGTACAAGAATAATTACGAAAGTCGCTGTAGATTTACTAAAGCGATAGCGCTTCCGAAAATCTTCATCATCCAAAGAAAATGGATCGCTCCTAGTTCTGTACACCTTTCTTCGAAGCGGACGGTTTTGAAGTCGTTCCATAACTTCGATAACATCCAGACTTTGTAAAGCTTGCATTGTGATATTTACAAAAGTATAGTAAATACGGAATTACAATAAAATACTGCAATAAGCAATTTTGGCTTTTTTTAATTGACACTACACGAGACCGATAGATATAACAGACGACAGTTGACCCACTTCAAATTCAATCCGTGCAATGTGCATACATACGTCAAGTCATCAAATGTCATTTTCATAATAATCAGCTGTAGGAAAGTCGGCCATCTTTTACCTTATAGCACTGATATAGTAGGGTTATCGGCTCTATAAAGTTATAGTAGACTTATAGAATGGTTTAGCGCTAAAATGCGTTTATGAATAACACTTTTTGTAAAACGTACTATAGCGAGCCTATAAGCGTGTCATAACTTTTTATGAATAAGACCGTTAGAATTTATAGTTGTTATAGCTTCACCATTGGGCTAGTACTGATTTAGTCTTAAACATTTTACATAATAGCCGATTTTGGCAGCCCTAATTTGAAAAAATAAATCAGAATTTCTTCAACCAAATATGTTTAACAGACATTCAGGCCGGTAGCTATCAACTTTATTCTATACAATAAGAATTTTAACCCCAATTTCATTATAGATAGTAGACAAAAATGCTGACCAAAATGTTTCTGCCTACTTTCTGAAGATCTTGACTCCATCAAATTGATCATCGCCTCAAGGATATTTATTTATATTAGTAGTCTAAATTTGAAAAATTTAAGTTAATGATTTCATTTACCGATTACTTTGTCAAACTATCGCATAATATGTTGCAAGCTTGCATTTTCGCCTTGGTTGAATTTCTTAGCGCTATAATTAAACTAGAGCTGTGATAGCCCAGCCGTGAGACTGTGCGACTCTTTCGAGGGGAACACGAGTTCAAACCCAGGCAGGCATCAATGAGTTTTTCTACTCATGTATCAAATAGATAATTGCAATTAATTAAACGCTTTTCGGTGAAGGAAAACATCGTGAGGATGAACACTGAATGATTTTATAAACAAGGAATTCGTCCCCCCCCCCCCCAAATAGCGATAAAACCCACATTAAATAGCTAAGGCGGCGACTATAGTTATAAGTTAGGTATTAAGATATAGATTTAAGCATATTATTATATTCCAATACAGGCAGGGCGGCAGCGGACGTATCCCATCGCGGAAGCTGTCACCCTTGACCTGGGTGAGTTTGGCCCCAAGTGTGGCGTTTCTCGACTGTGCTCAAAATAATAATACAGAGAAGCACTTAAGGAAGGAAAAAAAAAAAAAAAACAATCGTCAGGAAACCTGCATATCTCTAGAGAATTCTGGAGATATGTGTAACCTACCAATCCGCATTGGAGCAGCGTGTTAGGTCTTAGCTCCAACCCTTCTCTCCAGAAACGGAGAGAGGAGGCCTATTCGCAGCAGTGGGATTGTAACAGGCCGCTACTTTACCTTTTTTTTACTTTTATACTTAAACTAGTATATATTAAATAATTCACGTGACTTGACCGCAAATCAAGTGCTTGTAAGCGAGTGAAAAATTTAATCAATAGGTATTATTTAATTCGTGTAACTCTTGCATAGTTAATGAACAGCGTAGGGCAGCTCGCGTTACGCAACACAAGTCAAGTCGGACATAACCCGGCGCGACGGTCAGTGATTACAAACGTTTACGTAACGGTCGTTTCAAATCCGATTGACATTGATTCCAAATTTGAACTTAAAATTTTACGGAACATCAATCACAGTGATTACCACTGCGGCTGCAAATGAATCGATTTTTAACGAACCGGTTTTACGGTTTCAAACTTAAGCTCTTTTAAGCCTCAGTAAATGTTTAAGTAAACGTTTTCAAGCGCGTTTACAATTTAGTAATTAAATAACGATAACAAAAAGTGTTTCCATTTAAATTTGGTACATTCGTTTTACTCGAAAATTTTGTTTCCCATTTGAGTTTTATCGTAATACGTTTTACGGTATGACCTTGTTACGACTGCATATTATAACCGATTGCGTTTGTTAAGCAACAGTGATCTAAGTCTTTTATATTTAATGATATGGTAACCGGCTGAGTAGAGTACTCCACCGTCAAAAAGGCGACTAAGGTAAATTGACCCATCGTGTGGTATCCGGTTGAGTAGAATAGACCATCCTCTTTCATACCAAGGGGTAGTAAAATACGACTAAGGTAAGTTGACGTCAGGTAGGCGGCCGGTCGTAAAATACGTAGGTAGCTAAATCATGTGACAACATGTTTGTAACATGTTTCTCCGACCCCACTTTGAGTGGGATAAGGGCAGGAGGATGATGAGGATGATGATGATATTTTAGTCAATAATTATTCAACATTCTTTATCAACATTCTTTATGCATTCTTTAGCTTGGGCGGGACGCATAGTACGTAGAAACTGGTGGACGTTGGGTGTCTTAAAGTGCTGAAATGATGTCACGTCTAATGTCCACCTACTAGGTGAACTGACAACCTCAAAAAGCCGGAGCTCGGAGCCTCTGAATACACACGGCACAGAATTGTATGATGTGGAAATTGTGCCAAGAAGAAGAAAAAAAAAGATTACAAAGTTAGAAATACAGAGGCAGATCACGACTATTGAAAACCAGGCTTTCGCATACTTAGTGTTTAATGTGTTTTTTACTAAAGCGAATGTAATGACATCATCCGATTGTATAAAACGCTCTTTGAGAATATATATTAACTGATATTTAGAAAAGTTAAATCACCGCAGTAGAAAATTTACACAGCGAAAACGATTAAGAGATTAGCGACGAACATGTTCATGAAGTTCTGCACATGAAAGGCCTTCGCAAAGGTTCCAAGGTTAATTGCGAAGCCACACCAATGTGATCGCAAACGACCCCTCTTACGCACACTAAAATCTACCGCACAGCTGCCGTTAACGATCGCTCCGACACTTTGCCTGACATTGACATTTTCGGTGTTAGATATTAGCTGACTCATTCAACTAAAGTAGATAACACTAACGACCGTAAGAGAAAATGCAAATATTATAACACCTCTCACAAAGTTATTGTTTATGAAAGCTATATTAGTAAAATGTTACCGAGAACTTTCTTCAGTAGGATGACTAATGATTTTCCGGGAGATATGTTTTTAATATCTGCAGTAGCGCATTTTGGCTCGATTCCAAAACGTCCTTTGGCTGAAATTTTTCTTGGCTTCTTCCGTCGCCAACTTTATACTTAAAGGACATTTATAAGTAGGTCATGTCCGGTCTGCGTACAAATTATTTCCTAGCGTACAATTTTTTTTAAAGGAAACAAACAATACATAAAAAGACTTAATAGCTAGGAAAAATATATAAATCAGAAATCACCGGCCAACTGTAAGTTTTACATTAATCCCCATGGTGTCTTCTCCATACTACGTGATATTGGCGGAATAAATCGTGCCCTCAAAGCACAGATCGAGGCCATAAACATAAAAGAAGAAGAAGAAGAGTAGTAATTGGTCTCTCTTGTTGCGACGATTTTCTAGTGAAAGTGGAGTGATCATGTTGTGTGCAAGTTTCCTTGTTGTTGTTCACAGTAGACTGTTGAATTGTAAATAATATCAACGGTGCACATATATTTTTAGTGATAGCCAATTGGGTAAGCATATGATCCTTAACACAGTGGTCACGGATTCAAACACTAAATATTCATTGAAAGGGTGTTTCTCCACCACATGCGCCTGTTCACTACCTATTCATTTCATAGAACTTCATTCTTTTCAATTCATTCAACTTTTCTATTCTTAGAACTTCAACGAACTTTTCGCCCCGTAATTGTAAATTGTTTGTCGTAAAGTCTATCTTATCATGAGATAGACTTTACGATAAACAATTTGCGTTTTCGTCATCATTATTTTCTAAACTTTTTAATCACCACTTTGAGAGATATCACAGATTAAGGCGCATACAAACGCTACACCGGCGAGTGTCCGTCCTTGCGGTCTACAAACACGTGTCGACTTCCGTCCTCGTACATTACATACATTTGTTTGACAACCTCACGTCTTTTGCCAACTGCAACACTATGAATTATATATTCAAGACTTGTTGTATCCGCAACCTTACTTGTGTGTTAATTACAACTTAGGCGTTATAATATTCGTTTAGCTGGAGAGAAGAGTAGTATGGGCAGAGAGAAATCGTGGGTAGCGATGGCTTCTCTGTGTGAGAATGTTATCTCGTGGAAGGAGGCGGTTGGGCGCATTAGGGAAGTTGAATATTTGGATATGATCCGTCGCAGGCGAACGAGACTCACCGAAGTCTGTCGTATGCTGCCCTAATGGGAAGCAGAGGAAGGGGACACTGATTAGAGAGGACCCAGCCCATGAAGCTCTCCGGGGTAGAGGGTTTTTGCTGGTGGAGATGGAATCTATATGCACGACGTTACACTGTCCTCGCCAGCAGTAGCAAGGTGGAGCACTCAAAGCACACATTGGTGACCACCACGAAAAAGCCACACGGTCTTACCGCTGAGCCATCACAGAATTTAGTAACATTCATAAAATCCCAAATAGTCTAATAAGATCTATGAATTCGATAACAGTTTACAAAATATAAATTTAAGATATTACGCAATCGATTTCTCCTTTTCACTTGCGTTTAAGTATTACTGATATGAACAAAAATTATTCAAGCAGAAAGTATCAAATTAAATAAAAAATTCCTTACGTATCTTCAATCTAAAGCCCTCTTACACTTTAAGTAGGGTTGCTATCGGTCCTAATATATCAGGACTGTTGCCGTTACTAAATTTTCGGTCCGACATCCCGACGAAAGACAAAAATTTCGTGATTGATACGGGGCAATGCGATTTATAGTTTTCGCCCGTTATACATAGGGCGAATGAAAGTGTTGATGCTTTGCGATTTTATCGTGGAATCTATCTCCTGATGATGCTACGGTTGCGAAGCGTAATGATTGCTGAGTATGTGACAGTAAATGAGTGTAGTGCTTGTGTATTGATGTCGCGGTGGTGGAGGATTGTAGTGCATGTGTTATTGCTTATCTTGCATGTATCAGGTATGAAATCGGATAGTCCACGCTACATTTATAATTATATATATTTTATTTTTACAAGCACTATAACAGAACTAACTACCTTGCTATAATCCGCACGGGTTAAGCGAATGCATGCAAAGCTAAGGTGTATGAAGCAGGCAAAATTTACGCACCTTATAAATGCAGGACAAGCCACATGCACCCCAAGGCGCCTCCACCAGCAACAATGCACACAAGCTACACACACAACCACCACCACAATCTCAACAGCAAGGTAGTTAGTTTTGTTATAGTGCTTGTAATATGGAATTCCGTAAAGTAACGCCTGCTTCTATAAATCATTTTCTTTTTACTTTATCGCGGACTATACGTATTGAAAGGAGAGCATAGGTTTTTACGTGATAAAAAACCAGCAGGTATCAATCTGTGTAAGTAACCTCAAAATTCAAAGAAATTATATCTTAAATTAAAAATTTCATAAAAGTCTTGTACGCTCTGATTTAAAACGTCCCGACGAGATCCTAACCAACTATGCTAACCCTAACTTTGCGGCATCTTTTTAATCTCTACAAGAATATTTACGATGAGCTAACTTTTATCTTTGTGTTGATGTTTATTTTTATTACTTCTAATTTAATTTGAATTTAACCAAGTGAGAATATTTTCATTTAAATTAAATGACATAACTTGAAAATGTAATATTATGTTGAACATATCTTTTAGATATGTTATAAATGTAACAGTGAAATTTGTGATTCACCGTTATCTTATCTTATGGTAAGTAAGTATAAATGAAAGGTATGGTGAGTAATGCCGTGTGGTATCCGGCTGCATAAAATAGACTACCCTCATTTCTTACCGAGGTGTCATAAGAGGCGACTAAGGTAAATGCCATGTGGTATCCGGCTGCATAGAATAGACCACCCTCATTTCTTACCGAGGTGTCATAAAAGATGACTAAGGTAAGTTGACGTCAGGCAGGCGGCCGGTCGTAAAATACGTAGCCAAATACTATGACAACATGTTTGTAACATGTTGTGCCGATCCCACTTAGAGTGGGATAGGGGCAGGAGAATGATGATGAAAGGTATGGTGAGTAAAATAATTATATAAAGCGAAACCTTAATGCCCAAACTGACAAAGAGCTTGATAATAATCAAAAGCTCGTAGATTCAAATACTGGCCACACGCGTATGAATTTTCAATTCATCGTGCATGTTACAGTAATGTAAATACTGTTATAATACGAGCATAACCCTTAGAGAATTGCACCAATTATAGAAAGGTCAGTGCAAGATTAAGATGGGTATGATGGCACATGATGGTATGGTATCTCCGTATAATGAGGAGGAATGAAAGTCATGTGACCAATCAAGTATTAAATATGAATGTGGATGAACATGTGACTAGAAGGAAGTGGAAGGATTGAGTGAAGTATGACATGCATATAAAAGAAATACTGCAGAGTTGTCGAATGATACTCGCAGGAGAGAGTCTAAAAGAAAAACATGTTGTGTCGACCCCGTTAGAGGGGTATAAAGGCAGGAGAATGGTGACCCTTATGGCTCAACCCGACGGGACGGGGAAAAGATTATACACACACAAGCGACACGATATTGTGTTTATTGTCACTTGTACGGAGAGTATCGGGGACGGGTCCTTCACAGCTCTCCAATAATGGACGTACTGGAAGATACACCGTTTACGGTCGCTTAGACTTAGTGTTCCAGCAAGATGCACTTTGAGCTTATGACATTTGGAAGGCGATATCGATCTAACGAATATTATGTATGGGGACTTCATATATTATTACGAAAGCTCTTCTCCGACTTCTTCCGATAGTCCGAAGCAAAGTACTAGTAGCGCCATCTGCTACTCCAGTGAGGAAAATACGTAAACCGTGTTACTTGTACGTTATGTTACACCACCTTTATCCACCCCCTTTAACAACCGTTTTTTTTATACAGACTCTCTTCGACGAAAAAGGGAACCAACAGACGATCTACTTTTAATGACAAATTGTCAGACTGTATATATTTTTTTTGTTTTACGAGAGAACCAGTATGCAAATGATTTTGTTGTGAACATTTATCAAACTGATAATTATTACAACAAATATTAGTTTGAAGATAACTAAGTGCGGCATCAATATTGAATCTGCTATTTTGAAAGAACCAATATTTTTGAAATTTTTAAGTTTGGAACTTAAATCTAAACAAATAGTATACTGCAAACTTCCAAAATGTATTACATTCAAACATTACGAATCGAGTATGCATTATTTAGAAGCAATTAATGTTACGACCATTTTAATAATACAGAATTTTAAAATATGTATTGTATAATTTAATTGTGCAGTAATGGTAAATATACATTTTGCATGTAAAAGTAGAGAAACAAAATATGTGCGGCGATTACAAACAATTGAACGAATACGCGGCTGTACTCGCCAGTCATCGTCTATGATCAACTACGATTGATAACAGCCCGGGAATCGTCGATTTTCGGACACGCATCAGACGGAATCGCTACGTGATACGTATGTATCGTATGATAACACGGATGATCGTGTGGACACTTGCACGATGATCGTGCCGATTATAGACGATCACACGATTTACGATGATCGCCATCAGTGAAGAGCAAACATTAGAATTTTTGTCTACTACGTTAAGTGATTTTTCTAGTATTTGTCAACTGACAGATTAATAACTTTAGATGGTCAAGGATTTGTGTTTGTGAAAACTAAATATTACATTGAACTATAAAATAAGATAAACGCCGACTGTTTCAATGGGTTTATTTGGATTTTTGTTGTATCTAAGATAAAAATTGATTAAAAGCAATCTACAACTTTTCGTATTTATATGAGAACGAGCTCACTGGGCAAACGCTGTGTTGCCATATAAAATATTTCTAGGGAATTTCTTATCTAAATTTAAAAAAACAATTGACCAAAAAAAAAATGCTACGGGTAGACGACCCATATCACTTAAGGACATGAAAAATAGATAGTAGCCGACAGACCTACTGAGTATGCATATGTAATTTTATAAAAATCGGTCAAGCCGTTTCAGAGGACTACGGTAACAAACATTGAATTGATCACGAGAATTTGATATAAAAGAATATTTGACCCAGTAATAATACAATATATCTAACTCAATTGATCCTAATTTTGAATTAGGTCATTTTAAAACTAAGCGTGCGATATTTTGGTAAGCTTTAACTGTGCCAAATTCTATCAATACTACCAGTGGATTTAGACACAGAAAATTTTTAGTATACATAGCAACACGTAAACAATCTATTTATGTTTTCTACAAATTATTTCAAATCACCGATAATCAAATAGTTGAACGTAAGTGGCAATTCAACATTCACTCGGCGTTGAAGACAATTTATTCCCCGCAAAATATATCTCACGCAACGAGCCGGTATCCGTTTCTGCGGTCTCATCTGGTTAGTGCGCCGCGCGTCGCGTTACGGTCTTTCGGAGCGTCACGTGACTTCCCGCGCCGTTAACCACAGATCACTGTATCACTATTTACCCGATCGATACTGATTATAGTTTTTTCAGAGAATACTCTTCCTCTAAATCTAACGCACTTCCGGGTTTACAGATATTCAACAAATATATATGCAAGGAAGATCTTAAAAAAAGAGAGTATATATCGCCCCATCCGAAGTATAAATTTACATGTTCTATGCTTATAAATGCAATATCGTCTATGGCCTGCAATAGTGGCAAAACTCAAAAAACAAGTGTTTTGGATTAGAAATATGTTACAAGGAGAAAATACATGTTCTTTTCAGCAGCAACACCGGCAGATCTTATAATTCAATATTAGGCCACTCGTTAAATCAAACTAAAGCTTTTTTTATGCCTTTTTTTTAGCAATAAAAACTTTAAAAACCATTAATTTTTGAGTTGTGCCACTATTGCAGCCAATGAACGATATAACTAAATGTAGTTATACCAGAACGATTCCACCAACAGATCTTAACACAGTCTTCCATTCAAGATAACTTATTAAGAACAGTAACTATACGAGGGTAGATTCTAATAATACGTAATGTACCTACTCGTCGAAGCATGACAATTTAACAGGTCAGACGCGTAAGCGTCTCATAATCGAACGAGTCAACGTTTAGAACGAGACGCCTTCAAAATCCGCTATTCAAAGACAATTCCCACTTACGTTAAAGCTCCTCGATTACTTGAGAACCCCGTTCCTACTAAGTACAATCAGTTGCGAACCCAATATCCGGTATTATTGGTAATCAATGGATTCTCTCGGCAATGTACCGAACCAGCCGTAGAGTAGACGATTCAAAAACTCTAGTTTACCAATTTTCTTGAATAAATAATATTTTGAATTTGAATTGAATTTCAAGTGAATAATATCTTCTCCACAGGACCCCGTAAAATGTAGTTAATTGTATTTTAAAATAGTCATGTTTAAGGAACCCGTCACATATGCATATCGTCCTATCCGAACAATAAAGTCATAATTCCTATGCTTATATATGGGAGATGTGACTTTGTTCTTCGGATAGGGCGATATGTGCGTAATATTATACTGCGGAGCGTCCGCCCCCGTGTCGTCGGCAACGGCCCCGCAAGGCCGCGAGCCTACGCCCCAGTTAGGAGAAAGGAAGCTATTGTGATGCTCTGAATCACGACTGACTGAAATGGCAGTGGGACTTGCGCGGGAGATCACCGTCTGCTTGCAATTCCTCTAAAGCATCTTGCTCACAAATGTTGTTTCGCTATAAGAAACTACGTATTCGGTGCAGACGTTATCCGTTAAGTAATCCTGTGCCCACGTCAGTAAGTAAGTAAGACAGCTAGTAAGTTCAAACACTGTGAGGTTTTAACTAGTAAGACTCTGGCATAACTGTAATACCGCCCTCCGCGGATTACAGTTCCTTATGTAAATGATTTATAGAAGCAGGCGGTAATTTGCGGAACTCCATAGTACAGAAGCTACAATATAATTATTTTGCTATAATCCGCTTTTGTTAAGAGAAAGTATGTAATGATGATTGATGAATGATGCTTTACGATTTTGTCGTGGAGCATTTATACCTTCATACACCATTCTTCTTTTACTGAGTGGTTTAAAAAGTGAAAACGATATACAGCGTCCCATTGTCATAATCATTGATCATTATCCTCTTATCCCACCCTTAGTGGGAGTCGGCACAATATATTAAAAACATGTTGTCACATGCTTTAGCTGCGTATTTTATAACCGACCGCCACCTGACGTCAACCTTAGTCGTACTTTACGACCCCTTAGTAAGAAAGAGGGTGGTCTATTCTACTCAGCCGGATACACGGTGGGTCAACTTACCTTAGTCGCTTTTTACAACACCTCGGTAAGAAATGAGGTTGGTCTATTCTAGTCTACCGGATATCACATGGTCGGTCGACTTACCTTAGTCGCCTTTTACGACACCTCGGTAAGAAATCAGGGTGGTCTATTCTACTCAGCCGGATACCGCACGGCATATTGTCATAATCATTCATAAATGACATATATGACAAAAAACAACAAAAATAAAAATAAAAGAACATCGCGACGTGACGTTCCTTGCCTATTTATAATGTACTGCAGAGTTCGTGCGAATAAAAAAAACACGTTATTATTACGACCAAAAAGATCGAATGGTCTATTACTTTGCAATAAAAATAGCATAATATTTAATAATAAAAATAGCAAATATAAGGCAACAACCACAACAAATCGTGCGTAAAGTTAAATCTTCCGTATATACATATAAATTACGGACGTGTGCCGTGTCGTGTTGTAAGAGGTTGCGTTCTCGTGAATTCTTAGTTATTACGACAATATTGTGCAACATATATATATTTTAATATTGAACATGTTAAACGTTCATTACGGTCATTTCATTGTTCATTCCGATTATTAAAATATTATTACCACATAATATTTTTTTATTGTTTATTGCGCCTCTATAGCAAATACAAATTGTACTATTATCTATAAAATTTATATCATTTATGTTATCTTCAATAGTATAGCAGGCTTTCTGTATCAGTCTCCTCCTCATAGTTTATTAAAATTGCTGAAATGGCAAACTAAAATTGTTTGCAGACTTTTTCTTGAATCATATTACAGCAGTTTTAAAAAACTATCAAAAGGGTATTGTTGAGGATTTCATAGATGATAAAAATGCGTGGATACATTTAGTCTTGGACCCTGCACAAAATATTTATACATTTTTAAATGAGCTAGTTAAAAGAATTATATTTTGAAAAGAGCAACCGCCGAGTTTCTTTCTGACTCTTCTTGTAGGAACAGCTTTCAAAACCGGGTTGACGATTCAACGGCACTCGTACAATTTACACATGAATAAAGGATATTATGAATGTATACCAATTTATACCAACCCACAAACGATTTACGTACTTTTGTGATGCGCAAAGCAAGAGTCGCAGGCTTATGTCGGTACCTATCATACATATCCATCTCTGATTTTTTATAATTCTGTATATTTTTTAATACACACCAATATTTAAGGCAATCGCCATGTGGTATCTGGCATAGTAGAATAGACCAGCCTCATTTCTTACCGAGGTGTCGTAGAAAGTGTCTAAAGTAAGTTTACCCGCCGTGTGGTATCCGATTGAGTAGAATAGACCAGCCTCATTTCTTACCTAAGTGTAAAGGGCGACTAAGGTAAGTTGACGTCAGGTAGGCGGCCGGTCGTAAAATACCTAGCCAAATCATTTAACAACATGGTTAATACATTTTGTGCCGACGCCACTTAAGAGTGTGATGAGGGCAGGAAAAAATTGATAATCAACAGTTAGTGACAGACAGAAAAACACACCGACAGCTTTCGTATTTATCATACTAGAATAGTTAGATTAAGTTACGCATCGTTAGCTATTCTCAAGGCCGATCGCCATGTGCCAGTGCATATGACACCATTACAAGGACAGCAAGTTAATGTAACACAACAGTTTGCATAAATTACCAAAGAACAAATATATTTATGAAAAAATAAATCGACTACAGTTAATGGTCATGAAATAAAAAAAGAATTCATTAGCTGAAATGGTTGCTAGGTCGTAAATTTTTTCCCCCAAAAAAATCAGTTAAAAATCAATCATGAACAAAACGGCAAGAGCCATGAAATATCAGTATAAGTAAAGTACATGTCCTAAGTATTTATATAGGAAATGTAACTTTAGTGTTCACATTAAAATAAAACAAACTTTTAAGCCTAGAAGTACTAAAATTAATTTGGGGTCTGCTGCACCACTGAACAGGGCTGTCATAAACTATAATAATATTTTCAAGAAAGCTAATATAGACATTTTTAGAGACACTCCTAAAACTTTTAGACAAAAAATAAAAAAAAATACTTAGCAAAGAATTTAACGCTGGCCCTACATGTTTCATAAAAAAGACGGCATAATTCATCCTTCATGTTTATTTTTAACATTAGTGTTTTATTTTTTATTATTTCCTCGACATTTTATTTGTAAAAGTTTTTTTTTTCAGTAATAACTTAACTTTTCAATTTCTTTTATTATTATTATTATTTTCTTTTTGATATAGTGAGCACAACGATATTTAGCTTATTTTATTATACACGCCGAGTTAGCCTTTAAATGGGATATATAGTAGAAAACTGTAATTTACAAATGTATATTAGTATAAATTAAACCAAATTGTATATCACGTTGGCTTCCTAATAAATAAATAAATAAATGGACAATATATGTATGGTATAGCTATCTATATCCTGAATATATACTTCCTGTATATATAATATACATTTTAAATTTATTTAGGGTCATCAATAGATCTATCGTTGTTAGAAGGTTTACACCAAAAATCAATATTGATTCAGTAGATTGGCCGTGAAAATGTAACAGATAACAGACAAACTTTGAGTCTTATATTATTAGTATGTATTTTCTTCCTATTTTAGTAAATTTTAAAATTGGCCGTGTGGTCTCTGGCAGAATAGAATAGACAGCCCTCATTTCTTACCGAGGTGTCGTAAAAGGCGACTAAGGTGAGTTGACGTCAGGCAGGCAGCCGGTCGTAAAATACGTAGCCAAATCATATGACAACATGTTTGTAACATGTTGTGCCGACCCCACTTACGAGTGGGATAAGGGCAGGAAAATGATGATGATGTAGTAAATTTTAAAATAACGTCTAATTTTACAAACCAACATTAAAACTTTCCCCGACCTTGCGAGTATATAAATATCAGCATCACTCGCTAAGATCGATAAATCTCACATGATTTACATGCTGTCAGATCAAAGAAAACAGACTACGTGAACGATAAGATGATAGCGAAAGGAGATTATGTCCAAAGATAAGCGAAAATCATGCCTCGGAAAAAAACAATCTCAACCAAGAGTTACTCCTCGTACACACGAGAGGATTTTTATCGTGCGTTAAAATTACGTCGAATTGAAACAAATGGGTATCTGTTCACACGACAGCGTATTTAAATCGCGACGTATTTTATCGTGCAGTGTTCAATTTTAGTCGTTAGGGCGTAGGGCGTTAAGCTGAATATACCATACGAAACTTCTTATAACGACTATTGCGGAATATTAACGCGACGTATTTTTTACGCTCGTCCTAACGAGGCGTAATACGCAAGAGTTTTACCCAAGACGCAAAGGCCTTATCTTCTCTACGACATAAACTTACCCAAAATAAAAATTCAGTTTAATTGTGTGTATTTAGATGTATCTATAGGCGAAATTTATTTAAAAACCGTTAAGCAGAAGGGCCAAAACGGTATAAACACATATAAGTACTTTCAAATTCACAATTGTAATATAGTGTGGAATTCCTATCATGGGTACTTTAAAGTAGAACTACAATCCCTCTAAACTACAATCGACACCAGTTTGTAACTACCCCTACTAAATTTTTTTGTAAAATGACTTCTTCAACTGAATTTAAATGAAACGGTTGTGTGCTTATTAACCTAAACCTTAGTATAAACCGTACTAAAATCCGTTCTGTAGATTTTGAGAAAATCGATTACATACAGACAGACAGCTTAAAGAACTTTATTTTATAATAAGTGTAGATTAGATATATTATTTTTGAGATGGTGTAACACAACAAGACGAAAATTAACTCAACTTCATTTAAAATAACATTTTTCAACATTGCAAATATGAGTTCACTTTTACTACAGAATAAATACCTTTCGCTGGATATTAGGAATTTAGATTGCACATATGAATTACAAATGAGCAAGACAAAGCGTCAAGGAAAAGTTTAGAAATTATTCAAAACCATAGTCAATTAGTCATAAAAGACTAAATTTGAATTCATTAGTATGTAATAAAACTAAATATTTCTAGCATTGCGCATCTTTAACTGCTCGTAGAAACCTCACATTCACCAGTAGAATTAAAATGTTTCGACGTAATAGTATTTTTGTTGGATATGTTTGAAAGGTAAATTTTGGAAAGACATGAAGCAAACTATTATAGACTTTTTTCCTAATTTGAAATTTTGAACATAAAAGTAATTATTCTGAGTTCACCATAAGAGACAGAGACGTGCTATCGCCGAATTTTTGTGGATCTGCAATACAAGATTCAAAGCACGTGGGTAAAGCTTCCAGTAGACGAGTTTTTTGCAACCTCGCGACAAAATTTACATAAAACGGTAAAGTACAATTAATCTTATCTTTCGAAGGAATTGCACTGCCGTTTAATAAAAACCGTACAAAAATCTGTTCAGTAGATTTTTAAAAATATCGATCACATACAAACAGACATTTTTTAGGACGTTTTATAATACGTATAGATGCGAAAGTGTTATTTTTCTTTTGTCCTTGATTCACACAATTCTTTCAGTGTGATCCTAAAGGGTCATCCCCTTTCCGAACTTTCTCTCTCTCTTGTCAGGCACTAATATCCACTGCTGGACATAAGTTTCTTCAAAGGACTTTCACGCTGCACGATCCCTTAAATTGCGATCACCAACCCGCATGCCAAGCGTTGTGATTACTGGTATATAGTTTCATGGACACATAGTTTTCCGAACGTGATTTTAAAATATTGAAACATTCGTAAATTTAGCAATAATTTTTATCAAAATACATATATCATTATGACTGGCGCGTTGGCACAGTGGGTAGTGACCCTGCCTTCAGCTCCGCGGGTCGCGGGTTCGATTCCCGCCGAGGACCAATATTTTCTATAAACAATTTGTTGGTTCTTCGAGTCTGTGTATTTGAATATAGTATGTATTTAAAATTATAAATGTAGTATATCTACCAGTTATCCGTCACCCATAGCAAAAGTATTAAGTTACTTACTTTGGGGTCGGACAACCGTGTGTGTAAGTGGCCCATATATTTATATTTATTTATATCTGTGGAATATCCAGTTTTCAAAACTACACCATCGACAAATTTCTATAATCAAATTTTAGTTTTCAGTATACTTAGTTTTTTGGCGGTGATTATCTCTCTCTCTCTTCCCAGCTATGCATCCCACATGGTGGTGGGGTCAGCCTTCCTTACGCTTCTCTTCCACTTCGCTCGGTCATGGACATCGTTGTCGGTAACTTTGCATGCACTCGTATTCTTTAGCACTACTTCTTTCCATCTTGTTTTGGGTCTTCCTACCGGTCTTTGACCTGGGAGATGTAGTGCTAAATTTCCGACGTAGTCAGGTGGCTTTCTCTTGACGTGTCCATACCATCGCAGCCTACTCTCCTGCATCTTGTCGGCGATCGCGCACTCCTAGGCTTCCTCGCACGTACTCATTGCGGATTTTATCGAGCCTCGTTACGCCGCAGCCCCACCTTAGTATCTTCATTTCGGCAACTTGAATGGTATGTACGTCCTTCTGGGTTACGGGCCATGTTTCGCTGCCATACATAAGAACTGGTCTTATCATATTTTTGTAAATTAATCCCTTAATTTTGACCGGCATCCTCTTGATTATACTGTCATTAATTGGTTACCGAGCTATCGTCGAGAAACAGTGAACATGATATGCAATTAAAGAAGTAGAAAGTGAGTGGCATGTTTAAATCTTACACGCATTTTTAAGTATAACAATAACTGAAACAGATCTAAAGCAATATGTCTACAAAACCAGCGTATGTACTATCCGTCGGGAATATGGAAGCCACCATTTAGATTGCATCACAAGTTACATTCCACCAATTTCCTAATATCATAACACTTATCCATTACGTACACTATATGCATCTGCTTAAGTATTCCCACGATTTCGATTAACACGTCGCGTTAAAAAAAAAAGTATTAAGATAACAAACGCCTCCCTCCAATCAAGCTGTAGCTCCAAAGTGGATTGCATTAGCGTTACGAAACTGACAATGTCTTCAAAATTATCTTCGCTACGTAATAAACATATCGAACAGGTAACTTTGTAGTTTAAACTCAGACCCCGTTCACACGATACCAAGGTGGCCCCCGGAGACGTTAACATATTGTCAAAGAATAGCTGAATACGTAAAAGAAGATATTTAGTATATCTACATTGCTACAATAAGATATTTGAAAGCCTCACTATAAGATTTAACAAGATTTGTGATTTATAAATTTGAATAAGGTTTTACGCCGTGTGGTATCGGCAGAATAGAATAGACCACCCTCCTTTCTTACCGAGGTGTCGTAAGAGGCGACTAGGGTAAGTGCAGTGTGGTATCCGGCTGCATAGAATAGACCACCCTCGTTTCTTACCGAGGTGTCTTAAAAGGCGACTAAGGTAAGTTGACATCAGGCAGGCGGCCGGTCTTGAAATAAATCATGAGACATCATGTTTGTAACATGTTATGCCGACCCCACTTAGAATGGGATAAGGGCAGGAGAATGATTAATGATGAAATTTGAATAAGGTTTTGTTTAAATGTTTCTTCACATGCAAATAGATGCTCGATAACCTATCCTAGTGATTTTCAACCTAGAACCCGGAGCAAAAGTAAAAGTTAGGAAAGTAATTGAGTAATTGAGGTCAAGCGCTTGACACGGAGTTTTTGCAGGCTGGTCTCCTTTAGGTGATCGGTGATGGCTATAACAGAGTACCGATCAAAACATTCCTTAAGTCCATAATATATAAAATTTCGAAATTCTTAACTCTCTTCTAGATGAAGTCACAAAAATTTGTGAGAAAATCCAATTAAATTAATCGATACTGCTTCAAAGTTTTACAATAGATCTAAGAATTAGGAAGGAAAAAAGTTTAAAGTAAAACGGTACCTAATGTTCCACGCCTGAATTGTTTACGGGGATAGTGATCAAAGTATTGATTATATTGACAATACTAAACTAGTACTTAGTTAGTCAAAGAAAAAGAAAGCGTATTAGCAAATTTATAAAGAGTAATACAGCCAATAACCATATATGCTATTTATGCATCGCAATCCGGTGCATCGTAAAGTAAGTAAAAGTAACAGCCTGTTACTATGCCCACTGCTGCCTCTCTCCGTTATTGGAGAGAAGAATAGGAGCTAAGACCTACCACGCTGCTCCAATGCGGATTGGTAGGTTACACATATCTCCAGAATTCTCTTGAGATATCCAGGTTTCCTTGCGATGTTTTCCGTCACCGAAAAGCGTGAGATAAATTGCAATCATCAATTAGACACATAAGTTTTAATAGAAAACTCATTGGTGCCTGCCGGGGGTTTGAACCTATGTCGTCTCTAGAGAGTCGTACGGTCTCACCGCTAGGCTATCCACATGTGTGTGGGTGCATCGGAAGTAGGTGAAATTAGCAATTTGAGAGGACGAGAGAAATGTCTTTTTAATATCCTAAACCTTCCTCTTGGACATCAGCCGATCTTGTCTTATGCATCACTTTATTTAGTAGTTTACACACATGACGGCGTCGTGGAAACTTCCCAACAGAAAGTAAGTACATCCTACTCATTAAAATAAAAAAAGCGTAGACAGAAATATAATAGCCAGCGAAAGCACCATCACTGATTGATGACATAATTTTGTTTATTATACAGCGTAGAGAGCGCAACATCGATAATTCACAATGAAAACATCATTCCTCGAACGAAATTACACACATAATGAGAACTGACGAGAAACGCGACCATTAAAATCGCCTCGGCATTTAGAGATCCGTCAACTTCTAAACGCACCAAACTTTTGTTACATGTCAATTGATCATTACAGTCGAGAATAAGCACGGCGTTATTAAGCTTAGTGATACAAGTACCATTTTTGAGAACCGCCCGAACCAGCCAGGTTTCCGGCAGTTTTATAAAATGGCATATTTTTAAGTATGAGAACGAAAAGTGCATCCTACATTAAGCATACTATTCACTATCGGCGACGATCAATGATCATGTAATCGTCTATAATCAGCACGATCGAGGCACCGAGAGAGATTCCAACCCTACATTGTAGATATCCAACGAAGGCACACGAAGCGTTTCAATTCTTCATTTCAATTGCGCATAGCACGGAAATGGAATTCTCTCCCGGCATCAGTCTTTCCCAATGATTATAATATGGGTATTTTTAAGACTAGAGTGAATAGGCATTTTATAGGCATGCGCATACCACCTTAGACTGTATCACTACTTACCATCAGGCATGATTACAGAAAAGCGCTCGTCTATAAACAATAAAAAAACGATCATCGTGCAAGTGTCAACACAATAGGCCGTATTATCATACTTCCTGCTTTTTACTATTGGTGTTGATCGTGTGATCGTCTATAATCACCATGATCATCGTGCAAGTGTCCGCACGCTAGTATGCATTATCATACGTTACAAACGATCGTAGATATCAACCAACGATTCCCTTTGATGCGGTCCTTAATCGTATGTAATCACCGATTATGAAGAGGACCAATCACATATTAAATATAATTTATTTATGTTCATATTTTTTTTATTTGGTATCCGCCATGTGGTATCCAGCTGAGTAGAATAGAGCACCCTCATTTCTTACCGAGGTGTCGTAAAAGGCGACTAAGGTAAGTCGAGCCGTGTGGTATCCGGCTGAGTAGAATAGACCACCCTCATTTCTTACCGAGGTGTCGTAAACGGCGACTAAGGTAAGTAGACCCACCGTGTGGTATCCGGTTGAGTAGAATAGACCACCCTCTTTCTTACCAAGTGGTCGTAAAATACGACTAAGGTAAGTTGACGTCAGGCTGGCGGCCGGTCGTAAAATACGTAGCACAATCATATGACAACAGGTTTTTAACATGTTGTGCCGACCCCACTTGGAGTGGGATAAAGGCAGGAGAATGATGATGATTTTTTTATTTGTTCGTTGATTATCACGAAATAAGTACACGTATATAATATTGAATTATCGTATTATTTGGACTCTAGAATTCCACATTGTAATACCTTCAATTACTTGGAAATTGGTTATACATTGATTGAGCACAATTGAAATATAATACATATGCATCAATTACACGATATTAATCCTTATTTCTGTATCTAATTTGATAATAACTGTGTTATCTCCAGCCAATGTGTGCAGTCTATGTTTCTTATCTTTTCTGTGATATACTTCAGCGCACGTCACTGCGGCGCTGACTGGCATCTTATATTGTCCATCTACATGTCATTGACCTGTTCCCAGCACATCTTAAGCCTATGCAATAATTGAAGATTATCCATAGTAAGAGTGATATGGATAAGATCTAATTTTTAAACATATGAAACTGTGAAAGCACCTACAAAATTTAAAAAAGTGCGACCCAACTAAAGCTACATCATTCGTTTTCTATCAGACGAGGTCATAGTCAGGTGCTAGCTGATTTATAGAAGAAGGTATTACTTTGCGGAATTCCATATTACAGAAACTACAACAGAACTACTTTGCCTATAATCCGTGCGGGTTAAGCGAATGCATGCAATGCTAATGTGTGTGAAGCAGGCAAAATTTATGTAACTTACACATGCAGGACAAGTCACCACATGCATCCCACGATTACAATTACCATTTTGTTGTGGAGCCTATCCTCTTGATGATGCTTCGGTTTCGCGACGAAACGATCGTAGAGATTTTAGTGGTGGTTGTGTGTATTGCTTGTGTGCATTGTATGTAGGTGGTGGAGGAGTCTTGATATACGTGTGCTGGCTTGTCCTGCATGTGTAAGGTACGTGAATTTTGCCTGTTACGCCATACGAGTACATTCGCTTAACACACGCGGATTATTGCAAAGTAGTTATGTTATAGTTTCTGTAATATGGAATTCCGAAACAAACGCCTGCTTCTATAAATCAATCATTATGGAATCAACGCCATTAGGTACTCTTCAAATTGTGACGCAATAACATGGCTGATTGAAATCCAATCGCCACAATTTTCAAATCAATTCCCATACGGATCCCGCCGCTGACTTTCTAAGCGATTTCCGAAAGCCTGACACCGTGCAATACTCATAAAAATGTCATTGTTATCGTTCGCATCGTAAGTCATTATTCGACCGAGTCTCTGGCTCATCAATTTATATAAATGCTTCATTATTGTAAAACACAGGTTACGTAACCTAAAATACAGTCAGACATGCCGGTCGTGTAATATGTGCAGGTCAGCTAAACTGTTCAAAGTATTTCTACAACTACCTTAGTTGTACCTGCGACTTTGTCTGCGCCAACTACCCGCGTTTAAATATCTTCAACGAAATGAAACAATGTGTTTTTCAAAATCACGGAGAAAACGGGACTTATTTTATCTTACACGTCAGCGTGGTGGCTAACGTTTAAATTGTGCTAAATTTGGAAGCGTTTTGCTAAGGAATTTTGCATTTTAAAGATTTTGAAAATATTACTTATATTGAAGTAACATTTTCTTAAAGCTTAAAATATATATGTATAAACACGATCCCGGCAAGCTGCTACAATGGCCTCTAGGATTTGCCATGAATAGGATTCATGGCAAATCCTACCGATGAACCTTTAATTATGTTTATATGCGTGTGTTATGACGAAATCAGTAGTATATTTTTTTTAGTGGAAGCTTGTTAATTTTGGTTTATTGAAAGAAAATCATTATCTATACTTATTATAAAACAAAGTCCAAAAAAGCTGTCTGTCCGTATGTAATCGATTTTCTACAAAATCTACTGAACGGATTTTTGTACGATTTTCACGAAAACATAGTGAAATACTTCCGGATGGTTTAGGTAAATAGTACATATCGGTATTATGTGAATTATCTCGAAGAGATCGAGCAGTTGTTAAAAAACTTGCTTGCTGAAGGCTTTAGTCGCGTGCGCTGCGTAAACCAGCAGAGTTACGCTAAAGTAATGTAGTAGAGAATTGTAGATCTATAAAAACACTACAAAAAAGTCCGCGATAGCATGTCTCTATCTCTTATGGTTAACTCACAATGACTACTTTAATGTGTAAAATTTGAATTCTAGAAAAAAAATTGACACGCTATCATTATTTATCATTTTTTCACATATCACGTGATCACATTATGTTTAACATTACATAAATCGGCACTGGGGGCCACAAAAAGAATAAATTGCATAGAAATCCATTAAAGGGACTTATATCTCGCAATCGATATCCAAAAAAATGAATAAAAAACAATCGACATCATAGATTATATAACTTTTTTTCCTGTAAATTTAGTTTCAACTCTGGATTCTATCTTTATTATTATACACTTTTAAATTTCTTAATATCATTGACATACAATAGTCATAATGCATATAATATAGATATAATAAAACATAGTAGTTACGTATTTCCTAATAACACATTGAATGGAATTCATCAAAAAAATTGCTTAAACCCAAATTTTATCATGCCAAAGGTCGTTTATATTTTATCTATTGATAACCATAAATAACACAATACATGCAAAATCGGACTGAAGGTGTTGTAGATAACGGATGATAACGATACTGAAGGAATGGTCGATGAGAAACAAATATTTCGAACAACGGCTTAAGCCGATATTTGGCTGACAATATTTTATTTAAGTAACACAAAAAGTAGCGGCCTATTAAAACGATGTTTTCCTTCACTGATAAATTTGAACATCAATAATGTTTAATTTATTAGTTTTATGGAAAACTTATTCTTATGCCGTGTGGTATCCAGCTGAATAGAATAGACCACCCTCATTACTTACCGAAGTGTCGCAAGAGGCGACTAAGGTAAGTCGACCCACTGTGTGGTATCCAGCTGAGTAGAATAGACCACCCTCATTTCTTACCGAGGAGTCGTAAAAGGCGACTAACGTGAGTTGACACACCGTGCGGTAGCCGGTTAACTAGAATAGACCACCCTCTTTCTTACCGAGGGGTCGTAAAATACGACTAGGGTAAGTTGACGTCAGGCAGGCGGCCGGTCGTAAAATACGTAGCCGAATCATATGACAACATGTTTGTAACATGTTGTACCGACCCCACGTAGAGTGGGATAAGGGCAGAAGGGTGATGATGGAAAACTTATTCTTGCCTGCCCGGGAAGCGAATACCCTAACCCTCCTGATCGTAACTTTAGTAATACAAAATAAGTAAGTTATCATTATTATTAAGTTATTATTAAGTTTTGTAAATGTGTATTAAAACGGTGCATGAAGTTAATCTAAAACCCTTCTAATATTAGAAATGAAATTGTATGTCAGTCTGTCTTTTTGAACGTCTGTTGCTTTTCACAGACCACTCAACAAATAGTGATTAAATATGGAAAAAATAAAGCTTATATACCAAGCTATAAAAACGTTCCTATTTTTTCTGTCCTTCTGTTTCTCGAAAGAGGGAATTTTAACCCTTAATATGACGCGTATAACGTGATAAATAAATATCACATCCTTAAAGGATCACTTTAACATTTACGTTATCACAATCATATTTGAAAAAATATTTGTGTAGTTTCTTTTTTTTTTCTAAATTTACATTTTAAGCAGTCTGTTGTTTTTTATCTCATGTTGAGTTAGCCTATAAGTGAGATGTACGGGGTAGTAATATTAAGATGAATAATATCACTACTATTGGCAAATTTGAAGGAATTGTGCGAGTGTTGGGCTAGTTATTATCATATTTTTTCCATTGCCATATATGCAAAAGTTTTTACATTGAATACAACGTTTGCATGAAACTAAAAAGCTAAATTATCCCGTGGTCCTACGGCCGGTACCACATGCCGAGTGCTGTTTATGCAGCATTCTTAGAACCGCGTGTGTTGGCACGCGACACCGCGGTCTCGTGCACACCTTTTGCCAATTATAGCTTGATTGGTTGGCATTCCTTACAACTAAGTTATTATGGTCCTAAAGTGAACGTGCCTTTATATTCTTTTCAATTTTTTAATCGAACTTTTTTGAACTTTGAATAAGAAACATTCTTAACTAACGTGAACGATGGACGACGGCAAAAAAACGCACGGTTAGCACGTTTCTTACTTTTAAAAACAATGACAATTAAGTTTATACTTTCTTTAAAATATTTATATCCTCTATAAGCTGTGATAGCCCAGCGGTGAGACCGTGAGACTCTTACGAGGAGAACACGAGTTCAAACCCGGGCAGGCACCAATGAGTTTTTCTATTAAAACTCATGTGTCTAATTGATAATTGCAATTTATCACACGCTTTTCGGTGAAGGAAAACATCGTGAGGAAACCTGCATATCTCTAGAGAATTCTGGAGATATGTGTAACCTACCAATCCGCATTGGAGCAGCGTGGTAGGTCTTAGCTCCAACCCTTCCCTCCAGAAACAGAGAGAGGAGGCCTATTCCCAGCAGTGGGATTGTAACAGGCTGCTACTATATCCTCTATAAGTAAATATAGAGCGTTGGTTAGTTGGTGAATTTTATAATCAAGGCGTCATATTTCCTTTTATTATAACAAAAATGTCTTTGATGTTTAAAAAAAATGTTGTCGAATTGTACTTTAGACCATCCTCTCGAAATATAATCGTTAAAAATATGACGATTGATAATTCCTTCATAATTTTTTCATATTTTTTTGCATTTATTTTATTTTGACTATTAAATGTTACTTTACTAGTCGGGTAAATTCAGCTGTTTTTTTAAAGTATAGCAGTCGTTAGGTATGGTATTTTAATTCATAATGAAATATCTCTCTTTTAAATCAAAACGGGTGTGTAAAAATACTTATAATACTTATTTAGTAACCTATATTTTTGTAGTAAATTTGCAATTTCCCACTGTTAGAGGGAAGCCAACTAACTCATTAAAAATGGACGAGCTTAATCTATACTTATTATAAAACAAAATCCCAAAAAGGTGTCTGTATGTAATCGATTTTCTCAAAATCTACTGAACGGATCTTTGTGCAGTTTTCTCCAAAAGATTGTGCAATACTTTCGGATACTTTAGGTAAATAGTACATCGATATTATGTAAATTGTGCTGAAGAGATCGCGCAGTTGTTAAAAAATTGCTTGCTGGGAGCTTTAGTCGCGTGCACTGCGTAAACCAGCAGAGATACGCTAAAGTAATGTACTAGAGAATTGTAGATCTATAAAAATACTACAAAAAAGTCCGCGATAGCATGTCTCTGTCTGTTATGGTTAACTCACAATAACTACTTTTATGTTTAAAATTTGATTTCTAGAAAAAAAAATTGACATGCAGGTTTCCACGCGGGCGAAGCCGCTGGCACAGCTAGTAATAACATAATGATAACATTTTCATTTCCAGAAAAAATAATCCTGTATACTCGGATATGACGTAATAGCAAAGAGGAACTCGTATGCTACAGGATATCGATCGGTCAACCTTGAAGTTGCAAGGACCCACCCTTATTGACAGCCAGAGTGACGCCAACTAGTTGCGTATTTATAGAAGCCTGGTACACGTGTCCACTACGCTATTTATAGACGAAAGAATTATTTGCTTATTTTCTACTTCTGAGTAAATTGACATTTAATTTCATGAAATACTAGTAAGTCCTAGTTAATTCAAAGACATATTACGAAATACAATATTTTGTAAAAAATGTTGCAATCGCCACCAGACTTTACAGGGACATCCGCTGGATCATTCTAAAGAATATCAAAAATGTCATAAAAAATCGGTCCAGCCGTTTCGAAATTTATAAGGGACATAATTATTATAACATTCATTTTTAAATTAAAAAAGTTAAAAAAATAATATTTTATTTATTTAAAATATAATTAGCTTTAAGCTAATTACAAGCTTCCACGGATTGGTAAATAAATTAATATAAATATATGGGACATTTACACACACGGTCGTCCGTCCCCAAAGTAAGTATCTTAACACTTGCGTTATGGGTGACGGACAACTGGTAGATATGCTACATATATATTATATGTAGCATATCTACCAGTTAAATACATACTTAAATACAAATACACACCCAGGCTCGAAAAACCAACAAATTATTTATAGAAAATGTTGGCGGGTATCGAACCCGCGACCCGCGGAGCGGAAGGCAGGGTCACTACCAACTGCGCCAACGGGCCAGTCGATATATATAGTTAGGGTGAAATTATCATCATACTGATTGTTTTCGTTATTTGTCCACCATTTACCTTTAATATTTAAGGTCGATATAGCAAAACCGTCAACCGTCACCACAAAGGCAGTCTGAAACCACCTTAAAAGGTCAAATTATCAACTACTTTTAAAGGACAATTAGCATAGTGTGGTATCCGGTTGAATAGAATAGACCACCTTCTTTCTTACCGAGTGGTCGTAAACGGCGACTAAGTTAAGTCGACCCGCTGTGTAGTATCCGGCTGAGTGGAATGGATTACCCTCATTTCTTACATAGGGGTCGTAAAATCCGATTGAGTTAAGTTGAAGAAGGCGTCCGGCCGTAAAATACGCAAATCAAGTGACAGCATGTTTGTAACATGTCGTGCCGACCCCGCTTAGAGTGGGATAAGGGCAGGAGGATGTTGATGAGGAAGCCTAATTTGCTTTCCCCTTTTTTTGATGGACACATTGCAGTATGGCTCCACTCAACTAGCATATTATACTCCATGGCTCACTTTAGTTTCTCTTTTTTTTTATGGATAAATTTTGTTTATAAAAATAAATTAGGCTGGCTAATATGGTATACAATAATAACTCTATGGATCACTTTCACTAATAAAAGTTCATTCATATTTTTTCCAAACTACTCTAAACCCAAAAATGTATTACTGTCTTACCTACTCTACAGCTTCCAACACTACCTGCATACCTCTGACCGTCTTTTCTCGGAAGCGTACGTGTTCGACAGGTAGATTGAAAAGGTATACATACAATATCCAACTGTAACCAGTTTAAAACCTATAAATACACGAAAAAAGAACTCGGCTTCCATTGTGGTCTGTATTTTTTTAACGGAAGCCGTGTTCTAAAACTTTTTTTTAATATTGATAGACAACAAAAGGCATTGCTATTTAATTTGGTTGATTTTCCTTCATCAAAGGAACCGCGAGTGAATTTTTTGATTATAAGAATATTAAAATCAAATCAAAATAATCTTTATTCAAATTCATTTCAGGCACTTTTGAATCGTCAAGTATCAATATGATACTGTGCTGGTGTGGTGCGGTGGCGGCGTTTTGTGAGACGAGTCGTAACTAATCCTACATGTATAAGGTATGTGAACGTTTCCTCCATTTAGTAATACATAGATTTTCTTAACAAACTCGGATTATTAGCAAAATATTTTAATTCTATTATAAATTGTTAAAAATTAATGTTTAACAGCGTCCCTAAACTTTTCGATTTAAAAATTCTAGTAATGAAGATAAGTTATTTTAAAATAATCGCTCATATTTTGATTTAATGACCAAGTGGTAGAATAAGTGATGAACAGGAAAAGAATCTTTTTCAACAAACCCTGAGAATAATTATTTTAAGTAGGTATACTATAAAAACTTGTAACACAGAATCATCCACTAAAAACTTGCGAGTTAATAATAAAATCAGTTTTAATGTCGATAATTTATAGAATTAGACTTTACTTTACGGAGATCCCTAATACAAAAGTAGTAATGAAATTAGTTCGACAAAATCGCAAAGCTCTGCGATTTTTGAGTTTTGATTTGTTTACGATTTTGTTTTTACGAATTCTGCATGTATCAGGTATGAAAATGGATACTCCGCTCTATATTAGCAGTATATATTTTTCTATTTACTTAATCGCGGATTAAAGCAAAATAATTTCACTATTACTTTTACTAGGTTTAAACTGGGCCCTTTGCGCAGTGGGTAGTGAATCTGGCTTCAGCTCCGCGGGTGGCGGGTTCGATACCCGCCGATTAGTTCTTCGAGTCTGCGTGTATATTTGTATTAAGTATTTAAAATTAAATATGTAGTGTACCTACCAATTGTCTGTCACCCGTAACACAAGTATTAAGTTACTCACTTTGGGGATGGGCGACCGTGTGTGTGTCTCATATCTTTATATTTTTATTAAAATAAACTATATTAGATTAGGCCCCTTATTTAGATACGTTTTTTCGCCGTGAAAATTTAGGGTTCTATTGTCTCAAGTTAAAATAATTTTGTAAGGGTGTGTCTGAAAAAAAAAGAAGCTACGCCGTGTGGTATCCGGCAGAATATAATAGACCACCCTCCGTTCCTACCGAGGTGTCGTAAGAGGCGACTAAGGTATGTGCCGTGTGGTATCCGGCTGCATAGAATAGACCACCCTCATTTATTACCGAGGTGTCGTAAAAGGCGACTAAGGTAAATTGACATCAGGCAGGCGGCCGGTCGTAAAATACGTATCCAAATCATGTGACAACATGTTACAAACATGTTATGCCGATCCCACTTAGAGTGGGATAAGGGCAGGAGAATGATGATGTGTCTGAAAAAACTCTGCTCATATCTCAACGCTCGTGACACGCGTTCGTAAAGCGTTAATGAGACATTTCTTTTATAAACACTATCAATAAAGATATCGCATCTGCAAAAAGTGGAATCATGTCTACCGGAACTAAGGTTTCTATTCTAGTGTCATAATTACAGAGAAATCTTGAAAGGTGACAGAACAATGAGGAATGCGTAAAGTTCAGCGCCCACGGTGATGGGAAACCATATCGCATATTAGGGTTAACACCATAATAATGGATTACAACAAAATGGAAAAGACAGGCACCTTAATAGATAAGATGTTGTTATAACGTTTCAAAGCATCGTACAAACAATTTCCAAATTAAATTCCCGAGCAAATTTTTGAACCAAACATTGTTTATTAACTAAAATCTAAACATTGTCATTTATTTAAATTGCATAGCACGTAGAAATTTTAGTATTAAAAGTATTGAAAAATATTTCAAGAATTTATTCTTATAGGATCTCCTGAAGTACGTCTGACGTACCATCTACATTTGTATGTCCTTTATAGACGAAACGGCTGAACAGATTTTTATGAAATTTTGACACAATCTATAGTATGACTTAGCGGATGTTCCTGTAAACGTCTTACGACGATCGGAGCGTTATTTTTTAACTGTTGAGTTCTGTTTCGAGGGAAATTCGAAACCAGACTGATTCTCAGCAACCTGAGTCCGGACAGGTATTTAATTACATAATCTTCAAGAGTAAAATGTTCTGTATTTTACATTGAATAAACTTGTTTAAAGGCAATTCATAATTTGATTGCAGATTTTTTTTAATAAAACGTATTCCGAAATTCACAGACCATATCCGAGCTTTTTGGAATGAAAATCTGATTAAAAAGTTGCAAGTAATTCTCATTGAGAATAAAATATAAAACAACGTGAAAGTATCTACTATCAAAGGCGACGAGGGACTATTATTTAGCGTGTGAAATTTAACAGCAAACAATAAAATACTTGAACTCAAGTGATACAAAAAGGCGTCGGAGCGGAAATGGCATTGAAATGCGGGTCGTTTTTTTAAATATTATCTCTTAAGTGCACAGTGACTCGTGTAATCCGTATAGTATGAGAAATCTCTACCACTAGTATTTAAAGGCTTTCCTTGGATTTGCGACTTATGTCACTACTACTTTGTCTATTTTTCATTAACCATACTTATTGACTGGCGTTGGCGCAGATGACATGACTCTGACATGATTTTACCCGCGGAGTAAAATCGATCGATTCGATCGGTTCGATTCCCGCCGAGGGCCAACATTTTCTATAAACAATTTGTTGGTTCTTTGATGGCGTTAAGTATGTATTTAAAATTAGACTGTCACCCATTAGAGTGTCACCCATAACACAAGTATTAAGTTACTTTGCAGACGGACCGTTGGGTGTGTAAATGTCCCTTATATTTATATTATAAAGTTTTTCTGCAACGTTTACGTGGCTAATACACTCGACTAATATTGATGAAATTTGGAACAATTACAGCTTAAATATCGGGTTAAATAAAAATTTCCGACAAAACTTCGGGAACTTCAAAAAAACAGACCTATTACATATTTAGTGGTTTTTTAAACTACAGTTAAAGGGAACTAAGAATGCCGTGTGGTATCCGGCATAGAATAGACCACCCTCCTTTCTTACCGAGGTGTCGTAAAAAGCGACTAAGGTAAATTGACGTCAGGCAGGCGGCCGGTCGTAAAATACGTAGCCAAATCATGTGACAACATGTTTCTAACATGTTGTGCTGACCCCACTTAGAGTGGGATAAGGGCAGGAGAATGACGAGTTAAAGGGAACTAAGTCGCGGGTACAAATAGTACAATTACAATGAATATCTCCGCGCTGAATCTAAACTAGAAACTAAACTCGCCTTTTAATGTATGAATAGTAAAATTAACACCATCAATATGCTTGTACACTCTCCCATATCTGCCAGCTGTAAACCTGCCGTAAAGGCCGTGAGGAGTAACGGCATACTTCGCAATACGAAATTTAATTAAAAGAAAACCGCATTAACAATTTTATTGTTTTGGAAGATATCAAAGAGACATTTCCGATAAATGTATTTGAATGTTTACTGCGCAATTGAATATCATTACTCCAAACAGGTTTTTTTTTAATTTAGGTTATTAAAACCAGATACGTAGATGGATCCGCGCCCTGCATGTGGTCTTCTTTCATTTAGCAAATTCTCGGTATTTTAAAGTCAAAATATATTTCATTAACATACGAATTTCGATAATATCGTTCATGCAGTACTCGCAACGCGAGTTCGCGTTAATTTTGAGACAATTACCTCTTCAGGTGACAAGAGGACTAGCTTCTTTTCGCACAAAGAATCAGCTTAGCGATTTAACGCGGAAACGCTGACAGCATTCTGGGGTCATCATGGAAGCCATTCCATGTGGGCATGTTTCGTATAGCACTAGTGTGTAAGAAATTTAAGGTGATATAACTTGCCGAGTGTCGATGTTAATAAATAAAGTTATTTATTGTTAATAACGAAAAAAATAATTAAATTCCCTCAATGAACAAACACATAGTATTTGTTCCAAATAAAAAACTTTCAAATTTAAAATAATCGTTTGTAATCGCCGATTATGAATAGGAGCCATATAAGGTATGAGAACGGATTTTCCGTAATACACTTAGCGTTACATAGATATTCTTAACAAATGGAAAATAATTCTAACATTACTTTTTTACTATGGAATTCGAACGCCAACAAAGAAAAATCGTTAAAAAAGTCTTTAACAAAATTTCATGTTCCTACTCTATAAGGTCATTTATCATAAACATGCATTGTCATCGGGACCGGACCAATATGAATATTTTCAGCTCAATCGGACACCGGAAAGTGGATACTATAACCGAACTATATACCTTGCTATAATCTGCACGGGTAAAGCGAATGCATGCAAAGCCAATGTGTGTGAAGCAGGCAAAATTCACGTACTTTAAACATTAAGCAGTACTCACAATCGTAAACGATTTTGTCATGGAGCCTATCCTCCTGATGATGCTTCGGTTTCGGGGCGAAACGATCGTCGAGATTTCGGTGGTGGTTGTGTGTACTGCTTGTCCACACAAGCAGTACACACACAGCAACAATCCACATTGTTGCTGGTGGAGACGCCTTGGGATGCATGTGGTGACTTGTCCTGCATGTGTAAGGTACGTGAATTTTGCCTACTTCATACACATTGGCTTTGCATGCATTCGCTCAACCCTTGCGGATTATAGCAAGGTAGTTCTGTTATAGTATCTGTAATATGGAACTCCACAAAGTAACGCCTGCTTTTGTAAATCACCGGGAAGTGGGTCAATTTTAACTTACAAGTTTCCACCTTCACATACACACACGGCAAGTTGAATAAAAGCAAACATTCTCATTAAGCGGGATATCGGGCAACCATTTATATTTATGTGTCTAGGTGTGTGATACAGATCCTAGGTGCCGGCTTCATTGATGATTATATACGGATGCAATTCGACCGGTCCCGCCGTTTTATTTGCAGTTTATTGTAAGCTGACCTATTTTGTGTCTATGAATTATGAGGCTGCCGCCTTGTGAAATGCGACGCGATGAGACGCGGCGTTCACCATTTGCATAGTCTGCCCTTAATATTATATTATTGTGTGCTTACACTAAAGCTGTTTTAAATTGTTTTTTTTTTTAATCTAAAAGGTTAAATGACAAAAACTGTTAAATATACGGCCAAAAATGTACCATAGTGTATTCTTTCTTAAAAAAATAAATCACGCATATTAGTTGTAGTAGTAGCATAGCTGTTTATTGTAAACTTTATTTGTAGGAAATTTTATTTCAGAGGTGCCGTGAACAGCGTAAGAGACAGACTTATAATGATGATATAATAAATCATTTTTATCATCTATTTTTTTATTTAATTTTGCTATGTATCAATAATTCTTAAAACCTCAAAAATGTATTTAATGTATTTAGGCTTTTACACACACGCCACAAAAGGTCTACGCTAACATCTGAATTCAACTGTCGGAATTCGATCGTTGTGCCCTTGATAAAAAATACAAGAATATAATAAAAAATTAAAGTCCACTGAAATATTCAAGTCATTCATTGATGTAATTATTTTTGCATAATATGTGGATATACCTCAGGCATTTTTAAATTCGAATGAAAGTCTAATTATTACATACTAATATACTCGTATGCATTACGCAATAGACTAGGTGATCTAACGACTCCGAACTCTCTATATAGAGATTTAGAAATTTTATTGTGTATTTTATTATCGCCCTCTAAATTTATTTTTTATAGATTTACTTTTAATAGTTTATCTTTTTTATTTGTCAAGAAGGTTAGGACGTAAAATAATGTCGCGGCCTAAGTTTCATCGGAGTATATTTAAAAAATATTTATCTACAATCAATATTAAATTTTATTTTATTGGAATATTTCCGTGATGTTTTAGCATCATTTTTACGAAGACGCAATTTATAGCACCAAAATGCACACTATTAAAAAGACGATTTTTGTTTTAAACGTAAATAACAGAAAAAAAATCAAAAAACAAAAACTTCCTAAAAAATCAAATTAAAATTTTGGACTAGCAACATTTAATCGCAAATCTATGTTGTAGAACAAAAAATAATATGCCTGTATATAATTTACAAAACATTTAAACATCGTTTATGAAAAATTTCTGCAGTCCGACATATATACATATCTATCTTGGAAAGATGTCCCAAAATTGATTAAAAACACGTTGAATGCAAGCATTATAAACGTGCCAGCGCGAATGACGCAAGTGATAAACACGAAAACGTTTCACGAAAAAAAAACCTTTGATAACATATCACAAGGTCGGTAACTACCTGTCTGTGCATTTGCTTATGCCGAAACTGATTACCACTGTTGATAGGTTTTATTTACTAACACAAACGAGTCTTGTGTGTGTGAATAAAAAAAAAGCATGTGTGTAAAAGAGCACCTACAAAGTAATAGCCTTTTACTACCCCAATACTGCTGGGCCTAGGCCTAAGTCCTACCACGCTACCAATGGGATTGGTAAGTTATACATATCCCTAGAATTCTCAAGAAACATGTTGCCTTATGTTATCGACGATGTTATTACGAAATAAATTAATAAATAAATCCTTCATCGAAAATCGTGTGATAATTTGACATTATTAATTAGACTCATAAGTTTTAACAGAAAAACTCATTGGTACCTGTTCGGGGTTTGAACTCGTGACCCCTTAAAAGAGTGGCCCACCACTGGGCTATTGCCCAGGCGACATACCAACATATGCTTTAAGGTAAAGTCCATAGACACTTCTTTTATTTATATCAATTTACATAACAGAAATTTTTATATAAAACTCGCAGGTGCCTGCTTGAGGTATGTATGAACTAATGAACTCTTGGTTAAGGTCACGGTTAGCCGAGCTATAACTATTATATACTTATATTGTAATATATAATCTCTGATATAATTGAACATTTTACTGAACATTTTGCTACTAAGATGTCCGATAAGGTGAAATATTGTGTATATTATCGGGTAATTACGCGCGTGAATCATAAAGATTTATAACATACTTTTGAACGACATGTTTACACTTTACCAAAAACTTAATAGAAGATATCTAAATAAAAAAGCACCAATTTCAAATTACAAAAAGTTTATTGAAGTTTAATAAACTTTTTTCGCTCTTTTGAATTATCATAACCAGCCGAACTTAATTACCTTTTAATTACTTTGACTGGCCCGGTGGAGCAGTGGTTAGTCAACCTGCCTTAAGCACCGCGGGTCGCGGGTTTGCTTCCCGCTGAGGGCGGCCAACATTTTCTATACAATTTGTACCAACAAAAGAACCATCTTCGAGCCTGGGTGTATATTTGTATTTAAGTATGTATTTATGCAGTATATTTGCAGTATATTTACCAGTTGTCCGTCACCCATAACACAAGTATTACTTACTTTGGGGATGGACGACCGTGTGTGTTTAAGTGTCCCCTATATTTATATATAGAAAAATTACTGAACAGTTATTCGTTAGTAAAGGTTCGCAAAAAAGATGTCAAAAATGACTTGAAGCGTTTTATATAAGAGTTGGAGTCGAAGTTTTAAAAGACGAATTTTATTTCACTAAAGAATTAAACTTCTTACAAGTCACGCAATAAAAGCCGTGAGGGTCTACAGTACATAGTCAATTTAAAAAAAAATGAATTCGGGATTTAGCCCTTCTAGGGTGCTAACCTTGCACCACTTAGTCATAGAGGTATGTTATCGATTAGATTTAGATTATTACCGAGAAACACAAAGCTAAAAGCAAGACGTAAATTTAAGATAAGCTGGTACTTGCAATACACTTTATAGCACCTAGCATAGTTTGTAGTAAAATGATGCGAGTGCTAGAAGAAGCATTTTTTAGCATTTAGCAGTCTTCTTATTTCTTCTTTCTTCTACCCTTATCCCACTCTAAGTGTGGTCGGCACAACATGTTTTTCTCTTCGATTCTCTGCTATCATTCGTCAACTCTGGCGCTACTCCTTTTATATGTATGTCATACTTCACACAATCCAACAATCTCTTTTTAGGTCTCCTTCTAGACACATATCCATCCACACTCATACTCAACACTCGTTTAGTCACATGATTTTCATCCCTCCTCATTAAATGTCAATACCATCCCAATCATGAACCTCTCTTTTCTATAATGGGCGCAACTTTCAGACTTCCACTTATATACTCATTTCGTATTTTATACCATTTTGTCACACCACACATCCACTTTAACATTCTCATCTCATTTGCATGAGAATTTCTGACATTTAACAGTATTTGTAGTAAAATGATACAAGAAATCAACTCGCAATCATTCGGACCCAAGAGACACCTCTGTTAATTAATATCGCTGTGACAAGATGCTCTTGACAATTGTAGACAGAGATTACAGAGAACTTTCCGCTAACTTTCCTGAATAGTGGTATATTTAAGGGAGTAAGCGGAAAGCCGAATAAATAAGACTTTCCGATTCTCTTATTTAAGATTAGCTTATTTAGAATGTATTTCATGTCAACTACAACGATTTCACGAGTAAAGTAGAGGCCTGTTACAATACCACTGCTGGGAATAGGACTCCTCTCTCCGTTTCTGGAGAGAAGGGTTGGCTAAGCGACCACGCTGCTCCAATGCGGATATGGTAGGTTACACGTATCTCCAGAATTCTCTAGAGATACACAGGTTTCCTCACGATGTTTTCCTTCACCGAAAAGCATGTGATAGATTGTAATTACCAATTAGACACATGAGTTTTAATAGAAAAACTCATCGGTGCCTGCCCGGGTTTGAACTCTTGTTCCCCTCGAAAGAGTCGCACGGTCTCACCGCTGGGCTATCTATCCCAGCTTCAAGCTTTAGGTTTTCACGAGTATGTTACCATTATTATACTAGAATAGGGTTATAGTACTGGAATAGGGCAGCTAGCCTAAAATGTATCCATCGACAATAAAGAAAAACAAATGAAACTTATTACTTGTCTGTCTTTTTTACGCGTAATTAGACACAGATAAGTATATGTTCCATTAGAGTTTCATCATAAGAGGGAACTCTCATTATTTGTTGCGACACTCATTTACAGGCCTGCATATAATCATATGCAGGCCTGTAATAATATTATAATAGAAATGGGAAATCTCCCATTTCTATTATAATATTGTATGTACGTTGCAGGGTAATTGACATTATTTAAGCCTGCGAAGATAAACTAGAAATTTTAAATGTAGATTACATATAATATACGCGCAAAAATTTCAATCAATTTATTCCAGAATCGTGAATAAATCACTGATTTTTTGAAAGCTAAATAGAATATTTATAATTCACATAATAATATCGAAAGACGCTTTCATTAAATAAAGAAGTTTTAAATGGCCATCGTTAAAATATTTATACTTCCAATACGAAAATACTTGGCGATGATGTAATAATAAATCGATTAACCCAGTGTGAACAACACTATCGCCATACCGCTGAATAGAAGCTTAGTGAAATAAATTTATAAATCAATTATACTTAAACATGGTTCATAAATCTAAACCTTTTTGAGAGTTATACAGAATCAAAGTTGTTTAAATGATTGAAAAAATACAAAAGGGAGTTTAAAGAAATAAAATTAATATGCTTTACAGGACTAAGCAAATTATAAAGAAAAAGAGAAACGATGAGAAGATTTAACGCTATTGATCTCTTGAGAACCCTGTTTCTCAAACCTTTTTAAAAAAAAAAAGTCATTTCAATATTTTTCGTATTTCGTATGTGAATTTGTTTTTTTTAATAAAATCTTTTGAAATATTCAGTCCCTACAATCTATAATAATTATTTTTTACGAAATAATTAACAATAAAACTACAACGTCGGTTATAACATCGCGATACTATGTAATAAACACGCTTTTAACAATATATTTTTTATCTGTTTTTGTTACCGACATTTGATAACTGTATTTTTATGTTGACATTGTAGGTTACATTTAATCACAACGAACTGATAATCAACTTGGGAACTAGGCATGGAATATTGAAATTTTACCTGACAATAATAGTAAACAACTCCCTAATAAACTAAACAATTTTTTTAACACTTTGTACTTAAGTTGTACTAAGAATGCAATGTTTTCTTATGATGCAGATAGACCTATTCCAAGAATGTGAGTATTATAAATTGAAAAACTTACCTCCCGTATGCAGCAACGTGCTTGGATGCACTGTTCCATCCTTATGTAGAAGTACATGCACTAATTCAGTCGGCAAATAATACGCTGTACCCTCGTCCAAGCATTTTTGAAAGCATCGAGAAGCTTGATAGAACAGAGCCCAGGCGTGCTCCTCGCTTATATGGGAATTGAAGGCCTGAAGGATCTGCTGTAGGGTCAGACAATCCGCGGCGTCCAGCGCGACCTCAGTCCCGCCGGTTGAGCCGGCACAATCCTTACGCATCATCGCACTAACCAGCCGCACCCGGATTCATTATAACACACAACACTATCTACGTCACTAACACTGGTCAATTTTTAGTACACTTCGCAAAATTTTCACTGGAAATTTTAGAACACAAAAATTTTATATAACCATAAATAAATGCATGTCCTGTCAACGACACCCCGAAACGTCACTGTCAGTTGCGTTCAGGAAGGAGGGTGGGTACCTAATAATTATAATTCTTGCTACTAATGTTATGGTCGGTTTCGTTTCTCGATCTCTAGAGCGCGTGCGCGGAGTCGTAATGGACGGGCGTACTTCACATGCACTCGTATCGGCGGTTGATGCCGTACTAGTGGCGCCGTCCGCCGAGCACGCACGCTCGCCGGCCGGGGCGGTGCAGACGTGCGGTCGTCGCTTGCGTGCAGAAACAGCATCTCACTTTACATAATGCAACGTTATCATTTATCTGATATTTATAGAAGCAGGCGTTACTTTGCGGAATTCCATATTACAAGCAATATAACAGAACTAACTACTTTGCTATAATCCGCACGGGTTAAGTGAACGCATGCAAAGCCAATGTGTATGAAGCAGGCAAAATCTACGCACCTTATACATGCAGGACCAGCCACCACATGCACCCCAAGGCGTAATTCACTAGCAACAACGCACACAATAGCAGCACACACACCCACCACCACAATGTCGACGAGTGGCAAATATATTTAAATCAAAATCGGGTACTAAACTCTCTTTTAAAACTAACCAATCGCTTCGTAGTTTGTTGTGTAAAAATAAAGATACATTAGATAAGGGTAAAAAATCAGGGGCTTATAAAATAGATTGTCCTGAGTGCAACGGTACATATGTGGGTCAGACTGGCCGAAGTTTTGCGGTTCGATTCCGGGAACATATGGCTGCGTTTAGGAATAATAAACCACAAAATTCTAATTTTGCAAAACATTTGCTAGAAAGCGGTCATAAAGTGCCTAATGACCATTCATTTCATATTCTCCACACTTGTGATAAGGGACTCCGACTCAATACGTTAGAGCAACTTGAGATAATAAAAAATAACAATGGTCACTTAATTAACGAGCAAGTAAATGTATCTAATTCCGTTTTGCTGCATGTGTTCGGAGGGGAGGGTATTGGTGGGAGTTGAACTATTTAAGACTGCTATGGGTAGCGCGGCGCAGTACGATTTTTGTCGTGAAGCCTATCCTCCTGATGAGCTTCGGTTTCGGGGCGAAACGATCGTCGAGATTGTGGTGGTGGGTGTGTGTGCTGCTTTTGTGTTCGTTGTTGCTGGTGAATTGCGCCTTGGGGTGCATGTGGTGGCTGGTCCTGCATGTATAAGGTGCGTAGATTTTGCCTGCTTCATACACATTGGCTTTGCATGCATTCACTTAACCCGTGCGGATTATAGCAAAGTAGTTAGTTCTGTTATATTGCTTATCTGATATTTAATGAACTGCAAAATGTACAATTTAATGCTTTCTATCAATTTTTCATGTGTTACTCGCCAATTACACTAATTAGAAAGTTAAGTTACTTTTATAGGACGTATTTGCAAGAATATACATATATGGCACGCTTTAAAGCGATCTTGAATGAGTTTCATAGATTAGTTTTTATAAATTTGTGGCAAATAAAGCTTTGATCAAGTTTCATTATAGAACAGAAACTAACTAAAATAGTTTTATATTTATAGACCTTAACAAAAGCGAATAACGAAACATTACCAGTTCGAGAAATCGCCTCATCCGAAGAATAGAGTTACATGTTCCATTTTTAATATTCGAAGCCGACGAATAATTTTAATCTACTCAATATTTATATACAGAATCTATTTACAGAACATTTTGTAGTAGCTCGCAACTAGATGTATTGCCATTTACTAATTAGCCGTTAACGTTTAACGCTTGGTAAAATACTAAAATACACAATATTATGCTTAATAATGCTTCCAGCATTAGATATAGTTTAAAATTATATCAAACATTGTTAGTAAATATTGTCATTAAAAACTTGCCTAGCTAAATGCATGTTACAAAAACGACTTAAAAATATTCTTAATTTAAGTGAAAGGAGAAATGGTAAATAAAATTGCAGCAGTATAATGCTTATTATAATGAGATGCGGGCGATATTAGTGATCTATATCGATATAGTATACCCCATAGAGTAAGACATGAATATAGCCGGTTTCTACACATAAGCTATGAATACTATCATACTATTAATAGTTTCAATTTAAAAAACACCGTTATCTAACAAAAAACCGGGAAAAAGAAATTGAATTACTGAACTAAGTCAGAACATCCGTAGGTAACTGTCATAACCAAACGGTGAGATGGCTCTCTTTGGTTAGGGTGAGGGGTTCAAATCCAGGCAGGCCGCGATGAGTCTCACTGTTAATACTTATGTGTCTGATACTGTGTGTACTTCACTTTGCCGTGAAGGATAACATCGTGAGGTTACCAGCATATCGCTAGTGAATTCTGGGTATATGTGTAACCTACCAATCCGCATTGAAGCAGCTTGGTAGGTCTAAACTCCAAACCTTTCTCTCAAAAAAGCCCAGAATTGGAGTAACAGGCCGGTACTTTTTTGTACGTTGTAGGTATGTACTTAATATATTTAGGAGCGTTAGCAAACATAATTAGAATTAATGGACGAGAAGTAATGAGTTTGTTTCGCATAATCCTATGATAATATAGCTATTATAAACCGGGCTGGAAACCAACATAAACATAACAGTGTCGTAACAAGTGCGAGGTATTTACGTTTTCGTAAGCCTGATTAATAAAAAAGTCTATTATTTTCAGTCCATAAATCTTTAATATACGCGTATTTGAAATCGTTAAGGTTTTGTAATCCTATATGAAGGAAAATAAATTATTACATACAAAATTTTAAGATAGCGTTACAGAGTACTGGGAGCTTGCGTGACGCTCTCCAGGGGTTTGGGTTCCAACACTTACCAGGTATTTCTGAGTATTATGACAACTTAAATTCATTTATTCAATCATTTAATAAATTCAAATAATATTAATGATAAATTTTAAAGATGAAGGTCAATATTGTGAAAAAACCTGCGAAAAATCTAGGATATTTTTAATCTGCGGATACAGACTGGAATATCCTCTAGACCCATGGGCGTAGTAACGGGCAAGGGCGGGGTGGGGGGGGGGCAGATAATGTAATTTGACTGGCCAGTTGGCGCAGCGGGTACTGACCCTGCCTTCAGTTCCGTGGGTCGCGGGTTCGATACCCGCCAAGGGCCAACATTTTCTATAAACAATTTGATGGTTCTTCGAGCCTGGGTGTATATTTGTATTTAAGTATATATTTAAAATTATATATGTAGTATATCTACCAGTTGTCTGTCACCCATAACACAAGTATTAAGTTACTTACTTTGGGGACGAACGACCCTGTGTGTAAGTGTCCCATATATTTATTTATTTAAGTAAATATTGAGTAAAGTTAATTAATTAATTAAAATTAAAGGTATATGATAAAATAGTAATAATAATGAAAGATTTTTTGCTCCCCCCTTTTTCTGGCAAATCTGTTTTTGGCTACGCCCTTGTCCAAACTTTTTTTCCTGTGAAGAGAAAGGGAATTAAAGGAAGGAAAAAAGGAGAAATGGCCCACAAGTATAGTAACAACCTTTTTCTTTACTTCTGAATTGTATTTAGAAATTTTAAATTGCACAGAACATTGAACCTGTTTTTTTTTACATAAAGTTTTTCCCGCGTATGTCCCGACCCTGTGTCAAGTCTAGGATAAAAAGTACCCAAGTACCAAAGTAAAGTAAGATAAAGTAAAAGTATATGTCTCTCCACAACCTCCTCACTTTTCCAGTGAAGGTCCCATCAGAATCCTTTTAGCCGTTCTGGAGAATGTGCTATTAACCTAAACCGTCCTCAAGAATTGTATTATTTTTAAAAGCCTTAATTCAACTTGCAATGATATATGTGGAGGTGGAATCTTGTCCAGACGCTATGACAATACATGTTTATGATAAGCATGACGTGATGCTGCTACCAGGATTGGTTCCAGACGAGGGATATACTCAACGGTTAACAGTACATACAACAGGACATAAAATTTTCTTAAAAGCTTTTTAACTTGACTTGTTTCGTAAAAACCGTACAAAATATGTTCAGTAGATTTTAAAAAAATCGATTACATACAGACAGACAGCTTTTGGGCGTTTAGTTTTATTAAATGAATAGATAGCAATAATGTCATTATAGAAAACTGACTATCGCCTGCCGAGGTTTGATGCCGCGACCCGTTGATAAGTCACACGGTCTATAGTCTTTACGGTTAACAATGTTGCTATTATTATGTGCTAATATGTATTCTTTAAATGGCTAATGTACATTGATCCCAACAACAAAGACGGAGCGTTGGAGGCCACAGTCTGCTGCAGATGTACTGCAGGTGTAGACAGTGTAAAAATGTACGCACCTTATATATGAAATTTATTAGACCTGCGGTTTCATGGAATTATATTTAATGAATTTATAATATTAGAATGCAATTACAAAAAAAGAACAATATATAAAAGAAATGACCTGTTACTATCCCACTACAAGGGCATAGGCCTCCTCTCTCCGTTTTTTTTTGGAGAGAAGGGTTGGAGCTAAGACCTACCAAGCTGCTCCAATGCAGATTGGTAGGTTACACATATCCCCAGAATTCTCTAGAGATACGTAGGTTTCCTCACGATGTTTTCGTTCACTGAAAATTGTGCTAAATTGCAATTATCGATTAGACACATAAGTTTTAATAGGAAAATTCATTGGTTTCTGCCTGGAACCCATGATCATATCTAGATAGTCACAATTTGTTACCGCTGGGCTATTACAGCTTAATAAAAAATATTTTCATTAGGTATTTCCATTATTTTGCTCTGCATATTACTAAAAAAAAGTATTGCATGACGTTCCACTTTGGTGCCTGATGATTAGGGCTTTGAATGCTCATATCTTACTAATATCGCATATTACTGAGGTACCTCAATTAAAAATAATAATCAGACTCTTTTGGTTCTCTCAGAAACCATGTTTCCCCGAAATGAAGAGTGACCTTTGTATTCATTGCTTCGCACAAAACCGTTTAGCTGTTAGATCGTTAAATCGGCACAAATAGTTAAACCACTTGAATGTGTAATAAAGTTTGTAGAAAATGAATAGAAATGGGAATTATAAAAACATTTTTGCGTTGAGCTCGGACTAGGGACAAAGGCTTAATTTGCTTAAACTAATTCTGTATTTACTTACTACATATAATATATACTTATTATAAAACATAGTACCAAAAAGCTGTCTGTCTGTATGTAATCGATTTTCTCAAAATCTACTGAACGGATTTTTGTACGGTTTTCACCAAAAGATAGTAAAATACTTCCGGATGGTGTAGGTAAATAGTACATATCGATATTATGTAAACTGTTTTAAAGAGATCCTGCAGTTGTTGAAAAACTTGCTTGTTAGGAGCTATAGTCGCGTGCGCTGCGTAAACCAGTAGAGATACGTTAGATCTATAAAACTACTAAAAAAAAGTCTGCGTTAGCATGTCTCTATCTCGAATGGTTAACTCACAATAACTATTTTTGTGTTTAAAAATTAGAATTTTAGAAAAAAATTGTGACACGCTGATTTTCACGCGGGCGAATCCGCTGGCACAGCTAGTAAGATATAAATTATATATATCACTTAGTATTACAATGGCCGCTTTTAAAATATGGCATAACCAAATGACATACATTGTAATCCTAATTTCAAAACTATCTATGACATAACGCTACGGACTACTGAAAAAGCCTTCTCCTCCCGTTCCTTATCCCACTTAAGTGGGGTCGACACAACATGGTTTTTCTCTTCCATTCTCTTCTATCATTCGTCAACTCTGGAACTACTCCTTTTACATGCATGTCCGACTTCACCCAATCCAAAAACTTTTATGCCTCCCTCTAGTTGCATATATGTATGTTTTATATCCTTTTTTATGTATGTACATTAACTTTTTAATGTAATTTGTTATATGTTTGTGTTTGTTTTCCAATTTTAAATGAACCACGGTTCTTTTGGGATGACCACCCGGGAGAAAGTCTGTTCCGATTGGGGAGACTCGTTCACTTCTATTTTTGTAGTACATATATAGATCTACAATTCTCTATTACATTACTTTAGTGCTTTAAGCGGCGCATGTGAAAGCTACCAGCAGGACGTTTAGCAACTCTTTTAACAACCACGCGACCTTTTCAACCAATTTACGTAAAACCGTTATGTATTATTAATTTTAACCTTCCGCAAGAATCGCTCTATCTTTTAGCCAAAAATGCACAAAAATCTGTTCAGTAGCTTTAGAAAAAATTGATCTCATACTGTGATATGCAGTAAAAAGTAAATAGTAAGTTACGGCCTGTTATTATCCCACTGCTGGGCATACGCCTTCTCTCTTCGTTTTTGGAGAGAAGGATTGGAGCTTAGACCTACCACGCTGCTCCAATGCGGATTGGTAGGTTACAAATATCCCTAGAACTCTCTAGAGATATGCAGGTTTCCTCACGATGGTTTCCTACACCGAAAAGCGTGTGATAAATTGCAATTATCAATGAGATACATAACTTAATAGTTAATAGAAAAACTCATCGGTGCTTGCCCGGGATTTGAACCTCATGATCATCTCTAGAGAATTGTGTGGTCTCACCACTGGGCTATCACAGCTCACAGCTAGAGTAAATAACTAAATAATAATAGTATGTAAATAACTTCCTGCATTTATAGTTTTGAATGAATATGTTTAATTTTGTAACGGTAAACTAAACTGTTACAAAAATATTGGAATATTGAATTATAGTGTTTTCGAGACCGCCGAATCAAGTTTTGAAATTGACCTCGGAATCGATCCCAGGATCAATCGGTCACTCTTACCACTGAGGTGAAACGGGGTCAATAATGCGAGTCTCAAAGCGAAACTGCTTTGTGTAATATCGGTCATTATAATTAATAAATATTTTATACCTTTATATAGTAAATATTAAATAAAAAGTAAAGTAAAGTTCTTCTTCTTCTTCATGTGCCTCTCCGACTAGCAAAGGTTGGCAGTCAGCGTCATAAATTCATCCTTATCCCTTGCTAGCCGGAACAGTTCAGCGGCGCTCGCGTTCCCCGTCCACTCCCTTACGTTGCGAAGCCAGGACTTCTTTCTGCGTCCCACACCTCTTTTTCCGGAAACCTTTCCCATTAAGATGAGTTGTAGAAGTCCATATCTGTCGTGCCTAAGTACATGCCCTAGATATGCGACTTTTCTCATCTTAACGGTCTGCAAAAGTTCCCGGTATTGATGGACGCGTCGTAGAACTTCCACATTCGAGATTTTTTGGGTCCAACTTATAGCCAACATGCGCCTGTATGCCCACATCTCGAATGCGTTTCCTGAGGTCTTCTTTGATAGTCCAGGCTTCGCATCCGTATAGAACAATGGGCCAGATGTAGCAGTGTAACATTCGAATGCGCAAATCAAGTTTAAGTCTGCGGTTGCAGAGTACTTTTTTCATTTTAGCGAAGTTACAACGGGCTTCTTCGATTCTAGTCTTAATTTCTTGATCGCTGCTCCAACCTTCGTTAAGCCAAGTACCTAAATACTTATATTTGCTATTGCACTGCTGGAATTAAGCCTCCTCTCTGATTTAGAGAGAAGGATTGGAGCAAAGACCTACTACGATGCTCCAATACAAATTGCTAGGTTATTACACATATCCCTAGAATTCTCGAGAGATATACAAGTTTCCTCACGATGTTTTCCTTCACCGATAGGCGTGTGATATATTGCAATTATAAATTAAACACATAAGTTTCAATACAAAAACTCACTCTCTCCACTGGGCTATCACAGCTTTTTATTAACTAAATAACGACCTGTTAATATAAATATATGGGACCTACGGTCCGTCCGTCTCCAAAGTAAGTTAATTAAGGGGTGAAAGACAGCTGGTAAATATATACATATATAGTTTTAAATAAGAGTAAGACCAAATTGATGATAGTTGACCGAGCTGGTAAATTACCCAACACCCACGTAATACCTTCCATTGAAGTTGTGGATAGTTACATATACCTCGGTTCCCAAATTTGTAATGACGGCAGTTGTGTCCCGGAAATCAAAAGGCGTATCGCAATGGCAAAAAGTGCAATGACTCGATTGACAAGATTGTGGAAGAATAGAGGCATTTCGCTTAAAACAAAGAGTCGTCTTGTGCGTGCCCTAGTCTTCCCAATCTTCATGTATGGAGTGGAGACGTGGACTATTAAAGCGAGAGAAAGGCAAAGAATAGATGCATTCGAAATGTGGTGCTGGAGGCGAATGATACGGATCCCGTGGACTGCCAAGCGCACAAATGCATCTATTCTTTCACAGCTGAAAATAGCAACGCGTCTCTCCTCCATATGTTACAAACGCCTTCTCGAATACTTCGGACACATCATGCGACGTGGGGACGATACCTTGGAGAGGTTGGTTGTTACCGGCAATACCGATGGTAAAAGACCTCGAGGCCGCTCACCAACTAGGTGGTCCGACCAACTGCGCCAGTCATGCACGTCCTGCAAATTCCACGAGGTAGCAACAATGGCCACTGATAGGAGCCGGTGGAGGCAAGAAATCCATTCGAGGATACAATCAAGCCAGGACCACGACCTTCAGCAATGAAGTAACGACTGGAGAGAGAGAGTTTTAAATAAGTACTTAATGCATATATACACCAAAACTCTAAGAGTCAATAAATTGCTAGAAAATTTTGGAGCTCCGCGGGAAACCAACCCGCGACACTCGAAACTGAAGGCAGGGTTACTGCCACCTATAGTGTATAGGATAGTGGCGAAGATCTCTGTGGACTGCCGTGGCATAGTGGTTGTTGAATCGCCTTATTGTCGAGGACTCCGGGTTCGCTTAGCAGTATGATATGAACATTTTCAAATTGTCCTATCTTATTTTGTTAAATTCCGCTTAAGGGGGTATCACGTTTGGCAATGTCGAAACGCCAAACGATTTGGTGTACCGGTAAGATGGTGTCTTAGTGCGTCTTATGTGTAAAACCATCCATACATCCACATACACGCACACACCCACATACACGCACACACCCACATACACGCACACACCCACATACACGCACACACCCACATACACGCACACACCCACATACACGCACACACCCACATACACGCACACACCCACATACACGCACACACCCACATACACGCACACACCCACATACACGCACACACCCACATACACGCACACACCCACATACACGCACACACCCACATACACGCAAACACAGAGAATACACGCACAGAGAGCCATGCGCACACACAGAGAGAGACACACATCCACGTCAACCACGAGAAAAAAAAATGTGTAGAATCTTGACCCAATCTGTCTTTGTTATCGTGATTACAGGACAAAATCTTCAATTGATAAAAAAACTATATATTTTAAATGATATTTATTCATAATCGATACATAGTTACGTTAATAATTATACATAACAGTCTCAGGTAATATCTGAATGGTCTATCTTACGTGTCAGCCGATTACATACAACGATTTAATAATTACTTGTTAGTTGTTACATACAATGCTATTATAGTCTACAGATAAGTAATTAAAGATTAAGCTTAAGATTTCATATAATTAAATAATTAAAATTTCATTACAAATACATTTTAGGAATGTTATATAAATAAAATTAAGTATTTTTTTATTTGGAGCCTGTTTCATTACAGATAACAGAAAGTTTACAAAAATATCGCCCCATTCGAAGAATAAAGTTCCATTTCCAATGTTAATACGTGGGACATGTGACTTTTTTCTTCCGAATTTGAATTTGAATTTAGGGCGAATTATTACTATGGTGTATAGAAAGTGAGAACTTGGAAAAATCTGTTAAAATTGTAGCAAATAAACCAAGAAATAAGTTGTATCTAGAGATTACCTATAAAACGTGCTCTAAGAAAAAGTATGACCATTACATATATTTTTACAATTTCAACAAACTTTAGCATTGATATCAACGTTCTGATTCCGACCTTTATCAGACACATACTTGGAAGGCCAGGTCCAGGTCATTCACCCATTACTTGTTAGCCAATTCAATCATATTTATTTTGTTCGAAAATATATACATATTTTTAAAAATATTTAAGAAGTTAATAAAGATACCGGCTATACTCACGTCTAATTTTATCGGATTAGCCCGACTAGTTTCGAACCCGTCCGGGACACTTATTCATGAGCTCTAGACTATGAATACTACTCACGATAGTTTGAATTTAAAAATATTTAAGAAGATTGAATTATGCCAAAGTTGTCTTATACGTTTAAGTGATTAATGTAATCTCGGTACCAGTCTGTATAATATTTTAATTTTATACTTGTATATGTTGATCATTTATTAAAATATAGTTTAGTTTGAAAATATGAGGTTTCAAATTAATTCATAAAAATTTTGTATATAAATTTTTTCCATTGATTATTTCTTTTTCAAACTCCACAAGGGGTCGAGGAAGTTGAGTGGGTCCTTCATGTCGCCGCTCTTGAGGCCGGGGGACTGTTTCATCTCCTCGAAGGACTCCCGGGAGAACTTTGGTTTAAGGGTGGAAGGGGTTGGGAGTGGTGCGGGGGAAGGTGTCACGGGGGGTAGCACGGCAGCACCGCTCGACACCGACACCGCCTCACCGTTGAACATCGTTGTACCTATGAACGGCAAGTAGAATTCAATTTAACGGCCATATACTTATTACAAAAAAATACCTAAAAGCTGTCTGTCTGGATGTGTTTGATTTTCTTAAAATCTACTGAACGGATTTTTGTACGGTTATAATTAAAATATAGAGCAATACTTCCGGATGGTTTAAGTTAATAATGAATTGCGTAAAGTAGCGGCCTGATACAATCCCACTGCTGGGAATAGGCCTCCTCTCTACGCTTCTGGAGAGAAGGGTTGGAGCTAAGACCTACCACGCTGCTCCAATGCGGATTGGTAGGTTACACATATCCCCAGGATTCTCTAGAGATATGCAGGTTTCCTCACGATGTTTTCCTTTACCGAAAAAGGTGTGATAAATTGCAATTATCAATTAGACACACGAGTTTTAATAGAAAAACTCATTGGTGCCTGCCCGGGTATGAACTCGTGTTCCCCTCGAAAGAGTCGCACGGTTTTAAAGAATCTCGCCTGTTGGGAGCTCCACTCGCGTGCGCCGCGTAATCCAACAAAGACACACTATAGTAATGTAAAGTAATGTAAAGTAATGTAAAGTAATGTAAAGTAATATAAAGTAATATACAAAAGAATTGTAGTACTATAAAAACACTACAAAAAAGTCTGCGACATAATGTCTCTATCTCTCAATTCATAATACTTTTATGTTCAAAATTTCGATTTGAGATAAATCTTGTAATACACGCGGGCAAAAGTGCTAAAACAGCTAGTAGTAAACATAAGAATGGAAAAAATAATAGATTAATAACAATAATTTTTCTCAGAGATAATTTATAGAGAATAGATGTTATTGTGCAAAATACCATAGAACAAGAGTAATGATATAATTCAACAACTATTCTTTTAAAATACAGCTTTCGTTTTGCTATTCTAAATTATTGTCATGTTTGCGTTGTTACCTTAACAAATATTAAAAAAAAACTTTTACTCACCGGAACAAAGTACGCCTTGCGCGTAAAATAATACTGTCCTATAGGCGTCCGCCAAGTACTTGGTGTCTTCTAGCACGTTAGTTCGATGTTTGTACAAATTCAAGCACCCCGTGTCCAACATATCTGCAAATAATTATATTAATCTGTTTAAAAAATAAAAAGTACCGGACCCGAAAGCCGAGATTTTGAATGAAAAATCTAGTCTGGTAAATATTAGTATAGTACCCGGCATTAAATAATGCACATCGATGTTTAGAACGAAACTGTAGGCCAGCTCGGTTTCGTAGTACGCTGTCTCTATCACTCAGTATGTGATGTTTCACACGGGTTCGTCAGTCTGTGAGACAGAGACAATGCTCTCTGAAGCCGAATCTAGCCGATTTTGCTCTCTCTAAGCCTCGATGTGATAAGCTCTGATAGCCCAGCGGTGAAAAATATACTGTGAAGCCAATTTAAGAACACCATTTCCTTGAACTTCTCTCGCAGGCTCATGATATACTATTAGTTTCGTATGATAAAACGAATATTGCCTAGGACGATTGATAGAATAGGTATAACTAATTCACAGCTCATTTCAAACCTGTGATAGCCTAGCGGTGAGACCGTGCGACTCTTTCGAGGGGAACACGAGTTCGAACCCGGGCTGGCACCAATGAGTTTTTCTATTAAAACTCATATGTCTAATTGATAATTGCAATTGATCACACGCTTTTCGGTGAATAAAAACATCGTGAGGAAACCTGCATATCTCTAAAGAACTCTGGAGATATGTGTAACCTACCAATCCGCATTGGGGCAGCGTGGTAGATCTTAGCTCCAACCCTTCTCTCCAGAAACGGAGAGAGGAGGCCTATTCCCATCAGAGGGATTGTAACAGGCTGCTTCTTTAAGCCTCGATGTGCATTATTTATTGCAGGGTACTATAAATTGTTTCTTACAAAATCCGAAGATCAAAGTCTTCAAACAATTCGTGTTGCCAAAGATGACATATGGTTATGATATCACCGACTGTTAGCCTCTAATAAGTAAACTTTAACTTATTAGACTCTTCCATAAGAGTCCGTGTCATTTTTTAAAGCATTTATTCGACTTGCCGTGTATGTATGTGAAGGCGGAATTTGCGAGTTAAAATTGACTCACTTTCTGGTGTCCGATTGAGCTGAAATTTTACATAGTGGTCCAGTCCCGATGACAATGCATGTTTATGATAACTGTGACCTTATGCTGCCAGGATGAGCTCCAGACGTGGGAACTCTTTAACGGTTATCAATAAGGACATGGAATTTTGTTAAAACTTTACTTGTTTCTTTAAATGTCATCTACTACCTAAGGAATCATAAGGGCATTTTCTACTGTAGAAACGTTGCATTTCCAAACGAATATTGTTTCCATAGCACTGTCAGATTTTTTTTAGCCATAATATCTTACTTAAACTAAATAAATAAATAAAATATAATATCAGGCGTATAGAAACAAAGATGGTTAAGTGCACAAAATTTCAAAATTAAGATTTAAATGGCAGCACAATCTTTTCCGTGTCAATATTTACCCCAATTAATTATTTGTTACTAATTCTGATAAAGTCCAACTGTTATTTGAAATTGAAAATTGACTTCAGAAACAAACCTAGTAAAGTCCCAAGCGAATTGAGTTCCAAATCGCGTAAAGTCCATTTCGACCAATAGGAAGGCTCTATTTGACTAAAAACTGTCATATCTGCCCTTGGCGTTGTAATACTTTTTTGTTGAGTTCGCGTTCTCGTATTTTATTATATTTAAATGGGACAAATTGTTATTTTGTACAATAATTGTGGTATTTTGAAGAGATGGATAGCCACCCGTCCAGACTCGACAAAAATGAAGCCAGAAAACGGACAGCACAACCACTTAAATGAAAGAAAAACATCGCAAAGAATAACAGGCAGTTTCCAGGGTCGGATTTAAAGGGTGCCTATTTATTAAACTGAAACGTAATTAATAATGAAACCAATTAAGCTTAAAAGTATTTTAGGTACTGGGCAAAATTGTTGCCAAAACTCCCTCAATGCTCACATAGCGGCAAAAAAATTCAGTGCAATCTTGTCACATCAAAAATGTTGCGAATGTTGTATGAAGCTTTTTACAAAAATTCAGCATTACGGACTTATATTGCAATTTTTAGATGTTGATTTTAAATAGGAATACAAATTATTATTAACTGACTTTTATTACCTACACTACAAGTTGATTACTATCTTTTGTTTTCTAACAGGTAAATTCCTAAATCCGTTCCCCTACTGAGAGTTGGAAACAAAAATAGGAAAGTCCTAAACATTTGGTTACAAACATAGTTAAGTCCAAGACTTAGAAACAAAACTGGGAAAGTCCATCTTAAATTTAAGTTTTTACAAAAAAGTATTGAATTAGCAGTGACAAAAAGCATATAATTCCTTAATATATTATATTCTGCATACATAAAATAATACTTTTCATTAGAATAGTTGCTAATAATTGAAGAAAACGTTTTTATATTTTTCTGAAAAAAATTGCGTTGTGGACGTAACCATCTTTGATTCTATACGCCTGATATTATTTATTTATATTTAATATAATATAAATTTATTTCGACTTCATATAGTACAAGTCATATTTTGTTAGTATACACACAAATTTAATCTAATGTTAGTAATCTTAACCTAACTTAATTCTAAAAACTTATGTAGGATAGGCCCGAGTTGTCAGCACGTGAATCATGTGACAATGGTTCAGGTACTGACAATCAAACCTACCGGCAAATACTTTCAGGAAAGCTTGCTCCTTTCTACTATATTTCCTTGCATTATTGGTTTAAAAGAACTGATACACGATCTCACAAATGTCTCAAAAAGCTACCGCATACAAGCAACACAAAACTATCAAGTACGGAAATCTTTTGAAGACAAATATATTCAATTGAATATCCATCAACAGAGATGGAGAACAAGAAATTAGTATTTTTATTCTTCTGTTTAAATAAGCTTCACAGATTTTTAAACCAAAATTTTAGGTTTTGACAATATCTCCTGTAAAGTTAGATCAATTTAACGAGAACAACTGTTATCTACTCAGAAGGAAAAGGAAGTACTGGCTGTGCTTACAACGGCTTACGACGCCCGCGTGGAATTCACTGATTTACGAAACTTTTCCCGAATTTTCGAAATTTTGAACATAAAAGTAGTTGTTGTGAGTTAAAATTGAGAGATAGAGACATGATATCGTGAGTTTTTTGTAGTATTTTTGTAGATCAATTGCCTACTACATTACTTTAGCGTATCTCTGCTGGTTTACGCAGTGCACGCGACTAAAGCTCCCAGCAAGCAAGTTTTTTAACAACTGAGCGATCTTTTCAACACACTTTACATAATACCGATATGCAATATTTACCTAAATCATCCGGAGGTATTGTACTATCTTTCGGTGAAAACCGTACAAAGATCCGTTCAGTAGATTTTGAGAAAATCGATAACATACAGGCAGAGTTTTTATAATAAGTATGGATTAAGATCGTCAATTTTTAATGAGTTAGTTGGCTTCTCTATTGCAGTGGGAAATTGCAAATTTACTACAAATATATCTAGTTTACTAAATGAGTATTATAAATATTTTTCATTATAGTATAGATGTATAGTTCTTCTCAAGTTAACTTTAATAGAGATACATAAATATCTTTATTACAAAATGATGCTATAAATAAAAGCAATTGACATAATACTTTATATTAGAAAGAAAAAGAAAGAAAAACTTTATTTGTGACGTACACCCATGAGATAATACAAAATATATATATTTTTTTTTAAAGGTTTGGTGTGACGTCACAAAATGGTAAACCACTCGGCTTTGGTTCAAATACTCGAACACCGATTTTCAGTGGCCGCCATTTTGTGACTCACGGACGTCAGCAACAGATAACATAACTTAATATTATATTTAGTAAAAAAAATAAAAAATATTAGGTAAAGCGTGCCACGGCATAGATTTGTAAACATTGTGAATTCATAAAACACCTATCAATTTTTGTCCAAGGGTTTCAAAATAATTAATCTTACCGCATAGATCCAAATAACCAGCTCGCACTTGACACATAACCAACACGAGCAGCGCCAGGACAGAACTTCTCCCACTTCCGGCACTGCACTGGATACACGCTCCGCACAGTTGGTTACTCAGCCTGCCTTCGTAGGTCAAACTCAATATCTTATCTGATAGGAGCACTAAGGGTGGGCACACAATCCTGAAAAAGTAATTTTGGAATAGCACTTCTTCAAGCATCGTTTTTTCATTGATCAAATCAAATCAAATCAAAATATTCTTTATTCAAGTAAACTTGTAAACAAGTGCTTTTGAATCGTCAACTTTACTACTGGTTCGGAAAGCTGTTCCTACCGAGAAGAGCCAGCAAGAAACTCGGCGGTTGCTCTTTTTAAAATATAAATCTTAGAACTAGTTACATTTATTTATTACTGTCTTGTACATAGTAGAAGCGCACCTATATCCACACATCTTTATCATCTAAGTAATCTTCAACAGTATAGTAGGCTTTCTGTATCAGCCTCTTTTTAACAGTGTTTTTAAACTGTTGTAATGGCATGGCCAAAATTGATTTCGGAATTTTATTATAGAATCTTATACCCATACCCACAAACGATTTACGTACTTTTGCTAGGCGCAAAGCAGGAGTCGCAAGTTTATCTCGGTTCCTACTTTGTCTATTATATACATCACCTATCGTTTTATAATTCTTTATATTTTTATGTACAAAAATTACATTGTTTAAAATATACTGTAAAGCAAATGTAAGAATACCTATTTCCTTAAACTTCTCTCGCAGGGAATCACGCGGACTTAAATTGTAGATCAGATCAGAATCATGATTTATAGAAGCAGGCGTTACTTTACGGGATTCCGTATTACAGAAACTATAACAGAACTACTTTACTGTAATCCGCGTGGGTTAAGCTAATAATGCTATTGTGTATGAAACAGGCAAAATTCACGTACTTTACACATGCAGGACAAGTCACCATAGACCCAAGACGCCTGCACCAGCAACAATGCACACAAGCAATAAACACAACCACCACCAAAATCTCTACGATCGTTTCTCCCCGAAACCGAAACATCATTAAGAAGATAGGCTCCACGACAAAATCGTAATGCATTAGTTCTGTTATAGCTTCGGATCAAAATCATGGCTGCTTGATAATAACGCACTGATGATGGTGTTTTGCCAACTAATCCTAATCTCAGTTAAGTAAAAAGCAAAATAAAGAACGAAATTGAAATTTAAGCACAAGTTCACAAATGAAATTGTCGGCTTTACTCATATCAATAACATACATTAGGCCAAGAACTGATATTTCTGTAAATTTACCAACTATATTGAAGTAAACCTAATATATTTTGTAGAATATGATATGGTTGTGCACTGATAGAATTATTTCCGTGCGTTCTCATACCTTGTACAGGCAGGATTAGTAACCGCACCCACTACAAACTACTAACACTATCGCAGACACAAACTCTGCACAAACTTAACCGTTTCGCCACGTAATCAAAACATCAGAAGATAGGCTCCCCTCGAGTATTTAAAAATAATTCTTGCATTATAACGTAACTGATTTAAACGTAAAATTATCACACGATTTCTAGTAAAGGAAAGCTGTATATCTTAGAAAAATTTTTGGGATATAGCAAACCTACTAATCCCCACTGGAACAGCGTGGAAAGTCTTAACTCCAGCCCCCTCTCATAACAGGAGACAGGGAGCTTTTGCTGAACAGCGGGATAGTAGCGGCCTGTTACAATCCCACTGCTGGGAATAGGCCTCCTCTCTCCGTTTCTGGAGAGAAGGGTTGGAGCTCAGACCTACCACGCTGCTCCAATGCGGATTGGTAGGTTACACATATCTCCAGAATTCTCTAGAGATATGCAGGTTTCCTCACGATGTTTTCCTTCACCGAAAAGCGTGTGATAAATTGCAATTATCAATTAGACACATGAGTTTTAATAGAAAAACTCATTGGTACTTGCCCGGGTTCGAACTCGTGTTCTCCTCGAAACAGCTCATAGTACCAGGCCAATTAAAAAAAATACAAGGTCTAAGTTGAGCTGGTTATACCAATACATATAATATCAACAAAGTAAAACTTACTTAGCAGGGAAGACGTTGATCTGATAATGAGTAACTTTTGATACGCTCTTCCCTAATGATATAATCAATCTCCTCTGAGTCCAATGGACGTTGCACGTTACTTCTTCCAAAGTGACTTTCAGACCATCTGCCAAATCTATGGACTGTCCTTTCGCTGTTGGCCAGTACGAGTTTCCTGACATCTTAAATTTAAAATATAAACTATGAGATTCATGATAGCCTTGTAACCCATTATAATAACGCTACGCACTGAATACTATAATTATCTAGCTCTTTATTTATTTCATAATGAAAAGAGGAAACCTTAGTTTCGTAATAGAAGTCAAAATATTCTTTGTTCAAGTAAATTTGTTCAAATAGTTTTGAATCCTCAAACGATATGAAAGAAGGTACTACTGATTCAGAAGTTTACCCTACTGGGAAAAACTAACAGCAAAATTGGCGAATAACAGATTAACAAAGGCTAGACCTCAGAAACTATTCTGTACAGCCGCTGTTACCTGTACAATCTTTGATTTATAGGTTAATAGAATTAGACTGTTAGATTTAATTGATATATTCTACTTTGGGTGCCTCTCCGATCATCGAAGGTTGGCAGTCAGCAGTGCTTATTTTTCGCGAGGTGAAAAAGCTCGGCAGCACTCGCGATTCCTGTCCGCTACCGGATATTACGTAACCAGGATTTCTTCCTGCGACCAACACCTATTCTTCTTGTTACTTTTTCCATCATGATCAGTTGGAAAAGTTCATATTTCTCGTGTCTAAACAAATTCCCCGGATATGAAACTTTTCAGACCTTGACGGTGTTCAAAAGTCGCAGTACATCATTGTAAACTTCGTGAGTCCAGCTTATAGCCAACATGCGTCCATACGCCTTTTGATATATTGTGACAGTTTATTGATAGTTTATTGCTTATAATCTGATAGTAATTTAATTTGATAGGTTGAGCACGCGCGGCGGCTAACGTCGTACTGATTTCAAATTCATGCGATACTAAAAATATGGCGTAAATGACGATTTTGCAAATTTACGTGATAGCCTGTACACATTCAAAGCAAGTGTGATATCCACTCTTCTTGTTTATACTGGGTCTGGCAATTTATATGCAAGCAAAGGTATAATAAACAGGAACTTATCGGAGGGGCATCCCAAGAAGAAAAGTATTATAATTTAAAATAACATCTGTGACCATTTTCAAAAAACGTTTAAAGCAACATTACTTCTCTACGGGCTGTTTATAAAATTGTATTGTGTTGTTATCTATTAATAATTGTAGGGGTAATATTATATATAAGACATGTATATATGAATCTATTTATTTATATTTATTGTGTATCGGTGTATTTATTATATATATGTATGTATATGTACGGGCTGCTACTACCCTGTACTATCTTTTGTTGATAACTGATATTGATAACTGCGACGCTTAATTGATAGATTTATTTGATTGATATAAATTATAATGATTTGATAGTAATGATCCATAGGTCGCTGGTTCAGATACGGCTCGAAGGACCAAAAAGATGTACGGGCTGCTACTACCCTGTACTATCTTTTGTTGATAACTGATATTGATAACTGCGACGCTTAATTGATAGATTTATTTGATTGATATAAATTATAATGATTTGATAGTAATGAATAGGTTGAGGACGCGTGGCCGCTAACGTCGTACTGATTTCAAATTTGTATTAAGCGATATTAATAATGTGGCGTAAATGCCGACGGTGCAAATGTACGTGTTAGCCCGTACAGTATATATTTATTTTATAATGTATTTATATTCATAGCTATTATTACTTTTCTTGTTGATGCACCTATCTCATGTTATGTTACAATTTCTTCTTTCTTCAAAGGTTGTCTGGTAGAGATTGCTTTTAGCAATAAGACCGCCTTTGCACGCTGTATGTTTCTGTATTTAAGTTTCTTTCTTTATGTCATTTGTGTAATGTAATGTGTGTGCAATAAAGAATTTCTATCTATTTCTATCTATAACTTCGCGAAATTATGCTACACAAACCTCGATCTCACTGAGCAAGCAGACGATGCAAGTAATTTTATTTTCCAGCATTGCTTTCCAAAATATTGCGTACTCGTATTCTTCAGGGCATTTTGATAATACTATCGGTATACACCATGAGGCTAATTGCTAGAAATAAAAATGTATTATTATTTATAAAGCTGGAAGGCTGATTATTTTCGTTTTCATTATCTTTTTGGGCATTTTCATTATCTATCTCTTTGTGTAGTTTAGAAGTTTGGTAGTTTAGCTTAGCGGTTTATTCAGAATAATTGGAATCTTTCATAATTCGAGTAATTAAAAAGAAAGTGAGGTTTAATATTTATTCCTGGATATAGTTACAGCCTGTTACTATGCCCATTGCTGGGCTAAGGCCTCCTCTCTCCGTTATTGGAGAGAAGGATTGGAGCTAAGACCTACCACGCTGCTCCAATGCGGATTGGTAGGTTACACATATCTCTAGAATACTCTAGAGATATGCAGGTTTCCTCACGATGTTTTCCTTCACCGAAAAGCCTGTGATAAATTGCAATTGTCAATAAGACACATAAGTTTGAATAGAAAAACTCATTGGTGCCTGCCCGGGGTTTGAACCTATGTCGTCCCTAGAGAGTTGCACGGTCTCACCGCTAGGCTATCACTGCTCTCTGGATATAGATTCTGAAGTTATTACTTAAATAAATTATATTATATTGTTATAACTATAACGTTTCATAACCGTGTTTCTTCTGTAGGGAATATAGACTGGATTTAATAGTTAAAACTATTACTACAATACTAGTAGAAATTTATGATCAATTGGTGATGGTGGTGAAATGAACATTTGGTGTATTCAATATTTAATTAATATGTTAAATAATGTGATAATGCAATAATAACTTTAGAGTCTAAACAAATAAGATACTATTGTTAAACTATTGTTGAATACCGCCAACGCGCATAACGCGCCATAGTATACAAACTTCCGGTGGCGCACCTTTATATATAAATACTATCGTCGATTATTAAATGGGCTAATAATAAAATAAGCAAATATTATAATCAACTAAACATTATATAATTATGCATAAAACAAATAAGGATATAAAATAGTTTCTAAATGACTAAGTTTTGGCGGGTTCTTGAGATAAGTAAAGGAGGGAGTAGCTGTAAGTGTCTTTAGTCAGTGAGTGTGTTTTTAGTGTATCGTTGCAGAAAATAAAGCTGATCAGAGTAAAATATCTTTCACTTGCATCCTGACTTACTCCTGTAACACTATATTAAACTAATAATTTTATAAAAAATCAAATCAAAATACCTTATAATAAGAAGCATTGATGTAAGCGTCTGGGTAAGATTTCAACGTGAGCCGAGCATCGTCGTAAGGCACTACATCAGTCACTACGTTTCCAGAAGATTGCATTGCAATTGATTTTGATCTCCTCATATTTTCTTTCAGCTGGAATATGAGCATGAAATTTAAAAATCAACTCCGAATTAACCTAAAAAATATTACATAAAACCTTAAACCTTAAACATACCTGTGCATCTTGAAAGTTTTTCCATTTGGAATCTAAAACAGTTAATCCGCTAGAAGTTTTATTAGTCAAAGAGTCGGTTAGCTTTTGTAATTTTTTTACCTCCTGCGTAAATGTGTTCAATAAAACAGGATCAGAAAAGAGATCTCGTTTAGCAGGCCTTTCTATTACTTCTTCTTTGGGCACAGGTTTTAATACGGGCTCCACTTTAGTAATTACACTAGATTTAAAAATGGCTCTCTCAGAAATCTGAGGGACTTTAATTTCGGGCATTAGCGGTTTTTGTACAACAGTGAAATCGATTTCAGACAAGAGATCGAACGCAGAAGGCTCAGGTCTTGGTTCCTCGACTTTGGTCCCAACATTTGTGTCGACTTTAGTCTCAAATCCAGGTTCAACTGGCTGAATATCTTGCGTTGCTTTTGGAGTATTTTCTACAGGAGGATTCTGAGTCGTAGCCTCGTTTGGCTTAGAAGGCTGTTCAGCGACAATCTCGTTAGCAGTTGGCACTGGAAAGGATAAATAAAAATCTCTTAGCTTTGATAAACATTTATTTTCAAATAATACAATTCTATCTAATGCATTGTTAATTACTAATTTACAAATCCATATTTCATAGCTAGATTATACATAATTATATAATTTTAAAACAACAATACAGCTTATAAAGGCTTACCTTGGTTACTGGTAAATGTGACACTTGTATTTTCGCTCTGGCTCGATTGCATATACGTCGAACAATTCATGTTAGCGCCATAATTTGTAGTAACTTGCAACGACTGAGATACCATTTCATTTGCCTGGTTTGTCACTGTTAAGTAGCCATACGGTAAATTGTAATAAATCTGGTTATTACTTGTTTCTCCTGAAGTTGAGTTATTATTTTGTGGATTTTCTGATGGAGACTGTACAGTTTGACATGGACCAGCATTTGTATAAACTCCTGCTGCATTCCAGTTAGATTCTTTTGGTATTGATTGAGGATCAAAATTTGATTGGGCGTAATTTGTATAAGAGTTTTGGGAGCCATATGCGTAGTCATAGTTTCCCGAACTCGCATTGAAGGTATATCCAGGATGGTTTTGATACATTTGTCCGTAACTTGCGACTGATTGATCTGTATATTGCGCATTTGACGGTTGATAATTTTGATCTACAGCGGGATAATTTTGAATATTCGACAATGCTTCACCAGTGACATGGGACTTTATAGGTTTATCACATGCATCTAGTTGTGATAAGTTTGGATCGATATAGCCCGTCGATTCATTTGATACGCTGTAAGGTGGGCTTGAGGTGTAAGCAGTTACGCTATCATTCGCCGTAGATGTTACTGTATTTTCCACATTTGTATAAACATATCCCTGCGATATACTGTCATAAGTCCCAGAATATGCATACTGTTGATCAGTACCGTATCCAGATATAGTTGGTATAGCACTAGATGAATTCGGAATTGAAGTAGGCATATTTTGCATTGAAGTCGACATATTCGGTGTGACATTTGACATGCTTGGTGTGGGATTTAAAGCATTTGGCACAGGTGTTGCAACATTTTCTATAGGGTTCGGGAAATTTTGAACAGGATTAGGTACATTAGAAATGATATTCGATGCATTTGGTACAGACATTGAAACGTTTTGCATCGGATTTGAAAAGTTAACTGATGTATCAGGCATATTAGCAGAATATTGTACAATCGTATTTGGATCGGATATAGTCTGAACATTTGAATAAGTTGCTGTTTGATAAGCTTGATTTGGTACTTGCTGAATGTTGGTTGGATAATTTGATGTTTGAGTGGTCTGAGGGTTTGAAATGTTTGCAGTTGGATTTGCAACATTTTGTATCGAATTTCGTCCGTACTGTGCCATAGGGTCGTTAACGTATGCATAGTTATCTGCTGGCATTGTAGAAGGTGAACCTACAATGTTAGTATTTGAGTTTTGCGCAGCGTTACTATAAGTTGCCATATTTGGAGTGTAAGATTGAGGGTACTGAACGCTGTAGTGCGTTTCAGCATATTCGCCGCCATAATTTATTACCGGCTCATTTTTAATCGCAGATATTTGCATCTGAGCAAAACTCGCATTAAAATCTTGACTCACAGGAGTATATTGCGACATGTTTGTTTCTGCTGTTGAGCCCATTTGGTTTGCCAAATACGGATTATTATAAACATTGTATTGATTGAGGTTCGAATTGACTGGTTGATTGTCATTGGCGTAAGGTGTTGAGTTTTGCGAGTCCGTTACTGCCGTGGAATTATTTTGAGTTGCGGAATAATACGGATTTGTGTACGTTTGAGGTTCGGGCATTTGGGTCGAATATTGAGGAGGCGTATACGACGTGTAGCTATAGTTTTCCTCGGGTTTGCCAAATTTGGAATACCCATAGTTAGATGGGTTATAAGGGTTTTCGGTTGGCGCGTACGATGCCGCGTATCGACTATATGGGTTTGGTGCGTTTGGCATAACTACACCATCAGGCATATTGGGCTGTGTTATGTCGGTTGCTGTAATAAAATATAATATTTTAAAATATAATATAAAACAACTAATAAATTATCAAAGCTAATTGCTTAATAAAATTTACCTTCAGACCCCACAGGCGTCGGTCTAACTGAAGTTGGGTAAATTGTTTCAGGGTAGTATGATTCACTAGGCAGCGGCTCTAATTGGGCTGATAACAAAATAATGATACATCTAATATAATAATTATATAATAAAATTATAATATAAATTAGATAAACGTAGAAATTTGGTTCGCTTCATTTGTATATAGTATACAGGGTTTTAACATTTATTAGTATTATATAGTTATTTGTATATAGTATATAGGGTAGCGAAATTTCCAATCATAATTTATTTCTTTTTTACTCAAATAGACAATTTCATTGTAATATTATGGTTATATATATTGGCTCTACGGTTTGTTTACATTGTATATTATTGATTTCAATGGATCAAATTGAAATAATTTTTCTAATTTTCTAATTATTATCTATCTTTCAACTCAAGGTACTTTCCAATGTTTTCTAAATTTGATTTAGTAACTAATTCTTGAATTCGGAAGACGTTAAGTACTTGCAGTAATTTGTCGATCAATTAATGAAATACTTTTAAGATGAGATATAAAAATATAAATTAATAAATCGAAATCTATAAAAAAATGACTTCAAAAGTGTATAATTGTAATTCAGTCTAAGGCCTAAATTACAGTCAGTTGTAGGATACAAACATAGTTTTCCATTAAGAGTTTAAAACATAGCTAACAGTATAGAAATCGGCTATACTCGCTACCGGCAACTGTCACATAAACAGCTCAAGGATAAGGGCCCCGTATGAGCTTGAAACTAGTCAGACTCACCCGCTAGAATAAGACGTGAGTAAAGCCGGTTTCTACACATTAATAATGAATAACACTCACGATAATCTAAATGCAAATAGTTTAAGACAACCTTTAGAACTAAGTAGTAAGAATACAGAAGAATAAATAAATAAATATATGTGACATTTACACACAGGGTCGTCTGTCTCCAAAGTAAGTGACTTAATACTTGTGTTATGGGTGACGGACAACAGGTAGATATACTACATATATAATTTAAAATACATACTTAAATACAAATATACACCCAGGCTCGAAGAACTAACAAATTGTTTATAGAAAATGTTTTCAACCCCGGCGGGAATCGAACCCGCGACCCGCGGAGTTGAAGGCAGGGTCACTACCCACAGCGCTAACGGGCCAGTCAATGACCCCTTTTACCAAAAATAAAGTGAACTAGTTAAAAGTAAAAAAAGTAACAGCCTGTTACTATGACCACTGCTGGGCTAAGACCTCCTCTCTTCGTTTTTGGAGAGAAGGATTGGAGCTAAGACCTACCACGCTGCTCAGTGTCGATTGGTAGGTTACACATATCCCTAGAATTCTCTAAAGATTACATATCTTTCCTTTTTTTTCTCACGATGTTTTCCTTCACCGAAAAAAAAAGTAACGGCCTGTTACAATCCCACTGCTGGGAATAGGCCTCCTCTCTCCGTTTCTGGAGAGAAGGATTGGAGAGCTAAGACCTACCACGCTGCTCCAATGCGGATTGGTAGGTTACACGTATCCCTAGAATACCTACTGCACCAACGAACCAGTCAAAAATGGGAGTCCCAACCATAGGGTATAATTGAGGAAGAACGATGGAAAGATATAGTATGAGGCATGATATTAATGTACGCGAGAACTAGAATGTACGATGCGCAAAGGATCCGAGTATTTTCGTTGGAGGTAGTTAGAACAAAAAAATAGTGTAGGACATACCTTGAGGCTGTGTGTTTCGGGCCAGGGTTCGATTTTTCATATACGGTAGGTAGTCCTTCAGTTTCGGAGCGCTATCAGTACTAGGAGTGGGAGCAGAATCGACAGGTTTGGCTGGCGCTGACGTCACCGGGGTAGGTGCTTAAACAAACATAATCAACCCTTGCCGAAACTATACGTAAATCGTTTGTGGGTTTAGAATAGAATAGAATAGAAACACTCTTTATTGTACACCACAGAATTCACAATAAAACTGAAATACAGAAATAACAATATAAACTGCGTGATACAGTGAGGCGGCCTTATCGCTAAATAGCTATCTCTTCCAGGCAACTTTGGGGCTAGGGAACTTATCAACTAAAGGAAAGAAGGTAGGTGGTGCAAGATACACATACTAATATTACATACTTAAACATAAATAGATTATATACACAAATACTACATATATAAAAATATGAATTTACACATATAGTCATAAATAAAGTATACATATACATATAAATGCAAAAGGATTTAGGTATAAGATTCCATAATAAAATTCCGATATCAATTTTGGCCATGCCATTACAGCAGTTTAAAAACGATGTTAAAAAGAGGCTGATACAGAAAGCCTACTATACTGTTGAAGATTAATTAGATGATAAGGATGTATGGGTATAGGTGCACTTCTACCCTGTACAAGACAGTAATAAATAAATGTAACTAGTTCTAAGATTTATATTTTAAAAAGAGAAACCGCCGAGTTTCTTGCTGGTTCTTCTCGGTAGGAACAGCTTTCCGAACCAGCAGTAAAGTTGACGATTCAAAAGCACTTGTTCACAAGTTTACTTGAATGAAGAATATTTTGAATTTGAATTTGAATTTATACAAATATAAAAAAACAGCTGTTCCTACGGTTTTACCCGCGTGGAAATCAGTGCATAATTCACGTACCACCCAATTTTTGCTGGTGGAGGCTTTTTGTGGCATGTGGTGACTTGTCCTGCATGTATGTGTATACATATAGGTTTTAATAGAAATACTCATTGGTGCCTGCTCGGGGTTTGAACTCATGATCGTCTCTAGAGAGTTGGGATGCATGTGTAAGGTACGTGAATTTTGCCTGCTTCATACACAATAGCATTGCATACATTCGCTTAACCCGCGCGGATTATAGCAAAGTAGTAGTTATAGTTTTTACAGAAACTATAACAGTAATTTACTCCTTCCTTATTACAATAAGGAATTTCGCAAAATAACGCCTACTTCTATAAATCAATTATAGAGAATGGTTGGAGCTAAGACCTACCGTGCTGCTCCAATGCGGATTGGTAGGTAACACAAAAAAAAAAGTAAAGTAACAGCCTGTTACTATGCCCACTGCTGGGCTAAGGCCTCCTCTCTCCGTTTTTGGAGAGAAGGATTGGAGCAAAGACCTAACACGCTGCTCCAATGCGGATTGGTAGGTTACACATATCCCTAGAATTCTCTAGAGATATGCAGGTTTCCTCACGATGTTTTCCTTCACCGAAAAGCGTGTGATAAATTGCAATTATCAATTAGTCACATAAGTTTTTAATAGAAAAACTCATTGGTGCCTGCCCGAAGTTTGAACCTATGTCGTCTCTAGAGAGTCGCACGGTCTCACCGCTAGGCTATCACAGCTTATAGGTAACACATATCTCCAGAATTCTCTAGAGATATGCAGGTTTCCTCACGATATTTTCCTTTACCGAAAAGAGTGATAAATTGCAATTATCAAGTATACACATAAGTTTTGATAGAAAACCTCATTGGTGCCTGCCCAGGGTTTGAACCCATGAGTCGCATGATCTCACCGCTGGGCTATCACAGCTTGCCTTGCCCATATGAGAAGAGAATTAAATAACACTTACCCTTCTGAGTGGCCATAAGCTGCGCACGCTCCTCACGCTGCACTTGGCACACGCTACGCACTCGCGCTAACAGCCCGCTCACGTTGTGCGACAGCTTGCGATAGAACTCCAGTCCCTTTTGCGACTTGCCCAGCAACTCAGCATGAGTGTCGTACGAGGTTATCAAAGCTGCAGTAACAATACTTAGAATTAAATCCTTACGAATAGATTTTTATTTACTTCCTAGGTATGCCAGCGGTTTCGCCACAATTTTGTTCTAGAATTCAAATTTTAAACATAAAAGTAGTTATTGTGAGTTAACCATAATAGATAGAGACATGCTATTGCAGACGTTTTGTAGTATTTTAATAGATTTACAATTCTCTAGTACATTATACAAACAAATATTTAACAAATTACCAACAGACCTTCAAAGGTTACCTACAAATATTTTAAAGAAAAAAATTAGGATATGGTTGCTAGAAAAATGTTATTACGATATTAAAGAATACGTAAATTGTTGACATAGACTTAAATTATCAATAAGTAAAATTGACATTTTGATTCGCTTTGTATTACATTTATTATCCATTTTTATATGCTTAAATATATGACATTGCCAATTTTAATATTATATAATTATTCTTTTCTTTTTTTTTTCAATTCTATGGTGGATTTTATTAATACTCGACATTTATTGTAATGTAATTTTTGCATACTATTATTATAGTAGAATGTTACAGCTACCAGACTTAATGTTTACCAACTAAATAATTACCAACATTCTGGCAAATAAATCATTATTATCATTATTATTATTATTATTACTTTAGCGTATCTCTGCTGGTTTACGCAGCGCGCGCGCCACAGCTCCCAGCAAGTAAGTTTTTTAACAACTGCCCTACCTCTTTAACACAATTTACATAATAACGATATGTTATATGTACCTAAACCATACGGAAGTAATCCACCGTCTTTTGGTGAAAACCGTATAAAAATTCGTTCAATAGATTTTGAGAAAATTGATCGACAGATCGACAGACAGACAGCTTTTTGGGATTTTGTTTTATAATAAGTATAGATGCTTGGTAACTGGTAGATATAGTACATATACATATGTATAATTTTAAAAACATACAAATATACACCCAGGCTCGAACCAACAAATTGTTTATAGAAAATGTTGGTCCTCGGCGGGAATCGAACCCGCGAATGCTCCAACGGGCCAGCTAAACAATTGTACTACTAAGCGATTTGTTTAACTATTTTAACTTGATACCCACCATTGATCAAACCCTCCCGTTTCCTCAACACATCTGAAAGCAGTCTACGCGAATCGCCGTAAGACGCGTACAACGATGTCAGTTTATTTATAATGTTCTCTTGGGCAGCTAAATTTTGTTCTATGATTTTGACCTGAAAAAAATACAATCACTTGAAGAATTTTGTTCAGTCCTTCGTTTTACCTTTATCTTTACCTTTATAGAAAAAGAATTAATCGTATTCAAGCTAAGGCTGAGGATATATTTTCGCGGGTTGTCTTCTTTCTAAAATTTTTACCTTATATAGTAAAGTAGAAAGACTTGCTTTTATATTCGTATAAAATAACACTATCATCATATCATATTCCTGAGAATGTATAAAAAGTAAAGTAAAGTAGCGGCCTGTTACAATCCCACAGCTGGGAATAGGCCTCCTCTCTCCGTTTCTGGAGAGAAGGGTTGGAGCTAAGACCTATCACGCTGCTCCAATGCGGATTGGTAGGTACACATATCTCCAGAATTCTCTAGATATATGCAGGTTTCCTCACGATGTTTTCCTTCACCGAAAAGCGCGTGATAAATTGCAATTATCAATTAGGCACACGAGTTTTAATAGAAAAACTCATTGGTGCCTGCCCGGGTTCGAACCCGTGTTCCCCTCGAAAGAGTCCCACGGTCTCACCGCTGGGCTATCACAGCTCGTTTAAAAGTAACAAGTAAGAAAGTAGAGCGTATAAAATTTGTGTATGATATTCAGTAATACTAAAGACAAATAATATTAATCATCATCCTCTTGCCTTTATCCCACTCTAAGTGGGGTCGGCACAACATGTTACAAACATGTTGTCACATGATTTGGCTACTTATTTTACGAAAGACCGTCTGCCTGACATCAACTTACCTTAGTCGTATTTTACGACTCCTCGGTAAGAAATGACGGTGGCCTATTCTACTCAGCGGGATACTGTGGTATCCGGCTGAGTAAAACGGTACAAATAATATTAATCTCTTCACAATTTGATTATAGATCGCTTAACCATAAACAAAAATATTAAACTTATGTGTGTGCGTGTGTGAGTCCGTCAATCTACTACATTAAATTATATTCATTTTCTTAGAAAAAAAATATATAATTTTTAAAAACGATATAAAAGAAGATTAAATTGTGCCCAATTACCTAATACATCGTCATTAGTCGTTCTCGTGCTCTTATGCCACTCTAAGTGGGGTCAGCACAATATGTTTAAATCATGTTACATGATTTGGCTAATTACTTTACGACTGGCCGCTTGCCTGACGTCGATTTACCTTAGTCATCTTTTACTACACCTCGGTATTAAATGAGGTGGTCTATTTTACTTAGCCGGATACCACACGGCGACAGCCTTTTAAATGAGGGTAGTCTATTCTACCTAGCCGGATACCACACGGCGACAATGTCTTATCCCCATTACCACCCTATATAACCTGAAATTAATATAATTGAACCCGCGTTATTATAAATTAAGGTGTGATAGCCCAGTGGTGAGACCTTGCGACTATCTAGAAATGAACATGGGTTCAAACCTCGGGCAGGCACCAATGAGTTCTTCTATAAAAACTTGTGACTAATTGATATTTGCAATTCATCACACGCTTTTCGATGAAGGAAAACATCGTGAGGAAACCTCTAGAGAATTCTAGGGATATGTGTAACCTACCAATCCGCATTGGCGCAGCGTGGTAGGTGTTAGCTCCAATTCTTCTCTCCAATAACGGAGAGAGGCAGCAGTGGGCATAGTAACAGGCTGTTACTTTTACTTACTTTACGATGCACCGGATTCCGATGCATAAATAGCATATATGGTTATTGGCTGTATTACTCTTTATAAATTTGCTAATACGCTTTCTTTTTCTTTGACTAACTAAGTACTAGTTGAGTAGTGTCAATACAATCAATACTTTGATCACTATCCCCGTGAACAATTCAGGCGTGGAATTCTAGGGATATGTGTAACCTACCAATTGGAGTAGCGTGGTAAGTCATAGCTCCAATCCTTCTCTCCAATGAATGGAGAGAGGAGGCCTATTCCCAGCAGTGGGATATTAACAGGCCGTTATTTCTCTTTTTTATTATAATTTAAAATTGACAAAATGACTCACCGTGGGCGTGTGCTTCTCAATCTCCTGCTTGAAGATGTCCTCAGGCGGTTCGTTGCTGCGCGCGAGCAGTTGGCCGGTGACGTCATCGTCGGCCACCGCAGTACGCAGCTGCTGTACCAGCGAGTCGCGCTGATGCTGCATCTCGCGAGCCTTGCCCACCACTCGACGCATCTCCTTCATCGTGTCCCGATCGAGACCCTCTGTTGGACAGTAACAAGTCAAGTTAAAAAGGCATTCAACCGTCGAGGAGGTCCATCTGAAGCCAATCCTGGCATCAGGTCATCGAACCCAAGGAAGTAGGTCATTTAACTTACAAGATTCCACCTTCACATACAAGGCAAGTGGAATAGAAGCTTTTAATAATTTTTTTTTAATAATTTGACTGGCCCGTTGGCGCTATGGGTAGTAACCCTGCCTTCAGCTCCGCGGGTAGTGGGTTCGATTTCCGCCGAGGGCCAACATTTTCTATAAACAAATTGTTGGTTCTTCGAGCCTAGGTGTGTATTTGTATTTAAGTATGTATTTAAACTTTTATATGTAATATATCTACCTGTTGCCCGTCACCCATAACACAAGTATTAAGTTACTTACTTTGGGGGCGGACGACCGTGTGTGTAAATGTCCCATATATTTATTTATTAAAAAAAAAATCTCTTATCATCATCATCATCCTCTTGCCCTTATCCCACTCTAAGTGGCGTCGGCACAACATGTTACAAACATGTTGCCACAAGATTTGGCTACGTATTTTGCGACCGACCTTCTGTCTGACGTCAACTATATTATATTTACGTCCTTTTCTTATAACAAATAGTAATTAAATCACATGTCTTCGGTGTCTGTCGCTATATGCCGAAATACAGTTTTAACTAGTTCGGCTACAGATGGCCATATTATAAGTTAAGTCCTATTTATCTTATGTAACCTACCTTAGCCGTATTTTACGACCCCTCGGTAAGAAAGAGGGTGGTCTATTCTACTCAACCGGATACCACGCGGTGGGTCGACTGACCTTATTCACCTTCTACGACACCTCGGTAAGAAATGAGGGTGATCTATTCTACTCAGCCAGGTAGCACACGGCATAAAATTTTATATTCTCTATAATACTCACGAGTTTTGTAGGTGCAACATTACGCTTTATTAGAAATTTCCAAAAAACAACTTTTTAGAATTCAGTCACTAATACAAAGCGTGAAATTGATAGTTACCCTTAAAAATGCATGCAAGTAAATGTATAAAGTCCACCAACACAAATTAGAATTAGGCGTTACTTTGCGGAAAGTCATAATAAAATTATTTTGCTATAATCCGCGATACAGTAAATACAAAATATACAAATATAATGCTAAACGATTATCCGTTTTTTCATTCCCGATACATGCAGTATGCATGCAGATTCGTAAAAACACGTACAAACCTTCCACCACCGCCACCACAATACACAAGAAATACACACGTTCACTATCACAAACTCAACAATCGTTTCGCCCCGCAACCGAATATCAGGAGATAGACTCCACAACAAAACTGCAAAGCGAAGCATTATCCAAACAAGCATTGTTATATAGTAATCGTTCAACCCCACCATTTATTTTATTTTGCCTCCGAACACCGTTAACAAGCTTGAACTTGAAACGTTTATCTGATCATTAATGATCCATTGTTGTGCTTTATAATCTCAAGCTGTTCCAAAATGTTTAATCTCAAGCTTTTTTCACAGGTGTGTAGGATTTCGAAACAATGGTCATTATGAACTCTATGATCTTCTTTTTTGATATTTTTATAGATTGGAAAGTAGGGACTTACCAATGTTGTCGATGCTCGGTATCTTGGTCTGCAATACGTCCAGCGGCTGCGAGAGGAGCTTCAGATTAGTGATGTGCAGGGTCATGGCCTTGTGCAGCACCTGGTTGCTCTCGTTGGTCCTGGAGTGCGCTTCTTGATACTTGTGGTACTCGCGCGATATCTCCGTCTGAACTATCGACGGAGGCCGAGGGCCCATTTGCTTCTGATACTCTTTCTCTTTTAAAGTTTCTTCCTGTTCAAAAAAAAAAATTATAATATCTCTTCCTTATAAAATTTCTTTTTTGTCTTTTAACTTCCTCTCCTACTCTCTCTTTCATCCACTGGATGTCCTCTGCTGGACTTAGGTCTTCAAATTCAATTCCTCACCAATCCGGTACCATTAAAAACCGAAGGATGCCGCATTATTGGAACGTTCGGATTACTGGATTATAGTGAAAAAGCCATAGGTAATTAATAGGATAAAACATTTCGACTGGCCCGTTGGCGCAGTTGGCAGTGACCCTGTCTTCGGCTCCGTGGGTCGCGAGTTCGATTCCCGCCGAGAACCAACATTTTCTATTTAGAATTTGTTGGTTCTTCGAGTCTGGGTGTTCACTGTTAAGTGATACACATACAGGACCGAAATTTGCCAACTTCTACATATGGATCATGCGAGCGGTAGCCCATACTAATAAGCAATGATAATTAGTTAACTCTTATGACTTTATTTTTTTTTTGTTTTAAATTTTTTGTAGTAAATATTTATTACTATTACCAAGGACCCTGAATAATGAATATCAGGAGGTTTTCTTTGTATAAAAAAAAAGTCTGGGTGTTTATATGTATTTAAGTATGTATTTAAAACTATATATGTAGTATATCTCCCAGTTGTCTCTTACCCACAACACAAGTATTAAGTTACTTATTTTGGGGATGGACGACCGTGTGGGTGAATGTCCCATATATTTATTTATTTATTATTTCTTAGAGGAAATAAATTGTGGGCAATATATTAAATTAACATATATATATGTAATTACATAGTTTTAAAATAATCCTTAATTGAGGTCTGTTTTTTTGCAACTTGCAGTCCTTGCTTGATAACCTTTTCTCGCATGTTGCGAAGAATTATAATATCTTTGGCAGATATAAAAACGTAAAATAAACAATCTAATATTTAAAAAAATATTATTTAATTGAAATATTAATTGAAGTTAGTACTTACTTGAATAAGCGCCTTGATTTCTTCAAGTGAGTGTTCGACATCACTAATGATTTCTGCCAAACTGTTCATGGAGTCCACTAGGGTCTGGATGATGTCGGTACGAGCGTTCATTGAGGCACATCGGTCGACTATGTCTTGTGGGATCCTGTTGAAATATATTTGTGCATATAATTTTTTATTAAGCTGTGATAGCCTAGCGGTGACACCGTGCGACTCTCTAGAGACGACACAGGTTCAAACCTCGGGCAGGCAATGAGTTTTTCTATTAAAAACTTATATGTCTAATTGATAATTGCAATTTATCACACGCTTTTCGGTGAAGGAAAACATCGTGAGGAAACCTACATATCTCTAGAGAATTCTAGGGATATGTGTAACCTACCAATCCGCATTGGAGCAGCGTGGTAGGTCTTAGCTCCAATCCTTCTCTCCAAAAACGGAGAGAGGAGGCCTTAGCCCAGCAGTGGGCATAGTAACAGGCTGTTACTTTACTACTTTTACTTTATATAATTTTTAATTGTTTAATTTGTAACCATCAATCAAATTGTAAAAATAATATTTTAAAAAAATGGCCGCCGAGTTTCTTGCTGGTTCTTCTCGGTAGGAGCAAACTTCCGAATCAGTGGTAGTTTCTTGAAAACATTTGACGATTCAAAAGTACTGTAAACAGTCTACTTGAACAAAGAATATTTTGAGTTTGAGTTTATAGCAGAGATGGCACACCTTAATCTGATGCATTAATGCCATTTTTTTTAATTCTTTTTTTTTTTTGACTTTTTGATTATTACTTAAACAATAAATAGTAACCAATGACTTAAAACCCTTTACGCCTTGAGGTATCCGGCTGCATAGAATAGACCGCCCTCACTTCTTACCGAGGTGTCGTAACAGGCGACTAAGGTATGTGCCGTGCGGTATCCGGCTGCATAGAATAGACCGCCCTCATTTCTTACCGAGGTGTCGTAAGAGGCGACTAAGGTATGTGCCGTGCGGTATCCGGCTGCATAGAATAGACCGCCCTCATTTCTTACCGAGGTGTCGTAAGAGGCGACTAAGGTATGTGCCGTGCGGTATCCAGCTGCATAGAATAGACCGCCCTCATTTCTTACCGAGGTGTCGTAACAGGCGACTAAGGTATGTGCCGTGCGGTATCCAGCTGCATAGAATAGACCGCCCTCATTTCTTACCGAGGTGTCGTAAGAGGCGACTAAGGTATGTGCCGTGAGGTATCCGGCTGCATAGAATAGACCGCCCTCATTTCTTACCGAGGTGTCGTAACAGGCGACTAAGGTATGTGCCGTGCGGTATCCAGCTGCATAGAATAGACCGCCCTCATTTCTTACCGAGGTGTCGTAACAGGCGACTAAGGTATGTGCCGTGCGGTATCCAGCTGCATAGAATAGACCGCCCTCATTTCTTACCGAGGTGTCGTAACAGGCGACTAAGGTATGAGTCGTGTGGTATCCGGCTGCATAGAATAGACCGCCCTCATTTCTTACCGGGGTGTCGTAAAAGGCGACTAAGGTATGTGCCGTGCGGTATCCGGCTGCATAGAATAGACCGCCCTCATTTCTTACTGAGGTGTCGTAACAGGCGACTAAGGTATGTGCCGTGCGGTATCCGGCTGCATAGAATAGACCGCCCTCATTTCTTACCGAGGTGTCGTAAAAGGCGACTAAGGTAAGTTGACGTCAGGCAGGTGGCCAGTCGTAAAATACGTAGTCAAATCATGTGACATGTTTGTAACAAGTTGTGCCAACCCCACTTAGAGTGGGGGAAGGGTAGGAGAATGACGAATGACTTAAAAACCTATATTCAATACCACAAATTTAAAATAAATTTCTTGTTGCAACATGATATAACAAAGACAATAAATAATGCTTTATTTATATTAAGGTGAATGACTTATGCGATAGCATACCTCTGAGAGACGTTTGATAAGAAATGACGCATCATAACAAAAGAAAATAATTTAACATATACACGCAAGAAAAATAAAAGCAACGATCATCATCCTACTGGACATACTTACGGGATAAAACGATTGTTGATAGTGTCTTAGTGAATGTGTGCAATGCCATTATAATGTGGTGGTGGTGAATATAAAATTTAAAAAAACTCAATTGCTACATCTTGCGTTAACTTGCCGTTATAATTATTAAAGAACTACGTAACTACCTATGCCATCTTGCTTTTTTAACGAGCCTCGATAGCAATAATAGATCTGCAGGCTTATCATGAACTCTTATTGCCACTCAATTGCAGACCTAAACTGAATTGTTTTGTTTTTTCATACCATCTTATGTTAATACGCACAGTTTAAGTCGTTCCGAATTATATCCTAAACTGAAACGCAAACGTATTTTTTTTTTGTCGAACTGACTGTATGCTGTTAGCCCTAATGGCTTTTACAGCGTCACCGGGCGGGACGAGCGAGCGCAGAAGCATCGCCGATGTTGCGAAGTGCAGAGAGTAGAGCGCAGAAGCTCTACTAAAGTCGGGGAACGTCGTCCTCCTGTGAGGCGAAACGTATATAACGTATATCATACGCTCTTATTTATATAGTAGGTGTGCGATCCAAATGAAACTCAGTTAAAAACACTTTATAGTACTTAAAGAAAGCGATTCAGTTTAGGTAGCGACTTTCAATTACATTGCAATTGAATCGTTCTCTAAAAGTTGATGTAAACTAATTTGATCATATATATCTTAATTTCGATGCAAACTAAAGTGGCTCCCTATTCGCCTTCGCCGGAATATTCATATCCTCACCACGCTTTTTAAAACTCTTAATAGTTCTTCACCTCTTTATCTTCGTGCAGGTCTTTCACATGACTCCCCCTCGTGTAAGACCTGCACGCTCTTGCGTGGCACAAAAGAATACAGTTGTCGACAATAGCAATTATAATTCGCCAACAATTTTTTTTTTCTTTCTTTTAGTTTATAAGAGCCTACCTTCGTTGTTTTTTTTTTTAATATTTATAATAGTATTGTAAACGTTAATGTATACTGTATGAAAAATATGAGCTGTTTTTGTTAACACAATTGTGTGACTCTGGTGTGCGGTAAAACTTTAATAAGTTTATGTTTACACCTTTATACTGTAACTCAAAAAAATTGTCATGTATGAACAAATAAATAAATTAAAAAAAAAAAAGTTAAATCATTGTTAGAGCCTTCTTATAAAACTATGTTTTTCTCTAAGTCTTTTACAGTCCTTGCATCCCGTCTTTGGAACTCTTTACCAGATAGCATCTTTAAAGACTCTCCTTCTTTGCACATTTTCAAACTTAGGCTAAAGCAACACTACCTTTCCTCGCTGTCATAACTTATATCTATGTAGGTTTATTATTTTGTATTAGTATTAGTGTATTATCTTGTATTATATATGTATTCTATTTTATGATTATAAGAAAGTAAGTTTATCCAAATTTAATTTATAATTGTTTTATAGTGTTTTTAATAATTTATCTTTTACTATTAATGTACCTATACTACGTTTTCACTTACTTTCAAACCACTAAGGGTCGCTGGCAGAGATCTCTTATAGAGATAAGTAGTCTTTTGTATTTGTTTTCTTTACCTGTATTTTCTTATATATTTTAATTTTGGTACATAAATAAATAAATAAATAAACTAAATTGTTTGCTTTTTCATACCATGACGTCTTAAAGACGCACACTTTAAGTCGTTGCCGAATGAGCGTTCGGTATGCGTCCTCAAAACATTTGAGTAAAAGAGACAGAGTTATCTATAGTTCATATAACGTTGTCCTTTTCACACTTCATGGTATGAAAAGAAACCGGTTGGATTAAGGTACTGACTTTGAATTCATCATTTTCTAAAAGCTCATGTTAGACTTATAGCACTCACTTCTGATCGGAGTCCAGAACGTCAAGCTGATCAAGCTGCAAAGACGACATGAACTCTGTCAATTCCGTGTTTTTAGCGTCCACCTGAGTGACAACGTGACGTAGCAACTTGGCCTTCTCCTCGGAGTATAGAGATGAGGCCTCGTGCGCGCCCATCGGCACCAGCCGCCCGAAGATATCCGGACCAGCGACCTGAACAATCATTCAAAATATTATTTATTCAAGTAAACTTGTAAACAAGTACTTTTGATTCGTCAACATCTACATCCAACGCTGGTTCGGAATCATTCACAATATTCTTTATTCAAGTAAACTTGTTAACAAGTGCTTTTGAATCGTCAACTCTACTGCTGGTTCGGAAAGTTGTTCCTAATGAGAAGAACCAGCAAGAAACTCGGCAGTTGCTCCTTTCAAAGAATAATTCTTATTACTAGTTACATTCAGTTATTAATGTCTTGTAGAATGTCCAAGAGTAACTATAACCACGCATTCTTATCATCTAAGTAATTCTCTATAATTTATAGAATTAGGCGTTACTTTGCGGAGATCCATAATACAAGAGTAATAATAAAACTATTTTGCTATAATCCGCGATACAGTAAATAGAAAATATATATAGTGTTTAATGTATAGTGGACTATCCGTATTTTCATACCCGATACGTGCAGGATTCGTAAAAACACATGCACAAACCTCCACCACTTCCACCACAATACGGCTTTGCAAAGCCGTAGAGTCTCCTGATGATGCTTCGGTTGCGGGGCGAAACAATTGTTGAGTTTGTGATAGTGAACGTGTGTAGTGCTTGTGTATTGTGGTGGATTTGGTGGAGGTTTGTGCATGTGTTTTTACTAATCCTGCACGTATCGGGTATGAAAATACGGATAGTCCACTATACATTTAACATTATATATATTTTCTATTTACTGTATCGCGGATTATAGCAAAATAATTTTATTATTACTTCTGTTTTATGGATCTCCGCAAAGTAAATTACAAAAAGTTTTTTGATTCAAATAAAATTACCTATTAAATATAAATTATCTATTAAATATTAAATTAAAATTAATTTTATTATTACTCTTGTAATTCTCAATAGTAAAGTAGGCTTTCTGTATTGCCTTTTTTTAATAGTGTTTTGAAACTACTGCTATGGTAAATTTAAAGTAGATTGTGGAATTGTATTATAAAATTTTATACCCAAACCCACGAACGACTTATGTACTTTAGCAAGACGCAATGCAGGAACCGCAAGCTTCTGTCGGTTCCTACTTTGTCTATTATATACATCGCCAATCCTTTTATAATTATTTATATTCATATGTACAAAAATTACATTACTAAAAATATACTGTGAAGGCAATGTAAGAATACCTGTTTCCTTGAACTTCTCTCGCAGGCTCACGATAAACAGTTTTTTAGTTAGATTAGGTTAGAAGTTAGTTTTTTAGTTTGATATATAATTTTGTATGATAAAACACGTATTGGACGATTGATAGAATAGTTATAACTAATTCACAGTCCAATTCAAAGCTGTGATAGCCTAGCGGTGAGACCGTGCGACTCTCTAGAGGCGACATAGGTTCAAACCCCGGGCAAGCACCAATGAGTTTTTCTATTAAAACTTATGTGTCTAATTGATAATTGCAATTTATCACACGCTTTTCGGTGAAGGAAAACATCGTGAGGAAACCTGCATATCTCTAGAGAATTCTAGAGATATGTGTAACCTACCAAACCGCACTGGAGCAGCGTGGTAAGTCTTAGCTCACACCCTTTCTCTCCAGAAACGGAGAGAGGAGGTCTATTCCCAGCAGTGGGATTGTAACAGGCCGTTACTTTTTTTTTCGGTGAAGGAAAACATCGTGAGGAAAAAAAAAGGAAAGATATGTAATCTTTAGAGAATTCTAGGGATATGTGTAACCTACCAATCCGCATTGGAGCAGCGTGGTAGGTCTTAGCTCCAATCCTTCTCTCCAAAAACGAAGAGAGGAGGCCTTAGCCCAGCAGTGGGCATAGTAACTGTTACTTTTTTTACTTTTAACTAGTTCACTTTATTTTTGGAAAAAGGGGTCATTGACTCGCCCGTTAGCGCTGTGGGTAGTGACCCTGCCTTCAGCTCCGCGGGTCGCGGGTTCGATTCCCGCTGAGGGCCAACATTTTCTATAAAAAAATCGTTAGCTCTTCGAGCCTGGGTGTGTATTTGTATTTAAGTATGTATTTAAACTTATATATGTAGTATATTTACCAGTTATCCGTCACCCATAACACAGGTATTAAGTTACTTACTTTGGGGGCAGACGACCTTGTTTGTAAAGGTCTCATATATTTATTTATTTATTTAATGTCCAGCATGCGAGCAGTAACTTTAAGCATATACATACCTCAGGATCGTTGAAGTTGATAGGCACAGCGCTGACCAAGCAGACAGGCTTCAGTTCTGACAGCATATCTTTATCTGGCACCTCCTCGTGGTATATGAACTCATTCTCGTTCTTAGCCGCCTTCCGCTTCCCCTCTACCACGTCGTTGGTGAAGGTCAACGCCTCTTGCGTTACTTGAACTGGCTCTATGTGTTTAGCTAGTTTCCTTGCTTCACTTAATTTTTCGATAGCCTGTTGGTAATAACCTACTCGTTCGCCCATCTTCTGTTGTTCTTCCGCAGTGATACCTGGTAATTTATTATATTTTTACTATATTTTATTATAACGCTGTTATAGCCTAGCGGTGAGACCGTGCGACTCTAGAGACGACATAGGTTCAAACCCCGGGGAGGCACGAATGAGTTTTTCTATTAAAACTTATGTGTCTAATTGATAATTGCAATTTATCACACGCTTTTCGGTGAAGGAAATTATCGTGAGGAAACCTGCATATCTCTAGAGAATTCTAGGGATATGTGTAACCTACCAATCCGCATTGGAGCAGCGTGGTAGGTCTTAGCTCCAATCCTTCTCTCCAATAACGGAGAGAGGAGGCCTTAGCCCAGCAGTGGGCATAGTAACAGGCTGTTATTATATTTTTAGAGTTAAAAATACTCGAAACGAAATCTTAATCCAGAAACTATAACGGAACTACTTTGCTATAATCCGCGCGGGTTAAGCGAATGCATGCAAAGTTAATGTGTATGAAGCAGGCAAAATTCACGCGAAGATATACAGTCGGGAGCAAAATTGAGTCAATGTACTGAATTTGAATATACTATCGAATATTACATTGATTATCATGAAATATATTAAATAGACTGGATATTTTTTATTTCAAGTAAGTTTTTGATAGATTTTATAATATTCGTTCAAATCGCTTTCATGATTCTATTAGAAAGATTTACGAAAGAAAAAAGTTTCACCCTTTATGATGCGCGTCAATACGACTTAAAACAAGTCTTTGAACCAGGCGAAGGGAAACTGTTTGTTTCATTAACTCCAACTAATATAAAAATGCAACTATACTGACCTACAAAGTGGTTTTGTACGCGGAGCAAGAGTGGAATCAGTCAGTCGAGGGAAATTACATATTTCACAGCTTAAAATCATAAATACCCGCAAGTTTCGATGCGGATCGTGTACTTTATAAATTTTAGTTTTTCATAAAAATATGCAGAATTCAGATTGAGTTTGGTAATAATTAATATATTCGATATTCTAGTCAAAGTCAATATATTAACTCAGTTTTGCTCCTGACTCTATATCTTGTATACATATACTATTACGTGAATACACACGACGATATAATCGGCGATGTGAAGTGTTAATGATATCCAAAAAGTAACTTCTTGCCGCCCGCTACGATACGCAACTGCCGTATCACTCTCCCGCTATGCACGGAATCTATACTTATTATAAAACAAAGTCCCAAAAAGCTGTCTGTTTGTATGTAATCCATTATCTCAAAATCTACTGAACGGATTTTTGTACCGTTTTCACCAAAAGATAGTGCAATACTTCCGGATGGTTTAGGTAAACAGCACATATCGGTATTATGTAAATTGTGTTAAAGAGATCGCGCAGTTGTTAAAAAACTAGCTTGCTGGGAGCTTTAGTCGCGTGCGCTGCGTAAACCAGCAGATATGCGCTAAAGTAATGTACTAGAGAATTGTAGATCTATAAAATACTACAGAAAAGTCCGCGATAGCATGTCTCTATCTCTCACGGTTAACTCACAATCACTACTTTTATGTTCAAAATTTCGCAAATTCGGGAAAACTTTCGTAAACCACTGAATTCCACGCGGGCAAAGCCGTTGTTGGTACAGCTAGTATTTTATATAATAATTGCACGACAAAACCGTCGCGACTCGCGGCGAATAGTTGCAACTCTATCTCTTATGGTTAACTCACAATAACTACTTTTATTTTTAAAATTTGAAATCTAGAAAAAAATTGCGAAACTGATTTCCACGCGGGCGAAGCCGCTGGCACAGCTAGTAAGTAGTTTTTCTTTGTTAACAAATCAAATCAAATCAAATCATATTTATTGTGAATACAGTAATTATAGATGTTATAAAAGTAATTATTTAAACCAATGTATTCTACCATTACAATATGGTGTACAATATTATGCAGTAATTATAATTAATCTATATTTTAAATTAAATATTAAATTATATTATCTAGTCTAATTATTGAGAAAATCATTGATTGTGTAGTAACATTTAGTAATTAATAACATTTTTAGCACACTTTTCAATACAATAAATTTAAATTACATAAATACAATGGTGTAATATTTATTTTTGAAAAGAGTGAGCGCCAGTTTCTTGCTGGTTCTTCACCTTTCCGAACCAGTCATGGCTTCATTTACAAGTCAAATGGTTGTAAAGGCCAATTTGAATCATTTGAATTTGAATATGATATACTTACCTTGATACAAAGACACGATACAGCCAATGTATGCTATCTTGAACTGCAAATAGTAATGCCATCGATTGTAAATCTTTGCCCTAATAATTTCGTATACTAAATCATTGCCAGTGGAGGACCCAATGAGGGCCAACGAATTTTTGTAGAAGCAAAGAACTTGCGTCGCCACAGCACCTAAATGGTAATATCAAATTATGCGAGCCAGAATTACATACATACATAATTACAGAATATCCTTGATTTTATTGTTTTAGTAGTTTGTATATAATATCAATATATTAAACAATTTTAATACTAACCAATAACACTTGCTTTCCTTGTGTCCTGTATACTTTTATCAAGAATGCATTCTTGTGCCTGAGCGAAGCAAATTTCTTGAAGCAGAGGTAAAATATCTGTTGATACATCAGAGCCAGGTGGCACTGAGTTTTGTTCTTTAAGATGCTTGAATACCCAGGCTGCATACTGGTAATGCTGGCATGCCGATTTAAGGCTGTCAGCAGTGGTACGAGGCTCTGATGAACCGAGCTTTGTGTGTAGAACTCCTATGTTGTACAGAATGGATGCCATCTCAAATTTGACATCTGCTAGTACATATGTTGTACCAGTGTAGAGATCTCTCCTGAAATATTTCATAAAGTCAATAAGGTAAATCTTTATCCAAAGCAGCAAAAGATTCAATCATCACTATTCTGTTGTTTCAATGTATCATATACTACATGTATATGTAACTGGTTTGTAATAGAGATAAGAAACATTCATTTTTCTAGACAATATTTACAGTACAAAGCATCTGATTTATTTTTAATAGTAAGCACATAAGTTTTTATAGCAATCTTAAATGTTCTTGCCTTGGATGTTATTTTATAACCGAACCTATTATACAGCTGTTAAGGTCCTCACCATGTAAATACTAATTAGTACTTGCATAGTCAAATCTACATTTACTCACAATCATAAATTAGGCTCTCTCAAGACAATATAAATAAGTGATTTATAGAAGCAGGTGCTACTTTTTGGAATTCCATAGTACAGATGTTACAATAGAATTATTTTGCTATAATCCCTGTTTATGAAGAGAGTCTATAAAATACTAAGCGTATGAACAACCACAAACGCAGACACCACAACAAAATTGTAATGTCTATCCTCCTTATGATCCTTCAGTTTTGGAGTGAAACAATAGTAGAGATCGTAGTAGTGAGTGTGTGTAGTGCTCATATGGATTGTTGCTTGTGGCGGCATTTTGTGATAAGTGTGTGACTTGTCTTGCAAGTATAAGGTATGTGAATATTGCCTCCTTCATACACTTAGCATTATATAGATTCTCTTCTAATCTAATTAGATTAGATTAGATTAGATTCTCTTAAAAAATGTAGGTTCCAATTTCAAAAAAAATCATTTTGTTGGAAGTATTTATTATTTGTTTGTTTTAATTAGTTTTATATAAGTGGTAATTCATATTATAACTACATGAATAATAGATTACATCAGATAGATGAATAATAGAAACAATTTCATAATTTAGTGGAATTTTCAAACGCAGGCTAACCTACTTTCACTATTATTAAATTTATATACATATTATATGAATAAACCTATAAACTTGCATAATTATATCTCAATATGAAATATGATTCATGTAGTATTGTTAACACTAACAACAGCATTGTTTGTTCAATAAATCAATACATAGTAATTAAATTAATGGACTTACCAGGCGAAATTACAAGCAGCAGGCCCACCTTTACCCATCGGGAACCGACTTTGCATTGCCCGAAGCTGGCAAAAATATCTGGTAAGAGAATTTAATCCTGCTACGTCACTGGTGGCTCTAACGGCTGCAGACCGCAAGCCTTCCAGCTGATGTATTTCATTGTTATAGCTTTCAGGGTCTTCTTTATAAGCTTCCGCTATGTACTGCAAGGATTGTAGAATTAAGAAAGAGAACTGAAAAAACCATTATCAACAAGATTAACTATGTCACTTACCTGTTTCAGTTTTGGACCAAATAGTGTAGACTCCGGGCTGACTTTCAAGTCGAAACTAATCATAGGCAATTTCGGTACCGCTTCCATGATCTTGAACTATATTTTTTATCGTACATATAACATTTAATATTAATTTCATCACAAATTAGCTGTCTATAAAAGTTCTCCCTGTCATTTTTTGTTTGGCCCCAAAGACAAATTTTCCATTAATATGATCTATCATAGACAGTACAGTAATTTAGCAGATATATAACAGAAAGAGAGTCCTACCTAACTTCGATTTGTTGTACGAGCTATTTTTAATTTATTGCTTAAGTAACATTGTGATTGTGTGTTTAAAACTGTTTCAACCACAAAATATATAGCCAAAAAATTAAAATTGAATTGTAATACTAACAAACAAATTTATCTTGTTTCTTGAACAAGTATAATAAGCAGCTTCTTTTAATGCTGGTGTATGTATGTATGTAAAAAGACTGGCAATATTTTTTTATCATCTTATAGCGAAACCGTGATATAAGAAGCTACGTTATCTAGGAGGGTAGGGTAGGAGGGTATGCCGTAATTTACGATTTGTGTTATAGCGAAACCGTTTTATAAGAAACCGTGTTATCAGAGGGTGAACCTGTGTATTATATGAATCCTAATAGAACTTGAGCTATCAAGAGTCAAGTCAAGCCATGCAACGACTTAGACATACAAATATATTTATTACTAGATAACTTTTTGAGGAATACTATTATTATTATTAATAATATTATTATTTCAAATTTTATAATTTTCTTTATTGTTAATTTCAAGTCTCTAATCCTTAAGTTCTAATAGGAGGCTGCTCTAGCCGTGGCTCATTACAATCCTTTCGGTAAGGTACGCCTTCTGCTGAACGATTTAGATTTCCCATTAGCCTTACGATGCTATGTACTGTCTGTAAGTCAAGGCATTCTTGCTTTCAGGTTACACACTAGGTATCTTCTCTCACTGAACTTACCTATTACTTTCTTAAAGTTGCCTCAGATATTGTAAGTATGTATAATAAGAATTTCTATAAAAACAGAATAAAGCAAAAGTTTAAAGTGTTGATTTTGAAATAAATTATGTATAAGAAGGTTTACAATGTTATATATTATGCAGCAGCTGGCAATACTCTCCTTTGTTTTGAAATATGGCGTGTGCCGTAAATTGAGTGACTTTAATAAGCATTTTTATGGTGCTGATTTTAGCGAAGACTGTACTGATTGCTAATTTCTACTATTTATATGACAAACTAATTTAATGTTAAACTGCGTTTGTAATATGAACAAACCTCTACGCATATGACGAAAATATAATGAAGTTAAAGAAAGTGAAAGCAGACACTGAGGTAGGTATGTTTATATATTATTTGTTGAACCGGTATCTCAGTATAATATCACGTATAATTATATTTATATATTACATAATGTACCTGCAAGTTCTTAGCATCAGTCGTCAAATACTCTTAATTATGTATTGTATTTACTCTTAAGTCTTGTGTTTATGATATCTGTGTATTTGAAATACTGTTTACTAAACATTTCCATTATAAAAAAATTATTATAACCTCTCTTTATATTCTTTTAATTTAACACGTATAAGGAATAAAAAATTGGCTGTATGTTTTCCTTAATGGAAGAATAATGAATGCAATTTCATTAAAATCAAGCTTAATTTTTCAAATTGCTGTTGGATGACATTTTGACTAGAAAGTAATTAGCCACATATTTTGTGTCTTTAATCTCTGCCTTAACCTAACCCACAAATATAATTAAAATTGTTAACAATGTATATATGTAAATGTATTTTGCATTAATTATTAAGAAACCTAATTTTAGGAGGTGCCTCCCCCAGCACCCCCTCAGGCGGAGATTATTGAAGCTGATTTGTACAAACGTTCATACTTTGGTCCCGATGTACCTACACTGGAACTAGAGTGTTGGGAAGAGGAGCTGTCTGAATCCCAGTTAAAAGCATATAAAAATGCTGATGATGAATATAACAACATACAAAACAAATTAGACATTATTGTTAAAGATACAGGTGGAGAGATTGTATATAATGGTCACCAATTTACTGCATACCAGCTGCTTGGCAAGTAAGTGTTAATACTCTATTCAGCATTGAATCATATAGAATATTATAAGAAAATTACAATTGATCTTAGCAATGTCAACTGTTTCCCTTCCTCTATATAATTTAGCATTAATAACTTAATTACTATCATTATCTGTAAACAACATTGTACAACATTTTTTTACATCATAGGCAACCGGTGCTTAAGGATTTGGAAAGGCAAAGTGCTGATATTATCAGATCTCGGTCTCGTTCTCTCTCTGTATGTAAAGAGAATAAAGAAAAAGAAAGAGAAACAAGGAGTAAGAGAGGTAAATATATTCTATGCTATAAATAAACTACACTGTTGCTTGCAGACCACTGCTCTGTGATTCAGATCCATAGAGTATGCTGAGAAGACTTGTTACATGTACTTTGGCTTTGTAATATTATACATAGTCATTCAATAAATTCAATAAAAAGTCATTATAGACAAGGTAGAAGAGAAGACATCATTAATAAATATATCACACACTCATTAGTAAATTGATTTAATTAAATAAAGATGTTATGTGGCAAATTGCAATGAACTGTAGCACATACAAAACTAGTGAGTGTCAAAGACACCACTTGGAAGAGCAAAAAAACCCTATTTTTTTATAGTTTGTTGTGTGATGTCAGATGCCAATTAAATTAGCCTAATTTTAAATTAGGTCACTTTAATACTAAGCGGGCGATATATTTATTAAAAAAAATTATACAATTTTAAAAATCTTAGGAACTGGTATAATGTCATTATTTGACCTTGTCCACCTTTTTCTTACAACTTTTAGTAGTGAAAAACTTGAGAGGTGACATAAATGCAAATATGCTAATACGTAAGTAAGTAAGTTTATTACGATCATAGTCATTATGATCATCCTTCTCCAAAGTAAGTAACTCAATACTTGAGTTATGGGTGACAGACAACTGGTAGGTATAAACCAGGCTCAAAGAAACAACAAATTGTTGATAGAAAATGTTGGCCCTTAGTGGGAATTGAATCTGCAGCCCACAGCGCTGAAGGTAGGGGATGATATGTATATTTAATTGCTTATAATATTTACAATAATTAAATTAAAAACATATTTACAGGGCGACCAAAGAGGTACTGTGAGGATGATAATGATTATGCTCCTTCACCTGAAAGGGTGAAGTCTCCAGAACTTCGACATAAAAAGAAGAAGAAAGACAAGGAAAAGAAGAAAGAGGAGAAAAAGAAAGAGGATGAAACACCCTCTATGAAAGAAACAAAAACTAAGGACAAAACTTTGGCACCTTCAAGTAAGCAATGAATTACAGCTGTTATAAAACTTAATATTTATTTTAAGATAACTTAACATAGATTTGTTCTATAAAATGGTTAATGTAAAGGTGAAAGGTTTAGCAAAACTGTTAAGTTTTACATGTCACCCCTTGATATGTTAACTCAGGGCAGGCACCATTAGTTTTTTGTTAACTTACGTCTAATTTATATTTTTTTCAATTTATCATACGCTTTTTTATCTAGGCTGTGATAGCCCTGTGGTGAGACCATGCGACTCTCTAGAGATGAACATGGGTTCTAACCCTGGCAGGCACCAATGAGTTTTTCTATTAAAAACTTGTGTCTAATTGATATTTGCAATTTATCACACGCTCTTCGGTGAGGGAAAACATCGTGAGGAAACCTGCATATCTCTAGAGAATTCTAGGGATATGTGTAACCTACCAATCCGCATTGGAGCAGCGTGGTAGGTCTTAGCTCCAACCATTCTTTCCAAAAACGGAGAAAGGAGGCCTATTTCCAGCAGTGGGATATTAACAGGGCGTTACTTTACTTTTTACACGCTTTTTGGTGAAGGAAAACATAAGGAAATTTGAATATCTTTTGAGAATTCTGGTTATATGTGTAACCTACCAATCCAAATTGGAGCAACAGGAGGATCGAAGTTCTCAACCCTTTTCACCAAAAACAACGTACATTGGAGGCCTATGCCCAGCTGTGGACTTAATAAATATTGACACTAAAATGATCTTTAATAGAATAAGCAAAATAAAAAGTTACTATCTATACAAATATAAAGTGGAAAGATTTATATTGTTGGTATTGTTTTCACACAAAAACTATTGGACCAATTTCAAAATTCTTTTACCATTGGAAAGCTACATCTTCACTGAGCAAAATAGGCTATATTACATTTTATTAAATATGGCTCCCTAATAAAAATGTACTAAGGTGTGTAAAATTTAAGTCACTCTTTGGCGTCGTGAAGAGCATTATGCTAGTTGGTATTCAAGGATGAGCGAATCTGGTCTGACCACCTGATGGGTTTACGGACTCTAGAGCTTTTGCCGTCGATTTTCCTGTGACAAGAAATTGCTCTAGGTACTACCTTACTTCTGGGCGATATGGCAAAACCCTAGCACTCTTTTCAAACATATAGTGGAGAGTAAAAGTTATTTTGTATAATCTGCGATACAGTAAATAGAGTATATATTTAGTGCTAATTGTATAGTGGACTATCCGTTTTTTCATGCATCATGCAGGATTCGTAAAAACACATGCACAAACCACCACTGCCACCACAATACACAAGCACTACACACGTTCACAATCACAAACTCAACGTTTCGTCCCGCAATCGAAGCATCATCAGGAGATAGACTCCACGACAAAATCGCAAAGATTTGCGATGACTTCCATTTCACTTTTATTTGTTGGGAGTATTTTTGTTTTAATAGAAAACTAGCAAAGCCCCGCGGTTTCACCCGCGTCCATACAGATCTCGTGGTAGTGGAAAGTCTACGAAATCGAACTATAGATTTATTTTGTAGATTATTTAATTATAAAAAATGGGTATCATTAGTATTCTTGGAATAAGACTTAACTCACCAAGTGCAGGCCCTGCTATAACGGTAGGTTAGGTTTGTTATGGCATTATTTAATTTTGATTTACATTCTTAAATTCGTAAAATCTTTTGATTGGGATGTCGGATTTTAATAATTTAAAAAGTATTTTACAGGTATTGAAACAGTTATTCATAAAATATCATTTAATGGGATAAGGATTAATACAGAGATATGAATAAAATGGTTTGATTATTGTCGGCACTTTTACCAACTTTTACAATGTAAAAAAGTAGTTATATTGGCATAACTATAATAGTTAGACATATTGTAGCGCGGACTTTTTTATGGATATTGATACGTTCTATAATACTGTAGAACATTTTTTTGTTCTATCATCAATAGTTTCCGCAGCGCACGCGATGATAGATGTTTACGACTAAATTTTTACCAAGTTATTACAATTTTATTAGGGATCCCTATTTTTTTTGAAAATGACATATAGCCTATGTTGCTCAGTGAAAAAGCAGCTTTCCAATGGTGAAAGAATTTTTGAAATCGGTCCAGTAGTATTTGCGTGAAAACGTAACAAACATACATACAAACAAACATACAAATCTTTCCTCTTTATAATATTAGTATAGATAAGCGATTGCGAACATCCTCATATGCAACAAAGAAAATCCATAGATAAAATCTATAGATTAAAAAAGAAATATCGTTCCAGATGTACACAGCGTGGTTACTAATGTGCGGCCGTCTGAAGCGACGGCGGTCGGCGGCCTGCTCACAGGCAGCGCCACCAAGACCACGGCCATCGTTGACTTGACCAAGGAAGAGGGCAACAAGAACGTCGCTGATTCGCGAGAAGTATCCTTCAACAAATTACAAGGTAAGATATAGAATTAGTTATTGTTCCGCACAAACGTGCGGGCGGATGAAACAACCTCCGGGACCTGGGCCCGTCGTCTCGGCGTCTCAACCTACCTTATGCGGCCGTCAGCTGTATGCGGTCCTGCCTCATGAATCACTGCGTGTATATGTGTACGTGTGTGTGTGCGCTTGTATGTACTTGGCCGATTCCCGAACCCGTTGGCTCGCCTCAGCAATCTTCCACGGACACGTACTGTCTATTTCTCCCGGAGTATACACTTCACCAACGCGGTAAATAACACGAATAACACCCGGTGTGCACACAACCTTCGTAAGGTCACACGTTATTGAATCGTCCCATATCGGGGAACATTAACCCGAACGCGCACTAAATCCGCGGACGGTCGCGTCTTCTCAAAACGCTTCACTGATTGAACGCGTCACTAAATCTAAAAGCCACACCCAAAACGCATAATTACGCGTGTGCGTTATAAAAGGAAGGCGCGCGCGGCTTCTTCCTGTCGTGTTCGAAACATCACTAACTGGCGGACATGACCGGCGGCGAACGAATGCCCAAAGGTCGTTGATTCGGCCGGTCGCGCCGCGTGGCGCGCGTCAATTTGTTCAAAACAGTTATAATAATTTAATTAGTCATAATAATAATCTATAAAATTAGTCGTTACTTTGCGGAGACCCATAATACAAAGGTAATAATAAAATTATTTTTCTATAATCTGCGATAAAGTAAATAGAAAATGTATATGATGCTAAATGTATAGTGGACTATCCGTTTTTTTATACCCGCTACATGCAGGATTCGTAAAAACACATGCACAAACCTCCGCCACCACATTAAATAAACCAGAATAGATACGCTAAAATAATGTAGTAGAGAATTGTAGATTGATAAAAATACTACAATAAAGTCCGCGATAGCATGTCTCTATCTCTCACGGTTCACTCACAATAACTACTTTTATGTTTAATATTGCAGTTAATCGTGAAACTTTCTTTTTATTTGACTGGCCCGTTGGCGCAGTTGGCAGTGACCCAGTCTTCAGCTCCGTGGATCGCGGGTTCGATTCCCGCCGAGAACCAACAATTTCTATTTAAAATTTGTTGGTTCTTCAAGTCTGGGTGTATATATGTATTTAAGTATGTATTTAAAACTATATATGTATATATTTACCAGTTGTCTCTCACCCATAACACAAGTATTTAAGTTACTTACTTTGGGGATGGACGACCGTGTGTGTAAATGGCCCATATATCTCTCCCATATTTATTTATTTATCTTTGTTGTGTTGTAGCTGTGATAGCCTAGTGGTGAGACCGTGCGACTCTCTAGAGACGACATAGGTTCAAAACCCGGGCAGGCACCAATGAGTTTTTCTATTAAAAACGTATGTGTCTAATTGATAATTGCAATTTATCACACGCTTTTCGGTGAAGGAAAACATCGTGAGGAAACCTACATATCTCTAGAGAATTCTCTAGGGATATGTGTAACCTACCAATCCGCATTGGAGCAGCGTGGCCTACCACGCTGCTCCAATGCGGAGAGAAGGATTGGAGCTAAGACCTATCTTAGCTCCAATCCTTCTCTCAAAAACGGAGAGAGGAGGCCTTAGCCCAGCAGTGGGCATAATAACAGGCTGTTACTTTACTTATTTTTTTTTGTTTGAAGGCAAAACGTTCCCATCGCTGGTGGTGGTGGCGCGGCCGTACTTGCGCTCCAAGGAAGCCCCGCCGCCCTCCGACCGCGCGATACTGGACAGCAAGGTGAAGTCGGTGCTCATCCACACCCCCATGAAGTTCACAGAGTGGCTCATACAGCAGGGCCTGGTGCGCTCCGAGCAGTGGTGCGCCATACACAACGGGAACAAGCTTAAACTGGGTAACTCTTGCCAATAGAATCATAGCATAAAAAAGTAGTAAAGTAGCGGCCTGTTACCTGTTACGGCCTGTTGCGTCAACTCTACAATCACAATCTCTTTTTAGGTCTCCTTCTAGACACATATCCATCCACACTCATACTCAACACTCGTTTAGTCACATGATTTTCATCCCTCCTCATTAAATGTCCATACCATCCCAATCATGAACCTCTCTTTTCTATAATGAGCGCAACTTTCAGACTTCCACTTATATACTCGTTTCGTATTTTATACCATTTTGTCACACCACACATCCACTTTAACATTCTCATCTCATTTGCATGAGAATTTCTGACATTTAACAGTATTTGTAGTAAAATGATACAAGAAATCAACTCGCAATTTATATCGCGTTAATTAATATCGCTGCAACAAGATGCTCTTGACAATTGTAGACAGAGATTACAGAGAACTTTCCGCTAACTTTCCTGAATAGTGGTATATTTAAGGGAGTAAGCGGAAAGCCGAATAAATAAGACATTCCGATTCTCTTATTTAAGATTAGCTTATTTAGAATGAGGTGTATTTCATGTCAACTACAACGATTTCACGAGTAAAGTAGCGGCCTGTTACAATCCCACTGCTGGTAATAGGCTTCCTCTCTCCGTTTCTCAAGAGAGACCTAAGACCTGCCACGCTGCTCCAATGCAGGTTGGTAGGTTACACATATCCCTAGAATTCTCTAGAGAAATGCAGGTTTCCTCACGATGTTTTCCATCACCGTAAAGAGTGTGATAAATTGCAATTATCAATTAGACACATGAGTTTAAATAGAAAAACTCATCGGCGCCTGCCCTCGAAAGAGTCGCACGGTCTCACCGCTGGGCTATCACAGCTCTTTCATAGCATAGACTTAGTTAACTCTAGATTTACCAGACCAATCATTTAGACTGGTCGTGCAATTTCAATTCACAAGTCCTACTATAAAACACTTTTTTTTTTCAGAAATGATGTTATGACTTTTGTAGCTATAATTAGAGAGTACGTTTTATAAACTTAATTAATATTGTTCAACTTTATTTTTGTCATTTTTAAGAGTAAATATAGACTAGAAACTACAAGAAGCCTGTTTTTTATGCACCAGTCATTTTGACTGGTTTGGTAGAAATTTATTTATTTATTTAAGCCTTTATTCAGACATTTCTTAGATACTGATTTAAAATAAGGTTTTTTTTTCTTTTTTTTTTTTCATCAATTATGTCTGTTTGTCTACAGACAAAGGCCTCCTCCAACTGTGACCAGTTACTTCTATTTGCAGCAAGCCTAGTCCATTTTGGCCCTGCCACAGTCAAAATGTCATCCACCCATCTTAGGGGTGGTCTGCCTCTCTTTCTTTTCTGGTGTTTTGTATACCAGAACATTAATTTTTTCGACCACCTCTCATCTCCTCTTATTGTATGGCCAGCCCATTTCCATTTTAACTTCCTGATGGTGCTAATTACATCCTTAGTTTTAGTATATTTCTTTATAGTGGAAATTCTTACTTTATCAAATAGTTTTTTGCCTAGCATACTTCTAGATTGGTAGAAATAGGTATATTCAAATCGCTGGTATATCTAGTGTTAAAGTCTACAAAGCTATGCGATTTTGTCGTGGAGTCTATCTCCTTATATTATTTCCGTCTTATATTATTGTCTATATCCGTATATTATTTCCAGGGATGTACTCTGACGTATCGAAATTCCCGTATTCCGGTGGCTACGTATGGATATCCGAATGCTGTCCCACTCGTTTCGTATCCGTGTTCTCGAGCTCAATATTCGAGGGCGCCACGTTCCCGCCCAGCGTTCTCCTCAAGCTGATATACCACTGGGCGTGCCAGACCAACGTGCAGAACGTGGTGCAGTGGGTCAAAGTGGACAACTTGTATGTGAAAGGACTGTTCACCTGGTTAAGAGCTGTGTGCACGTCGGCAATACACCACCACATGGGTCTACTGGGTGGTCAAGGCAAGAAAGTGGAGGTTGGGGTGATATCGCTTGGCACAACGAGCCACGATGGCACCCAGAGACAAGTGAAAGTTGAGGTGTTGGGAGTTTTGGATCCTGTTGAAAAAGTGGTAAATATAAACTAATATTTATCTTAGTATAGTCATAGAAAGAATATGTGGTCAAAAAAGTAATTTATATTTTGTGGTTTTTACGTGACGCACACACGTGCGACCTGCTAACCTCCACTGGCGGGGCGGGCCCATGGTCCCTCCGTTAGCTTACCTTGAAGAATGTGACGTCATCCGTGCTGCCATATTGTTTGCTCTTAATCGGGAGCCGAGGCCTCCTCGATGTATTATTGTATGTCTGAGTGTGTGCGTGGCCGTGTGTACTCGCTTGTATGTATGCTGCCGGAATGGCCGGGTCTCCCAGATGGCAGGAGCGAACCCCGGTCTCCCACTCGTGCACAAATAACGACACAAGCCACTCGCAATACTTCCAACCACGGCCGGTCAGTAACCGATCTATCGCCCAACACCGCGCTCCGATAGTTTATATCGTTTATCAGTTATCGGTTCAATAACGCACGCACAAGTACACAAGTAACCTCGCTTATCACGTGTTGAATAATTAATTGGAATTCACTTAACACGCGCTTTTGCCCTTTCACTCAATGCCATCAATTCGCCCGGTATCGAAGTCAGCCGAAAAGTATTAAATAGTTCACAAATATTTCGACCTCGTGTACGCGGTGTCGTACGCGGCGCCGCCGAGACAACAAGCGTGGATTCGGCTCGATGACCAAATCGTCACTAACTGCTCCGATCAAACGCATGAAGGAATGCGTTCACTCGCCCCCTCTCCGCGCGCCCGTATCTATTCCGAACAATAGTATATTATAGTGGGTGATACCGACCATCCGACATTAATTTTAATTTTAGGTACCTACGCGCCTCGCTACTTATAAAAAAAGATCAGTTAATTCAGTGTCTTATTTTACGTTTCTAGAGATCAATAACCGTACATGCTATTCCCCAACCTTGACCTAAAAACTAAAAATCAAAATAATCTTTATTCAAGTAGGCTTTTTAGAAGCACTTTTGAATCGTGAAGGATCAATAATTAGATTTAATAAGCTACACTGGTTCGGAATGTTACTCTTACCGAGAAGAACCAGCAAGAAACTCGGCGGTCAATCTTTTAAACATTTAAATTTACATTATTTATTTGCAGTCTTGTTAGAAGCTGAAAGGATTTTAAAATCCAAGCATTTTTATCATTCAAATAATCTTCAATTGTGTAATATGCCTTACGTATAAACATAGTTTTTACACTTATTTTAAAGTTTTCTGTTGATAATTCTAATAAAGTAAATACGGTACAATAGGTACTAACAAATTCAAATCACAAATAAATTATATTTATTTTGTTAGAAAATATGTACATGTTTTTTTAAAATGTTATTTAAAAAGATTGGAATATGTTATCTTATACGTTTCAGTGATCAGTGGAGTCATTTAACATCCGGTACCACTGTGTATAATAAAAAAGTGTCTCTATGTCTTTTATTATTATAAGTGATTATAATTAATCAAATATTTTCAAAGTCTAATTGATAATAGCAATTATTACATGCTTCTTGGTGAAGATAAACATCGTTAGGAAACATGTGTCACTCTGGAGAATTCAGGGAATATGTGTAATATACCAATCCGCGTTGGAGAAGCGTAGTGGATGTTAGCTCCAACATTTCTCACAAAAATCGGAGGTCTATGCCCAGCTGTGGGATAGTAGCACCTCGTTACTTTAAATAATAATGTGATTGATATAAGTGATATATAATAACCCAATGCGCCCGAAACGTTGATATTTGAGGGACAAACGTCAATAATTTATTTAGAAAATAAATTATGTTTATTAATGTTTATAAAACCAAACTATATTATATAATATAGTTTTTTTATGTAATGTAAATTTATATAAATTATATTCAAGTAAATATTTGGAACAAGACCTCCACACCTCTACATCCGTGAGAGCAATAAAACTAGTTAAAAAGGCAATGGACAATTTTTTTATAACAGTACATAAACAAACGTTTTCATCATCATCCTCCTGCTATTATCCCAATCTAAGTGGGGTCGGCACAACATGTTACAAACATGATGTCACATGATGTGACTACGTATTTTACGACCGGCTGCCTGCCTGGCGTCAACTTACCTTAGTCGTATTTTACCTCTCGGTACGAAAGAGGGTGGTCTATTCTACTCAACCGGATATCACACAGTGGGTTAACTTACCTTAGTCGGTTCTTACGACAGCTCGGTAAGAAATGAGGGTGGTCTATTCTACTCAGCCGGATACCACACGGTGGACACAAACAAACGTTTCGTTTTGTGAAATTTCATATTACAATTTCTTTCAGATCCGCCTGCGGGCAGTTGAACCTCTAGCAGAGTACGAGAAAAACTACAAGAAACGGTTTCAAAAAATCCTTGAACCGCTATCCGGTTGGGTTCATCCGTCGTCCATCATCCTCACCGATTTGACTGTGGACAAGAGCACCCTGGTGTCCATGGGTTTCAAGACGGTCCACCAGTCCTCATCACACTCCGACCAACCGGCAAAGCACAGCAACGCAAATATTATGGAGTATTTGAGACGCATAGTTCCCAGAATGTTCCAGAACACCCTATCGCTACTTTCAAGGCAGATTATACAGCAGTTCCTAGATGAGCTAGTTTGGAGAGAGAAGTAAGGAAGTCTTTTAGTTTTTTGAAAATACTAAGCAATACCTTTGGTAAGAACTTTTATGCTCTACAACTGCCAAAACCAATCAGTCCTTTTTCGTTAAGTTACATATTTACTTCACGAATAATAAATAATTATATAAATATATGGGACACTTACACACACGGTCGTCCATCCCCAAAGTAAGTAACTTAATACTTGTGTTATGGGTGACGGAAAACTGGTAAATATACAACATATATAATTTTAAATACATACTTAAATACAAATACATACCCAGGCTCGAAGAACCAACAAATTGTATTTAGAAAATGTTGGCCCTCGGCGGAAATCGAACCCGCGACCCGCAGAGCTGAAAGCAGTGTCTCTACCCACTGCGCCAACGGGCCAGTCAGTATAAAAGTACTATAATTTATGTGGTAAAATACAATATTCATTATAAACATATCGTACAGAAACATGTCAAAAATGACAAAACGAAACAGCAGGCGGAGGCATACATTTTAGAAAGAAAGGAGAATACTTCCTCTCCTACGCCGCGCTGGCGCACTTCTCTCCCTCCGTCTTACACATTTGGTCACGTGTCCTGAGGCGAGTTTTAAATTTTTTACCCATCAAAAAAAGTACACAACGCCGCTTACTCACTGCGCCAACGAGCCAGTCAACGTATATTTCGATTTTCTATTCAAGAACGCATATCTCAGTTTAAATCTAGTACTTAATAAATAGCTTTGCTTATACCAAAGTAATTTAAAGTAACTATTCAAAAGGAGGCTAATTTTCATCTGAGTATACTAGTGAGGATTGTATTATTGATACAAATGTTTGAATTCACCTACCCTTCAACATAGCATAAATGAAACTAGTTACAAGAACTATATTTTTTAAAAATCAATCGCCGATCTTGCTGTTCGAGTTTCCCATGACGATACTACGCTTACGGGGCAAAACGCCTTTCAGATGATACTAGTGAATGTGTGCAATGCTTGTGTAAAATGGTAGTGATTGTTGGTACTTGCGGGTACTAATCCTGCATGTATAAGGTATGAGAACGGATTGCTTCCTATTACTCTCTGTTTTGTATAAATTGGCGCGCGCCCGGCCGGAGCAACGACCTTTATGCATTCTATTGCAGCAAGTCACGTCCGCTAGCTTAGTAACGTTTTTGTATTAGGATAAGACAGGATGCGCGCGCACCAGTATACGATCTTATTGTAGACGCACACGCGTAATTATGCGTTTGGGTGTGGTTTATACATTTAGTGAAGCGTTTCGAATACTATAAAGATAAGACGCGACCGCGACGCGGTTTTAGTGCGCGTTCGGGTTATTGTTTACCGATATAGGACGATTCAATAACGAGTGACCTTACGAAGGTTGTGTGCACACCGCGTGTTATTTGTGTCACTTAACCGCGTTGGTGAAGTGTATACTCCGGGAGAAATAGACAGTACGTGTCCGTGGAAGACTGCTGAGGCGAGCCAACGGGTTCGGGAATCGGCCAAGTACATACAAGCGCACACACACACACGTACACATATACACGCAGTTATTCACGAGGCCGGACCGCATACAGCTGACGGCCGCATAAGGTAGGTTGAGACGCCGAGACGACGGGCCCAGGTCTCGGAGGTTGTTTCATCCGCCCGCACGTTTGTGCGGAACACTCACCATTACATAGATTTTCTTACAAAAGGCATTATAGCAAAATAATTGTATCATTACTTTCGCATTTCATGTTATAAAATGTATTAACAGATTCGGAATATCACCTGGACAAGCGTTCGACAACATCGTGTCGCACATCGCGGAGCAAACCAAACTGGACGCCAAAGATCCGATCACTGTTCGTCTGAACAAGATCGCTTCCAATCCCTTCAAGAATTGGAAATATCCGAGCAAGGTTCGACCATTTTAATGTTAATGTTAGAGATATTGAATTATACACCTAGTATTGATAAAATAGCAAGAAATTCTACAATATTTTATTAAACGTAACTGGTAATTCTAACAATTAAAATTTTTTTATATAAAAGATTCTATGACATAACAAAAATACTTTTTAAAACTAAAAAGGTCTTACATTTATATTAATTAAAATTTATCATTCAATAGTTAAGAAATTTAAAAGGTCAAAATCGGTGCACTATGAAAGGAGAATGACGCCTGAATTAGGATTCCCTGTATTTCAGGTCGTCAGGGACTTCCACCCTTACAAAAAAATTAAAGACCTAATATATTGTTACGTATTACGTACGGGTTCATGGATTTGGATGAAAATACCTGGTGACTCGTTAAAAACACTTTATTCAACTTTTTACTACAAACTTAGTACTTACAGTCTCTACAGTTCGTTGTCCAATAATAATGCCGAAGTTACTAATAATTCACTTTTATTTTCGCTTGTTTATTCGCTCTCGATCGCTATTCGCAAACTGAATGTCGAGGCGCACGATACGTCTGCTTATATATCGAACGAACCGATTTCTAGAACATTCGATAGACCTCGAAACGATCGTAAACAAGTCTCTAAGTAAACATGTTTTGATACACGCCGAATGTGCCAGAGAATTAGCGTTAAGCGAATTTGCACTCTATGGCATATACATTACGAACCCTTTTAGCATGTTCGTAAACTGCCCCCGTCTAATTTGAACTTTATGACATATGCATTACGAACTCTTTTCGCATGTTCGTAACAATATACTAAAACTCAAATATACTATAGTACGAAAAATATTGTAAACAAGTAAAATATTAGAAGAAAAACGAAGGCAAGAAAAATGTGTGTATATATTTATGGGTGTGTATGTATGTATATGTGTGTGTATATTATATGATGTATGTGTAAATTAAGTAACTTGTTAAGTAATTTGAATTTAATTTGTATGTAGTCACCCAGCTTTCAGCTCCGCGGGTCGCGGGTTCGATTCCCGCCGAGGGCCAACATTCTCTATAAACAATTTGTTGGTTCTTCGAGCCTGGCTGTGTATTTCTATTTAAGTATGTATTTAAACTTATATATGTAGTACATCTACCAGTTGTTGGACGACCGTGTGTGTAAATGTCCCATATATTAAAAAAAAATAATAATAATTTAAGTAAACGTGTGAATTAATTTCTCCGTGTCCTCGTAATTCAAATTGCGGAGCCAGATACAGTTTTTTTACAAGAATAGTTATTTAGTGGGTATATATTTAAAGACTTATTGCACTTATTATATTATAAGGAGGACAAAACCAAAAAATTTTTTTTTCTAAATTGTGTTTTGTATTTAAGATTGTTATTCTACGAATCTAGACCAATGTTTACCAACCTTTTTCGTGCGATGTCCATCTTTAACCTTTCTAAATACTTTTTTCAATTTGGCACCGAATTCAGACATGCATTTGAATGATTAGCTTTCTAGGTTCTAGACCCTTAAATCCAAAAGTGTTCCAAGTAAATCTGAGACTTAATGAGCTGTGATAGCCTAGCGGTGAGACCTTGCGACTCTTTCGAGGGGAACACGGGTTCAAACCCGGGCAGGCACCAATGAGTTTTTCTATTAAAACTCATGTGTCTTATTGGTTATTGCAATTTATCACACGCTTTCCGGGGAAGGCAAATATCGTGAGGAAACCAGCATATCTCTAGAGAATTCTGAAGATATGTGTAACCTAACAATCCACATTGGAGCAGCGTGGTAGGTCTCAGTTCCAACCCTTCTCTCCAGAAACGGAGAGGCCATTTCCCAGCAGTGGGATTGAAACAGGCCGCTACTTTAGTGGGGGGGGGGTCCTTATTTGCGTGACAAAAAAATGTCGGGTAACAGTTCGTAATGTAACTTTTTGTCGTATTCTGGGAATATGGTAGAAATGTACGTATCTACAGCAGTAAAATTGTTGTGTGGATAGTAGTATATCTAATCCTAATAATTGTTTTAAATGTAAAGAGGAGGCCTCTGTGATATTATGAAGATCTCTACGTTACTTTTTATTTTTGTTAATCTCGATAACAAGATTCCGCCGTGTGGTATCCGGTTGAGTAGAATAAACCACCCTCATTTCTTACTGAGGTGTCGTAAAAGGCGACTAAGGTGAGTTGACGTCAGGCAAGCGGCCGGTCGTAAAATACCTAGCCAAATCATGTGATAATGTGTTCGTAACATGTTGTGCCGACCCCGCTTAGAGTGGGATAAGGGCAGGAGGATGATGAATCTCGATAACAAGATGAACGGTGGCGAAGAATAATATCACAAAAATACTTGATAAACTTGAAAGACGTTAATTAAAATTAATGGCGTATTAGTGGTACCACTTTGTATAAAAAAATTATCTTCATTTTATAGAAAAAAGAGAAAGTCGAAGAACAACCGGAACAGGAAACTCGTAGCAAGCGGAGTAGGAGAAAGAAAGAGCCGTCGCCCGCGCCGCCACCTACCAAGAAGAGAAAGAAGGAGAAGACTACTTATGTAGCGGATGATGACGACGAAGAGGTAAGTTGATTGTAGTCAAAAATTTAACAACTTAATATTCTTAAACATTTACAGAGTTTTTATATAAAGAAAGAGAAGAATGAGTTAGAAAAAGGAAAAGGTTGTGTTTAATTTAAGTAAAATAGGCTTAAAAAGCTGTGATAGCCCAGCGGTGAGACGTTGCGACTCTCTCGAAACGATCACGGATCAAACCCCGAGCTGTGTTGCAAATCAATGAGTTTTCTTTAAAAATTTCAATTGGGAAATATATACATACCGATATAATTTTAAATACATACTTAGATACATATAATGTATGCATCCAGACTTGAAGTACCTATAAATTGTTTATAGTCTTCGCCCCTTAACCGAAGCATCATCAGGAGATAGACTCCACGACAAAATCGCAAAGCGACGCCTCATCCAAGCAAGCATGATTATATAATCATTTGTTAAACCACCACCATTTATTTAGCCTTCGAACACGTATAACACACGTAGCTGGTTAACTTTTTTTATTTGTTGATTTCTTTTACTTTACTTAACACTTATTTTTAGGTTCCATTAGCTCTACGACGTACGAAAATCAAGCAAGAGAAGACGAAAGAGAAGGAAAAAGAACCGGAACCTCTTCCCCCACCTGCGCCGGCTCCTCGCAGCAGACGGAAGATTGTCCGCTCTTATGTTGAAGAGGATCCCGATCTCGATGATATACCGCTCAAAAATATCAAGAAGGAGATCAAGCCAGAGGAGACTGTGTCTTTAGAGAGATTCTACTACGGACAGACTAAAGAGGATGACGCGGATAGCGTCGCTATTGCTATTGTGGTGAGTATAGTAAAACGAGCCCAGAAGGTCTTGCATCGGAAAATCTTCACTTTCTCACTATTAAAATTGTATTAATTCACTATTCGCTTTCAGCTTGACTTCACTAATTAACTCAAAAATACACTTTTACTAGAAATTACGTTCACGACGACAATCGACAAACTCTCGATAGAATATCAACAGAATTTCTCTAATTACCTCAAGTTTCACTATTTAAGTTAATCCCCACTCACATAAAAAGACCCTACTCTCGCTATCGATCACTCAAGAAACCCGCTTCCGGTATTAGCAACAACACAGACTGTCATTTGACTATTTCCTATTCCAACATTTTTTAATGTTGTTTATTTCACCTTATTTATTTATTTACTACCTTTCACCTTATTAATTATTTATCTCTCTATATATCTACATACTCTCATATATATATGTGTGTCTGTGTGTGTGTTTGTGTGTGTAAGTGTCTATCTGTATATATATATATATATATATATATATACTGAAGGTATATATATCATGAAGAATATATATCCTGAAGGCAGGATCACTACCCACTGCGCCAACTGGCCAGTTTTAACTTCATATGTTAGTTAACTCATATAATAGCTGATATATATATATATATATATATATATATTTATCCTGCAAACAATTTGGCGTCTTATTAACACGTAATTGCATTTAATCTGGCGTCCCCGCACTTTTGACGTCCGAATATCGGACGCCACTTTTTTCAACGTGTGCACTAGCATCCTATAAGTTCTACTAAGCTATAGAACAAATATCGGTAGAAGCCAAAAAGTTGGCTTTGTGGTTGAAATTGTATAATTAATAATTCCGGGTGAATTCGTAGCAGAGGTGCGGCGCTGTTGTAGCGTGTATATTTACTGTCGTATACCACTGTCATGTTTTGACTAAGAAACCGCGTATGTCGCGTCCGCGAATTGCGACGATGCCAGCTCGTCCGATTTGTTTTTTTCTTATTATTTTAAGTAATTTTTGAATTAGAAGACGGAAATTAGATGTAAAATACAAGTTTATACTTACACTTCAGCATAAAAAAATCTGAAACATGCATTTGGCAGTAGGTAGATAAAATAAATTTAAATATTTTAATTGATGCTATTTTACTATAATTAAATATATTTTATACATCCATAAGTATAAATTCGATAGTCTGTCCGTTACTCTGTCTGTTACAACTTCATGGCTAATGCGCTTGTCTCTAATGATAAAATAGAGGCTTATATACACTGCGAATAAAATAAAAATGTTATGCCAAACAAATGGCACAAAAACCCGTTTTTCTTACGGGAACGTGAAAAAACACATATTATATTACAAGCACTATAACAGAACTTACTACCTTGCTATAATCCGCACGGGTTAAGCGAATGCATGCAAAGCCAATGTGTATGAAGCAGGCAAAATTTACGCACCTTATACATGCAGGACAAGCCACCACACGTACCCCAAGGCGCATCCATCAGCAACAATGCACACAAGGAGCACACACAACCACCACCACAATCTCGACGATCGTTTCGCTCCGAAACCGAAGTATCATCGGGAGGACAGGCTCTACGACAAAAATCGTAATGCATTACGATTTTGTTGTGGAGCCTATAGCTTTGCATGCATTCGCTTAACCCGTGCGGATTATAGCAAGGTAGTTAGTTCTGTTATAGTGCTTGTAATATGGAATTCCGCAAAGTAACGCCTGCTTCTCTAAATCATTTAACAAATTATATTATATTATATATCATCGGGGGTAAATGAACGCTTAGGTTGGCGCGAACTACTAGAATTTATAAATTTATCATATAGTTATCGAAATATATTGTTCATGTAACATGTCTAGCTTTATTGTTATCTCTGAATATAATTGTAGTAAAATCGAAAGTATGCTGAGTCTGTCTGAACATCTATCCCTCGCCACGTCTGTGTGTATGACTTTCTGTTCGCGATCAACTCAAAAAGTACTGAAGTTATCGTAAGTTCTACGACTATCACGCTCTCGAACAAGCCCGTATTGCGGAAAGGCATCGTAACATCATATAACACCACGGATCACTCGGACGCTTGTAGATTACGAGGAGGCCATTGTTTCGCTCGAGACCTTGATTGGGTTTAGGTCACTCCAGAGATACTCATTCGATTCTAGGTACGTCCAATCGTTGAAGTGTTTGTATAAAAATGCTATCCGTCCATGTCCAAGACAGAACTGAATAAATGTATTTTTTTGTTTATTTACAAGGCACTGACTTTTGTCATAGTGGTATAACTATGGGCGTGAAGTTACATAAGGCTGATGAATAAATCCTATCATGACAGCATAGTAAATATGAAAGATTCAGCCCTGCGATCACCAACCCACTATTAATAATTCAGTTTAAAAAGAGCATTTTTTGATTTCAGTCGTCCATATATTCATATTGGGCTTCTTTTTTTCAACTTTACGTGGAATATTGCTATATAAGTTTTTTTTGTTGATATTAACCTAATAAAGTTTAGTACTGATTGCATCATCACAACTATTTTATTTTATTGTACTGAGATTCTCAGGAAAAGAAAGAGATAGAAACTAAATTTTAGGCCGGCAACGTCGCATTCACACACACAGACTCACAGGACGCACAAATATCGGCGTAGTAGATAATTGTGAGAAGTATATTCAGGAAGCTAAAAGTTCATTACTTTGAAATGGGGTTCAGATATTCTTGGGCAGGATTACAAGAAGAATATTGCGATAAATAAAATTAGAAGAAAACAAAATATCTCACGAAGGTTAACATTTCAAAACTAAGCAATATATGCAAAAACATTATAAAATAAGTTAGTACAACTGGGAGACGTCATAATGATGCACAACGTGCATGACGCCAAATGGGTTACGGGATGTATATATATATATATATATATATATATAGCGGGATGTAGAGATATATATATATATATATATATATATATATATATATATATATATTTAGCCTACAAGCAATTTGGCGTCTTATTAACATGTAATTGCATTTAATCTGGCGTCCCCGCACTTTTGACGTCCGAATATCGGACGCCACTTTTTTCAACGTGTGCACTAGCATCCTATAAGTTCTACTAAGCTATAGAACAAATATCGGTAGAAGCCAAAAAGTTGGCTTAGTGGTTGAAATTGTATAATTAATAATTCCGGGTGAATTCGTAGCAGAGGTGCGGCGCTGTTGTAGCGTGTATATTTGCTATCGTATACCACTGTCATGTTTTGACTAAGAAACCGCGTATTTCGCGTCCGTAGAATCGCGACGATGCCAGCTCGTCCGATTTGATTTTTTTTATTATTTTAAGTAATTTTTGAATTAGAAGACGGAAATTAGATGTAAAATACAAGTTTCTACTTACACTTCAGCGTAAAAAAATCTGAAACATGTATTTGGCAGTGGGTAGATAAAATAAATTTAAATACTTTAATAGATGCTATTTTACTATAATTAAATATTTTTTATACATCCATATTAAAATTATAAATACGATAGTCTGTCCGATTGTCTGTCTGTTACAACTTCACGGCTAATGCGCTGGCCTCTATTGACAAAATAAAAGGCTTATACACTGCGGATAAAATAAAAATGTTATGCATAAAAACCCGTTTTTCTTACGGGAACAAGAAAAACACATATTACATTATATGATCGAGGGTAAATGAAGGCGGAATAAAAGAAAGCGAGGCCCATAGTACGAAGGTGCTGAATAGGGTCACTGTAACGGAAAACCCACGATGCTAGCGGCACAGGATCGCGTAATGTGAAAAATGTATAACACACATGAAAAACACATATTATATTATGTGATCGAGGGTAAATGAAGGGTTGGAGCGAAGGAAGTCGAGAGTACTACTAGAATTTATATATTTATCATATAGTTATCGAAACCTATTGTTCATGTAACATGTCTAGCTTTATTGTTATCTGTGAATATAATTATAGTAAAATCGAAAGTATGCTGAGTCTGTCTGAATATTTCTCCCTCGCCACATCTGTGTGTATGACTTTCTGTTCGCGATCAACTCAAAAAGTACTGAAGTTATCGTAAGTTCTACGACTATCACGCTCTCGAACAAGCCCGTATTGCGGAAAGGCATCGTAACATCATATGGCACCACGGAATACTCGGACACTTGTAGATTATGAGGAGGCCATTGATTCGCTCGAGACCTTGATTGTTCATGTTAGTTCACTGCAGAGATCCTAATTCGATTCTAGGTACGTCCAATTGTTGAAGTGTTTGTATAAAAACGCTATCCGTCCATGTCCAAGACAGAACTGAAAAACTAATCAAACTGTGAGTATTTCTTGTGTTTGAGATTTGATGCCAATATAGCTGTGACAGATTTTCTGGAGGACATTAACATAATCCCAGGATATCCGTAGTACAAAAACTTTGCTTATCGCAAAGCTGAAGTGGCGATGAGCGAGGCCCATAGTACGAAGAAGGTGCTGAATAGGGACTCTGTAACGGAAAACCCACGATGTAAGCGGCACAGGATCGCGTAATGTGAAAAATGTATAACCTATTTCCAGCAGTGGATGTCAAGCGGTTGAAAAAGAAGAACAAGAATTGTGTCGAATAACTGTATTTTTTTTTATTTACAAGTCACTGACTTTTTGTTTTAGTGGTATGACTATGGGCATGAAGATATAAGGCTGATGAATAGATTCTACCATGAAAGCATAATAAATATGGAAGATCCGTCTTGCGATCACCAACCCACTTTTAATATTTCAGTTTAAACAGAGCATTTTTTGATTTCAGTGATCCATATATTCGTATTGGGCTTCTTTTTTTGAACTTTACGTGTAATATTGCTATATGAGTTTTTTTTGTTGATATTAACCTAATAAAGTTCAGTACTGATTGCAACATCACAACTACTTTATTTTATTGTACTGAGTGAGATTCTCAGGAAAAGAAAGAGATAGAAACTAAATATTAGGCCGGCAACTTCGCATTCACACACACAGACTCACAGGACGCACAAATATCGGCGTAGTAGATAATTGTGAGAAGTATATTGAGGAATCTAAATGTTCATTACTTTGAAATGGGGTTCGGATATTCTTGGGCAGGATTACAACAAGAATATTGCGATAAATGAAATTATAAGAAAACAAAATATCTCACGAGGGATAACATTAAAAAACTAAGCAATATATGCGAAAACATTATAAAATAAGTTAGTAAAACTATTAGACGCCATAATGATGCACAACGTGCATGACGCCAAAAGTGTTACAGGATGTATATATATATATATATCAGCTATTATATGAGTTAACTAACATATGAAGTTAAAACTGGCCAGTTGGCGCAGTGGGTAGTGATCCTGCCTTCAGTTCCGCGGGCCGCGGGTTCGATTCCCGCCGAGGGCCAACATTTTCTATAAACAATTTGTTGGTTCTTCGAGCCTGGGTGTATACTTGTATTTAAGTATGTATTTAAATTTATATATGTTACTACATATATAAATTGTAACTGGTAGATAGATATACTATCTATCTACCAGTTGTCCATCACCCATAACACAAGTATTAAGTTACTTACTTTGAGGACGGACGACCGTGTGTGTAAACCATATATTTATTTATTTATTGTGAGTTAACCATGAGCGATAGAGACGTGCTGTCGCAAAATTTTTCGCAGTGTTTCTCTGTTGTTATCTCTGTTGGTTTACGCGCCGCGACAAAAGCTCTCAGCAGGCGAGTTTTTTTACAACTGCGTGACATCTTCAACGCAAGTGAGATATTAAAAAAAAAAGAAAATTAAAAAGATCCTTAAAAAGTTTTTAACAAAATTTAATGTCCCTACTGCCAACCGTCGAGGATGCAGGATTGGTAAAAACACATGCAAAAACCTCCACCACTGCCACCACAATACACAAGCACTACACACGTTCACTATCACAAACTCAACAATCGTTTCGCAAAGGCTTTGCGATTTTGTCGTTTAGTCTATCTCCTGATGATGCTTCAGTTACGGGGCGAAACGATTGTTGAGTTTGTGATAGTGAATGTGTGTAGTGCTTGTGTATTGTGGTGGCAGTGGTGGAGGTTTGTGCATGTGTTTTTACGAACCCTGCATGTAACGGGTATGAAAAAAACGGATAGTCCACTATACATTTACCACTATATATATTTTCTATTTACTGTATCGCGGATTATATTAAAATAATTTTATTATTACTTTTGTATTATGGATTTCCGCAAAGTAACGCCTAATTCTATAAATTATTCAAGATCAATTAACTAAATTATCAATAAAATTCAGACACACACTTTTCCGCTGCCCGTTTGACGTGAAATGGTCTATGTAGAAAATCTTCGCGTTATATGTGAGGAGAAACGTATTAGGCACTAATAATATATACTTTTTCCCAGTGTCCGTTGTGCAATGTTGAATTTAACGAGAGCCTGCTGCTCATGGACCACATCTTTAAGCACCTGGTGCCTCCGCAAGCGGGAGCTGCTGATGACGCTCCGCAGTGCAGTTACTGCCTCACTCGTTTCAACAACGAGGAAGAACTAGCTAACCACCTGAAGGCTACTCATCCTGTTGACACCAAGTCACCTGATTTATTCACTTACGCCTGTCTCATTTGCGAGGTAATATTTATTCTTCTTTGACGTAGACTATTCATAGTAATATTATAAAAGCGAAAATTTTTCTCTCTCTATATGTCATCCATAGGTCGCTGGTTCAGATCCGGCTCGAAGGACCAAAAAGATGTACGGGCTGCTACTACCCTGTACTATCTTTTGTTGATAACTGATATTGATAACTGCGACGCTTAATTGATAGATTTTTTTGATTGATATAAATTATAATGATTTGATAGTAATGAATAAGTTGAGCACGCGTGGCCGCTAACGTCGTACTGATTTCAAATTTGTATTAAGTGATATTAATAATATGGCGTTAATGTACAAATGTACGTGTTAGCCCGTACACATATAAATAAGGAAAATAAAGAAGCTAAAAGAAAAATAAGCAAGCAATATAAATGAAATTCGGATCGAAGCTTATATACCTGGTTAAAATAAAGAATAAAAGATCTCTATTTTTCTTTCAGAAATAGGAAAAAGGCAATATAGTGCATAATTGAGGGTATTTTCAAACTAAAGTAAAAGCGTTAAAAATCGCTGAAACCACTAATTATAGCAGAAATAGAAATAAAACAATGTAGTGCATGATTGAGGGTATTTTAACATTTAATATCGCGCGAACGAATGAAGTTACCACTGGTTATAACAATGTCATTCTCCTGCCCTTATCTCACTCTAAGTGGGGTCGGCACAACATATATTAAACATGTTGTAACATGATTTGGCTGGCTATGTATTTCACGACCGGCCGCCTGCCTGACGTCAACTTACCTTAGTCGTCTTTTACGACACATCGGTAAGAAATTAAGGTGGTCCATTCTACATATGAATATAAATAATTATAAAAGGATTGGCGACGTATATAATAGAAAAATTAGGAACCGACGTAAGCTTGCGGTTACTGCTTTGCGCCTTGCAAAGGTTCGTAATTCGTTTGTGCGTTTGGATATAAGATTCTATATTAAAATTCCACAATCTACTTTAACTTATCATTACAGCAGTTTAAAAATACTATTAAAAAAAGGCTAATTCAGAAAGCCTATTATACTATTGAAGATTACCTAGACGACAAGAATGCGTGGATATAGCTTCTCTTCAACCCTGTACAAGACATTAATAACTATATGTAGCTAGTGATAAGAATTATTGTTCGAAAAGAGCAACCGCCGAGTTTCTTGCTGGTTCTTCTCGGTAGGAACGGCTTTTCGAACCAGCAGTAGATGTTGACGATTCAAAAGCACTTGTTTACAAGTGTTTTGAATAAAATGACGCGCGCGATGCGACTGGTGGGATCAACGACCTTTTTATGCATTCGATTGCCGACGCGAGTGGCTGACAGTTAGTGACGTTTCGAATACGATAAGGACAGGCTGCGTGCGCCTGTATACGACGTTCTGTTATAACACACACGTGTAATTTTGTGTTTCGGGTGTTAATTTCAGTAGTGACACGACTTTATTGACATTTGAGACTGATATAAGTATTTAGTGACGCGTTTAACCAGTGAAGCGTTTGAGAAGACGCGACCGTCCACGGTTTTAGTGCGCGTTGGGTTACTAGTCCCCGATATAGGGACGATTCAATAACGTGTGACCTTACGAAGGTTGTGTGCACACCGGGTGTTATTTAACCGATATAGTGAAGTGTATACTCCGGGAGAAACAGACATTACGTGTCCGTGGAATAGTGCAGAGGCGAGCCAACGGTTTCGGGAATCGCCCAAGTACATACAAGCACACACACACACGTACACATATACACGCAGTGACTCAGTAGGCCGGACCACATACAGCTGACGGCCGCATAAGGTAGGTTGAGACGCCGAGACGACGGGCCCAGGTCCCGGAAGTTGTTTCATCCGTCCGCACGTTTGCGCGGAACAACTTGTTTACAAGTTTACTTGAATAAAGAATATTTTGGATTTGAATTTGAATTTGGAATCTCATTGGATTCGTCCGTCCGCGTCCAGATCCGTTTCGCGGCGGTGCTGACGCTCGCGGCGCACATGCAGAAGGCGCACGCGCCGCGCGAGCTGCCGTACGCGTGCGGCGCGTGCCCGTACCGCGCGTCCGCACACCGCGCCGCGCTCGACCACCAGCGCACGGCGCACCGGCGGGCGGCCGCGTTGCACTGCCCGCACTGCCTCAAGGTATTCCGACATAGATAGATAAGCATCTTTATTGCACAAAATTACACTATATCGACTGTGAACTGGCAAATTGTCCTATCTTATTTTTGACAACTGTTCAGGAAGAATAAAAAACGTGATTATTTACGATTACGATTTTTGTCGTGGAGCCTATCCTCCTGATGATGCTTCGGTTTCGAGGCGAAACGATCGTCGAGATTGTGGTGGTGGGTGTGTGTGCTGCTTTTGTGTGCGTTGTTGCTGGTGAATTGCGCCTTGGGGTGCATGTGGTGGCTTGTCCTGCATGTATAAGGTGCGTAGGTTTTGCCTGCTTCATACACATTGGCTTTGCATGCATTCGCTTAACCCGTGCGGATTATAGCAAAGTAGTTAGTTCTGTTATATTGCTTGTAACACTCAATCAACCCAAGGTAAGTAAGGCCATGGTAGCCGCCTTATTTTTTTTGGCCGATTTACTCCCAAGCAATCTTAGCTTTGATTGGATGTTTCATTTAATAATTTGTAGAGAAGTGTAGGAAAATTTATGTAAAGATTAGAAAAAAAAATAGGCAATATCATCCTCCTGCCCTTATCCCGCTCTAAGTGGGGTCGGCACAACATGTTACAAACATGCTGTCACATAATTCAGCTACGTATTTTACGACCGGTCGCCTGGCTGACATTAACTTACCTTAGTCGTATTTTTCTACCCCTCGGTAAGAAAGAGGGTAGTCTATTCTACTTAGCCGGATACCAGACGACGGTTCGACTTACCTTAGTCGCCTTTTACGACACCGGTAAGAAATGAAAGCCAAACCTTGGCTAGAAAGATAAGAAACTTATAGTATGTCAAAATGCCATGGATAGAAGTATGCTGGTATAAAACTATCTGATAAAATAAGAACTTCCACTATAAAAAAATATACTATAACGAAGGATGTAATTTTTTTGACTTGCCCGTTGGCGCAGTGGATAGTGACACTGCCTTAAAACTCCGTGGGTCGCGGGTTCGATTCCCGCCGAAAGCCAACATTTTCTATAAACAATATGTTGGTTCCATTTTAACCTCCTGATGGTTTTTTAAAAATATATGGGACACTTACACACGCTCATCCATCCCCAAAGTTAACTCAATACTAGTGTTATGCGTGACGGACAACTGGTAGATATACTATATATCTATATATTAATACGTGATGCCAAAACTTTGGACCCCTTTTTACGAAAATTGCGCGGACGCAGGAGCATAAAATTTGGCACACTTATAGTTTATGTGCAGGAGAAGTGCAGAACGCTAATATTTTTCTATAATAATGCCTATAAAGTACATTAAATCAATAAATAAAACATTACCCACACTACCATGCATTTCACACACCCATGTTTCTTTTATATTTATTTTGTCCATAGACATAGAGTACTGACATTGACATATCAAAAATATATGTATTTGCCTATACATACTCTGTGGTCAAATGGTTTCTTTTATTTTTCATTTTGTGCATAGACATAGAGTACTCAAAAAAAAAAGTTTAATTTGCCTCATTTAATATAAAAAAAGACTTTAATAATAATGCATAAAAAATACATTAAATCAGTTAATAAAACATTATACTAATACACCCAGGTTCGGAGAACCAACAAATTGTTTATAGAAAATGTTGGCCCTCGGCGTGAATCGAACTCGCGACCCGCGGAACTAAAAGCAGGATCACTACTCACTGCGCCAACAATACATACATTCTCCTGCCCTTATCCCACTCTAAGTGGGGTCGGCACAACATGTTGTCACATGATTTGGCTACATATTTTACGACCGGCCGCCTACTTGACGTCAACTTACCTTAGTCGCCTCTTACGAGACCTCGGTAAGAAGTGAGGGTGGTCTATTCTATGCAGCCGAATACCACACGGCACATACCTTAGTCGCCTCTTACGACACCTCGGTAAGAAGTGAGGGTGGTCTATTCTATGCAGCCGAATACCACACGGCACATACCTTAGTCGCCTCTTACGACACCTCGGTAAGAAGTGAGGGTGGTCTATTCTATGCAGCGGAATACCACACGGCACATACCTTAGTCGCCTCTTACGACACCTCGGTAAGAAGTGAGGGTGGTCTATTCTATGCAGCTGGATACCACACGGCACATACCTTAGACGCCTCTTACGACACCTCGGTAAGAAAGGAGGGTGGTCTATTCTATGCATCCGGATACCACACGGCACATACCTTAGTCGCCTCTTACGACACCTCGGTAAGAAAGGAGGGTGGTCTATTCTATGCAGCCGGATATCACACGGTACATACCTTAGTCGCCTCTTACGACACCTCGGTAAGAAGGGAGGGTCGTCTATTCTATGCAGCCGAATACCACACGGCACATACCTTAGTCGCCTCTTACAACACCTCGTTAAGAAGTGAGGGTGGTCTATTCTATGCAGCCGAATACCACACGGCACATACTTTAGTCGCCTCTTACGACACCTCGGTAAGAAATGAGGGTGGTCTATTCTATTCTACCGGATACCACACGGCGTTTACTGCGCCAACAATATTGTTATATAATTTGCTCTTTCACAACACTGTTTATTTCGTCTCCCAAGGTGATCCCGGTGTACGCAAACGGCTATGAGCTGACGGCCAACGTAGTCTTGTACATCGACCACCTCAAACTGCACCAGGACAAGGAGTTGGAAGTGAAGTGTAACCGTTGCGTGCTAAAGTTTGTGCATTTAGGTAAGTTTGACAAATTCAAATTCAAAATATTCTTCATTCAAACAAACTTGTAAACAAGTGCTTTTGAATCGTCGACTCTATTGCTGGTTCGGAAAGCCGTCCTACCGAGAAGAGCCAGCAAGAAACTCGGTGGAGCTCTTTTAAAAAAGAAGATTCTTAATACTAATTACATTTTGTCATAGCTATCCTGCACAAGGTTAAAGAGCAGCTATATCCACGCATTCTTATCATCAATGTAAGCCTCCACGGTATAATAGGCTTTCTGTATCAGCCTCTTTTTAACAGTATTTTTAAATTGCTGTAATGGCATAGTTAAAATTGATTGTGGAATTTTGTTATAGAATCTTATACCCAAACCCACAAACGACTTACGTACTCTTACAAGGCGCAAAGCAGGAGCCGCAAGCTTATGTCGGTTCCCACTTTCACTTTTGTTACTACACGACACGACACTTTTGTTAGATATTGTCAGATATCATACGGTGACTCGGTATAACGTGTATAATTGTTAGACATAATTATAATAATCAGATATAAATTATATATTATAAATAAATACATTAATATGCATAGAATAATAATGAGGAAGTATTTTGTCTACAATATTATGTTATCTGTCATTTGGTGGGTAGAGGAATAAAACCGAATGAATGAGGGTAAAATATTGTGACCCGGTTCTTGTTCGCGAGCGAGATTCAACAGTTTAGGCAGTCCAATACCACCTCTCAAGTTGTCCATACGTTTTAAAGTGCTGTAACGTTGTGTGTTGATTTAGTTACCGATATTGAGTATTTCGTGTTAGAATCTAACGTCAAATAGTTAATATTCGCGATAAGAGCAACCATTGAGTTTCTTGCCAGTTCTTCTCAGTCGAGGACAGCGTTCCGAACTGGTGGTAGAATCGACCTGGCTTAATGATTCCAAATTATTATTAAATTAACCTGTCAATACTTGTTTAGCGTGTCCAATATGTTATAGTTGTACGGTTATCTGTTGGTGACGTATTATTTGGTAACATTTTCTAAGAGAGAACGTTAGAATTATGAGTCGAATCCCGGCCGTAGCTAACACTTTTTAGTGTTTTTGGTCCCTTGAGGACTCGGATCTGGAATTATCTCATTCACAGATCCGAAACTAATGACACGTTTTAATAGGTAAGGAATGTAATTATGAAAAAATAGTCTTCACCCGCGTGGAAACCAGTGTATTTAATTGTATCGCGGATTATAGCAAAATAATTTTATTATTACTTTTGTATTATGGATCTCCGCAAAGTAACGCCTAATTCTATAAATTATTTATTTAATTGTAATTTTAAACATAAAAATTAGTTATAGTGAGTTAACCATAAGAGATAGAGACATGCTGTCGTGGACTTTATTGTAGTATTTTTGTAGATCCACAATAATACATTACTTTAGTGTTTCTCTGTTGGTTTACTAAAGTGACTAAAGCGTGTTTTACAACTCGGCGACCTCTTCAACATAATTTATATGAAACTAATGTACTATTAACCCAAACCTTCCGGAAGAATTTCACTATGTTTTAGTAAAAACCGCATAAAAATTCACAAATAGACAGACAGCTTTTGTAGGACTTTGTTTTTTAATAAGTATAGATATTAAATATATGTACTATTAGGTTCCACAGGCAGAACTTAAATATTGTAGGCCAAATATCAATATTATCAGGTAACCAAAGCGACCTTAAGCTGAACCTTATGTTAAGTCAAAAGGCTTAAAGTTAGCATTATTTAATTAACCGTTTAAGAGAAAACTTAACCAATACTTTACACAGCTTTAACTGGAAGCCGATTCAAAGTTACGAGTGATTTAGCTAACCGATTAAAAGTATACTCATAAATAATTCACTCATTATTAACAGTGAACCTCCTAATAATTCGCCCAATATCAAAAATCTTATCTATGCAGCCAGATTACTTACTTTATCGATCCAGATCCGAAAGTGAACTGTAGGTATTCATTACTAAATTTGTTGTCATAAGAATATTTATGAAACAAGAAGTAATGATGAAATCTAAACCAACCACATCATATACTTGCTATTCTGTAGGACAACTCAAAGAGCATCAGATTCGCGATCACAACAGTGTGGAGGATGCAATCCCGCTGTGCTCCGAAGAACACCTTATCAATCAACCTAAGGTAAGTGTATAATCTATATAAGTAACCTATATACATATATTGTAAGGGGTAATTACAAGAGGTCGCTGCTATCGTGCGTATTACGAGTGCAGCCGATGAATAACGAATGCGACTGAGGGAAGATGACGTCATGCAGGCGACCGGACGTATAATCTTAGGTAAATCATGTGACTACATGTTTGTAATATTCTGTGCTGACCCCACTTATAGTGGGATAAGGGCAGGAGGATGATTCTATCGATCTCCTAGTAGTTATCATTGAATTATAAATAAGACAAATGTAATGTAAAAAATATTGACTGGCCCGTTGGCGCAGTGGGTAGTGACCCTGCCTTCAGCTCCGCGGGTCGCGGGTTCGATTCCCGCCGCGGGCCAACATTTTTTATAAACAATTTGTTGGTTCTTCGAGCCTGGGTAGTGGTTTCAGTATGTATTTAAAGTTATATATGTAGCATATGTACCAATTGTCCGTCACTCATAACACAAATATTAAGTTACTTACTTTGGGGACGGTTTACCGTGTGTGTAAGTGTCCCATATTTAATTTTACATTTTAATTATATATTTTATATATTTTTCAGTTGTGATAGCCCAGTGGTGAGACCGTGCGACTCATTCGAGGGGAAAATTCGAGGGGCAGGCACCAATGAGTTCTTCTATTAAAACTCATGTGTCTAATTGATAATTTATCACACGCTTTTAGGTGAAGGAAAACATCGTGAGGAAGCCTGCATATTTCTAGAGAATTCTGGAGATATGTGTATCCTACCAATCCGCATTGGAGCAGCATGGTCCGTCCTAGCTCCAACCCTTTTCTCCAGAAACGGAGAGAGGAGGCCTATTCCCAGCAGTGGGGTTGTAACAGGCCGCTACTTTACTTTTATATTTTTCAGAATAAAGCAAGACCACCAGTGAAAGATTCGGCATGTCACGCTATCAGCGAAACGTACGAAGGGTTGACACTAGTTTTGCCCGACGGCGCCATCTGTCGGGAGTGCGACACGCCGCTCGACAGCGACAAACACTTCCTGTGAGTTGTTTTATAGTAAAAATTATGTAAATAAGGAGCGATTTATATGAGGGATGAATTGAAAAAGTGGCAGAAAATACTGTATATTTAAATCTTAGCCAACGACGATGAGACCAATGCAACATGACGATAATTATTACATAACGAGCAATTGACAATAGTACGACCACAATTCGACCTATGTGAATTTTTTTCGGTCACTAACTAATGCTGTTAGCCTTGAAGGCTTTGACAGCGTCAACCGGGGGCGGGGGGGGGGGGTAGCAGAATCATCGCCGGGACCCATGTGAAAATATGCACCGGCTACTTATATTTCTACTAGGGAACTTCTTTAGCCCGGCAAAACACGGTACAGTGCCATCTATTGCGGCATAGCGAAAACGGCGCCTACAAATACTTATATAAATGCGAAAGAAAATAATTATATAATGCTACTGTACAGAGCTAAACCGCTAGAATCAAAACAGATAGTGTTCGACATAATTTTTTTATTACTATTGAATATTATATGAAGATTGAGATATTGTATTGTTATGTATAGTACACGGCAAGAAATAATGCAAATCGAGGCTTAGAGAGAGAAATTCGGCTAGTTCTGCTTCATTGAGCATTGTCTCTGTCGCACAGACTGACGAACCCGTGCGAAACGTCACATACTGAGTGACAGAGACAGCGCTCTACGAAACCGAACTGACCGGCTGTTTCTTTCCAACCATCAATGTGCATTATTTAATACCGGGTACTATACAGGGGTTCGTCGCCTTGAATAAAATACCTGGTGACTCGATAGAAATACTTTACTCAGCTTTTCACTACAAAATTAGTACTTGCAATCAATATGCAGTCCGTTGTCCGAGAACAAAGCTGAGGTCACTATTTTTTTTTTCTTAATGCATTCTCGATCGCTATTCGCAAACTCAATCCCCGTGATACTATCGCTTATATAGTGAACGAACCATGATCTAGAATGTACTGCTTGTCAATTAATCGCTAGTCGTGGCGGGGATACGGAACACGATTCGTAAACAACGTGAATGTTCCAGACAGAACTCTTTTTGCATGTTTGTAACATATTCAAATAATTATATTCTTTATTCAAGTAAACTTGTAAACAAGTGCATTTAAAGTGGCAACTACTCGTTGTTACCGATTTTGTTTCTCCTCTCTTCTCGCGTCGCATTCCTCATTACTGAGGGTCTTTATCCCTAAGATTAGAAATTAGAATTGAAATTCAAAATATTCTTTATTCAAGTAAACTTGTAAACAAGTGATTTTGAAGTCAACTCTACTGCTGGTTCGGAAAGCTGTTGCTACCGAGAAGAGCCAGCATGAAACTCGGCGATTGCTCTTTTCAAAGTATAATTCGTATTACTTACACATTACATTTAGTCATTACTGTCTTGTACAGGGTCGAAGAGTAACTCGATCCACGCATTCTTATCGTCAAAGTTATCCTGAACAGTATAAGTAGGCTTTCTGTTTTAGCCTTTTTTTGATAGTGTTTTTAAACTGTTATAATGCCAAAGCTAAAATCGATTGCATAATTTTATTAAAGAACTAGCAAAGCCCCGCGGTTTCACCCGCGTCCATACAGATCTCATGGTAGTGGAAAGTCTACAAAATCGAAGTAGATTATTTAATTATAAAAAATGGGTGTCATAAGTATTCTTGGAATAAGACTTAACTCACCAAGTGCAGGCTATAACGGTAGGTTAGGTTTGTTATGGCATTATTTGATTTCGATTTACATTCTTAAATTCGTAAAATCTTTTGATTGGGATGTCGGATTTTAATAATTTAAAAAGTATTTTACAGGTATTGAAACAGTTATTCATAAAATATCATTTAATGGGATAAGGATTAATACAGAGATATGAATAAAATGGATTGATTATTGTCGGCACTTTTACCAACTTTTACAATGTAAAAAAGTAGTTATATTGGCATAACTATAATAGTTAGACATATGGTAGCGCGGACTTTTTTATGGATATTGATACGTTCTATAATACTGTAGAACATTTTTTTGTTCTATCATCAATAGTTTCCGCAGCGCACGCGATGATAGATGTTTACGACTAAATTTTTACCAAGTTATTACAATTTTATTAGGGATCCCTATTATTTTTGAAAATGACATATAGCCTATGTTGCTCAGTGAAGAAGCAGCTTTCCAATGGTGAAAGAATTTTTGAAATCGGTCCAGTAGTTTTTGCGTGAAAACGTAACAAACATACATACAAACAAACATACAAATCTTTCTTCTTTATAATATTAGTATAGATATATACCCAAACCCACAAATCAAGCAAGCTTATCTCGGTTTCTACTTTGTCTATTATATACATCGCCAATCTTTTTATAATTATGTATAGTCTTATGCACAAAAATTAAATTGATAGTTTATTGCTTATAATTTGATAGGTTAGGTACGCGCGACCGCTAACGTCGTACTGATTCCCAATTTATTATTAAACAATTTACAATTAAAAATATAGCATAAATGACGATCTTGCAAATTTACGTGTGTTAGCCCGTACATAGAGATCGAGCCATGATCCAAAATGTTCTGCTTCTCGATTAATCGCGAATGTTCCAGATGAATATCGCCAAGCAACTTTGAACTCAATAACATATGGATTACGATCTCTTTTTGCATGTAACAGTATTGAGTAGTGATTGTGTCGTGTAGCGGGCGCACGGCGTGCAGCAAGTGCTGCTACGCGACGTCGTGCTACCGCGGCATGTTGCGGCACAGCGGGTACTGCGCGGGCCCGCACTCGCTGGAGACGGCGCCGCGCCGCGCCCCGCGCCGCGTGCACTGCGTGTGCGGGTACGGGACGGACATCGGTACGTACCGGACGAAAGAGATTTATTGCTCATTTTATTTTTAAATTCCAGATAATATATTTCGACTTTTTCGACTTCATATGTAATAGCGTAATTAACCTCTTTTCTAAAATATTGTAGACATTGCGACATCTATTAAGCTTAATTAAGCTTTTGGATAAAACTTTATTTTTTCCTACTTGGTCAGAGATGGCGATTACGGCGACCTGAAAAGGGCTTCTTAGAGAGTTTCACCACCTACATTTCAGTCTGGCATCTGAATAAATGATTATTATTATTATTAGATTTAACTTTTAAGTTAAGGCTCGACCACGTGGGTCGGTATTTATGAACCTAGCTCGGGCCTAAGCCAAGACACTGGGAATATAATGTTAATAAATATGTTATCTAATTTATAGAATTAGGCGTTAATTTGCGGAGATTCATAATACAAAAGTAATAATAAAATTATTTTGCTATAATCCGCGATACAGTAAATAGATAATATATAAAGTGTCAAATGTATAGTGAACTATCCGTTTCTTCATACCCGTTACATGCAGGATTCGTAAAAACACATGCACAAACCTCCACCACTGCCACCACAATACACAAGCACTACACACGTTCACTATCACAAACTCGAAAAAGCTAAAGATAACAGATTTTATTTTTGTAAAGAGATTATTGCTGAAAAGTTGATAAATGTTCAGTACCTATGTACAGCTGATATGCTAGCTGATTTACTTACAAAAAGTTTAAATTCAATTAAGCATAATACTTTTGTGAATGCCATTGGCTTATGTTACGTACAGGGGTTCGTGGATTTGGACGAAAATACCTGATGACTCGTTAAAACACTTTATTCAACTTTTTATTACAAACTTACTACTTACAGTCTCTACACAGTACGTTGTCCAATAAGAATGCCCAGGTTAATAATAATTCACTTTTATTTTCACTTGTTTATTCGCTGTTGATCGCTATTCACAAAATGAATCTCCAGGCACACGATACGTCTGCTTATACATCGAACGAACCGCTTTCGAGAACATTCGATAGCCTTGAAACGATCGTAAACATGTTTACCAATAACATGTTTTGATACACGTTGAATGTTCCAGAGAATTAGCGTTAAGCGAATTTGAACTCTATGGCAGGTATTTTACGAACTGTTGTTGCATGTTCGTAAACTGCCTCGTTCAATTCAAATTCTATGACACGTCACACGTATTACGAACTCTTTTCGCATGTTCGTAGCACTTAGTTAAGCAATAAATTACAAGTATTATTTTTATATAGTGGGGGTGTTAAGTTTATATAAAAATAAGTAGTATACCTAGGTATTAGTACCTACTGCCTTTTGTATGTATTATATGTTTTTGTTTCAACAATAATTGTTCCTATTGTTGTGTCGGTTAACGGTCTGATTACGAAAAGCCTTGACCAACATCTTCAGAGGCTTTCGCTTAATAGTTGGGTCAAGAGTCGGATGCAGAAGGCAGTATTGCTTGAAAAGGCACGTATTGTGAGGAAGTTCCTCACTCTGGAGCCCTAACCACCGGTAGCTCGGGATATTGCCCCGCTTCCGGCGGACTACAATTTTTTATATTTTTATAATTTGAAATATTTAAAAATGTAAGGAGTTAGGTTTTAGAAAAATAAAAGATAATAATAAAAGTATATTAAGTTTTTAAAAAATTTTACTTTAAAGGTAGTCAACCATCTACTAGAATCGTTCTTATTGAGTTTTTAAAGCGACCAATGGAGTCATGTGCAATATCTATTAAACCAGACATATTTGTAAGATTTTTGTATTCCGCTAGAAGTCGCGGTACTGGCGCATTTCTACGTAGATTGGTTCTATAAAAGTCAAAAAAGTAAAGTAACGGCCCGTTACAATCCATTTGCTGGGCATAGGGCCCCCTCTCTCCGTTTATGGAGAGAAGGGTTGGAGGTAAGACCTACCACGCTGCTCCAATGCGGACTGGTAGGTTACACGATTTCCCAGAATTCTCCAGAGATATGCAAGTTTCCTCACGATGTTTTCCTTCACCGAAAAGCGTGTGATAAACTGCAATTATAAATTAGACACATAAGTTTTAATAGAAAAACTCATTGATGACCGCCTCGAAACAGTAACACGATCTCGACGCTCGGCTATCACAGCTCATTGGTTCTGTGCTTACCTATAAATATATGGGTCGATTGAATACACGGTCGTACATCCGCACATATTATTTTTCTTTATACAGGTACAGACATGTTGTCTCACTTGCTGCTAACAGGCCACACTAGCGCATACTCGTCGGAGGAAGACGCGCGCGCTAACACGGTTGGGGGCGAGCCCTGCCCCAAGCCACAAGAGGAACCGACCGAACCGGTTAGTGAGGACTTGTAGAAACAAGTTATACCCTCGACTCTGATCGCGTCATTTTAAATGTTTAAAAACCACCCAAGCATGTACTATGAGTTTTCTAATTCCTCGAGGGATCCCGATTTTTTACCCAGGATATTCAAATTATTCAAATTCAAATTCAAAATATTATTTATTCAAGTAAACTTGTAAACAGGTGCTTTTCAATCGTCGACTCTATTGCTGGTTCGGAAAGCCGTCCTACCGAGAAGAACCAGCAAGAAACTCGGCGGTTGCTCTTTTCAAAGAATAAAAATTCGTACCAAACTTGATCAATATTGCTCAAATGGATCGTCCGTGAAAGTGTTACAGACTGACGGAATGACACAGAATTTCACATTTATATTATCATTCGTGTCGTATCCGGTTGAGTAGAACAGACCACCCTCTTTCTTACCGAGGTGTCGTAAAAGGCGACTAAGGTAAGTTGACGTCAGGCAGGCGGCCGGTCGTAAAATACGTAGCCGAATCATGTGACAACATGTTTGCCGACCCCACTTAGAGTGGGATAAGGTTAGAAGGATGATGAATATTAGTATTCGTATGGAGAATCTATTTGTAGATACATTTTTCTAAAGATGTTTCCGAATATACTCCTATATTACGTAGCATGTGGGGTACTTAACCACCTTATTTTCCAAGTCCATACAAATGATTTTAATGATGTAATACTTTCTGTATAGCCTGTGGAGACCATGCCACCAGTCATAGCAGACTATGCACCGCCATCTGTTATCAACACTCAGCTGTCGTTGGATGACCTTGCGCCACCTTCAGTCTTGCAGTCTGATCAGGTATATCTTTTATCAAAATTACCATTAGTTCCAGTAATAAAAATGAAGTAACATGACGCTTACGGTGTCGGGTTCAAAGCGGTCTTTATATGAACGGGTAGTGTCAAAAATCGGTTTCCACGCCGGAGGTAGTGTCCAACCACCATCTCTGTTAAAATTCGGGTAACGGCTGATTTCAATAAGTTCACGTATTTTTCTAGGTACCAGAAATTTTACGTGAGTATAGCCGGTATCTTTATTAACTATGAATACTACTCACGATAGTTTAAATTTAAAAACATAATATTAGATTTATACAGAGTGGTACCGACGATTTGACATGAAATTAATCCACTGATCACATAAATGTTTAAGATAACTTTGGCATAATTCGATCTTCTTAAACATTGTTTTATAAAAATGTATTTTCCAACAAAATAAATATAATCTAGTTGATATCTGGCTTAAGAAGTGATGGTTGAAAGACTTGTTGCGGCGCGCTTTTTCAAAAAACAAGATAAAACAATAACATCATAGTTTTGTCACCTTCGCACTTGTATGTAGTCTCTCGGTCAAGGTCTACGGGCTTGGGTTACGGTCATTCACCCTTGTACATCATGTATCTTTTATTCAAAACGTAAAATAGTTCCTTTGGCTTAATTACTTTATTAAATCAACTGATTTTTTTTATGTAGGCTGCAATGTAGGTAAAGGTTGTAGGTACTCGCCGTGCAAAATCCGGCGGAGGTGTCGTAAAAAGCGACTAAGGTAAGTTGACGTCGGGCTGCAGGCGGTCGTAAAATATGTAGCTAAATCATGTGATAACATGTTGTGCCGACCCCACTTAGAGTGGGATAAAGTCAGGAGGATAATTATGCTAAAGGTTGTATGTACCCAGAATTAAAATTAATTCTGTATGGTCGGTACCAACCTGTATAATATAAAATGTTTTTAATATAAAATTTTAGTGTATAGGTATCCTAATGAGATTCTTTTAACATTAAATTTACGATATTCAATAAATTCAAAGAAATTGAAACTCTGGCTTTGACCATATGCCCCAAATAGTTAGATTCCTATAGTTTTACCGTTCCAGTGTCTGATTGAATTCCATATTATATTTTCTAGCATGATCCAGAACTGCTCAAAGACACATACGACAGACCTCTGGCCACACCCCGTCATGAGGAACCTCACTACACACTAGGAGATTTTGAGCCACTCCCTCAGGAGCCCCCTCCACAGCCTGACTTTGAGCAACTTTAGTTTTAAATTATAGAAAACTTCAGTTATATTATGTTAAATGGGATTAACAGATATTTTTTTCTTTAGGTATATACATTGAACATTTTCATCAATATAGCAATAAAATAACTTTGAATATATAATAATATTGAATTTTCATATTATATATAAATGTTTCTGCAGCAAATTCACTTTAAAAATATGCTTCGTTTGGCTGACAATTAAATTATGAATATTGCCTTATTTTTGTTATATTTTTAATTGGGAGTAATTGTGTATTTAAGAGAAAATACATTGCTAAGATTTCATATGTAAACATATGCTTTTTTTATTTTAATAATATAGTTATTTGAAGAAATAAATAATATAAGACTATAAGTCTTGCTTTTTTCTCTTTTTCTTATAACCTAACGTGACTTTATTTCTAACTCCATAATCACTGATCATGCTATTATCATCGTCTAATACTATGCTATCAAAGTGTAGGCTGTATGTCTTCCAAATATACTTCCATGAGATTTTTACTTTATTTCCAATTCTTTGTTGGTATATTTCAAAATGTCTCTCAATTGCCTTCTTGAGTTCTCTTACAGTTGAGTTTTGTGGAACCTGAAATTATAAACAGATTATATCATGTTTAGATTAGTTTAGCATCTAGAGGACTTTATTGAATTAGCACACTACAGCATGTGCGATGTAATTATGTACTTTATCTTAAAAAATAGTTATAGCAGTTTGTATAGTAAATGTATAGGAAATTATTTGAATATGTCACATCCTTAGCATTTAAATGATCATTTCATAAAAGTTGTTTTGTGGCAAATTGTAATATAGTGTAGTGTAGTGCCTACAAAGCTTGTGAGAATTAAAGAGAACTTGAAGAACAAGGTCACTTAATTACTATACATGCTATATATCTTAACTAACAATTGCCAGGTGATAAAATAGTGAAGTAATAGTCTATATTATTTTTCTATATTCTGTGATATAACAAAAAAATATTATCATTACTTTTTTATTATGGACCTCTGCAAATTAACACCTAAATAAAATAAAAATCTCTTGATTATCCATAATTTTCTCTTGATTGAATGGTCAAATATAAATTGAATGCATTCATTCCATGTACAGTTATTATGTCCAATTGTATATTTCATGAACTAATACAAAAATCTTATAATGACATGAAATATAAAATTTATTTTTCAGCCTCAATCTGTACATGAACATTAAATATGCCAAATGTAAACTCCATGGACGCAAATTACCTAAAAGGTGGTATAAACTTTACCTATTAATCTCTAATTTATACTACTTACAATAACTTTCAGAGGTGGTTCATCTTCTCTGGAAATATATATATGAATAGACTGGCCATATTCTACTGCGGTCTGGAAATTGGTACAAATATACTTTATTAATTGTATGTTTCTTCATTCAGGTACATTAACAATAACGAAAATATTTTCCTTGAATTCAATAGTAGACAAGTTAATATTTTAAATATATATATTTATCTTCAGTTAGTACGACATTGCAAAACGTAAAAATGTGTTTTATATTTGTATCTTATAAACAGTCCTTTTCGAACTTGCACTTAAAATGTAAGATTGAACTTTTAGTGAGTTTGAGTGGTAATTGATTCTACGCTATTTTCAATGGAAAAGAAGGAAGAAATCCATCAGTTTTTAAAAGTCATAGGTATCTATTATTTTACCGTACCAGTGATACGATTTCTTCCAAAATTATGTCGGACGGTAAATCAGACAGCAAAGAATCTGTTCTCAATATATTACTGAGAGAAGATTTGGTAATTTCTAGAAGATCATCATGCGATAAAGTATCCGCTACTTCTGCAATTTGTTCCATTTCAGAAAATAATATTTAATGACATAAAAAGTTCCAAAGTTACTACTCGTTCATTCTTGTTCTTATCTTATCTTATTTATATATTAACATATGGATGAGTAAACAATGGGCGTATTTTTATAATTAAAGCAGAAACAACACAGTTTTTTGTTATTTTTATGTGGTCAACATAGACTGTGGTCAAATCTGAAATCAACAATTTAAGAATTAAATTGCCATAGACAAATATAAGATATAAACATAGATAATACATTATGATATAAGTAAACAAGACTCATAATAAATATTGCAGGAACTACTTCTATTTACAATAGCACCATAGCTAATGTATGAGTACCTAGTATGAGTCTATGACATAGTGTAAATATTAATTTGTTGTCAGTACAGATATGTATACTGGAATCTTTGGTAAAAATTAATCTATGGTCCTCGGTCAAAAGTTACGACAGATAGGAATTTTAGAGGTTAGACTTTTGTAATTTGTACAAAATATATTAAATACAAAATTCATAAAAAAACCCTTAAAAACTAAGCTTAAATATGGATTCTCTATCTACTGGGTCATTAAGTGGGGTGCAAAAGGAAGAGTTAATGGACCAAGTGAAACAACAAATTGCAATTGCGAACGCCCAAGAACTTCTGACGAAAATGTCTGAAAAATGTTTTAAAAAATGCATAAATAAACCTGGCACATCTTTAGATAATTCAGAACAAAAGTGTATAGCAATGTGCATGGACAGGTACATGGACGCTTGGAATCTTGTCTCACGGACCTACAGCAGTCGTATTCAGCGAGAGAGAAACAATATGTGAAAATTTCTAAGTGTTAAGCTTGCGTTGCGCTGTAAATATAGAGATTGTAGTACCAGAGCATTTCTAATATTGTGGGTTGCGTCTAACAATTGTTATGTTTAATACAAATGTTTTAGGTTATATAAACCTTGTTTTATTGTCCACCATCTAGTTCACATATTTATTAACTGTCATTTCGTGTCTTCTATTGTGAGTTAGTATGTATCGAGCTATGTTAGTTATTGTAGTTCCATTAGAAGTTAGAATATGCAAAATGCTAAGAATTTTTTGATTTCTATCATTGTATCCAAATTTACTTTAGAATATTTATGCATTATCAGTAGTATGATACAGGACTACAGCACAGCAACCACATCTTATCCTTAGGGAAGACAAATTGTTTAATTGCACCATTAGGGTTCTCTTATGTAATGTTAAGACTAAGATTATGAATGAAAAAAAGTACAGGTTAATTGTTAATATTTTTTCTGGAGTCAAGCCCATGCTGCTCCCATGTAGATTGAAAGGTATTACATATTCCAGAATTATATATGTCCTGTATTCACAGTATAGATAAGTTTTAAGTGTCAAATAGTTCAAAATATGTTTCAACAAACATGTTTGTTTTCCATTGCTCATTAGTTTCTACTGGGATCTAAACACATATGCTAGATAAGTCTTAGTTCAAATATAAGTAAAATTAAAATGTACTTTATTAAATTTTCAACACTGAAATATATTTACTTTCTTATGTATACAATAATTACAGCTAAATAAATTAATAGTTCAATGGATAAGTTGATTGCATTTCATCTCTAAGAATTTTTTTTCTAAATTGATATAGTTTCTTAATCCACATTTCTTTCCTCTCTTCATGACTGGGTATTTCCTGCAACAATTAGATCTTACATAAAATACACAAGTTACATAAAGTACAGATACAACAATTTAAAATTAATAAATCATTACAATACTATATAACTCTGCTTAGAAATGTCTGAAATTGTGCATACAAATAGGTCTTGTATTGGAATAATACCTAGGTAATTTGATTCCAGGAAAATTCATGATACCAGAGATATAAATATCAAACATTTTGTCTATAAAAAGTAACATAGAAATAATAGTTTTACTTTATATTTAATCTTTGTACTGCAGGGCACAGCTAGTGAGATGAGATATAAGAATTGTGCATAATCTTATTAATCTAATAGTATTATTGAAATAATAAAAACAGCATTGCAGCATCATGTTATATTTTGTAATTTTTCAAACAGTATAGTCTTATCTCTATAGGCCACGTTCACATCTTTGGCCTAATTAAATCTAAACATAGTGTTATGAAAGTAACAATGATATAATACCATAACAATTTGGTACTATCATTATTTTATCATACAGTTAATATTAAGATGAAGCAAGTAATGATTGACTTTAATCTTTGAATTAAAAAAACTAGTACAAAATTAATAGACCACCAATTTACAGAAGTAATACTCACATCGAAGTTTATGATTGAGTCATCATTTTGAACCTTAACATCAGGTTTTGGTAACTTCACTGTCTCAGAGTTTAGGTCAATTACAATATTTTGCGACTGTTTCTTGTTTCTTGATGATGTAAATGCTTTTTGAACAAAAGAGTCAGAGTTCAATTCAGCTATTAAATTCCTATCATGCATCGTTGGCATATCCTCTTTTATTTCAACCTCTTTATATTCATATGTTGGTAATTTGGTCATTGTTAGTCCAGCTGCTTCAGCAGCCTTTATGGCCCTTTCAATTTTTGTATCTGTGTCATCTAAATTGATCTTCCTAGGTTCTGCAAAGTTATTTAAAATTTAATTGCAAACTCTTTTGTATATATTATTCATGTAAAGAGTTCTTACATAATATATTAATCTTTAATTTTATGAATAAATTCCATAGCTATACAGCCTTCCCATTTAAAATCTATATATGTAAAGATAATATATGAATATTCCTTCATGTTTTATATTCCAGACATGTAACATATAAAAGGTAAAGTAAAGTATGAATATTGAATATGCAGTGCATTTTAAGATGGATAAGTTAATTTATATCAAATACAAAATCAATAATGTTAATAAAAAATTAATGTTGGAGTCCCATATATTTTAAGTGCCTCAAATTGTGCTTTAACAATACAGTACTTGTCATCATACTAAAAAGTGTGTCATAATGAAATTTTTGATGTTGATTATGCTCAAAATAGATAACTTTCCTAAAGAGCTATAGAACATACTTTATAAATAAAGCATAAGTTTTCTACATACCAATATCAAATGAACTAGCTCTACTTCCTCTACTGCTAATAGAGCGAGATCTTTTCCTTTGCTTTTTGTTAGTCTTACTATACTTGGAACGGCTGGGAGATCTTGATTTGGAACGAGAGCGCTCTCTTGAATGCCTCGACTTCCTCGATCGAGTCCGTGAGGTAGATTGACGCCTAGACTTGCTTTCATATCGCTCTTTTGATATACTTCTAGAATAGCTTCTACGTCTGTGCTTTGTACGCGAGCTTGAGCGTTTTCTTCTACGGCTGCTGGATGCCGACCGATCCCTTGAACGTGAACGACGTCTATGTTTGGTTTTAGCTTTTCTTCGGTCGTGAGATGATTCTGAACTGAAAGAAGAACTTCGCCTATCCCGATATCTACTTTTTTCCCGAGGCATTTGTAAAAAACAATTTATTTTTTCTTACATTTCAGTTTTAGTAACAACAAATAGCTTTCATTCTCAAAACACCATGTTTTTAATTTCTCAAACACAGATAACCGTGAATCGGATAACTGTTACATACGGGGTACAGATAACGCATTTCATTGCTCTACAAATATTAGAAACAATAATCTTTGAGTAGTTAAATGCAATAGGATGCTTTTCTCGGGATTTATAATTGTAAAGTTTAAATTTAACCCATTAATTATCACTAAAATTGTTATATAATATATATATTTTTAAATTTAAACAAAAGATCTGTTAACATTACGTTCCAATAGTATTATTTATTTCTACGTGATAATTAAATTGATAATGATATTATAGATTCAATCGTACAAATTTGAAAAATAAAGAAGGTATTTTCAGTTATCTACATAAACATAAATTTGTAATTTATTTTTTCAATAATCAAGACTTTTAACACGAATGAATAAAAAGTTATTATACAATAATTGAACGGAATTGATACAAACACGTGAATAGTAACGTAGTTATAGGGCAGCGACCAAAGTCAGTCGGCCTCGATGACGGAATGTGTAAAATTTTAAGATGGTGATGAGCAGTGTTTTTTCGTTTTCGCTTAGAAAAATTCGGTATTGGTGCTTTATTATTTTGTTGATATAACCATAATGTATCCATTTGTATGACCAATTAGACACTAAGACGTTATACACAGGCATAATAGACTTGAAGTGTGAAACGTGTATGTCGGATCATTGACATTGTTTCGTAAAAAAATTTTGTACCATCGCGATTGTTATGTTTATGCTCCTATTGTGTGCATTTGTAATGCCCAGTAAACGGATAAGGCGATTCTGATGTTTTCGAAGTCATGGAGAGGCAGGAGCGCACATATGCCAACATGGAGGCCACAGATACTGTGGACACCAAACAGGTGAGATGGGACGATTAAAATTACCGGTGTTTGACAATGAATACTTACCGCGCACATGTTAACTGTCTTTACTGAAAAACTACAAAAAAACGCCGTTGATTTAGCCTTTTTTATGCAATAGGACCAATTTAAAGTAAATAGATATTTCAGTCCAATAATATAAGTACCTATGTTCAAAATTGTCTTGATTCAAAATCTTATAAACGTTAATAAAATATGGAGTCACCTTTAAAATAATTAAGCAAATCAAGGCAAAGAGTGGGTGAAGTGCCCTGCCCACACTGGTACAGAATAAATTATTTCTGTTAGAACATTGTTGTGTGCCTTACATGTCATATCAGATACATTTATATTATTATGTATACATTTATACATATACATACATTTATATGTACGAAGCCTTTGTTTTGACATTGTAGCAATCAACCTTTTATTATTAGGATTTGATTTATTAGGATTGCAAAAGATAAGATATTTATTAAATGATTTAAACTCTGGCGCTACTCCTTTTATATGCATGTCATACTTCACACATTCCAACCATCTCTTTTTAGGCCTCCATATCCATCCATATTCATACTCTACACTCATTTAGTCACATGATTTTTATCCCTCCTCATTACATGTCCATACCATCCCAATCTTGCACTTCTCATCTTTTCTATAATGGGTGCAACTTTCATACTTCTCCTAATATACTCATTACTTATTTTATATAGTCTTGTCACACCACACATCCACCTTAACATCCTCATCTCATTTGCATGCACTCTTCTTTTATTCTTCTTTTTCATTGCCCAACATTTTGATCAATACATTATGACAGGTCTTATGACAGATCTATAAATTTTCCGTTTAAGTGTAAGTGTTGCTGTTGTTAACAGTGTTAAATCAATAATTGAAATTTTACCTAACATTTCAATATTCTTAAAAAAAAGTTTCTTAGGTTCTATTCCAATTACTTTGAATCATCTGTCTTATCAGTGATCACATGAGGTATTTTATTTGTTATAAAAACCATTACAGTGTATGCTATAAATTTGTGATTCTTTATAAAAAAATAATTTAGTCTCGTGAAAACTCATCATATTTTATTTGTATTTGGGAGCTAACAGTACAAATTGAACATAAATATAGTATCTTATTACTAGGCTGGCCCTTTGGCACAGTAGGTGGTGACCCTGCATTCAGCTTCGATTCCTGCAGAGGGCCAACATTTTTTATAATCAATTTGTTGGTTCTTCAATGTATATTTGTATTTAGGTATGTATTTAAAATTATATATGTAGTATATCTACCAATTGTTTGTCACTCAACACAAGTATTAATACTTACTTTGGGGTTGGACAACTGTGTGTAAGTGTCCCATATTCAATTTCAAATTCAAATTCAAAATATTCTTTATACAAGTAAACTTGTAAATAAGTGCTTTTGAATTGGCAACTCTACTGCTGGTTCGGAAAGCTGTTCCTACCAAGAAGAGCCAGCAAAAAGCTTGGTGGTTGCTCTTTTAAATATAATTCTTATAACTAGTTACATTTAGTCATTACTATCTTGTACAGGGTGAAGGAGTAGGATCCACACATTCTTCTTAATCTTTAAAATACTCAATAGTTTAGTACACTTTTTGTATCAGTCGCCCTTTAACAGTGTTTTTAAACTGCTGTAATGGCAAAGAATAATTTTAATGTGGAAAAACCTGTGGGTTTGGGTATAAGATGACGACTGACGTTCTTATGTATGGCACAAAGCAGGAACCGCAAGCTTAGTCGGTTCCTACTTTGTCTATTACACACATCTTTTTATAATTAAATATATTCTTATGCACAAAAATTAAATTGCTAAAAATATACTATGAAGCCAATATAAGAACATCTGTTTCCTTAACCTTCTCTCACAGGGAATGACGCGTGAAGTTAAAGACAGACAGAAATTCCCCTTCGCGAATTCGTTCGCGCCAACTTAGCTTGTGTATAAGCAATGCCTATGAATAAATAAGGTTTTTTCCCTATTCCCGAAAGAAAAACGGTATATGTTATTTTACTATATAAGCTTTAATTGCGCCAAATTATATTAATATTTTTCTAGCAGTTTAGCCGTTAAAGCGTAACACATAGACAGGCAAAAGTAATAATAAAATTATTTTGCTATAATCCGTGATACAGTAAATAGAAAATATATATAGTGTTTAATGTATAGTGGACTACGACAAAATCGCAAAGGCAAATCGCAAAAACTTTGCGATTTTGTCGTGGAGTCTATCTCCTGATGATGCTTCGGTTGCGGGGCGAAACGATTGTTGAGTTTGTGATAGTGAACCTGTGTAGTGCTTGTGTATTGTGGGGGAAGTGGTGGAGGTTTGTGCATGTGTTTTTACGAATCCTGCACGTATCGGGTATGAAAATACTGATAGTCCACTATACATTAAACACTATATATATTTTCTATTTACTGTATCGCGGATTATAGCAAAATAATTTTATTATTACTATTGTATTATGGATCTCCGCAAAGTAACGCCTAATTCTATAAATTACATAGACAGGCTTTTAAAATATAAGTATCGATTAATTTAGGAGGAAAGTTGTTTATTTTCCCGACTACAGGTAATTTGTACATGCTACTTGAAACATGGTCTAATCGCGACGGATATTCAAAGTTAACACACTTATCTGTTCGTCAAACACTTCCATAGTCTTGGTAGGGGGGCGCGAAACGGTCGAAGCGGCCAGCCGTAGGCAGTTGGAACGCGTCGTGCGCGCAGTACGCCGCGCGCGCAAAGTTCGCGAAAGTGATGTCACCGTGAGAACCCAGTGGTCTGTGCAGTGTGTGTCAATAATGGTAGCTATGGTGGCCTCGGCGTCTGGATACGGCACTCTGCGCCGATTTCTAAGCGTCCCTGATGGCCAGGATATAGAGAACACCGGTGTTGTTCCAAGCGCCTCAGTCGCGGTCTCGGTAAGCCACCGTATTATTCGAAAACTGTTACACTGATGAGTGGTAACGTTATGCGTATGAAATACTTTTTAATCACTCAAGCCTAGGACTAAGGACTTGTTGATATTTTAAAATATAGACGAGTAACCTCGCGCCGACCCAAGACCTAACTTGATTGCATGCGATGTTTTTAAAATCGATAATCAGAGGCGTGGTGAATTAATTATGAATAAAATTTTTAATCAATTAAATGAATCATTTGCTCCCATTCATGAACGAATTATTAGCGAAACTGAGGCCAAAGAAATCGCGTTGCAAAACGATCTTTTGCGACATAAAAGCTTAGAAAGTAATGTGTCTAACAGTTATTATAATGGCCGTTAAAATTACATTGGCACCTAGAAAAGTCTGCGTGCACCTGAGCGGTTTATATATCTTTGTAATTAAGTAAGGCTTAACTAAGAGCGATATTTTATTTTTAACGCGCCAGTTCTACGCCGTCGAAATTTGTCGTGACGGTTTCGGAATAACTTTTTCGTTTTAAAAAAAGAATCGGAACAGCCATCAGTCTACTGTGGCCGTTCAATGTGAGGTCATCGACCCGACTTTCCTTTTTAATATACAACTTATAATATTGCTATCGATTGATATTACGTCCTTGGCCTGGGTACATGGTACTTATATTTTTCGTGAGTGATGTCATCTTCTTGTGGTCGGGACTATACGGGATGGTTCGGCCAAGGTTAGGTCATCAGACCGTGGCGCATCTCGAAGATCACGGCTGGCTGGTTGCCGAGAAAGGAGATCACCGAGTGGCTCGCTGGTCGCGCAGTGTGATTACCGACCCAGATCACAATGCACTTACTCGCTTTTTACCCTCCAGAATTAACTTTTCGTCTCATAAATTCAATTAAGTTTGATCTCAGAAAGCTGTCTGTCACGCTTTCACAGGTAATCCGGTGGATATTGATGAAATTTTGTATGATAGAAGCTTATATACAGGCCTAACGTAAAAACACAAAAAAAATCTCTTCGGACCCGAAACAATATGTAAATGAGAGTATTCAGATACTAAATTTGTTGCGAACAAAGTCACGGTTACCTTTACTGCCAAATGAACTCGATTAAAAAAAATCCATGTAAAATCTTAATTAATAAAAAAAATTACTTCGTCTGTAAATTTTGGCAATCGGACTCAAACATTTTATATAAAACTAGCAAAGCCCCGCGGTTTCACCCGCGTCCATACAGATCTCGTGGTAGTGGAAAGTCTACGAAGTCGGACTATAGATTTATTTTGTAGATTAATTTATTATAAAAAAATGGTTATCATTAGTATTCTTGGAATAAGAGCTAACTCACCAAATGCAGGCCCTGCTATAACGGTCGCTACAATAAATTTGTTATGGCATTATTTGCTTTCGATATACATTCTTAAATTCGTAATATCTTTTGATTGGGATGGCGGATTTTAATAATTTAAATAGTATTTTACTGGTATTGAAACAGTTATTAATAAAATATCATTTAATGGGATAAGGATTAATACAGAGATATGAATAAAATGGTTTGATTATTGTAGGCACTTTTACCAACTTTTACAATGTAAAAAAGTAGTTATATTGGCATAACTATAATAGTTAGACATATTGTATCGCGGACTTTTTTATGGATATTGATACGTTCTATAATACTGTAGAAATATTTTTTTTGTTCTATCATCAATAGTTTCCGCAGCGCACGCGATGAAAGATGTTTACGACTAAATTTTTCCCAACTTATTACAATTTTATTAGGGATCCCTATTATTTTTGAAAATGACATATAGCCTATGTTGCTCAGTGAAGAAGCAGCTTTCCAATGGTGAAAGAATTTTTAAAATCGGTCCAGTAGTTTTTGCGTGAAACAACAATCATACATACAAACATACAAACAAACAAACAAACAAACAAACAAACAAACAAACAAACAAACATACAAATCTTTTGTCTTTATAATATTAGTATAGAAATCATTTTACGTTTTTATTAAGCCCTCCTATGGTATATAAAGAAATTATTTTACATTCATACATGCTTTGAATAGGTTTGAATGTAATTTCCTGCAGAGAGATTGTATTGAGATCTGCAATAATTCAATACGCGGTGAAATTGTTCGTTGGTAACACGTTTAGCGCGGATTGAAGCTTAGAGTGGAACCTTTGTCCACTAGATGGGGAATATACATATTTAACGGCTCAGTATGCTGAACCATAAAAGAATTAATTTGAAATGTATTTCTAAATTGGCATAGACATGAGGGTATGAAAATGGGAAGGGACGTTGTCGGATGGTTCGGATAGATTCTTGTCTTTGAGAAACAAACTACGATAGCAAACACGGAAAGGTGCCTTATGCAAACGTCATCCTTAAGAGCACTATAACAGAACTAACTACCTTGCTATAATCCGCACGGGTTAAGCGAATGCATGCAAAGCTAATGTGTATGAAGCAGGTAAAATTTATGCACCTTATACATGCAGGACAAGCCACTACACGCACCCCAAGGCGCCTCCACCAGCAACAATGCACACAAGCAGCACACACAACCACCACCACAATCTCGACGATCGTTTGGTTTATTATGCTTGTAATATGGAATTCCGCAAAGTAACGCCAGCTTCTATAAGTCATCCTTAGGGTAACAGTTGCATAAGTTTGTGGAACTTTTACGCTATACGCAAGCTGAATCTTTGCTCTTCTCACTATTTACTCACTCTCCACCCGTTCGCCCAATGAAGCTGTAAAGGCTATTCGAGCTTACAGTGTACAGTCAATTCAAATGAAAATTTAAAAAAACGGCTTCAGACTTAAAAAAATAACAGTAGTACATGTTATATATATTGAATAATTAAACTTTATTGTAAAAAAGATTGACATTAATGAATATAATAAAAGATAGTCTAATCATACAAGATGTAGAGTTGTTTACATTTATGTATCTATTCGCTTCTGCTCGCGACTTCGTCTGCGATTTTAATACCGAGATGAATTTTAGTATCGAATACCATTTCCAACCCTTCAAAATATCGCTGTTCCAAAAAATCGCATCGATCCGTCTCTCTATTTACCGTGAAAGAGGTAAAATCAAACAAACACATTTCCGAATTTACAACATTAATTAACTCTTAGATATCATAATTAGTATATTATTAAATCGTGAGGTTTTGATTAAATAGCTCATTAAAACCAGAACCTAACCTAAATTATGTAATTAGCTTAATTTAATTTTGTTTTCGAAAATGCTCGTCAACACATTTAATACAAAGTTGGTTTTCACCAAGGCATATTAAATTCATTCATGGTTAAAAATAAGTTGACGTTGTAGCTCAAGGGTTAGACCGCGTGGCATTTACGAAGGGGCTCGCGATTTAAAACCCTTGATAGGCACCAATTAGTTAAATAAGGTTTCACATAAGTTAGATGTACTTTGTGTAAAATACATGTAACTGTGATAGCCCAGCCCAGACTCTTTTGAGAGGGGGTCACGAGTTCAAACCCTGGCACCGACGAGTTTTTTAATTAAAAACTTACGTGTTTAATTGATAATTGCAATTTATCGGTGAAGGAAAACACTGTGAGGAAACCTGCATATCTCTAGTGAATTCTAGGGATATGTGTAACCTACCAATCCACATTGGAACAGCGTGGTAGGTCAACCCTTCTCTCCTAAAATGGAAATAAGAGGCCTATGCCCAGTTGTAGGACAGTCAAAGGCCGCAACTTTACTTGTGCAAAATCAGAAAAAACGTGAAGCAAGAAATAGCCGTTTGACAATTTACATGAGTTTAAGAAAATAAAATATGCTGGAGCTTATGTGATAAAAAATAATTAGTATAAAATAATGAAAGCATTTCAAACAGTCTAACTTCAATCAGTCTTTCTATTATATAACATAAACAACGTCGATGCTATTTTATAGCGGTCCTCCATGAAGCTAAAGTATTTTTGCATGGATCTGGTTTTGTCGTGACTAGATAAGCTCGGCTTCCTTAAATATTCAAACCGAGATGCAAATTGAACTGTACCTAGAATTCCAATTAAGTGTTGAATGCATCGAGATCTGTTTGTCACTAAAGTCATTAAGATTTAATAGCCTCGATTATATCAACGGTATGTACCTTTGCCTCATTAGAGTGACTGTCGCGTAGACGATCACCTTGTATCGGTGTACTTACTATGTTTATTTACAGTGTTTTGTGTTTCCTTGTTTGCCATTTTTAAGGCGTTATAGGCAAAATCAGATTTCCGCAGGAAGTTATTTATACCTACACGTCTACGATCTTACTTTGACCTTTTTTTTTGTTAGGAAATCCATTATGGCTTTTACAGACCGCAATAGCAGGCTGGAATGTTGTCGAACGCGCCTCAGCTAATATCAGACTATGCTCTACCTTGGCCTTAGTGGTGGTAAGGCTCTACGCTGTCCGTTTTTTCACTAGTTGTAGTACTAGTAGTAGTAGTAGTTAGTTCACTTTAGTTCACTAGTTGCATTACTTTAAAGGCTCTTCAGCCCTTAGTCCAATATTTAAATATTTGAAGCCTCAATAATTGCCGATCGCTGAATGCACGTGCAAGTTTACAAAGCGTTAATGGCTTCACACTATGTTTAGGCATTTATGACTTTTATATAAATACTTAAGTGCTTAGTTGTTTCAATGAGCTGTGATAGCCCAGCGGTGAGACCGTGCGACTGTTTCAAGGGGACCACGAGATCAAACCCGGCCAGGCACCAATGAGTTTTTCTATTAAAACTCATGTGTCTAATTGATAATTGCAATTTATCACACGCTTTTCGGTGAAGGAAAACATCGCGAGGAAACCTGAATATCTCTAGAGAATTCTGGAGATATGTGTAACCTACCAATCTATAAAACATATGATATAAAACATTGCTCCGCAAGAGAAGCCAAAAGCAAGATCACTTCTTTTCTCGCATCGTTATCTTACGATTCGACTGAAAAACTACTCAGTCGAATCAGGTAAAACAAAAAAAAAAAAAAAATTTAATGTTAAATCTAACTTTTCTTTGTTAATTATTATTGTGCCATGGAATTAGAATAAGTTATGTTTAAATAAATGTTAACTGAGCGTAGTCAATATTAAAATTGTAAATCGTATACGGGTTCCCACGATACAGGCTTCCTAGTGTGGGTACCCAACGGATTACTTGTGAATTGTAAACCTTTTTTGGATTGAATAAATATTTTTATATTTTTATATTTATTTTTAATCCGCATTGAAGCAGCGTGGTAGGTCTTAGCTCCAACCCTTCTCTCCAGAAACGGAGAGAGGAGGCCTATTTCAAGCAGTAAGATTGCAACAGGCCGCTACTTTACATTACTTAATATTTCAAAAGTATTGAAAATATTATTTTAGTAAAAGTAGAGTGCTCTATCTGTTCTCATGGCTGATACATACTAAGATTTTTAAAAGCGCATGCAATACAAACCCACCAACACAACATACTACTATAGTACAGACTACACTGCACACGTTCATTATCACAATCTCAACAATCATTTCGCCCCGTAACCGTAACGTCGTCAGGAGATAAACACTAGAAACTAGTTTAGACTAGACAGTTTTTGACATCGTGGTAGTGAATGTGTGCTGTGCTTGTGTATTGTTGTTATTAGTGGAGTTTTTTATTTGAGTTTCTCTAAACATTTAACAACAACCTTGAAATACGTTTAAAACATAGTAGAAGATTCTACGTTTTGATCTGACACGTGATATAGATAAAGTCCATTGTACGAGTTGGTCGTATAAAAAAGCATTTATAACTCTAAATTCGAATTCTTAAGTAGGTTTCTTCCGTCAGCTCGGAACTTTATGTTGAAAGGATGGCTTTAGAAATTACGATGTGTTCAGAGGCCCATAGTCTGCAGCGAGTTGTCTCTTTTACAAGGTATGAATAGACTCAACGCTCAGTATACAAAGTACATGAATCAGAGATCTCGGCCGCGAGGAATCTAATGTTATATGCTATGCTATACTTATGCTATATGTATAGATATTTAAATTATATGGTTGTTGTTTAAGGTATTGAGGGCTTCCTTATTCTTTTTCATGTGTTAAAGTATTTTAAATATTATCAAATACATTTGGTAGGTTAACGATGCATCTCTTATATTTTCGCAGCACGAAGAACCGAGGTGAAGTACTTTTATAAGAATACTTCAATGAATAATATACTTACCTTATATTTATATTATTGTGTAGATGTAATTATAACTTCTGTACATATTATAAAATGCCTAAACCTTAATATTTATAATTTCTATACATATAAAACAATATCATGCGTCGCGTCTGTCTTTCCGCAATAACTTTAATAATTCCTAAATGTATTTTCATTCCGTTTTTGTGTAAATTATTTGAAATATGACTATAATTAAAAAACTTTGAAAAACTCAAGCCGCTTGGGAGCTTTGTAGAATATATTCAAAATTTGAAGACCGTTACTTATAAGGGTCTCGAAAATATTACTTCGAAATCACAATTTTATTTAGTTAGTTGGCTCGCACTTACTTTAAAGTCACAGTGATCCGTTGAAAGTCTTACGAAGATACCTATGTCCAAGTATGTTTTTGAATATAGGTATCTTTAAAAGGCTGAAATAAAAATCTTTCAGATCCTTAAAGTTGAAACCATAAAGACCACAGATTTTCTATATTTAAAAAAATTTGCATATACTCTTTGATCCAACAAATTAAAGCTTATATTTATCAAATGTTAGGTGATTTTTTTTTCATGTTTTTCTTAATGTAGGTAACGTACTACGTGCAATTGTACGTCCTTGAGCTCCGATGGAACGAATTGGAGGCAGTCACCCATTTTCTTTTATGTAAATCATCTACCATCAAGTACCATCTCTTATATTCATGAAACTTATATTTGCTGTTTTAAAGAACCCACACAATGACATTTTTTAGGTTAAACACTGACCTAAGTAATCTTTGAAACTTGCTAAACCGGTGACAATATCTCGTAGTCGGTAAATGTATTATTTGGTTTGTTTATTTTTTTAATAATTATGTATATAACTTTATTGTATTTGTTTTAGACGTCCGTATGTTGTCTATGGTTTTGTTTTGGATATGTCTTAATCACACTTTTTCACGTTTCACGTTTTATTTTTCTTTTGTAGTATAAAGTTCCTGTTATTATGCGAATTATATTTTTTAACCTTTATACCAAATCATATTTAATTCTGATCGTCCCAAATTTTGGCCGTTTCCTCGATATTCCCCTTGTAGTTCACTGATTTCTTCTCTCGGTTAAGTAGCTCTTCTCAGCATTCTGATATATTATTTTTATATCCAACTAAACTCGAACGTTATATTTATTATGCATTACCTTAGATGCATTTCTCAGATATCGTTATGTTCAAGAGTTACCTCTTCTGTCTGAGAAATCGCTATAGTTTTGTACTAATAAAGTATATGCTTTTTATATTAAGGGGACCACAGTTATCTATAAATACGACGGTTTCGGAGGAGATCGGGCGGCGTGTTGCGACAGACGGACGGTAATCCGCGCATACTTCCGCCCACCGTCGTTCTATAAGGCGTGGACCTTGTTACGATTACACGTAGGCATGTCTTATTGAATGTTTTGCAATATATATTTATCTAATTTTGCGCCGCAACATTAACTGGAAAAATCTATCTATCTTTTTTATATTATTTCATTTTAGCCTAGGTTTTAATTACGTACCGTATTTAATAGTCTTCAAGACTGAAGCTGATCCTGTTAATAATTTATTTGGTAACAGAGAACAATGGAAAAGGAAGGAGTTTTTTCTTTTTTTTGCCTGCATGGTGAAGAGTTAGGGTAGTGCCGATATTGTGGCCAGAATTTTCTTCAAAACCTGAAGATTGACACGTAAAATATGTGATCAATTATTAATTCATTCTTGTCTGTATTTATTCTAGTCAATATTTATTCTTGTATAAACCTCATTGCAATTTTATAATAAAACATATTGTACATTCCACAGAAGTTATGATAGATTATTTTTGTTATAAACAGCGTTTAGTTAAAGAATTTATGTAATTCTAAATATATGATGTACAGAAATTCTCTTCCAAACGCGGATTATGTCAAAATAATTTTATGATAATTTCTGTACGATGAAATCCTTCTAGAAATTATTGTGCATTCCACTATAAGCATTAACGTAGCGCCTGTCGCATTGTTAGTCCATTTTTGTATCCAGGTTGTATAAATAGGCCGTAATGTGTCCTTATTTAGACTGCCGTCGGAATCCTTCGTTCTTTTGTCGCTATCCTTGTATGAAGGTCATACTCTGCCAGTATTGAATTTGCGGCATCACAGACAAGACAAGTGTGATTGTTTTTATGCGTTTTTGATTGGCCCTTGCCTTGGTTTTGTTTTAAATTAATTGTGCAATTTTGAGCAAACCGATATTTATGGCTTCGTTGTCTGTGTTTAAAAGTATATTGTCTGTGATTGAGACTTATTATTAAATTGATCTTCTTAAACATTCGACAATATCTCACGCCTATGATTAAAGTGACCTCATTCTACTATCAACCAGCCTCATACCTGATATATACAGAATTCGTAAAAACTCATGCTCTCTTAATCACCAATAGCACAACAATAATATACAATATAACAACAATATACAACAACACAAAAATATACAAAAGTAATAATAAAATTATTTTGCTATAATCCGCGATACAGACGGATTATAGCAAAATAATTTTATTATTACTTTTGTATTATGGATCTCCGCAAAGTAACGCCTAATTCTATAAACAACAATATACAATAACACAACAATAATATACAAGCACACGCTCACTACCACAATGTCAACAATCATTTCACCGCGTAAACGAAGCATCGTCAAGAGATAGACTCGATGTGTGATGTGTACCTATCAGTATCAGGTCGTGAGAATGGATAGTACACTTTAGCATTACATATATTTTCTTTTACCGTGGATTATAGCATAATATTATATTCATTACTTTTATATTATAGACCTCCAAAAATCAACACCTAATTCTATAAATTACTTATGACTTTGGCATGAAGTTATTAATATTTACTTAAAATTCGTAATGAATTTACGTGAACAAAAAATTTTCAATGTAACCAACCTATCGTAGCTTAAAAATTCTGGGACTCCCTTATAAAGAGAGCTTAGCTTTGGGATGGTAAAAGACCATGTTCCATTAACGGTAAATGTAATACATTCTGAATTTCATAATTATTCATTAAAATAGAAAGTAGCAAATTTGATGAAATCAATCATGTCACTATAATAAATAACCGCTTGCGATAGACTCTGTGATCACAGATTGGCAATGCTTTTTATATAATAGTCTGATCTGAAACTTTATCACTTACTTATTGTATGTAACACGGTGGCTTGATTTGCACAATCCTTTACAGTCATTAATTCAATCCCAAAAAAAAAACTATCGGCGGAATATCCCAGACATACGAATATTAATAGTAATATTTAGAATCCACGAATAATTAAGTAATTATCAAATCAGTATTAATTATCATTATTAATTAAATCAATTAAGAATAATTTAGAATTCGGTCGCTTTATTACTAAGAGTGCCATGTTAAAAAAACTTGTTAATTTTATCTCGAGTAAAAAGGAAATGTTTAAAAGATCATATTTTTTATGAAGCCCTACTATTTTCATAACATATCAATTACAGTTCGATAAAACTAATGACTTAACAAAAGTAATGAAGATAATAAACGATTATAGAAAATATAGTAAAGTAAAAGTAGTATCAGCCTGTTACAATCCCACTGCTGGGAATAGGCCTCCTCTCTCCGTTTCTAGAGAGAAGGGTTGGAGCTAAGACCTACCACGCTGCTTAATGCGGATTGGTAGGTTACACATATCTCCAGAATTCTCTAGGGATATGCAGGTTTCCTCACGATGTTTTCCTTCACCGAAAAGCGTGGGGTAAATTGCAATTATCAGTTACATACATGAGTTTTAATAGAAAAACTCATTGGTGCCTGCCCGGGGTTGAACTCGTGTTCCCCTCGAAATATTCGCACGGTCTCACCGCTGGTCTATCACAGCTCATATATAAAAAATATATAATGCTAAATGTAGAGTGGACTATCCGTTTTCATAACCGATACATCCACCGCCACACCACACAAGCACTACATACGATCGCAAAACTGATGCTGATGGTTTGCAATTTTGTCGTGGAATCTCCCGATGATGCTTCGGCTGCGGGGCGAAGCGATTGTCGAGTTGAGGTTGAGCGAATTGATTGTGAACTGTTTTTTTTTGAAAAGGTTTTATACAACTTTGCAATGTATGTGAAGGTGGAATCTTGCTAATTAAATTTGACCCACTTCCCGGAGTCCGATTAAACCGAAATTGTATAAATTGATTAGGGGGATAAGGGCAGGAGTATGATGACTGTTCACACTTGTATAAATTATAGTTATAGTATTCGCCTAACCGTCATTAAAGTCGCATCCATGGCAATAGCTAAGTTCTTATATCTTTAGTTTTGTATAGTGGCATCACTGTGATCACGTGATCGATACCAAAGCGGGAGCTTGGTTTTGGAGCGAGAATTGTTTATAAAAGGTGAAAATCAGTCTTGTTGTAATACTCGACTCGTACGGTTATTACCTTACGCTTACACGGCTAGACCGTTCATCCCTTGGAATCTTGCTGTAAAGCTTGGCTCGTACGATTATTAAACGCTCCCGCGTTTAGATCGTACTTGTCTTGGTTGGTCTCAACCATCATATTCATGCGTTGTTACTACACAACTAGTGTCATTACTGTGTCGTTTTAATATTGCTTAGGTAGTTCCGCGTCTTCCTAAAGGCGATAATTTCTAACTATATGTTATCAAAATCACATTAACGTAGCATGTAGTGAGTGTTAACGCTCACTTCTCGCCAGTTTTATATTTACGATCTAAACCGGCGTTGAAGTGCCTAATAACACAATGCGCGAGCTTAATGGCTTTCCGGTGGAAACAGCGGGGAAAGCGATGGCCGCGGACGCTTGTGAGACTGCTGTTTATTTCTTTTGCAGTACGCCATGTAAATATTAATCGACTTCTAAGTTAATTTATCACATGACTCTTTTTATATGGAATTGAATTCGTAGATTTGGATGAAAATATGAATAAGAACATTTTATTCAACTTTTCACTACAAACTTAGTACTAACAGAAAGCCGAGGTCACTATTCTTCTTCTTCTTCGTCAGCCGATAAACGTCCACTGCTGGTCATAGGCCTCTTCATGGGATAGCCACACCACACGATCTTGCGTCGCCTGGATCCAGTGGCTCCCTGCGACCTTTTTGAGGTCGTCTGTCTACCTCGTAGGGGGTCTACCGACGCTGCGCTTTCCGGTGCGGGGTCGCCATTCCAGCACCTTAAGACCCCAGCGCCCATCGGTCCTCCGCACTATGTGCCCCGCCCAGCGCCACTTCAGCTTCGCGACACGCTGAGCTATGTCGGTGACTCTAGTTCTTCTACGGATCTCTTCATTCCTGATTTGATCTCGTAGAGATACTCCGAGCATAGCTCGCTCCATCGCCCGCTGAGTGACTCTGAGCTTTCTTATAAGGCCCATAGTGAGCGACCACGTTTCGGATCCGTAGGTCATCACTGGCAACACGCACTGTTCGAAGACCCTGGTCTTCAGACACTGAGGTATTTTGGACGAAAAGATCTCGCGTAGCTTCCCGAACGCTGCCCATCCGAGTTGCATTCGGTGATTAACCTCTTTCTCGAAATTGGACCTACCCAGCTGGACTGAATGTCCCTCGAGGCGCACGATACGTCTGCTTATATATCGATCGAACCGATGACGACAATGTTTACGAATGTTCGTGAATCCTTGGAGAGATCGTAAACAACCTTTCGTAAACACCTGAATGTTCCAGAGAATCGTCAAAAAGAATTGCGAATTTGAACTCTATGGCATATAGTTCACGAACTCTTTTTGCATGTTCGTAAACTGCCCATGTACTATTTGAATTCTATGACATTCGCATGACGAACTCTTTTCGCATGCGAATGTCGTATGCGAATATTCGTAACAATGTCATTGACTTATACTAGGAGGTCTATTCAAGAGGGAGTTTATGGCAATCGCACAAATTGAAGTAAAATAACGGCCTGTTACTATCCCACTGCTGGACATAGGCCTCCTCCCTTCGTATTTGGAGAGAGGTGTTGGTGCGGAGACCGACCATGCTGCTCCGATGCGGATTGGTAGGTTACACCTATTAATTTAGAATTCTCTAGTGATATACAGGTTTCCTTATAATGTTTTACTTCACCGAAAAGCGTGTGATACATTAAAAGTATCAATTAGACACAAGTTATGAGAGAAAAACTCACTGGTGTCTGCTCGAGGTTTGAACCCTTGAAAGAGTGACTTTCTGGAAAGAGTATACGACTCTTTTAAGTCTCACCACTGGGCTATCACAGCTTCTGTTCGCTTCTAGTTTCTCGGCCTATTGACTAATATCAAAGTGTACCAATTCTTATTGTCTATGTGATAACTTCACATTTCATTAACTTAATACAGTAACTAGTAAACACTTTTGCCAATATTTGCACAGCGGGTTTCACTCGTTGGGTGCAGTAGTTTTCAAATAATCAAATAGAATCTGTTACAGCATCTGTATACGAAACTTTCAACTATTGTTACGCTTACCTGTGAAACTAAACATTGATGTATGGATTATGACTCCACTCTCACTATTGGCTAACAAGTGCCATTTTCTAATCTAATGCGGTTTTAGTGTTAAGCTTAGACTGGTCAGGTTCACAATTATGCACTCACCTTTGTAACAAAAAAAAGTGATTGATTGAGAAATCAAAAAAAAAAAATAAATACAGCCACATCCAGATTCATAGACATAGTAATATTGTACATTCGAAAGTCTGTCCGTCTATTTTTCGTGCCAACATGTATTGAATGAAATTAAAATCATTTTTATTCAAATAGGATTTTGCAAGCACTTTTGAATCGTCAAGGATCAACATGATAACTGAAGTTCGATTCAGAATGTTACTTTTACCGGGAAACTCGGCTTTATAAGATCCAAGAAATTCAATTTTTTCCTTTGGAAATAAAAACATTATAGTGCCCGTACATAATTCAATGTATCCGGTCGTCAAGTATGAAATTAATAAAACATTAGGCAAAGTTTGCTGATAATTTGTAAACACAAGAGGCGATTTTACTTATTAAATTGTGCGCTGAAAACTAAAGTGCTTACTTTTAAAACTAAAGTGGAAGCGAACAAAGTATAACGGGTACAACGAGTATTGTAATTATAACGTTACAGTGTGTTAATATGTTAAGGTTTTTATTGCTGGAGATAAGGATACGAAGCTTAAACACACCACGCTGCACCTGACCGGTTGAACGGGTTACACGTATCTTAGAATTTCTCTTCAAATATGCAAGTTTTCTTACGATTTTCTTAACCAATAACCAAATATAGGTTTAAAATCTCGTTACTCTCAGTTAGAATCGTACACTATTTTGTACCGCTTTTATAATACTAACTAAGCTCGCGGCTTCGCATAAAAATGAATATGTCACAAATTTATTATATTAACCTAAACCATCCTCAATAATTGAACTATCTTTAAGTAAAAGCCGTACAAAAATCCGTTCAGTAGATTTTGAGAAAATCGATCACACACAGACACAACTTTTGGGGACTTTGCTGTATAATGAGTATAGATTGAATTTGAAATTTCGCGTCATGGTTAATTCGAATGGATGAACTATTGATTTAAATAAAGGCATATGTAGGTTTCCGGAAACCCACGAAAACAAAAGGTACGATACAAAGGTAATAATAAAAATTATTTTGCTATAATCCGCGATAAAGTAAATAGAAAATATTATAGAGCTAAATGTATAGTGGACTGTCCGTTTTTTCATACCCGTTACATGCAGGATTCGTAAAAACACATGCAAAAACCTCCACCACTACCACCACAGTACACAAGCACTACACACGCTCACTATCACAAACTCAACAATCGTTTCGCCCCGCAACCGAAGCATCATCAGGAGATAGACTCCACGACAACTTTGCGATTTTGTGAATTTCACGAATCCTGCATGTAACGGGTATGAAAAAACGGACGGGTAAATAGAAAATATATATAGTGTTAAATGTATAGTGGACTGTCCGTTTTTTCATACCCGATACATGCAAGATTCGTCAAAACATTATAGTATTATGGATCTCCGCAAAGTAACGCCTAATTCTATAAATTATTTAAAAGGTGCGATGTTAATATAAACCGTGAAAATAATAAATATAATGAAAACATCTGTGTGTCGGTCATATACGTTCTTTTAATTATTCTTGTACGCAAACTCAAAGCCAAGATCAAGGCTTTGTGTTGTAACTGAAAGAGCTCATTATTATAGTTGCTGCTTTTTAAATAATGCAAAAGTTGATATCTTGGACTTGAGATGTTGTTGACGTTGATATATCTGAATTTAGTATCATGTAAATATTCTTTATAGCATTTAAATTTAAATAAATTATTTTTCATTTCATTCACTGTATCGCGGATTATAGCAAAGTAATTTTATTATTACTTTTGTATTATGGATCTCCGCAAAGTAACGCCTAATTAATAGTAATTATAAATTATTTTTATTAATTTGTCAAATGCCTTTGCGAATTCGACTCAGTTAAAGAAGTATTTAAATCTACATCTAATTTGTGACCAAGTCTAGACACAAATTAAATGGAAAGTCCATTGTGTTCAATTTGAAACGGTAAATTCGAAAAAATTCGCTAATAATCTAGCATTATGACAGCTATGACTTGATATGATGAAAATTATCTGAAATGCAACACGTCATATTATTATGAGACTAAGTGCCAGTCTATCATAATCTATATTTATTATAAAACAAAGTCCCAAAAAGCTATTTGTCTGTATGTAATCAATTTTCTCAAAATCTACTGAACGGATTTTTGTACGGTTTTCATCAAAAGATAGTGCAATACTTCCGGGTGGTTTAGGTATATAGTACATATCGGTATTATGTTAATTTTGTTGAAGAGATCGCGCAGTTGTTAAAAAACTTGCTTGCTGCTTTTTTTTTACAGAATAAATTGCACAAACAAAATTAATAGTTTACATTTATCTAGTGAAAGATTATGAAGCAACGCCATTCTCGACAAGCCCAGATTCCGTTCGGAATTAAATGTTCGAGTTGCTAGCTAGGCAATTGTGCGTACGCAACCTCCGTGGGAAATTTTGAAAACGAGCTGTATAACTTGAAAACAATTTTATAAATTTTTTGAACTTTCCTAAAACAATTTATGAAAGATAAATATGGGTGTATGTTCCTTGTAGACTCCGAAGCGGCTTTTTATTTTGATATAATTTTTCGTCGATTCGTTTTTTTTTTACTTTTCAATGACAGCTTTGTTTCAAAACCAGGCTAAGCCACATCAACTCGTGGCCGGACTGTACTGACCGGACTTGTCTATACTTCTATACTATCTATACTTCTATATCTATACTAATATTATAAAGAGGAAAGATGATGTTTGTGTGTATGTTTGACCGATTTCAAAAATTCTTACACTATTGGAAAGGTGCTTCTTCACTGAGCAACACAAACTATTATATTGCATTAAAAAAAAATAGGGATCCCTAATAAAATTGCAATAAGGTGTGAAAATTTAGTCGTAAAGATCTTCATCGCGTGTGCTGCGGCAACAATTGATGCTAGAACAAAAATGTTCTAGAGTATTATAGAACGCATAAATATCCACAAAAAAGTCCGCGATACCATGTCTAAATATTATAGTTATGCCAATATAAATACTTTTTTATATTGTAAAAGTTGATAAAAGTGCCAACAATAAACAAACCATTTTATTTATATCTCTGTATTAATCCTTATCCCATAAGATTATATTTTATTAAAATCTGTTTCAATACCTGTAAAATACTTTTTAAATTATAAAAATCCGACATCCCAATCAAAGGATATTACGAATCTAAGAATCGAAAAAAAATAATGCCATAACAAATTCACTGTAGCGACCGTTATAACAGCAGGGCCTGCATTTGGTGAGTTAGCTCTTGTTCCAAGACTACTAATGATACCCATTTTTTATAATTAAATAATCTACAAAATTTATCTATAGTCCGACCTTGTAGACTTTCCACTACCACGAGATCGGCATGGACGCGAGTGAAACTGCGGAGAATTGCTAGTATCTAATAAACCGGAAGAAGTATGTTTTAATGTGTATATGTAGTTAATACCCACTAGACTCCACAACTCGCCTAATACACGGTGTTCCAGTATAACAAATAGATACTTACAATAATCACCCGCTGTATCAATTAATAACGGTCGCTGTCAGATAGAAACAAAGAACTTCGTTCGCATTGACTTAAGTATTAAATAACCCTCAATTAAGTACTTTATTCTTTTTCTTATTCCTGAAAGAAATAGATTTTTTTCGACCGGTATTTAATATCCATTTGTGCGAAATTTCATCAATATAGGTGCAGCAAATTGGCTATGAAAGTGTAATAGACAGATAGACAGGCATACTTTCGCTTTTATATTATTAGTACGGATGATGTAACCGTCCGTAGGTAAACGAAGTATGGTTGTCGCCAATCGTATCGATCGCTTCTACATAGTTACCAATAATAGCGATTACGAAATATTTGTATTGGTAGGTCTCTCGTCTTATGTTCACACGGCAAATGAAACATCTCTCACTTTCACCAAGATCGTGTCTACAGTTTCCAACTGGGTCGCACGGTAGATGGTAGATATCTGAAACGATGAAAATGAATGACCGTTAATCATACGTGTATCGCTGAATACGGACGCTTTATCGATTAAATTAACACGATTACGAAAATGTAGCACGAGAAATTACTAGAAAATGTAACGTTGTTTGCTTGATAAGTTATCGCACGTCGTTTTTTATAAGTAGTTCGTACAAGGCTTGTATTGTGTCATTCTCAGCTCTTATTCGTCGATATCAGAAAAAAGCTAACTAACCCTTTTTAAATGACTTATAAAAGCAGACGTTACCTATAACAGAACTACTTTGCTATAATCCGCCCGGGTTTAAGCGTAAGCGTTAAGGTTAAGGTAGTTAAGCGTTCGCATGCAAAGCTAATGTGTATGAAGCAGGCAAAATTCACTTTAAGTCGAAACATGCATGCAAGCCTATCCTCCTGATGATGCTTCGGTTCCGGGGCGAAACGGTCGTCGAGATTTTGATGGCGGTTGTGTGTAAAGTTAGATATGTAATTCTTTAGAATTATTCCAACTGCATTATTATCTTTGAATGAGTGTTTAAATTCAAGTTTTAAATATTCTTTATTAAAGTAAACTTGTAAACAATTGCTTTTGCATCGTCAACTCTACTGCTGGTTTGGTAAAATGCTCCTACCGAAAGACCCAGCAAGAAACTTGACAGTTTCTCTTTTTCAAATGTAATTCTCAATAGTTATATTTTGACAGTCAATTGATCTTATACACGGTTGAATAGTGGTTAAATCTAGGTATTTTTAAAATTCATGTATCCCTCAATACTAAGTGTACTGTATCAACCCCCCCCCCCCCCCCTTCTTTCAATGACCAAGGCTATTAATCGTGGATGTTATAATAGAAAACTATTAATTGACTTGAGAGTAAATTAATATCTAATTAAGCTCGCTGGTTTTCATCGTATGGGTGAACCGTTTTAATACAAACAAAAGAGTATGTTCAGATATTCTTCAATTAGGTTTTGTTAGTGATATACATATTTATCTTGTAAGCGATATTCCTATTTGCGAATTCGACGGGTCATAAATATCGGATTTTTGTATACTTTCAAACATATCCGGGTTATAGATTTATAAATGCAGCGCCTTGTCGGCCGGAACTGGAAATAGTTATTGTTCATTATTGTATATCAATTTGACAGAAACCTGTGATAGAAAAATACTCTATATTTTATATCGAAAACAATTTTGAAATGTCGTTTTGCAATCTTAATAGATCCGCTTCCTTTTCGATACAAATTCGCAATAAAACTTTTTCATAAATATTTATCATTTCCATTCTTTTTTTGTAGTTATGTAATACTTTTATTTTATGAAAATTTGAATATGACAATGAGTTTTATTATAGTTATTTAAATAATTTATAGAATTAGGCGTTACTTTGCGGAGATCCATAATACAAACAGACACACAAACAACAAACTCAACAATCGTTTCGCCCCGCAACCGAAGCATCATCAGGAGATAGACTTCACGACAAAATCGCAAAGCGATTGCGATGCGATAGTTAACCTGTGTAGTGCTTGTGTATTGTGGTGGAAGTGGTGGAGGTTTGTGCATGTGTTTTAAAAAATATTCCAACTTTACTAAATGTGTATTTCATTGAAATTCCAAAGATATATAAAAATATAGATTAAAGTGTAATCTTCGATAGCCCAGTGGTGAGACCGTGCCACTCTTTCAAGGGGTCACGCGTTTTAACCCCGGGCAGGCACCGATAACCTGTGTCTTAAGTTATATTTGCAACTTGTCCCACGCTTTTCGTTGAAATAAGACATCGTGACGAATCCTGAAAATCTCTAGAATTTTCTGGAGGTATTTGTAACCTACTAATCCGCATTGGAGCAGCGTGGTGGGTCTTAGCTGCAACCCTTCTTTTTAAAATCGGAGAGAACAGGCCTATATCCAGCGAGATAAAAAATTCAAAATATTCTTATTTCAAGTAAATTTGTAAACAAGTGCTTTTGAATCGTCAACTCTACTGCTGTTTCGGAAAGCTGTTCCTACCGAGAAGAAGCAGCAAGAAGCTTGGCGGTTGCTCTTTTAAAATATAATTCTTATAGCTAGTTACATTGAGTCATTACTATCTTGTACAGGGTAGAAGTGTATTTATAAGCACGCAGTCTTATCTAAATATAATTCTTTTTATTTTTATGTACAAAAATTAAATTACTTAAAATTTACTGTGAAGCAAACGTAAGAATACCTATTTCCTTAAAGTTCTCTCGCAGGGTATCAAGCCGACTTAAATTGTAAATGCCACGTATGGCTCCTTTCTTTAATACGAATTTTTTTTCACTGTCCGCGCATTTACCCTATACCAATATTCCATAAGACATAATTGATAAGAGGGCTGTTATTACATTACTTGTAATAATTGCCGTCGAAATATTTATTTAATTATACTCCAGCAGAAAGTTGCACAGTGGGTGTTTTAGGAGATTTTCCAGTATTGTTCGCTTCCTGCATCGAATTTACTGTACCGTAAAGGTAATCTCTATTCGAGGTTGCGTGGGTTGTATATTTATAGCAGTCATCTGTTATGACTTCATCGGTATACTTATGGTGACGTTTCCAACATAACTCGTTTACCTACTTATTTTTGAAGCTATATTTTAAATAAGTAACGTAAATATGCATCTAAGTTTAAAGTGTTAATCTGACTAGCTGTGATAGCCCAGGAGTGAGACCGTGCGACTCTTTCGAGGGGGTCACGAGTTCAAACCCAGGGCACCAATGAGTTTTTCTATTAAAACTCATGTGTCTAATTGATAATTGCAATTTATCACACGCTTTTCGGTGAAGGAAAACATCGTGAGGAAACCTGCATATCTCTAGAGATTTCTGAAAATATGTTTAACCTACCAATCCGCATTGGAGCAGCGCGGTAGGTCTTTCTTAGCTCCAACCCTTCTCTCCAGAAACGGAGAGAGGAGACCTATTCCCAGCAGTGGGATTGTAACAGGCCACTACTTTTAGTATTAAACTGACCGAATTCAAACTTAGTCTTAATTGAGTTAGATACATTGTAATCCTTATCAATGCCATCTATGACATCACACTACGAACTCATCATCATCATCATCATCCTCCTGCCCTATCCTTCCCTATCCTTATCCCACTCTAAGTGGGGTCGGCACAGGATGTTATAAACATGTTGTCACATGATTTGACTGCGTATTTTACGACCGGCCGCCTGCCTGACGTCAACTTACCGTAGTCGTATTTTACGACCCCTCGGTAAGAAAGAGGGTGGTCTATTCTGCTTAACCGGACACCACACGTGGGTCAACTTACCTTAGTCGCCTTTTACGACACCTCGGTAAGAAATGAGGGTGGTCTATTCTACTCAGCCGGATACCAAACGGCGGATCACACTATGAACTATAATATTAAAATAGCTAGTGTTTTCTTGCTCTTCCAAGTTATGTCTCTTTTTTTTACTAACCAGTTTTGTAGACGCTAATCTATGGCTTATTGAAATTGCACGTAAACAACTTTTTCGAATTAGGCCACTTTTATTCTAAGTGTGCGATATTGTCTTTATATCATAATCAGTGAAGCTATGTTTTCAAATTACTAAATATTCATAAAAGTGTTCTGAATTGACAGAGCAAACACATTGATTTTTACTCGTTTTTTTTAATTTTAAAATTAAGAGCATTTCAAATAATTGACATTTTATTATATCAGAAGTATTTATTGTCTTTGAAGCATAAGAACCTTGATGACTATATTCGCTTAAACCTAAGTACAAAAGTAATAATAAAAAATATTTTGCTATAATCCGCGATACAGTAAATAGAAAATATATATAGTGCTAAATGTATAGTGGGCTATCCGTTTTTTCATACTCGTTAAATGCAGGATTCGTAAAAACACATGCACAAACCGCAAATTTTCTATTTACTGTATCGTGGATTATAGCAAAATAATTTTTATTATTACTTTTGTATTATGGATCTCCGCAAAGTAACGCCTAATTCTATAAATTATTTAAACCTAAGTGTTAAATATCCTAAATGATGTTCAATGTATTTCAAGTTTCGAAGAAAAAACGGGGATATAATGTATGTTTGAATGGTATTGAAAACCTATTTAAAGCCTTAATCGTACATAATTTCATTAAATTTGGTTCAGTGGATTAGACGTAATCGTAACAGATACACAGACTTTTTCTTCGAATGACTCAACTCGTTTTCAACGCTCCTAAGCTAATCTTATAATAATAAATACAATAGGCCCTGAAAGTCCCCGAAAGGTATTGTTTTGACTATACTTCTTTGACCTCGGATTTGGTGACATCATCATCACCCATATCAGATATCCATACTAATATTATAAATGCGAAAGTCTGTCCGTCTGTTACGCTTGACGGTTAATACACTTGAATTATATACACTAATCATGACAAAATTAAAGTTCATACGCCGTAGTAACATCATCATCATTCTCCTGCCCTTATCCCACTATATGTGGGGTCGGCACAACATGTTACGAAAATGTTGTCACCTGATTTGGCTACGTATTTTACGACCGGCTGCTTGCCTGACGTCAACTTACCTTAGTCGCCTTTTAAGACACCTCGGTAAGAAATGAGGGTGGTCTATTCTATGCAGCCGGATACCACACGGCACATACCTTGTCGCCTCTTACGACACCTCGGTAAGAAAGGAGGGTGGTCTATTCTATTCTGCCGGATACCATACGATATACGCCGTAGTATCATATAGGATAAAAAAATCTAAATTTTTCATAAATAGGGCAAAACACGTATTGCGTTCTTGAGGCTAATCAAACGCTTAAGGTGTCGTGAATGAAGTTGCGGCCACCATTAGTTCTAAATATATTCTTTTTTTTATTATTTCATTCTAATAGTTTTTATTTTAGTTCTATAATTTTCAACTATATACTTTTTTGTGTTTTTCATTGTATTTATAATTATACTATACAAAAAAATTGCATCAATTATTGTTTGAAGCGTTAAGTAAATGTTGTGCATACCTATAACTTAGAAACAAATAAGAATAATGATGTATTGAATTTTTAAATTAGTTTAAAAATGTATATAATTTCTTATTGGTAAGCCTTATAAATAAAAGGCCAGATAAGTCAATCAGCGATGCAAAATGTTTATACATTGCACAGATACTTTTCTGTTCTTCCTTCTTGCCAATTACGGCAAAAAATCTCGTTCACTAGATTACCAGTAGCAAAGATTCCTGACGCCGTTCTTAGACTTGGCTTTGTACCACCAAATTGGGAGTAAATGATGAATAATGTATTGAAATAATAAATCTGATGACGACGAGAGATATTTTCTTTTTATCGCATGTAGCGTCAGCCATATTTGGGGCGACGTGTAAATCAGTTCTTGTTACGTTCTCGTCAATGGTTCGGAATCTTGATGTGTTTGTGTTTTTGAATTAATAAAGTTTTTAGTGGCTTTGTGCATTTTTTGTGATGTATAAAAGTGTTACACTCGGGTCAGAACATGTGAACTGCAGGCCTACCATGAACTCTTATTGCAACTCAATTGAAGACGTAAACGAAATTTTTTTGCTTTTTCATACCATGACATCTTAAAGACACACACTTTCAGTTGTTGCCGAATGAGCGTTCGGAATTCGTCCTAAGAACATGCGAGTAAAAGAGACAGAGTTATCTATAGTTTATATAACGTTATCCTTTTATTATAACGACCCCAATGCAATTCACACTTCATGCTACGATAAGAAAGCGGTTTGCGGTCGTCTTTTTCGTCTTCAATTGAGTCTCAATAAGAGTTCATGGTAGGTCTACTGATCGAAGATAGAGGGAGAGAAGACCGCCGGCGTGGTGTAGGATAAGTATCCCCTTCCCTTCCTACCGCGTAACGCAAATGTAAGCGTTTGTTTCGTTTAGGCGGCTCAGGGCATTTGCGCGAACCTACGTGTGTTTAGTGTGTGAGTATCAGAAGAATACTTCCTTTCAAAGGCAACTTAAATCCTTTTTTTATAGTAAACTCTTTGGATCCTGCCATGAACTTGAACCCATGATCTTTTGGTACGATATCACCATTCTTATATCACGACTTGTCATAATAACAAGGATAATTATCAATAATGGAGACATTAAAATAATTAAATTTGTTTACTAAGGTAAGTTGGCCCACCGTGTGGTATACGGTTGAGTTGTGTGACCACCCTCTTTCTTACCGAGGGTCGTAAAAACGACTAAGGTAAGTTGACGTCAGGCAGGCGGCCGGGCGTAAAATAAGTAGCTAAATCATGTGACAACATGTTTGTAACATGTGACATGCTACAAACGACCCCACTTAGAGTGGGATAAGTGTAGGAGACCATGTTTTCTATAAATAAACTATTGGAATTTGTTGTTTGCTGACAAGAATAAAAAAATGAGTGCGATCACACAATTTAAGTAAAACTTTTTCTTTCTTCACTAACTTCTATATCCCTATCAACTTCTGTTTGCCTTGCTCGATCACATTTTTCGTAATGCTCTCGTCACGCGTTCTTACAACAAAAGTCAAGGGTGTGGGAAGAAGTTTTGCTTAAAAAATTAACGCACCGCCATATAAACTATACGTTTCCATGTTACTGGTGACGGGACTACGTGTCACATTCAGTTTTCCAAAAAAAAACCAAAACCATGACTTGTAAGATCAAGTTTAAAATAGTGATAACCTTTGTGGTTACGTGAGTATATCTTTAGAGATAGACGATATCTCTAAGAACAGGCAGATACGTTTATGAAATTTCACCTATTGGATGCCCCCCGTTTGCGTATATCAGAAAAGAGTGTCCCATGTTTAAAGTCTTACCAAGGTCTCTGGAATAATTTTACCATATGTTCTGGAGTCATTTTCCAGACGTCGCTGATGTTCCTAAGTATGAAGACATCAATGAAAATAATCTTTATTCAAGTAAGCTTTTGCAAGCACTTTTGAATCAAGTTAAAGTCAAGGATCAATTAGAATTAGTTAAGCTACCACTGGTTCGTAATATTGTTCTTACCGGAGAACCAGCAGGAAACTCGGCGGTCGATCTTTAAAACGTTTTCATTTTACGTAATTAAACCGCAGTCCTGCATGAAGCTGAAAAGATTTTCAAATCTAAACATTTTTTAATAAATATAATTTATTGGTTAGTATTATAAATCCATCAAATATTGTGCATTCTAAATCGCAGGTAAGCACGAGTGATCGAAAGTTGCTTTGTGTGTAGTTTAATCTCAGTACTCCTTATGTAATTCGGAAATATATTTTGATATATTAATATATGGTCGTTTATTTCTCATCATTGCATTATTATACGACTTTTGATTAGAGAAGAATAATAAGAATAATAACCCCTGAGGAGTGCAAATATTCAATCGTCATCAGCATGTGTTTTCTTAATTTTTTTTAAACTATACTTTTTTTTACAACATATCCGGTTATGAGTACAGTGCAATAGAATTTTTTAACACATTATTTAGCTACGTAATGCATACCTTACAAGGTATTCTTATAAGACTAGCGTTCGTATAGAGTCAATGGTGTCAAGCTGTTATGTGTAATGCAAGTTCAGAGACTAACACATCTAAAATCTCCATCATCCAACTTTGTCTGTCTATTACGCTTTAACTTCTAATTTGCTGAACCACTATCGGTAAAATTTGGCATAACAAAAACTTGTACCCGGGTTTAATATATACTATAAAAATCTGGGTAATAAAAAAAATCGGTGATAAATACATATTGGATTATTCAAAATAATAAAATGCTTAAGTTGTCGCCAACGAAGTATCAAAAGTTTTCTATATTGTTACGACGTGTTTTAAATACACCCTCCTTTATATAGTTGGTTAGTAATAAAAAGAAAAGCATTGTCGCTGATGTGTTGAAACTTGAAAGAGAAATGGGTTGACTTTTTGGAAAATTGCTTTTTATTTATTGAATAAGTCTAAAGGAAAAATATTGTTTTCGTTATGATATCTATAGAACATCTTTACTATGCGACCAAAAGAGTTTTTAATATTAATGTGGATTGATATATGAATACTAGGAGGCCGAAAAGATGGATTGATTGAGTGGCGAATGATATGCTTATAAAAGGAGTAGCACCAGAGTTGACGAATGATTAAGGAGAATGAAAGGTAAGACAAGACATATTGTGGCGACCCCACTTAGAGTGAGATAACGGTTAGAAAGGATGATAGAACAACTTTATTTGGCTAATAAATCTGAAACTGGTCTAACGTAAGGTAAAAATATTTCAAAAACATTACGTATAGTACAGTGATGTAATAATGATGTATGTTTTTTTTCTCAAATCGAATGCTTTAAAACGCAGTCCGATAACATCATAACCATTATTACCAATTGCCATAGCTACGTGCACTCCGAAATAATTTTTTGACGCAGATTGCGTAACCGTGTCTATGTCTATTATAATCACTCTCATTTCCGTGTTAACAAATAGAAATGACAAACTTGAAATCATTAAAGTTTTAATTTTCTCTAATACGTCGGCGGATATTACTTTCACCTCATTCAAATTGTCTTAAATTGCATAAGATACCTCGACCATGACTCTTTTTGTACTTTAATATTAAAAATTATGATCACGAAGTTTATTTTTCTATTAATAGCAAAATAATTTTGTTTCCATTGAAAACTTTAGTTACTTAGGGCTGTAAGATCAATTGTAAGATCAATTGTAAACCTGTCTTGCTCGGTAACGTTGTTAAAGATATTAGGCTAAGTGCTTAGTCAATTCGAATCGAATTCAAAAATAATTAACTTAATAAATGACTTAAAATAGATTTGTGCTTTAAAAATGTTCCCGAATTCGATTGTTTGAAAAGATCTTCATCGTATTCTCCTTTTGTGTTGATGGAGATTGTATGATTTTTCTCTGTGGTTTGAAGAAAGCGTAATTTGTCAGTTTCGTTAGCGTTATTCTATTCTGGTGGATTCTTTATATATTCTAGTGTTCCACTGCTAACAAAACCTTTTGTGTTGCCTCTTTATGCTCCCCAGACTGGGCGTTTTTTATTAGTAAATTGCAGTTTATTCATATTTTGCAAGATCGTGCATTTGTTATGTTTCATGTTGATACCATTTTTCTAACCTTTTTTTGTTTGGAAGCATCACTTATTTGAGACCTTGTTTCATAGGAAGCTAGTGCGACTTTGTTTACTTCAAGATAAACATAAAACTATCAATTCGGAAAAAAGTGGAAAAAGTTTATCCGATATGTCAACTCGGTATGTAAGTACAAAACGTTATAAATATTGTAGATTTAGCCATGAAAGCATAACATAATAAGTGTTCGATTCCCGCCAAAGGCTAACATTTTCTTTGAACAATTTGTTGTTTCTTCGAGTCTGGGCGTATATTTGTATTTAAAATCGTCTAAATTTTGTATTTAAAACCGGCAATATGTCCTATCGCAATTTTAAGCCAAATCACTTTTTAACGGCGTTGGGTGCTACTGCCGTGTCTTCCGTGTGGTATCCGGCTGAGTAGAATAGACCGCCCTCATTTCTTACGGAGGTGTCGTAAAAGGTGACTAAGGTAAGTTGACGTCAGGTAGGCGACCGGTCGTAAAACACCTAGCCAAATCATCCTGCCGACCCTACTTAGTGTGGGATAAGGGCAGGAGAATGATGATGGGTGCTACTGCCCATCATTGATCGTATCAACATGTATTATTTACAAGAAAATTTTGTAAATAAATAAACATATTTAAAGTCAACTGTTTTTTTATTACGTACAAATTACTGCTAATACTAATTATTTATCTTCTTCCTGAAAAGTTGTCAAAAATAAGATAGGACAATTTGCCAGTTCACAGTCGATATGTATATATTAACCAGTTGTCTGTAACCCATAACACAATAATAAAGTTTCTTATAGTAAAAAGTAAAGTAAAGTAGCGGCCTGTTACAAACCCACTGCTGGGAATAGGCCTCCACTCTCCGTTTCAGAGGAGAAGGGTTGGAGCTAAGACCTACCACGCAGCTCCAATGCGGATTGGTAGGTTACATATATCTCCAGAATTTGCTAGAGATATGCAGGTTTCCTCACGATGTTTTCCTTCACCGAAAAGCGTGTGATAAATTGCAATTATCAATTATACACATGAATTTAAATAGAAAAACTCAATGGTGCCTGTCCGGGTTTGAACTCGTGTCCCCCTCGAAAGAGTCGCACGGTCACCGCTGGGCTATCACAGCTCTGTTTTTCTTATAGTATCTGGCATTAAATCATGGCAGTCAGGTACATCGATGTTTAGAACGAAACAGCCGGCCAGTTCGGTTTCGTAGAGGGCTGTCACTGCCACTCAGTATGTGATGTTTCACAGGGGTTCGTCAGTCTGTACGACAGAGACAATGCTCTATGAAGCAGAATCTAACCGATTTCTCTCTCTAAGCCTCGATGTGCATTATTTATTGCCGCGTACTGTACTTTGGGGACGGACGATTGTGTATGTTAAAAAAACCATGTAATATTGTCTAGTAAGACAATACTTTCTAATAATTACTCGGGTATGAGTTTTATATGCTACGATAAAAGCTTGCACAAGAAGCCTTTCAATTTATAATGACCACATAATAGCAATCCAGTTAGTGAAATCGTGCTTTTATCCAGGAAGTAAAAGCAACTCGTCTCCGACTTACCACTGTAATTTATTTGCGCCGAGTTCTGGAGGCGGCGCGTGGGCGCAATCCCCACGACCTCCGCTCGCGTGGGCTGCAGGTGCCAACGCACCTTTCCAGTTAAACGTGTTCACGCTGATCTGTTTTCGCCGATAGTGATTTCGCCGGACCATTGTCTGTAGAGATGCATGACCCTTTCCGGTGATGTGATTGCATACTCTTAATTGCTTTCTAGCCGATTGATTTTATACTTCTGTTAGGCGCGTTGTTTGCGTTGATCTGTATCGCCGATACCGATATCTGAGAATTATGTCTATTCACATTCATATTACCATATATTGTTGTTTATGTTGCAGAAGAGATACTTTACTTCACGAAAGTAGTCACTATATTTCTTTTGCACCTTCGGCTTAGCCATTTTTGCAAGTCGCGGCTTTTAACGTTATAAAAAAAGAGAGTCGTAAGAGCAGTGTTTCCCAGCATGAGGCCAACACCCCACAGAGGGGCAATATGAGTTTATAGTATAGGGTGAAGTATTATGTAATTACGTAAATTAGTAAAATTTAGTTTTAATTATTATTATTTATTTTTTTATAGATAAGAAAAGGGTCCACCGTTGAATGTGAATAAGATTAATTAATTTTTGAAATGACGTGCAGAGTAAACTGTATTTTGTAATAATATTTATAAAAACGAACATTACATTTTTTGTTAGTCCTCATATTTATAATAACAGTGGCTGGATATTTTGACGGAATTCGTTTAATTAAGATATTAAAATTTAGTTAAACCTTCGCATACGATGTGACTGACGTATAAAGTTATAGATAACTTTATACACTTTGTACATGTGTTATTAATGAAAAAGAACATAAAGCATCAAACTTCTGACAGTCTTTGAATTAATTGGATAAAGTTTCCGAAAATTGTACACTTTGAATGGTGTAAGAGAGAGTGAATTTCGAATGTTGGGTGATAATACCGCTAATTATCCAACGATTAACTAGTACGAGATCAGTGTAGAGAGTGGCCTAACCGCTCTACTTCTTATTCGTTTTAACTTCTGATACATGCCAGATGAAAGTAAGTGAGATGATGTGAATGTATTAATAAATAAAATTAATTAAATCACGCTTTTAAAGCTGAGCCCTTTAATTGATAATTGATACCGAAATCAAGACGGCAGTATATGCAAGCAAGCACATATGCTTGAGTGAGAGTATGCGGCTTTTGCGTGTCTGTGCGCGCGTGCATGGTTGAGTGTGTGCGTACGAAATGGAGTGCGTGCGTGCTTGAGTGTGTACGTGTTTGAGTGCGAGCTTGCGCGCGTGCTGGTGTATGTTTGCATAGCTATAACGGTTCAATACCTAAATAGATTTGAAATTTAGCTTTAATGTCAGTTTCAATTAGAAATACTACACTTCTATTTGTTTCGAGCAAATTCATAGTTTCAAAAAACATAGGACAAACGGTTTCTGTTCACAATCTAAATTCTTACGTAACCCATGCACTACGGGTTAATCCGTGGCAGCTAGTATTTTATATATATTTTATTGTCTTTACAATTATGTCCTTAATTTCAAAAATAAAAATTTACTATTTATACTAGTTTTAAAAACATCTAATATATACATGGCAATTAAACCATTATCGTCTATAGTCTACAAACATATACGCATTTATAGTGTATTCGCGTGCGAAAATGGTGGCCTAGTTATCTGAAGTCGGTCGGTTTTGATTATCGCCATATGAAAGTTACATATAACTCTGTCTTAAATTTATCTTGATTCTTCACTGTATTTTGAAACAAAGCTATTAATATAATAAAAGTATACGGGGTCTCAGTAGTCGAAGACCAGTTGAATGAAATTTTAATCGAAACATGTATCTGCTGTATTATGCTTATGTGACAATTGGTATTGTTATTGGTATTGGTATTAATTAGGTTGAATTTAACCTTCGTTAAATATTATTTGTCTTGCAATATACCTACTGAACTCCCAAAGTATGTTCGAGTTAAAATATTTGAGATTGGCAATAAGCTTTACTTAAGGCTTAAGCTTAACTTGAGTTTTGCTTTATTTATATTGCGAATTGAAATACGACAATTTAATTTCATTCATATATTTATAACAATGTTACGAACATGCGAAAAGAGTTCGTAAACTATATGTCATAGGTTTCAAATTCGCTTGACGCTAATTCCCTGGAACATTCGGGTGTTTGCGAAAGGTTGTTTACGATCTCCCCAAGGACTCGCGAACGTTCTCGAACATGTCGTCATCGGCTCGATCGATATATAAGCAGACATATCGTGATCCTCGACATTCAGTTTGCGAATAACGATCAAGAGCGAATAGACAAGCGAAAATAATAGTGACCTCAGCATTCTTATTGGACAACGTATAGAGACTGCAAGTAAAAAGTTTATAGTAAAAAGTTGAATAAAGTGTTTTTAACGAGTCACCAGGTATTTTCATCCAAAATCCACAAACCCCTGTACGGAACAATAATTTAATATATCTAAATGGACTTTTTTTTGTAATGATCTTTGCCGCTGGTTACTTCTCAATCGCCATTGAATAGCCTATCACAAATTGCGATCGATCATAGAAAGATAATCGGAGTCAAATTGGCCGCGCTCAGTAATCAACTGTACCGTTAGATCGCTGTTATTATTTTAAGCACAGCTTCAATATTAATTAGGTTTATATTTGAAGCGTTCAGAAGTTTGATAGACATGATTTCTTCCGGCACACCATCCCACTTAATACAGCGTGTACTGTCAGTTGTTTATGATGTACGCCTTTGATCGGGAACAAGTGGTTTCCTATTCGGGAGTGTCTCTGCAACGATCTATTTTTAACCGGCTTGGCATGCGGCGGCACGCGGCCGACCTTTCAGCTTTATGATTTATCTTAGCTTTGTGCACTATGCGGAGACGGTTTTTTATGATAGAGTATACAAGTTGTAACCGTAACTTCGTTCGTGTTAACTTAAGAATAAAAATACCTTCAGTAATGTACTCATCTTTAAACTGATCCCTGAAGAAACTGCGGAATTTTTTATGGAGTATGTTTTGCTCGATATATCAACTTCGATTGTCCCAAATTTGTCATCTTTCCGTCGCTATTTAATTCGTCGTAAAAGTCGTTGGAAATTAGCTAAGTCAGCTAAGTGTAACAGAAAACATTAACTTTTGCATTCATAATATTACTGCTTTCCGGTCACGCGTTGCTGTGTCTGAGTCTGGTTTCGAATTCTCCTTTATATGTTTAAAGTTAAGTTTTCAACTCAACAGTTGAAAATTTTTCACAGTTCTATTGGTGTCACTGCTGCATAAATGACGTGATACGAAATATGGTGAGCCACTACCGATGTTCGTAGAAAATATATCCGAACCTTAATAGTTACATTGGTAACGAGTTCACGATTTACTATGTAAAATAATTCTTATAAGGCTGCCCTAAATATTTATGGCACCTCTTGGATCGACATAGGTGTGGTGTGTAGAATATTCAATACTGAACCAACGATTTATTGGTAAGCCTATGTTTGGCATAACGTGATAAAATACAAGGACATTATTTTGCTTTTCATTATATTATTTTCTAGGTGAACAAACAGTTAATGAAGCTTAATTACTAATAACACGAATAGCATATTAACTAATAAAGTGTTCCTTGTTTTGGAAAACAAATAAAAGCTAAAACTAACATAGGATCGGTTCAAGTTTTTTTTTTTATTAAATTTTTTTTATTTAACTTTAAGATGGAATCTTGCAATTTAAATTTGACTCACTTCTCGGTGTTCGATTGAGCTTAAATTTTACATACTGGTCTAGTCCTGATGACTATGTATGATTAGAATGACCTGATGCTGCTGCCAGGATTAGTTATATTTTTAAATGTTTTAAATTGTTATTATATGTAGTTAAACTTGTAAAAGAGCGCTTTTGAATCGTTATCTTTATTGTTGGGTCGAATAATATATCTACCGAAAAGAGTAGAGAGAAAAAACTACGTGGTTACTGTTTGCAAAATAGAATTCCTAGTTACTAATTATGTTTCATCAATCATGTCTTGCACATGGTAGAAAAATATCTGCATTCATGTCATTTTTATCATTTATTTAATCCTAAACAGTATCATTCTTTACTGCTGTAATGGCAAAAGCTAAAAATGATTGCGGACCTTTATTAAGTAATGTAAACATTTTAAGAAATATCGCGTCACTTGACCACTTGTGTATCTCAGTTTTTTTTACACTAAATCATCCAAATGAGATGACTTAACATATTGTCCATAGGTTCTGTTTTCAAATCCAACAAAAACCAGCATAAGAAGAGAGTAAATTGCACCCTTATTTTAATGATTATTTTCATTAATGATTATTATCAGATGTTAGACAATATCCGGAGTAAAATGATTAACGTACTGGGAACGAGTGGGGATAAATGGCCTGAACATTATGCAATTGGCCCTCCAAATAACGGTTCAATAATTAAGGCTCAGGTCGATATTGCAACGACGCAATTATCTAATTAGTTGCATGAAGGCAATACTACGCTGAATAACGAGTACTATGTTCGATAACAAATACTATGAGGTAAATCATAAATACCAATAACGATCTGTAAACAATTGTCTGATAATATAATACGCATCGCTAAGGTATTTATCATACCTTAGTAATGTAGATGATTAAATCGATAATAACGCTTTCCTTAGTAATCAACTCAATGATAAGACTATCGTTAGTAAAGGTATGTACGATGAAAAGATACTAATGTGAATGAAACTTGTTTTTATTATAGTACCCGGCATTAAGTAATGCACATCGATGTTTAGAACGAAACAGCCGGCCAGCTCGGTTTCGTAGAGCGCTGTCATTGTCACACACGGGTTCATCAGTCTGTGCGACAGAGACGATGCTCTATGAGGCAGAATCTAGCCGATTTCTCTCTCTAAGCCACGATGTGCATTATTTATTGCCGGGTACTATACAAACTTTCCTTCAAGCAAACTTTTCCATTGGTTTAAAATACGCCAACACACAGTATTATATATATGTTTTTATTTATAACTAAAATATACATATATATTTATTCTAAATTCGTACACATTCTATAAAAATCATGCCCACGCGGAAGTCTCAAGAATACTTGCAGAGTTATCGCTTTGAATCGCTAAACTGATGTGTGCGACTTTGATAATAAGTGTAAGCAACATAATGACTGACGCATTTTTATTCTGTGATTTTAACAGATCGTCATCATCTAGCATTAACGATATAAATATGGATAGCGAAACATGTAATGATGTGGTGATTTTAGTTTTCAACGCATTTATATAGCAACAAATCTATAAAACTCGGTTGATTGAAATAGAATATAAAATTTCGTTGGTTGTAAAATTCCTTACGCTAATTTCGTTGTAATTATTAAACTCGTTAATTTTAACACTTTTTCTTGTATTCATTTCAATCAGGTGTATAAGTTAGGGTGCAAGTAGTACAAGTTAGGGAGCCGCTGGAAACACGTGACTGAAGATCGCATGGCGTGGAAATCTCCATGGCCCACGGGAATCATCCACCGGTAATCGATATTTGCGGGTCGCAGATAGTGTAATACTTTATAGAATTAGGCGTTACTTTGCGGAGATCCATAATACAAAAGTAATAATAAAATTATTATGCTATAATCCGCGATACAGTAAATAGAAAATATATATAGTGTTTAATGTATAGTGGACTATCAGTATTTTCATACCCGATACGTGCAGTAAAAACACATGCACAAACCTCCACCACTTCTACCACAATACACAAGCACTACACAGGTTCACTATCACAAACTCAACAATCGTTTCGCCCCGCAACCGAAGCATCATCAGGAGATAGACTCCACGACAATCGCAAAGCTTTGCGATTTTGTAGCGATTTTATTATTACTTTTGTTTTAGTGTAATACTTATTAAACAAGGGAAAACATCGTTTTGTTATGTTAAATCATGATTTTTTTCCAATTAAATAAAAATATTGTCATATTTTACTAGCCCGTTGGCGCAGTTAGCGTTGACCCTGCCTTCAGCCCCGCGGGTCACGGGTTCGATTTCCGATATAGAAGATTCGTCACATTTTCCAGAAACGATTTGTTTGTATTCGTTTGTATATTTGTTTTTAAGGGTATATTAAAAATTATATATGTATATTTTTAGTGTCAGTCACCCGTAACACAATTTTTAAGTTGCTTACTTTGGGGATGGACAGCCGTGTGTGTAATTGTCCCATTCATTTATTTATTTCAACTAATTTAGACAAAAGCTTAACAATTTATACATCTACGAGAAATAAACAACTCTATCGGAGAACACAATATGAAAATCCTTTCAGTATTTTTTGGATTTATCGCAGAGTGACAGACAGATGCGTAGTGATATCATTTCAAACAGATGTTTAAACGTAAGGTAAGTAGAGAAGTGAGCCACATCAACTATGCATTGACTCGTTTCACTGGAAGACAATGCGTCATAAATTTCGCAATAGATTTAATAGGGTACTTAATACTCGTATCACTCACGACAATCGGGTTACCAGGGTAGGCTACATATTAAAATATTATATTTTTTTATGAAAAATTAACTTGAAATTTATTCATTATTTGATAAATTGATGCACTTTATACTACAAATTGCCGTAATTTGCAATAATTTATTTACTATATACGTCATAACTGCCTTAGGTCATACTATCTCTTATTTATATTTCATCATCATTCTCCTGCCCTTATCCCATTCTAAGGGGGGTCGGCACAACATGTTATAAACATGTTGTCAAATGATTTGGCTACGTATTTTAAGACCGGCCGCCTGCCTGACGTCAACTTACCTTAGTCGCCTTTTACGACACCTCGGTAAGAAATGAGGGTGGTCTATTCTATGCAGCTGGATACCACACGGCTCATACCTTAGTCGCCTCTTACCACATCTCGGTAAGAAAGGAGAGTGGTCTATTCTATTCTGCCGGATACCACACGGCGTCTCTTATTTATATTTCATCAGTATTAAAAAACAAACTCTATCGTCATGGTAGAGAATTTGGGCTAAATAAAACCAAGGTACGATTGCGATGTGGTCTGTAAAAAACAATCACGAAAATTTGACGTAATGTGGCGTGATTATTTACATATTTTCGTATTAATAAATCAAATTATTCTATTTTCCGTAGTAGAGCTCCAATTTTTCGATACCAAACTTAGTTCAGACTCTTAATGCAGAATCTTTTTTGGGTAGTGTAATAAATATCATCCATATCCATATTTGAGCTGTGATAGCCCAGCGGTGAGACTGTGCGACTCTTTCGATGGGAACACGAGTTCAAATCCGGGCAGGCACCAATGAGTTTTTCTATTAAAACTCATCTAATCTAATCGATAATTGCAATTTACCACACGCTTTTCGGTGAAGGAAAACATCGTGAGGAAACCTGCATACCTCTAGAGAATTCTGGAGATATGTCTAACCTACCAATCCGCATTGGAGCAGCGTGGTAGGTCTTAGCTCCAACCCTTCTCTCCAGAAACGCAGAGAGGAGGCCTTTTATATCTGACTAACTGAATTACCATACTTATTATTCTTCTTCCTAGCGTTTACCACAGCCTATGGCAAGGTCCGCTTTATAGGTGCTTCCACCTTGCATGGTCTAATGCATCCCCTCTTTGTAGACCGTCGGAACGCATGGTTGACTCCGCAATATCAAGCCAACGTTTTTACGGTCGGCCACGTGGGCTATGGCCAGAAACAGGCATGTTGAGGCACCTGTGATCCACATAGCTCTGAGGGCGTTGTAGCACATGAGCATACTTATTATGGGTCATTAAGTATTTAGACGAAGTTATAGGGTATGTTAAGTTATAATGCTATATGTCCGCTATGCTATTTATTATAATGCTATATTTTAACGGTTAATTTCTTTGTTCTAGTCAAAGCAGCGAGCGTCGATTAAATGGCTGTTGTCGAAGGCATTCAACAACCGGGTACCGGAGAATCTCCTAGAGCCATTCTACAGAGACCATGAGGTAAGTGTTTTATCTTTACTAGTTATAAAACAAAGTCCTCAAAACCTATCGATATGCGATGCGATCGATTTTTTCAAAATCAGATGAATGAATTTTAGTATGGTTTTTACTAAGTAAAGTACAAAAGTAATAAAGTACAGTCCGACTTCTGGGAATAGGCCTGCTCTCTCCGTTTCTGGAGAGAAAGGTTGGAGCTAAGACCTACCATGCTGCCCCAATGCGGATTGGTAGGTTACACATATCTCTAGAATTCTCTTGAGATATGCACGTTTCCTCACGATGTTATCCTTCACCGAAAAGCGTGTGATAAATTGCAATTATCAATTAGACACATAAGTTTTAATAGAAAAACTTATTGGTGCCTGCCCGGGTTGAAACTCGTGTCCCCTTCGAAAGAGTCGCACGGTCTTACCGCTGGGCTACCACAGCTTTTTTTACTAAGATAATGCAATTCTTGAGGAAGTTTTAATAAATTCTCCACAATGGCTTAACCGATTTTGATGGGACTTACTCACTGGCAGATAGAGGATGTAGAACTCTCGCAGGGTCGGGATTTACGCTGGAAAAATTGTGGCATAGTGTTATTCACGCAGGCGAAGCGGATGGCACAGCTATTATATAGTAAAACTAAAAAAAACTAATTTAAACAAAAAAATTACACTTCGTTAAATTGTACATACACCAGCCTTGCATTTTATATCGTCCTAAGCGAGATCCAACCTCACAAAAGGCCTTCTAAGAAAACTTTATCTTGATGGTATGGATGTTGCATGAATAGTTGCATACGTCGTATTATATCGAGCTTGATCACATCCGTACTAAGAGTTTATTATATGAGCAAGCCTGTCTATATATCTGTCTAACATATAGGATAGAAACAATGCCGTTTTTCCTTCGGGAACAGGAATAAATAGATATTATATAATTTAATTTATAGAATTAGGCGTTACTTTGCGGAGATCCATAATGCAAAAGTAATACTAAAAATTATTTTGCTATAATCCGCGATACAGTAAATAGAAAATATATATAGTGTTAAATGTATAGAGGACTATCCGTATTTTCGATTTTGCGATTTTGTCGTGGAGTCTATCTCCTGATGATGCTTCGGTTGCGGGGCGAAACGATTGTTGAGTTTGTGATAATGAACGTGTGTAGTGCTTGTGTATTGTGGTGGAAGTGGTGGAGGTTTGTGCATGTGTTTTTACGCATCCTGCACGTACCGGGTATGAAAATACGGATAGTCCACTATACATTTAACACTATATATATTTTCTATTTACTGTATTGCGGATTATAGCAAAATAATTTTATTATTACTTTTGTATTATATAATTTGATGGTTTGAAATACTTAAGTTGACGCATACAACGCTACCTAGTTTTCAAATACTTTACATCAGTGTCTCCTACAATTTATTTTAATGTGTTTTTGTGCAATAAAGTTTTTATCTGTCTATCTATTTTTTTCACACGCTGGACCGACCAAATTAAGGCTGCAGTGGGGGGTCCCTTACACGAGTGTGCCAGGCTATCAGTTAGCAGAGATAGGTGGCGTATGCTTGTGAGGCGAATAACGTCTGCCCCTAAAGTTACTTCCTGATGACCACGACCACTCTGACAAGAGTGATACGACGAAGAAGAATCTATTTTTTTTATTCTCATTTGTCAAGATACCCATAAAACTCTCCTAATATGTTCTTTTAAATGTTCTATATAGTTTAACTGTTAACACTTTCTTTTCATGATAGAATATAATTGTTGATGTAAAATGCAAGATAAAATTTTTCCCAGAAGTGTTATTACCGAACAGTGACAGTTTTTTGTTAATTGCAAAAGTAAAATAAATACCTTGAGAAAGTGTCATCTATAAACAAATTATAGTATATCTTTGGTTTTATAAACAAAGTCATTAGGACTTTGTTTAGAGTTCAATGAGTACTATATACGAAAAGATACAATCGATGTATGCAAAACTCTGCGTTTATCGTAACAACAGAGATAAAGTTCGTTATACATCGCAATAATATTAGCACATGTTTAAAGCTCTCAAAATATTTATACGTTCTCAGAAACTATAACAGAACTTCTTTGCTATAATCCGCTTGTGTTCAGCGAATGTATGTAATGCTAAATGTATTAAGCAGGCAAAATTCACGTACCTTGCATGCAGGACGAGTCACCATACGTATCCCAAGACCTCTACCAGCAACAATGCACACCAGCAATACACACAACCACCACCAAAATCTCTACGATCGTTTCGCCCCGAAACCGAAGCATCCTCAGGAGGATAGACTCCACGACAAAATTGTAATGCCAATTTGCATACATGTAGTGACTTGTCCTGCACGTGTAAGATACGTGAATTTTGCCTGCTTCATACACTTAGCATTACATATATTCGATTAACACACACGGATTATAGCAAAGTAGTTCTGTTATAGTTTATGTTTATGAATTCCGCAAAGTAACGCCTGCCTCTATATAATTTATAGAATTAGGCGTTACTTTGCGGAGATCCATAATACAAAAGTAATAATAAAATTATTTTGTTATAAGCCGAAGCTCAGAGTCACTCAGCGGGCGATGGAGCGAGCTATGCTCGGAGTATCTCTACGAGATCAAATCAGAAATGAGGAGATCCGTAGAAGAACTAAAGTCACCGACATAGCTCAGCGTGTCGCGAAGCTGAAGTGGCGCTGGGCGGGGCACATAGTGCGGAGGACCGATGGGCGCTGGGGTCTTAAGGTGCTGGAATGGCGACCCCGCACCGGAAAGCGCAGCGTCGGTAGACCCCCTACGAGGTGGACAGACGACCTCAAAAAGGTCGCAGGGAGCCACTGGATCCGGGCGGCGCAGGATCGTGTGGTGTGGCGATCCCATGAAGAGGCCTATGTCCAGCAGTGGACGTCCATCGGCTGACGAAGAAGTTATAAGCCGCGATACATTGTATTGTGTGTGTGCCTGCCTCTATACATCATTTATACGGTCTATTTTTGATATTTGTTATAAAATATAATTTAATTGACTAAAAACAGTTTCAACCGAATTTCCGCAGTACCTAGTGTACATAAAGTAATTTTAATGATTTTTGTAAATAGAATTTATATTGCTATAATGCACGTTTTTAAAAACGCGCAAAATTATTCTATCAGTACCTTTGAAGTTAATGATAATTCTTAACTTCAACATTAGACACTTTGGAACATTATAAAATTTTAAATTTTAACTTTTGATTTAATATAAAAAGGAAACAGGAAATTGCAAGAATCACTAAAAATAAAAAAATTAAGTTACGAGTTTCTCTTAACTAGAGAAAAATATTTGTTAAACCCTTACCGAAACGGTCAATATTTTTGTATTCTCTAATATACATGATAATCTACTAATAAATAGTTTTTACAATAATTCGTTTTACAGAGAGAAGTGAAAACGCATTATATTTTATTATATTCTGCTTTTTACCTGTCTTAGTCATCACATTACTTGGTATTCACATTGGCGACTTCCCAGAAGGAAAAATCTGTGCGAACTATTTTTGCCACAGGAAGACATCAGCAGGCCTACCATGAACTCTTATTGCGACTCAATTAAAGACGTAAACGAAATTGCTTTGCTTTTTCATACCATGACATCTTAAAGACGCACACTTTAAGTCGTTGCCGAATGAGCGTTCGTTTCGTCCTAAGAACATGTAAGTAAAAGAGACAAAGTTATCTATAGCTCATATTATCCCTTTCAAACATTACGACCCCAATGCAATTCATACTTCATGGTACGTAAAGAAAGCGGTTCGCGGTCGTCGTTTACGTCTTCAATTGAGTCGCAAATAGAGTTCATGGTAGGCCTGCAGGTCTTAAGTGACGTCCTTGAAACAAATGCCGGTTGCTCGCAAAGTTCAAGCTCTGCCATAGCGGTATTGATCTATCCAGTTATATGGTGGTATTCGGCACGCGAACTCTGTTTCAGTCTGAATAGCGTGCTTCTGGGAGCGCCCGGCGGGTCACCACGCGAGTTATTAGTGTAACTGTGGAAATTACGGCGTTCAGCTTTGGGCAGGGTTACACCGTTATTCGTGTTAACGCCTTAATTCCAATTAAAACTATTATTTATTCAAGTAAAATTGGAAACAAGTGCCTTTGAATTGCCACCGCTACTGCTGATTAGAAAATTGCTCCTACTGAAAGCCAGGGAGAAACTCGGCGATTGCGCTTTTCAAAATATAGTTTTTATCATTAATTACATTCTGTCATTACTCTTGTCACTATCTTGCACAGGGTCTAAGAGTAGCTATATTCACGCGTTCTTATCATCGAATTCAAATTCAAAATAGTTAATTTCTACTGCTGTAATGGCAAAGTAAAAAATGGTTGCGGATCTTTACTATAGAATCATATACTTACCTAAAAAGCCTAGATTCCTGTTATTATTATATGGTATTAATCGTTAATTGTTTTTTAAATATTAGTTATACCAAGACAAAATATTCCATCTCATTTTTCAACGGTTCAACTATCTCTTTACCAAAAGTTACATCGACACGTTACAGCTTTTGAAAAACAACAATGAAATATAATCTTTATTTTTGTTGTACAAATATAATAAATAATAAATGATAAATAAAAATATTTTATTTCATCAACAGAGTTACAAAAGTCGAAGTAAGGTTGGAGCCTTCTTTTAAGCATGGATATACTTGTGCCAGAAGACTCCGCTCTTCCAACATATTATCTATACTATACATTTGTCGTAAGAGAGGATGAATGTGTTTTATTGTGTATACGTGTGCGTGTTTTTGTGAGTGTCTATGTTGTGTACAACATACACACTCACAAAAACACGCACACATACATGTGTGTTAGTGAGTACGTGAGTTTGTATGTGTGTGTTTGTGTGTGAGAATGATAGTGTGTGTGTAAATAAATAAAAATAAAATATCAAACGTAAAAAAACATAAGCGACCTAGCAAGTCGAGATATGTTCTTTTAATATTAATTTAGAATCGTATTGCGTGAACGATTATACTACCAATTCCAAATAGCTTTATTATTCACTGAGAAGAACTGGCGATAAATTTAGCAGCGACTAACTCAATCGCGAACCCAATTATTGGACCAAATAGACGACTTAAAAATGCCTTTGACTATATTCGATTCCAACACATTTATGCTAATATTAAAAGTACGAAAGTCTTTTTGTCTACGTATAAAGGGCACTTAAGCATCAAGTTGACGCGAACGTTACATATTATTTTAGAGAAATTCAAAATAAATGTAAAAATGAGGCTGATACAGAAAGCCCTATACTATTGAGAAAGTAAAGTAAGTAGTGGCCTGTTACAATCCCACTGCTGGGAATAGGCCTCCTCTCTCAGTTTCTGAAGAGAAGGGTTAGAGCTAAGACGTACCACGCTGCTCTTCTGAATTCTCTAGAGATATGCAGGTTTCCTCACGATGTTTTCCTTCACCGAAAAGCGTGTGATTAATTGCAATTATCAATTAGTTATTAGCTATTGAGAATTATACTATAAATGGTAAAAACGCATGAATTTACTTACTCTTCGACGTTGCACAAGATTGCTGTGAATGAACTATAATAAAAAAAAAATTTTGAAAAGAGCAACCGCCGAGTTTCTTACTGGCTTTTCTCAGTAGAAACAGCTTTTCGAACCAGCAGTAGAGTTGAAGATTTAAAGCACCTGTTACCAAGTTTACCTTAATAAATAATATTTTCAATTTGAATTTGTATCAGACCTATGTGGTGTTAAGGGAATTAAAATGGTAAGCGATTCATACTTAATTAGAGAAGAATAAACTTTTATTTTATTTCTTAATGATGTCGAGTGGTTTTCTGTTACGAGATTGCTGATTTACTTATTTTTTCCGAAAATTATAATTTCAGCACCTTTAAAGTGAGAGTGACTCTTTACTATTACGAATAGATTATAACAGAAAGTAATGACGTCTTTGGATTGTTACTTTCTATTTCCATAACTTGCCGTTAAGCGCAAGCGTTAAAGGTCACCTTAAAAAGTATAAAAATGGTACATCCAAATTAACTTTATGAATACGAAAGCGAGTCTGTTTTTATGATTTTTTATAATGGCAATCTGATTTATCGAAAGTTATAGCAAAAAACAACAAAAATCATTATTTTTTTACAATGGAATTTATCAGTCTTAAATTCAAAAGAATTTATCAAAAAGTAACGGCCTGTTATGACTGACTATCTCACAGCTGGGCATAGGCCTCTTCTCTCCGTGTTACGAGAGAGGAGTTGGAGCTAAGACCTACCACGTTGCTCCATTAGTAGTTGGTAGTTAGGTTACATATATCCCCAGAATTCTTTAGTGATATGCCGGTTTCTTCATGATGTTATTCCTCAGCGAAAAGCGCGTTATAAATTGCAATTATGTAATAGACACATAAGTTTTAATGGTTTTTCTTCGCTGAAAAACGTGTGATAAATTGCAGATACCAATTAGATACATTAGTTTTAACAGAAAAACTCATAGCTGCTTGCCCAGAGTTCGACCCCGTGACCCTAGAAAGAGTGCCCTAGAGAGTGTGACCGTTCACACAGCTGGGCTATCAAAGCTGGGAATTGAAACTTTGCAAAATAATACCTAATTCTATAAATTCTTAATCCGAATAAGGACATTTGCATGTTACGGTAGCGGTAGGCGCTATATAAGTGCTTTGTGTTCCACAACAAATCTCCATCACAGAGGAAACCTGTTGTAACATAACACGTCCTTATCGTGAGACTGTCACCGGTTCTTCTTGGTCCTTTTAACGTGATAAAATCCCTGTAATATGATAAGGCGAGACATGTCACATTATGTAGCGACGTTTAAGACTGTTTGTGTTACAAAAGACAATTTGTTATTTACCATCTGTTAACTTGATCATTTCACAATGTTTTCCCTGCCTACTTACACCCGTATTCATAAACATTACTATGAGAACGCACAGTGCTCAGGGACGCATAGGGTCATTCAAACCAATTCATAGACATTACTTGAGTGAAATGTTCTACTATGCGTTTGTCAAAATCGACGCACAGCTAAAATAGATAAGGAGCTACTTTAGCGAACGCATAGTGTTCGCGCCGCTTTGGTTAAAGGCAAAATTATTTATTAGTTATCTATTTATTATATTTTATTCTTATAATCATTTAACTTTGTCTAGTAAATAATATAAGTAAAACTATACAACAAAATTATCATACAAAATAAATTAAAGAAAAATAGTTCTACCTCTTAGGGTTGCAGTGCTTGCATCTTAATACAAAGGCGAAGTCATTATACTAAACTATATTTTATTTACACAGCACAATACACAAAATATCATAAAAAAATTATTAACACGATCAACTGCAAATTACGGGAATACCAAGGTAAGGTTATGTTTGTTTGTTATTAACAACACAACAAACTGTTAATAACATTGACATTTGTCAAAAACTAGACTGAACTACGCCACATCAAATGGACCAATCAGAGTGCGCAGTTGGACGCATAGCGTTCTTTTAGTTGAGTGTGGCCTAAGTATTGTTTATGAAATGGAAGGCTTGACACGAGGAACGCACAGTGAACTAGCCTCCTTCGCATAGTAATTTGTGCTTACTTAGCTGAGTATGCTTCTTGAATACGGGTGTTAGTAAACTTCCAGCGTCTGGTCAAACTCTTGTAAAAGACCAGGCGTTTTTAGCATGTTCATGTTACCAGCTTTGTAGCCTATCCGCACAATTTGATTAGGCAACACATCTTTTTTATTGTGGATGCACCGAAAATGAGTAGAAATACCTCTAGGCATTTCGGCTCATTAAAATATATTTTAAAAGTTACACTGATCTGATAGAATCGACTTGTATGGCATTACTCAAGGTCCGTTCTATATATCGTTGTTGGCTTCTGTTTTGTAAAGGCATTATTCAGTGTATGGAGAGTCATTTTTAATAAAATTCCACAATCCATACTAGACCAATATACAGAAAGCTTTAAATTAAGTGTAAGACATATGTGTATACGTAAAGCATATAACAAAATTGAAGATTATTTGGATGATAAAAATGCCTGGATTTAAAAATCCTTTCAGATTCATACAAGACTACGGTTTAACAATGTAAAATTGAAAATGTTTAAAAGATTGACCGCCGAGTTTCTTTCTGGTTCTTCTTGGTAAGAGCAATATTCCGAACCAGTTGTAACTTCGTATTTCATATTGATCCTTGACGATTCAAAAGTGCTCGAAAGAGCTTACTTGAATAAAGAATATTTTGATTTGATTTGAACATATTCTTAGTATTTGCGTACGGCATTTTGGCATAATCTGTTTAATATACCACAAAGAATAACCTTCTCACCACACGTCTAACATTCATAGGAACATTACTGCTTTGACAACGCAAATTTGCTTTTGCACTCATTGATAATATGTCAATAGTACGGTCTTATATACCTCTAAGCGAGTGACGCGGATATGGATGTAGAATTTCGCGTGTATATTCTATATATGCTAGTGTCTAGTTCTCGAGACATGATAGAATGATCACTGCCTTGAGGGTTGCTGTGCGATATCCTCGCTCTATTTAGATTATTTTTGCTTCAGACTGTACAGTTCAGTCAATACTAATAAACCTGAACAACATCGTGTTCTGTATAACACCTAATACGATCTAGATTATGGTAATTGTGATTCTCAAATGCTTCTGCGTGACACTACTTTCAGTGATGTCAGGAAAACCCATTATGGATCGTCACCGTCCGACGGGGACGAGCGGCGGGTATGTCGGTCTCTCAGCGACTAAAAACCTGACAGTGCTGCACCACGCTGCTGGTGGCGGGGACAGGGTACCGTTGGACACATTACCCCCATCCCCGCCAGCAGCAACTCTGAGCCCCCGAGTGCGCCACCTCTGGGTCGGGGCCTCTCTAAAAGTGGCCCCTCCCATCGCTATCGATGCATAGGGAGAACCAGATGCATCGACCGCCTCGAGGTCCAAGTTAATGTACCGACTCACTTGAGCCGCTCAATTATGCGAATGCTAACGGCCGGACAAAACAAGAAACGTGTCTTGTCACGTTGCGTCGATCGTATTCTATCAGATAATAAAAATAAATTATGAACATTGCCTAATAACATATGACCATGATTTCATTCTCATGATGTTATAAAATATTTATAGAAGTTGGTTATGATAGCCTTACACGTTTGTATAACGTTTGTCCATTTGATATCAACAAGTTCAAGGACCATTTAATCTGTTTGTGCTATAACTGAGCATGACAGTGCCTTGCGCTGTATGCATATTAAATTTATTTTGAGATGCTTCAATCGAGATTCTTTTTACTCGGATAATTGATTCTTTATATTTGTTGGCTAAATCTAGCTACTTTTTACTTTAGCTCATAATAAAATTTTCGAAATTTTAAATTATAGATAAAAACTTAAAGGAACGTCCAGAAACTATAAATCGAAATATGGTAATTTTAACTTTCAATGGTTTAAACACCAAAATACAAACAAGAACCTAAAAGTTTATTAGAATAGTAATTTGATACTATCATCTTCATCCTACTTCAAATGAATGTATCATTACAAAGTTGTATTACAGCTTAAGTTACTAGAGACAATGTAGTGTCTAAATATGTAAGCGATTGCAAAATTTTCGCAATCTTTTTGACAAAGAATGTTTCTATGTAAGACTGTATTTTGCGCATGCTTGCATACGCATTATAATTTTACTGAGACGACTGCAATGTTAGAATTAAAAATAACATCGCACACACGCAATTATCAACTGCATCGCCGGTTCATATTTAAAAATATAAACAAACGGAGCTTTGATATGCTTACAGGCTATGGTGTTCCGCTTCGCCGTCAGCGGCTCGAACTGTTTTGATGGAAATAGACGCTAATGAACGTATAGAATAATACAGTACAACACCAACTGTACACTCAGCACCAAATTTATCACATAAACTTGTAGTATGTAAGCTTGTTGCTGCATAATTATATATGAGAACTAGCTGTGCCAGCGGCTTCGCCCGCGTGGAAAACAGCGTACCAATTTTTTTTCTACAATTTAAATTTTAAACATAAAAGTAGTTATTATGAGTGAGCCATAACAGATAGAGACATGCTGTCGCAGAATTTTTTGTAGTAGTTTAATAGATCTACAATTCTCTAGTACAATACTTTAGCGTATCTCTGCTGGTTTACGCAGCGCATGCGACTAAAACTCCCAGCAAGCAAGTTTATTAACAACTGCTCGATCTCTTCAATACAATTTACATAATACCGATATGTACTATTTACCTAAACCTTCCGGAAGTATTGCACTATTTTTTGGTGAAAACCGTATAAAAATCCGTTCAGTAGACTTTGAGAAAATCGATTACATACAGACAGACAGCTTTTAGGGACTTTGTTTTACAATAAGTATAGATTAGCATAGCCAGTGGGTTTGCATAGAAATCAGTGTCAATTTTTTTTCCTGAATTGAAATTTTGAACATAAAAGTAGTTATTGTGAGTTAATCATACGAGAAAGAGACATGCTGTCCCGTAATTTTTCGTAGCTTTTTTGTAGATCTACAATTCCCTAGGACATTACTTTAGTGTATCTCTGTTGGTTTACGCGGCGCACGCGACTTAGCACCCAGTCGGCGAGTTTTTTTTACAAATGTGCGATCTCTTCAACACAATTTACTTAAAACCGCAATGTACTGCTAATCTCAACCTTTCTAAAGAAAGCATGTTTTTACGTTGAAACAACATTACTAACAATATAAGCTTCCATGGAATGAACTTTAGTTAAATACGCATTAGCATAGATTTCCAACATATCGTTCAGCCACAGAATACATTCCGGATAAAGCTTAGTTATTCTCGCCGGGCGAGCCAATATAGGTTTACCATCCACAAATCAGTAAAGCAAACAGAGCGTTCCGCTGCTTCGTTTTTCATAGAAATTGCTGAAATATAAGTATATGGTATTTTTTTAAGTATAACGATTTTTCTTGGCAACGTAAATCCGTCGGTTCTAAATGCGATCACGATTCTACCCTTTCTATCCTTTTAGTAAAAACCGCACAAAAACCGTCTAGTAGATTCTATATTAGAATATAATAAGAGTTGAACCCGGAGGGGATTTCTTTTATTTTCGTTCCACATTTCAAATGGCAGGTTCTACATATAAATATGTACCCATTCAGTATTGAATAACATAATACAAAGCATTAAAAAAACAAAAGAAAAATGTATATAGAGACAATATACTCGTTGATGGGCAATATCAAAATTATGAATAAAATAAAATTTCTTTTAAGACTAATAAACTTAAAAAACTTGGTAGCATATTATAATTTAGTCAGAATAAGGGTAAAGCTATAATATAATATATCGAGACTAAAAAGGCCAATTCATAAAACAATCATTAAATAATTTTTGAATTTAAACTATCGTGAGTGGTATTAATTATTAATGTTGAGAGACCGGCTATACTCACGTCTTATTTTATTGGATGAGCCCGACTAGTTTCAAGCCCATACGGGGCTCTTATTCATGAGCTCTTTACGCGGCGTTATCGCGGCGGGAACTGATAAAATAAGACGTGAGTATAGCCGGTCTCTCAACATTAATAATCATTAAACAATACAAAATCTAGAATAAAAATTACGTCTCACTCTATGCTGTTGTTAGAAGAGTTGATTTATACAGAAATTCGGTATTAATTTAGTTATTTCATTATTAAGCTTTATTTTATGTCTTTAACTATACCTGAGGCTTGTGTTTGCATTTAGATATTTCTAAGTTTGTTTTCCATTCCGGACTGTGAAGTCGCTAAGGTTGATATTGGAATGCAGGTAGTCGTTTGAAAGAGTATAAATATAGAGGCAATGCAGCGTTCCGTAAAAATAGGCAGTGCCATTTCCGTCTTCGAGAAACGGCGATCTTTTGTTACTGTGCTGTTTGTCAAGCTGCGGTTTTTCTGAATCTCTAAGCTTATCGTTAACACAAAATCTTTAATTAACATTACTTTTAAAGGGCGCATCTAAACTTGAAATGCATATTAGCATTTTAAAATAATCCCACTGTAAGTGGGGTCAGCACAACAGGTTAAAAACAAGTTGTGACATGATTTGGCTACGTATTTTACAACCGGCCGCCTGCCTGACGTCAACTTACCTTAGTCGTATTTTACGACCCCTCGGTAGGAAAGAGGGTGGTCTATTCTACTCAACCGGATACCACTCGGTGGGTCAACTTACCTTAGTCGCCTTCTACAACACCTCGGTAAGAAATGAGGGTGGTCTATTCTACTCAACCGTATACCATTCGGCGTGCCGACTTACCTTAGTCGCCTTTTACGACACCTCGGTAAGAAAATGAGGGTGGTTCTATTCTATTCAGCCGGTTACCACACGGCGGTAGCATTTTAAAATAAATAAGAAAAAAAATATTGGGTTCGGAAACAACTTGTAGGTTGATTTCCAGTATATCGGAGAAGTCAATTGAAAAATATCTTTAACTTTGTTCATCTTCAGTATCAACATATGGCTTATTAGTTATAGATAGAGTTTGGGCGTCATATTCAGAACACCCGAGTTTAATTCGATTGGAACGATTTTCTAATATTTATGTTTTATCAATTTTCATGATTGAAAGACGAAAATTTTTGAATATGTCACAAAAAGCTAACCCATTAGAAATACATATTACACAATTGCATACAAATAAAGACTTTAAGCACTTAGAATAGAGTATTTATATAGTAGAGTATATACAATTTTCACTAACTAGTCAGAGCTAGTTAAATTTGGATGAAATATGATAAATATATATGCATGCTAATAAAACCAGTTCCGTGGAACGTTTCCCACAATAAATAACAGTTACATTCGAAATGAATCAACACTGCGAAATCACTGTTCCGATTGACTCAACCGACGAACTCTCGACTAACGCACGTCCATAATACCTTTTACTTATTTATGATTCATGATATTCATTTCTTAATTATTTCCTTAGTCTGATACCAAGTAAGATGTATTGCTTTAATTAAATGTTACATTATTAGAAACTCTTATTATGTTAATGACTTTAAAGGGTCCGTCAGCATATATGCTGTAAGCAGCTTGTGACTGCATACGTAAATATTATTTGCCTGAGGCATATCGGGCGGTTTATCGTTGCTTTGTTCATGTTTATTTCCCTTTATATATCTCGTTCTATGTTTTAAATACTTTACATTATAATATATTTTTTATGTAAAAGTTCATAACTGTCGTACAGTTGAGTGTAAAAAGATATATTGTTCTTAAATGTTCAACTTAATAACTGTAGATCCCTTGCTTCATCTAGCAAATTAGTTTATCACAGCCGGATAGAATCATAATTTTAAGTTTCTCTATGGAACTCAGATTTCACAAGCTCTTTTTAATTGCTGTAGTTTAATTTTTATTCAGTAGAAATAAAAACTCTTTAAAGAAGCTGCCTTCATCCTTCCTTCGTTAACGGGTAAAATCTGGAAAGGTGTTCTATTTTTTTTAATATAGAATTATTATTTTAAATAGCTCTGAATGGTACTCCTAACGAACATTATTGACTTTATTATTGAGTATACTCTAAGTAACGTCCTAACTCCTCTGAAATCCTAACTCCGTTGAGGACTTTCATGACTTTTGGAAGTGTATACACATGTTTTGTCTAACTTACTTCTTTTTCTACAAATCCATAACGCTCTTATCTTTTTTTTCCCTAGGTCTTCCTAGATTCTTGGTACTTAAATTAAAATGCCGAATCTGTATTTCGGCATTGATGATTAAAGCTGTTGCTTTAGCTTCTTAGTAATAATACTAAGTATATCTAAAAAGAGCCTTCTTTATTGAGATTTTCAGGTAAATAGTTACCTTATTAGCTTACATTTGCCTTATTAGAATTAATTATGATTACAATAGTCTTATTTATGTTATTGAATATCCTTTAATCATTTTCTTTCGTTTTTGGTTTTGTAACCAACTAGTTAAATGTAGATTAAAATCAGAGTACAATAATCTCATTGCCTCTCTCCTTGACCTGTAGCCCGCAGCTGTCGCGATGCAATTTGTCGATTGTTTTATTGCGTTTTTTGTTGAGTCTACATTGGTTTGTGCTCACATTATTAGATGCTCGCATTGGATTTGTTTAATTAAGATAATGCTTTTAGAAATTTACATGTGTACATATAATAAGGCTAATCAAATTTCGAACCTGAAAGTCAAATGACATCTGGAGTGGTTTTGTTGTTTCATAGCGGAAGTGAGTTGTGTGTGATGGTTCGCCATTTGGATCTGTCTTTGGCATCGTGGAGAGCATTGTGTAAATGAGTATTCAACGAAGAGCGGATCTGGTCTGACCATCTGATGATCTGATATTAAGACTAATATTATAAAGAGGAAATATTTGTATGTTTGTAATGTTTTCAAGCAAAAACTACTGGACCGATTTCAAAAATTCTTTCACCATTGGAAAGCTGCTTCTTTACTGAGCAACATAGGCTATATTACATTTTCAAAAGAAATAGGGATCGCTACTAAAATTGTAATAGGGTGTGAAAAATTTAGTCATAAAAATCTTTCATCGCGTGTGCTGCAGAAGCTATTGATGATAGAACAAAAAAAAATCTTCATTACTATAAAAACTATCAATATCTAAAAAAAAGTCCGCGATACCATATGTCTGACTATTCTAGTTTTGCGAGTATAAATACTTTTCCATATTGTAAAAGTTGATAAAAGTGGCGACAATAATTAAAGTTTATTCAGTATTAATCCTTATCCCACTAAATGATATTTTATTAAAAACTGTTTCAATACCTGTAAAATACTTTTTAAATTATTAAAACCCGACATCCCAATCAAAAGATATTACAAATTTAAGAATGTAAATCGAAAGAAAATAATGCCATAACAAATTCATTGTAGCGACCATTATAGCAGGGCCTGCATTTGGTAGTTAGCTATTATTCCAAGAATACTAATGATACTAATTTTTTATAATTTAATAATGTACAAATAAATCTAAAGTCCAACTTCGTAGACTTTCCACTATCAAGAGATCGATATGGACGCGGGTGACACCGGGGCATTGCTAGTCGTATATATTTAGATATCGATACTAGATAAACAAAAACCGTTATACGTATAAGGTATTCAATATAATTTAAATTTAATCGTTATTTTATTGTAGTCATTAGTATCTGTTCATTAATTAATTATTAGGTTAATCGTTGCAGTGCTTTAAATATTTGTATGAACAAGAATATATACATATTTTTATTAGAAACGATATATAGGATAACAAACATATATGTCTTTTGATCATCTTTTGATTTTGAGAAACATCTTTTGATGTTTTATAATAACAGGAAATATTCCCTAAATTCTGAGAGTGTATGTGTACCTGCGTGCGTGCGTGCGAGTGAATGCTTACGTGTGTGTGTGTGTGTATGTGCGCGTGCTGTTAGACCGTCCAGTTTGGTTTATATATGAAGAAAAACACAAACTGAACTTATTAACTTTAATGTAATCTAAACACAACTGGTACTTGGACTACTATTGCGCGAAACCCTTGTAGCGAGTTGGAGCCGGAGTATATGATCACTAGTCTATTGCTGAAGCCAGCCGGCAGGCAGGAACCGCGTCCGTAGCTGGGCAGCAAGTCAACTAGATCACAAGAACTGTACGAATATTGAAAAATATATGAGTTTTATAGGCCTATATTGCTGATCGACACTTTATACCGACATCAATTGGGAAACAATAAGTCAGCAATATATACCCATGTTGTATAGGGTTGTAACAGTGCGTTGTGTGTTAGACCAAACATGCGGGTTGCGTACTTGCATCATACTAAGTCAGATTTAAAAAATAAACTGAAGAGTCTTTTAATATATCTATTTGATATACCTGTTTATAACTAAATAATAACTAAAATTGTTCGCATTCCTTCCGAACGGTGTCAACGAACTTTAGAATTAATTAGCGAACACCGAAAAGCAATTTACCATAATAGCTCCAGTTTCGACGTGACTATAGTCCATTCTCAGATATACGAACGTTATTTTTATTGCACTAGTAGTAATTAACCACTCGATTTTTTTTAATAATAAAAATACAACAACTGGTCATTTTGATTAACAATATCGTATATTATAATGTCCGTGTATATTAAAGTAACTTTAAGGAGAAGTATTTGTATTGTCTGAGCTGTGAAAGCCCAGCAATGAAACCGTGCGACTCTTTCGAGGGGAACACGAGTTCAAACCCGGGCAGGCACCAATGAGTTTTCCTATTAAAACTCATGTGTCTAATTGATAATTGCAATTTACCACACGCTTTTCGGTGAAGGAAAACATCGTGAGGAAACCTGCATATCTCTAGAGAATTCTACAAATATGTGTAATCTACCAATCCGCATTGGAGCAGCGCGGTAGGTCTTAGCTCCAACCCTTCTCTCCAGAAACGGAGAGAGGAGGCCTATTCCTGGGAATAGATCTATAGCATCTACCACTGCTGGCAGTGGGATACAATCCCACAACAGGGCAATGCTTTACTTTACTTTCTTGTATTGTATTATTTAATTGGAAATGTTTGCAATCCTTACTATGATATTTTTTAAAAGCTTTTAAAACTTGACTTAATAACAGTATCTAGCTCGTATCATATTTAGTACTGCCCTGCAATTTTATTTATCACTAGCTGTCCGGCCAAGCGTTGCTGTGGCTCAATATAGTTTCGACTTCCCCTTGAAGCAAAACTGTCCTTAAAAAAATGCTCCGATCAACAGAAATCTTTACAGTATTATCCGCTGGGCTAATCTAAAGTATGTCTGAAAATTTCATTGAAATGATTCACCTGTATAATTAATAAATAGATTAATAAAAAAAAATTTCAAACCAGCATCGTATTGCTTATTTTTTTTTCGAATTGACTGTATGCTGTTACCCCTAACGGCTTTTACAGCGTCACCAGGCGGGACGGGCGAGTGCAGAAGCATCGTCGAGGTTGCGAAATGCAGAGCGTAGAGCGCAGAAGCTCTACTAGCGTCGGGGAACGTCGTCCTAAGGGTGTCTCCTGTGAGGCCGGACCACGGCTTAGGGCGACGCGTAGTGGAGGGGTGATGGTATGACTTTGATCAGTCATTGCGACGTCGGAAGGGTGGCGAGAAGCCTCGACCGACCGACGTCAGAAAACTGGGACCTCGTCTTCTCCGGCGAAGACGCTGTGCGTGTATATTACGTGTTTTTGTGTTTGCAAATCGTATTGCTCAAGCATGTTTCCACTCGGTTGATAGCAATTACAGTTACTCGGTTAGTCATTAGCGTGCATGAATTTGATATGTTAATTGTCCGGCGCGTAGTTGCGTTTGCAAATCAATAAGCACTTAACGAAAATGTTACATTTCAAAAGTGAGAGCTATCAGGCAACGAGGCCGCCTTTTTATGGCCAATGACCAATATTACACTGAGTGTTTAGCGCTTCGCGGCTAATGAGATGGTGATTTGATGCTGTAATACCCGCGGTTTGAGAAAACCGGTTTAGTTTTAACAACCTGTGATGTTTATTTATAAACTATAACGCACGAGATATTTGTGGTTATAGCATCTATATAGCTCGGCGAGCTACACATCATTACACAAAACACACAGCACACGAATAATAAATAAATATATGGGACACACACACGGTCGTCCGACCCCAAAGTAACTTAATACTGTGTTGACTGACCCGTTGACGCAGTGGGTAGTGACCCTACCTTCAGCTCCGCGGGTCGTGGGTTCGATTCCCACCGAGGGTCAACATTTTCTATAAAAAAATTGTTGGTTCTTCGAGACTGGGGTGTGTATTTGTATTTAAGTATGTATTTGAAATTATATATGTATATATCTACCAGTTATCTATCACCCATAACACAAGTATTAAGTAACTTACTTTGGGGATAGACGACCGTCTGTGTAAGTGTCCCATATATTTATTTTATTTATTTATTTGTGTTATGGGTGACGGACAATCTGGTAGACATACTACACATATAATTTTAAATACATACTTAAATACAAATATACATTCAGGCTCGAAGAACCAACAGAAGGTTTATAGAAAATATTGGCCCTCGGCGGGAATCGAATCCGCGACCCGCGGAGCTGAAGGCTGGGTTACTACCCACTGCGCCAATTACTGTGACCGCGAACTGATGAGGCATCACGCAATTCCGTAATACACTTATACGTAAAAAACAAATGAATCCCAGCTGTTTAGTGATGACGTAATTACTCGACCACACCCGGCGGCGCGAAGCTAGTCCCTAGAACTATGACGTAACCTCGTCACACCCAGTAGAATTATCACTTATCACACTTAATGTTTTATGTAACTTCACAGTTCAATATCGTATATAAAAGTTTATAATTCTTGTAGTTACTCTGAAGGGTTTGCGTACCACCAAAAACTCTTAGTTATATCGTACATGATTATCTTGTATTCATCATTTTCCTGCCCTTATCCCACTCTAAGTGGGGTCAGCACAACATGTTACAAACATGTTGTCACATGATTTGGCTACGTATTTTACGACCGGCCGCCTGCCTGACGTCAACTTACCTTAGTCGCCTCTTACGACACCTCGGTAAGAAATGAGGGTGGTCTATTCTATGCAGCCGGATACCACACGGTACATACCTTAGTCGCCTCTTACGACACCTCGGTAAGATCGGAGGGTGGTCTATTCTATTCTGCCGGATACCACACGGCACATACCTTAGTCGCCTCTCACGACACCTCAGTAAGAACGGAGGGTGGTCTATTCTATTCTGCCGGATACCACACGGCACGTACCTTAGTCGCCTCTTACGAGACCTCGGTACGAAAGGAGGGTGGTCTATTCTATTCTGCCGGATACCACACGGCTGACATGATTATCTTGTATTGTGACAAATAAAGTTAAGTAACAGAATCTTTTCAGTAAATCTTTATTGCTGTTCATACTTCATTAAATTTACAAGTCAAGTTAAAAAAAGCTTTATCAAAATCGTCTCGAGCCAATCCTCCCAGCAGCAGCATCAGGTCATGCTTATCATAAAAATGTGTTGTCATTGAGAATGGACCGGTATGTAAAATTTCAGCTCAAGCGGACACCGGCAAGTGGGTTATATCTAACTTGCAACATTCCACCTTCAAATACATACAGGGCAAGTTGAATAAAAGCTTATATTAGATGAAACCTTCTTACATCAGTATAATCTGTGTAGGGGCATAATGTTAGGTTTACATGCTGCTGGCGGCTGCGCTTAGTAAGTAAAGCAGTCGCAAATAAGCACAGTTTAAAGCAACACGTATTTTTATTTTGACAATATCAAAGGCCGGACTTAAGTCAAAGTAATATTTAAATAGGGTTTATCAATCACTTCTGCCCTAAAGTGGAAAGGATAATCACCAACATCTCAACTAACCCTAAAATCTGTACCTGTAATTAACACGAAGAGAATTAATTTATAGAATTAGGTGTTACTTTGCAGAGATAGCTGTGATAGCCTAGCGGTGAGACCGTGCGACTCTCTAGAGACGACATAGGTTCAAACCCGGGCAGGCACCAATGGGTTTTTCTATTAAAACTTATGTGTCTAATTGATGATTGCAGTTTATCACACGCTTTTCGGTGAAGGAAAACATCGTGAGGAAACCTGCATATCTCTAGAGAATTCTAGGGATATGTGTAACCTACCAATCCGCATTGGAGCAGCGTGGTAGGTCTTAGCTCCAATCCTTCTCTCCAAAAACGGAGAGAGGAGGCCTTAGCCCAGCAGTGGGCATAGTAACAGGCTGTTACTTTACTTTTTTTACTTTTGCAGAGATAATACAAAAGTAATAATAAAATTATTTTGTTATAATCCCCGATACAGTAAATAGAAAATATATATAGTCCTAAATGTATAGTGGACTATCCGTTTTTTCATACCCGTTACATGCAGGATTCGTAAAAATACATGCACAAACCTCCACCGCTGCCACCGCAATACACAAGCACTACACACGTTCACGATAGTGAACGTGTGTAGTGCTAGTTTGTGATAACAAACTCAACAATCGTTTTGCCCGCAACCGAAGCATCATCAGGAGATAGACTGCACGACAAAATCGCAAAGCGATTGCGATTGTGCTTGTGTATTGTGGTGGCATCCTGCATGTAATGGGTATGAAAAAACGGTCCACTATACATTTAGCACTATATATATTTTCTATTTACTGTATCGCGGATTATAGCAAAATAATTTTATTATTACTTTTGTACGAAGAGGATTGTAGTGGTGGCCTTTATTATCCTGCTGCTTGTTGCCTCTATTATTTCTAAAGTTTGGAATGAGGCCTTTTATCACACCTCAGATATCATTCCTAGCCATTGACATCTGGAACCTACGACTGTCTTTGTTAAGGGTCGAATAAATATTTCAAAGAAGTTGCATTCCATTCTTCCTCTTCACTTTATATTGACACAGAAAATCAATTGTAAACTATTTGAACTTCTAAATATAAATTTTATACGCAGTATTAGATTTGCATTCTATTCAACCCTATAGCTTAATATTTATTTAAGCAATGCGAACATTATTATGCTGAAGGTATACATCTATAAAGTTTATGGTATGAAATTATATTGTTCACATATCCAACATTTTATTTAGAAGAAAGAGGTTAAGTAGGACTCCTGATGATAAAAACACGATAATTTAAAATTTGTATCATCATAGTATATTGTAGAAGACTAGATACAACATTTTTTTTTCTTTTTTATAAATAAATAAATATATGAGACATTTACACACGCGGTCGTCCATCCCCAAAGTAAGTAATTTAATACTTGTGTTATGGGTGAGTGAATGTCGCTCGCGTCCGTAGGACTTACCACCTTTTCCTATAAGACCCACCCTACACGTGCCCCCTGGGTGGTGCAAAACGAGCTGACAACGCCGAGCAACGGGCGGCGGTCAATAACCCGTCCATGGTTACCACAAACCATGAGGAATTAAATACCCTCAGAAATAGTGGCAGTAGTACCTTGGGAAAGTACTACAGGTGTTATTCCCAAACCCCCCTTCTATGAAATGTCCAAGAATAGAGAAAGTATTTTGTCATGCAACCCGGCTAACCCCCGGCGCTCTCCGGTACCCGGGCCGGACAGTGTGAAATCTGCTACCGAAGACACCACTGGAGTGAGTAACCAGGCTCCAGTGACTGTAAATGTTACTGGAAAGAGACTAGTGCAGCAAGCTTTCCATCCAAGCTTATTTGTGACGAAACCACGGAGCATGTCCATGAGCAGCCTACTTTGCCCTAGTGATGAAGAAACATGCTCTAAACTTCAGCAAAAAGATGATATACATATGGCAGTTGAACAAAAGGATTCAAATGTACAACCACCAGATTGGCAAAAAATACCATTAATCAGAAACCCAAAAAGGAAAAAATTGGCTGATACACCTTCACCCGATAAGGTTGAAACAAGCAATAGCTTTAGCGGTTTAACGGTGGATTTAACTGAAGAACACCTAGATGAAATAAAGAATAAGAAGATTAGCAAACCTCCACCTATAATATTATATGGTGTTGAGGATTTAAATAAACTTACTGAACTTCTTGAAACAGTTACAAATAAATCTGAGTTTACATACAAAATCATCAACAGAAATCAATTAAAAATACTAACCTATGATGTCAGCATATATAAAATAATAATAACAGTAATACGAGAAAATGGCCTTATTGGACACACTTTTAATCGAAAAGACAACAGAAGTTACAGAATTGTTATACGTAATTTACATCACTCAACACCTATACAAGCCATTCAAGAAGCTATTGAAGAAACAGGCAATAAAGTAATAGGAGAAATCATTAATGCTAAGTTTGGACCTGATAAGAAACCTACCACTACATTTTTTGCAAACCTACTTGCTGGTTCCAGTAATAAAGCAGTAAAGGATATAAAAGTCATATACCATCAAACTGTAATAATAGAAGATCCACGAAAACGTAAAACAGTTGTACAATGTCAAAGGTGCCAACAGTATGGTCATACGAAAAACTATTGTATGAAACCCTTTCGCTGTGTTAAGTGCGCAGGCGACCACAAAACATCGGCATGTTTAAAAACTGACAGGAATACACCAGCTATGTGCGCCTTATGCTTGGGTCCACATCCAGCCAACTATAAAGGATGTGAGGTATATAAGGAAATCCTTTTAAGAAAAACCCACAAACAAAGACCTATAAGACAACAGAAAGATCACCAAGTACAAAGAGAAGACGGTAATATTCACACAATTAATTTAAATTCTATAGATGCTAAGGCATCATCCCAACCACCCACAAAGAAGGATAGGAAAACATATGCAGAAGCGGTCACATCAAAGTTTACTGGTATGACGTCAGATACACCGTCCATCCCACTTAAAACACTAGAGCACATGTTTGTAAAACAATCTGAAAAAATTGATTTACTCTTACAACAAATGAGTTCATTACTTCAACTCATAACTACATTGATATCTAAGACGCCAAAATAGATCTAAAAATATGCACTTGGAACATTAATGGATTAGCCCCCAACAAAGATGAAGTAGAAGTGCTACTTCAGATGCATAAGCTTGACATATTACTGATATCAGAAACACACTTTGTTAGAAGTAGTCTAATAAAGATTAAAGGATACAATATATACCATACAAATCACCCAGATGGAACAGCTCATGGTGGAACTGCTGTCATAATAAAAGCTACAATAAAACATTATCAACTTCCACAATACTGTACTGAAGAAATACAAGCTACCTCAGTAGCTGTCTCAGATAGAAATGGTGACTTCAACATCTCAGCTGTGTACTGTCCACCTAAACATGGGATATCTGAGGAGCTATTCTCTAAATTCTTTGAAAGCCTTGGAAGTCGTTTTGTGGCTGGAGGCGATTGGAATGCGAAACACCTACACTGGGGTTCCAGACTCATTACCACTCGTGGAAGGAACCTAAAAAAATCTGTGGATACCCATCACCTCACTACAATAGCTACGCCAGAGCCTACACACTGGCCTACAGACCCAAATAGACTTCCTGACGTCATAGACTTATTTATTTCAAAAGGTCTTACCCGACTGTTTTTTAATGTCACTTCATTATTGGATGGTTCTTCCAATCACATCCCTGTTATCCTAACCATGAGTGTCAAAGTAACACAAAGACTAAAAAGGCTACAACTTTATAACAAACAAACAGATTGGGAGGCATTCAGAATGATGGTCAATGATGAGCTCCATCTGCAAATAGCTCTTAAATCTGAGGATGACATAGACAGTGCAACTCAAGAGTTCATGACGACAGTCCAGTCCGCTTGTTGGCAATGCACACCAGACATTTACAACCCATCACCGAGGCACAACATTGTTCCTTCTGAAATAAGACAGCAAATAATGGAAAAAAGACGGCTGCGTAAAAAATGGCATACTAGTCGATATCCACAAGACAAAACTGCATTTAACAAAGCTATAAAAGACCTTAAAAAAGTTATAGCCGAAGTAAATGATGCCTCAACAGAACATTATTTGCAATCTCTTACAGCAACAAGTAACACCAACTTCTCACTTTATCGAGCTACCAAACAGTTAAATCAACCATCAAAATCCAAACCACCACTCAAGCTCGAAGGAAACTTGTGGGCAAGAAGTCAACAACAAAAAGCTGATGCTTTTGGTAAGCACCTGGCGAAGATATTTAAACCAAATGGTGATGAAAATTCTAACACACATACAGATGCAGAAATACAATTAGTGATTGAACAGCCTTTTCAGTTGGATCTGCCAATTGAGCGGACTACTCCTAATGAAATACTTAATACAATTAAACAAATGGAAAACAAAAAAGCACCGGGTTTTGATCTGATCGACAAGAAAGTACTTCTAGAATTACCGAGAAAAGGAGTGTGCTTCCTTACTGCCTTATTTAATGGTATCATAAGAGTTGGATATTTTCCGGCTCTTTGGAAAGTGTCGCAGATCATAATGATTGAAAAACCGGGAAAACCAGTTCACAGTTTAAGTTCATACAGACCAATTAGCTTATTGCCTGTATTGTCAAAATTATTTGAGAAAGTTTTATTGCGGAGACTTTTAAAGGAATTACATGAAAAATCAGTCATCCCTGACCATCAGTTTGGCTTCCGTCGTCGCCATGCGACCGTTGAACAGATTCACAGAGTATGCAGAACTATTAGAGATGCGCTAGAACGTAAAGAATACTGCTCCTCTGCCTTTCTTGATGTACAGCAGGCATTCGATAAAGTGTGGCACACAGGTCTATTATTCAAAATTAAAACATTATTACCCCATACGTATTTTGGATTATTTAAATCATATCTTTCTGACAGAATTTTCCAAGTCAAAGAAGACGAATGTTCATCTTCGTTCTACCCAATAGAAGCCGGGGTACCGCAAGGCACAGTCCTAGGATCTGTACTTTACACGATCTTCACAAGTGATTTCCCACAATTCGAAGATGTCACTCTGGCTACATTTGCAGACGACACGGCTATTCTAGCACGCAGCAAGTGTCCTCAAGAAGCGTCAGCAATCCTGCAGCGTAGCCTAAATAAGATTGACAAATGGCTTAATAAGTGGAAAATAGAAGTAAGTCCTAGTAAATCAGTCCAAGTAACATTCACCCTACGTCGAGGTGGTTGCCCTGCAGTCTCGCTTCGTAACAACCACCTGCCCCAAAGAGACATAGTGAAATACTTAGGCATGTACCTTGACAAAAAGCTGTTATGGAGGAACCATATCCAAAAGAAGAGGGAAGAGATCTACAGACGATATAGAGGACTATATTGGATGCTCTCAAGGAACGCAAGATTGTCCTTAGAAAACAAACTACTTCTTTATAACACAATAATAAAACCTATTTGGACATATGGAATAGAACTCTGGGGCTCAACGTGTGACTCCAATATTGAAATAATTCAAAGAACACAAAATTATATCCTCAAACAAATTTCCAACGCGCCATGGTTCTTGCGAATATCCGAGCTCCATGATAACCTAAAGATAAATACCGTCAAACAAGAAATTGAAAAACACTATTGTTCATACACAAAAAGACTTGGAAATCATCCAAATCATTTAGCGGTGCAATTGACACTGCCACAGGCGATTCGCCGTTTGAAAAGACGCCACATACTAGACGGCTGACACATGGAGTTCTTCCCATTGGGGTTGTTATCTCCGAATGTTAATAACAACTGACAACACATCTGCTCATAGTCTGTCGACTGATTGCATGATAACCACGGAAAAAAAAAAAAAAAAAAAAAAAAAAAATGGGTGAGTGACAACTACACCCAGACTAGAAGAACCAACAAATTCTATATAGAAAATGTTGGTTCTCAGCGGGAATCGAACCCGCGACCCACGGAGCTGAAGACAGGGTTACTGCCAACTGCGCCAACGGGCCATTCAAAAATAATGTATAAAGTACTCGCTGGTAAGAGTTTTACTAGCAACATTAGGTAAAACAAGCTTTAAAAAATATCAGGGGTTCTTTGCGCTGGTTCGTCGTCTTGGCAAATGGCTACATTATGAAAATGTTAACGCTTCATTATGAACTGAAAAGGACTCATGTGCTTTTATTTATTTTTCTGTTCCTGACAATTGAAACCTACTGAAACAAAACATCTATATTTTATTTGATCATTTATCTAATACCCCCCGGAAGGAGACATCGATAACTTTTTTTTTAATATTTTCCATATTGAACGATCTATGTTTTTCGTTTCAGGATCAAGAGCACTTAAAGCCGCCCATAGTCGGTGGCTTGGCCAACGCGGAGCTTTATTGCCTCGCGTTGGCCAACATGTACTCGGACCCCAACTACCACAGTCTAAACCACTGGAACATCCTGCAGACGTTGGCGCGGAAGGGCGTGCAAGTGCCCGACCCGCCGGACTGCGCGCTCACAGAGACTGTGCTTATACAGACCAACCCGCTTAAAATGGTAAGAAAACGTACATACAACGTAATGATTGATTGATTGACGATGCGAAGCGATTTTAACGTGGAGTTTATCTCCTGTAGGCCTACCATCAACTTTTAGAAAACAATTCAGTTGCAATGTAATTCATAAGTAGTAAGTAAGTAGCGGCCTGTTACGCTGGGGAATAGGCTGGGAATAGGCAGCTTGTAATTCATAGTCGGTACCTAAACTGAAGCTGTGATAGCCCAGCGGTGAGACCGTGCAACTCTTTCGAGGGGAACACGGGTTCAAACCCGGGCAGGCACCAATGAGTTTTTCCATTAAAACTCATGTGTCTAATTGATAATTGCAATTTATCACACGCTTTTCGTTGAAGGAAAACATCGTGAGGAAACCTGTATATATCTAGAGAATTCTGGGGATACGTGTAACCTACCAATCCGCATCGGAGCAGCGTGGTAGGTCTTAGCTCCAACCCTTCTCTCCAGAAACGGAGAGAGGAGGCCTATTCCCAGCAGTGGGATTGTAACAGGCCGCTACTTTACCTAAACTGAATCGCTTTCTTTTCGTGCTATGACACTTCATAGTTAAGACCACTGTCTTAACTGAGTTGCATTTGGATCGCACACCTACTATATAAATAAGAGCGAATGATATACGTTTGCGATTTAAGATTTAATTCGGCAAGGACTTAAACTGTGCGTCTTTAACACGTCATGATATGAAAAAGCAAAACAATTCAGTTTAGGTCTTCAATTGCGTCGCAATAAGAGTTCATGGTAAGCCTGCTGTTACGCAATTCTAAAACACGTAAAACAATTGTTGACATTGTGGTAGTGAATGCGTACAGTGCTAGTAATGTGTGGTTGTAATGGTGGAATATAATATATGCTGTTTACGAATCCTGCAAGCATAAGTTACGCACACGGATAGTACACTCTACTTTATTACATATATTTTCTGTAAAAAAGTAAAGTAACGACCTGTTACTATCCCACAGCTGGGCATAGGCTTCCTTTCTCCGTTTTTGGATAGAAGGTCTGGAGCTTAGACCTACTACGCTGCTCCAATACGGATCGTTACGTAAAACATATCCCTAGAATTGTCTAGAGATTTGCAGGTTTCCTAAAGATATTTTCCTTTACCGAAAAGCGTTTTATAAATTGCAATTATGGATTGGAATTGGAATTGGAATTGGATTGAAATAAGAACTAATGGTGCCTGCTCGAGAATTTAAACCATGATTTTCTCTAGAGAGTTGCACGATCTCACCGCTGAGATATCATAGCTATATGTAGGTATATATTTAGCGTAATAGCGTATAGCATAGTTTGGTAAACAATAATACATGATTAGTGCTGATTAGATTAAGAATTATTATTTTTGTATAATGGACTCCTTAAAATAGCTCCTAACTCTATAAATTGAGTGCAATGTATTTTTTATATTATTTTAAAATTTCTATATACCGTATTCGCCGGAATACCCTTGAAAATAATTCTTATATCTCCTGTTCAGTTAACATGTAAATATACCGTTTGTAGATATGATGATTGATAATGATATCGTTATGTTGTCATGTAATTCACGTTATTAAATAGATGATGTGGAATTTGGGAATAGGTTTTCGGCTTTTCTGAATAGATAGAAAATTTATATTAAGCTTTAAATCTTTTCACCATTGGTTAGTGTTCGTAGTCAAATATTTTTAGTCGTTTACTATCTGATCGTGTCCAATTTGTCCAAGAAATAAAACCAATGTACAATATTATATGTTATGTTTATATTGTTAGTGCTTGCGTAAAACGTCACGGGGAAATGTTGCTCTGACCCATATTTGTAAAACTTTTGTTATATTAACTGGCTACCATCTGCCACTTGTACGCCATTCAATGTCTTACACTGTAGTTTATTTTAAGATAAGAAATTTAGGTTGTTTACTTTAAGGTATACCTCCTAGATGGCCGTAAAAAATTAACGGCATCAAGAAAGCGTATGTGTTGTAAATATTCTATATCTGTATTGTCCTAAATTAATATTAGTATGCAGATCTTCAACAATGCTAATTCATATCTTGATTTAGTATACTATGTGTCTTATCACTTAGTAAACACTCGGTGTTTCTTGATATTTGCATAAAATCCCTAATAAATAACCTTAAATTAGGAGTCCAGTCCTCCCTAAGGAGTAAGAAGGCCTTTACCCAACTGTAGGATAATAACAGCCGTTAATTGATTTTTACACGCGATTCACATCATAGTTTCACCTGTATGTATGTTCATGTTTATGTGTGCCGTGTGGTACGCGGCTGAATAGACCTTTCGTACAGAGGTGTCGTAAAATACGACTTAGATAAGATGACGCGAGGCAGGCGCCCGGTCCTGAAATACCTAGCCGAATAATGTGACATGTTGTGCCGACTTAGATGATGTATCTTTGTGTTTATGTATGTATGTAACAAAGTCCTTTAATATTTTTGTAGGAAATATTTTTCAAACTTTGTATACTTATCAAGAACCGATGATAATTCAATAAAAGAAGACAAATAAAAAAAACGAAAAATACTTTTTCGTATTAAAAAGTTAAAAATATTAGAATATTTGGGTGCTTTAAAGCGAGTTTTTTAACTCTATTTATTATATGTCAGATATTTTGATAGGTATAAGTATAAGCTTTAAAGGACTCGATTCAAGGCCGTTTATAAAATTAATTTTAAAAAGTATGTATTAATAGCTTAATATTTCGCCAAACATGAGATGTCTATTTTGAGTATTGATGAGGTCGAACGTAGGCAGCTATAATTTATCGTTTAGGTATATGGGCGTCAGACAATAACGTCACTTTATAAGTAAACAGTTACATTCGTTCTAGATATGTAGTTTTTATTTATTGGATTTAGATTTAGTGTCATGCACGTGATTAATGTTGGCATTACAATTACTTGATGCGATTAGCGGCTTCTATTCGTATCGTATTTGTAACTATTCAGTTTATGTAGGTATTAAGGACATGTTTGAAATAAATCGACCTTCTAACGTTCCTAATAACGAGAACTGTCTCTGATTTTCAGATTTCCAAAAAAAAGTTTTGTTTATTAATTGCCCATTTGTGACACAGACAAAATTGTATTACTCTATAAAGAAGCGATATATCTGCTATGGTTTGACTTTTTGATATTGACACTTATGAATACAGATAACATATAGCATTAAAATATTCAGTTTTTCGTTCGGAAACAATAAATAACAATTAAACAGGAAACGCTTTTTTCATAATAATAATAATATACATTTTTCGTTCATTATTTGTATACAACCTGAGAATTAAGAATTATTTTGCGCTTTTTAGTTCGATGTGTGTACAAAGCGTGTTTTTCTAGTTTTTCAAACTATACCAAGCCTCACAATTATTATGCTGTGTGATATCCGGCGGAGTAGAATAGTCCACCCTCATTTCTTAGCGAGGTGCCGTAAAAGGCGACTAAAGTAAATTAACCCACCGTGTGGTATCCGGTTGAGTAGAATAACCACCCTCTTTCTTACCCAGGGATCGTAAAATATGACTAAGGCAAGTTGACGTCAGGCAGAGGGCCGGTCATAAAATACGTAGCCAAATCATGTGACAACATGTTTGTAACATGTTGTGCCGCCCTCAATCAGAGCGGGATAAGGGCAGGAAGATGATTGACCTGTTGAATTTACAGGATTTCTCTAGCCCATGTGTTACCTCGGTTTATAAGGAATGATTGTGCCAAATTTCATCGATATTGGTTGAGCTGATTCGCCTTGAGAACGTAACAGACTGACAGACAGACTGTCGCATTAATAATATGGGTAAGGATTGATACATTGATTTCAGGGCGCGCATTTAGCTGTGATAGAGGCTGTGATGACGCTGTACGCGCGGGAGGTGGTGACCCTGGACCGGGTGTCGGCGGCGGCGCAGCGGTTCGGCACCTCGCAGCCGCTGCCGGCCGGCTCCAGCATACCCCACGAGGACGGCCTGCTTTGCTGGATCAACGCGGCGTGTGCTGCCCTCAACAAGGCTGAGGTATATGACTTTGCCTCGCTTATTTTTTTTTATAGTTCAATCCTATGTGTATTTAGGCCATACAATTACCTTGGGTAGTTTGAACCAATTATAGAAGTAGACCGTCGCATAGCCCAAGCCTGGGCAGCCTACGGAGCGATCAAACAGATTTTTCGTGAAAGGCTGGCAGTGAAACTTAAGGTAAAAGTGTTCGAACATTGTGTATCTGTTCCGGTCTTGACCTATGGTGCCGAGACTATGTCTTTCACTAAAAAGACTATTGTGAAGTTCAAAGTCACGCAGAGAGCGATGCTCGATATTACTCTGCGTGACCGCAAGAAAAATGTATGGATCAGAAAGAGGAATGGTCTGAAAGACGTTGTCTCCGAAATTGCTAAGAGTAGGTGGGAATGGGCAGGGCATGTGGCTCGACTGGATAGTACTCGTTGGACCAAACGACTTCTAGAATGGAGACCAAGTGCTAACAGCAGATCACGTGGCCGTCCTCCCAAGAGATGAGTAGACGATATAAGACGACACGCAGATCGAGACTGGATGCTGAGAGCACAAGACCGCCTAGCATGAACGGACATGGAAGAGACCTACGTCCAAAATTGGACTCATAATGGCTGAAGATGAAGATGATGATGATGATTTTTTTTACAAATCGGAATTAGAATTTATTATGATTATGTATTCGGTGTCCAGCTAAGTTTGGCTAATGATGAAAAATACAATCATTGCATGAAATATATAAATTTTAAACATTAAACAAATGAATGGGAAATGAATCAATACATTTTAACCACGAAGTCGACGATGATTGCATGATAAGCTGTGATAGCCCAGCAATGAGACCGTGTCACCCTCTAAAGACGATTATGTGTTCAAACCCCAGGCACCAATGAGTTTTCCTATTAAAACTTCATCATCCTCCTGCCCTCATGCCACTCTTAGTGGAGTCGGCACAACATGTTAACATGTTGTCACGTGATTTGGCTACGTATTTTACGACCGGCCGCCTGCCTGACGTCAACTTACCTTAGTCGTCCTTTACGACTCCTCGGTAAAAAATGAGGGTGGTCTATTCTACTTAGCCGGATACCACACGGCGGTTTTTTCTATTAAAACTTATGTGTCTAATTGATAATTGCAATTCATCACACGCTTTTCGGTGAAGGAAAACATCGTGAGGAAACCTGCATATCTCTAGAGAATTTTGGGGATATGTGTAATCTAGCAATTCGCATTGGAGCATCGTGGTAGGTCTTAGCTCCAACCCTTCTCTACAAAAAATGGAGAGAAGAGGCATATCCCCAGCAGTGGGCTAGTAACAGGCCGTAACTTTTTCGACAATGATGATGGACTATTCGCGACGCACGCCTCTCGATGTCTGTACGCGGCTTTACACACACAACGATTTGCCTTAAGTTTTATAAAATGTTCATGTTCCAGGAGAACTCATCGTCCCACGTGCCGATGGTGAAGAGTCTCCAGGAGCTGTGCGATGGGACCGCGCTGGCCGCCCTGATCTCCTTCTACTGCCCCGACGAGCTGCCGCGGTCGGCGGTGCGCGTCGGCCGCATGTCCTCCATACAAGACTGCCTGCACAACCTCATGCTGGTCTACGATTTCTGCCAGGCCGGTCTGCCTCACAACGTGTTCCACATGATGCCCGAGGATGTCACATACATGCGAGGGTGAGAGATCCGTCAAGATTATTAATACTATTAATAAGCTATTTTTATACTGCAGGCCTACCATGAACTCTTATTGCGACTCAATTGAAGACGTGAACAACGATCGCGAACCGCTTTCCTTTCGTACCGTGAAGTGTGAATTGCATTGGGGTCGTAATTTTTAAATTTAAACTATCGTGAGTAGTATTCATCAATCATCATCAATACATATAATAAAATCGTTGAGATGTCAAATCTGTACATTTAATATTAAAAAAAAAAAATTAGTGTAGTCGTCTCAAAATACGCTCCTAAACATGAAACAATAGTTTTTAAAATTTTTGTCGGTTTATCTGTTTGTCTGTTTGTCGGTTTGTCTGTATGTCTGTGCGTTTGTTCCCGCTAATCTCAGAAACCGCTGATCCGATTCGGACGCGGTTTTCACTAATATATAGTCGGAAGTCTCACTTAACATATAGGGTATGTTTTATTCCAATCGGTCAGCAAATAAAAAAGATATGTCAATTTTAAGGTGAAAGGTCGTATATTTTAATACTGGTACTAGCATTTTTAACGTTTTTCTCTGTTCCTGGAGCAACCTTTCTTACTGAATTTCATATGTTACCATGCCTAGGAGAATCACACATCTTTTTATGAGAACTAGGCTGGTCTAAAGCTGATTTTTTTGAAGAATTTTACATTTTAATTCCAGTTGTTTTAGGGCATTGCGCGTATGTTTCCGCTTATATCAGAAACCGCTGATACGATTTGAACGCGGCTTTCACTAATATGTAGTAGGAAGTTTCACTTAACATATAGGGTAGGTTTTATTTCAATCGGTCAGCAAATAAAAAAGATATGTCAATTTTAAGCTGAAAGATCGTATACTATGATACATAAGCTGAGATAGCCCAGCGGTGAGACCGTGCGACTCTTTCGAGGTGGTCGCCAGTTCCCGGGTTCAAAGTGCCTAATTGATAATTAAAATTTATCACACACTTTTCGGTGAAGGAACACATCGTGAGGAAACCTGCATATTTCTAAAGAATTCTGGGGATATGTGTAACTTACCAATCCGCATTGGGGCAGCGTGGTAGGTCTTAGCTCCAACACGTTTCCTCAGAAATGGAGAGAGGAGGGCTTATTCCCAGCAGTGGGATTGTAATGGGCTATTACTTTACTACTTTACTTTATACTATTTATACAGGTACTTGCATGTTTTCCGTCGTTCGCCGTTCCTGAAGCAATATTACCTGCTAGATTACGTAGATTACCATGGCCAAGAGAAGCACAAATCTTTTTATGACAATTAGGCCGGACTAAAGCTGACGTTATTAAAGAATTTCACATTTTTATTAGTTTTTTTTGGCTTTGTGCGTTTGTTTCTGCTAATCTCAGAAACCGCTGAAACGATTTGGACACTGTTTAAACTAATATGTAGTAGAAAGCCTCATTTTTTTAGTTCCATTGGTCAGCAAATAAAAAAAATATCAACTTAAGTTGGAAAGTCGTTTGCAATTATAATAGTACTTGCATTTTTTCCGTTTTCCGTCGTTTTTTATGAGAATTATGAGAACAAGGCCGGTCTGGAAACGTTTTTTTTATAAGAATATCACATTTTATATTCATCGTTAGTAATCATTGTTAATGGACGGCGAATGTTTGTATGAAACTTTTTATTTCTTGAAGGCATTTACTTGAAATTCTGGATGAAACCTAACAATATAGGTATTAGCATGTATAGTATGTAAGATATTTTTTAAGCAATTTCTGCTTCAAGGTGGTGAAATATAGAATGGAATACTAGACCCTTAAATCAAAATAAATGTAAGGGGATCATTTGTATGGAGCTTCAAATTTTAATGATTTTTTAAAATGTGTTATTATTTCTGTAGGGAAAGTAATGGCCTGATACTATCTCCTATTCTGCGCAAAGCCTCGGGGCTGTCTCCTTTAAAACGGTGACTGAACCCTATATCTATCATGCGGATTTATGGGTTCGACATATTCCAGAAATTGTCTAGGGATATGTAGATATTTATTTCTTCATTTTGTCCATGTTTTGCTTCACGAAACAGTACATGATGAATTTTAAGTATCAATTGAATAAATCCTTACTAATATTCGAAAGTCTGTCTGTCTGTCTGTATGTTACGTTTTCAATCGGCCAATCCGCTGAACCAATATCGATGAAATTTGCCACAATTATTGCTTATATACCGGGGTAATGTTACCCTTATATGTATAGGCTATAGAAATTGTGTTAATTCAACATGAATAGGATGACATTACAAACCTTATCTATCTTCAACATAATAAGGTTTTTAAATTCACAATTTATCAAATTAAGTTTAAATTTAATTAATTAAGTTTATAAATATTAACGGCCTGGAATCGAGTCCTTTAAGGCAAAGTCAAATCGGAAAATAAAATAGGTTGTATTTCAGAGGTTAATGATGTTTGGCTTATGTCGAAAGAGTTATTTTAGGAAAGTTTTTAAAATAAAATTTAGAAATCGAAATATTGGTTTTTGTTTACTGAATAAAATTAACTTAGCTATTACAAAGAATAATAAATGTAAGTAATATTTCTATTTCCTAAATTAAATAAACTGTGCTTTCGAAAATACGTTCTCTCTGTCATCCCGAAATGTTACAGCCGATTGTGAGTATCATACAGAAATACAAACCTCGAAAAAATTATTTTAATATGAATGGAATTTCAATGTGCTGCCATTATTTGGAGTCTAGATCTTCAAAAAGTTTAACTCAGAATGCATCCGAAGAATACAGCAGATTGTGATCAATACACTCAAATGCCAACTTCGGAGATATTCACTCAATATAAAGAGTAATTAACTGTGTGTCATCGTTGTCGTTCAAAGTTTAAAGCTTAAAAACGGCAAAATCGATAAAATTTGGCACGATTAATGCTTATACATCGGGGTATAGGCTATAGAAATCCTGTTAATTGAACAGGAATAGGATGACATTTAAAACGCCATCTATTATCATCCTATCAATTTTTTTAATTCACTGTGTTTGATACACACAGGCGAGTCAAATCTGTAATTAAAAGGAGGTTCTTTATCACGTTGTTTAGCTTACGTGGAAAGAGTTATTTTAAGAAGAGTTTTTATAAATCTTGGTTTTTGTTACAGGATAATTTTAAATTATCTCTTACAATGTATAACAAATGTAAGTATTAGGTGCTATTTATTAAAATAAATAACCTATGCTTTGGAAGACACGATAAATTTCTTTGTCCTCCCGAAATGTTACAGTCGATTGTGAGTATCATACAGAAATGCAAATTTCGAAAATATTCTCTCAATATGAATAGCGTTTCATTAAAGATCGCTGTCATTATTTGGAGTCTTAATCTTCCAAAAAATCAACTCAAACTGCATCCGAAGACTACATCAGATTGTGATCAACACACTCAACTGCGAACCTCGGAGACATTCACTTAATATAACGAGCAATTAAATCAACGTTGTCATTGAAAGTTTAAAGCTTCAAAAACGGTATAACAGCGTAAAACAAGACTCATTGCAGTCCGTGATCATCACACCGATATGCAGGGCTTCGGAAACGTTCGTGCAAAATGAGGGATAGTTATGTGCGAATCGCATTCACCATTCGGTTTTGAAGACAATTTTTGCTTACACTAAATTAGCACACGTGTTTTTTTATTTAAAAGGGTCTGTCTACAAAGACAAGATTCAAGCTTAAAGATTGGACGAAAAGTACAAAGATTCAAGTAACTTAATTTTACTCACATAGGGAGTGCAATTCACGACATATCGTATTAATTATGAAAGTAAAGTAATGGTAATGTCATCCTATTCCTGTTGGATTAACAGGATTTCTATAGCTTTACCCGGTGTATAAGCATTTATTGTACCAAATTTTATTTTTATTGGCTCAGCTGATTCGGCGTGAAAACGTAACAGACAGGCAGATTTTCGGATTTTACTGTTAATTATAACTTACATCAATTTTACATTTAAATAGCTCAGCTTCCTTATGTTATGTTATTACTGTTAAATTAACAGGATTTGTAGAACTTATATAGCCAAAAGTTACCCTGATGTATAAGCATTAATTGTGCCAAATTTCATCGATGTTGGTTTAAGAGAAGTATTTTATATAAAAAGTAAAGATTATACTAAAAAGTTATTAAACGAATGTTTAGAATTTTTGTGCAAATTTTTATATCATGTTTTTAATTTAATCAGTAGGCCCAATGGAGTCTCACATTGACAGATAAACTGAAAGATGCTCCTGCCCACTAAGAGAGGTTTTACAAATTTCTTATGGTTTTGTTCGAATCTTTTCAGTGCAAATTAATATCTTTGCTAAATAACAGTAATGGCATGAAGGAAATTAAATTTAAAATGGAGTAATAGATAGAAGTAGTATTCCAGTAACGTAATAATTGTCATAGGAACTGCTATTTAACCCCCCGGATCGATTTGATTTTTGTGATGGAGATATTTGCAAGGTTGGATACCGATAGAAGCTAATACTCAATGTATTACAGAACAACGATCCACGCGGACGAAGTCGCGGGTAAAAGCTAGTAGTTAATAAAGATACCTATACTCACGTCTAATTTTATCGGATTAGCCCGACTAGTTTCGAACCCGTCCGGGGCACTTATTCATGAGCTCTTTACACGACGTTATCGCGGCGGGATAAGTGCCCCGGATGGGTTCGAAACTAGTCGGGCTAATCCGATAAAATTAGACGTGAGTATAGCCGGTATCTTTATTAACTATGGGGTGGTAATGTTTGAAAAGAATAACGTTATATGAACTATAGATAACTCTGTCTCTTTTACTCACATGTTCTTAGGACGCATTCCGAACGCTCATTCGGCAACGTCTTAAAGTGTGCGTGTTTAAGACGTCATGGTATGAAAAAGCAAAACAATTTCGTTTACGTCTTCAATTAAGTCGCAATAATAGTTCATGGTAGGCCTGCTGTACTATATCTGAACTAAACCAAACTCTTTAAAGCTCGGTGTTTGAGCATCTGTGTCACCGGTCATCAAGTCACCAATCATTCAATCCATCAGTCAACCAATCACACGCCAGAACTCAACTCAACGGCTACATTCATACAAAAACTATCCCCAAAAAAGAAACAACGTTCACTTCTAAGCAACTTTGCAAAACTATTGTAATTTTTTCGCCAATAAATATATACGCTAATAAACATCCAACGCCAATAAATATCCACCAAAGCAGTGAAGAGAGGAGATGGGTTTTGAACCAATCTGATATCGTCATTAACAAACACATTTACACTTCGCTTATCTTAAATTTCGATATCTAATTGGTATTCAAAACCACATTTCCTCTTGTCTTCGCATTCCAGGCCTAGTCTAATAAAGGGTACCATTATAATGACATTCCTCGACACTAGTAGTAGTCGTTAATAGAATATTATTAGTTAATAAAGATACCGGCTATACTCACGTCTAATTTTATCGGATCGGAGTAAAGAGCTCATGAATAAGTGCCCCGGACGGGTTCGAAACTAGTCGGGCTAATCCGATAAAATTAGACGTGAGTATAGCCGGTATCTTTATTAACTATGAATATTACTCACGATAGTTTAAATTTAGAATATTATTATCATCATCCTCCTGTCCGTATCCCACTCTAAGTGGGGTCAGCTCAACATGTTACAAACATGTTGTCACATGATTTGGCTTCGTATTTTACGACCGACCGGCCGTCCGCCTGACGTCAACTTCCTTAGTCGTATTTTACGACATATACTAGATAGATGGTGGTCTATTCTACTAAACCGGATACCACACGGCGGAGTTAATAGATATTATTATATATAACTTTAAAAGATAAATTCAAATCAATCTCTAATTCAAATTCAAATTTAAAATATTCTTTATTCAAGTAAACTTGTAAACATGTGCTTTTGAATCGTCAACTTTAATGCTGGTTCAAAGTGCAAGGTAATGTCGGTTCCTACTTTGTCGTACATATATACATCGCCAATTTTTTTATATTTATGTATATTCTTATGCACAAGAATTAAATTGCTAAAAATATACTGTGATAAAAATTTTGCGTGGCGAGTATGAGTAGGCGAAAAAACTCGCAACTCAAATTCAAAATTCAAATTCAAAATATTCTTTATTCAGGTAAACTTGTAAACAAGTGCTTTTGAATCATCAACTTTACTGCTGGTTCGGAAAGCTGTTCCTACCGAGAAGAGCCAGCGAGAAATTCGGCGGTTGCTCTTTTTAAAATATAAATCTTAGAACTAGTTACATTTATTTATTACTGTCTTGTACAGAGTAGAAGTGCAGCTATATCCACACATCCTTATCATCTAAGTAATCTTCAACAGTATAGTAGGCTTTCTGTATCAGCCTCTTTTTAACAGTGGTTTTAAACTGCTGTAATGGCATGGCCAAAATTTATTTCGGAATTTTGTTATAGAATCTTATACCCAAACCCACAAACGACTTACGTATGTTCTTACAAGGCGCAAAGCAGGAGCCGCAAGCTTATGTCGGTGCCTACTTTATCTATTATATACATCGCCAATCTTCTTATAATTATGTATATTTTTATGCACAAAAATCAAATTGCTAAAAATATACTGTGAAGCTAACGTAAGAATACCTGTTTCCTTAAACTTCTCTCGCAGGGACTCACGCGGACTCAAATTATAAATGCCACGTATGGCTCTTTTTTGCAATACAAAAATTTTCTCAATATCAGCGCATTTACCCCATAACATTATTCCATAAGACAAATAAACTAAGTAAGCAAAATAAACTAGTTTTGCTAGTTTTGCTAGACTAAATAAATTAGTATTGCAATTATATTTATTGAAACTCTGGAATATTGCAGGTCAATGCGGCAAAATTTAATAGCCATGCTAGCTGATCTATTCAACATGCTAGAAGTGCATCCAGTCAAATCAGTCAAGTACCCGAGCAGTGGTAAGTGACTAAATTAAATATATACCTATCTTACTATATATCGATATTGCATGCTAGAACAATGGGAGTATGTGGTCATAATATCAAATGTCCTATGCCCACTAATTTATAAAGGTATTTATACGCGGACGCGGTGAAATGACGCTTATATAACGCAAATATTATATTTAGTCAATAACGGGGCTTACACTGTTATTTGGAATATATTTAATATGAACTCGACGGAATGTTTCATTCATTTCATTTTTATTATGTATTTTAATTTTTTTTATTTCTAGAGGAGAAAACAGGTAAGTCGTTAATTTTCTATTATTGTTTCCCGATATGACTAAATGATAACGAATGTTATGCTTTGTACACTACTATTACTATGTACCTACTAATTGGCTGTAAATTTACTTAAAAATGGCATTGCCGTGCTACACTTTGTAATTTTTCTAAATTGTTTGTAACAAAATTTAAAAGAGTGTGAATTAGGAATATTAATATATGAGTGATAAAAAATATCTCAAACAATATAACGACTATTCTCAAGTATGTGATATATTAATAAATTAGTATCAGTAACTCGGTCTATATGCACTGTTTGATCGACTAGGTACCTATATGCTTGCGTATGCATTCTTGTTTGTTGTACGAATGTGGGTGCGTTCGTTGTGTTTAATATTATGTATGTATCGAAGATACCCGAGCAACGGATTGCAAGCGTATAAATGAAATATTAAACGTTCGAAGTCTGACAGAGACAAAATATTAACATTTTGTGTAGTTGAATACACTATGTTTGAAGTACGTAGGCGTGCTTATATTAGTACGTAAATGCATACGTTTGAGTAGTATGAGTGACGACTGTAGCAAATTTTGTGCATTTGAGCATAAAATTCATTGTGGTTGAAGTACGTATGTGGTCGTATATTGGTGCGTAACGTAAATGCTTAGATGTGATTGCGTTGCGTGTGCTAGCGCGACGGCTGACACGCATATTGCGCCTGTAGCGCATACTAGCGCAAGGGCTGACGTAGATTTTGCGCAGTTGGACGTAAAATGCACTGAGCGTATGTTCGTAATACGTATGCGTGCGTGTAGCGTGTAGTACATAAATGTATATGCGTGAGTGCGGTACGTGTGCTAGCGCGATGGCTGACGTACATTTTGCAAAGAGAGACGTAAAAAGCTTTGAATGTGTGTTGATGGTAGTACGTTTGCGTGCGTGTGCTAGCGAGATGGCTGACGCACATTTTGCAAAGATGGATGTAAAAAGTATTGAATGTGTGTTGGTGATAATACGTTTGCGTGCGTGTACTAGTACGCATACGTGTGAGTGCGGTACGTGTGCTAGAGCGATGGCTGACGCACATTTTCACAGATGGACGTAAAAAGCATTGAATGCGTGTTGGTGGTATAACGTTTGCGTGCGTGTACAAGTACGTAAATGTATACGTGTGAGTGCGGCACGTGTGCTAGCGCCATGGCTGACGCACATTTTGCACAGATGGACGTAAAAAGTATTGAATGTGTGTTGGTGATAATACGTTTGCGTGCGTGTACTAGTACGCATACGTGTGAGTGCGGTACGTGTGCTAGAGCGATGGCTAACGCACGTTTTCACAGATGGACGTAAAAAGCATTGAATGCCTGTTGATGGTATAACGTTTGCGTGCGTGTAAAAGTACGTAAATGTATATGTGTGAGTGCGGTACGTGTGCTAGAGCGATGGCTAACGCACATTTTCACAGATGGACGTAAAAAGTATTAAATGTGTGTTGGTGATAATACGTTTGCGTGCGTGTACTAGTACGCATACGTGTGAGTGAGGTACGTGTGCTAGAGCGATGGCTGACGCCCATTTTGCACAGATGGACGTAAAAAGCATTGAATGCCTGTTGGTGGTAGTGCGTTTGCGTGCGTGTACAAGTACGTAAATGTATACGTGTGAGTGCGGTACGTGTGCTAGCGCCATAGCTGACGCACGTTTTGCACAGATGGACGTAAAAAGCATTGAATGCCGGTTGGTGGTAGTGCGTTTGCGTGCGTGTACAAGTACGTAAATGTATACGTGTGAGTGCGGTACGTGTGCTAGCGCCATGGCTGACGCACGTTTCGCACAGATGGATGTAAAAAGAATTGAATGCGTGTTGGTGGTAGTAAGTTTTCGTGCGTGTTCAAGTACGTAAATGTATACGAGTGAAAGCGGTACGTTTGCTAGCGAGAAGGCTGACGAACATTTTGAACAGATGGACGTAAATAGCATTGAATGCGTGTTGGTGGTTGTACGTTTCGTGCGTGTTCAAGTACGTAAATGTGTACGTGTATGCGTAACGTGTGAGTGTAGTGCGTGTGGTAGCGTGACGGCTGACGCGCATATTGCGCTTGTAGCGAGGTTGGGCGCGGAGTGCAACGCGCACGGAGTGCGACACAGGCGCTGCCTGCCGCCGCCGCCGCCCGCCGCCATCCCGGACCTGCGCGCCTCGCCCGCGCATGCAGCGCCGATCTCAACCCAACCGCCCTTTGCAGGTACACCGCGTCGTGTCTCATTGCCATACATCTAAGGGGGAAGGCTATAAAATCATCAAATATTAATATTTACGTCAATCAATTTCTCCTTTAAATCATCAATAAAGTCAATCTAGCTGTATTAAACGTGTTCTCAGTTATGAAAATTACGCTTTCAATTTGCAAAAAGGACTTTGACTTTTCACCAAAATGGTCTCCACTTTAATATTTAAACACAGTACAGGTACAGATTAAATATTTCCAACACAAATATATGCCGCCTTCAGGCATTTAAGATAATATTGGTATCGGTAAAAAAAATTACGAAGATTTTGTAAAATTAGAGTTTTTTTTTCACGTCAGAATTAAAAAAGGTTATGTCAATCATCGTGTATGAAAATTCGGATAGTCCACTATACATTTAACACTATATATATTTTCTATTTACTGTATCGCGGATTATAGCAAAATAATTTTATTATTACTTTTGTTATTTCAATCAGTTAACTGAATAATTTACGAAATTTTTAATTCTATCAATACACATTAGACTATTATATGCTCGATTTAGTAGGCAAATTGTATTTAATGGTGAAAAAAATTGATTTTGTTCACTATCTGCCTTCCCTCATCACTGTCAGCGATCATCATCCATATGTGTGTTGTGTGTGTGTGTGTACTTATAAAATACATAGTTCTAGGGTGCATTTAGAATGTAGTGTTTACCACTACTATTTTTTTTATATCGAAGTTAAGTTACATGAAATTATGCACTTTTGTTTTCACGCTTATCGCAAATTAATCTTATTAAACGGCTTTAGCACTTCGCAACTTTTCGGTTTCAGCTTAACGTAGCTTTGCATGTTATGGCTTAAGCTTTTTTTTATTAATTTTGTCTCAAGCACTAAACCGCGCATGGAGTCATTGACGTTATGTCCTCAGGACTCCCAGATATATATAAAACTTAAGTTGAAATAGTATTTTGAAAGCTGTCTATAGAAACTTTTTTTTTATTAGTAGAATTTTTTTTCGTCTTCAGTCTGTTCTATCTTTAGTGCATTTTTTTTAAAGATTATTTTTAGTCCCTTGTTATAGCGTAGCTTTTTTTAAATGATTTGTAATCAGAATGCACTATGTTTATTTACGATTTCACTGGAGTCGATTTCATAGAAACATAATTTTAGTTCTTTTCATTCAATTCTTTACATTTTTTTTTGCTTTTCTATCTATACTTGATAGTAGTTTTCTTAGTCTAGTAGGTGTTTTCTCATTGTTTTTTAAATTCTAAATGTACTTTGTTATTGTACATTCATATATGTTAACTTTAAATATACAATCATATACATATGTTCCGATGCAAATTTATCTGAAGACAGATGGAAAATTGTTTTTTTTAAAGGATTGGCCACTGTTACTTCACAATCACTTAGTTATAATATACAGAACAGGTCAGTAAAATTAAATAATAACCTTTATTGAATATTTGAAGACTTTTCAAAGTTGTAAACTATTCGTAGAAAAAGTTATTTTCTCTTTCTGTGAACGGTCTATTTATTTCTTGAGAAAGCAAAAGACATGAATTAAAAACATCTCGTCTAAATATTACAAGTTTCTTTCTTAATTCTATCAAAACTTATCGTCGATATCGGTTTAGGGCAAGAGAACTTTTATCAGTCCGGATATTCTGTTGCCAAATATTTAATAACGATTTTTTTAGTTAGCGTCTAAATCAGTTCGAAATAAGGAAAAAAGTATCAAATTCTATTATACCAAGTTTATTTTACTTTAGGAAAGTTCTTGTTATAGTACCCGGCAATAAATAATGCACATCGATGTATAGAACGAAACAGCCGGCCAGTTCGGTTTCGTTCAGCGCTGTCACTGTCACGCGCGGGTTCGTCAGTCTGTGCGACAGAGACAATGCTCTATGAAGCAGAATCTAGCCGATTTTCTCTCTCTAAGGCTCGATGTGCATTATTTGTTGCCGGGTATTATATGTTACTATTGATATCTGTTCCGAGCGCGATGTTAGGTGAGTAGGTGAAACAATCATCATCATCATCAGCCTACATCAGTCCACTGCTGGACATAGGTCTCTCCAATAATTCGCCACTTAGCCCGATCCTAGGCTTTCTGTTTCCACCTTGGCCAGGAATAGCAGAGCGACCGGGAACTGGGAGCCTTTGGCTTTTATTGTGGCTCATTCCTCGGAGGTTTATGCCCATAGCTGGGCATGCGGGATGGCGACCGCAGTGGCGTAACTTTTTTGTATCGGTGGCGCTGCTGCCCGTCACCGGCCTTCATTTGGGTTACGCTATTGAGGATGGTTATACCGCCACAGTCGGTTTTCCCAATTAGTGGACTCTTACCACAGGCAGGGGAAGCGGCCGATGCCGTATTCTAAGCCCCGGCACCAGGGCCATGAAACAATAGTAAGCCCTATTAAGACAGGCATATGGTCGATTCTCCAGTGTCTCGATCGCCGTCCGCTTGCGGTATGAGGCCGCGCGGCCCCGCCAGCCGCTCGTCCTGCTCGACGCCCGAGCGGCGCAGCTGCAGCCCGCAGCGGGATGAGTTCGTGGTGCACAGTCGTAAGGCCATCACCACCCTCTCGGCTATGGCGAGGCGGGATGAGGAGAGCAGTAAGTTTTATAACACACTGTCTAACATTAATCAGTATTACTAACGCTAGCTGCGTCCTGTATTGTTAAGATAGTTAATAGGCATTAAGCTTAAGATATGGAATGTAGATTATAGATTAACTCCATGTAGATCCACTAATAAATTTTTGTCTTTATGAAAGACAATCTTTTCCTGATCATAATTAGTACATAAAAAGGAATTAGTACATTATCTCCTTTGTTTACGCATGATGCGTTTAAAAAAGGGAAACTGATCAGCTTTTGTCTTACACTCGTAAGAAACTTTTGTATGTATGGTGTACTAGCTGACCCGGCAAACGTTGTTTTGCCATATAAATTACTACGGATTTGACTTGACTTTTGACACATCGTGAATAAAAAACTTTGAAAGGTTGATAATAGATGGCGTTTTTCAATGTCATTCTATTTCTGTTGAATGAATAGGATTTCTATAGCCTATATGTTACCCCGGTGTATAAGGAATAATTGTGCCAAATCAAATCGATATTACTTCAACGGATTCGCTGTGAAATAGTAACAAACATCCATACTCACAAACTTTCGCATTTGTAATATTAGGAGGACAGCTAGCTGACTCTTCGGTTTGGTGCGATCAGAAAGAACTAAAATAGAAATAAAAAAGTGAATGATAGACTAAAAAGTTAAAGGAGCATTCCAAGCATCTTTTAAAATTTCAAATCAAGTCAAATCAAAAACGTTTTATTAATTACGTCACATTAAAAAGATAATATAGATGAGATTTAAAATATGAGGAAGAATGTATGTAATGTGAAATTAAAAACCACTCAGCTTAAATTGGGGTGTACCTCGTTGGTTTTTAATCGGGACCATTGTTACTTAATAATAGTGTAAGCTATCTTCTCTGCTTAATATTTAATTTCCGATCGCACGCTTGACAAGTACTAGGTTTGACATATACGAACGGTTTCAATTCACCCTAACGTCAATCTAACAACTGCAGTTTGTAATAAAACAAGTCACCTGTGAGTGTGTTCGTTTTGATGTTTTTGTCTTGTGATCAAGTCGCTAGTATAATGTAAGTCATGATGTGAATTTTTGTAATTGACTTTTCCATATTTCCTCAACCAGTGTTTTCGGAGCCAGTGACGGCGGCGGGGCGGCCGTCCAACTGGGCGGAGTCCCGCGAGAGCAGTTTCGCGGGCCGGCGCTCGCGGCGCTCCTCCATCACGGACGACAGCCAGCTGACCGTGGAGAACTTCGGCGGCTCCCAGGATAGACTGCACTTCGCCGGGAGGAACCCCGAGAAGGAACTGGCAACTGTCGCCAATGTCAGAAAGATATCGGCGCCCGCAGGTCACTACGACTCCATAATAATTTATACTATAGGCTAACCGTTTTACTGAGTCCTCGCCTGTGGTGTACAAGGGCGCAGAGTCAGGATGAGAATGGGGATTGAGGAAAGTGCGGGCGATCACTTCTTGTATATCACACTGCAAGTGCTCGCCGCCCGCACCTGCCTCAGTCCCTGTTGTCATCCTACCGCCTCGTTTTTATACCCCGCAGACGAGGACTCAGTTAAAGGGTTAGCCTGTAATATTATAAATGTGAAAGTATGTTTGTCGGGCTAGCTAGTTGAAAGTTGAAATTTAATAATATAATTAGTCTGATAAAACATGTTTTTAACATGTTGTGCCGACCCCACTTAGTGGTACCCAGTTGAGTAGAATAGACCACCGTCTTTCTTACCGAGGGGTCGTAAAATACGACTAAGGTAATGACGTCAGGCAGGCGGTCATTCGTAAAATACGTAGCCAAATTATGTGACAACATGTTTTTAACATGTGCCGACCCCACTTAGAGTGAGATAAGGCCAGGAGGATGATGATTTTATAATAAAATTCCTCAACATTATCTAGACTTGCCTTTACACAAGTTTAGAAATTATCTTAAAACGATGCTACTACATAAAGCTTACTATACAATTGAAGATTATTTGAGTGATAGTAGCATATCTTAACTGCAGTCAGCTACGCACCAAGATGCAACGATTAATTTGTAACCATCAATCAAATTGTAAAAAAAAATATATAACAATGGCCGCCGAGTTTCTTGCTGGTTCTTCTCGGTAGGAGCAAACTTCCGAATCAGTGGTAACTTCTTGAAAACATTGACGATTCAAAAGTACTGAATTGTTCCGCACAAACGTGCGGGCGGATGAGGCAACCTCCAAAACCTGGGCCCGCCGTTCCGGCGCCTCAACCTACCTTATGCGGCCGTCAGCTATATGCGGTCCGGGCTCATGAATCACTGCGTGTATATGTGTACGTGTGTGTGTGCGCTTGTATGTACTTGGCCGATTCCCGAACTCGTTGGCTCGCCTCAGCAATCTTCCACGAACACGTACTGTCTATTTCTCCCGGCGTATACACTTCACTAACGCGGTTAAATAACACAAATAACACCCGGTGTGCACACAACCTTCATAAGGTCACACGATATCGACGAATATTAATTTTATAGTAATCGAAACGCTTCACTAATTGACCGCGTCACTAAATACTTATATCAATATCAAAAGTCAATACAGTCGTGGTACTATCTAACACCATACCCTTCACTGGTTAAAACGCGTCATTACGCGTGTGCGTTCTACCATAAAAATCCTATACAAGCGTACGCGTCTTGTCATTATAGTATTGGAAACGTAACTAACTGGCGTACGTGACTTGCTGCAATATAGTGCTTAAAGGTCGTTGCTCCGGCTTGTCGAGGTCGCGTAGCGCGCGTGAATTTATACAAAACAAGTACTGTAAACAGTCTACTTGAATAAAAAATATTTTGAGTTTGAGTTTGAGTTTGATGATACCCTTAACTTCAGGTCCTCTAGACCACAACCCGCCTCTACGCTCGTCGCGGCAGGACATCCGCGGCTCGATACAATTCATCCACGGCGACTACCAGAACGGCGCTCAGGAGGACCGCCAGAAGGTGGAGCGGCAACACTCGCAGCAGACCGCCGAGCCCTACCACCCGATCAGGAGACAACTCAGCAGCGACACGATAACGCTGTCACAGAACTATGGCCTCAATTACAAGGGCGGTGGGGACGGTTTTTGCTTGAACGAACGCGACGCGCCCGACGGTGACGTCACTAAAACGAGCTTCGCTGATCTCACTAAGATAAGGAGCAACGGCGACCAACAAGGTACGTTGATAACAAGCAATATAACAGAACTAACTACTTTGCTATAATCCGCACGGGTTAAGTGAATGCATGCAAAGCCAATGTGTATAAAGCAGGCAAAATCTACGCACCTTATATTAGATTTTGCCTGCTTCATACACATTGGCTTTGCATGCATTCACTTAACCCATGCGGATTATAGCAAAGTAGTTAGTTCTGTTATATTGCTTGTAATATGGAATTCCGCAAAGTAACGCCTGCTTCTATAAATCGTACGTTGATAACTGATTGATACTTGACAGTGCCAAATGGTTTCCCCGTTTCCCAAGCACAGGGGGGGTGGCGGTGGACGTATCCAATAGCGGAAGCCGTCACACCGACCTGTAGCGAGTTTGGACACGGCGTTGGGCGTTTCTAGCCAGTGGATCAAAAAAGAACAGAAGAGACCCACTTAAAAAAAGAAAAAAAAAAAACTTGGGGAATGAGTGAAGAGAGCGTTAAAAGTGTGATAGGGCGAGACGAACGGAAGTTGAGAGGGAGATATTGTTTAATGAAGATAGAAAGAGAGAGAGTTATGTTTCGTGTTTTATTTAAGTTACTTTTGATGGAAAGTGAACGCACCCATATCACTATATATATTTGTCTGTGTCAAAACTATTACTTCCTTCTGTCATCGACTGCTCTTGTAAAATTACGTTACACAATATATCTGTCTTCTCAAAAGTTCTCTTTTATTTATGCTCGCGAAGTTCAATAAGTGTCGAATAAATTCCTACATGGTAGCAGAGCGTGGTTGCAAATATATTTTACAAAAACAATATATTGATTGCCATAGTAAATTTGGATATATATTTTACCGGCCGCCATTTGTCACAGTGAAGTACAATACCGGTATATTTATTGTAAAAATTTCAGAACAATGTCGAATTCTTTCAATATCGACAAACTAAGTGGTCGAGATAATTATAATACGTGGAAATTCGCCGTACGCACTTATTTAGAGCACGAAGACTTATGGGAATGTATTGTTGAAAAACACGTGGACGCCACAAAAGATAAAAAGGCAAAGTCAAAAATAATACTATTAGTGGAGCCAGTCAATTATGTCCACATAGAAGAATGCACAACATCTAGACAGGTATGGTATAACCTAGAAAAAGCATTTAGTGACTCTGGCCTTACTAGAAAAGTTGGTTTGTTAAAAAATTTAATTACAACTTCCTTAGAGAACAGTAATAGTGTGGAAGATTATGTAAATAAAATAATGTCTACAGCTTATAAGCTCCGAAATATAAATTTTAAGGTGGATGATGAATGGCTTGGCACCCTGCTGCTCGCTGGCTTACCAGAATCATATAAGCCTATGTTAATGGCATTGGAGAATTCAGGTATAACAATATCAGCAGATGCTGTCAAAACAAAGATTCTACAAGATGTAAAACCGGCAGATACAAATTCTGCATTTTACATCCGCAGCAATGAAAAACAAAACCTATATAATAAAGGAAAATCAAAAGGCCCACGGTGTTATAATTGCAATAAATTTGGTCACCTAAGTAAATTTTGCAGAAACAGAAAACCAAGAAATATTAGTAAAAATAATTGTGGATTTGTTGCTGCTTTTTCTGCAGCATTAGTCAATGATGAATATAACTGGTATATAGACTCCGGAGCATCAGTACACATGACTAAACATAAAGAGTGGTTGTCAGAAGTAAGTTTACCGAGTGAGAGTCATGTCCGAATAGCAGATGATAAGGTGCTCAAAGTCGAATTGTGTGGGAATGCCACTATTTCAGTTAGAAGTGAAGATGGAGTTGTTAATAAAATACATGTAAAACATGTTTTGTATGTACCCGACCTGGCAACAAATTTATTATCAGTAAGCAAAATTATTGAAAATGGTTGTAAAATTGAATTTACTGATAATGGCTGCCATATTGTTAATAATAAAAATGTTAAGGTTGCAACAGCAAACTGCCTAAACGGGACTTATAAACTGAACATATGTGAAAGTCAAGCCCTGTCAACACAGGCTGAGAATAATAGCTTTCTCTGGCATCAGAGAATGGCTCATCTGAATTATACAGATTTATATAAATTACAGAACTGCGCTGTTGGTATGAAACTAACTTCCCAGAATGAAGATGTCACATGCATCGCATGTCTTGAAGGTAAACAAACTCGTCAACCTTTCAAGCATGTGGGTTCCCGAGCAAATGATTTGCTTGAACTAATACACTCGGACATATGTGGGCCGATGGAGCATACCTCAATGGGAGGTTCAAGGTATTTTTTAACATTTATAGATGACTTTTCTGGCAAAGTATTTGTGTATACTTTAGTAAACAAAAGTCAAGCTTTAGAAAAATTTCAAGAATTTAAGCATAGAGTAGAAAACGAACTAAATAAAACTATCAAAATTCTTCGAACTGATAATGGTAAAGAATACATAAATTATGCTTTCATAAAGTTCCTAAAAGCTTCTGGCATTTTGCATCAAACCAGTAACCCATATACACCAGAACAAAATGGGAGAGCAGAGCGAATGAACCGAACTCTTATTGAAAAGGCTAAATGTATGATTTTCAATGCCTCTTTGCAGAAGGAGTATTGGGCAGAGGCAATTCTAACTGCAGCATACACAACTAATCGCTCTCCATCTCGCTCACTATCAGGACTCACTCCCCATGAAAAATGGACAGGATCCAAGCCAGATATTAGCCATATGAAAATTTTTGGATGTAAAGCCATGGTCCATATACCTAAAGAAAAAAGGCTGAAATGGGATTCAAAATCACAAGAGTTAATTTTTGTGGGATATAGTGATACCACAAAAGGTTATAGATTTATTGATAATAAAACAAAACGTGCAATAATGAGTCGAAATGTAGTTTTCTTAGAGGACTCACTAAAACAAACAATAAGGATGGATAAAAACAATGTGAATAATGCAAGTCTAAACATTGACACTTTGTCAGATGATGCATTTGATAACTCAGTTTCTACCGTTGAATCCACAAGCAATACTTCACATTTTGATAGCGTTAGTGATCCTGACTATTTACCCGAAAAAAGTTTAGAAATGCCATTCTCAAATGTTACAGTGAGAACAAGAAATAAACATAGAAATGAACATATGGATTGCAATAGTCCTGTATCTATGATGTGTTTCAATAATGAATTAGCCATGAGTATGCTAGATTGTGACCCACAAAGCACTGAAGAAGCATTACAAAGTGAACTAGCTCAACAATGGAGAGATGCCATGGATTCTGAATATAATTCATTATTAAAAAATAATACATGGGTTCTAAGTGATTTACCAGAAGGAAAAAAGGTGATACCTTGTAAATGGATCTATAAAACCAAAGTTAATGAAAATGGAGAAGTAGTCAGATTTAAAGCACGGCTTGTTATAAAAGGATATAAGCAAAAGAAAGATATAGACTATCAAGAAGTTTTTGCACCTGTTATTCATTACACTTCCTTAAGGTTCTTAATGAGCTTAGCCGTAAGATATGACTTAAAAATACATCAAATGGATGTAGTTACAGCTTTTCTTCAAGGTGATATTGATGAAGAAATTTACATGAATCAACCTCCTCTCTATGAGCAAGAAACAAATAAAGTCTGTCGTTTAGTAAAGTCAATCTATGGTCTTAAGCAAGCCAGTCGCCAGTGGAATAGGAAGTTAAATAATTTTCTTACAGGTATTGGATTATTGAGATGTAAAATAGATCCTTGCATATATTATTTTATAGAGAACGAAAATAATATATTTTATTTAGCAGTGTATGTTGATGACCTGCTTTGTTTTTATAATAATACAGAAACTTTAAATTCAGTGAGAAGTAAATTAAAAAATATGTTCAATATGAATGATATAGGAGAAGCAAAGCACTGCATTGGTTTAAGAATACAAAGAGGTAATGGTTATCTTTCCTTGGATCAATCCTTGTATATTGAAAAGATTCTACAACGTTTTGAAATGTCACAATGTAAACCAATGAATACACCGTGTGATGTTAGTTCAAAATTAATACCTGCAAAAGATGACAATGAAGTTTTAACCAATATTCCATATCATGAAGCAGTAGGATGCTTATTATATTTATCACAAGGCACAAGGCCTGACATTGCTTTTGCAGTGAATACCCTAAGTAGATTTAATAATACAAGGAACACTGGGTAGCACTTAAAAGATTAATGAGATACTTAAAAGGATCTGTAAGCATGAAATTAACTTACAAGAAAAATAAAGATGACTATATAACTGGATATTGTGATGCAGACTGGGCATCAAATATAGAGGACAGAAGGTCCTGCTCTGGTTATGTATTTCTTTTTCAGGGTTCAGCTATAAGTTGGAATTCCAAAAGACAACTTACAGTTGCCTTATCATCCACTGAGGCAGAATATATGTCACTGACCTTAGCAATGCAAGAAGCACTTTGGCTCAGACAACTTTACAGTGACTTGCATTTTAATAAAGCAATTCAACCTATAATAATTTATTGTGATAATCAAAGCACTATTAGACTTTCAGGTAATGATGTATATCATTCTCGCAGCAAACACATTGATGTGAGGTATCACTTTATTCGAGAGAAGGTGTCCAGTGGTGAGATTGCTGTCTATTTCAAGAGTACTGATGAGATGGTTGCAGACGTTCTTACCAAGGGGCTGTATAGTAACAAGCATGACTTCTGTTCTACTACAATGGGGTTGCGTTCAGGAGAGGATGATGGAAAGTGAACGCACCCATATCACTATATATATTTGTCTGTGTCAAAACTATTACTTCCTTCTGTCATCGACTGCTCTTGTAAAATTACGTTACACAATATATCTGTCTTCTCAAAAGTTCTCTTTTATTTATGCTCGCGAAGTTCAATAAGTGTCGAATAAATTCCTACAACTTTGTGTACAATTGTCGAATAATTTTTATATTAATCTATTTTTCGCAATTTTATTTCTATAATTTATAGAATTAGGCGTTACTTTGCGGAGATCCATAATACAAAAGTTACGTGGCTCGGTTATAATACAGAACTTATTTCACCCACCAGATATATCAAATAAAGATAATTACGCCAAAATATATACAACGGCGCTCAAGTTGTGCTGTTACACACAAACACACAGGCGAAAAGTCGAAAAGGGCTTCGCTATAGATGAAAATTTCGAAGGTTTTTAGTTTTCCAGTATAACGTAGTCATTTAAGTAAAAGTGATTTTTATTTTGGTTTTTAAAACGAGTTTAATAAACACATAATGTTCTGCGTTTGAAGGCTTTTAATAGGTTAAATTTCTATGCGATACGGACCACATATTCCCATGTACGAAAATTAAAATATAAAGCTTTTGCATTGACACTAGCAGCCAGTAATTTAAGCTATTTCAAAACAATTTTATTTGGCACTTTCATAGTTGTCGTACTTTAGTTTGTGTGTTTGTGTATGCCAGCTTCAATTGTTAACTTGTCCGTTTTTTTAGCTTCTTTCGAGGAATCTGCTAAAAGATTAACAATTCGCAAAAAATTCGCAATGCCTCGTATTGCTTTTTTGTATTCAATCAAGCTCGCGCTTTTTTTGTTTGTAATTGTATGAAATGAATATCTTTGTTTTTAGCACATTATACCCAAATTAAAATTATTTACAAAAATAATATTAGCATAATATACAAGTTAAAGTAATATAACAATAATATAATTTTATTTAATAACCTTATTTCTAAATTTATTATTTAAAAACTTATATCAAAAATATAAATTTTGACCACTGACTCAAAACATACTTAACAATACGTAACGTAAGATGAGTGCATTACTTGCTCTGAATCGTCATTTGTAAGAAATATTAAGTAAATGGCAATGACCATATATGTAAATGACTATACTTTCCGTAGTCCCATAGTAGTTATATCTGGCCCTTAAACCTCTGAGAGGTTATGTTAGACCCATCCTAACCTATTAGGTTATAATTATTATGTAATATAGCTTTAATTATAAAGTTATATTACATAATAATTATGTCGAGACTTCTATATAATAGTTTGGCTTGCTCGGAGTTTGCAAGGATGATTTGTATAGTACCCAAATGTTTCAAATCAACCTTAAAGTGTTTAACAAAGGAAGCTCACATTGCTTCGCCTACATTCCACTAAAAGGTGAAATGTATCCTGAACTGTGTCACCCTAGTTTTTCTACTTATCAATGTATTATAAAGTTTATATAATTTATATAGTAAAATGGTAATGACACAGGCGCGGGTGAACCTGAACGGCGGAAAACATCGTTCTCAACTCCCGCAGCTAATACCACAACGTGGCAACAGCACTTTATGCAACACGAAAATCAGCCCAGTGAGTAATATTTTCTAGTAAAATGTTATCACATATTTGAAAAGAAATCGTGAATTACAGGAAACAGGAAACGTATTCAAAGTTAAAGGAAACGACGAACGCCATAATGCAATATATTGAAAGCTTCCATTGAGATTCTGATGTGTTGGTTCCTCGAGCCTGGGTGTATATTTGTATCTAAGTATAGTACCCGGCATTAAATAATGCACATCGATGTTTACAAATACTATTATAGTGATAGTTTAAAAATACTATTAAAAAAAGGCTAATTCAGAAAGCCTATTATACTATTAAGGAATACCTAGACGATAAGAATGCGTGGATATAGCTTCTCTTCAACCCTGTACAAGACATTTATAACTATATGTAACTAGTGATAAGAATTATTCGTTGAATAGAGCAACCGCCGAGTTTCTTGTTGGTTCTTCTCGATAGGAACAGCTTTCCGAACCAGCAGTAGATGTTGACGATTCAAAAGCACTTGTTTAGAAGTTTACTTGAATAAAGAATATTTTGAATTTGAATTTGAATAGAAAGAACCCTTTCCAGACGTTTTCTGTCTGCTTATATATACTTATAAAAGTAGCGGCTGCTGGGAATATGCCTCCTCTCTCCGTTTCTGGAGAGAAGGGTTGGAGCTAAGACCTACCACGCTGCTCCTATGCGGATTGGTAGGTTACACATATCTCCAGAAATCTCTAGAGATATGCAGGTTTCCTCACGATGTTTTCCTTCACCGAAAAGCGTGTGATAAATTGCAATTATCAATTAGACACATGAGTTTTAATAGAGAAACTCATTGGTGCCTGCCCGGGTTTGAACTCGTGTTCCCCTCGAAAGAGTCGCACGGTCTTACCGCTGGGTTACCACAGCTCTATATATACTTATACGTATAGGCAAATGCAGGTAGCACCCACCTTGGGGTTGTTACTTTTTATTAAAAATATCTGAGGATTGCTAATGCGCTGACATATACCATTGTTGTCAATCTTTAATTCCTTCGATCTCTTAGGAGAGTTAAAGCGAACATTTACCAGCATCCAAACAAGTCACGTGTTGCGTGGCCCCGTCTGCTGATGTCCTTAGGTGCTACTAAAATCTGGTTTTCACTAATTCTGGTTTCACTAACAAGTCGTGCGAATAGAATTTGACGGTCATCATTTAAGATTAGTGACGGCACTCATATAACGTTTGTACAGCGTCGATTGCAACTGTCATAGGGATAAGGCTTGCATTGTCAATTAAACCCTTGATCAAATGGTAGAATTTTGTTAACATTTAAAATTACGAAACAACAGTATGTTAGGATTTCTGTGTCAATCGCCTAGTTTGAACTGCCAGAAGCTTATTTTGAAAATAACGGTTGTCACAGATGGCGAGGACGTGGGTGAGGATACGGTGACGTCACCGAGCGGCGGGCAGGCGATGGCGGCGCAGCTGAACAACATCCGGCTGAAGCTGGAGGAGAAGAGGCGCCGCATCGAGCAGGACAAGCGCCGGATGGAGCTGGCCGTGAACCGGCAGCGGCAGCAGCTCGGCCAGCAGGCCTTCCTGCAGGCCGTCACCAGGGTAAGCTATTGGCAGTACGTCGGCATAGTAAATAAATAAGTATATGCTTACACACACGGTGGTCCGTCCCCAAAGTAAGTAACTTAATACTAGTGTTATGGGTGACGGACAACCAGTAGATATACTTCATATGTAATTTTAAATACATACTTAAATAGAAATATACACCCAGGCTCCAACAAATACCAACAAATTGTTTATACAACATGTTTGGCCATCGGTGGGAATCGAACCCGCGACCCGCTAAGGTGAAGGCAAGGCCACTGCGTCTACGGGCCAGTCAATCAATCAACGCATAGGTTCAGACACATTGTATTCTCGAGAGGCCTTATTTGATAATGGACATGTCGCTAGCGAAGGTACTAGATTAATATCTCTGATATTTTCACCACCAGCAGAGAGTATAGTTAGATTTTAGGGCGTTTTGAGATTTTAGCATCTCCTTTGTGATAAAAAAGAGAGAATTAGTTGGAAGCTGGAGAATTAGTAGAATCAGTTTAAAGAATTAGTTAGGCACATCTCTCTCTCTCTCTCTCTCTCTCTCTCGCGTGTGTGTGTGTGTTTTTGTGGTAATTGCTGATATTGCCCTTAAGTTATCGGTTTTTGACTTTTCGGATGCGCTTCCCGTGACTTATAAATACACTTTGGTCTCTACCTTCATGTTACCGATCTGCGACTGAGTATTCACTTACCTTATTAGCAAATTCAAAACTCTTTTTAGAAAATTTTAAAAATTATATGTTTTAAGTAGAAGTTTAGTATAATATCTCGCTCCTAAACTTATATAGATTGATTCTAAATTAAGTTAAATAAATTAAAGACTGACCTTGACTGCAAGTGTCGATATATGATAATACAAAGAGACATGAGGAGTTGTTGGTTATGGCTTTAAATGGTATATACTATTTAGTATTTGTCAAAGAAATTTGTATTTGTGGATTGGATTTTGTGTTGTTTGTTTTGGTATGTATGCTTGCGATGTAATATGGGACATTGTAATTTGTTTGTTTTTAGGGTGTTTTTTGTAGTTAGGTATATCGTGTAACAATAATTGGAATATGGTTTTCAATTGTTTTATAGCATGTATACAAAATATATATTTATTGAGGAAAATCTTTTATGATGATTGATCTTTAGGCTTTAGACAATTCTGAATCGTAGAATGGAGGTTGGGCAGCCGATAAAGGATGAAGATGTTTACGAGAAAGCATGTTTATATATTGACAAACTATTTATTATTATCCTAATTACTTGTGATAACAAAGTTTAATAAACTTTATTCTTTGGATGGGGCGATATGATGAATTCAGAAAGCTGAGGAACTATATCAACCTTGAATAATATACACTTTTTTATTACGTTTTCTTATCATATTTTGGAGAACATTGTACACTTTTTTTCTAATGGACATAAAATAAATTTCTTTTCTATTTCGTTAGGATGCATTTTTGCAATACCAGTTAGCCTCTTTGGTGAGTGCCCGAGTCTAAATACGCAAATTTTATTAATTAGATATAGAAATTTTGTAATTTGTACGTTTTGTTTAATGCTGTATTATTGAATTTCAATAAACTCTATATAATCTTACTCAGACTCGCTGTCCACAAAGTAATAATGCAAAAAAACACCATTTAGTTATCTTAAAATCTAACGGTCTTATTCATAAAAAGTTATGTCACGCTTATAGGCTCACTATGGTGGATTTTTACAAAAAGTTTTATTCATAAACGCATTTTAGCACTAAACCATTCTATAAGTCTACAATAACCCTACTATATCAGTGCTATAAGGTAAAAGATGGCCGACTCTTTATGGCCGATGGATTATGAAAACGACATTTGACGTATGTACGGATTGAAATTCAAGTGGGTCAATTGTCGTCTGTTCTATTTATCGGTCTCGTGTTGGTAGCAATTAAAAAAACAGTTTAAAGAATTACGACAATGACCTGTACCGACTACTGACGATACTGTTTGAAAGGCGATCCTGTGTCGTAGAGAATTAAGTATTTCTTAGTCCATAGTAACGTCTATGGTTACACTTTATCGGTGTGTTGACACATAATATGTGTGTGTATGATCGAACACGTGGTCGCCTGATTTCCTTATAATGGCAACATTCGGATTTATAAACGTATTTTAGTTATAGATCAGTTATAGAAGGTTTATGAATAAACAATTTTATGGAACGATTTATAGGCTCATAGAGCATTTTAACTAAAGTAACAGCCTGTTACTATGCCCACTGTTGGGCTAAGGCCTCCTCTCTCCGTTTCTGGAAAGAAGGGTTGGAGCTAGGACCTACCACGCTGCTCCAATGCGGATTGGTAGGTTACACATATCTCCAGAATTCTCTAGAGATATGCAGGTTTCCTCATGATGTTTTCCTTCACCGAAAAGCGTGTGATAAATTGCAATTACCAATTAGACACATGAGTTTTAATAGAAAAACTCATTGGTGCCTGCCCGGGTTTGAACTCGTGTTCCCCTCGAAAGAGTCGCACGGTCTAGGCTATCACAGCTCCATTTTAACTAAAGAGTGTCTAAAACCTTGTGTACGCTATTTTTATGAATAAGACCGAAACAGTATGTCGATTTTATCATTATTCTCTGTCAAGCACTAATATTCTTCCGTTAATATTGAATGGGGAAGTGTATAAAAATTTAGTTAAAATTTACACACAGCGCATTTTAAAAACAACAACAACAACAAGATAAATTTTCATTGTCTGTGACATTATTAAAAATTGAAATACCTAAAATGATTAAATAAAAAATTCTTTTTATTTTTGTATTTAAATATTTTTAATTAAAAAAAATATTTTAGCAATTTGTCATTTTTAATTATGGCAGCGAGCTCTGAAGTGAGGTATAAGTTCACGCTTCACAGCTTTCAAGACATCTATTACTTCAAAATAATTTTATTATATCAAAAGATCATTCGCATTATACGCCGTATGTACAAGTACATAAGAGTTAGTCATGAGTATATTTCAAAAAGGTAACAGTATTTTATAAAATATTTGCTTCGTAAATGCGTATAACGATCATGCGTCGTAGAAGACAGCTTTTGTATGAAGACCATATACAATTTTTCATAACATCTATTGTAAATGTTTATGCAATATCCATCAAATCACTATACGATTACACTCGTTAAAACAATTTCACCATCAATTAGCATGTACGCAATTTTGACCATAGATTTATCACAGTTGTATACTGAATTCATAAGAAATGTTGTATTAAATGACACCATAATCAAATATTGTAAATAATTTTTCGAGTAATGTCTACTAAGTCATACAAAAATGTTTTATTACTAAAATTATTTCTTACTCCTAGACAAAGATTTCTTGTTTCATGAGAAATAGTAAAATTTGGATCTGGGGCAAATTTTTTGAAATTACTCACGATGTTTCTTCAATAAAAAGGGATTGAAATGTGAAAAATTAAAGATGGCGGTGAATTCCCTTACACATCCATGTTCCAAAAGTGCAGTACATATTGCCTTTATTCATTTGTACGGAGCATAAACATGAACTAATTTCTTTGTGGTTTAGTATGTGACACATCAGGACCCTTATTATATACAAAGCGAAAACTAATCCGACAGACGTTATTAGATGTACAGCTCAGTATCTTTAATTCTAGGACGCAAATTTTTAAAAATGCTTCATTGGATTGGACAAGACTCCATGCCTTTTGTTAATCTGTGATTACCAAAATAAAAATATGGCCTTAAAAGACTCGATTCCAGACCTTTAATAAAAGTTATCAAAAAAAATTCAAACCGCAACGAATTTTCGTTTTTTTTCTATCAGACGAGGCGTTAGCGTTTTCGTAATATATATAAAAAAAAATCTACCAAATTCGAAAGCACAATAATACAAGTAAAGTATGCAAATGTAATTTTCACATGTTGAGTTAGATTCGTTAGGCACACAGCACACTAACGCATGTCGCGCACGGCGTGTTGCGCTGTGCGATGTTTTGTTACGGTGGCGGTTGCACGTGTTGCAGGGTAAGGGCGCGCGGACGCCGGCCGATGACGTCAGCGCCAAGGACCAATCTCAGGTGAGCTATATGTGCTTCACGCTTCTGTGATTTATATATGTACCAATACCATTTTAACTTGAATAGCAGGGTGTTTGTTCTAGAACAGTGATTCCCAAAGTGGTCTATATCGACCCCTAGGGGTCTATGACAATCTGTAAGAAAAAAAATTGGGGGTCCATGACATGAAAATGTGGGTCCACGATAGTGGATCTCAAAATATACACTGATAGTACCAATTTACTTACATCATACTATCTTATAATATCAAAACATATACATTATTTATAAAAGTACCTATGAAGTAAAAAAAATTAAAATTTATTTTGAGTAGTTTTAATTTAAATTCAATTAATAAATGTATATGTTAATGAACACGTGTTTTTACTTTAAGTTTTTAACACTAAACTTCACTACAGTTAGAAATTTACAGGAAATCAATATCAGGTAAGTAGGGGGTCTACCCAACACGGAAAAATATGGCAAGGGGTCTACGACACAAAAAAGTTTGGGAAACTCTGTTCTAGAACATTAGTATTTTTCATTTAGAACACTAGTCTAACTTTAGTTATATTAATTTAAAACAAATTGCAATGTGTGTAAAAAACGCATAGACATTTTGATGCGCTAGAAATGATCTAATTATTTAAATTAAGAGCGCGCTATTAATATTACACTGCGCATGTGTTATTAGTCTAAGTATACGTTTAATATCCCATCTCTTGTTATTTGTTGCCACATTCTCACTTACAGTCCTGCTTATGGCTCCCCTGATGAGTTATTATACTAAAAGTAGGGAAGCCAGCCTACAATATGACATATATATTAGTATTATAAAGAAGAAAGATTTTTATATATTATAAAGAGGAAAGATATGTATGTATGTGTGTATTCGCGCAAAAACTACTGGACTGATTGCAAAAACACTTTCACCATTGGAAAGCTGCATTTTCACTGAACATCGTAGTCTATATTGCATTTCCGAAAAAAAATAAGGTTCCCTACTAAAAATATAATAAGGTGGGAAAAAATTAGTAATAAAAATCTTTCATCGCGTACGCTGTGAGAACAAAAAAATGTTTTACAGTATTATAGGACGTATTAATATCTACAAAAAAGTCCTGAATACCATATGTCCAATTATTATAGTTATGCCAATATTGTAAAAGTTGATAAAAGTGCCGAAAATAATCAAACTATATTATTTATATCTTCGTATTATTCCTTATCCCATTAAATGATATTTTATTAAAAACCGTTTCAATACTTGTAAAGTATTAAAATCGGACATTCTAATTAAAAGATGTAACTAATTAAAAAATTATCAATCTAAAGAAAATAATGCCATAATTCATTGTAGCGAACATTATAACAGGGCTTGCAACTGGTGAGTTAGCTCTTATTTCAATGATACCATTGATACCCACGGATATGGCTAGCCTTTTAAAAGAACTTATTTCCAGTTAAAACGTACTTTGCCTTAACCATTAATATTTTCCAGTTTACTTTTAAATTTTCCACTACCACAAGATCGGTATGTACGCGGGTGAAACCGCTGGGCATTGCTTGTATTATAATAAAGAGAGAGGAAATAAGGGTGATATTTCTGTCTCTCTTTTTATGTGTGATTAGACAAAGATGAAGTATACGACTATAATTTTTACTCTCGTTTTTTATTGTTACATTGTTATTTACATGCCTGACTATGGCTTCCTTTCTCTAAGTACAATAACACTATAGTTTCTTTACTCTATAATCTCTATAATCTATCTATCTATATTCACTATAATAATTCTATGGTTTTTCTGCGTTCTGATTAAAATGACAATATTAACCAATTGAATTGAGTGGTCTGTGTCACTTCAACAATTTTCAAACAAAACACATTGACCTAGTCGGGCTCATCCGATAAAATACGACGTGAGTATAGCCGGTCTCTCAACATTAATAATGAATACCACTCACGATAGTTAAAATTCAAAACACATTGATTCTATTAAGCTGGTTTGGAAAAATAACAATGTTATTTAAAATTACAACATGCTTAATCATAAATTATATAAGATAAATATATAATCTATTTTGGTTAGGTACAACATAATGTAGGCGGTGAACAAATATTTAGTCTGTTGTGGGCTGTGACCATGAAATTTTAAATAATGGACATCCTATTTGCAAATATTATGAGTGGCTATGAATCACGTGTCGTTAAATATTTGTTGTTGGTTCCGTTTGCTTTATACGTTCGTGTTTGTTTTGCATGGTAACTTAAAAATTTGCATGTTCCACACATTTTATTGAAAACTAACTGTCCGGCAATTCGTTGCAGTAGCTCAGTCTGTTTTCGAATACACCTTTAAAACACAACTCAACAGTTAAAAAAAATGTTTTGACCGCTACCAAACTTCTGTTAAGTTTCATCATCCGTTAGATCAATCTAAAGATTGTATGAAAGTTTAGTTAAAATCGGTCCAGCCGTTTGGAAGTCTATAAGGGACACATACTTAAACATTCATGCTTTTTAAACTTTTATTTAACTTGCAATGTATGCATGTGAAGCTGTGATAGCCCAGCGGTGAGACCGTGCGACTCTCTAGAGATGTGTCTAATTGATAATTGCAATTTATCACACGCATTTCGGTGAAGGAAAACATCGTGAGGAAACCTGCATATCCAGACAGACTTTCGCATGTATATCTAGTATGAATGAACAAAATGTTTAATTAATTTACTTACACTCATTAACATTATACTAAAACTGCTTTATTATTGCGTGGAAATCTTAACCTCTTAGTAAAATTATTGCCTAAGTATCATTTAGCGGCAACTTTTAGGGTATTTTTTTATTATTAGCGCGATATTAGCACGCCTCCCTTATTTGAAATGAAATATAATTTATTGTCTGATTTAATAATTAATGATTTTGTTACAATTTATGACATTAACTATAGCATACATATTATGTTTACCAAATAAACATTTTTTTTTAAATTCTGTAACGAACAATACAGATCAGGTTAATATTGGTCATTTAAAGTGGTTTTTGTGAATTCAATTTGTATATAACTATTACAAAAAATATATACGTATTAACTCTCAAAATATATAGGTATAGTAAAATTGGTTGTAAATTTTTAAATGACAATTTAAAATGAATAATAGGCGATGAATAATGAGACAATAGATGAAGAATACAGGAGTGTATATTGAACTTGAATATTCCAACTGATTTTGTTAAAAACCTGCCTTATAGTAAAAGTAGTTAAAAAATTGATAAAAATGTTATATTGGTATTGGTTTAAAAGAAAAATAATATTGTAGTGTGATGGGTGCCTTATATTTTAGTATGCATTAATCTAATATAAGATTCAGTATTTAGCCTATTATAAGAGAGTATTAAAGCAGCATAAGGTTGTTTGCTTTCGTAACCTATTCCGCACCTCACATGGCGATCCTGCCAGGACCCACTGAAGATTGACACATTTTTCAGGCCAGAATATTTAACTATAACATGTGTAGTCGAGACAGCGTCGATTCGAAATTCGCTATTCAATATATTTTAACTCCATTGTTTTAGACACTGCTTCCAGATACGGTAAGGAATATGTCCATCGCGCACGAGGCAGACTCCTGTTGCAGGGTCGCCATGTAACGTGCGGAGTAGTTTACGCAAGCAAACAACCGTATGCTTTAAAGTCTTCTTTGATACTCTTTTATAATAGGCTAAATAATGAATCTTATACTAGACTAGAAATACGTGCGGTTTCGCCCGCGTCAAAATTTATTGTTTAGCATATAATAGCCGCTCGAGTCTCGGCATGAGACTGGCTCTTTGAGTCCCACACCGCTTTTTATACCTATTCCCCCCTCTAAATTTAAATCGATTCCGGTTTGTTACCACCCCCACTAAAAATTGTTGTAAAACGGCCTCTTCAACTCTATTTACATGAAACGGTTATGTGCTATTAATCTAAACCTTTCGGAGGCATTACACTACCTTTTAATAAAAACTGTAGTAAAATCCGTTCAGTAAATTTAGAGAAAATCGATTACATACAGACATGAAAACTTTGGGCACTTTATTTTATAATAAGTATAGATTACACGTAAGTAATGCATAATAAAACATAAGTCTCCAATCACAGTACAATAGCGCAAATAAAATTAGATATTAGCGATAAGTTATAGCGCGTAATTAGCCGCAAATATTGTCTTTGATTGCCATGTATGAAAAAAATTCGATGAATGATTCGTTACATTCTTGTAAAAAAAATATTATATTCAGGAAATGGTGGCGGAGGCGCCCAACCAAATTGCCGAAAACGTTGCATTGGAACAGTATCAGCAATCAATAGCCAAGTAAGATCATTTTTTTCTTTTGATGTTTTTCTGTATTTTATGTTATGGCATTCGGTAATATAAACAAAATTCGGTTTGTCTATTAAACAAACAAGAAAAATGTTCATCACAAATATTTATAATTTTTAGTTGTGCTAGTGATTTGAAATGTCTTATTTTAATTTATTTAAGTGTGTTTATTTAATAAACTTCTTGATGTAGATATTAAGCCACGCAAAAAAGCCAGCGCCTAATATTTACAGAATGAACTCCAGCCTGCAGGATATACAGAGTGACATCGCGCGGCTAGCCAGCCAGCAGAGCCAGCTGCAGCAGCAACAACAGCAGCAGCAGCAGCAACAGCAGCAGCAGCACCAGCAGCAACTACAGCAACAGCTCCAACAACAGCAGCAGCAGTTGCAACAGCAGCAGCAGCAGTTGCAGCAGCAGCAGCAACAAGCGAAACAAATGTTCCAACAGCAACAGCAGCAACAGTCTCCATTTCACCAACCGTATCAACAAAACATTCCACAATTGGTAAGTCTGTATTCACTTAAATGAATTCTTGATTTCTATACTGCTGTAGAGGACATTGTTATAAGACTAGCACAGTGTCCAAAGGACAAAAGTTACCTAATCATGTTGTATAGAAATATGCTTGTTGCTAACTGCACATAGTTTCATTGAAGTAGCCGATGCATACGGTCTTTTAAATACAAAAGTAATAATATTGATAATATCGCGGATTATAGCAAAATAATTTAACTATTAATTTTTTACTTACGTAATGAAAATATTATTCTGCTAAAACCGCGATAAAATAAATTATATGTAATACTTAATGCAGAAGCATGCAGACCTCCTAAAAAGTCAAGCACTACCCACCACCAATAACACAACGATATACAAGCACTGTACACATTCACTACCACAATCTCAAAAATGGGCATGGAAACATGCTCAGACTCCACAACGATTTTGCGATTTTGTCTGCATGTATGAGGTAGGTAGTATAAGAACGGAAAGTACACTGTATATTGAGCATTAAATATATTTTCTTTTATCCCGGATTAGCAAAATAATTTTATTATTACTTTTGTATTATGGATCTACGCGAAGTAAAGCCTAATTTTATGAATTGTTTCCAATACGTTGGGTCTGAAGAAGTGAGTTGCTCCAACATTCTGGGTCTGTGAAATAATAGGGTATGATTGGCAAGAAACATGACGTCTTTTATAATATCGAATTTAATTAACTATAAACACAGCAGAAGAATACAATGATGAGCATTATTATTAAATGTTCGAAACGTTGTAAGTTTCTGTGTTAGCGGTAAGAGATAGTAGCAATATCATTTAATCGGACCAGAATTATATAAATGTTTAGTGGGTGTAATTTAAAAATGTTGTAAATTAATATTCTTTAACTATAATATAATATAAGTTTCTTTGATCATTATATAAGAAAACCTTTTTAAAAAGATTCTATTTACGCTTCAAAAAGATAAATGTCAGGTCATGCTAATATATAAAATTTAATTTTATTATTATATTTATAAAAGCTTTTAAACACATAGTGTTAGAGTTTATAAATAAATGTCCACGTACACGCGGACAAGCGTCGGCGATATTTGTGTATACATTGTACATCGCGTCACGAACGGTGATAATTCCAGAGCCGTCTAGAAAGCAGCCGAAGTACCGGGAAGCCATTACTATTTTTGTGAAGAGTATCTTAACATGCATTTCTAGTAGCCGTCAGTTTAGTGATGGTGGTGTTACGCTATTGCCCGACAAAAACCGCAAGTTTTTTGATAGTTTGTATTTATTGCTTAAAAATAATTTAATATTTCGATTCTACATTACATATATAAGTATATTATATATTTTGTTGTAATAAATTAATATGTAACCGAAAGGCATAGTGAATAATCGTCTAATTAACCGTCGTACACGAAGATAAGACCTGCAGGCCTACCATGAACTCTTATTGCGACTCAATTGAAGACGTAAACGACGACCGCAAACCGCTTTCTTTTTGTACCAAGAAGTGTGAATTGCATTGGGGTCGTAATTTTTGAAAGGGATAATGTAATATGAACTTTAGATAACTCTGTCTCTTTTACTCACATGTTCTCAGGACGAATTCTGCACGTTCATTCGGCAATGACTAAAGGGGAGCGTCTTTAAGACATCATGGTATGAAAAAGCAAAACAATTTCGTTTACGTCTTCAATTAAGTCGCAATCAGAGTTCATGGTAGCCCTGTAGGTCTTATCTTCGTGTGCGACGGTTAATTACACGATTATTCACTATGCCTTTCGGTTACATATTAATTTATTACAACAAAATATATAATATACTTATATATGTAATGTAGAATCGAAATATTAAATTATTTTTAAGCAATAAATACAAACTATCAAAAAACTTGCGGTTTTTGTCGGGCAATAGTGTGACACCACCATCACTAAACTGACGGCTACTAAAAATGCATGTTAAGATACTCTTCACAAAAATAGTAATGGCTTCAAAATATAAATACTAATTATGGTAAAAATATAAATAAATATCCGGCTCGAAGGACCAAAGTGTAAGGAGAAGAACTATTTCCTACTCCAAACTTATTATAACTCTAATGGTAAATGATAAACTAATACTATGCTATAAACTAATGCTACTGAAACTATGAATGACGGGGCGCGTGCGTTGCCCTCGGTGCTCGTAGACTGTTGCAAACTGAGTACGGCGGCGGCACGTGTCCGTATTTAAGCTAAGGTGCAAATGCACCTAACACGTATTGTAATAAAAAAGTTTACACGTCTCTAATGCACCGACAGAAGCCTTTTTCACATTTAGTCCTAATGATTTTATAACTTATAACATTCTCATATTCTTCTGTACGTCTATCCACTCGGTGCACGAGCTGACCACTCGCTTAACACGATTGCAGCACAGCCAATTCAGCTCTCAGCACAATGTGTCGCGCGCGGCCAACGCGTTCGGCTCCACCCCGCACATCGCCCGCGATTTCTACTACGACCAAGCTGTCCAGTCGAGCCCCCAACCGAATGTCCAGTCGAGCCCCCAACCGAACGTCCAGCAGAACTTCCAGTACCAGTTTAGGGACATCGAGCCCGAGTTCGGCAGGCAGCAGTTCTATCTGCACGACAGCCCCGCGCCCCCCCAGCGGCGCACGTGGGCGCAACACGCGCAGATGCAGCAGGAGAATGCGGAGTTGAGGGGCTGGCAGGTAGGGTGGAGGTTTTATTATTGCTATGAAAAAAGAGAAACTGCGTTTACTTGATTTCAAATCGTCCCTTAATAATAATGATAATTATATCCTTAAAAATAAAATTTTAATTGATTCGAATAAATTGGGTGTCCGGAGAAGGTAGGCGAGAAGGATTGGAGCTAAAACCTACCACGCTTCTCCAATGTGGATTGGTAGGTTACACATATCTCCAAAACTCTAGAGATATGCAGGTTTCCTTACGATGTTTTCCTTCACCGAAAAGCGTGTGATAAATTGCAATTATCAATTAGACGTATGAGTTTTAATAGAGAAACTCATTGGTGCCTGCCTAGGGTTTGAACCCATGATTTCCAAAGAGTCACACGGTCTCACCGCTAGAATATCACAGCTTTTATGATTATTAAATGACTCTATTTTTATTTTCAGTTGCATCAACAAAATCACCAGCAGCCTCAGTTCCAGTCGACACCGGAGCCCGCGCAGCGCACGTGGAAGTCTCCCTCGCCGCAGCCGGCCGCCGAGCGCGCGTGGACGCCGCAGGGCTTCGTGCTGCACGAGCGTGGAGCGCCCTCCGCCTTCCCCGTGCACTACGCCGACCGCTATCAAAACGGCACAGAGAACGTTCAGAACCACCTCAGCTACACTGTGATAAACCCCAATCAGTTCGCGTCCCAGTCACCACCGCCGGCCAGTCCGCGGCGCTCGCACACTCCGCAGCGACAGGGCTCGTTGCCCGAGGTGGTCAGGAGGCCGGAGCCCGTCGGCCTGCACCAGTTGCACAGTCCCGCGCCGGTGCCCGACGATATGGAGCCGCAGAACATCTCCTTCATAGGAAACGCCGAAGACGACGCGCTCCGGCAGGGCATAAATAGGTTGAACATTTCCTCCGGCACGCGCACCTATCGCATTCCGTCCCCGACGCGGCCGTCGCTCGGCAGGAACTCCTTCCAGCGGCTCGAGCGGGAGGAGCCCAACGAGAAAGGTTTCTACATATCGTTCGACAACGAGCAGCCGAAGAGGCCGAAGCCGCCGCTGAGAGCGAAACGCGGGTCTCCAAGGAAGGCGGATTACCCGAGTCCGGAGCGGAGTCCCGAGAGCACGTGGAACGACCGCGTGCCTGAGGAGCTGGAGGAGGCGCCGCGGCCCGAAGTGCGGCACCCTTCGCCGCCGCGGGAGCGTGCGCGGCCAACCAGTGCGGTGCCCGCCGCGCTCGTCATCGGTGAACTGACCCCTGACCCCGTAAGTTTTATTGTCATAAACAGTAAGCGGTTTTTTTTTTTAATAAGATAAGGCAAGCGCCTGGCTACGATCTCGCCTGATGGAAAGCGACGGATACAGCCTAAGGTGGACCGCGCTTGCCAAAGTAGTGCCTATTCACTCTGTTCCGCACAAACGTGCAGGCGGATGAAACAACCTCCGAGACCTGGGCCCGTCGTCTCGGCGTCTCAACCTACCTTATGCGGCCGTCAGCTGTATGCGGTCCGGTCTCATCAATAACTGCGTGTATATGTGTACGTGTGTGTGTGCGCTTGTATGTGCTTGGCCGATTCCCGAACCCGTTGGCTCGCCTCAGCAATCTTCCACGGACACGTACTGTCTATTGCTCCCGGCGTATACACTTCACTAACGCGGTTAAATACCACAAATAACACCCGGTGTGCACACAACCTTCGTAAGGTCACACGTTATTGAATCGTCCCTATATGGGGAAACAGTAATCCCAACGCGTACTAAAACCGCAGACGGTCGCGTCTTGTCACACGTTTCACTGGTTAAAACGCATCACTAAATACTTATATCAATATCAAAAGTCAATAAACAATAAACCACACCCAAGACGCATAATTACGCGTGTGCGTTCTACCATAAAATCCCATACAAGCGTACGCGTCTTGTTTTTATAGTATACGAAACGTTACTAACTATCGGCGCTCGCGTCAATGATAAAATGCACAAAGGTCGTTGATCCAGCCGGCCGCGCGCCGTCAGGCGCTCGTGAATTTATACAAAACACACTCTTTTTTTGAATTTGGCTTAATTGAGAGGTCACAAACAGCTTACGATACCTGCGTCGCACTACTGTACTCAGCAGAGTGAGCAACTCATTTGTTGGTCTCGCTATTCGCTTCTATAATAAAATTCCTCAATCCATTCTAGACCAGTGTACAGAAAGATTTCAATCAAGTGTAAAAAATATGCTTATACGTAAAGCATATTACAAAATTGAAGATTATTTGGATGATAAGAAAGCCTGGATTTGAAAATCCTTTCAGCTTCATACAAGACAGCGGTTTAATAATGTATGATTGAAAATATTTAAAAGATTGACCGCCGAGTTTCTTGCTGGTTCTTCTCGGTAAGAGCAACATTCCGAACCAGTTGTAGCTTTATTAATCATATTGATGCTTGACGATTGCTTGACCATTATTCAAATAAACCATTTCAGGCACTTTTGCCTGAAATGGTTTATTTGAATAAAGATTATTTTGATTTGATTTGATTTGATTTGTAGGTATCCGGGAACACATATGCAATTCCATACCTTTGCCGTACAGATGAGGAAAGATGCGAACGGTTTTTTCCGAGCGTTTTCAAATTTAATCACAGATATGACTTACATACAGTTGGCCGCGTGGTATCCAGCAGAATAGAATAGACCACCCTCCTTTCTTACCGAGGTGTCGTAAGCGGCGACTGAGGTAAATGCCGTGTGGTATCCGGCTGCATAGAATCGATCACCTTCCTTTCTTACCGAGGTGTCGTAAGAGGCGATTTTATTAATAGAATTAATAGACGTTACTTTGCGTAGATACATAATATAAACGTAATAATAAATTGTTTAGCTATAATCCGCGATAAAGTAAATAGAAAATATATATAATGCTAAATGTAGAGTGGACTATTCGATTTCATACCTGATACATGCACGGTTCCCAAAAATACATGCACTACAAACCTCCACCACCGCCACAGCGATACACAAGCACTATACACATTCACTATTACAAACTCAACCATAGTTTCGTCTCAAGCGAAGGATCATCGGCAGTCCTACTCTGAACTCATATTGCGACTCAATTGAAGATGTATAGTAAATTCTTTTGGTTTTTCATACAATGACGTCTTAAAGACGCGCACTTTAAGTCGTTGCCGAATGAGCGTTCGGAATGCGTCCTAAAAACATTTGAGTATAAGAGACAGAGTTATCTATAGTTTATATAACGTTGTCCTTTTCAAACACACTTCATGGTATGAAAAGAAAGCGTTTGTGTTAAGTTACTGACTTTGAATTGAATCGTTTTCTAATAGTAATAGTTCATGGTAGGCCGCTGTAGAAGTGATGCGTTCAGTATTCCTGTGCCCTCGTTCCCAAGCAGCAAGGTGGAACACCATGAGGTTTTAGCCGGTAGGAGTCCGGCATAACTGCTTTCATCTCCGCGGAAAGCAGTACCCATGAAGGGTTTCCTCATGTAAAAAAAAAGGCCTACAGGAGATAGACTCCACGACAAAACCGCAAAAATCGCTTTCGCGATTATCGCGCGCTAGCATTTAGCATATATTTTCTGTTTACTTTATCGCGGACTATAGCAAAATAATTTTATTATTACTTTTGTGCAGTATATTTATTAACCCAACCGAACTTTTTCTTAAATTATCGATTGCCACTTTTCAGAATTCGGCGGAAGAGATGGAGCGCAAAAAAGAGCGCATAATGCTGATGTCCCTGCAGCGGCGGCAGCGCGCGGACGAGGCGAGGGCTCGAGCCGAGGCGGCCGCCGTCGCGCGGAAGGCTCGAGACGAGGCCGAGGCGGAGATGAAGGCCGCGAGGAAAGAGGAGCAGGCTCGGAGACGGCAGGCCATCCTCCACCAGTACAAGCTCAAGAAGGCTATAGAAGAAGCGGAGAGGGAAGTGAGTAAAGTTATGATACCAATCAAAACTAAAGCTCCCGCTTTTCCGCGCAAACGTGCGGACGGATGAAACAACCTCCGGGACCTGGGCCCGTCGTCTCGGCGTCTCAACCTACCTTATGCGGCCGTCAGCTGTATGCGGTCCGGCCTCATGAGTCACTGCGTGTATTTGTGTACGTGTGTGTGTGTGCTTGTATGTACTTGGCCGATTCCAGAAACCGTTGGCTCGCCTCTGCAATCTTCCACGGACACGTAATGTCTGTCTCTCCCGGAGTATACACTTCACTATATCGGTTAAATAACACCCGGTGTGCACACAACCTTCGTTAGGTCACACGTTATTGAATCGTCCCTATATCGGGGAATAGTAACCCAACGCGCACTAAAACCGTGGACGGTCGCGTCTTCTCAAACGCTTCACTGGTTAAACGCGTCACTAAATACTTATATCAGTCTCAAATGTCAATAAAGTTGTGTCACTACTGAGAATAACACCCGAAACGCAAAATTACACGTGTGAAAAAGGATGCCGTATACAGGCGCACGCGGCCTGTCCTTATCGTATTCGAAACGTCACTAACTGTCGGCCGCTCGCGTCGGCAATCGAATGCTTAAAGGTCGTTGATCCGGCCGGTCGCGTCGCGTCGCGCGCGTCATTTTATTCAAAACACCCGCAATTGAAGTTAAAAAAATATATTTTGACTACGCTATATCGGGAAGAAAAGTTTAGATTTAAGGATAACCATTCTAATCCTTACATAATATGCGAAACATCACTTCTTACTATTTTCGTCTAGAGTGCATATATGTTACTGCACGTTAGGTCTCTAAGTAATTGTCAAGGAATCTTCTTTTATTTTATAATTTAAAAAAAAACATAATTATACGAATTTAGACAATAATGATGATGATAAGCTGTGATAGCCCAGCGGCGAGACCGTGCGACTCTCTAAAGACGAATATGGGTTCAAACCCCGGGCAGACACCAATGAGTTTTTCAATTAAAACTTGTGTGTCTAATTGATAATTGCGATTTGTCACACGCTTTTCGGTGAAGGAAAACATCGTGAGGAAACCTGCATATCTCTAAAGAATTCTAGAGATATGTGTAACCTACCATCCTTCTCTCCAAAAACGGAGGGAGGAGGACTATTCCCTGTAATGGGATATTAACAGGCCGTTACTTACTATACAATGATGTAAAATGTTGTTACGAACATAAGAAAAGAGTTCGTAATGCATGTCATAAAATACAAATTGGACAGGGGCAGTTTACGAACGTGTAAAATGATTACGTAAACTATGTGCCATAGAGTTCAAATTCGCTTGACGCTAATTCTCTGGAAAATTCAGGTTATTTACGAATCGTGTTCGCTATCCCCCCTAAGACTGGCGAACGTTCGTGAACAGTGACGTCATTGGTTATTCGACTGCAAGTACTAAATTAGTGAAAAGTTGAATAAAGTGTCTTTAACGAGTCACCGGGTATTTTCATCCAAATCCACGAACCCCTGAACGTAACAATATTAAAAGAAAAATAATCAATTAAATAATTTGCCAGTCAATTCATAGACTGTGTAGTTGACATATTTTTATATTAACGATAGAAGTAATTTCGAATCGATTACCAATAATAGTAAAATTGTTTTCTGGAGTCAGTTGGCAACAATAAAAAAATCATCACACAATTATTTCAGGGAAAAGTCCTTGACAAAACGGAATACGTCGAGTTATTGAAGGCAGGGGGCGGAGCGCCGCACAATCCCACGCCAACGGGGGGCGGAGCGCGGCTGCGGGGCAAAGTCCCCGCACGAGCACGACCCAAGACAATCCACGTGGACAGCGGAGCGCTGCAGGCTGCGGAAGGTATGCTTGGCAGCAAGCAACCTTCCTCAACCAATCTCACAGGTGAGTTTGTACACGACTGAACACTTCCTTTCCTCTCTTACCGAGGTGTCGTAAGAGGCGACTAAGGTAAGTGCCGTGCGGTATCCGGCTGCATAGAATAGACCACCCTCTTTTCTTACCGAGGTGTCGTAAGAGGCGACTAAGGTAAGTGCCGTGTGGTATCCGGCTGCATAGAATAGACCACCCTCATTTCTTACCGAGGTGTCGTAAAAGGCGACTATGGTAAATTGATGTCAGGCAGGCGGCCGGTCGTAAAATACCTAGCCAAATCACATCACAACATCGGTAATACATGCTATATGTACCGACAACAGGCCCTGGCCTGTATAATCATTCTATTCTCCTCCCCTTCTCCTGAGAAGGGGAGGAGAATGTTTAGACACAGATATGTGAATAACTTAACAAGTTCAAAACGCACACTTTTCAGGGCAACCTGTATGAGGTTTACGTTTTGTAAACGTCTAAGAGTGTTGTTTAAATATTCACAAGTTTTTATGTGCGATATAAAAGACTTATCGACTTCAATATTCACCATATAAATTAGGCAATCCCAATGCCTATTATGATTAAACACATAAAAGGACGTAAGTTGACTTATCAACAAACATACACCCAGTATAGATATTATACGGTGTGTGATTTAACTATAAACTGGATGATTGTGGTTAAATGATTAATGTCATCATATCCAGAGCTTGGAGTAAAATTGGAAACTTAGTCTGGAATGTGCGAAACTCAATTACAATAATTAATCCGTAGTAAAGCTTTTATTGGCACTGTATTTGAATTAAATTATATTTTTTCATTTGCGGCTTTAATTGTCTCACTATAGCTAAATCGCTTAATTGGCATATCGCTTGCGGGGTAAGAGTACGTAGGATTTAGAACTCGGAAGGGAGTTTTAGAGCGGCAAAGTATATTAATTCGCTAAAATTCAATATATTACGTATCGATGGACGCCTCCATCTTGTATCTGGCCCAACTCGCGATACGTTAGTTAAGTGAGCGAGCTATATTCGTGTTTCACACGTGCACGTATCCTTTGTCGCTAAGTACAAAAAGATGGACTAGCTGAGTGATGGGCAAACCTTATTAATGGGGGCTGTACGGGCTAACACGTACATTTGCACCGTCGGCATTTACGCCATATTATTAATATCACTTAATACAAATTTGAAATCAGTACGACGTTAGCGGCCACGCGTGCTCCGTCCGGCTCGAAGGACCAAAAAGATGTACGGGCTGCTACTACCCTGTACTATCTTTTGTTGATAAATTGATAGCTGCGACGCTTAATTGATATAGTTATTTAATTGATAGTTATTATAATGATTTAATAGTAATGAATAGGTTGAGCACGCGTGGCCGCTAACGTCGTACTGATTTCAAATTTGTATTAAGTGATATTAATAATATGGCGTAAATGCCGACGGTGCAAATGTACGTGTTAGCTCGTACAGGGGCAACTAAGTCAGAGTCTAGAAGAGAGTCAGAATTATAGAAAAAAAACGTATCAAACGTAATTATAGCGTAATTATATACTATCGGGTATCGACCCTCGGCGGGCCGGATTTGGTCTTCGGGCCGTACTTTGCCCATCACTCGACTAGCCAATAGCACAGTATACGTATGTGTGTACACGTAAGTGTGTGGTGCAGGCGGCACCATGAGGCGCGACTACTATCGGGGCTCGCAGGACAATCTCGCCGAAAGAGCAGCGTTGTACCGAGGTAACTGGCTTAGAACTAATATTTATAATAATTATCATAAGACATATCAAAATAAAGGACACCATCTATACTTATTATAAAACAAAGTCCCAAAAAGCTGTCTGTCTGTATGTAATCGCTTTTCACAAAATATACTGAACGGGTTTTTGTACGGTTTTCACCAAACGATAGTGCGATACTTCCCTATGGTTTAGGTAAATAGTACATATCTGTATTATGTAAATTGTGTTGAAGAGTTCGCGTATTTTTTAAAGAACTTGCTTGCTGGGAGCTTTAGTCGCGTGCGCTGCGTAAACCAGCAGAGATACGCTAAAGTAATGTACCAGAGAATTGTAGATCTATAAAAATACTATAAAAAAGTCTGCGATAGCATGTCTCTATCTCTTATAGTTAACTCACAATAACTATTTTTATGTTTAAAATTTGAATTCTAGAAAAAAATTTGTGACACGCTGATATATATGAGGAATAAATGTCTATATCCGATTCAGTAAACAACCAATTGTCATTTGGTGTTTCTTTAAGTTGTCTGTTCTTATGAGTAAGAGCAATATTCCGAATCAGTGGTAGCTTCATCCATGTCGATTCAAAATTGCTTGAAAAAGCTTATTTGAATGAGGATTATTTTGATTTTATTTGGTTAATCGAAATATCGAAAATGGGGTTAGCATTACTTCGCATATCTGTTGCTGTAGTGTAATGTAGTGTTTAAAAGTTATTTTGCACGCTTAAATTTTGTTACCTTCTTTTGTATTTGTATTTGTATCTGCAAGTGAATAGATCAAAAAATACATAGAGATAATAAAACAGTTGTCGAGTTCATTGTTCACTTCGCATAAACGAATAGAATTGAAAAAACATAAAAAATCCCTTACTTTCCGAAAATTTAAAAAATAATTGACACAGTGCCATTTATTTTTTAAACATTTGGTATTCATTTTTTTTCGACTCGGGATATTTGGGCAGTTGTAGTTTGATTAAAATTATACTTATAAAAAAATATATCCACTTATAGTACACAGCAATAAATAATGCACATCGAGGTTCAGAGATTCGGCTAGATTCTGCTTCATAGAGCATTTTCTCTGTCGCACAGACTGACAAACCCGTGTGTGACAGTGACAGCGCTCTACGAAATCGAATCGGCCGGCTGTTTCATTCTAAGTTCTCGATGTGCATTATTTATTGCCGGGTACTATAAGTGGAAGCTGTGATAGCCTAGTGGTGAGACCGTGCGACTCTCTAGAGACGACATAGGGTCAAACCCCGGGCAGACACCAATGAGTTTTTCTATTAAAAACTTATGTGTCTAATTGATAATTGCAATTTATCACACGCTTTTCGGTGAAGGAAAACATCGTGAGGAAACATATCTCTAGAGAATTCTCTAGGAATATGTGTAACCTACCAATCCGCATTGGAGCAGCGTGGTAGGTCTTAGCTCCAATCCTTCTCTCCAAAAACGGAGAGAGGAGGCCTTAGCCCAGCAGTGGGCATAATAAAAGGCTGTTACTTTACTTTACTTACTTTACTATAAGTGGATATATTTTTTTGTCAGTAGTATATTTATATTTGAAATTAGTCTTTTCATGAATTTTCGGTTTAACAAGACCTTTAAAACCATAATTTTTAAACCATTCATTGGTAGTCTCGTAATCAATTTGTAGTAATAGTATTTTTTTTTAATTTTGTCCATTCGTAATCCAGATTCTCCAGTGGAAGATCGCGGTGGCATGTCGCCTAGTAGCGCATCGAGTGGCGCTCTGGGCCGTCGGGGCTCCTGCAAAACCTCACGAGGTAAAACCTTCCCCTCCCACTCAACTCCTCAAAACCCTTTTCCCATCTATTCACCAGATCTCTTGACAGCCAGCCTGCCTCCCAAGCTGTTGCTACTAACCACGAGCGCTTTTGCTATTAGACAATTCCACTCGAAAATTAAAAATAATATTTGAGATTATCAAAATTTTAAAGAGTTTGAATTAAAATTTGTCGTATTTGAATAAAATCTTATATTAACATTTATTTTTTCTAATATAAGATACGGATTCGAGTGGGAATACTTTTGTGTGGTAACGGTATCTTTTTTCGGTATTAATTTTTTTTTAAATACCGAAACGAGTTGCCATAATCAATGAATTGTTCTATTGAGGACATAGAGATATTTGTAACAGATAATGTATTATTTAATATTATCTTTATGTTCTCGGTATCAGAGACAATGCAGTTTTTTTTGTTTAAGATACGAAAAACTGCATTGAGATTTGATTTTTATTTTCTAATACGATTGTGTGAATGAAACACGTGTTCGAGGATGGTCATATGGCTCAGTATCCCTTAGTCGGTACAAGCTTTGATTTTTTTATTTGTAGACGCTTTGACCCCTTTTATTTATATCTCTATATTTAATTGAATTTATTTTATATGTGTATTGATTACAGCATTGCATAGATTGGCTAGATACACTATAAATGCAAAATTACGCTTGATATTACATATTTTTGGTCGTCTCGGTTATCCAAACTGAACTGGGACGACGGAGTTTTAGCTTTCTTCCAAATTACGAAACCCCATATAGACCTTCCGCGCATTATGAGAATTGGTTCCAGTATAGTATGATTAAAGTTCGATCATGCGATTGGTTATTTGTATCCGCGATGAGATTAATTTTGTTTGCTGCATAAGTATCTAATCACGAGCCTGCTTCAGTGACCTGCTCACACCGCATGTACGGCCATGACATGTATAGGAAACATTTCAGAGCGTGTGAATGATGAACCACAGTCGACACGTGGAAGGTCTAAATATTCCAGTTACCAGAGTAACTTTAAGGCGGGGAGGAAATCTAGCTCTCTTATGAACTTGTGCGGTAAGACATTTGAATACACACGATGTATCGGCTTGTCACGGTAGCCGGTAGCCGCTGCCCGCTTGTGGTGCGTTGGGTTTCTTTTTTTCCGTTGCAGCACGCAGGGGGATGTTCAGATAGTTATATATTTCAAACTATCATTTTTAAATTTAAACTATCGTTAGTAGTATTCATAGTTAATAAAGATACCGGCTATACTCACGTCTAATTTTATCGGATTAGCCCGACTAGTTTCGAACCCGTCCGGGGCACTTATTCATGAGATCTTCACACGACGTTATCGCGGCGCGATATAATTTTCAATGATGTAAATATTAGTCATATGTTTGAGAATGAGTCAAATATTTACATTTTATTAAGAATCAGTTTTGTTAGTAATAATTTATAAATATTATAAACGCAAAAGGTTGTCGGTGTGTGTTTCTCTGTTACACTTTGACAGCTAAACAACCGGACTAAGAGCAAAAAAAATATTAATTAAGGCTTATATAACGAGCTTAATATGATCCCGATTTGCTTTTGGAAATAGGACACAAACGTTGTCCATATTATTATCATTAAATTCCCCGCCACGTCGATTCGTCTGTCTGCAGTTAAGTTAAAAACCACTGCGTAAATTTTTAAACGGTTTTCACCAAAGGACACTGAATCGTGGGGACGGTCTAAGTATATATATGTGTATAATTTATTGATATTTTGTGTAAATTTGCTGAAATATGAAGATTATTTTAAAAAGAAAACCTTTCTATAATTCCCATGCCCAAGGGGGGGCATGGGAATTATAGAAAGGTTTTTAACATACAGAACCATTAATATAAAAAAAATTAAATTGAATTCCCTTAAGAATCCTAAATGAAAGGTTTAGCGAAGAAAAAATTGTAAATTAGACGTGATTATAGCCGGTATCTTTATTAACTATCAAACTATCATATAAATTCATAGATGCGAGTAACCGTAGTGACAATATATCACTGGGAACTTCACGACAAAAAATGAGATTAATATGAAATAAAATCCAGAAATGTGTTGACCAATTAGCCTACAAAACACGCCTTTTCCTTCTATTCTCTTATATTATTAAGTGATTTCTTTTTGGTGCCATTCAATTTTTTTGTTAATGGAACTAAAATTGTATCTGTTAATACTAATTGCGAAAAATTAATTTGATTTCTAATAAAAAAATGCTACAGTTTTAAAAGATTTTATTTCCACTTATATTAATATTTATTCGAGTGAGACTAATATATTAAACTTAACAGAAATTAATGGTGATAAAATAAATTTATGGCCTATTTTGTATTTTTGTGATATAAGGCAAGCTCTTGTTTAAAGTATACTATTTCGTAAATAATATACAGAAGATTTCCGTGTCGGAGTTCGCAAAATACGAAAATTTATATATTTATACAAATTCGGACGCAACATTGCATTTATAGCAAACAAGATTATCTGATTCACTACAAAATGGCCGACTATAAAAATTACTAATTCTAAATAAGTATATTTATTGCTATAGAATATTCAAGTATAATAAAATTGGTGCTGAAGAAATAACTATAACCAGAATATAACATCCCCCTGCTGCGAATTTTATCTTATGCACATTAAGGTGTTTGTTTGGATATTAGAGTATCTATAATATCTACGGTTGCTATGAGGTTGTGGTTATTTTCCGCAGGTAATATTTTTTTCTTATTCTATTTATATGGTGCATGCTTTTATCATTTAATTTGTTTATTATGGTGTTGGTATGACATCGTTTCGTCTATACGTACTACTCGGAAGTTTTTCATTCTAAACGTTAACTTTAAGCGAAGTGTCGTCATTATGTATTTTGTTCTTGTTTATTGTGAATGATTCTATTACTCGTATAAGAAAAAAAACTTATTAAAAAAAATATCATTTATTTTTATGTATATACTAGGGTAATTCTAATTTTTAAATAATCTTTTCCATAGAACCATATGTTATTGAAATTTTTACAGTATAGAAAATAATTATTATTCTCCTTCACAGCTTAAAAATAGTAAAATGTCTGGCTTCTGGGCCATCTATTTTAAATATAAAAACGAATGTTTTTTAGTACTAAATATAATATTTAATCAGGAATAGTTATTGAAATGTATAGCAGGGAGTGCTACGATTACAGATTGTATAGTGTCGAATTAGAAACCGATTAGATAATACTAATAAAAGTTAATTCGTAGATTAATATTGAATACAAAAAAATTAGGTCATATAAAATAGATTGTCCAAGTAAATTCAATCAGGTACTGTGCTGTACTCCTAGCACTGTCCTCCTAATTTTATTAAATACGCCATTATAATTTGCATAAATATTTTAACAGTTATGATAAAAATTTGATTCAAAACAAAATATTCAACAACAGGCTTGGAAATAAACACGTCTTTAAAATTTCTGTAAACTTTAAATCAATAACAGGAATATTCATCTTTACGACTTGAGTTAGGTTACCTATTTGATTATTTTTGTACGCTTATTATAATTTTGAGGCCTTTTAAATTTATTTTGCGGTAGATATTCGATTTTTTACACGAATTGTTCCCACCGCTTCGCAGGCGTGCTCGACGCTTGGTGTAAATTAAATTAAATGTAGAGCAAATTACTTTTTTTCTCATATATCGATATTCTTATATCATATCAAACGCTTCATGTACAAAATCTATGTTGCGTTGCAAAAATATTTTGAAGCTTTAAAGTGTAAAAGAATATTCATTGATTCCAATAATATTATCTTTCAATTTATTGTTTACATAGATATGTGATTATAATCTGTCCAATCATTTATTTAACTTTTGACAGCTAAAGTAGTCCAAATTACATATCTGACTCGAAATCTAAAAATTATCAATTTTATTTACATAGAAGATTTAATCAGATTTATACAAATAAACAGGCATTTAAGTGACCATATTGTAGGTATTGAAATAAATATAAACTTATATTTGAAGCATTACCTAAAAAAAATATGACAACAATGAAACTAAAAAAACACCCTCATGAGTCATAGACAACGGTCATTTTGTGTCAATCGCAATGAAATAGTGGTAAAATTTAAATCATTCTATTCAACTCGACTAAATAAATATCGGTGATAATTATCATATCACGTCACTATTTAAAAAAAGAACAATGCATTTGTTTACTATGGTTTTTAGTATGGACATTTGAAAAGGCGGTATGGTCAACGACCTTAGCCTGCTCGTTTAAACACGGGCGAATAGAAGGAAGAAAAATTAATATGGTTTTTAAAGTAATAATTACGCAACTTCAATAGCGTGTTCATGTCAAAAGTTAAATAAATGGTTGAATATGCTATAATTGTAATTTCTTCCGGAGTAATCCTATATTTATGCTAGTTTCAATTAAGAACTTATACTAACAGGGAAAACTAACATTTTGGTTTCGGGATATCTTATACAGTCCTTAATTTCTCAATCACGTTGTTTTAATAGTTATATCTAATTGTATTTGCATTTCAGAAAACTATATTTTTATTTTTTTTAACATTGGCATTTTAAAAAGTTATTTGTTTGTATGTTAACGTCATTATTATAATTGCTAATACCATTATTATATTCAGATTAGTTTAACTCCTCTGCATTTACTAGTATTTGTGGTTTAAATGAAATTTTAAATTTATCATCCAATGTATGGAGCACTGGATGACTTAATAGCACTGATAACTTAATTTATTTATAATTCAATTTAATATGTTAGGTATATATTTTTGTATCTAACTAATTTAATTTAATATTAATAAAAATATTGTACAACTAAAAAGTTAATTTTACAAGTGTTCTCTAGAGTAAATTAACTAAGAAATATACGTATATTTTTTTAATAATATTATTTACGTGCCACAACTAATTTTGAAATTACAGTTTAATGATAATAGTAAATTAGTTTATTTTGCTTATCATAGAAATTGAGTAAAAATATAACATAAATTTTATTATATGTTATATTATTGAAATTATTAATATAGGCAGTCCCAACTAGGTAAGCCTAATACTAAGAAACGTCAGTTTTTGTCTTGAATGTACCTATATTAAACAACATAGTTATTATAATGTCTAGCACGTGGATAGGCAAAAGTAATAATAATATTATTTTGCTATCATCCGCGATGAAACAAATAGAAATTATATTTAATGCTAAATATAGAGTGTACTATCTGTTATATGGTGTAGTGTATGATATCTGCAGGAGTCGTAAACGACACCACATTATACAAGCACTACACCCATTCACAATCTCAACAATTGTTTCGCCATGTAACTGAAGCATCATCAGGAGATAGATTCCACGACCAAATCGCATAGATATAGCTCGGTTAGCTTCAACTCAATCATGGCAACAACTACTGGGTGGTCGCAGTTTTGCGCAAAATGAATGTAAATAGAGACTTCAATCTGACCTCTTTAGCCGATTTTTTAAGACGATTCTCGAAGACTTTCTTCGAGAAAGCGTCAGTTCACTGAAATCCCCATACAGTGACCGCGTCTAACAATAAGATCTTAAAAATTCCTAATAGACTTTGTAGATGCTTTTAGAGCATCCTTAATGACTCCGACAATTTTATAACATCATCTAACTAGAAATACACACACAATGTCTTCGCCGGTGAAGTCGAGATCCCCGCTTCCTTGTATCAAGCTGCCGGTGCGTTCAGCCGCGGCCGTCATGATTCAGACTTCTTCAAAGTCGAAATTATAGATTCAACTTTTAAGCCGAGGTTCGATCTCACAAGAGACACCCTAATGGGTACGCTTCTAAGAAATTTCGACTCTTATTGCATTAATTAAATTTTCACCGTTGAAACTTCTGCGTTCGCCCGTCTCTCCGGTGACGCTGTCAAATCCGTTAGGGCAAATAACGTTATACAAGTCGGAAAATTTCCCGCCTCGATTTTGCCGTATAAAGAGCTCATTAATGAGAGCTCTGGATTGGCACGAAATTAGTCGAGTAATAGCGGTTTCTATAGATGAACTATGAATATTAGTAATGATATATTTAAATAAAAATTTAAGCAAAAATTCCGTTAGTTGTGGGATGGGGGGGCTATTGAGGTTGGGGGTTGTTAGGTAACAGTGTAAGGACACGGTGTGGTGTACAGACTCGGGGTTGGGGCGCGCCACGCCGCCTCGCCGCGCTGCTTCGCCCGGGCTGCGCGCGCTGGCCTCGCCCGCCTCAGGCCCGGGCTCGCTACCTGGCGCTATCGGCAAGAGGCGCCACCACGACGACACCTCCGACGTCTCCTCCACACATTCCTCCATCATGGACTACTCCGGTGAGTGCTCACCTCGACTCGCGACTTTTGCTTTGCGCCTAGCAAAACTACGTAAATCGTTTGTGGGTTTGGGTATAAGATTCTATAATAAAATTCCACAATCTACTTTAACCTTACCGTTACAGCAGTTTAAAAACACTGTGATACAGAAAGCCTACTATACTGTTGAAGATTACTTAGACGATAAGGATGTGTGGATATAGCTGCACTTCTACCCTGTACAAGACAGTAATAACTAAATGTAAATAGTTTCAAGATTTATATTTTTAAAAGAGCAACCGCCGATTTTCTTGCTGGTTCTTCTCGGTAGGAACAGCTTTCCGAACCAGCAGTAAAGCTGACGGTTCAAAAGCACTTGTTTACAAGTTTACTTGAATAAAGAATATTTCGAATTTGAATTTGACTCGACTCCATTCCATTGTCTATTCCTTATCCTCTTTGTTTATGTAATGCTAAAACTAAAGTTTACTATTCGCTTTATACCTTATCCATGTAGTTAGGTATGAAAACGTATAGTACACTACTCTGAACATTACATAGATTTTCTCTAGTAGCGGATTAAAACAAAACGATTGATTATCTACTGTATTATTTCTTCGTTTTTTTAACACAATGTAAACTTATACTTTTAGCTGATGTTAGGTGTCGTCGAGTATTAAAAGTTTATGAAATATTAAATCACAATGTTTTCGGGTGTTTAAACCATAGAATTATAATGCTAGATTGAAGCCAGTGTAAAATGTGTCGTTCGAAAAAAAAGAAACCAAATGAGGTTTTCGCTATTTTTTCTTGTAATTAGACAAAAATAAGCTGACACTCGCCCTCAGAGACCACTGCCACTTTATGTAAAATAACGCTAGTCGGTTAATGGATGCAGTTAGTTATTATATAATCATGTTTGTTTATATACCTAAAATATACGATTAATTATTTACTGTTTTAATATATGAATATACGATTAACATCTGTATCTATTAGCCTGATTTAAAACGTAATAAATGGCTCATGTAAGCAACGGATTAAACGAGTGTGTTAGGAAATTATTGTTATTAAAATAAGTCACAATTTTACATTAAGGTTACATATGAGGCTAAAATATCTATTTACATTTTATTTATTTATTAAAGCGACCCCCCGAGAACGACGTAAAGGTTTAATTTAAACTTTACTACGTAGGTAGTTCGTTTCACGAATAACTGCATTTTGGTTATTGAACACAAACGTCACGTTTAAATAGATTTAGCGATGTCATGCCAACTACTTTGATATAGATTTTAAGGCATGGTTTTTGACATTGTCTTGTTCTAATGTTCTAACATGAGTTCGTCCCTGGACTTCGCTTAACATTGCTTACTCACATAGATTTGAAATAACACATTCATGGCACCCCGATAACTGGGTAGTTGACAAAAAATTCACACGATATTCAGAAAAATAAATAGATTAAAAAAGGGATTATCGAATAATTACGTACTTATGATTCACAAAGCTTGAAAAATCAATAATCTCTATATTTTTAAATGTTATAAAAAACTGAATCCTACTACAATTAAAAATAAGTTTAGAAGTTGCAGTCAAGTCAGATGCGAAATCGTCGCATCTCGTAATATTTTGGCGCATGTTAGTTTTAAATTTCTAAGTTATTGAATTTAATTATATGGTTGTAGATATAGTGACGGTTTTTTTTGTATTCCCTGAAGAGATATCGTCACCATACTTTGCTTTGTTATATCTTATTAATAGTTACAAGTTAAAAATTAGTTATAAAATAACGTCAATGTTAACTAATTTTTATTAAACCTTAAAAAGTTATACACTGTGAAACCGCACGAAAATCCGTTAAGTAGTTTTTGATTGCTTCGCTCGAATTTTACAAAATGTAAGATGTTATTAACTTATAAAATTAAATTAATTAAAATAATAAAATTGGTAAAATTCAATTCATTCCTATTATAAATGTCAGCTACCCAGTTTTGCATTATTAACATGAAATATACTCGCATACTCATAAGAATACAGTAGGTCTAATATAGATGTAGGTACGTATAAATGATTGCTTCCTAAAATGTATTTAAAGCTCATTTATATTAGTTTAAACGAATTACAATGATAAATTCACAATCAAATTTGCAAATAATTCACTAAGCAAAGTAACACATAATTGTTATACATATCGCACATATAAAACTTTACACATATCGCACTATGTGAACAAAAGTGACCTAACTTATTATTATTCTGCTTATAGTTTACTGTAGTTATAACTGTACTTAAATCTACTAAAACAATCCAAAATTACATACGGAAATGGTATAGAATATGTCCTTTATATTGGTATAGAATAATAAACTTTTGATTAATAAATTATAACCATTCATTAGTGAACACATTTTCTTTCACTTGGAATTGGCATATTGAAAATCAAACATTGCCTATTATATAGGAAAACTTCATTCGGAAAATTCATAGATTTGTTAATTGCTGTTTCTATGTATAAGAATAAATATATAAAAATAAACATTCAGCATAAATAACACCCAGGTTTCTAAAAGTAATAATAAAATTATTTTGCTATAATCCGCGATACAGTAAATAGAAAATATATATAGTGCTAAATGTATAGTCGACTATCCGTGTTTTCATACCTGTTACATGCAGGATTCGTAAAAACACATGCACAAACCTCCACCATTGCCACCACAATACACAAGCACTACACACGTTCACTATCACAAATTCAACAATCGTTTCGCCCCGCAACCGAAGCATCATCAGGAGATGGAGACGACACGCTTTGCGATTTTGTCGTGGAGTCTATAGTATTATGGATCTCCGCAAAGTAACGCCTAATTCTATAAACCCAGGTTTCTTTTTCTTCACTTATGAGGCGTTTAAATTACAAAATCGAAATTTATTACTTTATGATAGCTCAGAAGTAATAATAAAATTGCGAATGCTAAGTTTAGGAAGCACAATCCATTCTCACACCTTACACATGTAGGATTAAAAATCGCACGTATCATTAACCACTACCACACTATACAAGCACAGTATATATTCACTGCGACAATGCGAATTCTTTCGCCACTTAATCGAAACATCATCGACAAATTTGCGATTCTATCTTTTCTTCTTTAGGTGCCTCTCCAACTAGTGAAGGTTGGCAGTCAGCTCTGCATATGCCTTCCCATTTATAGCTAAATGGAAGAGTTCGGGAGCGCTCTTAATGCCCGTCCATTCCCGGATGCGATTCTATATTGAACGTCTACTTCCATAAACAATTGTTAGGTCACTTTTGTTATGTAGATGCCATAAGTGCTTTTAGCCATTCACGTGCACACAGCGAAATAGTTAAAGGAAAAGGTGCTTCTTCTTTAGGTGTCTCTCCAACTAATGAAGGTTGGCAGTCAGCTCTGCATATGCCTTCCCATTTATAGCTAAATGGAAGAGTTCGGGAGCGCTCTTAATGCCCGTCCATTCCCGGATGCGATTCTATATTGAACGTCTACTTCCATAAACAATTGTTAGGTCACTTTTGTTATGTAGATGCCATAAGTGCTTTTATCCATTCACCATTCACGTGCACACAGCGAGATAGTTAAAAGAAAAGGTGCTTATTCGCATCGGCATGGCAGGTCCGCGGCTGTACAAGCAGCCGACGACCAAGTCGAACCGCGGGATAATGCTCAACGCGGTTGAGTACTGCGTGTTCCCCGGCGCCGTGAACGCGGAGGCCAAAAGGCGCGTGCTGGAGGAGATCGCGCGCTCCGAGAGCAAGCACTTCCTGGTGCTGTTCCGGGACGCCGGCTGCCAGTTCCGGGCGCTGTACAGCTACTGCCCGGACACGGACACCGTCGCCAAGCTGTACGGCACCGGGCCCAAGCACGTCAACGACCGCATGTTCGACAAGTTCTTTAAGTGAGTATTCTTAGTCTTCTTCTTCTTAAGGTGCCATCTTCTTTCGAAGTTCGGCGATCAATAAGCCAATTTGGACCTTCAATACCGCTCTGAATAAAGAACGAGTACAAAAGTAATAATCAAATTATTTTGCTATAATCCGCGATACAGTAAATAGAAAATATATATAGTGTTAAATGTAGAGTAGACTATCCGTATTTTCATACCCTATATTATATTTTGGAACAATAAGAAATCAATAAGCACAACAATGGCCCTCATTAACGAGCAGATAAATGTTTCTAGTTCAAGCTTGTTGCACGTGTTCACAGGTAAATAAAGGGTGGGGATGAACCAAGTACTATATAACATTGCTTATTTGGATTTTGTCGTGGAGTCTATCTCCTGATGATGCTTCGGTTGCGGGGCGAAACGATTGTTGAGTTTGTGATAGTGAACGTGTGTAGTGCTTGTGTATTGTGGTGGAAGTGGTGGAGGTTTGTGCATGTGTTTTTACGAATCCTGCACGTATATACGGGTACGAAAATACGGATAGTCCACTATACATTTAACATTATATATATTTTCTATTTACTGTATCGCGGATTATAGCAAAATAATTTTATAATTACTTTTGTATTATGGATCTCCGCAAAGTAACGCCTAATTTTATAAATTAAGGAACGAGTACTTTTGCCGAACCAATGGCGTAGATTTTTTAGTCAATATATCTTCCGTCGGCCCACACTTCGTTTACCTTGGGTTTTGCCTTGTATGATAAGCCGCATCAATTCATATTTAGCATTAATTGTGATAGCCCAGCGGTGAGACTCTTTCGATAGAAACTCGAGTTCAAACCCGGGCAGGCACCAATGAGTTTTTTCTATTAAAACTCATGTGTCTAATTGATAATTGCAATTAACCACACGCTTTTCGAAGAAAGAAAACATCGTGAGGACACCTGCATAACTCTAGAGAATTATGGAGATATGTGTAACCTACCAATCTGCATAGGAGCAGCGTGGTAGGTATCAGCTCCAACCCTTCTCTCCAGAAATGGAGAGAGAGGATGCCTATTCCCAGCATTGGGATTGTAACAGGCCGCTACTTTACTACTTTTATTTCGTGGCCAAAATACTCGAGCTTTCGTTTTTTTTACTAAAGTAACTATTACGGTCTATTAACAACTAGTGCCCTTGACTGACCATAGCAGAGATGGCGTACCAACTTACTTACTCACATCGTCTTACTTTGAAATTAATCTTTGTCCTGTCCTTATCCCACACACCACTCTCAGTGGGGCCGGCACATGTTTATCTCTTCCATTCTCTCCTATCATTCGTCAACTCTGGAACTACTCCTTTTATATGCATGTCATACTTCACACAATCCAGCCATCTCTGCCTTTCTCTAGTCACATATCCATCCAGATTCACCACTTATTTCGTCATATAAAAATTTATCCCTCCTCACTATATTTCTATAGAATCTTGATTCGGCACTTCTTGTCTTTCCTATAATGGGGCAACTTTCAGACTTTCCTTTACACCACACATCCACCTTAACTTCTGACCTTAACACTCTTCTTTCATCCGTCTTCTCATTGCCCAACATTCTGATCCATACTATACGACTGTTTTATATCATATTATATTACTTTGAAATTATTGACTTGAAAATTGTCTTACTTAAATGTGCCATTTCATCGTTAAGAACTTATAGTACGTAAATTCCAGGGACATACATTCTTAGATATCATTCGTAGATATCTATGTGATCAATCTTAAGAATAATGTCAGACATCGTATCGAACTCAGATGGGTGGTTTCTATAAAAATATCTGAGAGTTAATTGTATAATCACAATGTTTTTAGTAGATTTTTTTTACATACAAAACAGTTACTGATTTCGGAGCTACTTATAATTATAGATCTAGTGTAATGATGAAATTAATTCCGCATATTGGATACATTATAATATACGCAACTTTTTTCAGATACAATTCTGGTAGCAAATGCTTCTCGCAAGTACACACGAAGCACCTAACGGTGACCATCGACGCGTTCACGATACACAACTCCCTGTGGCAGGGCAAGAAAGTGCAGCTGCCAAGCAAGAAAGACATGGCGCTCGTCATATAGAGCGCGCGTGACGTCACCGACCGAGCGCGTCGCAGCCCGTGACGTCACCGGCTGCCACGCGACCGGTTCCCTTGAGCCGAAGCTCAGATGACGTAACTATATAATAAAGGATCCACGTTATCTAGTCGCCGGCGGCAGTCGAGTCAAGCCTTGTTACACTTCATTTTAAGACGCTTCGGTAGTGAGTCAGTGTTTTAATATCGGTTAGTGTGTCTCGAGGTGGGTATCGCCGAATATAAGTTCAGGTTGTTGACCGCATTTACTTAATCTTAATGAACACAGATTAAAAAGGGAAATGATGTTTTAATCTATGCCAGTAAGACCACGGTCGACTGATGTTACGAGATCGTTCGGAAATGTGTCGAATGTATTTGACTGATGGTATAAATTCGTTCAGAAACGTGGCGAATTTATTGGACAGATGGTACGAAATCGTTCAGAAACGTCGAATGTATTTTAGTGATAGTACGAAATCGTTCGGAAACGTGTCGAATGTATTTGACTGATGGTACGAAATCGTTCGAAAACGTGTCGAATAATCAAAGTTTTCGAACGGATCTCGATTGCAATAGGGCGTGTGTCATATTGTACAGTTAGAGGGGTTGGAGGGTCGGAAACTCGAATCTGATACGATGCTGGCGACCCAACTAGGAAACCTCACAGAAATGTTTGATATTTTATTAGCTTTTGAGGCGCCGTTTATCAATTTTTAACGTGTTTTAGCGTAATCATTGCTTAAGTAAATCGCATTGGCTTTAATAAACGTATGTTAAAGGGGGAACTCTAGTTGGGTTGCGGCCTTTTCGATTGGTCCGAAATGGAAATGGTATTTTGTTTACACTTGAGCTATCACTATTGATTACTTTGCGGCTTATTGAAAATAAATCGTATTGAATGACGGCGAATTTCGTAAGTTAACTTACTGACTTGCGAAAAGATCTGTTGGTATTTTTTTATTCAGTAGTGGCCAGTTGTCTTACGTGCTATTCACGCTCGTGTACAGACGTATTTAAGTTTTAAACCGAGAGGTATACGTTTAATCTTTTATTTCACGATAATATGACTAATTTTATGGTTTTTTTATTGAACGCACAGCGTGGATGAACTGTTTTCTTTCTCCTATTTTCTTTTATATATATTTCTAGTGAACGTTTTCGTTATTAATATGTTGAATATTAATAATGAAACCAGCAAATATTTTTGCGTAATAACTGTTAATATTTCTAGTCCAAACTGATATTTTAAAGAATTCTTACGCTCTTTTTCAATTATTAGTGTTGAGGATTAAAATTAAATAAATTATATTGATTTCAAATAAACCATGCAACTGACAAATGAACATATATCTATACTACAGTAAGAGGAGCTATAGGCAGACCTGTAAAAGAGTGTCACAATAAATAATAAGAGGGAAGGTGAAACTCGTATACTTATCTTTGTCTAATCACATACAAAAAAGAGAGAGAGATATATATACACTCTCAAGGTACATTTTAGGCTGGCTGGCTTCCCTACTGTAGTATGTTAGCTCTATGTTAATATTTTTTAAGCGATAGTATAAAGTAAGAATAACATTGACCAATGCTGTTCGTGAAAATCATTTTTGACATTATAAAGTTTTTTTTTTTTTGCGATCTGTACACTAGTGTGTGTAGTGCGTCAATGTGTTTGTTACTAGTGCGATACGAAAGATGTCCGTGTGTGCGATTGCCATATGTGTTAGTGAGATGGTCGATAATTCCATTATAATTTTGTCTCAAACGATAACAACTTTATTTCGATGTCGATTTAAGCTGTGCCCTTAAATATTGGATTCAAAATGGCGGCTTGTATATGTGTAAAAAAGTGTATAGCCTAGCGGCGAGACCGTGCGATTCTTTCGAGGGATTCACGAGTTTAAATCCCAGGCAGGCACTAATGAGTTTTTCTGTTAAAACTTATATGTCTAATTGATATTTGCAATTTATCGCACGCTTTTCTGTGAAGGAAAACATCGTGAGGAAACCTGCATATCTCTAGAGAATTCTGGAGATATGTGTAACCTACCAATCCGCATTGGAGCAGCGTGGTAGATATTTGCTCCAATCCTATCTTAAAACGAAGAGAGGAGGCCTTCCGCCCAGCCGTGGGATAGTAACAGGCCGTAACTTTACTATTTATTATGTGTGTAAAACAGTTTTTTTAATGCAGTGTATGTCCCATGATAACAAATCTGTTTTAATTTAGTCTCATACGAGAAATTTAACTGCTATATTCAGACGATGTTTTGGTGTTCTTTGACTTGCTTTGGGCAATGTTGCAAGTATTAATAAATTGAAAAAAAAACGATAACGAACAAAAAGTGGAATGTTTGAATATTAACTTATTATTGCACTAAAATTTATTTTGTACACGATTTAAAAATGTGCGTAAAAGGAAATGTTTTGTCAAGCGCCATTTTTATCCTTAATTAATGGCACAGCTTATGAACCATTGCTCGCTGATTAACATCCGTCAACTCCCGTAACCGTTACGTGCTCAATTTTGACGTTTGCGTTCTAAATTCACTGCCATTTTTATAATACTCAAACAATGATGAAAGTGACTTGAAACACTGTATGTTGATCCTATTTATTTGGATCTTAGATTTGAACGACTTTAGTTGTTACTAGTGAGGCCAAAAACAGGAAAAAGTTGTCTATACGAACTGTTTTTGAAACATTATTTAATTGATCCATAAATAGTGAATAGATCTCAAGTTGCTAGGAAAATTCTGCCCGAATAGAAGCTTCTTTCTTAGTAATGGTTGAGAAATCAAGAGATTGTGCGTTTATGGCGTATAGAAATGTTTCGATTGATTTAATTTAATGAGAAAAAAAGACATTATTAAGTATACAATTTATATCTCATCTATATATATATCCTTACAAGTTTTTATTAAACTGTATGTTCCCAAGATTATTGCTAATAGGATTTTTTGTACAAAGGAAGCTCTGAACTGATGTAATTTCCATCAAATCAAATCAAAATATTCCTTATTCAAGTAAGCTCTTTCAAGCACTTTTGGATCGTCATGGATCAATATGATTAATGAAGCTGCAACTGGTTCGAAATGTTGATCTTACCGAGAAGAACCAGCAAGAAACTCGGCGGTCAATCTTTTAAATATTTTCAATTATACATTATTAAACCGCAGTCTTGTATGGAGCTGAAAGGATTTTCAAATCCAGGCATCTTTATCATCCAAATAATCTTCAATTTCGTAATATGCTTTACGTATAAGCATATATCTTACATTTGATTTAAACCTTTCTGTAGATTGGCCCAGTTTGGATGGTCGTGGTTACGGTCTAGCGTTAAGCTATGGATACGAATCTAACGTCAAAATAATTACAGTTCCGAGAGTTGTCGGATGTAGCGAGCGTCGGTATCTCGTATAGTAATAACAAATTCACAAAACTAATCCTTGCTTACTCGTAATATTTAACTTATTAGTGATTATTTCAAATGACTGGAGTTATATTAAGATATTGATTATTCGTTTAAATGACCTTCTTTTAAGTTGTTTCAGATCCAATTTTTTACTGCTTGTATAGCTAAAATAAGACAAGGCACGTTTTACGTGGTAATTTAACCTTACTCTGTAAATAATTGTTTTTTTCTTTTTGTATACAGCTATTTATTAAAACGATGTTAAACGAAAATTGATGAATATCATTTTTCATTGTTCAATGATCGGTCATCAATTTATATTATACTACCGATAGTGTATGGTATGCAAATATATTGTACTATTAAAAAGCATAACGAAATAATATTGAATTTCATATTAATTGTTGTTGTTGGATTTTTTTTATCTTTTCCCCGAACATATTTCTATTTTTTATGATATAGACGATGATGCTCTAATACTGTATAAATGAAGAGCAAATGCCTTCTAATCTGTGTTAACTTTTAACTTCGATTGTATTTTGTTAATAATCGACATCAGCATACTATCCCTTATACTGATTTCTTTGTTATAGGATCTTATGTACGTAATATGTAGTAAAAAAAATTGAACTAAGTGGTACGACAACCATAGTTATTATATTAAAATTTGGGATGCTAGCCTATAGAAATGTGCTTTACTGCATTAAGGAGGAACCAAATGAGGGTGTATCTGCCTCTCTTTATTGTGTGACAAGAGGTTTCATCTTCAGACTCGTTATATATTGTGAAACCATCACTTACAGGCCTGAGTATAATTCCCCTATTCTAGTATTAATAACTCTATGGTAAAATAGCAGGTAAACTTGTATATATAAAAGTCTACCACAATGTTTGATAATTCAAAAAATAATTGCAGCGCTCTGAAGTAATGCTGAAAATATCAATTTATAATATCAAGATATATATTTGATATAATTAGTTAATTAACAATTTCTCAAGACAATGATGAAATATTTAAAAAAAGTAATAGTAAAATTATTTTGCCTAATTCTATAAATTATTTGAAACATTAAAAAAAAATACAGTTACGAAAAGCTTTGATATATGTATTTGAATTACTTGCATTATTTACATTTATTCTTACAAATCTAATCAACTGAAACATCAATTTTAATAAAAACAAATAAAAGATACAGCTCCATTAAATCAACAATGTAATTGTCCACAATATTGGTAGTCATCAATGATTATGTAAACTTATCAGACCTAAAACAATCACTTTAAAATTAAGATTAATCACATATACAAAAAATTGTGCAACGAGAATTATTATTTATCAATATGCACGATATAACATCAGTCAAAAATAATTCAGAAATATTTAAAAAAATCGGAATCATAAAATCTTTATTAATATAACTTTTCAGTAAAATAATGGTGACATTTTTACTACTTTTTTTGACTTTTTAATATTTAGCTCCGACTATATATGACACTTATGCAAACACACATACATCGAGATCAATTAAAATGCACAATAATCGCATTATACATACATTAATATCTATAGCAATGATTTTTTTAATTAAGAAACTATTTTTTTTCTAGTTAATACCATTTTAAAATTATTACAATATATTCTTCGTTTATTTATTCATATAGATATATATTAACATTACATAGTTTGTATCAATTAAGTAATTAAATAATTATCTTGAGCAGATTAAAATTGAACATATATTAATTTTGCGTTTATTCTGAAGTGATGGTTAAATAATATTCGCTGTACATACGAACATTTGAATTAAAAACTACTGATTTTTTTTATTCAGAATCAACAATGGGTAAATTCCCCGTTATTTATTATAAGTGTTTAAAAAAAATTACTATCCATTAACTGATTTATTATTGTAGTCAAATTTAAAAAGTTTAAAAATGCTTTTCATTAGAAAAAAAACAAATTAAATTAAAACCAAACAATCAAAATGATATCAGAGTAATAATTATCCAATAACAACAGAATTATTCCAAAATAAGATGAAATTTTAAATTTAATCAAAATTATTTATTATTGGAAAACTTGCTCTTATAACGAACAATATGATTTTTATTAATAATTTTTATTAGTATATAATATAATAACTTTTGGTTTTGACCACATTTACTAAAATACACAAATAACACTTTCCCTTAATCGCTGAATTTCTCAATATGGCATCTTGAGAATGTTTTCTTTACCATGATTTTATTAAATTCTATTACCTATTATAAAACAAAATCCCTAAAGCTGTGTGTGTATGTGAACGATTTTCTAAAAATCTACTGAACATATTTTTTTACGGTTTTCACTAAGAGATAGCGTAATTATTGAGGAACGTTAAGAAAAAAAAAATAGTACGTTACAATAAAATTTACGCGGGAAAAACTTTGTGACTAATTTCCACGTCGGTGAAGCCGCAAGCTCAGATAGTGCTATACAGGTCAAGATGAGGGTAGTACGCGGTCTAGCCGATGCTGCAGAATGGTGTGCCGCGCGTCCTGCCGCCGCCCCCCCACTTGGATATCCAGCTGCTGTACCACTATCTCGGAGGCGACGTTCTCCTGGACATATTAGACTTAGTGTTAAGATGGCTTGATAAATTTTTAAGACAATAATTTATACAATATGGCGTTACATTGAGAAGATCCATAATGTAAAAGAATTGTAATATATATATTTTTTATAATTTAATCATCATCCTCCTGCCCTTATCCCACTCTAAGTGAGGTCGGCACAACATGTTACAAACATGTTGTCACATGATTTGGCTACGTATTTTACGATTGACCGCCTGCCTTACGTCAACTTACCTTAGTCGTAGTTACCACACGGTGGGTCAACTTACCTTAGTCGCCTATTACGACACCTCGGTAAGGAATGAGGATGGTCTATTCTACTCAGCCGGATACCACACGGCGGATTTTAATCGTATTTAATCGCATTAAAGAAAATATATCGCATGCAAAGCATTAAACTGACCGAATTCAAAATGAGTCCTAATTAAGTTTGATACATTGTAATTCTTTATATCAATGCTCTCTATGATAAAATGCTATAAACTATTAAATAAACTAGTGTTTTCTTGTTCTCTCAAGTTATGGGTCGTTTTAACACGAGTTTTGAAGACGGTACAATTGTTTTATTGCAATTTGCCACAAAACAACTTTCTTTCTTTCTTACTTTCATGGCAAAAGTAAAGGTAAATAGTACGATCGGTGTGAATCAGCGTTAAAAAATATCCCTTAGCTACTTACCTCTTCATTGTAGCCGTTGATTTCAACCGGTATAGTTTGCCCGTCTTGTGTGATGACCTGAAATATCAATACTTCTTTTAGTAATTTTATAGAGCTAAGCGTAACTTAACTTAACTTAAGCTGTGATAGCCTAGTGGTGAGACCGTGCGACTCTCTAGAGACGACATAGGTTCAAACCCCGGGCAGGCACCAATGAGTTTTTCTATTAAAAACTTGTGTCTAATTGATATTTGCAATTTATCACACGCTTTTCGGTGAAGGAAAACATCGTGAGGAAACCTGCATATCTCTAGAGAATTCTAGGGATATGTGTAACCTACCAATCCGCATTGGAGCAGCGTGGTAGGTCTTAGCTCCAATCCTTCTCTCCAAAAACGGAGAGAGGAGGCCTTAGCCCAGCAGTGGGCATAATAACAGGCTGTTACTTTACTACTTACTACTAGGCGTAACTTTGCAGATGTCCATAATGCACAAAGTAATGGAAATATTATTTTGCTATAATCCGCGATAAAGTAAATAGGAAATATATATTGTCAACTTGTATATTTTGCTTACTTCCATAGCATTATGTCTTATGGAATATTGTTATAGGGTAAATGCGCGGATGTTGATAGAGTTTTTGTGATACATAAAAGAGTCATACGTGGCATTTACAATTTAAGTTCGCGTGATTTCCTCCGAGAGAGCTTTAGGGAAATAGGTATTACTTTGGCTTCACAGTATATTATTAGCAATCTAATGTTTGTTCATAAGAATATACATAATTATAAAAGGATTGTAATATATAATAGACATAGTAGGAACCGACATAAGCTTGCGGTTCCTGCTTTGCGCCTTGCAAAGTAAATAATTCATTTGTGGGTTTGGGTATAAGATTCTATAATAAAATCCCCCAAACGATTTTATCTTTGCCACTACAGCAGTTTAAAAGCGCTGTTAAAGGGAGGCTGATACAAAAAGCCTACTATACTATTGAGTATTATATAGAAGATAAAAATGCGTGGATATAACTACTCCTCTACCCTGTACAAGATAGTAATAACCAAATGTAACTAGTAATAAGAATTATTCTTTGAAAAGGGTGACCGCCGAGTTTCTTGTTGGCTCTTTTCTGTAGGAACAGCTTTCCGAACCAGCGGTAGATTTAGACGATTCAAAAGCACTTCTTGACAAGTTTACTTGAATAGAGAATATTTTGAATTTGAATGCTAAATGTATAGTGGACTATCCGTTTTCATAACCGATACATGCAGGATTCGTAAAAACATACGCACAAACCACCACCGGCACCACAATACACAAGCACTACACACATTCACTATCACAAACTCAACAGTCGTTTCGTCTCGTTTCGTTATTTGTGTATTTTTCGTTATTATACCTGCAATGTCTTCCCATCGATGGAGGTGATGGCGAGCTTGGTGCCGTCCTGCATCGTGAAGTGCAACGGGTTCCCTTGCTCGTCAGTAACCTGATGAAGGATATCCTTTGAGAGCAATTTTTTTATTTTATTGGGCCATCAACAATATATACAATAAATAGGTACTCAGAATATGTGTGTTATCCGGCTGAGTAGAATAGACCACCCTCATTTCTTACCGAGGTGTCGTAAAAGCGACTAAGGAAAGTTGACCCGTCGTGTGATATCCGGTTGAGTAGAATAGACCACCCTCTTTCTTACCGAGGGGTCGTTAAATACGACTAAGGTAAGTTGACGTCACGCAGGCGGCCGATCGTAAAATACGTAGCCAAATCATGTGACAACATGTTTGTTATATGTTGTGCCGACTCCACTTAGAGTGGGATAAGGGCAGGAGGATGATGATGAAATAAGTGTTCAGAATATACATGATAATTGAAACTCAATGCTATATTGATTAAAGATGGCAACAAAATGTACAATAATAACCAAACATCCACCATAGTAATTAAATAATTAGGACACACATCAGTATTAAGATACTAATAACAATGGTAGTAAAAGCAATACAAATAGCAAAACCTAGTTACAATAAGATAAATTATGTGATTATGTGATCTATGTTTCTGAGAAAAGTTTTAAAAAGGATTTTATAAACATTGATTTCAGAATCGTACATTATGTTTTGTATCAAAAAATTCATATGTAGTTGAAGAGCACATTAAGGTAAGCCGTCATATCTACAATACTTACGGGTATCCCCTCCCCATTTAGCAGGATCTGCTCCTCTTCATCGGACGCCAGCTGCAGATGGAAGCCTCCGTCCTCAACCTTGACCGCGTCCAGCTGCTGCGGCATGAGCAATGAGGACCCGGAGTATAGCTGGCAGCTAGTTAACACTCTATTTTCTTCTTCGGTAACTGCCTGAAAATTGAATTAGAATAGGAAATAGTCAAATGACTTTTATGCTGAAAGAAGAGACTATTTTGTGGCTAACAATTTAATTTTGCCTTTGAATGGCGGACCTTTCCGTAGTGACGTCAGTCTCGTTTTTAACGTTGACTCGTAAATTATTAGACGCTCACGTGTCCAGATAGCTTGTCTTGGTTAGACAAGTAGCTACGATCAAGTAAGGTCCTTTCAGACCCAAATAGAATACATAGTGTTTTATTTTTTTATAATAATAATAATAAAGAAAATAATGATTAAAAGAGAGCAGAGGGAAAAAAGAGAAAAAATTTAAAGAAACGGTCAGAACGAAGAAATGCGACAGCGCTTCCGTGCTGACTGGAAGTCAAAGAGGTTATTTTAGTCCGTACGAGTCGGACACTCCCTACCAGTACGGGCTGGTAGGCGTCCGTCAGGGATTTTTCCTGCTCGCGAAAAAAAAGTGTGGTGTTTTAATGGTACCTAGATTAAACATCACCTAACCACATTTAGTTTTATTCAAATCTATCTCATGTAATTACTATTCTTTATGATACAGCCACTAAATTTCATGGATGACAGTGTTCCGATATGTTCCATTCTTATCACTGGATGACAGTATGATGGTAGTGGAATCGTTCCAGTAATATAAGTATAAACGATTTTTATCTGACCTATGTTAAAACTAGGTCGGCCTGTTCTTATATTATAACCATACATCAGAAGCATGGACCTGAGTTTTTTTAAATAATTTCCTACAATTGATTACTACCCTCAAGTTTGTACAGTAAGTCACAACCCAGGTTTGATTAAGATTAGTTTTGGGTACGTTCAACGAAGTAATTTGGAGTTTTTTTAGATGTAGAGTTCAGGGTTAAGGATGTGGAATTCATTCATCAGCAAGTCATCGGGGACGTACTTAACGGGCCCCTTGCCGTGCTGCTGGTCCACTTGCTGCGACCACTCTGCAGTGCCTCGAGATGTATAGTACCTGTTCAGGGTCCAGGATGTGGAAGGCGCCGGTCTGCGAGTCGTCCGCGTCGTACGCCACGTATATGACGCGTTCCCCGCCGCCGTCCAGCACGTGCTGCTGCAGCGGCTCCAGCTGCATGTGCTGCTGCAGCGACTCCAGCTGTATGTGCCTCTGCACGTGCTGCAGCTCCGTCTGCTGCACGTACGTCTGCGTCGCCTGCTGCTGCTGCTGGCTCGCCGCGTGCTTGTCGTTCACCAATAAGCTCACTTGCTTGTTCACTTGCTGGAAACGGAACGACATATACATGTTCCCACATGAAGAAATAGAATAATCTAAAATAGTATAGAAGATGAACTGATCACCTCATATAAGTTTTTTTTTTATTGCTTAATAGGCGAGTTAATAGTAATAACGTAAGGGTGGAACTTCTCCCGTGCCTAGCGGTGCGTTGATAGAATGGTGATGGAGGAACAAGGTTATGGAGTACTTCAGCACACTCTCCGAAATATATCCTGTAGAATACCGATAGACAGGCAACCCTGCGCCAATGTTGAAGACTTTGTAATTTGGTATCGGTCAGGGTTTTATCAGAAATAAGCCTTCTGGCACGTCGATCCACCGAGTCCAAAGCATCCAACTGGTATTTGGCAGAGCCGTCCCACAAATGGCAGCAGTACTCCATACACGAACGTACCTGAGTCTGGTACAATGTAAGTACTTGTTTCGGTGTGAAGTACTGCTAAGTGGTTCTCACCTTAGTCTTGTCAGATGGCTTTTTCAGGCGCACATTCCCGCTGTCGTCGCGACGGCCCTGCAGCACCCACGGGTTGCGTGCTGCGTACCTGACAAAATATATTAAGAAATATGTATGGGATAATTACGCACACGGCTGTCCGTCCCCTAATTAACAGACATCTGGTAAATGGACAACTGTCCAAGCGGCACAAGAGAGTATGGTGTGGAGATCCGGTGAAGAGACCCAGGTCCAGCAGTGGACGTCTATCGTCTATCGGTTGACAGAGTAGAAGATATTTCCATGTAAAATCCCCACCATGATATTGACATCTTTCACTAGCTTTAGGAATAAAATATATGTATGGACACATCGACTGTGAACCGGCAATATATCCTATCTCCATTTTAAGCCAAATCACTTTTTATCGGCATTGTGTACTACTGCGCATCATTTACCGTATCAACATCTATTATCTACTAGAAAATTTGTAAATAAATAAACATATTTACAGCCAACTGTATTTTTATTTCATAGAAATTATTGCGAATGTATTAATAATCACGTTTTTTCTTCTTCCTGAAATGTTGTCAAAAATAACATAGGACAATTTGCCAGTTCACAGTCGATATGTGACATCGATCTAATTACTTGTTATATATTACTTTTTTAGTCAATTTTCATTTTATTATTATTACTACACTTTTTGACATAGTTTTTGTTTTAACTTTTTGATACATTTTTATTCGATTTAGACTTGATGCTTTTATTTGGTGATGTACCTAATTGTAATATATACTTAAGAGTTAACATTATAAGACAATGCTGAATACGCCTTTAATGGATAAATATAGTAGTATAAGAATTAATATAAGTATAATGGTTAATGTATTTATATTTTTAGAAATGGCAGGAATTTCACTTAAATATTTCAGCCTTCTCACAGTCAACAAAGACTAACGTACAGCTACAACATTTGATAGGTTTAGTTTCATATAATTTGGAATTATTATGCCAGGACGATTCTACCACCAGTTCGGAACGCTGTCATCCACTTGAGAAGAACTGGCAAGAAACTCAGTGTTTGCTCTTATCACGAATATTAACTATTCGAGGCTAGATTCTAATAACAAATAACACTCAATGTAGGTAGGTAGACGGGGGTCTACCGTAACAATATTAGAATGGCAAAGTAACACTAATTACACCCGTTTGTTTAACCAAGACAGGTTGCAACACGATCTAAACGCGGGAGCGTTTAATAATCGTACAAGTCACGTTTATAACAAAACTCCAAGAGGACGGTCTAGCCGCGTAAGCGTAAGCTAATAACCGTAAGAGTCGACTGAATTCAATATGGCGGACTCCATCTTTTATAACTAATTTTCGCTCCAAAAGCAAGTCCCTTCCTTGCTATCGGCCACGTGATTGTAGTGTTGCCAACTATAATTCCTAACAATATTGTATCGTTGGTGTATCGAATAAATAAATAAATAAATGTTGGCCACTTACCGTTTGCCGCACTTGGGGTGTGCGAGCGCGCGGTCGGGCGCGTGTCGGCGCGCGTGCAGCCGGTGCTGAGAAGACGTTGTGAACCGACGCGGGCAGAGCGAGCACTGGTAGGGCTTCTCTCCCGTGTGGATCCGCTCGTGCTCCGACAGGTTGCCCTTCTGGCTGAAGCTCTTGCCGCACACCGCGCACGAGAACGGCTTCAAACCTAATCAAAGAGGGAAAGTAGTAAAATAGTAGCTAATAAAGAAAAATTGTGAAATAAGTAGCGTAAGAGAATTGTAAACCCAATTTGGGTAACAATAAAAATATACCAAAATGTAAAATAAAAACTGCCTTAAAAAGTCTCTGATTACGTTAGAGGTAAGTAGAATATAAAAAAAAAACCTAATCAAAGTAAAGATTCGTAGATCCGCAAGTACCTTTTAAGACAGAAGTAATAATAAAATTATTTTGCTATAATCCGCGATAAAGTAGTACAGAAGCATCATCAAGAGATACTACTCAACGACAAATCGAAAAATTGTTTTGTAATTTTGTCGTGGAGTCAATCTCCTGATGATGCTTTGGTTGTGGGGTGAAACGATTGTGAGTTTGTGATAGTGAACGTGAAAAAACAGATAGTCCACTTACATTTAGCATTATATGCATTTTCTATTTACTTTATCGTGGATTATAGCAGAATAATTTTACTATTACTTTTGTATTATGGATCTCCGCAAAGTTACGCCTAATTCTTTAAAGTACCTTTTAAGATTTATCTAATAAAGGTAGCAAAAGTAACAGCCTGTTACTATCCCACTGCTGTGCATAGGCCTCCTCTCTGTTTTTTCGAGAGATGGGTTGGAGCTAAAACCTACTTTGCTGCTTTAATAAATTGATAAGATACACATATCCCTAGAATTCTTTAGAAATATGCAGGTTTGACGCAGGCAGGCAGTAATGACTAAATGTAACTAGTGTCAAAATTTTATATCTAGACAAATCTAATCAAAAGCTGTGATATCCCAGCGGTGATTCCGTGTGACTCTCTATAGATTATCGTGGGTTCCAACACCAGGCAGGCCTGTGCAGACCAATGAGTTTTTCTTTTAAAACTTATGTGTCTAATTGATAATTGCAATTACATGCTTTTTGGTGAAGGAAACCACCTTCACCTCACCAACAAGAAACCTGCATATCTCTAGAGAATTCTAGGTATATGTGTAACCTACCAATCCGCATTGGAGCAGCGTGGTAGGTCTTAGCTACACCCTTTCCTCCAAAAAAAGAGAGAGGAGGCCTATGCCCAGCAGTGGGACTGTGACAGGCCGTTACTTTAACTGTTCACTCACCTGTATGTAACCGCATGTGTAGCGTAAGACTAGTCTTGTGCGCGAACTTCTGCTTGCATATCTCACATGTGAACTTCTTCACACCGGTATGCAGCAGTTGATGGTTCAACAGGTTTGCTTTCGTCTTGAACGTAGCGTTGCAAATCTAAAGTAGAATATTCGCACAATATAGCTAATAATAAACATTAACAACAACCATCTCATCATCCTCCTGCACCCATCCCATTCTAAGTGGGGTTGGCACAACATGTATTACCCATGTTGTCACATGATTTGGCTACGTATTTTACGACCGGCCGCCTGCCTGACGTCAACTTACCTAGTCGTATTTTACGACCCCTCGGTTAGAAAGAGGGTGGTCTATTCTACTCAACCGGATACCATACGGCGGGTCAACTTACCTTAGTCGCCTTTTACGACCCCCTCGGTAAGAAATGAGGTTGGTCTATTCTACTCAATCGGACACCAAACGGTGGGCCAACTTACTTTAGTCGCCTTTTACGACACCTCGGTAAGAAATGAGGTTGGTCTATTCTACTCAACCGGATACCATACGGCGGATCAACTTACCTTAGTCGCCTTTTACGACACCTCGGTAAGAAATGAGGTTGGTCTATTCTACTCAACCGGACACCAAACGGTGGGTCAACTTACCTTAGTCGCCTTTTACGACCCCTCGGTTAGAAAGAGGGTGGTCTATTCTACTCAACCGGATACCAAACGGTGGGTCAACTTACCTTAGTCGCCTTTTACGACCCCTCGGTAAGAAAGAGGGTGGTCTATTCTACGCAACCGGACACCAAACGGTGGGCCAACTTACTTTAGTCGCCTTTTACGACCCCTCGATAAGAAAGAGGTTGGTCTATTCTGCTCAACCGGATACCACACGGTGGGTCAACTTACTATAGTCGCCTTTTACGACACCTCGGTAAGAAATGAGGGTCTATTATATTCAGCCGGATACCACACGGCGGAACAACAACAACAATAAATATTCTTTATTGTACAGTAATAAATAAACAGCACTGCTTGTATAAACATAAAAAAAGAAAAACATTGTACAATTGGCGGCCGTTAAATGTGTTATTTGTAGTAGTTAGGCGATCGGCTCGTTGTGTTAATTTTGTATGAACGTTACATAAACAAAAGTTTGACAATTATTTTGATTTAAATAACATACTATTGTTACGAACGTGCAAAAAAAGTTCATAATGTATATGTCATAGAGTTCAAATTGGAAGAGGGCAGTGTTACGACCATGCAAAAAGAGTTCGTAAACTGTATGTCATAGAGTTCAAAGTCGGTTGACGCTCATCGTCTGGAACATTCACGTTGTTTACGAATCGTGTTTCGTATCCCCGCTACGATACGTAATCGAAAAGCAGAATGTTCTCGAATGGTCCGCTTACTATATAACAGGTAGTAGTCCCATGGCTCGGAATTATGTTTGTGATTAACGATCGAGAATAAATTTAGAAGCGAAATAATAATGGAGTAAGCTCTGCTTAATTATTGGACAACGGACTGCATAGTGATTGTAAGTACTAATTTTGTAGTGGAAAGCTGAATAAAGTATTGTTACGTACAGAGGTTCTTGGTAAAGTAGTAAAAGTAAAGTAGCGGCCTGTTACAATCCCACTGCTGGGAATAGGCCTCCTCTCTCCGTTTATGGAGAGAAGGGTTGGAGCTAAGACAAACCACGCTGCTCCAATGCGGATTGGTAGGTTACACATATCTCCAGAATTCTCTAGAGATATGCAGGTTTCCTCACGATGTTTTCCTTCACCGAAAAGCGTGTGATAAATTGTAATTATCAATTAGACACATGAGTTTTAATAGAAAAACTCATTGGTGCCTGCCCGGGGTTTGAACTCGTGTTCCCCTCGAAAGAGTCGCACGGTCTCACCGCTGGGCAATCACACATGAATGAAAATAGCTGGTGAGTCGTTAAAAACACTTAATTCACATTTTTACAAAAAAAAATAGTACTTTCAATCTCTATACAGTCCTTTGTCCAATAAGAAAGCCGAGGTCACTATTATTTCACTTTTATTTTCACTTCGCAATTCGCTGTTGATCGCAAACTGAACGTCGAGGCGCAAGATAGGTCTGCTTATATATCGAACGAACCGATTTCGAGAACATTCGATAGCCTTGAAACGATCGTAAACATGTTTACCAATAACATGTTTTGATACACGTCTAATATTCCAGAGAATTAGCGTTAAGCGAATTTGAACTCTATGACATATGGTTTCCGATCTCTTTTTGTATGTTCGTAAACTGCCACCGTCCAATTTGAACTCTTTTACGAAAGCAATACGAACTCTTTTCGCATGTTCGTAACAGTATTTTTTTACGTATCACCAGGTATATATATTTTTATCAAAGTCAACGAACCCCTGTATGTAAACTTACATGCTACGTGTTTTGTATGTATCGAAGGGTTGTGTGTGTTTGTGCGTGTGTTTTAATGAGTGTAAAATGTGTAGTAGGAACAATGGATGAGTCACCTTGCAGAGGAACGGCCTGAGCTGCGAGTGCACGAGCTGGTGCCGCTGCAGCAGCTGCTTGTGCCGGAAGTGCTTGCCGCACGTGCCGCACACGTACCGCTGCTCGGCGTGCTCCGCCTGCTTGTGGTACACTACCGACGACGGGTGGTTCAGCACCTGATCCAGTTTAGGGAACCTATAGTTCGATTTGCATAGCTTCTGGTTGTTTCTAGGTAATAATAAAGATTAATGTAGTTGCCTGACACAGCTACAGACACCTTACTTTAATACCAATACCTATGAATACCAAAACTTAATGAGCTTTATATAAGATTCTATACTAAAATTCCGATATCAATTTTGGCGTTTTACATGTCGTATTATGAACATGCAAAAAGAGTTCGTAAAATTTAGATTATAGAGTTCAAAGTCATTTGACGCTAATCGTCTGGAACATTCACGTTGTTTACGGATCGTGTTCCGTATTCCCGCCAAGATTCGCGAGTAATATGCTGCTGTTTGTAAACAGCGGACGAGAACGAATTTAGAAGCACGATAATAATGAAATAATAGTGAATTCGGCTTTATTATTAGACCACGGACTTGTATTTAGTGATTGGAAGTACTAATTTTGTAGTGGAAAGCTGAATAGACACTATAAAGGTGGAATTCCACCAGTGTGCAGAACTGTGCAGCACAAATGTTTACTCTGGTCGAGTCAATAAAGCAAACATTTACAAATTGTGCGCGAATATATGTACGCGCACATTTATGCACATTTGTGCGCGCACATCTTTAATGAGGAGTGGAGGCATGAAAAGATTATTAAGAATTATTTTATAGAAAATGTCTAAAAATATATTGTAACTTTGTATATAATTTAAAAATAAGTGAAATAATAACAAAGATTATAAAATATTACTATATGACTGTGTTGACCTGTGATAGCCCAGCGGTGAGACCGTGCGACTCTTTCGAGGGGAACACGAGTTCAAACCCGGGCAGGCACCAGTGAGTTTTTCTGTTAAAACTCATGTGTCTAAATGCAATTTACCACACCCTTTTCGGTGAAGGAAAACATCGTGAGGAAACCTGCCTATCCCTAGAGAATTCTGGATATGTGTAACCTACCAATCCGCATTGGAGCAACGTGGTAGGTCTTAGCTCCAACCCTTCTCTCCAGAAACCCCTATTGGGATTGTAACAGGCCGCTACTTTTATGTTCGCGCACATGTGTGCTTCACTGTGCGCTTACACAAGTTACACACAACGTTGCCGGTGGAGACAGAAGCGTAACGCGATATCAGCTTAGTACGTGCAGTGCGGCAACTTTGTAGACAATCTTTGTAAACAAACAACAATCGTTGTATAATAAAATTAATCGTAAAATAGATATTTATTCACTTTCATTAACAAGGGTTAAAAGTATTCTTACAAATTGGCTAAAAGAAAAAAGGTATTCCGAAACTGAGGATCTCCTTAAAATAAATTTCTAATGCGCTCATGTATCAAGGTACACACACAACTACATTACACTCACACCCACTCTATCTCTCTCCCTCTCTCACAATCACATACACTTCGGGCTCGCAACACAAACGCAATCTCGCACACATATACGAAATTTTTGTTATCATGATTCGGATATAAGTATTATATCTGGCTTATAGCAACAGCTTCCTTAATTTTATATTATTGCATGATAAAAACTAATTCGCAATTGTAACAATTTATTTGTATTTTAATATTTATTGAATTTTTTTTTTATACTATTTGGGAAGGTTGATGCTCGCGGTACAGGGCGACCTAGTGCGAGCATCAATAGATATCTGTTGATTTCATTTATAATAAAGTAGCGGCCTGTTACAATCCCACTGCTGGGTATAGGCCTCTTCTCTCCGTTTCTGGAGAGAAGGGTTGGAGCTAAGACCTACCACGCTGCTCCAATGCGGATTGGTAGGTTACACATATCTCCAGAATTCTCTAGAGATATGCAGGTTTCCTCACGATGTTTTCCTTCACCGAAAAGCGTGTGATATATTGCAATTATCAATTAGACACATGAGTTTTACTTAACTCATTGGTGCCTGCTCGCCTCTAGAGAGTCACATGGTCTCACCTCTGGGCTATCACAGCTATTTGCTGGGCTATCAGCTTTTTCATGCCGTTTCTTCTGCTCATTTACATTATCAACTGCAAAAAAATTGATACAAGCAAAACAAAAATGTATGGCCATTTATAATGCAATTGTGAAATTTAAATAAATAAATAAATAAAACATATGTGCTGCACACTATTTTAGTGGAATCCTACCTTAAGACGAGCATACCTTCCCGCAGAGGTCGCACGCGAAACCGCGGTGCGGGCGCGTCCGTCGGTGCGACACGCGGTGCACGGCCAGCGAGCGCGGGTACGCGAACCGCGCGTCGCAATCGGTGCACGCGTAGTTCTTCTCGCCCAGGTGGACCGCCTGGAACAATGATGACGGAATGACCCCCCTTAGGATGATGATGTTGACCTGTAGGCCTACTATGAACTTTTAGGAAACGATTGCGACTCCTGCTTTGCGCCTAGCAAAAGTACGTAAATCGTTTATGGGTTTGGGTATAAGATTCTATAATAAAATTCCGAAATCAATTTTGGCCATGCCATTACAGCAGTTTAAAACCATTGTTAAAAAGAGGCTGATACAGAAAGCCTACTATACTGTTGAAGATTACTTAGATGATAAGGATGTGTGGATATAAGTGCGCTTCTACTCTGTACAAGACAGTAATAAATGTAACTAGTTCTAAGATTTATATTGTAAAAGGAGCAACCGCCGAGTTTCTTGCTGGCTCTTCTCGGCAGGAACAGCTTTCCGAACCAGCAGTAAAGTTGACGATTCAAAAGCACTTGTTTACAAGTTTACTTGAATAAAGAATATTTTGATTTGATTTCATTTGATTAGGAAACGATTCAATTCAAAGTCAGTACCTTAACGCTTAGTCTTTAATGAGTGCGTCCTACCTGTAATGACATACGGAGCCGAGACGTGGACACTGACAATGCTGGTCCACCAATTTAAGGTAGCCAAGCGAGCTATGGAGAGGGCTATGCTCGGAGTTTCTCTGAAGGATCGTATCCGAAACGAAGTGATCCGACAGAGAACCGAAGTAACCGACGTAGCCCAAAGGATTAGCAAGCTGAAGTGGCAGTGGGCCGGCCACACATTTGTCGCAGAACCGACAACCGTTGGGGTAGACGTGTTCTGGAGTGGAGAAACCTTGGCAACCTTGGCAAACGTAGTGTAGGACGTCCTCCGACTAGGTGAAGTGATGATATCCGCAGTGGCTGGCAGCGGTTGGAAGCGAAGAGCTGAAGACTGAGCTCAGTGGCGTGCCATAGGAGAGACCTATGTCCAACAGTGGGCAGAGACGGGTTGCTGATGATGATGATGATGATGACCTTAACGCAACCGCTTTCTTTACGTACCATAAAGTGTGGACTGCATTGGGGTCGTAATTTTTGAAAAGGATAACGTTATATGAACTATAGATAACTCTGTCTCTTTTACTCAAATATGTTTAGGACGCATTCCGAACGCTCATTCAGCAACGACTTAAAGTGTGCGTCTTTAAGACGTCATGGTATGAAAAAGCAAAACAATTTAGTTTACGTCTTCAAGTTATTCTCAGATTTAGTGACGCGTTTAACCAGTGAAGTGTTTGATAAGACGCGACCGTCCACGGTTTTGGTGCGCTTTGGTTACTATTCCTCGATATAGAGACGATTCAATAACGTGTGACCTTACGAAGGTTGTGTGCACACCGGGTGTTATTTAGCCGATATAGTGAAGTGTATACTCAGGGAGATACAGACATTACGTGTCCGTGGAAGAGTGCAGAGGCGAGCCAACGGTTTCGGGGATCGGCCAAGTACATACAAGCACACACACACACGTGCACATATACACGCAATGACTCACGAGGCCGGACCATATACAGCTAACGGCCGCATAAGGTAGGTTGAAACGCTGGGGCGTCGGGCCCAGGTACCGGAGGTTGTTTCATCCGTCCGCACGTTTGCGCGGAACACATACCTTGTTATGAAGGGACTTGCTTTGCTTATTTCTGAATACTTTACTACAATGATTGCATTGTCATACAATTGTGAAATTATTTTAATATGAAATGAATGAATTATACATACCTTGTTGTGAAGGGACTTGCTTTGTTTATTACTGAATACTTTATCACAATGGTTGCACTTAAACTTTATCTTAGTAGTGATATTTAACTCTGTATTATCTGTAGTAGAAATTTCGCTCACTGCACATTCTGGAACTAATGATATAAGCAGTTCGTTAGATAGGTTAATTTTTAATTTAGGTTACTTCATACGACAATAGCGGAATTCGTTAAAACTCATGCACTTCCTGCCATAAAAATCTCAGAAATCGTTTCGCCCCGTAACCGAAGCATAGGAGATAGACTCCACGACAAAATCGTATGTCTGTCTATGTCATGAGTTTTAACGAATTCTGCATGTATCAGGTATGAGAACAGATAGTGTAATCAACATTTAGCATTACATATATTTTCTTTTATCGCAAATTTTATTATATTATATTGGATTACAGCAAAAAAAAGAACAATACACAAGTACAATTATTGTCTACCTGGCTCCCAAGCCAGTTTAAACTGTATTTTGGGAGCAAGTGCTCACCTTTACTTGGTTCAACTTACATATGTATAGTAGTAAAAAATTACTCTTATAAAAAATTATAATAAAGAAGTAAATAAAAAAGAGTTAAAGTAAAAAAGAAAAGAAAAAAAAACTATTTTCATTAATTTTGTACTGTGGACCTCCGCAAAGTAACGCTTAATTCTATAAATTACTCTTTCCTACTCTAGTATACTAACTCTATGATTATACCATACAACTAAACTGAATGTTTAAGGAATTTACTTTACTTTACTTATCCATAATACAAAACTTCCAACAAAAAAGCATCATCAGAAGATAGACTCCACGACAAAAAAAGGCTAGTCGTGGCTTCGGTTGCGGGGCAAAACAATTGTTGAGTTTGTGATAGTGAACGTGTGTAATGCTTGTGTATTATGGTGGCGGTGGTGGAGGTTTATGCATGTATTCTTACGAATCTTGCATGTATCGGGTGAGAAAAACAGGTACATTTCGCATTATATATATTTTATATTGACTTTATATGTATTGTAGCAAAATAATTATGTTATTACTTTCGTACGTTTAAGGAGTTATGGGAAATAGAAAATCTAACTAGCGAAAATTATTATTAGAATAACATTGTTACATAATCTCACCTTGAACATTTTCAGGCTCTATTTCAATTTTCAAAGGGTCATTTACATGTTTGGGACTCGTCTTTAGATTATTATGAACGTTCAAGTCTGGCAACATCTGGTGAGCTGATGGTGTGCTAGGAACACTCAACTTCTCAACTCGCCCTATATCTTCATTATCTGCTTCGTTCTCTAATTTTAATGTTATATCACTTACTTTTGTCTGAAAAATAAAAATCATTAGGTATATAATTTATAGAATTAGGCGTTACTTTGCGGAGATCCATAATACAAAAGTAATAATAAAATTATTTTGCTATAATCCGCGATACAGTAAATAGAAAATAAATATAGTGCTAAATGTATCGTTTATTAATCGTTTCGCAAAGGCTTTGCGATTTTGTCGTAGGGTCTATCTCCTGATGATGCTTCGGTTGCGGGGCGAAACGATTGTTGAGTTTGTGATAGTGAACGTGTGTAGTGCTTGTGTATTGTGGTGGAAGTGGTGGAGGTTTGTGCATGTGTATTTACGAATCCTGCACGTATCGGGTATGAAAATACGGATTGTCCACTATACATTTAGCATTATATATATTTTCTATATACTGTACTTATTAGTTTTAACTAATGTATTATTTGTTAAGGAGATATAGAGATTGGTACCAATCATAGGACATTAATTATTAAGCTATCTATACACCTTCACCATCGATGTAGCACATATTTCAGCCACAGAAATTAGTTTTTTTAACACTATTTATAGAGATCAATGACCGTACATGCCATTCGAACCTTGGCCTAAAAACTGAATACGGTACAACAGCTACGAGGGAGACAAAAATATAATGTTTTCTCCTGTATATTGAACAAGCACCAGGTAGGTCAGTCAACGTTTACCAACAAAGCCAGATCTCAACTAAATTATATTTATTTTCTGCGAAAATACATCATCATTTTCCTGCTTTTATCCCACTCTAAGTGGACTCCGCACGTTACAAACATGTTGTCACATGATTTCGCTACATATTTTACGACCGGCCGCCTGCTTGATTATATGTAGGATATCTTTTGGATCATTTAATATGTAATATAGTGTATGATGAGTCCCGTCTAAATAAATAAGTTTATTTAAGGCTATGACAGGCAAGAAAAATTGACATCTTGTATAAAACCAAACTTACTTAAGTATCTACAAACACGGCAGTAGAATACAATGAGCAATCATCATTCTCCTGCTCTTATCCCACTCTAGTGGGGTTGGCACAACATGTTACAAATATGTTGTCACATGATTTGGCTACGTATATTACGACCGGCGGCCTGCCTGACGTCAACTTACCTTGTTCGTCTTTTACCGACACTCCGGTAAGAAATGAGGGTGGTCTATTCTACTCAGCTGGATACCATACGGCGGCATTAAATAAAAATGAATTTCTACGAAAATAAATGCTTGTCTTGTCATCGTTCTTCTGCCCTTATCCCACCTTAAGTGGGGTCGGCACAACATGTATTAAACATGTTGTAACATGGTTTGGCTAAGTATTTTACGACCGGCCGCCTACCTGACGTCAACTTACCTTAGTCGCCTTTTACCGACACTCCGGTAAGAAATGAGGGTGGTCTATTCTACTCAGCTGGATACCATACGGCGGCAATAAATAAAAATGAATTTCTACGAAAATAAATGCTTTTGTCTTGTCATCGTTCACCTGCCCTTATCCCACCTTAAGTGGGGTCGGCACAACATGTATTAAACATGTTGTAACATGATTTGGTTGGGTATTTTACAACCGGCCGCCTACCTGACGTCAACTTGCCTTAGTCGCCTTTACGACACCTCGGTAAGAAATGAGGGTGGTCTATTCTACTCAGCCGGATACCACACAGCAGGCTTTTGTCCAGTAGTAAAACAAATCAAATGTTGCTACCATAAACCACTATAACCAAAGCTACTAAATAAATAAACTTACAGGGCTTTTCGTTGTTTTAGAGTCCTTATAGGCCTCTATAGTGCGACCGGTGTGGGCTGTGTCCTTCTGGTGCTCGGTGAACTGCAATCTGGTGCTGAACCTCTCCCCGCAGTTGCACCTGTATATCACAGGTCCATGAGAGGCCACGTGCGACATGTATCGCCTCCTGGACATGAACTCAGCGCCACATATAGCACATTCCTCGCGGGTCTGGTTCGAGCGACCTGTAAGGAGAACAAATATTAACACCGACGATGTATGACAATGAAGCTGTGATAGCCCAGTGGTGAGACCGTGCGACTCTCTAGAGACGAACATAGGTTCAAACCCGGGCAGGCACCAATGAGTTTTTCTATTAAATCTCATGTGTCTAATTCATAATTGCAATTTATCACACGCTTTTCGGTGAAGGAAAACATCGTGACGAAACCTGCATATCACTAGAGAATTCTGGAGATATGTGTAACCTACCGATCCGCATTGGAGCAGCGTGGTAGGTCTTAGCTCCAACCCTTCTCTCCAGAAACGCAGAGAGGAGGCCTATTCCCAGCAGTGGGATATTAACAGGCTGTTACTTTACTTTTTTTTACTTTATGAATGCAAAAGTAATAATAAAATTATTTTGCTATAATCCGCGATACAATAAATAGAAAATATATATAGTGTTAAATTTATAGTGAACTATCCGTATTTTCACACCCAATACTGCACGTATTGGGTGTGAAAATACGGCATTCGTAAAAACACGTGCACGAACCTCCACCACTTCCACCACAATACACAAGCACTACACACGTTCACTATCACAAACTCAACAATCGTTTCGCCCCGCAACCGAAGCATCATCAGGTAGACTAGACTAGATAGGACTCCACGACAAAATCTCAAAGCTAATTTCGCTTTATTAAATTAAATTAAATTAAATCGCTTTGCGATTTTGTCGTCGAGTCTATCTCCTAATGATGCTTCGGTTGCGGGGCGAAACCATTTATTTTGCCTTTGAACATGTGTAGCAATCTAGAACTGTCAATTAGTGTGCCATTGTTATGTTCTATTATTTCCAGTTGCTCTAAAGTATTAAGTCGTTGGCTTTTGGCACAGTCACATGTATCAGGTATGAAAACAAATAGTACAATCTTCGTTTACATATATTTTCTATTATCCCGGATAATAGCAAATTAATAGTTTCAGTACTTTTGGACAGTAGTAGTTATGATAGGCCAGCATTGAGATTGCACAACTCTCTTTAAACAAATATTAAGCAGAAATGTTACCTTTAGGTCTTCCCCGCCCTTTGTTCTTTACAACCACAACCGGCTCCCCGGATTTCTCTATGTGCCCTATAACCTCTGGTTCTTTGCTAACTGGTGTTTTCACTACAGGTTCTTCTTCATTTTTAACATCATGGTCACTCTCTTCACCATCAATCACTCCAACCTCGATAAATATTCTTTCAAGTTCTTTCCCCTGAAATAACACGAGTTTTACAAATGACACTATTGTAGGTATATAGCATGCTTAGAACTAATGTGACGGAATTAAAAAAAGTGTTGGTTTGTGGCAAATTGCAATAGAGCGTAGAGTAGCGCCTGAGTGATAAATATAATTTGAAAGAGCAAGAAAACACTAGCTTTTTTAACAATTCGCAGCGTGATGTCATTGAAATAACAATTAGAATGTATCTAGCTCATTTAATACTAATTTTAAGTTGGGTCACTTTAATTCTATTCTTAGCATGTAATGTATATTACTTATTCCTGAACAAGTGCTATTTTCACGATAACCGAATTCACTGAGTGAAAAAAATTCAATAAAATTCAATATGTTCAAAGAATTTGTAGAAGTTGGCCTTCGGCGGGAATCGAACCCGCGACCCTTGGAGATGGAAGCAGGGTCACTACGACCTAGGCCAATAGGCCTGCTTTGAAAAATAATTAAGTAAAGGTCATCTTTTTATATGACAAGCCTGTCAGCCCTTCAGCTCCACGATTCACAGGTTCGATCTCCGCCAAGTAGTAACATTCTCTAAAAACATTTTGTTAATTCTTCAAGTCTTGTTGTATTTAAGTATTTAAAATTTTAAAGTATGTATTTACCAGTTGTCTGTCACACATAACACAAGGATTTGGTTACTTACTTTTGGTACCAGCCTCATGTAAAAATGTCCCATATAATTATTTATTTATCCTGAATGGATAAAATCTATTATATACTAGTGAAAAGAGTTACCTGAACAGCTTCCTGAAATCTAGTTGGTGCTTTTCTTTTTCTCTTTCCCGAAGGTTCTTCATCCTCATTCCTTTCCCTAATTGACTGAGTTTCAATTTGTGACTTTGACGCTGCCTCTCTAGCAAGTTCTTCTGGGGATTTCGATTTTTTTGGTGGTCGCCCTCTCTTTCTCTTAGGTTTCTCGAGTCCAGCAACTTGTAGTGAAATAGGATGATCATCTGTGTACACACCATCACTGGTGTTTACTGCAAACATAAAAAGTTTTTGGTGTATAAAAAATTCATATTAAGTATGAATAATGCTTTCAATGATACAAAATTTCATATAATTTTGATCTGAATTGCTTATATAACCAATGGACATGTAGGATGAGTGAAGAATTTTGATTTTGCATTATAAAAGAAGGCATCAAAAGATAGAATTATGACTTATATATTTAAGTGCTTAAAAAGATATAGGAAACCCTGTTTTACTGTATGAATTTGTTTCTTAATTTCTTTACAGTAAAATTGAAGCTTATAAACCTGGATATAATAGTGAAAAAAGGTAGTTCTAATTTAAGTACATTATATAAGAATATATAGATATGCCTAATTTATATCATTAAAGTACAATAATTACATTCTGATTTATTCTTTTATATAGTATAGTCTACTATCCATTTATAGTCAGCCTACTATACATTTTTGAAAATATGCTTCTCTTCAACTGTGTAAGTGCAATATGGTAGGGACAAATATTCTATTTCTAATGCCTTAACTATGTTTCATGATTTAAAAAAATCTTTCACCAGTTATAACATTGATATTTGATTGATATTTACTTACTATCACAAACAATTTTTTCAGAAATATCAGGTCCATCTACACTTGAACTACTTAATATACTCTTTTTATATTCTTTCTCTCTTTGGTACAACTCTCTTATTACTTTCTGTAAAATAGAGTAATAGTAATAGAATAAACAATCAGTATACAAAGTATCATCAGAAGTTAGAAGTTACTTATTGGCAACATTTTCTTAAATTAGGCAAGGAATTAAAACCATTTACCTGTCCATTAATTATAAGATTCAAAAACTCAACAGTTGCTTCCAACTGAATAGTACATCCAGGACATATAGTTCTGGGTAGTTCTCCATCATCTTCTACCTGAATATTGAATATTTTAATATAAAATTCTAATAGTTTTTCAAATTATCTTCCTTTATGCATATTATATATATATTATAAATTTCATGGTCAAATGTAATCGCATATACTTTTCATATCTTAAATAAATTAAAATATTCCCCTGCATTATGAATTTTAGAATTTGTATTGATTTAAAAATATTGTTACTGTCAAAATAGACATCGTCAAATAGTGGCGCGAGAAATCGACATAACATAAAATTTGGAGATTTTAGAGAATATATAGAAATTTAAGCTGCCTCAATTTCCTGTAATTCACATTTTGAAGCAGAATATTGGATTATATTTTAATTCTTTCATTTAAAACTAACTAGTAACTACAGAAAATAAAGATGAAATGAAATTGATATATTTTTAGGCATCTAAACTGTCAGCCATCTTGATAAATTTAGAAGTCAAAACAGTCACAATTTATTGCAGAACCGCTTTACCTTTATTGGTAAATATGAGTTTATAATTTCACATAAGTTTTGGTTATTTTCTTCACAAGAATACAATAAATTTCCGTTATCATTTTCTTCGCCACATAATCTACAAACTGTGGAATTATAAAGAAATACTTCCATCTTTCCATAAGAAAAATGGGTGCGCCATCTATTTCCGTATTTTTGACATTGGTAAGAATATTATAATCAAAAATGTCCTTGAACCTACAATACGTTCAGAAAACTGATTAGAAAAATTGATGAATATCGACTGTGAACCGGCAATATCTCCTATCTCAATTTTAAGCCAAATCACTTTTTAACGTCATTAGGTACTGCTGCCCATCATTTACCGTATCAACATGTGTTATCTACTAGAAAATTTGTAAATAAATAAACATATTTAAAGTCAACTGTTTTTTATTACACAAAAATTATTGCGAATATATTAATAATCACGTTTTCTCTTCTTCCTGAAAAGTTGTCAAAAATAACATAGGACAATTTGCCAGTTCACAGTCGATATAGAATTTGCATCAGTTACAAAAAGATCTTCAATGCATATCTTGATTTAAATTTCAATTCTATTATGAATATTTTCCACGCTACTTTGTTTTATTCAGATTCTCAATTTCAGATTTAATTTTAATACAGGAAAGTATAAATCAGAGTTGAAAAAAATTATCGACATGAATCTCAAAACTACATCAAACTAAAGTCCTAATTTTTTAACATGATCATTACCGTTTCGAAATTTGAAATATAATGCAAATCATTACACCGAGCATATTTTGGTAAATGGTAAGTAGTTTATGTATAGCACGACAATTGGCAACACCGACCTATGTTAAATTTTACTCTTTTTTTTCTTTCTTAGCCCTTTCCGGTTTAGTTCCTGGGGCTAGAAGCCGTAGTTTCGGTTTTTATTATTTTTAATCGCCCGTAATCCTATAAAATGAGAATCTATAAGGATATTATTACCGGTAATTGTGTGTGATATATTAATTTTAGTGACTTCAAGTTATTATTTCAACATTTTATGGTGTATCGATGCTGTGAATTTGACATTTACTTGAAGAAGTCATCTGTTCTTGTATTTTTCGTTCAAGTTTTTGCCACATCGACAAAGTAATTGTTGATCGTGTCAGAAGATATGATTTAATTTAATATAAATGTGTTAATTTTCAGGTGACGAGATGTTCTCGGACACCTATAAAATCAAGCTGGTAGATGAAGTGATTTACGAAGTCACCGGTAAATTAGAAACTAGAACACAGGGCGATATCAGAATTGAGGGTTTCAATCCCTCAGCCGAGGAAGCAGATGAGGGCACAGACTCAGCCTGTGAAAGCGGTGTAGATATTGTGCTAAATCATAGGCTGGTAGAAACTTACGCCTTTGGTGACAAAAAATCATATACATTATACCTTAAGGATTACATGAAAAAGTGAGTATTGCTTTCCTTTTAAAGCTTTAACTACGTAGCGACTTTCACATTTATATTGAGGTGAATGACTAATATGTTGAATCATCGTGAAGACAATGCCATTGTTGCGCCCTAATAAACGTCTTATAATTTCATATTTATAAATTACATATATGTATCAGATTTTTAACAGCTATATTGAATTTCTTTGTAAACTATAGTTGGTCTTTATAAAAGAATAGGATATATATAATGTTTATGTGTGTTATCTTTTATTACTGGCCTTTTGCTATGTCATTGCTAGTATTCTAATCTATAAAGATGAATTATATTATGAGATGAGATTCACAGTTCATATTTATATTTTTCTAACAAGTAATCATTTCTGCAATTGCCATTCTACATCCCTAGCATTAGCCTTACATTGCAATTTGGTATCTAATTTACTATTGTTAATATTAATTTTGTCTAAAAATGTGAAGAATCCCCTTAATACTTTGCTTTCTAAATGTTTAGATTTGATTTATAGGATTTGCTAATGTTGTTTTGAACTTTTTACAATTTATTTATTATGGTTTGGTTAAATCACAGTTATATTCAAAGTTATCAAGTATTTATTTTATTCATAACTTTTCATCAATAAACAATTTAAATAATATTTTTAAAAAAATCACAAATTAACTTGTTATAAAATGTCCAATTTTATATTAGTTTCTCCTGTATATTTTTATTAACTATTAGTATAACTTTGTATTTAGTCAGGCTTTGAGACAATTGTATCTGTATTAATAATTAATGTCATCTTTGGTGTTTGAGATAAACTGGTTAGAATAAAAGTTACCACCATAAATAACTACAAGCTCAAGACTTAACTTAAAATTTAGGGTTTAGATTGTCTATTCATCTCTTAGTTCACCTTTTTCTAGCTAACTTACTGATCTGACTGGTGCATCATCTAATACCAGAGGTTGATACACAATATTAACTTTTGGAGCGAATCTGATGCAATATAAAAAAACTTTAGTGAAAAAACATTCATTTCCATAATGTTTGTTCATGAAATAGAGCTGACATTGAAATTAAGCTGCATCTTTTGATCTACTTTACTGCATTTATATGTTGAAGTCAGTTGGTCTTGTTATTAAGCAGTTCCCCACATGCCCATTGTTAACATTACTAATTATTGATGTGAAAATGGTCTTCTTAATGCTTGTCCATAATATTTTTGGTTCTAATAACAGGTATTGTCAAAATTGGTTGGTAAATTGGTTGTGATATTGACAGTTCTATTTACCTTGTCATAAAACTTTGGAATGATATAGTAGCCATTATCCATAAGGGAAGCGAATGTGATGAACCTTTCAACTCATTCAAAAAATTTGATTAGGATGTTTCACTGTTATTTTCATCATTACAAAATAGTGTGTGTTAATAACTTATAGGATAATCCTATAAATAAGCGGTAAATTTGTTGAGTAGTTTTCAAAAGTGTACATATCTTTTTTTCAGATTAGTAGCGAAATTGGAAGAGAAGTCACCAGACCAAGTAGATGTATTCAAAACGAATATGAACAAAGTAATGAAAGATATTCTCAGTAGGTTTAAGGAACTCCAGTTTTTCACTGGGGAATCTATGGACTGTGATGGCATGGTTGCCATGATGGAATACAGGGATATAGATGGGGTCTCAACCCCCATTATGATGTTCTATAAACATGGACTTGAGGAAGAGAAGTTCTAAGATCCAGAAATTGATGTCGAATTTGAGTTCAGGGCTTCTACTATGGACATCAAGTGTTTATGAGTACAGTTTCGACTATAAAGCTCTCAGAACATAAGCTTCTATGTACAGCAAAAGTGATACTAATTCATATTTTTCACACCAGAGCCTAACACCTTTTTTATTTATTTACTCAAATCATGTCCGCTCAGCAGTAATCGGCTTCGGCTACTCCCCATCAAAGGCTGAACTTTTGTAAAGAATTAATGTTGCATATTATTAAATAATTTAATGAGCAATTGTGTTTGTGTTGTGATTTTATCTATTTTAAAAGTAACTTATTGAAGGTAAGATATTTCGTTAATTTTGGTCAGAAGATATTAGTGCCATAACACCATTTCCTATTAATATGACCACTAGCTGATGCTTATCTTCTAAGTAGAGTGGCTAGAATATTAAAAAAAGATTGAGTATGTATCTATTAAACTTGAGATCAAAAAGTGTAGTTAGCATTAGTAAAAAAGTATTAGAGACCTTAACAAAGTAATACCTTATTCTGTAAATTGATGGATTCATAACACTCATTCTAGTTCAGACAACACTTAATGGCACTTATGTAGAATAAGAATTACTTAAATATTAAACAATTGATAACTGCCTAGTAAACTCAAGGGCTATATCTGTCTTGACATATGATTATAATTTATAGAATTAGGCGTTACTTTGCGGAGATCCATAATACAAAAGTAATAATAAAATTATTTTGCTATAATCCGCGATACAGTATGATTATACTTCTGTCTTCTGTACATCCGTCTTAACATATGCGTCGTAGTTGTTACAAGTTTTAAGAGATGGCGCTGCCGTTTTTCTTTTACAACCTCTGTACTTATATATCTTTTATAAAAATTTTGACCTTATAATTACAAATTTTGTCTTACTGCACCTGCGTGGCGATTGTATCACATTACTCTGGGAGGTATCCTGGATTACAGTTTGTTTTTAAAAACACATACTATTAGAATTGGAGGTTCAAGTGTTCAGTTCGGGGATGTGATAATTATAGTGTTTATTTTATGCTCTTAGACTATTACGAAACAACATTTTTTGCAAAATAATTTTTGTTTGCACGAGTCGTAAAACCTAGAAACATAGGTACCTTATGTAGTGTTTTATTAGCTTTATAAATAGCTTTATCTACTACAAGGAATTCCGTTGTAGATTTCCGTCATTCTTTAGTCCTTAATTTAAAGTAATTATTAATGCTATATTAGAATTGATTTTTAATTCACAACATGGTATTTCTAATAACTTTATATTAACATCCATAGATATTATACTGGGGAAAGGGAAAATAAAATGCAGCATTTGAGGTATGTTATATTTATCGAGTTCGTATGTAGGTAATAACTACAATAAAGTACAGAAATGACCAATGATCTATTACAATGTCGTGAAAATCCTAATCACAATTTTTCATATGTATTTATTAATTTTGTATACTTTTTAGGCATCCTCTAGGCACTCACTAACATGCCTATAATTTGTTTTTAGTCTTTAGTTTCTCAATATGTATTTATTTACAAAGAAAATCACTTTTTATAATGTAATAGAGATAATAAAATATAATGACCAAATCGGAAATCTATCCACACCATTATTATAGTATTATAGCGACATTAGAAATCATATATAGTCCAATGGACGACATTTTTACTAAAATTAATCACGGCAAGAGTGAGCACAGATTATTTAATAAATGGTCTGAAAAAATTAATAGTATAATTCTTAATTATATTTAAATCTGTCAAATCTCATATCGTCAATACTATCAGAGCTAAGTAAAATTAAACACAACACATAATTCAAGCAATAGTTAATGCATAAATATTAAATAAATGAAGTCCAAAAAATATTTAATCACATCTCTACCATAGAGTATTTATACTTAAGAGTAGAGACGCCATAGAGTTATTATACTTAGAGTAGGGAAGCCTAAAATGTGTCATGTTACAATAAAGAGCAAATGAGGGTGATGTATCTCTCTCTATTTTATGTGTGATTAGACAAAGATGAAGTATACTAGTTTTAGCTTCCCTTGCTTTATTTATTGTGACACTCTCATCTATTCTCCCTAAGTATAATAAATCTGATTTCTACACTGTTTATTAAATATTTTTCAATATGTCCCAGAAACGTATCAAGGTATGCATTACAATTTCAGTATATTTTTACTATTTAAAATTTCTAATGCCTTTTATATTAATTCAAGTTTTCGTTTTAAAAAAGAACATCCGACTTTTCACAATATCCTATAATAGAATGGGCAATGATTTATAAAAGTTAATTTTAAAGTGATTATATTTAATTGCGATTATCAATATTTCAAATATGATAAAAAGATTGATAATGAAATAAAACATGTTTTTTTTTTCAAATAGTATTTAGAAGTAATTATAATATGAGACCTATATAATTTAGTACTTGGATTTAGTTAGTTAGTTCATAATTTTCGATCTGTTAAATTAAAAATGATTCGCTTAACTTTTTAAAATACTTGAGCGTTATCGCGTCAGGTGAATGTAAAGTTCATAAAAATATTGCGATAAAAATTACGTTTCGTCTAAAATTTCGGTTGTGTTGAAATAGGATGTCCATATTTAATGTACACGGTAGAAACGCTAAAATATAATGTACGGTTCCATTTTCAGTTTTGCGACATTGTCAATTTAAATTTTTTAACGGTTATAAATGGTTCATTACATGTTATATTGAAAAGAAATGCATAACGCAGTTGCCTCGAAAATCATAAACTGTTTCGAGGAATTGTATTAAAATTAAGGGTGCGATGTGATCAAGTGAAGATATTTATAAAATATAGTGCTTCGTACTTATTTAATACGAATTGAGTGTACATAATATCAAATACGTAACAATATTTAGCGAATGATGTCTTTGATACAGGATACCAGTCCTATAGCAAACAATACAATACTGGGAAGTAAGAAATAATTTCACGATAATTTTAAAAGAGCAAGATCGTATTAAATTTTATAAATATTATATCTCAATATAATATAAATATATTTACATTTATTAAACACTAATTTCTTATATTGGTGTCTTATTTAACGCACGCTTAATTTAGTCACCTATAAATAAAATAAGATATTAAAAAGACTTATGGAATGGTTTTTGTACAAAATCAAATACAAATTCCACCACTACGGTAGATGTAATTGCGAATCACAAACTATAATACGATGTAAAATTATATCCGGGAGCGATCTTCACAGCCTCCCACGTTAAAACTTAACTCGACTAGCCTGTACATTGTACGATTTTGGGTCGTTTCGCATCATCATAGCATATGGTCGTTTCGTTGTTAGTATAATGACAAATGGCTACCTAAGGATATTATCGATGTTAGATTGAATGTTAAAGATCAATGGGAAAATGATAATGAATTGAATTTATTAAGTATATTATAAAGTGGTACGATGATACGAGTCAACCTTTCTGAAAGTTATACTTTCATACATCCACTCCCCTCATCTCATTGAAAAATAGATCCATAACTACTTAATATTACAATTTACAAATAAGGTACTCTCTTAACACGATATAGGATAGTCCTCACTGGTCGAACGTACACCGGACCCGAAACTAATGTTCTATTACAGCACTACGTCCATCACGAATGAAGTCTGTCCGTAGGAAAAATTAATGGAATGAAGATTTATTGCTAGAATTACAAGATCACAAATGTTTGAAAGAGTTCGCAGCGAACACTCAACAGTTGAAGGTGTTAGAGTGGCTGCACGAGCGCGGGAAGTCTTCAGCGTAGCCGTTCTCCGGGATGATGGAGTATTCCGGCTCGCTGTAGTCCCGGTCGTAATCCCTTTCCCTCTCTCTGTCCCGCGGGAAACCTATCACGGTTTCGGAATTCCGCATGTAATCGTTCTCTTGCTTCCTCGAGTAGCGGGTGTCGAGGTTTCGTTGGAAATTCTCAGGGTGGCAGACTATGCCGTTGCGGTTATTCTTTTTATCCGGCAGGGAGCGTAGCGAGCCGTTGTTGAGGTGGTGAGCGGGTGCTCCGTTGTTGAGGGTGAGGGGCTGGTTGTGCCGTCCGTCGCTGCCGATGTAGGTGAAGCCGTTGGCGGGCATGGTGCCGCCGCCTCCCGTGCGTTGCGGCCGCCGCGTAGAGCCCTGGCCGCCTGACATGAAGAACACGCTCGGGGAGGCATAAAGCTCTAGCTACAGTTCCGTCACCGGAATTGGCCTGAGGCCGGGCGCGTGCGGCGGCGGTACCGGGTAGTGCGATGGGTGGATGCCGCGCACTATGCAATCCTCTTCTGTGGAGATAGGTTTGTGGTATTCTAGATTTTTGCGCCCTTTATTCCATTTATAATCTTTCAATTTCTCCTGCATACTCTTTCTATACCTGTACAATATTAAAACCAATGTGGCTATCGTGGCTACACAGGCTACCACCACTATACAGATTATGGTCTGTTGCCTCGTATCGTGCAGTACACATCCCAAATCATCGGCGTTTAACATTCTTAAATTTTTATCCTTCAGGTGTTCGGGGCTAGCGCACTGGATTTGAGTGAAATTGCTTTTTTCGCTTAATAGCTGTTGAAGCCAAAGTATCTGGCAATCGCAGAAAATAGGATTATCGGTTAAATCTAGTTGTTTCAATTCTTTGCCGATAAAGACTGCTTCGCTCATTGTTACTATAGCATTGTCTCTCAGTGTAACATGACGTAATTTCGGTAAACCTAACAGGGAACAATCTTCAATAATTGATAATTTCTTGTTATTGGTCAAAATAGCGGTCTCAAGATTGAGGTTATCTTCCAGAACACCTTTCTCGATTCGTTCCAGTTGAGATGCGCCGGATACATCGAGGAGTTTAAGATTTTTTAGACCTTTAAAGGAATGACTTTCCAATACAATAAAGTCGTTTTGGCCTATATTCAGTTCTTCTAACCTAGTCAAGCCAGACAATTGTTGCGTAGGCACGACGCTCAATCGGTTTCCGTAGAGGTTAAGACTCCTTAATCCCGGGAGACCTCTAAATGCATAATCACTTATATTAGAGAGTCCAGCTCCGTTTAAGTCTAAAACCGCTAGCCTGTTGAGACCGGCGAAAGCATCATCTGGTAAAGTTGAGAACGCGTTCAAACCAACATGTAATTCTGCTAGACTTCCTAAGATATTGAATGATATCGTCGGGACCGAACTTAATTGATTGTCGTCCAAATATAGAATCCTTAAAGCTGACAACCCAGCAAATGCTCTCGGTTCTATTCTCTGGATCCTATTCTGTCCCAAATTTAACTCTTCTAGTCTTGGCAACGTAGAAAAGACGCCATTCGTTAGTTCCTCTAAAAAGTTACGTTTAAGATTAAGTACAGTCAGTGAGTTCAGTCCCTGGAAGGTAGTGTTTGTCACCGACGATATCTTATTATGATTGAGATGAAGCTCTTGTAGTTTTCGTTGATATGAAAAACTTTTCGCAGGTATATTCACGAGATGATTTTGTGAAAGATCTAAGTGTTGTAGCTCAGCATAGAACTGCATGGAGCTGTCGATTGTTTTTATCTTATTATTACGGATGATCAGCCGTTGTATGGATGGGTTTAGAGCGATGGGTAGTACGTCTAGACGGCTTTCTTCGCAGACTACGACAAGCGTATCATCATTGCAACTGCAACCGCCAGGACAATTCGCAAGAGCTGATGCGCCACCTCGCCACACCAGTAATTCCACACAGAGCAGCAAGATCTGCAGAAGAAATGATAAAATACATTAATGCAAATCTTAACACGAATGGTATTGAAATCTGGTATTTGTTAGGTTAAAGAGTAAATTAGTTAATTAATGACGCAAATTATAATAAAGAACTTATAAGTATCAAAATCACTGTTGTAAAATAAAACAAAATCAATGTAAAGCGAGTGAGATTCGTCGAAGACAGAGCAAAAAGTAAATTAAATCATATTGGAAAGGGAATTTTGCGCAGTTTTAATTTATTAAAATGCGCTTCGTTGAGGCGCCCGGGGCAGCTTCTTTGCTACAAAGACTAGCGCTTTTATTACGTTTCCTCTTTCCAACAATTAGCAACGAGATCTACGTCGCACTGAGATTCAGCTCGAGTTTCGCGAGGGATTTTAATGTTATTACGACGCGATTTCTCGCAAATGTAACATCAACAGTCTCTACGTAGTGATTCTTAGGACTACTTTGTCTAAAATAACTAACTAACTAACTATTTAGTCTTGTGCTTTTGTAATCATATTCTTAAGTTTTGACCGGATTATTATTTTTGCTTTATTAAATGCAAACACGACCGATCGTAGTATTATGAAAGAATGATATTACTTTTTAGCCACAACGTGAAACGGAAAGACAATCTATAAGTTTTAGAACGTAGACTGTGATTTAATTACAAATTCTTTTCAATAGGGGGTGCTGTAGCCATCAAAAGCCATTATGCATATTGTCAATTTGAAAAACTCCAAATATCTCAGTGAAACATTATCAAGTTCCTATCTCTATGTAATGAGGTACCGACGATGTTTCATAGAAACTTGTCATAGAAATACTGAGTAGTATTTTGTTCTCGTCAAAAATCGTATCGTATTATTATAAGACACCATATATAATCCATACTTATTATAGAACTAAGTCCCAAAAGATGTCTGTCTGTATGTAATCGATTTTCTCAAAATCTACTAAACGGATTTTTGTACGGTTTTTACCAAAAGATAGTGCACTACTTCTGGATAGTTTAGGTAAACAGTACATATCGGTATTATGTAAACTGTTGAAGTGATCGCGCAGTTAAAAAACTTGCTTGCTGGGAGCTTTAGTCGCGTGCGCTGCGTAAACCAGTAGAGATACGCTAAAGTAATGTAGTAGATAATTTTAGATCTATAAAAATACTATAAAATAGTCCGCGATAGCATGTCTCTATCTCTCACGGTTAACTGACAATAACTACTTTTATATTCAAAATTTCGAAAATTTGGGAAAAGTTTCGTAAATCAGTAAATTGCACGCGGGCGAAGCCGTTGTTGGCACAGCTAGTAATATATAAGTATGGTTTATTAGGACAACAAATATACACTCTGCAGAAGTGAGCGCCAATGATAAAAGATATGAAATACAGCTAAGCCTCTCCATAATGTAAGAAACGTCATGTTAGACATTTTTTGTAGTTATGAAATAATTCTACGTCCGAGAAAAGTTTGATGTATCGCTATAACAGAATTGTTGTACTAGTTTTTCTGACGAGGAACAAAAAGTAATGAACATCTACGTTCATTATTTTTTGTCGTTCTTATTTTTGTCGGCTATTGTTTTCCTTTTTATTGCGATAGGAGCTTACAATTCGTTCCTTTCGGTATACCTTTGCGACATAAAAATATATCAGCATTATCCGAGTGCTACGGCTATCGAATAGCGCCGGCATTTTGCCGGACCGTAGCCTGGTACAAATCATAATCAAAACTCGATATGCAGGTCATTCGCAAACATCGTTGTTCGTTTTGCGCTGTCCCGGTGAAATTTCCGCTAAAATCCAATAAACGGGTTGTTCGGAGCGTTGTGCTATGATTTTGTCTTGTTTTATAAACGCTGCAATAGTTTTTTGGCAAAACGTTGTTTCTATCGGATGGATGAATGATACATAGCTAGTAAATTTTGCATTGGTGTAATTTTCCATATATATGGATCGATTTTAAAATTCCAATTCTTTTTGTAAGGAGGATATTTATTATTCATCTATCTTTAAAAATATATCAACGGAAGCAATCATGTTTTTATAGGTTATACCTCAAAATAGGCGTAAAAAAGTCGGATGGAGTTTATGGCATACAGGGAAAATATCGTTGAGTGTGATAGCTATGCAAATCGCATAATTGAGGCTGCGGGATGAAAAAACTTAGCCGAGCGTGCGGGCAAAGGGGTCCGCGTAAGTGAAATTAGGAGTAATTTTAATATTAAAGAGAAATTTTACACGAGAAATCCATAATTGTGTGCATATTGCTTGTGTTGAACAAGAGAGCCATAATGTTTAAAATAATAGTATTTAGTGGTTTTTATCTAAGAAACTGTGGTGTCTGAATGATGATGTGCCTAATATTTTATATATTTTATACTGAAAGTTTATGAACTCACATCGTCATGGATAAACATACATACAAACACACGCATTCAACATATACATAATTTTGTTTTTTTTAACACTGTGGTGGGATTAAAGCATAGATTCGCCATTAGCATTATCCAAGATCAAACCAAAAGACAGGGTGTTTTAATTTTTAAATTCAAAATTTGATAATTCATTTGGAATGTTCAGTAGGACTACAATATCTGTTTTTTTTTAAAGATCGAGTCCGTAAATATGCGACCTTAGGGTTGTCTCACTGGTCAACTTTTTTCAGCGAAGATTCTTCCGTTAAACCAAATGCTTTCGAAATCCGAATCAGGAATTTTGGAACCCGAAGATTTAGTTTTTTCCCTGATCTGCGGTTATTTTTATTTATTTAGAGATAAACAGAAAGTTAACTTAATTGGACGTTTAAACCTCAAGGTTGATTAATTGCTTCTTCAGGTGACGAGATCTCGTATTCGCACGTTTTTACAACGAACCAATCTCAGATTCATTCAACACGTGTGTTGAATAGTGATTCTTTGTGATTCATTTACAATCACGAAGTTTAATTGTGAACAAATACATGTACAGTATTCAAGCGACCCGTTCTGGATTAACATTAAAGTAAAACTCGAGATTTATTAAGAAGAAATTTTGCACAGTGTATGCTTACATATTTTTTCAGGTTTAGCGGCATTTTGGAGTGTTGATTGTTTAAGAAGTTAGAATGAGTATAATCAGCTGTACCTACTTAAAAGAAAGATGTAATAACAATATGATGATTATTAATCATTTATATAGCTATGGTGTTACAAACAGATACTTAAACTAATGTGACATACCTGTCTGTAACACCATACCGAAAAGTCACAGTTCAGCGTATGTCCTAGACGCTGATTTTCAGCAGCACCCCATTTATATGTAGGCCACCTTATCTGAATACCTATACAAGGTGAATGTCCTACCGTCCATTGTTTTATTAAATCTCTAACAGATTTTTAGGAGAGAGCGGTGCTTTCGATAGAAGCTCGCAGATACTTTTTTCGTATGAATTTCGTCATATTTCAACCAATTTACACAAAACCTTCACTAAATAAACCTTGTACATGAAACATGTTTTACGAAAACCATTTATACATCTGAACTTTAATCTATTATTATTGCTAGTCTAGTAGTGAATATCAAATCAAAATACGTTCAATAATTTTGAATTTAGCGCGAAAAGACAAACGTGGGACATAGTTATATAGTGTAGTGATGAAATACCTTCTAAGAAACGTGCAGATGGTGTAACCACTAATTCCCTAAACGAGCAGTCAAGTCCGATGTCCAATCTGAAACCCAAACCCTTTCAGTAAAAAGCGGATCCCGTTATTCAAATTAGCTCTAATTCCGTATCGCAGCTGATTAAAAATGCGAGGGCTGTCGAGCCGACAGACGGCCGGAGTTACGAATTCTCTAATTTAGCTAAAGATCCTGAATGATGTTTCAAGGCCTTTGTGAAATGTGAGCTACGAGTACCTTGGATTTGCAGGTTCGATTCTGTTATACAAATTACACTATAGAAACGTATATTGCTATCTAGCTATGCTTGAGGTTTTGCCCACGCGGAAATCAGTTTTGCTCCACAACTTCCTCTATTTTCCTTTGAAAGTCCCATCAAAATCGGTTAAACCTTTCCGGGAAATGAGGTGTAAAATCTTACTCAAGAATTGCATTGCATTGCATTTTTAGTACAAAACGGTACAGAAATCCGTTTAGTAGATTTTGACAAAAACGACATCGTACATACAGGTTTTCAGCAGGCCTACCATGAACTCTTATCGCAACTAATTGAACACGTAAACGAAATTGTTTTGCTTTTTCATACCATGACGTCTTAAAGACGCACACTTTAAGTCGTTGCCGAATGAGCGTTCGGAATTGTCCTAAGAACATGTGAGTAAAAGAGACAGAGTTATCTATTCAACCATATAATTATCCTTTTATCCTTTTCAAACATTACGACCCCAATGCAATTCACACTTCATGGTACGAAAAAAAGCGGTTCGCGATCGTCGTTTGCGTCTTCAATTGAGTCGCAATAAGAGTTCATGGTAGGCCTGCTGAAAACCTGTATGTACGATGTCGTTTTTGTCGAAATCTACTAAACGGATTTTTGTACCGTTTTTTTCAACAAATGCAATGCAATGTAATTCTTAAGGTGGATTTTTCACCTCACCATTTCCCGGTAAGGCTTAACCGATTTTGATGAAAAATTCAAAGGAGAATAGAGGAAGTTGTGGAGCAACTGATTTGTGTGACACACTGATTTCCGCGCGGCCAAAACAACTCGAGCACAGCTACATAGCAATAAACGTTTGATCGTTCAATTGAGTTTATGGTAGGCCTGCAGAACTTTGTTTCATAATAAGTGTACAAGGTAGACAGTTTTTATTTAACTTCATTGCTAAGGCAGCCTCTCGCTTTGGAAAAATTGGCTAGAGTTTAGACCTAGAAATAATAAAAAATTTTTAAACTAATAATGACTACTTCAATGCCGTGTGGTATCTGGCTGAGTAGAAGACCAACCTCGTTTCTTACCGAGGTGTCGTATAAGGCGACTAAGGTAAGTCGACCCGCCGTGTGGTATCCGGTTCAGTAGAATAGAACACCCTCTTTCTTGCTGAGGTGTCCTAAAATACGACTAAGGTAAGCTGACGTCAGCAGGCGGCCGGTCGTAAAATACGTAGCCAAATCATACGACAACATGTTTGTAACATTTTGTGCCGACCCCACTTAGAGCGGAATAAGGGCAGGAGAATGATGAACAATGATATTATAATACTTTTTATGTATGTATGCGTATTTTTATATATTATATTGTATCTACAATTACACGTTTATTGCTCAACCCATTATTGTTGACAGGTACTAAGCAGTACGTCTGATAAATTATCGAGCTTTGCAGCTGCCATGTCGCCGAGAGCTTTCGAATTAATTAATATGTGACTGGTTCAGAAACATTGCACGATGTAGGTGTTTATTGATAAATATAATAGACAAAGTAGGAACCGACATAAGCTTGCGGTTCCTGCTTTGCGCCTTGCAAAAGAACGTCAGTCGTTTTTGGGTTTGGGATTGTATAATAAAATTTCGCAATCAATTCTAGCTTTGCCATTAGAGCAATTTAAAAACACATTTAAAGAAGGCCTTATACAGAAAGCCATCTATACTATTGAGGATTACTTAGACGATAAAAATGCATGCACTTGGAACTCGTACAAGACAGTAATGACTATGTATGTAATCTATGTACGTAACTAGTTATAAGAGTTATTCTTTGAAAAGAGCGACCGCCGGGTTTCTTGCTGGCTCTTTTCTGCAGGTATACTTTAGAAAACAGCAGTAGAGTTGATGATTTCAAAAGCACTTATTTACATGTTTACTTGAATAAAGAATAATTTCGTAAGACCGTGGTAAAATTAAGCTACAATTTTCCAATCACTGATACAACTGTTCTTAATTTCATACTAATCACTATTTGTTTTGAAATAATGATTTTACGTTACGTTTGCTTATTATCAATATAAATTATTTAAATTTTACGATATTTCAACCAAGTACAATTATGATTAAATCTTCATACATCAAGAGAACTCCTAGAACATGAAAACTTCTGTATCATCAAGACAGAAGGGCTTTTTTCAGAAGTGGGATAGTATTTAGATTCACATTCAAAATATTCTTTATTCATGGAAACTTGTAAACAAGTGTTCAATTTATTTTTACACAGTAAATACTACATTATATTTAAAAAAAATCGTCAATAATAATTTAAAAAAGAAAAATGCGTTTACTCGTGGATATGAGAAATAAAACGGCCCAACCGACGCGTATAACCACAGTTTCACGCAATATAACTACGCGTACGTTTTGTGAATATTTGCGTTTGCACGCATCGGTTACGAGGGGCCACGTTCGACTGGTATTTATAGTGTTTGCTGCGGTCACAAAGACAGCGGCCAAGTTATACTGGCCGACGGGTATGGCAGACTTCCGCGCTTGATTGTCCGCTGAATTGCTGGTGTGACTATTTTATTGTTTTTCAACATGGGATAACCAAACGTTAGTTAGCTATTTTTGTATTTAAGAAGGAAGTAGTGAATGACATGCAAATAAAAGGGAGGAATAGCAATGCAAGTGTATGTGTGCAAAGCTAACGATGAAGCTGCTATAGACGAGACGATGAAATAAGTTAATGAAGGCATTCGATGACGTCATTAGGTTAATAAATTTCATCGTCATTTGAACAAATATCAATTGAATCTTTTCAAAGACGTTAGTTACATAAGATTATTGCTGAGATTGCTCTGATCCTGTGCTGAACTGATTTAGGAGAGTGCAAACCATCAAGACAGATTAAATTACTGAAATTCAAGATACAGAAATTACCGAAGCAATTGTTGTGCAAAAATTGATGCACACATGCATCTCTGTCTGCATCAAATAGTCAAGTAGTAAGTAATAAGGAAGAGGTAACATGTATAAAATTCAATGAAGCTCGGAAGTTCTGTCAACAATTACATTTGTAAGCAGACATATTGGCCTTGATATTGGGCTTCAACAATCCTATACACATATCGGTAATTTCAAGAAGAAGTAGAGACTTTAGGAGAGTTGGACAGTAAACCTGTCGGTTACAGACAACGCTGATTTGTATTATGATTATTACTAAACTTAACCAAACTAAAATTAACTAATAAACGTAACGCAAATATTATTTCGTTTATAAGTTGGTCAAGCTCCCACAGTTTGTCAGGCGTTTGAATGCGGTATTCTCAGGAACTACTGGACCGATTTGAAAAATTCTTTGAGCGTAAGATAGTCCATTTATCGAGGAAGGCTATAGACTATGAGTATATAACATCTCGCAAAGATGAATAGGAGAGGAGCAGCAATAAAAAATATTGCGAAAACGGTAAAACGTAAAGCTTTCCTTGCGTGCGCTAAGTAAACGGTGAAATTTATTCGAAAATCATTTATTACAAAATGGTTCCCCTCTTAAAGTTATAAATAAAAGTTCGCAACAGCATAGGCATGTCTAGCTTTTAAAGTTAACTCACGTTAACCATAATCAATATAAGTATTACGCTTTACACAAATAATAACACTGCAATCCACGCGAACGAAGTTGCGTTTAATACATAGTTACTTATATTGAGATAATATTAGGTATACTTTATTGTGATATTTTAATATTGTTAACTACGAAGAGATCGTTTAAGTTAATTTATAGAATTAGGCGTTTTTTTGCGGAGATCCATAATACAAAAGTAATCATAAAAATATTTTGCTATAAGCCGCGATACAGTAAATGGAAAATATATATAATGCTAAATGTATAGTGGACTATCCGTTTTTTCATACCCGTTACATGCAGGATTCGTAAAAAACACATATGCACAAACCTCCACCACTTCCACCACAATACACAAGCACTACACAGGTTCACTATCACAAACTCAACAATCGTTTCGCCTCGCAACCGAAGCATCATCAGGAGATAGACTCCACGTGTTTTTTACGAATCCTGCATGTAACGGGTATGAAAAAACGGATAGATCGTTTAAGATTCGTGTCACCTGTGAAAAAGTAATAATTTCAAAAGAAAGGATGGTCCTTTTAACAACGAAATGGATGGCCGCATTAGAAACGAGTTGTGTTAGGCATTGTATGCATCCGCGCGGCAATTCCGCACGATTTAATCGCAACTGTTAATTGTACGCGTGATTTGTCGCCGTAAATAGACAAATTCTGTGTGCGGACGCGGATTTAATTACGGCAAAACGTGGGACAATTTGCACAGTGCCTTGTTATGTGTCCGATATGAGGATTACTCGCGTTACTTTGTCAATAGCTCCACTGAGATTTATTGGTATTGAAACTAGCTAATAGAATATTCCCAATAAATGTATGTTGTATTAAACAATGAATATATTTGATATATTCCACCACTATATATAAAAAAAATCCCTACTTATATTCATCATCCTCCTGCCCTTATCCCACTCTAAGTCGGGTCGGCACAACATGTTACAAATATGTTGTCACATGATTTGCCTGTGTATTTTACGACCGGCCGCCTGCCTGACGTCAACTTGCCTAAGTCGTATTTTACGACCCCTCGATAAGAAAGATGGTGGTCTATCCTACTTAACCGGATACCATACGGTGGGTTAAGTTATTTTAGTCGCCTTTTACGACAACTTGGTAAGAAATGAGGGTGGTCTATTCTTCTCATCCTGATACCACACGGTATTAAATCCCTTCTTATATTATAAATGCGAAAGTCAGTCTGTCCGTTTATCTGTCTATCTGTAACGCTTTCACGGCTTCACCACTGGACTTATATAGATGAATTTTTTCGCATGATTTAAGATTAAACATTGGCTTATAGGATAAAAAATGTGTTTTCTTTCGATTACAGAAAAAAACAAATAAAGCACAATTGAGGATACTTAAACACTTATGTTGACATAATGAAAGTTACAAGTAGGCTTTACCTATTTATGTGACTGCAAAATATTGAATATATTTCACATTATTAATCGAAAATAATTAAAACGTAATAATATATGTTCCAGAGAATTATTTAAAAAACAAAGATACAAATAAACAATTATTATTACAATACTACCTTATAATACGTCAACAACAGAAGAAAAATAAATTTAACAGACAGACATTACGTCATAATGTGTCATGGTATATAAAATGAGCAATATGGACGACGACTTTATCAATAAGGAACATCAAATGAAATTGTAATTTATTTGCATGACGAGTGATCTGATCACATAACGCCATTCACATAAAAAAAAAAGTAAAGTAACAGCCTGTTATTATGCCCACTGCTGGGCTAGGGCCTCCTCTCTCCGTTCTTGGAGAGAAGGATTGGAGCTAAGACCTACCACACTGCTCCAATGCGGATTGGTAGGTTACACATATCCCTAGAGAATTCTCTAGAGATATGCAGGTTTCCTCACGATGTTTTCCTTCACCGAAAAGCGTGTGATAAATTGCTATTTTCAATTAGACACATAAGTTTTAATAGAAAAACTCATTGGTGCCTGCTCGGGGTTTGAACCTATGTCGTCTCTAGAGAGTCGCACGGTCTCACCGCTAGGCTATCACAGCTTTCCATTCACCATTCACATAAGAATCGTAATCATTATAACAGTTAACGTAGTACAGCGCTGTAATTGCAACGAAATAAAATATGCAAACATATTACCCTTTTTTTGGATGTTTTAGAATATTGATATTAAGAAGATCAAGATAAAAGATGGCTTATTATCGCGATGACGATCACTACATAATATTGTGCAATTAGGAAAATATTTTTTATGTTTGATGAAGTATCCGTATTGTATAAAATATAGGTGATATTCAGTCAATTGGGGATAATCTGGCTGCCATAGCCGAGTGATGCTGGTAACCTTAACAAGGCATTTCAGATTCGGATTCAGGATAGACTTTTTTTAACAATAAGTTTTTTGTAATAAGTAATATTTACAGTTTAAAACGAGCTTTTTGGCAAAGGAAAACATAGCGAGACAACCTGAGAATTCTAGGATTCAAATTCAAATTCAAAATATTCTTTATTCAAGTAAACTTGTAAACATGTGCTTTTGAATCGTCAACATCTACTGCTGGTTTGGAAAGCTGTTCCTACCGAGAAGAACCAGCAAGAAACTCGGCGGTTGCTCCTTTTCCAACAATAATTCTTATCACTAGTTACATATAGTTATAAATATATATTTCATGAATTAATTTCTATTTGTCCAATGTCGTAAGGTTTAGAACCCGATCTATTTCTTTACAAGAAGTGTCCAGCAGGCTGAAAAAATCAACCGATTGAATTGTATTGAATAAAATATACCTACCAAAAATACGTTAGGCGTCGCGTAGCCTGCGATGCGACGTCCTGGACGCTGTGACGCCATCTGTAATTACAATACAACAAATATTAGATAAATTTTAAATATATGTAAAACAAAAATGGCCAAATCGGCCAAAAGAGTAACAGACACACAGATTTTCGCATTATATTAATATGAATTTGGTAATTTTATGACCACAGAGAGATTGCTGAATATAATACTAACGTCAACTTTAAGGTTTATAAAACAAGCAAAATTCTTTATAACCATATTAAGAACTAATGTACTTAATAACTGTGACGATTCGCTTTAACTCGTGCGGTTTTCTCAGCAACCCCGCGATTACGGTGTTCGTTCCGAGGTAGGTTTATAACAATTTCATTACCCGTAATCACCGGACAGTTTAGTAATCACTGGGTACTGAGCTAACTAAGGAGCATTAGCTTTTTACCCTTACTTTTATATGAAGCTTACCATTAAGGCGCTGAACAGAGTCAAATAGGCTGACTTTAAACACGTTTTTAACAAAAGCTATAGGGATGACGATTAAAAGAAAAATATATGTTAACATACATCATATCTCAGAGAGAATGTAAGATTTCAAAACATGATTACGATACTTTTTTTCGATAAAAAAAATTGGTAAATAGACCTCTGATTTTTACTTTGATCGTAAATATCTCTAATATTTATCAACAAAAATTGGTAAAATTAATAAGACTAATAAATCATTATAATATAAAGAGAATGTAAGATTTAAATTTTGAAATAATTAAGATATTTCATTCAAATTAAATATTTTTTAGAAAATAGCAAAACTGAAACGAGTCATCGTCTCGCTTCTCTTTTACATCTACGAATATAGACAGTGACCGCTGAGGCGCGCTGCTATAGGGACGTGTGTCGCTAGCTGCCGCCTTTTGTGACTGTTCCTTGTTGATAATATGTCTTTTTTTAGGTGTTTAGTTATAGTTTCAGCATACTTAGTTTTATAAGATTAATTAGACATAAGTTTTTTAAATAAATTGTACAAAAAAAGTTTGGATAAAATAGTGTACACCTACAATGGGTGTTAAAAAATTAATTTTGTCGCTACGCCGTCGCAGAAATTGTGGGCGTGGCTTATATGCCGAAATCTGAATTTGCGCCAGCTCTGTTCAGCGCCTTAAGGCTTTTATATTCATTACTTTCAAGTTAAACTGACATAGTAATAACGGAGCTTTCTTCAATCGGTTTCTATCAGAGTATTTATGCATTTCGACTTTAATGGTCAAGATATACCAAAATATATATTTTTAAGTTACGTTTACTATTGGAAGTTATTTATTTCTCTGTGCACGTATTCTAGTTTAGTCTGTAGTTTAAATTGACAAATTTATTGCTAAAATTTTTGATATCCAAAATGTTTGCGTAATATTTTGTTAAAAATAGGAGAATAAAAAAACTGCAATATAAAAGTAATTTGGCAGCTTTTTTATTTGACTGGTGAGCAATAAGTTTCTTTATATATAAATTTTCTCCCTGCAAAACACCAGATTACTTATAAATATTAACTAGGTATATAACTTCAAATCAAGATCTCGGTATTTTTCTTTGCCTGAACAATTAGTATGAAAGCGTAAATATCCTTGTAATGCATAAGGACTATTAAAATGATTAAAAATGAATAAGGACCTTATAGTCGACGTGTCAGAAATTTACTCTCCGGGAAACCAAATAAAATCAATAAGTTTTCTATAAAAAAAAATAAAAAGAAATAAAATAAAAGTTAATGTAACATAAAGTATATGTGATGAACACCATAATTGATTGGAAAATTTATGGGCGTTACGTTTCCCATCGTAAAACGAAGTGCTGGTAGACTCCTTAGTCGAGTAACAGAAAGATCTTAAAAAAGGTCCCAGGAATCCGATGAGTCCCAGTGGCGAAGGCTGAGTATTAAAGTGATATAATTCAAAATTAGGCTAAATTGAGTTACATTGTAATACTTATTTCAATGCCATCTATGAAATTACGGTACAAACTATAAGAAATAGTGATTTCTTGCTTTCCAGGTACCTTTACCACAAAAGTTTTGTAGGCGTTACGCTTGATTGCAATTTAGCATAAATCTACTTTTTTTAATAGGTCTTTTTATTACTAAGCCAGCCAGTAACCAGTCTCCATTTGAAAAAGAAGATATATTCAAAAGCAATAAAATGAGTGACAAAATCGTAAAACGTAAAAAGTAAAAAAAAGCTTATCAAGTCAGCTTTTGAATAGTATTTGTGCACTGGAAGTGACGCGGTTGAATTTCCAAACAACTTTTAAGCGAAAGTTTTACTGGTCGGTCTGTTTGTGGGTACCCGACGGCCAAAAGCGGTGGTCGTTACGACGGTGAACGCGCGAATTTTCCCCCCAAGTAATTTGCGATGTCACAACGCTCTGGTGTTCCTAAAAATATTTACAGATGCAAAACAAAAAGCTCGTAATGACGATGCTAGTTTCGCTAAAAACATCCCCGATTGTGCCTTCTTTTTGGTGAAAATTTGGAATGATGTTTTTTCTGTAACTAGTAAGAATTTATTGTTACAATCAAGAAAAACTGTTAAGTCATTGCAATGGTAATTTGTCATGGAAAAAACAATACGCGGAAAAATATTAATCCAAATAAAAAAAAATCAAGGTTAACTGTAAGTTGCGTTGATAAGTTTTATATGAAGTGCATTTTGAGTATTTACTTGCTTTATTTATTTAGGAATAAATAGAATAAGAAGTGAGTAAGAACGACAAAGTTGATTTAATAAATGTAGCCAATGTTTTGGTCAAAACTAGTCAGCTAAGTAAATGTTACCAATGTTTGGATAATAATTTATAAATCAATCGCACAGGTTTCGAGCGCCTCTCGAAAATAAAGTGTCATTGACTGATCAAAAAATACTCAGATTGTTACCTAACTTTACACGATTATCCGCTGGATTTATTTAAAGATTGTCTCAAAATTTCATCATAATCGATCTAATCGCTCCCTAGTCTATAAAGAACATACATACATACTTTCTCTTTTATATATGTAGATATGTACATCTATATTGTTTCTTTCTTCTAAGCATTTATTATTTCGTTTTACACATACATATTGTATGAAGTGAATGCCGTCTGGTATCCGGCTGATGAGAATAGACCACCCTCTTTCTTACCGAGGGTCGTAAAATACGACTAAGGTAGGTTGTTAGCTAAATCATGTGACAACATGTAGCATGTTGTGCCGACCCCATTCAGAGTGGGATGAGGGCAGGATGATGATGATGATATTGTTTGATGTGAGTTGTAAGAGAAATTATGTATGTATAGTAGATATTATGTAAAACCTAAAATAAATTATGTTACGATCAAGAAGAATAAATACATTTAAATAACGCTTATACTAATTAATTTAGTTTGAAAACGAACTTATTACTTGTTTAATTTAATCTAAACTAATATTAAGTTTGTTAAAATAATAAATAAGTGTCTGTCTGTGTTACGCTTTCACAGCTAATGCGTTTATTTATTTATTTATTCGATACGCCAACGATACAATATAAATGCATTAAACATTATACTTATATTAATTCTTATACTGCTATATTTATCCATTACAGGTGTATTTAGCATTGTCTTATAATGTTAGCTCTTAAATATACATTACAATTAGGTACATCATCAAATAAAAGTATCAATTTTAAATTGAATAAAAATTTGTCAAAAAAGTTAAAACTAAAACTATGTCAAAAATTGTAGTCATAATAAAAATAAAAATGAAAAAAGCCTAATGCGTTTGATGAAATTCAGCACAATTTATACACCGGAGTAATATTGAATATAAAAATTCCATTTCTTCTTTTGGATGCCGGGAATAACACATATTGGACTATTGAGGTTATTTAAACGATTTATAGAATTAGGCGTTACTTTGCGGAGATCCATAATACAAAAGTAATAATATAATTATTTTGCTATAATCCGCGATACAGTAAATAGAAAATATATATAGTGCTAAATGTATAGTGGACTATACGTTTTTTCATACCCGTTACATGCAGGATTCGTAAAAAACACGTGGAGTCTATCTCCTGATGATGCTTCGGTTGCGGGGCGAAACGATTGTTGAGTTTGTGATAGTGAACCTGTGTAGTGCTTGTGTATTGTGGTGGAAGTGGTGGAGGTTTGTGCATATGTGTTTTTTACGAATCCTGCATGTAACGGGTATGAAAAAACGTATAGTCCACTATACATTTAGCACTATATATATTTTCTATTTACTGTATCGCGAATTATAGCAAAATAATTTTATTATTACTTTTGTGTTATTTAAACGATTAAGATCGCACGAAAGAAGTCGCAGGTACCTTCAGTAATAAATAATTAATATCAAAAAGTAGGACATGTGTTTGGTGCGAGCATAAAGGTCTTGTTTGAGCAGTGTTTGCCAGGTCGATGCAGGGACAATCGCGACAAAGATTGCGCCCCGAGGAACGCCCGGGACGCCTTTGTCAACACGCTATATTTTGTTCGTTTGTCTGATAAAATTGCAGGTCCATTTTATCTTATACACTTAACAAACGTTGCACGGCACATAGGAGTTCAAAGCGGAGAGTAAACAAGTCCAGGAACAAAAGGTTATACATTAGGTATATACTCAGACTTAAAGCGAACGTCAGGCAATTTTATGATAATGTTATTTAATTTTCTCTTGAGATCGTTTTATAGTAATACTCTTAGTTTGACCCTAAAGTAGCGATTACGTTGGTTAACAAAAAAGTTAGAATTTTTTAATTATTATTTTCCATAGATACGATGTTAGGTAAAAAACTTATAGCACTTGTTTCAAATATAACCTTTCTTCGTTATATAATATATTAGAAATGTTAAAAATTAAATAAAAAATTTAAGTATTATGTATAAAGGCTTGATTAGATTACATAATACGGTTTTATCGTGGCGCCTATCGTCTTGATGATGCTTCAGTTTCGGGGCGAAACGATCGTTGAGATTTTGGTGGTGATTGTGTGTATTGCTTGTGTGCATTGTTGCTGGTGGAGGTGTTTTGGGTTACGTGTGCTGACTGTGTAAGGTACGTGAATTTTACCTGTTTCATACACTTAGAATCGCATGTATTCGCTTAAGCTAATGTGTATGAGGCAGGCAAAATTCACGTATCTTACACATGCAGGACAAGTCACCACATGCACCCCAAGACGCCTCCACCAGTAAAAATGCACACAAGCAATACACACAACCACTACCAAAATCTCTACGATCGTTTCGCCCCGAAACCGAAGCATCATCAGAAGGATAGACTTCGATTTTTGTCGTGGAGCTGCTTGTGTGCTTTGTTGCTGGTGGTGCCTTGGGGTGCGTGTGGTGGCTTGTCCTGCATGTGTAAGGTGCGTAAATTGTGCCTGCTTCATACACATTAGCTTTGCATGCATTCGCTTAACCCGTGCGGATTAGAGCAAGGTAGTTAGTTCTGTTATAGTGCAAGTTGTTATATATATAATACTTAAAATTCTTATTTCATTTTTAACAATATTATTTCTCTTATAAAATTTATACATGTAATCTATGATAGATTCAATAAAAGTCGCAGGTTTTGTAGAAGTTCAAACCAAACAAAGCGATACAAAATAAAAAATACACGTAAAGGAATTAAGTTTTGAAAATTAGACTCGAGCCCGCTCTCCTGATAGCGCAAGCTGGCTTGTTGTTGGTAATGAAATGATTTTTAAAATAAACACAGACGACGCTTTTCAAAAGTGAAACTTAATACTAATAGAAATAGAGTTAAAGTAATTTACGCTGGCGCTTCGGTATTCAACGAGCTTTTACCTTTTCAAATGCAGAAGGGTTTTACGGAACGCCAGCCGCTCGTTTCGTTTTTAAATATTTTAAAATAAAGTATTTCCTACAGTATTCCATTACGCAAAATAATTATCCTTAATTATTATGTTTTAATGTTTTCAAATGGACGACGATGTATATATATCCATAAGTCTTAAACGAAAAATAATAGAAGCTGCGATGGATAACTAGGTAGAGAATGAGATGGTTTTTATATAGAAATACATTTCAATTTATTCAAAATAGTGATATTTGTAAGTTTAGGGTTGCAATACGAGAAAGTCTATGATATGGATGGTTAGTATAGATAAAAATGATTTTGAAATCATAACCTACACTAATGTTGTGCTGTTATTGAACCATTTATGATCATGAATAACAATAAAAATTAGTATTATTAATAATGTTTTAATTCAAAACATTATTAATATTTGTAATAATTGATTTGTTATGCATTATTAATAAATTAAGATTCGTTTTAAGTACGAACATAACATTTCTACGCGTGCATGAGGCATTATTACGTATGGAATGTGTTACTTGTCTTGCTTACTATCTACTTAAATATATATGTATATAAAATGTGTGTCTGCATGTCCCTTATAGACGCCAATACTGCCGGACTGATTTTAATGAAATAACCTTGAGATCGACCTAGTGTATATTCCCGTAAAGTTCGGAGCATTTGTTTTTATAGTTGCAGCCCTACCATGAACTCTTATTGCGACTCAATTGAATGCTTAACTATATTACCCGGCAATAAATAATGCACATCGAGGCTTAGAGAGAGAAAATCGGATAGATCCTGCTTCATAGAGCATTGTCTCTGTCGCACAGACTGACGAATCTGTGTGAAACGTCACATACTAACTAAGTGACAGTGACAGCGCTCTAAGAAACTGAACTGGCCGGCTGTTTCGTTCTAAACATCAGTGTGTATTATTTATTGCCGGGTACTATAGTTTAGTCTTCAATTGAGTCGCAATAAGAGTTCATGGTAGATTATAAAACAAAGTAGTATATAGCATATAGTCAGCAGATTACTAAATTTAAATTTATATTAATTCAACTCTTACATCGAATTTAATATACTTTAAGCTATTTTTTTACTTGGAAAGTGAGGAAATTTGGGAACAGTTGATTTTGGTAATATATTCGTACATCTTATATCAAATATTAGACTGGCCCATTGGCGCAGTAGTCAGTGACCCTGCTCTCAGCTCCGCGGGTCCGCGGACCGCAACATTTTCTATAAACAACTTGTTGGTTCTTCGAGCCTGCGTGTATATTTTTATTTAAGTATATATTTAAAATTATATATTTAGTATATTTACCAGTTGTCTGTCACCCATAACACAAGTATTAAGTTACTTACGTTGGGGATAGACGACCGTTTGTGTAAGTGTAAAAAAAAAGAAGAAATTAATATTTTTTTGCATGCGCATAGCACATCTTTAACTTTAATAACTTTAACTAAAAATTTGTACCTTAGGTTAAAAAACCCATTCAAAACCGATAATTAAAGCACTAGAACATTTTACTACCTTTCGGTCCCGCTGTAACCGGGCAAATATAATGGGAAGCAATGAAACTTTCTGGACGTTAAAATAGCGTAAAGCTCATTATTTTTTTTTAAATGCTAATTGCGCTGTTCTCATTACAGACGGCACGTTTTAAAAAACAACACTGCGACAGAAAATTTTGCTTCGTAATGACCGTTATTTATAATTTGCCGCCTTTTAAAAAAAATTTTTTTAGGAGAGTTAACTTAAAAGAAGGAATTCGCGTCGTTCCGTCGTTACGTTCTTCGGCTCGTTCAGCTTAAGAATACTTTTTTAGACTAAAGACTAGTAACTAAAAACTAAAACCTTCCATACGTCATCCAATCCTTTTACTTGTCATTCATTCATTCTTCTCGCTTGCTCACCGCTGCGTTCAAGTTTACAATACCACATATCTATTACCAAAGTTGAGAACACAATTTTGTTACTTACTAAAGCATACTTAAGTACATTTTAATGGTCGCTCTTATAATTGATGTAGTACTGAATTTAAAGAAGTTCATCGTTCATCATTCTCCTGCCCTTATCCCACTCTAAGTGGGATCAGCACAGCATGTTACAAACATGTTGCCACATGATTTGGCTACGTATTTTACGACCGGCCGCCTGCCTGACGTCACCTTACCTCAGTCGCCTTTTACGACACCTCGGTAAGAAAGTAGGGTGGTCTATTCTATTCTGCCGGATATCACACGGCATTTACCTTAGTCGCCTCTTACGACACCTCGGTAAGAAAGGAGGGTTGTCTATTCTATTCTGCCGGATACCACACGACACATACCTTAGTCGCCACTTACGACACCTCGGTTAGAAAGGAGGGTGGACTATTCTATTCTGCCGGATACCACAAAGCACATACCTTAGTCGCCACTTACGACACCTCGGTAAGAAAGGAGGGTGGACTATTCTATTCTGCCGGATACCACACGGCGTTGAATTTGAACAACATATCTATAATATAAAAATGTGTCGCTAAACGCAAATCTCGAGAGCAGCTGAATCGATTTCGCTAATTATTTTTTTGTAATATTCTTTGAAGTCTGAGGATAGTTCTTACGGAAAGAAAAATTAAAAAAAAATGCCTGAAAAAGTCTAGAAAACGACATTTTTCTATATTCCCCATACAAAAGATTTGAAATTGGTGACCACGGTGAATGTAGTATTCCCACCATCTCAACTTCAACTGAATAGAAGAAACTGCAAATACAATAACGTGGAGCCCCCGAAATAAGCTATTATCTATGAATATTATTCGTGCATGAAACAAAGATAAAATATTTAGATAATCACAAAATCACGTGACGCCTCAGCATTGTTCGTATTTTATCGGGCTATCCGCGTTTTACTTCGCGAGAATCCCGCAAATTAACCAGGGATCCCTGGTTGGATGTGATCCCTAATTTTCAGATACATAGCCGGGAAAAGGAGCTTAGGGGCGGCGTAAATAACCTCGCGTCACGGCACGCTAGGAGCAAGCACTAGGGAGAGATAAGGGGCCTAGTGAAATTGCCCTTGGCGGTTGACTTACCGCAATTTATAAGAGAAAGCGGTAAAAGTGTTAATACAATTTAAAGTTTTGAGTTTTTCTCGAGTTGTTGTGGAGTAACAAGCGAGGCAACTTGTTAAAGAAATTGCCAAAAGTAAGTTGGATATTTTTGTAAAGCGAATTTGTGGTTGTGAGAAAAAATATTCAGTCCATTCTATTGATGTTGATTTTACGGTAACTTAAATACGTTTATATTATAAAAACGTTGAATAAAATTTCAGCAAATAATGTAGACTATTTTCATCTGTCTTTTGCAGAACATCGAATTAGTTTTAATTGTTTCGTTAGTCTCATTTAATGAGTATTTACTTTAAAAAAAATTGTTTATTTTCATTCTATCTTAAGTCTAGGTTAAGTTTAGGTTAAGTGAAGAATGTTATATTTGAGTTTACTTATATTGCAAGAGTTTAGGACAAGCTCAAACACGCACAAATAGTCACTACACGTCCACTCTCGCCTACGGCTCTGGTGCCAAAGACGTGGTGCGCTTGAGACAGTGTAAGGATTGATTGATGGAGATTGATGTATGTGTGATAATTCGCCCAATCCGAAAAAGTTCCATTTTCTATGTTTATACATGGGACATGTGACTTTATTGTTCAGATGGGGCGATATGTTTGTGTCTTTATATAAATATACAAAGTAATAATCACAAATCTCAAATAGGCTTATATATAAATAGGCTTTTTGTACGATACAAGTTCGTGTACATCACAATTTTAGATTCCGTTATAACATATTAAAACAAAAGTGTATTTGTTTGTACTTCTTTAGCAAATCAAAGCAGCAACGGATCAATGTTATTTCAACGGATCATTTTTTTTATTGACCTAATTCAAAAGCAAAATTGCGTGAATACATTATGACCCTTATTTCGACGCTTATGACATCACGCCACGAAAAAAAAAATCTAGTCTTTTTTTGCTCTGTCAAGTTATGGATCTTTTAAACACTCACGAGTTTTGTAGTAGCTACGCTTTATCAGTTTGCCACAAAAAAACTTTTTTGAATTAGGTCACTTTAATACTAAGCGTGCGATATATCATCATCCACCTGCCCTTACCCCACTCTAAGTGGGGTCGGCACGAAATGTTGTCACATGATTTGGCTACGTATTTTACGACCGGCCGCCTGCCTGACGTCAACTTACCTTAGTCGTATTTTACGACCCCTCGGTAAGAAAGAGGGTGGTCTATTCTACTCAACCGGATACCACACGGTGGGTTAACTTACCTTAGTCGCCTTTTACGAACTCTCGGTAAGAAAGAGGGTGGTCTATTCTGCTCAACCGGATACCACACGGTGGGTCAACTTACCTTAGTCGCCTTTTACGAACTCTCGGTAAGAAAGAGGGTGATCTATTCTACTCAACCGGATACCACACGGTGGGTCAACTTACCTTAGTCGCCTTTTACGAACTCTCGGTAAGAAAGAGGGTGGTCTATTCTACTCAACCGGATACCACACGGTGGGTCAACTCACCTTAGTCGCCTTTTACGAACTCTCGGTAGGAAAGAGGGTGGTCTATTCTACTCAGCCGGATACCACACGGCGGACTAAGCGTGCGATATATGAGGTTTATTATTACGATTCTAAAAATTTCAACATTATATTCAAATTAATGCATTCCTATTCCTAGTTACTTGTTTTTGATTAATGAGTGAAAATTTTATAACGTTTATGTAAAAAAGCTATTAAAGGTTTTTTTCATCTCGGCTAAGTAGTTTTCTATCTGCTTAAGTGTCTTTCCGAACAAATAATGCACGAGTCTTGGCAGCTTGCCGAAGCTTATCTTCAGATCTTTTTCAAATTTTAAGCTAAAACCATCCATCAAATTTTATGCAAAATGTGCTATGCTTCTACTGCGTCATGTCTCGGAGGAAATGTTGTATACTAGAGATACGCGAATAACGTCGCCCGCAACAAATACAAGCGGTTTGAACTTTTAGAAATAATTGATTTTTATAGATATTTTATAACGTATCATCATCATTCTCCTACCCTTATCCTACTCTAAGTGGGGTCGGCACAGCATGTTACAAACATGTTGTCACATGATTTGGATACGTATTTTACGACCGGCCGCCTGCCTGACGTCAACTTACCTTAGTCGCTTTTTACGACACCTAGGTAAGAAATGAGGGTGGTCTATTATACGCAGCCGGATACCACACAGCGATGTTTTATAACGTATCATCATCCTCCTGCCCTTATCCCATTCTAAGTGGGGTCGGCACAGCATGTTACAAACATGTTGTCACATGATTTGGATACGTATTTTACGACCGGCCGCCTGCCTGACGTCAACTTACCTTAGTCGCTTTTTACGACACCTTGGTAAGAAATGAGGGTGGTCTATTCTATGCAACCAGATACCACACGGCGATGTTTTATAACGTATATACTCGCAAAAAAATAATTAGCACCAATCCCACTTAGTATTTACATCGTCTAAAAAATATTGATTCCGGGTCTCCTTATCGATCTTTTTAGGATTATCAATTGAGGAATCGTATTTAACCGTAAAGTCTTATTGTCTACTTGTATCAGTGAAATTTTAAACAAATTTCACCAAACTCATCCCGTGACCTAATTCAATTCAAGTTTAAATAGCCGCGATGTCTTAGCATGAACTTTAACTTAAACTTTACCATTACAGCAGTTTAAAAACACTATTCAAAAAAGGTTAATACAGAAAGCCTACTTACTATACCTACTATATTAAGAATGCGTGGATATTGCTACACTTCGATTCTGTACAAGACATTAATAACTATATATAACTAGTAATAAGAATTATTCTTTGAAAAGAGCAACCGTTGAGTTTCTTGCTGGTTCTTCTCGGTAGGAACAGCTTTCCGAATCAGCAGTAGATGTTGACGATTCAAAAACACTTGTTTACAAGTTTACTTAAATAAATAGTATTTAGAATTTGAATTTAAATTTTGAATTGAGAATTCGCATCTTTAATCAAAGATGCAGCTTAAAGCTTCGGTGAGGTAATTACGAGGTTTTATAAACAACCTGCTTAAGCCCTGAGAATTCTGAATTATGAGCCACCATTTCATTTTGGATTTGTATTGCATTGGATCTTTTATTTTTGCTCTTATGAGTAGCGCTCCTATTTAAGGAGGAAGGAAGCCTTCATAAACAATGGAATATTAAAGAGGCTTTTACCTACTGAAAACCCAATTTTTCCAAAATTGTCGTCAGTAGCGAGATGAAGAAAATCATTACTTATTCAAAATCTTTAATATCTTCACTTACCTTAAAAATGAGAAGGAATAACAAATATTATCGAAAACATTAATCTTCATAACAAAAGATGTATTTTTTTATTCCTAGAAAGATTTTTTCTTCACGAGCAACAACTCAGTAATAATTTCAATTCAGAATACAAAAGTAATAATAAAATTATTTTGCTATAATCCGCGTGGACTATCCGTTTTTTCATTTTCAGTCTATCTTCTGATGATGCTTCCGTTGCGGGGCGAAACGATTGTTGAGTTTGTGATAGTGAACGTGTGTAGTGCTTATGTACAGTCGTGGCAGTAGTGGAGGTTTGTGCATGTGTTTTTACGAATCCTGCATGTAACGGGTATGAAAAAACGGATAATCCACTATACATTTAGCACTATATACATTTTCTACTTACTGTATCGCGGATTATAGCAAAATAATTTTATTATTACTTTTGTATTATGGATCTCGGCAAAGTAACGCCTAATTCTATAAATTATTCAATTCAGAACTTTCTTGAATATGAAAAACTTTTGACCCAAACAATTTAATATCCTATAATTTATGAAACCGCAATCTTGTTATAACATTCTATTACTTCCAAATAAAACGTAAGTCATTTGATTTGCAGGATATTTTCACCCTCCTAGTTTCTGCACGCCTCATCTTCGTTTAAATCTTTGAGGATATCGTTAATTACGAGCTGCGGTAAAGCTACAGATATAAGTACAATATTAACTCCAATTAAATTAATATGCTTGAAACGAAATCACAGACAGAAAGAAATTAACGTAAAGCGATTGGGGATTCGTAGGGATTTTTAGGAGACGATATTCCAATCCCAAAGGAGCGTCTGATTTGAAAGCGAAAATGTACAAACGGATGCTCGGAAGCGTTTAAAATTTGACAACTTTTAATTGTGTTTCCCCCTTAATTGTTTGGCGTCGATCGAACTTTGAGACACTCCAAGAAAAGTTGGATACGACACTTTTGTTGATAGTTGGCGAGTGCTATTGACATCGGCCGTTGACCCTTCAAGAGTTCAAGTTTAGGAGCGGCTATGTGAATTTTGAGATACAAGGGTATCAATTTACCAGATATACCATGGTAACTTAAATATAAAAATCCCGTGTCACGTGCGTTCACTTCTACTTCTACTAACTTTCAAACTACCGAACTGTTTTCAATAAAATTTTCTGGTTAGTTGTATTTTTGCCCAACATAAAAGATTAGATTTTTATCTCGATTAGTATAAGAATAGAATAGTCCACTATACATTTAGCATTATATATATTTTCTATTTACTTTATGGCGGATTATAGCAAAATAATTTTACCTTTGAAAACTCTCTGAAGTAAATAATTAAGAGAGGACCAAGCCTTCGGGTTTGCTAGTAGAATATAAAAATACTCGTTTGTTAAACGATAACACCGGAAAATCCATATAGTATAGTACCCGGCAATAAATAATGCACATCGAAAGCTTAGAGCCAAACAGCCGACCAGTTCGGGTTTGTAGAGCGCTGTCACTGTCACACACGGTTTCGTCAGTCTTTGCAACAGAGACAATGCTCTATAAAGCGGAATCTACGCGATTTCTCTTTCTAAGCCTCGATGTGCATTATTTATTGCCGGGTACGATACATATGTGGGTATTTTATTACGTAAAATCAACGTGTCGAGGATATACTACCGCGAGTATACTATATAATCGACATACAAAATTTACTACTAAGCATAAAAGAAGGGTAAGGAACCTTAAAATACGTCTTACAACGCGTAATGACTAAAAGCAATATAACCTGGAATGTATTACGTATTTCAACTTTACTTTTCTACTTTAAATTTGCACGTAGCCACCCTTTAAAGAGGGTCTTAAGTGATTACCAAGTGTTAGGGCGTTGTCCCCGGCGCCTTGTTAAAAATAAGTCTCCTTACACCCTGATCACAGATAACAATGTATAATGTATACACTACATTTCTCTTTCCTTTTTTTGTTATCTATGGAATAGGGAGCTTCGTGTTTTTGGTAAAAGAAATTGAAAAGTGGCAATTTAAATAAATAATTTAATTAATACCATCATCATCATGCTCCTGCCCTTAGCCCGCTCTAAGTGGGGTCGCCACAACATGTTAAGATGATAGAACATATTGTCACATGATTTGACTACGTATTTTACGACCGGCCTGACTTCCACTTGCCTTAGTCGCCTTCTACGACACCTCGGTAAGAAATGAGGGTGGTCTATTCTATGCAGCCGGATACCACACGGGGGAAATAATTTAATTAATTAATAAAGAGATTTATGTGTTATGTGTTAAAAATAGGTTTTCGTTCGTATTATATTATCGTTCGTATCGTTGTTATTGTTTTGTTCCCTATGTAGAGAATAGATAATAGATATGATATAATTAGCGTTTGTAGAAAATATATATGTTGATAATAGATATAATAAGCGTTTTATACATACACTTTCTTTAAATTAACGCAGCTAATATTATACATCATCATGGTGATGGTAGCTCGTTGAGGTTTGGACTGTCCAGGGAATATTGTTAGAACTTCGACTAGCCACAAGTTATGCAGGGTTGTACCGGCATATCAGACGCCCCTCCTGGGTACTGCTACGTCGCTCTAAGGCTGGCTTGCTTTGCATATATATATCATTTATAGAGTAGATTTTACTTTAAGCTATACATCTTATACGTCGTACTTTACCGAGACATTAACAATTATTTTTATATTATTACTAAGTAACGAAAAGCTGTGAAAGCCCAGCGGCGAGATCGTGCGACTCTTTCGAGGGGAACACAAGCTCAAACCCGGGCAGGCACCAATGAGTTTTTCTATTAAAAACTCATGTGTCTAATTGATAATTGTAATTTATCACACGCTTTTCGGTGAAGGAAAACATCGTGAGGAAACCTGCATATCTCTAGAGGATTCTGTAGATATGTGTAACCTACCAATCCGCATTGGAGCAGCGTGGTAGGTCTTAGCTCCAACCCTTCTCTCCAGAAACGGAGAGAGTAGGCCTATTCCCAGCAGTGGGATTGTAACAGACCGCTATTTTACTTTTACTTTTACTAAGTAATGAAAGTAATAGAATTATTGTGCTAAAATTCGATTTTAAAAAAAACGAAGATCTTACTATGGAATTTGTACTACGGAAACTCCGTTCCGCAAACTAACGTCTACTTTTATAAATTAGTTAAAAGCTTCTGCAATTAATATCTCGCTGCATTGTAGGGGCTATTGAGCTAGTGATATAAAATCTATTCTATGAAGTTTGCTTGAGACATATGATTTTCTTACGAATAATTTTCGCAATGGATAGTTAGTGAAAGCTATACTCAGCAATGTTATATATCAGAGTTACATACATCAGATCTGTAATGACATCGACATAGCTCAATTTATTACAAAGCTGACGGAATAATTTGCGTGTCAAAAAGTGCAAGTTTTGTTAACTTTTGAAATGACGATTAAATGAGATATATATAAAGGTCAAGCGAGGTTAATGTCTAAATAGAAAAGGTGACTTCAAATAGATCTATCTCAGGGAGCGGCTCGATCGATGTAAATTAGAATGTCTGAAAATGGAATCCCAAAGGATCTACACAACTCTATCGATTGTGTATAATGAACAAGACCAATACGTACCTAAAGATATACTCCCACAAGATTACCTTGGAAGGTCAACATCGCAAACAATTTTAACTTCATTGCGATATTTACTCAGTCACTGCCGATACGGTGCGATGAGACCGTGCGGATTTTTCCAGGTGGTCACGGGCTCAAACCCGTTTTGTTAACGAGTTTTGTTAAAACTTATGTGTCGAATTGATAACTGAAATTTATCACACGCGTTTCAGCTAACGGAAACTCCGTGAGAAAACCTGAACATCTTAAGACGATTCTGGGGATATGTGTAACCTGCCGATTCACATTGGAGCAGCGTGGTAGGTCTTAGCTGCAACAATTTTCTCAAAAAAAAAACAACCGGAGAGAGGAGGCCTGTGCCCAGCAGTGGGATCATAACAGGTCGTTATTGTACTTGTTACTTTACTGCCGATTTTAAAACTAACAAGGAAATCTTATGAAAGTCCAAGTCAACCAAACAAAGTCATGTCTGTTTATTAAAATTTCATGTTTATTCCGCCATTTTCAAAATTTCCTTGTAACATTACGAAAAGTGTTTGCCATTTATATAAACAGTGTGTCTTCCAAATCCTTTATACAGCATTGGTGTACGCGTAACTCAATCTTAACCAAGCCTAGAGATTCAAGCCTGCTCAATAATTGTGATAAATTACCTTTTATCCCTCTCAGAATTAGCGGCAGACGGATTTAATGGCCTACTTAGACCTTTTTTGGCTTACATCACGAAACTATAATATATACATTTAAGTTGCTTGCAAAATCATTTGCAGCTTTATTAAAGATATGTAACTGTTATTGAGATTTAAAAACTGTAACTCGACAGACGTGGTCCTGTCTTAACTATATAAATCAGAGATTTTTATTAAATTTACCCGCTAAAGTCATAATGTTATTTTTCATAAGAACCTTCTATATATATCATATTTTAACATTTACATTATTCTTAGACTAAAGCACGTTCTTTTAGAGTTAGACCATTACTGCAGCATCGGTTATACATATTGGTTTCAGCCGAGGTAAATAGTCTTTAGGGCCCTGAGAATTAAATTACGCAGAATAATAATAGAGCATAATCATAAAACTCTGTTTGATTTATATTTTATTATAAATCAATGGACATTTGTAAATAAAAGAATAATTTAAATTAAATGACCCAAAACAAATATAAAGCCCAGAACAATAACGTACAAGTTTACCGCTGTGATTAAAAGTTTACTTTCTGCAGTTTACTCGTACCTCATTATTGGAGCAAACAGAAATATTTCCGGGGAAAGAACTTATTTAAATAAAAGTTTAACAATTGCTATTGAATCGAATAACGTAAAATTCTGATTAATCCAATCAGATCATTGGAAAAAATTAGCGATTAAAAATTATATATGAATTTACTAATAATGAAATACCTCACGATAACAGGTATTTTAGGCTGCATTAAACAAATATTTTATCGATATTTTTTTGTTAAAATTCAAATTAAACAAATGAATTCGTTCTTTTCGAGTACTGCACCCAAAACACAATGTTTTGGCTTTATAAAGTTATATTTTTAACGTGAACGCGGCGAATATTTTAAAATATTTGACTTTGACCTCAGGGAAATCAGTGGAAAGGTGGTATCTCTTGGTTTGTAAATAAAATTTTATATAGCAAGGGAGAGTAATCTCTATTCTAAGGGTTATACGGCCAAAAGATATTGCGGCGTGTAATTTGGTATAAGGCGCTGAACAAAATGAGACGCTGAGTTCCCGCTAAGGCAACCGAGGCACATTTGTCAGAGAAGATGCAACGAAAATTAGGAAATATGGTTTGGTTAGACTTATTTTGTAAATGTTAAAAACAAAAGTATATTCTCAGTTTTGAGCGACAAGGGTATTATTATCAAAATAAACATTTAATTAATCAAAATTTTCAAGATATCAATAAATATGTAATGCAATTTCATACACGGTTATCCATACCGAAAAAACTTAATACTTATATTATGGATAATAGACATGTGGTAATTATATACATACGTATTTTTTTATAAATTCTAAAATATATATTGATTTTTGAAAATGTTCACTCTCGGCGGTAATCAAACCCCCGACCGGCGGAACTGAAGGCAGAGTCACTGTCACCTGCGAAAACGGGCTAGTCGAATATATCTATATCATTAATAAATTATTGTTATATTAGGTTCACGGTTAGCCGTGTGTTCTCCGGCTGAGTAGAATAGACGACCCTCATTTCTTATCGAGGTGTCATAAAAGGCGACTAAGGTAAATTGATGTCAACCAGACCCCCGGTCGTAAAATAGCTAGCCAAATCATTTAACAACATGCTGTGCCGACCCCACTCAGAGTGGGATAAGTTCAGGAGAATGATCATAATGATGATTAGGTTCACAGTATGCTGGTCCCAAATAATTAAAAAATCATTACTTAAAAAGTAGGCACGTATATTAAAGGATCGTTCCGACCGAAAATTCACGAAATTAGTCACACGTAATCTAATCGTCGTTTATATAACCCAATGGCTTAGCCTTTTAAATTATTGCGTCTTCATGGAGACAATTTAGGGAATGTATCGTCGAGGGCGTCCCAATCCCTGAGATTACGTCTAGTGTCATGAATTTGAGAGAAATGTGCAAAATAACATTTCCTTATTTTGTCATGTGTACCGTTTCAGACCTATTTGGATGCGAAGGCTTATCATCGCCCCCATCCATACAGAGCGTGACGGTGTCCGCTTGTTTATCCTTATCCCAAGCCAATCGCAATAAATATCTGATATAATATTGGCGTGTTTATTCGCCCCTTTCCACCATCTTTAATACAATCATGTATTTTATGGAAAGAATTTCTGTAAGAAATAACTATTTTTTTAGTAGATTTCTTAAATTTGCAGGTGGAAAAGTTATTCTAGATACAAGAATTAATAAAAAAAATACTAAAATCAATTTTGGTCAAGGAAAACATCTTGAGATGCCTATCTTTGGAGAATTCCTGGGATATCAAACTGGGGTACCAAACCGTAATGGAGCAATGTCTATTGAATCTAAGCAATAAATTTTGTTTCCAAAACTTGTTAGGAGGGCTATGCCTAGAAGTGGGGAAGCACCATTGCTTCCCCACTTCTAATAAGTTATGTGACAACACCACAGCTGGGACAAGTTTTCTTCACTTTGGAGTGAAGGAATGAAGCTTTGAGCAAACTGGATTGCTCCAATATATATTGTAAGGTAGCACATATCCGAGAAATATGCAATCAATTATTAATTTTTCATGAATTGACAAGTTTAATGCGGGAAAAAGGCAAAGTAATTTGTGTATAAGTGAAGAAAGCAAACAAGTGCTGGTAAATGCTGTTATAATTCAAGAAATATAGACATATATTTTGGACTAAACGCAGTCAGAAACAAACACTAAACACCTATCTGAAATATCAATACGTCATGAAAGCCTCCTTGTATCTCATGTTTAGATAACGGTCCTAATACTGTATTATCTCTGGTCTTAGTTCACATTTAGACGATCAGTTGAATTGCAGGTAAACAGAACACGGTTAGTAAGCGTATAGGCAATTTCATTAACAAAGGTGAGATAACAGATGGACCGCGTTCAATTACCGGCGAAGGCGACCGCATTGCAAATGTTATTAATGGCAGAATCGGCAAAGACAATGACACCGTCGGTTATAATTGACTGAATTCGGTTATTTAGCGGTTTTTAGGCATTCGCGCTCGACCTTCTTTAATTTATAAAGAAGTTTCCAGAGTTAAGTTAACGAGTAAAGTAGATTCACTTACACGATTATATAAAACTTTCGAAAAGTATCACTTAAACACTTAAGTACCTGTTACTATATGGGCACAAGCCTCAATTCTCCTTTTTTTTTAGAGAGAACGGTAGGAGTTTAGATCCACACCACGCTGCTCAGCCAATGCTCCAGTTGGTGGGCTACACATATCCCAGGAATTCACCAGCGCTATGCAAGATTTCTTTCCGTTGTTAAGTTATCCTCCACCGACAGCGTTTGATAAATTGCATATATCAATTATATAAGTTTTAACAAAAATTTTTTTAATGCTTGCTCGGGGTTTGAACTCGTCATCCCCGGGAAAGAGTCTCATAGTCTCACAGTTAGGTTATCACAGCTATGAATCACTTACAGTGTATTATTACAATTGGACTCAAAATGAGAGATAAAAATTAAAGCGAGAATAAATGATTATAATTAATCACATTATCATTAAAGTAAAATATATCATATCTTAGTAACTGATTTGAGATCTTTGAGAACTTATAAATTCTATACTGAGCACACTACTCTTGCTCCAGAATTATGAATTCATTTTTCAGCGTAATGCAGATAACAAATTAAAAGAAATCGATGACTGTTAACGTGTTCTAAACGTTACTTAACAAACAAATAAGACGGTGTGGCCGCAACGTTAATCTCTGTGCGGGTTAAAAATTAATATTTAGCACCGTTTCTCCATTATGAGTTCACAATATGGATTGTGTTCGCGGCTTTAAGATTAGTCTGAGTAGAACGTTTGTTTTATAATCTTTGTGAATTTTTGAAGACGTTTATTTAAATATGAAATGCTTGATTTTTTCCTTTAGACTTTGTGCGAGAAACGGATAAAACTTTGACGAACTCAACTTTCGCGTAAAATGTTATTATTCTCTCTACCCTTACAATAATGTTGAATTTAGATTGTGTGGACAATCATAGAGTTTTTATACTAGAGTAGGGGAGTGACAGACCTGGCTTGTAAGTGACAGTGTCACAATGAACAATGAGAGGGAAGATTAGATTCTTATACTTGTCTTTGTCTACACACATGCGCAGAGAAATATTCATGGCGCATTCTTGATTTCAAAATACTTAGAATATTTTTAGTACACCTTCAAAATGATGCTTGTTCACTACGCAAGCGAGAAAAAGACAGACTTCAGTTGCTTTCTTTTTATTCTAATCTATACTTATTATAAACAAAGTCCCAAAAAGCTGTCGCCCTGTACGACATCGATTTTCTCATAATCTACTGAACAGATTTTTGTATGGTTTTCACCTAAAGATAGTGCAACACTTCCGGATGGTTTAGGTAAAAAGTACATATCGGAATCTTAGGGATTTCCTTTATGAGTAATAAGTTTTTCATTTTTCTTTTCATCAGTTAGTAAGTACATCTTGCAATATAGTTAACTTTTCGTTGTTATTTTTTTAAAAAATTTAATATTTTCGGTGTCACTTCTATAATATATTGGCTGAGTGGGTGACCTTACTATGAAGTTGATAACCTAATTTAACAGAGGACAGCCTAAACATACCACAAATATCCAGCCCATTTGAATAGACAATCTGTGGCCTTAAAGTTAAACACAAAGGCAGTATATTCAAACTGGGCCAGTTATAATTAATTTCACGCGCAACACTAGCCATGCGCTTGCATATTATACATGAATATTAAACTGCTTTAGAGTACCAATTCACGAGCGGGTTGTTTCGTGGCCGGGGTTAGGGTTGACACAAGATTTAATATGTTTATTTTATGTTGAAGAAAGGGTTAGCACTGGCCATAGTGACATTCCATAGAGTTCACGTTGAACTTTGCCTGATTTTGTAAAAAAAATGCTGATGAGTACGAAACGCGGTAATAAATATTATTGCTCTGTACTTTAACTTTTTAAAATATACTTACATTCAGTATGTTCTAAACTATTTCATTACATTACACTCTATTAAAGAAAAAGAAAACCTAGTGTTACTAAGAATAATCACTTTCTCCTGTTAGCATCCATTACTTTAGAAAAAAATAAAAATCTAAATTTTGCATGTGTTTTCATGAAACTTTCATATATCGGGTGCGCAAACAGATAGTCGACTCTAAATTAAGCATTCTATATATTTTCAATTTATTGTACTTCATCGCCGATTATAGCTAAATAATTTAAGCCAAACGTTGTTCTGACAACTTGTGTATATTATAGGAGGCATTCATAAATAAGACTATTAAAATAGTTTCGGTAAGGCCATTACAAAATTCTATAATAAATAATGAAACTACAAATTATAAAAGTAACGTCTGGTATATAGGTTAAAATCAAATTTATACCTGAGCGGCATACTTCAAAAGACGTAAGTTATATCCACGTCAACCGGCCTTTTTTTATTTTATTTATTAACAACATATTGTTAAGACTACTTATTTGATTGCTGCTCAATGATCAATATTAGGTAAATTGAACATAGAGTAGCAAACCGATCCAAATTCAAATTCAAAATATTCTTTATTTAAGTAAACTTGTAAACAAGTGCTTTTGAATCGTCAACTTTACTGCTGGTTCGGAAAGCTGTTCCTACCGAGAAGAGCCAGCAAGAAACTCGGCGCTTGCTCTTTTTAAAATATAAATCTTAGAACTAGTTACATTTATTTATTACTGTCTTGTACAGGGTAGAAGTGCAGCTATATCCACACATCCTTATCATCTCAGTAATCTTCAACAGTATAGTAGGCTTTCTGTATCAGCCTCTTTTTAACAGTGGTTTTAAACTGCTGTAATGGCATGGCCAAAATTGATTTCGGAATTTTATTATAGAATCTTATACCCATACCCACAAACGATTTACGTACTTTTGCTAGGCGCAAAGCAGGATCCATAGAGCTTATAGGACTCTGCAATTTGTTTATTTTTTCTGTACACTGCGAATTTAATAGTTTTAGCAAAAGTCAATTATAGTTCATAAAAAGTACGATCGATATTAGAATTCACAAAATAGAATGTTCTAATTTAAACGTATCTTTGAATCGGTAAATAAATAAATATAAATAAATTTATATTATCTGATGGATATTGCTTACAATTGAAGCATTAACTATTGTGTATTAAATTTCAATTATACATTATTGTTTGTTGTTTCAATTTTATCATGCTTATAAATTGTGTATAATTTATGAGTTTGTATGCTAAAACACATATGAGGGCCTATTTATCTTTGTAACGAGTCTCGGTGGCGTTGTTATTAGTTCACATAATATTGCTATTTAGCATACATAGCGTGTTTTGCAATTAAGTATCCACTTCGTTTAACATTGTCTACTAGAAACAAAGGGTAGAATTACTTCAAATCCAAATTCAAAGATATTTGAAATTCTATTTGAATATGGTTAATTTTAACTTAATCTTAAAATCTACATTTATTGATTACTCTCGGCTAAGCATAACAATAACATAAAACCTTTAAATTTAAATTCAAAATTCAAAATATTCTTTATTTAAATAAACTTGTAAACAATTGTTTTTGATTCGTAAATATCTACTGCTGGTTCGGAAAGCTGTTCCTACCGAGAAGAGCCAGCAAGAAAATCGGCGGTTGCTCTTTTCAAAGAACAATTCTTATTATTAGTTACATGTAGTTATTAATGTCTTCTGCAGGGTCGAAGAGAAGCTATATCTACGCATTCTCATCGTCCAAGTAATCCTCAATAGTATAGTAGGCTTTCTGTATTAGCCTTTTTTTAATAGTATTTTTTAACCGCTATAAAGAGCTTTTAAGAGTTGTAAATAAGTCTTCGTTAATTATAAGCAATTAAAATGAACGAAGATATATAACAACAACAAAAAAAATCATGAATCAACCGATGTCGTGCGCGAAAGCTAGTTTAAGGTCGCATAAAATTTATTATTCAATCTAACTAAAAAAACGTCTCTAGATTCTAGAATAATAAAATTGCCCTAGTTCATATTTCACGTTACATGTCATGTTTCTTTTTAATTTTACGAACAAGTTTGACGTAGAAAAAGTGATTTACCACAAGGCCATCGCTAATATAAGATATTGTATAATTTAATATAAAATTTCCCTTGAAATATTGCTCAAACCTTAAACGCGAGTGATGTAATTTTGCACCACTTTTCGTACGTAAGTGCTGACATTCTTTCAAACTCACAACAGCGGCAATTCATCACGGTCGTGGCAAAGTTTCTCATTTTCGCGCGCTTAATTTTCTTACCAAAGTTACATTACAGATTAATAAATTCCCTGGATGAGACGAGAGATATTAAAATATAACTTTTTTCATAATATATTATATCAGCCAGGCTGGCACAAATATTATGAGTTAGTTTTTAATGATATATAGGTAATTAATAAGCATTAATCGGATATGTAGATTACAGACGAAAATAAAATTTTATTTTTATAATGTTCCTCTATACTTACTTTTTCTTCTCTTGACAATAATGAACGCAACAAAACGAAACAACGCGAAAAAAAAGTTTGCGAAATTATGCTATTCGTTTACGCGTGCTGCGTTGACCAAGGGAAATAGATATAGAGAACAGAGGAAAAATATATATTATGAATTTAAATAAAATAAATAAATATATGTCGTCAGTCCCCAAAGTAAGTAACTTTATACTTGTGTTATGGCTGACAAACGACGAATACATACATATATAATTTTGAATACATATTTACACCCAGATTCGAAGAATCAACAAATTGTATTTAAAAATGTTCCCTCGGCGGGAATCACACCCGCGACCCGCGCAGCTGAAAGCAGGGCCACTGCCAACTATGCCAACGGACTAATCAAATTTGAAACCATTTAAGTATGTACAAGCTGTGATAGCCTAGCGGTGAGACCGTGCGACTCTCTAGAGACGACATAGGTTCAAACCCCGGGCAGGCACCAATGAGTTTTCTATTAAAAACTTATGTGTCTAATTGATAATTGCAATTTATCACATGCTTTTCGGTGAAGGAAAACATCGTGAGGAAACCTGCATATCTCTAGAGAATTCTAGGGATATGTGTAACCTACCAATCCGCATTGGAGCAGCGTGGTAGGTCTTAGCTCCAATCCTTCTCTCCAATAACGGAGAGAGGAGGCCTTAGCCCAGCAGTGGGCATAGTAACAGGCTGTTACTTTAAGTATGTACAAAAATAAGAGCTGAATTTACTTTAATTCTAACCTAAATTAAAGCTTATAATGGCTATGTTTCGTTTACAGAAAGTTCTAAAATCGTTTAAGGATTTCCGTATACGTTAGGTTGATTAAAGTCAAATTCGTATTTAGAACATATCATTTATAAAATAATTTTCGTCTATATAATAAACGCATAGATGTGTGAAGACAATTTATTACAGATAATAAAAAAAATATACTTCATACTCTATGGATATATTATTTAACCTGTCGTATCGAATAGTGTGCTCTGCATTATATTTATGATCTGTACACATTTCGAAAAAAGCTGTGATAGCCCAGTGGTGAGACCGTGCGACTCTCTAGAGACGAACATAGGTTCAAACCCGGGCAGGCACCAATGAGTTTTTCTATTAAAACTCATGTGTCTAATTCATAATTGCAATTTATCACACGCTTTTCGGTGAAGGAAAACATCGTGAGGAAACCTGCATATCACTAGAGAATTCTGGAGATATGTGTAACCTGCCAATCCGCATTGGAGCAGCGTGGTAGGTCTTAGCTCCAACCCTTCTCTCCAGAAACGGAGAGAGGAGGCCTATTCCCAGCAGTGGGATATTAACAGGCTGTTACACATTTCGAATACAACACATAAACGTTTCCTGCAGACAATGCCGGCCGTCTTAATAGTAAGTCATGTCACCGTACCTGCTCGTTGGTATATAATGGTGGTATTGAACTTACGGGAAGGCGTACGAGACGCAGTTCGCACGCTCCCTTTAGATTTAGTTACTGTTTGTCTCGATAGAATCCTAAGATTTAGGCTTGTAGAAAAAAACAAATATTTATATACTTATCTTATTATTATACATACATGTTTATATCTTAATATTACAGAAAATTGTAGTTTAAAGGTCCGGAAATTAGAAAAACTAATTGCTGGTTCGGAACAGCAGCCTTTGACTGTAGAATCTGAATATTTCATTAATTTTTTTAGCAGTTCATAATTGTCAATAACAATATTTTAAAGCTCTAGTCTATAACTGGTGAATTTTATATTTGTAAACCATAAAGAAGGTAATATAGTAATAGTGATGCCGGAGCGGAAAGACCGCGTAATCTTTAATAACAATCTAACAAACAACCAATATCGCACGTTAAATTTTTTTTAGAAAAGAATAATATAAGAATTATAATAAAGCAATAAAATAAGTAATCGACAACAAAAATTTAAAAAAAACAAGAGATATCGTACCTAACATGTTTCATAAAACAGCTCCACACAATAATTAATTTCAATATTGCCTGAAATCCTGTCATTAATTAAAGACTTTAAAACGGCTGTTTTAATTTCCATCTAATGAGAACAATGAACAACTAAGAACGATCTCGACAGATAAGGCTTTCAATAATAAAAGCATTCAAATTAGTCCATTCATTTATAAGCATCAATTAAACAGACAGAGACGTTAAACCTTTATTTAACATTCCTAATTTATAAGCAGCAGTAAGGTTGACGAATCAAAAGCACTTGTTTACAAGTTTACTTGAATAAAGAATATTTTAAATGTGAATATAGAATTAGGCGTTACTTCGTGGAGGTCTATAATACAAAAAGTATTATTTTGCTATTATTTATTTATTTATTCCTTTATTTAAATAGGAAGCCAACGAAATGTACAGAGTATACAAAATAATATATAACTATCATCTCAATATTACTACCGTACGATTCACTTATAGGCTATCTCAACATGAGATAAAAAACGACAGAAAATGGTTCAAATGTAAATAAAAAAAAATACACAAAAAATTTATATTAAATCATCATCATCTCCTGTCCTTATCCCACTCTAAGTGGGGTCGGCACAACATATTACAAACATGTTGTCACATGATTTGGCTACGTATTTTACGACCGGCCGCCTGCCTGACGTCAACTTACCTTAGTCGCCTCTTACGACACCTCGGTAAGAAATGAGGGTGGTCTATTCTATGCAGCCGGATACCATACGGCACTAACATTTATTCTAATAACTAGAGAAAGAAAAAAAAAAGATAAAAGTGTATATAAATCAACTTCAGAAGAATTTTAAAAGAGAACTTATTTCTTATTTGGAAATTTATCTCTTTTGAATAATATTGTTTTATCCTGTATTTAAATTTATTGGCAGAGTCTCTAAATATTTCAACATTGGCTTCTTTAAAAATACAAATTAGCTAATGAAATTAAATATTTATTTAATCTAATTAAATACAATTTAACACACCTATATATAACATTGCCTATATTTGTTTTACAAATCGCGATTATAGAATGTTTATTTAAAGAAATTAAAGATTAAAGAACAAGTCTGGGTGTATATATGTATTTAAGTATGTATTTAAAACTATATATGTATATATTTACCAGTTGTCTGTCACCCATAACACAAGTATAAAGTTACTTACTTTGGGAATGGACGATCGTGTGTTTAAATGTCCCATATATTTATTATTTATTATTATTATTATTAATGTATGTATACAATTAAATTGTGCCTAAATAATAAATTTTACACGGTTTTTGCATTCGGCAATAATAAATTTTACTTTATAACGGCTTTTTACACCTGGCCTGTTATAAAGCGAATTTATCTGTTGTTTGGTCTTAGCGAGAAAGTTCCTGCGGGATGGCGTTCATGCAATTAGTCGCAATTAAAACCGAGTAAAGAAATTGTCGGTATCCTTGTCATCTGTAGCGTTTCCCATACTTAACGTGTGTTAACTAAGGTATAACTATTTCCGCGTTGTATTACTGAATTTCACCTTAATAACGGCCTCGAAGAAGTTCTACGGATGGCGCTGATATTTTTTTCGAATTGACAATGCTGTTAACCCTAATGGCTTATACAACAGGAGCGGTACGGGCGAGCGCAGAAGCATCACTGAGCTTTCGAAATATGGAGAGTAGATCGCAAAAATTCTACTAGAGTCATATAAATTTGTCGTCAGAAATCTTTGGTCGACAAGTCAGTAGTATTGCATCTAAATAAACCTCATTAAATCATTTGATATTTGCAATTTATCACACGTTTTTCGGTGCAGAATAAAACCGTGAAGTAAGCTTCGCATCTCTAGAGCATTCACAATACACATTGGAGCAGCGTAGCTTCATTAATCATATTGATCCTTGACGATTCAAAAGTGCTCGAAAGGACTTGAATAAAGAATATTTTGATTTGATTTGATTTGTAGGTTTTAGCTCCCACTTTTCTCTCTAAAAAAGAGAGAGGAAATCTACGCCCAGAAGTTAGATACTAACAGGCCGTCACTTAACTTTTTTAATTTATAATGAGTGTTTAGATGAAGAGGTTATTGTCTGTATATGTCTAAAAAAATAATGTACTCTGAACTGTCCAATTGTCGAAGAGGTTGTCTAAATATTTAAATATTGTTGCTACTCGGTAGCAGCCACCGTGAATCAATATTTTCAGTTTCACACAGAAACACAATCCTTTTGTAGGCTCGTTTAAAATTGTACAGGATTTGCATTCGCCAATTTTAATAAATTTCTTTTAATAGCTGACTTTTTGCACATGTACGATTTGTTTAAAAGCAAATTTTCCCTTTGTTAGCTGCGCGTTACGATTCATCCGACTTTTCGGCTCTTATTTATTAACAGATTTATTTAAGAGAAGAAGTAGTAGTAGGTATCTGTTTTACTATTATACATAACATACTACAATTCAACCTTTACGTAGCATCAATTTTTAGCATAAATAAGGATGAGGAAAAGACTAAAACATATACAGTAGGAATATATGAACCACGTGATACTAGACAAGTCATGACAATGTAAAATGAAATCGTCAAGTTAACAGAAATAGTTGAGTTATAATTGATTTTGAAATAGTATTTCCAGAACTATTCTACGATTTATCAACCGCTAAGAAGAACTGGCGAGAAACTGAATATGTGCCTGTTTTTGTCGGGAATATATTAAAACCAAACCTAACCACACAACCTAGACGACAAAGCATCTAATAATCGATTTGTCTCCAACGCACGTTCACAATGCGAATGACTTCTTCACGATAATCTCCAATATTTAAAGCAACTATACGATCAAGCAGAAAACCCCTTTTTTAATGTAGTGTATGTGGGTTCAGATGTGTGATTCTTACCTTTTATATTAATATAATATACATTAACATACTAATACTAGTGTATTAAGAAAACTTTACACTGTCTCAAGCGCACCACGTCAGTATCACCAGAGCCCCGCGCGACAGTGGACATGTAGTGACATACTATTAGTGCGTGAATAAGGTAATGTGCTATATTTATACAACACAAGTCTATCCATTCAATACATTTACCCTCAGCTAAAGTACAAACTTCATTTAACTATTTCTAGTACCGATATCTATAATAACCAAGGATTTTTATGCCCCACTCTATTAGTTTTAACAATTTTGAAATATGAAAATAAAACTCTAGCGATATACCGAATGATAAGTACCACGTGGTTCCACTGAACATTATAGCTTGTTCATATTTTGGTACCGGTGGAGAAAGTTATTGTAATTAACGTTGATAAAATCGACATGCACGATATCGCGCTAGTGTTGCGTTTTATTGATAACATCTGGGTGGGCCCGACCACCCGGGCGATTGTCCCCAATGAATAGAACAGTTTTAATATGCCCGTTACTTAATTTAAACTGGAATCACTGTGTCATCGCATTTGAAACAATGGCTTGTTGGCTTATGGTGGTCCCTTGCTTAGACAGTGCTACGGACAAATTTCGTTAGGGAACGTTTATATGCCTTTGAACAATGCTCATTGCAATAAGCATTAACATTATTTCTATAGGATTTATTATAAATAACATTTCATATCTTTTTGAATAAAAATCTGCTTGTTACTGTGGTTAAGGTAAGCACACTTCAATATTTTATTTACGGATTTTTGCGCCAAACAAAAAAATTACGTTAGCGAGTAAATTATTAAAAATATTTAATGATCAAAAAGCCGTGTTTTAATGTTTTATTGGTAATAGATAATGGCCCCTCGTTTATTTCTATAGAAAAGTTTAGATAAATAATTACGAACATGCTAAATCTCAGCAAATGTTTTATTCATAGCTTGTAAAGTAGCGGCCTGTTACAATCCCACTGCTGAGAATAGGCCTCCTCTCTCCGAGGCCTATTCTCTTCTGGAGAGAATGGCTGGAGCTAGGACCTACCACGCTGCTTCAATGCGGATTGGTAGGTTACACATATTCCAGAATTCTCTAGAGATATGCAGGCTTCCTCACGATGGTTTCCTTCACCGAAAAGCGTGTGATAAAATGCAATTATCAATTAGACACATGAGTTTTAATATAGAAACTCATTGGTGCCTGCCCGGGTTTGAACTCGTGTTCCCCTCGAAAGAGTCCCACGGTCTCACCGCTGGGCTATCTATCACAGCTTGACATCATCGTCATCGTACATCATTGAAAGAATGTAGAATAGAAGAATGTAAATAAAATATGTGCATGTCAATACAATCATAATATAATACACATAGGATGAGATGACGAGGGCCTAAACATAATTACGAAAACATTTTTAATGTCAAAGGTATGATGATAACGCAATGCTGGAATCTTTTATATGCTATAAATAGCGATACGTAATTTTGTTGATTTAAAACAGACATATTTGGTTTTTAAGAATTACATACATACAGTTGACATATATGTACATCGGGATCGTCCTTGAAATGAAAAAGATATGGTAGTTAAAGCTGTAACGTGAGTTATTTGCGTAAGATTTCTTTTTCTGCGTCACTCGAAACAATCTTGAGCCTGTCGGCAGTTTCGTTACTTTATTGTATGTTATAGATTTTCGATTTGTGTGAGGCACAATGTCAATTCAACAAGCTTTCGCTTCTCGTATCAAGAGAACAAAAGGCGGCTCGAACCCGTTCGAGAGCTCTTCGCATTGGTTCAGGGCAAATATCAATATTGTTATAGTAAATACATAAAAATATTAGATTTACGTGCCTCGTGTCTTCGCGCTCTTACTTTTGTTCGACATATTTTACAATACGAGTGTGGTTTGAGTAAATATTCGTATTTCAAAAATTATTGCCCGTTGTATTCTCATTATCATAAACGAAAAAGCTGCTCATTTTCTATGTGCTGTTTTCTATATGTAACTAGTTATAAGAATTATTTTGAAAAGAGCAACCGCCGAGGTTGCTGGCTCTTCTCCCTACGAACAGCTCTCCGAACCAGCAGCTAGAGTTGACGATTCAAAAGCACTTGTGTACAAGTTTACTTGAATAAAGAATATTTTGAATTTGAATTTTGAATAATATTACGCAGAAATGTTTTCTTACAGAGAAATGAATGAAAGATACGATCATAACCCTGTCCATTAGAGTATGGGACAATTATACAAACAATCTTCCATCCCCAAGGCAAGTAGGTAACTTAATACTTATGGCTGACATTACTGGCGAATATAAATATAAATGTATATATATACATTTATAAAAATATACATAAATACGAAGAAGATTTGAAGAAGCAACAAATTGTTTTCAGCTTTCAGGTAATATAAGACTTCGAAAAAGCTGTGATAGCCCATCGGTGAGACCGTGCGACGTGCTACGGGGTCACGAGTTCCAACCCCGGGCAGGTACCGATGAGTTTTTCTATTAAAACTTATGTGTCTTATTGATAATTGCAATTCAATAAATACTTAAATACATAAATAAATACACCCTATAAGTGTCTACTTATAGGGCGTGACTCGAAGCACCAACAAATTGTTTTTAGGAAATGTTAGCCCTCGAGGGGAATCGAACTTGATGAATTCTGAATTCTTGCTGACACCTGCACCAACGCGGCAGTCGAATGGACAATCGTGATTCAATTGTAAAGGTTTAATGTAACATGTAATTCTTCTAGACTTAAAGCATGGTTTTTGTTTTCGAAATGTATTAGGTACTGAAACGGCAGCCACTATCGATCAAAGGTAGACAAAACAAACTAGACCTGCAGGCCAGGAACTTCGTAACGCATTATCTAAGATTTCTTGAGCCAATCCGCTCCGTACAAGGCTACATGATAAGTGATAGGCTACTGGAGTAATGTTTACAATAATGTACACGATTATTTTTAGTTAATTCAACAACAATAACAAGAACCCCTCGCTTAAACGAGTACAAGTAGTAGAAGTAAATGTAACAAGTGTCGCGCAAGTAGAATCCTAAAATCTGTCAACAGAACTTCATATATATATTTCATATATATATATATTTGATTAAATTGTCCACAAAACTGTAATGAATTATTAATAGGTTAAAACCAGCTTCAATTACGTTACAACTATTTTACTATTTTTCTTACTATCCATTACACTATAGAACCTGGTCAATTTAAGATTAGTGTGCGTATTCTTATGTAAGAATGAAATGCTAGAGAATACTGCAACGCCATTGCGGAGATGTTTTTCTTGGAAAGTTTTTTTTAAATAGATAATATAATAAGACAATTGACTCCTTGAATTACGTGGCAAAAAAGTTTCTAAACACGACAACAGTTCATGCCAACTTAAGTGTTAAGTAAACTTATGTAATATTTTCGTATTCCAGTTGCCAAACGAAGAACGAGATACTTTTAATCCTATATATTCGCATTAGCCCAGTATATTATTTTAAATTTAATTTCAGTTTAAAAATACTGTTAAAGAGAGGTTAATTCAGAAAGCCTATTATACTATTGAAGATTACCTAGAAGATAAGAATGCGTGGATATAGCTTCTCTTCCCTGTACAAGACATATATAACTATATGTAACTAGTGATAAGAATTATTGTTGGAAAAGAGCAACCGCCGAGTTTCTTGCTGGTTCTTCTCGGAAGGAACAGCTTTCCGAACCAGCAGTAGATGTTGACGATTCAAAAGCACTTGTTTAAAAGTTTACTTGAATAAAGAATATTTTGAATTTGAATTTGAATGTATTAATTTATAGAATTAGGCGTTACTTTGCGGAGATCCATAATACAAAAGTAATAATAAAATTATTTTGCTATAATCCGCGATACAGTAAATAGAAAATATATATAGTGTTTAATGTATAGTGGACTATCAGTATTTTCATACCCGATACGTGCAGGATTCGTAAAAGCACATGCACAAACCTCCACCACTTCCACCACAATACACAAGCACTACACAGTTTCACTATCACAAACTCAACAATCGTTTCGCCCCGCAACCGAAGCATCATCAGGAGATAGACTCCACGACAAAATCGCAAAGTGAAGCGTTATCCAAACAAGCGTTGTTAAATAGTACTCGGTTCATCCCCACCCTTTATTTACCTCGGAACACGTGCAACAAGCTTGAACTAGAGACATTTATCTGCTCGTTAATGAGGGTGCCATTGTTATGCTTAATGATTTCTAATTGTTCCAAAATATTTAATTTCAAGCTTTTTTCGCAGGTGTGCAGTATTTCGAAACAATGGTCATTAGGAACTTTATGACCGCTTTCTAACAAATGTTTAGCGAAATGTGAATTTTGTGGCTTATTATTCCTGAAAGCGACCATATGTTCTTTAAAACGGGTTTCAAAATTACGACCAGTCTGACCCACATTGCATTCAGGACATTTTAATTTCTAAATACCACTCTTTTTCGGGCTTTCTAATTTGTCTTTATTATTGCAAAATATGCATAATTGCAATAAAATATGCAAAATATGCAAATAAAATAGTCAGTCAGGGTCAGACTGGTCGTAATTTTGAATCCCGTTTTAAAGAACATATGGTCGCTTTCAGGAATAATAAGCCACAAAATTCACATTTCGCTAAACATTTGTTAGAAAGCGGTCATAAAGTTCCTAATGACCATTGTTTCGAAATACTGCACACCTGCGAAAAAAGCTTGAAATTAAATATTTTGGAACAATTAGAAATCATTAAGCATAACAATGGCACCCTCATTAACGAGCAGATAAATGTCTCTAGTTCAAGCTTGTTGCACGTGTTCCGAGGTAAATAAAGGGTGGGGATGAACCGAGTACTATTTAACAACGCTTGTTTGGATAACGCTTCACTTTGCGATTTTGTCGTGGAGTCTATCTCCTGATGATGCTTCGTTGCGGGGCGAAACGATTGTTGAGTTTGTGATAGTGAAACTGTGTAGTGCTTGTGTATTGTGGTGGAAGTGGTGGAGGTTTGTGCATGTGCTTTTACGAATCCTGCACGTATCGGGTATGAAAATACTGAAGTCCACTATACATTAAACACTATATATATTTTCTATTTACTGTATCGCGGATTATAGCAAAATAATTTTATTATTACTTTTGAATGTATTATTTAAATTGTCTATAAAATTTCATCGATATTGCTCAATATGATAAGCCGTGACACCATAAAAGACACTGACGGACTGACTTTTTGCGATATTAGTAACAGTAAGATCAGATTTCCATTCCGCTCTTGACTTACGGCACGCCCTAACGAGCGTGATTTATGCGGGCGCAAGCCGCAATCACGCGCCATTGTAGCGGTGGGCTCGGAGGTAAGATATGGGGCGGCGGTGAGGGATTACGACTATCGGGTTATACATGAACACGCTTACGTCATAATCGTTACAATGTAAACAATTACTAATTATGTGGAATTCACCTGCTTTTGCCTACTCTGAGTTATAATTACGAAACTAAAAAAAAAATTAACAACATTAGATACAAAAGAAAACAAAACAGTTGAGATCTCAGAAACTCAGAAGTAAGGTGATACTCTCGTCGTAATGAAGACATATCTCACTGTAATTTTAATTCAAATTCCAAAATATTCTTTATGCAAGTAAAAATGAATGCTTCGGAAAATTGCGCCTACTTAGAAGAGTCAGTCAATGAATTTTCTAACATGAATGTATGTAAACCGTAATTTAATGCCAATAATAACCACGCTTGGCACGCGAGCTGGTGAAAGTATTTCTGACCTTCTTTCGCCACTGCTGCCATTATAATAATGTCAAGTATTTAGTTCAGGTGGTTTTAATCTATTAATATAAATAGCTAAACTTGCAAAACTCGACAATGGCTTCAGCGATTCTATTATTTTCCTAATATTCGTTAAAGCCTGGCAAAGGCTCTAAGGGAAGATAAAACTAGGAAAATACAAAGAGAAATGGAAAAAGTCAATTTAAAAATATCTTTAAAAAAGTTTTTTGCCGTTGACGATATTTGCCGTCCCTACTTTGAACCGTTGAGGAGTTCCCTCGTCTGGAGCCAATCCTGGCAGCAGCATCAGGTCATTCTTATCATGAATGACCTTGCGTTGAATTGTCATCGAGATTGAACCAGTATGTAAAATTTCAGCTCAATCGGACACCGGAAAGTGGGTCAAATTTAACATGCAAGATTCCACCTTCACACACACACACACATACACACATAGATATATATACACATATAAGTTAAATAAAACCTTTCAAAAATGCTACCTATTTTTCCCATACAATGATCGGTTGCGAAAACTAAAGTTTTTCGAAGGCGGTACGACGTTCGCCGAGTTACTAAAATAAGTTATTACAAACTAAAATTTGTTGATACTGAATACTTCAAGGGTTCAATTTATTCCTGGTAGCGGTGCTGTATTTAAGTTTAAAAAATTAGACTATAAATAAATTCAATTCAGCAAATACCGCGACATAATCTAGTGAATAGAATTTCGCAATCTTTTTCAATACTGAAATCTCGAGGCGAGCTTGGCGGGCTCTAAGCAATGTTTCATCTACTTAGCTTATGTTTACATAAAATCGAAATCCTTTTCGCCTTCGACTCAAGTCTTAATTTATAAATTTCTGGTATTCCAGCGCTCGAAGGAGCGAAGAATTTAATTCGAATATGGCAGTTGAAACTGGAATTGCTCAGGAATTGAAATGTTCCAAATAACAACGCCCGTTTCACGAATAACAATATCGTAACAAAAGCAATATACATCAATGAGAGATTCTTTCAGTATTAATTTAAAAATAATTGTGTCGTTTAGTTTAGTCTTTAATAAGCATGGTACATTAAAAAAATACTACTAAACCTTTTAATGATAGAACTATTTTGCTATATTACGCGTTTTTTAAATTGTTCATATTTAGAAATTATTTGATATTTTTATAATGTTAAACCTGAAAAATTTTAATGGACCTATACATATTTACGAAAAATCAACGGGTTGCATCCTGGGAATGCCGGTAGAAGCAGAAAACTTGAATATTAACGTTGTGCATATTTTATATTTTGGAACGGGTAGGGAATGATTTTTATTACACTTAATTTAAACTTTTTTGTAGACTAGTCTAATATGGATTGTGGATTTTTTTTGTTAAAGCGTATCATATATCACACGTAAATTCAAATAAATGAAACCCATTTAACCCGAACCTAGCGCCAAAAGTAAGATACCCCAAAATCACTTAAGATACTAGTCAGAGATAAAATTTTGAATACATTTAATGTAACTAAATTCGTAATCTTTGGGTATTTTTCGCAATATTCAATTCGCCAGGCGATCAATTAGAAAGCTCAGGGTATAATGGATTCAGATGTCATCGGGTAGGTGATCGATCACCCGGAATAAGTACATTGATCAGTAGTTACACGATACAGCTATTGACGCGGTCAACGTCTGATCGATGGCGATAGAAAAACGTTCTAACGCTTTTTTCGGGCTTCCTCCTAAACGAGGTTATAAATACATACAGCCGATCTGTATTACCTTACTTAATTTACTTTACTTTTTGCGGCTTCTCAGGTCAGATATATAGGTCAGAAAAGGAAAATGTTTACGTAAATAATATTACGTACAGAACTTATTATTAAGAAATTACTATTGCTAAGCTATGATAAGCTCAGCGGTGAGACCGTGCGACTTTTTCGAGGGGGTCGCGAGTTCAAGCCTCGGACAGGCACTAAAGAGTTTTTCTGTTAAAACTTATGTATTGATCGATATTTGCAATTCATCACACGCTTTTCGGTGAAGGAAAACATAGTGAAGAAACCGGATTAACTCGAGAGAATTCTGGGGATATGTGTAACCTACCAATCCGCATTGGAGCAGATCCGGAAAGCATCATTAGGTCATGCTTATCATAAACAGGCATTATCATCGTGAGCATTACTCGAGCAGTATGTAAAATTTCAGCTCAATCAGAGACACCGGCAAGTGGGCCAGATTTAACTTGCAAGATTCCATCATTGCTTCCAAACATACATACGAGTCGAGTTAAATAAAGTTAATAATTACTAAGTACTACTAATTTTGTTTAAACGAATAACACGACAATTTCTATACGGCAACATTATACGGACTATTTAAATGTTGTCAGATTGTTAAACGAAAATTCGGTTAAAGGAAATCGATATTATTCAATTCATAAAAGTTAAATTATGTTGTTTTTATATTGCATATTGTAGCGTGTACGCCGGTAATGGAAATAAAATTTTACGAAGCGAATAACAGTAGGCCTGAAATTATAATGAGATGTAGACTGGGTTCGTTTCCGTGCACAGACCTAGTAAGTGATGCAGTCACGGAAATGTCAGTGATTAAAAACCCTAAAAAAACGCAAATCAAATATGGAGGCCGGAGCAAAGCGACTGCGCTTGGCGTGTGTTTGCTTTGAAGTCCACGCTTCTTTACCGGCATAAATGTTCGTTTGCTTTGACAGAAATGAATGTTTGTTTCGAAAAACCTACTTTAGTCTGAGGGTAAACAGAAGTGCTGAGTCAATTTGTTAGTTAGAAACGCAAAGCTTAGTATACGTTTGTAATTTAGAACGGTGCCATAAACAATATTATCTCTTTTTTCAGTTTTTAATTTAAACAATTATAACAGATTTTAAAGTAGAATGAAAATTTCCTTAAGTTGGTAAAATGTGCGAAGAAACGTGAACCTTACTTTGTGTCCAGTAATAACACAAAATTGACAAAAAAAAACCGTTACAAACCTTTGCATTATTATTCTAGCCTTTCTTAAAAATACATCGCTAAAAGGAACAAAGCCCATGAAGAGCAAAATTAAACGTTCCTATTTTAATAACAGCCTAATATAACAAATCCTGTAAGGTTTCAACGTACAAAAGCTTTTGTCGGGAGCAAAAATCTGGAGCGCGGAAGATAAGCCAGAGGCATGATGTATTTACATAGCAATTTGGATGCACCATCTTAACATAATAAATAACCTTTTTTTATAATTACTTATATTTTTATAAACCTTTTTTACTTTAAATTACATTTTTGCTAGTTATCAGATCAGTTAAATTAGTAATTTAATTCATGATATCAAATAAAAAGTTAGTGTTTTTAAAGGCTAGAAGAAATAGATACAAAAAAATGAACTTTATTAAAAAATAAACAAGTTAACCTTGATTAAATATCCGAGATTTTTGAATATATATAAACGTACATATAAAGAATATGGGCAATCCTTTCATCATCATTCTCCTGCCCTTATCCCACTCTAAGTGGGGTCGGCAAAACATGTGTTAAACATGTTGTAACATGATTTGGCTAAGTATTTTACGACCGGCCGCCTGCCTGACGTCAACTTACCTTAGTCGCCTTTTACGACACCTCGGTAAGAAATGAGAGTGGTCTATTCTACTTAGCCGGATACCACACGGCGGTAATATGGGAAATCCTTTATTAAACTTTTAAGTTATATTATATTAATGTTCCGCATACTTATTGTATATTTTGCCGTAATTGATTGCTAGAATAATTAAAGATCGTAAACGGCCGTCGGTCCTATGTCGTTTCCCATCCCAACTCTGGACTTATGCGGGCGCGTAAATAACTCAATGTGGGCTTTAATTATGTTGAGTGATCTTGTATAAAATCGTCCGCCGCCATGAGTCTAACGAAATAAGTGTTTGAATTCAAAACGGTGTAATTTGTTGCATGTTTTTTCTGAATAGTATTTGTTTGGAATTTCCGAACGTGTCTTTCTTATTAAAAAAAATGAAATGGCGCACTTTTAAAATTAAGGATTCCATTTGACAATTTCTTTTTAGTATATTAAATTTTTAGCGTTTAATATCCAATGATTATTTTTTTATTTATTTTTTTATTTATTGATAAGGCTTACCAACTAGAAATCATATACATTAATAAACTTATATAAACATTCAATATATCATCTTTTCTATATGTTTCCAAATTACAGGTACGCACAACATTTACATAACACTTCAAACAATAATTGATGCAAATTTTGATATAAAAATGAAAAACAAAAATATAAACTTAAAAATATAAAAGTAAAATATAAAGTATTAGAATAAAATTAGTTTCTTTTTAAAGGTTAAAAAATAAAGTTAAATTTAAAGGTTTTCCAGAATACACTTTCTGAAACATTGTAATGTATCAAAATAGATATCAACAAATTTTTTATTGTTGTTAGTTCCATTCATTTTACAAATAGCTTCATGAAAAACTTCATTATAATTTCTGAGTAAACATAACATTGGTGAATTTTGACCATAACGGTTGTGACTCTTTGGGACATAGAACGGTCGATAATTACTCAAACGGAAAGAAGGACGAACAACTCGCAATCCTATTTTAGATAAAAGAATAGGGCAGTCTATATAGCCGTTAACCAATTTGTACAATAGCATCAAACCGAGGTATTTTTGGCGATAAAATAGTGTATCCATATGAAAGTTCTTTAGCCTGTCTTCATATTTAGTATATATTTTCTTAGTGTTGCTTACATATGCTAACCGATTCATAACCTTCTTTTGAATATTTTCTATTCTCTGAATATCATTTTTGTGATAGGGGTACCACACAGTGCAACAATATTCAACATTGCTACGAACTAATGAAAAATATAATGATTTTATTGCCTGAATCGATTTAAAATTATTTGTATTTCGATAAACGAAATTCATCATTTTAAAGCTCTTATTAATTATTTTGTTTACTTGACTCTTGAATTTCATTTCCGTATCTATTATTACTCCTAAATCTTTAACTTCGCTAGCGGTACTTAATGGCTCCCCATCAATATTGTACTCTGACTGGTATTTCTTTCTTTTTCGAGAATATTTTATATGGTGACATTTAAGGACTTATATAATAGACGATCTTTTTAAATTTAGAACAAAATAAATTTCGTGTCTTTCTCCTTTGCCTTTTTTTAATTTAACTTGATTAAACATTAATATAGTTTTAATATGTGAGTATTATTCATAGCTTTAAAATAATATCGCTAATATGATATTTTTATAACGTTAATGGGGCAATATATTTGTCTATTAGAATATCCCGTCGCTGAAGGAAATGCACTAGACGGGTATAGATCGACCCCATTAATGACGCTAGTGCAACGCTAGACAAAGGAACGGGGACTAGTTTATAAATCGCATGCATTTATTATTCGTTATCAATGTAAAGCCGTTATAGCTGAACGGTGAGAACGAGTCACTCTTTCTAAGGGTTAAGGATCTAAGCTAAGAAAACCTTCTTCACAAAAAGATGCTTAATTGATAGTAATAATACAGTGACGGAAAAAATTCGTGAGAAAACCTGCATATCCTAAAGAAATCCTTGAGATACGTATAGCCTAACAGTCTTTTCTTTAAAAAGAGAGGTCTTCTCTCTATGTGATTAGACAAAAATGAAGGATACGAGGAGGCCTTAATCCAGAAGTGGGATAGTGACAGACCGCTACTTATTGTTGCCAGTAGTAATATAAATATCAAGATTAGGTTAATAAAGTCAGAGTTTTATGGAAGACAACCTAATACGTGACATATTACAATAAAGACAAATCAGGGTAATCTATCTGCCTTTCTCTGTTATGTGTAATTAGACAAAGATGATTACTTTTTGTGGCATTGTCACTTACAGGTCTGACTATAGCTTCCCTTAAAATAATGAACTATATCTAATATATTTTTTATTATTTAAATATTTATGCTTGACTGTTTTGTTACTTGGTATGAGTGATAATACAGGCTTACATAGAAGTGCAAACCCTTGAATAGGGACCTTGATAGTTGAGATTGAGGGATGTTACGGAGGTGGGTTTACCGGAACCGGAGTCGAAACCGGAGATTTCATATTTGAATTATCGGAACCGAAGTCGGGATCGGAGTCGGAATCGGAATCGGAGGCGGAGGATTCTACTTCCGCCTCCTTCATTATTAAGTTAAAATTGATCCGTAAACTGTACTTAGACAATATGACCACCACGATTTAATTAATTGAATACTTAAGCGCGTTTAACCATTGATACTGAAAATAAACAAATGAACGAGAGTTGCGCGTGCGAGGGGAGATACCCCCGGGCCACAAGTTACAACTTGTTGCTGCACGTTCTGTCCGAATTCGCATGACAATTTCACCTTCGTTATACCTCAGACTAAAATTTATCGGAGCCGGAGTCGGAGTCGGAGGTGTGAATTCAACCGGAGGTTCCGACCTTTCGGAACCGAAGTCGGAGCTCCGTAACATCCCTAGTTGAGACTTACCGGTGGTAGAGTGGTATCTCGCACCAAACCCGACTAAAGAAAGCAATTTCATCATTCATCATTCTCCTACTCTTACTCACTTTAAGTGGGATCGGCACAACACGTTTTAAACATATTGTTACATGGTTTGCTAGATATTTTACGACCGGCGGCCTGCGTGACGTCAATTTAGCTTAGTCGCCTTCTACGACACCACGGTAAGAAATGAGGGTGGTCTTATCTATTCAGCCGGATACCACACGGCGGGTCAAATTACCTTAGTCGCCTTTATGACATCTCGGTAACAAATGAGGTTGGTCTATTCTCTTCAGCCGGATACCACACGGCGATAAAGAAAGCAATTTATAAAACATTAATATTGTCACACTGGAAATCAAACCAGGGGACATGACGCAGAATGCTAACCACTGCGCCATGCAAACACTCATATCTCCCGCTTCCATGCCTGCTGTTTATTCATTTACATACTACATTTGCATGTAATTAAAACGGAAAATTCCAGTATCCAGTTCAACATCTCCCATTTGTTCCTACATGTTGACATTCTGACTGCCTTCAGGCTGATATATACGTACGGACAGAACGTAATTTTGTAAATACATATATGTACATAGTCAACGAAATGTATTTTGCTTCGAGTGCGCGTAATCAAACACTGTCACCGTTTTTTAATATTGTTGCAAATTTTGCAAGTTATAATATTATATTAATATTATATAAAATTTTATATTCTTACAGTTTTAATATAATAAATTATACTAAACAGTATCATACATTATACATGTAAGTAACTAAATGATTAAGTAATAAAAATAATCATGCCATATATTTTAATAAATTACCGAGGTGTTGTAAAAGGCGCCTAAGGTAAGTCGACCCACCGTGTGGTATTCGACTGAGTAGAATAGATCAACCTAATTTCTTACTGAGGTGTCGTAAAAGGCGACTACGGTAAGTTGACCCTCCGTGTGATATCCCGTTGAGTAGAATAGACCACCCCCTTTCCTACCGAGGGGTCGGTAAATAAGACTAAGGTAAGTTGACGTCAGGCAGGCGGCCGGTCGTAAAATATGTAGCCAAATCATGTGACAACATGTTTGTAACATGTTGAGCCGACCCCACTTGGAGTGATGATGATGATATTTTAATAAATAAATGGCATACATAAATGAACTTATTTTAAATTATACTTCTTATACTTACCTTTATTAATTGATTATAATATCTTTATTTTATTATATAAGTAATCTATTTTATAATAAACTGATTACTTAATGTTTTAATATAACTAACACGGTGACTTCTATTTTGTAATTTTTTAAAGTAAACCTAGAATATGTTGCTCAATGGCTGTAGATCATTTTATAGTAGCTTCAGCCTTTAATTCGTTAACGTCACTTTAAGCGTTAAAATATCAACGTTCTATATGTATTATGAGCTGTGATAGCCCAGCGGCGAGACCGTGCGACTCTTTCGAGGGGAACACGAGTTCAAACCCGGGCAGGTACCAATGAGTTTTTCTATTAAAACTCATGTATCTAATTGATAATTGCAATTTATCACACGCTTTTCAGTGAATGAAAAGATCGTGAGGAAACCTGCATATCTCTAAAGAATTCTGGAGATATGTGTAACCAATCCGCATTGGAGCAGCGCGGTAGGTCTTAGCTCCAACCTTACTCTCTAGAAACGGAGAGAGGAGGCCTATTCCCAGCAGTGGGATTGTAACAGGTCGCTTCTTTACTTTTACTTTACTACTATATGTATCCAATTCGCAACAGAACAGACGACTTACTCGTTTAACCTGTTAGCTCGTTATATATAGCTCAAATTTCATAATGTTTTTTCAGTCGATTTGCCATGCAAACATCACGGATATACATAAAAACAGACAGACTTTTGCATTTATAATATTAGTATAGGTATTAAAATTCCTTAAATTATCGCTTTATTTTATGAATCACATGTTTTTTTAAATGGTTAAGTAATTAACACGTCAATCCATAACGTATCGCTTTCATTCGGTCTCAGTTCACGTTGACGGCACGTTATTTACGCGGCCCGCCGTTACTGCATCGAGCATTTTGACGGCGAGCTTTCGACAGGGGCTTCGTCAAAACGTATGAGATACACCCGAAAATGTTTCTCGGAAATTGTATGTATGAAAGGCGTGCTATCAGTTCGCTTGCAACTCTAAAATATACGTTTCGAATATATGCTCTCAAAGTAATAGACTTGAAAAGAAATCTAATTTTAATAATGTTACCTGTATACATACGAAATGAATAAAACCGAAATAGATACATATCTGAATTTTAATTTATCAGATGAGCCCGATGAGTTTACTTAGTAGACTTGAACCGTTTACGATAGTTTAATTAAATTAAAAAAGTAATGACGTCATCTTTTATAAACTTGATATTTGATATTTGTTGGATGATTTCTTTTGTAATGCTGTTGGAGATTTGAATAAATAAATAAATTCTAGTTTGCATATAAACCGCATAGGACTTTGATATTAATCGAGAACTAAAATCTGTCGAAAGCGAACGACACAGTTTGACCAACAATTCTGGTTAATGTCAAACCGGCGATAGTTTCAAACAAGCGGTCTATAATGGCCGAATTCGTCACTGCATTACGTAATATCGGGTTACATTCTCAACCACTTTCATGTAAATTGAGACTTGATTATGATTTGACATTAGGCGACAGTAAAACAACTGTTTAGGAAAGTAATTATATAATTTTGCTATAATTCGCTATAAAAGAACATAGGAAATACATATAGTACACCGCAATAAATAGTGCACATCGAGGCTCGAGAGAAACAGGCTAGATTCTGCTTCATAGAGCACTGTCTCTGTCGCACAGACTGACGAACCCGTGTGTGACAGTGACAGCGCTCTAGGAAACCGAATTGGCCGGCTGTTTCGTTCTAAGTTCTCGATGTGCATTAATTATTGCCGTGTATTCATAACTGGTACAAGCAAGATTCGTAAAAACGCGTACACTACAAATGGACACAATCACGACTACACTACAGAGGCCCTGCACACATTCAATACTACAACATCAACAGTCGTTAATTTAGTTTTGTGATTTCTTTTGCGATAAATATTTTCCATTGTCTCAGAGTACATCAAAAAATCTATTACCATTCATATTTGACTGGCCCCAGTGGCGCAGGTGGCAGAGACCCTGTCTTGAGCTCCGCGGGTCGCGGATTCGATACCTGCCGGCGGCCAACACTTTCTATAAAACAATTTTTTGGTTCTTCGAGTCTGAAGAAAGAAAGTCTGAAGAGTTTTTTTTTCGAACTGACTGTATGCTAACAACAAGCCGCTAGGGCTAACAAGCCCTAACGGCTTTTACAGCGTCACCGGGCGGGTCGGGCGAGCTCAGAAGCATCGTCAAGGTTGCGAAATGCAGAGAATAGAGCGCAGAAGCTCTAAGCGTCGAGGAACGTCGTCCTAAGGGTGCCTCCTGTGAGGCCGGACCATGGCTTAGGGCGACGCGTAGTGGAGGGCTGATGTATGACTTTGATTAGTCATTGCGACGTCGGAAGGGTGGGGAGAAGCCACGACTGACCGACGTCAGAAAACTGGGACGTCGTCTTCGCCGGCGAAGACGGTGTGTGAGTATTACGTATTTCTGTGTTTGCGATCGTTATTTGATCGTATATTTTTCCTATATTTTTGGTGGAATTTTTGAATAGCACGTAACAATTCTCTCAACAAAGTTACCTTATCAGTTTTTCCTTAACAAGAGAGACCGCGTAATCGTTACTAATAACTTGGCTAGATGAATAAAACGTTCCGTCAGACGTATACTGTGTTATTCAACGGTTTCCATTAGTAAGTAGATTAGTTCTAACGAAGGGCTAGTGGCCACTAATGTTGCCCTCGCTTAGAAAGACCGATCACCACTCCCATTTTGGTATTACATTCGACTGGAACGGGGGGGTTAAAAGGGTTTTTAGAGCAATAATTAATTGGGGTATCCGTTTTAGGGAATAACGTTGTATTTTGTCGGCGGTGTTAAATGATGATAAGATTATTTGGCAGCGGAATTTAATTTAACACAGCGATACAGAGGCGAATGGAAATCTTAATTTACGTAATGAACGGGAAAATTGTCTGTCTGGGAGGGATCGTAAAAAATTGTTTCTTGGAGATAAAAGTTTTATCTGTTTTCTGGCTCATTTGAATCATTGAATTTGAATTTAATATTAATAATAGACAGTTTTAAAGATTTAAAAACTTTTGAGCGTGAAAGTTTTTGTACAAAACCGGTGGCTTTTAAAACAACAAGCATTTCATTATGCTATGTAAATGTTCCATATATTTATTTATTTTCGTTTACACAATATTTGTAGATACGAATTAGCCCGCGAATTGATTTAAGCGGATTAAATATCTACCTATGTATATTTTCGTAAAAATCCACAAAAGACACTAACTTATCATTTAACAAGGATTTATATATTAATTTCTTCTAAATACGTAAAGTTTATGTTGGGAGTATAAAAAAATGTAATGTTTTGAGATTCAAAACAATTTTTGTACGATACAAAGTTAATAACAAAATTATTTTGCTATTACATATAAATACACGATTATAACGAATTATTAAAATAAATTTACCATTATTTTTGTACAACGCTGGCTTACTTATAAGCAGTAGTTTCCAATAATAAGTCTATGCTATTACAAATCTTACCTTACGATGATCCGACGAGTCTCTAGCGACGGACTAGCGTAACAATTTGTTCTTGTTGAGCAAAATACCGTTTGACCGAGGTTTGACAATCAACAATACTTGGTAATTTTTGCGATTACCCGAGCCTTCTTTGAAATCCTGATAAATTTTACAAAATATTTTGATAATTCCGTATAACGGCGTTAATTCAATTTTAAAAAATTTATCTATTCCTATCTTCTAACAAAGTATAATGACGTTCAGAAATCAAAAATATTGACTGACTATATATACTGAACTGGACTGAATATATATAAATATTGATTAATTGACTGGCTCGCTGGCGCAGTGGGCAGTAACCCGGATCGCGGGTTCGATTCCCGCCGAGGGCCAACATTTCCTATAAACAATTTGTTGGTTCTTCGAGCCTAGTGTATATTTGTATTTAAGTATGTATTTAAAGTTATACATGTAGTATACCTACCAGTCGTCCGTCACCCATAACACAAGTATTAAGTTACTTACTTTGGGGTCGGACGGCCGTGTGTGTGGAAATATATATTTACTATTTATTTATTTAAGAAAATTCCACTCTCAATAATCGCCGAACTAAAAAAAACCTGGGATCGCACTTGGCATATAGCTGTAGAACGCCCTGCGCCATTATATTACAGTCGGCGTAAAACAAATGACATACTCTTAAAACTTTACGAGGATTGAAATAAAAAGTTTTCCAAGTAACACGCTATAGTCGTGTAACCAAAATTATCTTTTTGCTACCATCAGTATGCCTTTACGAAGTTTAATAGACAATTTATAGAGTTGTGTGAAATTGTGCGACCCCACTTAAAAGTGGGATAAGGGCAGGAGAAAGAAGAAAAGTAGAAGTGGATGTCTATTGGTTGAAGATAGAGAGACATAAAGAGAAAAGTAAGTAAGTGGATTAACAGACACTATAACAGAACTACTTTGCTATAATCCGCACGGGTGGAGCGAATGCATGCAAAGCTAATGTGTATGAAGCAGGCAAAATTCACGTACCTTACACAGGCAGGACAAATCACCTCCACAATGCACACAAGCAATACACACAACCACCGCCAAAATCTCGACGATCGTTCCGCCCCGAAACCGAAGCATCATCAGGAGGACAGGCTCCACGACAAAATCGCATTGCGAGGAGGCGTCTTGGGATGCATGTGGTAGGTACGTTAATTTTGCCTGCTTCATACAAATTAGCTTTACGACAGAATCGCAAATCCTTTGCGATTGTTGAGTTTGTGATAGTGAACGTGTGTAATGCTTGTGTATTGTGGTGGCAGTCGTGGAGGTTTGTGCATGTGTTTTACGAATTCTGCATGTATCGGGTATGAAAAAACGGATAGTCAACTATTACATTTAGCACTATATATATTTTCTATTTACTGTACCACGGGTTATAGCAAAATAATTTTAATTATTACCTTTGTATTATTGATCTCTGCAAAGTAACGCTTAATTCTAAAAATTATTTGACAAAAACTTTCCAAACGGTTTTGTGAAAACGTACAAAATTCATCGCAGAAATGTATTTTTCATAGAACACGTATTTACATTCTAAGTTCTTCATTCTAGTTTATCGTCGCTACGATGCAAAATAACCGTAAAGCTATTTATCTATTTTACATAATCCCAATTCAGTTCACAATAATGATGTAAAAAGAAATTTCGCGAGCGCGGAATTCGATCATCTCGAAATAACACAGAGGCTCCCACGTTCGCAGCACCAAGGGGGTTCCTGTGAGATTGTAATAAAGTAATTTATCCACTCCCGATAACAGGGCAATAATCCCGGGTACGTTCCCAACGAATGTGAGGAATAAATAGCGCGCCGAGGAACGCTGAGCAGGATTTGCCGCGTGGTATCGCCGATAAGCGCAGGCAACGGCGGAATGCACTGCAGAAACGAGCTGCCTATATTGACTTGCTAATCGACTCGAGAATGATGGATACGAACTTGCGAAGATGTGTTATAATTGTTTGATTTCACTGCAGCTAAAATTTATTGAACTAGACCCTGGCCCCGTTTTAAAGACAAGATATCGAATAAATGCATATGATATAATAAAATTCCTCAATCCATTCTAGACCAGTGTACAGAAAGATTCCAATCAAGTGTAAAAAATATGCTTATACGTAAAGCATATTACAAAATTGAAGATTATTTAGTTGATAAGAAAGCCTGGATTTGAAAATCCTTTCAGCTTCATACAAGACAGCGGTTTAATAATGTATAATTGAAAATATTTTAAAGATTGACCGCCGAGTTTCTTGCTGGTTCTTCTCGGTAAGAGCAACATTCCGAACCAGTTGTAGCTTCATTAATCATATTGATGCTTGACGATTCAAAAGTGCCTGAAATGGTTTATTTGAATAAAGATTATTTTGATTTGATTTGATTTGATTTGACGTTCAGTTTATGTATATATATATTTACAAACCGTATCCACAACTTCCTCCGCATCCACAAAAATAAAAAAAAACCGTCTGTAATAATCTTATTTATTAACTTTATTTTTTTTCAGATCCTGAAGGAAAAACGGGAGTAATCTTTTATACAGACATACGACGTTAATTTTAATTTGAGGCACTTACACACCTCAGCACCCCACATAAAAAAAGTTAATTCAGTGAAATATTTAGCCACAAATTTTTTTTAAGTTTTTAAAAAAACAATCACGATTTATAGAGATCAATTACCGTACACGCCATTCCAACCTCGACCTAAGCATCAAATACGTTACAACAAGTAGAAAGTAGACAAAACTATAATGTTATTGTTTTCTCCTGTATTTTGAAAAAGCGCGCCGCGGCAGGTCAATCGACCATTACTAACAAAGCCAGTTCTCAATTAAATTATAATTATTTTCTTCTAAAATACTTTTGTTTTGAAACAGTATTTAAGAAGATTGAATTATGCCAAAGTTATTTTATATGTTTAAGTGATCAGTGGATAAATTTAATTTCGTCGATGGCATTCTGTATATTTTAGCCCGGAATAGAAGAATCAATTGTGGTAAATTTCATCAATATTGGTACAGCGGTTTAGCTGTGAAAGCGTGATAGACAGACACACAGAAAAACTGTGTTTTTTGTGATTAGTTTGGATAACTTATGAACATATTAAGATTGCAAGTAAAGTATGCCTTGCCATCACAAAACATCAAGTCGTCTGCACCGCGGCGGCCAACCCAGCGGTGTAGTGGATTGGATGGGTATTCGAAACAAGTCCTTGGTACGTATATGTGTATGTAGTATTAAAAAGTAAAGTTATAGCCTGTTACTATGCCCACTGCTGGGCTAAGGCTTCCTCTCTCCGTTTTTGGAGAGAAGAATTGGAGCTAAGACCTAACAAGCTGCTCCAATGCGGATTGATAGGTTACACATATCCCTAGAATTCTCTAGAGATATGCAGTTTTCCTCACGATGTTTTCCTTCACCGAAAACATGTGTGATAAATTGCAATTATCATTAAGACACATAAGTTTTAATAGAAAAACTCATTGTTGCCTGCCCGGGTTTGAACCTATGTCGCCTCTAGAGAGTCGCACGGTCTTACCGCTGGGCTATCACAGCTTATGTAGTATTATGTGTGGTTTATTACGATTAACACTACATACATAGACTGATTTAGAGATAACAAGGAAAATTGTAAATTTGTTTGCTATTTGTCCCAATTGTGCATTATGTCGTAACCAAGTCATTACGTGTTGCGGTATCGCTCTGTTTATTTTAAAATCAAGCTAAATTATTTTCCATCAGTTACAATAGGCATAGATTTGCGGTCGGCCGTTGATTGGAATGGCTTGTATAAATGTACGATGTGAATTTTGTTGTCTATTTTCTACAAATATTTTTATCTGGAAAACCTTAATGTTGAAATCGTCAAGTTTTCGAACGACATCAAACAATCATTCCGAAAACTGAATGATTTTAAGAGTTTTTAAGCAAAAGCACCTCGTGTGGATTTTTTTTTGGTTTTCTCTAGAATCATTTCCCGGAATAAAAATTAAGTTATATCTTAGGTTATATTATTCAGTACTGAGCGTCATAAACAAAATAATGTTCATTCAATCGTACTATGTTAGTTATATAATATGATTCTATGTGATTTTTTTGCATTTTTTTGCATAGCCGGTGGTATCCGGCAGAATAGAATAGACCACCCTCCTATCTTACCGAGGCGTCGTAAGAGGCGATTAAGGTATGTGCCGTGTGGTATCCGGCTGCATAGAATGGACCACCCTCATTTCTTACCGAGGTGTCGTAAAAGGCGACTAAGGTAAGTTGACGTCCGACAGGCGGGCGGTCGTAAAATATGAAGATAAAATATGAAAAAATGAATATATGAGAATGATGATGTGATTTTTTTGCATATTCAATGAATCGCAATAATAATTTGATTAAATCCATTACGAAATAATAATTCCTGCAGTATAATTTCTATAGGAATAGGCAATAGGTTAGGTAATGTTCGGAAAAGTGACACTTGTGGATATAAGTACACTTCTACCCTGTACAAGACTGTAATGACTAAATGTAACTAATTATAAGAATTACATATATTTTAAAAAGAGCAATCGCCGAGTTTCTTGCTAGCTCTTCTCGGTAGGAACAGCTTCTCGAACCAGCAGTAGAGTTGACGATTCAAAAGCACTTGTTTACAACTTTACTTGAATAAATAATATTATAATTTTTATTTTTTGAAAATTAACTTATTATAAACTTAAATCGCAAAAGGTAGATTATTTTTGTGCAGTAAAGTAAAAGTAGCGGCCTGTTACAATCCCACTGCTGGGAATAGGCCTCCTCTCTCCGTTTCTGGAGAGAAGGGTTGGAGCTAAGACCTCCGCTGGTCCAATGCGGATTGGTAGGTTACACATATCTCCAGAATTCTCTAGAGATATGCAGGTTTACTCACGATGTCTTCCTTCACCGAAAAACGTGTGATAAATTGCAATTATCAATTAGACACATGAGTTTTAATAGAAAAACTCATTGGTGCCTGCCCGGGTTTGAACTCGTGTTCCCCTCGAAAGAGTCGCACGGTCTCACCGCTGGGCTATCACAGCTCTTTTGTGCAGTAATCAATACTTATTTAAAAAACACATTATCGTAATAAAAATCTTTTACATACTGACAGTATGGTGTTTCAGATTGAGCGTATTTAAGACATCGTATTGAGTTCTGAATGGAAATGTGTGCCTTATATCAACTGCTTACGACCCATTTTCGCAAATTTATGAATTGCTCTTAAGCAGTAAGTACGTCCGGGATCGCTAACGATAATTCGCAAGACCATTATTAGCTGTGTTGTATAGGAAACGCTCGCCGCCCGTATTCTCTTGATTACCACTGGCTTCTTCATTTGCACATTAAAAGCTATACTACGCTTAACGTCTTGTTATATATAAGTTGTTCTACTGATTAATTTGTATAGATAATTTGTTTAAGCTTTATTTTACTCCAACTCCCTAAAAATAAGTTAACGGTATTTGGCAATGATACTTAACTATAGTACCCGGAAATAAATAATGCACATCGAGGCTTAGACAGAGAAAATCGGCTAGATTTTGCTTCATAGAGTATATTGTCTGTGTCGCACAGACTGACTGACGAACCCGCGTGTGACAGTGACAGCGCTCTACGAAACCGAACTGGCCGGCTGTTTCGTTCTAAACATCGATGTGCATTAATTAATGCCGGTTACTATAATTGATATTTGCTATTTATCACACGCTTTTCGCTGAAGAAAAACATCGTGAGAAAACTTGCATATCTCTAGAGAATTCTGGGGATATATCTACCGATGCAAATTGAAAGTGCTTGGTAGTGCCTTAACTAAAACTCTTTCCTTTAAAAACGGAGAGGAGGCCTATACCAAGCAGTGAGATAGTATCAGCAGGCGTACCATGAACTCTTATTGCGACTCAATTGAAGATGTAAACGAAATTATTTTGCTTTTTCATACCATGACGTCTTAAAGACGCACACTTTAAGTCGTTGCCGAATGAACGTTCGGAATTCGTCCTAAGAACATGTGAGTAAAAGAGACAGAGTTATCTATAGATCATATAACGTTATCCTTTTCAAACATTACGACCCCAATCCAATTCACACTTCATGGTACGAAAAGAATGCGGTTCGCGGTCGTCGTTTACCTCATCAATTGAGTCGCAATAAGAGTTCATGGTAGGCCGTTACTTTATTTAACGGAGTAATATTATAGTTTCTTGTTGGCAATAAAAAGTATAGGATTTATATCTATTTATTAAATTAAAAGCTAATGCTTAACACGATATGAACTTAAGAAAGCTTGTTGTGTTTTCGTATTGAATCTTAATTTTTACTTTCTGCTGCATTTGAGGCATCGAGGTAGGTTCGACTGGTTCTAATTATAGGCCAATCGTTTCACTCAGTTGTCGCGTGCGGGGTACGAGGGCGTAGTGAGATATACAAGAGGTGTCCGTCCGCGTCTACCTCAGTTCCCGTTTTCGTCCTACTTCCGCGCCCTTGTACTACGCAGGCGAGGACTAAGTAAAACGGTTGGCCAATAATACTCTTAATTTTGGATATCAGTTTTGCTCATTAACGGTACTCGCCAATTGCCGTATACTATCGCCAGGTAAAGACACGTTCGTAGTTATTGTATGTGAATTTGGTTCGAAAAATTCTGTTATAATGGCTAGTTTGGTTATATTGGATTCATCTAACAACGCATATCTTATCTTAAGACAAGAAAAAAGAGTAGAAATAAGAGAAAACACGGTAATAATTATAAACGATTATTTAAAAAATGCAAAAGTAATAATAAATTTATTTTGCTATAATCCGCGATACAATCGCGTGTATCGCGTATCGTGTATCGCGGATTATAGCAAAATAATTTTATTATTACTTTTGTATTATGGATCTCCGCAAAGTAATGCCTAATTCTATAAATTATTTAAAAAATGATTTATTATATTTAGTACATCGATTATAATAATAAAATAATCGATTATTACTAAAAAACGATTATTTTTTGTCATCCCTACTTATAGCAGCAATGTCCATTAATTTTTCCGTGCTCCGACAACACTCACTCTTACTTTTTCTTTTTATATTATGAAAGAACATAATTTATTTAACCTAAATCTACATCTCTTTATGCATAAGCTAATTAATGCAGTGCAACGAACAGTACTTGTAAGAAGGTAAGTGCCTTAGTCCTTATATTGCAGCAAAGTATGTGTATGCATGCCAGGGAATTATTTACTATTAAATAATTACTTCACACTTAATATTATAAATACTAGTCTGTCTGTTAGGTTTACGGTTAATCTGCTGATTAAATAAATATATGGAACATTTACACATACGGTCAAACGTCCCCGAAGTGAGTAACTTAATACTTGTGTTATGGGTGATAGACAACTGGTAAATATGTACATATATAATTAAATACATACGTATAATACATAAATACACCAAGAATCGAAAAATCAACAAATTGTATATAAGACAATTTTAGCTTTCAGCGGGAATCGAACCCGCAAGCTGCGGTGCTGTACGCAGGATCACTGCCACCTGCGCTACGGGCCATCATCATTCTCCTGCCCTTATCCCACTCTAAGTGGGGTCGGCACAACATGTTACAAACATGTTGTCGAATGATTTAGCTACGTATTTAACGACCGGCCGCCTGCCTGACGTCAACTTACCTTAGTCACCTTTTACGACACCTCGGTAAGAAATGGGTGGTCTATTCTACGCAGCCGGATACCACACGGCACTTACCTTAGTCGTCTCTTACGATACCTCGGTAAAAAGGAGGGTGGTCTATTCTATTCTGCCGGATACCACACGGCTTACTTGCGCTACGGGCCATCTGAATCAAATCCAAATCTATATACCGAAAACATAATATACAATAATATGGAATAGTCTAAGAGTCACAAGATCAAGTGCAGATATTTTGTTGCAACACTAGTAATTGCATCGATTGAGATTTATAGTCACCTCGTAAAGAGTCCGCTAGCAAGAAACGTTCATATATTACTAACATTGCAGCATTTACGACCAAGACTACCGCTGCTCCGTCATAATTTCACTCGCGTGCCGGACCGAGATGTGTAATACGTTAGGAATGCTCTCCAACATAGTACCTTATAACCATAATAGTTTAAGCAATACAACAGAACTAACTACTTTGCTATAATCCGCACGGGTTAAGGCAAAGTAGTCGTACTGCAGTACGATTTTTGTCGTGGAGCCTATCCTCCTGATGATGCTTCGGTTTCGGGGCGAAACGATCGTCGAGATTGTGGTGGTGGGTGTGTGTGCTGCTTTTGTGTGCGTTGTTGCTGGTGAATTGCGCCTTGGGGTGCATGTGGTGACTGGTCCTGCATGTATAAGGTGCGTAGATTTTGCCTGCTTCATACACATTGGCTTTGCATGCATTCACTTAATCCGTGCGGATTATAGCAAAGTAGTTAGTTCTGTTGTATTGCTTGTAATATGGAATTCCGCAAAGTAACGCCTGCTTCTATAAATCATAATAGTTTAACACTGAAACGAAATAGGCGCGGGATAAAATTCCGAGCGGACACCAATGCCTTTAACAAAAAACAACTTATGTTTGATATTATTGTTTACACTTAATAACGCGCTTTAGAGAAAAGGAAAACATCGCGAGGGAATCTTCGTATTGACTGTGGACCGGTAGAATGTCCGATCTCTAATTTTAAACCAAATGTACCATTGTTACCGTTTCAACATGTATGTATAGAAAATTTGTAAATAAATAAATATATTAATCAAGTGTCCATTAGTCAAGTGTTGTCAAATCAATTTGCCAGTTCACAGTCGTTGTATCAATTTCTTCTTCTTCCTTACGTGCTTCTCCAATCAGTGAAGCTTGGCAGTCAACTCTGCATATGCCTTCCTATTTTAGGCCACATGGAAGAGTTCGGCGCTAGCGCTCTTCATTCCTGTTCATTCCCAAATGTCCCGTAACCAAAGTCTTTCCACCAATTTTCCCCACCATTATCAGTAGCAAAAGCCAATATCGGGTATGCTTAAGTACGTGGCCCGTGTATGCAACTTTACGTTGTTCAATAATTGGGAAAAGTTTGGATTTTCGTCCAACTCGACGTAGAACTTCCTCAGTAGTTACTTTTTGGGTGTACAATATTCTGATAGATATTGATTGAGAATTTCTGGGCTATGTATAATATACCAATCCGTATTGAAGCAGTGCGATAGGTAGATACTTCAATTCTCTTCTCCAAAAGAAAATAAATCATTGCAAGAATTAATTAAATGTACTAATCACAGATGAAGAGCGTCACACTGCACTGCAGGCATTTACTAAGACGATTTCTACATGTCGACCTATAACTAAACGCCACGATAAAATAATAAGAGGAAATTTAGAAAACACACCAAAAGCTTTAACATAATTGACAAAAAATATATTGAAGTTATATTCACCAAAATTTCATTTTATATTTTGGTATACCAGACGATTTAGTATTCACTAGCGGTGCCAGCGGCTTTGCCCGCGTGGAAGTCAGCGTGTCGCAATTTTTTTCTAAAAGAAGTTATTCTGCGTTAACCATAAGAGATAGAGACATGCTATCGCGGACTTTTTTGTAGTATTTTTATAGACCTACAATTCTACTAAAGCTTCCACCAAGCAAATTTTTTAACAACTGCGCGATCTCTTTAACACAATTTACATGATACCGATATGTACTATGTACCTAAACCATCCGGAAGTATTGCACTATCTTTTAGTGAAAGCCGTACAAAAATCCGTTAAGTAGATTTTGAGAAAATCGATTACATACAGACAGACAGCTTTTTGGGACTGTTTTATAATAAGTATAGACTACCCATGGGCTAAGTTCTACATCTTCTTTAGAAAGAAGATTTCACCCACCACGATGCTGCAATACGTATCGACAAGTTCTCGAAAAGAGGCCGGTTTCCTTACAATGTTTTACTTCATCGCAGAGTGCATGAGAAATTTCAAATATCAATTCATACACTTCCCTATATCTTACCTGGAAAAAATTAAAATAAAACGATTGTCACGTGATATTATCAAAACTGCTTCATTTATAACAAGATTGTTATTAAAGAGTTTTTTCGATAAAATCTGACGTTATCAGAGAGTCAAAGGTCAATAAGACTCGCGACCTTATTTTGTCGGTCGCCACCTTTCAAGAATCTTTTGTTGTTCGAAAAGTTGTTACTGAAAAGAACTTATTTCTTATAATAAGAAACGAAATTTTAGATGAAAACAAAACTCTATTCAGAAAATTAATTAATGTTTTGATGTTTTATAGTCGGATTATGGTATTACGTTTAATCAAGTATATTTATTTTATGTTAGTTATCTCTCGTCTAGTTTATTATTGTCATTTATAGATTTTAATTAATTCTATGTACTGTTTACAATAAATAGAATAAATTAAAGTATTAACAGACAATAAATATATTTAGACGAAACGCATTGTGTGATTTACCACTGAGTGATATTGTTGTTTTTTCTTTATTTAGTAAATAATTAAAGTTATAAAGGTTATTGGCAATTTAAAAAACATAGTTGTGACATTATTTAGGTGAATGTCAAAATTGATAAAGAGGCTCTACTTTCCGCTATATCCTCCCCAGTAATGCTTTGCTCACTTAGTGATGCTGAAAGACCCGTTAGAACCGTAACAGCATGTTGTCGAATGCGTGATTTGTAAATATCATTTACAAATCAGGTTAGTAACGGGTTAACCACAGTAGAATCAAACCCCGTCCAGGGCCATTAAAAACTCTCATTTTAACTTCGGGAACTATATTTCAATATTTAAGTTGACGCGAGAAAGCTGCAACTAAAAAAAAACGTTGAAAATGCGGCGTGAGAACTATATATACATCGCACTTAGATAAACTGACCGAAATCAAAATTACTCTTAATCGAGTTAGATATCTTTTTATCAATCATCAATCATGCGCTTATACAATATCTGCACAAAGGACACATTATCGCCGGATATTGGCTGCGATGGGCTTTCATCGTTCATGAAAAAAATGTTCCAAAATTTTAATTTCATAGTTATAATAGTTGAGACGCCGTGTGGTATCCGGCTGCATAGAATAGACCAACCTCATTTCTTACTGAGGTGTCGTAAAAGGCGACTAAGGTAAGTTGACGTCAGGTAGGCGGCCGGTCGTAAAATACGTAGCCAAATCATATGACAACATGTTTGTAACATGTTGTGCCTCACTTAGAGTGGGATAAGGGCAGGAGAATGATGAGTTATAATAGATAGATAAGTTGAGCCTTAATGTTGTTGTTTCTCCTTTTTTCTGTTTTCATTATTCTCTAGTGTTTATTTTTAGGTTTATAATTTGTGACTTTGTAACTAAGAACTATGTGTTCTTCTATAATTGGTACTACATACGTAATTTAAACCTATATGGGATATATGTTGGAGGATTTATCGTGTAATGCCGTTGAAGATCCGAATATATAAATAAATAAATGTCATCTATGACATCACACTATGAACTATTAAAAAAAGTAAGTTGTTTTCTTGCTATTAGTATATAATATAAATATGTGATTTTTGGTATGGAGTTGTTTGATGGACTGTGTGAGTGGTATAGCTTACTTTTTTTCTCGATACTGGAGTACGAATCCACGTAGACAAAGTCGCCCGTAGAAGTTAATAATTCATATAAACAAATTATAATGTAGGATTCTAATTAATCCGCGAAAAATTCGCGATCCGGATCGCACAAGATTAGTTATGAGCGTTTTGTACTCGGTTATGGGATGTTTGCGAATTGCTGATATTATCTTAATAGAACGGCGAGATTTACTGCGGTCCCTTTGGGTAGGCGACGGCGCTACTTTGGGACGGATATGTTACATGCTCGCTCAAATCTGGTGGGACAATTATTATCGGTGCTTAAGGAGGGATGGAATAATTTGGGTTTGCGTTTATTAGTCTTTTTGTTTTAATAGCGAGGCAGGGTAATGAAACTAAATTTTATATCTTATACTAGCTGTGCCTGCTGTTTCGCCCGCGTGGAATTTTAAAAAATTTTTGTAAGTTAACCGTGAGAGATAGAGACATGCTGTCGCGGACTTATTTGTAGTATTTTTATAGATCTACAATTCTCTACACGTTACTTTAGCGTATCTCTGCAGGTTTACGCAGCGCAAGCGGCTAAAGCTCCTCATAAGCAAGTTTTTTACCAACTGGGCGATCTCTTCAAAACAATTTACATAATATCGATATGTACTATTCACCTTAACCATCCGGTAGTATTGCACTATCTGTTGGTGAAAAGCGTTCAAAAATCCGCTCAGTAGATTTTGAGAAAATCGCTTACATACAGACAGACAGCTTTTTGGAACTTTGTTTTATAATAAGTATAGATGAGGAAAATAGCAATTAAACTTGTACACTTTTATTTAGTTTTTAGTATCAGTCATACATTTATTTACGAATATAATAGCAATACGTTGTCCGTACATTTAGTACAGCTTAAATTACAACCTCGGACCCACTGCGGTGTAGTATCTGCGATAACGATTATTGCACCGTATCTCAGTAACGTTAGAGCATTGGAATTAACATGGCCGGATGTTTATAGCGCAATCCCCAAGAAAATACTGGCTCTTGGAAGTATGTCGATCGAGTTTGTTTTCATTGGTTGTAAACGTCGGGAACATTGTTTTCCCAGCGAATATTATAGCGAATATTAGCAATGAAATTATTTGTTTACTTTATCATATTTAGAATTCGAATTTTCAATGTCCAACGTTTCAATTTAGATTATTAATATTAAATATATTAATTCCTTTACTTTCTACAAAAAAGTGATATCCTAGCTGGCTTTGTGGTTTTGTCGTGGAATCTATCTCCTGATGGTTTAGTTACGTGGCGAAACGACTGTTGAGATTGTGTTAGTGAATGTGTGCAGTGCACAGTAATACTGTTATTCGTGGCGGTTAGTACATCAGTTGTTATGATTTCTTCATGTATTCTGAGAACGGATAGGATAGATAAAAGGAGGCTGATAGAGAAAGCCTACTATAATTATGAAGATTAAATAAATAATAATAATGCTTGGATATAGCTACTCTTCAACCTCATGTGAGATAGCAATGACAAAATGTACGTACATTTTTACGTTATAAGTATATATTGTTTTAAAAGAGCTCTTCTGAGTTTCTTGCCGGCTCTCCTATGTAGGACAGCTTTTCGAACCAGCAGTAGAGTTGACAATTCAAAAGCATTTGTTTAAAAGATAACTAAAAAAACATCTACAACTTGTAATATACGGGTAAATTGTGCTACAACTTGTAATACACGGCTAAATTGTGCTGCAACTTGTTATATACGAGTAAATTGTGCTACGACTTGTAAATATGCGCATAAATTGTGCTACAACTTGTGATATATGGGTACATTGTACTATAACTTGGAATATTCGAGTAAATTGTGCTACAACTTGGAATATACGGGTAAATTGTGCTGCAACTTGTTATATACAAGTAAATTGTGCTACAACTTGTAATATACGGGTAAATTGTACTACAATTTTAAGTATAGTATATACTTGTGATTGACCATTTATTATTCATAAATGCAAATCACAGTAGAAAAGGAGATGTAGTAGATAAGTACTACAATTCCTTATCTCCACATCGTAACATCGGCTCTGTAATTGGTGCGTGCACGCTACACTACCCTTCAGATATCGGCTGGCCGGAATACAAGCTCGGATTGATTAATCGAACTTGTCGGCACCGATCGGGCTTAATTGAAAAGTCAACGTCTTCCCATCCGCCAGATTACTGGATATGTGAGTCATTTATTTCGGATCTTTTGTCGGCAATTAACGCTTAATTAACACTATGTTTTCTTGTGGTACACGTGTTTGTCCGTTTTTATTTACAACGCGAATTGTACTGACCATTGGATAGGATGATTTAGTTTATATATGAAACTTTGCAATACAATAAATAAATAAATATATGGGACATTTACACACGTGGTCGTCCGTCCCCAAAGTAAGTAACCTTATACTTGTGTTATAGGTGAGGGACAACTGGTAGATATACTACATATATAAGTTTAAATAGATACTAAAATACAAATACACACCCAGAACCAACAATTTGTTTATAGAAGTGTTGGCCCTCGGCGGAAATCGAACCCGCGACCCGCGGAGCTGAAGGCAGGGTCACTACCCCCAGCGCTAACGGGCCAGTCAAAAATCATTAGATAATTGGACTAAATAATTTATAAGGCTTTTGAGGAGACCCATAATGTACGGGCTAACACATACATTTGCATCATCAGCATTTACGCCATATTTTTAATATAGCATAAATTTGAAATCAGTACGACGTTAGCGGCTGCGCGTGCTCAACCTATCAAATCATTTCTATCAAATCATTATAATTAATATCAATTAAATAAATCTATCAATTAAGCGTCGCATCTATCGATCTATCAACCAAAGGTTGTACAGGGTGGCAGCAGCCCGTACACATAATACAAAAACAATAATAAAATTATTATTAATCCGTGATTTTATTAGACTATTCCCTCCTGTTACCTATACTAGATTAAGCAGATGTAGCTGTTATTGATCCCTCAGAAGATTTACTTAATAAATTGTAGCGCCTTCAATACGTAGCATTATGTACATATCTGGTCTACGGAAGTATGATAACATTACTGACTTCTAATTACGCTCAAAAGGAATTTTCATATAATCGTCACTACTTTTTCAAATACTCTTCAATCCTCGTGCTCCAAAATTTAAATATTACATACAGAGTTCAAATTCTTCTTCCTCCATTGTCGGCTGATTTCCCTATTCTAGTATAACTGTATGAATATCGCACACATTAAAAATAAATGACGTCTTTATTACCTCTGGTCAAGTAGTCCATTCGTACGTCACTCTGTAGACCGGGCCATAGATATTAAAACAGGCCATACATATAGATGTCCAATACCCGTTAGCGCCAAATGGCTATTGCACTGCGGCTGTTATTAATCTAATCGCTGTAAACGACAGGCAGCCATTTCAATGATGTTTCAATAAGCGAAGCAAACTACTAGAATTCAGCCCAGAGATGTTACGAACTATTTAGCTACATTTACCTTTACTTTTGAATTATAATAAACTTTTCAAATGTTTCCACTAACATTTCCACCTATAATCTTTAAGATCTGCTGAAAAAGTAAATCTAGTCTATGGAATAGACAAAATTGTTATCATCAAACTATATACTCTCAAAATACTCGAGACCCATGTTCGATTCTTGTAAGAATGTGAAATTTAGTTTATGAGATTGTTTAACCACAGACTAAATCCTAGCTGTTCTATATAAAGTATATTATACGCAATACTGTTTGTCATTAAATATAAATTTAAAAAATATAAAAATTTATTTACATTCATAATTTTTCAAAATTTTATATTTATCATTTAATATAAAGAATGAATATAAAAATGCAAAAGAAATATAGGATTAAGTGTATTAAATTACATCGAAACTGAGGCATTTGAGTAACATACTTTATAGAATTTAATACAACGTTATGTCAAAACTTGCAAGTTAGTGACCTTTGCTATGCGCTAATAAGGAAACATTTAAAAAAAAGCTTACAGAGAACAATACAATTTGTCTATGGTTTGTTTCTATTCCGCTGTGTTTACGAAATCTTTGTAGCAACTCTTAGTTGTAAAGTCTTACTAATATTATAAATGCGAAAGTTTGTGAGTATGGATGGATGTTTGTTATTTTTTCACGACGAATCCGCTAAAACAATATCGACGAAATTTGGCACTACACATTCTACAGGAATAGGTTGCCATTCAAAAGCGCCATCTATTATTAACCAATCAAAGTTTAACATGGCAAAACAACGTTTGCCGGGTCAACTAGTATTTCATAAAGTTTAATGTATTTCGTTGCTCATTAAAAAAGATTTATTATATGTTTTATTAGGCAACAGTTTGTAATATGGTAAAAATGGGACGTTGAAATCGGGTCAATCCCAAAAGGCAGGAATGGGTTTGGCGCAAAACACGCAGGTCTTATCGCGACAAGTTCGCGTGTTTAAGGCCGCGATGAATTACAACTACAAACTACATAAATCAACCGATCACGTCATAATCACTTTTTTATACTAATCGTTATTTATTCACAAATAGTTGTAGTGACAGAATACATATTTTAATAATGAACAAAATATGTAAACTAATGGTAAACTAGACGTTTCTCTGTGCAACTCGTTAGTAATAAAGAAATGGTATTTTGTTTTATTGATTGGTAGATAAGGAACAGGTAAAATATAATGTAATGCACTATAATTTATAAAACGCATGCGTTACTTTGCGAATTTTCTGATACATAAGTAACGTTAGAATTATTTCGTTGTTTTAAAGTAAACTTGTAAGCAAGTGCTTTTGAATCGTCAACCCTACTGCTGGTCCGAAAAGCTGCCCTACCGAGGAGTGCCAGCAAGAAACTCGGTGGACTATTCCACACAATTTCCATTAAATGGTAATGTGCTATTAGCCTGAACATTTTAGAAGAAATGCACTACCTATTAGTAAAAACCGTACAAAAATCCATTTAGAAGGTTTTTATAAAATCGATCACATACAGTCAGAGATTTTTTTTCTAATAAGGTTAGATTTATATCGTGATTATCACATAATTTTTATTTTTTTATCACATATGTGCTAATTATGGTTGTTTCTAATACTTTTTACTGTACTTTACTTTTTATAATACGTGACCTTTTACAAATCCTGCATGCACAAACACCTAAAAAATGATTCCGAATTATATTGAACTCTATACAAATTTTATCTTAGTTTTCATTATTATTTGTACAAATCTTATATATTAGAACATTTTCTACTTCGAAATCGATGTATTAAACCTCTGAAATACAAGTTGTTATTTTAATCAAGGTATCTAAAACCAAGCCTACGAATTAGCAAAGCGTGATCAGTTAGGTATTAATAGAAAGCGGTTGTCCACTAGCCGCTGGCAAGCTGCGGTCCCAGGATTGTCAGTAGTATTAGTATCAGCTATATATTTGCGGCTTCCATTGATTAGCTAAACCCACTGCACCACACTAAGATTAATTCTGCTCTTGAATATTGCAAGAGCTGTTTATTTATGCTCAACTAGACACTTGCAACGGTTTTACGAGCGATTTAAGTTCTCTTGTTCATATACGTTTTTTCGACGTGAAAAATTACGGTTAATTCGTCGTATGTATTATGATCTTCTCCAGGCCCATATATTTGCCGAGATTAAAGGGTTTTCCAGTTAGTTTCCAAGCGGTCTTAAAACACACACACAAACTATAACTATTATATTTGCAGCTACGTTCTAAAGTTATGGACGTCCGCTGCTTTACATTTATCTCTTCAAGTTTTTCCATTTCATAAGATACTGTTCGTCTAAAATCCAGTAGCACTTCGCGACCTTTTTGAGGTCATTCTTCAACCTTGAGTACTCGTGGGTGTACCAAAGCTTTGATTTTCCGGTGTGAGTCACAATTCTTAAACCTAAGGACCTCACTTCCTTCCCACTACGTGCCCCGCAGTTTTTCATTTCAGCTTCGTAGTAGTAAATAATTATTTTGGAACTTCATTACTATAGAATTTCGCAAACTAATTCGTGCTTCTATAAATCATTTACAAAAAGTTATTTTGGCCAAAAGGTAAGAAGATATGCTCGATAGCAGCTTTAAACCCCGCATAGGTATCATAGATAAAACTGAAAGCCTTAAAAATCCAGCCCGATAAGTTTTCTATCAAGTTTGATATCATGCTTGACGCATACAATAAAAACATCATCCGATTTTTGGTAAAATTCCTAGGATGTACCTACAGGACATTGTAAAATGAAATAATTTGTATAAACTATTAAGTTTGTTATCAACGGATTAAGCTTTCCGAAAACGTTGGTAAATTAATTTGGCGGATTGAAATACCTTATTAAGGATTTACATGAAATATAATATCAATAATGCGGGAAAATAATTAAACTTGGCTCATATTAATTTAACCCTCATTTGTTATTTGTGTAATAAAGTTTGAGCACAATTTTTAATATTATCACCATTCCCCTGCCCTTATCCCACTCTAAGTGGGGTCGGCACAACATGTTAAAAACATGTTGTTATATGATTTGGCTACGTATTTTACGACCGGCCGCCTGCCTGACGTCAACTTACCTTAGTCGCCTATTACGACACCTCGGTAAGAAATGAGGTTGGTCTATTCTATGCAGCTGGATACCACACGGCATTTACCTTAGTCGCCTCTTACGACACCTCGGTAAGAAATGAGGGTGGTCTATTCTAAGCAGCCGGATACCACACGGCATCACAATTTATAGTATTATGTTTTTAATAAATCGTATAATAAATACTCCTTCTATTCATGGATCGTCTTTCGGTTGTCATAATTCATAAGTTCTTTTTCTTCTTTCTCTACCGCATAGGTATCTTCAGTATTCTTTTATGTCATATGTCATGTATAGTAGTTCAGAACGACCTTTTTAATTATTTGGTCACCTCGTAAGGGTCTATCAACGTAACTTAATTACGTTGCGGAATTCCAAAGTACATTTGCTATACTAGTGAACGTGAATTATAACAAAATAATTCTACTTTTTCTCGTTTGACAACGTTTTAAATCTTCCAGTGCATTGCCGCCATTCTATCACCTCGGAACCCCAATACCATCCCGACACCTTTTCATCGTAACAACCCGATCAATTCGCCAACAGCTGAACTATTTAGGTAATAAATATATTTATTTTTTAATTATGGTTCATCTACGGAACTTCTCATTCATAATTTGATTATGTTAAGATATTCCAAGAGTAGCCCATTGAGCGACTCTATTTGAGAGAGCTTTCTTATGTGACGCATAGTGCGATGCACATATATAATTATGTAATGTTCACTACTACGAAAAGAACCTTAAACGTACTAAAATGTTACACAAAATATAAAACTCAAAATGTATTGTAGTTCAACTCAAATAATAGCGACGAAAATACCTCTCGTTAGAATAAATAGGGTATTTACGACAAAAATTAGAGGTTTTATATCGCCACAATGTTCACATCCATTTCCTGAACGTTACAGCACAATGCATAAGTGCCGTCGCGCGGCCGCCATTTTGTGTAAATAATTCAGCAAGATGCGCGCGGAATGACCGAAACATCCGTCTGTCACGGACAGCGGAATGTGTAGTGGGATAATGCATTTAAGTTATTTTTAAAGCAATTCCAACGTTAATTTACTCTAAGATTTTACATAATACAATTGAATATAACTTTTGGGATGCCGTGTGGTATCCGGCTGCATAGAAATGACCACCCTCATTTCTCACTGAGGTGTCGTAAAAGGCGACTAAGGTAAGTTGACATCAGGCAGGCGGCCGGTCGTTAAATACGTAGCCAAATCATTTGACAATATGTTTGTAACATGTTGAGCCGACCCCACTTAGAGTGGGATAAGGGCAGGAGAATGATAATATTTGTTTAAATCATAATAATTCAATAGGAAATATATCATTCTCTCTCATCTCCTGCACTTAACTCACTTTAATTGTGGTCGATACGATGTTTTCATCCTCTATTCTCTTCTATCATTCGTCAACTCTGGCTCTACCCCTTTTATATGCATGTCATACTTCACCAAATGCATCCATTTTTTTTTCGGCCTCCCTCTAGTCAATTATGCATTACTTTTCACTACAATTAAATTTTAGTCAATTATCCACTACAGAAAGGTTTAAATTAAGCGTAAGGGATATGCTTTTACGTAAAGCACATTACAAAATCGAAGATTATTTGAATGATAAAATACCTGGATTTGAAAATCCTTTAAGCTTCATACAAGACTGTGGTTTAATAATGTAAAATTGAAAATGTTTAAAAGATTGACAGCCGAGTTTCTTGCTGGTTTTTCTCGGTAAGAGAAACATTCCGAAACAGTTGTAGCTTCATTAATCATATTGATCCTTGACTATTCAAAAGTGCTCGATAGCTTTCTTGAACAAAAATTATTTTGGTTAGTACATTCAGTTGTTTTTATGAAATACGTAACGTTTAAGCTAACAGAAGTTAGAACGTGATAAAAAACGCATTAGAAGTTCCGAACGAGAAAAAACTGTATTAGAAACATGGCTACAGCTGGAATAGGGCATAAAGAAAAAGAGCCTCCAGTAAAAAAGGAATGAGTACACTACAAAAAACAGTTTCTTTCCCGGGTTTCCGAAAGCATAAATTACACGCACACACGCAAACTTAGCAATAAAGGCATCTTTACGAGGCACGGAACAGAGTAGTTCCGCAGGACTCGCCCGGTCAAGAACAATACGACCGGACCCGGCGTCCGGTTCCGTAGAGCAAATAACTTGGTTTCGCGGCCAAATGCATCGGAAGTTTCCGGATAGAATGCCGGGAATAGTGCAGGCAGTTTTAATGGCGCCCGAAATTCATGTTGTTGTTATAAGAGAGTATTTTAATAGCATAAAGCGCATACGTAGTTATCTGAGTAGGTATCTGACTTCATAATTTTACTAGCTGACCCGACAGACGTTGTCCTGTCTAAACTATTTAAGTCAGAGTGTTTTCGTAAATTTCTGCTAAACTTATAATTTTTTTTTATTGGTATATAACGCGTATCGTAAGCTGTGATAGCCTAGCGGTGAGACCGTGCGACTCTCTGGAGACGACATAGGTTCAAACCCCGGGCAGGCACCAATGAGTTTTTCTATTAAAACTTATGTGTCTAATTGATAATTGCAATTTATCACTCGCTTTTCGGTGAAGGAAAACATCGTGAGGAAACCTGCACATCTCTAGAGAATCTAGGGATATGTGTAACCTACCAACCCGCATTGGAGCAGCGCGGTAGGTCTTAGCTCCAATCCTTCTCTCCAAAAACGGAGAGAGGAGGCCTTAGCCCAGCAGTGGGCATAGTAACAGGCTGTTACTAATAATACTAAAATAAACGCGTATCGTGATATAGAACCTACTTCTTTAATTTATAGACTTGACTTATTTGAAACATCGTTACGACACATCAAAAACCTTCATTTTTATACCGACATCTATCGAAAATTTATAGAAGCTTTCAGCATAAAAAACTTTAAATTCGCAAAAGTAAGATTATAGATCAGGGTCACGTATGGGCTTTAAAGAATTCGGGCTCATCCGATAGAATAAGGCGAGTAAAAACCTGTTTCTATACATTACTTATAAATACCGCTCACGATAGTCAAAATTCTACGAGAAATATTTTAAAAGAGATTCGCATTGGAAAAAGTGTTTTATATAAACTAACACAACTCTCAACTCCCCTAATATGTTTTTTTTAATAACAAGATCGTCTTTCAATTCTTTATTCCTCGGCTTCTAGATATATTTACTGAATAAATAATGAGTCTAGTTTCAATGTTGGTACAGACGAGCGTTTGTTCTTCCAGCAAACACTAGTTTGCTTTCGGTCGCCACACAATGCGTTAGAGAACTTCGAGGGGCTTTGTTTGCGAATGAAACTGCGCGATGCCTACGAATAGCATTGGATTGAAGATGATCTATAAAAAAAATAGATGTAGAAAGCACTTTTATATTTAAAAATAATCAGTTTAACGCGTAACGGCTATATACGATAGGAAATCAACCATCTTTCTTTTTCAACAGCAGCTACATACGTTACGAAAAATAGTGTGATTTAACAAGTGTTAAATACAAAAGTAACATTAAAATTATAAGCATCATCAGGAGATAGACTCCACGACAAATTCACAAAGCACGCAAATTGTCCTGATGATTCGGTTGCGGGGCGAAACGATTGTTGAGTTTATGATAGTGAACGTGTGTAGTGCTTGTGTATTGTGATGGCAATGGTGGAGGCTTGTGCATGTGTTTTTACGAATCCTGCATGTAATGGGTATGAAAAAACGGATAGTCCAATATACATTTAGCACTATATATATTTTCTATTTACTGTATCGCGGATTATAGCAAAATAATTTTATAATTACTTTTGTATTATGGATCTCCGCAAAGTAACGCCTAATTCTATAAATTAAGTGTTAAATATAAATGTAGAGGAATATGTGTCTAGAGGGAGGCCTATGAAGAGATAGTTGGATTGTGTGAAGCATGACATGCATATAAAAGGAGAAGCGCCAGAGTTGACGAAAGATAGGAGAGAATGGAAGAGAAAAACATGTTATGTCGACCCCACTTAGACTGGGATAAGGGCAGGAGAATGATGACATTACAAACAAGATTGAATTAATCGCTGATGGAAATTTCTCGAAAGTTTTTTTTCAACTGATAGACTTTTTCTTCTCAAAAAAGATCTTTCAACGGATTTTCATGCCGTTAGTAAAGTAAAAGTAATTAAAGGCTGTTACTATGTCACTACTAGGCATAGGCTTCCTCTCTCCGTTTTTTGGAGAGAAGGGCTGGAGCTAAGACCTACCACGCTGCTCCAAGGTGGATTGGTAGGTTACACATATCCCTAGAATTCTCTAGAGATCTTCAGGTTTCCTAACGATGATTCCCTTCACCGAAAAGCGTGTGATAAATTGCAATTATCAATTAGACACAAAAGTTTTAAAACGAAAAACTCATTGGTGCCTGCCCGGTGTTTGAAACTATGATCGCCTCTAGAGAGTCACATGGTCTCACCTCTGGGCTATCACAGCTATTTGATGGGCTATCAGCTTTTTCATGCCGTTGCTTCTGCTCATTTACATTATCAACTGCAAAAAAATTGATACAAGCAAAGCAAAAATGTGATATGCATTTTTTTTTAATTTTTAACGACGCCGTCTGGAATCGCGGATCCGAAAACAATTAGAATTTTAAGTTCTACAATCCTCATAGATACTTCCGATCCAATAGTGGTTTTAGACACAATGGCGGGAGAGACGAGCGTTTTGTTCTGTAACAAACACAGGTTTGCTTTTGGTCGCTACACAAAGCGTTGGAGGACTCCGAAAGACAATGTTTGTGAAACGATGAGACGCCTACAAATGGATACTGCTAGAGAGTTTAGCTTAGGATTTCAGTTTGGTTTGTAGAACTCGGTGTTGTAACCGACAGACGTTCACGGGATAGGATGGAAAAATATTATATTGCTTGATCAGATCGATAGATCACGAAAGACTTGAGAGATATCGTGTGAGGCTGTTTTTGTTACGAAGTTTAATACTTTTTTAAACCCTTAAAAGGAATTCATTTCACTCTCTAACCTTTCAACCATCAATACCAAAAATCATATCGAACCGTTATTTCATTTAGACATAAAAGCGAAAGAAATATGCCGTGTGGTATCCGGCTGAGTAGAATAGAACACCTTCATTTCTCACCGAGGTGTCGTGAAAGGCGACCAAGGTAAGTCGACCTGCCGTGTGGTATCCGGCTGAGTAGAATAGAAAACCCTCATTTCTCACCGAGGTGTCGTAAAAGGCGACCAAGGTTAGTCGACCTGCCGTGTGGTATCCGGCTGAGTAGAATAGAACACCCTCATTTCTCATCGAGGTGTCGTAAAGACGACTACGGTAAGTTGACCCAACGTGTGGTTTCCGGTTGAATAAAATAGACCACCCTGTTTCTTACCGAGGTGTCGTAAAATACGACTAAGGCAAATTAACGTGAGGCAGGCGGCCGGTCGTAAAATACGCAGCCAAATCATGTGACAACATGTTTGTAACATGTTGTGCCGATCCCACTTAGAGTGATATATAGATATATAGTGGATAAGGACAGGAGGATGATGATTGGAGATTTTGTAAGTAAGAATACAATATAGTTAAATTACAACCCATGAAATAGTCAGGTAGATATCTTGCGTGTTGTTTCTTTTGGTGGAATTTTATTGGTTAGTCTCACTTTTGATGCTTTAACGTTTACTATTTGTGAAGTTAAAAAGTATGTATTTCATTCTTTCATTTTGTGAAAATGATAGTAAGTTTACATTACAACCGTGAAAGTACAATGAGGATAAGTTTGTTAAGCCAAGATATGAGGCACTCTTCGGAATTCTAAAGACATGATTAAAAAATTAAGTACATTATAACGATTAGTACATTATAACAAAGTAATAAATTGGCTATAAGCAATTTCACTTCAATACAGCAATAAATCATAAACGAACTTGTTCATGAGAAAATTAAGACCTACAAAATATCTTCGCGTGGGAATGTGGATGAAATATTTAGACAATAAATCACGCGATTCATGTGAACCCATCGGCGAACTGTAGGCATAATTATATACTTACAATAGAGTAAATTAGGTGTGAATTTTCGTATAAGAAGCTAATATTTAAATATTTGTTTGTTTTAAAGGCCTACAGTTCAAATGTACGATATTTTTTTTTGTTTATAGGTTAATTGATCTATTTTCTTCCGTTTTTTGAAAGTTAAAGCTAAGATGTGAATTGGTAGGTTATACGTAACCCGAGAATTCTCTATAGATATGCAGGTTTTATCATGATGTTTAATCTATAATAATATTTTATTAAAATGTTGAAAATTATCTCCCTGACTGTAACGGTTTTCGCGGATAATCCGTTATAGCAATATCGATGAAATTGAAACTCAAATGAAACCTATATTGTATAATTTGCTTACATTTATTATACCTATTATTAAACAAAGTCCCAAAAAATCTGTATGTAATCGATTTTCTCAAAATCCGCTCAATGGATTTTTGTATGGTTTACACTAAAAGATAGTGTGACTTTTGAGAAAAGGTTAGGTTACTAGTACAATACATTAGAATTCCCGCGGAGTTAAGATTTACATAACAATACTTTTTGATGCACTTATTTACACGCGGTTAAGTTGTAGGTCAGTCTAGGATGAACAAAAACGTGAATTTTTACGTTTATCGAAAACAAACATAAATATTGGGGGTATTTCAAAGCTGTTTCGAACTAAGTTGACTAAAGCGTCGTCGGTTTCGTGTATCTATTTTTACGTACACATTTATGTGACCGCAACAGTTAGTACATATATACATAGTGTATTATGTATGGTTAGTACTACGAGAGGCGTAGGCGAGGGTGAACGTGGCTTTCGTGTACATTGCCGATTCAGTTTTTATATAAAGCCGATTAAACCAAACGCTTACGAGGTGGGAAATATTTCAGCCAAGTTTAAAAGGGTTCAATTAAATATTTAAAATATTTTTTCCTTTCTCATATTGACGCGATAAAGATATTTAGGTCTCGGTACCATAAATTTAGCATTTACGATGGAGCTATTGGCGATGTCGATGTGTCGCAATATACAGCAAGAACACACCGGCCGAGGTCATTAGTTTGATGTATAGCCCTTTTATAGCCCCAGATAAGGTCACGTTCTGATGCAAGGCGGAACGTAATGGAACGATGGCACGTAAGAATCAATTTTCAATTTTCCCCTTATGTCCTTTACGGCACGTACAGGACATACATAGGGAAAATATTGCTCAGGTAATTTTCCTTGTACAATTTAATAACTATGAAATTTTTATTGGACATAAATGCTGGTAAATTCATTTATAATAAGAAAATTACCAAGTAACTACCGAGATTGGTACCTACAGATAAGAAAAACGCAAGGACTATGAATTTTAACATAAATTTATAGAATTACACGTTATTTTGCAGAAATTCATAAAACAAAAGTAACGATTATATTATGTTGCTACAATCCGATTGCAAGTTTACAATAACCAATCATACTTATTATTAAACAAAGCCTTTTGGGGACTTTGTTTAATGCTGTATTATGTGTTGTATTTATATGATCGATTGTTTTAAAATCTACTAAACGGATGCTTATACGATTTCTACTAAAAGGTATTTCAATTCTTTAGGATGGCTAGATAGCACATTACGGTTTATTGTATATTAAAAAAAATCACCTGATAGTAGCTATACTCGCGTGCGCCGCGTAAAATAACAGACATACATTAAAGTCATGTACTAGATCTACAAAATTGCAACAAAAAAGTCCGCGACAGCATGTCTCTATCTCTTATGGTTAACTCACAAAAACTACTTTTATATTCAAAATTTCAATTAAATACACAGGAACAACTATTGCTATTAGTACAAATGTCCGATGACTTAGGTATTTGCTGTTAGAGCGAAAGATTTTTAGGTACTGAGGGTATGCGACGAAAAGAAATCGTATCGTAGAACGTACATTTCAAATTCAGCGACGTAAAAAAAAATATATAAAGGAATTTATATTGAATTTATATGATAAATAAGTAGCCTACGATCGTGAGCGTTACAAAAACAATTTGAAGGAAACACCCCTCGCGTGCGGAAATAAGCTGTTTATTTGGGTCATTAAATGGTTTAGTTTATGCACACAGTGTATATACACATAACGAACCCTCACTTTATAGCACGAAAAATAATTCTACCATAATGCACGTGACTAATGGGTGTATACTGTTTGAAATTACCGAGTGAAATTATTATGTGACACTTACGAATTATAATTTTTTCATATTAAAATATAATAAATACGAAAGTCTGTTTGTCTGTTTGTTATGCTTATAGGGCTAAGCCACTGAAAAAATATTGATGGACTTAAGTACTATTTATTTTACATATCGGGCTACCGTATGCTAATTTGGGGATATTATGCGGATTTTCCACATACAATCGAGGATATTTTGTATATTTAAGTTGACTCCAGCTTAAATATATAAAATAGCCTTAAATCGTGTGAAATATAATTTTAAAACCATGTTGCTCGTCTTGTCTTATTTACTACAGATTAAAAATCATGGCGCATCTGACTGCACAGCTACGTTGTAGTTGCAAAAAAAACCTGGTATATTAGTTCTAGTCTCTGCTGGAATAGAAGTTTCCTTTATCAGATATGAATGAAGCAACATCATAGCAAAAAAAGTACATACTCAACCGATTTAATATTCAAATTTTATTTTCCTTTGCCACCATTTTTACCGTCATTTCTTACCGAAGTGTCGTAAAAGGCGACTAAGATAAGTTGACGTCTGGCAGGCGGCCGATCGTGAAATACCTATCCAGATCATGTTACAACGTTTGTATAACATGTTGTGCTGACCCCACTTATAGTGGGATAAGGTCAGCAGAATGGTCCTTTTGTATGACCAAGTATGTATGTGTGAATGAAGATAAAGATACCTCAACTTTATGTGAAAAGTGTTCTCTAACAATGACAGGCTATAGAATGTGTGGACATGTTTGATTACATCAGTGCGTTTTCATTTACTGCTAAGACAACGCATTTGTAGCGTGTACGGAACTAAATAGAACTGCTTTGAAATATTCAAGAGCAATCTGTATGGAAAATTTGCGATGCATATTCATGCAATGGCATTTGATATACAAACAAGATTAGATTAGTTCCGGCAACTATACTAACTACAAACTAATCATGTTAAAATTTGTTTTCTATTTCAATAGTTTTCTTCGGGTTTAATTTATAACTCAACATATTTAGAAGGTAAAACTTGAAAGGCGTTAAATGCTACGCAAGCGAGTAAATACTACTTTTATTACTTCAAACTTTTTAAAGGTTAAAAATCAGACATAAGGTGTAGACTCGTTTCTTCTTTTCCACACTCTGGGCATGCTGCGTCTTCTTTTATTCTCATTATTGACAGGTGTCTGTTTAACAGACAGTGCCCAGTAGTTATAATTGCGACGTTCTCCCTGCTGTGAGACATTAGCTGTTTTATTTTCTTTGTGGCGAAAGATATGTTGTATGAAACAAAATATTATTTATTTAAGTAGACTGTTTACAGTACTTTTGAATCGTCAAGTGTTTTCAAGAAGTTACCACTGATTCGGTAGTTTGCTCCTACCGAGAAGAACCAGCAAGAAACTCGGCGGACATTCTTTTCTTTAAATATATATTTTTTTTACAATTTGATTAATGGTTACAGATTAATCGTTGCAGCTTAGTGCGTAGCTGACTGCAGTTAAGATATGCTACTATCACTCAAATAATCTTCAATTGTTTAGTAAGCTTAGCAGTATCGTTTTAAGAAATTTTCTAAACTTAATTCCTTCAAAGGAGTCGCACGGCCTCACTGCTGGGCTATCAGTTTCATATATATATCTGTATAATAGTTAAATTACTCTTATTTTGAAAACCTAAATGTCACTACACTTTTTTTAATTCATTTACAAATGTTTATTTCGCGTATCTGTTGTATGATTAATTTTGAAAACATAAATGTGACAATGTCAGTTAATTCACTCAAATGCAAACAACAACATTACAAAGTTTCAAATCAATCGAATTAACTATGACTGAATGAGCAATTACCCATTACAACACGCGCTCACTGTGTTAACAGTACTTTGTGATAAGCGTTGGCTTTAGTGACAACAAAAACATACAAAGTTTCAATTTAATTACGAATTTTTTTTTATACAGGAAAAACCCCTTATGGGTACCGCCGCCCGACGGGTACAGGCGGCGGTTATGTCGGACTCGCACCGACTAAAACGACCTGTGTGCTCCACCACGCTGCCGATGGCAACGACAGGGTATCGTTGTACACATTACCCCCATCCCCGCCGACAGCTCTGATCCCAGAGAACAACCTTCTCTGGGTAGGGACCCCTCGAAAGAGAAGTCCACCTCCGCTAACCGGTGCATTGCGAGCACCAGATGCACCAACCGCCTCGGGGACTTGTAAGCCAGGCGTCCGCAACGCCCGAAGGTCCCCTGTCAGGGTGGCAGACTATGGGCTTAGGCAAGTCGCTACCACCTGGACTCGCCAGCGGCAGATTGGATCCAGACCAAAAGTTCCCGGAACCGCTCCGCCGCCTCCCTCCGCTGGGCAGGAGGCCATTGCTGCCCGCGATCGCTCCCTGTCCACCGATGACGAATGGACAATCATCTAACACGTATCACTTATTATATGTTAACACTACTATGGCAGAAACTTTGACTAAGTTACAACAAGTTTCAACTGATTAATACAATTACATTTGAACAATGCGCTAGCGAAGTTATTAATAGGAATTAGAAAATATATTACTAATAATCAAAGAGTTCAATTATAATACCTACTAAGACAAATCGTTGTTTAGTAAGAGTGCCAACTCTCTATTACTTATCAAGTAAAATCAAATCAAATCAAATCAAAATAATCTTTAGTCAAATAAGCTCTTGCAAGCACTTTTGAATTGTTAAGGATCAATATGATTAATGAGGCTACAAACGGTTCGGAATGTTGCTCATACCGAGAAGAACCAGCATGAAACACGGCGGTCAATCTGTTAAACATTTTCAATTTGACATTATTAAACCGCAGTCTTGTAGGAAGCTCAAATCCAGGCATTTTTGTCATCCAAATAATCTTCAATTTTGTAATATGCTTTACGTATAAGCATATCCCTTAGACTTAATTTAAACCTTATTTATACCATCTTAGATTTTATTTATTTTATTTATTTATTGGAACACCAACAAGAATGCACTTAGAGTAAACTTAAATATAAACAATATTGTATCCTGCTACAAGTACATCCTTACTTACAGGTGTACACAACATGCATACTTATGGTGCTATACGCGCTTTACAATTTTTACTTTAAATTTTTTATTTTATTTTTTTTAAATTAAATTAAATATAAAAGAAATACGAAGAACAAAGTCGGAAAGAGGCAATACTTAAGCTAAAAACATAAATCAACAAATTATCGATTCACGGAGTAAACAAAATTAAATTTTATATTAAAGCTGCTGTTATGAACGTTTAATAAAATGAGTCCAGTTATAATTTACGGTAATTTTAATTTGATTGCCAAAGCAAGGCCACTTTGCCCATACACGCTGAAGAACGCAGCTTTGAAACAGCGGAACGTTGCAAAGTTTATTTTAGTGCACAATGAATGTTTGTTTCAAATAAACTGAATAAGCAAAGCAAAGCAAATCGCACTAAGCATCCATTTTGTTCACGCTCGACGCACACAGGCGCACGAAACAAGGGCGTATTCTCAACGCGTCGCGTCTGCTGCTTTGTTTAATCTGTGACACCCGGCGTGAATTTTTGAATCTAGCGTTTTTGCTTTATTTACTAGCAATTTTTGCTTCCAAGGATCCAAGGAGAACGTTTTAAGAAAGTACGATAATTTTTATGTCTACAGACTTGGTTTTTTTTTTTTTTTTATTTATAACAAATATATACAAGTTATATCTATCTTGAATTACTTACACGCTACTACTATACAAATCATGCCCACGTGGAATGGTCCCGAGAATGCTGCCAGCGTTTCCGCGTTGAATCGCTAAGCTGATTCTTTGTGCGAAAAAGGAGCCAGCCCTCTTGTCACCCGAAGAGGCGATCAACCGAGGTGTTAAAACGGATAAAAATTTTTTTGCACTTTGGCTCCATGGCCCTAGGGTCTCAACTGCAAACGGCACAAATATATAACTCTCAACGAGAGATGCATACTTTCGCCGCTTGCCGACTTTTAATTCAAAACGTCTTTATTAATGCTGAGCATGCAAATTTTACCTTCAAAGGTACTCTGGTCTATTTGGTTTAGAAAAAATTCGCAGTAACTAATATTGGAATCTTCTTAATGTAATTCGTATGTGGCTTTGCTAAAATGCATATAGACATTTTTCGACTTTCTGCAAAACTTATCATAAAGTATGATTTTTACTTTTACTCATGTATTTAATCATTTCGGTATCTTAGAATCTTAACGTCAAGGAAAACAAAATTTAATCGGTTTCATATTAGCTTGTTTTAATTATCAAACATTTTTATTCAATAATTTACTCATAACTTATATGTCGGATTAACAGATATGCCGGAAAATAAACATTAGGTGACGATTTTTTGAGGAAAACCACGTACCTAATCGACACTGAACTTGAAACTTATAACATTATTTACGCTTAATTGACAGTTGATATACTCATACTTTTCTGATGCAGGTTTAATTGTCTCTAAGAATGTTCCGGCCTAGATTCGTTATTGAAATAATTAAGAAACATAGTTCGTTAACAAATTATATTGTAAAACCATAGGAATGAAAGAATAGATGTTAATATTCGCTAAGCTGCCTACATTAATTTAATCGTTATAAATTTGAAAGTCAAGTTCGTGAAACTCGCCTTTTGACAAAATTGAAAAAAAATCACAAGGAATACAATTACAAGGAATGCAAATGTTTATTAAAATGAGAGCTAACGTGTATGAGGTTTTGCGTTAATTAATAACTATGCTGTTACGTTAATACTACAGTACTAATGAATTGTACAATATCTATACTTATTATAAAATAAAGTCCTTAAAGCTGTCTGTCTGTATGTAATCGATTTTCTCAAAATCTACAGAACGGATTTTTGTACGGTTTTTACTAAAAGGTTCAATTTTAAAGGTTTTTACTAAAAGGTACAATTCGATGTAAATTGAGTTGAAGAGGTCGTTTTACAACAATTTTTAGTAGGGGTAGTAAAAAACCGGTGTCGATCGTAATTTAGAGGGGGGAATAGGTATAAAATGCGGTGTAGGGTATCAGAGAGCCAGTCTCAATTCTCATGCCTCGACCCGAGCGACTATAACATGTGTTACAAAAGTATTTCGGGATGTCCGCAAGCAAAAGTATTATTTACTCTAATCAAACCCAATTCCTGCAGCGTTACTGCTAAGACAAGCACTGACAGACTAACTCCTTACATCTACCCGCTCCTTTACTTATATTGAGAATAGCCCGCCAAAACTTAGTCGTTATTACACTACTATACAACCTTATTTATTTTATGCATTATGTTATCTGTAATTTATTATAATATTTGTATTATATCATCGGCCTATATATATTATTATTATATAACAATCATTTTATATAGATCCATGTGCGCCACCGGAAGTAGGTAGACTATGACACATTACGCGCGTTAGTGGTATTCAACACATGCTAAACACTGAATTTTACGCGGGCGAAGCCGCACGTATTTCTAGTGAAATATATAAGCAATTAATACACACGCATACATAAACGTACATTTCATGAAATTCATTATACATTCTCATAGTCTATGAAGTTCATTAGCTAAACGGGAAAGCAAGCTAGTGATATTTGTATTTTAGTAAAGATTGTCTACGTTGTTAGACGTAACTATTTAATTAAGTGCTCCACGAAATAAGCGCCGCGTGCCACTCGTTATAATAAGCTAGATATTCTTATATTCCGTGTTTCAAAACTCCGCCCGCAATTAGTACGTCACGTAAGCATGGCGTGCGTACGAGATCGGTTTTAATAAGCGTGCCGCACGATATCAGAGTAGACCCCCGTCTATTAAACAATCTATACATATTCTTAAAAAAATCCTAAAAAGCTACTGAACGGTTTTTTGTACAGTTCTTACTAAATAATAATGCAATTCTTGAAGAAGGTTTAGGTTATAATACATTACGGCTTTATGTAAATTATGTTGAAGAGGTCGCGCATTTGTAAAAAAAACTCGACTGCTGGGAGCTTTACTCGCGTGCGCCGCGTAAACCACTAGAAATACTCATACTCTAAAGTATTGTATCAGATAATTGTTGATCTGTACAAATATTAAAAAAAGTAGGCGATAGTATATGGTTAACTCACAATAAATATAATAATTACATACAACTATGATATTTTTTTAACGACGATAAATTCTAGCCTGATATATAAAAAAAAAGTAAAGTAACAGCCTGTTACTATGCCCACTGCTGGGCTAAGGCCTCTTCTCTCCGTTTTTGGAGAGAAGGAATGGAGCTAAGACCTACCACGCTGCTCCAATGCGGATTGGTAGGTTACACATATCCCTAGAATTCTCTAGAGATATGCAGGTTTCCTCACGATGTTTTCCTTCACCGAAAAGCGTGTGATAAATTGCAATTATCAATTAGACACATAAGTTTTAATAGAAAAACTCATTGGTGCCTGCCCGGGGTTTGAACCTATCTCTCGGTCTCTAAAGAGTCGCACGGTCTCACCGCTAGGCTATCACAGCTTCCTGAAATATATCAGCGATGAATTATTGAAGAATGATTAGAATCGATTTAAAATAATTATTATTATTTTAATGATTATTTAATAGAGTTCAAAAAAGAATATTACATTTCTATGTAATTTTCTTTTTTGAACTCTACTGAAGTATTAACAATTTTTGTCTAAAAACGCGCTTACTAAATTATTAGTCAACTTGAAATAAATTGATAAAGGTAATTCTTATTCTATGATAAAATCAAGACAGTTCCCAAATTTACAACATCTACTAGAGTTTTTAATATTAGAATCGTCGAACTGGTAAGTAAAAGCATATAGAGTAATTCCAGCTGATTAAGAAAATATCGCTCTTAAATCAAGTAAGGCGCCTCAAGACGCCTTAATACGACGTACCTGAACGCTTAGCTTTTTCTATTAATCAAATTTTGATGATGTTGTACCCCGATGACGCGGTAAAAGTTCTTAGGCTTGTTTGAGGTTAAGAAAGGAAATGACTAGAGTATTGAGACTAGCCTTACGAATGAATAAAATAAATTGTCCGAAATTTGTGTAAACGAGGGTCCGTGTGCGTATACTATTGTTATTTTAAACATAAATTGTTATTCCTCGTAGCACGTTTCTGAAACCGGGCATGCTATTATTCATAGTCGAAACACTTTATTTAATTTGCGTTTACGGAAACCGTGTGGAGTATAATCGGCTTCAAATGTTCATACATAACGTATATATATTGAATAAAGGCTCACGTCTAAAAAATCTGGAAATATATTCAAATATTAGACCTGAAATTTGTGAGTTTTCAATAGAAAAACTGTAGAGAAAACGCTCGCTACTTTAAAAATATTTTTTTTAATTTCTGGCTTGCTTAAATGTGTTATATTTGTATCACCTACTAAGTAAGCCCGAATACGCTTCGCTTAGGAATAAACATTATAAAACTATTCTAATATATAAATACAGTGTGCTGCAAAAAAAAAGACGCTGTTTTGTTTAAAAGACAGTTAATTATTCAAACGGATTTGATTATATAATAGTAGTTTATGATACTGTTGCATAATAAGGGTTCTTATAACACGAGTGTTATAAGACCAAGTTATGTACAGTGTCATACACTACTTTATCTACTCTCATACTATAATACGTAAAACGTACGATTCCATTCCATGAACTCGTGGTAAAATTTAATATAGTTGCTCCTAGATTTCGTCGGCAACAGGTTCACGGTCATGTTTGACGCAGCTTTCAGAATATCTGGTGGTGTACAATTACCACTATCCCCGCTCTCAGACATGTTTTTACACAAAAACTTATTTTTTTACAAACAAAACTAAACTTCGTTTAAATATTGTAAATGATTTTTTAAATGTCATATATTGGCGCCAAGGCGCAAACATCGATTGCGCATGCGTGTTGCGTCGCCGCGGACTCATTCATTGAAACCTTTTTTTTAAGGTAGAGGTTCAACCTCCTTGGTCCAGCTGGAAGTTGTATAGGTGTATCGTTATGATTAAAAAGTTACATTATGATACAGGTGTCCATACAGGACCTGTATCGTGATGAAACTTTTTAATTTTTTATTTTTGTTCTGTACGTAATGTTTGTCATAAGAATTTTGTTTTCAGTTTTATAATCTTTGTATTATAGTATCAAAGTAGATAAAAAAATTAGTTATTTGTCTGTTGTAAGTTCGAATATAGCTATACTTATTATAAAACAAAGTCCCCAGATTTTGTCTGTATGTGATCGATTTTCTGTAAACTTACTAAACGAATTTTTATATGGTTTTTACTGAATGGTAGTGCAATTCTTCCGCAAGGTTCAGGTTGATAGTACATTACAGTTTTATGTAAATTGTGTTAGATTTGGCACAGTTGTAAAAAGTCTCGCCTGCTCGCGTGCTAAAGTTACGTACTACAGAATCGTAGATCTACAAATATACTACAAAAAGTACGCTGGCGAAGTAAAATAAAAAATATCACACCTAGGTAGATACTCTCGATGCTGACTGTACGATACGGGGCGAAATAAACGAATAACAGCATGGACACGTGGCTACACGTTAAACTCGATTTGCTTTTGTGAAATTTCAACAAACAAGCGCTCTAATAGGACAAGAGTTTAAATACAAAATAAATTACGACGTGCCACTGAAATACGGGAAACTTCAAGTTTTATGAAACAACGCTCACAAAGCGAGACCGTAACCAACATGACAATCCGCCTGTTACGCGGCTACCTGTGATGTAACACAAATAAAATGCAGCGTTATTAAATTTACCTTTGAAACAACAACACTCCAAAAGATAATTTACGGACATATGTACCTACATAGCAAAAATTAAAATACCTTTAACATAGAAGATAGCATTCCCGTAAGTAATGCATCGATATTAGTTTTAGTACGTAGATATTTGAAGTCCACGTAGACGAAGTAGTGAGCAAAAAGTAGTTAATTATAGTTCAAAGTCCATCCTTTTCATGAGGACGACGAAATCAGTTGAAAAATTTTAATTTAATAAATTCGTTATCACAAAATTAATATCAGATCACTAAGGTTTTTCGCAACTAGTATTGGAAATCATGGCAAGAACAATTTAGTAACCTAACGCCGCTGTCCGGCCTCGCAGGAGGCCTTAAAGTGAAATTACCGAAACAATCTAGGGCATATTGTCAATTAATAAAAAAGAACTCTCTCTTCTTATAACATAAAAAAAGAACTTCTCAGTTTGCATTGATGGTATGTGCAGTACGTAATCCATGACACTTATTGTGCCATCGAAAATAGAGCTCATAACCTCAGTATTCCGAGAGCGGTATCAAATGAAGAGTGACATTTAGTGTGATAGAGCACCTCACTTGCACAACTCAGTCCCCTGAAACGTAAAGACGTGAGCAAAATTCAAAGCGAACGATAAATCTTTTTATCTTACATTTAGATATTTGCAATTCCCACAAATGACCTGTGTAAAGCGATCTACGAGAGGTGCAATAACACGATTTGTGAATAAATGGCTCGGAAGTTGATCTACAGTTTTGTTCATTGGATATTCACGTTAGAAGTGAAAATTTTCGTCGCATGATTCCACTACTAAGCCGGAAACGCGACTGAGTACGTATCGTCATGTAGAAGCCGCAATAAAGGGTACTGAAGCATATATCTCACGACCGTTCTAAATGTTTGCCAACTTCGCAGTATCAGGTTGATTTTTTCAGATGCGACCTTTAACCGTGCTATCCTCAATTTTACTTTTGAACGTTGCGCATCGAATGAAATATTGTTTTAAACGCCAGAATGGTTATTGATGGACGACTTCAAATTGACTTTTACGGATGCCAGATTAACGAACGGCAACCGAGCTTATATTGCGATCGACGTGAAATATTTTGTTTGGGGTGAAACATGGAAAACGATTTATCAAAATGTTTCTTTGATCCGCGCAGATAAAATACAGTTTATATTACTTTTATTAATGTGGAATATATAGCGTGCCATTTGCAGGATGAAAGCGTGCTTTAAAAAATAAAAACACTTTCATAGCATCTTCAACCAATATTTTTACAATCTTAGAATTATTTTGTCATACCAGCAAACACCTTAAGGTGAAACCGTTTATTTGAATTTATATGCCGCATCCAACATCATTTCAGTGTGGCCGCTCGTTGGGATAGGATAGTTACTTTGATAAAGCTGTGTATTCAATCGCTGCTTGATTTTTGTATAAGGACCATTGTAAGACCGAGCTTAGAATAAATAAATATATAAATATATATATATGTTGCAGGCAAAACGCATTGTTTGACCCTGGAAACTAAGAAGTAACAAATTTCAAACAAAAAGATTTCGCGTGGCTTAATATAGTAAAGGCCTGTTACTATCTTTCTGTTCATTACAGACTCTGGAGAAAAGGGTTGGAGACGTTATGGATAGTCTCCTAATGCGTAAGTTACATGTATCCTAGGAATTCAATGATATGCACGTTTTCTGACGACGTATTTCCTTCATTGAAATACTACAATTGAAATAAAATATGGAGATCTGGAGAAAAAAAATAATGTGTCTGCCCGTTTGAACCCGTAGCTTTTAGTATGAGTCATAGCTCCAATAAATTGAAAAGAATAAAACTAAAATTCCCGTCTTGTTTATTTGTTGCATTTTCACGTCCAAAAGTTAATTTCGCTACAGAAGAGTGAGCGCAGTTGGCTATCTGTCCTGATGTTCATGTACACGAAGTCGCGAACAGAAGCTAGTAATAAATTAAACTTCGTAAAATTCAAATAGTAAAACCCGAATCTTGCAAAGTTGGAGTGTCCTCGATGCTCTAATCTCTGCGCTGCGGTATCGCCGGTCGGGAGCCAATTAGTTGAGATGGGTTCTGTTTAGATGAGAGACGCTGAGTGAACTCAGCTAGCCCGGAACCGTTTGGCGTGGGGGCGGTCGAGAGGATTTGAAATCACTTGGTGGGTTTGTTAGCCCGATAGCGGGCATTCACTAACGAATAGTACGCCGCTATCAGAGATCGCAAGCGGAATTTAGCTTCCATTTATAAAATGTAAATAACAATTTCGTTAACTATATGGTATTTCGTTTGTACAAATTTATAAATGATACTTAATAACGTAAGGAAATATAATTTTCAAATGATTGTACTTGTTATTTTAAAACCAATTAAAATAACATTTGTAAGCATTTAAAGTATAAAACTGCCACTGGAAGCGTGAAAGACTTAATGTCTTTCACGCTTCCAGTGGCAGCTGCCGAAAGTTGGGATTCTAGATAAAGTTATCTCCATACGTGTCGTCTTAAGAAATACTGCTTAATGTATCCTATGCTTGATGCAATTATTTAGAGCCTTTTTAGGTATTAAAAATATAATTATTCTACGATATATCCGTACTTAACTGTGGTGAATAAGCTATATTTTAACTCAGGACTAAATCACATGCAGACGAATGACGGGCGGAAAAAAATATAATTTTATATATTATAATATAGAATATTGTAATAAAATGACACTTAATACCTGAAGTATACGCTTTGCATTTACGAGATTTCTACATATATTTTTATGATATATTCTAAAGATAGATTGAAATATTTAATTGAATGGAAAGTTTGTGATGGGAAAAGGGAAATAAATTGTACACGAAAAACTATCACTGAGTGCAAAATCCTGTGATATAAAAAGCTTTGGAGATACCTAAATAAAGCAAAGTGCATCCGTTGAAAGAGAAGAAAATAAGCACCCGAATAAGGATATCGCAGTTGATGTATAAAATACAAAATAATATTTTTGCTTTTTTTTTAAATTTGCTCTTAAGAAAGTACATTTTTTATAAAAGAAATCCCAAACCAATCCAAAGCTCACTTCCAAATACAATTCGAGTTCATCCAAAGTAACTAGTAACAACCTCCTTGATACGAACTCGGCACTAAGAATCTAAGCACGTTTTAATTCGCAAGTTTTCGGCTTGATGAGTGCGCTCTCGTGGGCCCTGGGAGAGGGCCTCGGATGGGGGTGGAATCGTGACGGGATTTTTGATAGAGTCAATAAAAACCTCGAAGGTGGGGCGTTTCTTCCAAGAAATTAGCTGTCACATTACGTAGCTATTAACGCTTCGTTATGTACCGGGCTGATCGACTCACGACTGCAGGCGTATTTCGTGCCACTAATTTATCGGGTCATGATGAATGTTTGTTTTGTCATTGGGCGTGACGTGTTTTTACACCAGGGACACTGACCTACTTATGGGGGGAATTAATTAGGGGAAAAGTATTATTAAATACACGATATACGTTGTATACACTTATCCATTAACAGTAACTGGTTCATTGGTCGATAACTTTATGTAGTATATATATTTTTTGGTCAATGTTTTAATTGACTGAGGTATGGATTACGCAAAATCCATTTTCGTCATTTATAAATATTGTTTGGTTGTTAATGTGCCAACGTGTATAGAAATAAATATTTTTAGTGTCATTGAAGCGAACGCGTGTATCCGAACGTATGTGCGCGTTAATATGTACGCGTTTTGAGTTGTGTATGAGTTTATGAATGCATTTGGATGTGTTGTGCGTGTATGTGTATGAGTGTGTGAATACGAACGCGTTGTGCGTGTACATGCAACTAAGTGTGCGTGTACATCTATCTATGTGTTCGTGAATTTGGAGGCGTTCTGTGTTAGTGTATGTATGCGCATGCACGCTGTGTTGCTAGTCTATAATTTCTCCTTTATTAGTCTAAAACATCAGATATCATAAATAAGCGCTATATAAATTATAAATAAAATAAATATCATCTATTGTTATTAAAAACAGGTATTAATTTTTAAATAGATTGAGATCATGACGTTATTTTTCATCATTGATGCATTTACAACACTTGTTTAGTAATTTATAGAATTAGGCGTTACTTTGCGGAGATCCATAATACAAAAGTAATAACAAAATTATTTTGCTATAATCCGCGCTACAGTAAATAGAAAATATATAGTGTTAAATGTATAGTGGACTATCCGTATTTTCATACCCGATACGCGCAGGATTCGTAACACATGCACAAACCTCCACCACTTCCACCACAATACACAAGCACCACACACGTTCACTATCAAAAACTCAACAATCGTTTCGCGCCGCAACCGAAGCATCATCAGGAGATAGACTCCACGACAAAATCGCAGACTTGTTTAGTGTTTTCAATGAATAAATGATTAAGTTTTGTTGACATTATAATTGATCGTGAAAATTAACATTTCGTTAGTATATAGGAAATGTTTGTAAATTAAATTTTGATTACACTGCGCCAATATTCGAAGCCACAAGCGATCTAGTCTCTAATATTAACTGATGTAATTAAACCGAATTACACGTCGCACGGTTACATTAACATTGACAAATTAAGTTATACGTGTTAATAATTTTAGTTAACTAAATACTTGCACCTTAGGATTAGCAAAGAGATCTGTGCGATGTTGACTCTCCTAAGAGTTAAAAAAAATTGAATTTAATCGAATCAAATTTAATGTCCTGCTCTTTAAGATATTTGCTATTTAAGGTCGATACTTATACTTTTGAAAAGAAATAACTTTTTATGTGATGTTTAGTATAAAACTGTAGTATCAAAACGTTCTCAGTGCGCGATTTTTTCCCCTTCCCCTTCAGTCTTTTTCAGTCAATATTAATATTGACAAAATAGACCCTTTACATAATTAATTTACGGTCATGTAAAAAAGACTATTCAGAACCTTAACACGACTGTAAAATCCATAAAAAAATGATCTTCCTAAAATAAATATCAATTTAATTTATTTAGTCTGTTTATTGATTTATCAAACAAATGTATTTAATCAAAATATTATTTTCATTACTTTTGTATTATAGATCTCCGTAAATTAACGCTTAATTCTATAAATTATATCTATACTTATTATAAAATAAAGTCCCAAAAAGCTGCCTGTCTGTATGTAATCGATTTTCTAAAAATCTGCTGAACGGAATTTTGTACAGTTTTCACCAAAAGATAGTGAAATACTTCCGGATGGTGTAGGTAAATAGTTCATATTGGTATTATATACATTGTGTTAAAGAGATCGCGAGTTATTAAAAAACTTGCTTGCTGGTAGCTTTAGTCGCGTGCGCTGCGTAAATCAGCAGAGATACGCTAAAATAATATACTAGAGAATTGTAGATCTATAAAAGCATTTAAAAAAAGGCCGCGATAGCATGTCTCTATCTCTCACGGTTAACTAGCAATAACTACTTTTATGTTCAAAATTTCGAAAATTCGTATACAGTTTCGTAAATCACTGATTTCCACGCTGTTGGCACAGCTAGTAATTTTTAAAACCAATATCAATGATATCGCGATATAAATGATGACCAACGCCATCTGTATCTAGTCACAAGCAACACAACAAATACAAATATTAGCCAATAAGCTTTTAGGAGAACAGCTTTGAAACAATTTTAAAGCACTTCAAATGTGCACTTCTGACTGGCCCATGGCGCATTGTGTAGTGATCCTGCTTTCAGCTCCGCGGGTCGTGGGTTGAATTGCCACTGAGGACAAACATAATATATATAAAAAATTGTTGGTTTTTCGAGCCTGGGTGTATATTTGTATTTTGAGTATGTATTTAAAATTATATATGTAGTACATCTACCAGTTCTCCGTCACCCACAACACAAGTATTAACTTACTTACTTTGGGGACGGAGCAACCGTGTGTGTAAGTCTCCTATATTTATTATTGATTTATTAAATGGAAAGTGATTGTATAAAAGACGCTTAATAATGCCCTTCATGTTGCACAAAAATGCGACACCAATACAATCCGGTTGCATTGAACCAGTACACAACGATCGATACCACTTGAGAACTAGTCAGGCCGCAATAATTCATTGCCGCAATTAAACGGAATTGCAAACTGTACGGCTATATCACCTAGGGCAAATTAAGTTTTCGTGGGCTAATTATGAGTAATGAGCTACTCGACAACTTCAATATTCCGTCTGCCCGTGACGGTTCTCGTTAATTTTTATTTTTCGCCTGCCATTTGCGATTTCTCTCTTAGCACAACTCTGGCCAATTAGTTTCCTCGTATTTCGTTACACCACTGAAGTGTTTTGGGTCGCCCATAGCACTGATAAGGACGCATTTGCCCTGCCTTTCCGTACACGTCACTGGTGAAACGTGATCATCATATTTTATATGTGTATTTCGGCACAAATCTGTAGGTATTAGGTCTTTACTAGGTTAGTCAATTTAGTCCTTTAGCTTTTTTATGCATTGAATGGCCCGTTGGCGCAGTGGGTAGTGACCCCCGCCTTCAGCTCTGCGGGTCGCGGGTTCGATTCCCACCGTGGGCCAACAGTCTATAAACAATTTGTTTGTTCTTCGAGCCTGGGTGTGTAAATACACACCCCGGTATTTAAGTATGTATCTAAAATTATATATGTAGTAATTTACCAGTTGTCCGTCACCCATAACACAAGTATTAAGTTACTTACATTGGGGATTGGTATTTACTTACTTATTTATTTATCTACTTATTCAACAAAAACCAAGTTGAAAAATAAAATAATTAAAATTACCATTATCTATATTTTCTTTTTATCATTTTTGTTATTTGTAGTGGAAATATTAATCTAGATAAAAAGTTTTTCGTTATTTTTCCTCTTCCTTCTTTCAATATTACCCCTATTTCACTTCTTGTCTTTTCTTCTGTTACTCAGAGGTTGACTGAAAGAGATCCCTTTCAGGAATAAGTCAAGCTTTGCACTTGTTTTATTTTGTTTCCTTCTCTTTTCTGACTATATGTATGTACAATAAATATAAAGATAAATAGTCCTTCATTTACACTGTCGCCAATAAGTGATATAAAAATTCGATAACTCACTCCTAATCTCTCAAGTGTTCGCTATACAGGCCTTAATCATATATTCTGATAGTGCAAGTGAAGTGAAGTGATCACAGACTGTTTGGTAATTTATTAATTTTTAATTTGAGCATTGAATCAAGTTATTTCCTCTTTTCTGACAGAATAATTTTGACTAACCTTATATAAAAATTAAGATGTTTTATAAACATTATGCAAGCAGAAATTTGGCTCATGGTGTTGTTTATGCTTTCTAATAATAAAATTGACGTCTAAACAGGTGGATGATTTATATATATGACTATTATGTCTATTTACCAGCTGAAACAGAATCAGAAGTAAGGAAAGTGGTGTATCTATCACCTACCGTTCATCATAGGTGATCAATCATTTATTCAAATTCAAATTCAAGATATTCTTTATTCAAGTAAACTTGGAAACAAGTGCTTTTGAATCGTCAACTCTACTGCTGGTTCGGTAAGCTGTTCCTACCGAGAAGAACCAGCAAGAAACTCGGCGGTTGCTCTTTTTAAAATATAAATCTTAGGACTAGTTACATTTATTTATTACTGTCTTGTACAGGGTAGAAGTGCAGCTATATCCACACATCCTTATCATCTAAGTAATCTTCAACAGTATAGTAGGCTTTCTGTATCAGCCTCTTTTTAACAGTGGTTTTAAACTGCTGCAATGGGATGGCCAAAATTCTAGTAACCAGTAATTAAAAAAAAATTCCAATTTTAGTAACCAAGCGATATCAATGTTTATTCTGGGTTGAAACTTTATTTTCATAATATTATAAAAAGCTTTACCAACTCTCGTTTGAGGTCGCACGTTTTCAGAATCATGAACGAGGTTGTGTGGTTAATAAATTTTGGAACAATTACTAATTCGTATAATAAATATGAATAGAAAATGTAAGCGCCAAAACTTTTCCTATTAAGGGCAACAAATAAGGCACAGAGGCGAAATTATATCAAGTCAATGCTAATACATAGTACGCAATTTATTCGCGCTTTAATAAACCTACATCCTTTAAGTTTAACGTCGTAATGTAAATTATATTTTGTTTGTGTGTGTGTGTGAGTTTGTGCATAGTCCTCCTTTTTACTATTAATCAGTTTATTAAGTCGAATTTCAACATCTTCAAAGTTATGGTACTTTACTTTATATTGGCAATTAAATTTGGAGTTGTAAAGGTCTGGCGCAAACGCATTAAAGTAAAGTAAAGTAGTTCGAATATAATAAATATAATAATAGTAAAGTAATTCGAATAAATACTAGTTGAGCGGACAATCGTTCAAAAGTAATAATAAAATTATTTTGCAATAATCCTCGATAAAGTCGAGCGGAGTCTATCTCCTGATGATGCTTCGGTTGCGGGGCGAAACGATTGTTGAGATTATGATAGTGAACGTGTGTAGTGCTTGTGTATTGTGGTGGCATTGGTGAAGGTTTGTGCATGTTTTTACGAATCCTGCATGTAACGGATATGAAAAAACGGATAGTCCACTATACATTTAGCACTATATATATTTTCTATTTACTGTATCGCGGATAAAGTTGTGATAGCCTAGCGGTGAGACCGTGCGACTCTCTAGAGACGACATAGGTTCAAACCCCGGGCAGGCACCAATGAGTTTTTCTATTAAAACTTATGTGTCTAATTGATAATTTCAATTTATCACACGCTTTTCGGTGAAGGAAAACATCGTGAGGAAACCTGCATATCTCTAGAGAATTCTGGAGATATGTGTAACCTACCAACCCGCATTGGAGCAGCGTGGTAGGTCTTAGCTCCAATCCTTCTCTCCAAAAACGGAGAGAGGAGGCCTTAGCCCAGCAGTGGGCATAGTAACAGGCTGTTACTTTACTTACTTACTTTGTATCGCGGATTATAGCAAAATAATTTTACTATTACTTTAGTATTATGTATCTCCGCAAAGTGACGCCTAATTCTATAAATTATTTAAAGTCGGGCAATCGTTGTGTAATTCAAGAATATAAATTTATACAATTAGACTTGACTTTGACACATGGTGAATAAAAACACCTTGATAGGTTGATAATAGGTGGTGCTTTTCAATTTTATCCTATTCCTGTAGAATTAACTGGACATCTATAGGCTATATGTTATCCCGGTGTATAAGGAATAATTCGTCCTTTCATTGGTATTGATTCAGCGGATTCGCTGTGAAAGAGTAACAAACTCACAAACTTTCGCATTTATAATATTAGTAGGATAAATTTTGTTTCCGTGAATTTTAAATTGTTGCTAGTAAGTATATTTGTGCATACAATTAAAAAAACAATTAATCAATAATTTTATTTGATTGAAAGATTCAATCAAATAAAATTATTATAATTGATTAAGCTGTGATGGCTCAGCGATGAGACCGTGCGGCTCTTACGAGGGGAACACGAGTTCAAACCGGGCAGGCACCAATGAGTTATTCTATTAAAACTCATGTGTCTAATTGATAAATGCAATTTATCACACGCTTTTCGGTGAAGGAAAACATCGTGAGGAAACCTGCATATCTCTAGAGAATTCTGGAGATATGTGTTACCTACCAATCCGCATTGGAGCAGCGTGGTAGGTCTTAGCTCCAACCCTTCTCTCCAGAAACGGAGAGAGAAGACTTATTCCCAGCAGTGGGATTGTAACAGGCCGCTACTTTTTTTTACTTTATTTGATTTTCCATAAATCGTTTTATTATTTATTCATGAAAATATACGAGTAGATTAAATATAAAATTCTATTATACAGTAATATGATAATTTTTTTAATAAGACTTATATAAAAGCTATCGGGAAACGTAATAAAACTTTCAATAGGTACAACCGCAGTCGGAAAGTTCAAAGTTCCAAAAACCAAAAACAACAGCTGCCATTTTGTAATATTCGTTAGAGCCAGAGGCAGACCCGCATAGAGGCGCAATTAGAACAAAAGAGTGATAAAAAGAGTCCGAAGTGACCGCTTCGAGCGATCGACTCCAATAGAGTGCTATCGAGTATAGGATCTTTTTTTTTCACAATTTCTGAACGGGCACAGAATAGCTACAAATACAGATTCAAAATGACATAGGATCGTACGGATTGGGGTGTTTATAAGCCATATTGCTTAGCACTAATTTGAGTAATTGATTCATCTTAAAATGTTTTAATGTGCACGTAAGTCGATACATATAACCCACGCTTAGTATTAAAGTTCCGCCGTGTGGTATCCGGCTGAATAGAATAGTCCACCCTCATTTCTTACCGAGCGTTCGTAGAAGGTGACTAAGGTAAGTTGATCCACCGTGTGGTATCTTGATGAGTAGAATAGACCACCCTCTTTCTTACCGAGGTGTCGTAAAAGGCGACTAAGGTAAGTTGATGTCAGGAAGGTGGCCGGCCGTAAAATACGTAGCCGAATCATGTGAGAACATGTTTATAACATGTTGTCCCGACGCCACTTACAGCGGGATAGGGGCAGGAGAATGATAATGATGATGCTAAGTATTAAAGTGACCGAATTCAAAATTAAAAAAAAATGTAAACATTATTATATTTATATTAGTATATATTATTATATAGTATACATTATATTGTAGCTTTAATTATTTTAACGAATGGCGAGATAACCTATAATTAATAGAACATTAAAATGAGTTCAGATTAAGTATATATTTAAATGTAAGTATTATTGGTTGTCCATTAAAAAAAAAAGATAAAATGATATAAATAGGAGAATATTTTCATAGTACCATAAAAATTTTTAAAACAAGTTCTGTGTGTTTCTACTTAAATCAAGATCAATTTAAAGCATGCAAAAGGCTTTTCATTGCCTACAAGCGCTCGAAAACGCGGAATGTCGATGCGGAAATTTAAAGTAATTTTCACGCAATTTTGCAATCGTCGTACTTAATTTATTTAAAAAATTTGAAATACCTGTGGCAATTTAAAGTCGCTAATTTTTTTAATTTAATATTTTTATTGAGTTGCCGCTGCGCCTAATTAGTGAACCGAGTTAGTTAGTGGATTCGCAATTTAAATGAGCGCCGCGAAACGTTTTTTGCTTACCGTAGGTATTTTGAGGCTGCTACGGTGCTGATTCTGGATATTTCTTATTGTGTCCTGTGAACAAAGGAGAAATAATATCAGTAATTGCCAGTTTCTATAATAAATGAGACATTCTTGAAAATTTTTCAACAATGGCCGCTCGGAGCGCGGCATGGCATTATTCTATTTACTCGCTAGGATTAAGATATTTGTTTTGTACTTGCTGCGTGGATTAATTTTTGAAAAAATAAAGCGAACAATGCAACCGACACAGCAGTTATTAGTGTCACCTGTTTGCACTTCAAATAAGTGCTTAAATACAGTATGTTAGTCCGATGTGTGAGCTTTAATTGTAGCGAATTTTAACAATATAGCTATCTATAACAGTGTACAAGTGAAAGCGTATCAGATAGACAGTCACACTTTTGCATACATATAAGTATGGATTAGTTGTAGCCGCAACTTCAATCGCGTGAAGTTAAGCATTAAACTACCCTCAGTTATGTATCGTTTGTCCTTTTTCAGAATTTAGAGAATTATTAACTGCAAGGATTAGTCGTGAAAGTGGAGTAAAAGTAGAGAACACAAGGAGGAATAGATAGACAGACAAGCAAAAAGAGAGACAGATATACTTTCGCATTTATAATATTGTATAAACGTGGATTGAATTAACTCTCAGCGGTCAAGCGTTCACATGAACAAAATAATTTTGAAAAAATCGTTTTTAAGCGGCAAAATTACCTTCAAAATTTTCATGGTTCAAAATATTTACATAGTGCAGACTTTATTACTCACGACAGAGTTAAAAAACTTAAAGAATTCTAAAAAAGCCAGTACCAAGAGCGTACACGCATACAATCGCTGTTGAAAGGAAACTTAGCGCATTAGTCATGCAAATCTATTAATTAAAACGAGTAAGCCCGTAGTCAGAGCTATCACCGAACTTATGCATGCAAGCAATATAACAGAACTAACTACTTTGCTATAATCCGCACGGGTTAGGTGAATGCATGCAAAGCCAATGTGTATGAAGCAGACAAAATCTACGTACCTTATACATGCAGGACAAGCCACCACCATTATGCATGCAACTTGCGCATGTTGCGTGAACAAAGGAAAGCACATTTAGACGCATGTTAATTGTGACTTGGGTTCGTATGAAGGGTTGCGTGACGGGTCGTCGGAAACGAGATGAGACAAAGTTTCAATGATTTCTATTCAAAATCGAGCTGCGATGGCGGATCGTGATAAAGCTCGTGATCTTTATAAAGATTGCTTAAACCCGGGGCAGTAATGTTTTTTTATACTATTACTAGCTGTGGCTGTGTCTTCGCTTGCAGGGAAATCAATGTATTTAATGAAATTTTGAAATTAAAAGTAGTTAACTTTAAGAGATAGAGACGTGCTGTCGCGGACTTTTTTTATAGTATTTTTGTGCATCTACAATTCTCGAGTACTTCACTTCAGTGTATTATTGATTGGTTTATACGGCGCAAGCTACTGAGCTCCCAGCGGGCATTTTTTTTACACACAATTTACATAAATTTAGACTGGCCCGTTGGCACAGTGGGTAGTGACCCTACCTTCAGCTCCGCGGGTCGTGGGTTTCCCACCGAGGGCCAACATTTTCTATTAACGATTTGTTGGTTCTTCGAGCCAGGGTGTGTATTTAAGTATGTATATAAAATTATATATGTATACATATATCTACCAGTTGTCTGTCACCCATAACACAAGTATTAAGTTACTTACTTTGGGGATAGACGACCGAGTTTGTAAGTGACCCATATATTTTTTTTTTTTTTTATAAAACCGTAATGTACGACCTTAACCTAAACCTTCCGGAAGAATATCACTATCTTTTAGTACAACAATCAGTTAAGTAGAATTTGAGACATACAGACAGACAGCTTTTGAGGACTTTGCTTTATAATAAGTATAGATTATAAATGCGAAGTCTGTCTCCGTATTAATCTTTCACGGGATTTATGTTGGATTAATATTTACAAAATAAGCTAAAATTGAGGTTTACATACCGGACAACACATGGAATAATATCACGTTTTTTTTTGGGGAATAGGAAAAAGCAATAAAGAACACAATTGAGGGTATTTTAACAATAAAGTTGACGTGAACAAAATCGCCGATACAACTAGTTTACTGGTGTTCTAGTGAAGGAAAACATCGTAAAAGACCCTAAATATCCGGTAATCAACTTAGGAGACGTTTAGGTTAAAGGTTTAAACGGTTGCCCAGAAGTGGGACACTAACAGGCAGGCAGGGCAAGGGAGGAACAATCAAGCGTAATGAACAGACACGTTGAACGTGATACTGTATCTAGATCAGGGTTAGACGCGAGAGCAACGCAATTTGCAGTAAATAAGGATATCGGTTAGCCATTATCCGAAAACTGCCGAGGCTCGTGAACACGGATTTAATCATTATTACTCGTTTTGTTTCCGGAAATTCGTAATTTGCTTTTTGAACAATATTTGCACGAGATACGTTGTTAATTACTAAAAAAATATCTACATTATCGCATAAAAAGTAATCATGTCACTAACACCTAATTTAAGAACTAAACTTTTAATTCATAGTATTTTTATACAAATAAATCTCTGCTACTCAAAGTATACTATCTTACTTATTCCATAACTCCATTTCGGTTGAAAAATTAAGAGATTTAGAAACAAATGACATTTGGCTATTTCCGATTACAATATATATGTTACATAGCATCCAAGTCTTGGTCTTAATTAAAATAAATTGGCTCTACTCTCATCATTTTCCTCCCTTATCCCACTCTAAGTGGTATCGGCACAACATGTTATAACATGATGTGGCATGATTTGGCTAGGTATTTTACGACCGGTCACTTGCCTAACGTCACTTACCTTAGTCGCCTTTTACACCTCGATAAGAAATGAGAGTGGTCTAATCTACTCAGCCGTATATCACACGGCGGGTCAGCTTACCTTAATCACCTTTTACGACATCTCGATAAGAAATGAGGGTGGTCTAATCTACTCAGCCGTATATCACACGGCGGGTCAGCTTACCTTAGTCGCCTTTTATGACACCTTGGTAAGAAATAAGGTTGGTCTATTCTACCTAACCCGATACCGCACGTCGGCATTAGCTCAGCTCTATGGTACTATATATATTTATTTATTTATGTATACACTTTATTGTACACCACAATGAGAAAAGGAAAATGGACAGAATAAAACAGCAAAAAAAACATTAATTGTACCGTACAAAAGGCGGTCTTATCGCTTTGTAGCGATCTCTTACAGACGACCTTAGGGTTAAGGAGAACTGTAGCGATTATTATTATTATTGTATATATAATTGCATATGAAGTTATAAAATTTACATGCGCTAATATTCTGTGATGAGAGTTTTAAAAATATACTATAAGCACAATGAAAGCTTGTAAATAGAACAAAGCATCGCCGATTACTTTACCAAAGCTTTGTACGAACAGATAAGAAGTCGCAACAACAAATATTACTCGAAGTTAGAATACTTACAGTTGCGGAAATTCAAGAACACATACAATTTACTTGAATGCAATTACGATCCTTAGCATCGCAGTTGGCTATACTGAATCGCGCTAAGTTTTGTTCTAATGCGGATTATACAGTTTATCCTCGAGCGGATAAATAGAAGGCGTTTGCCGTCACCCCGTCCCCGGCAGACTTGACGGCACAAAGGGGGACGTCCGAGATGGTTTCTAATTACGACAGAGACCGTTATGCAAATCGGGGGCCGAGGCGAGGTCCATGTCTCTAATAAACATGCGCTCTTGCGGTCACACCACCAAATTGCTCGCTTTCGGTTCGACCCGCGCAATAAAACTACTAGCACCACTCCAGACAATTAGTACCCTTTCATTAAACTGTATGCTTTTTGCATTGTTTTATATTTTTACTAGCTGTTACCCACGGTGAGTCGGTAATAATAAGGTATTAAAAGTTAGATGGAAATGTTAGACTGTCAACGAAAATTAAGCTTTTTTTTTAATCTAACGTTTCAGTAAATTTTTAAAATTTTTCATTTCATAAGAACCTGTTGAGCTGCGATAGCGTAGCGGTGAGACCATGCGACTCTTTCGTAGAAGTCACAAACTTAGGCAGACACCAATGATTTTTTCTACTAAAAGCTTATTTATCTAATTGACAATTGCAATTTTTCATACGCTTTTCGGAAATCATTCTAGGAAACTTTTATATCTCTAGATAATTCTGGGGATATATGTAAACTACCAATCCGCATTGGAGCAGCGTGGTGATTCTTAGCTACAACCTTCTTCTCCAGATGGAGAGAGGAGGCCTATATCAAGCAGTGGTATAGTAACAGGCCGTAAATTTGAAGAACCTTTTCCTACTTCACATAAAATAAAGACATCAAATTTGCTTCATCCGTTCATGCTCGATGCGATGACGAAAGGAGATATCAATTAATTTTTTCCTTCATAAGAACCTTCTTCTGACAATAATTTACTCACCAAACAAAAAAGGAAATAACGAAATTCTTCCATTCATTCACGCTTGATTTGATTTGTACGAAGAACCTTAGCTTCGTTAAGATGACTTATTAGAAACCTGTTCGACAACAGCACGGGCTATTTGGGGAAATGCGTTTCGCTAAATTGAAGCGGTCTCAGGAAATCGCCAGGTCGTGCGGTGACTTCGACAGTTCCGAAACTGGGCTAAAAGCACCGCTTAACCCGTCCTATTCAGCTGGCAATTTTTCACGAATAGCTGTCCTACGAACAGACCGCTGCCGCTTTAAACAAGTTTAACTTTAAATATCCGCAAAAATTTACAAAGGTTTCGTATTTTCGATAGGATAACTATAAAACTTTGAATGGCCACAGTTTTTGGGGCGTCATAGTTCTTCGCTAACACATGCCGTGTGGTATCCGGCAGAGTAGAATAGACCACCCTCCTTTCTTACTGAGGTGTCGTAAAATGCGACTCAGGTAAAACGACCCGCCGTGTGGTATCCGGCCGAGTAGAATAGACCACCCCAATTTCTTACCGAGGTCTCGTAAAAGGCGACTAAAGTTAATTGAGCCACCGTGTGGTATCCGGTTGAGTAGAATAGACCACCCTCTTTCTTACCGAGGGGTCGTAAAATACGACTAAGGTAAGTTGATGTTGAGGCAGGTAGCCGGGTCCGGGAAGTCGAGTCCCGGGATCCGATCCGCCGCAGGCGAGCCGGGCGCAGGCGACTCGCTCAAGACCGTCGCATGCCGCCCTAACGGGTACCTTCTGGGCGTTCCGAACGGGGTTAATCGGACGCCCTCCTTGTAAGGTGCCCGAGGCGGTCGATGCATCTGGTGCTCCCGATGCATCGTCCAGCGGAGGGTTGGGGCCACTTTTAGAGAGGCCCCGACCCAGAGGTGGCGCACTCTGGGGTTCAGAGTTGCTGCTGGCGGGAGTGGGGTCAAATAAGGCACCCTGCACCCGCCACCAGCAGCGTGGTGGAGCATACAGGTTGTTTTAGTCGGTGCGAGTCCGACATAACCACCGCTCGTCCCCGTCGGGCGGTGGTACCCATAAGGGGTTTTTTCCTGTATAAAAAAAAAAAAGGTAGCCGGTCGTAAAATACGTAGCCAAATCGTGCCGACCCCAATTATATTTGGATAAGGGCAGGAGGATGATGATAGTATTCTTCGCTAACACGGCTGTTCGACTGGAAAAGTGTTTATTTTTCACACGCTTAGCAATATTTCCGTTTGTATTGTAACAATCGGTGGTACGTTTTGCTCGTATCTCTTCGAACAACAAAGGCAGGGTGCGAGTAAGCGACAAGCGACAGGGCGGGGGTTATTCGCGCGTGTTTCGGAATCGTTACATTTCAATGCGCGTTTGCTGGGAAGTCGTTACCGGTGTCGCGACGAGTAAAAAGAATCAAACGCTGCAGCGGCCGTTGCGAATGCATCGTCAGTTTTCGTCATTCATTTTAAAACTTTATGCCTCCGACTTTAAATGCTTATTCAAATTTCAGACGCGATGCAAAATAATTTATGGAGAATAGTAAATGCTCGTAAATATTCAAGACTCATTGTAGTCTATTTTTAGTGAGTGCAGATAATACTGTGAATACATTTTTATTGATTTTACCATTATTTCATATGTAACTAAATTAAAGTAAAAACGATTCAAGCCTTTCTACGATGAAAAGGTAAAAAGTCAATTAAATAGAAACTTCACATCCATCACCATGCCTATTACTGACTTATCAGGACAGCTTAGTCATCTAATTTATTTAACAGGCTATACTATCTCTACCCAGTTTATCTTAATCATTAAATTCGGCGAAATATTTTAGCCACAGGAATTATTTTACGTTTTTAAACACGATCTATAGAGATCAACTACCGAACCCTATTACGGCACATGAAACGAAAAATAACCTTGACCCAAAAACTAAATAGTACTGGTGCGAGAAAAGAAAATAACAATGTTATTGTTTTCTTCCGTTTTCTGAACAAGCGCGCCGCGAGTCTCTCGATCACTACTATACAAAACCAGATCTCAATTAAAATATATTGATTTTTTCGAAATATTTTTTTTAAAAACAGTATTTAAGCAGATTGAATTATGCCCAAGTTTTGTATTACGTACAAATGATCAGTGGATTTATTTAATGTCGTATCATATCGGTACCACTCAGTATACTTTCATCATAATAGTTCGTGTCTTAAACCATCCCAGGTTTGAAGTACGTAATCAAATTTCAAGATAACCACAATATATCTTGGGAATACATGAATTTTAATGTCGCCTATTAAAGCAACGGTAAGGCGTTCGATATCAGAGATTTATTGACGCACTATCAAAAGCGATAGCGTTAATTAAAACTGTCATGGGAATGTGAGAATATTTATACGCGCCTCGATATATTTAGTACTATTTGTGGTGTATGTGTTCAATTGTATTGTATGAGTTTAGTACAGGCTCAAACACACTCTAATAGCATGTCACTACACGTCCACTCACTTTTAAAACTCTGATGCTACTGACATGCTGCGCTTGAGACAGTGTAAGGAAATTGATGTAAGTATGATATGTTTGTGTCTTTACATAAATATACTAACTAATAATCACATATCTCAACCTACATACACTATACTAGTGGTACCTGCGACTTCGTTCGCGCCAACTTAGCGTTTAATTATCCTTGATAATGGAATATATGTTTCTTTACGCCGTGTGGTATCCGGCAGAATAGAATAGACCACACTCCTTTCTTACCGAGGTGTCGTAAGAGGCGACTAAGGTATGTGCCGTGTGATATCCAGCTGCATAGAAAAGACCACCCTCATTTCTTACCGAGGTGTCGTAAAAGCGACTATAATACGTAGCCAAATCATGTGACAACATGCTTGTAACATGTTCGACCCCACTTAGAGTGGGATAATGGCAGGAAAATGAATGGAATATATGTTTCTTGCCCATACTCTCTAAAGAAAAAACGGTTTTTTTTACCCCGACGTATAAAAATTAATTGTTCCAAATTCTATCAGTATCGGTCCATCGGATTAGCCCTGAAATCGTTACAACAGACTTTCGCTAAAATTTCGCTGTATTAGATATTAATGATAATTTTATTTTTTCTATATGAAAGCAATCCCACGTAATGCTAAAATGTAATTGTTGTGAATGTAATGTTATATGTTGTAATGAATGTAATGATTTTGTGGGTAGGTGATTAAAAGTGCAACACGTTTTTTAAACAGCTCTTGCGTTTTTAATTTAAAATAAACTATATTACTGTGAATTTACACATGATTTAGTGTATTTGTACCTGCCAGCTTAAACTCCAATAAATAGCTCCATAATTAGCTACACAGAAAACATTTTAGCCATTGTCACAAGTGAGTTTTATCTTTTTACAAAATGGATGCCCTTCAATACTCAATTCATGCTATGACAGAACACTTTAATGTCCAGATGGCTGAATTTCAAAAAAATCTGCAAAATGCTATCCCAGCCACAAGCCCCACCTCAAATATTGCAGCTCAGTTCAGTGCTTTCAGAGTTTTTGTACTGTCTGCACTTGAGGGCCTGCAGCAGCAAGTAGCTTTTCTTTCAAGACAAATTGATGGTATAGAGATGCATCACAGAAAGAAAATTTTATTAATACATGGAATCCCAGAAAATAAAAAGGAGGACAATTCAGCGGCTGTTTGCTCTGTGTTGTCCAGCCATCTTAAGATACCAGAACTGAAAGAAGGTGCTATTCGACAATGCCATCGGATGGGTAAATTAAAAGATGATAAGCCTAGGGCTATATTATTGAAGTTTTATGATTTAGAACTCAGAAATCAAGTATGGTTTGCAAAATCTTCTTTAAAAGGTACTGGAATAACACTATCCGAATTTTTAACGAAGGATAGACACAGTGCCTTTATGGCAGCTAGGCAAAAGTTCGGAATAGCCAAATGCTGGACAAGAGATGGGTATGTTTTTATTGTTGGTGCTGATGGAAAACGTCACCGTGTATCAACTATATCGGAAGTAAACTCAATTGTTACATCAGTCACTACACTCCAGGAGCCTTCCATGTCTGCCACAGTCTCCAATACTGCCCATTCCGCTCCAAAAGCAAGCAATCCTCCTTTTCGGACTAAAAGAGCTAATAAAAAGTAGATCACAATAACATTTGCTTGAAGTAATTAATTTGCAGATCACTTATTATTAGTATTATTCAGTATTATTAGATTTTTTTTTTTTTCATATTTTTTATTCCTCATTTACTTGTGCTTTTATTTTTCATATTTTGGTATAGATTATTAAACAGTAACATTTTAGCATTCACTCGCTCTTGATTCCCAATTGCATTCTGTGTGATAAAGGCAAACTTAATTATTGTATAACAACAAGGAAAAGTAGTTTCATGAGTGCCTAAGTGAGTTTTATATTTCCTATTTCATACACTATAATGTTATTATTATTTTATTAACTCTTACTTGTTGCTAGTGGTATTTACATAGACATAGTAACATTAACCTGCAATAAAAATATTTGATAATGCTGTGTTATAGAAAGTTTTCATGTTTTACAAAATTCTAGAAATAAAAGTGTCATCAATTTCAAATTAATATATTTATTTAATAACATATTTTTCAGTATTGTTACAGTAAGTTTAATTATGTATGTTTCTAGGATATAAATAGATATTACTATTATAACATCATATGTAAAGCATACTATTAGTATCAATGTGATCAAACTCCTATGGAATATGGTTTAAAAAGCAATACCTATCATTTAAATGGTGTATTTTGAAGATAAAACATCTACTAGATTTGAAATGAATGTTATTGTTTTTGTGTATTTATTTTTTGTAATATACGGTCGATAAAATAATATGTAAACAAACTTAAAAAGTTAAATTCAATACGTCATGACCAAATGACATTGATATGTATGTTTTTGCGGCTCTGAACTCAAGTCTTTTTGATTATCGAAGCTGGCTCACTTTATTTCTAATTAACATCTTAAATACATTATGGGCTTATTATTTCTTTTTTATTTATTTTTTTTATTTTGCGAGTTTTGGATCAAAAAACTTTTATTTTTAGTGTTAATTTATGTATTTATAAATAAATTTAATTAATTTCTCTTATAGTTAATATAAAACTTTTCTTTATTTCTTTTAAATGTTGTTATAGTTTATTATTGTTGTACTTTTATATAATACTCTGTTAGCGTTTATTACTAACGAGGCTGGCGTGTGTACGAAATTACTCATAAGGGTTATACCTAACTATTGCGTTTATTATTATTATTATTTTATTTATTTATTTATTTATTTTTATAATTTTTATTCATCATGTTTTCTAATAATGACAACTTAAATAATTCGAATACTTCCTCTTCTGATGGATTAAGCAGTATTGACAGTTTCTCTAACATTCCATCCGTCAGTGACAATCTAAGTTCATATTTCTCAGATGTACCGAAAAATTTCAATATTATTCACATAAATGCCCAGAGTATTCCTGCACATTATCCTGATATGTTATCCTCTTTCGATAACAAAAATATTCATGCAATTCTTATATCAGAGACATGGTTAAAGCCGTGTTTACCCTCTACATCGTATTCTCTTCCAGGTTTTCATCTGATACGTAACGATCGTATAGGCCGTACTGGTGGTGGTGTAGCGATTTACTTACGCTCCCATATTCCTTTTTCAATAATAAGTACATCACAACCGCCCTACGCCACTGGCCCCGAACATTTATTTATTGAGGTCATGTTTGGTCAGACTAAACTATTACTTGGAGTCTATTACAGTCCTAGCCTTACGATCGATTACTTTCAGTCATTTGAGGCTCTGTTAGAACAACTATCACCCCTTTATAATCATTTTTTAATCATGGGTGACTTTAATACCTGTCTCCTTAAAGATGATAACCGTTCATCTCGTTTAAAGCACTTGATAAATAGCGCAAATATGCATATACTTCCTCTCTCTGCTACTCATACCTTTCCAAATTGTGTTCCTTCTCTACTTGATCTAATAATTGTGTCATCCGTGGATCATGTTAAAAAATATGGTCAATGCGCTACCCCTGTTTTCTCGTATCACGATCTTTTATATTTATCTTACCAACTTAAGCCACCCAAAGCAAAATCAAGAATTCTTCTCCAACGCAACTTTGGTGGAATGGATTTAAATCAACTGCAGGTAGACGCTGAAAAAATCGATTGGTCCGTTGCATTAACTGCAGAAACAATTGATGAACGTGTGGCTGTTTTCAACTCTCTGTTGACTCAGCTTTACGATGTCCATGCTCCAATTCGACCTGTCCGATTAAAGCATCTTCCCGCTCCCTGGCTTACTGCGGACATTAGAAAGCTCCAAGAAAGTAAAAACGTTGCTAAGGCTAAATATCGATTGAATCCGACTGAGACTAACAAAGAGAAATATTTGAAAGCTAGAAATCGCTGCAACAGAGAATGTAGAGATAAACAACGACGCTATATCTATAATTCTGTCATCGAGGAAAAGGACTCATCAAAGGTCTGGACATTCCTTAAATCTATAGGAGTTGGAAAAGCTCGTGAAAATATCACACCACACAACTTAAATTTAAATCAGCTTAATCAGCATTTCTGTTCCTCTGTTACAGTTGATAGTAACACTAAATTAAGTACCATTACAAAACTTTCTGCTTTATCTACTCCTAATATTCCTATTTTTTTCTTTAATCAATTTACTTGTTGTGATGTTAAGAAGAACATTTTAGCTATTCATTCGGATGCTGTCGGTTCTGATAACATTAGTCGTAAAATGATCATTCCCATTATTGATGTCCTAGTTCCCATTATTACAAACATTTTTAATTTTTCCATTAGTTTCGATACGTTCCCATCGATATGGAAAGATGCTCAAGTTATACCTCTCCCAAAAAAAAGTAATCCTTCACTTTTTGATGATTACCGACCCATATCCATTCTTCCATTCCTTTCAAAAGTACTTGAGCGTCTTGTGCATCAGCAATTGAGCGTTTTTCTCTCCAACCATAATCTTTTAAATCCTTTGCAATCCGGTTTCCGTCCTGGTCATAGTACGACTACTGCATTGATTAGAATCACAGATGATATCCGTTCAGGCATGGATAATCGGGAAATTACGGTTTTGACATTGTTGGATTTCAGCAATGCCTTTACTACTGTTGACCGTGATATTCTGCTGGCTGTCTTAAGTTCTTTAAACATATCTCCAACGGTAATTGATTGGTTTCACTGTTACTTGCATGGGCGTCGGCAGCGTATTCGTTTGCAAGATTCTTTCTCAGACTGGTCTGCAGTCACTGCTGGCGTTCCGCAAGGTGGCGTGTTGTCTCCTCTCTTATTTTCAATATTTATTAATTCTATCTGTGATTCCATTACTTCTCTCTACCATCTGTACGCGGACGATTTACAAATTTACTCTCAGTCAAAACTAGCAGATTTGCCCAACACTATTAGCCTTATCAATAATGATCTACAGCGAATCTCAGAATGGGGTAAATCCTTTGGATTGCAAGTGAATCCTGCTAAATGTAAAGTGATTATTATAGGCAGTCGAAAACTAATATCACGTATAAACTTTTCACTTCTCCCACAGGTGGTTATCGATAACTTTCAGCTACCTTTCTGTGACAAGGTTAGGAACCTTGGGGTTATTTTTGATCAACACCTATCGTGGGCACCGCAGATAAGTGAGGTGAGTAGGAAGATGTTTAGCGCCATTGGATCTCTCAGACGTTTACGTAACTTTCTTCCTACTTCTACCAAAATTGCATTGGCTCAGTCTCTTCTTTTACCAGTTCTTGATTATGCTGATACTTGCTATCTTGACATCACACAGGAGCAACTTAATAAGCTTGAGCGCATTCAAAATCTTTGTATAAGGTTCATATTCGGCCTACGTAAATATGATCATGTTTCCGAGTTCCGCAAAAAGCTCAAGTGGCTCCCAATTCACCTTCGCAGGAATACTCATATACTTCACCTTCTATACTGCATACTGTTTAATCCTACCACCCCCAATTACCTAAAAAAACAGTTTGTTTTTTTAGGTGACACACATAACCGTCCTTTACGTTCTGACGGTAACTTACGTTTGAAAGTTCCTCCCCACACATCCTCCTTCTACTCCAAGTCTTTTGCTGTCCAAGCGGTCCTCCTTTGGAATTCCCTTCCTCAACATATAAAAACATCGAGATCCCTTATGATATTTAGAAATAAAATAAAAGAACATTACCTTAACACATCTTGATCCCTCTTTTAAATAACTTCCGTCTTTCGTTGTCCTGTTCTCCTTATCAATTTGTCATTATATACTTTTATATATGTTTATATATATATATATATTACTTCGCTTATTAACTTATTCTCAGTATGCTACATTATTTTATAATATATAGCACTTATATGTATTGTATTCGTTTATATGTATATAAGTATTTTATACATTGATATGTCTTATTTCGTACACACCTACCTTCTGTTTTGCTCTTACATTCCCTTTAATGTCGGTTGCCTGGAAGAGATCGCTGATTTAGCGATAAGGCCGCCCGTTGTACAAAAATATCGTAGATTATATATACTCTTATTTTTATATATCGTGTACGTGAAATATGTGTTTTTATATATCCTTTGTTTTTTTTTTAAATTTTTATTTGTGCAATAAAGTGTATTTGTTGTTGTTGTTGTTGTTGTAATTAACAAATAGAACTGGCGTTGCTTATTTTTTATAAGTAGATTTAGAAAATAAATTCCCTCTCAGTTAACACATTCATAGCGTCAATTTAAATCCTAACGATCGACGTCCGAACTGATGGAACGTTTAATTGCGAGTGCAGAATAAAGTTCCCACGGTCGTTTTATGAAATTCACACTCGTAATTTCAATAGCGAAACTATCTGCTAACAATCGTTTAATTACGCGACCGATAGACTGCTCTGGATTCGATAATTCATAACATCGAATTAAATTCGCCGGCGAAACCGCAATAATTGGGAATAATGCACGAAAATATTTACTCTGTTTTGTATTAGATAGTGGTTGACCACGTTTTGTTCGATAGCGTTCGTATTTAAATAAATATATGAGAAACTTACACACACTGTCGTCTGTCCCCAAAGTAACTTAATACTTGTGTTATGGGTGACGGACAACTGGTAAATATACTGCATATATAATTTTAAATACATACTTAAATACAAATATACACCCCGGCTCGAAGAACCAACAAATTGTTTATAGAAAATGTCGGCCCTCGGCGGGAATCGAACACGCTAATATACGTTTTTAATACTTTTCATCAACGTCGTCATAAGTAAGAAATAAGTTTTTTTTATTAACTGTAGAGCATAATATTTCTATTTAAAGAATTTAAGAAACATATTGCTACCAAAAAAGTTGGCTCTCGGCGGAAACGAACCCGCGACCCGCGGAGCCGAAAGCTGGGTTACTACCCACTGCGTCAACGGGCCAGGCGAATTAGTTAAACTTGATTTATTTACGAAGTTTTAAAGGAAATCACAGAATGCCTTGAGAAACTTAATACCACCACTGCGACGCAGAGGTTTTCGATTGATAAACAATACCAACTACGAAACAAATGAATCTCTTGATAAATTGCCAACGGTGGGGAAATAAGTTTCATTCCCCTCCATTGTGCGATTGATTACAGATCATTTCGGCAGACAGCAGCCGAACAGAAAATTGCCTTTTGGCCATTGGAAATACACGTCCTTCTTATACAATGACAATTACTGCTATTAAACTCACATCGTACATTCTCTTTTCAAATAAATGACAATTACTCCTATTAAACACATAATAAATACACTTCATAATTCAAAAGTAATAATAAAATTATTTTGCTATAATCCGCGATACAGTAAGTAGAAAATATATATAGTGTTAAATGTATAGTGGACTATCCGTATTTTCATACCCGATACGTGCAGGATTCGTAAAAACACATGCACAAACCTCCACCACTTCCACCACATTACACAAGCACTACACACGTTCACAAACTCAACAATCGTTTCACCCCGCAACCGAAGCATCATCAGGAGATAGACTCCACGACAAAATCGCAAAGCTTCATAACTTCATACACTTCACAATTTCTCTCTTCAACTAAATGAAAATTACTGTTATCAAAACACTGTAATTAAACAAATACACTTCATACTAATTCTCATTCTCACTTTTCGACCAATAGACTTCCATTTTTGGGAATAGGGAGATCTCTTCATGGGACTTGTCCGATACTAAATCATATAATAAAGATTGTCTTGCATTTAAGTCGTTAGTTAAAAATATACATTGCAACTTTAAGCACGTCGTTTTAATTCAATGCAAACTTGATATACAAAAGAGAACCTTAGAATCATACTATTAAAGAACAGGACTTTTTTTTATTAATCTAACGTTCCAACAAATTCGTACAATTTTTATTTCATTAGAACCTTTTTAAATCGTTTAAAATTTAAAAAGGTTCAAATTATTCTTATAATTAGAATTTATATTAAAATCTCTAATATTAGTATTAGATTTCTATCTAATTTCTCTAGCACAACCTTGCATTATTATTTTTGACAATTTCCCCGTTTTGTATTATCGTGGTAATACGTAAGTTGATTTTGTAACCGCAACAACAGAAAAAAGAGAATCGCAAGATTTTAAAACTAACTTTAACAAAATAAAATGATTCATATAACAAATATATATTAAGTGTACGGACATTTTGAAAAATAAGAATAATATTGAGGCTGATCCTGCAGAAGTAAACTGTTTCGCAGTGATCAACGCCCTCCTCATTAACAAAAATAGTGATCCTTATAGTTAGTTCATTGTAATTATAATATTAAATAAAATGATGATGAAAATATTGAAAAGTTGAATGTACTTTAACTTAGATTGTATTAATGTGCGTGTGTGTAGTTCTGAATGCTAGTGGGTGTGTGCGTACAAGTGTGTTGTGTGTGTGTTTATTTAAACGCGCAATTGGGTAAGTGTGAGTGTGGTCGCCTGTGTATGTGTGTGCCTGTTTATATTTAAGATGCATGTAAGTATTTTATAGATAAGGGTAATGTTTCGTTATTCCTCGAACAGCCACCTAAAGCTGGTTTACAAGTTTGTTATTCTTCTCGGGAATAGTAAAATTAAGACTACGAGGCGAAAAAAAAGGCTGTCCAGACAAGCGTTAACAAAAACAAGAAACTAATTTCTTACTCCATCTCACTTGTACGCTCGCGTCCATTTCATCTTAAGGCTTCGCCCACTACCATTAGCCTGGTGATTCTCATTTTGATTAATCACCCCGATTGCAGGCGCATCTAATGAAATTGCACGCTAATGTACCGTGGCGGTACGTGCTCCAAGGATATCATTAATTATGACCGTAATAAGTATGCGAGAGAAACATTACATATATTTTTACAAGCAATACAACAGAACTAACTACTTTGCTATAATCCGCACGGGTTAAGTGAATGCATGCAAAGCCAATGTGTATGAAGCAGGCAAAATCTACGCACCTTATACATGCAGGACCAGTCACCACATGCACCCCAAGGCGCAATTCACCAGCAACAACGCACACAAAAGCAGCACACACACCCACCACCACAATCTCGACGATCGTTTCGCCCCGAAACCGAAGCATCATCAGGAGGATAGGCTCCACGACAAAAATCGTACTGCGCCTGCTTCTATAAATCATATATTTTTAATTTATTTTCTTACTTCTTGTACCTGTAACTTCGGCCGCATCAAATTTAGTTTAATTTTTTTTTACTTGTGACTACACTAGCGCTAACATAAGCGTTTAAGTGCTCTCGATTGTAGAATATATATTTCTTACCATGTTCGCGAAAGAAAAACTTAATCTTTTTATCCTGTTCATTGAGCTTTAATGCGGCCAATTTTCGTCAATTACGTAATAAGAAACAAAAATTCGTAAAAATCGGAAAGCTTTGTGGAGTCTATCTCCTGATGATGCTTCGGTTGCGGAGCGAAACGATTGTTGAGGTTGTGATAGTGTGTAGTGCTTGTGTATTGTGTTTTTACGATTCCTGCATGTTACGGGTATGAAAAAACGGATAGTCCACTATAAATTTAGCACTAAATACATTATTATCTATTTACTGTATCGCGGATTATAGCAAAATAATTTTTATTATTACTTTCGTATTATGGATCTCCGCAAAGTAACGCCTAATTCTATAAAATACGTATAGATATTGCTCGTGGTAAATAATTAATCTATAATATAATGAAAACATCATTAAACAAAATAAAAACTTATGTCAGCCTCCATATTATATTACGGTGTATTCGAGTCGGGCTGCAATAGACATAGGTGGTTAAGCATTAAATTCGATTCGAACATTATCTCACTATGTCCATCCAATACCACATTCGATTATCGCCTGTGCAATAACTTGCGAAGTTTAAAACCCTCTCGCATCGCCTTTGAATCCAAGCCAAGAGTACGTGAAAATCCCAAAGACCTCTCATTCGTATATTTAACGTACGTTCTAGAACCTTGGAACCTATTTTCAGCTGGCTGACTATTGAGTGTACGATGGGCGGCGAGATATATTGGCTTTACTTTTACATCGCTCTCCAATGTTCTCCTGTTAAAGCAATGCATTATTTTAAATTATGTATTACTTATATACGGCTAAGCTAAGATAAGTTTGACCAACCGTGTGGTATACGGCTGAGTAGAATATACCACCCTCATTTCTTATCGAAGGGTCGTAGTAGGCGACTTAGGTAAGTTGACCCGCCGTGTGGTATCCGGTTGAGTAGAATAGACCACTATCATTTCTTGCCGAGGTGTCATTAAAGGCGACCAAGGTAAGTTGACATCAGTTAGGCCACCGGTTGTAAAATTTGTTATTCTTGGCAACAATTCATTTAACACGATGTTTATAACATATTGTGACGACCCCGCTAATTACACAATGCCGGTTCTAACCTGCGCGGTGGCTATTTCTGCGAAACCTCAGGCCACTGGCGTGGGATTCCGCGGATCGGACACAGCGACTCGCCACTGCGTCTTTTAAAACGACACTTATATCTCTCCTACATCGAGAGTGCAGTCGTATTGTTTAGATGTAAATTATTAATAGTATATTTGTAACTTTTTCTTTTGAATTAAATATAATTATACAAAATAAGTATTTCTTTGAATCTTCCGGTTGTAGCCTTTATAACTCGCTTGGAGTGGGATAAGGGCAGCATATATTTTGACGCTACTGTAAGTATGCCTATTTCCTTCAACTTTTCGCGAAAAGACTCACATTGCTTCATATAATAGATAGCACGTATGACTCTCTTTTGGAAAACAAAAATCTTTCTTATATCTGCCGCTTTACCCCACAGTACATTCCTATAAACAAAATAGATAGAGAGTAGGGATAGGTGTAAATGTTTAAATACACATTTTTTTCAGCAGCAATACAACAGAAAACACAAGCATTTTTTATGCATTTTCCTTACCATTGAAACTTTAAGCCCATTTATTTCAAAACATTATTTTTTTAATTGTGCCACTATTCTAGCTCATGAGCGAAATAGACATTTGCATTTGTTATGTATACAAAAATACAAAATACAAAAATATTTTTTTCATTTCAATATCAAAGTATATAATAATTATGAAAAAGGTAACTAAATTTATAGCATAAAGTAACATAGCAATATAGAATCGCTTTTATATTACAGCGTATGAGTGTGTGGGTGTGTGTCTGTGTGTTGTGTGTATGTGGATGTTTGTATGTGCGTATGTTGTTGTGGACTGTGTATGTGTGTGTTTAAGATATATATTGTAATAATAGTTCAGTATCTTCATAATTTAATGTTTTCAACCAATCAGATAGAGTATTGTGTGATAAATCCTAAATATATATTAATAATTACGATCAATTTACATTAGACCTTTTTATAGGTGAGAGGACGACTATTGTTTATTTAGATAAAATTTATTTAATAAGACCCGCCATGGGCTTGAAACTAGTCGGGTTCATCCGAAAAAAAATAAGACGTGAGTAAACGCCGGTCTCTAAACATTAATTATGAATACCACTCACAAGAGTTTAAATTCAAAAATATTAATTTAATTTAGTAATAACGATTTAGTAATACTGGACTGAATCCGACCAAAGTTTCATAAGTAATACTGAGTGCTATTTAACTTGCCCATATTTCACTTAACTTTATACAGGCGTTTAGTGAAATTTCTGAGAGCAGTATTATGGAAAATCACTATAATTTCCACTTAAAGGAAAGTTGCAATTAGTTTTGATGTTTTGTTTAAAATTTAAGTTAATCTGCTTAAAGTTCGAATTCCCGTTGAATAGTTGTATCGTATAGTCTTAGTTATTATAAAAAACAAAGTCCCCAAAAGCATGTATGTGTTGATCGATTTTATAACAATCTACTGAAAGTATTTTTGTACGTACGGTTTTTACTAAAAGGTACGCCGTGTGGTATCCGGCAGAGTAGAATAGACCACCCTCTGTTCTTACCGAGGTGTCGTAAGAGGCGACTAAGGTATGTGCCGTGTGGTATCCGGCTGCATAAAATAGACCACCCTCATTTCTTACCGAGGTGTCGTAAAAGGCGACTAATGTAAGTTGATGTCAGGCAGGATAAGGGCAGGAGGATGATGATGAAGCTAATATAATTAATTACGGATAAAAAAGTACTTATCTACTGGTGATTGGTAGCTTGCACATATCAATTATATATACATCATCATTCTCCTGCCCTTATCCCATTCTAAGTGGGGTCGGCACAACATGTTACAAGCATGTTGTCACATGATTTGGCTACGTATTTTACGACCGGCCGCCACCGGTTGCCTGACGTCAACTTACCTTAGTCGCCTTTTACGACACGGTAAGAATAGACCACCCTCATGGTGGTCTATTCTACTCAACCGGATACCACACGGTGGAATTAATTATATTAATTTCTAGTATCTAAATGGAATACACAAATTTATGCACAACGAGCGCAACGTAACTGGCTTACGGTAATTTAATTATATAATAATTTATTAATATACAATTCAATTTGTATAATTAGGTGCCAGGTAATAACCGGGTGAAATTGGTAATCAGTTTTATTTTACATCGTTTACATATTATAAATCAATACAATTAAAGGCCATTGTTGAAATTAATTACCCAAAAGGAGCTTTAGCTTGTTTTCGTTAATAGGTTTAGTTTGACTCGTTCCGAAATATTTTCTTATTTTCATACCATTATGTCTTATGAGATTATGTTATGGTTATAATTTATGTTAATTTATGGAATTAAACCTTATTTTGCCAAGGTACATAATAGAAAAATAATGAAAATATTATTTTGCTATTATCCGCGATAAAAGGAAATATATGTATGTGGTGCCAAAGAGTGCACTATTGATGTATATATCTGATACATGCCTACCACCCACCATAAATAACACAATAATACACAAACACTGCACTCACATTCATTATCACAACCTCAAGAATTTTTTTGCTCCGTAACCGAAGTGTTATAAGGATATAGACTCCACGGCAAAATCGCAAAGCGACGCATCACCAAGCAAGTAGAGTTATATAGTAATTATATATTATTTATTGAGTTTATCCCCCACCGTCTATTTCACCTACGAACACCTTTCTTTTTGAAAAAAGATTTGTTTGTTTAATGTATAGCACAAAATCTTAATTTAAAGAAATACTTCTTATAATTGTATTTATACTGTATACAATAGACCACCGACGCACTATACAGTCATAGAACGCGGTCCGCACTATCTACTCTCCGCGCTATATATATATATATAGTACCCAGAAATAAATAATGCACATCGAGGCTTAGAGAGAGAAATCGGCTAGATTCTGCTTCATAGAGCATCGTCTCTGTCACACAGACTGACGAACCCGAGTGTGACAGTAATAGCCCTCTACGAAACCGAACTGGTCGGCTGTCTCGTTGTAAACATCGATGTGCATTATTTAATGCCGGGTACTATACTATTGTAACTGATTTACACTGTGAATAAATTCGTTTTGAACACCCGAACATTTCTTTGTAAGTCGAACTCTACCACTTAGGCCGTTACAAATAGTGCCTTACATTGTGGTACCCCTTAAAAGTGGCGCCCAACGTGGGCCGCCTTATATTATAACTATACTATCTTGTGTAAGGAAATAAAAATAATAAAGAATAAGAATCATAAAACATATAAATTTTATTTAATTATAAGATTTCGCAAACAAAGTCTCGTGTAAACGTAGTTATATGTCGTCAGAACAGCGGAATCTCATAAATAAACAAATTCGTTCAAGGTTTTCCCCAACAAAACATACGCAAAAGGCAATTTGTTTTCTATTCTGAGCCATTAGCGCTATCACAAAAACACACTCAGTAAGCAAAGTGACAGATGAGACTGTGACAGTCGTAGTGAGCAAAAAAATGTGTACATATGTATAGTAATATATATCTAACTAGCTTCGATATATTTCAGTCAATTTACATAAAACCGTAATGCACTATTATCTTAAACGTTCCTCAAAAATAGCACTATCGTTTAATAAAATCTGTTAAAAAATCCGTTCAGTGGATTTTGAAAAAATCGATGACATACAGACAGACGACTTTAGAGGACTTGGTTTGTTTGTTTGACCATAACATGCTAAGACGCTAAAGGCTAAAACAAAATTAATCATTTCCATTTAAACTTACATCATAACTACTTCATTTGGTACTATACGTGTCACAAAATTTATCATAAATCGAACTAAGAATAAAAAAGTAAAGTAACGGCCTGTTAATATCCCACTGCTGGGAATAGGCCTCCTCTCTCCGTTTTTGGAAAGAAGGGTTGGAGCTAAGACCTACCACGCTGCTCCACTGCGGATTGGTAGGTTTCACATATCCCTAGAATTCTCTAGAGATATGCAGGTTTCCTCACGATGTTTTCCTTCACCGAAAAACGTGTGATAAATTGCAAATATCAATTAGACACATAAGTTTTTAATAGAAAAACTCATTGGCGCCTGCCCGGGTTTGAACCCATGTTCATCTTTAGAGAGTCGCATGGTCTCACCACTGGGCTATCACCGCCTAATAAGAATAACTTGAACATAAAACGAGTTATTATGAGTTAAACATAACAGATAGAGACGTGCTATAGCGGACTTTTTTGTAGCATTTTTGTAGATCTTCTAATCCCTATTACATTACATTAGTGTATCTTTGTTAGTTAACGCGGCACACGCGAGTAAAGTTCGCATCAGGTAAGTTTTTTTACAAACGCACGACCTCTTCACAACAATTTTATTAAACAGTCATGCACTATTAACCTTAACCATCAGTAAGAATTGCACTATCGTTTAGTAAAAACTGTACAAAAATCCTTTCAGTTCATAATTTATAGAATTAGGCGTTACTTTGCGGAGATCCATAAAACAAAAGTAATAATAAAATTATTTTGCTATAATCCGCGATACAGTAAATAGAAAATATATATAGTGTTAAATGTATAGTGGACTATCAGTATTTTCATACCCGATACGTGCAGGATTCGTAAAAACACATGCACAAACCTCCACCACAATACACAAGCATTACACAGGTTCACTATCACAAACTCAACAATAGTTTCGCTCCGCAACCGGAGCATCATCAGGAGATAGACTCCACGACAAAATCGCAAAGCTTTTGGCTTTCCACTATACATAAAACACTATATATATTTTCTATTTACTGTATCGCGGATTATAGCAAAATAATTTTATTATTATCTTTCAGTTCATATTGAGAAAATCGATCAATACAGACAGACAGCATCTGGGGGTCTTTGTTTTAAAATAAGTATAGATTACAATTTAAAAAATATACTCTATCTTTGAAAATCAGTTAAAATAGTTAACTTTGTGTAAATTGAGACTGAGAAAGCTTTTGAACATTAATTACCGAAAGAAAGTTTAATTTCTTGTCAAGACATGTTTTTCAAATTCAAATAACAATTTCCGAGCACAAATCTATCAGAGAACGAAGTGCGTGTTTTTCATTAATTCTTTTTAAAAAAGCTTATATTCTATTCAAGGCAATGATTGTTATTTTTTTCTTATAAGCATTTTTACGCAATAATTTAAAGCAGTTTCAAAATAATTCTAAAGATTATAGACAAAATAACTGACCCAATTCAGAATTAGGCTTAGGAATGAGTTAGATACATTGTAATGAACTAATTTATAGAATTAGGCGTACTTTGCGGAGATACAAAATATCCATAATACAAAAGCAATAGACAGCTTTGCGATTTTGTCGTGGAGTCTATCTCTTGATGATGCTTCGGCTGCGGGCAGAAACGATTGTTGAGTTTGTGATAGTGAACGTGTATAGTGCTTGTGTATTGCGGTGGCGATGGTGAGGGTTTGTCCATGTGTTTTTACGAATCCTGCATCTATTGGGTATGAAAAAATGGAAGGTCCACTATACATCATTATATATTTTTTCTATTTACTTTATCGCGGATTATAGCAAAATAATTTTATTCTTACTTTTGTAATGAACTATTGAAAAAGCTAGTGTTTTCTTGCGCTTCCAAGTAAGAGGTCTCTTTAACTCACGAGTTATTTACGATCTATGCTACGTGTTATTACAATTGGCCAAAAAGCAACTTTTTGAATTAGAACACTCAAATACTGCAGAAAATATAACAGAACTACTTTGTTATAATCCGCGCGGGTTAAGCGAATGCATGCAAAGCTATTGTGTATGAATCAAAAATCGGAACGCATTACGATTTTGTCGTGGAGCCTATCCTCCTGATGATGCTTCGGTTTCGGGCGAAACGATCGTAGAAATTTTGGTGGTGGTTGTGTTTTTGCTTGTGTGCATTGTTGCTGGTGGAGACGTCTTAGGATGCATGTTGTGACTTGTCCTGCATGTGTAAGGTACGTAAATTGCCTGCTTCATACACATCAGCTTTGCCTTCACTTACCCCGCGCGGAATGTAGCAATGTAGTTCTGTTATAGTTTCTGTAATATGGAATTCCGCAAAGTAACGCCTGCTTCTATAAATCACTTTAATACTGACCGTGCGATATGTTTACAGCATGTGTACGTAAGTATAAAACTACGAAATTAATAGAAAAGAACTGTTACGCTATGAAACAGAAGCAACTCACAAGAAAATCGTAGTTAATTATCGAGGTTAGCCCATCTTGCAAGATTCGACGATAGCCGAAATCTCGCGTTATAATTTCCTTATGATACCCGAATAAACCCATTGGGAGAAGTTAAATTACGTGTGGCGAGACCGTATCGCGATCGTATCTCGACGTGAATAAATCCGGGGACTTTGCTGACGCCATATTGGATTCGGCGAGTATACTCTTAAGTTTCATTAAGCGATCGTCGAGATGCGCGGAGAAGATACGCTGTCTAACTGCGAAATAAATCGGGACGGGACTCGCAGAACTTTCAGAGCACTTTGTTTACTGATGTAATACGTAGAAGGCATTAAGTTTCCTATCCTCAAAATACCATTAGTGAAAAGGTTTCGCTAGATATATTATTTTATGCCTTTCTGAATTTTATTGAAAGCATATAATTTAAACTTTTCTGTACACTTTACGGTTTAGAAAGTAAGATTTATTTAACATAACATAAAAGGAAAAAAAACATTCATATTGATATTAGAAATGCGAAAGTCTTTCAGTCTGTTACGGTTTCATGATTAACTCAACCTATTTTTGGCGAAATTGCAGCCCACGTACCGGACTAATATATTCGATAAAAAATATTTTACCTTTATCTATAAGAAATATATAAAGAATATAATTATAATACATTGTATTTAGGTAACCGTAGCAAAAGTATCTTTTTTAAGTTAATAAACTATTTAAAGCATGACAATGTGAGATTCAATTAAGACATTTTTATTTTATTTTATAAGTAAACAAAAGTTTAAAATTATTCAATTCTTTAATATAACTATTTGAGGCTTTACCTGCATACGAATATAGCAGTTCCAATTAAATTAAGCCTGAAACAATTCTAATACCAGTAGTATGGTTCAATACCTATGGCAATAAAATCTGATTTTCATCCCTAACAGATTGTGTAAAGCTATAAATAGTATATCGTATTTCTATAAAGGTATTTACTTACTTCAATTGTTGAAAGCTGCATTCGTCGAACTACTGAAACAAAGAGACAATTAATTAAAAAATATTATTCAAATTAAATAAGATCATAGAATGCTGGGGTAACAGAAGTGTGTGTTTGTGAGGAGAAACGTAATACAAAAATTATGTTACTATTACTTTGCTATAATCTGCAATAAAATCAAATAGAAAATATAATTAATATCAAACGTGCCAAAGTTCTAATGTGTGTATTTTTTTACTTATAGAGGTTATCAAGTATTAAAATAAAAAACGCATATCTCGAAATACAACTCTCTAACATTTATCTTGACAGAGAATCAAATTTCCCGTTTCAAATATGAGGCAGATAGTTGGCACAGTTCACCACGATCTGCGGCTTAACTTACCTGGAAATTTAGGGGAACACTTGCCAAAACCTAATCCATCTATTATTCAATAGAATAATAAAAAGGCATTCACAATAGTAGTTGGCTTAGACCCAGAATTAAATACAACTTAAAAGTACGAGTATATTTGATTTATTTTAAATGCCGTGTGGTATCCGGCTGAATAGAATAGACAACCCCCATATCTTACCGAGGTGTCGTAAAAGGCGACTAAGGTAAGCCGACCCGCCGTGTGGTATCCAGCTGAGTAGAATAGACCACCCTCATTTCTTACCGAGGTGTCGTAAAAGGCGACTAAGTAAGTCGACCCGCCGTATGGTATCCGGCTGAGTAGAAAATACCACCCTCATTTCTTGCCGGGGTGCCGTAAAAGACGACTAAGTTAAGTTGACGTCAGGCAGGCGGTCGGTCGTAAAATACGTAGCCAAATCATGTGACAACAGGTTTGTAACATGTTGTGCCGACCCCACTTAGAGTGGGATAAGGGCAGGAGGATGACGTCAAATTACCTTAGTCGCCTTTTACGACATCTCGGTAAGAAAGGAGGGTGGTCTATTCTATAATGCCGGATACCACACGGCGGGGTCCTCCGTCCTGAAAGTAACTTAATACTTGTGTTATGGGTGTCAGAAAACTGAAAAACAGAAAGTTGAATATATTATATTATTTACATAATTCTAAATACACACATACATCTAGACTTGTAGTACCAACAAATCGTATTTAGAAAATGATAGCCCTCTACGGAAATCGAAACAGCGAACGCGGAGCTGAAAGTAGGTTCACTGATACCTACGCCAACGTACCACGTAGACAAGTAATATGGCACTTATGATGCTGCCAATAAATAACTAAAGTAGTCGCAAAATTGCTTTTAATTTTCTACATAGTTGTCGCTTTTCGTACTAATGCAATAGACTACTAAATGAAATTATACGCTAGACAAGGCTGAAAAGTTAATCTATTAAATGTAATAAATACCCTTATCGTTTATTGAATCACCGGCCTATTCAAATGTAACATTTAAAATTGCTTTCAACAAACAGTAAATGTAGCGAATACTGAGTAAATAAAACATTTTTTACGTTTATTTTCTGAAATCGGTATATTTAAACACATCTCTGAAGGTATTGCGGCAATGTTTGCGAACGAAATTAAAAGTTCCAATTAAATATTCCGATGAATTCGCGTAGTTTTCCAAACTGCTACTCGGCGAATCAAGAACTTCCCTAACAATATTAGTATGTATTAATAATTAACACAACACTTCGGGCTTAGACTGCACCGCGGAACTATAACTAACTATGACAAACTTCCAGACCAGAACCGAGTAACTTATGCCGTACTGGGACCAAACAATATGACGATGACATTATTTATAATGTAGCTCTCGTTTGCGCGCACTTTTAATTAGGATCTACGCTAAGACTTTAAATAATTCCCTTTTTAATCTGGAAAAAGTTGGTTTTCATTACAAAATGTATATAAAATGAAAGTTTGTATGTATGTCGTTTATAGACTCCGAAACAGTTAAAGCGATTTTAATGAAATTTTCAGACAATATTTAGAATGAACTAGCAAATGATCCTGTAAAGTTTGGTGGCGATCGGAACGTTTTTTAACTGTTGAGTTCTGTTTATAGGGAAATTCGAAACTACAGCAAGGCGTGGCCGGACAGCTAGCATAATATATTGAAATGAAAACAAACTTTTTTATCTTCTTATTTTGTTCGACTTATGGGCTTTTTTGGTATAAGGTATAAATACGCTTTTGCGTCGAAAGAAATAATCGTGAATTTATTAATTTATCGGAAATTGCATGCATGTGAACTGCCAATCTGCTTTAGAACGCAGAGATTAGTCTAAGTTTCTTATCTGGAAAAGGTTTAAGTCATCTATGCAAGAATAATTTTGTAAATTTAATCCGAAATATTAACCGCCAGAGTTTATCTAGGTACATATCTTTTTGTATAATTTAAATAATTAGGCGTAACTTTGCAAAGTTCAGTAATACAAACGAAATGAAATTAATTTATAGAATTAGGCGTTACTTTGCGGAGATTCATAATACAAAAGTAATAATAAAAAATTTGCTATAATTCGCGATACAGTAAATTTAAATTATATATAGTGCTAAATGTATAGTGGACTATCCGTTTTTTCATACCCGATACATGCAGGATTCGTAAAAACGCAAACCTTTGCGATTTTGTCATGGAGTCTATCTCCTGATGATGCTTCGGTTGCGGGGCGAAACGATTGTTGAGTTTGTGATAGTGAATGTGTGTAGTGCTTGTGTATTGTGGTGACAGTGATGGAGGTTTGTGCATGTGTTTTTACGAATCCTTCATATATCGGGTACGAAAAAACGGATCGTCCACTATACATTTAGCACTATATATATTTTCTATTTACTGTATCGCGGATTATAGTGAAATGAAAATATTATTTTGCTATAATTTTATTATACAGATTATATTAAAATAATATTTTCATTACAGTCACAATTATTTCTACATATTATATATTGTGCTGTAAAGGTTCTTAAAATAGCATCTTCACAAAATCCTCAACGCGGCGTCCCTCATTAAAGTCAACCCTTGGTCCCTCGGCGGTATCGCGTGACGATCGGGAGCCGGAGTCGACCCCTTCATAAACTTGATCTCTAATACCTTTACTACAAAACACTCGCATTCAATTGGAACCCGATAAAATCCAGATCCTAATACACTCTGAAAGTTAATTGAGCAAATTGACGTAGCAGTATTCCAAGTTATTGCAATCAAGATTTGTAATCAGAACGTAGATTTGATTACGTACGTTGATAAAATGCTGAAAATGTGATTCCCAATATATTAAGAAGATACGTTAGGAATCCAAATGGATTTAAGATAGCATATCTTTAAGCCGTGTAGCCGTGTATGAACTTGGTTCATTGAAACTGAATTGAGCAAACAAATCTATTTTATATTATTTATAACGGATACATTAATTTAAATAATATAAATATTTATGTTATTTTTATTTAATTATATGTTTTAGCCATAAAGAATTACATCAATTCTTACTGTAATAGATAAGTTGCTTGTTACCAAGTTTTGATTTACATAGGCATCTTGTAGGTAAGTGCGCTCCATCATCATCGCTTACCATCCGGCATGATTGCAGTCAAGTGTTCGCCAATTAAACAATTAAAAAATAAAAAATATCGTAAGCTTAGTATTAAAGTGACCTAATTCAAAAAGTTGTTTTATGACAAATTGCAATAAAGGTTAGCGTAGCCGATACTAAACTCGTGAGTAACACTCACACAAAAGACTCTTAACTTGGAAGAGCAAGAAAGCACTAGCTTTTTAATCATTTGTAGCGTGACGTCACAGATGAGATTGAAATAATGATTACATTTCAATCCTAACTCAATCTAACTCAATAAATCCTAATTTTGAACTAGGCCACTTTAATACTAAGCTATATATTTATTGAAAATTTTATGCGAACTGTTACAACCCTATACAACATGAGCATATATTGCTGACTTATTATTTCCCAATCGGGGTCAATATAAAGTGTCGATCGGCAATATAGGTCTATAAAATCTATTTTTCAATAAATAAATAAAATAAATAAATATATGGGACATTTACACACACGGTCGTCCGTCTCCAAAGTAACTTAATACTTGTGTTATGGGTGACGGACAACTGGTAGATATACTACATATATAAGTTTAAATACCTACTCAAATACAAATACACACCCAGGCTCGAGGAACCAACAATTTGTTTATAGAAAATATTGGCCCTCGGCGGGAATCGAACCCGCGATCCGCGGAAATGAAGGCAGGGTCTTTACCCACAGCGCCAACGGGCCAGTCGATAAATAAAATTAATAAAAAAAATTTTAAAAAAAATTCAAAATTCGTTCATTTCTTGTGATCTAGTCGACTTGCTGCCTAGCAACGGAACCGTTTCCTGCCTGCCGGCTGCAGCAATAGACTGGTTATCAAATACTCTGACTCATACAACCCGCTACAAGGGTTTGAAGTAGAAGTATCCATTATTAACGTTGAGAGACCGGCTATACTCACGTCTTATTTTATCGGATGAGCCCGACTAGTTGCAAGCCCATACGGGGCTCTTATTCATGAGCTCTTTACGCGGCGTTATCGCGGCGGGAACTGCGTGTAGCAGCTCGCTGGACGCGAATCGTGAGCGGCTGGGGCAGAGGAACGGACAGTTGGGGCGGTGGTCGCGCGTCTTCTATAAGAATTTCTTCGTTTCGTTCGTGGTCGCTCTGGTCTTCGTCATCGGATGCACGGAAGAAATTTGTGCATGCGACGCTTAGAAGACGCATAGAAGTATGCAAGTACCAGTGATTAGACTAATTAAATTAAAATTAATATTCTAACTTCAAGAACTATATAAATAAAAGTCATTAGGTTCAGTTTGTTTTTTTTACATAAACCAAACTGTACGGTATAACAGAACGAATGTAATATAAATATGCGATTAAAGGTCTAGTGCATAGAAATCACCCTCCAATATATTATTTATTTATTTATTTCTTTATTGTACACACATGATGCTAGAAAAGAGAAAGAAAGAATAGCACACGTACAAAGGAGGACTTATCTCTAAAAGGGATCTCTTCCAGTCAAACTTTGAGTGACAGAAGGAAAAGAACAGGAAGTGAAATATGGATAATGAAAATAGAAAGGAAGAAAATTAACGAAAAACTATATACATAAATTAATATTTGCACATTATACACAAGAGGTATAAAAAAGATGCCATATCGATAATAGTAATTTTTTAAATGTAATTCAAAAAAACTTTTTTTTTTCTAATAAAATACTATAATTATTTACGTAGAAAAATCTACAAGTTATATCTATCTTAAATTACTTACACGCTACTGTACAAATCATGCCCACGTGGAATGGTGTCAAGAATGCTGGCAGCGTTTCCGCGTTGAATCGCTAAGCTGATTCTCTGTGCGAAATTCAAATTCAAAATATTCTTTATTCAAGTAAACTTGTAAACAAGTGCTTTTGAATCGTCAACATCTACTGCAGGTTCGGAAAGCTGTTCCTACCGAGAAGAACCAGCAAGAAACTCGGCGGTTGCTCTTTTCAATAATTCTATCACTAGTTACATATTATTAATATCTTGTACAGGGTTGAAGAGAAGCTATATCCACGCATTATTATCGTCTAGGTAATCTTCAATAGTATAATAGGCTTTCTGAATTAGCCTTTTTTTAATAGTATTTTTAAACTGCTGTAATGGTTAAGTTAAAGTAGATTGTGGAATTTTATTATAGAATCTTATACCCAACCCCACAAACGAATTACGAACTTTTGCAAGGCGCAAAGCAGGAACCGCAAGCTTATGTCGGTTTCTAGTTTGTCTATTATATACATCGCCAATCCTTTTATAATTATTTATATTCATTCATATGCACAAAAAAGGGAAAAGGGAGCCAGCCTTCTTGTCACCCGAAGAGGCGATCAACCGAGGTGTTAAAACGGATATTTTTTTTTTGCACTTTGGATCCATTGCTTTGTTTAAATGTATTTAAACTTACCCATTTACCTGAGGCTAATATTTATTCGATGTAAATAGCTTATCTGACTTGTGAACTATCTTAAGAAGTCAACAGAAAGTGAAATACGATGAAATGACAACATAAAACTATTCACAGCTTTCAATTATGCCGACTTGGAACATAAAAATGTAACACTCTGGCACCTCATAAACTACACCGGATTTTATGGACTACATGTCATTACATAAAAGTTACCTGAAAAATGTATTGGTGAATTAGCTTTTTACTATTAAATAGATTTAGTCATAATAGAGGTGAGTTTTTAAATTTTATGTGGTCTTATAAACGAGGCGCGTATTGTAAGTATTTTTTTATCTTTTTTCTAGATTTAAACTTGTATTTGTAATTTATAGAAGTAAGTAGGCATTTTGCTTAGCGATTTTGTCGTGCAGTCTATCTCCTATCTTCTGCTGATGCTTCGGTTGCGGGGCGAAACGATTGTTGAGTTTGTGCATGTGTTTTAACGAATCCTGCATGTATCAGGTATGAAAAAACGGACAGTCCACTATACATTTAGCACTTCTGTATCTTCTTGGATGGTGTGAAGAGTAATTTATTTATAGGCGCTCGTAAATGATAGACCGGTAGTTTAAATCGTCCGTCCCAAAACGTATATTGTCCGTTACAAATGTATATGTCAATTTTCAAAAGGTGTGCCAAAATGGGGCACACAGATATACAAGATATTGTTGTGGCTGCGTTCACAACATGCTCCCGCCCGGGCTGGATTCTTCAACATGTCACAGGGAGCGGACAAATGTTGTTGAAGGCTCGCGTGATGGTCCCCTTCTTTGTGAGTATCTCCGCCACTCTGCCGACGGAATCACTGCCATAGAAAATTCGAGTGATACGACCCAGAAGCCACAGAAGAGGAGGTTGATGTCGGTCTCTCACTAGGACAAGAGACCCGACTTGAAGCTGGCCTGTAGAATGAGTCCACTTCGTCTTGGTCTGCAGGAGAGAAATGTATTCATTTGAATAACGCTGCCAAAAATGTTGTCGTAGTTTTTCGACCCTCTGATATCGTTGGAGACGATTAATGTTCTTTTCTATTAAGTTCGGATGTGGTACGGATATTAGAGATCGCCCGACAAGGAAATGAGCCGGAGAAAGGAAGGACAGATCAGATGGGTCTGTTGATAGAGGGGTCAGAGGACGTGAATTTAAAATTGCCTCTATTTGTGTTAAGCACGTGACCATCTCTTCATAGTCAAGATGGGCCAAAGATAGAACTCGACGTAAATGATGCTTTACGGACCTAACTGCGGCCTCCCAAATTCCGCCATAGTGCGGAGTATACGCAGGAATAAATTTAAAGTTTATACCTTGTTCTAACAACTCTGTTTGCATAGTATCCTGGTCTGTTAGGAATTGAGCAAGCACGTTACTTGCTCCAACAAAGGTAGTGCCATTATCGCAATAAATAGTTGCAGGTTTACCACGACGCGATATAAATCTGTTAAGACCCGCCAAAAATGCCTCCTTGGTGAGATCTGTGATAAGTTCGAGGTGTACTGCCTTAACTGAAAAACATACAAATACACAAATATATGATTTTGTTAGCCTGCCTCCTCTGCCTTTACGATTGAGTATAAGCACTGGCCCCGCGTAATCAACACCTGTCGTTAGAAATGGGTATTCTATTTGCGTTCGCTCCGTTGGTAAATTTCCCATAATGGGTTGAATAGGAGTAGCGTTTAGTCGATGACAGCGAACACATGAATGTACGACCTTTCTAGCAAGGTTTCTTCCATTTATGGGCCAATAACTTTGCCTTATATTACTCAGAAGAAGCTGAGGACCTGCATGCATCAAAATTTTATGTTGCATGTTAAATAATGTTACGGTAAGATGATGTTTAGCGCAAAGAACGATAGGATGCTTAACATCAAAGGCATAAAAAGAGTTCTTTAGACGACCACCTACTCTAATAAGGTTGTCACTATCTAGAAATGGTGACAAAGATTTAAGCTTGCTATTCGCAGGCAAAGCTTGACCTGCTTTTAAGATATTATATTCCTCAGGAAACATTTCCCTTTGAGCATGATGTAGTATGGTATTTCGGGATGATTGTAGTTCCTTGAATGTAAGTGTGGTGAGTGTTTTATTTGTGTGTCTGCAATTGTGTATGAATCTACTAACGTAAGCAAATATTCTGATTATTTTATTAAAATTACTAAATTTGTGTATGAGATGAAGAATTCTGTTATGATATATTTTCTATTATAGGAAAATAATTTTGTATTAAGTTATAGCCGTGAGGTATCCGGCTGCATAGAATAGACCACCCTCATTTCTTACCAAGGTGTCGTAAAAGGCGACTAAGGTAAGTTGACGTCAGGCTGTAGCCAAATCATATGACAACATATTTGTAACATGTCGTGCCGACCCCCCTTAGATTGGGATAAGGGTAGGAGAATGATGATGATGACTTTTGTATGAAGTTAGTAGGCGTTACTTTGCGGAATTCCATATTACAAATGCTATGATAGAATTATTTAGCTAAAATCGCGTTTGCTAAGAAAACTTATGTAATGTTGAGTGTAGGAATGCAATCGCATTGCGATTTTCACGGGGAACCTATTTCGTAATGATGCTTCGGGGTGAAATGGTCGTAGAGATTGTCGTTTTGAATGTGTGTAGTTCTTACGTAGTGTTAGTGGCGTTGTTTTGTGATACGTGCGGAAACAAATCCTGCATGTATAACATACATTTAGCTTAACAGAGATTTTATTGACAAACGCGGATTATAGCAAAATAATTCAATCATAACTTTTGTCTTGTCTTGGTACATAAATGAATTTGGTAAGTAACTTTACAAGGAATAACAAAATAAACATATTATTGTCACATACTGTAGATATAGCAAAGTTCTTCAAAAGATACTAAACTAAACTTACCAAGTGAACAAAACAAACAACATCCACTTTGTATCCATTAACTTCTATTTTAGTTTCTCGTTAGTTTTTCTCGGGAAGACAATTAAATCTATTTCGCTGAAAGGGTTGTTTCAACTCACCTTAAGTTAGCACATAAACTTCTGTGGTCACTGCAAATGCTACAAGCTTTCAACGGCCCCGACTATGTCCTGAATCATGAGCGTCACAATTTGCAACTTTGTCCAACTTCCTCGTAACTTCGACTAGCGCTTAGCAAAACATACAAGAATTTATGCGCACGTAACTTTACACCTCAAAGCTTTCGGGATAAGTATTATAATGGCATGAGTTTTTAAAAAGTTCCACGTGACCTACCCCACATTTAAGTTCAGGAACAAGTTACGAACGGTGCATTAGTGAACATTTTTAAACCGATTAACCACAGCGGGGCTTAGTGGAGTAAAGAAATGTAACTGGCACGGTAAGATTCAAAGTTCGTTTAATTTTGTTACTTTTTATTGTGAGTACTTCAGGAGTTCTTCCACTATATATAATAGACAAAGTAGGAACCGACATAAGCTTGCGACTCCTGCTTTGCGCCTACCAAAAGTACGTAAATGGTTTGTGGCTATGGGTATAAGATTCTATAATAAAATTCCGATATCAATTTTGGCCATGCCATTACAGCAGTTTAAAAACACTGTTAAAAAGAGACTGATACAGAAAGCTTCTCTACTGTTGAAGATTACTTAGATGATAAGGATGTGTGGATATAGCTGCACTTCTACCCTGTACAAGACAGTAATAACCAAATGTAACTAGTTTTAAGATTTATATTTTAAAAAGCGCAACGGCCGAATTTCTTGCTGGTTCTTCTCGGTAGGAACAGCTTTCCGAACCAGCAGCAAAGTGGACGATTCAAAAGCACGTGTTTACAAGTTTACTTGAATCAAGAATATTTTGAATTTGAATATAATGCGGGGAAAGGAATTGGGACTAAAAGTTATATAGTACTCTTAGAGAAATATTCGCCTTAAAAGTACTCATATTAGCGCCTTTGAAATGCATATCTGAAATGGAAACTGGAAAATACTAGACAGGGTTGCGGGCACCGCTGGCTCTGGTGTATTTCTGATATCTTTTTCTTTGTCGTATCGCTCTTGTCAGAGCAGTCTTGGTCATCATGAAGTGACTTCAGGGGCAGATGTTATTCGCCTAACAAGCATTCGCCACCTATCTCTACCAACTGACAGCCTGATATACTCGTGTAAAGGACCTCCTACTGCAGCAGGTACTGCAGGTACTATTACATTTCTGATATGTTTATTATTAAATTGTCAACTTATATTATACCCGTCTAACGTATGAAGAGATTCCCGATTTCCTTACAGGAACAATTCATAGTTCAGGATATTTTAACACTTAAGTTGAAGCAAACGAAGTCGCGGTTGCTATTTGTATATACGCCCTTCTAAGCCTATACACAGGGTCAACAGTGGCGTTCAAATATTTGAGCCGACCCGCGTGCTTCCATGTTTGCACTTCACTAAGATTTGCACTTTGAACCTACCTACCTAAACACAGTTTCTTGAAACATCATCATCATTCTCCTGCCCTTATCCCCACTCTAAGTGGGGTCGGCACAACGTGTTACAAACATGTTGTCACATGATTTGGCTACGTATTTTACGACCAGCCGCCTGTCTAACGACAACTTACCTTAGTCGTATTTTACGACACCTCGGTAAGAAAGAGGATGGTCTATTCTACTCAGCCGCATACCACACGGTGGGTCGACTTACCTTAGTCGCTTTTTATGACAGCTCGGTAAGAAATGAGGGTGGTCTATTCTCTTCAGCTGGATACCACACGGTGGGTCGACTTACCTTAGTCGCCTTTTACGACACCTCGGTAAGAAAGAGGGTGGTCTATTCTACTCAGCCGGATACCACACGGTGGGTCGACTTACCTTAGTCGCCTTTTACGACACCTCGGTAAGAAATGAGGGTGATCTATTCTACTTAGCCGGATACCACACGGTGGGTCGACTGATCTTAGTCGCCTTTTACGACACCTTGGTAAGAAATGAGGGTGGTCTATTCTACTTAGCCGGATATCACACGGCATAAAAACATTTTCTTGAAATGTTGAGATATATTGAATTATGAACTCTAACGTTTCGTGCAAGTCAATAAAATAAGAGGCTTTCCGTATGCTGTTGCTTGACTTATTGAGCGTTATTGAGACGGGCAAGCACAGAAGTGTCTCAAAGGGCGTGAAATGTGAAGATTACAAACATAGCATTTGTATTTAAGTATGTATTTAAAATTATATATACAGTAGATCTACCGGTTGTCCGTCACCCATAACACAAATATTAAGTTACTTACTTTGGGACGACCGTGTGTGTAAAATAATAGCATTGCTTTCCCAAACACCAAAATCGAGCCTGTGGGTCGTAAAGCCTTATTAACCCGAACTTTTTGGTCATTTACACTCTGATTTATATAACTGTAACATGATATCCAATTATAAGATTTATTATTTTTATAACAGTGTAGCAATTATTATATAAACAAATGGGTCATATCGCGACAAATCAAATTACCTTTATACAAATTTCGTTTCGGTAGAGTTGCATCCGCCGTGGTGACGAACTGACTGGAGCGTCGCGGCGTCTTCGTTCCCGAGTACTAAAGTCATTATTTTCGCCAACTACCCTCACTGTACCGCACAATCCACGTAAGGTCGCGGCCACACTGATATTATCCGCACGCCATATAGCTTGCAACGATTTCTTTCGTAGCAATGATATAAATATGCGAATATTTGAATCAAATCAAATCAAAATAATCTTTAATCAAGTAAGCTTTTACAAGCACTTTTAAATTGTCGACAATCAATTAGTTTTAATGAAGCTACTGCAGCTTCGGTATGTGGCTCATACATAATCTTATATAACTATAAATAATATAACTATAAATAAAGATAATCTTATAAACATTTTCAATTTACATTAGTAAACCGCAGTCTTGAAGCTGAAAGGATTTTCAAAATCCAAACTTTTTTATCATTTACGTAGTCTTAAATTTTGCAACGCCTATACGTAAACTTTTCTAAAGGCAGATCTGATATGGATTGCGAAATACATATCGCACGCTTAGTACTCAAGTGACCTAATTCTAAAAAGTTGTTTTATGGCAAATTGCAATAAAGCGTAGCGTAGCGCCTTCAAATCCCGTGAGTATTAAGGAAACTCATAACTTGGAAGAGCGATAAAACATAATGTGATGTCATAGATGGCATTGAACTAAGAATTATAATGTATCTAACAATCAATTAAACCTTTTGAATTTTGAATTAGGACAGTTTAATACTATTTGGCCAGGTCATTAACAGAGCTCTACCCTGACGATCATTTCACGATCGCCAATACCAGCACACTAAACAAATTAACACACACACAGCGTCTTCGCCGGCGAAGGCGTGGTCCCCGTTTTCTGACGTCTAGTGGCCGGGGCGTACAACCCCGACCATTTATGACATTAGGACTTTCCACCAGTCCGATCCCCCTACGACACGTCGCTGTAAGTCGAGGTAAGGCCTCACAGTAGGCACCCTTAAGGCGACGTTCCCAATGACGAGTCTCTCCTGAGGCTCAACCCCCCCCCCCCGGCGATGCTTCTGCGTTCGCCCCATTTCTCCCGGTGTCGCTGTAAAAGCCACTTTGGCTAACAGCATATTGTCATATTCCGAAAAAAAACAGAGCTCTCTCTCTTTTGCGATCGGTTCGTGCGTGCGGAAGGAAGCTCTGGTTGGTCGATTCACGTTACTTATTCTATTTATTGCGTTGTATGATGACATACGTGTTAATTTTGTTCTCTTTTTATAAATCCTACTTTTGATCCTAAAAATATAGAATATAGTTATAATTTAATTTAATCTAAAGATAATAATTATTAAAAAAAGTTAACACAGTTTATAAAACAAAGTTGATTTAGATATACAATATTTTTATAGCACGCGGCAATAAATACATCGTACATCGAGGCTTAGAGAGAGAAATCGGCTAGATTCTGCTTCATAGAGCATCGTCTCTGTCGCACAGACTGACGAACCCGTGTGTGACAGTGACAGCGCTCTACGAAACCGAACTGGCCGGCTGTTTCGTTGTAAACATCGATGTGCATTATTTAATGCCGGTTACTATATATATAATGACAATCTCATCAATACGGCGTTTAATTTATCAAAAAATAGTAAATAAGTTTATTTTTAATACGAAGCGTGCGAATATTTCTCCCCAATAGGTAAGGATTGGAGGTATGGATTACTGCCGATATTCAAAACTTCGTACGTAGCATAACGGGTAAGCTTTTAGTGTGCGAGTCAACAAATTGTACAGTATCACAGTAGAAGTTTAAAGCACGCAAAATGTAGTCCACTTCCGTGTGTCGGCGACAGTTGGAATCTCTCGGGATATATAATAGCTCGACTGTCCGGGTGTCGAGCGCAGTTGGCGCTGACACAACACGGCGGAATTATTTGGAATATATTTAGGGTACTAGAAAAATATGTATAAACTCGAAGAAAGAAAGAAATGTTTATTTATTAAAAATCATTTTCATCTTAATTAAGTTACAATGCTTAAATTTACCATAAGTACTGCACACACTCACAACCACAATCTCGACGATCGTTTCGCCCCGTAACCGAAATATGTTCCTTACTTTGCTTCGGTTCTCCCTCTCCTGAGATGGACTTCACGTCTAAATGGCAAAAAACGAACGAAAGAATCTTAGCGATTTTGTCATGGAGTTTATCTACTGACGACGCTTCGGTTACGGGGCAAAACGAATGTTGAAATTGTGGTAGTGAATGTGTGCTGTGTGCAAATCATAGAAAAATAATATATTCATTACTTTTGAATTAAATAGGCTACTTTTACTACTAACAATACTGAAGTGTCTCGCGTGTGTGCTTGTTTTAAATACACGTGTGCGCGTTGTATGTTTGTTTTAATTGGTAACCATATTTACAAATTTATGGTTAAAACACACAGTTTCCTTAATTTTGTTTTTAGTAGCAGGCGTTATTTTGTAGAATTCTATCCACGACAAAATCGTTATTCACTCTTTTGTCGTGGAGCCTATCGTGGAGAACGTGGCGATTGTCGTAGTGAATGTGTGTAGTGCTTGTGGCGAGTGTTCCTGGTGACAGAGTTTCGTAACGTGCGGTGAATGGTCCTGCATGTATAAGGTCATCTGCTTCATATACTTAGCATTACATAATACTTTTAACAAACTAGAAAAACAATTCTTTCATAACCTCTGTATTAAACTCTAACGTGAGTATGATGCAAGAGAGTTTCCTATGACATATCAACCTATAAAGCTTGCAAAACAGAACAGTCGGTCCATTGTCATGTTTCATGGAAACGTCGCCACCAGACGCAACTTTAGAATTTAGACTGCGGACAGGCTTCACCAATAAATTTCAACACGTAGTACGGGGAAGAGCTATATTTTTTCATTTTTGGCAGCTTCTACATATAGGCGGCCTGATGCGAATGAAAGTTTATTTTATTTCGTTATAAGTTACTCGCTGTGCTTAGGGCTTCGCCCTAGTGTTCTAGTGTCACGACTCGGCAGAGTTAGCAACTCATTCGTTGGTTTTTACAATAAAATTCCGCAAGTCATACTAGACCAGTCTACAGAAAGGTTTAAATGAAATGTGAGAGATATGCTTAAAGCATATTACAAAATTGAAGATTATTTTGATGATAAATATGCCTGGATTTGAAAATCCTTTTAGCTTCATACAAGACTGCGGTTTGATAATGTAAAATTGAAAATGTTTAAAAGATTGACCGCCGAGTTTCTTGCTGGTTCTTTCGGTAAGAGCAACATTCCGAACCAGTTGTAATTTCATTAATCATATTAATCCTTGACGATTCAAAAGTGCTCGAAAGAGCTTACTTGAATAAAGATTGTTTTGATATTGTCCAAACACAATCAAAAAAAGAGAAACAGATAGATACACCCTCATTTGCTATCTTTTTCTAAAACATTTTATTTTTAGCTAAGTGTTTATGCTAAAATTGTGCCAAATTTGATCAAGTGGTGAAAACGTAACAGACAGACAGATAGACAGAAGATTTTCAGAACTGTAATATTGGGAGTATAGGTAATCCATTCAGGCTAGATAAAAAGTAAATAAAAAATGATGTTCCATATATGACTTCGCTTCTACTTCTTAATATTTTTATTGGTAAAATAAATATGGACGAGAAATATATTTTTCCTTAAAAAATGTACCCAGCTACGAAATATAGTCGGAGACATCTGTTCAAATACCGCAAAGTTGCTTTTCTCATAAAATATTTGACTCGTATTACGGCTGTCATGTAAAATTCCTTTGACTTCGTTTGTACAAAGCAAACTGTTAGAAAGTGCCTCCTTTCTCATTTAATGTCTTATAGAGAAAGGAGGTAAGAGCAATTAATGCTGATTGAAGCTTTTCATATGCAATGTTTTCACTGAAAGCGAATTTAGAGTTGAATTTTTGAATGGAGTTTTTAACCATTTATTATGATTATTAAATTTTATTAGCTTTTATCTGCTACTTGGTCCGCGTGGCCCATAACCCTAGAATAAATAATAGCTTCAGTCACCCTCCAACCCTACAAATATATCCAACACAAAAATCAGATTGATCCGGGGGGTTAAATTGCAATTGGCTGTATCGTTTCGGGAAGACAGAGCGGTTTATATTTTTCTCGAGAGCATAGTTTAAATAGCATTTATTTAAGTAAATAAACCGTATTACTAACATTTATTATCATTGTAATATCTAAATTAACTTTAACCAGTTAAAAGAAACCAAAGCAGTAAATAAAAAACACTTTTCTAAAATAACTCTTTCGACGTAAGTCAAACAACGTGATATAGAACCTCCTCAAAATTACAGATTCGACTTGAACTTGACACATTGTGAATAGAAAACCTTAGTATAATACTTGTGATAATACATGACGTTTCTTATTATTATCATATTTCTGTTTAATTAACTCAATTTTTATAGCCGATGTAAAAGGAATAATTGAGGCAAAAAATTTTTGACATTTGTTCAGCGGATTCGCCGTGAAAACAAAATAGACAGACGGACGGACAGACACACTTTCATATTTGTAATATTAGTAAGGATTAAGTTAACGCGCACGGACTTGCAATATGTATGTTCTTTTTCAGACAAGTATGAAAAAACACTACCCCCCCCTCACTTCCACCTTATACCCCTCTCGCGAACCCTAACGTCTTGAAGGCCAACCAAGCGTAAAAGGAAGCGGCAGTTACAGTTCTTCCGGTTGGCGAGTCGCTACTGCATTATGAATGCCTCGGGGACACGGGGTTATGTTTTCCTCTAACTCTTTAGCCCAATATAAAACGATTGCTTATTTGCAAATATGAATGAATGAATTAATCATCATCCTCCTGCCCTTATCCCACTCGAAGTGGGGTCGGCACAACATGTTGCGAACATGTTGTCACATGATTTGGCTACGTATTTTACGACCGGCCGCCTGTCTGACGTCAACTTACTTTACTCGTATTTTACGACCCCTCGGTAAGAAAGAGTGTGGTCTATTCTACTCAACCGAATACCACACGGTGGGTCAACTTACCTTAGTCACCTTTTATGACACCTCGGTAAGAAATGAGGGTGATCTATTCTACTCAGCTGGATTGGTAGCTGAGTAGGTAATAATAATATACCGCCGTGTGTTACGGCGGTATATTATTTTGGTAAGTGGGTCATAAATATACATTGCTATAAAATTAACATCAAATAAAATTTATGTGTCGCGTTGTCATTTTTATATAGCAGCATATTCAAATGCCGTTATATTTTACAACTTTGCGCGGTACAAGTATACCGAATTTTTTATATTATTTTAAGTAGCGTTTGATTTGTATAAAGTATTTGAAATAGCTCCTTACATTGAAATAAGGGATGTAAGATTAAGTATATAAAATGAATTTCGGTTTGTTTCAACAGTCAAGTACATTTAAACGCTGTTTGTCGTTCAGAAGACTTCTAAGGTTTTAGCAATAATACTGGTATTTTTACTGTCGTTACTGCAGGACATACTGCCGGGTATTACTTAAACCCACAACGTTGCACCAATGCCGAATGGCGAATAATGAATTGTAAATATCAATGAAAACAGTTTGTATAGAAAACTCATAAGTGTCGATTCGAGGGGAAAAGAAGAGTCGCGAAAGCGACCCTTAATGTATGACTATTATTATGTATTAATTCCCTTTTAAATGTTATATAAAAAAAATAAGGTAGTTTAAATGATTTATAGAAGCAAAGTAACGCCACTTTGCGGAATTCCATATTACAGAAACTATAACAGAACTACTTCGGTATAATCCGCGTGCGTTGTCGCGGAGCCTATCCTCCTGAAGATGCTTCGGTTTCAGGACAAAAGGATTGTAGAGATTTTTGAGGTGGTTGTGTGCATTTTCGCTGATGGAGGCGTCTTGGGATACGTGTGGTGAACTGTCATATGTAAGGTACGTGAATTTTGCCTACTTCATACATTTGGCATTACATTCGCTTGACCCGCGAAGATTATAGTATAGTAGTTCTGGTATAGTTTCTGTAAAATAGTTTAATAATTTAATTAATTCAAAAAAGCGTATTGTGAATAGAGTTCTAATACTTATAAAGAGGTGACGTAATCGAACTATGCAAAAAAGAAACGAAAAAAAGCTCGACTGAACATTGAGTCGTCGGTATAATGGTTCGCAAAAAGGTAAAATAATTTCAGGTACTTGCGAGGATTAAGTAAGTAACGGGCGAGCACAATCACGAGGATCAACTAGTTAACAATACTCGACTACCACTTGTCAACTCGTAATCTCACTCAAAACCTTCCTGGAACCGGTTTTAATCTCAACGAACGAGTCCTAACAGGTTTACTGTAAACGCTCCAGAAAATAGGAGACGTTTTTTCCGGTCCCGCTAATAATGGGTTTTGTTTTCAATTAGAGCGAGGTCCGCTGGTCATTGTTAACGGGAAAAAAAGGTTTAAAAAGAAATTGAATCGCACTTCCCGTTTGAAGAAACTTTTGCATAAAATCTTCATTAGTGGAAATGTTTTCATTTAAATTTTTGTTTGCTCGCCGGCCGGAATGCAAAGTTTCTTCCTGTAGTATGAATAAGATAATGGTTTTGAATTTTGTGGGATACGTAAGACTACAAACGCTTCTTTGTTGTGTTGCCCTATTTTGTATTTCACATGCATTTCGCACGTTTAGTATTAAAGTGACCCAATTCAAAACATTTGTTTTGTGGCAAATTTCAATAAATCGTAGCGTCTACATAACTTGTCAGTGCTAAAGGGGCTCATATCTTTGAAAAGCAACAAAACACAAGTTTTTAAATAGTTCGCAGCGTGACATCATAGATGGCATTACAATAAGTATTACAATGTATCTTATACGCAATTAAGCCTAATTTTGAATTCGGTCAATTTAATACTAAACGTGAAACGTGTTCTCAGATGTGAATCGGGAAACATATCGATACTAATAGAAATGTGAATGTCTATGTGTCTGTTGCGCTATAACGGCTAATATCATCACTATTGCTGAAATGAACTATTTTAGCAATAGTGATGATATTTGATACTAATATGGTGGGCAAACATATAGGATAAAAAACATTTTTCTAGTGTTAAAAATACAACACAAAAATGAAGGTACTTTAATACTTGAATTGGTACAGGAACCTATAATATAAGTATTAACAAAAGTATTAGTAAAAGCCTCAATTTATAAAATCGTTTGCATAAATTTTAAGACATATATTACTCTTTGCACTGACCACAGTTCAACTATCTTTTAAAAAAAAATTAAAAAAATGATATAGATTCTTTATGAGTACGTACGTACGGATGAGTTAAAATGACGTGTTATAAAGCTAATATATTATATTTAAAACAATTAGACAAAAGTAACATTTATCTGCTCTTTCTCGTTCAAGCTTGTTGCACGTGTTCAGAGGTAAAATAAAGGGTGGGGATGCTTGTTTAGTTAATGCTTCGCTTTGCGATTTTGTCGTGGAGTCTATCTCCTGATGATGCTTCGGTTGCGGGGCGAAACGATTGTTGAGTTTGTGATAGTTAACGTGTGTAGTGCTTGTGTATTGTGGTGGAAGTGGTGGAGGTTTGTGCATGTGTTTTACGAATCCTGCATGTATCGTGTATGAAAAGACGGATAGTCCACTATACATTTAGCACTATATATATTTTCTAGTTACTGTATCGCGGATTATAGCAAAATAATTTTATTATTACTTTTGTATTATGGACCTCCACAAAGTAACGCCTAATTCTATAAATTATTTAAAACAATTAGCTTTTAGAGTTAATAATCTAACATTTAAATATTCCGTGTTGCAATCCGGGTAGGAAGGACCAAAAACAGGCTACAGCCTGTTGCCGTTCTCATTTGCATCCGCATTGATTATTCAATCAGCACCAACTGCGCAAGTGGACATAGTGGAATTGATTCCAATGCTAATGGATATTATAATACGGCCTTCATCTTCTCCACTACAACTGGATTAGACCCAAGTGCTCGCAAAACGCTGTTCGCCGTGATTGATGTATAAAGTGGAACTAATCGTTTCGGGGCTCGCTTGAAATTGCTGATTTGGGTTGGACATTTCGTACATGAGATAGGACTGCTAAATTATAACTTAGGTGATTATAATAATACTATAACAACCGCTTGATTCTTTGTATTCCCGATAACAAGATGGTGGATATAGTAAAATTTTAGATAAGACTGCCAAAATAACATTTTAGTGTTTTTAATAAAAATGCTACTGTAAGGCCCACTGCCTTGTGGTATCCGTGCACGACAAAAACGGAAACCTATGGGAGTCGTTACAACGTAAAAGTACGATGATGGCGAAACTATCGTTGAGATAAAATATAGAATTAGGCGTTACTTTGCGGAGATCCATAATACAAAGGTAATAATAAAAATTATTATGTCTACTGTACTATAATCCGCGATAAAGTAAAAAGAAAATATATATAATGGTAAATGTATCGTAGACTATCCGTTTCGCAAAGCATTTTGCCGTGGAGTCTATCTCCTGATGACGCTACGGTTGCGGAGCGAAACGATTGTTGAGTTTGTGACAGTGAACGTGTGTACTGCTTATGTATTGTGGTTGCGGTGGTGGAGGTGTGTGCATGTGTTTTTACGAATCCTGCATGTATCGTGTATGAAAAGACGGATAGTCCACTATACATTTAGCACTATATATATTTTCTAGTTACTGTATCGCGGATTATAGCAAAATAATTTTATTATTACTTTTGTATTATGGATATCCGCAAAGTAACGCCTAATTCTATAAATTATTTAATTATTCATGTTTATTTTAAGAAAAAAACATTTTATTTCCTTCGAGCTTCCTAAGCTAAGTAAGTGCAGGTGCTTTTAGCTATTAATTTATATTCGGAAAGACATCGTAGTGGATTATCTTAACGAGTAACGAACTGAAGCTCGGCGTGGAACCTTTCAAAGAATTAGCTTTGAGCTTATTACTGTTGCAGGAATTTATCTGTTCAAAGTAATGTAACTCGAGGATTTATACGGATTGACAATAGTTTTGATAAAAATAAATTCCTACCAAAATTAAAAATGCAAAAATCTGTCTGCTACCCTTTACAAATAATCCGCTGGAACAATATTGATGAAATTTGGGACAATCAAAGCAACGGGGTAACATATAGAATAAAAATTACCCTGCTTCCTTTCGGAAACAAGAACACACATATAGCATTACTGAGAGTACTTGAACACTCAAGTGGACACAAACGAAGCTGCGGGTGAAAGTTAAAAAGTAACAGCCCGTTAATATCCTACTGCTGGAATAGGCCTCTTCTTTCCTTTTTTGGAGAATAGAATTGGAACTTAGACCCACTACGTTGCTCTAACACGGATTGGTAGGTTACATTCCTAGGAATTTTGCGGGTACCACTTGTTATATGTAAAGCCAACGATGGCAGTGACTACCAGAAAAAAATAGAATTGAAAAATCAGTCAGTTAGAATCACTTCTCGATGTGTCGTCGCAAACCGAATGGAAAATACAAAACAATTGTACTGTAATATATAACAAATAAAATTCACTTCTTCTTCTTCTTCGTCAGCCGATGGACGTCCACTGCTGGACATAGGCCTCTTCTTGGGATCGCCACACCACACGATCTTGCGCCGTCTGGATCCAGTGGCTCCCTGCGACCTTTTTGAGGTCGTCTGTCCACCTCGTAGGGGGTCTACCAACGCTGCGCTTTCCGGTGCGGGGTCGCCATTCCAGCACCTTAAGACCCCAGCGCCCTAGAATTTCACTTGCGTATTTATAATTTTGGTGAAACTATCCTTCAATTGAATATAAAAATACGTAAATTGGCATTCAATTAACTTAATAATATACGAGATATCTATTATCTTCAACAACTGTATCTGAGCGTCGCGGCGTCAAATACTATTTTATTAAGGTACATTAAATGATTGATTTGTTGAACCTAATTCCCAACAATTTAAAAATAAATCTAAATTTCGTAGAATTTTAAAATCTCCTTAAATATCGAACAATTTGAAAATAATTTCAAATTTCTAATGAATTACAAATCTTTTTAAGTTTCATTCCACTTTGAATGTCCGATTTATTTTATAGTAACTGAAGCACTATTCTAAATTGTATTCATTTTCTTTAAAAAAAAAACGCAGTCTAGACGTGGCAATGTTTGCATTAGCTAATGCTCAGCAGCTTTAAGTTTGTTTTCAAAGCGAGCGCAGTCTCAGTACCATTCCATTACGGAGGGAAGTTTTAATTTCGTTAACCAACTATCTATCATGGCGCACTTTCCGCACACCAAAGTTTTTATCAATATTAATCTATATCGACAGTATTCATGTATAACGCTTATTTTGTTTCATATGAACCATTTCATATATCATATATATATATGATAATAAGCTGTGATAGCCCAGCGGTGAGACCGTGCGACTCTTTCGAGGGGAACACGAGTTCAAACCCGGGCAGGCACCAATGAGTTTTTCTATTAAAACTCACGTGTCTAATTGATAATTGCAATTTATCACACGCTTTTCGGTGAAGGAAAACATCGTGAGGAAACCTGCATATCTCTAGAGAATTCTAGGGATATGTGTAACCTACCAATCCGCATTGGAGCAGCGTGGTAGGTCTTAGCTCCAATCCTTCTCTCCAAGAACGGAGAGAGGAGGCCTTAGCCCAGCAGTGGGCATAGTAAGAGGCTGTTACTTTACTTTTTTTATATATATATATATTATCCTCCTGCCCTTATGCCACCCTAAGTGGGGTCGGCACACATGTTTGTAACATGTTTGTAATAATGTTACAAACATATTGTCACATGATTTTGCTACGTATTTTACGACCAGCCGCCTGCCTGACGTCAACTTACCTAAGTCATATTCTTCGACCCCTTGGTAAGAAAGAGGGTGGTCTATTTTACTCAACCGGATACCACACGGTGGGTCAACTTACCTTAGTCGCCTTTTACGACCCCTCGGTCAGTAATGAGGGTGGTCTATACTACTCAGCCGGATACCACACGGCGGGTCGACTTACCTTAGTCGCCTCTTACAACACCTCGGTAAGAAATGAGGCTGGTCTATTCTACTCAGCCGGATACCACACGGCGACCATTTGATATATCATATATAATATTTTAATCATTGCTTCATTAAAAGTAAAAACAAACATAATCCTGGCTCTAATTAAAAAAAAGTAGTTTAATATTAAATCACGTTCTTTTCCCAGTTACAATATTTATAATATTATGCGGTCGGATGAGTAAATTGCTTTAAATGTCTAAAAGAGAACAAACAATACTTTGCATTGTAATTTTAAATTCAAATGGCCGTAGACTAAAAAATAAAGCTACGATTTGTACTGCGTAAAATTATTGTCATTTTTTCACGGTTAGCGTATTTATTAAGTCACGTCTGAGAAACGAAAAATAATTAGGATTGTCATTTCAAATTCAAATCTTCGTCGGTCTTCGAACACAAACAGAGTATTCGAAGGCTTTGATTCTTGAGGCACAGCCAATGGGCTCGCAATATCGCGGAACCAACGCGCTTTTTCAATCGCCACTTCAGTACACTCGGTGGGAAATGGCCGCTTCATGAAAAATTTATAGAGTTGGGACCGCAACGTTTTCACTTTGAACCTCCTAGTGATCATAGATATCAAAAATTTTATGGAATGTCCCGATGCATAAATTTCTGATATTCTAATTGTCAATGTCACTTACATAACAACTTCCGGAGGGGAACTAATTTGAACAAAATGTCCGGAAAATTAAACAATTACCTGACGTTGAAATAATGTACCTTGTTTTGCTGATACCTTGCTCTTACAACTCTTATTGTATTGTATCTCTTATCTTATTGTTTGCCATGAAACAGGCAAAAAGAATCCTAAAAAAAAATTATATAAGGAAATGTATCTCTATAGCCTCTCATAATTATTCTATTAAAAAAAAGTAAGTTATATTTTGTCTTTACTGTATGTCATTCCCATTTAACCAACTAACCCTTTAACAAACATGTAGCGGCACTAGAGTGCGCAATTCTAGCGCAATAATTATTAACTCATATGATTAGCGTTAGATTTAAGTACAAACTGTAATAGATAATAAGTGTAATAAAGAGATTTAAATTTAAAAAAAAAAAAAATTTTTTAAAACCCTATCACAGTGTAATACACTGTGATAGGGTAAATGATAAAATGGTGATTTAGCTAACAATGTGACCCAATTATATTTATTATTATTATGATGTGAACCTACATGAGCTTTAGGGCTATTTTTTTAAATTTATCAAATGATGTTTTAATGGAAAGCTTATCATTAAGCTTGGTTATTAATAAAATAAATAAGTATATGGGGCACTTACACACACGGTCGTCGATCCCCAAAGTAAGTAACTTAATATTAAGTTATGGGTGACGGACAACAGGTAAATATACTACATATATAATTTTAAATACATACTTAAATACAGATATACACCCAGGCTCGAAGAACCAACAAATTGTTTATAGAAAATGTTGGCCCTCAGCGGGAATCGAACCCGCGACCCGCGGAGCTGAAGGCAGGATCACTACCCACTGCGCCAACGGGCAGTCAATTAAGGATTATTCAAATGAACAAAAGAACTGCATTCAATTACTTTTCAATTTCTCAAATATCATATATCGTGTGTACCTATACAGTAATGACGAAAATTAACACAGAAAAAAGTTAAAAAGAAAAAGTTGTCACGATTGTTGAGTTTGCGATAGTGAACGTGTGTAGTGCTTGTGTATTGTGGCCACCACAATACACAAGCACTAAACACGTGGTGGTGGACGTTTGTGCATGTATTTTAACGAATCTTGGATATTAAAAAAACGGATAGTTCACTACTCTACATTTATATATTTCTTATTTACCTTATTGCGGATTATAGCAAAATAATTTTATTATAACTTTTGTTTACATAAAGTTATGAAGAATGCTACGATAAATTATCCTGATTTCTGACAAATGGAAGGTAACACTACCGCTAGCACACAAAACTGTATGCCGTTAGTTTATGGCGCTCTTGAGCCGCTGAAACGGTATAGTGTCTTGGACAGTAGGAATATTCCGTTTATATTGCAAATCAAGAGTCCGTTGTTGGACCGTCGTACGTTTACATTGACCAAACAAAGGTTTTAATTTAAACCCGCATTAGGTACTGTACTTGTTCTATTTTGAAGATACCTATTCATTCCTTTGGATAGAATATAAGAACAACAATAATAATAATAGAATTAAGAGAAATCTAAGAAAGATAGAAGAACCGGATCTAAGATCTAATACGCTACTCATGTAGGCTGTTAACGCAGAATTCAAGATAACTCAAGGCGTTGGCGCAGTTGGCAGTGACTCTGCCTTCAGTTCCCCGAGTCGCCGGTTCGATTCCCGCCGAGGGTCAACATTTAATTACAACAATTTGTTGGTTCTTCGAGCCTGGATGTATATTTGTATTTAAGTATCTATTTAAAATTATATATGTAGTATATCTACAAGTTGTCCCTCACCCATAACACAAGTATTAAGTTACTTACTTTGGGGACGGACGACCGTGTGTGTAAGAGTCCCATATAAAAGTAGCGGCCTGTTAATATCCCACTGCTGGGAATAGGCCTCCTCTCTCCGTTTCTGGAGAGAAGGGTTGGAGCTAAGACCTACCACGCTGCTCCAATGCGGATTGGTAGGTTACACATATCTCCAGAATTCTCTAGTGATATGCAGGTTTCCTCACGATGTTTTCCTTCACCGAAAAGCGTGTGATAAATTGCAATTATGAATTAGACACATGAGTTTTAATAGAAAAACTCATTGGTGCCTGCCCGGGTTTGAACCTATGTTCGTCTCTAGAGAGTCGCACGGTCTCACCATTGGGCTATCACAGCTTAAGAGTCCCATATATTTATTTATTAATATTATTGTAAACGTCTATCTCTATGTTACGCTATCTCATACGTCTAAAAGACACGTTGCATTATTGAGGATACCTAAACGTGTAAGTTGGCGCGAACAATGTCACGGGTAGCACTACTCTGTACTTAAATATACAAATACGTTTAATTTTTTTCCACGGAAAAACAACGGCCTTTGGATTAATGTAAACTCTACTACGCGAACTTTAATCATACATCAGCGTTTATGGGCAGAAAGTGAAGCGAAAATGAAAAATAAAACTTGCCCCCTTTCGAAAATAATAGACTGGCTGGCGAGTCTCTCGCAGAGTCGTTAGCGTAACTCGAAACTCGGGTCGAACATTCGTTTCGGTATTGCGTAATGATTAATGTTCATACTATTTATGAAAGGAAGGAATCGGCGTTGCTGAGAGGACTTGAGATCTCTAAAACGGTTTATATTTCAAAACTAGCTTCGCCTCATAGTATTACTCGCGGCGAAAAGGTAGTTAACAGGCAATAAGAGTATGATGGACATAGAAATTCTATAATGATAGATTAGAGATAGATTTTATAATGTTCCTAAGCTTTTCAATAAATTTTGTAATTTTTTTCTTTCGCAACATTCTTCTGAAAATGATTAACATAACAAAAAAGAATTCGCGAAATTGTTTAATACATTCACACGGGATGCTATGACCAAAGGGACACATTTTTACATATTAAGAAAAGTGAGTTTTTTCACGATATCTCGATGACTATGAAGGCGCAACGTTTTGCAAGTTGCTTGTACTACTTTGTTCTAATAGTCAGACAGATTGTAGGAAATTCTTCGTATAGGGTCTCAACTTGCAATAGCACGGGTATTTTAATAAGAAAACCAACGCCTACCTACAGGCCTACCATGAAATCTTATTGCGACTCAATTGAAGACGTAAACGACGACCGCGAACCCCTTTCTTTTCGTACCATGAAGTGTGAATTGCATTGGGGTCGTAATGTTTGAAAAGGATAACGTTGTATGAACTATAGATAACTCTGTCTCTTTTACTCACACGTTCTTAGGACGAATTCCGAACGCTCATTCGGCAACGTCTTAAAGTGTGCGTCTTTAAGACGTCATGGTATGAAAAAGCAAAACAGTTTCGTTTACGTCTTCAATAGAGTCGCAATAAGAGTTCATGGTAGGCCTGCTGTTCTTCATAATATAAGCTTCGAGCACATAACCTTAACACTCATAAATCTTCAATATTTGTTTTTGGCCTTACTTGTTTAGAGCTTCATGGACTAAAATTTAAAATAAAAGTATACGTTGAACAAACAGGATTATCTCGCGCGTTATTTTTATTGCTAATGTGTCGAATTTTTGAGCATAACAAAAATACAACCAACGTGAAAGTGAAAACGTTTTATTCGCTTGTCTGTATATACGTTTGAAAGCATACGATGTGTTCTGTGATTATTTCAAAACCGCAAAAGATGATGATAAAAAACTTTATTGTACTTACGTACAAGGTAAGTACCCACTTTAATGATCGGCATGTCGGCGCAGTTTGCATTAACATTGCCTTCAGATCTGCGGTTCGTGGGTTCAATTCCCGCCGAACGATTTTAGTTTTTCGAATCGTGATATGTATGTAAGTATATATTTACCATTTGTCTGTTACCTATAATACAAGTATTAAGATACTTGATAAGATACCTAAGGGACGGAAAACCGATGGTCATAACATTAAAAAGTTCGGCTTCGGTTTACTTAAGCCAATCCAAAACAGACAAAACAGACTATTTAAAACAGGTCTTTATAGGATATAAATGAGTGAAAGGAGTAAGATAGATCAGAAAAAAATAAAGAAATTTTTTAAAAAAAGTATTAGATTTTAATGTATCAAATTTAAGAGATTCCGATAAATCTCTTGAAAGAGAGTGGTGTCCAACAAATGAAAGTGACAAATATAAGTGCAATATTATTTACCGAACAGTAAAACTAATATGCTACAAATACTAGAAAGCTGGACTTACATATATTTAATGTACATTTATTTTTGTGTATTACATATTTTTTTTTATAAAGTCATAAGATTTATAAATATTCCGTAGTCCGTCTGACAGACAACAACTCTCCAAGCCGAAATCCGAAAACTATTGTTCAGGAATACCGATTCAATTAACAAAATACAGACAGGTGAGCATGGCAGTGACAGCTAATAGTCTATTCAATAATAGAAATCTAGTTTTACAAAACCACTCCACAACTAGTCCGTATTTGAAAACGTAAATGGTCGGAAACCAGCGCACTCGATTTAGGGAACGAATTCCTACCAGACATTGATTGGATTAAACGATTTATATTAAACTCTTGCAAATTATTATATAAGTACAGAACGCTGTAATTTTAGACCGCAAGAAGGTTTTATATCAAATCAAATTACTTTTTATCCAAGTAAGGTCTTTCGAGGACTTTTGAATCGTCAAGGGTCAATATGATTAATGAAGTTACAACTGGTTCGGAATGTTGCTCCTACCGAGAAGAACCAGCTAGAAACTCGGCGGTCAAATTACAAATTTTAAACATTTCAATTTTACATAATCAAACCGCATTCTTGTATGAAGCTGGCATTCTTAACATCAAAATAATCTTCAATTTTTTAATATGCTTTACGTATAAACATATGTATCTCTTACACTTAATTTAATCTTTTCTGTACTGGTTTAGTATATTTATTTATATACCTATTTATTCTATTTCGGTCATTTTAACAGTTTTCTTATCATTATATTGATCACTAGTGACTTCAATTTTAAATTAACCTCAATTATAATATTATTCCAAAGGAAAAACGAGTTTTTTCAATATGTCAGCCTGGTGTAAAAGCTTCCAATGTACTAAATTTTATCAAAATTGCTTTAGCAAATAAGCAGTATTAACTTGATTAAACTTTACACTAACCGCCCAAATGACAGAACACCTAACAGAATTATATTACTCACTCAAGAAGCCAAGCTTCGGTATTACAATTCACACCTTAAAAACAACAACATATGATAATTTTTATATCAACAATTTTAAGATACTTGAGGTATCTTAAATAAAAAATCACTACAAGAAATAAAATAAAAACAATAATGTTTTAATTTTAATCACTCATCTCCTGACCTTATCCCAATCTAAGTGGGGTCGGCACAACATGCTACAAATATATTATCACATGATTTGGCTACGTAATTTACGACCCGCCGCCTGCCAGACCTCAACTTACCTTAGTCGTATTTTACGACCCCTCGGTAAGAAAGAGGGTGGTATATTCTACTCAGCCAGATACCACACGGCGGATCGACTTACCATAGTCGCCTTTTACGACACCTCGGTAAGAAATGAGGGTGGTCTACTCTACTCAGCCGGATACCACATGGCAAAATATATTAATTTTAATATAAAAATAAATCACCGTTCTCTATTTATCAATCGGATCGTAAATAAAAAGCCGTGGCGAAGCAATATAGTTCTTTTCAAAGGTTCTAGAAGGTGGGACAGAAAAATAAACTAAAAAGAACCGATAGTGGCAATTAATATCGTTGAATTTCAAAAGGAGATATCCAGAAATCCGATAGTGCGGACATAACGTCCAAAACGGGCTTTACTTTTCTCGAACGCTCTCTCAAAATCGGTCTTGGATATCCTGGGATTGTGATGTCAATGGAACGATTTTAATTTAAAAGCCATTCAATCGCAACCGAGATTTTTTAATTCCTTTATCGGGTATGTAAAAAGCTTGGTCGTTAATCCTCGCTAACCTCTTTCTTTTAAAGACATATTTTTTCACAAAACTCTGCAAGTTCACAAGCAATATAACAGAACTACTTTGCTATAATCCGCACGGGTTAAGCGAATGCATGCAAAGCCAATGTGTATGAAGCAGGCAAAATTTACGCACCTTATACATGCAGGACAAGCCACCACATGCACATGCAGCCTTTGTCGTGGAGCCTATCCTCCTGATGATGCTTCGGTTTCGGGGCGAAACGATCGTCAAGATTGTGGTGGTGGGTGTGTGTGCTACTTTTGTGTGCGTTGTTGCTGGTGAATGCGCCTTGGGGGTGCATGTGGTGGCTTGTCCTAGATGTATAAGGTGCGTAAATTTTGCCTGCTTCTTACACATTGGCTTTGCATGCATTCGCTTAACCCTTGCGGATTATAGCAAAGTAGTTAGTTCTGTTATATTGCTTGTAATATGGAATTCCGCAAAGTAACGCCTGCTTCTATAAATCATTCTGCAAGTTCACATATGATTTATGATTTTACTATATTATTTGCAACAAAAATAAATGCATTTCATTTTTATAATGCTGCCAACACTAAATTAACCTGTATAAAATCCATAGAGCTATTATACGAGAGTAAGGAAGCCAGCCCAAAATGTGATATCACAATATAGGAAAGTAAATAAGTAAGAAGCAAAACTCTGTTTTTGCGCGTGTGTAGTGAGCAAACGTCATTTTGAAGGTGTTCTAAAAGTGTTCTAATATTTGTTAAATCAAGAACGCGCCATGAATATTTTCCTGTGTGTGTGTGTGATTAAACAAAGACAAGTATTCGAATCTAAACTTCCCTCTCATTATTTGTTGGGAAACTCTCACAGATCTGCCTACGACTATATATACTCTAGTAAAATAACTATGATAAAATCAACACGCGCCATTTTTAGTTCTCTAAACATGGCACATGGTCTCTCACTTCGCCCACCGCTGTATAACGACACAAAAGTAAATATAATCATATATGTAACCAATTTTGTTGGTCACTACAATAATTAACTTCATTTAACCAAACTAATATTACAAATCCACAACTCTTTCTGTCTTCCTCTCTTTCTGTTAGATATTCTAGGCTCCTTCGCTTTAGCAACATAGTTGAAATCTGGTACAGTTACACCACCACAGTGCATTACCGGAGTAGTATATAGATAAAAAATACCCATTTTTGCTTTCGAAATAGGAAAAACAAAATTATTTTAAAACATACAATGATTTATACGAAATCAGGGGTAAATTTTGTTTTTAATAAATTTTCTTTCACTAAATAATACACTGCATTTCAATGAATGGAATTTCCAATTCAAATAAAATAGGCCAACTTTAATATAAAAAATCTACTCGAAAACAATAAAAGAGAACATAATTTTTTTCACACATAAGCAATACAGACATATTATACCTAACCGCATAAAGATTCTAGGTCAGCCATTTTTCTCGCTTTGATAAATATTATTGCGAACGCAGCGCATATCGTTCCCGAGACAAAGGTTATTGTAATTTTAAATATATTTTTCATATGGGACACACAAAGTAATTAGTTTTTTACAACATATGACAAAGTATACAATTTCGAACATAATCTACGCTTTTGGGGATATCTTTTTTAAATTAGGGGCAGATTAACGCTTGAACACTTTGTTAGATACAAAACATTGTTTGATGATAAACTTAAAAACAGATTGATAATGGATATATCATTATCCCACTGCTGGGCATAGCCCTCTTCTCCTCGTTTTTTGGAGAGAAAGGTTGGAGCTAAGTTCCATCAAGCTGCTCTAATACTGATTAGTAGGTGACACATATCTCCGGAATTGTCAAGAGATATGCAAGTTTCCAAACGATGTCTTCTTGCACCGAATAACGTGTGATAAATTCCAACTATCAATTGGACACATAAGTTTTAACAGAATAACTCTTGGTGCCTGCCTGGAGTTTGACACGTGACCCTCTCAAAAGATTCGCATCGTCTTATTGCTGGGCTATCCCCTAGAGTAGCGACCGAAATAAAAACAAGTGAAATCAAAAATACGCTACACGTATTTGATACGTAAAAATTACATTAGACTATAAATACCACAGTTTTATACAAGATTATTGATCAGCTAGATTATAATTAACATAGTGAAAATCCATATTAACAACAAAAAAAAACTGGGCAACCAAGAAATCATATTCGTCCCATAAAATCACATAAGCTCGAAGCTATTAAAAAAATGCACTCAAAGACTGTATTCACTCCACAAAGGAACATACCGTTCACGAATTATTACAGTTTGAATATCATTTAGCATATCTACGCGTCAGTTTGGTTTGTAATCTGTATTTTATTTCATATTTCGGAAATATAAAACCTTTTTAGAGTTATTGAACGAGGGCCGGATGCGTTCCGTGCGTTCATTGATTCGGCCACTTTATTAATAACACTTGATATATAAAACTATTTTTTATTGATTTTCCGTTAGTTTAAAATTTATGTAACGTGTTTGCATCACAGAGTCATTATATTAGAGTAGGGCTTAAAATGTGCCTTATTCAAATAAACAGAAAGCAAATGACACGTATTGTCTATCTCTCTTTAGACAAAGATAAGTATTCGGGTTTCATCTTCCCTCAATTGCTTGTTGCGACACTCTTATTTACAGTCTATCCCTTGCAGTCTATCCCTACTCTAGAATAGTAAGACATTTTAAGTTTCCAGACTTTATTGTGAAAGCGACTGTAATGAAGTCTTTGGATCTAGATGGAAATTCATACTTTTACTTTACTCTTACTGGCTGTTACTTAAACCACAACCGAGTAAAGACATTTTTTATTTTGCAGAAGATTATAAAGCTGAGGATCCCGCGGTGCGCGATAATAGAGTAATTTGGACATAAGTTCATAGAATATATCGCATCAATAGAATTTTTAGGCGTAAAATCGGAGCGTTTTTCTAGTCTAGCTCGCTAAAGGTTTTTTATAAAGTAATTTGCCAGTTACTATTCAACTCGTGGGTAAAAGCGTTCTCTGTACTTTTGGATGAATTAAAGCTTACACACGCCACGCTGCTCCAGTTGGTAGCTTAAAAATATTTCGTTAATTTTCTAGATATATGCAGGTTTACTTACGATATTAAGAAAGTGTGTGAGAAATTGTGAATTTCAATTTAGCACGTAAGTATTTTCTTCTAACATATTTTTGCACATAAGTTTCAGTTAAGCACATAAGAGGTTTGGTAGCCTAGAGGTGAGACGGTGGGACTTATTAGAGTGCGTCAAGGGTTCAAATACCCAAGGTAGGCACCAATGAATTTTTCTGTTAAAACTTATGTGTCGGTGAAAGAAACCATCATGAGGAAACTTACATATATTCAGAGAATTCTAGGGATATGTGTTACCTGCCAATTCGCATTGGAGCAGCGTGGTAGGTCTTAACTCCAATCTCTCCAACAACTGAGAGACGAGATCTGTTACTTTTACAAAGTTTTCAATGTACGGACTTTCCATTCAGCTATTGACTCAGTTACATTAAACAGTACAAAAAACACTTGAAAAAAATTCTAACAAAACAAATTTTAAATAGCAATCCGTATCCCTATCAAAGCTCAGGGACTCGTGAAAGTTCAATTTGAGCCCGTATTTATTATTCGATTATCGCCACAAAAGCTTTCAATATTACAATAGAAGCACCCCTCAAATATGTGATTATGCAGTTAGCGTTCTACCCTCTAAGCTGTCCGTACATATAAATCGGTTATTAAATGCGTTTGTGGACACATTTTACTGTTAATGAAATTTCTGTTAAACTTATAACACATATTATCCAACTAAGTCTTCGTTCGCATGTTTGTCTGCCTGTTTGCTATGAACTCAAAAACTGCTGAAAAGACATATGGTTTTTCTCTAATTTCTAATGTGCTTCATAAGAAAGGTTTAAGTGTATAATATGGTTAATTAATATTTGTTAAGTGATTTATAGAAATAGACTTTACTTCGCGGAATTCCATAGTACAAAAGTGATGATATGACATGATATGATGATATTTTGCTATAATCCGTGTTTGTTAAGACAATCTATGTAACGCTAAATATATCGCGGATCATTTTTACGATTTCGTCGAGGAGCCTATCTCCCAATAATGCTTCGGTTACAAGATCGTAGAGATTGTAGTACTGAATGTATGTAGTGCTTGTGTATTGTGCTGTTGGTGGCGTTTTGTGATGCGTGCGATAACTAAACCTGCATGCACAAGATATAGTTTTTGCTTCCAAAACTTAGTATTACATAGATTTTGTTAACAAACGTTCATCATATCATTATCATAACATTTCTTTTTTTTAATTTATTTAAATATATCGATAATCGTTGCGACTGTCGGAAATAGTCTAGCCGCATGTCAGGTTACAAGACGCATAAAAAAAAATAAGGAATGTTCTTTATTTTTAAAAAAAAGTCATACACAGTCGCAGGACTCGGGCGTCACACTCGTGCCGAATAAAAATTTATGAAGAGAAATTTCCAATAATCATCATCTATAACTTGAATTAGATCAGCATACCACGTTGAAGCAAAACAACTAACCAACAAAATTGTATTGATGTATTAACAAAGGACAACGTCTTAGTAGACTAGACTGAATCGATATATTAACTAAGTACTCCAGCTCAGCAGAATAGACCACCCACATTTCTTACTGAGGTGTCGTAAAAGGCGACTAAGATAAGTTGACCCGCCATGTGGTATCCGACTGAGTAAATTAACCACCCTCATTTCTTACCGAGGTATGATAAAAGGCGACTACGGTACGTTGACCCACAGTGTGGTATCCGGCTGAGTAGAATAGACCTCCCTCACTTCTCACCGAGGTGTTGTAAAAGGCACCCAAGATAAGTTGACCAATTGTGTGGTATCCGGCTGAGTAGAATATCACCCTCATTTATTACTGAGATTTATTACTGTTGCAAAAGGCGACTGACATAAGTCGACGTCAGGCAAGTGGCTGGTCGTAAAATAACTAGCCTCAACATGTTTGAAACATGTTGTGCCGACCCAACTTGGAGTAGGATAAGGGCAGGAGAATGATGATATTAACAAAGAACTAATATTTAATTCTTCATATGAAGTACCACAAATATGTATACAATAAAGTCTTTCAAGTAATAGTATTTTATATTTGTCATACTGCAAATATTTAATACTGTATTCGACAAACAAACTACGGACAAAAAAAGAAAGTTCCAATATAATGACAAAAGCTCTCCCTTGTATGTTGCGTTTTAGGTATCGCTGAGTGGTATGCACACATTGATATTAATGGATTCCATTTAAACCACGGTATTACGTGTTGGGATATTTTGGAAGTTTCAAATCAGTGGCTTCCATCTACATTCTAATTAGGTCGACCAAAGTAATGTAATTTACGTAAAATGTAATTTGTACATAAGAATATACATAATCATAAAAAGATTGGCGATGTATATAATAGACAAAGTAGAAACCGACATAAGCTTGCGGTTCCCGTTTTGCGCCTTGCAAAGGTAAATAAGTCATTTGTAAGTTTGGGTATGAGATTTTATAATAAAATCCCGCAATCGATTTTATCCTTGCCACTACAGCAGTTTAAAAGCGCTGTTAAAGGGAGGCTGATACAAAAAGCCTTCTATACTATTGAGGATTATAGTATAGATGATAAAAATGCGTGGATTTAGCTACTCCTCTACCCTGTACAAGATAGTAATAATTTATTAGTTAATAATTTTATTTGAAAAGAGCAACCACCGAGTTTCTTGCTTGCTCTTCTCGGTAGGAACAGCTTTCCGAATCATCAGTAGATTTTGACCATTCAAAAGCACTTGTTTACAAGTTTACTTGAACAAAGAATATTTTGAATCTGAATTTGAATTTGAATGCCCTGTTACCATCCCAATGCTGGGTATAGGCATCCTCTTCCATTATTGTAGAGAAGGGTTGGAGCTAAGACCTACCTACCATGTTGCTTTAATTCGGATTGGTAGGTTACACCCCAGAATTCCCTACAAATATGCAGGTTTCCTCACAATGTTTTTCGTGTGTGATCATTTGGAAATATTAATTGGGCATATACGTTTCAATTCAATTTCAAATTCAAATTCAAAATATTCTTTATTTAAATAAACTTGGAAACTAGTGCTTTTGAATCGGCAATTTTACTTATTGCTGGTAAGCTGTTCCTACCGAGAAGAGCCACGAAGAAACTCGACAGTTGTTTGTTTATAAATATAATTCTTATTACTAGTTACATTTAGTCCCGCTGTGTGGTATCCGGCTGAGTAGAATAGACCACCCTCATTTCTTACTGAGGTGTCGTAAAAGACGACTAAGGTAAGTTGACGTCAGGCAGGCGGTCGGTCGTAGAATACGTAGCCAAATCATGTGACAATATGTTTTATAACGTATTGTGCCGACCCCACTTAGAGTAGGAAAAGGGCAGGAGGATTACTAGTTACATTTAGTGATTACTGTCTTGTACGGGGTAGAAGAGTAGCTGTATCCACGCATTCTTATCATCTAAGTAATCCTCAGTATCAGCCACTTTTTAAGTGTTTTTAACTTGCTCTAATGACAAACCTAAAATTGATTGCAGAATTTTATTATAGAATCTTATACCCAAATCCTTACGTACTTAATAGACACACTGATTGAACCCATGCCCCTCGAGAGAGGTAAGGAGTGGCTCATATATATAGGCTCTATACGTATGTGGCTAAAACGAAACCCCAACATTTCAGTCCCTAGGAAAAATAAATAACAAAGGCTCCGATCTTATCCGATAATCTCACAATAGCCACATAAAAATAAGAGCCGTAAATGTTAGATAAGAAGACGACAATTAAGTTAAACGGCCGAGGGGACAAACATAGGAATCCCATTTCGACTACAACGAAAACTAGATCCAGAATGAATTCAACTCTTATGTGAGGGCTATTTGCATGGTATTTTCTACCTTTCTGATTCCTGAAATATTTTTGTCTGTTTAATTTAATTTCTATTTCAAGTTATGGATGATAAAAGAATAAATATATGGGACATTTACACACACGGTCGTCCGTCCCCAAAGTAAGCAACTTAATACTTGTGTTATGGGTGACGAACAACTGGTAAATATACTACATACATTATTTTAAATAGATACTTAAATACAAATATACACCCAGGCTCGAAGAACCAACAAATTGTTTGTAGAAAATGTTGGCTCTCGGGAATCAAACCCGCGACCCGCGGAGTTGAAAGCAGGACTACTACCCACTGCACCAACGGACCAGATCTCATACGACTTTTGTAAGGGTTGCGCTACGCTTTATTGCAATTTGTCGAAAACATTTTTTCGACATTGATTTCGGTCACTTTAATACTATACGTGCGATATATTAAAAAAGAGATTACCGTACAAAGGCGGACTTATCACCAAGAAGAGATCTGTTCCAGCGGAACTAAGAGATTTAAAAACAATAGATTTTAATATTACAATAATTAATGTCTGTCTATTACGCTTCAAAGTTAATCAACTGGATCAATTTTGTCAAAATTTTGGGTAATTGATACACCAGGCTAAAATATAAGACAAAACTACTCTCGTTTTTTCTCTAGGAACACAAAAACTACACAGTAACGTTTAAACACACATAATTGAGGGTGTTTAAAACATGTAATTTGACATCAACGTCGAGAATTAAGTAACGTATGGACTGTAGTTTCTATAAAGAAAAACAAATACACTAGAGTAATTATTTTTTCCAGCGTATTTCATGTAAATAAAGCAAAGCGTATTGACAGATCGTGTGAATATTAAGCCAACGATGACAAAATGACAATGGTCCGTTCGTTATTGATCCCTGACTTTGTGTGTATTGGTTGGGGTTCCCGAGGGATTTGTATAAAATTGATGCTTTTATAATAAAAATATCCGTGTATCAAAGTGAACATGAGTTTACGTATATTGTGAACGCAGCTTTAGTTAAAAGCATATAAGTGAAAGAAAAACTTGTCTCGGTCAATTTCCTAAGTTGCAAAAGTAATAATAAAATTATTTTGCGATAATCAACGATAAAGTAGTAAAGTAAAGAAAATGTTATATAATGCTACAGGTAGAGTTGAATATCCGTTTTCATACCTAATATGCAGGGTTTCAAGAAAAAACATGGAGTAAAGATCTTCACCACCACCACTACAGTATACAAGCACTACACATATTCACTATTACAAATTAAACAATTGTTTCGCCCCGCAACGTCCTTAATTCCAATCCAAATCATCTCGTGGTATACAAAGTTGACGAGGACATGGAAATATACTAAACTTTTCGTATCAGCTACGCAAAAAATCACCAATCCAACTAACAAAAGCATTTTATATTATGTAAAATATAATATTTTTTATTTATGTAAAAATATAGCTTTTCAATAGATAATTATTTGAGCGAGAAAATCGGGGTCCTAATCGATTTTCCATCGACCGATTCTAAATAATAAAAATAACCTAAATGTAACACGATTTTGATAACGCTATTATCTCCAATTGACTGGAACGTTAACTTATTGGTGCGAATATAACGATAAAATATTTTAAGACACAGAATTCTGAAGACCGTTTTGCCGCAAAAAACTTATTGATGAATTAACAATGAATGTTCTATACATGTTATGGCCACTAAGGTAAGTTGACTCATCGTGTGATATACCCTCTTTCTTACCGAGGGGTCGTACGCCTAAGGAAAGTTGACGTCAAGCAGGTGGCCAGTCGTAAAATACTTAGCAAAATCATGTGACAACATTGTTGTAACATGTTGTGCTTACCCCACTTATAGTGGGATAACGGCAGGAGGATGATGATGATCATGTTCTATACATGTTATTTATTGACGTTGATGGTACTAAAGTAACTAAAGTTAAATAAAGAATTAATATCTGAAATTTATCACATACTTTTCAGTAAAGGAAAACATAATGAGGAAACCTGCATATTAGATATGTAACATAACGTACTAGTAACACGGTTTACGTAATTTCATAACATGGCGCTACTAGTACTTTGCTCCGCGCTATCGAAGTGCTTTCCTAATTATATAAAAAGTCCCCATACAAATGTTCGGGTGATACTTACATCGCCTACCAATTCCTATGGTTCCTCAGTACATCTTACTGGAACACTGTGCCTCAGCGACATTGTAAACGGTGCATCTTCCAGTACATCCATATTTAGAACGCTGTGAAGGACCCATCCGCGATACCAAATGTATAAGCGAATAAAATACTTTCCTGTTACTCGTACGTATTCTTTCTACGCCTGTACGTCCGTCCGATTCGACGCGTTTCAGATATAGAATTTCGGCTTTACTTTTCACCTGCTTTACGGATAAAATATCAAATCTTAATTAAGCGAAATATGTTATAAAAATTCGGTTTCCTAATTTTAATGTTTATTTTAGTATTTGATTACATTCAGTGATAGTTCAGTTTTTCTAACTGTAATGGAGAGGCTTAAAAGTATGAAATATTAGCTCACCTCAAGAGTTGCATTATTCTCTCGAAACCGGCTAACATGAATGCAGGATCTGCCATCTTTATATCTCACAATGGTCGATACAAAATGCATGGAAACCGTCTGTCGGATCGTTGCAGCCTTTTCCCCTGTTCTACAATATTATTCCGGCATTTCATGTTACCGTATAAAACATTTATTTATTTTTAAGAAAGGTTTAGAAAAATAGGATTAGGGTTTTAGAATTGTGTTAAAATTTTATTAAAGCAAGTCTTGACGGTCTATAACCCTGTGTAATTTACCAATCTGCATCGGACCAGATAACATCGCAAAGCATGCTTTGCTATTTTTGCTTGTGTATTGTGGTGGCAGTGGTGGAGGTTTTTGCATATGTTTTGACGAATCCTGCATGTATTGGGTATGAAAAAACGGATAGTCCACGATACATTTAGCACTATATATATTTTCTATTTACTGTGTCGCGGATTATAGCAAAATGTTTTTTATTATTACTGTTGTCCTTATATATCCAAATATAAAACAAAATCACCTAAAAGCTGTGCCTGTATGTGATCGATTTTCTCAGACTTTGCTGAAAGAATTTTTATACGGATTTTACTAAATTATGCAATTCTTGAGGAAAGTTTAGGTTAAGAATATTTGACTGGCCCGATGGCGCAGTTGGCAGTGACCCTGTCTTCAATGAACCGTGGGTTGGATTCTCGCCGAGAGCCAACATTTTCTATCAACAATTTGCTGATTACTTGAGTCTGGATATATATATTTTTGTATGTAGTATGTAGATATATCTGGGTGTAGTATTTGAGTGTGTAATTAAAAGATAAATGTGGACGGATAGTGTGTAAAATTGTCCCATCTATTTAATTTTTGTTTAAGTTTGCTGTAAATCCAATGAGTTTTTCTATTAAAACTCATGTGTCTAATTGGCAATTGCAATTTATCAAACGCTTTTCGGTGATGGAGAACATCGTGAGGAAACCTGCATATCTCTAGATAATTCTGGAGATATGTGTAACCTACCAATCCGCATTGGAGCAGCGTGGTAGATCTTAGCTCCAACCCTTCTCTCCAGAAACGGAGAGAGGAGGCCTATTCCCAGCAGTGGGATTGTAACAGGCCGCTGCTTTTGCTGTACATTGAAATAGAAAACTTCGGTGACATAGGTTACCAGGCGAAGCCGCGAATACTCGGTTATAAAACGCAAAGAAAATACTCCCAATCATAAGCCCTTTAAGTTTAACATTTCCATAATAACATCGAGCTTTTAAAGGAAGCACAAATCCTTTTACTTGAAAACATTTCATCTTAAAACAAGCGGAGATTACGTCACAACTCGTGTAAAGCGCTAAAAACGTTGAACACTCTTACCTCAGCTAAAGTTTAAGCCATTGTTTAGTGGAGGATTAAGCCGTGCTTATCAGCTGCGGCCGGGAGGTTTTTTTATACTCGTTTAGTTTCAATTAAGTGTCAGTTAATTCTCGACTAAGAGCTGGTTTAACTAGCGATTTAAATTATTCACTTGGCAATTTATTTCGTAGATTAGTTCTAAAGGTCTAATTGTTTGCTTCGATTGTCTTAATGGAAATAGAACTAGGAAATGAAGGCCTCAGGACAATTTATCTATAACCTATCTGATTCGTATCCTTATATGTATATATAAAATTTACTTGCGTATGTTTGTAACCGCAAATTTCAGAAAGTGATTTATAGATTTACTTGAAAGTTTTGGACAACTAAATGTGTTTATATAAGAGTGTTTCTAATATAAATATACACTATATACTGGATTTTAATCTTTCATTTTTTCTATAATTCATATGATTTACATAGCAATATAAATACTCTAGTAAAACGGGTATTGACTACTAAACCATGTCAAAGAATACAAAGCTGATATAAAATAACCTAATAAGAATTTTATACCATCGGGTTCACGTAAAAGTATATCACTATATTAAGACAAAAGTAATAATACATAAGTATAATCCGCGATAAAGTAAATAGAACATATATACATAATGCTAAATTTAGAGTAGAACATCCTTTATATTGCATCGTTTTCGTACCAGATATGTGCTAGATTCGCAAAAACACGTGCAAAACACATCAGCACTACACACATTCACTATCACAAACACTACAATCGTTTCGCCCTGGAATCGAAGCATCATCAGTAGACAAACCCTATGACAAAATCTCATCACCATGCTATCATAATTATGTAGTAATTGGTTTAGCCCCCACCATTTATTTTGCCTCCGAACACGTGTAACAAACTTAACCTAGAGAGAAGTGTGTTTCTTAAATTTTTTTATTTTGGCCATGCCATTACAGCAGTTTAAAACCACTGTTAAAAAGAGGCTGATACAGAAAGCCTACTATACTGTTGAAGATTACTTAGATGACAAGGATGTGTGGATATAGGTGCGCTTCTACCCTGTACAAGACAGTAATAAATAAATGTAACTAGTTCTCAGATTTATATTTTATAAAGAGCAACCACCGAGTTTCTTGCTGGCTCTTCTCGGTAGGAACAGCTTTCCGAACCAGCAGTAAAGTTGACGATTCAAAAGCACTCGTTTACAAGCTTACTTGAATAAAGAATATTTTGAATTTGAATTTAAATTAAATCTTTCTTATCTCTTAAGATTGCAATCAAGATATATTATAGATCAAGAGTTTAATTAAAGTCAGTTTCTACTTGAGCCCCTTTAACTTATGCTGTAAATTATTAACTGTGTTATTAACTTAGAGGATTTATTCTGCAAACAGGTCGTAAGGTCTAATTGCCCCTTTTGATTGCACAAATAGACATAGAAGCTAGATAATAAAGACGTAACTATCTTTGAATTTCATTTAGACGAAGATTAATGCTTGCTAATAGTGAAAGGTTTATGTAAATCCTAGGAATGATAGCTAATAATGAAAGGATTTTATATAAATGATTAGAACATCGAGAAATGAAACAAAAATAAATGACCGTAATAAAAAATTAGTACTGTACTATTAATTTTAAACCTATGAGTTTTATAAGAAAATGCTATGAAAATTTGCTTATACATACAATCTGAATTTCGGAATCGGGTTGAACAATTTTCATGAAACTTAGTATATAGAGAGTTTCGGGAACGATAAATTGATCTAGCTAGCTTTCATTAAAAAAAGGTCGATTTATAGATGTTTATAGATACTGAAAAACTGCTAAAATATAAATTGAATGCAAAGGCTCATTTTGCTGTCATTTGCAAAGTTGTAATAGCTCTAATAAGAGCGGAACTAATGAGGTGAAAATATCCCTGTTTGAGCCCCAGATGTCATCTGCCCTCTCTTTCTTTTTTTATTGCATTCTTGTACTTTACAATTAAATCAGCATGTATTGCATGTAAAAACACAATTTAAGATATACATGATATTAAAATCATAAAATATACATTAAAAATATTATAAATAATTCTAGAACGTTCGTAGAGCGTACCAGACCCGAGAGCTGGCAGCGACCTTGGCCAACGAATAAATTTTGCCATAAAAATAGTAAACGCTGCCATTATTTTGGGAACCTTAACTCATTGCAGTAGAATCGATGGTTTCAAAATTAGATGTAAATATTTCTTCTAATTTCTTATTATTTTTGTTATTATTTACCATCGAACAAATTACCAAGGGCTAAAGTAACGGCCTGTTATTAATCACATTGGTGGGCATAGGACTCCTCTCTCTATTTAAGAGGAGAAGGGTTGGAGCTAAAACCCATAATGCTGCTCTAATGCGAATTGGTCGGTACCAGAATTTTTTAGAGATATACAGGTTTCCTAACGATGTTTTCTTTCACCGAAAGCATGCGAACGATTTTGATTATCAATTAAATACATAAGTTTTTACAGAAAATTTTATTGATGCCTGCCCGTGGTTTGAGTTCATGAATCTCTCGGGAGAACCGCACGGTCTCATTGCTGGGCTATCGAAGCTTTACCGAGTGGCAATGATCAAATATGAAAGAGCTCTGAATGCCGTTATTACTCATCACTACTGGGATCAACTGTATCAAGCTAGAGCATCACCGATTTAAAAAATACAGGAAACAAACTAGAATTAAAATAATTTATAGAATTAGGCGTTACTTTGCGGAGATCCATAATACAAAAGTAATAATGAAATTATTTTGCTTTAATCCGCGATACAGTAAAAAGAAAATATATATAGTGTTAAATGTATAGTGGACTATCCGTATTTTCATACCCGATATGTGCAGGATTCGTAAAAACACATGCACAAACCTCCACCACATCCACCACAGTATACAAGCACTACACACGTTCACTATCACAGACTCAAAAATCGTTTCGCCCCGCAACCGAAGCATCATCACGAGATCCACGATAAAATCGCTAAGCTTTGCGTGTATTTTTACTAATCCTGCACGTATCGGGTATGAAAATACGGATAGTCCACTATACATTTAACACTATATATATTTTCTATTTACTGTATCGCGGATTATAGCAAATTAATTTTATTATTACTTGTGTAAACTAGGATTACCTTTTATTTTGCATCCTACCTAATTATAAAAGTTATGTCTAGCTTAATTAACCGAGTAAAGCTGCTTTAAGAAGATGCATTACTAAGGGCACGTCTTTAAGATCCAGGTAATCTCTCTTATAAACTCGTAAAATTTCAATTAAACGTCAGTTAATTCTCGACTAATAGCCAGTTTTACTTGCGATTTAAAATATTCACTTGTTAATTTATTTCAAGCGTTAATTACAGAGCAAGGTCTTATTCCCTGTTTCGGTTATGTAAATTGAAAAACTAGGAAAGAAGGCCGTGGCCTATGAATATGGTCCGGTATATTAATGATTGACCTTTATATGTTTTCTCTTAACATAGACCTTTCTGAGAAGTTTTTATTTATTTACATATCTATAGCTTACGATACAGCTACACTTATGAGGGAAGTAAATATAAGGTTTTTTTGCAAAGGGTTGGCAATACAGCAATCGAATTTAGGCTCAGAAATTTAATCTGCACATCTTATGATACGCAGCGCTGACTCAACTCGTATATTGAATTTTTTTTATTTAAAACAAAAATCAATTAGGTATTCAACATAAGAAATTAGTTAATATTACTGGACATACTATCCGCCGTGTGGTATCCGGCTGAGTAGAATAGACCACTCTCATTTCTTACCGAAATGTCGTAAAAGGCGACTTAGATAAGTTGACCCGCTGTGTGGTATCCGGCTGAGTAGAATAGACCACTCTCATTTTATCCGAAGTTGCGTAAAAGGCGACTAAGATAAGTTGACGTCAAGCAGGCGGCCGATCGTAAAATAACTAGCCAAATCATCTAACAACATGTTTAAAAGATGTTGTGCCGACCCCACTTAGAGTGGGATGAGGGCAGGAGAATGATTATTGGACATACTATGTCTATATCGCGCGATTAGAAATTGCTTTGTAATTTAATTAGCATAGGTATACATTTTTAAAATAGTGAGTTTTATCTATACTTATTATAAAACAAAGTCCCAAAAAGCTGTCTGCCTGTATGTCATCGATTTTCTCTAAGTCTACTGAACGGATTTTTGTACGGTTTTCACTAAAAGATAGAGCAATACCTCCGGATGGTTTAGGTAAATAGTACATATCGGTATTATGTAAATTGTGTTGCAAAGATCGAGCACTTGTGAAAAACTTGCTTGCTGAGAGCTTTAGTCGCGTGCGCTGCGTAAACCAGCAGAGATACGCTAAAGTAATATACTAGAGAATTGTAGATCTATAAAAATACTACAAAAAGTCCACGATAGCATGTCTCTATCTCTTACGGTTAACTCACAATAACTACTTTTATGTTGAAAATTTGAATTATAGAAAAAAATAGTGCCACGCAGGCGTAGCCGCTGGCACGGCTAGTATAGATATAAAAATACTTGTTAGATTTACATGGAAAATATGCATGGAGTAATGGAGTGAGGAGTAAATGGATTTTGTTGAGGAATCAGACATACTCGTACTAAGCATCGTCAGGGTAGGGCGCTCTCCGGGATAGACAGCCTCTGCTGGCATGGATGGGGGCAATGTTCAACAGTACCCTGTCCCCACCACCAGCAGCGTGGTGGAGCACTGTCAGGTTTTTAGTCGGTGCGAGTCTAATGTACCCACCACAACACAAGCTTCATACACCGTCGGGCGGTAACTTTTTTTTATTGCGTATTAGGCGAGCGCTTGACTGTAATCATGCCTGATGGTAAGCAGTGATACAGTCTAAGATGGAGCGCGCTTGCCTAAAAAATGCCTATTCACTCTTGATTAAAAAAAAACAATATTATATGACCCGGGAAAAATTGATGCCTAGAGAGAATTCCATTCTCTTGCCGTGCACAATAAAAAAGAAGATGCGAAACGCTTCGTGCGCCTTCGTGGAATGTCAATAACGTAAGGGTGTAACTACTACCCATAATGGGTTTTCCTGACCATAAAAAAATCAATAGAGCACCAAATTAAAATTCAGACAAACTAGGACGGGCATTATTCAAGCGTACGTACACCACGAGCACCAAAATTGGAATGCTACAACATGGAGATTGACAAAGACGGAAGGACGGTCAAATAAATATCAACTCAAGTGTAAATAGGGTGTTATAGCGAATCCGTTTACAAGGCGCCATGTGTGCCCCCGTCTTAATTCACATAAAAAAGGGAGAGTGTTCCCAATCGTTCGACATACAATCAACATTAGATGCGAGGCAGCTGCGGATCCCTAAACTACGATTCGCTTAGACATAGAGCGACACAGAGAAAGATAAAGTTGGGTGGGTACTCACGAACAATAGTACATACGCACTGAGTGTATAAAGTCGATTGTTGTCGATTGTTGTTATCACGATTGTTGTACCTTCTTCTTTGTCAACCGATGGACGTCCACTGCTGGAAATAAGACTCTTCTTCCTAATCAACATTTAAACGCCAAACTTACTAAAGATCCTCGTTAGGTCAGTAACGACCCAACTAAATCGTACCTACCAGTCTAAACCTAGGTGAGCCTCTAATAATCACTCGAGTCAACGTTTGGAACCAGACTGACTTTGATAAGGCAAGCTCCGCTACTAAAAGGCAATCCGCACTTACCACCGCCTTCCTGGAATCTGGTTTATTTATAAACCCAATGTGCGAGAAACTTTCTTTCACACTTTTTGTCGACCGATGGACATCCTTAGCTGGACATTAGACTCTTCATGGGATCTCCACAACACACGATCTAGTGCCGCTTGAATCCAGCGGCTCCCTGCGACTTTTTTGTGGTCGTCAGTCCATCTCGTAGGGGGTCTACCGACATCGCGATTTTCCGGTGTGAGGTGGCCATACCTTGAGACCTCAACGCCCATCGGTTCTCCGCATTATGTGCCCCGCCCATCGATTGTTGTATAATAGAGACTTCATCTAACTTCGCTGGGTGTTCACGAGTTTGAGCACGAACATAAAATAAGCAAAGCTTAAAATTCAGATGAAGGGTTCCAGCAAAATGTCAAAGAAACCTTGGCGTGGTCACTGCGAAACACACAATGTGATGAATTTAACAGTAACCTGTGAATACTTTCAATCGCACTTATTCTCTAATTTGGCCACCTGATCATGCTTCGGTTTCAGGCGAAACGATCGTTGAGGCTATCGTAGTTTCGCGAAACGTTCGGTTACTAATCCATGTATAAGGTATAAGGTAGAAGAACGGTTTTCCTTTCTACATATAGCATAGCATAGATTTTCTTAACAGACACGGATTATAAAAAATAATTCTATCACAACTCTTGTTGTATGGAATTCTGAAAAGTAACGCGTGTTTCGATTAATTACTACTCGAGTACTTAAACTGCATGAAGCGTACTAAGGGAATATGATGAAACTGGATGCACTGTGGCATCCTAATTAGATATCTTTATGCCTTACTCTTATTACACCTCTTTATTTCGAGTTAAGGGACCCATTCAGTGCAGTAATACGCCAATCATTTGCAAATATCGAGAGCCCGCGTCGCTCGCTAATTTGCATAATTTCCTACCGGAAATTGATTATGTTGTTGTCGTTGTTTACAAGTTTTATAAGCATAAAACTATTAATTGTGTACATATAATAGGTGAGGCCGTGGGAACGGTTCGTGCCGCTCATTATTATTCTCGTGTGGTGTCAATCAAGTTATGTTTCGAAGAACTTAATTTAATATTTCTGTTATAAATATGGGTCAGTATGTGATATTTCCCAGAACAATGTCATTACAGTATTGACATTATAATCTATACTTATTATAATACGAAGTCCCAAAAAGCTGTCTGTCTGTATATAATCGTTTTTCTCACAATCTACTGAACGGATTTTTGTACGGTTTTCACCAAAGGATTATATTTCTGGATGGTTTAGGCAAATAGTACATATCGGTATTATGTAAATTGTGTTGAAGAGATCGAGCAGTTGTTAAAAAACTTGCTTGACGGGAGCTTTGGACACGTGCGCTGCGTATATTAGCAAAGATACGCTAAAGTAATGTACTAGAAACTTGCCGATCTATAAAAATATTACAAAAAAAGTCCACGATAGCATGTCTCTATCTCTTACGGTTAACTCACAAAAACTACTTTTATGTCGAGAATTTAAATTCTAGAAAAAAATTGTGAGACGCTGATTAATTCCACGAGCGAGGCCGTTGGCACAGCTAGTTTATAAAATAAAAGCATTTTTGTATTACTACAATGTACAAATGTATAATGTGTAAATGTATGCTTACAGTTACTACTACTCTAATGCTACTAAATACTGCAAGATTTAAATTTCCTTTTCCAAGATTTAAGCTTTCCGAGTAGTGGGTACACTAACGCATCTTTCTTGTATAAATTTCGTTGTGGTTAGTGGTAAGGGAAAACCCAAAATTTTACTAAGCTCTTCAATTCTGGAAGATCAAATTTTGTCAAAGTGCCATCATCGCGCAAATACGAATCATATACCGCATAACGTATATTATTTCGATTCCTTAATCCTCATCCACCCCGCATGTTCATTACAATAGACAATAAAACAAATACAAGCACGAGGCTGGCCCAATTCCAATTACTATGGAAAACGGCCGCAGCGCCATTCATCACGGCCCGGGACAAGTTTCTGTTCCAATGAACTGCGAAGATTTCATTTATTCCCTTTTTTTCTCTCCCGCCTTTGTTACTGCACACTGCACTCCCCCAGCCCGCACTTAGCCGCTCCCAATTCGCGAGATTAAACTGTCAATTCGTATACATTTTTATCTGTATTGGAAATACCGATTCAATTAAAGTCACAATTGGATTGCGTTTATCATTTTTGCTAGTGAAAAAGAAAGGAATATTATGTGGTTTATATAGGCATAATTGCAGTCAAACACTCAAAATGATATCATCATCATTCTCCTGCCCTAATCCCACTCTAAGTGGGGTATACGACCGCCCGCCTGCTTCACGTCAACTTACCTTAGTCGCCTTTTACGACACCTCGGTAAGATATGAGGGTGGTCTATTCTATGCAGCCGGATACCACACGGTACATGTCACAGTCATGTCACGTTAGACCTTGTATTTATTATAAAGTACTAGAGTTACAACTTACTTATGTTAAACGAATAAGACCATATAAGAGGTTCCGCTTTTGCAAACAAACAAAATGTTTTATTCTATCTATATTGAATTCATTATACAAAAGTAATAATAAAATTATTTTGCTATAATCCGCAATAAAGTAAATAGAAAATATATATAATGCTAAATGTATAGTGGACCGTTTTTTCATACCCGATACATGCAGGACTCGTGAAAATTCGTGGTCTTTTCTGCTCAGCCGCATACCACACGATTGATAACATTACGACAGATATTTTAGTATAATTACTATTGCCAGAACTGCATATTAAGATGTTCTTATTCAACGAATAGTTTTTTTTTCTAAGTAAGAAAGAAAGAAAGATATTTATTAGAAGTAGCTACTATGGTTTATTTATATTATTCCTATAAATGTGAAAGTCAGTTTGGTACGCTTTTACATCTAAGCCGCTCGAAAAATATTGATGAAATTTCATACTATTTCGGCTTATGAAATTTAACTTATATATTAGGTCCTTACATATGAAATTGGCGTTTTCTATGAGAGGAACATAAAGTCGTTTTTTTTTTTAATGAAATATATTTAATTAATCAAAGTATGTACCATTGCTATGTATGCACTTTTGCCATCTCATAGGTAGTTCATTGATCTCCTTACTAAAAAAACCATTCGGGCGGGAATCAATAAAATCTTTGAAGGCGGTTTGGACTGCCCCATCGGAGTTGAATTTTTTTCCTTGCAAGTAGTTATCCAAATTGCGAAAAAAATGGTAATCTGTTGGAGCAAGGTCCGGAGAGTACGGTGGATGTCTAAGACATTCTAATTAAAGCTCCTCTGATTTGGTAGCCGTCTGTTGTGCAGCGTGTGGTCTAGCGTTGTCCTGAAGCAGCAGTGGCCTAGAGCGATTGACCAGCCTCGGTTGTTTAGCAGCTAGCTTTTCCATCATGGTTTGCAGTTGCTGACAATAGATATCTGCCGTAATCGTCTGGCCAGATTTAAGAAAGCTGTAGTGAACGACACCGGCACTAGTCCACCAAACACTTACAAGCAACTTTTTTTAGTCAATTTTCGCTTAGGGCAGGATTTGGCTGGTTCGCCGGGATTCAGTCATTGCGATGAGCGCTTCCGATTATCGTAGAGGATCCACTTTTCATCACAGGTAATGATCCGATTTAAAATTCCTTCATTATTGTGCCGGTTGAGTAACGTAACGCAGCAGTCGACGCGCGTTTGTCGGTTTGCTTCACTCAATTCATAAGGTACCCACCTTTCAAGCTTTTTCACCTTCCCAATTTGCTTCAAGTGGATTAGAATAGGTTTATCACTAACATCGGAGCCTGCAGCTAACTTGGACGTGGTTTGCGATGGATCCGCTTCCACAATAGCCTTCAATTCTTCATTATCAACTTTGGTCTCCGGCCGTCCACGAGGCTTGTTCTGCAGGTCGAAATTTCCAGAACGAAAACGTTGGAACCAAAAACGCACTGTGTTTTCTTTTGCGACACCGTCACCATACACATCATTAATCCTTCGAGCCGTTTCTGCAGCACTGGTGCCACGGTGGAACTCATACTCGTAAATAACGCGATATTTCATGTTTTCCATTTTGTAAACAGAGTGACACAAAGAAAAAAACAAAAGAAGAAAAACCAAATGAATTAAGGGGTTTGAAACACAAATGCATGAGTAAATAGCTGTATGAATTTGAATTTGTAATTCCTAACCATAAAGGTAATATTTGAGATCAAAGTGGCCAGTACGACAAAACGCCAATTTCATATGTAAGGACCTAATAATACAAAATAATTTTATTTCCTTAGGAAAGAGATACAATTAAAGAATACATAATTATTGGTATTCTAATGCTTTTTTCACATTTCGTTTAATACAGCTGGAATAAATATAAGTAGTAAAGAAGCATATCCAACATTACGTTTTACAATACAATTCCAATACGAAAAAAACTTTTAACAATCTCTAACAAGGCAAACAACGAAACAATCTCCGATGCTGACCTACATTTCTTACTTTTTCTTTTTTCCACCGATGTAATTTGCTTTATGATTTACTTCGATAACGATCACAGACTCTACTGAATGTTAACCTTATATCTTTCTTCGTCTCTCAGTCAGTGCTGCGTATAGTAGGTTGTATAGTAGGTTACATATATCCCTAGAATTCTATAGGGATATGCAGGTTTCCTCACGATGTTTTCTGTCACCGAAGAGCGTCTGATATATTGCAGACTCACGCAGACTAAGGTAAGTTGATGTCAGGCCAGTCGTAAAATACGTAGCCAAATCATGTGACAATATGTTTTAACATGTTGTGCCGACCCCACTTAGAGTGGAATAAGGGCAGGAGGATGATAAATGTTATCAATCGTTTATAACGTCACACTCTGATATTGTAATATTATAGTTATATTGTAGTATTATAGTATATAGTATATATTTATCTTAATAATTTCCATCTTTTTTCTAGTAAAGGTTTAAATACCTGTGTATTTAGGTTGTTAAAGTAGACAGATAACAATACATTACATTAAATAATGTTTAAACGTGTTTCAGTTTTTAAAATGATTGATAGCAATCGTGCCATAATAAAATAGCACAAATATAATCGAGAATATAAAAATGATTTGAAAAAAAAAACATTTAGAGTAATATAATGTGTTATAATCAGCCTACTAAAAGACCTTTTTTTGACAAGTTTACCTTTAGTTAAGTAACTAATCCTATACCTAATGAGTATAGAAAGTCTTTTAATTATAAACATTAATTATGCACAATTTTTTTTTTAAATCATATCTTCCGCCGGGGACTGAACTATAATGCAAATGATGAGGATAAGGATTACTATAACCGTTCCTACAACGAAGCTTTTGCTCGTTGTCGTGGATATATTGTAGATTGCGTTTTAAAGTAACAGCCTGTTACTATGCTCACTGCTGGGCTAAGGCGTCCTTTTTCAGTTTTTGGAGAGAAGGATTGGAGCTAAGACCTACCACGCTGCTATCCCTAGAATTCTCTAGAAATATGCAGGATTCCTCACGATGTTTTCCTTCACCGAAAAGCGTGTGATAATTTGCAATTAACAATTAGACACAAAGTTTTAATAGAAAAACTCATTGGTGCCTTCCCGGGGTTTGAAGCTATGTCGTCTCTAGAGAGTCGCACGGTCTCACCGCTAGGCTATCACAGCTTTTTTGATTGCGTTTTTATTAATAATAATAGTATTATAGTACAAGAGATCAGTAAAAGTACATTTAAAATGAAGAAAGCTTAAAGTGCGTAATGTAATTCCTGACATCGATCAATAAAATAATACAGACACCAAATTAAAATGTTACGAATTCGTTTGATGTAAGAGAACAAACAGTGTAATGATGTAACTAGGGCGAATGCACATGAATGAACTGGTTATGATGTTATTACGCGCAGTGAATCAATCGAACGCCAACTGGCAACGAGGCTCGCATCTGTTTATCGTCTGTGCGCGGGAAAAAACAACCATTGACCTGTTATAGAACTGATCTAAAGAGAAAGATCAGAGCTGTGATAGCCCAGCGGTGAGACCGTGCGACTCTTTCGAGGGGAACACGAGTGCAAACCCGGGCAGGCACCAATGAGTTTTTCTATTAAAACTCATGTGTCTAATTGATAATTGCAATTTATCACACGCTTTTCGGTGAAGGTAAACATCGTCTAGAGAATTCTGGAGATATGTGAAACCTACCAATCCGCATTGGAGCAGCGTAGTAGGTCTTAGCTCCAACCCTTCTCTTCAGAAACGGAGAGAGGAGGCCTATGCCCAGCAGTGGGACTGTAACAGGCTGCTACTTTACTTTATGCCCAGCAGAACTGATCAATAGTTTATGGTATCTTCTTCATCTTCAATCTTGTTTATGAATCTATGTTAATAAGTTTATATATAGTTATTGAGAGTAAATTAATGTCGTGTGGTATCCGGCTGAGCAGAATAGACCACACTCATTTCTTACCGAGGGGTCGTAAAATACGATTAAGGTAAGTTGACGTCAGGCAGGCGGCCGGTCTTAAAATACGTAGCCAAATCATGTGACAACAGGTTTGTAACATGTTGTGTCGACCCCACTTAGAGTGGGATAAGGGCAGGAGGATGACGTCAAATTACCTAAGTCGCCTTTTACGACATCTCGGTAAGAAAGGAGGGTGGTCTATTCTATAATGCCGGATACCACACGGTGGGGTCGTCCGTCCTCAAAGTAACTTAATACTTGTGTTATGGGTGTCAGAAAACTGGTGAATATATTAATTTATTAATTAATATATTAAAAATCATGTTTTTTTTTATTTTTTTATTTTTTATTGTTTATAGACTCGCGCTTGGCTGTAATCTTGCCTGACGGTGAGCAATGATACAGCCTAAGGTGGTACGCGCATGTCTAGATAATGCCTATTCACTTTATTTTATATTATTTTACTGTGACAACAAGTTTGTAATATGTTGTGCGGACTCCATTTAGAGTGGGATAAGGGCAGGAGGATGGGTAGTTATTATACTAGAGTAGGGAAGCAAGCCTAAAATATGTCATATTACAATAAAAGGTATTCTCGCTGTACTCGCCTTAAAAAGTGTTTTACCTATAACTTGATTTATGAAAAAAGTATATCAATGAGTATGTTTTTGTGAAATGCTATTGGGTTGTCGTTAGAAATAAATAAATAAAGAAAAAGAAATTAAGGGTGTTTTTATCTGTTTTTTTATGTGTCTAGACAAAGGTGAAATATCTAAATTTTCATCTTCCCTCTCATTATTTATTGTGGCACAGTCAGTTGCAGATCTACATTTGACTCCAATCCTCTATACCAAGATACCATAGAGCTAATATAGCTCTATGGTATCTCTTTTTAAGGAAAATTTGATATAAGAATGTAATACAATTTTTTTTAAGCTGTTAATATACTGACTTGTCTTTGCTATTATAATTATTGGTTTTCTTGAATTTAATGTAATATATTGGGTTACAGATACGTTTTACATCCCAATTTGCTAGTTTTATATTTTAAATTAATCGTCATCAACGTCATAATAAGTAAGAAAAAAAAAATTATTTATTTATTATTATTATTTAAAACCTTTCTATTTAAGGAATCGGATATATAGAGCTAAGGGTAAGCGTGCTAGCTTGAGTCGAATGGCTGCACATATTTGAAACTTTATATGCAGTGTTTAAACTGTGATACCCTAGCGGTAGGGCCGTGTGACTGTCTCGATGGGTCACGGGTTCAAACCCCGGCAGGCACCAATGAGTTTTCTGATACAATTTATGTGTTTAACTTATAATTGCAATTTATCACACGCTGCTCGGTGAAAGAAAACATTGTTAGGAAACCTGCATAAGTCTAAAGAATTTAGATATGTGTAACCTTTGATTATTAATCCGCATTAGAGTAGCGTGGTAGGTCTTAGCTCCATTTTTTCTCTCAAAAAAACGGAGAGAGGAGGCCTATACCTAGCAGTGAGATAATAACAGGCCGTTGCTATACTTTTACTTTTTTATGCTGTATTTAATATCACTGAAGCACAGGATATATTAAAAAAGCAACAAGACTTAGACTTTGCAACTAAATTGAATCTTTCACTTATCAATGGCCTGTCACGATTCTAAAGGATTGCATTAAAGTTAATTTAATCTCTTAAATTTACTTTTCATTATTATTTTGCAATTGTTTTCATAGAATAAATGTCTAAACATTTGCAAAATGTATCGCTTGGCAACTTTCACGGCCCGCAACATCACTCAGCCCATATTTGATCGAACTCTCGTATTTATTTAGTCTGCACTTTGCGAGAAACCTAAGATGGGGAGGTGGGGACCGCTTGAATACGCTTCTCTTAAAACTTACCCTCTTTTATTTGAAGCCGGCATTAAAGTTTGTAAAGGATTTTCTCAAGCGTTCTTAAAATCGATAGTAAGGGTTACAGCTCGGACTGGAAGAAAAACTCAATTAACGAAATACTCTCTATACTCCCTTCTTCTTATAAAAGAGAACATGGCTATTATATAAATCTAATTACCGTTACGCATATAAAAAGTAACTTTTTTTAAAATTGTTTAATAGGCGAGCGATCCAATCATACCTGATGGTGAGATGCCTATTGACTCTTGCATTGAAAGTACCCATATCATAAGTATTGGCAAAGAAAGATACCGGGAGAGAATTCCATTTCCGTGCTGTGCGCAACATAAATGACGAAGCGAAGCGCTCTGTACGTCTTCGTGCTGACGATGACATACGGGTGGAACTTCTCCCGAAGATAAAAGTCGATGGTGGAACAAGAATCATGAAGTACTTGAGCACACTCTCCGATATATATCCTTTAGAAAACCTATAGACAGGCAACCCTGCGCCGATGTTGCAAACTCTGCAATTTGGCATTGGTCAGGGTTTCAAACATAAATTATATAAACCTAGCGGTAAGCGGCTACGCGTTGGTTCAGTCTTGTTTTCACCTCCCATCGAAATAAAACTGTCACTGAAAGTCTAAAATAATTCTCCAATATCCACCAAAGCACTGAGTGTATCTAAAGATTATCTTAAAATTTCATTAAAATCAGTCCAGCCAGTGTCGAAGTATATAAGGGACATACAGACAAACGTACATTTTTAAATATATATACAGAAGATGTACATACGACATAACATTTCAAAACGCTTTCTTATTGTTTTCTCTGTTTATTTCTACTATCTCTATGTCTTATCTTTGATAAGTATAGTAAAGTAGTAAAGTAGCGGCCTGTTACAATCCCAACAGCTGGGAATAGGCCTCTTCTCTCCGTTTCTGGAGAGAAGGGTTGGAGCTAAGACCTACCACGCTGCTCCAATGCGGATTGGTTACACATATCTCCAGAATTCTCTAGAGATACGCAGGTTTCCTCACGATGTTTTCCTTCACCGAAAAGCGTGTGATAAATTACAATTATCAATTAGACACATGAGTTTTAATAGAAAAACTCATTGATGCCTGCCTGGGTTTGAACTCGTGTTCCCCTCGAAAGAGTCGCACGGTCTCACCGCTGGGCTATCACAGCTCAAGTATAGTAAAGAAATAATTCTATATAGTTTAAGTATTGTCTTGGACTTCGTCATTCCATTAACTTAACATCCACATATGTTCGGTTGATCTTTATTTTAGGTGCGTACTTATTCAACCATTAGTTAAGTAATTTTAAGCTTTGTTTCGAGAAGTAGTTAGCGAAACATGTTTCTTATAACAGGCGGTTAGATTTACCTCATAGTGAAATTTAAGCAACACACCGGAAGTGTTAAAACGCTGTCCAATACAAATTGTAATTTCATCAGAAGTTTAGACAGGGGATCAGACAAGGTCTTTGATCGTGTTGTTATTGTGTTATCAACACGTGCACGCGTATACACGCGGCCTTAAAGAATAAACATTGCACGATAAATAACGTTCCCAAAACTCTATGCTTCGTGGTATATCAAATCTCAAATGAAGAACCTCGTTTATAATCGAACGAAGAATACAACGTAAGCTGGCCGAATGACTGACTGCGGAATAAAAAAAACAAAAATATAAATGGAGGGAAAAATTTTAAAGTGCTACGTTACGGCTCGTTTTACATGAAAGGTTTTTTTACCAAACGCATCGGTGATTCCTTTTGAATGTTTTATTGGGCATAAACTACGTTATTCCTTTCATAAGTAGAATTGAATTGTTTTAACTGCATTTATTACTTTTTGATGGCGATTTAAACATCAACTTATTGTTAATGTCATTTTAAAATCTATTCTACCATTGTTTTTTTGTGAAGTTAAAATATATTTCTCATGCGGCATAGATAAAATGTTTTTTTACAGTTTGTGTATTTTTGTATAAATCCTATGTTATTATATATTATATAGATGCAAAAAGCATTTGTAACTAGGCTGTATGGTATCTGATTTTTGCGTCACTCAATACTGTTTTAAAAAAATAAGAATAGTACGTGATTGTACAGATAATAATTATATTGAATTGTAAATTTATGATATGCAATTTTATTGCTCATTGCAGGAACAGGATGATTCATATTTTTCTTGCAAACATAAAATATTTAACGAATTATTGCTTATTTTCTTTTTCTCTCTCTATTATACTACAGGCGATATGTAAATTTAGCGCTACAGACAAAATTTTCTATGTAGAATATTAAGTATGGATTCAATACATCGATCCATCAAAAACATTAGTTAGTGTCATTAGTCATAATTCTAATTCAGGACATGAAAATATAAATAAAGAACAAAACGTTATTAGCCTGCATTATGATATTCGTCCGTGGCGTACAATCACGCAATGTGTTCAGTCAGGTAATGCATATCGCACCCGAGGGCCCACAATAAAAGGGGATGCACGGTGTGGAACGAACATGACCCCTTGCATTTCGGCTCCCTTGAGAACAGCGTAGTTTGCACAAACATCCATATTTACATTTATTATGTACAAATATATGTTTTTTCGATATTTTATTGGGCTGCAATCAGGGGCAAAGTGCTGCTGCGTTCAGACCGTATCGTAAAAGTCACGCAAGGACAGTTTGGCTCGTAATATGTGTGATTTTATAAAGTTTAAGGTATCCTACTAAAGGATTTTTGTTTTTTCATAAATAATATCGTGGTCATGGCAGATGAGCTAATATTACCGGAACCGAGACGTTTCTAGAGGCCAATCCTAGAGAGAAGGATTAGAACCACCACGATACATTGTGCGCGATATAAGTGAGCTAGTTATTGCAATGTAGGCCCTGAATGCAAGTTTGAGATCCAACCCAAGAGAAATTCCAGAAAATACATCATAACCCTATCTATGTTCCTAGAGACTGGCCCGGTGGCAGGCCAATATTTTCTATAAAAACAATTTGGTTCTTCGTGTGTGGGTATATATATGTATGTATTTAAGAATCATTTATGTTATATTTATTTATATATCTACCAGTTGTCTGTCATCCATAACACAAGTATTCAGTTACTTACTTTGGAGATGGACTTATTTATATTTCTTTAATTGTTCTATTTCAGACATTATTTATTTCGCGCACGTCTATAATATACCTATCGCGAGTGTATGCTTCAGGCGAGCAGAAGGGACGCGGAGTTGCAACTTAGTGAACGCTACTTTGACAGATGTGTACTCCCTTGAGTCTTGAGCACAGATAAGCTATACAGTAAAGAACTCTAGATGATAAATAGTTTTTAGTTCATTATTAACTTGTTTTAATACAATTACCTGTTTCGTCCACAATATTCTAGAATGCATTGCTAATCTGGTATTTTGATGGTCAGTAAATATCGACCAATTACTATCACAAAAGACTACTCTATTTGGAGAGAAGTATTACACTTTATAGCAACCACGATGCTGAAATTTGGATTGGTACGAGTAAGTTACAGATATATCAAGAATTTTCTAAAAAATATGCTGGGTGTTTTCTCTCAATGTTCATTCTAGTTGTTTTCTAAGAAAAAACTATTTTTTATCCATTCGCCTAATATATGTAGTATTAAGTATATGGCAGTAAGCTCTCATCATTATTACCTAATATATAAGCTCAAGAGCTGTGATAGCCCAGCGGTGAGATCGTGCGACTCTTTCGAGGGCAGCTCGAGTTCAGACCCGGGCAGGCACCAATGAGGTTTTCTATTAAAACTCATGTGTCTAATTGATAATTGCAATTTATCACACGCTTTTCGGTGAAGGAAAACATCGTGAGGAAACCTGCATATCTCTAGAGAATTCTGTTGATATGTGTAACCTACCAATCCGCATTGGAGCAGCATGGTAGGTTTTAGCCCCAACCCTTCTCTCCAGAAACGGAGAGAAGAGACCTATTCCCAGCAGTGGGATTGTAACAGGCCGCTACTTATTTATCTTTTATATAAGCTCAATCATATAATCTCATCAATATTGTTCCAGAGAATTAGCCGTGACAGCGTAACAAACATACGTTCGCATTTTTAATGTGGTATATGGTTTACAACAAATGGTTTTTTTTAATAATCCTTTCGTCCCAAGAAGTCTCTGTTGTGAAAAGTGCTCTGTACCATCGCCTTAGAATCCTAAGCTTCATTTAAACGGCGATCCGCTTGACGTTAGTTACGACTATTGTGGCAAGGGGACAATTCACGGAAAGTGTAGGGTTCTTAATGAAGGGATGAGGACATTTTTATGGACAATTTGAGAGTTGCCAATCGATAGTTCACGTCCGAATGTCGCACGAAATGTTTATATCGTAGCAGATATGTCGCTGCCGAAGTTTATTTTCGTTTTATTTGCCTTTTCATGTTGAGTTTCTATTTTTTCGTATACCCGTGACACAGTAGTTGTTATGCTGTCTTATTAAGATCTCCAGTTCGAGCATTTAAAATTTACTTACGTCTCAAGTTTGGCTATGGCTATTTACCTTATTCCTATAAATATATATATATATTATTTCATTTTACTTGTGTTAGGAGTTCTCGCTCCTCCATAACTACATACTTATATACAAACATTGTACCGTAAGGTTGCATTTAAATTAAAAATTAGGTTACTGTAATATAAATAAAATACTAAAGCCAAATATACTAACAAAATTAATTAATAAATATATAATATGTATTGGTCGGTGTATGTATGTGAGTGCGTGTAGTGTGTTTGTGTATGTGTATGTGTGTGTGTTACGTGTGTTACCTTATTCCTATAAAATTATATATTGACTGCAAAGGGGACAACCAATTTTAGATTTGATCCTTTTATCTTAGACTATTTATTTCTAGGTCTTATCTGAAACTTATAAAAGAAAATTGTTACTATCTGACTATTAAGTAATGAATTTTATTTATATTAAAGAGTTTTTTTTTACTATTTTCTTTGTGTAATTTACAATGACGGTTATCAAATGTCACTGAACCATTTACAGTTTAGTAACCTATCAATGAGATAACCGTATAAAATTTTATAAAATTTATCATTCAAATAATATCTATAGCTATAAAAATGACTCCCTGAATGTGTTGCTAAGCGCAAATCTCGCAGATGGTTCTTACGGAGAGAAAAAATAAAAAAAATTGGCTGGAAAAGTTTCAAGACAACACTATTCTATATTCCCATACAAAAGATTCGTAATAATACTTAAAGGTCAATTTGAACTTTATGAATGAATGAATGATAATGCTTTTATTGCACACCACAAAGGATACATTAGCACTATAATTAAATAAAAATAAGTTTGCACAATCTGGCGATCTTATCGCTACATAGCGATCTCTTCTAGACAACCAGCTAGGTAAGAGCACATACCTATGGCTACAAGGTAGGTGTGGTGTAACTTTAATACCATACCAAAAAATTAAATTATTAAGTGATTCGAGACGGCAAAACAATTGAGTGACGTCATTATCGTATAAATATTAAATCTGAAATCGAAATTTTAACTGTGATTTTTTAGAGATTAGTAAAAAAAAATTCAGTATTTTATAATTTGTATTCTTTCGACATAATATAATTGTTAATTTACCAAATTTCTTTTTTCTTTTTTTATTTGACTAGCTAAACAGTTGTCCCGAATAGCACAATAAGTAATAAAAAAAAACAATCGACTGTTAGGCGATACGAAGATCGCCGGGTCAGCTAGTATCATATAAAGTAGTAGAAATAAAAATGCGAAATAATGTTTCATTATTAGCTCATAACATTAAAGTTATTCATATACTTTCGATATCGTAGGCAGTTTATATATCCACAAACACACCTATGTGAGATTAATAACGCACTGTGCCATCTATCATAAGATGTTAGAGTTAAGAAGAAGTTAAGTTTCACTCGCGAACAATGGTTGTATTTTTATTCCAGCTAAAAGGTTCCTTTAAAGTTTTATACAGCAATACGAGTAATCCCGGAGAAGTAAACAGTCGTTGCAAGATGTGGGGGTAGGGGGGTGGTTGAATGAGAATTTAAGTGTGTTCTTTGGAAGACAATATTACTCGTAAGACAATGAGACTGTAGTTGGAGTGAGTTAGCAAATACGGACATTTGTTGTGTTATGTAAGTGGGCATTCATCAAGGCATTCGCGAAGCTTTTGTGTCGTATCCGAAATATACAAAAACTTAAAGTGGCCCGGCATAGCGAACTTTCGGAAATAAGACATTAGACTTTAGACGTATAATACTTTTAAGACCTTGTATTATTACTATTACGTGTAAAAACGATATTGGTAAACGTTTTCGAAGACAAAAATGGAGGAAAACCTAAATTCGCCTGAGTTCTCCTTATTTGTTAAAATAAGTAAAGCTATTATTCCATTAGTAGGTACAGCAGGCCTATCATGAACTCCTATTGAGACTCAATTAAAGACGTAAACTAAATTGTTTTGCTTTTTCGTACCATGACGTATTAACGACGCACACATTAAACGTTGCCGAATGAGCGTTCGGAATGCGTCCTTAATACATTTGAGTAAAAGAGAGAGAGTTATCTATAGTTCATTTAACGTTTTTCTTTTCAAACATCTTCAAGGATCTTTGCAATCCACACTTCATGGTACGAAAAGAAAGCGGTTGAGTTTAGATACTGACTTTGAATTGAATCGTTCCTAAAAGTTCATGGTAGGCCTACAGGTTCCTCTTTTAATTAAAATACTACGTCGTTGTTTGAAATAAATATTTCAGCCCATTCATAATACATTATGAATTTAATCTATATCTTTATCTTTACTTAAAAAGTATTTAGCGGTCTGTAACCATCCCATAACTGTCTTCTTTAGTTTCCTACTGCGTAAATGAATAATTATATATATCAATTAAGTACTCATAAAATTCATAGGTGCCTTTCCAGAAGACGAGATCCCTGGCATAAAAATGCATTGAGTTTCGAGTAAAAGTGCTATTGCGATTAAGGACACTTTTTATTATAACAATCCCTTAAGGAACAGCATTTTCATTATTGAATTATGTACTATCAACAGGCCGTAATAATTTGTATAAAGATATCTTGAAGGAAATTCAATACCATTTACTCGTCAATCGGCAGTTGAGCGAGTGACAGCTATACTTAGTTACCCACAGTCTCTGTATTATTCTGAAATACCGTATATCGGTGAAATAGACATCGAAAACTTATAAAAGAACTGATGTCATAGGAACTATGGGTTCTGAATGACCTGTTTTAGGGAGTCAATCGTGAAGAAAATCCGTGCCGGAAGCGGGGTTGTGACGTCAAAATGGGTTAAAATGTAGATTCTCTTCAATGTTACAACGATGAATGAGCCCTTCTGATTGATATCGCAAAGGCAAAGTGCGGCTCCGGAGCCGCATGTGGCTCTTTGGCTCCTTAAGTGCGGCTCTGATACAAATATCTGCGGAAGGTGCAATAATATTTTTAAATAAAAAAAAACTTTGTAAGAAAAAAATTACATCTCATTTTGATAAATTCTTCTAGAAATCGAGAACATGTATAATTTTTGGTTTAAGTTAAAAGATAGATAGGTAATTAAAATTATATAAAGTAAAAACCTGCTTACATAAAGTAAATTATATAAAGTAAAGGTCTGTTACAATTCCACTGCTGGGAATAGGCCTCCTGTCTCCATTTCTGTAGAGCAGGGTTGGAGCTAAGATCTACCACGCTGCTCTAATGCGGATTGGTAGGTTACACATATCTCCAGAAATCTCTAGAGGTATGCAGGTTTCCTCACGATGTTTTCCTTCACCGAAAAGCGTGTGATAAATTGCAATTATCAATTAGACACATGTGTTTTAATAGAAAAACTCATTGGTGCCTGCCTGGGTTTGAACTCGTGTTCCCCTCGTAAGAGTCGCACGGTCTTACCGCTGGGCTATCACAGCTTAAAAAAAATAGAGTGCGTTTACTTTAAAAATTATATATTGTTCTAAAAATATGTAACGAACATCGAGTTCAATTTCAAGTAAAAAGTTTTATTTAGTGTACTACTTATTTAGTGTAATAACTGTTTACTAAGCAAGCAGATTTGGCTCCCATTTTTTTTTAAACACATTTTATTGAAATTCGTTTATTCTAAATCAAAAATCTAACATATATAAGTCATTACTATATAGTTTAGTCAAATTTTATGACCATCAAAACACCTTTTCTTCGTTGTCTTATTTCATTTTGTAAATTGTAATTTATGTCTTAAAGTTTGCCGACCCGGCTGTAAATCTATTAGTACTAATAAAATAATAAACCTGCGTAGTTTTGAAGAAGTATTTATACGTTGAAGATGGACGTTACGTGCCGATACCGCCGATGCTAATAACGCTGAAATATACACGTCCCGTACGCAACTGATGTTGGTTTTTATCCTGTTTGGACTCGACCAACACGCGGGTTCGATTCCCGCCGAGAGCCAACATTTTCTTAAAACAATATGTTGGTTCATGGAATCTGAATCTATTTATTTATTTAAGTATTTCTTTAAAATTACATATTTATATACAGTTGTTTCCGCCGCGTGGTATCCCGCTCAGTAGAATGGCCACCTTCATTTCTTACCGCGGTTTCGCAAAAAGCAACTAAGGTAAGTTGACGTCATGCAGCCGGTCGGTCGTATAATACCTGGCCAAATCACGTGACAACATGTTGTGCTGACCCACTTAGAGTGGGATAAGGGCAGGATAATAATGAGTCTAGTAGACAACAGTATCGTTCGGATTCAAAATGCGTTTATTTAATATTTTTCTTGCTTAGCGCGCCAAATATTAGAAGAAGAAGTCGAAAACAAACTGAGTGGCATGGCATGGCTGGGTCTGCTAGTATTTGATTTAAAAAAAAAGCTCAATTATATCAACCACTACGACGCACGCACACATTTAAAAGTTAACTCTTAGAAAAGCTTCATTCAATTTTACGGAACGTTCCAAGTATTTTTTCTTTTAATCTGAGATACAGGCAACGAGAAATGCCTGAGGCTTTAAAAATGTCATAAGCACTACGAAATAATGATGGGGATGATGGTACAGTACCGCTGGAGTACGTATTCAGCAGGTTAGAGTATGACTCGTTAGACTGCACCCCTGCAAAACACCTCGCTTCTATAATTATGATGAATTAATTTAAATAAAAGTATTTTCTTTGAGGAGGACGCGTATTGAGAAGAGAAATTTAACGCGCGAACGTGAATATAGTTTTAATTTTCCGTCGCACATTGAGAATCTACTTACGTACATTTATCGAAAGAGCACTTGCACCTTGTTGTATAGGAATGATACAATATTACGAATTAATGGTTGTTTAAGTAAAAGTAAAGTGGTGACTTGTAACTATATTATTTATTTTACATCGCTATTGACCAAAAGCAGAGACGCACCCTGCTCCTCGTATATAGATTGTACGTAACACTTACGAGTATATCAGGATTTCTAAAGAGATATACAGATTTCTCTTAGGACCTATCGGGACGCTGAGAAGCGAATTATAAATATTAATAAGACAATTTCGAAAACATAAATATATACCTGGTTACATCAGGTATATAATAAGCTAAGACAAATATCATTAAAAGAGGATATATTTTTTTAAACAAGCTATTAAAGCTTTTGAGAACGCCGAAACAAACATATGAGATTAGTCATAGATTTAAAAAGGTGTCGTAATAGGAAATAATCAAATGACGTTTGAGTAATCGTTTAGCGGAAGTGAGGTTTTGCTAGATTGGTATGTTATCTTTAAACAGCTTGTTTGTTTGTTTATAAAGTCTTTACTGCACAGATTGAAATTATTATAGAAATAATTAAAAAAAACAACATATGCAATGGTGGGCTTATTCCGGAATCGGAATTTCTTTCAGCCAACCAGTCTTAGATTTAAAAAAAGTTATTTCATTGAAGTCAGCCGCTTTCTGAATGCAGTCTTGGTTGGTTCGTTGGTTTTGATATTTGATATAGCTGAGATGAGTACATATGATCCAGTCATTGTTAGACATTAAGAGTTTCTTTTATATTGTTTGGGTAGATGTTTGCCTACATTGATAGTGTTCTATCTTTATTCCGGAAAATGCTTTTCAGTGGCTTTCCTTCTAATTGTCTAATGTCTCCATTGTAACTAATTAATTCTAAGACTTGTTTGAATGTCTCCGTAACGGTAACATGTATTGAAACTGAAAACAAAGGTTACGTGGGAGTTTTGTGAATTAAATTTGCGAACGCTTTTCATGTACCGTGTTGAAACAGTTATAATTTAACTAATTATTAGTTATAGAACTCTATTGTGAGGTTTTAATTATATTTTAAGTGTTATGAATGTTCACTAACGTCAAGGAGAACTAAAGCATCTATACTTATTATAAAACAGAGTCCCAAAAAGCTGTCTGTCTGTATGATTACGGTTTTCACCAAAAGATAGTGCAATACTTACGGATGGTTTAGATAAATAGTACATATCGGTATTATGTAAATTGGGTAGAAGAGATCGCTCAGTTTTTAAAAAACTTGCTTTCTGGGAGCTTTAGCCACGTGCGCTGCTTAAACCAGCAGAGATACGCTAAAGCAATATACAAGAGAATTGTAGATCTATAAAAACACTACAAAAAGTCCGGGATAGCATGTCTCTATCTCTGACGGTTAACTCACAATAAAACATTCGAAAAAACTTTATTTTAAATTTCACTGATTGGCAAAGGATGAAGAATTGGATCTTTTCACGGTGCTTTAATGTGTATTGGCAGGTTACTTTGTAGTTTTTACAAAGCTGCATAGCAGAACAGTGATACCGTACCGTAACAGGGGTACCAGGTTCAAACTCTGTGCATAATCTATAATTTTTTTAAACTTATGTACCTTGAAAGACACTTATATATTTACGATGCTTTATACGCTTCTTGGTACAGTACGCCTACCATGAACTCTTATTGCGACTCAATTGAAGACGTAAACGAAATTGTTTTGCTTTTTCATACCATGACGTCTTAAAGACGCACACTTTAAGTCGTTGCCGAATGAGCGTTCGGACTTCGTCCTAAGAACATGTGAGTAAAAGAGACAGAGCAATCTATAGTTCATATAACGTTATCCTTTTCAAACATTACGATCCCAATGCAATTCATACTTCATGGTACGAAAAGAAAGCGGTTCCCGATCGTCGTTTAAGTCTTCAATTGAGTCGCAATAAGAGTTCATGGTAGGTCTGCAGAAAGCAATTAGGCATAGTCAAAGAAATCGAATCAGTATGTTTTCAAAACTAATGTACATATTAAAAATCCAAATTCAATTTTAATTTTATAATACGTTTGAAATACGCAAAAAAATCCTTTTACAGAAAACTAACTAGAGAAAAATATACAAATTACAAATGTAGATTCAATTACATTTCAACCCTGCAATAGACAGCATTAAGCTATAAAGTAACAAAGAAATATTTTCGTTAAACTTTTTGTTAACATTGTGAGATTTTCATTTGAATATTCGAGTTAACTTATAAAGTAAAAAAACATCGTTCTCCTGCCCTTATCCCACTCTAAGTAGGATTGGCACAACATGTTTTTACATGATTTTTCTAGTATTTCACGACCGGCTGCCTTCTTGACATCAACTTGCCGTCTATTTTACTAAGCTGCATCTCACACGGCGGGTCAACTTACCTTAATTACCATTACGACATTTCGGTGAGAAATGAAGGTGGTATATTCTACTCAGCCGGACATGACACAGCGGGTCAATTTACCTTAGTCGCTTTATACGACAGGTAAGAAATTAGCGTGGTCTATTGTACTCAGGGAGCCACTGGATCCAGGCGGCGCAAGATCGTGTGGTGTGGCGGTCCCATGAAGAGGCCTATGTCCAGCAGTGGACGTCCATCGGCTGACGACGAATTCTACTCAGCCGGATACCACAGGGCGGTAATAATGTAAAAAAAAACTGGATTATATTGCTAAAATATTACGCTTTGCATGAATATTGTTTGCACAAGAAACATAAACTTGGGGATCAGTTCACCGTTTCGCGCGTAATCCGCTTGCTAAAATATTATAATAAATTCAAATAAGAGACAACGACCGACCACCGTAAACTTAGACTCACGTTGCCCTACAACTCGTGTTAGCGACTGAGGAAGGAAGACCCTAAAGTTTGTCCGAAAAAATCCGGAAAATAACGCGAAAATTAAAGTCCGAATCTCGACTTCCGCCGTTCGTGGGTCACGCGTAAATATTATTCCGGGCTTCCTTTTATTCCCTTTGTTTTACAGTTTATTATTCGCGGCCTACCTCCGAGGTGCGTGACCGAAGACGGCGTGGAATTAATAAAAGAAATCACCCAGCGAAAAGGCTGCAGCTATTCTACTGGAACTGGAAAAACTCAAACAATAATGAGACTAAACAAGATTCCCGAACTTTCGGCCGTTTGATATAGAAACAAAGGGGGCCCTGTTTTAATTTGCGTATTCCACTTTAGGCCGCTCCGAAATGGCTGAGTCCCTTCGTTGTAATTGTCAAATTTTAGGGAATACAAAAAGTTTTCGCGTTCCAGCGAAATGGAATCACATCGGACAATTAGTTGGTATGATTTCGGAGACGTTCCGATTGGTTTTCCGATTGTTGTAAAGAAAGAATTTTATTCTAGCGCGTTGCTTTCCTTTATGAAAAGTGGCCCCTTCATTTGATGGGGGAGATTCCGTAATTCGCTTTGAGCGATTGTTGGGCAAGGTCCGCAGACAGATGGCACGATATTGACTATTCTAGTTTTATTACGTCGCCCTTCGTTTTCAGTAGCATCGTAAAAAGAAAATTCGTTACGGATTAAATATTTAATATAAGCGGCAAATCTTGAAACTACCTGCTTTGTAAGAAGTCGGGGTAGTAAAATACCTGACGAGATGTCAGGGATGACGTCATAAAACATTTATTTTAATCTGTTCGCGATGTAGATTAGAGTTCATTTATATTGTGTTAAAACATTATATAACTACATTATAAAATTGTAGAGCTACATCTTAAAATAGATAACAGTATTTTACAATAATACTACATTAACTCCAATCCTTCTCTCCAATAACGGAGAGAGGAAGCTTTAGCCTAGCAGTGGGCATAGTAACAGGCTGTTACTTTTACATTAACATTAATATCTTACACCTAATTTAATTTTATAATCTAATGAACGACATAGTCGCACAGTCGTCAGAATTTAGTTCAAGAGTACATTTGAAGCGGAAAACTTATTCAGACTTACCATTGACGTAATAGATCTGACGTAAGATTACCGCGCAGCCTCTTTAGTCTTCTGTAACAAGAAAATGATACCTTATAAATAACTGGAAAGTTTATTTTTAGAAAGTGTTATATTAACTTATAAATGAGAGTCGTTAAATACGTGATCTTAGCGAAATGGACGCAGATTCAAGCCCGTGCAAGTGAAATAAAAACTACATAAGGAGCCTGCACATGTATAGCTATTAGGATCTTATAGCTTTTAGGATCCAAAGCTTTACTAAAAGTATAAATGCGATCTATCTAGCAATACCAATACGTTTTGGTAGATTTTACATACGTCTCGGGTTTAGGTCTATAGCTGTCCCGCGTGGTTCGGCGACCCTAAGGAATTATCACGATTTTTTCCGCGTGATCAAATATAAATATCAATTAGGCGTAAAAGTTGAACTAAAAAACTTATTAGTGGTTACGATCTCCTCGGAACAGTCACGGCTAGTTTAAAAAAAGCTCAAGCTTTTTAAAGTTACATACGTCTTACATAAAATATAGTAAGGTAGTTACAGTACAAGTAACTGTTCGCGTCGGTTACATTTCACGGTTCGCTGGAACATTGCCTTTTCTCGAAATCCGTGTAGATTTATCAGAGCAATGGCTTGAAGTTGTAACACCTGGGCTTTGCCAATAGCAGAGTGCACGGCCGGGTTGTTTATTGACTCTCTTTGAATTGTATGGTGAAGTGAATAACTCAAATACTAACCCATTTTACCATGTTGAAATACTTGTCATTGAGAATATATACTAATAATATAAGGTAGCTTACGTTACCTGCTACCTGCGCCTCCGTTCGCGTCGACTTTAGTGTTAAAATCTCCTCAATCATGTACTTTATTTATTATTATTAAGTTTTTTATCATATATGTTAGTTAGTTAGGTATATATCCGCCGTTTGTTTTCCAGCTGAGTAGAATAAATCACTTTAATTTCTTACCGAGGTGTCGTAAAAGGCAACCGGTAAGTTGACCCGCCGTGTGGTATCCGGCTGAATAGAATAGACCATCCTCATTTCTTACCGAGGTGTCATAAAAGGCAACTACGGTAAGTTGACCCGCCGTGTGGTATCCGGCTGAGTAGAAAATAGATCATCCTCATTTTTTACCGAGATGTCGGTACAACACGGGGAGTTGAGTACGACGTTAGTGGCCGCGCGTGCTCACGCTATCAAATCATTATCAAATTACTATCAATTAAATAAATCTAACAATTAACCGTCGCAGTTTATCAATCGATATAATGATATATAGAATATAATTAGAATTAGGCGTTTCTTTGCAGAAATCTATAATACAAAAGTAATAATAAAATAATTTTGCTATAATCCGCGAAAAGTAAATAGTTAGATACATGAAGTAGTCTTAAAGAGACATGCACAAACCTCCACCACCGCCACCACAATACACATGCACTACACAAGTTCAATATCACAAACTCAACAATCGTTTCGCCCCGCAACCGAAGCATCATCAGGAGACAGACTCCACGAGAAATTCATGATTTTTTTAAATTATTACTTTTCAATCAATATAATTCTATGAATCTATTAACCAAAGATTGTACAGGTGTAGTAGCAACCCGTACATATATATTATAGTAGTTTGTAGTAATGATACGAGTGTTATAAGACCAAGTTATGTACAGTGTCATACACTACTTTATCTACTCTCATACTATAATACGTAAAACGTACGTTTCCATTCCATGAACTCATGGTATCATTTAAAATAGTTGCTCGTAGATTTCGTCGGCAACAGGTTCACGGTCATGTTTGACGCAGCTTTCAGAATATCTGGTGGTGTACACTTACCACTATCCCCGCTCTCAGACATGTATTTACACAAAAACTATTTTTTTTACAAACAAAACTAAACTTCGTTTAAATATTGAAATGTTTTTTAAATGTCAATATATTGGCGCCAAGGCGCAAACATCGATTGCGCATGCGTGTTGCGTCGCCGCAGACCCATTCATTGAAACCTTTTTTTTAAGGTGTATCGTTATGATTAAAAAGTTACATTATGATACAGGTGTCCATACAAGACCTGTATCGTAATGAAACTTTTTAATTTTTTATTTTTGTTCTGTACGTAATGTTTGTCATAAGAATTTTGTTTTCAGTTTTATAATCCTTGTATTATGGTATCAGAGTAGATAAAATAAATCATAATAATGCGTATCCCATTTTATTCACTGTAAATTTTATAATCGACTGTTTGCGTTACGAAATAAAAAGGGCGATCGTCATTATTTACCGTGGAAAGGTTCGAAGGAAGCGTAACTTTTATGACGTAGGATCAAGGCAAGATAAAATAAACTAAGTTTAATAAAAAGACGACTCAAAAATAAAGCAGCGAAGAGATAAAAACTTTGAGCATTTTAAATCGTTACGACTTCTCGCATTGTATTCATTTTATTTCCCCGTTGAAACTTTTGCAGCTGTTATCAAACAAAAGCGGTCACAAGCGCAAAGAAACTAGTATTTGTCTTTTACTTTACTACAGGAGGTCTAAAAATTCATGAATTTATACAGATGTAGAAAGAGAGGGCAATAAAGTACCAGCCTGTTACAATCCCACTGCTGGACATAGGCCTCCTCTCTCCGTTTCTGGAGAGAAGGGTTGGAACTAAGACCTATCATGCTGCTCTAATGCGGAATGGTAGGTTACACATATCTCCAGAATTCTCTAGAGATATGCAGGTTTCCTCACGATGTTTTCCTTCACCGAAAAGCGTGTGATAAATTATTAATTAGACACATAAGTTTAAATAGAAAAACTCATTGGTGCCTGCCCGGGATCGAACTCGTGTTCCCCTCGAAAGAGTTGCACGGTCTCACCGCTGGATTATCACAGCTAGAATAGGAAAGGAAGCCTTAAATGCATATTATAATAAAGAGCTAAAGAAATGAGTGTGATACATCTCTCTTTTTTATGTGTTATTAGACAAGATGAAGCAGGTATACGAGTTTCATGTACTCTCTTATTATTTATTGTGACAGGCCCGCCAATAAAATGGCCGGAACTATTCTTCCACCACTTCATAATGTAACTCACTAAGAATAATGCTAAAGAAATTTAATGATTGCTCTTATCTGTATTAATTACATGTAAAAAAAGCAAAAATAAAATGACAAAACTTCGTTTTTAATGTTATTCTGTTTTAAATCTTGCGCATTTACACCTTCATTGTTATATGCGCGATGTAATAACCGATGCCGTTTCCGACATCTATGGGTCTCTGATTGCTCCTTTCCCAGGCTGAGATATATATGATGTTGCTTATTTGATCTCAACAATATAACTCGTCGATTTAATGAATTGCGTCTGTTTTAGTTTTAGTTTTAGTTTCTTAATTATTTTGTTATTTACCTGCCTTAAGTGGCTTCATATATATTTTTTATCATTTGTAGTAAATAACGTATCCCCAACTTCATCTTAACTAACTCTGGCTATTTCAGCGCTGGTTTTGATTCTTACGCGGATTAATTAGCTAAAAAGTTAGCGTTTGTCACTGGGAATGAGTAAAGCATGTGTAAAGAATGAGCGAAATGAGCATCATCATCATCCTCTTGCCCTTATACCACTCTAAGCGGGGTCGGCACAACATGTTGAAAACATGTTGTCGCATGATTCAGCTACGAATTTTACGACCGGCCGCCTGTATGACGTCAACTTACCTTAGTCGTATTTTACGACACCCCGGTAAGAAATACGGGTGATCTATTCTACTCAGCCGGATACCACACGGCAGGTCGACTTACATTATCGCCTTTTACGACACCCCGGTATGAAATACGGGTGATCTATTCTACTCAGCCGGATACCACACGGCGGTCGACTTACATTATCGCCTTTTACGACACCCCGGTATGAAATACGGGTGATCTATTCTACTCAGCCGGATACCACACGGCGGGTCGACTTACATTATCGCCTTTTACGACACCCCGGTAAGAAATAAGGGTGATCTATTCTACTCAGCCGGATACCACACGGCGGGTCGACTTACCTTATCGCCTTTTACGACACCTCGCTAAGAAATGAGGGTGGTCTATTCTACTCAGCCGGATGCCACACGGCTAAATGAGCGAACTGAGCAAATTCAATAAATGATAGCTTATGGACTAATAAAAGTTTTCGTGTATAAAGTTGACATGTTAGTAAACTTATTTTAGTGTTAGAAACATCCTAAGAAGCCGTAGTTTAGGTTTCGTAGTCAATTCCTTTGCAAGTTTTATTTTTCTCCTAATTCAATTGGATGCGGGTTACGAGACAACAATAGATTCCCTCGGGATCGTCCTCAACTATATTGTTTGGGATCGCAAACAGTAATTTTAGCTACGAAAGCTATACCATTGTTACTATAAAACTGGGTGAAATACGTCTAAGTGCATTATTACATGTTGTAACAACTCTGCAGGTGAGTATTTTATAGAATAACATGCATATATTTATTTATTATATATGAATACAGAACTTAATTTGTGCTCAATTTTTATAATTTTTTGAGTATAATCTTGCAAGATTATAATCTTGCTAAGATTATACTAAAAAAATGTGTCTAATATACATTATATTCTGTATGTCTCTGTCTAGATCCGTTCATTAATCAATTTTAACGTTGCCATTGCAGTAATTTAAAATAACTATATAAGGAGGCTGATACAGTAAGCCTAGTACTATGCTATTGACGATAACATCTTTATCTAAATATTATAAAACAAGATCCCCAAAAGCTAAGTCTATATGTGATCGATTTTTTCAAAATCTAAAGAACGGATTTTTGTACGGTTTTTACTAAATATATATTTTTTTAATAGTGCATTTTTTTAAAGTTTACGTAAATAGTACAGAGAGTTACATTTCCGCGGAGTCGGGACGTGGGAAAACTTTGTCATAATCATCATCATCTTGCCCTTATCCCACTCTAAGTAGGGTCGGCACAACATGTTACAAACATGCTGTCACATGATTTGGTTACGCATTTTACGACCGGCCGCCTGCCTGACGTCAACTTACCTTACGTCGTATTTTATGACCCTCTCGGTAAGAATGAGAGTGGTCTATTCTACTCAACCGGAGACCACACAGTGGGTCAACTTCCCTTAGTCGACTTTTACGAGACCTTGGTAAGAAATGAGGGTGGTCTATTCTACTCAACCGGATATACCAGACGGCGGGGGGTAAAACTTTGTCATATGCTGATTTCCACGCGGGCGAAGCTATGAGCATAGCTGTAAATGATAAAATTGCGTGGATATAGATACTGTTCGACCTTGCACAAGATGTTTATGACGAAATGCATTATAACGAATAATAGGAAGTATATTTTAAAAAGAGCAACCGCGGAATACTTTGGTGGCGCTTCTCGGTAGGAGAAATTTTCCGGACGAGAGTGGACTATTCAAAAGCACTTATTTACAAGTTTACTTCAATAATTTATAGAATTACGCCTAATTCTATAAATGCTTTGTCCGAGAAGAGAGGTCACAGGAATAGAACACAAAAGTAATGAAAATATTATTTTCCTATATTCCGCGATAAAAGAAAATATATGTTATGCTAAATGTAGTGTGTACTATCCGTTCTCATACCTAATACATGTCCTTAAAAACTCATGCACTATTTGTTGTGTTATAGGTGGGAGGTAGTTTGAAGTTTAGTTCATTAAAGAATATTTCAATTTATCTGTTAGGCTTAATATTGTTTTTTTTTTGGGGGGGGGGGGGGTAAAGTTAAGCATTATTTATTTGGCGCAAGCGGGCTTTTGGGTTTAACACCCCTGCATTAACAGGTTCTATTCTTCACATAACAGCACCTTTTAATGGAATACCATTCACAACAGCATAAAATCCTTTTATGAGTTTCGTTATAAATATAACGGGGCATGTCGACGCGGTGACAATAATTTACGAGAGCGGCACGTTCGGACATGTCCCCGCCTTTTTGATCCATTTCAGTTGGACATATACGGCTGTGGTTTCAGATTTTATATGATATCACGTAGGATACAGTTGCTATTATAGTTTCGACTTCTATCAATCATACGTTAAGAGTTTAAGCATGTTCAACTGTAGATGTTATTTATTGTGGAATGTTGTTGTTTTATGTTATTATAGAATGTTCTTCAATATGATTAAATTTATTGAACACAAGTTCTGATAAAATCATTGCACTTTTGAACGAAGGAATTCCGGAAAGTAAGTATTGTAGTCGGCAACAAATAATGCACATCGAGGCATAGTGAGAGAAAATCGGCTAGATTTTGCTTCGTAGAGGATTGTCTCTGTCGCACACACTGACGAACCTGGTACCGGTTACTATAGGTACTATACCTATAGTACCCGGCATTAAATAATGCAGATCGATGTTTGAAACGAAACAACTGGCCAGTTCGGTTTCATAGATCGCTGTCTCTGTCACTCAGTTAGTATGTGACGTTTCACACGGGTTCGTCAGTCTGTGCGACAGAGACAATGCTCTATGAACCAGAATCTGGCTGATTTTCACTCTCTAAGTCTCGATGTGCATTATTTGTTGTCGGGTTCTATACCTACTTTTATTAAAGACTCTGGTTCCTTAAGGCATAACAGTATTAATTATTTTATGTTAGCCTATATAATCTACAATTATACCGAATTTCGTGAATTCTATTCTATTCTATTCTATTCTAGAGATTTAGCTATGAGAGCATAACAAACACACAAGCTTTCATATTATTTTTGCTTTAGATTTAAACGTGTGATATTTTCTTGAACATCACAAGATTCGAGTCAGTGATCTTGATGTAATATCACTCTGAAATAATAGAGCAACTATTAAATGAACTAGCTGTTGCGGTTTCGTAAAAAAAATTAAGAAATTAAAAGATTAAAACAGAAAAAACTAATGGGTTTGACTACTGGGTTTGACCAGACAATGTAGCTCTAGTGTTATAATGTTTACCTTTTAATATAATTTCAAATTACTTTATTCCTTTAACATTTATTTGCATGGTTTTTTTACCTTCAGTTTGCTTTGTTTCACATATAACTTTGATATTTATACCGTGTGGTATCCGGCAGAATAGCATAGACCACCCTCCTTTTTACCGAGGTGTCGTAAGAGGCGACTAAGGTAAGTGCCGTGTGGTAGGTATCTGGCTGCTTAGAATAGACCACCCTCATTTCTTACCGAGGTGTCGTAAAAGGCGACTAAGGTAAGTTGAAATCAGGCTGGCGGCCGGTCGCAAATACGTAGCCAAATCATGTGACAACAGGTTTGAACATATTGTGCCGACCTCACTTAGAGTGGGATAAAGGCAGGAGAATGATGATGATAACTTTTATATTTACAAGTTTTTAATCTACCAACTTAAAAAAAAAATTACGTATATAATTAGCGGTATAATCAAGGAGTTCTATTCATAAAAAAATTGTTTCATTTGCGAGCTTTCGTATGAGCGAGTGTATATAGTGGAACATGTTCGAATGCGAGCTAACTATAATTTATGAGAGCGACCAGTTTGGACGTGTTTTCGCCTTTTTGTTTCATTTCAACCGTGTGTCAGCACGCCTGTAATTTTTGGCTTACACACACAGACACACACTTAACAGGAGGAAGCGACGATGTAATTTATTCATGACCAAAAGAAAAACGAATATATGTGATTAGTACAAATATAAGTAAAGATCTGGAGATTAAAATAGGCTTCTTAAAATTGTAAATACAGACAAATGAAGGCTAGTGCATGAGTTTAGTAGAGTACCTTTTTAAAAGCGATAATAAAATTATTTTGCTATAATCCGCGATAACCAAAATAGAATATAGATGAATGTTCAATGTAGAGTGTACTATCTGTTTACATACCTAATACATGCAGGATTCGTAAAAACGCAGTCACTGCAAACCTCCACTACCGCTATCACAAGCCACAAGCACTACACACATTCACTATTACAAATTCAACATCAACAAAATCGCCAAGCGAAGTCCATCTCTGGAGGCGCTTTGTACCGTTTTTACAAATCCTGCATGTATCAGGTATGAAAACGGATAATACACTCTACATTTAGTAATATATATATTTTCTGTTTGATTTATAGCTGATTATAGCAAAATAATTTTATAATTACTTTTGTATTATAAATTTCCGGAAAGTAACGCTTAATTCTATAAATTGTTTATCCTCGACCCTGAACAAGACAGTAATGACCATATATAACTAGTAATAAGAATTATTCTTTGAAAAGAGCAACCGCCGAGTTTCTCACTGGCTCTTCTAGGTAGAATTTGCTTTCTGAACCATCAATAGAGTTGTCGGTTCAAAAGCACTTGTTTACAAGTTTACTTGAATAAGGAATATTTTGAAAAAATAACTTACATTTATCCTTGGTGACTAAAACATATCGATCATAGAACAATCAGAACTGTTCGAACTGTTGTCCGTTTTGGATAAGAGTATATTAATAGCCGTTTATTGTTTTCTTTATAGTGAGCGAGATCCATCAAAACTATGGAAACAATATCATGTAGTGACAAGGCTAAGGTGAGAGCCATTAGCTCACACAAAGTTTGCATCACAAAGGCCTCGCCGGACAGCTCTAAGTGGGGTGTAGTTTTCACTACGTCGCATTCAAAGTGAGATCTTCTTAGAAATTCAATTCTAATTAGGCAAATGGCTTTGAAACGCTTTGTTCAGCTAATTGTACATTTCGAGTATAGAACTCGCAAAGTAAATGACATTATACAACGTTGTATACGAACGGACGGCGGCCGTTTGTCAGAACACGCTGGCAAAGTGGATTTTATTCACAAAGGTGACTAATTTCACTGTAGTCTTAAAGCTGGGTATAAAAAAGAAACGAAATATCAAAAGATGGGGAGTCTTTTAAAAGAAAAGATGTGAATAAATTTTGGACAAGTGGAGAATGTCATTTAAATTTCTAAGGAGTTCACTTTTATAGGTTAACACTGAAACTTTGGAAAGGTAGAATCTACGAGTTTTCCGGGAAAAACATATAGTTTGTTTTCTTTTAAAATTCGTGCGCTTTGCCATAACAGTAAATATCGTGATGTTACCTGGATAACCCCTGAAAAATCCATGGTTTACACATATGTATAGTACGCGACAAATGAATATAAGAAATGCACATCTAGGGTCAGAGAGAGAAATCGGCTAGATTCTGCTGCATAGAGCATTGTCTCTGTCGCACAGACTGACGAACCCGTGTGTGACAGTGACAGCGCTCTACGAAACCGAATTGGCCGGCGGTTTCGTTCTAAGTTCTCGATGTGCATTATTTATTGCCGGGTACTATACACATACGGATACGAATAAATAGAATAATAAAAATATATGTGACACAAACGGTAGTCAGTTCGCAAAGTAAATAACTTGATACCTGTGTTATGGATGATAGACAACTGGTAAATATATACATACTAGTTATTACCCGCGACTTTGTTCGCGTGGACCGTTGAGTATAGGAATAAACAGTAGCATATGTCACTTATATCTCCATCACAAAAATCAGATCGCTCCGGGGGTTAAATAGTAATTACAATTCAATTTATTAACAATTTACTAATATTATATTCGGTATATATCATTTGCTTTGGAAATTAAAAAAAACCATTAAAAAATGTAATACCTTTCTTATACTATATATTTTAGTGTGAGAGGTCATCAGGTCGCCTATATAAAACCTATTTTTTTAACTTACGAACTTGATTTTGACACATGATAAATGATAATAGGCGTTTTTAAGGCCATCTTATTTCTGTTGAATTAAGAGGATTTATATAACACAATATTTAAGGAAAATCAGCTTAGCGATTCAACGCGGAAAAGCTGCCAGCATTCATGGGAACATTCCACGTGGGGATGATTTGTATAGTACTAGCTCGTATGTAAGTAATTTAAGATAGACATAACTAGTACATTTTTACTAGAAAATACTAGAAGATAAAATATGAAATTTAAAATACAAAATCTATGTATAAAGGTCGTTATCAGGCCTCGTATACTGAAAAGGACTACATATTCCGGCTCAAAATATTTAAGACGCCTAACAGCACTTTTATATTCTTAGCATGTGACGCGAGTCACTACAAACATCTAAGAGCACAAATGAGGCATTCAACACGAAGGTCGTTTTAAGGAACAATTTCACCGCTAATCGTCGCCCTTCACACAAAACGTTGCCGAGCCTCACAAATGGACGAGCCAACACGGGAGTTTTGTTCACACATCGCGCTTAAACACACTGATTTATATTTCGGGCCGTCAGTCCAAACAAATACACAGCAATTCCTTCCGACCCGGGCTAGAGTGAAAAATGATCTTCCCCCGATGTAAAAGAGAGCCGCAGCTGAAAATAAAGACTTGTTCAGACGCGTGTGGCTCGAAATAAAATAATCACACGAGCGATTAATTACGTGCGGCGTTTTTGGGGGATTTCGGCGTACCTTTGATCACAGATGTGCTGTTGAATGAGTGTATGAAATAATATTTACGGCCGACGAAATATTTGTTGATATATCTCCTGTAGTTCGAGTCTCAGATCTGCCATCGCGAGATTAATATAAATGAACGTGAATTGTAAATAATATTGTGCTTAAAATTCTTGGGTATAAAATAAAATCGAATGTAGGTGGTTGTATTTCGGTACCACTGTGGTTTAACAGACTTGTACAGCAGGCCTACCATGAACTCTTATTGCGACTCAATTGAAGACGTAAACGAAATTGTTTTGCTTTTTCATACCTTTCTTTCTCCTACCCTTATCCCACTCTAAGTGGGGTCGGTACAACATGTTTTTCTCTTCCATTCTCTTCTATCATTCGTCAACTCTGGCGCTACTCCTTTTATATGCATGTCATACTTCACACAGTCCAACCATCTCTTTTTAGGCCTTCCTCTAGTCACATATCCATCCACATTCATACTCAACACTCGTTTGATCACATGACTTTCATCCCTCCTTATTACATGTCCATACCATCCCAATCTTGCACCTCTCATCTTTTCTATAATGGGCGCAACTTTCAGACTTCCCCTTATATACTCATTTCTTATTTTATCAAGTCTTGTCACACCACACATCCACCTTAACATCCTCGTCTCATTTGCATATACTCTTCTTTCATCCATCTTTTTCATTGCCCAACATTCTGATCCATACATTACGACAGGTCTTATGACCGATGTGTAAATTTTTCCCTTTAGTTTAGGGGGCATTCGGGGGTCACATATTGTGCCTGAGACCTGTCGCCACTTCATCCATCCTGCATTTATTATATTCCTCACTCTATTCTATTATTTGCTTTTTCATACCATGACGTCTTAAAGACGCACACTATAAGTCGTTGCCTAATGAGCGTTCGGAATTCGTCTTAAGAACATGTGAGTAAAAGAGACAGAGTTATCTATATTTCATATAACGTTATCTTTTTCAAATATTACTACCCAAATGCAATTCACACTTCATGGCACGAAAAGAAAGCGGTTCGCGGTTGTCCTTTACCTCTGCAATTGAGTCGCAATAAGAGTTCATGGTAGGCCTGCAGGTTTTAAAGGTTTAATCCTGGAACAAATAGGCACTTTTTGTTTTGATAACATTCATAGTCCCTGAGAAAAGAAAAAGCTCGAATTCTATTATATCTATGCACCTATTTTTACTCGCATACTCATCCATACTAATAATGAATGCGAAAGAAAGTCTGTCTGACTTTTACGCTTTCCTGGCCACACCGCTGGAACGATGTTAATGAAATTTAGTACGATTAAAGCTTGAAGTAACATATAGGGTAATTAGATTCATGTTTTTCTTTCGGGAACATCGAAATAAATACATATTGCTTTAATGAGACAATATATCGCTTAATTTGGCGCAAATAAATTTCCATGCATTGCTATGCCGTGTCAGGCAAACTTAGGGTTAATGTACAAAAATTAATTATAGAATCAGGCATAACTTTGCGTAATTCCATAATACAAAAGTAATAAAAATATTTTGCTATAAAGTAACTACAAAATATACTATATAATGCTAAATGTATAGTGGACTATCCGTTTTTCTATACCCGATACATGCAGGATTCGTAAAAACACATGCACAAACCTTCACCACCGCGACGACACATACAAAGCACTACACACGTTCATTATCACAAACTCAACAATCGTTTCGCCCCGCAACCGAAGCATCATCAGGAAATAGACTCCACGACAAATTTTTTATCTCGTTTGAATAAAATGAAGACAACAACAACCTCGTGGTTAATCTTTACCATATATCTTCTCGCAAAAACCAAACGCTCACGCTATTATACACATACACACACTCACAGGTAGATTACACTATCATTTTCTTTTATTAAATTGTTATTTAACTACTTAACCTAGTACAGGTAAATTAAGCAAGTAGTTTTTTTTCTTCTTAAACTATGTTAAATTGTCGTAAATGCAATATGCGCTCTATTTACTTATAAAGTGTATTATGTTAATATGAAAGGGAGAGGCTGGTTCTCCTTCACACATGATTGTAAAAATCTAGGAAGGGAACCAGTTCTTTGTTTAAATCGGTTCGGATTACGTTTGTTAATATGAAGTTTTAATATTAAGCCTTATTGTAATACCATCTTTGTTTATTTGAGTGAAATAAATTTGATTTGATTTGATTTGATTTGATTTGGTTTACAGACAGCAGAGAACATTTCATTGTAATATTGTGAATGACAGAACAAATTTGATAGTCAAGATATCTATACTATCTTATAGTTGAAGCTTCTAATAAACATTTCTCACATTCGAGACTATAAATATGGTAATGACGGAAGAGAATGGGCGACATGTTTATTTGGAATTGTGCTGCCTATATTTATAAGGACAACAATAATAGCGATGACAATAGATTTGTCTGAGTAATCTTAAGTGTCGAAAATAAAATTGTAATAATTTCTAGTCATATTTTTTAACATTACTAATAGTTTAGAGCACTGAAATCAAAAGTAGAAGATCGTTTAGGAACTTACGTAATCCAGAGACAATGTTGCGACTGAAGTGGTAGGTAACTAAATATTGTCTGTGCTCTCATTTTTATTTAAATAATATTAAATAGTAAGGTAAGGTAAAAGTCTGTTACTTTCCCACTGCTGGGTATAGGCCTCCTCTCTCCGTTTTTTTGACAGAAGGGTTGGAACTAAGACCTACCACGCTGCTCCAATGCGGATTGGTAGGTTACACATATCCCTAGAATTCTCTAGAGATACGCAAGTTTCCTCAAGATTTTTTCCTTCACCGTTTTAACAATTTATATAAAACCGTAATGTGCTTTTAAGGTAAACCTTCCAGAAGAATTATACTACCTTTCAGTAAAAAGTGTGCAAAAATCAGTTTATTTAGATTTTGAGAAAATCGATTATATACAGACAAATAATTTATAGAATTAGGCGTTACTTTGCGGAGATCCATAATACAAAAGTAATAATAAAATTATTTTGCTATAATCCGCGATACATCGCGATGTATCGCGGATTATAGCAAAATAATTTTATTATTACTTTTGTACATACAGACAGACACGTTTTGGGGATTTTGTTTTTTAATGCGATACATGGGACAATTACACAAACGGTCGTCCGTCCCTAAAGTAATTTAATATTTTAATACTGTGTTATAGCTGACAGAAAATTGGTAAATATAAACATATATATATTTAAATAAATTGTTAAATACATAAATACACGCAGAGGAATAAATTGTGTATCGAAAATGTCCCTCAGAGGAAATCGAACCCGTGATCACTGGAGCTGAAAGCAGTTCACTATTACCTGCGTCAAATGCACAAAAGATGCAACCTCTATGGTTCTTCAACTAAGAAATTAACATTGTTTTACACTTGTTCGTTACTAAGTCTAGTCTAGACAACTTACTACACAAAAAGAATTCATAATTCATTTTAATTATTTAAAAGCTTTGTACAATGTCTTAACTGTATATCAGATTAATATTCCACGAGCATTCCTTTGAATTTATTAAAATTATAAAACGCTGTCGGAATATTCTAACGAAAATGTCTTAATAGTTTAAATTGTAGTGATACACTTGTACAGGGACGTTAAGATATTCCCGAGTTTCGATGGTTAAGACAAAGGAGAGTGCTAAACGGAGAAATAGCAAGCCATAATCTATTAAGCAATAATAGGAGTAGTAGAAGCAAGGTGCGGTGGGGTGTTCTAACTCAGGAGTAATTGGCGGCGAACAAAGGCACCCGGACAAAGCTAGATGCGACCTGTCTAATGGAGCCGAAGTCTTTACAGAACGGTTTATAGTTAAAGCCGAGGCATTTTCCTTTCCTCGCTAAAGATACAGCGATGGGATAAAGGATAATAGCGTTGCATGAAATCTGAAATATGTGTTATTTTATTTCATTCACTCTGTATTCCCGTTGCAAGAGTCTGTCAAAGACGAAGTTTTTAACGAGCTAAACGACAGAGAAAAAATTTGCTATTTCTAGTTTTAGTTATTTATAAATGAAAAATCTTTAGATTTGAAAGTACTTTCAACTTTGTACGAGATTGCTATTTAATAATGTAATTGAAAATATTTAAATAATTGACCGCCGAGTTTCTTGCTGGTTTTTTCAGGTAAAATGAACGTACGAAACGATTGGTAGCTTGATTAATCATATAGATCCTTGACTGAACCTGGATTAAATCAGTAGTTATTAGATTTAAATATCATAGAAAACTTATCAGGGAACAATACAGGGAAGTGGATAAGCTCTTCGTTATTTTAATTATTTCTTGGACCAAGTTTATGTCATAGAGTGCTATGTCTATGATATAGTGATATCATGGACATAGAGTAGACATCATATCATGGACATTGCCTAAGACTCAAAACTCTGTTGTCTGTATAAGTAATAACTTTGATCTGTATTGGTCTCTGATTGTTATTGATTTCTTAATTTTGGGTTAATTACCCACTACAAAGGGTTAATTAAATCTATCACCGTTTTAGAGATTCTAAGCGTTCTTATGAGTACATGATCAATATTTGGTCTATATTTTAAATGATTTTGTTGTATATTTACTATTGCTTGTCATATATGAAATTCAGAATTGGATACGGAATATCCGTTGTCCGTTCTCACATCTATATTTGATATTATTTGATTCATATCTCACGAATAAGGATTTATCATATCAATGGGTGGCGCGCTCGCCCGGACATCAAGCCAGAGGCGCCGTTTGCAGGGGCTACCGCGGATTTGCAATCGTGCTATAAATACACGCTACTAATGCGGCTGACATAGAAATATTGCGTTGACAAGAACCGTGGATAACGATGCTCTGCCAAGATCCGAATGCACGGTACAACCGCTCCTGTCGTAAAAGCATTTGTAGAGTACACATTGCGAGTGAAATTCCTACATCCTATTTATATATTTTGCAAAATATGTATATGAATCTTTTGGGTTTTCACAATACTTTGTAATAGAATTTCAGTTTAATTTAATTTAGAATTATAATCCACTGTGCATATCACAAATTTACTACTAGTGAGTTATTATATAATGAAATTCCGCAATAAATTTTAGCTTTGCCATTTGAGCAGTTTAAAAATTCTGTTAATAAGAGGTTGATACAGAAAGCCTAATATACTGTTGACGAGGATTACTTAGATGATATGAATGCGTGGATATAGCTACTTTTCGATAGAGAGCGATAGAGGATGTTGCATTGCGGTTGATTTTGAGTGGTTACCTAGAAATGACAATGCTCAATGTAAATGTCAAGCGTCTTGTTGTTAATACTGAAAAATAATTAGGTAAGTAGAGATCTTTCATTCTAAAAGTGCACGCCCCTCCAATGTCTTTACTCACTTATACCAGTCGAGACATTAGTTGACCTTTAAGTGCGCGAATGAGTCGAGTCAACTTTGAAATTGCTGCGCGCACACATATACAATAGTACAGTCAATATTTTCTCTCACACATTAAAATAATGTAATTGTGTAATTGTAATGGTGGAGGGGCGTGCACTTTTAGAATGAAAGATCTCTACTAAATTATTAAATAGAAGCTTTAATAGGAAAAAAAATCGAGCCTATTTCTGTCATATCAGTTAATGCCCTTACATAAAATGGCTTCGGTAAAATATTTCGAAGAAATTTTGCATTCTTCCGTCACCCAAGCGTGACTAAAGTGATTGAAGTTAAAGGCTCGTGGCTAACATACATTTATAAAAACTACCTAAGGAATCACTGAAATTGCTAATAACGACTCGTCGAGTCTAAGTTTACCACTGGTTAGAAACGTCGGACGACTAAAATAGTTTTAAATATTTACGTCACTTTTGTTATAGCATTAAGTTGATTAATGCAGTAGATAGATCTCAAAGAGAATGCTGTTAGTCTTATCCAGAAAATAATCAGTGACACATAACAAAGTATTTTTAAATTACGCGTCGATATGCCGCTCCAATATCCGGCCATCGCTCAGACCGTATGCGCGGAAATAACACAAGATTTTTATTCCGAAAACACTAAGGTTATAAGGGTGGAAATAACTAATCTATAGAAGCAAAAGACTTTAATAAGCAGAATTATATAGTAAACAAGTATAAAATAAAATTAGTTCGCTATAATTCTATTAATATTTTTGAAATAAATAACGATTACACGGTCATACTTACGAGGTATCCACAGCTGTTTCCAATTCAAAAAGAACTCAACTCAAAATTTTGGTATATCCCATTTTCGTTTCTAATTAGTTGCTATTAATATATCGTATAGTAATTTTATACTATAATGAATCATTTAGTTAAGTATGCGGAGTGTCATTTATAAATGTCTAATTTACTTTGCATTTATATTATAAATGTAAGTTACCTTGTATCTTCAAGATTGATAACAGGTAAAAATACAGATGAAGTTTTGTATACCATGCTAAATTTCAAGTTAATCAAACGTTACTATAATAATTTCAGACTAGAACAAAAGCAAATGTTACAACGAATTTAATGCGTCATAAGTATAAAGTAAAAAGTAACAGCCTGTTACTTGCCCACTGCTGGGCTAAGGCCTCCTCTCTCCGTTTTTGGAGAGAAGGATTGGAGCTAAGACCTACCACGCTGCTCCAATGCGGATTGGTAGGTTACATATATCCCTAGAATTCTCTAGAGATATGCAGGTTTCCTCACGATGTTTTCCTTCACCGAAAAGCGTGTGATAAATTGCAATTATCAATTAGACACATAAGTTTTAATAGAAAAACCCATTGCCCGGGTTTGAACCTATGTCGTCTCTAGAGAGTCGCACGGTCTCACCGCTAGGCTATCACGTCATAAGTATAATACTGCAAAAACCTGTCATAAGTATAATGCTGCAAAAACCCATATGAAAGAAATATTTGCAAATCGCTCACATATTCACATTTTTCATCTCAGAAAACTTATGTAGCTATACGAGTATGTATTTAAATTTGACTTTTCACAGGATCGTTGACTCATTGTTTTATAAAGAACCCTATCCTTAAGGTATTATGGCTCACGTCACTATTTAAAGTAGCGGACGAGTTTCATTCAAAATTTTATGCATTACCCATTCCGTACATACTCCCAACTGTCTAATGCAGGACCACTGCTGACTGCCATCACAATATCGTTATGCATTCAGCGAGCGGAGCGTTGCAGTGAAGCGGTTTTGACAGGAGGGATGCTATAATAGCGAGATATTTGATGACAGTATGCAGATTGAGTTGAATTGCTTTCGTTATCCTGTTGTCTTTAATGTTTCTGATGTATTTGCTTTTGACGGGTTGAGAGCTTTCGAAAGAGTTGTTGTTGCTTTTGTTTAACTTTAATATCCACTTGGAAAAATGATTTGTTTGTCATTTGAATAACAAATGAATGTACATTTCTTACATTCTCATTCGTAATTTGAATGTTAGAAATGTTCATTCTATTAAAGAGAGACAGATAGATGGTCTGATGGTCGCATCCGACTGAATAGATCACCTTCATTTTTTACCGAGGTGTAAAAGGTCACTACAGTAAGTTGACCCGCAGTATGTTATCCGATTAAGTAGAATAGACCCTTATTTCTTGCCGAGGTGTCGCAAAACGCGACTAAGGTAAGTTCACGTCAGGTAGGCGGCCTATCGTAAAATACCATCAAATCATGTCACAACATGTTTAACATATTGTGCTCACTTACTTAGAGTAGGATAAGGGCAGGAGAATGATGAGATAGATGTCATTTGCTTTTTCTTTATTTATCTCCTCACCTTTCTCACTTTGTTTACTTTAGGCTTGCTTCTCTACTCTAGTTTAGTATATCTATGGTTTTAAAGGTAGTTTCATTATAATATTAAGCATGTCCATCTTTATTGGCCATCGACAATAAGGAAAAAGCATATGAGACTTATACTCATAAGCTGTGATAGCCCAGCGGTGAGACCGTGTGACTCTCTAGACAATCATGGGTTCAAACCTCGGACAAGCACCAATGAGTTTGTCTATTAAACTTATGAGTCTAATTGATAATTGTAATTTATCACATGCTTTTCGGTGAAGGAAAACATCGTGAGGAAACCTGCATATCTCTAGAGAATTCTAGGGATATGTGTAACCTACCAATCCGCTTTGAAGCAGCGTGGTAGGTCTTAGCTCCAACCCTTCTCTCCAAAAACGGAGAGAGGAGGCCTTAGCCCAGCAGTGGGCATAGTGACAGACCGTTACTTTACTTTTACTTACTATATGAGAATTGCCAATTTGTCGTGGAGTCTATCTCCTGATGATGCTTCGTTTGCGGGGCGAAACAATTGTGATACGGGTGATAGTGAAGGTGTGTATTGCTTAGTGTACTGTGGTGGCAGTGGTGGAGGTTTCTGCATGTGTTTTACGAATCCTGCATGTTACGGGTATGAAAAAACCAAGTCCACTATACATTTAGCACTATATATATTTTCTATTTACTGTATCGCTGATTATAGGATTTTTTTTTAAATTATTACTTTTGTATTATGGATTTCCGCAAAGTAACGCATAATTCTATAAATTATATATGAGACTTATTATCTATCTCTTTTTATATGTGATTAGACAAATATATGTAGATGAGTTTCGTCTTTCAGTTTCATTATTTGTTACTATACATAGATGTGAAGTGAGAGAAGTGATAGATTCACTTACATGGCTGCCCAGTACCCCCTCACTGTAACACCAATAACTATGTGTATATCACGACTACGATGATTTTCATTTTATTCGTGTCTATAAATAATTCATTAACTCATCGCAGTCTGGCGTAATATTGCTATAAATAAAATAAAACTGAAATAGAACGTCTACGAATGTCCTAAAGCTCAAAATATTACAAATGATATACGGAGTCAAGACTCGAGAGACAGTTCTTTAATATAGTTAAATGTAGGGAACATTATTTTATTAAATTCGTCAGGACAGGTGAAAGCTCGCTCGGGACTTGAACAAGATCGCGAATCGCTATGCCAGAGGCTTTGCCCCCGTTTTCCGGGAACATTATCTGTACCGTTAGGTTGTAAGGAATGCTATTTTATATTCTAAGATTGTTTCAGCTAGTTACTTAACGGTAAATTTATACTAATATTATAAATGGAAAAAGTCTGTCTGCCTGTATGTTACGCTTTCATGGCTAATTAGCTTGACTGATATTAATGAAATTTGACGCAGTTGCAAACCGGAGTAACATATGAAATAAAAAAATTCCCAATTTTATTTCGGAAGCAGGGTAAAACATTTGGCATTATTGAGGGTACTTACAGGCGTACGATTTATTTGAAGTCGGTAGTATCCCTAGTCGAGTGATATATTTAAATCAAGATTTACGATTTTACATAGAGTTACCTTTATATGTATGGAAGTGTGTTACTCAATATTTAGCATTACATACATTTTCCTTTACCGTGGATTATAGCAAAATATTACTCTCATTACTTTTGTATTATGGACCTCCGCAAAGTAACGTCTAATTCTTTAAATTACTTAAGATGTCGCGAATGAAGTCACTGCGAGACCAGGGTGCCTACGTCCGCTCGCGCTTGACGTATGCGGCACTCGCCTGGTACTTTGACTGACTTTACGGTCCCCCACCGAACTTGACATCCCTCAGGTCATCTAGGTGACCTGGCCTAACCGGTTCGATTTTAGACTAGGCCCGCAGGCCTGCGAGAACCAGCCTGGGCAGAGAGGTCCGCCTCGTGGCCCGTACCCCGCTACCCTAAGGGGTAACGAGAAGACCCTGCTGCTGAATGCAGTCACGGGCCAAGCTTGTATAAATATTAAATATCCTTTTTGGCACAGAATTACATATTCCACAATACTCCGCTCCGTCATTCTTGATCTATGCAATCGTTGTTACGAACTTATATCTTGGCAAGTCGTATCGCCCTAAAGTACTCTTATTGTAAGCGAATATCAACATTTTTATGGAGGCCCTTTCATGTTACATATTTACAAGTGAAATATATTTCAACAATATGGTGATATTATTTACTTACATTGAGGAATTTTACATAGCTTCTTTAGGTTGCTGTTCGTTGTCAGGTTTGACATGTGATAGACCAACGATCAATGGACTACTCGTATTTATATTTGTTTCAAAGTTTTTGAAATAATTGATAGCAATCATGCTATAATAAAATGGAGCAAGCATCATTTAGAATAAGGATAAATTTATTAGGTCACACCATTATATGTAGATGTACATACAAGAAATAAATGAAAAATAGTAAAAAAACATAAGAAAATAAACTAGCCTGAATTCTATAGAGAGACATTAAAATATTATGAATGTGATGCAAAAACGGTTACCACTCAGATTATTATGGGGGGGGGGGGAAGGTTGCCCCCAAAGCTGATTTTAGTGGCTCCTTAGAGTCGTGCGCGCGACAATACTATGTATAATATGAAACAAAAAATTCAATTAAAATGAGCAGTGCGTTAAAATAATACGTAATCGTATAGAAATAATTTTAAATACTGCGAAAAAAATAAATAAAAGTAATATTAAGTGTAGTATAATGTGTTGTAATCTGTCTAATAAAAATTATCTTTTTTTGGGGATCTTTACTTTTAGTTAAATACGTAAACCTACGGAGTATAGTAGTAATTTTTATAATCAAATTCCGCTTTTACAATAAAATTCCGCAATCTATATTAGACTTATCTACACAAAAGTTTAAATTAAGTGTACGAACTATGCTTATACGTAAGGCATATTACACAATTGAAGATTATTTGAATGATAAAAATGCTTGGATTTGAAAATCCTTTCAGCTTCTAACAAGACTGCAAATAAATAATATAAATTGAAATGTTTAAAAGATTGACCGCCGTGTTTCTTTCTGGTTCTTCTCGGGAAGAGCAACATTCCGAACCAGTGTAGCTTATTAAATCTAATTGATCCTTGACGGTTCAAAAGTGCTTGTAAAAAGCCTACTTGAATAAAGATTATTTTGATTTGATTTGATGCGATTCAAAATTAGGTATTTGGAATTCGCAATCGTCAACGAATATAATAAAGAATACAGTTTGAATTGACGCGCACAACGCATTTCGCATCAGATCTAGCTCACAGATTTTTCTAAGCTTTTGTGTTGTTTTCGCACCGAAACGCTACATTCATTATAATTCATTTTTCATCATTATAATTCATCCATTCATTATAATACAAACACATATATATTATAGAAGGGATAGTGTTGCTCCCTGCGGTGCATAATGCACTTTACGTGTTCCGTTCAGAACTGCATGAATGTTCGAGTTCATTCACTCCCCGCACCTGCGTCTGGTTTTGCTCAGTTAGTGCCCGAGCGGGTTACGTATTGTGTTTATTTTATTAACGCTTCGGATGTGTATGTCCGCACTTTGTTGGACAATGTGTTATGAATGGAGACGGGTTCGGATAAATAAATAAATAAATAAAAATTGTTTATTTCCATTAAATCTTATGACTATGAAACACGGTTTTGAGATCTTCTTGTAAGTATGATAATACTTGTGTTAGAAGATCTCGCTCTTCCATAACACAACTTGTTATATACATATAATATATTTCATAAAACAAAAGTAATAATAAAATTATTTTGCTATAATCCGCGATACAGTAAATAGAAAATATATATAGTGTTTAATGTATAGTGGATTATCAGTATTTTCATACCCGATACGTGCAGGATTCGTAAAAGCACATGCACAAACCTCCACCACTTCCACCAAAATACACAAGCACTACACAGTTTCACTATCACAAACTCAACAATCGTTTCGCCCCGCAACCGAGGCATCATCAGGAGATAGACTCCACGACAAAATCGCAAAGCGAAGCGTTATGCAAACAAGCATTGTTATATAGTAATCGGTTCATCCCCACCTTTACCTCTGAACACGTGCAACAAGCTTGAACTTGAAACATTTATCTGCTCGTTAATGAGGGTGCCATTGTTATGCTTAATGATTTCTAATTGTTCCAAAATATTCAATTTTAAGCTTTTTTCGCAGGTGTGCAGTATTTCGAAACAATGGTCATTAGGAACTTTATGACCGCTTTCTAACAAATGTTTCGCGAAATGTGAATTTTGTGGCTTATTGTTCCTGAAAGCGACCATATGTTCTTTAAAACGGGTTTCAAAATTACGACCAGTCTGACCCACATATGTATCATTGCATTCAGGACATTTTATTTTGTAAATACCACTCTTTTTCGGGCTTTCTAATTTGTCTTTATTATTGCATAATATCTTTTTTAAGCAGTTATTACTTTTAAAACCTAATTTTATATTTGACTTTGTTTTAAATATAGTTGAAATTCGTTCTGACAATGTTCCAAAATAGGTCAAACTGGCTTTGTATTTATTATCTTTGTAATGTGGCACCGCATAGAAGTGTTTTGTCAATTGCAACTTCTGTTTATTTTTTAATATATTTTGTACTAATTGCTCATCGTAGCCATTGGAATGCGCCATCTGGTTGATTATTTGCAGCTCATTGTTAAAATTCTTTTCCGAAAGAGGGACTGATAAGAGTCTGTGTATATGACTATGAAAGGCAGCAAGTTTGTGTTGCCAGGGGTGAAAGGAAGAAGCAGGTATGATCGTATCCGTGTAGGTTGGTTTGCGAAAGATCTCAAACGTATGTTCGTTCTAACAACGAACACAAACTTGCTGCCTTTCATAGTCATATACACAGACTCTTATCAGTCCCTCTTTCGGAAAAGAATTTTAACAATGAGCTGCAAATAATCAACCAGATGGCGCATTCCAATGGCTACGATGAGCAATTAGTACAAAATATATTAAAAAATAAACAGAAGTTGCAATTGACAAAACACTTCTATGCGGTGCCACATTACAAAGATAATAAATACAAAGCCAGTTTGACCTATTTTGGAACATTGTCAGAACGAATTTCAACTATATTTAAAACAAAGTCAAATATAAAATTAGGTTTTAAAAGTAATAACTGCTTAAAAAAGATATTATGCAATAATAAAGACAAATTAGAAAGCCCGAAAAAGAGTGGTATTTACAAAATAAAATGTCCTGAATGCAATGATACATATGTGGGTCAGACTGGTCGTAATTTTGAAACCCGTTTTAAAGAACATATGGTCGCTTTCAGGAATAATAAGCCACAAAATTCACATTTCGCGAAACATTTGTTAGAAAGCGGTCATAAAGTTCCTAATGACCATTGTTTCGAAATACTGCACACCTGCGAAAAAAGCTTAAAATTGAATATTTTGGAACAATTAGAAATCATTAAGCATAACAATGGCACCCTCATTAACGAGCAGATAAATGTTTCAAGTTCAAGCTTGTTGCACGTGTTCAGAGGTAAAGGTGGGGATGAACCGATTACTATATAACAATGCTTGTTTGCATAACGCTTCGCTTTGCGATTTTGTCGTGGAGTCTATCTCCTGATGATGCCTCGGTTGCGGGGCGAAACGATTGTTGAGTTTGTGATAGTGAAACTGTGTAGTGCTTGTGTATTTTGGTGGAAGTGGTGGAGGTTTGTGCATGTGCTTTTACGAATCCTGCACGTATCGGGTATGAAAATACTGATAATCCACTATACATTAAACACTATATATATTTTCTATTTACTGTATCGCGGATTAAAGCAAAATAATTTTATTACTTTTGTATTATGGATCTCCGCAAAGTAACGCCTAATTCTATAAATTATATATTTCATAAAGTTTACAACCAACGATAGTAATAAAAGTAACAAAATAAATTAGGAAATAAAAATAAATTAGGAAACAAACACAGAAACCTAAAAAAAAAAATGCAAAGAATGTGTATGTAAGAGAAATATGTGAGAATGTGTGTGTGTGTGAGTTTGTGTGTTTGAGTGTGAGTGTAAGTGTGTGTGCATGAGTACGCATTACGTATACGTGTAGATATACACAGTGCCTACAGTAATATTACAAATTAAATGTTAAACATTAAATGATAAGTTGCAAAAGAGTTTCCACTTGCTCGTTATTAAAATTTTTAAACCATGAAATTAATGCTTTTTTACACTCGTGTGATTTCATGGTGTAAATATTTATTTTTTTATAAATTTTGTTATATAGCCGACTAGATTTAATTTTAAAATGGTGACTAGCAAAAGTAGTATTAGCTTTCATTACTTGGGCAACAGCGTTATGTCTCCTTTTTTTCAAGATGGATGGGTCTAGGGGTAGCGATTTATGCGTTCTTAAAATAGTGTGTAAAATATACAATGGTCTTACTGGCAGTACACCACTGATAGAGTTTATACTCTATCAGGTCCGTATATACTATAACAGGTCCGTTGGGTATCTTAAAGATTTGAAATGGATGACTTTGAGAAGATAACGCTGTGCCTTTTCTAGGTCAATGAATTTAGTTTTGGCAGCACCTCCCCATACTGGTATACAGTAGGTTATAATTGATTGAGCTAAGGCAAGGTAAATTCTTTTTAACAGATCAGGTTGAGCAATATGTCTCAGAGTTTTAAAAATCCAGGTGAGTTTCCTAACTTTGTTAGCCACTAACTCAATATGATTATACCAGTTCAATCTCTGGTCCAGCATGACTCCTAAGTACTTGATTGAGGAAACTTTATTGATAATAGGACAATTACAAGCATTGTTTGTTGAGACAATTGGATAAGTAAGTTTTATTCAAGCGATGTCCATAATTTAATTATTTACACAAAAATTAAAGTTAAGATATTGGCTGCATTCGTTGAAAACTGTGTTGTAGTATGGTACATTCATTATTACGATACATTATATATATTTGAAACGCGCGCGCGTGTTTTTGTGTCAGAATGTGTGTTTGTGTGTGATAAAAGAAATTAGAGAATATGACTGTAATGCATACATCAAATTTGCATACATAAGACCTACGTTAGATTTAGCGTCGAGATTATTTTATAATTGAAATATAATTTTATAATAGAAAAAAATAAGCAAGGGAGTGTTAAGTGACTACAAATTTTACCAAACTTTGTCAAATTATACATTATACTGTGTGGTATCCGGCTGTGTAGAATAGACCACCCTCATTTCTTACCGAGGTGTCGTAAGAGGCGACTAAGGTAAGTCGACCCGCCGTGCGGTATCCGGCCGAGTATAATAGATCACCCTCATTTCTTACCGCGGTGTCGTAAAAGGCGTCTAATGTAAGATGACGTCAGGGAGGCGGCCGGTCGTAAAATATATGTTTTTTAACATGTTGTGCCGACCCCACTTATGAGTGGGATAAGGGCAGGAGAATGTCTGTCAAATTATACATTAACATTACTTTTGTTACAGTTGAAAATAAATCCGCGCGAACGAAACGGCGGTTAAAATGAAAATTGTAGATGTTGTATTTTAATTTTTTTGTAGCATAACTTTCAGTGACAAATAGCTAATGGTACAAAAAAATAACGAACAAAAATTGAGAGAAATGTAAAATACAAACAATAATTTATTAAAATACAATCGTGAATTATTACGTGGCTCAAACGATACATCCTCAAAAATCGCAATTTATACGTAAATTTTAATATATACGCTTAAATATTCACGCACAACAAAACCGGCACGGAAATCATCGATATCGATAACTCACGAGGCGCGGCATTGTAAATCAGAACGACCAGATAGCGATGCCCACGTACTCTAATAAGATCGACAATAAATATAATAATCTAGCTCCGTATATTTAGTTTCCTATTTAGATGTATAATAGCTATGGTTGAATATAACTAGATTGATATCGTGCTCACTATTAAAGGAATTTATTTGAATTCTGTTTACTAAGAGAGCTATTTCCTTTTTTTTTTAATTTAACTTGTGGTGTGGTACTAAGTTTTACTGCGCTCGCAATCTCGTGAAAACTTTTCAGGGATATCATCTTTTCAAAGCTCATTGCATAAATAGATTTTTTGTGAATCTAGTATAGACTAGTATAGTCTTAGCAAGTAGTGCTGAGATTTTTCAACACAGAGAGGCCATGGTCGAGCGCATTAACTTGACTTTGAAAGAGGTTTCCGACTGGGGCAAAGCCAATCTAGTGAAGTTTAATGCCATGAAAACACAAGCGTGTCTGTTTAGCGCCAGAAGGAGTTCCTTCCCCTTAACTCCCATTTTTCGAAATATACCCGTACCGATTTCCGATAGCACTGAGCTTCTGGGCATAAAATTAACTTCCAAGCTCAACTTTGGTGAATGCATCAAGTCCAAAGCAAAAACGGCCGCCAAGAAACTTGGAATTCTTAACAAAGTTAAACAGTACTTCACACCGAATCTACTTCTAACATTGTACCAAGCTCAGGTACGATCGTGTATGGAGTACTGTAGTCACTTGTGGGATGGCTCTGCCAAATACCAACTGGATGCTTTAGACTCGGTGGATAAACGTGCCAGAAGACTCATCGGCGATGAAGCCCTAACTAATGCTAAATTACACAGCCTTCAACATCGGCGCAGGGTTGCCTGTCTATCGGTTTTCTACAGGATCTATTTCGGAGAGTGTGCTCAGCCACTTCACGACCTCATTCCTCCATCGCCTTTCTATTATCGCACCGCAAGGCACCGAGAGAGATTCCACCCCTACATTGTAGATATCCCACGCAGGCGCACGAAGCGTTTCAATTCTTCATTTCTGTTGCGCACAGCACGGCAATGGAATTCTCTACCGGCATCAGTTTTTCCCGATAATTACGATATGGGTATTTTTTAAAATAGAGTGAATAGGCATTTTCTAGACATGCGCGTACCACCTTAGGCTGTATCATTGCTCACCATCAGGCAAGATTACAGCCAAGCGCGAGTCTATAAACAATAAAAAAAAATAGACGATGAGCTTGCGGTTCCTGTTTTGGGCCTTGCAAAATTTCGTTAGTCTTTGTGGGTTTGGGGTATAAGAATCTATAATAACATTCAGCAATCAATTTAAGTTTCGCTATTACAGGAGATTAAAACACTGTTAAAAGGGGGCTGATACAGAAAGCATACTATACTGTTGAGGATAATATAGATGATAAGAGCGCGTGGATATAGCAACTCATTGACCCTGTAAAAGACAGTATTGAGTAAATTTAATTAGTTAAAAGAATTATATTTTCAAAAAAGCAACCGTTGAGTTTTTTGCTGGCTCTTCTCAGTAGGAACAGCTTCCCGAGCCAGCAGAGTTGAAGATTCAGTGCCTCAAAAATCCGTTAAGTGGAGTTTGAGAAAATAGTTCACATACACACAGATAGCTTTTGGGGAATTTATTTTATAATCAGTAAAGATGAGATAGAATACATATAAATATTTTCTTCCATAGGATACGTAATACAGAATGAGAAATCAACAAAAATAATAGTAAATAAATAAATATATGGGACACTTACACACACGGTTTCCCAAAGTAAGTAACTTAATATTTGTCATATGGGTGATGGACAAGTGGTAGATACGAGTATATACATAAAAGTAACAGCCTGTTATTTTGCCCACTGCTGGGCTAAGGCTTCCTCTCTCCGTTTTGGAGAGAAGGATTGGAGCTAAGACCTACCACGCTGCTCCAATACGGATTGGTAGGTTACACATATCCCTAAAATTCTCTAGAGATATGCAGGTTTCTTCACGATGTTTTCCTTCACCGAAAAGCGTGTGATAAATTGCAATTATCAATTAGACACATAAGTTTTAATAGAAAAACTCATTGGTGCCTGCCTGGGGTTCGAACCCATGATCGTCCCTAGAGAGTCACACGGTCTCACCGCTAGGCTATCACAGCTTTTATACATATATAGTTTTAAATTCATACTTAAATACAAATACACACCCAGGCTCGAAGAACCTGTTGGTTCTGCGTCAACGGGCCAGTCAAATAAAACGCCTGAGAAAAATAACGCTAATATAATTGAAAGCGTTACGACTTTTATCTAAATCGTGACGCCTCTAAGCGAGAGGATATTGAAGAACTTGACGATGACATGCTAAAAAAGAAATAAAGATAAGATCTCAACAACAATTATTACGCTCACACGTGTTAATATGACTGGAACGGTGTTACGTAAGCAATTAACGTAATGTTGGACCATAAGCGCATAGATACGGGTGATGGTCGTAAAAGTGAACTTATCGAAGTTTTGAAAGTGAAATGTCTGTTTAACTATAATGGTTTTTGCGGCGTCTTACCGAGGTGTCGTAAAAGGCAACTAAGATAAGTTGACCCACCGTGTGGTATCCGCTTGAGTAGAATAGACCACCCTCTTTCTTACAGAGGGGTCGTAAAATACAAATAAGGTAAGTTGACGTCAGGCAGGCGGCCGGTCGCAATACGTAGCTAAGTCATGAGACAACATGTTTGTAACATTTCGTGCCAACTCCACCTAGGGTGGAATATGGGCAGGAGGATAATGATGGATGGTATTGATAATTTTGAGTTTCCACATTAGACATCCTTGTGCTCAGCGGGCCCTTTCGTCCTTTCTGAATTCGTCTGCCTACTTATCACTTCAAAGAGACAGAGTATGGCATCAAGTTAGTTTTAATCAAGCCGGGTTATCTCTATCTCCATATTAAATTAAAAGCAATGTTACTATTCAACTGCTGCGCGCAGGCCTTCTCTCTCTATATTTGAGAGAAGGGTTGGAGCTTTAAAACCTATCACGTTGCTCCTAGGCGAATTGGATATACATATTCCCAGAATTTTCTATATGATTCCTTCTTCGAAAAGCATGTGATACGTTGCAATTATCAATCACACACAAGCTTAAATAGAAAACTCATTGGTGCTTTCCCGGGGTTTGAATTGGAAAGAATCGCACGTTCTCACTGCTGGGCTACCACAACTAGTATCTCGTGGTGATAACGAAAATTAGGTCGCAATAAACATCAAAAACAAACAAATTACTTTCTAGTTTGGCGAGATTATTGGTGTGAAAAAAGTATGAACGCTATTGAAATAAATCATTAGAAATAAAAACTAACCGTTATTACGTTTACGTAGACTGTTATTTTCAAATACCCTCATCTTATACGTTCGTGCCATCATAAGTGTTGGAATACCTAATTAAGTACTAATTTTTTCCTATCTTCGAAATAAAGAGTCCGCTTTTTATATAAAATCAAAAAAAAACAATTTCAAAATATTCTTTGTTCAAGTCAACTTGTAAACAAGTGCTTTTGAATCGTCAACATCTACTGCTGGTTCGGAAAGCTGTTCCTACTGAACACAGCCAGACACAGCCAGCAAGAAACTCGGGGGTTGCTTTGAAAACAAAGAATAATTCTTATTACTAGTTACATTTAGTTATTGATGTCTTGTACAGGGTCGAAGAGTAGCTATATCCACGCATTCTTATCGTCTAAGTAATCCGCAATAGTATAGTAGGTTTTCTGTATTAGCCCTTTTTTAATAGTGTTTTTAACTGCTGTAATGGTAAAGATATATAGATATATCAATTTACATACCACAGTTCATCAATTTTTCTCCAATGGATTAGCAATGAAAGCGTAAGAGAGAGAGAGAGAGAGAAAATAAATAAAGACGGACTGAGTGAAACAAAGACCTTCATATTTATAATATCAGATTTCCAAAAACTTTTGCTTAGAATATGGCACGTAACCTAGTATGCAAACTCTAGTAATAGAGCTCTTACCTAATATATATTGTATATTCCTTCGAAAACGATAAAAATGGCCTTTATCCATTTTTAAGTGGGCTAGATAGAGACTAATACTGCAAGACTAATTCAGTTCAAAGAATACATCATGTCTACATCAATAATAAAGTAGTCAAATCAAATCGTCTCGGCACAGAATCAAACATTTATGACACTTGGCAACCTTCCATTCGCCGGCATCATTTGTTGTGTAACCAGATTTTACGAGTGCCATGCATCTTGTTCAAATTGCTCTTTTGTAGATTGCATTATCTAAAATATGCCTGTGTTGCAATTTTTGTTGTGTTTTATTTAGATGTACAAAATAAAATGGCTACTTTCTTAATGCTTCAAACTAGAATATTTTTATAATAAACACTCAAATTTACGATAAAAAACGTTAAGGTTACATTATAAGGTGGTACATATAAAGAACATATAACTTATGTATTTTTAGATATAGATATATATTATGTTTTGAATAATTGATAATTGCAATTTATCACACGCTTTTCGGTGAAGGAAAACATCGTGAGGAAATCTGCATATCTCTAGAGAATTCCAGGGTTATGTGTAACCTACCAATCCGCATTGCAGCGTGGTAGGTCTTAGCTCCAATCCTTCTCACCAAAAACGGAGAGAGGAGGCCTTAGCCTAGCAGTGGGCATAGTAACAGGCTGTTACTTTACTTTGTTTTTTTTTTTTAAAGAGCAACCGCCGAGTATCTTGCTGGCTCTGTTCAGTAGGAACAGCTTTCCGAAACAACAGTAGATGTTGACGATTCAAAAGCACTTGTTTACAAGTCGAATAAAAATAATTTTGAATATGATTTGGAAGATAAGTTTAAATAGAATAAATAATATTGATTCAATTTCATCTAACATTCTAATCATTTTCGTTTTATTTTTCGTTTGTTACCATTACTGATAGGATTTTTTGGTTTATAAATATATGGGACCATTACACACGGTCGTCATTTCCCCATGCAAGTAACTTATTCTTATGTTGTGGATTATAAATATGTACATACATTTGTTATCCTTACTAATATTATAAATGCGAAAGTCTGTCTGTGTCGTTTTCACGGACAATCCGCTGAACGAATATTGATGAAATTTGGCAGAATTGTTCCTTATACACCGGGGTAACATATAGGCTATAGTAATCTTGTATTAAATAAATACTAAAATAATAATGTACACCAAGATTAGAAAAATTAACTCATTGTTTTTAGAAATTGTTAGGCCTTGCAATTATTCGTAATGATAATATTCAAATATAAAAAAATATTTTCAGCAAAAAAGTCTTGAAATGGATTAATCATTTTCGAGTACTCGCTCTATTAAAGTGTCGTCTCAACAAAAGCTTAATGAACAATATAGTTTAAAATAACCATTGAGTTATTATATTATAGTTAACATTTCATAGAGTTGAAACAGAATTAGACAAATTCATTCTAGAACCAAATTATAAATAATTATTCTTCTGCCATTATTCCACTCTAAGTGGGGTGGGTGGGCACATGTTTTTCTCTTCCATTCACTTCTTTCATTCGTCAACTCTGGCGCTTATTTTTGTATGTACAAGTCATAATTAACATGTACGAATTCAAGATTCATATTAAACACTAATTTAATCACAGAATTGTCAGTCTTGCCCTTCCCGTTTTTTCTATATTGCGCACAAATTTTATTCTTCCCCTTATATACCCATTTTAAATGAATCCAGTGTTCTCGCACTACACAGCCCAGCATTTTAAATGGATTAGAATAATAAGAAATCAACAGTGTTAGATTAAACAAACGAACGAAATTTTAATAAGATGTAACGTATTCACAAGAAAGATCAATAGCAATTATACAGAACCCATAGAACTAGCGACCCAAACGTTATTAGCAGATGTGATGATACGGGGGAACCTGCAGTGATGGTTCATTAAGATTGCTCGAATTGCTTGTTGCAATGCAGATTTCTAACAAGCATTGAACACGGAATCATCTCAACACCTTTAACGGACATAGGCGTCTAAAACTATGGTATGATAACGATTTTTCAAATTTAAAATATTCGTCATTCAAATAAACCTGAAAAATGTTAATTCAACAATTGTTATGCCGCGATATAAGTGACAATTTTTTTGAAATCGACACAAAATGATATATAATTTAAGAATATAAGATAAATAAATAAAATAATAAATATATGGGACATTTACACACACGGTCGTAAAAAAAAGTAAGTAACTTAATACTTGTGTTATGGGTGACAGACAACTGGTAGATATACTACATATATAAGTTTAAATACATACTTAAATACAAATACACAACCAGGCTCGAAGAACCAACAATATGTTTATAGAAAATGTTGGCCCTCGGCGGGAATCGAACCCTCGACCCGCGACCCGCGGAAGTCAGGGTCACTACCCACAGCGCCAACGGGCCAGTCAAAATGATTATAATTTTAATAAAATATGATTTAAGAATTTATAAAAAATATAACACAAAAAATTGTTATCATTGACTTCTCTATATGAACATTAATTGTGTATTAAATTATACCCAATTTCACTGCGTGCGCAATTTTATTAAAAAGGAATTGCTAGATTTGAGCTTAATCAATATAAATGAATGCGTGTTAAACGAATTAAATGTGCAATAAGAAAGTTAAAAAGTTGAATCCGTTAATATTCAGATACATTAAAAAAAGTAACATTAAATTCGAAACGATAAAGCCACTAATTAGTGTAACCGAATTGCCGATTTTATCAGTTAACCCGTGCGCCAATTGCAATAAGAAATTCATAATTATCTCGAAAATTGGCTTCGGAGATAAGAAAAATACCGTTGTACATGAGAAGAGTTTCGAGGCATTTTGCGGGCGGCTCTTGTTGCACTGACACAGAAACTATATTGGAACAAAAGTTTCCATCCTTTGGTTGCTGTTCCGCCGAAATGTAGCAATAAAAGTTGTTGTTTCCACTCCGGCTTTCCTCGGACATTAAAAAACATGGATATTGGCCCCGCGCCAATTCGCAAAGCAACGCATGCTGTGCGCGAGATGCATACGGCGTTAAATCGGCCGATCATCGCTTACAATCAATGGAGAGCCACGTTTTAAGTTGCAAATTCGTAAAAAGCGTACATATTTTGCTGTCTATTCATATTTCTGATTAGTTTCGTTTATAATTTTTAGCGCGGACCTGAGCAGATCTCACCCGTTTACTCCAAAATAGATTTAAACTATTAAAAAGGATTAGTCGACATGTTTTCTTTTGATTAAAAGCAACTGATTAAACTAAGTCTCATAGAAAAAGTAGATATAGGATTTATACTACCTAATCATAATTCCTAATCAAAATAAGAGTGAATTATTTAGAGAGAAAAATTTAGTTATTATTAATTTTTCACAATCTCCAGTGTGATGTACTCCATCATTATCTTATTTTTGTCTAGGTTTAAATAAAAAAGTTAACGTTAATTTTGCACAAGATCATGTTCTTAATAAGCTGCAAAAAGAATTAAGTTTTGGCTATTAAGGACAGAATTCGCAACTTTAATATTAATGCCTATATCAGCATAATCGTGAGCAAAAACTTTGCATATTAACTGCGAAACATTGTACCCATAAATTTGTAGATAGGTATCAAAAACTAAAGTTATTCCAGAAGGATGCTGGCTGGAACTAGCTTAACTAGTAGAGTCACTTCAAAACCCGGAGATTGAATGAAATGTAACTCTATTTCGGGAAACCTTCATTGTAACAGTTTGTACTTTGTTCCTCTTACAGAATTCATTTAACCATCGGCAGTGGCAAAAGTTTTAAAATATCATCTATCTCGTTGTGGTAGAAGAAGATTAGAATGATTTTGTTCTAAATTCTATAATACTAGCTGTGCCAGCAGCTTCGCGTGGAAATATGCGTGTTACATTTTTTTTCTTAGAATTCAAATTTTGTACATAAAAATAGTTATTGTAAGTTAACCATAAGAGATAGAGACATGCTTTCGCGAACTTTTCTGTAGTATTTCTATGGATCTACAATTCACTAGTACATTACTTAAGCGTATCACTGGTGCTTTACGCAGCGCACGCGACTATAGTTCTCAGCAAGCAAGTTTTTTTAACAACTGCGCGACCTCTTCGGCACAATTTACATAATACCGACATGTACTATTTACCTAAACCATTCGGAAGTATTGCACAATCTCTAGGTGAAAACCGTACAAAGATCCGTTCAGTAGATTTTGAGAAAAACGATTACATACAGACAGACAGTTTTTTGGGACTTTGTTTTATAATAAGTATAGATATACATCATGGGGGGATGTGGCTGACTAGGTCACCGTATTTTTTCGGATAGGGACGGGAAGATAGATCGATAAAAAAAGTAAATCTAATAAATTCTAAGCCCAATACATACAGAGATTAAATGAAGTTTTTAGGCTTGTTTTTTTACATACCATAATGGTACCTTACCTTACCTTATTATACTACTATCTATCAAATATGCCAATAAATTTATCAATATGGCACATCCACTATCACTGCTAGCCAAGATTATTTCGCAATTTCAGTAGGCGTTCATCGCTTTTAAGAGACAAGTCTCTTTGGTTATCAGACTAATGGAAGTAAATGATACTTAAATTCATCTTGCGATATCAATGCGGGTGGACGGGGCATGTCAGAATTCTACTGAGATAGGCAGAATCTCCATGATGACGTCATTAATCAAGGAGTATACGATCAATTGAGCGTATTGAGTGCAAAATTTAAAAGAAACTTTATTAGGTACACTTTATGTTGGTTATTATATATAGGATTATTCAGTGGACAGTAAGTGAATTTCTATTAAATAGACAATATGTTAGACCTAATTAAATGAGAAGGGATGACAACCAGTATTAGATATAAATGTAGTAATATAAATGTATGTATGAATAGAGGGAGGTACACTGAACGACGGATGAATTGTGTGAAATATGTATGATATGCATATAAAAGAAGTAGTGTCAGAGTTGACGAATGATAGAAGAGAATGGAAGATAAAAATATTGTGCCGATAGAGTGGGATAGAGGTAGGAAGAATGATGAATATATAAGTCGTAATTACTTAAACTACGACAGACGCTGAGTGCTGAAGTATTGCCGAGGGTATAAACTGAACAATCTTGGAGAAATTATTGTTCATACATCCGTCCATTCATACGGATCTCATTTTTTAAACTTGTCGTGATATTTGTAATTCATTGTAATACAGGGTAGTAACTTTTTTTTAAATACTGTTTCATTCGTTAATCTATACTTTTTATAAAACAAAGTCCCGAAAATCTGTCTGTATGTAATCGATTTTCTCAAAATCTACTAAACGGATTACTGAAGATAGTCCAATACTTCCGGATGGTTTAGGTAAATAGTACATATAGTTATAAATTAAATGTTGTAGAAGAGATCGAGCAGTTGTTAAAAAACTTGCTTGCTGGGAGCTTTAGTCGCGTGCGCTGCGTAAACCATCAGTGATACGCTAAAGTAATGTACTAAAGAATTGTAGATCTATAAAATACTATAAAAAAGTCCGCGATAGCATGTCTCTACCTCTTATGGTTAACTCACAATAACTACTTTTATGTTTAAATATCGTCCGCGTGGACGAAGCCGCTGGCACAGCTAGTTAGTTTATACTTTTATCCCGGATTACAGAAAACTATTTTGTCCATTTTATTTTTTTAGTCCAATTATTTACTGCACTTAATTAGGTCACAAGTCGATAGTCGACTCGCACCGCACTGTCACAACCCTAAAACGTTCAGTACGTGGATATTCGACGTGTTGCAAAAGTACAGTTTAACATTAGTAATAGTTTTAATGGCGTTAGTTTCGCAATAACTGTTGATGATGTGGCGTTCAGTTTATATTATTGTTAATGTGAATTTGGTATGAACGTTTAAAATTTATGCGCGATGTATGTTAATATGGAATGTAAATTTTGGAAGTTGCATAATGGTGTAACATAATTCGCGTGTCTAGTGCTAATAGATTTACGGTCGTGTACATAAAAATTGCTCTACATGGTGTATCATTCTAATATTATTCGATAAAACTGACCTTTGAATAATTTGGTTTATAAATAATGTATTTCTTACCTCAGTCTTTCACGGTACATAAGGAATAAAAATATTTTATATTATTTTAGGCGAAAGTTTATGAATGCTTATCTTAAAATAAAAAAAAAGTAACAGCCCGTTGTTATGCCCACTGCTGGGCTAAGGCCTCCTCTCTCCGTTTTTGGAGAGAAGGGATTGGAGCTAAGACCTACCACGCTGCTCCAATGCGGATTGGTAGGTTACACATATCCCTAGAATTCTCTAGAGATATGTAGGTTTCCTCACGATGTTTTCCTTCACCGAAAAGCGTGTGATAAATTGCAATTATCAATTAGACACATGAGTTTTAATAGAAAAACTCATTGGTGCCTGCCCGGGTTTGAACTCGTGTTCCCCTCGAAAGAGTCGCACGGTCTCACCGCTGGGCTATCACAGCTCCGGCTATCACAGAATGCTTATCTTATATATATAAATATATGGGACACTTGCACATACACGGTCGTCCGTCCCCAAAGTAACTTAATACTTGTATTATGGGTGACGGACAACTGGTAGATATACTACATATAGAATTTAAATACATAATAAAATACAAATATGCGCCCATGCTCGAAGAACCAACTGATTTTTTATAGAAAATGTTGGCCCTCGGCGGGAATCGATCCCGCAGCCGCAAAGCAGAAGGCAGGGTCACTACCCACTGCGCCAACGGGTCATTTATTTTTTTTAGTATTTGTTTTTACCAATTTGACGCTGCAAGGGCCAATCGAATTCGTATGAAATTATCAATGGTAAGTCTAAATCTTACATAAAGTACTTTATATATAAATCAATGGCTCCTAACGAAAACCAAAAAAAATCTAGGTAATAGATAGAAGGAAAACTTTTTACTTTTAAATCTCGATACTCATATAAATACTATATACAAACGTCTGTTTGTGCGTTTCTGAGTCCTGTCCTTCTTCCAGTCTGTGGCGCTTTCGAAATTAAATTTCGCACAATTACAGCTTATAAACCGGTGTAACATACAGAATAAAAAATGGGTTTTTTTTTTCGGGGTCATGGAAAAAACTATATGCATAGTAGGTAATGAAACGCTTACATTGGCGTGAGTGAAGTTTCGTTTATTGAGATAATTAAAGCGCAGTTTTTATAATAAAATTATTTAAAAATCTAATAATGACGGATGTAAAACAAGTATAAAAAACTTTTTTATAAACATCCCTAGCTGCTACCATCTCTTCGATACTTGACTATTATCTCGGCCCTTGATCTTCGAAGGTTATTAGATAACGGAACAGGAATTCTTGTATTGAGGCATTCATGGCCTCAATTGAAGTCGTAATAGTCAATTTTCCACAAGTCCATTAATCGGAAGCATCCAAATAATGACGGATGTAAAACAAGTTTAAAAAACTTTTTTATAAACATCCCTAGCTGCTACCATCTCTTCGATACTTGACTATTATCTCGGCCCTTGATCTTCGAAGGTTATTAGATAACGGAACAGGAATTCTTGTATTGAGGCATTCATGGCCTCAATTGAAGTCGTAATAGTCAATTTTCCACAAGTCCATTAATCGGAAGCATCGCCTCAATCGATTTGCGTTCTTAACTAGGTCGCTATTCACTTCTTGCTTTGCTAATAGCCTAATATACTATATGTCTATATAGGCTTTATCATATCTAGTAATGATATCTTGTAAATGACTTCGTATCCAATAGCTAAATATCTTTTAAAAACTTATAGTCATCTTTCATGGGGAGTGTTCCAGCGAGCTACACAACCTGCTTCCTGCCACTAAATTCCATAACCGCACTATACGTCACAGGTTAAAAAATCATCCTTACCATCTGGATGTGTGGCAATCCACTACACTACAGTTTTATTCCGCGCACCACCACTTTATGGAATAATCTCCATCTAGCAGCTTTGCTGACTCGGTACGACATAAGTACCTTCAAAATGCGTATTTTCCATCTTTTTAAACGTCGGCAGCACACTCGCTCTGCTAGAGGTCGTGGGCGACGGTGATAACGTGCTCGTCTGCCATCCTATTTAATAAAAAAAGTGAAACATATTTTGTACGCTTAGTATTAAAATGACTTAAATCTAAATAAGGCTTTATTGTTTCATTGTAATTCTTAATTCAATGCCATTTATGACATCATGCTGCGAACTATTATAAAAAGCTTATTAATATTTTCTCGCTCTTCCATGTTGTAGTTGAGCTTTATACATATAAATTATTCAGCATCATTTGTGATCAAAAACATACTCAATCGTCATTTCGCACTCTTAGTATTAAAGTGACCTAATTCAAAATTAAGCTTCATTGAGTTAGATACATTTTAATACTTATTTCAATGCCATCTATGACAATACGCTGCTATTACGAAACTAGTATTTTAATGCTCTTAAAATATTGGGTCTATTTAACACTCTCGTAGAGAACACTTCATTCTCCTGCCCTTATCCCACACTAAGTGGGGTCGGCACAACATGTTAGAAACATGTTGTCACGTGATTTGGCTGCGTATTTTACGACCGGCCGCCTGCCTGACGTCAACCTACCTTAGTCGCCTCTTACGACACCTCGGTAAGAAAGGAGGGTGGTCTATTCTAATCTGCCGGATACCACACGGACACTTATCAAAATTAATGATATCATTATTACTTTTCTAGTATGGATCTCCACAAAGTAACGCCTAATTCTACTAATCAACACGTATCAAGTTTACTGCATCTTCAGACGTGCGGTTCAATATAATAATAGGAAAAATACGGAGACATTTAGACAAATTGGAGTCATTAACATATGTTAAAGAACTAAGATGCAAAAGATGCCACGGTCGAGGCTCGTTGTTAGAAGAATAAAGCATATTAGAGTCTCAAGGTATTTTAAGAAGTCATTTAAGACTTCTGGAAGAAGCAGTGATAGCAGACCTAGTACTATAATACAAAAGTAATAATAAAATTATTTTGCTATAATCCGCGATACAGTAAATAGAAAATATATATAGTGTTTAATGTATAGTGGATTATCAGTATTTTCATACCCGATACGTGCAGGATTCGTAAAAGCACATGCACAAACCGCTTTGCGATTTTGTCGTGGAGTCTATCTCCTGATGATGCCTCGGTTGCGGGGCGAAACGATTGTTGAGTTTGTGATAGTGAAACTGTGTAGTGCTTGTGTATTTTGGTGGAAGTGGTGGAGGTTTGTGCATGTGCTTTTACGAATCCTGCACGTATCGGGTATGAAAATACTGATAATCCACTATACATTAAACACTATATATATTTTCTATTTACTGTATCGCGGATTATAGCAAAATAATTTTATTATTACTTTTGTATTATGGATCTCCGCAAAGTAACGCCTAATTCTATAAATTACCTAGTACTATGATTGACGATGTCAAAATTTTGCAGCAAGCTTAATTATTTTAACAAATTATTTTAATCTATATCGATGGGTGACTTAGACGATGTTTTTACTAACGTTTTATATTTGCGTTAGATTTATCTTGCACTGTTAAAGATTGCGATACAGTATAAATCTTCATATCGAGTAGATAAATTTGTTGTACTGGCTTCCGTTTGCAGCTCTTTTATGTGCATAAAGTAACGGTTTGTTACTATCCCACTGCTGGGCATGAGGTAGGATAACAGCTACTTACACCAACGAACCAGTCAATAACATAATAATAAATTGTCTTATTGAGTTAAGACCGAAACGGACGCGCATTTCGATTATAAAATTAACTACATACCTGAAGCGGTGCGGTTTCGAATGTGTTGTTATGAGTATCACTCGCAATTATATATATTTTTATGTATCTACCCCTTTATGTTTTGCGTTAAGTTAAGTGAAGTAACGGCCTGTTACTATCCCACTGTTGGGCACAGGTCTTCGCTCTCCATTTCTGCACAGAAGGGTTAGAGCTAAGACCCACCACGGTGATCCAATGCGGATTGGTAGGTTACACGTATCCCAGAAGTCCCTAGAGATATGCAGGTTTCCTCACTATGTTTTCCTTGACCGGAAAGCGTGTGATAAATTGCAAATATCAATTATAGGCATAAGTTTTAATAGAAAAACTCATTGTTAACTGCACGGGGTTCGAACTCTTGAACCCATCAAAAGAGACACACGGTCTCACCGTTGGGCTATCACAGATATGTTAAGAATTTGGATAAAATCTACTTTCACAGTTGCTAAACAGCCTCTATTCTTTTTTCTCAAGCGTTTCGCATATAAACCATTTTCTATAAGTTAACTTAGTATGAGCCAAAGCATTTGAGCAGTCGATAACACATTGAAAGGCGCGCAATAAATTTAATGTTGCGAAAGGATGGACAAGTTAGGCGTTTTGCAATCTACATATATGCATAAAGCTAAGTAATTTGCGAATTGAATACTAATAATATCACTGCTTTACCAAGAGCGACATGATTGATTAATATTCGCACAATCGACACCCACGAGGAAGTTAAATTTATTCACTTAGCCGTATCAGTCAATGCGTAGGCAGTACTTGATCTTGAAATGTATGTTAATGGTTGTATCAAGGTGAACTTAGAACATATTATGGACTGCATAAATAAATAAAAATAAATATACGGGACACTTACACACATGGTCATGTGTCCCGAAAGTAAGTAACTTAATTCTCGGGTTATGGTTGACACACAAATTGTAAATATAAACATAGATAACTTTACATAAATACTTAAATACAACTACACAACCAGACTCGAAAAACAAAAAAGTTATGGTTTAGAAAATGTCTTTCGGCGGGAAACGAATCTTTTAAAGATGATTTAAATGATTTGGCTAGTTATTTTACGACCGGCCGCTTGCCAGACGTAAACTTACCTTAGTCACCTTTTGTAACAACTCGGTAAGAAATGAAGGTGGTCAATTCTACTCAGCTGGATACCACATTGTGGGTCAACTTACCTTAGTAACCTTTTATGACACTTCGGTGAGCAATGAGGGTGATCTATTCTATTCAACCGGATTGCACGCGGCAACAATTATGATAAATTTTAGATATTGAAAGGAAGGTGGTCTATTCTACTCAGCTGGATACCACACAGTGGGTCAACGTACCTTAGTAACATTTTATGACACTTCGGTAAGAAATGAGGGTGGTATATTCTATTCAACCGGATTGCACGCGGCAACAATGATGATAAATTTCAGATATTGAAAGGAAGGTGGTCTATTCTACTCAGCTGGATACCAGACGCTGGATCAACTTACCTTAGTCATCTTTTACGATACCTCGGTAAGAAAGAAGGTGGCCTCTTCTAATCAACCTGATTGTACGGGGCGGCTATTATTATAAACTAGATTAGTAAATTTAGGTATATAAGTTCCCGTAAATCATTCTCGTTACGCTCATAGTGTCAGTTTTAAAGGAAAACGGTACAGTTAGGATTGCCGGTGATTATTCTGTCACACTTTATAATTTAATTGATAAGCACCTCTTGGTTAGGATCGAGGAAGTATTCGCTAAACTGGGTGGAGGTGAGCACTACTCAAAAATTGATTTAAAAAACGCATTCAATCAATATATTCTGTCAGATTTCAAATATTAAAATAATAAAGGAGTCAGTAAAGTGTTCAGACGAAGTCACGAATAAATGGGCATTCATAAGAATATAAATATAAGCGAACAAAACGACCTTTAGATTGATTATTCCCAATTGTCCCTTCCATTTCGACGCCAATATTTCACCGGATAGTACGTAACTTGAAGAGAATAAATGGCTCGTTCTTTATCGATAATTTTCATCGATAACCGCAGATTCGATGCTATCGACCGCAGCCGTTTCGAATAATACGATAACGCGGAACGCGCTCGGCCTCCATTAATCATTGAAGTAAAAGATATTTAATATAAATTGCTGGTAGCCGGAGTTAGTTCTGGCAATGAGAGGTGTTTATAAAACATTTTCAGCGATTAACTTTAATAGAGGGTCACATATCCATAAAAATTAAGTGATCCGTTCAGATTCGCGGGTTTGATCCCGTCTAGAGCTAATATTTTCTAGTAACAATTAAAAATTAATGTATTAGTTTTTAACAATAAGAAAAAGAAGATATAAAATACTCGTGTCACAATGTTACTTACGATAGCCCTCCGAAACGGCTTGACTGAATTTTATATATATTTTTTGCATATTCAGTAGGTCTGTGAATCGGCTACTATTTATTTACTATTACTATTCATATCTTTATTAAAGCAGTTTATTATTAATATTTTTTATTCTTTACTAGCTATGCTTACAGCTTCGCCCACCTGGAATTCAGTGATTTACGAAACTTTTTCCGACTTTTAGACATTTTAATCATAGAATAACACCATAACTACTTATTGTGAGTTAACCGTGAGAGATAGAGACATGCTATCGCAGAATTTTTGTGGTATTTTTATAGATCTACAATTCTCTACTACATTACTTTAGCGTATCTCTGCTGGTTTACGCAGCGCACGCGAGTAAAGCTCCCAGCAAACAAGTTTTTTAACAACTGCGCGATCTCTTTAACACAATTTACATTATACCGATATGTACTATTTACGTAAACCATCCGGAAGTACATACAGACAGACAGCTTTTTGGGACTTTGGTTTATAATAAGTATAGATTGTACATGAAAACCTTCATTTAATGCAACGCTAATCTACGATACAATGAATAAAAATTGCCTCAATCTGTTATCAGTTGCCCACTTACTATAAGAATTATTTTTATAATCCGAGATTAGACAAAACCTATGTAATGCCGATAGTAACCTATGTAGTCTAGTATAGTTAGTCTTTTACACATCTTAAAAGTAGAATTCGTAAAATACATAAGCTACAAACCACCAAACTACACTAGCACTACACACATTTCACAGTCACAACACTCATTTCGACTCATAACCGAAGCATCATTATGAAATAGACTTCACGACTAAATCGCAAGGCTTTGCGATTTAGTCGTCAGTATTATCTAAAGGATGTCCCTCTTATAATTAACCAGTAACAGTAATGCCAGTATTGTATTCAACACTTTAAATATTAAACGACAACTTTAGGAAAGAAAAACAACAAATCGTAGATCTGAAAGGAAATAAAAATGAATTTAACCTGTTCGTTCACAACAAACGAGTCAATACAATCCGTTTCTATTATCCCCGCAGCGTCGGACAAAAATGGAAATCGTTCGGAATAAAAATAAATGAAAGTAAAAACAAACGTCGCAAAACGTCTTACGCCATTTCCGAGAGGCAATATCTAATACGGGACCTAGAGCTCGAAACAAAGACTCTGTGGCCGCTCTATTGAATTTCAAATTAAAAGTTCACTTCATGAAATATTAACACCATGGTAAAGCCACGTACACCGTCGGCGCGTGATAGGCCGCAAGTGTGCGCTCAGCAGTTTATGTTATTCTAAGTGAGGGGATAGTAGGTTTCCCGATCTGACTTTGCAATTTCATGTGAGTCATAGGCGGAAGCGGGAATCTATAATTTAATTTTGGTTAACCGTAATGTAAGCTATGATAGCCCAGTGGTGAGACCGTGCCACTCTCTAGAGACGAACATAGGTTCAAACCCGGGCAGGCACCAATGAGTTTTTCTATTAAAACTCATGTGTCTAATTCATAATTGCAATTTATCACACGCTTTTCGGTGAAGGAAAACATCGTGAGGAAACCTGCATATCACTAGAGAATTCTGGAGATATGTGTAACCTACCAATCCGCATTGGAGCAGCGTGGTAGGTCTTAGCTCCAACCCTTCTCTCCAGAAACGGAGAGAGGAGGCCTATTCCCAGCAGTGGGATATTAACAGGCTGTTACTTTACTTTACTACTTTACTAACCGTAATGTAAAAATATATTGATAAAAGCTACTGCAACAAAAAAATATATATTGCATCTTATGACTTTTATCTTTTTGATTAAATTTAATAGAGGATAATTAATTATAGTAAAAACTAGTAGTCGAAAACTGATTCCTAGCTTTTGATGTAAGAAAATAAATATTTATTGCGTCGTCAAAAACAATATCTAGAAGACAAAATCAAAATCAAAATATTCTTTATTCAAGTAAACTTGTAAACAAGTGCTTTTGAATCGTCAACTTTACTGCTGGTTCGGAAAGCTGTTCCTACCGAGAAGAGCCAGCAAGAAACTCGGCGGTTGCTCTTTTTTAAAATATAAATCTTAGAACTAGTTACATTTATTTATTACTGTCTTGTACAGGGTAGAAGTGCACCTATATCCACACATCCTTATCATCTAAGTAATCTTCAACAGTATAGTAGGCTTTCTGTATCAGCCTCTTTTTAACAGTGTTTTTAAACTGCTGTAATGGCATGACCGAAATTGATTTCGGAATTTTATTATAGAATCTTATACCCAAACCCACAAACGATTTACGTACTTTTGCAAGGCGCAAAGCAGGAGTCGCAAGCTTATGTCGGTTCCTACTTTGTCTATTATATACATCACCTATCGTTTTATAATTCTTTATATTTTTATGTACAAAAATTACATTATTTAAAATATACTGTGAAGCAAATGTTAGAATACCTGTTTCCTTAAACTTCTCTCGCAGGGAATCACGCGGACTTAAATTGTAGATGCCACGTATGGCTCTTTTTTGTAATACGAAAATTTTTTCACTATCCGCGCATTTACCCCACAGCAATATTCCATAAGACATAATGCTATGGAAGTAAGCAAAATAATTATTAGAAACAATTATTAGAGTTAACAGAACTCTATAGTACACGATAAACGCGTTTTCTTACGAGACCTATATTAAGAGTTAGCTCTCATGTACTTAGTTAATCTTCTTCTTTTTCCTACCCTTATCCCACACTAAGTGGGGTCGGTACAACATGTTTTCCTCTTCCATTCTCTTCTGTCATTCGTCAACTCTGGTGCTACTCCTTTTATATGAATGTCATACTTCAGACATTCCAACCATCTCTTTTTAGGCCTCCCTCTAGTCACAAATCCATCCACATTCATATTCGACACTGGTTTGGTCACATGATTTTCATCTCTCCACATTACATGTCCATACCATCCCAATATTGCACCTCTCATCTTTTCTATAATGGGCGTAACTTTCATACTTCCCCTAATATACTAATTTCTTATTTTATCTAGTCTTGTCAAACCACACATCCACCTTAACATCCTCATCTCATTTGCATGCACTCTTCTTTCATCCATCTTTTTCATTGCCCAACATTCTGATCCATACAGTACTTAGTTAATGTTTTAACTATTTTATAGAATTAGGTGTTTGCGAAGATATTAAAAAAGTAACGAAAATATATATCTTTTTTATTGCAGATAATAACAAAATTTTTGTTTGATTTTAACATTCAACATTCGGTTTCAGCCTGTGCCTTACACAAAACTACTGGACGTACCGTAGCGCATACATAATCGTAACTTTATACGCAGGTGTATTGAATCCAGCAGTGCATTAAGGCAGTTGCAGATTCCATTCCGTTTATATTTGTAAGTTAAAATAAACTATAGACGATCCCACGATAAGCAAATGGTAGGAATAAATAAGAATTATCTAGATTACTATCATCGGCCTCGTGTATAGCCTTTTATGGTGGACTCGCGCACGCTTATTGCTAAGATTTATTTTAATGCATTTGGTTGCAGAATATAAGCTTGCAAATGGGTATGGGAAAGCTATTTCACAACAAATAGATAGGTTTTTGAAAAGTAGTAATTATGACGATATTTCTTACAAATGTAATTTTGCAAATAAACTTAGAAAATATGATTTATCTCCTGTCTCATAATATTAATGAGTATTAAAAAACATGGCCCGAAAAGCTATACAAAAAATAAGAATCAAAATGGAAGATACTCTCTGTCATTCAAATTGTCAATGATTTTATATAACTGGCCTAATAAGTCACTAATAAGTTATATCGCGTGCAAATAATATCGTATGTTTACTTCTAGACTATGGATTTGTGACTATAGGAGGGTAGAAAAATATGGCTGTAAACCGCAGTGGTATATTTAATTTGAGACTATGGTATTTTACAATACACCGCTAAATCAAATTAGCGTTAGGGTGTCTGTCCACCGGAACGGAGCGAGGAGGCGGAGCGGAGAGAGATAGTAATGCGGAGCGGAGTGGCAGACTATGTTTTATGATATGTGGAGCTAGGCCGCGAGCGTGCGACCAGTGGCAGGCGATTGCTTTAGCTCCGTTTCCCTGCACCGCTTCCCAGTTTTGTATGAATTTTAAACTATCCGCTCTTCTCCCTGTCCACTGAAGAGGAGCGGAGATTTTATGCAATCCTATCGGTTAAGGCGCTGAACAGAGTCAAATAGGTTGACTTTAAACACGTTTTTAACAAAAGCTATAGGGATGACGATTAAAAGAAAAATATATGTTAATATACATCATATCTCAGAGAGAATGTAAGATTTCAAAACATGATAACGATACTTTTTTTCGATAAAAAAAATTGGTAAATAGACCTCTGATTTTTACTTTTATCGTAAATATCTCTAATATTTATCAACAAAAATTGATAAAATTAATAAGACTAATAAATCATTATAATATAAAGAGAATGTAAGATTTAAATTTTGAATTAATTAAGATATTTTATTCAAATTAAATATTTTTTTGAAAATAGCAAAACTGAAACGAGTCATCGTCTCGCTTCTCTTTTACATCTACGAATATAGACAGTGATCGCAGTGCGCGCTGCTATACGGACGTGTGTTGCTAGCTGCCGCCTTTTGTGACTATTCCTTGTTGATAATATTTCTTTTTATGTGTTTAGTTATAGTTTCAGCATACTTAGTTTTATAAGATTAATTAGACATAAGTTTTGTAAATAAATTGTACAAAAAATTTTTGGATAAAATAGTGTACACCTACAATGAGTGTTAAAAAATTAAGTGTGTCGCTACGCCGTCGCAGACATTGTGGGCGTGGCTTATATGCCGAAATCTGAATTTACGCCAGCTCTGTTCAGCGCCTTAATACGTTTCTTCGCTCCGCGGCCCCGCTCCTCTTCGGTGGACAGGCATCCTTACACTTTGTAAAGTTTAAAATCTACCAATCTATTGTAGAGATAGAGACAGCAATGCTAATGATTGCCCTGAAGATTTTATTCTGTTAATTGAGCTGACTTCTAATTATGTAGCAATAACGATCCCATAAACCAGTTCACATTTGTTCATTCAACGACGCGTGCCTGGCCCGTAATGGTGGGCCGGTAATGCAATGCTCGCGCGCACGTATGCGACGTACGCACGGTTCGCGCGCTGAATAATACGACGAAGTCTTGTTTTTGTTTACATTCAATGCATTCTCCCGCCGCGTCATCGACACGTGGGTGTGTTTTATGAATCGATCGATAGTTGTAAGCTCCTTTGTGGGATGACCAATACAAAGGGAATCACAAGTGTATTTTGTCGAAATCCACGGTAAAATGTTGACTACAGAGCGCAATGTGCACCATCGTTTACTTTATTTATCATTATCTGTGCCTGCGGCCTCACTTCGAAGATCAATCAATGTATTTAATTGAAATTCTGGACTTAAAAGTAGCTATTGTCAGTTAACTATAAGAGATGTTCATCCTGTTGCGAACTTTTTTGTAGTATTCTTGTAAATCTACAATTCTCCAGTACATTCCTTTAATATATATCTGTTGATTTACTCGATCCACGCGACTAAAAATCCCAGCAGCAAAGTTTTTTTTTCAATCCCGCGACTTCTTCAACACAATTTACATAAAACCGTAATGTGCTAACTTAGACCTTTTGGAAGAATCGTACTATCTTTTATTACAACCGTACAAAGATTAATTCAGTAGATTTGACATTCTATCATAGATAGACAGCTTTTAGGGACTTTGTTTTATAATAATTAGGTAAGGATAGATAAGATGTCAGTTTTTTTACAAATATTCAGTAAATTGGCATTTTTTTTAAATAAAATACCCGTTTTTATTACACTTACACACACGGTTGTCCATCTCCAAAGTAAGTAGTTTAATACTTGTGTTATGGGTGACAGACAAATATATACATATATAATTTTGAATACATACTTAAATAAAAACATAAACCTAGGCTCGATGGACTCAAAACCTAAGGAACTTATGGGCGATGTCGATCGATGTACATTTTCTATAGGGACTTCTTATATAATTGTAAAAGCACCACTATAACGCGGAGTAAAATGCTAGTACTAATGGGGCGATCTGTTATTCGACGAAGAAAATATACGCGTGAACGATGTTACGTTATGTTACAAGCACAATTTTTTTTGCAACACAGGTTCATCAATAGTTGCAATGAGAAGATTTATATAAATTTTCGTACACATTTTTAAATTTTTACGAAACGTTTGTTTGCGACCGCAATAGACGTTGTAACTTTATATATCACCAGAATAGTAATGAAAAGCTAATAGATACCTTACATATCCGACAATTGAACTTTTGCCCCTCGCGACTTCAGTTAAACTCATAGATCTGAAACAACAAAAATGATCATGTTAATAATGTATAGTAAGTTATTATAGATAGAAGTAGGCGTTATTTTAGCGAAATTCTATATATATAAAGGTTATGATAGAACTATTTCATTATAATCCACGATTGTTAAAAAAATCTATGTAATGCCAACTATAGAAAGCAAAACCGTTATCATACCTGATACATGATGGATTAGTTACTCGCACATATCACAAAACACCACCACGAATGTGTAGTGTACACAAACACTACATACATATACGATAATCTCATCGATCGATTCGCCCAGGAACCTATACATTGAGTTTCTTACTTGGAGTCTATCACGTGATGATGCTTCAATTACCCGTCATATTTGATTGGATAAGCCGGAATTGTTTCAGTTCCCGTCGAAATAACGCCGTATAAAGAAGAAGAAGATGAATGGGCTTAAAACTAAACGGGCTCGCTCGATAAAATAGGACGTGAGTATTGCCGGATTCTATGCATTAATTTTTTAAAGTCGTCACGTCACGTACAATACCTATTACGGTTAATTTAAATTCAAATTCAAAATATTCTTTATTCAAGTAAGCTTGTAAACGAGTGTTTTTGAATCGTCAACTTTACTACTGGTTCGGAAAGCTGTTCCTACCGAGAAGAATCAGCAAGAAGCTCGGCGGTTGCTCTTTTTAAAATATAAATCTTAAAAGTAGTTACATTTAGGTATTACAGGGTAGAAGTGCTCCTGTATCCTTATCATCTAAGTAATCTTCAACAGTATAGTAGGCTTTCTGTATCAGCCTCTATTTATCAATGTTTTTGAACTGCTTTAATAGCATGGCTAAAATTGATTTTGGAATTTTATTATAGGATCGCCAATTAATAGCCAAACCCACAAACGATTTACGTACTTTTGCTAGGCGCAAAGCAGGAGTCGCAAGCTTTTGTCGGTTCCTACTTTGTCTATTATATACATCACCTATCGTTTTATAATTCTTTATATTTTATGTACAGAAAATTACGGCTAATTACGGCTAACCCGGTTGATAATAAAATAAGACCATTTCCACATGTATCGTAATCGTTTGATCAATTGGATCACTAACTGGGCTTTTACAAAAGACAAGCTGTAAATAATTATTCAGTATAAACTGTCTCATTCCTTAAGGTACGATTCCACCGGTATGCTGAACTGTGCAGCAGTGTGAACGCACAGTGTGTGACACAAATGTTTATTCTGGTGGACTCACTCACGCAAACATTAACAATTTGTGCGCACACATTCTAGAAGTGTTCGCGCACACCTATAGTATCCGGAAATAAATAATGCACATCGAGGCTTAGAGAGAGAAATCGGCTAGATTATGCTTAATAGAGCATCGACTCTGTCGCACAGACTGACGAACCCGTGTGTGACAGTGACGGCGCTCTACGAAATCGAACTGACCGGCTGTTTCGTTGTAAACATCGATGTGCATTATTTAATGCCGGGTACTATTCATTTGTGCGCGCTTGAAACAGTGGACTCGCGTCGAAGCGTACGCACTCGTTGTTCGCGCACTTTTTTTTTCGAACTGACTTTATGCTGTTAGCCCTAATGGCTTTTACAGCGTCACCGGGCGGGACGGACGAGCGCAGAAGCATCGCCGAGGTTGCAAAATGCAGAGAGAGAGTAGAGCGCAGAAGCTCTACTTAAGTCGGGGAACGTCGTCCTAAGGGTGCCTCCTGTGGGGCCGGACCACGGCTTAGGGCGACGCGTAGTGGAGGGTTGATGGTTTGATTTAGGTTAGTCATTGCGGCGTCGGAAGGGAGTTCGCGCACTCAGTCTTGCTTCCGCTACTAGACCGTATCTATTGATTTTCTTAGTGACTTAATTCTTTACTACTTCTGAAACTACAACAGAACTACTTTTCTATAATAATGTGTTAATAAAACACACGCGGATTATAGCAAAGTAGTTCTGTTATAGTTTCTGTAATATGGAATTCCGCAAAGTAACGCCTGCTTCTATAAATCATTATTTACTAATGGACGTCAAATTGTTTAGAAATGAACAATAATCACTCTACAGTTAGATTTTTATATAATTTCTTTCATCGCGAATTATACAGACTAATTTTATCACGATTTTAGTGATATAAGATTCAATGTAATAGTAAACTTATTTTGCTATAATCCGCGATAAAGTAAATAGGAAATATATATATATATATATATATATATAATATATATATAATGCTGAATGTAGAGTGGACTATACGTTTTTATACCTCGAACATGCAGTATTCGTTAAAAACACATGCACAAACCTCCACCACCGCCACCATAATACACAAGCACTACACACGTTCACTATCACAAACTCAACAATCGTATCGCCCCGCAACCAAAGCATCATCAGGAGAGAGACTGCACGACAAGATCGCATAGCGAAGCATAACCCCAAACAAGCAAGAAAGTTATACTAATCGGTTCAACCCCCACCATTGGTGGGGGTTAACGATTACTGCATGTTCCAGGTATGAAAACGTATAGCATTACATATATTTCCTATTTACTTTATTGCGAATAACAACAAAATAATTTTACAATTAATTTTGTATTATGGATCTCCGCAAAGTAACGCCTAATTCTATAAATGATATAAAATTACGTAAAAGTAACGCTGTATTCTATATATCGATGTACTAGAAGCTAGAGCAGTGTGCCTAAGTCTTGTACTGGGGACTTTCTATCAGTCAAAATTCAGGCCTCAGCCTTTCAATTCAAACTGAAACAAAACAAAAAAAATATCCACGCACAATAAACTAGATGAACCATAAAACGTGCTAAAAGCTTTCATTTTGCTCGCATTAATTAACAGTTTTTCGCTGTATCACCGTGTTTTGAATTACGCACTTTTTTCGGGGAAACATCCGGGATGAATAGCGAACCGGCGGCGGGAGAACGGATGCTGCGTCATTCTTTTATATTACAAGTGTTATACTGCTAATGAGATCGCGTGTAATGATAACACCCCCTCCCCATGAATGACTAGAACAGAAACGATGGTGTAAGGGCAACATGCCTGGAGATTTTACCTCTCCTTCATTTCAGGAACAAATGAATTGGTATATAAGATTGTAATGTACATGGAAAATACTCATTAAAAATATGCAACTAAGCGCAAAATGTATTAGCTTAAGATATTCTGGTGAAAGTGTTTTAAATTTAAAGATTTACTTTTACGTCACCTTTATAGTGTCATGGTTGAACTGTAATATAGTCAATTGTTAAACAAATGAACCTTATTGTGTTTTAAATTAATTGACGCTACAACTAGTTCGGAACATTGCTCTAACCGAGAAGAACCAGCAAGAAACTCGGCGTTAAATCTTTTAAACATTTTCAATTTTATATTATTAAATCGAAGTCTTGTACGAATCTGAAAGGATTTTCAATATTCTAATATGCTTTACGTATAACCTTATTTCTTACACTTAATTTGAACCTTTCTGTAGACTGATCTACTATGGATAATACTTTTATATTATGGACCTTTGCAAAGTATCGCCTGATTTTGAAATAAGATAAACTCTTTGCTCTGGATTTGAACCCGGGACCTGCTTAAGGGTCAGACGTCTTCTCGGCTTCTACATATACGGTAGTCTAATTACAAAACGTGTTCAACGCTCGTTAGATTGCGTCTGTCAGCGGCCTAAGCTTGCGACGAGGGTCGTTTGAAAATATGAAGTCACTGTGAAAATTATGTTAGGTAAAAACACTCGCCAGTTAATTACGGCCATCACGCGCGCCGTAACGTGCCTTATTACCCTGCGATAAGGGGGTTAATGGCTTGCATCATTAACTCGCAGCGGGCCTTGGCGACTGTATGCACTCCGCAGTGAGGTACTTTAATGTTTGCTATACGTGGAAAATCTTGCATATTATAAACGGGGTCGGATTTTAATTACTGTAGTGCATTTTAATGGTCCTAAATATATATCAAGCTACTTTACAACAAATGGCCGCGTTTAACAATATATTCCATTAATATTCCGAGCTGAAAGTAAAATAAAGGTAATAAACCTATATATAAACCTATTATATTATTGAGGATTACATAAATGACGAAAAAATAATTAGCATTTCTTCAACCTTGAACAAGATAGTTACGACGAAATGTAATTAATTATAAAAATTATATTTTGACAAGATCAACCGCCGAGTTTTTGTTAAGTTGCGCTCATTATCCTACTAATATTATAAATGCGAAAGTTTGTGAGTATGGATGGATGTTTGTTACTCTTTCACGAAAAAACTATTGGACGGATTTAGATGAAACTTTACAGTCATATAGATTATACATCGGAATAACATATAGGCTACAATTTGTAATGATTTTATGTAATATAACGATACACGTCAATAAAGTCGAAAAAAATCTAGCCTCTGCAAGCTATCTCGGCGTACGCTGCCTTAACCGTTAGAGTTACACAAAGATGATGTACCGTAGTATTGTTTGCCTTTAATAGCTCTAAATAAAAGTCCGCGACAGCATATATCTATCTTTTATGTGGAAGCCACTACGATCAAAATTGTGAATCATAAATTTAATTAAATTAGATACTGTTGCAGACGAACAAAAACTAGTAAAAAAAGACAAGAAGTTCAAGGTTAAGACGCTATGGACACGGAAAGAATGAAAATCATGTGACCAAACGAGTGTTATATAAATGTGGAAGAGAGAAATCAATATAATGGATAACTAAACACACCACACGTCTCAAAAGTAAGTAACTTAATACTTGTGTTACGGGTGACGGACAATTGGTAGATATAATATATAATTTTACATACATAAACAAATCCAGACTCGATGAACCAATTAATTGTTTTTCGAAAATGACGTTCCCGTTCGACGGGAATCGAACGTATGACCTACCGAGCTGAAGGCAGGGTCATTACTAAATGCGCCAACTATATGTATATATTCACACCTATATATTTACTTAACATTAACCATCAATATTAATTTACAGCATAAGCGGAAAAAGCCTAAACAATCAAACATACTTTCGCAGTCAAAATATACTAGGTATGCAGCCACGCATTGGTTGTGGCTCAGTCGGGATTCAAATTCCCCTCAAAACAGAAGTCAATAGTTAAAAATGCTCCTATCGGTCCAGCCATTTCGGAGTCTATAAATGACATACAGACAAATATTCATTTTTATATATAAGAAGAAGAACATAAGTGTGGATTTTAATAAATATAGTTTTATTCATTTATTTATATAAAGGGGAAACAAACAATTATAATAAAACTTAAAATATTAAACGTATGAGGTGGACAGAAATCAGCTAAGTTTCTAATGATATAAAAAATCTTATAACCTAATCGAAAAGAAAAAAAACAGCAATAATTAAAATAACGTTAAAAGAGTACAGAATAAATAAAAAAATATTGCTAAATAAATGGCTAAAAAATTAATTATTTAATTAATTTAAAAAATTATTTAAGTATCACTTATTGATTAATATAACAAAAATTAACAATAGTCTAATATTTTTTCCGTAATGCTTTATTATACAGTAAAACCTAATGGGTACTCATTGCCGTTATTCCAGTAATTAACCTTGGTCATAGACACCCACATGAATTAGACCGAATCTCGTTATAGTTAGATATAGAAAAAATATTAAAATAACTAAGCAATACAACAGAACTAACTACTTTGCTATAATCCGCACGGGTTAAGTGAATGCATGCAAAGCCAATGTGTATGAAGCAGGCAAAATCTACGCACCTTATACATGCAGGACCAGCCACCACATGCACCCCAAGGCGCAATTCACCAACAACAACGCAAACAAAAGCAGCACACACACCCACCACCACAATCTCGACGATCGTTTCGCCCCGAAACCGAAGCATCATCATGTTGCTGGTGAATTGCGCCTTGGGGTGCATGTGGTGACTGGTCCTGCATGTATAAGGTGCGTAGATTTTGCCTGCTTCATACACATTGGCTTTGCATGCATTCACTTAACCCGTGCGGATTATAGCAAAGTAGTTAGTTCTGTTGTATTGCTTGTAATATGGAATTCCGCAAAGTAACGCCTGCTTCTGTAAATCATTAAAATAACTATTAATTATGAAACAACGCGTCTCTCTAATTTACCAGCAACTTTGTTTAGAGAATCTATGTAATGCATTGTAATGTAAGAATCACATAAATTCACTTAATAAACGCGGATAGCAAAATAAATATAATGTAATTTCCGTACTATGAAGTTCCGCAAAGTAACACCTGCTTCTATAAATCAATTAAATAACTACTACACAGATTTTGGTGAAGTCAGAGCGATTCATAAGGGAGTTATAAAAGTATCATTTGTTCAGATTTTGTATGATATATTTGATTTTTACTGTCCTGTTTGCGTAGTGACCCTGTCTTCAGCTCCGCGGGTCGCGGGTGCGATTCCCGCCGAGAGCGAACATTAATCTAATTAAATTTGGTGGTTCTTCGAGCTTGGATGTATATTTGTATTTAAGAATGTATTTAAAATTATATATGTATATATTAACCAGTTGTCTGTCCCATAATACAAGTATAAAGTTACTTATTTTGGGGACGGAAGACCGTGTGTGTAAGTGTCCCATATATTTATATTTATATTTGTATGAGTTGGTTGTAATATGAAGATAAATGTTAACAATGACGGAAAAAGCTGAGCCGTCCGGAAGCTTGCATAGAAAACGCAGCATAATCCTTTTCAGGTTATATACTAACCTAAACTTAACTTAACTATAGGTATAAAGTTAAGGTAACTTGTATTATATTTTATATTGTAAAGCTATTAAAACTGATAAATAATCGATTTAAATATGTTAGTTTAAATAGTTATGCTTAAACTTTATACCATATGATTTAAATTAACGTCTTCGAAGTTATCGCAAAGTGAGAACTTAACGCGTGAAAATTAGTCAATTAACCCTTTGACCGACAAGAATGGTGGGGAGTGGTACGAATTTTAGCTTCATTTTTAGATCATGTTATTTACTATATACTAATTATACCATTTCTTTTGTTATAAAATATATATATAAATATATATATACATATATATATATATATATACATGTATATATATATATAGTCCTTTTCTGCTACTTGTTTGATCATGCAAATTTCCCAAGTACTTGTTTGATCCACTTAAATTAGCTGTTTTAATGGCTCCTGAGTTGTATTCACAATGACAAAAAGAATATATTTCATTGGCATATCGTGTCACTCAATCATATTTTATTATGCACTAGTAGACTCTATATTTTTCGTTTCATAGTTTTGGTTATTTTGTGGCTCCTGGTAACGGTTTTTTCTAAAGTCTCCGTTAAGCATTAGTTGATCTTAAAAACCAATACATTCTAGACACTTTTTGATCCATGTTTAATATATAATGAGTGAGATGCCTCACACGTCAACGTCGGCCCCGGAGGTCATTGCTACCATATACTTCTGCGTGAATAGGCATAAGTTGATCTAATATACATTTTTTATTTTAACTTCGTCCGGGACATTTTGACATATATTTGAAATTCAAAACTGCCTATTAGTAAGAACTATTTCTGGACTGTTTTTTTTTTTGCATAAAATGTAACGAAATATGTTTGCAAACAGCGTTAAATTTTAAAATAATACTGTATAACATACTTTGTTTGAATAATAAGAGACAACATAATTATTTTTATTAATAATACTTAATAATTCATAATAATATAAACTGTTAAAATAAGTTACAAGATACAATCATCATCACCATTTTCTGAGCCATTTTAGTTTCAGCCCACATGTTAAGTTACTCTACTGAGGTCGTCGTGCTTTATGTTAAGGTCCTTCAGAGACTCTGCCATAACGACTATATCGTCGGCAAATCTAAGGTGAGTGATATACTCGCCGTTGATGTTGATGCCATATCCGTTCCAATCCAAAGCTTAAAGACATCATCCAATGCAACGGTAAACAGTTTCGGGGAGATGACATTTCCCTGTCTCATACCTCGCCGTGTTGGAGATATTGTGGCGTTTTCATACAAACACTTCAGCACTTAGTCGCACCGATAGTCGATTCGGCATCTCTGGAGCCATCTTAATACAGCCCATGTTTCCACCAAATCAAAGACCTTCTCACAGTCCACAAACGCCAAGCAAAGTGGCTGGTTATACTACTCGGTCTTCTGTATAACCTGCCTGCCTTTTCGGAATCCGGCTTGTTCGGGAGGCTGGAAGTCGTCGAACCTACCAGCGAGACGATTCGTTTTGACTATGGAGAACAACTTATAAACATGATTCAACAGCAAGATGGGACTCTAAATCTTGAAGAAGAGAACCACCATGTTCCTGTATCAAGCTTTCGGCATAATACCTTTATAAATAGCAGAATTAAGCAATCGCTGAAAGACTTGAGGTATTAGTTTTCAACCACCTTCAGTAGTTCGGTTGTCATTTCATCATCATCTGGAGCCTTGTTGTTCTTAAATTGTTTGAGAGTAGTACTAATCTCGTAAGGCTGACGTCCGGGATATCTTTGGTATAGTGTCGAGTCAAATTGGGTCTTAGATCTTTTGCCAAATTGACAAATGTATGAGATGTATAACTGCCCATAGAACCTCTCAACCTCTCTTAAAATCTCAGGTCGAGACGAAATTAAAGCAATATCTGTCTTAAATTACATCAATTGCCTCTGCCTAATAGACAGATGTCTTGCCAAAACTTTTGAGCCCCTGTTACGCTCTATAGTACCTCGAATGTATTCGGTGTTGAACTGTCGCTGGTCGCACTTTCGCACCTTAGAAATCTGTCTATTGATCAAATGGTAGCTCAGCACATCCACTGAACACTGTAGTCTCATTTCATTTCTCTCATCCATGAGCTTGAGAGTCTGTGTCAAGAATTTATTGGTTCTCTTACGGTGTTTCTTATAAAGTTTGAACCGTATAGATGGTTTCCACCAGCCTGTTGAAATCGTCCACAGAAGTCAGTTTGGCAATCAAAACGGTTCATCAGCTCGAGTTGGAACTTCATGGGGTTTTGGATATGAGCTTAAATGGGTCGGGAGCGTGTCTACGCTTCATCAGTCTGGACCTTTCCAGTCGTTCGAATATATTCAATGTGCCTTTAACCATACGGTGATTGATCCCCGTCTTTACGGTATTGATCGCAGATACATCATTAAATATATGATGAAGTCGATCTTATTTCTCGTATAACCGTCGGGACTTATCCAGGTCCATTTTCGATGCAACTAATTCTTAAAAAAAGTACTCATTCTGTAGAGGTCTTCTCTCTCCAAGAAATCGGCCAATATCTGGCCACTGTGATTCCGTAGCCTGTATCCAAATTGCCCTACTCTTACCTCTGTGCCGCTTCATTTGCCAAGCTTTGCGTTTAATTCCCCCCATCAAAACAGTGTAGAAGGTTTTGGAGGCATGCATGGTATGCATCATCGTCTTGATGTGGTGATGTCGGTGCGAAAACCTGTATGACATTCAGATAATACGCTACGCCGTTATTTAAACCGCTGCCAGAGCTGGGAACTAGGGTCTGTGGTTTATATTGTGATAATATCATGTGAAGGGTTTGCGAGTAATCACCACGCTTGGCATACGGGTTGGCGATTGTAGAGCTGACAATGTCGCACCGACCGATGCTGCTGTCCACTGTCGGTCGGTCTGGTATTTGGGTCAGCTGGAGGGAAATGGTTATATGACCATTCATCGGCCAGATCCTCGTTAGTTTATCTACAGGGTGCACCACGGGCAGGTGAGGTTGACACTTAAAGAGACTGAATGGGACGAACCTCCCTCTTACACCCCCGCCTGGAGCCCCTTAAAACAAGTAATGTAATAAAAAACTTAAAAATCAAAAATAGAAGTAGGCGCTACACATTTCGTTTACACATTTCTTTCACAGAATTCCATAATACAATAATAATAATATAATTTCTATGATTACATATTTACATGTACTTGTTTTATAACAAGTACATGTAAAAAGTATTAAGATCTTATGATCTTCTTTTAGCCAGATAGGTGGGATTTTTAGGGATATTTTTTAATATTAATTCATTCTCTTATTCAAGGTCACTTATTCCCAAATGTTGTAATTTCAATTAAAACAATCAGATCCTTTAACTACATTTCTTTGAAATCTGCATGCTTAAGAATGTACTACAAACCCAACCTTGAAAGGGCCTTGAATGCCGGGGTCAATGTACGGAGTACGTTCGGTGACGATCTGCTCTGTGATTGGCGCGTTTGAATCGGATCAAATAACTACGGAGTGGATTTGTATAATTATTGAGTACTTACAGAGAAACAGTATTCATCATTTGTTGATCCGAAGCGGAGCCAACAAATGTGATGTAAAATTGTATTGGATCAACAAATCAGGCCAGGATCAACAAATCCGAACGGATCAACTTAAAACTGATTATACGTACCGCTTGATCAAACAACTCCTAGAAGGGATAACTATATATATATATATATATATACATGTATATATATATATATTGGGGATGCATATATATATATATATATATATATATATATATATACATATGCATCCCCATTTCAAAATTGAATTTGCGCACATGGTGCACACTAGACGTTTGAGGCGCTCGAGGCATAAAATCTTTCATTAACCATGACAAATTCCCCAAATCCTAAATAGAATCATCAGATTACATAGACATCAGACCGTTACTTAGACATTAGACGTTACTTTACTTGTACTTTCATCTTTACTCAACATGTAATATACTATAATCTTATAATATACGGTAAAGGACAGAATTATAGAAAAACTGATAAAACAAACTAAACTAAAACAAATGAAAGCAGAAATAATAAGCAGTTGAAAGGTTAGGCTGTCGAGTCAGTTACAAAAGACTTGTCAGCTCAGTTGTATAGAGCACGGAACAGTACTTAAATATAGCAGTGAATTTTTCCCTTATTCTCTTCTCTAAACTACCCATCCATGGTTCAGTACAAAGTAAATTTAATCAGTTAATTAATACAAAATAATTATATCATTACTTTGATGTTGATTTGAGTTGTTAAATCTCGATGTGAAAGCTTGCAAATGTTGACCTATATGAGAACTGGGTCTGCTGTAACGAGCAGAGTTACTTTGACTATTAAATACAGACAAGTATTTGTATTCGTAGTTTTAAAGTCGGATTTTTGCTAATTTTTACTCGTGATGCGACCTACAGAGGCATTTTTAACTGGCTGTACGAATTCGTAAGTTTAACAACCGTATATTAATACCTCTTTTTCTAGCACGGAGTAATACATGATTGTACACAGTTTTAGGACTTTTTTTAAGGTCATCGTATAGCAAAGCTGAAATAGTAATCACTCACGACGCACAGTTATCATTGAAATAACTATTCCCTTCACGTCATAATACGCTTTAATTCTGAACGAAACTAGACTATTAAAATACTGAAATAAAATATATAAAAATTTATATCCGTTTATGACAAAAATAAAAATTCAATCATCATCCTCCTGCTCTTATCCCACTCTACGTGGGGTCGGCACAACATGTTAACATGTTGTCATATGATTCGGCTACGTATTTTACGACCGGCCGCCTGCCTGACGTCAATTTACCTTAGTCGTACTTTACGACCGCTCGGTTAGAAAGAGGGTGGTCTATTCTACTCTACCGGATACCACACGGTGGGTCAACTTACCTTAGTCGCCTTTTACGACACCTCGGTAAGGAATGAGGATGGTCTATTCTACTCAGCCGGATAGCACACGGCGGATCGGCTTACCTTAGTCGCCTTTTACGACACCTCGGTAAGAAATGAGGGTAGTCTATTATACTTAGCCGGATACCACACGGCGGTCAAAAATAATAATTCAATCATTATTAATAAATACAGCAAAATTAAAATGATTTATAGAAGCAGGCGTTACTTTGCGGAATTCCATATTACAAGCAATATAACAGAACTTACTACTTTGCTATAATCCGCACGGGTTAAGCGAATGCATGCAAAGCCAATGTGTATGAAGCAGGCAAAATTTACGCACCTTATACATGCAGGACAAGCCACCACATGCACCCCAAAGGCGCATTCACCAGCAACAACGCACACAAAAGCAGCACACACACCCACCACCACAATCTCGACGATCGCTTCGCCCCGAAACCGAAGCATCATCAGGAGGATAGGCATGTCGTGGAGCCTATCCTCCTCCTATTGGCTTTGCATGCATTCGCTTAACCCGTGCGGATTATAGCAAAGTAGTTAGTTTTGTTATATTGCTTGCAAAATTAAAATATTAATAAAGCAATCAAGACCAAACAATTTGCGAATCTGATAGCGAGAGTGTCACGATATATAACGAGATAGAAGATGAAACTCGAACACTTTATCTTCACTTTTATACTAATATATAAAGCTGAAGAGTTTGTTGGTTTGTTTGTTTGTTTGTTTGTTTGTTTGTTTGTTTGTTTGTTTGTTTGTTTGAACGTGCTAATAATAATAGCTCAGGAAGCTATTTAAAAAAATTTAACTAGACCCATTTTATAATTCTTTGAGTGTAAGATAAATTTCAATCGTTATTACTCGATAGTCCATTTATCAGTGAAGGCTATAGAATATATAACATCACGCTAAGATAAATAAAACAGGAGCAGCAATTAGAAATATTCCGAAAACGGCAAAAATTCCTTGCGTGCCCTAAGTAAACGGTGAAGTTATTCAAAAATCATGTACCACGAAATTGTTCCTTTCTAAAAAGTTCTAAATAAAAGTCCACAACAGCATATGTCTAGCTTTTTTAGGTTAACTCACTTTAACCATAATTAATATAAGTATTACAGTTTACTCAAATAATAAGACTGCCGTCCGCGCGAACAAAGTTGCGTTTACAAATTAGTCACTCATAAAAAGAGATAGAGGAGAGGAAGAAGAGAGAAAAGGTAGATACACCCTCATTTGCTTCATATTTATTGTAATATGGCACATTTCAGGCTGTCTTCCCTACTCTAAATATAATATCCCTACGAATTTATTTTCGAAAAAGTTTACGCATTCGCGTTATGTTTAGAAATTAATAGGTACTAATGCGTATTAGTTAGCAATTCAGATTGTTTTAATTACATTGAACAATCCGCCATGTGGTATCCTGCTGAGTAGAACAGACCACCCTCATTTCTTACCGACGTGTCGTAAAAGGCGACTAAGGTAAATTGACCCACCGTTGTGGTATCCGGTTGAGTACAATAGACCTCTTTCTTACCGAGGGGTCGTAAATACGACTAAAGTAAGTTGGCGTCAGGCAGGAGGCAGGTCGTAAAATACGTAGCCGAATCATGTGACAACATGTTATGGTGGAATAAGGGCAGGAGGATGATGATAATTATATTGAATAATGAAAAGATGTGTAAAAAAAGTGAAGATTCTCGTGAAGAAGGGGCAAACTTGCATCCATGATGTGCAATAAATTTGAATATTACTTTCGTAGCGTTGTATGCGGTCGTAGGTATTGAGTAAAAAGGACGATATAATTTCACAAAGTTTTATAAGCACGTTCTGCTCCTAATGTGTCACACAAACAAGTAACAAGCGGAGGACTCTAATGCAATTAGACGCTGGAGAATTAAACCCAACATTAGGGTGAAGGGCTCGCCGCACATTCTTGACAACTATTAAGCTCGTTTTACGTGAAACGGCACAAAACGTCCACAAACGTGGTCAAAGTTCACGGCAATAATAATTTGCTAAAATTCTGCCCCTAATTCATTAAAAATTTGCCATTTAGAAGAAGTAGGTAGCACGTGCGAACCGTGCTCCGCTCCTAACTTTCTGACGCGCACAGCTGTATGGATTACTTTCGTTATATATCTTTCCCGCTATATATGATAAAGCCTTCAAAGCTTAGAATAAATCGTCATCTAGAAAAGTGCGTCCGTTATATCACCATTTTATTTAAGTGGTCCAGTAAGCCAATGTAAAAGTCTCCGTTATCGCAAATTTTATTCTTTGCTCAAGCTTGTTTTGTTACAGAGGAGTTTGACATATTTATATGATTATGGGACAAGTTTTTGTTTTGCTATTATCAGCAAGCAACTTTATGAATCAGTAATAGTTTAAACAGTTTATAGAACTAGGCATTACTTAGCGGAGGTACTTAATACAAAAGTAATTATATTTTGATTTTATGCATTTCAGATTATTCCAAAATAATAATAATTTTTGCAGCTTGAAATTTGACGATTCGAAATTGCTCATCAATGCCTTTTAATAACGAATATTTGAAATATGATTACTTTACTTTTTGAGGTTCCCTTCAATCGCAATCAGTATTTTTAAGAGAACGCCAAAAATACAAGTACAAAAGTAATAATAAAATTATTTTGCTATAATCCGCGATACAGTAAATAGAAAATATATATAGTGTTAAATGTATAGTGGACTATCGGTATTTTCATACCCGATACGTGCAGGATTCGTAAAGCGACTTTGCAATTTGTCGTGGAGTCTATCTCCTGATGATGCTTCGGTCGCGGGGCGAAACGATTGTTGAGTTTATGATAGTGAACGTGCGTAGTGCTTGTGTATTGTAGTGGAAGTGGTGGAGCATTTGTTTTTACGAAACCTGCACGTATCGGGTATGAAAATACGGATAGTCCACTATACATTTAACACTATATATATTTTCTATTTACTGTATCGCGGATTATAGCAAAATAATTTTATTATTACTTTTGTATTATGGATCTCCGCAAAGTAACGCCTAATTCTATAAATTATTTAAAAATACAAGTAGGTAACGTGGAAATACAATTCGACACTGTTAGCCGCGGGCGAAACCCAACATTAATGCTAAGGGCCGCGGTCGCACATTCTTGCTAAGTGTTAAGTTCGTTTCCCGCGAACGCCAGGAATTTTAGAAACTCCGAGCGTCTATAATGACCAACGAGGACCGGACACTCGTCCGTTTGGGATGGCCTTTCTAAAGTTTTCACTGTTTAAACTGAATACTTTGCGAAGAAATACGCCTGTCCTACGCATTTTTGGGTTTTAGTAATAAACGGGTTTCATGAAACATGTTAAACATAATAAAAATTGTACGAGAACTCGAAAGAAGTCGTTCTTTAGAGTCAAATTAGTTTTTAAATACCCTCAACTATGTGCTTGTTGAAGATTGATTTTTAGATCGGATTGTTTTTTCTACTATATATTGAACTGTGACTTATTGAAGTATAAACATTATTAAATCTAGAAAAAAAAACTATTCCATTTTCACTAATTATTGTAATGTTAATTACTTAATCCGTTCATTTTTTTAATGTAGTGCTTTTTTTCGTTTTTTAACGTCTGAGTGACGCCATTTTGGAACGAGGGCTTTGAGAGTGATTTGGAATATTTTTATAATTTTAAATACATATATACACCTAGGCTCAAGGTACCAACAAATTGCTTAAAGAAAATGTTGGCCTTAGGTGGGTATCGAACCCGCGACCCGCGGAGCTGAAGGCAGGGTCACTACTCACTGCCCCAACGGGCCAGTCTTTACTATACTTAGTATAAAATTCTCAATCATTACTCCCCCCCCCCTCTTATTCCACTCTAAAGTAGGGTCGGCACGACATGTTCTTCTCTTCCATTCTCTCCTATAGATAATGGAAACGTTTTAAGTTTTTTGTATTTCAAACTCACTACATCCCTACGATATGAAACTACTTATCGAATTTCTGAAAACATGTTTGAATTTTTACATTTTTAAATATAAAATAGTTATTAAATAGCGCCGTGCAAATTTTAACTCAATCAGGCCCGTACAATCGCTACTGTGATCTAATTTCGGACGCGTTTTAATTAATTGGATTTCCTCGATGACAAAGGCTTTTATAACAAAGTATTAACCGTGTGGTGAATGTTTTGTTACTTATTATCTGGGTTATAAAGTTGACGTAATAACCAAACAACAATAATTGAACATAGGTAACGTTTAATCCAGTGAACGTTTTGTGGTAGTTTTCCCGCTGTCTGTTCTAATTTAATGTTAAACTACATATACTAATATATAAATATCGAAAACACTCTATATCGTTCCAAATATAATAAACAGAACTAACGCCAAAGAAAAAAAGATCACCTCTAATAGGGGTCTTACAGCTAACGAATTCTTCCAAATAATAAAAAATATAAATTTACAAATAATACACCATCATTCATCATTCTCCGGCCCTTATCCCACTCTACATGGGGTCGGCACAATATGTTACAAACATGTTGTCACATGATTTGGTTACGTATTTTACGACCGGTCGCCTGCCTGACGTCAGCTTACCTTAGTCGCCTTTTACGACACCTCGGTAAGAAATGAGGGTGGTCTATTCTACTCAACCGGATACTACACGGCACTTACCTTAGTCCCCACTTACGACACCTCGGTATGTCAGGAGGGTGGTCTATTCTATTCTGCCGGATACCACACGGCGTAAAAATTTACAAATAATACATAGGCATGCAAATATTTTTTTATAAAAATTAGGTCGGTATAAATCGTTCAATTTCCACTACATAAATTTTCGTTCAGTATATATAACTACAACAAGATAATTTAAAAATCACCGTGTGGTATCCGGCTGAGTAGAATAGACCACCCTCATTTCTTACCGAGGTGTCGTAAAAGGCGACTAAGGTAAGTTGACGTCAGGCAGGCGGCCGGTCGTAAAATACGTAGCCAAAGCATGTCACAACATGTTTCTAACATGTTGTGCCGACCCCAATTAGAGTGGGATAAGGGCAGGAGGATGATGATGAAGATAATTTAAAAAGCAGTGGTTAAAAAAAAAAAGTTAAACTTGTAAGTAGGTATCTAATAATGCGCTTTACGATGAAAATATCACGATGGAACCATGCAAATAACTAAAAAACTTAATAAATAACCTATCAATCGCCATAGGTCGTAATGGGTCTATCCGGATTGGTCTATAGTAAAGTAAAAAGTAAAGTAACAGCCTGTTACTATGCCCACTGCTGGGCTAAGGCCTCCTCTCTTCGTTTTTGGAGAAAAGGATTGGAGCTAAGACCTACCACGCTGCTCCAATGCGGATTGGTAGGTTACACGTATCCCTAGAATTCTCTAGAGATATGCAGGTTTCCTCACGATGTTTTCCTTCACCGAAAAGCGTGTGATAAATTGCAATTATCAATTAGACACATAAGTTTTTAATAGAAAAACTCATTGGTGCCTGCCCGGGGTTTGAACCTATGTCGTCTCTAGAGAGTCGCACGGTCTCACCACTAGGCTATCACAGCTTTATTTGGTAGGCTCCAATCCTTTGAAGAGGAAAGCCTTTCGCAATCAGAATGTTATAAAGAGAACTACATTACACGATAAAATTTCGTTTCTACTGAAGAATAAACGAAAGCGGCGAAATTGAATCGTCGGCAGCACAGACAAACAGGTTCCATTACATGCTGGTGCACGTGAATGGCGTTTAATTTAAACACTTCTACATAAAAAAAACCTGACAAACAACTCGCTGCATAATTTAGTAGTAATACATGATTCAGACGCCAGGTGGATGCGTGTGCGACGCCGGGTCTGCGCTGTGACTGGACCTGTTTATAGTGGTACAAGTCTTAAGAAACGTCGACTGTTTATTTATTTAACTTATAGAATTAGGCGTTACTTTGCAGAGATCCATAATACAAAAGTAATAATAAAATTATTTTGCTATAATCCGCGATACAGTAAATAGAAAATATATATAGTGCAAATGTATAGTGGACTATCAGTTTTCTCATACCCGTTACATGCAGGATTCGTAAAAACACATGCATATACCTCCACCACGCCACCACAATACACAAGCACTACACACGTTCACTAACACAAACTCAACAATCGTTTCGCCCCGCAACCGAAGCATCATCAGGAGATAGACTCCACGACAAAATCGCAAAGCCCTTTTCGCAAAGGCTTTGCGATTTTGTTATATTAGTCACTTGATATATTAGCCCACTATACATTTAGCACTATATATATTTTCTATTTACTGTATCGCGGATTATAGCAAAATTATTTTATTATTACTTTTGTTTATTTATTTAATATTTATACATAGAATTTTCTGTTCACCACAGAATTTACATTAATACTAAAATACAAAAATCACAATATAAACTGCGTAATACAGTGAGGCGGCCTTATAGCTAACAAGCCATCTCTTCAAGGCAACCTTTGAGCTAGGGAATTTATCAACTCAAAGAAAGAAGGTAGGTGGTGCAAGACAAACACATACAAACATTACATATTTACAATCAATAAAATATATGTACAGATACTAAATATATACAAATATAAATTTACACATTTAGTCATAAATACAGTATATACATACCGTATAAATGCCCCACCTGCATGGAAATCAGTGTATTTAATTGAAATTTTGAACATTAAGTAGTTATTATGAGTTAACCATAAGAGATACAGACAAGAAATTATGGACTTTTTGTTGTTTTTTTGTAGATCTATAATACCCCAGCACATTACTTTAATGTATATCTGTTGGTTTAGGCGGCGTACGTGACTAAAACTTCCAGCAAGCGAGATGTTTTACGACCTCTTCAACATGATTTACATAAAACCGTAATATACTATTAATCTAAACCTTCCGGAAGAACTGTACTACCTTTAAGGAAGACTGTACAAAACCGTTTAATAGATTTTGAGGAAATCGATTACATACAGACATAAAGCTTATGACGACTTTGTTTTATAACAAATATATACCACGCTAAAAAGTTAAGAAATGCATTAATGAAAATAAGTGTACATAGTGTACAACGGATAATTTATCTCTAAGTCACAGATTTATGCCACTTAACCTTGGAGGTGTCCAACTCGAGCACTAACGGCTTTCACGGCGTCGCCGACGAGAGCTCTTGCTTTTTAAGATAGATAATAGAAGTTTGTTTAATAAGAATTCAGTCCTTAGAACTGTTATCATCGTAATCAATACTATGATCAGAATTTAAGAATGTTAATTTTTGGCAGTATAGCTTAAGCGATAGATAGCTGTGACTTAGTCACCGGTGAGTTGTCTCCTGCTTGACTTGAGACTATAATTGGAATGAATGGGATCTCAATAATAAATATATTGGGGGGGGAAATAACTCCGGGAACTCAAGCTATGAGGCCTACACCACAACCACTTTCTCATGAAGGTCATTACAGGCGTTTATCGTAACACCAATATTGATGCCTGTTAAAACATTTTATAGGCGGGTGTTACGATAATATGAGGTTTGTAATTGGGTAGACTTGAGGTAAATTCACGTGAGCCAAATTTTTTTAAAATGTTAAATAAAATCATAGACTACTAGATAAATACGACATGTTGGTGGTTTCCACAAGTTTGAAACTTCACGAAGACAAGCGACAATTATTATTTTTTAAATTCTTAATGTTAGTTCAGTAATAGACCTATTTCTCATGTAATATATATGTGCGAACGAATTAGCGTGAACACCTAATAGATAGAATTCAGTAATTATAATATTAGTATTGATTGAAAAATAAATTATAACTTTTGTAACTTGGACCACCAAACAATACGTACTTGTCACCGAGCGGAGATCAAGATAAAACAGGGGAATGATTTGTGGCATCCCCGCTCCACGGTACACGCATTTGCTCGATGTTTTTGTCTCGTTACTGAGGATACATTTAATTCAATCCTATCATATGATACAGGGTCTTTAACATCGAGGCGAGTACGCTTCGTACGTGGGCAACATCGCAACTAAGATAACATGAGCTGAATGGAATATTTTTGTTTTAAGTGAAATTTATTTTGTCTTGAAATTATCTCCTTTATGTTATCTCGCAAAAGCATTTCTTTTTACATTTCCTTTTTAACGAATTCTAAACCTTATGTTATCATTGACGGTATTGAGGCTTTTGGAACTAAGCTCAGTTCTTACTACAACATCGTATTTCTATCATTGCTAGGCACTAACCTGAAGCTACCTTCAGTACTTAACTTGAACTAAGCTGTGATAGCCCAACAAGCTGTGATAGCCCAATGGTGAGACCGTGCGACTCTCTAGAGACGAACATAGGTTCAAACCCGGGCAGGCACCAATGAGTTTTTCTATTAAAACTCATGTGTCTAATTCATAATTGCAATTTATCACACGCTTTTCGGTGAAGGAAAACATCGTGAGGAAACCTGCATATCACTAGAGAATTCTGTTGATATGTGTAACCTACCAATCCGCATTGGAGCAGCGTGGTAGGTCTTAGCTCCAACCCTTCTCTCCAGAAACGGAGAGAGGAGGCCTATTCCCAGCAGTGGGATATTAACAGGCCGCTACTTTAGGCACTAACAGTTATATAGGACCGGCTTGTTGGTATCTCATAACTGGACTTGATCTGTCCTTCAGAGAACCTTTCTTGGTTATGGTTTTGACATTTAAGCCACCATGTCCCTCAAATGCGTTAAGCCAGTTTAGACATTTTCCAGGAAGTCTAGAGGAATATGAATGCACGACATTACAATTTATTAAGCTGCATAAAAAAGGATTAGCAACGGCTTGTTTCTATCTAACAGCTGGACATAGGTCGCGTATCTTTACGGATAGAAGTGTTGGAGCGTAATGCTACCACGCGTATTGCTCCAATATTGATTGGTGGGTTAGGTTATTTACAAATATCCTTGAAATTCTTTAGAATATGCATAATATGTATGCATAATTCCTCACAATCGGTTTTCTTCATCAAAAAGCATTATAAATTGCAGATGATGCAGTGTAAATCAATTAGACACATACAACACTCATGGAACCGAGTTTCAACTTGAAATCCTGGTTTTTTTTAAACATTCCAGCATTCCATTCATTTAGACATTGGACAAAGTTCCATCTCAAACCAAATAAAGAAAAAAGCTTTACGAATTTTTAGCAACAAGACGAACAGAAACAAAGTCCTGGACGCACGTACGGAGCAAGAAAGCCAATAATAACGGAATACAAAACACAGTATTAAATTTGCATGGAACAACGCGATGTGATATCAAAACACGAACATTTACCTTTCATGTACGTATTCAAATCCCTAAGCTATCTTACAAAACCGAGATTGCATCTATTTGAATCTTATCACAAGATATGCATAGAAATCTTTGTCAAACTATGATAGCTGCACTAGGGAGTTGGACGTATAGTTTTACTATAATATGAACATGATTTTGAGGGCAAAATATTCGCTCAGAAAGCCATGAATTTTCATGCTATGAATTTTGAGAAGAATATTATCGGATATTAAGTATTATCGATTTTATCGGTGTTAAGTTGTCGATTATCGATGTCATATAGTCTGTAATTTTGTCGCTACACTTTTAATATTATAATTTCCGGATAAATATTTCAGATTCACTAAGACTCGGAAATGAAGGTTTTCTAGCAGGATTTGTGAAAAGAGAAATCTTTCTGAGGACAGAGTTAGTGCGTCACAATACAGTCAAAATGTCGCATCATCTAATTTGTATTAAAAAAATTATCCGGGAACATCATAAATAATCATGGTTTTTCTAAATCACTTCACTAAACCTAACCTAACCTGAATCTAAATTTGTGTATTTCGCCATCACAAAAGCATACTAATATACTCTATGCATGCATTACAGCAGTTTAAAAAGACTGTTAAAAAGAGGCTGATACAGAAAGCCTACTATACTGTTGAAGATTATTTAGATGATAAGGATGTGTGGATATAGCTGCACTTCTACCCTGTACAAGACAGTAATAAATAAATGTAACTAGTTTTAAGATTTATATTTTAAAAAGAGCAACCACTGAGTTTCTTGCTGGTTCTCCTCGGTACGAACAGCTTTCTGAACCAGCAGTTGACAATTCAAAAGCACTTGTTTACAAGTTTACTTGAATAAAGAATATTTTTAATTTGAATATTTTGAATATGGAATTAGAGTAGCTTACGATAATTGTGATAAAATAAATCTACTGCTACCCGCAACGGCATTTGCGTCGACCTTAGTGTTAAATTATACAGAAATATACTTATTTTTATACACATATACGTAAATATATCATCTAAGTTGTATAATGTAATTTGTTATTCATTATTTTATATGTATCTGTCATTATTAAATTATTCTTCGTTATCCTGGGTATATCCTGAAAATCAACAATACCCAGGCATAATCGCCTAGCTTTAGGGACATACGCATCATAGGGGCATACATCGGAATGGAGTTTCAGACAGATATGTCATATAACTTTAAGTATGTATTTGTAACACCATATCTGAATAAACAATGATTATTATTAAATACCTTCGATCATACAGTGTATTAGCTTTTCATGTTTTTAAAGCAAAATAGGGGATTTTTAATACTATATTTTAGAAAGGTGTATAAAGCTTAAATTCTACCCAATTTCGTCAATGTTACTCCAGCGGATTAGCCTTGAACTTGTAGCAGATACGGACAGACAGACTTTCACATTTATTAGATTAATTTGGATTAAATGACTAAACATCAATAATTGTAGTTATATTGTAATAAAATATATATGATATGAGGATAAAATTCTTCAACAAAAACGGTCTGCGCAGTCAATCAAAACGGTCCCGGGCGAGCGTTACTTTTTATGTTCACTTTTATATCCCCGGGGAAGATTCCGGGAGCGAAGAAATCTCAATGAAGAATGTGATAGGAGGGGAGAAGACAATAATTTCAGAATCGACGTACGACATCTTTATGAGGACGGAATGCACTTATTGGGTATATTTGATATTTGGTATTGCCGGATGTCATTACGTCTAGTGCTTTGTTATTTATGTAACAGATTTTACCGTCTGGTTCCAAGAAGTGTTTTAATTTCCATACTAACATTATAAATGCGAAAGTTTTTCTGTCTGTCACAATTTTAGATCCATTATGTTGGACCGACATACATTATTATCGGAAATCAATAGATACCTGCTTGCAATAGATTCGAATCCGCGAACACTCGATCGGAGCCACTGTTTTCGCAACGTAAGGTCAGATTCACAGATTTTTAAAATAGTAAAAGCTTACAATTTAATTCTTTTATATGTAACTATTCTTGTATAATTACTAGTAAACTATTATTGTAATTCTTGGATAATAAGAATATACTCCTCGAGATGTGCACTATCTTTTAGTACTGCTGTGTGGTATCCGGCTAGTAGAATAGACCACCCTCATTTTCTTACCGAGGTGTCGTAAAAGACGACTAAGGTAAGTCGACCCGCCGTGTCGTATCCGGCTGAGTAGACGAGAACACCCTTATTTTTTACCGAGGAGTCGTAAACGACGACTAAGGTAAGTTGACGTCAGGCATGCGGCCAGTCGTAAAACACGTAGCCAAATCATGTGACAACATGTTGTGCCGACCCCACTTAGAGTGGGACAAAGGCAGAAGAATGATGTGCACTATTTTTAGTAAACCCGTATAAAAATCCGTTCAGTTGATTTTGAAAAAAAAATCTATGACATACAGAGAAACAACTTTAGTGTTTACTGTTTAACTGTTTTATGTGTATAGAAGATATGCGCCGTGTTAATTTTTAAGAGCCGGTTTCAATGTTATATTGCTCGTGAAGTATAAGCCAGATTACACATTATACATAAAGGGCGCGAGGTGTTAATACACCAATATTATACATAAAGAGACGTAGGTGCTGCCCATAATAATTACAGCTTAATGTCTTGCTCGGTAAGCGGATTATATGTGCGTTTGTCAACAAGAGTGACCATAAATTATTTTTTAACTAGTAATAGGTAATAGCTGATGTGTTTAAATGGATTTCTCTTTATTAAGCTATTGCATAGCTTCTATCGCGGGCCTTGAGCGTGGAGACCGAATCCAGAAATTCCCTAACGAAAAAACCTAACATCCCCCACTCCTACCGGAACAGCGTTGATACTTTTTAGTAGCGATCTGTGCACCCCGGGGCGCACACGCCAGTTGACGGGTTAATGACTTTTTGAAATATCACGCTTGTCTCTTTAGTTCAGCAACCCGCCTTTAGGTGGCATTGGTTGTATTGGAAAACTACCGTAATGAGCTGTTTGTGAGAAAGTATATAGGTGTTTTTATCATCTACGTACAACAGTGAATAAAATAATAATAAAATAAATATATAATTGTAATTGCATAAGTTGATAAATAATGCTATGCAATAGCTTTACCGCGGCAGTCTCCGAGTGCCACACGTATATTTTTATTATTAATATTAATGTCTCATTACATTCTAAAGCTTACTTTTTTTATTTATTTATATACAATTAGGTATTAAACAACGACAGTGGTAATTGTATCATTCATACAAATGCTGTACCTTTTAAAGGTGTTTTACACGGATTTAGATTATACTATATATTAATAATGTGTTTGGAAATTGTGTATTTTAAAATATTATTAGTTGGTCTAATAAATAAATAAAAACTTTGATTGCCGTGGTTAATATGGTAGTTACGGGCACGTGATCAAAAATGGCCTCGTTTTGTATGAAGTTCGCTCAATGAATGAAGTGGTAAGACAGATTTAAATCATTGCATGCCCGCAGGTCCTTTTGGGTCGATGCACCTGTACTTGAATTGTTTTAATTAGGAGAGGAGGTTACTAGTATATACTTATAGATATATACTTAGAGAATCTTCTAGGTATAGATAGGCTAGGAGCAGTTCTGGTTACTGAGCTTCTGTTGTTATTGGATTACAAAATAGCGTAATGAATTATCGTACAGTTAGCATCGTGAAATATTTTCAGGTTTCATCAAAAGGCGTTGTCTACTAACTTTGTCCTATTCCTACGAAGCCTAGTATCTTATAAGGTAAAATTATGATTTATAAACAATATTCTAAAACATTTCTTGTTCTTTAAGTTAAATACCAAGAAAGTTACTATTATTACTCTGACAAATGAAAACATAATATTCACATGTTATTTGAAATAGCACTTGAAACATGTTCAGCTAACTTTTCTTTCGTCGTCTACATTATTCATTCAAATTCAATCACCTCGAAATTATTCTACTTCAACTTGTCAAATTGTGGACACCCTACGGGCAGGTGTTGCTAAGCAAATCCGTCATAAATAAATCAGATTTGACACTTTCAAACAGCGACGTAAAACAATTTGGGGGGGATGAATTTGATAAAAATTTAAAACCCCCAATTCGGCACGCACCGTTTACGAAAGTTCAACATTAAGTGTCGTTAACCTAAATTGGCATTATAATTTATCGCGGAGCGTTAAATCATTTATTGAAAGCGATAAACGTTATTATTACAGACCTACCGTTTATTATATGCTATGTTCGTTTAAGGAAAGTTTTCTTTGCGCAAACCCATAATAAAAAGAATTGTGATAGTCGAATAGCGTAAAAGCTATGATAGTCAAAAGGTAAGACTGTGTGCCTCTTTCCAAATGGTCACGGATTCAAACCCTAAGCAGGTACAGTACCCGGAAATAAATAATGCACATCGAGGCTTAGAGAGAGAAATTGGCTAGATTCTGTTTCATAGAGCATTGTCTCTGTCGCACAGACTGACGAACCCGTGTGTGACAGTGACAACGCTCTACGAAACCGAACTGGCCGGCTGTTTCGTTGTAAACATCGATGTGCATTATTTAATGACGGGTACTATACCAATGAGTTTTTCTGTCATGTTGAAAATTGCAATTTATCGCACACGTGAAGGAAACCGTCGTGAGGAAACCATATGTCCTGGGAATTCCTGAAATGTGTGTTCTAAGTTACATCGCGGTTTAGTGTCGTCTTCGGCTATGCTAACGATAGCGTGATGAATATTTGATACATACTACTACATTTCTTTTTTCATCAAGAAAAACCTCTTATGGGCCACCCGACGGGGACAAGCGGCAGGTATGTCGGACTCTCACCGTCTAAAAAAAACCTGAGAGCTCCAACAAGCTTCTGGTGGTGGGGACACGGTAACGTTGTACACATTGCTCCCATCCCCGGCAGAGGCTCCGAACCTCGCAGAGCTTTCCCTCCAGGTCGGGGCCTCTCTAAACAGTGGTCCCTCCCACTGTTAATCGATGCATCAGGGGCACCATATCTGTCGACTGCCTCGGGGACCTAACACCAATGGGCGCCCGATACGTCAGTCCCCCATCATGCTCTTACAGGACATACGTTTAGGACATCTTTACCTTTTGCTATAGGAGCTTCTAAACTCTACTTTCAGTATTTTTCCGTTCTGTTTGTCGTTAGAATGTCAATACAATTCCAAAAGCAAGGTTTGTATTATTGCGAGGTCAGGATTTCGTGACTTATTTTTTAAATACGTTTACAACATGGAAAGGTCGGATCTTTGCGAAAGATGGTAAAAGGCTATTGAGGATATTCAACAGCCACTTAAAATTCAACTGGCAATTGTTAAAAATGCGATATCTGGCTGGCAATTCTTTTAACGAGCAATGGTAGACGATTCGGGCAATATGCTTGAACTATAGCCGTAGGGAATTATTCGAAGAGACCTATATAGCGGAATTAGGTAAACAGACCTTTTTGTCATAACCAATGCACTTTTACGGCTGGATGTAGGTTATATTTGACTTTGGTTGGCACAATTGGTGATAGCCAAATGGTGTGACTATGTGACTCTTTTCAAGGGATTATGTGGTAGGCACCAATATTTTTTTTATTAAAGTCTATGTGCCAAATATTTCCGATTATTCACACGCTTTTCATTGAAGGAAAATATCGCAGTTCTGACGATGACGCCTGCATCTCTTGAGAATTTTGAGGATGTCTGTAAACTACTAATCCGCATTGGCGCAGCGGGGTGTGTCTCCTTGCTAAACGAATAGAGGAGGCCTATGCCCAGTAAACACAGCTTTGGTAGACCCACTATGAAATGCACTAAACGTGTGTTGTGGAGAAGAAGGTCCCAGCAGTGGGCGTCCATCAGTAGACAAATAAGAAGAAGCAGAAGATGCCCAGAAGTGGGATAGAAACAGGCGTTACTTTACCTTTTTATACATAGTGAGTCAACCAATACGCTCATATATAAAGATGTTAATTTTTTCCAGTGACCTATGATATAGAATTGAGTATCCAATATATTTAGTAGCAATTCGGACGGCATTTGGAAGTTTTTTACTCGACTTAATAGGCTATTGTTGATAAGTTATGAGTGGTAAATAATGTGGAGGACGTAACAAGGGCAAGGGTTCTTTATGTCGGTTGAGGTCTATATAGGTCGTAATGCCAGGGTGCAGGAAATCCGCAGCTCGATCGCCGATATAACTCGTAAAGTTGCTAGATTAAGCGGTGGTATCTATAGCTCGAAAGTTTGTAGACGGAAAAGAAAAAGTTAATAGTGGATGCGAGAAGACAGTGATTTGCGACACGCTTAGGTGTAACGGCTTGGTTTGCAATTGTAAAACTTTTACGATTTAAGCAAAAATAGAAAAGCTCTCAATACTACTTAGTTCGGGTCGAAATAGGTATTAAAATATACTCTAAAATTATAATACATTTTTTTGTTTGCCACAAAGTTTTTCCCGCTTGAATCCCGAGCTCGGGAATTCTAGGATAAAAAGTAGTTAGCCTACTCTATAATATAGTGAAATTTTATTATATGTAGTGAATATAGGTCTATTAAATCCATTCCAGAGAATGAACTATTAATTTAAACCTTCCTCGAAAATCTTTTAAATCCGTACTAGATTCTGTTCAGTAGATTTTTAGGAATCACATACAGATAGATAACCTTTGGATGTAAAAGCGTAACAGATAAACAGGCAAACTTTCAAATATTACAATAACATTATAAATGGGAAAGTCTATCTGTCTGTATACAATAATAAAAATAATAATAATCATTTATTCAGATATGGTGTTACAAACAGATACTTAAACTAATGTGACATACTGTAACACCATATCGAATAGTATAATAAATATATATATACGCTTTGACGGCAAATACACTAAAACAATATTGATAAAATTTGGCCGAATTGAAGCGTATATACCCGGCTTACATATATGTGTATACAAGCTGTCCGGCTACGCGTTGCTGTTGCTCAGTCAGGTTTTGAATTCCCTTCGAAACAGAACCCAACAGTTAAAAAAAGCTTCGATCACCACCAAATTTACATCATCATCCGCTGGGTCATTCTAAAGATTGTCTGAAACTTTCATTAAAATCGGTCCCGCAGCTTCGGAGTCTATAAAGGGCAAAAATAAACATACTCTTTTTTATATAAAATAGAGAATCTGATATAATAAAAAAAATAGTACATAGGACGGATGGTTAAAAAATCCACAATACCTGATTTCTAGTACCATCCCAAGCCGATTTATTAAGCTTTACCAAGCAGTTTAAATTGCCCCATAGAGTATTATTTTCCCATAAATCAACCCTTCCCCGGTACGCCGTGGCCCTATCACTGGGACTACACGAGCCACCAATCCCAAGTGATTAATTGATTAGGCAGCGGTTCGTTTGCAAGTAATATTCATGATTTATTAGGTAACTTTGAGTAAAAGCTGAATGAAGCCGGATTTGTAACAAACGTCACGCAAGCAGTTTTTGTCTGAAACGCCCTTTAAACAAAGGTTATAATGGATTAAGTAATTAGGCTTACGCTGTGATAGCGCAGCGGTAAGACCGTGCAACTCTTTCGAGAGCGACATGGGTACAAACCCCAGGCAGGCACCAATGAGTATTTCTATTAAAATTTATGAGTCTAATTGGTAATTGTGCCGTGTGGTATCCGGCTGCATAGAATAGACCACCCTCATTTCTTACCGAGGTGTCGTAAGAGGCGACTAAGGTAAGTTGACGTCTGGCAGGCGGCCTGTTGTAAAATACGTAGCCAAATCATGTGACAACATGTTTGTAATATGTCGGCACAACATGTTACAAACATGTTGTGCCGACCCCACTTAGAGTGGGATAAGGTCAAGAGAATGATGATGATGATGAGTCTAATTGGTAATTGCAATTTATTACTCGCTCTTCGGTAAAGGAAAACATCGCGAGGAAACCTACATATCTGAAAAGAATTCTGGGGATATCTGTAACCTACCAATCCGTATTGGAGCAGCGTGGTAGGTCTTAGCTCCAACCCTTCTCTCCGAAAACGGAGACAGAAAGCCTATGCCTAGCAGTGGGATATTACCAGGCCGTTACGTTTATTAATTGGTTATTTAAAAGTGCATGACTGAGTCATAAGAAAAAACATTCATTAATTTTATTTTCAATTTTTCTTACAAACAACTTTTCATGTCCTCCTGTCATTAACCCACTCCGAGTGGGGTCGGGACATGTTAAAAACATGGCGTCACATGATTCGGCTACGTATTTTACGACCGGCCTCCTGCCTGACGTTAACTTACCTTAGTCGTATTTTACGACCCGTCGGTAAGATAGAGGGTGGTCATTTTCCTCAATCTTAAACTTAAAACGAAATCATTGTTTTATTACACAAGTTATCGGCAGACTAACAAAAAAATGGTCATAGAAGCAAAAAACAGCCGACTAGCTAAGAAAAATAATAAGAACATTTATCTAACCCAAGTAATCAAGTAGATCCAAATTGGGGAAGAGGGTAGTAGGAAATTACAGGATCAAGGGTAATCCATACAAAGGTTAATCGGTTTAGGCTTCTACTACATGTTTACATAAATTTTTGATATCAAAAATAATCTTTTATGAAATAGGCATATGGTGTTATTAAAAAGTTAATATTTGAACTTCATTTTGTTGAAGGAGCTGTGAGTTAACCAACTGCTACCCAACGATGAGAGAGACGGTGTTTTCAGGGGGTCGCGTGTTCAAATCCCGGGCAAGCACTTATTAGTTTTTCTGGTAAAATGCAGATGCTTAATTGATACATTCAAAATATCACACGCTTTTTGGTAAAAGAAAACATTTGTGTGTGAAACCTGCATATCTCTAGAAGATTTTTGTGATATATGTACTTACCAATCCGCATTGGAGCGGCATGATGGGTCTAAGATCTATTTATTTATTTATTATGATAAGCTTATAGCATTAGCCATAAGCATTTTACAAACATACTTATAAAGACACTTTTTCATAAATCAAGTTCAAAACACTTTTTTAAGGCGAGTACAGCAATTTCTTAAGAAGTTAGGTGCAAAATACTTTATATTATTAAAAAGAGGAAGTTATACAGTACTAAAAGGAAATGTTGTTGAAAAAACTACTACGAAAAAATTTGCAATATAAATATAAAAATAATCATCATCCTCCTGCCCTTATCCCACTCTAAATGGGGTCGGTGCAACATGTTGCAAACATGTTATCACATGATTTGACTACGTATTTAACGACCGACGGCCTGCTTGACGTCAACTTATGTTAGTCGTAATTTACGACCCATCGTTACGCAAGATGGTGGTTTATTCTACCTAACCGGATACCACACGGTAAGTCAACTTACCTTAGTCGCCTTTTACGACGCCTCGGTAAGAAATGAGGATGATCTATTCTACTCAGCCGGATACCACACGGCATTATATTTCAAATTTCAAAATAATAAGGCTAATTAAATCCTCGGCGGAAAAGAGCTTTATAAACAGAGAAGAAAAGAAAGTTATTGATTACGTGAACCTATTTTTACATCAACCACTCAAGTTTATTTTTCGCAATGAAGAAAATGAATGAACTTAAAACGAAACGGTAACATCAAAAGTAGGACGATATCAATGGCCAACGTCAATAATGTCGTTTACAAAGGCACTGAAATTCGGTGAATCAATTTCAAAACCTTTAATTGGCCCTTTCCAGTGAAGTCTTTTTGATGTACTTCCCTAGCGATTTAAGAAAATGGAAGCGAAGGTACGACAAAGAATTTAATTGATTCGAGAGAAGAATGCCTTTTCAAGACGGAATCCCGGGACGTTCTTATATCTCTATTATTGAAATAGTTTCGCCATCAAGAAACGATTTACTTCTAACAGGTTTTTTAGTGGTTTTAGTTTCGTGTTTTAATCTACATTTAAAACTATGTATACTATCAAAATGTTAAGCGTACCAGTGTCAAATTAAAGTAAAAAAATGTCGTGTATTAAAAATATATATAATATATTGTAGACATAAATAACAGGTTTAAATATGAAGTCCTTGACACTGGTTTAAGAATACTTAGGTGTTAATGGATGTATTTATTCAAACACAAGACAACGCTGAAATCCGGGACCTTAAGGTTATGGATCTTCAGATTATTACAATTGTACCACTGTATTATACAAGGACGATGTTGCTGAACGTGTTTAGAGCTTGCCTCGTACCAGAAAGTTGCAAATTCTTACCCCCGGAAAATAGTTCGGAGTTTTCTATAAAAATGTATGTGTATTTGCTTAAATTATATAAACAATTCATCATTTAGCGCTTTACGATGATGGAAAAGTAAAAAGTAATCATAAAATTATTTTGCTATAATCCGCGATGAAGTAAAAACGTGTGTAGTGCATGTGTATTGTGGTGGCGTTGGTGGAGGTTTGCGCATGTTTTTTACGAATTCTGCATATCATATTCTGAAAGGTATGAAAACGCGTAGTCTATATTTAGCATTATATATATTCTACTTACTTTATCGCGAAATAATTTTATTATTACTTTTGTATAATGCATCTCTGCAATGTAACGCCTAAATCTATTAACTATTTGATGGAGAAGTCTTCAATCGAATTGTATAGAAATAATAGTGAGGAAAACCGTGAATTTTACGTCGACGAACTAAATCAAATTGAAATCAGTGAAACTTAGAAGGTACGAGTCGGTTAATTATAAACAAAATATACTAGTAGCCAGCATTGTGTTTGGAGCTTAGTTGCAAACGGATTCATCCGTTCCTGACTTAGCGTGCGGCGAGAGAACACGTCCTGAGCATCCGTAATCAAATTTCACTCGAGTCTTTAAGGGTTAAAACTGGCAACTTTGAGCCACCCTAATAAATTATATTGCCGACAAAACTGCTCCCGAGTGCGACACAGTTCGTTGGCTCATCTAATTGGTCCAAATTCGAGACGGCCGACTTTATAATTGGCCGGGTTGTATGCGCTGCGAAATTGGTACGATTCCGAACAGAAGATTAGAAGTGTCAAGCAACCACAACACTAACACTCAGTCAAACATACGTAATAAGTTCGGGCTCGTACGGCTAATGAAGATCCGTGAAGACGCAAAACAAATTTCCAAGTAAGTTTCGGGTGTTCAGACTTAAACTTCGGCAGGGCGGCGCGGTTTGAATACAGTACATTCTTGCTTAATTAACGCCTACCGAGCGCTTGCTTCCCTGTTTATGTAAATATAATGTACCGAATTAGAGCAACATGTATATAATTCTTAGAATTAGACATTATTTTGAAGAGCATCATGAGAAGATAGCCTTCAGGCTTTGGTATGGGTCAATTTCTTGATACTTAGATTTTTGAATTTAAACTACCTTGAGTAATCATCATCTTCCTGCCCTTATCCCACTCTAAGTGGGGTCGGCACAATATGTTACAAACATGTTGTCTTATGATTTGGCTAGGTATTTTACAACTGGCCGCCTGCCTGACGTCAACTTACCTTAGTCGACACCTCGGTAAGAAATGAGGGTGGTCTATTCTAAGCAGCCGGATACCACACGGCATTAAACTACCTTGAGTAATATTACTACTTTATGTATAGGAATTGGCTATACTCCCGTCTTATATAAATAAATAACAAATAAAGTCATTCTGATGTTAATTTAAAGTTATTCTATGATATAAGCAGGACTAATTTCATCTGGAATAACGCCGTGTAAAGACCTCATGAATAAAGGCCTCGGATGGGCTCAAAACTTGTCGGGCTAACCCTATAGAATAAGACGCAAGTATTGTGAATACGTAGGATATACGTTTTACGTATGCTGCACATATAACTTATGAAACATTTAGCCATAACATAAATTTTCTCTGATTGCGGATTATAGAAAAATATATTTTTATTTGACAGCCCGTTGGCGCAGTGGGTAGTGACCCTGCCCTCCACGGGTCGCGGGTTCGATTCTCGCCGAGGGCCAACATTTTCTACACACAATTTGTTGATTCTTCGAGCCTGGGTGTATATTTGTATTTAAGTATGTATTTAAAATTATATATGTAGTATATTTACCAGTTGTCCGTTACCCATAACACAAGTATTAGGTTGGATGACCGTGTGTGTAAGTGTCCCATATATATATTTATATATTTAATTATTTTTGCATGCTGATACTGATGCTGCTGCATGTTTAGTATAGTACCCTTACTTTAGTATCTACCTTAAACTGTAGGGAAGGCCGTAGGTAGGGTCCATAGGAAGAAACAACTCATTTTTCTATTTAGCGTAGAAACCTCACAGAAGCTACAAACATTTCAGAAGAAGCGATTTTACCATTATTCTAAATTGCTTTCAGAATTAACATTATCCAGCGATTGAGTGATTTTTAAAGAGAAATTAGGCTTTTTTGTTCTGGTATCTAATGTATGCAATAAAACTTAAATCGTTCAAATCCTACCATAGGCCTAAACCCTAGATAAAATTAATGATCCATTTTACAGCGAACTGTATCAATTCGGTATTCAATTCGTGCCGTTCTTCTGATTGAATTTGGAGTCACATACGTTTGCGTAAGCCTCCGTGGAGCCTAACCGAATGTATTACGTAATATACCGACGTACGTGTCTTCGCAAATTTTAATTACAGATCTGCGTACGCTACGAGATCGTTCGCGCACGTCCCAAAGAAACTAAGTTTCGAAATCACAGTTTGTTGAAACGAATTTCTTAAAGTGAACTCACTAAGATTCCCAATTAAACGAGACTCCTCGAACATGTCTTGACAAGTTCGGAACATTGAAAGAATTCTTAAATTAGTATAAGTTTACGCATTAAAATTCCCGGTTGTGTAGCCAACTTTTAATTACAACCACATCTCAGCGTCAATCAGTGAATGTTTCGAGATCTTTTTATCAGCTTTATATAAATCACCAGCGCCATTATTCACGGATTAACGGCCACCAGATGCTGTAGGGATAATGTTTTTGCTTAGCGAGTTTCAGACCGCGTTATTAATTTATTGCGACTTCGTACAGTTACGGCTGGTTGTGGAATTTCTTCAGATGTAGACGTATTGTTTGTGGAGAACAAGGCACTAACAAAAGCTGATTCTGTTTTATTGTATCTATATATAGTAGCGGTAAAGTACGAACGTTAAATACAATGGCAGACCTATGTTTTTCGTTAGTTGCTGTAGATGCATTAATTTATAGCAGCAAATAGTAGAATTCAAGCTTTTTAGAATCATTCAGAGCTACAGAATTTCAATCCAACTTTATTGAAATTCATAAATCACAAGTACCTCATTTTATTTCAATTATTATCAATACTGTCTCCAGTATGGAAGTATGAAAGTTATGCCCGTTATAGAAAAGACGAGAAGTGCAAGATTAAGATAGCATGGACATGTAATTGAGGAGGGATGAAAATCATGTGACCAAACGAGTGTTAAATATGAATGAGACGAGGATACGGGAAGCCGAAAAAGAGACGATTGGCAAAGGAGTCACGGGCAGGTGTAAATAAATTTTTCTTAATTTATGTGTCTATTTGATATTTGCAATTTATCACACGCTTTTTGGCGAAGGAAAATATCATGATGAAACCTGCATATCTTTAGAGAATTCTAGTGATTTGTGTAACCTAGCATTGCACATTGGACCAGCGTGGTAGGTCTTAGCCCCAATCCATCTCTTTAATAACGGAGAGGTAATTAGAGGTAATTAGAGGCCGTCACTATGGTCCATTTAGATTGAAAGATTTTGTAATTATTACTTTATAAAATTTTCTAAACTAATTCATATGAACCTAAAGGGTGGGTGGGACCTTTAGGTTCATATGAATTAATACAGGTACAGTTATTAGAATCATTGAACATGAGTGAAACATATTTATTTATTATTTTTATGGAAATATACGCGTCGAGCGAAATTGATCTTTAAAAAAACTTTCTAACGAGCAAAATTAAAGCGCAAGTTGTTAAAAATTACAAAAAGTGATCGGTAAAACGGGGTTCCTATAATTTCAGTAAGCACAAAACGCTCACCATTCGAAATGATTAAATATAAACTGTGCTTGCTCTCACTAACTGTGATATCCCAGGGGTGACAACTTCGTAGACGACAATTTGTCAGCTTTCCGCTGGCGGCTATCGAGTTTGGACTATTTTTGTTAGAAAAGAACACTGCTATGGCGACTTTCGTTGGATATTTTGCGACACGCCCGCGGCTGAATGCCTCTTACATTTCTATTCCTTTATACGTTTAGTTATTATTGTGCTGAGTCCATATTTGTGGTGATTGAAATCGGGACACGAACACCGAAAAAGTTAAATATCAAGTATATACTAGTGGTACCTGTGACTACGTTCGCGCCAACTTAAGCGTTTCAATCAATGATGGAATTTTATTTATCTTATATCGCACGCTTAGTATTAAAGTGGCCTTATTCAAAATTAGGCTTAATCGAGTTAGATACATCGCAATCCTTATTTCAGTGCTATCTATGACATCTGGCTACGACCTATTAAAAAAAAACTAATGTTGTCTTGCTCTTGCAATTTATGGGTCCTATTAAGACGTATAAACTTTGTAACTTTGCTACGCTTTATTGCAATTTACCACAAAGCGACTTTTTCGAATTAAGCCACGTTAATACTAAGTGTGCGATATGTTGCCCGAATATGCCAAATGTATCAATATTGGTCAAGCAGGTTAGTCGCGTAACATACAAACAGTCTTTCGGATTTATAGTATTACCATGGCACAAAAGTAATAATAAAATTATTGATATTTGATTCATTATTATTGATATATTATTGATTTGATTATAAATGAAATCAACAGATTTATTTCTCTATTGATGCTCGCACTAGATCGCCCTGTACCGCGAAACAGCAAAAAAAAAATCAATAATAATTAAAATAAAAATAACTTGTTACAATTGCGAATTAATTTTTATCATTCAATAATCTAAAATTAAGAAAATTTGTTGCTATAAGCCAGATATAATAACTTATATCCGATTCATAAGAACAAAAATTTCGTATATGTGAGCGTGATTGCGTTTATGTTGCGAGTGCGGTGTGTGAGTATGTGACTGTGAGAGAGGGAGAGAGATAAAGTGTGAGTGAGTGTATATGTTATTATATATAAGTATATATATAAGTTGTGTGTGTACGTCGATACATGAGCGCTTATTGTTACGAACATGCGATAAGAGTTCGTAATGCGTATGTCATAGAATTCAAATTGAACGAGACAGTCTACGAACATGCAAAAACGGTTCATAATCTAAATGAAATAGAGTTCAAATTCGCTTAAAGCCAATTCTCTGGAACATTCGACGTGTATCAAAACATGTTATTGGAAAACATGTTTACGATAGTTTCAAGGCTATCGAATGTTCTCGAAAGCGGTTCGTTCGATATATAAGCAGACGTATCGTGCGCCTCGACATTCATTTTGTGAATAGCGAACAACAGCGAATAAACCAGTGAACATAAAAGTGAATTATTAGTGACCTAGGCATTCTTATTGGACAGCGGACTGTGTAGAGACTGTAATTAGTAAGTTTGTAATAAAAAGTTTAATAAAGTGTTTTAACGAGTCACCAGTCATCCAAATCCAAGAAACCCTGTACGTAACATTATTTTAAGGAGATCCTCAGTTTCGGAATACGTTTTTTCTTGTAGCCAATTTGTAAGAATACTCGTAACTCTTGTTAATGAAAGTGAATAAACATCTATTTTACTATTAATATTATTAATTATTATTAATATATTATTATTAATTTATATATGTAATTAGTTTTGTATGTAAAAACTCTATTAGCAATTTCTCATGCCGCACAGCAAAATATGGACCTTAATTCTAAGATTAATGTATTAGGTTTTGTTGTATGTAATCTTACAGCTGCGTGAACTGGCCAATGAGTACAAAGAAATAAAAGGGAGAAAAGCGAGGCGAAATATTACTTATTTCTCTTAGTCGACAACGCGGCATGGCGGTAATCACATTTGCTTTTGTTCGTTTCGGCCCTTTCATTCGCTTAATCGCGTTATTTCGGGACTTCGGAGCAATCTTGTCTTCTGCGGGGCATACCGGGAGATTGACCGGGTGATTTATTAACGCTCCCAGGACAAATCTTGGACGTCGAACCTTTTTCAATTTACATCTACATAATGATTCTTGCGGTATGTTTGGATATTCATGCATACCAATATTATACATAGTATATTTGGAAAGCTTTTTTAACGGAGTATTAATGCTTTTCCACTGTATTAGTTTAGTTACCTTAGGCTTTTCATATTGAACAATGTGACACTTCAAACCGTAGGAAGTAATGATAGAATTGTTTTACTATAATCCGCGTTCGCCGGCCCCTCTAAACAGTGGCCCCTCTTTCCGCCAATCGATGAGTCGGCGAGTCGCCTGCAACTCTGAACAGATCGGATCCGAGGAACAAACCTGCCTGTAGTGTTCACCTTGTTGTATTAATATAGACTAATGTTGTATGAATATAGCACATGCTCAAACACGCACTACAAGTAACAATTTGTCACTATACGTCCACCCTCACCAAAGGCTCTCGTATACTAACGTGTGTACGTTTGAGACAGTGTAATGTTTCCTTTGTACATTAGTGTTAGTGTGAGGATATTCATGTATGTGTCTTGTATATAAATATACAAGGTAAGGTACACACCTGTCAACCCACATACACTACACTACCAACTATAGCTTCCTCCTCTTTGACACGCGCGCTCACTACTGAGCATCGTGATGGTCCCGATCCCTTCTGCTGTGGATTATCTCTCAGTTTTCTAATGTCGCTCAGCCGATTTCTCGCCGCGACGGCAGCGATTTCCGACAGCGAGAGCTAAAATCACAGTCATAGTACTAGCACTACTCATCCCCCTAAGCCGTCTAGCCTCTCAGAAGGCATCCTTAGGATGACTTTCCCTGATGCTAGTACGGCTCCTGCGCCCTACATTCCGAATTTCGCAACCTCGACGATACTTCTGGGCTCACCTGTAGCGCCCGGTGACGCTGTAAAAGCTGTATGGGCTAATAGCATTTTGTCAAGTTAAAAAAAACGCTAATCTCTTTATTACCAGATTGCCCCATACTTATTAGGTACTTGAAACGAACACAAGTTCATATACCTAGTGTACTGGTTAGTGGGTAGGTATTAAAAGGTATTTAAATTAGGTTAAGTTGAGAAATAACATTTACTAACATAAAAGTAGCGGTTTGTTACAATTCCACTGCTGGGAATAGGCTTCCTCTCTCCGTTTCTGGAGAGAAGGGTAGGAGCTACCATGCTGCTCCAATGCGGTTTGGTAGGTTACACATATCTCCAGAATTCTCTAGAGGTATGCAGGTTTCCTCACGATGTTTTCCTTCATCGAAAAGACATGAGTCAATTGACTCATGTCTTTCAACACATGAGTTTTAATAGAAAAACTCATTGGTGCCTGCCCGGGTTTGAACTCGTGTTCCGATCGAAAGTTTCGCACGGTCTCACCCCTGGGCTATCACAGCTTTAACTAACATAGTTTATAAGTATAATTGTGACTAATATTTATGGATCTTTAGTCTGAAATAAACGTATTATTCATATCACTCATTTATTTACATACAAATTTAATTACATTTTTAAATATTTTCTAAAAAAAAAACATTAAAAAATATAAAAAAATTGCCATCCACGGAGAGCGGAGAGAGGACCCAAGCTCCCGGTGGTTAGGGCTACAGAGTGAGGAACCTCCTCACTATGCGTGCCGTCTCAAGCAACACTGCCTTCTGTATCCTGCGCTTGATCCAGCAACTGAGCGAGAGCCTCTTGAGATGTTGGTCCAGGCTCCTCGCGATAAGACCATTAACCGATACAACAATCGGAACAATTATTGTTGAATCAATATCCCACATGGCGGTTATCTCATGAGCTAAATCTAAATATTTGGTTAATTTTCCCTTTTGAGCTCGTATGAGATTATCGTCATGCGGGACAGTGATATCAACAATAATTGCCCGACGCGCTGACCGATCCACTAAAACTATATCAGGTAAAAAAAAAAAAAGTATTATTATTATTATTTATGCGCCTTTCAAGATTGTATAAACTATAGGCGTTTTAGTTCATCCTAGATGACCATAGTGTTCAAATCACAATCTACCAAACTAATATAGAACACGTCAAATCTAAGAAGAGTCGTTGTTACCTATTGCAAATAATATACAGTGAAGTAGTGCTCGGAAGCAAAACATTTTTGGACTGTCCCCTTTATTAATTATAAATATGTTACCATCCATTAGCGATAACTGGAAAGGAAATAAAGGAATGTGGGATGTACAGAAATAGAACAGACAAATTCTGTTTACAGTGTACTCTTGGATCTTTAATTATGTTCAGAACAGTCTTCCGGTTGACATATTCGTTCACAATCGGTGAAATTAAGGTTATAAAAATTTCAAATATCCTTCCGTTATGTTGTAATTATTTGATGCTTTAGAACAATCTTTTTTAGAAATTTTTAATTCAAAAATATTCCAAAGTTTTTTGTGTATTTTAATCACTTTGTTTCCGCTCGTACTCAGCAGTAGTAACACAACCTCAGCACATCGTGTATCAATCCGGTAGAGGCAGGTGCATTCTCATCGAGTGACGTAAGCGTTTTGCGTCGGATTAAACTCGGTGTACCCGTTTAAAGGTTCACCAACATCTGTATGCTGAACTCATCATTCGGGTTTCGGGGCGAAACGATCGTCGAGATTGTGGTGGTGGGTGTGTGTGCTGCTTTTGTGTGCGTTGTTGCTGGTGAATTGTGCCTTGGGGTGCATGTGGTGGCTTGTCCTGCATGTATAAGGTGCGTAGATTTGGCCTGCTTCATACACATTGGCTTTGCATGCATTCGCTTAACCCGTGCGGATTATAGCAAAGTAGTTAGTTCTGTTATATTGCTTGTAATATGGAATTCCGCAAAGTAACGCCTGCTTCTATAAATCATCACGCTTATATTATAAATGCGAAACGTACAATGCGATATCTTTGTTTTTTCATATTTAACATAATCATGCTTTAAACCAGTATAATCCAACCTTTTTTGTGCTATGCCCCGCCTCAGACTTTTAAAAAATTTTATGCGCCGCTTTGTGACAAAGACAATTTTTATATCACAAAATGGAATTGTTCAACTAAATAATAGGTTCTAGAAAATTACACCAAATAATTATTTAAGACCTCATTTTTTTCGCTAAATTTGGCACCGAAATCTAGCATTAAATTTAAGTTTCCCCGAGCGAAAGGGTTAAACTCGTGTCGAGTACTGTTTTAAATTGCCCCCTTGTGGGGCGTGGGCCCCATATTGGAAAACACTGCTTTAAATTGTATACACACTTTCAATGAATATGTCAGAAGTTACCGCAAATAAAAAATAATGCGCGCGGAAATAGAAGATTGGAAACCTTCAACAGACTCAACAACAGTAAAATAGTATTTTGGTACAAATAATTGGTAGTGTACTGTGGCAGTGGTGTTGTTTGTAGTGCATGTGTTTTATAATCCTACATGCATATGGTATTATAAATAACAATGAAAACATTTACTAGTACTTAGGGTAAAACTGAATTTTACAACTCCTATCTTGTAATTTACTGAAGCCTCACTTAATGTCTACTAAAGTATTAACTAGTAATAATGTAAAAGTTAGTGTATATTGTCACTTCACATAGCAGTATATGCAAATTGTGTGTTAACGTAAAATTTCACTGTAAGTATGTTGGAGTGCCCTAACGCAACCTGTGGCCGAGCACGGCAGCATACTGACATGGATGTTTTGTTTCACGTTACCACACCCGGACAGAAAGTATTTTAATATAGTGATTTATTATGGGCCGTATGAAACATGACATTTTTCGCGATTATGAGTTTTTATTGTATAAAAAAATATAAATTTTACGCACAAAATTATTAATATGCGTGCTTTTTTTCAATAAGCTAAGCTTTTTTAAGTAAGCTGCATTACACTTATTAGTTGTTAATTCAAATTCAAATATGTTGCTTCACTTTTGAATCGTCTATTCTCCAGCTGGTTCGGAGTATTGGAGTTAATAGAGTGGCGTGGTAGGTCTGAGCCTCGAACTTCTATTCAAAGTGAGACAAGATTTGATTTAGATTTAGATTTGAGACAGATTTTTTCTCCACCGTAGCATCTGATCTTAAAATCGTTGCAATATGCGATGCAATTAATATCAATTGGTACGCTTAGCAGTTTCCATTACGTGAATTCGAATATAACAAATATTATCACAGCTATTTGAAATTATATTTATTTATAACCAATATTTAAAAAAAAATGATAATGTTGACAAACCAATAACATTAGGTAGATATATTGAGAAATATGTTAAAATAAATAATTACATACAAATTATAATATTAGTATAATATAATTATAATATTAATATTGTCATTTATAGAATTAGGTGTTACTTTGCGAAGATCCATAATACAAAAGTAAGAATAAAAATTATTTTGCTATAATGCGCGATACAGTATATAGAAAGTCCGTTTTTTCATACCCGATACATGCAGGATTTGTAAAAACACATGCACAAACCTCCACCATTGCTACCACAATACACAAGCCTTACGCACGTTCACTAACACAAACTCAACAATCGTTTCGCCCAGCAACCGAAGCATCATCAGGAGATCGCAAAGCTTTGCGATTTTTCATGGAGTCTACTATCTATCTCCAAAGCTTTGCGATTTTAATATGTTATTAACTAATTTTGATGTATTAATAACTTTGATATTTATTATATTAAGATTAATTTTGATATATTAATATTGTGACTAAGAGACCGGCGTTTTATGATCTATAGATCAATGACCTTCGTATAATGATATTTAAAAAACAAATCAATACATTCCAAATTTGAATGTGATCGGTTCGCCCACACATAAAGCATAGGTGACATCATCGTCGAATTATTGGAAACATTGTAAACAGTTTAAAATTAAACTACTATAAAAAAATAAATTAACTAAACGCAGTTCTCTGCTTTAGTCAGAGGCTACAAAATAAAATAAGAATATAAAACCACTGTTAACAGAAATCCAACATTATGTGAAAATTTGAAGGACAACCTGTTGACAGAAAAAAAATTACTCTCGAAGGTACAATGGGATTTTTAAAATCGATTCGTTACCCCAGTATATAATCAATAATACCAAATATCGAAATGTTTAAGTTGATAACACATCACTGTTTCATATAAATTGTGTTAAAGAGATCGCGCAGTTGTAAAAAAAACTGTGAGGCTTTGTCGCCCGCACCGCGTAAACCAGAAGAGATACACTAAAGTAATCTACTAGGTAATTGTAGATCTATAAAAATACTGAAAAAAGTCTAGGATAGCAAGTGTCTATTTATTATGGTTAACTCAGAATAACAGCTTTTATGTTCAAAATTTCAATAAAATACACTGATATCCACGCGGGCGAAGTCGCAAGCAAAATTAAGTCTATTATAAGCATAAATATAGATGTATAAGGAAAAAAGTATTTCCCGATACTGCGTCGTTATTAAATTAAATACTTGGATCATAAATTATAATGACAATATAAATAATTCACTGAGGAATAAGAAATAAGCAAATAAAGCAGAATCCATTTTATAGTCGCAGATAAAATAATACATCTCTTTGTTTTGTCTATGTCACGCTCGTTTATCTCATTTATATTCTGTACACAAGCATTTTTGTCTATAGAAATGATCGCAGCAAAAACGAGTAACATGTTTTTTTCGTCTCGATATCTAAGATAAATAGAGCTCTACTTAATTATATATTTGCTTCACAGTATATTTTAAACAATGTAATTTTTGTATATAAAAATATAATGAATTATAAAACGATAGGTGATGTATATAATAGACAAAGTAGGAACCGACATAAGCTTGCGACTCCTGCTTTGCGCCTAGCAAAAGTACGTATATCGTTTGTGAGTTTGGGTATAAGATTCTATAATAAAATTCCGAAATCAATTTTGGCCATGCCATTACAGCAGTTTAAAAAAACTGTTAAAAAGAGGCTGATACAGAAAGCCTACTATACTGTTGAAGATTGCTTAGATGATAAGGATATGTGGATATAGGTGCACTTCTACCCTGTACAAGACAGTAATAAATAAATATAACTAGTTTTAAGATTTATATTTTAAAAAGAGCAACCGCCGAGTTTCTTTTTGGTTCTTCTCGGTAGGAACAGCTTTCCGAACCAGTAGTAAAGTTGACGATTTAAAAGCACTTGTTTACAAGTTTACTTGAATAAAGAATATTTTGTATTTGACTTTGAATACTATTGTTGGTAGCCTAGGTTCCAGTAGGTATATGAAAATTTTTAAGAAAGTTATAGAGAGCCGCTTTGTCCAAGTTCATAAAAAAAGCTCATACAGTTTGAAATTCCGTAGAAAAATGTCCATCCTAGAAGTATGGGAGTTGGCAGGTTAGGGTCGGCGAGTTAGTCTAAATTCAAATAAGTAACGACTAATTCTATAGATTATTCAAATAACCACCTTAATGGAGTTTATAAGTTTGGTTCCTAACGGATCGAATCAGAAACACTGTATTGATCATATTGCCTTGAAAATACGAATAAAATTTTCTTTCTCGAACCAATTAATCGCCAGTAACTTGTCAATACATTAACACAGTTTAATAATTTTCATGCAATCATTTATAATTCAATGCTCTTTAATTGGTCGGCCATTGTCGACGAAATCATTAATGCAATCAACTATGTAAATAAAGGATAATTATTTAATTAAGATACGTTTATAAATCGCACGGACGGACTTTGTGAACGTAGTTTATTTGTTTTGCTGTATAGTTAACAAATTGAAACAAATTTAATGCGATTATCAAATATAAAAATGAATACTAAAAATAGAGATAGAACATTTCTAGTGTAATATCATAACAAAGTTGAGTGGCGGCCTATTTATTATCCCACAACTGGGCAAAGACTCGCACTGTAATTTGTATAAGATTCTATAATAAAATTCCACAATCTACTTTAACTTTACCGTTACAGCAGTTTAAAAATACTATTAAAAAAAGCTAATTCAGAAAGCCTACTATACTATTGAAGATTACCTAGACGATAAGAATGCGTGGATATAGCTTCTCTTCAACCCTGTACAAGACATTAATAACTATATGTAACTAGTGATAAGAACTATTTTTTGAAAAGAGCAACCGCCAAGTTTCTTGCTGGTTCTTATCGGTACTGAGAAGGTCTCTGTTCTTGTAGGAACAACTTTTCGAACCAGCAGTAGATGTTGACGATTCAAAAGCACTTGTTTACAAGTTTACTTGAATAAAGAATATTTTGAATTGGAATTTGAATAAATGACAGATAAGATTTTATTAAAAGACACTTTTATTCACATTACCTTCTATACATTCTTAGTATTTTCTAGGGATAATGGCGAATCCTGGATTTACTGAGGGTTCCATTACAGAATTTAGGGTTTATAACACAAAAAAGTGGTTCAATAGCGATACGTTTTACTTTTTTCAGCTCTATTACTAAATAGTTCCGCTTCACATGTATTACAAGCAACAATTTAGGTTTCTAATAACGTAGCCACGGGTAAGAAACTAGACTCTTCTTTTCTGTATTTGTGTTAGACTGGAAATTAGAGCGCCTCTCGACGGGAACGATAATAGGAAATTTCTTTAGACGGAGAATTGCGTTCAGCAATTACATGAGCTCTATACTTTTTGGTCCTTTCTTTATAACAAATAATAGTGGACATACTGAGACATTATTTAGCAAACGACTTGACGAACGTTAAACACAACTTCACGTCTGCTTACATAACGTTCAAATTATTGTGGAAGTGCTACTAAGAAATTGGTACCTTAGGCAAACGATTTGACCATTATTAAATAGAACTTGACGTCTATTTAAGTAAAGAATCAAAATATTATTACAGTGCCCATAAAATATTAGCCAGTTGGGCAAATACGATTTCTATTCCTGCGAAGGAATAGCTGCAGTTGTGAAGATAACATCCTTCTATCACAATAAAATATTAATGCATTGCTTATCTTTATCTTGAATTAATTTAAAACTTTTTGTTCATCATTCATCATTATCCTGACATTATCCCACACTAAGCGGGGTCGGCTCATGTATTAACCATGTTGTTACATGTTTTGGCTAGGTTTTTACGACCGGCCGCCTGCCTGACGTCAACTTTCCTTAGACGCCTTCTACGACACCTCGGTAAGAAATGAGGGTTGTCTATTCTACTCAGACGGATACCACACGGCGTGAATTTAAAACTTTTGTTATAATAAAATATTGTTACAGTACTTAAGAAAAATTGGTATTTATGGCTAACTAGTTAACTATTTCTGGGATGAATATAAATAGTTACAGTTGCGAAACGAGCTTTTTGAGATAATAAAATAATGTTGCAGTGATTTGTTAAGCTGGACTTGGTGAAATCTTCAAACCCTTTAGGCCTAAATTTTAAATTGAGGGGTTTATATTTTTTTGTCAGTATTACGTCATGCCTATCAGTGTAAAGAAAATCATGTTGATGAAACCAACAAATTTATAGAGAACTCCTGGAATATATTAAACTACAACAGAGAAGCTTTTTTTTCCTATTTTTAGTGGTACTCTGCATGGGATTTTGTGTATAGTGATACACAAAATAACGAGAAACGCTGAACCTGTGGACAAAGTCGTCACAGGTCATCAATAGAGAAGCCAGATGGGCGTATTTATGACGCAATAAGAGCACCCCACAGTCAGAATAAGAGGTAGTGATTTCACAATAGAAGGCAGAAGTAGACATTAAGTAGACATATAGGTAGTGTATAAAACAAATGACAAAATATTAAATCTTTGATTACGCGCAACGAACAATGAAATAACAAATCTACGTCGTAATGTAAAAAAGTAATTTAAAATTTTCTTATAGCTCCTGCAAACAACTTAATGACTTCATCAGAGTTGTTCTTGCGAATAGCACAGGAAAGTGGCAATATACCGCAGGGACTAACGAAAACACGCGAGTTTGAATAAAAACAGTAGTATTACAGAGACCTAGTATAAAAATTTAAATAGAATGCAAAAAAAACCAATGCGGTGCACTGCACTAATGGTGTTGCCCGCTTTAAAATATTTTCCCCCGGGAAATGGGGTTAGGCGCGTCCCTACTCAGCCGGGGTATTGTTTAAGAGGTTAAAGCTCAGCTTTCAGTAACGCTTTTGTTTTAATATGTAAATTTACATTACAAACTGTGGAAGTTAGGTATAAATGTAAGTGAGACGTTTATTAAACCCCTTCTTAGTCGCTAAAACGAAACGGCCTAAATCGAAAACTTATTTATTTATTTAACTTAACTTAGCGGAATCTCCATAACAGAATGAGCTCATAGGAAGCTTTTATAGTATTATTAAAATGAAGACAAATGTGAGAATATGGTATTTTACCACCAAATTATGACAACATTAAAAATACACTGCACTGATATTAACTAAAAAAATGAAAGCAATCATTGAAACCAGCCATACGAAATAATTCATATATTTTTATACAAAAAAAAAATGGTCCAATTGACCCAAATACCGCTCCAATAGCATATGATATAAAATACGTTTTATTTTTTTGGTAACACGAAAAAAAACTCACAATACATAATTGAGGGTATTTTGGCAATTATTGACGCTAACCAGGTTACGGGTTGTAAGAAACAATCCTATAACATATTCAAGAAGTGTGCTGAAATTTTTTTAAACTATTATAGTTTTTAAGAAACCAATGTAAGGAAAACCTTTTCACTTTTGTATTCATTGAAATCGAACAAGCCATTCGCTAAGTGGAATCCAATGTTATTTACACTTCAAAAGCCCCAAACAAAATAGTAGCGCTGAATCATTCAGCAATTCAAAACTGCTTAATACAGATCCAATAAAAAGCATCAATTCAATGCGAAAGCCGATATCGACCTAGCTTTCAAGTTGTAAACGGGAGATACATTCCATTGAACCGATAAAGGTTAATTAGTGCCTAAAAACATGCTATAGGGCTACCAAGTTCAGCGATATAGCGTTGTGGCATTCAAAAGTGATGTAAATATTAATTTGAAATAATCCACGATATCATAAAATCGCTGTGTTGTATCCGGCAGAATAGAATAGACCACCCTCCTTTTTTACCGAGCTGTTGTAAGAGGCGACTAAGGTATGTGCCGTGAGGTATTCCGCTGCATAGAATAGACCACCCTCATTTCTCACCGAGGTGTCGTAAAAGGCGACTAAGGTAAGTTGACGTCAGGCAGGCGGCCGTTCGTAAAATACGTAGCCAAATCATTTGACAACATGTTTGTAACATGTTGTGCCGACCCCACTTAGAGTGGGATAAGGACAGGAGAATGAATGATGATGATGATACCATAAAAATCAAATATGTTACGCTAAATGAAGAGTTTACTATCCATTCTCATACCTGATACATTCAGAATTCGTAAAAACTCATGCACTAACCACCACCACAATAATAACACAACAATACACGAGCACTGCACACATTCACTACCAAAATCTCCACCACGATCGCAAAAAAAAATGCTTTACGATTTTATCGTCGAGTCTATCTTCCTTTTCTTTTTTATCTTTTCGTATCTTCTTTTATCTTTTTTTTTAACGCGGATTATTGCAAAATAATATTTGCATTTCTTTAGGTATTATTTAAGTCTTGGTTTTTCTCGCCGTAGAGAAATTGGGCAAAAACTTTGACTGAACCTTAGCGAATCGTGCCGGCTTTAGTTTAGTTACTTATATATAAAAAAAGACTTACCAGAAGTTTATTCAGCCGTTAAGGAAAGTATAGTACCCGGCATTAAATAATGCACATCGATGTTTACAACGAAACAGCCGGCCAGTTCGGTTTCGTAGAGCGCTGTCACTGTCACACACGGGTTCGTCAGTCTGTGCGACAGAGAGAATGCTCTATGAAGCAGAATCTAGCCGAATTTCTTTCTCTAAGAATCGATGTGCATTATTTATTGCCGGGTACTATACTTTCCTTAACGGCTGAATGCCATATGCAAACAACAGTAAGTGGCTTAAAAAAAGAAAATCGGACGGTATACTTGTAAACGCTTCGCAGCCCTACGCAACTCCTGTATCAGCGTTGGTATTTGAGCCCCCCCCCCCCCATTCAGGGTGTAAACAAAGAGGCATCGCAGGCTGACTTTTAGCCGGGTTAATTAGAATGTCAACGACACTTATTAATCAAAACGACATAGGCGTTCGGCGTGCTTTTGTCTTCACAATATTTGTAAAGGCCCATTTAAAGGGACGTTTTGCTGCTGACGCGTCATTTGAAAACCTATAGTACTTGTTTAATTGTGGGTCTGAATACAAAATGTCTTTAATATCGCCGTGATTTAGAACTTTTGATCAACTATAGTTCTCGGATCCCTTAACTTTGTTACAAAGTGGAAAGCTATAAATCGATTCGATAGTATGATTTACTAACTTCGTTTGTAGGCTGACCATCTGCTTATCAGAGAATAATTTACTACGACTTTAAAAAAATTACAATATACTATCAGACCGTTCCGCCGGGCGGTATCCGGCTGAAGAAAATAGACCACCCTAATTTCTTACCGAGGTGTCAGAAATGGCGACTAAGGTATGTTGACGTCAGCAAGCGGCCGGTCGTAAAATAACTAGCCAAATCATCTAATAACATGTTTAAACCTCAAATAGAGTGGGATAAGGGCAGGAGAATGATGATATAATCGGGCTGTAAATTGATGATTGATGGTAGGCAGTGACTCCCGTTGTTAACATGGACATTGTATATATTTATATCGTGAAGTAAGGTGCTGTCTGGTAGTTTTAAAATATTAGCTGGAGATTGCTATACTCATCTACATTTAGAGGAATACTATATTTAATTTCAATCTTTTTATTGCAAGATATGAGATACAAGATTTTGAAATTTCATTAACAAACCAATTTTAAATTTAAATTATACTATATAAATATTACGTTACGTTATAATTACGGTAGATCTGATCTGAACCAAAAACATGCTCAACTTGATAACCCCTTCATCCATCTCAGTGTTATCGCAAATATATCCCACCGTACGTAATTAAGTTAAGGATCACACCCACATCATGCAAGCATATTTGTGACGTTGCGGCGACGTCATCAATCACGGTGGGGGAGGGAGATATATAAGCGTCGCGACACTCAAGGGCGGGGCATTCCTCATTAGTCGTCCGTGGATAGCGGATGTCAACATAGCTTATTAATCATACTGACTATTTGTCTAATAGTGTCCGGGGTTCCCATATTTTCCTTATTACATGCTTTTAATAATAGTACCTACAAATTTTTGCAGAAAAAAAGGGAATATTTTTATGATGATGTATTTTAAGATTATCATATAATCTTGGAAGATTATCTGTAGAAGCAACAGACAGACAGACACATTTATAATATATGGGTATGTCCAGCATATTATTCTCTTACTATTTTGCTTTATGAATTTCATGAAAAATTGAAATTTTTATACGGAGTATAACATATAAATGTTATGTACCGGAAAGCACCACAATTTGAAAAAAAAACAGTAAATAACTGCGGGTATTTTAACCATTAAGTAAACCCAAACGAAGTCGTGGTAATAGCTTGTATTAATATATATGTAAGAATAAGTTCCTTCGTCCTTAACACTCGAAGGAAAAAATGGTCCGTGTTTTTGGTACTGAGAAATTTTGTTACTCATTGTATTAAATGTGCTATATATAGCGATTGTGATCATGTAATAGGAAACATAATAAATAGGATTAATTTAATAATTTGTTGGAGACGGCGGTAATCAAATGTCATTCATTAGTTGTTTCATAAAACGGAAATGCACACAACAAATCAACAGAGGTTATAAGTAAGCTACTTGAGCCTATTTCAGGCAGTCTGCTGTTAGCGTTCATCTACAATAGTGAAGTGTAACAGTTCGAAGCTGTTCTGCAAGCTTTTGAACATACTTTTTAGGTCTATGCAAACGAAATCGATGATGCTTTTGTTTTTATCTGATACTAGCTGTCCTCACGACTTCGCCCGCGTCGAAATCACTGTGTCACAAAAAATTTCCCGCAATATCCCGACGCCGTAAGAGTGCTAGGAAGAAAAGTAGTTGCTTCACAACCTACTCTATCCTCCAGTTAAAGTGCCATCAAAATTTAAAAAATTAAAAATTAAAAAAAAAGTTAAGATATCTTGATATTGTTAGATTAGTATTGACCGTAGATGAGATCATTATCTTGGATAATGTTCTTTTCATATAAATCTTACAGAAATCCGTTCAGTAGATGTTACTATTATACTACTATTTACTTAATAGCGGATTATAGCAAAATAATTTCATTATTACTTTTATATTATTGATCTTCGCTAAGTAACGCTCAATTCTATAAATTATTCTATTATTTATAAATACAAACTTTCGTCGCTGAAACCACTAGATTTCATACTTGTAACTCTCCTAGATGTCTGAGAATGCAACGTAGTATGATACGGTATCCTAAAAGACAAAAGTTCCGAACATTTAAGTCCATCTGATACCGCAAAATATAGAAGTAACTGAAGGACTTTACTTACGTAATCTTAATCGTGTGATACTTTTCTTTACCCAAGTTTCATCGCAAAATTTATCTTGCGAGTCTCCGTTTGTTCCAAGACGTGAAACTTAGTTTCACGTTCGGGAAAATACTTTAGCGGGTGTTGCTCGAAAGTTCTGGAACTATAAAACTTCTGTTTGCTTCATTTTTCCTTACTTAAACCAATAGATGTTATACTTTTCAGTCATCCATTAGTGAGATTGCCATAATTTATTTGACATTAGCTTTTACAATAAAGATGTATGAGTGTAAATGTCCCATATATTTAGTTATTTATCTCACTCAGTTAAGTCTAATTATTAATTCGGTCAGTTTAATAAATAAGCGCGCGATATTGACATAAAAACATTTTTACTTTCTACAACGACGAAAGCGCAAATCCTTATAAAGTTTTAAAACGTGATGCCTAACTCAAAAAGCAGTTACCAATTAACGTTTAAATGATGTACTGCCAGCTGGTTGGCCATATGACATATCTTTGCCATCAACATGTTAACTTTAAGCCCACAAAAACAATTTTGACTCATGTAATTGGATGGCATTTTTTCGTTCCGTGAATTCATACCAAGTTTTGTTGTAAAATGAGATGTATTATTGTTTTTATAAATACAGGGTGGTATCGACGATACGAAATTAATTAAATACATAATTCAATATTCTTAAATATCGTTTAAAAAAAATGATGTTTAAAATAGAGAATAGCATGATCCGACATAAGCTTGCGGATCCTGCTTTGCGCCCAACAAAAATACGTGAGTCGTTTGTGAGATTGGGGTTAAGATACTACAAGGACTATAATAAAATTCCGCAATCAATTTCAGCTTTGTTATTACATAAATTTAAAAAATCTGTTAAAGGGAGGCTGATACAGAAAGCCTATACTGTTGAGGATTATTTAGAAGATAAGAATGCGTGGATATATCTACTGTTCAGTACCATTCATAACATAGTAATGACTAAATGTAACTAGTAATAAGAATTATATTTTGAAAAGAGCTAGCAGCAGTAGAGTTGACGATTCAAAAGCACTTGTTTACAAGTTTACTTGAATATAAAATATTTTGCATATGAATTATTAAAAAAACTGACCACACTATTTTTTACATTTTCTTATACGCGAAAAACCTAGTAAAATATTTTTTCGATGCTTTGGACCATGTCAGTATTTTAATCATTATATTTGGCATCATCACAGCTTAAGAGATATTTATTTTTAAACGGTTCATTATTTTTATCCGTACATATGTAAGTTGAGTCTCGATTCACGATCGTTAATCTTAAATTAACCTTTTGTACGATAATGTCAGGAGTTGATATATTATGCTTGTATTGAATTATAAGCTGTGGGATTTCCATATCAGCACGATTTCATCTTAAATTGCATCATAATTTACTATCAGGTGAGATAAAGATCAAGCATGAATACAGTAATTATATAATATATAATAAGAATATGGTATAGTTGGTATTTATGACTGGCCCGTTGGAGCAGTGGGTATTGACCCTACCTTCAGCTCCGCGGGTCGCGGGTTCGATTCCCGCCGAGGACCAACATTTTCTATACACAATTTGTTGGTTTTTCAAGCTTGGGTGTGTATTTGTATTTAAGTATGTATTTAAAATTATATATGTAGTACATTTACCAGTTGTCCGTCACCCATAACACAAGTATTAGGTTACTTAATTTGGTGATGGACGACCGTGTTTGTAAGTGTCCCATATATTTATTTATTTATTTATTTTATTTATAGTAAGTTTAATATTGACGTTAAAGCAGGATATTTTTTTAACTTTTAATGGGTCTGAAAGAGTGGATTGTTAAATTTTTCGAGAAGAAAAATTTGTGTTCCTTAACTATTGCTCATGGTTGGATATTAGATTTTCCAAAGGATTTTTTCTGGTATTTCAGCATATCCTTTGAAGCCCTCTGTTAATTTAGTGATCGTGATTTCGCACTTGCCAAGACCAACATGATCTCCAACTAAACAAGAATAATCGACGGTAGGAAAATATGTTGCAGTAATAAGGCAGTATACCATCATAACGCTACGAAAATCACATCCGAAAAATAACGGACTAACGATATCTATTTCTGTACTTATTATAAAACAAATTCCCCAAAAGCTGGCTGTTTGTATGTGATCGATTTTCTCAAAATCTACTGGACAAATTTTTATACGGTCTTTACTAAAAGGTAGTGCAGTTCTTCCGAAAGGTTCAGGTTAATAGTTCATAGCGATTTTATTAAAATTGCATTGTAGATGTCGCGCAGTTGAAAAAAACTCGCCTGCTGGGAGCTCTAGTTGCGTGCGCCGCACTAACCAACGGAGATACACTAAAATAATGTACTAGAGAATTGTAGACGCACAAAAATACTACAAAAAAGTCCGGAACAGCATGTCTCTATCTCTTATGACTTATTGTGACTGGCCCTACCTTCAGCTCCGCGGGTCGCAGGTTCGATTTCCGCCGAGGGCCAACACTTTCTATAAACAATTTGTTGGTTCTTCGAGCCTGGGTGTGTATTTGTATTGAAGTAAGTATTAAAAATTATATATGTATTATTGCCTGCTTCATACACATTAGCTTTGCATGCATTCGCTTAACCCGTGCGGATTATAGCGAGGTAGTTCTGTTATATTCTGTTACATAATTATAAAAAGATTGGCGATGTATATAATAGACAAAGTAGGAACCGACATAAGCTTGTGGCTGCTGCTTTGCGCCTTGTAAGAGTACGTAAGTCGTTTGTGGGTTTGGGTATAAGATTCTATAACAAAATTCCACAATCAATTTTAACTTTGCCATTACAGCAATTTAAAAATACTGTTAAAAAGAGGCTGATACAGAAAGCCTATTATACCGTGGAGGCTTACATTGATGACAGGAATGCGTGGATATAGCTGCTCTTTGACCTTGCGCAGGATAGCTATGACAAAATGTAATTAGTATTAAGAATCTTCTTTTTTAAAAGAGCTCCACCGAGTTTCTTGCTGGCTCTTCTCGGTAGGACGGCTTTCCGAACCAGCAGTAAAGTTGACGATTCAAAAGCACTTGTTTACAAGTTTACTTGAATAGAGAATATTTTGAATTTGAATTTGAATTTGAATATAATGCCTACACTATATATCATATAAATATACTTTATAAAACGCTTAATTTGGTGCGAATGTAGTCGCGGATGCCTTAAGTTCATTACAATTAAAGTTATATTTTTTCGAATCTTTGTGAACTTTGTAAACTAGTTAACTTGCGTTTTACGTTGCATTTATTTAGGACATGGGTATAATACTGGTAGATTCGTATTACTACTAAAATCATACCTTCACACTCACATAGCGAGTCTAATAAATCGTAAATCATGAGTAACCAACACGCGGGACGTGCGCACTGCGTGTCTCGTATCCGTTTCAAATCGAGCTACCAGCACGCGAGGTGTAAAATTTATCTGTATTTTGTTTGTCTAATATTAATAAAACGAATAATTTTAATAAAAAACTAAATTGTTGCTACATTTTAAATCCACTTTGAGGAGATCCATAATACAAAAGTAATAATATAAAATATTTTGTTATAATCCGCGATACAGTAAATAAAGAATATATTTAGTGCTAAATGTATAGTGGATTATCCGTTTTTTCATACCCGATACATGCAGGATTCGTAAAAACACATGCACAAACCTCGACCATTGTCACCACAATACACAAGCACTACACACGTTCACTATCACAAACTCAACAATCGTTTCGCCCCGCAACCGAACCATCATCAGGAGCTCTCTCCTGATGATGGAGTCTGTATTCCACGACATAATCGCAAAGCGGGATAAGTTTCGTAAATCAATGAATTCTAACACTAGCTAATACTAGCCAATTCATTTATAAAGTTGTAGTATCATATTACTAAAACCTATACAAAACTTAGTTCTATCAAAAAACATATTTTTACGAATTACTTATTGCCTAAAAGCTTGAGCTTTTCATCAAAAAGTTTAACTTCCTAATTAATAAGTTAAAGTTAGTTTTGTTACAGGCACTATAACAAAACTACTTCGCTATAATCCGCACGGGTCAAGCGAATGCATGTAAAGCTAATGTGTATGAAGCAGGCAAAATCTACGAACCTTATACATGCAGGACAAGCCACCACACGCACCCCAAGGCTCCTCCACCAGCAAAAAAGCACACAAGCAGCACACACACCCACCACCACAACAATCTCGACGATCGTTTCGCTCCGAAACCGAAGCATCATCAGGAGGACAGGCTCCACGACAAAATCGTAATGTTACTTCATTATAATGTATAAGTGTTCTGTTCATCTAATTTAATGTATATAGTAAGCAAAGTATGCATCTATTATTGACAAGACCCTACAACCTAAACTCAAAATCCATTACCTATAAATCAGCTTAGATTGGATATCTTCTGAGCAAGCAAAATTAAATAACATATATAACAATATGCTCGAACTTCCAACAGTTTCCATGGATAACATTATTACTTACTTCCCTCTGTAGCCATATCCTGAACGAATCCGTTCACCAAAACGCCTGGACGGGAGGGGCGTATTGTTTGTGATATTTCGACCAGAAATTATTGAGTTAAATTTGCCCGGAACCAATTCGCGAGATGTAAGGATATAAGCCTACCGCTTTGTCCGTTATTCGTTTCATCTTTATTGTTAGCGAAAACATTTATTGCGTTGCTATATTTTTTTCTTTGCCATTCCGTACTCGCTTGTTTTGGTTGTTCCGTTTAATTATTTTGAGATTTCTCTCTTTCGACAATTGACGTCATTATAACCGATCGAGTGATTGTAATTTATCCTTTATTATTTGTGTTTAAGAAATTTGTAAATAAATTATTATGTTAATTCTAATATCAGTTACAAAAAGGGTCATTGCGGATTAATGTTGGACAGAAAAGGATATTTATAAATAACAATAACTGAAGATTTTTTGTATCAACGATCTACGTTATAGACATTAAAGTAAAAAGTAAATGCCACTGCCAGGCATAGGGTTTCTCTTTCCTTTTTGTCGACATATGGGTTGAAGCAAAGACCGACCACGCTGTTCCAACGTGATTAATAGGTCACACATTCTCAGGAATTCTTCAGAGATATGCAGGTTTCATCACGATATTTTCCGTAATCAAAAAACGTGTGATAAAATAAAAATATCAATAAAGCACATTACTTTAACCAGAAAAACTCGTTGGTGCCTACCCGGGGTTTAAAACTGTGACCCTGTGGAAAAAGTCATACGGTCTTACCGTTCAGTACGTTGTTGACATATTAAAGACTAAACTAGTAGTAGTAGAATATCTGATATCCATCATCATAAATGAACCTAGCAATGAGAATTGCATACAGTCGATGAAACGATTGTTGTTATTTGGTCCCAGAAAAACAATGTTGATTGACTCCCACTAGGAAACTCCCAGAAGCGAATCCAAGCGGAACAAGACTGCATGGCATTGAAATCCCTTAAGGGACCTAACAGTGAACTTTTAATGGTTAAAAGAGAAGAAACACAACCTTTTGTCAATTTTGAAAACACAAATTCAATACTTAGCACGTCTAAGTACGTCGTCGATGATAATATTTTGGATAAAATTATGGGCATATAAAAACTCGAAAAGACATTTTCAAATTGTGCGTATATAAAAAAACATAGTATTCAACATAAAACATTTCTTCCCGTTATATAGTTCTAATAGTGTCTTGTAATATGTCAGGAATAAGAATAAGGCGGATAACAGCTTAAGGCGGCGTTCACAACAGATAACAGATATATCGTAACATATAAATCTTATTTTTTTTTCTTAACAAATGTATTGAAAGTATTTACCACGAATAATCGATAGCACAGTACTAAACCCTTAGCAGTTTTTAAATTAAGATGGCTTATGAACACGTAAAAGAAAGATGTTAGAATATACCAAATACCATATAAGCATCGCCGATAGTTCGAAACATGATAAGTTTTGCTAGTTCATTAAAATCTGATCGAGGATTCTTCTATTATAAAGTTGGCCCCCGTTTAAGGAGTAGATATATTATTGGAGAAAATAATTAATCTTTTTCTCTCTATGCATATATACATGTGTAATTTCCTGCAAAAGTACAAACCTGTTATACTCATTTATACGTACTTTTTAATCTTAACAAACTTGTAGTTTTTGCAAAATAATTAGATCAATAATAATAGTAATAACTAATACATATATAAATTTAACATGGCCACGTTAAATGGTAATATGTCAAAGTCCCCTCTATCTTAGTTTTTTACCGTTGCTGTGTATGTTCGTCAAGACAAAATAATCTGTGACCTAGAAACGTAGCTTGAACGCGCCTTTAGATAGGTTTGTGACTGACAAAATGTCGTGAGTCACTTCTGCTTTTATTTCAAATTCCATGCCATATACCTATTTGGTTCTACGCAACTATTACGCAATATTAAAATACTACAACGATATATTAAGAATTCCGATAAGAAGTTTCTGTTACAATATACATACTTAGGCGACTGGATGCAAAAGTAATAAGCCAGAGGTGAGTTAGAAAAAAGTATATATTAAAACTTTCCCATCATTTATTTAACTTTCTTTTATAACGATATAGGTAGTAGCAGAGATGCCAAATTGCATTTCTGAATCGATTTCTAATAACAATCGATTTTATTTACATAGAAGTTTTAATCGATAGATAGTTTGGTGTATGCTATTTGCCGACGATATCGTGATTGTCGGTGAAAATGCAGTTGAGGTTCAGAGCAGATTTGTAGAATGGCAAGAGAAATTGGAGAGTTTTGGTTTAAAGATCAACCTGACCAAAACTGAACACATGCAGTGTGATTTCAGTGGTCTCTCCAATTTTTCTCCAATAACCTTAAATGGTGTTGTTTTGCCAGTCTGCTCCGACTTCCGGTACCTTGGTTCGCTTTTCCAAAAGAACGGTAAAATTGATCGCGATGTGAGGAATAGAATGAATGCAGGATGGATGAAGTGGCGACAGGTCTCAGGCACAATATGTGACCCCCGAATGCCCCCTAAACTAAAGGGAAAAATTTATACATCGGTCATAAGACCTGTCGTAATGTATGGATCAGAATGTTGGGCAATGAAAAAGATGGATGAAAGAAGAGTACATGCAAATGAGATGAGGATGTTAAGGTGGATGTGTGGTGTGACAAGACTTGATAAAATAAGAAATGAGTATATAAGGGGAAGTCTGAAAGTTGCGCCCATTATAGAAAAGATGAGAGGTGCAAGATTGGGATGGTATGGACATGTAATGAGGAGGGATGAAAATCATGTGATCAAACGAGTGTTGAGTATGAATGTGGATGGATATGTGACTAGAGGAAGGTCTAAAAACAGATGGTTGGACTGTGTGAAGTATGACATGCATATAAAAGGAGTAGCGCCAGAGTTGACGAATGATAGAAGAGAATGGAAGAGAAAAACATGTTGTACCGACCCCACTTAGAGTGGGATAAGGGTAGGAGAAAGAAGAAGAAGAAGTTTTAATCGAATTATCTCATTGATATTCCCCTTTTATTCAAAGTTTTGTATTATTTTATAGAAAGAAACAGGTATTTAAATGTTTGGTAAATTGTAGGCATTAAAATAAATATGTACTTTAATTTATGGCATTACTTAAAAAAATTTAACAACAACGAAACAATAAAAACTAATTGAAAGTTATTTTTAATAACATGCTCATAATTCATAAACAATATGCTTCGCAAAAAGCCATTTTGTGTCAATCGCAACGAAAAAGATGATTCTATTTCGTTACTTATTAGAAATGATTCTACTCAATTAACTCGGCTCAATAAATATCGGTGATACTTAGCACGTTACGTCAGTATTTAAAAACAAGTGCCCATAAATCATTGCATTTGTTTACTGTTGTTTTTAAGTGAAAAATATGGAATTTCATGAGCGTGTATATGTCAAAAGAAAAATAAATGGCTGAAAGGCGTAAACGACGACCGCGAACCGCTTTCTTTTCGTACCATGAAGTGTAAATTGCATTGGGGTCGTAATGTTTGAAAAGGATAACGGTATATAAACTATATGATTTATAGAAGCAGGCGTTACTTTGCGGAATTCCATATTACAAGCAATACAACAGAACTAACTACTTTGCTATAATCCGCACGGGTTAAGTGAATGCATGCAAAGCCAATGTGTATGAAGCAGGCAAAATCTACGCACCTTATACATGCAGGACCAGTCACCACATGCACCCCAAGGCGCAATTCACCAGCAACAACGCACACAAAAGCAGCACACACACCCACCACCACAATCTCGACGATCGTTTCGCCCCGAAACCGAAGCATCATCAGGAGGATAGGCTCCACGACAAAAATCGTACTCGAGGGCAGTACACACATGCTTCATACACATTGGCTTTGCATGCATTCACTTAACCCGTGCGGATTATAGCAAGGTAGTTAGTTCTGTTGTATTGCTTGTAATATAAACTATAGATAACTTTGTCTCTTTTACTCACATGTTCTTAGGACGTATTCCGAACGCTCATTCGACAACGACTTAAAGTGTGTGTCTTTAAGACGTCATGGTATGAAAAAGGAAAACAATTTCGTTTACGTCATCAATCGCAATATAAGTTCATGGTAGGCCTGCTGATAAGTTGAAGAAATTATTTACATTGATACTGTATTCCCACGCCTTGATATCCCAGAATCTGAACCGACATATTAGCAGCTCCATTTCATTTTTCGAGTTCAATTTTCTAAATAGAAAAAGTACCGTCACCGAACCGGGCCAAGCGATATGATACCGATCGAACGCCAATACTCTAATACCGGTAATGGGGGCCGACACGGGACCTACGCGGGGTTGCCACTCGATGCCGTAACGATTTAGGATTAATAAAAATAAAAATTGATTACTCCGGGTAAAGTGGGATGGCGGAAAAGAAAATAGAATAGCCTGTTAATAGTCAAAGTAGAAACAGTTTTAGTAAAAGGAAATAGTTTTTTCTTTCGTAATAGCATTTTAAGAATACAACGATCCAATTTAGTTACTTTTGTCTAAATGTATTTAGAAATGTGTTTACGATATTGTGCTTGAAAAATGATTAATGATATAAAAGTAATCGCATTAACTGTGAATTTATAAGTGAAATTATCTTATAAATAAACTGAGAACTCATTCACAAAAATTGGGTAAGCATTTGTCCGGCCCGTTGGCGTAGTGGGTGGTGACCCCGCATTCAGCTCCGCCGGTCGCGGAATCGATACCCGCGAAGGGAAATATTTTCTGTAATCAATTTGTTAGTTCTTCGACCCTGGGTGTATATTTGCATTTAAGTATGTATTTAAAATTATATTTGTAGTATATTTACAAGTTGTCCGTCACCCACACAAGTATTAAGTTACTTACTTTGGGGATGGACGACCGTGTGTGAAGTGTCCCATATATTTATATTTAAACATACGTTCAACCAAATATATGTATGCGACTTACGTTGGGTCTTGAAAGCTAAATTTTTATAATTTGTTTATAGGTGTAATTTGCATATACTCCTAATATTTTTTTATAGCTATAATGCATTTCTATGGATGATAGTAATTTAGGTCATTAAACTTCATCATGTCAGTAGTCAATAAATCCATATAAGGAAATCTAACATAGTTATAAAAATCAGTCAGTATACGTGAAGCTGAAAATGTCGAGCATAACTTCAACCATCAACTTGCGCTGGATCAACAAGGTGTGTTTAAGCATAAAATATATTTTTCAAAATAATTTCGCCATGGAAGTGTCCTATCGTTGAATAACATTTTACTCATATAATTGTAAGTGGCAACCATGGACGCATTTCGATTTTCCGAATCGTTTGCGCCTCGCCACGGCAGATAACAAGAAACGTCGCGACTATCGCTTTATGTGCATCGAAAATTGCCGCGGGGCGTTTGCTAGGCACCTCGGGCGCTTTCTGCTAACATACGATCCGATTTGTCTCAGATTACCCCGAAAGTGGGATTTATCTTGTATAATTTTTACGTTTTACATATCATTAAAAATTGTCGCGCAGTATTCATTAGTTTCACCATGCGCTTTTCACAATTTGCTTTTTGTGATAAAAAATAACTTATTATCCTATTTCCAAAGCCACTAAATATTTTTTAAATCTAATTAGGTGGACAAGAAATTTTATTTTAACATAGTGGAACTACACGAAATTGTTACTTTTTGTGGATCTAATTTGAAATCGTAGTAAAAATTTAGTTGATTTTTTATTTACTACGTGAACAGAATTTAATATATTTTATTGAAAAGCGACTACACTATATTAAAATTATATATTGCGAAGTATTGGTTCGCAAACAACAAGCATATGCGAATAAAAATTAAATAACTAAAATTGTGATATACTGATGTTAAAATGACAAAGACATAATAAGTGACAATACCAGCAGCGATTAAGTTCCGAGTGCAAGAACTGTCACATTACGACCAGCGAAAAAGGTGAGGGTGCCTAAATTCACACCGGATGAAGTTGAATTTTGGTTTGCATTAAAATAAAGCCAGCTTAAATCATACGGCATAAAAGACGTCGACCAAATTTACACATGTGCTATCCAATTAGACGCGAAGGAAATTGAAGATTAAATAAAACTGAGCTTATAGCCGACTATTGATGTCTCACGGGTGTTAACACAGGTCGAGTGAGAGAAATTTGAACCGATTGTCACCGTTTGTTGTTTCTTATTTCTTAAGTTACATTTAATCGCATCACTAGTGTAAAATGAAGAGAAAATTTGACGGGCAGTCGAAAATTCACACACTTATATGTAAAGTAGTAAAAAATGTAAACTCACCATGACAATTGACTGTACTGGAATAACACTAGCATCACTGTATAATCTGAAACAAAAAATTTTTGATGACTCCCCGGTTCTTTCACTTTCAATTCACAAAAATTGAGGATGATAGGTGTTAGGTGTTTAATTTTTACGGTCATTTAATGTTTACGGGTTTGAAAGAGTTTTAAAGACTGCTGAATTTTTTTTAACACTTTACGGGGAAGGCACTTTTATCTAACTAATAACTAATAACTAGTAACTAATACTTAAGATCTTAAGTATTAGGTTAAGAACATAATATAATTAATATTACGTACAAAATCTACGTATCTAGGGATATATTCTAAAAAGAATGGCTGAATTTTTAATAATATATTAAGCTCAAAACACAATTTAACAGAAAAAGTTGCACTTTTTGGTGGAAGCAAATTTTAGTGTCTTTACTATTGGGCAAATCAAAGATAATATTTTTTTTTAATTTTCAACATGTACACCTTTTTTATTAACTGGTTAAATACTAAAGTTATTAATTTTTGTATAATATTTATAGTATTTATACAGAGAATACCGAAATAATAAAGTATAATAACAATTTCATTAAAGACCTTGTATTAAGTTGAACAGCCTTTTAATATTTCCTTAACAATAGCAGCTAACTCGTGGGAATGCGAAGTGATAGCAACTCATCTAGATTACATTGCCTTCCATGTTACAAAGGATGCATAATGAGTTTCGCAGTGCGTCGCAATCGTAATTATTTATAAAAGGTGACAATGCGGAATGGGCCCTATTCCGTAAAGGTGCTTACATTTAGGAAGATTAAAAAAAAAAAAAGTAACAGCCTGTTAATATCCCACTGCTGGGAATAGGCCTCCTCTCTCCGTTTCTGGAGAGAAGGGTTGGAGCTAAGACCTACCACGCTGCTCCAATGCGGATTGGTAGGTTACACATATCTCCAGAATTCTCTAGAGATATGCAGGTTTCCTCACGATGTTTTCCTTCACCGAAAAGCGTGTGATAAATTCCAATTATGAATTAGACACATGAGTTAATAGAAAAACTCATTGGTGCCTGCCCGGGTTTGAACCTATGTTCGTCTCTAGAGAGTCGCACGGTCTCACCACTGGGCTATCACAGCTTTGGAAGATTTAAGTCAAGACAATATTCTTGACCTTATTAACATTAAAGTTACTTCTCGAATTTTCTTTTCTCATGTCTGTAGACAAAACAGTGCATGTTGAGTTAGAACGAAATTTATAAAAGGCGATAATTTATGATTTTAAACTGCTTACATTTAGGATGATTAAATTTGTGATTCTTGAACATTGTTAACATCAATGTTACTTCGAGAATTTTATTCTCTTATGTGCAGCCAAAGCTTTAATTAGAATGTACTGTCAAGAACTGTCATTTAAAATTTTATGGAGCCTCTTTTCTGGAAAATCTTTAGAATTTTATTCTTAGTTTAACTTTTTTTGTAGTAAAATTGCTTAATATAGACTTCCCTTATTTTCTATATGATAAATAACTATACAATTATTAGCTGCAAATACATATAATCAGTGCACGATGATGGCACGTTATACAGATACCAGATTTTTCCTGACTTTATTGAAATGTATCGTTATATTACATAAAATAATAACAAATTGTAGCCCATATGTTATTTCGATGTCAGACAAATATAACTGTAAAGTTTTATCCAAATCCGTCCAATAGTTTTTTCGTGAAAGAGTAACAAACATCCATCCATACTCAGAAACTTTCGCATTTATAATATTAGTAGGATTTAACTGAAAAAGGTGGTGATAGCTACCAAGTACACGCCTTACACGGAGCCAATAAAGCTAAAGTCATCAAACTTAAATCCTAAAGGTTACACGTACCACGTCTATAAAGAGTCTAGACATGATATTTGATATTCAAAACTCCTGCACATTTAAAGCTCCTCATATGTGCCCGGCCTTACATAAGCCGGCGATTACGAAGATGATATCATTTTTATGTGTCAGCTTTTCAATGGCCTTTGAATTACATATTAGGAACGCAATAAAAGTCGACTCGATCTCGCCTTAATGTCATCACGAGCCGTGATAGCACAATGGTAGAAACGGAACAACGAGACGTGATTCTGCCGATGCTGGATCGAGATTTGCGATAACTAACTCTATTATGGGCCTTTAGAAAGTTGAGCCAGTTGAATTTACTACCGTTATTAGAAATTTTTCTATTTTATTTCTGGAAAATAATCAATCAATTGAGTTAAATTTAGAATAAAACGATCTTCCAGTTCGTTGAAATTTGAAGCAGCTATAGCAAGTGCATAGTATAAACCCTATGGGCATTTGAGTCGTAAGGTATTGGAATTAAGATAGTTGTATTGTAGTTAAAAGGATCAAAGGGTAGCAGTGTCACTAGATCTAAGGGACGTATAATTAATTCGATCTAATTGTGACAATATTTTTATCTCCCAATTTAGAAAATAGTATCAAGAACTTCTTCGTAATATTATTCAATCGGTATGTTTTGAAATTGAATAGAGATATAATGTGACTAAAGCCGATGGACATAGACATTATAAGGTATAAACAAACTACAACAGATGGTGGACGTGGGGTGGTAATTCCTGTAAGAGATACATTACGAACACTCGACGTTTATCGGTGAATTTTTTTTTAATGTTATACCAACATACAAATGAATGTATTATGAATGAAAAAAGGAATTAAATTCGTTACCAAAACAAATGATCAATACTAATACTGAAAATATCCAAGTTACTAATATAGTATAATAATTTCTCACACCTACGCTGAACTGATTTTTATAGCTTTTGGTCTAAATATAGATTGAACCTTGGACAAGCATCTTACTCCACTCCAACAAGAAGTCACGGGCAATAGTAAGTTATAACAATCTTTTTCAAATAACATGTTAATCAATTTTAATGGAACCATATTTACGCGGTTTAGCGACTTGCAACGCCTATTTAAACACCCTTGTTTACCAAAAAAAATGTTCACAAACACGATTTTTATATTTATAAGTCGTTCGTGGTTAATTATCTGTGAAATTGGTGTTGCCTTCCGAATGTTGATTACACGCAATCGTCGCAAACAAATGAGGCAACACTGAGTCACCTGTTAGAGGGAAATTAGAATTCCCTCGAGGACCATTCGAGTTAGTGCTGCGAATATCTTTTTAATCGAATCCATGCGGGTACTTCGAATTAAATCAGTGTGTGATGCCCCGCTCAAGGTCACCATCATCCTCCTGCCCTTATCCCACTCTAAGTGGGGTCGGCTTAACATGTTACAAACATGTTGTCACATGATTTGGCTACGTATTTTACGACCAGCGGCCGTCCTGACGTCAACTTACCTTAGTCGTATCTTACGACTCCTTGGTAAGAAAGAGGGTTGTCTATTTACTCAACGCACTCAGTCGCCTTTTACGACACCTCGTTAAAAAATGAGGGTGGTCTATTCTACTCAGACAGATTAGTCCGATTTTTGTAAATATTTATACCTAACAGACTGCCATGACATTCGAGATATTTCCGACATGAAATAATGAAATTAATAAGAATTAACTTAAAAACGCCAAAATATTAACCTCTTCTTGAGTGTGGTGTCCGGGATCGCAATCAGAGACTAAACTTCGAGATCCCGGATAAATCCCGGTCAATCCCCATCTCGGGATTGGTTGGACACGGGACTAATGTCGCGGCCGCTCGGACAAATAGTCCGTTGGATTAGCGACGCCTTGATTAACTAAGCCAAGTGGCGTTGTTTACTCTTGTTTTGTTATGCACCCCTGGTACTTTGAATTTGGATTAGCTATGTGTGTTTTACTAATGACGTCACAAAACTTATTTTGCCGTTCAAAGCCTCTGATCTTTGATTTGATCTCTAATTAGGCTGACTAGGCAAAAGATGGTGTTGACACAGTGAGGTCGTTATAACATCGTTTTCTATTTTGCATATCTCAAACTATATTAAATTACAGTTAACCTATGCGTTAGAGAACATGCCTTAATTACAATATTAATATAAGGAATCGAAAACAGACGTGTTATAGTAGTAAAGTACAGAGAAGAACATATCGATAGCTAAGTAGCTCTTACGATAATTTATGTATAGCTTGATAGTTTATTAGTAAAAATAATCAATAAATAACAGTAAATCTAACTTTAATCTATATTTGAGTCCTTGTTGCAGTACTAAAAAAATGTGGAAAAAATTCATACATTACATAGTTTTTTTTAAATATATTTCCCTTTAAAAAAGGTATAAAAATTTATCTTCATTTTTTTACTGTTTTATATGAACTGTTGACCATTGTAGTTCTTCATATTACAATAAAAATTTTAATCAGATCAAATTTCATCATTATTGGTACAGTAAAAGTGTAACAAACAGACAGATTTATTTATTTATAATATTACTAGCTGTGCCAACAACGGATTCACCCGCGTGGAATTCAGTGATTAACGAAACTTTTCCCGAATTTTGGAAATTGTAAACATAAAAGTAGTTTTAAATGATTTTTAGAAGCAGGCGTTACTTTGCGGAATTCCATATTACAAGCAATATAACAGAACTAACTACTTTGCTATAATCTGCACGGGTTAGGTGAATGCATGCAAAGCCAATGTGTATGAAGCAGGCAAAATCTACGTACCTTATACATGTAGGACAAGCCACCACATGCACCCCAAGGCACAATTCACCAGCAACAACGCACACAAAAGCAGCACACACACCCACCACCACAATCTCGACGATCGTTTCGCCCCGAAACCGAAGCATCATCAGGAGGATAGGCTCCACGACAAAAATCGTACTGCGTACGATTCGTCCGTGAATTTTTGCTGGTGAATTGTGCCTTGGGGTGCATGTGGTGGCTTGTCCTGCATGTATAAGGTACGTAGATTTTGCCTGCTTCATACACATTGGCTTTGCATGCATTCACCTAACCCGTGCGGATTATAGCAAAGTAGTTAGTTCTGTTATATTGCTTATAAAAGTAGTTATTGTGAATTAACCGTGGGAGATAGAGACATGCTATCGCGGACTTTTTTGTAGTATTTTTATAGATGTACAATTTTCTACTACATTACTGTAGCATACCTCTGCTGGTTTACGCAACGCACGCGACTAAAGCTCGCAGCAAGCAGGTTTTTTTAACAACTGCGCGATCTCTTCCACACAATTTACACAATACCAATATGTACTATTTACCTAAACCAAAACCTACAAATTAATTAGTAATTAGTGATAAGATTAGTTTAATACTATTAACATTGTAATCCTAAATTGGCTTATTTTATAATATATAGTCATAGTTTATATTAAATTGTTAAAACGCTGTTGGATTACTAAATAAAAAAAAACCATCCGGAAGTATCGCACTATCTTTTAGGGAAAACCGTACAAAAATCCATTTAGTAGATTTTGAGAAAATCGATTACATACAGACAGACAGCTTTGGGGACTTTTGGAAAGACTTTCGTTTTATAATAAGTATAGATATTATATTAGTATGGACAAAACCTCTACTATCAATGCGTCTTTTAATAAGATAGCCCTATGAGCTGAACTCCATTGGTTACAATTTATATAAACAACGTTGTCGCTTAGATACTTTGTTACACTAACCTTATTAGTAGCGAGTATAAACCCACTGGGCCTATCGCTCTTCTGCAGACCTCTGAGTCCATTCGTTTAATTCGACCATTAAACGGCCCGTATACGAGATTACATACATCCGTCGGGTCCGTATGAAGAGTAACTAATACCAATTACTGTTATGGAGACATTCGAAGGGGGTTACTTATTTGTTGCGAGTTTTTTTTTTTCACCAGATCCCTGTTAGTTACTCACAATCATAACATTGTTAAAAACAAGAAAAAGCAGTGTTCAAACTTTTAGTAATTATTTTTATGTAATGCTACCTCATACATACAAGGTATGAAAACGAGTCTTGCTAGACTATACTTAGCATTATATTGATTTTCTTAACAAACGCGGATTATGGAAAAATAATTGAAAAATTTGACTTTTGGAGGATGTGTCATTCTTTGTCTTTTGATGAATTACAGAACTCATTTTGGATATAGAAGAACGATATATGACGCAATACCTGGTTCACAGCTCTTTTTGTGTATCCAACGATTTTCATGAAACTTCATATCTAGGGGTTTCGAGGGTGACAGAATGATCTGGATAAGTTTTATTTAAAAATGACATTTTATCCATGTTTTTAGGTCTTAATAAACTGATAAAATATGCGTTGAATAAAAAGGTTAATTTTGCTTTCATGTGTAAAGTTGTAATAGCTCAAACGGAAACGAGCGGATTTAAAAAGTGAAAATTCCCAGTTCGAGTCCCAGACAACAACAGACCTTTCTTTTTTTATTACAGTTTTTATACCTTTAAAAAACATTACAGAGCAAATCTCGGTTACCGAGTTACTATGATATAATGAGATATAGAGATTATAATAAAGTGAAAAGATGATGCTGGAATATTCCAAAATAATGCAATCATATGGGATGTGATGCTTTTAACAAGACTTGCATAATAATTTTAAGGAAGCTAAATGAGATAAAAGTAAAATGCAGGCGACTTAAGCGCAGCTCCCAAATGTAATGAAGACGAGGAAGCTGGTACGTACATTTAGGATCGCTAATTGCGTTTTCCGACGGCACTTTATGCAAGCTTATGATTAAAGAGGCGGTGTCGCTTTAGCGGTGCCTGTAAAAATAAATTTCAAAGAGGTGAATACTTAAATAGGTCGGCGGATGCGATCTCACGCCCGCTCTGACATTACCTTAAGTTGCATCTCAATATTATACTAGCCAACGAAACGAGACCCTCTGTATAAAATTCAATTAACAAAAAAAATCAACCGCTGCTATCGCCAATCAGCCGGCTGAAACGAAAACTTGAATATTGACGTCGTGCATTTTTGATATTTTGGGATGGTTATGGGATTATTTTGCGACAATTGCTTTAATTATTTTATTTTATTTCATTTTATTTGGGAAACATATATTATATATATTATATTATCAATATAAAAGTACTATCATTTATGTAGTAAAATACAATCTTCATTTATTGCGCTATCGTACATAAATGACAATATATTTTGCGCAAGCACCCTGCGTCACCTAACGTAGCAGGCGCAGGTATACTAATGTATACCGCGCCGTAGAATCGGAGGAAGATACTTTCTCTCCTATACCGCGCTACCGGTCTACTCTCCCTCTGTCTTACAAATTTTCGATCAGGTCACGTGTCCTTACGCGACATAACATCCATTACAAAAAGTGCACAACGCCGGTTCTCCTGGTTTTTGAAGTTCTCACTTTAAAAACCAGGGTTCTGTCAGGGCATGCGGGTGATTTAATGAATTCTACAAATTCTAACCGACAAGGTTCATAAAAAACCATAATTTTTATTTGGGTAATTTCTGACAGATTGGTTTAGTGAAATAATAACATTTTAGTAGACAAAATGTACGGCGAATTCGTTCAGGTCAACTTCCTTTCCTGTTCTTGAATGAAAATAATGTTTTTTTTTAATTATCTTGATCGACATAACTCGGGGCCATTATTTAATAAGTATATCGCTAAATAAGTAACCAAAACTTCTGTTATGGCTGACAGATAACTGGTAAATATACTACTTATATAATTATAAATAAATACATATAGACTTGAGAAACCGACAAAATATATTTAGAAAATGTTGGCTCTCGACGAGAATCAAACCCGCGATTCCTTGAGCTGAATTCAGGGTTTGTATTCCTGCGCCAACGGGCCAATAATTAAATAGGCATTAAAACAGACAGACTTGCGCATTTATGATATAAGTAAAGCCCTAATTTGTTTTCCTTTGAAGTTTTTTAACCAAATCTATAATACATGACTTTAAATTTATACGTCATACAAAATAAAGAGATGTACACGACCTTACTTTATGAACTTAGAATTGGCTGAATATTTTTTTATAATCTTCGTAAAGGTATCTTTTATCTAAAATACCTTTTTACAAACAATTCTTAAGAAGCGAATTACTTCATATAGAATATACCTATATTATAGAAAAGTGCTTGAGAATTAACAAGACCTTTTGAGTCGGGTGAATAACTTTTTAATACAAGGAAAATTCGTAAAGTACCTTTGTGGAGAAATCTTAAGCGGTATATTTGATTGGGACAACCATTACACGCATAATTTTAAAATACCCTTACAACACTCCTCTTTATTTGATTTAACGGGTCTCTTTGAATGAGTTGGATAACTTTTAAATTGGATTAAGCCCCAGGCCGGTCGTGACGCAGAGAATATGAGTGATGACTGCGATATAACCATACAACGCGGCCAGTATAACTTGACACCCGTTATCTTGTTCTTCCTTAACAAAGCGATGCAGTAAAATGGCCCGTCCTATTATACCACACAATCATTGGAATTAAAGCAATCTCTATGTTCCGGTTGTGATATAATTGAACCTTTATGTGAATGTACGAAGTGCCGTTACGCGGTGATGCAACTGTAACGGTGCATGCGCAGCGGACTTCCTGGATTCGATTCCCAGGTAGCAATGCTGTGTTTATTTACATTTCTATATCGTATTGAATGTTGATTACGCGACATGATAATATAATGTTCGTTGATTCAAGTTTTTTGACTCTTTTACCATTTTCAAGTTCATTAATTAAACCAAATTTACTAAAAAGTAATTCGTAATTGACAAGACTTTCGATTCTAAAAAGTTATGAAATTTCAACTAATTATAAGTCTTAATATCGGGATTAAAAGATTAACTATTACACTCCAAGTTTCTCATCCTGGACTAAGTTTCGAGTTGGATAAATCCACGCAATGAATTGGAAATAAAAACTTATGTAATTAAAATTCAGTATTTAGTCATCATTCATTAAACTTTTCGGTGAAGTGAAACCTGATGATAATCTGTATATCTCTAGAAGAATCCTGGAGCATCTTAGAATCCTGTGTAACTTACAGATCCTTATTTGAGTAGCGTGGTACTAAGCTCTGATCGGTCCAGAAGGAAAGATATAACCAATGGCTTCAAAAATAAGATATATTTTCAATATAAGATAAATTCTCTGGAGTCTTGAAATGTACCAAAACACGTCTCTCTATTCTATATCTATTGCAATATCCCACACAAGCATATAACCTTAAAAAAATTCTAAAGTACTGACAAAAAACTAGTCGTGAAAAAACACTTATTCAAATCACATGAAACAGAATACCAATTTCAAAAGTAACTGCATCAAAAGATCGCAGTAATCAATCAGATATAGCCATAGAGTCTACCTCAGCGACATCAAAAACCTGTGTTGAATGTTGCGCTCAAACACAAGTATTTTATGTTCCACCTTCAAAAAGCACGATACGAGATAAAGTATTCTATAGATACAAGACATGAGGTAAAGTATTCTATAGATGCGCGACATCGACACATCAACTTTTGCTAATGAATATGTAGACAATAAAACCGTATCGAGACCGCAGCGGGCGTTGGCAATACCTTCACGGTTTCGCAGGTTTCGACCGTGATGAATGACGCGGAAAATATTCGTCTCGTTTTGTTCCCCAGGTATCCCGCATTAAGCAGATTGATGTCGGGGAAACAAGGGCCCCCCACTCACTGTAATTAAAACATTTAAATGATTTGGACTACGTCACAACGTAACTTTAGCTTTGCCTATCGATTTAAAAGCTTCGATAGTCAGTTTAGGTGAGATACGCACAAGTCCGGGCAGGTGCCAAGGTTTTTACTAACTCAAGAGAATTCTTGGGACAGAATAAAATTAAAAACATGTGTTTTGGACTAGGAATAGGTGTCAATGTTAAATTATAGTACCCGGCAATAAATAACGCACATCGAGAACTTAGAATGAAACAGCCGGCCAATTCAGTTTCGTAGAGCGCTGTCACTGTGACACACGGGTTCGTCAGTCTGTGCAACAGAGACAATGCTCTATGAAGCAGAATCTAGCCGATTTCTATATCTGAGTCTCGATGTGCATTATTTAGTGCCGGGTACTATAAACATTATTATCAGTAGCAATACCGGCAGAACTCATAATTCAATACGAGGCCGTTCGTTCAACCTTACTAAATAAATTTTATGCAATATTCTTAACAATGAAATATCATTAAACCTATTTATCGAAAAACATTATTTTTAAATTGTGCTACTACTGCAGCCCATGAGCGATATAATAAAACCGCTTCATTGTAGTTTTTATTGGATTTGCAAACATAACGTGTTTTAGCAAGCACATTGTTACCCATAAAAATAATGATTGACTCATCAGAAAACTTTCCCTCGACAAATCCTTTACGTGTCCATCAATTTAGTGCTCTCACTAACCAAGCCATGTTATAAAAGCCGTTAGTAATAAACAAGTTTTCTAGCGTTACATTATAAGAATATATTTGGTAAAGGTATTTGATGCTTAGGTAGGTTTACCATATGCAAGCCCTATCAAGGAAAACACTAACATTGATGTAAGGAATTGAATGTATTATAAAAAAATACACAAATGTAACAGACTAATAACATAACGCAATACGATATGCAAGTTTGATGCACTTTAAATTCGGATTGGCAAATTGCACGTTTTAAGATCATAATGAAATTATTTAATTACTAACTAACGCATTGGAATTACTTCTGGCGGCAAAAGATGTTGTAATGTGTACTAATTTTATTGAATAAATAATGTTTTGTTCTTTTGTTGATTATTCTGACTTGATTTAATGTTTTGTTTTGTTCTAGTGTTTTGATGATCGCTATGATATGATCATTTATTAAAGGTTAAAATAATTCATTATAATTACTATGAGTTCCTTTGATCACATGCGTTTCCGTGTCCTTTCAAAGTTACACCGAAAACGATGGTGGCTAAGATAGTAAAAATCGCACGAGTATGAAAAGAAAGAGACAGTTGAAACTTTTTTTTTTCAATTAGTGCTGAATTTATTTACTTCTAGATATCTGAAAGGAAAAGTCCTCGGATACACGTGGCCAACCTACTTACACGACCATTTTGGACATCACAAAGACATGCTGATTTATCGAGATTTACCTCCATAATAAATGTAATAAACTTTAATGCTCGGTTCAATTCAAACTTTACTTGTATTTGGAGAGCCGTTAAAGCACTGTTAACGTTTTGGTTACAGGTATTGTAAACTAACGAGCGTGATTAATAGATACTGCGCCTACACCGACCTTTTTTTTTCAAAATATGTGTTATAATCGATTCTAAAGTTACATTCGTCGTGTAATTTAACATTTTGTGTCATGTCATGTCCAATTGAATATATGTAAAAATAAGAGTTCCTAAAATCAATTCATTGAGAAATTCCAATTCTCTAAACAGTCCTGGATTTTTAAGGTAGCACACAAGTTTTGAGCTGTGATAGCCCAGCGGTGAGACCGTGCAACTCTTTCAAGGGGAACACGAGTTCAAACCCGGGCAGGCACCAATGAATTTTTCTATTGAAACTCATGTGTCTCATTGACTCATGAAATTTCGGTGAACGAAAACATCGTGAGGAAACCTGCATATCTCTAGAGAATTCTGGAGATATGTGTTACCTACCAATCCGCATTGCAGCAGCGTGGTAGGTCTTAGCTCCAACCCTTCTCTCCAGAAACGGAGAGGAGGCCTATGCCCAGCAGTGGGATTGTAACAGGCCGCTACTTTACTTTACTTTTTTTACACAAGTTTATATACAACAAGTTTACATGGTCACTTTCAGGTTAATACCTCAGGATAATACCTTTAAACTAAATAGCTCAAAGAGTTAAAAAGGAGCTCTCCATCACTCGCCTCGAGTGAGCTCTAAGTTACCTTGGACGAATAGCAAGAAAACCCGATAACTTTAAGAAGGTTCACTAATAGGTAAGAGACTTAACTACTAATTTCTACGAACTAATTTCTAGCTTTTCAAGAGAAGATTAAAACTGACTGACTCTGACTCTTTTGATGTTAAACATATATCAACTAAAAACCAGGTACCGGTTATCAGTACTTAAAAAAAGATCAAATATGACTTGTAGTCGACACATCTGGCGAACCGACTTCAAGTGACGAGTCGGGGCGGAAAGAAAAGATTTTATACCTAAGTATGTTTTAATCTTTATTTTCTCGTATTTTATTACATTTATTATAACCTCAAGACATTTTTTTTCCAATAGTTAATTTTGGCAATTGTCGCTGGTTTAGATATTAACGTTATATTTGCTTCCTTTGCTTACCCTTGAACATCAATTGAAAAAAAAAGAAAAGCATTATTTGGCAATACAAAATGTTAATGGACTAAAAAGATTAGTCGGCCGTCTCTAAAATTTAAATTGACCACAGAGAGAATTTACTCAGACCATAAATTAGTGACTACATTTCGAAATTCAAACGTTCAAAATTTACCTCATTACCGCAACAAGAGTTCGACGACCTTTAAGTGAATAAAAAATGGCTGCCATTTGCCGCGCATGTGTTCATGTTCACAAGCAACGACAACTTATATTTAAGATGAGTTTTACTACTTTTGATCTTGACTTTGAACATGTTGTATCAATTTCTGGGAGGATGGGGCTAAAATTTCACATCACATTATCGTAAAAGTTCCTCACTTCGTGCTTTGAATGGCATTTTAGAAACTTTCTATAATACTTATCGTCATATTGTGAAGTGCTATACGAAGATAAAATAAGTTTAAATTCGCTCATAGCTGTGTCTTCGTACTCCGCAGTAAGATTGTCATAACAAACATAGAATCAAAAATAATTCCTTTACGACCTTGAACATTAAATCACGTAGTAAATACATGGAGGCGTTAAGGCAACTGTTGCCACGGAAAATTAATTTCTCTGATGTGCAAAGTAATCTATAAAGGGCGAAACGATAGCTCAAAGCAAACTCTTATTGCCGGAGTTCATGACGTCTTCTCTATACACGTTCTATCTTATTTACTATGACGTGTACAGCCTGCCATGAACTCTTATTGCGACTCAATTAAAGACGTAAACGATGACCGCGGACCGCTTTCTTTTCGTACCATGAAGTGTGGATTGCATTGGGATCGTAATGTTTTAAAAGGATAACGTTATATGAACTATAGATAACTCTGTCTCTTTTACTCACATGTTCTTAGGACTAATTCCGAACGCTCGTTCGGCAACGACTTAAAGTGTGCATCTTTAAGACGTAATGGTATGAAAAAGCAAAGAAATTTCGTTTACGTCTTCAATTGAGTCGCAATAAGAGTTCATGGTAAGCTGCTGGGCTAATCCCAGCGTATTCTACGCTCTAAGTAATTCTCTTAGCCTCTATCTAACCTTCCCTTATAGCCATTCCTTTCAACTTACAATCTAACACTAATCTGATTCCTCTCTTGAGCCTGAGTGCAGAATATCTCTCTCTAAACCGACACTTACGCTCGTTTTGGCCTCAGTGCAAAATACCTCTCGCTTCTTTAACACAGTACTTTGCGATTTACACTTAAGATGAGATGCTGTAACTGATATACACTGTTTAAGATCGTAATAGTTCAAACACCTTACCGAAATTCTCTCGCGATCACACAAACGTGTTCACTACACTGATACGGTACTCGGTATGCGTCAAATGACGCCCGCCTCATCTTACGTTTGCAATCCCTACCCTCTCCATTATAAACATTTTATTTTACTATTTTTCTACCCGCAAGTACTTGTAATATTTTGTTTTATAATGTTAATTTTACCTACAATTCATAATATTTCGCGACAGCAACGGTTCCGAAGGTATATTGTTTAAATACAAATCATATGTGTCTATCTGTCTGTCTGCTACGCTTTTACGGCTAATCCGTTTGACCAATATTAATGAATTTAATTAATTTTACACATACGCTAAACATCCTGGTCTTTTTTCGGGAATAGGAGAAGAAATGCAATTTGCATTAAGCTTAAATTGGCGCCACCGATGTAGCAAACACGATGAAGTCTCTAATAATTCTTTACAATTAATTTCCACCTATATGACCTAAAATCAAGGGAATTTGAACACAAAAATTATCACGAACGGCGTCGTGGTGACCTAAAGTATAATTACTTATATGTATATATATGCATATAAGTAATTATACTTTATCGAGCCATCGAGCTCTATGTCTATGAATATTCATAGACATAGAGCTCGATGGCTTTTGGGAACTCTATGCTACTAATAACTTTTTACACCAATATTTAATAAAGTTATCTTAAGATCGTGGTATGACCCGAATAATAATCTTTAATGTAAACATTCGCTATCTGGGCGTTATAAATTTTATCAACGAGCGCTAAAGCAAAGGTTAAAAGTCACTGTTTATTTTTAAGATTGGACCTTCCAAAACCGTGGGCGTAGATTTTCTTTTCCAAAGGGTGAAATCAAGCTTATCCTTAAATTGGATATTCTGTCAATTAGAGAGTAGATTAATTACTTTGAAAATTTGCGTAATCTTGCCTTCCGGAAAATCCGCGCTGAAAAATGTAGAGGCATTAAGCAAATTATAATGCGGCTAATTCCGTTGTAAATTTTTATTTCTGGCTCGTTTTAAGTAGTCAAATAATTCTTGTTTATGAAGAAATTTCTTGGTAAAAGTTGCGGTTATTATCCCAATGCTGGACATGATGTTGTTTCATGAACAGCTGAAGTTGGAGCCTATATCTAACACGCTAGTCCAATGCGGATTACCATTTACATGTAATTTCTCAGAGGTACAGGTTTCCTCGTTAAATTATCTCTATGTTTGATTTTTAACTTATTGGTGTTAGAGTTTTAAGCTCGTGACTTCTAGGTAGGGTTACATGGCTACCTTTTACCTTTCGTCCTTTTCTTGTGTATATGTATTGATACCTCGCGTCGCATTCCTAATTACTGACGGTCGTGATCCCTACGGCTAGAAAAGATTTTCTTGTAAGACTTCCTTCTATCTGCTCCTGTCCTTGGCCAAGTGGAGTGCGTCGTACATTTTAGTGTCTAGTGTGGCACTGATCTGGTCAGACCATCTAATCGGGCTGCGGCTCTGTGGCCGTTTTCCATCCACCTGTTCCAGATTACGACCTTCTATTCGGGCGATTTATGATATGTTTTGATTAGTCAGTCGCAATCATTTCTGCAGTAAAGTGTTCCGTCGGCGGGTGGAGTTAGCAATTGTGGACACAGACTGAATCTTGTTGCAACAATACATATTAGTAATTTTTCGAAAAAGATACACTTAGGTGATTCTTTAATTCCATCTGGTTTAAACGTTTTCACTTTCCCATGTGCGTGAGCGAACATCTTCTTAATTGCGCATAGAAAAAGTTGTCAAGAATGCAAATATAAGGAAGCCCTCATCGCATCTATGTGGAACTACGTATTTATGTAGTAGCGTCTTGTTTGCAAGTACAAAGTTTATTGGGATCAAATTGCGTTTGGGGTGCATCCATGTATATACTACCTAATCATGAATATTTTTTTAAACATACAGGACTCTTGCAAATACGATCGGCTGTCCCGTAGTAAGTAGTAAAACCAGAGCTCAGAAGATAGACATCGCGAAATCTAGTAGCCTTTTACGACACCTCGGTAGGAAAAGAAGGTGGTCTACTCAGCCTGATACCAAACGGCACGTCAACTTACGAAACCTCAGTCAATAATGAGGGTGGCAGAATATACTCAGCCGGATACCACACGGCGAACGGCAACGTAACTTCTGTTTTACATTTAACATAATTATATTGAGAAAGTACAAACCGATCGCTTGTATAATATCACCAACGTGTATAAGGTTAATGACTCTGACCCCACTCCTAATCCCCTTAGGATCCTTTAGCTAACATTTAATTCTAGGTACAGATAACATGACGTCACATAATCCCACCAACCAACCACGTACCACTTAAACTAGGTCATTACAAACGAAATTCAACTTTATAACCTACACTTTAGGTTTCACTTCACGTTGCGTTCAATATTATAGAATGGCAGCTAGTAATGTGATAAATTTGTGTTAGGATTAATTGAAGATTAAACTGTAATAGAAAATTATTTAGCCAATTTGCACTTACGGAGATAGTTTGATATTATAGGAATGTAGTGATATCGTTAGGGAATTTCATTCTAAATTAGAACCTAAGTGAATATATAAATGGTGTGTCGATACTGAGATGAGTCTCGAAAAAGAACTGTTGTGTCTCTCGGCCAAAGATGTTGAACGCACAATACAAAGAATGAAAGGAAGCAAATCACCGGGTCATGACAACCTCAGTATCGAACATTTAAAACACGCGGGCATTAAATTATATAGGGTGCTAGCGATGTTTTACTCTCTCTGTATTGGTCACTCGTATCTGCCTGATGACGTGATGAGAACTATAGTGGTGGTAGAAATGGGAGATATCATTGACGACTCCAATTATAGACCAATATCGCTTGCTACCATTATCGCAAAGGTATTGGATAGCATGCTAGACAGGAAGCTAGGTGAAATTCTCAAATTTCATGACGCACAATTCGGTTTGCAGCCGGGACTCTCCACTGAGAGTGCAATATTAAGCCTAAAGCAGACTGTCTAGTATTACGCGAGTAGGTCTACATCGGTCTACGCTTCCTTTCTTGACCTTTCTAAGGCATTTGACGTTGTAGCATATGATGTACTATAGGAAAAGATGGAGGAAAGGATGATGATTAGGAAACAGGCTCCACGAAAATTGCAAAGACGATTTTGTATAAGGATGCAATCCTGCATGTATAAGGTATGAGAATGGTTTTGCTTCCTACACTTAGCATTTTATAGATTTTCTCAACATTAGATAGATGTTTTTAACAAACGCCGATTATTGCAACATAATTCTGAACTTTTGATTTGTTAACTGACTGTATGCTGTTAGCCCTAATGGTTTTACAGTGTCACCGGGCGGGACGGGCAAGCGCAGAAGCATCGCCGAGGTTGCGAAATGCAGAGAGTAGAGCGGAGAAGCTCTACTTAAGTCGGGGAAATTGATTTGTCAGCGTTATTGTTATGGCAAAGTCCGGCAGCGCCCAAAAAGCAGTGTTTTCTCAAACCTCAAACTCAGTTCAGCGTAACAAATCTAGTCTTGTTAAGAGGTCGTCAATCACAATACCGATGTTGTTATGTTGTAGCACATACAATAACTTTTTAAATTTATTAAGTGAGACATGTGCACGTATATCCTAATGAAATGCACTCGCCTAACGTTCCAGCACAATATTTGTTCGCGTGCCTTGGTGACCCAGAAACCGAAACTCTGTCAACGACAATTTGGGGCACTGGGAAGCCATATTGTCACGTTGTTGTACGAGCTGACAAAAAAAATTATAATAATTCAACATTCATGGATCAGAAAATATCAACCGAATTTGAAGTAAAAAAAATTAAGGCAGCTATCTCTTACCATCCCACTGGTGGACAAAGGCCTCTCCTCTCGATTCTGAGAAAATTGGATTGAGGATTGAGGATGGAGGATTGGGACTTAGACCCGCCACGCTGATTTATAACAATTCAACAATTATGAATTTGAGATAATTCACGAATATGAGTTTATGTTTTGCATGACGTCAACTTGCCTTAGTCGTATTTCACGACACCTCGGGAAGAAAGAGGGTGGTCTATTCTACTTAGCCGGATAATTTGAGATTATTTTATTTTTTATACTAATTATTAATTTGTGAAGGCAATAATAAATTAAGGCAGCGATCTATTCTTATCTCACCGCTGGACAAAGGTCTCCCCTCTATATTCTGAGAAAAGAAATAGGGCTTAGATCCGCTCTAATACTGATTGTTAGATTACACATATCTCAAAAATACTCCAGTTTCTTCACGATATCATACATAACCTAAAAGCGCGTTCCCAATTGTGAATATCAAAAATAAACACTTTTTTATAGAAAAGCTATAAGTGACTTTTTAAATGTCATGCTGTTAATCGCTACGTCATATTTCAATGCTGATAATCCATAGAATTATTATACTAGAGTAGGGAAGCCTAAAATGTGCCATATTACTATAAAAAGAAACAAACAATTGAGGGTGTATCTATCTCTCTTTTTTATGTGTGATTATACAAAGATGAAGTATATAAGTTTCATATTCCTTTCATTATTTATTGAGACACTTACAGGCACGCCTATTGCTGCTATTGCTGCCCTACTCTGGTATAATAACTCTGTGACCATAAAATAAGGTAGTGAGAAAAATATAAACCATTCCTGGTTATAAACAACCAAAATTATATGCGAACAAAAACATGTCCACACTAAAATTACAAAGTGAGAATGCAATTAACACGGACGTTATTCAATAAGGCTCTTTTTACCTGAATAATCAACGATATTATCTCGTTAAGCGAATTCCCGGTAAGACCGCGCCCACACTGCGCGCACTGCAAGCTTGTGAATGTTTGATTAACCTTTCTTTCTTACGTGATATTATGTCTATACTTATTATAAAACAAAATGCAATTTGTACGGTTTTTACTAAAAGGTAGTGTTATTTAGTTATTTTAGATTAATAGTACATTACGGTTTAATGTAAATTGTGTTTTAGAGGTCGCGCAGTCGTAAGAAAACTCCCCTGCTGGGATCTTTAGTCGCATGCGCCGCGTAAACCATCAGAGATACAAAAGTAATAAATAAAAATATTTTGCTATAATCCGCGATACAGTAAATAGAAAATATATATAGTGTTAAATGTATAGTGGACTATCCGTATTTTCATACCCGATACCCGATAAGCACAAACCTCCACCACTTCCACGACAAAATCGCAATCTTTGCGATTTTGTCGTGGAAGTGGTGGAGGTTTGTGCTTGTGTTTTTACGAATCCTGCACGTATCGGGTATGAAAATACGGATAGTCCACTATACACTTAACACTATATATATTTTCCATTTACTGTATCGCGGATTAAAGCAAAATATTTTTTTTATTACTTTTGTATTATGGATCTCCGCAAAGTAACGCCCAATTCTATAAATTTTTCATCAGAGATACGCTAAACTTATGTACCAAAGAATTGTAGATCTACAAAAAATACTACAAATAAGTTTGCTTGTTTTCGATCGCTTACGATCGCCTATAAACCGGGAGTTGTCGGTTTTTCAAATTTACTGGATGAATTCTATGAACCTATGATAAAGCGGACAATCTTGTGGTAGACTTGCACGATGATCTTGCCGATTATGGATGATCACACGATCAACGATCATCGCCGATAGTAAAGACCAGGATTAATAAAAGCTGTCAAGTTTATTTATTTATTTATTTATGGACAACCAACAATAGTCACATTTTGAACATTGTCTTAAAATTACATATTCTGAATTCATTTACAATTTCATTTAATTTAAAATTTTAATTTAATTAAAGGTTACGAGATAACCTTGCGTTATAATAAATACTTAAAGCTACAGTAAAATGTAATAATGTCAATATATAAAGTGTCAATGTCTTAATGTCAGGTCATAAAGTAATTATTTAACACAATAATTAATTATATTAAAAATAAGAAGAATATTATCTAATTTAGATTAAATAACTTTTTTTCACAAGCAATATAACAGAACCAACTACTTTGCTATAATCCGCACGGTTTAAGTGAATGCATGCAAAGCCAATGTGTATGAAGCAGGCAAAATCTACGCACCTTATACATGCAGGACCAGCCACCACATGCACCCCAAGGCGCAATTCACCAGCAACAACGAACACAAAAGCAGCACACACACCCACCACCACAATCTCGACGATCGTTTCGCCCCGAAACCGAAGCATCATCAGGAGGATAGGCTTCACGAAAAAAATCGTACAGTACGATTTTTGTCGTGAAGCCTGCGCCTTGGGGTGCATGTGGTGGCTGGTCCTGCATGTATAAGGTGCGTAGATTTTGCCTGCTTCATACACATTGGCTTTGCATGCATTCACTTAACCCGTGCGGATTATAGCAAAGTAGTTGGTTCTGTTATATTGCTTGTAATATGGAATTCCGCAAAGTAACGACTGCTTCTATAAAACTTTTTTTCAATTATTATTTTGTATAACTTTTTATTTTATTTTATTTATTTAATTTAATGCATATGATGTTAATACTATTCATCCATTCTAGTCCACTATATTAGTTACAATGTTGTTGAAAGCATAAATACATGCTACCCGCATGTGCGTTTATGTATCAACGCAAGCGTACGCACACATACACGATCCTGCTAAGTGACTTAATTTTTACATACAATTTACTAAAATTCCATACAAACTTTTTGTTTTGCTATGAAAGAACTTTAAAACGATTAAGTTATTCTTATCAACGCTAGAAGCCGTTAGTGCGACTCTAAGTTGCGCTTTAGTCTTTGCCGTCATAAAAAAATGGATTGAGTATGTAGTTATAGAGTACAATTTGCATAAGACTTTGCATTAGACAGTTACGGACAAAGGGTACTGAGAATTGCAATTAAAAATAGAACAATTTAATTCCTTATAGCTCTTTTCGGTAAGAGCAATTTTTCAAACATTTGTCAAAAAAGTTGCCAGTTAACTTTTATACGTATTTGAATTAAGTAAATTTTTGAATTTAGTTGTATTATATTGCTAAAGTTACGTTTAAAGGTTGGTGATTGTAGTGGCGCTTTACAGACTAAACCCGATCTTTATCTTAATAGCCAAACTCAATTTATAACAATCACGAGGCGCTTTGTTCTCACTAATTCGTACTTCCGGTTATACCGGATACGTATCATAACAGTCATCTAAAATATAAAATACACAACATGATTTAGATATGCTATATGTAAATTAAGAATGGCAATCATATGTACCTGAAAGCCGAAGTTTATTATTATTTAGGTAGTATAGTGCGTTTTATTCATATAATAACTCATCGACTTAAATCAAATTCGATCATTTGGACATTTGGTCACTGGCTATGGGCGCGGTGTGGTATCCGGTTGAGTAGAATAGACCACTCTCATTAATTATCGAGGTGTCGTAAAAGGCGACTTTGGTAAGTTGACGTCAGGCAGGCGGCTTGTCGAAAAATAATTAGCCAAATTATGTTACAACATGTTTGAAACAAATTTTTAACTTCACAACCAAAAAAAATTGATTGTAATACTAATGGCACGTTAAGCCTGACTTTGCGGAGGTCTATAAAACAAAAGTAATGGAAATATTATTCTGCTATAAAATAAAATATATGTAATGCTTAATATAGAGTGTACTACCTGTTTATGAGAAAAGGTAGGTTCTCATAAATTGTGTCTCGTTGTTGAGATTGTGGAAGTGAATGTGTGTAGTGCTTGTCTATTGTTTTGTTATTAGGTAGCGCATGACTTATTACGAATTGTGCGTGTATCAGGTATGAGAACGGATAGCGCACTCTACATTTAGCATTACATATATTTTATTTTATTGAGGTTTAGAGCAAAATAATATTTTCATTACTTTTGTTTAGTATTTTTTTTAATGTAACGATATTTGTTATAAATATAAATGCAATATATACGAAATTGGGATTTTGCAGAGCAAAACACAATAAAATAAAACACACATTTAAATTATACAGTCGGAGAATGAAAAGTATATTAAAAAAAATCGTACCATAGACGGTTACGTGTTCTTCTCCTAGCACAGCGGTGCGCGAAGTAAGAGAGTTAAAAATAGCGCAAGCTGCTTATAAAAGCTTAATTTTAGTATGGCCATTATTAGAAAAATACATGAATTACTTTTTGTACAAATAATTGACTAAAATACCCAACAGAATAATTTTCAAACATTGAAACATAGTTATTGATTCAGCACAATCAGGTTTACATAATTAAGATACTGTTATTACAGGCGACTCGGTTTAACTATGCTAATGCGTTTAGTTAGCGTTAAGCAGGTGTCATGTCGTAACACGGCGGACTGACAGGTGGAATTAATAAAACGACGTTACGTTATCTTGTAATTGTAGTAATGATGAATTTATACTCTGTATCACATTGTAAAGACTTCTTGAAATCTTTCAGAATAATTGCTGAACGAATAAACTAGACCTTGGCCTTCAACTTGACACACGTAGAATTCGGTAGCAGGCTTGACGCGCGCGCATAGAAACTGACCTGCATTCGGACAGAGCGTTCGGAAAAACTTTTGAGTAAAAGAGACAGAGTTATCTATAGTTCATATAACGTTAGCCTTTTCACCCCAATGCAATCCGCATTGAATTGATTCGTTATCTAAAAGTTTATGGTAGGCCGGCCTACTGTAGGCATAAGTAATAATAAAATTATTTTTGCTATAATCCGCGACACAGTAAATAGAATATATATATAGTGTTAAATGTATAGTGGACTATCCGTATTTTCATACCCGGTACGTGCAGGATTCGTAAAAACACAATCGCAAAGCTTTGCGATTTTGTCGTGGAGTCTATCTCCTGATGATGCTTCGGTTGCGGGGCGAAACGATTGTTAAGTTTGTGATAGTGAACGTGAGTAGTGCTTGTGTATTGTGGTGGAAGAGGTGGAGGTTTGTGCATGTGTTTTTACGTCCACTATACATTTAACACTATATATATTTTCTATTTACTGTATCGCGGATTATAGCAAAATAATTTTATTATTACTTTTGTATTATGGATCTCCGCAAAGTAAAGTATTCGTTCGTATTACGCTTATTCGCTAATAAATTGACTGTGACTTAGTAACACATATAACCAGAATTCTGTAGAGATATCCAGGTTTCCTCATGATGTTTTGATTAGTTAGTTAGATTAGTCGATGATTGACTTAGTTTTTTGCACCCGTATAGAGATATAGCTAAAATAAGTTTAGTTTATATGAAACTTAGAACCGAAAACTTTATTTCTTGTTTGCTTGAATTATATTATGGGTGGCGACTGTTGGGTGCACAAACTCGCTTTGTCCAATTAAATTTATTTATTTACAGTTAATTAATTATAATTCTTCTTATACCATGTACTATGCTAAAATATTAAATAGTAATGGCGTGCCATCTCACCGATGTTAGCTAGGGATAGGCGAGGTTGAGCGAAGTGTCTTTCCCAGGCGTGGAACATGACACCTCAGGTGTCAAGTAAAGTCTGGGAAAGTGGCAAACTTTGAGTAGACGTAACTCGGATTCAAGCGTTATAATGTAATCTGAGGTTAGTTTCACTACTACTGTATTCTGTAATATATCAGTGATATATGTGCCAAATGCCGTGCCAAAATGTCACAGTCGTTAAATCGAATCACTGTAAATGAAAATGTGATCCGGTTAATGGCGTTGCGGTGAATCCAGTTTTAAATTATCGATCACGCTTCGTTTGCTTACGTGTTTGCCCGTTTGAGTCCGCTGATTGCGAGCGAATATTGGTTTACGGCGTGACACATGGCTGTGTTTGGCGGGAATTGGTGTAATCTAATGTAAACTAGTCGATTGAATAAGCCACTGGTAGCGGACGTAATACGTTTGAGATATTTAATATTTTTTATGAATTGCATATTGAATTTATAGTGAAAAAATTTTCGTATTACAAAAAAGAGCCATACGTGGCATCTACAATTTAAGTCCGCGTGATTCCCTGCGAGAGAAGTTTAAGGAAACAGGTATTCTAACATTTGCTTCACAGTATATTTTAAATAACGTAATTTTTGTACATAAAAATATAAAGAATTATAAAACGATAGGTGATGTATATAATAGACAAAGTAGGAATCGATATAAGCTTGCGACTCCTGCTTTGCGCCTAGCAAAAGTACGTAAATCGTTTGTGGGTTTGGGTATAAGATTCTATAATAAAATTCCGAAATCAATTTTGGTCATGCCATTACAGCAGTTTAAAAACACTGTTAAAAAGAGGCTGATACGGAAAGCCTACTATACTGTTGAAGATTACTTAGATGATAAGGATGTGTGGATATAGGTGCACTTCTACCCTGTACAAGACAGTAATAAATAAATTTAACTAGTTCTAAGATTTATATTTTAAAAAAGAGCAACCGCCGAGTTTCTTGCTGGCTCTTCTCGGCAGGAACAGCTTTCCGAACCAGCAGTAAAGTTGACGATTCAAAAGCACTTGTTTACAAGTTTACTTGAATAAAGAATATTTTGATTTTGATTTTGACGCTTCAATATAATAACCCGATGGTAGATCATGTATCGGTTTAGCTTTAAGACTTGCTTCTGCCTTGTTAGAATGAGGTTACGCTCAAAGTGAGTCAGTTTAGAATGATAAAATTTAAATTCAATAAGTTATTAACTTTTTACTTTAAGTAAGAATAATAATTAAATTACTAAGTTAGTTTTGGACTAGTTCCATGGTATAATTATAATATACTACATCTTTCTTTCTTTCTGATCTAACTGTAAAATGTAATTAGTGTGTTCGAAATATATCTTCGGATGTTTGGGCATTAATATATTTACATAAGATTTTTAATTAAGACAAAAGCTACTCGGGACATTACGGATACTAGTTATATCAGAGTATGCAGATTTGTCAGTTTAGCTGAAGCTTCTTTCCATGCGAAAGGAGCGACCGGCAAGAAGGGCGTAGCATATCAATAACAAAATATAGGTAAGGTGAGGTTAAAAATTAAAATCCGCTAATGGAATGGAATATATATTTGGTTTCGCTTTAGTGTCTCTGAAAATTGTCATCCATCACATAATACTATATCAAAGTACCGTGTATGTACACTGAGCACATTTCCCAAGCCTCCACGCCGCCATTCGGCGGTTTAACGCTCTTAAAATATTCTATAGTGTCATAAAAGCCTTGAGTAACGAGCCCCGGCGGGATCCAGCCCCTATATTATTGGATGTTCGTGTATTGAAATAGAATGGAACCTGAGTAGGAGCTCAGCATTTAAGTTTATTATTCGTGTGTTGAAAATATTCGCCCATTTTGCTGATACCGAAATCGATAACACGAAATACACTTTGAAAATTACAGTAGGCACATATATAAAACTGTTATAACTGAACGGTTCAACCGTGTGACACTTTTCAGCCCAGGCTTGCAGAAAAACTCACCATCATCCTCCTGCCCTTATCCCACTCTAAGCGGGGTCGGCACAAAATGTTAACATGTTGTAAAATGATTTGGCTACGTATTTTACGACCGGCCGCCTGCCTGACGTCAACTTACCTTAGTCGCCTTTTACACACACGACACTTCGGTAAGAAATGAGGGTGGTCTATTCTACTCAGCCGGATACCACACGGCGGGCATGCAGAAAAACTTATTGGCAGTTTGCCTGTTAAAACTTATATGCCTAATTGGTATTTACATTTTATTTGTCTATCAGCGTAAAGCGCGATTTTAACTTCAATAACACAATTTCATTAAAGATGTACTGTGTAAAAGTAAAGAAAAATCTTTTCAGTCACCGCCTTGCTAGAATAACACGTTAAATCAAGTAACAGTAAACGAAAATGTGATCCGGTCAATGAATGAATCCAGTTTTAAATTATCGATCACGCTTCGTTTGCTTACGTGTTTGCCCGTTTGAGTCCGCTGATTGCGAGCGAATATTGGTTTACGGCGTGACACATGGCTGTGTTTGGCGGGAATTGGTGTAATCTAATGTAAACTAGTCGATTGAATAAGCTACGGGATGCGAACGTTAAACGTTTCGTTTGTGTACGGGCTGCTGCGACCCTGTACAATCTTTGGTTGATAGATTTATAGAAGCAGGCGTTACTTTGCGGAATTCCATATTACAAGCGATATAACAGAACTAACTACTTTGCTTTAATCCGCACGGGTTAAGTGAATGCATGCAAAGCCAATGTGTATGAAGCAGGCAAAATCTACGCACCTTATACATGCAGGACCAGCCACCACATGCACCCCAAGGCGCAATTCACCAGCAACAACGCACACAAAAGCAGCACACACACCCACCACCACAATCTCGACGATCGTTTCGCCCCGAAACCGTAGCATCATCAGGAGGATAGGCTCCACGACAAAAATCGTACTGCGCCGCGCTACCCATACAAGCAGTCTTGAGTCGGAGTCCCTTATCACATGTGATAACGGACTCCGACTCAATACGTAAGAGCAACTTGAGATAATAAAAAATAACAATGGTCACTTAATTAACGTGCAAGTAAATGTAACTAATTCCGTTTTGCTACATGTGTTCGGAGGGGAGGGTATTGGTGGGAGTTGAACTATTTAAGACTGCTTGTATGGGTAGCGCGGCGCAGTACGATTTTTGTCGTGGAGCCTATCCTCCTAATGATGCTTCGGTTTCGGGGCGAAACGATCGTCGAGATTGTGGTGGTGGGTGTGTGTGCTGCTTTTGTGTGCGTTGTTGCTGGTGAATTGCGCCTTGGGGTGCATGTGGTGGCTGGTCCTGCATGTATAAGGCGCGTAGATTTTGCCTGCTCCATACACATTGGCTTTGCATGCATTCACTTAACCCGTGCGGATTATAGCAAAGTAGTTAGTTCTGTTATATTGTTTGGTTGATAGGTTAATAGAATTGAATGATAGATTTAATTGATATATTGTTACTTAATTTATAGATTGATTTAGTATAATTTGATAGTTATTTAATAATGATTTAATAATTATTTGATAGTAATTTGATAATCATTTGATAGGTTGAGCACGCGCGGCCTCTAACGTCGTACTGATTTCAAATTCATGCGATATGAAAAATATGGTGTAAATGTTGATTTTGCAAATGTACATGTCAGCCCGTACAGTTTGTGTAATGATTTTATAGGTAGCAGATTACCGCATCAATATTATCTTTACGTTTTACAAGTTTCATTAAAATAAAACGAAATTTTAAATTAAAATATTACACAAAAGAAGTCCTCATTTGAAGAAAGAAAGCAATAAATTAATTAAACTCAGTCACTATCACAGCAATGTTTCTTTTCTTAATTACAGACAGCCAATCTGTTTCTATATATAGGAGTACACACGCAATAGGAACAATAAATACAATCGTTTAGGGAATCCTGATTAGGCTGAGGCAGCACCTGTTAGCATTATTTATTATAACAACGACGCTTATTTCGCTTATTGAATAAATGATTTTCAATAACAAGCTCTTTGTTCTTCGTTATTGTTATACCGTTTGAGCGTTTGATTAAAAACGTAATAAATTTCGTAAGCGATTTCAGGGACAACCGCCGTTTAATATCTCTAGGTAGCCCGCGAAATTTGTTCGACTATTTTTTTACTGTAAGTATATTTTATCGACAAAAGATTTGTCTGGTCGTAATTTAATGTTTGAGGCTTTCCGAACCAGCAGTAGAACCAGCGGTTGACGATTCAAAAGAACTTGTTTACAAGTTTTCTTGATTAAATAATGATTTATAGAAGCAGGCGTTACTTTGCGGAATTCCATATTACAAGCAATACAACAGAACTAACTACTTTGCTATAATCCGCACGGGTTAAGTGAATGCATGCAAAGCCAATGTGTATGAAGCAGGCAAAATCTACGCACCTTATACATGCAGGACCAGCCACCACGACAAAAATCGTACTGCAGTACGATTTTTGTCGTGGAGCCTATCCTCCTGATGATGCTTCGGTTTCGGGGCGAAACGATGGTCGAGATTGTGGTGGTGGGTGTGTGTGCTGCTTTTGTGTGCGTTGTTGTTGGTGAATTGCGCCTTGGGGTGCATGTGGTGACTGGTCCTGCATGTATAAGGTGCGTAGATTTTGCCTGCTTCATACACATTGGCTTTGCATGCATTCGCTTAACCCGTGCGGATTATAGCAAAGTAGTTAGTTCTGTTGTATTGCTTGTGATTAAATAATATTTTTAAATACCGGAAAAAATACAGGATACAAAAATACTGAGTAATAATAGGTCTTTTAATATATAAGTTGACGCGAACGAACTTGCGAGTTCAGATATCTGTATATCAACAAATGAAACGTTACCGAATATGCACGAGTTTACACGAGCAATGTCGAACATGGCCGATCCGCGCTTCGAACGATCAGGCCAATTAGGGACGTTCCGATAATGAGTTGTCAAAACAAGGATTTTATTATGCCAATTTATGAATGCGGCTCGCTTAAATCTTACCGCTATAGATACAGAGTTGAATTTTAAACGACAAAACCTCTCGTCGTTATACAAATTTAATGCCAAAGTTGAATTGTGAAAGTTCGTTTGCGCCTCGTCGGATTTTAAAGTTTTACGCAAATCCGATAATTAGCGCGTTACCCGTGTTTTTTGGCTAACTCAAAATGTTGCGGTTGAGTTGTAAATAGAGCCCGATCGGTCGATTTTGGCCGAACACAGAGATCGTGTAACCCTTAACAAAGGGGTAGTGGTTCAAATCCCTACGAGTTGTCTAAAATACAATGTATTTAATTGATCTTTAATATTCGCATACGATTTTTTGGAGATTTGTTAGGTAAAGTGTACCCTATCAGTCCGTATCGGAGCAGCTTTGGGGTCTAAGGGTCAATTCTCACTAAACGACAGAAAGACCTTGATCGGCTTTCAAGCACTCGTATTACAGTTTGTAGCCAATAACATCGAGGCGGATTTTTAAATTAACTCAATCTTGGTAGATTTAAAATATACATTGAAAATGTTATTCATCAATAAGAATACCTAATCCCTTTGATATTTGATAGAGAGTCTGAAAATGAGTAAAGTATCTAAAAACACATTGTTAGCTATTCTTTTTGTAACTTCAAAGATAGTATACTTAGCTACGCCAAAAGTGTACACAATGTAGAGAATTTTTATTTCTTTGAAGATATATAAAATTGTTCTTATGAGAATCAACTTGTATAAAAAAAACATTTCATAGCTTTAAAATTTTGAATATTATATATAGCCGGCCTCCTATACTGATAATAATCTCAACACACAATACTAAGCCGATTGTCATGATAAACCAGCATTGCGATGCACGTTAACGTTTCAATGCCCGTACATTTTAAAATGCGTCATCGTTTTTAAAGTGAACCTAATTATTTTACAGACAACCATAAGTTTGTCGCACAGGACCAATTTACGTAGCACAATATTGTGTGGCGGAAAAATTTCTAGAAAATATGTCTTGCAGCCGGCTTTCTTTGGTTGAAAAGAAAGACAGACAAGAAAAGAAAACGAAAAATATTTTTTCCTCAACGTTAATAAAATAGACTGTTCTACAATCTCAACAATCGTTTCGCCTAACATAACCTAAACATCAACAGGAGAATAACTGGAGTTAATGACAAAAAAAAAACAAAATAAAACAAAAGTGCAAAGCTTTTGCGACTTGTTAAATATTTCTCTATAATCGCATTTTATAGCAAAAATTCATTATTTTTGAATCATGAAACTCCGCAAGTAACACTTAATTCTATAAATTGTTGCAAAATTGATTAACACAACACACAACGTAAAAGCTTTTTTCTGAATCAAAATCAACGAAACGTTAACAAATTTTAACTGAAAGTTCCTCGGTTAACAAACACACTAAATATACACCGAATATTACAATTTTAACCAATGCTAAATTAGAAATCTAATCAAGATCATTGATAAGTTAAGCTCGTCAAATTTAAAGTGAACGGATTCCTCAAATCCGTTAGACTTAAACCGTAGTATCCTTTGTGAATCCTTCGCATTATTAATGTCGGGTTAATTTCCCGTGATTGATGAAGACGGATACATAGACATTAAGTGGGGTTAATGCTGTCGTGAGGCTAAGTCTTTAGCATAACTTATTGATGAGTTAAAAGGTATTGTTATTTCTCTATATTTTTTCAAAGGACTTATCTGATTTGTTAAAAAAAGTAAAGTAGCAGCCTGTTACAATCCAACTGCTGGCAATAGGCCTCCTCTATCCGTTTCTGGAGAGAAAGGTTGGAGCTAAGACTACCACGCTGCTCCAATACGGATTGGTAGGTTACACATATCTCCAGAATTCTCAAGAGATATGCAGGTTTCCTCACGATGTTTTCCTTGACCGAAAAGCGTGTGATGTGTGATGTGTGCAATTATCAATTAGACACATGAGTTTAATAGAAAAACTCATTGGTGCCTGCCCGGGTTTGAACTCGTATTCCCCTCGAAAGAGTACCGCACGGTCTCGCCGCTGGGCTATCACAGCTTATGTATGTGACCGATCTTCCCAAAATCTTTTAAACGGATCATCGTACGGTTTTTACTTAATGATAGTGCGATTCTGGAGAACGGTTAATAGTTTATTACTTGAACTCCCGCGGGTTCGGGATTTACGTAAAAGAAACTTTGTTATATCGGATTTTTACGTGGCTGAAGCCACGGACATAGCTAGTATAATATAATAACTAGATATAAATAAATGAAGTACAATTTTCAGACAAAAAAAGGAATTATCAACTTTTACTTAAATAATGATAGCTTATTGTTATATTTTTATCACAAATCCTATCACTTATATTATGTTCTTATGGTATTTAGCATGTACTTGTAGTTGTCCATAATCTCAAACTAAAACTCTTATTTTATAGTTCCCCCATAGAAATGAAATAAAATAATAACTGGTCCTAAGATAACAAATATTTTTCTATCTTACAACACAAAAATTAATAGCTGCTAGCGATAATATAATGACGGAAAAATAATACAATTAATTGCTTAAATCCGGATTATAGCAAAATAAATTTATCATTACTTTTGTATTAAGGAATTTCCAAAAAAAACAAATTAAAAGTAAAAGCAAATAAAAAACATATATAGAAGTAATAATTATTTCTTTGTTATAATCCACAATAAAGAAAATAGAAAAAATATATATAATGCTAAATGTATAGTGGACTACGCGTTTTTTCATACCCGATGCGAAATTCGTAAAAACACATGCACAAACCTCCACCACCGCCGCCACAATACACAAGCACCACACACGTTCACTATCACAAACCCAAAAATCGTATTATCACTTTTGTATTATGGATCTCCGCAAAGTAACGCCTAATTCTAAGTATATATAGAAGTCATTAGTTAATTAAAAATTTGAACGTAATTATTTTTAATCATACTCGCATCGTATTCCGTAACAAAAAAGTACAAACATTTATATAATTAAATTAAAGTAAATTCCATTGAAATCCTCCAACGGGAAATCGTAAACGAGGGTATCTTTGCATCATTAATGTCGCGTATAATTTTCTCCTTGATTGATGAAGGGAGATATGCAGACTTTAAGTGAGGTTAATTCTGTTACGGAGCTAAAGTTACGATCGAAATTTTTTATAGTTTTTCTTTTATATTGTAGGCAACATGAAGATAAGTTTCAAACGCTTCCAAAACGCCGTAGCTGGTCATCTGTAGCAGATCAAGCTAAGCTGTGATAGCCCAGCGGTGTGACCGTGTGACTCTCTAGAGACGACCATAGATTCAAACCCCGGGACCCAAATGAAATTTTGTATTAAAACTTATGTGTCTAATTGATAATTGGAATTTATCACACGCTTTTCGGTAAAGGAAAACATCGTGAGGAAACCTGCATATCTGTAGAGAATTCTAGGGATATGTGTAACCTACCAATCCGCAACGGAGCAGCGTGGTAGGTTTTAACTCCAACTCTTCTGTTCAAAAAACGGAGTGAGGAGCCCTATGCCCAACAGTGTGATAGTAACCGGACGTTATTTTTTATTTACTTCTTATAAAAAACAAAGTCCACAAAAACTGTATGTCTGTATGTTATCGGTTTTCTCAAACGGATTTTTACACGGTTTTTAAAAAGTTGTGCAATTCTTCCGGAAGATTAAAATAGTAGCAGTTTGCTACACTTGTTCGAAGGTAAAATAAACGATGATGGTTAAAGTTATTACTATATGACTCTGTTTACTTGAGTGATGTGTCGCTTTGTGATTTTGTCATGGAGTCTGATGATGGTTGGATATGGAGCAAAAGGATTGTTAAGACTGTGGTAGTGAATTTGTGTATTATTGTTTTATTGGTGGTGGATAGTGCTTGAATTCTGCATATATTAGGTATGAGAACAGATAGCACATTCTAAATTTAGCATAACATACATGTATTTTTCTTTTACCGCGGAATATAGCAAATTATTTTCATTCATTTTGGATGGCACTAAATTAATTACCAAACTTGATTTAGCATAAGGTGAAATAAATGTAACTTAAACCTTTATCCAATAAAAAGGTGCTTTTCCAAAGTTTTAAATATCAAGAAAATCTATATTTCGTCACACTTACTCTATCTGACTTTTTGTTGTTTCAAACACTCGAAATTCAATTGCATTAATGAAAAGTCAAAACAATTCGCACGCAGATTCTCTACAAGAACAGATTTCCAATATCGAAACGACTTTAAAGTATTAAGTCTGGTTGTATCTTAAAAAAAGAATACAAATGAAAATCGAAACAGAATCGGGGTAAGTAAAATTGAGGTGCAGAAATATTTTTTTTAATGGAATACTTACCGAGATGAAAATCAGATAATGAAAGCGGCCTCACCTGCGAACAAGTAAATATTTATGCGTTAGATTTGAAAGCAGTCTTCACTTAAGGCGGCCTAAGTGTATTTTCCATTGAATCCAATTTTCTTTGTACGTATCAAAAAAGTTGTAAAGCCTCCTCATTCATGAAAGAGAGGCGCCTTTCAAAAATACACGCTAACGTATGTATGCGGGCGTGTCTGAGTGATAGGCGCGTAGAAAAGTGTCATTTATTTAATTTATATAATTAGGCGTTACTTTGCGGAGATCCATAATACAAAAGTAATAATAAAAATTATTTTGCTATAATCCGCGATACAGTAAATAGAAAATATATATAGTGCTAAATGTATAATGGACTATCCGTTTTTTCAAACCCGATACATGCAGGATTCGTAAAAGCACATGCACAAACCTCCACCACTGCCACCACAATACACAAGCACTACACACTATCACAAACTCAACAATCTCTATCTAGTCTATCTCCCGATGATGCTTCGGTTGCGGGGCGAAACGATTGTTCAGTTTGTAATTATAACTATTTCTAATTATATCTAATTCGTGCAACGCCATCTTTTATGGATTAAAAATGCTTTGATATTACATATCATTATTTTGAAACATTCCGCCATCTATAAGCCATAATTTATATAAATTTGTGTTTCATTAATATTTATAAATTCATAAAATTCATAAAATTACAAAGAATTATTGATTAAAAAGAATATATTTTTTGAATGAATATATGGAGATGTAACTAACAATAAATATATTAAAATTTTATACAATAATCAGCATTGACTTTGTATCAAAGCAAGTACTCTTAGAAAACTAGATATATTTCAATTCAATTGATATGAAAAATTATTGATTAAGGTGCTTATTACTCTGGCGAAGTAAGTTACTAAATAGATTTCTCGCTATCCTCTTATTTTTCTGTTAGATTATGTTACGTATGAAACATATTTTTTAAACTGTTAAAATAACTGTTAACCTACATTTAAGTAGCTTTAAATGAAAAAGACAACTTTGAGAACAAATTTTTCCGCTCTACACTAGACTTCTGAAAAAACTAGCCAACTAAAAATAGGTCGCTTAAACGATCCTCAGTGTTCACGAAACAGTAGTGGTCGCGTTGGACGCGATTCAAATGCAAGTTAAACGAAACCATATTTATAAAGTTAAATTTTGCTGAATTATACTTTCAAAATATGCTTTAAAAATTAGACTAATGTCATTTTTGCCTTTTCAAATTTTTACGGTTTTATATCAACGGAATTCAGATTTACGTAGATCGTTTGTGGGCTTTGGTATACTTTTTTATAATAAAATTCCTCAATATATTTTGGACTTGCCTTTATACAAGTTCAAAAAAGCAATTAAAGGGACTCTCATTAATAAAGCTTATTACTTATAGAGTACTTATACTGTTGAGGACTATGGTAATGATAAGAAAGCTTGGAATTAAATTGCGGCCAGCTACACCCCTAGATGATATTATAATCTATGTTTGTTAAAAATTACAAATACAATATGTAATATTAATTTTTAAAAAAGAGTGACCGCCAAGTTTCTTGCTGGTTCCTCTCGGTTAGAGCACCTTTCCGGACCAGTCGTAGCTTCATTTTAATTTTAATGTGACGATTCAAAAGTGCTTGTAAAGGCCAATTTAAATAAACACTTATTTGAATTTGAAAGATTTATGTATTAAAATATAAACGCTGTACTTACACTAACACTGTCTTATAAAGTATTTACCTAGAACTTAATTTATGAAAAAGTGTATTAATAAAATGTTTTCGTAAAATGCTATTATTGTCATCTATACTAATATTATAAAGAGGAAAGATTTGTATGTAAGTTTGTTTGTTTGTTTGTATGTATGCTTGTTACGTTTTCACGCAAAAACTACTGGACCGATTTCAAAAATTCTTTCACCATTGGAAAACTGCTTTTTCACTGAGCAACATAGGCTATATGTCATTTTCAAAAAATAGGGATCCCTAATAAAATTGTAATAACTTGGTAAAAATTTAGTCGTAAACATCTATCATCGCGTGCGCTGCGGAAACTATTGATGATAGAACAAAAAAATGTTCTACAGTATTATAGAACGTATCAATATCCACACTATTATAGTTATGCCAATATAACTACTTTTTTACATTGTAAAAGTTGATAAAAGTGCCGACAATAATCAAACCATTTTATTCACATCTCTGTATTAATCCTTATCCCATTAAATGATATTTTATGAATAACTGTTTCAATACCTGTAAAATATTATTAAAATCCGACATCCCAATCAAAAGATTTTACGAATTTAGGAATGTAAATCGAAATCAAATAATGCCATAACAAACCTAACCTACCGTTATAGCAGGGCCTGCACTTGGTGAGTTAAGTCTTATTCCAAGAATACTAATGATACCCATTTTTTTATAATTAAATAATCTACAAAATAAATCTATAGTCCGATTTCGTAGACTTTCCACTACCACGAGATCTGTATGGACGCGGGTGAAACCGCGGGGCTTTGCTAGTAATAAATAAATGAACAACGGAAGAATATAACTGAGAAAAATATTAAAATTCTAATCTCTGTAGTGTAACTTCTCTATAGTGTAAATTCTTCCACTCTTTTTGATTTTACAACAAACTCCTGTTAGATGAATAGCACAAATCAAAAAAAGCATTACGACCTTCCTTATATATTGACATAATTATACTATAACCAAAAGATATACTGTTAAATTTAGACTGCTTTTGTAATAAAATATTTCTAAACGCTATGTCATGATAACATTTAATGTAAAAGAACTATTATCATTTCAATCCGCAAATTGCTTTGGCGTGTAATCACTAAAATAACAATGGATGGAGACTTGCGAGTAAATCAAGCTTGGGGATTTACATTGGGCTTTATGTAAGTTAAGTACATAATTCTATAGATATTTCAAAGCTTTGACTGATCTTCAAGACAAAAGCGTCACCACTCCATTATAATGGGTGCGTAGAAATGTAGTTAGCGCATGTTTGTTGTTTGCAGCAACAAATAAACAAAATATAATGGAAACATTTATGACTGTACATAAATCAATTGGCCTCTCAACGAAACAATTATCGATCTTAGGGGTAGGGCGCCGCAGACACGACACCACTCCAGTTGTAATAGATGGGCACAAACAGATTCGCTATGTCATGTCTTGATGTAGAGCTGTGGACGTGTGACACAGACCAATTGCACCCTTTCATTTGGATTGCAGAATGTTTCACGAGTGCAGGAACAAATTTCAAAATGTACAGTACGATTTTTGTCGTGGAGCCTATCCTCCTGATGATGCTTCGGTTTCAGGGCGAAACGATCGTCGAGATTGTGGTGGTGGGTGTGTGTGCTGCTTTTGTGTTCGTTGTTGCTGGTGAATTGTGCCTTGGGGTGCATGTGGTGACTGGTCCTGCATGTATAAGGTACGTAGATTTTGCCTGCTTCATACACATTGGCTTTGCATGCATTCACCTAACCCGTGCGGATTATAGCAAAGTAGTTAGTTCTGTTATATTGCTTGAAATTTAAGTTTGCGACTGTACCTAATTCAAGTGGACTATCACCGTCATAGCTATCGATCTTGAAGACAGAGCCGCGCCGACATGTCACCAATCTAGCTCTAGTATATTGAGTAGCAATTGAGAGGAATTGTGGGTAGACGTAAAGCGGAATTAAGTGACACTTCAGTTCTAACCGTTTGCTCAGTCTTAACTATCCATTGATTATATACTTAAAAAGTTTGATTGAATAAAGATCGATGATATATTTGCTGTTAGATATAAAAGTAACGGCATGTTACTATCCCACTGCAGGGAATAGGCCTCCCCTCTCCGTTTTTGGGAGAGAAGGATTGGAGCTAAAACCTACCAATGCGGATTGGTAGGTTACACATATCCCTAGGATTCTCTAGAGATATGCAGGTTTCCTCACGATGTTATCCTTCACCGAAAAGCATGTGATAAATTACAATTATCAATTAGACACGTAAGTTTTTTTAATAGAAAAACTTATTGGTGCCTGCCCGGGGTTCGAACCCATGATCGTCTCAAGAGAGTCACACGGTCCCACCGCTAGGCTATCACAGCTGGTAGATGTACTATATATATAATTTTAAATACATACTTAAATAAAATTATACACTCAGGCCCGAAAAAACAACTGTTTATAGAAAATGTTTGCCCTCGGCGGGAATGGAACCTACGACCCACGGAGCTGAAGGCAGGGTCACTACCCACTGCGCCAATGAGCAGACTTACGATCGTCATTGTACTTTATTATTCGAAACTACAAGACTTAAAAAATTACGTACTTATATATATGGCTTGTGTGAGTGACAAGAAAATTATATATATTGAAAATGTATATAAATTATATATATATAAATATGAAATAAATTTAAAATATTTTTGTTCATGATTGCCAAAATACTAATAAGATTTCGGAAAACGACATGTTGTTTGTTGTCGTCTTTTAACGCTTCATCGAGTATCGGTATCGAGTAAGAATTACAATAAGGAGGATTCTCCAACAGGAGACAAAAATTCGTCCTTACCAAGTATTATCATACCCCCTGCCTTTAGCACACTCTAATTGGGGTCGGCACATGTTATAAACATGTTGTCACATGATTTAGCTATGTATTTAACGACCGGCCGCCTGCCTGACGACCTTACCTTACTTACCTTAGTCGTATTTTACGACACCTCGGTAAGAAATGAGGGCCACTCATTATCTAATATCAGAATGTCAAATAAGATGACGACATCTAAATGTGTAAATTCTAATTCCAATTTCCAATTAAGTTGTGTTGTAATTGAAAAATAATCTCTGACGTAATAAGTCACATTTGTAAAACCTTTTATCTACTCTGATACTATAATACAAAGATTATAAAACTGAAAACAAAATTCTTATGACAAAAATTACGTACAGAACAAAAATTAAAAATTAAAAAGTTTCATTACGATACAGGTCTTGTATGGACACCTGTATCATAATGTAACTTTTTAATCATAACGATACACCTATACAACTTCCAGCTGGACCAAGGAGGTTGAACCTATACCTTAAAAAAAAATGTTTCAATGAATGGGTCCGCGGCGACGCAACACGCATGCGCAATCGATGTTTGCGCCTTGGCGCCAATATATGACATTTAAAAAAGCTTTTCAATATTTAAACGAAGTTTAGTTTTGTTTGTAAAAAAATAAGTTTTTGTGTAAAAACATGTCTGAGAGCGGGGATAGTGGTGATTGTACACCACCAGATATTCTGAAAGTTGCGTCAAACATGACCGTGAACCTGTTGCCGACGAAATCTAGGAGCAACTATATTAAATGTTACCACGAGTTCATGGAATGGAAACGTACGTTTTACGTATTATAGTATGAGAGTAGATAAAGTAGTGTATGATACTGTACATAACTTGTTCTTATAACACTCGTGTTATAAGAACCCTTATTATGCAACAGTATCATAAACTACTATTATACGTCATCAACGTTGTTATTTCTGTCGATAAAACTTAAGTTAAGACGATAAGTACTTTAGCACAGTTGAACACAGTATTTTATAAAATGAGGCCAATCAAAAGCGATATTAAGCGTAAATAAATACGAGAGTTTTTTAATCTGTGAAGGGGTAGAAAATATTCGTATAACAAAACATGGTTATAAAATGAACTTAACTTTTTAATATTTATTCGTCGCAGTATAAGTACAATGTCGTAATACATACATAATCAAAAGATTCGCGATGTATATAAGAGACAAAGTAGGAACCGACATAAGCTTGCGGTTTCTGCTTTGCGCCTTGCAAAAGTACATAAGTCGTTTTTGGGTTTGGTTATAAGATTCTATAATAAAATACCGCAACTTAACTTTACCATTACAGCAGTTTAAAAACAATGTTAAAAAAAGGCTAATACAGAAAGCCTACTATACTGTTGAGGATTACTGAGACGATAAGAATGCGTGGATATAGCTACTCTTCGACCTTGTACAAGACATCAATAACTATATGTAACTAGTAATAAAAATTATTCTTTGAAAAGAGCAACCGCCGAGTTTCTTGCTGGTTCTTCTCGGTAGGAACAGCTTACCGAACAAGCAGTAGATGTTGACGATTCATAAGCACTTGTTTACAATTTTACTTGAATAAAGAATATTTGAATTTGAATTAAACTATATAAAATATATAAACCAAATCAGAAATAAGAATAACAAATGAACACTAAGTAACGTAGCTAAAATATTATCTCTAGATAATTTATAGAATATTTAGTACATAGTATATAGTACCGCTGCATGTATAGTATCCGGCTGAGTAGAATAGACCACCCTCATTTCTTAGCGAGGTGTCGTAGAAGGTGACTAAGGTAAGTTGACGTCTGGCAGGCTGCCGGTCGTAAAATACGTAGCCAAATCATGTGACAACATGTTTCTAACACGTTGTGCCAACCCCACTTAAGAGTGGGATGAGGGCAGGAGGATGATGATTTAGTATATAGTAACGGCCTGTTACTATCCCATAGCTGGGAATAGGCCTCCTGTATCCGTTCTGGAGAGAAGATTCTCTGGGGATTACACAGTTTTTACACATTATTTTCTAGATTACACAGAATTATCTAGAGATATAAAGATTTCCTTACGATGTTTGACGTTCACCGTAAAGCTTGTGATAAATTGCAATTATGATTTAAACACATAAGTTTTTAACAGAAAACTTATTGGTACTTTACCCGGGGTTCATACCCGAACTCCCTCGAAAGGGTCGCACGGTCTCACCGCTGGGCTATCTCAGTTTTTTTTCAATCTTAGTATATAAATATTTTTTTAAGATAATGTTGTAATCAAAGTCATGTAGAAATTCCAAGCCGATCCATAAAACGAACCTAGCATACGTAAGTCGAATTTTATATAAGATCATGTAAAGTAACAACACAGTTTACCGCGCGTATTGTAAAGGAATACATAATACCGTTATCACACGCATACGGATTGTTTTATGATTATAATAAAGCAACTCGTAAAGTGGATAACCGTGTGACGGTTAACAATTGAGATAAACAGATACAAGGTTAAGGCGTCTTCATGTATAACTGACCTAAAAATCAACTCCATTTCGACCAATTAATCGCTCCTAAACATAGGGTCTTTTCTTGATTTCCCATAAATGCTTTAAAGGCCTCTAATCTTAATACAATTCCGGTTGAAATTAGTAAATACTGTCAGACCTGTCCATTGCTATGCTCAGTCAACTTCCCTTCTTCTCATATTTTGTCGCGCGATTTTGGACTTCGGACTTTGTTTTCTAATGTGTAAGGATACCAGAATAATTTTTAAGCAACGATAATCGACTAACAGTATTAGATTTGAATACTTCAAACATATTATTATTTTAACGACCATAATTTTTTTAACCTAATTTTCAGCACTACCAATCTGAAAAACTAGAAGCAGTTGAAATGACCGAAACGGAATTTCTCCGAGGCATACCTACAGACGCAATTGTTTTTAACATAAATTGAATCGAACTTGGGACTACTAATAACAGGGCAGCATATCAATCAAATCTCAATTTAAGTCATCAAAAAGGCTGGTGGAAGACTAGGATTAGGGTAATGTGTTATGGAATATGGGCTGAGAATTTGTTAGGATTGTAGTTAGAAGTTGAGGACTGATCCATAGTAGAAAACGGATCTCGCTGGGAACTCGTTTTAAATTTTAAGTACTTCAATCCATACTAATGTAATAAATGCGAAAGTCAGTCTATCTGCAACAATAAAATTTGGTACAATTAGAGAATGGGGTAACGTATACGAAAAAACTCCCGACTTCCTTTCAAGAACGTCTACAAAACTAGACTAGAGTTTGTTTAATAGTTCGTAGTGTGATGTCACAGATAGCATTGAAATTAGGATTACAATTTACCTATCTAACTCAATGAAGCCTATTTTTGAATAAGGTCACTTTAATACTAAGCGTACTAAATATAATTTTATATCTCATTTTAAACATAAGAAATTGTCAACATAATATATCTGAGTGGAAAGTGTCGCACGTATTTTGCTTCAACGTAACATTATACGGGCTTGTCGGTCGGGTCGGGTCTCGACGACGTTATGGCGCCATGGCTCTGCTTTCACGGGTGTAACAGAGATTAGACGCAGTACTAGTAGATGCGATAATTCGTACATTGTGCTTTTGATAGTTTCAAGCGATTCACGCGCATTATGGGGCAATCATTCCGGGGATTCCCACGCTTTGAGCTACTTGAATCCAGCAGCTTACTGCGACCAGTAGATTATCAGTCCAGCTTGTCTTAACACAACGTGGTGTTCTGATTATTTATGCGAAAACCCTAAAGTACCACGCAGCACCTTACAGTAAGTAGGATTCCACGAGCAGCTATCTACTAATATTTACTTCAATTCTTCAATTTAATGCGTTTTAATATTTTGAAAAAAAATCATTATAAAAGAACCTTATAGTCCAAATATCGAGAAAGTTTCTTTATTATTTAGACCCATATGTTAAATAGCTACCTGATCACAATTCTACAGGCACAATTCAATGAATGACATTATATTTGTAATAACTTTAACGGCTTAACATGTTTCTCAAGGCACGGAGTGCAGGTAAACGGTCAAGCTAATAAACCTATTAAAATTACGATTTAGATTACAAGTATAACTAAGCCACGTTGAAACCACGTTTACACAAGCCTCAATGTCTTAGCCAAATCAAGAGGAAAAGAAAAGCAGAGAAATCGATAGAAAGAAAATAACTCTGTCATCTCAGAGCTGTAAAATAGATATGTTTTAAATTATTTATTCTTTTCATTCCCACATCGCTGCTAAGTATAGAGTTACGCTCACCACAGATTGCACACGCTCTGGAGAGTCGCACAGCGTCGGGTTCCCTACTTAGTCAATTTACCCGGGGTATTCCGTGACGCGAATAAAAATCATCCCATACCCAAGTCCGTGTGTTGATAAAATCCTCTCATCTTCATAAGTGCTTGTAGCTTGCGTAAATTGAATGCTATGCTTTGAATTGAAACGCTGTAGGTATTAATAAACCGTCGAAATTCAGGTCGGGAATAGGATTTGGTGTTTGTGCAGTTAAATGCGCTCTAGAATTTAACGATAAACTTATGACTGTCGTGTGTATAGCATCGATTTTAACGTTTATTGGATTTGTGAATATACATGATATCGGTCTATGCGATGCGGTGATTCAAAAATGCGTATACCAGATCAACGTATTAAAAGATTTTTTATTTTTTGCTCTAAATGATATCGTGGACTAACACGATAGACGACTGATTAGTAATATATCTGATTAACATAGAGATATAAGAAATGCGATCTCAGTTTTAATTATTTATCTTATAAAGATCAATCAATCAAGATCCTCCGCGTGGCATTCGGCTGGATAGAATAGACCATCCTCTTTTCTTACCGAGGTGGTGTAAAAAAGCTACTAAGTCGGAAGTTGACGTTGACGACGTCAAATACCTAGCCAAATCATATCACAACATGTATAAACATGTTGTGCCGACCTCACTTAGAGTGGGATAGTGGCAGTAGAATAATGAAATTAAACCTTTTAAAGATCAATCAATGTACCTACAACCTACAAATATCGAATCGGGACCCTATTGATTAAAAAAAAAATTAGTCGTAGAAAAACCAATTCCTATTCATAGAAGCAAGATTGTGTTCGTTATTATGAAGTGTAGAGGATAAGTAAAGAAAAAAACTCTACATTCTTTGTTCTATATTAAATAAAGTTCAGGTCGGCTGTTAAAGTTTATAAACTTATAACTGGCTTGTCAATGAAAAGTTCAAATTTAGAAATTTGCTTTCTAAGTTTATGATTCAATAGGCAATATAAATAAATGATTTACAAAACAGTGTCAACTTAATAAGATTTTGCTGTAGTTTTAAGTAAACTAATTTTTTTTGTTACATGATTGTAAACTTCTTTCTCTAATATAAGTAAAATAAGTAACTTAAATATATTTTACAAGGTCTCCCACAAGGTTCAAACGTATGACCTATGCTATTTCTTGTGCATATAGATAAACTAGCACTACTTATAAAAAACGATAGCATTTTTAGTTACTTTATAATTTAAATACCGCATCCACTCATTTGTATTCTTTGTTACCATGAAAAGTCCTCGTAAAACAATAAGTAGGCATTGTTCGTTGACGACAATCATCGTAAAATGCTTGCATCTGTGCTTTTGCCACTTCATCGAATTTTTATATTTAATACGGCTGCTCATTGCGTGTAATGTGTTTGTTCAGAATACTTAAAAGCTTTTTATAAAAATACACGTGGAAAATATTATGTTCGTGTACCAACTCAGAATTACAAAGAATTATATTTCAACAATCCGCTTTCGACGTCAAAACTCATGAAAGTCACGTTGGTATACTTAAAAATGGATTTTCACACGGTTTAATGCTACTTAAATAGAGACTCGCTCAGACAAAAAGCTATCCACCGTGCCTTATAAAATTGTGCTCCCTTCATTTAAGCCGTCCACCGGATGGTTAATCAGCCACGCAGTCTGGTGTTTCCGATTTTCCCCTCTATAGAACCCCACCCTTAAGGCACCCTTAAGACGACGTTCTCCGATGCTAGTAGAGCTTCTACGCTCTACTCTCTGCATTTCGCAACCTCGACGATGCTTCTGCTCTGCGAAGTTCTCGAAGGATGGACACTTTAGTTCATTGATTCTCAATTCATGCATCAGCATCTATTTCTATCGAAGTATAATTTGTATCGATGCATATGACATCGAATGCCACCAATTCCAAACATTCCCACGTTACGCAACACGCGCACAACGCACGTTGGAACTTTGAACACGTACCCGTTTTGTGTTACAAAACACACAAAACAATTTTTCACGTTACAACTATCACGATAAACATCTGACAGACGAAACTAACGACATTAATAAAGCTCTACGGGTTCACGAGAACGTGTTTCGCTTTCCCTTTTAGCATAGTATTTGGAATATAAAACGTGATCATTTGTATCCGAATTCTATAATTACTTATTATATAATTAATATCATCATTCTCCTGCCCTTATCCCACTCTTAGTGGGGTCAGCACAACATGTTAAACATGTTGTCACATGATTTGGCTACTTATTTTATGACCGGCCGCCTGCCTGGCGTTAACTTACCTTAGTCGCCTTTTATGACACCTCGGTAAGAAATGAGAGTGGTCTATTCTATGTAGCCGGATACCACACGGCACATACCTTAGTCGCCTCTTTCGACACCTCGGCAAGAAAGGAGGGTGGTCTATTCTATTCTGCCGGATACCACACGGCGATATATTAATAATATTATTATATAATTAATAATAATATTATAAATGCAAAAGTCTGTCTAACTGTTTGTAACACTTTCACGGCTGGAATTTTTGGCTGGAAATTTGTTACAATTGATGCAAATAAATAATAATAAATGTACGAAACAATTATTGGCCATATCCAATCCGCAATAGAGCAGCGCGGTAGGTTCTAGGGTCTAGCCCTTTTAGGAGATAGGAAGGTTTTGCCAATCATTGGGCCCACCATCAATAAGTCATACGCTACAATATTTATCTAGTAGAAAATTCGCTTTATACCATCTAAATAATAATAAATTAATATAAAAAGGACTTGTAAAAGGAGCTTTTACTTCCACCCTTAAAATACCCTATTTATTTTCCAATTACTTTAAACATTTAATTGTAACAAATAAGATTTAAATTAAATTAATTGATTTAATTTAATTACCCAAATTATTGTAAATTTGAGTAATCTTTTGCTATCAACTTATAATGTCATTTCATAATTTTTATGTTATAAAAGCTTGCATCAATCGGACCCCGGGAAGTGGGTCAAATTTATCTAGCAAGATTCCATCTTAACATTACATACAAGTTGAATGAAAGCTTTAAAAAATTTGCGCTTATAAAAGGTTTTAAAATTTATTTTAAAAAAATGTACAAAGCTTATATATTCAACCTGTAATGGATTGTACAAAAAATATAAAAAAATATAAGCACAAAATATTATCTCGACGTATTTACATTATTGTGTTGTCACTTAGCATAGACAAATAAGCTAGGATAACCACTTACGGCTGTCTTTTCGTTTTGTTATTTGTCTTGTAACTTTCACGGTTGTTTGTCTGTGAATTTATATAAGTGTTTATGAATAACAACTTAATTTTAATATTGATGTTGTTATAGTATAAAAAGGAAAGTTTAAAAAGGGTCTTGTAGAAACATTGAGTGAACCAATTTTTGAATGTGTGCGGGCGTCTTAGTTTTAATAATGGGTTTTTATATATAAATAAAATAAAGTCGAACAAAAATTAAGACAATATTTACAAACGTAGACCTTAGTTTAGTTTACTTACTTTACTACTAAGCAGAAAGAATGATTTATTATCTATATCTGTATCTTTATTTCTATTTGTGTTTTATTAAAAAGTTAGTTATTATTCGAATCAATTTAAATATTACAATACCTTCAATTGTACAGTGTATTTAACCTGTTCCCGAAGTGAAAATGAATATTTTGTATTATATATGTATCCCGGTACATAAAGTTCAATTGTGCCAAATTTCAACAATATTGCTCCAACGAATTGACCGTGACACACAGAAAGGCAAGCTAAATTCAAATTCAAATAAGTCTTTATTCAAATAGGCCTATTACAAGCACTTTTGAATCGTCAAATTAAAATTAAATTGAAGCTACAAGTGGTTCGGAAAGGTGCTCTAACCGAGAAGAACCAGCAAGAAACTCGGCGGTCACTCTTTTAAAAAATAAATATTACAATTTTGTATTAACTATTGTAAACAAACTTAGATTATAATATCGTCTAGTACATATATATTAGTATAAATCGCTCGCTTAATGTTAAAGTGATGAAATTCAAAAAACTTGTATTGCGGGAAATTTCTTAAAAGCGTAGCGTAGCGTAATCAAAACTCGTGAGTTTCAAAAAGACTCCTAACTTAGCAGAGCAAGAAAACACTACTTTTTTAATAGATTGTAGCGAGATGTCATTAAAATAAGGATTACGCTATATCAAACTCAATTAAGCCTTATTTCGAATTTTAATACTAAGCTTGCAAAATGGAGAATTGATTTGACAAATCATCTCAAAGAGAAACGAAAATTGACAAATTTATATCACGTGGACTAAATTCAAGTTTGTATCGGGTCCGAACTATCGGAAAAGTCATTTGGGACGAGTGCTCAGGACTACAACATTTATGTTTCTGTTTGCTGTAGGTTGAAGAACGGACTTGCAAATAGTTCAGTGTTGTAGCCAAGATATCACTTATACTCTACGCTGAATGAAATTTTGCGAATGAAATAATCTATTATAATTAGAAACACCAGTTTAATTGAACTCTCGACTTTAATTATCACCATACATACATTATCTTAACAGGTACTCAATTCGATAATGAAGTTTCCAAAAACTTATTAATAAAATAACAATAGAATAATAATCATATTAAAAAATTCCTAACTTGGTGACAGCAAATAGTTTAAATTCGTTGTGAGTTATATTTATTCCTTTACTGTAAATACATAATAATATAAAAAAGAAAAAAAAATAGCACATGAGATAGTTCACCCGGAGAGCAACAGAATCACAGTATATTTTGTAATCTAAACACTCAAGCAATCTTCACAGTTTATGTTTAGCAATCCGTTTGTGAATAAGAATATACATAATTATAAAACGATTGGCGATGTATATAATGCGCCTTGCAAAAGTAAATAAGTCGTTTGTGAGTTTGGGTATAAGATTATTTAATAAATTCCGCAATCTACTTTAACTTTACGATTACAGCAGTTTAAAAACACTGTTAAAAAAAGGCTAACACAGAAAGGCTATACTCTTGAGGATTAATTAGACGATAAGAATGCGTGGATATAGCTAATCTTCGACCCTGTACAAGATTAACTGTAAAGATATGAAACTAGTAATAAAAATTATTCTTTGAAAATAGCAACCGCCGAGTTTCTTGCTGGTTCTTCTCGGTAGGAACAGCTTTCCGAACCAGCAGTAGATGTTGACGATTCAAAAGCACTGGTTTACAAGTTTACTTAAATAAATAATATTTTGAATTTGAATTTGAAATCGGCTGCTTATTTGGACTACGATTAGAAGTATCTACGTGAACTATGGACCTTTACTCCAAATCCGGGATCCTTGTACAAATTTAAGGCGACCTTCTGCACTATGTGTTGCGACGTTACCACAATAAAACTAGTTTCAATTACATAACACCACACAATTGTTAATACAGTCTACGTATCTGACAAGGCTTTCAAACGAGTCCCATAAGTCTATGGCATCTCATTGTATCGACGATGGGCCTATTAATTTGATAGAACCCCCTTCTAATTAGAGATAAACAACTAATGCACATCACCTTACTTATATGCAGTTAATTTTATCTTTACGACGAGAGATAAATTCAGTGTCGATATTCGACTGTTTAGTCAAACAGCTTCGTGTTGTGAAAGACGCATACGAGTTTCCTATATTTAGATATGTAAATAGTATTTTTATTTGTTATCCGGTCTGTACTTTTTACCGGTTCGCTTTGAGTTTACTTGTTTCAGACTATAGATTGGTGATATTGTGTTTAAAGTAACGTACTGTTACAATCCCACTGCTGGGCATAGGCCTCCTCTCTCCTCTTCCGCACAGAAGGTTTGGAACTTAGACCCACTCCGCTGCTTCAATGCGGATTGATAGGTTACACATATCTCCAGAGTTCTTTAGAGAAATGCAGGTTTCATTGCGATGTTTTCTTTCACCGCAAAGCGTGTGCCAAATTGAAAGGTCCCTGAATGGGGTTCGAACACGTGAGCCCCCTCGAAAGAAACGCACGTTTATTTATGATAAACTTCCTAAACATCTGTTTTGGTTGCCTTTTTATCTAAAATAAATTTTACAACTCATTTTTACGTCCATGAAAATGATGATGTGACCGTGCCTTTAGCTGTGCAGGTCGCATGTTCGATTCCCATTGAAAACCAAATTTTCTAAAAAAAATTAGTTAGTTCTTCGAGTTTGTTTGTAAGCTCTTTCGAAATCTCTTTCAGCCAGTCTTAAATAAAAAAATTAAATATAAAACATAAATATTTATTTAATTAAACTAAAAATAAAACTTATAAATAAATTAAATGCAATAATAAATAATATATCGAGTCTGCCTGTTTGTATGTATTTAAGTATGTATTTATTTCAAATTATATTCACCAGTTGTATGTAGATACATATACATGTAACAAGTTACTTACTTTGGGTGTGGGTGACTCATCATCATTCTCCTGCCATTATCCCACTCTAAGTAGGGTCGGCACAACATGTTAAACTTGTTGCTACGTATTTAGTCGCCTTTTACGACACCTCGGTAAGAAAGGAGGGTCTATTCTATTCTGCCGGATACCACACGGCGTTTTGAGTATGGGTGACTATGTGTCTCATTTTCGAATATGTTTATTTATAATACTGCAGAACAAAGGACCGTCCTATCAATACCGTTATTCAATGAAGCAGGTAATTTCAATTAATTACATTATTTATATTTTAATTAGCGCTGTTATCGGAACTGCGACTGAGAGCCATTAAAATTCCATATTAAGCCCCGTGGGAAATCACATCTATGGTTTAGAGAACAAAATATAATTTATACTTAGCTATACCCATTTTACCGTTAGCTACTTTAGCTTCATGTCAAACCAGTATTTGATATATGCGTGTAAAACTATATTACGGAAGTGACATTTATTCTAGATGATGCTCTGATTTCAAAAAGTATTTAACAAATACGGGAAATTCTATGTTATGCTAAAAGTGCAGTATACTTATCTGTCTTCATACCTTATGACTCTTCTTCATAGTCGGCGATTACTAACGATTGAGCGAGACCACGAGTACGTATTATGTATTCAAAATTTTTTGTCACTTATCTTTGAAAAGCTTAAAAAAACATTAAATAAAAGCAACAAATACGCGAAAACAATATATCGGCGAGAGTTGTTTTACGCAGAACTGCGTATTATGTATACGCAGTTCTGACTTACAAGACTTAACTTTATATATTTTCTACTGTGATATTCTGGCTTCATGAAAGTGAAATCATTAATAAAAATTATAATGAGCTATAAGAGGTTTTAAAGTTATCATAGTTACGAACAATGAAGGAGGCATTCTATAGAACGGCACTTAAACCGGTAGCCGAATGTAATACCGGCACAAAGTAGGTTAGCGCGAATAGCTTTGTGCAGGATTCCATCTAAGTCGGTAAACTTGAGTTATACGTATTAGTAGTCTGGTTAGTGGCGCGGGAAGTTTAATCAATTCGGGATTATAGGGCAAATGGTGTGGGGAAATGATTGTGCTCCGTTCTGAGATGGAACTGTCTCATGTTTTGATTATATACTAATAATTTAAATGCGCAGGTTCGTCTGTCTGATACACTTTCACGATTAATTAACCTAAGCAATGATGAAATTGTATAAATATAAATATATGGGACACTTACACACACGGTCACACGTCCCTAAAGTAAGTAGCTTAATACTTGTTTGACAGACAACTGGTAAATATACTAACTAAATATATAATTTTAAATACATACTTAAATACAAATATTAGGTTCTTACATATGAAATTGGCGTTTTCTATGGGAGGAACATAAAGTCGTTTTTTTTTAATGAAATACATTTAATTAATCAAAGTATGTACCATTGCTATGTATGCACTTTTGCCATCTCATAGGTAGTTCATTGATCCCCTTACTAAAAAAACCATTCGGGCGGAAATCAATAAAATCTTTGAAGGCGGTTTGGACTGCCCCATCGGAGTTGAATTTTTTTCCTTGCAAGTAGTTATCCAAATTGCCAAAAAAATGGTAATCTGTTGGAGCAAGATCCGGAGAGTACGGTGGATGTCTAAGACATTCTAATTGAAGCTCCTCTGATTTGGTAGCCGTCTGTTGTGCAGTGTGTGGTCTAGCGTTGTCCTGAAGCAGCAGTGGCCTAGAGCGATTGACCAGCCTCGGTTGTTTAGCAGCTAGCTTTTCCATCATGGTTTGCAGTTGCTGACAATAGATATCTGCCGTAATCGTCTGGCCAGATTTAAGAAAGCTGTAGTGAACGACACCGGCACTAGTCCACCAAACACTTACAAGTAACTTTTTTTAGTCAATTTTCGCTTAGGGCAGGATTTGGCTGGTTCGCCAGGGTTCACCCATTGCGATGAGCGCTTCCGATTATCGTAGATGATCCACTTTTCATCACAGGTAATGATTCGATTTAAAATTCCTTCATTATTGTCCCGGTTGAGTAACGTAACGCAGCAGTCGACGCGCGTTTGTCGGTTTGCTTCACTCAATTCATGAGGTACCCACCTTTCAAGCTTTTTCACCTTCCCAATTTGCTTCAAGTGGATTAGAATAGTTTTATCACTAGCACCGGCGCCTGCAGCTAACTCGGACGTGGTTTGCGATGGATCCGCTTCCATAATAGCCTTCAATTCTTCATTATCAACTTTGGTCTCCGGCCGTCCACGAGGCTCGTTCTGCAGGTCGAAATTTCCAGAACGAAAACGTTGGAACCAAAAACGCACTGTGTTTTCTTTTGCGACACCGTCACCATACACATCATTAATCCTTCGAGCCGTTTCTGCAGCACTGGTGCCACGGTGGAACTCATACTCGTAAATAACGCGATATTTCATGTTTTCCATTTTGTAAACAGAGTGACACAAAGAAAAAAACAAAAGAAGAAAAAACAAATGAATTAAGGGGTTTGAAACACAAATGCATGAGTAAATAGCTGTATGAATTTGAATTTGGAATTCCTAACCATAAAGGTAATATTTGAGATCAAAGTGGCCAGTACGACAAAACGCCAATTTCATATGTAAGGACCTAATATACACCCAGGCTCGAAGAACCAACAGATTGTTTATAGAAAATGTTGGGCCTCGGAGGGAATCGAACCCGAGACGCTCGGAGCTGAAGGCAGGGTCACTACCCACTGCGCCAACGGGCCAGTCTTACGATAGTCATTGTACTTTAGTATTCATATCTTCGTTCGTGATTGCCAAAATACTAATAAGATTTCGGAAAAAGACATGTTGTATGTTGTTGTCTTTAAACGCCTCATAGGCGTATCGCGTAAGAATTACATACGTTAGAGATAAAAATTCGTCCTTACCAAGTATCATCATACCCCTGCCCCTTACACCACTCTAAGTAGGGTCGGCACAACATGTTATCACATGATTTGTATTTTTTGGTATTTTACAACCAGTCGCCTGCCTGACGTCAACTTAGCTTAGTCGTACAAAAGTAATAATAAAATTATTTTGCTATAATCCGCGATAAAGTAAATAGAAAATATATATAGTGTTTAATGTATAGTGGACTATCAGTATTTTCATACCCGATACGTGCAGGATTCGTAAAAGCACATGCACAAACCTCCACCACTTCCACCACAATACACAAGCACTACACAGTTTCACTATCACAAACTCAACAATCGTTTCGCCCCGCAACCGAAGCATCATCAGGAGATAGACTCCACGACAAAATCGCAAAGTGAAGCGTTATCCAAACAATAGCTTAGTCGTATTTTACGACACCTTGGTAAGAAAGAGGGTGGTCTATTTTACCCAAGTGGATACCACACGGTGGGTCAGGTTACGTTCGTTGCCTTTTACGACACCTCGGTAAGAAATGTGGGTGGTATATTCTACTCAGCCGACTACCACACGGCTAAATAAAACTAATAAAGCTTCATTTTAAAAAATGCATTCATTCAAATGACTCATTAATTAGCCCGCCACAGTACGATGCACCATATCATTTGCACCCATTCTGACATGAATTATTTCTCGAATGGGTTATTTCATGCGACTTCTAATCGCCTCGATTATATCTAATATGCACCTTGTCTGTGGCGTTTAGCGTTCAACCATTAGAGGAATTAAACGTGAAACGGAAGTTATTTTCGAAAATAGCGTTAGGAAATTATCGCATTCTCACAGATTGAGGAAAAGGGCGACTCAGTGCTTCTACGAGTATATGATGTACTCGTATTGTTACACGCTTATGTTACTCTTATAGCTGTGATAGCCCAGCGGTGAGACCGTGCGACTCTTTCGAGGGGAACACGAGTTCAAACCCGGGCAGGCACCAATGAGTTTTTCTATTAAAACTCATGTGTCTAATTGATAATTGCAATTTATCACACGCTTATCGGTGAAGGAAAACATCGTGAGGAAACCTGCATATCTCTAGAGAATTCTGGAGATATGTCTAACCTACCAATCCGCATTGGAGCAGCGTGGTGGGTCTTAGCTCCAACCCTTTTCTCTAGAAACGGAGAGAGGAGGCTTATTCCCAGCAGTGGTATTGTAAAAGACCGCTACTTTTATGTTAGTCTTAACTTTATGTGTGTGTATTTCAGCCCTGCCGTTAAAGCAGTTAAAAAACCCTGTTTTAAATAGGCTGATGCAGAGACCCTACTATGCTGTTAAGAATTACTTAGATGATAAGAATGTATGGGATATAGCTACACTTCTACCAACCAGAGTGATTTGTCTTCATTCGTCCTACTTTCCCTTCGAAAGATATTAGACTCCAAAAAAAAAAAATTTAGTGCGAATTCGTGCGTATTACATAAATGAATAGTACTATATAGTAAAAGTAAAGTAGCGGCCTGTTACAATCCCACTGCTGGGAATAGGTCTCCTCTCTCCGTTTCTGGAGAGAAGAGTTGGAGCGTGTTAGGTCTTAACCTAACACGCTGCTCCAATGCGGATTGGTAGGTTACACATATCTCCAGAATTCTCTAAAGATATGCAGGTTTCCTTACGATGTTTTCCTTCACCAAAAATCGTGATTAATTGTAATTATCAATTAGACATGAGTTTTAATGGAAAAACTCATTGGTGTCTGCCCGGGGTTTGAACTCGTGGTCCCCTTGAAAGAGTCGCACAGTCTCACCGCTGGGCTATCACAGCTAGTTTTATTATATAAATTTCAATAAATATTCACGACATAATGGAAAAATCTCAAAATTGGGCACATTAAATACTGTATTTAGATTAAACTATAAAATACCGTAGCGCTACAAAATTAGTTTACTCATGCTGCATTAATAAGCTCTGTCGCGGATAATTCTGTTAATAGCTGAACGTTAAACTGTATAGACAAGCTAGCTGGATATTAGCTATAATCAGGAGCGATTAGGATCCATCTGAAATACCGCCCGCTCCGAAAATAATTCATGCCAGAACGGGTGCAAAATATCCTATACATTTAAGTAAAATCAAATGACGCGTAATTTTTTTTGTTCAATTTGGGAATTCAATTTATATCATGTTTTAAAACAGAATATAGTGGTTATACCACCCGGCATAATAATGCACATCGATGTTTAGAACGAAACAGCCGGCTAGTTAGGTTTCGTAGAGCGCTGACACTGCCACTCAGTATGTGACGTTTCACACGGCTCCGTAAGTCTGTGCGACAGACACAATGGTCTATGAAACAAAATCCAGTCAATTTTCTCTCTCTAGGCCTCCATGTGCATTCTTTTTTGCCGCGGTATACTATACCTCGGTATAAGAGTTTAATTTGTTCTATAACCTAGCTCGTATGCCAAATTTTTCGATCTGAAAGCAATTTTCTTCATTGAAATCAATTGAAATGCCATTAATCCGTTCCAATTTCCAAAACACCACCTCAATTATTTTAGTTCAATGTTTTTTCATTCAACGAAAAATGTATTAGTTTTAGTTTCGAATTAAACCCTCAGTAAGATAAGAGGTCTATTAAGTGGTCTATTATGAGGTCAAATTAGATTTTATTTATTTTATTAGTGTACCATGAGAAATAAAAGAAAGAATAACAATATTAATAAAAAAAGTGTACAAAGTTTAACTTATCCCGTAGCCAGAGATCTCTACCAGCTAACCTATGAAATTATCAATTTATAGCGAAGCAGTTAATTATACTTAGTAAAATATACTTATAGTTACTGCCTGACGTTTTGAAAGGATAGTACAAGTAAATGTTGATAGATTACATAGTAAACAACATGAAAAAGTGACAATAAAAGAATCGTTAAAGATGTCTTGATATCCTTTTAAGAGCTAAGTATACATGAAGAATAGTGTTTAAAGGAAGGACGGAAGGAATGACTTACTTATTCCTTAACACTTACTTGATTAGAAACCATCTTATGATGTCTTACGTTCTATTCGCAATCCTCGTCCTTTTATAATTTACAGAGTTAGGGGTAACTTTGCGGAGATCCATAATACAAAATAAAAAATAAAAATTATTTTGCTGCATTCCGTGATACAGTAAAATATAAAATATATATAGCGCTAATTGTATAGTGGACTATCCGTTTTTTTATACCCGATACATGCAGGATTCGTAAAAACACATGCACAAACCTCCACCACTGCCACCACAATACTCAAGCACTACACACGTTCACTATCACAAACTCCCGCAACCGAAGCATCATCAGGAGATAGACTCCACGACAAAATCGCAAAGCGAGGTTTTACGATTTTGTGTTTGCATGTATCGGGTATTATCAAACGGATAGTGCACTATAAATTTAGCACTATATATATTTTCTATTTTACTATATCGCGGATAATAGCAAAATCATTTTTATTATTATCCTCATCCTTTTATCTTACGCTACGCTTGTGCTTCTATTGGCGGGCTGTTTTTGCACTTAGTCGCATTTTGGCGACCATTGTGCGTAAGGGTGACAGGGTTAGTTACTCCAACCAGCCAAGCTTCTTCCAGAAGCCGAGGACCCTATATGGGACCTTTAAGGCCTATTGTAATGTCCTTGACTCACCAAGAATGTTCGACTAATTTTGGGCAACCTCAATGCAGCATGATGTGAGATGGTGTTTCCGGTTCCCTTCTGCATCCTCTGCAAATTGGGCTGTCGGTCGCATATAGCTACTATATCTGTACTTATTATAAAACAAAGTCCCAAAAAGCTGTCTGCCTTTTATGTAATCGATTTTCTCAAAATTCACTGATTTTTGTACGGTTTTCACCAAAAGATAGTGCAATGCTTCCAGATGACTTAGGTAAATAGTACATATCGGTGATATGTAAATTATGTTAAAGAGATCGCGCCATTATTAAAAAACTTGCTTGCTGGGAGGTTTAGTCGCGTGCGCTGCTTAAACCAACAGACATACGCTAAAGTAATGTACTATGTATGAATTGTAGATCCATAAAAATACTACAAAATGCCATATAACATGAAATATCATGTCTCTATGTCTTATGGTTAACTCACAATAACTACTTTTGTTTAAAATTTGAATTCTAGAAAAAAACTGTGACATCCTGATTGCCAGGCGGGCGAAGATGTTGGCACAGCTAATACATATAAGTATTTAATTGTCTATTTTGCATCACGCATGAACAGGTAAACCAATTCCTTTTTTTTTTGTTAGTTATAGCCAGGAAAAGGTTAAATTTAAATTTAAAAAATTATGAATTTACTGCATCATTAGAAAATTTAAAAGACTGTCTTAATTTTCTTTTATGACAGCACATCGTCGGTCAGGTCAGATCACTAATATTATTCCTGTTCTGTAAAAAACTACTTTTCTTTGGAATTCTCATCATTTATTACATAATCATCACTTCCAACTTATCCCTGTAAATAAAAGACCAAAAACGTATCTCGATACTCATTATTTCATTAATCATTATTTATTTAGGCAAAATAAGAAATAAGCAAGCAACGTAGTCTCCCGGGAAGTGACCAGGCGAGCTCCGGGTCAATTTGTCAATCCTGATTCTAGAGAGTAAGTGACAGCTTCCCAAAGGGACTATGTACAGATGAACGAATCGTGAACCTTAAAGTCCATAATTTCCGTATAAATTTATCTTAATTCTGACTTTAATGGTAAATCGATGTGAAACGGCATAAGACAAGAATCAGTGCAGTCAGTGATGGCTGACATGTGAAACTAAAATCACTGATTCTTCATTGGTATAAATTTTTTCAAATTTTTTATATGGCTATTAACCAATAGGATCTGTATCCGTGATTTCTTACCCACCTGGGTAAGAAATCACGGTGGTCTATTATACTCAGCCGAATACCACACAATTATTGTCCATTTTGAATTATTCAAAAGCAATTGATACGATTACAGGATATCGAATAAAGTGCCACGATTGCAGCCTATGAGCGATATATTCAATGATTTAAGACCAAACATGCATATTATCCCACGATCCTTCCGTATGTCAACAATCGAAACTCTCAACTCTTGGATTGTCGAACTCTGTGTACTTACGATGTTTGTACGAGCTATCGGATAGATAAAGGTGGGACTACAATAAGCTCTAACGCGGGATACGCGTAGGGTATCCCGCGTTAGAGCTTATTGTAGTCCCACCTAGGGTAGGGCATATTGTGATATTAACGGACATTGAGAAACTTGGAGGCGTGAATATTGGACCCATTTTAAAAGGACATGAAGAGCAGTATTAAGATGGTAGTGAGATATAATGAGGAGGGATGAAAATCAGGTGACCAAACGAGTGTTAAATATAAATGTGGATGAAAATGTGACTAGAGGGAGGCCTAAAAGAGATGGATGCGTGCGTGATGCGGATGGATTGCGTGTAGTATGACATAAATGGAGTATCGCCAGAGTTGACGAATGATAGGAGAGAATAGAAGAAAAATATGTTGTGCCAACCCCACTTAGTGTAGGATAAGGACACAAAATATATCTATACTTATAAAATAAAGTCCCCAAAACCTGTATGTGATCGATTTTTTCAAAATGTACTAAACGGATTTTTATACGGTTTTTTGTTTAAAACATGGTGGTTACGAAAAAATGAAAAGAGTTTGTAATGCATATGTCATACAATTCAAATTGGAAGCAGTTTACGAACATGCAAAAAGAGTTCGAAAAGGACATGTCAAAGGGTTCTAATTCGGTTAATGCTAATTCTCTGTAACATTCAGGTGTTTAAAAAAGATTGTTTACGATCTCCCTAAGGACTCCCGAACGTTCACGAACATTGTTGTCATCGGTTCGTTGGATATATAAGCAGACGTATCGTGCGCCTCGACGTTCAGTTTGCGAATCAGAATTCCCGCGAGGTCTGGATTTAAGCGGGAAAAAACTTTGTGACACACTGTTTTTTTTTAATTTGCTATAGTCGTATAAGACGTTATTTTATTATCTTTTATTTTTTTGAATTTTTTTTTATTAATACTATTGTAGTACTGAGGTGTGTTGAAGAATAAAGATTAATTCATTCATTCATTCATTCATTTCCACGCGAACAAAACCGTAAGTACGGCTAGTTGTTGATATAATAAATGTGAAAGTTTCTCTGTCTATCACAATACGCTGTCACAGTAAGCTGTAGTAATTTTGATAAAATTGGTTACAATTATAACTCATATACCATAGTAACTTTGGATAAAAAAACCCGTTTTTCCTTTGACAACAGAAAAAAACCTAAGTACATAATTCAGAGTATTTTGATCCTTAAGTTAACGTAAATAAAACCACAGTTACAGCTTGTACGTTGTATAATAAAATGGAGTTCGTAATTCCAAGAACAATCTAGGTCATCAAACCCGCACGTATGAAATATCTAGTACCCCGTTGGGGCTCAACATATCCTTACAAAGGGATGTGTAAGTTGCTCTTCAATAACTCTAGTTGTGTGTTGAATACTGATTCTCCGACCCCGTTTTATTGAAAACCCCGATTCTTTGAAAGTTTCTTTCGGTTGCTAACTTTTATACGCCAAACTTAACACTAATATAGTATCATAAAATGTTCCTGTGAGTCGTCTTATGTTAGCGAATTAAATCCCTTATTCACGCTATTTGCATACATTAATGAAATACATTTATTTATGAAAGATACTTAACAACAACCAAAACACGCCGTGTGGTATCCGGCAGAATAGAATATACCACCCTCCGTTCTTACCGAGGTGTCATAAGAGACGACTAAGGTATGTGCCGTGTGGTATCCGTCTGCATAGAATAGATCACCCTCATTTCTTACCAAGGTGTCGTAAAAGGCGAGTCTAAGGTAAGTTGACGTCAGGTAGGTCGTAAAATACGTAGCAAAATCATGTGACAACATGTGACAAACATGTCACAACTTAATAACAACCAAAACAAGAGCTGTGATAACACAGCAGTGGCAATTTGTATTATTGATAATTAAATATAAATAAATATGTATGGGACAGTTATATTTATATGCAATTTATCTCACGATTTTTGGTGAAGGACGACATCGTGACCTGCATATATCTAAAAATTCTGGGGATATGTGATTAAAAATAAAGAAACCATACCAGGCATTTACAATTTAAGTCCGCATGATTCCTTGCGAGAGAAGTTTAAGGAAATAGGTATGACACACTTCTTCTTCACAGTATATTTTAAGTAATTTAATTTTTATATATTAAAACATAAAAATTATAAAACAATAATTGATGTATATAATAGATAAAGTAGGAACCGGCATAAGCTCGCGGCTCCTGTTTGTCGCCTAGAAAAAGTACTTAAGTCCTTTGGGAGATTCTATGATATGAAATTCCGCAATCAATTTTAGCTTTGGCATTACAGCAGTTTAAAAAAAACTGTTAAAGGGAGGCTGATACAATAAGCCAGTATAGTAATACTGTTGTAGATCACTTAGACGATAAGAATGCGTGGATATAGCTACTGTTCGATCCCGTACAAGATAGTAATGAAAATGTAACTAGTTATAAGTACTATTTTGAAGAGAGCAACCGCCGAGTTTCTTTCTGGCTCTTCTTGGTAGGAAGAGCTTTCCGAACCAGCAGTAGACTTGACGGCTCAAAAGCACATGTTTACAAGTTTACTTGAAGTAAAAAATGAATGATAATACGTAGTATAGTATATATAACATATAGTTTAAAAAAAAGGAAAGTAGCGGCCTGTTACAATCCCACAGCTGGGAATAGGCCTCCTCTCTCCGTTTCTGGAGAGAAGGGTTGGAGCTAAGACCTACCACGCTGCTCCAATGCGGATTGGTAGGTTACAAATATCTCCAGAATTCTCTAGAGATATGCAGGTTTCCTCACGATGTTTTCCTTCACCGAAAAGCGTGTGATAAATTGTAATTATCAATTAGACACATGAGTTTTAATAGAAAAACTCATTGGTGCCTGCCCGGGTTTGAACTCGTGTTCCCCTCGAAAGAATCGCACGGTCTCACCGCTGGGCTATCACAGCTCTAACATATAGTTATTATAAATTAAATATTATTAAAATATTATAAAATTATACAATTATATATTATTAAACGCGATATAGCTTGTATATCGCGATGATATGAAATGTATTTTGAGATTTTATATCCTATCGGAAACATAAACACGGCTAACAAATTGTTCTTACAAATCAAAAACAATGACAAAGCAAAAGTGGAACACGTGAATATTATATCATTATTATAATTTTCTCACGTTCGACTTGCCACATTGCAGACGTTCTTGGTGGTGATAGCGAGTTGATCAAATAAAATCTATTGAATATATTAAATGCTATTGAATTGAAAAATATTCATACAATTACTAATTTTTGACAAGTTGCTTTTCATCTATACATATAATAGTTGAAGTTTCTGTAATTGTTTACGAGAGCTAAAAACCTGATTCGGAGGAAGCATACAACTTGTTCAAAGTCTTCTTGATAACGTCTTTAGAATGAAGACTTTAGTTTAAGGAAATAGGTATTCTTACATTTGCTCCACAGTATATTTTAAACAATGTAATTTTTGTACATAAAAATATAAAGAATTATAAAACGATAGGTGATGTATATAATAGACAAAGTAGGAACCGACATAAGCTTACGACTCCTGCTTTGCGCCTAGCAAAAGTACGTAAATCGTTTGTAGGTATGGGTATAAGATTCTATAATAAAATTCCGAAATCAATTGGCCATGCCATTACAGCAGTTTAAAACCACTGTTAAAAAGAGGCTGATACAGAAAGCCTAATATACTGTTGAAGATTACTTAGATGATAAGGATGTGAGGATATAGGTGGACTTCTACCCTGTACAAAACAGTAATAAATAAATGTAACTGTGTAATGTAATGTAATAAATGTTCTAAGATTTATATTTTAAAAAGAGCAACCACCGAGTTTCTTGCTTGTTCTTCTCGGTAGGAACAGCTTTCCGAACCAGCAGTAAAATTGACAATTCAAAAGCACTTGTTTTACAAGTTTACTTGAATAAAGAATATTTTGAATTTGAATTTGAATAGTGTATTAGATTTGTTTGATGAGTTAAGTTTTAGGGAATAACACGGCTGGCATACATATATAGTGTAAAAGCCCTTTAATTATAGAATAAATTATAAAATAAAATGTTAGTGTTTATATATTCTCTATTAGAAGAAATTTTGATATATGACAATGAAGGAGTTTGTATAAATAAGTAAAATAAATATGAAGAGATGGTAAGATAATAATTCGAAGCGGTTTTGATTATAATAATTAATACAAGACTGATCTGCAGCGAAGCGGTACATAATTAAAAAAAGGGCATAGCATTATTTTTTTTCGACTACATCATCGCTTATCAGCAGATGAGATTATGGTCTTTGCCTACCTGTCTAAAAAGAAAATTAAAACAACAAAAACTTATCAGTCGTGTATCGTAAAAAACATCGTAACGAACGGAATGTTGACTCTATCGAAAGCGCTCAAGAAAGTTAGTTTAATTAATTGAAACACTGTGACACTGAGTAACAGTGGAAAAACCGGTAGTGTATGTACCAGCGTGTAGATACACGGTGGTGCATCTGAGATGTCATCCGAAGAGATATTCGAATTCGATTATGAATTATTAATTGGCTTCTTGTTAATTAAACATTTATCGTGAGATTTATCGGTCGCGGGATAAAGGTGTCGTAAGCCTCGTGGACGAGATAAATCCCGGCTTTAAGTGGTCCGTTAAATTAAGATAAAGCTAATTCAATCGCGGTCGTTATCGATGATAGATTTCTTTGTTCTTTTTTTACTTCGACTATGGTCTTAACGAAATTGGAACCACGATAACTTGACAATCTTACTCAAGTGCATAAAACACCGTGGCTGAACGACGATCGTCTCTAAATCTTCAAATTGTGTCCATACTAAATATTATAAATGCGAAAAACTTTCTGTAATGCAAATGTAATAGTAAAATTCTTTTGCTATAATCTGCGATTAAGTTAATAGGAAATATATATAATGCTAGGACGGACTATTCGTTTTCATATCTGAAACATGGAACATTCGTTAAAACACATGCACAAACCTCCACCACAATCCACAAACACTACACATACGTTCACTATCACAAACTCAACAATCGATTCGCCGCGCAACCGAAGCATCATCAGGAGATAAATACACGACAAAATCGCAAAGCGAAGTACTACCCAAACAAGCATAGTTATATACTAATCGGTTCAACTCCCACCATTTATTTTATTTTGCCTCTGAACAAGTGTAATAAGCTATAAATCTACACTTATTATAAAACAAAGTCCCAAAAAGCTGTCTGTCTGTATGTAATCGATTTTCTCAAAATCTACTGAACGGATTTTTGTACGGTTTTCACCAAAAGATAGTGCATTACTTCCGGATGGTTTACATAAATAGTTCATATCGGTATTATGTAAATTGTGTTGAAGAGATCGCGCAGTTGTTAAAAAACTTGCTTGTTGGGAGCTTTGGTCGCGTGCGCTGCGTAAACCAGCAGAGATATGCTAAAGTAATATATTAGAGAATTGTAGATCTATGAGAATACTACAAAAAAGTCTATGAGAATACTACGTGATAGCATGTCTCTATCGGTTATGGTTTACTCACAATAACTACTTTTATGTTTAAAATTTGGATTCTAGAAAAAAATTGTGGCACGCTGATTTCCACGCGGGGAAGCCGCTGGCAAAACGAGATATATATAAATTACTTGATTTAAGGCTTTCAAAACTAATCCGCTTAAAAAAAAAGGGAAACAAAATAAGGAATTGTGTATAGCTGCTACCATACTATTTCATCGTGAATGTGCCATCGTGAAAGACCTTTTGTTCAGATATGTTTTGCCGTGTTACGCCATGAAAAGCTACGGTTAGTTAGCCGTGACTAGAAACGGTCGTCAGTGTGTAAAGCGCTATGGTGATGATGGTGGAATAGATTAAGTCAAAGTGCAAAAAAAAATTATCCGTTTAAACACCTCGGTTAATCGCCTCTTCGGGTGACAAGAGGGCTGGCTCCGTTTTCGCACAAAGAATTAGCTTAGCGATTCAACGCGGAAACGCTGCCAACATTCTTGGGACCATTCCACGTGGGCATGACTTGTATAGTAGCGTGTTGTATAGTATATTTGTATAGTAAGTAATTTAAGATAGATATAACTTGTGCATATTTGATATAAATAATATAAAAAAAAGTTGTGGGTAATAGAAGTCAGGTAGTATATCTAACCCTCGAATGCATCCTGAAGTTAAGGGAAAAAATAATAAAACGGTCATAAGATCGTATTGTATGAGTCAGAATGTTGGGCAATGAAAAATACGGATGAAAGAAGAGCAAATGAGATGAGAATGTTAAGGTGGATGTTTGGTGTGACAAAACTGGATAAAATACGAAAAAAATATAAAAAGGGGAAGTCTGAAATTTGCGTCTATAATAAAAACCACGAGAAGTACAAAATCAATATGGTATGGACATGTAATGATGAGGAATGTGTGGAAGAGTTAGATATGAATGTGTACAGTACTAGAGAGAAGCTGGAAAAGAGTTGATGAATGATAGATAGGAGAGAATGAAATCAAGAACGTGTCTTGCCGACCACATTTAGAGTGGGATATGTGCAAGAGAATGATAACTGTGTAGAGCAATATGGAAGTATAGTACCCGGCAATAAGTAATGCACATCGAGGCTTAGAGAGAGAAAATCGGCTAGATACTTCATAGAAAATTGTCTCTATCACACAGAGGGATGAACCCGTGTGAAACGGCAGGTACTGAGTGACAGTGACAGCGCTCTACGAAACCGAACTGGCCGGCTGTTTCGTTCTAAACATCGGTGTGCATTATTTAATGCTAGGTACTATATGTTACTGTTAACATGTGTCTCTGTACGAATCGACACTACGATACAGCGGCATATATTTCCATATTGATCCTTACAGTACTGACCGCGTGTGTTTACTTCAGAATTTCAACCGTAATTTTTCGAAGCAGAAAAACATATGAACAAAGTACCTTAGGACCAAGTTTACCTTAGAGCTGACCCGTTTCGCAATACAACGGACAATATGAACGTTATCGGATGTTATCGGCTCACTATCGGCACACTATCGGCACTTATCGGTCGACGACGTGTAACGATTCTGTGTCATACGATATGCCGATGTTTGTTAAGCAAACATTGTCCTTGCGTCAGCTCTTTTATGTTTTTTTTTTCGATATTTCCGAGTGGTAATAACGGTAGGCCATTTGAATTGTCAGATCAATGTTTAACTTCAACGTACATATTTTTTGTTCCTAGAAAAACAGATGGAACAGTTTTTTGAATCGCGATAATATAATCACGTAATTTTCAAAACCTTAGCTGAATAATACTTAGACTGTTGGTTTATTACAATGTGAGGTGTAGATTTCCTGGGATATATAGCGTGCTTTAAGCCATAGAGACACAATTGTTTACCGTTTTTAGATTCTATTATTGATCATACACTATATAGTTGTATACAGTATTATGGTCCGTACGCCGTATACCGTATACATAATTTGTACTATGAGACTTCGTATTGATGATGGTATATTCTTCGTATCGGACTAAGAACCCGCGATATGTAACCAATTCGGATTAGTATATAGGTAATTTTCAAGCTTTTAAATATGACCTGGGTGTTTTACCCAGCAGTGGGACAGTACAAGCCACTACTCGTCATCCTCCTGCCCTTATCCCACTCTAAGTGCGGTCGGCACATGTTAAAAACATGTCACATGATTCAGCTACGTATTTTACGAACGGGCGCCTGCCTGACGTCAACTTACCTTAGTCGTATTTAACGACACCTCAGTAAGAAAGCGGGTAGTCTTTTCTACTCAACCGGATACCACACTGTGGGTCAACTTACCTTAGTCGCCTTTTACGACACCTCGGTAAGAAATGAGGGTGGTCTATTCTACTCAGCAGGATACCACACGGCGGTATCATCATATTAAAATAAGTAGAAAGCTCTCTTTGCGTTTCATATAACATATCATGTTCTTCATAGGTAAAAGGCCTTAAAATGTAACTTTTGCTTAGTAACAATCCGAAGTTTATCACTATTCCTTATTATGCGACTAATATTCTTCCTTAAAACATTGGACAATATCTAGCTCTTTTTAAATAAAATTGTTCACAGGAACTTGAAACTTATACACTAATAAAAAGTACTTTACTAATATTTTAGAATAATAGAAAGAAGAATCTAAAGTAAGCTATGAGGTTTTCATTCCATTCAAATTGAACAAACGCCATTATCGTTCTGTTTGTTACAGAAACATTTTCCCGCGACATGCTTTATTCAAAATGATATTCTGTACTAAGATAAATAACACATAAATGTTCCAGCTCGTAGACACACACACTTTATCGGATAAACTGAGTATTATCTTTTATTTATGCATAGCCTCTCTATTGTGAAAGATATTGAACTGATATAAAATGATTTCAATAGAAATATGAATTTTTATTTGTATCTGTATGTTTAACGCGTTGTTGTATTTCAATTGATGTCAATGTTGCCAATATGATATATAATTTCTTAGTATACATACTGGAAAATGCATAAAGTTATTATATATAACGTTATATTGTACATAATTGAAGATTATTTCAATTATAGAAATGCTTGGACTACGCCGTGTGCTATCCGGCTACATAGAATAGACCACCCACCTTTCTTACCGAGGTGTTGTAAGAGGCGACTAAGGTATGTGCCGTGTGGTATCCGGCAGAATAGAATAGACCACCCTCCTTCCTTACCGAGGTGTCGTAAGAGGCGACTAAGGTATGTGCCGTGTGGTATCCGGCTGCATAGAATAGACCACCCCCCTATGTCACCGAGGTGTCGTAAGAGGCGACTAAGGTATGTGCCGTGTGGTATCCAGCAGAATAGAATAGACCACCCTCCTTTCTCTCCGAGGTGTCGTAAGAGGCGACTAAGGTATGTACCGTGTGGTATCCGGCTGCATAGAATAGACCACCCTCATTTCTTACCGTATTAATTTATAAATAAATAAATATTACACTTACACACACGGTCATCCGACCCCAAATTAAGTAACTTAATACTTGTGTTATGGGTGACGGACAACTGGTAGATATACTACATATATAAGTTTAAATACATACTTAAATACAAATATACACCCAGGCTCGAAGAAACAAAAAATTGTTTATAGAAAATGTTGACCCTCGGCAGGAATCGAACCCGTGACCCGCTAAGCAGAAGGCAGGGTCCCCACTGCGCCAACGGGCCAGCCAATGTTGTCAAACTGATGTTGGGGACAGACAACCGTGTGTTTAATAATATCATATTCATTATTTTTAATATAATTAAAATTATAAAGAAGTTAAGATAAGATAAACACTATAATCAGAGACATGCAATAGTAGTACAAGACCAACATAACAAGGCAACCTAGTTTTGGCAGATCTACACGAAGCAATTACCATCTAAAGTCAACTTCCGCATCCTATTAACGTGTGAGTACACGGGTAACACATTAGCCCACGTTAATTAAACAAGCCTAGCTGCAGGAACTATCTGAGATGCATTGTCATCAAATACACAATCTTAAAGTACAGTCACCGGCAAATATTTTTTTAAATCCTATCCTATTCTACTTTCTACTAATCTTACTAACATCCTATTCTACCCTACTAATATTATAAATGCGAAAGTTTGCGAGTATGGATGGATGTTTGTTACTCTTTCAAGAAAAAACTATTGGATGGATTTGGATGAAACTTTTCAGTTATATAGTTATACATTGGAATAACATATAGAGTATAATTTGTTATGATTTTATAAAATATATAGATACATGTTAATAAAGTACCTAATATGCGCGGCGCGCGTATTTTAGTTTCAGTTTAGTATTTTCAGTTTTAAAGTTAGAGATTTTAAACTTTGGATGTACGAGTAACTAAGAAAATATATATTTTTGAATATTAATTAAACAAAAAATTAAATCGCGAGCGAAAGCGCAAACAAAAGCTCGTAAAATAATAATTCGAAAATGGTAGGTGCGTTACAACAAAATTGAGCGCTAGATACTATTTTTGAACTGGACGACTAATCACGTATACTTACCACAAGTGTTAGTGATTGCGCCTTCAGCTCCAGAGGTTCTCGGTTAGATTCCCGCTGAGGGATAATATTATCTAATAACAATTTGTTCCAAATCTGGATGTATTAATGAAAGAAAGAAAGAAAGAAAGAAACCACATTTATTCATTCATGCGCTACAAACGGTGCTTCAAAATAATATATAAGCTTACAAAGATAAATATGTAAAATGTTAACTATTATTTAAATATACTACAAATATAATTAAATAAAACTATGAAAAACATAGTATGCCACCGCATATAGCGCAGCAATGAAAGGCATTCAGCTCAGCATGTTGCCGCATTTATAAATTATTATTAATGTGTTTCTTTAAAATTATACATGTATATACCACTTTTCTGTAACCCAAAACATAAGCATTAAATAACTTACTTTGGGGACATAAGTTGGTGTCTAATTATCCCATATATATATTTTTAAACTAGCCAAAAAAGTTAGTAGTTAATAAATCAGTGTCACGGTACATATGTTATTGGTTATGTGAATCGAATAAATTAAAAGCTTAAAAAATGGTTTTATCGATCTTTATGAAATGAAAATTTAAAGTACAATTTAGGTAAAATTATGTTTGTGATTATTTTAATTTTAATATTATCCGATCACAAAACTTGCTAACATTGAAGTTATCATTGTAATGTTTATAATTGGCAAAGGATTATTCAACAACAACTTTATGATTTATAATAAATAAATTCGCCAACCATAATAGGATCCTTCAATCCTAAATGGATAAAACTGATCAGCAAACCTATTAAAATATTTTAAGGGTATGAATTATCGAAGCTAACTGTACTTATTTCAAATTATATGACTAGAAATTGTATTATATTCAATTTATAGCATGAATTTCAATTACCGTAACTCCTCTTAACACATAAATTTGAATGGTATGAACCAACATTTACTGTTCCATAAGACGCAAAATAAATTTTATGTATTTATTTTATTTTGAGTTTCAAAATAAATATGTAAATTTTATTTATTTATTTCAAACATGGACAAGTTAAGTCCATCTTAAATTACTTACACGCTAGTACTATACAAATCATGCCCACGTGGAATGGTCCCAAGAATGTTGGCAGCGTTTTCGCGTTGAATCGCTAAGCTGATTCTTTGTGCGAAAACGAGCCAGTCCTCTTTTCACCTGAAGAGGCAATTAATCGAGGTTTTAAAACAGAAATTTTATTAAAATAATATGCACAAACCTCCACCACAATACACAGGCACTACACACGTTTATTATTACAAACTCAACAATCGTTTCGCTCCGCAACCGAAGCATCATCAGGAGATAGACTCCACGTCAAAATCGCAAAGCGAAGCATTATCCCAACAAGCATTCTTATATAGTACTTGGTTCTTCCCTACCCTTTATTTTACCTCTGAACACGTGCAACAAGCTTGAAATAGAAACACTTATCTGCTCGTTAGTGGTGGTGCCATTATTATGGAAATTTTATTTATATTATTTTTTATTTATTTTGAGATACAACGACATAGAAACGATTTTGCGATCGACAAAAGAAAAGAGTTCTACATAGGTTTTAGCTTTGCGTTGCTGTTAACAGAAGGCTTATACTGAATGACCTCTAAAGTTGAGAACTCTATATTACAAATGATGAGAATACGTTATTTTTTAACTACTTATAAAAAAACAACCAAGTTTTTTTCTAATTGTTCTCGGTACGAGTTATTTCCTACATCAGCAGTAGAGTTCTTGAAAGGTCTCGTTAAAGTGTATTTGAATAAAATATAAAATTCATGGTTGCCAACCGGGGTTCGAACTAGCGACCACTAGAAGACTCGTCTCACTGTACGGCTTAATGAATCTATGGTAGAGAAAAAAAAAAGTGAGAAATGATAAAAATATTTCCCGGTGACATGTTGAAAAATAACAATACACTGCAACACAAGGATTACTTTTAAATAACGTTGATAAAGCCAATGTTCAATTAAAATCTACATGGCGTGCACAAAACACGGCTTGGTTCTTCGCGAACATGTCCCGCGTTATTGGCTCACGCGAAATTTACGATCTCTATTATAACTGCGCAAAACCACCTTCAACTGGATTAAAACCGGTATAATCTAGATACAACTAGATTATTGTTATAATATTGATAAAATTTCTCTAAATTAAATGCGCAGTTTTTTTAGAACTGACTGTAGCCCTATCGGCTTTTACAGCATCACCGGGCGGGACGGCCGAGCGCAGAAGCTGAAGCATTGTTGAGGTTGCAAAATCCAGAGAGCAGAGCGCAGAAGCTCTACTCTACGCGTCAGGGAACGTCGTCCTAAGGGTGCCTTCTGTGAGGCCGGACCACGGCTTTACGGCGATGCGTAGTGGAGGGCTGATGGTATGACTTTGATTAGTCATTGCCACGTCGGAAGGGTGGCGAGAAGCCACGACCGACCGACGTCAGAAAACTGGAACCTCGTCTTCGCCGGCGAAGACGCTGTGTGTGTGTATTACGTGTTTACGTGTTTGCGATCGTTATTTGATCGTCTGGGTCATACAGGACGCTTTTTGGACGCCTATATTTTCGGTCAATCCGCGGTTAAATAAGGGAGAACATAATGCGTTTTTACTGCAACATAAGGTAAGAGCAATAAAAAATAAATATTTAAATCGCCGCTATACTGCACTGACATCGCATAAATTCAGTTATACTATGATTTACTTGGAATTTAAATCTGAGAAGTTCATTTAATTAATATATATATGTTTTAGAGAGGTTCCGCATTTGTAAAAAACTCGCCTGCTGTGTGCTCTAGTCACGTGCGCCGCGTAATCCAGCAGAGCTAAACTTAAGTAAATGTGCTGGAAGAATTGTAGATCTACAATTATACTACAAAAAAGTCCGCGACAGCATCTCTCAAACTCTTATGGTTAACCTAAAACTACTTTTATGGTCAAAATTTCAATTAAATATACTGATTTCCACGCGAGCAAAGCCGCGAGAACAGCTAGTATATCATATAGTGTAAACAAAACTGAGTTATAAAACAGTAATAAATAATGACGCATAATCTTTTTTTATCATCATAAAATCTGACGTAATCGTCATGATTATGTGTATGTAAAAAATCTAACAGCAACGGTTTCCAACGGCACGATTTGATCAGTCCTTAGGTAATATTATGTATGTTATTTATCGTTGCAAACCGCCGTGTAGTATCTGGCTGAGTAGAATAGACAACCCTGATTTCTTACCGAGATGACGTAGAAGGCAACTAAGGTAAGGTGACCCGCCGTGTGGTATCCGGTGGAGTACAATAGACCACCCTCTTTCTTACCGAGGTGTCGTAAAATATGACTTGGGAGCATAAAACATTTTTAAATTTAAACTATCGTGAGTAGTATTCATAGTTAATAACGATACCGGCTATACTCACGTCTAATTTTATCGGATTAGCCCGACTAGTTTCGAACCCGTCCGGGGCACTTATTCATGAGCTCTTTACACGACGTTATCGCGGCGGGAACTGCGTGCAGCAGCTCGCTGGGCGCGCCTCGTAGGTGGCTGGGGCGGAGGGGGAGACGGTTGCGGCGGTGGTCGCGCGTCTACCGACTGTTCCGTGTCGCTCTGGTCTTCTTCGTCGGATGCACCAATGAAATTTGTATTTGTACCACAAATTTCATTGGTGCATCCGACGAAGAAGACCAGAGCGACACGGAACAGTCGGTAGACGCGCGACCACCGCCGCAACCGTCTCCCCCTCCGCCCCAGCCACCTACGAGGCGCGCCCAGCGAGCTGCTGCACGCAGTTCCCGCCGCGATAACGTCGTGTAAAGAGCTCATGAATAAGTGCCCCGGACGGGTTCGAAACTAGTCGGGCTAATCCGATAAAATTAGACGTGAGTATAGCCGGTATCGTTATTAGCATAAAACATGTTGTTCCGACCCCACTTAGAGTAGGATAAGGGCAGGAGGATAACGATGATGATGATGATTTATCGTTGCAAAACAACTCGTATAATGAGCTATATGTATTAATATCATTTTACATCATAAATTTTTATATTTTGCGATGCGCAACAAACAAGGTTATCTGTCAATACCTTTAAATAAGCAATTTCTGTATATATGTAATTAGGATTTCGGAAATAGGTCCAACGATTTTCGTGTTTAGTAAGCAGGGGATATCGATCTCGTGAATGTTAAAGAGATCCAAGACTTGGAAGCGTAATATTTCAAGTACAATATAGTATAGTACTTGACCGGCCCGTTGGTGCAGTGACAAGTGACGCTGCCTTTAGCTCCGCGGGTCGCGGGTTCGATTCCCGTCGAAAGCCAAAATTTTCTATAAACAATTTGTTTGTTCTTCGAGTCTGGGTGTATATTTGTATTTAAGTATGTATTTAAAATTATATATGTAGTATATTTACCAGTTGTCCGTCACCCATTCCACAAGTATTAAGTTACTTACTTTGGGGATGGACGACCACGTGTGTAAATGTCCAATATATTTATTTATTATTTTATAACAATACGTTACATTTAAAATGAGTTCGGTAATAGACACCTCTAAACGTTTATCAAACGGTTGGATTAACGATCGAAATGTCAAATGGTCCGTATAGCGTGTATCGAATATCGATCGATTACTCGTGCTGTGACAGATGGTCGAACCAATCACCAGTAATGAGATCCTCGCATTGTGCCACGGCGTGATTGGGGCCTCATTGTGAAACAATGCCGAATGACACGACATTTACAGATTGGCTTCGTATATCGCACCCCCAAAATTAAAGGGACCTAAACTTAAGATTTACATTTTTCAATATGAATTAATGAATAGAGACCGGCTTTACTCACGTCGTATTTTATCAGATCTCTTTATGCGGCTCAGAATAGGAGCCCCCTATGCGCTTGAAACTAGTCGGGCTCATCCGATAAAATAAGACGTGAGTATAGCCGGTCTCTAAACATACACCACATTGTCAGTTCAAAAAAAAGTGCAAATACCGTGACGTGAATATATTTCTTACAGAACAATAATTTTATTAAAATTTTGGATTACGTCAATTTCTTTGGACGGTGCAATATGTCTATCTTATTAAGTAATGATATGGGATATGGTGTTATCATGGGAAGGGTCGGGTAATGTATTGTCTTATAACCTGATCGATCGTTTGGGATTGGTGATATGTGATTTAGGTGTTTTAATTGACAGCGGTACGAATTTCAACCACTCGAGTGTGATACTCAGCGCATCCGTACATTCGAAAGAATGTCTGTAACTCTGATTTAATATTTATGCAATTTACAATTAAATTCAATTGATGTCTTCTTTATCAATTCAGAAACACCCACTGCTCGACAGGTCATAGGATCTCCATCCCACACGATCTTGTGCCGATTGAATCCAGTGCTTTGCGACACTTTTAAGGTCGTCAGTCCACCTTGTAGGGGGTCTACCGACGCTAAGTTTTCCGCTAATTGATTTACATTATTGGGGCCAACTTAAAAAAAATTCAAAATATATTTATTCTAACAACTCTACTGTTCAGATAAATTCTTTTACCGAGAAGATCCAGCAAGAAACTTGAAGGCTGCTCTTTTTGAAATTAATTCATTCAGTTACATTATGTCATGGCGTATAGGTGAGAAATCCCAGAATATATACAGCGCTAACGTATTGGATTAAAAAATTATAGTTTTTCCTTCGAGCCTAACTACAAAATTACTAATATTTAAACATACAAGTTAATTCGAGCGAATTACCGAGACAGCTTGTCATTTGTAATTACGTCTTTAAACAATGATATTTTCAAATGATATTTATGATATGTGTAACCTAGCTCCTAGGTCCTAGCTCCAACCCTTCTCACAGATGGAGAGGAGGTGTACGCCCAGAAGTGGGATAGTAACAGGCCGTTACTTTACTTTTGTTACAAGTGTAAGATTATGAGATATGTCAAATCTTCTTAAGCGAAAAGACAGCATCAAGCATATAGCAATTCGTTTAACTACTTCAAATTGATATACTAAACAATGTATGAAAACAGAATACGTGTAGACTAAGATATTAGTTTCTAAATTAATGGAAATTCCAAGCATGGAGCCAGCGCACATTCGTAATTTAATTGTGGTGGACTCAGCATTGTTGCGTTGCTTTGTATATGGGATATAGCTATCATTGTATAATGGAATATTCAAAATAATTACAAAGGACAAAGTTTCTCTAAATAAATCAGGCTCATAAGGAAGCTCCATTCTTCTAAGCAGGCGATGAAAAAGTCAGCCATATCAACGGCAGTTCGCTATACTTTCGCGATTCATACTTATAGTACCCGGCAATAAATAATGCACATCGAGGCTTCGAGAGTGAAATCGGCTAGATTCTGCTTCATAGAGCATTGTCTCTGTCGCACAGACTGACGAACCCGTGTGTGACAGTGACAGCGCTCTACGAAACCTACGGCTGTTTTGTTGTAAACATCGATGTGCATTATTTAATGCCGGGTACTATATTTATATGTAAAAATACGTGTTACATCGCGACTAAATCGATTTATCTTTGTATAAGGTTTGACATTTCGACAGAGTTTCATCCGCCGTCGTTACTAACTGACTGAAGCGCCGCGGCGTCTTCGTTCCCGAGTACTAAAGTCATTATTTTCACCATATTCTACCCTCACTTGAACCGCACAATACACATAGGGTCTCTTGCACACCACACTGATATCATATGCACGCGATATAGCTTGGAACGCGGATGCAACTCTGCCGAAGCCGAACCATTTACAAAAGTAACTCGATTTACCCGCGATGTGACCCGTAATTTTACCTATAAATACTCAAATATACGTTGCCATAAACCATGGTTGGGTCTCACAGGAGGGAGTCCAAGAACGTTATTACTCGATGCTTTATAGTATAGTAAAAATTTTATTCATTATATAAGTTTAGATATATGCTTGATTTATTTATACATGACATGAGGAGTCTGCTGATTTGCAGAGAATGCTCTTTACTGTAGCCAGATAATTAGACTTTTAAAAAAGCATTCCCACACTTAAGTGATCTTAATTAGCTTAATGATCGAGTTACTTACTTATCTAAGGCTATAGCTGAACACACACGGCGCGTGCGAACAAAAAGTGTTTCAACAACAAATTTCACGTACAAAGCCCAATTACGTCGATACTGTGTCCATCAAACGAGCGTAGAAAAACATTTGTCCGTCGACCGGCAAAAAGGTCGACCGACGGCCGATAAAAAATAGCCCGCGATCGCCATACCGGCATTGTGAAGAAATATAGCTGGCATAAATACCTCTATCGAATAACGTTGACGGGAATTTTTGCTGTATGACGGCCCTTTTTATTGGGGATATATTAGGGTTCATATTTTAGTTACACCTGACGGAGTAGGGATTGAAAGATCAGATTTAATATGCCATAGATATTATTAAAATTAGAGAGACTATGTATTCCAAAACTTCAAATTCAAATTCAAGATATTCTTTATTCAAGTGGTCTGTTTTCAGTACTATTGAATAGTCAAATGTTTTTAAAGAAGCTACCACAAATTCGGAAATTTGCTCTCATCGAGAAGAACCAGCAAGAAACTCGGTGGATAATCTTTTCAAAAAGAAATGACAATTTGATAGAAGGTTACGAGTTAATCGTTGCAGTTTGGTGCGTAGCTGATTGATAATAATATAATATAATTATAATTGTTAAGATATGCTACTCAAGATAAGATATCACTCAAATAACTCACTCCAGTCTACCAGGTGATGAGGGTTACTTTAGACCGGAACAGATGGAGGCAGATCGTACGATAGAAGGGCTAGGTGACCACGAGGGAGCGATTGGAGAAGAAGTAGAACTCTCTCTCTCTTTCTCTGTCTCTCTCTGTGTGTAAACACAGAAAGTTTCCCTTAAGTCAATAAATTTTCACTTTCAACAAATTAACTTACTTGCTGAGCAGCAAAAATATCTAAAAACCTCCGATCAAAGATAGGTCACGACTTTTGAGATACGGTAAAGTGTAAACATTTTTGTATAAACTGAAATTTTCGAATAATGATGATGAGGTTTTATATTCAAATTAATCAATATTAAGATTACTAGCTGTCCGGTCACGTGTTACTGTGCTCAGTCTTGGTTCGAACTTCCCTCGAAACAAAACAATTGTTTAAAAAAATGCTCCGATCGCCACCAAACTATACAGAATCATCCGCTGGGTCATTCTAAGTATTGATTGAAAATTTCCTTAAAATTTGTCCAGACGTTTCGGAGCCTATAATGAATACAGACAAACATTAAATTTTATGTACGATTTTATAATATATGATTTTGAATAACTTCCACCGTTTACTTAGCGCACGTAAGGAAAGATTTAAATTATTATTTCCAAATAGCACCAATCTTCATGTGCCTCAGCTTGCTACAGTAAGGATTTGTTTTAATGTGAGTGGGGTTCTAACTTCTCTGGGTTAAAGGGTTCTGACTTTCTTAAAAAGTTAAACTTGAGGATATTTTTACACCTAGAACCTTAGTACTATCGAAAATACTGAAAAGAAGTGGTTGAAAGAAGACAGTGACGGTAACGAGGTTTCGGACGTCTTCGTATCCTTTTTCAGGCACAAAGGCCAAATACGAAGATCATGCGGCCATCAAACGAGCGATGAAAAATGTTCGTACCCAGAACAGCGAGGAGGTCGAACGAGGCCCCATAAAAAATTGCCGCCGATCGCCATACCGTCGCGACGAGGGAAAATCGCGGCATAAATACTTTTATCGAATAGCTTCGGTGCCATTTTTTGTGCCATCAAGGTCCCATTTTATCGAGGACACATTACGGTCTATATGTGATATAATGACTGCGATTTTTAACTTAAATTCAGCTGCAGACAATTTTAAAATGAGGCCTGTATAAAGTAAAGGTTATTTTGAATGCACGTAATAAAATATATCATCCACATAACATAACTTGAAAATAAAGATTCAAGCTATCCTAGCCCGTGGGTTGAAATAGACAATTTGGTTCATCTAAAATTCGTACGCTAAGGCTAATCTGATTTCTGGTAAACCCTAAGAATATTCTAAAAGAAAAAACCAAACAGTAACTGCTTTATTGATGACTAGTTGACACTATGTAATCGCTATATACTCAATGTGTTACAATATATTAAACAAACATTGGTGAACTACAACTGAGAACTTCCTAAATAACAACGACGAATTGTTCGCATCCAATCGCGAGGCAAATGTTTATCCAAGTTGCCCACGCACAGTTCGAAAGACATCAACAATATTGACACATCGGGTGATGGATCCGTGAGTACAGTCAATCCAACGAGTCAATAATTGAAAGTAAACAAATTAAAAACGACACGAAAAACGCTCAATTAAGTTCTCTAAAGTTGAACTAAATTAGATTATCTTATTTTTAGGAAAAAAGCTTTATTAAAAACTAGCTGTGCCAACAACGGATTCGCCTGCATAGAATTCAGTGATTTACGAAACTATTTTACAAATAATTTTCCAAATTTTGAACATAAAAGTAGTTATTGTGAGTTAACCGTGAGAGATAGAGACATGCTATCGCGGACTTTTTTGCAGTATTTTTATATATCTACAATTCTCTTCTACATTAACTTAGCGTATCTCTGCTATTTTACGCAGCGCGCGTGACTAAAGCTCCCAGCAAGCAAATTTTTTAACAACTGCTGGATCTCTTCAACACAATTTACATAATACCGAAATGTTACTATTTAGCTAAACCATCGGGAAGTATTGACTATCTTTTGGTGAAAATCGTACAACAATCCGTTGTTGTTGTTGTTGTTGTAAATCTCTTTATTGCACATAAAACAATTACAAATTATAACCTAATATAACAAGATAATGTACAATGGCGGGCTTATTCCATAATAGGAATCTCTTCCAGGCAACCGGAAATCCAAGAAAATTTAAGATATAGAAAGTGAGTAGAAAATAATCGATGCTTCGTGTACACACTCAATTAGCACAGTAAATATTAAAGTCTACATACACAACAACAATCTAAAATATTTGAAAATATATATCATAACAAAAAAAGAACCAAAATATATCTATGAAATATGAGTACTTATAAATAGGAATAACTTCAGTAAATTTAATCCATTCAGTTGATTTTGAGAAAATCGATTACATACAAACAGACAGCTTTTGGGGACTTTGTTTTATAATAAGTATAGATGAGACACGCAATCTCACCATCTTTAGATACATTAAGATCGGCCCGTTGGCACAAATGGCAGTGACCCTGCATGGAGCTCCGCGGTACTAGTTAGACAGTAGGAAGAAGCAAATATGAAACCTGCATACAACTGAAGAAAAGAAAAAAAGAAACTAACCAGACTAAGGAGGACCTTTGCTCAGCAGTTGATGGAATACTAAAATATAAAGGAACAGACAATAAAATAAATAAATAAACAGACTTTGTTGTTCAATACCTTAGATGTATGCCCAATATGATGGCCAAGTCAAGTATCTATTGGAAACATTTGAAGCATTTTTGAATTACTTTCTACATAACATAAATTAAGCTATAAAATCTATTCAATTATATAAATAAATATAAAAAAAAAACGATTTATAGAAGCAGGCGTTACTTTGCGGAATTCCATATTACAAGCAATATAACAGAACTAACTACTTTGCTATAATCGCACGGGTTAAGTGAATGCATGCAAAGCCAATGTGTATGAAGCAGGCAAAATCTACGCACCTTATACATGCAGAACCAGCCACCACATGCACCCCAAGGCGCAATTCACCAGCAACAACGAACACAAAAGCAGCACACACACCCACCACCACAATCTCGACGATCGTTTCGCCCCGAAACCGAAGCATCATCAGGAGGATATGCTTCACGACAAAAATCGTACTGATTGATTATCGTACTGATTCGCAGTACGATTTTTGTCGTGAAGCCTATCCTCCTGATGATGCTTCGGTTTCGGGGCGAAACGATCGTCGAGATTGTGGTGGTGGGTGTGTGTGCTGCTTTTGTGTTCGTTGTTGCTGGTGGAGGCGCCTTGGGGTGCAAGTGGTGGCTTGTCCTGCATGTATAAGGTGCGTAGATTTTGCCTGCTTCATACACATTGGCTTTGCATGCATTCACTTAACCCGTGCGGATTATAGCAAAGTAGTTAGTTCTGTTATATTGCTTATAAAAAAAAACATTTTTCATAGAGAATAATACCTCGGGAAATTTAATAATAATTAATTTTATTTCAATGAAAGATACTTAAATTTTTGATAAATTTAAATATTTTCAAAATTAATAATGGATTTTAATCAAAACATTTATAGACGAAATCATGTATTTGCATCCTATCCAATTTCAATATAGAATTTTAACTAGTGACGATCCAAAAAACGATTACACGTATAAAAGAATGATGAAAACGAAAAGTAATTGATTCTCTATACGATCTGATATTGGATTTGCGTATTTCATTGCGCCGTCGAATTCAATTTACATTTTTGTAACGTCTTATTTGTTTTAATTTCTTTTTTTGTTTAAATGATGTCGTTTCTTTTGTTTTCAAATTTTACTAGATTGTTTGTTGAATAAGATTGAATAAAGAATACTAAAAGTATCCTTCTTCTTGCAAACTTTTTTCAGCGCTTTTCATCCGGTGATGAAAATGAAGAAGAAGAATTGGTTTTTCCAACCATCAGAACTCCTTTCAGAGAACTAGGTTTCTTCTCGGGTACTTTCCGTCAGTTCTGAATGGAGTCACATTCTGACTGACTCTCACATGGGACCTCTGCTATTTCAATAACCGGTCCACTCATTACAAACCCACTTGGGAATTTACACTCCTGCAAACAACTAAATAAACCACAAATATCATTAGTCCGTCGGCGCAGGTACAGTAAAGTAAAAAGTAAAGTAACAGCCTGTTATTACGTCCACTGCTGGGCTAAGACCTCCTCTCTCCGTTTTTGGAAAGAAGGATTGGAGCTAAGACCTACCACGCTGCTCCAATGCGGATTGGTAGGTTACACATATCCCTAGAGAATTCTCTAGATATATGCAGGTTTCCTCACGATGTTTTCCTTCACCGAAAAGCGTGTGATAAATTGCAATTATCAATTAGACACATAAGTTTTAATAGAAAAACACATTGGTGCCTGCCCGGGGTTTGAACCTATGTCGTCTCTACAGAGTCTCACGGTCTCACCGCTAGGCTATAACAGCTTCCCGCTAGGCTATCACAGCTTCGTGTCTTGATGAATTTAAGTATTTATTTGGAATAATTTATAGAATTAGGCGTTTCTTTGCGGAGATCCATAATACGGATAGTCCACTATACATTTAGCATTATATATATTTTCTATTTACTTTATCGCTGATTATAGAAGAATAATTTTATTATTACTTTTGTATTTTGGATCATCGCAAAGTAACGCTTAATTCTATAAATTAAGTTACTTTATTTTGTGAACGGTAGTTATAGTTCTCCTATATACTAAAAAAAACCGGTTCAAAAATAGTTGATTTAAAAGGCAACGTCTTACAAACATGTTGTCAAATGACTTGGCTACATATTTTACGACCGGCCGACTGCCTGACGTCAACTTACCTTAGTCGCCTTTTACGACACCTCGGTAAGAAATGAGGATGGTCTATTCTATGCAGCCGGATACCACGCGGCACATACCTTAGTCGCCTCTTACGACACCTCGGTAAGAAAGGAGGGTGGTCTATTCTATGCAGCCGGATACCACACGGCACATATCTTAGTCGCCTCTTACGACACCTCGGTAAGAAAGGAGGGTGGTCTATTCTATGCAGCCGGATACCACACGGCACATATCTTAGTCGCCTCTTACGACACCTCGGTAAGAAAGGAGGGTGGTCTATTCTATGCAGCCGGATACCACACGGCACATATCTTAGTCGCCTCTTACGACACCTCGGTAAGAAATGAGGGTGGTCTATTCTATGCAGCCGGATACCACACGGCACATATCTTAGTCGCCTCTTACGACACTTCGGTAAGAAAGGAGGGTGGTCTATTCTATGCAGCCGGATACCACACGGCACATATCTTAGTCGCCTCTTACGACACCTCGGTAAGAAAGGAGGGTGGTCTATTCTATGCAGCCGGATACCACACGGCACATATCTTAGTCGCCTCTTACGACACCTCGGTAAGAAATGAGGGTGGTCTATTCTATGCAGCCGGATACCACACGGCACATATCTTAGTCGCCTCTTACGACACTTCGGTAAGAAAGGAGGGTGGTCTATTCTATGCAGCCGGATACCACACGGCACATATCTTAGTCGCCTCTTACGACACCTCGGTAAGAAAGGAGGGTGATCTATTCTCTTTTGTCAGATACCACACGGCGTTAAAGACAACAAATAATTTCTAGAATTAGGCGTTACCTTGCGAAGATCCAAAGAGAGATGCAAAGCGCTTTGCGATTTTGTCGTGAAGTCTATCTCCTGATAATGCTTCGGTTGCGGGGCGAAACGATTGTTGAGTTTGTGATAGTGAACGTGTGTAGTGCTTGTGTATTGTGGTGGAAGTGGTGGAGGTTTGTGCATGTTTTTTACGAATCCTGCACGTATCGGGTATGAAAATACGGATAGTCCACTATACATTTAATACTATATATATTTTCTATTTACTATATCGCGGATTATACCAAAATAATTTTATTATTACTTTTGAAAGACAACAAACATTAAATCATTTAAAAACCGCACAAAAATACAACCGTCGTCTGAATTTTAAACTACCCTCGCGAATCCTACACCGAGGCGACTGATCCCCACACAAAAGCATAATACATTTACTATTCACGCAACGAGATAAGTAAAATACGAGCTTGTTAAACCGTAAAAAGTAATAATGGCGTTTGAAAGTCAACAATGGCCGGGGATATTACGGCGATACATGCAGCCGCCATTTCGTCACCCGTTCGTAAAAATCTGTAGGGTGGGCAATATTTCTTATAGTTATAAGACAGTCTTCCTTAACCGCAGAATTAATTAGATTTAGGTGTTATTGCATTGCACTTACACGGTCGTCCGTTCCTAAAGTAAATAACTTAATAACTGTATTTTGGGTGACAGACAACTGGTAAATGTATACATATATAAGCAATATAACAGAACTAACTACTTTGCTATAATCCGCACGGGTTAAGTGAATGCATGCAAAGCCAATGTGTATGAAGCAGGCAAAATCTACGCACCTTATACATGCAGGACCAGCCACCACATGCACCCCAAGGCGCAATTCACCAGCAACAACGCACACAACAGCAGCACACACACCCACAACCACAATCTCGACGATCGTTTCGCCCCGAAACCGAAGCATCATCAGGAGGATAGGCTCCACGACAAAAATCGTACTGTACGATTCAGTACAGTAGGAGGATAGGCTCCACGACAAAAATCGTACTGTACGATTCATCATGTGAGTTTCATGTACACATATATAATTTTAAATACATACTGAAATACATATATACACCAAGACTCGCAAAACCAACAAATTGTTATTAGAAAATGCTGGCCCTCGACGGGAGTCGAATCCGCGACCCCTCGGAGTAGAAGACAGGGTCATTGCCAACTACGCAATACATAAAGGGTTTGTTTTTCAGTTGGAAATAAGAGGTAATCCGTAGAATATTAATTGAGTCTGATAAAACGAATATGATTAGTAGACTAATAGTTTGTAAAAACTAATATTCCGTTAAACTATCTCAGAGATCCAAAAAATTAGCAGAGGAAATATATTGTCATAATATTTTTCATACTTAAAAAAGACTATCTGAGCCGGGCAAATTTTTTACTGTGGCTCTAACGGAATATTTAGATTTTATAATCTATTTGAGTGTTAAAATATATTGAAAACACTTAATCAAATTAAAACTATTCAAAAGTCAGGTTTTATTTTCAGTACAAAGATGCATTAAGTTATGAAATAAAAATCCAAGTTAACGGTAAGAAATGAATAATATATAACAAATATTGAAAAAAAGCCATACTCTTCGTCCTGTTTAGTTGAAGTTATAGGGATTATAATGAGATCGCGTATTAATAAGGATTAAGATTTATAAGAATAATCCTATGCGTTTTGTATTTGGGGTTACCCTAATCTTAACATCACCCTAATACGAAAATGCATGCACGCGATAATTGGTATAGTAGCAAACGACATTCGGGGTTAAATTTAGGGTAGGAAAAATTATTGTTTATAAATCGTAATAACCGCTCCAAATGCTACGTAAAATATATATAAAACTCGAGAGAAAAAATGCAATTAGCGTTAGCAATAAGATTATACAAGCAATAGTGTATAAACCAGTAAAAGAGGAGTAGTCTAGAAACCCTGAGACCCTTTTACCCAAAAGCAAATTTGTGGCGACTTAGCATCACAATATGTATATCGATATATATTTTGTATAAGAGAAAATATTGATCTTTACAAAATATTATAAAAAAATCGGATATGTGCAAGTGAAGCTTGTGTTACGCACACAACGCCAGAGTAGGCGAACCTTTATGCATCAATGTACAATTTTTTCTAAACAAATGCTCAGTGAAGTCATAGGCGTCCCTTTAAAACTTTACCGATGTATAGTGGGAAATTAAATTTTGATAAAAGCCTTTTACAAAATTTCATGTCCCTACTGTTGAGGTTATCTCTCGTCTAGAGTCAATCCTGACAGCAGCATCAGGTTATGCTTATCGTGAACATGTTTTGACATTGCGACTGCACCAATATGTGGAGTTTCACCTCAATCGGACACCGGGAAGTGGGTGAAATTTAACTTGCAAGATTCCACCTTCACAAACAATCATAAACACAAAGCAAGTTAAATAAAATCTTTTGATAATGACAATTATAAATAGTGATCGATGCTGTGCCCAAAACATTGTGTCGGGTGCCATTGGTTCGCTATCTCTGCACTAATAATTAATATTCCAAAATTATTTATTTAATACAAAAATTATTGCTGAAGGCGATATTTTCAAATAATTTATAGAATTAGGCGTTACTTTGCGGAGATCTATAATACAAAAGTAATAATAAAATTATTTTGCTATAATCCGCGATACTATATAGTGATCGGTGCCGTGCCCAAAATATTGTGTCGGGTGCCATTGGTTCGCTATCTCTTCACTAATAATTAATATTCGAAAATTATTTATTTAATACAAAAATCATTGCTGAAGGCGATATTTTCAAATAATTTATAGAATTAGGCGTTGCTTTGCGGAGATCCATAATACAAAAGTAATTATAAAATTATTTTGCTATAATCCGCGATACTATATAGTGATCGGTGCCGTGCCCAAAACATTGTGTCGCGTGCCATTGGTTCGCTATCCCTGCACTAATAATTAATATTCGAAAACTATTTATTTATTTAATACAAAAATCATTGCTGAAGGCGATATTTTAAATAATCTATAGAATTAGGCGTTACTTTGCGAAGATCCATAATACAAAAGTAATAATTAAATTATTTTGCTATAATCCGTGATACTATATAGTATCGCGGATTATAGCAAAATAATTTTATTATTACTTTTGCGATATTTTCATTTGTGAAAAAAAAAGAAGTTTTACCTTTTCTCGAGATATCCAGAGAATGGTTTAACTTTTTGCCTAGGTTGTGATATGCCATAAACTGAGTTTAGGATATAATAGTCACCGTTTAGTTCGACAGTTATTGATCAAATATATGCCCGTACTCATCAACTTTATAGATACCGCATTCAATTAAAATTTCAAATCTCTGTGCCCGGTTGCGGTCGTTATGCGCGCCGCAGTTAATTCCTATTTCCAACAATTATTTAACGTTTCTTTGGTCGCGTCATAGACTACGATAATTAGAGAGACGTATTAAATCATTTAAAAGTGAAATATTATAACTTTTTGTTCCTTAAGTTGTTTTTAGAGACGGAATCGATATTCGTAACTAACACAGTAAAAGTAGAAAATGTACATTTATCTACTCTGATACTATAATACAAAGATTACAAAACTAAAAACTAAATTCTTATGACAAACATTAAGTACAGAACAAAAATAAAAAATTAAAAAGTTTCATTACGATACATGTCTTGTATTGACACCTGTATCATAATGTAACTTTTTAATCATAACGATACACCTATACAACTTCCAGCTGGACCAAGGGGGTTGAACCTCTACCTTAAAAAAAAGGTTTCAATGAATGGGTCCGCGGCGACGCAACACGCATGCGCAATCGATGTTTACGCCTTGGCGCCAATATATGACATTTAAAAAACCTTTTCAATATTTAAACGAAGTTTAGTTTTGTTTGTAAAAAAATAAGTTTTTGTGTAAAAACATGTCTGAGAGCGGGGATAGTGGTAATTGTACACCACCAGATATTCTGAAAGCTGCGTCAAACATGACTGTGAACCTGTTGCCGACGAAATCTAGGAGCAACTATATTAAATGTTACCACGAGTTCATGGAATGGCAAATGAATATTCAGAATATCAATAATTATTACAAGTAAAAATAAATTTGTTATATTCAGCGTTTTATTTACAATATTTGTTTTACGTATTATAGTATGAGAGTAGATAAAGTAGTGTATGGTACTGTACATAACTTGGTCTTATAACACTCGTGTGACACTATAAAAAAACTCGCCTACGGCTCGTTTTTTTAAACCAAACTCGTGTTATAAGAACCATTATGCAACAGTATCATAAACTACTATTATTCATAGTTCAATTAGTTGTAATCATAAAATATTCGTGAAATGAACAAAACAAATGCTTTAAATAGCGGAATATTTAATAAGGAAATTAGATTTGTTCTAAACGTTGATTCCTTATATCTATTAGACGCTACGCGTTTTGTTGTCTTTTGTCTCATCGGGTCATAATTGTTATTGTAGAATAGCGACTGGTCAAAAACAGTTTCGTTTGACGACTCATGCGAGTCTCATTCTATTAAATATTCAATCGCACGGCCCCTTCTCCCATACCGCCGTACGTTGTTACGCGCACCACAGTTAATTCCTATTTCCAACCTAATAATTATTTAATGCTTCTTTAGTCGGATCATAGAGTAGGATAATCAAAGAGACTAGCGAATGTTCTTTGATATTTCCGATTATTTATAATTTATGTGAAAAAGAAACACTATTTCCCAAAAAAACGTTTTTTTTTGTATATGGGTAAATTGGCTACAAATGTACTAAATTTGATTGAAAAAACTAAAAATGTAAAACATTTGTTCTTAGATTTGACATGAAACTCTAACAGAGAACACTCCTACAGGTGGACTTTTATTGCACATAGAATATTATCATGGATCATGGAAAAGCAAAAAAAAGACTTTGATTTAAACATACGATTGAGGCGGTATATAGTAAATACCATCGCATCGCTTTGTGATTTTGTCGTAGGGTCAATTTTCTGATGATGCTTCGGTTACGGGGCGAAACGATCGTTGAGATTGTCGTAGTGAATGTATGTAGTGTTTGCGTAGTGTGTCGGTAGTGTCGGTGCGATAGTTAAACCTGCATGTATAAGGTATGAGAACGGCTTTTCCTACACATAGCAATACGTAGATTTTTTTAGCAAAAGCGTATTATAGCAAAATGATTCTTTCATAATTTTTGTACTATATTGTTAATACTTGAGTTAAATTAGGTTCATAACTATTAATCAAACGTTCTTACGTTCAACCCCATATGAGTCGATAAATAAGCGTAAAAATACCTCTGTAGGATTAATTTACTCTGTGACCGCTTCAGGTACAGGTCGTAACATCAAATAAACCCTGTCATTACGCTCGGAGCTTGAATAATACCAAGTAATTACGATTTTAAGATGAGGGCGTGGCTTTTTGAATGACAGTGCTCTTTGTGAGAGGTAATCGGTGAACGGAGGAATTGTTTCACGATCGACAGTTATATTTACGGAAAGACTTATGCCTATTACCTTAATACTTTATTAAACACTAGCTGTGCCAGCGGCTTCGCCCGCGTAGAAATCTGCTTGTCACAATTTTTTTCTAGAATTCAAATTTTAAACATAAAAGTAGTTATTGTGAGTTAACCATGAGAGATCTCGATCTCTAAGTCCGCGATAGTATGTCTCTACATAGTATCGCGGACTTTTTTGTAGTAGTTTTTTAGATCTACAATTCTCTACTAAATTACTTAAGCGTATCTCTGCTGGTTTACGCAGCGCACGCGACTTAAGCTCCCAGCAAGCAAGTTTTTTAACAACTGCGCGATCTCTTCAACACAATTTACATAATACCGATATGTACTATTTACCTAAACCATCCGGAAGTATTGCACAATCTTTTGGTGGAAAACCGTACAAAGATCCGTTTAGTAGATTTTGAGAAAATCGATTACATACAAACAGACAGCTTTTTGGGACTTTGTTTTATAATAAATATAGGTATTTCGTTCATCTTAATAAATAGGAATAACGACAATCCTTACTAATATTCTATGTGCAATAATATTCCTTTAGCAGTTTTAAAACACTGTTAAAAAAGGTAATACAGAAAGCCTACTATACTATTTAGGATAACTTTGACGATAAGAATGCGTGGGTATAGCTTCTCTTTGACCCTGTACCAGACATCAAAAACTATATGTAGCTAGTAAGTAATAAGAATTATTCTCTGAAAAGAGCAACCGCCGAGTTTCTTGCTGGTTCTTCTCAATTGGAACAGCTTTACCGAACCAGCAGTAGATGTTGACGATTCAAAAGCACTTGTTTACAAGTTTACTTGAATAAAGAATATTTTGAATTTTTGAAATTTATTAATAATTTTAACTTTTTTGTGTAAGAACGGCCGCACAAAGTAATACAACTTACTTTACAATTCCAACTATATACATATATTTATTACTCACAATATTAACACTTTACAATTTACTTTCGTCTCCACTTTACAAAACGTACTGTCCCCACTCCACCTAGTACCGTCCCTTTCATAATTTATAATATTAGTCAATAATCTATAATATTAATCAAATGATTTCTATTAAGTTTATTTAACAAAAATACAATTATAAATTAAAACGTTTGTCCTAAAAATTGTTCTAAAATTATGTACCCTTACATTTGTATTAGGTCACTTTAATACTAAGCGAGCGATAAGTTTTACCTTTAGTCAAGCTGAGCGAGTACAGAATAATTACGGTCTAAAAAAGGCGTGGCATTATGAATGACAGTGCTTATTATTAATGGCGGTCAAAGAGAATAGTTTGTTTTACATTCGTCCGTTATAGATCTGATAAGAATCGTATTGATAAGGGGGTTATTAAAAGATTTGATTGCTCGTTGAAATTATTACTTTGTTTTCTTGAGTCACGTTCATAATTAAAATTAAAAGAGGTTTTATTGGAGTCAAGGGAGTGTAAGGTAGATTTTAACAAATGACTGGCCTGTTGGCACTGTTGGCAGTGATCCTGCGTTCAGCTTCGAAGGTCACGGGTTCGATTTCCAGCGAGACCCAACATTTTCTATTTAGAACTTGTTGGTTCTTCGAGTCTGGGTGTATATATCTATATAAAAAATTATTTAAAATTATATATATATATTTATTAGTTGTCTGTCACCCATAGCACAAGTATTAAATTACTTACCTTGGGGACGAACGACCGTATGTGTAAAAAAATGTCTACTAATTTGCCTAACAAAACGATTGTTGAGTTTGTGATAGTGAACGTGTGTAATGCTTGTGTATTTTACACATATTTTTTACTATACTACATTTAGCAATATATATATTTCCTATTTACTTTATCGCGGATTACAGCAATATAATTTTCCTGTTAATTTTGTATTATGGATCTCCGCAAAATAACGCTTAATTCTATAAATTATCTAAAACAAATAGTTTTCTAGACAAAGATAATAGATAAAGATACATTAAATAGATATTATGTCCTAACATATATTATTTACTATTTTGGCTAATGTAGAATTTCAACACGAGGAAATGTTACGCTCTAATTCCATTAATTATGTTACATTAACTATCTAGAATAATAGTTGTAGCAAACCTTTATAATTTAGGTTAATTGAATGAATGTAAGTTCTATATCCTTTTATATAAGTAACGAGAAAGCCTTTTACCAACAGCCACTTACATTCCGTTACATCATAGAATACAAATACATAGAATATCTAGCATCTACCCGGATTCCCGTAATTAAAGATTATAGATTGCCCCCGCGATATTTTCCCTTACCGAAAAGCGTGTCATAAATTGCAAATATCAAAAATGCATTCAGTTGTAAGAGAAAAAACTTCTTGGTGCTTGCCCGGGATTTAACATAGTCCAGGAAAAAGTCACACGGTCTCACCGTTTGGCTCTAACGACTTTTTTACTATGTTATACCTACTTGGCATGAAAGACTGCCTAATTTTTTCTAATATACAATGGAAAGTATTTTATATTAGAAAATACGAAGCGCAACGGAAAAAAGAGGAAATCTATACTTATTATAAAACAAAGTCCCCAAAATAGTCTGTCTGTATGTAATCGATTTCTCAAAATCTACAGCCGAATACCATACGATGGGTCGACTTACCTTAGTCGCCCTTTACGACACCTTGGTAAAATTCAGGTGATCTATTCCGGATACCACACGGCATCCACAGGCACGGCTAGTAATGCATAAAAGCTTTATTTTTAAGTAACATTAATTAAACAAAGTACCAATTAAACAGTACCGGCCGCCTGCCTGACGTCAACTTACCATATTCGTATTTTACGTCCCCTCGGTAAGAAATGAGGGTGGTCTATTCTACTCAGCCGGATACCACACGGTGGGTCGACTTACCTTAGTCGCCTTTTACGACACCTCGCAAAAATTAAGGTGGTCCATTCTACTCAACCACACGGCATCCACAGGCACAGCTAGTAATGAATAAAAGTTTTATTTTTAAGTAACATTAATTAAACAAATATTATGCAATGAAATACTATTGAAAGTTGATAGTATAATTAAATAGTACACTCTCACAGGAAATGGCTGAGTCGTATATTACGAAACGTCACGATATGTTCTTAAATGCATTTGAACAGCGGACCGGTTGATGTAAGGGCTAATTCCAGTACATTGCGATGATTGATTAATTTTAATATTAAAAGTTCATCGGAAAGCACACCAAGGTTTCGCACATATTGACATAAGTGCACATTCTGATTATCATCAAAGCAAACATTAAAGTTTACATGTGAGCGAACAGGCGTCGTTGTGTTGTTTGTAAATATAAATTAATAATACTCCGTGTGTATATGATAACCGCTTATGAAAGCAACTTAGTATTGGGTGAAATTGGGTCTTCTTGTAGAAAGAGTCTGCTACATGTTAGCATAATTTTCATCGACATTCATTTATATTTTTGCGCATAAATTAAAAAAATATATCATCATATATTTATGTCAATCTTCAAAGTTGCTTGCCCTTTTTAAATACCTGAATTCAATTTAAATCAACACAAGTTTTAAAAAGAAATTCCTTTAACACGATTTAACATAAGCTTAAATTTACTAAACTGAAGAGGTTTTAACAAATTTAACACCACTAAATAAGAACAAAGCCGTGTAAGTTTCTTTTAAAATAAACAAGAAAGCGAACGTGCGTTACAAAGGAAACAAAAACAGCAATTAAGTTTTAAAGAGTCTTGAAAAGTAAATGAACGTTCTTAAATTTTTTATTAGCATTTAATCGCCTCGCTCTCTTGCTGGACGGCATCTCGGGGGTGTAATCAAACAGGCCATCGGACGGGTCATAATGACTACTTTAATTGCGGGGGCCGGGATATAAAATTTATTATGCTAATACTAATTAGTACACGAATGACGCCGTCGTTAATCATTTATCATTCCAGCCTTTAGTATCTGTGGGCTGTAATTAGAATAAACTTTTGTTGAACTGAACGACACGATCGTTGAGATTGCCGTAGCGATTGTGTACAGTGCTTATGTAGAGTGTTGGTGGTGGTGTTTTGTGGTACGTGCGTTTAATAATCCTAGTTATATATATAACTTATGAGAACGGGATTGCTTCCTACACTTAGCATAACAGATGGTCTTAACAAACGCGGATTATAGCAAAATAATTTCGCAAAGTGATGACCACTCTTAAAAATTGATGATTGAACTGTTCAGCGGTCCATAGTTAAATTATGATCCGAGCAAGAAATATCGTAGACTGTTCATATAATGTTCGATTTATTCTGTGAGCTAAAGTTACGTAACAACACGTTACCAAACTTTTATCTTCATGATCTGGATGCGTTGATACTGTGCGATGAATCTGTTTTAGTCGATTTTTACTTTCTTGTAAGATGTGGCATTACCTTGATTACCTTGTTGTAGAGGATTTACTCATCCACATTTTGTATTGTAAAACCCACATAATATAAAGCAAATTAGTAGGTCTACTTATGTGGTTATGCGAGATCTAATCATAAATATATGATTAGGTCTCGCAGATCTACATAAAGAGATACGGATCTCTTTACCAAAGTAACTGGCAAATCTTAGGACATGAGCGAAGCAACTATATGCTGAGAACAACTCATCTTTAATCATTAGGTTTTCAGCTTCTCATTTGTAATTCGATCACGCTGATACACTTAAAGTACATCATATCGTTTAGTGTTACAAATTGTTTTTTTTTTAAATAAAATCAAATGTTATGGTAGACCCTCCGTATGGCATGCGGTTGAGTAGAATAGACCACTCTTTTTCTTACCGAGGGGTAAGAAATATGCCGTAAAATACGACTATGGTAAGTTGACGTCAGGCAGGCGGCCGGTAGTAAAATACGTAGTCATATCATGTGACAGCATGTTTGTAACATATTGTGCCAACTTAGAGTGGGATATGGGCAGGAGGATGATGATGAAATGTTATGGCAGACAACGTGACAACATAGTTGTGATAATTTTGCTAACAGATATTAAATTACTGAGCAAACAAAAACCGTAGACTTATTCATATAGCTTTATTGTGTGTTGTTCCAAATTTTTTATCCGTGTAGTCAATAAAGACGCGTTTCGCTTGCGGCTCACGTCGCACACTCTACTTGAAAAGTGGGTTATACGTGCCCACACTCAACCCATTCTCGCCTTTACTGCCATACGATTAACCTAGCTTAGAATTCTACCGTCATATTGGAGGAAACGCTTTGGATATCATCCAGGTTGTAAAAAATTAAATATATGTTACAACTACCTCAAACCTTCATGGGTAAGCTCCGCGTAAGTGACAACTTCTATAGTATAACCTCGTTTTCGAATCCTGTACTCCGCTTCGCTTATCTTATTAATATTAAGAAATGACCACAGGGAGCGGAGTGTATATCTCTTGGTTTACACGGCACTCGCGACTAAAGCTCCTTGCAACCGAGGTTTTATACAACTGCGTAACCTCTTCAACTCAATTTACGGAAAACCGTAACGTATCTATAACCAATAAACCATTTATAGAATTAGGCGTTACTTTGCGGAGATCCATATTACAAAAGTAATAATAAAATTATTTTGCTACAATCCGCGATACAGTAAATAGAAAAAATATATATTGCTAAATGTATAGTGGACTATCCGCTTAGCATAGCTTTGTGATTTTGTCGTGGAGTCTATCTCCTGATGATGCTTCGGCAAAATAATTTTATTATTACTTTTGTTTAGAACCAATAAACCTTTTAGAAGAATTGCATATCTTTAAGTAAAACCCTACAAAAATTCGTACGGCACATTTTTCGAAAATCGATCACATACACACAGCTTTAGGGGACTTCATTTTATAATAAATATAGATGTCACTGCCTATAGGATATCATTCCTTCATGGAAATCATCATAGGATTCATGGTAATGCCGTGTGGTATCCAGCTGAGTAGAATAGACCACCCTCATTCTTGACGATGTCCTGCTTGACGTATTCGTCAACGGCGAACCTTGTGAAATCCTAAGATGTGCGCGAATATGACTGGCAAAACTAAATTTGCTTTTAAATGTTCTGTTGCAGGGTGTGCAGTACAGCTGACCAGAAAAATGGTACATGTATGAGTCAGTAATTCTGGGACGGTTCTTTAAGAAGGCGTTTTGCGTCCAGATTTTGTAGACGACTTCTTTCGATGATCATAACAGCACCTCTGACATGACATCACTGCTCTCTATGACACGCGAGCTCTTTCAAATTTTCTGATGGATTGCTGCAGTCGTACAGGTCACGTTTCAAAACGTCTTTATAACGCAGATGTGCCTCATTCCTTACCGAGGTGTCGTAAAAGGCGACTAAGGTAAGTTGACCCACCGTGTGGTATCAGGTTGAGTAGAATAGACCACCCTCTTTCTTATCGAGGTTTCGTAAAATACTAAGATAAATAATAAGTTGCCGTCAGGCACGCGGCCGGTCGTAAAATACGTAACGGAATCATGTGACAACATGTTTTTAACAGGTTATGCAGGAAGATGATGAATCTGTTGCAATTGTAAAGCTAGAATTCAGACTGGCCCGTTGACGCTGTGGGTAGTGACCCTGCCTTTAGCTCTGCGGGTCGCGGGTGCGATTACCGACGAGGGCCTACATTTTCTACAAACAATTTGTTGGTTCTTCGAGCCTGGGTGTGTATTTGTATTTAAGTATGTGTTTAAAATATATATGTAGTATATCTACCAGTTCTCCGTCACCCATAACACTAGTATTAAATTACTTTCTTTGGGGTCGGATGACCGTGTATGTAAGTGTCCCATATATTTATTATTGATTTATTTATATTTATTAAACACTTACGATAACCCACTGCTTTGAGCAGGCACTGGCAATTGATTGCCAAAAAAAAGGTAAATTAAACAGTCCACGCGATAAGAGAAAGAAAACAAAATCATTTTCTTTCCAACTTAAATTATGGCCGTATCGTTTCAAATTTCTACCCGCACTCGCGAGGTGTAGTCGATAAAGGCGCGTTTCGCTTGCAGCTCACGTCGCGCGCCCCACGTTGATAAGTGGGCTGTACGTGCGCGCACTCATCGTATTCTCGCCTTTACTGCCACTCGATTAGACTGGCTTACGATCCGCGCGTCACATGATGAAAATATGGAAGCAATTTTCCTTTGGGGATTAAATTTTCGTTGATGGATTTAACTTTTTTAAATGTCTTCATTTCTGAAAGCTGAGGATTTTAATTAATTCTCGTTTTAAAAGCCAGAGATTCCCAGTAAGTAAAATTGACATCACCTTTTCCAAAATATTGATCCAACTCTGGCAACTAAAGATTTAAACTCTGACTAGCTAATTACTAGCTAATAGCTAAAACACAAAAAATATTTATTTTAAACTTCAGTTTTGTGTTCAGTTTTGTGTTTAGTTTTGTGTATATTACATTTTTTATTTAAAAGAATAACTTGTAACAACCTCTTTTTTAGAACATTTGCATGTTGAATTGACCATGTGCGAAGCAACTATTTGTTGAAAACACCTCATCTATAATCATTAGGTTTTCCGATTCTTATTTGATCACGCTGATACACTTAAAGTACATAATATCGTTTAGTGCTACAAATTATGTTTTTTTTTAATAAAATCAAATGTTATGGTAGACCCTCCGTGTGGTATCCGGCACAATAGAATAGACCACCCTTCTTTCTTACCGATGTGTCGTAAGAGGCGACTAAGGTAAATGCCGTGTGGTATCCGGCTGCATAGAATAGACCACCCTCATTTCTTACCGAGGTGTCGTTAAAGGCGACTAAGGTAAGTTGACGTCAGGCAGGCGGCCGTTCGTAGAATATGTATGAAAACATGTTTGTAACTTGTTGTGCCGATCCCACTTAGAGAGGGATAAGGGCAGGAGAATGATGATGAACCTCTTTTTTAGAACAAACCTCAAGTTTTTTATAGAAATAGGCGTTATTTTGCAGAATTCCATAATGCTACTACAATCACAATTATATTCCTATAATCAGCGTTTAAAAAAATTGTAGCAATTAAAAATAAAAATGTTATAATAAATGTAAAGTGTACCTACTATTTCTTTTTTATTTTTTTATGCATGTGTGTATGTAAGTTTTTAATGTTTTCACGCAAAAACTACTGGACCGGTTTTAAAAATTCGCTCACCATTGGAAAGCTGCTTCTTCACTCAGCAACATAGGTTATATTACATTTTCAAATAAAATAGGGATCCCTAATAAAATTGTAATAAGGTGTGAAAAATTTAGTCATAAAAATCTTTCGTCGCGTGAATTGCGGAAACTTTTGATGATAGAACAAAAAATGTTCTACACTATTATGGAATGAACAGAATCTAATGATAGTTACTTTTTTTTTTTAGAAATATTATAGAGATATTTTTTTTATATTTGCCGAAGGCCGAACAGGCTAAAGTCGTTGACCACACATACCGCCTTGTCAATTGTCCATGATAATTAAACGATAATTGAAAATTTTCTTCTAACATTCTTTATATTTTTCTTTGAAGTCAAGCACAATATATATATTTTTTAATAATTCTTTATACCATTCTGTAAGCAATTTAGGTTTGTGTTAGTATTTAAGATTTATGTTGAAAACTGTAGTTGCTTTGACTTAAGTGGTAGGTAAATATGGCGCTAATTTGTCCAAAATGAAATTATATAAAAGTAAAGGTATCGACTATTTTGTCGGATTAGTTGCTGTAGTACGAACTAAGTGAGCAGTCTATTTATGTTTCGTTAAAGTGTAAAGAACTCTTATAATTCTTTTATATCATGTTCATCTTTTATATGTTCTAACGCATGTTTTGCCATGTTCTACCGCTTGAAAGTGTACAAAAAAACATGTCAATCGCAATGAAATACGCACATCTAATCGTAATAGGAATATATAAATAAATATACGGTCGTAAAAAGTTAAGAGATGTATAAACCATATGGTATGTGCAGGTCTCGCTCGCGTAGAACGGAGCGGAGTAACGACTCATTTCAAAGTTTTATTCCCCTGCAATAATCTAGCAAGCTGTTTTCATATTACATTTTCATTTTGATGCCTAGAATTTTGCCCGTACTTTCCTCGCACTAACCTGTTAATGTAGAATTTTATATTTTATTTAACAAACATGTTGTTATGTGTTGATTACCACTAACGCGCGTAATGTGTCATAGTCTACCTACTTCCGGTGGCGCACATGGATCTTTATAAAATGATTGTTGTATAATAATAATATATATAGGCCGATGATAAATTACAAATATTATAATAAATTACAGATAGCATAATGCATAAAATAAATAAGGTTGTATAGTAGTGTACTAACGACTAAGTTTTGGCGGGCTATTCTCAATATAAGTAAAGGAGCGGGTAGATGTAAGGAGTTAGTCTGTCAGTGCTTGTCTTAGCAGTAACGCTGCAGGAATTGGGTTTGATTAGAGTAAATAATTCTTTTGCTTGCGGACATCCCGAAATACATGTGTAACATTTCAGAAGTGGGATTCTGCTGGAATATTTCTGGACCATATTTCAATGGCTTGGGCAAAAGAAAGCGAAGTCGCCCTCAGCTCACAAATTCTGACAATGTGTGTTCGTCGGCTTCGGAAGATGAAGATAAACTGTGATTTTTTTTTCCCTGACTGTCGTACCTCCGTGGGATCAAAAAACCTCATGTATCTCCCGTCGATGCAGAAGTTATACCCTAATTTCAATATGAGAACACCAGCAGCAGTGTCAAGGCTGGCTGCACAAGGTCAATCAACTTCGTGATGTTTATGGGTGGAACAATGCAATTTGTTATGCAGCTGAGAATACGAGGTACCGCTTGGGATTAGTATGACCTTTACGAAGAACAAGAGTGCGAACATTATTGAGAAGAGGCAGCAGTATTGTATCTGCAGTACATACATCATAGGACGGCTGTGTGATCAAGTCCAATATGTGAGTGATGCAGTACATATAACATTCGGACGGCTTTGTGATCAAGTCCAATGTATGTGATGCTGCACATATATATTATTAGGACAGCTGTGTGATCAAGTCCAATATGTGAGTGATGCAGTGCATATATTATAGGACGACTGTGTGATCAAGTCCAATATCTGTGTGATGCAGTACATATATCATAGGACGGCTGTGTGATCAAGTCCAATATCTGTGTGATGCAGTACATATATCATAGGACAGCTGTGTGATCAAGTCCAATATCTGTGTGATGCAGTACATATATCATAGGACGACTGTGTGATCAAGTCCAATATCTGTGTGATGCAGTACATATATCATAGGACGGCTGTGTGATCAAGTCCAATATCTGTGTGATGCAGTACATATATCATAGGACGGCTGTGTGATCAAGTCCAATATCTGTGTGATGCAGTACATATATCATAGGACGGCTGTGTGATCAAGTCCAATATCTGTGTGATGCAGTACATATATCATAGGACGGCTGTGTGATCAAGTCCAATATCTGTGTGATGCAGTGCATATATCATAGGACGGCTGTGTGATCAAGTCCAATATCTGTGTGATGCAGTACATATATCATAGGACGGCTGTGTGATCAAGTCCAATATCTGTGTGATGCAGTACATATATCATAGGACGGCTGTGTGATCAAGTCCAATATCTGTGTGATGCAGTACATATATCATAGGACGGCTGTGTGATCAAGTCCAATATCTGTGTGATGCAGTACATATATCATAGGACGGCTGTGTGATCAAGTCCAATATCTGTGTGATGCAGTACATATATCATAGGACGGCTGTGTGATCAAGTCCAATGTATGTGATGCTGTACATGTATATCATTAGGACGGCTATGTAATCAAGTCCAATGTCTGTGAAGTGGTGCACATATAATTAGGATGGCTATGTGATCAAATCCAATGTGTGATGTGGGGCATATTATCATAAGGAAGGTTATGTGATAAAGTTCAATATCTATGTGATATAAATATTAGTGGGATGTAACAAGGAAGCTGTGTGAACATTTTCGATATCACCGTGCATATTTTCTTAGGTTACCCCTGTGTGATCTTTAATATGTAGCTTTAAGGATAATTAACTGTGTGATCTAATATATCCATAGGGAGGTTTGAGTTACAGCTTATCCGTCAATGGTCAGGGAGAAGAACGCCGTGAGACACTGCCTTCGCAGGATGGCCGAGTGTTGATTACCACTAACGCGCGTAATGTGTCATAGTCTACCTACTTCCGGTGGCGCACATGGATCTTTATAAAATGATTGTTGTATAATAATAATATATATAGGCCGATGATAAATTACAAATATTATAATAAATTACAGATAGCATAATGCATAAAATAAATAAGGTTGTATAGTAGTGTACTAACGACTAAGTTTTGGCGGGCTATTCTCAATATAAATAAAGGAGCGGGTAGATGTAAGGAGTTAGTCTGTCAGTGCTTGTCTTAGCAGTAACGCTGCAGGAATTGGGTTTGATTAGAGTAAATAATTCTTTTGCTTGCGGAGATCCCGAAATACATGTGTAACATATGTTTGAAATTGAAAATGAAATATTTAAGGATAGTACGCCATCTTATATTTGCAGTTTTAATCACTGAATATACGGTTATTTCAGTTTAGTAAATCGATATAATCGATGATATTTTGAACTGCATATAGCTGTTAAAAAAAGACAGCATATATTATTTATTTTAATCTTTTTAAATTCATGCAAAATTAATATACGCGTCTTATAAATAATTTTATTTTACTTTATTCCGCGGTTAACTTGTATTTAATGTAGATAAAAAAAAATATAAATAAAATAAAATAAATAAATATATGGGACATTTACACACACGGTCGTCCGTCACCAAAGTAAGTAACTTAATACTTGTGTTATGGGTGACGGAAAACTGGCAGATATACTACATATATAAGTTTAAATACATACTTAAATACAAATACACACCCGAAAACACAAATATAGCATTATTTTATTTCTAAATCATTATATTTTGCTAAAAACAGTCCTAATATCCTCATAAGTATATATCTGAAAATTAAAAAAAATATATATTGTCATTTAAATATGGCGAAGTTAATTTTTACAAAATATGAAATAAAGATTGTCATCCGTCAACTTAGAAAGATAAAGTAGAACTACAATATATCTAATATTACGTATAAATAATTAAAAATTTCATTTATTTATTTATTTATTTATTTATTTATTTATTATTGAATTACCAACAGGTTACATCGATTAGGATGTAGACCCACTTAAAGGTAATCACACCTTGCGCTGTGGTTGGGTCTATAACCTTTACATAGCATATATAAAGTTAAATTTAATTTAATTACAAAACACAAAATATACACACACGCACACACACACATAAATGAGTATATGTGTGCGTGTGTGTGGAATGAATAGTTATATAAAGATAAAAAATAGAAAGTTAAGAGCTAGAGGGCATGTATTCCAGAATGGGCCCCTTGTATCTGTTCAAAATATCTAGCAAAGAAATGGCGCTTTAGTTTCGATTTTAGTTCATAAAGTGTGTCTCCAAATATGTCAAGATTGACCACCTTACTAAGCTCATTGAATGACGATATCATTCTTTTAATTGGGGCCGAAACTCCTAAATTTGTTCTCGCGATACTACAATATAGCATTAAGTTCTTTGATCTTCTTGATCTTTAGTAGTTTGGTTTTTTGATCTTAAGTTCTTATCCTATATTATGTCCATTACATAATATAACACACATATTTTAGATATCGTTATTTCGTTGCCTACAACAGAAACAGGTAACTGATTCAAATATCCCGTTCCGAGATTCCATGAATTAGCACCTAACTCTAAATAAATGCTATCTCTTTTCAACGTACCCGTTAAGATAGAGAAGTATATACGTAACATTGAAAAGTCGCTGCAGGTGTTGCGATCGGCGACAAATATTATACTTAGCTTATATACACGGAAATTTAGATTCTATACCCTTGACATAGAGTTGTTTATCGAATGCAGCTTGTTATGGCGTAACTTAATTATCGAAGTGGGACCTTTGACAAGTCCGCTACTCATTATTAGACGTATATTAATCACTTAACAAAACGGAGTTAATTTCTTCGATGGTACGATACGGAGTTTCACCTTTTGAGCATGAAAATAAGTAATTTCAGTAATTATATCACAATTTTGTGTAAAAAGAAGAAATAATTTCCTTTCTGAAACTGCCTCAATCACCGAAGGGCGGTGCGCACTGCTAATAAAACGATAAGACTTTGTCAACCGACTAATTGCATTCGATATTCCTTAATGAATTTCACATGATATCAAGTCTATACAATTGTAAGTGAGAAGAAACTTTTGTAAGTAAGAGATAGAACACCGCGTCTACTAAATGCCTTTAAATAATTCCGTATGTATACTTAATTTTTAGTTAATATGTAAACCAAAAAAATTGTTTGTGACTAATCAACAGTTAGGACCTTTTTTCTCCTACCAAAGAAGAATTGGGCCCATCACGGAATTTTTAGGTCCCACATATCCCAAGAATTATGTAATATGCAGTAAAATGTATTAGTTAGTCTGTTTAAATCATATAAGTTTATTTATAGACAAAATTATAAATTCCTGATCATGGCCCATCAACTAGGGAACATAGTAGGTTAAAATAAAATTCAAAACGATCAACATCACGTTTTGTATATTACAGAATATATTTAAACAGTAACTGTAATTAAAATTCTTAATAAAATAACAAAACTCGTCATATTAATGCTCGTCGTATAAATTTACGTCTTTTAAACGACGTGAATTATTAATTCATACGCTTTCGAGGCAAACATTAAATATGGCTGAAGCTTACCCTCCAACACGCCTTCATTTAACGGCTTCAAATAAAATTTAATTAAATTCATAACGCGGCAACACTTAAAAAGGCACACGTTTACATACCATCTGCCACAATATTAACATATCATTTGGAATATAACAATGGGGCAATCGCATTTATTACGACATCATTTTTAATAGATTTTATAAACAAAAGCTGGCTTGGTAATTGAAGGGCAAAAATTGGAAATAAAACACCCCATTTGTTGAGCCCCTAAAAGACAAGAATCTAGCGCAGTAGCCAAATTATATAAAAAAAGAATTAAATACATTATTTTTTTTGTCATGGCGAACCCCAAGCGAGAATAAAAAGCTCTCGGCCGCGCAAACGCTGTGTCATAAACCTAATAAAAATGAAATGTTTATTTTAAATTTAAACTGACAGCCATGACAGCTGTCCGGCGGCCATTATCCTCGACTGTGGATGAGCAAATGAACCATTAAAAATAACAATTTACTCTGTATTACACACGCCATTATTATATTGTGCGTAACATTTTTATCAGATTTTAGCGATAATGGAAATAAAAATAGACTTAATTGTATTTATTTCACTAAATTTTATAAACCACCGCTCATTATATTATATTTTTATTTATATAGTTATTATACTAGATTAGGGACATAGGCAGGTTTGTGGGAATTTTGCAACAAATAATAAGAGGGAATTATTCGCTCTCATTATTTGTTGATTCGTTTACCTATTAAGTCTGTAAATCTCGCCCATTATAGAAAAGACGAGAGGTTAAGATGTTTTGGACATATAATTAGAGGGATGAAAATCATGTTATCAAACGAGTGTTAAATAATATTGGGGCCCTAAGATGCTGGAATGGCGACCTCGCACCGGTAAACGCGGAGTTAGAAGACCCCAACGAGGTGGACAGACGACCTCAAAAAGGTCGCGGGGAGCCGCTGGATTCAAGCGGCGCAGGATTGTTTGGTGTGGAGATCCCTTAAGGAGACCTATGTCCAGCAGTGGAAGTCCATCGGTTGAAGAAGAAGCAGTTAAATATGACAGTGATTATGTTGCCTAGATGTAGACTTAAAAAAAGATGTGTAGATTGTGTGAAATATGACATCCATATAAAAGGAGTAGCGCCCGAATTGACGAATGATAGGAAAGAATGGTAGAGGAAAACATGTGCCGACCCCACCTAGAGTGGTAAAAGAGCAGCAGGCCTACCATGAACTCTTATTGAGACTCGATTGAAGACGTAAACGACGACCGCGAACCGCTTTCTTTTCGTACTATGAAGTGTGAATTGCAATGGGGTCGTAATGTTTGAAGAGGAAAACGTTATATGAACTATAGATAACCCTGTCTCTTTTACTCACATGTTCTTAGGAAGAATTCCGAACGCTCATTAGGCAATGACTTAAAGTTTGCGTCTTTAAGACTTCATGGTACGAAAAAGCAAAACAATTTCGTTTACGTCTTCAATTGAGTCGCAATAGGAGTTCATGGTAGGCCTGCTGGAGAATGATTACATTAGTATCAACCTATCTATCCATTTAGTGAGGAGTCTAAAGTCGCAAATACGCTTCCAAGACCCCAACACCCATTGAACATCCAAGGGTTCTCCGTGTCCTATATTAATAGTTCTTTTTCGTTTTCGACGCGTTATAAATATTAGAGCGTGACATTTGGACATCTGTTGTTACATCACTGTTTACTTCAACGGTAGCACGAGGTGGGAATAAAAAAGCCTCATAAAAAATACATTGGAAAGTCGGGATCACTCGAGTTTGTTTGCCCTCAACTTCTTTTTTACGCATTTTTTAAATAATCACGAATACAGGGTTGTCTCTGATTCGAAGATGACAATTTGCGACTAATTTAAATTACAGCTTTCTATTTGATGGAAGGTTTAGATTTGCATATGGAGGTAAGAACCATATTTCTTGACATCCGCCTTACAGACGTTTAATATAGGATTCTAGCAACATTCTCAATTTTCCCCAATGTTAGCCAATATAGCTTGTGCACTTTATTATCTTCATATCATATACTTGAGGCTGGTGGTCAAGCTGTAAAGCTGTTTGATATAACTGAATTTTGTTAATTAAAAAAAATCTTTTTAGGCAACAGGAGTTTGAAAGGTTTGTGGAATAAGTACCATGATAATGTAGGATTGATTACGACGATATACCCAAACTTCATAATGACAGCGCTCTACTTTCCGCCTTACTGCTAGGCTATGCTTTAAAACTTATTTGAGCTAAAAGCAAATTATCAAATAAGAAAAAAATGCCCACGGGTAATTAGATTTTAAAGGAGTACGCCCTTGAGACAACCCTACATTAAACAGACGGCGCACCTAAACCCATAAAAACTTTAAAACCCATCGTTTAAGTAAAATCCCATTAACGTAAACTTTAGTAATGTAAATGAATTGAAGACACTGTTGTATGGCAGACTTTTATAGTTTTTATCTTTCTGCTCATCTTGACTTAGTAATATATTTGGTTCATACCTGACGTGGCCACTTTAGTATTCGAGACACTTACAAAACATATTATATGTAGAAAATCGTTAAAACAATGTACTCATTTGGTCCTAGAAAAAAAGTTCTACCCAGAAAAATAACGCCATGGAAGTACATACCTATATAAGTAAAGAATAACTTTTTGAAAAGTTAAGTAAAATGATAAAAACTGTTGCTATCCTTAAGCCGGGTATTGACCCCTGTCCTTTTTGTAGTGAAAAGATTGGAGCCTAGATCCACGACGCTGCTCCAATGCGGATTGATAGGTTACAAATATCGTTAGAATTCTCTAGAAGTATGAGATGTTTTCTTCAGCAAAAACCGTGTGTAGAATTTATGATAAAATCATTTTGCAAATAATTAATTATTTTGCTATAATTGTAATGTATTGCATTTTATTCGTGGAGCCTATGCTCCTAATTATGCTTCGGTTACGGGCGAAACGATGTAGAGATTGTCGTAATGAATGTATGTAGTGCTTGTGTGGCGTGTTGTGGTTGACGGCGTTTTATGATACGTGTGGTTGCTGGTCCTGCATGTATAAGGTATGTGAAAATTGTCCGCTGCGCACACTTAGCATTACATAGATTTTCTTATCAAACGTGGATTATACCTCTGTGAACTTGGCAGCCGACTTTCGAAAAAAAAATTTTTGAAATTACCATCGGGTTCTCCATCGTTTGTACCCGTTTGTACCACTTTAATTTTCGTTTGTACCTCAAACCAAAAAAAATTACAGAATTTTCAAAATTTGACCCGCAGCCCACTTTGGAAAATCGAAAATTTTCCAAAAGAGTCTGATTCAGGGTCGTTTGTACCCGTTTGTACCACTTTTATTTTTCATTTTTCTAAAAACCCAAAAAAGTTAAAGCGTTTTGAAAAATTTTGAAAAATTAACTTATTACATTTTTAAAATTTCGAAAATCTGAAAACGGGGATCGACGCGGAATCGTTTGTACCCGCAGAAATCACTTTCGTTTTCGTTTCTACCTCAAACCAAAAAAATTTAAGAGCGTTTACAATTTTGAAAAACCAAAGATAAGATAATTTCCGCAATTTTTGAGATATTTCAATTTTGGAAACTTCGATCGATAGGTGACAGCGCCGTGAGGATTGTACCGCTTTTTGTTTCTTTTGAATCTCAAACCAGAAAAATTTGCGAGCGTTTTGAAAATTTCAAAAATAACAATTTCCACAATTTTTGGAAATTTAAAAATCTGGAAACGGGGATCGACGCGGAATCGTTTGTACCCGCAGAAATCACTTTCGTTTTCGTTTTTACCTCAAACCAAAAAAATTTAAGAGCGTTTACAATTTTGAAAAACCAAAGATAAGATAATTTCCGCAATTTTTAAGATATTTCAATTCCGCAAACGGGGATCGATAGGTGACAGCGCCGTGAGGATTGTACCGCTTTTTGTTTCTTTTGAATCTCAAACCGGAAAATTTGCGAGCGTTTTGAAAATTTCAAAAAAATCAATTTCCACAATTTTTGGAAATTCGAAAATCTGGAAACGGGGATCGACGCGGAATCGTTTGTACCCGCAGAAACCACTTACGTTTTTGTTTGTCCTTCAAACCGAAAAAAGTTACAGAATTTTCAAAATTTGACCCGCAGCCCACTTTTGAAAATCGTAAATTTTCCAAAAGGGTCTGATTCAGGGTCGTTTGTACCCGTTTGTACCACTTATATTTTTCATTTTTCTCAAAACCAAAAAAAGTTACAGCATATTGAAAATTTGAAAAATTATTTTTTGACATTTTCAAAATTTCGAAAATCCGCAAATGGGGATCGACGCGGAATCGTTTGTACCCGCAGAAATCACTTTCGTTTTCGTTTCTACCTCAAACCAAAAAAAAATACGAGCGTTTACAATTTTGAAAAACCAAAGATAAGATAATTTCCGCAATTTTTGAGATATTTCAATTTTGGAAACTTCGATCGATAGGTGACAGCGCCGTGAGGATTGTACCGCTTTTTGTTTCTTTTGAATCTCAAACCGGAAAATTTGCGAACGTTTTGAAAATTTCAAAAAAATCAATTTCCACAATTTTTGGAAATTCGAAAATCCGCAAACGGGGATCGACGCGGAATCGTTTGTACCCGCAGAAATCACTTTCGTTTTCGTTTCTACCTCAAACCAAAAAAAAATACGAGCGTTTTCAATTTTGAAAAACCAAAGATAAGATAATTTCCGCAATTTTTGAGATATTTTTTAATCTGCAAACGGGGATCGATAGGTGACAGCGCCGTGAGGATTGTACCGCTTTTTGTTTCTTTTGAATCTCAAACCGGAAAATTTGCGAGCGTTTTGAAAATTTCAAAAAAATCAATTTCCACAATTTTTGGAAATTCGAAAATCCGCAAACGGGGATCGACGCGGAATCGTTTGTACCCGCAGAAATCACTTTCGTTTTCGTTTCTACCTCAAACCAAAAAAAATTACGAGCGTTTTCAATTTTGAAAAACCAAAGATAAGATAATTTCCGCAATTTTTGAGATATTTCAAATCTGCAAACGGAGATCGATTGGTGACAGCGCCGTGAGGATTGTACCGCTTTTTGCTTCTTTTGAATCTCAAACCGGAAAATTTGCGAGCGTTTTGAAAATTTCAAAAAATCAATTTCCACAATTTTTGGAAATTCGAAAATCCGCAAACGGGGATCGACGTGGAATCGTTTGTACCCGCAGAAATCACTTTCGTTTTCGTTTCTACCTCAAACCAAAAAAAAATACGAGCGTTTACAATTTTGAAAAACCAAAGATAAGATAATTTCCGCAATTTTTGAAATATTTCAATTTTGGAAACTTCGATCGATAGGTGACAGCGCCGTGAGGATTGTACCGCTTTTTGTTTCTTTTGAATCTCAAACCGGAAAATTTGCAAGCGTTATGAAAATTTCAAAAAATCAATTTCCACAATTTTTGGAAATTCGAAAATCCGCAAACGGGGATCGACGCGGAATCGTTTGTACCCGCAGAAATCACTTTCGTTTTCGTTTCTACCTCAAACCAAAAAAAAATACGAGCGTTTACAATTTTGAAAAACCAAAGATAAGATAATTTCCGCAATTTTTGAGATATTTCAATTTTGGAAACTTCGATCGATAGGTGACAGCGCCGTGAGGATTGTACCGCTTTTTGTTTCTTTTGAATCTCAAACCGGAAAATTTGCGAACGTTTTGAAAATTTCAAAAAAATTAATTTTCACAATTTTTGGAAATTCGAAAATCCGCAAACGGGGATCGACGCGGAATCGTTTGTACCCGCAGAAATCACTTTCGTTTTCGTTTCTACCTCAAACCAAAAAAAATTACGAGCGTTTTCAATTTTGAAAAACCAAAGATAAGATAATTTCCGCAATTTTTGAGATATTTCAAATCTGCAAACGGAGATCGATTGGTGACATCGCCGTGAGGATTGTACCGCTTTTTGTTTCTTTTGAATCTCAAACCGGAAAATTTGCGAGCGTTTTGAAAATTTCAAAAAAATCAATTTCCACAATTTTTGGAAATTCGAAAATCCGCAAACGGGGATCGACGCGGAATCGTTTGTACCCGCAGAAATCACTTTCGTTTTCGTTTCTACCTCAAACCAAAAAAAATTACGAGCGTTTTCAATTTTGAAAAACCAAAGATAAGATAATTTCCGCAATTTTTGAGATATTTCAAATCTGCAAACGGAGATCGATAGGTGACAGCGCCGTGAGGATTGTACCGCTTTTTGTTTCTTTTGAATCTCAAACCGGAAAATTTGCGAGCGTTTTGAAAATTTCAAAAAAATCAATTTCCACAATTTTTGGAAATTCGAAAATCTGGAAACGGGGATCGACGCGGAATCATTTGTACCCGCAGAAATCACTTTCGTTTTCGTTTCTACCTCAAACCAAAAAAAAATACGAGCGTTTACAATTTTGAAAAACCAAAGATAAGATAATTTCCGCAATTTTTGAGATATTTTTTAATCTGCAAACGGGGATCGATAGGTGACAGCGCCGTGAGGATTGTACCGCTTTTTGTTTCTTTTGAATCTCAAACCGGAAAATTTGCGAGCGTTTTGAAAATTTCAAAAAAATCAATTTCCACAATTTTTGGAAATTCGAAAATCCGCAAACGGGGATCGACGCGGAATCGTTTGTACCCGCAGAAATCACTTTCGTTTTCGTTTCTACCTCAAACCAAAAAAAATTACGAGCGTTTTCAATTTTGAAAAACCAAAGATAAGATAATTTCCGCAATTTTTGAGATATTTCAAATCTGCAAACGGAGATCGATTGGTGACAGCGCCGTGAGGATTGTACCGCTTTTTGCTTCTTTTGAATCTCAAACCGGAAAATTTGCGAGCGTTTTGAAAATTTCAAAAAATCAATTTCCACAATTTTTGGAAATTCGAAAATCCGCAAACGGGGATCGACGCGGAATCGTTTGTACCCGCAGAAATCACTTTCGTTTTCGTTTCTACCTCAAACCAAAAAAAAATACGAGCGTTTACAATTTTGAAAAACCAAAGATAAGATAATTTCCGCAATTTTTGAAATATTTCAATTTTGGAAACTTCGATCGATAGGTGACAGCGCCGTGAGGATTGTACCGCTTTTTGTTTCTTTTGAATCTCAAACCGGAAAATTTGCAAGCGTTATGAAAATTTCAAAAAATCAATTTCCACAATTTTTGGAAATTCGAAAATCCGCAAACGGGGATCGACGCGGAATCGTTTGTACCCGCAGAAATCACTTTCGTTTTCGTTTCTACCTCAAACCAAAAAAAATTACGAGCGTTTTCAATTTTGAAAAACCAAAGATAAGATAATTTCCGCAATTTTTGAGATATTTCAATTTTGGAAACTTCGATCGATAGGTGACAGCGCCGTGAGGATTGTACCGCTTTTTGTTTCTTTTGAATCTCAAACCGGAAAATTTGCGAGCGTTTTGAAAATTTCAAAAAATCAATTTCCACAATTTTTGGAAATTCGAAAATCCGCAAACGGGGATCGACGCGGAATCGTTTGTACCCGCAGAAATCACTTTCGTTTTCGTTTCTACCTCAAACCAAAAAAAAATACGAGCGTTTTCAATTTTGAAAAACCAAAGATAAGATAATTTCCGCAATTTTTGAGATATTTCAATTTTGGAAACTTCGATCGATAGGTGACAGCGCCGTGAGGATTGTACCGCTTTTTGCTTCTTTTGAATCTCAAACCGGAAAATTTGCGAGCGTTTTGAAAATTTCAAAAAATCAATTTCCACAATTTTTGGAAATTCGAAAATCCGCAAACGGGGATCGACGCGGAATCGTTTGTACCCGCAGAAATCACTTTCGTTTTCGTTTCTACCTCAAACCAAAAAAAAATACGAGCGTTTACAATTTTGAAAAACCAAAGATAAGATAATTTCCGCAATTTTTGAGATATTTCAATTTTGGAAACTTCGATCGATAGGTGACAGCGCCGTGAGGATTGTACCGCTTTTTGTTTCTTTTGAATCTCAAACCGGAAAATTTGCGAACGTTTTGAAAATTTCAAAAAAAATAATTTCCACAATTTTTGGAAATTCGAAAATCCGCAAACGGGGATCGAAGCGGAATCGTTTGTACCCGCAGAAATCACTTTCGTTTTCGTTTCTACCTCAAACCAAAAAAAATTACGAGCGTTTTCAATTTTGAAAAACCAAAGATAAGATAATTTCCGCAATTTTTGAGATATTTCAATTTTGGAAACTTCGATCGATAGGCGACATCGCCGTGAGGATTGTACCGCTTGTTGTTTCTTTTGAATCTCAAACCGGAAAATTTGCGAGCGTTTTGAAAATTTCAAAAAATCAATTTCCACAATTTTTGGAAATTCGAAAATCCGCAAACGGGGATCGACGCGGAATCGTTTGTACCCGCAGAAATCACTTTCCAGAATCACAATCTCCGCGTCGATCCCCGTTTGCGGATTTTCGAATTTCCAAAAATTGTGGAAATTGATTTTTTGAAATTTTCAAAACGCTCGCAAATTTTCCGGTTTGAGATTCAAAAGAAACAAAAAGCGGTACAATCCTCACGGCGCTGTCACCTATCGATCGAAGTTTCCAAAATTGAAATATCTCAAAAATTGCGGAAATTATCTTATCTTTGGTTTTTCAAAATTGTAAACGCTCGTAATTTTTTTTGGTTTGAGGTAGAAACGAAAACGAAAGTGATTTCTGCGGGTACAAACGATTCCGCGTCGATCCCCGTTTGCGGATTTTCGAATTTCCAAAAATTGTGGAAATTGACTTTTTTGAAATTTTCAAAACGTTCGCAAATTTTCCGGTTTGAGATTCAAAAGAAACAAAAAGCGGTACAATCCTCACGGCGCTGTCACCTATCGATCGAAGTTTCCAAAATTGAAATATCTCAAAAATTGCGGAAATAATCTTATCTTTGGTTTTTCAAAATTGAAAACGCTCGTAATTTTTTTTGGTTTGAGGTAGAAACGAAAACGAAAGTGATTTCTGCGGGTACAAACGATTCCGCGTCGATCCCCGTTTGCGGATTTTCGAATTTCCAAAAATTGTGGAAATTGATTTTTTGAAATTTTCAAAACGCTTGCAAATTTTCCGGTTTGAGATTCAAAAGAAACAAAAAGCGGTACAATCCTCACGGCGCTGTCACCTATCGATCGAAGTTTCCAAAATTGAAATATCTCAAAAATTGCGGAAATTATCTTATCTTTGGTTTTTCAAAATTGTAAACGCTCGTATTTTTTTTTGGTTTGAGGTAGAAACGAAAACGAAAGTGATTTCTGCGGGTACAAACGATTCCGCGTCGATCCCCATTTGCGGATTTTCGAATTTCCAAAAATTGTGGAAATTGATTTTTTGAAATTTTCAAAACGCTTGCAAATTTTCCGGTTTGAGATTCAAAAGAAACAAAAAGCGGTACAATCCTCACGGCGCTGTCACCTATCGATCCCCGTTTGCAGATTTGAAATATCTCAAAAATTGCGGAAATTATCTTATCTTTGGTTTTTCAAAATTGTAAACGCTCGTATTTTTTTTTGGTTTGAGGTAGAAACGAAAACGAAAGTGATTTCTGCGGGTACAAACGATTCCGCGTCGATCCCCGTTTGCGGATTTTCGAATTTCCAAAAATTGTGGAAATTAATTTTTTTGAAATTTTCAAAACGCTCGCAAATTTTCCGGTTTGAGATTCAAAAGAAACAAAAAGCGGTACAATCCTCACGGCGCTGTCACCTATCGATCCCCGTTTGCAGATTTGAAATATCTCAAAAATTGCGGAAATTATCTTATCTTTGGTTTTTCAAAATTGAAAACGCTCGTATTTTTTTTTGGTTTGAGGTAGAAACGAAAACGAAAGTGATTTCTGCGGGTACAAACGATTCCGCGTCGATCCCCGTTTGCGGATTTTCGAATTTCCAAAAATTGTGGAAATTGATTTTTTTGAAATTTTCAAAACGCTTGCAAATTTTCCGGTTTGAGATTCAAAAGAAACAAAAAGCGGTACAATCCTCACGGCGCTGTCACCTATCGATCCCCGTTTGCAGATTTGAAATATCTCAAAAATTGCGGAAATTATCTTATCTTTGGTTTTTCAAAATTGTAAACGCTCGTAATTTTTTTTGGTTTGAGGTAGAAACGAAAACGAAAGTGATTTCTGCGGGTACAAACGATTCCGCGTCGATCCCCGTTTGCGGATTTTCGAATTTCCAAAAATTGTGGAAATTGATTTTTTTGAAATTTTCAAAACGCTCGCAAATTTTCCGGTTTGAGATTCAAAAGAAACAAAAACCGGTACAATCCTCACGGCGCTGTCACCTATCGATCGAAGTTTCCAAAATTGAAATATCTCAAAAATTGCGGAAATTATCTTATCTTTGGTTTTTCAAAATTGAAAACGCTCGTATTTTTTTTTGGTTTGAGGTAGAAACGAAAACGAAAGTGATTTCTGCGGGTACAAACGATTCCGCGTCGATCCCCGTTTGCGGATTTTCGAATTTCCAAAAATTGTGGAAATTGATTTTTTTGAAATTTTCAAAACGCTCGCAAATTTTCCGGTTTGAGATTCAAAAGAAACAAAAACCGGTACAATCCTCACGGCGCTGTCACCTATCGATCGAAGTTTCCAAAATTGAAATATCTCAAAAATTGCGGAAATTATCTTATCTTTGGTTTTTCAAAATTGAAAACGCTCGTATTTTTTTTTGGTTTGAGGTAGAAACGAAAACGAAAGTGATTTCTGCGGGTACAAACGATTCCGCGTCGATCCCCGTTTGCGGATTTTCGAATTTCCAAAAATTGTGGAAATTGATTTTTTTGAAATTTTCAAAACGTTTGCAAATTTTCCGGTTTGAGATTCAAAAGAAACAAAAAGCGGTACAATCCTCACGGCGCTGTCACCTATCGATCGAAGTTTCCAAAATTGAAATATCTCAAAAATTGCGGAAATTATCTTATCTTTGGTTTTTCAAAATTGTAAACGCTCGTATTTTTTTTTGGTTTGAGGTAGAAACGAAAACGAAAGTGATTTCTGCGGGTACAAACGATTCCGCGTCGATCCCCATTTGCGGATTTTCGAAATTTTGAAAATGTCAAAAAATAATTTTTCAAATTTTCAATATGCTGTAACTTTTTTTGGTTTTGAGAAAAATGAAAAATATAAGTGGTACAAACGGGTACAAACGACCCTGAATCAGACCCTTTTGGAAAATTTACGATTTTCAAAAGTGGGCTGCGGGTCAAATTTTGAAAATTCTGTAACTTTTTTCGGTTTGAAGGACAAACAAAAACGTAAGTGGTTTCTGCGGGTACAAACGATTCCGCGTCGATCCCCGTTTCCAGATTTTCGAATTTCCAAAAATTGTGGAAATTGATTTTTTTGAAATTTTCAAAACGCTCGCAAATTTTCCGGTTTGAGATTCAAAAGAAACAAAAAGCGGTACAATCCTCACGGCGCTGTCACCTATCGATCCCCGTTTGCGGAATTGAAATATCTTAAAAATTGCGGAAATTATCTTATCTTTGGTTTTTCAAAATTGTAAACGCTCTTAAATTTTTTTGGTTTGAGGTAAAAACGAAAACGAAAGTGATTTCTGCGGGTACAAACGATTCCGCGTCGATCCCCGTTTCCAGATTTTCAAATTTCCAAAAATTGTGGAAATTGTTATTTTTGAAATTTTCAAAACGCTCGCAAATTTTTCTGGTTTGAGATTCAAAAGAAACAAAAAGCGGTACAATCCTCACGGCGCTGTCACCTATCGATCGAAGTTTCCAAAATTGAAATATCTCAAAAATTGCGGAAATTATCTTATCTTTGGTTTTTCAAAATTGTAAACGCTCTTAAATTTTTTTGGTTTGAGGTAGAAACGAAAACGAAAGTGATTTCTGCGGGTACAAACGATTCCGCGTCGATCCCCGTTTTCAGATTTTCGAAATTTTAAAAATGTAATAAGTTAATTTTTCAAAATTTTTCAAAACGCTGTAACTTTTTTGGGTTTTTAGAAAAATGAAAAATAAAAGTGGTACAAACGGGTACAAACGACCCTGAATCAGACTCTTTTGGAAAATTTTCGATTTTCCAAAGTGGGCTGCGGGTCAAATTTTGAAAATTCTGTAATTTTTTTTGGTTTGAGGTACAAACGAAAATTAAAGTGGTACAAACGGGTACAAACGATGGAGAACCCGATGGTAATTTCAAAAATTTTTTTTTCGAAAGTCGGCTGCCAAGTTCACAGAGGTGTGGATTATAGCAAAATATCATATCATAAATTATTTAATATGGAATTCCGCGAAGTAACGCGTGCTTCAATTAATTTTGAAAAGCGCGTGATAAATTGCAAATGTTAATTACGTACATAAATTTTAATAGAAAAACTCACTGGTGCCTGCCGGGGGTTAGAACCCATGACTTTGGAAAAATTAACACAGTCGCACTGTTTAACTATAACAGCATTTTTGACAACAGCATAACATTAAAAACTCGAAACACTCGTATTCCTTTACGCGATCACAAGGTTCGCTTTGTGATATAAGTTTTAATTTCAATACCGTCACGAATATGGTAATCTGATTATTATTCTTTACATAGCATTGTGAGTGCAAGAGTTTACTGTGACCTTATAGAATGTTTGTAAACACAGCGACTTGATCTTTTATCGGACTGGTTCTGAGAATATCGCTAAGTGTCCAATGTCGCATTCTTTATAAGTGATACGGAGATATCTGTGAGTACAAAGAGTTGATAAGTCATTTTATAGCGGCAATAGGGTTAAGCTGTGATAGTCTAGCCTGTGAAACCGTGCGACTCTCGAGACGATCATGGGTTCAAAGTCCGGGCGGGTACCAATGTGTTTTTCTATTAAAACTTGTATCTAATTGATAATTGAAATTTATCACATGTGTTTCGGTGAAGGAAAACATTGTGAGGAAACCTGCATATTTCTAGAGAATTCTAAGGATATGTGTAATCTACCAAACCGCATTGGAGCAGCGTGGTAGGTCTCAGCTCCAATCCTTCTCTCCAAAAACGGAGAGAGGACCTATATAAAGAACAACCCAAAATTTCACTTTGATATTGCATCGCTCGGTGTATAATATTAGATATACCATAAGGTTCTTCAATTCGTGTATAAATAAATACATATAACATTTCACTCAGCAGTGGGCATAGTAACAGGCCGTTACTTTACTTTTTTTAATAAGGGTACCGCGACTTAACTCTCATTTCGTGTTACAATACGATTAATTATTTATTTTTTTCCTAATCCCGAATGCAAAACAGGAATATATGTACCCCATATTTGAGCTGCGATAGCTCAGCGGTGAGATCGTGCGACTCTTTAGAGGGGGTCACGAGTTCAAACCCCGGGCAGGCACCGAAGCATTTTTTTTTCTATTAACCTGCATATTTTCATGCTGCATTGGAGCAGCGTGGTAGGTCTTAGCTCCAACCTTTCCCTCCAAAAACGAGTGGAGACTTATGCCCAGCAGTGGGATTGCAACAAGCCCTTACTTTTACTTTAGCCATGGGTGACAAAACGGTGGTTTGAACCCGTGTCCCCTTGGAAAAAGTCACGCAGTCGCATCAACTAACCATCACGACTTTAAATCTGTATATTTAAAAGTAATCATAGTATCATCCACGGTTAGAGAAAATCTATTTAACGCAAATTTTCTAGTAAACTAGTTAATTTTCTAGTAACATAGATTTATGTAGTCGAAGCATTATCAGGAGATAGACTCCACGACAAATTTTAAAAGAAAAAAATCTCAAAATGTATTGAAGGAAATAACCTACCAATCAATATTGGAGAAACGACGTCTGATTAAGGTCTAATCATTCTTTCCTAGAAGTCTTAGAAGAAAGAGCTCTTTTCCCAGCACTGGGAAAGTAACAATCAATTACTTATTACTTATCTTGTCTATTATTTAAATAGCGAAAGTTTAAAAGAATTTAAATAGAATCTAGAGAGGCATATCTAATACCCGACCCGCGTTTTTCTGTATTTATATTTTATTGATGAAACGGTCAGTTAAAAACCATTTCGTGATGAAATTCCGTTTGAAAGCTGTCTAGACTTTCTTTGAATACTTTTCATTTACCAAGAAATGATATATTTCATTATTTACTCGTCTTTTGATGTTTATAGTTTTCATAGCATGAAATATTACGTATATTTTCGGTTGCTTATTACGTTAAGTAGTTTAAATAACTTATAGAATTAGGCGTTACTTTGCGGAGATCCATATTACAAAAGTAATAATGAAATTATTTTGCGATAATCCGCGATACAGTAAATAGAAAATATATATAGTGATAAATGTATAGTGGACTATCTGTATTTTCATACCCGATACGTGCATGATTCGTAAAAACACATGCACAAACCTCCACCATTTCCACCACAATACACAAGCACTACACACGTTCATTATCACAAACTGAGTTTGTGCTGTTATTATTACTTTTATATTAAGTAGTTTAATTTAAAGTAAAGAAAAGCAGCGGGCTTTTACTATTCCACAGTTGGGAAAATGTCTTCTCTCTTATTTGGGGAATAGAATTCGAGTTTAGACCCATCTATGCTCTAATGCGGATTGGTAGGTTACTTAAAAAATATAAAAATGATTAAAAATTCGTATGCCTGTTCCTAACAGTTTCTACATGTCAACGCTGTCTCATTAAAAATCTCTTATTTCTTGAAATTAAATTCTGAAACTTCTGAAAACGTAAAAAAGGTTTTCCCTTTCATATTATTGCGCTTATAAGGAACACTTCTTTACTTTTATTAAGATAAGAGGAAAATTTAATACAGATATCAATAAAAACAATCTAAGAGTAGTAAGTAAGTAACCCTATATAGCAAATACAATATATGATTTCATTTTTTTATTGTTATTTTCGTTTTTGTTCAGTCATGGAACATCCAACAAATTTCAACATATTGTACTTAAAGAATTTTCTGCTCTTAACCAATTCGTAAATCTGGTCGGCTAAACTTTTTCTTCCAGCCTCTTCTATCATTTGCAAACACTGGCGCTACTTCTTTCATACCCATGTCCTAATACATCCACCCATTCCTTATTCAGCCTCCTTGAGTCCATCCAACACATTCATACTATTACTCATCTCGTTCTCGAGTTTGAATAAAAAATGGCTTGATATAATTGAAGTTATTACTTCGACAAACTTTATTACATCTGCCAGTTTATCAATAAAAGACGTTACGTGTCAAAATGTTTCTTAGAGAAGTCAAATTACAGCGGGAGATCCCCACAATCTGCTGGACGGAGGCCAAAATAATCGAGTAACGGAAAAGAGCAAAAGAGAAATGTGTAGGTGGTTATTTTTATATTTTTATTACTGGACGAGGGTTGCCAACTGTATATTAATGATTGTTTATCGACTGACACATTACTGTCTCACTAAACTGCGATAGCTTAGTGTAGCTAGAAGCAATTCGTTAGTTAAAAATAATAAAAAAACTAAAATAAATCTTACCGTAATATGTTTACGATATGATGCGAGTAACTACTATGAAGAAAGGAAATTGGAAATTGAAAAATTACGCCAATTAATGCTATTTTCTCTTCAAAACTCCTGACATGAAGATGATTCTTGAAGTCGGATGACGATACAGTGTTAGACAGACTAAGCAAATATTATAAAACACGCAAATTAATAGAAATAATGGAATAAATAGAAAAAATACAGTTTTTTTTTATTTAATGTATATCTTGCACATATTTTGAACAGGAAGCTTAACTGCCGTTAGTTATATTTAAATTTCTTAACAAAAAAAAGGCAAACTATTAGATTTTAATTTCCATTATATACTATGGAGAGCAAGCAGTTACCATGCCATTAAGGATATTAATATTAGAAATAGGCCTTCTTATATATAAATCACAATCGTAAACTATTTAATTAATATTCAAAAATTTTATGCAAAATGTTCCTAATCTTAAAATTCCAATTCTGAACCAGTTGCCAATCCTATCAAGACGTTCCGTTCCACATAGTTATGTTCAAGTTGGTACCTGTTCAACAATTCTGAACAAAGAACGTTTTTAGTTTCAATATATTCATTTATCATAATTTAAGTTTCATGTATATAAAAATAAATTATTTCCGGCTTATGATTTTGGCAGCCCTGATCTCGATTCGCGATTCAATTGACCTTCGAAAGAACTAGTTCGTGATTCGTTGATTTCTCATAATTCGTGCATTGTTTGGAATCTGAATCAGAGATTGGTTTGTGAAAGCGATGTTTCCGTTAATTCAGAACTTAACAGTGCTGTATACAAACATAATAGATACAAAAATCTTCGAAAGAGGTTAATGAGTTTTGCTTTCTTTTAACCGTTATTGGAATACCGCAGTTTTATATGTTTTAATTGTAACGGCCCAACGATGAATGAATATAATAAAGATAATAGTCTATATCAAATCATAAAAAACTTTATATAGATAAGCTTTTTCAAGCACCTTTGAATCGTCAACGATCAATATGATTTATGAAGCTGGTTATAAACTGGTTTGTAACGTTGCTCTCACCGAGAATAACCGACAAGAATCTCGGTGGTAATTCCCCCATTAAATTCCCAATTTATATACTTGTATTATAAAAAAAGGAAAGATTTTTATGTATATGTGTCCGACTTAGTAGACTTTCCACTTCCACGCTATCGGTACGTACGCGAGTGACACTGCGGAACATTGTTAGTATATAATACAGCTACAGTCTTTTATAACGCTGGAACGATATAGGATTAATGATAGTCTAAAACTTTTTGCCTAAGATTCGCTTTTATGACCCTCTAACCACTTGACGTGATCTTAAGACATGGTCCTCACATGATGGCCTCACAGGAGGCGTCCTTATATTAACCTAACAGCAGAAGAGCTTTCGCTCTCAGTATTTCCGCATTTAACAGGTTCGACGATGGTTTTGCGCTCGCCCATCACGTTTGGAACGATCTAAAAGGCCTAACAGGAAGTTGTAAATTTAAAAAATTATATAATTTATGTTATTAACGGTATGTGGGAATAGGTTTGCGCTTTGACTGTTATCTTATCCTATGTCCCAGTAAAAATCACATAATGCGTAGTGATAATTATCGGGAATCAAACCGAGAGCTCAAGTAATAATGCGTCATACAAACCATTGCGACAAGCACGTCGTTACAACTTCCATAAATCTCAATTATAAAATCACGTTCAACTTGTTTCCAATAGTGTATTTCAATCTATTTTTGTATTCTGTTCGTACGGAACTTGTTTATTATTCATGTGCAAATCACATTTGTCGTCAATACAATTACAGCGTAATAAAAACTGTAAACTTTTCGTATTTAGTTCATGAATACGCTAACGAATCCTTACGTAAGAGTATATTTTTATTTACAATAAGAAAGCTGAAAGCCACTAATGACATATCTATCATATGTATAGTTATACACGACAACTTATTATAAGTTTATAATAAGGTGTCGTAAAACGCGACTAAGGTAAGTTGACCCGCCATGAGGTATCCGGCTGAGTAGAATAGACCACCCTCATTTCTTACCGAGGTGTCGTAAAAGACAACTAAGGTAAGTTGACGCGCCGTGGGGTATTTGGCTGAGTAGAATAGACCACTCTCCTTTCTTACCAAGGTGTCATTAAAGGCGAATAAGGTAAGTTGATCCGCCGTGTGGTATCTGCTAAGTAGAATAGATCACTATCATTTCTTACCTTGGTGTCATAAAGGGCGCCTAAGGTAAGTTCACCTGCCGTGTGGTATCCTGCTGTAGAGAATAGACCACCCTCATTTCTTACCGAGGTGTCGTAAAAGGCGACTAAGGTAAGTTGACATCAGGCAGGCGGCTGGTCGTAATATAACTAACCAAACCATGTAACATTATTTGTTGGGGCAGCGTGGTGGCTCTTAGGTCCAATCGGTGATGAAGAAGAGGTGAGTTAGTGTAAAATAGCAGGCCGTTATTTATGTTATGCAAATTACATCTAATCCTTTCTCTTGAATCATTCTATCCATAGATAACGTTTAATATTTTCGGAATTTATCGCAGATTTATATTAGATAGGCGAAGGACTTAGTTTTATAATCTACTGATTTAATCCATTATTATATTTGCTATAAATACTGTTAACAAATAAGAAGTAAAAAATTAGCATGTATAAAGCACGCAGTAAAATGCTTATTTTTATTTCTTCATATGTTGTACGAATAACATTTCTTGAGCAATTATTCGGTCGAGTCATACGGACTAATAAAGTTTGTTAGATGTATAAAAACATCTGTAACCACATCTAATAATTTTATGAGATAATATAAACATTTTCGTACATCAAAAGTAGAGACTCTCTGAGTAAAAGTTATTCATGTCTTTTTTGATAAAATCTTTGATGACTAAATTTGAAGTTATTGCGATTTTGTATGCCGAAATTATTTTATACTATAAGTTGTTTCCGCGACTTCATTCGTGTACTGTGTTTTGTGAAGCACAAACGACAATTTTGTAACCCACATGTTCGCCATTCATTAATTTTAACTTTAGGTACCTTCACGCAATAAAAACCCACATAGAAAAAACAGTTCATTCAGTATAGTATTTAAGCCACAAGATTTTTTTTATTGGTTTTATAAAAAATAAACACGGTTTATAGAGATCAATTACCGTACACGGAATCCCAACCTCGACCTAAATACGGTAATTGTAAACACGGTACAACTAAACAGTTACGATAGAGAAAAACCTATAATGTTGTTTTTTCATATTTTTTTGAGATCTCCATTAAAATATATTTATTTCCTTCGAAAGTAATTTGAAAAAAAGAAGATATTTAAGAAGATAGAATTATGCCAAATTATCTTATACATAGTTGTGGTTAGTTGATTCAGTTTCGAATCGTCGCTACCAATCTGTATAAAACTTCATCTTTCCATTTCATTTCATCCAAATTTCATCAATCAAAAGTCCAGCGCATTAGCAGTGAAAGCGAAACAGGCAGACAGTCGGACACGATATAATATTAGTATGAATGAAGTATGAAGATATGGAGAGCTGTGATAGCCCAGCAGTGAGGCCGTGCGGCTCTTTCGAGGAGAACACGAGTTCAAATCCGGGCAGGCACCAATGAGTTTTTCTCTTAAAACTCATGTGTCTAATTGATAATTGCAATTTATAAGACGCTTTTCGGTGACGAAAAACATCCTGAGGAAACCTGCATATCTACAGAGAATTCTGTTGATATGTGTAACCTACCAATCCCATTGGAGCAGCGTGGTAGGTCTTAGCTCTAACCCTTCTCTCCAGAAACGGAGAGAGGAGGCCTATTCCCAGCAGTGGGATTGTAAAAGGCCGCTACTTTATGGATATGGATATTAAAATTTGCCTTCTCTTCCAACATATGCAATGTGACGCTTAAATCGAGTATTTTAAACTTTTTGATGTAGGTACCTAATGGGCGTTATTCCCAATGCCATCATCACCACGTTACATTTTAAGATGTTGTCGGCATAATTCCTCACGTAATCATAAACAACGCTGCATTTTACGATGCTGGATCTTTACATTGTAACCCCAATGCCCCCCCCCCTTTTTTAATTCTTATGAATAACATAAATTTTGATTTGATCACGCAGAAAAACTTAACATTGCTCTATCGCCTGCTAAAAGCATCTAAACTTTCTTATGAGACCCGTATCTAGCGGATATTATTGTAAACGTCATAATGAATGGAACAGTAAATTATTTAGTACAATATTACATTTTGTTATACAAACAGGATATAAATACTCGAATAGCTGAATCAAAGTGGGTGTCATTGTAGGTAGACGTAATGTTTTTGTTCTTTGATAAATTAAATGAATCATTTTATGGCTTCGACATTGTATAGTATCACCGAAAAAATAATAACAGTGTAATTATTTCATTGAAATTATTTACATAGAACTTGTTAATACAAATAAATAATAAATAAATATTTGGGTCATTTACACACACGGTTGTGCGACCCCAAAGTAACTTAATGCTTGTGTCATGGGTGAAAAACAACTGGTAGATATACTACATATATAATTTTAAATACATACTTAAATACAAAAATACACCCAGGCTCGAAGAACCACCAAATCGTTTTACAGAAAATGTTGGCTCTCGGCGGGAATCGAACCCGCGACCCGCGGAGCTGAAGGCAGGATCACTTCCCACTGCGCCAACGGGCCAGTCAAATAATACTAAGAAAATAATAAAGAAACTAATAATACTAAGAAAGACTAGAATCTCTTAAAATGTGAGCTTACAGTATTGTTTAGTATCTACAGTTGGGTGTAAGATATTACAAGCAAAGCCATAATTCAATGGTTGACGGATATCAAATAGTTGTATTTCATAATCCTTTTGAACATTTACCTTCAGTTGTTCCAGAAACTTGGTAACGTCTTTAATCGTTAGGAAGGATGAATTAATCCTCTATCAATAACCTATTGATTTCAAAAAACCCTACAACTAACCATAATGGATCACCGATATCTAGTAAATAATATACGCACAATTCTACTATCAGACTTCCATTTATAGGCTAAATTAGCCGGATAATTTTTTCAGCAATTTTTTCATCAATTGCTGTATTTGAACTCAAATCTAACAACAAATCTTGTTTTAATGACTACAAATTCAAATTCACATCCACCTATCTTTATTCAAGTAAACTTTTAAACTTTCTTAGCCTCCTATTATTATAATTTTTCCCTTTATTTTGTTTTATGCTTTTAATACCATTTTACTTTTATACTTGTCAACTGTATTGCTCATGTCGTCACCATCTATAATTGACGATACATTTCGCTGTAATCCGTTAATTTTAAGTATGTTTTATGTAACGTCAAGATGTATTTGTCGTCGATGGTCTTACAAAAATAAATAAATAAAATAAATAAATAAATAAACAAGTGCTTTTGAATCTTCAACTCTACGACTGGTTCGAACAATTATTTCTACCGAGGAGAGCAAGCGAGAAACTCGACATTGACAAAAGTGGAATAATAAACGAATATATAAGTATAATATCTCACAATAACAAAAAAAAGAATTATATGTAAAGTCAAGAACTATAAAAATGATTACGCGATTTCCTGTTATCTCATTTTCACCACATGATTTCATTAAAACAGATTAATCTGCAAGGAGACATGATTAATCATGTTGAATCATGAATAACTCTAAATCACGAACAATACTAAAAACCTATAAGTTTATAACTTAACTACTCTACAACGAATTACGACATAATCGGCAAATCTTACCCAATTCATGAACACACAACGATGTTATTATTTTTAAAGTATACTACAAATGGAACATGTTTAAATTGATAAGTAGAGCGAAATCTGTACACGGGCCTTCAAGAACCGAGTTTACAGATAAGAATACAAAAGTAATAATAAAATTATTTTGCTATAATCCGCGATACAGTAAATAGAAAATATATATAGTGCTAAATGTATAGTGGACTATACTATTTCGCCCCGCAACCGAAGCATCATCAGATGATGATGCTTCGGTTGCGGGGCGAAACGATTGTTGAGTTTGTGATAGTGAACCTGTGTAGTGCTTGTGTATTGTGGCGGAAGTGGTGGAGGTTTGTGCATATGTTTTTTTTACGAATCCTGCATGTAACGGGTATGAAAAAACGTATAGTCCACTATACATTTAGCACTATATATATTTTTAATTTACTGTATCGCGGATTATAGCAAAATAATTTTATTATTACTTTTGTATTATGGATCTCCGCAAAGTAACGCCTAATTCTATAAATTAGATAAGAATACAATTTTCAATTCGCTACACGAAATAATAATCGCGAACAACCTTGAAGACTTAGTCACTAACGCGTTTGTCACATTGCAAAAATATTCACGGCATCGCAAATTGAATCTTACATACCTTTGCAAAGGAATCCAGATTAAAAGCAATAACATCAAAATTGTTTCCAATTCAGCACATAAGTTGCAACGTTACACAAAAACGCACATCACATTTTTTTTCACTGAATAGAACAATACAAATAGAGGGATAAAGTTATTCTGACTCGCGCCCTTTGGGGTTTACACGTGAAAACAAAACAGGAAATTTTCGGGTTCGTCGGTAAATACGCGCGTATTGTTGCGACACGCGACACGTCCGCACACGACGCGGCCCGTCGAACGACTGAGCCGGCGAGGGGAGCGAATGAACGATTGGGAGGGAGTGAACGCATTCAGCGCATCTGACCGCTTGCGTGTAAACTCGCTAACTGGCAACCGGGCCTGCCGGTCAAAGGCAAGGTACAGTTTAAAATGGCAGCTAATTGTGTATTAAGTTCTATACGGGCTTTAGAATTGTGAGATTCACATTCAAGTGCCAGATTTTCTGAAAACTTTTCGAGCTTTACGTTCTCTCTTTACTTGTATTAGCTCTTAACAAAGAATGTTAAATAAAGATACCAAGTAAACCACATAATGCAGATAGTTGAGCTACAGTCAAACGGTATAAGCTCAAATATGATATTATCCCTGCCCCTGCTGCGCGGGGCGCAGAGGATCATGGCGATCAGACTCGTGCGGGGCTACCGGACCATTTCCGGTGAGGCGGCCTGCGCCTTGGCTGGGTCCCCTCCCTGGGACCTGGAGGCCAAGGTGCTCGCTCAGGCCTACCGCCGTAGAGTTGAAGCCCGTTCATCGGGGGGAGACTCGGCGGTGGTAGAGGTGGACTGGCGGAGGGCAGCTCAGGAGGAGCTCCTCTGCCAATGGAGGCGGCGGCTGGAATCGCCCAGTGCAGGAGGCTGGACGATTTCGGCCATCCAGCCCATTCTCCAGGGCTGGGTCGCCAGGAGGCATGGGGTCCTCACCTTCCGCCTGACACAGGTACTTTCCGGGCATGGTTGTTTCGGGAGGTATCTGTGGAGGGTGGCCCAGTGCGAAGCATCTGGTGTGTGCCACGAGTGCGGCGCCGAGTTTGATACGGCGCTGCACACGCTCGCAGACTGCCCAGCTTGGGCGGTTCAGCGGGCGAAGCTCGTGGCAGAGGTGGGGCACGATCTCTCCCTGCCCACTGTGGTTCGTGCCATGGTGGACAGGGAGGGATCGTGGGCAGCGATGGCCTCCTTCTGCGAGGATGTTATCTTGCGGAAGGAGGCGGCGGGACGGATCCGGGAAGTCGAGTCTTTGGATCCGATCCGCCGCAGGCGAGCGGGGCGCCGGCGACTCGCCGAAGTCCGTCGCATGCCGCCCTAACGGGGACCTCGTGGGCGTTCCGAACGGGGTTTGTCGGACGCCCTCCTTATAAGGTCCCCGAGGCGGTCGATGCATCTGGTGCTCCCGATGCATCGTCTAGCGGAGGGAGGGGCCACTTTTAGAGAGGCCCCGACCCAGAGGTGGCGCACTCTGGGGTTTAGAGTTGCTGCTGGCGGGGGTGGGGTCAAATAAGGTACCCTGCACCCGCCACCAGCAGCGTGGGGAGCATACAGGTTGTTTTAGTCGGTGCGAGTCCGACATAAGCACCGCCTGTCCCCGTCGGGCGGTGGTACCCATAAGGGGTTTTTTCCTGTATTAAAAAAAAAAATGATATTATGCAATGATATGAATGGTAACAGTAGAGTGTATTTTTTTTGTAAAACGCATGCACTCCAAACAACCAACACCACACTACACTAGCACTGCACATATTCACTAATGCTATCTCAACAATCGTTTCGAAGCATCATCAGGAGATTGACTCCACGACCAATCGCAAAGCTTTGTAATTGATTCTCATTGTTGAGATTGCCGTAGTGAGTATTTGTAGTGCTAACGTCGTACGGTAGTAGAGGTTGTTTGTAGTGCATACCTTTGTACAAATCTGCATATGAACGGATAGGACATCTAGCATTGCATATTTTTTTTATCTCGAATTCAGCACATTAGCATTATCATTACTTCCTACACTAAACATTGCATTGATTGTCTTAAAAACTCGGATTATAGCAAAATAATAGCATCATCTTCTATGATCATAATCCTTTAAATGCTAATTTTGTGTATCAAAATCAAAATCAAAATCAAAATAATCTTTATTCAAGTAGGCTTTTTACAAGCACTTTTGAATCGTCAAGGATCAATAATTAGATTTAATAAGCTACACTGGTTCGGAATGTTGCTCTTCCCGAGAAGAACCAGCAAGAAACTCAACGGTCAATCTTTTAAACATTTAAATTTACATTATTTGATTGCAGTCTTGTTAGGGGCTGAAAGGATTTTCAAATCCAAGCATTTTTACCATTCAAATAATCTTCAATTGTGTAATATGCCTTACGTATAAGCATAGTTTTTACACTTAATTTAATTTAATGACTGAATTTCGGAAATGACTTCAACGATTTTCATGAAATTTAATATGCAGGGGGTTTGCGGGACGTTAAATCGATTCAGCTTAGGTTTAATATTAAAAAATGTCGTCTTATCCTTTTCAGGCATTGAAAAATTGCTTCAATATTATTAAAAAACAAAAGCAAATTACGCTGTCATTAGTAATGTCATAATAGCTCGGTTGGATTAGGCTTTCTCGAAAAGAAACTGCCCCAGATAGCACCACCCAGTCACCCAGATACTTACTTTTATACATCACAACATTAAGCGAATGTTACCGCATACCGCACGGCTTAACTGTAAGAACTAACAATACCGGATACGTTTATATCATCAAGATTGCGAGCGCCAATTTTATTATGCATATAAAACGGATAGTCGCAATTTGTCACGGTGGAAAATGGCCGGTCGACGCACCGCAACACGCCGTCATATGAAACTTTGATACAAAACGTACAAAAATTCACTTTTTCGTCGTTTACATTTGTGTATATTAATTACACAATATACACAAATGTAAACCCACAGACTAGCAGACCCGGTGTTCCTACCGACTTTGAATGAGCGTGATACGGGTCTTTCAATATTTCACAGCCTAAACTATCTTTTCCTTGCTTAAAATTTAATTACTCTATTTGACGGGTACGAAGTTTCTATAAGAAAGTAAAATTGTTGCCTTTACTGTTTTTCCTAAAAGTATCTTTATATTTTTTCTTTAAATTTTCTTTGGACATTTACAAATATTTCTAAACCAAAATTATCCGAATCGTTTAAATCGGTTTCGACTTTTAGCGAGAATTAAAATAGCTACGTCGTTTCTTTCGTCGTTCTGATACATATATACATATAACTAGCTGTGCCAACGGTTTCGCCCGCGTCGAAATCAGCGTGTCACAATTTTTTTCTAGAATTCAAATTTTAAACATAAAAGTAGTCATTGTGAGTTAACCATAAGAGATAGAGACATGCTATCACGGACTTTTTTGTAGTAGTTTTATAGATCTACAATTCTCTAGTACATTACTTTAGCGTATCTCTGCTGGTTCACGTAGCGCACGCGACTAAAGCTCCCAGTAGGCAAGTTTTTGAACAATGCGCGATTTCTTTAACACAATTTACATAATACCGATATGTACTATTAACCTAAACTATGCGGAAGTATTGCAGTATCTTTGGTGAAAACCGTACAAAAATCCGTTCAGTAGATTTTGCGGAAATAGATTACATACAGATAGACACCTTTTGCGGCTTTGTTTTATAATAAGTATAGATATATAGATATATATTAAAGTGTAGAGTTAAGAGATTTAGTAAGTTTCATATATTAAGCCGAAAAAAGCCTTTTTTGTATTTTTTATTTTAATTATTATCTAAGACTTGCGTTGCAATACAGTTTTATCAAAACGGAAGCTTTTATTGTTGTGAATATCATAATTATTTTTATCATAGTATTTCGGTAGATTTCATATAAAGGATACGCCATAGAACAATAGGTAGGTGTAATATGTATGCGGATATGGTGCAGATAAAATCTTAGATCTTACGATAGCAAATTTTAAATTCATGATACAGAACGTCCTCTGGTATCCTAATTATTGAAATTGCTAAAGTCTGTCTGTCTTTATTTTTATTTATTTTATTTAACGAGCTCACCTGATTTTATACGATGTCATTATTTTATTTTTAGTGTTAGTATTTTGGTATTGTCTTTTTATGCCGTGTGGTATCCAGCTGAGTAGAATAGACCACCCTCATTTCTTACCGAAGTGTCGTAAAAGGCGACTAAGGTAAGTTGACCCAGCGTGTAGTATCCGGTTGAGTAGAATAAACCACCTCTTTCTTACCGAGGCGTCGTAAAATATGGATAAGGTAAGTTGACATCAGGCAACGTCGTAAAATACATAGCCGAAACAACATATTTATAACATATTGTGCCGATCCCACTTAGAGTGGGATAACGGTAGGAGATTGCTAGTAGACATAATCTCATTTGCTTTCTATTTATTGTAATAGGGCACATTTTAGGCTGGCTTTTCTACTCTAGTGCACTAACCCTATGGTAATATGGAATATAAAGGTTAAATGTCTATGTCGAATAGTAAAGAGTGATCAAGTGTAAACAAAAAGAATAACTAGAATATTATAGATATTTATTTATATCAATGTATAATTAGATACCTCGGTGTTGAAAAACTTTATCATTAATTTCTGGTTTATACTTGTCCCCTTCTTATTTGATGATGATATTTTGTATTATAGTCCAGAAAAGGATTTAAATTAAGTGTAAGAAATATTATACGTAAAGCATACGTAGTATACGTAAAGCATATTACAAAATTGAATATTATCTGGTGATTATAAAAATGCCTTGATTCGAAAATCCTTTCAGCTTCATACAAGACTTCGGTTCAATATTGTAAAATTGAAAATATTTAAACGATTGACCGCCGAGTTTCTTGCTGGTTCTTGTCGGTAAGAGCAACATTCCGAACCGGCTGTAGCTTCATTAAACATCATTAATTAATTTTAAGCATAGTGCATACCCATACAGAGAAAATTATTTCCAAACTATAATTAAGACATGCGATATTGAAAACCACGAGGGCAATAACTAGTGAACTACTCAAATACCTTTGAGTAGAATTTTAAACAAGTTTTACATAATATTCGGAGTATTACAAGAAATGCAAGGCCGGCGTTGAACGCGAAGTTTCTTCGCTAGTAAGCGTTTCACTTCCCTCAAACAGTGTATTTTACTATCTCTTTACTGAATTCCTCAACATTTTAGACCATACCTCGCTCATAAATGCACTCGTTACTTTGTTACATTTAGAAGACTTCTACACTTAAAGTCTTGTATGTTTTGAGTGTTACTAGCAAACGGTTTCCGTATTAAGAAATTTTAATTTAATTATTGTACTCGTATTTGTCAAAACTAAGGTAAGAATTCATTAAATTCTCCAAGACTTGCCTTTAATGTCTTAATATAATGCCGTATGTTATCTGGCTGGGTTGAATAGACCACCCACATTTCTTACCAAGATCTCGTAAAATACGACTAAGGTAAGTTGACCCGCCGTGTGGTATCCAGTTGAGTAGACCACACTCATTCCCTACCGTGGTGTCGTAAAAGGTAACTAAGGTAAGTAGACCCGCCGCGTGGTATCCGGCTCACTAGAATAGACCACCCTCATTTCTTACCGGGGTGTTGTACAAGGCGACTAAGGTAGGTTGACCCACCATGTGGTATCCAGTTGAGTTGAATAGACCACCCTCTTTCTTACCGAGTAAGTTGATGTCAGGCAGGCGGTCGGTCGTAAAATACGTAGTCAAGTCATGTGACAGCATGTTTGTAAAATGTAGTGCCGACCCCATTTGGAGTGGTATAGTATGTTGCTGCCAAGATCGGGACCAGACTAGGGAACTCCTCAACGGTTAATATTAGAGACATGTAAGTTGGTAAAAAATTGTTATTAAAAATTTTCTCGAACTTGACTTGATTTAAAATCTAGTCATGCTTATTATAAACATGCATTGTCATCGGGACTGGGCCAGTATGTAAAATTTCTACTCAATCAGACACCGATAAGAGGGTCAAATTTAACTTGCAAGATTCCACCTTCACATAAATACACGGCAAGTTAAATAAAAGAAAAAAATATCAAGTCGTTTATTCGACATCTACATTTTTAAAATGGACAAATTTAAAAATATAAAAGTCTTACCAAAAGCTGCTCAAGAAGTAATCGCATATTTATAGCATAGTTACGAATTCTTAACTCCATCCTTTCGTTTCTTATCTCCGACTAAATCTCTGCTTTGCGAACGGAAACCGGCTATTAGCGCGTTACCGAGCACGGACATAAATGAAAATACTATTTAAAAAGGAAGTTGCCTTCCGTAGCCCAAAAGTAGACAAGACTTTGTTGAAATGTTTGTTTTTGTGCTTCGCTTGAAAAGGAAATGAACGATTTGCCATTACTTCTACGCTGATTGTTTGGGTGTTTTATAAAATTTAATACGTCCTTAATATCGGATTTGAATGATGTTGTGGTCGATCTATACTGATCCTCCTCCCATTATCCCACTCTAAGCGAGGTCGGCACATGTTACATACATGTTGTCACATGATTTGGCTACGTAATTTACGACCGCTTGCCGAACTTCAACTTACCTTAGTCGTATTTTATGGCCCTTCGGTAAGAAAGAGGACGCTCTATTCTACTCAAGTTGCGGATATCTATTCTCATTATAAAATAAAGTCCCCAAAAGTCGTCTGTATGTGATCGATTTTCTCGAAATCTACTGAACCAATTTTTTTACTGTTTTTACTCAAAGGAAGTGCAATTCTTCCGGAAGGTTTAAATTAATAGTGCATTACGGTTTATGTCAAGTGGTCGCGCAGTGGTAAAAAAAATTCGTCTCCTGGGAGCTTTAGTCACGTACGCCGCGTAAGCCAAATACACAATAAGTAATGTACTAGAAAATTGTAGTTCTACAAAAATACTACGAAAAGTCAACAACGGGCATGTCTCTATCTCTTATAGTTAAATCACAGTCACTACTTTTATGTTCCAAATTTCAATTAAATACACTGATTTCTACGCGGGTTACAGCTAGTAAATAAATAAATACACAAAGACTCGAGGTACCAACAAATTTTATCTTCAAAATTTTAGTCCTCGGCGGGAATCGAACTCACGGCCCAAGCTGAATGTAAGGCCACTGCCAACTGCACCTACGGGCCAGTCAACAACAGTCAACGGTATATTAGATAACACAATGTTGAGTAAAAAGTCAATAATAAGAAAATAATAATGATAATAACAAAAGATTTTCACAATAATTAAAATTAAGAAAATCTAAATCAGAAATAGCAAAATTATTTATGTACCCAGAAAATTTAATAAAAGCAATTCAAAATTCAAATTCGTTTCAGGACTTCATTATGTATCTAAGACTACTATAATTACTTATTTAGAGGGTAAATTAAATGAATATGTTACAGAATTCCATGAATATCTTAATATTGTTAAAACTGAACATAAATATATTTGTATAGATAGAACCACCAACAAATTAATGAGTTACAAATAGATACCCGTATCAAGCAATCGAACAAACATTTAGGGAATTACACAAACACCCAAATTGTCAAGATCTGTTACCTAGATACTGTTGAAAGCGGCTTCCACGGTACAACACATCAAGTTAAACATTGTACAGAAGTGTTGATACGAAATTACAACTAAACGTTTAGTACTTAAAGGCCAAAATAGCACGAACGATAAAGAATATAGTTACGGTAAGCCCGATGTTATTTGTTCGTATGATTTCAATAAACGGGGCTACCCTCAGAACATAAATAATGCATGTCGAATTATATATGGAGTCTCCGATAGAGATCGATAATAATGGAACAATTCCGTGGGTCGAAGAAATGTATAGGTCAACGAGAATTATCACTGTCTACTAAATGCTATATGGGAGTATGTATTATAAGTACAGCTACTGTAAGCTTAAACTCGTTTGTAATAATTCTTACCGAGGTGTAAAAGGCGACTAAGGTAATTTAACGCTAGGCAGGCGGCCGGTCGTAAAATACCTAGCCAAAACATGTAACGACATGTTTAAAACATGTTGTGCCGACCTCCACCTAGAATGGGCTAAGGGCAATAGACTGATGATGATGATGATTTTGGGTACGACCACGTCCTTTTCTAACTTATGAATTTATTAAGTTGATTAAATAAAAATTTTAAATATATTCGTACAAATCATTTTTGAAGACTGACCGTTTACTTTCTTGCAATTTTTTCTCGGTAATTACGATATTGAACCATTATAATTAGATGATTATAAAGTGTTTGTAAAAGTTCACTTTAATAGATAATATTTCGAATTTCAGTTTTATTTTGCGATCACATCAGTTAGGCAAAAACAGTAGAAATGATATTGACATCGACAAATTCATGAAATGACAAATATCATAAACAAAATTATAATATTTACTATTTTAATTTGTACACTTTGACTATCGCAAGCAGTATGCTTGTGAGTTTTAATGCAGGGCAGGTACTCGTGAGTTGTTCTAAAATGCTCTTAAAAGTAAAAGTAAAGTAACGGCCTATTACTATCCCACTGCCGGGCAAAGGTATCCTCTCCGTTTTTGGAGAGAAGGGTGTAAAAAAAGTTCTCAATGAATATTAAATATTCATTTTACGTTTAACGATGTAGACCATCAGAGTGAGGAATTCAGTTTTTACAAAATCAATACCTTTTATAATGAATCTACCAATCCGCATAACACGGAACGGTTAATCAAAGCTCCAATTCCGTCTCTAAAAGGCAGAGCTTTTTTCCGGAATTCGGATAGCATATAGGATGTCTCATAGCCACTACTTAAGGCAGGATGTACTATATAGCTATGAGTGTTACTGAATATACAAAAAAATTGAATGACAAAACTAAAAAGTCCATAAAAAAATACAAAACTAAATCAAAGACGCGATTAATCTAACCCCTTGAAAATCACTTCACGGTTTTGAACAATGAGACAAAGAGACCGTCAATACACGTGTGCCGGATGTAGATTTGAACGGGCAAAACAATTCAGCAAACCTTTTAAGAACCCCACCGTAACGTAAAACAGGAATCATTGGAAAAAAAATAGCCGACTTTAGCGTCCAATGTACCACACAGTTGTAAATCGTAAAGCGATAGATGGAAAGCATAAAATCTGGTGACAATGAATTTTGATGGATTTTCAGTCGGTTTATATCGCTCTCATTGACACTCCTCTCGGTCTGTGCTTGTAAAATCGAAACAGAAAGGCGATATAAAGGAGTGGCAGATGGATGTCGCGATGAGGAAACCACTATTGTATGAAAGACTCACGGTCGGAAAGTTCAGGTAGCATACTTCATACTTGACTACTGAATGGCATAAGAAATGTGAATCTAAAATTGTAATATAATAGCTATGTAATTACTGTAGTTTCCACACATAGCTTTAGCGCTTGTAGGTAATTCATTATTCGGAAGAAAATACGTTATTCTGAAAACAGTTTATCAGCGAATCGGATGAGTTACCGCATAGCAGATTGTACAAAGCGCTTCGCTAACGAGCGAAACCTGTATATTGCGTTGATTCATTACAGTTTAAATCAAATATTAAGACAACCGTTCCACTAATTAATTTGTAACAAGCCTTTACTCTCTTCGCTTCAAATATACATATGTAAGAAATAAATAGTGACTTTAATAATCTCCAATTATTGGAAGTTCCTATAGTTAATTTTATGAATACATCCTGCAACATTCTGCGACTTCTGAATTCGTCTGTCCATCCATAAGTACACTTTATTATTTGAATTTTATTGACGCTTTTACTCATACCTTCACGAAAAAAGATTGTGATTAGCGATTAATAGATCTATTTTCAATCGCATATATAAAATATTTTAAATCTTTCTTTAATTAGTATTTTTATCGAAAGGTATTTTGAATTTTCTTCGTTTCAACCGTTTTGCAATTCACTCAAATATACTCCGTGAGAAGAAATACAGAGTGGTGCTGACGATTTGACATGAAATGATTCCACTCGTCACTTAAAAAATAACTTTGATTATGACAAAGTTCCTCCTATTTCCATCTTTCTAAATATCGTATAATTTTTTTTTTAAGAAAATAAGTATTTTAATTGAGACCTGGCTTTGTTAATAATGGTTGACTGACCTGTAGCAGCGGGCTTATTAAGAAACAGGAGAAAACAATAACATTATAGTTTTGTTTCCTTCGCACTTATATATAGTCTCTCAGTCAAGGTATCATTACATACGAAATGGAATTGAATGGAGTACGGTCATTCACCCTTCTATATCATGTATCTTTTATTTAAATCGTATAATAATTCCTGTGGCTGAATTAAGTCACTAAATTAACTGCGATTTTTTATTTAGCCTTCTAAGTTGTGGAGGTACCTGGAATTAAAATGAATGTCATAAAAATGAAAAAAGTGTTAAACTTTAATCTTAAGCAAACTTACTTCTTATTGTTTTACAGGTTTACGATTGATAAGAAATTTAGGAAGCGAAGTTGAATGCGTGCAGGCCGTAAAAAGATATGAAGGTTCTTTTGTTTGATGCGAAAGGTATATACAGGTAGACGGTCCCTTTGGTTTCGAACTCAAAGGGCCAAGGTTTGGTCGGAATGTACATTTTTTAGGAACAGCCGATGAAAAGAAACAAATCCTAATTTTGTTGGTCATTCGAATATAAATGATAATGCTTGGTGAGAAGGTCTAAATTGGCTTATTCGTTGAATAGATATTATAAGGAGTGTATGAATTATTGGTTATTGATGTGTGATGATACAACAATATTTATCCTACAATATTACGGTAGACCATATTGGATTCGAAGTTTATACGATTCTACTGCGTGCTGTTTTATTTTCATTGCTTGTATGTCTTTCTGTAGACCTAAATATCTTAATATGCTGATATTATAACTGTGAAAGTCGCTTTATGACGCGTTTATGGAAAACCATCTATGATTGATAAGGTTTATTGAATCTAGGCATATGTAATGCAAAAAGTATTCATGCTTATGTTAAATGAATAAATAAATAAATAATAAATAAATATATGGGATACACACGGTCGTCCATCCCTAAAGTAAGTAACTTAATACTTGTGTTATGGCTGACGGACAACTGGTAGATATAATATATATATAAGCTTAAATACATACTTAAATACAAATATGTAAATGCGTACGATGCTTAGGTTACAGAGGGAAAGGATCGTTGAGATTGTGGTAGCGACTGTGTGCGGTGCTTGTGTATTGCTGTGCCATTGGTGGTGCACGCATGCATGAGTTTTTAGGCATTGTGCATGTATCAGTTATGAGAAAAGATATTACACTCGGCAGCATAGAAGCTCTGTAGCACATTTTTTAATCGTGGATTATAAAAAAATAATATTTTCATTACTTTTGTATCATGGACCTCCGCAAATATAAATTAATGATTGACCATACTGATAAACATATATGGTCCTTTTCTTTCTTGTGACATGATTAAGCTACTTTAACACTTTGAGCGGTGCAACGCTATAACACGTCAAATTTGATATACGCAAATTGACAAAACGTTTATACACGTCGGCAAAATATGTCTTTCTTTAAACAACGTGCGTAAACGACGGAACCTTGTAACAATTCCTTCAAGCTTTGTCATTGTGCTGTATTAATTTAAATTTTTAGACTGATAGCGTCGCTTCACGTTAGGTTTTTTTATACACGTGTATCAAATGCAGAACGCCATTAAACATAATTTATTTAGTACGAAAAAATATTGTTTTAACGAAAGTAACATATTTATTTTTTGTAATTCATGCTAACGTCGTAGATGGCGCTAGTAATCTTTTGTCACGCGTTAAAGTAGTGCCTTTTTAAATGTACAGAGTTAACTTTATATTACCCATCGACAATCAACCGCATCTGACAATACAAGCTTGAAGAAAGTATTCAATGATTTGTGAATTGTTTAATTTAGAGGACCATGTAGGATTTAATTTATGGTCCTTTAAGCCGGATTCAGTACAACAAACATGTGAAAACTCATATGCGCCGCTCAATGTGTAATATTTCGTAACTTATTGTAATATTGTCTAGACGTACTTATGGTAAAATTAAGATTGTCACAATACGTGCAGACTATTATGGTGTGAATTTGAATATCGTAGGTCATATTGGATATGAGCGTTGGGAAATGACAGCCAATTGCAGAGGTCGCGTATTTGCATAGGGCGAGCGTGCCTCCCCGTCGGGACGCGCGGCCCGCGGCGGTGCGGTGTCACGTTATCCTATATAGCTTGGTGCGCGTTTGCATCGTCTCCCAACGATAATCCGATAATAAGTAATTTATACAAAAAAGAGCCATACGTGGCATCTACAATTTAAGTCCGCGTGATTCCCTGCGAGAGAAGTTTAAGGAAACAGGTATTCTAACTTTTGCTTCACAGTATATTTTAAATAACGTAATTTTTGTATATAAAAATATAAAGAATTATAAAACGATAGGTGATGTATATAATAGACAAAGTAGGAACCGACATAAGCTTGCGACTCCTGCTTTGCGCCTAGCAAAAGTACGTAAATCGTTTGTGGGTATGGGTATAAGATTCTATAATAAAATTCCGAAATCAATTTTGGTCATGCCATTACAGCAGTTTAAAAACACTGTTAAAAAGAGGCTGATACAGAAAGCCTACTATACTGTTGAAGATTACTTAGATGATAAGGATGTGTGGATATAGGTGCACTTTTACCCTGTACAAGACAGTAATAAATAAATGTAACTAGTTCTAAGATTTATATTTTAAAAAGAGCAACCGCCGAGTTTCTTGCTGGTTCTTCTCGGCAGGAACAGCTTTCCGAACCAGCAGTAAAGTTGACGATTCAAAAGCACTTGTTTACAAGTTTACTTGAATAAAGAATATTTTGATTTTGATTCTGATTTTTTTGATATAGAATTTAGTAGTTGCTTTGCGGAGAACCATAATATAAAAGTAATGAGAATATTATTTTGCTATAGTCCGCGATAAATTATAATATTGTTAAATTTAGTGTGTACTATACGTTCTCATACCTGACTAATGCAGAATTGTTAAAAACTAACTAATAATGCTAAATATTAACCGCCATTAATAACAAAACAATACACAAGCACTCCACACATTTACTACGACAGTCTCAACACACTACGTTGTTGATGGTGCTACTTGCGGTAGCTAATCCTGCATGTATAAGGTATAAGAACGGTTTTGGCTTTTGAAGCATAGATTTTCTCAACAAACGCGTATTAAAGCAAAATCAATCAAAAATTATAATTTTTGTGTTATTGAATTCCTCAAAGTTAATTTCACTTAAAAACATATGTATATTTTTTTGGGAAGAGAAGCCGTTACAGTTTAAATGAAAAGGACAAAAGCATCGCCGAGCATGTGAAATAGGAGATTAAAGAACTAAAGTTTTGATACGATTTATAGTCATCCTATAATTTATCGTCTCAAAGATTTTGTGGCCTGTAGTTGATTAAGTGACAATTTGTATTTATTAGTTGTTGACGAAATACAAAAACGTTTGACAATGGAACCCCGCCTGTATCTTAGCCAGTTCCTGCCTGCGGCGATCGTGTAGAGGACGCGTTCACGGAGCCATCGAGCATCTCACGACATCAGTACTGTTATAAATTCCCAATATTATATTCTGGGTATAGCGTCGTAAAATTGCAAAATTGCCATATATATGTGATATTAGCGATAAGAGTAACGCGTTCGAACGGTAAAAGGTTAAGGCTTTTGTTAACCTTTCTTTATAAAATGTTTAAACATCGACGATTTCGTACTTTGCTGTTAAATCAATAAAACATGTACTTTGCAGTGATTAAATTGTAAACTGAACTGAACTATATATCAATATCTAACATAAAATTACACAATATGTTATAACCCACTCGAAACAGAAGCGTGTCAGTAAAATAGAAAACTTTCTTTAAATATACCTTCAAACACATTTTAAAAGTTTTTTAAAGCGGAAAAACCGATCCCTTATAGTAAAAGAGCTGATCGCTTTAATGACCGGCTACAATAAAACGAAACTTGTAGTCACATTTTTATTTTAAACTACCGTCTTTTCGAGTTCCTTTGGAAGGGGCAAAAAATTTGCATCCTCGTCGATAAAAGATTTAACTATATAAAGAAAGCTTAATGGATTTTAGATTTTAAACTTAGATATTCGCTGACGATGAACCGAAACTGCCTTTCTTAAGTTTGTCGATATTGTTTCTATCTTACTTTTTTTGGGAATTTCAATAAGCCACAGCGGTTTTTAAGGTTTCACTGGAAGAGTACAGAAAGATCTACAAGAAGTAAAATTTAAAAGTAATTTAAAGTTAAATTGATATCCTCAATAAGGGTTAACGTCGGCTTAAGTGTATCAGTTAGGACGAACTGCAGGTAGGTATGGATTCCTCACTTTGCACTTGACATTTGCATTTTAATGCTTTTCGTTAAAGGAAAACATCTTGAGGATACCTTAATATTCTGGAAAATTAAAACACTTTCATAGATACAGTCTAAGATACAGTCATTATCTCCAAAATTAGAGACGAGGCCTATGAGCAGATCACACATCACAGAATTTTTCAAAATAATATGTGATAACCCAATCTTAAGCCCTATAATTCCAGGCTCACTGAGATCTAGTCCAAAGTTTGATTTAATATTAGTTCGATAAGGAGTAAAATTTTAATGGCTCACTTGAGAACGCGCACGAGCTCCAAAGTTGCTTCGTTATTGCCGTTTTATTAGCATTATCATACCATGTAATTTAGGGCATACATAGTTGTAATTTAACTTTATAAGTTAGTTGATAACTGAACTATATCGGAACAAAATGCGATATTTATTTGGAAACAGTTCACGATGTAATCCGAAGCGTTGAATTTGTCTACCTACTGGAAGGTTTTCTCTCATCAAAGCAAAATTTTTTTTTTACAATTTTTTTTTATATGACAAGCCAACAACATTTATGCATAAAAGACACAAATAAAAGAAAAAAAATAAGGCACATAGCATAACATCACAACAGGCGTGTACAATTGATTTACAACATATATGACAAATAATGTGGGGGTTAAACATAAAACACAAACAAACCAAAAGAAAAAAAAACTATTTAAAATTTTAGTTTTAAAAATAAAAACAGTAAATGGAAAAAAGAAAGAAAACATTGTTCATATAAATAAAAAAAATTATCTACAAGTCTATAGCTGCTGTAGCTGTAACTGTTATTATTTTTTTTTAAATCATGACGTAAAAACTCCAGAGTGTCACGACGAAAGCAATTTATTCTGGAATTAAAGATATTAATGTTACGGTTTTTATTATGTAGGGAGTTATATTGACGACAAATGCGATGGAGACATGAGTAATATGCAACATTAGTGCGACAACGGTTAGTTTTAAATAAGTTATAAGAGCAGTTTGAACGTTTAGGAAAATTGCAATTTAGATTTATGGAAGATAACATCGGTGACTCCACGTGATTATTTATTATTTTGTAAAGGAAAAGTGTATCAAATAGCTTACGTCACGTGGAAAGTGAATCTAAACTAAAGTGATCTAGTCTATTTTTGTAGGGTAAAATTATTTAACTCCGCCTAATTGTATAAAAAGAATATTTAGAATTTAAATTTGGATTTGAAAACATGTACCGGGTCATCCGATCGAAATGCTTCCAACAGTTGAAGACAAGTTATAGTGGACATTACATATATCTAGGAACTGAAAAGTTGCTGACTATTGATAGCTGAATTTGATAACTGTTTTATTGAAATATAGGCAGATCTAAACTATATGAAGAGGTGACCTAACAAAATTAAGAGCTAAGAAAGCTCCTGGATTTAAGTATTAAAGGACCTTATGTTCGGAAACTCTAGTAAGTAAAGTAAGTAACGGCCTTTACCATCCCACTGCTGGGTATTGGCCTCCTCTCTCCGTTTTTAGAGAGAAGGATTGGATTCTTACCTACCACGCTGCTCCAATGCGGATTGGTACGAAATGCGGAAGCAATACGGAGTGTTACACATATCTCTAGAATTCCCTAGAGATATGCAGAAAGCTGCATATCTGGGAATTCTTAGATTCGTAGATGTCGGGATGTTTTCCTACATTTAAAAGTGTTTTAAAAATTGCAATTATCAATAAGACACATAAGCTTTAACAGAAAAACTTGTTGGTGCCTGTCCGAGGTTTGAACCCGTGACCTCTCGAAAGACTCGTGCGGTCTCACCACTGGACAGCTTTAGAGCCACCCTAGAAGATAATGTGAATTGCTTGAAAAAATATAAAATTGATGAATCACCACAAATTCTTATACCAACGTATTGGTCCAGTAAAATAAGTTTAATGGAATTTCCCATCATCATCATCCTCCTGCCCTTATCCCACTCTAAGTGGGGTCGGCACAACATGCTACAAACATGCTGTCATATGATTTGGCTACGTATTTTACAACCGGCCGCCTGCCTGACGTCAACTTACCTTAGTCACTTTTACGACACCTCGGTAAGAAAGGAGGGTGGTCTATTCTATGCAGCCGGATACCACACGGCACATACCTTAGTCGCCTCTTACAACACCTCGGTAAGAAAGGAGGGTGGTCTATTCTATTCTGCCGGATATCACACGGCTATTTAATGAAATTTCCCATCTAACATACAATATGCCCAAAAACTTACACTTTCAAGTTTTGGTATTAATTTAACAACCCTATTCCGCAACTATAAAGGAATTAGACCCTTTATAATTACTGTAAAGTCAATTTCCCGGAAGTTTACGCTTTAAAAATTCATCTCAGTTACCTAAAACAATCTATCCACTATTAGTTATAGCTACTTTGGCTAAACTTTATATATTACAACCTCGACTTACAAATTTGAATTTATAAAATTTACATTTACATTCAGATTTTCTCGTGGAGCCTATCATTCTGATGATACTACGGTTACTAATCCTGTATGATAAGGTATGAGAACGCAGTGGAAGCGTGCTGGGCCCATAACCTAATGGGATTATGCGAACATAAGAGAAGGATTGAATTTATAATGTGCGATTTAATATAATGTAGTCATTACAATAAAGATAGTTGTCACACAGGCATGGACAAAGATTGTTTATGTTTATATAAGTTCTAACAGATTGCACTTCCTACACTTGGCATTAAATATATTTTTTTAACATACGCGGATTATAGCAAAATATTTCCATCAATACTTTTATCGTCGCTTTCATTAAAACAAAAGTAAATCAAATTAAAAAAGGGATTTTACAATAACTATAAAAACGGGATTATATAGCCTAAATTTTTTAAATTATTTATTGATAATTTGCGATTCGGCTAAGCGTTTCTGTGGTTCAATCTGGTTTCGAGTTCCCTCAGAACAAACCTCATTGACAGGTCAAAAAATTGGTGATCAAATCGATCGATTATCGATACAATCGATCAACTTTACAGAATTAAATTCCACAAAGATTTTCTGAAAATTTTATTTAAATCCAGCCGTAGTCTATTTGACTATTAAAGTCGCGTTCCAGAATTCTAGTTTATGTATATTCTTAATGTCTGAGAAATATTCGGGAATTTTAGTGAATTTAGCGATCGGGAAGCTACGCGCGAACTTTTTGTCCACAATACCTCAGGAAGACCAAAATCTACCAACAGTGCGTGTTGGCAATGATGACATACGGATCTGAAACGCTATCACTGACTTCTTCGTTTCGGCGTCTTTAGGTTGAGAAGAAGAAGAAGAAGATTTTCACTACTCCAATTTTAAATTCAAAATAAAATATTCTTTATTCAAGTAAACTTGTAAGCAAGTGATTTTGAATCGTCAAAGTTGGGAAGGAGGAGTAAGTGTAGGTGGAAGGAAGATCACTAACTTGCGATACGCGGGCGACACTACTCTCTTTGCCGCCTCAGAGGCCGAAATGATACGCCTGTTGGACCGGTTGGAGCACATAAGTGGCGAACTAGGCTTGCAGATCAACAAGGAGAAGACTAAGCTTCTGATAGTTGACCGCACGAACAAACTGGAACTCACTGGCTCTTTAAAATTCGAAAAAGTAGACAATTTTATCTACCTGGGCTCCAGCATTTCGAACACCGGCTCTTGTGACGTGGAAATCAGACGCAGAATTGGAATGGCTAAAGGCGCCATGGGCCAGTTAAAAGGAATATGGAAGGACAGAAACATAAGGAATGACACCAAACAAAAACTTGTCAGAATGTTGGTATTTTCCATATTCCTTTACGGGGCCGAAACATGGACGCTCAGAGAACTCGACCGCAAACGTGTGGACGCCTTCGAAATGTGGTGCTGGAGGAGAATGCTGCGCATCCCCTGGACAGCTAAAAGAACTAATGTGTCGATACTCAAGGAACTCAAGATCACAACTAGGCTTTCGACTATCTGCCTGAAACGAGTCCTTGAGTATTTCCGTCATATCGCCCGGAAGAGTGGTGACTATCTCAAAAAGATAGTCATCACTGGCAAGGTCCAGGGGAAGTGACCGCGAGGACGAAGTCCAATGCGCTGGACAGATCAAATCCGCACCACACTCGACAGTCATATGCATGAAGCCATCCACGTTGCAAAGAACAGACACCGATGGCGCAACATTGTCCGTGACAAATTAATCCATGGAGGGGGTCACGACCCTCAGCATTGAGGACACCGACGCAAGGAGGAGCAAAGCTTTTAAGGCAAATTTTAAGAATAAGTTAGTGAAGGGGGAATCACGACACTGCCCTGTCTAGCCTTTCTGCAGCTCCGTAACAGCTTATGCTCATAGGACTGTAAAAAAAATTGCGATTCGAATGATATCGACTGTAAATGAAATGGTAACTGTGAAAGCCTGAAACTTAATACTAACCTACAGTAACTTCAATGGGATACTGTTCTATATCTAAACACGTTCAACGAAGCACTTTTTAGAAAGAGCGCTTCAGAGCATTAGATTTTACCCCCGGGGCTTTTAGCAAACATTTCATGTCTGACTTGTTCCGTAAATAAACAATGGTTTCTAAGAGCACGTCCACATGGGTACTTCTATTAGAGTTAATTTATATAACTAGCATTCAAAAGTAGGAAATATTAATAAAATATAACACCCACAACCAAAAATACTTTATTTCAATCGTAAATAATAAAAAAAACAAACGCCAAAAAGAAAACAAGATGAACAGAACAACTACTCAAGTACTTCACAATTACAAGTATATACATTTTAAGAAAATAGTGTTTTGCAAAATTCGGATTTTGCATAGAATTCGGATTTTGCATATTGCTCTCCTATTACACAAAATAAAACATAAATATTTAGACTTTCTATCTTCTTTTTGGTGAAAATAGTTGGAGCTTAAAACTACCACGCTGCCACAATATGATAGGCATAGTAAAAAGAAACCCATTTTTTTCAATACTTGTCATTAGAAAATCGTAACTCGTGTTATAAATGCTATCGATTCCAAGCTAAACGGCATTAGAAACATGTACTTGCGTACTAAAAAGATTAGATGAGACAGTTTTGTTATTCCTCGACTAAATATTGTGTGCACCTGGCAAAGATGGACACCTGCAAAGAGAAAAATCGCCATATTTTCGAGTTTTTTGTTCAATAAAGACGAATACGCAAGCCAGGTGGCCGATAATGCGAGATTGGTAGTTCACACAAGCCCTTAGAATTATTTTGAGTCGAGATTCAGAACTTAGACTACGCCTGGCTAACATGATGGATGCGATAACGGGCTGTTATCATCGCACTTCTGGCTTCTTATTTACTTTTTTGAAAAAAAGAGAGGCTTAGCCCCACTACGGTGTTCCAATGCAATTTTCGTAGATCAAACAATCATAAAGTCCTTATAATTGTACAATTTTCCTCACGATGCTTTCCTATACCCAAAAGCCTAGCCTAGCATTGCTAATATCAATGGAACACATAAGTTTTAACAGAAAATTTTATTGGTGCCTACATGGGTATTGAATCGGTTACACATAAGGGTCGCCCACCGTCACAATCTTTATACTTAATCGTAAGAACACTGTTGAAAACATATACACCCATAGAGCGTTCTCAATCAGTGCATAAGGCAGGCTCACACCTTCATTAGCAATACAATCAAGTCGTGCCGAGTGAAAATTTTCGATTTAACTGAGAGCTTCCAGGGTCGTTTCATATACACGGGTTTGAGATTAAAATAGGCACAGACGTTTGAGTTACCGTGTATAGCGGACGAGCACCACAAACCAACAAAAGGTCTTCCATAGTTGCTTCTGAATATTTTGATTACAAAACATAATAGATAAACATTAAAATACCTTCAACTATGCACTGTGCTGTTTTCCTTATCCCATAGGGAAGACGGGATTTTTTTATCCTTTATGTTAATCAGTTATATAAACATTAGTTATACCGAATTTCATTTACATCGATCCAGCAAATTAGCCATGAAAGCATTACGTCAGAGACAAACGCAATAAGTGTCAGCCAAGCTAAAGCCAAAGCCAATAAATACTTCTATATAAACTTTTGCCAGCAGTTTCTTCGTGGTTCTTCCTTTTGATACGTTAAACGTATGATTTGACTTGCCCCTTAAGGGAAGGTGGTATTGACCCTGCTTATAGTTTTGATTTCCGCCGAGGGATCTTTCTAAATACAATTTGTTTGTTCTTCGATTATCTGTATTTAAATATCAATTTAAAATTGTTATGTATATATTCATAATACAAGTACTAACTTACTTACTTTGGGGACAACGAGCGTGTGATTTATTTTCACAAATATTTATTTATAAATTTGGGTTTAAATTTGGTTTATATTTCATGTTTAATTTTCCGGTTTATGTGAACCCCCACTGACGAGGCGCAGGAATAGTGCAGGGTGGGAACCGTTTGAGGAAGTTTGGAATTGAGTGGCTGCAATACCGCTAAACTTTGACAGATTTATAAATTTGCGAATACCTCCGTCTAGATATCGTCTCGACAGTTATTAGCATATTTTTCCTTTGTTTGTGATAGCTTTAATAGTTTTCCAAAGGAATAATTTTTTTTTAAATTTCAAAATTTTTAATTTTTTTATAAATTTAGTCCTACCAGACTGGGTTACACAGACAAGCTTAGAAACTTTCCTAGAAGTACAAGAAGTCTCAAGATAAAATTAAAATAATTTAGAAAAGTATTAATTAGCGCTATCTTTAAAAACAGAGAGACTATATTTTTTTTGTAGTTTATTAAATTTTTAACAATATGAGATAGAAAAGTATCTTTGGTAATCCTATTTCCGATATTAAACAACTACTCAAGTATAATTTGACTATTATCGACTCCGTCATATAATTAGTTGGGTTCATAAGCGCATACTGATAATATTATTGGATACAAAACTCCAATGGAGCACACACATAACAGCTCTTGCAGGGAAACTCAGTTCAGCAGCCTATGCTATTCGAAAGATAAGACAGTTTACAGACGTCGAAACAGCAAAACTAGTTTATTTTGCTTACTTCCATAGCATTATGTCTTATGGAATAATGTTATGGGGTAAATGCGCTGATATTGAGAAAATTTTTGTATTGCAAAAAAGAGTCATACGTGGCATTTATAATTTGAATTCGCGTGAGTCCCTGCGAGAGAAGTTTAAGGAAACAGGTATTCTCACGTTAGCTTCACAGTATATTTTTAGCAATTTGATTTTTGTGCATAAAAATATACATAATTATAAAAAGATTGGCGATGTATATAATAGACAAAGTAGGAACCGACATAAGCTTGCGGCTCCTGCTTTGCGCCTTGTAAGAGTACGTAAGTCGTTTGTGGGTTTGGGTATAAGATTCTATAACAAAATTCCACAATCAATTTTAACTTTGCCATTACAGCAATTTAAAAATACTGTTAAAAAGAGGCTGATACAGAAAGCCTATTATACCGTGGAGGCTTACATTGATGATAAAAATGCGTCGATATAGCTGCTCTTTGACCTTGTGCAGGATAGCTATGACAAAATGTAATTAGTATTAAGAATCTTCTTTTTTAAAAGAGCTCCACCGAGTTTCTTGCTGGCTCTTCTCGGTAGGACGGCTTTCCGAGCCAGCAGTAAAGTTGACGATTCAAAAGCACTTGTTTACAAGTTTACTTGAATAAAGAATATTTTGAATTTGAATTAATTCGAATATCGCGGCTATTAAACAGTATTTCATATCCACGCAATGATATAAGTCTGTCCCATCTCGCATGCAATCCTCTAAAGTACCTAGACATTTCACTCGTTCTCCAAGATTAAACAGTAAAGGTTGGAGCCGTTTACTTTTCATCTCGTCACGTGCATGCATGCATATGTATGTCGAATTTATTGCACCGCGACGTTCAGATTAAATCGCGTCGGATTTCATTCGCAAAATGAAATCTGGTTTGTCGCGAAATTAGTTGTAACGCTGGCGCTGACGTGCGAATGATAGCAAATTTAGTTTTGCTTTTTTTTGGTTTTAGGTCTGCGTATAAATTTTTATGTTTTATATTTTTTTGAATGGAATTCCTGATTATGATGGTAGTTATAAGCTGAGCAGTTGTCCATTTACAGTACACTATAGGCAAATAATGATGTCATCAACATATATTATTTTTAGTTACTATGTACTTGTATTCGTATTTTTTTTAAATTGTTTTTATTTTACAAGCAATATAACAGAACTAACTACTTTGCTATAATCCGCACGGGTTAAGTGAATGCATGCAAAGCCAATGTGTATGAAGCAGGCAAAATCTACGCACCTTATACATGCAGGACCAGCCACCACATGCACCCCAAGGCGCAATTCACCAGCAACAACGAACACAAAAGCAGCACACACACCCACCACCACAATCTCGACGATCGTTTCACCCCGAAACCGAAGCATCATCAGGAGGAAAGGCTTCACGACAAAAATCGTACTGCGCCGCGCTACCCATACAAGCAGTCTTAAATAGTTCAACTCCCACCAATACCCTTCCCTCCGAACACATGCAGCAAAACGGAATTAGATACATTTACTTGCTCGTTAATTAAGTGACCATTGTTATTTTTTATTATCTCAAGTTGCTCTAACGTATTGAGTCGGAGTCCCTTATCACAAGTGTGGAGAATATGAAATGAATGGTCATTAGGCACTTTATGACCGCTTTCTAGCAAATGTTTTGCAAAATTAGAATTTTGTGGTTTATTATTCCTAAACGCAGCCATATGTTCCCGGAATCGAACCGCAAAACTTCGGCCAGTCTGACCCACATATGTACCGTTGCAAATCTATTTTATAAACCCCAGATTTTTTACCCTTATCTAATGTATCTAATTTTGCAAAACATTTGCTAGAAAGCGGTCATAAAGTGCCTAATGACCATTCATTTCATATTCTCCACACTTGTGATAAGGGACTCCGACTCAATACGTTAGAGCAACTTGAGATAATAAAAAATAACAATGGTCACTTAATTAACGAGCAAGTAAATGTATCTAATTCCGTTTTGCTGCATGTGTTCGGAGGGGAGGGTATTGGTGGGAGTTGAACTATTTAAGACTGCTTGTATGGGTAGCGCGGCGCAGTACGATTTTTGTAGTGAAGCCTATCCTCCTGATGATGCTTCGGTTTCGGGGCGAAACGATCGTCGAGATTGTGGTGGTGGGTGTGTGTGCTGCTTTTGTGTTCGTTGTTGCTGGTGAATTTTGCCTTGGGGTGCATGTGGTGGCTGGTCCTGCATGTATAAGGTGCGTAGATTTTGCCTGCTTCATACACATTGGCTTTGCATGCATTCACTTAACCCGTGCGGATTATAGCAAAGTAGTTAGTTCTGTTATATTACTATGTACTTGTATTCGTATTTTTTTTAATTGTTTTTATTTTATTATAAGTGTAATACTTTTTATTTATGTATTATTTAGTTGTTGATAGTGTACGTCGTAAATAAAGTTTTTCTCTCTTTCTTTCTAATATCAGTACATACGAGTTGTTTCGACTATACGACATCCAATGAATCCAATGACCATTTAATTTTATAGGATAACTTTGGCATAATTCAATCTTATTAAATATCGTTTAAAAAAAATTATATTGACTTTGTGAGTAATGGTTGACCGACCTCGCGAGTTCGATTGTTGAAAGAGCAGGAGAAGGTATTATTTTGTCTCACTCGCACCTTCTAGTTAGTTTTTAGGTCAAGGTTAGTATGGCGTGTTAGGATACAAAAGGTTATAAAACGTGTGTAACATAACGTACTAGTTACACGGTTTAACTATTTTCCTCACAATAACAGATGGCGCTACTAGTACTTTGCTTCGCGCTATAGAAGTGCTTTCGTAATTACATTACTAATACTAAGCGACATCGTGAACGGTAATCGATTCATACGTACAGCCACTGGCTGTCCGTGGTTCGTGCGCAACGTGAATCTCCATAGAGATCTCGACCTTCCCACGATAGCCGATCTTTTCAAACGATTCTCGAAGACTTACTTCGAGAAAGCGTCCACACATCCAAACCCCCTTATAGCGGCCGCGTCCAACTATAAGGTGTTTAACTTCCCCAACCGATTTCACAGGCGCCCTAAGAGCGTCCTCAACGACCCCGACGATGCTATTACAGCATCCAACAAGACATACACACAATACACACACAAACAGCGTCTTCGCCGGCGAAGACGAGGTCCCCGCTTGCTTGTGTCAAGCGGCCGCAGCCCTCTGCCGCGGCCGCCGTGATGCAGACTTCTTCAAAGTCAATGTGTTAGATACAGTCCTCCAAAACGCGCCGCTTTAAGCCGAGGTTCGGTCTCGCAGGAGACACCCTTAAGGCGACGCTCCTAATAAGTTACGAGTGCCTAAAAAACACTCGCTTCTTATCAATTTTACCCGGCGAAGCTTCTGCGCTCGCCCATCCCACCGGTGACGCTGTAAAAGCCATTAGGGCTAACAGCATTAGACACATTCGAAAAAAAAAAAAATCGTGAACGGTGCATCTTCCGGCACATTCATGCTTGGAATGCTGTGAAGGACCCGTCCGCGATACTCTCTGTATAAGTTAATAAAATACTATCCTGTCATTTGGACATATTCTTTCCCCGTCCGTACGTCCGTCCGGTTCGACGCGTTACACGAGTTTATTTTTAAAACGCGTAAAATAATTCCTGTGACTAAAATATTTTTCGGAATTAAATTATTTTACTGATTTTTCTATGTAGGGTGCTGAGGTGTGGTTGGTATCTACCAAAAATTAAAATTAATGTCGTATACTCGTTACCAATCGAACAATTGTTTAAATACCAAATTAATATAGCTTAATTTCCAGAAAGCAATAAATTAGGTTGTTATTTCAAGGATTTAGTTTCTAAAACCAATTTAAAGATTAAAATTCAACGATAAACAACTATTTTCGTCTTCCTTAAAAATAATTAATTAATCTCTGTCTTCTCACATTCTCGTTAATTAAAATTGACTAAATCTAACTACTATTAAGAATTATATTTTGTAAAGAGCAACCGCCGAGTTTCTTCCTGGCTCTTCTCGGTAGGAATAGCTTTCAGAACTATCAGTAAAGTTGACGATTCAAAAGCACATGTTTACAAGTTCACATGAATAAATAATATTTTGAATTTGAATATAATCTGTACGGTTAAATCTTTTGTCTGGACATGCTTTACGCAATACAAGTCAGCATTAGTTTGTGAGTAGAAGCTTTACGGCTTTCAAATGAACAAACGAATTTTACTCAACGACAAATATGATTGGACACAACCTGAATTACAGTAATAATAAACGCAAAGTACGCTTACACCATAGGGAAAAGATTTGTATCATGCTGTCACAATAACTTGATGTTCGTTCTTTCGCAAATGGTACTTGTCTACATTAGCAAAACAAAATTACATCATGCTTTTGGCATTTGCATTATTATCACATGAATATTATTATATATTACTATACCAAATTGAAGGTAGCGTTAGCATTGTAAATTATTGTCGTGAATTTTCTTAGTAAAAGTTTGACCAACGATTCATTCCCGGCTTAGCGCATATCGTTTATAAAATATTAATTGGTTTTTAACATTAAGCAAGCCTGTGAATTTTATATAAAAATATACACGCTTACTTGATATTTGCAATACTGCCGTGTGGTATCCGGCTGAGTAGAATAGACCACCCTCTTTCTTACCGAGGTGTCGTAAAAGGCGACCAAGGTCTCAGGCAGGCATGCTGACGTCAGGCAGGCGGCCGGTCGTATAATACTAGCCAAATCATGTAACAACATGTTCTGCCGACCCCACTTAGAGTGGGATAAGGGCAGGAGGATTATGACTTGATATTTGCAATACGCCGTGTGGTTTCCGGCATAAAAGAAGAGACCATCCTCCTTTCTAACCGAGGTGTCGTAAGAGGCGACTATGGTAAATGTCGTGTGTTATCCAGCTGCATAGATTAGACTACCCTCATTTCTTACCGAGATGTCGTAAAAGGCGACTAAGGTACGCTGACGTCAGGCAGGCGGCGGGTCGTAAAATACATAGCCAAATCATGTGACAACATGTTTGTGACATGTTGTGCCGACCCCACTTAGACTGGGATAAGAGCAGGAGAATGATAAATGACGGCTTGATATTTGCAATATATTAAGCTTGTTACGGCGAAAGGAATCCTAAAGAATCCTGCTGTATGTTAGTGGAGATGTGTGATTATTACCATGTATATTTATATGAAGATGCATACATATCATATATACATCAATCCATACACTGTCTCAAGCGCACCACGTCAGTAGCACCAGAGCCGTAGCCGAGAATGGACGTGTAGCAGTGACATGTGATTGTTAGTGCGTATTTAAGCGTGTACTATATATATTCATATAATAGAAGTCTATTTTTATACAATACAAGAATGCCTAGAATATACCTATATCTAATCGGAATTGAACCAGTGGATATCTAATGTATTTGTTTCCTAATTTATTCAAAGGAAACAGAATTGCGCAGACTTTGGAGATAGCTTCTTTATTAATTTAGCCTAAGGTAAATTTTTAATTTTCGTAGGCTGAAATACGTTAATTAAATTCGTGGCGATTTAATTTGCAAGCTGATCCTGAGCGACCGCTTCCAAATTATCCTAATTTATGAATTTCAGTGAATAACCAAGTATTGTTCAATATTATGTCATTTTATCAAAAAGCGCAACCTTCATTTATATAAATGATCTAAACCAAAAGAACCACAAATGTTTGTCAAACCTGACCACGACCACAATTTTGACGAACAGAATTACATCAGCAGAAATTCAAAATAATCCATACGATTGATTACGCAAAAATCAAATTCGGAAAGCTTGCAGTAATTCCTCAAAACCCTCTCGACATTTGAGTCGAAAACAATTGTCACCTGAATAAGATACTCGTATAATCAAATAAGGCATCCGAAGTTTGTTTTTAGGTTTAATTTAGTTCATCAATTTCTTAAACACTTATTTAATATTTATACTTTATGTATATTATAGTCTCAAAGGCCGTGGTAAGATACCTATTGTCGAATTTAATTTTACATTTCATATTGAATAGGCTATTTTTAAAAATTATTTATAAATTATATATTCCGTAATTACCATCTGATGTTTGATGAGTATTAGCTGTGTTTCGGGAAAAAGCAAAATTCAGCTGAGATATTCCCATTAGTTAAATTATACTAACCCGAAAGTGTACTAATATCGAAAATATATAATAAATACCGAAAATATATAATTTTATATAATATTGAATCTTAATTGTTAAAATATACCTATAGTATGAATATTTTAGAAATAACTATTTAAACAAAAAGAATAGCCTATAAAAAGTGTCGGCTCTTAGCCTATATTTGAACTAAGCTTCGACAATTTAATCTAATGTCTGGTACAACGTACTGCACAGCTTGCGACCCACTTAGATAGACGCAAGACATGTAGCTGAGGGGATTTAAGTTTAAACTCCTTTTCCCGTCCAAGGAAACTTTCTAGCTTGTCTTACGAAAGCCTTAGCATTTATTATCTACATAAATATTATAAATGTGAAACTCTGTATGTCTGTAACACTTTCACGGCAATCTACTGGAGCAAAAAAAATTAGGTATAATTGAATCTTCTATACCAAGCTTATACAGGATAACAAAAAAACTAGTTTGGTTAATCCGATTGAATAAGACATGAGTAAAGCCGGTCTCTATTTCTATTAGGGAGTACCGCTAGTAAGTTAAAAATAATGAAATTTTGAAATATTTTGGAAAACAAAGTTTATACTACTAAACATAATAAAACATTGGCAACTGCTTGTGTTAATAAAGTAAATAAATGTACGATTTCAATAAATCCATACTAACATTATAAATGAGTTTGTTTATCTGTTTGTCTATTACGCTTTCACTGCTAAAAACTTGGAACAACTGAAGCTTACTTTTATATACTGGGTTGACATATCGATCAAGTCAAAATAATTTCTTTTGAGATAAATGGGTTTAATGTTTTCATTAATAACATAATAATGTTTTTGTTTGCTTAAACGAACGGCTAATATTGCATTATGACTTCTGCCGGTATTGCTGCTGAAAAGACTGTGTATTTTAACATTTACACCTAATTCTATCCCTTAACACGTGTTCTTTGAGTTGTGCCATCAATGTAGCACATGATATCCACCATTTCCAAGTTTAGTAGGGGGAAAGAAAAATATACATAGTATATAATTAAGGATATTTAAATACTTAAGTTTAAGCCAACGAAGTTGCGGGTTCAATTGTTAAAAAGAAAAGTAAGAAAACTTAAAAATATATATACTTCATAAATAACATTTCTATTAATATCGCATTATAAACGGTGGAGGGATATTAATTGAAATGAGCTCATCAAATGATATTGCGGTCGGTACAAAATGGCCGCCGGATTTATAACAATTATATCGCGAAATCGTTTTAAACATGTCCAGACCGCAGGCCACTCCGTACACATAATATTTTGTACAATACAATAATTATATTATATTATAATTAACAATAAGTGCTCATTATTCAATTAAGGCGCTGAACAGAGTCAAATAGGCTGACTTTAAACACGTTTTTAACAAAAGCTATAGGGATGACGATTAAAAGAAAAATATATGTTAACATACATCATATCTCAGAGAGAATGTAAGATTTCAAAACATGATTACGATACTTTTTTTCGATAAAAAAAATTGGTAAATAGACCTCTGATTTTTACTTTGATCGTAAATATCTCTAATATTTATCAACAAAAATTGGTAAAATTAATAAGACTAATAAATCATTATAATATAAAGAGAATGTAAGATTTAAATTTTGAAATAATTAAGATATTTCATTCAAATTAAATATTTTTTAGAAAATAGCAAAACTGAAACGAGTCATCGTCTCGCTTCTCTTTTACATCTACGAATATAGACAGTGATCGCTGAGGCGCGCTGCTATACGGACGTGTGTCGCTAGCTGCCGCCTTTTGTGACTGTTCCTTGTTGATAATATGTCTTTTTTTAGGTGTTTAGTTATAGTTTCAGCATACTTAGTTTTATAAGATTAATTAGACATAAGTTTTTTAAATAAATTGTACAAAAAAAGTTTGGATAAAATAGTGTACACCTACAATGGGTGTTAAAAAATTAATTTTGTCGCTACGCCGTCGCAGAAATTGTGGGCGTGGCTTATATGCCGAAATCTGAATTTGCGCCAGCTCTGTTCAGCGCCTTAATAATCGTGCTAAGTTTAATATATGTGAAACATTGCGTACGGTATCGAGATGGACAATTTGCATAGATAACTTTCTGCTATTCCTTCTTCTTCTTTCATTAAAAATTTGGCGTTCAAGCGTACGAACTTGGCACAGATTACTTGCCAATGTCACGTAGGATGAAGTAAACACATAGAAGATTTTCCGATTAACTGATGATTGAAACTATATAATTTTAGGGTAACCTGTAACAATTAGTGACAAAATGCAATAATATTAATAGTACTTACAACTATATATTATCATTTCAAAACAATTATTTTTAATATATTTACATATAAATTTACAGTATGGTTTCAAGAGTATTCAATTCAAGAGTAACAAAAGTAATAATAAAATTATTTTGCTATAATCCGCGATACAGTAAATAGAAAATATATATAGTGTTTAATGTATAGTGGACTATCAGTATTTTCATACCCGATACGTGCAGGATTCGTAAAAGCACATGCACAAACTTCCACCACTTCCACCACAATACACAAGCACTACACAGTTTCACTATCACAAACTCAACAATCGTTTCGCCCCGCAACCGAAGCATCATCAGGAGATAGACTCCACGACAAAATCGCAAAGTGGTGGAAGTTTGTGCATGTGCTTTTACGAATCCTGCACGTATCGGGTATGAAAATACTGATAGTCCACTATACATTAAACACTATATATATTTTCTATTTACTGTATCGCGGATTATAGCAAAATAATTTTATTATTACTTTTGTATTATGGATCTCCGCAAAGTAACGCCTAATTCTATAAATTATTCAAGAGTAACATTTTTTTTACGTAGCAATTACACCTATGACGTCATACCATAACGGTCGCGAGCAATCTTGAAGTAAACGAGCTATGAATCGCTATCGTTAAACAGATATAGCCTAGTTAAATTAACCCAGTTTAAGAACTCGCTCCCGTTGTTTACACGGCACTCTTTCGCAGTTGTAAAAAACCTGAACCTCGGTTCTGTTTGTATACTCGCAACGTAGAGAATACGAATGATGTAACTTTATACAGAGAACTCTTTTTTCTGTTATAACATTATCTTTATAATTTAAAACGTAAATGTTATACTCGCGGAAACTTCTGTAGCCTTAATAGATGTGCAAGTTCAATAAAATTGTATGAATACAACGTAAATTTCATTCTACAGGCTGCTATTACGGCATTGATCTGAACTTTAAAAATATCACTCACTTTGCGGTGAAGGAAAACATAATGAGGAAACCTGCATATATACATATATATTAAACAATTCTTGGTATAAGTATAAGTAGTTAATAAAAAAGTCTAAATTTATATGTCTAGAGCGATTTATGTAATCCTGTACCTTGTATTGGCTATGTAAGTAATGACTGTGTATGTAAAGCCTCCTTATTTTAATATCGATTAGAGCAAGGATCGGACTTCCACTATAGAAGGGGTCGGCAACCGGAGGCTCGCGAGTTACATGCGGCTCTTAGAATTAGTAGCTGCGGCTCTTTAGTTCTATATTAAAAAAAAATTTCATAAAAAAAATTCAGAATCGATTAATAAGGATTGACACCGGCTTAACCCTAAATTTAATTCACTACGAACAAAATTTTGTGGCTCTTTGACTCTTGATATGTTTAATTTCAATTTTTGATTCATCCGACACAGAAGGTTGCCGAGCTTTGCATTAGAATGGTATAAGATTCTAAGTAATTAAATTTTTCCTTGAGATAACAACGAGTATTTGAATTAAATAACACACAGTGTAAATTCCGGCGAAATCGAATTTTTTATTGTTACACTATAGCGATTTATAAAATTGCGTAACTTCTGATGCTATGTGCGTCTATAGGCGTGTGCATGTGTTAAAGCGTCCTTATTTTTAGTCGAGCCGCACATAGAAATCTCCCAATTCTAACAGCATAGACCCGTTCCAAACATTCATACATTTTCAATGGATTCGCACTATTGTAGGGTGCCGTAAAGTGTATAAACCGGATTTTTCACTATGCCCTGCCCTCGGATTATGAGTGCATACTTTATGGTACACATAAATGCTTCACGTACAAAATATATTGCAGGTACATGCAAAGAATTTAAAATAAGGGTACTTATGCTTTATGCTATCAGGTAGTATTATCACTAGGAAACCAGCATATCTCTGGAGAACACCTGGCTATAAAAAAAAAGTAAAGTAACAGCCTGTCACTATGCCCACTGCTGGGCTAAGGCCTCCTCTCTCCGTTTTTGGAGAGAAGGATTGGAGCTAAGACCTACCACGCTGCTCCAATGCGGATTGGTAGGTTACACATATCCCTAGAATTCCCTAGCGATATGCAGGTTTCCTCAATTGTTTTCCTTCGCCGAAAAGCGTGTGATAAATAGCAATTATAAATTAGACACATAAGTTTTAATAGAAAAACTCATTGGTGCCTGCCCGAGGTTTGAACCTATTTCGTCTCTAGAGAGTCGCACGGTCTCACCGCTAGGCTATCACAGCTTCCCTGGATATATGTAAGTATGTAATTATTACTAAACGCGTTAAGAAAACCAATATATTCAAATTCCAATTCAAAATATTCTTAATTCAAGTAAATTTGTAAACAAGTGCTTTTGAATCGTCAACTCTACTGCTAGTTCGGAAAGCTGTCCCTACCGAGATGAGCCAATTCTTTTACAGAGTCCAAGAATGCGTGGTTATGCATTCTCATCATCCAAGTGATCCTCAATCCTCAGTGTAGTAGGTTTTCTGTATAAGCCTCTTTATAAACTTTTTCTTAGTGTTTTTAAACTGCTGTATTTAACTTATAAATAGACATAGTCTTAACACGACGAGGGTAATATCCAAATTAGATATACTAAAGAGGTCAAGTGAAGTGCCTAATGTAGTTAGAAAATGTCTATATACCACAAACATAGATCTCAGAGATCTAATAGGAAAAGGCGAAGCGACATATGTCAAAAGTAATAATAAAAATCAAAATCGCAAGCTTTACGATTTTGTCGTGGAGTCTATCTCTTGATGATGCTTCGATTGCGGGGCGAAACGATTGTTAAGTGTGTGAACGTGTGTTGTGCTTGTGTATTGCGGTGGCAGTGGTGCAGGTTTGTGCATGTCTTTTTACCAATCCAGCATGTATCGGGTATGAAAATACGGACAGTCCACTATACATTTAGCACCATATATATTTTCTATTTACTTTATTGCGGATTATAGCAAAATATTTTTTTTATATTACATTTGTATTATGGCAAAGTAACGCCTAATTCTATAAATTATTTAAAGACATATTTCAATTTGAACTGTAATTGAGAAAGGCAGGCTCTTACTTAAAAAAAAAATAATACGTACTTTATTTTGTAAAATACTTTGACATTTCAATTACATGGCTGTCAATATTTCGATTTATTTCATCATAAAATATTATTAGTTCTTTTAGTAAGATCAACGTTTTCTGAAGAAATATCGCATAAATATCCCCCCAAATTCAATATAAGCGGCCAACGTTCTTTGTGAACCACACAGAATCCGTCTAGTTGCGAAAAACTTAAATTGCCTGTTAGTTGCTTTTATCTTTGAGAAGTTAAAACCATGACGAAGCTCGCCTGCGTCTTTTTATGGAGTTCGGGTGCAGTTTCCAAATTGAAATAGTTATTTTTATCAATCATAATATTTTTGCTCACAAAAACTAAGTTATTTCACCTCAATTTATTTTTGTCGTCGTTTGTGGTATTCGATTGCAAGATAAAAATAGTGATAAAATTATTTTTCTCAATCCGTGACTGGATTAAATGTCCATTTTCCATTTCATATCTCACATGAAGGATTATAAATAAAGAAAATCATAGCAGAAAGCAAAATCGTGGTGTCGCATTCTATGTTCATTTGGTCGTCAGCAACTATAAAAGTTATTTAATTATTCCTCTTATATTAATTCTATTTTTTAAGTAATAACATTTCTATCTCTTACAGTCTTTCACTGTCTTTAGACTAACATTTAGGTTTAAGGAAAAATGGTCACCATTGAAATCCAGCGTTGAGGTGCTCCTCAACTTAGCTGAATGGTGTTTTCTCGTTACGTCACATTTCTGTATATTTTTTCAACTTTACTGTCATGTTATCAATAAAAGGTTTTGATTAAAATTTGATAAATATGTTACAACAGTACTTTTGATTGGCGCTAAGCAATGGAATGTCACTGAAACGTCTGGCAAACGCTTAAAGGCATTTAAAATATTGGTGTGCTGAAGAATTTTGAATATTGTAGATGAAAACGGTGTCAACCGAGATATTCCAGCAGTTAATTGGCATAAATGTGTAAACCGTTATGACTATAGGTAATTAAATTTTTTCTCAATTAACTAATAACAAAAATTATTAGCTAATTAAATTCATTATGCAAGGAAAAATCCATTGAGTATCCGGCTGAGTAGAATAGACCACCTTCATTCCTTACCGAGGTTTCTTAGGAGGCGACTAAGGTAAGTTGACCCACCGTGTGGTATCCGGTTGAGTTGAATAGACCACCGTCTTTCATACTGGGGTGGGGGGTCGTAGAATACGACTAAGGTAAGTTTATGTCAGGCAGGCGGCCGGTAGTACAATACAGAGCCAAATCATGTGACAACATGTTTGTAATATGTTGTGCTGACCCCACTTAGAGTGGGATAAGGGCAGGAGAATGATGATATGCACGGAAAAATCCAAGGACTTGAAAATTCTGGAAGGAGATGAGAATTGTGGTGAAGACACCTATACGATTTATTATACTGAGATATACGATTTATTGCTAGATCTAGATCGTTGTTACATGCAGTTTGTTCTAAATTTAAAATAGCGTTGATGTTGTCGACTTTTGGTAGGAAATGATTCCGTAAGAAGAAGTAGCATATTCGAATATAAACGTAAATGATAAAACATTAATAATATATAACCTATTCAGTATGTTAGGAGTCAAGCGACATTCTGAGGCGCATCCTTTTAAATAAATAAAGACGAAACCCTTTAAATATTCGAACAACTCGGTCCTGTTCGTTCAGTGTATCTACCAAGTCATCCCATATATTTATTATAGATTTCAAAAAAATATCAGTCATAAGTATCCGTCTGCATAGATTTTTTATTGTTTTGCCGTCTGCTTACAACGATCGTCGTTTGTTTCTATGCATCTTGTCAGTTTTTAATTTAGAAATTCCACATTTTCCACAAAAACCAAAAATTCCACATTTTTCTTTTTCGTAGTAACTGTTAATTAACTAACTCAGATTCTTAATTTCAGTAATCTCCTGTATTTTGGAAAGCAATAAACTTTATCAATGAAGTTTTCATGTTAACTTACATTAAATGTAATGTTAATGAATAGATTTTAAATAGAAAAACTATGTTTCACGAATTTTTTCCTTCGTAAACCATAGACTTGCAAATCTTGTGAGTTGCGACAAACTTAAATTGCCTGTTAGTTGGCTTTATCTTTAAGGATTTGAAGTTACGGAATCCACTGAAGACTTCTGATCGGTTTCCAGATGCGGTGTTAAAACTTTTAAATCAATGGTTATATTTTCCTGCTATTATGCTATAAAAAAGATCTGTGATAGCCCAGCGTTGAGACTGTGCGACTCTTTCGAGGGGAACACGAGTTCAAACCCGGGCAGGCACCAACGAGTTTTTCTATTAAAACTCATGTGTCTAATTGATAATTGCAATTTATCACACGCTTTTCGGTAAAGGAAAACATCGTGAAGAAACCTGCATATTTCTAGAGAATTCTGGAGATATGTGTAACCTACCAATCCGCATTGGAGCAGCGTGGTAGGTCTTAGCTCCAACCCTTCTCTCCAGAAACGGAGAGAGGAGGCCTATTCCCAGGAGTAGGATTGTAACAGGCCGCTACTTTACTTTACTATTTTATAGATGATCAAAGGCGTGCTCTGACTGTTTTGTAAAGAAAGGTTAGAAAGTTAGCCCCAACATGTATGCCAATGTGGATTGGTACGTACAACGAATTCTCCACAGTTTATAATCTCGGAAAGGCACCGATGAATTTTGATATTAAAGTTTATTATAAATTTTCACAAGCTTTTCGGACAAAGAAAACATTGAGTGGAAATATGCATATCACAACTATTTAGAGATATGTGTGATGTATTGATTTGCTTTATTGTAATATGGTTGGTCTCAAATTGGATCCCTTCTGTCTTAAAGGGCAGAGGAGTCTTTCCACAGCCTTGGGATAATAATAGGCCGCGTATTTCTAAACACCGAAGCTCTGTATAGTTTATTTTGTCGTACAAGAAAATAAATGACATATGTCTTTTATATATTTGTTATTCCCATGCTTTCAAATACATATTTTCTTAAGCAATTATTCTTGCGTCGTCTAGTCTGTATTCAAGGCCTCAAAAACAAGTTTCTTTTACAGAATCTATTTTGCTGAGAAAATACTTTATTGTGTGATTAATTGTTATGTTTTTCTTTGTTGGCAACACTAAATTAAAGGCTTAATTTGTTAGGCAGCTCAGGGTAATTACAGATACGATTAATCTTAGATAGGCTTGATTAATCTTTTATGGGTATAATAGAAGCGTTCAGAGCCAATGGTCCATTAGCACTGGCAAGATATTTTATAATTTAGTAATTTTTTATAAATTTGTTAAATAATCCAGCGGATTGTTAGTTAAAATTTTAGGTGAACAGCGCATCGTAATTCGTCAATCGTAGAAAATTCAAGGATATATTAAGCGTGTTGAAGAAAAAAATATATATCTTATAGATTGCTTGTTGTACCCGTAGCTTCATTCGCATCAGCTTTAGTTCTAAAATACCCTCAATCATGTATTATGTATAGTTTTGAAATCCCGAGGGAAAAATGTTTTTTTCCTGTATTTATCTGGTAAGCTTCAATTGTACTAATTTATTATCATAAACGCCTCATCGAAAAAGTGACAGACAGACAGACTTACACTTACTATTCACAGTTATAATGTTAGTGTGATGATTCTGTTATAACTTATGCTATGTAAAATTCCGCAAAGAAGATGACTCCTAATTCTAGAAGTATTTTGATATATTTCACTGGCTTAGATGGCAGTGACCCTGCCTTCAATTCCGCTAGTCGCGGGCTTGATTCCCGCCGATGCCAACATAATAAAAATTGGTTTCTTGAATATATATACACATACATATTAAAATATGTATTAAACAATATATATGTAGATATTTACCAGGTGTCCGTCACTCACACCACAAGTATTAAGTTACTTACTTTGGAACGGACAACCATGTTTGTAAGTGTCCCATATATTTATTTATTTATATTTAACTAGTTGTGACCGCGTGGAAATCAGTGTATCACAAAGTTTTTCCCTTTAAAATTTCAGGAATTTAACCGTAATGTACTTTTAAACTAAACTTTTCTCAAGAATTGCATCTTTCTTTATTATTTTATTTATCTTTATGTACTGTACAAAAATCCATCCATCCATCCGTCAGCCTATCGCAGTCCACTGCTGGACACTGGCCTCTTTATGTCTGCGTCAGCCATCCCCCTGAGTGACTGCTCTCACCAACCTTTTTGATGTTGTCGCTCCAACGAGACAGAGGACCGCCGTGTGGTATCCGGCTCAGTAGAATAGACCACCGTCATTTCTTACCGAGGTGTCTTAAGAGGCGACTAAGGTAAGTTGACCCAACGTGTAGTATCCGGCTGAGTAGAATAGACAACCCTTTTTCTTACCGAGGGGTCGTAAAATACGACTAAGGTAAGTTGACGTCAAGCAGGCGGCCGGTCGTAAAATACGTAGCCAAATCATGTAACAACATGTTTTTAACATGTTGTGCCGACCCCACTTAGAGTGGGATAAGGGCAGGAGAATGATGATGGTGCAACGAGACAGAGGACGCCCTACACTGCGTTTGCCAAGACGAGGACAAAAATCCCTTCAGTAGATTTTGAGAAATTCGATCTCAGACAGCTTTAGTTGCCTTTGTTTTAAAATTAGTATGGATAGGTGAGACCTATTTCGAACAGTGGGGGGTCCATTAAAAAAGAATATATGAAAAACTAAGTTTTTTATTAATGTGAGGAACTACCAAACCACGCCAATCAAAGGCATAAATCCGTCTTTTATGAATAGTTTTAAAAATTCAAACCCCCCGGAATCTCATATCGCGCCGATGGCTGGATCATCCCGGTTTTTACGAGCGTTCATACGTACGCGGGAAAAAGCCGAAATCCGGGAATAATATCTGGAATTACGACCAATAACCGAATGAATTAAGCTTCGCATTCATCGCGCGGACTCGTGCATTTCGTTTTTACTATATCTATGTTTATTCAATATATCAATATTTCCTGAATTTCTACTTCCATACTAATATTATAAACAAGCTGCGCCCTGCCCTGCTACCCGCGGCGAATAGATAGTTAATAAGTACTATGAGTAAGACTAAGTTAAGACTTAAACTTGATTACACACTCTTGATAGTCAGAGAGATGCCCCAACAAAAAGAAGAGTAAAATTGATGTATAGATTAAAGACGAAAACTTTCTTAAAACAATATTAGCGATCTTGTCCCGCGAACTTGTCTATCCATTATTTAATACATGCGATGAAAAGGAAATAAAAATTATTTTTTAAATATTTAGATGCGAGTCTGTCTCTCTGATACGCTTTAATGGCTAATTAGCTGGACCAATTAGTGAGATTTAGCAATGGATAAAAAATCCTGGCTTTCCTTTGGACGATATTGAAAAAACATGTTTAAATATTATAGGGATTTAAATAATTAAGGTGGCTTAAAGTAATACCACTAAAAAAGTCGTAAATCTATTTGATACACTTTAATGACTAATCTTCTAAAGGAATGTTAATGAAAATGAAAAATCCCGTTTTTCCTAATACTTAGTACATGATTGAAGCTACTTTAACAATTGAATAAACGCTTTGATAGCCCAGAAGTGAGACCGTGCGACTCTTTCGAGGGGTCACCAGTACAAATCTCTTGCAGGTTCTGATGAGTATTTCTGTAAAAACTTATGAATCTAATTGATATGCTATTATCAATTAGATTCTTAAATTTAGTTACGAAAACATCGTGAGGAAACCTGCATATCTCTAAAGAATTCTAGGGATATGTGTAACCTACCAATCCGCATTGGAGCAGAGTCGCAGGTCTTAGCTCCAATCCTTCTGTCCAAAAACCAAGAGAGGAGGCCATTAGTGGGATGGTAACAGGCCGCTATTTTACTTTTTTTAAACATCAAAGTTGAACAAAATCGTTAATACTGCATGAAGTCTACGAGGTGGCCTAATCTCTACATTGTTAACTAAACAGCACAAAAACAAATAAATACTAAGGTATTTGAAAACTTAAGTAATAATAACTTACATATCCGGAAATAAAAAAAAATATATGTAGGCTATTCACGGTATACAGAAATGTGTAAAAACCTTCTTAAGATTCAAATAAGTTGTAATATACTCGCGTCCGTGACGCACACGGAATAAAGGTGGAGTTTTATGAGTACGTGCAGTTTTCTTGTGCTTGTAATATAATTAAGGTCTTCGTTTTTTTTTACTTTACTATTTTATATAATAGGTTGAATTAGTTTAGCGCTCTAACATCTAAAATCAGTCTACATGTATACATTTTTTTTTCCATTTATTTAACAACTTATTTACAAACGTTACTTAATGCTATAAAAAACCAAAGAGGTTTGTTGCTTCGTGCGAATGTCGTCTATATTACATCATAATATATTACAGTACAATATTACATTGTTGTATGAATTTTGTACGCGCGAGATGCGAGATTTATATTATATTAACGCCATCTATTTATTGCCAACCTATACCATTTTTTTTGTCCACGATGTGTAAAAGAAAAGTCATCTCAACCTGTCAACGTTTGCTCTGTGTCTACATCATTGTTATTTGGCCTATGTAAAAGTAATCATTAAAAAGATAATTCTCATAAATTTTGGTTTCTATTTAACTTTTAACGAACTAATTAACTTACTAACTAACTTTTAACTGTTGCAAAACTATATTGAACATATTTTTTATTTACTTATTTATTTTTTTAAGGAAAAGAGGCAAGTACCGTTATATTTTTATAACCAAATGATAAAAAGTTTAGTCTTTTTAACGTTTTAAGAAAGTAGTATCATATTTATTGTAGAAATACAATTCTTATAACAACTATGTATGCATATAGGTAGCTGCGCCTACTGGCTAAGTAGTTTATATTATTCAGTCGCAATTAAACACAGTTGAAAGTGACACGCATTTTCATTCTCATATTAGCAAAGGCCTGACTTAATGTTATACTTAATAGGGTTTATCAATTATATGTAATTATCCCTAAAGTGGTGACCCCGACGTGAATTGAACACGCAACTTTCTGATAAAATAAACTATTTAAATAAATAACAATATTAACAAGGTGTACACGCGCTTTCCTAGCGTTGAATACCTTCAATTATGTAATGTATGTGTTTCCTGTGGTCGAAGGAAAAAATGATTTTTGTTATCCTATATGTAAGCCTTGAGTAAGGATTTTGCGAAGCTAAAAGGCTTTGCAATTTTGTCGAGGAGTCTTCAGTTGTGGGTCGAAACGATTGTTGAGGTTGTGATAGTGATCTGTAGTGCTTGTGTATTGTTGTGGCGGTGGTGGAGGTTTGTGTATTTGTTTTTACGAATCCTGCATTTATTGAATATGAAAACGGATAGTCCACTTACCACGGATTATATCAAAATAATTTTATTATTACTTTTCTACTGTATAAGTCAATAATTACCGAATTTAATTTAATTTAAAATTGCGAGCAGAAGTCAGTAATTTAATAAAAAAAAAGTCAACCCTTTCAATAGTCTTTTTAACGGAACATACCTTAAATCGTATGCCCAAATCGGCGTTGGAGAATAAGGGAAAATAATTCGTTTACCCCGGCCAAATTACCAATTGGCCCGGGAAATTAACTTTCCATACAAACTGGAACATGTCTTTGTTCTTAGTTTGCGAAATACCACCATACAACGATGAAAACTTATATATCTTATTGGTTAGAAAGAAAGATACTTACATAAGGATCTGAAAGTTCAATTGTATGTGTTTTTTGACCTGTTCCCGAAAGAAAAACAGGATTTCTTTAGCATATGTGTCGTTATATCTATACTTATTATAAAACAAAGTCCCAAAAAGCTGTCTGTCTGTATGTAATCGATTTTCTCAAAATCTTCTGAAACGATTTTTGTACGGTTTACACCAAAAGATAGTGCAATACTTCCGGATTGTGTAGAAGAGATCGAGCAATTGCTAAAAAACTTGCTTGCTGCAAGCTTTAGTCGCGTGCGCTGCGTAAACCAGCAGAGATACGCTAAGGTGGTGTATTAGAAAATTGTAGAGCTATAAAAATACCAAAAAAAAACTCCGCGATACCATGTCTCTATCTCCTATGGTTAACTAACAATAACTACTTTTATGTTTAAAATTTGAATTCTAGAAAAAATTGTGACACGCTAATTTCCAAGCGAGCGAAGCCGCTGGCACAGCTAGTATTTCATTAATATTTCTTCAGTGCATTAGCTGTGAAAGCGTATAAAGATTGACAGACATACAGCCGGTCATACAGAAAGACAGAAACTTTCGCATTTATATTAGTTAACAATAGTATGGATATCTAGGATATGTATAAACTATCCAATAGTGTTATAATAGTGTAATGACCGGTTACTATCCCACAGTTGGGTTAGGCCTCCTATCTTCGTATTTTTAGAGAAGGATTGGAACTAAGACCTACCACGCTGCTCCAATGCGGGTTGGTAGATTACACATATCCCTAGAATTCCGTAGCGATATGCAGATTTCCTCACGATATTTTCTTTTACCGAAAACCGTCTGATAAATTGAAATTAGCAAATAGACATGTTAGTTTTAATACAATGCCGTGTGCTTTCCAGCTGAGTAGAATAGACCACCCTCATTTCTTACCGAGGTGTCGTAAAAGGGGACAAAAGTAAGTCGACCCGCCGTGTGGTATCCGGCTTAGTAGAATAGACCACCCTCTTCTTATCGAGGTGTCGGAAAATATGACTAAGGTAAGTTGACTTCAGGCAGGCGGTCGTTCGTAAAATACGTAGCCGATTCATGTGACAACATATTTGTAACATGTTGTGCCGACTCCACTTAGAGTGGGATAAGGGCAGAAGGATGATGATGACATAAGATTTAATTGAAAAAACTTATTAGTGGCTGCCCGAGGTTCGAACTCTTATCATCTTTAAAGATTCGCACGTTCTCACCGCAGGACTATCACAGCTTTCTTTTCTGTCGATATAATTTTCAATCTATATTTCCATCCTATAATGGAAGGAAATATAGATCCTGTGTTCCATGATGTTCGTTGAATCCATGATCAATTTATTAAGATTACTCGCCCTTTGATCATAACGGCTCGTGCCGATTATAAATTCCACTATATTAACGCCATGAAAATAAGGCATAACACCTAATTACACATATTAAAAACGCGTTAAAACTATAAACTCTATTAAGCTGCCGCAATAATAGCGGCATTAATAAAACTTTTTCGTTCCGCACTCCCAACTTTTATACGGGACGGTTAAAAATTCGATTAATGGAGGAATTTACAACTCGTTGCACCCGGGAACGGCGGCGCTATCAAAATGGAACGTGTCTGGTGTTATAGACTGTCTCGGATACGTGTTTGTAGCTTTTAACGCCCAATCTTTGAGGTTCTTCCGTACCTTCTTTATGTTTGTTGGTTAATACATGAATCTAAGTAAATGTATCAATACTATACGCCGAGAATCTTTGCATATAGTTCTTACTTGTAATCGTGAAGTGAAATGTTATATGGATTTATTTATTTATACACGCATCTAAGAACCTTATGGTATATCTAATATTATAGACCGAGCGATGCAGTATCAAGGTCCAATTTTGGTTCTTCTTTCTATAGGTTTGTTAATACTATTAATATTCATCTAAGACACTATACGTCTTTATAACTTTATGGGTTAATATCTATTTATGCAGTTCTCATTTCAAGTCGTGTAGGTTCTTTATATTGGTTTATTAATACGTACGTAAACATTAGATTTTTTTATCTAATGTTATAAAATTCGCATCACGATCTCTAACTTTTCGATGTCTGTATTTTAACAGGTACTTCTGATCGAAAATCTAATTCTGGTTACGAAAAGAGCTCGTAACTAAAATAAACACGAAAACAACTGAGCAAGTCTGTTTTTTTCAAAAAATAACTCTAATCAGTCAAATCTATCTTCTATAAGGTCGGAGAATAATTAAATTTATTATTATATGAGATATGACATAAAGCCAAGGATATATATGTCCGTACAACGCATATAAAGGCATAAAAACATCCTTATATATATATTGTTAATTAAAATAGAAAAATATAGAATGGATTTATCACAAAAAGTTATCACATTATAAGCCATTACGAGAAACTCGAATCACCAATAAACGAATACTTTATTGGTCATTTCTGTACACGTACAACGAGCAACGTTACTGTTTACAAACTATAAAATATTTACGGAAATTTAACCTTACTGTATATGACGATAAATATCTGTATTGATTGTAATATTTATTTGAGACCTATGTTCAATAAAACCATTTATATCTTTAATGTCGCTCCCCGCACATTATTTTATCATTGAACAGGTGTGTTAATTACGTGGCTATACAGTGAACAGAATTCCAATGATTATTTTCATACTAAATGACGCATTTTAAATTAATTATTGCTGTTTATTAATAACAGAGGGTCTATACACCCCATAATGGGCGTATGCCATCTTCCGATTACCAAAATACCTGTTACTCGATATTGAAAATGGCGTTTACGACAGCATAATGACTAGTTACAGTATCTCCTGCCATCCACTATACGTCACTCTATTTTGTAATGTTGATAGCCCTTCTTACAGGCGAGCGTAGAAACATTGTCAAGGGCGCCAGAAAGAATGTGTCTTTCTGGCGATATAGTGTTATAGTATAACTGTGAAACCGTATAGGGGTTCTCATTTCTTGGTTTTTTTGGAATATTTCATGGTAAATTGTATTTTCACTTACCATCAGATGAGATAACCGGCAAGTAAAATTCTGTAAGTAAAAAATGTCGTTTGAAGGCAAGCTTATTTTGTATTGCATAGAAAAACATTAAGGACGTGAAAAATAACATCTATATTTAGAAAAATTATTGAAAAAGGCGGTCTTATTGCTTAACAGCGATTGCTACTAGACAACATGTTTTAAACATGTCGTTACATGTTTTAGTTAGTTTACGACTATCTGCCTGCCTGACCTCAATTTATGAGGGTGGTCTATTCTACTCAGCCGGATACCACACGGCGGGTAAACTTACCGTAGTCGCCTCTAAAAAGCCTCGGTTAAAAATGAGGGTGGTCACCGTGTATTATCCGGCTGAGTAGATTCTACTCAGCCGGATAATACACGGTGTCTACTCGGCATTATTAAATAAAATTGGCAGCTGTTTTAAATGTCCAAGGCTATGATAACATTCAATGTTACTTAAAGAAACAAACTTGGACGTTCTCCTCCATTTACGATAGTGAAAAAAAAAGGTGAACTCGCCTAACATTGACATTATGTTCGCCTGACGTAAAGCAATATTACCGTTTCGACCTTCGATTAGCTAAATGTTTTATACGTCGCCGGTCATTTATACCCGGTCATTAAGGCGCTGAACAGAGCTGGCGCAAATTCAGATTTCGGCATATAAGCCACGCCCACAATTTCTGCGACGGCGTAGCGACAAAATTAATTTTTTAACACCCATTGTAGGTGTACACTATTTTATCCAAACTTTTTTTGTACAATTTATTTAAAAAACTTATGTCTAATTAATCTTATAAAACTAAGTATGCTGAAACTATAACTAAACACCTAAAAAAAGACATATTATCAACAAGGAACAGTCACAAAAGGCGGCAGCTAGCGGCACACGTCCGTATAGCAGCGCGCCTCAGCGATCACTGTCTATATTCGTAGATGTAAAAGAGAAGCGAGACGATGACTCGTTTCAGTTTTGCTATTTTCTAAAAAATATTTAATTTGAATGAAATATCTTAATTATTTCAAAATTTAAATCTTACATTCTCTTTATATTATAATGATTTATTAGTCTTATTAATTTTACCAATTTTTGTTGATAAATATTAGAGATATTTACGATCAAAGTAAAAATCAGAGGTCTATTTACCAATTTTTTTTATCGAAAAAAAGTATCGTAATCATGTTTTGAAATCTTACATTCTCTCTGAGATATGATGTATGTTAACATATATTTTTCTTTTAATCGTCATCCCTATAGCTTTTGTTAAAAACGTGTTTAAAGTCAGCCTATTTGACTCTGTTCAGCGCCTTAAGCATGTAACGGTTATGTCGGATCGCACTGGTCTCCTTCGGATTAAGTAAGAGGGAGAGGGGTAAATAAGAGGAGGAAATAATGTTTGATAGATGCGATGATCACGTTATTTGGTCCATTATTTTAGTGAAAACTTTCGGGCACTCCTCTGAGCATTGAAATTAATTTCTAAGACCAGTTCGTTTACGTTTGGGTAAACTCTGCTTCAGTTTGCACCAACCACACACAAGTAACTTAATGTTAAATTTGAGATGTCAACGCTGAATCGGGTAAACTCGATTTCAGTCTACACAAGCAGCCGGTTACGAGTCCGGTATGTGTTGGTGAATCGAGTAAATTCGGCTCCAGTCTACACAGTCGGAGAGTTCATGAGTCCGCGTAAATGATACTGAGTCGGGTAAACTCAGCTCCAGTCTGCAAAGTCCGCGAGTTACGAGTCTAAGTAATTGATGCTGAGTCGGATAAACTCAGCTTTAGTCTACATAGTCAGCGGGTTCCCGAGTACGGCTTAGTGACGCTGGGTCGGATAAAATTAATAAACGTTTGAATTAAGATATGCTTAGTTATACCGCCTTTTTTGATGATATGTAGCGAATATAAAATGGGTGGCGCGGGTATAATAAAGCCCATATACCCTTTAAAGTGTTATTCTGATGAATATTATATTCACACTCATTCAAAGACAACATAACCATCTGCTAATGTTTAGATAGAGGGATTATAATAAGGCACTTCACAGTAAACGATGCTTTTAACCCGTTGACCTGAACAGTAAAACAGTAAAATATATTATTGTTAATACTGATGGTTGAAACATTTCATTACATTGCTTGCATTACGCTTTCAGAGCTAATCCGCTAGAGCAATATTGATGAAATTTGTTGCAATTCAAGGCTATGTATCAGTAATTTATAGAATTAGGCCCTACTTTGCGGAGATCCATAATACAAAAGTAATAATAAAAATTATTTTGCTGTAATCCGCGTTACAGTAAATAGAAAATATATATAGTGCTTAATGTATAGGTGGACTATCCGTTACGTGCTGGATTCGTAAAAACACATGCACAAATCTCCACCACTGCTACCACAAAACACAAGCACTACACACATTCACTACCACAAACTCAACAATCGTATCGCCCCGCAACCCGAGCATCATCAGGACAAATTTGCGATTTTGTCGTGGATTTATGTAACGGGTATGAAAAAACGGATAGTCCACTATACATATAGCACTATATATATTTTCTATTTACTGTATAGCGAATCATTGCTAAATAGTTTTTATTATTACTTTTGCCTATGTATCAGGCCAACAGATGTGACAAAAAAACAGTCTTTCATCCGGAAAAATACTTATGGTACAATTGAGGTTATTTCGACATTAAAGTTGATGGAAAGAATGTCATGGATACATCCGTATTTCATATTTAAAGTTCATGACGCGGTTTTCAGTGAAAGAAATCATTATAAGGAAACTTCCCGAAATTCTTGTGCACTACTTGCATTCCAACACGCATAGGAGCAGCGTGATGGGTCTAATCTTAAATCTTTCTCAACAATAATAAGAGAGAAGGCCTTTGCCGATCAGGAATTTGTGATCACTTTATCAATAAAAATACACAATTTATTTTTACAGTGCTCTATTACGGAGGAGGTTTCGAAGCTACAGAGGTACTGGTATTCGGGATGTGGGCGTACAGACTCCTCCAGCAGGAATGGGTTATCCAAGACACAGCTGTCACTTTTACCACTCCAGACAAGAACAGTGTACATAGCACTTTATAAACCCATTACAGCTAACTCCATCGTAAATTACAGGACACTATAAAACCCATCTCTTTGTCTAATTAGTAAATTGTTTAAAATATTTCTTATGTTCTTGTATTTCTTGGGTTGTTTTTTATTTCGTCGGTCAGGCGCCGCTACCTGAGCAGGTAGATGGGTTGTAATTTAATACTTAATATGTTTGACATCGATTTTAAGACATTATACATTAAACTAAGCGGTGATTGTCATAGTTGGAGCTCGAGACAGTAACCGAAGATTCGTGGGTTCAATCCCCGAGTTTTGCAATTGACTTGATAGTTTATGAGAAAGTTGTGTTCAATTAATATTTATAATTTATCAAGTGTTTTGCGGTGAAAAAAGCGTCGTGTTAAAATCTATATAGAAAAAGTCGCGATGCTAAGCAAGGCCTTCTTCTTGCCTTTTTTAAAAAGGGTTAGAGCCTAAGAGTTAACTACGGAGCTATAAGAGCCAAAGGTAAAAGCTAACTACCCCGTTGTTCCAATGCGTATTGGTAGGTTTTACATATCCCTAGAAATCACGATATTCATTTCCCCATGATGTTTTCCATCACCGAAAAGCGTGTTATAAATTGCAAATATCAATTAGAGAAATTAGTTTTTACGTAAAAATTTATTGGTTTCGCCTGGGTTTGAAACCATGATTATCTCGAAAGATTTGACCGTCTTACCACTGGGCTATCACAACTCTTATAATATTCATATATGAAAAGATATTAGTTTATCAAAAAATTATATATCAATAGCCAATTACTGGGACATGTGCAATCTGTAAGTTACTTATATTTCATGGATACCAGTATTAAAATTATTAGAGTAATAAGTAAGTAAGTAAGTGGAAAGAAATGGCATTATTTACTATCCCACAGCTGGGCTCCTCTGTCCGGTTTTCGAGAGAAAGGTAGGAGTTCAACTCACCGCGCTCCTCCAATGCGGATTTCTAGGTTACACATATCTGTCGGATTCTGTAGAGTTTTGCAGGATTCCTCACGAGGTTTTCTTCAGTGAAAAGCGTGTCATAAAGTACTAATAAAAACTCTTTGATGCTTGCCCGGGGATTTGAATCCATGACCTGGAAAGATTCACACGGTCTCACCGCTGGGTTATCACAGCTTGGGTAGATGCCAAAACGGAATGCCATATGTTTGGTATACTCAAGAAAAATGACATGATATCGATAACGTACGGATGGACCTTCTCTCGGCGGTGATATGATAAAATGAACGAGAAAATAATGAATGAAACACGAGTAAATCATATACAGCTTTTTCCATCTTTCTCCAGTTATTTCAACCAAAACTCCCTGAAGTGCCATTAAATAGCGATGTCAAAATTGTATTTTGCAACTTCACAAGCCGAGATAAGAATGTCTGCATGCCAGTTACAGCGTAACTCGTAAATAAGTTAGTGTGGAAGTTTTTGCGAGTAAATATAAATGTTCCATTCTGAATCTGATGAGGAACTTTTTGATTTATTGCCAAAACGAAAGTGAACTGGAGATTGCGACAGGCGCGGGAAATGAATACATTGTGCTCTCGTAGGGTTGTGATTATTTATATCGATATTAATAAAAAATCGATCCACTCGATCGGCCACATGCTATCCGTGGTTGATGCGCCTTTTTTATTTATTCATTACTTTGATATATGGTTGTGAAGCTTACGAATTTATATATCGACACGCGTTTTATTTAGTAATATCACGTTCCATTGTTAATGTGGGTGCAAAGTATATATGCGTAAGTGAGGTACATGACGCAGTTGGCTTTCAGTGATAATTTTACAAGAAGGTTTTCTATTGAAACACACCCATTATATAGGAATAAGGAGACTTATAGTTATCTATACTTATTATTAAACAGAGTCCCCAAAAGCTGTCTGTCTGATCGATTTTCAAAAAATCGAAACAGATTTTTGAAGAGTTTTTACAAAAAAATAGTGTAATCCTTTCGGAAGGTTAATAGTACTTAACCGTTTAATTGTATTTAAGAGGTCGCGAAGTTGTAAAAGAAACTTGCCTCTGGGGGCTTGAAGGGAGTAGGGGGAGTAACTAAGGTAATGTACTATAGAATTTTAGATCTTAAAAAATACTACAAAAAACCCGAGATAGTATATCTCTATCTCTTATTATGTAGCTATTAAGTTAAATAGTAGTATATTAGTATCAAATTAGTTATAAAGTAGTATAAAGGGTTTTGTTATTGTGTCTAAGGCTGACTAAGGGTGACTAAGTGTGTAAGGTACTTAGCCTAAAGCGGTTAGTTCATTGGAAGAATTTGTATTGGATACATTCCCGTTATATATGAATAAGGTAACTCAGAGTTTTTATTTATAAATTAGTATATAAACGGTTTTGTTAATGTGGCTGAATAAGGTATTTGGTCAAAAGTGAATTGGAGGATTTTATTTTAAGACACTCCTGTTAGGTATATAGGAATAAGGAAACTTAGAATTATTATATACAGAATAGTAAATAAGCGATTTTTTTACTCTACTTAAGATTCGCGACCTTTTGATTCGGAGTTTTTGTTACTTTGTTTACTAACACCGTTACAGAGGCTCAACTATGGCTATAATCTATATCTCTAATATTGATTTATAGAATTAGGCGTTACTTTGCGGAGATCCATAATACAAAAGTAATAATAAAATTATTTTGTTGTAATTCGCGATACAGTAAATAGAAAATATATATAGTGTTAAATATATAATGGCCTATCCGTATTTTCATACCCGATATGTGCAGGATTCGTAAAAACACATGCACAAACCTCCACCACTGCCACCACAACAAACAAGCACTACACACAATGGTCAGGAGCAAAATCGATTTTGTCGTGGATCTCATCATCATCTCCTGATGATGCTTCGGTTGCGGGGCGAAACGATTGTTGAGTTTCTTATAGTGAACGTGTGTAGTGCTTGTGTATTGTGGTGGCAGTGGTGGAGGTTTGTGCATGTGTTTTTACGAATCCTGCATGTAACGGGTATGAAAAAACGGATAGTCCACTATACATTTAGCACTATATATATTTTCTATATACTGTATCGCGGATTATAGCAAAATAATTTTATTATTGCTTTTGTATTATGGATCTCCGCAAAGTAACGCCTAATTCTATAAATTATTTAAACTGTCACGCTATAAACAATTGATTAACCTGTATAATCACATATTATGTATACTTTTTATTTATTTATCTATTTAATAAGTACACTAACAATATACATATTATTACATTAACCACTATATTTACATTCGTACTTTAAACATTCTGATATGCATATCTTTAATAAGTGCAGATAACATTTACCAACTAAAACCATGTAAACTAAAATTATACGTAATATCATTTCAGAGAAACAAAAATAAAAATAAAGTAGCCTGTTACAATCCCACTGCTCGGAATAGGCCTCCTCTCTCAGTTTCTGGAAAGAAGGGTTGGAGTTAAGACCTATCACGCTGCTCCAATGCGGATTGGTAGGTTACACATATCTCCAGAATTCTCTAGAGATATGCAGGTTTCCTCACGATGTTTTCCTTCCCCGAATAGCGTGTGATAAATTGCAATTACCAATTAGACACATGAGTTTTAATAGAAAACCCATTGGTGCCTGCGCGGGTTTGAACTCGTGTTCCCCTCGAAAGAGTCACACGGTCTCACCGCTAAGCTATCACAACTCATTCAGTGTACTCGTACTCGGGTCCGCGTAGTTTGGTTGGTTCACTGCTCGCGATGATTCAATTGACGCACTAGAGAAACTGCCCTCTAGAGTCAATGTATTCAGAGAAACAGTTGTGATTTAATTTAAAAAATAAAAATAAAGAAATATACGGAAAATTTCCACACACGGTCGTCCGTCCCCAAAGTATGTAACTTAGTACTTTTGTTATGGGTGACGGACAACTGGTAGATATACTACATATATAAGTTTAAATACATACTTAAATACACACCCAGGCTCGAAGAATCAACAATTTGTTTATGTTGGCCCTCGGCGGGAAACTAACCCACGACCCGCGGAGCTGAAGGCAGGGTCACTACCCACAGTGCCAACGGGCCAATTTAATGTAGAGTTAATAATAATTAAAAAAGAAATTAACACAGTTTATAAAACACAGTTGATTTAGTTATACAATATTTTTATATATATTAAAAATATCAACAATACGGCGTTCAATTGGTAAAAAAATCTTTATTCTGCTGATTATTTGACTGATAAGTAATAAGGGTTCTGGTCCCGTTACTAGTATTACATAAGGAATCTGGTGACAGATACACCACACGAGGTTTGTTCCACTTATAATGACCTCCTATTTTCCATTAAACCACCACATTGCTGGCTTTACTTGTCTGACTTTCAGACCTACTGAATATGCGAATAAAAATTCATAAGAATCGTTCAAGCCGTTGTGAGTAGCATAGTAACTAAAATTGTGACTCGAGAATTTTATAAAATACTAACTGTGCCAGCGGCTTCGTTGAGTGGAAATCTGCATGTCACAATTTTTTTCTAGAATTCAAATTTTAAAGATAAAAGTAGTTATTGTGAGTTAACCGTATAGAGACATGCTGTCGCGGACTTTTTGTGGTAGTTTTATAGATTTACAATTCTCTACTATATTACTTTACCGTATGTCTGCTGGTTTACACAGCGCACGCGACTAAAGCTTCCAGCAAGCAAGTTTTTTAAAAACTGCGCGATCTCTTCAACACAATTTACATAATACCGATATGTACTATTTACCTAAACCATCCGGAAGCAATGCACTATCTTTTAGTGAACCGTTCAAAAATCCGTCCAGTAGATTTTGAGAAAATCGATTACATACAGACAGACAGCTTTTTGGGACTTTGATTTATAATAAGTAAGATAACTAGGCCACAACGTTAGACATCAAAAAAACTAAATTCAAATTCAAACCCTGCCGTTTAATCACTCACTGATATTAGATAAAGAGTTTTTCGAAAAATATTTGCTGAAATAAGAGTTATTAGATTATAATCTATCTGATTGATGATATTCTGTGTAATCTGAAATGGAGTTACGAAAATTCGATTGTGGTTTTTATTACAAATTCATTTTTTTGTCCCTGCAAATTATCCAAGTTTAAAATCTGCCAAACTGGTCAATGATCGCATAGCAAAGCGTGACAGTTAGTTATTTGTTGTGCAACTGCAAGACATTATTTTCGTGATATACTTAACAAGTACATGACGATAGACGTTATGGATTTCACAAGTTTGTCAACGTATAAAAAAGGCCTTCAAACAGTACAGTCATTATATTTTAGGTACGCCGATAATCGGCGTAGATACGGCGTAAAATGCTATTGAGAACAATGAGACTTGTTGAGGTGGAAAAGAGCAGCCCTGTCGAATATAAGCACGCGCCATTAAGTCGCCTGAAACGATCCCATCAAGGGAGATCTTACAAGAATAATAGATTATTCGATAACTTTAAAATGTCTAAGGAATTCAACTCATTTCACGTTATGTAGTGACTGGTTTTTGTGAAGCTTGCTACTTGCTAGCTATTTCTTTGCATTTGAATATGTCTGAATTGACCCACTGATTTAGTCTTTTGCTTAGCTTTGTATAGAATTTGACGATTCAAAAGAGCTAATAAAAAAGGCAATTAGAAAAAAATAATTTAAATTCAAATTTAAGACAAAGTAATAATAAAAAATATTTGGCTATAATCCGCGATACAGTAAATAGAAAATATATATAGTGTTTACTGTATAGTGGACTATCCGTTTTTACATACCCGTTACATGCAGCATTCGTAAAAACCCATGCACAACTTCCACCACCGCTACCACAATACACAAGCATTACACACGTTCACTATCACAAACTCAACAATCGTTTCGCCCCGCAACCGAAGCATCATCAGGAGATAGACTCCACGACAAAATCGCAAAGCGAAGCATTATCCAAACAAGCATGGTTATATAGTAATCGGTTCAAACCCAACATTTATTTTACACGCGCAACAAGCTTGAACTTGAAACATTTATCTGATCATTAATGAGGGTGCCATTGTTATTCTTAATGATTTCTAATTCTTCCCAAATTTTTAATCTCAAGCTTTTTCCACAGGTGTGCAGGATTTCGAAATCCTACCACTACGGGTATGAAAAAACGGATAGTCCATTATACATTTGGCACTATATATTTTTCTATTTACTGTATCGCGGATTATAACAAAGTAACGCCTAATTCTATTACTGATTAAACACGCAATATTAAAGTAAAACTGATGATTTCGGATGTTGGATTATTCATATATAGTGAGAGGAAAATAAACGGACTGAATAATTCTAAGTCTTAAGATATTATTGAATATAATTTTCAACAAACTAAGATGTTGACAGGTTACGATTATAGAATAAACTCAACATCGGTTTGTACATATTTTGCTTACTGATTAGCACTAAGTCACCAAAATTTATAGGGTAACAAAATCTATCTGTGATTAAACACGCAATTTTTTTTTTTAAATAAATAGACTGAGCGACTACGCCTTCAGTCAACAGTTATTATCAAATAGAATTATCAGGAAACTAAGTTGAAATTGACAGGTTACAGCTCATTAAAAACAGCCTAAATGTTTCCTATCCTATCCTATCCTTCCTATCCTATTAAACGATGTGTAGATGATTATGTAGATGACTGTTTAAAATATGGTATTATCAAAATAGAAAAGTTTTGCTAAAGTTTCATGGTATTTGATTAAAGCTTACGAAACCCAAAATACTCGTATATATTAAAAAGACGTAAAGTAAAGTAGCGGCCTGTTACAATCCCACTGCTGGGAATAGGCCTCCTCTCTCCGTTTCTGGAGAGAAGGGTTGGAGCGAAAGAGTCGCACGGTGGGCTATCACAGCTCGTATATATTAAGTATATTTTATTTAATGGGTCATTAATGTAATGACATTTTTATGTTGACAATCATAAAGGTTTGTACTCTGAAAATATCGCACATCAACATTTTTCAAATAACAACACGTAACTTGGACTTTCAAAACAGAAATTTTCCAAAATCCCCTTTCACTTAAACTTTATTACTTGCGGCTTTAGAATGAAAGCATTTTACGGTGTCTGGAGGTAGGTATTTGATGCATTCGTGCGGTCGACTCAAAGGGTCCGATTCAGGCTAAGCCAGTACACATTGGTGTCACCAATTACTTTTAATATCTAGGACAGATATATTATAAATAATAACAAATGCATTTATTCTAAAAATATCCACAACTGCAAGTTTCGTCAATCCCAAGATTTGTACATTTATCTTTTTCATTTTATGAAAAAATCATATGTCTAGGATGTAAATTTTAACGTACTAGTTAAAATTACTTTGTCGATGAGCTCCATTATTTAAAAAAAATATTTTAATCTGAGAATCGATAAATTTTAAGTAAAGTAATGAATTTGCATTATATACATGCGGTATCCTACAGAGGTTTAGCTATACGTAGTTAGTCGGAGAGAATGATTTAAAATAAGATTCAATACGCCGTGTCGTTGAGAAGGACAATTGAGCATCAGCACCGTGAAATTTTTAAAATGTACAGCCAAACTATCATAACAGTTTAAAAAATGTTCTTCATTTGATAAATTATTTTTGTAAAGTAAATTTATCTGGTACTGTGTAATATTCGGTATATTAAAGATTCGGTAGATTCAATGATTATTATTATTATTATTATTATTAAAGAGTAACAGATAAAGGAAAATATTTTACGGTCTAAGTTCATGGTTTCCCTAGTTCAGAAGGAATTCAGTGTTTAATGACTGGGCAGTGCTATGCCCGGCTAAGCGGATTTTCAGCTAGACTCCAGCGAGAACTTTTCTACAAGTATTCTTGCTTGTACCTAGTTGTGTCTTATGATGCGACATGTTGAAGAATTAAGAAGAGTAATGATTAAATCCATCTAAGTCAAGTACTTTGTGTTGTAAGACTCGAAGTTGATTTCGTTTAAATTGAACTTTAATGTCTACAGCAATATTAGGTTTCTCGAAATCTTTTTCTGACAGGAATTAGATATGTTCCATGGAATATAATTATTTTATATCCATAAGAGAATAAGCCTATATGGGGACCGTAGTCTTTATCGCGATTTCTGGCGTTACTGCTCATTACGGATCGAGGCCTGGTTAAGAGTATTGTGCCAACTTCCTTCATCTTGACGTCGCCATCTCCAAGCCCCTATTTTGATAGCTCTCGGATCGCTGTTGCCTCTGACGAATTATTTGAGGTAAGATCGTCCTCAATTTCTGAGGCTTACATGTTGAACAAGCTTCTTAGGAGTTCTGGTTACTCGCGTTGTAGACCTCTGTGAACTTGGCAGCCGACTTTCGAAAAAAAAATTTTTGAAATTACCATCGGGTTCTCCATCGTTTGTACCCGTTTGTACCACTTTAATTTTCGTTTGTACCTCAAACCAAAAAAAATTACAGAATTTTCAAAATTTGACCCGCAGCCCACTTTGGAAAATCGAAAATTTTCCAAAAGAGTCTGATTCAGGGTCGTTTGTACCCGTTTGTACCACTTTTATTTTTCATTTTTCTAAAAACCCAAAAAAGTTACAGCGTTTTGAAAATTTTGAAAAATTAACTTATTACATTTTTTAAAATTTCGAAAATCTGAAAACGGGGATCGACGCGGAATCGTTTGTACCCACAGAAATCACTTTCGTTTTCGTTTCTACCTCAAACCAAAAAAATTTAAGAGCGTTTACAATTTTGAAAAACCAAAGATAAGATAATTTCCATAATTTTTGAGATATTTCAATTTTGGAAACTTCGATCGATAGGTAACAGCGCCGTGAGGATTGTACCGCTTTTTGTTTCTTTTGAATCTCAAACCAAAAAAATTTGCGAGCGTTTTGAAAATTAAAAAAAAAACAATTTCCCCAATTTTTGGAAATTTGAAAATCTGGAAACGGGGATCGACGCGGAATCGTTTGTACCCGCAGAAATCACTTTCGTTTTCGTTTTTACCTTAAACCAAAAAAATTTAAGAGCGTTTACAATTTTGAAAAACCAAAGATAAGATAATTTCCGCAATTTTTGAGATATTTCAATTCCGCAAACGGGGATCAATAGGTGACAGCGCCGTGAGGATTGTACCGCTTTTTGTTTCTTTTGAATCTCAAACCGGAAAATTTGCGAGCGTTTTGAAAATTTCAAAAAAATCAATTTCCACAATTTTTGGAAATTCGAAAATCTGGAAACGGGGATCGACGCGGAATCGTTTGTACCCGCAGAAACCACTTACGTTTTTGTTTGTCCTTCAAACCGAAAAAAGTTACAGAATTTTCAAAATTTGACCCGCAGCCCACTTTTGAAAATCGTAAATTTTCCAAAAGGGTCTGATTCAGGCTCGTTTGTACCCGTTTGTACCACTTTTATTTTTCATTTTTCTCAAAACCCAAAAAAGTTACAGCGTTTGAAAATTTGAAAAATTATTTTTTGACATTTTCAAAATTTCGAAAATCCGCAAATGGGGATCGACGCGGAATCGTTTGTACCCGCAGAAATAACTTTCGTTTTTGTTTTTACCTCAAACCAAAAAATTTCAAGAGCGTTTACAATTTTGAAAAACCAAAGATAAGATAATTTCCGCAATTTTTGAGATATTTCAATTTTGGAAACAGCGACCGATAGGTGATAGCGCCGTGAGGATTGTACCGCTTTTTGTTTCTTTTGAATCTCAAACCGGAAAAATTGCGAGCGTTTTGAAAATTTCAAAAAATCAATTTCCACAATTTTTGGAAATTCGAAAATCCGCAAACGGGGATCGACGCGGAATCGTTTGTACCCGCAGAAATCACTTTCGTTTACGTTTCTACCTCAAACCAAAAAAAATTACGAGCGTTTTCAATTTTGAAAAACCAAAGATAAGATAATTTCCGCAATTTTTGAGATATTTCAAATCTGCAAACGGGGATCGATAGGTGACAGCGCCGTGAGGATTGTACCGCTTTTTGTTTCTTTTGAATCTCAAACCGGAAAATTTGCGAGCGTTTTGAAAATTTCAAAAAAATCAATTTCCACAATTTTTGGAAATTCGAAAATCCGCAAACGGGGATCGACGCGGAATCGTTTGTACCCGCATAAATCACTTTCGTTTTCGTTTCTACCTCAAACCAAAAAAAATTACGAGCGTTTTCAATTTTGAAAAACCAAAGATAAGATAATTTCCGCAATTTTTGAGATATTTCAAATATACAAACGGGGATCGATAGGTGACAGCGCCGTGAGGATTGTACCGCTTTTTGTTTCTTTTGAATCTCAAACCGGAAAAATTGCGAGCGTTTTGAAAATTTCAAAAAATCAATTTCCACAATTTTTGGAAATTCGAAAATCCGCAAACGGGGATCGACGCGGAATCGTTTGTACCCGCAGAAATCACTTTCGTTTACGTTTCTACCTCAAACCAAAAAAAATTACGAGCGTTTTCAATTTTGAAAAACCAAAGATAAGATAATTTCCGCAATTTTTGAGATATTTCAAATCTGCAAACGGGGATCGATAGGTGACAGCGCCGTGAGGATTGTACCGCTTTTTGTTTCTTTTGAATCTCAAACCGGAAAATTTGCGAGCGTTTTGAAAATTTCAAAAAAATCAATATCCACAATTTTTGGAAATTCGAAAATCCGCAAACGGGGATCGACGCGGAATCGTTTGTACCCGCAGAAATCACTTTCGTTTTCGTTTCTACCTCAAACCAAAAAAAATTACGAGCGTTTTCAATTTTGAAAAACCAAAGATAAGATAATTTCCGCAATTTTTGAGATATTTCAAATCTGCAAACGGGGATCGATAGGTGACAGCGCCGTGAGGATTGTACCGCTTTTTGTTTCTTTTGAATCTCAAACCGGAAAAATTGCGAGCGTTTTGAAAATTTCAAAAAATCAATTTCCACAATTTTTGGAAATTCGAAAATCCGCAAACGGGGATCGACGCGGAATCGTTTGTACCCGCAGAAATCACTTTCGTTTTCGTTTCTACCTCAAACCAAAAAAAATTACGAGCGTTTTCAATTTTGAAAAACCAAAGATAAGATAATTTCCGCAATTTTTGAGATATTTCAAATCTGCAAACGGGGATCGATAGGTGACAGCGCCGTGAGGATTGTACCGCTTTTTGTTTCTTTTGAATCTCAAACCGGAAAAATTGCGAGCGTTTTGAAAATTTCAAAAAATCAATTTCCACAATTTTTGGAAATTCGAAAATCCGCAAACGGGGATCGACGCGGAATCGTTTGTACCCGCAGAAATCACTTTCGTTTACGTTTCTACCTCAAACCAAAAAAAATTACGAGCGTTTTCAATTTTGAAAAACCAAAGATAAGATAATTTCCGCAATTTTTGAGATATTTCAAATCTGCAAACGGGGATCGATAGGTGACAGCGCCGTGAGGATTGTACCGCTTTTTGTTTCTTTTGAATCTCAAACCGGAAAATTTGCGAGCGTTTTGAAAATTTCAAAAAAATCAATTTCCACAATTTTTGGAAATTCGAAAATCCGCAAACGGGGATCGACGCGGAATCGTTTGTACCCGCAGAAATCACTTTCGTTTTCGTTTCTACCTCAAACCAAAAAAAATTACGAGCGTTTTCAATTTTGAAAAACCAAAGATAAGATAATTTCCGCAATTTTTGAGATATTTCAAATCTGCAAACGGGGATCGATAGGTGACAGCGCCGTGAGGATTGTACCGCTTTTTGTTTCTTTTGAATCTCAAACCGGAAAAATTGCGAGCGTTTTGAAAATTTCAAAAAATCAATATCCACAATTTTTGGAAATTCGAAAATCCGCAAACGGGGATCGACGCGGAATCGTTTGTACCCGCAGAAATCACTTTCGTTTTCGTTTCTACCTCAAACCAAAAAAAATTACGAGCGTTTTCAATTTTGAAAAACCAAAGATAAGATAATTTCCGCAATTTTTGAGATATTTCAAATCTGCAAACGGGGATCGATAGGTGACAGCGCCGTGAGGATTGTACCGCTTTTTGTTTCTTTTGAATCTCAAACCGGAAAAATTGCGAGCGTTTTGAAAATTTCAAAAAATCAATTTCCACAATTTTTGGAAATTCGAAAATCCGCAAACGGGGATCGACGCGGAATCGTTTGTACCCGCAGAAATCACTTTCGTTTTCGTTTCTACCTCAAACCAAAAAAAATTACGAGCGTTTTCAATTTTGAAAAACCAAAGATAAGATAATTTCCGCAATTTTTGAGATATTTCAAATCTGCAAACGGGGATCGATAGGTGACAGCGCCGTGAGGATTGTACCGCTTTTTGTTTCTTTTGAATCTCAAACCGGAAAAATTGCGAGCGTTTTGAAAATTTCAAAAAATCAATTTCCACAATTTTTGGAAATTCGAAAATCCGCAAACGGGGATCGACGCGGAATCGTTTGTACCCGCAGAAATCACTTTCGTTTACGTTTCTACCTCAAACCAAAAAAAATTACGAGCGTTTTCAATTTTGAAAAACCAAAGATAAGATAATTTCCGCAATTTTTGAGATATTTCAAATCTGCAAACGGGGATCGATAGGTGACAGCGCCGTGAGGATTGTACCGCTTTTTGTTTCTTTTGAATCTCAAACCGGAAAAATTGCGAGCGTTTTGAAAATTTCAAAAAATCAATTTCCACAATTTTTGGAAATTCGAAAATCCGCAAACGGGGATCGACGCGGAATCGTTTGTACCCGCAGAAATCACTTTCGTTTACGTTTCTACCTCAAACCAAAAAAAATTACGAGCGTTTTCAATTTTGAAAAACCAAAGATAAGATAATTTCCGCAATTTTTGAGATATTTCAAATCTGCAAACGGGGATCGATAGGTGACAGCGCCGTGAGGATTGTACCGCTTTTTGTTTCTTTTGAATCTCAAACCGGAAAAATTGCGAGCGTTTTGAAAATTTCAAAAAATCAATTTCCACAATTTTTGGAAATTCGAAAATCCGCAAACGGGGATCGACGCGGAATCGTTTGTACCCGCAGAAATCACTTTCGTTTACGTTTCTACCTCAAACCAAAAAAAATTACGAGCGTTTTCAATTTTGAAAAACCAAAGATAAGATAATTTCCGCAATTTTTGAGATATTTCAAATCTGCAAACGGGGATCGATAGGTGACAGCGCCGTGAGGATTGTACCGCTTTTTGTTTCTTTTGAATCTCAAACCGGAAAAATTGCGAGCGTTTTGAAAATTTCAAAAAATCAATTTCCACAATTTTTGGAAATTCGAAAATCCGCAAACGGGGATCGACGCGGAATCGTTTGTACCCGCAGAAATCACTTTCGTTTACGTTTCTACCTCAAACCAAAAAAAATTACGAGCGTTTTCAATTTTGAAAAACCAAAGATAAGATAATTTCCGCAATTTTTGAGATATTTCAAATCTGCAAACGGGGATCGATAGGTGACAGCGCCGTGAGGATTGTACCGCTTTTTGTTTCTTTTGAATCTCAAACCGGAAAATTTGCGAGCGTTTTGAAAATTTCAAAAAAATCAATTTCCACAATTTTTGGAAATTCGAAAATCCGCAAACGGGGATCGACGCGGAATCGTTTGTACCCGCAGAAATCACTTTCGTTTTCGTTTCTACCTCAAACCAAAAAAAATTACGAGCGTTTTCAATTTTGAAAAACCAAAGATAAGATAATTTCCGCAATTTTTGAGATATTTCAAATCTGCAAACGGGGATCGATAGGTGACAGCGCCGTGAGGATTGTACCGCTTTTTGTTTCTTTTGAATCTCAAACCGGAAAAATTGCGAGCGTTTTGAAAATTTCAAAAAATCAATTTCCACAATTTTTGGAAATTCGAAAATCCGCAAACGGGGATCGACGCGGAATCGTTTGTACCCGCAGAAATCACTTTCGTTTTCGTTTCTACCTCAAACCAAAAAAAATTACGAGCGTTTTCAATTTTGAAAAACCAAAGATAAGATAATTTCCGCAATTTTTGAGATATTTCAATTTTGGAAACTTCGATCGATAGGTGACAGCGCTGTGAGGATTGTACCGCTTTTTGTTTCTTTTGAATCTCAAACCGGAAAATTTGCGAGCGTTTTGAAAATTTCAAAAAAATCAATTTCCACAATTTTTGGAAATTCGAAAATCCGCAAACGGGGATCGACGCGGAATCGTTTGTACCCGCAGAAATCACTTTCGTTTTCGTTTCTACCTCAAACCAAAAAAAATTACGAGCGTTTTCAATTTTGAAAAACCAAAGATAAGATAATTTCCGCAATTTTTGAGATATTTCAAATCTGCAAACGGGGATCGATAGGTGACAGCGCCGTGAGGATTGTACCGCTTTTTGTTTCTTTTGAATCTCAAACCGGAAAAATTGCGAGCGTTTTGAAAATTTCAAAAAATCAATATCCACAATTTTTGGAAATTCGAAAATCCGCAAACGGGGATCGACGCGGAATCGTTTGTACCCGCAGAAATCACTTTCGTTTTCGTTTCTACCTCAAACCAAAAAAAATTACGAGCGTTTTCAATTTTGAAAAACCAAAGATAAGATAATTTCCGCAATTTTTGAGATATTTCAAATCTGCAAACGGGGATCGATAGGTGACAGCGCCGTGAGGATTGTACCGCTTTTTGTTTCTTTTGAATCTCAAACCGGAAAAATTGCGAGCGTTTTGAAAATTTCAAAAAATCAATTTCCACAATTTTTGGAAATTCGAAAATCCGCAAACGGGGATCGACGCGGAATCGTTTGTACCCGCAGAAATCACTTTCGTTTTCGTTTCTACCTCAAACCAAAAAAAATTACGAGCGTTTTCAATTTTGAAAAACCAAAGATAAGATAATTTCCGCAATTTTTGAGATATTTCAAATCTGCAAACGGGGATCGATAGGTGACAGCGCCGTGAGGATTGTACCGCTTTTTGTTTCTTTTGAATCTCAAACCGGAAAAATTGCGAGCGTTTTGAAAATTTCAAAAAATCAATTTCCACAATTTTTGGAAATTCGAAAATCCGCAAACGGGGATCGACGCGGAATCGTTTGTACCCGCAGAAATCACTTTCGTTTACGTTTCTACCTCAAACCAAAAAAAATTACGAGCGTTTTCAATTTTGAAAAACCAAAGATAAGATAATTTCCGCAATTTTTGAGATATTTCAAATCTGCAAACGGGGATCGATAGGTGACAGCGCCGTGAGGATTGTACCGCTTTTTGTTTCTTTTGAATCTCAAACCGGAAAATTTGCGAGCGTTTTGAAAATTTCAAAAAAATCAATTTCCACAATTTTTGGAAATTCGAAAATCCGCAAACGGGGATCGACGCGGAATCGTTTGTACCCGCATAAATCACTTTCGTTTTCGTTTCTACCTCAAACCAAAAAAAATTACGAGCGTTTTCAATTTTGAAAAACCAAAGATAAGATAATTTTCGCAATTTTTGAGATATTTCAAATCTGCAAACGGGGATCGATAGGTGACAGCGCCGTGAGGATTGTACCGCTTTTTGTTTCTTTTGAATCTCAAACCGGAAAAATTGCGAGCGTTTTGAAAATTTCAAAAAATCAATTTCCACAATTTTTGGAAATTCGAAAATCCGCAAACGGGGATCGACGCGGAATCGTTTGTACCCGCAGAAATCACTTTCGTTTTCGTTTCTACCTCAAACCAAAAAAAATTACGAGCGTTTTCAATTTTGAAAAACCAAAGATAAGATAATTTCCGCAATTTTTGAGATATTTCAAATCTGCAAACGGGGATCGATAGGTGACAGCGCCGTGAGGATTGTACCGCTTTTTGTTTCTTTTGAATCTCAAACCGGAAAATTTGCGAGCGTTTTGAAAATTTCAAAAAAATCAATTTCCACAATTTTTGGAAATTCGAAAATCCGCAAACGGGGATCGACGCGGAATCGTTTGTACCCGCAGAAATCACTTTCGTTTTCGTTTCTACCTCAAAGCAAAAAAAATTACGAGCGTTTTCAATTTTGAAAAACCAAAGATAAGATAATTTCCATAATTTTTGAGATATTTCAATTTTGGAAACTTCGATCGATAGGTGACAGCGCCGTGAGGATTGTACCGCTTTTTGTTTCTTTTGAATCTCAAACCAGAAAAATTTGCGAGCGTTTTGAAAATTAAAAAAAAAACAATTTCCACAATTTTTGGAAATTTGAAAATCTGGAAACGGGGATCGACGCGGAATCGTTTGTACCCGCAGAAATCACTTTCGTTTTCGTTTTTACTTAAAACCAAAAAAATTTAAGAGCGTTTACAATTTTGAAAAACCAAAGATAAGATAATTTCCGCAATTTTTGAGATATTTCAATTCCGCAAACGGGGATCAATAGGTGACAGCGCCGTGAGGATTGTACCGCTTTTTGTTTCTTTTGAATCTCAAACCGGAAAATTTGCGAGCGTTTTGAAAATTTCAAAAAAATCAATTTCCACAATTTTTGGAAATTCGAAAATCCGCAAACGGGGATCGACGCGGAATCGTTTGTACCCGCAGAAACCACTTACGTTTTTGTTTGTCCTTCAAACCGAATAAAGTTACAGAATTTTCAAAATTTGACCCGCAGCCCACTTTTGAAAATCGTAAATTTTCCAAAAGGGTCTGATTCAGGCTCGTTTGTACCCGTTTGTACCACTTTTATTTTTCATTTTTCTAAAAACCCAAAAAAGTTACAGCGTTTTGAAAATTTTGAAAAATTAACTTATTACATTTTTTAAAATTTCGAAAATCTGAAAACGGGGATCGACGCGGAATCGTTTGTACCCACAGAAATCACTTTCGTTTTCGTTTCTACATCAAACCAAAAAAAATTACGAGCGTTTTCAATTTTGAAAAACCAAAGATAAGATAATTTCCGCAATTTTTGAGATATTTCAAATCTGCAAACGGGGATCGATAGGTGACAGCGCCGTGAGGATTGTACCGCTTTTTGTTTCTTTTGAATCTCAAACCGGAAAAATTGCGAGCGTTTTGAAAATTTCAAAAAATCAATTTCCACAATTTTTGGAAATTCGAAAATCCGCAAACGGGGATCGACGCGGAATCGTTTGTACCCGCAGAAATCACTTTCGTTTACGTTTCTACCTCAAAGCAAAAAAAATTACGAGCGTTTTCAATTTTGAAAAACCAAAGATAAGATAATTTCCGCAATTTTTGAGATATTTCAAATCTGCAAACGGGGATCGATAGGTGACAGCGCCGTGAGGATTGTACCGCTTTTTGTTTCTTTTGAATCTCAAACCGGAAAAATTGCGAGCGTTTTGAAAATTTCAAAAAAGGTGACATCGCCGTGAGGATTGTACCGCTTTTTGTTTCTTTTGAATCTCAAACCGGAAAATTTTCGAGCGTTTTGAAAATTTGAATGTTTTGAAACTGATTTTTGCACGGTTTGTACTAAAACGAAGAGCAAGACTTCCGGAATATTTGAGTTAGTATAACATTACGATTTCATGTAAAATAAAGAGGTCGCGCAGTTGTAAAAAAACTTGCCTATTGGATCTTTAGTTGCATGCGTCGTATAAACCATCAGAGACACACTAAAGTAATTTACTAGATTTAAAAATTTGAATAAAAGTTTTAATGAATAATAACAGTAGAACCTCGATAAGTTAAAGACCTCTATAACTTAAAAAAAAATAATCTCCATTCTGCTCCCATCCCCTCAGAACCTCTATAACATAAATTACGCATGTTACAGAGAATAGCTTAAATAATTAATTAAAATTTTGATACTCAATAGCTTAAACACATGTTTCGACGCACTTTGTAACATTAAACTATCTATAAATTCCAGTAATTTCAATTGGAATGTGCAAAAGTAAAATAATCTCGGAATTTATTACTTGCACGTGTTCACCTTGAAGGGGCGGTTAAAATCATCATTCGATCTTTCTATGCGGTGAACGGTTGAAATTAGATCATTAAAAAATATATAGATATAGAAACTGAAACACTTTAAAACATAAAAAATTGTCAGACTTTTTTTCTGTAGAATTCCCATTTCTCCATAACATTGTATGTATTATTTTTAACTCCGGGTGCATTCGGGTGCAAATAGTATAAATTCACGACTATATAACTCAACTCCTCGCTCTAACTCAAACCTTTAATAAGTTAAAAACTCTATAACTTAAAATATTTTGTGCTTACCTTGGATTTTAACATATCGAGAATTTGCTGTATTAATTAACAAGCTAACGCGTCCCAGTGCATACTATTTATTCATCCTTTTGACTGGCTCGTTGACTGGCGTAGTGGGTAGTGACTTTGCCTTAAACTCCGCAGGTTCGATTCCCGCCGAGGGCAACATTTTCTACAAACAATTTGTTGGTTCTTCGAGCCTGGGTGTATATTTCAGTATATATTTAAAATTATATATGAAGCATATCTACCAGTTGCCCGTCACCCATAACAGAAGTATTCAATTATTCACTTTGGGGTCGGACAACCGTGTGTGTAAGTGTCCCATATATTTATTAATATTAATCCTTCGACGAATCGATAAGCGCTTATCGATAAGTGACGGAACGGCATACGCCTGTCCCTAGCGCACAGATGTTTTATGGCAACATGGGCAATGAGTTTGAATTTTGCCGTAGTTAACAATTGTTACGTCGGATCACCCAAGTGGTGGTTTAATTTTATTGTCTCGTGTTAAGATCTCCATGGATTTATTAAAAATGTGAAAACTTGACACGAAACAAATGTTTTAATTCTTCAAATACTTTATGAAGGTCAAAAAAGGTCAAATATTTGTTTTAATCAGAATTTTCAATTAGCAGTTTCATAAAGATAGATTGACAAGATGATCTAGTGAAAAAAATTCAAGTAACGTAATTCGGTTTTTTAAAATTGTATCACTGGCTATTCAAATACAGTCGTGTCACGTGCCTCATAGGGTGCTTTACTTCTTTTTTGTTGCCGCTGACACCGCGCTGATGGCCGAACTCGTAATTTTTTTTGGTTTGAGGTAGAAACGAAAACGAAAGTGATTTCTGCGGGTACAAACGATTCCGCGTCGATCCCCGTTTGCGGATTTTCGAATTTCCAAAAATTGTGGAAATTGATTTTTTTGAAATTTTCAAAACGCTCGCAAATTTTCCGGTTTGAGATTCAAAAGAAACAAAAAGCGGTACAATCCTCACAGCGCTGTCACCTATCGATCGAAGTTTCCAAAATTGAAATATCTCAAAAATTGCGGAAATTATCTTATCTTTGGTTTTTCAAAATTGAAAACGCTCGTAATTTTTTTTGGTTTGAGGTAGAAACGAAAACGAAAGTGATTTCTGCGGGTACAAACGATTCCGCGTCGATCCCCGTTTGCGGATTTTCGAATTTCCAAAAATTGTGGAAATTGATTTTTTTGAAATTTTCAAAACGCTCGCAAATTTTCCGGTTTGAGATTCAAAAGAAACAAAAAGCGGTACAATCCTCACGGCGCTGTCACCTATCGATCCCCGTTTGCAGATTTGAAATATCTCAAAAATTGCGGAAATTATCTTATCTTTGGTTTTTCAAAATTGAAAACGCTCGTAATTTTTTTTGATTTGAGGTAGAAACGTAAACGAAAGTGATTTCTGCGGGTACAAACGATTCCGCGTCGATCCCCGTTTGCGGATTTTCGAATTTCCAAAAATTGTGGAAATTGATTTTTTTGAAATTTTCAAAACGCTCGCAAATTTTCCGGTTTGAGATTCAAAAGAAACAAAAAGCGGTACAATCCTCACGGCGCTGTCACCTATCGATCCCCGTTTGCAGATTTGAAATATCTCAAAAATTGCGGAAATTATCTTATCTTTGGTTTTTCAAAATTGAAAACGCTCGTAATTTTTTTTGGTTTGAGGTAGAAACGAAAACGAAAGTGATTTCTGCGGGTACAAACGATTCTGCGTCGATCCCCGTTTGCGGATTTTTGAATTTCCAAAAATTGTGGAAATTGTTTTTTTTGAAATTTTCAAAACGCTCGCAAATTTTCCGGTTTGAGATTCAAAAGAAACAAAAAGCGGTACAATCCTCACGGCGCTGTCACCTATCGATCCCCGTTTGCAGATTTGAAATATCTCAAAAATTGCGGAAATTATCTTATCTTTGGTTTTTCAAAATTGAAAACGCTCGTAATTTTTTTTGGTTTGATGTAGAAACGAAAACGAAAGTGATTTCTGTGGGTACAAACGATTTCGCGTCGATCCCCGTTTTCAGATTTTCGAAATTTTAAAAAATGTAATAAGTTAATTTTTCAAAATTTTCAAAACGCTGTAACTTTTTTGGGTTTTTAGAAAAATGAAAAATAAAAGTGGTACAAACGGGTACAAACGAGCCTGAATCAGACCCTTTTGGAAAATTTACGATTTTCAAAAGTGGGCTGCGGGTCAAATTTTGAAAATTCTGTAACTTTATTCGGTTTGAAGGACAAACAAAAACGTAAGTGGTTTCTGCGGGTACAAACGATTCCGCGTCGATCCCCGTTTGCGGATTTTCGAATTTCCAAAAATTGTGGAAATTGATTTTTTTGAAATTTTCAAAACGCTCGCAAATTTTCCGGTTTGAGATTCAAAAGAAACAAAAAGCGGTACAATCCTCACGGCGCTGTCACCTATTGATCCCCGTTTGCGGAATTGAAATATCTCAAAAATTGCGGAAATTATCTTATCTTTGGTTTTTCAAAATTGTAAACGCTCTTAAATTTTTTTGGTTTTAAGTAAAAACGAAAACGAAAGTGATTTCTGCGGGTACAAACGATTCCGCGTCGATCCCCGTTTCCAGATTTTCAAATTTCCAAAAATTGTGGAAATTGTTTTTTTTTTAATTTTCAAAACGCTCGCAAATTTTTCTGGTTTGAGATTCAAAAGAAACAAAAAGCGGTACAATCCTCACGGCGCTGTCACCTATCGATCGAAGTTTCCAAAATTGAAATATCTCAAAAATTATGGAAATTATCTTATCTTTGGTTTTTCAAAATTGAAAACGCTCGTAATTTTTTTTGCTTTGAGGTAGAAACGAAAACGAAAGTGATTTCTGCGGGTACAAACGATTTCGCGTCGATCCCCGTTTGCGGATTTTCGAATTTCCAAAAATTGTGGAAATTGATTTTTTTGAAATTTTCAAAACGCTCGCAAATTTTCCGGTTTGAGATTCAAAAGAAACAAAAAGCGGTACAATCCTCACGGCGCTGTCACCTATCGATCCCCGTTTGCAGATTTGAAATATCTCAAAAATTGCGGAAATTATCTTATCTTTGGTTTTTCAAAATTGAAAACGCTCGTAATTTTTTTTGGTTTGAGGTATAAACGAAAACGAAAGTGATTTCTGCGGGTACAAACGATTCCGCGTCAATCTCCGTTTGCGGATTTTCGAATTTCCAAAAATTGTGGAAATTGATTTTTTTGAAATTTTCAAAACGCTCGCAAATTTTCCGGTTTGAGATTCAAAAGAAACAAAAAGCGGTACAATCCTCACGGCGCTGTCACCTATCGATCGAAGTTTCCAAAATTGAAATATCTCAAAAATTGCGGAAATTATCTTATCTTTGGTTTTTCAAAATTGAAAACGCTCGTAATTTTTTTTGGTTTGAGGTAGAAACGAAAACGAAAGTGATTTCTGCGGGTACAAACGATTCCGCGTCGATCCCCGTTTGCGGATTTTCGAATTTCCAAAAATTGTGGAAATTGATTTTTTTGAAATTTTCAAAACGCTCGCAAATTTTCCGGTTTGAGATTCAAAAGAAACAAAAAGCGGTACAATCCTCACGGCGCTGTCACCTATCGATCCCCGTTTGCAGATTTGAAATATCTCAAAAATTGCGGAAATTATCTTATCTTTGGTTTTTCAAAATTGAAAACGCTCGTAATTTTTTTTGGTTTGAGGTAGAAACGTAAACGAAAGTGATTTCTGCGGGTACAAACGATTCCGCGTCGATCCCCGTTTGCGGATTTTCGAATTTCCAAAAATTGTGGAAATTGATTTTTTGAAATTTTCAAAACGCTCGCAATTTTTCCGGTTTGAGATTCAAAAGAAACAAAAAGCGGTACAATCCTCACGGCGCTATCACCTATCGGTCGCTGTTTCTAAAATTGAAATATCTCAAAAATTGCGGAAATTATCTTATCTTTGGTTTTTCAAAATTGTAAACGCTCTTGAAATTTTTTGGTTTGGGGTAAAAACAAAAACGAAAGTTATTTCTGCGGGTACAAACGATTCCGCGTCGATCCCCATTTGCGGATTTTCGAAATTTTGAAAATGTCAAAAAATAATTTTTCAAATTTTCAATACGCTGTAACTTTTTTGGGTTTTGAGAAAAATGAAAAATAAAAGTGGTACAAACGGGTACAAACGAGCCTGAATCAGACCCTTTTGGAAAATTTACGATTTTCAAAAGTGGGCTGCGGGTCAAATTTTGAAAATTCTGTAACTTTTTTCGGTTTGAAGGACAAACAAAAACGTAAGTGGTTTCTGCGGGTACAAACGATTCCGCGTCGATCCCCGTTTCCAGATTTTCGAATTTCCAAAAATTGTGGAAATTGATTTTTTTGAAATTTTCAAAACGCTCGCAAATTTTCCGGTTTGAGATTCAAAAGAAACAAAAAGCGGTACAATCCTCACGGCGCTGTCACCTATTGATCCCCGTTTGCGGAATTGAAATATCTCAAAAATTGCGGAAATTATCTTATCTTTGGTTTTTCAAAATTGTAAACGCTCTTAAATTTTTTTGGTTTAAGGTAAAAACGAAAACGAAAGTGATTTCTGCGGGTACAAACGATTCCGCGTCGATCCCCGTTTCCAGATTTTCAAATTTCCAAAAATTGGGGAAATTGTTTTTTTTTTAATTTTCAAAACGCTCGCAAATTTTTTTGGTTTGAGATTCAAAAGAAACAAAAAGCGGTACAATCCTCACGGCGCTGTTACCTATCGATCGAAGTTTCCAAAATTGAAATATCTCAAAAATTATGGAAATTATCTTATCTTTGGTTTTTCAAAATTGTAAACGCTCTTAAATTTTTTTGGTTTGAGGTAGAAACGAAAACGAAAGTGATTTCTGTGGGTACAAACGATTCCGCGTCGATCCCCGTTTTCAGATTTTCGAAATTTTAAAAAATGTAATAAGTTAATTTTTCAAAATTTTCAAAACGCTGTAACTTTTTTGGGTTTTTAGAAAAATGAAAAATAAAAGTGGTACAAACGGGTACAAACGACCCTGAATCAGACTCTTTTGGAAAATTTTCGATTTTCCAAAGTGGGCTGCGGGTCAAATTTTGAAAATTCTGTAATTTTTTTTGGTTTGAGGTACAAACGAAAATTAAAGTGGTACAAACGGGTACAAACGATGGAGAACCCGATGGTAATTTCAAAAATTTTTTTTTCGAAAGTCGGCTGCCAAGTTCACAGAGGTGCGTTGTAGATAGCCAGTTTACCGCAACATTTTGAACGTGCTTTTAGTATCTTTGATATGGCTCGTGAAATTAATTTCGCGGTATTCAATCATTCTGCACTGGCTCTAAAATCCTCCTTTATAACATAATACCTATCGAAAATTAGTAATTTATTTTCAACCTTTTTGCCTTCCCTTCTACCAAAGGTGATGAGAATATTATATTGATGTTATACGGGATAAGAAAAAATCTATGTGATGATAGTATTTTAATAGTTTTGAGGAATTTATTTATGTAAACGGTTTAATTGTGCTGATTTTTATCAAAAATAATCCAGCGGATTAGCCGTAACAAGGTAACGACAGATAAATAGACAGAATTTCACATTTATTGGATTTAAAAGGTGATTTTACTAAGTTTTCTGCATAATTTCCATACGAATAGTATTAAGAAAATTTGTTACTAATACTTAAACGGCTACCCACAGACACAGGCCGAATAAAGGTAAGATGTAAATAAAAAATTACAGAAAAATTTAATAACCAAAGAAATATTTCTTTGTCTTTCATTTAGCTGACACTGAATGAAATATTGCCAGAACTAGATGAAGTAACTAAAGTAAAATAAAAACAAATAGAAAGAAATGTGACAAATCTTTTAGGTTTATTAAAAATCGTTGCCTCGACAAAAGAATTGGCAACAGTTGTTTATAACCGAGGCTTGGCAGCCGCCTCGGCTTCTCAGAGTAAAAATTCCCTTGGCAACAGATGTACATTGTTATATACTCGGTGCGGGATAAAAGTCAATTAATAGTTCGTATTTTTGAAACAATGTTTTGTAATTGGATTTTGTATATCGTTACACTTAAATTGTTGATAATTTTAAGTAGATTCCTTTAACTAGAAGCGGGAGAGTAACAGGCTTTAGTTATCACTCTTCATAATCTTGGAAGCTCAATCATATTAATAATGTTCAAGATTTAACTCACAATTTTTTTTAGAACATTACAATTGATACGTGATAAGAAAATGAAACTTACATCGACATTATTATATGTGTTTGTTTTTACCTCTCTTTATCCTACTTTAATTGGGGGTCGGCACAATTTTTTTTTCCATTCTCTCCTATCATTCGTCAACTCTGGTGCTACTTCTTTTATATGAATGTCATACTTCACACAATCCAACCATTTTTAGGCCTCCGTCTAGTCACATCAAATCAAATCAAATCAAAATAATCTTTATTCAAATAAACCATTTCAGGCACTTTTGAATCGTCAAGTATCAATATGATTAATGAAGCTACAACTGGTTCGGAATGTTGCTCTTACCGAGAAGAACCAGCAAGAAACGCGGCGGTCAATCTTTTAAATATTTTCAATTATACATCATTATACCGCTGTCTAGTATGAAGCTGAAAGGATTTTCAAATCCAGGCTTTCTTATCATCTTAGTCGCCTTTTCCGACACATCGGTAAGAAATGAAGATGGTCTATTCTACTCAGTCGGATAACACACGGCGGGTCAACTTACCTTAGTCACCTTTTACGATACATCGATAACAAATTAAGATGTTCTATTCTACTGAGTATATTCTATATCAACAGTTAAGATGAAATGCTATTTAGTCAGAGCCTATTAAAGCCAGTCCAAATCACCGATTCTTATAAGGTCGATTATTTCATTGTTATATGATAAAGTAAGAATATAAAATAAATACTCGTATATGAATACACAAAGCCAAAAATGTGTTCTTGAAATTAAATTAAGTAACGAAATGTATTGTCTCCACGGGGAATCCTCCGCAGCAGCACGGAAAGCTCCTAACAGCTAGTTTGCAGACGAAACGATGATATTTTATAACGTATGCGCGTCCCCTACTACTGGAAAAATTAAAATTAAAATTTTGTGGCGGTAAAAACGTTATATTTGCATAGATACAACTATAACAGAAAACTATGACTGATATACTGATGAATGATTATCGGTGCACATGGGCATGATGAATTGTTCGGATAAATAATAAGTCCTCCTACAGAAAGTATCGACAACTGCTAATCAAGCCGTTTCAAGGCGTTGGCGTGATGCGGAAGTTACGTGCGATAACTCGATAATGCTGAAGGATTTCGTAGAGAAAATTCAAGTCCAGAAAATTCCTATACTTTTATATGCGTAAAACAAAAGTAATAATTTAATTGTATGCTTGATTTAATAATGTCTCGTAGTAGGAGCTTCATTCTCAGTATCTCAACATGTCATAGCTTAATGCGGGGGAGTCTCTTTAAGTTCTCACTGAATTTCACACTCGAAATAAAACCTTGGAAAATACTGTATATTGTATTCATTTGTTATAATTCTCTTCAAAATTCCAAAGTTTTGGGTCCCATTCTAAAATGAAATTGACTTTCTTTAACAAAAAGCTCGTTTCGGAAAATTGATCCTAATAAGAAGAGCCAAGAAATTCGGCGATTGCTGTTATCGAAATATTTTTATATACAAGTTAAATTAAGTAATTGCTATCTTATGCAACATTGAAAAGTAGCACATGCTAAGTAAAAGTGAATCAAGCAAGTAACAAAGTAGTCACGCATTTTTATCATTTATGTCAAGTTGTCTTCGTATTGTTTTTTATCTATTATTCTTCATCTATACATATTACGAAACAGAGTCCCCGATGTGATCGATTTTTTCAAAATCTACTAAACTGATTTTTGTGCGGTTTTAACTAAAATGTAGTGCAATCATTACGGAAGCTTTATGTTAATAATAGTACATTACACTTTTACATAAATTAACTGAAATACATATATCTGACATAGTGATTTCCACTCGGGCTTAGCCGCGGGAACAGCTAGTAGTATATTTATTCCTTGAAACTCATCAGCAGCTTTCATACTATCCACAAGGCTCCGAAACCGCCGTCAAAAGGCAAACTAAAAGCTAACAAAAGTCACAAAGCATTCGTCTGTTCATCGGAACGAATTAACCAAACTTGCGTACATGCTCCACGACTTTGTTCCAAGAGTTGTAAACTACAGCAAATCAGACTGAATGGCAAAACAAAGCAAGTCGTCAAGCCTATTTACTTGGTTTTTCTTCTATAGTTTAATGGTAATAAATAAAGTATTTAACTCAAGAGGTTTTTGTTTTATTGTTGGATAAAGTATATGATACAATAGATGCATTACTTAGAAAGGCATGTATGACATAGTGAAGAGGTCCCTCTGGAATTTTAAGTCAGTGTGCTCGGACTCTTTTTCCGCTCCCTGAAATGACGATTTTTTGTATACTTTCAAATGTTTTTATCGTTGCTTTGAGTTTGTTGATGTCACCATCCCATACAACGATAAAATCTTAAAACCTGACTGGAAAAATTAGGTAAATTCATATCTTGCTCATAAGATACGGCTATGTGGCTTTTGTCCTGCCTTTTACCGTCCCATAGCTGGGCAAAGGCCTCTTTCCTTCTTTTGGTGAGAAGGTGAGAAGGGTTAGAGATTAGACCCACTACACTGCCCTAATGCGGATTGGTAGGTAACACATAAATCAGAAATTCTCCATGAATTTTCAGGTTTCCTCATGATGTGTGATACATTTTTAATATGAATTAGGCACGTAAGGTTTTATAAAAAACAGCATTTACAAGCATGCCTGCTACGCGCTGAACTTTTTTTTTACAAATGACATATTAGACTTAAAAACTTTTTGAGTTACCGATGAAGCCGTTATAGCTAAACCTTTGCAGCAAGCTAATTAAAATGACCAATTGCATCAAAGTGGGGGTCTATGCTACAACCCTTCTCTTCAAGGAAAGACTAGGCATTTGCCACGAGTTAGGATGGTTCTGTTGCCATCCCACCCAAAAACAGCCACTCACTGTTCCGGAATAAGGGCTATTTATTTACTGTTTTTATTTAAATTGCCGTCTATGTTTGCGAAGGTGGAATCTTGGAAATTAAATTTGACCCACTATGCGGTGTCCCATTGAACCGAAATTTTACATAATGGTCCAGTCCTAAGAACAATGCATGTTTATAATAAGCATGACCTGATGCTGATGACGAAGGAACATCTCAACAGTTAACAATATGGACATGAAATTTTGTTGATAGCTTTTTAACTTGACTCGTTAATTACCTTAGCGATTTTGCTTTTGGTATGTAAGCGCCTTCATTATTCATAATTGTTTTACGCCTATGATAAGTAGTAGATACCTAAATAATAGCAAACAAGGAGGCGTTTGTCTGCTCATTTAGAGGAATATGCCGAAGTTGTGAACTCGGGCTGAAAACTTGTTTATGTTCCAAGAGCTGGAAACTTCAACAGGACAGTCTTTGAAATGAATGAGTGTCTACAGATCTATTCGTTCGTTTTCGTTTAACTTATCGTTTAAACAATGTACAGAAGTTACGACATAATTATTTTGCTATAATCCGCGTTTGTCAAGAGACTCTATATTATGCCAAGTGCATGAAGCAGTCATCACACGTATCACAGAACGCCGTCACCGTCGTAATGCATTGGAGCCTACCCTCCTGATGGTGTTTTAGTTACGAGGTGAAACGATCATAGAGATTATCAGAGTAAGTGTGTGTAGTGTTGTGTGGAGTGTTGTTGGTGGTTGATGAGTGTTGATTCATTATACCTAATTGATCTTTGACGATCCAAAAATGCTTGAAAAATCTTACTTGAATAAAGATTTTTTTTTACTTTTATTTACAACAAAAATTTACAAGTTATGTTTATCTTAAATTACTTACACGCCACGTGGAATGACCTCAAGAATGCATGCAGCGTTTTCGCGTTGATTCGCTAAGGTGATTCCTTGTGTAAAAAAGGTGCTAGCCTAGGCGTTTTAACACCTAGCCTCTTGTCACCTGAAGAGGCGAGGTGTTAAAACGGATATTTTTTTTGTACTTTGACTCCATGGCCCTAGGGTCTACAAATGTATTTACTTTTTTTTTGTACAAGTTGAATGTCGTGAACCTTTTTAAATATTTCTAGTTTCAAGCCCCCAGTATAAACGTTAGAACTTAAACAAAATACTCTTTTATTTAATTTCATTTGTGTAGAGGATTGGTATTTCTTTATACCGACTTATATATTGCCTAGATATTTTCTTTGAAACGACTTTATTTTAAAAATAACTGTACTTGTGATTCCTTTGCGACAATTTAAATCTTAAAATATCCTCAATTGTATACCTTGTGTCATTTTGCAGATCGCGAAGGAAAATCGAGCATATTAGTCATATAAGTTAACCAGGTCCATAAAATTAATTTGTATCAAATTTCAACAATATTATAAGCTATAAAGTAGTAACACACAGACAGACACACAAAGTGATAAACACATATTCAGACCGATAATTTTTCGCATTTACGAGTACGATAGTGGGTGAGTTATTTCAATGTTTCACACGCTTTTTGAAGAAAATAAGGTGATATTTTAGGCCCAGCAGCGGGATAGCAATAATAACCACTTCTAATATAGTTTACTTGTAGTTTTAAAATGTTGCAATATTTAAAGACTAATCGTAGTGATATAGGCATCCTAGGGCCCTATTTAGGCCTCCTAGACTTGTGGAAATTTGCATTTTGTAACCGATAGTCCTATTTGAGCTTGAGCGAATGCTTGACTACTAATTCGCCCTTAGTATCTTGCAAATTTAGTACTACGTAATGGTATGCGATTGTAGAATTTATAACCTCGTGAATAAAGCTTATGTATCTTTTTAGATTTGCGATTATAACTTTGTAAATTTTGTTTGCAAACTTATTATTAAATCTTTGAAAGTGTTTGTTATTGTAATATGGATCTTAGACTATTAAAATAAAATCGTTGAATGATCTTCAAGGCGTTGTCGATGTTTGTCCGTGCAGTAGTGATGTAACGGTGGGAACGTCGACATTAACATTTTAGACGCAAACCGACGATAGATAGGTTGCTAATGACATCGATTGGCATCTTACGTAACCATGTTTGTCGAGAACAAAGTAACTGCACTATACCGATTGAATGATTTATGAATGACAATGTGTAATATACTTATGGTTTCCTTATGGGCTATGTTTTGAGTTTCTCTACGTGGTCAAATCAAGAATGAGAAGATGCAAAAATGTATTATTTCGTTATGATCCGCCATAAGATGAAATTTTTGTTATGCTAAAATTATTTATAGAATTAGGCGTTACTTTGCGGAGATCCATAAAACAAAAGTAATTATAAAATTATTTTGCTATAATCCGCGATACAGTATTGTATGCTAAAAGTAAAGTGTACTCCGTTTGGATACCTTATGAATGCAGGATTCGTGAAAAATATGCACTATAAAACACCACCACTATACTAGAGTTGCACACATTCACTACCACAATCCCAACATTATTAGGATATAGAGTCCACGACAAAATCGCAAAGCATGCTTCGCGACGACTTTAGAGTTCAAATAGCTTTGATTATGTATCAAGGTATATGGTGTTTTATTATTACCGAAGGAAAAATGGCATGTCTTGAAAGTGTAACAGACAGACAGACTTGAATGTTTACGATTTATCGCATATTAGAAAAAAGCGTAGACTAGCGCCTACAAAACTCGTAAGTGCTAAAGAGGCCCATAACTTGAAAGAGCCAGAAAATACAAGCTTTTTAATAGGTTGTGGCGTGATGTCATAGATGACATTAGGGACCACAATGTATCTAACTCAATCACACATAATTTTTGAATTCGGTCTCTTTAATACTTAACGTGCGATATGGATGTTAAAATTATGTACATCATCATTCTCCTGCCCTTATCCCACTCTAAGTGGGGTCGGCACAACATGTTACAAATATGTTGTAACATGATTTGGCAACGTATTTTACGACCGGCCACCTGCCCGACGTCAACTTACCTTAGTCGCCTCTTGCGACACCTCGGTAAGAAATGAGGGTGGTCTATTCTATGCAGCCGGATACCACATGGCACGTACCTTAGTCGCCTCTTACGACACCTCGGTAAGAAAGGAGGGTGGTCTATTATATTCTACCGGATACCACACGGCGTGATGTTAAAATTAACTACGTTATGAATTAATGAAAAAAAAAATTGCAAATACCCTTGCGCAATGAAAGGTCCGGCAAATTAACCGCATCGCGCCACTTGCATGCACTTGTTTCAATTTTAACGTATTATTTTCCCATTCTCATTTCGGAATGGATTTAATTTTCGATTTTTTTTTCTCTCTCTACAGAAAATCGCCGGCAGGAATTACCGTTACCGCAGTATGTTGAGAAATATTATGCTGAAATAAAATAATTTCTATATAACTTTCATTCATGTCCTGCTATAGACGGATTCAAGATATTTTTACATACATAAATATTAGTTTTTTCCCGCGGTTTCGCTCGCTAGGAATTTTGTCTGCCACAGTATCTTATTTAATTTAATTTATAATTCACAATTTTGGTCATAGTGGCTTCCACATAAAAGATAGATATATGCTGTCACGGACTTTTATTTAGAACTATTAAAGACAAACAATACTACGGTACATGTGTTACGGTACGGTACATCTTTGTGTAACTCTAATGGTTTAGGCAGCGTACGCCAAGATAGCTCTCAGAGGCCAGATTTTCCGACTTTATTGACATGTATCGTTATATTACATAAAATGATTACAAATTGTACCCTATATGTTATTCAGATGTATAACCTATATAACTGTATAGTTTCAAACAAATCCGTTTAAAAGTTTTTTCGTGAAAGAGTAACAAACATCCATCCATACTCACAAACTTTCGCATTTATAATATTAGTAGGAAGTAGGAAGTAGGATAGGATTAGTAGGATAAAACACAAAAAAACGGAGAGAGAAGGCCTATGCCTAGCAATAGGATAGTACCAGGACGTTACTTTACTAGACCTCTCAATTATTTACCGTCATCTTAAATAGGAACCTTGAATTAAGAATATGTAATTTCAATATGCATTTGAACTCTATTAGATTCGTCTATAAGAATTACGTATTGAATCTACAAAAACGACATGAAAAATGTATTGCAGCAACGAAGTAGGTCTATATTTTGAGTGAATTAATTTGTTCATAAATGATAGTCTTAAACAAAACTGAAGTTTACTTTGAATAATTTATCAACATTTAAATTAGCCTGAATAAATATTTTGTTGCAGAGTTTAATATCTATCTAAATACTTAGGCTCTGTCAGGGCATGAATTATGTAAAATAGCGATATTTTAAGGCACTTAGTGTCTACAGAATTTCTAATTCACGTTAATCTACGAGTGATCATTATATAAATATCGTTAAAGTTAAATATAATTCTCTTTAGATTTTACAGTGTTACTTTCTTAATGCTTTACTTAATGTCGTAAATTGACTTTTATTGGACGATTAAAAGAGAACTATGATAATGATTATATTACTAGTGGAGCCCGCTACTCTGTTAACACCAACTAAAGCGTTTAGGTACCCTCAAAAAAGCAGTATGCGTTTTCCTCTAGTGTTATTCTCTTCTACGGACCACCGCTAACTTAAGTTACGCTTATTGCCAGAAAGAGAGTATATATTTTAAACTGTTTATAAAAGTATTTAGAGGTTTAATGTTATATTAATATAGGGCAACAAAGTAGTCTTATTGTTATATACAACCGCCTGTTACTATCCCATCGCTTTCCTTTTAGGATATTTTCGAGAGAAGCTTGACACACCACACTGCTCCAATGCGGACTGGTAGGTTACAAACGCTTTGAATTCTCTAGAGACAAACAATGTTTTCCTTCAAGGAAAAGCTAGTGAGGGTGTAAACATCAAAAAGGCTAATGCAGAAAGCCTACTTTACTATTGAGGATTAATAAGACGATAGGAATGCGTGGCCATGGCTACTCTTCGACCTTGCACAAGACAGTAATGACTAAATATAACTAGTAATAAAAAAAATACTTTGAAAAGAGCAACCGCCGAGGTCCGCTCTTCTCGGTAGGAACAGATTTCCGAACCATCAGTAGAGTTGACGATTCAAAAGCACTTGTTTACAAGTTTACTTGAATAAAGGATATTTTGAATTTGATTTGAATTACAATCAAAAGTTTTAAAAAAACTCTTTGTCACTAACATCGGGATAATTAATAGCATAGGCGTTACTTAGCGGATATCCATAATAGAATGAGTCCATGAGTCGAACCGCGACGGCAGAGAATATATGGAGTATTTAATTAATTCATTAATTTATTATTATTTATGTACAACGAAAATATCTAATATAGAAAACAGAATGTTTGTCTGTATGTTTTTTTTCTGAAATTTTCAGATAATCTTTCGAATGATCCAGTGGATGATGCTGGTTGCGCTGGTGGTGACGATTGAAGCATTTCTTTTAACTGTAATTCTGTTTCGAGGGGAATTCGAAACCAGACAGCAACAGCGTGGCCGGACAGATGATTATTGATAAAAAAGTGTACAAAGGTTAATTTTCATGTTGTTGTATCTTCTTCTTCATCAACTAATGGACGCCCACTGCTGGATATAGGTCTCTTCCCCAGATCTCCACACCGCAGGATCCTGTGCCGCCTGGATTCTCGTAGTTGGTCTACCAACACTGCGCTTTCCGGTTCGGGGTCGCCATTCCAACACCTTAAGACGGCAATGCCGATCGGTTCTCCGCACTATGTGCCCCGCCCATCGTCACTTCAGTTTCGCGACACTCTGAGCTATATCGGTGACTTTCGTTCTTCTACTGATCTCCTCATTGCTTATTTGATCACATAGAGATACTCCAAGCATAGCTCGTTCCATCCCCCGCTGGGTGATTCTGAGCTTTCTTATGAGGCCCATAATCAGCGAACACGTATATATTATAGGAAAGACGAGAGGTGCAAGATTGGGTGGGTATGGACATGTAATGAGGAGGGATGAAGATCATGTGAACAGACGAGTGTTGAGTATGAATGTGGATGGATATGTGACTAGAGGGAGGCCTAAAAAGAGATGCTTGGATTGTGTGAAGTATGACATGCATATACAAGGAGTAGCGCCAGAGTTGACGAATGATAGAAGAGAATGGAAGAGAAAAACATGTTGTACCAACCCCACTTAGAGTGGGATAAGGGTAGGAGAAAGTAAAGTAAGTCAGCGACCACGTTTCTGCTCCGTGAGTCATCACTGGCAACACGCACTGTTCGAAGACCTTGGTCTTCAGTCACTGAGGTATTTGGGACGAAAAGATCTCGCGTAGCTTGAAAAACGCTGCCCTAATTCGTTGTTGTATAATTTACTAAAAAAAAAGCTCTTTAACCCTTTCAATTAAACAGCACCCAAATTACTTCAGCAAACAACGATATTCAGCGTAATATTTTATTTTCCCATTGCAATGAGTACCCGCTAAAACAATGTCCCAGTTGAAAACGGTTTTGGGACCGCAGAAGCGGAAAATTGGTCCTCCATTAAGGCTCTCGGTTTTGTTTTTTCTACAGATGGTAATTAATTGACAATTACTGGATTGGGAAAGAACTTTGTGGGTTTATTTACCCTTTAATACGACGATTTCTGTTTTTTGCCTTTTAATTACGTAAACGGTAAGTAAGACTTTTATACTTTAGAATTTATACTTTTGTATTACATTACTTTTGCTTTATTTATTTTTTTATTACATAAATATTGATAATATTATTTTGCGCAGGTTTGCGCGTAAAAATCATTGTGTCACAAAAATTTTTAACAAGGGGGTGCGACCCCTTCAACACCATGTTCCTAAAACGTTATGTGTCTAAATCTGAACCTTTCGGAAGAATTGCAATCTTTTAGTAAAAACCGAAAAAATCGATCACGTACAGATGGACAGCTCTTGGGAATTTGTTTTGTTATAAGTATAGATGTAAAATATCTAAGTCAAATAGTCGGTTCAATAAATTAACACATTCGAACATAATAAAATGAGCTCAAGCAAAAGTAATAATAAAATTATTTTGCTATAATCCGCGATACAGTAAATAGAAAATATATATAGTGCTAAATGTATAGTGGATTATCAGTTTTTTCATACCCGCAAATCGCAAAGCTTTGCGATTTTGTCGTGGAGTCTATCTCCTGATGATGCTTCGGTTGCGGGGCGAAACGATTGTTGAGTTTGTGTTAGTGAACGTGTGTAGTGCTAAAAAGTAAAAATTAAAGTAGCGGCCTGTTACTATCTCACAGCTCCTCTCTACGTTTTTTGACGAAAAGGATTGAAGCTAAGACCTGCCAAGCTGCTGCAATGCGGATCGGTAGGTTACACATATCCCTAGAGTTCTCTAGGGATATGCAGGTTTCGTCACGAAGTTTCCCTTTAACGAAAAGCGTGTGATAAATTGCAAATATCAATTAGACACAAGTTTTTAATACATATAGTCATGTACAATGTATGTATGCCTTGTATATAAAAATACAGGAATCACACATATTAACCCCTCTTGTGATTATAATAAAAAAATACGATCGCTATGAAAATGTCAGAAATGGATGTTATGAATAATAGCGAGTCATTGCTATGAATACTAAATAAAGCTAAATGGAAAAATGCCGTCTCAGAACCGAGGGAAATTACCGTCTGGCCGATGGAAACGAGACTGGTTCATCATTATTTCAAGCTGGTCGAAGCTGACGTGGTTATTTTTATCCTTGTGCATTGTATGTCTTTGTTAAATCTAGTGGTATAGTGCCACTAGATTTAAATATAAGACTTACTTACACAAATTCAAAAAATTCTTTACTAGCCTTGGCAGGGGATTCACCCGCGTGGAAATCAGCTTGTCACAAGTTTTTTTCTAGAAATCAAATTTTAAATATAAAAGTAGTTATTGTGAGTCAACCATAAGAGATAGATATATACTGTCGCGAACTTTTTTTGTAGTATTTTTATAGATATACAATTCTCTAGTACATTACTCTAGCGTACCTCTGCTGGTTTACGCAGCGCACTCGACTACAGCTTTCTTAACAACTGCGCGATCTCTTTAACACATTTTACATAATACCGATATGTACTATTTATCTAAACCATCCGGGAGTATTGCACTATCTTTTGGGGAAAACCGTAAATATCCGTTCAGTAAATTTTGAGAAAATCGATTACATACAGACAGACAGCTTTTGGGGACTTCGTTTTATAATAAGTATTTTTTCAGATTCAAGTAAATTTGTGAACAGGTTGACTTTTGAATCGTGAATTTTACTGCTGGCTGGGAAAGCTGTTCCTACCGAGAAAAGCCAGAAAGAGACTCGGCGGCCGTTCTTTTTAAAATATAACTAGTTACATGTAGTGATTATTATCTTGTACAGAAACGAACAATAGCTAAGCCGTATGGTGTCCGGCTGAGTAGAATAGAATACTCTCATTTCTTACCGAGGTGTCGTAAAAGGCGACTAAGGTTAGTCGACCCATCGTGTGGTGTCCCGCTGAGTAGAATAGACCACCCTCATTTCTTACCGAAGTGTCGTAAAAGGCGACTAAGGTAAGTCAACCCACCGTGTGGTGTCCCGCTGAGTAGAATAGAATAACCTCATTTCTTACCGAGGTGTCGTAAAAGGCGACTAAAGTTAGTCGACCCATCGTGTGGTGTCCCGCTGAGTAGAATAGACCAGCCTCATTTCTTACCGAGGTGTCGTAAAAGGCGACTGAGGTAAGTCGACCCGCCGTGTGGTATCCGACTGAGTAGAATAGACCACCCTCATTTCTTACCGAGGTGTCGTAAAAAGCGATTAAGGCAAGTCGACACACCGTGTGGTATCCAGTTGAATAGTATAGACCACCCTCTTTCTTACCGAGGGGTCGTAAAATACGACTAAGGTAAGTTAAAGTTAGGCAGGCGGCCGGTCGTAAAATACATAGCCAAATCATTTAACAACATGCTTGTTACATGTTGTGCCGATCCCACTTAGAGTGGGATAAGAGCAGGAGGATGATGAGAAACGAACAATAGGTAACCACGCATTCTTATCATTTATGTCATCCTCGAGAATATCTACTATACTCTTGAGGATGCTTTTGAAGTGCTACTGCTGGTTCGGAAAGCTGTTCCTACCGAGGAGAGCCAGCAACAAACTCGCGGGTTGCTCGTTTCAAAATATAATTCTCATTACTAGTTACATTTAGTCATGTACATTATTTATCATCTAAATAATCCGCAACTGTATAGTAGGCTTTCCGTATCAGCCTCCATTTAACAGTTTTTTTAAACTGCTCTAATGACAAAGCTAAAATTGATTGCGGAATTTTATTATACACTCATACTGAAACCCAGAAATGACTTGGTGCTTTTGCAAGTCGCAAAGCAGGAGCCGCAAGCTTATGTCAGTTACTGGTTTGTCTATTATATACATCAGCTATTTTTTTATTTAGGGTTTAAGGTCTTAACATATATACTTAATGGACAAACACGTGGTATAAATATGGTTATTCGATTCCCAAAACACTCATCGTCGGAGTATGCGAAGTTCACCGGAACACATAAAATGTCGATCCATTCATTCTGTTAGATTTATTACCGCTAATACATCTTTAAACAACTTTAGTGTTTTTATTTTCCTTCGAATCATTCGTTAAAGAGATGCGGTCGAACAAAAAGAATATACAAAAACGTGGTATCACGATTCTTATACCTTTACGAGCAATATGTAGTTGAATTGGTGATGCCGTGTGTTATTCGGCTGAATAAAATAGACCAACCTCATTTCTTGCCGAGGTGTCGTAGAAGGTGACTAAGGTAAGTCGACCCGCCGTGTGGTATCCGGTTGAGTAGAATAGACCACCCTCATTTCTTACCGAGGTGTCGTTAAAGGCGACTAAGGTAAGTCGACCCGCCGAGTGGTATCCGGCAGAGTAGAATAGACCACCCTCATTTCTTACCGAGGTGTCGTAAAAGGCGACTAAGGTAAGTCGATCCACCGTGTGTTATCTGGTTGAGTAGTATAGACCACTCGCTTTCTTACCGAGGTGTCGTAAAAAGCGACTAAGGTAAGGTGACGTCAGGCAGGCGGCCGGTCGTAAAATATGCAGCCAAATCATGTGACAACATGTTCGTAGCATGTTGTGCCGACCCCACTTAGAGTGGGATAAGGGCAGGAGGATGATGATGATGTAGTTGAATTGGTGAGTAATACTCCTGCTCACTTCGCAAGCTAAAGATCTTGTTTTGGTTGCGTTGAATTGAAAAATTAGCTTAGTCGCTGTAATTTATAGAATTAGGCGTTACTTTGTGGAGATCCATAATAGGAAAGTAATTATAATATTATTTTGCTATAACTAGCTGTGCCAACAACGGCTTCGCCCGCGTGGAATGTGAAACTTTTCCTGAATTTTCAAAATTTTTAACATAAAACTAGTTATTGTGAATTAACCGTGGGAGATAGAGACATGCTGTCGCTGACTTTTTTGTAGTATTTTTATAGATCTACAATTCTCTTCCCCATTTCTTCAGCGTATCTCTGCTGGTATTCGCAGCGCACGCGATTAAAGCTACCAGCAAGCAAGTTTTTTAACAACTGCGCTATCTCTTAAACACAATTTACATAACACCGATATGTACTATTTATTTAAACCATCCGGAAGTATTGCACTATCTTTTGGTGTAAACCGCACAAAAATCTGTTCAGTAGATTTTGAAAAAATCTATTACTTACAGACAGACAGCTTTTTGGGACATTGTTTTATAATAAGTATAGATGCTCAATGTAGAGTGTAAAAGTAAAAGTAGTAGATTTAAATCGAACTTTGTATCCTTTTTCCCAATAAAAATCATGTCCCTACTGTTAACCGTAGAGGAGTTCCCTCATCTGGACCTAATCCTGGCAGCGACATCAGGTCAGGCTTATCATAAACATGCATGTCCTTAGGTCTGGAGTAGTATGTAAAATTTCAACTCAATCGTCTGATTGACCACCAGTATATTTTGAGGAAATCGATCACATAGACATCTTTAAGGGTGTTATTAGGAGGTCTTCACGGTACCCTTGTGAAGGTGCCGGGGTACGGGTCTCGAGGCGAACCTCTTTGCCCGGGCTGTTCCTCGTAGGCCTGCGGGCCTGGTCAGTGTTCGAGACGGTTGGCTTAGGTCACCTAGGTGACCTGAGGGATGTCATGTTCGGTGGTGGGGTCTGAGAATAGTAACTGCTAGACCGCTGCGTCTAGTTTGGTTGCTTTTAGGGACTATGCTTTATAATAAGTATAGATATTGAAGTCGTGACCGCTCGACCTTAAAGACACCCCGCAGAAAAACTTTCAATTTTTTAATATTAAGTTGTCTTCTTTGTCAATCAATAGACGTCCACTGCTAGACATAAGTCGCCTCTTTACAAGAAAACGTGACATCTCATAATTTTTTTTTGTGTTATTCCTTTTTTATTCTAATTTGCTTATTTTCAGAAAGCACATTAATTACAATTTAATTATATTTCCATGGTCAAATTATGAATATTTTAATTTTATCAACGTTTAAATGTTTGAAATTCCTTTACTGTAAAGTTGATAAATATCACGTTGTCCTTGGTAAGAGGCGAAGTGTTCTCACTGGATCTCCACACCACACGATCTTGGGCCGCTTGCATCCAGCGGTTCCCTGCGACGTTTTTGAGGTCGTGAGTCCATTTCGTAGGTATAATATTAAGCATGGATGATAAAAATACCTAATATACGAATTTCTATCATTTATCATTCAATACAGTACAGTATGTCTAGTGACAGGTGTGGTTTAATTAACGCTATCCAGTACGTACAACGTCCATATGCAGACTTGACGAAGGTTTAATAAGACTGTCCCGTGTAGACGCTAGCACATGCACGTAGGAAACGAAATTACTCGTGTAAAATAGCCTGACAGAGAGACTCAGAATTTTAGAAAGGATTTTAACTTATACTGGTGAAAATAACGGCTTGTACTGTACCACTATTGGGCAAAGGCTGCCTAACAGTACTTACTGCTGCTAACAGTGCTGTAACACTGTTTCAATGCAGATTAGCAGGTTGTCTGACGATGTATTTTTTTCCAGAAAGCGACAAACTTACTTAATTACTTATTAGCATGGTATGTTGGTGTACTTAGAGGTGAATAAAAATGATAAAATAAATTAAAAAGGTAAAAAAAGTAAATAACAAGCTGTTATAGCCCAGCGGCGACTCTTTCGAGGGGGCCACGATTTAAAACCCCGGGCAGAGGCTTATTAGTTTTTCTATTAAAACTTCATCATTCTACTGCCCTTATGCCACTCTAAGTGGGGCGGCAGGACAAATATGTTGTCACATTATTTGGTTGGTATTTTACGACCGGCCGCCTGCCTGACGTCAACTTACCTATTCCACTCAGCCGGATACTACACGGCGGTTCTTCTTTAAAACTTAAAACTTATGAGTAATTGATAATTGCAATTTATCACACGCTTTTCGGTGATAAAAAAACCATGGTGAGGAGCTGCATATCTCTTGAGAATTCTGGGTAACGAAATGTCTGTCTGCACGTCAAAATTCAACAAAGTATTGATTGATTTGGTTATATTCGAAGGTCTGATAAAAGATGGTAAAAGTGACTTAAGATATCAATGAAGTCAATGCAGATGATATCGCATGTAGAAGCAAGTGTATACTTTAATACGAATTATTTAGGTCAAGTCAGGTCATTATTTCAATGCAGCTTGGGCACACTGGCGCATAGTGCTTAATTAAGCTTGAGATATCACTTCCTTGGCGACACAACGTTTTCTATGATATGAAACGATTTATTATCACTCAAGCTTTTAAGGTATAATAAAGCTTGTATTTATTTACCTTAATATTTTGACTGATACTGAATAGGATATTAAAGTACTGAAATTATCCCATTACTGGGCAAATTTAACTTCACTGTTCCTTTGGAAAGAATGCATCTTAGGCGGACAAAGCTAATTGTAAATGGATAGGATACTAATCTTTTAGAAATGCTATTGGGAAATGCAAAAGACGCGTGCTAATTCTAAATATAAATTACACCTATAAGACCACCCAATCCGAGAATATCTATATCAGAGAGTAGTCTTTTCAAAATATAATCTTTATAACTAAATGAATATTCGCAATAAGGTAACACAAAAGATAAAAAAGAAAATGATACAATATAGATACATATAGATAGATATACATTTACTCATTACAATCTTGAGCAGGGTCGAAGTAGTATAGTAGCTATATCCACGCATTCTTATCGTTTAAGTAATCTTCGACAGTATAGTAAGCTTTCTGTATCATAACGGTTTTATGAATTGAGTTGAAGAGGTCGTTTCACAATAATTTTTCGTGGAGGTAGTAACAAATTGGTGTCAATAGTTGTTTAGAGGGGGAATAGGTATTAAAATATCGCAATGGTCACGGGTTCGAATCCTGGACAGGCACCAATGAGTTTTTCTATAAAAACTTATGCATGCTTGCTTTTCGGTGAAGGAAAACATCGTGAGGAAAGCTGCATATCTCTGGAGAATTCTAGGGATATGTGTAACCTATCAATCCGCATTGGAGCAGCATGGTAGGTCTTAGCTCCAACCCTTCTCTCCAGAAACGGAGAGAGGAGGCCTATTCCCAGCAGTGGGATTGTAACGGGCCGTTACTTTACTTTAGGTATAAAACCGGTGTAAGGTATTACATAGCCAGTCTCCTGTCGAGACTCGAGCGATTATTAAATGTTTAACACTGATTTTCACGCGCGCGAACCCGCACGTACACTTATAAAACAAAGACAACTCTATTCATAGACATTAACCAAAATACACGATGCATTATGGTGCTAATTAACCACTGGTTGACAACATGAAACATATCGTTACATTATATACTATACAGTAAATTATATACTAGATTGCATAATTACTTATCTTGAGAGGAAACATCCTCAATGCAGTGATATCTGGGGCGTAATTAGGCGCTGTGCATCACTAATCACTGTATACAGTGTCCTGACCTATTTCTTGATGAGTGCTATATGATGCTACACCATAAATACAGCTTGTTGAAATTTATGATGTACAAAATTATAACATTAACAGCCCAAGAAGTTCAACGACCATGCTTTTCGCATTTTCACTTCTTAGGTCTGTTAGTGCGGTTTTAAATTTCATTCTTCAAACAGAAACAGTCTGGAACTATTAAAACTTTGCGATTTTGTCGCGGACTCTCTCCTGATGATGTTTCGGTTGCGGGTCGAAACGATTGTTGAGTTCGTGATAGTGAACGTGTGTAGTGCTTGTGTATTGTGGTGGCAGTGGTGGAGGTTTGTGCATGTGTTTTTACGAACCCTGCATGTATAGTAAAATTATTTTATTATTACTTTTGTTTTAAAATCCGGTTTATTTTGTGATATTTTCTTACTATTATTAGTTCTTAGTGAGGCGCCTACTCAATCTGCGTATTTCGACATAAAACTTTAATATCTTGAGATTCAAATGGCCCGAAATTGACTGGCCCGTTTGCGCTCTAGGTAGTCTGCCTGGCTTTATGTATGTATTTTAATTATATATTTAGTATATCTACCGGTTGTCCGTCACCCATAACACAAGTATTAAATTTACTTACTTTGGGGTCGGACGGCCGTGTGTGTAAGTGTCCCATATATTTATTTATTTTTTTTATTAAAATCATTCGATATTGCCATGTCAAGATATTAAATCCAAAATATAGATATTTATTCTTAATCTATAGTTTATATGTCCCACGTAAAAAAAATTAACGGCCTGTTACTATCCCACTATTGAGCATAGGTCTTGTCTCTCCGTATTTAGAAAGAAGGGTTGGAGCTAACACCTAACACGCTTCTCCAATGCGGATTGATAGGTTACACATATCCTTAAAATTTTCTAGAGATATGCGGGTTTCTTTGCAATGTTTTTTTTCCCCGAAATGCGTGTTATAAATTGAAATTATCAATGCGACACATAAGTTTTAATAGAAAACTCATTGGTGCCCATCCCGGGATTTGAACCTGTGGCCTCCTCGAAAGAATCGCACGGTGTCACCGCGGGGCTATCACAATTGCCCTACGTATCAACACCTCATCTTCAAAATCAAGTGTTCTATTCTTTAGTAATTGAAAAAAAAACACAAATCCTATTGTGATGGTAAGCTCTTCCAATTTTGTATTTCAATTTTTTATAAGTCATGGAGGTCTGAGGATGGTCATAGGTCATTTTAACGTAAGGTGTATAATTTCCAATCATAATTATAAATATCACTACATAGTATAAAACAAAGTCGCTTTCTGTGTCTGTCCCTATGTCCCTATTTCCCTATGTATGCTTCAATCTTTACAACTACGCAACAGATTTTGATGCGGTTTTTTTTAATAGATAGAGTGATTCAAGAGGAAGGTTTATATGTACAATAACAGTCAATATGGAGTAGAGAAATACTGTAATTTTTGATTACAGTATTTCTCTACTCCATATTCTCTACTCCATATTCTCTACTCCATTCTCTACTACACGGTTTCTAACGTGATGTCGTAAATAATTACATTTTTTTCCGCTTACATTGCAAACGCAGGCTGAATACTACAAGATTTATCAAAATAATGTATTAAAAATTTGTACACCTTAAAAAGGTCTACAGAAAACTCCGCGACATATACCCGTCTATCTCTTATGGATAACCCACAATAGCATTTTTTTGTCATTTACTTTTTACGAAAAATAACGCCCTCTTTTCGAAGCAATTTTAAGCAATACAGCATCAATCCTTATCCAATTAAGTACCTTAAATACATTGTTGATTTAATATAGATCAATATGGCCGTTTACAGCATGTAATTTAAATGAATATTTTCGAAGATATTACAGATTTAATATGCGGCGCGTGCCTATAAATAGCGCATCGGAGGCCGCGCTTCGCCCTATAGCACTTATAATGTAGCAGCGATTGGATTAATTGTAAAAATAAAATACATAGAGAAAAATGTAAAAAGGAACTAGGTAAAATGTATTATATGAATTAAGATATTCCAAAGATAGCAGGAAATCATGGTATAGGGAAAGGGGAATTGTTTTACTCCAAATTTAACGCGTGCGGGCCGCGGGCAGTAATGAATAAATTAAAACTACTGGATCTATTTTAATCATTTTTTCACTGAGTGACAGCGTATACTTATATATTTTATACCCGTGCGAAGCAGGGGCGGGCCGCTAGTATTTATATATAACACGGTAACACAGTAACACGGTAACAGCGGTAACGCTAGTATTTACGTGTAACACGGTAAGAAATGATGTCTATTCTACTCAGATGAGTAGAATAGATATCATTTCTTACCGTGTTGTCGTAAAGGGCAATTAAGGTAAGTTGACGTAAAACGGTCGCAAAATACCTAGCCAACTAATGTAACAATACGCTTAATACATGTTGTGCCGACCCAACTTAGGGATAATGGCAGGAGAAAAAAAAATTACTTTATATTTAAACTAGCTATGCCTGCGGCTTCGCCCACGTGGCATTATAAATATAAAGGTAGTTGTTGTAAATTAACCGTAACCCCTCGTCCGCACGAGAGGATTTTTATCGCGCGTAAAAATTACGTCGAATTGAAACAAATGGGTATCCAGGTATCTGTTCACACGACAGCGTATTTAAATCGCGACGTATTTTATCGTGCAGTGTTCCATTTTAGTTGATAGGGCGAGGACGTTAAGCTGAATATACCATACGAAACTTGTTATAACGCCTATTATGGAATTTTAACGCGACGTAATTTTTACGCCCGTGCATACGAGGGGTAAGAGAAGAGACATGCCGTCGCGGACTTTTTGTAGTATTTTTTAGTTAGATCTACAATTCTCTATAACATTATTTTAGCGCATCTCTGCTGGCTTACTCAGCGCACGCGCTTAAAGCTCCCAGAAAGCATTTTTTTAAAACTGGGCGATGTCCTTAACACAATTTACATAATACGGATATGTACTATTTACCTAAACCATCCGGAAGTATTGCACTATCTGTTAGTGAAAACCGTACATAAATTCGTTCAGTAGTTTTGGGAAAAACGATTACATATAGACACACAGCTTTCTGGGACTTTGTTTTATATTATATTAAAATTTAAATAGACAGTACTAAAAAAAATACTTAAGTAGGTACTTAATATAATTCAGAAACAGTTGTCCTTCGCAATCACACAAGTTCTTGTTATAAGAGAAACTTGATTTGCAAATTTGTCTATTGTCAGTAATATAAAACCCGATAAGTCAGGCAGTCAGGCTACTTATTTATGAAGCCCACATTTCTTTCCCGCGGGTCGACTACATTTATTTTCCCGCGAATTTTTAGAACACCCAATAAATTTTCGATCCGTTATACATAAAGTATCAGAATTAGCATAAACGCTTTATCGGTTGGTTCGCGCATAAAACATCCGTGAGCCAATTTATGGGAACGACACGATCACGATCCGATGTGCGAAATTTATAGCGGTAGGCCGTCCGAGTGACCCGACGAGATATGCAGTTTACTATGAAAAATTGATATTTTATATAATAAATCGGTGGGAAAATATGATACATTGGGTACCCAGAAAATTGAAATTCCACTTTGTAACTTATCAGTTCTTTTAATCTTATATTGGTATGTGATCATTTAGGTTCGTTGAGTAAGTATATCAACATTTAGATATAAGGTTATAGTGCTAGCCCTAGGCTTTTGTAAGATATTAGAGTAATTTAGGGGTATTATGGCCACTGCAAACTAGTTTTGAGGGTATGACAAAAAAGGAGCACCATTCATCTGAATGGTGCTCCTTTTTGTCATATTTCTCTGCATAGGTAAACGTTTACTTTGTTACTCTTTGTGTGTTAATTAATAAGATAATAAGTTGTAATTTTGTTATGAATGTTTAAAACAGGAGTGCAATTTTTTCAGCTTGCGATCAAAGGTTTTTATTTAACAGCAAACTAAGTTAATAAGACATTATATTGGTAATTTTTATGTTTGAATTTTTTATCTCTAACAAAAATTTTTATTTTCCAACTCTTATAACTAACAATTCGGTACTTAGGACTTTCGGCGAATTTAATCAATTTGTTACTGTACAAAATATATCAGGTCCTTTTCTAAGCTAGGGTTAATGAACCAAATAAAGTAACTTTCAACTTAGCTGTCTTAAACGAAAGTGCCAAAACCACTTTCCAAATTCAGTTACAGAAGAGAAAAACTAGTCGCGAAATCCCCACAGTTAACGAGAGTATTCAGCCGTTGCAAAGTCGTGTAATGGGGGACCAGAGTACGGAAGTCACTACTAAACTTTTTATTTTATAGCTCTTATTGTCAATAGGTGTAAAGGTCATTTTGTGTTGGCAGTAAGTTTAACTTGTGTTGCTCTGCGTACAAGTACAGTGCACCCCGTGAATTAAGTGATGGTTCTTATACAGTTGGCCTACAGACTGATTTGCAATGGCAAATACGTTGTATGTATGGTCAATTGTAAATGCTTTTACACATTCAACTACCTGTAACGTGTTTGAAAAGTTTTCATATGGGAACGTGAGGTAAAAGTTACTAATATAATGATTTTCAATTATACAATATAGTGATCTCATTATTAGTTTTTAGAAAATATATTTAACGTAATAATTATACTGAAATACCTATTAAAAGCAAAGTTTCCTCTACATAATGCAGGTAAATAGTATACCCAAAAAGTCAAATAGGTAGCGGTTGTCATGGTCACACCGTAGGGTAAAAGATTTTACTCTCTTTATTCACGACGTCAAGAGTTCTCCTGAGATATCCAGGTTTCCTCACGATGTTTTTGATCACAGAAAAGCGCGTGATAATGTGCAAATAAAGGATATAAGTTTAATAGAAGACAGTGCTGACGGGTATTGATTCGGTGAACCTTCAGTTAGAGTTATACTGTCTCATCGTTTAACCATTGTGGCGTTAAGCACAGCTACAGATCTTTTTTGAATGTAGCAATCACGATATTTTGAGTGCTGGCTGTGCGGATATCAAACCTTAATCCAAGTGGGCCATCGGCAAAAATGTTCAACATCGGCATGTTTACATGGAACGGCACTCTAGTGAAATGGGTAGAAGTATTGTGCCGGTCACAAAGTAAGCAAGTCTCCTAAAAGTGTATATTTGGGTGTCACCGTATAATAAAATATTGCGACTGTTTATTATATTGCAATTAAAGAACCCTAGTAATTGATTAATGTTAAGAAAATGCTTCAATGAATTTGAATATTGGTGAATAAATAAAGAAAATAAAAAGCCGCCGCGTCTTTTTATTTCTTACTATCCCACTGCTGGGCAAAGGACTTCTATTTCACATTAAAGAAAAGGGTTGCATTTTAGACTTGTCATGAAGCTATATTGCGGATAAAGAAAATTCTATAAAACTTCAACATTTTCTTGAGTTCATAAGAATTCGCACAGATCTTTTAGAAACATTAGAATTTTCGCGTCATTTACACCAAAATCATATGAACTCTAAACCTTCTAAACTTAAGACTATCAACGAAAGGTAATAATAGTATGAATTCTACAAGTTTATCCGCAACTTCATGTCCAAAATACAGTGGCGATCACAAGCTGAATAATTGTTCTGAGTTTTTAACATTAAGTAATGAAGCTCGATATACCTCGGATTTTCTTAAGTATTTAGGCTTAAAAATCTGATTCAAAAGGCAGCCGTTTTTAATCATTTCGCTGTTGGGAAAAAAATCTTCCATTTTTGCTTTGGAAAGAAGGAATGGACTTAGAAAAATTAAAGGTTCTTACTTATATTTAATAATTTATAGAATTAGGCGTTACTTTGCGGAGATCCATAATACAAAAGTAATAAAAAAAATATTTTGCTATAATCCGCGATTCTTACTAGTGATTAAGAAACTGCAAAAGTTGAGAGCATTGCTGACGGTTTTGAGTATATACTCGTATATATTTTTGGAAAAGCGATAAGGTAAGCGGTAAGTAAATCATTAAAATTTGCTTTAACGTTGAACGATTAAAGTTAATTGATATAGTATTTATAAAACATAATAGTAATAGACTCAAATAATTAATAAAATAAAGGGGTTACTTTTTAATTTTTCGGGCGCGAATTAAAGCAAAATAATTTATTTTTTTATAAATAGTCTTCGGTATAATGAATCCAAAGTATGCGTGTATTTGACTGGCCCGTTGGCGCAGTTGGCAGTGACCCTGTCTTCGGCTCGCGTGGGTCGCGGGTTCGATTCCCGCCGAGTCCCAACATTTTCTCTTTAGAATTTGTTGGTTTTTCGAGTCTGGGTGTATATATGTAATTAAGTATGTATTGAAAACTATATATGTATATATTTATCAAGTATTAAGTTACTTACTTTGGAGATGGACGACCGTGTGTATAAATGTCCCATATATTTATTTATTATTATTTATTCATTAACGTAATGCATGCATACGTACAAAAGTAATAATAAGATTATTTTAATATAATCCGCGATAAATGCATGCATACGTCTCTTTTAGTCTTGCCCATTGATTGAGACAACAATCAAACCTATAAAAACCCTCGGGGACTGCTTCAAAATAAATTTTATAAATGTAACGGCGCCACCCACAGAGACATTGTCAACGTTTTGAATAAATTAATTCGACAACTCGTAAAAGCCAGTCGAATGACAAAGAAGTAATACGACGGTAGTTTTATTATACGCATTAAAAATTTTGAAGGGCTACTTTGAAATAAAGATTTGGGGTGAGTATGTCCCTACTTTGTATTAAACAAATGTTAATTTTTGGAACGCACTTTCGTACCTTAGCGAACTTTATCCTAAATGATTGAAATTTTAATTAATGTATTGCGTTCTTACTTATTATAGGGAAAAGAAAATGAAGTTGTGTATATTTGGTACGCTTGCTAAATTACCAAATCTAATGTTAGTTAATGAAACTGCTTCATCAAAAAAAAACAACAGACCGAAACTCGTCGGTCTCTTTTCGGTTGTTTCAAACTATAATTGTATAACAGCCTATTTGTTCTGTTTTTATTATTTACTAGCTTTTACCTGCAACTTCGTTCGCGTGAACTGTAACTAAAATCGTACTGCATCGTTTCGTGCAATCGTTTGTCGTGAAGCCTATCCTCCTGATGATGCTTCGGTTTCGGGGCGAAACGATCATCGAGATTGTGGTGGTGGGTGTGTGTGCTGCTTTTGTGTTCGTTGTTGCTGGTGAATTGCGCCTTGGGGTGCATGTGGTGGCTGGTCCTGCATGTATAAGGTGCGTAGATTTTGCCTGCTTCATACACATTGGCTTTTCATGCATTCACTTAACCCGTGCGAATTATAGCAAAGTAGTTAGTTCTGTTATATTGCTTGTAATATGGAATTCCGCAAAGTAACGCCTGCTTCTATAAATCATATATATATATATATAAAATTAGAAAATTGTTTGTCTGTTTAATTTGTTTAAAAAATAAAAAATATAGTGACGAAAATAGTTTGCATTAAAAGTAAAAAAATTGGTCTGCTTATATAAGGACAACAAAGATTGAAGATTGAAGATTAGAAGGTAGGATTTAAATTTAAGTTTAAAAGTAGTTGACGAATTAACATTACGTAGTGGCGGTGGCAGATTATTCCAACATTTGGTGGCGTTGTGTTTGAAACAATATCTATGATATTTTTATTGGCTATTGAAAATTGAACCATATAATATAATTAATCTCCGTTAAATTCATTCAGTTCAATCAGAAATTAGGTCATAAAAGCGAACAGACAGACTTTCGAATATGTAATGACAGAATAGATCAACTTGAATAACATATCACTCACTCGTTTCTTTTAATCCGTAAATAAGTTACTTCATAGTTTAATCGCTTGTCAGTCAATCATACTACCAAGCTAACAATTTAAACCGCAAGTTAAGTTTGTACAATGATACAGTTGGGAATTATGTTGATTCAATACATCTGCTTCGAACAAACTTTTGAGCGTCGATATAAATAAAATTAGTTGTAGCTCCGTTTAAAATTAACTTTTAAAATACCCTCATTTCATTGATTTTATTCCGTTTTTGAGGTAAACACGGAACAATATCTATCTTGTAATAGATATCCAGCTGCATACATAAGATTCGAATGCACCTAATTTTATTTACCAGTATTGATTTAACGTTTTAGCTGTGAAAACATAACAGATATAAAAAAAGTTATTGTGAGTTAACCATAAGAGATAGAGACATGCTGTCGCGGACTTTTTGTAGATATAGCATTCTCTAGTATATTAATTTAGTGTATCTGTCTGTATATTAATTTAGTGTTTTTGCGAATAAAGATGATTATTATTATTTTTTTTATCATTTTTTTTTCTCCCTCTTGTCAAGGGGTACGAATTTTGTTAGGCGGGCTTTCACCAAGCATAGCACATTAAATTATAAGTGTTGAAACGGTTGATGATGTAAGAAACTTACGAATGTTTATTATTATTCTGTTTGCTATTTTACGCGACGCACGCGACCAAAGCTCCCAGCAGGCGACTTTTTTCAAAAATGCGCGACCTCTTCGTCACAATTTCCAAAAAAAACCGTAGTGCACTATTAATTTAAACCTTCCGGAGGAATTGCACTACCTTTTAGTAGAAACACGGCGTGATAGCCCAGCGGTGAGACAATGCGACTCTTTCGAGGGGAACACGAGTTCAAACCCGCGCAGGCACCAATGAGTTTTTCTATTAAAACTCATGTGTCTAATTGATAATTGCAATTTATCACACGCTTTTCGGTGAAGGAAAACATCGTGAGGAAACCTGCATATCTCTAGCAAATTCTGGAGATATGTGTAACCTACCAATCCGCATTGGAGCAGCGTGGTAGGTCTTAGCTCCAACCCTTCTCTCCGGAAACGGAGAGAGGAGGCCTATTCCCAACAGTGGGATTGTAACAGGCGGATACTTTTAGTAAAAACTGTACAAAAATCTGTTTTGAGAAAATCGATTTGGGGGCTTGTTTTATAATAAGTATAGAAAGCATTTTTTCTAAAGTAGCCACCGCGAATCTTGCTGGTAACTGTTGGTGGGGACCGACTTTCGAATTAGTTATACCTTCTAAAGTTACATATATAGATTCAAAAGCACTTGAAAAAGTCTACTAGAATATGGAATATGAATCTAAAACTTTATTTCTCAGTACAATTTCAAAGGTTGAATTCGAATAATTACGTAATTCATAAACTATCTGTGTAGTTCGACTAAGTCCGATTTAGTAGACCTCTATCTCTACAGACAATGAACAAGGGAAGTTGCAATTTGTAATGACACAGGTCAGAAGTTGGTGTGAAGCAGGCATTGAATCGCTATATAGTTCCCGTATACGTAGTTTGAGTGCGGCTTAAATTGTTAACTTAATAGTTACATGAGTGATGAAGGATTAATAGCTAAAAGTTTCTGTATTATCATGATTGAGGTTGGCATTATTATTCGCGTTCATCTATAAGCTGATAGTGATATCAGATATGTTCCTTTTAATCAATCATAGAAGTAGACTGAATTGGGTAAAAAAATAATGATAAAATTATGTCGGCACATCGGTATAATCCACGATGCAATAAAATCAACCGGTTGCGCTCTAGGAGGGTTGGCAGAAGTGAAAACTTGAATATTAACGTTGTGCATTTTTGATATTTTGGAACCGTTAGAGAATACTTTGCACGAATACTTTTAACATTTAGTTAAAAAACACTATACACGTATTCGTAAAATATTAGCACAATCAAACAATTAATTAATTAGCTCAGAAAATAACAATTTAAAGTTTTTGAACCTGAACTTGGGAACTATGTCAATTAAAATACTACCGCTTCACGCCAACTTGTGACCTGTCATTATAGTTTGCAAGTTGAAAACTCCTTTGTTTATGGTCCCACTTCTGAATTTCTTAGGCGCTGTAACGGCTAAGAAAATCAGAAGTGGGACATACTGATATTAATATAATTAGGAAGTAAATTTATGCAAAGTATCATGCATCTTCGACCGATGGACGTTCAATGCTGGACATAGGTCTGTTTAAGGGGGGGGGGGTATTTTCAGCGAATTTTCGCCGTTGTGAGGTTGTCAGTCTTTCTCGTAAGGGAGTGTACTGACGCTGATCGGTATTCCAGTAACTTAGGACCCTAAAGCCCCACGTTTCTACGTACTATTGCATTCTTTTGAATATTGAATTCTTGAATTGAATTGTACTCTTTCTAGGAACGGTACGCAATGGAACCAAAGGTATTCAATGATATTACATGATGAATAACAAATGTTTATTTTATTGACTACATGTTAATAACAGGTTAGAGTAAGTGAGAGAATACATTAACAAAGAAAAATACCTTAGCTTATATACTACGGCTTTTAACGGGGGGAAGCTATATACAGAAATATATTTTCACATGAGTCCGCCACGTATTTCCTATATGCCTATTTCGCATAACATGTTTATTTATACATTATTGACATATTTACATATATACATTTATACTAATACTTTACATTTTCCTTATCCTTAGACGATCATTTTCATTCTCAAAGTCCTCCTTCTTGTACTTTCGACTATTATGACCCAGAAAGCTTATGATTATATTATAAAAATATTTGTAATTACACTTACCTTTATGCCGTATCGCAGTGTTTGATGATAGTTCTTCAATCTGAAACAAATACGTTATTTGTAAATCCCATTAATTACATACTTTAACATAAATATACGCACGTAATGTAGCGGCCTGTTACAATCCCACTGCTGGGAATAGGCCTTCTCTCTCCATTTCTGGAGAGAAGTGTTGGAGCTAACACCTACCACGCTGCTCCAATGCGGATTGGTAGGTTACACATATCTCCAGAATTTGCTAGAGATATGCAGATTTCCTCACGATGTTTTCCTTCACCGAAAAGCGTGTGATAAATTGCAATTATCAATTAGACATATGAGTTTTAATAGAAAAACTCATTGGTGCCTGCCCGGTTTGAACTCGTGTTCCCCTCGTAATAGTCGCACGGTCACACCGCTGGGCTATATACAGCTCTATATACACACGTATAATCTTCTAAATACCAATAATGTTTAGCATTATCGTTTATTTAATTAAATTATTGTTAATATTGTTATATTTATTAATTTTATTATTGTATTTATTGTAATTATTTTTATACTTAATCGTATAATATTACCAATACATATTATAATAAATATATGTTATTATTTTTTTAAAAGAGTAACCACCAAATTTCTTGCTTGTTCTTCTTGGTAGGAGGAATCTTCTGAATTAGTGCAAGCTTAAGAATATTAGACGATTCAAAAGTACTTATTTTATAAGCCTACTTGACCAAACAATATTTTGAATTGAAATTTGACTATCTCTATCCATAAGAAGAATTTAATATCTTATTCCTACTATTTGAAAATTTATTTTATTGAAAAAAGTCGTGAGAATTGTCGAAATGACAATTTTGTGCTGCTTTTCAACAAATCTCAAGATTTACCCAAGTGAGTTCGATTGCATCTTTTTTCTACTCTGCAGAAAAAACAAAACCGCGGGAATTTTTTAATTAGATAGCTATTGTATTAAATGTAGTGTAATTAGTATTGTATTAAATGTAGCATAGTCGGTAAGTGAGATATATCCGAGCGGGCAACATTAAAGTGTGCAGTGAGATATCGCGTGTCTACATCGGACGGTAAGCGAGAGTTGTGTTTCGAGTCGCGTCCGCTTCGGAATATTTAGTCTATACGTTCTCTACAATAGTTTTTTAATATTTTTCATTTTGATAAATAAATTGCTATATTTTAAAACTGATTATACGCTGTTAGCCGTAATATTCAAATTCAAAATATTCTTTATTCAAGTGCTTTTGAATCGTCAACTCTACTGTTGGTTCGGAAAGCTGTTCCTTTAGATATAAATCTTATAACTAGTTACATTTAATCATTACTGTCTTGTAAATGGTAAAATTATATTGTAGAAAATTTCCTTTTTTTCCAAAGAATATTGTCTGTGTTTTCTCAGTTATTCATATGGAGCAATAGTGATGAAATTCTGTACAATTAAAGCTTATGTACCAAGCTAATATCCGAACTCATTATAAAACAAAGAGTAGCTATATCCACACATCCTTATCATCTAAGTAATCCTCAACAGTATAGTAGACTTTCTGTATCAGCCTCTTTTTAAAAGTGTTTTTAAACTGATTGATGAAAAATTTATTTCGGAATTTTATTATAGAATCATATATCCAAACCCATACACGATTTATAGTACCTGGCATTAAATAATATACATCGATATCTATAACTAACCAGCCAGTTCGGTTTCGTAGAGTGCTGTCACTGTCACACAGTTAGTATGTGACGTTTCACACGGGTTCGTCAGTCTGTGCGACAGAGACAATGCTCTATGAAGCAGAATCTAGCCGATTTTCACTCTCTAAGCCTCGATGTGCATTATTTATTGCCGGGTATAGGTACTTTTGCTAGGCGCAAAGCAGGAGTCGCAAGCTTATGTCGGTTCCTGCTTTGTCTATTATATACATCAGCTATCGTTTTATAATTCTTTATATTTTTATGAACAAATATTAAATTGCTTAAAATATACTGTGAATAACTGTAATAGCATTTACCTAGCGGGATTTTTGAGCTCAAAAGCTTTATAAAATTTGTTATTACACGTTAATTCGCAGAGGTCCATACAAAAGTAACAATAATATTAATATTATTATAACTTTAAAGTCCACTATTGAAAATATTTGTAACTAGCTGTACTAATGGCTTCGCCCGCGTGGTCACAATATGACCGCTAGTCTGTCACAATTTTTTTTCCAAATTAAAAGTGTTAACATAAAAGTAGTTATTTTGCGTAAACTATAAGAGATAGAGACATGTTTTCGTAAAAAAAATTATAGTATTTTTGTAGATCTACAATTGTCTAGTACATTACTTTAGTGTATCTCTGCTGGCTTACGGCGTACGCGACTAAAGATCCCAGCAGGCGAGTTTTTTTACAACTAAGCAACTTCTTCAACACAATGAACATAAAACTGTAAACTAACCGTAACTATCAATCTAAACCTTACGGGAGAATTGCGCTACTTTTTAATAAAAACCGTATAAAAAATCCGTTCAGTAGATTTTGAGAAAATCGATTACATACAGACAAGCAGCTTTTGGGGATTATGTTTTATAATAAGTATAAATAGATAGAAGCGCATGTTTTTATAAAAGTCTTATAGGTGCCCTACGATTGAATCTGGGACCCCTTGGTCAATATTAGCACTTTCAAAATTTGGTATAAAACATACATACACTTAATTTGCATACTGTTACTTATAATCTGCATTTTAAAATAAAAATCATATATGACTGAGTGAAATATAACAATACGTCACATTTTATGGCTTATATTTAACATTTTCAATAAAATAGTATCTGAAAAAGCAATAAATAATGTTCAATCAATTCCACCTCGCGATGTACTGTTGCGAAAATCTGATATTTATTTTATAAATCGGACAATCCGCATAAAGTAAGTCTTAAAATAATTTCGAGCGAGTAATGACTGAATTAATTTTGCTGAAAACTGTGTGGAATTATTTTTTACTGACTCAGCATATGGAATTACACAATTACATATTACAGTAGTTGTAATATGAAAAAAGGCAGTACGGAGTAGAGAAAGTTCGAGGCATTTAGATAACCCAAAAATATTTGACTGGCCCGTTGGCGCAGTGGGTAGTGACCCTGCCTTCAGCTCCGCGGGTCACGGGCTCGATTCCCGCCGAGGGGCAACATTTTCTATAAAAAAAATTGTTTCTTCGAGCCTGGGTGTGTATTTGTATTTAAGTATGAATTTTAAATTAAATATGTAGTATATCTACCTGTGGTCCGTCACCTGTACATAATACAAGTATTAAGTTACTTACCTTGGGGACGGATGACCGCGTGTGTGTCTCATATATTTGTCCTTTTTTACAATGCAATGCAGAATTTATACCTTTATTATTGCTGGCGGAAAACACCCCGCGATTTCCTTTCTAAATCTACAAAGTATATTTCTATTTTTTGTATATAATAAAATAAAAAGATTCTATAATAAAATTACGCAATGACTTTTCGCTTCCCCATTACAGCAGTTTGAAAAACTATTAAAAGGAGGCTGATACAGAAAGCCTACTTACTATACTGTTCAAATTCAAATTCAAATTCAAAATATTCTTTATTCAAGTAAACTTGTAAACAAGTGCTTTTGAATCGTCAACTTTACTGCTGGTTCGGAAAGCCGTCCTACCGAGAAGAGCCAGCAAGAAACTCGGTGGAGCTCTTTTAAAAAAGAAGATTCTTAATACTAATTACATTTTGTCATAGCTATCCTGCACAAGGTCGAAGAGCAGCTATATCCATGCATTCTTATCATCAATGTAAGCCTCCACGGTATAATAGGCTTTCTGTATCAGCCTCTTTTTAACAGTATTTTTAAATTGCTGTAATGGCAAAGTTAAAATTGATTGTGGAATTTTATTATAGAATCTTATACCCAAACCCACAAACGACTTACGTACTCTTACAAGGCGCAAAGCAGGAGCCGCAAGCTTATGTCGGTTCCTACTTTGTCTATTATATACATCGCCAATCTTTTTATAATTATGTATATTTTTATGCACAAAAATCAAATTGCTAAAAATATACTGTGAAGCTAACGTAAGAATACCTGTTTCCTTAAACTTCTCTCGCAGGGACTCACGCGAATTCAAATTATAAATGCCACGTATGGCTCTTTTTTGCAAAAATTTTCTCAATATCAGCACATTTACTAATGATATACATTTATATAATGTTCAGGATTATATAAATGATAAGAATGCTTGGATATAGCTACTCTTTGTTTTATAATGAGTTCTGATATTAGCTTGGTACATAAGCTTTAATTGTACAGAATTTCATCACTATTGCTCCATGTGAATAACTGAGAAAACGTAAAATACAGACAATATTCTTTGGAAAAAAAGGAAATTTTCTACAATATAATTATAGCCGACGATACTAATGTATAGTTAAATATATAGGTTATATATTTCATAGAATTAGGCGTTATTTTGCGGAGAACCACAATATAAAAGTAATAATGAAGTTAATTTGCTATAATCGGCGATAAAGTAAATTGAAAATATATATAATTCTAAATGTATTGTGGACTATCCGTTTTTTTTATACCCGTTACTGCAGGATTCATAAAAACACATGCACAAACCTCCACTACCGCCACCACAATACACAAGCACTGTTTTTACGAATCCTGCATATATCGGGTATGGAAAAAAAGGATAGTCCACTATACATTCAGCATTATATATAGTCTTCTTACACATAGTGCCTGCTTTATTGATTTAAAAATGTGTCATATTTTTTTAAAAATTTTGCGCACTTACTCTTCAATTAAAGTTGCTCCACTAAACGAATAAAAAAATGCTCCAATAAATGAATGAAATGCCACTTCAGTCTCATTGAAGACTGGTTCTATAGGTCAAGGGATTTTACGTAATTTAACAGTTTTATCAAACACTCGGTTAATCTCATAAATACCATATTGCGAAACATCTTGATAAATTTTGGTAAAATTAATAACCGCGAAACGCCTTTGATGTAATATAATACTTGACATTTAACAGACAATAATTATATCCATATTTCGAAAATAATTTATATATGTACGAAATAAAATTGAACCTTTTATATGCAATTACTACTTATTATACAAATTATCATTGTCCTTTCTAAAGTAGTAATAATACGTTATTGTGAATTTTAAAGTTTTGCCCAATTACTGTCATTCAGCTGGGCAAAGAGATTCTCTCTCTTTGGAGACTCCTTCAGGCCTACCATGAACTCTTTTTGCGACTCAATTGAAGACGTCAACGACGGCCGCGAACCGCTTTCTTTTCGTATCATGAAGTGTGAATTGCATTGGGGTCGTAATGTTTGAAAAAGATGACGTTATATGAACTATAGATAACTCTGTCTCTTTTACTCACACGTTCTTAGGACGAATTCCGAACGCTCATGCGTAACGACTTAAAGTGTGCGTCTTTAAGACGTCATGGTATGAAAAAGCAAAGCAATTTCGTTTACGTCGTCAATAAGAGTTCATGCTAGGCATGCTGGTCTAGTTTTCTTGATTAATCTCATAGTTTCTTGCTAATTCTTCTCGGTAAGAGCAACATTCCGAGATATTCGTATCACATTAATCATTTTGATCATTGACGATTCAAAAGTACTTGAAAGAGCTTATTTTGAATTGATTTGGTAGTTCTTTGGTCAACTTGAGCTGTCCGCATATTTCGGTTCACTTTAAGGTTGCGACTTAATGTGCTAGGTTGATAATCATTTACCGGATTTCTTGGTTACTGATCCAATTGAATGATTAAGTACATCCAACAACACTACCTTAGTATTGCACAATTCCACTATCACAATCTCACTAATTATTTCACCCCGAAATCGGAGCTTCATCCGGATAAAGGCTCCATGACAAAATCGAAAAGCTTTTGTGGTTTATAAAAATCTTTAAACGACAAATATATTTCGTTCAATCTAACTTCAGTCCTACAATCGAAGTGATCAATTAATTATATTGTAGAACAGATGCTCAAATGTATAGATACAAGTTAGAATAGTGCGTCAGAACAACTTTGCCGCCGAACTTTTAAGTGGAGCTTGCAACGGGAGTGGACTATTGTTAACATTATTATTTGAGGTAACTCTCTGCCTATATTTATTTATTACTCTTCTAGATTCAACGCTACTCAGCTCTATTTTCCAAAAAAACAGGAGGCATTTTACTTAAGCAGGTGCGAACAAACGGCTAGGGTTCAGGGCGGTAGTGTGAGAAATCGACGCACAATTTTGGGTTATCGATCGCGGGTTCGATTCCCGCCGAGGGCCAACATTTGCTAACAATAATTTTTTGGTTCTTCAAGTCTGGGTGTATGTTTGTATTTAAGTATGTATTTAAAGTTATATACGTTAGTATATATCAGTTGTCCGTCACCCATAAAACAAGTATTAAAGTTATTTACTTTGGGGATACTTACGACCGTGTGTGCAAGTGTTCCATATATTTTTTATTACATGATTATGCTACGGAACTCTATCGGCTGGCTTAGATTTCAGGTTATTTTGGTTAGTTGGATGCAAAAGTTTTCATTGTTCGACTTCCAACTAGCACGTTTAACGTTGGGTCTAGCGAAGTGTAATTTGTCACTTCGATTTTAGCAAACTAATTGTTGGTATATGATTGCAATATTTTATTAATACGAGTATCATACTTAATGAGAGCGTTTTAAAAGTGATGCTTGTTAAACGAAGTCCCTTTTTTGCACATTAGTCTAGAATTTCCCTTTGTCTTAGAAAAACTTCTTACTGATACCTTAATTAATGCAATCTGTCTGTAACGCGTACTACTGTAATCCGCAGTTTGCATTATATCTATACTTATTATAAAACAAAGTCTCAAAAAGCTGTCTGTCTGTATGTAATCGATTTTCTCAAAATCTACTCAACGGATTTTTGTATGGTTATCATCAAAAGATAGTTCAATAAAAAGGTAAAGGTAAATAGCACATATCGGAATTATGTAAATTGTGTTAAAGAAATTTTTCGTAAATCACTAAATTCCACGCGGGCGAAGCCGTTTTTGGCACAGCTAGTTTATAAAATATATAAAGAATTAAAGAAAATAAGTAACCGCCAAATTTCTAGCTGGTTCCAATATATTGGTCAATTTTTTAAGGCTGATCTTACGTTTTCGAATTGGTCTAATCCAAAAGATTTGGATAAAAAAAATATTTTTATTTCAATAAAAAATACAGTAAAGTATTTTTTTTTCATATAAATGAAAGGGAATGGACGATCTCACTTAATGTTTTATTTTTTAAGTCCGTACGTCTCGAAGAGCGTTTTCTTGAACATTTTATACTTTTTATTTCAATTTACCTTTATAGGGGATTTTTCTTATTCGACAAAATCAATATGATAAATATTATAAAGCGCGTTCCACACTGCAAGCGCCATCTCCGTAAAACGAAATCTAACTCAATATTCTAAACGAGCGATTCAACGAGATTAAAAACCAATTATCGATGCAGCGCCCCTACTGAGACTTATATTGGAATAACATTGGTTAGGTGAGCGGCATTAAGAGCAATTGTCTTTGATGTATTCGTCTACGTAGATAGAATGTCAAAGAGGAAATATTTTGTTGTAGCTTAAAAGAAATATAAATGGGTATAATCTGGACACTTGATAATTATTCATTGCGTTTTTTTTCGTCAGGAAAACCCCTTATTCCTCACAGATCGAAAGGGACTCGCGCCGACTAAAAGCCTGGCAGTGCTCTACCATGCTGCTGGAGGTGGACACAGGGTAATGCCCCCCCCCCCCCAGTGCCCCTTTACCCGACAGCAGTGACTACAATGACTGGCCGAAAGTAAAGTAAGTTTTAATCGCACCACCGAGCGGTTCCTTGAGGTTCGATTCTACCTACTCTATTGTAGATAACCTAGAAATTAGCACGAAGCGTTTCGGTTCTTCATTTCTATTGCGCACAGCACCGGTATGAAATTCTCTCCCAACATCTGTCTTTCCCAATATAGGTATTTTTAAAGCAAGAATGAATAGGCATCATCAAGGCATGCGCGTTCCACCATAGACTGTATCATTACTTACCATCAGGCACGATTACAGTCAAGCGCTCGTCTATAAACAATAAAACTTATAAAGATAGTTACTAGAAAAGGAAAACCAGCATAAAATGTGTCCATCGAAGATAAAGAGAAAGCAAATGTGATTTGTCTCGCTTTTCATTTGCGATTAGACAAAAATACATATACAAGTTTTTTTTCCTTTTCTTATTATCTGTTGAACACTTTCACTAACAGACCTGCCTATGGTTCCCCTACTCTCTTCTTTCTCCTACCCATATCCCACTCTAAGTGGGATCGGCACAACATGTTGTTCTCGTCCTTTCTCTTCTATCGTTCGACTCGGCGATACTCCTTTTATATTTTATAATTCACTTAATCCAACCATCTTTATACGCCTCCCTCTAGTGACATATCCATTTATATTCATGTTTATAACTACGATGTCCATACCATACTATAACTCTATGACTTTATTTCGTTACTTAACTATTCATATGTGAATGCACTAGAAAGATAAATGGTTTTTAATCTCATCGAATCACTCAATTAGAATATGGAATTAGATTTCGTTCATTGCAAATGGCCGCCGAAGTGTGGAAACCGCTTAATTGGAATTAAGACTGAATTGTAGTTTATATTGTATCGATGGGTGGTATTAGGGCTTAAACGGGTATTACACTAGACTGAATCTGAATTAAGGGGGCATGGCATAGACCCATAGTCTATTATGCATTACACTGATTTACACACCTAGTTTCTCCGATGACTTTTGGAACGGTCTGAAAAAGGCAGACCGGAATGAATCTAATTAGATACTTTTGCTAATTTACCCTTATTTATTCGAATTGAGGATTTAGAGATCTTGTGTAGTGTAACACGTCTATAGCATTACGGAAAGCTATGATGTCGAGAAATTCTGTGGAGAGAAAACGAGAACACTACTGAACAAAGGACTCTTTTATCTGTAATGAGATAATTTAGAGGTCAGATCGAACATGATCAAATGTGAATTGCCAGGTTACAACACATACCCAGTCCCATATATTTGTATAAAAAAAATATTGAGCACATGATAAAGCAAATCTTAATTCAAAAGCTCAGAAGCTTCTTCTTAGCTCAAAATTAAAAAAAACTCATAGGGTTATACTCATAGCCTGAACCTGCGAATATTTGTGAGGGTCATACACTCTTACCATTTATCATCAACTTACCCACAAGCATTTACCAAACTATATACATACTTGAGCTGTGATAGCCCAGCGGTGAGACTGTGCGACTCTTTCGAGGGAAACACGAGTTCAAACCAGGGCAGGCACCAATGAGTTTTTCTATTAAAACTCATGTGTCTAATTGATAATTGCAATTTATCACAATCTTCTCGGTGAAGGAAAACATCGTGAGGAAATCTGCATATCTCTAGAGAATTCTGGAGATATGTGTAACCTACCAATCCGCATTGGAGCAGTTTGGTAGGTCTTAGCTCCAACCCTTCTCTCCAGAAATGGCGAGAGAAGGCCTATTCCCAGCAGTGGGATTGTAACAGGCCGCTACTATACATACTTATTACTCTAATATTTTTGGAAAGTTCCAAAATTTATATAAGACCTACTCATCTAATATGGATTTGGGAAATTTCTACGAGGGTTCGTCAAGTAATAAAAGTTTTCCCCAAAGACAAGTGGATATCAGTCACGCTCGTAAAATGTCGGAAGTTACTATACGTTGAGAATATCCTAGTAAATCATGGGGGTATACAGCAATAAAAGTTTTTTAACGAAAACCCTTATATGCGGTATAGGTTTTATTATTGACTGCAGTTTTTTTTACCAGATGAACGGGCAAACATTGTTTTGTCATATACATTATTTTTAGGGAATTTCGAATGTACCTAGTTTCCCAGGGGAATGAAAAATAGATAGCCGATTCTCAGACCGAAAATGCATATAAAATTTCTTAAAAATCGGTCAAGCCGTTTCGGAGGAGTATGCTAACTAACATTCTGACATGAGAATTTTATATATAATATATCTGTATATGGTGAATAACTAAATGAGATCTAAGTACTTTTTATGTGAATTTATATTAGAATTTATAAATCACACAATACAATTTATAACTATTTTTTATTTATATAACTAGTTATGCCAGTGACTTTATTCACCTCAACTTAATTGATAAACTCTTAATTAGGAGCTATGTGTTTTTTCAAAGAAAAAAGGATTTTTTAAATGATACAGGTTAGCCCGCTCTAAATCCCTATATGGAACGATATTTCATCAATATTATTTGGTTTGAAATTGGTGTGAAAGCATAAAAGATAGACAGTAAGTTTATCTTATCTTATAGATTTATTTTTAATTATTTTCTATTTATATAAATAGCTTCTTCTCGCAAATTTATCTGCGTGGACTTTAGGACCTAACAAGAAGTTGCGTTACTTCCTAGCCCTTCATTACAGACATGAAAGAGCGACGAATAAACAAACAAAAACAGTTTCACACTAAGATTTGGTACCTTATTTCTCAGCCGAATACAGAAATACATTACTGTTAATACAATTAACACTCCGTTTGCGAAATGAATCGACGTGCAGACGTTCGGTGAAGCAATCGAGAAATAATTTCCTTTTCACAAACTTTAAATAATCCGGTTAGCTTTGAATCGGATTTGCCACAGGAAACCTTAGGTGGGGAACAATTAAACTACGTAGCTTCCGATCGAGGAAATATAGGTATTTCTGTTCAGTTAAAATATTAAGCCCGTAAGTAAATGATTTGTAAACGTCATCGAGTAAACGTAGATGCGTAGATTTCCTCGTTCATTTGGGAACAGCGAAAACACTTTTAATTATTAAACCCTTCCAGTTAGTGTAGTGTGTCGAGTGTGTTTGCAATTTCATCATCTACTGGTGGCTTAAATATAATGTTTGTTAAATTTTCACAGTTAAATGTCGGATAAATATAATTGTACCACGACGCTGGAATTTTCAAATCAATAAATGTAATATTTCATCATAATTATTTCTAAGTGTGACGATTTTATATTTTGGGCTCATTAAAATAAATAATGTATAGAGACCAGCTCTACTCACGTTTTATTTTATCGGATGAGCCCGACTAGAGTAGATGCGGCGTTCTCCGAGTTAAAAAGCTCATGAATATGAGCCCTGTACGGGCTTGAAATCAGTCGGGCTGATCCGATAAAATAAGACGTGAGTATAACCGGAATCTATACATTAATTATGAGTAACACGCACGATAGTTAAATTCATTAAAGTACTCGCTTAAGAACAGAAACACATCCAAAAGTCACTTATGATTACTTCCAAAAATGTGACCTTAAATGTAAGTCAGTAGTAGAGAAGCGAAGAAAGTTCTTTTAGGCTTTAATCGATTGAGTAAATTTTGACGTGATTTGAAAAGCATCGATTCATGCTGACGGCAACTTAAGTATTTAAAACTATTTATAAAATACGCTTAGTTTCCATGTTCTATTAAAATATTTTTAAAGTGTAACGGGTAAATACAGAAATTTTTTAATATGAGCCATTTCAAAAGAGTTCAAAATAGCCACATCAAATATTTACCGAATAGCTTGCGCGAGCTAATAGACTTTAAATATGAAAGTGTTTTCGCTCGGAGAGTTGTGAATTAATTTTTATGACGTACTGTAATTATATAAAAATGTGTTGAAAATTGTACAAGCTTCGAGCGATTACTTTATAGCTATTAAAAATCCGTACTAATAACCAATCAAAAATCCATAATAATAAATATATCTGCTATCTGTTATCTTTAACGTTATCCGTTGTCTGTTATAAAAACACATATATACATATTGTAAAAAAAGTCCTCAAAAGCAATTCGTCTGTATGTAATCAATTTTCTCAGAATCAACAGAATGGAATTTCGTGGGCTTTTTAATAAAAGATAGTGCAAATCTTGAGAAAGGTTCAGATTAATAGTACATTACAGGCCGGTTAAGCCGCAAGCACAGCTAGTATCATACAATTGATGACATTTTGATATTTAAATAGACGTGAACTAAGATGCGGGTGCTCCTTGTTACAAATATGCCTTTTGTATAGATTGTTTGTAAGCGAATAAACATGATTTCTTATATCCCAAATCCCATAATGACCAAAATTTTCCTACATTGAATTAACACTGATGATGTATGGGGTGATAAACTTAGTGGATGAACTTAACTATGGGTCTTGTGCAAAGATTTAGAGTTGCTTTAAGGGTGATGGAACGAATTTTACTCAGGGTATCTTAACGTGATCGAATCAGATTTGACGAAGTCCTTAGAACCAAGTTGAGAAGTATAGCTCATTGTGGCATAAAGCTGAGGTTCAATACGTCGGGCGTTCGGGTTATATGATGTAAGAATTCCCTGAATAACGTAGCCTACCCATTTGCTAGATCACTTTATACCTCTCATTAAAATTCAAACTTAAAATTCAAAATATTCTTTATTCAAGTAAACTTGTAAACAAGTGTTTTTGAATCGTCAACTTTACTGCTGGTTCGGAAAGCTGTTCCTACAGAGAAGAGCCAGCAAGAAACTCTGCGATTGCTCTTTTTAAAAAGTTTTTTTAAACTACTGTAATGGCATGGCCAAGATTGATTTCGGAATTTTATTATAGAATCTTATATCCAAAGCCATAAACGATACGTACTTTTGCTAGGTTGCGGTAGCAGGAGTCGCTTATGTCGGTTCCTACTTTGTCTATTATATATATCACCTATCGTTTTATAATTCTTTATATTTTTATGTTCAAAAATTACATTGCTTAAAATATAAAGCAAATGTAAGAATACCTATTTCCTTAAACTTCTCTCATAGGGAATCACGCGGGCTTAAATTGTAGATGCCTCGTATGGTTGGCTTTTTAAAAATACAAATTTTTTTTCACTATTCGCACATTTACCCTACAGCAATATTCCATAAGACATAATGCTATGGAAGTATTTTCATTTAATAGTTTCTTCACACGTTAAATACCCCAAAGATGGACAGACTACCTCGAATTGTCTTTAGTAACAGCCAGCTGTATAAGTGGCACGCATAAACCCTTCGACAATATTTATGTCAAAAAGTTTGAAGGAAAGAAAGAAAGCGGTCAGAACGAAAGTTCAGCACAACACTCGTTTTCTTTTAGAGCGGTAAATAATTATTTTCTATTATTTAAAGGTTTTTAATAAACGATTATAAAACTAGTATGTCAATAAACATGAGAATAATCACCTTTATCTTAATTAATTGCGAATTAAAATTTTAAAACTATTTTTCAATTACGATAAGAACACAATTTAAAATGTGCACAGTCTTTATGGAAATGTATGCGAAATCAATCTTTATGATGGCCCTATCAATTCACATCAAAATAAATGCAGGTAATTTTTATTCTTTGAAATTAGAATTTTTGATGGAATTTAGTGAAGAGTCCAAGAAACCTTCGGAAGACTCAGCAGGGAAGGCCATACCTTTTTAAGAATCGTAGAAGTATTTTCTGTACTACTACAGTTTAAATATTTGATCGCACTCGTGTTAAATGTTTACTGATGATAATGGTACATAAAATTCTGCACGTTCGGAATTGTCGAAGAGCGGCATCGTTAAGATTTTTAGTTGTACGGCTAAAAAGTCGTTGACGTCGAAAATAAATTGAGCTGACATAGTGGTATAAGCGTTATTTAATTTTTTCTTTATCTTCGGCAGCTAATCTGCTCACGTAGAAATTAATATATAGTTAGAAATTATTATCAGATCGATTCTACCACCAGTTCGGAACGCTCAGAAAGAAACGCAGTGGTTGCTGTTATGACGAATAGTGACTATTTGAAGGTAGATTCGAATAACAAAGAACACTTAAATTAGGTAGACACGGAAGTACCTAAGCAACATTAAAACGACACAGTGATGATACTAGTTGTGTAGTAACAACGCATGAAAATGCTGGTTGAGACCAACCAAGACAAGTTGGAACACGATCTAAACGCGGGAGCGTTTAATAATCGTACAAGCCAAGCTTTACAGCAAGATCCCAAGAGATGAACGGTCTAGCCGCGTAAGTGTAAGCTTATAACCGTACGATTCGAGTATTAGAACAAGACTGACTTCCATGTTTTTTTTTTTTTCGTATGTGTCTAATGCTGTTAGCCCTAATGGCTTTTACAGCGTCACCGGTGGGATGGGCGAGCGCAGAAGCTTCGCCGGGTCCTTCCATGTGTCGAGCTCCACCTTTTATAAACAATTCTCGCTCTAAAACATAGTCCCCGATCTGGTAACGGTGACGCAATCACTCTATACAAAAATTAAAGAAATGACTGATTTATTTATAAGTAGTTTTATTATAGTGCCTGTAAAGAAATGACACTTGACTATTGTCATAGCTGCGATTCTAATGGCGGTTAGGCGAAACCTATAACTATATACAATATTCAAGGTTGTTTAAGACGGAACGAAATTACTATGATTAAAGAAAACTTTAATTTTAGCTTAATAAAACTGCAGCTCAAACACGATATAACTTATCTACGTACTTTGTAACAGGTCGTTCTTAGTAACAATTGCTCGGTCCTTACTCCTTTACGATCTCTTAAAAAGTTACATTGTTGTTGCCATAAAGGGGGAATAAATTCCAACGGCTCATACACGACTCGGACGTGCTTTTAATGCTTTAATAACCTTTTAAAGACTTAAAGCTTCTCGACAACAATGTTGGGAGTTGTTGACAAACTAATAAATGAAGGCGCGGTTGCATTGACTTTACGCTAATATAATGATTCTACAATACTCGTAGATTACAATGTAGATATCAATTTATAAAGCACTGAAAATGAATTCAGTACTTTTTTTAATATTATCATCATTCCCCTGCGTTTATGTCTGTGTCTGTTTCCTCTTAGTTGGGTCGGCACAACACGTTACGAACATGTTGTCACATGATTTGGTTCCGTATTTTACGACTGGCCGCCTGCCTGACGTCAACTTATCTTAGTAGTCGCCTTTTAAGACACATCGGTAAGGAATGAGGGTGGTCTATTCTATTCTGCCAGATACCACACGGCAATTTTTTTTAAATATATTAATAAAAATTCTCAAACATCCCGCTTTGTATATTCGGCTGAGTACATAGACCATCCTTATTTCTTACCGCTGTGTGTAAAAGGCGACTAAGTTAAGCTGATCTGCCGTCGTTTATCCGACTGAGTAGAATAGACCGACCACACTTCTTACGGAGGTGTCGTAAAAGACGACTAAGGGACGTTGACATCAAGCAGACAGTTCATAAACAACAAATCCGCCACTACTAAAAATCAGGTCCAGTTATAGATTTAGTAAAATGTCTTGAAAAATAACTAAATAAAACATACATTTTCATGTTAAGAATATGCAAAGAGAAAAACCTATGAGATCATACTTTGAAAATCTTACGAAGTATTTCAATGAAATAATGGACCGTATCAATACTTATCAGAAAATGAGAGTGTACTAAATAAAGCATTCGATAATATATTTAAGTAAAACGAGATGAAATAAGAGAAAAGCAAAGATAGTCCAGATTAGTCAGACTTAACTGGATATGAGGATGCCCGTCTGGGATTTGAAAGGAATGCTATCGTTGGAGCTAAGCTTAGTTGCAGCTAACTCAAAATTAAATATCCTGAGCATTTTACACAGAGTGTACATATAGCTATAATTAGATTTACAGGATTTATAGAAGCAGGTGTTACTTTGCGGAATTCCATATTACATGCACTATAACAGAACTACCTTGCTATAATCCGCACGCATTCATTGGCATGCATTCGCTTAACCCGTGCGGACTATAGCAAGGTAGTTCTGTTATAGTGCATGTAGATTAAATGTTTTAACAAACCTTTGCTCCATTATATTATTGATATTGTTTCTCTCTCATTTTAATTAATATAACTTTTCAGGCCTCGTGATCTTGTGTTATTTGAATTTAGTGTCTTCATATCACTTTTTTGGAATGCTTCGATCATCTACTTTAGAGGCTATAAGCATTGCGTTTTCAGTCACGTATTGTAAAAGTTTCATGTCCCCTTCAGTAATATGACTTCTTGAAATTTGTTGCTGCCTCTGAGTATCCCGAGCATTGCTAGCATTAGTCAAAAAATCGTATCATGGGACGCTGTGTGTTTCATTGTATGCCTTTGTGTACTCACTCTCTGTAAGTACTATGTACTTACTTTACTCTCTTAACAGATCAACAACGTAAACTTGTATGACTTATACACACTTTAAAACAATTTTAACAATGCGATAAAATGTTCGGAACTATGTGTCTCAATTTTAGATAAATAATAAACCAAAACTAAATTTTATCTTGTAGTACCACCAGAAGCTTGTTTTGCACCATTCAGATGGGAAGATTGCGGAAAACCGCCTCGTCGCGTTTTGTATTATTGGAAAACGGGTTCTAGATGTGAGGTTGGAGTATGGAGGGGATGTTTTCCTAACATCAACATGTTCAACGATGAATATGAGTGCGTGTCTACGTGTATATTCACGGTGAGGGCACAAGCTCCAGATTATCACATGCTTACCGAAAAAGAAGTAAAAGACACGACGGAAAGTATTATGGTGGCTAATGTTACGACCAATGCTACGAATGTCAATGACACTGTGACAGAGATCTCTCCTGCTGAAGTAAACGCTACAGTTGCTCTTAATACAGGAAATAAGACAGACGCGGCAGAAGTTAATGCAACAATTACAACGGGCACGAATGATACAAATTCTGTGAGCCCGGGTAATTCAACTGGTACAGAAACTAATGAAACAAATACAAACAACACAGCGGCAGGTTCATAAGATGAAATAAATTCTCGTACAAGATTTTTCACTTTATTGCAATCATTATCCTTTATAGTATTGCATAATAATTATATTGTAATCATCGGCGTTTTCTTAGAATTACAAAAGGGGATTCATACGGTATCGATTCCCATTTTGCTTAACAGACTTTTTGCACTAGGTGTGAGAGAGTAGGGAGGTAGATTGTCTGTGGCATTTTTTTGGCAGATTCTAATTGTTTTAAGCGCTTATAATATTCAGGGATCTGCCATATTACAAAGTCTATTCCACAATGAAGACAAAGGTCTCTTATCAGCGTATAATTATATATGAAGAAGACAAATCCATACTAAGAGTGGATTTGTCCGAGCCTGTAAGATACGTATTTTATAAGTAAATCAAAATATATTAAAACGTATTCACTGCAACGTTACTAGTGTTGTAATAAATTCACAATAAATATCGTGCATTGTGTACAAGATAGATTAATTTAGCCGTTCGACGCTATCTCGAACAGGCGTGCAAGATTTATGCGTGTAACCGTACGGACGCCATATTGAAAAATATAGCCAGGTTGTAGTCTACAACTACGATAAGTTATATGACTAACTATTAGGCAGTATATACACTGCTTGAATTTATAACTATTGTTCAGTTAAGCAATTGAGAATTATTTAATTTAGACAGTTACGAGTAATATGTTTAAAAAAGTAGTATGTGATTAAATTAAAGTTTAGAGTAAATTATTTTCTTTTGTGAAAAAAAAAGAAAATTATTAAATATTATAAAAACCTTTCTTAAAACTTAATTGTATTTTGGACTTTTAAGACCTGATATATGTTATTCCAACCTATCGTCAATCGTTTATCCTTTCGTCAATTCTGAATTCAGAGTTGTCACCAGTATAATGTGGCAACGATTCAATGTTATTAGTCATCTACAGAATGATTTTATGATATGTGGAACATTAAAAAAGTACTTTACCCGTGATTTGAGTAATTGCAAAAGACAAAGATGAAATCTATCAAAATATGAAAATATTATATGAAACCTTAATAGAATTAGATAAGATATATGAAATTAAAAAGTAAATATAGAGCAAAGACTCTGGGCGTAAAGGATAAAATTTTAAATAAACGAAGCCAATTTTCAATAAATTGTATCGAAGCAATACCGAGTAAAGTCAAACATAATATCATATTTCGCGAAACAAAAAGCTATTAATCAATTCGATACAGAACGGAGCACCGAATCTACATTGTGAAACTCCTTGAGGAGTAAAACGGTGACACAGACCATTCTTCACTTTCGGCAGCTGTCCTTTTGATATATTGTAATTGTATCATACCTTTGCCAGTTTACCTGAATCCCTGGATAAACAGAATTTACAATCGTTGTTAAAACAATAGTAAATCATCTCGTAGCAAGATGGTGACCTTATTATTTATAACAATCGAAATGGAAAAGTAATAAAATAATTATTATCGTAAATTATTAACTAATTATTAACGTTCATGAACTTCATAAAACGCAGCGTTTTGATTTTAGCTCACGCACTGACTGAAATCAAAGCTAATGTCTCGTCTATTTATGTTCTCGGACACTAGTAGTAGTAGATAGTACTCGGATATTTTACCAAAGACAGACGGGTCACGAAGGCACAACAAGTATTATACACTATTCCTAAATTTGGGATATGGAGATTAATAGTGAGAGCATTATCTCTACCCACCGTAGTATAGTAAAAGATATCCTTTAAAGAGAAGTTCATCAAGTGCCTTGCTACGATCATATCTTCCTGTCATCTCTCTCTATCTATCATTTTCATTGTCCTCATGACCATCCGGAATATGCACGTCGAAGAATTATAATAATTCCATAAACGTATTGATAGCAAATTTAAAATTAGCCTTCCAACCACGGTCAAGATTTGTTATCGGTTCGGTTGCCGTACAAGTTTCAGAAACGCTAGACTAAATTATTATTTTCGCAAACTCAGCTAGGCTTATCGGTTTAAGAGTTTGTCAAAAGTTTAACACCCAATTTATCAACCGGCACCTGCAGTGGACTTCGGGGAACTTTGCAACTTTCCGATCGCTACCGAGAATCGTTCGAGAACTTTCTACGTTTTATGCAACTAATTTAAATCTGTGTTCAGCTGAGTCGGGTGTTTTTGGATTATAAAATTAATTATTGATTTTACGTTTGCGCTAATTTTTAGAAAATTTTATGATATCCTCTATGTCTAATTTCAATTATCTTAGTTTCTTTATAAAATCTAAATTTTATACTATGCACCAATTTATTATGGTGTTGGAATACCGTTTAGCTTAGAGTTGATTGAATGAGATGGTTCATACGCGTAAATTTACAGTAATTATAAATAAATTTTGATAACTGTAATATATAACAATTTATACACTGTAATATATTTCAATACTTTGTTCATAATTTTTTTTAGTGAAGACTAATTTATTTAAAATTTAATAATAACTTTTTTTTAATAATTTATTTTCCATATTATTACAAGTAATATAACAGAAACAACTACTTTGCTATAATCCGCACGGGTTAAGTGAATGCATGCAAAGCCAATGTGTATGAAGCAGGCAAAATCTACGCACCTTATACACGTAGGACCAGCCACCACATGCACCCCAAGGCGCAATTCACCAGCAACAACGAACACAAAAGCAGCACACACACCCACCACCACAATCTCGACGATCGTTTCGCCCCGAAACCGAAGCATCATCAGGAGGATAGGCTTCACGACAAAAATCGTACTGCGCCGCGCTACCCACACAAGCAGTGTTAAATAGTTCAACTCCCACCAATACCCTCCCCTCCGAACACATGCAGCAAAACGGAATTAGATACATTTACTTGCTCGTTAATTAAGTGACCATTGTTATTTTTTATTATCTCAAGATGCTCTAACGTATTGAGGCGGAGTCCCTTATCACAAGTGTGGAGAATATGATATGAATGGTCATTAGGCACTTTATGACCGCTTTCTAGCAAATGTTTTGCAAAATTAGAATTTTGTGGTTTATTATTCCTAAACGCAGCCATATGTTCCCGGAATCGAACCGCAAAACTTCGGCCAGTCTGACCCACATATGTACCGTTGCACTCAGGACAATCTATTTTATAAACCCCAGATTTTTTACCCTTATCTAATGTATCTTTATTTTTACACAACAAACTACGAAGCGATTGGTTAGTTTTAAAAGAGAGTTTAGTACCCGCTTTTGATTTAAATATATTTGCCACTCGATCTGTTAATTTTCCAAAGTAAGTCAGACTGGCTTTATAGTTAGTTTTATTAAAAGATGGTACCGCATACAAAAGTTTAGCGACTTGAGACCTGTGTTTATTTTTAATTATGTTTTTAACCGTGTCTGTAGTGTAACCATTGGAAAGTGCTATCTGGTAAATTATTTGTAACTCCTTTTCATAGCTGTTTGTTGAGAGAGGGACCGACAATAACCTATGGACGTAGCTATGAAAGGCAGCAAGTTTATGCTGCCAAGGGTGGCAAGACGAAGCTGGTATGATCGTATCGGTGTAAGTCGGTTTGCGAAAGATCTCAAATGAATGTTTATTATCAACGCGAGTAATAATCAAGTCTAAAAAGTTCAGCGAGCCAATTTGTTCGTATTCTAATTTAAATGTTATTTTGGGATGTTTTTTATTTAAAGTATGGAAAAATTTATCAAGTTGTCTAGTAGTACCTGTCCAGCATATAATAATATCATCTACATATCTATAATAGTATAGAATATTTTTGTTATGAACAATATGTTGGTTTTCGAAATTATCCATGAAAATTTCAGCCATCAGTGGACTCAAAGGTGATCCCATTGCTAAACCATCCTTTTGATGAAAGAATTGGTTATTGAATCTAAAATAATTTTGTTCCATACATAGTTGAGTTAATTCTAACAATTCTAAGGTCTCACCAGGATGTGAACATTTTTTCTCGAGTAAATTGCTTAAAATGTTCAATGATTCCTTATATGGCACATTCGTGAATAGACTATCAACGTCTAATGAGACTAATTTACATTGAGGTGGTAAATTTATATCTTTAATCTTGTTAATAAGCTGAAGGCTGTTTTTTAAAGCATATGATGGTCGAAAGGACGTTTTCATAGGTATAATTTTATTTAAATGTTTGGCTAATTTATATGCTGGGGCACCAATGTAAGAGACAACAGGACGAATTGGAATATTATTTTTATGGATCTTTGGCAAACCATATAACATTGGAGCGCGAGGATTCATCTCAGTGACCTTCAATTTTGATGTATTTGTGGGAAGTATATATTGACAATTGTTAATCAATTGTTTAAATGCACATGAAAACTTTTTCGTGGGATCTGTAGGTAACTTAACAAAATCATCACCTTGGATAACATTATTAACCTTTTCGAGATATATATCCCGTTTTAAAATAACAACTGTGTTCCCTTTATCAGCTTTTGAAACTACAAGGCTATTTGCGGATATAGTTTTTTGTAATGTCTTAATAGTTTTAATTTCTGGATTAAGTGAGCGAAAAATTGGAGTGGTTTTAATTTCATGCGCAACTAAATTTCTGATGATGTTATCCTCTTTATTAGCGATAACGGCCAACTCAGCATCAACAGCTAATGTCTCCAATGTTTTTTTACTGGTGTTTTGGGGGATAGCATCCCCAAAAACTATATCCGCAAATAGCCTTGTAGTTTCAAAAGCTGATAAAGGGAACACAGTTGTTATTTTAAAACGGGATATATATCTCGAAAAGGTTAATAATGTTATCCAAGGTGATGATTTTGTTAAGTTACCTACAGATCCCACGAAAAAGTTTTCATGTGCATTTAAACAATTGATTAACAATTGTCAATATATACTTCCCACAAATACATCAAAATTGAAGGTCACTGAGATGAATCCTCGCGCTCCAATGTTATATGGTTTGCCAAAGATCCATAAAAATAATATTCCAATTCGTCCTGTTGTCTCTTACATTGGTGCCCCAGCATATAAATTAGCCAAACATTTAAATAAAATTATACCTATGAAAACGTCCTTTCGACCATCATATGCTTTAAAAAACAGCCTTCAGCTTATTAACAAGATTAAAGATATAAATTTACCACCTCAATGTAAATTAGTCTCATTAGACGTTGATAGTCTATTCACGAATGTGCCATATAAGGAATCATTGAACATTTTAAGCAATTTACTCGAGAAAAAATGTTCACATCCTGGTGAGACCTTAGAATTGTTAGAATTAACTCAACTATGTATGGAACAAAATTATTTTAGATTCAATAACCAATTCTTTCATCAAAAGGATGGTTTAGCAATGGGATCACCTTTGAGTCCACTGATGGCTGAAATTTTCATGGATAATTTCGAAAACCAACATATTGTTCATAACAAAAATATTCTATACTATTATAGATATGTAGATGATATTATTATATGCTGGACAGGTACTACTAGACAACTTGATAAATTTTTCCATACTTTAAATAAAAAACATCCCAAAATAACATTTAAATTAGAATACGAACAAATTGGCTCGCTGAACTTTTTAGACTTGATTATTACTCGCGTTGATAATAAACATTCATTTGAGATCTTTCGCAAACCGACTTACACCGATACGATCATACCAGCTTCGTCTTGCCACCCTTGGCAGCATAAACTTGCTGCCTTTCATAGCTACGTCCATAGGTTATTGTCGGTCCCTCTCTCAACAAACAGCTATGAAAAGGAGTTACAAATAATTTACCAGATAGCACTTTCCAATGGTTACACTACAGACACGGTTAAAAACATAATTAAAAATAAACACAGGTCTCAAGTCGCTAAACTTTTGTATGCGGTACCATCTTTTAATAAAACTAACTATAAAGCCAGTCTGACTTACTTTGGAAAATTAACAGATCGAGTGGCAAATATATTTAAATCAAAAGCGGGTACTAAACTCTCTTTTAAAACTAACCAATCGCTTCGTAGTTTGTTGTGTAAAAATAAAGATACATTAGATAAGGGTAAAAAATCTGGGGTTTATAAAATAGATTGTCCTGAGTGCAACGGTACATATGTGGGTCAGACTGGCCGAAGTTTTGCGGTTCGATTCCGGGAACATATGGCTGCGTTTAGGAATAATAAACCACAAAATTCTAATTTTGCAAAACATTTGCTAGAAAGCGGTCATAAAGTGCCTAATGACCATTCATATCATATTCTCCACACTTGTGATAAGGGACTCCGCCTCAATACGTTAGAGCATCTTGAGATAATAAAAAATAACAATGGTCACTTAATTAACGAGCAAGTAAATGTATCTAATTCCGTTTTGCTGCATGTGTTCGGAGGGGAGGGTATTGGTGGGAGTTGAACTATTTAACACTGCTTGTGTGGGTAGCGCGGCGCAGTACGATTTTTGTCGTGAAGCCTATCCTCCTGATGATGCTTCGGTTTCGGGGCGAAACGATCGTCGAGATTGTGGTGGTGGGTGTGTGTGCTGCTTTTGTGTTCGTTGTTGCTGGTGAATTGCGCCTTGGGGTGCATGTGGTGGCTGGTCCTACGTGTATAAGGTGCGTAGATTTTGCCTGCTTCATACACATTGGCTTTGCATGCATTCACTTAACCCGTGCGGATTATAGCAAAGTAGTTGTTTCTGTTATATTACTTGTAATATGGAATTCCGCAAAGTAACGCCTGCTAGTATAAATCATTCCATATTATTATTAATATGGAAAAAAATCAGCAAAATTATTTTATTTAAATTTTAAATTCAAAAATTGTTATATTTGTGTTACAAATACCTTAAATGAATAAATAAAAAATCATTTGTTTGGTTCAGTACTTTAATAGCTCTTTTAATTGCTACAGTTTAACACAGTTGTTCCGACTGATTATTTCATGATCATCTACCCACGATCAGTCTAAAAATACTTATCTGCTGATCTAGTAATGCTGTTACAATCTATTGACCACAAAATCTGTTAACTCTTTTAATTATGAACGTCACCGAACAACATTTCATCTGAGTTATTGTTTACGTCGCATAGCTAACTCTAGTCTTTGTGGAATATTTTTTATTCAAATAAGTTTAAATCTTACAAGAATTGCTGCTTGTAAATTTAGTAAAAAGCTTAGAGTATCTATCTGACCTGGCAAACGTTGTTTTGCCATATAAATTATTTCTACGTAATTTCTAGTGTACATTATAAAAATAAAACAAGTGTTAGGGGCAACCCTTGTCACTTGTGGGATATGAAAATGGACAGTAGCCGATTCTACCTACTGAATATGCATAAAAAATTTCATGAAAATCGGTCAAGCCATTTCGGAGGAGTATGTTAACTAACATTGTGACACGATAATTTTATATACAAGATTAATAATGAATTTTAAGAACATTGTTTTTAAAAGTCAATATTTTGTTCTTGCAAGTATATGTTTTGAATTATGAAAAATGATTGAGAAAAAAAATAAACTAATTTATGAAGTCCTTTTGAACAAAAACTTCGCGACTGCTACCTTACAATATTAGCTTTCATTAAGTACTGGGCTGTCTCGTCTGATGTAATTTATTCATAAGTTTGGAGTTCAAAGTTTGCTCGTTACCAGCTCTCGGTCTTGCGTCCTGTTGACAACGTGTCGACTTTATAGGATTTTGGGGGGTTAGCTGCAAACTAAGGCATCAGATTTAATTACTTGTCCAATTTAATTTAATTAAGATGGAATGGACATAAAATGAGGAGTAACAAAAATAATATGATCAAACGAGTGTTAAGTGTTCAGGCCTTTGGCTGGCTCGTCTGGAAGTTGAGAAAAATCACATCAACCTCAGGTGTCCAAAAAAGGTGTATTAAAAACAAAACTTTTAGTAATTTAGTTTAAGGCGCTGAACAGAGCCAAATAGGCTGACTTTAAACACGTTTTTAACAAAAGCTATAGGAATGACGATTAAAAGAAAAATATATGTTAATATACATCATATCTCAGAGAGAATGTAAGATTTCAAAACATGATTACGATACTTTTTTTCGATAAAAAAAAATTGGTAAATAGACCTCTGATTTTTACTTTTATCGTAAATATCTCTAATATTTATCAACAAAAATTGGTAAAATTAATAAGACTAATAAATCATTATAATATAAAGAGAATGTAAGATTTAAATTTTGAATTAATTAAGATATTTTATTGTAATTAAATATTTTTTAGAAAATAGCAAAACTGAAACGAGTCATCGTCTCGCCTCTCTTTTACATCTACGAATATAGACAGTGATCGCTGAGGCGCGCTGCTATACGGACTGTGTCGCTAGCTGCCGCCTTTTGTGACTATTCCTTGTTGATAATATGTCTTTTTTTAGGTGTTTAGTTATAGTTTCAGCATACTTAGTTTTATAAGATTAATTAGACATAAGTTTTTTAAATAAATTGTACAAAAAAAGTTTGGATAAAATAGTGTACACCTACAATGGGTGTTCAAAAATTAAGTTTGTCGCTACGCCGTCGCAGAAATTGTGGGCGTGGCTTATATGCCGAAATCTGAATTTACGTCAGCTCTGTTCAGCGCCTTAACATCTAAATTTAGTTTAAATCAACGTACTGGCGAACAGCGTGAAGTCGTTAACGAATTGACAATTAGAATGACAAATGTCATTATCAACGTATAATAAAAAGAACGCCAACAGTGCCATTGCTATTATGTTCTAGAGGGCGGTTTATTGCCGAACAGATGGATGGACTGATTTTCACGTGTGCGAAAACCCGGCACAACTAGTCATAATGTAAATTTAAGCAAATCTGACTATTTATTCACCAAAGGGTTCCACTGCATTTCGCTGCCAATGCATTATAATTAGATAATTGTCTATGTACAATGACCGAGCAAATGACCCGTACAAATATCGTCATTGCTATGAAGAGACATGATATTATTAGTGACTATTACACATATTGATGCTTGATGTAAGACGATTGTACGTAACGATATTATAAATAATTAATAAATTCATTTGTATCTCACATATAAAATTCTCGCATCACAACGTTAGTTACCATACGCCAATTTAGTCTCCACCTTATGGCTGAGTGCCCCATGTACTCGCTGGTAAGATGGGAGATACTAGGTAAGGATGAAGGATTGAAGAAGAAGACCTAACAAATATCCCCTTCAGGGATATTATAAGGTTTGTAACAGGTAGGTTAGAGCAGGTGACACTGTCGGCATAACAGTGAGACCCTTGTGACCCCCACATGAGGGGAAATGGGTGGAATAGTCCAGAATTGGAGCTGACCACCCGCCCTGTACCGCGACAGCCGTCCCCGATTCTAGATTAGATTAGATTAGATTACCATACGCCGAAATTGCTTGATCTAAGGTAATGTCACCTGCGCGTAGCGTTAATTTGAAAAACTTACGTTTACAGAGTCTAAATAAAAGAAATACTTGAAAATTTTATATTTATTGTATGGGAACACGTATTGCACGTAGAAGGCTACTATGCGAAATAGGGCTGTCAAACATGACATTTGTCTTAGATTAGATACAGCTTAGATTAGTTACTTATGTCTCTTACAAACATTACTCATTCATTCTCCTGCCCTTATCCCACTCTAAGTGGGGTCGGCACAACAGTTACAAACATGTCGTCACATGATTAAGCTACGGATTTAACGACCGGCCGCCTGCCTGACGTCAATTTACCTTAGTCGCCTTTTACGACACCTCGGTAAGAAATGAGGGTGGTCTATTCTATGCAACCGGATACCACACGGCACATTCCTTAGTCGCCTCTTACGACACCTCGGTAAGAAGGGAGGGTAGTCTATTCTATTCTGCTGGATACCACACGGCGTTCTTAAAAACATTACTATTGATATCAAATCATTTGAAAGGCTTATTGGAAAATAACATAAAATTGACTTGAATAAATTTTAAATATTTATGATAAAAAATCATAAAAAAACGATAACTGAATATATTTTTTATTAATATAAATCAATATTAAGAAGGCAAACTGCGCTTTGTTGACTCGTACTCCAATTTAATTTTGTACACTTTGTCTGTAGAATATCTAATAGATGGATAACGTAGGATTAGTTGGTTAGCTGGAAGTGATTTTTGACATCATTGAAATTTTCTTTATTTTAATGAATCAGTTTATTTATTTTTGTAAGTATAACTATACTATCGAGTGGGAACGAGAAATCGGACATCTATCCTTTTTTTACTCTATGTTCTTAGGCATAATTATGATCATTTGGCTTTTGTTGGCATTTTTTATAGAATTGGTCATTAAAGAAATCTTTAAATGATGCCAAATATTGGGTCGTTGCTTACTTGTTTTTTAAAATAGTTTATTGCGCTGATTATATTGCCAGTACAGCCTTTACCTAAACTACAGAAGCTTTAATATACATTTTCTATCTATGTAATAAAAGCTAACAAAGGAAATTATTTAAAAAAATGCTTACAGAGGAAACCTAATCGCTATAAGAGAGCTTTTCCAGCTATCCTAAAAGTGTAGGGAAAGATTTAGGTCCACTTTCAAATGATGTCAAATATAACATTTCATAAGGTACTTTCAGATTTATTTTTATTATTATTTATTTATTGTCTACATAGAATATAATATTACCAATATTGCTTTGGAACGATACGACCGTGACTGCACCATACTTGCTGTCTATTCCAGCGACTATATGGATTTGACACGATTCTCTGAGAAAGATCTTGGGTAAATTTGATTTGCTGATTCAGTTTGCACTTTAATTCTTATGATTTGTGAATCCTAATCGACTACATCATGGAATGGACGAATAAAGACCCTAACGAAGATATTATTGTGCCTCAAGAAACAAATTATATGCTAATCTTAAAACTCTTCAATTTAACAAATATATTTATGATAAATGCTAATGAGCCTTATGTGAAACGTGGTCATGTCATTTATTGAAAGATTATAAAAATCGATTCGTGTTCTTTTGCTTCAAAGGAGGTGATTTAAGCTTATAATAATGAATAAATAAATATATGAGATACATACACGGCCTTCTGTCTCCAAAGTAAAATACTTAATACGAGTGTTATGGGTGACAAACAACTGGTAATTATATAAATATATGGTTTTAAATAAATACTTAAATATATAATTACACAGACTCGAAGAACCAAAGAATTGTTTATAAGAAAATATTGGCCCTTGGCGGGAATTGAAACTGTGAACTGTGGAGCTGAAAATAGGATAACGACCATGTGCATTAACGGGCCTAATCTATGACTTTTCAAAATGAATGTTTGCTAATTCTTGATGGATTTGCCTCTCTAATATGATTCGAAGTAAATGGAAATGTAGGCGTAAGTATTCTTACTTAATATATAATAAAATAATGCTTTGCCTGACGAAATAATAAAAAGATTTTCCAATCTTTTTATTATTTCGCCAGGCAAAGCATTATGTGACCGTTTTTTGCAAGCACCAGTTTTGTTCCATTTTGAATATTTCCTTTTCATATCGGACTTCGTTTTATCGGAAAGAGATGCGAACGATATGTGCGTATTAACATAACGAAGCGGTCAGTCGTGCGTACTGCTCGTGATATCTAGGGTTGCTCCGGGTTTGTGCTAATTTAATTTGAGCCGTGTAGAGAAACAAAAATACTTTTGGTATTGTATTAATATAATACAAATAGCGGTGATAGTCCAGTGGTGAGAAAATGCGACTCTTCGAGGGCTCACGGGTTCGAATCCCGGCACCAATGAGGATTTCTATTAAAACTTAGATGTCTAATTGTTAATTGCAATTTATCACATGCATTTCGGTGAAGGAAATCATGGAGAGGAAATTTGCATATCTCTAGAGAATTCTTGGGAAATATGTAAAACGTCAATCTACATTGAAGCAGTGTGGTAGGTCTTAGCTCCAAAAACTGTCATCATAGTGGGATAGTAAAGTAAAAAGTAAAGTAGCGACCTGTTGTGTTTGTAGGCCTCCTCTCTCCGTTTCTGGAGAGAAGGGTTGGAGCTAAGACCTACCACGCTGCTCCATTGCGTATTGGGAGGTTACACATATCTCCAGAATTCTCTAGAGATATGCAGGTTTCCTCACGATGTTTTCCTTCACCGAAAAGCGTGTGATAAATTGCAATTATCAATTAGACACATGAGTTTTAATAGAAAAACTCATTTGTGCCTGCCCGGGTTTGAACTCGTGTTCCCCTCGAAAGAGTCGCACGGTCTCACCGCTGGGCTATCACAGCTCAGTGGGATAGTAACAGGTAACTGCAAATAATTAAAGTAATCCCACTGCAGAGCGTATAGATAACCCTTAACTTTTATATAATACAAAACAAATATTGTACATTTAGCATTAAAGTGACCTAATTCAAAAAGTTGTTATGTGTCAATTACAATAAAACGTACCATAGCGCCTACAAAACTCGTAAATGTTAGAGAGGACCATAACTGGTAAGAGCGAGAAGAAACGAGGTTTTTTAATAGTTCGTAGCGTGATCGTTCGTTTCGGTGATATCGCCCAGAACAACGGTGATAATATTGAAAAAATAGTCATCACTGGCAAAGTCCAGAGGAAGAGATCGCGAGGACGAAGTCCCATGCGCTGGACAGACCAAATCCGCAACACTCTCGACAGCCAGATGCATGAAGCCATCCACGTTGCGAAGAACCAACACCGTAGGCGCAACATTGTCCGTGACAAGAATTGGGGACAACGATGCGAGGAGGAGGAGCGTGATCTCATAAATGGCATTGAAGTAATGTTGATGAATGATCACAATATATCTAACTAAACTGAGCCACATTTAAGCCACAGATCTAATAATCTAATAGTAGCATCCATTAGACCCAAACGGTAGACATATAACATTCAACAATATTTTTTTATTTTCGCACTCCATGATCCATTGATATAAATCGGTTTATTGCGTGATATTTAGCACCTGAAAAACATCTAAATCATCGTTAATCAAAAAGCGTCCAGCAAAAGAAACGATACAATTATTTTAGTATAGTTCTAAATAATAGGAAACTAATGTGAGCTTAGCCTCACATTAGTACATTAGTAGTAGTACACTACGAAAAGCGATTGCATTGTGATTTTGTTTCTACCCCCTCACGATTCTTTGGTCATAGGTAAAAATTATCGTTGAGATTCTCTTAGTGAATATTATTTAATAATAAATATATGGGACATTTTCACACACGGTTGTCCGTCCCCAAAGTAAGTAATTAATACTTGTGTTATGGGTGACGGACAACTGGTAGATATACTACATATATAAGTTTAAATACATACTTAAATACAAATACACATCCAAGCTCGAAGAACCAACAATTTGTTTATAGAAAAATGTTGGCCCTCGGCGGGAATCGAACCCGCGACCCGCTGAGCTGAAGGCAGGGTTACTACCCACAGCGCCAACGGGCCAGTCACATATGTACAGTGGGAGTGTAGTTTGATGGTGATTTATAGTACATGCGGTTTACTAAACCTTCATGTATACGGTATGAGAATGGATATTGTACTGTACAATACGTATTGTTCTTCAAGTGCCTCTCCAACTATTGAAGGTTGGCAGTCTCTGCATATGCCTTCCCATTTGTAGCCAGACAGAAGAGTTCGGGAGCGCTCTTAATTCCCGTCCATTCCCGGATGATTCGTTACCAAGATTTACTTCTACGACCAGGTCTCCTCTTTCTAGTAACTTTTCACATTATTATCAGTTGCAATAACTCGTATCGGCGATGCCTGAGTATGCAACTTTGCGTTGTTTGATGATTGGGAAAAAATTGCGTTTTTGTCCAACTTGCCGTAGAACGTCCTCATTGGTTACTTTTTGAGTCCACGATCACACATCACACGTCTGTATGCCCACATTTCGAATGCTTCTATACGTTTCCTGAGATCCTCTTTTATGGTCCAGGACTCATATCCGTATAGAAGTAAGGGGCCACATGTAACATTGTAGAAGACGCTCACGAAGTGAAGTTTTGATGTTACGGTTACTAAGTATCTTTCTCATTTTTCCAAAGGCAATCCGGGCCATTTCGGCACAATATGTATTATATACATTTTATTTCATAGTAGATTACAGTAAAACATTTTATCATTTGTTCTATGGAATTCCGCTAAGTGAATCCTACTTGTACTAAAAGCACTCTGTAATATACGGCTATGTTTATGTATATACATAACTACGTTGTCCCAGTTAAGATGGACGGTATAATTGCAATAAAGCGAGTGGAGCAAGACGCTGACAGAGCCAGCGGTCGAATACGAGCGCCATTAGTTTCGCTAACATGCCTGTTGCGAATGTCACTTACAACTGACGTAATATCTAGAGATTTCACGTTCATTTGAATGATCCAATAATATTAGGGGCAAATTTTATTCTGATTCTGTATTTATATGCTAATACGTAAAATAAATCAGTTTTCATTAACATCACATTATTTCTTTGGCCAGAAGTGAAAAGTTAGTCAAATTTATTTTATTTAATATCGGAATACAAATTTAAAACATGTTTTATTCACAAAACTTTCGTAGATATAATTATATTTGTGTAGTAATTACTGAGAAATATATTTCTACTACAGCTAACTAAAGTCCACAACTTCATCTGTATGTATATCAGTATACATATAGAAAGGAAAATAAGTCACACTCTTATCTTTTCAATAATCTTCATAGAAAAAATCTCATTGATCTGTAATTTCTTTCAGGGGTTTTCGTTTATAAAATAAGAACTTAAGGAGACATAATTTAAAAAAATGCAATTATTTAAATTACAGTAATGGTAAAGTAGTTTTTCGTTAAAATGCTACTTTAAAATCTATTGAATTGAAAATAAAAATTGCCCAAATGAGGAATTAAACAATTCCGAATACGATATACACCCTGTAATCTTTATATCCCATCGGTCGACGGTACGCTCGAACGCGTATCGCTTTGCAGACTTCGCCTCCAGACATAGGGGTGTGCACTCTGCATACACTTCGTATAAGTACAGACAACCCAATACTTTTGCTGTCTTCACATTAACAGGCTAACCGCGCGATTTGGTAATGCGTTTTGATTGTGTCTATTGGGACATATTATCATGCACTGCATGATAATAAAAAGTAGGATTACAAAATCGTTCCAGTGAACGAATGCTTAATAAGGATTTTGTAATCCTACTTTTTGTATCTGTTAAAGTGTGTGTGTGCCCAAAGATTCAAGTTGAAAAATGAGATTTTGAAATAAGGTATGTTGGAAGTGAAAGAAAAGATTAGTATATGATTTTGTTTCAATAAAACCAATTCATTTTAATCTTTCATAATCCTTATACAAAAACTAAATTCCGTAGCGATTTTGTTTTTATATAATTCGTTTTCTGTAGTTTAGGCACCATGTGTGCTATGTATTAATAGGCCGATCGGAATCTGTTAAATTACAATCCGACAGCGGTAGTAATTAAAAGATTAGCCAACGTGGGATACTGCGATGAGAAATCATTTACATAATGTGTAATTTCTCTTTATATTTCTTTAATCAGTGCGGTTTTGTCGTGTAGTGTGTGAAGTGTTTTATAGCCGCAGGCGGGTCTGTCTGCGTGTTAACACGCGTGAACGAGGGTAACCAACGCTATAATACATGCATTTCATGGTCAGCTTGCAATATATTATGACAATTTTATTTACATTCAAATATGCTATAAATAACAAAACGTTGACTTGTGTGTGTAATTCCTGTTCTGTTATACAGGAAATTAAGAAAGTTATTTGTGAGCTTAAATATACGCTTTCTATGTAAATTCTCTTCTAGTATTTGAGGGTTGGAATGAGTGCTTGTTACCATACCATGAAATACTAAGTAAACTATATCCACCCCTTTGGGCACAATCACTATTTCTCACCCTTGTGTCTTTAAAGTAGGTCCATCGAGATGATCTTGCACCTCAATCTAATGTTTTGGTGGGGGGTCTACGTAAATTGCCTTTTCTAGTGCAGGTTCGCCACTTCACCATATTTTGATCCCAAAATCCGTTTGCTCTTCAAATCAGGTACTCTGCCATGATCGTCATTTTGAGATCAGTCAGAGATTCTGAGCTTTCTTATGAAGGCCGTAGTCAGCTACCAAGATCTCAATTCATTTTATTAATTAATTAAATAGTTTTATTTTGTGATTATATATTTTCTCAGTAACGACCTGTTACTATCCAACTGATATTCAACATAACAAATGATATTCCTTTGCCACTCGTCTATTTTCAATTCCAGCCTTTGTAAATAAATTCGAATACAAAGAAAATACATTTACGCCCCAAGTGTGCCCATAACCAAATAACGTCTAATAATAACACCGGCACAAATAAACTTCCCAAAACGTAATACACCCCGCCGGCTAGATTGGTTAATTAATTATATTCTTTATTATAGCTTAATTAAAACGCAAGAAACGCCGCTTCCCGGCGAGATGTAGATTGGTCGATAGATTACTCGGAATTAATTTGTTCAAAGTAATTTATTGTTTATAACTGTTCCCGAACTCGGAATGAAGTTGTGCCCCGGATAATTGAAATATACCTTTTGAGTGCACGATTTTATTATATTCCATAAGAAATTTGTGTTATCTTAGAACAAGTTTTTACTAAACGTCAAGTATGCTATTTTTATTCCCTTATGGGCATTGGCGCCGACTACGCAACCTGAGTGCTCCACCACGCTGGGGGGGATTACCGTTGTACACGTTGCCCCCATCCCTACCAGCAGGAACTCCAACCCAAGCAGGAACCCCAGAGTGCGCAATCTCTGGATCTCGCCTCTCTAAAAGTGAGCTCCAAGCATTTTTTTTACAAAGAGGTCTGGCGCCGAGTCTAACGCTTATATGGGTTATTACAGGTTAGAGGTATTCCTAATAATATGTTCAAATCAAATCAAATCAAATCATATTTATTGTAAATACAGTAAAATTGATGTTACAAGAATTATGGTCCAATGTATTCTACCATTAAATGTTTATTTAAATAATCTAACAATAAAATTCTGTAAAAGTTTAAATGAGGATGTAATATGAAATAGTAACGATTTGATTAGTATTCGTTATTAAAGGATTATACCATCCAAGGATCGACCAATTTAGAATCTTGAATTTGTATATGATTTATCTCAAAGCAACTTTATCATCTGAATATCTCGTCAGCAGGTTTTGAAAAGAATACAAGACATTGTGGAAAACAATCTAAAATTTTCAAACGTTAAGCGTACGGAAACTTGCACTATATAACCAATCTCTCTCCGTAAACAAAAGTTGTTTATGCAGTCTACATGAGGACTTTGAGATACAATATCCGTTGCAGACATTAAAATTGTATGTGAGAGTTACTTAGATTACGCTTAAAGTTTGTTATAGAAAATGCTGCTACTCGATCTATAGGCCTTTTTAATATGATTTTGTTTTACGGTGTGCAGCAAAGTAAAATTAGAAATTTTCTTATTCTTCATGCGCCGTTCACCGCAAAGATTCATTGCGAAATGCAACGAATTTCCGTTCTTGCATATATTCTTCCTAGTTGGATGGACCCGTCACATTGCCATGATATTATCGCCATGGTATATATGGCCATAAATATACGATTAGATTTTAATATCATCGAAAAAAACTCTCGTCGAGGTGACATCTATACATCACTAGAGATGAAGATGTATATATTGAATTAGTATTACTGGGATGAAACAAAGGCAGGTATCGCAAACAATTCGGCAGGAGCCACAAACGAGCGAAAACAAGGAATTCAATTGAATGCCCAATAATGTTTCAACCCAATTGTTCTGGTGTACGTATTCGATTGGGGAATCGTTGGAACCTGCAATACGGGAGAAGATACTTGTTTAACATCTGTTCGGAATATACACGAGTTTGTGTAAATTTTTAATTTTAATATTCATCATCCTCCTGCCTTTAACCCACTCGCGGGGTCGGCACAACATGTTACAAACATGTTGTCAAATGATTTGGCTATGTTTTTTTTCGACCGGCCGCCTGCCTAACGTCAACTTACCTTAGTCGCCTTTTACGACACCTTGTTAAGAAATGAGGGTGGTCTATTCTACTCAGCCGGATACTACACGGCGGGTGCAATTTAGATGCAAATTGGTAGTAATTTGGAGCTTTTACACCGGACTATATATAGTATAGTATGTTGACAGGTCAAGCAGTCAGGGCTGGTATCGGAATCTCATCCGGATATTCCCAACATTTCCTGCTGCGTCGTTACCCTCACCGATGCCATTGCCACTGATAGTGAGGCTGATGGTAATTTGGGGCTGTGGCTTTCTGTGTGTGAACATTAAGATTATGCCAATAATCACCCCTTGGTATGCGGGTTGGCATCGCAGTGGTGGACATTTTTCATCGACTACGATGTTGCCCGCTGTCGGTCAGATATGTTTATATTAGATTGAGAATAGATATACCGTTCACATTAACATGAGTCCGTTGTTCCGTATTACCGTTAACATTAGAGTGTCGCCAGAGACTCGTCAGTTTATTTGAAGGGTGACATATGCAGGTGAGGATGACATTTGAGGAAACTGTCTGGGACTAGTTTCTCTCTAACATATAGGGGGGCTATATGGACCTCAGAAAGCTCGCAGGGAGCTGTTGGATCCAAGTGGCACAAGATCGTGGGGTGTGGCTTATAGAGACCTATGTTACAACTTTAATACAATTCAGTGAAATTAAGTACAATTGACGCGTAATTCTTAACCAATTATATAGATAAATCGTTTGTATCACTCAATAACGTTTGGTAGCCCAGCAGTGAAATTGCATATCTTTAGAAAATCATGGGGATATATGTGTAACCTACCAATCCGCATTAGAGCAGCGTTTTGGGTCTTAGCTCCAACTCTTCAACCTATGCTCAACAGTGGGATAATAAGAGGTCCTTACATAAGCTTTTATGTATCTGTTTCCATCTATATAAATTCCATCCATTCTGTGTAAAATCCATTAAGTACAAAAGTTTTATGAGGGTATCGGGAAAAAAAATCGTTTTATTATTCGTTGATACCCGAACACGCTCGCTTTTGTTCTACATAACAGTGCCATATAGGTCACTACGCTCTTAATGTTAATGTTACTAAAACTGGAACGCAGTTATAATATATAACGTCCCAGTTATCATAACTTATGCACTCGTCACACGACGTATCCGCTGCCATAAATCCGACCGAGTGAAATATGACACCGCCCGGTGTAATCTCTCATCTTAACGCCTGACTCGGAATTCAACCGCGTAATACACGCCGCACAGATTCTAAAGGAAACCGATACACTTTCAGACAATTTTGAGTCCAAGATGTAGAAAGGTGAAAATGGGGCCTGTAAATAGCTTTTTTATTAGTTAACTATTTCTAAAAATATCGCTGATTTTGTGAATCTAATAGCAGAGTTAAAGAAGAATGAATAATCCGTCCGATTTCGGTCATGGCGACCACTTTGACTCCTTGTAGGAGTGGCGCCGAATCACTCAGATATGGCTTATGTAGCCAATCTTTGCAGCAAACTCCCGTGCGCAACATGGGCACGTGAGCTTGCTGACGTTATTATAGTGAATGACAGGTGGGAGAGCCTTTAGCTCATCGCGTTTGGCGTCGGCTCAGCTTTACGCTGTTCCTCGAAATCGCTGATTTGCCTCTTCAAGAACCCGCAACATTCAAACCGCTGTGCTGCCAAACCCCTCCCATTGAGAGGGTTCATTATTGCATCTATCATGTGACGCTTCTGGACATCTTTATATCTGAGGAGTTGTTGCTTGCCCTCCTCTAGCTTACAATAAAAGATGCGCTTCGCCACTCTCTCCTACGCCATCCGTGATACGTGACCGCACCACCGAAGCTGCCTACGCAATAAGTTGGACTCATTGCCACCGACATTGGCTAGCCTCAATACTTCAGTATTGCGCACTCGGTCAGACCATCCGATTGTCAAGATGGTATGCAGGCGCTTCAAATGGAAACGATCCAGAGTGCTTATGTAGTGGCGATACACACATCAAGTCTCCGAGGAGTAAAGAAATTCTGAGAGTACAATCGCCAAGTATCGAGAATTGTAAAAAAGCTTTCGAGACGGTAACGAGTTCAAACTCGGGCAGCCACCAATGAGTTTTTCTGTTTAAAACTTGTGTCTCATTGATATTGCAATTTATAACACGCTTTATGCTGAATGGAAACGTGTTTATCTCAAATCTTCTGGGTATTTGTAACCTACAAATCCGCATTGAAGCAGCATGGGGGTTATAAGCTCCTCTATGTCTCCAAAAATTGGAGAGGGAGAGCCTATGCCCAGCTGTGTGATAGTAAGCGGCAGTTACTTTACTTTGTATAGAGAAACGTTTTAACAATAACCAGATGATCGATAAGTTGTTGAGGAAGTTTATCGGTGGCATCGAGACGGTGTACTCAATTCCTAGAATCGCATTTAGTTTTCGGAACTTGGAGATAGTTGGCAGAAGTTGTAGCGTCGTGAATTGTTTCCTAACGTTTGTTGCGGTTTTGAATTATATTGTTAGCAAGAGAAAACGTAAGCAAATTGCAGTTGCAGAAAACCATGCCAAAGTATGTATATCTATCTATTGTTAGAAAATTCTTCATATTAAAAGACTCTTAAGATATTTATTATTTAATACACAATATAGATAACTTTACACAATAACAATATTTATTTCTATAACAACTACTAGATCTAGCTTCTTGGCATTTTCGCCATCTTTTGTGTTTTTTTCACTATCTTACTAATCAATACAACATTTTATAAATTATTATAAGTAGAAAATAGTAATATACAATTCATTTAAAAAACTCTTCAGGAATATATAAGCAGTAATTTATATAAAATCTCATTTAATATTAATAAAAATTATATCAAGACAGAAACCTTCATTATCTCCTTTTCTTAAATTCTTAATTCGAAATATTATTAGCAATTACAATTACATACTCTAATGCTATATACAATCCATGACTATGTATTTTTCAAGAAGGATCAGAATTGAGTACTAATGAATCCCCAATCAATAATTCAAGTTGTATCTCCGTGCTCGCAATTATTAAAACAACCCTAGACACCTGACATATCATACAAGATGGCTTGTCCTATATAGTGTAACTATGAAATGGCTCGTTGCTTTTCTGCACATTGCCATGGAAAGCTGTATTTGTTCTTGGGCGTTACACCGAGTAAGCCATCGGCTACGCTTTTAATTCGTACGAAACCAGCAACCTCTTTTAATTGCCCTTTACATTATGTAAAAGTCAATACTTAAGCTTACGTCCATAAAGTCGCGGTTACAGTTTGTATTTATAAATAGACTTTATACGATTTCAAGATAATGAGATGCGTATAAATTAATGTCCAGATTATTCTGTAAATTTTATCTGAACCATTTTATTACGTTTGCGGTCTCGTAATTTTCCCACGGTTATTATGCAAAATAATATACCTGTGTGATTTAAATACGGAATTGAATGTAATTATATAATTGTTTCACTAAAAAAAACCAAGCTTATAGATGAATGGTGCCGTGTGACTCTGTCTAGAGATTTATTTGGAGCAATTGGAGCTGCGTGGTGGGTGTTTGCTCCAACCCTTCTGTCTGAAAACGGAGGCAGGAGGCCTATGCCCACCACAAGCTCTATCCAAATCCATTCTATTGCTATTTTTGCATTATTAGTCTTATATATAAAATTCTCGCGTCACAATGTTAGTTACCAATTACCATATTTCTCAGAAACGGCTTGATCGATTTTCATATAATTTTCGTCAAATGCTAGTTACCATATTTCTCAGAAATGGCTTGACCGATTTTTATGAAATTTTATATTCAGTAAATCTGAGAATCGATTACTATATATTTTTCATACCCCCAAGTGATAAAGGTTGTCCAGCCATAATTTTTTTTTGACATTTAATATTTTTTTATAATATACACTAGAAATTCCTTAGTTTCATATTTATGATATAAGTAGCACACTTTGAAAATGTTTTTTTACTGTCATATATTTCTGTCAGAATTTGTGTAGAAAATATTTATCGTATGTTAGAAAAATTATAAAAAAAGTATGATAAAGTATCATTTGACCGTATTGTTAAATGTACACCATAGTGTGTATGAAAAATTTGAAATTATTAGGATATTGCGAAGACCCAATATTTTTTTGTACAGCTTGTATTAAGATAGGACTTAAATCATCATCCATCATCATCCTCCTGCCCTTATCCCCCTCTAAGTGGGGTCGGCACAACATGTTACAACATGTGTCACATGATTTGGCTGCGTATTTTACGACCGGCCGCCTGCCTAACGTCAACAACCGGATACCACACGGTGGGTCAACATAACCTTAGTCGCCTTTTACGACAACTCGGTAAGTAATCAGGGTGGTCTATTCTATTCAGCTGGATACCACACGGCGGTAAAATAGAACATAACATAAATTTCGTCAAATAACTATATCATTTCTAACGTAATTGTTCGTTTTGTTTATTCCTTTTTCCGCTGGAGGCGAGCTGACGTACGGTAATTTTTACCGGGTTATTATTTTAGCCAGAACAATGGGTACGGTGCGGCGGTAATAGGCAGGTTCGCTGCAACTGCTAAATGGTTATCTTAGCCTGTAGGGTGCATTGTGGTCTAAACTATTAGTCACGAGCTATTCAAATATAAACGATTTTATTTTATTGTTTCATTTTTATCATTTGCTTGTGATAGCCGAGCGTAACTTGAGAAACCTTTTGAGAGCAAACTCCAGACGGGCGCCAATGAGTTTTTGTGTTACAACTTATGTGTCTAATTGATAATTGGTGACGGAAAACATCGCGAGGAAACCTTAATATCTCTAGAGATTTCTGGAGATAAATGTAACGTATCAATCCGCACTGGAGCAGTGTGTACGTTCAAACCTTTCTCTCTCAAAAGGAGAGCGGAATCCCATACCCTGCAGTGGGATAATAACAGGCCGAGTACTTACTGCTTCAAGGGAGATATAATTGATCTTATGCCCCTTTGAACCCGCAGCTTCCTAGCCATTTTAATATGATCTATGTATCAAGTAGGCCCACATAATGCTTTGAATAGTACGGATTGCCCAATTCCGTAATATAAAAACTTTGATGTAAGTTTTAATCGGTTATTTAAACTGAAAAGTGTAGTTTGTTCAAAACAAAAAAAAGAAAACATTCTATTATGCTGCTGTTTTATTGAAAAAAAAAATTAAAATGATTTTATAATGTATTATTAACAATATTTATCTCAATTTTTTTAAGAGGTTCTAGTGGTGTATTTTGTTTCATTGAATTTTTTGGACTATTCCAAAAAGCAGACAAATTTCTTAATAATAAAAAAAATACTAATTTGCATAATTCTGGTTTTGTTGCTACAGAATCCTTAAGTTTTCCACTCGATTTAAGGTTTTATAATTGTTACAATTCTATATTCTAATTCTTCAATTTAGAATTAATAAAAATCCAAAGAGGTGTACTTTACTATAGTAGCCATAGAAAGGCCTGTAAGTGATAGTGACGCAATAAATAATAAGAGCGAAGATGAAACACGTATTTATTGTTTAATGACACATAAAAAAGTGAGACAAATAGATACACCTTCATTTGTTTTTCTCTTTATTGTAATATGGCACATTTTAGGCTGCCGTACCTACTCTAGTATAATAACTCTATGTGTAAAAATCTCACAATCCGTTTACACACGCTAATGACTTTTGATTTGCACCACACAATAATTGTTGCGCACCTCTGGCCCGGCTACTTTCCGCTTCCATTGTACCGGGTACAGGGTCTCGACAATCAAAGGTCACGATGCGCTCATTGAATATTTACGAACAAACCGACGGTATTATTGAGTAGATTACGTGACTTTCTTAATGGTTTTTGCTTATCGGTTATTGTGAATAGCAATATTCCGTTTGAGAAATAAGTTTGGGTACTGTTTATAGTAAAGCTAGGTGCACATTTATCTTGTTTACCTTAACGAAACGATTTTTGTCGCATGTGTTACCAAAATATATTAATCTTGTCCAAATTTTCATCGCGTATGTGTGAAATTTGGTTCAGCGAATAAGAGCCCCGGATGGGCTCGAAACTAGTCGGGCTAACCCGATAAAATAAGACGTGAGTATATCCGGTTTCTATAAATTAAATTTGGTTCAAAAGAAACTATGGGTTATATATAATATATAGGGAAATATTCCCATTTTTCCCAGAATAATTTATAGAAGCAGGCGTTACTTTGCGGAATTCCATATTACAGGCACTATAACAAAACTACTTCGCTATAATCCGCACGGGTTAAGCGAATGCATGCAAAGCTAATGTGTATGAAGCAGGCAAAATCCACGAACCTTATACATGCAGGACAAGCCACCACACGCACCCCAAGGCTCCTTCACCAGCAACAAAGCACACAAGCAGCACACACACCTACCACCACGACAATCTCGACGATCGTTTCGCTCCGAATAGTTTCCCAGAATAGTCAATTAAATTACTTTTCTATACATATTATAAAACTAACTCTCCGAAAGCTGTCTGTGTATGTGATAAATATTCACTAAATCTGCTAAAAGGATTCCTTTGCTTAACAGTAAATAACATTAAAATTCCCGTAGGATCAGGATTAAGGCGCGAAAAACTATGTGATCCACTGATTTCCAAGCAGGTTAATTTGCGGGCACAGCTAGTATTAAAATAATTTTCAATGAAGTTGACACGACCAAAGTCACGTTACAACTACTTAAATTCGATTGTCATTTATATAACAGTTACATTTTAAGTATAACATTAATTAGTTACAAATAAATCACGCATCCTTAGTGTGAACAAGAAAATTTGTATAATTCAGCGTATTCAAAATTTGTCTAAATTAGTTGAGAATGTTTTTGGGAATAGCAATAAAGAGTTATATTTAAACAAATTGCTCTGTCTACAATTCCTGACAGGGAATGAGAAATTTGAAATCTTCGAAAAGTAGAAACCTTAGTCATAAAACTTGTGTGCGCTAGCTAAGCATTTAGATCTTACACTCTTTACCGTCGACAATATAAAATGCATATGCATATAAAAACTCAAATTTAGTTCATACATATTAACATAGTTACATTAATTGGCTGGCCCGTTGGCGCGGTGGGTAGTGAGCCTGCCTTCAGCTCGGCTGGTCGCGGGTTCGATTCCCACCAAGGGCCAACATTTTCTATAAAAAATTTGTTGGTTCTTCGAACTTGGGTGTATATTTATATTTAAGTATGTATTTAAAATTATATATGTAGTATATTTATTAGTTGTCTGTCACCCATAACACAAGTATTAATTTACTTACATGATGATGGAAGACGGTGTGTGTAAGTATCCCATTTATTTATTATGTATATATTCCGTAAAATGTGACATTTGCTTATAAGTAAGTAGAAATAAAATAAAATCATTTCAACTTACAGCGTGTACCATGCTTAAGATCACAAATTAAGCTGATCCTTCGCTGTTCGCTACGTACTAAAGCAAACAGACAAGCTATGATCAAGGGTCATATTGAACTCGGTGAAATACGTTGGCTGAATAATAATATACAATTACATTGGATATCTGTTCTCAACTACGAACAACAAATATAGTGCTCACGATCCAGAAATATACGTACTATCTTTACAGTAAAAAAATGTTTATAGTAGTATTTTTTCAAGGTTATTTTATTTATTATGATCAACATCATCATCACTATGATAATCATCATCATTATTAATGAATATTTCACCATGGACTTAATGGGATTCAGGTGTTTTTGACATAGAATCACCTTACTCAGTTATTGTTCGACTCGCTGTCACCAGTTTCTTTAAGTTCCTAGCACATACTAACTCCCTTTGGTATTAGATGACCTATATTGAGTTTAGCTTCGCTGACTAGAACTTTAAACGTTCTGTGAAAAACATGACTTTACTATCGGACTTAAATTTAACTTTGATTTATGTTATACCGGCAACATAGTTCATTACTGGTCTTTTCAATTAAGCAAGCTATAATAAAAACGTATTATATATCTAGACTTGCCTTTAAATAAGTTTAGAAATTATCTTAAAGCGATGCTGTTAAATAAAGCTTTCTGTACAATTGAAGATTATTTGAGTGATAGAAGCATATTTTAACTATAGTCAGCTGCGCGCCAGGCTGCAACGATTACCATGTAATCAATTAATCAAATTGTATAATTTTTTGAAGATTCTCCGCCGAGTTTCTTGCTCCTTTCTCTTAGTATGAGCAAACTTCTAAGTCAGTGGTAGCATCTTTAAAAACATTTGACGATTCAAAAATACTCAAAACGGTCTAATTGAATAAAGAAAAATTTGAGTTTGAATAAGTACCTATCCAGGATTTATTGCAGCAATCTCTGGTAAAAGAATCACGTGTTCATCTCTCATCTCAGTCTTAGGCCATAATGTTACATGACAGTAAATTTACTATCTAGGCAACACGCATATCGCTAATGTACCCTACAGAATATTATGTTCAATGAACCGTAAATTATACTAAAGGGAATGTAGCGAAAAAGACGGTTAACGTTCTTTATCATAGAAACAATAAATTTCTGTAATAAAATACTAGAAACTAGGTCATGATATCGTTTCTAATGTATTATGTGTGAGATAAAGACTTGTAAGATCAAATGTTAAATGTTCTTAGCATTGTAGCTTCTTTGATTAAATGGATAAGTGGATGGTTTGAAAGTTTCTGAATGTATGGGACATTGGGACGGTTTAAGCTCATAGCTGTGTGATGTTGCATTAGCTTTCTGTGCCACCTTATTACTGGAGTTTGCAGATTCAATTAGATGAATCATCATTCTCCTACCCTTATCCCACTCTAAGTGGGGTCGGCACAACATGTTTTTCTCTTCAATTCTCTCCTATCATTTTTCAACTCTGGCGCTAATCCTTTTACGTGCATATCATTCTTCACACAATCTATCCATCTCTTTTTCGTCCTCCCTCTAGGAGTTCAAACCCCGGGCAGCAAATCAATTTTTCTGTAAAAACTTATATATCTGATTGATATTTCCAATTTATCACATGCTTTTTGGTGAAGAAAAACATCGTGGGACAACCGCAAATCTCTAGGGAATTCTGGGGATATATTTAATCTACCAATCAACATTGGAGCAACTTGGTGGATCTTAGCTACATACAACTCTTCTCTCAAAAAACGGAGTGTGGAGATCTAAACCCAGTGAAATAGTGAGAGAGTGAGGTCGTTGCTATTCCTTTTTAAATTATTTTATGTGTATAAAATGACGTCAACTAGTGAACTGGCTGGTGTTCTCCATTTTTGTTATGGCTCGGAGACATGGACGCTTAAAAAGCCGACCGTGATCGCATTCACTCTTTCGAGATGTGGTGTTGGCGCAAGATGCTTCAGATTCCGTGGTCAGCATTCCAAACGAACCAGTCTATCCTTCACGAATTAAAAGTCAAGGACAAACTATCCCCAGTATGTCTGCGAAGGGTCATGAAGTTCTTTGGACACATCGCCAGGAAAGATGGTTATAATTTGGAGCAACTCTTGGTCACCGGCAAAGTGGACGGCAAACGGCCAAGAGGCCGCAGCTCCATTAGATGGTCTGACCAGATCCGTGCCACTCTGGACACCAAACTCCATGACGCACTCCACATGGACAAAGACAGGAACAGATGGAAAGAAGTCTACTTTAAAGTCTGCCTCCTAATTGTAGGGTTCACAACCCTCAGTAATGAGGAATACGACGCGAGGAGGAGGAGGGGAGGAAAATGACTTCAAAAGCGTATAATTATAGACTTACCTAAAAAGTAGAAGTATCAACTATACACAGTTAAATATAAACGATTGCCTAGCTCTATACTTGTCAATGCCAAGAATATTACATAAAGTATATCGCTATATACAGCCCAATGCATCCTCAAACCAAACCTAATTTTGGTTCGCGATTTTGCCATTTCCTCCTTCGCAGACGCTTATTGCGACATAATCGAGCCGTTACAAATTTAAACCTTATGAGAGACATGATACGATTGTATTTTGAATGTACGTCGCATAAACTTAATTTGGTAAAGATTTGAACAAATAGTCGTATAACAGACGACATCCGAAAAGGTTAACAAACTGGAATTATGTTTGTTGTATTTTGGGCTTCAATTCAGTTAAAATGATAGAACCATTTGTTCCAATTGAAATGTAGCTGTAGGAGATTTTTTGATAAAAATCGTGCGTTTCCACACAAGCCGATTTTAACATCAACTGAACGCAAGGGAACTTTAGCCTGTTATCAGGCACTGAAAATGCTACAATATTATTAAAAAACAAAGGTTAATTACGCTGTCACTAGCAAAGTTATAATGGCTCAGTTGAGAACGGGTGGATTAAAAAAGTTAAAATACACGGGATCGTAGGTATCACCAACCATTTTTATCATTTGTTTTCATATTCCATCTTTATTATATCATAAAAATACCGAGCACAGCTCGGTTACCTAAGTACTAATTGATTATAGAAGATAATTGATTTGAACGTTTTAACTTTACTAAAAGTAAAAAAATTTAAGTCGGTGTTACCAATTTTGTGTTCAATTGAAACTTATTTGCAAGTCGCTAGCAATAGCATCCTGACCTGCAAATATCTTTATCTCCAACAAGACACTCAATTAAGCCACTGAATTAACAACATGGCGGATATAAAGCGAAACTGCAATCTTGTTCATTCTAAATGATCGTTGATTAAGAGTAGAATTTATTGGTATTGTGGTAAAATAATTAATATTCAGTAAACATTATGAAATTTCGTTACCAAACACACTATATTTGTAAATACTTTTTTAAGGTGTGTTAAAGTAGATATAAACAGAAGAAAAAAGAATAAAAATTTCTAGTTATTCTAAAGTTTATAGAGTGCCTTGGGCTAATTATTTATCATAAAGTAGAAATTAAAGATAAAAAGAAAATCTCATTTGGATACTGGACAAAACCTCTCTAGCTGTTATAACGAATATGAAATTTTTTGACTAGAACTATATCTGAAAAAGCGAAGCTGACATATCTACGAAACAATTTTATAGTGGTGTGTGAAATCTTATATCTTCTAGGTATAAATAGAAGAGACTAGAAACTAGAGACATTCGGTCAATTACTAAACTTTAAGAATGTAAGAGTCGGGGCATGCTAGTTCAGAATCAAAGCAAGACGAAGTGTCAAACGAAATATTAACATCGCCTAAAGCATATCTCTAATAAGCAAAGCACAAATTTATGTCCATAAAAAAATATACTTATACGTGCGAATTAACGCCTATAGTTCAGTGCGAATTAGTACTGACGTATTCGAACGGGCTTGAGCGAACTCCTTGAGAATCAAAGGTCGATCTAATTTGTTTAGATCTTAAATTTTCCTTTTCTATAACTTCTGATAAAAAGAAAATCAAAGTAAGTTAATACGAGTTTCAATTAACTTGATATAATATAAATACTTCGCTTTTATGATAAAGAATTTGACGCTTCAATTTGCTACGACTCGCGTTAGTATGCCTCGACCCTTATGGTTTTTCTAAGAATTTCGAACGTTTTTAAATTCTGAAGGTAAGAAATTTCACAGATGTTTAAGAAATTATACTTTGGTATACCATTCAAGACTGTAAAAGTAAGTTGTTAATTCCAACAAAGATAATTAGAACTTAAAAATGTCTATCGAATTTTGCCCCGCATAAATTACTTACAATCACGTTTAGCCTCGCACAGAATGGTAAAATCCTTTGGTACGCTAAATGTTATGAGTTATAAAATACCCCAGTAAATTCACGAGCAAATATAGAATGAAAGATAAACCAATGAGGCGAGCATGGTCGTAATGTTGAAATGAAATAAAAATAATTTAAATGCTAATGAGTGACACAGTTCCACGGGGACTGGACGAGATTGGAATGGAAATCTATACACTTTACAATATTCCATTGGATTTTTGCTTTACCTGTTTCTGGACTATAATTATATTAGCCTATAAATCAGGGCAAAGTTAGAATCGTTATTTTCTAGACTGATTTTATTTCTATTGTATAAATTTTGTACGATTTAAAGTCCATACCATAAGGTACCCACCCTGCCATCAGTAGCGTGGTGGAGCATACAGGTCGTTTTAGTCGGTGCGAGTCCGACATAATCCGCCCGACGGGGACAGGCGGTGGTACCCATAAGGGTTTCCTGTTTAAAAAATACATATCTGACGCATAACCGATAAAACAGTACAACAATAGCTAAATGAAATTGTGACCTTGAACTGAGATTTCTGAGTTCAAGGTCGCAATACATTAAGTAGAGATTAGGAATTTAAAGTTGTTGAGGAACGTAATTAAGATCCCACTTAATCTGTGACCTAACCATGATCCCATTGTTTCTCCATTAAATGAACCGAGCGAAACGGATAGAATTTTTTTGTACTGGAGGCGCTACAAAGCGCTTTGTTAAAATTTACGAGCCCTATTCCGCTTAACAGTCGCTTTATTTTATCGCTTAATTTATTACGGAGAGCTTATTATAATTGAAATCATTAAATTACTCTGTGCGCTGAGATAAAAAATGTTTATGGTGTGACTGGTCAGTATCGGACTCAAATCCTCCGCAGCGGTTGATGACTCAATATAATGGGCTTTTATTGATGGTATATTAATGGGACATATCCTATGGGAATGTGATATCTGGGGGAGACAATATTTGATTTATGTATCTTTTCTACTAGAGGGTATAGAAGTACAGTCTATTGGTTTACTTTGAGTTAAGTTTAAAAATTTAAATAATAATAAAATAGAAATTGTTTCGTCATCTTCCTGCCCTTATCTTATTCTAAGCAGGGTCAGCACAACGTGTTAAACATGTTGTCAAATGATTTGGCTATTTACGACTGGCCGCCTGCCTGACGTCAACTTACCTTAGTCATCTTTTACGACACTTCGGTAAGAAATGAGGGTGGTCTATTCTATGCAGCCGGATACCACACGGCGTTTATCTTAGTCGCCTCTTACGACACCTCGGTAAGAAAGGAGGGTGGTCTATTCTATTCTGCCGGATACCACACGGTTATAAGGGTATTTTAACAGTTAGGTATATTAATGCCATCTAAGTCGTATTTTATTATTGAGGAATTCGCTCTATCTGAAGAATAAAGTAGCATGTTTTATGTAATAAACTTTATTCTTCGGATGGGGCGAATTAATAAAAGACTATCTAACGTTGTAAGTGTAATTTTAGTACGCTTTTATAAAATACGGGATCTATTGAAGTAAACTCCTCACATCTTACAATAAATTGCCTCAAGTTAAGCAGTTCGAACGCAAGCTGCGAGATGATTTATCGCAACAAGCTGCACGGGACGACGGTCGACCTACTTACACGCTAAACATTGTACTTGGCAAATGTATTTCTTATAGAAACGTTGAGGAAGATAGACTTTTGAAAATAAAAGTGTAATTTGCTTTACAGTCTACAGAAAGGTTTGAAGTGTAAGAAATATGCTTATACGTAAAGCATATTACGAAATTAAAAATTCGGGTGATAAGAATGCGTGGATTTGAAAATCCTTTCAGCTTCAAACAAGACTATGGTATTTTTATTTATAATATATAGTATAAGAAAATTTTACACAATATCAATATATATTACAAAACTAAGTCCCCAAATGATGTTTGTATGATTGATTTTCCAAAAATCTACTGACAGGATTATTGTACGCTGTTTTCTAAAAGTTGCGATAAAAGGATTATATATTGAGGATATATATTGAGAATATAAGCTGTTATAGCCCAGCGGTGAGACCGTGCGACTCTTTCCAGGGGAACACGAGTTCAAACCCGGGCAGCCACCAATGAGTTTTTCTATTAAAACTAACGTGTCTAATTGATAACTGCAATTTATCACATTTCGCTTTTCGGTGAAGGAAAACGTCGTGAGGAAACCTGCATATCTCTAGAGAAATTTTGGAGATATGTGTAACCTATCAATCCGCATTGGAGCAACGTGGTAGGTCTTAGCTCCAACCCTTCTCTCCAGAAACGGAGAGAGGAGGCCTATTCCCAGCAGTGGGATTGTAACAGGCCGCTACTTTACTTTACTTATATTGAGGAAGGTTAATGTCAATAGTGTATTTGTCGGAATGGTTATTGGGTCTTTCATTTGAAGACTTTCCGAACCAGCTTTAAAGTTGACAATTCAAAAGCACTTGTTTACAAGTTTACTTGAATAAAGAATATTTTGAATTGAAGATAGAGGAAGTTGTGGAGGAACATACAATTTTTATTATAGAATTTTGTTTAGTCGGGATTTACGTGGGAAATATTTTGCAACAGTTTTTTCTAGGTTTTGCGAAGTCACGGGCACATTTAGTTATATCATAAATCACAATATGCAAATCCTCATAAACCCTATAAAACACATATCACATATGCGCCTGTGCCGGCTCGAAAATATACGGAGTCCGATTCAATTATTATGTAGTCCGTGTTAACATGCAAATTGGTCCACTCAAAATTTGGCCGCCCCTTAATAGGAAATGGGCCTTTTCCGTTATTATTCCCGGCCCGGACCCTTTTGTTTTGACATTGTAGATTTGGAAATTATTCCGGACCCAGTTTGGTCGTCAACTTTCGGAGTGTTAAGTGGTGTATGTTTGGCGAGTGTTGCGCAAACATAATGCGAGGGGGCCCAGTAATTATTAATTCGGTAAAGGAATGACAAAATAATAAAGCTGCAATCCACGCATTTATCAGCCGTGTTAGGCTACAGTCCCTTGTGACCCTTACCAGAGTGTGGAGCAGAGGAAAGTCAGGTAACGGCCTATTACTATCGAAAAGCTAGGCCTCCTTCCGTTTTTTATTTGAAGACATGGATTTTGTGCTAAAACCCACCCACTCTGCTCCAAGTCGGTATGATAGTGGTTGTATAATACATTCATCCTCAGATTTCTCGAACGATATACATACTACACCGAAACAACTACAACCAGCTGACAAAGGTTGTTTTGACTTATAAATTATCTTTAGGGAATTTATAGTGTAAATTAAAAAAAAAGACAAAAAAATAGTCAAAAATTTTAGAGGTGCAGAACCCTTATCACTTAGGGGTATAAAAAAAAATTCAGTGTAAAGTAAAATAGAGATTCAGTATTTGCCCAATTGGGCAAAGGGTATAGGAATTGGAACTAGCGATAGGACTATGGGCTTAGCAAAACATAAAAGCGTGATGAAATTTCCCAAGTTCATTTTGTAGGTTTATTTAAGCCATCCGGCGACGGGTTAATGAAAAGCACCGAAAAATTCCGGCATAAAATTTTATCCTTAAAATTGTTACCGTAAATTATTTATATTTTAAGTGTTTCTATTGTTTTTTCTTCAGATTTTTCAAATTAACTTGTGGGCGCAAGGATAATTAACAAACTTATTCCAGGCGCTGTTATAAGAATATACTTCCAACTTTCGGCAGTGACTCTAGTCCTTGAACTAATACCATTTACTGATAAAAAAAGGTCAATAAATTACATTATTAGAATAACATATATCCTACAATCCTTCTAACATTATAAATGCGAAAGTCTATGTTTGTTCGTTTTCACAGCGAATCCGCTAAACTAATATCGTCGAAATCGTGGCATAATTATTCCTTATATACCGGGGTCACATATAGACTATAGAAATCCTGTTAATTCAACAGGAATAGGATTTTTTTTTTTTTTTTATGAAATAGGATGGCAGACGAGCATGCAGATCAACGTTATCACCGCCGCCCACGACCTCTCGCAGAGCGAGTGTGCTGCCGACCTTTAAAAAGATGGAAAATACGCTTTTTGAAGGTATTTATGTCGTACCGATCCGGAAACGCTGCAAGAGGGAGATTATTCCATAAAATGGTGGTGCGCGGAATAAAATTATTAGAAAACCGCACTGTAGTGGAACGCCACGCATCCAGATGGTAAGGATGATATTGTAACCTGTGACGTACAGTGCGGTTATGGAATTTGGCGGCAGGAATCAGGTCGTGTAGCTCACTGGAACACTCCCCATGAAAGATGCGGTAGAAAACGCACAGTGAAGATACGTCTCTACGCATCGCCAAAGAGTCCAGCTGTTTGCTGTTCACATGGTCCCCGATAATTCGAGCTGCTCTGCGCTGTATGCGATCGAATGGCTTTAGTTGGTACTGGGGTGCACCAGCCCAGAGATGAGAACAGTACTCCATGTGAGGCCGGACTTGTGCTTTATACAGCGCTAGTCTGTGGGCCGGCTTGAAGTACTGCCTCGCTCTATTGATAACACCCAATTTTCTGGAGGCCAACTTAGCCTTTCTTTCCAAGTGATCGCGATACTTACAGCTATTAGAAATGTCCAGACCCAGTATTTCAATACTAGTCGAGCCACTTAACAGAACATTCTCGAAAGACGGAGACACGACAAACGGTGATGTTTTTGTGGTTAACGCACAAACTTGCGTCTTCTGGGGGTTAAATTGAACTAAGTTTAATTTACCCCATTCCGAGATCTTCCGTAAGGTAGCTTCAACAGAAGACACAAGATTTATTCGACACTCATCAACCTTTTCCCAAGAGAGTCCTGCGCAGCCGGTGTATATGGCATCCACTGTACTGTCATCTGCATAGCAATGAATGTTAGGATCATCTAACATGTCATTGATATGCAGAAGAAACAGCGTAGGGGATATCACGCAACCTTGAGGAACACCAGCATTCACCAGCTTGGGATTCGAGCAAAATCCATCGACAACGACACGTATGCTACGGCCAGTGAGAAAGCTGGAGATCCAAAGGCGCAGATTCTCTGGAAGCCCATAGGAAGGTAATTTCGAAAGAAGTGCCCTATGCCACACACGATCGAAAGCTTTCGCCATATCCAGGCCAACTGCAAGGCCTTCTCCCTTGCTTTCTATAGCCGCTGCCCAACGGTGAGTCAGGTAGACCAAAAGATCACCAGCTGATCGACTACGTCGAAAACCGTATTGACGGTCGTTGATCAGCTCATGATTCTCAAGGTAAGACAGAAGCTGGCGATTGATAATCATAGGATAACCTAACCTATCCAACTTTTTTTACTCACGATGTGTCAAACTCAGGTCAAATCTTTTAAAGTTAGTTCTAATATTGCGCTGTTTGCCTTATTTCGAAAAAGTTGTTTTAAAAAAGTTTTCAAATATTTCGCTATGCTTAGCTGAGCTATTTTAATATATATATTTCATGTAAGTGATACGGGTTTTTTGCTAAAATAAAAATAAAAATTTACGAAAATAAAGAATTAAAGAGAAGAGATTAATGCCGCCGAGAAAACTATAAATCTCTCATAGTCTACCCGGATCAATCTGATTTTTGTGATAAAGGTCCACGTACGGTCGTAGTCGCGGGTAAAAGCTAGTTTTTTATATATTTAAATTTAGATGAAGACTATTTCATCTTCATTGTTAATGCATCAATATATGTTCCTAAGATTAACCCTTTCGTGTCTAACATGATATTGTTTGACAGAACAAACGCAAACAATAAATAATTTATATTCTCATTGTAATAATTATTTTTAATAATACATAAGTTTTGTTTTTTTCTCTCCTCTATTAGCTTTAATTATGAAACAACTTTAATCTCTTCAGCGCATACGGTTTATTTACAAAGGAATAAAAATTTCCAATAATTATTATGTTCTATTCATGATGATTCTCCTGCCCTTATCCCACTTTAAGTGGGGTCGGTACGACATGTTTTAAATATGTTTTTATATGTTTTGACTAGATATTTTACGACCTGCCGCCTGCCTGACGTCAACTTACCTTAGTCGCCTGTTACCTTGGTAAGAAAGAGGGTGGTCTATTCTACTAAGCCGAATAACACACGGCGACTCGGCTAACCTTAGTCGCCTTTTACGACACCTCGGTAAGAAGTACGGTGGTTATATAACTATTATAAATATTTATTGATATAAGTATATATGTAGGAAGGGAAAAGGAAACAGCTATTCTTATTAGATATTTCTAGACTCAGTAGTTTCGGCTGTGCGATTGAAAAAGTAAAAAACGAAAAACATCTTATAAAATTATTAATGACGTAACCGTTATTAAGTTATTAATCGAGATTTATCCATTTCACAAAATAAAACGTGATAAAAATTGCAACCTGGCCATTTTATTATGGACGGTCTATTTACGCGAACGCGTAGGTAATGGAAAACACCGAAATTCTGCGGCATTTTGTCGTTATAACGGGAACGTAAATTATTTCGTTACATTTTTTTGTAAGGACGACACGGTGAGAGTAAACGAATGTTAGCTGAGAGATTAAAATAAATGAAATTTTCGCCGATTTCGCTCGCACTTTGTCGCAATTACACTCTTCACAACAGTAGGTATCAGATTCGATTTCTACACGATTGAATTAGATTAGATGTATAAATAAATATTACATAAATGAAAAAGGTATTACATAAAAGAGCTGTGATAGCCTAGCGGCGAGACCGTTCGAGGGGCACAGGTTCAAACCCAGGGCAGGCACCAATGAGTTTCTCTGTTAAAACTTGTGTCTAATTGATAATTGCAATTTATCCCATGCTTTTCGGTAAAGTCAAATTTCGTGAGAAAACCTGCATATCTCCAGAGAATTCTTGGGATATGTGTAACCTACCAATCTGCATTGGAGCAGCGTAGTAGGTCTTAGCTCCAACCCTTCTCTCCAAAAAACGGAGAGAGGAGGTCTATGCCCAGCAGTGCGATAGTGACAGTTCGTCATCGTCGATCAACTTTACTTTTACTTTATAAATGAAAAAAAAACTACTTCACGACCTGGCACAAGACAGTAAAGACCAAATGTAATAAGTCATAAAAATTATTTTTCCAAAGAGTAACGGCAGACTTTCTCTCTTGCTTTGGAGGTTTGGCATGAGGTTTGACACATTTGGCAATTAATCACATGTTTTCCTTCACAGAAAAGCGTGTGATTAATTGCAATTATCAATTAGACACATGAGTTTCAATAGAAAAACTCGTAGGTGTCTGCCCGGGTTTGAACTCGTGTTTCCCTCGAAAGCGTCGCAGGGTCTCACCGCTATGCTATCACAGCTTGGGATATGTGTAACGTACCAATCTGCATTGGAGCAGCATGATAGGTCAAAGCTACCCTTACCCTTCTCTAAAAAAGGAGATGGGAGATACGTAACTTTTTTTACTATTTTCAACAATGTACTGAATGTATAAGATGTATAAAAAATGTTGTGTAAATCGAAATCTCAAACTTCACTTGTTCACTTTACATAATTCATTGCAAAGGTTATTTAAAAATTAACTTTAGTATTTACATTTACATTTTCACTAAAGTTATTGAAAAACATTTGGTTATGTATGATGAGTTTTTGAACAGGTAAATTTTTAATGTAAAGATAAACCTTATCGTCCTTATTACTTTATCGAACACAAGCAACATACCGATCTTGTGGTAGTGGAAAGTTTACTGAGTCAGACTATAGATTTTTTTTTGTAAATTGAAAGTTTGGTTCTGGGACTATTAAATAGGTAGTTAAGGAAAAGGAAAATTTTAACGGAAAGTATTCATAGGTACACAAATACAATACGCTACAATTGTTATAGTATAATTTTCTTTATACTGACATTTTTAAACTCGTTTCATCTTTTGATTGGAATGTCCGATTTTAATAATTTAAAAAGTATTTGACAGGTATTGAAACATTAACATTTTGTTAAACATTTGTTTTTAATTAAACATTATTAAGTGGGATAAGGATTAATACGGAAATGTAAATATGGTTTGATTATTGTCGCCACTTTTATCAACTTTTACAATGTAAAAAAAGTAGTTATATTTGCAAAACTATATTAGTTAGACATATGGTATCCCGGACTTTTTTGTAGATACGTTTTATAATAATGTTGAACAATTTTATTTCTATCGTCAATAGATTCCACAGCGCACGCGATGAAAGATCTTTATGACTATATTTTTCATACCTTATTACAATTTTATTAGGCTTCCTATTTTTTTTTTGAAAATGTAATATAGCCTTTGTTGCTCAGTAAAGGAGCAGCTTTCCAATGGTAAAAGAAATTTTTGAAATCGGTTATGTATTTTTTGCGTGAAAACATTTCAAACATACATACACACACACACACAAATTCATACAAACATACAAATCTTTCCTCTTTATAATATTAGTAAAGATTTACAGGCTTGGATCATCAAAAAAATAATCAAGCCAAAATAATCGCTATGTGAAAACTAAGGCAAGCATTTTGGTTTCATTATCTTATTATATTTACAGTTCTTTCACCAGACTATCACGGATTAATATAAACTCCCGACAAAAACCTGATTAACTTTTTCTTCTAAAATCATGCCCGTAAATTCTCTAGCCTTACGGGCATGGCTATTAAATGTTTTTATTTAACGAAAGAACTTTTAACAAGTAAAAACTTTTGGGCTGGAAATATCTTACGTCTCTTTATTAAAAAAAATTCATGGTGAACGTTTCATTTTTATATTTGCTGATAGTGTTGACAATGCGTTCTTCTCGTTTAACTGATAGACGTCTATCTGGACATAGTTCCCTTTAAGGGAATGTCATACGATTTTTTCCGCTCAGATCCGATAAAAGCTACTAGATGAGATTTCATAGGGAAGAGATGCTTTAAAAAGCTTTAAATTACATCCATACTTAAATTAAATTGGTAAATATTTGTAAACTTAATTGTTAAGTTTTTTTAAAGCTTTTTGTATAAATTATTTTATTTTAACTAATTTGAAGGTGTTTTAATGTGGAGATTCTTAGATCTTGGAAACTTTTCCCTAATATGATAATCATTTTTTTTTTATTTATTTAATATACTTTATTGCACAACAAAAACATAAAGAAAATACAAAGTAAACTTATATTTATTTGTTTATGTAGCATAAAAAACGTAAGAAAAACATTATCAATAAAAAAAAACATTGTACAAAGGTCAACTTATCCCTTTGGCAGAGATCTCTTCCAGCTAACCTACGAAGTGAAAAATTTAACATGTTTTTATGGACCAACGCGTATTTTAAATAATATACCTAATTGTCTTCTTACACCAAAAAGCCACACCTAGGATCAAAAATCAAAGTTTGTGAATCAGGATTTCTATAAAAACATTGTTATTTAAATTCACAAACAAACCACAATCTATATGTCATGACTAAAAGCCACATAAATGGTGTCATATCACATCACCAAAACATTGCAGGATTAAAATGTAGGACATGTTTTGTGAATTATAAAATATGTGGCCATATTTTATTTCGTACGATCCACGTTCAGATGGGACTGTCAAATACATTGAATTCAAAACGCAGACTTATGGATGTCATCATAAAAGCCATATTGGCTTTAAAGTGATAGATTATTTATCAATAAATTGGTGCGCGTCAACCACGGAAGCGTCAACTGACAGTTATGACAAATCTATCGTAGACAACTATTAGTGGCTTTTATTTACTATAAAGATTAATATATTTATGATTATAGCATGATTATGTATATTTATTATATAATACAATTATATTGAGAGACATACATTTGTGATTGTTGTAGTCAAAGTGTGTCATACAACACGTATGGTGGCGTTGGGGATGGTTTTTAGTGCATGAGTTTTAACGAATGCTGCATGTATCAGTTTTGAAAACGGATTGTATCTAAATAATACTAGCTTTACTTTGGTATCATGGATATCCGAAAAGTAACGTCTAAGGCCCGGTTTTCATCAAAATGGAGAGGAGAGGAATCTCCTCTCCATTTTGATGAAAGAGCATCTGCTCTTTGAACCCTCATATCAGATATTGTCATTTCCACATCTCTGATTGGTATTCAAAACGCATCTTGATTCTCTTCACTTTGGTGGATACTGGGCCTTATTCCATAAATTTAGAGATATTACTGAAATTAAAATGGTGCATTGTTTATTTTAGATTTAGTACTGTTATAATCCTCATTACGGTTAGTAATTATGGCTAGCTAGGTATGCAATCTGTCATTGATTCTTCAGTAAGGTACATTGCTGACAAGTGAGATTGGTAAATGAATACTATCGATAATTAGAATTATTCAAACTTCAGATACAACTTTTACAGCTGTGATAGCCTAGCGGTGAAACCGTGCGACTCTCTAGAGACGACATGGGTTCAAACCCCGGGCAGGCACCAATGAGTTTTTCTATCAGAACTTTTGTGTCTAATTGATAATTGCAATTTATCACACGCTTTTCGGTGAAGGAAAACATCGTGAGGAAACTTACATATCTCTAGAGAATTCTAGGGATATTTGTTACCTACCAAACCGCATTGGAGCAGCGTGGTAGGTCTTAGCTCCAATCCTTCTCTCCGAAAACGGAGAGAGGAGGCCTTAGCTCAGCAATGGGCATAGTAACAGGCCGTTACTTTACTTTTTACTTTTTTTTTTTAACTTCAGTTATAATCACAAAATTCCAAATGTTAGCGTAAAGCTTTACATAAGTCTTATAGCAAAGCTCCTTAATAACTCCCGATTCCGCGTAGACCTAAGTAAAGTTTAATATTCAAGACGTCAGAAGTTTATCCAGCCTTTGTCTCCGTTAAAACAAACAGGGACTTATTTGGCTGCATTTTGTACTTTGATACCTACTTAAAGCATTCAATATTTTTTTTATAATTAGTTTGAGGGTATTGAGAGATTTTTGTCGTATTTAATTTTGCTTAAATCTGTTGTAACTAAAAAGAGTATTTAAAGAAGTTTATAGCGAGTGGAGCTTTTAGAGAGTACAGAAGCTTTAGATAGAGTCAGTAGGCTTTAAAAAGGAATGCTCTATAGAAAACAAATGCAAAAGATTTTTCTAAGAATTTTCAGAATTTCGAAGAATATGTCGATAAACATCAAAAAGTCCTTAACTAGATTTTTATAAGAAATCCTATAGAGTCATAGAAAAATTGCGAAATATATTGTGTAAAAAAATTACTCATTTTTTTATTTACTAACATCATTCTACCAAGAAAAAGAGAATCTAGTTTGAATAGTGAATATATTTAATACATCATACCCAAGTGACCTAGTAACATTATAAAAGCGAATACTCGTAAAATGTCTTTATAAAAGAGACCAGATAAAGCGAAAGAGATCACGTATTATTCTGCATACGAAATCATATACATCATTTCGGAATGCATGTTTACTCTTCGAACAAATACGGCCAATAAAATGAGAATATGATGCAGTGTATCTGAAATTATAAAGGAATATTCAATACGACGTGAGTGCATCCAACAATGGGGACGATTCGATGATTTCATGCTTTTTGCGAAAGCGCTTGCATGCATGAAAAATAGTTTGGTGTATAGCGGAACGCTTAAAGTAGCGGCCTATTACTATCCCACTGCTGGGCATAGGGCTCCTCTCCGTTTTTTGGATAGAAGGATTGGAGCTAAGACCTACCACGCTGCTCCAATGCGGATTGGTAGGTTACACATATCCCCAGAATTCTCTAGAGATATGCAGGTTTCCTCACGATGTTTTCCTTCACCGAAAAGCATGTGATAAATTGCAATTATCAATTAGACACATAAGTTTTAATAGAAAACTCATTGGAAGGCTCCAATCACGATCATGGGTTCAAATCCGGGCAGGCGCCCGGATTTGAACCCATGATCGTCTCTAGAGAGTCACATGGTCTCACCGCTAGGCTATCGCAGCTTACTACTTAAGTTTTACTACTTAATGGGCACAAAATATATTTTCAGCCGTAGACAAAATATCTGGATGTGTCAAATATTTTTGTCTAGCTCATACATATATTTCGGTACAGCAAAGTATGATACCCAATCTAAAGCGACAAATGTCATCAGGCGTTACTATGTCCGTAACTAACTGACGCAATTATTGGCTCAGAGCGGAGATTGATCTCAAATAATTAATTAATTCTTCCTTGCTAGCTCATAGATAGTATTTTGTAAAGACTGAAACTCATTGTACAGCGACAAACACGTCGTTAGGCAGTGATATGTCCGTAACTCCGTAATGCAATTATAGGACAGCGCGGTGATTGATCCCTTGAGAGTTAGTCCACTTAAATTTAACTCTCGAATTGACTCAAATCGCTTAACCGCAATTTTAAAACTGTCATATTTTTTCAAGATCTTTGTAACTTTAATAAAATAGAATCTTAGACGTAATAATTATAAAATTTTTGTTGCGCATAAGGTCGTTTTTGAAAACATTTTAAGTGAAACTTACGAAATCTTACATATAATGCTCTCTAGTTTTCATAATGTCTACCTAATTTCGAATTTTGATTTTAAATATAAATATAATTTGAAATCATGCTGTCTGTCTGTATGTAATCGATTTTCTCAAAAAGTATTGTTCGGATTTTTGTAGGGTTTTTACTAAAAGATAGTGCGATTCTTGAGGAAGCTTTAAGTGAATAGTACATTGTGGTAAAGTTCCCGCGGGGTCTGTATTTTCGCGGTAAAAACTTTGTTGCACACTGAGTTACACGCGGGCGAAGCCAGCGCGATTTGCTAGTAAGTCTTAAATTTGAATGTGAATGGATATATATTATAATATACTAGAGGTATGCTGAAAAAGAGATCGTTAGATTGTGTGGAATATGACACGCATTTAAAGGAGTAGTGCCTGAGTTGATGAATAATAAGGGAGTATGGAAGAGAAAAAAGAAGTGGCGACCCCTATCCGATCTGCTAAAGCATACTTTATTCTAAATGCCGAAAGTGCCAGTTATACAAGAACAATAAAGCCTTTGTGATTCTGTCGTGGAAGCTATCTCCTAGCGATGCCTCGGTTACAGGACCAAACGATTGTTGAGATTGTGGTAGTAAATCTGTGCAGTGCTTCTGTAATGTTTTGTTATTGGTGGTGCGCATTAGTAAAAAAATATTTTCATTACTTTTACATTTTACATTATGAATCTCTACGAAGTAACGCTTTATTTCTATAAATTAATAAATTTCCTCGCTAAAATATATCGTCGAATAGCAAAAATGTGAATATGGTAAATCAGCTAACAATAGCTTTGTCTATCTACAGCGCAGTAACCCAATTACCGAGTGCGGCAGAGCAATGATTGATCTCTTGAGGCGCTTCGCACTCTGGATTGCTATTTGATTCTAGATTCGGACATAGCACACTGCGCATTGTAAATCAAGTTTTCCTAATACCAAACAATATAATAGGTCTTAACTTAATTATTATTAAAATCGGTTGTACTCGATTTCTACGTTTACGAACCGTTGTTTTTTTATTAATTAGTTTCAATGAATCTACACTAATGTTGTACTTGAATAAACCCACAAAATATATTTTCAGCCGTAGACAAAATATGTGGATGTGTGAAATATGTCTAGCTTATACATATATTTCGGTAAAGCAAAGTGTGATACCCAATCTAAGGCGACAAATGCCATCAGGCGTTACTATGTCCGTAACTAACTAACGCAATAATCGTTGCAGCGCGGTGATTGATCTCTAATAATTAAGTAATTCTTCCTTGCTAGCTCATAGATAGTATTGTGTAAAGACTGAAACTCATTGTAAAGCGACAAACACGTCGTTAGGCACTGATATGTCCGTAACTCCGTAATGTAATTATAGCACAGCGCGGTGATTGATCCCTTGAGAGTTAGTCCACTTCAATTTAACTCTCGAATTGACTCAAATCGCTTAACCGCAATTTTAAAACTGTCATATATTTTCAAGATCTTTGTAACTTTAATAAAATAGAATCTTTAAGTAACCCAGTACCGAGTGCGGCAGAGCAATGATTGATCTCTTGAGACGCTTCGCACTCTGGATTGCTATTTGATTCTAGATTCGGACATAGCACACTGCGCATTGTAAATCAAGTTTGCCTAATACCAAACAATATAATAAGACTCAACTTAATTATTATTAAAATCGGTTGTACTCGATTTCTACATTTACGAACCGTTGTTTTTTGATTAATTAATTTAAATGAATCCACACTAATGTTTTGCTTGAATAAACCCGTTTTCTGTCTATCGCACTTAACAATTTTATGCCTTCAAAGCTCATCCGCTGGTGCTATATTGATAAATTATATTTGCATTGAAGCGATTATATTTATAGAAAAAATATCGTTTATTCTTCGGGAATAGGTCACACATATTGCATAATTAATAATAATTAAATCTGTTTATAAGAGTTCCTAGGTTACACTTTTTTTACATTAATATAATTCTTGTTAATAATTACATAGATATTGAGGTACGTTCTACATATTATCTATTTAATGCACTTGTATTTAGCTTACATTACGTCAATATATACATTATTGGATATTTTTTAATAAAAATTAAGTTGAAAATTCGAAAAACTTTGAGGTTATTTTTTTCATTTTCAAGTTGTAATCCATACCTAATTGGTTAAATATTGATAACAGCGTGGGTTTAAACCCCAATCGTTATCTGTCTTTGCGTATCAGCGGAATGGTAACAGACTGCTTGATACTTTTATATGAGTTTAAAAAAAAAAGTAACAGCCTGTTACTATGGCCTCTTCTCTCCGTTATTGGAGCTAAGACCTACCACGCTGCTCCAATGCGGATTGGTAGGTTGCACATATCCCCAGAATTCTCTAGAGATATGCAGGTTTCCTCACGATGTTTTCCTTTACCGAAAAGCGTGTGATAAATTGCAATTATCAATTAGACACAAGTTTTAATAGAAAAACTCATTGGTGCCTGCCCGGGGATTGAACCTATGTCGTCTCTAGAGAGTCGCACGGTCTCACCGCTAGGCTATCACAGCTTCGTATGAGCTTTATATGAGTTTATAATTGCCTATTCGGGGTTCAAATCCGCTAACCCTTGATAAAATTTCACGCCTAAAAGATAGGATAGTAGAGTGCTTAGAGCACTCTACTATCCTATCTTTTAGGCAAAACGTATATAAATTGTACAACTTTGATCGTCAATGTAAAGTAAGCCGAAAACGTAAGTTTACCTAGTATCATGTACCTATATGTTTTTATTATCTACTCGCGCGGAAATCAGCGTGCCACAATTTTTTTCTAAAATTCTAATTTTTAACTTAAAAGTAGTTATTGTGAGTTAACCATAAGACATAGAGACATACTATTGCGGACTTTTTTGTAGTAGTTTTATAGATCTACAATTCTTTTGTACATTACTTTAAGCATATATCTGCTGGTTCACGCAGCGCACGTGACTGAAGCTCCCGGCAAGCAAGTTTTTTAACAACTACGCGAACTCTTCAACACAATTAAGGTAATACCAATATGTACTATTTACTTAAACCATCCGGTAGTATTGTACTATCTTTTGGTGAAAACTGTACAGAAATGCGTTAAGTAGATTTTGAGAAAATCGATTATATACAGACAGACAGCTTTTTCGGACATTGTTTTATAATAAGTATAGATAAGATATTTGAAAGTAAGCGAACAAAATCTCCAGTTAAACTATATTGCTATACCTGTTCTAATTACACGTACGAAAGCCCAAGTTTTAATCACACTTTACACTGGGCTTTCCCCAGGAATTGAATTTTAAATTACGTGATGAAAAATTCACGAAATTGCGTTGGTTACGTACAAAATTCTATTAGAATTTTGTCAGAGTTACGATGTTCTAACCTTGTTTAGTCATAGAGTTCGCTTTCATGCAAAAAATCGGTGGAGCGATTTGGGAATCGGCTAAACGGTTTAGGTAATATTTAAGCGGTTATGTTAACACTGAAGCGGTTTGTAAATTCGAACCCTATTTGGTAATGAAATTTGCTTATACGGACAAGCAATTAAACATTCGGTTAAGTATTTTAGTTTATATAATGATTACATAAACGACTTAAATAATACAAAAGCTGCGTACAACATTTTTTATAAAATCAGTTAAATAACTAAGGGTGTAAGATATAAGCTATATAAATAATTCTATTATAGCCTCAATTACAAATACACAATCACCGCTACAATCTCTACGATCGTTTCGCCCAGAAACCGAAGCATCATCAAGAGGATATGCTTCATGACAAAATCGTAATTACGATGTCTATTGCTTTTGTGAATTGTTGCTGGTGAATGTCCTCATTAGTATTACATAGATTATCTTCACAAATGCGGATTATAGCAAAATATTTCTATGATAACTTCTGTATTATGTAATTCCGCAAAATAACGTCTGCTTCTATAAATCATCTAGCTATAGGCTTTAAACAAAAACTAGCAAAGTTGCTAGTCGAGCAAAGAAGCAACTATGCTTACAGTATGCCGTGATGAAAACAAAAGTAAAAAAATCCGTAGAAGTACTAAAATTTCCGATACAGCTTAGCGTGCCAAAAACCAGAAGTGGTAATAGGCGTAGCACATAGTACGAAGAAACGATAGAGGTTTGGGGTCGCAATGTGTTGGAATGGCGAATCCAGACTGGAAAACCCAGCCTTGATAAATCCCCTAACAGATTAGCTAACATTAACGATTTCTAAAAAATCGTGGGGAGCCGCTGTATCGGAGGGACAGATGATCTTGTAAAAATCTTAATCAGCGATTAGCGATTCTGGAAGGTCTACTTACTATACTATTGAGGATTACACAAATGATAAGAATGCGTGTATCATTCTTCGACCTTTTACAAGATAGCAAAAACAAAATGTATCTATTGATAGAAAGTATATTTTGAAAAGAGCAACTGCCGAGTTTCTTAATGGCTATTCTCTGTTTGAGCAGACTTCTGAATCGGCATTAGATATACCGCTTCAAAAGCACTCATTTAAAAATTTACTTAAATAAAAGATTTATATAAAACGCCAAATAATATTAAAATAATATTCATCATAATTTATAGAATTAGGCGTTACTTAATACAAAAGTAATAATAAAATAAAATCATCAGGAGATAGACTCCACAACAAAATCGCAAAGCCTTTGCGATTTTGTCGTGGAGGAGTCTATCTCCTGATGATGCTTCGGTTGCGGGACGAAACGATTGTTGAGTTTGTGATAGTGAACGTGTGTATTGCTTGTGTATTGTATTTGTATTGTGGAAGTGGTGGAGGTTTGTGAATGTGTTTTTACGAATCCTGCACGTATCCGGTATGAAAATACGGATATATCCACTATACATTTAACACTATATATATTTTCTATTTACTGTATCGCGGATTATAACAAAATAATTTTATTATTACTTTTGTAATATTCATAATTTTTTTGTATTATGGAATTCCACAAATAAACATTCTTATATTTATAAGAATGTTTAATTATTTATAAGAAGTATATAATATATTCAATAGATGTTATCTTATAGAAATTGATTTTTTTAATGTTTACTGTCGGCGAAGGTAAAAATGTAATCATTATGTGTAGCAGGCGAGCTGGTTTGTGAATATCTTTTTATACCGGTTAAAGTCAAGCTCGATTTCAGTCTTAAATACGACTTAAGTATGAACAACTTTGATATAATAATTGAATAGCTCTTATCTTCATGTAATATAAAAACTATAAACTTTTTGTAAACTTTACAGACATGATGGAACTTTTTAATTTACATAAAAGTGATTTAAATCAACATTATATGTAAATATAATATAAATACTTACGTAGTGTAGTGTTAAGAAGTCATACAAAACACGTGTCACGTCACGAAAACATACAATATTTCCCGAACTGTTTTAACGTTTTCCCGCCCAGCGTGCGCTCACTAAGGCGGGCGGGTATAGACTAAAGCCTTTGTGCAACTAGTACACATCATTGTTTGATTATGATTGTTTCTATTCTGTAATGATTGTTTATTATTGTGATTACGATTGTTTAAGCCTTTTCGACTGGAATGATTAATTTTCGGTAGCACAACTGTCTTTTCTGAAAAGTTTTTACTTAGTGTCAATTCATATTTTTGGGTAAACTATTGATTTTTAATGGTTTTTTTTTTAATATTCACATAGCTAGTATAAAGGTTCTCAATAAAGAATAAGCGTAGAAGCATTGTCTAGGGTGCGAAATGTAGAGAAAACGAGGGGAACATTGTCTTTAAGGTGATTTTTCAGACGTGTCAGGACGGTTTAGGCCTAAAGGTGGCGTGTAGTGAAGGGTGGTAGTACGACTTTGACATCATAGTTATAAAAAATAGACAAAGTATACATTATTGGCATCGGCGTCTTAAGCTGGAAACTCCCGTATTAAAATACACAAACAAAAGTGTGCTTAAAACTTTAGGTTCTGGAATTGCAAAATTTGCCCTCATGCGATCTTATAAATAACCTGAAAGCCGGCAAACTTGTTTGTTTTAAACGGCATAAAATCGAGTGACGTGAAACTATATGAATATCTTAGAAGACCATTATCCGATTAGTACCCTGTTTAGATTGTATTACATTAAGACTTTACTCATAATATTTCACTGTAGTTATAGACATTTCACTGTTCATTATAATTTTAGTAAAAAAAACCATCTACGTAAAATGGCATTATAACAAAAATATAACTATTTATACCACAACCTGAAATCTAACTTTGGACCTCTTATGCACCGAATAGTCGAACCTATTGCGTAATCGCAAATAGCAAATATTTTCTTCAATTTCATTATGCATATCTAGAAAAAAAAACGATATCTTTGCCTGCAGACATTTCATTAGAACGTAAATATGATCGGTAAAAAATTACGACTCCGATATCTTTTAATAACGATATTGGATTTACATAAATATGAAATTTTATTTGCGATATTTTCTTATACTCTTTCCAGTAAAAAAGAACCATTAAAAAAATAAACTTTGATATAGCTGGCTAATATTGATTATGGAAATTGGTTCATACAAATCTTATTTTGAATAATAGTTAAAAGCCACAATGTATGTCTAGTCTCCAATATAACTCATTTGTAACAATTCAAGTTAAAAATGCTTTAAAAAAGCTTTTAACGAAATTTCACGTCTCTACTGTTAACCGTTGAGGAGGTTCCTCGTCTGGAGCCAATCTTCACAGCAGCATCAGGTTATGCCTATCATATACATGCATTATCATTGAGACTGGACTTGTATGTAAAATTTCAGCTCAATCGGACACCAGGAAGTGGGTTAAATTTAACTTGCAAGGTTCCACCTTCACATATATACATTGCAAATCAATTAGAAGCTTTTAAAAAGTAGAAACTTATCGATTTGATTATCCATAAAGCAAAGTAAAGTAGCGAGCTGTTACAATCCCACTGCTGGGAATAGGCCTCCTCTCTCCGTTTATGGAGAGAAAGGTTGGAGCTAAGACCTACCACGCTACTCTAATGCGGATTGGTAGGTTACACATTAGCTGTGATAGCCCAGCGGTGTGACCGTGCGACTCTTTCAAGGGGAACACGAGCACAAACCCGGGTAGGCACCAATGAGTTTTTCTATTTTACTCATGTATCTAATTGATAATTGCAATTTATCACACGCTTTTCGGTGAAGGAAAACATCGTGAGGAAACCTGCATATCTCTAGAGAATTCTGGAGATATGTGTAACCTGCCAATCCGCATTGGAGCAGCGTGGTAGGTCTTAGCTCCAACCCTTTTCTCCAGAAACGGAGAGAGGAGGCCTTTTCCCAGCAGTGGGATTTTAACAGGCTGCTACTACTACTACTAGGTTACACATATCAACAGAATTCTCTAGAGATATGCAGGTTTCCTCACAATGTTTTCCTTCACCGAAAAGCGTATGATAAATTGCAATTATCAATTAGACACATGAGTTTTAATAGAAAAACTCATTGGTGCCTGCCCGGGTTTGAACTCGTGTTCTCCTCGAAAGAGTCGCACGGTCTCACCGCTGGGCTATCACAGCTCTGAAAATGAAAATGTAAACATGTTAAAAAGTAAGATCAACTCATCGAAAGTTCTCGCTGAATCACATTAGCTATAAAAAGACGCGGCTTAAATCTCAGAGCTTTATAACTTCCCAAAGTTGTGGAAACACCACGATTCCCACAACTTCACAATCGGGTTACAAACGTGGACATTGTGCGAAGTTTTAAAAGTCGAAAACGGGAAATTCCCGACGGAATGAGAAATGTGAAACTCTTTAGTTAAAGCTCAGTTGTTGGAACTTTTAGTATGAAAACGTTAAATCTTTCGCTATAATGTCAGGTTTGTACTGTAATAGTGTGCTCTCGGTTTATGAAAGCTTTACGAAACGCAGACGGCTATTTATAACCTTGTAAAAAATCATCTTACACATTACTGAAACAAACAGATAGAGATTTTTTCTTAAAACAGTTGCACAGAGATGCCTTCCCCTTTTCTACCTTCACAAATATTTGTCACCTAAAACTGTCCACTTTAGCTCTAACTAGAACATCTGAATAGTAGGGTATTGAACACCCTAGATGGTAATAGATACCTTCGCACAAAGTAAAAGGGGCTTATAGCCAAGACAGGCTGGATATTTATTTATTCAATCATCATTCTTTTGTCCTTATCCCACTCTATGTGACGTCGGGACAACATGTATTAAACATGTTGTTACATGGTATGACTAGGCATTTGACGACATGCCGCCTGCCTGACGTCAACTTACCTTAGTCACCATCTACGAGATCTCGGTAAGAAATGAGAGTGTTCTATTATACTCAGCCGACTACCACACTGCGGTATTTGATATTTGAAGATTCAATGTCTGATAATATAGTAAGCAATGTTAAAGCAACTTCTTTAAGTGATCGAACTTAAAACCTCCTCTCTCTCTAGTCGTTAACTCATTGTTGAAGGTTGTGGTCTTGGCTAGATTTTACTCTCGAGTGGGTAACTTGTTTCTTCCTCCTTGCGACGTTTTCCTTAGTGTTGAAGTCGCTACCTTTTCTACGGAACATTTTTTCGCCGATAACCGATATCCAGATCTTGCGATCTCTTGTCGCTTGCAAGGCATCATGGACTTTGATGGAAAGCGACTTGGTGATCGGACCATCGAGTTGGACTGCGTCCTCTTACTCCAAGTTGTTTCCAGTCTTCCAAGCAATATGTCCGAAGAACTCAAGGACTCTACGGAGACACGTAGTTGAGAGCCTAGCGGTTACTTCTATATCTTTGAGTATCAATGAATTGGTCAGTCCAAGATACGCCCAGTATTTTACGCCAGGGCAACTCCATTTAGTTGCCATTGCTGCTACATAAAAAATTTGCAGGTCATACATGAGCGGCCTCTTGGTCTTTTACCTTCAGTATTGCCGGTAATTATTAATATCAAGTTAAAACTTCTAAGACGGTAAATAACCGCGCTGTAGAGGCAGTCAACTAATAGTACGGCATCGAGGACTACGCGTACCAAAAATTAATATCTGTAGGCAAAAATTGCAACGATACAGTTTTAACTTTAAATCCTGCTGGTAAAGTCACTCGTGGTGTATCCGGATAAATTTATAAGCCCTTTCGATTAACCAGTCAAGTATTGTAGCGGAGTAACAAAAGAACAACAGCTCTCCGAAGCTATTTCATTTCTCAGCGTATATCGTGGAAGAAATCACTCTGTGGCGTTCCATTAGCAGGCTGTCACCGGCGAGCGCTCAAAAGGGGAGGAAAGAAGAAAGGGAGGCATGAAAAAAAGGTAGAAAAAAGTTCAAGTAAAGATATACATCGGTTGGAAACGATTTCGGTGACTAATGTACGATTCGGCGCCCCACTTTCGCGTATTGTTTTCGTGTATTCTTTTATATGTGTTTCAGTGCGTTACTGGTTTAATGGGCAATGTTTTTTGTAACTACAACGTGACGTCACTTTTTACGTTTGGAATCTTTTTTTGAGTATGTACTAACTACTGTCCCTAACACAAATCCCTAGTCTATACTTTTAATACAACCAAGTCCCTAAAAGCTTATGCGATCGATTTTCTCAAAACCTACTCAACGGATTTTTGTGCGGTTTTTACTAATAGGTAGAATAATCCTTCCGGAAGGTTTAGATTATAAGAACATACGGTTTTTATTTGAATTGCATTGGAGAGTTCGCACAGTAAAAAAAAACACGCTTGCTGGGAGATTTAGTCGCATGCTCCGCGTAAACCAACAGAGATACATTAAAGTAATGTACTAGAGGATTGTAGATGAACAAAAAAAACGCAAAAAAGTCCATAATAACATGTCTCTATCTCTTATGGTAAACTCACAATAACTACTTTTACGTTCAAAATTTTAATTCGGGACTTTTTTGTCACCTATTGAGTTCTACCCGGGCGAAACCACTGACACAGCTAGTCTATACTTGTCATAAAACAAAGTCCCTATAAGATCTGTCTGTAAGAAATCGATTTGCTCAAAATCTACTTAACAGATTTTTGTACGGTTTTTACCAAAAGCAATTCTCGAGAAGGTTGAATTTATTAGTACATTATGATTAAATTCCCGCGGAGTCCAGATTTACGCGGGAAATCCCTGTCACATACTGACTTCTACACGGGTGAAACCATTGGCACAGCTAGTATATTATAAATGGAATAGTCTATCTGTCGGTCTGTCTTTCTGTTTAGTGCATGCTGGCGTAATAGGTAATGTTTTATGTAACAAACGTATGACGTTATATAGGGATTTTATTGTATGGAATCCTTTCCATTACCGGGCTTGAACAAAATTTATGAAATTAGACATAATTTTAGCCTACATTAAACCAATATAATAAAAAAATATGGTTACTCTTTCCGGAGGGGGACAGAACACATATTGTATTATTGGGGGTACTTAAACGAAAATTGGGACAAAAAGAAAAGTTAAACGGGTAGCACTCAAAAAAATATGGCAGTAAATAAGCTCAAATTGTCGCAATTCGGATATCACGTCCAAAATAGATGTCATCTATATGGTGCATCGGATATATTAGAAGTCGCAACGGTTCAGAGACTGCACATATATGACAGAGAATTTAATATTGAAGTACATGAAATCGTTCTCCGTACACAATGTCCGATAGAAATTCCCTTCTCTTGTCTGTAAAGGCCTATTCAGATAAATTCAGACTTTAGATAGCGCAGTGATCGCCAACCTATGGCTCACGAGACGCACGCGCCTTTATCGATAACTGATGTTTACATTCAACTTTCTAGTTGCAAACATAAAATAAAACTTAAAAACCCTTCTTTTCTTAATGTAAAAAGATGCATGCAAATTGTGAAATTGATGTAAAAATCATAAAATATATTTTGCGATAAAAATAAATATTTGTATTTATTATTTCTTAAATTCGTTTGTTCTAAATTAAAACAAAATCTGTATAAACCGATGAATTCAATACAATTCGGTTCAAACTATATGAAACATAATACATACATAATGCCTGGCCCGTTGGCGCAATGGGTAGTGACCCTGCCTTCAGCTCCGCGGATCGCGGGTTCGATTTCCGCCGAGGGCCAACATATTCTATAAAAAAATTGTTGGTTCTTCGGGCCTGGGTGTGTATTTGTATTTAAGTATGTTTTTAAAATTATATATGTAGTATATCTACCAGTTGTTCGCGACCCATAACACAAGTATTAAGTTACTTACTTTGGGGACGGTCGACGGTGTTACACACACGGTCGTCCGTCCCCCATATCCCATATATTTATTTATTTATAATAAAAACAATTTTTAGTTGGTCTTCGAAATCTAAAATATTAATTATGGCTTTTTAGTTTCACAAGGTTGAAGATCCATGAGATTGGGGAAAGGGAGCGAGTATGCGGTATTCCTGTTGTTAAAGATCATGTAAATGTCTCTTCTGATGCGGTTGATACAATGTTATTGATATCTATAATGGACTACTTAACTCAAAATAAAACCGAAAAGAGACTTACGAATGATTTATAGAATCAGGCGTCACTTTGCGGAATTCCATATTACAGGCACTATAAAAAAACTACTTCGCTATAATCCGCGCGGGTTAAGCGAATGCATGCAAAGCTAATGTGTTTGAAGCATGCAAAATCCACGAACCTTATACATGCAGGACAAGCCACCACACGCACCCCAAGGCTCCTCCACCAGCAACAAAGCACACAAGCAGCACACACACCCACCACCACGACAATCTCGACGATCGAAGCATCATCAGGAGGATAGGCTCCACGACAAAATCGTAATCCGCAGCGCCACCCAAACGCGCCAAAATTTCCTCCAGGCAACCTTATACGTATAAGAAATCGCTGGTTAGCGATAAGGCCGCCTTATTGTACCTGTCTTTGTGTGTTAATATCTGTAATTTTTGTTTTGTGCGTACAATAAAGAATATTCTTCTTCTTCTAAAAATACATAAGTATGTCTGTCAGTATGTCTGTAATTATTACAGCTTATCATAATACTTCATATAGTCTTAAGAGTGATATTGTGTTATAGCAAAATAATTTCATTATTACTTTCGTATTATCTCCGCAAAATTACGCCTAATTTTATAAATTAATATAAATTTGTTTAGCAAAAAAACTGGATGTAAAACAATGAGATACTTTTGCTGTTATATAAAAATGAACAAGAATTTTTAAAACTGTCTCACCAATCCAAGCAAGTTTGGCTAAATCGATTCTTTACTCGCTTGGATATTAAATTCTCGGCTGCCGTCATATCAGTGCAGTCTCGTGTAAACCGTCGTAGCTTTTTAAATTGCCCACCGGTTATACGAAATACTCTGGCACGAAACTTCGCATTTTAAATGTGGTAGCTTAGAAATTTTAGTTTAATACACTGACGGAATTACCTTCGTCTTTTCTGGAAGTTACTCAAAAGCTATTTGTGGTATGACATTAATATTTATTTGAACCTTATTTTGATATCTACCGTGTGGTATCCGGCCGAGTAGAATAGACCACCCTCATTTCTTACCGAAGTAAAAGGCGACTAAGTTATAAGGTGACGTTAGGGAGGCGGCCGGTCGTAAAATAACTAGCCAAGACATGTAACAAAAATACAAAAGTAATATTTTTTTTTTGGTATAATCCATGATAGAGTAAATAGGAAGTAAGTATATAATGCTAAATGTAGAGTGGACTATTCGTTTTCATACCCGAAAAATGCAGGAATTCGTGGAATCTTTTTCGTCATTTTGGAATTTGTAAATTGCATACCCTACTATATTTTCTCTAATCGCGGATTGTAGCATTAGTCTTAGTCGTTTTTCTTTGCAAATACTAATTTTTGGTTATTTGTAATTTTTAGTTCCGTACACATCGCCTTACTTTTTTTGATCGAACATAATATATGAAAACTATTTTAAAGTTTTGGATGATACGCACTTTTTACTCTTAATTAATAATGATATAAAATATGAGCGGAAGACAGGTTCACTACCAACTGCGCCAACGGCCCAGTCAATTGTGCAATCGTTGTTGTTTTTGTTAACATGGACTTCATTATTTACTGTTTAATTAAAATCCGTAAAGTAACGCCTAACACTTTTAAATAAAAAAAAAAAGATTATTTAAAAGAAAACACATTCCAACCACACTGAAGTGCCACGAAAACGGTTACGGGAAGACGAACAATATATTTATCATTCTCATCATTCTATGAAACCCTATCTAAATTTTTCTGTGTTCATATGGAAATTTACCTTTTACTGGAGGTCAGGGTACAAAAAATATTCATACGATCCTGACCCGACAAGTGACAGATTAGGGAGACGTTTCCTGAGCCCTCAGGTCTTATGGCCTAACGTCAACCATTTTGGGGGTTTACATATTTGGAGGTCGACGTGGTATAATCTAAATTATACTAAATCGTTGTAACGTTGACTTAAATATAAATAAATACAATACAAATTTAATATTAATTCCTTTTTTAATTACTATATTATAGTCACAGACAGTATTTTGAGATTGTCTTGAAAGTTTCTTTCTATAATACATTTTTTTATGCACCATCACATATCCCTATAAACGTCGCTTGTTAGAGATTTCTCATCAATGAGGCCGCCTATGTAAATATATAAAATGATTTTATAGCAAGGAGTTAAAATATATACAAATTAATTTAAAGCACTTTTAAACAAAAGCTTTTAACTAATGTCAATCTTTGAGTAGTTTTCTCGTCTGGAGCTAATTGCAGCAACATCAGGTCATACCTATTATAGTCATCGAGACTGGAGCAGTATGATAAATTTCAGCTCAATCGGACACCGGGAAGTGGGTTAACTTACACTTTTACATATTCAAAAACAAATTTAAAATATTCTTTATTCAAGTAAACTTGTTAACAAGGGCTTTTGGATCGTTAACTTTACTGCTGGTTCAGAAAGCTGTGCCTACCGAGAAGGCCCACCTAGAAATTCGGCGGTGGCTCTTTTTAAAATATAATTCATACATATACATACGTACAATGCAAGTTAAATAAAACCTTTTAATTCTTCTTCTTCTTCTTCTTTCCCAACCGATGGACGTCCACTGCTGGACATAAGTCTCTTCATGGCATCTCCAAAACACACGATCTTGTGCCGCTTGTATCCAGCTCCCCGCGACCTTTTTGAGGTCGTCCGTCCATCGCATAGGGGGTCTGCCAACACTGCGTTTACCGGTGTGGGGTCGCCATTCCAACACCTTGAGACCCCAACGCCCACCGGTTCTCCGCACTATGTGCCCCGCCCATCGCCACTTCAGCTTCGCGACGCGTCGAGCTATATCGGTGACTCCTTTCCTTTCCTCTACGGATCTCCTCATTTCTGATTTGATCACGTAGAGACACTGAGCATAGCCCGCTCCATCGCTCGCTGAGTGACTCTGAGCCTTCTTATGAGGCCCATAGTCAGCTTTGTATTAAATAAAATAAAATATTCACCGTTTACATTTGTTCTGTCATTGTGAAATACGAAATAATTTGTCGTTTACGCCGCAGAAGAAAAAAAAGAGAAACCTTTAAAGACTTTATATAAAATTAAATATTGAAAATTAAAAATTCATGAAATTGTCATTCTGATGGTTATTTAATTTGAAATCTAAAGTTCGGAAAACAACAAACAGATCGTCAAATCTTATTTAAATAACAAAAAGGACTATTAGAAAGAATTTTTTTTTTCATAAAATTCATAAAAAAATAAATTAAAGTAATTTAAGAAAAATTGGCAAACCTTATGCATCTCAAATATATATAATAGATATACAATATGTAGAGTTAAGCATATAAGTAGGTACGTGTATAATAATGTTTTTCTATCATGTTTTTAAGCACGCCCACGAACAAATGTCCTAAAAACCCCAATACCCAACGCCCCTAGCCTAGCTTAGAAGGATGGGTTTAACAAGTTTTCAGCGTTATCATAGTCCTTAAGTTTTGGATGAAATATAATGGCGGCTAAAACCATTTCTGTGTAAGCCTAAAGTAATGTTGGTTTTGTAAATTACTGTCTGATGATACCCCAAAGAATTATACATTACATACCGAACTTATTTGTACCTGCGACTTCTGTTTGGACTTTAGTACTGAAATAGTTATATCTCTATGCCACAAATCACTTAACCGTTTCCCAGTTTGAATGTGAAAGAGAATAAATATCTTATAACTAATAAGCAAGTATAATATATGCAAGTTCAGATGTGTGTATCTTATCTTGTGTATGCATGAATATACTCACACTAACCCACACTAATACTAATGAACAAAGAAAATATTACACTGTCTCAGAATGCACCACGTCAGTAACAAGAGAGCCCTCGGTCAGAGTGGACGTGTAGTGACATATGTATTTACTTGTTAGTGCATGTTTGAGCCTGTGATATATTCATACAACATTATTCTATATTAATACAATGCAAGCAAACAAGCTGTGATAGCCTAGCGGTGAGACCGTGCGACTCTCATGAGACGACATGGGTTCAAACCCCGGGCAGGCACCAATGAGTTTTTCTATTAAAACTCATGTGTCTAATTGATAATTGCAATTTATCACACGCTTTTCGGTGAAGGAAAACATCGTGAGGAAACCTGTATATCTCTAGAGAATTCGAGGGATATGTGTAATCTACCAATCCGCATTGGAGCAGCGTGGAGGTCTTAGCTCCAACCCTTCTCTCCAGAAACGGAGAGAGGAGGCCTTAGTCCAGCAGTGGGCATAGTAACAGACTGTTACTTTACTACTTTACTTTAAGCAAACATATACACCGCAGGAATTATAATATTGATATTCATTTTGCACAAAAAAAAAACGAAATAAACTCAAGAAATTTACTCGATTTGAAATTTTGTAGTGTAGCATATCTCTTGATGATGCTTCGGTTACGGCACGAAACGATCTTTGAGATTTCCATCGTTAATGTTGATAATACTTGTTTAGTGTGTTGATGATTGAGTTTTGTGATACGTGTGTGTACCAATCCTACATGTATGAAGACGAATTTTTCTTCCTACAATTAGATATATTTAACAAACGCGGATTATAGCTAAATAATTCTACCATTACTTTTGTACTATGGATTTCCGCCAGTAACATCTACTTATATTCATTATTATTTTATACACTAGATGACACAGTGAACTTCCTATCGTCTCAGGTACGAATGGGGGAAGTAAATTTAGTATTGTTACTAATTTTCTTAAAATTTCTTCGTACTCTCTCCCTATTTAAACCTTCTTTGCACTTCTACAAATATTTCAAAACCAAAATTGAAAAAGTGATGCTAACAAACTTTATTTCATTTTAACTTTAAATGTGTGCAAGATCTATACTTTCAGATACATGAAGATAGTAATGACTTCACCTAAAATACTTGGGGAGATTAGTCTTTCTAAAAGCCGTGTTCTACATTTTGAATTGAGCTCTAAGATTTCCGCATCTGATTCGTATAAAAACTGACAGCCTGTCAAATCTGGGTTACCGTTTTAAGTAGACCCCGGTTAATTACAGGAAAATATTAGTGGAGGGACCTCAAAGTGGTTGTTTTGTGCGGCGCGGCGTACTGCCGACATTGCTGCCGGCAACTTGCGTTGATAACATAGGTTGAGAACTGGTGACTAAAATATATATTAATTATTTTATTTATTTTGTTATTCATCTCTATCATCTTTAACCAGCCAATAACTTGATACCTATAGGTATTTTTTTTATTAATTTTTAAGTATATCCCAATTAAGAATGAGCGGTAATATTCTACTATCTAAAGAATTGACGCGGTGGCGAAATTACTAAACATTTTTCTCGAAGGTTCTTGAAGATTGTGATTACACTAACCCTAAATCTTTTAGTGAAATAGCTAACTTAAATTTTATGGTTACACCAAACTTACCTGAAACAGATAGCGAAAAACACGTTTAAAAATTTATTGTTACTAAAAAATATTTTTTTTATACAAATGTAGTTTTTCAGGCTTCCAAGGCAAAGTAAAACACCATAGCTCAAATTTAACTAATTTTATTTCTTTTCTCAACACTTTTGTGTCCGTCCTCCATCCAATGTCGTTCCTTTCCCTCGCTCCCCTCTTGTCTTACCATCTCGCCCACACAATCACCTGCATTCCGTTCCCCATACTCAACGTTCCATTGCCATATAAATTTATATTTACTCTTACATCAGCTAATATACTAGAAACGTATTAGAAAAATGTAGTGATGTGAGCAAAATAAAAAAGTACTGTTACTAAAGATATTGTTTCTTTCAGCTAGCTCCTGGACTACGTTACGCCTAATCTACAATGTCATGAACGATAAACGGCCCTGCCAACATTTCCTCTTTACCAACATTCCCTTTTGATGTACCTCTATTCTCATTGGACATATTTTATGCAGTCTGATAACATCGCTATGTTATAATCGCTAATTATATTTCCAGATTACGAGGAACTATTTGACAATGGACTACAAAGTCCGTTATAACTAAATATAAAACAAATTCGCTCTATCCGTTTGTGTGTCAGTCTCAATAAAAAAGTAATAATAAAAATTATTTTGCTATAATCAAATATAATAAAATATAGTATATAATATATTATAATATACAGTAAATAGAAAATATATCTAGTGCAAAATGTATAGTGGATCTATCCGTTTTCTCATACCCGATACATGCAGGATTCGTAAAAACACATGCACAAAATCGCATTTGTCGTGCAGTCTATCTCCTGATGATGCTTCGGTTGCGGGGCGAAACGATTTTTGAGTTTGTGATAATGAACATGAGTAGTGCTTGTGTATTGTGGTGGCAGTGGTGGAGGTTTGTAAAATTTCAGCTCAATCGGACGCCGGGAAGTGAGTCAAATTTAACTTGCAAGATTCCATTATCCACATTTATGTTTGTATGTAAATATGTTTGTATTACATAGTTGCAATACAAAGCAAGTTAAATAAAACTTTTTAAAAAACTACAAGCTTGTAAAGCAGGCCTACCATGAACTCTTATTGCGGCTCAATTGAAGACGTAAACGACGACCGCGTACCGCTTTCTTTTCATACCATGTGTGTGAACTATAGATAACTCTGTCTCTGTTACTCACACATTCTTAGGACGTATTCCGAACGCTCATTCGACAACGACTTAAAGTGTGGGTCTTTAAGACGTCATGGTAAGAAAAAGCAAAACAATTTCGTTTACGTCTTCAATTGAGTCGCAATAAGAGTTCATGGTAGGCCTGCAGGTAACCGTTACGAGGTCTAAGATCCTTTGTCAGTTTTGTCTGCGGCAAAGCGTTCTTTTTATATCAGTCAATCGCCTACTAATGTTGTACAACGAGGATAGGCGGCAGGTATGTCGCACTAGCATAAACTCATACCTCATAATACCCCATCATGCTGCTAATGGCAGGGAGAGGGCAAAGTTAGCTCTGGTAATATAGTTTGAGTACGGAACTCATCTCTTTCAGTGAATCTCTCGGGAAATCGCTCGACTTGGCTGACGTTATTCAGGACTATAATTAGAACAGAAATAAATATTTAACAGCTCAGCCTTAGCTTTAGTATAGCATGGAAGTGAAACTTTACTATAATAGAAAAATTTTAACCTTTACAGGATAGATTTTTTTATTAAAATCTTAATTATGTAAAATAAAAATTGATCACCGAGTTTCGTGCCGATTCTTCTCGATAAGAGAAATATTCCTATTGATAGCTACATAAATTCTAATTGAACTTTGACGTCTCAAAAGTGCTTTTTATTTTATCTTAAATCTGAGACTCCCTACCCCAAAACTTCAGTAAGTAAAGCGTAATTCCACATGATAAAAAATATGTTATTGTAGGTAAGTACCAGTAGAATAGAAATTACGATATTTAAAAAAAATTGTGCATTTGCTGTGCCCTGCTATACTACCTTCTTGGCAACTTGAACCTTCAGAACCTTTTCCTGACAAATAATAAACATAAGAAAAAAAAAATTAAATTGATTTTATTATGAGCAGATAAAAAAAGCTTAGCTTTAGCCTAGTATTAATGTAGAAGTTGCACTTTAATGCAATTCTCGGGGGAAGTCAGTCGACTTGTCGCCCGCGGCTCAAGCACATAAATATTCCGTCCATATAATTAACTCGTACATCACTATGCCCGTATATTTATCCTTATAATATATTTTTAACTTCGACTTTAAAGTAGTGTTGGTCAAACAAATGGAGTTATCTGTATCGATAAATAATGCGTTCGCTGGCAATTTAGAATGCGATTTGCGGTATTTATCAAGTCGGGTTTAACTTTTTTGCATTTGTCAATGTTGTATTATTCGAAATGGCGGTCTGCAACAATATTATCTGAAGTGTTTGGATATATTTAATTACGCCTTATGTAAAGTCAAACTAATTTTACGCCTAATATATGCTTCAATAATCGAAAATAGCAATTTATTAAGTTAAAATATAAAATTACAATACAAATAAAATACTCGTTATTGAGAACTATCGTTATTGAATAGGCTGGCCAGCATGTTTTCAACCGATATTAAATAAATTAAATTACATATATATGGGACATTTACACACACGGTCGTCAGTCCCCAAAGTAACTTAATACTTGTGTTATGGGTCACGGACAACTGATATGTATACTACATATATAATTTTTAATACATACTTAAATACAAATACACACCCAGGCTCGAAGCACCTATAAATTATTTATAGAAAATGTTGGTCCTCAGGGAGAACGAAACCCGCGACCCGCGGGAGCTGAAGGCAGGGTCACTACCCAATGTGCCAACAGGCTAGACACACATTGAATGATATAGATCTCTGTTTATGTAATAACGAGAACAAAGGAAAGAGAGAAAAGGAAGTGAGACATAAAATTAGGAGAGTGAATATGCTTTACATTTCGTCATCATCATCATTGTAACCTTTTCTCGGTCCACTCCTGGACATAGGCCTCTTTCCTCTACTTCCACTCCCGACGGTCTTGTGCCCGTTTCCTCCAGTCCCGATCTCCATGTCATCTGATGTCATCAGCGCTGCGGTTGTCTACCACGTCCTCTGCTATATGCTCTGGGTCTCCCATTCGAGAACTCTTTTCATCCACCGTGATGAGCAATTCCAGCCATGACGTCTCTAATTTTGGTCTTAGCTCTTATCCGACTGTTCCGTTTCTGGTCGCATAGAGTGATACAAAGCATTTACTTTAAAATTTCTTTTCTAAATATAAAAAAACTAGCTGACCCGGAGAACTTCGTACCGCCTAATAGTCATTGAATCGTGTGCTACCTTCTAGCTCAACTAAATTAGGCTTTGATTAACGTAATACAATGACACAAAATACATTTCTGAACGCACGCCTAAATATTTAAGGAACTTGTATGTATTTGCTTAAAGCATTTTTAAACATTTTTAATTGATTTCCAAAAAAAATACAGACAATAGTTTATTCACCATTTTTAAAAAGTTAACACAAAATTCATTTCTGAACGCATGCATAATTGTCAATTACTTACAGTATTCGACAGGATGACAACAAATATTTGAGAAGTACGAAACGAATGAACATTTATTTATTTTTATAATTATGTATTCGTCGATTTTATATATATATATTCACAAATATATATATATATTTGTATTCACGGTATTGCCACATTGACAGTTAAAGCAAGTTTTTTCAAAACAAAACGTTGTATCAATTGTTATTTACAGCCCTTATTAAGACAAACTAATCTTCTACTAAAGTGATTGATTGTCAACTATAACATAAAGGTAACTCCGACGCAATCGCTTTACGACAGCTTTATCGTACTAATTCTTTATTGCCACCCACTTTGAATGGCTGTATTTGACTGTAAATAGATTCATGTTCGATGCCGGCTCGAGGCGTAATTTTAGAGTTGACGATATATTTATAAGCGCATAAATCTTAAGTAAATTTGAAGATGTGAGTTATAGTTGGAATAGCAATTTATGAAGACATTTTAGGAAATATTTTAAGCACAAGTCCTATTACATATAAAGTATTGCCTTATATCTCTGGGTAAAAATACCCAGCATCAGCTTGAGCCATATAATGGTCTAGTATTAAAATACTCCAGCTATTGTAAACTAGGTGATTTGCAAACGGCTGTCGAGTTTTTTTTAAATATAAGTTGTACCTTTGATGTCACGCATGCTATGTGTTTGACCCTTTTTCTGAAGTAAAAATGGTATTCTTTTATCTTATTATATAAATTTAAATTTATTCTCGTAAGTTTAAATTATAGTTGGGGTATTCGGTTTTACAATAAAATTTCGCAATCCATATTAGATTTTAATATATAAAAAGTTTAAATTAAGTGGAAGATAAATCGTAATGCATTACGATTTTTGTCGTGGAGCCTATCCTCCTGATGATGCTTCGGTTTCGGGGCGAAACGATCGTCGAGATTGTGGTGGTGGGTGTGTGTGCTGCTTGTGTGCGTTGTTGCTGGTGGAGGCGCCTTGGGGCGCATGTGGTGGCTTGTCCTGCATGTATAAGGTGCGTAGATTTTGCTTCATACACATTAGCTTTGCATGCATTCGCTTAACCCGTGCGGATTATAGCAAAGTAGTTAGTTCTGTTATATTGCTTGATCTATAAAGACTCAAGTTTCAACGAATAAACCTGAAACCGTGACAGAGAGACAGAATCTCGTATTAACAATATTACTATGGATTACGAATTTTATTATTTAAAGTAGTATGTAAGATTTAATTTTGTCTTGTATAATATCGATGTCATTATATTATTATTCATTTGGCTGGCCAGCAGTCGAATTGGCTGTAGTAATTTTAGTAATAAAAGTAATTTATGACTTTAAATTGAGATTATCCCATATACATTATCTAAAACCATATTAGACTATTAATTTCACAGTGACCGGTTTCACGAGACAAGTTTGAATATTGGGGAGAAAAAAATTAAAATTCTGTAACATAAGACGCGATTTTTATTAAAGCAAAAAATGCCGAAAAGCGGTGGAAACTACGCGCCCTGCGGGAGCTTTTATAAGGCGAACAATAAATCAAGGGCGGGAAAATATTTAAAAGCTTGCGCGCAAAGATTCCCGGGCGTACTCTGATTAGTACTTCAGAGTACACCCAGGCTAAGAAACGTATGAGTAACAGAAAACACGATATACTTTTTGAAAATGAAGAGAGATTTCTTGAGCACTCATGATGCGTAAATCAATGATGATTCGTAAATCAAGACTTTTAATGAGAAATATTAGTCATCACGTATCATGACACACGAAATTTTAGCTGATCATTTAAGATTGAATAGACTGCTGTTCTTTTCATACATTAAGAAGTATTCTTTTTTAAATTTCTAAATATAAATTTAACGGGCAGTAGCTATGAAAGAGGAACCCATGCTGGTTTTATTATTATATTATACTTTCTCTATAGTTACATGTTAGCGAAACAGGGGTAAAAGAATATGTGATCAATAAAGCCTTCTGTTTCTTTCGCTTCTCCCGTAAGTATATATGCGATGTATAAAGGTGTTAATTATTTTTTGAATGTATTATAATAAAAAATACATCCATGCGCTCGAGTAATTTTACAAGATATACGCATCGTAAAAGGCAACTAATAGCTATAATATTTATAAGAAGCTGCTAAGTGGAACTTAATTATGTTTTTATTCAATATATTATCCAATTAACATATCGCACGTGTAGTGTTAAAGTGCCGAATTCAACATTAGGCTGAATTGGGTTAGATTCATTCTAATCCTTCAATTCAATGCTATCTATGACGTCACGGTACGAACTATTAAAAAAAACTAGTGTTTTCCTGTTCTTCAAAGTCTTTAACACTCACGAGTTTTGTAGGTAGTACGCTACGCTTTATTGCAATTTGCCAATTTTTTAATACTAAGCGTGCGATATATATGACTAAATATCTTAATCTTCTATTAAATACGTTCAGGAAAAATAAAAAAAAAGTTAATTGTAAAAAATAATATGTTTAATATTGAATCATAAAAGGTCGTAAGTGGATCGTGCCACTGTCTGTGGGCGGCCGCAGTATGGAAGGAACACAGCTCGTTTCCTGCTGCATAAAATATCCTTGCGTTCTAATATCACACGGCGTCCTTTAAGTATAAAGAAAAGATTTTTCTACTAAAATTTATCTCGAAACTTTCATAGCCTTGAAAGTAAAATTATCTATAGAATATTATCAAATCAAATCAAATCAAAATAATCTTTATTTAAATAAAATCTTCAAGCACTGTTGAATCGGGAAGTATGAATATGATTAATGAAGCTACAACTGGTTCCAAATGTTTCTCTCACCGAGAAGAACCAGCAAGAAACTCAGCCGTTAATCTTTCAAACATTTTCAATTTTACATTATTAAACCGCAGTCTTCTATGAGGCTAAAAGATTTTCAAATCCAGGCATTTTTATCATCCAAATAATCTTCAATTTTGTAATAAGCTTTACGTATAATCATATTTCTTACACTTAATTTGAACATTTCTGTAGACTGGTCTAGTATGGATTGTGGAATTTTATCGTAGAAGCGAATACCGAGGCGAACGAATGAGTTGCTAAATCAGCTGAGTCGCGACACAGGAATCAGAAGTTTTTTGTGACGTATGTCCATGATATACATCAAATTTCATCTTATACATATGGATATCTTTCGTACGAATAGAATATTTCCTTGCCTTGTGGTATCCGACTGAGTAGAATAGCCCACCCTCATTTCTTACCGAGATGTTGTAAGAGGCGACTAAGGTAAGTCGACCCGCCGTGTGATATCCGGCTGAGTAGGATAGACCACCCTCTATCTAACCGAGGCGTCGTAAAATACGACTAAGGTAAGTTGACGTCAGGCAGGCGGTCGGTCGTAAAATACGTAGCCAAATCATGAGAAAACATGTTTGTAACATGTTCTGCCGACCCCACTTAATGGGAGATAAGCGCAGGAGGATGATGATGACCAATATAATATTATCATATATTATGACGCTACAGAAAGTATGCCTATTTCTCTGAACTTTTCGTAAAGGGACTTATATTGCTTCATATTATAGATAGCCCATATATTAAAGTATTTATAGTATTGCAGTTTATTACATACATAGAGTTATTGATCTAGAGTAGAACAATAACTTATGTGAGCTATAGGCAGGCTTGTAAGTGTCGCTAAAAACAATAAGAGACTGAAGATAAATCTCATATACTTATCTTTGTGTAAGACATAAAAAAGGGAGACAGATATACGTCTTAATTTGCTTATAATTGTTAATGGACACATTTTAGGCTGGCTCTCCAAAGTATATGTGATTTGTTATCCAGGATTTATTAATTAAGAAAAAAAAATTATTTAGTTAATTTTTCGAAATATAATTAAGACTTTAAAATTTAAAGCAGTCTATCTGGTTATAGACATCTATTTTCTTTTACAAAACACCAAGAATATTTTCTATTTGGTTTAAAATAACAATTTTCACAGACATTTCAGTCAACTGAATGTAACTCAAATGAAACATGAAAGTTCAATTTGCCAGAAATCTAGTTATTTTATCCGTGGTGTTTTTATAGCAAATACATCCGCGCAATCAACTTTTACAAAAGTGGAACGTTTTAAAATCGAGATGTTATTTGATCATTCGCAATAGTGATGGTGGGAATCGAGTTTTCTAGTGATTTACGTAGAATAATATATTTTACAACAATTTCATCGAACAACAGAACACAGATCTTTGATTTCAATGTTTAAAACACTCTTATTTTCCTTAGCGTGTACTTATTATGATGCATTATTTAAAAACAAATACATCGTCTTTTTTAATTTAACCGTTTCTTATATTAAATATCAAAAAGTACTTAAATATTATGACTTAATATAGTAAAAAAATAATTCCTAACGTTTTATTGTAGTGTGTAAAATCACGTCCTTTAAAAAAAATATTAAAGATATGCTCGTGACCTCGGTTTCGTCCGCGTAGAAATCTTTTTGGGAGTATTTTCCGCTTAAATCCCGAGCTAACCTAAACCTCAATCCCCAATAATTGCACTATCTTTTAGTAAAAACCTTATAAAAATCCGTTACGTAGATTTTGAGAAAATCAGTCACATACAAACAGACAACTTTTGGGAAATAATTTTATAATATGTTTAGATTTATATAATTGTTAAAATTATGAAATATTTTATTGATATATCATTTAAAATAGATAAAATCAAACTTTTTCATAGTGACATACTTACACAGTAAACACATCGCGCAATCAAATTTTCAAAAATGTGTTTAAATTCAAATTTAATTTAGTTTGCAGTAGTGTTGTATACAGTGGTGCGAACGATACGCGATCCATTCACGGTTCCATTCGAATTATTCCTTTCATGATTTTCGATCGCTCAGGGCTTAACTGGTAACGCTTTTGGTTTTTAATTAATAATAGAAGCCTGCGATACCTTTTGTTTGTATTTTCCCAACTAAAAAATTCCCATTCCAGGAGTGTCCATTTAAAACACTTTTAAAATAAAGTAATTTAATTTAGCGGCCGCGAGGTTCGACAATTCGAACGATGGCCGCCAAATTGCTTAATGGCGTTAACAAATTAATCGGGCACTATATGTGACATTGTTATTGCGAATGAAAATCTTGTTACGTTGTACTGAAAACAACTCTATTTAATTTTATGCCAACCAATGTAAAACAATTTGCTTTTATTTACGTTAAATCAACGATAAAACGAATAAAGAAATTGTATTGCTCGATTTTGTTTACTTATCTGCAGCGACAAGCGACAAAAATAATAAGTAATAATCCATAAAAAATATTTTAAATGATATTTTATAGGATAATAGGTACCTGCTATAACAGAACTACCGTGCTATAATCCGCACGGGTTAAACGAATGCATGCAAAGCCAATGTGTATGAAGCAGACAAAATTTACTCACCTTACCTTACATGCAGGACAAGTCACCACATGCACCCCCAAGGCGCCTCCACCAGCAACAATGCACACAAGCAGTACACACAACCACCACGAATATTTCGATGATCGTTTCGCTCCGAAACCGAAGCATCATCAGGAGGATAGGCTCCACGACAAAATCGCAATGCTGAAGTCACAGCATGTGACTTGTCCTGCGTATGTAAGGTGCGCAAATTTTGCCTGCTTCATACATATTGGCTTTGCATGCATTCGCTTAACCCGTAGGGATTATAGTAAGGTAGTTTTGTTATAGTGCCTGTAATATGGAATTCCGCAAAGTAACGCCTGCTTCTATAAACCGGTACTACATTGTTTAAAGAAATCGTAGTAAATCGATAAATTTTAGAAAAAAAAATGTACAAAGAAAAAAATGCCAATCTCTAGAAAATTCTTTATGCAAGTGAACAGAATTATATACATTAAAAAACCTTTATTAATTAATTAAAAACCTAATAAAAACCTTTATTAATTAAAAACCTAAGCTGTGATAGCCCAGCGGTGAGACCGTGCGACTCTTACGAGTGGAATACGAGTTCAAACCCGGGCAGGCACCAATGAGTTTTTCTATTAAAGCTTATATATATTTTTTTATATATAAGCGGGGATTTACAATGCTTTTAAAGTGGAGTCTAAAATGCACTCGTGATCCACTGTGGAGAGCGAAACGGCCATAAGCATTTCCAATCAAACCACATACAGGTTGAGAAATACATCCCTGGCTTAATAAAATGCGTTGGTAAATTTCGATTTATCCGTACCGCCTAGCATTATATCTTCATACATCACAATTAAATTCGAGTTCTAATGCAGTATTTTCAAGGTTGATTGTAGTATATCAAGTATTACCATTAGGTTCTTTATAGTGTGAGCATCGAAAACAGGATCGTAGCGTCTAGTAGGGAACAGTGGCGTATAAATAACCTTGCACAATATATTTGAGCTAAATCAAGGAGCATTGTTGAAGGGGCCTTGTTAGCTGTTCTGTACGCGACCGCTGATTTTTTATTTGATATCTCAATAAACCCCTCGCGTTTGAGGGGCCCCGGACCGATTTATGCCGACTTTTTATTTCATTTCAAGGAATACATTCAACCAGTTTGATTTATAATTTTATTTTACGTTGTATTTGTTTATGATGTTGTATAGATTTTAAGCCCCGATGTGTGTAGAAATTTGATTCTGATAAATTATTTTTGTTGCCTTAATTGATGTTCAAAGTTAACCTTAGGTTTGTTATAAGAGTTATAGTCAATTTCGGCTTTTCTGAGAAAGTAAAGGGTCACTTTGCAATAAGGTAGCATTCTGTAAACACGAGTGCGGCGCCGAGTTCGAATACGGCGCTGCACACGTTCGCAGATTGCCCAGCTTGGGCGGTTCAGCGAGCGAAGCTCGTTGCAGAGGTGGAGTACGATCTCTCCCTGCCCACTGTGGTTCGTGCCATGGTGGACAGGGAGAGATCGTGGGCAGCGATGGCTTCCTTTTGCGAGGATGTTATCTTGCGGAAGGAGGCGGCGGGATGGATCCGGGAAGTCTTTGAATCCGATCCACCGCAGGCGAGCGGGGCGCAGCCGACTCGCCGAAGTCCGTCGCATGCCGCCCTAACGGGGACCTCCGAGCGTTCCGAACGAGGTTTATCGGACGGTCGCTGGAGTTAGGTCCCCGATGCATCTAGTGCTCCCGATTAGCGGAGGGAGGGGCCACTGCTTAGACGGGCCCTGACCCGGAGGTGGCGCTCTCCGCGGTACAGAGCTGCTGCTGGTGAGGTTGGGGGCAATGTGTACAAGGGTACCCTGTCCCTGTCACCAGCAGATTGGAGGAGTACTGTCAGGTTTTTAGTCGCTGCAAGTCCGACATACCCACCGCTCGTCCCCGTCGGGCGGTGATGACCCATAACGGGTTTTCCTGACATAAAAAAAGCATTCTGTAAAACTTTAACAAGACAACGACTTATGCTCGCAGTTGACCTTAAGGGTCCAAACAGCGGGCATACTCACAAATCTGTTACATTTTGCAAATATAGCCACCCTAAAAGCATTCTATTTATATGACTCTGATTGGCGGTCGCCAAAACAAACGCTGATAATATTTACCTACAAATGTTCTTAGGGACGATGCTGAATTCTTTGCTTTTTAAGCTACTCTCTAATATTTATAACTTTCGCTAAATTTCTCATGCCGTTGTCAATACATATAGTCAGACTATGGCCCTCCATACACGTCAACAAAAGTCGCGATCCGGCTTTCAGAAGCGATTCCCAATGCTACCCGAGCTTTTGCGCTCGCCCATTCCATTTTTCCGAGCTTTTGCTTTGTACTGTCCGCTTATTGTATTCTCGGTGATAATTCTGCGCCCATCCATCTTGGACAGTTCGAAAAAAAATTCTGTTACAGTTTCCACGATAGTTTAAGTTTTAAGATTTACAACTTACTATCAAAATTACATACGCTTCAGAATCACACTTTGAACTTACCTATTTAGCTGATTCGAAAATAACTAAAAATTTAAACCACATAAACAAGAATAGATAAGAATAATAGCATAATACATTTTCCTAATCATAACATACACCTCTGACTTCTGACCCAAATAGCCGTGTGCCAAAAACCTAGCCCCCTAACTTATCAAGATAAACTTTGTAACCCGCTCTTCTATATAACTCTGTAACCCACGTCATAGCATATCTGCGGTATATACCACAAGCACAGCCGCGAATTATTCAAATGCCATAATTACAAAGAAAGTTTCCGCAGACACGCGACAATACAGTTCGACATTTTAATCTGAATAGAGTCCCAGCTGTTCAGACACCGAGCATGGCCTAAAGTTTTGTAAATAAGTTGATAAGCCGAATTACGTCATTTTATATATTTAATCATAATAGGCATTAGAATTGCCTAATTGAAATGTTGAATATTACAATGAAGTCGGTAAGTCTTTTATATTCATATGTAAAGTTGTAAATATTTAAATAACTCTCTTAAACGTATAATAAACATAAACCTATTCATGGCTGCCCTGGAAAGTGTTTGTTTTGAACCTGTTAAGTTATTTATGCCTGGGTACGGATATTATAAGATAAAAAGAGATGACCGATAGAGAAAAATTACAAAACTCGGACAGCAAAACTACGTAATTCAGCGTGAAAAACTCTTCAGTGTATGCCAAAAAACAAAGACGTGATTTAATAGAGATGACGTGCTTACTCCAGTTGTTACAAGTATTTACAAAGAAGGCAACCGTAGTCACACGACAATATATATTAAATGCTATTAAATTTAATTTACAGTATGTCTAATGTTTATGCATTATGAAAGTTACATTTTACACAACTGTCACAATTTTTTAGCTTTAAATGCGTGTACTGATGCCTTATAAAAAGTACATCTGCGGCGTCTAACACAAGCAGACGACTGCCTTTTTTACTTAATATATAGGGTAGAGATCGTAAGAGAATAGCAGAGAAGTGAAACAGACAGTTTATTGAATCGAATATGATCGATGTAATAAAAAAAAATTAACGCAACATTCGTTGGTAGAATTATAAATCGTTTTAAAGTTGTAAACGACACTCAAATGTACGCTAACTTAACCACTTCTAAAAGATAAAACTGTCACATAACTCCGGAACCTACGTGATAAGCTTACAAATTTTATCTGCTTTTTAACATAATAAGCTCGTTTAGCCAATATTAAACCATTTTCTTTTTCTATAATTTGAATTCAATGTCAGCATATCAAAAGCGTAAATCGCGACCACAGCGTTATTTTAATACTGTATTGATTGGAAAAGAAACTACAACGTAGACATTCGACATTGTATATTTAAAATAATATGAAAAAGTGTAGCTGTAACGTTATTACTATGGAAATAGTTACATTTAAAGATAAAGTTTACAGGACTTTGTAATTTTGAAATTTTTGTTTTATTTTGGGATATTCTTGGATAATAACTGCAATTGCATGTGTGTCATGAAGGTGGTAAATTATTAATAAAATAATTTTCATTAAACAAAAAGTTAATTCAAATGATTAACCTAGATGTAATATTTTTTGTTATTTGAACACTTTGAAATGAGTATGTAAAAAAATATTAATTATTACATAGTATAGTAATAATTAATATTGAGTAGGAGAGCATAAATTTTTTCAGTGTAAGAAAGCCGTCGCTTAAGCATCCACACTAATTAGTACAAAGCGTCCAAAATGCGAAGTTATGTGAATTTAAAGGGGTTTAGATGGTAGACTTAGAGATGTATGAGGAAAGGACAAGTAAAAAAAGTAAAGTAACCTCCTGTTCATATCTAATTGCTGGGCATCCTCTCTCCGTTTTTGGAGAAAAGGATTGGAGCTAAGACCTACCACGCTGCTCCGATGCGGATTGATAGGTTACACATATCCACAGAATTCTCTAGAGACATGCAGGTGTCCTTACGATGTGATTGCAATTGTCAATAAGATACATAATTTTAAATAGAAAAACTCATTGGTGCCTGCTTGGGGTTTGAACCTATGTCGCTCTCGAAAGAGTCGCACGGTCATACCGTTGGGCTATTACAGCTTAAGCTTAATAAAGGACACGTGGTGAGTATTCAATATGTGATAAATAATAAATACACCTTGTTTCAATGCCTCCTAATCGGTGAATAAGTCATAAATATAACAAGTCTAAACGAACTAATGATAAAAATAATACGGAAAATATTTGTAAAAGAATGTTTTTTACATGATTTATAGAAGCAGGCGTTACTTTGCGGAATTCCATATTACAAGCAATATAACAGAACTAACTACTTTGCTATAATCCGCACGGGTTAAGTGAATGCATGCAAAGCCAATGTGTATGAAGCAGGCAAAATCTACGCACCTTACACATGCAGGACCAGCCACCACATGCACCCCAAGGCGCAATTCACCAGCAACAACGAACACAAAAGCAGCACACACACCCACCACCACAATCTCGACGATCGTTTCGCCCTCCGATAAGGATCCTCCTGATGATGCTTCGGTTTCGGGCCGAAACGATCGTCGATAATGTGGTGGTGGGTGTGTGTGCTGCTTTTGTGTTCGTTGTTGCTGGTGAATTGCGCCTTGGGGTGCATGTGGTGGCTGGTCCTGCATGTGTAAGGTGCGTAGATTTTGCCTGCTTCATACACATTGGCTTTGCATGCATTCACTTAACCCGTGCGGATTATAGCAAAGTAGTTAGTTCTGTTATATTGCTTGTAATGTTTTTTACAGTTTTTGCCTCTCGTCTGCGTCGGCCGTAAAGGTTAAGGGAGCAACCGGTATTTATCACGTCGGACCGAGGGATTATGTTTGGGTTAATAAATGCCGCTGCGCGGAACGCGGCCATTTTACTTTTTATCAGCATCCGAAATTCAAATTATGATGCCGATTTGTTTTTATGATGAGGTTTGCCTTGAGATGATTAAAATGAGCAATAGGTAGCAATGAAAGAGGTTTTATGAAAGGTTGGTGTGTAATTTCATAAATATGTTTTTTTCATTTTGAACAACGTTCAAAGCTCATATTAGAACGGCAATTTATTTTTCGTGATGAGCTTTGTCTGGGCATTAAAATGGAATAGACTATAAAAAGAAGGTTTTTATAAAAGGTAAATGTGCAAATTTAGAATACGATTATTCATAGATAATATTTATTTTTTTACTTCAATTTGTAATATTGTAATCTACCAAAATTATTATAATAGCAATTCAAAATTTGATTCTGAAATACAATATTTTAATAAAAATCTAATATTCTTTGCCAAGAAAATTGTAAAGCGATTGGTAAATTTGGAATATGGAATTTTTTATTGGCATTCTGAATTTGATTTGCAATGCCAATTTATATGTGATGGAATTTACCTTGGATTAAATATAGCTAGCTATGATAAATGAAATTTTGTAAATGATGAATATCTTATTACTGATTTTTTTTGCCGTTATAATATTTTCAATCACTTTGATAATCTTCCGCTATATGTACCAAACTTTTTCTTTCATTAGAACCTTGTGATAATAATAAATACAACAAAAAAGAATTAGAAATTTTTTTCAATCCGTTCACGCTTGATTCGACAACCAATGGAAATAGAAATTCATTTTATATATTTACTAGCTGTGCCAGCAGCTTCGCCCGCGTGGAAATCTACGGTTTCACTATTTTTTTCTAGAATTCAAATTTTAAACATGAAAGTAGTTATTGTGAGTTAACCATTAGAGACATGCTATCCTGGACTTTTTTGTAGTAGTTTTATAGATTTTCAATTCTCTAGTACATTATTTAAGCGTATCTCTACTGGTTCACGTAGCGCACGCGACTAAAGCTCCCAGCAAGCAAGTTTTTCAACTGCGCGATCTCTTCAAAATAATCTACATAATACCGATAATTATTAGTATTAAGATACTATTTACCTTAACCATTCGGACGTATTGCAGTCTTTTGGTGATAACCGTTCAGTAGATTTTGAGAAAATCGATTACCAACAGACAGACAGTTTTTTAGGACTTTGTTTTATAATAAGAATAGATATATTATAGGTAGACCGTGGGAAGCTACTCTTGTTGTAAAATATATTATAGTTAGGTTTATTTGTTACCGGGGATACTCGGCAACCAATAAACCTAGCCATTATCCCGTATCCGGTTCGAACGGTAAATTGTAACAAATGACCGTTTCGGTACAGACAGACAGAGGCAAACATGCCAGGCTTATATGAGGTTATATGTAAACACTTTCGATGTCTGAAGATGTGGAATGGAAAAAACGATAAATAAATAATTGATTTTTCTCCTTTCAAAATATATTTGTAAACCATCGATTAACTCGAACGAATTAATTATAATCGATTTTTTCTGACTATTCATAACGTTGCCTTTTTTTTAGTATTATCTTAAAAAGGAAGAAAACGGAGCATAGTAAAAAATATCATTCTCTACATACTACATTGAATATTAAAAATTATAAAATCGTTTAAAAAAAATCGGTTATAAAAACAAATAATCGATATATATTACTATATCTGTCGGTATTTACCTCATTTTAGCGATTATATTTAGATAAAAAAAAAGGAAAAATTACGGTCAGAGCGTGTAAATGATTCATTAAAATAATTTCTGAACACTCATAAATAAAGAAAAGATTGATAGGGTTTATTTCTACTTACTTATATTGTCTAATTTTGAGTGTCTTCGGGCTGTTCATTGCAACTCATTTGAAACCAGTTCGTCCGTTTGGAGATGAATTTAATTTGTTTTATTACGTAGAGTTGCCATTTTAACGTTATAAAATAAAGAAATTTACAAGTATTTTAGCTAGTCGAATTATTCATTTTTTTAAAGCATTTTTTATTATATTTACTACTACTATATACGATACTTTGTACAGCTCTTTCAATCAGCTCAATTTCTTTTTTTTTAATAGATGCATAAATATTTTCGTTCTCATGTATTCAGGTTAAATACAATATTATATCTATCTGATAAAAACAAAGTTGAGTCTTAAAACGCCTTGTCCACTTAGGGAGTAAATATCCTCACAAATTATATATTTCTTTAAACAGCAATCTCAATTTATTATCCATTATAGGAATTAAGGGAATTAAAAATAAAATGGCAGTTGAATATAAAACGCGTTACAATTTGCGGTTACGTGGCCATTGGAAGCCATCATTAGTAGTTATAATGGTTTACGATGTTAAGGCGAAGTCATATTGTAAGTAATAGACTAAAATAACGACGTGATAATATATCATACCTAAACATTTTCTTCCTATTTTGGACATTTTTTGAATTTTTTTATAATATACACTACAAATTCTCGAGAAATAATGTAGTATATATTATAAAAATAATTATACAAATTTTCCGAGTCAAAATGTTAGTTATAATACTCCTCCGAAACGGCTTGACCCGTTTTTATGAAATTTTATATGCTTATTTTGTAGGTCTGAGAATCGGCTACTATCTTTCATACCCATCATCATCATCATCATCCTCCTGCCCTTATCCCACTCTAAGTGGGGTCGGCACAACATGTTACAAACATGTTGTCACATGATATGGCTACGTATTTTACGACCGGCCGCCTGCGTGATGTCAACTTACTTTAGTCGTATTTTACGACCACTCGGTAAGAAAGAGGGTGGTCTAGTCTACTCAACCGGATACTACACGGTAGGTCAACTTACCTTAGTCGCTTTTTACGACACCTCGGTTAAAAATGAGGTTGGTCTATTCTTCTCAGCCGGATACCACACGGCAGGTCGACTTACCTGTTTTATCCTTGTCTATTTAAACCCCTAAGACTTTTTTATTATTTGACCAAATTCTCTATTTTTTATAATGTACACTAGAAATTCCCTAGAAATAATGTATATAGGAAAACAACGTTTTCCGGTCAGCTAGTATAATTATAAATAGTGGTTACCCTTAAGTCCTTGCGGCAAGAACTAAGGGCAGCCAGAGGGCGTCATTTTGTCCGTCCGAATGAATGCGAAAATAGGCCTTTAAAACGTAACCCGGTTTTGTTTGTAGACAATAGTTATACGAACGCATAATTGTGAGCTTACAATGCTCTTTTCTATTTAAATATGTATATCTTAAAAATATGGGTAATATAGTAACTTTTAATTCTAAGGATTTCATCATTTTTTATCCATTTTGATTGAGGATAGAAGGTCGTAAATTTTTAATGCATATTTTGAGGGTTATTTTTGAATAATTTATAGAATTAGGCTTTACTTTGCGGAGATCCATAATACAAAAGTAATAATAAAAATTGCACAAACCTCCACCACCGCCAACACAATACACAAGCACTACACACGTTCACTATCACAGACACAGCAATCGTTTCGCCCCGCAACCGAAGCATCATCAGGGGATGGACTCCACGACAAAATCGCAAAGCGACCACCAGTGGTGGAGGTTTGCGCATGTGTTTTTATGAATCCAGCATGTATCGGGCATGAAAAAAAAAAACGGATAGTCCACTATATATTTAGCACTATATATATTCTCTATTGAGCTGTGATAGCCCAGCGGTGAGACCGTGCGACTCTTTCGAGGGGAGCACGAGTTCAAACCCGGGCAGGCACCAATGAGTTTTTCTATTAAAACTCACGTGTCTAATTGATAATTGCAATTTATCACACGCTTTTCGGTGAAGGAAAACATCGTGAGGAAACCTGCATATTCTAGAGAATTCTGGAGATATGTGAAACCTACCAATCCGCATTGGAGCAGCGTGGTAGGTCTTAGCTCCAACCCTTCTCTCCAGAAACGGAGAGAGGAGGCCTATGCCCAGCAGTGGGATTGTAACAGGCTGCTACTTTTTTTTATATTCTCTATTTACTGTATCGCGGATTATAGCAAAATAATTTTTATTATTACTTTTGTTTATTTTTGAGTAATTTCGTACAAAATGCTAGATCAGATTTTTATGTATTAAAACTTAATATTTAGAATGTCATCATTCTCCTGTCTTTATCTCTGATCTAAATGGGTTCGGCACAGCATGTTATAAACATGTTGTAATATGAATTGGCTAGATATTTTATGACCGGTCGCCTACCTGACGAAACTAAATTTATGCTTGTTAATAATCGTGTGGTAACCGGCTAAGTAGAATAGACCACCATAATTACTTACCGAGGTGTCTTAAAAGACGACTGAGGTAAGTTGACCCACGGTGTGGTATCCTGCCGACTAGAATAGACCACCCTCATTTCTTACCGAGGGGTCGTGAAAGGCGACCAAAGTAAGTTGATGTCAGGCAGGCGGCCGGTCGTAAAGTAAGTAGCCAAAACATGTAATAACATGTTTAAACATGTGGTGTCGACCCCACTTAATGGGATAAGGGCAGGAGAATCATAATCAAACGTGTATTGACTAGAACTGTATTGTTCTCATTAAATATTGTTGTCGAAATCAACTCATTATAATTAAATTACGCTGTGAACATGCTAAAAGGATCAGATATTAAATTTATCCCAATTTATCTATACTTATTATAAAACAAAGTCCCAAAAAACTGTTTGTCTGTAGGTCATCGATTTTCTCAAAATCTACTAAAAGGATTTTTGTACGGTTTCCACCAAAAGATAGTGCAAAATACTTCCGAATGGTTTAGGTAAATAGTACATATCGGTATTATGTAAATTGTGTTGAAGAGATCGAGCAGTTGTTATAAACTGGCTTGCTGGGAGCTTTAGTTGCGTGCGCTGCGTAAGCCAGCAGACTTACGCTAAAGTAATGTACTAGAGAATTGTAGATGTATAAAAATACCACAAAAAAGGCTACGATAGCATGTCTCTATCTCTTATGGTTAGCTCAAAATATTTATTTTTATGTCTAAAGTTTTTAATGTTTTTTTCTAAAAAAAAATTGTGACACTCTTATTTTCACGCGGGCGAAGCGCCGGTAGAGCTAGTTATTATATAATTTCTAACGAAATAACATGCACTGTGTGCTTTATTTATTAAACCTAATATGGAACGTGAATATAGATTTAATTACGTGATAAATTGATATTGATGTCAATGTTACAATATTTATTACTTAATGATGAGTACACAGCAATATCCTGTGATATAAGGTAGCCAAAAATGCTGATAAAATGGGACTTAATTTTTTTTCCGCAGTCAAAGGATCTAAGTACAAACTTAATCTTATCTCATTAAAAACGAAAATTTTAAAAAAGATAGAAATAATATAAAAATAATAAATCTATACTTAATTAAATATTTCGTATTACGAGTGTGTAAAATATAACATCGTTTATGAGTTTAAAAGCAAACATAAATATAAGTCATTTCTAGATAAATATAAAAATAATTGACGTAATGAAATTATACCAATTTCATTACGTCAATTATTTTTATATTTATCTTGAGATGACTTGAAAAAAATGATGTTTTCTATTATATTGCGCTTATTCTAAATTATTAATGATCGTTTTCAGGCATATAATGAGTTTTTGTGCTTTATAAGTAACTTATTTTAAAAAACTACAATATGCTATGTATGGAAAGGTGGAATCTTGCAAATTAAATTTGACCCACTTCCGGGTGTGCGATAGATCTGAAATTTTATTTATATATTGGCCCAGTCCCGATGACAATGCATGTTTATGATAATGATAAGCATGATCTAATGCTGCTGCTCAGATTAGTTCCTGACAAGCGACCGACTCAACTTGAATTTTTGATAAAAGCTTTTTTTAACATGATTTGTTTTGTAACTTATTTATATACTTTATATTATGCCAATTTTAATACCAAATTCCTACCATTTGAAGACTGTTACAAATTTGAGATGACCTGGTGATATGTGAATACACTGAATATAATCTCAATTTGACGATTATAATCCAATGTAAAGAAAGTATTGATGTAGTGATAATAACTATAACCGATAGCCTAATGTGTCTCGAGGGGAAGTTTAATGGCTAATTGTTACTAGGTTGGGCCATTTTGGAAACATTACAAAACACCTGTATTTGTCTTGCAAACTTTTAAAGATTGTTCTCATTCTTCTTCCACAAAAATTTATTTAATAAGAGTTGTCGACATGACCTATATGTTTTTCATAACAGTCTATTCAAAAATATCTATTTGGAAACCCTACTGCCATACACTAATATATGCTGCAACACTGAGGTAATGTGTAGGTATTTATTGTTTAATGATAACATGTTAATGAATATGAATAGTATTATAAACCTTAATTTTATTAAGTTTCCTTTACTTTTACTTTAGAAAGTGCTCATTAAGTTTTATACCATAAGAATTAGAACGTACAATTTTTGAACGTTGGTGATTAGTATAATATTCATTGTTTATTAGTAAACCTTAAGATATAGATGCATGCTGTTTATTGTATGTAGTATTTTAATAGATTTAAAATCCTCTAGTACGTTACTATTAGTGTATCTCTGTCGGTTAACGCGGCGTACGCGACTAAAGCTTTCACCAGGCGACTTTTTTTAAACTGCGCATCTTCTTCAACACAATTCTCATAAAACCGTAATGTAATATTAACTTAAACCTTTCAAAAGAATTACACTACCTTTTTATAAAAACCGTACAAAAATCCGTTCAGTAGATTTTGAGAAAATCGATGACATACAGACAGCTTTTGGGCACTTTGTTTTATAGTAAGTACAGATATAGATATAGATTACTTAAATGTAAGTAGCAGTCAACAGATATACCAAGAAAATCTATTTTCGTGAAAATATTACCTTTGTATAAAAAAGAGCCCTTTGATCTTGGCTAAAAAGTATAACCTCTGAAACCAATATTAATTTATGTAAGCCGATGTTGTATACACGGCCGTAGGGGGTGTTTCCGACCTTGGAGGTCAGACGGATTGTTCTCCGCGGACCCATTCCATTCACTGTACGCAGTTAGATGCCTCTTTAAAGATTAGAATGTTATTAATGTAGTATAAAATATATTTTTACTTACAAGGGTATGTAAACATACCCTCTCAAGTGATTACATATGAGATATTTTGAGTATAAATCGTAACTTCAGTACTCTGTATTTAATTATAATTATTATATTAAATAAATAATATAGAAATAGGCGTTAAATTGCGGTATTCCATAGTACGAAATTTATGATAGAATTATTTAGCTATAATCCGCGTTTGTTAAAAAAATCTATGTAATGCTAAAGTGTTGGAACTAAAACCGTTTTCATACCTTATAGATGCAGGATTAATTACGCACGTATCAAAAGACACACATTCATTACGACAATCTCAACTATCGTTTCGCCCCGTAACCGAAACATCATCAGGAGATAGGACCGTAAATCCATAACGGTTTTGCTTCCTAAATTTAGCATTACATAGATTTGTTTAATAGACGAGGATTATAGCAAAATATTATAATTCTATCTTATTTTGTTTTGAGAATGAATGATTTGATTTGAGATAATTTGGTTTCATTTCCAGGGCGAAGTTTCTGCGCTCGCCCCGTCACCTCGGTGACGCTTTCAAAGCCTTTCGGGCTTACCATAAAGTTATTATACTGAAGTAGTTATTATACTAAATGGTACCCCAATACAACAAATAAAATAAAGAGAAATAGATGAGACTATCTATCTGTCTCTCTTTTTTATGTGCTGTTAAACTAAGACAAGTATACGAATTTTATCTTTCATCTCATTATTTATTGTGACACTCTCATAGGCCTGCCTATGGGTCCCGTACTCCTGTATAATAACTCTAAGGGGCTAACAGTATCAGGCAATTCGAGGAAACAAAGCGTAAGTGACATTTAAATCGTTCCAATGAGTGAAAGGAAACAATTTGGCTGTAACAATTGAACTGTATCGTAAGTATGGCAGGTGAACAAGAGCAGATGGTTTTTATGATTTAAAACCACAAATTGCAGTAATTACACCGCGAAATATTGAGTACAGGATGTAGAGAATAAAGTAATGATGTACATTTATAATGATTCTATTGTATTCGCACTTATTTTACCTTGTTAACGTCTTAGTAAATACTCGTATGATATTATATCCAATATATATTAATTTTTAGCGTCGTGTGGTATCCGGCTGCGTAGAATAGACCATCCTAATTTTTTACTATAATATCATTTTATGATTTCATATTACTTTTAATTTAGTATTTGTTTCACCTACCGTATTGTTAATTAATACGTTTATTTTTGCATTATAAATAATCATACTTAATTTTTTTTTAATTTAAGACTGGTTGGCTGGAAAAGATTCCGATTCCGGAATAAGCCAGCCATTCCGCATTATGTTGTTTTTTTAACATTTTAATATAAATTTCAAATAAAGAGATAACAAACAAACAAATATTTAATTTATAATGTTCTCTTCGAAAAAAAATATTTCACAACTATATTACAATGTATAAAAAGATTACTTAGCATTGTCATTTGCGTTATTAAAACAAGAAGGGTATACAGCGTGCAGACAGATCTCGTAAATTAAGAATACAAAAAACTCACAGTAATTGTGATCCCTAAATGAATACACAGGAAGCCACTAATTCTATAGTTGACTAGGGATGCGACTTGTAGTGAAAAATCGATTCACTAAAATATAATCGATTAATGAAAATATGTTATATATTGTGTTAAATATACTTATAAATACTTTTAAATATATTTACAATTATGTGATTATGTAATAAGAAACATAATTAATAGGAATAATTTAATAATTTGTGGGAGACGGAAGTGGTCAAATGTCATTTGTTTCATAAAACGGAAACGGGAATGCAAACAACAAAGGTTATAAATAAGCCAGTTGGCCCTATTCTAGTCAGTCGCGTGTTAACGTTCAATGTGTCTACAATAGTGAAGTATAACAAATAATTCTATTTTATTCGTACCCATTCCAAAACTTGTATTTTTTTTTCTTCTACGACGTCCACTGCTGGACGTTAGTCTCTTCAAGGGATCTCTACACCACATTTGATTTTGTGCCGCTTGGATCATTTGCCGCTTTTTGAGGACATTAATCCACCTCGTAGAGTCTACCAACACATGACTGACCCATTGGCACAGTTGGCAGTGACTCTGCCTTCAGCTCTGCTTAGTACGAGTTCGATTCCTGCCGATACCTATTTTTTGGTTCTTCGAGTCTGGGTGCATATATATATACATATATATATTTAAGTATGTATTATATTTGTATATACTCCGTCAACAGTATTAAGTTCCTTACTTTGGGGACAGACGACCGTGTGTGTAAGAGTCCCATATTTTTATTATTTATTTATTACTGCATTTTCCGGTGCGCCTTTTTTTGCTAACCAAGTCGATAATAATAATTAATTAGATTTAAGATTAATTAAAGTGGGCTGTTAAAAACAATAAAGAACAGTGATGGCGCTTTTTGCAAAATTTGAATCGAATTTTGCAAAAAGCGTAGTTTGGCTACAATGGTCCAACAACGCACATATTATCTTTTTTTTAAAGAGTAATTGATACAATTGATTAATATAAAAATCGATTATTCACTTCGATGTAGATAGCTACTTGGTGATACGAGAGTTTTAAATCCAGCTTGAATAAAACCGAGAATATTCGCAAGGAATTTTTTGCGTGCGGCAGATGGCGGGCGAAGAATGCAAAATTAAAAACTGCGTCATATGCCCAATGCACTGCGCTTCTGAAATTCTTTTAATCTTACAATATGCAGCGAGTTGGCATGAATTGTAAATATTTGTTGATATACTATTGAAGACTATGTAAATGATAAGAAAGCTTGGATTCATTTATTTCTTTATTGTACATATGTACATATTGTTAGAAAAAAAAAATAGCACTTGTAATCAATCCTTAAATATCTTCCAGTCAACCCATGAGTAACAAAAGAAAGAATACGAGAAGCGAATTACAGGTAATATAGAAAGAAAGAAAAAGAAGTAGATTAAAGATCTTCTTTAATCTACTTCTTTTTAGATTAATTTCTTAGTAGATTAATTTAAATACTTAAATTTAACCATTTAATTTATAAAACCATTTATGGAAATTAAATAGATGTTACCAAATATATAATTCATTGAGACAAATATTTCAGTTGCACCCACGCACTAGATTAGATGTTAAGTATTATTTGATTTGTTCGATTATATATTGTTTAAATAAGTAATTTTTGAAAAGTGACCGCCGAGTTTCTTATTCGTTCTTCTCTGTGAAAGCTCCAGCTCCTATCGGAATCAGTGCTGATGATTCCAAAAAGCTTGTAAAATCCGTGTATAAAGAATGATTTGAAATTGAATGACGTAAAGGGCTAGAATTAGAGCTAAATGTGCTCGGGTGATTGTTTTGTATTATCAAACCAAATTAAAATAATTTTTATTCAAGTAAGTTGTTTACAAGCACTTTTGAATCGTCAAGGATCAATATGATTAATGAAGCTACAACTGGTTCGGAATGTTGCTCTTGCTGAGACGAACCAGCAAGTAACTCGGCGGTCAACCTTTTAAACATTTTAATTTTACATTATTTAACCGCAATCTCGTATGAAGCTGAAATAATATTTAAATCCAAGCATTTTTATCATTCAAGTTATCTTTAATTGTATAATATGGTTTACGTATAAGCTACACCATAAGTTACACTTAAATCAAATTTTTCTAGATAGTTTCTTGTTAATATAAGCTACCCTCATATAATTATTATCGCTGATAACAGCAACCACTGAGTTTTTTCCAATTCTTTTCAGTAGATGATGGCATTCTAAACTGATGGTAGAATCGAGTAAGCGAGCGATATACACCACATGACGATCAAATCCGCTCTATCGAGAGCGTATCAAAGAAGAAAAAAAGTTTTACAAAGGCTAAATTGCTCACGTTCTAGTATCAATAAGAGGTACCCAAGATTTCAACAGCCAATCTACAGTTACAAATAGCCATTTTAAAATTCAACCAACGTATTCGGGATATCTCACAGTCCACATTTGTAGCGAGTGTAACGTAATTTTCAGAAGATGTTACTTGCTGCGGCTAACATTCCCATAGTACTTTCAAGTAAATAAAAGCTTAAAATATATAATTTATAGAAGAAGGTGTTCTTTCACGGAATTCCATTTTAAATAAATTAGTGATAGAATTATTTTGCTGTATCCCGCGTTTGTTAGGAAAATCTATTTAATGCTAAGTGTAATCCGTTCTCATAATATATTATTATTTTACACATAATATTTTTATAAAAACTATCAAAAGAAGACTGATACAGAAAGAAATACTACTGAGGATTATATGATGAAATTTGTATTGATCGATTGAAAATTGAATGATGTTTTGAAAAGAGCATGATATATTTTGAAAGGTGCAACTGCCGAGTTTCTTGCGGGCTCTTTTTGGCAGGAACAGCTTTCCAAACCAGTCGTTGACGATTCAGAAGAACTTGTTTACAACTTTACTTGAATGGGGATTACTTTAAATTTGAATTAGTTTTTTTTTTAACTTTCATTAATTTAACTTCTCCGAGGCTGTACAAGATAGCAATAACAAAGTGTTATAAAGTTATTGTATTCAAAAAACTACCACCAAGTTTCTAGCCGACTCATTTCAGTAGAAGCAATTTTCCAAACCCTCAGTAGAGTTGACATTTCAAAACTATATGTTAACAAGTTTATTCGAAGAAAGAATATCTTAAATTTGAATTCATTGGATAGATAATAAATGTTTGTATCATTTGGTGTGTATAAAAGCCTACAGCATCTTATAAAAGACAACTAACTGTCCCGCGTGAAAATTAGTAAGTCGTGATACGAGTATAATGTAGTATTCTTAATTGAAATTCTGAACATAAAAGTAGTTATTGTGAGTAGACCATAAGAGATAGAGACATGCTTTCGCCGACTGTTTTTTAGTATTTATGTAGATTTAGTTAAAACCAAATAAAAATCCGTTCTGTAGGTTTTGAGAAAATTGATCACATACACATCACTAAAAGACAGCTTTTAGCGAATTTGTTTTACTATAAGTATAGATATCTCCGTTAGTTTATGCGGCGCACACGACTAAAGCACCCAACAGACGACTTTTCACAACTGCGCCGTAAAGTACTATCAACCTAAACCATTCGGAATAATTGCACTACCTTTTAGTAAACCTTAACACTTACAAACACAAAAACTTTTAATAGATTTTGATAAAACCACAGCTTTTAAAGTTTTTTTTATAATAAGTATAGAATGTTAAACTTGATTTGTCTTACAGAAAGTTGGGTTCTTCTACAAAAGAGGCGACATCACGAACTGAGCAAGAGATTTATTATAAATTCAATGAGGCCACGTAGTGTTGGGGATGGGAGAATTTTAATTTTATTACTCCTTGTAATTTATGGGTCGGTAGATTACAACTCCCGATGCATGTGACCCGTTTCTTGTTTAACGTCAATTTGCATATTATAGTCTTCAAATCATCAACTGTTTCAAATTTCTATGATAAAATAATGTTACCTACTGATCGTCTTGTGTGTTTATACACACAAGATTTTGTGTGCTTTTACACACAAGACGATTTTGATGAATTATTTTAGCAAAAAATTGCTAAAATGATTCTTCAAAACGAGTCAATTTTAATATTTACGTATATACGTTTTCTTCTCTAATCAGGTGTACGAAGAGGAGAATGGCAGTTCCATAAGACAATCATCGTCAAGTAATGTCATAAAATGGTAAAATATGAAAAATCCACTCATTTCATCCAAAGTGCCTTTATCTATATTTATTATATAACAAAGTACCCAAAAGCTGCCGGTCTGTATGTATTCGATTTTCTCAAAATGTACTGAACTATATTTTTTTATTTTTACTACAACATAGTGCGATTCTGCCGAAACCTTAAGGTTAATAGTGCATTACGCTTTTATGTAAATTGTTTTGAAGAGATCCGGCAGTTGTTAAAAAACTTGCTTGCTGGGAGCTTTAGCGCCGCGTTAACCAACTGAGATACACTAGAGTAATGTACTAAGGAATTGTAGATCTACATAAAAGTTAACAATAGCATGTCTCTATCTCTTATAGTTAGCTTACAATAACTTTAACATAATTACAACTCTTACTACTACTGCATATACTAAAGGACTATAAAATTAAATATATTTAACTTTAACTTTACCATTACAGCAGTTTAAAAAAAGGCTAATAAAATATAGAAAGCCTACTACACTATTGAGGATTACTAAGACGAACAGAATGCGTGGATATAGCTACTCTTTGACCTTGTACAAGACATTAATAACTATATCTAACTAGTAATAAGAATTATTCTTTGAAAAGAGCAACCGCCAAGTTTCTTGTTGGTTCTTCTCGGTAGGAACAGCTTTCCAAACCAGCAGTAGATGTTGACGATTCAAAAGCACTTCACAAGTCTACTTGAATAAATAATATTTTGAATTTAAATATAACAGTGCTAGCTAAAAGAACTTTAGGTTTAAACAATGAGGATTCAGAGATTACAAATAGCGTCTTCGCCCAGGGGAGCCATCGGTCAAGGGGAGAGACGCTTTTATGGAGCCACACATTCCGAGGTGATGTTCAAAGACTTGAAATTGAATTGTAAATTTAGCAGTATTATCATAAAGCTAGGAATTGCAACAAGCGACTTAAGCGTTTAAATACCCTTAATGGTGCATAACGTGTCTTTTCCTTCTTGCGACACAAAAATGGGTACTTTTATCATATATGACGTGAGCCCGGTAAATGAGCTTCAATTGTTCAATTTCACCCTTTTTTTATTGATCGTCAAAGCGTAACAGACAACCAAACAGGTTTTTGTATTTGTAATATTAGTATATAAATGATGATATTAAATTTCCATTTTCTTTTTTGCATATTGTTAAATAGGCTTGCTTGTTTCATTTATACTGTAAAAGCTATTAAAAAAAAAGTAAAGTGGAGGTAGATCCCCTGGGTTAATGCATCTGGTGCTTCCAAATTCCAATGCGTCAATTAGCGGAGAGAGGACTCAAAAAGGCCTCGACCCGGAGGTGGGGTTGGGACCAATGTGTACAACATTACTCTTTCCCTCCCACCAGCAGCGTCATGCAGCACTGTCAGGTTTTTAGTCGGTGAGAGTCCGACATAGCCAACGCTCGTCCCCGTCGGGTGGTTACGATTATAATGGGTTTTCCTGACATACAGAAAAAGGAGGGGGTCCCAGGTAAGCTTCTAAGTGAGAGTGTGCTACAAATAATAGGAGAGGTAAGATGAAACTTATATATCCATCTTTGTCTATTTACTCATCTTAAAGAACTGATAAGAAGTAAAAGTAAAAGTAACAGCCTGTTACTATGCCCACTGCTGGGCTAAGGCCTCCTCTCTCCGTTTTTGGAGAGAAGGATTGGAGCTAAGACCTACCACGCTGCTCCAATGCGGATGGTAGGTTACACATATCCCTAGAATTCTCTAGAGATATGCAGGTTTCCTCACGATGTTATCCTTCACCGAAAAGCGTATGATAAATTGCAATTATCAATTAGACACATAAGTTTTTAATAGAAAAACCCATTGGTGTCTGCCCGGGTTTGAACCTATGTCGTCTCTAGAGAGTCGCACGGTCTCACCGCTAGGCTATCACAGAAAATGATAAGAAGTATATGGCTATGATAAGAAGTATTTTTTTATAACTTTGTCTTTATTGTCGATGGATATTTTAAGACTGATCTACTCTAGTATAACAAGTCTATGGTAAAGGTAGTAGTCAAAAACTAATATTGTCATCTATAAAAAGACAACTACAGATATAAAATTTTGTGGCTTAAAATTTATTGATACCTCTGGGCTTTAGGCGTTGTTGGACGTTCATCATATAAGGCAATATATATTATATTACATGTAAGTAATTAAATACTTATTGCTTAACGCCGCTAGCTATCACCGCGAAGGAGTGATAAATAATAAATTGACCGTTGTTAAATACAAATTTATTTTGTTTATTTCTCTTCTTGGTTGTATTATTTTACAAAATATTATCAATTGTCACTAATACAGGTACTTAAATATAAATTTTCTACGACATGCAAGTATATGCTAGGAGCTGCGATAACATCCCGCGCAGGTATATATAAAACTACCTACCATTCGATTTTTTTTAATCTGATATTTCGGATACCGGGTCTCGCCGTGTGGTATCCGGCATAGAATAGACCACCCTCCTTACTTACCGAGGTGTCGTGAGAGGCGACTAAGGAATGTGCCGTGTGGTATCCGGCTGCATAGAATAGACTACCCTCATTTCTTACCGAGGTGTCGTGAAAGGCGACTAAGGTAAGTTGACGTCAGGCAGGCGGCCGTTAGTAAAATACGTAGCCAAACCATGCGACAACATGTTTGTAACATGTGCCGACCCCACTTAGAGTGGGATAAGGGCAGGGGAATGATGATGATGATTTCGGATACCGGGTCAGCTAGTAAGATAAAAAAAGAAAAAGACAGTTGATAAGTCAAATATTAATTAATATACATTATGTTAAAAAATTAAATTTATAAAACACTTAAAATTCTTTTTAATGAAAATTAAAATTTGAGATATAATATTTATACGATACTAACGTCACTCAATTGTTTTGTCTTCCCGGAACCACTCCACTAACTCTTAAACTTTATGTATTAAAGTTTTTAAGTATTATTATTAAGTATATTCCTATACCAAAAGATTCTTACGAATCTTACCTTGTACCTTTTGGGTTTCAAATCCTTGAAATAACGGCTTTACTTTAAACGACCACTATCGTTACTTATATTTTTTCTCAATCTAATTTTTTTCTATTATTGTGACTAAACATCAGTATTGTTTATTCAGTTATGAAGGGTAATGAAAGTTGAATTTTTCACTTATCTTGAAAGAGTACTATGTCCTACAGCAAACTATCAGTTTATTTAATACAGTATAGTAAATTATAGTAAAGACCTTTTTAAAATTTTTTTTTTTTAATTTTTAGAGAGAAGGGTTGGAGCTAATACCAAACTGAGTGCTCCAATGCCTGTGATAAATTACAATCATCAATTAGACACATAAATTAATTAGAAAAAAAACATTGGCCCGGGGTTAGGACACGTGTCCCCCTTGAAAGCGTCGAACCGCCTTACTGCTAAGCCAACACAGCCACAAAATATTACGTAATATTAATAAGAGAAGTTCTACTATAAAAAATGGTATAAAAACGTTATAGCATCTACATATATTTCCCGATACTTGACACGCATTAAAAAGTCATCGTGTTCTGTATGGGGTTGTATCGTGCTCCCTAATTTATTCAAAGATATGGATCTGGGAGCCGGCTACTAAATAAACTTTCAGATACGATGCTTTGTTGTTTTTTATAAGGGTTTCCACCCGAATGGCGATTTTCGGGTTCCACATTGATACTGCTAAGATATTTTAAGATTGTATTTTGTCTAAGGACACACTAACAACTTGTTATTGAGTTGTAGTTTTAAGTATATATAGTTTTTATAGACAAATCTTTTATTAAGACTAGCTGTTCGGCACCCTTTGCTCAGTCTGGTTTCGAATCCCTCTCGAAATAGAACACCCATCTAAAAGATCGTCTGAAAATTTTATTAAAATCGGTCAAGCCGTTTCGGAGTCTATAAAGGATAAAAAGACAAACATTCTTCTCATCTCTCCCTCTCAGAATTTAAATTAACAATTAGAAATTTACTAAATAATTAGTCATTCAGGTAATTTTCGTATATTCTTTTTTATGCACTTAATTAAACAATTTGCTTGCTTTACTATTGTGTATATATATATGCCTTTTTAGTCATAGGAAACTGATAATGGTTATTTTAATTGTATTTTGCTTATAAAAATTTTTGTAACACTGTATGTTTCCAAAATATTTAAATAAATAAATAATAGTATAAATGCGTAAATCTGTTTTTCTTTCGGTCTATTGTGTTTTCATGCCGCATTCCCTGAATCAATATTAAACACAAGCACAAACCATGAAACCAATAAACTCTCGTATATGACGCAGTGGGTAGTGACCCTACCTTCAGTTCCGCGGGTCGCGGGTTCGATTCCCGCCGAGGGCCAACATTTTCTATAAATAATTTGTTGGTTCTTCGAGCCTGGGTGTGTATTTGTATTTAAGTATGTAGTTTTAAATACATTTATTAAAGTATGTATTTAAAACTACATATGTATATATTTACCAGTTGTCCGTCACCCATAACACAAGTATTAAGTTACTTACTTTAGGGATCAAAGACCGTGTGTGTAAATGTCCCATATATTTATTTATTTATTTAAATCTATCAGAGTGGACATTTGACTTGAAAAATTATAACCGTGCTAGAAAAAAAAACAAAGAAAGAAAAGATTATTGTGAACACAATTTACGAATAACTAAAATATCAATTGTTTCTGTATATGTAGCATAATTACAGATTTGATACGGTCTGTGTGTTACGCTACAACGTCTGCATCCATTGGAGCAATTGACGAAATTTGGCACAATTAATTCTTATACAGCAAGTTAATATAAAGGATTACAAATAATCGTTTTTCTATTGGGAGCAGCAATGATAAAATAGTACATAACTGAGCTCATTTTAACACTTAAATTGTTGCGAAGTTCCGGCCACACCTAGTATTTGATATATTCTAAAGGTATCCAAAAGGCCATAAATCTCTCAAGTGTTAATTTGAACCTCGGTATGTCGTCGAGCGAAGAAGTTCTCTCGGGGAAGGTCATGATTTATTGAGCACCGATGTATAGGTGTGATGGCACTAAATGGGTTGTTATATTGAGAATATTAACTAAGCTTTTAACCGTGACGTTGTCCACTAAGAGATAAAAATCCATTCATTTTTTATACCTTTAGTGAATCATAATGAAAGTCGAAGTGATTTATGTTTAGAGACCGGCTATACTCACGTCTTATTTATCCGACGAGCTGAACTGAGTTCCCGCCGCGATAACGCCGCGTAAAGAGCTCATGAATAAGAGACCCGTATGGGCTTGAAACTAGTCGGGCTCATCCGATAAAATAAGACGTGAGTATAGCCGGTCCCTAAACATTAATTATGAATTGGTATTCATATATATTCGTGAGTGGTCTCACGATAGTTTAAATTCACAAGTCGAAATGATTAATTGTTCTCTGATCTAACGTGAAAGCATCGTCGATACATCCTATGACGACAGAAAAGCTGTTAAAAGCTTAAAAACAAGGGATTTTAATGAGATCATTTTGCATTTATGGCGTTGCAAACAAAAATTTTGATATAATTCGATTTTCAAAATATTTTTTAACCAATGCTTTTGAATCTTCATATGTTTTTAAGAAGCTACCACTGATTCGGAAGGTGCACCTACAAAGACCCACCAAGAAACATCATCATCATCGTCTTCGTGTCCTTATCCCACTCTAAGTGGGATCGGCACAACACGTTACAAACATATTGTCACATGATTTAGCTACGTATCGTGCGACCGGCCGCCTGCCTGACGTCAACTTACCCTAGTCGTATTTTACGACACCTCGGTAAGAAAGAGGGTGGTCTATTCTACTTAACCGGATACCACACGGTGAGTCAGCAAGAAACATGACGGACAATATTTAAAATGAGATGCGAGTTGTAGTGTTTTGGATGCCTTATATTTTATGCATTACTTACGTGTAAACTAGTATAAGATTCAGTATTTAGCCTATTATAAGAGAGTATTAAAGAAGACTTCAAAGCATACGGTTGTTTGGTTTCGTAACCTACTCCGCACCTTACAGAGTGAAGTTGGGATATTTCTGAGATACCGACGATTGAGATTTTCTCGAGCGAATCCATAAATATATTGCTAAATATACAGTGAAATGAAATAACATAACACACTTTTCAGCAGAACAACGGTGTCATAAATATGTATTCGAAATGTACTTACATTTATTTCATTATCATAATTTATACCGCAGCTCATGAAAAGCGAACAAGAAAACACAATCTGATTAACTGACAAAGGGATTCATATAATTGATACAAAATAAGCTTTACGTTGCAAAATTCTAGAATAAAAAAGGCTTACCAGTTCCCATATGATTTTTAGGTTTTTAATAATTGTGTAACATGTAGATGGGTGATAGTAAAAAAGAAAGTAAAGGCCTGTTACTATCCCACTGCTGGGCATAGGTCTCCTCTATCCGTTATTGGAGAGAAGGATTGGGGCTAGGACCTATCATGCTGCTCTAATACGGATTTATAGGTTACACCTATATTCCCTATAATTCTCTAGAGATATGCAGGTTTCCTCACGATGTTTAACTTCACCGAAAAGTGTGAGATAAATTGCAATTATTAATTAGACACAATACAGATTACAATCAAGAGCTTATTAACAACTTAAAACAAATTGAACAGGACTGTGACAGCAAAAAAACTTTGCAATTTTGCCGTAGAGTCGACCTCCTGACTGAAGGAGGTTGATGCTTCGAGTACGATGTAAAACGATCATTCAGATTGTTTTCATGATTCTGTGCAGTGCTATTACACTGTAGTGGTCTTTAATATGCTTTAAAAAGAATAAGAGAGCATGAATATGAAAATGGATAAGTATATATATTAGTGTCACAAAATTTTCCCGAATTGAAAATTTGAACATAAAAGTAGTTATTGTGAGTTAACTATAAGAGATAGAGACATGCTGTCCAAGACTTTTTTATAGTATTTTTGTAGATCTACAATTTTTTAATACATGACTTTAATATATCTCTGCTGGTTCACGCAGCGCATGTGAATATAGCTCGCAGCAGTCCAATTTTTTTACAACGCCGCAATCTCTTGAACATCATTTACATAAAACAGTAATATACTATTAGCCTAAAACTTCTGGAAGAATTACACTATCTTTTAGTAAAGCCGTAGAAAAATTGGAAATTGGTTTGAGAAAATCGATAACATACATATAGACAGCTTTTGGGGACTTTGTTTTATAATAAGTATAGATTTTTTACTAAGGAATTCTTCAAAATAATTTATAATTCTATTTATTAAATAGACTAGGTTATAACGAAATAATTTAATCATTTCAAAGGTATTTAGGTTAGTCATAAATCTATTTGCAATTAATCCAAGCCGCATTTGTTTGATTTGTCGGTATTACGGCTAGTTACACGGGATTGTGGCCGTAAAGTATCAATAAATAAACGATATCTACACAAATATACAGGATTTATGCTAATAGAACATTTTACTATCAGATTACTACGATTTTTGAATATTGCAATATGTAAAGGTACTCTTCTTTCTCCTACCCTTATCCCACTCTAAGTGGGGTCGGTACAACATGTTTTTCCTCTTCCATTCTCTTCTATCATTCGTCAACTCTGGCGCTATTCCTTTTATATGCATGTCATACTTCACACATTCCAACCATCTCTTTTTAGGTCTCCCTCAGTACATATCCATCCACATTCATACCCAACACTCGTTTAGTCCCATGTAAAGGTACATTACCATTATAAAAATCAATCAGAGTCCTGACTTAAACACTTTTAATGTATCAAAAGACATCCAAAAATGACTGGCTACGGCAATATGGAAGCACAGCCGAAACATACGTCCTTTACCACGGGATCACTCGGTAAAATAAAGTCTGCGGTATGCCATTACAATGTTATTGTTGTTCTTATTTTAAAGCAAAATTTGGTGGGCACATTAAAGGTCTAAACGACTAACGCCTTACTTGTCTTGAGAATCTTATAGAAGTATCCCAATCGTTCTCAGAAGCCGAAATATACAACGAAATTTTCGAAACTGAAATTGATTTAGTAGATATCATTGTTCAATATAACATGGATGATTTAAAAACTGAAGAGTGAATATACGTTTACAAGACAAACGTAAACAATCTTCTTGACTTATTGTTACCTAGTGTACATCTTCTGCAAGGCATAGATCTCTTATAGAACTCTTCTAATAGTTTTACTTCAGACAATTTTATGGAACATATAACCCTAGGACTATGTACTATTACTTTGAGATTATTCGTCTGTTTTATTGAAGAGTTTACATACACGTACGCTGTGTTTTGCTCCGAGACAACATTGCGCTTAGACTTATGTTTAATGTTCAATGGTTTTTCAACTACGTATTGTCTCTAGAGCACGAAAGCGTTAATCTTACGTAACTCTCGTGTCGCAATATTAGTTATCATACTCCCCCAGAACGGCTTCACCGATTTTCATGAAATTATATATGCATATTCAGTAGGTCTGTGACGCATCTACTATTTATTTTTTATATTTTTTTTGTTTTTTTCAAATGTACACTAGAAATTCCTTAGAAATAATTTATACGGCGAACGTTTGCCGCGTTAACTAGTTACTATACATTTCTTTGTTTCTATTAAAACTGTGTCACATTTGTCTCGATTTTAAATTTTTATTTATTAATTTAGTTCGAAAAACTGACATTTCTTATGAACCACAATGCATGAATGCAGATCCAAAGAAATCGTGGGATTTGCATAACAAAAGTTGACAAGTCTATAATTTCAAATTATTCTGTCGTCATTTTCCTCGGTTGCAGTAACAGTTTTTTATAACTATCCTAATTAACAGCACGTGTGAACAGATACACGGTATGGGAGGGCATAACTCATATCGTGACCAGTTATTTATGTAATATTCGAAATTAAATTCTACAAATTCCCTCCGAACTACTGAGGGAGTGTTAGGAATTGATTTATTTTTATATTTATCTCTCTTATCTTACAGAAGCAGAACAGAAGCATTTAATGTGTTGAAAGGCTAAGGATGGAAATATTAAGCTGGAAAATGTACTTAGAACGACTATTGAAATGTAAAATTGGTGTCTACTCACCACTGTAGTAATTATTGAAAAACTTGAAATAGAAAACGTACAATAAAAGGAAGTCTTCATCAAGGGATTTATTTTAAAAACATTATTGAAATTCAAGATAACAGATAGATAGGGAGTAAAAGAGAATGTGAGATTGATCGTAATCAATCTCGCATCCGTAGAAAAGAAAAGATTAAGATAAAAGAAAATTTCACTAGCACGACGTATGAGATAGTAAAAAAGGATGCTTTCAAAAGAGACGTGTAAATCTGAAAAAAAAACATGAGTGTGGAAGGATATGTGACTATAGGGAGACCGAAAAAGAGATGGATGGATTGTGTAAATGATATGCATTTAAAAGTAGTAACCCCAGAGTTAACGAATGATAAGGTAGAATGGAAGAGAGTGAAATAGAATGGAAGAAAAAATGTGGCGACCCCATTAGTATTCCTGCATTCTGCAGGAAAATATCAGTATGAATGTATAATAAGATGAATAAATAGGAGGAACTCTTCGCTTTCTGCATGCCGTGGTTCTGCAATTTTTGAAACGATTTTGAATCAATCTTAATTTAGAAACAGAATTAAACGGAATTCTCGCATTAAATAGGCCTCATCATACTTTTGTAATATCAGTATGTTGAGGAAGGACCAATACTTATTCTTAGAGATATCAACTAAGTTGCTATAAACACCGTCGCTATGAAGAGAAATATAAACAATCTAAGTATTTACAGCAATTCCGCGTCCATATAACGAATTTTATTAAGTGTCATTAGCGTATATTTTATGTTTAAAAAACAGGGGACCCTTTCGTGCGCCCAGCGGGACACGACGGCGGGATTTTTTATACCAACACTGGCCATAAATAGCCTTGTTACGTTTGAGGTATCCATGTGAAGGAAATATTTTTGACGGACATTTTGTTCACTTGAGTTGAAATGGCCGTGGGTTGAGACCGTGTGAATCTTTCGGGAGTGGAGGGGGTGGGATCTCACGGGTTCAAATCCTGGGCATTCGCCAATGTTTTTTTTAACTTAAATGCCTAATTGATATTGTGAAGGAAAACTTCGTGATGAAACTTGCATATCTCAGATTTCTGGAGATGTTTGTAACCTACCAATCCGCATTGGGTAGTTTGGGGTTAAAGCGTTAACGCTTCTCTCTAAAAAGGAGAGAAAAGGAGTGTGCCTAGCAGCATAGTTACCTGTGACATCTTACACGTCAACTTAAGCAGTAGTGTCCTCAATTATGTACTGTGTGTTTAGCAGATTATTCACATCTAATTCATTTATGTAGTTTGGTGTAATTGAAATTAAATAAAAAGAAGATAAATAAAATTGCTTCTCTCCTTCAGAAGGAGCAAAGAAAAAAGTAGCGTAATACATAATCGAGATCATTTTGGTACGACTTTTGACGTTCGTATCAGCTGTAGTATTAAAATACCCTCCTTTAGATATTCCGGGATATTTATCAATTTCATCAATATTGCTTGAGCAAATAAATCATCGTGAAATCCTACCAGACAGGCGGAAATACAGACCCAAAGACTTTAATAATATTGGTATGTATATAAGGAAAAAAGGAAGAAAGCATCTCGGATTTTAAACACGGACGCGTTCGTACCCAAGGTAAGTAAATTAATACTTGTGGTATCGGTGACAGACAAAATGGTAAATATATACTTAAACAAATATAAACATCCAGACTGAAAGAACCAACAATTAATTTTTATGGAAAATATTGGCCCGCGGAAACCGAACCCACGACCTAAACTAGCTAAAGGCAATGTCACTGCCAACTGCGCCAACGGGCCGCTAAATTTTATCTTCCCTAGATTTCCTAAAATATGGCGACTGTACGTACAGCCCAGCTGTGAATTAAATTGGAATCACGTCGAGTTGGTAATGAATTTGTGACTGTGGTTTTTATTTCTGGACATCGTTTATCTGGAATGGGCGAACGAGTAATATTTTAAGGTAATAGGCGTAATCATAACCATCAAAATGTGTTTGGATTACATAATTACATACAGGATACACGATGTTTTTCTACATTCACCGTTAGCTGTAAGTTAATATTGTGTTATGATAATTAAAGAATAATTGACTGTGTTTATCTATAAAGAGTTCTTGATTTCAATGTTTGACTGTTGTTTATTCAGCTGGAAACTTATGATTAATAAATATTCATCTAGGTTCATAGTTTTTCGTTATTTTTCTTTTCCTTTCTTTCTATATTACTTCTTGTCTTTTTCCTTCTGTTACTCAAAAGTTGTCTGGAAAAGATTTCTTTTTGAGATAAGTCCGTCTGGGTACTTGTGCTACTTTTTGTCTCTTTTCTAACAATATGTATGTACAATAAGGGAATATATAAATAATGAAAATTAGAGGTGTTTTATTTTATTTATATACTGCATAATAATTTTTATTTTACGTGTCATACACACGTTTGAACATTAAAATTTGGTTCAAATCGAATGCACTAACCATTATTTTAATTGGAAAATTGAAATAGAATTAGTTGCCAGAACGATTATTAAACGTTTTCCGAGTACTGTCTTCTTCTAAGTATTATAAAAAAGTCTTTTACTGATTATAAATGAGAAGAAACTTAATGTACCATCTGTTATGGGGAATTAAAATTTCATCAGAATAGATTGTAATTTTCCCAAAAATTTTATTTTATATATTTACATCAGTTATATTCTTTCTTTGAATTTGCTGAAACTTCTTATATCTAAGCGTCAGATTTTTTGAAATAATTATCAAATAATAGTTCGACATTGTCTTTGGGCCATTCAGTACATTACTGCATATTACTCGTATAAAAGTGAATATCTTGGAACAACATTATTCAATGACGAATCTCACTCTAGGCATAATTTGGTCCACTATCCGTGCAAAGCCAAGGCGTGTAGCTAGCTATATTATAACCTTTACGTAGTAATACGAAGTCCTCACAAATAACCAATCATGATCCGCAATTACCAAAGCAATATTGTAGGTCAAGAAATATGAATCTGCGAAAGGTTGTAGGGTTAGTCGGTCAAATGAATGCCAGGGGAGGACACGACCCACTAACGCCAATTAGGTCGCCCGAAACCTTCGCTAATAGTTTTGCTGTAATTTAAGGGTGTAAAGGGGTAGATCGTCTCACCTGTTTTCCCAACAGCCAATATCTAACAAGTTTTGGTGACCAATAATATGGTTACTTATTTAACCAAATGATATGTACGATTATAAGTAAAAGCTTTACCAGTGAGACGAAAGACATGATAGAGTAGTACGTTTCGTCTATCTTATCTAATAATCATAGTTCAGAACCCTTCACACACAAATTTTACATGATCCACACGCTATACTTTCCACACAACACAAGTGTAGGAGCGTCTAAGTCATATTACATTAACTCATATCACATTACAAAATGATAACATATTTCAAAAGTAATAAAATTATTTTGCTTATTTTTGCTGTGTTCAGAGGTAAAATAAAATAAATGGTGGGGTTGAACCGATTACTATATAACAATAGTTGTTTGGATAATGCTTCGCTTTGATGATGCTCCTGATGATGCTTCGGTTGCGGGGCGAAGCGATTGTTGAGTTTGTGATAGTGAACGTGTGTAGTGCTTGTGTATTATGGTGGCAGTGGTGGAGGTATTGTGCATGTGTTTTTATGAATCCTGCATGTAACGGGTATGAAAAAACGTAGTCCACTATACATTTAGCACTATATATTTTTTCTATTTACTGTATCGCGGATTTACTGTGTATGGATCTCCGCAAAGTAAGGCCTAATTCTATAAATTAGATAACATATTTATTAACATTATATTCCTAGTGTCTTGGCTTAGGCCCGAGCTAGGTTCATAAATACCGACCCACGTGGTCGAGCCTTAACTGAAAAGTTAAATCTAATAACAATAATAATCATTTATTCAGATGGCAGACTGAAATGTAGGAGGTGAAACTCTCTAAGAAGCCCTTATCAGGTCGCCGTAATCGCCATCTCTGACCAAGTAGGAAAAAATATAGAAAGTTTTATCCAAAAGCTTATTTAAGCTTAATAGATGTCACAATGTCTACAATATTTTAGAAAAGAGGTTAATTACGCTATTACATATGAAGGCACTACAGCTGAGTCGGGAACGGGCAGACTCAAATTAAAACGTTACCGGGATCGAACCTGTGTAACACCAATCTAATCCGAATGGCTCTTTTTGCTTTTTTGTCAAATTCATCTTTTTTATATTTTCTTTTAAAAAAATACCGAGCAAACCTCAATCACCCAGGTAGTTTTTATTAAACAGGTGACTATAAGAATGCAGTACAGCGCCATCTAGTAGATAATTACAGTACCGTTACAGTGACTTTGCGACTCCCAAGGACTATTAGAGCTATTCCAAACACCAAAAAAATTCCCACCAAAACCCACTGCCCGTGACCTATAACACAGGTATTACCTAAGTTACTTACTTTGGGGGCGGATGGACGTCTGTGTAAGTATCCAAAATATTTATTGAAAGATCACTACTTTTTGTCTTCAAACCACAAGTATATCTCTCGTATAGCTCTCGCAGGGAAATTCAGTTCAGCAGCCTATGCTATTCGAAAGATAAGACAGTTTACAGACGTCGAAACAGCAAAACTAGTTTATTTTGCTTACTTCCATAGCATTATGTCTTATGGAATAATGTTATGGGGTAAATGCGCTGATATTGAGAAAATTTTTGTATTGCAAAAAAGAGCCATACGTGGCATTTATAATTTGAGTCCGCGTGAGTCCCTGCGAGAGAAGTTTAAGGAAACAGGTATTCTTACGTTAGCTTCACAGTATATTTTTAGCAATTTGATTTTTGTGCATAAAAATATACATAATTATAAAAAGATTGGCGATGTATATAATAGACAAAGTAGGAACCGACATAAGCTTGCGGCTCCTGCTTTGCGCCTTGTAAGAGTACGTAAGTCGTTTGTGGGTTTGGGTATAAGATTCTATAACAAAATTCCACAATCAATTTTAACTTTGCCATTACAGCAATTTAAAAATACTGTTAAAAAGAGGCTGATACAGAAAGCCTATTATACCGTGGAGGCTTACATTGATGATAAGAATGCGTGGATATAGCTGCTCTTTGACCTTGTGCAGGATAGCTATGACAAAATGTAATTAGTATTAAGAATCTTCTTTTTTAAAAGAGCTCCACCGAGTTTCTTGCTGGCTCTTCTCGGTAGGACGGCTTTCCGAACCAGCAGTAAAGTTGACGATTCAAAAGCACTTGTTTACAAGTTTACTTGAATAAAGAATATTTTGAATTTGAATTTGAATTTGAATATCTGCTACATAGCTGTAAGACTAAACTCTTCGTATAAAATCTCTACGCCTTTCTAAGTGGCAATTCCGGACAATAGTCACGTATGAATAAAGCGACATGTACAGGTAGTGCGTCTTGTTAAGTTCGAGATGTCACCGGTTATCACCGGTTTGATCCGGATAAAACTGGATACCGACACCGGAGACGGGCCGGTACGTGAGGCAGGAGTAAAAAGATCCTGGACTTGATTAACAAAGGTATAACGTTATGATTTAATATAGAAGTGCCGATGTGGTATCCCGCTGAGTAGAATAGACCACCTTTATTTCTTATAGAGGTGTCGTAAAACGCGACTAAGGAAAGTTGACGCCAGGCAGGCAGCCAGTCATAAAATACGTAGCCAAATCACCTAGCAACATGTTTATAACATTTTGTGCCAATCCCACCTAGAGTGGGATAAGGGTAGGAGGATGTGATTTAATGTAAAAGTGATTTTATAACTCGGCGTAATTTATGTATCATTAGCTATGCTTGCGGCTTCGCCCGCGTGGAAATCAGTGTATTTAATTGAAATTTTGAACATAAAAGTAGTTATTGTGAGTTAGTAATAAGAGATAGAGACATAATGTCCCGGAATTTTATGTAGTATTTTTATAGATCTACAATTCTCTACTATATGCTGTGGTTTATCTCTGTTGGTTTACGCAGCACACGCGACTAAAGCTCCCATCAGGCGAGTTATCTTACAACTGCGCTACATTTTTAACGCAATTTACGTAAAAACGTAATCTATACTCTAAGTATTTTTACTCACACTCAACCACCAACTATGTACACTTCTTAATAATGATGTCCTTACACATATGGGTTGCCTGTTAGAGATCACTTATATTGATAAGGCCGCCCTTACACATTTTATTTTAATTTTTTTTGTTTCTTTTGTATGTGATGTTGTGTGTAATAAAGAGTTTCTTATCTTCTTATCTTATCTTATCTATAATAAACCAAAATCTTTCGGAGGAATTATACTACCTTTTAGAAGAACTCGTATAAAAATCGGCTCAGTAGTGTTTGAGCAAATTGATCAGACAAGCAGCTTTTAGAGACTTTGTTTCGTAATAAGTATAAATATGCGACTCTTTGTTCATTTTGTTTCATTAACAATTATGGGAGATCACAAAAAGTGTATCCAATCCTTTTAAGAAGGTTATTGTTAATATAACCAATTTAGGAGCAAGACCATTTCATTGAAGGACCAAGGGCTTTGTGAAAGATTAAATTTCAAACGGGCGCTTGTTTGCACTTGACCCTCTCTCGAGAAGGGTGCTTCGGGATGTCTGTTGTTCACTTGGGAGATTGTTTAATGAATTGTATGCTTGTACACAAACGATTTATATATGTGCAGACGAAGACTTACAATTTGCGACAGTGCTTTGGCAAAAAAATCCATCCTATGTTTAGAAGGTGTAATAGATAGTAATTTCTCTTATCATTGGTAACTTTGGCTCGAAGAAGGGATATTAATGGCAATAAGGCTAGAGCTGTAGGAACACCATGAACTTTTAGATAACGATTCAATTTAAAGTCAGTACCTAAACCGAACCGCTTTCTTTTCGTGCCATGAAGTGTTAATTGCATTGGGGTCGTAATGTTTGAAAAGGATAACGTTATATGGACTATAGATAACTCTGTCTCTGTTACTCACATGTTTTTAGGACGCATTCCGAACGCTCATTCGGCAACGGGCAACTTAAAGTGTGCGTCTTTAAGACGTCATGGTATGAAAAAGCAAAACAATTTTGTTTACGTCTTCAATTGAGTCTGATATTTTTTCAAAACTCAACGTTAGTTAGATATCATGAAAATAGTCCTATTGTTTCTTTAAACTTTACTTTTTCACTGTTTATGTATTAGTAATAAGGAGAAACTAAATTTAGTATGTGTATTAGTAATAACTGACTATATTTATGTTCAATTTGTACTGTTTGTTTTCAAAATACATATAAAATAAAAAATAAAATAAAGAGGAAGACGCAGTGTTAATAGAAAATGCTTGGATTGATATAGCATGATATAATTTAGAATGAAAACACCGTAAAGAAGCTACAATGATTGAATAATAATAATGTGTGTGATAAAAATATTAGGACTTGATAACCTTTCCAGCTGCATATTTATTGCAGCATAACTATGAAAATTGACCAAGGAGTTTCTGAGTGCTTCGTCTCGGTAAGACTAAAAGATAGACAAACATGAAGACAAACAGATTTTAGAGTTTATATATTAGTACGGATGTGTGTTGCACACTTTAAATAAACAATATAAAATATTCATTATTTATGTTTCCCGTCAATGTTAAACCTGAAAATTGTCATTACTGCTTCGAAATTTGATGCAATCATTGATACGCCGGACAAAAACGAAATAAGATTCGCATTACAGAATTGTTTATATTCAAATCTTATCTATAGCATACGAAATGATAGAATTATCTAATACATTTGTGTCATTCAAGAAACTTTTTTTGACTGTTTACAATCTGCAGTAGATTGGGTGGGAGGAATTAGTCATTTTAAACCCACTGTACGGTTCCTAGTCTTTTTATACAGCTCTTAACTATGTTTCAACTTAACCTCAGTCACATTTGGTTTACAGAGTTTACTTGTCTGCGGTGTTATCGTCATTAAACTTTCTACAAAATTATTTGAACAAGTCTTCTTGAAACTGTTTACGCAATATTAGGATCACGCGTCGTATGTGGGAATAAAACAATATAATACAGTACTATACTATCGATAAAGTCTATTTTCGCATGCGCAATAAAAAATTGGAAAAAGGAAATGGAAATAAAGTGTTAGGCCAAATTGCCAGTACTTACGCAGTCACTGTTAGCATGTGAGACAAATACGGAATATGAGGCTGCGTTGTAGAAACTTTCAGTTACGTCTGCCATTGTTTTAGGAATGTCGTCTTTAAAATTAACAAGTTAAAGTTTACTATCCTTTACTTTAATGTTGGTTTCCAGTATTGACGTCTCACGTATTTTATGTGAATTATTTCATCCAAATACACTCGCATTTTTATTCCATTTTGTTTTGTAAGTGTTTGTGCGTGAGGTATTTTCTTTCTAATTTATTTTGCCGATTTAAATTATCTTTTTATTACTATCGTCTTTTGGGAGTTGGGAGCTGCTCAGCATAGGCCCTCAAATGAATGGAACCTTATATGACAAATTTATACTTTCAGCCTGAATATTACAAAGCAATTTAGATTGCAATTTTTTTTACAAAAGTAGTTGAAATTAATTAAATATAAATTAAAATTTACATTTTAATAATTAATGCTATTTGTCAGTCTTTCCATCATGCTTTCATAGGGGATCTGCTAAAGTTAAATTGATGAAATTTGATATAATTGAAGCGTATATACCGGGTTAACATATGGAATAAAAAAAATTGTTTTTAAAACCCAAACTTGAAATCAACTTCATGGCATAATTGCGTTTTTTAAATGTATTTAATCTCTTTTTATGGACAATATGTACTGTAAGTTTGCGTGAAAATAAATCAAGACAACGAAATTCAAATAGTAATAATCATAGTATTGCTATATTCGCATTTGGATTCAAGCAACATCGGTAAGCTCAGATTTCAAATTTCGTTTATGAATTAGTTGGTCGGGAAAGTTTTCATTGTCCTCCATAGAACTAATATATATGACGTTTCTAACTAAAGAGTAGTATTTTGTCACTTTGGTTTTACCGTAAAAATTGCAATGAGTGTATCATTTCTATATTATTAGTGTTTCAAATTTGAGTCCCAATTTCTTTTATATCTTAGTCATCATTCTCCTGCTCTTATCCCACTCTAAGTAAAGTCGGCACAACATTTTTCCCTTTTCTATTCTCCCAAATTATCTCTTTTTAGGCTTTCCTCTCGTCACATATCCATCAACACATGTTTGGTCGCATGATTTTCATTAACCCACATGAATCCACATTGTATGTCCATACAATCTTCATCCTTCATTCTGTCTTTCTGCGTTCCCTGAGATTTGACTGTTATATCTTTGTTCTTAGTGATACCCCGATTTAACAGGCTCAGACTTCTTATTATATTCTTTTTCTTAATATTACCCCGAATTATCCGGGTCTGTTTTCTTTCTTTCTTCCAATTTGCGTTGTCTTGAACAACTTTACAAAGTTTATTTGCTCCCCTGTGTTAACTCACGGAGTTATAGTGATATCATAACGAATAATTTCCATTTGATTATATCACAATATTTTCTAAAGATAACTGGTAATATAACTATATTTTATATGAACAAATTATACATATAAATTTTCCACGTGAATTACTGTCTATTATTGTAAATGGAAAGGCTATCTGTTCTGTATTTTTTTGAGTAAACAGACAGACCGATAGAAGAGTCGAGAGACTTAGTTTGAAAGTGAAAGTGATTAGCTTTTGTCCTTGACATTCTCTGCATGGACTTTTGTACCGAAATAAAAAACTATATAACTTTTTAGCACTTTCACCCTCCTCTATAGCAAAAAAAACAACTCCATGTAAAGACCATAAAGAAGGGTAAATAAACCAACTGATTTTAGAATAATTTTCGCATTCATACGAATAATTGGGTATGACTGCAGTCCGCGTACATTTCAAAGATTGCCCGATATTATTGTTCTTTAGTTAAATGCAAATGAATCTAGCAAATACAGTCTCGCAATGCGCAATCTCACGCTAAATACATTTACGCAATTTTGGCACTTCCGCGTAGAAATATAAAGCGCATTGTAGATCATTTCCATATTTATAGTTTCGTGTAAAATGGATAATATCAACAGTTCTCACGTAGTGTCTAGCTTAACCCCAAGTTAACCCGGACTTGGTGTGAAAACGGTAACAACCATCTACCTTCCGACCTGCGAAGATACGTTGCCTTTATTAACCGATATATCAGAGACTATCGCATAAATAATTGCTTTTAATTCTTTAAACTGTGCTATTAATAATGTACACTAATTATATTAGGTCCTTACATATGAAATTGGCGTTTTGTCGTACTGGCCACTTTGATCTCAAATATTACCTTTATGGTTAGGAATTCCAAATTCAAATTCATACAGCTATTTACTCATGCATTTGTGTTTCAAACCCCCTCTCTTTTTACAAAATGGAAAATATGAAATATCGCGTTATTTACGAGTATGAGTTCCACCGTGGCACCAGTGCTGCAGAAACGGCTCGAAGGATTAATGATGTGTATGGTGACGGTGTCGCAAAAGAAAACACAGTGCGTTTTTGGTTCCAACGTTTTCGTTCTGGAAATTTCGACCTGCAGAACAAGCCTATCATCCGCGACCTTGAGATCTCTAGCATTAAAAACAGACTCCCATAGGTGCCTCCCGTGAGGCCAGATGACGGGTTAGGGTGAAGTGGCTGGTATGACGGGTTAGGGTGAAGTGGCTGGTATGACTAAACTATATCACCTTGGAATGAGTATGCTTAGTTCCAATTTGTATTGCGCTAGAACAGCAGTCACTAGATTTCTCTGGAGACAGATATAGAGGAGAAACTAGAGACAGAGTGTTTAAAAAAACGGCATCTAAGGTGCCTCTTGTGAGGTCGGTCTAGGGCCTAAGGTGACGCGTAATAAAGGCCTGATGGTATGACTGCGAAATGTGGACAACCTCAAACTGAGTGTCAAGAAAAGTTATCCTATGCAAATTTTAAATTGTTCATCGTAAACTTGAGCACTGTTGTTGTGCCGTTTGGTGAAAAACAAACAAGTTTTATTCTCTGTTTTTAATCTACGTGCCTTCACAACTTCTTTTTAGCTCGGGGCCATTTTAATCTGTTTCCCGTTGTGTGCAGTGCAAACGAATAAAAAAACAATGTTGCATTTACAAAGTTATTTAGCAAAAAAACTTAGAGAATAATTGCTCACTTCCAAAGTCAATTAAGCTTTACATATTTGTTTCCAAGCTAACTATACTTGACTCATAATATTAGTTGATATCCGCAACATTTTTAGTCAACTGGGTCAAATACCCTGAGTAAAAGGTTTGTGTATCTTATAAATTATATCGAATATTAAGACTAACAAACAGACATATTTTCAAATTTATGATATTAGTATGGAAGTCATTTTAAACTAATATTTAAATACAATAATACATCCAGACTCAGATAAATAAATTATTATTTTTATATTATATTGGCCCTCAGCGGGATTCATATTCGAATAAATAAATAAATAAATTCAAATTCAAAATATTCTTTATTCGAGTAAACTTGTTTTCTATATTAGATATTTTCGTGTACATAAATAATAATTAATTAATTAATTAATGAAATAGTCCATATATTCTCTGCCGTCGCGGGTTCGACTCATGGACTCATTCTTTTGAATCGTCAACTTTACTGCTGGCTAGGAAAGCTGTTCCTACCGAGAAGATCCAGCAAGAAACTCGACGGTTGCTCTTTTTAAAATATAAATCTTAAAACTAGTTACATTTAGTTATTTCTGTCTTGTACAGGGTAGAAGTGCAGCTATTATACAAAAGGCATATTACACAATTGAAGATTATTTGAATGATAAAAATACTTGCATTTGAAAATCCTTTCAGCTCCAAACAAGACTGCAAATAAATAATGTAAATTTAAATGTTTAAAAGATTGACCGCTGAGTTTCTTGCTGGTTCTTCTCGGTAAGAGCAACATTCCGAACCAGTGTAGCTTATTAAATCTTATAATTGATCCTTGACGATTCAAAAGTGCTTGTAAAAAGCCTACTTGAATAAAGATTATTTTGATTTTGATTTTGATTGCATAGGTTATTCTGTTCCTAACTATATCACTGGATGTCCGGATGACTGGATGATATTTACCCGGTATTCTTTACCTATTTTACTATCCAGGTATTTCATAATCCTATGTTAAAATGCAAGGTCTTTTAAAGCAAAGTAACAAAACCAGGGCGTACTATTTGTTCAACCTTCTAAGAATTGTCACAAATGTTTTATGGCACCGCGGGCAGCGATTCTTTAATTTTACCTTAAAACACGATAGTCCGGCCATCGGTAACTTTTTTTGATATAAGCAATCACCAGAGTCATATGACTAAAATACAAAATCTTTTATACATCTCTATTTGTTTCTGTAACTAGTGAACATGTGAAAATTCAATATTGGTTTCGATATAACAACAAAGTCGGCTTCAAAGCTATTGTTAGTGAAATCTAGTCCTCGGGCGAACACGATCGCTCAGCTAGCTCTGGGCACTAAACAATATTCTAGTGACGAAAATCCATTTAGTCGTGAAATGTGTATGTTATATAGTATGTTTAATACGAATTTCATAAAACAACACCTTTCAAATCAAATTAAATGTTTTATTTGTGTAAAAGTAAAAAAGTAAAGTAGCGGCCTGTTACAATCCCACAGCTGGGAATAGGCCTCCTCTCTTCGTTTCTTTCGTTCTGGTTGGAGCTAAGACCTACCACGCTGCTCCAATGCGGATTGGTAGGTTACACATATCTCCAGAATTCTTTAGAGATATGCAGGTTTCCTCACGATGTTTTCTTCACCGAAAAGCGTGTGATTAATTGCAATTATCAATTAGACACATGAGTTTTAATAGAAAAACTCATAGGTTTGGCTCGGGTTTGAACTCGTGTTTCCCTCAAAAGAGTCGCACGGTGTCACCTCTGGGTCACGCTGGGCTATCACAGTTTTGTTTGTGTATTACATGTTAAAATCGAGATGTTAGTAACAACTAATGAAAAAGTAAACAGTTCTGTAAGGTATGCTGTAGCTAACCGTTTGACTATCATAGGGCAGGCACCAGTGAGTTTTTCTAATTAAACTTATATGCCTCATTGATATTTAAGATTTATCACACGCTTTTGGGTGAAAGAAAACATCGCGAGGAACCTGCATATCTCTGGAAAATTTCTGGGATATGTGTAACCTACCAATTCGCATTGAACAATATTTTTGTTTGAATAAACGAGAGGCTAGACTAAACTTTAAAATGGCTGCTAGCAAGAAATAGTTATCATTCTCATGCCCTTATCCCACTCTAAGTGGGGTCGGTCCAACATGTTACAAACATGTTGTCACATGATTTGGCTAGGTATTTTAAGACTGCCTGACGTCAACTTACTTTAGTCGCCTTTTACGACACCTCGGTAAGAAATGAGGGTGGTCTATTCTATGCAGCCGCATACCACACAGCACATACCTTAGTCGCCTCTTACGACACCTTGGCAAGAATGGAGGGTGATCTATTCTATTCTGCAGCATACCACACGGCGTAATATTAAGAAATAGTATAATATAAATTCTAACAAAAATTTCCCCACATTCTGTACTCTGTTTATGAAAACCCAAGTTTTACATAAAAATCTTAGCTATAATAGCTCAGTACTCACCAACCCTCGTTTGTTATTAAGGATATTTGCACAGTAGTCTGTTAGATCCGAACAGCATAACGGGGTCCTAAATTATTGCAACAAAACAACCAATCCCATGTAAACCCACACGCATTAGACGATGACAACAAAGATTAGAACAAACATTCAGAAGTTACTTTAATATGCACCCCATATAATGCCTGCATGAATATTCCAAGAATCGAAACACAATATTAGTCAGGCAATATCGTTAATTTCTCACGAAGCGACAGAAATATCCCTCTTTATTAAGAATCTCCTGTCACGAGAATAGTAATATTTATGTCTGTTGCTATCCCACAAAGAGCAATATAATTCAAAAGATGCTTCACTTGATTTATTTGAAGCTCGCTTTGCTTTTCAGTGCAACTGTGTTCTCTTTACGTACCATTTTTTGTTTTATATCTATACTAATAATATATAAATCTGAAGAGTTTGTTTGTTTGTTTGTTTGATTTTTTGAACGCGCTAATCTAGTTTTAGCTATTAGTAACTTAGGGTTTTATGTATATTTTATGTAAATAATATGATCTCCATGCGGTTAGTTAGTTAGTTAATTTAATAAATAAATGAAATTAACCAGAAAACAGTACAAAATGTGTTTTGTTTATAACAAATAAATTGATGTAAACAAAACATTCTTCTTTCAGATTCATACAATAATGCGGTTAACTAATAGAAATTGAAAATGCTGACAACTGTTCAACTTTCTTAAAATCTTTGCGATTTTGTCGTGCAGTCTATCTCCTAATGATGCTTTGTTTGCGAAACGGTTCGGTTGCGGGCGAAACGATTGTTGAGTTTGTGATAGTGAACGTGTGTAGTGTTTGTGTATTGTGATGGCAGTGGTGGAGGTTTGTGCATTTGCTTTTGCGAATTCTGCATGTATCGGGTATGAAAAAACGGAAAGTCCACTATACATTTAGCACTATATATATTTTCTATTTACTTTATCGCGGATTATAGCAAAATAATTTTATTATTACCTTTTAGCCGTGTGGTATCCGGCAAATAGAATAGAGGTGTCGTAAAATGCGACTAAAGGTAAGTTGATGTCAGGCAGGCGGCCGGTCGTGTAATACGTAGCCAAATCATATGACGTTTTAGAACATGTTGTGCCGACCCCACTTAGAGTGGGATAAGGGCAGGAGAATGATGATGACGAATTTCATTATTACTTTTCTTTTTTTAAATAATTTACATATAACCGTAAAAAGCATATAAAAATCGGTTTAGAAGATTTTGTGAAAATCGATCACATACACAGTATTCTCTAAGAGTTTGTATGTTTTATTTTCGTAAGATACATTTTATAACTTTTTATGTACTCACGTACACTTTAAATCAAGTGTTTATTTCAATTCCTTTCAATTTAAACTGTTGTAGGCAATAGAGAAAACATATTATTTCTATGCTACTCACTATAACCAAGAACATCTTCTTCTTCTTCTCCGTCAGCCGATGGACGTCCACTGCTGGACATAGGCCTCTTCATGGGATCGCCACACCACACGATCTTGCGCCGCCTGGATCCAGTGGCTCCCTGCGACCTTTTTGAGGTCGTCTGTCCACCTCGTAGGGGGTCTACCGACGCTGCGCTTTCCGGTGCGGGGTCGCCATTCCAGCACCTTAAGAACACCTTACCAAGAACATGTCTGCACAATAATGTAATCTATGACCAGAACAATGTATTTCCTTTTTGTCCGTACGTAAACGTTCTGCAGTGTGACTTAAGCGCTTGATGCTCTATAATTCCTGTTGAAAGCGACGGCTTCAGTGTGCGCCGCTCTTTATTTTATTTGACGCGATTCGGGCTTTGAATAGTGAGCATAGCATCGTTTATTGTACCGTCAACAAAGACATATTTGCAAAAATGAATGAGTGAATAAGTGAATAAGGCTAAGGCTTCAGAAAGTACGTAGATCGTTTGTGGGCTTCGGTATACTTTTTTATAATAAAATTCCTCAATCAATTTTGGACTTGCCTTTACACAAGTTCAAAAAAGCAATTAAAGAGACTCTCATTAATAAAGCTTACTATAATGTTGAAGACTATGTCAATGATAAGAAAGCTTGGAACTAAATTGCGACCAGCTATGTACTAGACGATATTATAATCTAAGTTTGTTAACAATAGTCAATACAAAACTGTAATATTTATTTTTTAAAAGAGTGACCGCCGAGTTTCTTGCTGGTTCTTCTCGGTTAGAGCACCTTTCCGAACCAGTTGTAGCTTCAATTTAATTTTAATTTGACGATTCAAAAGTGCTTGTAATAGGCCAATTTGAATAAAGACTTATTTGAATTTGAATTTGAATTTGAATTTGATTTGAATCTATAGAACAAAAGGAACATATAGAAAATATAAGATTCAAAACAAATACAAAAGTTTTATGATCCTAAAATTGTCTTCGTGAAGTAATACTTTATTATTATTTCATTATATCTATAATTATTAAAATAAAATAAAATAAAATGAATAAATATTCTTTGGTGACAAGACAAAGCGTTCCTTGAATTATTGAAAGTGTGGTATCCGGTAAATTTTAGTAATATTAATTCTTTTAAGTTTTAGTTTTTCAACAAACGTTGCTGACGTTACCAAGGTATTATCACAGCTTAACAATAAAACCCTCACATTCACCACAGTATGCAATATTCCGAATATCGATGGATAGATAAAAAATATTAATGTATTATACTATATAATTGACTGGCCCGTTGGGGCAATAGGCAGTGACCCTGTTTTCAGCTCACTGCGTTCGCGGGTTCGATTCTCGACGACATTTTTTCATTAAAATTTGTTGCTTCCTCGAATCTGGGTATATTTATAATATAGATAGCAAATTGTTCACGTTATATTGCATAAAAAATTTTCATAAGTTTGCCGTAAAGCAGTTTGTGAGCCTGCTAATAGGAATGGCCAAAACCACTGGAATAGAATTTCCCATTTTAAAACAAAAACTATATAGAAACACTTCTACATAAAATGCACATCATTGGAAAAAAAAATCTGTTACAACTTACTAACTTAAAAAATTACATTTTAGTTCTGCGAGCACAAACATACAAAACCATAAATATTATACATGAAGATTAAATTTGCGGCCGTGTACTCAATATTTACATAATTTAATTACATAATTGATATTTACGAAATTTTCAAACAAACACGAGCCTCGTCAGAGAATTGCAAACATTATTTCAACGATTAATTTTTAACAATGCCAATTAATTATGCTAATGACATTGCTTTATTTGAAAATTTTCGTATAACAATATATAATATTACCGGGCCTAGATAGTATTTTAAAAACTCAGACTTTTTTAGTACACTCCGAAATATTTACCAGCTTTAGGACAGTAACAACGTGCGTGATACTTTATTTTTTCCAGATTTCGAAACATGCAAAGGTATAAAAATGTGGATTGACAGAAAGTTTTGGGCTTTTCCGAAGTTCCGATAGATACAAGAATGATTTTTAGCATTACGTGACCAAGTTTAGATTACTAAATGCCTCAAATAAACTACTAAAACACTCAATGCATTTAATTAGCCGTGTGGTATCCGTCAAAATAGATTAGACCACCCTCCTTTCTTACCGAGGTGTCGTTAGAGGCGATTAAGGTAAATGCCGAGTGGTATTCGGCTGAATAGAATAGACCACCCTCCTTTCTTACCGAGGTGTCGTAAAAGGCGACTAAGGTTAGTTGACGTCAGGAAGGCGGCCGATCGTAAAACATGTAGCCAAATCATATGACAACATGTTTGTTGTGACGACCCCACTTAGAGTGGGATAAGGGCAGGAGAATGATGATGACTCAATGCATTTAATTATGTTAATAAAATAACAATATTCCTCATTCATATTATAATACATATCTTTAAGCGAAGTAGCCCTTACTTTGTTTGCTTGTCAGGTATATTTAGAATTTAACCCTTAGAACTATGTTGCTCACACCCTCGACGAAGCGCCTGTATTCCACCCGTCTCACCTAGTGACGCTGTTTAAGCCTATTAGGACTAACAGTATGTAACTTAAAAAATAATTTTAGTGATATGTGTAACGATTCAAAATGACAATAAGCTGCAAAGAGAACCTAACTTTTTACTTACACCTCATCCGTTTCTCACGATTGCTTTCCCATATCCTAGCTTAATATACGAAACATTTATCAAAACTATCCATTACGAAGCTGAGACCTTCAACCCTTAGTGTTTCATTAGTGCATGATTAATGGTGGATATATTAATATCAAATATTAATGATACCGCTATTGCATCCGCGCCAAGTCGGCCGCCAGTACTTTATATAGTACAAGCTTTTCCGGCGACTTCGTCCGCGTGGACCGTAGTAATAAACAGTAGCTTCACTATTATACATTATAATAGTTCAGTTAAATTTATCATTTCATTTTAGTTAAATTAGTTGAACAACGTGATAAAGAACCCTCTTTTAAGTACAGAGTTGACTCGTTTTTGATACTTAGTGAATAGTAGATATTTAAAAAACTTTGATAGGTTGATAATAGATGGCGTTTTTAAATGTCCTCCTGTAAATTTAACAGGATTTCTATAGCCTATAGCTTATTCCGGTATATAAGGAATAATTGAGCTAAATTTAATCGGTATGGAATAGCGGATACGCTGTGAAAGAGTAACAAACATCCATCCATACTCACAAACATTAGCATTTATAATATTAGTAAGATAAGATAAGATAAGACTAGTAAGATAAGATAAGAAGTAAGAAGATTTTATAAATATAACAATATATTAGGACGAAATAATAAATTTGAGATTTAGTATTTCATAGGGACAATTTTGCACAAATACAATTTTAATCAAATATTATCTGTTTGTAACATTCTTACAAAGTAGTGAAGTGGAAAAAATAAAGAAGAAATGCATTATTTCAAGGAAATTGTCAAATTCTGTCAAATCATGCACTTGATTGGACCAGCGTAATGTGAGACCCCATGGGACCCCATGGTGTCCTCCTATCAGTAGATCTATCGCGGAGATACCAAGTCACGGGGGCATAAAACAACTCACTATTTAGGATCAAGGAACGTGGATGCGGATGGATGCGGTATACATTTGTTTAAACATTTTATGTCCCACTGAAAACTCAGGCACTCCAAAGACTTTTAAAGGACTATGAGTTTCAAATTTTCCTGGGCCTGGATAGTAAGGTTTCAAAATCACAGACTTAGTTTACTCTGATACCTTTCCCAGCCGTGGGACAGTGACCTATTATTTTACTTTTCCATATTTTAAAAATATACCTTTAAAAAAATTTAGATTGACTGAAAGTTTCCGCAGAACCTTGCAATTAATTAGTATCTTCTGCAATTTCGACAGATTAAGAGTGATTTTTAGCGTGACGTGATCAAGGTGATATGTTGTAAGAGGGAATGTTAGTTATAAAACGCTTTTCAAATGACAAATAGGATGGACTATTCTGTAATAAGTACCCAATGAGAGTCCTCAAGTCATACCATTCGTCATATCATGGCATTTGTTTATGGCGGTTGAAGACTTGGGAACTTAATTGACGACTGCGTAAACCGTAGAGCTATTATACTCAAGTAAGCAGGCTGTAAGTTATAGTGACATTATAGTGACAGAGGAAAGATGAAACTCGTATACTTATCTTTGTCTAAACACACATAAAAAAGAGAGACACATATAGTCTCATTTGCCTTCTCCTTTTTGAAATATGTATGTTTAGGCTCAGTGCGTGTCAATAACTTATCTTTTTATCTTTATCTTTTTAGTTCAATAAACAAATAATAAATAAATATATGGGACATTTACACACACGGTCGCCCGTCCCCAAAGTAAGTAATACTTGTGTTACTGGTGACGGACAATTGATAGATATACAACATATATAATTTTAAATACATGCATAAATACAAATATACACCCAGGCTCGAAGAACCAACAAATTGTTTATAGAAAATGTTGGCTCTCGGCGGGAATCGAACCCGAAACCCGCTGACCTGAGGCAGGGTCACTACCCACTGCGCCAACAGGCCAGTCTCAATGTTTTTCTCCTTGCTTTGCTTGAGGCATTAAAATACTGTACTTATTACAAACTCCGTGTTACATGCCGTGAGTAAATGACTAATGAAATCGTAATGATGAAGCGAAATCATTTCAACCGCGGCCCCTGACTTCAGCAGCCCTGTTTTAAGCATGTCAACGTTTGGAGTTCCTTAAAATAATAAGATTATCTTGATCTAATATCTAAATTAGCTTTTTAAGAATTAAAGAAATTAGTTTTTAAACTTTGTATAGTACCCGGCATTAAATAATGCACATCGATGTTTAGAACGAAACAGCCGGCCAGTTCGGATTCGTAGAGCGCTGTCACTGTCACACACGGGTTCTTCAGTCTGTGCGACAGAGACGATGATGCACTCTATGATGCAGAATCTAGCCGATTTCTCTATCTAAGCCTCGATGTGCATTATTTATTGCCGGGTACTATAACTAGTTTAATACTCGGGAACGTCAAATTGTTTTTTAAAAAACAAGATTTTATTGTTTTTAACTAAAAATATATATTTCTAAAAATCTAATTAAAATATTACAATTTAATGCCGCGATTGAGCAGAGGTAGATGCTCGAATGGAATGATCGCACCTGTGGAACATTACATGATGTTCCTTTCCTTGCGCAACATCAGACCACCCTTAATACGCTGATGTTGAGTTTACCTGTATGGTATTGATTCTAGGTGGTGACGTAACTAACTATTTATAAGCTAATAGTGGGTTTTGTATCATTAAAGTTCGGATAGAGAAGTGCATAAAAATGACATTTATAATCAACTATCTGTGCCAGCGACTTCGTCCGCGTGATAATCAATGTGTTGCAAAATTTCTTCCGAAATGAAATTTTAAACATAACAGTAATTATTGCGATTTAACTATTAGAGATAGAGACATGCTGTCGCGGTTATTACTTTAGTATTTTTAAAGATCTACAATTCTCTTGTACATTACTTTAGCGTATCTCTGATTGATCTGCTGGACGACGCGATGCACGCGAGTAAAGCTCCCAAGGGCGTGTTTTTGTTATAACTGTGTGACCTCTTTCTATATGATTTACATAAAACCGTAATGTATTAACCTAAATCATGCGGAAGTATTGCTTTATATATTTCAGTAAAAACTGTATACACACAACACATACTGACAGGCAGCTTTTGGGGACTTTGCTTTAGTATAGATATAGTATGTCTTATAAATAAATGTATAAAATTAAATACGTAATTTGTTTTTTTAATGTTGACGGGTCGGTCGTAGAAAATTTCTCTAATAGAAACTATATAAATATAAGTAATGAATGAATGTAATAGAAAATGATGAAATTATCTTAAATTATATTATATTCTGCGCCTTTACAGTTTTTTTTTCGAATTTAGCATTAAAATTTTTCACTTTGGATGAAAGGGATGCATTTATTTTGTATCTTTTTATGATTTAAAATCTAAGTGTAAAAGATAAAGATCAAAGATAGATTGTGAATGTAAATTAACGCTCTGTGTCTGCGCGAAGGTCTCTCTCACGTTTTTGGGAGGTTTGTATCCGTTTTAGACCCATTCTATCCTTTTGGAGAAAAGGATTTGAACTTGAAAGGATGACACACCATGCTCCAGTCATTTATAGGTTTTCACGACTTTTTCCTTCAATTAAAAAAAAACCTTTATTGTAGCCTACCGTGGTTTGAATCTGTGCCTTGGCTAGAGTCAAATTCTTGCAACTCTCGACTACCATCATGGCTACATAGCAGTAAAAAAACAATGGTCTCATTTTTATTGTTATATAAGCAAGCGCTTGATTGCGTCATGCCTGATTTGGAAAGAGATATAGTCTTAAGTAGAGCGCGCTACCCTCTATGCCTATTTGCTATTTTTTGTATACTTTACTCATATAATAAGCAAATAAAAAGTAAACAGAACCCTCCGTGTAATGTTCATTAATTTTCAAAATTCACGAGCGCAAAGCCCGTGACTTTTATAATCCAAATAGATTATTTAATCGAATTAATATGACAGAGTTGACGGGTGTCGTCTGCCGCCATATTTAAATTCGTGATGTATCATCGCGTAATGACTTGTCTGTAGCGAGGGTGTTTGTAGGGGGAGGGGATAGGAAAAATATTGTTTACGACATGATTAAGTAATTTTGACAGCCTCTGTGTCGCAGTGGCAGAATATCTTACCTTAGGAACGAAGTGAAATGTATTTTAGATTTACTTTTTTTCCTTTAAAACTATTTTATACTCTCGCTTTATAATTTATAGAATTAGTTGTCACTTTGCGGAGTTCCATTATATTAATAATCCAGAACTAATCTTAGGTTATAGAGACAATATAATGCAATTTCCCAATCTGTAGATGTTTTCAGCGATACATTTATTGAATTAAAAAAATAAATTCTTAATCTCCAGTTTTTGGAGCCGTAGTTTAACATTTAGATTAAGTAGTTTATTGTTGTCCTTATATATAATGATGTGCATACGCCGTGAGTTATCCGGCAGAATAGAATAGACCACCCTCCTTTTTTACCGAGGTGTCGTAAGAGGCGACTAAGGTATGTGCCGTGTGGTATTCGGCTGCATAGAATAGGTCACCCTCATTTCTTACCGAGGTGTCGTAAAAGGCGACTCAGGTAAGTTGACCTCAGGCAGGCGGCCGGTCGTAAAATACGCCAAATCATGCGACAACTTGTTGTAACATGTTGTGCCCCACTTAGAGTGGGATAAGGGCAGGAATGATGATGATGTGCATGGTGTGACACCAAAACGCAGTGCATTTAATGCCTTTTGTGGTGAGCCTACTTTAATATGTTTTAATGTAACTGCCACTGGTCTTTCCTAAATAAATTAATAAATAATGAATAACAATACTATAATCCGCGATAAGCGAAAATATATATAAGGTAAAAGGTAAAATGTACTATCTGGTTTCATACATTATAAAAGCAGGATTTGTAAAACACAAATCACGCATTTTACGCATTGTCAAAACATATTCGTGAAATTAAGGTACATACAAGTATTTTATCCTTTAAAAAAGATGATTAAATTACGATTACGTAAATATATGAGCACTGCATTAATATAAATGACCGATATATAATTTTATGTTTGTCATGAACTTTACATATAACTTTTTTTTTAAATAATTTTTGAAAAAAATATTTTGTTTTTTTATTAAAACTAACACTAAATAAACATGTTAAATATTTTTAACACAATCAAAACTAAAAAACAAATTAGTTTATTTATATTTTGACTTTTTAAAGCCTATGATAAGCTATTTTTAATGATTGCTTGGCCCTAGGTCATCAATGCTTTGTTCGCAGGCTTTGGTTTGAAGATATTTTAAACATCTCAACCGCTCTTAGTTAGATTCTAACAACGACCTATCTCGTTATTACATTAACTAACTGACCCGCGTGATCTAAACCTCAACAAAAAAAAAAAAAATTTGTTGAGTTTTGGATAACGAACCATTCAATTTATATGGTGCTCTCAAAATACCATAGACGCAACAAAAGACAAATCAAAAACGCACTCACAAATAAAAATGGCTCCAACAATAAGTATCTATACCCATACAGTCAATTAAGGCCATTCTTTCGGTCGAGCGGACAAAATAAATACCTACATATAATAAATGAAAAATATATTACGACCTCGTTCAAGGCGATACGGTGAAATGACAGGTGATGTCGATCAAATGCGCCAAAAATGTCCAGTCATCCACAAATGATTATCGGCCCCTTTGGATAGATATATTTGACTTTAGAGGCCACTATAATTTTTTAAAAAATATGAGAAGTACGAGACAAAAGTAATAATGAAATTCTTCTTTCTACTACCCTTATCCCACTCTACGTGTGGTCGGTACAACATGTTTTCCTCTTCCATTCTCTTCTATCATTCGTCAACTCTGACGCTACTCCTTTTATATGCATGTCATACTTCACACATTCCAACCATCTCTTTTTAGGCCTCCCTCTAGTCACATATCCATCCACATTCATGTCCAACACTCGTTTAGTCACATGATTTTCATCCCTCCTCCTTACATGTCCATACCATCCCAATCTTGCACCTCTCATCTTTTCTATAATGGGCGCAACTTTCATACTTCCCCTTATATACTCATTTCTTATTTTATCCAAAAGTAATAATAAAATTATTTTGCTATAATCCGCGAAAAAGAAAATAGAAAATGTATATAATGCCAAATGTAGAGCAGACTACCCGTTTTCATACCCGATGCACGCAGGAACCATCGCCACCACAATACACAAGCACTACACACGTTCACTATCACAAACTCAATAATCGTTTCGCCCCGCAACCGAAGCATCATCATGAGATAGACTCTACGACACGACGGCTTTGCGATTTCGCCGTGGATTCTATCTCCTTATATCTATTTATTACATTATATATGTTTTCTATTTACTTTATCGCGGATTATAGCAAAAATTGCGTGATCTCTTCAACACAATTTACATAATACCGTTATGTACGTTTACCTAAACCATCCGGAAGTATTGCACTTCTTCTCTTTTCTGAGATCTTTGCTGAGTAACGAACAAAAATCCGTTCAGTAGATTAGAAAATCGATTACATACAGACAGACAGCTTTTTGAACTTTGTTTTATAATAAGTATAGATAGATATTAGCCTGATATATAAGACTTGAGGGAGGCTTTAAAAGAAATGGTTGGATTAAGTAAAGTATGACATACATATAAAAGAAATAATGCCAGAGTTGACGAAAGATGGGACAGAATGGAAGAGAAAAACATATTGTGCCGACTCCACTTAGAGTGGGTAGAATGATTAGCCTCATATATAAGCTTAAATTTTATCAAATTTTGTCAATACAGACTTTCCATTTATAACATAAATAGTAATACATCACACAAACATTTAAAAGTTACAAACTGTTGGCGTAAACATAAACTCATTAGAGTTTATCAAAGAGTTCCAAACGAAAGCCGTTGAGTTCATCGTCGAGTAATAGAATGAGAAAAAAATAGGTTTTTGCTACTGTTGTTTAACATTTAATTGTTTGTAATAAAAACAATGGAATCATATTTTATTACATAATATAAAAAGGTTTTTTTGCATTGTTTGCGCTGCCAAAATCATAGCTTTGCTATAATTATATGTTTGTAGTAGCGAAAACATCATTCTCTCCTTGCCCACCTTGGTGGTTGTCATGGTGGACAGCAATGTCTCCTTTTGTGAGAACGTTATCTCGTGGTAGGGGCGGCGGGGCGGATCTGGGAAGACAAGTCCTTGGATTCGATCCATCATAGGCGAGCCGGGCGCGGGGGGGGGGGGGGTGAGTATGTGGGGTGGGCTCGACACACTTCAGATCACCGCGTACCGTCCTATCGGGGACCTTCCGGGTGTTCCGAACGGGGTTTATCGGACGTCTATCTTATATGGTCCCTGAGGCGGTCGATGCATCTGGTGCTCCGGATGCATCGTCTAGCGGAAGGAGGGACCACTTTTAGAGAGGCCCCGACCCGGAGGTGGCACACTCTGGGGTTCAGCCAGCTGCTGCTGGCGGGGATGGGGGCAATGTGTACAACGGTACCCTGTCCCCGCCACCAGCATCGTAATGGAGCACTCAGGTTGTGTTAGTCGGCAGTATCCATAAGGGGTTTTTTCCTGTATAAAAGTGTAAATATCTTGTGACACGAAATAAAGTTTATACAGCCGGATAACATTAAGGATAGAAAATTTTCGTTTTCTTCGTCATTAAAAGAAAAATCAAAATTGCATTCATAAATTTGCATCAAATGATGCAGAATTAAGATAATGATAACACTAAAATTGATACAAAATAAATAAATGTGTAATCATAAAGAATGAATGATCATTATTATAAATTTTGAAGAAAATGCTATTTATATTTTCCTTAACGTTGACACAATTTATTTTAAAGCCCTACCTGCTGTAAGCCAGGTACGCATGCAAGCTTTATCATCTTTTGAAATTTCCTAACAATGCGCTTGTTTCTTTTCAAAAGTTGTTTCCCTATTTAAAGGCGTTATTAAACCCCACTTCCGTCTACCTGAGCCCGATAAGCCCCATTGTTATCGTTGACTTTGTGCGCCTAATAGAAAACTGAATTAATCTATTTTATATTAAGCTAAGAGCCAGTGCACCTAAAAGCTTGTACAAAGTTCCAATTAAAATTAGAAATCAAAAATATTCGATATACTCGTAGCTAAGTTTTTGTAGTTTAAACCATTTTAATCTTTATAAATTACAATTCGTTTCCGCGAAGTTCGCGTTAAGTTTCTTAGGTTTTTAACCTCAATATTTATTTCTGTTGCGAAAGAAAAAGGGAATTTTTTCTATGATTCTTTTGAATTTATACCCTCAATTATGAATTATGTGTTTTTTTCATATACCTGAAGGAAAAAAGATATTGTTACGAACATGTAAAAAGAGTTTGTAATGTGTATGTCATAGAATTCGAATTGGACGTAAGCAGTGTTACGAACATGCGAAAAGAGTTCGTAAATCGTATGACATAGAGTACAAACTCGCTTAGCGCTAATTCTTTTGAACATTCGACGTGTATCAAAACATGTTTACAAAAAAATACGATCTTTTCGAGGTCTAACGAATGTTCTCGAAATCGGTTCGTGCGATATATAAGCAGACGTGCGCCTCGACATTCAGTTCGCGAATAGCAAACAAGAAGTGAAAATAAAAGTGAAATAGTAGTGACCTCGGCATTCTTATTGGACAACGGTCTGTATAGAGACTGTAAGGAGTAAGTTTATAGTAAAAAGTTGAATAAAGTATTTTCTAACGAGTCACCAGGTATTTTCATCCAAATCCACGAAACCCAGTACGTAACAATTTTTATACCAGTAAACCGGGATATCGCAAGTAAAAGTTAGTTTTTACCGATCAACTTTATTTCCTGCAGCGTTACAGCTAACACAAGCACTGACAGACTAACTCCTTACATCTTTTTCATCATCATTACCCGCTCCTTTACTTATACCGAAAATAACCCGCCACAACATAGTCGTTATAATACTATTATACATCTTTATTTATTTTATGCATTATTGTGTAAACTATAATTTGTTATATTAGTTGTATTTTATCATCGGCCTATTTATTTAAACATTAACAATCATATTTATAAAAATCAATATACGCCACCGAAAGTAGAAAACCTATGGCGCATTAGGCGCGTTGGTGGTATTCAAAACAATATTTTTGGGCTATATGATAACCCTAAAACAAAAGATTCAATTTTATAAAATTTCATCAATATTGCGTTAAAAGGATTTGCTGTGGAAAGCGTAACCGACAAAAATACAGTATGAATGATTTGTAAATCTAATAATATTAAATAATTTAAATTAAAATGTAAAATTTAATAATTTTTTACTACTCTTTTTACACATTTTTACATTACATTTTACATTAGACATCGAATACTTATAGGTGCATGTTTTAACAAAGGTTTCACGATAAGGGAATCATGCTACTATTTCTATATTCTATATGTTTTTTTTAGTTGGAGAAAACAAACATAAAAATTTTATACAGTGACGTTCTTTTGGAGTTTACCATCTCTTAGCCTATATTTCTCGAACAAAACAATCGCCAAACCAGTTAAAATTAATTAAGCGTTTTAATTCATCGCCGATGAATAAGACGAAAGTCTAAGGCATCTGTTGTGGGCTTCTACCATAAGACTTTTTAAAAAATTTCACGAATTATTCATTTTCTTATTCTTAATTTGATTTTACATAAGTTTAGAAAATATTCAAAAAACTATGTTAATAAACTAAGCTAACTAAAAACTAGAGTTTATGTGATGAAAAACTGGATATATTATTATTTTTTAATTTGGAAATAGAAAATAAGATAGAAATAAGTTAATGTGAATGTGTGAATATTAATAATTTTTATACGTCATAGCATAAAAATAATTATCATTTTTGAGAAAGAATATCCGTTGAAAAAACTAAAAAACAGATCTAACATTTAATGTTGAAAAAGAACGCCCCTTTTTTGGCATATGTAGGTCATAAAATAAATTTGAAACGCCAATTGTGGAGCGTATCCTTTAAAATGTCAAAAAGGAAAGAATTTTCCTCCAGGTTCTACACGACGGATCATATTGGAAAACTTTTAAATCCATCGAATTTCAAGTACCTAGAGAATTTATTGAGGTATACTGTCACACATTTATTCTCAACTGATCTATCAGTAAATAAACAGTAATATTTTATAGTTATTTTAAATTAAAGGTAAGGAGTTGTTTCTAATTTTATAGTTAACGTATAGATATCCGGCTATTTGTGGTATTCAGCTGAATAGAACAGACCACCCTCATTTGTTACCTAGGTGTCGTAATAGGCGACTTAGGTTAGTTGCTTCACCGCGTGGTAGCCTCCGAGTAGACATCATTTGTTACCGAGGTTACTTAAAAGGCGACTAAGATGAGTTGATGTCAGACTCTTCGTAATATACTTAACCATAACATGTAACAATAAATTTAAGGGATAAAGGTAGGAGAACATGAACCGTTCACGCCGTAATAACACCGTATAAAGAGCCCTAAGAATAAGGGCCTTTAAAGACTTAAATATAGTATAGTATTGGACAGCCGATTTCTATACATTAACTATTTAAAGGACAGCAGTGACAAAGCTAAAATTAATTGAGAAATTTTATTAAACAATCAATTAGAACGAGAAATGAATTAGAAAGAACTAACCCAGCCTACTTTTATAGGCTAACCGTTTAACTCAGACTTAGTCTGCCGGGTACAAGGGCGCGAAGATAGTACGAGGACGGCGACTGAGATGGCGATAGCGGCGAACTCCCGTAGCGTGATATACAAAGGCGACCGTACGCATCTTGTCCTCCGCGCCCTTGTGCCCCGCAGTCAAAGTTTGAGTTAAACGGTTAGCCTATAATAGTTATTTTAAAATGCTGTAATCGCTGACCTAACATTTGTTGTATCGAAATCATTCTTTACACTACAATTCTACTACGAATCCATTCACCAAAACATCTACGCTTGAATTTAGCTGTCTGTCTATATCAGCCGAATCAAATATTTCGTGCAGCGATTTCATGTCGATTCTTCGCAAAATCAAAAAGGAGAAATGCTCGCTCCGACTCTCTCCGGCGAACCTAATTGGAAAACTTTTCAATTCTTTCGAATATCTCAATTCTTGTAGTACTGGATCGTTTGAGAAAACCTGTCACGGATTCTTGTTGAATAGATTCTATTACTAAAATTGAATATTGCATTTTTAAATGTTGTTGACACAGTTCATTGAATCAGTTTTATAACTTAAATCAAGTGTACTATCGTATAATAATGAGCGACCGTCTGAAACGTGCCCATTTTGCTGTATAAATTACAACTTTCTATATCTTAACTACGGTTATACATTTACTTAATTCCCTCATCGATTCTAACAGTTGCCAGATGTAAAAAGAAACAGCATAATATCTATTCAAAAATATAATATAAATATATTTATTTACAATAAAAAGGTACAAGTTATGTCTATCTTAAATTACTTACACGCTAATACTATACAAATCATGCCCACGTAGAATAGTCCCAAGAACGCTGGCATCGTTTTCGCGTTGCATCGCTAAGCTGATTCTTTGTGCGAAAAAGGAGCCCTCTTGTCACCCGAAGAGGCGAACAACCGAGGTGTTAAAACGGATAAAAAAATTTGCACTTTGACTCCATGGTCTCAACTGCAAACGGCACAAAAATATATCTCTCAATGAGAGATGCCTACTTCCGCCGCTTGCCGGATTCGGCCATTTCCGCCGCAGCTCCAGGTCTTGACGCTGTTTCCCTGATAATGGACGAGGTCAATATATCAACGTATGTTGCGTCCTACATTAGGGCCCGTATTAATATAAATATATGTGACAATTATACACACTGTTATCCACACGGGAACCCACAAACTGCGGAATTGATGGCAGTGTCACCTGCGCCAACGTGCCAGTCACTTTATAAACGTAGTTCTAAACCTACACTTTCTCGGGGTGTAAAGAGTTACTAATCCGCATCAAGTAAAAATTATGTCCTTAAATTTAACAAAGGAAAGTCCACATTGAAGCTGGATTTAGACCGTTTTATTGATGAACAAGCGGGGCTTACATATTTCATAAAAGTTGAGTTAACTCCGGCACTGGGACTGACAGAATTTTGCTTGCATCAAACGTTTAAATATAGTTTCAGCATATTTGATTCGAAAATGTAATCTTGAATGATATTCTTAAGAGACTTTAAAAGAGCGTTTACGATATTTTTTGGAGCCCATATCATGTGAACCAAAAAATTACGTAGTACTTAGGTTTATATTAATAAAGTATGTCAAGAATTAAACAAGCTGTTATCATCCCACTTTGATGGGTAAAGGACTATCTTCTTTTGAACCTTTTTTAATAACGAAGTAAAAACGGGATTTATTATTCTGTTTATTATTTAGCCCGGAATAAGCTTCAAATTTACTAAACTGCATCAATATTGCTCCCGCAGATAAATTGTGTCAAGTAGACAAACCGACAGGCAGACGGACGGACGAACAGAAATTAATAAAGACAGACTTTCGTAGTTGTAATATTAGTATGGAAGTGGGTAAGTAGGGTAGGTAGGGTGGCATATGGTGGTAAATAACATAATTTCAGACACGGCTATGGTATGCGAGTATATAGAAGAGAATTTACCGCTAAATTTGAACATTCTATATGTGAACAAGTCGGAGCTTCCATATTTCATAAAAGTTGAGTTAACTCCATCTCTGGCCACGACAGAGTTATGCTTGCGGCAATCGTTTTAGATTTAGGACTCGTGTGTTTAAACGGGGATAAAAATATCAAATAGGTCCCTAAAGTTTTACATTCTACGTACCGCCTATAAAAATGATAGTAAACTGTTATAACATTTTGTTCAGTGACAGACTTGCTTATTTCCAAGTTAAAGTTAAATTTTAAGCCTTACATTTCAAAGTATATATTGTAGATTATTATTATAATTTAATAATATAACCGCAGTTGGCCCACAAAAAGTTATTGGGACAACTTGTCAGGTTATAATGAAAGATCGATTATGTACAATTTTAAAATTCCAATCAATTGACTGGCCCGTTGGCGCTATGGGTAGTGACTCTGCCTTTAGCTCCGCGGGTCGCAAGTTCGATTCCCGCCGAGGGCCAACATTTTCTATAAGGAAATTGTTGGTTCTTTGAGCCTGGGTGTGTATTTATATTTAAGTATGTATTTAAAAACATATATGTAGTATATCTACCAGTGGTCCGTCACCCATAACACAAGTATTAAGTTACTTACTATGGGGACGAACGACCGTGTGTGTAAATGTCCCATATATATAATTAATTATGATCAAATTTATATCAGATTGCTCAAATCCTAAATTTCTCACCCTAGAAATCGACCACTACCAACTCATGTCAACAGTAAATCAGGCACTGACTTTCTTTAGAGAAGACCTTCTCATATACACATTCTTAAATTGAATGCAACGGACACACACATTAAATCACACGATTAAAGGCGAGTCAAAATAACGGCTCGGTAATAAACTCTTGTATTATTTATCAGCGCATTTAATACAATAACATCTAAGAAGCAATAACAGCCTGTTATCAAAATCATACAAAGCTAGTTTATAGGAACAAATATCCTTATCACACCCCGGTGTGTCCTTTACCGCACAATTATATCATAAAGTAATGAACCTATAAATCATCCGAAGTTACGGTTGGAGTAAATAAATCATCTCTTACATAAACCTTACGCAACATTAAGAACGGAAGCGGTAGTATATTTTTTGGCTCTCGTTAAATATGTATGCGATATTATCGATAGATATGCGTATAAACGATAAATAGCAGCTACGTGAACCATTAAATTTTTTCGACGTCTCAATAAGATTCATTTTTGCATAATTTAGAATTAGGTGTTATTTTGCTGAGATCATAATGTAAATACAAAAGTACTGAAAATATTATTTTTGCTAGAATTCGCGATAATCAAAAATATGTGAAATGTTAAATGTAGAGTCTACTAAGAATTCGTAAAACTCATGTACTATCCGACATCAATAAAATAACGATACACAAGCACTGCACACATTCACTGCCACAATCTCAACAATCGTTTCGCCCCGTAACCGAAGCTAACCGGAGTCTACACATCAGCAATCATCATCAGGAGATGATGATCGTAGATGTGTAGTAATTAAGTGAGAGGTACTTGAGTAGTATGTTGTTGTGTTGGTGTTTTGTGATACGTGCGGTAACTAATCCTGCATGTATAAGGTATGAGAACGGATTTTGCTTCCTACACCTAGCATTACATAGATTTTCATAACGAATTCGGATTATAGCAAAATGATTCTATTATAACTTTTGTACAAGAGAATTCTGCAATGTAACGCCTAATTCTATTAATGATTGTCAATATTTAGAATTTTGAAATCGTTATGATTCCATAAAGGATAGGACGCGAAACAATTCATAGAGTCAGGATATAAATTTAAGTTCGACTCTTGAAACTAGATATCTTACTTGACACTAATTAATTCAATTTATAATGCACCGATACGCTATTCAGTTTACTATGACCTCAGGTTTATAGCTAGAAGCGAATTGTAATTTGTCCCCGATTGGGAAACAAACAAATTGTAGTCTATTGATGTATCAATCAGATACCAAAAAGTTTTTGATATGATGGAACGAATTTTAAATTCATCGTAAAGCTTCATGTAATAAAAATATGGCGATATATTTGTTAGAAATATAATGGTCATGCAGCCTATAACTGGTTTATCTATAGAATTAAAGGTTAGAATTAAAAGAAGTTGTTTTTTTATACAATAAACTGGTTTTGTGCACCAATTTAGAAACAAAATCCAGATTGATAAAAATTATAATTTGCGAATCTTTTTATGAATTGACAACTTAACTTTAGTTACGTAGACATATAGTATGCGGCAATAAATAATGCACATTGAGGCTTAGAGACAGAAAGTCGGCTAGTTCTTTATCATAGAGCATTGTCTCTGTCGCACAGACTGATGAACTCGTGTGAAACGTCACATACTAACTGTGTGACAGAGACAGCGCTCTACGAAACCGAACTGGCCGGCTGTTTCGTTCTGAACATCGATGTGCATTATTTAATGCCGGATACTATAGTTACATAGATACTAGTATAAATATAAATATGTGTTTTGTTCTCCATCTTGTTGGATAATTAATTAATGTATTTATTTACATGGAGATAGTAAGCTTGTAGGCATTATTTATTTCAGTACTCAAATCTATGCAAGCGAAATCACATCCAGAAGCTAGTCGATAAAACTATCACTGTTTAAAACAGAACTAAAATAATTCATCCATTTTCCCATCCATTAAATTACAATTGATACCATCAAAAATTTTATATCCATAAAAACAGTTTTGTTTTTTAAAACGTCCGAGTTTTTTACGCAGTATTCAAATCAAAACAAATATGGCGTCCAAAACGGCTCTCAATTAATTAACCGACGCTACTGAGGACCTGCCCTTAGGGAATTTTTTACGTCTCTGTTTGTCACTGTATGAGTAAAAGAGAGGTGAATATTAATATACTAATTAGACCACCCGTCGATGCGCTCCTTGATTATAAAGGATTAATTTGTTTTTGGATAAAGGTGATCAGTTATTTTAATATAGATAGAAAGTATTCTAAAGGGAAATTTCGGTTACAAATAAAGGTCCAGAATGCGATCTTGTCTTTTGAATGTTACATAGAAGTACAAAGAATTTTGACACATTTGAGTTGACAAACCTACAATGAAATGATAAATTTTAGTATTTATTTTTTCAATTGGTCATGCGTGTTAGGAATTTCTGCATGTATTAGCTAAGAAAACGGATTCAGAACTCTTTATTTAACACTAGAAATAAAGGCTTTGCCCGCGTGAAATTCAGGGTTTAGCATGTTATAGTCGCTCGAGTCTCGGCATGAAACTGGCTCTCTGATACCCTACACCGCTTTTTATACCTATTCCCCCCTCTAAACTACAATCGACACCCGTTTGTTACTACACCCACTAAAAATTGCTGTAAAACGACTTCTTCAACTCAATTTACATGAAACGGTTATGTGCTATTAACTTTAACCATCCGGAGGAATTGCACTACCTTTTAGTAAAAATCGTACTAAAATTCGTTCAGTAGATTTTGAAAAAATGGATTACATACAAACAGACAGCTTTGGGGACTTTATTTTATAATAAGTATAGATTACATACATTTTCATTAATTACGGTTTACAGCAAAATAAACCATTGTTATTTTATTACGGCAATTCGCAGTGTAAAGTTTAATCCTATAAATTCATATTATTATTATGAATGCGAAATTCTGTCTGTCTAAATCGCTAAATCAAGAGACAGCAACCTTTTGTGTCAGGAAATTCAAAAATCGATACAAATTTTTTTTTTTTAAAGAGCCACAGACCTTTGATAGGCCAGCGGTGAGACCGTGCGACTCTTTCGATGGGAACACAAGTTCAAACCCGGGTAGGTACCAATGAGTTTTCTAATAAACTCATGTGTCTAATTGATAATTTCAATTTATCACACGCTTTTCGGTGAAGGAAAACATCGTGAGGAAACCTGCATATCTCTAGAGAATTCTGGAGATATGTGTAACCTATCAATCCGCATTGGAGCAGCGTGGTAGGTCTGAGCTCCAAGCCTTCTCTCCAGAAACGGAGAGAGGAGGCCTATTCCCAGCAGTGGGAGTGTAACAGGCCGCTACTTTACTTTACTTTACTAGCTACTTTACTTAAGAGCCAGAAATTTTTTACATACGATCACGCCGGTGCGAAGGGGCAGGGGTGTGGTATAAAGCGAATATAAATGGCTAGAGTTAGATAAGGTGCTAAATCCTCTTTAATCGATTCAGAACTCTTTTAATTTATTTTTTAGAAGTAAATAATTGATATTTGCGTATAGAACTAAAGAGCCACAGAATCACATTCTAAGACCCGTATGTGGTTTGCAAGCCGAGCCCTGCGTTACAGCAATATTGATAAGTCCGAGTGCAATCGAAGTATCATCATTTCATCTTCCTACCCTTATCCCAATCTAAGTGGGGTCGGCACAACATATTACAAACATGTTGTCACATGATTTGGCTACGTATTTTACGACCGGCCGCCTGCCTAACGTCAGTTTACCTTAAGTCGTATTATACGACCACTCGGTAAGAAAGAGGGTGGTCTATTCTACTCAACCGGATACCACACGGTGGGTCGACTTACCTAAGTCGCCTTATCCGACATCTAGATAAGAAAATGAGTGTGGTCTATTCTATTCAGCCGGTTATCACACGTCATTTAATCAATTTATCATAATGGAAGGTAGTTTAACAACTAAGTATAGTTATGTTCAAATATCAATAAATACAAACTTGTAACAAAAATATACCAAAGATCGAGTCAAGTGTTCGTCATTAGAAGAGGCTCGTTGCGGAGTTATAGTAAGAAAACCTGGGTTCATGCGCCATTTGCCGGCGATGTCTTAAGATTTATCGCGTACTCTTACTGCTAGGGGCATTTCGGGATATTATAAAGCACTATTGTTGAACTAGCGACTACCTGCGTCTTAAATAAATAATTTAAATAATGTAGGAATGTATAAAATAAATATAAAACATTTCCCTGATATACTTGGAATATTTAGGCTTGGACATGATTGATAATGAATTGGTCTCATTACGCCAATGTTATGGAATGCAAAACTTATTGTAAATTTTATCAAATTTAAATTCGAAATTGAAAATATTCTTTGTGCAAGTAAACTTGTAAATGAGTGCTTTAGGTGTCTATCACCTCAACATTATCCTGTGCGGAGTTACCATTCAAACACCTTATGACCCCAACACATAAACTTTTTCGCACTATTACTTTTCTAATACTGCCCATAAGAGTACCTTGTATTGTTTCGTTTCTTCAAAATTTAAAACAATGTACTATTTTGTTAAAGTACGCCATCTATTGGCGACAGCAAAAATCAGGCTTATTGCGGTGTTAGTTAGTTCTTTACTAATCGTAATGCGATAAAAGAATTATTTTATTATGTTATTATTATTCTATACACTATAAATATATTTTATTAACTTAATACAATAACACTTTATTCATGTAAAAAAATATAACTGAGAGCAAAAACGAGTTTTCCGATACCGGGAATCGAACCCGAGCCTCCTGGGTGAGAGCCAGGTATCCTAGCCACTAGACCATATCGGATTGTACAGTGTAGAGATATTATTACTTCATTATCAATAAAACTAAATTTTATACACTAAGAATTTAATAAAATAAATCATTAAAGTCTTATATAATCTTATTTACATCAATGCCTAGCTGTTGCACTTTTGCGATCTACTCTCCGCATATAGTACCCTCCTCTAAAATAATAAATTAATGCAGAGGCATCGATAAGAGTTACAAAAAGGTACTAAAATCTATACGAAGAAAAACCTTGATTCCTTTTAGTACCTAATCGCATATAGATAATTTTTACCTTACTGGCTTTTTCACATGAGTTCATTATCTCTACGATAATTAATAGTACTAGTTTAAAAGTAGCCTACGTGATTTTTAACTCTGTTTATCTCCATATCAAAAATCATATAAATAATAGAAAAAATAACGTGACAGTTTAAAGATTACTTACCTTCTAATTACGATTGCGATAGATGGTAGATAAGTGATTATAAAAAATAAGAAATAACAAAATATTGAAACCAACCATACCAGTAATATTATAAATGCGAAAATCTGTCTGTCTGTCTATTACTTTGATACTGGCTACTCAGCTGAACCAATACTGATGAAATTTGGCGTAAGCAGTTAAAATATCCTGTTTCCTGAACAGGGGAAATTACAAATTGCATTGATGGAAGTTAAACGCTAAAGATGGCGTGAAGTCGCGGGTATCACTAGTTATGTTAAAACTAAAAAATCTCCGCTCCTTCTCCTCCTCTCCTTATTTGGGACGAAGAGTTAGAGGCGTGACCCACCACGCTGCGCTAATTGACTTTGTAAGTACATATCGCAGGATTTTTCCAGAGATATGAAGGTTTCTTTGCGATGTCTTCCTTCCAAGAAAGGCTTCTATTCTAAAAATTATAATAAAACTCATTGAAACCTGGGGTTTGAACCCAAGATCCCTTCGACATAGGTTCACGGTCTCACCACTCGGCTATCAGAGTTTACACAAACATATTTTTATATAAAGGATAGATTAAAAAGTATAACAGCGGGTTGCTGTCAAGTTAATAGTGTGGACATTATTTATGTGTGTTTTAAAGGAATTTATGTTTGACATGTGCACAGACGCCATTAGTGCAGTGTTTACAGCGCTGCCATACCTTTTATGCACTTAAATGTGTAATTGTGTCGTTGTAAGTATACCTGTAAATATTTTAAATACGTTAATGCTTAAGAGTGGGCATTAAATATGGTGCTGTATTATTTATGTAAAACGAAAATTCTATCTTAGTTTTCTAAAATATTTTAGACTCCTGATATTCAAATTCGAATAATTCTTTATTCGAATTGGCTTTTACAAGCATTTTTGGCAAATTACAATGAAGACTACGACTACGACTGGTTTGGAAAGGTGCTCTTACCGAGAAGAAACAGCAAGAGACTCGGCGGAAACTCTTTTCAATTTCATTTATATGTAATTGTTTACATATAAAAATTGACAATTTAATCTAGTGTGCAGCTGGTCGCAACTTAAATTCAAGCTTCTTATCATTAATGATTAGTGATAAAAAGTAACAAAAACTTTGATTTCTTTAATTAATCATTGAAGAAATTTGCAGACAAGTGGCTTGAAAGGTAATAAGAAATTCTACATCAGTTGAAATGGTTGTCTTCTTTAACCTTGAATTGTCGTATAAATTTGAGATAAACATCATCATCAATCATTCTCCGATCCGAGAAAACATCGCGAGGAACCCGCATATCTCTGGAAAATATCTGGGATATGTGTAACCTACCAATCTGCATTGAACAATATATTTGTTTTAATAAACGAGAGGCTAGACTAAACTTTAAAATGGCTGCTAGCAAAATTAATATTAAGAAATAGTCATCATTCTCCTGCCCTTATCCTACTCTTAAGTGGGGTCGGCCCAACATGTTACAAACATGTTGTCACGTGATTTAGCTACGTAATTTACGACCCGGCCGCCTGCCTGACGTCAACTTACCTTAGTCGCCGTTTACGACACCTCAGTAAGAAATGAGGGTGGTCTATTCTATGCAGCCGGATACCACACGGCATTATAAATTTGAGATAAACAAATGAATAAATGTTACCAATGAAACTATTTTATTAACTATACACGTATATTCTTCTCGTATTTAAACTCGATTTTAAAATTTAATAACGTTAAAAACTTACGTGTCTAATTGATGATTGCAATTTATGACACTCTTTTCCGTGAAGGAAAACTGCATACCTCTAGAACATTCTGTGGATATGTGTAACCTACCTATCAGCATTGGAGTAGCGTGGTAGGTCTTAGCTCCAACCTTTCTCTAAGAGAAAAAGGGAGGAGGCCTATGCCTACGCACAACGCCAGTGATTTATTAAGATCAAAAAAGCGGAATGAAAATGTTTTTTTTTTTGTAGAATTCTCTTCATCAAACCATAGCTCTCTGAATAAATAATGAGCGATATAGACTACGAGTTCTTCCTTGCTATTAGTAAAAAAAAAATCCTCTTTTGTCCTATTCTCTCCGATTAATATCCCATTATAAGTGAGTAAGAGACACACATCTGGCATCTAATTTATTGGATGAAAACTCCTTAAGATATGTTACTGTATGGGCCACAGAGGCCTGCCGTTAACGCTACAGTTGGTATGATCCATTTGGTATGTTTTTTCTAGGACAATTAATTTTGACTGGAATAAAGACTGAAAAAATATAGGTCCTATATTCATAACCAGTCGTCTAAAGAACTATATCTATTGATTCAAACAGCTAAATATTGATCTCACATTTTTTAGAAAGCGCGTTGGTTAAGTACCAATGCGCTTCTTTCCATTTTGTCCCCTATAATGAATGCTGCAGTTCGGTAACATTTATTAAGATTTGTGTTAAGTTATTGTATTTTTATTAAAATAGGAGGTAATCTATTCCACAATTATTCTCATAGAGGAGAAATTGATGTTTCCAGACATTATCAAATTCCTTTACATTCTAATAACTTATACAAAGCGAACAATGTCCACTTTTGCAGCCAGTTTTGATTTTATGTTAGATTATTTAAAGTTTAAGACGTGCATCCATCCAAACTTGCGTGCAGTAATCTAACATCTGAATTTCCCTTTTGCATAGCATATGCTATATAATTTATCCTACTAATGATGTTAAGGCGAAAATTAGTGAGTAAATGTGTTTTTGACACTTAAGTGTTACAACGACTGAACAGTCATGTACGTAATTTAGCATATAGATAATTCGCAACCAAAAACAATACATTGAAGTATGACATTACTTTTTTATTATGGTAAAATAATAAAAGTCGCAGAGGACACTAATAGAAAATACAACTTTCTATAATAGGTACATATAGTAAACCAATTTATATTTTATACGACCTTCGCACCGTATAAAATCGCAATTAATGCCGTATTAAATAGTGCAGTAAAATATATGTTAAATAAAGTAACATGATTTTTTTTCTGCTCTCTTACTAATTTTACTTACTAATTTCTATTTCTTAATGTGATTCTAAACAGATCACTATCAGATTATAAATCACTATTATTAAAAGATTGGGAAAATCCTTATAAACAGGTGAATTGGCAACATTAGTTAGGGCCCGTTTCAGCGTGTTTAAAAGGTCGATATAAGGCTTTACGTTACGCTGTAAAAGTATATTTTTTTCACGTAAATATAGCTTATTTGTAGGGTATTACGGTGAGATATTTTTTTATGAGGTGTCTTCGTAAATATTAAAGCAGTATTATTTATCAGACTTAATATAAAAAATGTACTTTTAAGAAAATAAAACGCTTGATTGACATTTTCTGCGACCGCGATTCAATTAAACGCTATACTAGTAAACGGGTTCATTTCTTGATTAGGTAATTTTACTATGAAAATTTGTTGTATGAAAAGTTGAATTATCTGTATAAAGATGTTACAGCTCAGCTTTGATATTACAGTGTCGACAAGTAAGATAAGTATAGCCTATCTTTGTGTTACGCCTTCATGACTTCGCTAAAGCAATATTTATGTCATTTAGTATAACTGAAACTTATACTGTATATGTTATATTAGATACTATATTAGATAACTAAATTTCCATTTATATAGTGCTTAATTGAGGGTATGTTAACTCCTAAGAAGACGCGAACGAAGTCGTCAATACCACTAGTAACCAACACTAAAAGAATCTATTCCTTTTTCTTTGACCAAATATGCAAAATGTACTTTCTCAGAAAAAAATCAAATTATGACGAAATGGAAGCTCTTTGGCATAGTATTTCTTAGTAGCATATTTACACCTATGTATAAACATGCGTACGTACCAAAACACGCATAACCACATAATCACACACACACACACACAAACACATTAACGTTTATATATGCCTTAAGGTATAGTACATTTATGTCATAGAAGAGCGAGATCTAGCACAAGTATATACTTACCAGGAAATCTCAAAAATCTAAGTTTAAGAATCTAAGTTGTAACGAAAATATTTTTTTAATAATAAATAAAGAAGCTATTTCCGTTACGCTAGTGTATTTTTCGGATGCTTTATCTAAGAGATAAATAGCCTTTTTTAATCTTATTTAAATCTTTTTATATTTCAATAATAAGGGCATAATCGTATAAATATGTAAATATAAATAAATATTAAAGTATACATTATTGTAATCGTCCAACAGGCTTTAAATACTCACATGAACGCACTCTTTGTATACCGAAACCGAAATCGATTTAAAAACCATTATTACCCACCGTCCTTTATTTGAAACTTCATAGCGATGAGTAAGGGCCGGCCCAGATTGAAGGCGGGAACTTTGTTAGTCTACTCTATAATATATTATAAAAAAAGTATCTGTGATAGTATTGTATATAAAAAACAACATTTCTAGAAGCAGATATTTCACCCTAGAATACCATAAAGCAATATATTTGTTACCATGCCATAGCTGAGTAAAGAACTCTCTCTTTTTCTTAGAGAAAAGGATTAGAGATAAAACCTAACACCCTTTTCCAATCCGGATACATATATTCTATGGCATCCCATCACAATTAACCACGTGTTAGTTGCAGTGGTTGGATCATGCATATATAACTTCTTTAGTACATATTAGATTTTTTCTTACTGCACACTCTACAAACCAACAAAATCACTAAAAACTGAATTGTGTACAATAATACAAATCTAATTGATAAGGTCACTAATGAATTTGTAGCATTCAATCATAGTTATAAATCTTATCGCAAAGTTGATCTTATGATTTTTACTATTAACAAAAAATATTAACAATATATATAAGGAATTTGAATACAAAAAATTTAACAAAGAAATAAACTCATTGCTTTTTTACTATTATTAGAGAATAACTAAATTAACTATTATAGAATTTATAAAAATGAATATTCATTAAATATAATAATATATTTTCGATCTTTTTATGTTACCGCTAACAATCACACCATGCCACACATAATTGGAAAGAGCAATTCAATAATGCTTGGATGATTTTTAATATTCGTACAAATTGTCGACGTATTGGGCAGAGCGGCCTGCTTCCAGTGAATTCTTTACAAACAAAATTAAAAATTAAATATTGAAGAAACAGCTCATTACTCCATCCATTTTTTTTAATATCCTCCTGCCCTTATCCCACTCTAAGTGGGGTCGGCAGAACATGTTACAAACATTTTGTCAAATAATTTGGCTACGTATTTTACGACCGGCCGCCTGCCTGATGTTAACTTACCTTAGTCGTATTTACGACCCCTAGGTAAGAAAGAGGGTGGTCTCTTCTACTCAGTCGGATACCACACGAGGGGTCAACTTACTTTAGTCGCCTCTTATGACACCTCGGTAAGAAATGATGGTGGTCTATTCTACTCAGCCGAATACCACAGGGCATACTCCATCAATTTTCATTATGCTATTAATATTATAAGTATAGTTAGTAAGTATAGTATAGTATAGTATAGGTAGTAAGTTAGTAAGTATGGAATATACAATATAGTAATCGATCTAAAATTGCGGGGTTTTAATATACGATTCTATAATAAAGTTCCATAATTCTGAAGCTCCAACCCTTCTCCCCAAAACGGAGGAGGCAGCCCAGAATTACAATTGTAACAGGCTCTGGTCTTCTTCGTCGGATGTACCAATGAAATTTGTGCATGCGAAATCAGCCGCTACCCGAATTTTAACAGAGATGGTGGTTGGACACTACCTCCGGCGTGGAAACCGATTTTTGACGATACCGGTTCATAAAAAGACCGTTTTGAACCCGACACCGTAAGCGTCGTCCAGAGCGACCGAATTTTTTTACAAGTAAATGCGATATCTAGGACATTTTTAAATCTATGATTAACATCCGTAATTGTTAAATATTTAACTAACGCAAAACACGCCTACAAATAACAAAAAAAATATTAAAAATAAAAACAGGAATTCTTGAGTTTATTGTAACAGCAATAATTACTATAAATACTCGTGACATTGCATATCACACTTTAAAATTACTTACCGTAATAAACGTTTTATAACTCTGATGCAGGCTTTTGCGATAAGTTTTTTTATCACTTTATGTTTAAGTTACAATGTGCATTGCACTCAAGACGATGGTAAGAATTAATGTATAAACTTTTCTTACCCGAACTAGCCTGTAAACATCGTGCTCGATAAAGTCCTTTTTATCTGGAAAAACCCCTTATGGCTATGTCAGGCTCACACCGGGACACTGATTAAGGTGGTATGGCCATATAATCAGGAGGAAGGAAAATCATGTGACCAATAGAGTGTTGAATATGAATATGGATGGATATGTGACTAGAGGGAAGCCTAAAAAGAGATGGTTGTATTGTGTGAAGTATGACATGCATATGAGAGGAGTAGCGCCAGAGTTGACCAATAATAGGAGGGAATGGAAGAGAAAAACCATGTTTTGCCAACCATACTTAGAGTGGGATAAGGGCAGGAGAATGATAATGATTGTAAAACCCCCTGTTGTTTATCTTTAATGCCTTCGATCTCTCAGGGGAGTAATAAAGCAAACACATATCAGAATCCTGAACTGTAACGCGATGCGTGGTGGTCCGCCCCGCGGTTTCACTCGCGTACATACTGATCTCGTGGTAGCGGAAACTCTGCTAAGTCGGTTAAGGCATTAATTATTATCTTCAGATTGACATTTTTAAATTCGTTACGTCTTTTGTTTGAAATGTCCGATTTTAATAATTTAAAAAGTATTTTACAGGTATTGAAACAGTTTTATATAAATTAACCCTTAAATAGATAAGGATAAAATACGGATTGTGGGCACTTTTATCCACTTTTTCAACGTAAAAAAGTAGTTATATTGGCATAACTATAACTGTTAGACATATGGTATCGCGGATTTTTTTGTGGATATTGATACATTTTATAATACTTTAGAACATTTTTTTGTTCTATCATCAGTAGTTTCTACAGCGCTCGCGATGGAAGATTTTTACGACGAAACTTTTCACACCTTATTACAATTTTGTTACGGATCCCTATTTTAAAAAACAAGTATAATATAGCCTATATTGCTCAGTGAAGAAGCAACTTTCCAAGGGTGAAAGAATTTTTGAAATCAGTCCAGTAGTTTATGCGTGAAAACATTACAAACATACATACATACACACATATATACAAATATACAAATTTTTCCTCTTTATAATATTAGTATAGAATTTATACTAAAGATATTCGACCGTTACCGTTTAAGAATAGTAACGGCACACGTATGACGTTTGCATTGCGTCGATTGCAACTTTCAAAAGGATGAGGCTTCTGTTGCTCTTAAACCCGTAATCGATATGGTAGAATTTATTAACATTTGAAAGTACGAAAAGCCCATGAATAATTTCAGATGACGGGAAAATCACTGGCGGTGTCCGAATCAGCATCAAGCAAGTACCGTTTATGGCGCTATATAGGCCAGTCAATGTGAAGTACCACTGTGGTGCCAGCATCATCAGCACACAATTTCTCGTGTCGGCGGCACATTGTTACAGGTATGTGAACTCTATACCTGCACTCAACTATCGGCGGTAATCAGTCTGTCTGTTACGCTTTCACCGCTAATTCAATGCACCAATATTAAAATTTGACACAATTCAAGTTTATACAACACGATTATATCAAGTTTCATTCATCATCGTTATCTTGCTTATCCCATTCTAACAGGGTCGACACAACATGTTTTAAACGTTTTTACATATTTTGGTTATTTATTTTACGACCAGCTCCTGCCTGTGATAAGAAATGAGGCTGGTCTATTATACTCAGCCGGATACCACTCGGCGGGTAAACTTAACTTAGTCACCTTTTACGGCGCCTCGGTAAGATATGAGAGTAGTCTATTCTACTCAACCGGATACCACACGGCGTTAGTAATTAATCATGTATATTTATACACAGGTCATTTGATATGGATGTCACAGTGGGAACAGATTTAGCAGAAAGTGGAGGGGAGCGGTATGAAATCGAAAAAACAGTAATACATCCGTTGTATGAAAAGACAGACTACCCGTTTGATTACGATGTACTGGTCATCAAGCTGAAGAAACTGTTGACTTATAGCGACAGGGTAGCTCCGATTAATATGGCGGCATCCGATATAATTCTCGACGATAATGCCATATTTTCAGCATGTGGTTTTGGATTAACTTCTCCTGTAAGTTACTGGTGTTCACTTTATTTTAAATAAATACGTTTAATTTCAAATCTGCAATGTAGATAGCGCCGTTCTGTATTCGAGCTATTGAGTGTCCTTTATAAAAGACTAGCTTATAAGCCCAACTTCGTTCGCGTGGACTGCAATCTTATTATTTGAGTAAAACGTTATACTTATATTAATTATGGTTAAAGTGTGATACCCTAAAAAGCTAGACATATGCTGTCGCGGACTTTTATTTAGAACTTTTAGAGGGGAACCAATTTTGTAATACATAACTTTTCAATAAGTTTCACCGTTTACTTAGCGCACGCAAGGAAAGCTTCAAATTTTGCCGCTTACGCAATATTTTTTGTTGCTGCTCCTCTCCCATTCATCTTAGCGTGATGGTATATAGCTATAGCCTTCCTCGATAAATGGACTGTTTACACCTAAAGAATTAAAAAAAACCCCGTTTTTCTTTCTTGAATATGGAAAAAACACATTGTATTCTTAAGGAAGAATATTCTTGAAAATGTTTAATAGATTGACCGCCGAGTTTCTTGCTGGTGCTTCTCGGTATGAGGAACATTCCGAACCAGTTGTAACAGCGTCATTAATCATATTGATCTTTGACGATTCAAAAGTGTTGAAAATATCTTACTTGAATAAACTCGAAATAGCTTACTTGAATAAAGAATATTTTGATTTGATTTGAAGGGTACTTAAACACTTAAATTGAATGTTTTGTTTTATAGACTTCGGATTATATACTCTAATCAACTTCTTGGTGTTGATTTGCCTCACGTCAAGCTCGAGACATGTCGCCGTCAACTAGCTGATTATTTTCGCATATCAGACCAGATGATCTGTGCAGGAGGTGAAAGAGGCAAAGACAGTTGTCAGGTAAACTATACTTAACTAATCTGTATTAAAAACATAAACACGAAAGTCTGTTTGTCAGTCTGTCTAAAATACATACGTGGCAAATAGGCTAGAGCAATATTACTTTATTTTATGCAATCGAATCTTATGATAAAATAATAAATAATAAATTTAATTAAAATTTTAGCTACGGAAATAAGAAAAAGAATAAATACAAAATTGAGAGTATTTTACAATTAAGTAGCTGGTTCAGCTTATAAATCTTTTCATCTGTCTAAATAATATTGTAAAATAATTAATTAATAATTTATTGTTAAAGATTAATCTTACAATATTGTTATTTGAATTATAAAATAAATTATAAAAGAATATTAAATTGTCGGGTAACAACTCAGTAAAATATATTCTCAGCATTTTATTACTAGTAGCAGCCTGTTACAATCCCACTGCTGGGCATAGGCCTCCTCTCTCCGTTTCTGGAGAGAAGGATTGGAGCTAAGACCTACCACGCTGCTCCGATGCGGATTGGTAGGTTACACATATCTCCAGAATTCTCTAGAGATATGCAGGTTTCCTCACGATGTTTTCCTTCACCGAAAAGCGTGTGATAAATTGTAATTATCAATTAGACACATGAGTTTTAATAGAAAAACTCATTGGTGCCTGCCCGGGTTTGAACTCGTGTTCCCCTCGAAAGAGTCGCACGGTCTCACCGCTGGGCTATCACAGCTCAGCATTTTTTTTTATTTTTTTTTTATTATTATTATTTTTTTTTATTTTTTTTTTTTTTATTTATATATTTTTTTTTTTCGAACGAAGGCGAAAGCATTTTATTAAATATAAATTATTATTCCAGAGTGACAGGGCGGTCTCCTTAACATTCCCTATTAAATTAATATTCTAAAATAAATTAGTAATAGTAGTTTATGATACTGTTGCATAATAAGGATTCTTATAACACTAGTGTGGTTTAAAAAAACGAGCCGCAGGCGAGTTTTATTATAGTGTCACACGAGTGTTATAAGACCAAGTTATGTACAGTATCATACACTACTTTATCTACTCTCATACTATAATACGTAAAACGTACGTTTCCATTCTATGAACTCGTGGTAACATTTAATATAGTTGCTCCTAGATTTCGTCGGCAACAGGTTCACGGTCATGTTTGACGCAGCTTTCAGAATATCTGGTGGTGTACAATCACCACTATCCCCGCTCTCAGACATGTTTTTACACAAAAACTTATTTTTTTACAAACAAAACTAAACTTCGTTTAAATATTGAAATGATTTTTTAAATGTCATATATTGGCGCCAAGGCGCAAACATCGATTGCGCATGCGTGTTGCGTCGCCGCGGACCCATTCATTGAAACCTTTTTTTTTTAAGGTAGAGGTTCAACCTCCTTGGTCCAGCTGGAAGTTGTATAGTCGTATAGGTGTATCATTATGATATAATATGATTTTATTATTCCAGAGCGCAAGAACAATTTTATTTACCACTACATAATAGACTAATATTCTGACAGAAATTAGTAACTTATGATATATTTTATGGTAACAGTTTCAAATAAATTCTTAATATTATTCGGTGCGTTCTTTAAATTTATTTTTTTATTCCAGAGTGACAGTGGAGGCCCTCTGTACCACAGGACAAATGGAAATGTTCTGGTTGGAATTGTATCTTTCGGTGAAGGATGTGGTAGAGATCTACCAGGCGTGTATACACGTGTATCTGCAGTGCGCGACTTTATAGATAGAGTGATACACGAAAATTCCAGATAAAAACTACACTAATAAAGTACTATGAACGTTTTACATTTTATTTCACTTAGAATAAGAATAAGAATAAGAATAAGAATAAATTTATTACTTGATAGAGTTATAGTGTTATTCCGAATTCATATAAAGTCTATTACGAAATTGATTTTTATTTATATTATACATTTGAAAGACTGTCTGTGCGATACGGTTTCATGGCCAGTTGGCTGAAGCAATATACATAAATAAATAGATAAATATATGGGACACTTACACACACGGTCGTCCGTCCTCAAAGTAAGTAACTTAATACTTGTAATATGGGTGACGGACAACTGGTATAGATATACTATATATATAATTTTAAATACATACTTAAATACAAACACACCCAGGCTCGAAGAACCAACAAATTGTTTATAGAAAATGTTGGCCCTCGGCGGGAATCGAACCCGCGACCCGCGGAGCTGAAAGCAGCGTCACTACCCACTACGCCAACGGGCCAGTCAAATGTAATGAAAATTTTGTACGAACAGGAAAATACACACGGTATGTAATCAGTGAGTGTATTTTAAGAATTAAGTTGACACGAACGAAGTCGTAATAACATTCTAAATTCGAAAATAAATTTGTTAGTTCATCTTCTTTTTGTATCCACAAAGAGCAAATCGATGTGTAATGAAAAAACTTTATAGATTGTTTCAGTTTTATAGAACGCATGGCTATCCTACATTTCTCTATTAAGTAATTAAATTTTCCAATATTGAATTTTTATAAATTTACTAACTTAACTTAACAGAGACTATGAATCAATTTTAGACGTTTTAACTTTATTACTTATAAATTATGATTATTATGAATGAATAAAATGAATTATACTATACCGTGTGGTATTCAGCTGAACAGAATAAGCTACCCTTATTTCTTATAGAGGCATCGTAAAAGGCGACTAAGGTAAGGATGTCAGGCAGGTCGTAAAATACGTAGCCGAATCACGTGACAAAATGTTTATAACATGATGTGCCGACCCCACTTAGAGTGGGATAAGGGCAGGAGGATGGATTAAATAAACTGTACCAAAGTTGATTGCTTTATATCAACGATAAATAATTTTATTTTTACGTTATCTTCGCGATTGTGATATATTGATCAAAACTTTGAGCGGCGCAAATGGGTTTTTAAATGTAGGTATGTCGTACGGCAGTACATTTTCTCATACAGAATAAATTACGATTAATGACATTCTGCTTTTGATACACATGCAATCAAATCAAATTAAAATAATCTTTATTCAAATAAACCATTTCAGGCACTTTTGAATCGTCAAGCATCAATATGATTAATGAAGCTTCAACTGGTTCTCTTGTTGCTCTTACCGAGAAGAACCAGGAAGAAACTCGGCGGTCAATTTTTTAAATATCTTCAATTATACATTATTCAACCGCTAACTTGTATGAAACTAAAGGATTTTCAAATCCAGGCATTTTTATCATCCAAATAATCTTCAATTTTGTAATATGCTTTACGTATAAGCATATTTTTTACGCTCACTTTGACAACTTTGAAAACACTTGGAAAACAAATTGAACTAATACGTCCAGCGTCTTAGACGCAAAGCATTACAGACACATAGACCAACTAACAGACTTTCACAAACTATAGATAATATAGAGATAATGATAAAAAATATAATCAATTACACACGAAACAAATTCTTCAAATTAATAATTAATAATTTCCACAAAATGTTTTCGCGAAATGTTCGTTTTAAAATAGTCGCTAATATTAGAGTTGTGAGAAGCGAAGATTGACTCAAAGGGTGACGGCACAAATCTTGTTAGAGTTAATGAACAAACTTAGCGTCCCGGTTTAATTGGTTGCTCGTCTTGCCACCCTACAGCGCTCCATTAAGTAATTTCATTTTTGTTGCAATATTGACGGCTTCTATTAATTTATTAACCTAGATGATAGTAACTATGAAAGCCCTCGTGAAAGCTTTAACTTCTTAATAACTTTAATGTTAACATTTAACAAATTGTTTCTTACTCTTTGATCTTAATTTGCTTCATACTATATTATAATTAATAACCAAATCAAAGGCTACTTTATCTTTATAATTATTAATAAATATCTCTATATATGACCTATCTATGGTCTATAAGGTAAGTAGCGGCCTGTTACAATCCCACTGCTGGGAATAGGCCTCCTCTCTCCGTTTCTGGAGAGAAGGGTTGGAGCTAAGACCTACCACGCTGCTCCAATGCTGATTGGTAGGTTACACATATCCCCAGAATTCTCTAGAAATATGCAGATTTCCTCACGATGTTTTCCATCACCGAAAAGCGTGTGATAAAATGCAATTATCAATTAGACACATGAGTTTTTAAAGAAATAATGCCTGCCCGAGTTACGAGGGGAACACGAGTTCCTCTCGTAACTCGAGGAGAGTCGCACGGTCTCACCGCTGGGCTATCACAGCTTAAGGTCAATAAGGTATATGTGTATATATATCTCTATAGTCTATATAATTATTATTGTCACATTGTCTGGTCCACCAACATTATTAATACAATTTGTTGGCTCTTTAAATCTGGGTGAATAGTAAAGTAAGTCAAGTAATGCCACTTCCGGGAATAGGCCTCCTCTCTCCGTTTTTGTGGAGAAGGATTGGAGCTGAGACCTACCACGCCACATATCCCGAGAATTCGCTGAAGATAGGCAGGTTTTCTCACGATATTTTCCCTCCCCGAAAAGCGTGTGATAAGTTGTAATTATCAACAATATAATAAATAAAATAAAATAGACCACCCTCATTTCTAACCGAGTTGTCGTAAAAGGCGACTAAGATAAGTCGACCCGCCGTGTGTTATCCGGCTGAGTGGAATAGACCACCCTCATTTCTTACCGAGGAGTCGTAAAAGGCGACTAAGGTAAGTTGACCCACCGTGTGGTATCCGGTTGAGTCAAATAGACCACCGTCTTTCTTACCGAGGAGTCGTAAAATATGACTAAGGTAAGTTGATGTCAGGTAGGCGGCCGGTCGTAAAATACGTAGCCGAATCATGTGACAGCTTGTTTTTAACATGATGATAATAAATAAACTAAAAAATATCCTTTTTTGCAGTCACTACATTACATTAGTTGTCCTATTAATTATTTAACAATGTCAATTGGTGGTTTATATATTTACTAGTTAATTCAGGATATGTCCTTATTATTTCCGTCAAATATATGTGTTATTTTTTGTGTGACTTTTGTCGACAAAGGACTCCCCCAACCCGTTCCAGGCATCTCTATCCTTCGCTATTCCTCTCCATAGTGGTCCCGTTGTCAATCTTAAATCATCTTCCCAACGCTTTGTAGGTCTTCTTTGCTTCCTTTTGCTATTCCTGGGGTACCATTCCGTGATTTGTTTTGTCCAAGGGTATTTTCGCTGTCTTAAACTGGAACTTATATCGGAGGCGGGCGTTGATTTCTGCAACCCAGTTTTAACTTTTGCAGGATCATGGCTACCATTGTTAAAGAAAAAATTTAATTGTTCCATAATAAATTTAAAAAAAGCATGTGCCCTGTCCGTCTCCATTTTTGTCGGCTTATTTTTTCCACTACGTCTATGACTAATGAAGAAATAAGGAAAAAACAAATCTTTTCCTTATATCTTCAGCTTTTACTTTGATCAGCAAGATACATAAGTTTTAACATAAAAACTCATTGGTGTCTGACCGTGACCTTTCCAAAAGAGTCGCACGGTCTCACCGCTAGGCGTATATATATTTAAGGTTTTTATATACTTATTTAAAATTGTACATGCATATATTTATCAATTTTCAGTCATCCATAACACAAGTATTAAGTAACGTACTATGGGGACGAACGACGGCGTGTACCATTACTCCATATTGTTAGCTACTCCAAAAAATTTGTCTATAGCTAAACTAAAAATCATAGACGAGAATATAAAATAAAGTGGACGGGCGGCCATGCTGGCGCTAGCGGTCAAAAGGAATGGACGTGAAACGGAGAAATGGTAAATTATAATAATATAACATGTGGATTGTTTATAAAATTGAATAAAATTGAACAAAGCTGCAGTATTTTATTATCACTACATATAATCAAAAGAGAAGGCAAGGCGATCATGTTAATAATATATTAAAAAAGGCAACGAAAAATTAATAAAATAATGAAAAAAAAATAGAATAATTGAAAAAATGTGCTGTGTTTGTGTATTGTGGTGGTTGGTGGTGATTTGTGGTACGTGCGGTTGCTTATCCTGCATGTATAAGGTATGAAAATCGATTGAGCTTCCCACAATCAACATAACATAAATTTTCCTATAAAAAAACGAATGATTGCCAAATATTTTTATAATGACACTTTGTACTGTAGAATTTCACAAACTCCTACTTCTAGGAATTGAATAATATTTATGTCAAGGTTACTCATACATGGGTCAAACCTCGGGCAGGCCCCAATGAGTTTTCTATTAAAAATTCATATGTCTAATTGATAATTGCAATTTATCACACGCTTTTCGGTGAAGGAAAACATCGTGAGGAAACCTGCATATCTCTAGAGAATTCTAAGGATATGTGTAATCTACCAATCCGCATTGGAGCAGCGTGGTAGGTCTTAGCTCCAATCCTTCTCTCCAAAAACAGAGAGAGGAGGCCTTAGCCCAGCAGTGGGAAGAGTAACAGGCTTACTTTACTTTACAAGGTGACAGTTACAATGTTACTAGGAAAGTTAATTACGTAACAGTTTTAATTAAAATTTGGATACCTTTTTGGGCACAAGGCTACGCAGGCCGAGTTTAATATGCCACGGGAATCTGTGCGCTTGAAAAAGTTTACCTACAAGTTATATGCTTAGGTTATGAATCCACTACACGCAGCTAACAGAAAGCTAGTTCTAAAACTAACGTACTTCCTTAACTCAAAGCCAATTCACAATAGAATCTTTTTGTTAAAACCACTATCACTTGTATACAGAGAGTCCAGGAATGTATACTTCCTTTTGTAGAACACTTTTTTAATTTAGCTCACTTTTTCTTTCCTGTTTACATAATACTTCGAACATTTCAAAGCACTGAAATATTAATTTTGTTTTTATTCATTTTAATTACTTTTTCTATCACTTTCACTAAATTCACCACTATATACCTCCGAAAATATAATATTATCACTAAATAGAAGTTTCAAATTGTCCCCATTCCCATTTTATAAAAATTAAAAGAAATGTAACATAATTTTAAACGATAAAATAAGAATGCTTATGCAAACGTCATATGTACCATCCAGTAGCCTTCGTTTATATCTTACGCTTCTGCGCCACAGATACGAAAGTTTGCTTAACGACTTCAGGTAGGACTGAGCATGGACAATCAGATATGTTTTTTAATTTTTATTTCAAGGAAAGCATAGAATTTTACCCAACCAGGTATAGCCTGCTAGGTTAAAAGCCTACGCTGTCTATGTTTAGTCGGTATAGAAGTTAAACGTTGTTAATACGGAACGTCATTATTGATAATCATTTAATCCCGTAAACCTAGGTTGCAGCTGAAAATCGATCGGTTCATACCGAGCTGTATGCTTTTTTCAAGATTACGTAACATTTAGATTTATTATTTGTAATCATATATTTTTTTATCTATGTTTTAGGCAGTGTTTAAATAATTTTTTTTCTTTTTTTCTCTTTTTCTATAATAGCTAGAAAAAAAATTGCATCTGATTTTATTTAAATAACAAAAAAGCTATGTTATGTTGCTGGATGCTCTACCTTACGACATCTATTACGGTGAACATCAATTATGTGAAAAAGTAATAACTAATTTTAAGTTGAAATAACTTAATTTCAACGCAAGAACTTAATTTAAAATATTTAATGCATTTTAATAACATCGTGTGAAATGTAAAGATTTGTTTTGAAGTTTATAGTCTACATTTCCGGTTAAAAATTTATTACTTTAGGATTTACGTAGCCTGCCACCCATAGTTTTATGGAAAAATAAATTAATTTTATGATTTTTTTATTTGTTGTAATAGAGTGTTAATGTAGACATTCAAATTTTGGGAAAAGAAATTGGGAATATGCGAAACTAAAAGTATTAAAATCTATATTGAAACTACAATGAAGCTATCATTTTCATTTCCAGTACTAAATCTTACAATAGTACACGTTTGACAAGAAGATTTGATTTCTATTACACGATAGTCTGTATGTTTGTTACGATTGCATGAGTAAGGAAATTTTGATTAAATTTGCCAAGTTTATATACCGAACATATAAGACGAATTCGTGTAGGAAAATGATCTCTATTTCTCGTTTTCTGCCGGAAGTACATGTTATAAACGTTATACAGGTGCTAAAATATTATTTCTGTATCAATTAATATTTATTTTATAATGGAACTCAGGAATGTAGCCAGCAGTGCAACTGTCATCCACACTAGCCGAATTGCAATGCGGTTCGAGACGCCTAATGGTTAGGGCGGACATTGAATTGTGGTCATTGAATAAATTATATAAAGGATAACTCGAGGTAAAATTTTGGGGGTAATAAATCAATTTAGCAAGGTTTTACTTTAAAAAAAGTATTTTTATCCCTGTTTTTAGGCATTGAAAAACTGATAAGATATAAATTGAATCCAAAGGTTAATTTTGCTGTCATTTGTAAAGTTTTGACAGCTCAGTGGGAACCGAGCAAACTAAAGAAGTTAAAATACACGCGATCAAGTCCCAGATAGTAAAAATCTTCAACTCTTAAATTAAATTAAATTAAATATATGGGACACTTACACGCACGGTCATCCGTCCCCAAAGTAAATAACTTAATACTTGTGTTAAAGGTGACGGACATCTGTTACCCTACATATATAATTTTTAAAGACATACTTAGACAGAAATATAGAATCAGGCTTGAAAAGCCAATAAAATATTTATAGCAAATGTGGCAGTGGCGGGAAGCGAACGCGCGACCCGCGAAGTTGAAGGCAGGGTTACTACCCACTGCGCCAACAGGCCAGTCGTTCTGACTTGAGAAAATTACGTCTGCGTAATTTATAGAATTGGACGTAACTTTGCGGAGATCCATAATACAAAAGTAATAATTAAATTATTTTGCTATAATCCGCGATAAAAATACATATATATTAAAATAATTGTATTGCGGATTATAGCAAAATAATTTAATTATTACTTTCATCTGCCTATATGAGTAAGCGAGAATAGCATCCTTTTTAATTTTGAGTCGAATATACAATATTTAGATTATCAGGTAAGTCATCATACTACACTTTTTTAAGTTCGGTAAACACTTGGAGCTTTGTGTCGCGTAAAGTTTTGAATAAGAAATATGAAAGAACTTTTAACATAAAACAAAACTTTGGAAGCTTCACAAAGGGCCTCTCACACTAATGGAGACTAATGTTAAAACAATACTACCTAAGTGGAAATTATACCTGTTTAAATATTATTCAATTATGCAAGGATTCGCGGGTTCAAAGCCCGGCTAAGCACTTGAAAGTTTTCTATAAAAAAAACTTGTGCGATTAATTGGATACTCTATGTAGATAATGAGGGAATTGATTTCGCGATTTTTACCGAGGTGTCGTAAAAGACTACTAAAGGTAAGTTGACGTCAGGCAGCGGCCGTTCGTAAAATACCTAGCCCTATCATATAACAACATGTTTAAACATATTGTGCCGACCCCACTTCGAGTGGGATAAGGGCAGGAGAATAATGATGATCTGCCTATTGCACTTTCATGTCTAATCCACTTAAAAGATATTGATGAAATTTAGTACAATTAAATTGTATATATCCAAACAACGTACAAGATTTTAAAAATCTTTTTTTATAGTGATGTACATATATTCAAAATAAAATTAATAAATTCGAGAATTCTTTATTCAAATTAGCTCAAAAGTAATAATAAAATTATTTTGCTATAATCCGCGATACAGTAAATAGAAAATATACATAGTGTTTAATGTATAGTGAACTATCAGTATTTTCATACCCGATACGTGCAGCATTCGTAAAAACACATGCACAAACCTCCACCACTTCCACCACAATACACAAGCACTACACAGGTTCACTATCACAAACTCAACAACCGTTTCGCCCCGCAACCGAAGCATCATCAGGAGATAGACTCCACGACAAAATCGCAAAGCTGCTTTGCGATTTTGTCTTGGAGTCGAGTAGAGATTGTTGAGTTTGTGATAGTAAACCTATGTATGTCTCTTAAATTGCTTTTTTGAACTTGTGGCAAGACAAAAATAGATTGAGGAATTTAATTATAAAAATACACATCAGGTGAGACCGACTAGTTCGACTAGCCCGAGGTGTTCTCATTCATGAGCTCTGTAGACGGCATCTTATTATATCGGGTGAGCCCGGTATAAGAAGTGAGTATAGCCGGTTTCTGTACACTATGAATACCACTCATGAAAGATTAAATTTAAAAAATCCTGTTATTACTTTGAAAGCTGGAAAAAAATCATACACAAAATGATGCTGTTAGATTCTATGTAAGATATAGCCGTCGGAGTCACGTTTGAACCCCAGAAACGAGTTGCTTTGAAAAAGATTTCTTCCGTCGAAAAGTCAACTATTTCAATTAAGAAAGCTCGAAACGTTCCATTTCAAAGTTACCAAGTTTCAGCCAACATCAAGAGTTGTTCCGAAGCCGTTTGAAAATGCTTTCGACCTAGTGAACTCAAATAATATAACTTTGTGAAATTATTACTCATTATATCTTTAATTAATACACTTGTTACTAAAGCCTGTTCAGTTAAAAGTTTTAAGTTATTATTTGTCACCAGTTTCTTTACAAATACAAAAGAAGGGAAATAGACAACAATCGGTGTAGTTCTGAGAGCAGTCAGTCTCCTAAGAATATTCGTGCGAATATTTTGAATAATTTTGAAAGTACCTTTAACCTTGAGAGTGAGAGAAAGTTGAGACAAATGGACAGGCAGACAGATTCACAACTATAAGTACATAATAATTTATAAACGAATTGATGCTTCCAAAATGTCGTGCTGGCGGCGTATGTTGCGTATTCCCTGCACAGCCTTCAGAACAAACGTCTCCATTCTCAGTGAGCTTAGGGTGAAACAAAAACTCTGAAGCATATGCCTCCAGAGAATTTTTAAATACTTTGGACATGGATTTGGGGTTTGGGTTTTCTAACCCGGCGATAACCTTGAGATACTCATGGTCATTGGGAAAGAAGACGGCAAGAGATCCAGGGGCCGGAGCCCGAAAAAATAGACGGATTAGTAGGCCTAGTGGATTGCATTGGGGTCGTAATGTTTGAAAAGGGTAACGTTATATTAACTATAGATAACTCTCTTTTACTCACATGTTTTTAGGACGCATTCGGAGCGCTCATTCGGCAACGACTTAAAGTGTGCGTCTTTAAGACGTCATGGTATGAAAAAGCAAAACAATTTAGTTTACGTCTTCTATTGAGTCGCAATAAGAGTTCATGGTAGGCCTGCAGGTGTCTGAACATCTGGACATCAAACTGACCGTGGCTGTACACAGTGCTGCTGACCAGGAAAATGGTACCAGCTTATTCATATAGAAGGGATCTGGTCCATCACGATGCTCAGCAGTGAGCAAACGACTGCAGAAGGAGGAGGAAAATTTATAAAACTTTCAAAAAGATACGGAAAAACATTTCAGTGAGTATCCCATAAATTTCGACGCGTTAATAAAATTGTTGAAGTGGTTTCGTCTTCATACATCTTTAATAGACTCTTATTTATGTGATACAGCTTCCAGCGTCTTTATACTCCGGAATGGCTTTCGAGAGAAAAATGAAACAAGTTTCCGCATAAATAAAACTTTTACCTAGCCGCTGTGACGCGCAAACATTTCAAGCTCTTAAGCGGCCATTTTGTTTTTCACATACTAGTTTAGCAACCAACTTTGTACGTGCAATCTGCCAATGAGATTGTCGTAGTGAATTTGTGTAGTCCTTGTCTTGTGTTCTTGTTGGCGTTCTTTCTGATACGTGCGGTAACTAATCCATGTATAAGGCCCGAGAACGGTTTTTATTTCCTGCACTTAGCATTACATAGACTATCTTCAAAAAAACGTGAGTAACAGTAAAATAATTCCATGACTATTTTTGTAGAGTATCAATTAAGTCTTTTTAAAACAATTTTCTTACATAACATACATAAATACTCGTACATGAACAAACGCGGATTATATCAAAATAATTCTATCATACCTTTTCATCATTCTCCTGCCCTAATCCCACTCTATGTGGGGTCAGCACAACATGTTTGCAACATAGTGTTCCAGTTTTGGCTAATTATTTTCCGACCGGCCGGCTGGCTGACGTCAACTTACCTTAGTATCCTTTAACCCTCGGTAAGAAATAAGGGTGGTCTATTCTACGCAGCCGGATATCACACGGCGGAATTCTATCATAACTTTAGTACTATGAAATTCCGCATAATAACGCCTACTTCTATAAATTATTCCTTCCATCCTTTTAGCCTTCATTTTATCCTATCTGATAGATATCCCAATGCAGGACTTACCACAATCTGTTTTTAGTTGAGGGAATAAGCGATCGCAACGTCTTTATACGTTGCGTAAAGTAACTTACTGTTAATGTCCCACGGTGTCTCTCCGGTTTTGGGGACATGGGTTGGGATTGCATCAACATGAATTGGTAGGTTATACATATCCCCCGAATTATCTACAGATATGCACGTTTCCCTGCAATATTTTCTTTTACCGCAAAACGAAATTGCAATTGTCAATTACAAACATAAGTTTTTAACAAAAAAAGTCATTGGTGCCTGACCGAGGTTTAAACCCGTGACCCATTCGAAAGAGACGCATTGTTTATCATACTGTCTGCGGGGCTATCACAGCTCTTAATGAATGACGTCAAGTTTTTCAGTTTTTTGTAATGTCTGGAAAATAGTAGATAGAATGGCGTTCCATTAAAATACATTAAGGGAAGATGAAACATTTAGTTTTAGTACTTTCAATTGCTGCGAAATTATGTCCGTGAATCCTGCCTATATCGATATGCAAGCTTTTACAGAAATCGTCGTCTGGATATTTTGTGCTATACTAGTGACGAACCTTGATATGTATATCAATATAATTCATCACATGCCTTTCGGTGAAGGAAAACATCGTGAGAAAACCTGTGTATCTATAGAAAATTCAGGGGATATATTGTACTGTGTTAATAAAGCTGTGATAGTCCAGCGGTGAGACCGTGTGACTTTCTAGAGACGATCACAGGTTCAAACCTCGGGCAGGCACCAATGAGTTTTTCCATTAAAACCTACGTGTCTAATTGATAATTGCAATTTATTACACGGTGAAGGACATCATCGTTAGGAAACCTGCATATCTCTAGACAATTTTCTAGGGATATGTGTAACGTACCAATCCGCATTGGAGCAGCGTGGAAGGTCTTAGCTCCAATCCTTCTCTCCAAATCGGAGAGAGGAGGCCTTAGCCCAGCTGTGGGCATAGTAACAGGCCGTTACTTTACTTTACTTTACTATTGTACCTATCAATGTACATTGAAACAATGTGATGGGTCTAAGATCCAACCCTTCTCTACAAAAAAGAAGAGAGGAGGAATATGCTTCGCAGAGATAAAGTAACCAGTGGTTACTTAGGCGCCCGGCCTCGATTTTTGCAAAGAAGCTCAAATCCCTCTGCCGGAATAGAACGAGTTAAGCTCGGAGTAATAAGAAATGAATGAAGACCGTAGAAGAACCAAAGTTGCCGATATAGATCAGGCAGATCGCAAGGCTCATGTGGAGAACCGAAGACCGGTTTTAATGTGCTGGAAATGCGAAATGTGCCGGAATGTAGGAAAATGGGGTATTTTTATAGGTGCCGACGCACGACGTGGACAGGTGAAGGTTTTAGTCGGACCGATTTTCGCACCGATTAAAAAAACCTATTTGCTCCTACTGGGTGCAGAGACAGGGTACCGCTGAACACATTAACCCCATCCCCGCAGCGTCTATAGAACATGTACGAGGTGTGTTTAGGTACTTCTTTTATATGGAGCGAAATTAAAGTACCGCAGGTGTATTTAAATTTATACGTGTAACATGTTTGCGTATTGTTACGTACAGGGGTTCGTGGATTTGGAAGAAAATACCTGGTGACTCGTGAAAAACACTTTATTCAACTTTTCACTACAAACTTACTACTTACAGTCCGTTGTCCAATAAAAATACTAGGTCACTATTATTTCACTTTTATTTTCACAAGTATATTCACTCTTGATCGCTATTCGTAAACTGAATGTCGAGGCGCACGATACGTCTGCTTATACATCGAACGAACCGATTTCGAGAACATTTGTTAGAAAAGATCGTAAACAAGTTTTTTTGTAAACATGTTGTGATGCACGTCGAATGTTCCAAGTAATTAGCGCTAAGCGAATTTGAACTAACGACATATAGTTTACGAATTCTTTTTCTATGTTCGTAAACTGCCTCAGTCCAATTTGAACTTTATGACATATGGATTACGAACTCTTTTCGCATGTTCGTAACAGTATTAATTAGCGACTGACTAATAAGTCTTCTATGACTGATATTCGAGATACGCTGAATACGCAGTACAAAGAACGATAAAAGAACGTTTCATCTTTACAAAACCCTTAATGTATTTCATTATATTGTCCGGAAAAAGCAATAAGCTAAATTTTGTAAATATGAAATTCATTTGTTATGCTAAGGGATAGATAATAATTATCTTTTAAAGTAAGGCGCAATGTTCTTCTTTTTTTTTCAAGAAGCAATATATTTTGCAAATAAACTCGACAACAAAAAATATTTTCTTCGAAAATAGAACATTAACAAGTTTATTCTTGATGTTGGCAACAAAACTCGCGACATAGCCTTAAGCGCAACGTGTGTAAACCAATATATAAAATAGTAACTGAAAGGTTAAACGTTGTTTTGCCGTATAAATTATTCCTAGGCAATATCTAATATACATTTTAATTAAATTAAAAACAATTTGTCCAAAAAGTAAAAAAAATGTTAGGGAAGACAACCCTTTTGTTATCCCTTAGGGTTAGTAGCCGATTCTAAGACCTACTGATTATGGATATAAAATTTCATAAAAATCGTCCAAGCTCTTTAGGAGGAGTATGGTAACTAAATTTGTGACACAAATTTTATTGATAAGATAATATAACTAAAACTAATACGCACACATGTATAGTAGAAACACATTAAGTATCTCAAAAAAATACATTAACTAATAAAAGTATTAAATCAAACAATTTGATGTAAGTGTAGTTTTCTTGGGGGAAAAATTGTTTCTGCATAACATTTCAGCGCACAAAATGTTGGTAAACGTACTAATTGAATAAAAAAAAGCCAATATGTATTTACTTGTCAGTGTTAATTGTCAAAAACGTCATAGCTGTCAAGTTGTACACTTTCCCTTTCTGCTTCCGACTGGCTTCCGAGTTACATGCTATTATGCAGTAAATTGTATGAACTTAGAATCGTGTTGCATCCACGTTTGTTCCTGTTTTTATTAATTACCTATCACAAAAATTATAAATCGATTTAACTGGCAAGAAAATTGTGTACAGACTTTTCATTGGATATTTTTAAAAATAAGTATCAGCCGTATGATATCCGGCAGAATAGAATAGACCACCCTCCTTTCTTACCGAGGTGTCGTAAGAGGCGACTAAGGTAACTGCCGTGTGTATCCGGCTGCATAGAATAGACCACCCTCATTTCTTACCGAGGTGTCATAAGAGGCGACTAAAGTAAGTTGACGTCAGGCAGGCGGCCGGTCGTAAAATAAGCAGCCAAATCATGTGCCAACATGTTTGTAACATGTTGTGCCGACCCAACTTAGAGTGGGATAAGGGCAAGAGAATGATGATCAGCCGTATGACTAATGACTGACATATTTTTTTCTGTTTAAATCGACAAGCATTATAATTTTTTATGGAAGTGCTATATTTCTGCTAGCTTTATATTAGCCTAGGAATGGCTATTTTACAAAACAATAAAGATAATAAAAAAACGCTTGATTTAAATAAGTATGTATATTTTTCAATATTCGATAGCGAATATTTGAGTTCCAATTACCCGCTGATTTCGTGGCCACAATAAGAATGACCTCTCGCAGTGACTAATAAAAGTTTGTTCATTAGTGTATCCCAAGAAGTCCGCCGGACGACTTTTAATTTCGTTTTTGCTTAATTTCAGCGGCTCAAAAACTTGTTTTGTTAGAGACACGATTCCCCTTGCTTTTATTAAATTTTTAGTTATTAACCGCGAAAATTCTGCAACATAGCTGTGAGCCAGCCACATAGCTGGAAAATTTTATACATCGCTGTTTCCAATTGCTGAAAAGACCATTTAAGAGACCACAAGGACTTTCTGCCTTCAGGAGTCTAAGGAATGTAGCGTCACAATTAAATCTTTTGAATTGATGTATAAAGACCTCAGACTTATCACTCCGGTTTAAAAGTAACAGTCAGATACTATCTTACTGCTGGGCAAGGGCCTTCTCTCTCCATTGTAGGAGAAAAGGATTGAAGCTAAGACTTACCATACTGCTACGATATGGGTTGGTAGGTTACACATAATCCCAAAATTCTCTACAGATTAGCAGGTTTTCTCACGATGTGTTCCTTTTTTTTATTAATTTTATTCAATATAAATTATACAATCAAGTGTGTTAATTAAGACACGTTATATAAACCTGGAGAGGTGTAAGCATAACGCGAATGCGTTCGTCTGCTCGCAGAATATCTGTTTACTGTTTTTAATTTTCCTTTACCCAAAAGCGTGCGATGAATTAAAGAAATCAATTAATAAGTTTTAACAGAAAAAGTTATTGGTGTCTGCTGGGCAGACTTGGGCAGGTTTACACGTAACCCAGAATTCTCTAGCCATATGCAAATTCATTATATTATTTCTACACTTTAAATCCTTACTAATATTATAAACGCGAAAGCCTGTCAGTCTGTTACGATTTCGCAGCGAATCCTCTGAACCAATATCGATGAAATTTGGCTGAATTATTCCTTATACACCAGGGTCAACACATAGGTTATAAAAAATCCTGTAAATTCAAGAGGAATAGGATGACATTAAAAAACGCCATCTATTATCATGATATCAAGGTTTTTTTACTCACGATGTGTCAAAGTCGAGTTGGTTAGTTAAAAAAAAAGGTTTTATACATAGGAGACCTGACGACTGACCTGAAATGTGAAAGAAATTAAAAGAGATAGTATAAGAGGGGTTTTACAAATTTTTCAATGATTAAAAAAATCCAAAACAAATTATATATGTATATACCGAATTTAATGTTAGTAAATTGTTAATAAACTTAATAGTAATTGCAATTTAACCTCCCGGATCGATCTGATTTTTGTGATGGAGATATTGCAGGGTTGCTGAATGACAGAAGCTACAGTTTATTCCAAGACGTGAACGGTCCACGTGCACGAAGTCGTGCGTAAAAGCTAGTGTTAATATAAAATCAAAAAATTTCCTTCGTTCTTTCAGTTACTGGAAAACATTGGATTGAATTAAAATAAGTCACGGGTAAAGCTAGTCTTAACAAATATAAATTTATATCTCAAACGAACCATAAAATAGCGAACGACTTGAAGCGAGTTTGTAATGCGGGCAGACGGCGTGCGATTGGCAATTCCTTTCAATGAGACCACCTGCACTGTGCTCACGCACCATTTGCACTTATACCTTGCTGATATCTACTTACTAGAGCGAATTCTCCTTCATCTTTGATTTTAATTTTGTTGCAACAGCCGTGACGTCATAATCACATGACGTGTCCACAAACATATCGTCTCATAGCAATGTAAAGAAATTAAATTTCATTTGCTAAGAATAATTACGTCGTTAAAATGCACACACCGTTTACATTGGTCCAGTGCTGATATCTACTTATTGGAGCAAATTATCCTCCATCTTTGATATGAATTTTGTTGCAACAGCCGTGATGTCATAATGGTTTTACCCTCAAGCATATTGCAACATGGGCATCATGAAAATAATTCTCACTTGTTAAGAACAACCACGGCGTTAAAATGTATATACATAAAATGTATATCATACAGTCTGCTTGTGCGGTATTTTTAAATAAAGTGCAAACAAAACTCAAACTCAAACTCAAAATATTTTTTAATCAAGTAGAGTGTTTACAGTACTTTTGAATCGTGAAATGTTTTCAATAAGTTACCACTGATTCGGAAGTTTGCTGCTACCGAGAAGAACTAGCAAAGAACTCGGCGGCCATTTTTTTTAAAATATTTTTTTTGACAATTTGATTGATGGTTACAAATTAATCGTTGCAGCTTGGTGCGTAGCTGACTGCAGTTAAGATATGCTACTACCACTCAAATAATCTTCAATTGTATAGTAAGCTTTATGTAGCAGCATCGTTTTAAAATAATTTCTAAATTTGTGTAAAGGCAAGTCTAGATAATGATGAATTTTATTATAAAAACGTGTACCGAGACCGACAAATTTCGCACCTTTTGGAGGCGCAACCTTGGCGTCAAAAGTTGGATTGACTTTCCTCTTGGTAGTCTAAAACCTAAATTCCTCTTCCGGTAAACTAAAACCTTACACAAAAAACATTTATACTCAGTTATTTCTATATATGTATAGTATGAAGAAATATATTGTTTCAAGGTGCTAGAGTACCAGCACCGATCTATTTATCTCTATCTATTGGCATCTATTGGTTGACGAGAGAGAGCGAGAAAGACTATATATCTGGCTAACATACAAGGTATTAAATTTTTATTTTGCCTCCGGAAGCGGGAAAATTAGTTAGGATATAAAACATCATACTGCCCTTATTCCAATCTAAGTGGGCACAACATGTTATATACATGTTGTTGCATGTCTTGGCTAGTTATTTTACGACAGGCCGCCTGCCTGACGTTAATTAACTTTAGTCGCCTTTTACGACACCTCGGTAAGAAATGTAGGTGGTCTATTCTAATCAGCCGGATAAAAAAATCGGTGGAGTTAGGATAAAAAAATCATTGAGGGTATTTTTATAAACCATGACGCTAACAAAGTCGTGTGTACGACTAGTAAACTAATAAATAACAATTCGTTTTATCAACTTCAAAAGTTAACTCGACTTAAGTTTGTTCATTTATCTCACCATTGCTTTTCAATTTTTTTTCGCAGGAGCTGTTACTACTCCGAAAGTGTCAGTTCCGGTCGCTTTAGGCACAAGTTCGTGTTAAACTAAATTAAAAGCTTCGACTCCGAGTTGTATCTCACTAACGAATCCACACGTAACGTGCGGCTCATATTGCATGTCTCTGCGATTATAAATAGCAACTGACGTCGTTTACTATTAAACAAAAATTGTACCTATTTGTTTTGACTGGCCGATTTGCGAATGAATTCGATTCCCGCGCAAGGATAAAATATTTTTTCCTTTTAGTAATAATCTTCTAAACTGGGTGTATTAATGTATTTAAGTCATTCTCTGCCCTTATTCCACTCCAAGTGGGTCGGGACAACGTGCTACAAACATGTTGTCATAAGATTTAGCTACGTATTTCACGACCGACCACCCGCCTGACGTCAACTTACCTTAGTCACCTTTTACGAAACCTCGGTAAGAAATGAGGGTGGTCTATTCTATGCACCCGGATACCACACCGCCCGTTAATTTACCTTATTTGCCTTTTACAACTACTCAGTAAGAAAGGAGGTCTATTCTATTCTGCCGGATACCACATGGCTATATTAATGTATTTAAGTATTTATTTTAAATTATATAAGTATATATCACCAGTTTTCTGTCACCAATTTTGCAAATATTAAGTTACTTAGTTTTAAGACGGAGGACCGTGTCTTTAACTATCCCATATATATTTACTTCCTTTAAATATCTTTACTTTACAAGTTACGTATGTTAGTCTCATTGGAACCCAAAATCGGTCTATCCGATTTGGCTCATTTTGGTTTTGAAATATTTGAAGGAGTCCAAGGAAGGTTTAAAAAATGTGAAAATATATAGAATTTGAAAGAAAAATGGCAAAATCAAGTTTTGTTTCCCTACACAATACATACAATTTAACATTCCCATACATGGGATATTAATAAACTCGTGATATACTCATTCGAAGCGGTACGAAGTAATAAGTTTAATAGAAATTAAACCTTAAACTTCTTTCTTTAAATGAAGAATCTAATCTTTAATGGCAAGCACTTCTACAAAGTTGTAAATAAAAAAAAATTCCTTTTTAAATATGTTGTTAACAACAAAACTCTAAAATTCAGGACTAATTTGACACTCAACGAAGTTTCTTATGGAGAGAAATACTTACGAAAAAAATCCCATATAAACTGACTGTTAATGAAAAGTAAAGTTACCAGGGCGAGAATCAAAATATATTTTTTAAATCTCTTATATCCGCGATTTTTAATAAACATCTTTGAACTAAACGTCTGTAAAAAGATTTTCAGTTTCGTTCGCCTCTAAGTGAAAATGCATGTACCATAACTCCATTAACTCGAAGCATTGAAGCGGGAAACTAGTATTATTATATATTCTTGACCTGCTAATAGTCGTAACCATTTATTTCTATCATTTATAATGCAAATTTCTCTTAAAAGAATTCCTTTATGATATGGTAAATGGGACCTGTCTATGAAGTAAAGGTAAATTCGTCAGCTTAGAAAGATTAAATGACTCGTAGAGGTTAACTCTGGTTGTAAAGCTGTTGCTGGTTAAGATGCAAAGTGTACGTCTTTGTCATATCTTCATCGATAAGATGATAAGGTGGTGATAGCAAAGTCCCCGTCGCCAATCAGTTCTTAGCGCACCCTTCACGTTCACCTTTTCATCTTTGCTACACAATAATGTAAATGACGCGTCCTTCTACAGTACTTTTTGTTTCTTATTTGTTCACTCAGAGATACTCCAAGTACAGTTATCTATCGCTAGTAAATTAGTTAGCCTTAAAAATCGGTGCACTATAGATCTTAGTCTATTAAAAGTGGTAATGAAAGTTTTTAAATCTATAAAGATTGAAGAAGCTGCAAAATTTCTTCTTAAAGCTGATTCAGCAATACGAAATGTAACATGCGTTTAGGCAAATATTTGGACACGTGACAATAGAGATCGCAAATAACAACGACACGTAATAAAAATCAGTATGTCAAGCAGGATTATTTTTTTAATAACACAGCCATACAAAAAAATACACCAACATTTCAGCCAAATAACTTACGAACAAGTTTACATTTATGATGATAAAATTTATCGTATTGAACACCGACACGTAATAGGGACCACAGTGTAGTCACAAGCCTATTCGAAAAGTTACGCCGCTCCGCATTCCTCTCGAAAGCTCGGCAAGTTGCCGCGATACAACATTAGACATGCAAAGCCTTTTAATCACCGCTCCTATACGAATTTCTTTGTTTAACGGCCAAGTTTCAGCCGCACAATTAAAATTTATTACCGGTATTGTACGAATGTTGCGGTCTTCAAACTTTATCATTGTAGAGTTACACTCTCACGACTTCGTATGATATTAAAATTAAAATTTACTCTAATCTAATTTTCATCTGCGTGAACTTTAGTAATTAAAATTAAGCAATCATTACAGCGTATTAATTTTAGAACCACGTTAAAAAAGGTTGTTTATAACTCAAACTTTAAGTATACTTTAATCAAATAAACTTGTAAAACTGTACTTTAAAAAATCGTCAATTCTACTACTGGTACGGAAAAATCAGCAAGAAACTCGTTTACTCTTTTCAATATATAAGTCACAATTTAATTCAAAATATAAGTCAAATATTAATCACATTTTGTCGTTGCTTTCAGGTGAAAGATCGGTGAATAATATGCACATATCTTTTTCATTTATCTAATCTTCAGAAATAAAAGGGGCTTTATGCAGAGCCTCTGCTTTAATGCCAGAGCTAAAATTGATTGTTTTTTTTTTGTGAATTCGACATAAACAGTAGTCTATGTCAGTCTTAAGCTCTTTAACTAAAACTATACTAAAAACAACTACACGGATATGGAAACAATATAGCATACTTCCAAAGTTGTAATTTGTAATATATAGCACCTGAGAGAAAGTTATTAAAAGATGATTCAGATCTATTTTCCTAAAAATAACCTACACTATTCTACTCCAATTGTGGAATGGCAGGTTTTATTTTTCAGATAAACTCTTTGAGCATATGCAAGTTTATAACAATGTCTTCCTTCACCACCGTTTTGGTCGTTACAAAACAGTGGTAACGTTCATGGAATTTGTACAATTAGAGATAATCAGAAAAACAAAAGTAATAATAAAATTATTTTGCTATAATCCGCGATACAGTAAATAGAAAATATATATAGTGCTAAATGTATAGTGGACTATACGTTTACGACAAAATCGCAAAGCCGTCGTGGAGTCTATCTCCTGATGATGCTTCGGTTGCGGGGCGAAACGATTGTTGAGTTTGTGATAGTGAACCTGTGTAGTGCTTGTGTATTGTGGTGGAAGTGGTGGAGGTTTGTGCATATGTTTTTACGAATCCTGCATGTAACGGGTATGAAAAAACGTATAGTCCACTATACATTTAGCACTATATATATTTTCTATTTACTGTATCGCGGATTATAGCAAAATAATTTTATTATTACTTTTGTATTATGGATCTCCGCAAAGTAACGCCTAATTCTATAAATTAGATAATCAGAACACGCCGTGTGGTATCCGGCATAGAATAGAACACCCTCCTTTCTTTCCGAGGTGTCGTAAGAGGCGACTAAGGTATATGCCGTGTGGTATCCGTCTCCATAGAATAGACCACCCTCATTTTTTAACGAGGTGTCGTAAAAGGCGACTAAGGTAAGTTGACGTCAGGCAGGCGGCCGGTCGTAAAATACATAGCCAAATCATGTTTGTAACATGTCGTGCCGACGCCACTTAGAGTGGGATAAGGGCAGGAGGAGAGTTAATCAGAACCCCCGATAATTCAACGTTAGGTTTAAACTTTGTAGGGTGGAACTTTATTAATTTCCAAATTAAAAGTTATACATTCACGGTCCGTTATAATCGGTCCATAGGATAAAATAATTTAACACAATTAATTACACATTTAGCAAGGGATGCACATCGATAAGTAGAAATCGATAATTTTATAATCGAATATCGAACCAAACGTATCAGTGTGACAAAACAATGAAAACATCGCTTATCCGACAAAAGCCGACGCGATCCGATTAGCCCGTCCGATAAACAACGAGCGCGCGACGTTATTAATTTTCGATTGGTTCAGGTGTTGGCAACATTTCGTTAGCAATAACCAATTATTGGCTATTGTATATAAGTAACAATTTATTATTATTCTGGTCGCTTACTATGAGCCTCATAGGAAAGCTCAGAGTCACTCAGGGGACGATGGAGAGGACTGTTCTCGGAGTATCTCTAAATCCGGAAACAGGTGATCCGTAGAAGAACCAAAATCACCGATATAGGAAAGCGTGTCGCGAAGCTGAAGTGGCGATGTGCAGAGTACATAGTGCCGCCGATGGGCGTTGGGGTCTTAAGGAATGGTGACCTCGCACCGGAAAACGCAGCGTCGGTAGACTCGCTACGCGATGGACTGCCAACCTCAAAAAGGTCGTGGGGAGCCGCTTTTTATTTCGTACTAAGCGTAAAGCATGAATGAGCCCGGTCTATTAAGAATAATGTTTTGATATTTCAGCAGCTTTCGATATATCTATGTATAAAATATGTAATCAATAAAATTTGTATAATTACAATATATTTATCAAATCAGCTTATTGCTCAAATCAAACATCAAAGATAACTTTTACAGAGAGACCTAAGATCAATCGCACTAAAAAATTGTGAATTAAGTTGTTTTGTTATTGTGAAAAAAGCATGGGGGAGCTTTGTGCCATATATTTTTTTATTATCTATATCGAGCGCTCCAGGTTTATGAATTTATTTTTAGAATTAAATTATTTTTCACTCTTAGTTCGCTAGAATAAGGTATTTTTTTATTAAAAAAAAATAATTTATTTCTCGTATGACAATAATATAATCACAATTTTTGTACAAAAAATATTTTAGATTAAAGGTTGGTGGGCCACGCTGCGCTAGACGCTTCCTGGCTGACCCCATTGGTAATTTCCTCCTTTATGCTGTCATCACGTGACGCCTGACTTCGGTTTCCCTTTTTATTGGGAAACTCGACTTCAATTTACTGAACTTTTCTACTATTTGATTTCGACGTAAAATTCTTTGAAATCTCGACGTGATTACATTTCTTTTTTGCTTCTTTATTTTAGCATAATAAAGTAATTTTTTATGAATAGATGTTTAGAATGTTTTACCTTTAGACCTTCCATAGAGTATTCGAGAAGTCGTTAATATATTGTCACTAGTTCATAGACCTTTATTTTATAAAATTGACCCATACGCTATCAAAAAACTAACATGACTAAATTTTCGATACATATTATTTTTAACTTGCAGCAGTAGTTGCTTTCTAATTATTTTTGCTTTAAGGACTAATTGTATCCGCTATTCATGTATATCAAATAATAGTGATAAATTAATATGTAATAATCTGAATTTTTCCATTGAAATCACACATAATTTTAACTTTTTATTTTTGATTTTAACTGAGGTCGCTCATTAACTTTTCACAAACCTGATTAGAGTTTAAAAAAGCCTTATAAGAAAAACAACTAATTAGAGGTTTTTTTTATTCAAATCCCTCGGAAATTCTAGGAATATGTGTGACCTGTTAATCTGATATCGAGCAGCGTAGTTGGCTTCTGATTATCTCCAAACCTTCACTCCGAGGAAACAGTAGGTTGTAAAACAGTAGAATAAAATGTTAGTTTTAACAAGTAACAACGAAACGCTGCAATGATTTTTCAATAAACAAAAAGAAATTGATAATTTCTAAAACTTTGGGGCTTAAAAAATTCTCCCAAGTTTTAAAAATCACGCGTTCAACAGTATACAAATAAAAAAACAAAAACATCTTCCTTAAATCTTTTATTAAACTGCTTCACAAGAAGTTGAAACAAATTAAAATAAGTTTAGCAAACAAAAGCAGGAAACTTCAAGAAGAAATGTCTGACAGGAAACTCTTTGTGAAATATAAGCGCATTTAACTTAATCACGCTACTATATTGTAGCAGACGTTGTCTTTCTTCTATCTATATATAAAAATGAATCTTTACTTCTTAACTGGCCCGTTAGCGCAGCTGAGTTCCGCGGTCGAGGGTTCGATTCCCGCCGAGGGCCAACATTTTATTTAAACACTTCGAAGAACCCATCTTCGAGCCTGGGTGTGTATTTGTATTTAAGTGTGTATTTAAAATGATATATGTATATATATAAGTATATTTACCAGTTGTCCGTCACCCATAACACAACTATTAAGTTACTTACTTTGGGGATGGACGACGTGTGTAAGTGTCCCATATATTTTTAAAAAATTAACTTAATTTCGGAGCACGGATAGAACAACTTGGCTAATTTTGGTTGTTTTTTTTTTAAGTAAAAACTTCTTTAACGTCGTTATACTTTTTTGGGATGGGTAAAAAAATGCTAAACTACCGCTAGGATACCGTGTTCGATCAAAAATTCCTTAAGATGGAAGGAGAGTAAACCATCGGCGCAGCGTAGGAGAGAACTCTCCTCTCTTTTTTACCGCCTTGCGACAATGATGGTTGCGCCTGCTGTTTTATGTAGGCAGAAAAAGACGCTTGCGCAAATTAATTTTCCTATTTGTGTATCGTGGTGTTATATTATAGTATTGTCGGCGCATAGCTTGGGCAGCCTATCGACGGCCATAGTAACTTCATCACGCAATTAAATTAAAATCAAGAAACTTCATATAAATTTGAGTTATTTTATTGACAGCCGAAGTTTTTCTTAATAATAATCATTATCAAGCGAACAGCGGTTTTTTTTCAAGTCATACTTGTTTACAAAAGTGGGTAAATGGTAAATACAAAATTGTTTTCAATGTCCGCGCATTGAAAAAAAATTGTACTACAAAAAAAGAGCCATACGTAGCATTTACAATTTAAATTTGCGCGATTCCCTGCGAGAGAAGTTCAAGGAAACAGATAATCTTACAAAAGTAATAATAAGATTATTTTGCTATAATCCGCGATACAGTAAATAGAAAATATATATAGTGTTTAATGTATAGTGGACTATCAGTATTTTCATACCCGATACGTGCAGGATTCGTAAAAACACATGCGCAAACCTCCACCACTTCTACCACAATACACAAGCACTACACAGGTTCACTATCACAAACTCACGTATCGGGTATGAAAATACTGATAGTCCACTATACATTAAACACTATATATATTTTCTATTTACTGTATCGCGGATTATAGCAAAGTAATCTTATTATTACTTTTGTATTATGGATCTCCGCAAAGTAACGCCTAATTCTATAAATTAGGTAATCTTACATTGGCTTCACAGTATATTTAAGCAATTTAATTTTTGTACATAAGAATATACATAATGATGCATAGACAAAATAGGAACCGCATAGGAATAGCTTGCAGTTCCTGCTTTGCGCCTTGCATAACTACATAAGTCGTTTGTGGGCTTAGGTATAAGATTCTATAATAAAATTCTGCAATCTACTTTAACTTTACCATTACAGCAGTTTAAAAACACTGTAAAAAGAAGGCTTATACAGAAAGCGTACTATACTATTGAGGACTACTTAAACGATAAGAATGCGTGGATATAGCTATTCTTTTACCCTGTACAAGACATTAATAACTATATGTAACTAGTAATAAGAATTATTATTTGAAAAGAGCAACCGCCGAGTCTCTTGCTGGTTCTTCTCGGTAGGAATCAGCTTACCGAACCAGCAGTAGATGTTGACGATTCAAAAGCACTTGTTTACAAGTTTACTTGAATAAATAATATTTTGAATTTGAATCTGAATTTGATGGATGATTATTATCTTTATTTTAAACTCAACACTTGTAGTAAACATAAGTGATTTCGCGCTTCAACGTTTGTACAATTCAATCAATAAAGCTAACCGCTAGCCTCGGGCTCTGTTCATTAATTCTCTCGCTACATTTGACTTCGCTTAGTCTTTCGGAACACTGACTTATCGCCTGTAACTCGGACGCATGCGGTTTAAGTTATATGAGCTAACTGCTAACTGCTCACTCCTATAGGAGATTGGTTAAAATTATAATAAAGGAGTTAATAGAGTTAGGCTCTTGCGGAGTTATGAAACTCCTTATTCTTATTATTGCGTTTGTAGAGAGTAACGGTACGCAGTGATAATGAAATAACAACTTTTATTGACTACATGTTAACAACAAGTTAGAGTAAGTAAGAGAATATATAAAGTAAAAGTAGTAAAGTAACGGCCTGTTACTATGCCCACAGCTGGGCTAAGGCCTGCTCTCTCTGTTTTTGGAGAGAAGGATTGGAGCTAAGACCTACCACGCTGCTCCACTGCGGATTGGTAGGTTACACATATTCCTAGAATTCTCTAGAGATATGTAGGTTTCCTCACGATGTTTTCCTTCACCGAAAAGCGTGTGATAAACTGCAATTATCAAAAGAAAAATACCTTAGCTTATATACTACGGGTTCCAACGGGGGAGCAAAATACAGGAAAAATAAATTGTCACGTACGGCCGTCAAGTATTTCCTATATGCTTATTTCGCATAACATTTTTATTTATCTATAGCTCACGTACTAGTGAAGCTGTGATAGCCCAGCGGTGAGACCGTGCGACTCTTTCGAGGAGAACACGAGTTCAAACCCGGGCAGGCACCAATGAGATTTTCTATTAAAACTCATGTGTCTAATTGATTATTGCAATTAATCACACGCTTTTCGGTGAAGGAAAACATCTTGGGGATTGATCGTGGAATAAATTAGAGTAAAGACTAATTATATGGATATACGAATAAAAAATTAAATAGATGCGCTTACGACATTTGATTGATTTGTTTTCCTTTGCCTACATTGGTTTTATCCAACAACGCATATCTTAATATGCGATAATAGATGCTTAATACGCATAACAAAAAAGAAGAAAAGAAAGTATTTAATAAATACTTATAGTGATTAAAAAAATCGATTATAATACTAAAATAATCGATTAACGTAAACATCGTTTTTTTTTCGTCAAAAACAACAATGGCGTGAAAATTCGTATGTATAAAAATAACTCCTACTGTTTGACTTTTTTCTTTTTTTTCTATCTTTTCTGTATTATCTAATTTTTTTACTAACCAAATACACGCTGGCTTACAAATAGTAAAATTCTTTTCTATTTTTTTAGTTAACTTATTAACTTATTTTTCATTATTTCCTTAACATCCCTTTAAATACCGAAGTATATTCATTTTATGACAAATGATTGATCACTAGTGAAAATAATACAAAATACGCTAGCCGCTTATAACTTTATCATTAGGGTTAGAATTAACCAACGAAGCGACCAAAATTTTATTAGGATCTACACGCGTCGTGAATACCTTTATGGGTTTCAGATAAGAATAGGTAAGCCTACGGAAATGTATATTCGGGATCTGATACGTCATTAAACAAATAAAATAGATATTCGTCTATTTCATGAAAAAAAAAACGTTTTCTTTTTAAATGAACTCACATATTCCTCCTTTTGTCTTTTTTTCTCGTTTTTCTTGATTTTATCCACGTACTATTCTGTAGTGAGGATACTTTTACAAGTAGCATACTTTGCTATCCCTTCAGTAATTTATATAAATAGGCATTTAATTTATTTAAAGGCGACTAAGGTAAGTAACCACCAGAATAGAATAGACCACCTTCGTCTTTCTTACCGAGGGGTCGTAAAATACGACTAAGGTAAGTTGATGTAAGGCAGGCGGCCGGTCGTAAAATACTCGTAGCCATATCATGTGACAACATGTTCGTAACATGTTTGCCGATCCCACTTAGAGTGGGATAAGGGCAGGAGGATGATTATGAGGCATTTTTAGCAAAATACTATATCATATAAGTAATGATAGAACTTTACTAAAATCCACACTGAAAGTCGAGGGTTCGATTCCCGCCAAGGGTTCCCAACATTTTCTATGAACAATTTCTTGGTTCCTCGAGCCTGGATGTATATTTGTATTTAACCTTATATAAGCATATATTTACCAATTGTCTGTCACCCATAACACAAGTGTTAAGTTACTTACTTTGGGGACGGACGACCGTGTGTGTAAGTGTCCCATATAGTATAATATTATTTCTGCTCAATATTAACCCTAATAACAAGTCAAAAAAGGTTTATTCAGTAATATAGATGTATTATAATCATGCCGTGTGGTATCCGGCTGAGTAGAATAGACCACCCTCTTTCTTACCGAGGGGTCGTAAAATACGACCAAGGTAAATTGACGTCAGGCATGTGGCCAATCGTAAAATACGTAGCAAACTCATGTGACAATATTTTTGTAACATGTGCTGACCCACTTAGAGTGGGATAAGAGCTATTATAGTTAGTATACTAGAGTAGGAAAGCCAGCCCATAATGGGTCTACGGACATTAAACATGCAAATGAGTATTTTTATCCTTCTCTCTTTTTTATGTGCGATTAGACAAAGATAAGATTTTAATCTTCCCTTTCATTCTTTGTTGCAACACTCATTTACAGCCTATGATTTTCCACTTTAGTACAATAAGTAAGTAAGTAAGTAAGTAAGTAAGTAAGTAACAGCCTGTTACTATGCCCACTGCTGGGCTAAGGCCTCTTCTCTCCGTTTTTGGAGAGAAGGATTGGAGCTAAGACCTACCACGCTGCTCCAATGCGGATTGGCAGGTTACACATATCCCTAGAATTCTCTAGAGATATGCAGGTTTCCTCACGATGTTTTCCTTCACCGAAAAGCGTGTGATAAATTGCAATTATCAATTAGACACATAAGTTTTAATAGAAAAGCTCATTGGTGCCTGCCCGGGGTTTGAACCTATGTCGTCTCTAAAGAGTCGCACGATCTCACCGCTAGGCTATCACAGCTTTAATACAATAAGTATCAGACTATAATAGTTAAAGACTAACCTGTATTTTTTTTAATTTACAACTGCCAAACGAACGGCTACGACCTCTCATTTTTTATGCCAGACGACAATAAAACAGTGACACAGACAAGATATTAAAAGCGCTCGCGTAAACCACTTAACAAAAAGACCGTTCTACGAGCAAGTATAAAAACTGGATTTCAGAGAATAAAGCGACGCAGCGTCGCTTCAATTAATCAATTATCCCGACAACGTCGGCCGTAGAAGTTATAGCGGAGTGGACCAGAATAAGTCTACCCCTGTACCCCGCTTACAGCGTATCCCGAATTGCGAACAGCGGGAACAGTGGACAACAATCCAAGGCTCCGAGGGAAATGGACGATTTAATAATGCAGAGACTTTTGATTGTTTTAACGGGACGTTAAAGTTTTTATAGCTTGTGTTGTGTGTTTTTTATAATGTAGTACGTACGGCATTTGCTAGCTTGAAAATACCGCCATCTTTTATTTATGTACTGTTTTTATTTTACGTTGAACGTTATCGTTTCTATAGACTATTTTAGACTGGGTATTCTATATGTTTCCTAATTTTACCTGAATTCAATTTCGTATATCGTGACTTAAAATTCAAATTATTCTTTTATTCAAGTAAATGATTTATAGAAGCAGACGTTACTTTGCGGAATTCCATATTACAAGCAATATAACAGAACTAACTACTTTGCTATAATCCGCACGGGTTAAGTGAATGCATGAAAAGCCAATGTGTATGAAGCAGGCAAAATCTACGCACCTTCGATCGCAGTACGATTTTTGTCGTGGAGCCTATCCTCCTGATGATGCTTCGGTTTCGGGGCGAAACGATCGTCGAAATTGTGGTGGTGAGTGTGTGTGCTGCTTTTGTGTTCGTTGTTGCTGGTGAATTGCGCCTTGGGGTGCATGTGGTGGCTGGTCCTGCATGTATAAGGTGCGTAGATTTTGCCTACTTCATACACATTGGCTTTGCATGCATTCATTTAACCCGTGCGGATTATAGCAAAGTAGTTGGTTCTGTTATATTGCTTGTATTCAAGTAAACTTGCAAACAAGTGCTTTTGTATCGTCAACTCTAGTGCTTATTCAAACTGTATTAGACCTAGCCGTTTCCGGGTCTTAATAATAAACAAGTCTTTAAAATCAAAACACGTCAAAAGCATTAAATGGTCCTAAACATTTGTTAACACTTCATTACAGCGGTTTAAAAACACTGTTCATAAAAGGCTCATACAGAAAGCCTACATACTTTTGAGGATTACATAGATGATAAGAATGCGTGAACATAGCTACTCTTAGACCCTTTACAAGACACTAATGACTAAATGTGACTAGTGTTAAGAATTATACTTTGAAATGAGCAACCACCAAGTTTCTTACTGGCTCTTCTCGGTAGGGACAGCTTTCCAAACACGCAGTAACGTTGACGATTCAAAAGCACTTGTTTGTAAGTTTACTTAATGTTTTAATAATATAATAAAGAATACTTTGAATTTGAATTTGGAATTACAAAATATGACTTGAATTTGAAGTTGCCTTTGAATTGTCGTCAGAAATCTTTATGAAGAACAATCTATTATCTACGAATAAAAACGCAAACGGAACAAAACTTAACATCATAAGACCAACTCAAACGATTGAAACAAGATTTCAAAACGGAAATAAAAGCCAACTCATAGCTGAGTTGCTAAGAAAAAGGAGATTCATTTGCGGAGATTGTGCAGCTGTTAATAGGTTTAAGGGGTACTAAGCACTAAGCGGACGGACGCCACCTTGCGTTAAAACGATCGAAAACCCCAATATTTACTGGCCTGTAGCCGTAGGCCAGTAACCTTGGCTTGGCTCCATTGGCCGTGGGTTCGAATATGACCAGGGGCAATTCCTATATGAGAATAATAATATTCATTTAATTCAGACCATTTATAACTTCGATCCGTAATTGTTAGTAACAAAATATTATACATTATGTTATTAAACGTAATTCTAAAACTTAACCTAACTTAATTTAAATATTTGTCCCTACTTACTGGAAGCACTCGGTATTTGGACATGAGTCTGTTGTCTAGTGCCTCAATATGGGGAAATCGGGTTTGTCAATAACGACCCTCAGTATGACGTTAGAGCTCTCGCGCACTCTGCGCGTCAGCGATACAATTCGTTTAAGCCTGACAGAAACAAAATCGTCGGTATGCGCGTGCGCAACCGTCACAGAAGTACTGCAATAGCGCCCAACCCCAACATCACTCTGAAAGCGTCATTGTACTGGACTCTGAGAGCTAAAAAAGCTAAAAAAACGACTGTACAAGACAGTAATAACTAAATGTAACTAGTTTTAAAATTTATATTTTAAAAAGAGCAACAACCAAGTTTCTTGCTGGTTCTTTTGAACCGCTTTCCGAACCAGCAGTAAAGTTGACGATTCAAAAGCACTTGTTTACAAGTTTACTTGAATAAAGATTATTTTGAATTTGATTTTGACTCGTTCTTCGAATCTGTTTGTATTTATATATTGAAGTAATTATTTAAAAACTTACAGTCATATTATTATTATAACTATACAGTACATATACCAGTTGTCTGTCACCCATAACTCAAATATTATCTTTGGGGACTGTCGACGGTAAGTGTAAATGTTTAATGTATATTTATTATTTAATATAACCATATTCTTATCTTTAAAATTGTAAATAATTTGACTTTTTCGATGATTTTTTTGATATTTGGATATTTTAAATCTATTTTGATTGTGATCCAATTTTACAATATAAAGTCTCCGCCTTTAAATAGGGTAGCATTATAAATTTAAGGTATGTAAGATTCTTAAGTAATGTTTACTACGAGTAAGTTAGGTCAGTTTAAATTAGATTTTATTTAAATTATACACGCATTTTTAATAGACATAACACAACAAATATTCTAACACATAAACGTAACTCATAAATCGGTTTCAGAGCGAAATATTTGTTGAGATTGTAATAGTGAGTGAGTGCTGTGCTAAAGAGGTGAGGTATGTAGTGCTTGCTTTTTAAAAAACCTTAATGCATAAAGTATGAAAAACGGATTTCATACCTTACCTACATTTGACAATTTAGACTTTCTCTTATGGCGGATTATATTAGTCAAACGTTGTCAAAATTAGAAACGTTGAAAATTACGACAGTGTAATAAACGTTACGTCTGTGGTAGACCCTAATTTAAAAGTGAGAACGATTCAACAGCAGACATTGTGATTTTAAATTAATTTGCTAGTACTTCGTAGAATAACGTAAGATCGAGAAGCACTCTGCGAGGAGCCTTTTGAGAACGTGCTAAGTTAAATTGAAACCGCCGAGATTTAGGAATGACGTTGAAACATGAGAAATTAGTTATTAATTAATTAAGGAATGGATTTAACAGTTACTATCTCACTGCTAGAAATAGGTCTCGTCTCTTCAAAAAAAGAGCTTACACCCATCACGTTGCTCCAATCCGGATTGGTGTGATACACATATCTAAGAAGATCTCCCTCCACATATAGTGCAACCTTAATATAACAAATCTCAATATGACGACTTCCTCGTTTATAAAATTTTTCCTAATCCCTTGAAATTTCCATAAGAATAAATGCAATGAATTTTTTTTTACGAACAACCTCTTTATAACGAATTTTAGACCAACCCTATATCAATATAACAAACCTAAGTTTAATTGAATTAAATGAATTACTTGATATAACGAATATTTACTTGTTCCCCTGCAATTTTATACAGGTCTCAATATACATGCTAGTATCAAGTTTATATTTTATAGTGTATCATCTATGGTTTATATCAAGGGTTTTTTTTATTCACTATGGGTCAAATTCAAGTCAGATTTGTATTTGACGAAGTAAGTTCTATGTCATGTTTAGCTTACGTCGAAAAAGTTATTTTAAGAGAGTTTTTATATATTTTGCTCTGTTTACTGGAATAATTTAACTGACTTATTACACTGCATAATTGGTTTAAATTAGACGGGCTATTGACTAAAATAACCTTTGACCTTTAAATAATAATATTAAATAAATAAATAAACTATCAACTTTATAAATGCGAAATTCTGTCTGTTACGTTTTACCGTCATATTTGCTGAACTAAATAGATAAAATTTGGTGCAACTAAGGCTTATAACCGGGGTGACATATAGGATAAAAAAATCTTTTTATTCCTTCGGAAACCGGGTAAAAACACATTTTGCATTATTGAGGAAGCTTAAATGCTAAGTTAGCGCGAACGAAGTTGCTAACACCACTAGTATACACTCAATTGAGGGATCTTTAACACTAAAAGTGACACGAACAAAGTAGCAGGCCTAACTAGGCCCCAATAAAAATCATCATCCTCCTGCCCTTATCCCACTCTAAGCGGGGTCGGCACAACATGTTCAAACATGTTGTCAAATGATTTGGCTACGTATTTAACGACCGGCCGCCTGCCTGACGTCAACGTACCTTAGTCGCCTTTTACGACACCTGGGTAAGAAAATGAGGGTGGTCTATTCTACTCAGCCGGATACCACACGGCATATTAAACCAATAAACTCTGGTTAAATATAATTTAAATACTATTTATTCTATAAAACCATCGTATATCTATCAAATCTATTAGAGTGGATTTTGGACTTGAAAAATAATAGTCGTGTTAGAAAAAAAAAAACAAAGAAAGAAAAGATTTAAGTGAACACAATTTACGAATAACTAAAATTTTTTTTTTTCTGTAAACGTATAAATTACAGATTTGATTGTCTGTGTGTTACGTTACCACGTCTAATCCATTGGAGAAATTGGCCCCAATAAACATTACTTGATAAATATGATCATCAGCGAGTGACAAACATTTAAACATTTAAGCATACAACCTCGGGGTCATTTAGGCAGATAACCCGCAGATTTATGTGGAGTGATTTTTAACCCCGCTTCACCCGATAGCTAACCGAGCGGGTTTTGTGATAAATGACACGAAACGACCTACATTTATGCGTTGTTTTTGATATGGTCTGTGCGTTGTTTCCGTAAAACAATTGATCATGTTTTTGTGATTGATAGTAGGACGTTGCGGCTCACATCGAAGTCAAAGCGGAGTGTGCATCAGATATCTATCACTGTTTTCTTTTTATGATATGATATTTTCTGTTTATGTTATGATTGTGCGGTAAATTTATCTGTCAGTTAAATTTTTTTTTAATGCAGTTAACAATAACTGTCAAAAGGAGACTAATAAAGAAAGCCTATTTAGGATAACATAAATGATAAATATGAGTGGATTTAACTGCTCCTCATCCTTATAAAAGTTAGCAATGACGAAATATCATTAGTTATATTTTGATAATAGCAAAAGCAATTCTCAGAATCATCTATAGAGTTAACGATTGAAAAACAATTAAAACGTTTAAATAATTTAAACGTTGAAGCGTTAAATCGTGAAAAACACACATTCTCGCTACCTTTTGCCATTTGTCTGTACGGTCGTTACGCTTTCTAAAATTCAGAGCAGACATAGATAGCATTTTCTATTAACAAATAAACCCTGGTCTAACACCTATGAGATTTTAAAACTTTTAACTCCTGATTGACATTCACAATTCATTGAACGCTTTCTTGGTGAATGTAGGAAAACTTGCATATTCCTGGAAAATATCTGGATAATATAAAAGTAAAATAAAGTAGCGGCCTATTACAATTTCACTGCTGGGAACAGGCCTCCTCTCTCCGTTTCTGGAGAGAAAGGTTGGAGCTAAGACCTACCACCGCTGCTCCAATGCGGATTGGTAGGTTACAAATATCTCCAGTAATCTCTAGAGATATGCAGGTTTCCTCACGTTCTCCTTCACCGAAAAGCGTGTGATACATTGCAATTATCAATTAGACACATAAGTTTTAATAGAAAAACTCATTGGTGTCTGCCCGGGTTTGTCACATGGCCCCACCGCTGGGCTAATACAGCTCTGCTCGACTTTTTTTTTAAACTTATTACAATTATTTGCCCTGCTGTGGAATAGTAACATGCTGCTTGTTTACCAGCACATTACGCACTACCCGCTCTTACACTAAGCACTATACTATTTTACTAACACCAGCAACGCACTTAAAAACGATGACTAATACAAATATGCAAATGCAAAGTTTCTAACATGAGTCATGCTCGTGCAAGGGGTAATGTCTGTGAGCCATCAAAAAACATATAACATTGCGTGGCGTGCGTGCGTGATGTCACTGGGGAATAAGTCTTTGGGGATCAATCGAAATTTCTTCTACATTCGCCCCTTTGTACAATAAAACATCTTTGTTATTAAGCAAACAAACAAACTTTTAAGAGAGTCTTATGAGCCTGCAAGCTGTTAAAAACAATAATACATATTAAGCGAATGCCAAAAAGATTAAGTACGTAAGTAGATTTGAGTACCTATCTACTGTAGTAGGTCTTAACATCTATCCCAATTAATATTACATTACATTTGTAGTTTCTTACTTTAATTATCGTATCGGAAATGGGGTTCTCAACTCTGTAACATGGTTCATTTACTCATCATCATCCTCCTGCCCTTATCCCGCTCTAAGTGGGTTCGGATCAAAATGTTATAAATATGTTGTCCCATGATTCGGCTTCGTATTTTACGCCCGACCGTCTGCCTGACTTTAACTTACCTTATTCGTATTTTACGATCCCTCGTTAAGAAACAGGGTGGTCTTTTCTACTCAAACGGATACCACACGACCGGTCGACTTACTTCGGTTGTCTTTTACGACACCTCGGTAAGAAATGAGGGTGGTCTATTCTACTCAGCCGGATACCACACAGCTGTGCCCATATTGTAAACACTTTCAGGTATCTGATAGTCATAATCAAAATCAGACGGAGTTTGCAACATTGTAATACTGGTCAGCTGGCAATGGTAAAAATGGCCCCGAATTTCTGAAACGTCGTGTTAAAACGTGCTCGCAGCGCAAAGGGTTAAATTATTGTTACGTTGCGGTATTGTATTTAGTTTTGTATTGAACGTAGTCCCAAGCGGCTGTTATTCCTTTAATCCATGGTTAGTGTTTTCAAAACCTTCTGATCACTTGCCATCCCGCAGAACCACAAAAATCGGCTTATGTGTTTGAAATATAGTTCATCATCACATTATCACATCATTGCTATATAATGCAAGGACGAAGAAAAATGGCCATATAAACTAAGCATGCAAACAAATGCAGATGCAAAGTTTAGAGAGACAAAAGACAATGGAACAAGAGGTAAAAGGAATCTCAAAATGTACCACGTTTTGAGTCGAATTTTAATCCCGCCCACCATTCTTGTATCGAACACGTCATCAATTAAATAACTTGCCCCATTGTGATGTACAAAACGTTCACAAGAACAAAGTTATTTAGAACTAAATCATTTAAAAATAAGTTTTAAAACTAGCTAATAAGAGTTAGTGGTGACGCATGGTTACCTTTGCGGTAGGGAGACTGGGTAAAGATGGTGCTGCATGAAAATTTTCCCCTAAATTTCTAAGGGAACTTCGTAGCTCCCGAGGGAGTCGTCGTCTATGCAGCCGCCCGTCCTGCATTTTCGTTTGTTTGTCTTCGTGTACGGGGATAACAATTTCATTACAAAGTGTACATTTTAGATGATGGTAATGAATGAATTAAGAGATTGGAGTTCGGTGAAATTAAGAATAATAAAGTGAAATCGTTGTTCAAATAAATTTAGCGTGATTACAACCTTTTGACAATGGCTTTGATTTGGCTGTAATTTTATTAAGTTTATTATCATTTATTCTAGACAAGAACGACAAGATTTAAATAATTTTTAGAATTAGGCGTTACTTTGCGGAGATCCATGATATAAAAGTAGTAATAAAATATTTAGCTATTTTAAGATATTGCTTTCCGCAATAAAGTAAATAGGAAATATACATAATGCTAAATGAAAACGAATAGTCCACTCTAGACTATTCGTTTTTATACCTGATACATGCAGGATACACGAGCACTTCACACGTTCACTATCACAAACTCAACAATCGTTTCTCCCCGCAACCGAAGCATCATCAGGAGATAGACTGCATGTATCGGGTACGAAAAATTATATACATTTTTTATTTACTTTATCGCGGATTATAGCAAAATTATTAATACTTTAGACAAGATTTATTTATTATGACAACGAAGTCAATAATTGTTTTTATCACGACTAGTTACTGTATGAAACAACTTCTGTTAACAAAATATGTAAAGGTAAATGTCGATACGGTATATAAGTACATAAAAGATATAAAAAATTGACGATGTAAATAATAGATAAAGAAAAACCGACTTCAGCTTACTCCTTTCTACGCCTTAAAAAGAACGTAAGTCGTTTGATGATTTAGGTATACGATTCTACAATATTCCGACATCTATTTAAGCTTTCCCATTGTTTAAAATAACTATTAAAAAGAGGCTAATACAGCAAGACTATTTAGTTTCATTATTAATAAAATAGGTTTCAGTTAACCTACTCTCCGATCTCGCACAAGATAGCAAATACTAAATATAACTAGTTATACTTTGAAAACAGCAACCGCTTCTTGATGGTTGTTATAGGTAGGAGCAATTTTCAGAGGTGAAGATTCCAATGTACTTATTAACAAGATTATTCAAATATAGAATATTTAGAATCGAATTATTACAAGCCTTTAATCTAAGCTCGTTTCAAAGCTTCCTTCAAATGCCAGTCTACAATAAATTTCCTTGTAAAAAGCTATTTAAAAAGCTTTAAATCACGAATCTAATCCATGTCAAACAATTTGTTGACAAATCGCCAAGCGACTGTCAATTTTGCAATCCCCTGATCGATCCACTTTGGATAGAATTATGCCGTTCGCTTTCAATTCGCTCCAGGATTATGGGGGCCTTTATTGATGGTCCGAAACTAAATGATGATAACTGCTTGCGACTTGGCAGATTTCAGGGCTTTAGGAAAATGGGAAACATTGAGATGTTTTGTTAAGATAGCAACACGAAACAATTTATGTATGTCAGTAAAGGCACTTAATGGGGGTAGGGAAGGACCTATTCTATCAATAATACAAATACTATTGTAAGTTTGATTCAATAGGTTACACACAAGACTGTTCAGCATCATAAGAATTATCAGCTGGGCAAAATCCTCATCTCTTCTTTTTAAGACAAGTGCTAGAACTTAGATTCAACATGCAGATCCAATGTAGATTGGAAGGTTACATACATTAGAAATATTCTCACCAGATATGCAGATTTTTTGACATTTTCCCTTACCAATAAGTTATAATAAATATCAATTAGTCTATATATTTCGTCATTAATATCATAGAAAAGAAGGTTGATCCGTCAAAGGTTCCAGTGATCTGGTTGTCCCGATGCATCGTCTAGCGAAGGGAAGAGCCTCTTTTAGAGAGGCTCCGACCCACAGGGTCGTTTTAGTCGGTGTGAGTCCAATATAACCGTCGCCTGTCCCAGTCGGGCGGTGGTACACATAATAGGTTTTTTCCTGTATAAAAAAAATTCCAGCGAGCTACTGTACGCAATTTTCTTCTCGATAACTCCTCGGAAAGAGCTGATGATTAAGGACCCCGGATGGGTTTCCACCTAGTCGAATTAACCCAATATCGATAACATGATTATAGCCATAATCTATATCTGTTATAAAACAAAGTCCCAAAAACCTGTCGAAATTTTTATACGATTTTTACCAAAAGATTGTGCAATATTATCGGTATTATATAAATTGTGCTGAAGAGATCGCGCGGTTGTTAAAAAACTTGCTTGCTGGGAGCTTTAGTCGCGTGCGCTGCGTAAACCAGCAGAGATACGCTAAAGTAATGTCAAAGAGAATTGTAGATCTATAAAAATACTGTAAAAAAGTCCGTGATAGCATGTCTCTATCTCTCACGGTTAACTCACAATAACTACCTTTATGTTCAAAATTTCAAAAATTCTGTAAAAGTTTCGTAAATCACTGAATTTCACGCGGGCGAAGCAGTTGTTGCCTCAGTTAGTATATATGATATAGCCTAAGCAGTGATGGTCCAGTGGTGAGACCGTGCGACTTTCTTGAGACGAACATGGGTTCGAACCCGGGCAGGCACCAATGAGTTGTTCTATTAGAACTTATGTGTCTAATTGATATTTGCAATTTATCACACGCTTTTCGGTGAAGGAAAACATCGTGAGGAAACCTGCATATCTTTAGAGAATTCTAGGGATATGTGTAACCTACCAATCCGCATTGGAGCAGCGTGGTAGGTCTTAGGTTAGAGAAGGATTGGCCTTCTCTCCTAAACGGACAGAGGAGGCCTATTCCTAGCAGTGGGATATTAACAGGCCGTTACTTTACTTTTTTTTATTTGTAGCCAGTTTCTACACATAAATTATGAATACCACTCGCGATAGTTTGAATTAAAATATGTACGTTTGAAATTAACAACTTAATTGCGCGGACCGTAGATTATCAAAATATAGCGTGTGGTCGTTTATCATCTAGTGAACTCCATATAATTTTCGGGATCACAACAATTTCCTCTAATTTATCGTTTTCATACCCAGCCCGCGGCCATGGGGGCTCAAATATAATAACAAACGCTGATGGTTTCTCTAAATTTAAATCTCGCATTCTCGTAAGTTATTACGGAAATAAGTGGCAGCCATTTTGTCAATTATGAGGCTAATACGTAGTTTATGGATCTCTATTTAATTGTGATTATAGATAAATGGAATGTTATAATATTCGATGATTTATATGGGAAATAAGTATCGAGGAGATTCAATGAAAGCGTTTTAATATATTGATAGAACAGAGATAAAAGATTGTATTAAGTAACTATTTCCTTATCATCACATCGTTTGGATTCGATGCTCTGTCCGACCGTGAAAGAAGAACAAGCACATTAACGAATAAAAATTCAAATTATTCTGTATTCAGGCACTATAACAGAACTACCTTGCTATAATCCGCACGGGTTAAAATCGCAATGCATACGATTTTGTCGTAGAGCCTATCCTCCTGATGATGCTTCGGTTTTGGAGCGAAACGATCGTCGAGATTGTGGTGGTGGTTGCGTGTGCTGCTTGTGTGCTTTGTTGCTGGTGGAGGCGCCTTGGGGTACGTATGGTGACTTATCCTGCATGTGTAAGGTGCGTAAATTTTGCCTGCTTCATACACATTAACTTTGCATGCAGTCGCTTAACCCGTTCGGATTATAGCAAAATAGTTCTGTTATAGTGCCTGTAATATGGAATTCCACAAAGTAACGCCTGCATCTATAAATCATTTATTCTGTATTCAAGTAGACTGGTTCAAGTAATTTGGAATAATTACTCCTTTTATCAGTGGTAGCACTGATTCGGAAGTTTGCCCCTTCCGATGAGGCCCTGAAAGAAATTCGGCGTATACTGTTTTCAAAAAACCATATTATTATATTATGGATTTCCGAACAAAAATTCTTCTCATACTTAATGATGAATAACTATTATATGAAATAAATAAACTTTAAAATATGGACTAAAAAGCACAATAACAGTGATTTTTACATTACCTTTACTAGGAACACTTGATAGTTATTTGAACAATTTAGCCGTTAAGGCTATTTAAAATAGTAAGAAACATGAACCTATCTTATTCGCACGACTATCTAGCCTTACGCTAATTTTCCTCACTTTAAACTAAATTCGCACATAAATCCACCCAATTCACAACGCAGTCCCGTAAACTTTCGCGTCAACGACATAAATCTTTGTTTCATTCCGCCCCAGCCAACCTTAGATATCGACATAAGAATTACTCCGTGCACTCATGCCCTCGAGGTGGCTATTAAGGAATACAAGCGTACATAACATTTGAAATAGTTCCCCTTTACAGTATGCACAAAACTTCTTCATCGTACTCTGCATCCAAATTACCTCAGGGAATATCCTATTGGGTGTAACGACGATATCACGACACTGGATGTGTCTAACAATGTGAATAAACATAGATAATTTATGGTATAAGCTGTAGGAACCAATATACAAAAATATGTAATCATTTCACTATAATCGCGATTAGAGAAAATCTACGTTATGCTAATAGTAAAGTGTACTATCCGTTTTCATAACTTAAGCATGAAAGATTAGTTTAGCATTCCATTACACTATGTCGTCACGGATTCAAATCCTGGGCAGGCCCAATCAGTTTTTCTGTTAGAACTTATGTGTCTTATTAATAATTGCTATTTATCACACGGTTTTTGGTGAAGTAAAACATCGTGAGGAAACCTGCATATCTCTAGAGAATTTAATTCAACCTTTCAATCCGCATAGCCGCGTGGTAACTCTTAGCTCCAACCCTTCCTCCATAAACGAAGAGAAGAGACCTATAGCCAGATAGTAATAGGCCGTTCCTTTTTCTTTACAGAACACTATTAGAACTACAAACATTCCGTATCACAAATCGTATCGCCCTGTAACCGAAACATCATTAAAAGAGACTTCACGACAAAATGGATTTAAACGAATCCCGCATAAAGTATCAACACGAGCAATACACTCTACTTTTAGCAATACATTGATTTTATCTAACCATGGATAATAGGAAAGAAATATTATAAAGTAAAGCATTATTATTATTCTGAAAGAAGTTTATACGACCAAAGTCGCTATTACTGGTTGTACGAAAAAAATCTACCGTCTTAATTTGAAATATTTTTTTATGGCGCTTAACTCATACGCCTTATTGTAGTTAAAAATACCGTCAAATATGATATTGCGGAAACGAAGCATCAATCTTTTGGTACGACTTTTCGCGTGGTAACTAGATATGGCCGAAGTGACCAGACCCTTAAGACCACACTAGAAATTTATTTATTTGACATTTTTATAACAAAAATTTGGATAACATAACTACAATCGCATACAGAAATCAAGCCAGGGTCATCCAGCAATAACGTGGAAAAACAACCATCGAACAATCGAACAAAAACAAAAATCGACGGCTATAGAAAATATATCATCCTAAAAATATTTTAATGGCTCTTCCAGTACCTTTATTTCACAAAAGTATAAGGATCACAAAGGCTTCGTCTTGTGTAAACTTAGTCTTAAGTTATACTTCTTTATTTTACAAGAAAAAAGTATATAAAGGCAGTACAATTAACTAGTATCAGTGTAGTTAAGGTAACTGCAAGAACTGGATTACTTTTTTAAAACATTCTACTTAACATACTTTGTTTAACTCAAGAAAAGCATCTATACTTATTATAAAACAAAGTCCCATAAAGCTGTCTGTCTGTATGTAATCGATTTTCTCAAAATCTACAGAACGGATTTTTGTACGGTTTTCACCATAAGTTAGTGCAATACTTCCGGATGGTTTAGGTATATAGTACATATCGCTATTATGAAAATTGTATTGAAGAGATCGCGCAGTTGTTAAACAACTTGCTTGCTGGGAGCTTTAGTCGCATGCGCTGCGTAAACCAGCAGAGATACGCTAAAGTAATGTACTAGAGAATTGTAGATCTATAAAAATACTACAAAAAAGTCTCTATCTCTTATAGTTAATTCACAATTTTACTTTTATGTTTAAAATTTGAATACTAGATAAAAATTGTGACACGCTGATTTCCACGCGGGCGAAGCCGCTGGCATAGCTAGTAAAAAATAATAATCTTAAAATTTGGTACATTTGAAACTGTAAATACCGACAGGCTTATGTCTATTTTTACTTATTATAAAATAAAGACGCTAAAAACTGTCTGTATATGACTGATTTTCTTAAAATCTACTAAGCGAATTTTAGTACGGTTATTACTAAAAGGTAGTGCATTTCTTTCGGAAGGTTTATGTTAATAGTACATTACGTTTTTATGTAAATTGTGTTGGAGAGGTTGCGCGGTTGTAAAAAACCTCGCCAGATTTAGTCGCGTGCGTCGCGTAAACCAACAGTGAACTAAAGTAATACTACTAGAGTAAGTGCTAGAGAATTGTAGATATACTAAAGTACTACAAAAAGTCTGCGATAGCATGTCTATCTATTATGTTAAAATCACATTAACTATTTCTATGTTCAAGCGCTCCTTCTATGACATGTAAACTGACCAAATTCAAAATTAGACTTAATTGAGTTAGATACATTGTAAGCCTTTTTTCAATGCCATCCATGACATCACGCTGCGAACTATTAAATAGGCTAGTGTTTTCTTACTCTTCCAAGTTTTATACTATCTCTTAAAAACTCACGAGATTTGAAGACGCTACGCTACGCTTAATTGCAAATTGCCACAAAACAAATACTTTGAATTCGGTTACTTTAACACATAGTACGAATTATTTATAATCGAGGGTATTTTAACATTATTAAAGTATTTTAAGTTTACGCATAAATAGTCGCAGATATAGCTTATAGATAATATAGAAACGCTATCCAACATTTCGTTCTGTCGGGGGACATTAAATTCGACCCTGTTTCAGGGCCGTTTTTAACGATTCCAGCACCATTTAACTAAACGTATTAGCAAGGAAGGGTTCTAAACTGATCAACCGTGAATATCTAATGTTTTTATTTGCACAATTTGTACTCTAATGTTGAGTTCCATTAATTTTGCGAAACCTTGAATAATTTTAGATCCTTCAGACACATTAATAGCATCACTGTTTTTATTCCTAAGCGAATAGGGTAGGCAAGAAATGTCTTACAATAATTTTTAATGAGCATACACTATATAGCAGTGATAGCCCAGCGGTGAATCCGGTTACTCTTTCAAGGGAGTCACGATTTCAAACCCCGGGCAGGCAATAATGAGTTTTTCTATTTTAATTTTAAGTGTATAATTAATTTATTATTGCAATTTATCACACGCTTTTCGGTGAAGGAAAACATCGTGAGGAAACCTGCATATCTCTAGAGGATTCTGGGAATATGTGTAACTACCAATCCTCATTGGAGCAGCGTAGTAGGGTATTAGCTCCGACACTTTTCTCAAAAATCCCTCCACCTCTAAACTACAAGCCACACCAGCAAACCTAATATGAACTCTTATTGCGAATCAATTGAAGACGTAAACTAAATTGTTTTGCTTTTTCATACCATGACGTCTTAAAGACGCACACTTTAAATCGTTGCCGAATGAGCGTCCTAAAAACATTTAGGAAAAAGAGACAGAGTTATCTATAGTTCATATAACGTTGTCCTTTTCAAATACACTTCACGAAAAGAACGCAGTTGGGTTAAGGTACTGACTATGAATTGAATCATTTTCTAAAAGTTAATGGTAGGCATACTGTTAGTTTCTATCGTCACTAAAAAAAATTTTAACACTAGTCTCATGCGAACAAATGTCATTGAACTATTTCCGTTTTATAATCTCAAAGAATTTTAGATTCCAAAATTTCAATGTCCGGAGATATTTCGCAAAGGTTTCCGAATTTCTTCGATTTTGGCAAATATAAATTTTTGCCAAAATCAAATGCAAGCAATTACTTAAAATGCAACTCGAGTGACTGAAGTAGACATGATTTGTTTTAAACGAGATTCATCATTTGTTTTCGATGTTCCGTATGCTTCTTTTTTATTGATAAAGTTTTTTTTAGTAACTAGTTGAGTAAAGTTTGGATAATACTAATAATATAACATATGCGAAAGTTATTCTTTCTATCTGTATGTCTGCCGCGTTCACGACTAATTCCCTGGTCCGATATTGATGAAATTTAGCGCAATTAAAACTTTTAAAAAGTTTTAACTAATTTTTTTTTAAACTTTTCATTAAGAGTTAAAGTTACTATACTTAATAATAATGTAATTCAATTTCGTTATGTAAATTTGGGAATTTTTGTAACTGCAATAAAGAACTTATTTATATAAAATTCACTTAGGTAATAACTGTAATAAAGGTTAGGATAATAGGGTAAAAGCTGTAATAAAGCTGTGATATCCGTATGGTGAAACGCTGTGCCTTTCTCCAGGAGGCACCAATGAGTTGTCTAATTGATAATTGCAATTTATCACTTTCTTTTCGGTGAATGAAAATATCGTGAGGAATTCTTAATATAGTGTAACCTACCAATCCGCATTGGAGCAACGTGGTAGGTCTTAGCTCCAATCCTTCTCTCCAAAAAAAGGAGAAGTGAGGCCTATGCCCAGCTAACAGGTCGCTTTTTACACTAGAACAACATATAAAATTACAAATCCCCCGTTTTTCTTGCGAAAATACGAAAAAAACTCCGTATTCCGTTATAGTGTGTATTTAAACGCTTAAGATTACGCCAAAGAACGAACGACGCGAATACAATTTACAAAAATAATTGTAAAAGAAAAATTAAGGAAAAGTTACGACCAAAGCTATTAACACTAAAATTTAACGTAGATTTAAATGCAAAAATACTAGTCAACTCAGCCTAAAACAAGTGCATAAAAATCTTCAAAATCGTGTTGACTTTATTTTTATTTAAAAAGACGTTTGAACCCTAAAAAAAATTCAGACGCCGTACTCCTGTACCCCTGGGCATAGAGAAACATGAGGGCAGAATTAATATTATACCAAAAAATTATATAGCCAGACGTTATTTCAAGTTGCACTGAAATTATGTACTTTCTCACTTCAGATTAATGTGTAGTTCTTTATTAACATTATTTAAAAATAAATATAAATATTTTGTTTATATGTAATAGCTCCTGTTCATAATTGGCGATTACAAACTATGCAAACGACCACAATCGTCTAGACCCGGGGTCTTTAACCCGTGGAACCCTGAAACGTTGACAGGGACAGGGAACTGGGAGCAGCATCAGGTCATGCTTATCATTAATATGCATTGTCATCTGGATTGGAGAAGTATGTACAATTTCAGTTCAATCGAACACGGAAGTGGGTCAAATTTAAGTATATTTAAATAATTTAAGTATCAATTGTCATAAAACATACTAGTATCCAAGCTCAAGTATCAATCGTGATATCACAAACTAGAACGTGACCCAGGCTCAAGTATCAATCGTCAGAAAACGTAGTAGAACGTGACCCGCGATCAAGTTTCTTTTTTTTCGAACTAAGAGTATACTGTTAGCCATTACGACTTTTAAAGCGTCACTGGGTGGGACGGGCGAGCGCAGAAGCATCGTCGAGGTTGCGAAATGCAGAGAGTAGAGCGCAGATGATCTACTAGCGTCGGGGAACGACCACGGCTTAGGGAGACGTGTAGTGGAGGGCTGATAATATGACTTTGATTGTGACATTGTGACGTCGGAAGGATGGCGAGAAGCCACGACCGACCGACGTCAAACCTGGGACCTCGTCTTCGCTGGCGAAGACGCTGTATTACGTGTTTCTGTATTTGCGATCGGTATTTGATCGTCAGGATCATATAGGACGCTTTTTGGACGGATCAAGTATCAATCGTCAGAAAATGTACTAGAACGTGCCCCGCTCTCAAGTATCAATCGTCACAAAATGTACTAATAAGATTCAATCCATGTCGGTCTCTTCATATACAATTCGAAAACAAAAGCTCTTTGATAAAGCTAGCTTAGCTAGCATAGTTTTTTATTCGACGCTTAGGTTAAAGTTCGACATATAACAAAGTAGCACAGTATGAGAATGAATTTCGATAACGCTAGTTTGCAAAGTTTTAAACATAAATTGTGAGTTATGGCGCTTTAAACTGAACACGTTGAACGGTGTGTACATGACATAAAACTGCCGCCGTGAGTGTGTTTAAGACAACAGTACGGTCAGCAAAAAAAATAAATAGTGAAATTTTTATAAATATACTTAAAATTTTACAGAGGAACTTGTAACGTTGCATTGAGACACAACGTTCATTTCTTGGCAGTATTATCCAACCCGATTAAATAGTAGATATTATACGACCAAATACGAAAGCCGGCGCCCGAGCAAAGTTTGTTGCGACCGCCATTACGCGGCGCGTTACTGTAGACGAAGCATTTATTACTAAGTAGTTCGTGCTGTAAACTAAACTCGTGAAACATTTAAAAGTTACTGCTTTGACTAATCTATTAATCAAAGAATAAGATTAATTACCGAAACTGAGCGAAGTAAAAATTAGGCGGGCAGATAACCCTATTTATGATACTAATAAATAAACTTATATTCGTGTTGACTAAGGAGCTTGTTTCTTTCTTACCAGCCCAAACGTCACAAAATTCTACCCACTATTTAAATACTGAGATAAAGCTAACCTATACACACTTAATCCTTCAAGTATAAAAACTACGTTCGTATGAAATTCCATATGTAGGTCAAATAAACACACTTTCGCGTTGAGATTATAACAATGTATGATTAAAAGCACATTAACACTTTGGATTTTAGTTATTTCGAAACAACACTATTAGATAAAAATTATTTTTTTTGGATTTAAACATACATATTTTCGGCGGCGCTGAACCTGCTTACCATAGAATTTACTAAGAACATTATACCATTACCATAACAAATACTTTTTTGCATGAAGCTTTTCCTCCCGAAAATATGATGACAAGTCACAGTCATAAAAACATTCGAAAAAAAAAAACATAACAAATTTTAGGGACTTTGTATATATATTTTTCTATATATACAGGCATAAATTAAAGTTCTAGACTCACTCCTATTATGTAACAACCGGAAGAATATTTTTAAAGAATATGTGCTATTCTTTTAAATAAAGTGTTACCTTTCTGGAAAGTGAAATTATTGCAATTTCAATTACGGGTGTCAAAATAGGAAGCAAAAAAATCTCCCTAATATTTTCCTTAATATATTATTTTAGTAAAATACAAAAACTATAATGAGTTGTTTTTTCTGACGGTATAAGAACTAACTCTTCAGTTGTTCAAGCATACGTTTATGGTATAAGAAGTTTAAAGCGATCATACATAATAACAGTTTATTGGTAAATCTGTAGTTTTAAACAAAACAATTGAGGTGAAGGTAAGAAATCGATATAAATCTAGCAGGTCAATTTGGCTACATCCTAAATCGTACTTGTGCCGGATGGAGCCAGGAGAAGGGGATGGTGCGTGATTTCTTTGATTTTGATGAAATAAAACACAGATTGCTATAACTTCGATTGTGCGTCTAACAGGCTAAACCTATGGAGACCGACTACAAAGGGCATTGTGGCAGATTGCGGACGTCTATGATTGACGTTTTATGAACAAAATTATATTTAATCTGCCTTGTATCCGCATTATCTATTTAGTTTTTTAGTATACCAACAGATGGCGTTACATGTAAGTATTGGTAAGTAATAATATTTATTCTATTTTATATCTATTTATACATTAAATTTTTTTAAATATATTTATTTTATGTTTACAGGTGCCGTGTCTGCAACATTCTCCCCCCCAGTGTCGTGATCGCGACACTCACTACCCAACAGCAGTGCAACTCGAGCGGCCGGTCGTTTCAGGACACCTGACTTAGTCTTTACGTCAAGAACCCTGACACGTCCGTCCGAACCGGGATAAACATTCACGACTTTACCTTTTGGCCAGACATTTCGAGGTAAGTTCGGATCAACCACAACGACGACATCGCCTATCTTCAAGGGTGCGTTATCGCGCTGCCACTTACCTCTAGGAATCAAGGTAGGTAATATTTCCTTTATCCACCTAGACCAAAATATATCTGCCAAACGTTGAGAAATACGCCATTGTTTTTTCAAGTAACAATCGCCGTCATCGAAAACGCCGGGCACTGGAAGGTTCGAGGACGATCCAATCAAAAAATGGTTAGGGGTTAAAGCTTCCTGACTACCTGGATCTACAGAAACGTGAGTTAGGGGTCGACCATTTACAATATTCTCAACCTCCAACAATAATGTAGATAACGTCTCTTCTTTGGGTGCTCGTTCCTTTAGAATAACTTTTAGAGCCGTCTTTACACTCCGTATAAGACGTTCCCACGCCCCACCCATGTGAGGACTAGCTGGGGGTATAAATTGCCAATTGACACCGTTATTCAATGCGAGATTTACAACTGCTTGTTGTTCTATTTCTTTAAAAGCCTTCTTTAATTCTGTTTCAGCACCCCGCATATTAGTTCCATTATCAGATAGTATTTTATGCGGCCATCCACGACGTGATGCCATTCTGCGAAGCGCCATTATCATCGAGTCAGCTGTAAGGGATGAAACCATTTCGATATGTATAGCTCGGACTGTCATACAGGTAAACAGCACTCCATATCTTCGAGATCTCTGTCTTCCAATAGTAACTTCCATTGGTCCAAATAAATCTACTCCACAAATAGTGAAGGGCCTCTGGTGATGGCTCAATCTGTCTTCAGGCAGATCACCTAATCGCGGTGGCGTCGGGCGCGCTCTTCTCATGCGACAAAACATACATTTCGCTGCGACACTTCGCACTGTTGGTCTCATATTAAGCAACCAATATTTTTGACGAAGTTCATTAACTATCATTTCTGTGCTTCCATGTGCAGCTGATTCATGATAAAATTTAACAATTAGCCTGCTCACAGGGTGTCGGCCGTCAAGTATAACGGGTTGCTTCAGCTCAGGGTTTACTTCCTTAGCGGCATTAATTCTTCCACCCACTCGCAGTAATCCATTTTCGTCGATCACAGGTGTAAGCGCACGCAGTCGACTGTCTCGAGGTATACTTTTATTTTCTTGAAGCATTTTCAGTTCGATTTGAAATGACTGCTGCTGTGAAAATCTTATCAAAATGTGTTCAGCTTTTTTCAGTAACTCAACATTTAATGCGGCTGGTTTTCTTTTACACTTTTCTATAAATTGTAAAATTCTAGCAGTGCTTCTTTTCAGGCGAAGCCACGACGAAAATCTCATCGGGTCAGGTACAGGTAAGAAATCGCTTTTATTTATTAAAATTGTGTTAATCATTTCTAAATTGTCCTCATTAATTTTCATTTTTTCCTTTTCAGGTTCAGGAGTCCAAGTGGCGGAGTCTTCGTGCAGAAAATTAGGTCCACGGAACCACTCACACGTAGCGTGAAGATTATATTTATTGCACTTGGTCGCTAAGTCGGCAATATTATTACGCGTTGAAATATAATGCCACTCTGTCTTCGAACTTAATTCGTCAATTTCACCCAATCTATTTGCAATAAAAACTGAATATTTTCTTGTTTCATTTCTAATCCAATGTAAAACAGTTGTAGAATCCGTCCAGAAGTAAGTTGCAGTGGGTTTTATGCGATGTTCATGTTTAATTACGTTAGCTAAACGACATGACAATAACGCGGCCTGAAGTTCGAGCCGCGGCACAGAAACCGGTTTTATAGGAGCTACTTTGCACTTGCTTGCAATGAACGATACTGTAACTCGTCCGTCGCGATACGTATTCCTCCAATAAGCGACAGCTGCATACGCGCTCGGGGACGCGTCACAAAATAAATGTAATTCTAGTGCTATCTCGCTCGCGCATAACGTTTCGGCGCCTTTGCGTTCGGTGCGGTGAAAGTACCATCGGGGTATTTTCAAGGTGTTTATTCCGTGCAGTTGCACTATCCACGCGTGAAACAAAGTATACAAATCATCACTTAATGTTTCGTCCCATTTCATATTTTTCCTCCATGTTTCTCGTAATAATATTTTACCTTTTACTGTAAATGGGCTGAGAAAACCATGAATATCCAATATTGACATAATTATTCTTAACATTTCACGTTTGGTAGGTCTTCTAGTAAAATTTAAAATATCGCGCGGGATTTTCTTTAGCGATAAATCTATTGATAAGACGTCAGTTGCCGGGAACCAAAGCAAACCAAGTGTTCGTTCCGGTTGATTATTTATACTGAACTGTACAGTCTTGTCACTTAAAATCTCTTGTGGCATGTTATCTAATGCTTCAGGTATATTACTTATCCAATTTCTCATTTCAAAACCTCCTTGTTGGTGAATATAAGAAATTTCTTGAACCATTTTTCTTGCGAAGGTGACGTCATTCACGGAATCTATATAATCGTCCATGTAATGTGATTTTAATATAGCATTCACTGCGTCAGGCATCAAATCTTGAAATCTCTGAGCGTTTCTGTTTTTAACATATTGAGCTATGAAAGGCGAGCAATTAGCTCCGAAAATCAATGACGTCATAGCATACTTTTTTACCGGTTTTGATGAATCGCTTCTCCATAAAAACTGCAGAGCCTTTTGATCCTCTTCCTTTATTTTTATACACAAGAACATATCTTTTATATCTCCCATCAAGGCTACAGAGCCCTCCCGAAATCTAAACATTATTCCCAACAGAGATTCCAGCAGGTCGGGTCCTTGAAGCAAGTAGTCATTAAGGGATTTACCTTCAGACGTTGCCGCTGCATCGAAAACAATTCGAAGTTTTTTCTTATTAGGGTTGTCGACTCCAAAGTGCGGTAAGTACCAGGTTCGATTTCCAGGTTCCGGGTCATTCATCTCCCGTGCGTAATTATTTTCAAATAAATGGTTTATACGTTCACGGTATCGCTTACCGTACTCCAAATTAGAATTGATTTTGTGTTCTACCAATTTCAACCTTCTGTGTGCGTTGAAGAAGGAATCCGGCAGAGGGTTACTAGACTTCCAGGGTAAACCTACCTCCCAATGTTGACCGATTAATCTAGAAGTTTTTTCCAGGATAGCGACTGCTCGCTTGTCGTCAGGATTCTCTCGAGGCCTGTTATGAACACCTAAAGACTCAAAGGTAAATGATTGACGTACCAGTTCGAATAGTTCCGTCTCAGAATATTCCTGCTTATTGATGGCGGCAGAAGTAGCAGTAGCGTACGGAACACCTGCACTCGTTGATATAGTCAGCGCGAGGTCAGACCTAGGGATACAAGAATGTGCTGACACTACACCATGAACACACCACCCAAGCGGTGTCAAAGTTGCTGCAGGCTGGTTTTTACGACCTGTTAACGTTTTTAAAGGCACAATTAAGTTATAATTATCCTGACCTATTAACACCTCAGGTTTTACTTCGGTACAACATGGTATAAAATTATTCATTTCATTTAAATAACAATATTTCACTGTATCAAAGGTAGCTAGTTTCTGCAAAGGTAAGTCTAATTCAGATATTTTTCTAGCACTAAACTTAAATTTAACATTTTCTTTATTGCTAATTTTACAGGTTATTATTTCACAATTACAATTAAGCTCAGAATTAAATGCGCCGCGCAAGCGCATTGTGGTCTGTTGACCTGTAATACCTACTGCATCTGCAATAGACGACGATATAAGGGAGACGGTCGCTCCGTCATCAAGTAGCGCATATGTACTTACAATACCTAAAGGTCCATAAATGTCTATAGGTACTACTTTGAGCAAAACACATAACGAATTATTTGTCATAGCGACAGTTTCGGTGTGTGGGGGACTTTGACGCGATAACACTTCACTGGCATTTTTTATAGCACTATCACTTTTCACATCACTCACGGTTTCCTGAGGGGCTCTCACGTTCCAGTGCAGCAGGCGGTGTTGGGCCTGCCCGCAGTCGTCAACGTCACACCTCTCCGCTGGACATGTTTCCTTGTCGTGCCGTGCCACTAAGCATTTAAAACACAAGCGTTTCTCGCGCACGAACCTCCATCTGTCTCGACGTAGTGCTCGCTTAAACCGCTTGCATTCCGGCAGAATGTGCTCACTTCCCCGGCAAAATATGCACTTGGGGTTGCCCGCATCGTTTAGTAGGATGGACTGTACGGCCATTTTGCGTTCTTCGGGTTTTCGCTTATACTCTGCTTGGCTGTGAATGTGGCTTAAGCCAGCCTCAGCTGTATTCGTTGCTTCTTTATATAAAAAGTCTGCAAACAATTCTAATCTCGCTTTCTGCGATATGCTGTGTACGTGGAAATAATCTGCCCACTTTGTAATCAAGCTGTTAGGGCACTTTGAAATTACTGCTGTAATTAACTCTGGACTTCTTAAATAATCTGTTTGCTTTATAGCTTTTACAGCAGCTACATAATTTTTTATTTTAATTGCGAAGTTGATTATTTCATTATAATAATTTGGCGGTAATGGCTGTAATTTTTTAATTTCTTTTGTAATTCTAAAAATTATAATCTCCGGCCGGCCATACCGTAATTCTAAGGCTTCAACTATTTCTAAAGGAGATGTATTACCGATTAGTAGGGAGGACACAGTCTCTTTAGCCTCCCCGCGTAGACTTTTTCTTAATCTCCATAGATTTTCATTATCTGTGTATTTACACAGTCTGGTAGACTCGTAGTAAGCCTCTTTATACTGCAGCCACTCTAACGGGTCTCCAGAATAAAAAGGTAAGTCTTTTGATGTTGATAAACGCGTAAGCAATGTATCGTTTACCTCTCCGCGCGCTGTAATAATGACATCTTTTAATGCGTGCGCTAACTCGTGCACCGTGTCGGCCGGCGGCGCGCTGACTGGAGCCGGGGCCGCGGGTGGCTGTCGAGACGCGCTGCACCGCTCATGATGGCTTCGCTCGAGCCATTCTTCCACTCTGTTTCCTGCCGTTCCTTCTGATTGAACAGGAGAGTGGTTTTGGGATTCACTTTTTAAATTACTTTTGCAACACTTATTTTTCGCTTCCAGGTCTTTCAAAACTTTGTCGTAATATACAGCTTTAGCTCGTACAGCTTCTAGTTCCTGTTGCTTTATTAGTTTTACTGACGACGTTTCAGAAATTTTACTGCGGTCAGCCATATTTATGCTTGACCGTGGACTGGCATCGGTCTTGGGACGCGGTGGTAGCTGAATCTCTGGTTTGGACGTTTCTACAAGGTCCGATTTTATATCACGAAACTCACCTTTAATATTTTCCACGCGATCTTTCTTTAATGTGCGACGTGGTCTCAACACATTGTGTCGCGGCGGCGTGGTGAACATTATTCACGAAAATCACACGATATTCTCCTTACTTGGTCCGGCTCGAAGAACCAGAATGTGCCGGATGGAGCCAGGAGAAGGGGATGGTGCGTGATTTCTTTGATTTTGATGAAATAAAACACAGATTGCTATAACTTCGATTGTGCGTCTAACAGGCTAAACCTATGGAGACCGACTACAAAGGGCATTGTGGCAGATTGCGGACGTCTATGATTGACGTTTTATGAACAAAATTATATTTAATCTGCCTTGTATCCGCATTATCTATTTAGTTTTTTAGTATACCAACAGATGGCGTTACATGTAAGTATTGGTAAGTAATAATATTTATTCTATTTTATATCTATTTATACATTAAATTTTTTTAAATATATTTATTTTATGTTTACAGGTGCCGTGTCTGCAACAGTACTTATCTGCTATGTTCTAACACGTAGATTTGGTTAAAGCTAATTTATAGAATTAGACGTTGCTTTATGGATGCCTCTTGATAACTCAAGTTAGTGTAATATAGTGATTGTATAGTGTTTTTGTTTCGATTTTATCTTTGCTATTACAGAATTTTAAAAACACTATCACAAAAAGGCTAAGAGAGAAAGCTTACTATACTGTTGAGGATTACTTTAACGATAAGAATGCGTGGATATAGCTGCTCTTCGACCCTGTAAAAGTAAAAAAACGTAAAGAACAGCCTGTTACTATGCCCACTGCTGGGCTAAGGCCTTCTCTCTCCGTTATTGGAGAGAAGGATTGGAGCTAAGACCTACCACGCTGCTCCAATGCGGATTGGTAGGTTACACATATCCCTAGAATTCTCTCTAGAGGTATGCAGGTTTCCGAACGATGTTTTTCTTCACCTAAAAGCGTGTTATAAATTGCAATTATCAATTAGACACACAAGTTTTAATAGAAAAACTCATTGGCCCGGGGTTTGAACCTATGCCGTCTCTAGAGACTCGCACGGTCTCACCGCTAGGCTATCGATCCTATATTCAACAGTGTACAATACAGTAATAGAATTATACTTTGAAAAAAGCAATCGCCGAGACTCTTTCGATTAATTATTACACATTTATTTTTATTTATTATTGAAGTTACTCATTTTATTATATTGTCTGAAGTTACTCATTTTATTACTCGTATATTGTAACCGTTTCTTCATAGGTGTAAAAAGTTTGAATAGAATATTTCCGCCCAAAGTGGTTCAAACTTTAATTCACACAAGTCAGATAAATACAAGTAAAATTAATATGCAACGTGTAAAAAAGGACCTCTCATCAATAAATATATTGTCCAAGTTTGTAAGAAACTTTCTCTATCTTAAATAAATATTGCGATCGTACGATAAATTTAAACATTAGCCTGTTGCGGTGCCGTGGTGCGAGTAATGGTCCGTCTAAAACACGAGAAAACTTTTAAATTAGTACCGAATCGTGGGGATATCGTGCGGAAAATTGACGCGTGGAAAAACTGCGGAGCGCTCGGGAGCGAATAGTTGTACGGAGAAAATAAGGAGCCCGAACCGCTGATGGCGTCATCGCTCTTATGTTTTTTACACTTACTATGAAACTGTAATAATAAAGCTATATATTTAAATAGTCAAAACGCCTGTCCCAAATCAAGTCAAAATAATCTTTATTTAAATATGCTTTGTCGAGAACTTTTGATTCATCAAGGTTCAATATGATTAATTAAGCTACAACTGGTTCGGAATGTTGCTCTTACCGAGAAGAACCAGCAAGATACTCGGCGGTCAATCTTTTAAACATTTTCAAATGAAACCGCAGTCTTGTATGAAGCTGAAAGGATTTTCACATGCAGGCAATCTTATCATCCAAATAATCTTCAATTTTATAATATGCTTTGCGTATAAGCATGTTTTTACACTCATTTTGAATCTTTCTGTAGATTGGTCTAAAATGGATTGAGGAATTTTATTATAGAAGCGAATAGTGAGACCAACATAAAAGTTGCTTACTCTGTTCAGTCGCGACGCAGGTATCACTAGCTTTTTGTGACCTCTCGTATGTCTATGATATATGATATACATTAAATTTGATCTTCTTGATCTTGATTATCATTGAAGTAATGATCTCAAGAGGATCTCGCTTAGTTGCTGGGTCAAACGTAGGATACATAGGCAGCGTTGATTGAGACGCCACTGATTGTGAGGAGGTTCCTCACTCTAAATTCTTAACTACAGAGAGGTTGGGTTCTTTCTCCGCTCCCCGTGTTCTCGATTTTTCATATTTTTATTATAATTTTTTTTGTTTTAGAAAATATTTTAAACTGCATAAAAATCTGTTAGTAAATAAATGAGTGTATAATAAACTAATAAAATCCTTTTTTACAATTCACAAGAATAGTTAAATAAAAAATATATAAACAAAAACTTTATTCCACTACAAAACTACACAGCCTGTATAAACCCTAATTTCTTATAAAACATCAACTCCCATCTCTTCAGTTTTGCGATAGGCGCGTCAGTATCCACCCTCTTGCTTTTTTTATACTTCCTGAAGAACTCACCATCCACTTTGACCCTTTGATCACAACTATCCCTAGTGCCTGGCACCTCATCCAGCCTTGAATCCTGTTTTTGGACTCTGGGATAGAACAACCAACGTTTCGATCCAAGACCGTCGCGTTTTAGTATCTCCTGTACGCGATCTTGACGTTTCTTTGTCGCTAAGTATTTGGTTGCACTCTTTTTATGCTTGCTAGCTGAAATAATATCCTTAATTTTTAAAAGCTTTTCCGCCGTTTGGTATCCGGCTGAGTAAAATAGACCACCCTCATTTCTTACCGAGGTGTCGTGAAAGGCGATTAAGGTAAGTTGACCCACCGTGTGGTATCCAGTTAAGCAGAATAGACCACCCTCTTTCTTACCGAGGGGTCGTAAAATACGACTAAGGTAAGTTGATGTCAAGCAGGCGGCCGGTCGTAAAATACGCAGCCAAATCATGTGACAATATGTTTGTAACATGTTGTGCCGACCCCACTTAGAGTGGGATAAGGGCAGGAGGATGATGAATTTTTAAAAGCTTTTATTCAACTTGCCTCGTATGTATGTGAAAGTGGAATTTTGCAAGTTAAATTTGACCCACTTCCCGGGGTCTGATTGAGCTGAAATTTTACATACTGTTCCAGATGATGCTACTGCCAGGATTGGCTCCAGACGACAGAACTTCTCAACGGCTAATAATAGGGACGTGGTTTTGTTAAAAGCTTTTTTAATTTGACTAATATAATAGGTAATCTACAGGGTAAAACGACTGCTGATATCGTGGTAGTGAATGTACGCTTTAATTGCTTTAAAATTTAATTTCTTTAATGAAACACCTAAATCTACATATTTTATATCGGAAGATGAAGCGTCTGTAGATATTTGGTCGTGGAGTCTATCTCTTGATGCTGTTACAGTTATGGGGCGGAACGATTGTTGACATTGTAGTAGTGAATATGTGCAGAAAACGGCTTCAACGAATTTCAAGAAAATGCGTAAGTAGGAGGTTTCGGGGGTGATAGATCGATTTCACTAGGTTTTATTTTAAAAAAATATTCTTTTATCTCTCATTTCAAGCATTGAATAACTACTAAATTATGCATAGAATACAAATATTTATTTCGTTTTCATACGTAAAGTTACAATATCTCAGCAGGGAACGAGCGAATTAAAGAGTTTCAGATATCACCTGCCCTCTCTTTTTTTAGAATTTTTATATCTGTAATGAAATTTCCGAGCAAGGCTGTGAAATTAAAACATTATGTGACTATCAGAACTGGAACTCATTTTAGATTAGTAAAAGGTGTTGTTTCTTACGCGTCAAATACAATACTCTAAAAGCATCCAGAAATCCTGGTTCTTTCAAGTACAGTTCTTTTCTGCTACCAGACATAGATCGTGTCCGACTTCGTGATCGCGTCCTAGTTAGGGACCGAGTGTGAGATTGCGATCGAGAGGGCGTTTGCGATACGGTACGACTTCTTGATCGTGAACTTTTGGTTCTATGCCCTTTGATCTTGCGTTGTTTGGAACGACTGCGCCTATAAACGTAATTTAAAAATAACTTTTATAATATAATAAAATAAAAAACATTCAGTTTTATTAAATACTTGCTTTGCTAGCGGCTTCACTCGCGTGGATATCAATGTGTGGTCAAGCCAAGGCCACGCGTAGACGCCGTGCTAGGAGAGTGCGAGGGACGTACGCGGACCGGACCGGTCGAGCGGCCGGCAGACGCATATCAACGATTGACGTGGGCGCACACCCCTGTTTTGCTTTGTACCGTGTAACGTGTCACCATAAACTCTTCCATACAGTCCACTCTTTCATTTTGTGGTCAGAACTCCCAAGAATAGATTTTCTGGGCACTGACTCCACCAATGTGTCACAACTTTTTCTCGAAGTTTTGTGAGTTAATGATAAAAGATAGAAACATGCTATTGCGGACTTTTTTGTAGTATTTTTGTAGATCTACAATTCTCTAGTACATTACTTTAGTGTATATCAACCGGTTAACGCGGTGCACGCAAATAAAAACCGTACAAAATCCGTTCAGTACTTTTTGATAAAATCGATCAGATAGACAGCTTTTGGGAACTCTAAGTTTAAATAAAGACGCAAAAATAATTTTTAAATTCATCGTTACCAAAAACAAGATATTTGACAACAGGCCCAATTCCCTGGAGAAAAGGATGGTAATATAATAAGAAAGGTAAAGAGCGAAGACAGAAAAAATATTTATTAATCAGCCATCTTATTAATTATTTTTAACAATAATAAAATTTTACATACCTTTTCATTTCCTGATCTTCATTCTGCGGCCCCGGGGTATAATATTCCCCAATCCCATCGCCATGGTCTGGGTACTGCCCACCCGGAAGTCGCATTTGCGGAAATGGGGGAGGGTACGCATATCCGTAACTTTCCATTAAATCGAGTATTAATGTAAATGTTTTTTATAAATATGATTTTATTTTTTGTTTTACATTTCTGTTGGGGCACTGTCAAATTTTGTTTTAAATGTTGTTTTATATTGATGTAGGTCGGATATCAGATGCTTACAGACAAATATCACCATAGATGATACATTTATCACCTAGTATAATATTGCCCAAGATTACAATGTACATATAGAAAATATGACTCTAACTATAATCCTACTCATCATTCTCCTGCCCTTATCCCACTCTAAGTGAGGTCGGCACAACATGTAACAAACATGTTGTCACATGATTTGGCTACGTATTTTACGACCGGCCGCCTGCCTGACGTCAACTTACCTTAGAAATGAGGGTGGTCTATTCTATTCTGCCGGATACCACGCGGCATAACGATAATCCTACTGTTTAAATTTTAAGTATGTGAGATGAGTGTGTTCATACTAGATAAGGCGAGTCATAGGCAGGCCTGTGAGAGTGCCGCAACAAATAATTAGATAGGTACACATGAAAACCGAAAAATGAAGAAGTAATTGTTATTACCTCAAGGGTCGTAAGCGGAAAATGCGTGCGTTTCTTAGTTAAAAAAATTAAGGTTGACGTTTTAAAAAGTTTGCAACATTTATCGAAGCGTTAACTTATTATTAAATAATAATTAGAAAATTAAAAATCCATTCATTCAAAAAAGGTTTCCAAAAAAGAAAATGAATTCGAGATCCGTCTATAACTACTTATCCACGTAAGAATTTCGATATGTAACCTTTGAACCGCGTGTATAATATTAAAACAAAATTCTTGCTCTCCGTATAGATTTCAAACAAAAACTTTTCATTTTTATTCGCGTATTAAACGTTTAAAACTTGGTCCAATTTGTCCACGAGTAATGCAATAAGGGATAATTTACTTTCCAATCTTGACAATAAAAGTTCAGAGCTCAAACAAATTAACGATAAAAACAATAAATTTAAGATTTACGACACTTTCTAATTGGAATCGATTTGGAGGGCAAAAACTGTTCGCTATTAACTTCACGATTTGAATGAAGGAAAAATCGAAAAGCAAGATAAATTAGGAATCGATGAATGCTTAATGGCTCCCTCCATTAGGGGTTTTTGAGTTTGTGGAACATTTTTAAAAAGAAAATTTTTTAACTACTCCCCTTGGAAGTTTGTGAAGGATACAAAGATATATGTGTGACTGGATGCGCCTTTAATAGATTGCCCTTTAACATCGAATAGTAGATCGATACTTACAACAAGCGTCTTCGCCATAGAGCTATTATAGCACAGTAAGCCATAGTAGAAGCCATAAACAGGGTCGTAACTTGTAAGTGAGAGTGTCAATAAATAATGAGAGAGAAGATGATACTCGTATACTTTATCTTTGTCAAATCACAGACACAATCTCAAAGCCGTGTAGTATCCGGCTGAGTGGAATAGACCTTTTTCATTTCTTACCGAGGTGTCGTAAAAGGCAACTAAGGTAAGTTGACGGCAGGCACGCGGCCTGTCGTAAAATAACTAGCCAAAACATGCAACAGCATGTTTAAACATGTTATGCCGACCCCACTTAGAATGGGATAAGGGCAGGAGAATGATCTCATTTTCTTTCTATTAATTATTTAATTATTAGTAATAGGGCACATTTTAGGATGACTTTTCTACTCTAGTGTAATAACTCTATGGTAATATGGAATGTAAAGGTTAAATATCTATGTCGAATAGTAAAGATCAATTAAGTGTTATCAAAAAGAATCAATAGAATGTTATAGATTTTATGTATAATTCGATACCTCAGTATTGAAAAAGTTATGTCATCAATTTCTGGTTTATACTTGTCCTCTTCTTAGCTATTTACGATGGATTTATCATATGAAATTATAAAAATACACATTTTTACTACTAAGCTCTAGAATGACACTGATCAGGGTGATATACCCCTTAGAAGCACTTTTCAGGTCGCCGCAATCACCATCTCTGACCAAGTAGAATAAAACAAAGAGAGTTTTTGAAAAGCTTCATAAAAGAGCAAAGATCCATTACCCAGGTATTTTTTATTAAAGAGGTAACTATAGGAATGAATTACACCGCCATCTAGTGGATTATTACGGTAGCCTTGCAGTGACCTCTCTAAGACGGGACACCAAACAATTTCCTCTCATAACTCGAATAAAATGAAAGAGTTTTCATCTAAACCCTATACGAGTATAGTGTATCATCCATGACGCTCATTGTTTCCTTAAAATTATAGTCCTTATTTTCAATGAAATAATGAGCGTTATCATCGCTGCATTCTTAACATTGATCGATAAAATTCGATAAAAAGCACTAACAATCTGACAAACGAAGGCTACGTATCACGCTCTAAGCCTTAGAAGAGCCTTACTTCGGGTTTCTTCTAGCAAATCTATCTTAGCGTATCTAAAGCAGAATACCGTTTCACAACTTCCCTTGCACCGGCAGTCTATTCTTACATTTTAATATTCCACAAGTTTTAGCTCATTGAGGTTTCCACTACACTTTATTACCCACTAGTGTTTTAACTTAGTGTCTATAAATTTAAATATAAGAATTTCCGGAAGGAGAAGTTACTCATTCGCACTTACATAGTAAGATGTTGCTCAAAAATTGGCGTAATGTTTCGCTCATTGTAAGTTTTATAGAAAATGACTGCATTGTGTTGCTTTAATTTTGTATTTTTATGAACAAAAAGGCACTATAGCGACACTGGAATTGAGATTAACTTTCATTATTCAAAACGATTCATACACGGTGTTGCAACCTAAACCGCTATTTTCGCCCATCAACCCTTTTCAACCAGACGGGGGTGGTAAGTACCATGTGTAGTTCGAGTCCTCAAAAAAGGCGTCACTCGTAGTATTTTTTCCTCACTTGATACAGTACTTTGGCAATCGAGACGCATAAGTACTTTCAAAACCTTTACATAGCAAGATATAATGTTAACACCAAAATCCTACCGATAAATATGTATATGAAGACAAATGCAATATGTATATGTATATAAATATACTAGCTGTGCCAACAACGGCCTCACCCGCTTGGAATTAAGTGATTCTCGAAACTTTTCCCGTATTTTCGAAGTTTTGAACATCAAAGTATGTAGTGTGAGTTAACCGTGAGAGATAGACAGATAGAGAGATACATGCTATCGCGGACTTTTTTGCAGTATTTTTATAGATCTACAATTCTCTACTACATTACTTTAGCGTATCTCTACTGGTTTACGCAGCCCTAGCGACTAAAGCTCCCAGCAAGCAAGTTTTTTAACAACAGCGCGATGTCTTCAACACAATTTACAAAATACCGATATGTACTATTCACCTAAACTATCCGGAAGTATCGCACTATCATTCTGTGAAAACCGTACAAAGGTCCGTTCAGTAGATTTTGAGAAAATTGATTACATACAGACAGACAGCTTTTTGGGACTTTGTTTTATAATAAGTATAGAAAATGTAAAAATAATATAATAAAAGAACGGAACGTAGTGGTGAGTGAGGGAGTTTGAAGGATGTGAGGGAAAGAGACAAAAGAAGAGAGGATTAAGAGCACCAATTGTAGCTTTACTAATCATATAGGTCTCTGTCGAATCTAAAGTATTTTATACAGCTTATTTGAATAAAGATTACTTCGATTTGATTTATAAATTTAATATTATTTAATTAAAAGACGATACGTTGTTCGCCGGAACAGCTAGTACAATATGAAGTAGAAAATTTCTTATGTCAAGTAAATAATATCTACGTTAATATTCAAAGCAAAATAAGATGGAGTGGGGCTTTGCGTGTTGAACTTAATTGTTTCTGACGAAACACTTCTGATGTAATCATTTTATTAAGCGCTGTTTGATGTTACAGAAAAATTTTGCGCCATATAAAATCGCTTTATCATAATGTAACAAAAACATAATTACTCACTTTTTAACGTGAAATGTTGCAAGTTAAATTGAAACCACTTCCCGGTGTCTGATTGAGGTAGAAATTTATAGTACCCGGCAATAAATAATGCACATCGAGGCTTAGAGAGAGAAATCGGCTAGATTCTGCTTCATAGAGCATCGTCTCTGTCGCACAGACTGGCGAACTCGTGTGTGACAGTGACAGCGCTCTACGAAACCGACTGGCCGGCTGTTTCATTGTAAACATCGATGTGCATTATTTAACGCCGAGTACTATACTTACTTCTCCAGTCCCGATGACAATGTATGTTTATGGTAACCATGACCTGATGTTTCTGCCAGGACTGGCTACAAACGATGAAACTCCTTGATGGTTAACAGAAGGCACATGAAATTTTGTTAAAAGCTTTTAATTTTTTTTAAACTTGACTTGTTAAATATTAAGGTTACTGTCTCAGCGACTGTAAATACATTACATTAACCTTCCGCTCGTCAGAGTAGCAATTTTCTTTATCATTATTGTTATAAACTATAGTATTGGTTCGTTCTTTTGTTTCTCTTTATTTTTCTTTATAGAATCTGGGGGGTATCGGACCCGCGACCCGTGCATTTGAGGGCAGGGTCATTGCAACTTATGCCAACGGGTCAGTCTTTGATTAATTCAACTGTTTCTTACCTCTGCTGCAAAAGATATCTTTATTTTGTAGCAGATCGATAGATAGATAGAAAATTAAAGTTGCCGCCTATTACTTTGTCTCTCCTGACAAAGTTACCTCTCACTACTTGGCTTGTATTTTTAACACTTTGACATTTTATAGAAGCTTTAACCCAACACGTTACCACAGACGCTTTGGCTGCACATTATTCGTTACAGAATTTGATTTTGGAAATTATTGTACGGAATCATCAAAGCTACACCCCGCTCTAGCTTAGCTTAGTAGTTTAATTTATATTACGTTATACTTCGGCCTCATCCCCTCAACATCCATTCACGAGGCGTATAAAGAATTTCGGTCTAATTGAATCTTTCCCGTAAAAAGATTTTGAGTGATTTTATTCGAATTAAATAATATTTTCAGTCGGAAACTGGGGCGGGTGTGTTTTATTAAAAATTCTACAGGTTATTTCATATTTCAAAGAGTATAGAACGCGCTAGAACAGGAAGTTACACGACATATTTACGTCCAAAATAAATTAGTGCCGGAAGACCAATGTCTTCGAACAGTGCGAGCTGCCAGTGATGACGTACGGATTTGAAACGTGGTCAGCGACCACGTTTCAAATCTATGGGGCTCATAAGAAAGCTCAGAGTCACTCAACGGGCAATGTAGCGACCTATGCTCGGAGTATCTCTAAGAGATCAAATCATGAATCAAGAGATACGTGGAAGAACCGAGTAACCGAGATAGATAAGCTGAAGTCGCAATGAGCGGTACACGCAGCACGTAGGACCAATAGGCGTTGGGTCCTAAGGTGAATGACGATCTTGGACCGGAAAACGTAGGGTCGGTAGACCCCCCTACTAGATGGACTGACGACCTAAAAAAGGTAGCAGGGAGCCGTTGGAACCAAGTGGCCCAATTTCGTGGGGTGTGGAGATTCCTTAAAGAGACCTATGTTCAGCAGTGGACCTCCAACGGTTAAAAAAGAAAAAGAAGGCGGTAGTTTTTACTATCCGTAATAGTTCAAGGCCAGGTAACGTCTTTTACTGCCTGGTCTTTTGTAATCCCACTTGTGAATAAAGACCAATATAATATTTATGACCTATGTTTTATGTTATTGAGGGAGACGATTTTGAGCTGAGACCTACATACAACACTGGTACAATACGGTTTACCAAAGTAAGAATAACAAATATTTTTCTATAATCCTCGATACAGTAATTAAAAAATATATATAGTGCTAAATGTATAGTGGACTATCCGTTTTTTCATACCCGATACATGCAGGATTCGTAAAAACACATGCACAAACCTCCACCACTGCACCTTTGGAACAATTGAAGACAAATCTTCAATTGTTCCAAACTTAGTTAATATCATTCCAGCGGATAAGCCGTGAAAGATAGACAGACACATTCGCATATGTAATATTAGTATTGTGTCTATTGAGCTGTGATAGCCCAGCGGTGAGATCGTACGACTCATTCAAGCGGGTCACGAGTGCCGGGCAGGCACTAATGAGTTTTTCTATTCAACCTTATGTGTCTAATTGATAATTGCAATAATTGCAATTTATTACATGCTTTGCGGTGAAGGAAAACATCGTGAGGAAACGTGCATTTATCAAGAGGCTTCTGCAACCTACCAATCCGCATTGGAGGAGCGTGGTAGGTCTTAGCTCCAATCCTCCTCTCCAAACATGGAGAGAGGAGGCCTACGCCCAGCTGTGGGATAGTCACAGGCCGTTACTTTACTTCTTCATTGCGTCTAAAATAGATGTGAAAAAATATCCCTACTTTTCATTCTAACAAAGACCACCTAAAAATGGTAACTGAAAAATGTTTTCATAAGACTTCACGAAATTCTATTTGAATTAATCATATTTTTATAAAATTTCGGTTAGTGCGAGAACATAAAATAATATCCTTTGAAATATAGCCGCCGAGGGTTCTGAGGGTGTGCGAAAATATAAAATTTTCTTTGAAATATTATTTACCTTCTTCCAAAACATAAATGTATCATTAGTCTCACGAGCGCGACAAATGCAAAAGGATTTATATGCAGACTGATATTTCTGTATATAATGATCCCTCGTCAGAAGACCCGTGTCAGATCCTCACAACGGCAGACCCGTGACAAATGTTTGGTATCTTTTATATAATAAAACAAATTTAATTTCAGTATACTTAAAGCTGTGATAGTCCAGCATTGACACCGTGCGAGTCTTTCGAGAAAGACACGGGTTCAAACTTCGGGCAGGCACCAATGAGTTTTTCTATTAAAAAACTCATGTGTCTAATTGGTAATTGCAATTTATAAGACGCTTTTCGGTGAAAGAAAACATCGTGAGGAGACCTGCATATCTTTAGATAATGCTAGGGATATATTTAAACCATCCATCCGCATCGAGGCAGCGTGGTAGGTTTAGCTCCAATCCATCTCTCCAATCCTGGATAGAGGAGGCCTATCCCAGCAGTGTTATATTAACAGGCCGTTACTTTACTTTTATGGTTTTATTTAACTTACCAACTTTGTAATCGCATCACACTTCTTCTAGTTACATGATTTATAGAAGCAGGCGTTACTTTGCGGAATTCCATATTACAAGCAATATAACAGAACTAACTACTTTGCTATAATCCGCACGGGTTAAGTGAATGCATGCAAAGCCAATGTCATACACATTGGCTTTGCAGCAGGCAAAATCTACGCACCTTATACATGCAGGACCAGCCACCACATGCACCCCAAGGCGTAATTTACCAGCAACAACGAACACAAAAGCAGCACACACACCCACCACAACAATCTCGACGATCGCTTCGCCCCGAAACCGAAGCATCATCAGGAGGATAGGCTTCACGACATTGCGCAGTACTGCGCAGTACGATTTTTGTCGTGAAGCCTCGTACTCAAAAATCGTACTGCGCAGTACTGCGCAATGTCGTGAAGCCTATCCTCCTGATGATGCTTCGGTTTCGGGGCGAAGCGATCGTCGAGATTGTGGTTGTGGGTGTGTGTGCTGCTTTTGTGTTCGTTGTTGCTGGTGAATTACGCCTTGGGGTGCATGTGGTGGCTGGTCTTGCATGTATAAGGTGCGTAGATTTTGCCTGCTTCATACACATTGGCTTTGCATGCATTCACTTAACCCGTGCGGATTATAGCAAAGTAGTTAGTTCTGTTATATTGCTTCTTCTAGTTACCTCCAAAAAGTGATTTTTTTTATACATACGCACGCTTTATATTAAAATGACGTAATTTAAAAAAATGTTTTATGTGCAAATTGCAATATATTATAGCGTAGCGCCTACAAAAACTCGTGATTTTTAAGGAGACCCATAACTCGAAAAAGAAAGAAAATACTAGTTTTTTTAATAGTCCGTAACGTGATCTCATAGATGGCATTGAAATAAGAATTACAAAGTTTCTAATTCAATTAAGCGTAATTTTGAATTAGGTCTCTTTAATACTAAGAGTGCATCGTTGAACATAATAGTTGAATGTTTATGGAAATATCTTCTTTTTACTTCACGGTTGTTTTACGCAGTAAATTTTACTTTAAGTGAAATCAAGACTTATAATTTTTCATTCCTCCTATTACGTAGCTAATTTGCTTCACATATGCTCAATATGTTAATGGTCATAAATCATAACAGTAATACTGCAATTAATATTAATTAATGATAAAGCAACAATAAAGCAACTGTAGGGTGGCCACGGGTTTTATTAATCTAGAAATTAAATTAATGAATATAGGCAAATGAATGCTTTTTTTGGACCCCAATTCGAAATTTGTAAAATAAAACTTATATATTATATATATGAAAAATAATTAAAACTAATATAAACTTATATATTCAATGGACAAAACGGCTTATCCTTAATTAAATTTAAAACAGCCTAGTTAACATTTTATATGATTTTTTACTGAATACAATTAATATATTATGTTTAAAAATGCTAATCTTTAACCAGCATCTCGTAGATAGGAGTGTTTTAGACGCTATAACAATTGATATTAAAAGCAAATTTGCTATAAAGTTAAAATTTGACGTAAATACCTGTATGTCTTCTTTAATAATTAAAAAATTTTTTCAATGACAAAAAGTATTTAAATGTTTATCTATAATTTTTTAATTGGAAAGAAATCATCATCTGAGACATGATGGGATGAGAACTTACAGTGCCCTCTTCATAGGCAAGTGAATACTATAGAACTTACTTTTCCCGTACTTATCCGCACTTTGGCTATATATGATAGTCACCATACAACACAATGATGAATAGCAACACACATACGCAGTACGAGCCTACCGCAACGATAAATCATTGGCCGGCCAAGAAGCCGTAAAAAAGTTATTTCGTCTACTACTTGGCCGCCATTTTCTTTTTTGCGAATTAACCATTATTCAATTAATGAAACAATTAAAGACGATATCTCTATCTACAATTGCGTCTGTTATACTAATTAGAATTAGAATAATACAAATTTTATTTCCATTATAGGCCGTTTTAATTGAAAGAAAATTAAATAACTAAAACTGCCGATTTTTGTATCTAAAAACATATATCTGTTTTTTTTCGATATTTTGAGAGTTTATAGGTAAAACTGAGCATAACGAACCTATAGGTCGTTACAGTTAAATACACTCTCTACTTTTTTTTGTTTTTTTTTAAATATTATTTAACAATATAAAAACCATAGAGGTTTGTGCCTAGTGCTAATGTCGTGTATATTACATACATCATAGTCAGTATCACACGGTTGTATGTATTTTTTATTTTCTTATTTGTTTTTAAAGGAAATAGACAAGCCATAACCAATTGATGTAAAGTTTATTCATTTGAACGTTTTAAGATTCTAAGTATTCTTTTAATTTAAATGTTCTGGTGCTTTGTGCTCAATTATACGTTCATTATTTTTAAAACACAATCTTATTTATTGAATAGCATCTTATTGAGGTTTTTATTAAAGTCGCCGTGTATGTGAAGGTGGAATCTTGCAAGTTAAATTAAAACTTCTTTCCGAGGTCAGTCCCGACAATGCAAGTTTATGATAGCCTGCTATGTTCTGATGCTGCTACCAGGATTGGCTACAGACGATGAAACTCTTCAAAGATTATCAGTAGGGACAAAAAATATTGTTTAAACCCTTTTTAACTCGACTTGTTTAATTGTTTTATAGATGAGCTCTTGACTGCAGTCATGTCTGATGGTAAGCGATTATGCAGTATAAGTTGTTTTTTTTTAACACAGGAAAAAACCCCTTATGGGTACCACCGCCCGACGGGGACGGGCGGTGGTTATGTCGGACTCGCAGCGACTAAAACGACCTGTATGCTCCACCACGGCTACTGACGGCAGGGGCAGGGAACCTTATTTGACCCCATCCCCACCAGCAGCAACTCTGATCCCAGAGACAGCAACTCTGATCCCAGAGCTGCTGTCCTCCTCTGGGTGGGGACCCCTCAAAAGAGAAGCCCCCCTCCGCTAACCGGTGCATCGGTAGCACCAGATGCACCGACCACCTCGGGGGCCTGTAGGCCAGGCGTCCGATTAACCCCGTTCGAAGCGGCCGAAAGGTCCCCTGTCAGGGCGGCAGACGATGGGCTTAGGCAAGTCGCTACACCCGGACTCGCCAGCAGCAGATTGGTCAAGAACACGAGGTCCCGGAACCGCTCCGCCGCCTCCCTCCGCCAGTCAGAGCAGAAGGAGGCCATCGCTGCCCGCGATCGCTCCCTGCCCACCGTGCCTGGAATCGCACGGTTGACAAGGAGAGACCACTCCCTACCTGTGTCACGAGCTCCACCTGCTGGACCGTCCAAGTAGGATAGTCCGTCCGCAAGTAGAGGCAGCGCCTACACCTCGGCACCGCATTCGCGACACTCACCGAACGCTCGCATCGGGCCACCAGCCGGACACTCACGCCGGGCCACCGTCCCCAGACACCCCCCGAACTACAACACGTTCGGAAAGCACCCGTGTCAGGTGGAAGGTAGGGGCCCCAACCCACCGGGTAATTTTTTATAGAGGTTGTCTTCCTCGCAGCCCGAAGGCCTCCGCTCCCGTTGCCGGGTTTACGGGCTTCGCCAGTCCGTTCGCCAAGCCCAAGGAATGTAATCCGCAACATTCCAAGGACCTGTCCAGGGTGCGCCACGACGAGGCCGACCGACATTGGCACCCCAATAAGGTGGTACTAAAACCTTTTTTTTACTTGACTTGTTACATTTAAAGTCATTAAATGATGTATTCTAGAAAATAACTCGCATAAACCTTTCCAAACGCAAAATGATTATAATAATGTGGCTATAAAATATATTTATTGTTAATATCAAAAATAAACGCCGCTCGTAAAGCGGTGAAAGTGCTCCCAAAGTTGATTTTAACTATGAATTATATTAATAAAGCTGATACCGTTGATTTATGCGCCAAGTTACGAGTTATACAAATTAAATGAATATATTTAAATTTTATTCCTCGGAGAAGCGATAAAATATACCAACTTCACTAAATTGCGAACAGTCATTTTGTTATGTGTGTAACCTCCTTATTTATTTATAGAGGAACTAAGATGTGACAGAAGCTGTGTGCAACCCATCCGAGGAGTTCACGAGTTCAATAGCCGGGTAGGCAAAATTTAATTTGCCTGTTACAACTTATGTGTATAATTGATCACACGCTTACACAATTTAAATATCTCTAGAGAATTCTGCAGATATATGTAACCCACCTATCCACGTTCGAGCAGTGTGCTAGGTTTGAACTCTAAACCCTTGTCTCTAAACACGCAGAGAGGAGGCTTATGCTTATGCAACTGTGGGGTAATAACAAGCAGTTACTTTATTTAATTGTACCCGCTACTTTTTCACCCAAATTTAACGCTGTTTGTTATGCTTTCTTGCCTTATCCCCTGGGAATATTGATGAAAATTAACAATTTTGGATTGAAGTTTACATAAAGGGTTACATATAGGATAAGAAAATTCCCGTTTATCCTTCAGGAATAAGAAAAAATGATCATCATCCTCCTGCCCTTATCCCACTCAAAGTGATGGTCGGCACAACATGTTACAAACATGTTATCACGTGATTTGGCCACGTTTTTTACGACCGGCCCCCTGCCTGACGTCAACTTACCTTAGTCGTATTTTACGACCCCTCGGTAAGAAAGAGGGTGGTCTATTTTACTCAACCGGATATCACACGGTGGGTCAACTTACCTTAGTCACCTTTTACGACACCTCGGTAAGAAATGAGGGTGGTCTATTCTACTCAGCCGAATACCACACGGCGGGAATAAGAAACAAATGGTATAGTACATAATTGAGAGGAATTTAACGCTGAATTCGATATGTGCTTTAAATAACTTTAAAGATTTAGATGCTACTTTACCATAGTACCATAATCCATAAAATATTTTTTTATTTTGTTAGAATCCACGATTATAAATAAAAAAATTATAAAAATCGAATAAGTAGAGACCTTTTAACATTATACAGATTTGCTCTATTGTAATGGCGATTTACAGTAAAGTAATTTATTCTTTTTGTTCTATATTTGGCTCACTTAACAAAATACTTTCAGTACGTTTCGTTCGCCATGCGCTCAATAGCTTATGGTAACACAGTAAGCGAAATGAGGTTGCTACGTGCGTGCTCCTCAGGTGTGGAAAAAATATAGAGCAGGGAAGTAGGTCAAGCTTGTTCATAAATAAGCGGGGGTGAGTGGAGGCCAGCAGTTCGTAGCAGCGCATATATCTTTAGCAAACACACCTGAGTTTTGTAATACATCGACACTTTCTAACTATAACACACACGGTCATCCATCCCCAAAGTGACTTAATACTTGTGTTATGGGCGACTGACAACTGGTAAATATACTACATATATATTTTTAATTAAGACATAATTAAATACAAATATACATCCAGAAGCTGTGATAGCCCAGCGGTGAGACCGTGCAACTCTTTCGAGGGGAACACGAGTTCAAACCCGGGCGGACACCAAAAACTTTTTCTATTAAAAACTCATGTGTCTAATTGTTAATTGAAATTAATCACACGCTTTTCGATGAAGGAAAACATCGTGAGGAAACCTGCATATCTCTAGAGACTTCTGGATACATGTGTAACCTACTAATCCGCATTGGATCCCAACCCTTCTCTCCAGTAACGGAGAGAGGAGGCCTATTCCCAGCAGTGGGATATAATAGGCTTTTCATATCCATCCATATCCATACATCCAGGCTCGAAGAACAAACAAATTCTTTATAATTGTTGAAAGTGTTGGTCCTCAGCGGGAATCGAACGCACAACCCGCGGAGTTGAAGGTAGGGTCACTACCCGCTGCGCCAACGGGTCAGTCCATTGAAATTCCATTACAATCAAAGTATCCACTAAATTGAATAGCAGATATAAAAATTAAATTAAAATAAACTTGCCACTGAAATAGTACAAAGACTACATTAATATGATAATGAAAACCAAAAACTTTCCAACACTAATCACAATCGCCAAAGTAAAACGAATTAAACAACTTAGACAACCCAAGCCGAACTTTGTCCGTGCGCGTTGTAATGAAATTCAAAACGAACGAAAAAAGGCCGCTAGGACATTCTATCTTATAAATCACTTTACATCTCTGCGCTAGAAAACTTTTCAATTACAACCTTTCAGATGAAACTTTGTGATGGAAGAATGATTTCAAATGGAAGGAGGCAATTTTTTTATTTTTCCCTATTTCAAACTTTCGCATCATACTTTAATATTACAATGATCTAGATCAGTGATTGGCAAAGCCGCGAAATCATTTAATCCGGCCCACCGAGGGTCTATCTGCATGGATAGTATAGTACCCGGCATTAAATAATGCACACATGGTTCGGTTTCGTAGAGCGCTGTCTCTGTCACTCAGTTAGTATATGACGCGTCACACGGGTTCGTCAGTCTGTGCGACAGAGACAATGCTCTATGAAGCAGAATCTAGCCGATTTTCTCTCTCTCTAAGCCTCGATGTGCATTATTTATTGTCGGGTACCATACATAATTACGCCATAATGACGTTTTGACAGAAAATGCATTTTTTCTATGATTCTGGCCCTCCTCTAGAATTTCTCTTACTTTTGGCCCCCGATTAAAAAAGTTTACCATGGTTAAAAACCACTAACCTAGACTAACTTTTAAATTTATTTTGTTTTAACGGAAATTTTAACTATTAATTATACCTAAGTTTGGTTCATTAATTGATTAAAGCCTTTATTAAAATACGAAACACTTCACTTTAGTATTATTTAGAATTAGCATTCAAATTAAGCTACAATAATTGAACGGATTTTATTTACTCGTATGATTATACGTGACTATAGCCGATTGTGCATCAATTAGGTATTCACCTATAACTCACGATAATATAAATTCAAAAATATATATTTTGTGGTAAATTTTATCAGACTACATTTTATTGCGTCACCATAACTTTCATTACTTACTAAACGGTCTTATTCAAATACTACAAGAACATTAATCAATAATATTGTACGTTTATAAGTATAATAAATATAAATACTTTTTTAAATATAATGATCAAACTCTTAAACATTAAAAAAAATTCAATATCGTGACTAATCTCCTTATAATATAAAACAGTATCAGAAAGAATTTAAATTTAAATGATTTATAGAAACAGGCCTTTGCAGAATTCCACAGTACAAATTAATTATAGAATTATTTTACTATAACGCGTTTGTATAAACAAATGCATGTTATAAAAATCTAAAGGATGTTTTTATTTATTTATTCCTTAGATCCAGCAGAATTACATGTGTAACTAAAGTAACATGGTTCTATTTCATAAGGTTGCTAATAACATATAAAGCCAAATAACAGCGTGCTTAAAAGGTAACGAATTTACAATAATTATTTTAATAAGATTTTAATTTTTTTTTATAGCAAATATATACAAGTTATATCTATTTTAAATTACTTACACGCTACTATTATACAAATCATGCCCTCGTGGAATGGTCCCAAGAATACTGACAGCGTTTCCGCGTTGAATCGCTAAGCTGATTCTTTGTGCGAAAAAGGAGCCAGCCCTCTTGTCACCCGAAGAGACGATCAACCAAGGTGTTAAAACGGATAAAAGAATATTTGTCACTCGAGGGCCTCCAGAGTGACTCCATGGCCCTAGGGTCTCAACTGCAAACGGCACAAATATATAACTCTCAACGACAGATGCATACTTACGCCGCTTGCCGGATTCGGCCATTCCCGCCGCAGCTTCAGGTCAGATTTTAAAATAATTATAGAAGATATGGAGTCTAATAAACTTAAGGATGATTATACGTATAAATTATGTCCATTCTCAATCCAAAGCTTTAAATAATTGTTTCTTGAAAAAATCTCAACACTAATTTCTATAAAAGTATTCTTACTGACAAATTCGTTCAATTGCCTGCACAGCCTGAGTACCAAAGATTAATTTGTTAAATATAATTGCCAATTGTCTTATCCATATATTACGACTCGCGGGTCAGAAGTAACAAGAGCGAGCAATCCCAAGAACACAGAGAGCGAGTCTTAATAGAAATTTGAATAAAATCAATTTATTTTAACTCAGCCCGCGTTTATCGTCCTCTAATAGATTGCTAGAAGAGTGATGAATGGACCTCCTTCATTGCACTCTCTAAGCTTATTAAGTGGATTTCTGAATATCTGTGTTTGCCGAAGCAGATGGATTGATAGGTTGTTCTACCGGTCTATCTATACTTATTATAAAACAAAGTCCCAAAAAGCTGTCTGACTGTAAGTAATCGATTTTCTCAAAATCCACTGAACTGATTTTTACCAAAAGATAGTGCAATACTTCCGTATGGTTTAGGTTAATAGCACATATGTGTTCAAGAGATTGAGCAGTTGTTAAAAACTTGCTTGCTGGGAGCTTTAGTCGCGTGCGTTGCGTAAACCAGCAAAGTTACGCTATAGTAATGCAGTAGAGAATTTTAGATCTAGAAAAATACTACAAAAAAGTCCGCGATAGCATTTTTCTATCTCTAAAGGTTAACTCACAATAACTACTTTTATGCTCAAAATATTACGTTATTTTCGAGACCCTTTTTCTTCTGTTCAATATAAGTCCGTATTTAAATAAATGTTCGATCGTTCGATAGCTTTGCCGTTTAATATAGATCAATATTGTCCTTCACACTGTATGAATAAAATAAATACTTTAGAAGATATTGCAGATTTAAAATTAAACGCCACCAAATAAAAATATTTCCTTAGCGAATGAAATTGTGGACCCATGTCCGCGTCGCGTCCGCGTCTTAAGGCCACGCTCCTTAGATGCTGTGGGTCTCCCAAGAGGCTCGCTCTCCCAGTTTCAAGCCCGACGATGCTTCGTCGGAACGGCTAATTCGATTATGATGGGAAGACTAGGTTGTGGAGCAACATATAGGCTATTTTTTATCTCAGAATTCCGGCGAGGTCGAAATTTAAGCAAGAAAACTTTGTGACACATTGATTTGCGGATGGGAGTAGCCGCGGGCACTGCTAGTTATTAGATAAAAATTGGCCTTCAATCTCTTACATAGACTTAAAATAGCTTTAAGGTCTAGTTTTAAGCAAACAGACTATTATTATAATTTTGAGTTGGAATACATTACGAGTATATATATTTTTCGAATATAAGTTATATTCAATAAATTACTAATCTCATAAGAATACTGCACATTTATATTATATATAGGTTAGTATTTTATTAGTAAAGATTATTTAAATTCAAAATTTGCGTACCAAAACTGCTTTATTATAAATCGACTAACTTTGGCAGAGATCTCTGTCAAAGGGATAAGTTGATGTGTGTACACTTTTTTTGATTAATGTTTTTACTACGTTTTTTGTGCTACATAAATAAATATATAAATTATATCTAACGTAGAAGTTCTAATATAATTAAGGATATGCAATTAGGATAGAACTTCCATTTACGAATAAGACTAAGAAAATCTTTATTCGTGAGTCATATTTTGAAAAAAAAAATATCTGTATCGATATCGTAAACTGCAAGCTTGCGCTACTTCTAAAGAAAGTTTTTATAATTTTTTTGAACTTGAATAAATATTGGAATTTGGACTTAACTGACTAGTAATATTCGTATTACAGAATCGAATAAATTGGCAACATAAGCTATTAAGATAAAAAGTTTTGTTTTACTAGTTGTTAGCTAAGTAGTAATAAATAAGGTAGATAAGTAAATTAGGTGTCAATAATAAGGGTGAAAGTCCTTTACGTTCACAATCTATACATATTATAACACAAAATCCCCAAAATTTGTCCATATGTGATTTTCTCAACATCTACTTAACGGATTTTTGAAAATTTTTTACTACAAGATAGTTTTCCAAATTCTCAAAGAATATTTGAATAGTTTCGAGTGTCACTTCGAAGCTTCATGTTTTAAAAAAAGTACGAGATTTCCAGATGGTGATTGCCTTTATAGTATAATTAATATACGAAATGTAAAAATTACCACTCAAGCTCTATTTTGACATATTAATTAATGATATCTATTATAGTTCATTGCTTCACTGTAAACGCCGGATTATAACGAAAATACATAACTGTATACACCATATATAACATCTTAATGATTTCATACTCAGTACGACCGTCTTGTCGGTGTACAATAACTTACGAAATAAATAACACCAGATGTTCTCAAGAATTCGGCTCTCACATAACGCAGATCCCTCTGTAACCAATAGTTGTCCTAATCGAGTTTCGGCCATTTATTTACACAAACGATTATCCAAATTGCGTTAACAACATCTGCCAGTTTTCACACTCCGTCTCTTAGTCTATTATGCGAAGGTCATGCCATAGATTAATCAATATTCCGATGTTCTAAAATTTTACGATTGAATTTAATTTGTGTTTCGAATAACCACTTTTATAAAGAGAGCATCGATGTCAGGCTTTGACAATAATATTCTGGACGCGTAATTTTTCGATTCGATTTTCAGGTTCGATTTTCTGAGCCTTATAAACATTTCAATTTTTCTAATATTTATAAGTTATCCAGATAATATAGGCGTTTATAACGTGTAATAGTGGTTTTGGATGATTCTTTTCCATATATTGTAAGTTAAGCATAATAGCTAAAATGACATCCTAAACATTTTACTAAAGCTAACGCGAACGAAGTCGCGAATACAACTATAATAAAAGCCAGATCTGTAATACACATTTCTGTAATAACCCAGGGGTTAGACAGTACGACTCTATCAAGGGGATAATGAGTTCAAACTCCGGGCAGGCACCAAATTTTTCTATTTAAAACTTATGTCTAATTGATAATTGTAATTTACCGTCTGCTTTTTGGTGAAGTAAAGTATCGTGAGGAAACCTGCATATCTCTTAAGACTTCTAGGGATATGTGTAACCTACCAATCCGCATTGGAGAAGCGTGGTGGGACTTTGTTCCACATCCTTCCCTACAAAAACGGAAAGAACAGGTGTATGCAGCATAGGGATAGTAACAGGCCGTTATTTATTTTGCACATCAAATGAAATATTTTTACACACATTTCTCTGCATAATAAACTTTTGCGGTAAGTTTTTGTTCGATGTTGCATATTTAAGAATTTATGTTTTTTTATTAGTAGTGTGGTAGTTGCCAATAAAAATATGTTAAGTTTTTAAAAGAAGTATCTGAATCTATTAATTTCCTACTCTATGGCTTTAGACCGAGAAGAGAACAACGAATTGTTCTCGGACGCTAGCAACGTAATTTGCGCTATTGAAGAAATATTATAAACACCCTTCGGGTCAACCCTCCTAACGTTTTGAGTTATGGCGAAGGGAAATTTACGATATTTTGAGTCAAATTGTTGTTAATAATTGCACGATAAAGAGTGTCGTGGGGTGAGGGAATATGAACGATAAGAAACGAGCGCAGAGTAAAATTTCCCAGTAAACTATATTATTGACTTCTTCTTCTTTTGTCCTCTGCTGGACATAGGACTGCTAGGACTGGAATAGGGCTGCTTCAGGGGATGTCCACAGCACAGGATCTTGTGCCGTTTGGATTCAACGACTCCCCGCGACCTTTCTGAGGTCATTCCTGGCTGTCATTTTGACTGGCCTTGGCGCAGTTAGCAGTGACCCTGTCTTCGGCTCCTTGGGTCGCGGGTTCTATTCCCGCCGAGAATTAACATTTTCTATTTAGAATTTGTTGGTTCTTCGAGTCTGGGTGTATATATGTATTTAAGTATGTATTTAAAACTATATATGTATATATTTACTAGTTGTCTCTCACCCATAACACAAGTATCCAGTTACTTACTTTGGAGCTGGACGACCATGTAATGTCCCATATATTTATTTATTTATACCTTGTCGTAGGTATTGACATTGCGTTTTCTAATACTGGGTCGCTATTCCAACAGTTTAAGACGTCAACGCACAACGGTTCTCCACAATACGTGTTTTGACTTGCTTTGATTTTACGTAATTTTTCAATTACTTAAACCATTTTAAGAAATATATTATTGCCATACAAATTGTGATAGCCCAACATTGTGACCATGTGATACTCCGGGAGGTCACTGTTTCAAACCCTGAGCAGGCACCAATAAATTATTCTATAAAAACTAATGTGTCTTATATTAGCAATTAATCACACGCTTTTCGATCGCTATTATTGCCTTTTTTCACGAAGGAAAAAGTAGAAATATTTTATCCCTTATTATGTTCATTTTATTTACCCTATAGACCAAGGTTCGCTTTTATAATCTATATGTCAGTTATAGATAAAGAAAGCGTCAGTTTACAGGTCTGATAGGTTTCGAAAATTACAAGAAGATTCTAAAATAACTTTTTCATTGAACCGAAAAGTTTGCGAGCTATGCGGTAACTCTTTTAAACTTTAGTGTGGAAAATTCTGACGACGTTCAAAATGGAAAAACTTAACACTTAACACGAACATTGGTGAGATTAGTTATGATGTATTTTTGAAAACGATAACGATGAATAACTTACTTGCATTTGTGAGGTCGTCTGACCACATAGTGAGGGAATGCTTGCAGTGCGTTTTGCACTCTAGCACTTCGAAACGTCAACGTCTATAGGTTTTTCAAACTATTTGCGTCACTCATTATCACTTTATCTTTACGACACCGGTGAGCTATGACCGTGACTTTGGTCTAAGGATCTCCTCATTTTTGTTTTGATGACTCAGATATAATCCGAGCAGAGCTCTTTCCACACGATCCCTCCCTGCCCACTGTGGTTCGTGTCATGGTAGACAGGGGGGGTCGTGAGCAGCGATTGCCTCCTTCTGCGAGGATGTTATCTTGCTTGGCTTGAAGGAGGCGGCGGAACGGATCCGGTCTTTTGATCCGATCCACCGCAGGCGAGCGGGGCGCAGGCGACCCGCCGAAGTCCGTTGCATGCCGTCCTAACGGAGACCTTCTGGGCGTTCCGAACGAGGTTTATCGGACGCCCTCCTTATAAGGTCCCCGAGCCAGTCGATGCACCTGATGCTCCCGATGAATCGTCCAGCGGAGGGAGGGGCCACTTTTAGAGGGGCCCCGACCCAGAGGTGACGTACTCTGGGGTTCAAAGTGGGGGTGGGGTCAAATAATGTACCCTGCCCCCGCCAACAGCAGCGTGGGGAGCGGACACGTCGTTTTAGTCGGTGCGAGTCCAACATAAGCACCGCCTGTCCCCGTTGGGCGTAGGTATCCATAAGGGATTTTTTCCTGTATAAAAAAGAGCTCTTTCCATCGCTCGCTGAGGGACTGACTCTGAGCTTTCTTATGAGGTCCATACCTAGCGACCAAAAATATATAAAACTTTCTTTAATAAATAATATATAGTTTGTACCAGATGTCACAAAGTACCATCTGGTTTAAACCATGTATCTTATGAGGCTCTTATTTGTGCTGTGACCACGTGCCAATTTTATAGCCCGCCACTCGTAAATTGAAATTGTGGGTCGCGCACGACATTGTATCGGCTATTATTTAGTATCAGATGCGTTACCGAAATTTTTATTGTGTACGCCATCCAGAATAGAAAAATTCCTTTACAACGCATTGTATTCTCACCAGACATGTAAGATACATTGAAGAAATTATTACGTCAAAAATATATACGAGATCATAGAAAATAGTTCTTCTTTGATTGACATACTACCGATTTATGTAGACCACTGACTGTCGATGATTTATGAACTCTATAATGAAACAAAACGAAACTCATAGATAATTTATAGAAACCGGCTATTCTCAAGTCTTATTTTATCGGGTTAGCCCGACTGGCTAGCGCAACTTCCGTCTGCACCCCCGCCCCAGCCATCCCCTAGTAGCGCCCAGCTAGCTGCAACACGCAATTCCCGCCGCAATAACGTCGTAAAATTACCCCATGTATGAGTGCCCCGGAAGGGCCCGAAACTATTCGGGCTGACCCGATAGAATAAGACGTGAGTATAATCGGCTTCTATACATTAACTATGAATACTGAAACTACTCACGATAGTTTAAATTCAAAAACGAAACTCTATAACGAACCAAAATGAAACTCAAAGTTAATGTATAGAAACAGGCTATACCCACTTCTTATTTTATCGGGTTAACCCGACTAACAAGCGCCGCTACCGTCTCCTAAACCACATAGTTAAACAGTCTAATAAATTGATCGACCTTTATAACATCAGTCGAAGGGTATAATGAGACAAATTTGACATTAAAAAGATATAAGATTAAATTCCAAATGCACGTTAAACTTTCTTTCCATCTTAGAAATGGTATTTCCAATGCAATTCCAACCAAATAAAAATAAACAGAAGCGATAATATTTTCCGCGTTAGGATCTAGGCATATTGTCAAAATTTATTCACCCTGCAAATGCCAAATTGAGGTTTAATTTGCCGTTAAGTTTCTTGCGGTGTTATTTATGTGAAATTCTCACCCTTGTAGATTAGGGGATCGATTTTCTATGTTGTCAAGCCTTAGTATTGCTATATTTTCCAACAAGCATATGCTGGATACTATTATAATATAAATCCAATCATATCCCTCACTCTCCAATTTGTAATGCTCTTTTATAGTTAACAATCTGTGCCAGTGGCTATCCGTGGAAATGAGCGCGTCACAAATTTTTTCCCGAATTTATATTTTAAACATAAAACTAGTTATTGTGAGTTAACCATAAGAGATAGAGACATGCTGTCGCCGAATTTTCTTGTAGTCAGACAGGAGTCGTCAGCCGATGGACGTCCACTGCTGGACATAGGCCTCTTCATGGGATCGCCACACCACACGATCTTGCGCCACCTGGATCCAGCGGCTCCGTGCGACCTTTTTGAGGTCGTCTATCCACCTCGTAGGGGGTCTACCGACGCTGCGCTTTCCGGTGCGGGGTAGCCATTCCAGCACCGAGTGAGCGACCACGTTTCGGATCCGTAGGTCATCACTGGCAACACGCACTGTTTGAAGACCCTGGTCTTCAGACCACAGACAGGCGGCCGGTCGTAAAATACGCAGCCAAATCATGTGACAACATATTTCTAACAGGTTGTGCCGACCTCACTCAGAGTGGGATATGGGCAGGAAAATGATGAAAGTATACGCCGTATAATAAATACTACAAAATCGCAGCATCAGAATGTAAAATTATATAGTAGAGGGATTGGTTGAGAGCGCGACACATTGGGGCAAAATATTCTCCTGAGGAATAAATCTCGCCAGCTCTAACTCGAAGTTAAACGTTCCACCCAAAACGGGAATCGGCAACGGCGAAGAAATTTATAGTCGGCCGTCAGACCGAATTTTATCGGAGGAAAATACATCTTTTTCATTCGGCAAGGTTTGTCAACGTCGGGCGGCGATTCTTGTGAAATGAGTGCCATTTGATATCAACTCAACGTCGAGAGGAAAATTCTGGAAATTATTCTATTTTTTACGCGTTCCACTATTTATGCGTCGGTTTTATTTGTTAAGTGACAACCGTTACTCTGACAAGCAATATTTTTGGATCGTTTCTCATGACTCCGGCCAAGTTTCGACGATTCTATGTTTATTTATTTATTAGTCTCTAGATGTTATCCGTGACTTCGTTCACGCTAATCTATCCATTCTTCTGCCCTTATCCCACTATAAGTGGAGACAGCACAACATGTTTTAAACATGTTGTTACTTGATTTGGCTATTTTACCGGCCGCCTGTCTTAACCTAAACTTTCCTTAGTCGCCTTTTACAACATCTCGGTATAAGGGTAGTCTGTTCTACTCTGCCGGATACCACACGGCAATTCACACTCAAATATTCGTCCGTTCACGAATATGTACAAAAGAATAGATCTAATATTAAATTAAAATACGTATACGTCTAAAGTAACAAATGCGAAAGTCTATCTGTCTGTTACGTTTTCACGGCTATTCCGCTGGACTAATATTGATAAAATTTGACACAATAAAAGCTTATGTACCGGGCTAACAGCATAGTATCAAAAAACCGGTTTTATTTCGGGAACCGTGGAATACACATAAAGCATAGTGGGAGAACTTAAACATAATTTATAAAATTAGGCGTTACTTTGCTGAGATCCATAATACAAAAGTAATAATAAAATTATTTTGCTATAATCCGCGATACAGTAAAAAAAAAGTAAATATTGCTATACTCCACAACAAAATAGCAAAGTTTTGTCCTGATGATGCTTCGGTTGCTGAGCGAAACGATTTTTGAGTTTGTGATAGTGAACGTGTGTAGTGCGTGTGTATTGTGGTGGCAGTGGTTGAGGTTTGTGCATGTGTTTCTACGAATCCTGCATGTATCGGGTATAAAAAAACGGATAGTTCATTATGCATTTAGCGCTATATATATTTTCTATTTACTGTACCGCGGATTAGAGCAAAATAATTTTATTAGAACTTAAGCACTTAAGTAGTTGGTACCACTAACTTCTATATTCGATAGAATTTCACTAACTAACTTATTAACCCTAGTTTCTTAAACCGAGCGTTATTTATTAATACGTACGGAGCAGCGGTCAATTTCCGCAAGTGCTATATAAATCTCACAGACACGGCCCCGTCTCATCCGCGCGCGGAAATGCAAACTCGACCGCGGTAGAATTATGGACCGCTTTAACAGGGGAAACTCTGTAGTTTTTCACTTGTCGCGTTCTGTTACAATACTGTTTTGTTATACAAGTACATTCTAATATCTCGCTCTAGCTATGAATTGAAGGTTATATCTCGTAAAAATCTACAGAGAATATTATTATTACCAACAAACGCGAAATATAGGTAGAATTACACTTCAAGAAGTTTGTTTTTGACTGTTATAAATATTAAAAGATTGACGATGTATATAATAGACAAAGTAGCAAGAAGCTTGCGGTTCCTGCTTTGCGCCTTCTAATAGTAAATAAGTCATTTGTGACTTTGGGTGTAAAATTCTATAATAAAATTCTGCAAGTTTAAAAACTGTAAAGGGAGGCTGATATAGAAAGCCTACTATACAATTGAGGATTTTAAAGATGATAAGAATGAGTGGATATAGCTACTCCTCTACCCTGTACAATATAAAGTAAAGTAGCTGCCTGTTACAATCCCACTGCTGGGAATAGCCCTCCTCTCTCCGTTACTGGAGAGAAGGGTTAGAGCTAAGACTACCACGCTGCTCCAATACGGATTGGTAGGTTACACATATCTTCAGAATTCTCTAGAGTTATGCAGGTTTCCTCACGATGTTTTCCTTCACCGAAAAGCGTGTGATAAATTGCAATTATCAATTAGAGACATGAGTTTTAATAGAAAACACCATTGGTGCCTGCCCGGGTTTGAACTCGTGTTCCCCTCGTAAGAGTCGTACGGTCTCGCCGCTGGGCGATCACAGCTCTCTGTACAATATCATAATAACTAAATGTAACTAATCATAAGAATTATATTTTAAAAGAGCAACCGCCGAGTTTCTTGCTAGCTCTTCTCGGTAGGAACAGCTTTCCGAACAAGCAATAGAGTTGACGATTCAAAAGCATTTGTTTACAAGTTTATTTAATAAATATTATTTTGAATTTGAATTTAACAGACGTTTGTAATGATGGCGTAACTACCAACAATATTTTACTTTTCTTAAAAATATATTTATTTTTCAATTCGCGTTTCGTTTGCGACATCATTTGTGTCGATAATTAATATTTTCTTTTATATGACTCTATAAGGGTACCATTGAATTGGGAATCATTGAACTGGTCCATTGAAATATTAGTTTTCGATTTTATTTAAAATTCAAATCTGGCTCCGCATACGAAAATTGACATTTGGATTCACCTTCTGCCTTTATTATGAAACAAAAAAGTTCAATTCCTGGCTTAAGTTTACTTTTATGCAAGCTTCTGCATGTGGTTGTTCGTGTGTCAGAGTTTTGGCTTTTAAAGCTTTTCCTTATACATATGCCGATGAAAATATCTTACGCAGAGATTACATTGCAGATTTATTACATTTTAATGTTTCACGTATGTATAGTGTCTATTTAAAACGTTAACTGTCTCCTCTTGATCGTTATTTTGCCATAGCACAGCGACATGATAATAAAAAGATTAGGATTCTATAATAAAATCTCGCAATCGATTTTATCTTTGCCACTACAGCAGTTTAAAAGCGCTGTTAAAGGGAGGCTGATACCAAAAGCCTACTATACTATTGAGGATTATATAGATGATAAAAATGCGTGAATATAGCTACTCCTCTACCCTGTACAAGATAGTAATAACCAAATGAAACTAATCATAAGAATTTTATTTGAAAAAAGCAACCACCGAGTTTCTTGCTGGGTCTTCTCGGTAGGAACAGCTTTCCGAACCAGCGGTAGATTTTGACGATTCAAAAGCACTTGTTAACAAGTTTACTTGAATAAAGAATATTTCTAATTTTTAATTTGAATTTGATAAAAAACATTTTCAACCTTTGTATTTGTAAGTATGATTATTGGCAATAGATTTTTAATTTTCTAAAATAAAATATCAGTCATCCAATGATTCTCGTCAGTAAAAATATTTTTTAACAGAAAAAGGGAATGAATATTACAGTTTGAATTGAACAAAAGAAATAAACTATGTTACTCCGTCACGTGGCACACAACCTTGTATCTCGTATTTCACGCGCAAATAGACCGGGCGACTGATTTATGTGTAGCGTTGACGGCTTCGGGCTGTCTACGACTGAATAACTCTGTGGCAATCTGTTGACGTTGGAATCTACGTCATCAGATTATGTAATAATTGTACACTTGCTATAAGGTTGTTAAAATAAATTATTCAACTTATTTTATAAATAATTGTAAGAAGCATGCGTTACTTTGAAGAATTCCATAGTACAGAAGTTATGACATAATTATTTTGCTATAATCCGCGTTTATCCGGCCGTAGGGGTTACAGGGCGATAAAACTATTTGTAAAACTATAAGCTGTGATAGCCTAGCGGTGAGACCGTGCGACTCTCTAGAGACGACATAGGTTCAAACCCCGGGCAGGCACCAATGAACTTATGTGTCTAATTGATAATTGCAATTTATCACACGCTTTTCGGCGAAGGAAAACATCGTGAGGAAACCTGCATATCTCTAGAGAATTCTGGAGATATGTATGTGTCACCTACCAATCCGCATTGGAGCATCGTGGTAGGTCTTAGCTCCAATCCTTCTCTCCAATAACGGAGAGAGGAGGCCTTAGCCCAGCAGTGGGCATAGTAACAGGCTGTTACCTTACTTTACTTTAAAACTATTTGTATATAAAACTGCTTGCTTGGGCGGTGCGGCGCATTAGGTTTTTTTTCGTGGAGCCTATCCTGATGATGCTTCGTTACAGGGTGAAATTATCGTAGAGAATGTCGTAGGGAGTGTGTGTAGTGCTTGTGTGGAGGTTTGCTGGCGGCGATGTTTTTTAATACGTATGGTGACTGGTCCTGCATGTAAAAGGTATTTGAACGTTGCCTGCTTCATACATTTAGCATAACATAAATTCTCATAACAAACGCGGATTATAGCAAAATAATTTTGTCCTAACTTCATTTATAAAAAATTACATCACAATATACTTATTTACTTTCAAGAATAGGAAAAAAAACATTGATATTTTTACATTGACTTTCGAATGTTCAATTTGGCGGATACAGAAGCATTAATAAAGATGTGAAATGGATCCCGTACATCATTAAGAGATGCATTTATTCGTACAACATTAATAGACTTACCGTTTAAGGATAATCTCCATGACCAGACGTATGATGTACCTGCCCAAAGTAACGCCAAATTATAATTGATTATAATTGATTAGTTATATAAATATATAATTGATTAGTTTATTACAGTTTACTTAGGCAGTGTAGGATGTATTAGTTTCATTTATCCTATATTGACTAAAGTGTCGTGTGGTATCCCGGTTGAGTAGAATAGAATACCCGCATTTCTTACCGAGGTGTCGTAAAAGGCGACTAAGGTAAGTTGACCCGCCGTGTGGTATCCGGCTGAGTAAAATAGACCACCATCATTTCTTATCGAGGTGTCGTAAAAAGAGACTAAGGTAATTAAAGTAAATGCAGTAGAATTTTTTAAAGAACTAAATTCATTTTATGTCGGCTGTCATAGTTTATACGAAATCGAATAAATTCGTAATCATATTAGTTGGGAGTCGACGTAATGGAGTTCCGTTGTTATCTATTGTTTGGCGAAAGTTATTATCTCTACTGTGCCCGGGAAATATGCCTCCGAAGACAATATTTCCGTTTATCTCGAATAATTTATGCGAAAACTTGGCCACTTTACGACGATCACAGTCACAGATGTCAATAGCGATAAAATGTCATTTTCTTGGTTATTCAATTTGTGTTGAACTATTTTATCTTTTCAACTAGTATGACATTCGATACACCTCTTGAGGAAATATAAAGCTATTCGACCACATAAAAAAAGTCTGCAATAGTGATTCGAGGCCTGAAATTAGCAAACATTAGATTTCGTCGAATCAGTACACTAGTCTACAAATTTTCTGACCAGACATTAAAATTAAAGTCAAGTTTGAAAGCATGGCATTCATATTCTGCCAATATTTGTATATTCAGTATATCGAGTTTGTACCCGATATAATGAATGGTTTCAAATAAGGCATTATTCAAACTTAGGCTACCCATATTCCAGATTAGCCTCTGTTATGAAAACCATATGGCAAATAAAAGCCTAAACAAACAGGCTATATCGAAAACCCTATATCTTTCTGTAGTTATAATTTAAAGCTTTTATGTTTCGTTAGCAACCAGATTTTAGAGTTAGGCAGACATTGATTATTTGAAGAGTTGCCTGTTTTAATATTAAAAATATTTAAAAAAAAGAAAAAAGGGGGTTATAAATATAATCGATTAAAAAAATCTGTTAATAATGTTGAGAAAAACGATTATTAAAAATCGATTATAATAATAAAATAATTGATTAATATATAAATCTATTTTTTTTTCACATCCCCAGTTTCAGAGATGTTTAAATTTTTAATATAACATACCACTGATTTTAATTAAATTACTATTAAGCATATAGCTTAGGGTTTAAGCGATTATTATGTCAGTTTTACGTCATAATATCATACGATTCGGCCCCACAATGCTTTGACACACAATCTGTCTTACGAAGATTATGGGCACGTCCTTTCCCCTGTAATTCAATATAAATAATCCCATATTTCTTCTGGTTCCACTTACGAAATAATGCAGCGCAACGAGGGTGGCTGACAACACATAGGATCGAAGAGAGTTGTTATCACCCACGCTGGAATTGAAGTTAAAACCCTTTTGAATGCGTTTGGAACGTAACACGAATTAATTTATATGAATAATATATTAATTTATGGAAACTTTACTTATTTATTTATGTTTAAATATTTATATATTCAAAGAACCATTGTTTGTTTCCGAAAATAAGGATAAAAGAAAATAAAAAAATTATGCTCGCGCATTGACATATAAAATTAAGACAAGGAGACTAAATGTTAGAAGATTTAATTAGATTATTAATTATATTTTATATATAGGTAAGACAAAGAACTTATACACTTTTACTGTATAAAAGGCCCGCAGAAATGGCTGGCTGTCTATTGGTTAAACTTAAATATCCCTTATCTGCGGTAGGTGGCGGTATTCAGTAGGGACAGCTGACGTTATGTCCGCTACAGTTTAATTTTGTGAAATACTATTGTAATTAATATTGTTAATTTAATTTACACAAAATTACAATGGTAATTTTATTTGTATATTATGCGCGATTAAGGAAATTCTATGTCATGTTTTATGTAAAATATATTATTATTACAACAGTATTATGGATTTCAGCAAATAGCCGCCTAAATTTATAAATTATTTTCAACATTTACTCGCTTGCTTTGTTATCGTTCTTTAGCTTGAAAACCTCATCGCTAAAAATGGGCAAACTATTTTTACAAAGGTTTACAACTCTATATTTTTCGGGTGTTGTATCAACAACCCCAGGATCTTAAAACCAGGGGCTCGACGAAGATCATAACTTTAATAATCGTTCACTGCAGACCCGTTAAATACAGGAGCCTATAAAAATTGTACGCAAACCATAAATAACCGCGAGTATGCAATTACAGTGAACTTGGAATTTTGAGGGTCCGGTAATAGCGACACGTTTTGTGTACGTTTAATTGCATATAAACTTTTTCTATTGAACCTCCCCTTTGCTTTCTCCGGAATTAAACCCAACTCATATTTTATAAAGAAATTATTTTATAATCATCGAGCGGTACTCGTAGCTTAGTTCGCATTAGCGTTATTTTTAATTCAAAGCTTTTCTTCAACTTATCGTGTTTGTATGTAAAGGTGGAATCTTGCAAGTTAAATTTGACCCACTTTCCGATGTCCGATTGAGCTGAAATTTTACATATTGGTCCAGTCCACGACAATCATGTTTATGATGCATGACCCTAATGCTGTTGCCAGGATTGGCAACAGCATTAGGTCATTAGGCCAGGATTGGATGAGGGAACTCCTCAACGGTTAACAGTAGGGACTTATAATTTTGTCAAAGCTTTTTTAACCTGACTTGTTTAATTGCTTAATAGGCGAGCGCTTGACTGCAATCATGCCTGATCGTAATCGATGATGCAGTCTAAGGTGCATGCCTAGAAGATAGCCTATTCACTCTTGCTTAGAAAATACCCATATTATAAGTATTGGGTAAGACATGCCGAGCGAGAATTCCATTGCGCTCAGCACGACAGCAATGACGAAAGAAATCGCTTCGTGCGCCTTTACGGGTTGTCTGCAATATAGGGATGTAACTTCTCCACGTGTCTAGCGGTGCGATGCTAGACAGGCGACAGAAGAGTAGGATCATAAAGCACCAGAAAACAATCTCCGAAAACTGTGCAACTTGGCTAGGGTTCTAAGAGTCTTCTGCGTCGTTTATACACCGAGAGCAGTATTTGGCAGATCCATCCCACAAATGGCTCCAGTAATCTACAAACGATGTAGTGTTGAAAAACGCTCAGTTATTTCATACTCTATACAAAATAGAAAGAGATTCAACATATACTCGGTCACATAACTCCCCATAGCCCACGTTCGTGAGGGCATTGAATTGCGGCCGCATTTGTCACGCGACAAAACCGCACCCGCGTCCATCTGTCATGTGCTCTTGACCGACGAGGGTGTGGCAAAGAGTATGTAACGAAATATTATATCTAAAAACTGAACTAAAGTAATAACGAATAAATATATGACATTTGTTGTTTATTATTATGTAAAAAGTAATTGTTAAAGAAGGAACGTGAGTGAGGGAGAAGGACGGATGTGTGTCAAAGAGACGAAAGGGGAAGGGAATAGGATTCAAAATATCTATTAAATTTATATTTATATATATAAATGTATATTTAACAAAAACAAATAAAATTAAAAGTAACGGCCTGTTTCAATCCTGCGGCTTTGTAGATTATGTCTACCAATCTCCAGAATTCTCTAGAGATATGCAGGTTTCATCACGATGTGTTCCTTCACCTAAAACCGTGTAATAAATTGCAATAACAATATTTTAACGATTTTATGTCTAGTTCTATCTGCAAAACTTAATCTATGACAATTCTCAAGCAGGCATCTGTTAGGTATCTGATTATTGCCCATTCCTCCAGTAGCAAGTGTCGCCTTAAAATATTACCTAATATTACTGGACGTGAACCGAATATCATATGTTATTACTACGGTAATAATGGGAACGACTTACGCAATCATGCAATTGTATAAATTTCTAAATTAATAGAGCTGTTTGTTCTCTTAGATAGTGTTTCTGCCTAATAGGTATTTAGTATGGTATATTATTTTACTAGGTTCTTAACGAGACTACATCTGAAATGACTTCAGTATCGTGATAAGCAGTATAAGAAGCTTATGTCACAAGCCTTCGTTCGAAACCCACAAGCATAATATATCTAATGTAAAAAATGCATGCTAAAAACGCATTAATCTATTTGGAATTCGGATAAGAATGAAGGGCAAACAATTTCGCGTGTACAATACAGGTATGGATATTTTTATAAGTACATCGAAATTTCTATCTATATCTGTACGTATTATAAAACAAAGTCCACTGAAGCTGTCTGTATGTAATCGATTTTCTCAAAATGTACTGAACCGAATTTTGTACGGTTTTACTAAGCGATAGTGCAATTCTTTATGAAGGTTTAAGTTAATAGAACACTACGGTTAAATTACCAGAGTTCTATATTTACGCGGCAAAAACTTTGTGACACGCTGTGTCACACAAGCGAAGCCATTGACAAGTAATCATAAACACAATAATGGATAAAAATATCTAATTTATTGTCCTGAATCGACAAAACACATAGGTATGATTGAGGGTACTTTAACTTAATTCGAAGTTGCAAATATATTTTGTAAGTTAATAAATTATATTATTACAGTAGAATCTTTATAGCTTTAACTTCGATGAGTTAAATCCAGTCCCTTGTATTTTAAGTTATCGAGGTTCTACTGTATATAAGGAATGTGAAAAAATAACCGATTTTTAATAATAGATTTTCTAAACATTACAATCGATTATCTTAATTATCTTTATATAATCTATCGATTATCTTAGTTGTTGGAGGAAACTAATATAGCCAAACTAACACATTTTAATCGAATTTCGCATGTTATTTTTTATTCCTACTTCTCCACTGTGATTATGTTTTATACTAATTAATAATTAATATTAAAAAGGCAACTTTTCAAATATCACTTCGAGTTAATCGATTTCTTAAAAGTCTATTTAATTTGAGGGCAGAAAAATCCATTTTTTAGAAATCGTTTTTTTCCACACTGTCAAATATCAACTATGCAATGTTTTGCCTATAGCTCAGTTTGTTTTTGCACGGCGCTCCTAACAGTTACCATATTGTGGGTAATTAGAATATGGTGCGTATATATCTAACAGTTACCCTGTTTCATTTGAGGTAATGAGAATGCGGTATGTATATTTGACGTGTCTGTTCAGTTAACATCATAACAGACCAGTGACGGCATGCAGTAGTTAGTGAAATGTACGATCCCTTTTAGTAACACTCACCTAAGAAATGGGTGTACGGGAGTTTTCATTATGGGTAAGTTGATAATGAAATAATTTTGTTATAATCCAGAATTCAGTAAATAGAATATATATATAATCTGGTATGAAAACGGATAGTCCACTTTATATTGATAAATTTGGTCCGAAAATTTGAATAAAATGTGGCACTTTTTAGCACTAGTACGTTAATATATGAAGTACCCGCGTTTTTTTCACAATAAATATTTCGTTCCTTATCATCATTATTCTGATTCATCATCGTCCTGACCTTATACCACTCTAATTGGGGTCGGCAAAACCAATTTTTAAATATGTTGTAACGTGATTTGGCTAGGTGTTTTAAGACCGGTCGCCCACCTGACCGCAACTTACCTTAATCGGTTTTTAAGAAATCCGTAAGAAATTAGGGTGGTCTATTCTACTCAGCCGGATACCACACGGCGTACAATAAATATTTCGTTCATTATTTTTATTCTACTTATATTTTTACTTCGATTTGCCATAACAAGATTAATTTTGTTTTTTAAACTTTATTATTAACAATCGCATCAAAGTGGATTGATTGTTAGAAAAAAAAATTAAAGTTTTTGTGAACGTGGAACATGGCGCGGAGATTTCTATATGAATATTTAAATCTATCAATGCATATGCAAATATGAATGCATCGTTACCGGTTCTTGACAAGTGTACAAATTTAATTTTAATCTGTCCCTTCAAAGTCAAAATTAAGTTCAAGGAAGTCTGTTACATATATACAAATCAAAGTAATATAAAGCAATATAGAATCTGCCGTGAGGTATCCAGTTAAATAGAATAGACCACCCTCATTTCTTACTAAGGTGTTGTAAAAGGCGACTAAGGTTAGTTAAACTGCCGTGTGCTATCCGGCTAAGTAGAATAAACCATCCTTATTTCTTAACGAGCTGTCGTAAAAGGCGACTAAGGTAAGTTGACGTTAGGGAGGCAGCCCGTCGTGAAATACCTCGCCAAATTATGTTACAACATATTTGAAACATGTTATGTCGACACCACTAAAGGCGGAATAAGAACTTTGATGATAAAGCACTATAAAAAGTAAAGTAAAGTAACGGCCTGTAAATATGCCCACTACTGGGCTAAGGCCTCCTCTCTCCGTTTCTGGAGAGAAGGATTGGAGCTAAGACCTACCACGCTGCTCCAATGCGGATTTGTAGGTTACACATATCCCTAGAATTCTATAATGATATGCAGGTTTCCTCACAATGTTTTCCTTCATCGAGAAGCTTGTGATAAATTGAATTTATAAATTAGACACATAAGTTATAATAGAAAAACTCATTGGTGCCTGCCATGTCGCCTTTAGAGAGTCGCACGGTCTCACCACTAGGCTATCACAGCTTATATACTATATATTATAATAAATAGTGCTTATAGCACTATAGAACAATGCAAATTCACTTGCGCCATTCCTCTTGCAAATATATCATCAGCACTATGTCCACAAGTGCGCAAGTTACGTCATTAAGCCGCATGATTGTGTTACACGGGCTTTGTGATGATGATTATCATTGGTTTACATCTCATTAGTTGTAAACCTCCGACGATAATTTTATCAGGTACGATTGGCTTGATTTGATTTGAACCTATTATATAATAACAATAACATATTGACATAATAATAAATGCAAACACTTAAGACGGCGCGAACTATAAACTTGTATATGGTGATATACTTTTACATTGGCACATGGACCCGAGCTATTACGACTAGATCTTATTATTGCTATTGCTAAAAAAAACATCACTAAATTATGTAATGACTAATTATGCCAGCGGCTTTGCCCGCGTGGTAATCTGCGTGTCACAATTTTTTTAGTAGTTATTGTGAGTTAACCATAAGAGATAGAGACATGCCATCGCGGATTTTTTGAAGTAGTTTTAATTAATTAATTTATTTATTATTTAATATTTTAAAAATATACATGTACAAATTATTGTGTCCCTGGCTCCCAAGCTAGTTTAAACTGTATTTTGGGAACCAGTGCCCACCTTCACTTGTTTTAATTTACATATCACTTACTTACCTACAGGTGTACAAAATTACAATAAAAAAGTGAATAAAAAAATAAAAAAATAATTGAACTTAAACTAAAAATAACAACATTTATAGATCTACAATTCTTTAGTTTGCTTAGTTTAACAACTGCGCGATCTCTTCAACACAATTGACATAATACCGATATGTACTATTTACCTAAACCATCCGGAAGTATTGCACAATCTTTTGGTGAAAACCGTACAAAGATACGTTCAGTAGATTTTGAGAAAATCGATTACATACAGACAGACAGCATTTTGGGACTTTGTTTTATAATAAGTATAGATGTATCTCATCATCATCCTCCTGCCCTTATCCCACTCTAAGTGGGATGTGTGTAACAAACATGTTGTCACATGATTTGGCTACGTATTTAAGACCGGCCGCCTGCCTGACGTCAACTTACCTTAGTCGTACTTTACGACACCTCGGTAAATGAAGGTGGTCTATTCTACTCAGCCGGATGCCACACGGCGGGTCGACTTGCCTCAGCCGCCTCTTACGAGAGCTCGGTAAAAAATGAGGGTGGTCTTTTCTAGTCAGCCGGATACCACACGGCGTTATGTAATGATGGATCTGTGATGTATTAATAAATGCCACCTAGTCAGACTGTCTGCCACTCGAAGCGGTAGGGCGTGTCTGTTGTATTATATGCCTCACTAACTCACTCACTGAAATTAAAGTATTTAAATAAATCCGAGGCTCAGGATAGTGGACATCACAGTATCCATTTAGAATTAGATAGAATAGCGAAAAACTCAATGGGTGCTCGTTTTGGTATCATCTATACATATTATAAAAGAAAATATGCCGTGTGGTATCCACTTGAGTAGAATAGACCACCCTCAGTTCTTACCGAGGTGTCGTAAAATACGACTAAGGTAAGTTATAAATAAATAAATAATAAATAAATAATAAACAAATAAATATATGGGACATTTACACACACGGTCGTCCATCCTCAAAGTAAGTAACTTAATACTTGTGTTATGGGTGAGAGACAACTGGTAAATATATACATATATAGTTATAAATACATACTTAAATACATATATAGACCCAGACACGAAGAACCAACAAATTCTAAATAGAAAATGTTGGTTCTCGGCGGGAATCGAACCCGCGACCCACGGAGCCGAAGACAGGGTGACTGCCAACTGCGCCAACGGGCCAGGCAGACGGTCGGTCGTAAAAACGAAGCCAAATAATGTGTCAACACGTTTGTAACATATTGTGTAACATATTGTGGGATAAGGGCAGGAGAATGATGAAAGAAAATCCCCAAACATATTTACATTCGCCGGGCGAAATCGTGGGCAGACCTAGTTATAAATAAATTTAATCACTTAACTTAAAACCTTACAAGTTTTCAAAACATGTCAATAAATTTCACTTATGAGCACTGAGATACTTTCAGACAAAACATTGGAATGCCAGCAGCGTAATGAAATTGACTACGTGGACACGCGATACAAGGGTCACTCCGAATGGGCTGCGCTTATTTGCATTTTCACTGAACTGGCCAATCTGCATTGCAAACTACCACTACAGTATGCAAACAATCATACAAACTCGCTGAACACGCTGAACTTTATAGCTAACCGGCCAAGATACCAATTAGCCTGATTGAAACTTCAACAGTGGCATAACGATATTTGTATTACGTAATGTTTCAGGTTGTCACGCGTTGACTTTAGAACTATTAAATGACATTTGCAAATAATGCTTTTAAGCCGATATACAAACGTTTTGGATATTGATAGGACTTACAGCTTAATTAGTGTGGTATTTGAATCGATTTTCGCATCCAGAGTGTTGCGTTGGCAATCGTTTCGACGCAATGTCAATAATTAAACGCTGATGAGAATTTGAGGTTTGCAAGCGAAAACCTTTTGTTTCAGGGAGTGTGTGTAGAATTATCACGTGTATATATTTTACTAGGGTGTAAATTCTGATGGTGAGAGCGCAAGTTTTTCCGTTTCTTTTTTACGTACAAACGACCTTTACCTATTGTACCTTTTCCCAGCTTAACAATATAATATCAAAGTTGCTACCATTTTATAACTTTGCACTACTATAACCCATATATTTTAACCTTTTATGGTCTCTATACGAGATATTCTTTTAGTATTCAAATTCAATATATTCTCTTTTTAACAATGTTTTTAAACTGCTGTAATGGGTAAGCTAAAATTGAATTGCGGAATTGTATTATAGAATCTTATGCTCACAATGGGCTTACGTACTTTTTCAAGACGCAAGACAGTAGCCCTAAGCTTATGTCGGTTCCTACTTTTTATATTATATAGATCGCCAATTTTTTCATTTATTATGCACAAAATTATAAAAAGTAGTGTAAGTATATATATTAAGGTCTTCTTGTTTAAGAATAAAAAAACCTTTTTTATATATAGATACACTTAGTTATTATTATTATATATATTCTATAATAAAATTCCGAAATCAATTTTGGTCATGCCATTACAGCAGTTTAAAAACACTGTTAAAAAGAGGCTGATACAGAAAGCCTACTTACTATACTGTTGAAGATTACTTAGAAGATAAGGATTTGTGGATATAGGGGCACTACTACCCTGTACAAGACTGTAATAAATAAATGTAACTAGTTCTAAGATTTATATTTTAAAAATAGGAACCGCCGAGTTTCTGGCTGGCTCTTCTCGGTAGGAACAGCTTTCCGAACCAGCAGTAAAGTTGACTATTCAAAAGCACTTGTTTACAAGTTTACTTGAATAAAGAATATTTTGAATTTTGAATAAGTATACGGAACTAACATAGAGGATAAAAGTGTGTTTCCTTCGAGAACAGAGAAAAATGTTGACGCCAACGAAGTTACCGATAAAAGTAAAGTAGCGGCCTGTTACAATCCCACTGGAAATAGGCCTCCTCTCTCCGTTTCTGGAGAGAAGGGTTGGAGCTAAGACCTACCACGCTGCTCCAATGCGGATTGGTAGGTTACACATATCTCCAGAATTCTCAAGAGATATGCAGGTTTCCTCATGAAAAGCGTGTGATAAATTGCAATTATCAATTTATCGATACATCTAATTAGAAATGAAGCATAAGAATGTACTTACATAAAATAAACATGTGTTTGAATGTATTAATTACTGCTTTACTAATTTAATAACATTAGATTAGATGAACGCTAAATTAGTCATATAATTGAACAAACAGACAATACAAATGATTTCTATAGAGCGATTGTTATCGTGCAGTTTAATACTAATTCGTTGATGTATGCCGACAGACGGAGCTTACGGCGTTGCATTGTCGTTTCGGTTATCTGATTAAATCATTATACGAATTTACATGATGGCCAGTTATGTCGATGTTTGTAGAAAATATATTTAGATTCATTGTTAACTAGTTGTGCAGTGTCTTCGCCCGTGTGGGAATCAGTGTGTCACAAAATTTATAGAATTGCTATTTTAAACATAAAAGGAGCTATTGTGAATAATTCATAGAATTAGGCGTAACTTTGCGGAGATCCATAATACAAAAGTAATTATAAAATTATTTTGCTATATTCCGCGATACAGTAAATGGACAAAATATATATATAGTGCTAAATGTATAGTGGACTATTCGTTTTTTTATACCCGTTACATGCAGGATTCGTAAAAACAGATGCACAAACCTCCACCACTGCCACCACAATACACAAGCATTACACACGTTCACTATCACAAACTCAACAATCGTTTCGCCCTGCAACCGAAGCATCATCAGGAGATAGACCACGTCCACGTCCACGTCAAAATCGCAAAAGTCTTTGCGATTTTGACGTGTTTCATGTCGTGTTTGTGTATGTGATTGATTTTGAGAAAATCAATCACATCAGACAGCTTTTGGTGACTTCGTTTTATAATCATAGTTAATATACTTTGCACGGTTCCTATTAAAGTGACCTAATTCAAAAAAGTTGTTTTGTGGTTTTATATGCTGCCTAGGATAATCCTTGGATACTTTGGTCGGATTACTCGCCATCAACCAGATAACTTTGACAAATTGCTAGTAGTGGGCAAGTTCGGAGAAAAACGACCCCGCGGCAGTTCACCTATTGGTGTGATCAAAGTGACAGTACTAACTAGTCTGCCTGTAAAATCCCTATTGCCCTAAGACAAGCCAAATACTGAGAGAAACGGAGGCAAATTATTAAAGGACTTTAATCAAGGACACGACTTTCAGCATGAAGAATGCGACAGTGTTGTGGCAAGTTGCAATAATGAATGAAGAGCAAGAAAACGCTAGCTTATTTAATAGTTCGTAGCGTGACGTCATAGATGGTATTTTAATAAGGATTACAATGTATAATTTAATTGGGCCTGATTTTGATTTCAGTCACTTTAATACTAACGGTGCGACTTTGACATGCGCCCATCTTTTACTATGTGATTATATTATGATTTCATTTCAAACGTCGTGTAAAGAGCTCATGAATAAGTGCACCGGATGGGCCCGAAACTAGTCGGGCTAAACCAATAAAGTTAGACGTCAGTATAGCCGGTGTCTATTGTAAAACGACACTGTGACAACAAAACACTCGCACTGTACAGAGAAAAACTGACAGATCATTTATTGTGTACTCCCTTTTTATACATTAATGTTCGCGCTAGCAACACAAATTAGCGGATAATATACAGTAAAACGATACTTCCGGAATGTTAATTCACATTACATTCCGGTTGTTAGATACATGTAAATTAAGTAAATAATTAAAGTAGTTTTATACAATTTTATGTAAATTATTTGAGCTATAATTAATTATTAAGTGATAAAACGTTTATTAAACATTCATGTATATTATTAAGGTGGCGCCACAATCGCTGGCGCCGAAATATTATGCAAGAGTCAATCAATTACTGATTTAAATATAAACAATCATTAATCAATTTTAAAATCACAACAGATTAATACATGATATTTGAAAAACAAATTAACAATAAACAATTGATTACAATATTGGGATATCAATACGTCACTGGATGTGACGTATTCGTTAGCCGTTACTCGTGCGATAACACGATACTTCCGGAATGTTAATTCACATTACATTCCGGTTATTAGATACATGTAAGTTAAGTAAATAATTAAAGTAGTTTTATACAATTTTATGTATAATATTTGAGCTATAATTAATTATTTAAGTGATAAAACGTTTATTAATCATTCATGTTTATAATTAAGATGGCGCCACAATCGCTGGCGCCGAAATATTATGCAAGAGTCAATCAATTACTGATTTAAATATAAACAATCATTAATCAATTTTAAAATCACAACAAATTAATACATGATATTTGGAAAACAAATTAACAACAAACACTTGACCACAACATTGGGACAATAATACGTCACTGGATGTGACGTATTCGCCAGCTGTTACTCGTGTGATAACACTCGGCCATCCTGCAACTGCCGCGACTCGCGGCTCCTCTCAACTCTTCGGGTATCACCACCTCCCGTCGTCTGAAATTAAAGAAGAGAAAGCAGAAATAATAGTAATACGAATTGATCAGACTCTTAGTATTGTCGCCCGACTGTTTTGTAAGTTATCCATAGTGTCACATAGACAGGATTCTACGTCACACAGACTGTTTTGTAAGTTATCCATAGTGTCACATAGACAGGATTCTACGTCACACAGACTGTTTTGTAAGTTATCCGTAGTGTCACATAGACAGGATTCTTTTGTCACATAGACAGAAGATTTTGTCACATAGACAGCTTTCACAGCCTTATCAAGAGCGTCACACAGAGTTATATTTTGGGATATAATAATTATGTCACACAGACTATATCTTTCAATCGGGTTAAAAAAATAGAAATCTATTATAACATAGAACACAAACATTTTTCCTTACACAGACGATATACATATTTTGAATTAAATTTAATTGTTAATTTAATTTCGAGTACATTATTCTTACACAAAGTTGACTCATGATTTATGATTCTTATGATTTTTATTACTTTAATCTTTTATAATTTTATTTTACAGCAAGAAGCTTAAAGTAAAGCTGAGTGACAACAATGAAGTATAATACAATAACAACAAGTACTTACAATTATAATGAATTTTCATAAAGTTTAAATAATTTCAAATTATCGGCTTAGGAAATTAAATTATACATTAGCTTTCGAGTAAGTCAATAAGATCATCCCTGTCTACCTCCTTATCACTAGAAGAACTCTCCGTGCCAGAAACTATGGGCTTATAAAGTCTTAACGTTTCGCCACGCACGCTGCACTAAATTTTTTATAACCTTTCATACTTTTAACACTACTAATTATATACCTATCAATATTGGGGTCGGCTTTCGTCACCCTATAAGGACCTGTATAGAGACTTTTTAATTTTTGTGAGATCTTAGCGGTCGTATCCCTAGTACCCCCTTTCCATACTACTTTGCACATCTTTCAAAACCTGGATGGCCTATTTGGTCATGGTATTTCTGCAAAAGGCTGTATTTGGCTAATTTGGGAATTACAAAACGTTCACCATACAATATTTTTCTATATAAAATATTACCCTTAAAAACATAATTATCTATGATATCTCTATTAGTGGTTCTATTATTTAACTGCGTTAGTATATGTTGCAATGCATCATCTTGAGACTGGAGGGTAATTAACCAATCTGTATCATCAATATGACAAATAGTCTCTATCAAAGGGTTCCTACTTAGAGCGTCTACGTGTTTCATTCGCTCGCCAGACCGATACTCTATTTGCAAATCAAAATCTTGAATAGTTAGCCACCAACGGGCTATTCTAGGAATAAGATCCTTTTTAATTAATGTGGTGCGTAATGCTGCGCAATCCGTAACTACCTTAACCGGAATACCCGTCAAATATATTCGAAAACGTCTAAGTGATTCAACTGCAGCAAGGGTTTCAAGTTCATAACTGTGATAGAACTGTTCCTCTTTAGATGTCACCCTACTAAAATAAGCAATTGGTTTCATCGATGCATCTCTTTAGCGTTGAATGAGAATGCCACCCAAGCCTAATTTACTTGCATCTGTGTGAAGTTCCGTAACCGCCTTACTATCATAAATGCCAAGAACAGGTCTATCAGTCAAACGAAGCTTTAACGTTTGAAACGCATCTTCTTGTTGTGGACCCCAGTGCCAATCTACGTCCTTTTTGTCAGTCGGGTTAAAGGTAAAGCTATCTCAGCGAAGCCTCGAATGAACCTTCTAAAATAAGAGGTTAACCCTATGAACTGTCGGATCTCATGAACATTGCGCGGACGTCGATATTCTGATACACTTTTTTATTTTAGTTTCACCTGGTCGTATAGTGCCGTTAGTAATTTCATGACCTAAGTAATTTACGCTAGTTTTTAAAAAAGAACATTTGTATAAATTAAGTTTTAAATTAGCTTTATCTAAAAGCAATAATACACGTTCTAGTAATTGTATACCAGATTCTACAGTTAGGGAAGGCAACATGACGTCATCTAAATACGTCGCGACATCATTTGTAACATCATGAAGGGCTAGTCGTATTAATCGTGAGAAAACAGCTGGAGCATTAGCTAAACCGAAAGGCACTTTTAAGAACTCGTACTGACCGGATGGTGTTACGAAAGCGGTTTTCGAAACGGATTCTTTAGACATTTTTACTTGATAGTAGCCTTGGGCGAGATCCAGAGTTGTGAAATAACATTTTCCCGACAATTTCAAAATCTGATCGTCAATGTGCGGTAATGGATAGCGATCTTTTATTGTCTGGGAATTTAAAGCCCTGTAGTCAATACACAGCCTGTAATCTCCAGTCTTTTTTCACGAATATAACTGGGCTAGCGTATTCGGACATTGAGGTTCTAACAATTCCTGCATCGATTAAGTTTTGTACTTTATTATTTACAATCTCAGTTTCTCTATGTGACAATCTATATGGCTTATAATGAACTGGTTTATCGGTGGTTGTTTTAATATGCATTTCAATCAGATCCGTACAGCCTAAGTCTTTCGTATCCTTGGCAAATAAACCACTATATTTATTTAGTAACATCATAAGTTTCTTTAAATCATTATGATCTATTTCACCCGTATCAATCTCAGTTCCATCTAATTTCCGAGTAATATTTGGGGATTGGTTAGGCACACCTACAGTCATGATATCACGTAAATCATTAAAAACTGGACTCACTAGTTCAGCGCGCGCGATCACTTTATTCGCGGGGAAAGAAATCGATGTATTACTCAGATTTACAAATTTTAAATATCTTTCTGCACAAATAACGCCCCCAGGGATAACATAACATAACTTTCCTAATTCTACATAAACAGAGTTGGTCAAAAAAAACCTTAATCCTACTAACACTTAGGGGTGGTATATCTATATCAAATTCTAGACATACGTCGTACTTATAGTTATATGATAAATCTTTTACTTGAAGCTGATTTAAATTATCAAATATCGTATCAGTTTTTATGAATTTTGTCGATTTACTTGTTGTTAAAAGACTTATTCCAGGTTTATTTATCATTTGCTGTCCAATAATTAAATCTATATCTAACAAATCGTAATCGGTAATCTCAACATAACCACATAAACATACAGCATCTATAGAGAATTCTATATATGACCGGCCTTTTGATAATCTTTGAGCACCTCCAAATCCCTTTATTACAATAGTTGATGGACTAATTAATAAATTTAATGATTCAGCTTTACTTTTAGTCAAAATATTTATCTTACTACCTGTATCAATATAAGCAAGAAGTGTTTCTTTACCGATGTATACAAGCCGTTTGTATATATTCCTGAATATGTTAGTCGTAGTAAGCATTACATTACTTACTTGGAGTATTTGATTTGGACGTCCCGATGGCCCCGGTGTAGCCGCAAACCAGCAGTTAGTGGATGTATGACCAGCGCGTTGGCATACATCGCAGCATTGGCAAGCACGGCATTCACGCGCTTCGTGGCCGGTCCGACGACGAAAATAGCATCGCTTCACTCCCGTTTGCAGTCTCTTGCAGATCCACGAAGCCGGAGTTGCATCACGAACTGTCTATCGGTGGTGTCCCATCCATAGACATCTCCAAGCTGATCGATCTTGTGTAACCAGTTGGTGACGTTGCTAGTGTTATCTTCAGGCTGGAATTTAGGAACTACGTCGGCGTCAGCGTGAGTCACACGGCGAACATTTTTCGGTTCGGGCGGGGTATGCTCTTTACAAGAAAAAAAAAATCGTGTCGTGGTCCAATTCTTCATCGTCCGTTGTGGTTCCGTAGCTATATTTTCTCTTCCTTTCACCAATACCCGCTGCGTAAGGACCCGACTTTTCTTCAAAATCCCAGTTCTGAATTGTAAAACGACACTGTGACAACAAAACACTCGCACTGTACAGAGAAAAACTGACAGATCATTTATTGTGTACTCCCTTTTTATACATTAATGTTCGCGCTAGCAACACAAATTAGCGGATAATATACAGTAAAACGATACTTCCGGAATGTTAATTCACATTACATTCCGGTTGTCAGATACATGTAAATTAAGTAAATAATTAAAGTAGTTTTATACAATTTTATGTAAATTATTTGAGCTATAATTAATTATTAAGTGATAAAACGTTTATTAAACATTCATGTATATTATTAAGGTGGCGCCACAATCGCTGGCGCCGAAATATTATGCAAGAGTCAATCAATTACTGATTTAAATATAAACAATCATTAATCAATTTTAAAATCACAACAGATTAATACATGATATTTGAAAAACAAATTAACAATAAACAATTGATTACAATATTGGGATATCAATACGTCACTGGATGTGACGTATTCGTTAGCCGTTACTCGTGCGATAACACGATACTTCCGGAATGTTAATTCACATTACATTCCGGTTATTAGATACATGTAAGTTAAGTAAATAATTAAAGTAGTTTTATACAATTTTATGTATAATATTTGAGCTATAATTAATTATTTAAGTGATAAAACGTTTATTAATCATTCATGTTTATAATTAAGATGGCGCCACAATCGCTGGCGCCGAAATATTATGCAAGAGTCAATCAATTACTGATTTAAATATAAACAATCATTAATCAATTTTAAAATCACAACAAATTAATACATGATATTTGGAAAACAAATTAACAACAAACACTTGACCACAACATTGGGACAATAATACGTCACTGGATGTGACGTATTCGCCAGCTGTTACTCGTGTGATAACACTATATATTAACTATGAATACAATTCACGATAATTTGAATTTTAAAAAAAGCAATTTCATTTCTCCAAAAGTTGACCGGTAGAGATTGCTTTTAGCAATAAACCGCATTTACACGCCGTATGTTTCTTTAGTTAAGTTTCTACGTTGATTTATATGCAATAAAGAATTTCTATCTATCTATTTAGGAAATAGGCAAATGATAGTTGTGCAGTTGTTCAATATCAGGAGTGGGGTTTGGGAGTGATTCATCTATATCCTATACATGATGACTAATAATATCAAAATCGGTCGAAAATAGTTGTTTTTGTTGTATGTTTGATAGTAGGCAAGATAATCCGTATCCATCTGTATGTCATATTTTTACGGTTAATGTGCTAGACCAATATTGATGAAGTTCAGTACAATAGACGCTTATATATAACATATAGAATATAAAATACGTTTCTATGATTAAACTGGGTTTAACAAGTAGGAATACTTCGTAATATTATGTAACGGAATAACTTGATCGAGAAATGAATAAATGGAGCAAAGATTTAGTTTCAAAGGGAATATCCTTTCAGTCGTTCCGATATGCACTGTAGCACAATAACTCGATTATAGTTGTGATCTTTTATTGAAAAATATCATCTTTAAGATAATATGGAGTACTTTATTAATTGAATATACCTTAGTATTTATTATATATAAAACTCACAAAAACTGTGTGTCCGTATGTGATCAATTTTCTAAAAATTTACTCAACGGATTTTTGATCGGCTTTTTCTAAAAGATAGTGAAATTATTCCGGAACGTTTAGGGAATTAGTGAATTACGCTTACATATAAATAATGTTACAAAAGTCGCGCAGTTATAAAAATCTCGCCTGCTGGGAGCTAAGTCGCGTGCGCCAAGTAAACCAACAGAGATACACTAATGTAATGTACTAGAGAATTGTAGATGTACAAAAATACTACACAAAAGTTAGCGACATGTCTCTATTTCTCATGGTTAACGCACAATAACTACTTTTATATTCAAAATTTGAAGTCGGTAAAATTTTGTTACACACTGATGTATATCACAGCGGGCGAAGCCCAGCGAGCGTAACGTGGCAGCTAGTTCAAATATATACAGTACAGTTAAGAACAAAACAGCCGGCCAGTTCGGTTTCGTAGAGCGCTGTCACTGTCACTCAGTTAGTATGTGACGTTTCACACGGGTTCGTCAGTCTGTGCGACAGAGACAATGCTCTATGAAGCAGAATCTAACCGTTTTCTCTCTCTAAGCTTCGATGTGTATTATTTATTACCGCTTACTATACTTTACCGTGATATTACCAACGCACAGTGCCTTCTATCATACTAATTCAATAATTAATAAATAAATAATAATTCAGTAATAATTCAATGAAATTGTATCTTTTTTGAACAGAAAGTTTCCGCCGAGTTTCTTGTTCGTTTTCGATAGGAGCACTTCTTAAATAACATTTTACGATTCAAAAGTACTGGAAACAGTCTACTTAAATAAAAATATTTAAAAGTATTGAATATAATATTAGTGGGTAGGTTCTACGACTTTTCCCATTTGTATCTACGAATCAATCACGTTCGGCAAACGATTGTACACGCGCTGTTATGTGCGGATTTCGATTGCGAGCGGCTCTTCTTCTTCTTTCTCAACCGATAGGCGTCCACTGCTGGACATAGGTCTCTTCATGGGCTTTCCAAAACACACGATCTTGTGCCGCTTGTATCCAGCGGCTCCCCGCGACCTTTTTGAGGTCGTCCGTCCATCGCGTAGGGGGTCTGCCAACACTGCGTTTACCGGTGCGGGGTCGCCATTCCAACACCTTGAGACCCCAACGCCCATCGGTTCTCCGCACTATGTGCCCCGCCCATCGCCACTTCAGCTTCGCAACGCGCTGAGCTATATCGGTGACTCTGGTTCTTCTACGGATCTCCTCATTTCTGATTTGATCACGTAGAGACACTCCGAGCATAGCCCGCTCCATCGCTCGCTGAGTGACTCTGAGCCTTCTTATGAGGCCCATAGTCAGCGACCACGTCTCAGATCCGTAGGTCATCACTGGCAACACGCACTGTTCGAAGACTTTGGTCTTCAGGCACTGAGGTACCTTGGACGAAAAAATCTCGCGTAGCTTCCCGAACGCTGCCCATCCGAGTTGGATTCGGCGACTAACCTCTTTCTCGAAATTGGACCTACCCAGCTGGACCGTATGTCCCAGGTATATGTACTCGTCTACAATTTCGAGTGCAGAGTTCTCAACGATGACCGGGTGGAGCGGAACATGTGAGTTTGACATGATTTTCGTCTTACTCATGTTCATTTTAAGGCCCACCTGTTGAGATGCTCTGCTGAGGTCATCGAGCATTGTGTTAAGGTCCTCCAGAGACTCTGCCATAACGACTATGTCGTCGGCAAATCTGAGGTGAGTGATGTACTCGCCGTTAATGTTGATGCCGTATCCGTTCCAATCCAAAAGCTTAAAGACGTCCTCCAATGCAGCGGTGAACAGCTTCGGGGAGATGACATCTCCCTGTCGCACACCTCGCCGCATTCGGATTGGTCCCGTAGTTCCGTCTTGGATACGGACAGACATTGTGGCGTTTTCATACAAACACTTCAACACTTGGACGTACCGATAGTCGATTCGGCATCGCTGGAGCGATCTTAACACAGCCCATGTTTCCACCGAATCAAAGGCCTTCTCATAGTCCACAAACGCCAAGCAAAGTGGCTGGTTATACTCCTCGGTCTTCTGTATAACCTGCCGCAGCGTGAATATGTGGTCCATGGTACTATAGCCTTTGCGGAAACCGGCTTGTTCGGGAGGCTGGAAGTCGTCAAACCTACGAGCTAGACGATTCGTAACGACTCTCGAAAACAACTTATAAACCTGACTTAGCAGCGCGATGGGTCTATAATTCTTCAATAAGGTGTTATCACCCTTCTTGAAGAAAAGAACCACCACGCTCCTGTGCCAGGCTTCCGGCGTATTACCTTCGTGAATGACGGAATTGAACAATCGCTGAAGGACCTTAAGTACGGGTTTTCCACCGGCCCTCAGGAGTTCTGTTGTGATTCCGTCATCACCTGGTGCCTTGTTGTTTTTGAGTTGTTTGAGAGCCATACTAATCTCGTATAGGCTGACGTCCGGGATATCTTCGGTATAGTGTCGGGTCAGCTTAGCTCTTGGGTCTTTTGCCAAACTGACAACAGGCTGTTGTGTTGAGGTGTATAACTGTCCATAGAACTTCTCAACCTCTCTCAAAATCTCAGGACGAGATGAAATGATACTACCGCGATCGGTCTTCAATCGCGTCAGCTGCCGCTGCCCAATAGATAGATCTCTTGCGAGCACTTTTGAGCCCCTGTTACGCTCAATAGTCTCTCGAATGTACTCGGTTTTGAAGTGTCGCAGGTCGCATTTCTGCGCCTTAGAAATCTGTCTATTGATCAGACGGTAGCGTGTCGCATCTACTGAAGACTGTAGCCTCATTTCGTTCCTCTCATCCATGAGCTTGAGAGTCTGGGTCGAGAATTTATTGGGTCTTTTACGGTGTGTCTTATAAAATTTGGACCCCACCGTATGGACAGTTTCCACCAGCCTGTTGTTTACATCGTCCACAGAGGCGCAGTCAGCTAGGCAATCAAAACGGTTCATCAGCTCGAGTTGGAACTTCTCGGGGTTTTGAATATGGGCTCGAGTTGGTCGGAGCGTAGACTTCATGCGAGCGGCTATTGCTTATGTAATAAGCGTGTTTGCATTGCAGATAGCTCGCAGCGGAACACAAGTGCTCTACACGGTTCGCATTGTGCGGCGGACAAAAACTGGCCGGAAAATTACATTTTCACCGATACCTGCGGTAGAAGGCGACTGAGGTAAGTTGAACCACCGTGTATTATCCGGCTGAGTAGTAATCTACTCCACCCTCGCACCTCGGCATTCATGCAAAATTAGTCCCTAACGATTCCAAAATATCAAGAGTGCACAACGTTAATAAACAAGTTTTCGCTTCTGCCAGTACTCCCGGAGTGCAACCTATTTATTTATTTTTGATAATGAATTTCTGCTTAACAAATTTTTTTTTTTAGTAATACTTAGTGTACCCTCTATTTTTTCATATTGACAGAAATCTAGGAGACTTTTTCTTTCAAATTATAAATTTCCTTATATATAATTAAATCACACCGAAAAACACATGCATATAAAGAGTACTCGTGATTTAGTTCGTTTTTTCATGAACGAATGACTAAACACTTCAATTAACACAATTTTATAACGCGGTTTTCACGGCAAAGAGAAAATAAAAATATCTTAATTAATATTTGACTTCAAGCTTTGAAAAATTAATGAGCTTTTGAAAAAACGTCACGGTTGACTAGTTTCAATGGAAATATTTTGTTTAAAATATACAAAATATTTTTGGTTCAACAAATCTCTTCAGATACAATTTAGATTTAGTATGTTACAGTGATGTTTATTGGCGTTTAAGGATTAACCCGTTCAAATCCCGACCTACCTAAATACCTATGAATTGCTAAAATGATATATATAATCATAATCATCCTCCTGCCCTTATCCCACTCTAAGTGGGGTCGGCACATAATGTTACAAACATGTTGTCACATGATTTGGCCTGACTGACGTCAACTTACCTTAGTCGTATTTTACGTCACTTCGGTAAGAAATAAGGGGGGGTCTATTCTACTCGGTCGGATTGGCCGGATTCAAAATTATTATAATCCAGTCTTAATAGTTGATGCCACCATGGTGGTGGCATCTTTCATCTACATAAGCAAGCATAAGAGGCAATGGGCCGGCCATATCTGTCGCAGAACCGATGACCGTTGGGGTAGACGTGTTCTGGAGTGGAGACCGCGAATCGGAAAACGTAGTGTAGGACACCCTGAGACTCGATGGAGTGATGACATACGTAGGACAGCCGGCAGTGGATGGAAGCAGAAAGCCCAGGATCGGGTTAAGTGGCGAGTTATTGGAGAGGCCTATGTCCAGCAGTGGACTGAAGTGGGCTGATGATGATGATGCGGTCTTAATAGTTAGGTTTAACTAATATATTATAAACATTAATCATGCGCAGCAATGATAATTTAGTTATTTAATTTTATCACACAGAGACACTGAATTTATATCGCCTGTTAAGCACGTATGATTCTCATTATATTTGAAACGAGTTTCCGCCGAATTTCTTGCTCGTTCTTCTCAATAGAAACAAAATTTTCGATCTAATTGCACATAACTGCTGCATAGGTAAAGTAACGGCCTGTAAAAATCCCACTGCTGGGAATTGACCTCCTCTCTCCGTTTCTGGAGCGAAGGGTTAGAGCTAAGACCTACCACGCTGCTCCAACGCGGATTGGTAGGTTACACATATCAATAGAATTCTCTAGAGATATGCAGGTTTCCTCACGATGTTTTTCTCAACGATTAGCTTGTGATAAATTTATCATTCTTTTTTATCATTCTTTTTATCATTATAGCAAATATCAATTAACCACATAAGTTTTAATAAAAAAACTCACTGGTGCCAGCCCGAGTTTGAACCCATGTTCGTCTCTCACCACTGGGCTATCGCAGCTTATACGTAACCAAAAGGTACTGCAAAACTTCAGTAGCACAAGCGATAAAATGAAAGTCACCAAAACAATATTCCCAATTAAGTAAATCCGAGCAGAAGTTCGTCCTCGAACGAACGATATGCATATTCTGCTAATTCGCATAATTTCGCACAAGGGATTCGCATACGATTAGAACGCGATTAGGCTGAACCAACTGAGATGCGGGTTTAACGAACCCTGAGCAAACATGGCGGTACAGACGCTGCGGATTTCCCGTTTGAATAATAATAGTAACTATTAATGGAGTATAATTAGACTGAGAAAACATTTGCACTGTGCTAATTTCAACAGCCTTATCAATAAAATTAATTGTACTTAGTTTACTATGCACCTCATAGTTTGCTACTCACCATACGAATTAACTTGTTTATACTATCTATACTTCTATACTTATATTATAAAGAGGAAAGATGAAATGTTGAGAAAATGAGAAAATGTTTTCACGCTATAACTACTGGACCGATTTCAAAAATTCTTTCACCATTGGAAAGCTGCTGCTTTACTGAGCAACATAGGCTATAATACATATTAAAAAAAATTGGGATCACTAATATAATTGCAATAAGGTGTGAAAAATCTAGTCGTAAAAATCTTTCATCGCGTGCGCTGCGGAAACTATTGATGATAGAACAAAAAATGTTCTACAGTATTATAGAACATATCAATATCCACGAAAAAATTCGCGATACCATATGTCTAACTATTATGGTTATGCCATTATACCTATAACAACTATTCTACATAGCATAAGTTGATAAAAGTGCCGACAATAATCAAACCATATTATTCATATCTCCGTATAAATCCTTATCACATTAAATGATTTTTTTTAACTGTTTCAATAACTGTAAAATACTTTTTGAATTATTAAAATCCGACATCCCAACCAAAAGATATTACAAATTTAAGAATATACATCGAAAGAAAATAATGCCATAACAAATTCATTGTAGCGACCGTTATAGCAGGGCCTGCATTTGGTGAGTTAGCTCTTATTCCAATTCCTTATACTAATGAAACCCATTTTTTATAATTACATAATCTACAAATAAATCTACAGTCCGACTTCGTAGATTTTCCACTACCACGAGATCGGTATGGACGCGGGTGAAACCGCGGGGCATTGCTAGTATTGTATAAACTGGCTGTGCCAGTGATTTCGCACGCGTTAAAATCAGTGTGTTCAAAAAAATTCCCGAATTGATATTTTAAACTTAAAAATAGTTATTGTGAGTTAACCATAAGAGATAGAGACATGCTATCGTGGACTTGTTTGTAGTATTTTTATAGATTTACAGTTCTCCACTACATTACTTTAGTGTATCTCTGTTGGTTTACGCGGCGTAGGCGACTAAAGCTAGCGAGCAAGTTATTTACAACTTCGCGACCTTTTTAACCTTTCGGAAGATCTAGACTACCTTTTAATAAACACTATACCAAAATCCGTTTAGTAGATTACAGGAAATCGACATACAGACAGACAGTTTTTAGGGACTTTCTTTTATAATATGTATAGATAAAGACTTGTTTTATATTTATAGCTGTCACTTACAATCTGAAATACTATATCGTGTCCTAGTAAGACTAATATCATTAACCACAACCTAGATGCTAGGACGTCTGATAGCCGTACGAGTCTAAGTTCAGAATGAGACTGGTATCAATATGGCAATATACGCCATTTAAACTAACTATATTACTCATTAGCATGAACTGTATTTGACCAGAGAAACTTTCTGGCATTATAATAAGAAGCTTAAAATAACAAATAACATTTGACTATTGATTATTTCCAATTCCGACATATATGCATAAATCATATTCTTCCAAACTTGCAATCGGGGTTTAGAAAACATCGCAGCACGGCTACAGCTCTAGCAGATGTTGTCGATAATGTATTAAGTGCTCAGGATGTTGGTAAAGGATCGATTCTAGTTTTGCTTGATTTTTCCAGGGCCTTTGATACTATAAATAGGTCCTTACTTCTTGCAAAACTACATTTTTATGGATTTTCTCCAGAAACTATCGCATGGTTTGCCAGTTACCTAGAATATCGCAAACAAATTGTTGAAATATTAAATGAGGATGGCACTAAATCTAAATCTGGATGTTTTCCGGTAACTAGGGGAGTGCCACAAGGTTCAATACTTGCACCCTTGATATTTACCTTGTACACTGCCGACATAGTAGAAAATATCATAAACTGTAAATTCCACATATACGCAGATGATGTACAAGTATATATTTCTTTTATCCCGGAAGAAACTAATATAGCTGTTAATAAATTAAATGAGGACTTGGATCGTATAGCAAAATGGTCAAAATTGAATTCTTTAGTGCTAAACCCATCAAAAACGAAATTTATAGTTTTAGGTACGAATGGTTTAATTTCTAAAATCTCTAACAGAGAACCCAAGGTTCAAATCAATAGTGTACAGATTGAACATGTACGAGAGGCACGAAATCTGGGTCTTCTTATGGATGAGAACTTGAGATTTAGAAAACATGTTGTAAATACAGCGCGCAACTGCTTCTATAGACTAAAAATTCTTTATCGTCTACGTGAGGTGTTTAGCACCAAAATGCGTAGCAAATTATGTGAAGCTTTGGTTTTATCTAAATTCAACTATGTAGATACCGTGATTGGACCTAGGCTACTTTATGAGTCAAAGAATCTTATCCAAAGGGTTCAAAATGCATGCGCTCGATATATATTTAACATCCCACCCCGAGCTCACGTAACTCCATTCTTAAACCAAGCCCGAATGTTGAAAATGCATTATAGACGGAGAGTACACTTCGCTACCCTTCTCTTTGGTGTGATTAAATATAAAAATCCATTGTACCTTTACAATAAATTGCGATGGTCGTCTGATGTCATCAGAAGATTTAATACCCGCTTTTCTCCAGATTTGCTTCTGGGTCACCCTCACCGTACAGTGGCGTTTGAAGGGAGTTTTCGTTACGCAGCGACTAAATGCTGGAATAATTTACCCCCTCCGTTCCGTACGCTTAAAACAGTATCCTCTTTTCGGTTCAAATTAAAAGAGCTACTGCTAGATGAGCAATGTCACGCAATTTAGTCGCTTTACACTAATTTGAGTGAGGAATACCTGGGTAAAATTGTTTACAGGAGAGCGGGTATTGGATACCTTTAGTAATATATATATATATATATATATATATATATATATATATATATATATATATATATATATATATGTGTGTGTGTGTGTGTGTGTGTGTGTGTTTATGTATATAGTGTAATTGTAATGTAATGTTAAATATTAGATTAGATTATATTAGTTAATAGCTTATGTTTCATAGTCACTGCCTTCCGTGGTGATCTCTGAAAACCAGTATCAGAAGCTTCACTTCTGAAAATGCTGAGTAGATCATCCATTTTGGGACAACACACTATACTGTTTATATCTTTTTATTTTATTTTATATATTATAGTTATAACTGTGTCTGTTTGTTAAAGTTAATCATTGTTTATTTTGATTTATTTGTTAGTTTATAATAGTATAGAGATTTGTGTCAAATAAATAATTCATTCATTCATTCATTCATTCATTCATCATTCATTATATACAATACTAATTATATAGTCTCTGTATGTATAAAGCAATCGTGCGTAATGTATTCCGTCAGTGAATTGGAAACTTGCCGCTTATCATGTTGAATGTTGTTCCAGCCAACATAGTATGGAAACGTTTCATAGATCAACATAACCAGCTACTTGTAACGGTTTAGTGGTATAATAAAAGTAACGGCCTGTTACTATCCCACTGATGAGCATAGTCCTCTTTCAACCATTTTAGGAAGGATTGGAGCTAAAACCTACCATGCTATTCCAATATGGATTGGTAGGTTACACATATCCACAGAATTCTCTAGAGATATGTACTTTTTCTCGTGATGTTTTCCTTTACCGAAAAGCGTGCGATAAATTGTAATTATCAATTGCTATTGTTGTGTTTAATTATTTCTAGTTGCTCTTAAATATTAAGGAGCCTCTTATCGCAGGTGTGCAGGTTAAAAATGATGAGCAGTGGGTAGAATATGCCTGTAATGATAGCCCCATTCAGATATTTAAATACGTGTAAAAACCTGGAATTAGAAACATTTATCTGTTCGTTAATCAAGGTGACATAGTTGTGTTTAATTATTTCCAGTTGATCTAAAATATTAAGCAGACTTTTATGGCTGGTGTTCGTGTGGTGTTTTTTTTTTAGTTGTTTAAGTAAATGTGAATTTTGTAGAATTTATACTTTTAAATTTTTTAAACAAGATAATAGTCTTGTGAATAGTAATAGCGTAAAATATTGTGTGCAATTACATTTTATGTCAGCAAAAATACATGGAACTCGTGCTTTTCCGTGGAAAACGACTTTTTTCGAGATTATCTTGTGCTTTTAATGCTGGCATTAGTACACGGGTTTAAGCATTTGTATGTGTATTTATTATAATGTGGACCATATTTCTGGAGTTTTACTTTTAATGCGAGCATTTGGATTAAAAGTTAACATTTTCAATGTTAATATAATAATTATGCATTTGTTACTTACTGGTCTCACAACATCGTGTGGGTGTCGTGGGGTTCTCAAATGCTTGAGTACCGAAAAGCATGTGATAAATTGCAAATATTAATTAGGCAAATGAGTTCCAGAAAAACTCATTGGTGCGACTGAGGTTTGAAATTTTGACATCGTGAAAAGTTCGGCTATAACAGCTCAAAAGGAAATATAGCTTAATATAAATAATCCAACTATGTTACATTTTTTCAAAACGTTAAATGAACTCTGCTAACAAGTTGTCTAAGTATATTCCAGCTCTTGGGCCGAAATTTGTAATTCAAGTGGCAAAGGAGGGCGGAATGAAAAAAGTTCATTTATTGAGCTCAAACGGGATGGGTTGAGGTTGTCCGTTGAGTGCTCGGAGTGGGGATGGGGTCAAGGTTTTCATTACTTACAGTTGAATAAGTGGTCCACGTTTGTTGGGTATTTGTTAGTTGCTGAAAACGATTACCGTACAAAGTAATAATAAAGTTGTATTGCTATAATCTGCGATTAATATCGATCTGCGGATTATAGAAGAAGAATTTCATTATTACAGTTGTATTATGGATTTCCGCAAAATAACGTCTTATTCTATAAATTACGATTACCGTGTTAGATTCGCTCAGCGCACTTGCATTATATATAAATATAGCAAAGTATCAGCTTTTTGATAGCCTCACCATCCTCCTGCCCTTATCCCTCTCTAAGTGGGGTCGGCAAAACATGTTACGAACATATTGTCACATGACGTCAACTTACTTAATCCCCTCGGTAAGAAACAGGGTGGTCTATTATATTCAACCGGATACCACACGTTGGCCTTTGATAGCCTTCTTCTTAGTCGGTATCTTCATTTCTGAAGGTCGTGTCTAGATGAAATCATTATCTGACCACTACTTTTCCATGTTTTTCTATCTTCGGCAGCTTTGGTAATTGGCAGGCCTGTAAGCGTTTTAACTTGGTCTGACCAACGGGTAGGTGAGCGACCGCGTGGTCTTTTCCCGTCGACCTGGCCAGCAACCGTCAGCTCCTCCAGGCTTTCAGGGTTTCTCCTAGCAATGTGTTAAAAGTATTTGAGTATACGATGGAAGCAAACAGCGGACAGTCTAATGTTTCTGCTGAGCTCCTTAAATATAGACAAATTGGTACAGTCCACGGGATCCGCAACGTCTTCCTCCAACACCACATTTCAAAAGCGTCAATTTTAATCCTTTCTGACTTCCTTATTATCCAGGAGTCGACTCCGTAAAAGAAATTGAGAAACCAATGTACACACCAGCCTCACTGTCATTTTGCGAGAGATATTACGGTTTTTCCATATCCTATAATAATCTACTGGACCAATATTGGTGAAATTTTACACAAAGTTTATTCATCGGTAACATATTATAAAAGAAAGTACCCAAAAGCTGTCTGTCTGTAATTTATCGCTTTACTCTTAATCTATTGAACGCATTTTTGTGCGGTTATTATTAAAAGATAGAGTAATACTTGAGGAAAGTATAGGTTAATAACTCACGCTAGAATTCCCACGAGGTTTAGATTTACGTAATAAAAACACACAGTGATTTACACGCGGGCAACACCGCTTGCATAGCTGATATAGAATAAAACATCCCCTCCGTTACTTGAACTAAAACAGTTGCAAATTCTATTATGACAACAACTTTGCGTGGAACATGCATCATTGACAATGCGATGTGCATATTTGCATTTGATCTAAACTGCCCAATCTGAATTGCAAACTCCCCGTGCCAATTCAAACAATTGCATATATCTGTCACGAGGTAAGTATTGTATAACTTATTCAAGTTTATGCAACGTTTGGTGAGGGTGGTATTGCAATAGTGAACTGTGCTGCATGTACCGCCACCACTTTGTAGAACGGATACGAAAGAAAAGCTATAACACAATTAAATTTGTGTATAATCCGTGATAGCCCAGTGGTGATACCGTGCGACTGTCTAGAAACGATCATGGGTTCAAACCCCGAGCAGGTACCAATTGATTCTTCCATTAAAACTTAAATTGAAATTTTTGCCGTGTGGTATCCGTCTGAGTAAAATAGTCCACCATCATTTCTTACCGAGGTGTTAAAGGCGACTAAGGTAAGTGCCGTGTGGTATCCGGCTGAGTAGAATAGACCACCCTCATTTCTTACTGAGATGTCGTAAAAGGCGACTAAGGTAAGTTGACGTCAGGCAGGCGGCCGGTCGCAAAATATCGTGGTTTGTAAAAGCGTGAAAAAGAGGATTAAAAACCAACATTGACGATATTTAGTACGATTGAAGCTTTATATCTGGTCTACTGATTAAATAAAACCGTTTTCGTAAATAATATTTTATGAAAAGCTCTATTACTTTACGTTTAAGTTTTTTGAGGACATTTTAGCGGTTGTTTACGCGAATAAAATCGCAGGTAATACTAGTTATAATATAAATAAGGAAATGATTGCATTCATAATTCTCTATTTTCCTCGCTTAGATACATTTCCATTTTATTTTTTAACAGAAACCGTTTATATCAAATTCTTTTAGAAGGATATTGCAACACTGGCCCTGGCTAAAAAACTAATTCAAGCGGCGACGTCGAAGCATAATGAAAAAAGTTCATTCATCGAACTGAAACAGGATGGGCCGAATTTGTTGGTCGAGCACTCGAGACTGGGATGGTATAAGGCTAATTTTTCTCCAGCATTCCTAAACCTAACATTTGGCTATCCGTGATATTGTTAATTAAATCTATATTAATATGTTTTATAAAAAAAGTTCCCAAAAACTTCCTGCCTGTATGTAATCGATTTTCTCCAAATCTACACAACGGATTTTTGTACGGTTTTACTAAAGGGTAGTGCAATTGTTCCGTAAGGTTTAGGATAATAGTACATTACATATAAAATTATTTTGAATATATCGGGCAGTTGTAAAACTCGCCTGTTAGGAGCTTAAGTTGCGTGCGCCAAGTAAAACATCAAAAATTAACTAAAGTAATGTACTAGGGAGTTGTAGATCTTTAAAAATACTACAAAAGAGTCTGCGATATCACGTCTCTATTTCTTATACTTAACTCACAATATCTAATTGTTTGTTAAAAATTCAATTTAATACACCGATTTCCGCGCAGGCTAAACCGCAAGCACAGTTAGTTTAAATCCAAATCAATAACAAGCTATACCAGTACATACGTAATTTTTCTATTTTTGCTTTACGGATATTTAAATCGATTAAACGAAGCTATGTAAATGTTGAAAGGCTTTTCAATGTTTTGATTCTTTCGATTCACTTTTTCCAACTCAAATTATAATTATCGAATATAAGCCAAAGACAGAATGCTTTTAAAAAATGCCGTGAATGAAACTTTGCGTGTGAAACCTCGAGCGAACCTGATTGAATATAACTCTCAATGTTTTAGAATTAATGATAAAATTCAAAATTCAAAATAATCTTTATTCAAGTAAACTTGTAAACAAGTGCTTTTGAAACGTCAAAATCTACTGCTGTTTCTACTTAGAAGAAATAGCAGAAACTCGTTGCTCTTTTCAAAGAATGGTTCTTATTACTAGTTACATTTAGTTATTAATGTCTTGTACAGGGTCGAAGAGTAGAATTATCTTTAGTAGTACTTACTTTAGTAGTAGTATCTTTATTCAAATAATGGTTTATTTGAATAAAGATTATTTTCAGATTCAGGCACTTTTGAATCGTCAAGAATCAATATGATTAATGAAGCTGCAACTGGTTCGGAATGTTGCTCTTACCGAGAAGAACCAGCAAGAAACTCGGCGGTCAATCTTTGAAATATTTTCAATTATACATTATTAAACCGCTGTCTTGTATGAAGCTAAATGGATTTTCAAATCCAGGCATTCTTATCATCCAAATAATCTTCAATTTAGTAACATGCTTTACGTATAAGCATATTTTTTACACTTAGTTGGAATCTTTCTGTACACTGGTCTAGAATGGATTGAGGAATTTTATTATAGAAGCGAATAGCGAGACCAACAAATGAATTGCTTACTCTGCTAAGTCGCGACGCAGGTATCACAACGTATCGTGAGTAGTATTCATAGTTAATATATAGACGTGAATATAGTCCCGTAACTAAATCAAAAGCTTGCTTGCCATTTAGATGGGGTACATTTACGATTTTCTTTTTTACTTGATGCGGTAAAATATTTCCCTAATTTGTCTCTGAGCATACCAACGCTGACCGTGTGGGCTATCAAAACCAGCAAGCGCTCCAATTTCATGATGCATATTAGATTTTTGCTAAAAGCCCTTGCCAGCTAAAAGCTGCCGTAATACACTGCGGTTGCGCCAAAGGTCGTGTTTAGGCTAAAGCAAAAAGGCTTGCCTAAAATTGTGCGCGGCGCAGTATTAATATACTTTTAAGCCATGGCGTACTATGGATAACGAGGCACGCTTTGTCTACCATCCAAAGCACTTAAACTCTTCCGAGAGGAATCCCAGTGGAAAATTTAGGAAAATAAACAAGTTATATCTAACCTTAATTAAATAATTTATAGAAGGCAGGACTGTCCGGAATTCCATAGTACAGAATCACCATTATTATCCTGTACATATCCCACTCTGAGAGGGTTTGGCACAACATGTTTTGACCATGTTGTAACATGATTTGGCCAGGTATCTTATGAACGGCCTGCCGGACGTTAACTTACATAAGTCGCCTTTCACGACACCTCGTTAAGAAATGAGGGTGGTCTATGTGAACGTTGTCTGCTTCCTACACTTAGCATTATATAGATTTTCTTAACATACGCGGATTGTAGCAAAAATAATACTATTGTAACTTCTGATTCTTTATAAATGTGTCTCGGGTTCCAATCCCAGACAAGCTGTGATAGCCCAGGAGTGAGACGTAGTGAGCGGTGAGGGAGGTGGCGGTGTGTGAGTCTTTCGAGAAGTTACGGGTTCAAACCTCGGGCAGGCATCAATGATTTTTTTCTGTTAAAACTTATGTGTCTAATTGACTGCAATTTATTACACGCTCTTCAATGAAGGAATATATTCTGAGGAAACCTGCATAGCTCTAAAGAATTCTAGGGATATGTGTAACCTACCAATTCCCATTGGAGCAGCGTGGCAGGTAGTTCCAATCCTTCTCTCCAAAAAGAGGATAAGCATGCCCAGCTGTGGGACAGTAACAAACCGTTACTTTACCTTTTATTTTTATTTTGATATGTCTCAACTACCAATCCGTATTAGACCGTCGTGGACTTATTGGACATGCGATCGTCAAGTTTCTCAACTCGTTTTTTTTAAAATTTTATTATTAATGTTTTTTTATTTATATTTATTTGTTCATACATGTCAATTTTTTAGTTACAGTATAAAGGTGTAAACATAAACTTATTAAAGTTTTACCGTGCACCAGACTTAGACACAGTTAATACGTAAAACTTACGTATTAGACACCTTAATTTAACATATATTACAGATTAACACTACCCTCTATACTAAGCCAACCTTGTTTTGCTATGTTACTTGATGTTTCTTTCGGACAAAACAATTACAAATCTATTTGTTCTTTACATTGAAATACTGTAGCATAAAAAATTCACGGTTATTTCGAAGTCTAGAACGGTATTACCGGTACGAGTCAACTTAGCTTCAGTTTTTAATGCCGGGATCAGCTTAAGCTGGTTTCAATCAGAATTTTAAATCTCGGTATTAGCGCTCATCTCTTAAGATCAATAAGAAACAACAAGATACTGAAATAGAATCAAACAACATCAACCTTTTTCTTACTGTTATAGCACTTATAACTACGTAAAATATTATTTGAGGCTGATACAGAAATAAAAAAATGTTGTTCAATATTCCATAGATGATAAGAATGCGTGGATATAACTACTGTATCCTGTCGAAGATAGTAATAACTAAATCTGACTAGTTATAAGAATTATTTTAAACTAGCTGTGCCAGCGGTTTCGCCCGCGTGGAAATAAGAGTGTCACAATTTTTTTAGAAGAGATAGAGACATGCTATCGCGGACTTTTATGAAGTATTTTTATAGATCTACAATTCTCTAGCACATTACTTTAGCGTATCTTTGCTGGTTTACGCAGCGCACGCGACTAAAGCTACAAGCAAGGAAGTTTTCTAACAACTGCGCGATCTCTTCAACACAATTTACATAATACCGATATGTACTATGTACCTAAACCATCAGGAAGTATTCCACTATCTATTGGTGAAATCCGTAGAAAAATCCGTTCAGTAGATTTTGAGAAAATCGATTACATACAGACAGATAGCTTTTTGGGACTTTGTTTTGTAATAAGTATAGAAGAACATCCACCGATCTCTTCTCTTTAATAGCAATGTTCTGAACCAGTTAAAAACTTCATTAAATCTTATTAATCCTTGACGATTCAAAACTGATCCAAAGAGCTTATTAGAATAAATATAATTTTAATTTGATTTGTGATTTACAACTTCCCAACTTTATAAGATTATGGGTTATTATAAACTAGCTCTGTCAGCGGCTTCGCCCGCGTGATAATCAGTACGTCGCAAAGTTTTCCTATTTTACATAAAACACTAATGTACTATTGCGCAATCTTTTAGTAGAAACCGTTAAAAAATTCGTTCAGTAGATTTCGAGAAAATCAATCACATCCAGACTGACTGCTTGTGGGGTCTTTGTCCTATATGTTTTAAGTATGGATTTCGTTTACCTATCAAAACAAACTCCCATAATAATTTATTAACCTTTCTAGAAGCAAACATTGCACAAAATCTATGCGTTTTTCCACAATACCATCATTCTCAGGTAAAACATCAATGGAGAGGCCAAAATTACAGCGTCACTCATCACAGTCCGCACAAAGCAAAGCAAGTTGTCATCCATTTTAAAACCCACCGCGGCCACTCGACTAACTGAGGACTTGTGCCTTTTTATATGTTTCAACCCATTAAACCCGCTTTCAAGTGGGGCTTCATAATAAAGGTGGCCTTTTGTTTTGTGATGGAAATAATTGCACCCTTACTCTATGTTTATCATTTGACTGTATCTCATTTATATATAAATGATAGTGGCATGTGGGGTTTCAAGCCTTCTTTTTATGTTAGGAAAACCCAATATGGGTCGACACCAACGACGACTTAAAACCGGACAGTGCTCTACCACTCTGTTGACGGGGTAACACATTGCCCCCATCCCCGCCAGCAGCTGCTCTCTACCAGGTGGAGCGCCACCGGCTCGGGGTCTCTCTAAACAATGGCTCCTCCCTCCGCTAATTGATGCATCGGTAGCACCAGATGCATGGGACCTAACTCCAGTGTGCATTCGATAAACCCTGTTTGGATCACTCGGACGTCTCCCTTAGGACGGCATGCGACGGACTTGCGCGAGTCGTCTGCGCTCAGCTCGCCTGCGGCGGATCGGATCCTAGGACTCGACTTTTCGGATCCGCTTCACCGCCTCCTTCCGCGTATCCTCACAAGCGGCGCAAATTCAAACCCCAGGTGGATAGAAATTAGTTAGTTGAAATGTTTATATAAAAACAAGTTATAGAAGCTTTTAACAAAATTTCATTTTTAATTTCAACGTCTGGACCCAATAGGGGCAGCAGCATCAGGTCATGCTTATCATAAATATACATAGTCATTGAGACTGAACCAGTATATAAATTTCAGAGCCTCCACTGAGTTCTTTGCCAGTTCTTCTCAGTGGATGACAGCTTTCCGAACTGGCGGTCGCATCGCATTGGCATAATAATTCCAAATTACTAACTTAACCTGTCAGCACTTGTTTGGCCTGTTCCATATGTAATAGCTGTACGTTTATCTTTATATCGTAACATCTTCTATGTGAGAAATCATAAGTAAAATTCATGACCATTCTCCCTAAGAACCCATCAAATCAAAATGTATGGGAAAGCTAATGCGGGATTCTATAGTTTTAGTGGTGGCATGCGAAAACATGATTTATGGAACAGTGCAAATGGGTTACGGTACCACCGCTCGTCACAATTATGCACTGCATTTCGCCGGATACCCCCTTTTTGGGTTTCGTACACTCGGCACACTCATAAAGTGCGCTTTAAGAATCGCTTCATATCGAACGGACATGTTTGTGCTTAATGTGTTTTGGTAAATGTAGGGCGAAATTGAGAAGCGATTTGTGATTCGGTCGTGGACTCTATTATATATAGAGATTGTTGAGTTTATGATAGTGAACGTTTTTGTATTGTGGTGGCGGTGATGGAGGTTTGTTCATGTGTTTTTAAGAGTCCTCCATGTATCAGGCAAGTTCAGAAAGTTCGCAGATCGTTTGTGGGCTTCGGTATTGCTATAATAATAATCTCACGATTTATTTAGGACTTGCCTTTACAAAAGTTCAAACAAGCAAATACAAAAACACTAATTTATAAAGCTTATTATAGTTTTAAAGACTGTGTTTATGATAAGAAAGCTTGGATTAAAATTCAAAGATTGGGTACATTTTATTGAAATAATTATTTTTGAAAAGTGTGACCACCGAGTTTCTTGCTCGTTCTTCTCGGTAAGAGCACCGTTCCGAGCCAGTCATCATTAGTAGTAGTAGTAGCTTCATTGAAATTTGAAGATTTAAAAGTGCTTGTAAAAGGCAACTTGAATAAAGAATTATTGAATTTATGAAAACGATTAGTCCACTTTAGATACTAAAATGCTAAATTTTATATATTTTGTATTTCCGTGGATACAATTTTTTTATTACTTTTGCTTGATCATGAATTTATTTATTAAGAAAAATTGCATGGAAATGCGCTTAGTGCAATTTGAGTTTATCGCACACAGGCACAAGCTGGTTACAGACACGGGGAAGGACTCTCCCTTATCCCACTCTAAGTGGGGTCGCCACAATATGTTTTTCTCTTCCTTTCTCTACTATCGTTCGTCAACTCTGGCGCTACTTCTTTTATATGGGTGGCATACTTCATACAATCCAACCATCTCTTTTTAGGCCTCCCTCTAGTCACATATCCATACACATTTATTACTCGTTTGTTCACATGATTTCCTCATCATTCATCCCTCCTCATTGCATGTCCTTACCACCCCAAGAATGAACTATAAGTGAACATAGGGAAGTTTGGATTTATTTATTTCAAGCAGCTTACACGAATAAATATAAAATTGTAATACTTTTTAAAAGCTTCATGTGTAAAATTTGTTGCTTCGGCAGCACTTTTAATAAACTTGAGTGCATCTGCTTACCTGATGCTTATAAAGTAATGTTGGGCGCTGGCAAGCCGCTTTATGCTGGATTTTCGTCGAAATCTTCATAATATGAAAGCTTAAAACGGTATGAGAATTTTATTTGGATGCCAAATATTACTTGAGTTTGCATTAGTTATAAAATCGCGAAAAGCTTATCCTGAGTTATGAAATTCAAATTCAAAATATTCTTTATTCAAGTAGGCTTATTAAATAGCACTTTTGAACCGTCAAATTTTCTTAAAAAGCTACCGAAGCTACTGTTTCAGAAAAGTTGTTTCTGCTGAGAACTACAAAGAAACTGGGCGGATAATTTTGTCAATCTTTTTGTACATTTACAAGATTATGTTATGTAAAAGTACCGTATAGATACCAAAACGGCAGAACTGATTTTGATGAAAACTTCAGACAATCCTGTAAGGATTAACACTGCGGATAATTTCGTAGCGATCGTAGCATTTTTTTGAACTGTCAATAACAGTTTTATTTAAAGGGTTACAGGGGGAACCCTATATAAAACGAGAATTGCTGGGAAATAATGATATCGTCAATTATCTCTTATTAGCGGTATGTAATTGAGGGTATTTAAAAATAATTTGACGCGAACGAAGTCGGATTTAAAGCTTGTTTTAATAATGATCTGAACCGAAGACTTGTTTACGTTCGTACATAAAATTTTTCGAGATCGAAAAAACAGGACCATAAAATTCAGACACTATTGCGGCAATGAACAAAACGTTTGCCTTCCTAAAGTCTGAGTGACTGAGAGTTAAGGTTCGATTTCGCTAAACAGATCACGCGAGATGTGACGCTGGATTACACACTCGTGCAATTCGAAGTGCCAACTTTACGATCGAGCTACGTAATCAATCGCAGACGTGATGGGTTTGCTAATATTTTTTGCGCCGCGTAATTCAACAACCTCCATAGAATAATGCAGATGCATTGATAATTTACTTTGCAAATTTTGCAATTCATATTGATATTATACAGAAATTTAGTTTGTCCGTCCGTTTTCTTTTTATCTAAGGTTATGCCTTGACGGCAAACCACAACATTGATGCAATTCATCCACATTACATAACACTCGTTTGGTCCCATGAGCTTGGTCACAGTATACGTGCCAAAAAATAAGTGATAATCACCGATAAGACAATCCTTTTAAGTGAAAACTTGTTTAGCAGCGTTGAGCACTTTTTACGATAGGTGAAAAATATTAAACTCGCGTTGACACGTGACCTGTATGTAGGCCTATCATGAACTTTTAGAAAACGATTCAATTCAAAGTCAGTATCTAAACCCAACCGCTTTCTTATCGTACTATAAAGTGTGTTTGAAAAGGACAACGTTATATGAACTATAGATAAATCTGTCTCTTTTACTCAAATGTTTTTAGAACGCATTCCGAACGCTTATTCAATGACTTAAGGTGTGCGTGCGTCTTTAAGACGTCATGGTATGAAAAAGCAAATCAATTTAGTTAACATCTTCAGTTGAGTCGCAATAAGAGTTCATGGTAGGCCTGCTGATCAAAAATTCGTAGTACCGAGGGAGAGTAGACCGTCGGCGCGGCGTAGGAGTAGAAGTATGCCTTCACCTGCTGTTTAGTTTAAACGGCGCAGGACGCTTGCGCGAAATGAATTGGCATTAAGTAGTTGTAAGGTTGTAAGTAAGTAGTCACGTTTGTGAACGATATCGCATTATATGAGTATTGTATTTTAGCACATAAATGATAATACTCTTATACTGATAGTTAAAAAAAATCATTCAATATTACTCACTAACGATTTCAAAAAATAAAAAATGCACAACGTTAATAATCAAGTTTCCACTTCTGCCCTGGAGTGCAATCCGTTTTTTTTCAGTTGACACACATCAACGTTATCCACTTAGATCTACAATAACACAATGCTTTCAGTTACATTAAGATAAATAACATTATTCTGTGTACTATTCAAATAATGCGAATTAATGCTAAACAATCGGTAATCAACCACGATTATCAGCAATTTAAATACTAATACGGTAATGTATTACAGAGCCAAATCTGTTTGTTACAATGGCGTTTGTTTTAGATGAAATTTACGGTGTATCGTTTAGATTATGGAAATTCTAAAATTCTAAAATAGTTTTAGCCTCATCGGTCATATACGTTTCACTTATTTTAATGAACCATTATAAAGGTTTTACGTTTAAAGGTTACGATTTTAAAAAGTAATTACATTGTTTGTATCTTCTTCTTCAACCGATGAACCTCTAATTCAAATTCAAATTCAAAATATTCTTTATTCAAGTAAACTTGTAAACAAGCGCTTTTGAATCGTCAACATCTACTGCTGGTTCGGAAAGCTGTTCCTACTGAAAAGAACCAGCAAGAAACTTGCTCTTTTCAAAGAATAATTCTTATTACTAGTACATATAGTTATTGATTTCTTGTACAGGGTAGAAGAGTAGCTACATCCACGCATTCTTATCATCTAAGTAATCCTCAATAGTATAGTAGGCTTTCTGTATTAGCCTTTTTTTAACAGTGTTTATAAACTGCTGTAATGGTAAAGTTGAAGTAGATTGCGGAATTTTATTATAGAATCTTATACCCAAACCTATAAACGACTTATGAACTTTAACAAGGCGCAAAGCAGAAACCGCAAGCTTATGTCGGTTCCCACTTTGTCTATTATAAACATCCAATCCAGTCGTTTTACAATTATGTATATTCTTATGTACAAAAATTAAATTACCCCATAACAATATTCCGTAAGACATAATGTTATGGAAGTAAGCAAAATAAATAATAGTCTAATATTGGACATAGATCTTTTCACGGGATTACCACACGACACAATCTTGCTCAATCTGGTGCTCCATTCAAACCAATCATATCGTGATAACTTTTAAACTATTTAACCAAATTAAATAATTTGGTAACCAAATTAAGTAACTTTGTTTTTCACACTAAGTAGTGTGAAATACAAAGTTTAGCTACATGAAATACTGAAAGCGACAATTTTATTTATTTTTACAAGAGTTCGATAAATATACTAAAATGTGCATTGTAAAATAGTATCTAATTTAATTAAAATATAATTCTCAATTTTGGTAATAGTGGCTAACACATAAAATATGCTGCCGCGGACTTTTATTTAGAACTATTCAAGACAAACAATACTACCCTACATCATCTTTGTGTACACAAATGGTTTAGCCAGCGTACGGTAAGATAGCTCTAAGAGGCCAGATTTTTTCCGACTTAAATGACATTTATCGTTATATTACATAAAATCTTTACAAATTGTAGCCTATTTGTTATTCCGATGTATAACCAATATAATAGTTTCATCCAAATCCGTCTGATAGTTTTTTCGTGAAAGAGTAACAAACATCCATCCATACTCACAAACTTTCGCATGTATAATTTTAGTAGGACAATACTGCATTTAACCAAATACCCTACATTGATTGCCAAGTATCAGCCTGTTACTTACTATTCTACTGCTGAACATAAACAACCTCTCTCCTTTTATGAAAAGAAATCTTTATTTGCTTTACCGCATATTAAAGCAAAATGATATTACTACTTTTACAAATACACACTATTAATTAGTTAATTAATTCTAATATTGAATCGAATATTGGTGCAAATAGCACGTCACCGCTAATAGCTTCGTAGTTTAATCAAAAATCAAATTAGCGCCGTTGAGTTAATTAATGAATCAATAGCGGTCCGGGACGCGATCAAAATCCGGTAATTGTATTAATTGTTAAATTAATTTCATCAAACTCTTGTTCTTTAATATTTGTTTACAACCCAGATTATTAAATTAAATGTAGTCTAAAAAAACAAAAAAATATATCCACTTCAAATCGAACTATTAAGTGAAAAGTAACGAAAAATTAGCATTATTGAGAAAAAAGCATAGGATCCTCATTATCTTTACTTATTATAAAAAGAGGCCTCAAAAGCTATCCTTCTGTAAGTGATCGATTTTCTCATAATCTACTGAACGGATTTTTAACGGTGTTTCATAAACGATTGCGCCATTTTTGAGGATAGTTTTGTTAATCTTGTAACAAAATTGACATATTGTGTAAATTGAAACGTATTATAAATAAATGTCAGTCTCTCCATGAACGTCAAACGATCTATTATTTATCAGGTTATGGGCCCAGTTAAAAATTTTTCTAGAAGTTTTAACGAATTATACAATTTGTTTTTCGTGTTTCAAAATGTCGTCGTCGAACTACATTGCAAATATACCAAAGTTGAAAGGCCGGGAAAACTATGAGGAGTGGTGTTTTGCGGTGCAAAATTTACTAGTATTAGAAGGCATGGCGTCCGCCATTACAGCAAGGTTACCGGCTTCGGCTACAACAGTCCAAATAACTGAAGATGCCAAGGCAAAGGCTAAACTAGTGCTTACAATAGACCCATCGCTTTATGTGCACATCAAATACGCAACCACTACGTATGAATTATGGAGCAAGTTGAAAAATATGTTTGATGATACCGGCTATACAAGAAAAATTAGTTTGTTACGCAAGCTCATTAACATTCGACTAGAAAATTGTGACTCCATGACTCAGTACGTAACTCAGATTATAGAAACTGGCCAGCGACTTCAAGGTACAGGATTCAAGATAACAGATGAGTGGATCGGTGCATTAATGTTAGCGGGATTGCCTGAAAAATACAGTCCTATGTTGATGGCAATTGAACATTCCGGCATCGAAATTAGTGCAGATGTCATAAAAACAAAGTTGATGGACATGTGTAGTGAAGTTGGTACGGTTTCAGGTTCCGAGAATGCTTTTGTCGCGAAAGGAACACAGAGACAAAAATATAGCAACATAAAAAATAACCAAAGAAAATTTGTCTGTGACAACTCAAAATCTGTCAAAGTCATTAAATGCTATAAATGCAAACAGACCGGCCATTATAAAAACCAATGTACTAACAACGCCCCAAACTCGGAGTTAAATAAAAGGAAACAATCGAACGCATTCAGTGCAATATTTTTAAGTGGAAAATTTAATAGCAACGATTGGTACGTAGACAGCGGGGCGAGTCAACACATGACTGCAAAAAAAAATAACATTCTGAATCCATCATATGAACACGAAACAAAAGAAATAATTGTTGCTAATCAAACGCGTGTTCCAGTAATATGCTCTGGTAATGTAAACATCATTACAATTGCGAATGGTGTAGAATATGACATTACAGTTTCGGATGTATTGTATGTACCAAATTTGACAACCAACTTGCTTTCCGTAAGTCAGTTAATTGAGAATGGCAACAGTGTGGACTTTAAAGAAAACTTTTGCTATATCTACAATCGACAGAAAGAACTCGTTGGAATAGCCGAATTAGTTCAAGGTGTGTACAGATTATACACAAGTAAAACAGAACAGTTGTTGGCAGCAACAGCGCTAGCATCAAGTGAAGTCTGGCATCGGCGCATGGGGCACATAAATAATGTCAGTTTAGACAAGATGAGAGACGGAGCGGTAATTGGAATATCATGTACAGATAGGTCAGTAGTAAACAAAAACACATGTACTACATGCTGTGAAGGGAAACAGACACGTTTGCCATTTAGTCATGCAGGTATGAGGAGCACTGAGCCTCTAGATATAATACATGCAGATGTTTGCGGACCAATGGAATCAACTTCTATTGGAGGAGCAAGGTATTTCCTCATTTATGTGGACGACTACAGCCGCATGGTGTTTGTTTATTTCCTCAAAGCAAAAAGTGAAACCTTTAAATTTTTCAAGCAGTTTAAAAATATGGTTGAAAATCAAAAAGGAAGGAAAATTAAAATCTTGAGGACAGATAACGGCCTAGAGTTCTGTAACAAGGAATTCGAAGAATACCTGAAAGATGCAGGTATAGGTCATCAAAAAACTAATGTTTATACTCCTCAACAGAATGGCTTGAGCGAAAGAATGAACAGATCATTAGTAGAAAAGGCAAGATGTCTGATTTTTGATGCTGGTTTATCTAAAAAATTTTGGGCAGAAGCAATAAATACTTCTGTCTACTTGAAAAATAGGTCAGTAATGACTGTTTTAAAAAATATAACTCCCTATGAAGCCTGGACAAAAAAGAAACCTGACTTAAGTCATGTAAGAATTTTTGGAAGTAAAGTGATGACACATATTCCAAAGGAAAAACGTTTGAAATGGGATAAAAAAGCCAAAGAGCTAGTTCTAGTAGGCTATGCAGAGAATGTAAAAGGTTATAGGGTTTATGACCTAGAAAATAACTCTATCATGACTAGCAGAGATGTCATCATAATGGAACCACACTCAAATGAAAATACAGTAGATATTCCGGTTGAGTGTAAAGCTTCAGCGGAGGAAAAAGAAATGAAAGAAAAAGCAAATATAACTTCAGAGGGGACAGACTCTGAAGATGAATATGAAGATAGTGATAATACCTATATCCCAGATGATACTTCTTTTGACCGTACAGAAGAAAGTACCCTAGATGTAATACCTGATACAGATATTTCAACAGTTAGTATACGCAGTGGGGAAATTACACAAAAGAGAAACAGGAAAGTACCAGATCGTTCCGTTTATAATCAGTTGTGCATTGCTAAACTTAGTTTAGATATCTCGATGTTACCACAGCTTTTTTAAATGGTTATTTGAAGGAAACTGTGTATATGCAAAAACCTGTGAGTTATGAAGCTAGTAGTGAAAATAACAAAGTATTAAAATTAAAACGAGCTATATATGGCCTTAAGCAATCATCTCGAGCTTGGTATCAAAGAATAAATGATTATTTAATAAGTTTAGGTTATCAAAAATCAAAATATGAACCATGTCTTTTTGTAAAATGTGATCAAAATGTTAAAGTTATTGTAGCATTATTTGTCGATGATTTTTTTGTTTTCTCTAACTGTATAATGACAACTAAAGATTTGATAAATAAGTTAAGTTGTAAATTTGAAATAAAAGATTTAGGTCAGATTAAACAGTGTTTAGGCTTAAGAGTTAATGTCAAAAATAATGTAATAACTATTGATCAAGAACAATATGTAGAAAACCTATTAAAAAGATTTAACATGTTGGATTGTAAAACAGCAGAAACTCCTATGGAGATAAATTTAAAGCTAGAAAAATCTCAAAATAGTTGTGATAATAATTATCCATATAGACAACTGGTAGGGTGTTTGATGTATCTGGCAGTGTTAACCAGACCAGATATTGCATATAGTGTCAGTTATCTAAGTCAGTTTAATAATTCATATGATGGAACTCATTGGAAACATTTAAAAAGAATTTTAAAATATTTAAAAGGTACTAAAAACTATGGTCTTGTATTTTCCAAAGATGAGTCTTATATTAAGGGTTATGTAGATGCAGACTGGGGTTCAGATAATAATGACAGAAAGTCTTTTTCTGGTTTTAGTTTTAAAATGTCAAATACAGTTATATCTTTTGAATGTAGGAAACAGAGAAATGTGGCACTGTCTTCAACAGAAGCTGAATATATTTCATTATCAGAAGCTAGTAAAGAAGCTATTTATTTAAAAAATTTGTTGTTTGAAATTTTAGGTATTTCAGAACCTATTGTTTTATATAATGATTGCCAAAGTGCACAAAAGTTGGTTCTTAACCCAATATACCATCGGAGATCAAAACACATCGATATAAGATACCATTTTATAAGAGAAGCTGTTGCAAATAATTTTGTTAAAATTGATTATCTGGAAACAGCTGAAATGCCAGCAGATATTTTAACCAAAAGTTTAGGATCTGTCAAACATAAATATTTCACTGAAGGACTTGGCATTCTACCTGTTTCGCAGTATCTGTAATTTTTTTTTGTTGTATTTAGATTATTTCTTAATTTTGTTAAGCGGAGGTGTTAATCTTGTAACAAAATTGACATATTGTGTAAATTGAAACGTATTATAAATAAATGTCAGTCTCTCCATGAACGTCAAACGATCTATTATTTATCAAGTTTAAGTTAATAGTACTTAAGGGTTTTATGTAAATTGTGTTGAAATTGTCTCGCGGCTGTAAAAAAAACTCGCCTCCGGGGCTTTAGTCGAGTGCGCTGCATAAAACCAACAGAGGTACAATAAAGTAATGTACTACAGAATTGTAGATCTACAGAAATACTACGCAAAAGTTCAAGACAGCATGTCTTTATCTGTTATGGTTAGCTCACTATACCTTCTTTTATCTTCAAAATTTCAATTTGGGGGAAAATTGTGGGTCCCGCACGAAGCCAGCACAGCTAATAATAATATACATACCTATACAAAAAGTTCGATGTGCTATAAAAGTGCATTTTTTGTGTTATCTATATTTTTTTCACTTTTGAAAGTGATAGAAAATTAAAATTTTATATTTATTAACATTTTCTAAATAAAATTTTGGTCTTTTGAGTCTGATCATCGAATCGAATCGACTCTTCTTTTCTTCTCTTTTTTCTTGTTTTTTTATGATAAGATATGCGTTGTTGGATGAAACCAATATAGCCAATTTTGCAAACAACGCATCTATAATTTTTTTCTTCACTTGTCAATTTTGACTAGTATTTTTTAATTAATAGTTAATATAAAATGTGCAACTTATTAAATCACAGTAAAAAACTATTATTAATAATCGATTTCTCCAATTTGAGTTAATCGATTTTTCTAAAAAATCGTATATTTATTAATTTTTTCCATACTAAGTTACGTCCTATTCCACATTAGTTTCTGTAATTAAATAAGCTTTAAAATGAAGACTGTTGTATCAAATGTCTTATATTATGAAAGCTTAATATAAATTTTCCTCGTAGCTTTACATCTAGGAAGTACATATGAAGTTGAATTATGAAAGATTAAGGAGTGTTATTAAAACTTTAACCCCTTAAGGACAGGGGCGTTGTTAATTGTGTGAGTTACTGCATCCATATTTCACAAGGGTGCGTGTCTCTTAAGATATAATACATTTTCTTCTCATATAAACTGTGTTTATCTTACAGTTTCATCCAGCAACAGACTTAGGAGATGTCTCCAGATAGAAATAAGCTATTGATTTTACTAAACCTCAAAATCTAAGCTAATTCTAGATAAAGAGGATGGTCTATTCTACTCAGCCGGATATCACCAATCGTCAAATTGATATCTTTTATTTATCTTAGGATATTCAGAAACCGACCGAATTGAAAATTAGGCTTAATTGAGTTAAATACATTGTAATTCTTATTTCAATACCATCTATAACATCATGCTACGAAATATTAAAAAACTAGTGTTTTCTTGTTCTTCTAAGTCTTTAACACTCACTCACAATTTGCAATAAAACAATTTTTCGGATTCGGTCAGTTTGATAACAAGCGTGCGGTTTGGTCATTGTGGAAACCTGCATATATCTAGAAAATAGTGGGTAATTTACCAAGTCGCATTGGACAGGTACCATGGGTCCTAATCTCCAACCCTTGTCTTTAAAAAGAGGAGGTTGTCTTTACCCTGTAGTGAGATAGAAACAGGCCGTTCCTTTACTCTAACTTTTAAAAAATAATCCGTCCGAATGTCAGCAAAGGCAGTGACGAACCATAGAGTTATTATACTAGATTATACTAGTAATCCAGTCTAAAATGTGTCCTATTAGAATAAAAGAAAATAAAAAGAAAGCAAATAAAAAAATATCTTCTTTATTTGTGATACGTATACTAGTTTAATCATCCCTCTCATTATTTATAGTGACGCTCACTTACAGGCATTTGTTTACGAATCCGTACATGCAATACAAACCCGTTCATCAGATTATGATGCCTTTCATCTCATCATCACAAAGAACTAAAGACTAAGAACTCCAAAGACACTCGACACTAGTTAAAAGAATTCTTGTAAGAATATTTTCGCTAACCGCGATTTCACTTTACTAATCGAAAATATCCCAGGATTCAGACTCATTTGAATTAATGAAAACATCTTACCACTCGGCGGTTATTCTTAATAAATACGTAATGAGCAACATCCCTTGGAATAAGACCAAAGAATCTTATAGCAGAGTCATGAATATTGTTTTAGATTGAAAATATTTACTTGGTACACATTTCTTTTGAATAGGTTGTATATTTTATTTAGATAGGTGCGACATCTCATTTGAGCAGATAGCATACCTCATTTCAGCAGATAGCATACTTCATTTGAGCAGATAGCATACCTCATTTGACCAGATAGCATACCTCATTTGAACAGATAGCATACCTCAATTGAGTAGATTGCATATATCAATTAAGCAGATTGTATACCTAAATAAATGATTGCATATCTCATCTGAATAGGTTTGCATTTGAATAAGTTGCGAATCTCATTTGAATAGGATGCATATTTCACTATACTAGATCGCTAAGTCGCAGGTACAGCTAGTGATCAAATGAAGGTGTTAGTGCTGAAAGTTCCGATTGAAATCAATATTTCAAGGCTTCTTACTTCAAAATGCATATAAAGCCAAGACTAAACCATGAAAGTTAAATGTCATAACTGTCAGCCAAGCCAAAGCCAAAACCCATGCGACGATATAGTTGCTTGCGCACTGATAAAATCTAATGGTGTGACGTCAGCAATGCCGCCATATGGAAGCTTACCTATCACCAAGGAAGATAGTGCTTCTATTAACCAGAAATTTTTTGTGTGTCTTTGGAAATAGTGAAATTGTTTTAAAATTTATCTCAGAAAGTAATAAAAACAATAAACAGCAATTTAAAAATGATGAAAATGGCATAGTTTCGTTATATAATCGGATTTACGCACATTATTAAAACCACAGCAGTTCTTTTAAAGGAAGACATTTACTTATTAACTAATGCAGCAGTGGACTTATAATGTATTATTTCTTTTTTTTACTATCTGTTGTATGTTTTATTGAGTGCAATAGTTGAAGAAATTTAAAGAGATTTAAAGAAAAGTTATTTCATACTTTCTTAGAAGATATTCTTGGCAGATTTTAAAATATAAGATTATTTCAACCAAATGTTACGTGCGCAGGAAGTCGACACGTGTGTCACGGCTCGCTGAAGCATATTCGTCTACAAGATGCTGTTATTCCTTTGAAATACCTTTTTACTCGAAATCGTGAACATTACAGTATTAGTTCTATTTTCATAGAAGTCGTAAAAACGATTTCTATGAAAATCTCGTAATTTTTCAAACAGCCAAATTATTGGATAGCCCAAAGATAAAATGCGATGGGTGGATGAAAATTTGAAAAACCGATAAGCTTAAGCACGATAAACTGAATCTGTCAGACACTGGATCGTGAAGACTCTGCCTGGTGGAAACACCCATGCATATCCTATATGCCTGCCTTGCGCTGATTAATAATCGACACTCTCTTTGGGTTGCACTATTTACGCCCAACGGACGTTAAAAATCACGCTGCTAAGTAAATCTTGGAATTCTTAGAGGATTTCGGCATTGGCAGCGATCTCTAATACTAAGCCTTGAGGGTTTTAAAGTATTAGAGTAGGTAGTATTGTCCCCAATAGGACCCCCAAAATTCGAACGAAGAAGGTGGAATAACTATTTTTTTATATTAATTTGTTATATCTATGAGACTAACTTTAATATTGAGTAAATTGGTTCTATGTCCCTGATTAAAAGCTCTTAAGCTTACCGTAAAAGGTATCCGAAATTTTCTAACGTCCCTTTGCTGGATATTTTAACACTTGCTCTGCCCAAAAAAAGACGTCGAGTGGCGGCGGTGAAGCGTGAAAGCGAAAAGTTCATTCGAGATGAAACAGGATGAGATTCCTTGAGTATTTGAGGCAGATTTGAGGCGCGGTCAAGGTTTTTTTGCACTTGTTACTTTATATTTATGTAAATGACTTGTGGAAACTAATAAAAGTACAGAAAAAAATATTGAACAGACTTACAACTTGCGCTAATACAAAATATAAACATGTAAACAAATTCGTACCGAGAAGAGCTATTTAGAAAATCGATAGTCTCTCTTTTGAATATATAATTATTATAACTAGTTTTACTTTTCATTGTGTTATTGCTATGTTGTGCCGCAGCGTAGCTGAAGCAGCGCATTTCTATCTTCATACTCAATAGTATAATACAGTCTCTTTTCATAGTTATTTAAGTACCGTAATGATAAATCTGAAGTATATCCAGTAATTTTATTAAAGAATTTTATACCTACAATTTAATTACTACTTTTATACCTACAATTTAATTACTACACAATTTAAATACTATGCACAAAGACGTTAGTTACTTCGTCGGTATTTCAAATTCAAACTTTTTATTTGCCTAATACGACACACATTCTGCCTATTAAAAGCATGCCAATATTATTATTTATTACATATGTTTAGTTACTAATAGTTATTTATAGCTATTTAATTATTATATTCGTTATATTCATACAGACATTTGGCCACTTAAATCTATGTTTAAGGCGTTCCCGTACACACTTCTCAAATAGATTTTGGTTAAGTCTTAGAAAAAGAATCAATTCATAAAATAAAGGGAGGGTATATTGAGCTTTCTAAAGTGGTGTTTGCAACTCTTTCTTTTCTGTATTCCACAAATTACTCTTAGACATCTTTTTTGAAAACTGTTATCTGCTTTTTTTGTTTGTTATTCAGAAAATAGTTTGTTTTTTCATAAGAAAACCCATTTCCTTCAATTTTCTTCGTGGGGACCAGACAGCTTAAATTGTAGATAGCACGTATTTGTTTGGCTTGCAATTTTTTCTATATCAGACCATTTACCCCATAATAGTATTCCGTAGGACATAATGCTATGAAGTAATCAAAATAAATGTTTAGTAAAATTAAAATGTTTAATTTATTATCTTTTTCGTTTCCGTCTATCTAAACGGCATAAACCGATGAACTGAGTTTCCCTTTTAAATTTGTTAGTTAGTAAGTTCGTTATAAAAATAAAAATACAGTCGTTTCTTCTGTTTAGTTCAGTGTATTATTACTTCCTTAAAGTATCATAGGTGTAATTGAAACGTAAGCCAATATTAACCTTGATATTTAGATAAATCACTTTAACCATATCCAGTCAAGATAGGCAAGAAGTACCCCATACTCAAGAGAGTCATCCTAACTAACTTGCGACTGGCCACACCCATTTCATGTAACTTCGAGCACTGGTACATAATACTCTTTAAAGTTAGGGTTAACACTACAGACATTTTGTTAATATCTCGCTTACTGAATAGTTTAGAACCTACGAGATCTCATAACTACGTGGCCAGCAGTGAAAAGTTATGTAAAAAGTTTGTTTTTATCTAAAGATACCTTATAGACGAAAATAAATTTTGTTTTTGTTTTCTTTGTAACTTTCAACATCCTTAGCCTAGATAGAGTAGTATATTTAGACTTGTTATACCCAAAATTTCATTCATCTTTTTCATATTAGTAATATTACAAATTATGAATTTTCATATGTGCGATTATTATTAGTATAATGTTAATCTCGAAGAAACTATAATTATGTGACTAGCTTGCCTTTTAGTGTATATAACAACTTCTATAATGACTGAATAACTTCTAAAATGCAAAATAAATAAAAAGTGTGAATAAATAAAGTCTGCGACAGCCCTAGCTATATAGGAAACATTTGTCAGTAACACTTCTATTGCAGAGGGTTACTGTTTAAAGTGTTATTTTATGATGTACCTGGACCCCAGTGAGTCGTTTCGACCCCATACCATCAAAGTACATCAAGCGGATGAATAATAAAATAATACGAGATGCGAGCGCAGACTAATTACCTACTAAAGATATATTAGCACCTTATGAGGGTTAAATAAATTTATCATAATATATTGTTATAGTTCTAGACTAATTACGGCTTCTCTATCATGAATTCCTTTCGCGGCTTTGTTATGTCAAGAACTTAAAACCGAAAACTAAGCAGAACAGCAGAGAGATACTACACACACACACACACACACACACACACAAATATATGTATATGTGTGTGTGTGTGTGTATATATCTATTATTAAGTAAACGCCAATTAGGGTTTACATCTTTAAATGCATCTACGTTAAATCACTCTATTGATGACACTTGAAATATAAGAATAGAATTGATGGCACGAGAACAAGTATACAGCATCCAGCTATTTACTTTTTTAAATTTTACCCCGTCCCGTCCGTATAATTGTCACCATCGCGACCTGTCCGTCAAAACCTCTGCCGGTTGTGCATGTACAAGAAGGACGTTACGTCAACGCGCCGACATATACATATAGTATAAGAAAAATTAAATTAAAATTGCCGTTAAAATCCTGAGCGTTTGGAGTCCCAAGATAGCGAGCAATTAGTGTCTTGTAGTTTAGTAAGAAAACTTGGTATAGAGGCGGAAAGAAAAAATTATCAGGATTGTAAAGGCTGGATAAAAATCCATTCAGGACATTAATGGTAATTAATAGTCCCCATAATTCCAGGCAGTGGGGTTGTAATAGTCCCCGGTAGATAAAGAAGCGATTAATTACATGCGGCAACCAATAACGATAAACATTCTGTCAATTTTTAATTATAACAATAACAAAACTTTGCAATAGGGAATAGAATATTGTTTAAAATCTCTAATGACCAACTGCATTTACCCTTAACCAAACAACGAAGTACCAAGTCAAAGTAACATCATTCAAACACTGAATAAGGGTCCAAGTAAAACCATTAACCATCTTGAAGCGTCTTACCTACAATTAACACTGCCATTGAATCAGGAGATGCTTCAAAAGGGCCACCCTCTTAGATTTAGTCCACGGAACATTTGGAATTAACGGTGTAATAATTGAGCGCATAACACCAAAAGTGACTACTTAGGAATTTGTAGCTAATGGTAATATTTTTTTTTTTAATTATACGCGTTCCGATAAGCTTAATACGGTACAAATACATCCTCTCTCCTTTTCAAGAGAGAAGGATTATTGCTGAGTCAAATCAAACTGTTCCATTGCAGATTTGTGGGAAAAACTTGAAATTTTCTTGAGTTATGTTGTCACTGAACATAGGTAGGCATAGCTCCGAAATTGTGTAGAATTGCAAGTTTTTTGTGCATTGTCCATGTCGTTATGACAAAAGATGTTATATGAGTACTCATGGATTTTCATTTATCACAGGTTATAGCAAAATTAATATTGGTAGATTTTAATACATACGGGTCACATCGCGATAAAATCGAGTTACTTTTGTTTAAGGTTCGACATTTCGGCAGAATGTCAATCAAAATCCATTATGATTTAATTTTTTAACTCATAGTATTTAATATTTTTAATTCAGATTAAAACGAAGGGATTCACACGGGAAAACTTTGTGTCAATTAATATTATCATTACTTTTATATTTTGAGTTTAAAAAATTCTAAATTTAAGAAACCATCTAACTGCAAATAAATCTTTAGTAACCATGTCTGCCTAATTCTTATTCTAATTTCTATAAACCAATTAAAATCTCAGATAGCGAAATATTGATATCGTGATATGTTTACTTTAGGTGTTTTAATTATAGTCCTCCATTATATACCTACTATTTTTTCTGATTCTAAAAAATAAAGGGGAATTGTGTTTCTATACATTAGCCCGGTATATGAACATCAACTGTGTCCAATTTCATCAATAATGTTTCAGAGGATTAGACGTGAAATTCAAATCCAAAATCTTATTTTCGTATATTGCAGATATTTTTAAAACTAATTCCAATTTTGTTAATAGCAAAGTTACATATTAAAAAATATCAACTCAAAAGTGAAAATTTTTATCAAATTCAACAGGTCACACTCAACAAAACGTCGCGCAGACTAAATTCCAATTCGCAAATTGATATTTTAGCGTGAATCACACATGAACACAAATGTCTGTATCGAAGATATTGCGGACACGTGAAATAAAACATTCCGTTTGTGTGGAGTGGATAAATTGTGATCCAAGTTAAAGAAAATTAACCATTTCTGACTGAAAATTTTTGCACGACAAAAGCTTTGCGACTTCGTCGTAGAGTCTATCTGCTGATGATGCTTCGGTTGCGGGGCGAAATGATTGTTGAGTTTGTGATAGTGAATGTGTGTAGTGCTTGTGTATTGTGGTGGAGGCGGAGGAGGTTTGTGCACGTGTTTTTACAAATCCTCCATGTATCGGGTATGAAAAAAACGGATAGTCCACTATACATTTAGCATTATATATATTTTTTATTTACTTTATCGCGGATTATAGCAAAATATTTTTTTATTACTTTTATATTATGCATCTTCGTATAGTAACGCCTAATTCTATAAATTATTTCTAACATGACTTCTATTTCTTTATTTTTTTTCAAACGGTAGACATTTAAATATTATTATAATATTTTATTATTACTTTTGGTAGACATTTAACTGTTTTAGAAAAGATTGACCAAGATATTTTCATATTACATTATCTTAAACCTCCTCGTGACTCTTTTGACATCAGAAGTAAGATGATTATAATTAAAAGTTACATAATTAGAAAGATATTTGATTTTATTTTCAAAATATACTGTTATCAGTATCAGCCTGTTGAAATTCTGGGCTGAAGTGATTAGACCGACCACGCTGCTCTATTATTAGTTATATTTATTGTCTAGAGACATGAAAATTTTTACTCGATGTTTTAGCTACAAAATATAGAGGTATTTCATTCATTACTTAACAGTGACACTAGCTTTAAATCAATAAATAAATAAATTAACACCAGGATTTACAGAGAACTTTTAATAGCACCTTTAATAGAAACTTGGTACAGAAAGGCTACTTTACTATTGAGGATTACACAAATGATAAGAATGCGTGGATATAGCTGCTCTTTGACCTTGTGCAAGATAGTACTTATAAAATCTATTATAAGAATTATATTTTGAAATGAAAAACCGTCAAAATTCTTTTGGTAAGAGCCGTTATTTAAACTAGCAGTTGACGATTCAAAAGCATTTCTTTACAAGTTTACTTGAATAAAAAAAATTTTGAATTAAAATCTAAATCACTTTTAACTTAAGGCACACACACGCAGTCGCGCACATACAGCCGCGTCGGACGCGCATAACGAATGTCCAAACATTGAATAGCTGATGAACAATTTGCATACGTGAATCGGTTTAAATCACAGTGACAATAATTTCGAGCTGCAAAGTGGATTCATAAGCAGACCTTGTATTAGGCTGTTATCCATATGGACAACTGAGCATATTATAAAGCTAATAAGCAATTTAAATGTCATATGTGATGACCCAACTAATACTTTTATATTTTAGCTTGAATTGAAGCTGACTTGTCGGAATAACAATCAATAAAAAAACAATTTATCTTTTTTTTCGAAAACATAACAAAGCTAGGTTAGTTATGAATATTTATTTATAGAAGTAAAGTAGCGGCCTGTTAAATATTTATTAAAGTAGCGGCCTGATACAATCCCACTGCTGGGAATCGGTTTCCTCTCTCCGTTTCTGGAGAAAAGGGTTGGAGCTAAGACCTACCACGCTGCTCCAATGCGGATTGATAGGTTACACATATCTCCAGAATTCTCTAGAGATATGCAGGTTTCCTCACGATGTTTTCCTTCACCGAAAAGCGTGTGATAAATTGCAATTATCAATTAGACACACAAGTTTTTAATAGAAAAACTCATTGGTGCTTGGCCTGGTTTTGAACCCATGATCGTCTCTACAGAGTCACACGGTCTCACCGCTAGGCTATTACAGCTAAGTACAAGATATACATATATAGACGAAAATAATTTTTGATTTTGTTTTCTTTGTGACTTTCAACAACATATTTAGACTTGTTATACCCAAATTTCAATTAGACACAAGAATTTTAATAGAAAAACTCATTGGTGCCTGCCCGGGTTTGAACTCGTGTTCCCCTCAAAAGAGTCGCACGGTCTCACCGCTGGGCTATTACAGCTTTATTATTAATTAAATATTGATTATTAAATAATCTTGATTGATGCAAGTAAGCGTTTTACAAGCACTTTGAATCGTCAAGGATCAATTAGATTTGATGAAGCTACAACTGGTTCTAAATGTTGCTCTTACCGAGAAGACATAGCAAGAAACTTGGCGGTCGATCTTTAAACATTTTAAATTTACATTATTTTACTGCAGACTTGTTTGAAGCTGAAGCAACCATATAGAACATATTTCAAGTTTGATTTTTATACGTGATAAAATATCTGAAATATGTAACCCATAATATCTTCCAAGAACATTAGAGAAAAGGGACGGAAAACATTTCCAAATATGATACCATCTTACTGAACCGTAAAGTCTTCGGCACTTTTTTTCTTTGATTTATCTGAAAGGGCATTTCACCAATATAAGACTCCGCCATATCCATTGGAATTATTACCACTTAGAGTTGCCAGATTAAGGGATAAATTTTAACCTTTCACGATTCGTACCTGTTTTAAAATTAGCTGTATCTGACAACGTCACGTTAACTTTTGTTGTATTCAATTTTATGAAATAAACTTGACCAGAAATTGCCAATAACTGAATATGTATTTTTTCTGTTTCCGATAGAAAAACAGGTTTTCTTTATATTATTAATTGTGCGAAATAATGTGTGCTGCGAAAACGTAACAAACCCAATCTTGTATTTCTCCCAACCTGGCAACGACCATACCTGGCAACACAGCGTCAAGAATAAAAAGTCAATTCATTGAAATTTCAAATGAAGCTCGTCGGAAATAGACGGATACACTTTACTGCCCCTTTGCACTCACTACTATACTCCTGAAGATACTATTTGTATAGGCGACTCCAACGTCAACTTAATTATTAAAATGTCGTAAAAAACAATCAACATCAATTAAATAAAAAGGTAATTTCTTAATTTAAGAAAAAAAATATTTTTCAGTTCGGTATATAAGAAGTTTTCTTTATATAAAATCTTGCCAAATTATATAAATATTGGGTCAGCGGATTAGGTGTGAAAACATAATAGACAAACAGATTTGGTACAGATTATATTTTTAACACTCCCAAAATAGGCGCCACAATCTAAATGGACCGATTAGCATAGAAGTGGTCATCGGTAGAGATTTGAGAGAATTTCCGCTCACTGGATAGTGTCATTCAGTAGGCATTACGTTGGGCTGTCCGTACGAAATGGGTCACAGCGAGGAAACCATTCATTCAGATGATCGAAGTTTCTTCGATAAGGAAAACTGTACGGAAATATTATTGCCTTTATCGTTGTCATTTACCATCTGATTTATAAGTAAAAGAATAGACTTGTTACTATCGTACTGCTGGGCATATGCCGTCCTCTCTGCGTTTTTGAAGAGAAGTATTGGAGCTAAGACCTAACGCGCTGTTCTAATGCGGATTGGTAAGTTTCACCTATCTGAGAATTTCTCCAGAGATAAGGTTTCCTCGCAATTTTTTTCTTCACGGAAAGCGTGTGTAATATTGCAAATATCAATTAGGCACATAGATTTATTTATGTGCTGAAGTACTCCATAACCTTGTCCCTCCATCACCATTCTATCAACGCACCGCTAGGCACCGGGAGAAGTTCCACCCTTACGTTATCGACATCCCACGAAGGCGCACGAAGCGCTTCGCGTCTTCTTTTTTACTGCGCACGGCAAGGGAATGGAATTCTCTCCCGGCATCTATTTTTCCCGGGTCATATAATATGGGTCTCTTCAAAGAAAGAGCGAATAGGCGTCTTCTAGGCAAGCGCACTCCACTTTAGACTGTATCATTGCTTGCTATTAGGCATGATTACAGTCACGCTCGCCTATTACGCAATAAAATAAAAAAAATTAACAGAAAAACTTATTGGTTCATGCCTAGGGTTTAAATCCCTGACCTGGAGAGTAGCATACAGTCGGCCCGTTAGTCTATCACTTCAGATTTATAAATAGTCCTGTTAGGCTTCCTTTAACTATGAATATCCTAACATATATTATGAATGCTAAAATCTGTTTCGTCTGCTACGCACTCACAAATAAACCGCTGAAGCAATATTGATCAATTTTGGTACGATTGGAGCTTATAAAAATTTAATTAAAAAAAAACCTATCACATGATAGGTTTTTTTTTAATCTACTAAACAGATTTTTGTGCGGTTTTTACTGTGAGATACAATTCTTGAGGACGATAATCAAATAAATCAATTAATCAAAAAATTTGTTAAAGCGTAGCGTAACGCCTACAAAACTCGTGTGTTAAAGTGACCCATAACTTGGAATGCCAAGAAAATACTAGTTTTTTTTAATAGTTCGTAGAGTAATATCATAGATGATATTGAAATAAGGATTACAATGTATCTATCTCAAATAAGGGTAATTCTTAATTCGGTCACTCTCATACTAAGCGTGCAACGGATTTGTGACTCCCTGGTTTACACGCGGGCATAGCCGCTGGCACATTAGTTTTATATAATATTCTAGCTGACCAGACTAACGTTATTTTCCATATAAATTTTTTCTAGCGTACATTATAAAGAAAATAAAATGTTAGGGGGATGGACAACCCTTATCACTTAGGGGCATGAAAAATAGATAGTAGCCAATTCTCACATCTAAAATATGCGTATAAAATTTCATCAAAATCAGTCAAGCCGTTTCGGAGGAGTATGGTAACTAACATTGTGCCACGAGAATTGTATTGTATAAGATGTAACTCACCAAAGGTCACTGTAAAAGTGTCTCTAATTTGAATTTAAAAGGTATTTGCTTAGATTTAAGATATGAACATTTCAACAGTGTGAATAATTTAAAATTTTATTTCAACGTTGTTTACTTTAGGTTTTAAGACAAAAGAGTGTTGTACTCTTTTGTCTTAAAACCTAAACGTGCAGAAACATATACATAAAATGTCTTGTTTATCACAATACAGTATACACAATTTAAAGAAAGCGTCTCAGGCTTAAATAAAAAGTACAGCAAAGACTTTTGTCTGTCGGTGCGAGGAGTGGAAGTAGACATAAAAAATGTGAACCAATTTCACTCGCCGCCCGCAGACTGTCATGAATATTAACTATTTTGCGCTGCTACCAAAGATGAAGCTCATCAATACATAGAAGCGCCACTCCATAAACCTCTTGCTGTCGTAAAAGGCACCTAGGGTAAGTCTGGTATCCGGCTCAGTATAATAGACCATCCTCATTTCTTACCGAGGTGTCGTAATATGCCACTAAGGTAAGTTACCAGCCGTGTGGTATCCGGCTAAGTAGAATAGACCACCCTTATTTCTTACCGAGGTGTCGTAAAATGCGACTAAAGTAAGTTGATCCCCCGTGTGGTATCCTGCTGAGCAGAATAAACTACTGTCATTTTGTACCGAGGTGTCGTAAAAGGGGACCGACCGTCCCGACCGTGCCGACCACACTTGGAGTGGTATAAGGGCAGGTCATCATCATAATGATGATGACTCCATAAACCTCTTGCATTGGTGGAATAAAACAAAATACTTCTCGTAGATATAACATTATTTGTAATAGGGACAATATTTAGTTTAATTGAAATTAATGTAGAGTCACCCTATTATTTCAAATCGGATATGACGATAGATAGTTGATCTTGCATCCATACGAAATCACATAATGTTATAAATACGAAAGCCTGTCCGTCTGTCATTTTTTCACAGTTTATCCGCTGAAGTAATTATAGACGAAATTTGGCACGATGGAAGCTTATATACCCGGCCAAAATAAAGGATATAATTTTCCCATTTTTCCTTCCAGATTATTCTCGAAGCAAAAATGAAAACTTTTCGTAAAAAAAGAACAATAATTAAGAGTAATTTTATGCTTAAGGCAATAAGAAAAATCATTCTTATATAAATCCATCTGAAGATTTTTTTTAAGAAACAACACAAAATTATGACGCATAGTATTTGTGAAGTATTTGGATTTTTAATTATAATTCCAAATATCGTAAGTACTTACTATATAATATATAGCATATATCTGCAATCTGTAAAGATTACAATCTGTAAATCTGTAAATCTGTAAAGATTACAATAATCACCTGAATTCCATCTGTCAGGATATAGAAGAACATGCGCAGAGGTTTCAAACGAGGGATCTGTTTGTAAAAATTAAAAGCATCACGCGAGATTTCAAGCCGAAAACATGGGCTATCGAAAATGATGAGGGCAAAATGATAACCGAGATAGATCAAGTTACGGAAAGATGGCGATCTTACTGCGAACAACTTTACGCTGATCCTTCAACACAACCAGCAAACATACCTGCTGTAGAAGTACACTGCTGGGAACCAAACATAATGGAATCCGAAGTCAGAAGTGCAATACATAAGCTAAAGACAAATAAATCCGCTGGAAAAGACAAAATTTTCGCGGAAGAGCTGAAACACCTTGGAGATCGTGGTATAGCAATAATGCTAGATCTCTGTAATCAAGTTTGGAAATCAGGCAGATGGGTAGCTGATTGGAAAGAGTCGTTGCTTATACCATTGCACAAAAAAGGCTCTACTAGAAGGTGTGAAAATTATAGAACAGTAGCATTGATATCCCATGCTAGCAAGATAATGCTCTACATAATTAATTCCCGACTACAATCATATCTTAAAAGGCAAATACCTAGTGAGCAAGCAGGTTTTGTAAAAGGTCGAGGAACAAAAGAACAAATTGTCAATGTAAGACAAATGATAGAAAAAAGCCGAGAGTTTAATAAGCCTATGTTGATTTGCTTTATAGACTACTCGAAGGCATTTGATTGTATTAGATGGGAGTATCTGTGGACTGTATTACAGGAAATGGGCGTACCCCAACATCTCATTTCATTAATCGCTAGTCTATACCAAGATGGTCAATCCATGGTGAGAATTAATAATATCATATCTGGGCCTTTCAAACCAAAAAAAGGAGTAAGACAGGGATGCATCTTATCACCCAGTCTTTTTAATATATATGGCGAATATATAATGAGAAAAGCCTTAGAAGAATGGGATGGTGGTATTTCTGTAGGAGGCCTAAAGATCAGCAACCTAAGATACGCTGACGATACTACACTTTTTGCATCGTCGGAAAAGGAGCTAGCTGACTTGTTTCACAGAGTCGAATATGAGAGTGGACTAATGGGTCTGAAAGTCAACAAGTCGAAGACGAAAATAATGCTCATCGACAGAGGCGGTCAACTCTCTAGGACTGGTGAACTATCTGATATAGATTTCGTCAGCGAGTTTGTCTACCTCGGATCGTTACTCACTGACCGGGGAGGAAGTGGTCGAGAAATCAAACGAAGAACTCAAATGGCCAAAGCTGCAATGAGTAAGATGACTCGTATATGGCAGAATAGGAAGGTATCTAACGTTACTAAGGTTAGATTGGTCCGGACACTGATTTTCTCGATATTTCTCTACGGGTCAGAGTCGTGGACGATTCGAGTCACAGAACGAAGACAAATAGATGCCTTTGAGATGTGGTGCTGGAGGCGTATGCTTCGAATACCATGGACGGCTAAACGTACTAACAAGTCTATCTTGGAGCAACTGCGCATACGGACTCGGCTATCTACAATCTGCTACCAAAGGATCCTCGGTTACTTTGGTCACATCGCCCGTCGGCAACCTGACAACCTTGATAAGTTGGTTGTTGTGGGCAAGGTTGAAGGAAAAAGACCTCGGGGGCGATCACCTACCCGTTGGTGTGACCAAATATCCACCCTCACTGGTTTGTCAGTTACAACCGCCCTGAGGGATGCTGAATGTCGGAGTAAATGGAGAGAAATAGTTGAAAAAGCTGCAAAGGACTTTCAAGGACACGACCTTCAGGAATGAAGATAACGACCAAGAAGAAGAAGATATCTGCAATATGCACAACGTAAAAGTAAGTAGGCACAATGTTTTTAAAAGTTAAAGTGTACCACCTGTTTAATATCTTCTCTATGCAAAAAAACACAGTATCGTCGGCGTCGATTGCGCTTACGATCCTTCAGGGTCGTATTTCAGGCGAAACGGCCGCGTTACAGATTACATACAATTTTCGTAGCTACTACATTGAACAAGCTGAAGATGTGATCTGACGTTATTCAGTATGCCCTTTAAAAATTTAAGGCAGTATTTGGAAAGCTAAAAACGTACATAATGGCGGGACTTTAAACAAATGCAATTCAGATTCAAAATATTCAAATATACTTGTACTTATACTTTTAGATCTATCCCTTTCAGCTGGGTTGGAAAATTGATTCTACCTAAAAGATCCAACGAGAAACTCGACGGTTGCTCTTCTCATTCATTTGAATCGTCAACTCTACTGTTGGTTTGCGAATTTGCTCCTACTTTGCTCGTGCACGATAGACGAATAGTTAAACCCACGCCTTTTATTATTTATGTAATACTTAATAGTATAATAGACTTTCTGTGTACCCTTTTGATAGTCACATTGAATGGCTGTAATGACAAAGTCGAAATTGATTTTGAAATTTTACTTTAGAATATTAATCTAACTTATGTATATGTAATGCACGTCCTAGCTTGTTTAAAATTTGACGCAATATCTACGTGGAAGCCAAAATCACATTCTGCGTCACTTTAGAAGAGACTTATGCAAAAACGGCCTTAGCGAGCACTTTTTAGACACTTGGACTTACTAGATATATGTCTCTCAAACGACTCAACCACCTAGTATCTTGATATAGTGTATTGAGATACGCGCCACCGAGCGAGCGTTATTTTGCTTTGAGAAGAGAGCAAGATCTGAAATACGAGGCATCGCACACCTCTGCACGCGACCCTAACATGGTAGGCCCATGTTGTTGTCGTATGCAGAATCTTACAGTTTCTCCCACCTCAGACTAGCTCTCAGTCAGTGTGCTTAGTACCCTCGTTTTTGAAGCATTTCCAATATGTTGGACTCGCGTTTTTTGCTTTTTCTTCATTTATGAATTAAAAGCAAAAAACTGTGAAAAAGTAAGAAGCTGTGATAGCCCAGCGGTGAGACCGTGCGACTCTTTCGAGGGGAACACGAGTTCAAACCCGGGCAGGCACCAAAAAGTTTTTCTATTAAAACTCATGTATCTAATTGATATTTGCAATTTATCACACGCTTTTCGGTGAAGCAAAACATCGTGAGGAAACCTGCATATCTCTAGAGAATTTTGGAGATATGTGTAACCTACCAATCCGCATCGGAGCAGCGTGGTAGCTCTTAGCTCCAACCCTTCTCTCCAGAAACGGAGAGAGAAGGCCTATTCCCAGCAGTGGGATTGTAACATGCCGCTATTTGCTTGCTTGCTATTTTTAAAACCATGGGTCAAAAGAAGAAGATGATGTCTATGGAATTAAAGCATGAAATTACAGAAAAGAGATGAGCAAGGTGTGCGAATTTTGACTAGACGAAGATGTACCAGCGTATCACAAGAAGCTACCAAAAGAGGTGCTTCTTTGAGATCTAGAACAGATTAAAAGCCTTTCAATTAATTTAAGTGGGGATAATTGCTCTGAAATACGAGCAATTTGACATAGTTGGGTTACAGAACGAATTAAACTCGTATGTCGAGGTACCACTGTACGAATCACGTTTGCATGTCCCTAACACGGTGTTCCAAACCTGCCTACATGTCATAAAACAAAGTCAAGAGATCTAGGTGTTGATAGAGATAAAACGCGTCACAATGTCTTAGACAAACAATATTATAATACAATATCCTAAAGTAACTCTGCGTAAGCCACGCGACAATTGATACCCAAAAATGTCCTTTTTTTGTCATGAGCCATTTTGATATTGGATCATTGAAAATCAAGGTGGGTAATTTTGTTTGCATGATTTATAGTACATATGTTTTTGTTTATAGAAACTAGAAATTTATTTTTGTTAAATTACGAAGTTGATATCTTACTTTTGTCGATCGTTTAGCAAATCTACTTATTGAAATATTTTAATGGCTCCATTAGTTTTTATTTATTTGTTAATTTAACATGCATGCAGCAGTTAAAGTTAAAATATGCTACTTATTAACAAACATTTTTTCCCAAATATTTACGGCTGTTTATAAAGAAACGCGTCGTGATATATTTACTGAACGAAAATGCTTTAATTTATTTCTGCAATACCGGATATCAGCTTTAACAGCTAAACTACAACTAAATATTCAAAAAAATAACTTTCGCATCACATCAATCAATGTTATAATACTTACCCTTATTTATCCGTAGCAAAAATAGAAAATCCCAAAATCTGTTATTTGAAAACCTAGTCCAGTGTATTCTAACTTTTCTTAAAATTGTGTAATAAACTAAAGAGATATACGCAAAGATAAATTTCTAGATTACAGTCACATGAGATTGGCGTCATTACTTAGACTCTGAAAGATAATCCAGTATCCTCAATTTAAAAGCCACACAACAAATGAGGGTAGTCCGAATAACTAAGCGCAGTGGTCGGTTCCTCGGCCGAAAAACATCAGTCTTCCTTCGACCGCTGAGAGAGACGGACCTCGGGATTGGTATTAAAAATTTAAAGCTGAAAGTTCGTGTAAAAATTTACTGGCTCTAAAAGTTTGTTTATGGCCAGGTCGGGCTTTTAGATGATTTGTTTACTTATACTTCTATTTATAGTAGGGCTAGTACGTAACCATATAAGGCTTGTACGTGAGCTACTAGTGTTTATTATTTACACCCAGATGAAGAAACAAAATATAATAATATTTATTTAATATTCTCTGTTCTTACAAGGATTTAGGAAATTAATTGAAAATCTAAAATAATTATTCCGTAGGCATAATGACTCAGCAAAGAGTTATTAATACTAGAGTTGGGGAGCTATAGGCAGGTCTGTAAGTGATAGTGACATAATTAATAATGAGAGGGAATGGAACTTGTATACTTTATCTTTGTTTAATCACACATAAAAAAGAGACAGATAGATTACTTTCATTTGCTTTAAATAATTTATACAATTAGGCGTTAGACTCTGGGCGTTAGAGGAGATAGACTCCACGACGCTTTGCGATTTTGTCGTGGAGTCTATCTCCTGATGACGCTTCGGTTGCGGGGCGAAACGATTGTTGTGTTTGTGATAGTGAACGTGTGTAGTGCTTGTGTATTGTAGTTTTTACATGTATTTTTATGAATCCTGCATGTAACGGGTATGAAAAAACGGATAGTCCACTATACATTTAGCACTTCCGTCCGTCCGTCCGTCCGTCCGTCCGTCCGTCCACAGGATTTCTATCGCCTTTATGTTACCCCGATGTATAAACGTTGATTGTGCCGAATTTCATCGATATTGGTTCAGCTGATTCGGCGTGAAAACGTATCAGACAGGCGGATTTTCGCATATACTTTTTTGTACAACGTACATTAATTTTACATTTTAATAGCTCAGTTGGATTATCCAGTAAATAGAAACCAGAAGAAGAAGAAGAAGAAAGCATAATATATTAAAACTTTTTTTAAATAACTCTCGATGTAAGTTAAACAACGTGATATATATAACCTTCTTCAAATTACAGTGACTTAACTTTAATAGGTTGATAAAAGATGGCGTTTTCTAATGTCATGCTATTCCTGTTAAATTAACAGGATTTCTAGAACCTATATCATAGCCTATAAGTTACCCTGATGTATAAGCATCAATTGTGCCAAATATTTTATGAAGTATTTTATTTAAAAAGTAAAGATTATACTATAAAGTTATAAAGGAATATTTAGAATTATAATTCAAATTTTTATATCATGTTTTTAATTTAATAAGAAGGCCTAATGGACAAACAACACATTAACAGATAAACTGAAAGATGCTGCTATCCACTTAAAGAGGTTTTACATTTTTTTTGGTTTTGTTCGAATTTTTCGAGTGCAAATTAATATCTTTGTTAAATAACTGTAATGTCATGAAGGAAATAAAATTTAATATCGACTTTAGAGTAGCGTAATAAATGCAATAGGAACTGCTATTTAACCCCTCGGATCGATCTGATTTTTGAGATGGAGATATTTGCAGGGTTGGATAGCGGTAAAAGCTACTGAGTATTACCGGACTACGGTCCACGCGGACGAAGTCGCAGGTAAAAGCTAGTGTTTTTATATGAGCGACTTTTCATCCAAACATCAATCTGCGTTTGACCTAGTTTTTAAAGATTTTCAGAGTTTTGACGAATTTTATTATATAGTTCTGAACTAAAAAGCTGCCTTAATGAAGACAGAAAAGTAGTTATCCTATTAATTAAGAAATGTAGAACTCAAATTCAGCTATTTCAGAGATTTAATCTATCAAATAGACAAAATTTTTAATTGTGCTTCATTTTCATCACATTGATCGCATAAATTCAAATAAATTCTTATTTAAATAAATAAATCGTTAACTCTAGATTGATTAAAAAAATTGCTTTTACTGAGTCGAATCAGAAAGTAACTCGGTGATTGTTCTTTGAAATATAACGCTATAAGCAGCTACTTTTTGTCATTGCTGCCTTGTCCAATTCACGCGTTGCTCTAATTTATGCAATCCTCAATAGTGTCAGTCTCTTTTAATATCTGTATTAAAATGCTGCATTGCAAAACTAAAATTTATTGTAGAATTTTATCACTACTACGGAATCGCATTCGAAAATCCCCAAACGTTATATGTACGTATAGTACCAGGCATTAAATAATGCACGCTCGATGTATCGTTCGAAACAGCCGGGCAGTTCGGTTTCGTAGAGCGCCGTCACTCTCACTCAGTCACTATGTGTCATTTCACACGGGTTCGTCAGTCTGTGCGACAGAGATAATGCTCTATAAAGCAGAATCTAGCCGATTGTCTCTCTCTAAGTCTCGATGTGCATTATTTATTGCCGCGTACTATACATTCATAAGCCGCAAAGCAGGAACCATATCTATTGCAAATCTTATGAAATATATTTTACTTCTTTCAGTGCCTACTAGTTGAACCCAATTAGTGAATGTTGGCAATCATCTCAACATAATCCTTTCTATAATAATAAAATAATAAATAATAATTATTATAATAATAACGCCGTGTGGTGTCCGGCAGAATAGAATAGACCACCCTCCTTTCTTACCGAGGTGTCGTAAGAGGCGACTAAGGTAAGTTGACCCACCGTGTGGTATCCGGCTGCATAGAATAGGTCACCCTCATTCCTCACCGAAGTGTCGTAGAAGTCGACTAAGATAAGTTGACGTCAGGCAGGCGGCCGGTCGTAAAATACGTAGCCAAATCATATGACAACATGTTTGTAACATGTTGTGCCGACTCCACTTAGAGTGGGATAAGGGCAGGAGGGTGTATGTAATAATTATTATAATAATTTATAATTTCGAAAGCTCTTAATTTATTCCTGGATGGATTCAGTAACCAAGATTTATTTCTACAATCCCAGCAACGTAACCCATCGTTATCAGTTGCAAAAGATTATATTAGCTATGACAAAATGCGCGGCCAAATCGATCGGGAAAAGTTTGCGAATTCGTAAACATCTCTTCGTAGACCTTCCTCATAATTTCCTTTTAGGTCCTTGATATGGTGTCTATATCGCATTTTAACGCTATGTTTCCTTAAATCCTCATTTATGATCCAGAACTCACATCCGTAGAATTTATTATACAAACATTATAAAATCTGGAAGAGACTTCAAGACCGGGTGAACAGAAGGGTACGTGAAAGGGGAAAGTTTCAGTTCAACTCTTCGATATCATTAAAATTCACAAGTGGGCCGCTCACAAAAACGTTATTCAGCACGGCCCCCGCCAAACAGAAGGTGCCTAAGTAAAAAAATCCATGATTTCTCAAAGGGATGGTTGTCATGCGCTGCGTCGGCCGGGAACGCACGAGTTAACTTTTTGACCGGGATACCTTTGGCGACGTGAGAGGAATTATAGGAGATGGCCTAAGTTATAAGAGTTAAACTTGAAAATGGACAGAGTGCAATGCAGGCGTTTGTTGGTTCATACTAATATTATAAATGCGAAAGTTTGTCTGACTATCTCTTACTCTATCACTAGAGCATTATTAATAATATATATACAATTGAAGCTTATATACTCGTCTAGTATATACAATACAAGCCGAGAGGGAGCCGAAATTATTAAAGTAGTTCCCATTATTGCTCATGAATCAAAAAAAATATCATGATCATTCTCCTACCCCTATCCAACTCTAAATGGGGACGGCATATTTTAGACATGTTTTTACATGTTATGGCTAGTTATTTTACAACCGGCCGCCTGTCGGTTGTCAACTAACTTTAGACGCCTTTTGCGACGGCATCTCACTAAAAATTGAGCGTGGTCTATTCTACTCAGCTAAATAGTTCCCATTTTAAAATAATTTATACAATTAGGAGTTACTTTGTGGAGATCTGTAATACAAAAGTAACAATGCTATAATAGCAAAATAATCTATTTATTACTTTTAGTTTCCATTTTTGCTTCAAAACAGGAAAACACTTCGTACTTTACTTCTGAATAATTGTAGGATAAATCGTATCTTAAGTTTAAATGAAAGAAATCGCGAAAAAAGCACTCGTAAGCATAAGCCTTGTACCAAGGTCGGACGGTATGTTTTTTCGCCTCAATGATTTTCAGCGAGATCTCGTGTTGATCTGCGAACGGCAAATTTTTGCCCACTACGTGCTCAAGTTCAGTAATATTTAGGGTTACACCCGTTCGTTATGCGGCTATATTTAATGTTAAAACATAACTCGATGCCTACTTATATTATATTTGGATTCTGTTCTATATTGAAAAAACATTTTAAAATTTTTATATTTTAGCTTCTTTTTATTTGGGCACTTACACGCTATACGGTCGTCCGTCACGGAATTAAGCAACTTAATACTTGTGTTATGGTAACAAACAACTGGTATATTTACCATAAATAATTTTATAATTATTATATACTATATATATATACATATTTATACATAAATTTACATATTTATACATATTTATATATATTTATACATAAATATGTATATATCGTATAGCGTATCTCTGCTGGTTTACGCAGCGCACGCGGTTAAAGCTCATAGCAAGCAAGTTTTAACAACTGCGCGATCCCTTCAACACAATTTACATAATACCGATATGTACTATACACCGAAACCATCCGGAAGTATTGCACTATCTTTTGGTGAAAACCGTACAAAAATCCGTTCAGAAAATTTTGAGAAAATCGATTACATACAGATAGACAGCTTTTAGGGACTTTGTTTTATAATAAATATAGATATGTAACAAATAAAATAAATAAATGAAATAAAGATTTAGCACGGTATTAAAGTGCAGTAATTTATCCAGTAAAAATTTATGAATAGAAAGCAGTCTCTGATTAAAGTAATCGTACCTAATACATGCAAAATTAAAATTGAAGAATCTCGTCCTTCTCGGTAGGAACAACCTTCTGAATCAGTGAGAAGCTTCTTTAATAAAATAAACGAAAATGTCTAGTTGAATAAAGAATATTTTGAATTTGAGTTACCAGCGCAAACATAATAGTAAGAATTTCAAAATTCAGTCGAATAGTTTAAATTTTTCAATTATTTTGAATGAAAAATTGGATTAAAGCAAAAATTATCTTGCCCATTCGCGTAACTGGCAGTGGCCCTCCCATCAGCTCCGTGGGTCGTGGGTTCGATTCCCACCGAGGACAATTTAATTAAATTGAATTGACAATACAAGAGGGCTGGCTCATTTTTCGCACAAAGAATGAGCTTAGCCATTCAACGCGAAAACGCTGCCTTCTTGGGACCATTCCATATGAGCATAATTTGTATAGTACTAGCGCGTAAGTAATTTAAGCTAGACATAACTTGTACATTTTTGTTATAAGTTATTTAAAAAATATGAATTTTATTAATACGATTTTTTGGTTCTTCGAGTGTTAATATGTATTTAAGTATACGAGTTTATTTAAAATAATTATATGTATGTATTTACGAATTGTATGTCAATCATAATACAAGAGTTACTTTGGGGACGAAAATAGACGTGAATAGATGTGTGTGTCATGTATGCAAAAATATAACATTTGTTATCATTCTTTGTGATATATAAAAATAATTAACACTATCTCTTTTATATAACCAGTAAATGAAATCTTATATGAAACGTTATTTTCTAACGGATAGTGTTATCAGTATCTGGAGATCAGCTGAAACGCAATAATTCGCCAGGGATTTATGAGGGACTTTTCGATCAAACCGCTGTATGCTTGACCGGCTGCCGGATATGAGGCTTTTGACCGGCTGTCGTCCGGGTGGCCGCGTATATTGCATACCCCACTTGCTGTAAAATATCAGCGAGGGAGGATAGATTTCTCACAAATTTTCGACGGAGAATATTTTATTTTATTTAATCAACAAAATATATAAGCTGATACTGATAGTATGGAATTAATTTTAATTATAGTTAACAACACACCTAAGCTAAGCCTGTGTAACCTAAGCTGTGATAGCCTAGCGGTATCACCGTGCGACTCTCTAGAGACAATCATGGGTTCAAACCAACCAAACCAATCAAACCAATCATGGGCAGGCACCAATGAGTTTTTCAATTAGAAATTATGTGTCTAAATGATAATTGCAATTTATCACACGCTTTTCAATCAAGGAAAACATCGTGAGGAAACCTGCATATCTTTAGTGAATACTGGGGATATGTGCAACCTACCAATCCGCATTGTAGCAGTGTGATAGGTCTTAGCTCCAAACGCTATCTCCAAAAAGGGGAAGAGGAGGCCTTATCACAGCAGTGGGCATAGTAACAGGCCGTTACTTTACTTTTACTTTACTTTACACACCTAAGCCTTTACACATCTCACCCTACATAAAAAAATAGTTAATTCGGCGAACTATATTAGCCACGGGAATTATAGAATAGAATAGAATTACTCTTTATTGCAAGTAAATACATAAAAGAAAAACAAACGAAATAAACATAGCATTGACTAGCCCGTTGGCGCAGTGGGTAGTGACCCCGCCTTCAGTTCCACGGGCCGCGGGTAATCGATTCCCGCTGAGGCCCAATATGTTTTATAAACAATTTGTTGGTTCTTGGATCCTGGGTATATATTTGTATTTAAGTATAAATTTTAAATATATATATGTACTATATTTAACAGTTTTCCGTCACCCAAGTATTAAGTTACTTACTTTGTGTTCGGACGATCGTGTGTGTCACTGTCGCATATATTTATATTTATTTGGCCCGTTGGCGCTGTGGGTAGTGACCCTGCCTTCAGTGCCGCGGGTCGCGGGTTCGATTCCCGCCGAGGGCCAACATTTTCTATAAACAAATTGTTGGTCCTTCGAGCCTGGGTGTGTATTTGTATTTAAGTATGTATTTAAACTTATATGTGCAGTATATCTACCAGTTGTCCGTCACCCATAACACAAGTATTAAGTTACTTACTTTGGGGACGGACGACCGTATGTGTAAATGTCCCATATATTTATTATTTATTTATTATTTTATTTTCAAATATATAGATTACTTATATTTCTATCTGCTTTATCGTCGATGATTAAAGATTAATATGACACAATAAATAATAATTAATAAAATATTGTGTTATAAACACAAATATAAAGGATTCGGTTAAAACCTAAAAAAATATATAAGGAACGACATCTAGCAGTATTGTAGTGTATTTGTAGGTAGCTGAGGTATTTCCGTAGAACCAAAAGTAACGTTACTACGTAGTTCGACATAGTTAAAAAAGGTGGCGCTCATACAAACGTTCAAATATTCTTTCTAGAACAATAATATTTTAAATATTATTTTCACAAAAGCCCTACTCTTTCGTCTTATATTAGTTAATTTTAAAAAGTAACTATTAATATAAATAACTAACTCACAGTAAAGAAATAACTTCCTATTCATTATTATGCAATGTTTTTTTAATAAATATTAAGAGGATAAGAAATAGCGTTTTTATCATATTAAATAATCAAAACATTAATAGTAATAATAACATGCTTAACTGCTTCATTTACGAAGATTAAACTGCGATGTTTAAAAATTTATATAAATCAAGTATAATTAATTAATGAACTTAATTTAGAATTATAGAATTATTATTATAAAAAAGTAAAAAAACTCACATGCGACGACCGTGACAGGACTCGAACCTGCAATCTTCGGATCCGAAGTCCGACGCCTTATCCATTAGGCCACACGGTCTATACATCCACTAGTTGAAAAATATATATTAAACTTAAATTTATTGATTTATCCTATATTGTGTCTTTTTCACATTGAAAATTATATTCATCGTTTCATAATTATAATTATGCTTAAGACCCCTAATCAATTAATCACGTAATTCATGTATTCATATTCATGAATATGAAATTTAATCATATTTTCAGCACATAAAATTAAGCTTTATATAGGACACTGATTCGCGAACTACACAATTATATCACTTGTTTATGTATCGAAAGTGACACAGTTTTTTAGTTAACACAACACAGAATATAATATCCTTCATATAAAACTTAACTAAACTTCTGTACGTTTAAACACAATTAGAATATCACTTTAACAATTTACACTTTTCACTCAACACAAACACTGTTATTAAAACTTTGAAATCAATATTAACTATCGAAATATCACAAATTTAACTTAGTTTTTAGCAACAACCACTTTGTAATTTACAAACAAATATTCACTGAAGTAAAAGTCGCCATCTTTGCCGCCAAAGTTTAAGTCACTATACTTGTAGTGCCGCCGCCAAAAATTGGCGCCGATCTGCCGTTACGGTGTTGCCAGTGTAATAAAAGAAAACTACCTTTAATAGCGATTTAAAAATATTTAAAAGGCAAGTTCAAAATTGTTAATATAATTTAATATCATCACCATTCACCACATTCATCTTAATTCACATTTATATTTATAGATGATGAAAATATGTATTAAAAGATTCATTTAATATTAAAATTAAATTCAATCATTTGTAATTTTGAAATGATGACCTTAATTATCTTATATTATTGAACGTATTATTAAGAAATTATAAATTTAAAATATTAAACCCAAAAAATAATAATTCAAAAACTAGACAAAATAAAAAATTGTGAAGCAAATAAACGTATTTCAGTTTTTTATTACACTTCATCATGATTTATGTGTCACAGGACGTTCGCCGTTCTCTGACTCTGCACGTTCTCAGACTCTGTTCTCAGTTCTGCTGTCTATGCTTCGCATTTGACACATTCGACAATGCTGCTGCCATTGCTTTTGGCTTGTATGCCAACAAAACGTTGGCCTGCATTAATAATATGTCAAAAATGATAAAAATCTTGTACTGTATTAGACACTAAAATAGCTACCTATAGAATCCTACTATAATTGAGAACGTCTTTCGAAAAACTACTAAAAAAACTTATAATGGAGTCAACCACCCTGAGACGTTACTTAAGCTAATGTTATTCGAGTCTAATTAACCGATTAATCCTCATAGTTATATAATTTATCTTCCTTTCGCATATTTATACTTCTGTTTTATACTGTACTAGCTTTTACCCGCGACTTCCTCCGCGTGGACCGAAGTCCTGTAATACTCAGTAGCTTCTATCGCTATCCAACCCTGCAAATATCTCCTTCACAAAAATCAGATCGATCGGAGGGTTAAAGAACAGGTCCTATTACGTTTATTATGCTACTCCAAAGTCCATATTGAATTTGATTTCCTTCATGACGTTACTGTTATTAAGTATAATTTAATTATGAAAAATGGGTATCATTACTATTCTTGGAGTAAGAGCGGTAAGAGCTAACTCATCAAATGCAGGCCCTGCTATAACGGTCGCTACAATGAATTTGTTTAGCATTATTTGCTTTCGATTTACATTCTTAAATTCGTAATATCTTTTGATTGGGATGTCGGATTTTAATAATTTAAATAATATTTTACAGGTATTGAAACAATTATTAATAAAATATCATTTAATGGGATAAGGATTAATACAGAGATATAAATAAAATGGTTTGATTATTGTCGGCACTTTTACCAACTTTTACAATGTAAAAAAGTAGTTATATTGGCATAACTATAATAGTTAGACATATGGTATCGCGGACTTTTTTGCGGATATTGATACGTTCTATAATACTGTAGAACGTTTTTTGTTCTATCATCAATAGTTTCCGCAGCGCACGCCATGAAAGATGTTTACGACTAAATTTTTCCCAACTTATTACAATTTTGTTACGGATCCCTATTTTTTTTGAAAATGTAATATAGCCTATGTTGCTCAGTGAAAAAGCAGCTTTCCAATGGTGAAAGAATTTTTGAAAACTGAAAATTTTTGCGTGAAAACGTAATAAACATACATACATACATATAAAGAAACATACAAATTTTTCCTCTTTATAATATTAGTATAGATTTATTTTTCTCACCTTAGCCAATAACAAATTAATTTTACCACACTTAATTTGTTATAACGATTAAAGCGACATCTATTGTACTACAAGAGAACTAGGTAGTGAAAGAGGCTCACCAACGTTTAACAATCACAGTTTACCGTAGAGAATCATATAGTATTCAATAGACAGCGCAGCTGGTGATGAATTCAACAAATACTTTTGCAAATTAACAAAAACACCACCCGATCAAGACAACACCCACGGACAAGACACCATCGATGTAGACACCGCGGACTGGGAGCTACCACTCCCAGTCCCCCCACCGAACTAGACATCCCTCAGGTCACCTAGGTGACCTGGGCCTACAGGCCCGAACACCGTCCAGGCCACAAGCCTGCGAGTACCAGCCCGGGCAAGGAGGTGCGCCTCGAGGCCCGTACCCCGCCACCCCTAGGGGTAGCGAGATGACCCCCCTGCTGCAAAAAGTCCAAATCGGTTTATTAAATAAATGCTACTTAAAAAATCCAGCTGTAGTATTAGTAAATGCAGTCTATTGAACTGAACAAAATAGTAATAATCGATTTATAGAAGCAGGCGTTACTTTGCGGAATTCCATATTACAAGCAATATAACAGAACTAACTACTTTGCTATAATCCGCACGGGTTAAGTGAATGCATGCAAAGCCAATGTGTATGAAGCAGGCAAAATCTACGCACCTTATACATGCAGGACCAGCCACCACATGCACCCCAAGGCGCAATTCACCAGCAACAACGCACACAAAAGCAGCACACACACCCACCACCACAATCTCGACGATCGTTCCGCCCCGAAACCGAAGCATCATCAGGAGGATAGGCTCCACGACAAAAATCGTACTGTTTTTTATCGTGGAGTATCAGTACGATTTTTACATCAGTACTTGCATGCAGTGATATTCTTTATGCTACCTACAATATAACTTCCATAACAAATGAGGTCTACTTAAAAATTTAAAGTTACATTTAAAAATAAGTAAATATTAAGTCAATTTTTTTTAACGAATCACGCGGAAATATATTGTAGATGCCACGTATGGCTCTTTTTTCTAATACAAATTTGTTTTCAATATCAAAAATTATAAAACTACCTAATTTTTTTTACCTTACTTTTACTATTAATAAGACATACACATAAGTTAAAAACGCCTGATTAAAACAATATAAAATCTACTGAAACAATAGTATAAGATTTTCGGGGCCCCCCTCCCCTCCTTGTGTGGAATTCTGGCTACGCCCTTGAATGTTACCCCTGTGCGTGGGCTTTAATTGTGCTAAATTTCATAATTATTGGTTCAGCAGATTAACTTTTAAATCGTTACAGTCATAGACACATACGGACTTCCGTGTTATATTCTTATGTACGTAATATATAAATACAATTGAGAGATGTAAGAAACTCCTTTCTAGCGTTTACCTATTTAGGATATGTACAAAGCGAGGGTAACCGGACTAAAATCATTAGGCCCCTTAGCCGCAGGTTGGCCAACGACTCAAGAGGCAATTTGTCGTCGCCGGGAAACACTCATGCGAATGTGTTTGCCCCTTTAGTACCCCTAAGCTTGCCAATTTTGCTATTTTCGAGTAGTCCCCGCAATTTGTGTACAAGATCTTGAAGTATTTACCGTTACAACTACATTTTAGGTAAACCTCTGGCTAAATTTTACATAAGAATACTTTCTTAGGTAAAGTAAAGTGGTGGACTGGTACTTTTCGTGGGCCACGCTGCTTCAATATATAGACATATCTTAAAGTTAAGAGAAAGATTAAGATGGTATACAATAAGGGGGATGAAAATCATGTGATCAAATGAGCGTTAAATATTAATGTGTATGGATATGTGACTAGAGGGAGGTTAGGCCTCCCTCTAGTCACGATGATGACAAAGAGATGGTTGGATTGTATGAAGTATGATATGCATATAAAAGGAATGTATTGAAAAATTAATACTTTTAAATGAGCAATTTAAATGTAAATTTGTTATGTGTGCTTTTCCCTACTCAAATTTACTGAGTAGTAGACAGAATGAGCATATATATAACTTAAATTTGCAAATATATAATTTGACATGCCGTCATAGCGACATTATATTTTATTTTGACATGAATATATTCACTAAATCATTTAAGTTGACTGGAGATACTATGTATCTGCCAAAAAAATGTTATCAGAATCTAGCATCCTTGCTAGCTTATAATTTAAACGATTCAGTTACAGGTGATGTAACGAAGTCTATTGACTCATATACAAACTGTACAATAAGTACTAATTATTCCAATAATGACATGTGTACTAGTAGTACTAATATTATATCAAGTAATATTTTATGTACGAAAAATATTACTTTAAACTAGGTAATAAGACTACAGATAGACCTAGTAAACTAAATGTTGTACATCAGAATTTACAAGGCCTATCTGGCAAGGAATTTGAAATTGAACTGTTTATTAATAAATTCAATGTTGATATTTTATGTATAACTGAGCATTGGCTAAACAGTTCAAATTTCTTATTAAATATAAAAAATTATAAAGTGTCCAGTGCGTTCTTAAGGAAGTCCGCCCAACATGGGGGATCTTTAATAATAAGTCATGCTGAAGTTAATTGTAAAGAACGAAATGATATTGTCGGTCTTTCTGTTGAACGTACTTGTGAGCTGTCTTGTGTAGAGTTAGAGCGCTATATTATAGTATCTGTGTACCGCCCACCCTCTAGTGATTTTATACTATTTGAGAGCGTCATGGAGGAAGTTCTTGAGAAGACCTCTAAATCTTCAAAAAAAGTTTTAATATGTGGAGACTTTAATGTTGACATTTTGGTGGATACCTGTAATCGTTGTAGGTTAATTAATTTATTTCAATGTTTTAATATGATTAATGTATTTAACGAACCTACTAGGATAACTGCAACCTCGGCTACCGGTGTTGATAATATTTTTACGGATTACAGTTGTAATATTTTAGAAAAATCTGTAATAAGTCGCTTAAGGTCTGATCATAGTGGCCAAATTATATCTGTACCTAACTATATACAGAAAAAAAAGCAATTTATCAAATGCAGGCCTATCACTTCTCATAAAATAAAGCGATTTCAATTAAAAATATCATCTAAAATATCTAAATTCGACAAAAGGCGCGGTAGCTCAGATGAACTTTTTAATGCCCTCTTTGGAATGATCGGTTGTGAATTTAATAAGACTTTTAATATTATAGAAAAAAGAGTGTTCAAAAATCTTAGGTTTAGCGAATGGGCCACTAATGGCATTTATAAGAGTAGGAACAAGTTATTTGATCTGTATGCAGAAAAACAATATAATCAATCCCCCACATTCCTAGAATATGTAAAAAAATATTCTAAAACGTTTAGAAATGTCTGCACACAGGCCAAATCTCTTCACATTAAAAACAAAATATCTAATTCTAAAAATAAAATAAAAACAACCTGGGATATTATAAGCGATGAAACAGGCAGACATAAAACGCATAAATCTGCCATTGAGCTTAAAATTGGGAATGAACTTATTGATTCCGATACAGGAGTAGCTAGTGCATTTGAGCATTTCTTTCAGAATATATCCATTTCGACCACTAGCTCAATAAACTCATCCCCAATGGAAGCTTTCAATGTTTTAAAGGACAGCGTCACGGAGTGCAATGTTAATTTTAAATTTGAACATATTTCCCCATACGATATTGTCAAAAATTTTAAAACTTTAAATATTAAAAATACAACTGATCTATGGGGAATGTCAGTAAAATTAATTAATCATATTATTGAAATTATCGCCCCAATTATGGTCAAGATCTTTAACAAATCTGTAGACAAAGGGATATTTCCCAATTTAATGAAATATACTAAATTAATCCCTCTTTTTAAGTCCGGTGATAAGAGCGACCCTAACAACTATAGACCCATTTCAGTCTTGCCAACTCTAAGCAAGGTTTTTGAAAAGATCATCCTTAATCAACTGCTCCAGCATTTTACTTCAAATAACATACTTCATCCTGAGCAGTATGGGTTTACTAAGGGTCGGTCTACAACGGATGCGGGAGTTAAGTTGTTGAAACATATCTTCGATGCGTGGGAGAACTCACAAAATGCCATAGGGGTATTTTGTGACTTGTCCAAAGCATTTGATTGCGTTCAGCACGAGACTTTATTGTTAAAGCTTGGCTATTATGGTATTAAAGACAGTGCGCTTCGTCTCGTTGCGTCTTATCTTCACAACCGGATTCAAAGAGTGTGCATTAATGAGGTGCAGTCATCCGGAACGGCCTTAGTTATGGGTGTGCCTCAAGGATCAATCCTTGGTCCCTTTCTGTTTTTAGTTTATATAAATGATTTACCATATTTCATTCATAATATTTGCGATATTGTACTGTTTGCGGATGATACATCTTTAATTTTTAAAGTAAATAGAAATGACCATAATATTGACGAAGTCAACAGTGGTTTATCGCAAGTAGCCCATTGGTTCAGGGTAAATAATTTGGTACTAAACTCTAAGAAAACAAATTGTATTGAATTTGCATTACCTAATGCTGCAAAAACAGCAAATAGGCTCTCCATAAATAATGTACCACTGAAAACAGAAAATACAACTGTATTTTTGGGAGTGACCTTGGATTCAAAACTCCAATGGAGCACACACATAAAAACTCTTGCAGGGAAACTTAGTTCAGCAGCCTACGCTGTTCGAAAGATAAGACAATTTACAGATGTCGAAACAGCGAAAATTGTTTATTTTGCTTACTTCCATAGGATTATGTCTTATGGAATATTGCTGTGGGGTAAATGCGCGGATAGTGAAAAAATTTTCGTATTACAAAAAAGAGCCATACGTGGCATCTACAATTTAAGTCCGCGTGATTCCCTGCGAGAGAAGTTTAAGGAAATAGGTATTCTAACATTTGCTTCACAATATATTTTAAACAATGTAATTTTTGTACATAAAAATATAAAGAATTATAAAACGATAGGTGATGTATATAATAGACAAAGTAGGAACCGACATAAGCTTGCGACTCCTGCTTTGCGCCTAGCAAAAGTACGTAAATCGTTTGTGGGTATGGGTATAAGATTCTATAATAAAATTCCGAAATCAATTTTGGCTATGCCATTACAGCAGTTTAAAACCACTGTCAAAAAGAGGCTGATACAGAAAGCCTACTATACTGTTGAAGATTACTTAGATGATAAGGATGTGTGGATATAGGTGCACCTCTACCCTGTACAAGACAGTAATAAATAAATGTAATTAGTTCTAAGATTTATATTTTAAAAAGAGCAACCGCCGAGTTTCTTGCTGGCTCTTCTCGGTAGGACGGCTTTCCGAACCAGCAGTAAAGTTGACGATTCAAAAGCACTTGTTTACAAGTTTACTTGAATAAAGAATATTTTGAATTTGAATTTGAATATAAAAGCGTTTTTATGGGACATTTGGAAAAGCACTACCAATTACAATTTCAAGTTAGTAGTTTATAAAATAAAACTAGATGGCGCTAGTACACTATAATATTATGGTGGTGGTGTACATTTTTTTTGGGATTTTATTTAACTTATTGGGATATTTACAAAAAAATCAAAAATTATTTCTTCAAGTAAACTTGTAATCAAGTGCTTTTGAATCGTCAACTCTACTGCTGGTTCGTAAAGCTGTTCCTACCGAGAAAATCCAGCAAGATAATTAGCAGTTGCTCTTTCCTAAATATAATACTTATAACTAGTTAAATTTAGTTATTATACAGACCCCATACAGTTTTGTACTATCTTGTACAGGGCCGAAGAGCAGCTATATCCACGCATTCTTATCATCTATATAATCCTCAACAGTAGGGTCTCTATGTCAGCCTTCAATTCTAATAGTTTTTTTTAAACTGCTTTAATGGCAAAGCTTTAAGCTCTTAAAAGAAAGTCAAGGATATTATTATTTCGCTATAATAGGATTATAGCTAAATAATACTACCTACCATAAGTTTTAATAAGATTTTATCACGCGGTTTTTGGCAAAGCTAAACATTGGCAGGGAATCCGGATGCCCCTGCATATTTTCTGGGATCTATGTAGCTTAGCTACAAGTTTTCCCTCCAAAATACGAAAAGCCCTTTGTATAGCAGTGAGTTACAGGCTGGTAGTCCTTTTCTTTAAAAGCTTCTATTTTACTTTTCGTTTATGTGAAGGTGGAATCTTGCAAGCTAAATTTGAACCATGTACCGGGTTCTGATTGAGCTGAAATTATGTATGCTGGTCCAGTCCCGATGCATGTATATGATAAGCATGACCTGATGCTGCTGCCAAGCTCCAGAGTGGGGAACTCCTCAGCGGTTAACAGCAGAGACATGAGTTCCAGGATTTTCCTACTATTGACATGAAATTTTATTAAAAACTTTTTTAACTTGACTTGTTGTTGTAAATCTCTTTATCGCACATAAAAAAAGACTAACAAAATTACAGAGTACAAACTAATTATGTGCAATGACAGGCTAATTCAATAATAGTCTCTTCTAACCAACCGGAAATTCTAGAGGAAATAATAAAAAGTTAAGATATAGAAAATGAGTGAATATATTAGATGCTTCGTGTACTCAATTAACACAGTAAATATTAAACTCTATTTATAGTTCAAATTTTTAAAATAACACCATACAAGATAGTGGCATCAGTCTGAACACCGCGTTATTTATACCAACCTGTCATTTTAGCTTCGATCAACGACTTCTGGCTCCATTAAAATCAACCGACATATGCTGAAGAAAAAGCGCTAGATAATAGACTGTATTCTATATATCATAGAGTGCATTTTTGTGTGCAGATCAAAATTAAGTAGCTAAAATGATAACATCAGCATTTTTTCCATGCATTCTTATACCGCGGGTGGTCACACGTCGGACAGATCGTATCCCATTTCTGGACCAATGGGGGACTTGGTTTCGAGATGAAACAATGCCGCCTTTGTTGGGGGCGGGGCCTGCATTGTTCCCCACAATGGGAAGAGAGAATTTCCTTTGTGCCCATTGTACGAGGCGATTGTTCGACTTCGCGTGGGTGTTAGACGAATCGCATCTAGAGGTGTGGCGCTGAAATTGAGCTTTTTTTGCCTAGATTGTTTTCATTGGCCACATATTAAGTCTCCAACCCGATATGTTTAGTCTTTTCTGCAAAAATCGGTTTAAATATAAACAAAATCGATATAAAACCGATTATTAGCAGAGCTTTGTAATTTCTTCTGCGTTTCAATCGAGTTCTATGGCTGTTTTTCAGGAATTCACTTTAATCTGTAACAACTATATCCATATTTCTTGGCAGACACGTGAACAAAAAAGTAACTACATCTATTATAATATATTGGAATAAAAAACTATTAGATACGACCATAAAAAAAACACACTGCATAGTTATATCCAACGCACAATCATTTCACAATCGGTTTATTACATAAATACCAAAATGACAATTTATTATAACCTGTATAATGCGTTTAAGTAAAACCAAATTACAAAAACTAATAAAAGACTACTTTAAATTAATTATTAGGTTTTGTCTATGGATTTAACTGTTTTATCTCACAAATAATGTTAGTAAAAAAAATAACAACCTTACATGAAACTATAGACATTTTTCTATACTCTGTTAGCTAATGACCACGTAAGATTTTTGATCAGACCGGCGAACTTAAAATCATAAACTACTTTAAGATAACATGGAGAAATAAATTGAAAATGTTATTATTCAAAAATTCAAAGTAGACTATGTTATATTTGTGCTTTAGATCTGTCTAGTTAAATGCAGTCTCTGTAATCTTCATTCAATGCACCAAGAATTCTATTAAAAAAAACTAATATTTCTGATAGATGTTTACAATTTATCATACACATTTCGGTGATGGAAAACATTCCTGGGGATTCTGGGGTGTAACATACCAATACGCACTAAAACAGGTGGTTTTTAGTTCTAATCCTGCTCACCAAAAATGGAGAGAGGAGGCTTATGCTGTTATATAGTAACAGGCCGTTACTTTACTTAACATAGATTTTTTTCATCACGTATTCGTAAAATAATCTTGTCCATAATACAAAAGTACCAAACGGTAATCATATTTTTCTATTTTCATATTATTATAGCAAAGTAACGTTATCATTGTATGAAACATGTTAGAACATGTACCTCGCCATACAGACTCATTCAGTCCGGAAGTATCTAAATGGCACAAAGCCGCAATAAAACGACGCAGCCAGACAATGATATCGATCCAGGAACGGAACTGGCGACACCGCGCACTTGTTACATAGAATATAATAGAATAGAATAGAACACGTTGATTTCTACTCTACACACAATTAAATTAAATAGCATAATAATAATATGACAAAAATAATAATCCGTAAATTCAAGCACTGAGGAAGGAAAAAACGCGTTGAACATAATTAACGGTATTTTAACAGTGTAGTTGACGTGTACAAATTCGCAAATACAACATCATTCTCCTGCACTTATCGCACTCTAAGTGAGGTCGGCACAACATATTAAAAACACGTTGTCACATGATTGGGCTATTTATTTTACGACCGGCCGTCTGCCTGACGTCAACTTACCATAGACGCTTTTAACGACACTTCGGTAGGAAATGAGGGTGATCTATTCTACTCAGCCGGATACCACACGGTGGAAATTCGCAAGTACAACAGTAGTAAAAAAGTAAAGTAACAGCCTGTTACTATGCCCACTGCTGGGCTAAGACCTCCTCTCTCCGTTATTGGAAAGAAGGATTGGAGCTAAGACCTACCACGCTGCTCCAATGCGGATTGGTAGGTTACACATATCCCTAGAATTCTCTAGAGATATGCAGGTTTCCTCACGATGTTTTCCTTCACCGAAAAGCGTGTGATAAATTGCAATTATCAATTAGACACATAAGTTTTAATAGAAAACTCATTGGTGCCTGCCCGGGGTTTGAACCTATGTCGTCTCTAGAGTCGCACGGTCTCACCGCTAGGCTATCACAGCTTTTAGCAAGTGCAACGAATAAAATAAAACACATACAACCCTACAAACATTCGCCTTTATGACGTTACTATTATCGATAAAACACCTTTGAAAAATTCGATTATTTACATAATCGATTCACAATCGAGTACGATAACAATCTAGCACTCGATAAACAGGCACTTGCTGTGGACCAGCTAGAACAATCCAATTAATTAAAAAGCAAATCTCCAAGAAGGTTTTCAGTGCGGTTTAATTATTGCCCCATTGAGCCAGCCTGCCTGTGACGCTCGCTGGAAACTTAGTAGGGTTACCACTTATTTAACGTCGATTATCACTACATATTTAGAAAAAAGTCAGCCTCTGTCAGTCTGTGCGATAAATTCAAAACCTATCGAACAAATTTTCATGCGAGATCTACTAATATTAATTTATGAGAAAGGAGGTGTACCATTTGTGAAGATCTTCATTGACAAGCTAGCTTTAAAGTCTTGTGTTTTATTTTTTTTACAAATACATATATAGTCTACATTTAGCGTTACCTGTATTCTCTTATACAGCGGAGCTACATAATTCACATTCAAATTCAAAATATTCTTTATTCAAGTAAACTTGTAAACAAGTGCTTTTGAATCAACATCTACTGCTGGTTCGGAAAGCTGTTCCTACCGAGAAGAACCAGCAAGAAACTCGGCGGTTGCTCTTTTCCAACAATAATTCTTATCACTAGTTACATATAGTTATAAATGTCTTGTACAGGGTTGAAGGGAAGCTATATCCACGCATTCTTATCTTCCAGGTAATCCTCAATAGTATAATAGGCTTTCTGAATTAGCCTTTTTTAAATAGTATTTTTAAACTGCTGTAAAGGTAAAGTTAATGTAGATTGTGGAATTTTATTATAGAATCTTATACCCAAACCCACAAACGAATTACGAACTTTTGCAAGGCGCAAAGCAGGAACCGCAAGCTTATGTCGGTTCCTACTTTGTCTATTATATACGTCGCCAATCCTTTTATAATTATGTATATTCATATGTACAAAAATTAAATTACTAAAAATATACTGTGAAGCTAATGTAAGAATACCTGTTTCCTTGAACTTCTCTCGCAGGGAATCGCGCGAATTTAAATTGTAAATGCCACGTATGGCTCTTTTTGTAATTTGGCTATAACAGCTCGAGAGTTGTATTGTTATCTAAATCTCATAGTATACTCAGGTCAGAATCATTAAATTTACTCATTTTAGTTCAATGAAACGTATAAAATAAATTAAAGTAAAAGTATTGTGATGGAATATTATGAAAAATTACATCTGATGAATTTTATCTTATAATAAATTCAGAAGCTATCTATTGATTGATATATTCCTAAAATATCAGCATATAACATATTCGACGTCTAAACTACTCTTAGTTTAGACTATGTAGTTTTCAAAATGTAGTTATTTATTTATATAATACATATTACATAAATAAATCGTTCATAGTAAATTTATACAGTACAAAGGCGGTATTTATTGATGTAAGCAATCTATTAATAAATAAATCAATATAGGGTGCACTTTTATCTATCTATTATAGACAACCTTTGGTGTTGGGAACTATAAGGAAATAGCTTTTCAACTTTGGATCACAGACAGAAGAATGTTAGTATAAATAAATTTTTTTAATCAATTATTTCATCACCATCATCATCATCATCCTCATGCCCTTATCTGACTCTAAGTTGGGTCAGCGCAACATTTTTTAAACATGTCAGGCGTTATCGCAATAGTAAACTCTGAAATCTACATCATCCTCCTGTCCTTAACCCACTCTAAGTGGGGTCAGCACAACATGCTACAAACACGTACTCACATGATTCGGCTACGCATTTTACGACCGGCCGCCTGCCTTACGTCAACTTACCCTAGTTGTATTTTACGACACCTCGGTAAAAAGGGTGGTCTATTTTACTCACAAGGATACCTACCATACGTAGGGTCGACTTACCCTAGTCGCATTTTTACGACACCCCGGTAAGAAATAAGATCGGTCTACTCAGCCGGATACCACGGCAACAATCATATCATATAAAACTTTAAATATATGTGTTTGCGCTTGCGTTGAGCCTTTATAGGAGGCTTCGTTTTGATAATAAAAGGCCTTGCGAATACTGTTGAACTAATATATTGGTTGCAATTTACAAAGGAGTACATAGGTTGCGTTACAAAGTTTGAATAAGTTTTTGACAATTGACAATTGATTTAAAAAACGTATAACGAAGTATGTGACGTTTCGCGTAGATGCCCACGATTGGTGCATGTCATCCGTATGGCCACAGATGATTATTAGGCCGCAACAATATGAAAAATCCTCAATTTTTATGAATCCATTGCTAAATGGCTACCCTACGATACTTTAATTGGCACGTTGTATTGGTATAATTGGCCGGTATTCTGAGAGTCTGGCCAATCAAAGTTTTCACGAGCGACAATGCCAGGCGCTGCTAATTGCCAATCGATTTAAACAACCGGAACATCGGCGGGATAAGAAATGAATAAACCGCTGCGACTTCCGAAGACTCCTATAAGGGTCCTATGTGTACAATATTAGAATTGTGATGTATTTTTTTGTATTAACTTCTCCTTTATTCCACTCTTCTTCTTCTTTCTTTTTTTTAAATAAAAAATATTTAATTTCATCAACAGAGTTACAAACGTCGAAGTAACGTTGGAGCGTTCTTTTAAACATTATCTATGCTATACATTTGTCTTATGAGAGGATGAATGGGTGCATACGCGTGCGTGTTTTTGTGAGAGGGTGTGTGTATGTGTTTGTGTGTGAGAATGAGAGTGAGTGAGTATGCGTATGATTTTTTTTTAAATTATTATTTTATTTATTGATGGTATTTTTATATATTTATAAATAATAATAAATAAATATATAGGACATTTACACACACGGTCATCCGTCCCCAAAGTAGGTAACTTAATACTTGTGTTATGGGTGACGGACAACTGGTAGATATAATACATATATAAGTCTAAATACATACTTAAATACAAATACACACCCAGGCTCGAAGAACCAACAATTTGTTTATAGAAAATGTTGGCACTCGGCGGTATTCTAACCCGCGACCCGAGGAGCTGAAGGCAGGGTCACTACCCACAGCGCCAACGGGCCAGTCACACACAATGTCACACAAAATTACACTAGCAATGATTCGTCATAATTTATAGTTTTCATTCCATTCAGTTATTATTTTACATGAATATAATTTTTTAGGGTATAAATCTAATTTTCCGTTAAGAATGTTATATATACGTAGAGATTGTCTAATATATTGTTTGCTAGCAAAGGTTGTACGGACCGAGACAGCTTGAGCGACTAAGTCTTTTCTCCTTTTCATAACCTTAACCTTAATAGTGAAAGAACTTGTGTTTTTAAAATAAGGTTTAAAATATATAGCTTTCTTGCTGTAAGCATTCCGGAAGTGGAGTATAGTTGGTTTGTCGGATATCTGTATGGAACCGATTCTTTCTCAACAGTTGGGCGTCCACTGCTGGACATAAGTCTCTTCATGGGATCTCCAAAACACACGATCTTGTGCCGCCTGAATCCAGCGGCTCCCCGCGACCTTTTTATGGTCATCCGTTCATCGCGTAGTGGGTCTACCAACACTGCGTTGCGGGGTCGCCGTTCCATCACCTTGAGACCCCAGCGCCATTCGGTTCTCCGCACTATGTGCCCCGCCCATCGCCACTTCAGCTTCGCGACACTTTAGCTCAGAAGCTATATCGGTGATTTTCTTTCTTCTACGGATCTCCTCATTTCTGATTTGATCACGTAGAGACACTCCGAGCATAGCCCGCTTCATCGCTCGCTAAGCGACTCTGAGCCTTCTTATGAGGCCCATAGTCAGCGACCACGTATCAGAACCGTCATCACTGGCAACACACACTTTAGTCTTTAAGCACTGAGGTATCTTGGATGAAAAGATCTTTTCTGTATTCCACTAGTTTCACTAATATCAATAATAATCTCTTTAAACTTTAACACAAAAACACTCAGCACTTGTTCATGATCTTCGCAGATATTCTGAGAGAGTCCAGTGCTCCGCTTTGGTTATATATCCTCTCCTCGTTTCCCTTTTATTCGCGCTAGTTAGTGTTGTCGTTGTAAAATAAAATAATTTCAAAATTCATTATAGTAGAAAAGCTAACATTTGTCTTTATTTCAAAACCGAACTGAGCGGTGGATTGGTATGGCTTTTGGTGACGAAACAGGTATAGTAAGTACCTGGCATCAAATAAAGCACGTCGAAGTTTAGAACGACATACCCGGCCAATTTGGTTTCGTAGAGCGCTGTCACTGTCACTCAGTTAGTATGTGACACAAAAGTAATAATAAAATTATTAGTCATTAAAACTATTAGTCTATAAATTATTAGTATGTGACATTGCACACGAGTTCGTCTGTGCGATAGAGAAAAGTGAAAAGTGCTCTATGAAGCAGAATCTAGCCGATTTTCTCTCTCTAAGCCTCGATGTGCATTATTTATTGCCGGGTACTATACAGAGTTTGAACGTTACATACGCTTATATTATAGCCCGAGCAGAGGAAGTCGTAGATTTTTTTTTTTCTAAAACATGTTTCCATTTTCTTTTCGTCATAGTTCTTAATTTTTATTGTAAATTATTATTGTATGATAATATTGTAAAAAAGTGATCAATGAGATGTACTAATTACATTTCGTTGTTCAAAGCTGTTGCTGGCGTTGGTGGCGGATTTGATTAGTTTAGGGTGTGGTCGCCACTGAATACCAGTGTTGCTACCTCAACGTTTACTGACTGGCGTTCCTTTTTTACAAGGTCACATTTCTCAACATAGTTTTAATATAAAAAATAATAAATAAATAAATAAAATTGTATATATTTTCTATATAACTGTACTGTTTGTAGGGTAAGTGTGATAGTTGTGAATAAACGGCTTTGATTTTATTTTATTTGATATAGAAAGAAAAAGTAACCAGTGAACTATAAAAACCATATATTTTATTTTATCTAATAATTCTCATTTGTGATCGATATTACGGCTACCCTACATTACTATAATTGGCACGGTGCATTGGTATAATTGGCCGGTATTCTGACAGTCTGGCCAATCAAAGTTTTGACGAGCGACAAAGTTAGGACTAAACAGTTGGAAAATCGGTGGATAGGAAATCCAAAAGATATATAGATTGTTTTTATGATAGTACCGGCTTCTTACCCCTCGTGAGCACAAGATGTTTTAAACCGTGCGTTAAAAATACGTCGAAATGAAGCAAATGGGCATCCCATTTGTTTCATTTTGACGCTCGAAATTGGGACAGCGCATTTAAAACGCGACGTATTTTTTTCGCGCAACGTCCCATTTTTTGCGTTAGGGCGTAGGGCGTTAAGCCGAATATACTCTATAAAACTTCTTATAACGCGTATTGCGGAATTTTAACGCTACTTATTTTTTACGCCCGTGCTAACGAGGGGTTATTATACCACTACTGGGCAATAGCGTCTCCACTTTTTTGAAGAGAAAGCTCAGAAATACTACGTGGCTCCGACGGTTGTTTATACTTAGGGCTTTTACTAATGACACACCACGATATTTTCCGTAAATGTGTTATTTTTTTAAGATTAAGGCAGTAATAGGAATACGTTATGATATGTGAAACCTACCAATTCGTATTGGAGCAGCGAGGTGGCTCTGAGTTGAAGACTGTATTTCCAAAATTACGTATTGAAACAATAACAGACCTCTGAAAAACACTGGAAAAAATATATATTTCATTAACAAATTATATTTACAGTTCCGTATAAGTTTTAAGCTTCCTCATTCTATCGAATGAAAATCCGTTTAGTAATTTTTGAGTTTGTTGCGAACAGATATACTACCAGATATGGTAGGAAGTTTGAAGCGGTCTCATTTAATAATTTAGTAATAACAAGTGATTATAATATAAAACTATTCTCGGGAAATATTTTCTTTTTCTTCCAGAAAGAATTATTGTTTAAATAAAATTCAATTATCTGTTTTATACTTTCAGTTAATATAAGACCATCAATTATTTATAAAAATGTGTAGTAGTTACTGGACGATAGGTTGACGTGAATAGTATTCGATAATCTGTGTAAAAAAAACATGGCGGCCGATCGTAAAGACCGCTCATTCATTAAACTAGCAACCCTCACCTCTATGCCTAATCATAGGCTATAAATAGCACCTGTCCATTTATTATCGCAATATGTTACAAATAAAAAAAATCTGAATCCATGAAAGAAGAGGAAGTGACAAAAAAACTTGGTAACTCCATAAAACACCTTTGGACTAGTTTGACTTTATTTTTTTTTATTTCATTGACAATATTATTTGTTAACAGCTCGGATCCTCGTAATAGACTGCGTTCGATTTTCAACTTTAACCTTTTTAATAATAAAATTCATAGACAATTTATTGTTTTTTTGACGCTAACTGGCGGGTAGTAATGAAACTAATCGTTCGAACGAAGGAGATGCAATAAAAAAGGGTCATTCATAACAAAACGAGATGGTGGCGTGGAATTTTCGGCTCCCATGGGTTTTTTGATGTTTTAGGCATCCGTAACTAAATGTCCTTGTAGAAACCATTTTGCGGTGACTCAGCAATAGTCGATCAATAAGATGCTATAGATGACTTTTTAAAAGTATTTAAATCTATTCGTTGTTAATGATGATGCAACTGTGGGTTACTTAATGGACATTTTAACAAAATGACTCTTAATAAGATAACTAAAACTGCCTGTTCTTATTTACATAGCAGGCAAACCGGGGGATACAGCATTTAACTAGAATTCGTTGTAAAAGGAACTTTAGTCATTGCTGTCCTGTACATGGTCGAAGTGTAGCTATAACCAAGCATTCTCATCATCTAAGTAATGCTCAATAGTATAGTAGGCTTTCTGTATTAGCCTCTTTTTAACAGCGTTTTTAAACTGCTGTAATGGCAAAGCTTATATTAATAGCGGCATTGTGTCACAGAGTCTTATCCAAACCCACAAACGAATTACGTTCTTATGCAAATCGCAAAGCATTAATGTTATTGTAACTATTATGTCGAGGGTTTATACCCTTACTATTTATATAGTTTCAATTTAATGAAGAGTTAATATCTGTCTTCTTAACGTTTTCCCGTCTAAGAACAAATTCTACTTTCCTATTCTTTTTCCGTTAACGGCCCTTATTCACATTACAGAGTTTCATTTAAATTATGCAATAGTTTCTTTACGTCAATACCGATTGTGATCTAACGAAAAACCTATTGTTTTAGAATAAAAGGTTCTTATTGAATAGGAGATTAAGTAGGTTAAGAAGTTGGAATTTCATATTTAGGGAATCTGAGGATTCATAGAAAAAAACCGATGATATTTTAATCAAATTTCGATATTTCGAACCAAAATTCGGAGTCTTTAAAAAAGCATGATCTCCCGTTAATGGTATATTCGGGTTAAACGTAGGTATAGGTTTCATGAAATTTGCAGTAATAATGTGTTTATAGCCTTTTACAACGAATTCTAGTTAAATGCTGTATCCCCTGGTTTGCCTGCAACGTAAATAAGAACAGGCAGTTTTAGTTACCTTATTAAGCGTAATTTTATTAAAATATCCATTAAGTAACCACAGTTGCATCATCAAAAAAAGTTAATACAGAAAGCATACTATACTAATAGTATGCTTTCTGTATTAACTTTTTTGAATAGTGTTTTTAAACTGCTGTAATGGTAATTACAAGGATGCAATTACAAAATTAACGCACGCAAAAACTACAATAGTTAACGCTATAAAGTCCCCATTGTTTTATTCAATTACTTTATCATTCTTTCTAACAACAATGGCCACCGTTTACGCGTAAAGGCATTCGAAACAATATTTGAATGGCGCAAGATACGGCACCGTTCGCAGCACCTACAGCGATGAACATTTCAAATTTAATTAATAACAAGTGACGTCGTCGCCCCGATTATATTATTACGCGCAGCCATTGTGCACACCCCCTGCCGCCCCCGTGTTGCTTTTGCCATGATTTTGTAATTTAGAATAAACTTCCTGAGCACGAAAAAGTTGTTCCGCAGAATCACTATAGTGACCCTTAAATGCCAATGATAATCTTTTGCATGATTCAAATTCAAATAGTTTTGAATCCTTATGTAACAGACACTAAAAATGTTGCAAATAATCAAATGTAAGCCTGTGTTGTTGTTAAAACCGAAAGCGAGGTTCTTGAGTGATCAATAGCGAAGGTAGGGATATATGAGTGGGGATTGCCTTAGATAGTGAAACTCGACGTAATGAGTGAGAGTTTGTCGATAAACGTCGTGAACGTAAAAGTCTAGGAAAAGTGTATTTTTGAGTTGATTAGTGAAGTCAAGGTGAAAGCAAATAGCGAATAATACAAGTTTAATAGTGAGAAAGTGAAGATGTCACGTCCCAAGACCTTCTCGGCTCGTTTTGCTTATCTTTACTGCTGGTTCGGAAAACTGTTTCTAACGAGTGGAGCCAGTAAGACACTCGGCTGTTACTCTTTACAAAATATAATTCCTATTATAGGCTCTACGCCTCTTCCGCCGTTTGGTATCCGGCTGAGTAGAATAGACCACCCTCATTTCTTACCGAGGTATCGTAAAAAGTGACTAAGGTAAGTTGATCCACCGCGTGGTATCCGGCTGAGTTGAATATACCACCCTCATTTCTTACCGAGGGGTTCGTAAAATGCGACTAAGGTAAGTTGATGTCAGACAGGCGGACGGTCGTAAAATACGGAGCCAAATAAAATTACAATAAGTAAATAAAAATCCGTTCAGTAGTAGATTTTTTAAAAATCGATCACATATGGACAGTCAGTTATTGAGGGCTTTGTTGTATAATAATTATAGATGATGCTCTAATAATTTTCTACACATGAGAGTTAGCGCAGCAAAAGCCGCAGGCAAAGGCTGATGCATATGCTTTAAAACTATCTACTTTAAGGTCACCCTGTCATAGGGTTGCTCGCACCTACACTCCCCGCCCGACGCGTCGCGTTCAACTCTTTGTTAGGCAAATCCAAGTCTTGCCTAATACAGCGACTATCAAGATATTTGACTATAAGCTTTCTAGGATTTATCAGAGACCTTTTAACAATGAATTTCACAACTTAAGATGAAACAAGTAATTGACTTTAGTCTACATAATTTGTTATAGACTCTATAATATGTTCTTTTATTCTCTCTTTATAAATTCAAGCTTTTAACTTCGTCCGTGTGGACTGCAGTGTTATTATTTGAGTAAAGCGTAATATCTATAGTAGTTTGTGATTGAAATTTAGACATATGCTGTCGCAGACTTTTATTTAAAAATTTTAGAGGGGAACAATTTTCTAATACATGATTTTTGAATAACTTTCACCGTTTACTTAGCGCACGCAAGGAAAGCTTTAAATTCTGCCGTTTTCGCTATATTTTTTATTGCTGCTGCTCTCCTATTCATCTTAGCATGATGTAATATATTCTAGTCTACAGACTTCCACGATAAATGGACTATATTACACTTAAAGAACTTTTCAAATCGGTCCAGTAGTACCTGAGATTAGCGCGTTCAAACAATCAACCAAACAAACAAACAAAGTCATCAGCTTTATGTATTAGTATAGATTTATAGAAGCAGGCGTTACTTTGCAGAATTCAATATAACAGAAACTATAACAGAACAGCTTTGCTATAATCCACGCGGGTTAAGCGAATGCATGCAAAGCTAATGTGTATGAAGCGGAAAAAATTCACGTACCTTACACATGCAGGTCAAGTCACCACATGCATCCCATCAGCAACAATGCAAACAAGCAATAAGCATATAAAATCGTAATAATTTTTCACGTTTTATATTAGTTTCACTTGTATGTAAGTTTATTTGTATCTTGTGTTCGATCTTTATATTGGAGGGTAGTAATACAAGACATTACTACATCAATTTTGTCCGTCTACCGTCGCATTCAAATGGTTGGTTGACACTTACCTCGCGGATGTTTTAAGGACAACACGTTATCGTCTCTCTGTGGAAGTGTGCATTTCCAAAAAACTGCTATAATATATATATTTTTTTTATTATTGTGTTTTTTACGGGGAAAAATCTTCTAAAAGATACCGGAACTCTTGGGAGTGAGATCCGGTTATGTGGTGGTAATGTGTATTTCTACCCACTAAAACCCCCTCGATGGAAAGCCCCGCACTAACACGTGTAAGGTAAATTTAGTGTCTTAGATTTTAAATGTGTTTTTTTTGTTTAGATATATAATTTTTTCTATTTTAATATTTAAAGAAAATTAAAATTCCCTGTACCGCTGTCAGTATTTGGAGCATTTGATGTCTGATGCTTTGTTGGATATTTACCCCTTAGTGTCGGATATCTTGTGCCCAACAAAGGCAAGACTTTACTCTTTGTGAGATGCACTGCTCTGCAGGAAATTATTGTTATTCGGTTGAGTATTCTTAGATTATGTATTTTATCTCAGCGACACGATTACCTTTATAAACTAGTACATAATCCAAGAATGCTTAACTGATAACTGCTGCTCAGTTAATTCAAAATGTAGTTAATATAGTATTAGAAATGACAGGAATTTCACTTAAATATTTCAGCTTTCTCACATACTCAACAAAGACTAACGTACAGCTACAACACATAGAACAGGCCAAACACGTATTGACACGTTATGTTTCATATAATTTGGAATTATTATGCCAGGACAATTCTACCACCTTATACGATTCTACCACCAGTACGAAATGCTACCATTCACTGAGAAGAACTGGAAAGAAAGTCAGTGATTACTCTTATCACGAATATTAACTATTCGAGGCTAGATTCTAATAACACGGAATGTAATGTGGGTAGGTGCGGATCTCTCTGAACAACATCAAACACCACTATAGTAATCACACGAATATGAGGGTAGATTCTAATAACAAATAACAATGTAGGTAGGTAGACGCGGGTCTACCGTAACAATATTAGAACGGCTCAGTAACACTAATTACACCTGTTTGTTCAACCAAGACAGGTTGTAACACGATCTAAACGCAGGAGCGTTTAATAATCGTACAAGTCTCGTTAAAACGAGACTGCAAGCAGCTTCCAGCAGCGTAACAGTCTAATAACCATAAGAGTCGAGTATGATAACAAGACTGACTTCAATATGGCGGACTCCATCCTTTATAACTGATTTTCGCTCTAAAAGCAAGTCCCTTCCTTGCTGTCGGCCACGCGATTATAGTGTTGCCAACTTTCATTCCTAACAATAGCATAATATGTTCTGTAGAGCAGTGCTAGGTTGCAAATAAATTTTCTTTCTTTCTTTCTAACAGAGAAGCCCCGGGACTGTTGTGCCTAACTAAGTGAAGGGTGCTGTCAAGTCTACGTCCAGCTGGTGCACCGTGCGTCCGGCAACAGGTTTCCGTCCATTCGGGGCGAACGCGGATAACAAGGTTTGTGTGGTTGTATTATTCACTGATTCGGGAAAATATCTGCATATCATTCACGAAATCATACATACTCATCATCATGTCCACTCATCATCATCCTCCTGCCCTTATCCCACTCTAAGCGGGGTCGGCACAACATGTTAACATGTTGTCAAATGATTTAGCTACGTATATGTGGGCGCCATCAAATAGTGCCATCTAGCAACGCTTATAAATATCAAATTGTAATATTTGGTTTGATACTGGCTTTATATTTTAAAACAATACTTTATATTTCCTTGGATTCTATAATAAATAATTGAACGTTATTATGACGCATTTCCGTCCGCTTGTTAAGTCCTATATTGAATAAAATATTTAAATATTATGAGATAATTGTGTAATAAAAGAAACAGTGTTTAAATTGAAAAAGTGACTGTATTTATAATTTATATCTGTTAATACTATTAATATTGAGAAAGTTCTAATTAAATCGATTGTAAATAGCATGAATTAAGAAAGGAACCCTTGGTTGCTAAGTAACGATTATATATATATATATATATATTTATATTGAGTTTCTCGTGGTTTTGATTGAATTGTGTGAAGAAGTTATGGACGCCGATAGGTCGCTCGGCTACGCGCCGAGATATACGTACCTACGTATAGTACCCGGCAATAAATAATGCATATCGAGGCTTAGAAAGAGAAAATCGGCTAGATTCTGCTTCATAGAGCATTGTCTTTGTCGCACAGACTGACGAACCCGTGTGTGACAGTGATAACGCTCTATGAAACCGAATTAGCCGACTGTTTCGTTCTAAGTCCTCGATGTGCATTATTTATTGCCGGGTACTATATTTAATACTAAGTGTATGAAGCAGGCAATATTCACGTATAGTACGCAGAAATAAATAATGCACATCGAGGCTTAAAGAGAGAAATCGGCTAGATTCTGAGCATTCTTCATAGAGCATTGTCTCTGTCGCACAGACTGACGAACCCCTGTGATACGTCACATACTAACTGAGTGACAGTAACAGCGCTCTACGAAACCGAATTGGCCGGCTGTTTTGTTCTAAACATCGGTGTGCATTATTTAATGCCGGGTACGTTAGATATTATCGTTCGATCGGTTTACACATGGAGTTCTGGACACGGGTAGTAAACTCTACTACTCGTGTAAAAACACTAGATAGATTTTTATCTAACCGCAAACTAAACCAAAATAATATTATCACTACTTTTGTATTATAGACTTTCACAAAATAATGCCTACTTATAGATTATTAATGATACATGATACATCCAGATATGATATTGTTATAGTTGACAACAATTGAAATCAGTAAACAACCTATTGAATCATATATTTTCTGGGTAAAATCTCAATATACAATTGCTATATCTATACTAATATATAAAGCTGAAGAGAAGACTACTGGACCGTTTTGAAAAATTCTTTGACTGTATGATAGTCCATTTATCGACGAAGGATTATATAATATCACGCTAAGATGAATAGGAGAGGAGCAGCAATAAAAAATATTGCGAAAACGGCAAAACCTAAAGCTTTCCTTGCGTGCGCTAAGTAAACGGTAAAAGTTCAAATACCATTATTACAAAATTGTTCCCCCCTAAAAGTTCTAAATAAAAGTCCGCGACAGTATATGTCTAGATGTAAGGTTAACCCACTTTAACCATAATTAATATAAGTACTCAATAAATAGATTGCTGTACACGGGAACGAAGTTGCGTTTTAAAGCGAGTTATAATATGTTGTATGAACTCGAATTATAGTTGAATATAATAACAAAATTCAGCTAGACGCGTAGACAATAGTCACGTATAATAAACACACAAACAAACAATGCCTCCATTACAGATGAGAACGTTTTCAGATCGGCATGACATACGCCTTTCATCCCGTTCATATATAACACGTATATAAATTAGCAAGAAGTACCTGCAGTAGCTACATGATTTAGCCCACAGCTGGTCTAATGGCACTATACAAAGATACATTGGTACATAAGAAATAACATTATGACAATGGTTCAAAGGCTGTATTATAGGTAAATTGATATGCCATAGACAGAGGAGAATACTATGAAAACGCTCTCATTTCTTTTTTCTCTCCTTAAGAGAATATAATACAGCTAGCAAAGCGATTAGAAGGTTCAAAGTTTATAATTAGAAATATAATTTATAGCATTAGAAGTTACTTTGCGGAGGTAACATAACATAAAAGTAATGAAAATATTACTTTGCAACGATAAAAGAAAATATAGTTAATGCTATATATAGACCGTATTGTCCATTTTCATACCTGATACATGCAGGATTCATAAAAACTCATGCACTACCCGTAACAAATAACAATAAGAATACAGAAGTAGGTACTGCACATATTCTCACACACTACAACAGTCTCAACAATCGTTTCGCTCCGTAACTGAAGCATTGTCAGGAGATAGACCCCACGACATAACCACAATGGGACGCATCACCCGAGCAAGCAGAGTTATATATGTATTTAGTTCTCACCGTTTATTTTTCCACCGAACATGTGTAGCAAACTAAAAATAGTAACATTTATTTTGTTATCTATCAGATTAAATATATTGATAATGTAATATTCCATTTTTTATTTGAGAATAAGTAAAAACCACATCGTAATTTTTAATATTTCAACATTCAAGTTGGCGCAAAGAAAGTCGGGGATATCTAGCTACTTCAAAATACTAGCATTCGCAGTATTAAAAACGTTGCTCCATCCAGTAGCTATCTATAGTTCCGTGGTCCGCTAGATACATGTATTCGTACATCAAAGTGAATAATATCACAGAGTACAATAGCGCGCTATACTTACAACGCGAATATCGCACACAATTCGCGCACCCACTGTCGGCACTGTCGCGTTGTTATCGAATAAAGAATTTTTGATTTAAATTTTCATACCTACGACATCTATACTTATTAAAAACAAAGTCCCAAAAAGCTGTCTCTCTGTATGTAATCGATTTTCTCAAAATCTACGGAACGGATTTTTGTACTATTTTCACCAAAAGATCGTGAAATACTTCGGGATCGTTTAGGAAAATAGTACATATCGGTATTATGAAAATTGAGTTGAAGAGATCGCGTGGTTGTTAAAAAACTTGCTTGCTGGGAGCTTTAGTCGCGTGCGCTGCGTTAACCTGCAGAGATACGCTAAAGTCACGTAGCAGAGATTTGTAGACCTATAAAGATACTACAAAAAAGTCCGCGATAGCATATCTCTATCTCTTATGGCTAAAACACAATAACTATTTTTATGTTTAAAATATGAATTGTAAAATAAATTTGTGGCACGCTGATTTCCACACGGGCGAAGCCGCTGGCACAGGCTAGTATTTTAATATTTATAAAGCGTGAGAGTATAGTTTGAGTAACGTCTCAGTCTGTTTACTCAAATGTCTAATGTGAAGTTTTATGTGTTTCGATCGCATAAAAATCGGTTTATGACATAGTTTTTTCCAGAGAAAACCGACCCTGCAATAGTTCTAGGATAAACAGTAGCCTTCTTATTGCTTCTCCTCACCCTTTTTCTTCAAATGAAAGTCTCATCAATATCGGTTTATCTTTTAGTTTAACTTTTAGGGACTTTGTTTTATAATAAGTATAGATAGATGGTATAGTAGTATTATATAGAACAATGACATTATTTGCTTTAAAATATAACTTTAATAGCAAAGTTATTCAATGATAGTATACTATTATTTGTCCCCTATATTCAATGAATGAGAGTCATCTCTCATATCACAACGTACAGTCATACATTATTATGTATAGAGATGTGTATCGCGCGCGTGTTGATTTAGATTTTAATTATGTTTATTATCACTCCCCTATACGAAGATCTTCGGATCTTGTCACCCTACATAATAGATGGACAAACATTCGTACCCATTATGAAGGCATGTTTGTTTCTCCTTCCTTTACATCCGAACGGGGATATGTAAAATTTAACAGTACACAATATTATGAGACGCTGTGGTCACAAATGGGGATGCTAGTATTTTTCATACCGATTTTTCTAGGAGAGATATGACTAAGATGAGTATTTAAATTACCCATTTTTCAAAAAGGGATATGAGTAAGCAGTAGGTGATAAGTATTTTAGTTACGCATTTCTTCAAAAGAGATATGAGTAAGCTATCGATGTTGAGTATTTTTCTTACCATTTTTCCAGGAGAGATATGACTGAGATAGGTGATAAGTATTTTAGTTACGCATTTCTTCAAAAAGGATATGAGTAAGCTATAGAAGTTGAGTATTTTCCTTAATCATTTTTCCAGGAGAGATATGACTGAGATAGGTGATATGTATTTTAGTTACGCATTTCTCCAAAAGAGATATGAGTAAGCTATAGAAGTTGAGTATTTTTCTTACCATTTTTCCAGGAGAGATATGACTGAGATAGGTGATAAGTATTTTAGTTACGCATTTCTCCAAAAGAGATATGAGTAAGCGATAAATTTGAGTATTTTTTTCCCTTAGAAGATAGCGATAGAGAAATACTTAACATATATATGTTAAGTATTTCTCATACCCATTTCCGCAGGTAGGATATGAGTAAGCGACAGGTGTTGAGTATTTTTGTCACCCGGTAACACAAAGGAAATTTGAGCGTCACAGGATCCAAGTATCATTCTATAGTCAAGTATTTTTCGAACCCGTTTCGCCTAAAGGAAGTCGAGGAAACTATGGGTTCAGTATTTTTTTTATACATTTCTCTAAAAGTGATATTAAGCGATAGGTATTTTTACACATTACCTATTGCTCCATAGGGGATTTGAGGAAACTATAGTTGTTGATTGCAATTTTGTATCCATAAAAGGCATTTTGGCCAGTTATAGAGGTTGATTATTTTAATAGGCATTTCCTCAAAGAAAATTTGAGGAACTTATAGTTATTGAGTATTTTCTACACCATTCTTCAAATAGGATTTTGGAAGCTACGTTGGTGAGTAATTTAAGGACCCACTTTTTTTAAGAGGGGACGCGCGTTAGCTATGTTTTGTACTTTTTTTTGTTACCCATGTCGATTGCAGTCGTAAATCAAGGAAGGTGTTTTCATTTTCCTATTGGTACTTACGTCCGACATGCGTCATCGCGAACAATGGAAAATGTCAATAATCAAACAATACCTCCGTAATCAATATCCCGATTGAAGAGGGTATAATCTTAAAGAAATAACCGAGGGTTTTAAAGTCCTCAGGGGTTGATAACAATAGGTGTTTTTCGTATAAACAACCCTCCAGTCCAGGGTTGGCAACTATAGATATTGTTGGATTTGATGATTGAATCTGACCTCCCTATACACATTAAGATTTCAAACTGCGTCGTTGAGCAGGAGATGCGAGTGCAGAAGCATCATTGAAGTTATCAAATGCAGTGAGTAGAGCACAGAACCTTCAGGAAACGTCATCCTAAGAGAACCTCGTTTGAGACTATCATGGCTTTAGACAACGTGTAGTTAAGGGCTATAGTTGCATTTTATATAGTATTAGTACTTAAATAGTTCGCCCGCGTGAAAATCAGGTTGTATAATCACGATCAATTGAATAATCACGATTATTCCGCGTAAATCCCGATCGCACGGGAATTCTAGAATAAAAGTAGCCTATATGCTGCTCTAATGAGAATCCCAATAAAATCGATCTAGATGTTCCAGAGAATTATTAACCTGAACCTTCCTGAAGAAATGCACTATGGTTTAGAAAAAAACCTACAAAAATCCATTTAGTAAATTTTGACAAAATCGACCATATACAGACAGCTTTTGAAGACTTTGCTTTATAATGTGTATAGATATATAGGAACTATTTGTGTGGGTTAGCTACTCCTCTACCCTGTACAAGATAGTAATAACCAAATGTAACTAGTTATAAGAATTTTATTTGAAAAGAGCGACCACCGAGTTTCTTGCTGGCCCTTCTCGTTAGGAACAGCTTGCCGAACTAGCAGTAGATTTGGATTCAAAAGCACTTGTTTACAAGTTTACTTGAATTAAGAATATTTTGAAATTGATTTTCAATTTGATCAGTTGTCGACAGCCCTACTCCTACCTCACGTCGCCTGTCACGCCGAAAAATTATGTGTTTTTCTAAACTCGGCCGAAAGTTTCCGCATCGATTTTCAAGTTAGACAACATCGATAATTTATTGAATTTTGTTTCGTTAGTTTCAGTACGCTTGTCTATTTTGTTATACTTTATTTGTATTATATTGTGTTATTCTATTGTGATAGCCTAGCGGTGAGACCGTGCGACTCTCTAGAGGCGACATAGGTTCAAACCCCGGGCAGGCACCAATGAGTTTTTCTATTAAAAACTTATGTGTCTAATTGATAATTGCAATTTATCACACGCTTTTCGGTGAAGGAAAACATCGTGAGGAAACCTACATATCTCTAGAGAATTCTAGGGATATGTGTAACCTACCAATCCGCAGTGGAGCAGCGTGGTAGGTCTTATAGCTCCAATCCTTCTCTCCAAAAACGGAGAGAGGAGGCCTTAGCCCAGTAGTGGGCATAGCAACAGGCTGTTACTACTACTTATACCTATGTGGTGACTAAAAATAAGTTAAAAACAAATATTTTCGGCGTTCTTGTATTTCAGTTCGAGTTATTCAATTCTGAAATAGTAGTTGAATGTCGGTAGAGAATTATAACGTAATCGATTTTAATAGTCGACACCACCGTGATCGCTTATCTGTACCAATATCATTAAAGCGAATGTCTATTTCTATGTGTCTTTTAAGCTTTGATTGCTAAAATTTTAAATTTTAAAATATTGCTCTAGAGCGTGTTAATTTTTTTCAGACTACATAATTGTGGGACATTAAAAAATAAATAAATATGTGGGACACACGCACACGGTCGTCCGTCCCCAAAGTAAGTAACTTGTGTTCTGGGCGACGGACAACTGGTAAATATACTACATATATAATTTTAAATCATCATCCTCCTGCCCATATCCCACTCTTAAGTGGGATATGGGCAAAACATGTTACAAACATGTTATCACATGATTTGCCTGGGTATTTTACAACTGGCCGCCTGCCTGACATCAACTTACCTTAGCCGTATTTTACGACCCCTCGGTAAGAAAGAGGGTGGTCTATTCTACTCAACCGAATACCACACGGTGGATCACTTACCTTAGTCGCCTCCTACGACACCTCGGTAATAAATGAGGGTGGTCTATTATTCCCAGCCGGATACCATACGGCGGCGAAGAACCAACAAATTGTTTATAGAAAATTTTGGCCCTCAGCGGGAATCGAACCCACGATCCGCGGAGCTGAAGCCAGCGTCAACTACCCACTGCGCCAACGGGCAGTCATTCATTGCCAGTCAGACGTTGACGCGAACGTTGAGTAAATATTATTTCAATAACAAATCTGCGTACCTAAAACAGTATTATACAATTTATTTTCTTTAACCTAATTCTTGACTCTTTAGACAGACATTTTCTTAATATTCCTATCCTCAGATTCCTGTCTTTAGATTTTCTATTATAATGCCATTTTCATTGGCCTTAATTGCATCGGACAGTATAATTGTGGCTTGAGTGACTCCTACGTGTGAGTTAAACTCGACAGTTTTGATGTTTGTTGTATATTAGTGGGCGAATAGCATCTGTCAGCAATGTAGATATTTATTCTATTATAATATACTAGCTGTGCTTCGCTGGCGTGGATATCACTGTGTATCAAAATCAAAATATTCTTTATTCAAGTAAGCTCTTTGGAGCACTTTTGAATCGTCAAGTATCAATATAATTCATAGAATTAGGCGTTACTTTGCGGAGATCCATAATACAAAAGTAATAATAAAATTATTTTGCTATAATCCGCGATACAGTAAATAGAAAATATATACTTATAGTGTTAAATGTATAGTGGACTATCCGTATTTTCATACCCGATACGTGCAGGATTCGTAATTACACATGCACAAACCTCCACCACTTCCACCACAATACACAAGCACTACACGTTCACTATCACAAACTCAACAATCGTTTCGCCCCGCAACCGAAGCATCATCAGGAGATAGACTCCACGACAAAATCGCAAAGCACAATATGATTAATGAAGCTACAACTGGTTCGGAATGTTGCTCTTACCGAGAAGAACCAGCAAGAAATTCGGCAGTCAATCTTTTAAATTTGTTCAATTTTACATTATTAAACCGCAGTCTTGTGTGAAGTTGAAAGGATTTTTAAATCCAAGCATTTTTATCATCCAAATAATCATCAATCTTTTAATATGCTTTACGTATAAGCATATCTCTTCATTTGATTTTAATCTTTCTGTAGACCGATTTAGTGTGAATTGCAGATATTATAACTATCGTTGATTGTAATTTCTGAACATAAAAGTGGTTATAGTGAGTTAACCATAGGTATAGAGACATGCTGTCTCGGACTTTTTTGTAGTATTTGTGTAGATCTACAATTCTCTAGTACATTATTGTAGCGCATTTCTTTTTGTTTACGCGGCGCGCGCGTCTAAAGTTCCCAGCTGGCGAGTTTTCGTGCGCCACCTTTTTAGCACAATTTACATAAAATCATAATACAGGCACTATAATAAACTACCTCACTATAATCCGCACGGGTTAAGCGAATGCATGCAAAGCTAATAGTACACATTAGCGAGGTAGTTTTGTTATAGTGCCTGTAATATGGAACTCCGCAAAGTAACGCCTGCTTCTATAAATCATTTAAAACCATAATATATTAATAAACTTATCCTTTCAGAAGTATAACACTACCTTTTATTAAAAACCGCACAAAATATTTAGGTATAGATAGCCATTTAGATGCCATTTACATCGACAAAATATTGTCTATTAAGTTTGAATGAATGATTTAGTTATGTTCCAAAATATTAATTTAAAGTAGCATATCGCATTATGAAAACAAGAGGAACAAGAACGTTTGATATATTTCTGTATCCTACGCAGTATGTATCAATTCTGCAAGTAAGCGACGGCATTCTGTTAAACTCACGGCCCTTGTATTTCCCTTTTGTATATATAAATGGTAGACGTCGAAAACATTTTCACCAGTGTTGCCAAGAAACAATCGAACACCCAAATTCACATACAATAAAATTCAATTACGCGCAACAAAAGGCGAATCACGCTCGCCGTCAACACTGGCCACAATTGCACAATCTTTTGACACTTCTGACATGTCCTGACATGTCGTGACGTGTCGTGTCAAGTCGGTAAGTTTAAAGTGCACGCGGCGGCACGTGCGCGCCCGTCGACCGACACGTCAAACGCAAAATTTAAATGCGATAAAGAATATTATAGCGTTTTGTTCAATAAATTATTTAAAGAGTCAAGTGCATTGCTCAAAAGTCTCTAAATATGCTACTTTTCGACGTCCAAAGCTTCGGAAACGGTTCGTGAAAACGCACGAAATACTGACTTTCAGCGTCCCTTCTGTCTATTTATTCATAGTGGGTTATGTACTACCGCCTCCAATTCCGAGGTCGCCACTCCAGTACGTTGATACAATGAGTTTTTATATGTAATCCATTGCCCCAGAGTTTGTACCATGACCCCGTCGAAAGAGTCGTACGGACTTACAGTTTACATTCACCACAGCTCAGTACTATAGTCAAGTCTACACTTATTATAAACAAAGTCCCAAAAAGCTGTCTGTATGTAATCGATTTTCACAAAATCTACGGAACGTATTTTTGTACGGTTTTCACGAAAAGATTGTGCAATATTTCCGAATGGTTTAGGTAAATAGTATATATCGGTATTATGTAAATTTTGTTGAAGAGAACGCGCAGTTGTTAAAAAACTTGCTTGCTTGGAGCTTTAGTCGCGTGCGCTGCGTAAACCAGCAGAGATATGCTTAAATAATGTACTAGAGAATTGTAGATCTATAAAACTACTACAAAAAAAGTCCGCTATAGTATGTTCCTATCTCTTATGGTTAACTCACAATAACTAGTTTTATGTTTAAAATTTGAATTGTAGAAAAAAATTGTGACACGCAGATTTCCACGCAGGCGAAGCCACTGGCACAGCTAGTTATAAATAATTCAGAATAGAAGTGCGGAATTTTACTTGGCATTGTAAAATTTCTTTAGGTCACTAATAGTTTGACTGCCTTTCTGCAAGATAAAATCGTCATTAACTACGACCTAAGCGATGGAGCATCCAACAGTCCTATCACGCCCACGTTTACAATAGGTCTGAATTCCTTCACAGTTTCAAGTTACTCAAATCATATCCTATTTCCGCATTACTGGCATTATTTGTCTGGCCTGTTGGCGCAGTGGGTATTGACCCTGGCTTCAGTTCCGTGGGTCGCGGGTTCGATTCCCTCCGAGGGCCAACATTTTCTATAAACAATTTGTTGGTTCTTCGAGCCTGGGTGTATATTTGTATTTAACTATTTATTTAAAATTATATATGCAGTATATTTACCAGTTGTCCGTCACCCATAACACAAGCATTAAGTTACTTACTTTGGGGATGGACGATCGCATGTGTAAGTGTCCTATATATTTAGTATTAATTTTATTTATTACAACCTACATTCTTTACTAAACAACCTTACCAAAAAATCACCAAAAATTCCAATGTAATTTTCTTTTGCTGGCATTAATAAAATTATATTAATATCGGTTTTTATCAAGAATGGTCCTTCAAGCCGGACACATACATAAATTCACAAAGCTCTAATGACTAAGCGTATTTTACATAATATTCATGTTAAATTAAAAAATTACTGCTTACATGTCATGCCTAAGTTTGTTTGTCGACACGGGACACATGCCACTTCTCAAGACAACACCCACACTGCAATTACAGTGTTCGCCTTAAATTACGTGTAAAATGCTGCCAATTGCACAATTACTGTCCGATAGCGGTAAAACTAGAGCTATAACGACACCATAAGCTTTTTAATAACATTCCTAATGTATGGTTTGATATAAAAAAAGAATGTCATGGGTTTTAAAAATATTAAGGAAATAGGAACAACGGGAGACGATATCGCAAAAATGGGGAATAAATGTACTTTGAACGATGAAGGAAATGAATTTCTTAGAGTAAGACTTAGAATAGAGTTTCACAGGACAGGTTTCTTTATAATAAATATATGGGACATTTATACACACGGTCGTCCGTTCCCAAAGTAAGTAACTCAATACTTGTGTTATGGGTGACGGCCAACTGGTAGATATACTACATATATAATTTTAAACACATACTTAAATACAAATACACTCCCAGGCTCGAAGAACCAACAAATTGTTTATAGAAAATGTTGGCCCTCGGCGGGAATAGAACCCGCGACCCGCGGATCTGAAGGCAGGGTCACTACCCACAGCGTCAACGGGCCAGTCGCCAGACGTGGCCAGTCAGTTCTATTCTGGAAATGTAGGTCTTCATGGAGGTTGATGACTGAATCATGATAAATGAATCGTGACGAGCTGGATGTTTGCATATGCATCAATAGTTCCAATTTAAGAGTTAATTGGACAAAAAGTAAAGTGACGGCCTGTTATTATCCTACTGCCGGGCATAGGTGGAGACAAATGTCCAGCAGTGAGATGATAAAAAAAATTGAGAGAGGAGTCTCTCCAATTTTTCTAGAGAGTTGGAGGTAAGAATCACTATGCTGCTCCAAAACGGATTGGTAGGTTACACATATCCTCGGAATTCTCTAGGATATGCAGGTTTCTTCAAGATGTTTTCCTTCACTAAATAGCGTGTGATAAATTGCAAATAAAAATTAGACGCATAAGTTTTAAGAGGTATTATTGGGGCCTGCCTGGGGTTTGAAAAGGAAAAAGCCTTTAAAGGAGTCGCGAATCTCACATCTGGGCTGTTATGGCTTGAGGAAATTGAGAAGATATGGTTCAATTGATTTAAGCTATGGTCCAATCAGCGAACAAATCAGCGTGTATTTATTAGTCGAGATTTTGTTTGCAATGAAAACAATCGTAGCCTGCATCTGACACCGTTGCTGCTATTTATTTTCCTTCGTTTTATCATAATATCAGGGAGTGGGCTTGTGTTTATACAGGCTGTTTTATTTTCGGTTATACTTGTTGGAACTGGAAATATATTAAAACCATTTTTGGGTGCTTTAGTCGTTTAGTGGTAATATTTAAACAATTATATATGAATGAAATATTTATTTCTGAAAAGAGTGACCGCCGAATTTGTAGCTGGTTCTTCTCGGTAAGAGCACCTTTCCGAACCAGTCGTAGCATCTTTGTTACTTGACGATATAAAAGTGCTTGTAAAAGCCAACTTGATAAATAATTATTTGAATCTGAACATTAAGCGGGGTTTGTGACAGAATAGGAAAAGTCTACCCCGACTGATAGAATTATATTAAGGTCGATATTTGTCTTGTTTAGGCACGTAATCATTTGTGATTTATATTCTGGATAAGAGCAACCAGTGATTTTTATGGTATGGCGTAGTGGATGACAGCATTACGACAAGGGCTACCCCCTAGTCGTAATGCTGTCATACCGTTTTAATGACGCATATATTTAAAAAAAATGTTAACATTAACCAGTTATAAGTAATAGCACTGTAACTAGTATTGGTTATTTTTAATAGCATCTAATACTATTAGATTAGATTAGATTGGGTAGACTAGAGATGCTCAGGAACTGAGGTTTAATTTCGAATCACGCTGTATGTTCTCACCTACCGTCAGGAGAGGGCACGCACTTTGTTTATATTATTTCGCCGTATTTCGCTCACAAAGACGGCCAGTTGTTTACTTTCTGCCAAATCACTACCCCATTGCCGCACAATGATATCTATCGAGTGCGCATATTTTATTAAAAAATAAAGGGGAGCGTTCAAGCGTACTCTATAGATAATTTTTATGAACTACCCCCACGCGATAATGGATCTTACATTCTATCAATTAAAGTGGCAAATATTGATATTATTGCTTGATTGAACTTTATTATTTTAGCGGGCCTAAAAAGTGGTGCGGATGTAATTTTAAATGGAAATATTAATGATCCTAAACTAACATATTTCAAATGAAAAAGTGTAATATATACGACAAAAGCGTAGAATAGATATGTTATTTTAAAAATAAAAAAGTGTCAATGCGCAAATATATTTTTTAGTGTAAAATTTCGCAAAAGAAACCCTTCACATCTTATTCCATTAAAGCATTTTACGTACCGTAATGTCCTAATTGTCGTAATATATAATTTTGCAAAGGGATGTATCTATCGCAGGGTCTGGTGTGATTCTAGGGTATTCGAATTATCTCTTTATTTCTCTCTCGTTTTAAGGTCAGCAGCAGCAAATATCTGCTAAAAATACAATAAAATGGATTCATGAAACGTCTGCTATTCAATAAAACATAATTATTGATTAGCAAAAAATTACCTAGCTGTTAAATTAGCTGTTTTAAATTCAAATAAACTTTATTTGAATCATTATCTACTGCTCAATGAACTGATGAGTTGAAAATGCTCCAACCCAGAAGAGCCAGCGAGACACTATGGGGATTGTGCTTTTGTTTACCATTATTGCTTGAGCGGTCGGACTCGCGGAACGCCCACTGTGATACGCGACGGACTCGCGGTGGGTCCGCTGTGATACGCGACGGACTCGCGGAGGGCCCGCTGTGATACGCGACGGACTCGCGGTGCGCCCACTGTGATACGCAAGTGACTCACCGAGTGCCTACTGTGATACGCGTCGGACTAGCAAAGCACTTGCTTTATTACGCACTACGATACGCGCCGTGATATTCGATGTTAAATAGTTGTAGTAACGAGTTTGCGAGAATAGTCCATGCCAAGTTATAGATGATAACTCGAACAATTATAGTCTCGTAGAGATTTTCCGACAATATTTCAGTCATTGCTATACGCCGTGTGGTATCCGTCATGGAATAGACCACCCTCCTTTCTTACCGAGTCGTCGTAAGAGGCGACTAAGGTATGTGCCGTGTGGTATCCGGCTGCAAAGAATCGACCACTCTTATTTCTTACCGAGTTGTCGTAAAAGGCGACTAAGGTAAGTTGATGTCAAGCAGGCGGCCGGTCGTAAAATACGCAGCCAAATCATGTGACAACATGTTTGTAACATGTTGTGCCGACCCTAAGTGGGGTCGGCACAACATGTTACAAACATGTTGTCGTAAAAGTAGGATAAGGGCAGGAGAATGATGAATGATGATTTCAGTCATTGCTATAAACCCGCTCGCTGCCTAATGCACGTTGGTTTAGTATAATGAAATAGGCCTCATCGTTAACCAACCACTAATCTATCACAATTATTTAATATTTTTGATAAATGCAATGAAATTTCATTATCACAGGGGTCCCTTTGTACTTATTTGGAACTTTTATGGCGACTATCTAACTATCTATCACACAAACCTGTATATCTGTAGGAAAGACTTCGTATACGTATAACCTACGAATCTACAAAAGAAACGTAGTGGGTCTAACCTCTAATCTTCTTGAATTCTGTCCAAAAAAAGCTTTACGCGTAGTGTAAAGTTTACATAATGATACGCTGTGTTATTAAAAAATCTGGGCCTTCATTAAACAATAGTAACCATTTCATCAAAGGGGCGTCTAAATAAAATAATCACGAGGCGATTTTTCAAATGTTTAATGATGTATTACGTAATTTTTCAATAATTATATTTTCTAAGTCTCATTGTACGTTATCGTTATCACTATACAAAAGCCCTTATCACTTAACATTTGATAGTAATATCATATTACAAAGTAAGTGAAATTACAAATAATGAATACATTTTTTAAAATTTAAGTTGTATTCATAGTTAATGTGTAGACAGCGGCTATACTCACGTCTAATATTATCGGGTTAGCCCGACTAGTTCTGAGCCCATCTGGGGCACTTATTCATGAGCTCTTTACACGACGTTATCATAACCCTAAACTCCTAATCGGGCTAATCCGATAAAATTAGACGTGAGTATAGCTGGTGTCTACACATTAACAATGAGTGCACGTTAAAATTGCACGTTACGGGCATTAAATTTATATCTCGCATGTCAAAAAAGACACAGGTTCTATTTCCGTGACAAGTATTTTATTTTGAAGTTTATTCATTGTCAATGATTATCTATCAAATGATATGAAATAAGGATTCAAACATTTTAATTATAAATAATTTACAAGTAACAATACTTTAACTATTTTACAAAGCAAAACACTGGATATCCTAAAATACACTTTAAGCGTATAGCAGTTATTTTTATTCAATAACAAATTGAAATGAAAAGAAAATAAAAATGTAACCAAAAATTTTGCTGTTCGTAAGAAATTTCTTTTACCTTTGTACATAAAAACCGGCGAATGTTGGATTTATTAGATTCATCTAAATACTTTAACTATTTTACAAAACAAAACACTGGATATCCTTAAATACACTTTAAGCGTATAGCAGTTATTTTTATTCATTAATAAATTGAAGTGAAGAAAAAATAAAAATATAACCAAAAATTTTTGAAATTTCTTTTACCTTTGTACATAAAAACCGGCGAATGTTGCATATATTGGATTCATCTTACTTAACTTTGCGTTTTCATTAGGCACATAAATTTTTAGAAAACTCATTGGTGCCTAATAATAAAATTTTATATGACCTTTTATATGACAAAAGTGCCGTGTGGTATCCGGCTGAGTAGAATAGACCACCATCATTTCTTGCCGAGGTATCGTAAAAGGCGACTAAGGTAAGTTGACCCGCCGTGTGGTATCCGGTTGCGTAGACCACCCTCATTTCTTACCGAGATGACGTAAAAGTTGAGTAACGTAGACGTCACGCAGGCGGTCGGTCGTAAAAAATTAGCCAAATCATAATCCTAAAGTTTTTGGGATTAGAAGGATGATGAGTCATCATCTTATATAAAATAGAAGTACTGAAGGTTAATAATTCGAGAAATTAAAACATTAATCATTATTTTCAGATCGATCTAATATCCTTTAAGCATTAATCAGTCTACGTAAATTATCAAAATTGCACCTAAATCTCAGATCAAAGAATACGGAAGTACGGAATAAAAAAATTAAGCTTTTACAGCTTAGACAGTTTTTGAAACGTACTAGAACCACGCTCTATGGAGGAATATATATATTTTAAAGCCTCTATTTAACATGCCGAGTATATAAGTGAAGGTGGATACTTGCAAGTTAAATTTGACCAACTTCCCGGTGTCCGATTGAGCTGAAATTTTACATACTGGTCGAGTATCGATAACAATGTTATGTAAATAATGTTATGGGGTAAATGCGCTGATATTGACAAAATTTTTGTATTGCAAAAAAGAGCCATACGTGGCATTTGTTGAGTCCGCGTGAGTCCCTGCGAGAGAAGTTTAAGGAAACAGGTATTCTTACGTTAGCTTCACAGTATATTTTTAGCAATTTGATTTTTGTGCATAAAAATATACATAATTATAAAAAGATTGGCGATGTATATAATAGACAAAGTAGGAACCGACATAAGCTTGCGGCTCCTGCTTTGCGCCTTGTAAGAGGACGTAAGTCGTTTGTGGGTTTGGGTATAAGATTCTATAACAAAATTCCACAATCAATTTTAACTTTGCCATTACAGCAATTTAAAAATACTGTTAAAAAGAGGCTGATACAGAATGCCTATTATACCGTGGAGGCTTACATTGCTGATAAGAATGCGTGGATATAGCTGCTCTTTGACCTTGTGCAGGATAGCTATGACAAAATGTAATTAGTATTAAGAATCTTCTTTTTAAAAAGAGCTCCACCGAGTTTCTTGCTGGCTCTTCTCGGTAGGACGGCCTTCCGAACCAGCAATAGAGTTGACGATTTAAAAGCACTTCTTTACAAGTTTACTTGAATAAAGAATATTTTGAATGTGAAAAATGCATGTCTATGATAAGCATTACCTGTTTCTGCTGCCATAATTAGCTCCAGACGGGGGAAATGCTCAACAGTTAACAGTAGAGACGTGAAATTTTGTTGAAAGCTTTTTTTAACTTTTAACATTTAATCACGTACGAATTTGCAGCTATAGATTATGAATTTTAACCCGCCGTGTGGTAACCGGCTGAGTAGACTAGACCAACCTCATTCCTTACCGAGGGGTCGTAAAAGGCGACTAAGGTAAGTCGACCCACCGTGTGGTATCCGGCTGCATAGAATAGACCACCCTCATTTCTTACCGAGGTGTCGTAAAACGGGACGGACTATGGTAAGTTGACCCGCTGTGTGGTATGCAGCTAAGTAGAATAGACCACCCTCATTTCTTACCGAGGTGTCGTAAAACGGGACGGACTATGGTAAGTTGACCCTCTGTGTGGTATGCAGCTAAGTAGAATAGACTACCCTCATTTCTTACCGAGGTGTCGTAAAACGGGACGGACTATGGTAAGTTGACCCGCTGTGTGGTATGCAGCTAAGTAGAATAGCCACCCTCATTTCTTACCGAGGTGTCGTAAAACGGGACTAAGGTAAGTTGACGTCAGGCAGGCGGCCGGTTGTAAAATACGCAGCCAAACCACGTGACAACATGTTGTGCCGACCCCATTTATAGTGGGATAAGGGCAGGAGGAAGATGATGAGATTATGAATTTTAACATTCGTTAAGAACAAAGAAGTATTTGTAATATTTTTCAACGGTTAACATTGGGGACATGAAATTTTGTTTTTTTTATGAATTTTTTTTATGATTTTTTAAAAAGTTTTTATTATGTTTAACTAATTAATTTTAAAGACAATAAGAATTTGAATTTGAAAAATCATTCGACCTTATTCTACATTTAAGGTTATAATCGCACATCTAAACTACGTTTTTAAAAATGCTGGATTTCTTGGTTAATAAAAAAAATAACTAATCATACTTGACGATCATGATCTGAGATCTAAGTTTCTAATATTTTTAAATTGATTTCATAAAAAGTTATTATCCTATTTACATTTTTTATATTAACGTGCGGAATATGTTTTAAATTATTGTACTATAACTAAACTAGTGGTAATTATAGACACAATATAGGATATATCAAATTTTTACAAACACACCTATTCATAGTATTTACAGTTAATTTCATAAATTTAACTTAACAAGTCGTTGTAGCTTGGACTTTTTTTTACTATACTTAAAGTCTCTATGACAAATGCAGTTAATTCTGACTGTCTCTCGATTTCTTCATCGAAAGGTATGTAATGTAATGGTGAAAATGCATATTTTAATTATAAATATACATCCGATATTTAATATTCATTAATTAATTAAAAAATATTCTATAGATGATTACAATTTGACATATATTTGGTGAAAAAAAACCATAATGCATAGAAATGCCACTACAGTAGTATTTCTGTGCTATGTATTTTCCAAAATTGTTTAAAAAAATTCTAATATTTAAGTCTCAAACTCCCCCATTACTGTTGTGGTTAATAGTGGATTGAAACTGGTTTTTTAAATTGTAATGTCATAGAAACATTATTACATACAATATCTAATATTTACAATTTACATAAAAATTACGGAATGCATTATCTACTTACTAAAATTACGATAAACTTTAATTTTATTCAATACATGGAAATTAAGGAACTTTAAAAAAATCACGTCAATTCGTGAAAACAAAATAGGAAATTGTTTGAAGGTATATCAAATTCGTGTTAAAAGAAATGCGAATGAAACATATCTAACTATATTAAAAAAAATCATATTAACGCTGTAGACTAATGAAAAACTTGACTTTTTGCAAAGATGCCTCAATGCTTCTTCTATCAATAACCCCAGCAATTTATAACTTAGAATATAATAAACTAATAAATCATTAAAGTAAAGTAATGTAGCTGTTACAATCCCACTGCTGGGAATAGGCCTCCTCTCTCCGTTTCTGGACAGAAGGGTTGGAGCTAAGACCTTGATATGTGTAACCTACCAATGCGGATTGGTAGGTTACACATATCAACAGAATTCTCTAGAGATATGCAGGTTTCCTCACGATGTTTTCCTTCACCGAAAAGCGTATGATAAATTGCAATTATCAATTAGACACATGAGTTTTAATAGAAAAATTCATTGTGCCTGCCCGGGTTTGAAATCCTATTCCCCTCGAAAGAGTCGCACGGTCTCGCTGCTAGGCTATCACAGCTCTTAATAAATCATTAATATATTTAAATAGTAAATCAAAATACTAATAAGATAACAAAATAACATTTATTACTACGAACCCCGTCGTGATAATACGCTGTATGTCGTTAGATGTCATGCCCAAAATGCTGAGAGATACAGCACTAGACGTTGCAATATTCAGTAAATCCTTCATAAGTTTGGCTTTATAAATTAACGTAGAATTTCTAAAGTCAACTTCTATATAAATTTTACGTACATTTGAATAAAATAAGGATATTTCAGCATTTGCGGGACGTTTAACACTAGATTTACCAGACCAGTCATTTAGACTGGTCGTGCAATTTCAATTCAAAATTTCTACTATATTACACTTTTTTTTTTTGAAATGATGTTATGAATTTTGTATCTATAATTAGAGAGTACGTTTAATAAACTTAATTAATATTGTTCAACTTTATTTTTGTCATTTTTTAAGAGTAAATATTGACTAGAAACCACAAGAAGCCTGCTTTTTATGCACTATTTTGACTGGTTTGGTAGAAATAGGTATATTCAAATCGCTGGTATATCTAGTGTTAAATAATCCAGATATATCAGAACACATGGCAAACTTAAGCATGTTATATTAGTATTTCTGAACATTAATCAATTGCAACAACGTTTTGGTAACATTTAATATCAATTTTAAGTAAAATATTTTTTTAATCATGCAAACTACCAGTAGAGTTCTATAGTACTATTTAAAAAGATTTAATCTGAGCGCCTCAGGTAATCTGTATATGAGAAAGATAAAATAGTTATTAAATCAATAAAAACATCATTACAAACACCTGTAACGACTGATAAATTGGTATAGATTAATTTCCAATTAGTATCGTACTGCAAAAGTTGTTTTGCAATAAGTCGAAATGTTTCGTAAGACTACAGCATGAAAAACAATTTCAGCTATACAAGCAATATATAACAGAAGTTATAACAATTATTTTGCTATAATCCGCGTTTGTTAAGGGAATCTATGAAATGCCTAAGCGTATGCGACAAAATCGTAATGCATTACGATTTTTTCGTGGAGGTCCTCCTGATGATGTCACGGTTTCGGGGCGAAACGATCTTAGAAATTGTAGTAGTGAAGTAGTTTTGAGCAGTGTGGTGACTTTCCGCATGTGTAAGGTACGTGAATGTTGCCTGCTTCATACACTCAGCATTACATAGTTTCTCATAACAAACGCGGATTATAGCAAAATAATTCTATTATAGCTTCTGTACTTAAGCAAAGTAGTACTTCTATAAATCAAGTAATATAGTGTTTGTTTAATCTCAAATCTAGACACTTGAAGAAATTTAGAAGATACATGATTTCGTGATGCTGAGATCCAGCGACTACCGGGGACCATTTTTAGGACTTCAGTCCAAGTCCCCCCCCCCCTTCTGAGTAGTTAAAAAATATATTAATACTGCGAGTTCCAATATCGGTTCGTTACTTCAAAGACTTTAGGCTATGGGCTTGTCTCATCGTCATTTTATCGAAAAGTTGGGTTATGTCACTTATTTTGGTACTCCTACGTATAATCATTTTGATTTAATCAGATCGAGACACTCCAAGAATAGTTCTTTCACAGTCCACCTCATAACTTTAAGCTTTTTTGTAATCGATAGTTAGTGAATTGGCTTTAGAACTCTGTCACCATTAACAACAACCAAAATTACATAAACAATCTCGCTGCGAACTATTTACAACAAAATACATGAAAATCTTCAAGATTTAATTAAACGTCAGGTCAGAATATGACTGTTAAAGGCCTCCTGAATTCAGGTCCGCCTTGGGGATTCTGGGGATACTGACCGGGATATTGAGGCATCAGGAGGCCCGCAGACGATTGGTAGTAGGACAGGGATGGGGACGGGTTAGATCCTGATGAGGAACTGCCTTCAACGCGCTCCTGAGCCTTTTGTGTGTCCGGAGATTCGGCTGGGGATCGTGGGGAGAGACTTGACGCGGAATTCACTGTCGAACTCAAACCGACCATCGCTGCGGAGGCTTCTGAGTACATTTTACTGATGTCCATGGGATAGGATCTTTGCTGCTGTTGGTCCATATACATGTAGGCCTTAGATAAGGCGGCTGAGTCGAGGTAGCCGCGTGAAGGGTCGTGATACATGCCGTAGCTCCTGTATTTTTCCTCGATTGAGTACTTTGACATGTCCATTGATGGACCCACCTGGAACAAAAGAGATTAGGTTAATAAGTGGCCAACTGCGTTTTAACTACGGATACTGAAAGGTTCCATGGTGAATAACATTATGTCCTACGGAATATTGTTATGTGGTAAATGTGTGGATATAGATTTTTTTTTGCATTATAAAAAAGAGTCATACGTGGCATTTACAAATTAAATTCGCTTGATTCCCTGCGAGATATATTCAAGGAGACAGGTATTCTTACATTGGCTTCACAGTATATTTTTAGTAATTTAATTTTTGTACATAAGAATATACATAATTATAAAAAGATTGGCGATGTATATAATAAATAGACAAAGTAGGAACCGATATAAGCTTGCGGTTTCTGCTTTTCGCCTCGCAAAAGTAAATAAGTCTTTTGTGGATTTGGGTATAAGATTCTATAATAAAATCCCGCAATAGATTTTATTTTTAACACTACAGCAGTTTAAAAATATTGTTAAAGGGAGGCTGATACAAAAAGCCTACTACACTATTGAGAATTATATAGATAATAAAGATGCGTGGATTTAGCTATGTACAGGGGTACAAGATAGTAATAACCAAATGTTAAACTAGTTATAAGAATTTAATTTGAAAAGAGCAACCACCGAGTTTCTTGCTGGCTCTTCTCGGTAGGAACAGCATTCCGAACCAGCAGTAGATTTTGACGATTCAAAAGCACTTGTTAACAAGTTTACTTGGATAAAGAATATTTTAAATTTTGAGATACTTGAGAATTTGAAATACTGTTATGACAAGAGTACAAATAATGAATTCAAATTGCTGACTGAAATGGTTTGACTTTTAGTTAGAGGTGGTTAAGGTATAATAGTTGGACTTGATAGTCATTCCAGCTCCATACAGGTCCGTAGCTTAATTATGTATATTTAAAATGTTTAAAAGATTTGACCGCCGAGTTTCTTGTTGGTTCTTACGGTAAAGGCAATACTATACTTAGCCGGTACTATACTTAGGTTTTCAGTGGGTTAAACTCTTGCAGGGATTTCTTTGCTACAAGGGCTTGTGTGTTGGTGAGGGGGGCGGTACCTTGCTAAACCAATAAAGCTGTTAAGTATAAAAACAATCAGTATCACGGCCTTTTTTGCGTTCTTTGTTACAAATTATTATTTTTACGTGCAAAATATAGGAAATAAGTTTGTTTCATGTTATTTTGTCAAAGATTAAATAAATAAATGTAAAAAAAGTAAAGTAACAGCCTGTTACTATGCCCACTGCTGGACTAAGGCCTCCTCTCCGTTTTTGGAGAGAAGGATTGGAGCTAAGACCTACCACGCTGCTCCAATGCGGATGGTAGGTTACACATATCCCTAGAATTCTTTAGAGATATGCAGGTTGCCTCATGGTGTTTTTCTTCACGGAAACCCGTGTGGTAAAGTGCAATTATCAATTTTAAAGACACAAGTTTTAATAGAAAAACTGATTGGTGCTTGCCCGGGTTTTGAACCCATGATCGTCTGCAGAGAGTCACACGGTCTCACCGCTGGGCTATCACTTAATACTAATTAATATGAGGTAATCATTTTAACACCTGAACACACATACCGCAGTAGTACGTTCTGTAATTAGGTTATGTTCGATAAATTTATGACAAAACTACTGTTTACTTAATATCTCTAATTCTAGTGATATGCAGGTTTCCTCACAATGTTTTCCTTCACCGAAAATAAATAAATAAGTTTCCCAAATTAATTTCCCAATAAAATTCGCAATATAATCAACAACATATCATTTCGAACTGATACTTTTCTTTTGTCATATTTAAATATTTTGGTTGTTCAATTGATGAAGCTGTTACAGTTGTTTGTTAGTTGAAATGTAACACACCGTTTAATATCAAAGGAATATAATAGCTTAATCGAAAGATTGAACGTGTCAATGTAAAAGGATCGTAATCACGTAAATCTTAACCTATTAATAACTTCGTTTTAACCAAGTCAAAATATTGACAAATTAGCACCTCATTAATTTCGTAATCCGCTTACGTTGTTCGTTATCTACAAATAACTTGATCCACTGAAAATTGAATACGCCCGTGCACTTGTTGTGCAATTAAAATACAAAATGGAACTCTATTCGATTGTGATATGAATGAAAATTGTATAGAGTTTCTGTTGAAAAGGCGTATTGTACTTTATACAAACAGACACACAAATCAAACGTCACAAAGGGCTCGAATAATGCTTGGAGTTTTGAATTTTTTAATGAAGTGAGCCGTACACAATATTGTGAGGAAAATATGCTTTGAGGCGATACACACTGCTTACGTGTTCGGAGAGCTCGCACGTTGATTTATGTGACATAAATTGTCGCTGATGGCGTTATTATTCACATTTATTTAAGTTGGCGTGTAATTTAAATTTATTCGTAACATTTGGTATAATAGGTATTGCAACGGGATTTGTTGACATCGTTTTATGCGATGGATATTGGATAAATGCATTTCTATTCAAATGTCTTAACATTTATTTTATATAGAAGTTTACTTTATTTTAAATTTAAAACATTGAAATTTAAAAACCTGTTCAGTTACGTTCAAAATAAATCAATCAAAATTTTCTATTATTAATTTATTTTATAAGGTTTACATTTTTGTTTAATACTAATAATCTTGCCGAATTAAAAACCTGATTTTTTAGTGATAATTAACGTTCAGTTGCTCTTTTCAAAGCATTCAATCTATTTAATAAATATAATATCTTGCAATATTGCGGTTTTCTGTAAGTTAGCACACAATAATTCGTAATTTTAGAGCAGAGTACTGATCGTATCTTCAGATTTAATTATTACATGTATAATTTGTTCTATTCACAGGTTGTTTTACTTCATTGTGCCACACCATTTTATTTCAATTTTCTGAATCACGTAGTGTAACTAGAACTCTCTGTTACCTTCTGATTTACTCCCTTGTCACTAGATTTCGAATGTTTATTGAAAGAGGATTATTATAATTATATATTTGCACTATACTGCAATTTAGGCTACAGTAAGAGTTGTAGATGATGTTAGATCATTATTTGCTTAGAAAACAACAAATTTTTGAGTCAATGCATTATATAATTTAGCTGTAAGTGATATAAGAGTATAAGAGCTACTATTGTTTTTATAGAAATTAAAAACTTTATTTTCACTATCTTAAAATAAAAACAATTTAATTATTCTTTATTTTAATCACTCGTATTTTTTATTTTTTCGAAAAACTCATTTTTAATTAAACTTAGCGCGGGGTAGCTATGCTTTCGAAACTGTTCACCGTTTTACAAAGCAGAGTATCCTCCGCGTTAACTTATAACGTATACGCTACATCCTAGAGTGCTAAATCAGGATTAGTTGGACAAGCGATATCAAGCGCGAGGTTTAGTATCTAATTTCTTTATTCATTTTGTTGTTACGACTGAATATGTACACAAAGGTTCTACACGTTACCGATGGAGGAACGGACGTCACAACCTAGATATACCAACACACACAATAATAAATATCATTAAGAGCCCCTAAGAGTGATTTGAGCCTTGCAGATAATCTGCCCGTGTAAATTACATTACTAAATAATTTCCACATAAGTACAGTAGGGTCGGTTGCAAATTTTAAGAATATATTTTTTATGATCCTTAATAATTTCCAACCACTTCAGATATTTAAAACTAAGATACCCAATGTACACCTAGTACACATTTCAAAAGTTATGATTATTTAATTTAATGATATTAATCTATTATAAGACAACTCTATTTTAAATATTGATTAACAGGATTTCAACTCAAACTTTTACTGACTTCAGAAAATCAAATTTTGCGCAAAAAATATTTGGAGCAGTGACTCTATCGATGTTCTTTAGAACATTTACTTTTCGGACGTCCGTACTACAAAAGTAATGAAAATATTATTTTGGTAATTACGGATTATATCTGAAAAAATTTATCATATATTACACTTACATTGAGCTGTGATAGCCCAGCGGTGAGACCGTGCGACTCTTTCGAGGGGAACACAAGTTCAAACCCGGGCAGGCACCAATGTGTTTTTCTATTAAAACTCATGTGTCTAATTGATAATTGCAATTTATCACACGCTTTTCGGTGAAGGCACACATCGTGAAGTCACATGCATATCTCTAGAGAATTCTGGAGATATGTTTAACATATCAATCCGCAACCCTTCTCTCCAGAAACGTAGAGAGAGGAGGCCTATTCCCAGCAATGGGATTGTAACAGGCCGCCACTTTACTTTTTACTACATTTACATTTAATATCGACTGCTCGTCATTTTTTTACATCCGTGTGTCCACTATGGACGTTCCTAAGAACATTTAACGGTCATTTTCCACGTTTGTGTGTCAGCCGCGTTAACGTATAACATACGCGCGGCGGTCACAGCCTAGAGTGCTAAATCAGGATTAGTGGGACAGGCAACATCAAGCGCTGGGTTTACGGCCCCTGGCCCTCTATTTTATTACACCTGAGTTATAAACGAGACGTTTCGATCTTTGGTCCCGATGAAACTGTGAAACCTTTATAAATAGATATGATGTATATGTGGGCATAAAGGCACCGTGTAATTTAAGATATGACGTTTGGTTTAATAAAATATTAAAGGGCTGATTTTATGCCGTGAAGTTGGATAGAAATATACGACCACCGACCCACAAGAGTGTGAAAGAAAACACCTGAAGAAAAAATAATATTTAAATTGAAAAAAGTGGAAAAACGCTCCGAAATAACACGATTGCTTGTAAAATTTTCCGACGGAGAAAAACAGGACTTCTTACCTTCCTGTTACTTAGCTTATACTATGATATGAATGATTCTATACTAGTATATAAAGCTGAAGAGTTTGTTTGTTTGTTCGATTGTATAAACCTGCTAATCTCAGGAACTACTGGACCAATTTGAAAAATTCTATGACTGTATGATAGTCCATTTATCGAAGAAGACTATAGGCTATACCATCACGCTAAGATGAATATGAGAGGAGCAGCAATAAAAAAATATTGCGAAAACGGCAAGATTTAAAGCTTTCCTTGCGTGCGCTAAGTAAACGGTGAAAGTTATTAAAAAATCGTGTATTACAAAATTGTTCACCTCTAAAACTTCTTAATAAGAGTCCGCGACAGCATATGTCTAGCTTTTAAGGTTAACCCACTTTAACCATAATTAATATGTGTTATGGCTTTACCCAAATAATAAGACTGCAGTCCACGCGAACGAAGTTGCGCTTAAAAGGTAGTGTATTATATAAATACACCACCATTTTTTAAATAAATGTGGTGGTAAATTGCGCACTTATAGACAAGAACAAGAGATAAGACAACACAAGATAGACTATATATATAGATACTTATAGATATGACAAGAAAGATACAGTATTTTCCTTATAAATAATTTCGAATCAGGAAACTCAAAATAGTTATAGTAGTTCGCAAGAATTCGAAAACTTAGTTATGTAGATAAATTTAAAATGAAAAAAAAATCTTGTTAACATGATATCAACAAATTTAAGAATTGGTACTTATTGAACATTTTCATAACACAAAACAAACATATGTATATATTTAAACCATATACAAAAACCGGCGCATGCGCGTACACGGAGGCGCTCGCACGGACGTACGTGCACACACACCCACACAAACCATACACGCACGCATTTTTATTTTTTTTAACTTTTCCAAAAAATGGTTTTGACACATGCAGCACAGTCGATACGATTTTAATGCCGAGATCCAAAATTGGCCCTTAACATCAGATAAAACTTGTATGAGTAGATGGAGACCGGCCTCGTGCTATGTTGCCTTCTGTTTTGCAAACAATGATCAATTTTTCAATATTTCCATCACTGTTCGCATTATGTAAACGAAATACGAAAGAATGCATCAAATCGAATTTTTCTTTATTGACTTTATTGCTCGTTGGCGCAGTGGGTAGTGATCCTGCCTTCAACTCCGCGGGTCGCGGGTTCGATTCCCGCCGAGGGCCAACTTTTTCTATAAACAAGCTATAGTCCTTCGAGCCTGGGTGTGTATTTGTTTTTAAGTATGTATTTAAACTTATATATGTAGTATATCTACCAGTTGTCCGTCACTCATAACACAAGTTTTTAGTTACTTACTTTGGGGACGGACGACCGTGTGTGTAAGTGTCCTATATATATATTTATATTTATTTATTTATTTATTCAAGTAAGCTCTTTCCAGCACTTTTGAATCGTCAAGATACAAGTAGATACATTTGCGTTATATTCTAATCGAATTGTCTAAGTCGAATTGTTTCCATAAAAAAGGTCGGGAATATTAAGGCTAATCAAGCTTAAAATAACCTGCAGCCTTGCTACGGAAATCCCACTGTTGCTACTAAATATCAGCGGTCATAGCACAATTAACCAAAGGAACGAACACCCGATTATTAGCCGTAAAAGACCAATAAGCGGGGACGAATAAATCATCGATCAAGATAATCGAATCCGAAAATCACAATGGTTCGTTAAACCGTTTCCATACCTGCCCGCGAAAACGCACAATCACCGTTTTTAATATCGGCCAGCGGCGCAGACGTGAGACAATACAATACAGACGTTCACTAAACACTGTAAAACGAAAGTAATAACAAAATAATTTTGCTATAATCCGCGATACAGTAAATAGAAAATATATATAGTGTTAAATGTATACTCTATAGTCGACTATCCGATTTTTCATACCCGATATATGCAGGATTCGTAAAAACACATGCACAAACCTCCACAACTGCCACCACAATACACAAGCACTACACACATTTACTATATCACAAACTCAACAATCGTTTCGCACCGCAACCGAAGCATCATCAGGAGATAGACTCCACGAAAAAATCGCAAAGCGAACGAATCCTACGAACGAATACTTTTAATACTATATATATTTTCTATTTACTGTATCGTGGATTATAGCAAAATAATTGTATTATTACTTTTGTATTATGGATCTCCGCAAAGTAACGCCTAAGTCTATAAATTATTGTAGAACGAATTAAATGGTTTATAAATCATTAAGAAAAACCAACATAATTTTTCACTAAACACTATTAAACGAACTAAATGGTTTCCAAATAATTAAGGAATACATTATTTTTTAAATAATACTTGCCTACTTACACTAAACACTATCAAAAAATTGGTTAATAAATAATTAAGGAATACATAATTGTTTATATTATACTTGCATACGTACACTAAACACTATAAAACGAATTAAATGGTTTATAATTATTTTCATAAATAATACTTGCATATTAAACAATTTAAGATCTGAATCTAACATTAAAATAATCGTAGTTTACTTTTCCTAGTAATATGATTGTAAACGAAATAATCATGAACTTCATTTATATATTTATGTTCCGTATTTTTTGTATGAAAAGACTTGATGTCTATCTATAGTTAGGATTTCAGAAGCATTAGTAATAAATTAGTAATTAGCCTTAATATTCCCGATCTTTTTCTCAGGACTTTCTAAAGACAAAATAAGGATTTGTAAATACTTTGTATTCTATGTTACGTTTTACATGAGAAGAAATAAACAAAATAAAGTTATAACAGCCTAGTAGTCAGCACACGTGATTTTTGTAATTCCAAGGCTTAATACCTTATGGGTTTCCTAAGAGAAACAAATCTCACAAATTTATAATCCAATCAAATCCTGAATGAAATAATTAATAAAGGAAAAAAGAACTTGGATATTCATGGTTGAAATCGATACATTTCTTTCTTCAATGAATCAGCACATGTACGGTATAACAATTAGTTATTACCTCGCTAACTAATTCAACGATTTAATTGTCTTAACACAATCTTGTCTGATATCTGAGCTGCTAATATACGTGTTGATAGTATGTGTTGAATGGTAGCTGATTATATTGTTTTCTACCGCGTTTAGGGTCCGATTCGACACGTTAATCGAAAAAGTGCGTTTTCATTCCACACTCCCGAGTCTATTGAGGCGGGACAATGATCCTGATGGATCGAAAGGGCAGGACGATTGTGTATCGATCGTTTTACTTATCAGTGCTTTTTTGACCAACGAAAATAAAAAAGGTAAAGTAACGGCTTGTCACAATCCAACTGCAGGGCATAGGCCTCCTCTCTCCGTTTTCGAAGAAAAGGGTTTGAGCTAAGACCTACCACGCTGCTCCAATTCGGATTGGTAGGTTACACATATCTCCAGAATTCTCTAGAGACATGCAGGTCTCCTCACGATGTTTTCCTTCACCGAAAAGCGCGTGATAAATTGCAATTATCAATTAGACACATAAGTTTTAATAGAAAAACTCATTGTAGCCTGCCCGGGGTTTGAATTCGTGACACTCTTGAAAGAGACTTTCTTAGATCGCTGGGCTATCTATGCCAGCTTTATCGAGAAATGAAGATAATAAACAAAATAGGTTTAAGCTCTATGGTAAGGTAAATAAAAAAATTACCGGCGTATTACTATCCCATTCCTGGGCATAACTCTTTTCTCATTTATACAAATATCGCTGTCAGAGCAATAGAGACAGCGCAGCGGGCATTAGCTCCGAAATGGAGCAGCGTGGTGGGTCTTAATTCTAAATCTTTGCTCTAAAAACCGAGAGAAGAGGCCTATGTCCAGCACTGGGATAAAAGAGGTTAATACTTTAATGATGTGTTGCAGTTTGTTACTGACTACTGCTGCTCAATTTCTATCACACCTCATTCGTCAACTTAAGCGTTGAACTACCCACGATAATAGAAAAATTTTACCCGTTCCCGGAAATAAAACAAGAATTATTTCATTTATATTTTACTTAGGTGTGTCGGGCGTACCCTGTAATTGTTCTAAATTTCATAAATATTCAGAGGATAAGCCGTGAAAGTGTAATAGACAGACAGACATACTCGTACAGACAGATAAGCTGCTAGACCGGCAGACTTTGGTATTAATAATTTTAGTAATTGTTTGCGATTAATTCGCAGATCCATATGCCACCAATCGCAGTACGTACTATTAGTATAACAACCCTAAATGACATCCCAATACAAATAAAATTAAATACAACCCTAAACAAGTAGCTAAGGGTTGTACCTTAAATAAAAAAAGTTAATCGATTAAAACACTACTTGCGACGCGAGGTTGCTCAATTAACTCCCCCGAGGACTCGCCCTACGAAAAAAAGCCTCCTCGATCTTCCCTCCGACATTTAATCTGGTGCTATTGACAGGTACGTGTTATAGTAATATAAGATAATAACGTAATTTTTAGTTTATATCCGTAAAAAAACATATAATATTAAAACTTAAAACTAATAATATAAACCATATTATTCAATTGTATTAATATAATTTTGAAACACTGTAACTTCTACTTATATTTGATATTTTATTTCTTATAAACTTAAACTTTTTATTTTTTACTATTAGGTTACTAGAAATAATGCGAACTCCACACCTTCATATAAACCCTGCGTGGTTTTCGAAAGGTGTGTTAATGTATTAATATAAGTCAAAAATATTGTTCTTGGAAAAAAAGAAAAAGTTATTAGGTATAAAACAAAGTGCCCAAAAGCTGTTTCTCTTTTTGTGATCGATTTACTCAAAATCTACTATACGGATTTTCGTACGGTTTTAACTAAAAGGTATAAGTTAAGAGTACGCGCAGTTGTGAAAAAAACCTAAGAGTTTCAGAGCTTAACTCCCGTGGGCCACTTAAACAGAGATAAACTAAAGTAATCATCAATCTCTTGCCCTTATACCACTCTAAATGAGGTCAGCACAATATGTTCCAAACATGCTGTAACATGATTTGGCTAGTAGTAGGTTTCATCACTATTGTATCAAGCTAAGAATATTCTGAATAGGCTATCAATTAATTCTGTTAATATATTGAAGAATAACTAAAGAAGATGGAGGCAAGCTGTTGCGGACTTACACTGTACTGTAATTTTGTAGATCTACAATTCAATATTACATTACTTTTATCTTTTGTGTCGCATCCGCAGTAGAATATACCACCCTCATTTTTTACTGAGTTGTCGTAAAAGGTGACTAAGGTAAGTTGACCCACCATGTGGTATCCGGTTGAGTAGAATAGACCACCATCTTTCTTACCTAGGGGTCGTAATATATGACTAACACTAGAGTGGGATAAGGTTAGGATGATGATGATGATGACACTCTCACTTACAAGCCTTCCTATATCTACTCCAGTATAACAACTTGGTTACCAACAATGGTTATAGTTCGAAATTAATAACAGAACTACCGAATAGATGTCACAGCCGCCTATTCGACTTACCACTTTTAAAAAAGTCGTCTTTTAATAAAAATAAAGGTTATTTTATGGCCACCCCATTCAGGAATAAACGAGACGGGTTAGTGCTATATCATATTTATATTAGTCTGCCTGTTACGCAGCTTTCACTTATCCTGTGCAGCCGTTGATTTGATTATCTTAATATAAATCAAACAACTGTACTACCGAAAATATCCATAACACAAAAGTAATAATAAAATCATTTTGCTATAATCCGTGATAATGTAAATAGAGGATATATATAATGCTAAATGTAGAGTGGACTATAGGTTTTCATACACAAACCTCCACAACCGCCACCACAATATACAAGCACTACACATGTTCACTTTCACAAACTCAACAATCGTTTCGCCCCGCAACCGAAGCATCATCAGGAAATAGACTCCACGACAAAATCGCAAAGCGCTTGCGATTGCTTTGATGAACGTGTGTAGTGCTTGTGTATTGTGGTGGAAGTGGTGGAGGTTTGTGCATGTGTTTTTACGAATCCTGCACGTATCGGGTATGAAAATACGGATAGTCCACTATACATTTAACACTATATATATTTCTTATTTACTGTATCGCGGATTATAGCAAAATAATTTTATTTACTTTTGTATTATGGATCTCCGCAAAGTAACGCCTAATTCTATAAATTAATGTGTATATTGTATGTAATAGTAAGTTCATAACGGCCTGTTACTATCTCACTTCTGGCCATATGGCCTCCACTCTTCGTTTTTGGAGAGAAGGATTGGAGCTAAGACGTATCACGCTGTTCCAATGCGGATTGGTAGGTTACACATATACCTAGAAAATTCTCTAAAGATATGGAGGTTTCCTCACGATGATTTTTTGTCCTTCACCGAAAAGCGTGTGATAAATTGCAATTATCAATTAGGCACATTAGTTGTGTTTCTGCCTGGGGTATGAAGCCTTGGCCACTCGAAAGAATCGCACTGTCTCACCGCTGGACTATCACAGCTTCTATCTAATCTTATATCATCAGGCTTTATGCAAATTTCCTTAAGTTAAATTCTAGCAAAATTATAAAGGCTATTTTAAGAACATTTTAGTAATGTGTTCGCACGAAAAATAGCTTAATAAATGGTTACCCTATGGAATGGTGAATATTAGATCACAGATCCCCCATAAGCATTGTTTATAATCGGAAGCGGTGAGACGTTTCAAAATAATTAGCGAGGGTTTGGGACCCCTTCGCTCATAACACCCGTGTAACACCGCGTTGGTGCGAATATCTCTTGATTAGGTGATGTTGGAACCATATTTTGTACGCTATATATTAAAAATTTACAATAGTTTCACCTGTGTGTATGTAACCGACACAGTTTTGACCCTCTTTGAGCCCACAGATTGAATTCAAACTTTGTACCCTTATCCAAAACCGGTGTCAACACAATTAAATAAAAGTAGCAAATAAATAGATTTTGTTTTTACAATTAAATTAGCATTAACAAGCGGTAATTAAATAGTTATCTTTATCTATACTCATTATAAAATCAAAGTCCCAAATAGCTGTCTGTCTGTATGTAATCGATTTTCTCAAAATCTACTGAACGGATCTTTGTACTGGTTTCACCAAAAATAGTGCAATACTTCCGGATTGTTTAGGTAAATAGTGTACTAGTATACCGATATGTATATCGGTATTATGTAAATTGTGTAAGAGATTGCGCAGTTATTAAAAACTTGTTCGCTGAGAACGTTAGTCGCGTGCGCTGCGTAAACCAGCAGAGATAAGCTTAAGTAATGTAGAAGAGAATTGTAGATCTACAAAAATATTACAAAAAGTGCGCGATAGCATATCTCTATCTCACACGGTTAACTCACAATAACTACTTTTATATTCAAAATTTCGAAAATTTGTGAATAGTTTTGTAAATCACTAAATTGCACGCGGGCGCAGGCCGTTGTTGACGCAGCTAGTTTGATATCAACAATTTAAAAAGGTAAGGTAGGTTTTCGAGCTAGAATGTGAAAAATTATTGAATCAATTCAGAAATGTATATATCTCGAGCACACCACGCAGTGATAATTATCATTCTCCGGGCCTCATCCTACTCAAAATGGGGTCGACACAACATGTTATAAACATTGGAACATGATTTGGCTACCTTAGTCGCCTTTTACGACTCCTCGGTAAAATGAGGGTGCTTTATTCTACTCAGCCCGATACCACACGACGGGTCGACTTACCTTAGTCACCTGTTACAAGACCTCGGTAAGAAATGAGGGTGGTCTATTCTACTCAGCCGGATACTACACGGCGGGGCAACTTACCTTAGTCCCGTATTTCGACACCTCGGTAAACTCTAATGCAATACCTCTATGGTTGCATCGGTCGTGGTTAAGAATAGACATCAAATTAGTTTTTTCAACGACAAATGGCGTCTCGCTAATGCAAAGAGTAAACTCATTCCCTGTTAATTACACGCAAATTATTAACCGGCGTTTATTAGATCACATGTTGCTTAACGGTCGATTAAAGAGTTTTCAAAATCTGTCAGCTCATGTTATTAATGTTTTTGCGGGTTTCGGTTCGAACCGTTTTTCGGTTAATTATGGATCTTAAAAGTGATTTATTTAAAAGTTTTATTGCCTGGTTAAGTAAAAAAGTAACTGTTAAAGTAAACATCGGGGTCCTGAGAGTGTGTAAGTCGTGATGGCATATCAAATAAAATCAGGCTTTTCCAGGCGCTTTTGAATCGTCAAGGATCAATAATTAGATTTAATAAGATACTTAATGGTAAGACCGTGTCTTACTTTTACTTATAAAAAAGTAATAAATAAATATATATGGGAGAATTACACACGCGGTCTTCTGTTCCCAAAGTAAGTAATTTAATATTTGTGTTATAGGTGACAGACAACTCATACTTATATACATATCATCATCATCCTCCTGCCCCATATCCCACTCTAAGTGGGGTAATCACAACATGTTACAAACATGTTGTCACTTAATTTGGCTACGTATTTTACGATCGGCCGCCTGCTTGATGTCAAATTACCTTAGTCGTATTTTACGACACCTCGGTAAGATATGAGCGTGGTCTATTTTATACAATTTAATTACAGAGAGTATGACAATGTAAAGGTTCATTTACTTTCTGTAAATAAAGAATTTTGCGAAGACAGTTTTACTCCAGTTATCTATCAGTTTTAAGATATATTTAAATTTGCTCTGTTTAGCAAATCAAACTTTGTACTTTAGGTTTACATTCTTAAAGTGTGATGGCTATATTTTTATAATTATTATAGCGCTCGATTGCTCTTGTTTTCATTTATGAAGAAGAAAAGTATAGCCGGTCCTGAATATCAATTTAACGAAACTTTAAGACGCTCCTGCATTCGCCCGTCACACCCCGTGACACTGTTAAGGCGAAGCTAGAAGCGCTAAGATAAAACAATAATAAACTTGTAAAAAAAACTTATAAACCATTTTTTGACTAATTAAACGCCGCATTGATGAGATTATAAACTGTGTTAACTTCTTTTTCATAATTATTAACTTTAGACTAATTAAATTATAACAGTTTTTCTGAAATGGTTCTCTCTATAATTTTGGTTTACGTGGTGTTCATTGGTAAATAGATATAAAAGATACGCATATCAGTATGTTTAAAGTATGAATGTGATTAAGGTGGCTAATATATATATACCTAATATAAAAGTCCAAAAAAGCTGTCTGTCTGTATGTAATCGATTTTCTCAAAATCTACGAAACGAATCTTTATATGGTTTTCATCAAAAAAGATTGTGCAATACTTCCGGATGGTTTAGGTAAATAGTAAATATCGGTATTATGTAAATTGAGTTGAAGAGATCGCGCAGTTGTTAAAAAACTTTGCTTACTGGGAGGTTAAGCCGCGTGCGCTGCGTTAACCAGCTAGTACTACCAGAGAATTGTAGATCTATAAAACTACTACAAAAAAGTTCGGGATAGCATGTCTATCTTTCACGGTTAACTCGCAATAACTACTTTTATGTTCAAAATTTCGAAAATTCGGAAAAAGATTCGTAAATCACTGAAACGCACGCGGACGAAGCCGTTGTTGGCACAGCTAGTGTAATAATATGTTAGTGTACTTATTGAATAAATAAATAAGATGAGCTAAAAAGAAAAGTATGTAAGTTCGATATGTTCAAAATTACCTGTGCGTTAGGTGTTAAGGCTGCTGATATAGCATTCTGTTGTGCAGCCGCCGCCGCGGCAGCCGCCATGCTGGCGCCGAGCGGGCCGTATGCAGCACCGTAGTACCCGCCCATGGCTTGCGACATCCCGCCACCTGCCATGCCTGTAGACAAGCATCTATCAATATGTGTAAGACCGGCCGCACAAGTCTCAACCACCGCCATCACAATACACAAGCACTACACACGTTCACTATCACAAACTCGAAAATAGTTTCGCCCCGCAACAGAACCATCATCAGGAGATAGATTCTTCGTCAAAATTGCTAAGATCTTTTAGAAAAATTGCTCGTTTAAATAATCCTCAGCAACATAATAAACAAATATATATATGGGACACTTCACACACGGTCGTCCGTTGCCAAATTAAATAACTTAATACTTATGTTATGGGTGACGGACAACTGGTGAATATACTACATATATAATTTTAAATACATACAAATATACACCCAGGCTCGAAGAACCAACAAATTGTTTATAGAAAATGTTGGCCCGCGGCGGAAATCGTACCCGCGACCGTGGAGTTGAACCCAAGGTCACTACCCACTGCGCCAACGGGCCAGTTATAATATATAAGCTTTCTCTATAAGCATCACTTTCATTGGTTTGGTTTTTTAGTATCATTGTTTCTTTTCTTTTTTTTAATTTTATTTTTCATTTTTGTGTTCTTTTTATATCGCTAGAATTTTAAGCATGTTATTTTATATTGTGGTAATCCAGAGCATCCATATTGTTTTCAACACACACAACACACAAGTTTCTTAGTTAGGAGTCAGAAGTTCTCCCACTTCAACGGCCAAATTATTACTTTTCTGTTAGTACCATCTTGTAAAAGTGGGTTACACGACAATGTTGTTAGAAATAAATAAATAAATAGTTATTTTCTTTGAATACTACCGTCATCTAAAGTAACAAAGCAACTTGCCCTAAACTAAGGCGTGTTTAATAAACACCTCTAAGGAACTGACCATCAGTTAATAGCACTCGAGGGCAGTCGGATTATTCACGGCACAATGAAATAATTAATTGGTGCTCAGATCCGAGTTCCCTAACCATTATGTTGAACTGGACTTGGGGTTGATATGATTCAGCATTCGAAAACGGGATAGCGGTATTTTGTTAATTTATATAATTAGGCGTAGCTGTGGTAGCCTAGTGGTGAGACCGTGCGACTCTCTAGAGACGACATAGGTTCGAACCCCGGGCAGGCACCAATGAGTTTTTTTATTAAAAACTTATGTGTCTAATTGATGATTGCAATTTATCACACGCTTTTCGGTGAAGGAAAACATCGTGAGGAAACCTGCATATCTCTAGAGAATTCTCTAGGAATATGTGTAACCTACCAATCCGCATTGGAGTAGCGTGGTAGGTCTTAGCTCCAATCCTTCTCTCCAAAAACGGAGAGAGGAGGCCTTAGCCCAGCAGTGGGCATAATAACAGGCTGTTACTTTACTTTTTTTATATAATTAGGCGTTACTTTGCGGTCGTTCATAATAGATTAGAAGATTAGACTTTTAGGATTTTCTTACTTAAATGACATTAACATTACCTATATAAACACTATTTGCTCCATATTCTTTACTTATCACTTTTATATAAGACTTAGATAAGCTTTATCTGTCAGTTTGTTTGCGTCATCATGATCATTCTGCCCTTGTACCACTCTAAGTGAGGTCGGCACAACATGTTACAAACATGTTGTCACGTGATTCAGCTACGTAGTTTACGACCGGCCGCCTGTCTGACGTCAATTTACATTAGTCGTATTTTACGACCGTTCGGTAAGAAAGAGGGTGGTCTATTCTACTCAACCGGATACCATACCGGGTCATAAATAATAAATACATAAGATGCTTACTCTATGACATAAATTCTAAGTAGTTCCATAAAATAATTTGAGACAATAAACGCTTTAATATTAATTTAAATTTAAAGCTTTTTATGAGACGAGAAAAAGTTTTGACTTACGCGTAAAAAAGCTGTGAACTCCTGGGAAAAGTCACCATATTTTTTTACAAAATTTTTGCATTTTAAAGTGCTGAACAAAAATGTGAAAAATCTCGTCGTGGAGTCTATCTCATGATCATGCTTCGGTTGCGGGACGAAACGATTGTTGAGTTTCTTATAATGAACGTGTGTAGTGCTTGTGTATTGTGGTGGCGGTGGTAGAGGTTTGTGCATATGTTTTTACGAATCCTGCATGTATCGGGTATGAAAACGGATAGTCCACTTTACATTTAGCATTATATTATATACATTATATACATAGCATTGTCTTATGGAATAATGTTATGGGGTAAATGCGCTGATATTGAGAAAATTTTTGTATTGCAAAAAAGAGCCATACTTGGCATTTATAATTTGAATTCGCGTGAGTCCCTGCGAGAGAAGTTTAAGGAAACAGGTATTCTTACGTTAGCTTCACAGTATATTTTTAGCAATTTGATTTTTGTGCATAAAAATATACATAATTATAAAAAGATTGGCGATGTATATAATAGACAAAGTAGGAACCGACATAAGCTTGCGGCTCCTGCTTTGCGCCTTGTAAGAGTACGTAAGTCGTTTGTTCGTTTGGGTATAAGATTCTATAACAAAATTCCACAATTAATGTTAACTTTGCCATTACAGCAATTTAAAAATACTGTTAAAAAGAGGCTGATACAGAAAGCCTATTATACCGTGGAGGCTTACATTGATGATAAGAATGCGTGGATATAGCTGCTCTTTGACCCTGTGCAGGATAGCTATGACAAAATGTAATTAGTATTAAGAATCTTCTTTTTTAAAAGAGCTCCACCGAGTTTCTTGCTGGCTCTTCTCGGTAGGACGGCTTTCCGAACCAGCAGTAAAGTTGACGATTCAAAAGCACTTGTTTACAAGTTTACTTGAATAAAGAATATTTTGAATTTGAATTTGAATTTGAATATATTTTGTACTTACTTTATCGCGGATTATGGCAAAATAATTTTATCATGCCTTGTGTATTATGGATCTCCGCAAAGTAACGCCTAATTCTTTAAATTATCCTTGATAATCCGTAAGCCTGGACATCTACTCGAATTCAATGGACAGAGGTCTAGTCTGTCCATTAAGGCGGCTACTTGCACACTGAGGTGTGAAGCTGTGAATTCCAAGTTTGAATTTCTATTCACAGAACTGTTATGAATTTCGAACGCGTTCTATTCAATACAGATAATAAACCACTATATCAAAATGGATCCGCTTTATTAGGAGTAATTTGAAATTGATTTTTATCCTGTGCTTCGTAATGAATAAAAAAAATAACATAGTTATTATGTGACATTAATTTGTTAATTGAAATGAAATGTATTTTTTGATAAATGGTTCTTTGAACAACAGAAGAAAAATCGATAGAATGAAGTGTGAGCGTCAGTACGTATAAATTTGTGGTTTTTTTTTTGTCTATTATAGTACCGTTGCTTATCTTTGCTTATATATATTTAGGTAAACTTGAAAACTTAGAATGTTCTTATTTATACTGTTAAAAAGAGGCAGATACAGAAAGCCTATTATACCTTGGAGGCTTACATTGATGATAAGAATGCGTGGATATAGCTGCTCTTTGACCTTGTGCAGGATAGCTATGACAAAATGTAATTAGTATTAAGAATCTTCTTTTTAAAAAGAGCTCCACCGAGTTTCTTGCTGGCTCTTCTCGGGAGGACGGCTTTCCGAACCAGCAGTAAAGTTGACGATTCAAAAGCACTTGTTTACAAGTTTACTTGAATAAAGAATATTTTGAATTTGAATTTGAATTTGAATTTTGAAATTCGAACGCGAATCAATTAAGTTAATATTATTTCATAATTATGCATAAGAGTTGATTAGAAACTGTGATTAACGGAAATAGAAATGTCCAGTTTTAAATTGAAAAATATATGGATTAAATTTATTGATAATGAAATCATCAAATATTAAGGAACTAAATTTGGTTTAGTATATGTAAGATGATTAATATTACTGTAGCTAAAGCCATTTGATTTGGATTAAATTGTTATTGCAGTATAGTATACTAAAATCCGAACAAGTTTGAACAAAATACATAACTATACAATAACCGACTTACAAAACAGTCCCCAAAAACTTTGTGTGTATTCGATCGATTGTATTAAAATCTTCTGAACGGATTTTTGTACTAAGAGATTGAGTGAGTAAAAGTGTAAGTGCAATTACTGAAGAAGGTTTAGGTTGAGAGTACATTCTCCGAAACGGCTAAACCGATTTCGTTGGGACTTTCATTGGGAAATAGAGGTGGGAAAACATTGTGACACAATAAATTCGACGAAGTATTAAGAAGTTGATGTACAATTGATATGTAAATTTATAAAGAAAACTATTTAGTTGCATTTTGTATTTAGTCCATATTGTTTATCACAATTTATTTTTGATATTATTTGAATTAATTTTTTATTTTGATAAATATAAAATATTAGAAATCGAATATAATGTGTAGTGACATAAAAACAACTTGGTAAGTTTTGTTTTTATATTGAGTGTTATCATACAAAAAAATCTTCGTTTAATTCATTATATTTATACTAAAAAAAAAAAGTAAAGTAACAGCCTGTTACAATCCCACTGCTGGGAATAGGCCTCCTCTCTCCGTTTCTGGAGAGCAGGGTTGGAGCTAAGACCTACCACGCTGCTCCAATGCGGATTGGTAGGTTACACATATCTCCAGAATTCGCTAGAGATATACAGGTTTCCTCACGATGTTTTCCTTCACCGAAAAGCGTGTGATAAATTGCAATTATGAATTAGACACATGAGTTTTAATAGAAAAACTCATTGGTGCCTGCCCGGGTTTGAACCTATGTTCGTCTCTAGAGAGTCGCACGGTCTCACCGCTGGGCTATCACAGCTCTATTTATACTATTTATACTAAACAATTATATTTCTGATAAAAATATAATATTCCCCAATCAAACTTTTCAAAAACATAATCTGTGTCAGAAATCGTGATGTTATTCGATTATGCGTAATCGAACACTCCATGTCTTCCCGCGCAAAAGATTCCAATTTTAAATAAAAAATATATGAGACACCCTCTTTGTACTGACGTCAATCGGACCTACAATATATTATGAACCAAATCTTTGCCCTCCAATAACCGTACAACATGCTTTATGTATATAGATTTGAAGTTCAAAATCGCTTAGCAACCTATTATGTAGCTTAAAGTACAACTTGGCCTCGGGAAGGGACGATGGAGATTTTTTTTTATTATATTTATAATTAAATTCGTTGTCATCTCCCGCGTATTCTGATGTCTTCGTCTGGTATTGGCGTGAATAACGATGGATTTTCTCCCGGGAGTTTTTCAAGAGTTTTATTAATTTCGATTTTCGAACACACATTTGTAGAGGTTTTTTTTTAATATTTTATTTTTTAAGAACGCCACGGCCGTGCCCATGAATGATGAGTGTTTCATGAGTGCAGATAGATGTCAAAATTTAGTCCCATATTTGTTTTACTACCCTCTTTAATAAAATCCGTTCTGCATAAATAGGTATACCTACTTATCGTATCTGTACATCATACATCTGTATCTGTATCTGTATCGTACAAGCATACATCTGTATCTGTATCGTACAAGCTGTGATAGCCTAGCGGTGAGACCGTGCGACTCTCTAGAGACGACATAGGTTCAAACCCCGGGCAGGCACCAATGAGTTTTTCTATTAAAACTTATGTGTCTAATTGATAATTGCAATTTATCACACGCTTTTCGGTGAAGGAAAACATCGTGAGGAAACCTGCATATCCCTTGAGAATTCTCTAGGAATATGTGTAACCTACCAATCCGCATTGGAGCAGCGTGGCAGGTCTAGCTCCAATCCTTCTCTCCAAAAACGGAGAGAGGAGGCCTTAGCCCAGCAGTGGGCATAGTAACAGGCTGTTACTTTACTTTTTTTTTACTTATCGTATTATATATATAGATAGGCCTTTGACAGAAATATTTATGTAACATGTGCTTAAGAATATGGTTGTTCTGTGTTATCTATGGTTATGTATAGATAAGTAAGCAATGACCAAAAATGACTTTTATTAGAATTATATTTTGAAACAACAAACGCAGAGTTAGGCTTTGCTTGATTGGAACAATTTTCCGAAGAAACAATAGAGTTGCTGATTCGAAGGCAATTGATATTTGGAGTTAAAAAAAACGAATTTGCTTTTGAATAATTACTGAATAAACCGACTGTCATTAGCTAACGACACTAGAATTTTTTACTTGGAACCAAAATAACGACAAAGTAAACAACAAAAAGAAAGTAAAAAATCCATTGTTTATTTCATCTTTTAAATTCATAAGCTACTCTCCCACCCTGTAGAAAATAATAGTAAATGCTTAAAATAATTGTATTTTGATACGAGGAACGGCTTTCCGAACCAGCAGTAGAGTTGTCGATTCAAAAGAACCTGTTTACAAGTTTACTTGAATAAAGAATATTTTGAATTTGAATTATGAACAAAACGAGAATGTAAAATGTAAAATCTCTGAAAGGTTGTTGTAATCTTTCTTATTTTTAACCTTTCCTCGAATCTTAAATGTATTTGAAAACGAGTGACCACGGAGTTTTTTGCTGTTTCTTCTTAGTAAGGACATCATTGCGAATCAGAGGTAAACTACATTACTTAGACGATTAAAAGTAGCAAAGGTCTATTTGATTATGGAATATTTTGAATTCCGAATTTTCCATATTCATAAATGGAATACGGAACACGCATGTAAATAAGCCCAAGAAAAGAAAAGTAAAGGGAAAAAAACGGTAACTGTAATTTCATACGTCCACCCTAAGTCCGTTTCACAATGCACCCATTTCCACCGGGCCTCCATTCAACGAATAATGACCGGCTTCCTGCCAACATAATATATTAACACGTAAATATAGCCAGGTATTGTGCATACGGGATCGATCCAGAAAACGGTCTGACACCGGGAAAAAGGGATTTCGTACCACCCTCGTCCGTTATGTCGATTTCAATGTGTTAAATTTCACGTGAAAAGTGGTCATTCTTTTCTCCGTCAGGTGTTTTTATCGGCTGAGGCGATTTGTTATCGAATAGGCACTAAAAGGTATAACGTGTACTTGGGTGTGTTTGAATTGCGCTTATGCTTTGTTGCGAACAAATGACTACAAAATTATCAAGAAATTAGGCATACTAAGTATATAAACATCAGTTTGCGCGATTAGGTTAAACATGCGTGGATTCCTTTATCTTTTAAAGGTTACCTTCAATGTTTCATTAAAATCTTTAAAATTGAAGGAGTAAAATCCTTTCTCCAGTCAGTTTAGTTTCGAATCGTACGACTTTCTTAAAACTTTAGTTTTCAGTAGGTGTTGTATCGATACTAACTCATCAATTAAATAAATTACGTGTGAAAAGTGGTGTTTCTTTTTTCTGTCAGGTGTTTTTACCTGAAGCGATTTGTTATCGAATAGGCGATAAAAGGTATAAAGTGTACTTCGGTATGTTGCAATTCCGCTAATCCTTTGTTGCGAATTTATGAGAACAAAATTATAAAGAATAATTACTTAAAGGTATGTTACTTGGGTATATGTTAACGCTATGGGATGCTTTGCTGCGAACAAATGATTATAGAGTAATACTAACTTTATAAATATCGGTTCTGTCTACATAACTCTATGCAACCTATGCAAGTTGTTTTATCTTTGAAACGCTAGTTTCAATGTTTTCTTGTAAGTACGGTTAAAACATGGAGTAAATTACTCCAGCCTAATTATCGGACATTATTTATTATTTTAAGAAAATTTATTCTTAAAATTATTTTTTTAAATCTGGCAATTTTAGAGTTTACTGTTCCGCCGTGTGGTATCCGGCTAAGTGGAATAGACCACCCTCTTTCTAACCAAGGGGTCGTAAAATACGACTTAAGTAAGTTGACGTCAGGCAGGCGGCCAGTCGTAAAATACGTAGCCAAATCATGTAAGTACATGTTTGTAGCATGTTGTGCCGACCCCACTTAGAGTGGGTTAAGGACAGGAGGATGATGTAGATTTCAGAGTTTACTGTTGCGATAACGCCTTATCAGTTAAATTGATTACATGTAAAAAGTAGCCATTCTTTAACCTTCAGATGGGAAGTCCATAGTATAGAAGTTATCATCATTCATTCTCCTGCCCCTATCCCACTCTAAGTGGGGTCGGCACAACATGTTACAACATGTAGTCACATGATTTGGCTGTGTATTTTACGACCGGCAGCCTGCCTGACGTCAATTTACCTTAGTCGCCTTTTACGACACCTCAGGAAGAAATTAGGGTGGTCTATTCTATGCAGCCGCATACCACACGGCACATACCTTAGTCGCCTCTTACGACACCTCGGTAAGAATCCTTTCTTACCGAGGTGTCGTCGAGGTGGGTGGTCTATTCTATTCTGCCGGATACCACACGGCGCATAGTATAGAAGTTAAAATAGAATTATTATCCGAGTAAAAACGCGGACTATAAATTCTGTAGTTGTATAGTTATATGAAGTTCTTTACCATGTGTAAAGCGGACTTGTTTACATACAAACATTACATTGGCTTTTATACCACAGTTTATTGTATATACCAGTTCTGTATGATATTTCAATGGCTATTACAAGCAATATCGGTCATTACTACTTCAGAATATACAATAACTCAAACTCAAACTCAAAATATTCTTTATTCAAGTAGAGTGTTTACAGTACTTTTGAATCGTCAAATGTTTTCAAGAAGCTACCACTGATTCGGAAGTTTGCTTCTACCGAGAAGAACCAGCAAGAAAATCGGCGGACTTTTTTTTTTGTACATTTTTATTGATGGTTACAAATTAATCGTTGCAGCTTGGTGCGTAGCTGACTGCAGTTAAGATATGCTACTATCACTCAAATAATCTTCAATTGTATAGTAAGTAAGCTTTATGTAGCAGCATCGTTTTAAGATAATTTCTAAACTTGTGTAAAGATAATGTTGAGAAATTTTATTATAAAACCGTGTTTACAATATATTGAAAATTAAAGTTAACTTAGTTAGTTAACATCGCACTCAGTGGAAATGATCCTTAGTAGATTAAGAGCTTTAGTTGGGGAAGAATTGATGCATTGAGTTGTCGCGATTGGTACATTTTGGAAAAAAAATTAAATGTTTTAACCAAACAGTAAACAAACCTTGCGAAAATTTAAAATGTTTGAAAACGTAAAAAGTTAACAACTCGTAACAACGGAAAAAGTTACGAAAACTTTTGCTTTTGCAGCGGAATGGCGGCAACTTGGAAAGTTTCGAACTTAGTGTTTTTAGTCAAAGAGCCAATATAAAATTCGAAGTTACAAATTATTTAGTGGTAAAAATACAGCTAGTATTGTACTGAACGCAAACAGGCTGTAGTGTTATAACACTGTTCACCAGACCATAGCATCAGCGTTTTGACCATTAAGCTATCAATCAGTATTATTTAAAAATATGTATGAAGGAATGATGTATATTGGACGAGATTGTAGTAACCGAGAAGTACTGTGTAATAGTGTGTTTCATTACCATAACCAATTACAATTATTACTTGTCTCATCACAATATAGTATTTTAAAAAACTGTCACGTCACGTCAAATTACGTCTATAGAAAAGTGTAAATGAACATTTTTCGGTGGAAGCAATGACAGTATACTAGCATTTTTGCCCATTATCTTACCTGTAATACCCCGCCGTGTGGTATCCCGTTGAGTAGAATAGACAACCCTCATTCTTACCGAGGTGTCTTAAAAGGCGACTAAGGTAAGTTGACATGTCGTGTGGTATCCGGTTGAGTAGAATAGACCGCCCTCTTTCTAACCAAGGTCGTAAAATACGACTAAGTAAGTTAACGTCAGGCAGGTGACCGGTCGTAAAATACGTAGCCAAATCATGTGCCAACCCCATTTAATGACTAAGGTAAGTTGACGCGCCGTGTGGTATCCGGTTGAGTAGAATAGAACATCCTCTTTCTTACTGAGGGGTCGTAAAATACGACTAAGGTAAGTTGACGACGTAAAATACGTAACCGAATCATGTGACAACATGTTATTAACATGTTGTGCCGACCCCACTTAGAGTGGGATAGGGGCAGGAGGATGATGATGATGATGGTATGTATATAAGTATGAGTTGTCTGTTACCTATAACACAAGTATTAAGTTACTTACCTTGTAATACATTGGACAACATCTCAGTAAAATAGATAATACTGTATATTAAATTCGAAAGAGATCTTGAAATACATTTTATTGGTATTATTAAAAAGTCGCTGTGTTTTCGTTTGGAGTTCAATGCACTACCTAATTTTTACTCATAGCAAAGATCAATTTTAGACATGAATACGTGATTATAAAAATTACTTTAAAAAATGCCTGAAGATTTCTTTGAACACACGTCTTTGTCATTTCAAATTGTCATATTTCTAAACGCAAATTTTTAAAACAAAATATAGCCCATGTTAAAGAACATTGATTTAACATGACTGTATTTATTGCTGTGGGCTTTTGCACTATGTACGTAAACATCGTACATTAATTAAAGTACACAAAAGCGTTTGATGTGGCATTTTTGCGGTATCGTTTAAAGTAAATTTAACCCTTTCTTGTGAGAATTAATTTGAGTTTTTGTTTGCATTGTGTACAACGGAAATAGATTTTGCTATTTCTGAGAAGGGTAATAGTTGCCTGACCTTTGATGTTGTGGAGCTTCATTGGATTTAAATCCTGGTTTTTCATATATACATGTCATGCTTAAAATCAGGAAGATTTTTTCTCAAAAACCATAATTATTGTAGATAAATTGCTAAGAAAAATGCAATGCAAATGCTAACAAGTCCAAGTTTTCGGTTTGAATGGAGCACAAGTGATTTTTGGTATGGGGATAAAAAACTGTTTAGTAACCTAAGTTTGTAAATATGATTGGCCCGGGGCAAGGTCACAATTATAATACATTATGTCTTATGGAATATTGTTATGGGGGTAAATGTTTTTTTTTTTATGCGATAAGGCTAGCGCCTGGCTGTTATCTCGCCTGATGGTGAGCGAAAGATGCAGCCTAAGATGAACCGCGCTTGCCAAGTAGGTGCCTATTCACTCGTCTTTTGAAACTATGCAAATCGTAGGAATCCGGGAAGATAGATACAGGAAGGGAATTCCATACTTTGGCTGTACGCATCAGAAAAGATGACCTGAACCGCTTTGTACGTATTTTTGGCACATTAATTGTATAGCGGTGGAGCCCCTCGCGGCGTCTTGTTGTATGCGCGGATATTGATAGAATTTTTGTAATTCAAAAAAGAGCCATACCAGGCATTTTAAATTAAAGTTCGCGTGATTCCCTGCAAGAGAGGTTGAATGAATATAATTGATAAAGTAGGAACCGACATAAGCTTGCGGTTCCTGCTTTGCGCCTTGCAAAAGTAAATAAGTCATTTTTGGGTTTGTGTAAAAGATTCTATAATAAAATCGCGCGATCGATTTTATTTTTGCCACTACAGCATTTTAAAAGCCTACTATACTATTGAAGATTATATAGATGATAAAAATGCGTGGATATAGCTACTCCTGTACCCTGTAGTATGAAGATAGTAATAACCAAATGTAACAAGTTATAAGAATTTAATATGAAAAGAGCAACCACCAAGTTTCTTGCTGGCTCTTCTCGGTAGGAACGGCTTTCCGAACCAGCGGTAGATTTTGACGATTCAAAAGCACTTGTTCACAAGTTTACTTGAATAAAGAATATTTTGAATTTGAATTTGAATAGAGTGCTAAATGTTTGAGAACTGTGATAGCCCAGCGGTGAGAGCGTGCGACTCTTTCGAGGGGGTCACGAGTTCAAACCCCGGGCAGACACCAATGAGTTTTTCTATTAAAACTTATGTGTCTAATTGATAATTGCAATTTATTACACGCTTTTCGGTGAAGGAAAACATAGATCCTAGATCCTAGCTTCAATCCGTGATAGATCCTAGCTTCAATTCTCTAAAAACGGAGAGAGGAGGCCTATGTCCAACAGTGAGATAGTTTCAGGCCGTCTATTGCTTACTTAGAAGTTATTGCAAAATGAAAACTAATGCGTGCGAACATAAATAAATGGCGGACCATACTCAGAGCATAATATGTTCAATCTGTGTAGTCGCGGCTGATTGGTATTGGATAAATTACAATGCACATCCGATGACATTTGCTTTTCACTTTCACGAGAATAAAGTACGAAATGACTAAGCAGAAAGTTCGCCAAATCACCAAAGATGCACCCCACTTGAAAGTTGGAACTAACTAACCGTAGTTAAAGTAATCGATTAGCAACACCACTTGCGAATGAGGCGATCTCGCGGACGTAACGAATCGTGTTTATGTGTAAACAAAATTAAAAAATTTCAAATCAAATCAATACAAATCAAAATGATCTTTAATCAAATAAGCTTTTTCATGTACTTTTGAATCGTCAAGTATCAATTAGATTAATGAAGCGATAACTGGTTCAGATTGTTGCTCTTACCGAGAAGATCCAGCAAGAAACTCGGCGGTCACTTGAACACATTTAATTTACAAAATTACTCTAAAATTTTAACAATTTTTATCTGTGAAATAGAAATGTAGCTCACAAACCCAAAATAAAACAGGCCATATCTCAATAAATTCGACAGATTCAGTGAGTCAGTTATAGTCAGCGGAAACCCTGCTCATTCTAATGCAAAATATAATTCATTGACATAAACTTTTTTGCGGCTAGGTGTCGTAAATCACAACACGCTTTTTACGAACCTCATACAGTTTTTATTTAATTTTAATATATTTTCTAACTTAAATACATGTATTAAGTGTTGTATTACCTGCTAACTCCAGCTCCATACAAAATTTCTTAATTGGGACAATAAAATCACTGTGATTAGCAACTTAGTAACCTCACTATGCAGTCCATTGAACATTCGATCCAGGCGTTAACCGAACACTTTAATACAAGGATGGCAGAATTTCAAAGAAGTTTGCAGAACTCCATTTCTGCTACCAGCCCTAACTCTAATGTTGCTGCTTAATTTAGTGCTTTTCGAACTTTTGTCTTATCTGCACTTGAGGGCCTGCAGCAGCAAGTGAAACTTCTAACGAGTCAAGTCGATTTCCATTTTTATGCTGACGATCTACAAATATACATCTCTTCTTCCATTGAAAATATTTTGGTAGCTATCGCAACTCTGAATTCTGACCTATTTAATATTTCAGAGTGGTGTAAATCGTTTGGTCTTTTGATTAACCCCCAAAAATCACAATCCATCATTATAGGCAGTAAAAAAAATGCTATCAGAACTTCATGCTTCATATTCAGAATCTTCCTTCTATCTGCTTAAATGGAGTAATATTACCCCTCAGTAGCACTGTCAAAAATCTTGGTGTCATCATTGATAGCACTTTATGCTGGGTACCTCATGTTGTAGAAGTAAGTCGAAAGGTCTCTGCTTCACTCTGTTCCCTACGACGGTGGAAAAATTTCCTCCCTATGAAAACCAAAATCTCTCTGGTCAATTCTTTACTTATGCCAATATTAGATTTAAAATGCTGACTCTTGCTACCTCGACTTAAATCAAGATCTTCTTAATAAGTTAGAAAGATTACAAACCTCATGTATACGTTTCGTTTTTGGCCTACGTAAGTTTGACCACGTTTCACAGTACCGGGAGCAACTGAAGTGGTTGCCAATCAGACAGCGTAGAATGTTACATGCCTTATCGCTTCTCTATAGTATTCTGTACCTCCCCCAAACTCCATCATACCTAAAAGAACGTTTCCGTTTTTTTGGTACCGATAGTAGGTTTCCTCTCCGTTCAACCAACGATTTTAAACTTAACATGCCCTCCAGTCGGACCACTTACTACGGTAATTCATTTACAGTTCAGTGTGTCCGCCATTGGAACGCTCTTCCTATCGGTATCCGTCGTTCGGAATCTTTACACATATTTAAAAATCGTTTGAAGATGCATTATTTATCTTTGAATTTGTAAAAGGAGAGTGCCAGAATTTCATACATCTTTGGGCCCAGACGTTACAGTATTATTTTCTGTGCTGTGGGATAGATAAATATTTGCTATCTTAGGATCAATTATTATTTTATTTAATTTCTATGGGGGAACTATAAAATAAGAGTTATAGTCTGAGGTTTTGGGACAACTACAAGTACATGTTAAATACCATGAGAAAATAATAAATACGATAGGATTTGTGATAAAAGTATAACAATAAGCTATCATCATTGAAGTCAAAGTTGATCATTCATTTTTTTGTCGACAGAAAAATAAACATTTCGAGAAAACACGTTCACAACCTCAATGTATATTTCAGTTATTAGTCTATGACAACATGTACTAAAAGATGACCAATAATTGACATATATTGCAATATTATATTAATATCTAGAATGCATACTAAAAACGCTGGAATCCAGCGCTTTTTAGACAATTAAAAAAGGAACAAGTTGACAATGATACGTTCCGTTTAAGGCATTAACTACTTTAATACCATTATAAATATCATTATTACATAAGTTTTCTAACATATCCCATAACATATATTTATAGTGATATTTAAACAGAAAAAAACTAAGAATTTTTTGATGTATGTGGGGTTTCTGTAACAATTAGGCCCAATTCTGACACCCTCTTTTATCTGCTATTTATGTGATGTACTTTAAATATATGTATTATAATTTATATATAATTGTGAATATCTGTGTAATATTAGTATTTAATTGTATGTATTATAGTTTACTTTGCACTATACCCGCTCTCAGAGTATTCTCCTTTCACCAAAGGTTGTCTGTGAGAGATCGCTATAAGACCGCCTTTGCACGCTTGTTATAATTAATTCTATATGAACAATGTATCTCTGTATAGTGCAAAAAGAATAAAATAAAAAAAATAAATATTTGCGGATGAATGGGCTAATATTGCAAAGCAATGCATGCAGTTCAGCGAGCAACTGTGACTGCAGAGATTTGATGGGATGTGAAGAAGACTTTTATATTTATTATCATTACATATTTTACTTTATTATTTCATTTTTTAATTGTTTTATTTAATTCAATTTCATTTCCTTTTTTTTGTGTTACAGTTAAAATTATGTATTCTTTTTTTTTGTGATGTATTGTGTTTAATTAGTGTAAGTGGACCATGTCCGTTCTAATTAAATAATAAATAAATAAATAAATAAATAAATAAATAAAAAATAAATAAATATGCTGGCAAGTTATTTTTGAATCGCCTGTAGCTTTGAAAAGTTATCCTACCGAGATCTAAAATATATCAATATCCGCGCATTTACCCTACAACAGTATTTCGTAAGACAGAATGTTATGAAAAGTTAACAAAATAAATGCGTTCTTTCAAAGTCATTAAACTATACAAAGATAACTTTTATTTTATCATAAAGTGTTTTGGAAACATAAACATCCAGTTCGGAAAATTGCTTTTCCCTACTGGAAATAGAGCCAGCAAGAAACTTAACGGTAGCTAAAAATACCTTTAGACTATTTTATTAAATCATCGTGACGAAATCAGTAATCTCTACAGAATTGCTATGTATAACTGGAGTTGAAATGTGTAATCCTTCTCTCCGAAAAGAAAGATTGTTTACCCAGCAGTGGGATACTAGTAAATCGCTACCTTTACAAGGTGTAAGAATCGATACATGGAAAAGATGAATGAATAATTTTGCTAACAATACACGTCCCCTATGTTCGACGTCTCGCGCGCGACTGTCATGTAAATGACGTCACGTGACCGGAAGCAGTTCGGAGCGGGGTGGGGCTTCCGGCGACGCACGCGATTGGTCACTTCCGTTTAGAAACAAACTACTGTTATAATATGGTGATCGTGATGCAGCGATTTATTGGATTATGGTGATGAATCAAGGAAGGGATTTGATATTGACTTTATACTGCGCGAAATTCGTATCACATACATTTCGCAAGCATAATTAGCAGATGTGATAGCGTCGCTGCAGATACGAAGTCTTAGTTTTGTTGACCTTCAACTTCAAATTCAAACTCCACGACAAAAACGCAAAGCTGCTTTGCTGCTTTGCGATTTTGTCGTGGAGTCTCTCCCCTGAAGATGCTTCGTTTGCAGGGCGAAACGATTGTTGAGTTTGTGATAGTGAACGTGTGTGTGCTTGTGTATTGTGGTGGCAGTGGTGGAGGTTTGTGCATGTGTTTTTACGAATCCTGCATGTAACGGGTATAAAAAAACGGATAGTCCACTATAAATTTAGCACTATACATATTTTGTATTTACTGTATCGCGGATTGTAGCACAATAATTTTATTATTACTTTGCACTATTGAATCGTCAAACTACAATGAAACTAAGCCTGCTTCGGAAGAACCACCAAGAAACTCGGCGGTCACTCATTTCAGAAACAAATATTACAACATTGTATTTGTAATTGTTAACAAACAAAAATTACAATATAATCTAGTGCGTAGCTGGTCGCAATTTAATTCCAAGCTTTCTTATCAATAATATATTCCTCAACAGTATAATAAGCTAAATGAATAAGTGTCTCTTTAATTGCTTTTTTGAACTTGTGTAAATGCAAGTCCAAAATAGATTGAGGAATTGTATTATAAAAATGTATACAGAAATATAGATCGACGTTTTATAACATTTAGCACGCGATGCGACAGTAGTTTTTGGGGCAGAACTCGTAATGAGCGATTTGTATTCAATTGAAGTGCGTTAATTTTTTATTGCAGTTTTCGCTATTATACTACATCTGTGATAGCCCAATGGTGTGACTCTATCGAGGGGGGTCACGGGTTCAACCTCAAGCAGGTACCATTGAGTTTTTCTGTTAAAACTTTTGTGTCTAATTGATATTTGATATTTATCATACGTTTTTCGACGAAGGAAAACAGCGTGAGCAAACCTGCATATCTTTATATTATTCTGGGGCTATGTAACAGCCTGTTATTATGCCCACAGCTGGGCTAAGGCCTCCTCTCTCCGTTTTGGAGAGAAGGATTGGAGCTAAGACCTACCACGCTGCTCCAATGCGGCTTGGTAGGTTACACATATCCCTAGAATTCTCTAGAGATATGCAGGTTTCCTCACGATGTTTTCCTTCACCGAAAAGCGTGTGATAAATTGGAATTATCAATTAGACCGGGGTTCGAACCCATGATCGTCTCTAGAGAGACACACGGTCTCACCGCTAGGCTGTCACAGCTATCTGGGGCTATGTGTAACGTATCAATCCGCATTGGAGCAGCGTGGTAGGTCTTAGCTCCAAATCTTCTCTCCAGAAACGGAGATAGCTTAAGCCCAGCAGTTGGGTGGTAAAGGCTGTTTACTTTTACCCGTAACTAAGTAAATATATATTATTATTCATGGTTATTGTATATGTTATTTAAATTTGCTTTATAACTTTTATTTTCTTTATTATATCGCGACAATGGTATAATGGAAAAACATATGTTGACCTTATTACGTTAATTTAACTTAACTGGATGATTTAATTAACATTATAGTAATGATATTTACAACATGTTATATATAAAAATGAATGTTTGTACGTCCCTTATAGACTATGAAAGGGCTTGAACGATTTTCATGAGTAAGTAAAGTAGTTAAGTAACAGCTGTTTCTATGCCCACTACTGGGCTAAGACCTTCTCTCTCCGTTTTTTGGAGAGAAGGATTGGAGCTAAGACCTACCACGCTGCTCCTATGCGGATTGGTAAGTTACACGCATCCCTAGAATTCTCTAGAGATATGTAGGTTTCCTCACGATGTTTTCCTTCACCGAAAAGCGTGTGATAAATTGCATTATCAATTAGACACATAAGTTTTAATAGAAAAACTCATTGGTGCCTGCCCGGGGTTTGAACCTATGTCGCCTATAGAGAGTCGCACAGTCTCACCGCTAGGCTATCACAGCTTCATTTTCATGAAAATTTCAGATAATCTTTAGATTGCACTCAGCGGAGGTTCTTGTAAAGTTTAGTGACAATCGGAGTTTTTTTTTTATGTTGTGTTCTGTTTCGAGGGGAATTCGATACCAGACTGAGGCACAACAACGTTACGCCGGTCAACTATTAATATATAAAATGCAATATACGTTATATATTAATACCTAACATAAAATAATTCAATCTGAGATAGTGGAATGTCTAGAGCACATGCTTTTTTCAGAGTTCCCTGTTTTCAGGCATTGAAAAACTGCTTAAATATAAATTGAAAACAATGGTTAATTTTGCCGTCATTTGTGATGTTGTAATAGCTCGGAGAACGAGCGGACTTGAGAAGTAAAAATACCCGGTGTCATATCCCAGATATTTCTTTTTTTTCTTTTTTCTTTTTTTAATGCATTTTTTTTATATCTTTAAAAAAATATCGATTTGGGTTCGGTCATCCAGGTACTAAACATTACAAGCATCTCGGCTCCATTGTTCGATCGAATCGAATCGCTTTTCTAACGGGCTGTTACTATCCCACTGCTGGGCATAGACCTCCTCTCTCCGTTTCTGGAGATAAGGGTTGGAGCTAAGACCTACCACGCTATTCCAATGCGGATTGGTAGGTTACACATAACCCTAGGATTCTCTAGAGATATGCAGGTTTCCTCACGATGTTTTTCTTCACCGAAAACCGTGTGGTAAATTGCAATTATCAATTAGACACAAGTTTTAATAGAAAAACTGATTGGTGCTTGCCCGGGTTTTGAACCCATGATCGTCTGTAGAGTCACACGGTCTCACCGCTGGGCTATCATTTAATACTAATTAATATGAGATACTCATTTTAACACCTGAACACACATACCGCAGTAGTACGTTCTGTAATTAGGTTATGTTCGATAAATTACTGTTTACTGAATATCTATCTCTACAATAATAATTAAACAAAGTCCCCAAAAGCTTACAGTATGTGATCGATTTTGTCAAAATCTACTGAAGGGATTTTTTAACTGTTTTTCCTAAAAGGTAGTGTACTTCTTAGCAGGAGGTTTTCGGTTATTGTTAACCTAAAATTACGGTTTAATGTAAATTGTGTTGAAGAGGTCGCGCAATTGTAAAATAACTTAAGTCTGGGAGATTAGTCGCGTGAACCGCGTAAACCAAAGGACATAGGATTTTCACGCAGGCGAAGTCGCTTGTACAGCTAGTTAATATATATAAAAAAACATTGTTTGAATGTTTGTCTCGCTAAATCTAACACATAAAAGATTCAGAAAATATGCATAAGTTATAATATAGAATGAATGTTTAGGAATGTTCAGAAGTACAAAAAATATGAAGTAATGTTAAAAAAAATAGTAAAAGCAACAATTTTTTTTATCTGGAAAACTATGAATATGTTCTTAATCTGTTATGTGTTAAATGTAAAAATAATGTAACTAATAAAGTTTATTTTAAATTCCATAGTATTCGAAACCCTCGACAAATATACTTCATACATCTGTATCAATACAAAATACTGGCCAACTATAAGGTACATTCGTGAAGATTATTGCTGAAGATTTACTTTTAACTAATTTTCAAAATTAAAAACATAATATATATTTTACCATAATCTGCAATAAAGTAAATAGAAAATATATTTAATGCTTTCATGCTATGCGAAAACATATAGATATGGTATGTTTCGATTGATTTTTGAACATTCGTTGAAACATTCATTTTTAGTATCAATTAAAATAACGCGAATTTTCCTTAAGCAAAATATATGAGGAAACTTGCATATCTTGTCAATTTCTGGGATGTAAGTTATATAAGTTACCACGATGCATTAGAGCAGTGTCTGAGTTTTAATCCCTTTTCTTCAGAAGTTGACTACTGGAGTTGTTCAGTTTGTGATAGTGAATGTGTGTAGTGCTTTTGTATTGTGGTGTCCAGTGGTGGAGATTTGTAGTCAATGTGTTTTTGGGAACTCTGCATGTATCAGGTATAGTTAACATCCACTACATTTATTATTATATATATTTTCTATATACTTTCGTAGATTACAGCGAATTAATTATATTATTACTTTTGTATTATAGATCGCCGTAAAGTGACGCCTAATTCTACTAATTATTTAGCAAGATAGTCGCAATGTGATAAACGATGCCTGTAATTCTTTCTATCGACTGTACAAAATTAATATTATCATTATAGTTATAAAAGCCAGGCAGTATATTGTTTGACAATTCGTTAACAAAAGCGTTATTACTCAAAAAGAATACAGTGTATTTAAGTTAGTGTACAAGCAAATATTGTTTTTGTCTGTATCTACTAACACCAGACGGTGTGTCCGATTGGGTAAAGCTATTTAGTTTGTTCTTTGAATGACAATATACTGCATTTTACAATGTCATCGGGCGGGATAGGCGAGTGCGAAAACAACGTCGAGAATGGGAAACGTGCTCCGAACTTTATGTTTCGGAAAATGGAAAAGTCTCTTTTAAGTCATTATACTATAAAATCTGCTGTAAGCTGTGATAGCCTAGCGGTGAGAATGGCGACTCTTTAGAGACGACATAGGTTCAAACCCCGGGCAGGCACCAATGAGTTTTTCTATTAAAACTTATGTGTCTAATTGATAATTGCAATTTATCACACGCTTTTCGGTGAAGGAAAACATCGTGAGGAAACCTGCATATCTCTAGAGAATTCTAGGGATATGTGTAACCTACCAATCCGCATTGGAGCAGCGTGGTAGGTCTTAGCTCCAATCCTTCTCTCCAAAAACGGAGAGAAGAGGCCTTAGCCCAGCAGTGGCCATAGTAACAGGCTGTTACTTTACTTTTTTTACTTTACTATAAAATCCGAGGCCGATCAGTCAATTATAAAATACGATTTTATTTGGTGAATTTGCTTCTTTGATTTTGTACTATACCATTAACAGTCTTTTAATAACAAATCCTGTTTTTCCTTCACGAAGAGTAAAAAATAATAGTACATAATTGAGGGTACTTTAACACGAAAGTCGACACGAATCAATTCGCGGATACAGCTTGCATAACATAAGATTTTTCACCATGTATATAATTATGTTAGGTTATTATTATCAATATAGCGGCGAAGAACGTCAATTATGGTCAAACTACCCTCCTAACTGGCGGTAGGCGGCGACGAAGTGTGCCGTGACCCTGCTTTTTGGCACGTGACAGCCGCGTGTGTCGTGACCCTGTAGAAGTACTTAGGGCTCATTTAGAATATTCATTGATTTTCGATTTTAATTCACTTTCTCTTATTTGATGCAACCTTTACCCGAGACTTCGTTTGCAGACTCGAGAGACTAACAAATTGTTTTTAAGAAATTGTTGGGTATCAGCCAGAAGCAAACACTGTGATCCTGGAGCTGGTAGAAAAATTACTACCACCTGCGTCAACGGATTGATCGCAAAATAGCCAAGGTTTTTCATTGCGTTGTAATGCTGAAGGGATAAAAGATGGAGCTTAAACCAAAGTTACCCATGGGCGTTGCGATCCCAAAAGGCGTTAAAATGGCCACACAAAATCGGAAAACACCATTTGTAGACCGCAAGATCTTGTGACGTGCAAAATACTTTGGAGAGACTTATTTCAAACAATGAAAGTCTATAGAATTTACTTCTTTACATTACTTTCCAGAGGTCCATAATACAAAAGTAATCATCAAGCTCCTGCCCTTATCACACTCTAAGTGGGGTCGGCACAACATGTTACAAACACGTTGTCACATGATTTGACTACGTATTTTACGAACGGCCGCCTGCCTGACGTCAACTTATTTTAGTCGTTTTTTACGACACCTCGGTAAGAAATAGGGTGGTATATTCTACTCAACCGGATACCACACGGTGGATCGACATATCTTAGTCACCTTTTACGACACCTCGGTAAGCAATAAGGAGGGTCTATTCCACTCAGCCAGATAACACACGGCAGGTCGACTTACCTTGGTCGCCTGACGTCAACTTATCTTAGTCTTTTTTTACGACACCTCGGTAAGAAAAAGGCTGGTATATTCTACTTAACCGGATATTACGGCGGGTCGACTTACCTTAGTCACGACACCTCGGTAAGAAAATGAGGGTGTAGTCTATTCTACTCAGCCGGATACCACACGGCATACACAATAGCTATTATAATTAAAAAGAAATAGTGTAACTATGTAGTTTTACAGGCAGTAGTGTTTTATCTCACGTTTAGTAGTATTAACGTCGTGATTTTTAAGCTGTTTTAATAACACCAAAGTGCTAATAAATATCTTCCAAAAACAAATTAGTTTGAACATAACAAGGCGTTATTTCGTCCCTGCGGTCTGAGCGTGGGCGTGGTCGGCACGTGTGCTCGACCCTTAAATAAAGGCCGCGCTACACTACGCCAAATGGCTTTTAGCTTAATTGCTACCGTGAATTTATGGTGCACATAAAACTGGGGCCAACTGTATTGTAAAATCGTTTTAAAGATTTTGTTAGTTTTAATTTTTTTGTTAATGTCATAAAACTGTATAAAAATTGTCTACTTATCGTTTCTTAAGAATATTTTTCTAATTGGTCCTTCTATGTTCAGACTTATGTGTCTAATTGATAATTGCAATTTATCACACGCTTTACAATAAAGGCAAACATCATGAAGAAACCTGCATATCTCTATCAGAATTCTAGGGATATGTGTAACCTGCCAATTGGAGCAACGTGGTAGGTCTTAGCTAAAATCTTTGTCTGCAAAACCGGAGAAAGGAGGCCTGTGCCCAGAAGTAGGATAGTAACAGGCCGTTACTTTACTAATTGGTCCTTATCTTAAAAAATACGTTTAACTCTTAACGAAAATTAAAAAATAACTAAGAAAATAAAAAAGATCAATTATTATGATAATCCAAAATGAAACACGAATTTTACTATATTCAAGTAGACCTTTGCAATATCCTTTGAAATCGTAAATTTTACCTTTGGTTTGGACAATTGTTCCTGCCCCCCGAAGAGCCAGCATAAAATTATCGGGAGATCTTTGCAAAATATAATTCTTGAAATATATAAATTTCATCATTACTTTCTCTTTCTCGTACAAGGTGAGACTTTAGATAAATCGTAAAAAGTATAATAGATGTCCACTGCCAACAAAAATTAATACGAAAGTGGCAAACAAACATATTTTAGAATTTATAATTTTAAACAAGGTCTCTACTTCTAATCTACGGTCAAATAACGCTTTCCTAGAGGCCTGGCATTCCTTATGACTTAATCTCAAAACCCGGACAGTGAGTTTTTCTGTTAAAACTTTTGTCTAATTGATATTTGCAATTTATTGCGAGCTTTTCTAGCTTAATAGATTTTCTGTTGAAAATTAAGTGTCTAATTGATAATTTCACTTCATCACACGCTTTTCTTTGAAGAAAATATCGTTAGGAAACCTGCATGTAACGGACTGTTACAATCCCACTGCTGGGAATAGGCCTCCTCTCTCCCTTTCTGAAGAGAAGGGTTGAAGCTGAGACCTACCACTACTTACCACGCTGCTCCAATACGGATTGATAGGTTACACATTTCTCCAGAATTCTCTAGAGCTATGCAGGTTTCGTCACGATGTTTTCCTTCACCGAAAAGCGTGTGATAAATTGCAATTATCAATGAGGAACATGAGTTTTAATAGAAAAACTCATCGGTGCTTGCCCGGGTTTGAACTCGTGTTCCCCTCGTAAGAGTCGCACGGTCTCACCTTTAGCTCTAACCTTTTTCTCCAAAACGGGGTGAGGAATTCTATGCTCACTAGTGGAAGAAGAGACCTTTACTTCACTTTTACTTACCACGTAATATCAGTAATACTCGCTAAAGCCCAGCAACAAAGCGCGACCGCATAACATCCCTTTCAAAATTCAATAACATCCCTTTAAAAAGCGGGATCTTTCAATAAACATAATCGCGTGTAACCCCGAAGAGCGAAATTCGACGCACCCCCAAACTAACCCTATTGTCGCCCACGTTTTGACAGAGAAAACTGTCAACTGTCAAAAGCAGTCTAGCAGGTTTAAACTATACACGTTCCATTTTCGAACGCTTTTCACATTTGGCCGCTTTGTATAAGGAGGGTAGGTACAATCTTTTAGAAGAACCCCATTGTCACTGGAGCGTTTAGGGGTTAAATGCAGTCTTTGAGAATTTTCAAATGTATTTTCCATTGCAATTATTTGCATCATATAAAAATGAACGTGTGTTCGATTAAGGTTTATATACATAAAAAAACATAAAAAAGTTCGGGTTAAGAATTCTGCCGTTAAGAGGTGAAATTGGGAAGAAAATTAGCAAGTCCTTTTTCCCTTTTATAAACACAAATATAGTAAAAAAATATAAAGCAGAAGTTATTTTGCTATAATCCGCTTTTGTTAAGAAAATCTATGTAATGCTTAAGTGCACAATCACTATTAAACTCCTTGTGATCGTTTCGCCCCTAAACCGAAGCATAATCAGGTGGATAGTTTCCATAAAAAAAATCGCAATGCCAATCTGTAGGGATTGTAGTAGTGATTGTGTGTAACGCTTGTTGGATCGCTGTTGGTGGCGGCTTTTTGTGATACGTGTGCTGACTTGTTCTATACATCAAAAATAAAAAGAAAGAAACTAATAAAGAAGTTTTTATATTAATCCAGAAGATAGAAGCTTTATAAAGTTTTGCACTGATATGATTTAGATACTATTGTGTATGCGGGTTGAGATGCCTGTATCTTACCTTGTATATTTATATCAAATCAAATCAAATTAATCTTTATTCCAGTAAGCTTTTTCGATCATTTTTGAATCGTCAAGGATCAATATAATTAATGAAGCTACAATGAATATACTCGTAGAAGACACGTACATGAATATACTCACACTAACACTAATGTATAAAGGAAACATTACATTGTCTCAAACGCACACACGTCAGTGACACGAGAGCCTTCGTTGAGAGTGGACGTATATTGACATGTTGTTACTTGTTAGTTTGAGCCTGTGCTATATTCATACAACATTAGTGTATAATTATAATATATTATTTTATAATCAACTTAAATACACACACGCACACACCCACACACACTAACACACATACACACCCTCGCATACACACAGACACACACACTAATACATAAAGAATTCAACACACATTTTTATGACCTTGAGCATATTGTGTATGTAGATACAATTAATTTAAGGACCATTGTTGAATTTTGTAACGGAGGAGGGCGTTGGTCACTGCAACACAGTTAATACTTCTGCAGGATCAACGTTAATTTTTCTTGTGTACTAATGTTTTGTTCCCAATAAACGTTTATTTATTATTTACATTAATACAATAAAGTGTACACTATAAATACGTCAAAATTTTGTTAAGACTAACCTATACTACAGAATACCGTTACTCAACGAAAATGAAAATTATAATCTCCTTAAAAGAAAACAACCATTTGAAGTACGCAGTGGTAATTGTTCAAAGAAAGCGTCTCGGTTGTTGACCCGAACAAAAAAGCACCTTCGGTCACGAATTTTTTCCGTGACTTCAAACTATGAATTGGTGACGAGATAAAAAAAAATCCCATTGTAGCAAACGACATTATTATTATTGGCGTAAAAACAGCTATTTCTTTAAGCCGGTTCCTTCTATGTCAGTAATAGGCTCGTGATATAAGCGATATGCGCGTAAAAGAAAGGTTAAGTTGAACACCCTACACAATAAACGGGAAATGTTTGGTCTCTTTGTACAGGACTAGCAATTCCCCGCTGTGTCACTCGCCTACATGCCGATCCCGTGGTAGTGGAAAATTTTATTTTTGTAAATTAAAAGTTTGACCCTGACTTATTAATTATGATTAAAAATAAAAAATTATGATTTAGGCAAAGGAAGTTTTAACTGATAATTGAATTCTTTTAAAAAAATTAGTCAAGCTTTAAAAAAATTTAAGATTTATCACCATATTTTTGTTTTTTTTCTGAGTCTATCATTTGTATACAAGGTTTATATCAACACTAAACACGACTTAAATCATGACTTCATGGCATCTAACAATCGCATGAATCTGCGTTCAGTGCGAGGCTAACCTTTAAATGACAATTTCCACTATCTATAGGAAATATTTTACTCAGCTGTGAACCCTGTTTACGGTAGTAACAATTTAAGCAAATCACAAAGGATATTCAGCCATAGATAGTTCAGGCATAGACTTACCAGCTCTTAATGCATCCATCGGCACACTGGGGTACGGTATCGAGTAGGGATAACCCTCCTTCCTCAAGGTCTTGGGTTTCCTCCGCGGCCGGTACTTATAGTCTGGATGCTCCTTCATGTGCATCGCTCGAAGCCTTTTGGCTTCATCAATGAACGGTCTCTTCTCATCTTCTGTCAACAGCTTCCATTCGGCACCTGCAACACATTATAATTAAATTAATAATACTGTCAGAATATTTGATAGAGGGGAATGAATGGGGTAAATGTGAATTCAGTTCCAGTCTGCAATCTCAATCGTCACCTACTGACGGTAATTTCTGCCGAATAACTTCACTTCACTTCACTTTGACTGGCCCGTTGGCGCTGTGGGTAGTGACCCTGCCTTCAGCTCCGCGGGTCGCGGGTTCGTTTCCCGCCGAGGGCCAACATTTTCTATAAGCAAATTCGAGCCTGGGTGTGTATTTGTATTTAAGTATGTATTAAAATATATATATGTAGTATATCTACCAGTTGTCCGTCACCCACAACACAAGTCTTAAGTTACTTACTTTAGGGACGGACGACCGTGTGTGTAAATGTCCCATATATTTATTTATTTATTTATTTATTCATAACTTCCGAGGTATTGACGACTACGAGTGTTGCAACACCATTTTTAATCTTTAAAAGCGATAAATACGAGCTCTGTTGGCACCATAACAGTAATGGAGAGTTGGAAGAGCTGTTTTTTTGTTAAGTAGAGTACATTATGCACTAAGCACTCGCTTATTTAAGTCACCCAGGTTAAGTATATTATATATTCCGTACGTTCCATAGATAAGGTTAATAGTAACCGCTCACAAACTTTCAATTCAGGTTTGATACCGTAACCAAATTATTTCTTTGTAGATATTTTCTCGATACGTGTTCATTATTAGTTCTGCAATAACGTGGGTACACATGATGGGTGGTCGGTCGTGTTAACGAAAAAAAATTAAAAAAAAGTAAATTAAAGAGAACGTGTGTAAGAAGAAAAGATGTGAGGAATCGAATGAGAAATGATATACACACGATAGCCAGGTGTAGTGATGTGGTGATTAACAAAGGGATAAACAAAGAAACGAAGGAGATAAGAAGTCGTTTAGTGTTTTTAAATGTTTAATTTTAAATTACTTTATCAACAAAAGCGTTGTTCAAGCAACTCTGCACCATACAATGGTAAGGAACGTAGTACCGCTGTTTTTCAAAATTCCTATTCAAAGATTATCAAATTTTCAAAATACTGTTTTACATTATATAATATAATAACCTTGGACTGGATGTTCGCCTATTCAAGGTACTGGTTAGGTTTTCTACAAAAAAATATGTGTAAGCCGCCAATGCTCATTAAGGCAGTGTGGTAGATCTTAGTTTCAATCTTACGTTACAGATGAATGGGATTACTTTATAGGGGATTTGCTCCAATTTTGACTTTATAGTATATCTCACAAATAATAACAGAGAAAAAAATAGATTTGAATAGACGAAACAATCCAGCGTTCCACTATTATGACACACAGACAAAAAGAGAAAAGTAATTTGCTCTAACCATCCTTCATTGCGAAGACAATGCCTTTGATCGATACAATATAATCGAAAGCACGAACGACCTGTCTCCCAACCCGATTCAAAGAGACCAACCCTTTGTCTCCCCCCATTTATAGGAGGCTGTATTCATAGCATCGATACCGTGGAGGGGCGCCACCGGCCATTCAAACAGACAAGACAATCCTGATTCAGCGGGGTATAAAAGCGAAAACAATGTCGCCAACATAGAAAGGAACAATCCGGTCGCAGGACCATCTCTTGTCCCGCTCCCGCGCGCCGGTATACCCGCAAGAGCGAGCGGGACGGGTACAACAATGGCGGAAAGCGCCGCCTAATGACGAATTTGCGCTTTTCATTCCGCTACAGAAGTTTTTCCCGGTTCCTCATTATTGTCGATACTTTGGGGAGCGTACTGTTGCCTTTTGTGTGGATGATAAGGATCGTGTACTTGCCGTCTATTATGTGTTCTGTCAAACGAGACTTGCGGCCGAAGATATGAAGCATCTTTGCAATTTCCTTTTTAAGGCACATTCTTTAATAAATCTTCAGCATCACATTCTATGTACTACCTAATTTATATCTATCTATACTTATTTTGAAAAAGTCCCTAAAAGCTGTCGTGTCTGTATGTGTTCGATTTCTCAAAATCTACTGAACAGATTTTTGAAGCTGTGATAGCCTAGCGGTGAGGCCGTGCGACTCTCTAGAGACGACATAGGTTCAAACCCCGGGCAGGCATCAATGAGTTTTTCTATTAAAACTTGTGTGTCTAATTGATAATTGCAATTTATCACACACTTTTCGTGAAGTAAAACATCGTGAGGAAACCTGCGTATCTCTAGAGAATTCTAGGAGTATGTGTAACCTACCAACCCGCATTGGAGCAGCGTGGTAGCTCTTAGCTCCAATCCTTCTCTCCAATAACGGAGAGAGGAGGCCTTAGCCCAGCAGTGGGCAAAGTAACAGGCTGTTACTTTACTTTACTTACGGAACAGATTTTTGTACGGTTTTTCCTAAACGATAGTGCCTTTTTTCCGGAAGGTATAGGCCAATAGTACAACCATTTTATGTGAATTATGTTGAAGAGGTCACGCGGTTTTTAAAAACTCGCTTGCAGGGAGCTTTAGTCGCGTGCATATACCAACACAGATACATTAAAGTAATGTACTAGAGAATTATAGATCTACAAAGAAACAACAAAAAGTCTGCTATCTCTCTCTTATGGATAACTCATGATAACTACTTTTGTGTTCATATTTCAATTAGGGATAAATTTTGTGACACACTGATGTCCACGTGGGCGAAGCAGCTGGCACAGCTAGTATATGAATCACTTTTAATACAGTTTCAAATCAAAATACAAACTCCAAAAAATCCTTTTTCAAGTAAATTTACACACATGCTTTTGCATAGCCTTCTCTATTTCTGGTTCGCAGAATTGTTGCTACCGAAAAGAGACAGCATGAAATTCAGGTTTAATTCTTATAACTGGTTAAATTTATGAAAAAAATATAACTAATGAATATAAATAATATTACATATAAGTCTCTTACGTTTTCGCGGCTAATTCGCTGAAGTAAAATTGATGAATTTTTCTACAAATGAAGGTTCTATAGCGGGCTAATATAAAAAAGAGGATATCCGAGGCCTATATGACTGTAGAAAAACTAAATACAATATTTGTTAACTGTTAGCCTTTGCTACGTCAATTAGTCCGCGTTATAACATTAGTCCCAAATGGAGAGACTTAGTTTGTCTAATTTCAATCTTACACCCCATATACAAATACGCAAATACAAACATAACCAATCAACTTTTAAATAAATGGCAACTCACATTCCCGTTCGGGCGTAACATTATTTTAAATTTAATTAACAATTACCGCGGCACGTGCGTCGAGTGTCGCCACTCTACAATAATTATTTCCTACAACCAGTCTCTAAGTGAAACAATAGAATAACGATCCCACTTTACAGAAGCAATGTGTAAAGGAAATATTACCATAATGGCAATAATTTGTTTGGATTCGTTAAGTATAAGAAAATGCTGACGATGAGCAACATTATAATAATTATATAATACAAGAGTAATAATAAAATTATTTTACCATAACCCGCGATAAAGTAAATAGAAAAAATATATAATGCTAAATGTATAGTGGACTATCCGTTTTTTCATACCCGATACATGCAGGATTCGTAAAAACATTACAATGGCACCTCGATTGACGAAAATATAAATTTCAGCTTGTGTTCGGAGGCAAAATATGGTGGAGTTTAAACAAATTACTATATCACACAGCTTGCGATTTTGTTTGTGAACCTATCTTCTGATTTTATGTTGATTGAGATTTTTAATGTTTATATCATAATAATACTATCCTCTTAAACTGTTATAGCCCAACGGTGAGACCGTGCAACACTTTCAAAGGGGTCACGGGTTCAAATTGCAGGCACCAATGAACTTATATGTTAAAATCTATTTGTCTAAATTATAATAGCAATTTATCACACGCTTTTCGGTAAAAAATATGAAACCTGGATATCTCTAGAGAGCATATGTATGCGTAACCTACCAACCTGCATTGGAGCAGCATGGTGGGTCTAAGTTCCGACCGTTCTCTTCAAAAAAGGGGAAACCAGCAGATGGCTAGTAATAGACCGTTACTTTTAATAAAAAGGGATATATGGATTTCATAGAATCATAAAAGTTCAGAAACCACTGGGCTGGAGTTTACTTTCTTCAACGAAACATAAAACGAATGAGGAAAGGGCCTATATTATGGTCAAGATTTCGTAATTGATAATCGCCTTTCTAGTCACGGTTAAGTGCGAACGTGTTACCGCTTTCTTTAAACACTATTTCAGTTTGTAATGACATTAGACAACCATGAACATCAACAAAATGTTATTTATAAGTTTATAAAAAGGTCAATAGTTAATAGAATTTTCTGATTTTCAAATATCAGTAATCTGAGAGCGTGTTAGTCGTGATTGGTGAATGGTAAGACTTACTCCCCTTTACAAATCATGTAACAACATGTTTAAAAGTTTGTAATATGGCACATTTTCGATTGGGTTCCCTATTTTGATATGATACACTATGATTTCTATACCAAATCTTTACATGGTATGTAAAGTAACATACGTAACGTAAAATACGACTAAAGTAAGTAGACGTCAGGCAGGCGGCAGGTCGTATGATATGTAGCCGAATCATGTGATAATATGTTTATAACATGTTGTGCCGACCCCACTTAGAGTGTGATAAGGGCAGGAGGATGATGATGACTACATATATTCCTTTGTTTTAACATTCTGTGTGTGCAACACTTCCTGGATGTTTTTTGCTATGGTGTGAATAAGGGAAAACTAGCCCATACAGCGTTGTTGTTGTTTCCCTGAAGCAGTCTACAGAAGGAAAAGTAGGTGCCACGCTTCATATTTCTATTGAGCACAGGAATTAGTGCAAAAAAGTTAACACTGTTACAAAAATTGTAGTCTAGATGAGTTAATGTCTATAACAAAACGTATATCAAAGAGTAACACTAAGTACTAGCTGGAACAAAACAACGTGCATGCCATCAGCGAATCTGGGAGAACGGCGTTTTACATTACGTACCTTTGTGTACGACAATCGTAAAAACAAAAACTCGAGACAAAAAACAACAGCGCATGTAACACACTCTCGTTCGCGACAATAGTGAGTGCGACAAAGGAGTTTCCTCTCTACGTTGTATTAAAACGGCCATTGTGCTCGGAATCGGACGAAAATGCTCTTCATTACGCTGAAAGCTTGTGTGCCGTGCGACAATGGAGGGGAGGGTAGGAGGGGTGGCAACAAAGACCAAGGAGCCCACCCTTTCGGCCGGAAAATTGAAATGGTAAGACGTTATTTAGGTCATGATTTTATTAAATCTTAATAGATTTTTTGTGGGTGTCTTCGCAGGGCGAATCGTATAATATATAATGGGGTAACAGCCCGTTATAAACCCACTGCTGGGCATAGGGCCAACCCTTCTCTCCGTTTCTGGAGAGAAGGGTTGGAGCTAAGACCTACCACGCTGCTCTAATGCGGATTAGTAGGTTATACATATCCCTAGAATTCTCCAGAGATATGCAGGTTTCCTCATGATGTTTTCCTTCACCGGAAAGCGTGAATTATATTATGGGTGGCGACTGTTGGGTACACAAACTCAGTATCCAAATAAATCTATTTATTTACAGTTAATTATAATTATTCTTATACTATTACTATGCTAAAATCTTAAATACTAAATGCGTCCGATCCCACCGAAGTTAGGTAGGGAAAGGCGAGGTTGAGCGAAGTGTCTTTCCCAGGCGTGGAACATTACACCTCCGGTGTCGAGTGGAGTCTGGGAAAGCGGCAAACGCTGAGTGGACGTAACACCTCCCCTTCCAGAAAAGCAACTATTTGGTGGCAGTAATGTTAACACCAAATGTTGCGGTATGGTGTTCTTCTTCACTGATGGCAGCTTCTGTCGCATTGTGGTGTTTTCACGAGATAGCTACCCTGCAGCATTTGATATTAAGATAGTGGCACTTTAGTTGGAGTTAGAGTTCGGTTTGGAAATGCAATAATATAGCTTTGGCTAGACGAGAATGTGCAATAATGATTGATCTTCTGTATATATTTTAATTTGTTGATACAGTCAAATTTTGTTCGAGTATAATGCGTCAGCTTGTTTTCGAAAATATAATATGTCGAACTAAACTTCGAGCATTCAGCTTCCATGTACACATACTCTTTCAAGTTAGTAACTATATAGGAAGGAGGTAATATTATCCTATGATCTTTATTAGGAACAGGACAAAGTCGGAAAAGGTAAAAGGTATCTAAATGAAATTTAATAATTATGAAAATTTTGGGGTAAATTTAAAAATAAGTAAATAGTAAAAATAAGTACTAAAATAGGCTTATATAACAATTCAATATTTTTTTTTATTTATTAAATAATTTAACTCTGAAGGTCTTGTGCATTTTTAGGTCAATATAACGAAAATTTGCCCAAGCAGAGCGAAGTATTTTAATCGCTCTTTATCTTATGAAGTCGTATCTACGACCAAAGTAAGAGCTCTATTTAATTTTTGTTGATTTATGAAAATAAAAAACATATATAACTAAAAGAAAATTCAAGTATTCGAACCAATTTTATTATTATTTTTTGACCGTTTCAAACGAGATTTTGCAACAGGTCCTCGATGTTTAGATTTGTAAATATGAATTAGTTGGTTACTAATTAATTACTTTAACCTGAGTGAACTGAGGTGCAAGTTTTTGTCTTTGCAAGCGGAATGCGTATGTACACGTCTTTATTCGGCTCATATTGCATCTCGGACTCTCTGTTTACGTTGCGGCTCGAGATATGAGAATTTTTATTAGATACTAATGAATCATGATTCGAATAATTTTATAAATCTTAATATTTGTTCCATGTTTAAAGTGGGCTGAGAAGGAGCGGTCATATTTAATTCTATACTATTATCTATATCTAAACTAGAATTTCGATTCGCATCAATTTGCCCAATGCAAGTTTGCGATCGCTTATATTCCTATTCCTTATTCTACTTAAATTAGCAATTTAGTTTTTTAAATTATTTTTATATTATTTTTTTATATATTTAATTAGGATAGGATTCATAGGAATAGTGTCTAAACTATCAGAGTAGTGTACTTACAAAAACATCACGATCGGCGTATTCATCGATTTTTGGACGAACGAGATCCGTACGTGGGTTTCTCCAACAGTCAGCCTCCGTAGGTTCTTATTTCGGCACCAAACACGAAGCAACGTATTTTTTCCACAAATACTGTTTCGATGTTAAGTACCGTACCCAGACTGCGCCAATTATATTATGGGTGGCGACTGTTGGGTACACAAACTCAGTATCCAAATAAATCTATTTATTTACAGTTAATTATAATTATTCTTATACTATTACTATGCTAAAATCTTAAATACTAAATGCGTCCGATCCCACCGAAGTTAGGTAGGGAAAGGCGAGGTTGAGCGAAGTGTCTTTCCCAGGCGTGGAACATTACACCTCCGGTGTCGAGTGGAGTCTGGGAAAGCGGCAAACGCTGAGTGGACGTAACACGTGTGATAAAATGCCATGAATAATGAGGGTTGTATTAATTTATTTACATTGGTTTTCAGTCCATCTCATGATGTTGCTTGGGTTCCAAAGGCGGAAGTATAGTTTATATTGTTTTACGCGATAGAATATGTACGAAAGTAGAGTAGCGGCATGTTACTATCCCACAGCTGGGCATAGACCTCCCCTTTCCGTTTTTGGAGAGAAGAGTTAGAACTAAGACCTACCACGCTGCTCCAATGTAGTTTGGTAGGTTTCACATATCCCCAGAATTCTCTAGAGATATGCAGGTTTCCTCACGATGTTTTCCTTCATCAAAAAGCGCGAGATAAATTGCAACAATCAATTCGATACAAAAGTTTTAACAGAAAAACTCATTGATGTCTACCTGGGCTCGAACCAGTGACCCCTCGAAAGACACGCATGGTCAAGCCGCTAGGCTACCACAGGTTTTTGCTGTTTTAAAATTAAATTTAAGCATATTTTAAATTAAGCATTACATATATACGTTATTTATGTATATATTTTATTTAAGAGAAATAAAAAAGTAATACTTTGATTTAAAACAATTTGATTGAAAACAAATTAATCATTGTTGCTTGGTGCGTACTTAACTGCAGTTAAGATATGCTACTATGACTCAAATGATCTTCAATGTGCCGTGTGGTATCCTGCTGCAAAGAATAGACGACCCCCATTTCTTACCGAGGTGTCGTAAAAGGCGACTAAGGTAAGTTGACGTCAGGCAGGTGGCCGGTCGTAAAATACGTAGCCAAATCATACGACAAATGTTTGTAACATGTTGTGCAGACCCCACTCAGAGTGAGATAAGGGCAGGAGAATGATGATGAAAAAAGTAATACTGTGACAAAAGTTATGATAATACATACATACATAAGTTATGAATGTAAGGCTGAAAGCTTACAAAGTTACAGTGAAATAAAAAGGCAATTTAAACCCGCAGACAGAACGATGGCACGTTACATAGCTCTAAGGTGGGGTACAGGCTTATCGCATTGACGCAGCCTGTCAGGGGCAGCCAACAAAAATACTGTTGTTTCCTTGTTGCAGTACAAGGGGGCGGTTGTATGCCCTTGTTTTAATTACTATTGCCTTTTGTACTCGCCCACCGGCCTGGGACGTGTTTTTTGGACGTACATTTTCGACATAAGCTTCTTTACAGTCTTTAAAATTCTAAATAAAGAAGAATATACAAGTTATAGAAGTTAAGTAACGCTCTGATGCTATCCAAATTTGCTCTTCTCTTCTTTTTAAGAGCATACCCTATCATAATGTAGGAATACCGAATATTTTATTATACATGCTGAGTTGGCCTTTAAGTGGGATATATAATATAAACTGTATTTTATAAATGTATATTAGTGTAAGTTAAACCAATTATATATTACGTTGGCTTCCTAATAAATAAATAAATATATAAATAAATAATTAAATAAATAAATAAATAAATAAATAGATAGATAAATACAAAAACTACTAAATAGTAACATTAATTATTACTTTTTTGAAACTATCCTTGCCTAAATATTTCAGATCAGTTACACACGAGGCTTCTTTCCGTATTAAAAAATATCTTGCCTATGGTAAAGCACGCAGAATCGTTTCATAAAGAGTCATGCATTATTCACCACAAATAACACAACAATACACAAACACTGCACACATTCACGACAACAATCTCGACGCTTGTTTGAGATTGTGGTGATTGTGAATTTCATCACGTGGATAGCGAAATAATATTTTCATGACTTTAGTTTTATTTTTCATCAATAATCAAACCGTTTGAAGTCTTTTTCAAATTTATTATTATAAATGTAGCATGCAAAAATATAAAAAAAATGTTAGCTAAAGCGGAATGATCAGGAGTAAAAAGATTTGAAGATATCTGATAGACAGATTACGCAAGAAATCAAAGATTGTCAATTGTTAATATTACTTTTGTATTATGGATCTCCGCAAAGTAACGCCTAATTCTATAAATTATTGCTATTGCACGCGGATCGGAGATCGATCCATAGATCGACATCGATCGAACATCGAAATCAATCTTGGATTACGGATACACTATCAATTTCGGCCGTAAGTAGTGAGAAAAGATATATTTACATATATAGTGGATTAGCTATGCCCGCAGCTTTGACCGTATGGAAATCAATGTATCACAAATTATTCCGCGCGTAATTTTCGACCCCGCGGGATTTCTAGCCTATATATTGCTCTACAACCTTCTCTATCTTCCAGGTAAAGTCCCATCAAATCGCTTTCGGAGATTAGTCTGTACAAGCAGAGAAAGTAGGTACTATTTATACCAATTTATGTACTATTAACTTAAACCGTCCGAAAGAATTGAACTATCTTTAAGCGAAAACTGTATAAAAATTAGTAGATTTTCACAGCTTTTGCGGACTTTGTTTCATAATAAGTATAGATTATAGCAGAATAATGTTTTCATTACTTTTGTATTATGGACCTCCGTAAAGTAACGTCTAGGTCTATAAATTAATAACCATTTATGTCTAAAGCTAATTTCTCTTTGTAATCGACTTGCTGACGAAATAGCTAAACCAAAGGTTATTGCTTCAGATAAACCACGAACCGCACTTAAAAGATAAATATCTATGCGAATTAAATTCTAACGTAGCATTTCAAACTAATCTCAATCCGTCCGTACAGAGGCGGAGACAAAAAAAATCTATTATAAATCGATTCGGTATCAGTTACCGATATAAAAGCTCATTTATTTTGAGAACAGCTCCCGTTCCGAGATCACAAAACACTCATTCTCTCAGAACAGTCGCTATAGTGTACTTTAATAGATTCCTTACACACAATGCCTAGTTATTTGTGCCGGGTACACACTATTCTTTGGGGGGCAAAAAAAATGACATTTGAAAAACGACCACGGGGTTCTTTACACGATTATACACCGAGCCGCTATTGGACATGCCTTCACACCAGACTGGATAATGACCGATGCCATTGGACACTGAAGCCACCGCGGTTTAATTACTGAATCAGCTACAAAAAAGCGGTGCGAGCTTTAGAAACAAAAAAGGAAAGGCAAAAAAAGCTCGATAAAAAGTTAGCTATGTAAGGCGAGCGAGGAAAATCGTTGTAAATTGGAATTCGAAAGCGACATATGCTATGTAGTCGGCGTCGAGTTAAGTGTTGATAATATTATGAATAATAATTATATAATTCTAAATACATACTTAAATACACTTGAGCAGTGATAGTCCAGCGGTGAAACAGTGCGACTCTTTCGAGGGAAACACGAGTTCAAACCCGGGCAGGCACCAATGAGTTTTTCTATTAAAACTCATGTGTCTAATTGATAATTACAATTTATCAGACCCTTTTCTGTGAAGGAAAACATCGTGAGGAAACCTGCATATCTCTAGAGAATTCTAGAGATATGTGTAACCTACCAAACCGCATTGGAGCAGCGTGGTAGCTCTTAGCTCCAACCCTTCTCTCCAGAAACGGAGAGAGGCGGCCTATTTCCAGTTGTGGGATTTCAAGAGGCCGCTACTTTTACTACTTTACTTAAGTACAATTATAAATCCAGGCTCGAAGAACCAACAAATTGTTTATAGAAAATGTTGGCCCTCGGCGGTAATCGAAGCCTCGCCGAGGAGCTGAAGGAAGTCACTGCCCTCTGCGCCAGTGGCCAGTCAAACTACAACAATTGTAACGACAGGAAAAAGAGGAGAGCGGAAATTGTAGCATGGACGTCTCCAAACGTTTGATGATAGCTATGGCGATGTGTGGAGACGGACGAAGATTTTTTCTTTCGAATGTGTCTTGCGTTGTCAGCCCTACTGCTTTTACAGCGTCACCGGTGGGATGGGCGAGCGCAGAAGCTTCGCCGGGTAAAATTGATAAGTAATCGAGTGTTTTTAGGCACTCGCAAATTATTGGGAGCGTCGCCTTAAGAGTGTCTCCTGCGAGACCGAACCTCGGCTTAAAGCGGCGCATTTTGGAGGGTAGTCCTCTCATCTAACACATTGACTTTGAAGAAGTCTGCATCACGGCGGCCATGGCAGAGGGCTGCGGCCGCTTGACACGAGCAAGCGGGGACCTCGTCTTCGCCGGCGAAGACGCTGTTTGTGTGTATGTTGTATGTAGATCTTGTTGGATGCTGTTATAGCATCGTCAGGGTCGTTAAGGACGCTCTTAGGGCGCCTGTGAAATCTGTGCAGACGAAGAGGCCCGGAGAGGATAGTACTATTTTATTTAGTCGTGATTTGTTCGCGGAGGTGACAAGTTGTTGGAAAATAAGAAATGAGCTGACTTTTGAGAAAATCACTTCTTATTTATTGAATATATACAATAGTAGCCACGAATAAACAAATTGCAATTAAACACCGTTTTAAACATTACTTAGTTAATTTATACAATTTTTTTTTTATCTAATGATATTTTAATTGTCTTGCAATATTAAATACAGAGAAAGCTATTTCGATAAGCAAAACAGACAAAAGATACTATAAAAAACTAATAACAGTTTTAACGTATGGAAACTCTGTTTAATAAAGACAAGCTGTCACAACGATTACGTTCCCGTTAACTTGTCAAAATAACCCATATTATAGTTTTTTTTCTATATGTTAGTCCGTTACATAAGGTTCAATTTATTTATTTATTTTATTTTTTATTTATTTATTATTACTAAATACAAATATATGTGAAACATATTTTAAAATTAAGTAAGGCATTGACGGACATGCAAGGATGGCATTGCGATAGTATTAAACTGTGTTGCATATGCCATCCTCAGTCAAAAAAAAAAACAATTAGGCAAATACTTCGTGGTGTTCTACAATTGAGGGTTAGAGCAAATAATTTTTTAATTTAATTAAAATATTTGTCTTACAACTTAATTAACTCAAAAGTAATACAAAAGTAATAATAAAATTATTTTGCTATAATCCGCGATACAGTAAACAGAAAATATATATAGTGTTAAATGTATAGTGGACTAACCGTATTGTCACACCCGATACGTGCAGGATTCGTAAAAACATATGCACAAACCTCCACCACTTCCACCATAATATACAAGCACTACACACGTTCACTATCACAAACTGAACCATTGTTTCGCCCCGCAACCGAAGTATTATCAGGAGATAGACTCCACGACAAAATCGCAAAGTTTTGTCGATTTTGTCGTGGAGTCTATAAATTATTTAATTAACTCATTCTTCAAGTGTCTGGCTTTTCACATTTAAGCGGTTTAAAGCTTTATTGACAATAGTATAGCAAGTTTGAAATAGTAGTTAGAAACGCTGATTGAAATAGTTCCATAGTTTCAGATTGATATTAGAATGTTGACATTACGAAATCAAAGCAGTCTTATAAGAAATCATGTGTAATCCATGTTTCATGTACAGGTATAATCATTAATCTAAATATGTATTGTCACGACCACTAAAAGGTTTGAATTATAGTTGATAAAAAAGCACGAAATAAGTGACTAAGAAATGTGAATCGTATAATGTTTTCATCATGTTGTTAGATAATTCGGCTAGTTATTTATCGACCGGCCGCCTGCCTGATGTCAGCTTACCTTAGTCGCCTTTCACGACACCTCGGTCAAAAATGAGGGTGATTTACTCTACTCAGTCAGATACCACATGACGGGTCAACTTACCAAAGTCGTCTTTTACGACACCTCTGCAAAAATGAGGGTGGTCTTCTCTACTCAGCCGGATACCACACGACGGGACTAAATACATTAAAATATACATACCAATATAAGCTGTGATAGCCTAGTGGTGAGACCGTGCGACTCTCTAGAGACGATCATGGGTTCACACCCCCGGGCAAGCACCAATAAGTTTTTCTGTTAAAACTCATGTGTCTAATTGACAATTGGAATTTACGTCACGCTTTTCGGTGTAGGAAAACATTGTGAGGAAATCTGCATATTTCTAGAGAATTCTGTGGATGTGTGAAACCTACCAAACAAAATTGGAACAGCGTGGTAGGTCTTAGCTCAAACCCTTCTTCTCTACAAAAACAGAGAGAGGAGGCCTATCCCCAGCTACGGGTTAGTAACAGGCCGTTACTTAACTTTCTTATGCATACCAAATCGGATACACTAGTGCCTACCTATAATGAAATAAAACAATTTCGATCTTCGGTAGTTAACATATACCAACAAAGGAGATGCGACTAGAATATCTAATATATGTAATGAAGCATCGTCTCAGCGTAGTGCAAGGGTTGACGCGCGGTGTCGATAAACGAAAAGCAATTACAACACTACAATAGCCACCCCGTCTTAATTAATATTAACTACGCGAGGTACCAGCAACGCCCCTAACAGTTGGTGGCTGAACTATAGGGAAGGTTGTAAATGCAACGGACAGCAATGAAAACAAACACGAGACACACTGCTGAGTTGTTCAGAGAACAATTGTAAACATTTTACCTGTTTGTGAGACGTAACATAGCATACGTAGGTTACCGAGCTTTGCTCGGTATTTTTACATGATATATTACAAAAGATGCAATATGAAAAAAGGAAAAAAAAGTATGGTCTTATCTGGGATGTGATGGGTGGTTTTTTTCAATTTATATTTCCATAGATTCCCAACTGCAGGCCAACCATGGACTTTTATTGCGACTCAATTCAAGACGTAAGCGAAATTGTTTTGCTTTTTCATACCATAACGTCTTAAAGAACACACTAAGTCGTTGCCGAATGAGCGTTCGGAATTCGTCCTAAGAACATGTGAGTAAAAGAGACAGAGTTATCTATAGTTCATATAACGTTATCCTTTTCAAACATTACGACTCCAATGCAATTCACACTTCATGGTACGAAAAGAAAGCGGTTCGCGGTCGTCGTTCACGTCTTCAATTGAGTCGCAATAAGAGTTCATGGTAGGCCTGCTGATCTATTTAAGTTTGCAAATGACAGCGTAATTAGTCTCTGGCTTCTAATAATATTGTAACAGTTTTTGAATGCCTGAAAACAGGGATAAAGCGACATTTTTGTAATGAAACCTAGCTAGATCGTTTTATCGCCTCCGAAACACCCTTACCACAGTAACATACTAAGTGTCATAAAAATCGTTAGAGCCATTTCCGAAATTCAGTTGCTCTATTCAAAATACCTATTTATATTAACTAGATACTAGTTACAGACACGAGAAATGAGGGTGGTCTATTCTACTCAGCCGGATTCTATACAGCGGGTCATCTTACCTTAGTCGGTGTTTACGACTACTCGGTAAGAGATGAGCGTAGTCTATTCTACTCAGCCGGATACCATACAGCGGGTCAAGTTACCTTTGTCGCCTTTTGCGACACCTTGGTAAAAATTAGTTGGATATTGTGTCACGTAATCCTTCGAACCGTGTGTAGTGTACATGTTTGGTAAAAAGATACCCCATTGTAGTACGATACCTTTGTGGAGCATCGACATTTGTCGGGCGACATTTCGATTGGTTTTAGTGAACAGAACGCGTTTTGTACGTCGATTTATTAATTCCAATAAACAATGAATCGTACAATACGCGCCTGCTCTTGATTATCGACAGGTATATCACAATACGATGCATTGTTTAGTAGAAATTTGTTCCGTAGGCTTACTGCTACCAGATGCTAGAGAAGTTGGTTCAATAGGCTTGGCTGTTAAACCTTCTCAAAAATTGAGTACTTAGTTAATTTTTTGTTCTGATTTTCATTTCTGTTATTTCTTTGCTCACAAATTGTACTAATAATTAAACTAGCTGCCAGAAAAGTTTATTCCATAGTCTTAAATGTCATCATAATTTTACGTTATTTTTTATTGCTAACTAGTAATACGGCTATAGCGGCTTAGCCCAAGTGTAAATCAATTTGCATATTAAAATTCCCGTGGACCCCGCGAAAAATGCGGTCCCCGCCATTCTAATGTTACATATAAATAACGGCCTGTTACTATCCCACGGATGGGCATAGCCCTCATCTCTCCGTTTTAAAATAGGAGAGGAGGATTGGAGCTAAAACCTACCAACGCTGCTCCAATGATTCTTAGTTTACACATATCCTTAGAATTCTCTAGAGATATGCAGGTTTCCTCACGATGATTTCCTTCACCAAAAAAAGAGTGATAAATTATTATTATTAATTAGACACATAAATTTTGAAAGAACAACTCATCGGTATTTGAACCTAAGATCGTCTCTAGAGAGCCGCATGGTCTTACCGCTGGGCTATCACAGCTTAATGTTCATTGTACGGTAAATCTATCATTTAGTAAAAACCGTACAGAAATCCGTTCAGTGTATTCCAAGAAAATCGATCACATATAAACTGACAGCTTTTCGATATATTCTTTTATATTATGTATGGATGTTATATTTAATGTCATTAGTCATTTCTGTATAGTTCTTTAAAAAAATGGCTTACTAACGTCTTATAGTCGCATACAATCAATGGAATTACGATTTAGGTATTGTAAAAAGTTTCGATCATTATTTTTTCTCCTTTTTTATTTAATGTCATATTGGCCTGAAAATTTCTTATAAAGGCATATAATCGCACTTAGATTAAAGAATTACCTTACTTTATAACCTTTGTCATTCCCTTTTTGTAATTAAATACATTAATATCCTTTTTTTTTGTTCAAACAGTTCCGAACGTCAATTCAATTCATTTATATCAAATATATCTTTTAGAATAGAATTTTTAGTCCGACTCATCCCTTCAGCGACGAAACAAGTAATTTCTGCCAACAAACGTCGCTATTCAGAATCCAAAAGACATTGTATGCATAAAACATGCGCTGTTTGAACAGGACAATACAAGCCCGTCGCCCCAGCTCCGTTCGTTAAAGAAACACAATACCATCGTTCCAACTACAGTTGGAAAGAGCAGTGTTTCGTAACGCTCAGCGTTTTCGCAAAGCTATAGATACGGATGAAAGGGGCCCTGAAATTATCTCTACTCGGTTACTATGTATTTGATACGATATAAAAAGAATTTATACTTATTTATACATGCATGCTTATCATACACATGCATTGTCATCGACACTGGACCGGTATGTAAAAGTTTCAGCTCAGTCGGTCACCGGGAAGTAAGTCAAATTTAACTTACAAGATCCCGCCTTTACATATACGGCAAGTTAGAAAAGGGTTTTTAAAAATATTAAGGATAATACCTACACATTATAAAACAAAGCCCCCAAAAGCTCTAAGTGTGTACATTGTCGAATTTCGTAAAATCTACTGAACGGATATTTCTACGGCTTTTGCTACAAGGTAGGACGCAATTTTTCCGGAAGGTTTAGGTTAAATTACGGTTTTATGTAAATTGTATGTATATATATTAAAGACGTCGTCCAGTTGTAAAAAAAACCGTTCCGTAACAGCCTGTTACTATGCCCACTGCTGGGCTAAGGCCTCTTGTCTCTGTTATTGGAGAGAAGCATTGGAGCTAAGACCTACCACGCTGCTCCAATGCGGATTGGTAGGTTACACATATCAATAGAATACTCTAGATATGCAGGTTTCCTCACGATGTTTTCCTTCACCGAAAAGCGTGTGATAAATTGCAATTATCAATTAGACACATAAGTTTTAATAGAAAAACTCATTGGTGCCTGCCCGGGGTTTGAACCTATGTCGTCTCTAGAGAGTCGCACGGTCTCACTGCTAGGCTATCACAGCTAATAAATGTAATACCTGCTAATTCGTATTAGAGCAGCGTGATGTAACCCACCACGCTACTCCCATGTGGATTTGTAGGTTACACATATCCCCAGAATTCTCCTTGGATATGAAGGTTTTCCTCACGTTGTAATTATCAATTAGATACATAAATTTTAACAGAAAAATTTATTGATGAGTGTCTGGGGATTGAAGCCTCTCCGAAGCGACAAATTGATTGTAAGCATACATATTTAGATTACATACTGTAATTTAGGTATTTTGTAGTTCCCGAAGCGCGGTACGGGGCAGGTTGTATTGAAAAAGGATAGAAAAATAGAGCAAAAAGTTTCCTCTCGCCGTCACCGGCAGAATGGCGGCCGCGGCGCGTTTTATTTTTCCATACTCTTCCGCCCGTGTCTCCCCTTTTCTGAACATTTTTAAATTCTCTGTTGGGACTGGATTTTGCTTACTTTTGGCCGTTGATTAATTCGGTGGCCGGTACCCCGCTGTGAGGCTTCTGCCGGTTGATTGCGCCTTCCTTTTTTTACGGTGAGCAATTTTTTTTTCACCGCTCCGCATTTTGTGGCCACGTTTTTAGAAGACATTTGTCAATTGTGTCTGCGGACACTCATTATTTTGTTGGTACAGTAAAAAATATTATGTTTGGTGTGAAGGTCAGTTTGGGTGTTGTTGAACTCGTTCGTAGATAACAATAAAGTGCCGGGTGTTTATTTCATTTATAATCGTTCTAACTAATACTTTCATCGTTGGTCACCAATTACGATATATTAATATTAGTTCGAGAGACATTTGCAGAAACTTTTAATGGGCGTGTACTTTATTATTGAAAACTTTTTTTAAAGTTAAAGTTAACTTTAAATTAAGCTGTGATAGCCCAGCGGCGAGCGGTGACACCAATGAGTTTTTCTATTATAACTTGCGTGTCTAATTGATAACAGCAATTTATCACACGCTTATCTGTGACGGAAACATCGTGAGATAACCTGCATGTCTCTGGACAATTCTGGGAATGCTACCAATGGGTAAGCTACCAATCCGCATTGGAGCAGCGTGGTAGGTCTTAGCTCCAACCCTTCTCTCCAAAAACGGAGAGAGGAGGCCTATGCCCAGCAGTGGGATAGTAACAGGCCGGTATATTACATAAATTTAAGTTTAACTTTATCATAGTGTTAAGAAGCTTACAATTTAACCTTTTATGAATTACACCGATATGGATTACTAAATATATTAAATATATGAATTACCACGGATTAGTGAGTTACACATGTACCAAGAGATATGCACGTTTTGTTATGATATTTTCTTTCGCCAAAGTCGCTAATGATTTGTTAAATTAATAATAAATAGTAAAATAAGTATATGTGTACATATTAAACTTATAGAAAATTACACCAACGTAATTTGCAACACACATCGACTTAGCGAATCAGTTTATTATAGGAACTAAGTCATATGTTAATACAAAGACCATATTGTGTCAATTTTTGAATTTAAACGATGCTAACTAAGCGGGAACTAATAACACCGTATATCTTTACACGAAAACGTGCCCCGGATGGACTCGAAACTAGTCGGACTAACTCGATAGAATAAGAGGTGAGTAAAGCCGGTTCTATACATAAACTATCATCTAACAAACAGTGAAGTAACAAATAAAGTCACGGCCTGCTACTATGCTACTGCTGGGCATAGTTTTACGGAGGGAATCCTACCACGCTGCTCCAATGCAGGTTGGTAGGTTACACATATCCCTAGAATTTTTTAGAGATATGCAGGTTTCCTCACAATGTTTTCCTTAACCGAAAAGCGTGAGATAAATTGCAGTTATCGATTAGATACGTAAGTTATAATAGAAAAACTCATTGGTGCCTGGCCGAGGTTCGAACTCATGATCGTCTCTAGAGATTAGCAGGGTCACCGCTATCACCGCTCTTATGTATTTAAGGATGTAACAAATATCAAGAAATAAAAAGAAAAGCCCAGCGGTGAGACCGTGCGACTCTTTCGAGGGGCACACGAGTTCAAACCTGGGCAGGCACCAATGAGTTTTTCCATTTAAACTCATATGTCTAATTGATAATTGCAATTAATCACACGCTTTTCGGTGAAGAAAAATATCGTGAGAAAACCTGCATATTTCTAGAGAATTCTGGAGATATGTGTAACCTTCCAATCCGCATTGGAGCAGCGTGGTAGGTCTTAGCTCCAACCCTTCTCTCCGAAAACGGAGAGAGGAGGCCTATTCCCAGCAGTGGGATTGTAACAGGCCGCTACTTTACTACTTTTATTACAATAATATGACTAGTGTTTTTATGTTTTCTTACCCAACCAAATTTAAAGGCCGTCTCTGAGACTACATCACACCTATCAAACACACAACCACTATTGTCTAAGTGGATTGAATTCGCATTCTAAGAGCCCACTCGTGACAAAGGTGAGATGTAAATGACCAATTTGCAATCAAAATAGAGTCCTTTGTAGAGGTTTTATAGAAATACCACAGATGTAATTTAGAATTACCAATCTTGCCACTGAAATCTTTTTAAAACCTTGTACCTTTAATTCAATTTCCGTTTACATATAGTTATCTAGAAATAATAGAGTAGTCGCTTTTTACGACACCTCGGTAATAAATGAGGGTGGTCTTTTCTACTCAGCCGGATACCACACGGTGGGTCTACTTACCTTAGTCGCTTTTTACGACACCTCTGTAAGAAATGAGGGTGGTCTATTCTACTCAGCTGGATACCACACGGCAGAGGATTTGGAATAAGGGTAAGAAATATTTCACTTCAGGCAGGCGGCCGGTCGTAAAATACATAGCCAAATCATTTTTGTTTACATGTTGTGCCGACCACACTTAGAGTGGGATAAGGGCAGGAGGATGATGATGAAGGGTAGGAAAATTATAACGATTTCCTACATACTAATGTGTTTTGCTTCGGTTCCGTTTCCTTCTATATCACGAAGGTTCCAAGCTCGATATTGATGTAAGAAATTGATACTAATGTCATAACATTGTTGTTAAAGCTTATTACACAATGTCAAAATATTCAACCTTGCATAGGTGATAACATTGACGATAACCATTTATACAACGATCAAATAATACTTTTGAAAAACAAGATGAAGGATTGTAAACAATTGTTATTTTTACGAAGTGTTATATGATTATCATTTTGGAATATCGGTGGATATTTATTTGTTCAAATGTATATATCTAAAAATGGAAATCTATTTTCCTCGGACGTCGCATCACGCGTGGATGTGTGGAACCATTTAGCTGATTCCTTTTTGTTGTGTCAATTATTCTCAGGAGAAAGTTGTAATGAAAAAAAATCTATTTTCGCGCTGGATAATTTTTTTTTCGCAGTTTTCCGAACTAGCACTATAATACTCCATAGGTTTAGGTACTTAACTAAACGTAAACAGACAAAAATCATACGACTCAGGTGTGCCAAACATTTTATCGCAATAATACGATTTACAAATAAAGAATTTGAAATAAACTGCATTTGTGTCACAATAGTTTCATTAATTGAATGATTCTTTAATAAAATTGAATACTTGTGCTTATAGCATCAAAAGCATAACATTTAATTTTATAATACATATTCATCAGATTCATTTTAATATGCAATTATGGCAATAGTAATTATATTAGGTTATATGCTTTAACATAATATCAATCTTTAATAAAGTCACTGTGATTTTAAATTTAAACTATCGTGAGTAGTATTCATAGTTAATAAAGATACCGGCTATACTCACGTCTAATTTTATCGGATTAGCCCGACTAGTGAAATCAGCCGCTACCCGAATTTTAACAGAGATGGTGGTTGGACACTACCTCCGGCGTGGAAACCGATTTTTGACACTACCGGTTCATATAAAGACCGTTTTGAACCCGACACCGTAAGCGTCGCATGCACAAATTTCATTGGTGCATCCGACGAAGAAGAACAAAGCGACGCGGAACAGTTGGAAGACGCGCGACCACCGCCGCAACCGTCTCCCCCCCCCCCGCCCCAGCCACCTACGAGGCGCGCCCAGCGAGCTGCTGCACGCAGTTCCCGCCGCGATGACGTCGTGTAAAGAGCTCATGAATAAGTGCCCCGGACGGGTTCGAAACTAGTCGGGCTAATCCGATAAAATTAGACGTGAGTATAGCCGGTATCTTTATTAACTACAAAGACACTGTGATATTGTAGTATCACAGTTTAAAGCAAAAGCAAAAAGGCTGATAAGAAACTTGGCATCCTCAACAAAGTCAAGCAGTACTTCACACCGAAACAACTTCTTACATTGTACCAGGCTCAGGTACGTTCGTGTATGGAGTACTGCTGATATTTGTGGGACGGCTCTGCCAATCACCAGTTGGATGCTTTGGACTCGGTTGATTGACGTGCCAGAAGGCTCATTTCTGAAAAAACCCTGACCGATACCAAATTGCACAGTCTTCAACATCAGCGCAGGGTTGCCTGTTTATCGGTACTTCATGATATATTTCGGAGAGTGTGCTGAAGTACTCCATAACCTTGTCCCATCACCATTCTATCAACGCACCGCTAGGCACCGGGAGAAGTTCCACCCTGACGTTATCGACATCCCACGAAAGCGCACGAAGCGCTTCGCGTCTTCTTTTTACTGCGAACGGGAATCGAATGGAATTCATGGGAATGGAATTCTCTCCCGGCATCTATTTTTCCCGAGTCATATAATGTGGGTATCTTCAAAGCAAGACCGAATAGGCATCTTCTAGGCAAGCGCGCTCTATCTTAGACTGTGTCATTGCTTACCATCAGGCATGATTACAGTCAAGGTCTCGACTATTACGCAATAAAAAAAAATAAAAAAAAATTACAGTTTATTTAATAATTTCCTACAATTTCTAGAAAAGGTTTAATATACCTGTGTTTTTTTGTTCTTAAAGTATACAGAGTATAATACATGACATTATATAATATTTGTATTTATCTGTTTCAAAGTTTTTAAAATTATTGATAACAATCGTGATAGCATGATGAAATGGCGCAAATACAATCGATGATTTTAAATGCTTTAAAAAAATAACAATAATTTTTAAGCTAATGTAATGTAAAAGAACCTTCTCGACATTTACCTAAACCTACGGAGTATAGAGTTGACGATTCAAAAGCTTATAGGTTTACTTTAATAAAGAATATTATGAATTCGAATTGAATTTTGAATTCAAACACTTACCTAATCTTTTGGAGATCTCTGAATTGTGCATTTTGGGGTTGTCCTGAGCTATTTTCCGCCTCTGCAACCTGGACCACACCATAAAGGCGTTCATGGGTCTCTTTATGTGCTCCTCTTGGGATTTCTTCTGGTGTACCTGGCCATTCATGGCGGATATCGCCCCCATGGTGCCAATTGCGCCCATGGCTGACATGTGCCCCATTGGAAAGTGGGCCATGGTGCTGCCATAGCCGGATCGGTCGCACATCGCGCCAGCGGCACTGTGTGACAAAAGAATCTTGCTTAGTTAATTTTGTAGTGGCAGTAAGACAGGGTAGTCCCGGTCATATGACATTAATTTTAACTTTACCTCAGACCTCAGCACTCCAAATAAAAAAAACCAGTTTATTCAGCTAATTATTTTTGCCATAGAAATTATTTTACATTTTTTAAATATAAAGACACGATTTATAAGAGATCAACTACCGTACCCTATTATGACACACGAAACGAAAATAACCTTGACCCAAAAACGAAATAGTTCTGGTGCGAGGCAGAGAAAACAACAATTGGTTTATTTGTTTTGTTTTGTTTTCCCCTGTTTTTTGAACAAGCTCGTCGCGCCAGGTCAGTCAACTATTACTAACAAAGCGAGATCTCAATTAAATTATATTTTGTTCTAAAACACATTTTTTTTAAAACGATATTTAAGAACATTGAATAATGCCAAAGTTGTCTATAACGTATAAATGATCAGTGGATTCAATAAATGCCGTATCGACGGTGCCATCCTGAATATGTCTGTCTAACTGCCCATTTGTCTGTTCAGTTTTCACGGCTAATTTATTGGACTAATATAAATGAAATTTGGTAGTACAGAGATGTTTCAATAAAAAAAGCTTGAACTAAAATTTTTAAAACGATAAACCTTAAACACATTAAGCCAACTTTTTGCGTAGAATATAAATCACTCTACCTTAGTGAAACAGGATCTTATACCGGATTTACGTTTCAGCACTTCCTTGCTATGACGGGTGTTTAAATTGTCCATTAGGCTTCACGTAATTAAATTACTTGCTAATTAATTAAACTAAAAAGCGACCGTAGAAGTCATTGTCAACTGACTACGAAATTCCGGCTAATTTAACCGTAGATAACAAACTGTGATTAGAATTAAGTAGGCATTGTTTCGGCAAAAGTTTTTATTTAACTTGCCGTGTATGCATGTGAAGGTGGAATCTTGCAAGTTAAATTTAACCCACTTCCCGGAGTCCGATAGAGCTGAAATTTTACACACACTAGTCTAGTCCCGATGGCAATGTATGTTTATGATAAGCATGATCTGATGATGCTGCGGGGATTGGCTCCAGACAAGAGAACATACACGAGAAAAAACATGAAAACCTTTTAAAAATCTTTTTTAACTTGACCTGTTTCATTATTACAGTCATATTTTAAATGACTTATTCTGTAAAAATATGATTTTAACAAGTAGTTCACTTTATCTACCATATTAGAAAGAAAGAAAAATGAAAAAAATTATTTACAACATACACTATCAACAAATATATAAATAAAACAAAAAGTATTACACTTATAATAAAAACAAAAAAAAATTAAGAGATTACGAGAATATATTAACTAAAAATAACATATGTTGATGACATCATTATTTGCCAATAGTGTACAGTAAATGGACAACTGCTCAGCTTTCAGCTAAGACGATTGCCTCAGCGCTGATTTTCAGCAGTCACCAGATGGTTGCAAACGACGACTTACTAGTCGTAATGTCCTAAGTGATAAGGTTTGTCAACCCCTTGCGTTAATTTGTCATTTTTTTATAATGTACACAAAGAATTCCCTAGAAATAATTTATTTGCCAAAATAACGTTCTCTCGGTCAGCTAGTGAGTAAACAAATAAGTTTTCAGCGATCGTTATTCAAATTCAAAATATTCTTTATTCAAGTAAACTTGTAAACGAGTGCTTTTGAATCGTCAACTATACTGCTGGATTGGAAAACTGTTTCTACCGAGAAGATCCAGCGAGAAACTCGGTGGTTGCTCTTTTCAAATATAGTTCTTATAACTAGTTACTTTTGATTATAATTATCTTGTACAGGGTAGGGGAATAGCTATACACATTTTTATCATCTATATAATCCTCAATAGTATAGTAGGCTTTTTGTATCAGCCTCCCTTTAACAGTGTTTTTTAAATATTGTAGTGGCAATAACAAAATCAATTGCGGAATTTTATTTTAGAATCTTATACCCAAACCCTTAAACGATTAACGTACTTTTGCAAGGCGCAAAGCAGGAGTCGCAAGCTTATGTCGGTTCCTACTTTGTCTATTATATACATCACCTATCGTTTTATAATTCTTTATATTTTTATCTACAAAAATTAAATTGCTTAAAATATACTGAGTAGCAAATGTAACCTATTTCCTTAAACTTCTCTCGCAGGGAACCACGCGGACTTAAATTGCAAATGCCACGTATGGCTCTTTTGTGTAATACAATTTTTTTTTGATTATCCCCTTATTTACCCCATAGCTTATTATTCCATAACACAATGCTATGGAAGTAAGCAAAATAAAGTTTTGCTGTTTCGACATCTTTAAATTGTCTTTCTTTGGAACAGCGTAGGCTGCTGAACTAAGTTTCCCTGCAAGAGTTGTTATGTGTGTGCTCTATTGGAGTTTATAATCCAAGGTCACTCCCAGAAATACAGATATTGACTTGAGTGCCAGTGAAAAATGATGAGTAGTAAAATGAACGCCATTAAAAAACAAATATTCGATCACCCCCCTCCCTTCCATTTTAAGGCGGTGTGTATTGTTGTCTCCCCTCACCACGTGCACCTCAACAATTGCAACTTTTAATATTTGAGCGACAATTACCCGTACTGTGATCGTGAAAGTGGAAAATATTAATATCATACGCATTAGAAGGAGGGCTCTTTACAAATTGGCTGCTTATGACACGTGTGTAGGGCGACCATCCGTATAGCAGGTTAGGCCTTTATGTATCATGTTTTTTTTCAAACAAATGTTTAATGAGGTCATAGGTTTAAAAACTTTGACGGCCTGATGGTTGGGAAACGTAACCCGAATCCGCTTTAAAAACATATTTTTTTCACTCTAATAGCATTATGACTTTCGTGATCGTTTTACAAATATACAGCCTGATACTATCCCACTGCTGCTGATAAGCCTCGTATCTCCGTGTTTGCTGAGAAGTGTTGGAGCTAAGACCTACTACGCTGCTCCAATGCGGATTGGTAGGTTACAAATATTCTTAGAATCCTATAGAGATAAGCAAGTTTCCTAACGATGCTTTTCTTTACCGAAAAGGGTGTTATAAATTGTAATTATCAATGAGACGCATGACCCTCATTGGTGCCTTTACGGGGTTTGAACCCATGACCCCTGCAAAGGAGTAACACGGTTTCAACGTGGAACTATCGCAGCTTTTATAATAATAATAAAAAATATTATGTAGCCTAACATAAAAGGTATGTGTTCTGTTTGTTTTGCCATCTATGAGACGAGGGAAGGGGGTGTTTAAGTTCCTAAAAGGTTATAAAGAAAAATGAAGTCATAAGTACTAAATGGTGAGATCGAATATCAAAGGATCGGGGACCAGGACTGACACAAGAGTTTTCCATTAAACTTATGTGGTTAATTGATATGAGATAAAAATCTCTTGATAACGCCTAGGCCTTTCCTGATATAACTCTAGCCTACTTTTTATCTGCGGGACACCTCTATATTTATTAAAATACTAGTGGGAACGCATTGCAGTTATGCAGTAATTTTAAAGTTTATAACTCATGGTGTGCCACGTTGATGCCAATAGCAAGCCAATAGAATTTAACAAATATATATATGTGATAGCCGTCGCCGTGTGGAATCCGGCTGAGTAGAATAGGCCACCCTCTTTCTTAGCGAGTGGTCGTAAAATACGACTAAGGTAAGTTGACGTTAGGCAGGCGGCTAGTCGTAAAATACCTACGTACCTTTTTGGCTACCCAAATCATGTGACAACATGTTGTGCCGACCTCACTTAGAGTGGGATAAAGGCAGGAGAATGATGATGTATTATATGTGATAGCCGATCGGGGTGACGTTCGAGTTATACCAGGGTGTGACAGATTCAAATTCGCGGCAGACACCAATGGGATTTTCTATTACAACCAAAAAACTATTCACAATTTATCACGCGTTTTTCGATGAAGGAAAATATTGTCAGGACCCCTGCATAATTTAAGAAAATTCTTGGGATACGTGTTACTTAGAAGGTTTACTCGAAAGTGAAATAGTCAAAGCCTAATATAAATATATCAATGTTCATTATCATAAGGTTTATTCTATAAAATAGGCCAAGGACAATTGTTAATATGTTATACAAATAAGAAAAAAACAAAAAAAATCAACCCCATTGTAGTAAGTAGTAAGAAGTTGATTGCTCACTCCGGCTTTGATCAATGAAAGTTAACAGGAAATATGTAAGAAAATGTAATATTCAAATTCAAAATATTCTTTATTAAAGTAAACTTGTAAAATCTTCTATATCTACTGCTGATTCTAAAAGCTATTCCTACCGAGAAGAGCCCGCAACAAACTCGGCGGTTGCTCTTTTCAAAGAATAATTCTTATTACTTCTTATTCTTATCACACACCACACTCACACATTCAACATACACACTTTCTATATTGTAATATTTTATTTCTGTTTTTATTATATTAATTTAATTATTTTTGACTGTGAGGATGGCATATGTAACACTTATTTATTCTAGCGCAATGCCATCTTTGCAAAATGTCTTAGTTAATCTTTAAATGTCATAAAAATATATAAATAAATAAATAAATAAATAATAAATAAATATTATAAGTTATATTATAAGTTACAGTTAAGTATCGTCTAAGTAATCCTCAATAGTCACGAAGGCTTTTTGAATTACCCTTTTTTAAATAATATTTTTAAACTGCTTAGGGGATTGAACACTTTACCAATATCACAAGACATGGTCACCATACAAGAAGAATGCTTGTTTCTGATTGGTCCAATTCCCCTTTTAACGACTCACCTGCTGAAGAGTCTCCTAATTCCCTTAAGTAAGCCCAAGTCCTTAAATTTTGGAATCAGCGACACAAAGTTTAATTTAATTGAGCAGAAAGTACATACACATTAAAACGTGCAGTTGAAGAAAGTCAACTTTTTTTTATTTTTCCAACAAATGCCTGATTTAATTCGTGATTAGAGAAAATCTATGCCGTGCTAAATGAAGAGTCGATCTGTTTTCATACCTTCGGAAAACGCGTACAGTTTAAACCATTACTCCCAGCATATTAAAAGGAGTAAATTAATTTGTGGGTATATGCATAGAATAATTTAATGTAGTAACACATCATCATTCTCCTGCCCTTATCCTACTCTAATTGGGGTAGGCACAACATGTTATAAACATGTTGTCAGGTGATTTGGCTACGTATTTTACGACCGGCCGCCTGCCTGACGTCAACTTACCTTAATCGTATTTTACGACCCCTCAGCAAGAAAGAGGGTGGTCTATTCTACTCAGTCGGATACCACACGGCGTTTATCTTAGTCGCCTCTTACGACTCCTCGGTAAGAAAGGAGGGTAGTCTATTCTATTCTGCCGTATATCACACGGCATTTACCTTGGTCGCCTTTTACGACAACTCGATAAGAAATGAGGGTGGTCTATTCTACTCAACCGGATATCACACGGCACTTAGTGCAGTAACACAATTAATTGGGAAGTGAATATATTAATTTTATATTATTGTAGTTTTCTGGTTCAGATCATTAAATATAGTTACGAAAAAGGTGACTCAAAGCGCCGCACGTTTTTTTTTAAATAATAATACTTTTTTCTTTTTTTTTCACTTCTAATACAGTTGATTGTTAAAAAAGAAATCGTATATAATTTTAAATACATATTTAAATATATAAATACACTTGCAGAACTAACAAATTGTTTTAGAAAATATCGATCCTCGGCGGGAATGGAACCTGATCAAATCAAATCAAAATAATCTTTATTCAAATAAACCATTTCAGGCACTTTTGAATCGTCAAGCATCAATATGATTAATGAAGCTACAACTGGTTCGGAATGTTGGTCTTACCGAGAAGAACCAGCAAGAAACTCGGCGGTCAATCTTTTAAATATTTTCAATTTTACATTATTAAACCACTGTCTTGTATGAAGCTGAAAGGATTTTCAAATCCAGGCTTTCTTATCATCCAAATAATCTTCAATTTTGCAATATGCTTTACGCATAAGCATATTTTTTACACTTAGTTGGAATCTTACTGTACACTGGTCTAGAATGGTTTGAGGAATTTTATTATAGAAGCGAATAGCGAGACCAACAAATGAGTTGCTAGCTCTGCTGAGTCGCGACGCAGGTTTCAGCTGTTTCTGACCTCTCGTATGTCTATGATATACATCAAATTTTGTTTTATACGTAAGTAATCCTCAAAATATAGTTATTCGCTATCTTTATCAGTCCATAAAGAAATATACATACACTTTATTGTTTTTCTGCAGATCTTCCCCTTCCTGATTTGATCACGCAGAGACACATAGCTCTATTACAGCAATAACAACTTTTCAGATTACTTCCCAAACTACTCGTTCTTCACTAACCGTGACTCTTACAAAGTAGGACTTACCTTTTAAGTTGCCGACGTCATAAAAATGAGATTATACCATAATTTTGTATAATTTGATTGCTTAATATCGCCTAATTACGTTAGCTCATCTTGTAATGAATACTTTCCTTTAATTTAGGTTAATCTTTGGTTTGTACATTTTGCTACATTCTCTGGTCTATAGTCCGCAATAATGAATGCTAACCTTTATTTGTTTGTCCTTTTTTACGAACTAACGATAATTTATAAACGAAATTTCAAATTTCATTATTCTATATTCTTATTCATTATTCTTATATATATTCTTTATTCAAGTAAACTTGTAAACAAGTGCTTTTGAATCGTCAACTCTACTCGTGGTTCGGAAAGCTGTTCCTACAGAAGAGCCAGCAACTCGGCGGTTGCTCTTTTCAAAGAATAATTCTTATTACTAGTTACATATAGTTAGATTTAATATGTGGTTTAATCGAAAAGTAATGATTTTATTTTAATACAATCCGTGATAAAAAAAGAGAAGACAATACGTTTACATATATATCGTATACATGAAGAATAACTGGCACGCTACAGACACACACAATCACCACCTTAATATACTAAAGTAAAAGTTAAAATCCCACTGCTGGGAATGGGCCTCCTCTCTCCGTTTCTGGAGAGATGGGTTGGAGCTAAGACCTACCACGCTGCTCCAATGCGGATTAGTAGGTTACACATATCTCCAGAATTCTCTAGAAATATGCAGGTTTCCTCAAGATGTTTTCCTTCACCGAAAAGCGTGTGATTAATTGCAATTATCAATTAAACACATGAGTTTTAATAGAAAAACTCATTGTTGTCTGCCCGGGTTTGAACTCGTGTTCCCCTCGAAAGAGTCGCACGGTCTCACCGCTGGGCTATTACAGCTCTTAATATACTATTAATATGCTCTCTAATATACTAGCGCTGCACAAATTCACTAACACAATTTCATCAATAATCTCGCCACGTAACTGAAACACCACGAGGAGATAGACGGCTCGACCAAATTTGTAGTGTCGTGGTATTGGTTATTTTAATGCATATATATTACCAATAAAAAAAGCGTACTTGAATAACGATTATTTTGATTTGATTTGATTTGACATAGTTTAGCTCTTCAAAGTACTTTTCCATTCTTCTTTTTCTTTTAGACATCCACTTCTATACTTACCTAGGTCACTTAAACTAAATCATAAAATAGGCTTGTTGAAGCCTGAAGGCTGTCAAAAGACAGGAAAGGCAACTACTAGGTAGTTACAAAATAGTTATTTAATGACGATTAAAATAGGTAACAAATAATTAAATGCCGTGTGGTATTCGGCAGAATAGAATAGACCACCCTCCCTTCTTACCGAGGTGTAGTAAGAGGCGACTAAGGTAAGTTGACGTCACGCAGGCGGCCGGTCGTAAAAAACGCAGCCAAATCATGTGACAACATGTTTGTAACATGTTGTGCCTACCCCACTTAGAGTGGGATAATGGCAGGAGAATGATGATGAGGTAACAAATAATTAACATTATATTAGCTCAACGTCGTAATGAACTCGTCGAAGCCAAATTGAAAACCGCAGCACAACACACTAAATTACACGTACAAATTGGCATTTCAGCAATTAACCACTAAATACGTAGCGAATTTTGATCAAAACCCACACCTCACTTGAAATACCCGTGAAATGTTTGTGAACCTCTGTAGCATTACTCGTAGGTGCAAAAGTAATGATAAAATTATTTTGTTATAATACGCGATAAAGTAAATAGAGAATATATGTATATAATTGGTGCCGGGGCGTAACGATTGTTGAGTTTGTGATAGTGAACGTGTGTAGTGCTTGTGTATTGTGGTGGCAGTGGTGGTATGTGGATGTATTTTTACGAATCCTGCATGTATCGTGTATGAAAAAAACGGATAGTCCACTATACATTTAGCATTATCTATATTCTCTATTTACTTTATCGCGGGTTATAGCAAAACTATTTTATTATTACTTTTGTATTATGTATCTCAACAAAGTAACGTCTAAGTCTATAAATTACTCTGTAAAATAACATAGATTTACTTAACAAACATGGATTACCTATGGTAAAATAATTTATGACTTTTGGTGCTATGTACCGCAAATTAACCCCCACTTATAACTTAACTTATTTAACTACGTCGAAAAGTCGATAAATCTTCAGAAATAAACCGTTTAATATATCTTATTGCGATTAGAGATTTTGTCGTCGAGTCTATCTCCTGATGATGCTTCGGTTGCGGGGCGAAACGATTGTTGAGTTTGTGATAGTGAACGTGTGTAGTGCTAGTGTATTGTGGTGGCGGTGGTGGAGGTTTGTGGATGTGTTTATACGAATCCTGCATGATCAGGTATGAAAAGTATAGTCCACTCTATATATATCATTATATATATTTTATATATAATTATTATTTTATCGTTTCAAATTTTATTTACTACCTTTCTATCTTATTGCGATTAAAACATACACGTTACAGCGCCAGTTAGAAAACACAGAATTACAAAAATCCATTTGTCAAGAATTCCCCTTTCATATTAGACCTAATCACGGATTAACAAAAAGTCGGTTACTTTTTTTGTAGCCTTTCACGTGCATGTTTCCGTTTCGTGTCCGACTCCCGTCTTACGTTTCTCAGAATAATGTATTTGGGTCAAAAAGGCCCTGTTTGTCCACGGAATATGTCAATATTTGTCACCTGCCTCCTGCGATTTCGCCCCTAACTCTATTTTGGGAATATTGACTGTAAACGTTGAATTGGATTCCGTAGCATATAACAAAGGGAATAAAATAATATACTAATTGTTACAGCTTAGTTTGTATCGTATCCAGTATTTTTACTATTCCATTCATTTCTCTTCTTCCGCATAGAACGGCCAATCCTGGTATAAATTTTGTAGCCTTATCGAATATTGCCTCCACTCCAGACCTGCAGGCCTACCACGAACTCTTATTGCGACTCAATTGAAGCAATAAACTAAATTGTTTTGCTTTTTCGTACAATGACGTCTTAAAGATGCACACTTTAAGTCGTTCCTGAATAAACGTTCGGAATGCGTCCTAAAAACATTTGAGTAAAAGAGACAGAGTTATCTATAGTTCATAAAACGTTATCCTTTTCAAACATTACGACCCCAATGCAATCTACACTTCATGGTACGAAAAGAAAGCGGTTGGGTTTAGGTACTGACTTTGAAATGAATCGTTTTCTAAAAGTTCATGGTAGGCCTACTGTACGCTCCTCAAATATGCTGTTTCTGAAAATGCTTCTACACAATAGCATCATCATCATCATCATCCTCCTGCCCTTATCCCACTCTAAGTGGGGTCGGCACAACATGTTACAAACATGTTGTCACATGATTTGGCTGCGTATTTTACAACCGGCCGCCTGCCTGACGTCAACTAACCTTAGTCGTATTTTACATCCCCTCGGTAAGAAAGAGGGTGATCTATTCTACTCATCCGGATCCCACACGGCGGGTCGACTTACCTTAGTCGTATTTTACGTCCCCTCGGTAAGAAAGAGGGTGGTCTATTCTACTCAGCCGGATACCACACGGCATTTCTACACAATAGCATATTTTATAATAAATCTTTTATAGTTCAGGCTATCAAGGTTTGGAATTCGTTACCTTTGAATATTAGGAAATCGCAATCGTTGGGAGTTTTCAAAAATCGTGTCATAGAAAATGATCTTCATTTTCTATCTATCGCTTTGACCCTGACAATTACTTCTCATGTATTGATTTTCTATTACGACGATTTAATTTAAGTTCAGTTAAATTAATTAAGTTTAAACTCGAATCCTTCTCTTAACAAGAAAAAAATACTACACAATTGGATAGTAATAGGCCGTTACTTTAGTATACGTTCGTTGTTCTACCAAAGGCTCAATTAGAAATAAATCACAAATCTTCATTTCAATTAAGTAAATACATAAATATGCATAGACTCGAAGAACCAACAAATTGTTTTTAGAAAATGTTGATCCTCGGTGGGAAATTCATTGAAAATCATTGTGTAATTTGGACCCTAACCTAGACATTGAGGAAAGAGGAATTTTTCAAAATTTAAGAATTCTATTCAATTCAAATATATTCATACATTAATGACCATTCATAGCATAGCTGAAACATTTACAAAATATAATCGAAGTTAATCTTGGTAAAAAAAATTATCCGACTAATTAATTCTTAGATTGAAGATGTACTCATCTTGCGGAAATACTTAAGTCTATTTTAACAGTGAATGTGTTTCGTGCTCAGTAATAAAAACTTAAGTTAACACTTATTGTGGATTATTTGCAAAGTATACTGTGCCTGCTATTATATACTCACGGGTCGATTGCAAAATATTAAGACTACCTAAGAAGAAAAGATTAATACCGCTCATAAAATTAAATGGTGTTGAATTTTTTTTTGGATTCTAAAAAAGGGTCATTTTTTTAATCCTATGGTATACCAATCATAATTCTCTTGCCCTGATTCCACTGTAAGTGGGGCCGGCAGAACATGTTTTAATCATGTTGTCAGATGATTTGGCTAGTTATTTTACGACCGGCAGCCTGCTGACGTAAACTTACCTTAGTCGCCTTTTACGACGCCTCGTTAAGAAATGAGGGTGGTCTATTCTACTCAACCGGATACCACACGGTGGTTCAACTTGCCTTAGTCGTTTTTTACAATCCTTCGGTAGGAAAAAGGGTGGTCTATTCTACTCAACCGGATAGCACACGGTGGGTCAACTTACCTTAGTCGCCTTTTACGACGCCTCATTAAGAATTTAGGGTGGTCTATTCTACTCAGCTACCACCACTAAATGGTAGAAACAAAATGTACCTATTTTTTTTTTATTACCAGTATCAAAGCACCAGTACCTATTTCTGTCAACTGTAAATTGAGTTATCGATAAATCGCTTAATGGCGGATTATTGCAAAATTACTTTACTATTACTTTTGTATTATGGATCTCCGCAAAGTAACGCCTAATTAGTTCTTCTTCTTCGTCGTATCGTTGTTGTCAGAGCGGTCGTGGTCATCATCAAGGGACTTTAGGGGCAGATTCGCCTCACAAGCATTCGCCATCTATCTCTACTGCTGATAGCCTGGTATAGGACGCGGCAATAAATAATGCACATCGAGTCTCAGAGAGAGAAGTCGGCTAGATTCTGCTTCATAGAGCATTGTCTCTGTCGCACAGACTGACGGACCCGTGTGTGACAGTGACAGCGCTCTATGAAACCGAATTGGCCGGCTGTTTCGTTGCCGTTCTCAATGTCCATTATTTGTTGCCGGGTACTATACACTCGTTTAAGAGACTTCCCACTGCAGCCTCAATTCGGTCGGTCCAACGTGTAGGAGGGAGATCTTCCTGGTCCTCTTGTGCCTTTCACTCAGCCCTGCACGACAATGCGGGCGATGGAGCCATTTTCTCTTAGGGAGATACGTCCAAGGAACGTCAAAATGCGACTTTGTTCGACGTACTAACCTTGTAATAACGATACTAACTTTGAGATTTAATACGATATACAAAATAGAAAAGAATCTAAAGGTGGGATTCCACCAGTGTGAAGAACTGTGCAGCACTGTGAATGAACAGTGTGCGATAAAAATATTTACTTTGGTCAACTCACTCAAGCAAACATTAACAAATTAGAATATTCAGAAATGTTCGCGCACATCTATGCACATTTGTGCGCATACACTTGAACCAGTGGACTCGCGTCGACACGTATGCATTCGTTGTTCACGAACTCAGTTTTGCTTCCGCTACTGAATCGTACTGAATAATTTTATTAAAAATGTCTAAAGATATATTGTAAATTTGTATATAATTAATAAGTGAAATTATAATGATAAAGATTATAAAATATTCGTAAATGAACATGTTCGCGCACATGTGTGCTTCACTTTGCGCTTACACAAGTTACACACAACATTGCCGGTGGCGACAGAAGCTAAACGCGATATCAGCTTAGTACGTGCACTGCGAGAACTTTGTACACAATCTTTGTAAATAAATGTGCTGCATACTATTTTGCTGGAATCCTACCTTAATATGTACAGAAAAAGTACAGGGACAGTTAAACTCTTATTGGAAATGAGAGTCAAATAAACTATGCTCTAACGTGATGGTCTCATTTTACAGTGAACCCTAACTGCCGCTAACAATACTGTGATAAACATTCTCAAAGGCTTGTCCAAAATCTAACAGATCGCTCTACAAGAAACAAGGCCCGTAACGATTTCACAGTAGTCCGTCAACTCCTCTGTAAACATTCACAATTGAGTGACGCAAGTCCAAAAATTGTAGCTGATTAAGTATTTTTGTAACAATTTCTTAGTATAGAATAAATAGTTGAAAAGTAATAAAGTAACGGCCCTTTACAATCCCACTTCTGGGCATAGGGCCTCCTCTTTCCGTATCTGGAGAAAAGGGATGGAGCTAAGACCTACCACGCTGCTCCAATGCTGATGGGTAGGTTGTACATATCCCTAGAATTTTCTAGATATATGCAGGTTTTCTCACGAGTTTTTCCTTCACCGAAAAGCGTGTGATAAATTGCAGTTATCAATTAGACACATAAGTTTTAATAGAAAAACTCATTGGTGCATGCCCGGAGTTCGAACCAGTGACTATCTCGAAACAAGGTGTTACAAGGTCACACCGCTGGGCTATCACAGCTCTCTAGATCTTTGAAAAGTATTTATACAATTATTTTGCTATAATCCCCAATTATACGTGTTTGCTTATTATTTACACAAAGCATTGCGATTTTGTCGTAGTCTCTTCTTTCTAGATAATGATTGGTTGCGGAGTGCAACGATTGTTGAATTTGTGATATTCAACGTGTGTAGTGCTTGTGTATTGTGGTAGCGGTGGTAGAGGTTTGTCCATGTGTTTTTTACGAATCCTGCATGTATCAGATATGAAAACGGTTACCCGGGAGTACCAGATTCATCGAACGCCTCGGGGGCCTTACTCCAGCGAACGCTCGATAAATCCCGTTCGGATCGCTGGGAGGTCCTCGTTAGGGCGGCATGCGACGGACTTCGCTGAGTACCCTACGCCCCTCTTGCCTGTGGCGGATTTGATCCAAGGACTCGAGATCCTGGATCCGCTCCGCCGCCTCCTTTCGCGACATAACGTTCTCACAGAAGGAGGCCATCGCTGCCCAGTCACCGTGTCCACCATGAAATTGACTAACTTATACTGTTCCACCAAACAAAAATTCTTTGGATGACAGTCATCATCCTGCTGCCCTTATCCCACTCTAGGTGGGGTCGGCACAACGTATTATAGAAATGTTGTCACGTGATTCTACGGATACCACACGGCGGGGTCAACTTACCTTAGTCGCCTTTTACGGCACCTCGGTAATAAATGAGGGTGGTCTATTCTAGTCAACCGGATACCACACGGTCGGTCGACTTACTTTAGTCGCCTTTTACGACACCTCGGTAAGAAATGAGGGTGGTCTATTCTACTCAGCCGGATATCACACGACTGATTTCTTTGGATGACAGTACAAAGCTTAAATAAAGCAAAACTTTACCCAAAAATGCTCTACCATGTCAAGCGACGCAGTAACCAAACAGGCTACTGTATGTTAAGAGGCGAAACGCCGCAGCTTCTTTGTCTAACCAATTATCGAGTCGGAAATACCTCGCCGGACGAAACATTCGTAATTTTTTATCACTATTGATTTATCTCATTCGTATCTGTTAGTGGAGACATCATCGTTTTCTTTATGACCAGTGTTGCGCCGCGGATCGCGGTTCTGTATTTTGGAAATTGAAGGTATATCATGTTATGTATGTAAACGAAATCTTTATTTTAAGGGTCTGACGTAAAATTGAAGAAAATAATACGCGAAGCATTGACGTTGGTTAAGGAAGCATTAAGAATTTAACAAAAGTAATAATGTTAATTCTTTTTGCTGTAATCCGCGATTACTGCAAAAACGTGGCAGATAAAATAGACACTTTTACTCACATGTTCTTAGGATGAATACCGAACGCTCAGGTTGATTAGGTACTCAATCGCCAAAAACTAGACCTTTGTCTATTGCGTTCATGATTTTTGATCCAATCAAAAATTAAAATTAATTTGAAATGAAAAATATTTATCTTGTAAACAAGGTGGAGCGCCAAATTTCTTGCTGGACCTTCTCGATAAGAGCAACAGTCATAAGCAATGGGTGGTAGCTCATTTTGATCGAAGTAATTGTAGAATATTAAAAAATTTTTTTGGAATTATAGCAAAAGTGAATTTGTATAGTACAAAAAATAATAAAATTAAATTATCAAACAAAATTTGAACCAACGAACACTAGCAAAAACCAAATGCTTATGACCCATAACGGCTTAGAAATGACGTAAGTTCAACAGTAATCTTTGAGTAAATAAGTTACTCGTCGGCGAGTACAGAGGCGGCGGATTGTTTCAGATGGCTTAAGTGACTTAAAGTGACAAGCTGTCAGTGTGTTTGGACTCGAGGCAAACAATAAGTGCAAAAGGGAACCACAAGCGCCGGCTAATGGATCTAATGATTGGAGGTATTGACCTGCGAGTGCAACCCGTTTGATTAACCCGAAGAGAAGTTTAACGAAATAGATGTTCTAACATTTGCTTCACATATACTCTTTGTGCATGGAATATACAGTATTATAAAAAACAATGCTAGCTTTGCCCGGAAATCAGTGTGTCACAAAATTTTTCCCGAAGTACAGTTTTGTACGTAAAGTAATAATACGTAAAGTAGGAAGGTACTATTTGCCTAAACCTTCGGGAAGAATTGCACTATCTTGAAGTATAAACCGTACAAAAATCTATTCAGTAGATTTAGACAAAATTATCTGTCTGTCTTACAGACAGACAGATTTTAGAGACTTTGTTTTATAACAAGTATAGATAGATTGGCGATATATATAGAAGATAAAGTAGGAACCGACATACTTGCGGCTCCTGCTACCCGCTTTACAAAGTAATTTGTGAGTTTATTCAAACAAGTCAAATTAAAAAAGCTTTTAAAAATAGCTTTAAACTAAATTTTACGTCCCTATTAACCTTTCCAACGTCTGGAGCCAATCCCGGCAGCAGCATCAATATAATGAAGATACCACTGGTTCGTAATGTTGTTATCAAGAAGAATCAGCAAGAAACTCAGCGATCAGTATTTTAACATTTTCAATTTATATAATTTCGACAGAAAGGATTTTCAAAAATCAAGCATTTTTGACATAAAATATTCAAGATTGCAAAATTTTATTATTGGTTGTTCGGATATGAAGATTCAAATTCAAATTTAAAATATTCTTTATTCAACTACACTTGTGAACAAATGCTTTTGAATCGTCAACTCTACTGCTGGTTGGGAAAGCTGTTCCTACCGAGAAGAGAGAGCAAGAAGCTCGGCGGTAGGTTTTTTCAAAACATAATTCTTATAATATAGTTATAGTAAAGTAAAAAGTAAAAGTAACAACCTGTTACTATGCCCACTGCTGGGCTAAGGCCTCCTCTCTCCGTTTCTGGAGAGAAGGATTGGAGCTAAGACCTACCACGCTGCTCCAATGCGGATTGGTAGGTTACACATATCTCCAGAATTCTCTAGAGATATGCCGGTTTCCTCACGATGTTTTCCTTCACCGAAAAGCGTGTGATAAATTGCGATTATCAATTAGACACATGAGTTTTAATAGAAAAACTCATTGGTGCCTGCCCGGGTTTGAACTCGTGTTCTCCTCGAATGAGTCGCACGGTCTCACCGCTGGGCTATCACAGCTCATAGTTAGTAACTAGTTAGCTCATAGTTATAGTACGCGGCAATAAATAATGCACATCGAGACTTAGAGAGAGGAATCGGCTAGATTCCGCTTCATAGAGCATTATCTCTGTCGCACAGACTGACGAAAACGGGTGAAACCTCACATACTAACTGAGTGACAGTGACAGCGCTCTACGAAACCGAACTGGCCGACTGTTTCGTTCTAAACATCGATGTGCATTATTTAATGCCGGGTACTATACATTTAGATCGAAAAGTAGCTATCTACGCATTCTTATCATTTATCTAATCCTCAATAGTATAGTAGGTTTTCTGTATCAGCCTTCTTTTAAAAGTTTTTTTCAACTTTTAAAATGGCGGAGCTAAAATTGATTGCGGATGATTACTATACAGTTAGACATATATTTAAGACATTTTCGAAGATTTTGCTATATTACCCACACTTAAGGTTAATACGTCTAAAGATCCCGTCGGCTTATCAAAGCCTAACCGCCATTGTAAAGGTGTAAAAGTATAAAAATGTTTATGGTGCGCACTATAAATATTGCAGCGATTGTACCTTCATTAGGCGACTTAAAGCCCTTAATTGGTATTACGTTGATTTTGGATTACGTGCAGATTTCGAAATAATCAAAAAGAGGTCAAAAATAAATCTATGTATATTAATCTATACTTATTATAAAACAAAGTCCCAAAAAGCAGTCTATCTGTATGTAATCGATTTTCTCAAAATCATTTTTTACGATTTTTGTACGGTTTTCACTAAAATATACTGCAATACTTCCAGATGATTTAGGTAAATAGTACACATCGGTATTATGTAAGTTGTGTTCAAGAGATTGAGAAGTTTTAAAAAAACTTGCTTGCTGGGAGCTTTAGTCGCGTACGCTGTGTAAACCAGCAGAGTTACGCTAAAGTAATGTAGGAGAGAATTGTAGATCTATAAAAATACTACAAAAAAGTCCGCGATTGCATGTCTCTATCTCTTATGGTTAACTCACAATAACTACTTTTATGTTCAAAATTTCAATTTGGAATTGTGACAAGTGATTTCGACGCGTGCGAAGCCGCTGGCACAGCTAGTATAAGATAAAAATAACAAAAGAGAGAGTTATCTTTCTTTATTGACTTCAAAATGGCTGGACCAGTTTCAATATAATTTTCAGATTTTCTCTTAATATTGATCCAGAGAATCGATAGGAGTATTTTTTAACTGTCAATAATGATTCATTTATTTGTTTTGAGTGAAAGTTGAAATCATACTGAACGACAGCAACGCGTGGTCGGACCGCTGTTATATATAAAGTTTATCTGTTTTGCTTCACGTTTAAGTCTATAAGTAATTCAATTTTGCAGTAAATAATTATTTTGCTAGTATCCGCGACTAGAGAAAACTCTAGGTATTGCTAAACGTAGGCTGTACAATCCGTGTTCATTCATAAAATGCATACACTACAAACCTAGTACAAAAACCACTACATTAGCACAGCACAAATTCACGACCACAATCTCAAAAATCGTTTCGCACCATAACCGAAGCATCCTCAGAAGATAGACACGACACAATCGCAAAGCTTTTGCGAATGATTTGCGAGATTTTCCATTATCTCGAAATATAGCAAAAAAAAAGTTTAACGCTTATTGCGTCTGCTCAGCGTTTCACGGTTTCCCAGACTCTACTCGACACCTGAGATGTCATGTTCCATGCCTGGGATAGACACTTCGCTCAACCTCGCCTTTCCCTACCTGACTTCGGTGGGATCGGACGCCATTACTATTTAATATTTTAGCATAGAACAAGAAAAAAAAAATTAACTGTAAATAAATTTAATTGAACTAAACAAAGTGAGTGTGTGTACCCGACAGTTGTCCCCGTAATATAATTCGCTCATAGCTCAAAAGACTTTTACAGCGGCACCGAGCAGAAGTTAACATATTATTATTCTCTACTAATATCCAAGTCCCTGTAGTTAAATTACCAGCCAGAGATTGGCAATTGCCCAAGGTGCGAATCCACGAACATCGTTTATAACGTAATAGCCTTGAATTGCCGCTAATAACCGTTCTTTCATAATCCTCCTGCCTTCATCCCACTCTAAGTGTCACATGATTTGGCTACGTATTTTACGACCGGCCGTCTGCCTGACGTCAACTTACCTCAGTCGCCTTTTGCGACACTTCGGTAAGAAATGAAGGTTGTCTATTCTACCCAGCCGCAGCCGGATACCACACGACGAGTAAACTTATCTTAGTCGCCTTTTGCGACACCTCGGTAAGAAATGAAGGTTGTCTATTCTACCCAGCCGCAGTCTGATACCACACGGCGAGTCAACTTATCTTAGTCGCCTTTTGCGACACCTCGGTAAGAAATGAAGGTTGTCTATTCTATCTAGCGGCATACCACACGGCGGGTCAACTTACCTTTAGTCGCATTTTACGACACCTCGGTAAGAAATGAAGGTTGTCTATTCTATCTAGCCGCATACCACACCGCGGGTCAATTACATTAGTCGCCTTTTACGACACCTCGGTAAGAAATGAAGGTTGTCTATTCTACCCAGATATCACATGGCAGGCTAATAATCTTTCTTTTTTGTGTACTAAACATCTATATTAATATAATAAATACGAGTGTCCGTCTGTCAGTTAATGCTAATCCAATTAAGTATTACACTACATTTGCTTCAATTGGTCCACTGATAGGCATACATCTCTCTCAGTTTTTAGAAAGAAGTGTTAAAGCTCAGTTCCACCACGCTGCTGCTATGCGGATTGGTAGTTCACATTTTGGTTAAAATCCAATCTCATATATTGCTACAAATATTTATATTTTTTCGAATTAGAATCTCTTTTTCCGATATTTAACAAAGTTTTAATTATAATTCTAACCAATACAAATTACGATTTCTTGCTGGTTCTTCTCAATAAAAGCACTTGCCAAACAAATGATATAGCTTCTTTAACAATATTTGTCAATTCAAAAGTTTTGAATAAAGAATAATTTGATTTTGATATCAGATTTTGGGATAATAGAGTTGGTGATAATAACCAGGTTAGCTGAAAGTAATTTTCAATACAAGTACTATCATATTATTAATAGAACTTTCAAATTTTAATCACGCACCAAATCAACTGTCATTATATTAGGAGTATCTCACGGCTAAAGATCAAAGTAATCATAGTTTTAAAGTTACTACAAAATATTTCCTTACCGTCTAAAGGTTAGATACTATTCGAAGAAAAACATCTTTTTTATCTACTTTTAAAGCGTTGCCGGTCTGTAATTATCATAAACAGAAAAAAATCGTTGTACGCACAGAAAATATTCTTACATAATATATTCTTATTGATCCCTCTTTAATCCAAATTTATATCAATATCGAAAAACGTTCAGCACTAACCGTGTTATTGAATTAAAAACAAATACTACGTTCAAAAACAATTATCAATTTAAAAACAATTAAACAAAAAAGAACCATCATCATTGTTGTATAAGAAAATCTTTTTAAATTCAAAAAATTGAACAATATCCAACTAGATTGTACCTAGATAGCAATCTAAGTCAAAAACTCAAAGCCATATCTAATAAGCAGTTATGTCGCGAGTTCATTGACTCTAAGAAATTTAAATCGAAGGGCGTGAATAATGTAGGTGTGTTATTTTTATTTATTTATATATCTTTATTGTATAAACAAAAGGCGGACTTATCGCTAAAAGGGATCTCTACCAGCCAACCTATGAGTAACAGAAAGAAAATGAAAAGAAAAAAAAAATTGATGATGGAAAAAAAAGGAAGGAAGAAAAATAAAAATAACGAAACACTATACATAGATTAAAGTTAAAAAATAAATGAATAAAATAATAGATAATAGTGATTATTTGAATTGATTAAAATGTAATTTAATATTGATAATAAGCTAAATTTAATTTAAATTACTTGAGACAAATATTTTTTAGTCTGTGACTTAAATGCTGATAGGGAAGGAGATTTGCGGATTGATACAGGTAAATCATTCCACAGCTTTACACCTTGAAAGCTAAATGATCTCGAGTAAGTCAGTGAGGAGCATTTAGGGAAGGCAAGATCTAATATATTTAAAGATCTTAGCCGGCCACATCCAACATCCGACAAGAAGTTGAAACGTTCTTTAAGATATATTGGAATTGAAGGATTAAAGAGTACTTTTTAAAGAAGTGATAGAATATGTAAATGTTAAATGATAACAACTTAAATGATTGTATTTTCTCAAGTGTTTTACCTCATCAAGTGGCCGCTGGCACGTTGGTGTAACTCTAGATCCACTTTGAGACTTTCTAACACGGAAAAAACAAGCTAGTTTGCACTGAACACGAGCACTGTTCAAAATTCAAAACTGTACGCGTTCAATTCATAACATATCGATATTACAATTAATGTTATCGATAAAAACGCGTTTCTCGAATCGGTACGTACGTACGTACGCCGCTCGGCACAATGGCGACAATCGACAATCGTGCGGCGCGACTGTGGTGACTGCTGCTAACAAATCGAGTGATAAACCGGTGTAATTCGACCAATAGCGGCGCGTTATAACGCCCACGACAACTAACGGAACGCCGCTATTGGCGAAGCAACTGCCATTGCCTTACGGATGTTATTATGCAGAAGGAGACCAACTGTTCGGAATTCAAAATAAGAATTTTAAGCGTTTACCAGCCAAGTCACAATGCAAATTGGTTGCGCGCAATGCACGGCGTGCTCCCCGCACTTTGTTGTACTCTCTTTTTGTTTGGAGTCCTGTATAAATATACAATAATAAATATACAAGCAATATAACTTTAACTTTGCTATAATCCGCACGGGTTAAGTGAATGCATGCAAAGCCAATGTGTATGAAGCAGGCAAAATCTACGCACCTTATACATGCAGGACCAGCCACCACATGCACCCCAAGGCGCAATTCACCAGCAACAACGCACACAAAAGCAGCACACACACCCACCACCACAATCTCGACGATCGTTTCGCCCCGAAACCGAAGCATCATCAGGAGGATAGGCTCCACGACAAAAATCGTACTGCAGTACTTTACAGATTGTGGTGGTGGGTGTGTGTGCTGCTTTTGTGTTCGTTGTTGCTGGTGAATTGCGCCTTGGGGTGCATGTGGTGACTGGTCCTGCATGTATAAGGTGCGTAGATTTTGCCTGCTTCATACACATTGGCTTTGCATGCATTCACTTAACCCGTGCGGATTATAGCAAAGTAGTTAGTTCTGTTATATTGCTTGAAATATACAGCTGTATTTTTATAGTTGCGAAGTCATTTTTAAATGTTGTATTTAAACACATGAATTTTTCCTTATTACAAAGAAAAATTTTATTTTTTTTATTGTTTCAATGGCAACGACATTTATGGTTTCAGTTTTAAATAATTTATTCTTGTATTACACGAGACTAATTAAGTAAATGACGACAAAATCAATGAATAAATAAAAAAACGTATGTTAAATGTAGGTACCAACTAATTATTATTTTTTTTATTTATTTATTTATCTTTATTGTATAAACAAAAGGCGGACTTATCCCTCAAAGGGATCTCTACCAGCCAACCTATGAGTAACAGAAAGAAAATGAAAAGAAAAAAAAATTTAATATTAAAATCTATTTAAAATGCCAAAAAACTTTTAAAGATATTTAGTTATTGGCTTGATCAGTTAGTTACTGTTAGGTTTTCATTTATTTTGGTCAGACTCTAAAAAAGTCTTAAGTACTTATAAGATACTACTTGTACCCGTCACTACATTCGAGTCGACTGTTAAGTTGAAACACCCTCCATTATGTACCATATTGTGTTTCACTGGAAGAAAAAACATACTGGAAGAATTTTATAAGCGTTAATTGTATTGAATGTAATAAATACTGCAGCGAATTAGTCGTTAAAAGGTAACAGACTAACAGACAGACTTTCGCAAAATATTAGACGTTTCGATGAAAAAAAACCCTCATACCCTACCCCGTACAATTTCCACAGGATTGATATACGAAAAAGGAATTTAATAAATCCTACAAACTGTTTAAATGATCGCAAAAGTTGCTGACTGACCGATAACGTAACCCATCCAATGATCAACAACACAAAAATATATAAATTAAGTAGAAAAATAAAAATGTGATAAAATTGTGAACCTATGCCATGTACGAATCGATGTAATCTTTCAGATTAGTTTCTTTAATAAAATTTCCCATCAGTCAATAGGTTTTGGAACCTACGCAAAGAAGATATATAAAATATGACTACCTAGAAATTTAATAGGTACTATCGATATCTATGAAAAAATCAAGGTTTTTTTAACAGCAAAAAATATTCAATTTGCATTCCTAAAATATCAGTTTCACACGATAACATAAATTACCATTGAAATTTCTGTGATTTCAAAGACGCTTATAATATGAGGTCAAGAGTCGTTCTTACAAAGAAATATTGAAAAATTTTCACAACAAAAGGTATAACGGAAACTATATTAAAGAATAACATTCAAGTATTAATCCATATTATAGGGTGCGAACCACCTCCAAGTCAAACGCCGACCGTTAAAAATACAATGAAATTCTTTAAGAAAAATTATCATATGTCTATCATCCAAAATATGATCCAATATAAGTACAATGTCTAATGCAAATTGGTTATTGATACGAAATACGCAAAAATTCACATTGAACATGTTTTCAAATTTTAATGAGAAGTAGGAATGTTCTGTTATCCATTTAAATATCGATAACTATAGGTTAATTTTGTTGCTTATAAAGTATTCCAAAATGATTTTCAATAAAATAAATGTGATTATGTTTTGTTTAGACACCCTACCATTTTGTTTTTTACGTTATTTTTTCGATGTAATTCGATTCTTACATAGGTTCTTAGGTCCTTCTCTTAGAGAAGGGAGGACACTATATCGAGGAGTGGGATAGTGACAGGCTAGTATATCCATCCATCCATCAGCCTAATGCAGTCCACTGCTGGACATAGGCCTCCCCATGCCTGCGCCAGACATCCCGCTTCTCCGCAATGCGCATCCAGCTGGCCCCAACAACCTTTTTGATGTCGTCGGTCCAGCGGGACGGAGGACGCCCTACACTGCGTTTGCCAAGACGCGGTCTCCACTCCAGGACTCTTTTGCTCCAACGGCCATCAGTCCTGCGACAGACGTGACCAGCCCACTGCCACTTCAGCTTGCTTATCCTGCTAGCTACGTCGGTTACTTTGGTTCTCTCGCGGATAGTCTCATTTCTGATCTTATCTTTGAGAGATACTCCGAGCATAGCTCGCTCCATAGCACGCTGAGCGACTTTAAACTTGCGGACTAGTCCCGCCGTCAGTGTCCACGTCTCGGCGCCATATGTTAACACAGGCAGGACGCATTGGTCGAAGACTTTTAGTAGTAGTATAGCTAGTATATATTACAAATTTATTAAGCAATCTTCTTATGTTGAGCCCAAGTACAAAGCATAGCAAGTCACTTAAAATCCATTCAACATCTTTACAAGTAATACCGATTATTTGAATAATGCTTCGATTCCAAATAATCGGTATCGATTGATTGTATTATTGAGACATCCCTAAAATGAGACGAAAACCGAAAAATGGCGGACCGTAAATGACACAATCGCGTTCGATAATTGAATTGTAACATGTGAAATGTCGACACGAGGGCACTGGGTCGCGCCCCAAACGCTGGAAGGTGTTTTACAACGTCACAATGCGGTCTACAATGCGCCATACGCAAATTAACTGCTGTACCATTGAATTTTTATCGCCAATAAAAAAATATACCTATTCACCAATTCGTTACGCGGTACATGTGTCCGTATAAAAGAAATTTAAATGTTGCTAAATGATTTTTGCATATGGGGACATGCCGATTTTAGTAATGCTATATGTATGTAGATTTTATAATAACGCAGGTACGATTTTATTGCATTGCTACTGTCATTTAAATACGATTGTTGTGTTAACAACTGAATTTAACAAACCGTTACAAATTCGCTTATTGATAAACTGATAAGCATAAATAAATTTAATATTTTTAAGGTGAGGAAGCGTTTACACTAGACTTCTTTAAACGATATATCAAGACTAATACCGATTTTAAAGTGTTGTTTGTACTTTTATAAAGTCCAAACGGAGCGTTGCATTTCTTAGTATGCAATAGTTTTCAGGACAGTTTAGCATACTGTTTAAAAACTCAGTCTATTATAATCTATTTTCCTTTTATTTTATTAAACTACACAATTAATATTATTAATAAAAACTTATAGTCAGTTTGAATATATTACACGGTCAAGTTTGGTTAAATATTTTATTTTTTTTCGCATTGTTGCTATTGCATCTTGACCATGTTTTAGTCAATGCTTTTACACAATAATCATATAATTGTCACTCGAAGATCATTCATACTTCAATCATTGCATTAATCATATATTTTTGTAGAACATGAACATACTCCTGAGTTAATTATATATATTAAACTGTATCTCGGTTGCACAAGATGAAAACGAAAATTTTAATCATAAATTTCAAATCTGCAATCTTGTTACTGTTGACAAAACACATTCGTATTTGCCTCAACTTCGCCATGCAAGTTATATTGAAATATTAACGCACAGACAAAAAAGGTATGAAAGCTACCTTCGTCTTTCCAACTTCTACGCAAAAGCGTACTTATTCCTTGAAGAGGAGCGTCGCCATCAATAATATTGTATTCATAACAGTGGTCCAAAGCGAGTTGGTAAGATAACAAATATTACTGAAATTGACTAGGCTGACCAACCAATTTTTTTTTGTAATCAATCAATTAAATCGTACGGTGAAGTGTAAAAATCAATAATATATAATAATATATATAATACTTAACAATGGCCCCGAGCCAACGATTATTATATATTGGAAAAGATCACGCTGTCTCAGTATTCAGCCGTAATTTTTTTTATTATTATTCCTTATTTTTATGTAAAAATATGTATGTAGTGATATTTATTCCTTCCTTTGTCACCATTTAACACATGCAGGAGGCGAAGCAATAAAAAATTAAAATATTATCATAAATTGGCGAACATATGCATTTAAAAAATTCTATTCAAAACTAAATAAAACGGTAACATATCTGACGAATCGATTCTCGAATTTGTCTCGCATTGTGCTCTATTCTTTGCTGCGTGCAAATCCGTTGTAGGTATTTAAATGCAAATCGATACGATTTTGATACATTTTAAACCGATATTTTTATGATGGTTGCCTATTGTATGAATCAGCGTCACTAGTGAAGTGAAATTAATAGTTTTGTTTCCGATTTGCAACTGAAAAGAAATCGCTTGATACGAGTATAACCTCTTGTAAAGAACTGTATGTAAAATATATTTAAATAATTCATAATGTATCGTAAAGTTAAATTGATGCGATTACTACTGATTTATCGATATTTAAATAACTGATGCGTTCCGCTAATTTTATTGTTTGTAAATATACATTAGGAAGAATTTTCGGTCTTTGTATAAATAAGGTAGAGTCAACTAATACGGAATATTTATTTAATATTGATAGTAGTAATGGTATAAATTCATGTTAAGATGCAAAATTCAAAATTTTCTTCATTCAAGTAAACTTGTAAGTGCTTTAGAATCGTCAACTCTACTGCTGGTTCAGAAATTCTATCATAACTTCTGTGGGTACTATGGAATACCGTAACATAACGCCTGCTTGTAAAAAAATACTGATATTAACAATATATATCAACAAGTCTTCCTATGTATAAAACAGATTTAATTTTCTTATTTTCAACCAACTTAACAGTCAAAACGTCGCGTATTTACTTTTCTCACACTAGAGCCTCGCGTTTGCAATTATCTACATCGACAGAATGCAACGGCAAGTGTCCGTGTCATAGAGTGGGCTGCGATTGATGGATAATCTGTTTCGGTATCGAGTGCTTTTGTGTTTCAACGTTTGATCGTAGCATTTGTATTGACAGGATCTTCATTGTAATTTTTAGATTTTGGTACATTCGGTACTTGGTACTATACTGTTGAGGATTTGTCTATTTTGCTTTATTTATTTATTTATAATATGTATGTTCGAGACGTTTTTAAATTGTCTAAGACATTGCATTGCCAGACATGCAAGGATGGCATTGCGATAGTATAAAACTGTGTTGCATATGCCATCCTCACAGTCAAAAATAATTAAATTAATATTATAGTGTGCAAGTGAGTGTGGTCATGTACTATTATGTTGAATGTTGTATAGTAATATTAATTTCAGAGTAAAACTCATATTAGTGGGCGTTATTAAGAAAATTTGAGTTGGTTAATTCATAAACTTAAATACTTCTTGCACTTATGTTCAAGAATTTTGTTATACTCTTTCTTTTTATAACGTGCTAGTACTTTCGTGCTGCTGAGCTTAGGCCCAGGCTTACATAAGTATTGTAAGCAAGGATTCACAGAAAAGTATATGAAGCGTGAACCTATCGCGCTCTTCATCGGAGCAGTTCGCAAGTTCTACATATACGAAAAAGTACATTCGGTAAGTTTGCTCACGAAGTTTTCCTTCAAGGCGCATGATGAATCGTGCTTACTTGACAGAACTTGTTTTCACTTGTGAAAACTTGTAATTGGTTCCTTATCTATTTTATATAATTTAAAGTATTGTAATAGCTATAAGTAATGAAATAAAATTCAAGTGATTGATTACTTCTACTACGGGTTCAATTGAGTCAATAGGAAAGCAATTCTTATCCGTTTTTAAACCACTGGTAGATACCTCTTCAGATATCACGAGGTTCTGGCTGTTTTTTTACAACAAAGAATCAGTTCGATCCGATATTTGATCAACAAAGTCATTTCTTGACGAGGTCCCGTCAGAAGCGACTAGGGTAAGTTGACGCCAAGATTGCGGCCGGTCGTACTATAACTAGCCAAATCATGAAACAACATATTTATGAATGATAATGATAACTGATACGCCTTAATGATTCTTTTGAAGTATAATTTGAGTCCCCAGTTATGTACAAGTAGACCATCTTCAACGAGGCTAAAGCAAATAATTTAAAGAATAAGGCATTACTTCGCGGAGATCCATAATAAAAAAGTTTATTATTCGCAAAAAAAATATATATGTAATGGTAAATGTAAAGTGTATTCAAAGAATAATTAGTTTAAATTAATGCAGTACAAACCACTACCAAACTAGACTGACCATAGACATATTCACTACTACAAACTCAAATCGATTTTGTGGATATGGATCCACAGCAAGACATAAGATGCAACGACAAAATCGTCAAACCTACATCACTAGAAAATCGGTAAGACGCACACGACTGAATCGGTAATTCAATTACGAAATAACAACGTCAATAGACAATACGTGGAGTTTTTGCGTAACAATTTTATTCATATCCCTCATTGTGGCCTCCCCTTTAAATTAAATACCTTTTGATTGTCGATAGAGCGTAAGATCCGTCGCTTAATCTCGGTTGATCATTTAACGTGTTTGGTTGTAGGGTTTCGGATGGTGGTTGCGAAAATGAAAGGTTTAAGTCATAGGCTTTCGATAATATAAATACCATCAATACATATTAAAAATTACAGTAACTGAAATAGTACTTCTCTTAATCAACCTTAAAATATCCTTTATTCAAATAAACTTGTAAACAAGTGCTTTTGGATCGTCAACTCTGCCGCTGGTTCGCAAAGCTGTTCCTACAGAGAAGAGCCAGTATGAAACTCGTCGGTCGCTTAAATAACTATATTTAGGCTCAATGACAATAAACAAAGTTAAATTGCATATCATTTTCCATTTAATATATATTTTTATAGTTAGTAATTAGCAATAATTGTGAGATATAAGAATCTAACACTGTATGAAATAATAATATTCGCGAAAATCTCGGACTCTTTAGACATTATATAAAAGTATATACCTATAGGTTTCAAAAAATGTTATTGTTCGCAAAAAATTATATTTTTGAATTCTGCGCTGGAAATTATTGCTAAATTGATATATTGAACATCTCTGTGTAATTTATGCGATATTTAAAACCTACCTGCAATGTGGTGAATCTAAAATAACCCGATTCTTCTTTTTCTAAAGAAGAGAGACGGACTTTGATAGTAACAGGCGGATAATTTACTATTATTTTAAGTAAATAATTTATTGCAAAACCGCTTTCGCTTCAGTTTTAAGCCACATTATAATCCCACTGTGAAGGTGGAAATAATGAAACCTTATCACATTTTAAACTCCTGGAGTGAATCCTTTATGAACTTTAATGTATAGGGTGGTAAAGTTCAAAATAAATTGAAATTAATTTAGCGATGTTTATTTGTTTAGGTGCATTGATATCGAATTATTCGTATCGGTGGCCATTCTGCGAGCTTAATCCGCCAGAAATAAGTGCCTCTGTGCGAAACCAGAAAACTGCAATCATTGCATCATGTGTCAATAAAAGCTGCCTTTTCAATTTAATTCCATTTGGAGACAACTGCGTATTATAGTACTACTGGTATAATGAAAATAAAAACGTGTGTACTTACGTACACACGTTATTTCTTTTCACTAATAAAAAGGTTTAAAGAAAACACAAAATATCGTTTTGGAGTGAGACTGCAACATGCTGTAACTATCATTTAAAGAAAAAACAAAATAAATCCAAAAAAAAATTTTGATAAAAAAATAATTAATAAATATATGGAAAAATTTCAGTTCCAAGTTCCGCTCCCGAAAGTAAGTAACTTGGTACTTACGATGTGGGTGATAGGCAACTGCTAAATATACAAATAAATCATTTTAAATAAATACACCCAGGCACGAAGAACTAAGTAATTACTACCTACTAACTAATTTGTAAATGTAGTTTGTAAATTGTAGTGTTGTTAATGTTGGCCATTGGCGGGAATCGAACCTACGACCTCCAGAGCCGAAGGGAAGGTCAACGGGCCAGTCATATAAATATAGATGCATAATTACAGTTATATAAAGTACACATATAAAAAGCATCGTACGGATCTCAAAGGAAGTTTACCGTTAAGATTTCGCAGGATATAAGAAACTACTTCACATCTGCTGAACCTTTATACAATATAATGCAATAATGAAGCGAAATTCACTCAATGAGCCCATACCGCGAATAATTAAGTCTTAGCATCGTTTACATGTAATTCTATTCATTATTACATGAGTCTCACAGTTATAATCCTATACGCATGGCCTTTACTAGCTAGCTAGGGATGTGACCAAAAACTTTCCGATAATTCATAATTGTTCCGATAAATCTGAATCGGTAATATAAGTTCGCTGAGATTGATATACATTTTAAATTTAGCACCTTGAATGATAACTGTTTATAGATGGAAATATTATTATTTTAAATTACAATTACAGATTTTTCAGTAAATAAAAGAGAATTATAAATTTTAGAAAAAAACTCTGTACAATGTTAACGTAACCTGCTATTTTACATTTTTAGTTAATTATATTATTATTAAACAGTTTATATTCTAAGCAGCACAGCTACCTTTCCTAAAAAATCCCAAAAATTCAAATTAAATACGTCAAACAAACTATTTGTAGTTGTAGTAAGGAGTGACATTCATATATTTTTTTAAAAGTCATGTCATTCATGTTAAAATTCTTTTTATAATTCCAATCAATTAATATCTACTATATATTGCTAATTTGTGACGTTATATAAAAATCGGTATCAAAATCATTGGCACAACCCTATAAATAGGTCCAGCTGGACTCTATAGATGCTAAGACGGCATTGAAAGCCACTTAACTAAATGGAGAGCACTTCATTAAAAAAATTGAAAGCTATCATAGAATAAAATCACACTTTCTTCCGTTTAAATGGGTTTGACTTGACAATAAATACTGTGTCATTAACTTAAATCCTGTCAGTAAAAAAGCAAGGAGAAATCTACTGTATTCCAATCAAATAACGTTCAAAGCAGAGAAATCACTTTTCAATCGGTCAGTCCATTCCGGATATTAAAGAAAAACTGGTTGTATTTAAGCAGTATTAACGAAGATAACAATCAAATTCGAAATGCAGATTTACCTTTTTTTGTTAAACCGAGTGCGGTTAGTCTTTGTCACTTTTAAATAACTATTATTTATATATAACAGTAGAAACAACTTCCTTTTGGAGTGGACGCGGCTTTATTTGGCAACGAGAAGCGAGCTTTTTATAAGCTGTATTCAATGATCCCTTTCAAGTTCGAGAGGATTATCGATATCCGATACAAGTTCCCACAGAAACATCACTAGTTGATATATCAATGTAATAATAATATCTACGTAATGGTTAAAAGTAAATCTATTTAAGATAATAATAAATCAAAATAAAACGATTAAGAGTTGATAAGAAATGTTTGATTAATCATAATATATGGACATTTACACACACGGTCTTCCTTCCCCAAAGTAAGCAATTTAATACTTGTGTAATGGGTGACGGACTGGTGTGGTATACTACATATATAATTTTAAATACATACTTAAATACAAATATACACCCAGGCTCGAAGAACCAACAAATTGTTTATAGATAATGTTGGCCCAAGGCGGGAATCGAACACGTGACCAGCGGAGCTGAAGGCTAGATCACTTCCCACTGCAGTCGAAAATATACTATATATAATAAATATAATATTTAATCGAAAATATAATATTTATTAGAAAGCGCGTCAGACTTGCAATAAACATGGACATTCACGTAAGCGCGCTCGCATCCACGCAACTTTTTTTCTATGCAATAATTTGTGTTTTGCGAACTAAAGTTATACGTTAATATAATTAATAGAACTAGGCATTACATTGCGGAGATCTATAATACATAAGACATACGTAAATTTGTCTTAAAAAAATTTTTTTTGACGCTTCAATGCGCTTCGACTTAAAACTAATATGCCCAAAACCTTATGATTACTTTACAAGAAACGTCATTGTATTCTATTAGTACAACGCGAACGGAAGTAGCGGGCGGTGTCAAATGAAACAATTCAATGGTTTATTATACAATGGTGCTAAGAACCATCGTGTGCTTCACAGCTTCTTGGAGATGTCCGTACAGAGCTATTCATCTGTGATTAGAATGTTCTATTTTCATACCAAAATTTACGAGTATACCATATCTAAACTTATACTGTTACAACTTGATGTGGAAGCGGGTTCGACCAAGTAAAAAGAAAAGTAGTTATTGTGAGTTAATCATTAAAGAAAAATAATTTATAGAATTAGGCGTTACTTTGCGGAGATCGATAATACAAAAGTAATAATAAAATTATTTTGCTATATTAAGCGATAAAGTAAATAGGAAAAATATACATATAGTGCTAAATGTAGAGTGGACTATTCGTTTTCATACCTGAAACATGCAGCATTCGTTAAAACACACGACAAAGCCGGAAGCTTTAAAATTTTGTCGTGGAATCAATTTCCTGATGATGCTTCGGTCGCGGAGCGAAATGATTGTTGAGTTTATGATAGTGAACGTGACATGTTGAGAGACATGCTGTTGCGGACTTTTTTGAAGTATGTTTGTAGATCTACAATTCTCTAGTATATAACTTTAGTGTATCTAACTTACTTAACTGGTTAACACAACGAACGCGACTAAAGCTCCAAGCAAGCAAGTTTTTTAACAACTGCGCGATCTCTTCAACACAATTTACATAATACCGATGTGTACTCTTTGCCTAAACTATCCGGAAGTAATGCACAATCTTTTGGTGAAAACCATACAAAGATCCGTTCAGTAGATTTTGAGAAAATCGATTACATACAGACAGACAAATTTTTGGGACTTTGTTTTATAATAAGTATAGATGTCTAAAGATATATTGTAAATTTGTATATAAATAATAAGTGAAATAATAATAATACAGATTATAAAATATTCCTAAATGAACATGTTCGCCCACATGTGTGCTTCACTGTGCGCTTACACAAGTTACACATAGCATTGCCGGTAGAGACAGAAGCTAAACACGATATCAGCTTAGTACGTGCAGTGCGAGAACTTTGTACACAATCTTCATAAACAAATGTGTTGCACACTATTTTGGTGAAATCCTACCTTTACTGTCAACAATTGCTACAATTCTACAAGTTTCTACTACAGTATTATTTATTTGTCATCGCTATCATCGCCTGTCTGTCTGTCGCCAGCTGCCCAGTCGACGTTCTCACGGAACAAGACGTGCCCCGTGACCTGTCACACTGATTCGAGGAGTAAGCGGCAGGGTTGTCAACCCTGACAAAATATTTTTTTAATTTAAGCTATCGTGAGTGGTATTCAGTGGCTGTATAGATGAGATAAAAAGGCGTGTGGCACTCACTAGAAATGCAATGGACAGAATGAAGAAAATATGGAGGAACAAAAATGTTACCAAAGCCACGAAGACCAGGCTCGTACGATCCTTAATCTTACCCATATTTTTATACGCTGCAGAAACCTGGACAGGGACCGAGGAATTGAGAGGAAGAAGATAGACGCTCTAGAAATGTGGTGCTGGCGAAGAATGCTCGGGGTAAGATGGACCGAATTAAGAACGAATGTCTCGATACACCAAGAGCTAGGCATCAAGCAGCGTCTATTTTCCACGGTACAGTCCCGTACACTCATTTTTACGTCTATTGAACGTCCCGTTGTCCAGGTAAAAGTGGAGGGTGGAAGGTCGCTTATGCGATGGACCGACAAGATCAAATCTTCTGTGGGTGGTTCAGTGCATGAGTGTACCCGAATGACCGTAATCATCATTATCATCATCAGCAACCCGTCTCTGTCCACTGTTGGACATAGGTCTCTCCTATGGCACGCCACTGAGCTCGGTCTTCAGCTCTTCGTTTCCAACCGCTGCCAGCCACTCTGCGGATATCATCACTCCACCTAGTCGGAGGACGTCCTACACTACGTTTGCCGAGGCGCGGTCTCCACTCCAGAACACGTCTACCCCAACGGTTGTCGGTTCTGCGACAAATGTGGCCGGCCCACTGCCACTTCAGCTTGCTAATCCTTTGGGCTACGTCGGTTACTTTGGTTCTCTGTCGGATCACTTCGTTTCGGATACGATCCTTCAGAGAAACTCCGAGCATAGCCCTCTCCATAGCTCGCTGGGCTACCTTAAATTGGTGGACCAGTCGCATTGTCAGTGTCCACGTCTCGGCTCCGTATGTCATTACAGGTAGGACGCACTCATTAAAGACTTTAGTCTTGAGACATTGTGGTATCGGTGATGAAAAGACTCGATGAAGTTTCCTGTATGCCGACCAGCCAAGCTGTATTCTCCTGCGGGCTTCCTTCTCAAAGTTGTTTCTACCTAGCTGTAGAACTTGTCCAAGGTAGACATATTACCGAATGACCGTACACCGACGTAAATGGCGCGACATTGAAGCGCATAAAATCAGCTCCTACCTAACCCGCTACTTGATGCCGATCACGACCGCTCTGTCAAGAACGTTACAATTGAGAAGAAGAAGAGTCGTATTCATAGTTAATGTATGGAAGCCGGCTATAATCACGTCTAATTGTACCGAGTGAGCCCGACTATATGATAGAATTTAGCCGCACTTTGGTGATTTCCATAATAGAAAAGTATTGATAATGTGGCAATCATCCGCGATGTAGTGTCTACCTATATCAAAAGAAAGTGTGTATGTTACTGACGGACACTGAAACAGCTGGGCTGATTTTAATGAAATTTTCAGACAATATTTATATTGACAAAGCCTAGAATCCATATGGATTCTAGGCTGGATTATATAATCCTTTCTTTCCCAAATTTGATAATAGGAACATATTTTGTTTCAGTTTTGCTTTGGGGGTAAATGGAAACAAAACTGAGCCGCAGCATTTTATACCTGATAAATACAGGTTTCGTAAGTAAGCATGCGCTACAAACCACCATATATGAGCACTGCACATGTTCACTACCACAATATCAACAATCGACAAAATCATTATCTAAGTTTGAAATTTGTTGACAGCCCTGTCTGTAACAGGAAGTACAGGGGTGTGAGTATGACCTCAAGTTGCCTATCTCGCACCCCCAGCGCTCCTTATGTTTTTTTTTCAATCACATACAGAGCATTACACGGCGAATGCGAATCGATTGCAAAAAACGCAATAAATATCATTCAATTGTATTTAAAAGGGTTTTAAATTTAATATCGGTTCGATTGGGGCACTATTGTCGGTTAGACAAGGGTTGAAAGGTGTTTTTTTTTAATAACTGTCTTGAGAATTCGCACACAATAGTTATTTGTCGTTAATTTTATGATTGTCCCTGTTACAGAAAAACTAAAAAGAAAATATTTAGTTCGTTTTTTAAGACTTCTATAATTCGTGAAATTATATTGTAGTATTATATAAATTAATAATAAATATATATCTATACTTATTATAAAACAAAGTCCAAAAAAGCTCTCTGTCTGTATGTAATCGATTTTCTCAAAATCTCTTGAAAGGATTTTTTGTACGGTTTTCAACAAAAGATAGTGCAATACTTCTGGATGGTTTAGGTAAATATCGGTATTATGTAAATTTTGTTAAAGAGATCGTGCGGTTGTTAAAAAACTATCTAAAATACTACAAAAAAGTCCACGATACAATGTCTCTATCTCTCACGGTTATTGTGAAATAACTACTTTTATGCTCAAAATTTCGGTAAAAGTTTCATAAATCACTGAAATCCACGCATACAAATAAATGAAGGTTTTTTTTTTGTTTATGAAAATATTTAAAATTTATTAATATCTGTGAATGAAATGTAAATGTATTAATATCTGTGAATGAATAAATGAGTGAATAATATACTTTACACTAAAATACAGGATTCTATTCCACAATGCACCAACGTCTCTATTCTCCAGGAAATAGACACTAAACAGCGACTAAGGACGCTATTACAAAGTAGCATTCTGAAGTTCTTTGGACATATCTCCCGGAGAGGAAATGTCTCCATCGACCGTATTGTTGTGCAGGGCGGAGTGAAAGGCACAAGAGGACCAAGAAGATCTCCCACACGTTGGACCGACCAAATTAAGGCTGCAGTTGGAAGTTCCTCACACGAGTGTACCACGCTATCAGCTAGTAGAGATAGGTGGCGAATGCATGTGAGACGAATAACATCTGACCCTAAAGTCACTTCATGATGACCACGACCGCTCTGACAACAGCGATACGACGAAGAAGATTTCCACACAGAAGGAAAACGTAATAAATAAATTTTATTATAGGTAGAATAAAAGTAAATAATTTTTGAAAAAAAATTATTACCCCATGGTAACCCCATGGTAAATTACCTACGCTAAAATAATCTGTTTCGTACTAAACATCGATGTTTAGAACGAAACAGCCGGCCAGTTCGGTTTCGTAGAGCATTATTTATTGCCGGGTACTATACTAGATTGTATACCTAAAAAATCTGAATGGTTAAGTTACAATTAGTACTTTTATAATAGAAATTTCAATTCGGGAAATTTTTTTAAGACAGATTTCCACGCGGGCGTAGTCACTGGCCACAGCTAGGTATTTATACACCTTTCGCTCATAAAGTGTCTCACAAATTAATTAATTTAAATCCACAAACTAAACCCAGCATAGCGGTTGCCAATATTTTAATATTTATAACTAAATAAAACAGCTTTATATTTCGATCTTAGGTAATTACCTATTTAGGAAAAATATAAAATTCATATAGACAGAAGCTTTTAAAATACTAATATTCTGATATACAGAAATATTGGAACCCCCGATTCCTTTCGTCTACTTTTTTTTAAATACCCTCAATTGTGTATGTACTTTATAATTTCTTTCAAGTTCGTAAAGGAAAGACGGGAATTTCACATCCTAGATTTTAACCAGGTATATGTTTCAATTGTACAAAACTTTATCAATATTGATTCAACGAATCAATATTTAATAGGCTTCAATAGTATAATAGGCTTTCTGAATAAGCCTTTTTTAAATATTATTTTTAAACTGCTGTAATGGTAAAGTTAAAGTAGATTGTGGAATTTTATTATAGATTCTTATACCCAAACCCACAAACAAATTACGAACTTTTGCAAGGCGCCAAGAAGGAACCGCAAGCTTATGTCGGTTCCTACTTCGTCTATTATATACATCGCCAATCCTTTTATAATTATTTATATTCATATGTGCAAAAATTAAATTACTTAAAATATACTGTGAAGCCCAATGTAAGAATACCTGTGAACTTCTCTCGCAGGGAATGGCGCGAATTTAAATTGTAAATGCCACGTATGGCTCTTTAATGTAATACAAAAATTTTTTCAATGTCCGCGCATTTACCCCCTAACAATATTCCGTAAGACATAATGTTATAAGACATAATGATAAGTCAAACATAAACCTAACATTGGCTTTACAAAATAACAACGATCAAGATAGTAAACAGACATGTGAACTTACTTAATGTTGCAAAAAACTACGGAAAGCTCTCGAATAAATTTGCAATAACCACCTCATATCTCTATTATCTTTTCATAGGGTTAATGTTTTGTCTCTTTCTAACAATACTGTTTAGAAAAAGACGGCGTAGAGTCAAAGGGTGATTTTTATTGCCCTTAATGGATAAGATTTGCACTAATATTAGGGGAAAGTGGGCGTTACTTAATGTCAAATATAACAAATTGCGTGGAAGATATTAGTTTAAGGGAGAAAAACATTAGTTGTTACTCAATGAAATACTACGGAATTTATTACAAAGATAAATATAATATTAAGCATAAGGAATTATACTTACATATTGTACTTTTGTACGATTTATGTTCTAGTTTGTGCCCGCGACTTTCTCTACGCCGATTTCAGAAGCAATGCAATTAGCAAAAATCCAATTCCAGGCCTTCATTTATCTGTATACCAAAAATAAAATCAATACGTTTCCCACTTCTATGAGAAATTTGAACTAAATAGTGTATAAAAGCAGCATCTCATTAATTAATATTGCAAGTAGCTGAACCGACGAGCGTCGTTTTGCCCTATTAACTCCCTGTCCTGTTCCCTAAATAAAAACAGAAATTTATCTTACTTAATTTATACTTATTATATCTTACTTTATTTAAATTTAGAGCTGTGATAGCCCAGCGGTGAGACCGTGCGACTCTTTCGAGGGGAACACGAGTTCAAACCCGGGCAGGCACCAATGAGTTTTTCAATTAAAACTTACGTGTCTAATTGATAATCGCAATTTATCACACGCTTTTCGGTGAAGGAAAACATCGTGAGGAAACCTGCATATCTCTAGAGCATTCTAGGGATATGTGTAACCTACTAATCCGCATTGGAGCAGCGTGGTAGGTCTTAGCTCCAATCCTTCTCTCAAAAAACGAAGAGAGGAGGAGGCCTTAGCTCAACAGTGGGCATAGTAACAGGCCGTTACTTTTATTTAAATTTTGAACATAAAAGTAGTTATTGTGATTTAACCATAAGAGATAGAAACATGCTATCGCGGACTTTTTTGTAGTATTTTTATAGGTCTATAATTTTCTACTACATTACTTCAGCGTATCTCTGCTGGTTTACGCAGCACACGCGACTAAAGTTTCCAGCAAGCAAGTTTTTTAACAACTGCTCGATCTCTTCAACACAATTTACATAATACCGATATGTACTATTTACCTAAACCATCCGGAAGCATTGTACTATGTTTTGGTGAAAACCGTACAAAAATCCGTTCAGTAGATTTTGAGAAAATCGATTACATACAGACAGACAGCTTTTCGGGACTTTGTTTTATAAATAAGTATAGATTTTGGCTCGGTATCAACTTCAATGAAACTTACTGACAAACAGACAGATTTTTCCATTCATAATATCAATATCTGTATAGCTTAGCCTATAATAGCTTGATACTAATATAGAAAGCCTACATTACTTTTGAGGATTATATAGATGATAAGATGATAGATGATAGATGATTATATAGATGCGTGGATATAGCACTCTTCTACCTTGTACAGGACAGTAATTACTAAATGTAACTAGTAATAAGAATTGTATTTTGAAAAGAGCAACAGCCGAGTTTCTTGCTGACTCGGTGGGAACAGCTTTCCGAACCAGCAGTAAAGTTGACGATTCAAAAACACTTGTTTACAAGTTTACTTGAGGCAATATAACAGAACTAACTACTTTGCTATAATCCGCACGGGTTAAGTGAATGCATGCAAAGCCAATGTGTATGAAGCAGGCAAAATCTACGCACCTTATACATGCAGGACCAGCCACCACATGCACCCCAAGGCGCAATTCACCAGCAACAACGAACACAAAAGCAGCACACACACCCATCACCACAATCTCGACGATCGTTTCGCCCCGAAACCGAAGCATCATCAGGAGGATAGGCTTCACGACAAAAATCGTACTGCATGCATTCACTTAACCCGTGCGGATTATAGCAAAGTAGTTAGTTCTGTTATATTGCTTGTAATATGGAATTCCGCAAAGTAACGCCTGCTTCTATAAATCAAGTTTACTTGAATAAAGAATATATTCAATTTGAATTTGAATTTAATGTGAATATTAATTTTTCTTATAAGACATTATCTTACGAGTATAATTTTTTTTTTTTCTCTTTTAGTTCGAAGTTATTGCTTGATAGTACCACAATACACGAACACTACACACATTCACTATCACAAACTCACAACAAAGTATGCTGGCGATGCTGGAGGTTTGTGCATGTGTTTTTCCGAATCCTGCATGTATCGGTATGAAAAGACGGATAGTCCATTATACATTTAACACTTTATATATTTTCCGCTTACTTTATCGCGGATTATAGCAAAATAATTTTATCATTACTTTTTATATACGTATGTAATTATTTTACTTAGTATGCATTAAATATTTTTATGGTTGCCAAATAAATGTTAATGATACTTGGAAACGATAACATGTTATTGCATATGAAGCACGGTTACATTTGAGATTATTGATTTACACGATGAGCGTTTTACACGACGATACTGGCCTTAGGTAACTACTGTGTAACTTTTTCAAGGGAGACACAGGTTCAAAGCCCGCGCAGTTTTTTTGTTAAAACTTTAACGTAATTTTTATTTATTTATTTTAAAGGGTACACATAACAGAATCCTGTCGGAGAAGCACATGGTAAAACATCTATGCTTATTATAAAACAAAGTCCCAAAAAGCTGTCTGTATGTAATCGATTTTCTCAAAATCATTACTTAACGGATTTTTGTGCGGTTTTCACCAAAAGATAGTGCAATACTTCCGGATGGTTTAAGTGAATAGTACACATCTGGGAGCTTTAATCGCGTGCGCTGCGTAAACCAGCAGAGATACGATAAAGTACATTACTTTATCGTATCTCTGCTTAGATTTGAATATTGAATAGAGAATTGTATATCTTTAAAAATACTAAAAAAAAGTCCACGATAGCATGTCTCTATCTCTTATGGTTAACTCACAAAAACTACTTTTATGTTTAAAATTTGAGTTCTAGAAAAAAATTCTCACAGGCAGATTTCCACGTGGGCAAAGCCGCTGGCACAGCTAGTTTTTTATAATTGTTATCAAATACGGCCAGATGAATTGTTAACAACAGTATCTTTGTAACAACGACACATTCGAATATTTGGATTGTTAAAATTGATATTAGAATTTTTATTATTATACGCTTTTGGTGAAAGAAAAGATCGTGAGGAATACTGCATATTTATCGAGAATTCCTGGGATAAGTGCAACCAATTAACGAGCATTGTAGATGCGTAGTGGGTGTAAGTTCCAGCCTTTAGAAAGGTCCAGAAAGTAGAGAAGAGGCCTATACCCAGCAGTGGGATAGAAACAGGCAGTTACCTTAACAATATTATTCTAATTTATATCAAATCAAATCAAATCAAAATAATCTTTATTCAAGTAGGCTTTTTACAAGCACTTTTGAATCGTCAAGGATCAATAATTAGATTTAATAAACTACACTATAGAATTAGGCGTTACTTTGCGGAGATCCATAATACAAATATTATAGTAAAATTATATATAATCCGCGATAAAGTAAGTAGGAAATATATATAATGCTTAATGTAGAGTGGACTATTCGTTTTCATACCTGAAACATGCAGCAGTCGTTAAACACATGCACCACCGACACTACAATACACAAGCACCACACACGTTCACTATCACAAACTCAATCGTTTCGTCCCGCAACTGAAGCATCATCAGTAGATGGCCCTAGGACAAAATCGCAAAGCGAAGCATTACCCGCACAAGCATAGTTTTATGCTAATCCGTTCAACCCCCACCATTTATTTTGAATACTTGTAAATATGATGCCTAACCCTCACTACGTTATGAATTATTCTATTCCTACCATATTATTATTACATTATACTCTCCAAAGTTTACAAATAAGTCGTCCAAAGAGGTAAATTAAAGAGTAACTGTTTTTTAAATTTCCTCGTAACTATAAAAGCTCTTTGATTTATTTCGCGCCATCAAAAATTAATAGCTGCGACATATCCATTTGATACAAATTATGGACATCGCCGTCGTTAGATCAAATATATGCAAAAAATCTCTCCTAATTGAGTCATAAAATATATTCAAAAGTGTCATTTTCCTCTCCAATCCAAAAGTCAATCTTTATAAATATAAAAAAATATTAACCGTAATATATCTTAAGTGCTTAATGAAATTTTTGATGCACAGTAGAGCAATTAGTATAAACCTTGTGGTATCCGGTTGAGTAGAATAGACCACTCTTATTTCTTACTGAGGTGTTGTAAAAGGCGATTAAGGTAAGTTGACGTCAGGCAGGCGACCAGTCGTAAAATACGTAGCCGAATCACGTGACAACATGTTTATAACATGTTGTGCCGATCTCATTCAGAGTGGGATAAGGGCAGGAGTAGAGCAATTAGTACACACAAATCGTACTATGGTCTACTACAAAAGTAATAGTAAAATTATTTTGCTATAATCCGAAATACAGTAAATAGAAAATATATATAGTGCTAATATATAGTGGACTATCCGTTTTTTCATATATATATTCCGATTTTTCATATATTCCGATACATGGAGGATTCGTAAAAACACATGCACAAACCTCCACCACTGCCACCACAATACACAAGCACTACACACGTTCACTATCACAAACTCGACAAAGCTTTGCGATTTTGTCGTGGAGTCTATCTCCTGATGATGCTTCGGTTGCGGGGCGAAAAGCGTCATCAGGAGATAGACTCCAGACAGACAGAGTTTGTGATAGTGAACGTGTGTAGTGCTTGTGTATTGTGGTGGCATTGCCAAGTGGTGGAGGTTTGTGCGTGTGTTTTTACGAATCCTGCATAACGGGTATGAAAAAAACGGATAGTCCACTATACATTTAGCATTATTAATTACTTATTGTAACCGCGATTTTGTTCGCATCGTCTTAACCGCCAAAGTGTCCTCAGTTATGCAGTATATGCTTTTCACCTTTTTCAGACAAACCGTCTTTTCCCATAAATATATCCCCGGTGTATAGGTTATATATGTGCCGACCTTTATATTTTTATAATAATATTTATACTTAATATTTTTCCATTAAGTTAGTCATAAAAGCGTGATAGAATTTCTCTTGTTTAATATTAGTGTGGATACCTTTAATAAATAAATAAATAAATATATGGGACATTTACACATACGGTCGTCCGTCCCCAAAGTAAGTAACTTAATACTTGTGTTATGGGTGACGGACTACTGGTAGATATACTAAATATATAAGTTTAAATACATACTTAAATACAAATACACACCCAGGCCCGAAGAACCAACAAATTGTTTATAGAAATTGTTGGCCTTCGGCGGGAATCGAACCCGCGACCCGCGGAGCTGAAGGCAGGGTCACTACCCACTGCGCCAACGGGCAAGTCAAATTGAAAATCAAAATATTCTTTATTCAATTAAACTGGTAAGTAAACAAGTGCTTTTGAATCGTCAACTCTACTGCTGGTTCGGATAGCTGTTCCTACCGAGAAGAACCAGCAAGAAGCTCGGCGGTTGCTCTTTTCAAAGTATAATTCTTATTACTAGTTACTTATAGTCATTACTGTCTTGTAGAGGGTCGAAGACTAGCTATGCCCACGCATTCTTATCGTCTAAGTAATCCTCAACAGTATAGTACGCTTTTTATAGACGGATAATTATTAATTACTAATTATAAACGCGACTACGTTCGCAACATCTAAGGCGTCAAAGTAACAGTGAAGATCTTTATTCGCCTTTCACATAAATTATTTTTTATTTAAAAAGTTATACAATATGACTTTTTGCTTTTTCCTGAAAGAAAAACGGGGTTTTCCCACATGTTAGCCCGCTGTATAGGTTTTATTTGTGCCGAACTTTAACAGTATTCCAGCAAGTTAGTCGTGAATGCGTGACAGAATTTCACTTTTTTAATATTAGCGTGGATTTCATTTCGGGAAGAATTCTTGTAAAGACTAGAGTCTATCTTTGTTGCAGCGTTCCAAACGTTTTATTTTGACAAGTAAAGTTTAATTGCATTATAAACTAAGAATACTTACAAACTCCTTACACACACCCCTTCGCATATGGTGCCGAACAAACCGTGCCTAATTAAATTGCTTCATACAATGTGACAATAATAAATAATAAAGTAAACTTTATTTATGGGCCGTGTTTTAAATCTTTTATGGGAACTGTGGTCAGTGGAGATTAACGTTGAATTAGCAGGTGACAAGGGGACTGCATGGATCCAGTAGGGTGGACGTGAATTTGACTTTAGTAAAGGAATTCCTGTTATGGATATTTTCGTAATCGTAAATTTTAATAAAGAACTAGAGATACGTGCCGCTTCGCCTGCGTGAATATTTAGTGTTTAGCATGTTATAGTCGCTCGAGTCTCGGCATAAGACTGGCTATCTAATACCAGACACCGCTTTTTATACCTATTCCCCCCTCTAAACTACAATCGACACCGGTTTGTTACTTACTACCCCCACTAAATTTTTTTGTTAAACGATCTCTTCAACTCATTTTACATGAAACGGTTATGTGCTATTAATCTAAACCTTTCGGAGGAATTGCACTAATTTTTAGTAAAAACCATACAAAAATCCGTTCAGTAGATTAAAAAAAAATCGATTACATACAGACAGACAGCTTTGGGGACTTTATTTTATTATAAGTAAAGATTATAATAATTGTATTAAAACGTAATTTAAAGAAACAATATCATTAATGTAAAACTAATATTTAAATATTATATTTGATGTACTAGTGTACATCATCTGATCTAATGAAATATAGTAAAATAAAATTATTAGTCCACGGCAATACGAAAACCAATTCATACAAGTCATAATGTACTCATATTCATAAATAATATGTTGTTTCTGAGACCCATTTACACTGGCAATTTTTTATACATTATGTTGTATGTGCATTATGTTGTATATACAAGATGTTACACTAACAAATAATATTTAATACAATTTATAGGTGTGTAATTTCAGTTAATATATTTAATGCGAATATTATTTTCATAAAAAACCATTTTTTTTCTAAAAACCTCTTATTTTTCTATGGAATAAAGTTTTGAGATATAAGAACTTAACTAAATTGTTTTTATTATCCTTTTTATCTATTTTTATATTGAAATTTACAATATTTATTTTCATATTATATTAACAGAATTGTTAAGTTAATATTAAATATTGGTTGAGTCTATACGTATATAACCAAGCTATACAACTTTCAAATAACATAAATATATTTAGCAAACACACTTTCGCGTTAAAATAATAAAATTATTTAAGTTTAATCCGCGATAAAGTGAATACAGAATATATTTAGTACTAAATGTAGAGAGAACTATCCATTCTCATCCACCTGATACATCCAGGATTTGTAAAAACACATGCATAAACCTCAATTACAGTGACCATAAAGCACACTACACACGTTCACTATCAAAAAATCAAGATTCGTTTCGCCCCGCAACCGAATCTTGATTTTTGAGTTTGTTTCACTATCAAAAAATCAAGATTCGTTTCGCCCCACAACCGATGCATCACCAGAAGATAGACTCCACGACAAAATGTATGAAAACGGTTAAGTACGCTATACATGTAGCATTAGGTATATATATTTTCTATTTATATTTAGATTATAGTAAAATAATTCTACCTATTATTACTTTTTTGGATCTCCGCAATGTAACGTCTAATTCTTTAAATTGTTTATGATATAAGCGATACAAACTTATGGTCATGCTACCCGCCATTGTCCATCTGACATCCTGTCCGGTAACCCGTCCATGTCCGGTCGCGGTGGCTAGATAAATCACGGGACTGGTCTATGTTTCGCTAGGTCACTACTGGCCCCTACTTGGTCAACAAAAGATTTATTGTGAGCCGACTTGGAGTAACGCGAGTTTGTTTTGAAGCTACATTGATCTTGTTGCTTGATAGTCAATTGAATTTAACAAGAAGTTAAAAAAACTTCGAACAAAATTTCCTTCTGTTAACCGTTGAGCAAAAGCATCAGCAGGCCTACCATGAACTCTTATTGCAATTCAATTGATGACGTAAACGACGCCCGCGAACCGCTTTCTTTTCGTACCACGAAGTGTGAATTGCATTGGGGTCGTAATGTTTGGAGAAGATAACGTTATCACATCATACATTCTCCTGCCCTTATCTCACTCTAAGTGGAGTCGGCACAACATGTTACAACATGTTGTCACATGATTTGGCTACGTATTTTACGACCGGCCTCCTGCCTGACGTCAACTTACCTTAGTCGCCTTTTACTACAGCTCGGTAAGAAATGAGGGTGGTCTATTCTATGCAGTCAGATACCACACGGCACATATCTTAGTCGCCTCTTACGACACCTCGGTGAGAAAGAAGGGTGGTCTATTCTATTCTGCCGGATAGAAAGCTTTCCTTGAGTGCGCTAAGAAAACGGTGAAAGTTATTAAAAAATCATTTAGTAAAAAATTGTTCCCCTCTAAAACTTCTAAATAAAAGTCCCCGACAGCATATGTCTAGCTTTTAAGGTTAACCCACTTTAACCATAATTAATATAAGTATTACGGTTTACTCAAGTAATAAGACTGCAGTCCATGCGAACGAATAGCAAATAATATCATCATTACTTTAACTCATCCAGTTATGTGGAATGGTAAATACCATACAACGCACACAGTCGAGCACAATACAAAAATTGAAAAGTCACTATGCCCTGTTCCCACGTAGCCGGGAGCTCGGCAGGAATAAAACCTCCGACCCACTCGCCTTAATAAAACCCTCAATAAAGGACCGATCGACTCGCGATGCGCGGGCGCAGGTGATGGTAGTACATGGAAAACATGTAGATAAATAGATGGCAAATGTATATTTCAAGCAATATAACAGAACTAACTAACTACTTTGCTATAATCCGCACGGGTTAAGTGAATGCATGCAAAGCCAATGACAAAAATCGTACTGCAGTACGATTTTTGTCGTGAAGCCTATCCTCCTGATGATGCTTCGGTTTCGGGGCGAAACGATCGTCGAGATTGTGGTGGTGGGTGTGTGTGCTGCTTTTGTGTGCGTTGTTGCTGGTGAATTGCGCCTTGGGGTGCATGTGGTGGCTGGTCCTGCATGTATAAGGTGCGTAGATTTTGCCTGCTTCATACACAAATTCCGCAAAGTAACGCCTGCTTCTATAAATCATTTAAATGTATATTTGCTTTAATTTTCCCATTTTTTTCTTAATCGTTCCCAGAGTTATTGTCGTGATAATTCAATATATAATAGGTAGATAAGGCATAAAAAACTCTTCACTTCTTATATTATATTCTATATTATTTATATTCTTATATTATTCATAGTAAGTTAGTCATTTCGTCTCGTAGCACTACTATAGAGAATTTTATTTTTAGTACAATAATAAATATTTGGTGCAATAAGGCTACCTGTTCACTACGTTTGGTAGAAATAAATAAATACCCATAAATCAAAGTGAATGATGGAGAGTAAATTCCACAGTTTGGCCGTACAAATGAGAAAAGGTGAGTTAAAACGCTTAGTGCAGACCCTAGATATTTCCTTTTTTTTAAAGATTTTATCCAACTTGCTGAATGTGTGTGTGAAGGTGGAATCTTCCAATTTAAATTTGACTCACTTCTCGGTATCCGATTAAGCTGAAAAATTGCATACCGCTCCAGTCCCGATGATAATGCATGTTTATGAGAAGTTATTGGGCCCAGACGAGGGAACTCAACAGTTATCAGTAGGAGATGAAATTTGGTTAAAGTTTTTTTAATTTAACTTGTTCATTTCAGATAGTCGAAAGTTAGGAGTGGTCATAATTGATTGAAATATACTCGTTATATCTGGTTTCGGATGCATATTGTTAAATCCTAAATGCGTAATTTTGCTAATATATTATGTACACCCTTGGATCATGTAAGAAACAGATAAAACTGGAATTAAATTTAATATTTAGGTAAATTATTTTACATATTTTAAATTCAAAGTTACATGTTCTTGAGACAAAGTAATTTATTAAGCACTTAGAATCTGTAATAATCAAAAAGCTATTCAACATGTATTTGAAATAACTGGACACCGAAATGTATCGTTTTTTACCACAGGTCTGTCAGGTTTCATTCCAGTTTTATACTCAAACGTAACTTAGTACAATAAATTGTATCCAATACTTTAACATATACTGCACAAGTTTAATACACGATATATTTAAGAAATATCATTCCTCAAGTATAAAAAGAAAAAAAGCCAATAAAAATATAACCCTCTTCGAAGATAACACTTCATAATGACGTGGGTCAGCGCGGGCGGCCAGAACAAACAAAATTGTACGCGCGCCATCTTTTTTTCACCGCTTCATTCAAAAGGTAGAGAAATGAGTCGTTCCTCTCTTTCACGCGTGGGCGTTTCGCCGCTGCTAGAAAGAGACAGAAGAAGGATCACGAGTCAGGTAGGTGCCGTGGTGTCTGACGCAGCCAGACAGAAAGGCACCAGGTCTGGTATTTAAAATATGTGAATAGATTTTAGATTAATACCACTATTAGTGTATAATGGACACTTAGATGCCCCTAGTTATAAAAAGTCCTTATATTTAATCGAAAAATATTTCCTAACATAATAAATACTCTTTTCGATTTATACTACGTCATTTTTCAATATATAACATTGTGACTTGGTACTAAGTGCTAAATAGATTAAGTATAAATTATGGATGATATATGGAAAGACAAAATTAAAAGTACAAAAGTAAAGTAACGGCCTGTTACTATGCCCACTGCTGGGCTAAGGCCTCCTCTCTTCGTTTTTGGAGAGAAGGATTGGAGCTAAGACCTACCACGCTGCTCCAATGCGGATTGGTAGGTTACACATATCCCTAGAATTCTCTAGAGATATGCAGGTTTCCTCACGATGTTTTCCTTCACCGAAAAGCGTGTGATAAATTGCAATTATCAATTAGACACATAAGTTTTTAATAGAAAAAGTCATTGGTGCCTGCCCGGGGTTTGAACCTATGTCGTCTCTAGAGAGTCGCACGGTCTCACCGCTAGGCTATCACAGCTAATCTCTGTATAGTAATGCCTTATTCTATAAATTAGGTAAATAAAAGGGTTTTTGATTGAAATAAATCGTAATAAAACTCCGGCCAAAGATCACATTAACTAAATGTAAACGCAGAGTTTTTTTCAATGCAAATAATTTCATTGAGCCAATAATGAAAATAGTAGAAAGCAATCATAACTTGGGAGTCAAATACTAACTACTAAACAATGCAAAGTACATAACTGTGAAAAGTACAAGCCTACTTCAAATTCTGTATTCAAGTAAACTTGTAAACAAGTGATTTCCAATAGTTCACTCTACTGCTGGTTCGGAAAGCTGTTCCTACCGTGAAAGGCCAGCCAGAAATTTGGTTGCTTTTTTCAAATTATAATTCTCACTACTAGTTACATTTATTCATTGATGTCTTGTACAGGTTCGAAGAGCAGCTATAATCACGCTTATCATTTAGTAATCCCCGACAGTATTTTCTTTCTGTATCAGCCTCTTTTTAACAGTGATTTTAAACTGTTGCAATACCAAAGCTAAAATTGATTGCGGAATTTTATTATACAATCTTATACCCAAGCCCACAAACGATTTACATACTTTTGCTAGGCGCAAAGCAGGAGCCGCAACCTTATGTCGGTTCCTACTTTGTCTAATATATACATCACCACACCTCTTCAAAACAGTTTACATAAATCGGCAACTACTATTAGCCTGAGCCTTTCGTAAAATGGCAATTAGTAAAAACCATACAGAAATCCGATTAATAGATTTTGAGAAAAGTAATATTAAAAATATTTTGCTATAATCCGCGATACAGTAAATAGAAAATATACATAGTGCTAAATGTATAGTGGACTATCCGATTTTTCATACCCGATACATGCAGGATTTGTAAAAACACATGCACAAACCTCCACCACTGCCACCACAAGCATTACACGTTCACTATCACAAACTCAACAATCGATAAAATCGAATACATACAGAGAGACAGCTTTTGGGCACTTTGTTTTATAATAAGCATAGATATATATAGATTGTTATTAAAGTCTAGCTAGAGCCGTTGGTGTAAGATTAATTGAACTGCGTTACAAATGTTTCCAATAATTGTGTAATGAACAAACATAATTACCGCCATGTTGTCTATACAAATACCATATGTCGGGTCATAGATGTCACAACGCCCTTATGTGTGGATAATTTGATTACGAAACGAGTGCGTTTGGTCGTTTAGGATAGTACTTGTTTGACTTAATTTAATACTTACAAGGTCCTACCGCCAAATTAAAATTCAAATAGAATAATAATTAAAAATAATTCATTTATTTTTCGTTATCTACACCTATTATACAACAAAGTCTCAAAAAGCTGTCTGTCTGTATGTAATCGATTTTCTCAAAATCTACTGAACGGATTTTCCTAAGGTGTTCACCAAAAGATAGTGCAATAACAACAACAACAACAACAAATACACTTTATTGCACAAATAAAAATTTTAAAAAAAAAATCATAAAGGATATATAAAACACATATTTCACGTACACGATATATGAAAATAAGAGTATAATCTACGATATTTTTGTACAACGGGCGGCCTTATCGCTAAATGAGCGATCTCTTCCAGGCAACCGACATTAAAGGGAATGTAAGAGCAAAACAGGAGGTAGGTGTGTACGAAATAAGACATATCAATGTATAAAATACTTATATACATATAAACGAATACAATACATATAAGTGCTATATATTATAAAATAATGTAGCATACAGAGAATAAGTTAATAAGTGAAGTTATATATATATATAAACATATATAAAAGTATATAATGACAAATTGATAAGGAGAACAGGACAACGAAAGACGGAAGTTATTTAAAAGAGGGATCAAGATGTGTTAAGGTAATGTTCTTTTATTTTATTTCTAAATATCATAAGGGATCTCGATGTTTTTATATGTTGAGGAAGGGAATTCCAAAGGAGAACCGCTTGGACAGCAAAAGACTTGGAGTAGAAGGAGGATGTGTGGGGAGGAACTTTCAGACGTAAGTTACCGTCAGAACGTAAAGGACGGTTATGTGTGTCACCTAAAAAAACAAACTGTTTTTTTAGGTAATTGGGGGTGGTAGGATTAAACAGTATGCAGTATAGAAGGTGAAGTATATGAGTATTCCTACGAAGGTGAATTGGGAGCCACTTGAGCTTTTTGCGGAACTCGGAAACATGATCATATTTACGTAGGCCGAATATGAACCTTATACAAAGATTTTGAATGCGCTCAAGCTTATTAAGTTGCTCCTGTGTGATATCAAGATAGCAAGTATCAGCATAATCAAGAACTGGTAAAAGAAGAGACTGAGCCAATGCAATTGCATTACTTTGCAATACTTTAGGTAAATATCGGTGTTATGTAAGCTGTGTTCAAGAAATCGCGCCGTTGTTAAAAATCTTGCTTGCTGGAAGCTTTAGTCGCGTGCGCTGCGTAAACCAGCAGAGACACACTAAAATAATGTACTAGAGAATTGTAGATCTATAAAAATACTACGAAAAAGTCGGCGATAGCATGCCATTATCTCTTATGGTTAACTCGCAATAAGTACTTCTGTTTAAAATTTGAATTCTAGAAGAAAATTGTGAGACGCTGATTTACACGCGGGCGAAGCCTCTGGCACAGCTAGTAATGTTATATATTAATTTGAATTCAATGTATGCAAACGCGCGAATAAAAACCTGTGCAGAGTTCAATACTTGTTCACTTACTGCATCAAAGCCAAGCTGAAGAGGCCTGGAGGGTCATTCGACTTTCTTTTGATCCCATTTAGAGCACAAAGTATTTTTGGAACAAACTGGCCCCCTCTATGTGAGGGCACTCAACTATTTATGTCTTTGGAGGCCGGCCAGGTCATTTCAAAAGGACGTTTATGCTATGATAATGGTTTTTATTCGATTATTTTTTTATATTCTGTAGTTACAGACCTTTTACAATACATATGTAGAGCAAAACAACTCCAAACTACTTATTTAGTCTAATCATCATTCTGTTGCCCTTATCACACTCTTACAAACATGTTGTCACATGATTTGGCTCCGTGTTATACGACCGGCCACCTGCCTGACGTGAACTTACCTTAGTCGTATTTTACAACCCCTCGGTAAGAAATGAGGGTGGTCTATTCTACGCAGCCGAATACCACACGGCGGGTTTACTTATATATATTTATTTAGTCTAACAAACTAATCTATTTAACTGTTTTAAAGAACTCTTCGAAAACAAACACAAGATCGTTGAGTTTGTGATAGTGAATGTGTGTAGTGCTTATGTATTGTGGTGTCGGTTGTGCTTTGTAGGGCATCTGTTTTAGAAAATCCTGCCTGATACATATCAGGTATCAGAACGGATACTATCTCTCTATTATATTTCTCCTGCCTTTATCCCACTCTAAATGGGGTCGGCACAACATGTTATTAACATGTTGTCACATCATCCGGCTACGTATTTCACGACCGGCCGGCTACCTGATTTCAACTTACCTTTTACTACAACTCGGTAAGAAATGAGTGGTCTATTCTACTCAGCCGGATACCACACGGATAATACTCTCTATAATACAAATATTTTCTTCTATCGTGGATTATGGCAGATTAATGTCACCATTACTATTGCATTAAACATCGCAAAGTAACGTCTAATTGTATAAATTAAAAAATATACATCAAATAATTTACAGAATTAGGCGTTACTTTACGGAAATCCATAATACAACAGTAATAATAAAATTATTATTATTTTATTTGCTTATTAACCGCGTAAAAGTAAATCGCAAAATACGATTTTGTCATGGAGTCTATCTCCTGATGATGCTTCGGTTGCGGGGCGAAACGATTGTTGAGCTTGTGATAGTGAACGTGTGTAATGCTTTCGTATTGTGGTGGCGGTCGTGGAGATTTGTGCATGTGTTTTTAAGAATCCTGCATGTATAAAAAAACGGATATTCCACTATACATTTAGCATTATAAATATTTTCTATTTTGTTCATCGCGGATTATAGCATAATAATTTTATTATTACTTTTGTAGAATACATCAAATCGATAAATTTGGAGTCCGAATTACTCAAGGCACAAATATGCCGCCACTGAATTATTCAAACTATGGTGGTTATCGCTTGTTTCAATCAACCTTACCCCCTTTGATCAAGGCGTTCGACCGTGGCGAACCAAAGCAAACGGCTCGCGGGCTAACTTACCAAAACTTTCTCTCCGTCCTTTTCTAATACTGTAATGAGTGACAGAGACAATAAATATAAAAAAACCTAATTCTACCCTCTTCATCTAATCGCATACTGAAAAAGGAGACGGTATTAAACTGGTTTGGATTAGAATATTCTATTGTTGTGGGTGTCTATAAGGGATTGAGGAAGACTCAAAGATTTTTTAGTAATCAACTGTTTGGAATTTGGTTTATATTGAAAAGTAACAATAAAATTATTCTGCTATAATCCGCGATATCGCGGTAATGCGGATTATAGCAAAATAATTTTATTATTAGTTTTGTATTATAGATCTCCTAATTCTATAAATTAGTTTATAATGTTTCGAATCGCAAAATTTTAACTATATCCCATCCTGAGTAGGTAAAAGATTATTTGACTGTATTTTGTGCTTTTAAGGAAATCTGTGAAATGCTAAATTTATCACAATTAAATTTAGCACAATCCGTTTTCATACCTTCTACATTCATAACATAAATCTTATCGTATTATAGCAAAATAATTACCTACATCGCAAAGTAACTTTTTCTTCTATAAATTATTTACATAAAGGCTATTTATATTGTTTTGTTTGTTATTATAAAGTTTAAGAATTAAGCGCTCAATTTTTAACAGCCATGAAAATCAATTGTTTTTAAATTTTTACTTTCAAAAATTTTTAATCATAATTACTTTGTATGGCACAAAGTGAAAAACTTCGATATAAATTCATATTCAAAGATTTTTTTTCAAGAAGTAATAAATAATTAAATAACAATAAGGAATATTAAAAAAAAACACAGTAAACTCATCTTTTAACACACGGATTTTCTCCAATCGCGAATAATTGCAAAAATAATTTATAGAATTAGGCGTTACTTTGCGGAGATCCATAATACAAAAGTAATAATAAAATTATTTTGCTATAATCCGCGATACAGTAAATAGAAAAAATATATAGTGTTTAATGTATAGTGGACTATCAGTATTTTCATACCCGATACGTGCAGGATTCGTAAAAACACATGCACAAACCTCCACCACTTCCACCACAATACACAAGCACTACACAGGTTCACTATCACAAACTCAACAATCGTTTCGCCCCGCAACCGAAGCATCATCAGAAGATAGACTCCACGACAAAATCGCAAAGTCTGTTTGCATGTGTTTTTACGAATCCTGCACGTATCGGGTATGAAAATACCGATAGTCCACTATACATTAAACACTATATATATTTTCTATTTACTGTATCGCGGATTATAGCAAAATAATTTTATTATTACTTTTGAATTGCAAAAATATTTAATTTATAGAATGAGTTTCCTCCTATGAGGTTTCTCCTATATATTCATGATACAAGAGTATTCGAAGTATTATTTTTCGGAGATTATAGCTAAATAGTAATTTTATTACTTTTGAAAAATTATTTATTATGAAAGTCCGTAAAGAAACGCCTAATATTTGAATTAAATGAAATTGGAGATTAAAACAAATTTACTCAAACGTAAACATGAAATTATTTTGCTATAAATGATAAATACTAAGGTATCATGACAGGTCATTATACCTTACTAATTACTAATACTATACTAATAATTTTAAAAATTTGCTATAATGTGTCTTGTGGAGGCGGCGGTGGAGGTTTGTACATCTGTTTTTACAAATCCTGCATGTATTGGGTATGAGAATGGATTGTCCAGTCTTCATTTAGCATTATACATATTTTTACATATAGCATTATTCAAATTTTTTTACTGGCCCGTTGGCGCAGTGGGCCCTTGCCTTCGCTCCGCGGGTCGCGGGTTCGATTACCGTCGAGGGCCAACATATTCTATACACAATTTGTTGGTTCTTCGAGCCTGGTTATATTTGTATTTAAGGATGTATTTAAAATTATATATGTAGTATATTTACCAGTTGTCCATCACGTAACACAAGTATTAAATTACTTACTTTGGTGATGGACTACCGTGTGTGTAAGTGTCCTATATATTTATTTATTATTATTATTATTTCTATAGACTTATCATTATTATCCTGCCCTTATCCCAATCAAAGTGACGTCGGCACAACATGTTACAAACATGTTGTCATATGATTTGGCAACGTATTTTACGACCGGCCGCCTCCCTGGCCGTCAACTTACCTTAGTCGCCTTTTACGACACCTCGGTAAGAAATGAGGGTGGTCTATTCTACTCAGCCGGAGACCAAACGGCATTTACCTTTATCGCCTCTTACGACACCTCGGTAAGAAAGGAGGGTGGTCTATTCTATTTTGCCGGATACCACACGGCCATATTATTTCTATCGACTTAATCGCGGATTATAGCAAAGTAATTTCATTATTAGTTTTGTAATATCCGCAAATTAACGGCCAATTCTATAATTTATTTAGAGATTTACTCATCAATTCATATGAGCTTTTATCAAGCACAGAATTACTAAAAGCTCCAAAAAGCCCGAACCGTCACCATGATATGACGAATGCGTACACATTCTTAAGCGGCCGGATAAAGAACCATGAATGGGAGCCTCGCATTAATATTGTAGACGTTATGGAACCAGCGATGGCGTCCATTCATCCTAACAAATGGCCGAAAAACGCCACGCATTATTTATCTACCCGTGTGTTCGTATTAAAATACAAACACGAACAATGATACGTCATTGTTAGAAAAAAATCTGTTAGGAAATTTATATCCTACACCTTCGGACACAATGAGGGGGCGGGCGGTAGAAAAGGAATCTTCAATGACAGCTAATGACAAAAGTTTTCTAAGAAACGCTAGGGACTCGGATTTCGGTAAGCCGCCGTGAAATTTGCATCCCGTAAACACTTACCTTCCGGTATGTTTAACGACATAATGATCATCATCATCATCATCATTCTCCTGCCCTTATCCCACTCTAGGTGGGGTTGGCACATGTTGTGCCAACCCCTTGTTGTTACCAACATGTTGTTACAACCACATGTTGTTACAAACATGTTGTCTGATGATTCGAACTTACCTGAGTCGCCTTTTACGACACCTCGGTAAGACATGAGGTTGGTCTATTCTATGCAGATACCACTCGGATACCACTCGGCACATACCTTAGTCGCCTCTTACGACACATCGGTAAGAACGAAGGGTAGTTTATTCTATTCTGCCGGATACCACACGGCGTTAACGACATAATGATCATGTATTTTAAATGATTTATAGAAACAGGTGTCACTTTGCGGAATTCCATATTACAGAATCTATAACAGAACTACTTTGCTATAATCTGCGCGGGTTAAACCAATGTATAGTAAAAAAAAAGTAAAGTAAAGTAGCGGCATTTTACAATCCCACTGCTAGGAATAGGCCTCCTCTCTGCATTTCTGGAGAGAAGGGTTGGAGCTAAGACCTACCACGCTGCTCCAATGTGGATTGGTAGGTTACACATATCTCCAGAATTCTATAGAGATATGCAGGTTTCCTCACGATGTTTTCCTTCACTGAAAAGCGTGTGATAAATCAGCAATTATCAATTATGAATGAATTTTAATAGAAATATTCCCCTCACGTACACGGTCTCACCGCAGGGGCTAACACAGCTCAATGTATAGTACGCGGCAATAAATAATGCACATCGAGGCGTAAAGAGAGAAATTGGCTAGATTCTGCTGCATAGAGCATTGTCTCTGTCGCACAGACCGACGAACCCGTGCGAAACGTCACATACTAACTGAGTGACAGAGACAGCGCTCTACCAAACTGAACTGGCCGGCTGTTTCGTTCTAAACATCGATGTGCATTATTTAATGCCTAACATTATTGTTTATACAGCTTAAAAGTATTTTAATGTCAAAAATCTTGCAATAGGAGAGTGGGGGCTTAAATATGAAGCTTTATAACAGCGGTTATATTTTTCTTAAAGCATTATGAACAAGAAAAAACAACAAGAATGTTCAGTATAAATGTATCCTTATTGATTTTATAAACCGCTGGACTAGTCAAAACTATTATACTGAAATAAAATATAGATTTAAAAATGGTTTATTTTCTTGCTTAATTAGGAAAAAAAGAATATATATGTATGATAGTATGAGGTTCTTTACCGCTTAAATTGTAATTATTAAATTCTATCAGTACTTGCGGTGCTTTCATATCATTATAATATCAATCAATAATACGCCAAGCTGATGCGTGAAATTAAATTTCAGCGTACTTATACTATGTTTCACAGTTGAGTTATGTCTTGTCTAATACATTTAAAAGAGAACATACAAATTGCATTTTCATGTTAGGACCTCATCCAAAATTCGTAAGATTCGGTTCGTTTAGGCGGCGCAGGACGCTTGTGCCAGTTGAATTAAATTGCAATAGTTCTGAACTTTTAAATTTTTGATCTAAGAAGAAGAACAAGAGGAAGAATAACTTTATTGCACAAATAAAAGAGAAAGGAACATTAAGACATAAGTAATAGTTATAGTTAAATGTGCAAAGGGCGGTCTTCTGACATTGTTGTGATCTCTTCCTAACAACTCTTTGAGAGAGAATCTCTTCTTAATTAACCACGGGCAAATACCCACAAATAAGCACGCAAAAGTATGAGAGCAAATAAATAGAGAGAAAAATAAAGTGAAAAGAGAGAAAAAGGTAAAATAAATGAAAGATAACTATGCCAGTGAGAATGGTCTTATAAAAGTAAAAATTCTTGAAAATGAAAATGAAACAATTAAAATAATTTATTTATATAAAATTACATTATAAACTAATAGCAAGGGCCCCTGCACTAGGTGTGAACCCGTATTGCTGGGTGCCCCGCTCATCCACCAAGACAAGTAAACTTATCAAAAAACTAATAAAAAATAGACAATTAAACTTAAAATTAGGTACATGTTTTTTTTATATAGAATATAAAGTTATATTATTGTTGGAACTTTTGTGTGTGTGTGTGTGTGTGTGTGTGTGTGTGTGTGTGTGTGTGTGTGTGTGTGTGTGTGTGTTTGTGTGAATGCGTGTTTGCATGTAAGTGCTTGAATGTGTATATATATGTATCGCTGATTGTAATGTTGGTTATATTAAAATTTGTCATATTATGTCGATGGTTAATATTTGCTCAGTTTCATGATAGTTTAATGTTAGCAGACGGTGTGTAATTGTACGTTTTACTTCATTCAATTTCAGGGGGTAAATAGTATATTTTCTGTTTTAGTTCCTATAAATTAATGATGATAAGAAATCATACTGTTTTTGTTTAAATTTCGTTTTACACGGTGGGATTTGACAAATACTAGTGCTTCGGCGATTTTTTGTCTGCTTAGTAATAAAAAATAAGTGTCTGTGAGTTCTCAAAGTACAATTCAATACGTATATTTGGCGAATGGTCAATAATTTATGAGAGTTATACAACTCAAATGTTGAGTAGCGGATTGGTTTAAAAAACAACAATTTAAGCAGTAATCTCTGAGCCCTTTCCAAACTTATCAAATGTGACTTTGCATTCTTCACACGACCTTAAATATACTTAATGAAGGAGATTTCCGAACTTCAGATGGAAGAGCATTCTACAGTCTTACTGCTTTAACTGTAAGTGAGCCATGGCAGCAATTTTAGTTGCATTTAAGCATTCTTAACTTAATTCCGTCTCGCGAGCGACGTTGTCATGTTTCTATACGATAGCCAATAAATGAATATTGTATTTTATCATATATGTAAATGATAGTACGTTTATCGTAATAATTAAAGCAAGTACAACCATTTTTTTTAATCTATTTTATTGCTTAGTGTTATAAAACAAAGTTACCCGCCGCGTCTATCTGCTGTTAGCGATAAACTCAAGAAATAATAAACAGATTTTCATGTGGTTGTCACCAATGGACAGAATGATTCATTAAAAGATTTAGGTATAATTTGTTAGGATTAGTAAATTGGTCGAAATATAATGATAGTTGTTGAAATCTCGGAATATGACACAAAGAGTCTAGACACCTTAGGATTCTAATTTTAAATTGAAAACGCTGCCTACCAGGGTAAAGATAGACTAAAATAATGTTTTAGAAATTTAAGAAGAGAAGTTACTTAGACAAATTGGAAAAAGAAAATTATTTCGCTCGATTTTTCGTTTTTTTTATGTCGTATAATTGACAATAATGCCGACGAAAATAACGCGAATAACTAGTCCTACACTGCACCGAGTCGCTTAAAGCCGTTGAAGATGGCAATTTAAAGTAAAAAGTAACGGCCTGTTACTATCCCACAGCTGGGCAAGGGCCTCCTCTCTAGGTTTTTGGAGAGAAGGGTTGGGGCTAAGACCTACCACGCTGCTCCAATGCGGATTGGTAGGTTACACATATCCCTAAAATTCTCTACAGATATGCAGGTTTCCTCACGATGTTTTCCTTCACCGAAAAGCGCGTGATAAATTGAAATTATCATTTAGACACATAAGTTTTAGAAAAACTCATTGATGCCTGCCCGGGGTTTGAACCCATGATCTTCTCTAGAGAATGGCACGGTCTCACGGCTGGGATAATAAGCTGTGATCACTAGTTATCCGATAATAAATGTTATATACATTTGTGTGGTCTATAAGTTCACTTGTCGATTGATTGCCAAAGTGCGTTCCATTTTAACATTCAGTGAGTCCCCACAAACAGTTAGTCCAATAAACACCATTGTGGGAGGTCCCATTGTTGGGTGATGAGTTTTGAAATTGGAATTAAATGTATTAAAGTGATTCTCAGACCGGATGTTGCGAATAATGGCAGCTGAAATACTATTAATACTAGTTTTGTAAGTCTGTAATGTACCTATAGTGGACTAAGATTTTTTTTGAGAAAAGATATGCTTCTGAAATATAGTAGGTATATTTATATTTTTTATTTAAACCTTCCTCGAGAATTGCACTATCCTGAAGTAAAAATGCACAAAAATTCGTTGAGTAGATTTTGAGATAACAGATCACATAGATAGACAGCTTTTGGAGGATTCTGTTTTATAATATGTTTTAAATATTATAATATAATACACAACACATTGGGGTCACATCGTACCACCAATAGAGTTGGCGTTCAAAAGCTTAAATTTAGTGTAGTGTCAAGAATATTTTTAATTAAAATTTAAGTACCTAATTAGACTTAGTTCTAATAAGAAAATGTAGTACAAATGAGTCGCCGATTGAAGATCTCATAAGTCAATCGATAGGTGATATGTGTGAAGTTACTTAACGTGTTCATAAAAGCAACTGGAAGATCTATAGAAGAACCAAAATGAGTGATATAGCTCAGCTTGTTGCTAAGTGGAAATGGGTGGTTCTTGTAGTAGATAGAATGGACGACTGGAAATTGTGACCATGGAACCGGAAAACAAACTATTAGCAGACTCCCATGAGGTAAATATAAATATAAATAATTATATGTGACACTTACACACTCGTTGGTTCCCAAAGTAAATAACTTAATACTTGTGTGAGAGAAAAGTTTAAATTTAAATACAAACTTATATACATACATATACTAGCTGACGTTGCAAACTTTGTCTTGCCATATAAATCATTTGTGGAGTATTTCTACTGTACATTTAAAAAAAAATGGCAAAAAATCAGGTTATCGCCTTGTCACTTAGGGGTATGAAAAATGAATAGCCGATTTTCAGTCCAACTGTATATTCATATAAAATTTCATAACAATCGGTCAAGTCGTTTCTGAGTAATATGGTAAATAGCATTGTGGCACGAGAATTTTGTATATAAAATACACCCAGACTCGAAGAACCAAAAAATTTTATTTAGTAAATATTGGTTTTTGGCTGATGAACTCAAAAAGGTCGCAGGGAGCTGCTAGATCCAAGTGGAACGAGATCGTGTGTTGTGGAGATCCTGTTAGGAGATCTATGTCCTGCAATGGCCGTCCAGCAGTTAAAGGAGAGGGAGGCTTTCGGCGGGAATCGACCACGCGACCCACGGAGCTAGAGCCAGGGTTACTGCCACCTGCGCCAACTGAACAGTCGAGTAAATTAGACTGTCCTAATTTAAGTAAATCATAACACGTATAGGACCCGGCAATAAATAATGCACATCGAGGCTTAGAGAGAGAAATCGGCTAGATTCTGCTTCATAGAGCATTGTCTCTGTCGCACAGAATGACGAACCCGTGTGTGACAGTGACAGCGCTTTACGAAACCGAACTGGCCGGCTGTTTCGTTCTAAACATCGATGTGCATTATTTAATGCCGGGTACTATACCCGTCTTACAACAAATATAAATTCAAATTTTTCGCGCATTTGGCTACAGCTCTCACGATATAATTGGACGCAGCGGGCTCTAGATAATCCGGGTTCGATTCCCGGTCGCATTGTGATCACCTCGTGTGTGCAATTGTTGGCTGTTTAATCAATTAGTTTTATCGTGCGACAGAGGATTTTACGGATGACTTCAAAATCGGAATAGATGCTGAACTATAGAAGAATATATATTAAAATTGCAAATACTCGGAGCTTTTATACTTCAACTTAAGTATAAAACTACTCTAAATTATTACTACGTGTCTTTTCCCTAATTACTAAAAGATAAATTGAGTTTTAAACTTATATATTGGCTTGGTAAATGAACTTTAATTGAACCAAATTGTATCAATAATTGTTTGCGGTTTAAATGAGAAAGTGAATGAATAGACAAAGTAGGAACCGACATAAGCTTGCGGTTCCTGCTATGCGCCTTACAAAAGTTCGTAATTCGTTTGTGGGTTTGGATATAAGATTCTACAATAAAATTCCACAATCTATATTAACTTTACCTTTACAGCAGTTTAAAAATACTATTAAAAAAAGGCTAATTCAGAAAGCCTATTATACTATTAAAGATTACCTAGAAGATAAGAACACGTGGATATAGCTTCTCTTCAACCCTGTACAAGACATTTATAACTATATGTAACTAGTGATAAGAATTATTGTTGGAAAAGAGCAACCGCCGAGTTTCTTGCTGGCTCTTCTCGGTAGGAAAAGCTTTCCGAACCAGCAGTAGATGTTGACGATTCCAAAGCACTTGTTTACAAGTTTACTTGAATAAAGCATATTTTGAATAGAAAATACGAACTTCGAATTTATAATGTTAGTAAAATAATAGCCTGTAACTAACCCATTGGTGGGCATAGACGTCCTTTATTCTTTTAAATAGTTCATACTAACTATAGTACGCGGCAATAAATAATGCACATCGAGGCTTACAGAAAGAAATCCGCTAGATTCTGCTTCATAGAGCATCGTCTCTGTCGCACAGACTGGCGAACCCGCGTGTAACAGTGACAGCGCTCTACGAAACCGAACTGGCCGGCTGTTTCGTTGTAAACATCGATGTGCATTATTTAATGCCGGGTACTATACGCTGCTTCAATGCGTATTGGTATTTTCTATATTGGAAGAGTCTATCTCCCGATGACGCTTCGCTTGCGGGGCGAGACGATTGTTGAGTTTGTGATAGTGAACACGTGTGGTACTTGAGTATTGCGGTGGCCGTGGTGGAGCTTTGTGCAAGTGTTTTTCAGAATTCTGCATGTATCGGGTATGAAAACGAATAATCCACTCTACATTTAGCATGATATATATTATCTTTTTACTTAACGAATTATTGCAAAAAAATCATCATTTAAATCATTACTACTTTAGCGGATTGGTAGGTTAATTCTTTAGATATATGCAGATCTACTCACGATGTTTTTCTTTAACGAAGCGTGTGATACATAGCAATTGTCAATTAGGCACCTAAGTTTTAATAAATAAACTCATTGGTGCCTGCCCGGGAATAGAATCCGTGACCCCTTCAAAAGAGTCACAGTCTCATCACTGGGTTTTAACAGCTTTCTGCTTATTTATCTTCTTTTGAAGATTTTCTTTTCGATTGCCTTATTAGCAATGGAAATGTTCCAAAAAATCAATGGACTTTATTCTTGGTTTAGATAGCGTATAGTTCGCGGCAATAAATAATATACATTGAGACGTAGATAGAAAAATCGGCTAGATTCTGTTCCATAGAGCATTGTCTCTGTCGCACAGACTGACGAACCCGTTCGAAACGTCACATACTAACTGAGTGACAAAAACAGCGCTGTACGAACTGGCCGGTTGTTTCGTTCTAAACATCGATGTGCATTATTTAATGCCGGGTACTATATGTAGTCTTCGATTTACCATGAAACTGAACAAAGGTCCCAAGCAGCAGGGATACTGTAATACCGTCAGACAGTGAGGCACCGTCAGCCATTGTTGTAAGCTATTTCATTAACAACCCCCGAATTTTTCTTTGTTACTCCCTTTTTCTCCGTACTCGTTGAACGATAAACAGTTTATTGTTGTGTGAAAACGTCTTAAGTGGTATTAGACGCGCGGCAGAATGAATGGAATCGATTGAAGCTACTGATTTTGACCACTGCTTGTAAGACTATGAAATTTGTATATTTATTTAGTACAGCTCAGCGATTCAATGCGGAAACGCTGCAAGCATTCTTGGGACCATTCCATATGGGCGTGATTTTTATAGAACAATAGTGGGAGTAATTAGGTTGGTAAAACTTGTTGACCCTTCCCTGTTGATACCATCAGCCCTTCACTACGCGTCGCCCCTAAGCCGTCGTCCGGCCTCACAGGAGGTACCCTTAGGACGATGTTCCCCGACGCTAGTAGAGCTTCTGCGTCCTACTCTCTGCATTTCGCAACCTCGACGATTCTTCTGCGGTCGCCCGTCCCGTCCTGTAACGCTGTAAAAGCCGTTAGGGCTAACCACATACAGTCAGTTCGAAAAAAAAATAACTTGTATTTTTTCATTGAAAATAATATCCTTAAAAAAATTATATCGTTTACCTATGATTTCGGTCGCGGTAAATTAGGTGTTCAAGTACCTTCAATTATGTAATACGTTTTTTCTGAATTATGTGGGTTTTTATAATTGAATGAAAAACTAATTTCTTTATTCTTTATGTTTTTCTGGTGTAATAACTTTTATTGTACCAAATTTCACCGATATTTCCTCTAGCAGATTAGTCATAAAAACAAACAACCAGACCGTGGAAACTGGTACCAAAGAGTTAGTAGTAAATTCTTCTCGGTGGGTAGAATTCTTCAAGCTATTACTAGATAGATGAAGTTTACTTTTAAAGTCTATTTGAACTAAGGTTATTTTGAATTTGATATGAAATGAAACTCGTTTATTCTACTAAATTTGGAATTAGTATGCATGTGGCTTAGAGGACCATAGTGAACAGGCATTTTTAATCTCGTATATATAGGTACTCATATTACTCTGTCTATCTGCTACGCTTTCGAGTCTGATACGCTGGTCTAGTGTTATTGATATTAGGCACAATTAAGGCTTGTACACGGGAAAACGATCGCGTTAAAATACCCGTTTATTTTGGGGAAAAACTTTGGAAGGTTACCTACTTGCCTAAGTGAGCAAATGATTGAAACAAAGTCGCTGGTACACCTAAATAAAATAAATTTATAGCATTGAAGACGCTAGTTTTATACAAATGCGGGTAGGTATTAATTTTAACTAAAAGATCATTCATGTCTATAGTTATCCATTTATGAATGAAACGTCGACAATATGAGGATTATCGACTACCAGAGCCTCACAATGAAGTACACCATCAATGAAAGCCGCGGTACCACCATAGGAGTATTCCCACCCTTAAATACATAACTATAAGTGTTATTACACACAAGTAACTAATGCTTCAGTTGTAAATATTTGTGAATGAATTTAAGCCCCGATTCCAGGGATCGAAATCTGCATTTCCATGCTTTTATGTTGTTAATTCGGTAGCCATGGTATTAAATGTATATTGTTTGCAAAAGCTGTAAAATGCCGAATAACAAAGCTCGTAGAAACGGTGTGCTCTTATGGATATACAGTTGAAACCCAAATGCTTTTCAAGTTTTTAATTTCTCCAGAATTTACTTCGAATGTTAGGTTTTTCTAGATTTATTTGAGTAGTGGACGTCAGTTTTTGTTAGTAAGTAACGGATAAATAACGGTATAGAATAGATAAGAAGTGCGAGATTAAGTTGGTATGGTCATGTAATGAAAAGGGTTGGAAATCATGTGACCAAAAGAGATCTAAATGTTAATGTGGATGTATGACTAGAGGGTGGTCGAAAACTGGTTGAAGTATGAACTTCTTAGTGTTGGTGGAAGCTCTTCTGCACATTATTAATTAGTAAAATCAAATCAAAATAATCTTTGTTCAAATAAACCATTTCCGGCACTTTTTAATAGTCAAGAATCAATATGATTTATGAAGCTGCAACTGGTTCGGAATGTAGCTCTTAGTAGTAGGTAGTATATTTACAACCAATTTAATTTTTGTACATATGAATATAAATAATTATAAAAGGTTAAGAGACCGGCTATACTCACGTCTTATTTTATCGAATGAGTCCGACTAGTTTCAAGCCCATACGGGGCTCTTATTCATGAGCTCTTTACGCGGCGTTATCAGGAGGGAACTGCGTGTAGCATCTTGCGGCGGTGGTCGCACGTCTTCTATAACGTCCTGGTCGCTCTGGTCTTCGTCATCGGATGCACGAAAGAAATTTGTGCATGCGACGCCGCATAGTACACCGTAAGCGTCGCATGCACAAATTTCTATTATGGTTTACTCAAATAATAAGACGCACTCAAAAGTCCACGAACGAACGTTTAAAAGCTAGTTAATATATAAAAATACGGGTCACTTCGCAAGAAAATCGAGTTACCTTTGTAACTATCGACTATTTTTCGACTATTTATATGCCCAAAATATAAAGGTATTCTGATTTATTACATTCTACTAGTAATTCGTTTAAAGTGAAACGTCCAATCAGCTATTGTGATCCGCTTTCCGGTCCACAGTCGTCTCAATTGTGCAAAATCTACGAAAATAACCGGATGTAAGCCTTTATGTAGGCAAAGGTGTTTTTGAATATTGTTAAATTCGATAATACCATTACATTTACACATATTTTAAAGTGAGACCTATTGTGGAAAAGCTGAGAGAATAATTTATACAATTAGGCGTTGCTTTGCGGAGATCCATAATACAAAAGTAATAATAAAACGATTTTCCTATAATTTGCGATAAAGTAAATAGAAAATATATATAATGCTAAATTAGTGGACTATCCGGTTTGTTTTTCATACCCGATACATGCAGGATACGTAAAGGATGCAGGATGCAGGATGCTTCGGTTTGTGATAGTGAACGGGTGTAGTGTTTGTGCATGTGTTTTTACGAATCCTGCATGTATAGGGTATGAAAAAAAAGGGATAGTCCATTATACATTTAGCATTATATATATTTTCTATTTACTTTATCGTGGATTATAGCAAAATAATTTTATTATTACTTATACCATAGCTGAGAGAATCAAGACTGCGATGGTACGGCAACGTCATTAGGAGACCAGCAGGCCTACCATGAACTCTTATTGCGACTCAATTAACGACGTAAACGACGACCGCGAACCGCTTTCTTTTCGTACCATGAAGTGTGAATTGCATTGGGGTCGCAATGTTTGAGAAGGATAATGTTATATGAACTATAGATAACTCTGTCTTTTTTAATCACATGTTCTTAGAACAAATTCCGAACGCTCATTCGGCAACGACTTAAAGTCTGCGTCTTTAGGACGTCAATGTCTATAGCTAAACTAAAAATCATAGAGGAGACTATAAAATAAAGCCGACGGGCGGCCATGCTGGCGCTAGCGGTCAAAAGGAATAGACGTAAAACAGAGAAATGGTAAATTGTAATATAACATAGTGGATTGTTTATAAAATTGAATAAAATGGAATAGTACAAAGCTACAGTATTTTATTATCACTACATTATCAAAAGAGAAGGCGATCCTATTAATAGTATGAAAAAGCAAAAAAAAATCGTTTGCGTCTTCAATTGAGTCGCAATAAGAGTTCATGGTAGTTCATGGTAGACATGAAGTTCTGGATTTTGAACCCGCGCCAAATAGATTTGGGAATTTCCTGATTACATGGATAAAAACCGTAACTGAGGACCTTAAAAGGGAAAACATAAATCCTTAGACGATACAGAACCACCAGCTCTGGAGAAACTTAGTTAGGAGAGCCGACCCAAATGAGAAGCATGATGATGTGAAATTCGATAATATTTTATCCATAAAGTAAAAGTAACTGTCTATAACTATCCCACTGCTGGGCATAGGCCTCCTGTCTCTGTTTCTGGAGAGAAGGGTTGGAGCTAAGACCTACCAAGCTGCTCCAATGCGGATTGGTAGGTTACACATATCCCTAGAATTCTCTAGAGATATGCAGGTTTCCTCACGATGTTTTCCTTCACCGTAAAAGCGTGTGATGAATTGCAATTATAAATTAGACACATAAGTTTTAATAGAAAAACGCCGTGTGGTATCCGGCAGAATAGAATAGACCACCCTCCTTTCTTACCGAGGTGTCGTAAGAGGCGACTAAGAAAAGTTGACGTCAGGCAGGCGGCCGGTCTTAAAATACATAGCCAAATCATGTGACAACATGTTTGTAACATGTTGTGCCGATCCCACTTAGAGTGGGATAAGGGCAGGAGAATGATGAAATTCTAATAGAACTCATTGGTGCCTGCCCGGAATTTGAACCCATGATCGTCTCTAGAGAGTCACACGGTCTCACCGCTGGGCTATCACAGCTTTTATTTTATTCATACTTACATTATAAACGCTTAACGGGTGGTTGTTAAGACCCATAACTTGGAAGAGCAAGAAAACACTATCTTTTTAATAGTTCGTCGCAATTTTAGGTTTAGGTCAGTTTAATACTAAATCCGCGATATATTATTTCTTTATTTCATTTAAAACATTAAGATCTCTTATTCACAGTCCAACAATACGTATAAAGGTGTCAAGATACCAAACAAAACTGTAGCCGGATGTATCGTGCCGTGCTGATATTACGTACAATTAAAGATAATGTGGAGACAGACGCATAGACGATATATCGTATCAGCGGAACAGAGGTGGTGTGGAGATGATGTTGTGTTATAATATATTTGACTTATTACTATATTCTTGTTAAACATATTTAATTTTAAGTAACTTATAGTCAAAGTGTAATGCACTCTTGGCCTTATTGTTATCATTATTATATATAGTATTTAGGTAAGAATTTTGAAAACGCTGTAGGATTACTGTATAAATAGATATAAAAATATAAAGATAAAACTACCTGTGTCACGGCTTCGTCCTTGTGGAAATCATTGTGTCACAAAAGTTTACCTGAATTGAAATTCACAAAAGTAGTTATTGTGAGTTCAGTTTGCACACAGGCATGAAAAACTGCGTTAGCTATGTGAGCTAAACTATACTAAGTTATAACTTAACTAACTAGCTCATGGTCTGCAACCCACATAGATGTATAGACCCAGCTATGTTCACGTCTTATTTCCTCACGATCTTTACACGATATCATTGTTAAGTAAGTAATTTTAAATGTAAAATGTAGTTTTTGTGAATTAAGTATTTTTAAATATTTCTTATTAGAAAACACAGAATAAAATAAACATATAAAAATTGTCGTCCGCCGAAATCAGGCCAATATCCCTAGCTATGCGTGGTTAGGGCCAGAGTGAGGAACTTCCTCACAATACGCGCTGTATGCTGTATACTGTAAGTAATACTGCCTTCTGCATCCGAATATTAATCTAACTATTAAGCAAAAGGCTCTGAAGATGTTGATCGATGCTCTTCGCAATTAAGCCGTTAAACGAAACAACAATAGGAATAATTATTGTTGAGTTAACATTCCACATGACGGTTATCTTATAAGAAAGGTCTAAATATTCATTCATTTCATTTTTCTTTTCTGTTTTATGAGGTAATAGTCATGTGAAATGGTGTCAACGATAATTGCACGGCGCGCTAACCGGTCTAGTATCATTATATCAGGTTTATTGGCAAAACTAAACCCAATTTTTTTTATCGGAGCCTAATTACTTTCAAGACCATACGGGGCCCTTGTGCATGACCTCTTTATAAGGCGTAACAAGTCTTAGTAATCTCTTTATACATTTTTAATTTTATTTTATCAATTGTTTTTTAATGTAAATTTATTGAAATAAATGCTTTATAGAAGCAGGCGTTACTTTGCGGAATTCCATATTACAAGCAATACAACAGAACCAACTACTTTGCTATAATCCGCACGGGTTAAGTGAATGCATGCAAAGCCAATGTGTATGAAGCAGGCAAAATCTACGCACCTTATACATGCAGGACCAGTCACCATATGCACCCCAAGGCGCAATTCACCAGCAACAACGCACACAAAAGCAGCACACACACCCACCACCACAATCTCGACGATCGTTTCGCCCCGAAACCGAAGCATCATCAGGAGGATAGGCTCCACGACAATTTTCACACGGCAGTACGATTTTTGTCGTGGAGCCTATCCTCCTGATGATGCTTCGGTTTTGGGGGCGAAACGATCGTCGAGATTGTGGTGGTGGGTGTGTGTGCTGCTTTTGTGTGCGTTGTTGCTGGTGAATTGCGCCTTGGGGTGCATGTGGTGGCTGGTCCTGCATGTATAAGGTGCGTAGATTTTGCCTGCTTCATACACATTGGCTTTGCATGCATTCACTTAACCCGTGCGGATTATAGCAAAGTAGTTGGTTCTGTTGTATTGCTTGAAATAAATGCATTACGTACAACAATAAAAAATCACCTAAGAGAGTCTCCTAGATTTCTATGTTGTTAGATAAAAGTGCGCGGAAGACGTTTATAATTTCATAATATTAAAATGTTTCGCATTGATCCGGCAACAATAGTTGCGAACAATCGTCACAATGGGTGTATCTAACAATGACACTATGGCAAACATGTGAAATGTCATTTGCACTTTGGCATCAATAACGATATAACAGCCGAAAGAATTGCATATGAAATTAGAATCTATGACTTATTCGTTAAGGTTGATTTTTATATAGTTCAATATATTTATATGTTGCACCAAATTGGTAGGAATTGTAAGTAAAGTACGATTGTGATGAACAAAACGTGAGCTAAGGATGGGCTTTGTTGCCATTGTAGCGGGTGTGCGCGGACAATGAATGATCACGTTTAGAAAATTTTTGGACAATTTTTGGCTTTTTGCAACTGGTTGCACCTTGTTCCACAGGGCCAGACTAGGAACATTTAAAATTTATATTTTGTATACATAATTTTATATTGTAATGGTTACAAATATTTACTGATAAGATGTATCCGCGTCTTCTTTTTAAGTGTGTGAATACCCGCAGTTATTTAAATTAAGTAAATCAAATAACACTTACTAACATTTAAAATTAAACATAGTATAACAAAGAGAATATAAGATATCTGAAAGAGAAACAAATATTAAAATAATCTAAAAAACTTAACATAGGAGCATAATGCACTACTAACGCTAATAATTTTGACGTGTCTATCTAGTTTTAGAACATCATATAAAATATTAATACCGTTACATACGTTCCATAGGATAAAAATATCAAACTTTATGATATAATTATTTTGCTATAATCCGCGTTGGTTAAGAAAATGTGTATGTAATGCTAGGTGTATAAAGCAAAACCGTTCTCATACCTTATACATGCAGGATTAGTTACCACGCGTATCACAAGACACCACCACCAACAGCACACTTAAGAAGCACTACATACATTGACAACGACAATATCAGCGATCGTTTCGCCCCGTAACCACGTCGTTATCGTCAGGAGATAGGCTCCGTGACAGAATCGAAAAATTGCTTTGCGATTAAAAAGATAGAACTGAGCAAAATGCACGTAAATAAATTCTGGGAAAGTCATTGTCTACAAGCTTTAATGAAACGATTTCATTAAAATAATGTTATATACATAAGAAAATTTATCCTATTATAGTTTACTAATATAACAGAAAGCGGAAATGCTACGTTATGCTTAATTTCTTTGAGGTTAGTAGAAATTAGATGACGGATATGGCAAACTGGAAATAGTAAATAGTTGAATCTGTCCCTGTGTAAATTAGTGCCAGCTACAGGGTGGTATATTTTCTGAAACTACTTGTCACACCACAATAGCATAATTCGAGCGAATCGACGGTACACCGGCGCAAAACGGGGGCAGACATGCGCATAAACCGTACTACGGCCAATAGCTCGACAATGGCCGCGTATCGGGTACAAAAATATATATTGTTTGCTATTGTCCAATATTGGAAGAAAGGCGCGTGTTTATTACGTGAATGAAGCAATTTCTCCTGGAAATGTGACGAAATGTATTGTATAAAATATTCAATAGATAATGTAATAAGATCTTACAATTAAATCTATTTCCGATTAAACATTAAAAATATGCATGTAACACCAAAGAAAACTGATACACTTTCATACAACTTTGGGCCCGAGATATATATTGTCAAATATAAATAAAATAAAAAATAATTGATAATGGGGCCAATCAATAGCTTTATTATTTTGGTTAACTATTACTTAAAATTTGGCTGATTTTGTCAAACTAATAACAGAGTTATAAAAGATTCAGTAAAAGTGCGCTTATGAACTTCTTATATTTTAAATAGCTGATTTTTTAAGTATGCCATATTTTTAGCATAAAGTAAAGAGTAAAGTAAGCGTCCTGTTACAATCCCACTGGGAATAGACCTCCTCTCTCCGGTTCTGGAGAGAAAGGTTGGAGCTAAGACCTACCACGCTGCTCCAATGCGGACTAGTAGTTTACACATATCTCCAGAATGCTGTAGAGATATACAGGTTTCTTCACGAAGTTTTCCTTTACCGAAAAGCGTGTGATAAATTGCAATTATCAATTAGAAACATGAGTTTTAATGTAAAAACTTTTTTTTTTATTTTTAGCATAGATGTACATACAATAATGATGAAACAAACAAATAATCGATTTCCGAAAAACGCTATTTTAATTACGTTACTCTGATTTCTTGTGCTTCGGAAACTTAGAGGCCTTGATTATTGTTACAGCAAGGGTCGGCAACCATTTAAGATTAAAGAGTTTAAGACTAAGCCCCCTAAAGTTGTCCGTATGTGATCGATTGTCTCCAAATCTAATGAATGGATTTTTGTACGGTTTTTACTAAAAGATTTTTGGAGAAAGATTAAAGTTAAAGTCACTACGGTTTTGGTTACGAGGGCGAAGTTGAAAACAGACCGAGCCCTGACTGGGTCTGCAAGTAAGTAAAATAATTTAATTTTACTTTTATACAAGGAAGTAGTTTTATATAAGGAAGTGGTTACTAACTATATGCCCCATAAGAAGGCTCAGAGTCGCTCGGCTGGCTATGGAGCGAGCTATGATCAGATTATCTCTTTATGATCAAATCAGAAATGAAGAAATCCGTAGAAGAACTAGTGTCACCGATATAGCTCAGCGTATCGCAAAGCTAAATTGGCGATGGACGGGGCACATAGTGCGGAGAATTGATCGGCGTTGGGGTCTGAAAGTATTGAAATTGCGACCCCGTATCGGAAAACACAGCGCCCGTAGACCCCCTACGAGACGACCTCAAAAAGGTAGCGGGGAGCCTCTGGATTTAAGCAGCACAAAATCGTGTGTTGTGGAGATCCCGTGAAGAGACGTCCATCTGTTGACAAAGAAGAAGAAGGAAGTAGTCAATCGTCTGCCCGGCACATATTTGTTTACAAATATAATTTTATCACTTTCTAGTTTCCAGTTTCTGTAAAGGTTTAAATACAAACATTCCGACGCGGCAATCACTAATCTGAGTCATACCCTCCACTACGCGTCGCCCTAAGCCGTGGTCCGGCCTCACAGGAGGCACCCTTAGGACGACGTTCCCCGACGCTAGTAGAGCTTCTGCGCTCTACTCTCTGCATTTCGCAACTTCGACGATGCTTTTGCGCTCGCCCGTCTCGCCCGGTGACGCTGTAAAAGCCATTAGGGCTAACAGCATACAGTCAGTTCGAAAAAAAAAATACAAACAATATAAGATATTTCTTATTTACCCCTTTTGATGATACACCGACATTGTGTTTTTATTAAAAATGCATTCTTTCTCATTGTCTGAACGAAAACTCATTATTCGTTTTGAAAAAGCCATGTGTATGGCTTCAGGGTGATTCAGTAATGGCCTAAATCACAAGCGCAAGCGACTATATCTTTAATTACCTAGTAAAACTAAGGTAGATTGTTAAGTTATTTTATTTAATTTTTGTCACTTTTTTATACACTCATTTATTTATTCACAAATTTCAATACATTTTAAAATATTTTCAAAGACAAAAAAAATATGGTTATGTTCACTTTTCTTTTAACTTAAATTTTTAATTTTGTTTCTTTAATTTTATTGTACACCTATAAAAGTCGTACATGTTAAATATTTTTCCTATATTGTTAACTTATATTTTAATTATGTGTAAGTTTTATATTTAACAAGTAGTGGATGTCCAAATAAATAAATAAGTAAACAGGTATCTTTTTCCTTGAGTTGATAAGTTCCCTTGTCCAAATGTTGCCTGGAAGAGATCGCTTGTAAGTCATAAGGCCAACTACTGAATCACGCAATTTATATTGTAAGTTTTGTATTGTAGTACTATTGTAAATTCTGTGGTGTACAATATAGAGTGTTCTAATTGTTCTATCTATTAGTAGTATGCAGTAGTAAGAGTTTTAGTAACGTCAACCTAGAATTCTTATCATGACCAGAATTCCTTATACACAGGGGTAACTAACATAATATAGGCTATAGAAATCCTGTTAATTCAACATGAATAAAAAATGACATCTATTATAGACCTATGAAAGTTATTTTATTCACGATTTAAAGAAGTTTCTTTATCTTGTCAAAGAATTATTTTAAAATAGTTTTTATGTATTTTGGTTTGTTTACTGGATAAATTAAACTGAGCTATTACAATGTATAATTAACATAAGTAATATTTACTAAAATTATCAAACTATGCTCTCGAGAAAATTATAAGCCTCTGCCAGTCTTCCCGGATCGATCTTATTTTTGTAATGAAGTATTATTAGTATTTCTTCAAATCGCTCCCAGTTTATATCTTAAAACGTATAAATCATCGGATAATAGTGTAGTACAATTTGCGTACACAATGTTATAATAAGTTTCTTTTGCCATTGTAACGCCATATGTTTTCTTTATCCGTTAAATTTTCCCCTCAGGGTTTGCTCTGCATTTTCAAACGCATTCATGTATCATTGTTATAATTTATGACAGTTACGTTATCTTTACGCCTTATTGTTTATCCTAACATATTATAAAACAAAATCCACCGTTGCGACTGTCTGTCTAGTTGCGATAGATGAAAGATTTTAGTAAGTATATACATTTTTTGAAAGGTCTTGTGTACTCGTAAATTAGTTGAAAATATGATGATAGTTGTTGAAGATTGAAAATAAAAAGTCAATGTTGAGGAATTATGTATTAATTATAAAAACGTGTACCGAGATTGACTAATGAATTTTGAACTTTTTGGAGGCGCAACCTAGGCGACATTAGTTTATGCCAATCTATATTTCTGTCATATCTAATACTATTTTTACTATATAAGTGAATATTTTTTCACACAAATACTATATATGTGTAGATATGCGAGTATTGTGAAGCTACAGTCATGACGCCTATTTTGAAATAATTTTATTAAGTTAGTGTCTATACGGTATGTTAGCGGTCCGTGTGACCGCAGCAAGGATTTAGTTTATAAATAACCCACAAATGAGGCTCGTTGGTGGAGCCAGCTAATCCTGATTTACGACACTGCCTGGGGCGAGACCGCTTGCCTCGTACCACGTTCATATTGATTCTAGAAAAAAAGATAGGTCTAAAGACAAATCAAAATAACCACTGTTCGAATAAGCTTTTGCAAGCACTTTGAAATCGAAATCTATACAATAATTTATAATTTTTATAATTTATAGAGTCGCTAATAATTATTAGAATTAAAATATATAAAATGGTCATGGGCAGGCCACATTGCTCGAATGGATAAGAATAGATGGCCAAAAATAGTAACAAATTGGTCAGGTCCATATGGAAAGAGAAAAAGGGGCAGACCATTACAACGTTGGTCCGATTAAATTTTAAAGTGCTGGAATAAATTGGATGTATGTTGCAGATGAAAGAGAGTCTTGGAAAAAAATGGAGGAGGCCTATACTCAATGAAAGAGGTCCTTACAAATTATTACATTAATAAAGAAATGACATAAAAGTTTTTGACATAAATTTTCAATTTGACGAAGTTTAATAAATGGACATATATTATAAAAGTAAACTAAAAAAAATATTTTTTTAATTATTTCTATTAAAACTTATGTGTCTAATCGATAATTGCAATTTATCACCTACTTTTCGGTGAAGGAAAACATCGTGAGAAAATCTGCATGTCTCTAGAGAATTCTAGGGATATGTGTAACCTACCAATCTGCATTGGAGCAGCGTGGTAGGTCTTAGCTCAAATCCTTCTCTCCAGAAACAAAGATAGCAGACCTATATCCACTAGTGGTTAGCAACAGGCCGTAACTTTTTTTTTATAATTTCTAGAAGCAGGCGTTACTTGGCGGAATTCCATAGAACAGAAGTTACAATAGAATTATTTTGCTACAATCCGTGAAATCTATACATATTATAATACAAAGTCCGTAAAAGTTGTATATGATTGATTTTCTCAAAATCTACCGAATTTTTGACCGATTTTTACTTAAAGATCGTGCAACTCTTGGGCTATGTTCAGCTTCATAGAACATTCTACGGAATGGCACAACCGATTTTCATAGCATCTTCACTGAAAGATTGCAAACACGCAAAATATAATGGAATTTAGCATTTGCCACGAAGAGAATGGCAGATGAACTAACTACCTAAAATAGTACAAAATACATATAATTATGAAATGAAATAAAACTAAGGGTATCACCAAACTAGTTACATCTCTAACTCATTATTTAACTATACAATAAATTTAACAACTTCTGAACAATTGATTTAGTAACCAAAATCAAGTCACTTAACGTTGGTAGGACGGTGAATTTCATACTGTCTCTTAAAATAAAGGAAATAAGTAATTTAAAAGAGGTAACGATATAAAAAATCAATAAGCGAATTCCATTAATAATCGCCAATCAAATAAACAAGAATAATATCGCAACAAATCGCACTGCACAATGGTTTTTAACGTGATGCGTCACGCCTTCGCGCCGCAGCACCGTCCGCGACGACGCCCTGACTTATGTTTCTACCACAATGCACTATCAATAACGATTTCAACGCTTTATTGATTTGTGTAGACGTTTTCATGAAAATAAATAATTTAATGGATAGTTTGCGCATTTGTATATGGAAATATGGACGTTGTTGCGCAGAAATAACTTATCTCACAAACTGTTGAGGTGTTTTCAAAGATCGGACATACATTTTGGAAAAGTCGCTAGAAAAACGTCGGAAAAGAGATGGGTAGATTATGTGAAATTTTGATTATGTGAAATTTTAATTTGTGAAGTGCGTTAGAAGATGAATATTATCAAATTCAAATTCAAAATATTCTTTATTCAAGTAAACTTGTAAACAAGTGCTTTTGAATTGTCAACATCAACTGCTGGTTCGGAAAGCTGTTCCTACCGGGAAGAACTAGAAAGAAACACGGCGGTTGGTCTTTTCAAAGAATAATTCTTATTACTAGTTACATATAGTTAATGTCTTGTACAGAGTCGAAGAGTAGCTATATCCACGCATTCTTATCGTCTAAGTAATCCTCAATAGTATAGTAGCCTTTCTGTATTAGCCTTTATTGTTTAATAGTGTTTTTAAACTGCTGTAGTCGTAAAGTTAAAGTAGATTGCGGAATTTTATTATAGAATCTTATCGCGTTTGTTAGACATGTCTATGTAAATACAAAATCATAAAATAGCCATAATATAAATATAAAATAGCATAAGTATAGCATAATATAAATATAAATAAAAAATATGCCATAATGAGGCGAATGAAAGTTATGTCACCAAACGAGTTTTAAATATGAGTCTGGATGAACTATATGCCGAAAAAGAGATGGATGGATTGTTTGTAGCCCCAGAATTGATAGAACAGAATAGAAGAGAAAAATATGTTGTGACGATACACCTAGAATGGGATAAGGGCAGGAGAATGATGATATTTTCTACGTGTTTTATTCTAACGTAATAGAGACTTTTACTGATACTGAAGTTGGAATATCTTTTAGCAATATTATTGATAATTAAAAATGAAATTATTTACACAAGTACTACTCACGTCCACTATCGTAAACTCAACAATATCTGCGTCTCACAACCGAAGCATCTTCAGGAGATAGACCACGACAAACTCGTAAAGGGTATGAAAGCAAATAGCCTACTCTACATTTAGCATTATATATATTATCTATTTACTTGATCGTGGATTATAGTAAAATAATTTCCTTATTACTTTTGTATTATTGACCTACAAAGCAACGCTGATTCTAAAAAATATTATTGATAAAACTGCTATGGTGTGCTATATTGCATATTTTATTATTATTTTATTTATCTTTTGTGTTATTTTGAGTGCAAATATTCATACGCACATAGTTTTTCGTTATTCTTCTTTCTTTCTATATTACCCGAATTTAACTTCTTGTCTGATTCTTTCTGTTACTCAAAGGTTGTCTGGATCATAGATCCCTTCTAGTCTGCCTTTGTAGCGTGCTTTTTTTTTCTTTTCTGACAAATGTATGTACAATAAAGAAATAAATAAATAAAAACACCATCAGGATTCGGTATCGACTTTAAATAGCTTTAAATTTTGGACTCTCATGACATATTTTGATTTTATTCATTTATTTTCCGTTTTGAAGACTTATTAATATTGAGGAAAATAAAACACAGTATTTTAATGTAATCTCGACGGTGTTCATTTTCTCATGCTCCAAGCAATATATCTTTATTAATTATACATTCATACACAATGTAAACAAGGTCTATTGTCCGTGGCTAGGGTACATACACTTCCACAAACTATTTGTCTATGGATCCTTGAATAAAAATCTCTGCCCACCGTGCAAACTATCTTATAATACACCTAATTATGCTTTATGGTAATTTTATGACTGAAATGTCTTTTTATTATCAAGGGGTGTATAATTTAAGTGTCCACTGTCCTTTTGCCATCACTTTGTATGGGAATGCATGATTTAGTAGGTGACGTTAGTGAGAGGATTACGGTTTAATACAAGTAAAGATGACATTGCTTGGTTTATGACGCTTTTAAATGTATGTTTTTTATCTGTGGATGAGCTGTGTTCTATGGTAGTTCATTATATACAGATTCAATAACGCTTGAAATCTAATCGATTTTTATATTAATCGATTATTTTATTATTATGATTCATTCATTCATTGATTATAATCTGTTTTTAATAACTGAATTTCAAAATATTATTATATTTTACCATCTGCTCTAGGTTTCCACTCTTTTCTTGTTTTATAAGATAAGGTGAATGTAACCAATGTAGCTAACTAACATATTTATAATTGAATTTCATTCATGTTTATAGTTGAATTTCACAAACAGCGCATTTATGTTACTTACTTACTTTAATTTTAATATTAATTAGTAATTTTCGTTAAGTAAAAAAAACGTTTCTTCGATTCGGTTTTACAAATCGCTGCTTGAGAGGAATATGAAAAGAAGTAAAATTAATATTAACTATTTTTATTACATTATTTATTTATAGAAGAAGGCGTTATTATGCAGAATTCTAGAATAAAAAATAAGTGAATTAGTGATAGCAAATTTTGCTTTAATTCCCGTTTTTTATAGTAAAATAATCCTATCATTATTTTTGTAATATTTACGAGTAATTTATTAAAGTATTATTTAAGGAAATAATTGATAAAATTAATACTTATTAGGAATAATAATTCAAACTTTCCCTGATAATTGTTTATTATTTAAGCACCATTTACTCAGGGGAAAAAAAAAATATGAAAGAGTAATCTTACAGAATGGTAGGCGGGCAACACAGCATGTGTTTTCTCCCCAGTGAGTCGTATAAAGCTTTGGCTATAAGTCAGTATTAAATTAATATTACAATTCACCCTATAAAGGTATTCGTGTGAAAATTTTAAATTCCTGGACAGTGGGCGGGCGGCGCGGCGTGATTCCCGCCCTGCGACGGCGCAAGAACTAATTTTCTCAAGACAGTGCTCCTGCAGAGAAGGAGGGATCGTAAGGGTTATATGGGAATTTGATTTTAGAATATAATATTTTATTACATAGAAGATATCTACACAAATATTAACATAAACTACCGGTGCCAGCGGCTTCGCCCGCGTGGAAATCAGCGTGTCAGAATTTTTTTCTAGAGATCAAATTTTAAACATAAAAGTAGTTATTGTAAGTTAACTATAACAGATAGAGACATGCTATCGCGGACTTTTTTGTACAATTTTTATACATCTATAATTCTCTAGTACATTACTTTAGCTTATCTCTGATGGTTTACACAGCGCACGCGACTAAAGCTCCCAGTAAGCAAATTTTTTAACAACTACGCGATCTCTTCAACACAATTTACATAATACCGATAGTTATTATTTACCTTAACCATCCGGAAGTATTGTACTATTTCTTGGTGAAAATCGTACAAGAATCCGTTCAGAGAGAAAATCGATTACATACAGACAGACAGATTTTTAAAACTTTGTTTAAAACAAAGAATTTGTTTAAAACATAAGAATGTGAAAGTTATTAGACTAATCTCCAGAAACGTTTAAACTAAGTGTAAGAAATATGCTTATACGTAAAGAATATTACATAATTCAAAATTGTGTATGATAAAAATGCTTGGATTTGAAAATCCTTTCAGCTTCATACAAGACAGTGGTTTAATAATGTATAATTAAAAATATTGAAAAGAATGACCGCCGAGTTTCTTGCTGGTTCTTCTCGTAAGAGCAACATTCTGAATCAAATGTAGCTTCATTAATTATATTGATCCTTGACGATTCAAAAGTGCTCGAAAGAGCTTACTTGATTAAAGATTATTTCGATTTGATTTGAATAATCTGATATCAAAAATCTAAAGTTAATATTTTATTGAAAATATGGTTTAGATTCTAAACCATAGTTTCCGTTTATAATAAAAACTAAATGAAACGAAATTGGCTACAACAAAATGAAAACTGAATGAAAACTAAATGAAACAAAACAGAGGTCTAGACTATTGTATTACTAGCAAAAATTAGTAGTCAACACTAAAATTTATGTAAGGGAAAAAACATAAATAATAATATCATCTCGCTACGAAATTGTTCTAGTGAATGTGTGCAGTGCTAGTGTCGTGTGTTTGTAGTGCATTTATTCAACAAATCCTGTACGTAACTTTAACGACTAACGATTTAATCTATCCCAGATTAAAGAACAATAATCTAGGTAACTATAATTTTTGTATTATGAAAGTCTACAAAGTAACGCTCGATTCAATAAATTATTTAAAGTTGTTGATTGAAAATCGAATTCTTAAATATGCGTTAGTAAATAGCTTTTATTAAACACTTAAATATAATTTTACATTGATAAATTTATAATATATTTAACAACGTGTAACAATGTTACTTATCCGGCTTTCCCCGCGGGGCGTTCTCTACCCCTTGAACATTAAGTACCGCTACCATACTCTCACACTTCATAATAACTATTGAAATCGCTAGTAAGACGTTCTGAAACCTTTGAATTTTCTAGAAAGAACAATATAGTTAAGAAGTGATATATTTAAACTAGCTGATTGATGAAAAAAAAAGCCAGATCGCACAAAAAGCGCCCGAAATTACTTTTAATGATATTACCAATTTTAAAAAAAACTTTAGCAATTTTCCATCAATTTTTTTTATGTAAAATTATAATAGTAAAATCGTAAATGATATTTTGAGATTCACAGCCTCAAATTTATGAAAAAAAAATTGCAATAAAAACTTGTTTGGGGATCGGTTTAATTAATAAGGATTTCAAGATAGGTAAACAGAATAAAGCGACACCCTATTACTATCCCACTGCTGGGCATAGGAGGGTAAGGAAACATGCATATATCCAGAGTTATCTAGAGATATGCAAGTTTCCTCACGATGTTTTGCTTAATCGAAAGGCGTATGATAAATTGCAAATATCAACTAGACAAGAGGTTTGGACCCGAAATTGTCGAAATTTTCGCGGTCTCACCGCTGTACTATCATAGCTACATAAGGGCATAAAGGCTTCTCAAATTAGATTAGTGAAAGCACTATTGTGACTAAGTAAAAGTCACCATTAAATAAATCTTTTCGCGGTAAAATAAGGTTAAAGATTGCTTAGATTATTTAACGTTACTAGTATAATGCTGATTCCGATCTCGACTTTATATCACAATTGCTCGGTGTCACGCTGCGACAGTGTTGTTTGGAGTCAAATATTTTACAATAAGGTAAGTATTAGAGAGATGGGCGGAGTATCTGCAGGAATCGCCACACCCATTATAAGTAAGTAAGTTATAATCAGTGACTGTGAGAAATATTTTGTATGTATTGAAGCGAGAGAAGTTTAAGGAAGGTCTTCTTACATTTGCTTCACAGCATATTTAAAGCAATTTAATTATTGTATATAAAAATATAAAAAATTATAAAACAACAGGTGATGTACGTGTGGTATCCGGCAGAATAGAATAGACGTTTCCTTTCTTACCGAGGTGTCGTAAGAGGTGACTAAGGTATGTGACGTGTGGTATCCGGCTGCATAGAATAGACCACCCTCATTTCGTACCGAGGTGTCGTAAAAGGCGACTAAAGTAAGTTGACGTCAGGCAGGCCGGTCGTAAAATACGTAACCAAATCATGTGACAACATGTTTGTAACATGTTGTGCCGACCCCAATTAGAGTGGAATAAGAGCAGAAAAATGATGAAAATAACAGGTGAAATATATAATAGACAAAGTAGGAACCGACATAAGCTTGCGGCTCCTGCTTTTCGCCTTGCAAAAGTACGTAAGTCGTTCGTGGGTTTGTTTATAAGATTCTACTTGAATAATAAAATTCACAGTTAATTTTAGCTCTGACATTAAGGGCTGATATGGTAAGCCTAATATAATACTGTTGAGGATTACCCTCACAGTATATTTCGGTAATCTTCTGAGTCGCAAAACAGGAATCATGTGGTACATAAATTCTTTAACAATGATTATAATCATATATCTGTATCAACAAAAAGCTAAAATTGCTTACATCCGGGATACCTAGCACAAACAAGCACAATAGTCCAAACTGATCAGCCTCACACTCGAAAGGGACAAGATTCAGGTGTCGAAATCCAAAAAATAATACCCGTTCACAAAGGAGATCCGTCAACGTATCAAATCGAAAAAAAAATCGGCAGGAGTGATTTCAATGTTTTTATCACAGAGTTCCGTGTAAAAATTACACAAGAAAAGATCTTATATCTTAAAAGATAGTTTTTCTACAGCAGTTAAAAAATACTGTTAAAAAGAGGCTGATACAGGAAGCCTAATACTAACTAATTTACGAAAGTTCTACCGATGCAAGCAACTTAAGCTAAGCAGGATCCGAGCTGTCACTGTACAAAACTGCAATGTACTGTGGGTATAAGATCCTATAATAAAATTCAGCAATCGATTTTATCGTTGCCATTACAGCAGTTTAAAAACACTGTTCAAGGGAGGCTGATACGGAAAGCCTACTATACTATTGAGGATAATATAGTATGCGTGGATATAGCTACTCCTCTAACCCGTACAAGATAGTAATGACCAAATGTAATGTAATAAAAATTATATTTGAAAAGAGCAAAGACTGAATTTCTTGCTGGGTCTTGTCGGTAGGAACAGCTTTCCAAACCAGCAGTTGAGTTGACTATTCTAAAGCACTTTTTTACAAGTTACTTGAATAAAGAATACTTTGAATTTGAAAAAAAAATAGTGCAATTGGATTATATATTTATCTCTTTATTTTCATATTATTAGGAAAGAAAAAACATAGCAAATGTACAAAGGCGAACTAAGCCCCTAAGGCCTAAAGAGACGTCTTCCAGTCAACCTTTGAGTGACGGAAGGAAAAGACAGGAAGAGAAAAATAACGAAAGACTATGCACCTAGATGAATATTTGCACTCATATTTGCATTTGAGATAAAACAAAAGACAAAAAATGATGCAATATAATAAATAAAAAAATGTATGATAAGAGCCCGTAAGATATGAAAAATGTAAGATATGTAGAATATAATACAATCTACATAAATGCGAAAATTTTGCATTGAGAGTGTCTATTTTGGGAAAACACAAAGGAAAAGTAAGTTTTCAATCTGTTTTTTTATTTTATCGCTCGTTTCGTGTAAATGCCTGTCTGTTTATCTATCACTTACGTTTTCACGGTTCATCCACTATAATGAAAATTAGTAAATTTAATATAATTAAAATAGGATACCAAACACTGCCGTTTTCCTTCGGAAACATGAAGAAACTATGAACCTACTTAAAGGTGTTGAACATTAGATGTGAAGCGGACAAAGTCGCGGTAAAAAAAATAATTATATGGGTTTTAAATGCTTTTTTTTTGTCCTTTACGGATCGCCAAAAAAAAAAAAAGTAAAAAAGTGTCACAAAAGGTTCTCGCACGCAATCTTTGAATCCAATATCTCTCACAAAGGATTGTGTTATTTTAGGTCCGTAAGCTACTGTGAGATATTTCTGTATTATTCTTAATCTGGAATCGATTGCTTTAGGATTTTTAAAGTATATTATAACAAAGTAAACCAGCGACTTCGTCAGATTGAACTTAAGTGTTGAAATACCCTCAATTAAGTGTGAGTGTAGAAATTTCGAAATTGTAATTTTTAATAATTACCGCCAAATTTTAATTTGTTTCTCCAGCGGATTGGCCGCGTAAGCGTAACAGACAGACACAGATATTAATAACAAGTCAAGTTAAACAATTTATTAACGAAATTTCATGTATCTACTGTTAACCGTTGATGAGTTTTCTCACCTATGAATCCTACCATTCCTGAGTCGAATCATGGCAGCAGCATCAGGTTATGCTTATCATAAATATATAGTATAACAGGCACTATAACAGAACTACCTTGCTATAATCCGCACGGGTTAAATATATATATAATATATATCAAGGTAGTTCTGTAATAGTGCCTGTAATATGGAATTCCGTAACGCCTGCTTCTATAAATCATATAAATATACAGTATAATCTAGACTAGACGAGTATATAAAATTTCAGGTCAATCGGCCACCGGGAAGAGGGCCAAATTTAACTTGCAAGATTCCATCTCACAATCATACAAGGCAAGTTACATAAAAGCTTTTAATAATAACGTGTTGTACCATCCCACTGCTGGGAATGGGCATCCACTCTTCTTGAGGAGTGGCAGTTAGACCCACGATGGTGCTACAATACGTACTGGTACGTCACAGGGTTCGTCACGATTAGTTTTAATAGAAAAATTCATTGGTTTGAATCCGCGACTCTCTCGAAAGATTCGCATGGTCTCACCGCTGGGCCTCATAGCTCATAGTAGTAGTTGTTGTACTATTTACTATGTATAATTAACGCCTAATTCCATAAAGTTTTGGTCGCCCAATGGTCGAAATTAGACCTTAAAAATTTGAATTATAAATTATTTAATATAAACTATTAAAATATAATGTTCAAACATTATTAAGGTTTTACTCTCAAAAACCTACTATAACCACAAATTTTGCTAACGCTGTTATAAAATAGTACTGTATGTCTTCAGACAAAATCATAAACAAAAGAAACAATTTGATGACATAGTATCAATTCGTGTGTCAAATACTTGTGTTTGTGTGTGTCAAATGCGTAGTAAGTAGTGTGTATAATTTTTTATTCATTGATTTAATGTACTTTATAAGAATTATTATTGAAAAATATTAGCATTCTGCTCTTATGCCATGTGGTATCCGGCTGAGTAGAATAGACCACCCTCATTTCTTACCGAGGTGTCGTAAAAAGCGACTAAGGTAAGCCGACCCGTCGTGTGGTATCCGGTTGAGTAAAATAGACCACCCTCTTTCTTACGGAGGGTCGTAAAAAACGACTAAGGAAAGTTGACGACAGGCAGGGAATCATGTGAAAACATGTTGTGCCGACCCCACTTAGAGTGGGATAAGGGTAGGAGGATGATGATTAGCTATCTGCACTTCTACATATAAACTATAAGTATGCCAAATTTCGTACTCCTCCGTCCGCGCAATTTTCGGTCCCAAGCTTATGCATTACGTATTAATATATAGATTCTCATAGTAGTAGTTAACGAGACTGACGAAAACAAAAGGAACCGTATTAAAACACAAAAAGAAACTAAATATTTAAAGAATTCCCATCTCGAATCCGATTGCAGCTATTGGGTGGACAAGCAACATGGCTGTCGGTGACACGCTTTGTTCAAACAGAAAAACGAGATCTTTTTTATCTTTTTTCTTTCTTTTATCTTACCTTTTACGGCTCACAATGGCTGCCCGGCCTTTAAGGAACCTATTCCGATCAATTATATTTGTCGCGCATCACATTTTATTGTTATAAAAGATTCATTGTTGAATCTTATCTTTCGGGTGTTTAACGGCAAGTTAATTTGGTGTAAATAACTTACAGGTTACAAATTTTTACAGACAAAGACTTTATTATTTAGTGAAGTTTTCTTGCGATGTTATTTTTGTTACTACTTAAGCTGTGATAGCCCAGCGGTGAGAGCGTTCGACTCTTTCAAGGGGATCACGAGTTCAAACCCCGGGTAGGCATCAATGAGTTTTTCTATTAAAAACTCTGTGTCTAATTGATAATTGCAATTTTTCGTTTTTTTTTCCCGCGCTTTTCGGTGAAGGAAAACATCTTGAGGAAATCTGCATATCTCTAGAAAATTTTGGAGATTTGTGTACCAATCCGCATTGGAGCAGCGTGGTAGGTCTTAGCTCAAACTGTTATCTCTAGAAACGGAGAGAGGAGGCTTATGCCCAGCAGTGGGATTGTAACAGGTTACTTTACTTTTCAAGTGCATAATTATTTATTAATAACCATTGGGTAATTATATTTTTTTTATTTGGAGTACTAATATTTACCTACGCGAGAAGTCAAATTTCCTAATGTTAAATGCTTTTACCTAATTAATAATCTAGTGCAAACTAACCAAATTAAATCAAATCAAATCATTCTTTCTTCAAATCAAATCAGTCTTTATTCAAGTAAGCTTTTTATAAGCACTTTTGAATCGTTAAATATCAATTAGATTTAATGAAACTACAACTGGTTCGGAATGTTGCTCTTACCGAGAAGAACCAGCAAGAAATTCAAACTTTTGAACATTTTAAATTAACGTTAGTTAACTGCAGTCTTATTTCAAGCTTTTCAAGCAAGGACTTTCAAATACAAGCATTTTTATCAATCAAATAATCTTGAATAATCGTGTAATTTGCTTTACGTATAAGCAAACTTAAGCTTTCGGAGATCGATCAGTAGTCGCACTTCCAACGGCATGTTGACTAATCATAGCCTTCCACTACAAGTCAGCATAGTCCATGCTGACCCAGTTACGCTGTTTAATGGCTTGTACTATGTTTCTGGCTCGGACAGACGAGCGCAGAAGCATCAAAGCAACGAAAACAAAATCTTTACAAATCCAGTATCTAATCCATGAATTGTATAACTCAAGGTTTCGATTCACCATACTAAAGCTTTCAAGTAGTATTACCATCTGAAATGTTGAAAAATAAGGACAAGTTGATATTTCGGCGCTATTTGAAGACGTAGTACTGAATTCTCTACTAGGTGGATATATGATCTCCAAAAGTGACAACTAATTATAAATAATTATGGCAACATTGGATGACTTTCAATGGAAAGATCAGAATAGTATACTAATTGTTATTAAAACGTTTCTATAAAGAAATGGGATCTTGCGTATAAGTTTCAATTAATTTGATAACTATTTATTAGGTTTTAAAATTGCAAACTATAGTTTTTGAATATTCGTAAACCATCAACAAGAGCATAGATAGAAGGCGTTTTGACGCAGTTCGAAGAGACTTGTGTTGAATTTTTTTAGTGTAGACACGATTCAGTTATTATAACACTTTAATCCTCTCTATCCTTTATGATTCTACTGCACCTTATAATATATAAAGATGAAGTCAATAAATTAAACAAATTATAAGTTTCGTGTATAGATATACATACATTTCTGAAAAAATTGTTTTTTTAAATCACGTAACAAAAAATCTCTGTCACCAGATAGTTTGATAACACAAAATTAGTAGTACGATGTAAAAAATAAACCAAAATTAATTTATGTACACGACTTCGGATACACCGAATTTATAGCATTGTATGGGACATATCCAAGGAAAGATAAGAACATGGTGGCACATCAGACATTTTTATAATATCCATTCATACCATGGGTATAAATACGTTTCACGGTGGCATTGACGATCTTGTCTCGAACTCCCCGAGGATATGGGCAACAATGAGCTGATCATAATGGAGTTTCGCTTGCGCTCATAACCCGTCATTTTCGAAGCTATTGGCTATTTTTATGACAATAACGCCATTGTTGTTATGAATTGTATTCGGGACAATGTGAGAAGAATTCGCAAAACTGGAATTGTCTCGGCCCGTGCTAACGAACTGAGCTCGGGGCTGCCGTCGCGCTCAGTATTAATTTGGAACCTAAAACAGCTGTTATAACTGCAATATCTTGTCTTGGCGCATAGGAAACGGGTTGTATTCCATGCCAACGATCTCTTTTTTTGGGTGAGAAGAACACATTATTTCTAAACAAAAATGAACTAAGTTGCCTAAAGTTAAAATTTCTAAGTTTCCTCATAATGATTTTTCAAGCAATAAATGAGAAATTGTATATATCAATAAGCACATTAGAACCTATGTACAAACTCAGGAGGTTTATATCCGGGAACTTTTGGTTTCAGGTTTGATCATGTACTCTAACCGTTTAGATATCATATATTTCCAGACAAGTCGTATGAGAAAGCTTGGTGAGTGCCCATGGTTTTACTGCTATGTGCAACTCGCCGATACTTATTATTTCTTGTACATATATATTGTTAGAAAAAAAAATAGCACATGTACAAAAGCGGACTTACCTCTAAATGGATCTTTTCCAAAAGTAATAATAAAATTATTCTGCTATAATCCGCGATACAATAAATAGAAAATATATATATATAGTGCTAAATGTATAGTGGACTATCCGTTTTTTCATACCCGTTACAAACCTCCACCACTGCTACCACAATACACAAGCAGTACACACGTTCACTATCACAAACTCAACAATCGTTTCGCCCCGCAACCGAAACACATCAGGAGATAGACTCCACGACAAAATCGCAAAGCATCTTTTACAGTCAACCTTTGAGTAACAGGAAGGAAAAAGACGAGAAGTGAAATACGGATATAGTAAGAAAGAAAAAGAAAAATAGCGAAAAACTTTGTACCTAGATGAATATTTTCACTCGAGATAGTTCAAAAAATAAAATTTAACAAAATGATGCAAAAGAAATAATAAATTTGATTATTTCATTTATAAATTGTTTTTCGTTAATTAATGAAATGAATAAAGATGCTACTGATATATTGACTTGAGACGAATAATTTCTAGTCTTAAATGCCGATAGGGAAGGAGATTTGATTGATACTGGTAAATTATTCCGCAACTTAATACCTTGAAAGCTAAATGATCTCGAGTAAATCAGTGAGGAGCACTTAAAGAAAGCAAGCTACTTTACCATCTTGAGGATGATTTTCTGATTAGGGCTATGACAAAATTATTATTGTCATTGATTTTTTTAAATACTTTTACCTCCAGCAAAGTTATTGGAGCCTTTGGTCATCTTTCATACTAGTTCTCGCTTTTGTTACTTCCTATCATGCCTCATACTTTGTCTTTCTTACTTTTTTCCTCATCTATTCTTTATGATGGATGGGACTCCCATTCTATCTTGTTTTCGCTACTTAATTATAAGCGTTGAACACAACACAGCTTTTCGCATGTGATAAGTTTTTTCTAGTTGTCATTGATCGTAAACGACCAGAAGACTACAATAAAAAATACTGTCACATTTACTGAATGTTGTGGAATTTCAGCTTATTCAACTTTTGTAATATTTCACGCTTCGACAATAATGTTGCATACATCTGTTAATTTCATATGAACGTATATTATAGACGACGATTGGTTGAAAGTCGATTCAGTATCGAAGTTTTCCACAATGTTGAGTGGTTTTGTGATTATGATCATTAGAACATCTGAATAAGGCAGGACAAACACGCTACAGTGCGATAGTCCATTTATTTTCATTGTTGGCAATACTCGGGTCCAAGTCACTGCGCGTGTTAATATTTAAGTTCCTGGTAACCTGGCCTTTGTCAACGTCGGTTTGCCCACTTGAAAGGCAAAGCTTTGTTTGCCGAGACAAGTGAAGATGAAATTTCTAAGGTTTGTATTTTTAAATCTCTTTCGGCTTCTGTTTATTGAATGGCTGCTGTTATACAAACATCACCAATTACGGCCGTGTCGATTGTTGGAGTACTATATCTGGTTTGGCCACATTTCTTTGGATGTGTGCTTTTTGTGTTGACTTATCAATGGCACTTCCTATTGGACGGTTCTTTTTAGCAACAATTCCTGATGTTGAATGAATAATTGTTTGTCTAACAACGAATACTTGCAGTTCATTGTATTTAACAGTTGCCGTGTTGTGTCAAATTTCGTAACGTCGTAAGTTTTATTAGAAATGTTGGTAATGCCAATGTGATGTTGAATATTGTTATATTTTCTTTCTTTCTCTTCTTTAACGAATAGAAGTTTACTGACTTACAAAGGTCTATGTCACTTGAATTTAGCAATTCCTTGCGCCTTTCTATCTAATGGTGGCGTCTACTAAAACTGGAGTGGATCTATGGAGTGCGATCGCCACTCTGCCACATAGAAGTCTCAAAATGGGTTGGTTTTATGATACATGTCCCACTTATCGTCACTTAAGCTTCCCGACCTCTTGGTCTTTAGTCACTTTGTTTTTATTTCTTATTTTTATTAACTTATTCGACAAGTCACAAGAACAAAAGATAATCCATTTTATGATAAATGTAGATGTATGCTATCGGTTTTCATAGCTTATACATGGAAAATTCGTATTACTCATACACTACGAACCATCACCGCCACACTATACACATTCACTATCACAATATCACCATTCGTTTTTCCCTGTTACCGAAGTATCATCACCAGTTGACCTTCACGACATAATCACAAATCACAAACGCATCACCCAAGCACAAACACGTGTAGCAAACCGAAACTGTTAATGTTTATTTTTGTCATTGAATATTGGAAGCGATTTTGTCGTAAGTACACTCCAAATTAAGCATGACATAGATTTTCGCTAATCACGGATTATTGAAAGAAAGAAAAACTTTATTTACAATACACTATCAACAAATAAGGAATATGTATATAAAACAAAAATAATATATGTTGATGACATCATTATTTGAAAATAGTGTACAGTAAATGGACAACTGCTCAGCTTTCAGCTAAGACGATTGTCTCAGCGCTGATTTTCAGCAGTCACCAGATGGTTGCAAACGCATCGACAGCGACGACTTAGGCAGATTTTATAGATATAATTGTATGTATAATTAAAAAGTGTATGTAATATATAAATATAATCAAATTTCTAGTAATGGAAATAGTCAAGTGTCAATTCTCTGGTTTTCGTGTATTGGTAACGCTGTAATCACGTGACCGGTCTCAGGGTAGTCTTGTTATAAAACTCGACGGTTATTACTGGAATCATCATCATCCTCCTGCCCTTATCCCACCCTAAGTGGGGTCGTTCGCATCGTATCGCATGTTATCGCATGTTAAAAACATGTTGTCACATGATTTGGCTACGTATTTTACGACCGGTCGCCTGCCTGACGTCAACTTACCTTAGTCGCCTTTTGCGACACATCGGTAAGAAATGAGGGTGGTCTATTCTATTCAGCCGGATACCACACGGCGGGACGGTTGTTATTGGAATATAATATTTTAATTATTTTTGGATTATGGAATTCCATACAGTAACGGCTAATTTTCAAAATAACAATATACATTATTTATTTATTTAAACAAAGAATGCTTATTATCGTGAGAAAATCTTCCAAACTGACACCCTCGGATATTGGCTACATGATACTATTGAGGAGAGGCAACAGAATGGAAAAATTAACTCATGCGATACGTAAGGATTTGTTTAGCAACAAATATCATTCGCATACATATCTATAATTGCTTATATTAGTAGCATAGAGTTCAAAATTGCTTGACAAAATTGTGGCAATATCAGTACCATTGTAGTCATGACCCTTTGCTTTTATAGAATTAACATCCCTTGTCTTATTCATCGTGGTCAGATAACAAAAGAATGAAATTTAAATTAAAATAAAATATATAATAATATCATTGGGCGACATCTTCTGCAAGGACTTCATTGCCAAGATAAAACAAACCTATTTTAATCCCCAATTATATATAAAAAATCATAGCTTATTCTGTTCGGACGTAATAGAGGGAGAAACATACACACTTTGTTATTTATATCGTACCGAGATAGAAAGTAGACTTTGTCACTTTTTAACTGTACCAATGGTATCAAAAATCACACTCGATTGCGTTTGCGATAGTTAATGACATAGGACGTTGTTGAGTTTGTGATAGTGAACGTGTGTAGTGCTTATATATTGTGGTGGCGGTGGTGGAGGTTTGTGCATGTTTTTTACGAATTCCGCATGTATCAGATATGAAAACGGATAGTCCACTCTACATTTAGCATACATACATACATACATTCTCCTGCCCTTATCCCACTCTAAATCGGGTCGGCACAACATGTTACAACATGTAGTCACATGATTTGGCTACATATTTTGCGACTGGCCGCCTACCTGACGTCAACTTACCTTAGTCGCCTTTTACGACACCTCGGAAAGAAATGAGGGTGGTCTACTTGTTCTATGCAGCCGGAAACCACACGGTACATACCTTAGTCGCCTCTTACGACACCTCGGTAAGAAAGGAGGGTGGTCTATTCTATTCTGCCGGGTACCACACGGCGAACTCCACTCTTCATTTAGCATTCTATATATTTTTTAGTTACTTAATCGCGGATTATAGCAAAATATTTTCATGATTACTTTTGTATTATGGACCTCCGCAAAGAAACCCCTAATTCTATAAATTAAATGGGTTCAATTAGAAGCAACAGGTACCGTTTTTTGAAGCTCAAAAACAAGGGCAACAGTCTTGAACATCATAACATAAAATAAAAACAACTACAAAGCGATATTTACAACGTCAAGATTTTAACTTAACAAGCAATTAGTGCACACTTAAAACTAAGATTTATAAAAAAAATGACTTCCAATTACTTGTTTCGAGTGTCGTTACGTGTTCGACATTAATTGTACAATTATTACTAACCATTGTGCCACATTTAGACGGTAGTTGTATTCTTTTGTCGGCCATATTTGGTGATTGGCACGTGGTTGTCTGAGGACCACTTCTCATACCACTCATTACAATTTAATGGTCTTACATCTTAAAGATCTCTTCATCGACAACTTTATATAAGTCATAATGTCACGCAATAATGAACTCTATTAGCTCAATAATAAATATTATAATAACTGTATGAGGGTAGTTCAAAAAACGATAAAAGATTCGTTATTTAAATTCGACGGTTAGAGTGTCTCTGGTACGTAGTTGACCTCGTTTTGTTCTGAACCACTGTGTGTAATTATTATGCCGTTTGTTTGGTTTTTATCAGCACTGTTTTCAAAATCAAAGTACAGTCAGCATGAAATTTATAGATGAAATAAAGTGACATGTTTGTAACATGTTGTGCCGACCCCACTTAGAGTGGGATAAGGGCAGGAGAATGATGATATGTCTAGCTGTCAGAAGACTTTGAAAATATATTATTATGTCTACCATAAATAGACCTTACAGGCATATTAATATAACATTACCTCAAGAATAACTTGTTAATACTCTAACTGGATAAATCTTAACTCGACAATTCTGTATGGTTATTCAATTCCTTCCAAACATTTATACACTGACAAGCGGCCCAAATACCTCTGTTATTAAAAAAAAACATCAATAGAAAACCGCTCATAATGCATAGAATACTGTATTAAAACTAGTGTTGCACAACGCTTCTACTCGATTCTCGATACGTTTCTCTTTGTCTTTAATCATTTCCGGTTGCAATATTCTCGATTATTAATTTATAATATAAATAATTAATAAATATGTGGGTCGCTTACACACACGGTTGTCCGACTCCAAAGTAAGTTTATACTTGTGTTATGGGTGACGGACAGCTGGAAGATATACTACATATATAATTTTAAATATTAAACAACACCCAGGCTCGAAGAACCAACAAATTGTTTATAGAAAATGTTGGCCCTCGGCGGGAATCGAACCCGCGTCCCGCGGAGCTGAAGCTATGGTTATAAAATACACATATAAATGATTACGATGAAATCTGAAAAAGAGATTGTTCAGGAATTATCACGAAATCATTTAGGAAATCAAGAAAGTACATACTTCATTGCATTTGAAGTGATAGTTCTAATTCGTTACTTCAAATATTGAATATTCAACAAACTTTGCTTTTTCAAAGCATTCGATGTTAGGGGTTTGTTTTTAGTCATCACTAGCTGTGCCAGCGGCTTCGCCCGCGCGCAAATCTGGGTGTCACAATTTTATTCCAGAATTCAAATTTTAAACATAAAAGTAGTGAGTTAATCATAAGAGATAGAGACATGCTATCGCGGACTTTTGTGTAGTATTTTTATAGATCTACAATTCTCTAGTACATTATTTTAACGTATATCTGCTGGTTTACGCAGCGCACGCGACTTAACTCCCAGCAAACAAGTTTTTTAACAACTGCGCGATCTCTTCAACACAATTTACATAATACCGATGTGTTCTATTTACCTAAACCATCAGGAAGTATTGTACAATCTTTTGGTGAAAACCGTACAAGGATCTGTTCGGTAGATTTTGAGAAAATCGATTACATACAGACAGACGGCTTTTTGGGACTTTGTTTTATAATAAGTATAGATAAGCAAGCAGTTTATATAATATTAAACTAGTTTTTAAACGCAACTTCGTTCGCGCGAGCTGCAGTCTTATTATTTGAGTGACACATATATTAATTATGGTTAAAGTGGGTTATCCTTAAAAGCTAGACATATACTGGCGCGGACTTTTATTTAGAACCTTTAGAGGGGAACATGTATGTAGTACATGATTTTTGAATAACTTTCACCGTTTACTTAGCGCACGCAAGGAAAGCTTTAAATTTTTGTCAAATCGGTCCAGAAGTTCCTGAGATTAGCGCGTTCAATCAATCAAACAAACTCTTCAGCTTTATATATTAGTATAGATTTACTATTTCTATTATATGAGAGAAATACGAATGAGCGGAAAGTTATTTTTATGTAAAATATCGCTCATTTAATTAGTTATATACAGCTATTGTAAATTTTTCAGTGTTTTTTTTGTACGTTTCATACTTTAAAATTGTTATTCAATATTTGATACCTTATAATATCCTACTTCGATAACCTTCAATTAACCTTCCTGCGTAGGTTTTTAGTTTTAGCAGTTTTGTGATACAATTTTTTATCAGTTAATAATTAATAGTAGCAACATCTACATTAATAAATATTTATTCAACAATTTACAGAATTAGACGTTAGTTTGCGGAGATCTATAGTACTAAACTTATCATAATATTATTTTGCTATAATCCGGTATAAATATTTGTGTAATAGTTTTGCCTAATAGATGATGTAGTATGGACTTGACTATCGATTGATTGTTTATATAGGTCTGATTGCTATCACATCCCTAGTGGAAACCAGTTATTGGGTTCGGTGCGTGCAGACACACCGACGCCGGGACGGGATCACCGTTTTAAAAGGAGGATAAACATTTTATTATAATCAAGCTTTAAAGAATTTGGCTTTGTAAGTTAGAGTAAGTAGGCGAGGCCTTTTTTAGTTACATTGATTTTAAAATAAAAAACGTAAAAAAAACGGATAGTCCCCTATACATTTAACACTATATATATTTTCTATTTACTGTATCGCGGATTATAGCAAAATAATTTTACTATTACTTTTGTATTATCGATCTCCGCAAAGTAACGCCCAATTCTATAAATTATTTAATAACTACCTTTAAATGAAATAAAATATTTAAGTCAAAAGTAATAATACAATTATTTTTCTATAATCCGCGATAAAGTTAAAAGAAAATATATATAATGCTCAATGTATGCCGTGTATTATTCCGGCTGAGTAGAATAGGCCACCCTCTTTCTTACCGAGGTGTATAAGACTAGGGTAAGTTGACGTCAGGCACGCGGCCGGTCGTACAATACGTAGCCAAATCATATGACAACATGTTTGTAACATGTTGTGCCGACCTCAATCAGAGTGGGATAAAGGCAGGAGGATGATGATGACGATATAATGCTCAACGTAGAATGGACTATCCGTTTGCATACGTAACTGACTCGAGACTGAACTCCACGACAAAATCGCAAAGGTTTGCGGTTTCGATGAAACTATCTTTTTTGCATAATATATCGCCGCCGCACGCTTTTTCCATACTAAAAATATTTTTCGTTGTTTTTCACTTTTTAGTTTCGAAGCGGTTTTTAAACTCTCGTGACAATGTTTTCGTTTATTGTGAACGGCTATAGAAAACTCAAAGATTACCCCGGGATGTAAACAGACGACCGTCCGTTAATAGTCACTAACTCTTACCGTTCAGCTATCATGGCTTGTATACTAGACATAAATAACAGAAATATTAATAACAGGAAATAAAATACAACAACGAGAGCGCCGACGTGATAATTCCACCAAAACGGAAATCTCATATAATAACATCCTAAAACTATTATAAAATTCAATAACTCATACTTACATGCGCATCAGTTGATCTGCGCAAAGGCACCGAAAGATCTATAGATCGTAAAAAAAAAGATTAAAAAAAATAACAAACTACGTAAATTATTGCTGCAATTATAAATATTTGATACGAGTATACTTGAAAAAGTTTTACTATTGTGCAATAAAGTTGAAATTGCAATAAACGATAGATTTCAACTGAAAAAACTTGCTTAGTTATTTTTATATAATTGAACATAATTATCAATTACTTTTGGAATTAATTTTAAATTTCTAACGACCTATTTGAGTGAGCAACCAGGTTTAAATCAGAATAACTAAAGAAGAATTAATCAAATAGAATATATCGCACGCTTAGTATTAAAATGAATTCAAAATTAGGTTTTATTGAGTCAGGTACATTGTGAAACTTATTTAAATGTCATCTATGACATCACGCTCCGAACTATAATAAGACTAGTTAGTGTTTTCTTGCTCTTCAAAGTAATGGGTCCCTTGAACACTCACGAGTTTTGTACGATTTATTGCAATTTTGCACAAAACAACCTTTTTAATTAGGTCAAAACTTAAAGTTTCGACTAATAACAAAAGGCGCTATATGAATTAACAAAAAGTCACAAATAAATTTAATAAAGATGAAAAATAAATAAATAAAATATTATATTTTTTAAATTAACGTTATTATAATTTATTATAGTTTATTATTATAGTTTAGGAATAATGAACCACAAAATTCTAATTTTGCAAAACATTTGCTAGAAAGCGGTCATAAAGTGCCTAATGACCATTCATTTCATATTCTCCACACTTGTGATAAGGGACTCCGACTCAATACGTTAGAGCAACTTGAGATAATAAAAAATAACAATGGTCACTTAATTAACGAGCAAGTAAATGTATCTAATTCCGTTTTACTGCATGTGTTCGGAGGGAAGGGTATTGGTGGGAGTTGAACTATTTAAGTCTGCTTGTATGGGTAGCGCGGCGCAGTACGATTTTTGTCGTGAAGCCTATCCTCCTGATGATGCTTCGGTTTCGGGGCGAAACGATCGTCGAGATTGTGGTGGTGGGTGTGTGTGCTGCTTTTGTGTGCGTTGTTGCTGGTGAATTGCGCCTTGGGGTGCATGTGGTGGCTGGTCCTGCATGTATAAGGTGCGTAGATTTTGCCTGCTTCATACACATTGGCTTTGCATGCATTCACTTAACCCGTGCGGATTATAGCAAAGTAGTTAGTTCTGTTATATTGCTTGGCACATACGCGACTTTATGTTTGTTAAATAAAGCATAAATTGCTTCGAAGTGAAAAGAAAATTAAATATCAAACGAGGTAAACTAAAGATTATTACTATTTTCATAAACGATTTTATTTTTACAAACTATCCATATAGTCGTATTCAGTCCAAAGTGAACTTCATGTGCAATATATAAAGTTCAAATTGCAATGAGCCGTCTCATTTCTAAATCATTAAACACCGTTCACATGCGCGGGTCATTTAATTCCGCCCCATTTAGCGCATCGGATCGCAAGTTTGCACAACAATTGTACACAATTGCTCTTTACTTGAATCGATAGTTTTTTTTACACCGTTTTAACGCGTCCCAGGCCATTGTTAGCACACTATAATGTTATAGTATCGATGTTTTGTTTATTCGTGTGGAAATTTGATTATACTGCACATGGCCTTAATAGTTTCGTTTGTTATAAATCATCGGAATTCGATTGTTGTTACTAATTTATTTAATCGAACGTTCTTTTACGAGAAAACGCAACTTTTTGTTCATTGTTTGTTTGTATGAAAATGTAATTAAAAAAAACTTATATGATTAAATACGAAATAGTCATATAATCAGTGGCTTAGCTATCAGAGGACCAGTGGCAGTGCCTCGAGGCCCCAAGCTCCGGGGGGCCCTTCTAGGTTTTACTCTACCCCGTGATTGAGTTCGTTGAATCCAGAAAGCTAATTCAAATAAGTCTTTATTCAAATTGGCCTATTACAAGCACTTTAGAATCGTCAAATTAAAATGAAGCTACCACTAGTTCGGAAAGGTGCTCTAACCGAGAAGAACCAGTGGGAAACTCGGCGGTCACTCTTTTCAAAAATAAATATTATAATATTGTATTGTTATGTATTTACTATTGTTAACAAACATAGATTACAATATCATCTAGTGCGTAGCCGGTCGCAATTTAGCTCCAAGCTTTCTTATCATTAACATAGTCTTCAACATTATAGTAAGCTTTATTAATGAGAGTCTCTTTAATTGCTTTTTTTGAACTCGTTAAAGGCAAGTCCAAAATAGATTGAGGTATTTTATTATAAAAAAGTATACCGAAGCTCACAAACGATCTACTTACTTTCTGACGCCTTAGCCTTGGTATTATTAATTTATTTCGGTTCCTAGTTTGCCTATGCCTTGCCTATGCCTAAGAATGTAAAACAAATAATTTTAATTAGTTTAGATGGGGCCCTAGTTTCATTTTTGCCCCAGGGCCTTTCATAAACTAGCTACGCTACTGCATATGAGAATAGAGAAGATATTAGAGAAGTTGCTAAATAGCGGAAATGGTGTGTGTAAGTTAAGTATTTCTTTTATAACGCAGAACTTGCCGTGTTGAAGTAAATTTCCTTCTGTTCAAATGAACTGTGGCTCGTTTCATTTCTTACTTATAACAATCTTATGTTTTATTGATTAACACTAACAATAAATAATCACGAGACTTTTTCTGTTTCAATCAAAAGATTGCTGAACGATCTTCTAGCGCTTCTTGGACCCAGTGTTTTCCTACGACCTTTTCGAAGTCAATCTCGTTGGGGGTGGGGGGAAATGAAAAGGTACGAACACGGAAAGTACACTTTTAGCATTATTTAACAATCATTAGTTCTTTACGATAATTGTTACATTAAGTAGCGATTGTATAATCGAGTTTTTCGAATGATTACATAAAAAATTGCATCATTAAACACTGACAAAATTGCCAGCATTTGGTATTTATCTGGTCTGGGGCGACTTCTGATTTACACCAAAAAACAAAGACATGGGGTCCTTTATACAGCCCGCGAATATGTCTTTGTCTGATATAAAAATGACCCAAGACGCGTCATTATAAGGTCGGCATCATAAAAAGTTTGTATCATATGGTTATAATGGTGAATACACACTTAGCATCTCATTTATTGAAATAAAAATAATACCATATCCGTTTACACTATTATGCCTACATTGTCTTAGTGAACGTCTATATTGATATGAGGTCTGGTGTCGATGATTTAGGGATAGAATTGCGGTATCCGTTCTTAGTCCATTTTTCTTCGTCATCCCTGCCGACAGCTCTGATCCCAGGGAATACTTCCCCTGGGTAGGGACCCCTCGGAAAGAGAAGTCTCTCTCCGCTAACCGGTGCATCGGGAGCACCAGATGCACCGACCGCCTCGGGGACCTGTAAGCCAGGCGTCCGATATACCCCGTTCGGAACGGCTTGAGCAAGTTGCTACTACCTGGACTCGCCAGCAGCAGATTGGATCCAGAACAAAAGTTCCCGGAACCGCTCCGCCGCCTCCCTCCGCAGGGCAGAAGGAGGCCATCATGCCCGCGATCGCTCCCTGCCCACCGATGAAAGATCTTGCTTTAAGATCCAGTCAGCTACTGATTCATGATCCATCATTGTCTGTTAGGACACATGACCGACACGCATGCATTTAATACTATTATTACTGAGATATTTATTTATTTATGTATATTTGTATATATGTAATATTATATAGCTGTGATAGCCCAGCGGTTAAATCGTGCGACTCGTTTGAGGCGGTCACGCGTTCACCGGGCAGACGACAATGAGTTTTCTGTTAAGTTGTCTAATTAATTATTGTAAATTATCACACGCACTTCGATGATGACAACCATCATGAAGAGACCTGCATATCTCTACAGTATTCAGGGAATGTGTGTAAGCAACCTACCAATGCGCATTGGAACAGCGTGGTATTTCTTAGCCCAACACTTCTCATACATATATATTGATTAGTTTTAAAATAATCTTTAAGTGCTCTACTCAGTACTGTCACAAATCGTGAACGCTAAATTTTTGCGGGAGAAATACTATTTATCGATATAACCGCCTTATTGTAGAATTTCTACTTTATATCAAGAAGAAGAAGAGATCACTATTCAGTGATAAGGGCGCCCTTTGTACATATACATAAGATTTACTCTAAGTGATTGTATTTTTGTATATATTATGTTTTGTGCGATAAAGTTTATATCTATCTATCTATCTATTTCATGCACAAGAGTCTTATATCTTCAACTTCGTTCTCCTAAAGACAGACTCAGCTTTCCGGCTCTATTTTCCCCACTTTGCCCGATCTTTAACTTTTGTTTAAATTTAATTGGCTCTAGCATTACGAGTACAATCTCAAATCAGCTGTTTTTTTTTATTCTGCAGAATCTATTTATTTAAATCGAGCCAGCTTGACTTACCTAACTTCAGTCATTCTCAGATTTCCTTGGCCAAGTGTACAGCGTCCGCGAGCCGCGTCGTGCACAGCGGGGCGGCTGCAACCACGGCCGCATAAATCGAGCATTTGTCACGGCATTAACACTCAAAAAGGGGTTTATCATGTCGCCCTCGTATCCGGCAACCAGATAGAAATCCCGATGTTTGTGCTTTACTGGCCTTTTGTCGTTCGCCGGCTAATATACCTAAAGATTATTATTTTGGCATAATCAAATGTTATTACTTACCTTTGTCATGGTGGTGCTGTCTTTACCATTACAGCATACCCATGCCTTGAAGAGGATACCTGTAAAGCAAAGATGAATATACTTAAATTCAAATGATTCTTTTAAATTAGCCCTTACAAGCACTGTAGTATCGTCAAATTAAAATGAAGCTACGACTCGTTCGGAAACGTGCTCTACCCGAGAAGAACCAGTAAGAAACTCGGCGGTCAGTCTTTTCAAAAATAAATATTACAATATTGTATGTGTTAATTAACAAAAATTACAATACAGTCTTTTTATTTGGTACTACCAATTTTTGCACATTTTTTCAAATTTATAACCATTAAAAATGGCCCCGAGTCGTAGTCCCGCAAAGAAAAGATGAATTGCAATAAAAACTTGTTCATTGTTGACACCTATTAAAATTTTCGCCAACAATTTCAAATAAAAACCTTGATATTCGACTATATTAATTTTTTTCTTAATAACAGATGCGTCGATGGTAAATAAGAAGAATAATGACTTTGAACTACATATATTATATTGTAGCGGTTATTTTAATATGAACAGATTTTGTTACAAAAAATTTCAAGATTTAAGCTCATGTCACAGCGGGAAATAAATCTCTTATTAACTTTAAAAACAAAATAAACACTGTCGCGTTGACACCTACTTGTACAACATTTATTGACCACCATTATGAGGAATCGTAAACCGTATTTGTATAGATACATAAGAGTTATTTACTGTATTTTGATTGATAATATAAATTTGTTAATGAATTCAGTGGTCGATGTTCCATAAAGGCCAATTCTTTGCTTTAATTTAATTTGTGCAGGAATTCGTTTTTGAATTTGATTAATAAAGGACGCAACCGGAGCGACATTTTTAAATTATGTATTTTAAAAATATAAACTGCTAATTTATGGCTGAATTAATTATGTCAGTATCAACTATTAATTATATAAGGTATTCTGTTGAAAAACATGTTTATAATTTTTTGTAATACGTGTTTAATATTTTATTATATTGTTTTAGTATGTTCAATGTTTGATGTCTGAAGCATGGACAAAATGAAATATTGATTATTGCCGTTGATTTTTTAAATGATTTATAGAAGCAGGCGTTACTTTGCGGAATTCCATATTACAAGCAATATAACAGAACTAACTACTTTGCTATAATCCGCACGGGTTAAGTGAATGCATGCAAAGCCAATGTGTATGAAGCAGGCAAAATCCCTTATCACAAGTGTGGAGAACAGCTGGAAAGCGGTCATAGAGTGCCTAATGACCATTCATTTCATATTCTCCACACTTGTGATAAGGGACTCCGACTCAATACGTTAGAGCAACTTGAGATAATAAAAAATAACAATGGTCACTTAATTAACGAGCAAGTAAATGTATCTAATTCCGTTTTGCTAAATGTGTTCGGAGGGGAGGGTATTGGTGGGAGTTGAATTATTTAAGACTGCTTGTATGGGTAGCGCGGCGCAGTACGATTTTTGTCGTGGAGCCTATCCTCCTGATGATGCTTCGGTTTCGGGGCGAAATGATCGTCGAGATTGTGGTGGTGGGTGTGTGTGCTGCTTTTGTGTGCGTTGTTGCTGGTGAATTGCGCCTTGGGGTGCATGTGGTGGCTTGTCCTGCATGTATAAGGTACGTAGATTTTGCCTGCTTCATACACATTGGCTTTGCATGCATTCACCTAACCCGTGCGGATTATAGCAAAGTTGTTAGTTCTGTTATATTGCTTGTTGATTTTTTAATTTAGTTTTAATAACAGCGTGGAATCGAGTCATTTAACGCCTTTCATAAAGATACAATTTTCTCAAAACGACTTTACTATATTGCAATAAAAAAAACGACTATTTATCAATTTTAGTGATAAACCACATAGTATCACAGAGTATAATACGTATTAGCAACTATTATTAGTATTAGTATACACAGAATTAGGAAACATTTAATAAAAATATTTATTTTAAACATAATGGTTTTATTCATTTGTAACAATTTATAATTTCTTGAATTGAGATTTTGCTAGTGAATATGTGCGCTTCTAGTAATGTAGTGGTGGAAGTTTATAATAAATTTTCAAATCCTGCTTAAATTATAAACACGGATATCAGATATGAGAGCAGATTTCATCGTTACATAAATTTTCTCTCAATGCGGGTTATTCCTACTCGTAGCAAAATAATAATTATCATTACTTTTCAGATAACATCAACTGCAGTATCGTCAATTAGCTCTCTTGAAAAGGATTTATCAAACATCCATTTAAATTTCTGATCATCCGACATCCCGGAGGTGTAGAACAAAAACTCGTACAAGCCTAATTTCTCACGCCTCACAAACGGACAGTTATAAAAGTGGCATTTTGACATTTACACGGTGGCTGCATCCAATGAAATCCGGAATGTTTCCCACTCGACTTTCAATTGGCTAGTCAACAAAACTTATCAAGACAATTGATATGCTTTATTTTATTTTATTTATTTAAGAAGGCCATCAACAATATAAACACTAAACATGGCTACAAATACACAATATACACGGATTATTAAATTAAGTGCTATATTAATTATGGCAATAGCGAGCGCAGATTACGCCGTGTGGTATCCGGCAGAATAGAATAGACCACCCTCCCTTTTTACCGAGGTGTCGTAAAAGGCGACTAAGGTAAGTTGACGTTAGGCAGGCGGCCGGTCGTAAAATACGTAGCCAAATCATGTGACAACATGTTTGTAGCATGTTGTACCGACCCCACTTAGAGTGGGATAAGGGAAGGAGAATATAATAGCGAGCGCAGATTGACAACACTATCAAGAGATATAATAAGATGAAAAATGACTAACTAAATAACAAGCATAATGAATTTGAAAAAAAAAGAATTAATAAACTAAGTATGAGTAGTAAAAGTAAAGTAACGGCCTGTTACTATCCCACTGCTGGGCATAAGCCTCCTCTCTCCGTTTTTTGGAGAGAAGGATTGGAGCTAAAACCTACCACGCTGCTCCAATGTGGATTAGTAGGTTATACATATCCCTAGAATTCTCTAGAAATATGCAGGTTTCCTCACGATGTTTCCCTTCACCGAAAAGCATGTGATAAAATGCAATTATCAATTAGACACATAAGTTTTAATAGAAAAACTCATTGGTGCCCACCATCGACCATCAGCCACCATCACCATCAACCAGTTCAAACCATCATCATCATCTCACATTTTAGGCTGGCATCCCCACTCTGACTATCATAAATCTATGACAATAGTACCCATGGTAGGGATTCCTCATGTATCAAAGGTCGAGCGTGTAACAAGTTAGTACAATCGGAATGTTAATTGAAAGCGATGCTATCTTATAATACGTCATTGTGGCTCACGAAACACATTACTGCACGTGTGCTACCGGCCTTACCGTATTCGAACCGGCTACTCAGGTGGTACGATTTAATTACATTACCTATGTATTGTTTCTTGACAATTATAATTTAGGATGTCCACCCTGTAAGTCAATAAAATTTGTATATTAATTGCATGCGTCGTTCATAGTCGTTGGCTTAATCCATTTTAGTATCCATATACTAATATTATAAATGCGAAAATCAGTCTGTTTGTCTGTTACGACTTCATGATGAATCCTGTAAAGCGATACTGACGACATTTAGGACAATTTATGCTTATATACCGGGGTAACATATATGCTATAAAAATCCTGTATTTGCACGGGAAAAGCAACAGATTATGAAATGCAATCTATTATCAATATATGAAGGTTTTTTATACACTATATATATTTTGAAACAATTAGAAATCATTAAGCATAACAATGGCACCCTCATTAACGATCAGATAAATGTTTCAAGTTCAAGGTTGTAGCACGTGTTCACAGGTAAAGGTGGGGTTGAACCGACTACTTTATAATAATGATTGTGGGATAATGCTTCGCTTTGCGATTTTCTCGTGGAGTCTATCTCCGGGTGATGATTCGGTTGCGGGGCGAAACGATTGTGGAGTTTGTGATAGTGAACGTGTGTAGTGCTTGTGTATTGTGGTGGCAGTGGTGGAGGTTTGTGCATGTGTTTTTAGGAATCCTGCATGTATCTGGTATGAAAAACGGATAGTCCACTATACATTTAACACTATATATATTTTCTATTTACTGTATCGCGGATTATAGCAAACTAATTTTATTATTACTTTTGTATTATGGATCTCCGCAAAGTAACGCCTAATTCTATAAACCATTTGAATTCATAAATTTGAACAGATGAAAATCAAAATATATACCAACCCGTATTATATTCTCAAGAAACTCTAAGCATATAAACCAATAACGTGAAAGGAAATACATTTACAGCATAGTGGAATAACAAATTCACGTTTCACAAGTTTATAGCTGCTACTGTGGATCGCAATAAAACAGACGGACATATGATATATAGGGCCAATTAGGTGGTTTCGTAAGTTCGCAGCGGCCCCTAATGACGAGCTACCGGCGCGCCGGTGTGATGTAGACTTAGGAAATGGGTATAAGTGACGTTAAAAAAATACTGGGATATGAACAACGAAATTTGAATTTGAAAATTTTTTATTTATGATTTATGTAAGCCGTGATAGCCCCGTGGTGATACTATGCGACTCTCTAGAGACGATGAAAGATTAAAATCCCGGGCGCCAATGAGTTTTTCTATTAACACTTATGTGTTTTATTGTTAATTGTAATTTCACGGGTTCAAACCTCGGGAGGGTACCAATAAGTTTTCCGTTAAAACTTATGTGTCTAAGTGATGATTACAATTTATCACATAAATTCAATAATTAAACGATTATCAGAAGATTCCAGCTGTGATTGGCCCAGTGGTGAGACTGTGCGACTTTCTAGAAACGAACATGGGTTCAAACCCGGGCAGGCACCAATGACTCTTTCTATTAAAACTTATATGTCTAATTGATAATTGTAAGTTATCACACCCTTTTCGGCGAAGGACAACATCGTGAGGAAACCTGCATATCCCTAGAAAATTATAGGGATGTGTGTAACCACCAATCCGCGTTGGAGCAGCGTGGTAGGTCTTAGCTCCAACCCTTCTCTCCAAAAATAGAGAGAGGAGGCTTATGGCCAGCACTAACTCTACTATTATTACTACTCAATTAAAAATCACCTGATTACTGAGTCAGACTTTTTTTTACTGTTAGACATTGTGCAAATACGTGATATGACGGTTATGGCGTGTCTAGACACTTTCTTCCATGGGGATCCATACATCGTGACGAACCAATTGTAAAGTAAGCTTTCTGTAGTAACACAGTTTTAAAATATTCTTTAAAATATGCTAAGGTTCTTGATTATTACTATAATGACTTATATTTATCTATCTCCGCATACCTCTGTAGCGCGAAGTCAGCGGATCTCAAATATCCGAAAAAGATACAACGTATGAGGAGTCGCTAATTAATACGCAAACTTGTAAGACGTATCGTAATAAAATCATCTTCACCTGCCTTCTTTAATTTCGCTCTATAATAAAAGAAGTAACAATCAACAACAACAACCCAACGACTAGCAACACCACACCTCAATATCGATTTTCAAATATTATATTTCAAATAATATATTCTTTATAAAAGTAAACTTGGAAGCAAGTGTTTTCGAATCGTCAACTTTTCTGCTGGTTCGGAAAGCTGCTCCTACCGAGCCAGCAAGAAACTCGGCGGTTGCTCTTTTTAAAATATAAATCTTAAAACTTGTTACATTAAGTTATTACTCTCTTGTACAGGGTAGAAGTGCACCTATATCCACACATCCTTATCATCCAAGTAATCTTCAACAGTATAGTAGGCTTTCTGTATCAACCTCTTTTTAACAGTGTTTTAAAACTGCTGTAATGGCATGGCCATTTTAAAAAGTAAAAAGTAAAAGAGGCCGAATTTAAAATTAATATATTGTTAACAGTCACATCTATTAAAATGTATTTCTTAATTCTATGGGCCTCTTAGAAACGTTTACAACATCATAAACGCTTTTTAATTAAGGATCCAAATCACGATGATCGCCTACGGATATTTATGGGCCCTCATCCCCCTTTCTTGTACCAATTAGCACTAGCCGTTGGGAGCTGGGTTTCTTGAGCAGCTCTTTACACGCCTTTCTTCTGTTATTAGACCCATTTTGTTACTTTTATTATGCTTCACTTATATTAATTAATATACATCTATTAATTATCATTTAAATTATTATAATGTAAGAATTTTTAGTTAATATGTACACACTGGCTATATTCAAGTCTAATTTTATCGGGTCAGCCCGAATAGTTTCGAGCCCATCCGAAGCTCTTTACTTTTATTGTTTTTTTAATGTAAGAGTTTTTTTTATAATTAACTATAATCGCATGTGATATAATGCATAGTACTTGGTTGACCAAGCCTTGCTCGGTAATTTTTTTAAAAGATATAAAAAATACAATAAAAAAGAATGTAGGAACAAGTTATCACTTAAAATACCCAGTGAAATGTAGGAGCAAGTTATTACTTAAAACTACCCATTCCTCGCTGCTGAAAATATTATATATTTTACAAATGACAGCAAAATTAACCTTTGCATTCAATTTATATTTTAGCCGTTTTTCAATGCCTGAAAACAGGAATGAAACGACATTTTTTTAAATAAAACCTAGATAGATCAATTTATCACCCCCGAAACCCATATAAAGATATAAGATTAGATTTCATTAAAAAAAAACTAATATTTGTTTATGTTATTGCATTTACAAACTGCTATATGATTGATAACTTTTTTAATTTGGCTTTTTCCGAATATTTCGTAATTGATCAATTTGTTTCATGCATATTTTGATTTCGTATTTTTGCTCAAGTGTGTGGGCGGGGGAATGGGAATAAAACTATATAAAAAGAAACATTTCGATCATATTTCGTGGATCACATGAAATACATGTTAGGTGACGTATACAAAATTTGAATATACTTAATCTGAATTTATGTTGATATATTTGTCTCTGTCTATATTTACACAGCTCTATGCAAAGTTCATTTCAAATCTTAATAATTTTCTATTTAATTAACTAAACGAATTTAACTTACAATACAATAATGTAGAACAATTTTTTTTATAGCAACGTAAATAACTGTTAATCTATGACGTGACGAAACCGCGACCTAGATCCACTTCCACGTGTTTCTATCAATATTAATCTCGATAGAAGGTTAAATTAGTTAAATATAATTATTAATAAATAATAAAGATAAATAAAAACGTCGATATCCTATTAATATTCATCCGTGAATGCGAAACTGTTTGAAATAAATTAACAATTCTAAAGATTGTAAATTAATTTGTTATAATAGCCGTTTTAATTTAATCCCGTCAGTATGAATATAATAAAGAATTTATAATGGCTAGTCTAATGTATGAGAACCGAGAATTTATTGTGTTAAACGAGTAAGAACTGTCTCGTCGGACGTTCTTTGCATTCCAAATAGACGAGGAAAAATAAAAACGATGTAACTGACAGTTACTTTTGGTTCATGTAAAGGAATTACTAAATTTGGTTTTGTACCTAACAAACGGACCTGTTTCCTGGACCTGTGGGTGATAAAGTTTATAGCTGGCGAGTTATTTTACAACTGCGCGATATTTTTTCAATTTACATAAATATATACATAAATCTATTGTTTACAACTGCGCGATCTTTTTAAAACAATTTACATAAATATATACATAAATCTGTTATAAAAATTGATAATTCAATTCTTTTATTAAAAATTGTACAAAAATCCGTTCAGTAGATTTTGAGACAACCGATCACATACAGAGACAGCTGTAGAGGATTTTGTTTTATAATAAGCAAACTTTTGCCCTCGGCTTCACTCCCGTCATCAGATTATTTTAGATGGGATTTTTTTCTCTTAATATCAAAAATATATTATATATATATTTAATTTTACTTTAAAAAAATACTTTATTGCACAACTTGAAAAAAAGAAACAAAAACAAATTTAAAAAATCTAAATAATTATAAATAGTGCAAAGGCGGCCTTATCACTAAAAGTAATCTCTTACAGGCAACTTGTCTTAAGAAAAACTAGGAGTATATAGGACGGTGCACAAAGTATTAATAAACGTAAATACATAAGAATAGGTATTTATTTAGTTACTTGTACATCCAAACTTTCAGATCTCTAACTTCAAAACTGATGGATTCCATACTAATTTCGCGCGCCGCGCATATAAGGCACTATGGCGCTCCATTCAAGTCAATTATATTGTGATAACTTTAAAAACTATTTGGCCAAATTACTTAGTGTGATAGACAAAGTTTATCTCCACGAAATACTGAAGCGACAAATGTATTGATTTTTATAAGAGTTTGATACATATAATAAATTTTCATTGTAAAATAATATTCAATTTAATTAAATTGATGATTAATTTTGGTCATAATGGCTTCCTCATAAAAGGTAGATATATGCTGTCGCGGACTTTCACTTAGAACTATTCAAGATAAACAATACTACGGTACATCATCTTTGTGTAACTCTAACAGTTTAGGCTGCATACGCTAAGATAGCTCTCAGAGGCCAGATTTTTTCTGACTTTATTGACATGTATCGTTATATTACATAAAATAATTACTAATTATAGTTTATATGTTATTCCGATCTATAACCTATATTACTGTAAAGTTTCATCAAAATCCGTTTAATAGTTTTTTCATGATCTTAACACAAACTTTCGCATTTATAATATTAGTAGGATTAGTAGGAAGTAGGATTAATTTTTTTTTAATAAAATTTATAATAAGTAAAGAATACCCGCGATACTTCAAACAAAAAAAAAACAAATTAAATAATTCAAATTCAGTTTATATTCACAATAAGGACGAAAGGAGTATTTACGCTTGTCATAAAAGCGATTCGGACATATCTCATAAATTATATGACAATAAAATATCGGCTGGATATTTTAGTATCTCATTATGGGCTATTCAGATATTAGGACGATTGCGGTTTTCCCTAAGGCTTAAGTGTTACTGGAAGGACCTTTGTTTATTGTGTCTATTTGTAACAATGTATTATTTCATGTTTTCATGGTGTAAATAATTAATTTTCATATTCTAATAACAAGCGTAGGAAGAATAAAATGTGCTATACACCGCATGCAAGTGCATTATTTGGTAAAAGTGTAATCAATATGTCATGGCAGATCTACAATAAGTTACCACCCTCATTGGCTGACCGGAACTTAAGTGTTAAAATATTTAAAACTAAAATTAAAGAATTTCTGTTACTAAAAAGATTTTATTCACTTAATGAATACTTGTCAGATGTATAATGTCATTATATAATCATGACCTTTTATAATTATTTAATAAGATAGTTAAAAGTATTGTATTGAAAATAAGCTAACATTTAATTGAACTATTTATCTTAAGTATTCCACTTTGTAATCGTAATAATAATTATTATTATAAAATAGATAATAAGATTTGTAAGTTGCATGTCTTTATTAGGCAGATTGATGGAACTGTATTATATGATTAACATCTAAATGTTTACACAATCTAGGCAACAAATAAATAAATAAATAAATAAATAAATAAAAAATAGTTTAGTTATACAGCAGTCAGTTATTTTTAACTGATTGAAATATAACTTACTTTAACTGACACTGACATGTCACATCACGCTGGTTTCCGTCTTCAACCTTTTATTCACTAATTAAATTTTAATTTTAACCAAGATTATTGATAGTTACGATTACTGGGTTATTCAATATACTAATATTACAAATACAAAAGTCTGTTTGTCGGTTGCGCTATCATAGCTAATTCATATAGTTGAAATTTGCATTTTTCAATTTGGGCTTACATATAGCATTAAAAACTTTCCATACATGAAAACAAAATAAACATTTTTCAAATAAGTTTATTATTATTTTTATGTTCAAGGATCAATACGATTAATGAAGCTACAATGGTTCGGAATGTTGCTCTCACCGAGAAGAACAAGCAAGAAAGTCCGTCAATCGTTTAAATATTTTTAACAAATTGAGAGTATTTAAACAAAGTTGACGCGAGCGGGAACAACAAGTAATAAAATAATTTTAATAGCACTTTATTTATAAAAAATATTTTATTTGCGGAATGTGGTTACATTACAATGATGTAAAAATTGATTCAACGCGACAATAATAGTTCAAAATTGAAGAAAGTGATTCAGAATAAAATAAAATTATAAATGAAAATTAAGATGTCGTATCGAATTAAAATGTTAAATCAATTTATAACAAGTTTTAACATTTTAATTGACTAACAAATTAATAAATTATTTTTTTCAATCATTTTGTACGATATCTGTTTGAATACAATTTTTGAACTATACAATACAACAATACAACTACAAATAGTAACTTATATAATGTGGTCTACATTATTATCAGATTCATCATACAAATAATGTTGTAATTTATTACGAACACGGTGGGTAGAGTGATTTATTATAAATTATTACTCGTCACGGTGTAATGGAGTCGCAGCTAAGACAATGTTCGTTTGTATTGTCAAAAGCGAACCATTTAAGGATTAATAGGGGCTCAGTATATGAATTATATGAAACTAGCTTCGCCCGGTGCAAAAAAAATTTCCATATTAAAATTTTGAACATACATACATTCTCCTGCTCTTATCCCACTCTAATTGGGGTCGGCACAACATGTTACAACATGTTGTCACATGATTTGGCTACATATTACACGACCGGCCGCCTGCCTAGCATCAACTTACCTTAGTCGCCTTTTACGACACCTCGGTAAGAAATGAGGGTGGTCTATTCTATGCAGCCGGATACAACACGGCACATACCTTAGTCGCCTCTTATGACACCTCGGTAAGAAAGGAGGGTGGTCTATTATATTCTGCCGGATACCACGCGGCGTATTAAAGTTTTCAACATAAAAGTAGTTATTGTGAGTTAGCCATAAGAGATAGAGACTGTCGCGGACTTATTTCGTAGTATTTTTGTAGATCTACAATGCTCTAGTACTACATTACTTTACAGAATCTCTCCTGGTTTACGCGGCGCACGCGAGGTAAGCTCTTAGCAGATTTTTTTTTACAACCGAGTGACCTCTTCAACACAATTTACAGAAAACCTATAGATAGATAGATTAATATATAATATTATCAATAAATTAATATATTAATAAAAGAATAGATCTTTAAAGATAGAAGCTGTGATAGCCCAGCGGTGAGACCGTGCGACTCTTTCAAGGGGAACACGAGTTCAAACCCGGGCAGACACCAATGAGGTTTTTCTATTAAAACTCAAGTGTCTAATTGATAATTGCAATTTATCACACGCTTTTCAGTGAAGGAAAACATCGTGAGGAAACCTGCATATCTGTAGAGAATTCTGTTGATATGTGTAACCTAACAATCCGCACTGGAGCAGCGTAGTAGGTCTTAGCTCCAACCCTTCTCTCCAGACACAGAGAGAGGAGGCCTATTCCCATTTACTTTTTACTTTTTAACCGCCGAGTTTCCTGCTGGCTCTTCTCGGTAGGAACAGCTTTCCGAACCAGCAGTAGAGTTGACGAATTAAAAATTACACTTACACAAGTTACATACAAGTTTACTTGAATAAAGAATATTTTGGATTTTAATCTTAACAGCCCGCCGAAAGAAGACCACCATACGTTTTGCTAAGCGTAAATTTATATGCCGTGGATCTCTGAATATGACAAAGCGAGTCCCGCCGCGCTCCTTTGTCAACATCACCGTTATCAGGCGCATCTTAAAAGCTACATCGGGAACAATAAGTGAATCTTAAACGTTATTTTCTTATCACGGATTGGTTAAGGTACGATTTCATCAAACGGAACTTTTTAGATAATAATTATTCAATGCCTATTGATGAATCGACGCGTAACCAACGCGTACCACGATGTAGCTTTGCGATTTTGTCGTGGAGTCTCTCTCCTGATGATGCTTCGGTTGCGGGGCGAAACGATTGTTGAGTTTGCGATAGTGAACGTGTGTAGTGCTTGTGTGTTGTGATGGCAGTGGTGGAGGTTTGTGCATGTATTTAACGAATCCTGCATGTAACGGGTATGAAATAACGGATAGTCCACTATACATTTAGCACTATATATATTTTGTATTTACTGTATCGCGGATTATAACAAATTAATTTTATAATTACTTTTGCACGATATAATTTATCAACCTAAGCTATAGCAATTTAGGAATAAACATTAACACTATGTATGTATACTTTCACGAAAATAATTATTAATTATTTTGCTATAATATGTAACTAGAGAACGTATTTGGTATATAAATGTAAAGATTAAATGTAACTAATTACATACTAGTTATAAAAATTATATTTTAAAAGAGCAAACGTAGAGTTCCTTGCTGGCTCTCCACGGTAGGAACAACTTTGCTAACCAGTAGTAGAGTTAAAGATTAAAAACAATTGGATTCAAATTTTTGAAAAATTTGAAATTGAATTTGAAAAAGATTAGAAATAACGAAGTTTTAACTGTAAACGATTAATGTTTTTTTTATTAAACTATTTTTCATATAAATTTTCACAGTTTATACCAAAATAATTAAAAAAATTTTTTGAATATGGAATTTTGCAAAGTAGAAACTAATTTTATAAATTATTATGTGACGATATTTAGTCCGTACTAATGTAACTCCACCTTAAACAGATCAAAAGTAGTACCGCACTATGGTCGCGCCCAACCCACCTTTAAGTCACTTTTCGTAAATATTTTGCGGCGATCACAACGCGATTGTGACACGGTCGTGAGATGAAAACGATAGTCGCATGACAATCGCATTTATCCCCAAAACAATTGGAACCGACCTTTATGGCAGCCTCTGAAAATGTCGGACAGTCCCGTGTCTATGGATCTCGAGATTTTCGCCTCGATAACTTTGTATAGTATCAGAATATTTGATGACTAGTTAAAAATATTTAACTTGAAGATTATTGTGTCTATAAAAAAATTATATGCGACGAGAAAAATTCCCCTTTGTGAAGGAAACTAAGTGACATTTTAGACTACGGCTTATCTTTGATAATCACATTGTATTGTGCAATCGTTTAGAAAAATATTTTTTGGTATAGTTTTTTATCTATCCTCTACTCATCGACTCTCTGTTATAAAATAATAAACAAAAGCAAAACTTGTTATACTTTAAAATGCCAGTGAATGCCAATGAATTTGCGGATGTTTTTCTAAGAAAAGTTGAAGGTGCTACCCTCAATTTTTACCGAGGTATCGTAAAAGGCGACTAAGTTAAGTTGACCTGCCGAATGATATCCGGCTGAGTAGTATAGACAACCCTCATTTCTGACATAGGTGTTGTAAAAGAGGACTAAGGTAAGTTGACCCGCCTTGTGCTATCGGGCTGAGTAGAATAGACCACCCTCATTTCTAACCCTGATGTTGTGCCAAGCATAATACATAATGGGCAAACCGGACTGACTGTAGGCAATCCAAGGAGGCCTTGCCTTCCTTGAATCCCCGCTTGACCGGTTTCCTTCGTTTGAATAGATCCAACTTGCGAAGAGTATAATTACTGGATACTGTCCGTTCAATAAACACCTATTCCTTATAGCTGTGCCTGTCAGCAAAATATGCCTTATAAAAGAAGCCTTGAGGAACTTAGGCAGGGCTCTCGACTTCTGAAAGGAGCTTGGCTAAGGTCGCACACAATCGCTTTACAGTGACTAAGTGGGGAAAACAGCTCGCAACAAGCTCGGCATCATTCTTTTAAGATTTATCTCACATCGACATAGTAATTACGTAATTCAGTTTTTCACTGTAAGCTACATAGACACAATTTAACGGCCAACTACCGTAGCAGTACATTCTAAAACAAGAACTACCGTCAAATAAAGCGTATTAATCTTCATTTAAAATGACCACAAGACATTTTTTGTTTTACGATTTTAATCAGTGGCTATCGGAAACTTATGTGTCGATCTTATTGCCTAGGTTTTAAAGATTATAATGCTACTGATATTTGTCAAATCTATTACATCTACAGGGCGATATATTAATTTTAAGTCGCCCAAATCACCGAGGTTGATTACAATTGGTATTTCTGTAGCAGGATGTTTTAAAGCTCGGGACTTACAAGAGGCACTGTGGTATTGTGGCCCTTTGAATGTTGATCAAGCGACAAAGAGGTTTAAAAATATACTTTTACATGACTTTGGAGCATTCAAAAAACATTATTAAATCCCTTATTTATAGGAAAGTAAAGTTGAAAATTGAACTTAAAATTTTAAAGCGAACAGTAAAGTATAGTTGATATGTATAGTACATTATAATAATGTTATTTGACTCTTTTAACCGTGTGGGTTGATCGCAGCCTATTCTGTGTTAAGAAGCAGGCATAAAATTGTTTTCATAGTAACGTAAATAGGCACGAGAGGTCTGAATTCATTGTTATTTTATGTAAATTCAAGTATCTATAGATGGAGAAAATTACACGGTGCGTTTGTGTGCTATAACTTGTATTTAAGGCGACATAAAGGCTTTTGCGGTTGTTCAAATAAACGATACTTACTTCTTCAAGCACATACAGTGTTAATACTGATTGATGTCGTTGCCCAGAGTAAGTGAGTTAATACTTTGTGTTACAGACAACTGGTGAATATAGACATATATAATTTTAAGTATATACTTACTTAAATACATGACCACACCGGGCCTCAAAGAGCTAACAAATTGGCGACAATTGACACTTCGGCCTGCCGAACTGAACGCAGGGTTATATATATATATTCTATATATATCCTAGCTTTGCCATTGCAGCAGTTTAAAAATACTGTTAAAAAGATACTGTTACAGAAAGCCTACTATACTGTTGAGGATTACTTAGACGATTAGGATGTGTGGTTATAGCTACTCTTCAACCCTGTTCAAGACAACAATGACTAAATGTAACTAGCAGTAAGTATTTGTAAAGAGCACCCAGCCAGTTTCTTGCTGGCTCTTCTCAGTAGGAACAGCTTTCAAAACCAGCAGAGTTGACAATTAATTCAAAATCACTTGTTTACAAGTTTCCTTGAATAAGGAATATTTTGAATTTGAATACGTAGATATATATTGTGAATGGCCTGGGTACGCTTGGCCGGTTTATAGGCTTAAATATTTAAATTTTGACTGGCCCGTTGGTGCAGTGGGTAGTGACCCACTTCATATCCGCGGGTCGTGGGTTCGATTCCCGCTGAGGGCCAACATTTTCTATAAACAATTTGTTGGTTCTTCGAGCCTCGGTGTATATTTGTATTTAAATATGTATTTAAAATTATACAATGTTGAGAGCCGGTCTCTCAACATCAATAATGAATACCACTCACGATAGTTTAAAATTATATATGTAGTATATTTAAAATTATATAATGTTGTGAGCCGGTCTCTCAACATTAATAATGAATACCACTCACGATAGTTTAAAATTATTGTATGTATTAAGTTACTTACTTTGGGGACGGACGACCGTGTGTGTAAATGTCCCATATATTTATTTATAGGCTTAAATAACGAATAAATGCGATCATTTATGGAATAATAAATAGAAGTATGTATTAATGAAAAACTAATCACAATAGACTTGTTTAAATTCGAAATAGTTTAGCTGGTTCGAATAGATACAAATGGCCGTGTTGGTTTAAGATACCGACGGGACTGCATTCCGGAGAGATCAAGTGTGGCAGACGGACCGACGCCACCACACACACACGCACACACAACAAACACGTGGACCTATCGACACACGGACATTGGGGTGCTTATAATACTGACACATTTTCGCTTAACACGGTATATCATTAAAATTCAAATTTTCTTTATTCAAATAAACTTGTAAACAAGTGCTTTTGAATCGTCAACATCTATTGCTGGTGCGGAAAGCTATTGCTACAGAGGAGAACCAGCAAGAAACTCGGCGGTTGCTCTTTTCATAGAATAATTCTTATCACTAGTTACATATAGTTATTAATGTCTTGTACAGGGTCGAAGAGTAGCTATATTCACGCATTCTTATCGTCTAAATAATCCTCAATAGTAAAGTAGGCTTTCTGTACTAGCCTTTTTTAAATAGTGTTTTTAAACTGCTGCAACGGTGAAGTTAAAGTAGATTGCGGAATTTTATTATAGAATCTTATACCCAAACCCACGAACGACTTGTGCTTTAAAAAATCCCTACCATCCTGTCTTCAACGTATACTTATACCTACATATTTCGACCGCATTATGCGAAGAGAAGATGGCAACTTTGAAAAGCTGGTTATTGTTGGCAAAACAGAAGGCGAGAGATCACGAAGTCGATGACCAAGTGAAAGAAAGTCACCTCCTCATCCAAATTCTACCAGACGGCGAGAACTACTTTAGACTGGAAGAGTTGGAAGCAGATCATACGATGTGACCACCATCCTCAGTAATGAGGGATCGACTCAAGAAGTAGTCTATCCTAATAGCTACGCGTAAAAAAGGATTTATTAAAAGTAAATGAATCTAATTCTGAAGTGACCGTGTTAAGTATATCTTAAAATCACTCGCCTTTCATATAAAAAGAAAGCACTTATATATTATTAACACAGACTTCATACAAAAAATAACCTTTATTCCACAAGGAATAACAAGTAAAAATCTCGAAACGACAATGAGATTTAACAAGCTCAAATAAAATATCGACTTTTGGACGCCAATTTGCTTAGACGCGTCCCAAATCCAGCGAGCACGTTGTTGTAACGGAATAAGGTTTACTTTTGAAATTTATTCGAGAGTTCATGTGTTAAGTTACAGTGGTTACTGGGCTTTTATATCGAACTAAGGTTTTTCGTATAATCGAGAATGGGTAGAAACGGTGGAATTGAAAATATGGGCCGCCCCGCGGGAAAACTGGAGGTGTAGGTGATAATGATGCGAATTTTGTTTGTTTTTTGTTCCTTTTCAATGGATTGTATTGTCTGGAAAATTTAATTTTTATTTTCTATCTAGAAACTATCGAATCTTTTGGAACAAAGTTTTGTTCGAACAAATAATAATAAATACGGAATATTTATTAGGTATGTTTATATGGTGCAAGCTGTACCTACCAACAATTCCATGGCGTCAACTTAAATGTTAGAATATACTGTTCACATGTGATTTCTCCATTTCCTATGAAAACATTTTTTTTTCTCATATATTAGCACGGTATATAAGTTTCATAATGGCAAATTTCACCAATATTGCTGTAGCGGATTAGACGTGATAGAGTAATAGAATGACAGACAGACTTTCACATAAGAAATCAAACAAAGAAGTCTGTGTTTGTGTGTGATCAGTTTTGTGTGGCTCAATTTTTTTCCAGAAAATTTAAAACATAAAGGTAGTAATTGTGAGTTACCGATTAGAGATAGAGACGTACTGTCTCAGACTTTATTGTAATATTTTTGTGGGTCTACAATTCTCTAGTGTATTAGAATTGCTACTCTACTTTAGTGTATTAGAATTGCGCTATATTTTAGTAAAACCTGTGTAAAAATCCATTAGGTAGATTTTAAGAGAACCGATACCGATATACAGGCAGACAACTTTAAGAGGATTATGTTTTATATGTGATTACGTCTCCGCCCACGTGGAAATCAGTGTGCCATATAGTTTTTCCCGCCTAAAATTCCTTTATAAATCATTTCATTTTCTTTGATATAAAATATAAACAAACGCTCAATGCCATAAAAATAAAAACAAAACAAACATCTAAATACGTTTGTGTTTAAAGGAATTATTTAAAATATACAACACTGCAACGCTTCGTCACGGTGGACAACCGACATTATGTATTCCCTTAAAAATAACACACAAAGGGAACACTTAAAACACTAAAATCGCACACAATACGTGCCCTCATTCAAAAAGGGCTTTGCGTGCTGGATTCCCGCTAAAGTCGGCGAAACGCCCGTACTGTCGCCGAACGCGTGAAATTATCAGACAATGGCAAGTAATGATCCTTTACGGGTGAAAAAGTAAAAATAAACAACATGATACCGGGCAAAATTATTTGCTAACGTGTTAAACGATTTTGAACCTAATTACCAATATACTTTTTGTGCATAAAATAAACATAAAATATTTTTCAAAAATTGCAATGTGTATAATAGATTTTTTTTTCGAACTGACTGTATGCTGTTAGCCCTAATGGCTTTTACAGCGTCACCGGGCGGAACGGGCGAGCGCAGAAGCATCGTCGAGGTTGCGAAATGCAGAGAGTAAAGCGCAGAAGCTCTACTAGCGTCGGGGAACGTCGTCCTAAGGGTGCCTCCTGTGAGGCCGGACCACGGCTTAGGGCGACGCGTGTATAATAGACAAAGTAGTAACCGATATGGGCTTTCGGCTCCTTCTTTGCGCCTTACAAAAACGTACGTATAGTACCCGGCATTAAATAATGCACTTCGATGTTTAGAACGAAACAGCCGGCCAGTTCGGTTTCGTAGAGCGCTGTCTCTGTCACTCAGTTAGTATATGACGTTACACACGGGTTCGTCAGTCTGTGCGACAGAGACAATGCTCTATGAAGCAGAATCTAGCCGATTTCTCTCTCTAAGCCTCGATGTGCATTATTTATTGCCACGTACTATAAGTCGTTTGTGGGTCTTGATATAAATTCTATAAAAAATCCACAATCAATTTTTGTCTTTGCCATTACAGCAGTTTAAAGCACCTTTTAAAGGAGTCTGATACAGAAAGCATACTATACTTTTAAGGATTATTTATTAATTTATATTTGCCTATTCTATTAAATACCATGCAAACTTTAATACCAATTTTAAAATATAATACAAAAAATGCTTATAGTACTCAAATATCTACAAAAACAGAAACATATGACGAAAAAAGATAAGACATTCAGTAATAATAAAAAATAAAAACATAAAAAAGGATATACAAAGAAAAGGATTTATAGGATTATACAAGACAGCAAAGACTAAATTTTACTGGTTATATGAATCATTTTTATTCAAAGCGCTCTGCCTGGTGTCTTGCTGGCTCTTCTCGGTAGGAACAGCTTTCCGAACCACCAGTAGAGTTGAAAAGTTTTTCCCCCGTAAATCTCAATCCCAGGCAAATTTAGGGATAAAAAGTAGCCTATATTATTACTTCTTGGGAATCCCCTTGGGGGTCCCCAAGACACTCAAGTAAAAATGTGTTTAGCCCTTTTTTAGAATGTACTATTAATCTTAACTTTCTTCAAGAATTGCACATTAAATAATTTATAGAATTAGGCGTTACTTTGCGGAGATCCATAATACAAAAGTAATATTAAAATTATTTTGCTATAATCCGCGATACAGGAAATAGAAAATATACATAGTGCTAAATGTATAGTGGTCTATCCGTTTTTCATACCCAAAATATGCGGGATTCGTAAAAACACATGCACAAACCTCCACCACTTCCACCACAATACACAAGCACTACACACTCCGCAACCGAAGCATCATCAGGAGATAAGACTCCACGACAAAATCGCAAAGCTTTGCAATTTTGTCGTGGAGTCCATCTCTCTATATACTTTCTAGTCGATGGTGGGGGTTTGTGCAACTGTTTTTACGAATCCTGCACGTATCGGGTTTGAAAATACGGATAGTCCACTATACATTTAACACTATATATATTTTCTATTTACTGTATCGCGGATTATAGCAAAATAATTTTATTATTACTTTTGAATTGCACTTTAAATAAAAACGCTACAAAGATCTGTTCTGTTGATGTTGAAAAATCTATCACACGCACACAGACAGCTTTTGGGGACTTTGTTTTATTATATGTGCTTGGGGTTTCGCCCACGTGGAAATCAGTTTTTTTTTATTCTGAGCAAGAAATATGAATTAATCCAAAATAGTTCAACGTGGTGGGTCTTAGTTTCAAACATTCTAACCAGAAACGGAAAGAAGATCGGGACGTTTAATTTTTTTACGTTAATAAAATGAATCTATAGATGAAAGTCGCGGCCTGTTACAATGCCACGGCTGGGAATAGGCCTCCTCTCTCCGTTTCTGGAGAGAAGGGTTGGAGCTAAGACCTACCACGCGGCTCCAATGCGGATGGGTAGGTTACACATAGCCCTAGAATTCTCTAGAGATATGCAGGTTTCCTCACGATGTTTTCCTTCGCCGAAAAGCGTGAGATAAATTGCAATTATCAATTAGACACATGAGTTTTAATAGAAAAACTCATTGGTGCCTGCCCCGGTTTGAACTCGTGTTCCCCTCGAAAGAGTCGCACGGTCTCACCGCTGGGCTATCACAGCTCTATAGATGAAAATTGAAATTAATGAATACCATTAATGCGGTATAGGTGTGAATGGAAAAAGGTTTTCCAACATCAGCATAAAAAATATTCTTAACAAAGGTCTGACCTTTTCTCCTACAGACATTACTTTTGGTTTGATCGCACTCCGGTTACTTACATCGACTCTAACACTCTCTTGCAACCGGTGGACTAGAACTCTAGGTCTAGCCTATTGCGTGTTAGAAGGCGAAACTTAGTAATCGAAGATTATAGCAAAACAATGATTTATAGAAACAGGCGTTACTTTGCGGAATTCCATATTACAGGCACTTTAACTACCTTGCTATAATCCGCACGGGTTAAGCGAATGCATGCAAAGCTAATGTGTATGAAGACAAAATTTATTTTTGAGACTTAGGTGGTGGTTGTGTGCATTGTTGCTGGTGAAGGCGCCTTGGGGTGTGTGTGGTGGCTTGTCGTGTATGTATAAGGTGCGTAAATTTTGCCTGCTTCATTCCGGCATCAACATTAACGGCGAGTACATCGCTCACCTTAGATTTGCCGACGACATAGTCGTTATGGCAGAGTCTCTGGAGGACCTTAACACAATGCTCGACGACCTCAGCAGAGTATCTCAATAGGTGGGCCTTAAAGTGATCCATTCGGATAGGCAGCGTTTTGGAAGCTACGCGAGATTTTTTCGTCCAAGATACCTCAGTGCCTAAGACCAAAGTTTACGAACAGTGCGTGTTGCCAGTGATGACCTACGGATCTGAGACGTGGTCGCTGACTATGGGTCTCATAAGAAGGCTCAGAGTCACTCAGCGAGCGTAATGCTATGTTTATGTACCATAAACAAGTATTGTCATCGGAACTGGAGCAGTATGTAAAATTTCAGCTCATTCGGACATCGCGAAGTGAGTCAAATTTAACTTGCAAGATTCACATACACACACGGCGAGTTAAATAATTTTGTAGGAAGAGATTTTTTTTTTATAATAACAACTCATCATGGTTCTAGAACTAAATAGTTATTATACGATTACTATTTACAGAAAGTTATTTTTTAAGTTGTGCAAAAATGTAATCATAAATTACTTAAACGCCCAGTACTACACAAATTGGAATGGTCCCAAGAATATTGGCGTTACCGTATTGAATGAGCGATTTAATTATAGCTGATTTTGCGAAAAACGAGTCAGCCCTCTTGTTTTGTTTTTTTTATAATATAATATAAGGAAGTAGAAACAAAAAGAAAAGGTTTCTTACATTCCGGTATTTTTACAATTTCCTCTTGGCATGTTTTATCGGTTCATTGCAATATTTTCAAAGATTGGATAAAAAAACATTATCAAATGCTCTCAATAACATTATATATAAGTTTCTGTATCTTATAAATATAATATTTATAATATATTCATTTTACGTACGCCCTTATGCTATCTCCTATGCTATATCCTTCACACAAAGGTTGCCTGTAAGATATCGCTGTGTAGTCATAAAGCCACCCAATATACATACCTCTTAGTTATAATATAATATAAATTTGTCACTTTAAAATTTTGGTGATTAAATCATATTATCTTTAATCAATAAATTATTGTTAATAAATTATTATATTGTTTAATAACATAAAATTAAACATAACCTTGTCCACACATGATACTGAATGCGCAAACCTTATCGCGCGTACAAAGATTTTCAAGTAGATTTCTGATAGAATCAACACGCGGTCTCTATGGAGTGCTGTCGCGATTTTGATAATGTTTTCCCCCTTATAAGAAACCGCATTTGAATACGAGGTGAAATTTAGTTTGCCAAAGTTGCCGATTTGAATAAGGGAAAGAAAAGTTATAGATTGTTACTGCGTGAAGGGTTAGCTTGATTCGATCTTTTGTGGGGCTACTTCTATTTATGGGCGCTCATTTTTCTAATAGCGTCGGTTTTTAATTGCGTTATGTAATCTCAATGTGAATGTCTTAAATTCAAAGAAGCCCGTCAAGTATCGTTATTTTTTTATAGTCTTTATTCAAGCAATCTTTATTCTTTCAATCACTTTTGAGTCGTCAAGGACCAATATAATTAATGAAGCTACAAGTAATTTATAGAATTAGGCGCTACTTTGCGAAAATCCATAATACAAAAGTAATAATAAAATTATTTTGCTATAAATCCGCGATACAGTAAATAGAAAAATATATATAGTGCTAAATGTAAAGTGGACTATCCGTTTTTTCATACCCGTTACATGCACGATTCGTAAAAACACACGCACAAACCTCCAACACTGCCGCCACAATACACAAGCACACACGTTCACTATCACAATCTCAACAATCGTTTCGCCCCACAACCGAAGCATCATCAGGAGATAGACTCCACGACAAAATCGCAAAGCATCCATCGCAAGCTTATATATTTTCTATTTACTGTATCGCGGATTATAGCAAAATAATTTTATTTTATTATTATGAAAAAATCACATATTTATAAACACAGTAGGTATATATATCAACAATTAGCAGTAACGGAAGTGATGTTGGGAGTACATATTGTTCATCATCATCCTCATCATCCTCCTGCCCTTATCCCACTCTAAGTGGGGTCGGCACAACATGTTACAAAAATGTTGTCGAAATGATTTGGCTAGGTATTTTACGACAGGCCGCCTGCCTGACGTCAACTTACCTTAGCCGCCTTTTACGACACCTCGGCAAGAAATGAGGGTGGTCTATTCTACTAAGCCCGTTTATTATAAATTTATTCCTTAGTCTTAGCATTCTATTAAAATATTCGTAACCTTTCCCCACGTAACTGTTAAAGTTAGAATTTATGTCGTCAGTCGCTTTTGTTTAAGCCCGCACACCCATAACTGGAAAATATTCCCATACAGTAAATCACTTTTAATCGAAATAAACAAGTTTCGCTCTTCATTGCTTCAACCTTTGGCAGCACATAAAAGTCTAAAAGACACTTGACTCGACGCCTTATAACACACGCGGACTTTTTACTACTCACACGTACCACGTTTTAAAACCCCGATACACCTATAGATGATCCGGCTCGAAGGACCATGTAATAACGGTCGAAAGGACCATTTAATAAAATGTATAATAAGAAATTGTTATCACGTAGGCTGAGACGTCGTTACAGACAATAAAAGTAATTTTTACGACTGGCAACCCTTGAGTTAATAAATTAAAAAGTTTAAAGGGCTTAAACAATGCCACTTCACCCTGTATCGCAGATCTGTGTACTGTCGCCCCTAGTTAACAGTTAGGGCTATACAAGTTTTCCAATGCTGTCACAAAAATGTTTTAGTTTTTTTTGTTAAAGATATTAAAACTGAGTTGATGACATCCCACTCATTTGGCCAATAAACGAATTTATATTTCATAAACCTTTTGTAATTATTACTTTTTATTGATGTGAGCGAATTGAAAGAGCGATTGTCATGCACTAACCTTTATTGCGTCATCCATTACCTTTTATACCTACGCACACTAATACATACACAACATCCCTCCCTTTATTCATTTACATATACCCCAAACGAAATAACATTAAACTATATTATTACAACTTGAACTTATTACTATAATTTATACAAGTTTTTACGGCTAGGCCTATTTCGTAAAGTCATATGGAAAGGTCTATCGCGTGTGGGTTCCATCACCTCAGGTTCAAGAGACTGGCCATGTCGAGGGCTGTCACCGGTTATACTTTCGGAATCTTCACTGTGTTCAGTATTGCTCATATTGGTGATATCAATGGCCACTGAGCTATCCGCTCCTCCCCCTTCCTCTTGGGGTTCCTCAATAGGTGTTATCAATGACCTGCGCCAACCCTGAGTCTGACTAATTGAAGATTCGCCGTTCGCAACGTTACAGTCTGAAGGAGACAGATCTAGCGAACCGAAGCCACTTGTTTGCGGCTCATTTTTCTTTGAGACTGTCCCCTTATATTTTATAATTTGATTTTTGTGTCTTTTGTATAATTTTTGCCTCAACAAGTCTTTAATCAAGTATGTCACTCTGCCAAGTCTTTTTTCAATGATACCACGGTGCCATGAATATTTATTATTTACATTATATACCTTAAAAAGTATCTGTTCACCATGTTCGAAGGATTGCTTATTTTTACCTCCATAAAATTTACTCTGTAAACACTGTTTATTTTTTACGTATTTGGCGATATTCGTGGGCGTGGGGGAAGGAAATAAAGGATTAATTATATCTAGACGTGATCTCAATTTGCGGCCAAACATAAGTTCGGCCGGCGACACACCCGTGGTAGAATGAACAGAATTTCTATAGTCAAAAAGATATTTTAATAATTTATTTCTCGATTCTTTTATTCCACGACTACTCAATAGACTTATTTTAATACCTCTTTTGACGACCTTCACGAAACTTTCTGCTTGACCGTTACTAGCGGGGTGGTATGCGGGCGATGTCACATGAGAAATGCCGTTAAGTGCGCAAAATTGTTTAAATTCTCGCGAAGTAAATGCCGTGCCATTGTCACTTACAATTATTTTAGGCAGCCCGAAACGTGACATGCAGTCATAGAGTCTCTCGATGACTGCTGTGCTACACGTCGTGTTAGTCATGTCGTATACCTCAACCCATTTGGTACGGGCGTCTACTATGACTAAATAGGTTCGGTTGTTAATTGGCCCTAAAAAATCTATATGAACTCTGCTAAAAGGTTCATGGGGGTATTCCCAAGTAGCCAGAGGGGTTCGTGACGGTGATGGGCGAAGTTGATTACATATTTCACAATTATGTATAATAGTTTCGATGTCGTTATCTATTCCTGGAAACCAAAATCTTGTACGCGCTTCTGCTTTCGATTTAACGATGCCTAAATGAGATGCATGTAACTCTGAAAGAATTTTAGTTTGCAGATTTTTTGGCAAAATAATTTTATGACCTCTTAGTAAACACCCTTTTTCAAAAGATATCTCGTGTCGGCATTGAAAATAAGGCTTCATTAGCTCATCTGTCACTTTCTTAGGCCAACCGTTCAATACGCAATCAATTACTTTTCCTAAAGTTTTGTCCGAGCTAGTTTCGACTTGTAACTCGTTTAATGTGACCGGCAAACACCCCTCTACAACAAAGTTAATATAAGCGGCCGGATCGTCGAACGACAGCGATCGGTTGCAGTCGCGGCGTTCTGCTCCTGCGTCGGGTAGGCTAGCGCGCGATAAGAAATCCGCACAATTGTCTGCGCTCCGAACGTATTCAATCACGTAATTATAACCGCTTAAAAATAATGCATATCTTTGCAGTCTGTTCGCCGATACTTCAGGTATACCACGGTACGGTCCAAAAATAGAAATTAACGGTTTATGGTCTGTGCGTAAAACAAAAGGATCGGAACGACCATATAAATATTGATGAAAGCGTCGCACCCCAAATATGATAGCAGTGGCCTCTTTTTGTATCTGAGAATATTTTTTCTCCGCAGCATTCAGAGTGCGAGACGCGTAACTTATCGGGCGCTCTAAGCTGTCGCTCTCCACCTGCGACAATACCGCCCCCAAACCGTTTGGAGAAGCATCGACCGTTAAAATTAATTTCGCGCTCGGATTAAAATGGGTTAAAACGTTTTCGGAACCCATATAAGTTTTAATTTTGTTAAAAGCATCGGAATGTTCGGCAGACCAATGCCACTTTGCGCCTTTTTTTAATAAATTATATAACGGAGTTAATATACCCGATGCGTTCGGTACAAAATTACGATAATAGTTTACGAGACCCAAAAATGACTGTAATTTATTCACGTTAGTAGGTGTCGGAGCTTCTAATACCGCTTTTACTTTTTCCGGAGATTTTTTTAATCCGTTTTTGTTAATTATATACCCTAAATAGCACACTTCCTGTTTAAAGAAATCACACTTTTCTTTTTGCAATGTGAGGCCGGCATCCTGTAGTTTGAGTAACACCCTATTAAGCCTGCTCATGTGTTCTTCTCTATCCTTTCCAGTCACCAACACATCGTCCAATAGTACTAGAACTCCTTCAATGTCCGACAGCACACACTCCATTGCTCGTTGGAAGATGGCGGGTGCGCTGGCCAGACCGAAAACCAATCGAGTATATTTAAATATACCACGATGTGTATTAATACAAGTATATTTTTGCGATTCCTCATCTAACACGAATTGATTATACGCCATGGAAAGATCTAATTTAGTGAACTCTTGACCCCCATGAAGCTTTGAAAAAAGTTCCTTCACCGTCGGTAGCGGATGTTGTTCTATATGTAGTAGCTTATTAATACTAACAGAAAAATCAGCGCATATCCTTATCGTACCGTTCCGTTTTAATACGGGTACAATGGGTGTTGCATACTCTGAATGTTGAACCGGGGTAAGTATACCTAATTCTAGCATGCGATCTATTTCTTTGTTTACTTTTTCTCTTAAAGCAAAAGCTAGAGGACGCGCTTTAAAAAAAATGGGTTTTGGATGCGGTTTTATTTGTAATTTCACTTTATATTTATTAAATTTACCTAACACCTCAGAAAAAACTTTAGGATAACGCTCATGTAATTGTTGTATGAGATTCTCTTCTGTTTTCGTGAATTTAACAGGAGCTAACTGTAATTCAAACTGACAAATAAAGTCACGACCGAGGAGTGGCGGTCCTCCATTCCTCACTACATATATATTAAGCGAGCGTGTGATGCCGGCGTAAAGCACGGGCAACCGGACTATACCTAAACACGTAATATTATTACCGGTGTAAGTAACTAAACGTTTCGCCGTGTTTAACAATGGCATGTCTTTAAAATAAGCTTTGTAAGAACTTTCTGGAATTACTGTAACAGCAGAACCACTATCGATTTCAAAAGTAAGTTGTACGCCGCAAATTGAGACCAATTCTGTCATAGGTTCCCATGACAGAATTGGTCCCATCCCAATCCTCGTCGCCAATATTGATGTGAGCGAATTGAAAGAGCGATTGTCATGCACTAACCTTTATTGCGTCATCCATTACCTTTTATACCTACGCACACTAATACATACACAACACTTTTAAAAAAAAGTAGTGAATTTACAGAAAGCGTATTTTACTGTTGACGATTACATAACTCTTTATTCACCGAATTAGTACCTCCTGAAAGGAATCACGAAATATAGATATGTGAATAATATTCTGACAATGCAACCGCCGAATTTCTTGCTGACTGGATTCAATAGGAACACTTTTCCGAACCAACAGTAGAGTAGAGGATTAGAGGAACTTTATATTAATAAAGTAAATTAGAAAGTATAAGTCACTAATTGAAAATTTGATTATATATATGAATGATATTAAGGATTTATCAAGCGCATTTCTGTGAAAAAATATCACGAAGAAACCAGCAATTCTGTAGATAAATTTCGAGATATGTGAAATCTACCAATTTACTCTCATGAGTTACTTAGTGGGTCAAAGTTTCATTCCCTTTCCCAAATCAAATTTTCATTTTCTTACAGGCATATAAAAAAAATTATAGTAATATAAAGACTTTTTCAAAGTATGTGTAAGATAATTAAAAAAAAGGTCACAGTAGACGTTGGATTCAAGTGGCATTGAATTGTTATGGCAAATCCTTAAAAGAGACTTTAGAAATAGAGATTGTAATGTGAGATCTTATTAATTTTAGTTTGGTTAAATAATTAAGTCTTAGTTACTATATTTTTATCTACCTCAGTGTCTGAAGACCAGGGTCTTCGAACAGTGCGTGTTGCCAGTGATGACCTACGGATCCGAAACGTGGTCGCTCACTATGGGCCTTATAAGAAAGCTCAGAGTCACTCAGCGGGCGATAGAGCGAGCTATGCTCGGAGTGTCTCTACGAGATCAAATCAGCAATGAGGAGATCCGTAGAAGAACTAAAGTCACCGACATAGCTCAGCGTGTCGCGAAGCTGAAGTGGCGCTGGGCGGGGCACATGGTGCGGAGGACCGATGGGCGCTGGGGTCTTAAGGTGCTGGAATGGCGACCCCGCACCGGAAAGCGCAGCGTCGGTAGACCCCCTACGAGGTGGACAGACGACCTCAAAAAGGTCGCAGGGAGCCACTGGATCCAGGCGGCGCAGGATCGTGTGGTGTGGCGATCCCATGAAGAGGCCTATGTCCAGCAGTGGACGTCCATCGGCTGACGAAGAAGAAGAAGAAGTTACTATATTTTTATCTACGATTTACTGACTTTATCTAGACGTCCAAAAGTTAAACGGGTTCAACCCTAACACAAGGGTTGCGACTGATTGGGTGCGTACACAAGCTCTGTCGAGTACCCCAAATTAATTTTTGAGAACAAAATCCATTAGCGAATGAATCTTTTTTCTTTCATTGTTTGGGGTTGTCCCATAATTTACGCGCCAAACTCGATTCGAGTCGTTTTTAAGCGATGGGGCGGTAGATGCATGGTTAGTGCAATAATATTTTTACACTGCAATAAACGTCGCGACATCCTTATTTCTTCTACGCTAAAGTAGACAATTGCTTAGTATTTTACTTTTTTAGTTCCCTTTTTATTGTGGTACCGATGCATTTTCTTGTCAACTCTATGATTTATGCCACCAATTGTCTATAGATGAATGCGTGTAAAGAGAATCTTTCTATTTGTATCCTGTGCGAGGTTTTTTTATAGTTTTTATGTGCGGGTTTACATTTAATTTGGCATTGTCATGCTGGTGGCATTTATGGCTTGGAATTTGTGTGAAAGGGTATTCTTTATTATTTTATTGACAATACATGAATGGTTGGGTGATTGAAAATATTTGCTATTATTTTGCAAGATTTGATTGTATTTATTGTGTTTTATATCATGAACAAATTTATGTTACGATAAAGTCATATTGATTCTTGGATACTTTATAATTTTTTCGACCATAAATGCATTAGTTTACCGTAGAATTAGCGTAGAAAACCGCATTTTTATATATTAGCACCACGCCAATATATAAAAATGGCCAATACAAAACTACTTAAGGATCTATAAAACTACTACACAAAAGCCGCAATAGCAAGTCTTTATCTCTTTTGACTAACTCATAATAACTACTTTTATCTTGAAAATTTCAGTTCGGTAAAAATTTTTTGAATCCGCTTGCACAGCTAGTTATTTAATAAAACATTCTTTTCATTTTCTTAAATGTGGTTTATAACAAAACAATTACTTCTGTTAACTGACTGTCCATAGTACCTTTTTTTTGGAACAGCATAGTTGGTGTAAGCTCCAGTTCTCTCCAAAATGAAGAGAAGAGCTTTATCGAGCAGTCGTTAATATACCCAGATTTTGCCCAAAAGTAAAAAAAAAAACAATTTCAATTTGTTCCTCTAATCCATTCAATAAAAAACTCTCATCAAAACAGACAAAGCATGCTACATTGTATATACAAATGATATGATTAAAATTAATATTCATTTACAAGTTATTAAAAAATGTTAGCTGATCAAAAGCGTTTACCGGGCGATTCGCGATCGCCATTGTTTCGAAAACATCAGCTGTGTACATCCGAGCACAATGCCGCTATTTTGTATTCATGTAGGATAATCCTCAAATAAACCGTGTGCGATCAAAATAACTATAAAAATACAATAAGCAGCTTATACATGTTACCCTAATGTGCGCGAATGTCTAGAGCGGGACGGGTGTTTGTGTGCTAGCGGGACGGAGTTATCCGTTATTTGATTATATTAATGTCATATTACGTCTATGGATGTCACAGAATTACAATACTAGAGTAGGTACAACCTAAAATGTGCCCTAATGCAAATAAAAAGAAAGCGAATAAGACTAATAATAATAATAATAATAATAATAATCGTTTATTTGCCAGAATATGAGTAATAAACAGAGATGTTGACATTATACGAGGCACAAACATATTCTACTGTTATACAGTATGCAAATTTAAAATACAATTTTATTCGAACATTCTTTTAAAAATTTACAATTATAAATCCAAAATGTCAAGAAAAAAACAATAATTATTCTATGTATTAGTTTAACAATAAAATTATCTAATTAGAATATTATGTCAAAACTAAATTAAATTAAAAAAAATGTATGTCAATGATATAAAATATATGTCATTTAGTGGTTATAATTAATAATCAGTAATAAATATAATTTAATATTTAATATTTAATATAATTTGTCATTTAAATAATCATTAACATTATAATAGCACTTCTGTAACAGAAGCTCTTTTATAAAAGTAATAATAAAATTATTTTGCTATAATCCGCGATACAGTAAATAGAAAATATATATAGTGTTTAATGAATAGTGGATTATCAGTATTTTCATACCCGATACGTGCAGGATTCGTAAAAGCACATGCACAAACCTCCACCACTTCCACCAAAATACACAAGCACTACACAGTTTCACTATCACAAACTCAACAATCGTTTCGCCCCGCAACCGAGGCATCATCAGGAGATAGACTCCACGACAAAATCGCAAAGCGAAGCGTTATGCAAACAAGCATTGTTATATAGTAATCGGTTCATCCCCACCTTTACCTCTGAACACGTGCAACAAGCTTGAACTTGAAACATTTATCTGCTCGTTAATGAGGGTGCCATTGTTATGCTTAATGATTTCTAATTGTTCCAAAATATTCAATTTTAAGCTTTTTTCGCAGGTGTGCAGTATTTCGAAACAATGGTCATTAGGAACTTTATGACCGCTTTCTAACAAATGTTTCGCGAAATGTGAATTTTGTGGCTTATTATTCCTGAAAGCGACCATATGTTCTTTAAAACGGGTTTCAAAATTACGACCAGTCTGACCCACATATGTATCATTGCATTCAGGACATTTTATTTTGTAAATACCACTCTTTTTCGGGCTTTCTAATTTGTCTTTATTATTGCATAATATCTTTTTTAAGCAGTTATTACTTTTAAAACCTAATTTTATATTTGACTTTGTTTTAAATATAGTTGAAATTCGTTCTGACAATGTTCCAAAATAGGTCAAACTGGCTTTGTATTTATTATCTTTGTAATGTGGTGCCACATTTCAACTATATTTAAAACAAAGTCAAATATAAAATTAGGTTTTAAAAGTAATAACTGCTTAAAAAAGATATTATGCAATAATAAAGACAAATTAGAAAGCCCGAAAAAGAGTGGCATTTACAAAATAAAATGGCCTGAATGCAATGATACATATGTGGGTCAGACTGGTCGTAATTTTGAAACCCGTTTTAAAGAACATATGGTCGCTTTCAGGAATAATAAGCCACAAAATTCACATTTCGCGAAACATTTGTTAGAAAGCGGTCATAAAGTTCCTAATGACCATTGTTTCGAAATACTGCACACCTGCGAAAAAAGCTTAAAATTGAATATTTTGGAACAATTAGAAATCATTAAGCATAACAATGGCACCCTCATTAACGAGCAGATAAATGTTTCAAGTTCAAGCTTGTTGCACGTGTTCAGAGGTAAAGGTGGGGATGAACCGATTACTATATAACAATGCTTGTTTGCATAACGCTTCGCTTTGCGATTTTGTCGTGGAGTCTATCTCCTGATGATGCCTCGGTTGCGGGGCGAAACGATTGTTGAGTTTGTGATAGTGAAACTGTGTAGTGCTTGTGTATTTTGGTGGAAGTGGTGGAGGTTTGTGCATGTGCTTTTACGAATCCTGCACGTATCGGGTATGAAAATACTGATAATCCACTATACATTAAACACTATATATATTTTCTATTTACTGTATCGCGGATTATAGCAAAATAATTTTATTATTACTTTTGTATTATGGATCTCCGCAAAGTAACGCCTAATTCTATAAATTATTTAGAAGCTCTTTTATATTTCTTTTAAATAGACATAGTGACTCTTTTTTATAACGTTCTGGCAATTTGTTATAGATAGTTATCGCCATACAAAAAGAACTCTTTGCAAATAACTGTGACTCTCTTCTTACTTCACAGATCTCTCGAGGATCTAGGATTATACTCATTCTCCTACCCTTATACCAAACTAAGTGGGGTCGGCACAATTTACACATGTTGTTATATGATTCGGTTCGGCATTGTCTTTTCTGACGTCAATTTACCTTAGTCACCTTTTATGACACCTCAGTAAGAAATAAGACTATTCTACTCAGTACAATCACTACACATGTTGACTATCACAAATTCAGCATCATCAGGAGACAGACTGCGACAAAATTTCAACGAATAGTCACTCTACATTTAATATTATATATGTATATTTTCTGTTTACTTTATAGCGTTATAGCATTATAATTTTATTATTACTTTTGTAATATGGATCTCCGCAAATTATCACCTAATTCTATAGATTATTTAAAGTTTCAGTGTAAAAGTAAAGAAGCGGGAGGTGTGTCTTGTATTTGAAAATTATACAGTTCTCTGACGTCAATTGATCGTGGCTTATATGCACACCTTCGACGATAAAATGACTGGTTTTAGACTCTAGGTTATAGAATCTACCTGTTGGTCCCTACCTCATTAGAGGCACACTTAGGACGACATTCCTGATGCTAGTACAGTTTAAGGACTACTTTCCGAATTTCGCGACTTTAGCGATGCTTCTGTGCCCACCCGTCCCATTGATGCTGTCAAAGTCTCTAGGTCTAGCACACTATTGATAATTCGAATATATAAATAATTTTTTTTCGCGTTTCACACTAACAGAGTTAAGGGCATCTGTGAATCTGATATATAAAAAATTTCTCCTTTTACGTACTTACCGATATCCAATTGCTTTTATTCTGTTATTGGATAGTCGCAATCAAAGCGTAGACTACACGTAACCACAAAAAATACATTCGGTTCAACAAAGGATAAACGTGTGGTTACATGTTGTAATAATGTTATTTTTTTAACACATATACTAAGTTTGGAGCCATTTCTGTGAATATTTATGACCTGTGTAATTTAATAACAGCCGTGATAGTTAATGCAATTAATCATAATGGTAAATACAGTTCTAATTTAACTCGGGTAGATTGTTAGATCTTTAAAGGGCAATGCCAGAAGTTTAAGAAATATTTGCCCTAAGAGCTCAATGACATGAAATAATCAAAACCACATGGCGTAATATTCTGAAGCATAGAATCTACTCAATGTTTCCTAGAATTTATAACAATATTTTTTTATAAGATTGAAAAATGTGTTTATATTAGCTATGCAGTGAAATGTAAAATGCTTTTTTTACCAAGAAGGATTTTAGATCCACCAAGTAATATATATTGGCAGGTAGCACATATCTTAGGAATTCTCTATTGATAAGTATTGCTCACCATTAATCGTATGACATGTTTTCATTCAACTTTTATGGTAAGCATACAATTAATGTCATTTAAGCACATATATGAGCTGTGATAGCCCAGCGGTGATACCGTGCGACTCTTTCGAGGGGAACACAAGGCACCAATGAGTTTTTCTATTTAAACTCATGTGTCTAATTGATAATTGCAATTTATCACACGCTTCTCAGTGAAGGAAAACATCGTGAGGAAACCTGCATATCTCTAGAGAATTTTGGAGATATGCGTAACCTACCAATCCGCATTGAAGCAGCGTGGTAGGTCTTAGCTCCAACCCTTCTCTCCAGAAACGGAGAGAGGAAGCTTATTCCCAGCAGTGGGATTGTAACAGGCCGCTACTTTAAGCACATATATAGAAAAGTCATAATTGCTTGGGGTTTTAACTGGAGTCAGGAATTCAATTTTCATGCAGTTTTAGCGACAGTCACGCAATTTTAATTACGAATATCGTAATTTAACTGCAGTGGTGTTGCTAGGGAACCAAAAGCACTGGAAAAAAATTAACTAGATTAGATTTGATTTGTTCCGTACGCCGTGTGGTACCCGGCTGAATAGAATAGACCACCTAAACTTCCTACCAAGGTGTCGTAAAAGGTGACTAAGGTAAGGTGACGTAAGCCAGGTTGTAAAACAATTAGGCAAAACATGTAATAACATTTTTAGGCATGTTTTGGCGACCCCCTTAAAGTGGGATAAGAGCATGAAAATGATTATGATTTGATTTGTTCCGTCGTAGTCTTCGTGTTCCGAATTTCATTTACTCCATGAGCAAGTTAAGGGGCCCCTTGAACTAAAAGGCCCCGGGCACTGCACCGGCAAGCCGTCCGGTAACTACGACTCTGTTTAGCCTTTAATGAGCGGCATGTAACCACGGCCAGTCTGCAGCTGCCCCTTATCCTACAATCTAAAGCCGCTCGTATACTTAGCAAAAATACTTATTTATCTTAAATACGATCGAGATCTTCCCTAATCTGCCCTTTGTGTTTTGTCTGTTTGTTTCGTATCATATCGGGGGAACCTTTTTACGCAATTAGTACGACAGATTGGGGTGTGAATCCAGATTGTGAGATATGTTATATCTATTTAGGGTATTCGATTGGTTTTTTGTGGGATTTTAAGAATATGTCACAAACCTGTCTTAACTTTTTCAAACTGACAGTATAGTTAAATCCATAACGAACTTACAACGACACTGAGCAGCAGGCCTACCGTGAACTCTTATTGCGACTCAATTGAAGACGTAAACTGTAGTACCCGGCAATAAATAATGCACATCGAGGCTTAGAGAGAGAAAATCGGCTAGATACTGCGTCATAGATCATTGTCTCTGTCGCACAGACTGACGAACCCCTGTGATACGTCACATACTAACTGAGTGACAGTGACAGCGTTCTACGAAACCGAATTGGCCGGCTGTTTTGTTCTAAACCGTTGTACTTACTGTTGAACTGTTGTACCCCACATCACAAAGATGTTGAATAAAGAAAAATAACAATTAAAGCGTATCTTCTCGAGATGAATTTTATTTATAATCATCATTCTCCTGCCCTTATCCCACTCTAAGTGGGGTCGGCACAACATGTTACAAACATGTTGTCACATGATTTGGCTGCGTATTTTACGACCGGCCGCCTGCCTGACGCCAACTTACCTTAGTCGCCTTTTACGACACCTCGGTAAGAAATGAGGGTAGTCTGTTCTATGCAGCCGGATATCACACGGCACTTACCTAAGTCGCCTCTTACGACACCTCGGTAAGACAGGAGGGTGGTCTATTCTATTCTGCCGGATACCACACGGCGGAATTTTATTTATAATAATTATCATATTTATTTCTATAACTACTAATATTATATATATCGCGGTTTATAGTAGAATCAAATCACTTAAAATTAAAATATTCTTTATTCAAGTAAGCTCTTCCGAGCACTTTTGAATCGTCAAAAGTTAATATGTTAATGAAGCTACAACTGGTTCGAAATATTGCTCGTACCTAGCAAGAACCAGCAGGGAACTCGGCGGCCAATCTTTTAAACATTTTCAATTTTACATTATTCAACCGCAGTCTTGTGTGGATCTGAAAGTATTTTCAAATCCAGGCATTTTTGTCACCCAAATAATCTTCAATTTTGTAATATGCTTTACGTATAAGCATATGTCTTACGTTTGATTTAAACCTTTCATAGACTGGTCTAGTATGGATCGCGAAATTTTATTGTAAAATCAAATACCGAATAGTAACAAAAGTCAAGTAGCGGCCTGTTACAATCCCACTGCTGGGAATAGGGCTCCTCTCTCCGTTTCTGGAGAGAAGGGTTGGAGTTAAGACCTACCACGCTGCTCCAATGCAGATTGGTAGGTTACACATATCTCCAGAATTCTCTAGAGATATGCAGGTTTCCTCACGATGTTTTCCTTCACCGAAAAGCGTGTGATTAATTGCAATTACCAATTAGACACATGAGTTTTAATAGAAAAGCTTATTGGTGCCTGCCCGGGTTTGAACTCGAGTTCCCCTCGAAAGAGTCGCACGGTCTCACCGATGGGCTATCACAGCTCTGAATACCGAATACCAGAATAATTTTATTATTACTTTAGTATTATAATAGTATATTATTAATGGAATTACAAATCAAAAACGTGAACACGCAAACATGTTTTTCTTATTATATGTATCGACTCAATACCAGCAAGCGATTGGGGCATTATCGAGAGATCTTGTCAAACTTTCTCCCCTAATGGCGGTGACAGGTCGCTTAATTGATTGTTTTTTTTCCCTCCCCGCTTGACTCAGTCCGAGTTTTGAACTTTGGACTCCCAAGTTATGATTGCTTTCTACTATTTTCATTATTGGCTCAATGAAATTATTTGCATTGAATAAACTCTGCGTTTACATTTAGTTAATGTGATCTTTGGCCGGAGTTTTATTACGATTTATTTCAATCAAAAACCCTTTTATTTACCTAATTTATAGAATAAGGCATTACTATACAGAGATTAGCTGTGATAGCCTAGCGGTGAGACCGTGCGACTCTCTAGAGGCGACATAGGTTCAAACTCCGGGCAGGCACCAATGAGTTTTTCTATTAAAACTCACGTGTCTAATTGATAATTGCAATTTATCACACGCTTTTCGGTGAAGGAAAACATCGTGAAGAAACCTGCATATCTCTAGAGAATTCTGAGGATATGTGTAACCTACCAATCCGCATTGGAGCAGCGTGGTAGGTCTTAGCTCCAACCCTTCTCTCCAGAAACGGAGAGAGGAGGCCTATTCCCAGCAGTGGGATTGTAACAGGCCGCTACTTAACTACTTACTTACTATATGTAGAGTGGGCAATCCGTTTCCATACTTGATACATAGTGTTTCCAAAAACACAAGCACTACACACACAGGTTTAGTATAAGACGAATACTTCACTCTACATAGCACAATTTTTTAGCACGATTATTATAGTATAATAATTATAACTTTTCTCTCCGTAAAGTAAAGGCTCATTCTATATATTATTTAAAGTTTTAGTAGCACTATAACAAAACTACCTCAGTATAATCCGCACGGGTTAAGCGAATGCATGCAAAGCTAATTTGTATGAAGCAGGAAAAATTTACGAACCTTACACATGCAGGACAAGCCACCACACGTACCCCAAGGCTCCTACACCAGCAACAAAGAACACAAGCAGCACACACACCCACCACCACAACAATCTCAAATTTTGAGATTGAGATTGTTGTTGTGTTCTTATCCTGTGCGGATTATAGCGAGGTAGTTTTGTTATAGTGCCTGTAATATGAAATTCAGCAAAGTAACGCCTGCTTCTATAAATCATTTAAAGTTTTAGTATAAAAGTTAAGAAATGGGAAGTGGAATCTGGTATTTAAAAATGACATGCAAATTTACACGGTACTTGCGAGCAGTCGAGATTTTTCTGAACTTAATCGATCATGGATTCTCTACTCCACTACCATATCGCAAATCTGCATTAGATTTTTAAACGCGGGTTAAAATAAAACAATAGTTATAGATTTTTTGTATTTTAGATCTTACATACTACAAAGAATATTAAAATACTATAAAAATAATATTATTAACGCCGTGTGGTATCCGGCAGAATAGAATAGACCACCCTCCTTTCTTACCGAGGTGTCGTAAGAGGCGACTAAGGTAAGTGCCGTGTGGTATCCGGCTGCGTAGAATAGACTACCCTCATTTCTTACCGAGGTGTCGTAAGAGGCGACTAAGGTATCTGCCGTGTGGTATCCGGCTGCATAGAATAGACCACCCTCTTTTCTTACCGAGGTGTCGTAAAAGGCGACTAAGGTATGTTGACGTCAGGCAGGCGGCCGGTTGTAAAATATGTAGCCAAATCATGTGACAACGTGTTTGTAACATGTTGTGCCGACCCCACTTAAGGGCAGGAGAATGATGAGGAAGAATATTATTACTAAGGGTTGAAGTATTTGCCGTCGGAAGAATTCGTTTACAAAGATTAGATATATAATTTTGGAAACTTTATTACCATAAAATTGTAACTAGCAATGATCATCTTTTGTTTTTGACTAAAAAATAAGTTACCCAAACCTATTTAAGACAACACAACAATTTTGAAAATGCTTTCATTGCCTCGGTCAACACAGCAGGGTGCGTTGCATTGGGAAAAGCTAAAATGAACCTTATATCTAGCTACATAGTGTTTAAATTTTTATATCGGGTAACCTTTGCAAAAATACTGCGGTGTTTCGACTTTTACCATAAACAATCATTAAATACAGTTAAATAATGTCAAAAGGACTGCCCTCAAACAGTCTTTGTTTAAATACAATATAACAAATAACATCTTTATAAGTCAATGCCGTAAAGTTAATGCGTAACCGTAAGATTTACCGGAGGTTCCTAAAACAACAGTTAAGTTAAGGCAGATTCAAAGGAAGGTCTCCTTTCATTCGATGCCTATGTATTGTGTTAAGTCGTAAAAATTAACCATAGTGAGAGCGGCAAAAGCTTTGACGTTCAAAAATGACGCGCTAGTGAAGAAACAATCACTTTAGATAAATTGAAAACGTCCCGCATCGTCTTAGAATTGAAATTCGCCTCGGAACTGTGTATTAACTATAATAAATTCGTATTTAAAGGCCTTTGTCTAAACAATTACTAGTCTATTGTAGCGTTCGTTTATCTTTCTTGTTCTATTGATGCGAGTTGTATAGTTGCGAGTTGTCCGGTGCATCATAAATCAGATGCTGTGGTCGATTCTAAGGTATAAAATCTGATTATTTTGAGCTTTAAGTCGTTGTAGTAGGAGCGGTTTGATTGGGAGCTGTGGTAAATTAAATTTTGGTAGCGTTACACGTCAAGCGCCGCCAAAAATTGACTTTACTATTGACGTGTCTATTCTGTGATGATGTTATTATACACGATAAAGTTACAATCGGAAATCATAGAGATGTATGGAATAGAGATCTCAGTTTGTATTAAACAAATATTAGAAAGGGAAATTCGAAGGGAAAATAATGCAAATCCACTACCACAGTACACATTCACTACCACAATCTCAACAATCCTTCCGCCCCGTAACCACAATACTTTAAACATTGAAATATTTGTCTTTGCTGAAAGAATAAGATATTTATTAGACATTTTGTTTCGAACGATTTTGTACAAGTACTACAACAGTTGTAAAAAATCAACGGTTGCGGTAAGCGAATGCAGAAGCAACGCATTGTGAGTGCCGTATGCTAATTTATCGTATCAACTTAAATACCTTAATTACCTTCAGTATTTCGTGCTTAATATCATGATTATGGTCCTTTAGACCATGATAATTTAAATGACTGTTTGAATTGCAAAACTAAGACTAAAGCGCGTAATAAATTCTGATGTAGTCCATACCGAGTTGCTTGTGCTAAGCAAGGAAAGGGTAGCTTTTACAAAAATGAATTGTTGAACAGAAAATAATTGTAGAGTATAATAAAATTAAAATTAGCGCAACATAGACCTGTAGGCCTACCATGAACTTATAGATAACGATTCAATTCAAAGTCAGTACCTAAACCGAACCGCTTTCTTTTCGTACCATGAAGTGTGGATTTTATTGGCATCGTAATGTTTGAAAAGGATAACGTTATATGAACTAAAGATAACTCTGTCTCTTTTATTCACATGTTTTTAGGACGCATTACGAACGATCATTCGGCAACACATAAAGTGTGCTTCTTTAAGACGTCATGGTATGAAAAAGCAAAACAATTTGGTTTACGTATTGAGTCACAATAAGAGTTCATGGTAGACATTCGATCCCTCATTAAGCGAATCATCGCCACACCTCAAAAGGATTTCCATTTTTTTATTCAAAAGGCACCACTTCGCTTTTCCTCCTCGACGCCTTAAACGCTAATCGCGTCTGTGAAGATCAATTGCCTTTCCACGTCCATTGTTCGAAGCCGACGATGTAAGCCCTCTCAGCTCAAAGTCACCCAAAGCACCCTCACACGCGCAAATCTTACAATTAAAGCTATCCCAACACAGAAAAATACCATTTAAAACAATATACGGAAGCTACAAAATCGCCTGTATACGCTTTTGTCTGCTTAGATAAGCTTACAGTATCCGAAGTGCCAGCTTTAATTAGAACTCCGTCAAAAGTCTGCTTAAGCCCCGGATAATGCGCGCTTTGCCAATTAGTTTATGGTAAGTTCTCGCGGTTTTAATGAGATTTGTTTCTTTACTATTTGGCAGCGGTCGGTAAAGTGAAAGCCGTAAAAAACAAAGACACCTCGTCATTACTTTCCTATTACAAGAGGTCTTTTGCGATTTTTTAAAATTTTTATAAATCAAAGGACGCAGCCATATTTGCACCAAGCCAAAGTATAAAAGAATTAATTGCAACGCACTAATTTTTTAATACCCTTTTTGCTTAACATAGAATAAGCTTTATTTCAGTTCCAGAATACAAATATAATGAAATAGTAATAATTTATATAAATCTATGAAATGGTAATAATTTAAAATGTCTCAAAAAGTCAAGCCTACTGAGTCTTTACTGAGTCCTTCTGAGAGCTGTGATAGCCCAGCGTTGAGACCGTGCGACTCTTACGAGGGGAACACGAGTTCAAACCCGGGTAGGTAACAATGAGTTTTACTATTAAACCTCATGTGTCTAATTGATAATTGCAATAAATCACACGCTTTTCGGTGAAGGAAAACATCGTGAGGAAACCTGCATTTCTCTAGAGAATTCTGGAGATATGTGTAACCTACCAATCCGCATTGGAGCAGCGTGGTAGGTCTTAGCTCCAACCCTTCTCTCCAGAAACGGAGAGAAGAGGCCTATTCCCAGCACTGGGATTGTAACAGACCGCCACTTTACTTTTTTTACTTCACTTTTACAACAACTCGGTAAAAAATGACGGCGGTCTATTCTACTCAGCCGGATACCACACGGCGGGTAAACTTACCTTAGTCGCCTTTTACAACAACTCGGTAAAAAATGACGGCGGTCTATTCTACTCAGCCGGATACCACACAGAGATCAGTTTAATATTAAGCGTGCGAATTAAATAAATAAATATAAATATATGGGTCACTTATTTGTAAATGATATTATCACCAATTTTATACCAAAAAGATATTTCGTAATTATAATTGTTTTTAAAAATAATAAACTGCCGAACTAGATACATCACGAACCAGTGGTAAATGAAGAAACCACAATTAAAGAGGTAAAGAACTTTTTTTTACCAAACACTTGCGTACAATGGACAATAAGCCGTGTGGTATCCGGCAGAATAGAATAGACCCTCCTTTCTTACCGAAGTGTCGTAAGAGGCGACTGAGGTAAATTCCGTGTGGTATCCGGGTGCATAGAATAGACCACCCTCATTTCTTACCGAGGTGTCGTAAAAGGCAACTAAGGTAAGTTGACGTCAGGCAAGCGGCCGGTCGTAAAATACATAGCCAAATCATAAGAATAAAAGTTTGCGACATGTTGTGCCGACCCCACTTAAAGTTGGATAAGGGCAGGAGGATGATTACGTACAATGGACAATATTAGTGTAAATGATGTGACCAGTTGGAATAGTGTTGTAAACCTAAAATCTCGCTTCGTCGATCAAAACCATCCATTGCTAATTAATGGCACAATAAATTAGCACTAACCGAAAGTCGGTTCGGTTAAAAAGTTAAAAGTTTAAACGAGTGAAAAGCTTAATTAACGCGACCTCGGTTTTATATCAATATTTTTAGTTTAAGACACCCTCTTTAGTTACACGGATGTATGATTTTAGCAGGATGTTATTTATTTTTATTTTATGTAATTTGTAATCTAATATATCTAATATAAACTGTGATAGCCTAGCGGTGAGACCGTGCGACACTCTAGAGACGACATAGGTTCAAAATTAAAAAAAAGGCCCAGGGCAGACACCAATGGGTTTTTTTATTAAAACTTATGTGTCTAATTGATAATTGCAATTTATTAAACGTTTTTCAGTGAAGGAAAACATCGTGAGGAAACCTGCATATCTCTAGAGAATTCTAGGGATATAAGTACCCTACCAATCCGCATTGGAGTAGCGTGGTAGGTTTTAGTTCCAATCGACGATCCGATCTCGAATTCGAGAGAAGGCTCTCCAAAAAGGGAGAGGAGGCCTTAGCCCACCAGTGGGCGTAGTATCATGATGTTGCTTTACTTTACTAATTTGTAATCAGTAATTTTATTAGTAACTAGATGTGGCTTTGCCCGCAAAAATCAGTGTCACATAATTTTCTGAATGGAAATTTGGAACATAAATAAGTTATTGTGAGTTATAAGAGATGAGGAGATGAAGGTAGACATGTTATCGCGGACTATAATGTAGTATTTTTGTAGATCTACAATTCTCTAATACATTACTCTAGTGCGTTCATTCAGGTTCACACGGCGCACGCGAGTGAAACTGCCAGGAGGCGAGTTTTTTCTCGACCGCGACACCTCTTCAACACAATTTACATAAAACGATGATACTAACCTAAACTATCTGAAAAAATTTTACTCCTGTTTAGTAAAAACTGTACAAAATTCCGTTCAGTAGATTTTGAGAACATCAATCACATACAGAAAGACAGCTTTTGGGGACTTTGTTCTATGTATAGATTTTAAGTGTTATCATTTAATTTTTTATAACTTTTGCGCTAACCGTCCATACTAATGTTAGCAATGAGAAATTCAGGCTGTATGGCGTTCTGTAACGCTTTCACAGCTAAGCCAGCGGAGTAATAGTCCTGCCTTTCCTTTGGGTAAAAATATACAAGGTAAACAATTGAGGAAATTTTAAAAACTTAATTGACGCGAATGAAGTCGCAGGTACAGCTTATAAAATATATTGTGTCTGTTAAATTTGTTTATTGATTGAACTTATTTTATAAAAGTGCCGCATGCAAACTTTCGCACGTCTACGCACCACAACTACTCGACGTCATAATTGCACAAGGCGTAAGAGCAAGCGTCGACGGAAACGCTAACTAATTGCCATTGAAAAAAGGCGAAAGCCCGGCTGTAAACATTTCCCGGCCACCTTTGAAGTTTTTTCTAAAACCCGGGCCTTTTGCGCATAGGCTTGATAAGCCACACTACATAGAAAGTTGTTAATAAGGCACTTTGAATGCAGGTGTGACGTGCTCTCGTACAAAGATGAGTGACGCTTTGTGGCGACATCTTGTGGTGGAAAGGTTTTCTTTTGGGGTGTTTGCCGGGATTATTAGGGTGCGAATGTATATGCAATCTCAATTTTCCTCACACTGAGTTATATAAGCGTCTAAACAAGTTTTTAAATGGTCCACAAAGCGGCATAATTAAAATGGCCGAGTGATTACGTTAAGCTCGGACTCGTTAGCTCGTTAAGGTAGCTAAAGTTGTTAATATTACTTTAAAATATTTAGTTGATTACTAAAAAGGTTCCCTGAAAACATGTTACTTTTTTATGGTAAAAAAAAGTAAAGTATCGGCATAGGTGGCAGCACCTATGCCAATCAGTCAAATATTAACACTGTGATCTTATTTTTTCTAAATTCTATTTTACTTAAACATTATAATTAATGCCAACGTAACGACCGACGACAAAAAGGTCCGGACAATGGTTCTAACACCTCGCCATTGTAAGACGGATGCCGGCCCCACCCCCACATTGTACTGGTTTTATATTCGCCCACGAATCCCTAATTATGTATACCTGTTTCAGCTACCAACAACGTTGATACTTATTACATTAACAATTCAACAACGATACGATTAGTTGAACGTAAAAACTCAACTATCATTCTCCTGACCTTATCCCGCTCTAAGTGAGGTCGGCACAACATGTTTTTCTCTTCCATTTTCTCATATCATTATGCCGGGTGGGTGGTATCCGGCTGAGTAGAATAGATTTCTCCCTCATATTTTAGTTAGTGTTGTAAAAGGAGACTAGGGGTAAGTCGACCCGTCGCGTGGTATCCGGCTGAATTTAATGTAGAGAGTACTAGTCGTAAGGGTTGATAGACTAAACTAATGTAAGGATAGACGACTGGTTAGGGCGATGTCTAGGGCCAATGGTATGACTATGATTTGTCATCAAGCTGTCGAAGTGTAGCGAGAAGCCACTGATGTAGCGACCGACTGTCAGGGAACTGAGGCCTCATTGAGATGCCAGCGAAGACGTTGTGTACATGTATAATATGTATGTATTTGCGATCGTTGCGCTGTTAGAAACACACACGCACGCGTAGGTCCCATCGTGGAAGAACGTTCGACGCAGCGATAGCACTAAAATTATAAATCGTGACGTATCCGTCACGCACGTTCAGACCGACCTCAAATACTTGTTCAACACAATGTTACATTGTTTCGTTCGGTGGAGAACTTCTGTTGAACAATTGTAATAGTTTTGTTCTAATACAGTATCCTGTTGAATAATTATGATACAGCATCCACGGATCACGTTCATTGACACGGGAGAATGTATTCTACTGTAGAATTTGACGAATGTACAATACATATTTATTTGTTTTCATTTATCGTGCATCATTTATTTATGCAAGTCGCAAGGACTTAGCTTCAACTTTAAAATACCCTAAATTATGCATCATTATATATTTTTCTTGTTCCTAAGGAATTTTTGAATCCTATATATTAGTCTGTTATATAAACTTCAATTGTACCAAAAGTTTATCAATGTTCCTCCAGCGGGCTATAGCTGTGTGAGCGTAACAAAACAACAGATGGACTTTCACATTATATTATTATATTAGTTGAGTTTACTAGACGACTCGCTTTGGTCTTGCGCGGGCATATCTCACACAGACACACCTACGGAAATTTCCCTTTACAATACATCGATTCACTGGCAACAGAAAGTCAAGTACCTAGGTGTCACCTTTCAACCTTCCATGACCTTCCACGAGCACATACACATAGTCTGCAATAAGGCTGCGTAAAAGTAAGATGTCGCTCCGTAACAAAGTGACACTACAAAACTTGCATAAGACCAATAATGTCCTATGCGAGCGTTGCGTTCGCGCACGTTTCAAAGGTCAGATTGCTCAGACTCCAAAGACTACAGAACCGATTTATGCGGACAGCCACTGGTTGTCCGTGGTTCATGCGGCACGTTGACCTCCATAGAGACCTTGATCTCCCTACCATTACTCACCTCTTTAAACGTTTTTCGAAATCTTTCTTCGAGAAATCTGAGGCACACCCGAACCCCCTTATTTCAGTTGCTTCTACCTACATCCCAGTTAGGTCCGACCATCGAAAATATAGGCGTCCAAAAAGCGTCCTGTATGACCCCGACGATCAAATAACGATCGCCAACACAGATACACGTAATACACACACACAGCATCTTCGCCGGCGAAGACGAGGTCCCAGTTTTCTGACGTCGGTCGGTCGTGGCTTCTCGCCACACTTCCGACGCCGCAATGAATAATCTAAGTCATACCATGAACCCTCCATCTACACGTCGCCCTAAGCCGTGGTCCGGCCTCACAGGAGGCACCCTTAGAACGACGTTCCCCGACTTAAGTAGAGCTTCTGCGCTTTACTCTCTGCATACTGCAACCTCGACGATGCTTCTGCGCTCGCCCGTCCCGCCCGGTGACGCTGTAAAAGCCATTAGGGCTAACAGCATACAGTCAGTTCGAAAAAAAAATTGCGCGGGCATATTATGCCGTTAGTTAAATCCACCAGTGACTAATTTACTTATTATTTAAAATATGAACAAAAATTTATAAGACAGACAACGTTCCTTATAAATTTATCTAACAATTGGATAAAACCGACTGAAAATCCGTTGGTTGTTGAGATTATCGTAGTATGAAATATAGACATGCAGCGGGCGACTTTCATTTGCAATATTAAAATTACAGGAGTATACAAATTGCATATGAAACCTTAATTACTCATTAAATTCGCCTATGAAGCCAAGTCATCAAAGTGTAAAACAAATTAAGACCTTTTAACACCGAAAAAATAGCAAAGCCCACAGACTATTTATCATTATTATTCTAATAGCTATCAACAGCACAGATAAAAAAAAATATAAAACATGAGTTGCGTTCTAAAACCGCTTTAGAACGCCGACGAGCGTGTTCGGTGCATTGTTTTCGAATCGGTAACAGCGCCGGTTCCGCCACCGGCGCGCCCGCATTAATTACAGGTAATTGAATTTCGAATTGGAACGATGACATTTAAATTTTGGCGGGATCCGCTCACTCGGTAGTGATGTGCCACAACGAGTTCGATTGCCACAATCGAGACCGCCCGCGGCTATGCATAATGCGTTTTAGAATCGACCGACAACATCGAATAGAACTGTGTGTAATGAGAATTATCTGGATTGCTCCTGTTGTATCGGCAGGCTCCAGGATACTCACTATTGAACCTTTAATGGCATTCTTTAGCGCGCCCCTCTATTCTTACAGATTATTTTGTATTGTGCGCCCTTTTATGAAGAGGAAAATAGTAATCAGTTAGTTTATTAGGTGGATTACTTGCAGAAATGATTTTCGGAGATACAATGGAGTACAATTGAGCTATTGTGGTATATAATTAAGTACATTTATTCATTTGACAATAATAATAGCAAATAAGACAAATATGTACTTTTTTATAGGTGGTTATAAATGCCAACTTATTTCTGTCTATTTGACAAATCAAGTCGCAACCGTTAATGGATTGTTCTCGGATTTTCTTATAAAGATAAGTTGACTTTTGGAAGAATACGTAAGATTCTACGCAAATGAAGTTTCAGCTAGTTTGACATATACTTTCAAAGTTATTGTTATAATAATAAACTAATATGTTCAGCCCGCTTCGCAGGGTTTAATTCAAACATATATGAATTACAGATATAAAAAAATGCCGATCGCCGCTTTATCCACTATATTATCCGCTGGGATTATCTGAAAAATTTCATTTAAATTGGTCCAACCGTTTCGGATTCTTTAATGTATGTACAGACGAACAATCATTTTTACATATATAGATAATATAATATAATGATACATCCTATATAAATAATACATTCTTAGATAATTAATACCTAGATTACTGATCGGATGCTTTAAACCGTTATTAGTATTGTAATTAGCGGAAAACTCATAGCACTTCTGCTAATAGAAATTGATAAAATATTCAATCAAAATTTAACTCTTCTGCTTTAGCAATAAGGTCACATTTTCTTTAAAAATATTAAGTTGACAACAGCTCGATTCTTTCACTTCGCTGCTCTCATCCCCAGTAGTCGACGGCCACGTGGGACGCCCCGCCGAGATGTTGATTGGCGACGAGCGTCGTTTCACGCCGGCGTGGACATCACTAGTTCTAAATTCAAATTTATTTTTTTTAATCTGCGTATTTCACGTTTAATAGCTAATAAAAGTCTTACTTGCACCATTAAACAAATACAATAAAAAATACTTTACAGGTAGGTACGTATGAAACTAGGCTGTATGGCCCTTGACTTTTGCCATTGTGTAAATTCAAATAGACATGAAAAAAGTAACATAAAATATCACGTTGTTTTCGGATACAATGTTTAGTTAAAGTGGTTAAATGATGATTTATCTCTACTGCAAAATCTTAATGACAACTTATAAGTATACAAAATATGTATAGATTGAATTTACAATTCACTATACCCCTATATTTTTACCAAGGTGTCGCCTTTTACAACGCCTCGGTAAGAAATGAGGGTGGCTATTCTCCCAGCCGGATACCACACGGCGGGTAAACTTACCTTAGTCGCCTTTCACAACACCTCGGAAGAAATGAGGTTAGGCTGTTCTACTTAGCTGGATACCACACGGCGAGTCAATGTACCTGAGCCGTCTTTTAGACACCTCGGTAAGAAATTATGGTGGGTGATCTACTCAGCCGGAAACCACACGGCTGAATGGAATAGATTCAATCATCTTGCTTTATCAAAAAATCACCTCCCTATAGTCTTATAAAGAGGAGACTCGATTTTATAATCTCTTAACTACTCTAAGAGACAGTATCGTTAAAAGAGCAACCCCAAGACTTATCAGAGCAAGCATGACCTGATGAAGTAGGGAACAATAAAAGAAAGTCTATTTCCAGCATGAATTCACGAATCACAATAGCTGTAAATAACAAAAGCGTACGCTATTCACATCATCGCCAAATGATGTTGTAATTCGCGTGAAATTAGACACCCGAAAATGTTGGCACCCACTAATTATCTGCGAATAACATGTCAGAACAAAACATCAACGTTGCCAGTCATCGAACTATATTTGTGGGCGGGAACTGGTAACACTTTATGATTAACTGATACAGCCTCAAGTTACGGGGAAATTAATTACGATGTATAAACCGTGATGGCTAAATGGAAAGGTATATGCTTTAAGGTTTTCTTTAATAGATATTTATAATTGTAAGTTGGAAAAAAATATTGTCAGGAAATCTATATATTCTTAGAGAATTCCTAAAATTTGTTTAGCACTCATCGTAATATTGGGCTAGAACTAAACTTCAAACATTGTTTCCATTTTTTAATTTAAACTATCGTGAGTGGTATTCATTATTAATGTTGAGAGATATACTCTCGTCTATACTCACGTCTTATTTTATCGGATGATCCCGACGATAGTTTCAAGCCCATAGTAGTAGTTAAGAGATAAAAAAAAGATAAAAAAAATCAAATAAGATATATTTCACTCCCAATAAAGATTCTAAAGTTATAAATCTAAGTTGGCAATACCTACAAACGATAGCTTTTAGAGCCACATTTTATGAATAATACACTCGATAAATTTAGTTTCATTTTAAAAACCTTTTACTTGAAGAATAATCGAGCCTAATTATTTCTGTTTTACAAGCAATATAACAGAACTAACTACTTTGCTATAATCCGCACGGGTTAAGTGAATGCATGCAAAGCCAATGTGTATGAAGCAGGCAAAATCTACGCACCTTATACATGCAGGACCAACCACCACATGCACCCCAAGGCGCAATTCACCAGCAACAACGCACACAAAAGCAGCACACACACCCACCACCACAATCTCGACGATCGTTTCGCCCTGAAACCGAAGCATCATCAGGAGGATAGGCTCCACGACAAAAATCGTAATGCGCATTACGAATATGGAATTTCGCAAAGTAACGCCTGCTTCTATAAATCATTTAAATTATTTCTGTTTTGTGAAATGTCATTTTCACAAAATTACTAAGTCCATAGACATCTAAATTTGCACTCTATAGACGTCGCTAATTATAAAGAATTAAGATAGAAGAATAACTGATAAGGTGTATGTAAAAATACAGTGTTTAAACATAGAGTTAGAGTACGGAAGTCTGCCTAAAATGTGTCCATCGATAATAAAGAGAAGTAAATGAGACTTATTATCTGTCTCTCTTTTTTTATGTGATTAGACAAAGACTAGCAAAGCCCCGCGGTTTCACCCGCGTCCATACAGATCTCGTGGTAGTGGAAAGTCTACGAAATCGGACTATAGATTTATTTTGTAGATTATTTAATTATAAAAAATGGGTATCATTAGTATTCTTGGAATAAGACTTAACTCACCAAGTGCAGGCCCTGCTATAACGGTAGGTTAGGTGTGTTATGGCATTATTTGATTTCGATTTACATTCTTAAATTCGTAAAATCTTTTGATTGGGATGTCGGATTTTAATAATTTAAAAAGTATTTTACAGGTATTGAAACAGTTATTCATAAAATATCATTTAATGGGATAAGGATTAATACAGAGATATGAATAACATGGTTTGATTATTGCCGGCACTTTTACCAACTTTTACAATGTAAAAAAGTAGTTATATTGGCATAACTATAATATTTAGACATATGGTATCGCGGACTTTTTTGTGGATATTGATACGTTCTATAATACTGTAGAACATTTTTTTGTTCTATCATCAATAGTTTCCGCAGCGCACGCGATGATAGATGTTTACGACTAAATTTTTACCAAATTATTACAGTTTTATTAGGGATCCCAATTTTTTTTGAAAATGACATATAGCCTATGTTGCTCAGTGAAAAAGCTCAGCTTTCCAATGGTGAAAGAATTTTTGAAATCGGTCCAGTAGTTTTTGCGTGAAAACGTAACAAACATACAAATCTTTCCTCTTTATAATATTAGTATAGATAAGTATATGTCTCTCAGTTACAGGCCTGCCTATAGCTTCCCTACTCTAGTATAATGTATAAAACTCTATGGTATAAACACATCATATCATCGGAGCATATTCAGGCATAGAACATTCTATCAATCAATTCGAAATTCTAACTGGGCGTCCATTCGAGACTGCAATGTTTCTAATCTGGTGCGCGCTTATCTTGCAAACGATGTGTTGTGTCCGATTCATGCGCTCTGCGAAAGACGACATCCGAATGTGGAACTCTGGTACACAGATAATGCAATACTGCGATATGATTATTTTTTTTAATTCCACCAAAAGGTATGACTTCCTTTACAGAGAGAAAAAAAGAAAATTTAGTAACGTATCATGTAAGAATAGTAGTAAAAAGTAAAGTAAAGTAACAGCCTGTTACTATGCCCACTGCTGGGCTAAGGCCTCCTCTCTCCGTTTTTGGAGAGAGGGATTGGAGCTAAGACCTACCACGCTGCTCCAATGCGGATTGGTAGGTTACACATATCCCTAGAATTCTCTAGAGATATGCAGGTTTCCTCACGATGTTTTCCTTCACCGAAAAGCGTGTGATAAATTGCAATTATCAATTAGACACATAAGTTTTTAATAGAAAAACTCATTGGTGCCTGCCCGGGGTTTGAACCTATGTCGTCTCTAGAGAGTCGCACGGTCTCACCACTAGGCTATCACAGCTTACATACATCATGTAAGAATAAGTTAAAATAAAATAACGATCCGTTTAGAAATCTACAATCGAAAATCTATAACGATTTTTTTTTATTTGGCCTTTTAGAATATTTTAGTTTATTAGAGACTTTTTTGGACAAGTTTAAAACTTTAGAACCTTCAATAATTTATAGAAGTTTTGGAGTTTGAATACTAAGTATATCCATAGTAACACGGATTATAGCAAAATAATACTACCATAACTTCTTTATAAATTCGTTTTAAACGAAAAGAAGCGCATGCTAACCCGATAGAACTATATAAATATGAACCTAAATCTATCTCTAAAAATCTACGTTGGAGGTGTAGAAAAAAAAATTGGAGAAATATACGAGACTATGAATAAATGGACGCCTTAAATATTTATAAATATCTCTGATAACCTACAACTTGTTCAGTTCAACAGTCAAATAATAATTTACAAACACATTTCCCAGCTGGTTACATTTAATATAACACCGTCCAGTAGATACTACCTCACATTCAAACATCGAAACCTAATTTCCTGTCTCAGATACAGCATCCGTGTCTCTCTAAGGGTAAAGACAAATGCACTGGACTAAGTCCAGCGTTGCCGGATCTCCCGCCCCCCTCTGATCACAACCACAACTGGGATGTTTCAGGTCTATGTGACAGTTTTGAGTAGATCAATCTGACGTGGTCTTGTGACGGTACCCGTGCAAGTGGGCTTAAAATTATACTTATTCAGTAAACTACGTCGATGTATTCGTAAACAGGATGTTGCTTAATGTACGTCGTACATTTGTCGTATTGTTTAACTTTGGAATACGATTTTCTTCTTTCTGATAATAATATTGAATTCATCAAGCAATCATTAGCCTTAATCATGAAATTTGAATTGATAAGAAGGCGTAATGATTAGAGACTGTGATCGAGATCTTTCCTCGCAGTTCAGCACAGGAAATCATCATATGGAAACCTGTATTTTATCATTATCAATATCTTCAGCCATTTCGGGTCCAATTTTGGACGTAGGCATCTTCGATGTACCTCCATACTAGACGGTCTTGTGCTCTCAAAATTGAGGTCTCGACCTATTTTATACTATAAGACACATATTTTTAGATAAAAATTAAATAAGGCTTCATCTTTTCTTGATAGAACAACCCTTGCCTCTCTCCCTCAGGCACCCACCAATCAATTTTTCTGTTAAAACTTATACGCCTCGTTGATTGGTACAATTTATGACACGCTTTTCGATGAAGGTAAACCGCGGTTTCCGCTGCGATAACGTTGTGTAAAGAGCTCATGAATAGGTGCCCCGGATGGGCTCCAAACTAGTCGGGCTAACCTGATAAAATAAGAGTGTATAGCTAGTGTCTACATATTAACTAAGGTAACTTGTAAGGAAACTTCCGTACTTCTGAAGAATTCCTGGGATATGTGTAACCTACCAATCCTCTCTAAGCTTTCTTCAAAAAAAAGGTAGGATACTTATGCCCAGCACTGGGATAGTAAGAAACCGTAAGTTTTTTTTAATTATGGGAAAAATCGTGCAGCGAGATTGCCACCCAAAAGAAAGTAATTACAGCCAAACTTCAGTTAAAGTTTGCGGCACTTCGGATCCGGAGTTTTGTTTAACTGAAACCTTAACAGCGCAGTTACAAAACTTGTTCCAACTCCCATTCCAGCCATTCGTTTCCTTTTTACGTTGCTCTGTGCAAATTTTTTGGTTTCAACCTTTTTGTTGGGCCAAGTTTTATTTAGAATCCACCTGGCAAGTTTTGTACATACTTTGTGTTGCTACGTCGAGTGATGTTGGCGATTTTTCTCTTTTTTCCCTTTAAATGAAAGACTTTTGTTTTTCGCCAGCCTTTGTAGCGCAATATCGTATATCTTGCATGCATGTTCGATTGCAAAGTCCAATAGAAACCAGCTTCCGTAAATTTACATGGAGAGTTCCTATTTTGCTCAGATGTATACCAACTAGCTTTATATAGCTAAGTTTTTTTAAGGTTTTAGTTACCTATAGATATTCTTAGATATCTTATATCTTCCAGCGCTTCGATTAAAACTCAATGCCGTATGGTATCCGGCTGAGTAGAATAGACAACCCTCTTTCTTACCGAGGTGTCTTAAAATACGACTAAGGTAAGTTGACGTCAGGCAGGGTGCTGAACCATGTTACATTATGTCAAATCATATAAATGAAATCAAAATAATCTTTATTCAAATTTTAAAATAAAATATCATTGAATGGGATAAGGATTAATACAGAGATATGAATAAAATGGTTCGATTATTGTCGGCAATTTTATCAACTTTTACAATGAAAAAAAAAATAGTTATATTGGTGTAACCTTAATAGTTAGACATACGGTATATACTGGACTTTTTTTGTGGATATTGATATGTTCTATAATACTGTAGAACATTTTTTTGTTCTATAATCAATAGTTTCCGCAGCGCACGCGATGAAAGATTTTTACGACTAAATTTTTCACACCTTATTACAATTTTATAAGGGATTTCTATTTTTTATGAAAATGTCATATGCTTATGTTGCTCAGTGAAGAAGCAGCTTTCCAATGGTGAAAGAATTTTTGAAATCGGTCCAGTAGTTTTTGCGTGAAAACATTACAAACATACACACATACAAACAAACATATAAATCTTTCCTCTTTATAATATTAGTATAGATATGTAATAGACAGACAACAAATCAAGTATTTCTAGATTGAGTCCGCAAAAACAAAAAACGATGATTGTTATTACGCTTCGTAAACAAATAATGTGCAATTTTTTTTCACAATGCAAATTAAAATTCAAAACTATTGTATAGCTTTGATTTGAATGGTGAATTGTATCGAGAAGATAAATAAAGATAGCATCAGATGCTCTTTGTCTCCCCGTCAAGATGTGACACCGTCTTTTGAACGGACGCAAAAGCTTCAACCTATGAACTTGGTTGCGAATTTTTACACAACAAAGGTACTGTCAATCAAAAAACTTGTGTTGGGTTTTTGCTTGCGTAGTTTTTTAAAGAGAAACCTTAAGATACTTTTAACGTTAAAACTGTGAAGCAGCAAGTACAAAGCCTAGTCTAACGTACATATTATTTTGCTATAATCCGCAGTTAAAGAAAATCTATGTTACGCGAAAAGTAGAGTGTACTACTCGTTTTCATACCTTGTGCATGAAGATTCGAAAAACGCATGCACTAGAAATCACTACCACGATATGCTAGCACTGCACATATTCACTACAACAATCTCAGCAATGTTTTCGTCCCGTAACCGAAGTATCAACAGGAGATAGAATTTACCACCAAATCGCAAAATCAACATAATAAAGTCGCAAATTTATTTGGAATTGGAGTTATTTCCGGGACACTAATGATTTAGGAACGTAGCATCTTAACGTATGTAGTGTATATATAGGATTCGTTAATCAAATTCAAATTCAAAATATTCTTAATTCAAATAGACTGTTTTCAATGCTTTTGAATCTTTAAATGTTTTTAAAGGAATTACTGATTCGGAAGTTTGGTCCTATCGAAAAGAACCAGCAAGAAATTTAGCGGTTAATCTTTTTTCGGTTTAAAAAAAATTTTTTTTTATCGAAAGTTTGCTGCGTACCGGACTGCAGTTAAGATATGCTACTATCACTCAAATAATCTTCAATGTGCCGTGTGGTATCCGGCTGAATAGAATAGACTACCCTCATTCATTACCGAGGTGTCGTAAAAGGCGACTAAGGTAAGTTGAACCCCCGACTGGTATCCGATTGAGTAGAACAGAACACCCTCATTTCTTACCGATGTGTCGTAAAAGGCGACTAAGGTAAGTTGATGTTAGGCAGCCGGTCTTAAAGCCAAATCATGCAACATGTTTAAACTTGTTGTGCCGACTCTACCGAGAGGGATAAGGGTAGGAGAATGATGTTTCAAATAATCTTCAATCGTATAGTAAGCTTTATGTAGCAGCATCGATTTAATTTCTAAACTTGTGTAAAGGCAAGTCTAGATAATGTTTAGGAATTTTATAAAAAAAATGTTTTGTTAGAAAATCTTTGGACAGGCAGATGCATCTCACGCTATCGTAGTTCCTGAGAACGCGCGCACACATAAATATAATCCTTTTTATACGTATTTATTAAATCATTACGCGTCATAAATCTATAGCAATGGGAGTGACCCACAAATTTGGGTCACAATGGCCCACTCAAACTAGCATTAGCCCGTGTACCCGCCGCCTTTTTAATACATAATAAAGTGCACCACAAACGGGACTTTGCATATAAATCTCCTAATTACGGCGATTCAGAGTGTGCTAATCTCGCCTAGGCTAGCTCATTTACATGGACAGTGATTTTTCTATGACAATTAAAAGTGATTTAGGGGGACCGGAATGTGAGGACTCGCGGAGAAAGTGCTTGGTCTATAGTACATTCAGCGAAAATTATTTCGTTTAGATTACATAATAAAAGTAGCGATAGACTTCGTCCATTTAATCCCTTAATTTTATTCTGTGTTAAAAATATAAACTAAACTAAAATTAGCATTAAAAAAAATACCTACCTAAGAATACCTAAACAAAAGGAATGCGAAATTAAACTTTTGAACAACGGTAACAATAAAGTTATTTTTCTATAATACGCGATATAGTAAATAGAAAATATATATAGTGCTAAATGTATAGTGGACTGTCCGTTTTTTCATACCCGATACATGCAGGATTCGTAAAAACACATGCACAAACCTCCACCACTGCCACCACAATACACAAGCACTACACACGTTCACTATCACAAACTATAGAGTTTGACTCATGTTTATACGAATCGTGCATGTAACGGGTATGAAAAAACGGATAGTCCACTATACATTTAGCACTATATATATTTTCTATTTACTGTATCGCGGATTATAGCAAAATAATTTTATTACTTTTGTCTAATCTAACTGTACTTTTGATCAGCGTGTACCACAAAAAAAACTCGTGACACGCCATAAAATGGATTAAAGCAATTGAAGGTTGCTCGCCATTGTGTAACGAGTACAATATCGCGTTGTCCCCGGACATTTCTCTATTCACACACGAATTTATTATATTAAATATAAATTAACATATTACAAGTTATAGCCGAGGTGAGAGAGCCGTTTGTTCACATTGTTACAGTTCAAAGATTTATACGTAGTATATGTAAACAAAGGCGACGCTTGCTTCTACTGAGATAAGAATATTATTAAATTATTATACATGCGACTATACTATTTATAAGATTAGTTATAAGGAGTATTTTCGTGTCTATTTATAGTTTGTTTATGATAATGGGAGGTGTGTACATGAGACACTTTTATGCAAAGCGGTAACTTAACGAAGTATTGTCATAGATGAGCAATATTACGTAATTTCTCAAGTCCGAACTAGATGAGCCGTTGATGAGAAGTCTTTTTTATTAAAACTATTGTTGTAGGCTGTGATAGCCCAGAGGCCGTGCCATTTTTCGAGAGGGTCACAGGTACAAGCCCCAGGCAGGTACTAATTAATGTGTTTTTCTGTTAAAAACTTATGTGTCTAATTAGTAATTGCCTTTCGGTGAAATAAAATATAGTGAGGAAATCTGCATATCTCTAAAGAATTATAGGGATATATGTAACCTACGAATCCGCATTGGAGGAGCGTGATAGATCTTACCTCAGACCTTTCTCTGCAAATACGGAGAGGTGTCCAATGCTCAACTGTGGAATAGTAAAAGGTCGTTCCTTGTATTGTTATCCATTGTAAATGGGAAAATGTATGACATACTACAACGACAATGTATATAGTATAGTACCAGGCAATAAATAATGCACATCGAGGCTTAGAGAGAGAAAATCGGCTAGATTCTGCTTCACAGAGCATTGTCTCTGTCGCACAGACTGACGAACCCGTGAGAAACGTCACATACTAACTGAGTGACAGAGACGGCGCTCTACAAAACTGGCCGGCTGTTTCGTTCTAAACATCGATATGCATTATTTAATGCCGGGTACCATATCTGTGCTATTAAAGCTCACAACAAGTGAGTTTTTTACAATCGCGCTACTTCTTCAACACAATTCACATAAAACGGTAGTGTACTTTTAACCTTAATCTTACGGAAAATCCTCTATCTTTTATTAAAAACCGTACCAAAATCCGTTGAGTAGATTCTGACGAAATTAATCACATGTACACAGACAGCTTTTGGGAACTTTGTTTAATAACAATTCAAGTTAAAGATGCTTTTAATAAAATTTGATTTCCCTACTGTTAATCATTCAAGAGTTCCTTGGTCTGGGGCCAATCCCGATGGCGCAATGGGCAATGACCCTGCCTTCAGCTGCGCGGGTCGCGGGTTCGATTCCCGCCGAGGGCCAATTTCTATAAACAATTTGTTGGTTCTTCGAGCCTGGGTGTGTATTTGTATTTAGGTATGTATTTAAAACTATATATGTATATATGTATATATTTACCAGTTGTCCGTCACCCACAACACAAGTATTAAGTTACTTACTTTGGGGATGGACGACCGTGTGTGTAAGTGTCCCATATATTTATTTATTTATATGTAAAAGCTTTTAATAAGTAAAGAAATACAAGATCTCATTATTATTTTATTAATACAGAGTATACGAAACGATCTATAATCAGCAACACCGAAACCAATGTACCAGTTTATTTGCACACCGACGGACAATTAATTCGCCAATAAAATTAAACAACCACTTAAGGGGGGCGTCGGTTATCCCTTTCATAGGGGATCAGGGATTTATTGCGCGGACTTTAGCAACACAATATGTTTTACAATTGAGTAATTTCGTTTAAGCTCCTTAACTGTTTTTAGATTTTAGGGTTCAATTTGATTAATACTATTATTATTCGAATATGTTACAGCAAACCATACAATTCATTGTATACTATAATGAGACCTCTGCTCGCTTATATTCGTGTCCGCTTTAATATGTTCCAAATTAAAATTAAAATTCAAAATATTCTTTATTCAAGTTAATTTGTAAAAAAAATTAAATCCTAGCTTTTTTATATCATATATAATAAAGCTTTGTTGATATATGTTTGTTGTTTTTATTATAAGAAACTTTACGTGTGGATATAGCAACTCTTCGACCCTGCACAAGACAGCAATGGCTAAATGTAACTAGTAATAAGAACTATATTTTTTAAACAGCACCCACCGAGTTTCTTGCTAGCTCTTCTCGGTAGGAAAGCTTTCCGAACCAGCAGTAAAGTTGACGATTCAAAAGTATTTGTTTACAAGTTTACTTGAATAAAAAATATTTTGAATTTGAACTTTGTGTGTTGAAGTGGTCGGCACAACATGTTACAAACATGTTGGCACATGATTTGTCTACGTATTTTACGACACCTCGGTAAGAAAGAGGTGGTCTATTCTACTCAACCGGATACCACACGGTGAGTCAACTTGCCTTAGTCGCCTTTTACGACGACTCGGTAAGAAATCAGGGTGGTCTATTCCTCTCAGCCGGATACGACACTGCATGAACTTTCAAATTTATCAGTTGCTAAATTATGAAAAACGTAGATCGTGTAGAAAATACAGAACATTTTCCCATTACCGACATCACTCATACTAATCGACTGTTAAATAAACAAGACTTGATAAGTAAAAATCTCTCAAGGGCCATCGAGATGAGGCGATTGAGTTTTCACCCTCCGAATGGATTACTGCGGTCCCGACGGACCATCCCCTTGTATTGCCTCTGGTGTTAAACACTTATAATACATTGGAACTGGAGTGAATTAAGTTTTTCACATAAATTCAAAAGAATTTGCAATAATTCGAGTATTTCATAATGCAAATAATGGAAAGAACTCAAAGGACTCTTAAGATTTTAAAGGACACTATACGAATCTAGTTTGATAATTAAACTAGTCATCATTATTCTCCTGCTCTTATCCCACTCTAAGTGGGGTCGGCACATCATGTTTTAAATTTAAATGTTGTCAGATGATTTGGTAAGAAATGAAGGTTGTCAATTCTAGAGGACACCACACGGCGGGTCTATTTACGTTAGTCGCCTTTTACGGTACCTCGGTAAAAAATGAGGGCAGTCTATTCTACTCAGTCGGATATACAATGCGGGTCAACTTACCTTAGTCGCCTTTTACGACGCCCAGGTACGAATTGAGAGTGGTCTTTTCTACTTTGCCGGACATCACACGGAAGCTAGGTTGGTAATTAAAATGATATTGGCTTCTTAATGTAGTGCCGGCAGTGTCTGACGCTTGCTGATGAAGTTGGCAATTGTGAACTTAGCAATTAGTTAATTAGTTCGCAATCTTAGTTAGCAAGTTAGCAATCTAAGTGTCCTGATGGACAACCTTATCTTTATCTCATTTTCAACCTAATCTATATCTTATCTAAGCTCAGGGTCGCCTGTCAGTACAGGACGGGTGGTCTGCTCTTTTTACGACCTATTCTCCCCATTTTCCCATATTGGGATTTCCACTTAACTTCACTTTTTAAAAAATGTATCGGTTTTTCGGACACGCATCAAAGGAAATCGCTGTGATAATACGGACGATCGTGTGACCACTTGCACGATGATCGCGCCGATTACAGACGATCAAACGAGCAACGGTCACCGCCGATAGTGAAGAGCAGGCATTATATTTAAAAATGATACGCTCGCTTTCTCAGATGATTCTATCTTTTTGTTTATCTTAAATTAGTGCAAAATAATTTGTATTGATTTTATTTAAGGCCATTTATATTTTATTTTTAATCCCGTGACCAGATCACAGTAGAATTAAATTATTATCTTAAGACTGGTATGTAATTCAATGAGTAGAATAAAAATTTGCGTTAAGTAAAAAAAAAAATTACGTCAAGTTTGTTTTTATAATCTTATCAATGCCTTAGCAGGATATGATGCTTATGCAGACGTCATGCGTCCAGTATTCCTGTACCTTCGTCTGCAGGCAGTAAGGTGGAACACCACGAGGTTTTAGCTGGTAAGAGTCCGGCATAACTGGAATAACGTCCAACACCCCGCCCCCCCGCGGAAAAGGATATGACGCTGATGAATTTGGAAATTCTGTGATTGGTTGTCAATAGCTCACACCCACTGACGTAATTGAATCGCAAAAGTTGAAAATCTAAGATTATATTGCGTCGAATATAAATAAAAATATTACACAACAGCTTCCATTGGACTTCCAATATAATGTAAAATGACATGTTTAAACCATAGCGTGATAGAAGGGTCCAGATCCTCCCATTGTTCATGGTAACTTAAACCATGGCAACACAAACAATATGCTTCGAGGTTCGTTAGCTTTGAAAATCTCTGCGGGGCGTCATGGGGTGAGACGGGACGCACAGCGAATTGTAATGTACGGTGGAAAGTGTGCTATTACTTTGTAATTTGAGGATAGTATGTGGGTACAAGTTTTCAGCCACTTACGGATGTAATGCTGAGAGAAGTTAAACTATTTTTTCCTTTCATTTTTGTTCTTTCACTTTAGAACTCTCTTAAGGGAGAAGAGAATCACGATATCAACAAATCTGCACGAAAAAAATGGCTTTTGCGATTTCGTCGTGGAGTTTATCTCGATGCGAGTTTATCTCGTGTATTGTGATGGCAATGATGTATCACGTACGAAAACGGATAGTCCACTCTACATCTAGTATTTTATATATTTCCTATTTACTTCATCGCTGATTGCAGCAAAATAATTTTACTATTACTTTTGTGAAACACCTTAACCTAATTTCACTTTCCCACTAAAGTGAGACTAATATTATGAGTGAACCACTACCAACCAACTATCACTTTTAAACAAAACCAACGAAACTAGCAGTTACCATAACGTAATAACCATTTGGTCCACTAAACACGCCTCGAAAGCTAGAACAATGTTTCTTAATACTCGCTAATTAGGTAAAAACCTTTTTTTCCGTGAAACCTATTAAGGGAACGTATTAAACCGATATTGGTGCTCGTTTGACAATAATTGTGGTCTTTTGAAAAAAACGAGCTCAGTCCCGTTGTTGTTTCAAACGCGTTGACAAAAGATTGACAAATGTTATAGGCCTAGAGACAACGTACACAGCTCTATCATAATTTTGCATTCAAATTCAATATACACATTAGGTGTGACTTTTCGGAATTCTATATTAGTATAGTACGAAATTAATTAAAGATTTATTTCATAATAGTCCGTAATTTATTAAAGAAATGAAAGAACTGTTACTTTTATTCCATAAAAAGATTATATAATGTTATAATTACCTAGAAGACTTTTGCTCTCTCTGCGGTTAGTACTACCTGTTTCTATGCTCGCAATCGTGATCCTAGTTAGATCCTGGCCTGGAGTGGGTGAGTCGCTTCCACCAGTTTCTATTAATAGCCATTATAAAAACGGCGTTAAATTTGTCATACAACAATCATAGTCCAACTACTTGATAAGTGCCAGCTTGGTATTTTAAGCTGTCCCTTTCTATCGTTTTAATGATCAATGCTTCTACTCCATACACAAAGGTTGGATAAATTAAAGCATTTGCTATAAGTGAAATATCTCTATTCTTTCACTACCCAATTTATTGTGTATTGGCACTATTGCCGCTGAGATGCAAAACTAACTCCTGAAATTCGACGACTGTCAGCGACGACAAACAGTGGCATATAAAATATGAACAAAAGTATTATTTATTAATCGAAATACATGAACCATTCAGTTTTTTTGTGAGTTCTGAAAGTGTCGGTAGAGCGAAATCGTTATGTTTAGTCAACAACATTATCACGTTAACTCTTAGACTATAAATAGTTGTGTGGTCACGAACGGGTATATTGTTCCGTCATCAGCAGCTTATTAGACCAACTACCGTAGCAGAAGTCTCTCTCTCATATTGTTTGTACGTTTTGAATGCCGTACGCCTACACTCCTACAGAAGCGTGTACGCTGGTTCATTAGCTTGAAATAATGAAGGCATAATACTAAGGAAGTTGTTTTTAAAGGGACAGTTCAATTTCCAATGAAACGCAAAGTTGAAGGGAGCCTTTATGATGACTACAAGTTTGATTCGATTGGTTTTAGATATCTGCTGTTGTTACAGTACGAAGAGTCGCTGCGTGATGGATTTCTACGGCGTTGGGATATTTTATTGTAATTATAATTAACAATAAGGAACACCGTCTGTTTCTGTAAAGGAGGCGGGCGTTGATCACTGAAACACAGTTAATACTTCTGCAGGATCACCGTTGTTCACTATATTGTGGCCTGTGTATTTTTCATGATAAAAGTTATTATTATTATTTAACGAAAGCTCACTCACGCCCGAGTTATATATCATATAAATCGCGTAGTTATGTATTAAATAAATTATTAAATTAAATTATTGAATAGTTTCATTTAAAAATTTAAAATGAAAATATTTCATTACATCAAAAAATGGTGTAGGGAATTATTGTAAAAAAAATAGATTTGTGAATATATATTACACAAATATGGGATAGTGATCACACATTGGAAAACGTTAGTAGACATCTCAAATCAGGTGGGAAAGACCTCAGTAAACTGATGAATTTAAGCACATCACGGTGTAGCGTGGAATGCTTTTAAAAGACCTTTATGCAAGTTTTTGATGTATAATTTATATAATTTTACAAGGACTGTTTTTTTTTGAAAAGGTGGTAGTAGGCAATAAAGAAACCGAAGTCCGTCTCCGAAGTAAGTAACTTAATACTTGTGTTAATATTAAGTTAGAATTTGTTCATTAATTAAGTATGATAGAATATTATTCTATAATCCGCGTATAATAAGATAGCACTACCAACCGCACACTACACTACAATACACATTCGCTACGACAATCTCAACGATCGTTTAACCCCGTAACCGAAACTTCGTCAGGAAACAGGTTCCACGATAAGATCGCAAAACAGATCGCAATTTTTACATAAATACTTAACTACACCCACTCGAAGAACCAACGAATGTTTTAAAAATTATATTCTTATTTTTTTATTTGTTTATTAGCTTGCACTACGCAAAGGTATATTGGTCGTAAGAGAACAAAATACGACAAGCGTGCAAAGGCGGTCTAAACGCTAAAGCGATCTCTCACAGGCAACCTTTGGTGAGAGGAGAATACTAAGATAAAAGTTTTAAATAATTTATAGAATTAGGCGTTACTTTGCGGAGATCCATAATACAAAAGTAATATTAAAATTATTTGGCTATAATCCGCGATACAGTAAATAGAAAATATATAAAAACTATCTCCTGACGATGCTTAGGTTTCGGGGCGAAACGATTGTTGAGTTTGTGATAGTGAACGTGTTTAGTGCTTGTGTATTGTGGTGGGAGTGGTGGAGGTTTGTGCATGTGTTTTTACGAATCCTGCACGTATCGGGTATGAAAATACGGATAGTTCATTCAACACTATATATATTTTCTATTCATTGTATCGCAGATTATAGCAAAATAATTTTATTATTACTTTTATAAAAGTTTTAGTTGATAAAATTCTCAAATTCAAATGAGCAAGCAAAAATCATCAACGCGTGACCGTATCTGTTAGTAAATAAATTATAAAATAAATAAATACGAAAGCGTCTGTCGGTAACCAACGCTAATTGCCATTCAAGAAGCGTATCGATACAATCTAAATGACAAAAACACTGAGCGTGTAACACAGCCTGCTCTCCGCCATTGTTATTGTAAACTCTTTGGTCAGTCTTTGGAATCTGCTGCCTTTGTAATGCCCACATTAGTAACGCCACACTTTACTGACTTTGAAAATTAATGAGCGACTTTGTCCGCAGACGTCTCACTTGTATTATGTGTGTGTATTGTCTTCTGGACTGCTCTGATGTCTTCACTATCGATGCGTGAATGATGTGTGTCATTGTGTGTTGTTGTGCGATTGTCTACTGTCGTGTTTATCTCGCAAATAAAACCTTGGTGGCGTTGAATTGCTTTTGCGGAAATAATAAGTCTACTGAAGCCGACATTGCCAAACGGTAAGGAAACGTGATTACCAGGGGAACTCACCGTTCGACAAAGCTTGACAAAGCGAATAAAAGTTATGCGTCTAGTTTAGACTAGACTTTTATTGCCTCTGGCCTTTAACAGATGAACTGAAAGATGTTGCTGCCCACTAAGAGAGGTTTCACAAATTTTTCATGGTTTAGTTCGAATCTTTTCAGTGTAAATTAATGATATGAAGGAAATCAAATTTATCATGGGCTTTTGAGTAGCTTAATAAATGCAATAGGAACTACTATTCAACCCCCCGCATCGATTTGATTTTTGTGATGGTGATATTTGCTGCGTTGGATAGCGATAGAAGCTCCTGAGTATTACATAAAAATGAATCACCGAAGTCTTTGTACGCTGATCACTTCCAAAAAACAACACCAAATTGGATAATTCTTGTATATGTTTGTTCTTGTCTCGAGGTTTATATGGAAAAATATATTTAAATAAAAATCACAGAAAAGTGAGTGGTGCGAATGAGACAGCAAGCAGTCGTCTTCAATTTATTGATAAAACTCTGAAAGATATTGATATGGTACAGACAACGATATACGTTCATTTATTACTAGCTGTGCCAGTGGCTTCGCCCGCGTGGAAAACAGCGTGTCACAATTTTTTTCTAGAATTCAAATTTCAAAAATAAAGCTAGTTATTGAGAGTGAACCATAAGAGATAGAGATACGCTATTCCGGACTTTTTTGTAGTAGTTTTATAGATCTACAATTCTCTAGTACATTACTTTAGCGTATCTCTGCTGGTTTACGCAGCGCATGCGACTAAAGCTCCCAGCAACCAAGTATTTTAACCTCTACGCGATCTCTTCAACACAATTCACATAATACCGATATGTACTATTTATATAAACCGTCTGAAAGTATTGTACTATCTTTTGGTAAAACCGTACAAAAATCCGTTCAGTAGATTTTGATAAAATCGATTACATACAGACAGACAGCTTTTTGGAACTTTGTTTTATAATAAGTATAGAAAAGATACTGAACCTTCAGTTTACTCTCGTCTATCGCAATTGTAACATGTTTGTGATTTTTTTATAAAGTTAACATTTATATTGTGTTGTTCGCTTGCAGATGGCTCAAAAGGGATCAGCGATTGTGACGTCATGAATACAAAATTATAAAACCTTTGGAAACACTAACGCGATCCGACAGCACCAATTGTTGGGAACGTATTAACTTTACATAGGGTACTCTGTGTACAGAGAGTCATCATCATTCTCCTGCCCACTCTTTTCAACTCACTGTTAGTGGGGTCTGCACAACATTTTTGAAACATGTTGTGTCTAGTTATTTTGAGACTGACCGCCTGCCTGACGTCAACTTACCTTAGTCGCCTTTTACGACACCTTGGCAACAAATGAGACTGGTCTATACTACCCCGCGGATAATACGCGACGGGTGGACTTACCTCGGCAAGAAATGAGGGTGGTCTATTCTACTCAGCCGGATACCACATGGCGGGTCAACTTATTTTAGTCGCCTTTTACGACACCTCGGTAAGAAACGAGGGTGGTCTATTCTACTCAGCCGGATACCACACGGTGGAACTGTGTACGGAGAATGAACAATAATATAGCACTAAAATTATAACGAAAATTTAACCAATGTACTAATACGAACTTGGTTCGTAATTTTTAAAACCAGATATAACAAGAAACACCAAAATGTGTTTGAAAATACCTTCACTTTTATATATAATAATAGACAGCTTAATTTCTATTTAATATATTTATTTCCTTAAATTTTAATTATATCGTATATTAACTTAAAAGCAAGGTTCAAATGTTTAATTAAGATTAATTTACAAGCAATATAACAGAACTAACTACTTTGCTATAATCCGCACGGGTTAAGTGAATGCATGCAAAGCCAATGTGTATGAAGCAGGCAAAATCTACGCACCTTATACATGCAGGACCAGCCACCACATGCACCCCAAGGCGCAATTCACCAGCAACAACGAACACAAAAGCAGCACACACACCCACCACCACAATCTCGACGATCGTTTCGCCCCGAAACCGAAGCATCATCAGGAGGATAGGCTTCACGACAAAAATCGTACTGCAGTACGAATCAAATGATGATTGATGTCGTGATTTTTTCAGTTCTGTTATATTGCTTGTAATATGGAATTCCGCAAAGTAACGCCTGCTTCTATAAATCATTTAAGATTAATTTCTGTAGAATATGCCATTTCCGGCTTTAGTTATATGTAATGCACACTCTATTTCCCAATTACACTGTTCAAAATCGAAATCGCCGCAGTACAAAAGGGCTTGCGTTTATTGTATTATTTTATACTGTGAAACAATCGTGTAAGGGTGCCATTATGGCCAATATTACTAGACCTCGTCACTCGCATTTGATTTATATCATCTTTTCGACATAATACATCTGTACTGGGTCAAATTACATTTGTTAGTGATAGCGTATGTATGTTTGTCGTATTGTTCAATAGTGTTATTAGGGGTGGAGCTATGACTAGTATGGTGTCGCCTGACTATCAATACAGTTATTAATTTGAAAAAGATTTTATATGACTCAAATGTTTAAAAGAATGTAAAGTAGAGTAACGGCCTGTTACTATCCCACTGCTGGGCATAAATTCAAACTCAAAATAGTATTTATTCAAGTAGACTGTTTACAGTACTTTTGAACGGTCAAATGTTTTCTAGAAGCTACCACTGATTCGGAAGTTTGCTCCTACCGAGAAGAACCAGCAAGAAACTCGGCGGCCATTTTAAAAAAAAAATTTTTTTGTACAATTTGTTTGATGGTTATAAATAAATCGTTGCAGCTTGGTGCGTGCAGTTAAGATATGCTACTATCACTCAAATAATCTTCAATTGTATAGTAAGCTTTATGTAGCAGCATCGTTTTAAAATAATTTCTAAACTTATGTAAAAGCAAGTCTAGATAATGTTGAGGAATTTTATTATAAAAACGTGTACCAAGACCGACAAATGATAGGCCTCCTCTCTCCGTTTTTGGAGAGAAGGATTTGAGCTAAGACCTAACACGCTACTCTAATGCGGATTGTTTACACATATCCCTAGAATTCTCTAGAGATATGCAGGATTCCTCATGTTGTTTGCCTTCACTGATAAGCGTGTAATAAAAGTAAAGTAAAGTATCAGCCTGTTAATATCCCACTGCTGGGAATAGGCCTCCTCTCTCCATTTTTTTGGAGAGAAGGATAGGAGCTAAGACCTACCACGCTGTCCTAATGCGGATTGGTAGGTTACACATATCCCCAGAATTCTCTAGAGATATGCAGGTTTTCTCGCGATGTTTACTTTTACCGAAAAGCTTGTGATGAATTGCAATTATCAGTTAGACACATTTTTAAGACAATAACTCATTGGTGCCTGCCCGCTCAGAGTCGCACGGTCTTACCACTGGGCTATCACAGCTTCAATAGAATCATCACCATTCTCCTGCCCTTATCCCACTCTAAGTGGGGTCGGCACAACATGTTACAAACATGTTGTCATATGATTTGGCTACTTATTTTACGACCGGCCGCCTGCCTTACGTCAACTTACCTTAGTCGCCTTTAACGACACCTCGGTAAGAAATGAGGGTGGTCTATTCTATTCTGCCGGATACCACACGGCATTTACCTTAGTCGCCTCTTACAACACCTCGGTAAGAAAGGAGGGTGGTCTATTCTAATCTACCGGATACCACACGGCATTTACCTTAGTCGCCTCTTACGATACCTCGGTAAGAAATGAGGGTGGTCTATTCTATGCAGCCGGATACCACACGGCATTTACCTTAGTCGCCTCTTACGACACCTCGGTAAGAAATGAGGGTCGTCTATTCTATGCAGCCGGATACCACACGGCATTTACCTTAGTCGCTTCTTACGACACCTCGGTAAGAAATGAGGGTGGTCTATTCTATGCAGCCGGATACCACACGGCATTTACCTTAGTCGCCTCTTACGATACCTCGGTAAGAAATGAGGGTGGTCTATTCTATGCAGCCGGATACCACACGGCATTTACCTTAGTCGCCTCTTACGACACCTCGGTAAGAAATGAGGGTCGTCTATTCTATGCAGCCGGATACCACACGGCATTTACCTTAGTCGCTTCTTACGACACCTCGGTAAGAAAGGAGGGTGGTCTATTCTATGCAGCCGGATACCACACGGCATTTACCTTAGTCGCCTCTTACGACACCTCGGTAAGAAAGGAGGGTGGTCTATTCTATGCAGCCGGATACCACACGGCATTTACCTTAGTCGCCTCTTACGACACCTCGGTAAGAAATGAGGGTGGTCTATTCTATGCAGACGGATACCACACGGCATTTACCTTAGTCGCCTCTTACGACACCTCGGTAAGAAATGAGGGTGGTCTATTCTATGCAGCCGGATACCACACGGCATTACCTTAGTCGCCTCTTACGACACCTCGGTAAGAAATGAGGGTGGTCTATTCTATGCAGCCGGATACCACACGGCATTTACCTTAGTCGCCTCTTACGACGCCTCGGTAAAAAATGAGGGTGGTCTATTCTATGCAGCCGGATACCACACGGCATTACCTTAGTCGCCTCTTACGACACCTCGGTAAGAAATGAGGGTGGTCTATTCTATGCAGACGGATACCACACGGCATTTACCTTAGTCGCCTCTTACGACACCTCGGTAAGAAATGAGGGTGGTCTATTCTATGCAGCCGGATACCACACGGCATTACCTTAGTCGCCTCTTACGACACCTCGGTAAGAAATGAGGGTGGTCTATTCTATGCAGCCGGATACCACACGGCATTACCTTAGTCGCCTCTTACGACACCTCGGTAAGAAATGAGGGTGGTCTATTCTATGCAGCCGGATACCACACGGCATTTACCTTAGTCGCCTCTTACGACACCTCGGTAAGAAATGAGGGTGGTCTATTCTATGCAGCCGGATACCACACGGCATTACCTTAGTCGCCTCTTACGACACCTCGGTAAGAAATGAGGGTGGTCTATTCTATGCAGACGGATACCACACGGCATTTACCTTAGTCGCCTCTTACGACACCTCGGTAAGAAATGAGGGTGGTCTATTCTATGCAGCCGGATACCACACGGCATTACCTTAGTCGCCTCTTACGACACCTCGGTAAGAAATGAGGGTGGTCTATTCTATGCAGCCGGATACCACACGGCATTTACCTTAGTCGCCTCTTACGACACCTCGGTAAAAAATGAGGGTGGTCTATTCTATGCAGCCGGATACCACACGGCATTTACCTTAGTCGTCTCTTACAACACCTCGGTAAGAAAGGAGGGTGGTCTATTCTATGCAGCCGGATACCACACGGCATTTACCTTAGTCGCCTCTTACGACACCTCGGTAAGAAATGAGGGTGGTCTATTCTATGCAGCCGGATACCACACGGCATTTACCTTAGTCGCCTCTTACGACACCTCGGTAAGAAATGAGGGTGGTCTATTCTAATTTGCCAGATACCACACGGCTTAGCTTCAATAGAATGCTTGGAATATTTATTAAGCCAAAATATGAACACGATTTTAGCATTGTGGCCAAGCTAATTAGAGCCTCGGTTTTAAAAAGTTACCCTTTGTCCTGTCGAGAACACACGGACAACGGGGGTCTCGTAAGCACATTGAAATATTGTCCCGTAAACCCTCAGAACTCGTTTGGCCTAACCGACAGATATGACTTATAACTTTATTTGACTGACTCCATATACTCCTACCAACACTACTTTGTCGCTATGAAAGATATCTATAAACCTTATTGTATAAGGCGTAGAGATTAATATTACGTGTGTTTTAGTTTTGTGATTGCGTAATTATGTTTGTTGTTGGTGATGATTTTGAAAGGGTTTCGACCGCAAGGCAATGAGATCTTCGTGGTGGAAAACAAAGATACATTTTGATGGCGTTTATATGATTTAGTACACCATATTTTTTAATGCAAACATCGTGATGTACGATGGTGATAATTTTGATATATTTGTTCGCAATTATTGTAGAAATGGTGCTTAGGTTAGGCAGTGAGCTAGTGACGCAGTGATTACGTAACGTGCAAGTTCAGATTCAAAACCCCGGGCAGACACCACTTCTGCTTTCCAAAAGTTGGTGCTATTAAAACTTATGTGATTATTATTACCATACGGTTTTCGGTAAAGGAAAATCGTCAGGAAACCTGCATATCTCTTATTAACTTCTAGAATATGTGTAACCTCTCAATTCCGCATTGGAGCAGCGTGGTGGGTCTGAAATCCAACACTTCATCCCAAAAGGAGAGAAGTGGCTTATGCCCAGCAGTGGGATAGAACCAGGTTACTGTACTTTTATAAGCAAGTAAGCTTTACTAAAGATACGGGAATTAGTTTCCGAACAGCTTATGAAATTTCTGTACACTTATGTCTTATAATTTCCTATCCTATAACATGTATATTAAATTATATAATAGACTAGCTGTGCCTGCAGCTTCTCCCGCGTGGAATTTTCAATATAAAAATAGTTGTTATAAATGCTGTCGCGGACTTTTTTATAATATTTTTATAGATCTACATTTATCTACTACATTACTTTTTTTTATAACTATATGGGACATTTACACACACGGTCGTCCGTCCCCAAAGTAAGTAACTTAATACTTGTGTTATGGGTGACGGACAACTGGTATATATACTACATATGTATTTAAGTTTAAATACATACTTAAATACAAATACACACCCAGGCTCGAAGAACCAACAATGTTGGCCCTCGGCGGGAATCGAACCCGCGACCCGCGGAGCTAAAGGCAGGGTCACTACCCATAGCGCCAACGGGCCAGTCAAGATATTTACTAGAGTTTAGCGTAACTCTGCTGGTTTACGCAGCGCACGCGACTTAAGCTCCCAGCAAGCAAGTTTTTTAACAACTGCCCGATCTCTTCAACACAATTTACATAATACCGATATATACTATTTACATAAACCATCCGGAAGTATTGTTAAAAACTTACTTTTGGTGAAAATCGTATAAAAATCCGTTCAGTAAATTTTGAGAAAATCGATTACATACAGACAGATTTTTGGGACTTTGTTTTATAATACGATATCCATCCATATTAATATTATAAAAGCGAAAGTCGGTCTGTATGTCTGTTACTCTTTCATGACTAATCCGCTTAGTAATATTTATAAAAATTTGTGCAAATGTAACCTATGTACCGGAATTAGATATAGGATAAGAAATCCCATTTTTCATAACCTACAGACATACAGACGGACTTTCAAATATTTCAAATAGTAGTGCGAATAAAGATTTTTTTTAATTTTATCCGCGTTGTATTTTTTTTTAATTCAACACGGTAACGAAAATTTCATATTGTGAAGCGTGGTTAAGTAAAATAGGTTTAGTCTAATGTGTTGTCAAAAATTATTTAATTGAGACATTAATATATTTTGTACATTTTAGCCTCATATTTAACCATTACCATGAAATATTACGCATAACTTAAAACTATTATAATAAGCGCTAAAATATGGTTATTCAAACTAATATATTAGCGCCTTTATGGTTCTTGTAATAAAGTTCAGTTTAAGTATACAATACATCTCGCTATCCGCAACGCGAAGGGCCATAAACGAACAAACTTAGTATTTTTCGCTGGATTTATTTTGACATGGCACGGAATTGCATTTTTGTTTGGCCATTGTTCCTGAACAAGTAAGTGTGGCTTATAAATTAGCGATCTAACTAATCGATCTTCTTCAAACGATTGACGTTCACTGCTGGACATAGCAGCGAACGTCAGCCTCTTCATGGGATTTTGTCGCACCATCTTATCCTGCGTGCTTTGTGAGGTCGTCCCCCTCGTAGGGGATCTACCGACGCTGCGGTTTCCGTTGCGGGGATTCCACTTTAAAACTCCAACAGTCATCAGTTTTCCGCACTATGTGCGTCGCCCATCGCTACTTCAGCTTTATGACACCCTGAGCTATGTCGGTGACTTTTGATTCTTCTACGGATCTCCTCATTTCTATCTCTTCTTCTTAGTCGATGTCTTCATAGCTGAAGGTCATATTTAGACAGAATGATTATAGCGGTTCACATCATACAATATGCTTTTCCGCATTTTTCTCAGCGGTCATTAAAGCTTTGATGATTGGCATTGTTAGCTTCTTTACTTGGTCTGACCAACGGATAGGTGAGCGACCACGTGTTTGATTTTCCGTCGACCTGGCCAACAACCGTCAGCTTCTCAAGACTTTCAGATCTTCTGCGGTCAACGTGTCTGAAATATTTAAGAATACGCTGAAAGCAAACAGCGGACACTCTTATATTTATTCTGAGCTCCTTAAGAATAGACAAATTGGTGGTGGAAGTCCATGAAATCCGCAGCATCCTTCTCATTCTCCTCATCTCCATTTCTCTTATCACGTAGAGATATTCCAAGTATAGCTCGCTCCATCCTCCTCCTGCTGAGTTTGAGCCTGGTCATGAAGCCCTTAGTGAGTGACCACGTTTCGGATCCGTATGTCATCACTAGCAAAACCTAAAAAGCAAGTAATTTCTAACTAGAAAGTTAACGATATACCCAGTATATTTGAGGTTGGTGTATATTTGCGTGTCTGCCTCCCATATATTGCAGGTAGGCGTAATGACCGCGGGCTATCACGATATCGGGATGTAAATTCATCACTCTATCACCCTGAGAAATGTAAGCACCCTACCCGCTGCGAATCGAGCATGTTTCAAATATGCTCATGTATTTATATGTCTAAGCAGACATGCTGAGTAAAGTTTAGCAGGAACTATGAAATTTTGAAAATGCTTGGTTATTTAATATACAAACTGCGCCTGTGACTTCTTTCAAGTTTGCTTAAATGTTAAAATATCACTTATATAACATCTTTTTGTGTCCTGTTGTTGAAAGAAATACTGTATTTATTATCGTTTAATTTAGCTCTATATATGTAGTACCTATAAGGTTAAATTTTATTTATGTTGCTTTAGGGGAGTAACCGTATAAGCTGACCCCTTAGATGGTTGTCTGACTTCTTCTCCTTCGTCTATCGATGGAGTTCCACTGCTGGACGGAGTCTCTTTACGGGATCTATACACCCACGATCTGGTGCCGCCTGGATCTAGCGGGTCCTCGCGAACTTTCTGAGGTCCTCAGTTCACCTCTTTATATTTGCATCACTTGATATTTGCAATTTATCAAACGCTTTTCGGTGAAGGAAAACATCACGAGGAAACTTGCATATCTGTAGAGAATTCTGGGGATATGTGTAACCTACATATTCGCATTGGAGCAGGTTGGTGTTAGCACTAATCCTTCTCTCCAAAAACGGAGAGAAAATGGTGTATACCCAGCAGTAGGATAGTAACAGGCCGTTACTTAACAGTTCACCTCTTAGGGATGTACAGACACTGTGTTTTCTGGTGCACGGTCGCCATTCCAACACCTTAACAGTTTAAAAACACTGTGAAAAAGGCTTATACAGAAAGCCTACTATACTATTGAGGATTCCTTAGACGATAAGAATGCGTGGATATAGCTACTCCTTTACCCTGTACAAGACATCAATAAATATATGTAACTAGTAAAAAGAATTATTATTTGAAAAGAGCAACTGCCTAGTTTCTTTCTGGTTCTTCTCGGTAGGAGCAGCTTTCCGAACCAGCAGTAGATGTTGACGATTCGAAAGTAGTTGTTTATAAGTTTACTTGGATAAAAATTATTTGGAATTTGAATTTGAACTTGAATTTAGGAACACTTATCAGTTCTGCGCACTATGTGCTCCTCTCATCGCCATTTCAGCTTAGCGACACGCTGATCCATGTCGGTGACTTTGGTTATTTTACGGATCTCCTAATTTCTGATTTGATGACGTAGAGATTATGACTGAGGATTACTCGCTCCATCACCCGCTGAGTGACTCTGAGCTTTCTTATGAAGCCCATAGTTGTCTGACTGCATCGGATAAATTAACAGACAAATAGATTTTCGAGTGTATATGACCAACCTTATAGCGTCTTAAAGTTTTTTGTTTTTAGAGTGTTAGAGTTTTTAGAGTCTTATAAAGTCCTTTTAGTCTATGCTATAGACTAAAAGCCTTAAACGTCTAAAAGACTCGACAATCGTATCTATTGAGATTGATCAACTCTTATTGCGACTCAATTGAAGACGGAAACGAAATTGTTTTGCTTTTTCATACCATGACGTCTTAAAGATGCACACTTTAAGTCGTTGCCAAATGAGCGTTCGGAATTCGTCCTAACAACATGTGAGTAAAAGAAACAGAGTTATCTATAGCTCATATACGTTATCCTTTTCAAACTTTACGACTCCAATGCAATTCACACTTAATGGTACGAAAAGAAAGCGGTTCGCGGTCGTCGTTTACGTCTTCAATTGAGGCGCAATAAGAGTTCATGGTAGGCCTGCAGATATGAGAGATCATTTTTTTACGCCCAAGTTTATAATCTCAAATCTCTCTGTATAGATATTACTGGACAACAGGCCTGTGTCAGATATTTGCCAACGCACTCTCTGCCCCGATCAGCTTCATTATTTATCTGCCATTGTCTCGTCGCCATAAACAATGAGCTTTACGAGCGAGCCTCTCTTAACGACCCTTTAGTGGTAGTAAACTTTGTTTGAAATTTTGAGCAAATTAAGTTTTTTAACTTGAGAACTACAAAATCAATGATATTATTGTTTCATAGAATAAAGCGTTACTTTGCGGAGGTCCATAATAAATAACTATCGGTAGTTTTATTTTCTCATCATCCTCCTGCCCTTATCCCACACTAAGCGGGGTCGGCACAAGATGTTACAAACATGTTGTCATATGATTTGGCTACGTATTTTACTACCGGCCGCCTGCCTGACGTCAACTTACCTTAGTCGCCTTTTACGACACCTCGCTAAGACATGAGGGTGGTCTATTCTATACAGCCGGATACCACACGGCAAATATTTTACTATAATCCGCAAATAGAGAAAATGTATTGTTGAAAATGTGAAATAGGTATTCTTGCATTAGCTTCTTATTTCGAATTCTTCATTAAGGAATTATAAAACAATAGGTGATATATATAATAGATAAGATATATATAAAAACATAAAATTATGAAGATACGGAAGTTCTATTACAATATATATCTTAAACACACACATACAGTCCACAACAACATTGCGGTTGTGTAGTGCTTTTGTGTATTGTGGTGGAAGTGGTGGAGGTTTGTGCATGTGTTTTATCGGGTATGAAAATACGGATAGTTCACTATACATTTAACGCTATATATATTTTCTATTTACTGTATCGCGGATTATAGCAAAATAATTTTATTATTACTTTTGTATTATGGATCTCCGCAAAGTAACGCCTAATTCTTTAAACATATATTTGTATTTGTATAGACAAAGAACCGAATTATTACTAACTAGTAATAAGAATTATGATGTATCTACATTTAGTCATTGCTGTCTTGTAGAGGATCGGAGAGTAGCTATAACCACACATTCTTATCATCTAAGTAATCCTCAACAGTATAGTAGGCTTTCTGTATCAGTCTCTTTTTAATAGTGTTTTTAAACTGCTGTAATGGCAAAGCTCAAATTGATTGCGGAAATCGAAATCGGATTATATCATACGTATCAATTTCGCCATCGTATAAAACAGAGAGACTTTCGCATTTGTAATTTTACTATAGGTATTCAGTACTCTAGTTATCAAGATCAGTTTGATATCAAGTTGTTAGTTTCAGTTGTCGGGTGCAGGGGGTGAGGTGGTAAACAGACACACGTGGGTGTAAAGTGGAGGCACTACACACAAATCTCGGTTTGTTTAAGTAATGGACTATGCCAGGCACATAGCTCACAGGACAGAGAATGATACAGAGCATCATATGGACAAAAAAAATTGTCGCTCTTAAAACATGATTCAGCACCGCCGGTCGCGGGTCCGATTCCTGCCGAGGGCCAATATTATCTATCTATATCTATAAACAATTTGTTAGTTCGAATCTTGGTGTATATATGTATTTACCAATGTATTTAAAAAAATATATTTTTTTTCTTTATTTTTTTTTATTTTTTTTATTTAAAATTATATTCAAATTCAGAATATTATTTATTCAAGTAAACATGTAAACAAGTGCTTTTCAATCGTCAACTGTACTGTTGGTTCTAATAGCTGCTCCTACTGAGAAGAGCCAGCAAGAAACTTATAACTCTACTCTGATAATTTGTTACCTTTATTCAAAAAAGCTGTGATAGTCTAGCGGTAACACCGTGCGACTCTCTAGAGAGGATCATGGGTTCAAACCGGGCAGGTACCAATGAGTTGTTCAATTAAAACTTATGTGTCTAATTGATAATTGTAATTTATCAAACGCTTGTCGGTGAAGGAAAACATCGTGAGGAAACCTACATATCTCTAGAGAAGTCAAGGGATATGTGTAACTTACCAATGCGCACTGGAGCAGCGTGGTAGGTCTTAGCTCCCTAACCCTTCTCTCCAAAAACGAAGAGAGGAGGCCTTAGTCCAGCAGTGGGCATAGTAACAGGCCGTTACTTTCCTTTTTTTTACTTTATTCATGACTATCTTGTACGGGGTTGAAAAGTAGCTCTATCCACGCATTCTTATCTTCTTCTTCTTTCTCAACCGATAGGCGTCCACTGCTGGACATAGGTCGCTTCATGACTTTCCAAAACACGATCTTGTGCCATTCCAACACCTTGAGACCCCAACGCCCATCGGTTCTCCGCACTATGTGCCCCGCCCATCGCCACTTCAGCTTCGCGACGCGCTGAGCTACTTCGGTGACTCTGGTTCTTCTACGTATCTCCTCATTTCTGATTTGATCACGTAGCATAGCCCGCTCCATCGCTCGCTGAGTGACTCTAAACCTTCTTATGAGGCCCATAGTCAGCGACCACGTCTCAGATCCGTAGGTCATCACTGGCAACACGCACTGTTCGAAGACTTTGGTCTTCAGGCACTGAGGTATCTTGGACAAAAAAATCTCGCGTAGCTTCCCGAACGCTGCCCATCCGAATTGGATTCGGCGACTAACCTCTTTCTCGAAATTGGACCTACCCAGCTGGACCGAATGTCCCAGGTATATGTACTCGTCTACAATTTCGAGTGCAGAGTTCTCCACGATGACCGGGTGGAGCGGAACATGTGAGTTTGACATGATTTTCGTCTTACTCATGTTCATTTTAAGGCCCACCAGTTGAGATGCTCTGCTGAGGTCATCGAGCATTGTGTTAAGGTCCTCCAAAGACTCTGCCATAACGACTATGTCGTCGGCAAATCTGAGGTGAGTGATGTACTCGCCGTTAATGTTGATGCCGTATCCGTTCCAATCCAAAAGCTTAAAGACGTCCTCCAATGCAGCGGTAAACAGCTTCGGGGAGATGACATCTCCCTGTCGCAAACCTCGCCGCATTCGGATTGGTCCCGTAGTTCCGTCTTGGATACGGACAGACATTGTGGCGTTTTCATACAAACACTTCAACACTTGGAGTAAGTCATTTAAGCTATCCATAACTTGTATATTCATTTAACTAGTCAATAAAAAAAAATTGAAGTTTTCACCTGATTTCGTTTACTTAACACATATTTGAAAAATTTTACTTCGTTATTGTTTTTTAAAACAAAATAAATTTTGTTTCGTAATAACGGTACAGTTTAACTTTTACTTTAAAATTTTCATTTGACGGTGTTCCTTAATTCTGAATATTTTCATTTTATTTTCGTTGTTTCCCTAAAAGTCTATCTCGTAAGTTATATAAATCAAAATCGTTGTAACTAAATATTTATGATATTTAAAAAAAAGTATGGATTTTAATTAAATTAAATAAGTATTGAGACAGTGTCTATTCATTCACTGTTCTTGCAGTGGTGCGTAATACGTAGGTCCTTCTTTATTTTCCTAAACTGCCCATTGCCCTTCTTAGAACCGTCACCAGCTAAGTGGGGCTATGATCATTATTTGACCGAATTAACACTTCTGAACACATCCCGCCATAGAATTCCCTTCAAAATGTTACTATTTCTTTTGAAACAATTTGTAAAGGTCTTGTTAAACATCTATGTGCTTTTTTTTTGTAGTCTAGTGAACCAGTCTATAAAATATCCAATCAATCTTTTGGTCCGTTCGGACTGAAGAAGGAGAAAAAAACAAACAAACACAAGTTCACATTCGTTCAAATTTTAAATTCATTTTCGAGATATTCTCTATTCAAGTAAACTTGTAAACAAATGCTTTTGAATTGTCAACTCTACTGCTGGTTCGGAAAGCTGTTCCTGCCGCAACCACACAAAATTCTTATAACTTGTTACGTTTAGTCAAAACTATCTTGTACGGGGTCGAACAGTAGCCATATTCTATTCACTATATGCACATTATTATCCACGTAATCTTGAAGAATGATTATTTTGATTGATTGACCATTAATATTCCGTACCAATTTTGCAAATTCAATGTGCCGCTGTTATAGATTTTGTAATGAAGTTTTTGTAATGAAAGCTTGCATATTGGATTAACATATAGGAAAAAAATGCCGTTGTTTTTGGATTAGGAGAAAACAAAATCCTACTAATCCTACTAATATTATAAATGCGAAAGTTTGTGAGTATGGATGGATGTTTGTCACTCTTTCACGAAAAAACTATTGAGCGGATTTGGATGAAACTTTACAATAATATAGGTTATACATTGGAATAACATATAGGCTACAATTTTTTATGATTTTATGTAATATAATGATACATGTCAATAGAGTCGGAAAAAATCTGGCCTCTGAGAGCTATCTCGGCTTACGCTGCCTAAATCATTAGAGTTACACAAAGATGATGTACCGTAGTATTGTTTCTCTTTAATAGTTCTAAATAAAAGTCCGCGACAGCATATATCTATCTTTTATGTGGAAGCCACTATGACCAAAATTGTGATACAAAAATTTTAATTAAATTAGATACTGTGGCAGAGCAAATTCCTAGCGAACGAAGCCGCGGGCAAAAACTAGTAGTACATAATTCACGATATTTTAACTCTCGTCGTCGCGAACAAATTCATAAGGTCCATTCATGTGGAGGTAGTAAAAAATTATCGTTAAGTATTTAAAAATATTTTCAAACGTTCACACAGAGACCGCTAATCCAACATACCCAATTCTGCTCGTTATCTCTGCAATTATCACCTCGAAAACAAGCAACCGAACGGAACTATAACGTGACAGTGTTAAATGAGTGGACAAACAGATCTGTGACTCGTTTCGTGTAATATCAGTAGCTTCATATTGAGATATGGGTACAGATTTTGTGCAAAGAGAAATAGATGCAATCTCGAGCATCAGTATTATCATCTGAAAGAGATTTATAGAAGCATGCATTGCGATTTTGTCGTGGAGCCTTTCCTCCTGATGATGCTTCGGTTTCGGAGCGAAACGATCGTCGAGATTGTGGTGGTGGTTGTGTGTTGCTGCTGGTGGAGGCGCCTTGGGGTGCGTGTGGTGGCTTGTCCTGCATGTGTTAGGTGCGTAAATTTTGCCTGCTTCATACACATTGGCTTTGCATGCATTCGCTTAACCCGTGCGGATTATAGCAAGGTGGTTCTGTTATAGTGCATCTGAAAGAGAATTTATTTATTTTCTTTAAATTGTCAAAGTTTTGTTATGGTACTTTTATACAGCATCATCAATTTGAGTGCCAATTTGAATTAAGGGCAGAAACCACACTAGCCCTTGTCTCAAGAAGACCTTCGTGAAGCCAGACCACGGCTAAGGGCAACGTATGTAGTATGATTATAGAAGCACGCGTTACGTTGCGGAATTCAATAGTACAAAAGTTATGATACAGTTATTTTGTTACCATCTACGTTTTTTAACAAAATCTATCATAATCATTCTCATCATTCTCCTGCCCTAACTCACTCTAAGTGGGGTCGGCACAAAATGTTACAAACATGTTGTCATATGATTTGGCTACGTATTTTACGACCGGCCGCCTGCCTGACGTCATCTTACAATAGTTGCCTTTTACGACACCTCGGTAAGAAATGAGGGTGGTCTATTCTATGCAGCCGAATACCACACGGCATTTACCTTAGTCGCCTCTCGACACCTCGGTAAGAAAGGAGGGTGGTCTATTCTATTCTGCCGGATACCACATGGCTATTTTTTAACAAAATCTCTACGTGCAGGATTAGTTACCGTACGTATCACAAAATACTACCACCAACAGCACATCACACAAGTGCTACACACATTCACTGCGACAGTGTCAGCGATCGTTTCGCCCCGTAATCGAAGCATCATCAAGAGATAGATTCCACGGCAAAATTTCGAGATCTAATTGATATTTACAAATATAGTGAAAATATAGTGAAGAAAACTCTATAGGCATATAGTGCAAGGAAATAATGGGTGTTGAGGTCACAAGGCAAACGCAGCGTTGATCCTCTACAAAACGGACAGATGAACTAATAAAGCTCTTAAGGAGGAGCTAAATCCATTCGGCACTGGATTTTGTGTCGTAGAGAAATCTCGGATAGTTTTATCAAATCAAATCAAAATAATCTCTATTGAATTAAACCATTTCAGGCACTTTTGAATCATCAAGCCTCAATATGATTAATGAAGCTACAACTGGTTCGGAATATTGCTCTTATCGAGAAGAACCAGCAAGAAACTCGGCAGTCAATCTTTTAAATATTTTCAATTACACATTATTAAACCGCTGTCTTATATGAAGTTGAAAGGACTTCTTCAAATCCAGGTATTCTTATCATCCAAATAATCTTCAATTTTGTAATATGCTTTACGTATAATCATATTTTTTACACTTAGTTTGAATCTTACTGTAGACTGGTCTTGAATGAATTGATAAATTTTATTATAGAAGCGAATAGCGAGACCAACAAATGAGTTGCTTACTCTACTCAGTCTGCTTAGTGCAGTTGACGTCAGTCTGAGAAAGATCTGTAGCGAAGACTTGAGGGACAATATTCAAGCGCAGATCGCGGACTTTTAAAAGGATTTCAAACAAACTGGACTTGAATGCGCCCGTCAAAGTTAATAATACCAACTGACATATGCCCATCAAAAGTCCCAAATCGCATCGGGGCCGATGACCCGCGCTAACGACTCAGACCAAAATCCCTAGAAAATCGTTTTGTCCGATATCCCGCCCGACACCCGTCTGTCACAGTGCATTTGACCAAACCCCTCGGCTCGAACGCGACAAGACGAAAGAAATGTTTTCTTAGATACAACAATGGACTAAAATAAACTATCATATAATATCAATAATGTATTCACACACGCACGGACACATGTATTTTAAATACGTATTATTTGGAACCAGTTAATAAAGTTCGGAAGGGTTCAGGTGCGCATTGTTGTTCCGTCAGTGTTTCTGTAAGGGCCCTGATTGAAATTCCCATGCCACTGTTCGCGCAACAATGGCGGGTCCTATCGATTTGTAGGGTAACTGAAACACTTCGATGTTAAATCGTTATGACGTGTATTTATACTTTTTTGACGGGAACGTGACGTTATCTTTTTTGAATATTGAAATACTTGAATAGTTTCAAATTTATAATACTAACAAATTCCGATATAATGAAAAGTTTAGCGACATAAATATTTTTTTTATCAGTAAGGTTATATAAGAAGACCTAAATAGAGATTGTTGGATTGTGTTAAGTATGACCTGCGCCAGAGTTGACGATTGATAGTAGATAAAGGAAGAGAAAACCATGTTCTGCCGACCCCATTTAGAGTGGGATAAGGGTATTAGAAAGAAGAAGTAAGGACATATATCTATCGATTTAATACTACTATTAGTGCTAAAGAAATCTTTGCAAAATCGCATCGCGTTTCACTTTTAGGTAAATGAAATAAAACCGACATTCGGTCACTGAATCTTTGACGTGTATTTATTTACAGAAAGTATTATATTTACTAACCTAACCTAACAATTTGTTTTAAACAGCGTGTTAGGTCTTAGACCCCGGCCCTTCTTTCCAGAAACGGAGAGAGGAAGCCTACGCCCAGCAGTGCGAGTGCAGTTTTACTTTTGTACATATGTAAAAAAAGTACTGAAATGTAAAGTATAATGTTTTCTATGATGTAAAATATCATGTTTGAAATGTAAATGTAAACTACAACTTCTTTCATTACAGCTCCGTTGTTAATATTTTTCAACTTTTCATGAGCTTTCTATACTTATTATAAAACAACGTCCCAAAAAGCTGTCTGTCTGTATGTAATCGATTTTCTCAAAATCTACCGAACGGATCTTTATACAGTTTTCACTAAAAGATAGTGCAATACTTTCGGATGGTTAAGGTAAATAGTACATATCGGTATTATGTAAATTGTGTTAAAGAGATCGCGCAGTTGTTAAAAAACATGCTTGCTGGGAGCTTTAGTCGCGTGCGCTGCATAAACCAGCAGAGATACGCTAAAGTAATGTACTAGAGAATTGTAGATCTATAAAACTACTACAAAAAGTCTGCGATAGCATGTCTCTATCTCTTATGGTTAACTCACAATAGTTACTTTTATGTTTAAAATTTGAATTATAGAAACAAAATTGTGAGCTAATTTACAAATAAATTTAACATTTCGTAAATGATATTCGCGTGTGCAATTTACGACCCTAATCGATATATTGAATAATTTATAGAATTAGGCGTTACTTTGCGGAGATCCATAATACAAAAGTAATAATAAAATTATTTTGCTATAATCCGCGATACAGTAAATAGAAAATATATATAGTGTTTAATGTATAGTGGATTATCAGTATTTTCATACCCGATACGTGCAGGATTCGTAAAAGCACATGCACAAACCTCCACCACTTCCACCAAAATACACAAGCACTACACAGTTTCACTATCACAAACTCAACAATCGTTTCGCCCCGCAACCGAGGCATCATCAGGAGATAGACTCCACGACAAAATCGCAAAGCGAAGCGTTATGCAAACAAGCATTGTTATATAGTAATCGGTTCATCCCCACCTTTACCTCTGAACACGTGCAACAAGCTTGAACTTGAAACATTTATCTGCTCGTTAATGAGCAGATAAATGTTTCAAGTGTTTGTTTGTTTCTTTTACGAATCCTGCACGTATCGGGTATGAAAATACTGATAATCCACTATACATTAAACACTATATATATTTTCTATTTACTGTATCGCGGATTATAGCAAAATAATTTTATTATTACTTTCGATATATTGAATTGAATATTAGCTTTATGTTTGTCCTCATTACGCCATAAGACCCTAGACGCTAAGAAAGGGGATTCAATCTCGTACCTTTGCCTAACAAACGTCATAAAATACATCCATAACACGTTTAGACCGCCAATAAGTCATCCATTGTGACTATGTTATTAAACGGGGCTTCAATCAACTTTTATGGGCGATCTCTCGTAAAAATATTTAACTGTCTGTTTGCACATAATATTAACGACCCGCGCCATTATCAATGGATATAGTTACACAGCGTCTTTATAGATATAAAGATCACAAATGGTTGTATATTAGACAGCTGCAATAAGACGCGTGTATTCGAGGGTTTCGAGGTAAAGTAAATTTTTGATAGCCCAGCGGTGAGACTATGCGACTCTTTACCACACCACCCCACACCCTGCGTGTTTGAAGTTAGAATTAGAGGGAAATATGATTAAGGGGAGGCCGAAGAAGAGATGAATCCAATAAAACAAACAAAAAAATACAGAAACTAGAACAGAACTACTTTGCTATAATCCGCGCGGGTTAAGCGTAACCTTCGTTCGCACGAGAGGATTTTTATCCTGCGTTAAAATTACGTCGAATTGAAACAAATGGGTATCCAGGTATCTGTTCACACGACAGCGTATTTAAATCGCGACGTTTTTTATCGTGCAGTGTTCCATTTTAGTCGTTAGGGCGAGGGTGGTAAGCCGGAACCATACGAAATATAATACTTCTTATAGCGCCTATAAACATCAACCCTTATTAATGTGTAAAAATACGGGTCACATCGCGACTAAATCGGGTTGGTTACCTTTGTGTAAGTATAACCGACATAAGCTTGCGACTCCTGCTTTGCGTCTAGCAAAAGTACGTAAATAATTGGTGGGTTTGGGTATAAGATTCTATTATAAAATTCCGAAATCGATTTTGGCCATGCCATTATAGCAATTTAAAAACACTGTTAAAAAGAGGCTGATACAGAAAGCCTACTTACTATACTGTTTCAGATTACTTAGATGATAAGGATGTGTGGATATAGGTGCACTTCTACCCTGTACAAGACAGTAACTAAATGTCACTAGTTTTAAGATTTATATTTTAAAACGAGCAATCGCTTCTTGCTGGCTCTTCTCGGTTGGAACAGCTTTCCGAACCAGCAGAAGAGTTGACGATTCAAAAGCACTTGTTTACAAGTTTACTTGAATAAAGAATATTTTGAATTTGAATTCAGAATTTGAATTTGTGTGTTGTTCGACGTTTCGGCATAGTTACATCCGCCGTGGGCACGAACTGATTGGAAAGTTTAAATTCGCGAAAGTTTGAAAATCTACCATCAACCCTTATGTCCAAAGAAAATCACGAAGTAGAGGGTTGTTTTATCAAAGAAAATATTTAAAAACATCTCGTTATTACTATTCCAATCGTTGTGTAGTGGGTGGGATAATAAGTTTTGTATTTAAACTAGACTGTCTGGAGTTGACAACAATAGACTGCGAGGGTGTAGGTTCGAATCCGACACGCGTACATGGGAACCATATTTGCTTCCCGATCCGATTACCTATTATACCACTATAGTACATTGTATTACTTTAATAGAACTGTTCCTATCAATTTCTTCTGACAAAAATGTTTATTTAAGAAATGTCGCTGCTTACTAGTGTAAGGTTCAATAATTTAAGAACAATTTTTAGGACAACGTTTTAATTTATAATTGTGTTTTTGTTAAATAAACTAAATAGAAATCATTTGACTAATATTATAGATTATATTTATAAAAGGGACGGTACCAGGTGGAGTGGGGACAGTACCTTTTGTGAAGTGTTACAGTGAAGACGAAAGATTGTGAAGTGTTAATATTGTGAGAAATAAATACCAACCAACATTTTCTCAGTCTCAGTCATGAGGCGTGGACAGAAAAACAGATTTTTAGCTAAATCTATGACCTTTTCCTCAGCATATCTTCAGTATACAAAAATGTTAAATTAGTCTTTGTTGATTTCGTAGAAATGTATGTTTTTGAATAAAACCGCCGTGTGGTATCCGGCTGAGTAGAAAAGGCCACCCTCATTTCTTACCGAGGTGTCGTAAAAGGCAACTGAGGTAAGTCGACCCGCCGTGTGGTATCCGGCTGAGAAGCATAGACCACCCTCTTTCTTATCGGGGGGTCGTAAAATACGACTAAGGTATGTTGACGTCAGGAAGGCGGCCGGTCGTAAAATACGTAGCCAAATCATGTGACGCCGGTAATGCCGATGACAACATGTTACAAACATGTTTGTAACATGTTGTCATCGGTCCACGACAAAAATCGAAGCCTATCCTCCTGATGATGCTTCGGTTTCGGAGCGAAACGATCGTCGAGATTGTCGTGGTGGTTGTGTGTGCTGCTTGTGTGCGTTATTGCTGGTGGAGGCGCCTTGGGGTGCGTGTGGTGGCTTGTCCTGCATGTGTAAGGTGCGTAAATTGTGCCTGCTTCATACACATTAGCTTTGCATGCATTCGCTTAACCCGTGCGGTATATAGCAAGGTAGTTAGTTCTGTTATAGTGCTTGTAAGTTAATCGCCAGTTCAGTACTCGTTTTGATCGTCCAATTTCGTCTCAATAAGTACGTATAGAGTATATCTCGAAGCACGTCAATTCCATCGATCAATGATTGACAGACGGACAAAGGGGCACTCTTTGTGACTCTCCTGCGAGTCGCTTTCTTATCTGAATCAAGATTACACCGAACAAGGAATAAGGTCCTATCTGACTCATACCATACTGCGACACGGTTCCAGCGAAAAGACGTTAAAAGTATTATACAACCGTGTAACACTAGGATTCATATATCCCAAGCTTTAAGGTATAAAGATGGATTGTGACAAGTAAATGATAGTCATTATTGTTTGACGAGTATCGCTCTAATGACGCTGGCTCTTAATCTGATAATGCTTCAGTTGTCTTATTTTGGTCAGGACAATGCACAATGGGTGTTATTTTGTTGTGCGGGCGACATAGCGATTTATTAGTGATTTGTTATACTGATTTCGAAAACCTCATTCAAATTCAAAATATTCTTTATTAAAGTAAACTTGTAAACAAGTGCTTTTGAATCGTCAACATCTACTGCTGGTTCGGAAAGCTGTTCCTACCGATAAGACCAGCAAGAAACTCGACGGTTGCTCTTTTCAAACAATAATTTTTATCACTAGTTACATATACTTATAAATATCTTGTACAGGGTTGAAGAGAAGCTATTTCCACGCATTCTTATCTTATAGGTAATCTTCAATAGTATAATAGGCCTTCTGATTTACCTTTCTGCTCGTTTCTTTTTATAATCGGCGATTATAGACGATTCTTGATAGAAGCTGTGGTGAGACCCAGTGGTGAGACCGCGCGACTCTCTACAGACGAACATAGGTTCAAACCCCGGGCAGGCACCAATTAGTTTTTCTATTAAAACTTATGTGTCTAATTGATATTTGCAATTTATCACACGCTTTTCGGTGAAGGAAAACATCGTGAGGAAATGTAACCTACCAATCCGCATTGGGGCAGCGTGGTAGGTCTTAGCTCCTATACTTCTCTCCAGAAAAATGGAGACAGGAGGCCTATTCCCAGCAGTGGGATATTAACAGACTGTTACTTTTATAGACGATTAAGCGTGTAGAGCATACTCAGCTGTACTCGTCAATTATCGCCTATGATGGCTTACTACGGGGAATTGTCGGTTTTTTGGACACACAAAGGGACTCGCTTGGTGATATATATGATCGTTTTTAGTGAAAGTGTGTAGTGCTTGTGTTGTGTGCTCTTGGCGGTGGTGTATTGTGATACGTATAGTAACTAATCCTGCATAAGGTATGAAAACGATTTGCCTCCTACACTTAGCAATACACAGATTTATTTAACAAACGCGAATTATAGCAAAATAATTATATCATAACTTTTGTAGTATGGTTCCGCAAAGTAAAGCATTTTTATTAATATGTTAATTAATAATGAATAAATATGTTTTTCCTTTTACCGCACATAGATAGCACTTTTCTCTACTTTTGGAAGGGAAAAATATGCGTAGAACTCAATGCTCCTTGCATATTCGTTTCTTAACAATGGTTCAGTTTAACGGACGTTACAAAGTCAAAGGTGTAGAAAATTGGCAATTTCAATTAGACACAAAGTTAATTTCCCGCTGAGCCCACAAGTCTTTGGACAGCTTTATGCAATGACCGTTTTATTCAGAACACAAAAGTAATAATAAAATTATTTTGCTATAATCTTTAATTTGCTTCCACCACAATACACAAGCACTACACACGTTTACTATCACAAACTCAACAATCGTTTCGCCCCGCAACCGAAGCGTCATCAGGAGATAGACTCCAGACAGACAGTGTTTGTGATAGTCGACGTGTGTAGTGCTTGTGTATTGTGGTGGCAGTGGTGGAGGTTTGTGCATGTGTTTTTACGAATCCTGCACGTATCGGGTATGAAAATACGGATAGTCCACTATACATTCAGCACTATGTATATTTTCTATTTACTGTATCGCGGATTATAGCAAAATAATTTTATTATTGCTTTTGTATTATGGATCTGCGCAAAGTAACGCCTAATTCTATAAATTATTTATTCAGAACAATTTATGTAGTGTTTTGTTCAAACATAAAACTGAGGAATACGCTTAAGTGCTTAGTATTTTGCGAATGTAGACTCAATTGTCTATATTCAATAACAAATCTCAATAGATTTGTCTAAAGTATTGTCACTTTATCATAGAGAATGAGGTACAGACGTCAGAAAATACACTATTTAAAATCTGAAGGCAGTTGTCGTAAAGCATTGCAAAAAAACGCACTGTTGGTCGCGTCAACGAATCTATAATTAATGAGGCAGCACGCCATTTTTAGATTTCCGTTAAAAATTTCGGAAAAGCTTAAGCAAATCTTTTTCTGAAAGCAATAATTTCTTAAACTACTGGGTAAAAATAATCTCTTAATTTCAGAAGCTAAGTACGTTGTAACAATTTCTGAACAGTTTACACAAACTTACAAAAAATTAACACGTTAGTATTTTATTAAATTTAAAACTCTTCGACTTACCATGTACTATGTATATGCTATCAAAAGTTCGATTGCTCACGCTCCAAAGACTACAGAACCGATTCATGCGGACAGCCACTGGTTGTCCGTGGTTCATGCGGAACGTTGACCTCCATAGAGACCTCGACATCCCTACCATCACTCACCTCTTTAAACGTTTTTCGAAACCTTACTTCGAGAAATCTAAGGTACAACCGAACCCCCTTATTTCAGTTGCTTCTACCTACATCCCAGTTAGGTCGGACCACCGAAAATATAGGCGTCCAAAAAGCGTCCTATATGACCCCGACGATCAAATAACGATCGCCAACACAGATACACGTAATACACACACACAGCGTCTTCGCCGGCGAAGACGAGGTCCCAGTTTTCTGACGTCGGTCGGTCGTGGCTTTTCCCTACCCTTCCGATGTCGCAATGACTAATTAAAGACATACATTAGCCCTCCACTACGCGTCGCCCTAAGCTGTGGTCCGGCCTCACAGGAGGCACCCTTAGGACGACGTTCCCCAACGCTAGTAGAGCTTCTGCGCTCTACTGTCTGCATTTCGATGCTCATGCAACCTCGACGATGCTTCTGCGCTCGCCCGTCCCACCCGGTGACGCTGTAAAAGCCGTTAGGGCTAACAGCATACAGCCAATTCAAAAAAAATATTAAAGAAAATGTATATGTTAATTCGAAGAATCTTTTAGTTTAATCTTGAAATGCATATAAGCAGCGAGTTAAGGGTCCGAATAAATGCTTTCACTAAATTTGCAAGATGTAATCTCACTTAAAATCGCCTCCAATATATTCAAAGCGTAGTACTGAGACAATCAATCTTAGAGGGACCCTTTTTGTGAGAGGGTTTCGTCACGTCGACTGAATACAATTTTCCTTGAACAAACGTATGCATGACCAAATTATTAAATGTTTTTTTACCGTAATTTGGTAAAAATGTTTGAAATAATTGTTATTCGGCAAAGTAGACGATACTTTTTCCCATAGTAGAAAAATAATTTCCTGATGATGCTTCGGTTGCGGGGCGAAACGATTGTTGAGTTTGTGATTGTGAACGTGTGTAGTGCTTGTGTATTGTGGTGAAGGTTTGTGTGTTAAAAAACCCTGAGGCAACGATTAGCCGGGATTCGGGTTTTGGCAGGATTCCCCGTAAATAAAAATTCTCCTGGCGCCCACATAATTAGGATTAATTTAGTTCTTAGTATTTAGTTTTATTAGGATAAGGATAATACAAGAAGTATATATGAAAACAGTCTTTCAATGATGAACCCGTAACAATGTGTTTAAACGAATGCTGCTTGTTTGAGGTATGAAAACGAATAGTCCACTTTACATGTAGCATTATATATATTTCCTTTACTTTATCACGGATTATAGCAAAATAATTTTATTATTACTTTTGTATTATGGATCTCCGCAAAGCAACGCCTAATTCTATAAATTAATTCTAAACTGTTTTTTGATATAATTTAATTATAATTAAATAAGCGATATTATATATATTAGGTCCTTACATATGAAATTGGCGTTTTCTATGGAAGGAACATAAAGTCGTTTTTTTTTTAATGAAATATATTTAATTAACCAAAGTATGTACTATTGCTATGTATGCACTTTTGCCATCTCATAGGTAGTTCATTGATCCCCTTACTAAAAAAACCATTCGGGCGGGAATCAATAAAATCTTTGAAGGCGGTTTGGACTGCCCCATCGGAGTTGAATTTTTTTCCTTGCAAGTAGTTATCCAAATTGCGAAAAAAATGGTAATCTGTTGGAGCAGGGTCCGGAGAGTACGGTGGATGTCTAAGACATTCTAATTGAAGCTTCTCTGATTTGGTAGCCGTCTGTTGTGCAGTGTGTGGTCTAGTGTTGTCCTGAAGCAGCAGTGGCCTAGATCGATTGACCAGCCTCGGTTGTTTAGCAGCTAGCTTTTCCATCATGGTTTGCAGTTGCTGACAAGAGATATCTGCCGTAATCGTTTGGCCAGATTTAAGAAAGCTGTAGTGAACGACACCGGCACTAGTCCACCAAACACTTACAAGCAACTTTTTTAGTCAATTTTCGCTAAGGGCAGGATTTGGCTGGTTCGCCAGGGTTCAGCCATTGCAATGAGCGCTTCCGATTATCGTAGAGGATCCACTTTTCATCACAGGTAATGATTCGATTTAAAATTCCTTCATTATTGTGCCGGTTGAGTAACGTAACGCAGCAGTCGACGCGCGTTTGTCGGTTTGCTTCACTCAATTCATGAGGTACCCACCTTTCAAGCTTTTTCACCTTCCCAATTTGCTTCAAGTGGATTAGAATAGTTTTATCACTAACACCGGAGCCTGCAGCTAACTCGGACGTGGTTTGCGATGGATCCGCTTCCACAATAGCCTTCAATTCTTCATTATCAACTTTGGTCTCCGGCCGTCCACGAGGCTCGTTGTGCAGGTCGAAATTTCCAGAACGAAAACGTTGGAACCAAAAACGCACTGTGTTTTCTTTTGCGACACCGTCACCATACACATCATCAATCCTTCGAGCCGTTTCTGCAGCACTGGTGCCACGGTGGAACTCATACTCGTAAATAACGCGATATTTCATGTTTTCCATTTTGTAAACAGAGTGACACAAAGAAAAAAACAAAAGAAGAAAAAACAAATGAATTAGGGGGTTTGAAACACAAATGCATGAGTAAATAGCTGTATGAATTTGAATTTGGAATTCCTAACCATAAAGGTAATATTTGAGATCAAAGTGGCCAGTACGACAAAACGCCGATTTCATATGTAAGGACCTAATATTACCTATTTTCCTATGCTTGTTAAAAATTTTGAGATTTATGTAACAGGAAGTACAGTTGATGTGAAAGGTCCATCTTGCCTCAGTATTAGGGTTAAACTGGCGAGTCACGCGTCCAGTCCCCGGGGAGGTCATAGTTTAATGCGTAGTTGAGCCTTGATCAAAATTGGCAAGAAATTGTTTGCGAAGATATGATATAGGTATTTTAACTAAGCCTTAAGTTAAACTATGAATTGTATAGTAAAAGTGAGGTATCGGTTTGTGACTATCCTACTACTAGGCATAGGTGTCCTCTCTCCCTTTTTAGATTGGTTGGAGTTTGAACCCATCACGTTGCTCCAATGCTTATTGGTAGGTAACACATATCTACAAAATTCTCTATCGATCTGTAAGTTTCCTCACGATGTTTTCCTTCACCGAAAAGCACACGCTTTTCGGTGAATTATTACACAATAATTTGCAAATATTAATAAGACACATAAGATTTAACAGATAAACTCTTTGGTGCCTGCCCGGAGCGTTAACCCGCGACCTGTTCAAAAGAGCCGCACGGCCTCACCGCTCAGCTATCACAGCTTGACAGCTTTCTGAATTCAATGCGTATAAAATGTAGGTTATTACAAAACGTTGTCAATATCCTTTTCAAAGGGCACCTTTTCAAAATTTTCAACACTTATCCTTATATTCTAACGAATTTACATTAAACCGTATCAAATGAAATACTAAAACTTTTCTCATTAATGCTTCTATCTTTTTCTGAAAACCGTATGAACATACGTTAAGTAGTTTTTGAATTTATCGCGAACAAACATACGGACGCGGGACTTATGTTAATAAAATGTATTTTATGTATCCATTCAAATAACAAAATAAATTACCTTTATTAATTTCCTAGATGCAACTGCAACTTCATCGTCAATTGTAGCGTTAAAATACCCTTATACGTAAAGTATTTGTTGTTTCCTATTCTACATATTAGTCCGGTAACAAATATTCTCATTGATATTAGTATGTATGATGTATAAAAGGTTAAAAAGCAAAATATTCCCTCCCTAAAGTTAGAAGGTATCCATATCGCAACGGATGCGGCTACTCGAAAACCTATGAAAAAACTCCGAAAATAATCAACGTAAGATAATCTCAAGTTAAACTTTACTCCATTGCAATAAGGTATATTTTCTTTTACAATTTTTATTTGATAGAATGAATGAAACCACTTGAAGACCGGAAAGTTCCGTCAGTTTTCGCGCGCGAATGACTCCGAATGAATCTAATGTATAAGGTATATCTTTTAAATTATATCATAATATAATACAATTTAATCATTTGAATGGATATCACGAACAAAGGCCTCTACAGAACACTGGTACAAGGATATACTCGAATACATCCAAGTGGATTTTGGAGTGGGCATGTGTGGCTTAGACACGTTACTAAAGTACAAATCAGCTTTTGTACTCCTTTATATGCAACAAACGTGTTGTGTTAATGAAATCAGAACATCTTTTATCGAATATATGTTTTTGAATTTAAACTATCGTGAGTGGTATTCATTATTAATGTTGAGAGACCGGCTATACTCACGTCTTATTTTATCGGATGAGCCCGACTAGTTTCAAGCCCATACGGGGCTCTTATTCATGAGCTCTTTACGCGGTGTTATCGCGGCGGGAAACTATCGGGCTTGAAACTAGTCGGGCTCATCCGATAAAATAAGACGTGAGTATAGCCGGTCTCTCAACATTAATAATGAATATATGTTTAATGGGGTTTAAAATGTGACATTTGTATCAATCACATATTGACGACGGACTTCACTTCTTATTATAAAAATAATTAATATTATTACAAGTAAATTTTACTCGAGACTTAGTCGACGCCAAATTAATTGTTTACGTCAATAATATTATTTGTTTTTTTACTGTTCCTGAAATAAAATAGGGGATATTCTATGTTAAACCAGTATTAGAAATAATTTCTAGATTTGAGCGTTACTTTACGGAGATCCATAATACAAAAGTATTAATAACATTATTTTGCTATAATCCGCGATAAACTATATAGAAAATATATGTAATGCTAAATGTAGGGTGGACTATCCGTTTTCATACCCAATACATGCTGGATTCGTAAAAACACATGCACAAATGTTCACCACCGCCACCACAATACACGTTCACTATCACAAACTCAATAATCGTTTTGCCCCGGAACCGAAGCATCATCAGGACATAAACTCCACAACAAAATCGCAAATCGACTATGCGATAATTTTATTATTACTTTGTTCAGTATTATAAATTAATCTCTACTTCCTTCGGTCATAGCACGTTGTCGCTAATTGTTTTACTATTGTTTTATTCAATGTAGAATGTATTTATTTAAAAAAATGAACGTTTGTCATAACATTAGAAAATAAAAAAAATCCATTATCTTCTTTAATCTACAATCCATCCATACTCGTAGTGCCCCTGCGCATTAAGCCAATTATTTCTACTGTTACATATGCAAGTACCAACGCAAGTAAGCTGTGATAGCCCAGCGGTGAGACCGTGCGACTCTTTCGAGGGGAACACGAGTTCAAACCCGGGCAGGCACCAATGAGTTTTTCAATTAAAATCTCATGTGTCTAATTGATAATTGCAATTTATAGCACGCTTTTCGGTGAAGGAAAACATCGTGAGGAAACCTGCATATCTCTAGAGAATTCTGGAGATATGTGTAACCTACCAATCCGCATTGGAGCAGCGTGGTAGTCTTAGCTCCAACCCTTCTCTTCAGAAATGGAGAGAGGAGGCCTATTCCCAACAGTGGGATTGTAACAGGCTGCTACTTTACTACTTACTTTACGCATTTATTGGAAGGGCCACGCGTTTTGTGCCTACCATGAACTCTTATTGCGACTCAATTGATGACGTGAATTGTTTTGCTTTATCGTACATGAGGTCTTAAAGACGCACACTGTAAGTCGTGGCCGAATGAGCGTTCGGAATGCGTCCTAAAAACATTTGAGTAAATGAGATAACTATAGATAACTCTGTTATCTATAGTTTATATAACGTTGTCCTTTTCAGACACTCTGGGACGAAGAGGAAGCGGTTGAGTTTAGGAACTGACTTTGAATTGAATCGTTTTCTAAAAGTTCATGGTAGGCCTAATGGTAGGCATTTGATGGCGTTTGGTCGCTACGTGGACGTATATGAATTGAGCTGATGCGTGGCTAGGTTTCGAAAACCTGATCGTAACTACGCGGGGGCATTTATTGCTTGTTAACTACTTAGTCGCCGCAGGTGACACCGTAGTGCGCATAGTGTTAATAATTCATTTAATCAGCTACCCCTCCACCGAACTCGTTTTCGTGACTTCGTGTACATGATCATGCAAGGATCCTGATTGTTTCTTTGTCGGAATCAACAATGCCTGACCCACTTCTGAATTACAGCAAATCTATTTACATCTCCATCATATGAGTAATATCTCTTTGTCCGCGTTTATAACATTCTGCGTAATATATTACTTGTATTACACGGGCGAATTTATATATGTTTACTAAATGTGGCCGCGCCTTCATTCGTGTCAACTAATATGTCAAAATACCCAGAGTACTTTTCCATTTTTTAGTATTACCGGAAGTAAACAGGATTTTTTTTATCCTAAATTAACTGTACCTGCGACTTCGTCAACGTGTAGTTCAATATGTCAAAATACCGATTCCTTGGGAATCCTAGCATAAAAAATAGTCTATATGTTGCTCTACAACCTCCTTCATCTTCCAATGAAAGTCCCATCACAGTATGTTTAGCTGTCCAGGAGAATGTACTGTTAACCTAAGCTTTCTTCAAGAACTGCACTGTATTTTAGTAAAAACCATACCGAAAACCCCTTCCAAAGATTTTTGAGAAAATTGATCAGTACAGATAGACAGTATTTGGGGACTTTGTTTTTTAATGTGCATGTTATGTTAGATGTTATTGCCGTGTGGTATCCGGCTGAGGTGAATAGACCACCCTCATTTCTTACCGAGGTGTCGTAAAAAGCGACTAAGGTAAGTTGACCCAACGTGTGGTATCCGGTTGAGTAGAATAGACCACCCTCTTTCTTACCGAGTGGTCGTGAAATACGACTAAGGTTAGTTGACGTCAGGCAGGCGGCCGGTAGTAAAATACGTAGCCAAATCATGTGACAACGTGTTTGTAGCGTGTTGTGCCGACCCCACTTAGAGTGGGATAATGGCAGGAGGATGATGATGGTAATGTTAGATGTTAGCCTGGTAAATAAAAGCTTCAAAATATATTGTAACTATAAATAACGGGACACGGGTTCGAACCCGGGCAGACTGCAATGAGTTTTCAAACTTATGTTTAATTGATTGATTGAAGCTTTTCGGTGAAAAAACTTGCATATCTGTAGAGAATTGTGGATATGTATAACCTGCCAATTTTCATTGGGGCAGCATAGGTCTTAGCCTCAACACTGAGAGAGGAGGCCTTTTTGAGAGCGACTTTTATGGATGGATGTGATATTTGCATAGTTTACTTATCTATATCTATAATAATATATATAGCTGCAGAGTTGGTTTGTTTGTTTGATTGACTGATTGATTGTTTGAACGCGCTAATCTCAGGAACAGTAATTCCTGAGATTAAGACCGATTTGAAAAATTCTTTGAGTGAAGATAAGATAATAATTAGTAAGATAGTTCATCTATGGAGGAAGGCTATAAGTTATATACCATCACGCTAAGATTCATCATAGGAGAGGAGTAGGAATAAAAAATATTGCGAAAACAGCAAAATTTAAAGCTTTCCTTGCGTGCACTAAGTAAACGGCGAAAGTTATTCAAAAATCATGTAGCACAAAATTGTTCCCCTCTAAAAGTTCTTAATAAAAGTCCGGGACAATATATGTCTAGCTTTTAAGCTTAACCCACTCGAGCCATAATTAATATGTGCTACGGTTTACTCAAATAAAGACTACAGTCCACACGAACGAAGTTGCGATTAAAGCTAGTATAATAAATATCCAAAATCTCTTAACATATTCCCTTATATACAGCAGCTAATCAACTATTAAGCCAGTCCTCCAGTAGGTATAGCTATAAGTTGGAGAGGTCGTTATGCTCAGTGGCCCTCCGCGACCCTTGGCGACAAGCCATTCGGAAGAATTCGCTCACCCCGTCGTTAGCGACGCTTTACGATCGATTTGGGAATTAAATTTCATACCTATTGATTGTTTATTAAAAGGGTATGTTAATACCTCGGTTACATTCATTATTATACTAACAGCTGGTCGTAAGCCATTTTCGCGACCATTGAGGCTTAACCTTAGTTAGCTAACGAAATATAAAAGCAGTACAAAAGTAATAATAAAATTATTTTGCTATAATCCGCGATACAGTAAATAGAAAATACATATACTCTTAAATGTATAGTGGACTATCCGTATTTTCATACCCGATACGTGCAGGATACGTAAAAACACATGCACAAACCTCCACCACTTCCACCATAATACACAAGCACAACACACGTTCACTATCACAAACTCAACAATCGTTTCGCCCCGCAACCGAAGCATCATCAGGAGATAGACTCTACGACAAAATCGCAAGCATTTTGTCGTGGAGTCTATCTATACATTTAACACTATGTATATTTTCTATTTACTGTACGCGGATTATAGCAAAACAATTTTTTATTAATTTTGTATTATGGATCTCCGCAAAGTAACGCCTAATTCTATAAATTATAAAGCAGTATTTGAAAATCTATTTAGATGGATTGAGGATCGACATTTAGCAATTCATCATTAACATCTATCAAAATAAAACTTTATAAACTTTTTATTTAACTTGTATGTTTGTGGGATTAGGTATAAGATTCTATAATAAAATCCCGCAATCGATTTTATCTTTATCACTACAGCAGTTTAAAAACGCTGTTAAAGGGAGGCTTATACAAAAACCCTACTATACTATTGAAGATTATATAGATGATAAAAACGCGTGGATATAGCTACTCCTCTACTCTGTACAAGATAGTAATAACCAAATGTAACTAGCTATAAGAATTTTATTTGAAAAGAGCAACCACTAAGTTTCTTCCTGGCTCTTCTCGGTAGGTACATCTTTTCGAACCAGCAATAGATTTCAACGATACAATAGCACTTGTTTACAAGTTTACTTGAATAAAGAATATTTTGAATTTGAATTTGAATTTGAATGGCATACTCTGCGTTAGGTTAGATCAGCCTTTCTACTTCCCTATCTCCTAACCCCTCGTTCGCACGGGCGTAAAAATTACGTCGCGTTATCAAATCAAATCAAATCAAAATATTCTTTATTCAAGTAAACTTGTAAACAAGTGCTTTTGAATCGTCAACTTTACTGCTGGTTCGGAAAGCTGTTCCTGCCGAGAAGAGCCAGCAAGAAACTCGGCGGGTGCTCTTTTTAAAATATAAATCTTAGAACTAGTTACATTTATTTATTACTGTCTTGTACAGGGTAAAAGTGCACCTATATCCACACATCCTTATCATCTAAGTAATCTTCAACAGTATAGTAGGCTTTCTGTATCAGCCTCTTTTTAACAGTGTTTTTAAACTGCTGTAATGGCATGACCAAAATTGATTTCGGAATTTTATTATAGAATCTTATACCCAAACCCACAAAAAATTCCACAATAGGCGTTATAAGAAATTTCGTATGGTATATTCAGCTTAACGCCCTCGCCCTAACGACTAAAATGGAACACTGCACGATAAAATACATCGCGATTTAAATACGCTGTCGTGTGAACCCATAAATACCCATTTGTTTCAATTCGGCGTAATTTTTACGCGCGATAAAAATCATCTCGTGCGAACGAGGGGTGATATTGTATATTGTATTGTTACTAGGCGTTACTTTTCATCCATAATACAAAAGTAATATATAAAATTATTATGCTATAATCTGCGATTATAACTGTTAATATAAGATAATAGCTGTTCCTACCGAGAAGAACCCATAAGAAACTCGGCGGTTCCTCTTTTAAAAGAATAATTCTAGTGACAAATAGTTATTGATGTCTTGTACAGGGTCGAAGAGTAGCTATATCTACGCATTCTTATCGTCATTCTTATCATTAAATAAATAAATCCTTTGTTAATAGACTAGAAATATTAGCGTCCAATAGTTGAATATATATATCACCACTAAATCACAGCTAACCGAATTTGACAAATAAACAAAAGTATTTACATGTAAACGGAGGGTCCCGCACTATAATGGGTATGCAAATTAATTTGTCCTCAAACAGAGGGTGGCTTCAATGGCCGTGTGCGAAAGTTGCAATAAAATTAACGATTATGCTATTGAGCGCTTCCTTTCGGATTAATATAGCAAATTAATGTGAGTACTTACGCTTTTTATGTTTGCGGTTAGTACCTGCGAACAATTTATGAATTATAATTATATAATTAATCTGTACACATTATAAAACAAAGGCCCCTAGTCTGTATGTGATCGATTTTCTCAAAATCCCCTGAATTAATTTTTACACAGTTTTTACTAAGAGATAGTACAATTCTCGATGAAGGTTTAGGTTAATAGTATATTCTCAAGTTCGGCTGAACCGATTTTGATGCGACTTTCACCTGGATACAGGGGCGCTCGTGGAGCAACATATACATATATAACATTAACATTTTATCCAAGAAATCCCGCGTTGTTGGGATTAAAAAAAAGAGAGATTTAAAAACATATGAGTGGTATATAATTAAAAATTCATAAATACACCCAAACCCAAAGAACCAAAAAATTGTTTGTAGTGTTGCCGACAGGAATCAAACCTGTGAGCCTCATGGCTGCAGACAGGGTTAATGCCACGTACTCCAACGGGCCAGTTAAATAAAATAACACAATCAATTTTAGCTTTGCCAATACACCAGCTTAAAATAACTATTAAAATGAGACTGATACGGAAAACCTACTAAACTATTGTGGATTACATAAATGATAAGAATCCGCAGAATTAGGCTGATCTTCGACCTTGTACAAGATAGCAGCGACGAAATATAAACAAGACAATAAAGTTGAAACGGAATTTGCTCAAACAACGATAACTTTTCAAAAGAACTCGTTTACAACTTTATTTCAATACATATTTTATATTACAATACGATTTAGTATAAAATTTACAACGTTATAAATGGAAATTAAAACGTAAGAAATGTTTTTTGTAACAAACTTCAAGAAATTAATTTACAAAATTAGGCGTTACTTTGCGGAGATCCATATTAGAAAAGTAATAATAAAATTATTTTGCTATAATCCGTGATACAGTAAATGGAAAATATATATATAGTGTTAAATGTATAGTGGACTATCCGTTTTTTCATACCCGATACATGCAGGATTCGTAAAAACACATGCAAAAACCTCCACCACAGCCACCACAATACACAAGCACTACACAGGTTCACTATCACAAAGTCAACAATCGTTTCGCCCCGCAACCGACAAAATCGCAAAAAATGTCGTGGAGTCTATCTCCTGATGATGCTTCGGTTGGGGGGCGAAACGATTGATGAGTTTGTGATAGTGAACGTGTGTAGTGTATTGTGGTGGCAGTGGTGGCAGTGGTGGCAGCGGTGGAGGTTTGGGCATGTGTTTTTACGAATCCTGCCTGTATCGGGTATGAAAAAACGGATTGTCCACTATACATTTAGCACTATATATATTGTCTATTTACCGTATCGCGGATTATAGCCAAATAATTTTATTACTACTTTTGTATTCAAGAAACTAGTTATTAATAAAGTTTTAAACGTTATAAAATAACAAATAGTCCTCGGGCTATATTCAAAACGATATTGTATTTAACAATCCATAATGAAAGCTATTGTAACCGATACGGTTTGTTCACAAAGAATCACTCGATGAAGGTACACAAAAAAAAGTCTAATACACGCATAATATTTCCAACAACGAAATAATACCCGCACTCGAAACATTCACTTTCAGAGTGTTGAAAAGAAAAACAAAATTAATGATTGCGAGTAATTCGCAATAAAAATGCCACATGCGAGCAAATATGAGACTGGGGGGTACAATTATAACAAATTAATAACGCACACTACCCTTAAAAACTCGAGTGGAGATTTGCATTCAATGGTATTCTCGCCTTTGTTGCTTATTCATCTCACATTAGTACGAAAATAACGTCTATTTTTAATGTCAAAAATTTCATTATTGCAAATTTTCCGGAAGCTAAGTTAAGCCGTTTCGATTCTGCATTGTATATTAAGGGTCATCTGATTTAAACATAAAGATGTATACCCTAAATATATGTCAATAAAGCTCAGTTTCCCGTAATCCAGAAAATTCACTCGAATATTAAAAGTCTTGGTAATTATTCAGGAATCCATCCATCATTAATCACTGGGGGTGGATGCAGGGAAAACGCTGTAAAAATTATTGTTGAAAAGATAAATTACAAGACATGCCGGGTGACGTACGCTAATCCACGTGTGGTTTTTGACAACACAATTTGCATTGTTAGCTGGATTTATAACGCACAAAATGTTACCATTAGCGATAATTTATTTGAATAATTGTATGAATAATAAGGTATTAGGATCATAGAATGGTGGTAGCATGTTATTCGCTACACAAAGTAATTTAATTTTGTTAAAAAAATCCTGTAAAAAATGCACTATGTACTTTGTACTTTGCAGACAGCAGGAAAATAAATAAGCGAGTGATAAAGTTGTGCTACTTTATAATACAGTATCAATTTTTTGAGACTGGCTCCGCAGCTCCGCGGATCGCGGGTTCGATTCCCGTCGAGGGCCAACATTTTCTATAAACAATTTTTGTTTTTGTTGGTTCTTCGAGCCTGGGTATATAGTTGTATTTAAGTATGTATTTAAAACTATATATGTAGTATATCTACCAGTTGTCCGTCACTCACAACACAAGTATTAGGTTACTTAGGGGACGGACGACCGTGTGCGTAAGTGTCCTATATATTTATTTATTTTAAAAAAAAATCTATTGGTGGCATAGAATTTATATAGCTTATATTTATATAGCAGGTTTTAAAAAGGCAAAAACAATAGCTTAATTGATATAAACAGTTTATCATACGCCTCACTGTCAAAAAAAAGATCCCGATAACGCCTTAAAATGCGCAAATTCAAATTCAAATTCAAAATTAGAATAGAAATTAGTTACATTGTAATCGTTATTTCAATGTCATCTATGACATTACGCTAAAAACTATTAAAAACAATTGCCAACAAACAACTTGAATTACAATTTAGTAATCTTAAGTTAATTTTAACACAAAATAACTCAAATTTAACTGATACGGTACGGCCTTTCATCCTAAAACACCTAACAAACAGTTAATGTCCATTGAAACCCAAAGCATTAACCCGATGTAACTGTCAGAACTGACCCCAAAGCTACAGTTAAAGCTTTAACAATAATAGAAACTAAAACAGTGCGCTCGCCAACAAATTAATATGTTCCCGTCCTAGATATAGTAAAATCTAGACGCATGACGATTTACGCAAGTACAATGAGATAAGCTGTGGTGGGTAACAGTCTCACCAGTGGTGAGACTGTGTTGCTCTCTAGAGACGATCATGAGTTCAAACCCTATCATCAACCCCGGCATCAATGTTTTTTTCTATTAAAACTTAGTGTCTAATTGATAATTGCAAGTGAAGGAAAACATCGTGTGAAAGCCTGCATATCTCTTGAGAATTCTGGGGATATGTATAACCTACCAATCCGCATTGGAGCAGCGTGGTAGGCATCAGCTCCAACCCTTCTCTCCAAAAACAGAATGAGGAGGCCTATGACCAGCTGTGGGACAGTAACAGGCCGTTACTTTACTTACTTTTTTACATAATTTATAGAATTAGGCGTTACTTTGCGGAGATCCATAATACAAAAGTAATAATAAAATTATTTTGCTATAATCCGCGATACAGTAAATAGAAAATATATATAGTGCTAAATGTATAGTGGACTATACGTTTTTTCATACCCGTTACATGCAGGATTCGTAAAAAAAACATATGCACAAGCCTCCACCACTTCCACCACAATACACAAGCACTACACAAGTTCACTATCACAAACTCAACAATCGTTTCGCCCCGCAACCGAGGCATCATCAGGAGATAGACTCCACGACAAAATCGCAAAGCTTTGCGAGTCTATCTCCTGATGATGCCTCGGTTGCGGGGCGAAACGATTGTTGAGTTTGTGATAGTGAACTTGTGTAGTGCTTGTGTATTGTGGTGGAAGTGGTGGAGGCTTGTGCATATGTTTTTTTTACGAATCCTGCATGTAACGGGTATGAAAAAACGTATAGTCCACTATACATTTAGCACTATATATATTTTCTATTTACTGTATCGCGGATTATAGCAAAATAATTTTATTATTACTTTTGTACTTTTTTACAGTAAGGTAACTAGTAAGTAAAGGTAATATGTACAATTAGGTTACTTTTTGGCGTTGCTTAATTCAACTCTACTAGTGTAATAATCTTTTGTTATATGTTATTTAGACACTAGTGGCTCAGGATTGGTTAGCGGATTATAGTAAAATAATATTTTCATTACTTTTGTTTTATGGAACTTTGCGAAGTAAAGATTAATTCTATAAATTATCTAAAGGGTAAATAGATAATTCAAATGCCCTTTTAAATTAATTAATAATTAAAAATAATTAATAAAAATTATATTATTTTAGTAATTTAGCAATAATAAAATGTTTTATTTAGTTTTATTAATTCTTTACTTTAACTTATATCTTTAATTATAAGTCTTTAGTAATAAAATTTACCTCGCGTTTATTAAAAACGCGACATCTGTACAGTTATTATATCTCGGATTTAGTTTATTCGGAGGTCGCCACCGAAATAGTATTACAATTTTTTTAATATTAAACCTTATTATTTAAGGCATAAAGCTCAAATTCTCTTTAGTATCAAGAAATAATTTTGACATATTAGATTTGTAATTTCAATTCTATGTATATAAAAATAAGTTCTAATTTTGCATTTCTTAAAGCTATATTAATAGACATGTTTGGGTAGTTTTTGTCTATACAATAAATCGCGGCGCAATTTTTACCGCATCGTACATTGCCGATGATAATGCGATTCGTTATGCTTTTATCCCATATTCATTAAAGCATAATTTGTACGATTAATTCTAGTTTCATTATTATATTTTATTATACATTACCCGTGGTCAGCCTTCCGAACGAACCAGTCTATCCTTCGCGAATTAAAAATCAAGGACAGACTATCCACAATATGTCTGCGAAGGGTCATGGAGTTCTTTGGACACATCGCCAGGAAAGACGGCCATAATCTGGAGCAGCTCTTGGTCACCGGCAAAGTGGATGGTAAACGGCCAAGAGGCCGCAGCCCCATTAGATGGTCTGACCAGATCCGCTCCACCCTGGACACCAAACTCCACGACGCACTCCACATGGCCATAGACAGAAACAGATGGAAGGAAGTCTTACGTCAGAGTCTGCTTCCTAATCGTAGGGATCACGACCCTCAGTAATGAGGAATACGACGCGAGGAGGAGGACCCGTATTTCACTTAATGACTCTTTCCTTCTGGTACTCAAAAGTTGATTGGACGCCTTTGTACATGTGGTCCTTTTTTTTCTCTTTTTAACAATAATTATCTATTAATATGATTAGGAGGAAAGTTTTGTATGTATGTTTGCAATGTTTTCACGCTAAAACTACTGGACCGATTTCAAAAATAGGGATCCCTAATAAAAATGTACTTAGGTGTAAAAAAATTAGTCATAAAAATCTTTCATCGCGTTCGCTGTGGGAACTATTGATGATAGAACAAAAAAATGTTGTACAGTATTACAGAACGTATCGATATCTACAAAAAAGTGTACAATACTAAATGTCTAACTATTACAGTTTCACTTTTTAAATTGTAAAAGTTGATAATAATGCCGACAATAATCAAACCATATTATTCATATCTCCGTATTAATCCTCATCCCATTAAATGATACTTTATTAAAAAATGTTGCAAAACCTATAAATTCTTTTTGAATTATTAAAATCGGATATTCCAATAAATAAATGTAACAGATTTTAAAATGTCAATCTAGGGAAAATAATGCCATGAAAAATTCATTGTAGCGACCAATATAACAGGGCCAGCAACTAGTGAGTTAGCTCTTATTTCAAGGATACCAATGATATACACGGATATAGCTGTACCTTTTAACAGAATTCATCTTCCAGTTAAAACTTCCTTTGCCTTAACCTTTAATATGTCCCAGGGTCCAACTTTTAAATTATAAAAATAAATCGATAGCCCGACTTATCAGTACGCGGGTGAAACCGCGGGCCATTGCTAGTGTAAAATAAAGAAATACATAAATAAATAGTTATAAAGTAGTAAGTAAGTAACGGTCTGTTACTATCCCACAGCTGGGCATAATTTTATTAATAACAGTTGAATACGCGAATGAGACCGTACATTAGTCATAATTATCATAAAAAGAATGCAAAAAGTAACAGCCTGTTACTATGCCCACTGCTGGGCTAAGGCCTCCTCCCTCCGTTTTTGTAGTGAAGGGTTGCTTGTGGCATGCTCCACCTTAGCCTTTCTAAAAACTCTTATGCCTCCTCTGTGTTGCATATATAATTCGTAATATTAAAAAATTGGATTGTTCACTAACGTAATATAAATGATATGTTAAATTGACTTTATACTTAACTAGCTCATTCTCCCATTCACCGTAACGTTCATTCCAAAGAGTGTCTGATAATTTCATTAAAATCGGTCCACCGTTTCGAGTCTATATACGATACAGACAAACATTCATTTTTATATATTAAGACAACTAGCTGTCCGGCCACGCGTTGCTGTGGCTCACTCTGGTTTCGACTTCCCCTCGAAATAGAACTCAACAGTTAAAAAAATACTCCGATCGGCATCAAACTTTACAAGATCATCCGCTGGGTCATTACAAAGATTGTATGAAAATTACATTTAAATCGGTCCAGTTGTTTCAGAGTCTATAAAGGAGATACAGACAAACATTCATTTTATATATTATGATTATATACTATAATTATTTAATAATTTTCGTTTATCGTTAAATTTGTCACGGAATCTAGAATTGCATTTAACAAAAGAGTTAAACTCGTGTTGAATCCATTTTCGAATTGTCCCCTCTTAACATTCAAATGGCCCCCCTGGTGGACGTGGGCCCACTTTGGGAAACACTGCCCTAAGCTATCCGTGTTTTGCTTGCCTTCCTGTTCTCTAACGAAAAACACGTAAAATAGCTATAAATAGCATCACTAATAGCTCTAAATAGCTTTTAACGCGGCACATCCACGTTGAATTAAAACAAAGCCATATAATCACAATTAATTTGTAACAAATCACATTAACGTGTTACGAATCACATTAAATTGTCAACGCTAAAAAAATTACGCTGCGAATAATTAAAACGAAACAAAAACTTAAATCACATTCATGAACATTAAAACAATTAAATGGCATGTTGTCGCAGGTAACACTGGCCCTGCCTACGGCTTTGGATGTTGCGGGTTCGAATCCCGCTGAAGGCCAAAATTTTCTACTTTTACGTTTACTTAGCGCACGCGGAAAGCTTTAAATTTTTCCGTTTTCGCAATGGAGTTGACGACTCAAAAGCACTTGTTTACAAGTTTACTTGAACACAGAATATTTTGAATTTGAATTTAAGTTAATTCGAACGAAGTCGCGGGTTGAGATTGTAGTTAATATAAAGAAGGGCTTACATAATATCGATGGCATTAAATTCAAAGCACAAGTCGAATCGAAATAAGGGTTTCAATACGAGAAAATACACAATAAAGTATAACTTATTTGTGTGCCTATTTGAATAGCTATTTTTTCTTAACACACGGCAAGGGGGAAATAATCCCTCGCGATAGGTCTCCGTGTGGAGGTAAGGTTTTGTGATATACATACTCAAGCATTGTGACGAAACGAATATTAAAATTATTATTGTGTATTGCTGAGTTTTCCGGACTTAATGCGACGTAAAAGCGCGGCAAAAAGACGATATCTTTAATTTTTTTTATTTGACTTTATGATCTGGCACAAATGTTTTTCGAAATCCGTAAGTGTTCCATATATTTATTTATTTATTTATGTCTAGCACGTCAAGTTGCAGCGGTGCGCGGACATGCAACTCAAAAACTATCTTCCCTAGTCTACGTAACAAAAATGGCAGCAATACGTGCGATAGAGAAAATTAATTATTAAAGTGAATAGTTTTTTTATTATTATCTTGTTGAAGTCAATTTCGCATTAAACAATTTATTTATTCTATTCTAGATTTTACTTTACTTTTTAGTACATGTTATGTATATTTGTGTATATACTAGATATGACTAGTTATTTTACGACCGACTTGCTGCTAGGCGTCAACTTAACTAAGTCACCGTAAACGACACCTCGGTAAGAAATGTGGGTGGTCTATTCTACTCAGCAGGACACGGTGGGTCAACTTACCACAGTCATATTTTACTATATCTTGGTCAGAAATGTGAGTGATCTATTCTACACAGCCGGATAACACACGGAAGAACTAAATGTTACATAAGAATTATATTTTGAAAAAAGCAACCGCCGAGTTTTGTTCTCTTCCCGGTAGGAACAACTATATAGATAGATCTGACGATTTAAAAGCTCTTGTTTAAAAGTTTACTTGAATAAACAGTATTTGCAATTTGAATTTGAATCTAAAAATATCTATACAGTCCATATCAGTATAGGAAATTTTAATGGCATCTAAAGTCTCTCATGGTATATCATGTATTAGTTATTTTATAAGCGATCATTAATAATATACCATTCATTTTCAAAGACGCAGTGTAAGCCTATAATGAAGCCTGAAAACAAACTCCTTTCAATTTCTCCAACACAACAATGAGCAATGAACGCAGCAACAATACGTCTAACAGTCGTGGAATCAACAATTTCGTAAATCCCATCACAAAGCTACAAAAGAACCTCTACACCATTGCGGACAATGAGCTACCCGTTCTCGCTTAACTAACTATTTAGCCAACAGTTTGGCTTTAATTAATGTTGACGGCTTTATAGATATATCATTTATCATATTCAAAACATCAAACTATCCGTGTGTATGTACTCGCTTCCTTATGTTTCGGTTGGAAGGTGCGATCGGCGGCTTTAGTATGATCGAAGTTGGGTTTTGTGTCTCGTCTTCACTATCAGCGATGATTGTTAATTTGTAATCGTATATCAGCACAATCATGCAAGTGCCGTATTATCATCACAAACGATCATCTTCTTGTTGACGGGCTGTTTTCCGAAAATAGTCGCATTTTGCCGACCATTGTGCGTGAGGGTGAAAGGGCTGGTTACCTCTAACCAGCCCAGCTCCTTCCAGATGCTAAGGACCCTATGCGGGATACTCAAACCTTCTTGAGGTGTCTTCGATGAGCAAGGATATTCGCCCGATGGTCTGCCACCTCCGTGCAATGCAGCATGACGTGAGATGGTGTTTCTGGTTCACTCATGCATCCTCTGCAAATTGGGCTGTCGGTCTCTGCTATTTGAAATAAGTTTTTCATTTAGCAGACAATGCCTGGTGATAATACTTATCATTCTTCAAGTCAGGTCTTTTCATACGAAGGATACTGATGGTCCAACGAGGATTTAGGGACGACATTGCTACCCTGGATTGAAAGAAAGAAAGAACGAAAATAATTTTTAATTGACCAAAAATACAAATAAAAAGGAATACAAAAAAACATAAGAAATAAAATAATGGTCAAATATAGGTCCGCCCTCAGCACGAATATCGCAGCGAAGCTGCAAATCTGGTTTTCAGGGTGAGCCTATTGTGACGTAATGGACATGCTTACGACCTCTTAATATTTAGCAACTAAAACTATTTAACATATTCTTATATACTATTATGATATATAACATTTTACCGAGCATCTTAAATAAACTTATATACTTTTACTTACTTTACTATACGCATCTGTGAAAAATAAAAACAGAAAATAAAAGATTGCCTACAGTCAGTCCGGTTTGTCCAGAGACAAAAGATCATAAGTATCACTCAGCGATTCCCTATGATAAGTGTCCGAAAATCGTTATTTTTTCGGGTTGTAAGCGATCTTAGGTGATCATAGATGATGATTGGCGAGTATACCTGAGTATGTCCTCTACACGATCGTGCTCGCCGATCATGAATAGCGCCGTTGGTTTTATTTGCGGATGATACCTAATTTTATTGAAACTGCCGTATGGTATCCGCCTGAGTAGAATATAGACCACCCTCATTTCTTACCGAGGTTTCGTAAAAGGCGACTAAGGTAAGTTAAGGTCAGGAAGGCATGTAAAATTATTTTAATTTGATTCATTGAACTTTTTACCAGAAATTAAAGATCGTGACGTCGATGACGTCATACAGCAATTAGATAAGCAATTAATCTTTATCAAGGTAATAAACGTACAAGAATATAATACAACCGATGAATAGAGAATTAATGAAGGCGGCCATTTTGTTTGGAATTCATCAAACTTTTAGTAACTAGTTTTTTTTCGAAGTAATATGCTGTTGCCCAGAGCTTCACAGGGCAGGACAATCATTAGCTTCGCTAAGGGGTAGTAAAACTAAAGTAGCGGCCTGTTACAATCCCACTGCTGGGAATAGGCCTCCTCTCTCCGTTTCTGGAGAGGAGGGTTGAAGCTAACACCTACCACGCTGCTCCAATGCGGATTGGTAGGTCACCCATATCTCCAGAATTCTCTAGAGATATGCAGGTTTCCTCACAATGTTTTCCTTCACCGAAAAGCGTGTGATAAATTGCAATTATCAATTAGACACATGAGTTTTAATAGAAAAACTCATTGGTGCCTGAGTTTTTCTATTCAAAAACTATGCGGTCCGTTTCTTTGCGGAATTCCATATTACAGAAACCATAATTACTTTGCGCTATCTATCCGCGTGTGTTAAGCGAATGTATTTAATGCTAAGTGTATGAAGCACACAAAATTCACGTACCTTACATATGCAGAACAAGTCACCACACGTATTGCAAGACGCCTCCACCAGCAACAATGCACACAAGCAATACACCAACCACCAACAAAATGTCTACGATCGTTTCGCCCCGAAACCGAAGAATCAATACGACTTAGTCGTTGAGCCTATCCTCCTGATGATTCTTCGGTTTTGGGGCGAAACGATCGTAGAAATTTTGGTAGTGGTGTATTGCTTGTGTGCATTGTTGCAGGTGACGGCGTCTCGGAAAACGTGTGGTAACTTGTCCTGCGGTGTAGGGTACGTGAATTTTGCCTGTAAATGTATGGAATGCTTAGTGAAGACTAAGCATTCCATACATTCGCTTAACACACGGATTAAAGCAAAGAAGTTTGGTTATAGTTTCTGACTGTGATTTGTTATCACGCCGAACGAGCGACTTCAGACAATAGGGACCTCCTAGTTTTCTGTATGTTTTATTGTTTCTAACCATGAAGGTGTTGGAATGGCGACCCCGCATTAGAAAACGCAGTGTTGGTAGACTCCCTACGCGATGGACTGACGACCTCAAAAAGGTCATCCAGGGAACCGCTGGATTCAGGCTGCACAAGATCGTGTGTTGTGGAGATCCCATGAATAGACTTATGTCCTTGCGACGCCCATCGGTTGACAAATAAGAAGTAGTTTTCCCTATAACATATGTCTCTGTTTGTGATCGTTATTTGCTCGTTGGGGTCATACAGGACGCTTATTGGATGCCTTTATTTTCTTTGACAAATTAACACATATCTATAGCAAGTACCTTGCATCGTCAACTCTATTGCTGGTTCAGAAAATTGTTATTACCAAGAAGAGCCAGCAGGAAAATAGGCTCTGTTCAAACAATTATTCTAATATACAGTTAGGTACATGATTTCTCTCTTGTGCACGGTAAAATAGCTGCGTTCCTACGATTCTCATTTCCCTCAAATATCCAATAGCATCTAATTCAGTCTGTATTCAATTATTCTGGAATGCATACGACTCGATTGCATTTCGTCTGGCTGGATGGATGTTCCTCGATACACGTAAATAAATAAAAGTTAGTTTGTATTGAACTCTGACTTAACAGTTATTAACGATACGAATAAGAAACTATATAACTCATGTTTTCTTCAGGCTTTCGTCTTAATGATGCGTTGGTTATGGTACGGGTTAACCATAGTATTATTAAATAGATTAGAGGGCTTACTGAAAATGTGTCGATAATCTATAAAAGTTACGGCCTGTTACTATCCCACAGCTGGGCATCCTCTCTCCGTTTTTGAAACTAAAACCTACCTGCTGCTCCGATGCGGATCGGTAGGTTACAAATATTCCCAGAATTCCCTAGAGATATGCAGGTTTCCTCACGATGTTTTCCTTCACCGAAAAGCGTGTAATAAATTGCAATTATCAATTAGACACATAAGTTTTAATAGAAACACTCATTGTGACACAAACAACGCAGTATTGAAAATCAAATTCAAAATATTCTTTATTCAAGTAAACCTGTTAACAAGTGCTTTGAATTGTCAACTCTACTGCTGGTTCGGAAAGCTGTGCCTACCGAGAATAGCCAGCAAGAAACTCGGCGGTTACTCTTTTCAAATTATAATTCTTACTACTAGGTACATTTAGTCATTACTCTCTTTACCCTGTATCGAATAGTTGCTATATTCTTATCGTCTAAGTAATCCTCAACGACCCTTTTTAACAGTGTTATTGAACCGCTGTAATAGCAGACCTAAAAACGATTGAATTTTAATTTTAAAATTGAGAGATCGATTAAATTTTATTATAGAATCCTATTCCCAAACCACAAAAGAATAACGTACTTTTGCAAGACGCAAAGCAGAAGTCGCAAGCTTATGTCAGTTATCCTGCAGAAAACCAATCAATAGGCTATTTTATAGCCGTTTCAGAATACGCAATTTAACATAATCTTCAAAATTATGTCATAAATGTGATAGGCAAAGTAAATGGTGCCTTCTATAATATCCTGAATTTCAAAGAATAAATTTAAATATCAATTAATCGACGTATTAACTCTATTGCGTAGAGACAAGCTCACTCCTCGACTGGATAAGAACTCAAAACTCCATTGAAATCGTAACTAAGAACAATGACCTCACCAACTAATGATTAATTCAAAAGTTTCTGAAATCCTTTAAATCTAGGGGCCACGAAACGTACGAAACGCGGATTATCTTATCAAAATGCATCATTTTTACGTTATTAGGCTGCTTGGGTAGTACAGTCTGAAATAAATAATAAGCTTTTATTAGCAAAATGATAAATGTAGACAAAATTTGAAAGCTTTTTTGACCCATCTACATTCATAGGCACTAAGTTCCTATCCCGCGGCTGGGCTAACGGCCTGTTACTATCCCACTTTTGAGCATAGGCCTCTTTTCTCCGTTTCTGGAGAGAAGGGTTCCAACCCTTCTGCAGCAGCGTGGTAAGTCTTATCTCCAGCTAAGACCTGCTGCTCCAATGCGGATTGGTAGGCTACAGATATCCCTAGAATTCTCTAGAGATATGCAGATTTTCTCACGATGTTTTCTTTCATCAAAAAGCTTGTTTATATGCAATTAGACATATAAGTCGGAATAAAAAAACTAATTGCTGCCTGCCTGGGGTTGTGACCAAGTCCGTTTACGTCCGTGAACACTAGGTGCTTCAAACTAGATCGAATAAAATCAAACAGCATTTATTAATATGAAACACTTCCTTATGCACAAACACTTTAAACTTAAGCTATAAAATAGCAATAAAAGTGACAAAAATATTATAAATAAAATTCTTATAATATTTTTTTATAATGTACATTAGAAATACCCTAGGAATAATTTATATGGCAATATAAAGTTTGCCCAGTCAACGTTTGTACAAAAATCTAAATATAGAATCAAAACGTTCTCATACCTTATACGTACACGATTAGTTACCTCACGTATCGCAAGAGATCACCACCGACAAAACTCTACACAAGTACTAGAGATATTCACTACGAAAATCTCAACGATTGTTTCGCCCCGTAACTGCAGCATCGTCAAGATATTAGCTCCAAGTCAAAAATTAAAAATAAAGCATGAGTAATACAAAAGATATACGATTTTATCGTGGAGTCTATCTGGTTTGCTTCTTATGCTTCGTTTACGGGGCGAAACGATCGTAGGGTTTGTCGTAGTGAATGTGTGTTGTGCTTGTGTAATGTGTTTCTAGTGGCGGAGTTTTAAGATACTAGATAGGTAACTTACCCTTCATGTATAAGATATGAAAACGGTTCTGCTGCTAGCACTAGGTACATAGTTTTTTTTAACGAACGCGGATTATAGTAAAATAATTATATGATAACTTTTTATTACAAAATTCTCAAGATTTTCAAAAAGCCTATCTAGTGGCCCAATGAAAAAGCTAAGGAATAGAATGAAGTAAAACAATCGCATCGAAAAACGCCCCCCACCGGAATTAGGGCGACGTAATTATTAAATTGAAAACCATGTTCGGGGAACAATCCAGGATGGGGGTTCTCCGAGGGCCACCAGAAAAGTGAAACTTTATATAGTTGTTTGTTTAAAAGTATAGTTGACAAAAAATACTAGTTTGCTTATTGCTATTAACTTATTTATTGAGCTATTTATTAAGCTGTGATAGCCCGACGGGTTTAAACCCCGGGCAGGCACCAATGAGTTTTTCTATTAAAACTCATGTGTCTTATCGATAATTGCAATTTATCACACGCTTTTCGGTGAAGGAAAACCGTGAGGAAACCTACATATCTCTAGAGAATTCTAGGGATATTTGTAACCTACCAATCCGCATTGGAGCAGCGTGGTAGGTCTTAGCTCCAATCCTTCTTTCCAAAAACGGAGAAAAGAGGCCTTAGCCCAACAGTGGGCATAGTAACAGGCCGTTACTTTACTTTTTTCATTACATCACGTCAATAATTACAACTCTAACTAACTTGAGTAGTAGTCACAACAAGAAGAACCAGCAAGAAACTCGACGGTAAATTCTTAAAACATTTTCAATTTCACATTATTAAACCACGGTCATGTATGAAGCTGAAAGGATTCTTAAATCCAAACATTGATAATTGTAATGGTAAATTTTAAACTTTCGCGATTCATACCTTTTATTATATAAATAAACGGGTCATATCGCAAAAATGAAAATTTATAAATCGGTCATAAGACCTGTCGTAATGTATGGATCAGAAAGTTGGGCTATGAAAAAGATGGATGAAAGAAGAGTGCATGCAAATGAGATGAGAATGTTAAGGTGGATGTGTGGTGTGACAAGATTGGATAAAATAAGAAATGAGTATATAAGGGGAAGTATGAAAGTTGCGCCCATTATAGAAAAGATGAGAGGTGCAAGATTGGGATGGTATGGACATGTAATGAGGAGGGATGAAAATCATGTGACTAAACGAGTGTTGGATATGAATGTGGATGGATATGTGACTAGAGGGAGGCCTAAAAAGAGATGGTTGGAATGTGTGAAGTATGACATGCATATAAAAGGAGTAGCGCCAGAGTTGACGAATGATAGAAGAGAATGCAAGAGGAAAACATGTTGTATCGACCCCACTTAGAGTGGGATAAGGGTAGGAGAAAAGAAAGAAACGGGTCATATCGCGTGTGGTGTGCAAAAAACCTTACGCGGATTGTGCGGTTCAAGTGAGGGTAGATGAACAAAATAATGACTGTAGTACTCGGGAATAAAGACGCCGCGGCGCTCCAGTCAGTTCGTGACCATGGCGGATTCACCTCTGCCGAAACGTCGAACCTTGTAAAAAGGTAACTCCATTTTGCCGCGATATGACCCGTTTATTTATATAATAATTGATAATTGTAGTTACTAGAAATTGTTATTATAACATCCTGTAAACGGATTATATTCAATAAAGATTGATGGATTGATTGATTGATTTATCATTGAATAACATTTAAATGTATGACAGTCTGTGACCAAGTAACGCCATCTACCCTTAAGATAGGAGCAACTTAATGATATCAAGATATTAAAGTTACCTTTATACATCGTCATCATTCTCCTGCCCTTATCCCACTCAAAGTGGGGTCGGCACAACATGTTACAAACATTTTGTCACATAATTTGGCTTCGTATTTTACGACCAGCCGCCTGGTGGGATACCACACGGCACATACCTTAGGCGCCTTTTACGACACCTCGGTAAGAAATGAGGGTGGTCTATTCTATACAGCTGGATACCACACGGCGTAATTAATGGCAATATAGTAAAATAAAAATTGCCCGTCGGATAAATATGTGAGACCCTCTAGAATAATACTAATATTTATTATAACATAATTCTAACTCCTTAAGTGTTTTATTGTTTCTAAAATCCCGAGATTAAAAGAGCCGACGGCAAGAAATAAGAACTTAATACCTTATTCCTTACGGCTAACACAAAAGTAATAATACAATAATTTACTATTTTATAAAACGCGATAAATATAATTGTATAAATTTTATAAATAAATAAATATAAATATATGGGACATTTACACACACGGTTATCCGTCCCCAAAGTAAGTAACTTAGTACTTGTGGGTATGGGTGACGGACAACTGGTAGATATACTACATATATAAGTTTAAGTACATACTTAAATACAAACCCAGGCTCGAAGAACCAACAATTTGTTTATAGAAAATGTTGGCCCTCGGTGGGAATCGAACCCGCGACCCGCGGAGCTGAAGGCGGAGCCACTACCCACAGCGCCAACGGTTTATACTCCGCGACAGATTTGATCGCGGATTATAGCAAAATAATTTTATTATTACTTTCGTATTATAAATCAAAAAGTAACGCCTAATTCTATAAATTACCTTACCGGCTAATTTCAATAGAAACAAGTCGATTCTATATTTAATAATCCAGATTCAGTATTGTTATAGTCGGAACTAAAATAGTATTATAATCATAATTTAATAATATTAATTAATTTTATTTAAAAAAGGGATTACTTTGTTTACTCTGTTACAAAAATATTTTAAGTAGATTAAGGATGAATATAATGTGATTATAATATAATTATAATATAATATAATTATAATATAATGTGATTATAATATAATTCTTGAAACTTTTTGCTTTATGTAATCGATATATATTTAAATTATTCTTAATCCTTACAGACTCCGAAACGGCTGGACCGATTTTAATTTAATTTAAAGATAATATTTAAATTGACCCCGCCTATGACCCTGTATAGCTTTGTGGTACTATTCAATCATATTCAAGTCAATATTCAAGATATTAAATTCGTACTTACACGAAACTGCATCTATTGTTATATCATAAACCAATGAATTTTTAATTACATCAAATTTCTTACTAGCTTTTGAAAGTGGAGTCTTATTAACTAACGGAAAGTTGGCGATAAAAAAGAACTTACAGAGCATGAAAAAGAACTACCCTTTGTATGGTTTGCTACAAGCCTCATACTATCTATAATTTAAACACTTACTAATCATTTCCTGTACAAAAAAGAAATGATGGAATTATCTATACTTATTATAAAACAAAGTCACTAAAAGCCACCACCAAAAAAGTCTGTGATCGGTATGTAATCGATTTTCTCAAAATATACTGAACGGATTTTGAACGATTTTTTTAGTTTAAAAATTATATTTTGGAAAGAGATAAAACCGAATTTCACACTGCCTCTTCTCGGTAGAGGTAATTTTCCTAACCCGCAGTAGATTTGACGATTCAAAAGCACACTTGTTTACAAATTTACTTGAATAAAGATTATTTTGAGTATTTCGAATTAGCAAGAATTTGATTTATCGTTGTTTTCCCTTCTTATTAATTTCTGTTTCAAATTTTTTAACGTGTTGTTCAACTATATTTATCAAATTTAATCCCAATGTTTTATGAAATTTTTATATAATTTACTTTTTATTACTTTTTTGTAAAACATGACATTGAACAACCGGATTAATTTAACGTTACTTTATTTTAATGTAGTATCTCTTATACCTAGTAGTTTCTTTCATCTGGAACTCTGTATTTTATTATCGGAGGCGGGCGTTGATATCTGCAACGCAGTTTTTAACTTTTACAGTATCATCGCTACCATTGTAAAAGAAAAAATGTTATTGTTCAACAATAAATAAATTTCATTTCATTTCATTAATTTAACGTGCTATCTACATTAACCATGTTCCTTGTTATGTGTTAATCATGCAACTTGGAAAAGGAGGTAAGTCTGTGTTGTAAATAAGATTCAATTCTCTCCCAATCATCACTTTATTCACTGCTTACGGTCAACCAATTAAATATCGAAACTAAAATATGAACCGAAAAACATATGAATATATTTGTCTGAAATATAAATTAACGTCCTGTCTAAACTTGAATAATTAATCGTAAACTTCAACGTTCTGGAAATTGTAGATCTAAATATAATGGTTATTGGCAAATCACCATTAAGATCAAATCTTTTATGCATAAAGAAAGCGCACAAGAAGATATATTAATTAGAACAACTTTTTTTTTTAGATTGATTTTCATATTTCTGGGAACTCTTTAACAGATCAAATGTTAGATCTATGGTTGCAAATCCAGTAACAACTAATTAGTAATAAACATGCAATAGTTTTAAAGAATGAATATAATTTTCTTCAAAATATTAGGCATACTTCAATTAATTTATTGCTGATATCAAAATATTAATTAATTAAGACAATTTAAGATTTTAAACCTTACTTGTGATTTATGAAGGATTCAATTCACGTTAAAAAAAAACGAAATGTTAAAATAAAAACAATTTAGTTTATTTTTATGGCGTTAACAAATTTCATTTTTTATCAATTTCTATAATACATCGTTGGTAATGACATTGATTTTGAATTACAAACTAATATATACAACTGGTATGCACTAGCGACTTACGATTTAATCAACTAATTTACAATTATACCGTTAAATCTACACTGGCAATAAATAAATTCAATACTAACCGAAGAACTAACGAGCGATTCATCGGACACGAATTATCGAACAAACTTAACAAACAGACATTACAAGTGATAAGAAAAAACAAAAATTCATGATTCACACTGAAAGAGTCTTCGCTAAAGCTAAATCGTGACATCTAAATGAAATTAATCTCTTTTTGGTACCGATCTCACTTCATACTGACGAAACAGTCCTATTTAACTTATATATATCTGAAGGGAGTCCAAAACAAAAATCACAGTTTAATAAACATAGCCCGTTGCCGATACGATCGGCCTACGATTACCTTCAACATATTTACAAGCCACCTGATATGGGACACTTGACTTACAATTTCCCAACTAAGCGTAACTCTAGAAACAATAAATAAAGTCATTGTGATTTTAATTGTCTTTGTTCATAACACTTAACGTTTCTCACTGATGCCAAACCTCAAAGGAGAGATCCCTCAAGGGAGGCATGTTGGTCTTCAATATATGACAGACACGGGTCTTCTTAACTGGTCATCGTGAGGGCTGTGCTGGGTCGGAGTCACTGGTGACACCGGTGAAGGCGGCGCTGCACCGTACTGGTGGAATAGTGGTGAAGGGAACGGCTTCGGTGGTGCGGTTGGCTGCGTATAGAGTGATGAGTAGAATGAAGATACAACAGCTGCAGCCGATGATGCCGTCGGTAACTTTTCCGCTGTTGGAGCCATTAATTTTGAAAACTGCATGTGGTCTAGTTGATGTGGGAAATAAGGAGACATTGCGGGATACGACAGAGCGTCCAACGGTCCAACGGCAGGCGCGGGGCCCGCGAAATATGGCAGCGGAAAGCTCGCAAAGGCACCGGCACCCGGCGCACCTCCGGCCGTAGGCGGCTTGGGCTTCCTCCGCGGCCTGTACTTGTAGTCTGGATGCTCCTTCATATGCAACGCTCGAAGCCTTTTCGCTTCATCTATGAACGGTCTCTTCTGCATTTCGCTTAATAATTTCCATTCAGCTCCGAGACGCTTCGATATCTCCGAATTGTGCATCTTCGGGTTGTCCTTGGCGATTTGTCGCCGCTGGAGCCGCGACCAGACCATGAACGCGTTCATAGGCCTCTTGATATGGCCCTCCGATTGTGGGGACGACGCCGGGAGCGGCTGCGGCGCACTCGGGTACTCTGACAGCATGCCAGGATGCATGGAGAACGCGTACGGATGGTGACTTAGGGTCGACATGATTGATTGTAACACGAAGTCCTGTTAGAACATTAGCTATGGTATGGCACAATGGCGAACGGACACTGACGAGGAGGCGATTGTGCCGCGTCGAAGTCGGGCGATAGACTGACGGGTGGTTGTGGTGCTCGTGTGGGTATCGGCGCGAGGGGGGCGCGGCCTGGGGCGGCCTGGTCGGTACCAATGGGTGCCGCTCGGATACAGCCTGCGCCCCTCCTTTATGAATAGCGCCGTCTCTATTCTTTTCCTAACGGGCAGTATTGCTCTCCCTGTCTGAACAATACCCCATGGCACGCTACGGCGTACAGCTGTTTAGAGGCATATCGGAGCTTAACACGACTTTATGCATGATATAACCGCTGTAATAGAACTCGGTTCTTACACTTGCCTTTATTCCTAAGTTTCCATTCTTTGGTAATAGACGAGTTTTTATTGTTTTATCAATACGGAGAACATCTTTTGCGATTAATATATAACAGATTGTTACAAAATAAAATGATTAGACATTTCCAACTATTCCTTTAACTGATTGTTTAAAAAAAAGCATTGCTAATGATACACATTTGTTATTATTATGTTTACTAGCTGTGCTTACGACTTTTAGCAACGTGAAAATTTGTATATATAATTAAATTTCCGAAAGTAAAAATAGTTATTGTGAGTTAAATATAATAGATATTTTTTTTTTTCGAACTGACTGTATGCTGTTAGCCCTAATGGCTTTTACAGCGTCACCGGGCGGGACGGGCGAGCGCAGAAGCATCGCCGAAGTTGCGAAATGCAGGGAGTAGAGCGCAGAAGCTCTACTTAAGTCGGGGAACGTCGTCCTAAGGGTGCCTCCTGTGAGGCCGGACCACGGCTTAGGGCGACGTGTAGTGGAGGGTTGATGGTATGACTTAGATTAGTCATTGCGGCGTCGGAAGTGTGGCGAGAAGCCACGACGTCGGATTATAATAGATAAAGTTATGCTATGGCGGACTTTTGAGTATTTTAATAGATCTACAATTCTTCACTACGTCACTTTAGAGAATCTTTTGGTTTACGCAACTCACGCGAATAAAGTTCCCATCAGGCGAGTTTTAAAACAACTGCGGGTCCTCTTCAACACAATTAACACTAGATTTACCAGACCAGTCATTTAGTTAGACTGGTGGTGCAATTTCAATTCAAATTCGTTTTTTAATACGTATAAATTTATTATATGTAAATTGCTAGCTTACTATTGTAGATATATATTGTATGTTCGTATGTCATAAATATCAGGTTAGATTGCGACTCGTTTCTAATCAATCTAACCGGGTGGATATCACCGTATTTATGACGTGCGTATAACCGGTTTCTGTTCGCGTACAAGATTGACTCTATCCATCAGCGAATTGCGATATCTATTTCTCGTGAATTATTATTGTATTATGTTTGCTGTTGTATCATATATAACTGTAAATAACCTAAAATATACTTTAACTTGAAGCTTAAACCTACCTATATATATAATGACTTTTGTCTTATACCTACCATTTATTTAATGAGGATTGGTAGTTTAAACATGTCTCAAGAAATTGTCTTACAAAAGTTATGGTATAACTATTTTGCTATAATCCGAGTTTGTTAAGAAAATCTTATTTATGCTAAGTGTAGGAAGCAAAACCGTTTTCATACCTTATACATGCGGCATTAGTTAACTCAAGTATCGCAAAACTCCGCCACTAACAATTACACACATTGACTACGACAATTTCAACGATCGTTTCGCCCCGTAACTGAAGCATCATCAGGAGATAGGATCGATAGGATAGATCAAAGTCTCAAATCAATTTTGTTGTTTGGTCACGATCGTTGAGTATGTCGTAGTGAATGTGTGCTTGTACAATGTGTTGTTTGTGGCGTCTTGTGAAACGTGCGGTAACTAATCCTGCATAATTAAGCCACGTGAACGGTTTTTGCTTCCTATACTTCCATTACATTGATTTTTGCGAAAAAATCAAATATTTTTAGCAAAATATATATTTTTTTTGTATTGTGGACCTATTAAATCATAAAGTGCATATAAGTATATTTTTTGTAATTCAATTTGTCAAAGTACCAATCGAAACTTATAAAACCATTAAATGGACAAATAGTACAAAGTTACTTTTGTCATAGGCGTCGGACACGCTTCCCATTGTTTCTATAGAAAATTGTTTGCGGACGCAAAGACAAAGCGCACTAACGGGATGGCCACCATAAAAATATTAGAAACCACCATAAAATCTTTCACTGCATGCATTTATTTACAAATACTAAAAGCTTACTATCTTATGTTAAACGGAAAACAACTTTAAACATGAACAATAAGGTTGAAATTACGTTAAAGGTATAAGAAAGCTGCAAGCCATTAGTTCCCAGAAGATCCTTTAGGAGAATAATAAAATAATTACTACACTAAGTCAGGGCACATTTCCTATTATATTTTTATAGCAAGAAGCCATTGTCCCTTTACTGTAGAATACTTTAAAACGCTTCAGGACATGCCAAAATAAAATGCAGTATTATGCGACAGAGCTTTTTGAAAAGGCTGTGATAGCCCAGCGGTGAGACCGTGCGACTCTTTCGAGGGGTCACGATTGCAAACCCCGGGCAGAAACCAATGAGTTTTTCTATTAAAACTCATGTGTCTAATTGATAATTGCAATTTGTCAACCGCTTTTTGGTAAAGGAAAATATTGTGAGGCAACCTAGATATTTCTGGAGAATTCTAGGGATATGTGTAACCTACCATACCGCATTGGAGCAGTGTGGTCTTAGCTCAAACTGTTCTCTTCAGAAACGGAGAGAGGAGGCCTATGCCCAGCAGTGGGATTGTAAAATGCCGTTACTTTGCTTCGTGAAAACCGAGGATGTTTTTGTGTTACCTAAGTCGCAGGTTTAGCCTGCCTATGCTTAAGTAATTTTAAAAGAAATATGGTTAAGAGCTGTGAAGTTAAAGAATTTTTTTCTTTCGTAATCCTGAATTGACCCAGAATTAAACGCCTGTGTTGTTTTACTAAAAAAACAAAAAGCTCAGACTATATAGAATAAGGTGTTAGTTTGCGGAAATCCCTAATACAAAAGATACGAAAATACTGTTTTTATTTAATCCGCGATAAAAGAAAATATATATAACTAGCTAAGCTTGCGGCTTCACCCGCGTGGAAATCTGCGTGTCAGTTTTTTTCTAGCATTTTAGAATTTTAAACATATGAGTAGTTATTGCGTGTTAACTATAAGAGAAAGAGACATGCTGTCGCGGACTTTTTTGTAGAATTTCTTTAGATCTACAATTCTCTAGTACATTACTTTAGCGTTTCTCTGCTGGTTCACGCGGCGCACTCGACTAAAGCTCCCAGCAAGCAAGTTTTTTAACAACCGCGCGATCTCTTTAACATAATTTACATAATATCGATATGTACTATTAAACTAAACCATCCTGAAGTAGTGCACAATCTTTTGGTGAAAACCGTACAAAGATCTGTTCAATAGATTTTGAGAAAATCGATTACATACAGACAGACAGCTTTTTGGAACTTTGTTTTATAATAAGTATATAAGATGCTAAATGTATAGAGTGTATTATCCGATCTCATACCTGATGCATGCAGTAACCGGTTAGTCTCAAAAAATTAAAATAAACATGTTACTTCACTTAATATATTCCAAAAACACTAAATGGTGTTAAATATTTTGTTTTATCACTTTATTGAATACAATTGTAAAAACGGTATTGACTAATTTTAATATCGAAAAATACAAAGTACTAAGAAGTCAGTTGAGGATCTATATATCTACCTTCACTACGAACTATCCTTCTACCAACTGTAAGCATACTTTACGTATTTGCAGCAGGAGGTACCTGGTATATATGAGTATGCAGAGAAATCACATTTATTCCACACAGTCATTGATAATGTCGATTGTGATTAATGAAGACTAATAAAAAGTTACATTACCTTTTTTTTACCCTTGAAATGGACTCACTGTTCAAAGTCTATGAGACCGATGGTTATTTTGAGAGAATCAAGGAAAATATTCTCAGAATCAAGGAAAACAGATTTTGTAAAGGTATGACACATAGGAAGGAATGGGCATATTTCAGTTTTTATCATCATCCTCCTGCCCTTATCCCACTCGTCGGGTCGGCACAACATGTTAGAAACATGTTGTCACAAGATTTGGCTTCGTATTTTACGACCGGCCGACTGACTGTCTGACGTCAACTTATCTTATTTATTGTTATATTTCAGTTATAGTTATAGTTATATTTAATTGTACTATAATTTTAGATTCTACTATACCTCTTTTGAACTCTACTATACTTTTGGATTGCAAAGTTGTCATATTTGCCATCGCGACTGCTAACGCCATCTATCATGAATAAAGGCGATTAAAGAATAACGCTTACAATTATAACAAAAGAAATTCCCAAAAAGCTGTCCGTAAGTGATCCATTTTCTCAAAATCTCCTGAACGGATTTTTGTACGGTTTTTACTCATAAGTAGTACAATTCTTCCAGAAGGTTTACTTTATCAGTACATTACTGTTGTCGCGCAGTTTAAAAAATCTAGCCGGCTGGGAGCTTTAGTCGCGTGTTTAAACCAACAGCGATACACTAAAGCAATGTACTAGAGAATTGTAGATCAACAAAATTATTACAAAAAGTCCGGGACAGCATGTCTATATCTCTAATGGTTAACTCACAATAACTACTTTTCTGTTCCAAATTTCAATTAAAAATATTACGTAATTTTTGAGACTGTTTAAAAACTTCTTAAAAATTTTGTGACACACTATTTTCCATTTGAGCGAAGACGCAGGGACAGCTAGTCTTTAATAAATACAATTAATTATTATATTTATTAGATGATTATCTATAAAGACAATTCTGAACCCCACTTGACTACACCAACAAAAGTATCAGACACGCCAAGAAAAAACCCACCCTGTTCGGAATTAAAATTTAAAAAAATCCTATTCAATTTCGTTTAATTAAAAAATTATCCAAACCACCACCATGTACCAAGGAAACGTGCCCAAGGCTCCTTTATCCCGCCACCATAATAACATTAACCATATAAATAAACCTCGCACCTAATTACTTAGCATCATACCACAATGCAGCCAGGCGTCTCCCGGATCAACAATGCCCACCTATACCCCTCCCTCACCGTTCCCATAAGGAAGAAACGAGATATAAAATAAAAAGCTAGTTAGTTTTTCGCGTTTCGCATTTATAACAATGGCATCTGCAACCTTATTCGCCCTATGTTGCTATTTTAATTTACGCGAATTTCCCCTGACACCTCGACAACATACCCGCTAAGTTTATTCACGTGCCCGGTTTCAATGCGTATTTTTTAAACTTGGTTAACAAGATTTCATACGAAAACCTTCATATAGAATATTTTTTAAATACCACAAAGTAGGTAATTCTTTCTACATTTTTAGTCTCTAAATTTAAATTTTTGAGTGCGTACTACTTCTTTTTTTTAAATGTGATAGCCCAGCGGTAAGACCGTGCGACTATTTCGACGGCCTCACAGGTTCAAACCCCGGGAAGGCATCAATGAGTTTTCCTTGATTGTTAATTGCTAGCTATCACATGATTTACGGTGAAGGAAAACATCGTGAGGAAACCGACATATCTCAAGAGAATTCTAGAGATATGTGTAACCTACTAATCGAATTCAGCGTGGTAGGTCTTAGATCCAATCCTTCTCTCCAAAAAACTTAGAGAGGATGCTTATGCTTTACTTACTTGTTTTACTCCTTACTTACTTACTTCTTCTTCTTTTGGATATGGATAGGGATATATTATACTTGCCTACAGAAATTAATATAATAAAAAATAAATATATGGGACACTTACACACACGGTCGTCCATCCCCAAAGTAACTGGTAAATATAATACATATGTATATAATTTTAAATACATACTTAAATACAAATACACACCCAGGCTCGAGGAACCAATAAATTGTTTTTCTTCTTTTAGAAAATGTTGGCCCTCGACGCGAATCGAACCCGCGACGCGCGGAGCTGAAGATAGGGTCACCACCCACTGCGCCAACGGGCCAGTCAAGGTTGTAAGAAAGGTTGTATTTTATGGAATACATGTTACACGATCGAAAACTATACAAATAAAAACTATAAAAATATACTTCGATTTAAAATTAAAGCTTCATGCAGGACTGGACTAAATTATATATATTGAAAATGTTTAAGAGATTGACCGCCGAGTGCTTGCCGGTTCTTCTCGGTAAGATTCAGTTAAATGGAATCGATTCTTGACGATTCAGAAGTTACTTGAATAAATATTATTATGATCTGAAAGATGCTGTTGGCCCGAACCACTGTTAGAATCTCCTCTCTGGGCGAAACAGAGTAACGTCAGCATTGCTTGACCGAAATGCAGAGCTTATAGCACATGGAGCTGGAACTAGCGGTGAAGAACTTCATCCTAAACTCCTCAAAAGCTGGGTGTTAGGTCCTCAAAAGTAAGGTGATTTGTAGTCTACAACTACAAAACTCTTTCTTTGATATCCTTTGTGGGAATGTACAAAGAAAAAGGTGTAGTGCAGGAATAATATTACTCAAAAGTAAAAATAATATTATTTTCTAATAATTGTCATGAAACCTATCACCCGATGATGCTACTGTTGAGGGGCGAAACTTTTTTTGAGTTTGTGATAGTGAACGTGTGTAGTCCTTGTGTATAGTAATAATGGTTTAGTTTTTTAAGTGAATGGTATTGTACGAATCGTATGCCGTATGGTATCCGGCTGAATAGAATAGACCACCCTTGTTTTTTACTGAGGTGTCGTAAAATACAACTAAGGTAAGTTGTCGTCAGGCAGGCGGCCGGTAGTAAAATACATAGCCAAATCTTGGAACAAGGTGGTGTAAGTGGGATAAGGGCAGGAGGGGGATGATGATGCATTTGTACGAATCGTGCAAATATCACGTGCAAAATTTTCACAGAGAGAGATAGGATATAGTTGGGTTCACTTTAGATAGGGGTTTAACATACATATTCTAGGTTGCCAAAGTCGGTCGGCCTCTTCGTGGCGCACCCTGGGCAGGCCTTCGGAATACTCAAATATAATACATATTTGAGTATTCCTTAGGCTTGGCGAACGGACCACTGTGGGGTGTCCAGTCCAGTTGTCCCTCTGATCAGTAGAGGGTTGTCTGGATGGGCCGGGGACTCCGAGGGGGGTGGGTGGAGTCTGTAATGGACGGCGGGCTCAGTTGGGCTTGCTTTAAGCCTGGCTGGACATGGTTTTCGGGGAACGGGGACCTTCGGGTTGCGAAGAAAACCTCTATAAAAATTACCCGGTGGGGGCGGGAACGCCTACCACGGCGCAGGGGTCGCGGTCTCTCCTTGTCCACCGTAACATGAAACATCGGTGGGCAGGGAGCGATCGCGGGCACGATAGCCTCCTTCTGCCCTGCGGAGGGAGGCGGCGGAGCGGTTCTGGGAACTTTTGTTCTGGATCCAATCTGCGGTGCATCTGGTGCTCCCGATGCACCGGTTAGCGGAGGGGGACTTCTCTTTCGAGGGGTCCCCACCCAGAGGGGGTGTTCTCTGAGATCAGAGCTGTCGGCGGGGATGGAGGTAATGCGTACAACGATACCCTGTCCTTGCAATCGGCAGCGTGGTGGAGCACACAGGTCGTTTTAGCCAGTGCGAGTCCGACATAACCGCCACCTGCCCTCGTCGGGTGGCGGTACCCATAAGGGGTTTAAAATATATATAATTTATATAATTTAATTACATACGTATTCTAATTGCTGCAAAATAATCTTATTGTTACTTTTGTACTTTTGACAAATATCTATGATTATAATAATCGCAGTGTCAACTGCCAATATAATATTGCCTCGAAGAAGGTTAACCTCACCAACTGATTATTAATTCATATCAATCGCGCCTATATATCCAGATTAAACCAGGTTTCCCCCGCCACTCAGTGCCACCGAGCCTTCCTATATGGGGTTCTATTATTTTTCAGCAAGAATGCACTCCGTTAATGGGTCCATGATAATGCATTGTGGGCTGCCGTCTCGCGTAGGGCAATCGCAATAATGCACGTATTGTCGCGAGAAAATTCATATTTTTTTTAATATTATCCAATTAACGTAATGCCGGTTTGATGGGATGCTTTTTATGTACGGATTTTACATCTCGATGCGTGCGATGCGAGATTGGGGTTCGATAGCTCGCGTGTATTTGCTGCGTTTGCTGAGGTTTTTGGGGTGTAGTGATATATGTAATTAATTATTACGTACTCACATATCGCATAGTAAATATGTATAACTTTTTTCATGTGTTTTTTTATATTTGAGGTAATTTTCATATGGAAACAAACTAATTTTAAGAAATGTAACCATTCAAAAGTAATAATAAAATTATTTTGCTATAATCCGCGATACAGTAAATAAAAATATATATATAGTGCTAAATGTATAGTGGACATTTTTCATACCCGATACATGCAGGATTCGTAAAAACCACAATACACAAGCACTACACACGTTAACTATCACAAACTCAACAATCGTTTATACTTTAGTTTACTATATATATTTTCTATTTACTGTACGCGATACAGTTATAACAAAATAATTTAATTATTACTTTCGTATTATGGATCTCCGCAAAGTAACGCCTAATTCTATAAACGTAATCATGATCATCATCCTCCTGCCCTTATCTCACTCTAAGTCGGCGCAACAAGTGATAACACGTGTTGTCACATGATTTGGCAACGTATTCCGCGACCGGCCGCCTGCCTGATGTCAACTTACCTTGGTCGTATTCTACAACTCGGTAAGAAAGAGAGTGGTCTAATCTACTCAACCATGCCACACGGCGGGTCAACTTTCCTTAGTCGACTTTTCTAGACCTCGGTAAGAAATGAGGGGGGTCTATTTTACTTAGCCAGATACCACACAGCGTACAGAAGTGTGCGTTTAAAAACCTCCATCACATTACACAAGGACTGCACACGTTCACTATCACTAACTCAACAATCGTTTCTACGCGTCGCCCTAAGCCCTGGCCCGGCCTCACAGGAGGCACCCTTAGGACGACGTTCCCCGACTCAAGTAGAGCTTCTGCGCTTTACTCTCTGCATACTGCAACCTCGACGATGCTTCTGCGCTCGCCCGTCCCGCCCGGTGACGCTGTAAAAGCCATTAGGGCTAACAGCATACAGTCAGTTCGAAAAAAAAACAATCCTTTCGCCCCACAATCGTTTTAAGCGTAAACTTGCAAACAAGTGATTTTGAATCGTTAACTCTTGTAGTGATTCGGTCAGCTGTTCCCACCGAGAAGAGCCAGCTAGAAACTCGACGGTTGCTCTTTTTAAAATATATTTTTATTCCTAGTTACATTTAGTTATTACTGTCTTGAACCGGCCGAAGAGTAGTGTAGCTGCCTGACGCAGCTACAATACTTACCTATTTACCTTACCTTACCTTACATCTACCTTTAAAACGTCAGGCAGCTACAGTAGCTATATTCACGCATGCTTATCATCTAAATAAGCCTCAACAATCTATAGTAGGTTTTCTGTATCAACGTCTTTTTAACAGTGTTTTTTAACTGCTGTAATGGCAAAGCTAAATTGATTGCAGAATTTTATTATAGAATCTTATACTTAAATCCACAAACGACTTACGTACTTTTGCACGGCGCAAAGCAGGAGTCGCAAGCTTATGTCGGGGTGTACTTTGTCTATTATAGATACATCGCTAAATTTTTTTACAACTATGTATATTCTTATGTATAAAAATTAAATTACTAAAAATATATCTCGTAGCAAACGTAAAAATACCAATTTCTTTAAACTTCTCTCGCAGGGAATCAGGCGACACAATACACAAAATCCAAAAAATTAGAAAACATTTTTTTATATATAAATAAATAAATATATGTGATACTAACACACACGGTCGTCCATCCCCAAAGTAACTTAATACTTGTGTTATGGGTGTCGGACAACTGGTAAATATACTACATATATAATTTTAAAAACATACTTAAATACAAATACACACCCAGAACCAACAAATTGTTGATAGAAAATGTTGGCCCTCGGTGGTAATCGAAACCACGACCCGCGGAGCTGAAGGTAGGGTCACCCACTGCGCCAACGGGCCAGTCAAACAATATTAAAGTTTTCGAATGCGAAGTCATCGCTGAACTTAATATTTCGGATTTTTTTGCCGATCCTTGTCCAAAATGTTATCTTTTAAAAGCACAATTATCGCATAGACAATAGTAAAACAATATCCGCATTACAGCCCATCATAGATAAAGCAACAAAAACGTCAATAGGCGATTGTCCAATAAAAACAATGTCCAAATTTCCAACAATGTGATCCTTATAACCACAATAAACACATTTCTGTTTTTGAAACTAACGGTTCTAATAATAATAATAATAATAATAATAAAACATTTATTCTCTGATAGGTAATATACAAGAAAATAATAAACTAAAAAGTTGGCAAGCTAATATTACCCCAGAGAAGAGGATGCGTCTCAGTATTTTGCTGCAATATGATTATTGCAGCACTGATTTTCAGACGCACCCTAAGAGTGGCGTCCCGGACTTGTCCGGTAGTCACTCGAAACTTAAAAAACTTAAAAATTAAAAATCCCGTTGTTTGACATTCACAATATTACCTCATGACATTCACAATAATAATAATAACACTAATACAACCATTTGTACTAGTTTCTGCCTATACTAACTAATACTAATACTAAACACCCCAGTGCGCTTATTTTAGTCGGTACAACTGCGAGTAAGATTATGAAATATTTAGTGTATTAGATAAAAAAATTCTGTTTATTAAGTAGATACTTCTTCATTTTGAATTTAAAACTGTTGCGTCCTTTAAGATTTTGTACTGGAGGAGGGATGGTGTTCCAAATCTTACTCGCAGCGTAACTGAAGCTACCACGAAATGCTGCTGTCCTATGCCTCGGTACGGATATGCGACGAGCGGATTCTCTTACACTATATTTACCATGCTCATGGGTCCATTTTATTTTAGAGTAAAGATATTCCGGTTTACCCGAGGAAATAACGTCGAACAACAACGTGGCCAAGTGTAAATTACGTCGAGCAGACATGTTCAATATATCAGCGTTATTAAGATATGGAGTGACGTGTAACGCTTTGTTTTAAAATGTAACGCGTCAAGTGCGACATTCCTATATCAATACGTAGCTGGACATAGTTCTCAAGGGATCTCCACACCACACAATATTGTGCTGCTTGAATCCAGCGGCACCCCGCGACCTTTTTGAGGTCATCAGTACTTCGAAATGTACAGTTGTAAATCATCTTTTTCACCCTTAGTAGAACCATAACTACAATTTTGAATTTTCCACGCCAACATCAAAACTAGAAACGAGCTATACAAGCTGTTTCACGTCTTTCCCTATACCCTAATGAGCATAATTAAATAGGTGGCAGGGTCCAGGAAGATGCGGCGGAAGGGCTCAGGGCCTGCGACGAGCGGGCCGCGGGCGTACACTAATTGTCTAAGTGCATAATGAACTTGTTTGTGACAACCCTATGCGAATTTCTTACATACACAACCAAATATGTACCTTAAAATTATTACAGAGAGTTCAATTTCGAATGCCGTTTAATTTTTCATCCATTCATCAAACACTTTTGGGTTTAATGGCACTATGAATAAAGTTTATATTCGGTTGTCGTTTTAAGTTGTATATAATTAAAGGAAACTCTAGTAACACTTGTTGTCACCCTTGGTTTTGTTTATGTGTGGCTCGCATTGTTTTCGGGGTTAATTAGAAAGTTCGCGAATATGACGCTGCAAGAATCTTTGGCGTTAGTAATTATAATTGTTGAATTGTGTGACGTGTAATTGGGGTGTAAGGAGGAAAGACGGAACGGTCTGTATCGTGGCTTGCCAATGTAATCACGTTGGAGACAATCTATACTAATATTATAAAGAGTATGTATGTTTGTAATGTTTACACGCAAAACTACTGGACCGATTTCAAAAAAGCTGCTTCTTCGCTAAACAACATAGACTATATTACATTTCCAAAAAAAAACAGAGATCCTTAACAAAATTTTAATAAGGTGTGAAAAATTTAATCGTAAAAATCTTTCATCGCTTGCACTGCGGAAATTATTGATCATAGAAAAAAAAAATCTACACTATTATAGAACGTATCAATATCCACAAAAAAATCCGCAATACCATATGTCTAACTATTATAGTTATGCCCGAGCTCCGACTTCGGTTCCGATAAATTGTAGTCGGAGGTATAACGAAGGTGAAATTGTCATGCGAACTCGAACAGAACGCGCGGGGTTTGGATTTAAGATTATATAATAAAATTACGCAATCAATTTTAGCTTTGCCATTACAGAATTTTCCAAAAACTATAAAATGTTAACTGATAACGAAAGCCTACTATAGTGTTGAGGGTTACTTAGATGATAATAGTTCGTTTATACGACTTAATGACTTAATGTAACTCTTTATAAGAATGATATTTTGAAAAGAGCTACCGCCGATTCACTTGCTGGAATTTGCTGAATTTAGGTTTAGCGTTCTGCAAGCCAGTGTATAAGATATCTACGAGTAATATAATTTCAAGTTTATTCCTTTCTAATGCTATCCGAGACATCATTTACGCGACTTTATGCGTTGAAGTGCTCTTGCTAATGCTGTATGTCGTATTACACTGTTTATGAAAGAAAGACAAAAAACTCGACCCAAAGATGTAATTACAGTCGCGTTCACAATGAAGCCTCGAAACTAAAAATGACAGTATACTAGTGTAGAGAAGTCTCAAATATAGTTTATAAATATTGACACCGAACAGATTTCTGTCATGTTTAAGATTATCGAGATCTGAAAATACACGGATGGTGCATCCGGACATAACTGGTCACCGGACAAACCCGGTTAACGGATCAATGCGGTTCACGGAATATTCCGTAGCGTTCAGATACGACGTTATCTGAACAAATGTGGTTACAATATACGGATCTCTTAACACATTTTCGTTTGGCTAACTTAACTAGGTATTATGATGAACAGAAACTAGTTTATATAACAAATAGCAAGAAATAGAAGCAGTGAAATCACAAATGTATTTCATATCCCTCCCCGCTGAACTAATGTTACTATATCTTCTAACCCGATTTATCGTATGCTACGTCTGTACAATAAACGCTGTGCTAATAATATAAATTTATAAGTTTTTTTGTGGAAGAATCAACTATTTCCGTAGTACTCTAATTAAGGAACTGTCAATGGATGTATAATGGATTCCTTTAAGCTTTTATTTGTATTTTATTTTATACTAGCAATGCCCCGCGGTTTAACCCGCGTCCATACCGATCTCGTGGCAGTGGATAGTCTACGAAGTCGGACTATAGATTTATTTTATAGATTATTTAATTATAATTAATGGGCATCATTAGTATTCATGGAATAAGAGCTAACACACTAAATGCAGGCCCTGCTATAACGGTCGCTACAATTAATTTGTTATGGCATTATTTCTTTCGATTTACATTCTTAAATTCGTAATATCTTTTGATTGGGATGTCGGATTTTAATAATTTAAAAAGCATTTAACAGGTATTGAAACAGTTTTTAATAAAATATCATTTAATGAGATAAGGATCAATACAGAGATATGAATAAAATGGTTTGATTATTGTCGGCACTTTTATCAACTTCTATAATGTAAATAAGTAGTTATATTGGCATAACTATAATAGACATATGGTATCTTTTTTGTGGATATCGATATGTTCTATAATACTTTAGAACATTTTTTTGTTCCATCATCAATAGTTTCCACAGCGCACGCGATGAAAGATTTTTACGACTAAATATTTCGCACTTTTTTACAATTTTATTAGAGATCCCTATTCTTTTTTAAAATGTAATACAGCCTATGTTCCTCAGTGAAGATGCATCTTTCCAATGGTGAAAGAATTATTGAAATCGGACTAGTAGTTTTTGCGTGAAAACATTACGAACATAGAAATCTTTCCTCTTGATAATATTAGTATAGATATTTACTATTAATTCTCTTTTTTAAAGTGATGGGTTCGACTAGCTTTTAATTAATATCGTATGTCAATTGAACTTATAAATTTATTTGTAATAAAACTTTAATAAATAATTATTTTTTTATTAGGTAACACCGAATAACATTATCAAAAGAATGATTTTAGTAAGTAAAAACGAATAATATACTATCAGTAAATGACAGAAACGATAAATAAATAGTAAACCCAATTTTCATATTCACAAATTATTTATGGAGCCGTTGCAAAAACTTTTATGCCGTGTGGTATTCGGCTGTGTAGAATAGACCACCCTCATTTCTTACCGAGGGGTCGTAAAATGCGACTAAGGTAAGTTGACCCGCCGTGTGGTATCCGGTTGAGTAGAATAGACCACTCTCTGTCTCACCGAGAGGTTGTAAAATACGACTAAGGTGGTATCCGGCTGAGTAGAATAGACCACCGTCATTTCTTACCGAGGGGTCGTAAAATGCGTCTAAGGTAAGTTGACCCGCCGTGTGGTATCCGGTTGAGTAGACCACTCTCTGTCTTACCGAGAGGTTTTAAAATACGACTAAGGTGGTATCCGGCTGAGTAGAATAGACCACTCTCTGTCTTACCGAGAGGTTTTGAAATACGACTAAGGTCGTATCCGGCTGAGTAGAATAGACCACTCTCTGTCTTACCGAGGTGTCGTAAAATACGACTAAGGTAACTTGACGTCAGGCGGCCGGTCATAAAAAACGTAGCCAAATCATGTGACAACATGTTTCTAACATGTGCTGACCACACTTAGAGTGGGATAAGTGCAGGAGAATGATGATTATGGCGCCGTCGCAAAGCCTTTCATCTATAGACATAGGTATAGTACCCGGCATTAAATAATGCACATCAATGTTAAGAAGGAAACAGCCGGCCAGCTCTGTTTCGTAGAGCGCTGTCACTATCACTCAGTTAATATGTGACGTTTCGTCACGGCTTCGTCAGTCTGTGCGACAGAGACGATGCTCTATGAAGTAGAATCTGGCCGAATTTCTCTCTCTGAGCCTCGATGTGCATTGTTTGTTGCCGGGTACTATAATATATTGCCGTATAACGTTCATTCGGTCATTACTATCTAACTCTATAAGGGATAAAACACTGGCGTCCTAATTAGGCCACTTAACCTGTACTGGAAAACATTATTAACATGAAATACAGTCTTTAACATTTATATACTGGACTTCTTATGTTATTAATATAGTTACACAAGTCGAGTAAAAAAAGCTATTAACAAAATTTCAATTGTTAACCGTTGAGTAGTTCCCTCGTCTGGAGCCAATCCTGGCAGCAGCATCAGGTCATGCTTATCATAAACATGCATTGTCATCGGGACTGGTCAAGTGTAAAATTTCAGCTCAATCGGCCACCGGGAAGTCGTTCAAATTTAACTTGCAAGATTACACCTTCATCACGGCAATTTGAATAAAAGCTTTTAAAAATCGATCCTTCATCATCATCATCCTCCTGCCCTTATCCCATTCTAAGCGGGATTGGCACAACAAACAAACATGTCAAATGATTTGGCTACGTATTTTACGACCTGCCGCCTGCCTGACGTCAACTTACCTTAGTCGCCTTTTACAACACCTCGGTAAGAGATGAGGGTGGTCTATTCTACTCAACCGGATACCACAAGGCGGTTTTAAAAAAAATAAAAAATCGATCTATAAGTCCAAAAATATCACCCCCAATTGTACGTGAGCTAATCATAGCCAGAATCCCATAATTACGTACACCGCGCACAATCGCCAATTCGAGGTGTGTCAACTCCTCCCATGTCACTCCCATACAAATCGTATCGCTAATTTAGTCCAACACCACAAAAATGTTGGCATTAAATTGCCCGCTTTCCCATGCATCCCACAAGAAACAATTATACATTGTAATTTATAGAAATAAGCGTTACTTTGCGGAGTTCTGTAGTACAAAGAAAATGTTTTGTAATAATCTATCTATCTATATCTATCTTTTTTATTTTTTATTTATTGTTTAACTCAGGTTTACATTGTTTTAACATTAATAGTTTCGCCAAACTATATAATAATTTGTTGGCGAGCACCTACACGCTCAGCTATCTAATAACTATTCTCTCTTTTACATTACAAAGTGGTATTATTATTTATTATTACTAACATTACTGAAAGAATATCTATGAAATAGTTCTTTCAGTCTCCTTTTAAGAACTTCTTTACTGATTTGCTTTCCCCAATCTATAGACCTTAAATATTCCATCTCATTATATAATTTAGGCACTAAGTAACCATTTAATCTTTTCCCATAATAATTTTTCACCCTTGGTAAAGCTAATTTATATTTTCTTACTTTAGTTCTCAAAGCTGTCTGCCTGTATGTAATTGATTTTCTCAGAATCTACTGAACGGATTTTTGTACGGTTTTTACTGAAAAGTAGTGCAATTCTTTAGAAAGGTTTAGGTTAATAGCACATAACGGTTTCATGTAAATTGAGTTCGTTCGAGAAGTCGTTTTAAAACAATTTTTAGTGTCTTCTTCTTCTTCTTCGTCAGCCGATGGACGTCCACTGCTGGACATAGGCCTCTTCATGGGATCGCCACACCACACGATCTTGCGCCGCCTGGATCCAGGATTCAGGATCTGGATTTTTAGTGTGGCTAGTAACAAACCAGTGTCGATTGTAGCTTAGAGGGGGGAATAGGTATAAAAAGCGGCGTAGGGTATCAGAGAGCCTGTCTCATGCCGAGACTCGAGCAACTATAACATGCTAAACGCTAAATTTTTCGCGGGCGAAACCGCACGGATTTCTAGTACTTATTATAAAAAAAGTCCTAAAAGGCTGTCGTCTGTCTCTATGTAATCGATTTTCGAAAATCTACTGAACGGATTTTTGTACGGTTTACACCAAAAGATAGTGCAATACTTCCGGATAGTTTAGGTTAATACTACATATCGCTATTGTGTAAATTGTATTCAAGAGATCGCCGAGTTGTTAAAAACTTGCTTGCTGGTAGTTTTAGTCGCGTGCGCTGCGTAAACCAGCAGAGATACGCTTAAGTTATGTACTGGAGAATTGTAGATCTATAAAAATACTACAAAAAAGTCCGGGATAGCATGTCTCTATCTCACAATAATTACTTTTATGTTAAAAATTTCGAAAATTCGGGAAAAGTTTCGTTAATCACTGAATATACGCGAGCGAAGCCGTTGTTGGCACAGCTAGTAATCCTATAACTATGTTATTTTATAAGAATCCTCAATTTAAAAAAATCGATTTTAAATTTTTTCGCCGAATCTCTGGTGGTAACGTTATATTATTGAGATTGTGGTAGTGAATGTATACAATGTGTAAGTGATATTGGTGTCATATCAAACTGTTCAACAATGACATTTTCTGCCCCTTATCCCATTCCAAGTTACACAATAGCATTTCATCTTCTGTTCTATTCTGTCATTCGTCTAAGTAATCCTCAATAGTATAGGTGGGCTTTCTGTATTAGGCTTTTTAATAGTGTTTTTAAATTGCTGTAAAGTTAAAGTGGATTGCGGAACTTTATTAAAGAATCATGAAATTGAGCTGTGATAGCCCAGCGGTGAGACTGTGTGACTCTACTTGCGCTACTTTTTTTATTTTGTTAAAGAATCTTATACCCAAACCCACAAACGACTTATGTGCTTAACAGAAGTATATCTCAAAAGACATCTGCAACAATCTTTTGAAAAATTATGTCACGGGCTTCAATAGGAACTTATAAACATAAATGCGATTTTCTTTACTGCTATACATTTGCACTATTGGCCGTACTACTTGTCATAAACTGATCGTAATTTGTAAGTTAAAGAATCGTGAAATAAACCTGTATATATTAGCAATCTTCATTGAAGGGTGATAGGTCCAATTATCCTTCAAAGAGAGAGACCTTCACCTAGCAGTGAGATAGTAACAGGACAGTATTGCACTACGCTATATCTAATTTCACCTTATCTATTCTAATATTATAAAGAGGAAAGATTTGTATGTTTGTGTGTATGTGTGTATGTTTGTAATGTTTTCACGCAAAAACTGCTGTACCGATTTCAAAAAATATTTCTCCATTTTAAAATATTTCGCCATTCGAAAGCTGCTTCTTCACTGAACAACATAGGCTACATTACATTTTCAAAAAAATTGGGATCCCTAATAAAATTGTAATAAGGTGTGAAAAATTAAGTCGTAAAAATCTTCTATCACGTGCGCTGTGGAACCTATTTGTGATAGAACAAAAAACGTTCTACAGTATTATAGAACGTATCAATATCCACAAAAAAGTCCGCGATACTATATGTCTAACTATTACAGTTATGCCAATATAACTACTTTTTTACATTGTGAAAGTTGATGGTATTAATCCTTATCACATTAAATGATATTTTATTAAAAACTGTGTTGTGAATCTTTAGTTCCTTCGATCTCTCAGGGGAGTAATAAAGCGAACACTTACCAGCATCCAGAACAGTCACGCGTTGCGGGGCCCCGTCTGCTGATGTCCTTAGGTGCATCTACTATAAGTGGTTTTCACTAAACTCGCGGTTATTAAAATGTCTGTATAAAAGGAGCTCGGAGTCTTGCGAATAAATTCGACCGTTACCGTTTTGAGAAGTAGTTACGGCACACGTAACGTCTGTGTTGCGTCGATTGCAACTGTCAACCGGAAGAGGCTTGTGTTGCCCATTAAACCCCTGATTGATTTGGTAGAAAATACAGAATATAAATTTGATATTTGAAAGTACTAAACATGCCGCCGGCCATAAAATAATCTTTTATTTTATTAAGAAACTAAACTAAGCTAAAACTAAAATATACATAAAACACTGCCTACTGAACAGGCAGAGGGCAAACCTTAACTACAGGTCGCTTGGTAAACATATTACCGATGCGTACAGTAACGACACGAGTAACGCCGTCGGCACCGGGATGCAGTTGATGCACGCGCGCTAAGCGCCATTGCAATGGTGGCAACGTGTTGTCGATCAACACGACCACAGAACCCTCGTTAAGGGTTGTATTGTTAGTATCGTGGAACCATTTACCGCGTGGTTGGAGTTGGTGAAGATATTCAACACACCAGCGTTTCCAAAAATGTTGAACAGCTTGCTGAATAACCTGCCATCGAACAAGGCGGTTTGGGTTATCATTGGATAAGTCGAATTCTGGTAGCGCGGTTAATGGTTCCCCGATTAGAAAATGACCGGGAGTAAGTGGTAGTGGATCCCCGGGATCACTACTGAGTGTGCAGAGCGGTCTAGAATTGAGAACCGCCTCAATTTGACAAAGTAATGTCTGAAATTCGTCATGTGTAAGAGTGAGTTTACCTATAACTCGGTAAAGGTGAGTTTTCATGCTCTTTACCGCTGCTTCGAAAATTCCTCCAAAGTGAGAAGCGTAAGGAGGGTTGAAATGCCATGTAATGGCAAGATCAGTCAATTTTTTTGTTATGAAGGACTGATTTGACTCGTCTCGTAGAAACGCGTAAAGTTCGGATAGATAGCGATCTCATCCGACAAAATTACGACCACAATCCGAATAAATATCGGTGCATAAACCACGGCGGGATATGAACCTTCGTAACACATTAACAAACGATTCTGTTGATAAGTCGGGAACTAGCTCCAAATGGATTGCTTTCGTTGACATGCACACGAAAACGCACACGTATGATTTGTATATTTTCGCATTTCTAAAACGACTTGATTTGAGATAGAAGTGTCCAGCGAAATCTACCCCCACGTGTAGAAATGGACGAAGAGAGCGGACTCTCACTGCTGGCAGAGGAGCCATTACAGGTTGCGGAGCGACAGGACGGGCACGAGCGCAGGGGACACAGCGATGTGTTCGCATACGCACTGCATCGCGGGCGCTTAAAATCCAGTACCTCTGAACGAGAGCGTACTGTAAAGTTTGCGGACCGACATGCATATTAGTCTTGTGGTAAAAGTCTATAAGTAGATTGGTGAAGTGACGCTTCTTCGGTAAAAGAATTTGATGTTTGGCATCGTAAGGAACGTTAGCACGGTTTATTCTGCCGCCGACCCTGAGAAGTCCCGTATCGTCCAGAAAAGGCTTAAGTTTTTGTAGACGCCTAGTACACCTATCGTCATCCTTAAGACGTGAAAGGTCCTCAGAAAATTGTTCCGCTTGAACAAGGAGAATGATTCGGTTAAGAGCATGGTTAACTTCTGGAACCGTAATGTAGCTTGTCGGATAAACTTTAGTTTTTCGACACTTATGGTAAAATCGAAACACAAGTGACACTATGCGCAACAATTTTGGCAAAGATGAAAATCGCTCAACGAACTCTGAGCTAGGTTCGGTCTTTTGTGACACAAGCGTGTGTTTTCGACGTTCCTCGTCAGTATGACACGGAACGTTAGATACTGGCCACGCTGATTGAGGCTTTGTGAGCCAGGAAGGGCCATTAAACCACTGCTGGTGGTTCAACTGGGATGGCAAGACACCCCGTGAGGCTGGATCTGCGGGGTTGTCCGCAGAAAGAACGTGATGCCATTGCGAAGCAGGTACGTTGCTTGTCGTTTCCGCGATGCGGTTCGACACATATGTTCGCCATTTGTGTGGGGACGAACGCAACCATGCAAGTGTTATCGACGAATCAGACCACGCAAAGACTTCTTCAATCGTCAACAAATTGCCATAAGTAGCAAGAATTTTTTTAACAAGTTTTGATAAAAGGTGCGCAGCACAAAGTTCCAGGCGAGGAATTGTAAGTTGTTTTAAGGGCGCAACTTTCGTTTTACCCAAAAGTAGATGTGCGTTGATGGCGCCACTCGAGTCTACTACGCGAATATAGACGCAGGCAGCGTATGCCTTTTCAGATGCGTCTGAGAAGCCATGGAGTTGCACTTGACGGAGTTGCTGACAGGAAAGCACGTGGCGAGGTAAAGTTATGGTTTGTAAAAGTGGAAGCTCATTAATGAATTTGTACCACAACTCACAAATACCTTGAGGTGGAGCCTCATCCCAACCTGTACCCGATACCCACAAAGCTGTATTAAATGTTTTATGAATAATGTTATGGGGCTAAGAAAACCCAAAGGATCGTAAATTTTAGCGATTTCCGCAAGCATTATACGCTTCGTACATTTATGTTGAGGGGTATCTGTTTGGTAGGTAAAGGTATCTGTTTTAGGATGCCATTTGAGCCCTAAAACCTTGACGGTGGTATCCGTGTCAAGCGCCGAAAGTATAAGTGCATCGTCGTGGTTTGACTCTGATTCGTTCAGACGAGACAAGAATTGAGCACTGTTACTAGTCCATTTACGGAGTTCAAAGGTACCCGCCTTACAAATTTCTGTAAGCTGCTGTTGGAGAGCTAAGGCATCTTCGAGAGTGTCGGCACCAGTAACAATGTCGTCAACAAATACTTCGTTGAGAAGCACTTGCGAAGCATGTGGATAAGAAGCGGCCTCGTCAATCGCTAACTGACGAAGTGTCCGAAGAGCCAGAAACGGTGCTGCCGCAACACCGAAGGTCACGGTGCGTAAACGAAATTCCTGCACAGAATCGAGAGGAGAGAATCTCCAGAGTATGCGTTGAAAGTCGCGATGCTCTTTACAAAGTTCGATGAATCGATACATCATTTTGATGTCTGCAGTGAAGACTATCTTGTGTAGTCTGTACTTGAGAAGAACTTCAGTAATGTCCTGATGTAGTTTCTGACCCGTCAGTAAGTTGTCGTTAAGGGAACGACCCGATGTCGTCTTACACGAGGCGTCGAATACTACCCTAAGTTTAGTGGTAGCAGCACATTTTTTTATCACGCAGTGATGAGGAATGTAGTACGGAGGCGAGTCACTGTTCGCAGAAGCAGAGACAGGTTCCATGTGTCCCAAGTCTAGGTACTCTTGGAGGCACCTATTGTAATCTGCTCGTAAAGCAGGGTCACGTGACAACCTAACCTCCAGTTTGTTTAGACGAGAGAGGGCAATAGCACGTGAGTCGCCGAGAGGCAAAGCGTTCTCTTTAAAGGGAAGGGAAACAGTGTATTTGCCATTTAAGTCGCGTTTGTGAGTTTCAACGAAAATGGACTCACAACGCAGTTCATCTTTGGAAAGATGTGTCGTGTCAGGTACTGACTCTAGTTCCCAAAACCTTTGAAGTTGTATGTCTAATTGGCAAGTACTGAGATTAGTGCAAGACTGTCCCGAGATAGTATACGATATTCTACCGTTTAATAGGTAGCCAAAAATGCTGTTAATAGCCACAGGAGTTCCCTGTGGGCCCTTGATTATGTCGTGAAGCAGTATGCTATCACTGTAATCCGACCCTAGCAGGAGTTCGACGGGACGCGCAGAACGCAATTCTGGGTCCGCCAAAGTGAGTCCTTTAAGATGCGGAATTTGTTCTAATGATTTCGGTATATTCGGAATGTAACTAGTTATTTTTGGCAATATGAGAGCTTCGATAATCAGCTTAGGTTCCGGCTTATTGTGGGGTGTAACCTCGCACAATACGTACCCACGCGGTTGCGCGTTGCTATCACCTATGCCCGTAACAGTGGTGCTCGTCTGCGCGGGGTACCGCGGCAGGCCGAGGCGTTGGACGCACGACTCAGTAATGAGCGTGGCCTGCGAGCCCTGGTCGATGAGGGCGCGAACCGAACGCGGAAAGTAAGGTCCTCGCTCCGTGCGACGGACGTTTACGAGCGCAGTAGTAAGCAGAACCGTACAATTTTGTTTATCAGAGAGCCCCGTAGCTCCATGTGATGGAGTGGGCATTGAAATTTCCGCTACCGAGTGTAACTCAGGGGAAGGAGAATATTCTGACGTCAGTGTGACGTTTTGTACGGACACGTCTTCATGTAATGAAGAGTGATGCCGCTGAGCGCAAACGCGACAACTGTGGCGCGATTTACAGTCTTTAGTATCGTGACCGACGAACAAACAATTGTGACAAATTTTATTTTCTTTAATAAAATGGTTACGCTCACTTAAGGTAAGCATTTAAAAATTGTCACATTTATATAAGGGATGCGAATTATCCTTGCAATAAGCACATTTAATTTTATTATGTAAATCGCCCGCAGTTGTAGCATGAACGCTCATAGAACGCGTCGAACGCGGCGAAGTATAATTATTATAAGCGCGCGGCGCAGTGTATCGTGCATCGGAGCGCGAGCGAGTAAACGATAACGCGCGGCTCGCCGCCTGCGCGTGGCGTGATGACATCACCGCAGCGGCCGCACCGGCCGAGCCGCCGGCCGTGCCAGCCGCAGCCGCCCGGCCTGCCGCAGCGAGCGCGCTCGCGGGGCGCGCGGACGCCGACATTACCTCGGACGCCGATAACTCTTTATCGAGAAAGTCAAGGAGTTCGCTTACGGATGGAACTTCACTTGACGAGCGTAAAGATAATTCAAAACGCCTCCGTATACTGGGCGTAATTTTGCGTAGCAAAAGATTTAACAGAATAAAACTCCAGCTAGAAACTGGAAAACCTAAAGAATTTAACGCTGTTATGTTTTCGTGACAAGTATTTAGCAAGCGACGCAAACTAGATTCGACATTTTTGTCGTTCACTGGTTCGACATCAAAAATATTATCTAAATGCTTTGTTGAGATTATTCTTTTGTTTTCGTAACGATGGATTAAAACCTGTAAGGCATTTTCATAATTCGAATCAGTGACAGGTATCGATTTAATTAGACTATAGGGTTCGTCTTTTAAAAATAATAGCAAATAACGAAACCGTTCGACATTTGTTAACGATTCATTATCGTGTACGAGTGATTTATACAAGTCATAGAAAGCATTCCATTCGGTTAGTTTACCGTCAAATGTTTGTAATGATAGCTGCGGTAGGCGTATGTGTGACTGCGACCGACTGCAGTGTGCGTGGCCGTCGAGCCCGCAGGCAGGCGGCAAACTAGCGATACTTTGTTTACGCGTCTCCTTCATAGTATCTAATATTACTTGAACTTGAAAATATAATGAATCAAATTCATTGCGTATGGCTAAATGCTCATCTTTGGAGAAATTTTCAAATTTAACAGAAAGTTTCTCTATTTTAGCCTGAACTTGAAAGAATGTTTTCTTAATAGAATTTAATTCCTTTGAACGAACACGGAATTCTGATGGATTATTAGAACAGTCTACTATGCGTTGCATACTGTTTAAAGCGAGATCGCGTTCGAAAATTAATTGTTCTAATTCCATTGTCACTGAATAACCGTTATATGAATCTATAATTAAATGTGTGAGAAAAAATAAACAAATATGAATGTTAAAAGAAATTTAAGTTAATAAAGAAATATATAAGGAAAGTCACAAAAAAATATTTTATTTAACACGCTGTGTTAAATGCAATGACGTAATATGTGTCCAGTACGAAAATACATGAACAGCTAGATGGGTAAAGTACGAAAATACAGTTACCGCTAAAATAGGTTTGGTACGTAATACCTAAACGCTAAGATAGTAACTTAGTACGAAAATACTAATTACAAATATTTTATGTACGTTGTACAAAAATAATAAAAGCGTAGTTTGTGACTAGCCTTATTTTATTCGCCGGCGTATGCCGAGACTCCGAAGCCCGAGCGACAAAATTTTAAACTCCTACCTACTTTACTTTCGAAAAAATAATGAAATGTAATTTCACCAAATTTTGCGTATTTAGCGACAAATCTATATATAATTAGAAAGTACTCGTTGAGATTACACTGTACACATCGGTATTATCGTAAAATAACACGCTAAATGCTTGTAATTTGAGTCTGAAGTTGGTTGGCCGGCGGTTGAACCCGCGCTAAGCAACAACTTTGTATGACGAAATCTAATTAATTTTGAAATTGTTATTGCAAAATTAATTAAAACACGCGAAGTTAAATGAAAATAACCAAATATAATGCGGTATATCCGGCTCGAAGAGTAGATGTTGTGAATCTTTAGTTCCTTCGATCTCTCAGGGGAGTAATAAAGCGAACACTTACCAGCATCCAGAACAGTCACGCGTTGCGGGGCCCCGTCTGCTGATGTCCTTAGGTGCATCTACTATAAGTGGTTTTCACTAAACTCGCGGTTATTAAAATGTCTGTATAAAAGGAGCTCGGAGTCTTGCGAATAAATTCGACCGTTACCGTTTTGAGAAGTAGTTACGGCACACGTAACGTCTGTGTTGCGTCGATTGCAACTGTCAACCGGAAGAGGCTTGTGTTGCCCATTAAACCCCTGATTGATTTGGTAGAAAATACAGAATATAAATTTGATATTTGAAAGTACTAAACAAACTGTTTCAATACCTCTAACATACTTTTTTAACTATTAAAATCCGACATCCCAATCAAAGGATATTACGAATTTAAGAATATAAATCGAAAGAAAATAATGCCATAACAAATTCATTGTGGCGACCGTTATAGCAGAGACTGCATTTGGTTAGTTAGCTCTTATTCCAAGAATACTAATGATACACATTTTTATAATTAAATAATCTTCCACTACCACGAGATCGGTTTGGACGCGGGTGAAACCGCGGGGCATTGCTAGTATTATATATAATGTAGATGTCTATCTACTAATTCGTCTCAATGACAACATTGAATTATTTTAAATACAACTTACTATATATTATTATCAAAGCCCACTTCAATTTGATTCAAATCTAACGAGTCTAACGAGAGTACTTTTGAATGGGATATTTAAAAAAAGTAAACCGTTTATGTACTCAAGGTTATCTAGATACTTGACCTTAAATTTAAAGGCAATTGAAAATTATAAATAACAAAATAAGGACTAGTACATTCCATTTGCAACAGTTATATCATGCACTTAAGCTTTGATAGCCGAGCACTGAGACTGTGTTCTATTTCTAGCCAGGACGATTCCACCAGTTCGGAACGTTGTCATCTACTGAGAAGAACTGGCAAGAAACTCAGCGGTTGCTCTTATCACGAATATTAATTATTAGAGGTTAGATTTTAGTAGCACGAAATACTTAATTGTAGGTAGACGCGGATCTATCCAAATCAACATCAATATATCACAGTAACTAGAGATAGTTGCATTAGTAATGGCTTAACTAGATTTAACCATCTTCTCTAACTGAGGCCAATAGTAACACCATATAAATACGTGTGTTTAATAATCATACACGTCAAGATTTACAGATACACTCCAAGCGAGGACACGATCTAGCCGCGTTAGCGTTTAATAAACGTATGAGTCGAGTTGTACAACAAGACTGACTTCGATATTTTTTTTTCGAATGTGTCTTATGCAACAGTATGCATAGCCCTAATGGCTTTTACAGCGTCACCAGTGGGATGGAGGAGCACAGAAGCTTCGCCGGGTAAAATTGATAAGTAAACGAGTGTTTTTAGGCACTCGCAACTTATTGGGAGCGTCACCTTAAGGGTGTCTCCTGCGAGACCGAACCTCGGCTTAAAGCGGCGCATTTTGGAGGACTGTATCTAACACATTGACTTTGAAGAAGTCTGCATCACGGCGGCTGCGGCAGAGGGCTGCGGCCGCTTGATACAAGCAAGCGGGGACCTCGTCTTCGCCGGCGAAAACGCTGTTTGTGTGTATGATGTGTGTAGATCTTGTTGGATGCTGTAATAGCATCGTCAGGGTCGTTAAGGACGCTCTTAGGGCGCCTGTGAAATTTGTTGGGAAAGTTAAACACCTTATAATTGGACGCGGCCGCTATAAGGGGGTTCGGATGTGTGACTTCGATATGGCGAGCTCCGCCTTTTATAAACAATTCTCACTCTAAAGCAAGCCCCTACTTTTTTCTCGGTCAATACAAAAACTAAAGAAACGACATTTGACTATTTCCATTCCTAACAGTATATTTACCAGCTGTCTATCACCCATAACACAACTAAATTCAAAATATTCTTTATTCAAGTAAACTTGTAAACAAGTGCTTTTGAATCGTCAACTTTACTGCTGGTTCAGAAAGCTGTTCCTACCGAGAAGAACCATCAAGAAACTCGGCGGTTGCTCTAAAATATACATCTTAGAACTATTTATTATTATATATTATTTATTTATTACTGTCTTGTACAGGGTAGAAGTGCACCTATCCTGCACACATTCTTATCATCTAAGTAATCTTAGAATATGAAGTTACTTACTTACCATGGGATGGACGTGCACGTAATTGTCCTTAAAAAGACTACAGTAAGTAAACCTACTCAAGTTTTTCGACCGGTTTGCAAATCAACAGTAGCTACCGGCCTAAAACGTTATCGGTCAATCTAAACTTATATAAAGTTAACAAAACATACACACCGATAGAATCAAGTCTTTATTATCAGATGGCTTCTTGTAAATAGGTATTGTTGAACGAGCAAAACAATAAACGCGAGTCGAGTGAGTTCTCATAGTGAGGGAAAGGCTACTCGACTCGAGTGCCCATACAAACGTGTTTGTAATCGATATTTATTATTATCGATACCTGTAACATTCCGGGGTTGAAATCCTAAACTTAATAAGAGTAAAGAAGAATATCGAATAAATAGAGTATACTAAATAAATTCCAATATACTACTAAATAAAATTGTTGTACATATAATATGTAAGTATTGACGCCGTGTGGTATCCGGCTACATAGAATAGACAACCCTCCTTTCTTACCGAGGTGTCGTAGAAGGCGACTAAGGTAAGTTGACGTCAGACAGGCGGCCGGTCGTAAAATACGTAGCCAAATCATGTGACAACATGTTGTAACATGTTGTGCCGACCCTACTTAGAGTGGGATAAGGGCAGGAGAATGTAATGTGTATATAATATGTAAGTATATATTTTTTCTGTTAATGTATCCAAAAATTCAAATTCTAAACTAGCTGTGCCAGCGGCTTCGCCCGTGTAGAAATAAGCGTGTCACAATTTTTTTCTAGAATTCAAATTTTAAACATAAAATTAGTTATTGTGTGTTAACCATAAGAGATAGAGACATGCTGTCGCGGACTTTTTTGTAGTATTTTTATAGATCTACAATTCTCTAGTACATTACATTAGCGTATTTCTGCTGGATTAAGCAGCGCACGCGACTAAAGCTCCTAACAAACAAGTTTTTTTACAACTGCGCGATCTCTTCAACACAATTTACATAATACCGATATTTACTATTTACCCAAATCATTCGGAAGTATTGCACTGTTTTCGTGAAAACCGTACAAAAATCCGTTCAGTAGATTTTGAGAAAATCGATTACATACAGACAGACAGCTTTTTGGGACTTTGTTTTATAATAGGTAAGTATAGAAGATTCAAGTAAACTTTTAACAAGTGCTTTGAATCGTCAAAAAATTAATTAATAAATAGAATATATTAGGTCCTTACATATGAAATTGGCGTTTTCTATGGGAGGAGCATAAAGTCGTTTTTTTTTTAATGAAATATATTTAATTAATCAAAGTATGTACCATTGCTATGTATGCACTTTTGCCATCTCATAGGTAGTTCATTGATCCCCTTACTAAAAAAAGCATTCGGGCGGGAATCAATAAAATCTTTGAAGGCGGTTTGGACTGCCCCATCGGAGTTGAATTTTTTTTATTGCAAGTAGTTATCCAAATAGCGAAAAAAATGGTAATCAGTTGGAGCAAGGTCCGGAGAGTACGGTGGATGTCTAAGACATTCTAATTGAAGCTCCTCTGATTGGGTAGCCGTCTGTTGTGCAGTGTGTGGTCTAGCGTTGTCCTGAAACAGCAGTGGCCTAGAGCGATTGACCAGCCTCGGTTGTTTAGCAGCTAGCTTTTCCATCATGGTTTGCAGTTGCTGACAATAGATATCTGTCGTAATCGTCTGGCCAGATTTCAGAAAGCTGTAGTGAACGACACCGGCACTAGTCCACCAAACACTTACAAGCACCTTTTTTTAGTCAATTTTCGCTGAGGGCAGGATTTGGCTGGTTTGCCAGGGTTCAGCCATTGCGATGAGCGCTTCCGATTATCGCAGAGGATCCACTTTTCATCACAGGTAATGATTCGATTTAAAATTCCTTCATTATTGTACCGGTTGAGTAACGTAACGCAGAAGTCGACGCGCGTTTGTCGGTTTGCTCCACTCAATTCATGAGGTACCCACCTTTCAAGCTTTTTCACCTTCCCAATTTGCTTCAAGTGGATTAGAATAGTTTTATCACTAACACCGGAGCCTGCAGCTAACTCGGACGTGGTTTGCGATGGATTCCTTCCACAATAGCCTTCAATTCTTCATTATCAACTTTGGTCTCCGGCCGTCCACGAGGTTTGTTCTGCAGGTCGAAATTTCCAGAACGAAAACGTTGGAACCAAAAACGCACTGTGTTTTCTTTTGCGACACCGTCACCATACACATCATTAATCCTTCGAGCCGTTTCTGCAGCACTGGTGCCACGGTGGAACTCATACTCGTAAATAACGCGATATTTCATGTTTTCCATTTTGTAAACAGAGTGACACAAAGAAAAAAACAAAAGAAGAAAAAACAAATGAATTAGGGGGTTTGAAACACAAATGCATGAGTAAATAGCTGTATGAATTTGAATTTGGAATTCCTAACCATAAAGGTAATATTTGAGATCAAAGTGGCCAGTACGACAAAACGCCAATTTCATATGTAAGGACCTAATACTATAAAAACGTATGTTCTCAATTTTCTATTTAGAACTAGTAATAGCAAGTAGTATTAATGGACTTTCTATAACATTATTTGGAATATACTAAAAGTAAATTATAACTTCTGTATTATGAAGCTTCGCAAAGTAACGCCTAATTCTATTATTTGAAAATACCTTCAACCTCAAGTAAGTTTTTTTGTTCCGGAAGAAAAAAATAGGTTTTTTTAAACAAATCTAGTGGCTTAGTAAATAAGAAGTAAGATAACTTAATTAGGCTTTGTATAATTCATCGATATTTCAAAAGTAATAATAAAATTATTTTGCTATAATCCGCTATACAGTAAATAGAAAATATATATAGTGCTAAATGTATAGCGGACTATCCGTTTTTTCATACCCGTTACATGCAGGATTCTTAAAAACACATGCACAAACCTCCACCACTGTCACCACAATACACAAGCACTACACACGTTCGCTAACGAAGCATCATCAAAGCTTTGCGATCTATTTACCGTATAGCGGATTATAGCAAAATAATTTTATTATTACTTTTGTATTATGGATCTTCGCAAAGTAACGCCTAATTCTATAAATTATTCATCGATATTTCACACACTATAAAGCCTAAGCTTTCAAAAATTTCGAAAAACTTTACTGTAGAGACTATCTGGAATAAGGGAAATGGTTCTGAGGCGTAGAAGTAATTTTTTGCATCACGGTCAACTAGTGAGTCGTCACACGGGGTGCAAATCGAATCATTTCGCCTAATTGAGCACTAATTCGCGGCAACACCCGTGGGAGCGGATCGCCATGGGCTACGGACTTTAAGTACGGCGACCATCAAATCTTTGAAATTGTACTTAATTTTTTATAATTATTTTACTTTAATCGTTTACAGATACAATTTCTTATCATCATTGGATTAAATATGTATATAAAAATTTGACTATAACCCCAAAAAAATGACTAAAGTAAAACAAAAGTAATAATAAAATTATTTTGCTATAATCCGAGATACAGTAAATAGAAAATATATATAGTGTTAAATGTATAGTGGATTATCCGTATTTTCATGCCCGATACATACAGGATTCGTAAGAACACATGCAGAAACCTCCACCACTTCCGCCACAATACACAAGCACTACACACGTTCACTATCACAAACTCAACAATCGTTTCGCCCCGCAACCGAAGCATCATTAGGAGATAGACTCCACGACAAAATGCAACACGGCAAAGCGATTTTGTCGTGTCGCAAAGCTTTGCGATTTTGCGAAAATATGGATAATTCACTATACATTTAACACTTTTTATTAGAATTATAGCAAAATAATTTTATTATTACTTATGTATTAGGGATCTCCGCAAAGTAACGCTTAATTCTATAAATGATTAAAGTAATCATTTTTGGGCTAATTTTCATCAATTAATTGAAGTTTTAAACATTATGTCTATAATTATACCTGTAATTTAGAATCTTATGGGAAAGATGATGTGTTGGATGTTTATTTAGTTTGTTAACATATGAATCATTACTTGATTAATTATATTATAATAAATTTTCTTCTTTTACTAAATTCAAGAAGAGATTTTTTTAAACAAATCAAAAAGCACTTGAACAATAATTTAGATGTATTTATTCGACAATATTCACATGACAATAACCAAGCTAGCTGTAAAATTATAATTCTTACTACTAGTTACATTAAGTTATTACTGTCTTGTACAGGGTCGAACAGTAGCTATATCCACGCGTTCTTATCATCTAAGTAATCCTCAATAGTATAAGTAGGTTTTCTCTTAGATCAATTAAATCTAATTGATCCTTGACGATTCAAAAGTGCTTGTAAAAAGCCTACTTGAATAAAGATTATTTTGATTTGATTTGATTTCTGTATCAGCCTCTTTTAAACAGGTTTTTTTAAACTGCTGTACCTAATACTTTTACAAGTGGCAAACTTATAAACTACATTTTAAGTTAACTTTTTAATTTATATTTTTATACTTATCTGTGAAACTTTCGTTATTCATATTTATCACATTGCGATAAATCGAGTTCTCTGGTTATTAGGTTCAACGTTCTGGTAGATTTGCCTCCGCCGTGGTCATGAACTGTCGAACCTAATATGCATATAACTGCGACTTATGAAAGCTTGGTATACCTTTGTAGTATAATATAAGCTTAAGACTTATTTATTCTAATCAATTTGGGCAATGTTAAATCAACAATAATAACCGGATATTTCTTATATGTACTCAATGCGTAGACACCCTTATCCCAAGGGCTCCCTCTAGCGTTCCTACCAAAACATCACCCCATGAGAAACCGCGGCCACTCAGCACTCAAAGATGTAATCGCGCCTTTTTGTTTCCTCTTTTTGAATTTCGAATCGCATTGTTTTTTCTATGGAATACCGGCCAGTATTTTTTTTTAGTTTCACAAGTACCCTCAAGTGTTTTTCAAGTGTCAGGGATATTGAACCTCTTTGCTATTAATATTTTCACTTTTGCCGAACAATACGTAATTAGTGTTTGTAGTGCCGAAAGCGTACTTTAATGTGAAATGTAATGGATTCTATATTAATTTTATATTTCTAAAGGCTTTCTTGAGAGCTTAAAGAAAACTGAAACGTACATAGAGAAAGAAATAAATGTTTATGATTTATAAGTTTAATTATTTTGTACTCTATAAAACTGTAACAGAGTGAATTAGTGAGACGAAATTGATTATTTTGCAATTTATCACACGCTTGAATGTAGGAAAACATCGTTCAAAATCTGCATATCTCTAGGTAATTCTTGGTATAAGTAGGAAAGTAACGGCCTGTTAATATCTACTATATACATACTGGCCAGTGGCCTCCTCTAACCGTTTTTTTAGACAGAAGGTTTAAAAGGTAGACCTACGTTTTTCCATTGTGGATTGATAGTTTACACATATTCCTAGAATTCTGTAGATATATGCAGGTTTCCTCACGAAAGGCCTGTGATCGATTGCAATTATAAATAAGACATATAAATGATTTATAGAAGCAGGCGTAACTTTGCGGAATTCCATATTACAAGCAATATAACAGAACTAACTACTTTGCTATAATCCGCACGGGTTAATAGTAAGTATAATCCCGTGCGGGTTATAGCAAAGTATTTAGTTCTGTTATATTGCTTAAGACATATAGGTTTTATCAAAAAACTCATTGGTACCTGCCCGTGACTTAGGAGTAACCCCTCGAAAGAGTCGCATGGTCTCACCGCTGGGCTATCACAGCTAATTTGACGTCATAATTTTTCCTCATGAGCCAAAAAAGTATCACTTCAAATCAATAGCGTTAATTTGCATACTATACAGTATGCACTAACAGTCTACTGTTATACAGTATGCAAATTAACGCTATTGTATGTTTGTGCCTCATATAATGTCAACATCTCTGTTTATTACTCATATTCTGGCAAATAAACGATTATGATTATGATTATGAATAAAAAACAAAATTCCTGGCTACGGCCCTAACGTCCATCAAAAAAGGACACGTATCGGAAGCGAAACGATCGGACATTTTAAATTGACAGTTCGACATAACGTCCTGAAGCGCACAGATAAGCGATGTTCGTCGAGCTTATTATTTCTCTTTGTTATTTATTCATAGTTGTATACTGTTATATTATTTATTTATAACTTTATGGTTACATTTTTCCTAGTGAAAAAACTGTTAATAAAAAGTTTCTATCAAAATATTTACTGTAAACGAGTGCTGTCTTTGATACGATTGATATAATAGTTATTAGTTATTTTAATATTAAAAAAAACTCAGCTGTGTTATAAATTAAAATATAGTAAAAAAAATTCAACTATAGTATTTTAATTTAATTGGTGTCAAGTTAAAATAACAGCTGTTTTTTTAACTTTGAAGCTCATGCCCCTAATCTTATGGCATGTTCTAAAAATTCGTTCGCGACGTAATTGTTAGCATATGACGATATTTCAATATATATTTGAACTCGACGACGTCCCAAATATAGTAGTGGCCAAATTCTCATATTTCTTCTTCATTAAATTCTTTAAATAATTTCTAAAATTAGTTATTACTTTGTGGAGGTCCGTAATATAAAAGTATTACAAAAGTAATAATAAAATTATTTAGCTATAATCCGCGATACAGTTAATAGAAAATATATATAGAGCTAAATTATAGTGGACTATCCGTTATTTCATACCTGATACATGCAGGATTCGTAAAAACACATGCACAAACCTCCACCACTGACACCACATGTGCACTTGTGTATACAAGCACTGCACACATTCAGTATCACAAACTCAACAATTGTTTCACCCCGCAACCGAAGCATCATCAGGAGATAGACTCCACGACGAAATCGCAAAGCTTTACGTGTGTCGTGTGTTTTTACGAATCGTGTTTTTACGAAAATGAATGAAAAAACGGATAGTCCACTATACATTTAGCACTATATATATTTTCTATTTACTGTATCGCGGAATATAGCATAATAATTTTATTATTTCTTTTGTATTATGGATCTCCGCAAAGTAACGCCTAATTCTATAAATTATAAAATACTAATTGATAGGATTGTTTTGCTATAATGTATATTAATTCTATATATTCTCCCGAATCTCATAGTTATACTTATATAATAAAAATCCAAGCTAATACAAACTGAAATCTGTAAGAGTTTATTACCAACATTTAAACAAGTCGTATTAAGTTTAAACCTGTTTATTGCACAACGCCTGTTGATTACTTTAGAGCAATGATTTGTTGGAACGAGTGATAATCGCAGTACTGTTATTTTTAGGAATTCAGCTTTTATTAAAACGCAAAATAAGTTGCGGTTAATCTAAAACACAGATTCCTAAATACAGTTTTCCCATTTATAATTTTACGCTATGATATCATTGCAGATGCAAAGTGTGTTAGTATAGGTACAGTTTTCTGTACTTACTCATCTCATTACTTTTGTAATGAAAATTTTATTTAATTTATAGAATTAGGCGTTACTTTGCGGAGATCATAATACAAAAGTAATAATAAAATTATTTAGATATAATCCGCGATACAGTAAATAGAAAATATAATATATTTAAATATATTATATTCTCTATTTACTGTAACGCAGATTATAGCCAAATAATTTTATAATTACTTTTCCTTATAGGACTTTCCGAATGCACTACAAATCCAATCATCTATCTTATATTTATCTAAAATTCGCGAAAGAAGAAAATATATCTAATAATAAATTTAGACTGTACGTCCGTCCCCATGCTTGATACATGCTGAATTCGTAAAAATTCATGCACGACCCACCATCAATAACACATAATACACAAGCACTGCACACATTCACTACATCCACAATCGCAACAATCGTTTCGCCATCTAACTGCAGCATCGTCAGGAGATAGACTTTACGACAAAATCGCAAAGATTTTACTATTTTTGTGAGATCGTGTTAGTCTAATTCTATAGATTATATATAGCTATAGTTTATGGGCTGAAGAGTGATAGACGATAATCATCATAAAAAAAATAGAAAACTGACAAATAATTTATAGAATTAGGCGTTACTTTGCGGAGATCCATAATACAAAAGTAATAATAAAATTATTTTGCTATAATCCGCAATACAGTAAATAGAAAATATATATAGTGCTAAATGTATAGTGGACTATCCGTTTTTTCATTCCCGTCCGTTTTTTCATACCCGTTACATGCAGGATTCGTAAAAACACATGCTCAAACCTCCACCACTGCCACCACAATACACAAGCACTACACATGTTCACTATCACAAACTCAACAATCGTTTCGCCCCGCAACCGAAGCATCATCAGGAGATAGACTCCACGACAAAATAGCAAAGAAAACTGACAATTACAAAAGTATATTTACTTCAATAGAATAATCAGACCTTGATTGAGTACCGAAAAAACAAACAATATTTTAAGTTGCGAAACGAACTGTCATTTATAGGGTTTTAAGGGGATAGGTTTGATTTCGAAAACTTTCGACTGTTGTAACAGGTAACTTGGAAAAGTTTGGAGCAGGAGTTTTGAAAGCGAAAAAGAGGTGCAAAATTTTTATAACTACGTAACCAACGGTAAAGTTTTGTTGCCACAAGAATAGTGGGTTCAAACCTCAGCTATTGTCTATGCTTCAAAATTCAAACCTCAGCTATCTATACTTATTATAAAACAAAGTCCCAAGCTGTATGTAATCGATTTTCTCAAAATCTACTAAACGGATTTTTGTACGGTTTTTACCAAAAGATAGTAAAATACTTCCGGATGGTTAAGGTAAATAGTACATATCGGTATCAAGTAAATTGTGTTGAAGAAATCGAGCAGCTGTTAAAAAAACTTGCTTGCTGGGAGGCTAAAGTAATGTATCAGAGAATTGTAGATCTATAAAATACTAAGAAAAAGTCCGCGATAACATGTTTTTATCTCTTACGGTTAACTCACAATAACTACTTCAACTTCAAAAAAATTCAAAATTTCAATTTGAATTTTTTTAGTGACAACTGATTTCGACGCAGCAGAAGCCGCTGGCACAGCTAGTTCTATCTATATATGTATCATTAAAAAAATATATTCAAATTCAAATTTTTACGAATAAATATGGGACACTTACACACTAGGACACTTACATCCTCAAAGTAAGTAACTTAATACTCGTGTTATAGGTGACCGAAAACTGGTCAATATACTACATATATAATTTTAAATAAATACTTAAATACAAATATACACCTAAGCTCGAACAAATTATTTATAGAAAATGTTGGCCCTCGGCGGGAATCGAACCCACGACCCGCTGAGCTGAAGGTAGGGTGCGCATCGAGGCTTAGAAAGAGAAAACGGCTAGATTCTGCTGCATAGAGCATTGTCTCTGTCGCACAGACTGACGAACCCGTGTGAAACGTCACATACTAACTGAGTGACAGTGACAGCGCTCTACGAAACCGAACTAGCCGGCTGTTTCATTCTAAACATCGATGTGCATTATTTAATGCCGGCTTGCTTGCTTGTAAAAAGATAAGGGAAATAGATTCGTGACATGTTTTTTTAACTATCAGGAATGTTAGAGACCTTCTTTGACAGGAAATTGATTTAGGTTCTGTTTATAGACGCGTACAGTGGTCAGTGAACAAAAAGTCACTGATTAGAAAAAAAAAGTTAATTTCGTTGCTTTTCGAAACGGTAGCGATGCGAACGGGCCCAAAAAAGTGTCACTGAGATAAAAGTCACGTACGAATGTAATAAAACTTGTCAAGCGTGAAACGGTTCTGCGTTTTGTTTATTCTGATGCGTAAGTAAAATAAAATTAAATAATAAAAATAATAGAAACTTAAAATTCTAATTTTTTAATATTTCAATATTACCCTGTTTTAGCTGTCATAGTCCATCGCTGGGCTATCACCGTGTATCACCGGTGTATCATCATTGACAGTCACACTGTCTAGAGACGACCATGAGTTCAAACCCCGGGCAGGCAGCAATGAGTTTAGCTGTTTAAACTTATTAACCTACCAATCCGCATTTGAGCAGCGTGGAAGGTGTTAGCTCCGAGAGAGGCGGCCTATTCCCAGCAGTGGGATTGTAATAGGCCGCTACTTTACTTTACTTTATGTTAGAGTGTATTATCCGTTGGCATAACCGATGCATACAGACTTCGTAAAAACACATGCACTAGAAACTTGTACCACAACCACAATACACAAGCACATCAGATTTTTTGATGTAAATAAGCTAATAAATAATAAGTTCAATTGGTTTAATTCCTGATAAGAGGGATTCCTAAAAACGGAAATACTGATCATTATTTAAGCCTAGTCATGGCTCTTAGAAATCGAGTAAGCTAATAAATTGAATGGACAAACCGAGTGACACTTTTTACTCCATAAGCTTGTCCACAACATCACGACATCGATTCCATTACGATATATCTAAAAGTTAACGTTAAAGGCACCCTGAAATCCCTCGTCGAATTTTCTGCATATGCATTTTCTAAGATGATAATATCATAATGAATTTTATAGTTATCTAATTAAGTCGTTAGTCTAAAAGTATTACATGGGTACGTAGTGAAAAGTTGTTTATCGGACGCCCATCTAAATAGGTCCCCAGAGCGATCGATCCATCTGGTGCTGCCGATGCATCGATTGGCGGATGGAGGGGACACTTTTAGAGAGGTATCGACCCAGATGTGGTGCACTTCGGGTGTTTAGAGTTAAAGCTGTCCCTGCCACCAACAGCGTGCTGGAGCACTCGGGTTGTTTTAGTCAGTGCGAGTTCGACATAGTAGCCATGAGGACGAGCGGCGGGACCCATAAGGGAGGTTTACTTACTAAAAAAATGGTTACGTAGTCAAAAACAAATGTTTACTTTTATTTTCATATATTTTGTACTAGCTGCTTTTTAATTTTCTAATGTTCTGCAAACTTACAAAACTTACAAAATTATTTCTTTTATAAAAAACCGTTTGCTGACAATAACCATATTAGCGACATTAGCGAGATTGTTCCACCCGTTCATGCGTTATATGATCCAAGGGACAAAGATATTCATTTTTATGCATGTATATAAATTCTATTAAATCATATAAAAAAAACTAGCTATATCCACGTCTTCAGCCGCATGGAAATCAAAAAGCTTTTCCCGTTATATTTCAGTTCATTTACATAAAACCGTAACTATAAACGTAATCTTTTTTTAAGGTACCGCACAAAACTCTGTTCAGTACATTTTCAGAACATCGATCACATACAGACAGGAAGCTCTTAGGGATTTTGTTTTATAATATGTATATAAATAAAATATGAATAAATCTGTATTTGTTTTAGAGTATATCTATATTGTGTATCAAGGATATGTACATATGCATGTTTAGCAAATTTTTCTCCATATGCAACTCTCATTTCGTTATATCCTATATCATAGTTTGGAAGTGATCACAACTTATTGATAAGACAATTAGTACAATTTGTACACAATACGTCACTTTAATTTCTTATGTATTTTTAGATGTTTATGCAATAAATTTTTTGTCCGTCTAAATTTCTATCATATGTTAATATCGTACGTTAATGTCGTATAGTATAAAAGCATTTTTCCAAAAATAAAATCTTATTACACTTTTGTTTCTTTTAAGTTCGAAGAAAACAGAAAAACTCAAAGCATCGTTTTGTAGCTTAAATAGATTTACGCAAAAACTAGAAGGCACGAACCTGCGAGCATTATTTGTAATAATTTTACATTATCATACAAAGAGAAGCAAGTTTGGTGTCAACAATATACCTATTGATAGATGACACTAATTTGTAGTTGAGAACTAACAAAAACTTATAGACAGCTGATTACAGTATTGAAAATGCATAAGGCTACTACTTTTTAGGACGTGACAATTTATAATCTATACAAGCAATACAATAGAACTAACTACTTTGCTATAATCCGCACGGGTTAAGTGAATGCATGCAAAGCCAATGTGTATGAAGCAGGCAAAATCTACGCACCTGCGTAGGTTTGTAGGTGCGTAGATTTTGCCTGCTTCATACACATTGGCTTTGCATGCATTCACTTAACCCGTGCGGATTATAGCAAAGTAGTTAGTTCTATTGTATTGCTTGTAATATGGAATTCCGCAAAGTAATGCCTGCTTCTATAAATCATTTATAATCTATACTTATTATAAAATAAAGTCCCTAAAAGCTGTCTGTCTGAATGTAATCGATTTTCTCAAAATCTACGGAACGGATTTTTGTATGGTTTTTACTAAAAGTTAATAGTACATTACGGTTTTAAGTAAATTGTGTTGTGGAGGTCGCATGGTTGTAAAAAAATCGCCTGATGGGAGATTAAGTCGCGTGCGCCGCTTGAACGAGCAGAGATACACTGAAGTAATTTACTAGAGAATTGTAGATCTACAAAAATGCCATAAAAAGTCCACGACAGCATGGCTCTATCTCTTATAGTTAACTCACAATAACTATTTTTGTGTCTTTTGAGACACACTGATTTCCGGTTCTGGTTTGAGAGCAGCTGAGACGATTTCAATAAATCTTTTATAATAATATTCCTTAGGTTCTTAAGGTGGAAAAATTTTAAAAATTTTCTGAAAAGTTTTAAAAACAACTTATTTATTTCCATAAATAAAAGTAAATTAGAATTTAGAAAAAAAATAATTTTAATACCATACCATAAATATTAAGTGATAATGGAGGGGTTCCGGGAAGTCAAAACAATTGAGTGACGTATAAATATTAACTGACTTATAATTTTCTTTTTTTTCGTTTTAATGAGTGACCACTGACTTTCTTACCAGTTCTCTTGTCAGTAAAAGCATCTTTTCTCACCAGTAAAACCTTCATTATATTTCGAAAATGCTCGCAAATGCAAACTTGAATAAAGAATAATTTGAATTGGATTTATTAAAAAATTCAGTTGCTGCCATTTACTATCCAAAATATCCATGTCAAAATTTGATGTCGTCGGTCCAGCGGGACGGAGGACGCCCTACGCTGCGTCTCCACTCCAGGACTCTTTTGCTCCAACGGCCATCAGTCCTGCGACAGACGTGACCAGCCCACTGCCACTTCAGCTTGCTTATTCTGCTAGCTACATCGGTTATTTTGGTTCTCTTGCGGATAACCTCATCCAAAATATGGGCAACAAATAATATTCTTTGAATACTCAAAAAATACTGTTTAGACATTCATCCATTATGAGTCACAAACATTTATGCGATGTTATCTAGCACATTGTGAACTCTATTGCCCACTCAGAAGGGAAAGCCAATGTTCCGTTAGTGTAGTTATGTTGACAATGACCGCTTTCTCCGGGCGGATGCAGGTTTTTTGATAAATGACCATCTGCGATTTGTCTCGTGTAGGGCGGATAGTGCAAAGAATAACATCTCAGATGCGGCACCGATTTGTGATTAGTTTTGGCACAGTTCTCGGTACTTTTAGTCGTTATTTTTAAAGGCTCTCCTAAAATGGAAATACAACAAACCTTTTTGAAGAGAGATAGGTGAAATTATATAAATTGAATGATTTATAGAAGCATTTTAATTCGCTCAAACGCGGAACTCAGTAGTACAGAAGTTATAACAGATTTTTTTCCTGTAATCCGCGTTTGTTAAGAGAATGTATGTAATGCTTAGTTTATGAAACAGTCAACATTCACATACCTTACACATGCAGCACAAGTCACCACACGTATCCCAAAATGCCGCCACCTGCAACAATTCACACAATCAATACCACAATCTCAATCAATCAAATAATCAATTATTTGATAAAATCCAAAATATAATTTAAATTGAAACTTTGACACCAATAGATAGAAAAACGCTAAAGACTGGCATACTATTGGCTTAAGTTACATCATCAGCTCAGATAGTTCTCATGCACCAGTGGCGCAATAATATTTCTACGATAGTATATAATTTCATAAAGCACTCGAGGCCTAAAGGACAATCGTATTCAAGTTGAAACCTTTTCTTAGACACTATACATTTATGCAAGACTCATAGCACATTGACTTTTATTCTAAATTTAAGCCGAACTCGAGTGATTATATAGATCGATTCTCTTTCAACAGACTAGAGTCTCGTTGAAACTCGTGTGAGTCTTGGGGAAAAATCGTGTTCGACAAAAAGCAAGACTCAATGGACTCGAATTCTAAAATCTGACTCGGTAGCGATTACAAAGATATTGTGATGCTAAAAGGAATCTTTCAAGAATGACCAAAAGAAATATTATGGAAATATTAAATGTATTGAGAAGCTGAAATTATAAACTACTACCAGAAATCGCAGAGTTGGTAGGCTTCACACTAAGTTGACAGACGATTAAAATAATATTGTAGAGTCCTAGCTTTCAAAATATTGTCCAAGCTTTTAAGATAGTGTAGTGTGAAACTTCTCTAATCAATTCAGGGGTTACCTATTTCCAGTAATGTTCTGTTGTAAAACACGAAGACGCAGAGCTTAACCCAACAACGAATAGCTTTGACTTAGTTATATGAGTTACAATATTTGCGCCCTGAAAAACACCAACTCCTGCAATATTGTATCATCATCATCCTGCCCTTATACCTCTCTAAGTTACGGCAAAACATGTTACAAACATGATTAGTAGTCACATGATTTCGCTACGTATTTCACGACCCTCCGTCTACCTGACGTCAACTTACTTTAGTCGTATTTTACAACCCCTCAGTAAGAAAGAGGGCGGTCTATTCTACTCCACTGGATTCCACACGGGGGTAAATTTACCTTAGTCGCCGATTACGACATCTCGATAAGAAATGAAGGTGGTCTATTCTACTCAGCCGGGTAGGTATCACACGGCACTTCTACGACATCGAATATCTGTAGACTAATCTTTGGCGCTCCAAGGGCGGGCGCGGCAGCGGTCATAAAGGATGTTATGATATTATGTCATTTTCCACAACGCGCCGTGTGCTCCATTTCCGGCGCCTAATGCCTTCCCAACATTAATATAATACGGTATTATGGTCAGGATTATTTTCATTTTCCCGACCTTTCTTAGCCCTTTTGTGGATTCGGAAGGGATCTATTCAGACCTTTTTTCGATTTATTGTTACATTCGAAAAATTATTTCATTTATAAATAATATGTCCGAGCGGTGTTCAGCATTAACCTTTACCAGATAGTTGAAATCTTGAATCGTGAGTAGCAGATATAAGCTCTGTTTAAAGCTTCACCATTACTTCATATTAAAAATCACATATACCCAAGACAAACGGAAATGCGTTAAGGTATGGAATGAAGGGAAAAATAATTAAAGTTACCTGTATATGTCTGGAGAATTCCTGGAATATTTATAACTAAGCTTCAGCGTATAAATATAAGCTACTAAGATCTAACCTTTTTCTACTTCTTCTAAGATCAGCAGCAGTTTAAAAAATTGTTAAAAAGAGGCGGATACAGAAAGTCTACTATACTGTTGAGGATAACTTAGATGATAAGAATGTGTGGATAGCTGTACTTCTACCCTGTACAACACAGTAATGACTCAATGTAACTAGTTATACGATTTATGTTTTAAAAAAAGCAACCGCCGAGTTTCTTGCTGGCTCTTCTCGGTTGGAAAAGCTTTCCGAACCAGCAGTAAAGTTGACGATTCAAAAGCACTTGTTTACAAGTTTCCTTGAATAAAGGAAATTTTGAATTTTTTGAATTTTAACATAACCTATCGTTTTTCACTAAGCCTTATTCTGGACGTTTGATTAGGTTTCCTTTTTTATTCTATCACATATAAGGTAAAAAACATAACATAGTATTGTTATACCGCAAATGGATCGAAGTTTTTTCTCTTTTTGGGAAGACGTTAGATATAATTTTAATTAATTTATTAAATTTTGTTTTTATTACCTATTTAATTGAATTTTAAATTTTTAAAATTATATCTATGTATCCATCGTAAATTTTTTGTGCTAATAACAATAGCATATCAAAAAGTTTATGTAGTGCATAAAAAAAGAGTCTAAACTACGAAGCAAAAAGTATATACCACTACTTTTACACGCGACTTTATTCGCGTCAACTTGAGGGTTAAAATACCCTCAATTATATAATGTTTAAATAGTAAAATGAGAGTTTTGTATCTTACACAGTTCGGTATATAAAATTATTTTGCTATATCAACAGGAGATAGATTCCTACGACTGTTTGTCGTGGAGTCTATCTCCTGAGGATGCTTCGGTTGCGGGGCGAAACGAGTTTGTGATAGTGAACGTGTGTAATGCTTATGTATTTTGGCCACCACAATACAAGAAGTGGTGGAGGTTTGTGCATGTGTTTTTACGAATCCTGCATGTATCGGGTATGATAAAACGGATAGTCCACTCTACATTTAGCATTATATATTTTCTATTTACTTTATCGCGGATTATAGCAAAATACTTTTATTATTACTTTTGTGCCGTGTGGTATCCGGCTGCATAGAATACACCACCCTCATTTCTTACCACGGTCTCGTAAAAGGCGACTAAGGTAAGTTGACGTCAGGCAGGCGGACGGTCGTAAAATTCGTAGCCAAATCATGTGACAACATGTTTATAACATGTTGTGCCGACCCCACTTAGAGTGAGATAAGGGCAGGAGAATGATGAGGACTTTTATTATTACTTCTCTCCTGTAAATGTAAAAGTAATTTATTAACGCAATTTAAATAAAATCCATTTGTCTATGGAAGACGTGTCATTCATTAATGAAAGAAGTTACTCAAGTAAGCCGCAATAAGTTTTTCAATAAACTAAGTAAAACTTTATCGCTCACAACGGACCATTTAGCCACAAACGGCTGCTCGGTATAAAACCTTCATTAATCTGGAATGCTTTAAAAGCCAATCCCATTCATTCGAACTCGATCACTTAGCCAGTGTAGAGTGAATGGAATGAGACAAAGTTGCTACTGACTCTATTAACTCGGGCGGGGGGATATTGTGGGTTACATCTGTATTGGTCCATTATGTCATATAATGTTTTATGTCATTGTCAAGTCCTGTCAATTGTAATATCTTCGATCTTCCCTTCTGTCCTCGAACGTCGTCATGTGAAGTCTAATGTCAAAAAAGAAAGTCAATCCAAATGCAGTTTTAATAAATAGCGACAACAAGAATATAGCACCAGCCGTGTGGTATCCGGCAGAGTAGAATAGACCACCCTCCTTTCTTACCGAGGTGTCGTAAGGGGCGACTAAGGTAAGACGACCCGCTGTGTGGTATCCGGCTGAGTAGAATAGACCACCCTCATTACTTACCGAGGTGTCGTAAAAGGCAACTAAGGTAAGTTGACCCACCGTGTGGTATCCGGTTGAGTAGAATAGACCACCCTCTTTCTTACCGAAGGGTCGTAAAATACGAATATGGTAAGTTGACGTCGGGGAGGCGGCCGGTCGTAAAATACGTAGCCAAATCATGTGACAGCATGTTTGTAACATGTTGTGCCGACCCCACTTAGAGTGGGATAAGGGCAGGAGGATGATGATGAACAAGAATATAACACATTACAGACACTGTCATTGATTTGTTTGTAGTCTTATAAACGAGGAATGGTTCCAACATATGTTGTTTTAATGTATGTCAAAGTTAGGCAGCGTTTTCGTAAAAAGGAGGATCGACTTTTCCCATGTTATCTACTTCTGTATTTATTATAAAACAAAGGCCCCAAAATCTGTCTGTCTGCATGTGGTTGATTTTCTCAAAACGTACTGACCGAATTTTTGTAAGATTTTTACTAAAAGGTAGTGTTTTCCAGAAGGCTTAGGTTAATACATTATAGTTTTATGTAAATTGTGTTGATTAGATCGCGCAGTTGTAAGAAAACTCGTCTGTTAGGACCTTTAGCCGCGTGCGCCGCGTCAACTAACAGAGATACACTAAAGTAATGTACTAGAGAATTATAGACATAAAAATACTATAAAAAGGTCAGAGACATACTGCTGTATCTCCTATAACCATAGGAGAACTCACTATGATTACTTTTATGTGGGAAATTTCAATTAAACGTTATTTACGTAAGATAACTTTATGACACAATTATTTTCACGCGAGCTTAGCCGCGGTCACGGTCACAGACAGTTCCTTATAAATCACTCGATATTACAGAAAATCTTATCGTGTCTTAGTTTTAAATTTATCGCTAACAGACAAACAAAATGACGGACAGACGCGGTGAAGTTTATTTATTTATTTATTTTATATTATGGAAACAAACAGTACTATAACAATAATTAACATCGTAAACAAATAAGCCAAACACAAACAATCAAAAAATTTCGCACAAAGAATCAGCTTAGCGATTCAACGCGGAAACGCAGCCAACATTCTTGGGACCATTCCACCTGGGCATGATTTGTAAAGTAGTAGCGTGTAAGTAATTTAAGATAGATATAACTTGTACATATTTGTTATAAATAAAAAAAAAACAAACCAAAAACAGTTTCCAAATAATAAACCGAACACATAATTTAACACGCAAAAGGGAAGAATTTAATTTAAAAATAAATAATAATTTGTATTTGCAATAGTTTGTAGTGCGCCATGTTTTATGTTTGAAAATTGATCTATTGCTGCATCGCTAATTAAATAAGAAACAAAAACTTATTTTGAGTCGCTACGACATTAATTACCAACAAATAAAATTGACCATAACAATTGGCTTCATTTGTGAAGTCATAAGTAACGATCGAGAATGATTAAACGAGTTATTATAGTTTTTCTTTTCTGTAATTCATATTCGTTTTCTGGATACTCTTCGTTATTACAAATTTATTAACAACCAAGGGTTATTGATAGAGATCTTCTTATACTTATATGTTTGCTTTTTAATAAAGCATCTTTTTTAACTTTAGAGTACGTAAGTATATAATGACATTATGACAACAACAAGAATCTCTAAACGTGAAAATAACCTGTTTAGGTACCTATAAAGAAAAAAATTTTTTTTTTGTGTTTTAATCACCGGACACTCACACAGTAGAAAGTCAAACAAGTTAGTGTTTACGAGTTAATATGGTAACCTTTTTTTTTTCTTTGGATAAATAGATGAAAGAAAATAAGTTTTTTAATTTAACAGCCAATCTAAAATGACTGACTTACAGTCCTTACTCCTCGTTAAATTTGAAATGAACGCTGGTATAAAGTTGTGACCAAGAATTCAAGGGAAGATTTGCATTTTACAATGAAATAATGGCCTTTATATAAAGATACTAGCTGTGCCAACAACGGCTACGTATCTTACGACCGGCCGTCTGCCTGACGTCAACTTACCTTAGTCGTATTTTACGATACCTTGGTAAGAAATGAGGGTGGTCTATTCTACCCAGCTGGAAGCCACATGGCATTGATTGTCTTTGATACCACTGTAAGTGCCTATCGTAATGTCTTAGATGGCATTGAAATCAAGATTACAATGTATGTTAGACACCACTTACTTAATATATTTATTTAAATAAGCCTAATTTTGAATTCGGTCACTTTAATAATAAGCGTGAGATATATCAGGCTAACACCTAGGATACAAAATACCGTTTTGTATCGGAAACAAAGAAAACAAGGAAACATGAACCCGTGATCCCTCGCAAGAGTCCCGCGGTCTCGCCGCTGGGCTGTCACAGCTTTTTTTCGTGGTTAGATCTTGTATAAATAGATATATAAATCACAATCTAACAGGGAGGAAATCGAGTAAGCAATAAGGGCCCTTCATTTAGGAGTTATTCTATAAACCCATTGTACTCGCCCCCACGATACGTAAATATAAACAACCGGACAAAACTAAATAACGCAGTTGGCTCCACATCTCGGGCATAAGTTCCGAGTCATTTCACACGTCGCTAATACGTTTCCGTACACAATTCATTCTGTCTATTTCGCTAGGGATGTGAATTAGAGCTTACTTAAAATCGATTTATCACTCTTCAAATTAATTTTCCTTAAGTAATCGATTTTTGCATCTACTTAGATTTTTTATAAATAGCATTTTTTTAATTTCACCCCAAAAACACCTCCAAATCAATGAAATGAAAATGTTGAAATGGCTGGTGTAACGAAACTGATAAATTGCGTAATTCACACATCAGAGGAAGCTGCAAGGTCGCTCCCATCGCCGAAAAGGTCAGGGAATCCGGCTTGAGATGATATGTACCATGTCATGAGACACGAAGATGATCATGTCGTGAAGAAAGCCCTTGCACTGCCAGATGAGAAGAGAGGAAGAAGTCGCCCGCTTGCCACTTTGTGGTCCACGTGTCAAGTCCTCTAGTATAAAGGACTTGAAGCAAGCCCAGTTGAATGAAGAATCAACTCAAGATCGCCTGGCACATGAAAACGAGGAGAGCCGACCCCAAATAATGGTAAAAGTCACAGAAAGAAAAAGCATTTTTAAATTCCAATCATAAAATTACCAAGTCGATATTAATGAAATCAAAATAATCTTTATTCAATTTAGCTCATTCCATCACTTTTGTATCGTCAAAGATCAATATGATTATTGAAGCTACAACTGATTCGGAATGTTGCTCTTACCGAGAAGACCCGGCAAGAAACTCGGCGGTCAATCTTTTAGACATTTTCAATTTTCAATATTAAACCGCTGTTTTGTATGAAGCTGAAAGGATTTTCAAATCCACGCATTTTTATCATCTAAATAATATTTAATTTTGTTATATGCTTTGCGTATAAGCATATTTCTTAGACTTAATTTAAACCTTTTTGAAGACTGGTCTACTGTGGATAACTATTAATTAAAGTGGAGAGGAGTGGAGTGTTAAAAAATAAATAATACAGATAGAGCTGTTCGCACAGCGCTGAACTATGTTTTAGTTGAAAAAAGAGGAAATAGAGTAAAAAAATAATAAAAGACACTAAATAATAGAATCTGAGTGATTGGCTCGTTAGCGCAGTTGGCAGGGACCCTGCTATCAGCTTGCGGGTTCGATTCCCACAGATCAACATTTTCTAAAAAACACTTTTTTGGTTCTTCGAGACTGGGTGTATTTGTGTATTTAAAATCATATATTTAAATATATGTACCAGCTGTCACCCATAATAAAAATACTTAGTGACTTTAGGGGCAGCCGTGTGTTTAAAAAGACGATTTTTAATATTGAGTAAAATGATTATTAAAAATCGATTACAGGAAAAACTATCGATTAATATAATAAATTTTTTCACATCACTAAAACTTGCTAATATTATCAACCATTGTGCAGCACATTAGGAGCTTTTATAGGGGAATCTTAGTAACTTAATAGTTTACTTTACTGGTGACAAATTGTTGATCTAAGTTTTATGCTAATGCGAATGATATTATTTACTTTTATAGCACATTATTGTGATAAGTAAAAGCAACATCATAGGCACTTAAGTTTTGTAAGGTGAATAAATGTGATTGATATCGTTTTTATTCCCATAAAAATTATATAAATAAAATATGGTATTGACTAAATATATTGGAACAGGAATTGTTAGAGAATACGAAAAGGCAGAATGAAAGATTTATGATATTAAATAGAAAAAGGAATCTTTAAGATAATTTTTAGTGAATGCCTCAAGAGATAAAATACGAAAACAGCGGCTATGTGTGACAGCGTTATTGTAAGAAAACAATACAAAAGTCTCTAAAACGAAGAATCTTTTTGTTTTAACATACTTACCCATATTAACGATATTTGACAATACAAGTTACAGCCTCATGTTATAAATAAAGAAAAGTAAAAGTTATTTTGCTACGATCAAAATCAAATCAAAAAACAAAATCGTGAATCAAGCGATCGCATTTAACGTGGAATCTATCTCCTAATGCTTCGGTTGCGAGGCGAAACGATTGTTGTGTTTGTGATAGTGAACGTGTGTAGTGCTTGTGTATTGTGGTGGCAGTGGTAGAGGTTCGTGCATGTGTGTTTACTAATCCTGCATGTATCGGGTATGAGAAAACGTATAGTCCACTATATATTGAGCATTATATATATTTCCTATTTACTTTATCGCGAATTATAGCAAAATAATTTTATTATTACTTTTATATAATAGATCTTCGCAAAGTAGGACCAAATTCTATAAATTATTTATAAATAAAAAGTTACATTAAAGATGATAACGCATCTAATAACCGCACCGAGTCATCGTTCAGAATAAAAAAGAGATGATAAATTTCATTTGCTTTCCCTTTATTGTACAATAGCATATTTTGGACTGGCTTCCCTACTGTAGTATAACTCTATGGGCGATTAACAATCACTTAACAACGTCACCCAATCTTTGACGCAACAAACAAACCAGACGCCCCCACAGTGGCAGATGTACAAACATGTGGACAAAATAAACACGTTATATCGATCGTGATGCCAGTAACCTTTCAATTAGTCAACTGAGGTGTCAATTCCTTCTTGACAAGTAAAGTTGAAATTCGCTAAAAGAATTAGGGGTACTAGCGGTGGTGCGAGTTGACTGCTTCTATGTCACTGTTGGTGGTTGTACTAATTAACTGGGAGGATACTATAAGAGCATAAATAAAACCATTGCGCACTTTGACCTAAAGTACCACCGTACTAGGATTTGGAAATGAACTTGAATTTTTTTTTGTTCATTTTTCGATCACTAACTAATGCTGTTAGTCTTAATGGCGTTTACAGCGTCACCGAGATGGGCGAGCCTAGAACCATCGCCGGAAGTGAAAACTGGGAGAGTGAGTCTCGAGCGATCCTCGCAGCATCCTGGGAGGGTCGCCTGAAGAGTGCCTCCTGTGAGGCCGGATCTTGGCTTAAAACGACGCGCATCAAATATTGCAACTCTGAAATTAAAATCTTACTAAATTTTTTCATAAATGTTACAAACCTGTCGCAGCCAATATCCGGTGATAACGTAGCCTTTATGCAGCTAATATATAAGCGCGAGATACGTGATATTGGGGATAATTACTTTGTTTTGCTTACGTTCATAAAGTTTGAAAACATATCTCGAATTAAACTCATGAAATAAAAATAGTAATATCGTCGGTAAGAAAGCAAGAAACTACGCAGATCTAAATACTTTTGAATCGAGAAATGTTAGTAAAGAAAACCGAATTGCGAAGTTTGCCTGTCGATAAGAAAATAACTAGGTAGAAACTCTTAAAAAAACCTAATTTAAAAATTTACGGAGCAGCACCAACAGCAGTCTAATACTGACTGGTTGGACTGCATTGACGTCATAAATTGCTGCGCCTTTTCCAGTTTTTTCACGTATTAAAAAAATACTGTGTTTCCCAACGAGTATTGAAACTGCAAACAAAGACAAACGCATTTTCATCGCCTTTTCATTTGCGCTAGGCTATCACTAAAAGACTATTCATACAATGATGCCTAGCAGAGAATTTTTGCATGAATACATCTCCACAAAACATTTCAAAAGAGATACAATCAAAAGGTTATACAAATTCCATTTTACAGCATTTAAAGGTTTTGAAAATAGGGAGCGAAGTGATAATCGCGACAAAGTTGAAATGTTTTGCGACTGAAACATAGGAAAATGTCTGGAAATGAGCAAGTTGTGTTATTAATTTTAGCCTTTTACGAATTTAAAAGTTGTTTTATTGGAAAACCGGGATATTATTAAAATTTTGTTCTTAATCTTGTATGAAATCTTGGAAGTTAAATTTGACCCACTTAGGCCTTTAATTTACTGGTTCAGTCCCGATGCAAAACATGTTTGTGATAAGTATGACCTGATGCTGCCAGGATTGTTTCCAGACGAGGGAACTCCTCAACGATTAACAGTAGGGACATGAAATTTTTGGTAAAAGCTTTTTCAACGTTCATTCTATTTTGAATTTGAATATAAATAAGAAATAATAAGACAAAACCACACTACGAAACGTTCCTAACAAGAATGTATACAGTTTCCATCATATATCTCGGATCGTCCTATTTTCCGCATACAACTTTTGGCCCATTTGCGACTTGAATGTACATGGATACCAAACTTGCCTCATTTTTTAACGCTCGAAACTTCGTAGTATCCTATTGCAAAGACATAAGGCTGATTTTTCTGTGAATGAACATTCAAAACTGAATGAAAGAATGGGTTTAGTGTATAAAGGAAAAAAGCTGGATCCTCAGTACGATTCATCCATCATTCACTCATCGTGCGGTGTGAAAGACGCCGTGACGATTATAGCACTCGCTTAGGTGTGACAAGTGTTATTTGCTACCAGTGTAGTTCTTATACTATTGAGTTAGATGCTATTTTCCTTTGGACCAGAATAGTTCTTTCTGGTACTTTAGACACTTTAGCGTGATGCAGGATTAGAAGCGGTATGTACAATACACAACAAATAAAGATACTTAAAGAGCAAAGTACTGATTTGCCGGTGTCTAAACTCCTGATGATGATAACGGTAACGGGGGCGAAACGTTTGATGAGATTGTGGTTGTGAATGTGTGCAGTACTTGTGCACTATGTTATTGGTGGCGGATAGTGCATGAGTTCTTACGAATTCTGCAATTCTGAAGGTATGAGAACGGATAGTACACTCTACATTTAGTATTACATATATTTTCATTTATCGCGGATCATAGCCAAAATAATACTCTCACTACTTTTGTATTATGGACCTCCGCAAAGTAAGGCTTAATTCTATAAATTATTTCAAAGTGAAAAAAATTTACTTCTAGCAATGTAGCCGAAGTGGTAAGTATGAATTAGGGAAAATTAGTATGAACTAGACAAGCCACCAATCATCACATGAGTAACTTGTTAAATAAGTCCAAGTAATAGAACTTATCTTTAATTAAATCGTTTATTTTATTAAGAACAAATCGCCAATTAAGCCACTAAGTGCAAGTTCGGAAGCGTTTGGAAGTAGTAGTGTGTGTTTTGTGTATGTTATTATTGTCTCTAGAAAAACAATTCGCTAGGATCCGATAAAAAAAGCCCACCTTTGTTTGGAGTAACATATCCTAAAAGATCTCGTTAAAACTACCGCAATGTAGAGTAGTTTATAGTATACGTAAATTTTGTTTTTTTAAAAGTACGATAAGGTTATTATAAATACATGATTAAACAGTTCGCTGTCTGTACCTCTACGTTAAAACATTTTCAACTCTGATAATACCGTTTTAAGAGAAAGAATTGTTTGTATATTTATTTCGAATAGGCTGTTTTGGCTTTGTATATCACTTTTGATGGACTCTACTTACTTGAACATTTAGTTGGGTTGATTTTAAAGCTTAGTGTCTTGAAATAAATTTACTTTTACTTCGTCTAGATCTATTCGTTGTTATTAGACTTTAGATGTCTCTAGTCTTTGTTTCCATTCAATGATGATACAGTACCAGGGATGGTGTGTAGATACCAAATAACACCATCTGGTATCAGATTTATCTTATAGCTCGTATCAGTACACCGCTAAATCTATAAAAGTAAAGTAACGGTCTATTCCTCTGCTGGGCATAAGCCTCCTCTCCCCATTTTAGGAGAGAAGGGTTGGAGCTAAGACCTACCACGCTGCTCCAATGCGGATTGGTAGGTTACACATATCCCTAGAATTCTCTACAGATTTCGAGGTTTCCTCACGATGTTTTCCTTCACCAAAAACCATGCGATAAATAGCAATTATCTATTAGAAACATTAATTTTTTTTCACAAAAACTCATTGATCTGCCAGGGGTACACGTGACCACCTTGAAAGAGTCGCACGGTCTCACTGCTGGGCTATCACAGCTATCAGAGCTAAATGTATGTAAGCTGTTTATGCAGTTTGTCTAATCAAATTCAAATTCAAATTAAAAATATTCTTTATTCAAGTAAACTTGTAAATAAGTGCTTTTGAATCGTCAACATCTACTGCTGGTTCGTCAAGCTGTTCCTGCCGAGAAGAACCAGCAAGAACCTCGGCGGTTGCTCAAAGAATAATTCTTATTCCTAGTTACATATGGTTACTGAGGTCTTGTACAGGGTTGAGGAGTAGCTATATCCACGCGTTCTTATCGTCTAAGTAATCTTCAATAGTAAATTTGGCTTTCTGAATTAGCCTTTTTTAAATAGTATTTTTAAACTGTTGTAATGGTAAAGTCAAAGTAGATTGTGGTCTTTTATTATAGAATCTTATACCCAAACCCACAAACGAATTACGAACTTTTGCAAGGCGCAAAGCAGGAACCGCAAGCTAATGTCAGTTCCTACTTTTGCTATTATATACATCGCCAATCCTTTTATAATTATTTATATTCATATGTACAAAAATTTACTAAAAATATACTGTGAAGCCAAAGTAAGAATACCTTTTTTCTTGAATCATTGAATATATCAGATTGGGAACAAATATGAATATGGCGACCGAATATCTACTGCCGAAATAAGAAGTAAATTAACCAACCTAGTAATGGGCTAAGGACTGCTTTTTAACAGATTTAAGCCTATACCTAGCCGGATACCATAGATTTTCATAGATTTTCCAATTATTGTGTTGCCAAAATGTCTTCATGGAATTTTCCAGATGTTCGTTTGAACGATCACAGGTAAAGGGTTGAACTGTTAATAAATAGTAATTATTTTGACTTCTCTAAGGTTTCCTCAATTTATTCGATCACTATATTATTCAACAAATATATTATGGAGCTGTTATTACTTACAATTAAAATTGTAGTAGCAGCTTGTTTTTTTTTTCAAATTCAAAATATTACTTATTCAAATAATCTTTTAAACTAGTGCTTTTGAATCGTCAACTCTACTGCTGATTCGGAAAGCTGTTCCTACCGAGAAAAGCCAAGAAACTCGGCGATTGCTCTTTTCAAAGAATATTTTTTATTACTAGTTACATCTAGTTGTTAATGTCCTGTCGAGGTCTTGTCAGGGTCGAAGAGAAGCTATATCCACGCATTCTTAACGTCTAAGTAATCCTCAATAGTATAGTAGGCTTATTGTTGAAGCCTTCATTTAACAGTGCTTTAAACTTCTGTAATGGCAAAGATAAAATTGAGTGCGGAATTTTGTTATAGATTCTTATACCCAAACCCACAATGACATATTTATTTTTACACGGCGCCAAGTAGGAACCGCAAGCTTGCTAATCTTGTTATAAATTCAAAAAATTCAAAATTCAAAATATTCTTTATTCAAGTAAACTTGTAAACAAGTGCTTTTGAATCGTCAACTTTACTGCTGGTTCGGAAAGCTGTTCCTACCGAGAAGAGCCAGCAAGAAACTCGGCGGTTGCTCTTTTTAAAATATAAATCTTAGAACTAATTACATTTATTTATTACTGTCTTGTACAGGGTAGAGGTGCACCTATATCCACACATCCTTATCATCTAAGTAATCTTCAACAGTATAGTAGGCTTTCTGTATCAGCCTCTTTTTAACAGTGGTTTTAAACTGCTGTAATGGCATGACCAAAATTGATTTCGGAATTTTATTATAGAATCTTATACCCATACCCACAAACGATTTACGTACTTTTGCTAGGCGCAAAGCAGGAGTCGCAAGCTTATGTCGGTTCCTACTTTGTCTATTATATACATCACCTATCGTTTTATAATTCTTTATATTTTTATGTACAAAAATTACATTGTTTAAAATATATTTTGAAGCAAATGTAAGAATACCTATTTCCTTAAACTTCTCTCGCAGGGAATCACGCGGACTTAAATTGTAGATGCCACGTATGGCTCTTTTTTGTAATACGAAAATTTTTTCACTATCCGCGCATTTACCCCACAGCAATATTCCATAAGACATAATGCTATGGAAGTAAGCAAAATAAACAAGTTTTGCTGTTTCGACATCTGTAAATTGTCTTATCTTTCGAACAGCGTAGGCTGCTGAACTAAGTTTCCGTTATATGTATAATTATGTATATTCTTATGCACAAACCTTAAATCACTAAAAGTATATTGTGTGCCAAAATAAGAATGCCTATTTCCTTATTCGCTTTGGAGTGAAAGATTATGACTTAATTTAAAGAATTCACCCCATCCGAAGAATAAAGTTACATATCCTATAAACATAGGAAATGTAACTTTATTCTTCGGATGGGGTGAGTTATAGAATTAAAAGCTGTGATAGCCGAACGGTCCGTCTGTCCCGGAACATGGGTTCAAACCCCAAACAGGCATCAATGAGTTTTTCGATTAAAAATTATATATCTAATTGATAATTGCAATTTATCGAACGCTTTTCGGTGAAGGAACCAAATTTGGACTGCCCCTTTGTTTCAGGTGGCAGTTAACCTGCCTTCAGGTCTGCGGGTCGCGGGTTTGATTCGAATTTGTTAGTCCTTCGAGTATATATATAGCTGATCGGGCAAACGTTGTTTTGCCATATAAATTAATTCTAGGAATATTATGTACTAGCTGTGACCGCGGCCTCGCCCTTATGGATATCAGTGTGTCACTAATATATATTTCAGTCAGTTTACATAAAACAGTTATGTACTATTAATCTAAACCTTCCTCAAGAATTGCACTACCTTTTAGTAAAAACTGTACAAAAGTCTGTTCAGTAGATTTTGAAAAAATCGATCATATACAGACAGCTTTTGGGGACTTTATATTATAATACGTATGGAATTAACAGTTGTCCGTCACCAATAACACAAGTCTTAAGTTACTTGCTTGGGGTACTGAGGGTACTTGGGGTGTGTGTCCCATATATTTATTATAAGCAATACAACAGAACTAACTACTTTGCTATAATCCGCACGGGTTAAGTGAATGCATGCAAAGCCAATGTGTATGAAGCAGGCAAAATCCACGCACCTTATACATGCAGGACCAGTCACCACATGCACCCCAAGGCGCAATTCACCAGCAACAACGCACACAAAAGCAGCACACACACCAACCACCACAATCTCGACGATCGTTTCGCCCCGAAACCGAAGCATCATCAGGAGGATAGGCTTACGACAAAAATCGTACTGCGCCGCGCTACCCATGCAAGCAGTCTTAAATAGTTAACCCCCACCAATACCCTCCCCTCCGAACACATGTAGCAAAACGGAATTAGATACATTTACTTGCTCGTTAATTAAGTGACCATTGTTATTTTTTATTATCTCAAGGTGCTCTAACGTATTGAGACGGAGTCCCTTATCACAAGTGTGGAGAATATGAAATGAATGGTCATTAGGCACCCTATGACCGCTTTCTAGCAAATGTTTTGCAAAATTAGAATTTTGTGGTTTATTATTCCTGAACGCAGCCATATGTTCCCGGAATCGAACCGCAAAACTTCGGCCAGTCTGACCTACATATGTACCGTTGCACTCAGGACAATCTATTTTATAAACCCCAGATTTTTTACCCTTATCTAATGTATCTTTATTTTTACACAACAAACTACGAAGCGATTGGTTAGTTTTAAAAGAGAGTTTAGTACCCGATTTTGATTTAAATATATTTGCCACTCGATCTGTTAATTTTCCAAAGTAAGTCAGACTGGCTTTATAATTAGTTTTATTAAAAGATGGTACCGCATACAAAAGTTTAGCGACATGAGACTTGTGTTTATTTTTAATTATGTTTTTAACCGTGTCTGTAGTGTAACCATTGGAAAGTGCTATCTGGTAAATTATTTGTAACTCCTTTTCATAGCTGTTTTTGGAGAGAGGGACCGACAATAACCTATGGACATAGCTATGAAAGGCAGCAAGTTTATGTTGCCAAGGGTGGCAAGACGAAGCCGGTATGATCGCATCGGTGTAAGTTGGTTTGCGAAAGATCTCAAATGAATGTTTATTATTAACGCGAGTAATAATCAAGTCTAAAAAGTTCAGTGAGCTAATTTGTTCGCATTCTAATTTAAATGTTATTTTGGGATGTTTTTTATTCAAAGTATGGAAAAATTTATCAAGTTGTCCAGTAGTACCTGTCCAGCATATAATAATATCATCTACATATCTATAATAGTATAGAATATTTTTGTTATGAACAATATGTTGGTTTTCGAAATTATCCATGAAAATTTCAGCCATCAGTGGACTCAAAGGTGATCCCATTGCTAAACCATCCTTTTGATGAAAGAATTGGTTATTGAATCTAAAATAATTTTGTTCCATACATAGTTGAGTTAATTCTAACAATTCTAAGGTCTCACCAGGATGTGAACATTTTTTCTCGAGTAAATTGCTTAAAATGTTCAATGATTCCTTATATGGCACATTCGTGAATAGACTATCAACGTCTAATGAGACTAATTTACATTGAGGTGGTAAATTTATATCTTTAATCTTGTTAATAAGCTGAAGGCTGTTTTTTAAAGCATATGATGGTCGAAAGGACGTTTTCATAGGTATAATTTTATTTAAATGTTTGGCTAATTTATATGCTGGGGCACCAATGTAAGAGACAACAGGACGAATTGGAATATTATTTTTATGGATCTTTGGCAAACCATATAACATTGGAGCGCGAGGATTCATCTCAGTGACCTTCAATTTCGATGTATTTGTGGGAAGTATATATTGACAATTGTTAATCAATTGTTTAAATGCACATGAAAACTTTTTCGTGGGATCTGTAGGTAACTTAACAAAATCATCACCTTGGATAACATTGTTAACTTTTTCGAGATATATATCCCGTTTTAAAATAACAACTGTGTTCCCTTTATCAGCTTTTGAAACTACAAGGCTATTTGCGGATTTATTTTTTTGTAATGTCTTAATAGTTTTAATTTCCGGATTAAGTGAGCGAAATATTGGAGTGGTTTTAATTTCATGCGCAACTAAATTTCTGATGATGTTATCCTCTTTATTAGCGATAACGGCCAACTCAGCATCGACAGCTAATGTCTCTAATGTTTTTTTACTGGTGTTTTGGGGAATGCTATATTTTAAACCTTTTTCCAAGAGTTTTATTTCACTGTTAGACAAAGGAACATCTGTAAGGTTCTTAACACGTGGGTAAAACGAGTGTGAGTTTTCCTTATCCAAATAATTGGATATTTTATTATTATTTTTTGGGGTAAGACTGATTAAGTGTTTCAATAATAAACCACAAAATTCTAATTTTGCAAAACATTTGCTAGAAAGCGGTCATAGGGTGCCTAATGACCATTCATTTCATATTCTCCACACTTGTGATAAGGGACTCCGTCTCAATACGTTAGAGCACCTTGAGATAATAAAAAATAACAATGGTCACTTAATTAACGAGCAAAACTTCATCTCAAAATACTTCATTCAGAACTTTCCTTTAAATTACACAACGTAGAGTTTGATCTTTTGGATATAAAGGCTAGGGAGCTTGCTTCTATAGAAGTTCATAAAAAATACTTGTCACAACGAAATAAGTTGAAACACTTAATCAGTCTTACCCCAAAAAATAATAATAAAATATCCAATTATTTGGATAAGGAAAACTCACACTCGTTTTACCCACGTGTTAAGAACCTTACAGATGTTCCTTTGTCTAACAGTGAAATAAAACTCTTGGAAAAAGGTTTAAAATATAGCATTCCCCAAAACACCAGTAAAAAAACATTAGAGACATTAGCTGTCGATGCTGAGTTGGCCGTTATCGCTAATAAAGAGGATAACATCATCAGAAATTTAGTTGCGCATGAAATTAAAACCACTCCAATATTTCGCTCACTTAATCCGGAAATTAAAACTATTAAGACATTACAAAAAACTATATCCGCAAATAGCCTTGTAGTTTCAAAAGCTGATAAAGGGAACACAGTTGTTATTTTAAAACGGGATATATATCTCGAAAAAGTTAACAATGTTATCCAAGGTGATGATTTTGTTAAGTTACCTACAGATCCCACGAAAAAGTTTTCATGTGCATTTAAACAATTGATTAACAATTGTCAATATATACTTCCCACAAATACATCGAAATTGAAGGTCACTGAGATGAATCCTCGCGCTCCAATGTTATATGGTTTGCCAAAGATCCATAAAAATAATATTCCAATTCGTCCTGTTGTCTCTTACATTGGTGCCCCAGCATATAAATTAGCCAAACATTTAAATAAAATTATACCTATGAAAACGTCCTTTCGACCATCATATGCTTTAAAAAACAGCCTTCAGCTTATTAACAAGATTAAAGATATAAATTTACCACCTCAATGTAAATTAGTCTCATTAGACGTTGATAGTCTATTCACGAATGTGCCATATAAGGAATCATTGAACATTTTAAGCAATTTACTCGAGAAAAAATGTTCACATCCTGGTGAGACCTTAGAATTGTTAGAATTAACTCAACTATGTATGGAACAAAATTATTTTAGATTCAATAACCAATTCTTTCATCAAAAGGATGGTTTAGCAATGGGATCACCTTTGAGTCCACTGATGGCTGAAATTTTCATGGATAATTTCGAAAACCAACATATTGTTCATAACAAAAATATTCTATACTATTATAGATATGTAGATGATATTATTATATGCTGGACAGGTACTACTGGACAACTTGATAAATTTTTCCATACTTTGAATAAAAAACATCCCAAAATAACATTTAAATTAGAATGCGAACAAATTAGCTCACTGAACTTTTTAGACTTGATTATTACTCGCGTTAATAATAAACATTCATTTGAGATCTTTCGCAAACCAACTTACACCGATGCGATCATACCGGCTTCGTCTTGCCACCCTTGGCAACATAAACTTGCTGCCTTTCATAGCTATGTCCATAGGTTATTGTCGGTCCCTCTCTCCAAAAACAGCTATGAAAAGGAGTTACAAATAATTTACCAGATAGCACTTTCCAATGGTTACACTACAGACACGGTTAAAAACATAATTAAAAATAAACACAAGTCTCATGTCGCTAAACTTTTGTATGCGGTACCATCTTTTAATAAAACTAATTATAAAGCCAGTCTGACTTACTTTGGAAAATTAACAGATCGAGTGGCAAATATATTTAAATCAAAATCGGGTACTAAACTCTCTTTTAAAACTAACCAATCGCTTCGTAGTTTGTTGTGTAAAAATAAAGATACATTAGATAAGGGTAAAAAATCTGGGGTTTATAAAATAGATTGTCCTGAGTGCAACGGTACATATGTAGGTCAGACTGGCCGAAGTTTTGCGGTTCGATTCCGGGAACATATGGCTGCGTTCAGGAATAATAAACCACAAAATTCTAATTTTGCAAAACATTTGCTAGAAAGCGGTCATAGGGTGCCTAATGACCATTCATTTCATATTCTCCACACTTGTGATAAGGGACTCCGTCTCAATACGTTAGAGCACCTTGAGATAATAAAAAATAACAATGGTCACTTAATTAACGAGCAAGTAAATGTATCTAATTCCGTTTTGCTACATGTGTTCGGAGGGGAGGGTATTGGTGGGGGTTAACTATTTAAGACTGCTTGCATGGGTAGCGCGGCGCAGTACGATTTTTGTCGTAAGCCTATCCTCCTGATGATGCTTCGGTTTCGGGGCGAAACGATCGTCGAGATTGTGGTGGTGGGTGTGTGTGCTGCTTTTGTGTGCGTTGTTGCTGGTGAATTGCGCCTTGGGGTGCATGTGGTGACTGGTCCTGCATGTATAAGGTGCGTGGATTTTGCCTGCTTCATACACATTGGCTTTGCATGCATTCACTTAACCCGTGCGGATTATAGCAAAGTAGTTAGTTCTGTTGTATTGCTTGTAATATGGAATTCCGCAAAGTAACGCCTGCTTCCATAAATCATATTTATTATAAGTAAAAAAAAAGTAAAGTAACGGCCCGTTACTTTGCCCACTGCTGGGCTAAGGCCTCCTCTCTCGGTTCCTGGAGAGAAGGGTTGGAGCTAAGACCTACCACGCTGCTCCAATGTGGATTGGTAGGTTACACATATGCCTATAATTCTCTAAAATAACGGCCCGTTACTTTGCCCACTGCTGGGCTAAGGCCTCCTCTCTCCGTTTTTGGAGAGAAGGATTGGAGCTAAGACCTACCACGCTGCTCCAATGCGGATTTTCAGGTTTCCTCACGATGTTTTCCTTCACCGAAAAGCGTGTGATTAATTGCAATTATCAATTAGACACATAAGTTTTAATTGAAAAACTTATTGATGCCTGCCCGGGGTTTGAACACATGATCGTCTCTAGAGAGTCGCACAGTGCTACCGCTAGGCTATCTTTTATTATATGTATGGATGGGCACTAAAGAAGGCACTAAAGCTAGTTTGAAATAAACAAAATAACAGTACACTAAATAATAACGGTAAATAAAAGTACAAAAAAAGTTTATTTTGTTATACATTCGCAAAATTTGTAACAACTAACAGTTATGATAAATTTTGTTTACGCACGTTTGTGGTTTGCGTAAGAAGAGAGGGCGATATTTTGTTTAATATAACTTTCGTAAACTTTTAAGAACTAAAAGAAAAAACAAATTGATTTCAGTTTAGGAAGACTGTCAAATACAAAGTGGAAAGTAAAAGTTCAAGTGTAAACTGACGAAACGATTTTGTTTTTGATTTGAAATAAAATTTACAAAGTCTGGGTTGAGTAAACGAAATCAGGTGATCTTATGTAATTTCTATGAAACGCAAGTAGGCAACGTTAAGTGAAGTTAAGAATCTAAGTTTACATATACAGTATAGATATACACAATTTGTTGGTTCTTCGAGCCTGGGTGTATGTTTGTATCCAAGCATGTATCTAGAACTATATATGTAGTATATCTACCAGTTGTCCGTCACCCATAACACAAGTATTATGTTACTTACTATGGGGACGGACGACCGTGTGTGTAAGTGTCCCATATATTGATTTGTTTATATTTATTTATTTATAAGTTCCAATCCTTCTGGAGACAGGGGACCTATGCCTAGGAGAAGGATACAGTCATTACTTTATTTCCTTGTTTTATTTTATTTTTTAAATATATTGATTTATATAGACAAGTTATAATTTTTTTGCATATGTTCCCCAACAATTAAAAATTAAAATTCAAAATATTCTTCATTCAAGTAAATTTGTAAACAAGTGGTTTTGAATCGTCAACTCTACTGCTGGTTTAGAAAGCTTTTCGAGAAGAGCCAGCAAGAAACTCGGCGGTTGCTCTTTTCAAATATAATTCTTATTACTAGTAACATTTAGTTATTAATCGCTTGTACATGGTCAAAGGGTAGCTATATCTATACATTCTTATCATCTAAGTAACCCTCCTCACTACAGCAAGCTTTTGTGTATATGTGTGTAAATACAACTCTATATAAATAAAATCTTTCAAAACAGTATTATCGATAAGAAAAGCTCGTTAGAAAAACGATTTCGGTCGCACACAAGAGCCCTTTGAGGGCGGGGGTAGTTACAATTTAATTAACGCCGCGAAAAGCTCTCGAACCCTCCACAAACACGGCATGCGTAATTCAAACTCCTTAATTATAGAGTTTCATTATCGTGCCAAGCTTTCTAAAATAGGCCTAAAATAAAGCATTATAACGCTCGATGAATGTCTGTCTGGCAGTTTTTCTTGTACTCTTCAGATTTCAACCTCGACGATGCTTCAGGGCGTGTCCATTCCACTAGGTGAAGCTGAAAAAACCAGCTAACAGCATGTAGAGAGTTCGAAACAAATGTGTGATTGTTTTTAAGCTTTTTATTTAACTTTCTGTGTATGTGTGTGAATAGTCCGGGATTAAATCACTCGAAAGCGCCAATGAAAGCCTAAAGGCTTTCATTGGATAAAGGAGCAACAAGCAAACATTTTAGCGCTAAGTAGAACAGATATATGTAAACTAGCGAGGGCGCTTACAGGGCACTATGGACATATGGAAATAGACACATGTTAAACCTGAAGCTGTCAGACACCGGATCGTGCAGGCTCTGCCTAGAGGCGGAGGAGACACCCATGCATATCCTACGCTGATTCGCCATCGGTATTCTCTTTTAGGGTCGCATATCTTACGCCCGACGGAGGTTAAAAATTTTGCTGGCAAGAAGATCTTGAAATTCCTAGAGGATACCAGTATTAGTAGCGAACTGTACGCAGTGGCGATAATAGATCAGTGATGGTCAAAGATACTGGGTCTCGAGGACCTGCATAGCTGCTACTCCCAACGAAGAAGTTCTTCTGTTGGGAGTAGCAGCTATGTGAAACTGAAATCTCTGCCAAAAAATTGGCTCCAGACGAGAGAACTCCTCAGCTGTTATCAGTAGGGACAAGAAATTTTAAATAGTTTATAGAATTAGGCGTTACTTTGCGGAGATCCACAATACAAAAGTAATAATAAAAATTATTGTGCAATATTCTGCAATACAGTAAATAGAAAATATCTGTAGTGCTGGTAGTGGTAGTGGACTATCCGTTTTTATCCGTTTTTTGATCTGCAATTTAGTCGTGGAGTCCTCCTGATGATGCTTCGGTTCCGGGGCGAAACGTTTGTTGAGTTTGTGATAGTGAACGTGTGTAGTGCTTGTGTATTGTGGTGGCAGTGGTGGAGGTTTGTGCATGTGTTTTTACGAATCCTGCATGTAACGGGTATGAAAATAACGGATAGTCCACAAGAAATTTTGTTATTTTTTTTAGGTACGCTTTTTTAACTTGATTTGTTAATTATTTATCCTGTGATGTAGTGATCTCAAGGCTTAATTCTATTGCTTAAATCGGCATTTGTATTGGTTAGATTTAGTGGAGGAACAAAGGTAAAATAGCAATATTCCGTTCATGTTATTATTCCCTCTTACTAATTCACAATCACAACAATATGGACCTCCGAGCCCCAAACGCCCTATCTGTAAACACCCAATCAATTACACAGGGATTTCACGGAGATCTCCATCAATCCAGCAAAACGTCCCGTCATCCCGGGCACATTATTTCTGCGGGACTTCCGACGTCCCGATCCCGCGAATCATCGATGAACGATCGCTTTGCCGTTAAGAGGAAGTGACAAGAGTTCGAGTTGAAAATATTTTGGTCCCCAGTAAATGGCGACCCGGGTTTTGATCAATGATATGGATTTTTTTTTTCTAAGACGTACCTACACGGTCGTTTTTTGGCCATTTCCAAATTGTATTTCGAGATCAGTAACTGCGTGACAATTTAAAGTCATACGGTTTCTTATAGTAATCAGAAAATTACTTATAAGTTACTTTATTATTAATACGAAAGTCTCTCTATCTATGGCTGACCGTCAGTTTATTTATCACACTTTCAGGGCTTACCTGCTGGATCAATATTTGATAAATTTGGCACAATTTACAAGCAAAAAATCATAATCGATGGTATTTTAACATTAAGTATTTTGACGCATGGATGAAAGTTCATGCAAATGAGATATGAATCCAAGGTGGATGTGTGATGTGACACGATTTGATAGAAATGAGGGTAGATGAAAAGATGAGAAATGCGAAATGAAGGTGGTATGGTTTTTTTTTTATTCTATTTAATACTCTTTATTGTACACCAAAAGAAAATAATAATATAAATTATGCAACATAACAAGAAAAGTTCAATAAGCGGCCTTATCGCTGAACAGCGATCTCTTCCAGGCAACCTTGGGGCGTAGGAAATTACGTAAAAATAGAAAGGGGGTGTACTAGATAAATAATAAATACAAAAGTTTAGTTATATAAATAAATATGACTACAGTAGGTGAGACATAAGATGACAGTGTAGTAGAAGAAATAAATATCCAAGAAGCATATAAATTAACAAAGAATTAGATATACATATAGATTTAAGATATATAGAATTGCTTAACTTGATCTTTGAATACTGAAAGAGACCGAACAGGAATTTTTTGAATCTTAAATATGAATGAGTAGAGGTGAGGCCGAAAACAGATGGATTATATAAAGTATGACATGCATATAAAAGGACTAGCGCCAAAGTTGATGAATGATGGTAAGAATGGATGATGAAATCATATGGCAATCACACTTAGAGTGATGAGGGCAGGAGAAGTATGGTTTTAATGTTTAATCTGACGCGAACAACGTAGTAGTTGTGTATGTTTCTACTAAACTCTCTATATACTAATTCTGTTTCTATTTGTAAACGTCAAAAGACTGTCCGGAACGGATTTACCGTAAACCGTAACACAATGGTGTTATACCACGTTATGTCAGTTCGCGTATTACGTAACGCCTAATTGATAGTAACCTTTTGGATAAAACGCATTGACCGTAAAGTTATATCTGGTGCAAATATACAATTAATATAATATTCAGCTGTTTTATTCAAATTCAAATTCAATTTAAAGAGGCTCGGCGGTTCTTTAAAAGAAAAGTTATCGCTCGAAGATTTATTGGCAATATTATATTTTATTAAGAATGTTATATCTTATTGGCAATATTATAATTTATTGGCAATACTATATTTGTCAGTTTTTATTAAGATGTCACTTTGGTGGAATTAAATAAATATGTGGACACTTACACACACCACTGTCCGTCCCAAAAAGTAGGTAGCTTAATAACTTGTGTTATGGGTGATGGACAACTGGTAGATATATTACATATATAATTTTAAATACATATTTCACAAGTATACAACCAGGCTCGAAGAACCTACAAATTGTTTGTAGATAATGTTGGTTTTGCGGCATGTTTGCGTTTACAGAACTGACATTCTGTACCGTCCACCAATTGGCGATTATTTGCAAACGTTTATCAAAGAGACAAGTCTCTATTGTCTCTCGCAAATAAAAACCTGAAATAATAGTTTATTCTAAATATTGTGTGCTATTAGTACAATACAATTATTGTATCAAATATATATATATTTAAATAACTTCTTCAGAAGCAATAAGTTAAGCCAGAGGTTAAAGTCTACGGTCTGATAATAGAAAAGAAAATCAATACATATAATAAAATCGTTGAGATGTCAAATCTAAAATAAGACGGAACATTTCGGAGATCCATAATACAAAAGTATTAATAAAATTATTTTGCTATAATCCGCTATACAGCTTTGCGATTTCGTCGTGGAGCCATCTCCTGATGATGCTTCGGTTGCGGGGCGAAACGATTGTTGAGTTTGTGATAGTGAACGTGTGTACTGCTTGTGTATTGTGGTGGCGTTTCTAGAGAGAAGGGTTGGAGCTAAGACCTACCACGCTGCTCCAATGCGGATTGGTAGGTTACACATATCTCCAGAATTCTCTAGAGATATGCAGGTTTCCTCACGATGTTTTTCTTCACCGAAAAGCGTGTGATAAATTGCAATTATCAATTAGACACATAAATTTTAATAGAAAAACTCATGGGTGCATGCCCGGGTTTGAACTCGTGTTCCCTTCGTAAGAGTCGCACGGTCTCACCGCTGGGCTATCACAGCTTAATTTTTAGTAGAACCATCAGCAATTTTTAAAACCCATCATTAGGGTTAACACCCTATATGTCTATGGTATGTATCGGGGCCCCGAGACATACATTACAATCAGACAGAAAATAGATTAGGAGCAGAGATTTTATCTTCTTTGGAGAGATCTTTGAAGATTGCAAGTATTCCTCTTTAATAGTTACTAAGCTACTTGCGAACTTGTATTTAAAAAAAAAACTTAACTGAGTAACATTTTTAATAACTTCATAAAATCTTTACATAATTTAATATGAATGACATTTAAATTATTTTTGAAAGTCACGTTTATGTTAAATTTAACAGCCTTTTATAAGAAAGAACGTGTCTTAATCTCTTATGATTACGATTATAAAAGAAATTATGGCATCTACTTGTAAAGTTACATGATTTTTCTGCTTTACTGAACAGTAAATGGGTAATGGTATGATATCCTCGCAACATCTTCCGGCACGTAATGTAGATTTGGATACGCTTTCACCATCATTTGCTGGTTCACTACCGCGAAAGGTCTCGGCGAAATGCTCTCTATCGACGGCAGCGGCCTCAAGTCGAGACTCGGCAGCGTTTCTTCCTTAGGCCTCATCGGTGACATGAACGAGGACTGGCTTATTGGCACCGTATAGCTTATAACATTATTGTACATGTATTGATCCGTATAATTAGGTGGAATTTGATAATTAGCTTCCATTCTTGGTTCTATTTCCACAAACGTCTCACGCGTAGAATATAGCGTCGGATTCCCGTACGCTGTACTGTCCAATCTGTTCTTACGACGAGGACGGTATTTATAATCTGGGTAATCGTGCATGTGTTTCAATCTCAACCTTTTTGCTTCATCTATGAACGGTCTCTTCTCCGTTTCATCTAAACTCTTCCACTCTAAGCCGAGCCGTTTCGATATTTCCGAGTTGTGCAGCTTTGGATTCATTAAGGATATCTTCTTCCTTTGTAACCGAGACCAAACCATGAACGCGTTCATCGGCCGCTTGATGTGATAAGGATTAGAGTTCCTCGACTTGGGCGGTTTCGGAGATGTTTCCATCGAATACGCCATCAAAATGTTTTGAAGATTAACTAGATGCTAATAGCCATGATTTATAAATGGTTAGAACTCAAGTTGATAGATGCCGCGTCAAATTCACAATATCAACGACAAGAGGCTCGTGTTAGCACTTTTGTTAGGCAACAGTGTGACAAATGAATCGATTTGTCCGCGACAATTGGGACCGCGTAAAAGCTATCAAGCCCGCGACCAGGCTGGCACTGATGACCGGTCCCGGACTCGACTCAGCTTGAACGCTGTCATTAGAGCGACAATGGCCACCGCACAATAGCAATGACAATTTTCCATGTATTATTTGCCGTTGAATAAAGAGCGGCGACAATGCATTGATTGCTCACAAATTGTCAAATGATACTGCCGTATGTTTTGTCCGAGGCGCGCCTCTGAGTGATCTATTAAACAATCTCTTGTATTCTTGTTGGCTGGACGGATTGCCGTTACTTTGCAATCCCTATTTTAATCTTGGAGACTATTTGGAGAGATAACATGGATAAATTTTAAATTAAAATTGATATAAAAACTTTATAACCATTACATCGCAATATAAAGGATGTTAGCCACCGACCAACGTCAGTACAACTGGGACCTCGTCTTAACTGATTTACTGACTGGCTAGATGGGGCAGTGCCCAAGGGCGCCAAAGCTCAGGCGAGGCTCTAAGCTTGCCTTACCACCGACCGTCCCATGGATAACGACAAATTCGGACCACGAAGAATACAGAACAAATAATTACAAATATAATAATTTTGTTTGGGCCTTTGTTTATTTACAACCAAGGGCCTTAGGTTACTTAGATACGCCACTGTCTTTTGCGATCGTGATTTGAAAGTCGGAGTCATACCAAACTTTTCATAGATCCCTTTTGACCAACTATATTTTTAATGGGTCGATATATTGGAGTATAGACGGAAACCACTGTTATCAGGGAATTCGGTTGTATCTCAGCTACAAAGGCTTCTAGCTGTCTTATAATCTTTATTTATCATTTTATAATAGAGCTGTAATTCAAACTACTCTTTAATGTTTGCACGCAGATACATCAGTAGAAATTACCAACCACTAAGGCTTGCAAATATAAGATAAGCTATCTATTAAAATTGGAATTTCTAATTTATCACGCTTTGCGGTAAAGGAAAAAATCGCGAGGAAATCTGCATATCTCTGGAGAATTTTTGGGATATAGGTAACCTTTCTATTCGCATCGGAGCAGCGTGGTTGGTCTAATACTTCAACTTGTCCCTCCAAGTAAGGAGAAAGGAGGCCTATGCCCAGCAGTGGAATAGTAAATAGTCGTTACTTTACTTCACATCTTATTAAATAACTTAGATTTTTTGAGAATTACTATAATACATTATAATAAAAAAAGGTGTCCAAAAATAAAATAAAAAAATGTTAGGGGTGGACAACCCTTATCACTAAGATTGTGAAAAACAGATAGTAGCCGATTCTTAGACCAACTGAATATGCATATACAATTTCATAAAAATCTGCTGCTTGACCAGTTGCGGAAGAGTATGCATGGAAACTGAAATTTATGACGCGAGAATTTTATATACAAGAACATATTCTTACAATACACTATTATTACTAAAATTATAGCCACAAATAAATTGTTGCTCCGAAAGCTGTATGAAGTTGCCACATTGCAAAATACAGTCGTAAAGTTACGTGTAACAACCGAGCCTGGCTCAACAATACCTGATCTATCGTATCGTGGTATTGCCATCAATGAAGCATTATGACCAAGATTAAGCCACACCTCTGCACATTGAGCCAGCACAATACACAATATAACTAATCTACATTTCAATTGCGAAAACGCGAAATGGAATAGTACGATTTATGTGGAATCGATAAACTCTGCTGTTTAGAAATTGTTATGCTAAAACTAGATAGATTTAGTTGACGCAACTTCGGTTGCGTCAACTTTATTAATAAAATACCTTAATTATGATCAATACCCTATCTAAAAAAATAAGTCACAATTAATGTTTAGAGACCGGCTATACTCACGTCTTATTTTATCGGATGAGCCCGACCAGTTTCAAGCCCGTACGGGGCTCTTATTCATGAGCTCTTTACGCGGCATTATAGCGGCGGGAATATCCGATAAAATAAGACGTGAGTATAGCCGGTCTCTCAACATAAATTATGAATACCACTCACGATAGTTTAAATTCAGAAATAAGTTAAAAAATCTTATAACAGATAAAAAAATTCTATAACCCGGGCAGGCACCAATGAATTTTTCTAAAATCATGTGTCTAATTGATAATTGCAATTAATCACACGCTTTTCGGTGAAGGAAAACATCGTGAGGAAACCTGCATATTCCTAGAGAATTCTGGAGATATGTGTAACCTACCAATCCGCATTGGAGCAGCGTGGTAGGTTTTAAGCTCCAACCCTTCTTTTCAGAAACGGAGAGAGGAGGCCTATTCTCAGCAGTGGGATTGTAACAGGCCGCTACTTTACTTACTTTATGTCTGGAGCCAATCCTGGCAGCAGCATCAGGTCATGCTTATCATAAACACGCATTGTCGGGAGTGGACCAGTATGTAAAATTTTAATCGGACACCGGGAAGTGGGTCAAATTTAACGTACAAGATTCCTTCAGATACACACACGGCAAGTTAAATAAAAGCTTTTAAAAAGAGGAATTTCGTTATCAAATTTGAAATCCAAAGTATTCTTTATTCAAGTAAACTTGTAAACACGTGCTTTTTGATCGTCAACTCTACTCCTGCAGGCCTACCATTAACTCTTATTGCGACTCAATTGAAGACGTAAACGACGACCGCGAACCGCTTTCTTTTCGTACCATGAAGTGTGTATTGCATTGGGGTCGCAATGTTTGACAAGGATAACGTTATATGAACTATAAATGACTTTGTGTCTTTTACTCACAAGTTCTTAGGCCGCATTCCGAACGCTCATTCGGAAACGACTTAAAGTTCTACTAAGTAAACTTGCATCTTTAAGACGTCATGGTATGAAAAAGCAAAACAATTTCGTTTACGTTTTCAATAAGCAATAATAATAATTTGGAAAGGTGTTCCTATCGAGAAGAGCCAGCAACTAATTCAGCGTTCTTTGTTTCCAAAATATAAATTTTATAGTTACGTTATTTTGTTGCCATCTTGTACAAGGTCGAAGAGCTATATTTTATTAATACAAATCGAAATAATAAACGAAAAAACTTTTATAATTATTGTTTCAAATGATTTATAGAAGCAAGCGTTACTTTGCGGAATTCCATATTACAAGCAATATAACAGAACTAACTACTTTGCTATAATCCGCACGGGTTAAGTGAATGAATGCAAAGCCAATGTGTATGAAGCAGGCAAAATCTACGCACCTTATACATGCAAGCCACCACATGCACCCCAAGGCGCAATTCACCAGCAACAACGCACACAAAAGCAGCACACACACCCACCACCACAATCTCGACGATCGTTTCGCCCCGAAACCGAAGCATCATCAGGAGGATAGGCTCCACGACAAAGCCTCGACAAAGCCACTGGCTTTGCATGCATTCACTTAACCCGTGCGGATTATAGCAAAGTAGTTAGTTCTGTTATATTGCTTGTAATTATTGTTTCATTTCCATAAATATTTATCTCTTCAAGCGAGTTTTGTATATTTTAATGCCATCTTGTAAGTAGACAATAAATTACAAAGTGTAATGAACAGTGCCATCTATGCAAATATCTTATAACCATCATCTAAATTAAGAACTATAAGTTGTTGTTATTTCAAATAGCTGAATATAGCATCATCTAGTGATTGCTGTGGCAAGTTTTGATTAAATATTGACGCAATAGATGGCAGAAGTTTACCTCACTTAAGGTTGTCTACTCATATTATTAATGTAAATGTTTTCCTATTTTTGTTTTTGAATGACGCGACGTGATTTTTGGCATGGCAATAGTTGAAAAACTGGATAGGCGTAATTAATTGAGTGAGACTTAAAATTATTACTATTTTTCTAAAATCCACAATAAAATGGAGTCAAAAGTTAGTTCAAATACAAAGTCAGCTTTCAACCGAACAAAACGAAGTCAACAGAAGTTGTCTTTAATTGATCGATTTTCTCAAAATAAACAGAAAGGATTTTCGTACGTTTTTAACTAAAAGTTCCTCTCCTCTTCCGGATGGTTTAGTTTAATTAACCCCCATTGCGGTTTTTTGTAAATTGTGTTGAAGAGGTCGCGTATTTGTAAAAAAAAACTCGCCTACCGTGATCGTTGGTCCGTGTGCCACGTAAACCGTTGCACTGTAGTAATGTATTCGAGAATTGTAGATCTACAAAAATACTACAAATAATCCGGGACAGCATGTGTCTATTTCTTATCTCTTCTTACTCTTGTACATAAACATATAAAGAATTATAAAACCGATAGGTGATGTATATAATAGATAAAGTAGGAACCGACATAAGCTTGCGACTCCTGCTTTGCGCCTAGCCAAAGTACGTAAAATCGTTTGTGGGTTTGGGTATAAGATTCTATAATAAAATTCCGACATCAATTTTGGCCATTACAGCAGTTTAAAAACACTGTTAAAAAGAGGCTGATACAGAAAGCCTACTATACTGTTGAAGATTACTTAGATGATAAGGATGTGTGGATATAGGTGCACTTCTACCCTGTACAAGACAGTAATAACTAAACTAGTTTTAAGATTTATTTTTTTTTAAACCACCGAGTTTCTTGCTGGTTCTTCTCGGTAGGAACAGCTTTCCGAACCAGCAGTAAATTTGACGATTCAAAAGCACTTGTTTACAAGTTTACTTGAATAAAGAATATTCGGAATTTGAATTTGAATATATGGTTAGGTCGCAACAACTACTTTTATGTTCACAAATTCAATTCGGTAAAAATTTCGTGACGCTAATTTCCTCGCGCTCGAATTTGCTGGCATAGCTAGTAAAGAATAATTTGAATTTTAAAAAAACAATACCAAACGAATGTCGGACAACATAAACTTTCGCAACACAGGCCTCTTTATAAATCATTGCCGTAAAGAGGGCATTTAAGCCGCCATATTTATGAAAATAAGATTCTATAAAGCTATAATGTGAAATACAAAAAGCGAGCTCCGAGTATAGTCGGAAGGAAACGAGGCTTGTTTTTAGTACACGACATTAATATCTTGTTTTTAGTACATGACATTAATATCGAATAGTTTTAGTATTTCGAAATTGATCGCCAGAAACTTTAAGTACGTGTCTTTAACAAGGGTGTCGTGAGTTTAAATACTTATCACACGGTATTGTTATAAAACAAAAATTAAGTAAGACTTATAATGCACTTACGATATGGGTGTATGTAATAGTTACTCATTCAATTTTAAAGCCTATACAATTTTTATTAAGTTTGTATTTTTTTATTATTTCCTTCCATTAAACTGTTACGCATGCCCACAGACTGAAACTTCTTAATCCCTTAAGTTTGCCTTTAGCCCTATGTTTTTAAATATTTTATACAATTAGGCGTTACTACGTTACTAACGTTACGAGACCCATAATACAAAAGTAATAACAAAAATTATTTTGGTATCAATCCGCGATCAATTAAATACAAAATCTATATAATGCCAAATGTTAACCGGTTCTATACCTAATACAGGCAGGATTCGTAACACATACAAAAGCACTACCCACGCTTACTATCATAAACTCAATAATCGTTTCGCCCTACCAACGATGCTTCACCGAGAGATAGACTCCATCGTCATAGCGACGCATCATCCAATTTAGCATAGTTATTTACTAATTGGTTCAACTCACACCACTTGTAACAGGCTTGAACTAGAAACATTTATCTGATCGCTAATGAGAGTGTTATGCTTAATGATCTCAAATTTCTCTTAAATGTTAACATTTTAGCGCAACTTGCACTGATTTGTAAATTGTGCCTGTTCTGTACCTGATTTTCTAACCCTTGTGGCTTTCACGCTAAATAGAAGTGCAAATATAATATACAAATTGCGTAATACCTATTTTGGATGTATGAAATAAGCATTGCACGATTTTAGGTTACCTAGTATTAGTTAAGTTTATCTAACAGAGCTCTTTAAATAAAGAAAAAAAGTTTCATTAAGTATAGGAATCCGGGGCTGGTCGAATAATTAATGGGTATAACTTTAAAAAGCTCTGAGACCGTGCGACTCTTCCGAGTGGGTCACGGGTTTAAACCACGGGCGGGCACCAATATGTTTTTATGTTATTAACTAAGATGTCTAATCGATAACTGAAATTCGAAAGAAGCTTTTCGATGAAGAAAAACATCGTGAAAAAACCTGCATATCTCTAAAGAGTTCTGGGGATATGTGTAACCTACCAGGATTGGTAAGTTACACATATCCCCAGAACTCTTTAACTCTAATGCGGATCGCATTTGAGTAGCGTGGTAGGTATCAAGCTCCAATCCTTCTCTTAAAAACCGAAGACAAATGGCCTATACCCAGCAGTGGCATAGTAAAAGGCCCTTTTTGTTATAATTATAAAGCCAAGATAAATTATCATAAAAAAATCCTAACATTAAAATCGTAGTGAGTAAAGAGGACATAAGCTGTAACTTATTGTTATTGCGGGTTTGAGCTTCAGTTTTATGTTTTCAAACGGCCCGCCGTGAGGCTGTGCATCTATTTATGCTTACCGAGATTTATTGTTGCGATAGTTGCCAAGGAATCGACTTACGGAACTCTGTCTCGACTTTATGTATTACTATTAGCGTAGCGAAATAATACAAATACCACTTTTACATTCGTAAATTTTCCCGTTACTTTCTAACAGTTGGGAAGGCCTATTTACGCTTACCTTATATAAATAAGAAGCTGTGATAGCCCAGTGGTGAGACCGTGCGACTATGGGTTCAAATCCGAACAGGCACCAATGAGTTTTTCTATTAAAAATTTACGTGTCTAGTTGATATTTGCAATTTATCACACGCTTTTCGGCGAAGAAAAACATCGTGAGGAAACCTGCAATATCTCTAGAGATTTCTAGGGATATATGTAACTAACCTACCAACCCGCATTGGAACAGCGTGGTAGGTCTTAGCTCCAATACTTCTCTCTAAAAAACAGAGAGAGGAGACCTATTCCTAGCAGTGGGAAAGTTTTATATAGTAGGCTTTCTATATTAGCCTCTTTTTAACAGTATATTTAAAGTGCTGTAATGGTAAAGTTAAAGTAGATTGCGGAATTTTATTATACGAACGACTCATTTACTTTTGCTAGGCGCAAAGCAGGTTATATCGGTTCCTACTTTGTCAATTATATATGTTGCCAATCTTTTTATAATTATGTATATTCTCATGCACAAATATTAAATATAATTCTTTTTTTTAATTTCATAACTTCAGACTAACTAAGTCCAGCAGTAGATAGATCTCTAGTAAAAAATGAAAAAAAAGTCATAATTGTGTAGACAGTACTTGAAATGACTCAAACGATATGAAGATATGGAGCGCATAGCTACATATCGGCATTATGAAGTAAACGAAGAGGTCCGCACAAAGCGAGCGGCTCTGTATTGAGCGGAGGAAATAAAAATATCGTATCAATAGCGCCATAAAGGAATCCGTGACCACCGCTACACGCGAACGAATATTTCCACAGACCTATCTAAAGATAACTTATAGTAACCGGCAATAAATAATGCACATCGAGGCTTAGAGACAGAAAATCGACTAGATTCTACTTCATAGAGCATTTCTCTGTTGCACAGACTGACGAACCCGCGTGAAACGTCACATACTAACTGAGTGACAGTGACAGCGCTCTACGACTCCGAACTGGCCGGCTGTTTCGTTCTAAATATCGATTATTTAATGCCGGGTGCTATACTTACTTTTCTTTTCCTTTTTTTTAAACTATAAGGCTGTAAGAGATTCCCATTCCGGAATAAGTCCAACGTTTTTTTAAATCATTTTTGTATTCATTTAAATATGAGCATTAAAGAGATTACACATAAACAAGCAAGATATAGACGTGATCAATTCATCATTGTTTAATAGATGCGTATATGCCGTGTGGTATCGGGCTGAGTAGAATAGACCACTATTATTTATTACCGAGGTGTCGTAAAACGCGACTAAGGTAAGCCGACCCGCTGTGTAGTATCCGAATGAGTACAATAGACCACCCTCATTTCTTACCGAAGTGTCGTAAAAGGCGACTAAAGTAAGTTGACCCACCGTGTGGTATCCGGGTGAGTAGAATAGACCCACCTCTTTCTTACCGAAGTGTCGCAAAAAGCGACTAAAGTAAGTTGACCCACCGTGTGGTATCCGGTTGAGTAGAATAGACCCACCTCTTTCTTACCGAAGTGTCGTAAAAGGCGACTAAAGAAAGTTGACCCACCGTGTCGGTTGAGTAGAATAGACCTACCTCTTTCTTACCGAAGTGTCGTAAAAGGCGACTAAAGTAAGTTGACCCATAGTGTGGTATCCGGTTGAGTAGAATAGACCATCCTCTTTTTTACCGAGGGGTCGTAAAATACGACTAAGGAAAGTTGACGGCCGTAGGCAGGCGTCCGGTCGTAAAATACGTAGCCAAATCATGTGACAACATGTTTGTAATATGTTGTGCCGACCAGACTTGGAGTGGTATAAGGGCAGGAAGATGATGATATGTAAGACACATCAATAACATGAACACAGTTGCAGTTGTACAGTTATATATGAGGTATAAGGTTTGGTTCTGCGTGAACACGTCAATTAAAGGCACGCACAGCATTCAACATTTGTCATCAACATTACTTTAACAAGTTATAGTATAAAAATATTTAAAGTATAGAAAGTATAATTTTCTCAAATAAATACATTTGTATTTGTAAATAAATACAACCAAAAAACATTTTAATATCAAATACATGTCAAAGAATTAAAACTAAACTTTTTTAACACTTTTAAAAGTGGTAAAGGGATCCGAAAATGTGTTTATAATATTTTTAATATTTTTTGTATCCGTTTTAGCACCTCGGTTGATCGCCTCTTCGGGTGAAAAGAGGGCTGGCTCCTTTTTAGCACAAAGAATCAGCTTAGCGATTCAACGCAGAAACGCTGCCAGCATTCTTGGGACCATTCCACCTGGGCATGATTTGTATAGTAGTAGCGTGTAATTTATTTAAGATAGACATAACTTGTAAATAATAACTGGTCTAAACATTTTTCACGAATAATATGGTACCTATTTGGTCACATTGCTCGCCAACCAGATAACCTTGACAAGGTGATAGTAGTGGGCAAGGTCGAAGGAAAACGACCCCGCGGCCGATCACCTAGCCGCTGGTGTGACCAAGTGACCGCACTTACTGGTCTCTCCGTAACATCCGCTCTAAGAAAGACCGAAAACCGGGAGAAATGGAGGAAGATTGTAAGATCTATGAAGGACTTTCATTTAGGACCCGACCTTCACTAATGAAGAATCCGACAGAAGAAGATGGTACCTATATTCGGATATATCTTTAAGCGCTATTCTCATGTATAGCGAGCATAACACAAGAGGCGTTTTATTATAGAGTGCGGGGGCGACATTTCACTGTATTCTGTTCGCGTATTCGTGCTTATTTGTTTGTCACTAAACCCCTCGTTTTGAATATACAGTTACGCTTTCTTTGAGAGTATTAGCGTTTGTATTTCTATCAACCGACCATCATATATTAGTAGCTATTTTAATTATTTTAACGTAATATAATTGATATAAAGAAGTCTACAAATTCAAATGATTCTTTATTCAGACTGGCCTTGACTTTTGAATCGTCAAATTAAAATTAAAATGAAGCTACGACTGATTTAGAAAGGTCAAAAGTGTCTTTGTAATATAATAGTGATATTATAGTCATACGAGTTTTTTGCTGATTCTTATCGGTTGGAGCAAACTTTCCAATCAGTGCCCGCTTCATTAATAACGTTTAAAAAGTAAAAAAGTAAAGTAACAGCCTGTTACTATGCCAGCTGCTGGGCTAAGGCCTCCTCTCTCCGTTATTGGAGAGAAGGATTGGAGCTAAGACCTACCACGCTGCTCCAATGCGGATTGGTAGGTTACACATATCCCTAGAATTCTCTAGAGATATGCAGGTTTCCTCACGATGTTTTCCTTCACCGAAAAGCGTGTTATTACATATGTATTAAATACACTGATTTTTGGGGCGAAGCCGCAGGCACAAATAGGTATATTATATTATATATAGATATTGATATTGTCAAATAGTCTCAGTTTCAAGTAATTTTGAATCATCAAACGTTATTACAAACGTTATTAAAGCTGTGATAGCCTAGCGGTGAGACCGTGCGACTCTCTAGAGACGACATAGGTTCAAACCTGGGCAGGCCCCAATGAGTTTTTCTATTAAACTCATGTGTCTAATTGATAATTGCAATTTATCACACGCTTTTCGGCGAAGGAAAACATCGTGAGAAAACCTGCACATCTCTAGAGAATTCTGGAGATATATACATATCTCCAGTCACCTACCAATCCGCATTGGAGCAGCGTGGTAGGTCTTAGCTCCAACTCTTCTCTCCAGAAACGGAGCGAGGAGGCCTGTTCCCAGCAGTGGGATTGTAACAGGCCGCTACTTTACTTTGACTACTTTACTGATACAAGCAGGATTCGTTAAAACACATGCACAAACCTCCACCGCCACCGCCACAATACACAAGCACTACACACATTCACAATCACAAACTCAACAATCGTTTCGCCCCTTTGCGATTTTGTCTTACTCCAGATGATGTATCGATTGCGAGGCGAAACGAACGTGATAGTGAACGTGTGTAGTGGCAGTGTTCTCAATACGTGTTCTCGAATATTCTATCATGGTTATCACTATGGTGTAGCTAGCTATATGTATCTTTAAATGTATATCAGTCTGTATGTAAAACAATTTACGCTGCCAACTGTAGCGTAGGTACCGCCACAATATCATGTTATGCACCGTTTTGCCGCTTCAATGCCTCGCCGCAAGCGCTTGACTTCACACCTAGCGCGAAATAAACTACCCTCAAATGTTCAGCCACTTAAAATTCAATCGTATAACCTTGTAACAAGGTCTATTTTGAGGCATATTTAGCTTGAAGTTTGGCTGTTTTAATATTGGCTTACATTGTAGGTGCTATTATGTAGACATATTGAAACCGTCGTTATATTTAGATTTATGTATTGTAAAGTAATGGCCTATTACCCTGACGGGCTTTGGGTGTTCTGTTGATCTGTTATGTATAACACCGTATATTATACGGTATATTTCACTGGCGCAGTGGGTAGTGACCATGCCTTCAGTTCTGCTGGTCGCGGTTTTGAATCCCGCTGAGGGTAACATTTTCTATTAAACAATTTGTTGGTTCTTCGAACCTGGCCGTATATTTTAACTGTACAAGATATTAATGACTAAAGTAAATAGTTGTAAAATTATATTGTAAAAGGACCAACCGCAAAGTTCTTTGCTAGTTCTTCCCAGTAGCAACAGCTATCGGAGCCAGCAGTAGTGTTGATTCAAAAGCACTTACTTAGAAGTTTACTTGAATAATGAATTATTTTAATTTGATTAAGATTCAACGCGCAATTTTGACTACGGCTGTAATCTATAGAAGAAAAACACTTAAAATAATATCGTGATAGTGAAATCTACTTTAGCTTTCAACGTGTGAGCATAATTGACCGCGGCCTTGAACGCGCATGAAGAGTTTGACCTGAGCTCGAGTGCTTCCCAATAACTAGCTCAGATTATCGATAAGAGACGATTCTTTTTTAAACGTTTCTTTAGTTCCGAATATAAAGTCAAAGCGATAACACCGCAATTTGAAAAAGATTACACGCTAATGCATGTCCAAGTCATTATCAAATATATTATTTTTTTATAGAACTTATGATAGAATTGTTTTACTATAATTCGCGTTTGTTAAGAGAATTTATATAATGCTAAGTGTATGAAGCAGGTAACTTTGACATACCTTATATCTACATGTAGGACCAGTCACCACACGTATCACTAAAACGTCGCCACAAACAACACACCACACATTTACTACGATAATCCCTACGACCCTTTTTTTCCTGTAACCGAAGCATCATCAGGAAGATAAGCTCCACTACGAAATCGTAATGCGCCGTACCGCCCAAGCAATTCTTGTATACCCGACCCCCACCATTGATTTTGCCTTCAAACACGTGTCGCAAACTGGAGTTCGGGACATTTACTTGTTCGGTAATTAGCAAAGGTTCGTTGGTTGCTTTCCACACTTAGCATTACATAGATTCTCTTAATAAACGCAGATTATAGTTTAATGATTCTATCATAACTTACACTATTATATACTATATTCTATTATACTTATATACTATACTTTGGAATTTCGCAGTAGTATAGAATTTCGTAGTATAACACCCGTCGAGAACGGCAGGTATTACATTTTGACTCCGGTATCTAACAATATACATATAAAGATTGTTATAATTGAATTCCGCCATAGAAATCGCGGTCGCCACCATGAATGGAAGGTCTAATAGCCACATTTAGGGCTGATTGTTTGCGACCGCAGCCCTATCTCATGCAAATTTATTATATCACATATTGAAATACACCGAAAACTATTTATTTTTTAATTTCGTGACTCCAATATTTCATAATAAAAATGATTTTTTCGAGAGTGTGCTATTTTATGTATGAAATTTTTTTTTAAAATTAAGCTGTGATTGCCGAACATTGAGACTCTGTGCCTCTATCGAGGGGATCAAAGGTTCAAACCCCATGCTGCCAATGATTTGCCCCATGCTTCTATTTAAACTCATGTACCTAATTGATATTTGAAATTCATCACACATTTTTCGTTGAATATACCGTTGAACATTTAGAATAAAAAGAATCCGTCTCTCCGTTATAAGTAGAAAATTGATTGTATTGTAGTATTGTATGTTGTAGTATTATTTCCCTTATAAATCACCAACAATAGGTACATAATAGCTGGCAAACCTTTAAAAGGCTTTAAAGGTAATTAATGCATGTAACTGATGTGTTATTTAACTGTGGCTTTCACAGTTAAATGACACAGTTAAACGTCGTGATAAAACATTTCAATATAGTTAGTTTCCACCAGTACCAGTTATAATTATATCCGGTTGATTTTAACTCTCTAACTATATTTTAACAACAAGGATTTTTGCCTATTTGTGGGACATTAACAGTCTGTTGTAAATTAAAGAGTTTTAATTGACCGCCGAATTTCTTGCTGGTTCCACTCGATAAGAGCAACATTCCCAAACAGTTGTAATTTAACTAACTTAACTTCGTTCATCGATAATTAATCCTCGAGAATTTAAAAGTGTCCGATAACGTTTATTTCTATAAAGATTATTTTAATTTGATTTGTTACTTTAATTTTAGATATGTTAGGTAGAGTCAACTCTAGCCTAGTATTAAATTTTCGATTCAAAGCAACCTATTTTCAAAAAAAAATTTTGTATTTGTGTCGAAATTATTCAATTTAATTTATTTAGCATTAAATATATTTTCTTTTATCGTGGATTATAGCGAATTTATATTTTTAATACTTTTGTATTATAGACGTATTAAAAGTAACGTCTATTTCTATAAATTATCTTTTTTAATTTTTTGTTAAATATTAGATTAGTCAATTGTAATATTGAGTTTAAAATACAATTTCTTCATTTCAATTAACTCAAATTCTTCATAAAATAAAAAATATAGTCTTATTAAATTTGATTTCTTACTTCTAATTTTAAATTCAGTAAGTCCTTAATAATTTTATGTTTAAACAAAACACAAACAACACTCTAAATTAATCATTAATTATTTATAGAATTAGGCGTTACTTTGCGGAGATCCATAATACAAAAGTAATAATAAAATTATTTTGCTATAATCCGCGATACAGTAAATAGAAAATATATATAGTGTTTAATGTATAGTGGACTATCAGTATTTTCATATCCGATACGTGCAGGATTCGCAAAAACATGCACAAACCTCCACCACTTCCACCTCAATACACAAGCACTACACAGGTTCACTGTCACAAACTCAACAATCGAAAAATCAAAGCAATCGCAAAGCTTTGCGATTTTGTCGTGGAGTCTATCTCCTGATGATGCTTCGGTTGCGGGGCGAAACGATTGTTGAGTTTGTGATAGTGAACCTGTGTAGTGCTTGTGTATTGTGGTGGAAGTGGTGGAGGTTTGTGCATGTTTTTACGAATCCTGCACGTACCGGGTATGAAAATACTGATAGTCCACTATACATTAAACACTATATATATTTTCTATTTACTGTATCGTGGATTATAGCAAAATAATTTTATTATTACTTTTGTAATCATTAATTAAAATAACATCTTGCGCATAGTGTGCAAACATCTTAACATAACCTCAGTATCCACAGTAATATAATTCCAATCACCTCATACATTACAAATCGAATCCATCCAATTACCGCGTCTAACCAAGGTTGCGGTTTAAAAAGGAATTTAATCTCGCTAATAAACATGCTAACAAGAACACACGGGCACCTGTTGACAACCGCGCGTCTCCCGACTCCTCAGCCAATCGAAAGCCAACGTCCGCCCACGTTGCGACCCGATTGGCTGCTCAGCCAGAGGGGGGGAATCGCTAAGGGGGACATCGCCAGCACCGAGCGTTAAACATGACACTGTCAAGAAAAGCGCCGCATTGAGCTTTCGGGAGCTTTTCACGCGCGCGGAAAACACTATTTCGATCAATGTGTTTTAAACTATTTTTTAATCAAACTATTAAATAAACTGACACCTATTTGTATTCTTTAACATTAATATATAAAAAAAAACATTTATTTTAAAAAAAAACACTTTAATTGGTCATAGACAAATAATAAAATTTGAAAATCGAACAGAACTATGCATAAACTAAGTGTTAATAAATAGTATATTCAATGTAAAATTATTGTATTCGAAATTCAAATTTGTTCAAAATTGAAATGTCACTCGGAAAACAACCCACGGACCATATAAAAAGGCCGATGAACGCGTTCATGGTCTGGTCTAGGGGTCAGAGGCGGAAAATGGCGCAAGACAACCCTAAAATGCACAACTCTGAAATATCTAAACGACTCGGCGCGGAATGGAAACTTCTAAGCGAGATGGAAAAAAGACCGTTCATTGATGAAGCGAAAAGATTAAGGTAAGGCACATCACAAATAATATAGATAACATTAACTATATTATTATTGAACTAGCTTTTACCCGCGACTTCGTCCGCGTGGACCGTAGTTCTGTAATACTCAATAGCTTCTATCGGTATCCAACCTTGCAAATATCTCCATCTCAAATCGATCTGGGGGGTTAAATAGCAGTTTCTATGACAATTGTTACGTTACTCGAATACTACTACTATCTACTACTCCATTTTAAATTTAATTTCCTTCATGCCATTACTGTTATTTAGCAAAGATATTAATTTGCACTGGAAAGATTCGATCAAAACCATAAGAAATTTGTAAAACCTCACTTAGTGGACAGCAGCGTCTTTCAGTTTATCAGTCAATGTGAGACTTAGATAACATTAACTATATTATTATTGAATTATTACAATATTTTTATTGTACTTTATATTTACTTACTTAAAAGCTATGCTAGGTAGAAACGTGTATTTTTTTGAATAAAATCTTAAATGATATTACAATATTCAAAATGGCATTATATTCTATATATAATGGCGACATCATCGTTGGTTTACTTCTAATTGTAGAGGTGCGTTGTTGTATTATAATAAATAAATAATAAATATATAACACACGGTCGTCCGTCCTCAAAGTAAGTAACCTAATAATTGTGTTATGGCTGGAGGACTCCTGATAAATATACTACATATATAATTTAAATACATACTTTAATACAAATATAAACCCACGCTCGAAGAACCAACAATTTTTTTTATAGAAAATGTTGGCTCTCGGGAATCTAACCTGCGACCCGCGAAGCTGAAGGCAGGGTACATTACTCACTGCGCCAACGGGTCAGCCCCAGTTGTACAGAATGATTTTAAGATTGCTACCTACCTTTTCGCGTTATAACAATTACTCTATTATTCTTTGTAAATATAAATATAAATTAATATTATAGCAAGAAAGACTAAGATAAGTCGCTGGACCTATTCTTCGATATAAGTTAATTTATAAGTTTAAGTTACCTTTAAGTGGCTTATTAGCCTTTTGGCTAGATTACAACATGAGTAAAGTACTTCCTTGCGGTTGTTCTTTATAAGAGCAAAAAAATTGTTGTAGATAAATAAATTTGGATTATTTTATAATCTTTACTTTTAAGTGATACTGGTTCGGAATTTGTTACGAGTAAAATAATATTGCGTAACAAGTAACTTAATTGATTAAAATTTAGATTTTTATTAAATCAGATTTTTTGGGGTTTTTTAACAATATATAGTCGAGGGTGATTACTAAAGTTTTATATTTTCATTTATGTTCTATATACTTTAGATTTTTTTGTATATCGCAAAGCAAATATTAACAATGCGTTCAGTATTCCAACTTTTATTTTTTCACAATCTACTATAGATAATTATAATCTGTTTGAAATATCAACAGTATTAAGAATGATGTTTAAATTTGAATTCAATTGACTTTTTTGAGTAATCTTCAACCTTGGAATGTTTTTAAAGACTACTGAATCGATTATTATTATTATTATTGACACTGATTGCCTCTACCGAGAAGAATCAGTAACGAACTCAGCGGAAAAATACAATTTGCAAAAAAAACAATTAAATACCATAGCACATTAAATATCGCAGTCTTGTAGCTGACTGCAATTCACGTATGATATCATCACTTAAATAATATTAAAAAGTATATTAAGCTTTACGTAATAGCATTAATTGTGAGACTTTTCTATATTTGCGTAAAGGTCTAGGTATTCTTGAGGTATATAATTTTACAGAAACGTTAAATACCTGTCTATTAGATAATTATTATTGAAACTATAACATATATATAACAATAATCTGTAACATATTGTTTGTATAACAAAGGTGTTTTTATGAATCTCTAGAAACGTTGCTTAAGTAAGTAACGGCCTGTTACAATCCCACGGCTGGGCATAGACCTCCTCTCTCCGTTTTGGGAAAGGATTAGACCTACCACGCTTCTCCGATGCGAATTGGTAGGTAACATATACCACTAGAATTCTCTACATATATGCAAGTTTCCTCACGATGTTTTCCTTCACTGAAAACCGTGTTATAAATTGCGATTATCAATAAGATACATAAGTTTTAACAGAAACACTCACTGCTGCACGGTCTCACCTGGGCTTTCACAGCTTTGAAACGCTGCATATGTTATTCCAATGCTGATTGTAATATTATATTAAGGAATTATTTACGGATATGCAGACTCTATCGCGTTCTCCATCGATGAACATGATGAAATGTCTATAAATACTTGTAAAACTTAATTCGCCTAAGTAATCCTTACTCAATCAAACCTTTCGCGATGTCAAGCTGTGCTTAAACCGTGTCAATCCGCAAATCATCCCTATCGTCAATGACTAATCAGTCATACATCAGCCCTCCACTACACGTCGCTACACTAAGCCGTGGTCCGGCCTCACAGGAGGCACCCTTAGGACGACTTTCCCCGATGCTAGTAGAGCTTCTGCGCTCTACTCTCTGCATTTCGCAACCTTGTCGATGCTTCTGCGCTCGCTCGTCCCGCCCGGTGACGCTGTAAAAGCCGTTAGGGCTAACAGCATACGTCAGATCGAAAAAAATCCCTATCGTACTTTTCGTGTCGGGCTTGCAAAGGTTTTGCTTGGGTTTTAGCATATTGCCTGCAGCGTGGACAAACGATTTTCACACTATCATAAGGAAAAAGTCCGGATCCTTGCTAGCAAGATATCGCTTGAGTTCTAACAGTATCCTTAGTACGTTAGTGTGTAAGATGGAGTCGCCTATACATCCACGATTCTTGAATATCTTAGCGTCATACTACGTTTAGTTGAATGGTCATATTAAATTTGTGTTTTTTTTTGTATAATCTATAGAATTAGGCGTTATTTTGCGGAGATCCAGAATACAAAATTAATAATATTTTTTTTTACTATAATCCGCGATGAGCTGTGATAGCCCAGCGGTGAGACCGTGCGACTCTTTTGAGGGGACACGAGTTCAAACCCGGGTAGGCACCAATGAGTTTTACTATTAAAACTCATGTGTCTAATTGATAGTTGCAATTTATCACACGCTTTTCGGTGAAGGAAAACATCGTGAGGAAACCTGCATATCTCTAGACTCTAGAGACTTCTCAATATGTGTAACCTACCAATCCGCATTGGAACACCGCGGTAGGTCTTAGCTTCAACCCTTCTTTCCAAAAAAGAAGAGAGGAGGCCTATTCCCAGCAGTGGGATTGTAACAGGCCGCTACTTTACTTTTTTTTTACTTTATAGTCCGCGATAAAGTAAAAAAACAGACACAAACACACAAACAGACACCTTTGAGGACTTTATTTCAAAATATGTATAGATAGCGTTGCTAACGAACGCATTTACAACTGCAAAAATAACATATTATTTTAAATTCCAATTTTTAACATAAAAGTAGTCGCAACATGCTGTCGCAACCTTTTTTGTGGTATTTTTGTAAATCTACAATTCTTAAGTAGATTACTTTAAAGTATCTCTGTTGTATAACGCGGCGCACGTAATCTCACACCAGGCAACAACATCAACTGCTTGATCTCGTCAACACAATTTACATAAAACGGTAATACAACAGATGGTAATGTACTATTAACCGTAACCTTTCGGAAAAGTTGCGCTATCTTTTAGTAAAAACCGCACCAAAATCCGTTTAGTAGATTTTGAGAAAATCGAACACAAACTGACAAAGATAGAGTAGATTATAGGTCGACCATACATAACCAAGGATAATAGAAAAATAATTTTATTGTTTCATTTCAATAAACACTGATAAACTAGATAAGATCTATTAACATCCGTCCCCCATATTTGCTTGTTTATTCATTTAATCATCTCAGTTACTGCGAGTTATAAAATACCACAAAAACTCCGTCACCAGTCCCACTAGTGCGGTATTCAAAATACTTTTTGTTTCCAACAGGTGCTCCCTTGTTTTGTTAACAGGGTGTTTACTTTCCGATATGGAATTAAAAACGGTCTGATTAAATAGTTTGCTTTAATCTGGGACCTACGCGGTTGTTTAATTAACCTTTTTACTTATTCCGTTATTGTTGTGATTTTATCTGTTTTACAATGGCTTCGACTGTGAGAACCCGAAAAAAATTATATAGTTCTCTCAAAGCGTTGTATAGTACAAAACTTACGCGAATTATATTCATCATCATCCTCCTGCCCTTATCACTCTATGTGGGGTCGGCACAACATGTTACAAATCATGTGACAATATGTTTATAACATGATTTCACATGATTTAGCTAAGTATTTTAGGACCTAAGTAAGTACCTTTTCTAGAAATCGATTTAAAATATTATATACTATAATATATATATCAGACTAAATTATCACAGAGTGACTGCATAAAAAATTTATATTGTTTTACATCAGATAATCTAATATATGGTTTTAATCTGCATCTGATGAATATATTTTATAAAATTAAATGTTTATGCTTTTGATACTCATCAGCCTCCTGTCCTTATCCCACTCTAAGCGGGGTCGGCATAACACGTTATGAACATGTTGCCACATGGTGCGGCTACTTATTTTACGACCGGCCGCCTGCCTGACGTCAACTTACCTTAGACGTATTTTACGACCCCTTGGTAAGCAAGAGGTGGTCTATTCTACTCCATCGGATACCACACGGTGGCTCAACTTACCTTAGTCGCATTTTACATCACCTCGTTAAGAAATGAGATGGTATATTCTACTCAGCTGGATACCACACGGCCGGTCGACTTACCGTAGTCGCTATTTACGACACTTCGGTAAGAAATGAGAGTGGTATATTCAACTCAGCCGGATACCACACGGCAAACCTACGTGAGTTACAGTAGATGCATTAAATCTTTATCAATATAGCTAACTGGTGAAACGTGCTGCTATATAAATTATTTTTCGGGAATTTCTAGCGTAGAATAATAAAATGTAAGTGATGGATAACCCTTATGACGTAGGGGTATGAAAAATAGATAGCAGCCGATTCACAGACCTAAGGGATATGCAAATAAAATTTCATCAAAATCGATCAAGCCGTTCCGGAGGAGTATGGTAACTAACATTGTGACACTAAAATTTTACACATAAGATTATAAATGCATTATTTTTTTTTGTTATAAAGAATTCATAAAAGAACAACAGCTGCTATTAACTTTAAAATACCGTAAGAACCGTACCATATACCAAGTTCTTTTGAACCAAATCGAATCAAAATAATCCTTTAATCTTTTTCAAGCACTATTGAATATAAAATAATAAATAAATATATGGGACAATTACACACACGCCTGTCCGTCCCAAAATTAAATTAATGCTTGTGTTATTGGTAACATCCAACTAGTAAAAATAAACGTATTTAATTTAACATAAATACTCCTCTCTCTCCATATTTAATTTAATATTTATGCTTTTAGTGTCAAATCATAAACATTTAATAAAATATATTCATCAGATGCAGATTAAAACCAATTAAACCATTTAATTTTTGACTGGCTCGTTGGGTAGTGACCCTGCCTTCAGCTCCGCGGGTCGCGGGTCGATTCCCGCCGAGGTCCAACATTTTCTATAAACAATTTGTTGGTTCTTCGAGCCTTGGCGTATATTTGTATTTAAGTTTGTATTTAATGCATCATATCTACCACTACTAAGCTGTGATAGCCTAGCGGTGAGACCGTGCGACTCTCTAGAGTCGACTCTAGAGTAGGTTCAAACCCCGGGCAGGCACCAATGAGTTTTTCTATTAAAACTTATGTGTCTTATTGATAATTGCAATTTATCACACGCTTTTCGGTGAAGGAAAACATCGTGAGGAAACCTGCATATCTCTAGAGAATTCTAGGGATATGTGTAACCTACCAATCCGCATTGGAGCAGCGTGGTAGGTCTTAGCTCCAAACCTTCTCTCCAAAAACGGAGAGAGGAGGCCTTAGCCCAGCAGTGGGCATAGTAACAGGCCGCTACTACTACTACTACTATCTACCACTACTTGTTCGTCACTTATGACACAAGTATTAAGTTACTTGAAGACAGACGACCGCGTGTAAGTGTCCTATATAATTATTTTATTTATTTATTTATATAATATGCAATTTTGGTCCATGGGGCCCGGACGCTCATACCTTCTTTAATGAGCTATCGAGAAGGCTCGTAGATCGTACCGGGGACACGAGAGCTGGCAGCTACCTCGACCAACGAATAAGTTTGGCCAGTCAAAGGGTAGCGCTGCAAGTATTTTGGGAACTTTACCCCACTGCAGTGGAATCGACGGTTTTGATTTAGTGTAAATAGATGTAAATATGTATATATAATATTTGTTTTGTTTTTTTTTTATTTTATTTAGTGTTTTAAGTTTTTATAAAATCTTCATTTTGTAAAATACTTTAGTTTCATGAATTGTAAATAATTTTAATTTTAGTTAGTAATCTATGTTTGAAATATATTTTAAGAAAATTCTGGCAATAGTAATTAATTAAATTATCTGACGTAAAACAATATAAATATTTATATATTTGAGTTTTGTACATACATATGAATGTAAATAATTATAAAAGGATTGGCGATGTATATAATAGACAAAGTAGGAACCGACATAAACTTGCGGTTCCTGCTTTGCGCCTTGCATAAGTTCGTAATTCGTTTGTGGGTGTGGGTATAAGATTCTATAATAAAATTCCACAATCTACTTAAACTTTACCATTACAGGAGTTTAAAAGTACTATTAAAAAAAGGCTACTTCAGAAAGCCTATTATACTATTGAAGATTACATAGACGATAAGAATGCGTGGATATAGCTTCTCTTCAACCCTGTACAAGACATTAATAACTATATGTAACTAGTGATAAGAATTATTGTTTGAAAAGAGCAACCGCCGAGTTTCTTGCTGGTTCTTCTCGGCAGGAACAGCTTTCCGAACCAGCAGTAGATGTTGACGATTCAAAAGCACTTATTTACAAGTTTACTTGAATAAAGAATATTTTGAATTTGAATTTGAATATAAAGTCACTCCGTGATAATATAGTATTATAGTATAATATTTTTCTTCGTTTTCTAGAAAAAGTTTAAAATACCTGTGTGTTTGTGAAAAAAGGTTCCTCAAGTAGACTGATTACAATACATTTACATTGATAGCAATCATGCCGCAATAAAATAGTCTCAATAATATTTTAAATGCTAAAATGGGTAATGTGTTGTAATATGCCTACTAAAAAGAAACTTTTTTTGACATGTTTACCTTTAAGTACCTAAGGAGTATAATTTAGTATTGCTGACCTCCGCAAAGTGACGGCCAATTCTATAAATTACTAATAAGTAACAATGAAATGGCCGTAACAAATCAATCCCAAAAACCCCGAAAGACAATTATCTGGTGACGGCGTCGTAATATCTTGCATTGTTAGGGAGCACCGTTATCGGGGAGCGGCAGGGCTATAAAAACAAGCTTATGCCTTCAGTCTAGCTCTTTGTGAAAGATATACGTACAAACTCCCGCACTAAACGGCGGTTTGCATTTGTTTGCAACACAGTACGCTATTATGTATTATAATCATAGAGTTATTATACTAAAGAAGGGAAGACAGCCTAAAATGTACAATATAGAAAATAGAGAAAGCAAATGAGGGTGTAGCTATTTTTCACTCTTTTTTATGTGTGTTTAGACAAACGTGCTTTTGCCGTAATGTACTAGAGAATTGTAGATCTATAAAAAATACTACAAAAAAGTCTGCAATAGCATGTCTCTATCTCTTATGATTAACTCACAATAACTACTTTTATGTTTATAATTTGAATTCTATAAAAAAATTGTGGCACGCTGAATTCCACGCGGGCGAAGCCGCTGGCACAATAAATAAGTATTCCAAAAATTCGCACAAAACGTTTCGCCTCATCTTTCCTAATGTGTACGGCCAAGGCGTAAAATTTCCTTCCTGCATCTTCTTCTATCTTCTATTTTCCCAAATTCCTACGATCTAGCTAAATTAAAAAAAGAGTAAAAAGGCACTACATTGGCAAGCGCGGTCCACCTTAGGCTGCATCTTTCGCTTTCCATCAGACGACATCGTAGCCAGGCGTTTGCCTTATCGTATTAAAACAAAAACTTTATTCGCCTTTCGCATTATATAAATTATTATTTATATCTTAAAGTAATTGTCAGTATAAAACAAAAATTAAAATAACAAACACCATGTACAGCTGTATGAAATGGACGAAGCTGTATGAACGGTCGAAATGGACGGCCACTCAGACTGAAAGCTTCAGCCTCACTGCTGATTTTCAGTGGTCTCCAGATAACTTGACTTCTTAATTTTTTTTATTTCTTCATTGGTAATCAAACAGTATGTGTGTGTTGTTAGTTTGATGTGTGTGCAATGTGTTTGTTGAGTCTGGAATGCTCGTGTATTTTTTTCGACTCGATTTGAATTCAAATTCAAATTCAAAATATTCTTTATTCAAGTAAACTTGTAAACAAGTGCTTTTGAATCGTCAACTTTACTGCTGGTTAGGAAAGCTGTTCCTACCGAGAAGAACCAGCAAGAAACTCTTCGGTTGCTCTTTTTTAAATATAAATCTTAAAACTAGTTACATTTAGTTATTACAGTCTTGTACAGGGTAGAAGTGCACCTATATCCACACATCCTTATCATCTAAGTAATCTTCAACAGTATAGTAGGCTTTCTGTATCAGCCTCTTTTTAACAGTATTTTTAAACTGCTGTAACGGCATGGCCAAAATTGAATGCGGAATTTTATTTTAGAATCTTATACCCAAACCCACAAACGATTTACGTACTTTTGCTAGGCGCAAAGCAGGAGTCGCAAGCTTATGTCTGTTAAATTATACTTATTAACTTAATTACGCACAATACAAATGTATCGCAAATCAATCTCCCAGCGATTGTCACTAAATTGGTGGCCGAAGCACGAAGTCACGTCGTGTGCAGTGTTTGCCCGTAAGTGAAGACGATCTTCCCAATAGCTAGTAGCCGGGGGCGTCCAGAACTTAATTTCGTCCGTCTGTTTGTCCCCACTATCGGTCAACACACGCACAATGGCCCAAAAGGCGCGGCCGTGTTTGTATTATACTTATTTTTTTATCAACTATTTGATCGTTCGATAGAATACTCACAAACAATGTCTCGGTGTTATCTATAGAGTTGTGGCCAAGACACTATAACATTTATATTACGTTTCAATTGCTTGGTGTTTAACTTATTTGTAGCTGTGACATACCAGCGGTGAGACCTTGTGACTCGAGATAGTCACGGGTTCAGACCTCGGGCATATACCATGAGTTATTCTGTTAAATCTTATGTGTCTAATTGCTAATTGCAATTTATCACATGCTTTTTGGTAAAGAAAAACATCTATAGGAAACCTGCATATGTCTAGAGAAATCTGGAGATATGTCTTACCTACTAATCCGGATTGGAGCAGCGTGTTAGGTCTTAGCTCCAACCGTTCTCTCCAGAAACGGTGCGAGATAGGCTTTGTCCAACAGTGGGATAAATAAAAGATAAGAAGAAAGCCTTTTACTTCAACGAAGTTTTATTCGGCGAAGTTGTTCGCCCTAACTTAAGTGTTAAGATACCGTCTCTTAATTATACGTTTTTCCTGCTTCTTATAAAATGACGTGTGTTCAAACCGAAAAAAAATAGTAAATAATGTGTATTAAACACATTCACTACCACAATCTTAACAATCATTTTGCCCCGTAACCAAAGCATCGTCAGGAGATAGACTTCACGACAACATCTCAAAGCCACGCATCATCTATACAAGCAGAGTTATATAATAATAAGTTTAACCTCCACCTTTTATTTTGCCTTCCAACACGTGCATCAAACTTGTACTCGTGACGTCTATCTGTTCGTTTATTAGTGTGGCATTGTTGCATGAGTTTCTGAGAATTCTGCATATAACAGGTATGAGAACGGATCGTACACACTACATTTAGCATTACACATATTTTGTTTAATCGTGGATTATAGCAAATGTATGTTAATTACTTTTGTATTATCGACCTCCGCAGAATAACGCTTAATTCTATAAATATTCAGACTCGCTAATATCAGGTTCGGTTACGGTTTAAAGCTGAGGTTAAACAACATATATACTGTAAGTTCAAAAAATAGTGTTAAATTTCATACCCTCATCCAGAGTCGCAGTCCATTCACAAATTTATCGATAATAAACATAAAACATTTTCGATAACAACAAAAAAATAACGGGGTCGACGACCGACTCACTATCAATTCCCTCATAACTATTTACCGGACAAACAGACATGATAACCGAAAAAAAAACCGAGCGTCTCAAGAAAAGACCTATCTTCATTTTATCGGACACTTTTTTGGCCAGTTTAATCGATTCGAGCAAACATCGATACATCGATATGAAAAGGCGCTTTATACGGCTATGTTTGTTGATATTGTTGCTGTATTGGTTTTTAGAGGTTACTTGTAGAGGTGTTTCGTGTTTGATCAGGGCTTGATGGCGGCATAAAACGTGTTTACGTGATTGATAATGTATTTAAAACATCCGGTGGATGAATGAAACATATCAATGAATATATGATTCAAGACATTCAAGACATGTTTTTAGCGATTTTTGTGCGTAAAAATATCCATAATTACTAGCTGTAAGAATACAGGACAACTTTTACAAAACGATTCAATTGCAATGCAATTCATAGTCGGTACCTATACTGAATCGCTTTCTTTTCATACTATGAAGTGTTTTTAACTGAGTTGCATTTGAATAGAACACCTATTATATAAATAAGAGTGAATGAAATATGTTTGCGATTAAGTTTAGGAGTTAATTCAGCAACGACTTAAACTGTGCGTCTTTCACACGTCATGGTACGAGAAAGAAAAACAATTCAGTTAGCTCTTGAATTGAGTCGCATTAAGAGTTTATGGTAAGCCTGCTGACCGGACAAACGTTGTTTAGCCATACGATCTAGGGCAATTCTAGTTTACATAACGAAAAATCTATCCAAAAATTCAAAGAAAATGGGCTGGACAGCCCGTTTTACTCTACTAATTAATATGCAAATAAATTTTCATAAAAATCGGTCAAGCCGTATCGGAAGAGTATGGTTACTAACACTGTGACACTAGATTTTTATATATAAGATATAAAAATATAGTTATGTATGTAATAAATAAAATAGAAACCGACATAAGCTTGCGGTTCCTGCTTTGCGCCTTGAAAAAGTACGTCAGTCAGTGGGCTTGGGTATAAGATTCTATAATAAAACTCCGCAATTGATTTTAGTTTTGGCATTACAGCATTTTAAAAACATTATTAAAGGGAGGCTGATAAAAAAGCCAACTTCCTGATGAGGATTACATAGATAATAGGAATGCGTGGATATAGCTACTCTTTGACCTTATATATAATATCGAGGACAAAATGTGAGTAGTAGCAGAAGGTATATTTTTTAAAAAGGAAATGCCGAGTTTCTTGCTGGCTCTTCTCGAGAGGAATAGCTTTCAGAACTAGCAGTAGAGTTGATTATTCAAAAGCACTTGTTTACAAGTTTCCACGGGTTTTTATCATCCATGTAATCCCCACCAGTAGGCTTTCTCTATCGGCCTCCTTTTAATAGTTGTTTTAATGTAATTGAACTAAAATTATTTTAAAGAGTCTAGAAATTAAGCAGATAGTAGAGAGAGAGTTTTGATACATTCGAGATGTGGTGATGGAGGCGAATACTCCAAACACCTTGAATGGCCAAACGCACAAATGTATCTATTCTCTCTCGACTTGGCATAAAATCCAAACCGTCCACCTGTCGTCATCTTAACTTGGCATAAAATCCCGGCCGTCCCCTGTCGTCAACGCATACTGTCATATTTCGGCCATATAATGCAAAGGATGGCAACCTTGGAAAGCTGTTCATCGTTGGCAACACAGAAGGCAAGAGGCCGCGATTCCGCTTGCTAACACGATGGTCTGACGAAGCGAAAGCAACCTCCTGATCCAAATTCTATCAGACAGTGAGAGCCATTTTAAATCGGAATAGATGAAGGCAGATCATACGAATGAAGGGTTCAGGTGAACACGATCGAAGATGAGGAAGTAGAAATTAGGTATGCGTACGTATTCACACCAACTCTACATAAATGGCGTAAATTATTTATAGAATTAGGCGTTACTTTTTGGAGATAAGCTGTAATAACCTAGTGGTTGACCGTGCGACTCTCTTGAGACGAACATGAGGTCAAACCCGAGCAGGCACCAATGAGTTTTTCTATTAAAACTTATGTGTCTAATTGATATTTGCAATTTATCACAAGCTTTTCGGTGAAGGAAAACATCTAAGGATATGTGTAACCTACCAATCCGCATTGGGGCAGCGTGGTAGGTCTTAGCTCCAATCCTTCGCTCCAAAAAACGCAGAGAGGAGGCCTATTCCCAGCAGTGGGATATAAACAGACCGTTGCTTTTTTTCGGAGATCCATAATACAAAAGTAATAATGAAATTAAGTAGATAGAAAATACCTATAATGCTAAATGAAGAGTGGACCATCCATTCTCATACCCGATTCATTCATGATTCGTAAATACAAAAGCATAAATATTCACCACCGCCACCACAATACACAAGCACTACCACAAACTCAAAAATCATTTCGCGCTGCAACCGAAGCCTCATCAGGAGATAGACTCCGCGGCAAATTCGCAAAGCTTTGCGGATATGGGAGCGGATAGTCCATCCTACATTTAGCGTTATACATATTTTCTATTTACCTTATCGTAGATAGTAGCAAACCTGTGATAGCCCAGCGGTGAGACCGTGCGACTCTTACGAGGGGAACACAAGTTCAAACCCGGCAGGCACCAATGAGTTTTTCTATTAAAATTCATGTGTCTAATTGATAATTGCAATTTATCACACGCTTTTCGGTGAAGGTAAACATCGTGAGGAAACCTGCGTATCTATAGAGAATTCTGGAGATATGTGTAACCTACCAATCCGCATTGGAGCAGCGTGGTAGGTCTTAACTCCAACCCTTCTCTCCTGAAACGGAGAGAGGAGGCCTATTCCCAGCAGTGGGATTGTAACTGGCTGCTTCTTTACTTTTTTTAGATAGTAGCAAATTGTTACATTATTACCTACTTTTATAAATGCCATAGTCAAATCTGTATTCTGCCAGATTCAGCAAACATCGTTCAAAAACCTCATACATATGAACTATCATCCACCCTTGGTCCATTCGAATAATTACAATCGACTCGCTGACAATCGCGATTCTATCACAAAGCGCGTATAATCGTGCACTGTGTCGACATCGGCCCATCCCTTTACGTCGCAACCGACAACTGTATCAAACAAAATCCAACTTTATTGTATTAAAATAAGGTTCGTAATACAATTGAGATGATTTAAGAGATAGTGTTGGGTGTAAAATAACAGCCGATTGTGAAGGGACAATGCAATAATCCGCGTATTGTTGAATTGACATTGTTGTTTTAAGGGCGGCGGGCGCTCGCGACAATTGTACGCTTTATTGCATAAATAATAATGTTATTCTGCCCAGTGGAGCTCCATTGTGGCGTTTTGTAGCTAAACTTATTGCGTCCAATGTGATTATAAAGTTAAGATTTAATAAACGATTTTAAGCAATGTTCTTTTTTATTTCTCACAGGAGTTGATTACAGTATAGAAACAATGATAGAGTTGAACGACTGTCCCGTTGGCGCAGTGGGTAGTGACCCTACCTTCAGCTCCGCAGGTCGCCGAGGGTCAACATTTTCTATAAACAATTATAAACATTTTTTTGGTTCTTCGAACCTGGGCGTACATCCGGGGCTCTTATTTATGAACTCTTTACATCACCGCGGCGTCAACTGATAGAATAAGACGTGAGTGTATCCGGTTTCTATACATAAACTATGAATACTACTCACGATAGTCTAAATTCAAAAACAAAATGTTGAATACAGAATTTATTATGGCTGCTCTTAAATTAATATTTTTTTAATTGGTACAAAATAAATCACTTTACACTTACAGTAAATAATTGAATGTAATTTCGAATGTTAAGTAATATTCGAAACATTCAGAGCACTTTGTAAATTAATATGTAAGTAAATATTGTTTTTAAATTTAAGTACTGTATAGTACCCGGCAATAAATAATGCACATCGAGGCTTTGAGACAAATCGGCTAGATTCTGCTTCATAGAGCATTGTCTCTGTCGCACAGACTGACGAACCCGTGCGAAACTTCACATACTAACTGAGTGACAGAGACAGCGCTCTACGAAACAGAACTGGCCGACTGTTTCGTTCTAAACATCGATGTGCATTATTTAATACCAGGTACTATATATATATGTATGTATCTAGTATGATGTATCCATATTTAAATAATTTGTATAAGTTAATGTATTAGTGTATAATTATTTATTATACATATTAGCGTTTATTAATAAATACTTAAAGTTAAATAAATAAAGTTCACGATGCCTTGCAAGCCGCAAGTGATCGCAAAATCTGCAAATCAGTTATCCGCGAAAAAGCGATCCGTGGAAAAGGTCAAGACCCTCAGCACTAAGGAAAACAACGCGAACAGGAGGAATAAATACTTTGTACATCGTCCCATACAGTCCTAGTTTTAGTTTCTCTTAAATAAGGTTGCCTGTAAAAGATTACTCTGAGTTATATTAAAAAAAAATATATGCTTTCTACAGATTTTTCTAAAATACCAATATTCAACAGAGCCCTCCACATGAAAGAACATCCGGACTACAAGTATCGGCCGCGGAGGAAACCGAAAGCACTCGTCAAAAAGGAGCCCAAATTCGGCTTCAACATCAGCGGGCTGATGGCGCCGGTGCCACGGCTGATGACGCCGCTCCCACAACCAGTACCACAGCTACCGGTGCCCCATCACCTTCTGCCTGACAAACCTGACCTGGGACGAGCGTTCTTCCCACCAATACCATACCCGTTCTACCCCTTCGCGAAGATACCGTCCGATGAAGGAAAATTGGCAGCGGAATTAGCCCATTTACAGGTAGCTATTTATCAAAGTATATCATCATAATCATCATCACCATCATCATCGCCAACAACAACCTGCTTCTATTATATGAATAGTTTTCTTTGAACAGGCGCTGTACTGCGAAGCGCTATACCGTTCGACGCTGTACAAAAGCGCGCTATTTTCAGCTTTTATTTATATGTCTAGTTTTTCTTTAAACAGTGTAGGGACATTTCGATGACGTTTCATTTTTAGGCTATAGACTTAGGGCCGCAAGTTAGCTTACGCTCCCGCACATAGCGCTAGAGAACACTGCGTAAGTTAATACAATTGTTATTTTGTTGGGTTGCTCTTGGTATACCTCACGCATCAAATCTCTCAGTTTGGGAGATTTTTGATGACCCCAACTTAGATTTTTTTATATATTCATTTCGCACGTTACGGCCGACGTAAGCTAAGTGGCGGTCCGCAGCCTATAGCCTAAAAATTAAAAGTCATCGAAATCCCCCTACAAACATGAACAGGCGCTGTACGGCGGAGCACTGTACAGTTGGGCGCTATACAACAGCGTGCTGTCCACAGCGGTTATTTATATAAGTAGTTTTTCTTTGAGCAGGCGCTGTACGGCGGAGCACTTTACAGTTAGGCGCTGTACAACAGCTCGTTGTCCACAGCGGTTATTTATATAAATAAGTAGTTTTTCCTTTGAACAGGCGCTGTACGGCGGAGCACTGTACAGTTAGGCGCTGTACAACAGTGCGTTGTCCACAGCGGTTATTTATACAAGTAGTTTTTCTTTGAACAGGCGCTGTACGGCGGAGCACTGTACAGCTCGGCGCTGTACAACAGTGCGTTGTCTACAGCGGTTATTTGTACAAGTAGTTTTTCTTTGAACAGGCGCTGTACGGCGGAGCACTTTACAGTTAGGCGCTGTACAACAGCTCGTTGTCCACAGCGGTTATTTATATAAGTAGTTTTTTCTTTGAACAGGCGCTGTACGGCGGAGCACTGTACAGTTAGGCGCTGTACAACAGTGCGTTGTCCACAGCGGTTATTTATATAAGTAGTTTTTCTTTGAACAGGCGCTGTACGGCGGAGCACTGTACAGCTCGGCGCTGTACAACAGCGCGCTGTCCCCGTGCGGATGTCCACCGCGGCGGTCGCCGTCCCCAGCAGACGTCAAGCGTCCCGTGGCCTATGTCCTCATGAAGAGCGACGAGGAGCCCCCACAGCATGTTATATGAAGGCCGGTGCCGCTCCCGGCCCGGCCCTATGCCCTCTGGGAGCAGCCCTCCACGTCCACTGAGAGAGACAGCACGCCTGATAGTATATAACTTGTGGTAAAAAGTGCAATATGAAAAACCCAACTCTGTATAAAATACTAAATAGATAAAAATGAACTATGCGCTATCCATATTTCTATATAATAGTATTATAAATGGGAAAATTCTCGTGTATGTCTGTAAAGCTTTCAGCAGGCCTACCATGAACTGTTATTGCGACTCAATTGAAGACGTAAACGATGACCGCGAACCGCTTTCTTTTCGTACTATGAAGTGTGAATTGTATTGGGGTCGTAAAGTTTGTAAAGCATAACGTTATATGAACTATAAGATAACTCTGTTTTTTTTCTCACGTGTTTTTAGGACGAATTCATAACGCTTATTCGGCAACGACTTAAAGTGTGCGTCTTTATGACATCATGGTATGAAAAAGCAAAACAATTTCGTTTACGTCTTCAATTGAGTCGCAATAAGAGTTCATGGTAGGCCTGCAGGGCTATTTCGTTAGAACAATATTACCTAATAAAATTTGGTTGATGGAGGAATATGTACCGAGGTAGCATATATTGAAACAATATATGAGTTTAATTAAAAAATAATAATTTGTACGTAAATGATTTTTTTTTTAAAACCGTCATTAATAAATTCTACAACTGAACCTTTGTTATGAATTTTATTAGTAGAAAACACAAAAAAATCAGTCTTCTTAGTTGTTTTTAGTTGTACGAACGGACAGACAGATGTGTCGGAGGAGTTTGTGGTTCAATATAAGACCCCATCCGAAGAATTAAATTACATGTCTGTTGATGAAATATAAAGAATAGTAAAAAAAGAATTAATCGGTTGAGTTTAATTATTCAGTTTTAGTAGAAGTCCAAGAATAACATTTTCGTTGCTATAGAGACCGAATCGAAGTGTCCTCGCGGTATTGCCGCTTTTTTCTAGTTAGAATTCCCAACAATGTCCCATATATAAACATATGAAATATAACCATATTCTTCAAATGGGCGGATTATAGTGATTTCGATGAATCCCTTCAATGTATAGAGGTTCTATTGTAAAATTAAATATATTTAAAAATTTGCTACGAATTTCTAATAATTTGTTTTTAGTTCAAACCTATATTCATGTGAAAATCGCAAGAATTAACAATAATAATCTGAAAATTTAAAAAAAGTGCAGAAAGGCTTAGAATAAAAATAAGCAAAGTTTAAACTAAATATAGAACAATATTAATGGTTTATTAATGGTTATTTTTAAAACGTTATGGACGTGACTGGTGAAGTCACGTGCCGAAATAATTATTAAGATTTATAGATCCATTGTAAATATGTAAAAGATGTTATATCTTAAATAATACGTTACATTTGTTATTAGGTAATAAGTTGCTAAGCCGGTAACAAATAAATATAGAATGTTTAGATGTTAGTTATGTTCGATTGTCCTATAAATTTATCGACCATTAGTCACGGCAAGCTCATTTACTCCTTCTTCGACAAATGGACGTTCACTGCTGGACCTAGTTTAAGGGTCACACGGTCCGCTTGGATCTAGTGATTCGCCGCGATCTTATCAGCCCGATCAGCCATTCCAACACCTTAAAATCCCAAACGCCCATCAGTTCTTGTTACTATATGCCCGCCCTTCACCATTTCAGCTTTGCAACACATTGAGCTTCATCAAATTCAAAATATTCTTTACTCAAGTAACTTGTAAACAAGTGCTTTTGAATCCGCAACTTTACTGCTGGTTCGGAAAGCTGTTCCTACCGAGAAGAACCAGCAAGAAACTCGACGGCTGCTCTTTTTAAAATATAAATCTTAACACTAGTTACATTTAGCTATTACTGTCTTGTACAGGGTAGAAGTGCACCTATATCCACACATCCTTATCATCTACTTAATCTTCAACAGTATAGTAGCTTTCTGTATCAGCCTCTTTTTAACAGTGTTTTGAAACTGCTGTAATAACATGGTCAAAATTGATTTCGGAATTTATTATAGAATCTTATACCCAAACCCATAAACGATTTACGTACTTTTACTAGGTGCAAAGCAGGAGTCCCAAGATTATGTCGGTTCCTACTTTGTCTATTATATACATCACTTATCGTTTTATAATTCTTTATATGTTTATGTACAAAAATTACACTGCTTAAAATATACTGTGAAGCAAATATAAGAATACCATCGGCGGCTTTGGTTCGTCTACGTAATTCCTCATGTCAAATCTTTCGTGGTAATCAATCAGACCGCTGTGTTCTGCGGTGCGAGATCGCTATTCCAACAAGTTAAAATCCCAAACGCCCATCCGTTCTCCTTACTATGTGCTCGCCTTTCGCCACTTTAGCTTCGCGACAAGTTGAACTTTATAGGCGGCTTTGGCCTACGTATTTCCTCATTTTTGACTTGAACACAGTGATATTCCGAGCATAGTCATTCAGATCTTTCTTATAAGACCCATAGTTAGCGACAACGTTTCAGATCTGTATATCTTCACTGGTAACCTGCACTGGTCTTCAGGCACTGAGGTATTTTGAAAAGATCTCGCGTAACTTCCCGAACACTGCCCATTCGAATTAGATTGGGCGACTGATTTCTGTCTCTAAATAAAACTCACTTACCTGGACCATTTGTCCCGACCGTGTGTCCGTATGTATTTGACTCGTCTGAATTCTTCTAAGATCATCATTCGACAATCGACATTTACCGACTAGCTGAGTCCTACAGTTTAAAAACTTTTCAATGTTAGTGCGTGTCACTTTGTCTTTAATACTAAAAATGTTCTACTTTAAATTAACTATTGTATTTCCTTTCCTAGTTTAATGTGCTTTTTCTCGTTGTAAATACCATTATCATAAGCATATGTAAATAATAGTTCAGTGCAATATCTTTAAGAATATTAATGCAATGTAAATTGCGACTTGAGGTTAACTCGAATAGATAACATATCATAGATTTATTAATATAATAAGTATAAAGGTTTGCCAATGCGTGTAACCTTATCTGATTTTTGGTAGTTTTCTTCTTGTTTGAACCAGGGACAGCTAGAAACCGCTCACCATATATACAAAATATAGTAAATTTTTGGCAAGCTCTTAAAGTCAGACATAGCAAAAAAAAACTGTTATAGCTTCGTTATGAAGTATCAGTTATTAACTAGTACAATGTTTCGGAAATCATTTATTATCATTTGTCTCAGTAGATTCACTTTAATGCAAAACATAAGAAAATATGTTAACTTAGTTTTAAAAAACAAAGTTATGTCAATTTGTAAAAATATCGACACAAAACTTGTTTATTATTGCTCCGGGAAATTGTAACGAACTAAACGAGGTTATTTTTACAGTTTCTTTAAATCAATAATGCCTGATTTAAAATACTCGAACTGGCAAGATATGTACTATACTATCTGTGTTTGTAGCTTCGCCCGCATAGAAATCAGCGTATTTATTTAAAATTTTGTGTATAAATGTAGTTATTGTGACTTAACCATAAGAAATAGAGACATGCTACCGCGGACTTTTTTTATAGTATTTTTATAGATCTACAATTCTCTAGTACATTACTTTAGGATATCTCTGCTGGTATACGCAGCGCACGCGACTAAACCTGCAAGCCGGTTTTTTAACAACTGCGCGATCTCTTCAACGCAATTTACATAATACCGATATGTACTATTTACCTAAACCATTCGGAAGTATTGCACTTTCTTTTGGTGAGAACCGTACAAAAACCCGTTCAGTATATTTTGAGAAAATCGATTACATACAGACAGACAGCTTTTTGGGACTCTGTTTTATATTAAGTATAGATTAAGTTAACTCCTCGCAGTTTTCCTGGGTATCATACCGCTAAGTTATATCGCTTGCCAATATGGCTTTGTCAACCTGAAACCTAGAATAACTTGTTAAATAATTTTTTTAAATTATATTTAGGGTCCTTAAACTTTTGCCTCATACAATATGATTTTGTAGTTATTAAGTTGTACATAAAAAAAACGAGAGCAATATATGACCAGAATATTTAATTATCATATAATTTTTAATTATTGGGTTTTAAGTTTCATAACTTAATGTTACGTTTTTTTTAAATAAGTTTTTTATCATAAATACATGAACATGACCTTAAACTACGTCACGACATTATCATTTTAAATCATATTTTTTTTACTTGTTCAAATTGAATAACTTAAGAACCATATAATTGTGATGATAACAAAATGATTTTTGTATGTTTAAGATTTTTAATAACAAAATTTTTGTGTAACTGAACTTATAAGTTTATTACTGTATGGATGACCGAAAGAATTTATCTTCTATGTTATCTGATGAAACAAAAGTAAGTAGAGTATCATTTATATAATTATCGATACTTATTAAACGTAATTTTTGAAGTCCAGTTCATCAAAAACGGCTTAGCCATTTAGAAAGATAATAATTATGGATGCACACTGGAATTGTATATATAAGTATAAGAGAATATCGCTCATAGGTTAAATAGGAAAATTGTAGCGGATATAATTTGTACAGCGAGTAATAAAACACGTGTGGATTCTTGAGTATGGCGGCGTGCGCGCGCTATCGTGCCGGCGAGCGAAGTGACCGTTACGGCTCGGGTGGGGCGCTTTTATACACGCGTAGCGCTTGCACTCGCACTATCTTTATTTAACAATAACTATTTACAAAGGTTCTTAGTCTAGCAACTTACGTATACGCCTTATAACTATTACATATGTCTTATTAACTAACTTAACCATTTACGAATAAAAGACGATTACTCTAAATGTTTATTCTTAAATACTCTATTCTACAACCTATCTTATTAATTAATCTTTATTATTATGTACAAAATGGAGAAATAGTTAGTATTAAATGCAAAACGGAGAAATCGTCGTCTACATTCCCCCCTCCGTGCGAGAGTGCTTCGAGCACTAACTCGATGCTGCTGACGGCGATTTGGATATCACTACCAGCTTCGGAGTAGACCTCTTGAGGATTCCGGCAGCGGAGGTTTTGCATAGTGGTGTTGTCCGGTGCCGTATCTTGGGGCGATGGTAGAAAGGTACTCTCTTAGCCATCTTTTCCAAAAATGATCGGTCAGGCGCTGTACGGCGCTTCCAGGTGGCAGATCCGATCAATTCATGATCGTTGAATTCGCCAAATAGTTGCGTACCGCTCGATCGTCCGATTAAGAAATGGTTCGGCGTGAGGCTTTCTTCCTCTTCTAGTTCCATTGAAACGTCGGTGAGTGGACGAGAATTAATTGGATGTTCCGCTTCTAACAACAAGGTGAGAAGTATTTCTTCGCGAGGGTGTCTCGTCGCAAGGGTGGCGGAGAGCGCGATTTTGACAGACCGCACCAACCGTTCCTATGCTCCTCCCATGTGTGGTGCTCCAGGAGAGATGAATTTCCATTTTATGCCTCTAAGTTCTTTATTGGCGCCTACGAAGTTGGTGTCGTTATCGCTGTATATGATTGTGGGAGTGCCTCTGCGGGCTATCATGCGTCTTAACGTGAGCAACATGCTATCGGCTGATAGCAACGTGGCCATTTCGAGGTGTACGGCTCTGTTTTTTATGTAAATCGCTGAACATGGAGATGAAGTTGCCCCAAATATTAAGGTCTTCATCCTATATTCCCGCGGTTCTGTGTCGGAGTCATTTTTCCACAAAAAACGAAGATTGTCTTTATCTTCATCACGTATCTGAACGCGTAGGAACATTTCCTTAATATCTGCCGCTATAGCTATGGGACCTTGCTGGAATCTTGTCAATACGCCGAAAAGCGATTGCAGCAGATCGGGCCCAGTCAGCAAGGCGTCGTTCAGGCTTTTACCATTCGTGCTCTCGGCTGCGTCGAACACTAATCTCATTTTTTGTTTTTGAGGGTGTACGACGGCAAAATGTGGCAGGTACCATGTTCTAGTAGAGGTGGGATGACTGTTCGCCAATTCAGCGTAGCCGCTCTTTAATAAATTTTCTATTTGCTCAGTGTATTTCGCTTTAAATCTTTCGTCCTTGGTTAATTTATTCATAATACCAGCTAGGCGGCGAACTGCGCTGTTTCTGTTTGATGGTAAAGTTTCATTGTCGCTTCGCCATAATAAGCCGCATTCGAATTTCCCTTCGGGGAGTCGTCTCGTGGTATTCTCCAATAACATCAGCGCTCTTTGTTCGGGGTCATTCATCGGCTTTTTGGGTGCTATTCCCAACGAGTCTAATTCGAAGTGTGATTTGATCAGGTTTTCTATTTCACTTGCCTTGCTTTGTCGTATGTGGTTTATAAACAACACGGGTTTCGTCGTGTCAGTCTTGCAACCGTGCAATATCCAGCCAACCCGTGTGAATGAAGCCACTGGTCGGTTCGGTTCACCGGTTTTCAATTCTCTCGAAACAATCAGATGCCAATTGTCTTGGCCTATTAGGAGAGAAGGTCGTGTTTCTTCGTATAATAACTGATCTTCGATGTCGACTAGATGAGGGCAGTTCTCGATGTCTTCCATCTTGATCGATTGTGATGCCAAATTTATTTGTTGTATGGTGTACGCTTTCATGTGTGCGTACTCTCTTCCAAACATACCTCTAATTTGCAGCTTCAAACATCTCGATTGTCCCGTCTCTATCTTGTGACCGCTAACGCCCTCTATCGAGAGATCGTGTCGCGATCCCGTGGCGCCTAGTTGATCGGCCACTTCTTCTAGTAGTAGCGTGACGGTCGAGCCCTCGTCTAACAAGGCCGAGACGGTTGTTGTGCCGTTCGGTCCGCTTAATTCGACCGGCACGATCTTTAGGTAGGATCTCGACGTGCCCACATGGTTCACGGAAACGATTTTGTTCTGCTCAATATTTTCTTCGGTGGTTGCATGGAGCATAGCATGATGGTTTCTAGAGCAGCCGTCTTTGCCACAACGTTTAGATCTGCATGCTTGGTGGCGGTGATTTGTTTTAAGGCACTTGAAACACACTTTTAAGTTTTTCACTATCACCCACCTCTGCTCCACGGATTCCTTGGTGAACTGTGCGCAACCATCCAGTTCATGTTCACTTTTGCACAATAAACACTTTTTCTTTTCTTTTCGTATGACACTTAATACGATATTCTTTTCAGTTTCAAATTCGTCGTTATCACTATCATCTGATCCCGATTCCGCGCTGCTACATTTATTGTGTTTAGCAGCGTGTACTTTTGCGTTTCGAAATGATCTTCTGAACGGTTCTGATTTTACGCGTGGTGAGGGTTGAGTGTCGTATGTCCCAAACTGGTCCGCGATCGTGTTCAAGAATTTTGACAGTGCGACCAACACCGGTTCCTCTTCTCTAGTGGATCGGTATTCATACCATCTAAACTTTACTAGCATGTTCATTTTATCGATGATCTTTTCGGCTATGTCGTTCGAGTACAAGTAATCTACTCTATTCATTTGCCGTATTGCGTTTACGCTGTTGCTTACACTCGTAGCAAATACACCTATGCCCTTTATATCGTGTGACATAGGTGGTATTCTTTCTAGTAAAGCCACCTCGCTTTTAACTAAGTGAGTGGGTCTTCCAAATCTTCTTGCCAATGTTTCTAGTATCTCTACAGTATTTGTATTTGTGTATAATAGAGATCTTACGGCTTCTCTCGCCTGTCCCTGTAGGGATCTTCTCAGGCGAGCTATATTCTCGATTTCACTAAAATACGATTTCGTGTCTTTGTACGTTGCGGTAAACGCAATCCAATCTCTCGGGTTGCCGTCAAAATACGGTAATTCACTAATGTACCTCGGCGGAGCTTTCATTGTGTTTTCTTTGGAGCCATTTATGGCGGCTATTAGGGCGGACGTAAGTTCGTATAGCCCATTGTTCTCACCCGGCCCGGTGCCTTTTGTACTTTGCTGTGGCGGCGGCGATGTTTCGATCCATTCGGATACCGGTTCGTTATCTTCGTCACTCAGGTCCGAATGATCGGCGTCTAGGCGTAATAATTCCAGTTTTGTTCGCGCTAGAGCTGCTGCGGCCTCGGCTCGTTCTAGCTCCAAACGCGCCTGTAATTCTGCGCGCCGGCTAATTGAACTGCGTGACCCCGTTGTCCTCTTTCCTGTCGCCGCCGGTGCAGTCGGTTCGGTGCACGTGGTGTTTTCTGGGAGCGTGGTGTTGTCCGGGCATGTGTTATTTTCGGTGCTTGTACCGACGCTCTCTTCATTCAGCGACTTCTTGCTTCGCGTTCTTATGGTACTCATCTTGAGTTCTTTTCCTTCTTATTTCACTATCTTTCCCTAGCGGCCCTAACAATCTCGTTCGAGGGCCCCGAGGGACACGCTCTCCCGAGGATGGAGATTTAGGATAAGAAAGGTAGGAGTCGCCCGCCAGAGGGCACCGTGTGAAATTAGAGTGCTCGGGTATCGAGAGGAACGCTCAACACCTTCGGCGTGCCCACCAGGAGGCCACTAAATCACACGAGCCTTATCGGCGCGACCGGACTGGTACAGACTAACAGCCTCGAAAAAGGCTAGCTGGCGGTGTCGTCCGTTACACCACTTCCGCCTCAAGAGGGCGTTCACTCACTGTCCACCGTTTGACACCGTTAGGTGGTGGGCAAGTGAGCCGCGGCGAACCGCTTTGTGTGCCTTCGGGCACGGAATGACTTCGTACTTGCCGACGAGTTCTTGAAGCGATCTTCGGTAGTGCTTTCACGGTCCGATTCGTCGGTGGCCTGCCGCGTGAACGATTCGTCGAACAATGCTTCTCAGGGCTTCCCGTTGCACTTGTGAGATTCCTCTTCTTTATTTCTTCGATAGCTTCCTTAATCTTGAACGCCAAATTCTTGTAATCCGGAATCGAAGGACCAAACACTGTAGCGGATATAATTTGTACAGCGAGTAATAAAACACGTGTGGATTCTTGAGTATGGCGGCGTGCGCGCGCTATCGTGCCGGCGAGCGAAGTGACCGTTACGGCTCGGGTGGGGCGCTTTTATACACGCGTAGCGCTTGCACTCGCACTATCTTTATTTAACAATAACTATTTACAAAGGTTCTTAGTCTAGCAACTTACGTATACGCCTTATAACTATTACATATGTCTTATTAACTAACTTAACCATTTACGAATAAAAGACGATTACTCTAAATGTTTATTCTTAAATACTCTATTCTACAACCTATCTTATTAATTAATCTTTATTATTATGTACAAAATGGAGAAATAGTTAGTATTAAATGCAAAACGGAGAAATCGTCGTCTACAAAAATAGTAAAAAATTTGCAATATTTATGCTATTTACAGACCTCGTTATTTATCCTTATTTTTCATATGATTTACTTTAAATATTTTTTTAAATTAGGTTTTACTTTACTAAGTTCCATAATACAAAGGATGAATAAAAAAAATAATAAATAAAGAAAATCGCGGATTATAACAAATTAATATTATTGATAATTGCAATTTATCACACGCTTTTCGGTGAAGGAAAACTTCTTCTTCTTTCTCCTACCCTTGTCCCACTCTAAGTGGGGTCGGTACAACATGTTTTTCCCTTCCATTCTCTCCTATCATTCGTCAACTCTGGCGCTACTACTTGTAAATGCACGCCATACTTTACACAATCGAACCATCTCGTTTTAGGCGTCTCTCTAGTTACATATCCATCCACATTCACACTTAACACTCGTTTGGTCACATGATTCATACTCAACACTCGTTTGGTCACATGATTCATACTCAAAACTTGTTTGGTCACATGATTCATACTCAACACTCGTTTGATCACATGATTCATACTCAGCACACGTTTGGTCACATGATTCATACTCAACACTCGTTTGGTCATATGATTCATACTCAACACTCGTTTGGTCACATGATTCATACTCAACACTCGTTTGGTCACATGATTCATACTCAACACTCGTTTGGTCACATGATTCATACTCAACACTCGTTTGGTCAAATGATTCATACTCAACACTCGTTTGCTCATATGATTCATACTCAACACTCGTTTGGTCACATGATTCATACTCAACACTCGTGAACTCGGTGAAGGAAAACATCGTGAAGAAACCTGCATATCTCTAGAGAATTCTCGGGATATGTGTAACCTATCAATCCGCATTGGCGCAGCGTGGTAGGTCTTTCTCTCCAAAAACGGATAGAGGAGATCTATGCCCAGCAATGCGATAGTAACAGGCAGCTACTGTACTCTTGTATAATTTCCTTCGTTGAATTCATAGTTTGTTCCTATTGTTTAAATTGTTTTTTTGTAAATATTAATTAAGATATATTTCATTATATTGAAAGATATTGTTGATCATGTTGTGTTTAATGTTTTGTAAAATCCCCGAAGTTAGTATTAATGTTTTACTCTATGTTTTTCTATTTTTGTACGAGGGTTTCAGTTATTAAAATAATACAAAGGAGTTCGTGTTTTATTCGAATCTCCACCCTGTACACTGTAACTTAGTCGCTGAATATGTCTCATGAAAAAGTTCAAAGTCACTTACCGCACGGATTTATTACAATAGATTAGAGGGTCATAGGCATACCTGTAAGTGAGAGTGTCACAATAAATATTGAGTGGGTAGATTAGATTCGTATAATTATTTTTGTCCAATCACAAATGCTTTTGAATCGTCAACTCTACTGCTCGTTTGGAAAGCTTTTCCTAGCAAGAAGAGCCAGTAAGAAACTCGGCGGTTGTTCTTTTCAAATTTTCATTCGCACTACTAGTTACACAAGACGTTGCTGTCTTGTACAGGATCGAAGAGTAGTTACTAGCTAGAGTAGTAGTAAACGGAAACGGGAATGCAAACAACAAAGGTTATAAATAAGCCAGTTGGGCCTATTCTAGGCAGTCTAGTGTTAGCGTGTAGTGTGTCCACAATAGTGTAGTGTAACAAAGAGTGAAGTGTAACAGTTCTTCTTTATCAGCCTCTTTTTAACAGTGTTTTAGTAAACGTTTCTCAAGAATTGCACAATTTTTTTAAAACCCCACAAAAATCCGTTCAGTAGGTTGATTTTCAGAAAATCGATAGGAAAAACAAAGAGACAGCTTTTGAAGACTGTGTTTTATAATATGTATAAATATATCAATCAGTTTTCAAAATTCATCAGAGAAGGTTGAAGTTTTCGGTTAGTACAGAGAGTTTTTTTAATCTCACTTCAACGGATAGCAATTCCCTCGTATAGTGGGGAGAATTGAAACTAATAGGGAGCGACATGTGCGTTACTCCTGAAGGGCCCTTGAGGTCTCTCAAGAAGTCAGCCGCGCGTATTTTTAAAACAACGGGGGCCTAATCCCGGGCCCACTCGATTATCTGTGAATAAACAATGATACTGTCTCACTGGTATGAGATCGACTCTTAACAGTGTCACGGGTTTGAAACTCGGGCAAGCACCAAATTAGTTTTTCCATAAAAACTTAGTCGCCTTATTGACAGTATTTTACATTATACGGGTTTCGCTAAATTATTATCTGTTACCGAACGGTGAGCCCGCGTCTCTTTACAGAGTCTCTGATTCAAATCCCGTGCATGGACCAATTAGTTTTTTTTAACTCATCATCATCATTCTCCTGCCCTTATCCCACTCTAAGTGGGGTCGGCACAACATGTTAAAAACATGTTGTCACATGATTTGGCTACATTTTACGACCGGCCGCCTGCCTGACGTCAACTTACCTTAGTCGCCTTTTACGACACCTCGGTAAGAAATGAGGGTGGTCTATTCTATGCAGCCGTATACCACACGGCACTTACCTTAGTCGCCTCTTACGACACCTCGTTAAGAAAGGAGGGTGGTCTATTCTATTCTGCCGGATACCACACGGCGTAATTAGTTTTTTAAAACTATGTTCTTAATTAATATTTACATTTTATCACATTATTTAAGTAGAATATAATAGAATAGATATTTGAGTAGAATAGACAACCCTCTTTCTTACCGAGGTGTCGTAAGATAGACAAAGGTAAGTTGACGTCAGGCAAGCGGCCAGTCGTAAAATACGTAGCTAAATCATGTGACAACATGTTTGTAAAATGTTGTGCCGACCCCACTTAGAGTGGGATAAGGGCAGTAGAATGACGATGGTCATTTTATCACACGTTTTTGTAGGAAACTAGGAAAATATCGCGAGAAAACCTGCATAGAAGTAAAGTCCCATGACATGGCCCTCCTCTCCCATTTTTTGAGGCTTTGAAGCTGAGACCCACCACGCTGCTCCAATGCTGATTGGTAGGTTACACATATCCTTAGAATTTTCAGGAGATAAGTTGTTTGTGTTGTTACAATGTTTTCCTTTACCGAGAAAAATTCGATTAATTGCAAATATCAATTAGACACATAAGTTTTAACAGAAAAATCATTGGTCTACCCGGTGTTCAAGCCTGCATATATTTGGAGAATTCTGGGATATGTGCAACCCACCAATCCACTAGGTAGATACAACCCTTCTCTTCAAAAAGAGGCAGGAGTCCTTTGCCCAGTAGTGGGATAGAGAGAGATCACTATTTAACTACAACATTAAATTAAAATAGAGAAAACAGGTTCATGGGTGTGAAATACAACGACTCGGAATAATTGCAAAAATGGTGCAGATGGGTTGGGATAATAATCGAACCATTCTGTACTTCAGATACTTAAATTATACTTTGTTTGGCGTCATGGGAAAAATGAGAGAAAGTTTTTGCATTTCTTGCTTAAGTAGAACCTATCACTGGACGACTATTGCAATTTTATATTGCAAATTTAATTTGTAGAATTGATATACATTTAAAAGACAAGTAAAGTAAAGTAAAGTGCCTAATGACCATTCATTTCATGTCCTTCACACTTGTGATAAGGGACTCCGACTCAATATGTTAGATTAACTTGAGATAGTAAAAAATAACAATGGTCACTTAATTAACGAGCAAGTAAATGTGTCCAATTCCGTTTTGCTACATGGTTCGGAGGGGAGGGTAGTGGTGGGGGTTGAACTATTTAAGACTGCTTGTATGGCTGGCGCGGCGCATTACGATTGTCGTGGAGCCTATCCTCCTGATGATGCTTCGGTTTCGGAGCGAAACGATCGTCGAGATTGTTGTGGTGGTGGGTGTGTGTGCTGCTTGTGTGCTTTGTTGCTGGTGAAGGAGCATTGGTGTGCGTGTGGTGGCTTGTCCTGCATGTATAAGGTTCGTAGATTTTGCCTGCTTCATACACATTAGCTTTGCATGCATTCGCTTGACTCGTGCGAAGGCATCCAGGCAGGCATCCTTTTAAATTGGAATATCTGTTCATGAACAATCGATTAAATAAATATTAAAGGTTTTATGCGTCGAAACCTAGGTGGCGGTTATCTTTATTAGCCCACGCTATCGTATAACCTAAAATAGTATTAATAAGGTAAACGATTTTGTAAGAGCATTCCAGCGACGCTCGCCCACTCTCTCGGTGACGCTGTAGAAGGGCTAACAGCATTAGTTAGTGTTGGAAAAAGATGTAAGAGTAGATACCTACTAATAAGTACCACCTTCCCTAAAATTTTAATACAATTAAATAAAAAACTGTGTTGTGTTCAATCCTTAAGTAGCAATAATAAGATAGAATGGGAGGCCCACCCATTATAAAGAATAAATGAGGAAGAAAGAAAGAAAGACAAAGTATGAGGCATGATAGGAAGTAACACAAATGAGAACTTGTATGAAAGATACAATTTACTTTTTTTTACCACCAAAGATCATGTATTATAAGGTCTCTTATTTTGAGCCTAGTGATACCGAGTCTTACACACCCGTAGGGGTCGGTACTTTCCAAACTCTTTTACAAAAATATCGTCTCACTATAACTTATCCATAGGAAATTGCAATACTATAGCCTTTATAAGGTTATTCATTAAAACGACATAAATCATTGATTTCTAATAACTCTCATATCATCATTCTTCAATCAATCTTTTTCGGCCTCCCTCTATGTATGTATACCAGTATGTAAAATTTTAACTCGATCGGATACCGCGAAATGGTTCAAATTTGACATGCAAGATTCCACCTTTACATACAAACATACAAGTTATATGAAAGCTTAAAAAACACAGAGCTGTGATAGCCCAGCGATGAGACCGCGCGGCTCTTTCAAGGGGAACACGAGTTCAAACCCGGGCAGGCACCAATGAGTTTTTCTATTAAAACTCATGTTTCTAATTGATAATTGCAATTAATCACACGCTTTTCGGTGAAGGAAAACATCGTGTCTCTCTAGTGAATCCTTCTCTCCAGAAACGGAGAGAGGCGGCCTATTCCCAGCAGTAGGATTGTAACAGGCCGCTACTTTGAAAAAACACACAAAGCCCAGAATTGAGGTTAATTAAATACGTAACGTTTAAATTGACGCAAACAAAGTCACGAAACAGCTTGTAATCGAAAGTATTTTTACACAAGTCCAAGTGTACTAAGTCGCAGGTAGAAGGTACAAAATATATGCAAATATAAAACTCAATGCAATCAGCGTGCAGATACTATACTCCAATTTGACTAGGGGGATCAAAATTTTATTGTTCGCCGATAAAAAAACAATAATCACAGTTTATGTTGCTTCGGCCGTTTAGCGCGATTAGAGGTGACGACGGCCCCGGAGGCCTGCCCTGCGGCATCCCCCCGCTGTAGAGAGACCACACGCTACGCTTGATTCTAATACAAAAAATTATAAACAATATCATTACTTGCTAACAGCTAGGGTTGCTTAGCCCGCACGCCTGTTACTTCCTAGGTATCCAAAAAAACACGTAAGTTCGTCAATAAACTAAGATAATTGACTTTAAAGTAATTTATAGAATTAGGCGTTACATTGCGGAGATCCATAATACAAAAGTAATAATAAAAATTATTTTGCTATAGTCCGCGATACAGTAAATAGAGGATATATTTAGTGCTGAATGTATAGTGGATTATTCTTTTTTTCATACCCGATACATGCAGGATTCGTAAAAACAAATACACAAACCTCCACCACTGCCATCACAATACACAAGCACTACACAAACTCACTATCACAAACTCAACAATCTTTTCGCCCTGCAACCGAAGCATCATCAGGCGATAGACTGGTGGCAGTGGTGGAGGTTTGTGCATCTGTTTTTACGAATCCTGCATGTATCGGGTAAGAAAAAACGGATAGTCCACTATGGCACTAAATATATTCTCTATTTACTATATCGTGGAATATAGCAAAATAATTTTTATTATTACTTAACTTTAAAGTAATACTCTGAAAAAAAATGTTTTACAACTGCGCGAGATCTACAACACAATTTACATAAAACCGTGCTGTACTATTAACTTAAACTATCCAAAAGAATTACACTACATTTAAGTAAAAACAGTATAAAAATCCGTTCAGTAGATTTTGAGAAAGTCAATTACTTACAGACAGTCAGCAGGGGACTCTGTTCTATAATTATAGATAGTAATTAAAATAAAATTCCACTATAAATTATATGATAAATATGCGTAGATTCAACAATTCTCACTACTAAGTAATATTATAAGGTGCAAGGCAGAAGTTGTCAGCTTATATCAGTTTCTACAAATAGTATAATATATACACCGACATTTTAAAATGCTTTTTGTTTTTACGCACGAAGAATTTCATTGGTCAAAACATACTGTGAGCTTATTTAAGTTACCTATAAAAAACTTACGTCCTAAAACAACTCTAGCAGGAAATCAGTGAGCCTCAAATTGAAAACTCTTATGAGTCTCTTTAGCGATCTGTTCAGTATTTGCTTATTGCACATTCCGCGGTTGGCTGTAAATTCTGCCGCCAACCTAATGATATCGCTCGGCGGTACCGGATTGGTGGATTTCTGCCGAGAGCGCCACCAGCGCCACCGACACGCAACAGTTAGTCGTCTCTTGACCTGACCTGTCCGACCGCCATAGCAGTGTCCGTAACGAATCGAAAAACTTTGTGGTACCGTGTGCCTATTCACCAAACTTTATCCTACCAGTGTTGTGATATCATTGTGGATATCTCTGCCAATTGCGGGAGCTGAACCTTCCAGAGGGACGGTCAGTAGTTTTACTATTCGATCGCGGATATTGTGTAATTTGAGGTACACTGGACACATCCATTCAGAACCAGCGAAATATATAAAGGTCCTTCGAAAGCAGAACAACATATTTCTGCACCACGATCACTATCCTGATTTAAAACAACTCATAGTCACCGTAACGAAACTCCCTCCAAATAAACACCCTTTAGCGACTAATTGTGAGGTGGCAAGCAATAGGTTTTATTACATTGTAGACACTTTGCCCAACAGTGGTGATTTGTTTGATATATAATATACCTTGGTGAGAACATATAGGGAAAAAATATTATGATTTCTTTTTTTACCTTCAATTTTTTAAAGAAGTTTAGTAATTTTACTACTTTTGACTCCTGTATCATCATCATAGTCAAATGTTAACCCTGCCAAAGTCCTAGCTTCTGATAATGGAGCAGCCACTATTACTAAGTAATATTTCAGTACAAATACCTACGTGACTTGTATTGAGTACACTCGGCAACTAGTCGGGCTAACCAGATAAAATTAGACGTGACTATAGCCGGAGTTTACACATTAACTACGTCCACATTAAACACAGTTCAGAACGTTCGATTTTCCCATCAAAACCCCAAACTTATTTAATGGAATAAGTCCGGATCGATGTCTCAAAAGTTCAACAAATATTATAATTGTAACTCTTATGAACAGGTCCATAAAAAAAGGTAAAGTAACGGCCTGTTATAATCCTATGCCCATTACTGGGAATAGGATTCCTCCCTCTGTTTCTAAAGAGAAGGGTTGGAGCTAAAACCTACCAGGCTGTTTCTAAGCGGATTGATAGGTTACACATATCCTCAGAATTCTCTAAGCACATGCAAGTTTCCTCACTATGTTTTCCTTCACCGAAAAGCGTGTGATAAATTGCAATTAACGATTAGACGCTAGCGTAGGTTCGACCTCGTGTCATCCTCGAAAGAGTAGCACGGTCTCACTGCTGGGTTTTCACAGCTTTTTTAGAGACAATATGAGGTATATTGTAACTCTATAAATCACAATATTACCGCAGCGAAGTCTGTACATCTGGTTTAGAGAATATACATTTAGCCCTCCCATAACTCATTTCAGCAAAACCGATTTAAAAGAAAGTCATTCCAAGTACAGATAAGCCGAGATTAAAAAATAAAACAGCAAAAAATCTACCAAATCCGTAACCAAGCGCTCTCTAATTGAAATACGCTCGCGGTGACAGACGGACAAATTGAAATTTACACCGTAACGACGTTAATGCCGCGTCTGTTTATAATAATATTTTAAAAGCGATATTCCAATGTCCAATTTGCTATAATAACACTGTCATTCGAGTGCGAATTATTTTGATATTCATCACGTGTTTCATTCATACATTTTTGTATGCAAAATTTCGATGGGATTGACTGGAATTTGCAAATAATATATGGAAGTAGGCGTTACTTTGCGAAATTTCCTAATACAAAAGAAATGATATAATTATTTTTCTATGATCCATGTTTTTTTTAGATGTCTTTTAAATATTTTACATTGTTGATTTCCTGCAAGAGAAATTTAAGGTAATAGGTATTCTTACATTTGCTTAACAGTATATTTTTAGCAATTAAATTTTTGTGTATAAAAATATACAGAATTATAAAAAGATTTGCGATGTACATAATATACAAAGTAGGTACCGACATTAGCTTGCGGTTATAAGTTTGGTCATATATAATAAAATTCAGCAATCGACTTTTCTCTTACAGCAGTTTAAAAACACTGTTAAAAAGAGTCGAATACAGAAATCCTATTTACTATGCTATTGAGGAATATATAGATCATAAGAACCCGTGAATATAGCTACTCTTCGACCATTTACAAAATAGTAATGACTAAATGAAACTAGTAATAAGAATTTTAATTTCAAAGAGCAACCGCCGAATTCTTGCTGGCTCTTCTTTGTAGGAACAGCTTTCCGAACCAGCAGTAGAGTTGACGGTTCAAAGGCATTTCACAAGTTTACTTGAATAAAGAATATTTTGAATTTGGATTTGAATGAACTAAGTAAATTACAAGCAATATAACAGAACTAACTACTTTGCTATAATCCGCACGGGTTAAGTGAATGCATGCAAAGCCAATGTGTATGAAGCAGGCAAAATCTACGCACCTCATACATGCAGGATCTGCCACCACATGCACCCCAAGGCGCAATTCACCAGCAACAACGAACACAAAAGCAGCACACACACCCACCACCACAATCTCGACGATCGTTTCGCCCCAAAACCGAAGCATCATCAGGAGGATAGGCTTCACGACGGCTTGCAGTACGATTTTTGTCACATTGGCTTTGCATGCATTCACTTAACCCGTGCGGATTATAGCAAAGTAGTTAGTTCTGTTATATTGCTTGTAATATGGAATTCCGCAAAGTAACGCCTGCTTCTATAAATCAATTGAACTAAGTAAATATTTTGATTTGATTTTACTGTAGCGTCACACTACAGATATAGTAATATTCTGTTTGTACGGAAAAATATCTACATCTATAAGACAAAAATTTGATGTATATCATAGACAAGAGGTCACAAAAAGCTTGTGATTCCTTTGTTGCAACTCAGCAGAGTTAGCAACTCATTCGTTGGTCTCGGTATTCGCTTCTACAATAAAATTCAGCAATCCATACTAGACATCTTGCTGAGTGGTATAGACCACCCTTATGTTTTACCAAGGTGTCGTAAAAGGCGACTAAGGTAAGTCAACCCGCCGAGTGGTAGGCGGTTGAGTAAAATAGATCACCCTCCTTCTTACCGAGGTGTTGTAAAATATAACTAAGTTAAGTTGCAGACAGGCAGGTGGCTGGTCGTAAAATACGTAGCCGAACCATGTCACAATATGTTTATGATACATCTTGTGCCGATCCCACTATGGAAGGGCAGGCCGAAGACGATACCATACTAGACGAGTCCATAAGGTTTGATTTGAGTGTATGAAATACGCTTATACGTAGGTAAGTACATATTTTGAACTGCGATGCGGCGGTATTAAATGCATAGTTCGAAAGTGATCAAACATATGGAATAACGTATCTGGACCACAGATATCTATAGACATTTTAAACGATTTATATTAGGTCCTTAGGTATGAAATTGGCGTTTTGTCGTACTGGCCACTTTGATCTCAAATATTACCTTTATGGTTAGGAATTCCAAATTCAAATTCATACAGCTATTTACTCATGCATTTGTGTTTCAAACCCCCTAATTCATTTGTTTTTTCTTCTTTTGTTTTTTTCTTTGTGTCACTCTGTTTACAAAATGGAAAACATAAAATATCGCGTTATTTACGAGTATGAGTTCCACCGTGGCACCAGTGCTGCAGAAACGGCTCGAAGGATTAATGATGTGTATGGTGACGGTGTCGCAAAAGAAAACACAGTGCATTTTTGGTTCCAACGAAATTTCGACCTGCAGAACAAGCCTCGTGGACGGCCGGAGACCAAAGTTGATAATGAAGAATTGAAGGCTATTGTGGAAGCGGATCCATCGCAAACCACGTCCGAGTTAGCTGAAGGCTCCGGTGTTAGTGATAAAACTATTCTAATCCACTTGAAGCAAATTGGGAAGGTGAAAAAGCTTGAAAAGTGGGTACCTCATGAATTGAGTGAAGCAAACCGACAAACGCGCGTCGACTGCTGCGTTACGTTACTCAACCGGCACAATAATGAAGGAATTTTAAATCGAATCATTACCTGTGATGAAAAGTGGATCCTCTACGATAATTGGAAGCGCTCATCGCAATGGCTGAACCCTGGCGAACCAGCCAAATCCTGCCCTAAGCGAAAATTGACTAATAAAAAGTTGCTTGTAAGTGTTTGGTGGACTAGTGCCGGTGTCGTTCACTACAGCTTTCTTAAATCTGGCCAGACGATTACGGCAGATATCTATTGTCAGCAACTGCAAACCATGATGGAAAAGCTAGCTGCTAAACAACCGAGGCTGGTCAATCGCTCTAGGCCACTGCTGCTTCAGGACAACGCTAGACCACACACTGCACAACAGACGGCTACCAAATCAGAGGAACTTCAATTAGAATGTCTTAGACATCCACCGTACTCTCCGGACCTTGCTCCAACAGATTACCATTTTTTTCGCAATTTGGATAACTACTTGCAAGGAAAAAAAATTCAACTCCGATGGGACAGTCCAAACCGCCTTCAAAAATTTTATTGATTCCCGCCCGAATGGTTTTTTTAGTAAGGGGATCAATGAACTACCTATGAGATGGCAAAAGTGCATACATAGCAATGGTACATACTTTGATTAATTAAATATATTTCATTTAAAAAAAACGACTTTATGTTCCTCCCATAGAAAACGCCAATTTCATATGTAAGGACCTAATATGTAGCATATTATACAAGAAAGTGGTTTAATATTGATAACAAACACATAGACAAACAAGCAGTTAGAAAACGCATCAGCATCAGATATCTCTAGTAATTTTATAAGTTTTATACGTAGAGCTTTATACTTCGAACGTGCGACGCTCAGAGAATCGTCCCAAATCGCAACGATCGAACCAAATTACAGTCATTGTGCATACACCTTGTCTATTTTGCAGATTTACATAAAATTGTTTCATTGCCACTGCGTTAGCTGGCCCTGCATTTCGTAATTTTTCAATTTCGCACAAAGGTTACAATTGAATAAAAAAAAATCCTTTATTTAATACAGTTATAGCGATATTTAAATTTAACACGGTTTTTTTCGATCTGATTGTATGCTGTTAGTCCTAATGGCTTTTATAGGCGTCACAGGTTAGAACAGGCGAGTGCAGAAACATCATCGAGGTTGCGAAATGCAGAAAGTAGAGCGCAGAAGCTCTAATAGCGTCGTCCTAAGGGTGCCTCCTGTGAGGCCGGATCACGGCTTAGGACGACGCGCAATGGAGAGCTGATGGTATGACTTTGACTAGTCATTACGACATCGGAAAGGTAGCGAAAAGTCACGACCGACCGACGTCCGAAAACTGGCACCTCGTCTTTGCAGGCGAAGACGCTGTGTGTGTGCATTACGTGTTTCTGAGTTCGTGATCGTTATTTGATCGTCAGGGTCATATAGGGCGCTTTTTGGATATTTTCGGTGGTCAGATCTAATTCGGATGTAGATGGAAGCAACTGAAATAAGGGTGTTCGGGTGTACCTTAGATTTCTCGAAGTAAGATTTCGAAAAACTTTTAAAGAGGTGAGACTTGAGAGTTGGAGGTCTCTATGGAGGTTAACATTCCGCATGAACCACTGACAACCAAGGGCGTCCGCATGAATCGGTTCTGTAGTCTTTGGAGATGTCCAACAGTGTACGTCTATTGGTTGATGAGAAAGAGAGAAAAACAAATGAATAATTCAGGTATAAATACAAAACTTAACAATATGAGAACTCAGAATGGCTAATTAAAGAAAATCAAAGAGCAAACACACCACAGAAGGCAACCAGTGTCGTAGGCACTAACTCAATAATACGCCCACAATTCATAATAAAGACGCCTTTATCGAATTACCGCGTTTCGCACCCCGCTATTATGCGAAGAATTGTCACAAACGAAGCATTGTTAACAACACTAGCTGCCATTGTCTGGTGTTATCGCCCTACGTCGGTTTTTGCCGGCACTCTTCCGTTTTTCAATGATCAAAAATGCAGATAGATTATTAGGTATTTTAGTAAGAGTAGGACACCAAAATAAATATTATTAAGCCCGGCCGACTGGCCCGTTGGCGCTGTGGGAAGTGACCCTGCCTTCAGCTCCGCGGGTCGCGGGTTCGTTCCCTGCCGAGGGCCAACATTTTCTATAAACAAATTGTTGGTTCTTCGAGCCTGGGTGTGTATTTGTATTTAAGTATGTATTCAAACTTATATATGTAGTATATCTACCAGTTGTCCGTCACCCATAACACAAGTATTAAGTTACTTACTTTAGGGACTGACGACCGTGTGTGTAAATGTCCCATATATTTATTTATTTATTAAAGTGATCAAATACATAATTAGGATTAATTGAGACACATTGTAATCCTTATTTGTTTGTTTGTAATATATTTATAACACAAATTGACATAAATATGAAAATGATTAAAAAAAACAAAATAATGTGCAATGGCGGGCTTATTCCGGAATCGGAATCTCTTCCAGCCAACCAGTCTTAAATTAAAAAAAAAGGTTAATATTATGTAAAATTAATTAATATTATTAAATATCATTAAAACAATGTGCATAAACGATTAGATATCAATCTGTACGTTATATACAACTATGAACTCTAGGAGGTGACCCTTAAATAGGCATAAAAGTGTAAACAAATTAATAATTTTACAAGATCAACTTACATTCGTTATTGGGAGTCGACCTCGCGCCCTTACAAAAACCTTATCGCGTTATTTGTTCAGTTTTTATTTTCACTACGAGACACCTAGCCAAACACGGACCCATTTCGCCTTGCTTAATTGAACTCTTATGTATGAATACTTAAGGTTCAAAATAGTATAAAATTATCTTTTGTAGTAGTAATCGTATCGTGGCCTTTTATATCCAGAGTTGGAGCGGAAATAAGCTTCTTTGTGACACTATCGTATCGGATCGTCAACCGCTTCCTTTCCAAAGATTATTGTAGACGTAAGAGCAAATAAAACTTATCGATACCTCGGCTTTTGTTACTTTAGCGACGCAATTTATTGCATTGTGATTGAGAGAATGACTAGTATATGTTTCAGTATTGCTGTGTGTTTGGTGAGAGTTTTTTGGCCTACTCGATCACGTTAGCGTAACGGCAATTTATATGGCGCTGGAACAGCGGTCACTAGGTGTCGCTACAAAACTGTAGAATACAGTTTTTGTCTAGTTACTGTACTGTCTGTACTGTGTGTACTAGTACTGTCTAGTTACTACACTAGTTAATGTAGAGAGACCGGTTATACTCATGTCTAATTCTATGATAGGTCACGTCTTATTTTATAATCATGAGCTCTATATGTGGCGTTCAGTTCTTATCACGATAACGGGTTAGAAAATAGTCGGGCTCACCCGATAAAATAGGGCGTGAGTATACCCGGTTTCTATTATATTAACTACGAATACCAATCGCAATAGGCATTAAAAAAACATATGAAAAGTTTGAATAGTTCTGTATCAATTAGGTTTTCATTAGAAAGACAAGGAGTTTGAACCGGGGTCCCCTTAGCTACAAATGATAGAGTAAAACAACACCAAAATATATTTTAGTTCAAAATTGGCAATAAACATAATAGATTTTAATAACATCGGCAAACTTTAATTCAATTTACACCGTAACACTTGCATAAGTATATTTATACAAAACACTCGCTAACTGGTAATGCTTCAGGCTAAAGTCTAATCTTCCCGGTTCTTACAAAAAACCTCATGTTGCCAAATTATATGCTCTCTACTTGCAATGTTTATGAATCTTTGGAATCTTATTAATTCATTGAAAAGGTGTTAAGATTGAAAATAATTAAATTTAATTTTCGTGCATAAGAATATTATACATAATACCGCCGAATTGTAGGTATCCGGCTGAGTAGAATAGACCACACTCTTTCTTAGCGAGGTATCGTATAAGACGACTAAGGTAAGTTGACTTTCGGCAGGCAGCCGGTCGTAAATTACCTAGTCAAATCATGTGACAACATGTTTAACATGTTGTGGTATCCCGGCTTAGAGTGGGATAAGGGCAGGAGAATGATGAATGATGAAGAATATACATAATTATAACAAGATTGGCGATGTATATAATAGACAAAGTAGGAACGGACATAAGATTGCGTTTCGGTGCGGTTGTGATAGCTAATGACCATGAATAATTGAAGAAAGAAAAATGCATACGATTCCTGTAATAGAATAAATGCAAATTTAATTCTAACGAAGGGTATATAAAATTATAAAATTATCTTGAGGTCGTTTTAAAAATCTTTTAGTTTTTTTTTTGGAATCTAAATAACTTTGGGTCAAAAAGTTTTTACGCAGGTTTTGCAATAGCATCGTACTCTTATTTATATTCTTTTAAGAGATTTTAGTCCGCCCAAATTTCATTCCAGTAAATCCTATGTCTGCTTATCCTGTAAAGTTTGATGAGAACGGCGAAGATTTTAATTAAAAACAAGACATAAAAATTTCCAATGAAAAATTAGGGCGAAATAACTTTATGCTTTCGGCTGTTTGTTTGCTCAAAAACAAAAACGTATTATCTATGGCCCGATGCGACAGCCGAAGCGAAGGGGCGCGCGGGAGATTTGAAATTGGAACCAAATAGGCGTTAAATGGCGGCGTGCGCTGTCATAACATCATTTGCCGTTCATCAACGGGCGAAACAGCATCTCCGTTTGGTGCACGTTTTATTAGCGTAAGGAATGGCGGGGTACAGTGGCTCGGAAATTCAACATTTGCATCGGCGAATTTGCCGGGCGGTGATTGCATTTTCTTTGCAACTAGAGAGGGTTATTTAATTTGCCTTGAAGGCTGAGACTGTAGCGCTTGGTCTAGCTAAATTGAGCCTCTCTGTCGGCTACGTGGCGTAATATAAATTAAATGGCCTGTTGCATATTGAATTACGACATAATCCAGCCTATATGAACGGTCTGGATTTATTAATGCACCACTAAAATCCAATTACTCTGAATGCAATTGCAATGTATGTTAAAATATCGTAGAAGGATTCATATCAGCGGATTTTGATTCTTTTACGGTGTTTATATTTACAAGCTGAACCTGAGACTGTTCGCGCAACTTAATTGTTAAAATACCTTCAAATACTAAATATGAGTTTTTTAATATTCCTTAAAAAAGATGGCAATTTATCTATCCAGCGTGTTAGATCCGATATATTCTATAAATTTTGAATGTATTAACGTAAAACCGTAACAGACTGACAGAAATATGTTCGCATTGATAATATAAGGTGCTACGTATTTACGTGTATTCATAGAGTTATAATACGCAGTAGGGGAATAATAGGCAGGACTGTGAGAGTGTTAAAATAAATAATGAGAGGGAAGATTGTATTTGTCTAATCACATATAAAAAAGAAAGACAGATAGATACTCTCTTTTTCTTTATTATAATAGAGCACATTTTAAGCTGGCCTCCCTCTATTATCTCTATGCCAGCGATAAAAAAAAACCTCGACTATTTAAAAATGGAATAAACAACATATTTAAAAAATTAAATTGACGGCCATACATTTTTGATAGCTGTCCGATGGCTATAATTTTATGATGGTATTATTTTGTTATAAATTTCTCGCGTAATGCTCAGATGAAATATAAATGTATATATTTAGAACAAAATTAATGTGATTCTTGAATTGCAAATAGCAAAAGGTAAGCGAGCTTTTTAGAATTTTCTTTATATATATTACTGTAGAAAAAAAAGCGTTTAATCGGTTCAGAAACAGCACTATTAAAACTTGTAAATATGTAAAATATTATTATTTCCTTTAAATATTTCTAATTACAAAAAAAAATTTTAAATATAAAAATCGTCGTCAGCTGGAAGCGGGGCAATATCCCAAGCTACCGGTGGTTAGGGCTCCAGAGTAAGGAACTTCCTCAAAATACGTGCAGTTTCAAGCAATACTGCTTTCTGCATCCGACTCTTAAACCAACTCAAAAAAAATATTGTTATTATTCTTATTTATCTGTATGGTCTGTACTACGTAAAAAAAAAATTGACTCCTTAAATGTTATAACATTTCTGTATTTATCCGATATATATACAAATTAGCATACATTTTATTTTACAGACAAATCATGGCAAGATGTCGGCAAAGGCGGAAGTATGTTTTGTGAAGTCAATAAAAAAATATTTTGCGTCTATATTATGAAAGTAATGTTCTTTTTCTTTTTCAGAATGTGTAAAACGTGAGTACTGCATATGTTCTAGATTTTCGGCGATTTCACGAAAGTATAAAAGTCTATATTATAATGAAGAGAGTTACACCATTATCTTTTGAACGAAGTGAGGCTTTAGTATATTAATAATAAAAATATTGTATGATGTTTGCTTGTCCCACCTGATTGACATATTGCTTGAGTGAGCCCTAAAGATGCTATAGGCTAAACTGTTTACTTAAACTTCGCCTGCGTGATACAAAGGCGCGGAGGTAGGACGATAAAGGAGACTGAGGGAGGTGCGAGCGGCGAGTGCTCGTATCGTGATATATAAGTGACCGCCCGCACCTATTTCACTCCCCATTCTTGTCTTACCTTCGTGCCCTTGTACCCCGCAGGCGAGGTCTGAGTTAAACGGTTAGCCTATAGCTGTAATATACAATCTACTGTAAAAAGTAAATGGCTTTACACAATGGCTTAACACTTGACCTTTAACTTATTCGCATATTGCGAATATCCTTAAAAGGACAGAAAACTTAAATGTTTTTTCCAATTCACGTAATGACTAGATATACTATTCAATGGTTGGACTCTTTTGTGTAAAGAAGAAATTTGCAAAATGAAAATTTCACGATTCACTGACGAGATCGGCATTTTGTAAAAAATTAGCTAAATGAAATGGAGTCGAATTAGTGAATCGGACAGACTACTGTTGAGTTTGATTGATGTTTTTGTCCCCTGCAGTTGCTGTCGCTCCAGGAAGGGTCGCTTCAAGCGCTGCAGGTCGGGCGACCGGCGGTACTCCATAAAGCGGTGCTGCAGACGGCGATCTCGCCGAAGGTCAAGAAGCAGGCGGCGGAAGCGGTACACCGGCTTTATCTGTACCTTTCCTTCGATATTAACAACATGAGTCCTGTCGCGAAGTTAAATAGGCAATGGGTTGGCAAATAGTCGTTTGAGTCGCGACTCTGCATTGTATAACGCGTTATTACTACGCCATTTCCAAAAGCAATTCCTTAATTAGAAAGAAACAGATATAAAAAATATAAATATCAACTATAGGTGAGTTCGAATTGCAGAAACTACCGCGACTAAATTCTTGGGCATCACTTTAGACAATAATTTAAAATGGAAACCACAGCACATGGAAAGCACAGCGTATCAGCAAAAAAATCTCTTAAAGGACCTCTATACAATCTTAGCAAAATTGTTAATATTCAAAACGTCACCGTCTGCATATCATGACTATGTAGAATCAAAATTTAGATACGGAATTATGTTTTGGGGAAACAGAAATAGAAACAGTTTTCAAGGAACAGAAGACATGTGTCAGAGCCATTTTAAATTTACATTGGGCTGACAGATATCTATCGCACTTCAAGCTTTCCCTTCATTATGCATATTTGAAACAGCTGTGTATGTTATGCAATCTCAACCTCAAGTAAATGTACAGAGGGTCTAAAGGCTCTCAAGCAGCCTATCAAAAGATATAGATCAATCTAGCAAAAGACATTGAGCGGCCATCGGTTGATGAAGAAGAAGGAATATATGCCGACATATAGGATGTGTTGAACATCTGTATACCATTCATTTATACTGCTAGATCCAGTGCTAAGTGAAGGTTTCTTTAAATGATCATTGATTTCAAAATCCACCGGGATATATGTTTATATATCATTAGTTTCCACTAAGGGATATTTGGTGCTAAGGTATACTTTGCACTAATATGAGATTTATATACAACTGCTGGAACTGCAAATATCTTGGCTAACACGAGGCGTGTTCTAATTTGCTGATAATCTGATGGCTCAAAAATACCTATGCTATTTGGATTATTCAAAGCATTTCTGTACTGGCTACGACTGTACCTAGTCCTAGTACCTAGTCCACCAGTGTACCAGCCTGCGCTGTTCTGTGCTTGCAGCTACTTGTGGCGCTGCCGCTCCCGCTCGGGCTCGTTCAAGCGGTGCCGCTACTGCGACAGGCGCTACCGCGTGCGACACCGATCCCGCTCATAGCCGTAAGGTATGGTATTGGTTTAACAGTCCCTCCCTCTGACTCACCGAAAATATAGGCGTTCTACAACACGTCCTGTATGACCCTGGTGATCAAATAACGATCGACGATTTTAATACATGAGATACATACATTCTTCTGCCCTTATCCCACTCTAAGTGGGGTCACATGATTTGGCTACGTATTTTACGACAGGCCGCCTGGCTGACGTCAACTTACCTTAATCGCCTTTTACGACACCTCGGTAAGAAATGAGGGTGGTCTATTATATGCAGCCGGATACCCAATCAAATCAAATCAAAATAATTTTTATTCAAATAAACCATTTTAGGTACTTTTGAATCGTCAAGCATCAATATGATTAATGAAGCTACAACTGGTTGGGAATGTTGCTGTTACCGAGAAGAACCAGCAAGAAACTCGGCGGTCAATCTTTTAAATATTTTCAATTATACATTATTAAAACTGCTGTCTTGTATGAAGCTGAAAGGATTTTCAAATCCAGGCATTCTTATCATCCAAATAATCTTCAATTTTGTAATATGCTTTACGTATAAGCATATTTTTTACACTTGATTGGAATCTTTCTGTACACTGGTCTAGCACACGGCACATACTTTAGTCGCCTCTTACGACACCTAGGTAACAAAGGAGGGTGGTATATTCTATTGTGCCGGATACCACACGGCGTGATTTAAATACATGAGAAATATATAAAAACCTATTAATTTTCAGACCAAGCAAGTTAACAACTATGAAATTCATGATTATCGTACGAACTTTTGGAAGTCATAATAATTTAGCAACTGAATAACATGAACTGAAAATGAAAAAGTTTTGGAGGTGCATGTTTAGTGTATTTGATTAATTTTGTATATGTATAACTTTAATTATACAAGTGCGACTTTGTTTTAACGTTTGTTTTTTTATTATTAAATGTATGACCTTTTAAAATTAAATTAAATGTTTTTGTTTTTGATTTTGATTTTTGATTTTTTGTTATAGTATAATAATTGAATTCAATCACTGTATATACTGTGTAAGAGCTGTGATAGCCCAGCGGTGAGACCGTGCGACTCTTTTGAGGGGAACACGAGTTCAAACCCGGGCAGGCACCAATTAGTTTTTCTATTAAAACTCATGTGTCTAATTGATAATTGCAATTAATCACACGCTTTTCGATAAAGGAAAACATCGTGAGGAAATCTGCGTATGTCTAGAGAATTCTGGAGATATGTGTAACATACCAATCCGCATTGGAGCAGCGTGGTAGGTCTTTGCTCAGAACCCTTCGCTCCAGAAACTGAGAGAAGAGGCCTATTCCCAGCAGTGGGATTGTAACAGGCCGCTACTTTACTGTATATACACCTCTCCAACAAAAAATAAAAGAGAAGGCTTTTGTCCAGCAGTGGGATAGTAACAGACCGTTAATTCCATAAAGATAGGAGGAGGAGGATAGACAGTTCTGTGAGTGTCACAATAAACAAGTCAAGTTAAATAAGGCGTTTGTTCTTGCTGCGATAACGCCGCATAAGAGCTCATGAATAAGAGCCCCGTATGTGCATGAAACCTCATTCAGATCAGTCCTCCGATAAAATAAGACGTCGGTATAGCCGGTCTCTAAACATCAATTATAAATACCGTTCACGATAGTCTAAATTCGAAAAAGTTAAAAGAGCTTTTAGAAAACCTTTTTACATCTTACCCTACTGTTAACCGTTGAGCGGTTCCCCCCGTCTGGAGCCAATCCTGGCAGCAGCATCAGGGCATTCTCATCATAAACGTGTATTATCATCGGGACTGGACCAGTATGTGAAATTTCAGCTCAACAGGACACCGGGAAGTGGGTCAAATTTAACTTGCAAGATTCCTCCTTCACATCTTATATACTGTGAAGTGAAACTCGTAAAAGTTCACCTTTGTCTAAGCACACATAAAAAGAGACAGATAGATACACCGTCATTTGTTTTTTTTTTGTTATTTTTGTAATACATCACATTTTAGGCTGATTTCCCAACTCCAAATATAATAACTCTATGTAAATCTTTTCTTCAAGTATAGACTAGAAGCGTTCAATATAAAAGTCACGTTTCCTCACGAAGAACGCGAAACATAAATAAACGCATTCAATAAGAGTAAAATATTGAAAACTGTCATGGCGGGTAGAAAGGCGCGCGAAAATGGATATCCGCAGGTTTCCGGTTTCCCGCGCGCCAAAATGGCAGCAGGCCTACCATGAACTCTTATTGCGACTCAATTGAAGACGTAAACGACGACCGCGAACCGCTTTCTTTTCGCACCATGAAGTGTGAATTGCATTGGGGTCGTAATGTTTGAAAAGGATAACGTTTTATGAACTATAGATAAGTCTGTCTCTTTTACTCAGATGTTATTAGGACGAATTCCGAACGCTCATTCGACAACGAATTAAGTGTGCGTCTTTAAGACGTCATGGTATGAAAAAGCAAAACGATTTCGTTTACGTCTTCAATTGAGTCGCAATAAGAGTTCATGGTAGGCCTGCAGAACGGATATTTGTATATCGGCGCGTGGCATAGTGCAACGAATAAACTGCCATAAACAATAATGGCGATTTCTGTCAAGATGTTTTAAGTAAATGTAAAGTAACCACAGCCGCCGTGTGGTATCCGGCTGAGTAGAATAGACCGCCCTCATTTCTTACCGAAGTGTCGTAAAAGGCGACTAACGTGTGGTATCCGGCTGAGTAGAATAGACTGCCCTCATTGCTTGCCGTGGAGTTGTTAAAGGCGACTATGGTAAGTTGATCCGCCGTGTGGTATCCGGCTGAGTAGAATAGACCGCCCTCATATCCAAATCATGTAACAACATGTTGTGCCGACCTCACTTATAGTGGAATAAGGGTAGGAGAATGACAATAATTTGTTTATTTATTGAAATTAAGTTTTTTATAATAGATTTGTTTTACATATATGAGACAATTACACATACGGTTGTCCGTCCCCAAAATATGTAACTTTCATGTGTTATACATATATGATGTTAACATAAAAACCTAAATAAAAATTGCACGCCTAGTATTAAAGTGAACTTAAAAAAAGTTGTCTTGTTGCCAATTGCAATTAGACGTAGAGTAGCCTATAACCTATAGAACTCGTGGGTATTAAAGACACCTATAACTTGGAAAAGCAAAAAAACTAGTTTTTTAATAGTTCGTACCGTGGTGTAATAGCATTGAAATAAGAATTACAATGTATCTAACTCGATAAACACTAATTTTAAATTAGGTCACTTTAATATTAAGCGTGTGATATATACATCCTACTCTAAAAACTAAGAACCATTTTTTTATACTGGCCCTCGGCGGTATCCAGAGTCACTGTAACCAGCGCCAACGTACCTATTAAATTATTGATCTCACAAAGCGGTTAAAATATAGCGAGGAAATTTGCATATCTTAAGAAAAATCCTAAAATAATCCTAACCTGCCAATCCTTATTTGAACAAAGTGGTGAGTGTAAGGGTTGGCCCTTATCACGAAAAAGAAGAGAAAATGAAATGCCGTATAGGGTAAAAATAAATAAACGACCAGTTGATGCAACCGTGTATTCGTTAGCCCAGAACAATCGAGAAAACCACGTACAAATCTCACATTGACGGCGACTGTGTTGTCTACATTATTTACCTAGTTATTAGAAGCAGGTATTTGTAACAAGATACTTTTGCCCAGCAGCGAAATCAAAAAGAGACCTAATAAAAGTTTCCAGGTCGACTCAACATCGATGTTACAAAACTTCTAAAAGTCACCTATCGTTTGTAAAAAAAATGACATTAAATATAACATACAACTACTAAATTACAAGCAATACAACAGAACTAACTACTTTGCTATAATCCGCACGGGTTAAGTGAATGCATGCAAAGCCAATGTGTATGAAGCAGGCAAAATCTACGCACCTTATACATGCAGGACCAGTCACCACATGCACCCCAAGGCGCAATCCACCAGCAACAACGCACACAAAAGCAGCACACACACCCACCACCACAATCCCGACGATCGTTTCGCCCCGAAACCGAAGCATCATCAGGAGGATAGGCTCCACGACAAAAGTCGCACTGCGATTTTTGTCGTGGAGCCTATCCTCCTTGGGGTGCATGTGGTTACTGGTCCTGCATGTATAAGGTGCGTAGATTTTGCCTGCTTCATACACATTGGCTTTGCATGCATTCACTTAACCCGTGCGGATTATAGCAAAGTAGTTAGTTCTGTTGTATTGCTTGTAATATGGAATTCCGCAAAGTAACGCCTGCTTCTATAAATCATTTAACCACTAAATGATTACCAAAAGAAACCGGACCAATTTGGACCCAATTTTAAAGTATAGCTTGAAAAAAGCGGTATATTTGTGTTTCAAAAAATACAAAAATTAGCGCAATTCGCAATCTCGAAATTTAAAAATATTTAAAAATGTTTTCGGCACAAATAAAATAGGTTATCAATTACGATAATCGATTAAAGTAAACGAATAAAAATAGGTATATAATAAAAATATATCAAAGCGTTGATTACATGAAATATTTATGTAATCAAATAAAAAATAATTATTAAATAATAATATAAAATAACCTATAACAGTCCAAATTTTTATTTATAAATACTTTTAATAATAAATTAATTTAAGGTAAACTTGATTCTGTCAGAAATCGATTAATCGATAGCGTAAACAATAGTTTACGCTTATCTGTGCTAAAAATATGTGCGACTTAAAAAAACTGCTGTTTAATATATGAGTTCATAACCTCACTTTTACTAAATCTTTTATAACTCTGCTTTTAGATTAACAAAAGCCAAATTTCGACTAATAGTTAACTAATAAAAAATTAGGGCTATTAATTAGCTCTATTTTCATCTATAGTTCAAAATTATATGAAAGTATCATTTTTCTTTCAAACCGTTCGCGCTCGAATTATACTGTTTGTATGAAAACATTCCCGGCGTATTCTTCAAAGCCAAGTAGCGTTCCCATCTGAGAGGGGAGGCTTTATATTCAGATTTTGGCATTCCCGTGCACCAAACCGTGCCGGTCACTTTATACAAAGCTATTCAGCGTTGTGCGCTGATATAAAACCACTAGAATAGACTAGGGAATAGAATATATTATTACTACTTTAGAATAAACACTAGGTGCACCAACAACTCCATTCGCAGCTTTATAACATTACATATAGGACAATTACAGACACGTTTGTTCGTCCCCAAAGTAACTTGTGTTTCGGGTGAGAGATAACTTATATATAAAAAATAGTTAAAAGATAGTTTTCTTATATATATGTACATGGTGACTGGTTGAACACTTGCAATATTCAAGGATATAATAATTAGTAGTCTCATTAAGCAATTAAAAAACAAACTCAAAAAAATATCATTCAGATTAAGAAAACATTCAGTAAGTTAAAATGACGCCATGACTCAGACTTGGCCACGAAAAGAGATAGGAATGGAGATCCATTTTTCCTTCATACTTTTCCTTGCTAACGACAGGCAAAAATTACAGTATAGGAAGTACTGAACGGATTTATTTTCCTACAAGGTATTTAGAAATTTAGTGCATCTCGTGGAAAGATGAAAAGTTATTACCTGCTTCTGTATTTTTGGCGTATTTGAAATATTGTTCTGGAACATTTCCTTGAGCATGCGCTGACACAGTAAACTGAACAAATTCCCGTTAACACAGGTTTACACGGAACATAACATACGATACGAGATCACTTCACCAACACTCAAACCATTTTTCAGTATTCTTAATTTGTAAACGATATTTTGTTTTAAAATCACAATGCAATATTATCTATTTCGATTAGATGTAAAGACCCGACGTGCGCTTTGTTTTCACTAAAATACACGGGTGGCGCCATTTAGCGGGAGTTGTAAGGGGCAAAGGGGGGTCGGTAGTATTTTTTGGCGGCCGGCGATGCGATTGTAAACAAATAGTATACACAAAAATAATTATTAAAATAAAAATTATATTAAAATAAAAATTCTTCCGCGGTCGCGCGGCCCATTGGATGTGTTTGATTGTAGGGTTAAACATAATTTTAAAATGAGTTTGTAAGGTAAAATTTTGTAAGGGATTCAATGCTATATTGTATGATATGTGTTGAATACCACTAACGCGCGTAATGTGTCATAGTCTACCTACTTCCGGTGGCGCACATGGATCTTTATAAAATGATTGTTATATAATAATAATATATATAGGCCGATGATAAAATATAAATATAATAAATTACAGATAACATAATGCATAAAATAAATAAGGTTGTATAGTAGTGAAATAACGACTAAGTTTTGGCGGGCTATTCTCAATATAAGTAAAGGAGCGGGTAGATGTAAGGAGTTAGTCTGTCAGTGCTTGTCTTAGCAGTAACGCTGCAGGAATTGGGTTTGATTAGAGTAAATAATACTTTTGCTTGCGGACATCCCGAAATACGCGCCGCGCTACCCATACAAGCAGTCTTACTGGCAGTACGATTTTTGTCGTGAAGCCTATCCTCCTGATGATGCTTCGGTTTCGGGGCGAAACGATCGTCGAGATTGTAGTGGTGGGTGTGTGTGCTGCTTTTGTGTGCGTTGTTGCTGGTGAATTGCGCCTTGGGGTGCATGTGGTGGCTGGTCCTGTATGTATAAGGTGCGTAGATTTTGCCTGCTTCATATACATTGGCTTTGCATGCATTCACTTAACCCGTGCGGATTATAGCAAAGTAGTTAGTTCTGTTATATTGCTTGTAATATGGAATTCCGCAAAGTAACGCCTGCTTCTATAAATCATATAATATAATTTACTTTGCTATGATTTAAGATTTTGCACTAAACTGTTTTTTCGACATCCGTGTCGGCATCACTAGATACAACGGGGTATACTGAGTATGGACGTGAGACTTTTATTCGTTTATCCGATTAGGACTCGCATGCTTATAAGCGTTTGCAAGCTTGCCGAGTTAATCGGCGATTGTGGCCAGCCGCGCGGAACACGCGCCTTCAAAGGGAATGTCAATTTTTCTATATCGCCTTTGTATCAAATGAAAGTCGATTTAAGCTTAGTCTGAATGGAACATCGTGATTTACTATGCGCTGCAAAATTGTTAAACAACTTTTGGTACGTTTGGTGAAAGGAAGTACAAAAGTAATGAAATTATGACTTTGCTAAAATCCGACACGACACTCCACGATTATCTCTTGACGATTCTTCGGGTACGAGGTGAAACGATCTTTGTGATTGTGGCAGTGAATGCGTGCAATGCTGGTGTATTTTTGTGCTGTGCATGAGTTTTTAGGAATCCTGCGTGTATCAGGTATGAGAACGGATAGTACACTCTACATTTAGCATTAGGTATAATAAAAATGAGCTGTGACAGCCCAGCGGTGAGACTGTGCGACTCTTTCGAGGAGAGCGCGAGTTCAAACCCGGGCAGGTACCAATTAGTTTTTCTATCAAAACTCATGTGTCTTATTGATAGTTGCAATTTATCACACGCTTTTCGGTGAAGGAAAACATCGTGAGGAAACCTTCATATCTCTAGAGAATTCTGGAAATATGTGTAATCTACCAATCCGCATTGGAACAGCTTGGTAGGTCTTAGCTCCAACCCTTCTCTGCAGAAACGGAGAGAGGAGGCCTATTCCCAGCAGTGGGATTATAATAGGCCGCTACTTTACTTTACTTTTATAATAAAAATGGTGATGTATATAATAGACAAAGTAGGTACCGATACAAGCTCGCGGCTCATGCTTTGCGCTTCGCAAAAGTACGTAAGTAGGTTAGGTAGTAACCCACGAAGGTTTGGGTATAAGATTCTATAATAAAATTCCTCAATCAATTTTAACTTTGCAATTACAGTAGCTTAAAAACACTGTTGTAGGGATTAGTGGATATATCTACTCTTCGACCCTGTACAAGACAGTATAGACTAAATGTATCTAGTAATAAGAATTATATTTTGAAAAGAGCAACAGCCGTTTTGCTCACTCTTCTCGGTAGGAACAGCTATCCGGACCAGGAGTAAAGTTGACGGATCAAAAGAACTTGTTTACAAGTTTACTTGAATAAAGAATATATTGAATTTGAATAAGTATAAACAAAAAGAATCGCCAAATGTCGTAAGAAACTTTTTATTTTTATTTTTTATAATTTCTTTTGCAGGCTCTTCTCGGTGGTACAGCTTTCCGAACCAGCAGTAGTATTGACGATTCAAAAGCACTTGATTACAAGTTTACTTGAATAAAGAATATTTTGAATTTGAATATAGTCAATCACACGATTAACAATCATGACGTATTCTAAATTATTTTGCTTTTTCATACCATGACGTCTTAAAGATGCACACTTTAAGTCGTTGCCGAATGAGCGTTCGGAATTCGTCCTAAGAACATGTGAGTAAAAGAGACAGAGTTATCTATAGTTCATATAACGTTATCCTTTTCAAACATTACGACCCCAATGCAATTCACACTTCATGGTACGAAAAGAAAGCGGTTCGCGGTCGTCGTTTACGTCTTCAATTGAGTCGCAATAAGAGTTAATGGTACGCCTGCAGGTATAATTTATTGTGAAAAGGGTATTATGAAGTGCTAAAATGAATAGAACAAACATATTTGTCTAAATTAATATGCAAGTCAAACGATTGCGCTGTAACAAAGGGCGATTTCGCAAACACCACTACAAAAGCGGTAACTGGGGACACAGCGAGGTGTCATGGCGCCCGGGGCGAAATAATAGCAATTTTTCGCATACAGAGAACGAATGGGATGAATGCGAGATGTCGCGTAAACGCGCCGCGACGTGCAAATTTGGGGCCTTTGTGTCGGCAACGGCGACGCGTGACCGGCATTGGATAGACCGCCTGATTATTTTATATGTAGATTTTCCATCAACTATGTCCTTTTTTTGTATACGCAAAAAACTGAAAAGAATTGTAATTTTTTCCGAACGTCAAAACTATAGTACATTTATTAATAGAAGCAATATAACAGAACCAACTACTTTTGCTATAATCCGCACGGGTTAAGTGAATGCATGCAAAGCCAATGTGTATGAAGCAGGCAAAATCTACGCACCTTATACATGCAGGACCAGCCACCACATGCACTCCAAGGCGCAATTCACCAGCAACAACGAACACAAAAGCAGCACACACACCCACAACCACAATCTCGACGATCGTTTTGCCCCGAAACCGAAGCATCATCAGGAGGATAGGCTTCACGACAAAAATCGTACTGTGCCGCGCTACCCATACAAGCAGTCTTAAATAGTTCAACTCCCACCAATACCCTCCTAACACATGCAGTAAAACGGAATTAGATACATTTACTTGCTCGTTAATTAAGTGACCATTGTTATTTTTTATTATCTCAAGATGCTCTAACGTATTGAGTCGGAGTCCCTTATCACAAGTGTGGAGAATATGAAATGAATGGTCATTAGGCACTTTATGACCGCTTTCTAGCAAATGTTTTGCAAAATTAGAATTTTGTGGTTTATTATTCCTAAACGCTATCTATAAATCATTTATTAATAGATATATAGATTCAAGTATATAGATTGAAATAAAATAACATGTATACCTGTTATTTTTACGAAATAGGCCACAATATTATTTATTAAGTTCAAATAATATAAGGCATTTTGTTTAATTTTAATGTATATAAATGAATGTTTGTATGCCGTTTGGTATCCGGCTGAGTAGAATAGACCAACCTCATTTCTTACCGAGGTGTCGTAAAAGGCGACTAAGGTAAATTGACCCGCCGTGTGACATCCGGCTGAGCAGAATAGACCACCCTCATTTCTTACCGAGATGTCGTAAAAGGCGACTAAGGTAAATTGACCCGCCGTGTGACATCCGGCTGAGCAGAATAGACCACCCTCATTTCTTACCGAGATGTCGTAAAAGGCGACTAAGGTAAATTGACCCGCCGTGTGACATCCGGCTGAGTAGAATAGACCACCCTCATTTCTTACCGAGATGTCATAAAAGGCGACTTAGGTAAGTTGACCCACCGTGTGGTATCCGGATGAGTGGATTAGACCACCCTCTGTCTTACTGTGGGGTCGTAAAATACGACTAAGGTAAATTGATGTCAGGCAGGTGGCCGGTCGTAAAACGTAGCCAAATCATGTGACAACATGTTTGTAACATGTTGTGCCTACCCGACTTATAGTGGGATAAGGGCAGGAGGATGATGATAAATAAATGTTTGTCTCGACGTCCTTTAAAGACTTTAACCGATTTAGGACCGATTTTAATGAAATTCTCAAAAGCTCTCTCTCTGAGAAGACTGAGCCAGCGGATGTTCTTGTAAAGTTTGGTGGCGATTGGAGTTTTTTTTAACTATAAATGACTTAACTTATCAATGATTTTTTTTAACTAGAAATAACGATGCATGAATTAGAATCATAAACGTTCACTAGTTTTTCTATTTCAAAATCGAGTTTCACTACCAGCATTTGATTACGCCATATTACGTTAATTAACGTTAAAAAATTAAAATATTTCAGTATGAAACATTATAGGCGATCCGGATTAATAAAATTAACCAGTTTCCAATTATTTGTATGGCAAAAAGAATTACAAGAGTACGGAATCCAGGCGTTTTAGTTTTTCACAATAAAGCCATTGATGTACTCGTACATAAAAAAAGTAAAGTAGAGACCCGTTACTATCCCACTTTTGAACAGAGATATGCTCTCTCCTTTTCAAAAGGAAGATTGCTTGAATTCTCCAGAGATATACAGGTTTCCTTCACGGGGAAACATTTAATAAATTGTAAATATCAAATAGGTGCATAAGTTTGAATAGAAAATGGCGTGTGGTATCCGGCTGAGTAGAATAGACCACCCTCATTTCTTACTGAGGTGTCGTAAGAGGCGACTAAGGTAAGTTGACCCACCGTGTGGTATCCGGTTGAGTAAAATAGACCACCCTCTTTCTTACCGAGGGGTCGTAAAATACGACTAAGGTAAGTTGACCACAGGCAGGTGGCCGGTCGTAAAATACGTAGCCAAATCATGTGACAACATGTTTGTAACATGTTGTGCTGACCCCACTTTGAGTGGGATAAGGGCAGGAGGACGATGATGAAGTTTGAATAGAAAAAACTTATCAGTGCTTGCCAGGGGTTTTGAGATGTTATATAATCAGGCTATATTCGCTTCCCACAAAAGTCTTTTAAACTATAGTCTATACTCTATAATCACAAAAGTCTTAATTTCTCGATCCCTATTTTCCTTTCACTCTAGGACACTTCTACCCTCTTACCTTAAGATGTTTGCACGTAATCTAATCTATAATCAACTTTTTAATTTCCAATCTTGCTCACTCCCTCTGTTTACCGTTAAATTACTCGTTTAATTTCGATAATAGTATTTTGTCGACTCTCCTCATTGATAATATTGGATTGAGTAATTTTGTTTATACATCCCTTGAATACCTATATCGGCATTGATAGAAGAACAGTGCGTCTGTGTGATCCTGCCCCAAAAAGTTGAGGGATCAAAACTAAGGCAGATATTTTTTTTAAATACTTTTATTTAACTTGCATTTAATGTGAAGGTGGAATCTTGCAAGTTAAATTTGACCAACTTCCCGGTGTCCGATTGAGGTGAAATTTTACATACTGGTTCAGTCCCGATGAGAATGCATGTTTATGATAAGCATGACCTGATGCTGTTGCCAGGATTGGCTGCAGACGAGGGATCTCCTCAACGGTTAGTGGGGACATGATTTTTTGTTAAAAGTTTTTGTAAAAAGCGTCTTTTTCAATTAACTTGTTTTATATATAACATTATTAGCTTCGAACGAGTACTGCAGTGGGTATCCCGCCATTTATTAATTTTCGCAAAATTGAGTTTTTAATTTGCGATAACTTCCAAGATATTTATTGAAATCATATGCTACAAATGAAGGTATGATTAAAATCTATACTCGTCAAGTGCGGTCGGCACAACTTGTTACAAACATGTCACATGATTTGGCTACATATTTTACGATCGGCCGCCTGCCTGTCTTCAACTTACCTAAGTCGCCTTTTACGACACCTTGGTAAGAAATGAAGGTGGTTTATTTTATGCAGCCGGATACCACACGGCACTTACCTTAGTCGCCTCTTACGACACCTCGGTAAGAACGGAGGGTGGTCTATTTTATTCTGCACGATACTACACGGTTAAATTTATTATTATATTATAAATGAATCACAAAATGGCGGCCACTTAAAATCGGTGTTCGAGTTTTCGAACCAAAGCCGAGTGGTTTACCATTTTGTGACGTCACACCAAACCTTTAAAAAAAAGATATATATTTTGTATTATCTCATGGGTGTACGTCCCAAATAAATTTTTTCTCTCTTTCTTTCTTTCTAAATATCGAGGGCTTCAAACGGTCAACTATATTGCCATTTTTTTTGTTGTTTTTGTTTGCAAGAGTACTGAAATATTTTTTTGCTATAATCCGTGATAAAAGAAAATATATGTTATGCTAAATATGAGTGTACTATCCGTTTTCATACTGATGCATGCAGAATTCGTAAAAAGTCATGCACAACTCAACAATAACACAACAATACAGCACTGCATGCATTCACTACCACAAAATGGCATTGAATGTTTGCAATTATAGCGGATTATAATAAAATAATATTCAGTAGGTACTTGTATTATGGACCTCCGCAGAGTAACGCCTAATTCTATAAATTTATTTTCTGTTTGCTAAAATTTACGATTATATACGTCATTAATTACGTCATCAAGACATAAGTCACACAGTAACAGTCTTTTATTTTTACTATTTCAAAAACCGTTCAACCCCGTAATTGTTTCAAAATGCCAGTTGCAAATACAAAAAACTATTTTCCAAAACTCCATTTCAGTCGCGCGCGAATCGTGCTAGCGAGCGCAAGTGTACGAGTTACTCCGTTCAACGAAGTAATTTTATTTTCTGTGTACCTACCCGCAAAAATGGAGGATGATAGTACGAGTGCAGATATTAGTGATGACAGTGAAAAAAACCGGGATAATAGAGAAATTTACCAAATGCAAAGTAATCAGTGTGAAGATTCTGAAAAGTCGATCAAAATAGTAGGAGATAAGCGACCGAGGGAAAAAGGAAGTAGTAGTGAAGACGGTTTCATTACTGTTACGAGGCGGAGACCGAAGAGGTTTCTTCTTCTTCTTCGTCAGCCGATGGACGTCCACTGCTGGACATAGGCCTCTTCATGGGATCGCCACACCACACGATCTTGCGCCGCCTGGATCCAGTGGCTCCCTGCGACCTTTTTGAGGTCGTCTGTCCACCTCGTAGGGGGTCTACCGACGCTGCGCTTTCCGGTGCGGGGTCGCCATTCCAGCACCTTAAGACCCCAGCGCCCATCGGTTCTCCGCACTATGTGCCCCGCCCATCGCCACTTCAGCTTCGCGACACGCTGAGCTATGTCGGTGACTTTAGTTCTTCTACGGATCTCCTCATTCCTGATTTGATCTCGTAGAGACACTCCGAGCATAGCTCGCTCCATCGCTCGCTGAGCGACTCTGAGCTTTCTTAAAAGGCCCATAGTGAGCGACCACGTTTCGGATCCGTAGGTCATCACTGGCAACACGCACTGTTCGAAGACCCTGGTCTTCAGACACTGAGGTATTTCGGACGATAAGATCTCGCGTAGCTTCCCGAACGCTGCCCATCCGAGTTGGATTCGGCGGCTAACCTCTTTCTCGAAATTGGACCTACCCAGCTGGACCGTATGTCCCAGGTATATGTACTCGTCTACAATTTCGAGTGCAGAGTTCTCAACGATGACCGGGTGGAGCGGAACATGTGAGTTTGACATGATTTTCGTCTTACTCATGTTCATTTTAAGGCCCACCTGCTGAGACACTCTGCTGAGGTCGTCGAGCATTGTGTTAAGGTCCTCCAGACAACCTGCCATAACGACTATGTCGTCGGCAAATCTAAGGTGAGTGATGTACTCGCCGTTGATGTTGATGCCGTATCCGTTCCAATCCAAAAGCTTAAAGACATCTTCCAATGCAGCGGTAAACAGCTTCGGGGAGATGACATCTCCCTGTCGCACACCTCGCCGCATTTGGATTGGTCTCGTAGTTTTGTCTTGGATACGGACAGACATTGTGGCGTTTTCATACAAACACTTCAACACTTGGACGTACCGATAGTCGATTCGGCATCTCTGGAGCGATCTTAACACAGCCCATGTTTCCACCGAATCAAAGGCCTTCTCATAGTCCACAAACGCCAAGCAAAATGGCTGGTTATACTCCTCGGTTTTCTGTATAACCTGCCGCAGCGTGAATATGTGGTCTATGGTACTATACCCTTTTCGGAAACCGGCTTGTTCGGGAGGCTGGAAGTCGTCAAACCTACGAGCGAGACGATTCGTTATGACTCTCGAGAACAGCTTATAAACATGATTCAGCAGCGTGATGGGTCTATAATTCTTCAATAAGGTGTTATCACCTTTCTTGAAGAAGAGAACCACCACGCCCCTGTACCATGCTTCCGGCATAGTGCCTTCGTGAATGACGGAATTGAACAATCGCTGAAGGACTTTAAGTACCGGTTTACCACCCGCCTTCAGGAGTTCGGTAGTGATTCCGTCATCACCTGGAGCCTTGTTGTTCTTAAGTTGTTTGAGAGCCATACTAATCTCGTATAGGCTGACGTCCGGGATATCTTCGGTGTAGTGTCGGGTCAACTTGGCTCTTGGGTCTTTTGCCAAATTGACAACAGGCTGTTGTGTTGACGTGTATAACTGCCCATAGAACCTCTCAACCTCTCTCAAAATCTCAGGACGAGATGAAATGATACTACAGTTATCGGTTTTCAATCGCGTTAACTGCCGCTGCCCAATAGATAGATCTCTTGCGAACACTTTTGAGCCCCTGTTACGCTCAATAGTCTCTCGAATGAACTCGGTGTTGAAGTGTCGCAGGTCGCATTTCTGCGCCTTAGAAATCTGTCTATTGATCAGACGGTAGCGCGTCGCATCTACCGAAGACTGCAGCCTCATTTCGTTCCTCTCATCCATGAGCTTGAGAGTCTGGGTCGAGAATTTATTGGGTCTTTTACGGTGTGTCTTATAAAATTTAGACCCCACCGTATGGACAGTTTCCACCAGTCTGCTGTTTACATCGTCCACAGAAGCGCAGTCGGCTAGGCAATCGAAACGGTTCATTAGCTCGAGTTGGAACTTCTCGGGGTTTTGGATATGAGCTCGAGTTGGTCGGAGCGTAGACTTCACCAATCTGGATCTTTCCAGCTGTACGCATATATTCAATGTGCCTCTAACCATGCGGTGATCACTCCCGGTCTTAACGGTGTTGATCACAGAGACATCATTGAATATATGACGCCTGGTCGACATGATGAAGTCGATCTCGTTTCTCGTGGAACCGTCGGGACTGATCCAGGTCCATTTTCGATGCGGCCGTTTCCTGAAGAAAGAATTCATCATGTAGAGGTCCTCTCTCTCCAAGAAATCGGCCAGCATCTGGCCCCTGTGGTTCCGTTGCCCGTATCCAAATTGCCCTACTCTCACCTCTGTGCCGCTTCGCGTGCCCAGCTTTGCGTTGAAATCCCCCATCACAACAGTGTAGGAGGTTTTCGAGGCATGCATGGCTCTAGATAAATCCTCATACATAGCCTCTACCTCCTCGTCCGGATGTGCCGATGTCGGTGCGTAAACCTGTATGACCTTCAGCGAATACCGTTCGGTAATTCTGAGTATAAGGAACGCGACCCTGCTCGACACACTCTCGACTTGAACAATGTTGTTGACAAGGGACTTGTGGACGAGAAACCCGATACCACCCTGGGACTGTTGCTCTCCCTCCCGGTAGTAAAGCAAGTTGCCGGATTTTAGGATCATCGTATCCTCCCCCTCTCTTCGGACTTCGGATAATCCTATCACATCCCACCGCAACTTGCTTACTGTTTCTTCCAGCTCGAGTATCTTTTCGTCTTCCCTCAAAGTGCGTGCGTTGTACGTTGCCAGGTCCAGTCGTCGGGGTTGGCAGCGGAATCTCTTCCGGAGATTCTTGACACCCCCTGCCCCGCCGTTACCCAAACCGCTGCCAGAGCTGGGAATAGCGGAGCTGCCGGGAACTAGGGGCTGTGGTTTCTTTTGTGATGCCATGAAGGGTTTGCCGATAATCACCACGCTTGGCATGCGGGTTGGTGATCGCAGTGCTGACCATTTTGCACCGACAGTGCTGCTGCCCACTGTCAGTCTGGTATTTAGGTCAGCAAAATGAAATGGTTATACCGCCATTTATCGGTCGCCAGAGCCTCGTCGGTTTATCTGCAGGGTGCACCGCGTGCAGGTGAGGTTGACAATTGAGAAGACTGACTGGGACGAGCCTCCCCCTTACACCCTGAAGAGGTTTATGAGAAGTGAATCGCAAGAAAGTGATAAGGAAATGTCAGAAAGTCAAATGAATGAAGGTATTTGTGAAATGTATGAAGTAAGTTTATTTGGTTTACAAATTCTGCCTAAGCAGATGGCTTTTGCTAGACTACTAAGAGAAGCGAATATTTTACATGTAATGAAGATAAAATATAAAAGTCCTTATAAAATATTTATACAGTTTAGTGATAAAAATCAAGCGGAGAAACTTATAAACTTACAAAAACTTACTGAGATGGATATTAGGGCTCAGTTTACAAATCAAGGTAATTTGTCTTACGGAATTATTAAGGGAGTCGATTTAGATACGACCGAAAAAGAATTGTTAGAAAATTTAAAATGTTCCGTGGATATAATTTCAGCTAAGAGATTAAAACGCGTTAATAAAGAAGGAAAATGGGTTGATAGTGAAACAGTCAGACTGTGTTTTAGAAATCCTGTAGTACCCACAACTATAATTGCTTATGGATTCAAATTTGACGTCGAGCGTTTTATGTTTCCAGCGACTCAGTGTTCTGGATGCTGGAAATTCGGACATATTAAGAAGTTTTGTTCATTAAAAAAAATGGTATGTCCGAAATGTGGTGAGGATCATGAGAATTGTGAAATAAGTGTATTTACTTGTGTAAATTGTAAAGGTCCACATATGGCATTAGATAAGACATGTCCGATTTTTATAAAAGAAAAGGAAATTCGGCGTATAATGAGTGAACAAAACGTTACATACAAAAAGGGATTAGAGATATATTCAAAAAGTCTAAAAATAAATGAACAGAAAATAATACAAGAGGGAAACAAACTCAATTTTGATTTTGATGTCAACTGTGAAGAAGATTTTGTACAAGTTAATGCTATGGACAGAATGTACAGCACTGTTGTGAAAACAAAAGCTGTTGTGCATAATGATATGAATAAAAAAAAGCAAACCCAGGAGTTTGACGCACAAAACATGAATAATAATATAAAAACTAAAAAACAAACAAATAATAATGATATTAATTGGTATATGGATTATGCAGAAATTCAGGAAGAAAACCTGGAAGACGATACACATGATGAGGATGATCGTAAAACGGAAGAGAATAAAAAGAAGAAAAGAAGTCGTTTTGATTTTTGGTATTTGATCAACAAAATTAAAAAAATTATATTATCCGAGGAGAAATTAGTTGATAAGTTAATGTTAGTTTTAAAGGTTGTTTTTGAAGAATTTAAGATGATATTAGTTAATTTTGTGAGTGGAGAAAATTTATTTGAAATTTTTCGAAAAATTATTGATGGGTAAAGGCTTTAATTTGAATATTATACAGTGGAACGCACAAAGTTTAAAACATAAATTGGTAATGTTAGATAACTTGCTAAAGCAAGAAAAGGTACATATAGCTATCATCTCGGAAACTTGGTTAAATGAAAATATTGCACTTCATGTTAGTGGTTATAATATTTATAGGAAAGATCGTTGGGACTCCTATGGCGGAGTGGCCATTATTATTCATAAGTCATATAAATCTCATATGTATAACATAGAATGCAGTAACACAGGCATAGAAGTGATACGCATTAAAATATTAAATTGTAAGAGTATAGAGGACATTATATCGGTCTATTGCCCGTCTTCAGTACAAACGCGTCAATTACAGTGGGATAGTATTTTTCAACAAGCAACAAAAAAGACACTTGTTTTAGGAGATTTTAATGGCCACCACACAAACTGGTCCTGTAAAACGAATCAGAGAGGGTTGCAAATTTTTGAGGCGGCTTTAGAACAGGGGTTTTTTTCACTTAATAATGGCGATGCTACAAGAATTAAATTAGTAAATGGTGTCCTACAAAAGTCATCTCCTGATATAAGTTTTGCGTCATCAGATATAGCAGTTAATTTTAAATGGCAGGTTTTAAATGAAAACTTTGGCAGTGACCATCTCTTAATTAAAATGTCCTTTAGTAATGGAGATAACTATAATTATATACAACGATTTAATTTTCAAAAAGCTGATTGGAAATCATACAGTAGTGATTTAAGTAGTGTATTTCCTAAATTCAATAATGATAAATGTTCATCAGATACTTTACAACAGTATTATAATACATTTTTAGAAAAAATAAAAACAGCAGCCTGTAAAAATATTCCTAAAGTAAAATTTTGTTCTAAATCAGCTGGCGTGTACAAACCAAAACATTATTGGTCTATTTCTATATCTAAAATAGTTGCGGAGCGTAGGCTTGCCTTAAAAATTTTTAGAAGAAATCCAACCCCATTTAATCTGAATAAACTAGAGACGAAAATTAAGGAATCAAAAATTTTAATACAAAAGGCTAAATGCTTAGAATGGCAAAAATTCTGTACTAATATTAATGAATCAACCTCTACAATAGACATGTGGAAAAAAATGCGGTGGTTTAAAGGATATCGAAATTCAAAGTTGTATGTTTCAACTGATAAGGAAACGGAATTGCTTCATAAATTAACGCCGGATTCAGTTGTTAATCATCCACCCATATTTGAATCTAATAACGAGCTTTTACAAAGGTTACTCACCATTCAAGAATTGGAATATTGTATAAAAAAGAAAGATACGTCCCCTGGTAGTGATGGGATAACATATTCTATGGTATTCAATCTGCCTTCAGCTGGGAAAGAATATTTGTTAAATATATATAATGCCATATTTAAGTTAGGTACTATTCCAAATCAATGGCGTAAAATTCTAATAGTTCCGATCCCGAAGGTTAATTCGTACATGAATACGGATTCAAAACTAAGGCCAATATCATTAATGTCGTGTCTTTGCAAAATATTTCACAACATGATTGCCAAAAGAATTGAGTGGTACATCGAAAAACGTAAAATATTGTCACCAAATACAATAGGTTTTAGGAAAGCTCAATCTAGTTTAGATTGCATTTCAAGGCTTGTATGTTATATACAACTAGGTTTCGCCAAAAAAATTGCAACAGCAGCATGTTTCTTGGATATAGAAGATGCGTATAATAATGTGCTGATTCATAAAGTCCTTAAAGTTTTAGATGATTTAAATTTAGGGAAAAATATTTGCCGATACTTGTGGTCTTTCTTGAGTGATCGCCAATTGATGATTAAACACGGAAAAGATGGTCAAATATCGGACGCTAGATGTACGAATAGAGGACTTTCGCAAGGAGACCCCATATCACCATTGCTTTTTAATATTGTCACCCATAAGATATGTTGTGATATCGAAAATGTCGGCATTCTACAATATGCAGACGATTTAGTAATATACCTTAGTCATAATAATTTAAATGTTTGTGAAAATTATTTACAATTAGCTCTAAATTTTATAGTTAAGAGATTAGACGAAGTTGGGCTTAATATATCAACAAATAAAACAAAATTATGTTTATTCAATAGGGGCTACCGAAGGAAACAGATAAAACTCATGTTAAATAATCAAAATTTAGTTATCGAAGATAATGTTAAATATTTGGGAATATGGCTTGATAGATCATTGCGATGGAATAGACATATAAATGCGGTTATTGAAAAAACGTCAAAATTTTTAAATTTGTTTAAAGTATTAGCTGGCCCAGATTGGGGTATACACCCTAAGCACTTACGTAGACTGTACATATCGGTTATGAGAAGTAGAATGGATTATGGGAGTTTTCTCTATGATATGAGTGCAAATAACAATCTGTTAAAATTAGACCGGGTGCAGAATCAAGCTCTTCGAATTATTGGTGGATTTATTAGAAGCACACCTATCCATGTAATGGAAAACGAAATGTGTATCCAACCATTATTTGTAAGACGGTTGTATTTAGCTTATAAATATTTTTTTAAATGCATGTCATGGTCGAATAGTACGAATATCACTCTTCTGGATGATCTTGGCTCAAATGAATTTGACAGATATTGGCAATCCAAAAAAAAACCATTACTTCTTACCGTATATAACGAATGTAAACATTATAAAATATATTCGACGAGTCCTTTACAAATGTTTCAGTTAAATATCTGGGTGTCACATATTAATATTAATAATGTAATTAGTGTGAGTTTAGAATGTTTAAAGGTAGCAAAAAGAGAACATGAGGCTGTACATCTTCGATCTCTGATAATAGAGGAATTGAATAATAAATACGAGGGCTGGCTACAAATATTTACAGATGGATCCAAAAATAAGTTAGGTTTAGGCGCAGCCTTTTGTGATTTGAGAAGGAAAATGTTCAAAATGTTTAAAACAGATCAACAAATTTCTATCATGACAATGGAGCTTATTGCAATCTCAGAAGCATTCAAGTATATTAATAATATAAGCGCGCAAAATATTGTTATTTTGTGTGACAGCAAAAGCGCCTTGCAACACTTAGCTCGGTGCGCCTCTGGATATAGTAGAGGTGTACCGATAGCTTATGAAATTTTAAATCACTTATACAATTCGCGTCATATAAATTTGAGATTGCAATGGGTTCCTTCGCATATAGGTATAGTAGGAAACGAAGAGGCTGATAAATTAGCGAAGTTAGCTCTAATAGAAGGTAGCCATATAAGTATTTTACCATATTATACAGAAATATTACACAGTTTTAAAAATATATGTTATGATAGATTCAGGGAATATTTTGATAAAAGAAGTAGAGAAAAAGGTATTTGGTACAAAGTTATACAAGGCCAGCCTCTTCGTTTCCCTTGGTTCGATAATATTAAATTAAGTAGGAAATATATAATTGTAGCTCTTAGGTTAAGGTCTGGACATTATCCGTCGAACAAATTTGCATTTCTTATGAAAAAAGTTAATTCGCCGAATTGTGATATGTGCGGAACGACGGATGATGTCCAGCATATTCTGTTAGAATGTAAGAAGTATGATGGGGAGAGAGAACACTTTTTGCGAAAATATAATTTAAATAAATATAACTTAGGAGTTCTAACTAGTGTTCTCTCTTACCCGTCTGCTGATATATTTAAGATGATGATTAGTATATTTTTACCTAAATGATATATTTATATAATTATACATATATATAATTTTAATATTTATGTAATATTAATTTAGGCGATGATGGGACTGGCATATCCTTGTAGGATATAAGTCCTTAAAAAAAATAAAGATAAAAAAAAAAAAAAAAACTCCATTTGGTATAAAATGTAAACGCTCCCAAGAATAAGAAGTAATAAGCAGTTTTCTTTCGCGCCAAAATTGTCCTCCATAATAGCGTCGGAGGCGAGATACCGCTCTCGCCATAAAAAGAGATAAACGACCTTTCTCTATTATTTTTGCTCTTTAACAAAGCGAATGTGTGCTCGTGCCATTGTCTCTCTCTAACGTACGTAAAGTGGTAACATCTCTTTCGGTCACGAGAGAAAAACAAAAATTTGTCTCTCGCCCCCACCGCCTGCTAATGCGCGGGGTGAGGCGGCAGCGAGCTCGCCTCTTTATAATTTACTTGAACAACCTAATATGTGTCAATTAAAATTTTATTAAAACACTCAATTTAGACGCACTCGAGTGTGTATGTCAAGAACGTTAATGATTTAATAACTCTTACGTTACGTAAAGATAATTTTGAAGGCATTATGTACTTATAAAATCACGAGTATGTTTTAATAACTTACATCGTTTCAAGACTATTTGTTAAATTTTGAAGTAAAGTAGTAAGTAGTAAAGCGGACTGTTATTATCCCACAATAGCTGTGATAGCCCAGCGGTGAGACCGTGCGACTCTTTCGAGGGGAACACGAGTTCAAACCCGGGCAGGCACCATTGAGTTTTTCTATTAAAACTCATGTGTCTAATTGATAATTGCAATTTATCACACGCCTTTCGGTGAAGGAAAACATCGTGAGGAAAATTGCATATCTCTAGAGAATTCTGGAGATATGTGTAACCTACCAATCCGCATTGGAGCAGCGTGGTAGGTCTTAGCTCCAACCCTTCTCTCCAGAAACGGAGAGAGGAGGCCTATTCCCAGCAGTGGGATTGTAACAAGCCGCTACTTTACTTTTACTTTACTATCCCACTGCTTATATACTGTTTCTGGAGAGAAGGGTTGGAGTTAAGACCTACCACGCTGCTCCAATGCGGATGGGTAGGTTACACATATCCCTAGAATTCTCTAGAGATATGCAGGTTTTCTCACGATGTTTTCCTGCACGGATAAGTGGGTTAAATTGCAATCGTCAAATAGACACATAAGTTTTAATAGAAAAACTCATTGATCCCTGTCCGGGTTTGAACCCATGATCGTCTCTAGAGAGTCACACGGTCTCACCATTAGGCTATTACAGCTTTATTTTTGAAGACCACGGCACGGCAATATGTTAATTTTTAGTTTTTTTTTAATTTTTTTATTCCAGTAGCGTGTAAGTAATTTAAGATAGATATAACTTGTACATATTAAAAATATATAAAGAAAAAAAATATATGTTAATTTATAGAATTCATAATACAAATTTAATGAAAATATTATTTTACTAATCCGCGATAAAAGAAAACATATGTAATGCTGAATGTAGAGTGTACTATCCGTTATCATAGCTGGTGGATAATTCGCAAAAACTCATGCACTACCCAACACCAATAACACATTGATATTCAAGCACTGCATACATTCACTACTACAATCTCAACAATCTTTTCCCCCCCGCAATCTAGGCATCATCAGGAGCTATATTCCATGACAAACTCGCAAGGCTGTATGTTCCTAATTATTAAATTATTAAATACGCTTCCTTACTATATATTCGTCGTATTATATGCTTATACGCTTCCTTAATTATTAAATACGCTGTATGTATTAGGTATAAAGCCGTGTGGTATCCGGCAGAATAGAATAGACCACCCTCCTTTCTCACCGAGGAGTCGTAAGGGGCGACTAAGGTATCTGCCGTGTGGTATCCGGCTGCATAGAATAGACCACCCTCATTTCTTACCGAGGTGTCGTAAAAGGCGACTAAGGTAAGTTGACGTCAGGCAGGCGGCCGGTCGTAAAATATGTAGCCAAATCATGTGACAACATGTTTGTAACATGTTGTGCCGACCCCACTCAGAGTGGGATAAGGGCAGGAGAATGATGATGATGTATGTATTAAGTATGATGTAATGAGGTACCATACTCTTTCCTCAAGCACGCTTCCTATCATCTTTAATCCATTAACCTTAGATCTCGAGGAAATCAAATATGAACCATTGTTCAGATATCTATGCCATCTAATTTACATTGGAGCAAATTTTGGTTCTAAGGCTCCTTCTTAATTTGAAATTGTAGAAAAAAGAAACATTACTTACTTTATTTTTTTAATTTGAATAATATTTATTACCTGCCGCAAATTCACACGTAATTCTATAATGTTGTTAGAATATAAAATATATGATTTATAGAAGCAGGCGTTACTTTGCGGAATTCCATATTACAAGCAATATAACAGAACTAACTACTTTGCTATAATCCGCACGGGTTAAGTGAATGCATGCAAAGCCAATGTGTATGAAGCAGGCAAAATCTACGCACCTTATACATGCAGGACCAGCCACCACATGCACCCCAAGGCGCAATTCACCAGCAACAACGCACACAAAAGCAGCACACACACCCACCACCACAATCTCGACGATCGTTTCGCCCCGAAACCGAAGCATCATCAGGAGAATAGGCTCCACGACAAAAATCGTACTGCACAGTACGGTATAAGGTGCGTAGATTTTGCCTGCTTCATACACATTGGCTTTGCATGCATTCACTTAACCCGTGCGGATTATAACAAAGTAGTTAGTTCTGTTATATTGCTTATAAAATATATTTTTCATTGTAACGTAATATTGTAAATACACAAAATATTTATGGACGTATATTCAGTACGCCTTTGTGTCGCTATTCTTTGTGACAATGGCGCGGTATTTTGGCGGGAGAAAAAGGCGGGAGCGTTATCAGCGGGCGCCATTATGGTGGCTTATCAGACGAACTTCCGCGACTTCGCCCCTTTTTCTTTACGGTCACGTCTGGGCCGCTCAGGTGAAGATATGGGGTTTGTCTTCCAAATTTCCTCACTGTATATTTTTATTATTTACCAAATACATACACTAAATTGACCTAAAAATATTACAGTTCAGTTCACACTTAGATCAAAGAGAAAGAAAGATGGATTCGTCGCACACAATTATGTGTAACATTTTCAATTAATCATTCGTTTTTTCTTAAGAATTATGGGCACTAAGTTTCTTTTATATTTAACGTAAAGTCTAACAAAACGCAAGAATGTTCATTCTTTTACAATGGCGGTCTACTTTACGTGTCACCTCGTATTTTTTGTATTTATATTTGGAGAACTGGCTTAGTTCAGATATACAACTAAAATTTTTTTTGCGATATTTATTTTGTACTCTTTTAACGTTATTTTTAATTATTACTAACTTTTTACCTTATTCGATATAATTAGATTTGTATCAATAGAAACATAGCTGATATCTGTCTACCCCATAAGTTTAATATTTAAGTTTTATTATAATTGTTTGTTGCCCTGAAATAAAAAAATAAATAATTCAATTCAATTCAATTGTCTATAGACTCTGAAACGACTGAATCTATTTTAAGGAAATTTCCAGACAGTCTTTAGATTGACCCTGTGCAAAATCCTGAAGGTTTGATGGAGATCGGAGCATTTTTTTAGCTGTCAATGATAGTTTCGTATCGAGGGACAGTCAGTCACAGCAACGCGTGGCCAGACCACTAGTTCATTATAATAAAAAACAAATATAAAATACTGTCACGAAGTAAGCTAGTATTTCAGATATGCGTTATTGGAAGAAATCAAAAATTTTTATCGAATTTCGCAAACAGCGCATTTGTTATTGTTTATTGGTACTTGTCCACTTTAAATAGTATTTACAATGTTTAATTATTAAGATTAAACAACCTACCTTTTCATGTAGTCAGAAAAGAATAGATTATTAATAATAGGATTTTTTTCGATTAAACTTAATCTATTTATATTTAAATAAGAAAAATCGATTATTTATTTATCGATTTTTTCCACTCCAAGTCACATCTCTACCAGTAAAACTTTTACTCTGTTACACGTTACGGTATTTCCAGAAAGCTATATTTCGACGTTGTATTGGCATCATTTTCCTATATTCAATAATGGGGGGGGGGGGCTATCAAAAAGAACTAAACAGTTACTTAAGGCCCTATTGGAGCCATGAAAATGAAATATAAAAGTGCCGCCAATAAACAAGAGTGGGGTGCGAGTGGGGGCGATGAATGAGCTAATTAAGGCGGCGAGCGAAAGAAAACGCGAAGAAAAGCTAAGAAAACTCAGGAAAACAAGAATACTTCACACTGTACAGGGACGCACTTAGACATTTACTAATAAAAATAGTGTTTAATTATTAACAACCTGCGCCAGCGGCTTCCCCCGAGTGAAAATCACTGTGTAACCAAAAATTTTCCAGAATTGAAATTTTGAACACAAAAGTAGTTATTGCGAGTTAACTGTAAGAGATAGAGACACGCTGTTGCAGATTTTACCGTAGTATTTTCAATTCTATTGTACATTACATTAGTTTAGAGTTTTTGAAATGCGCGAATTCTTCAACACAATGTACATAAAACCGTAATGCACTTCAAACCTAAACGATCCGAAAGAATTTCACTACCGTTTATTAAAAACTATACAAAAATCCATTCAACAGATGTTGAGAAAATCGATACAGACAGACAGCTTTTGAGGACTTTGTTTTATAATAAGTATAGATTAGACCGACTTAAGCATTGTTATTATTATTAGTAAAGATATTGTAGACTAGGCCGTTGGCGCAGTTGGCCGTGACCCTTCAGCTCCGAAGGTCGCAGATTCAATTCCCTCAATGGCAAACATTTTCTAAATACGTTTTGTCGATTCGTCTAGTCTGGGTGTTTATGTTTAATGTTTAAATGAGCTATTCTATATCTATTTGTAAAGTTGTAATAGCGTAGTTGGAAATGGGCTTAAGACTTAAGGACTTAAGAAGTAATCGGATCAAGCCCGGGATATCACTAACCATTTTTTTATGTTTTCTGAAATAATTGCCGTCACCCAGGTATTGGACTAGTACTGTTTTTAAGTCATCATCATTCTCCTGACGGTATCCCACTCTAAGTGGGGTCGGCACAACACGTAACAAACATGTTGTCACATGATTTGGCTACGTATTTTACGACCGGCCACCTGCCTGACATCATAACCTTAGTTATATATTACGACCCCTCGGTAAATAGGAGGGTGGAGTATTCTAGTCAATCGGATACCGCACGATGAGTTACGTTAGTCGCAGTTTACGACACCTCAGTAAGAAATGAGGGTGGTATATTCTACTCAGCCGTATACCACACGGCATGTACTATGTATTTTAAATTATACATCTATATATTTACCAGTTGTCCGTCATCTATTATAGCACAAGTTGCTTACTTTAAGGATTGATGAACGTGTGTGTAAGTGTCCTATATATTTTTTATTTATTTATAGACACATCCACCAAAGTCCGTCCCTGGTCCAAGACGGCGTCCGTGTCCTCAGTGAATGGACGCTAACAAACTCTTTCACAAAATACAATAATTACTTCAACTTGAATAAAAACCGCTTTCTTCGTTCGTCGGACACAAGGTTCCTAATTTCACCTTTGAACCCACTTAATATTAATGCCTTTCGAATCTTCACTTCTCGAATCATTTTTAAACTTTAATCCATCTAATATTATAGATAGATCGATAGGCAGATAAGTCAATAAATACACATAGGCTAATTCGTGGCTGTTAAAAACATTATACTTTAAATTTTAGTTTAAACATTAATGCGCTTGATTTTTTCATTTTAACGCCCTAATATTATATTTCCTAATTTATAGAATTAGGCGTTACTTTGCGAAAATCCATAATACAAAGGTAATAATAAAAATATTTTGTTTTAATCCGCGATAAAGTAAATAGAACATATATATATGATGCTAAATGTATTGAGTGGACTATACGTTTTCATACCTGTAAAGCTTTGCGTTTTTGCGATTTTGTTGTGGAATCTATCTCCTGATGATGCTTCGGTTGCGGGGCGAAACGATTGTTGTGTTTGTGATAGTGAACGTGTGTAGTGCTTGTGTATCGTGGTGGCGGTGGTGAAGGTTTGTGCATGTGTTTTTACGAATCCTGCATCTATCGGGTATGAAAAAACGGATAGTCCTATACATTTAGCGTTACATATATTTTTTATTTATTTTATCGCGGATTATAGCAAAATAATTTTATTATTACTTTTGTAATAATGTCTATGAAAAGTTATTTCTTACGTTGTCAAAAGACAAACAAAATAATAACAGTTTAAAGGATTATTAACGATCGACAATTTCGTATTCTAATTATACAGTTCATCTGATGAGGTAAGTTTGATCTCAGCCACAGCATCCCGCTCCACTAATTAGTTTTATCGCGTTACTTCTCAGGAGATTGAATGAGACGGTATCTCTGTGATCACGTTTAGACGATTCGGAACGCTTAATGGGTATTCGCGAATCGAATACATTATATTATATATATTTAGCGAATATTATATTTTAATCCTTGTTATTATTATTTATGAAAGAATTTCCTTTTAAATAGTGTTACATAATACAAATAACGCAAAAATATTAATTTTTAAAATGCTTCACAAAAGTAATAATAAAATTATTATGCTATAATTCGCGAAATATAATAGCATACATATTATACGCGAAATAATATCGCAAAATAATTTTTATTTTTACTTTTGTATTATGGATGGATGGAAAGTAACGCCTAATTCTATAAGTTATTTCATCATCATTCTCCTGCCCTTATCCCACTCTAAGTGGGGTCGGTACAACATGTTACAAACATGTTGTCACATGATTTGGCCCATTATTTTACGAGCGGCCGCCTGCCTGACGTCAACTTACCTTAGTCGCCTTTTCCGACACCTCGGTAAGAAATGGGGGTGGTCTATTCTATGCAGCCGGATACCACACAGTACATACCTTAGTCGCCTCTTACGACACCTCGGTAAGAAAGGAGGGTGGTCTATTGTATGCAGCCGAATACCACACAGCATCATTCTATAAATTATTTAAAACGCTTTATTAAAAAAAATTGATAACACAACAAAAATTATTTTACTACGAGTATATTTATTGTTTTATACTTGTTGTTATCCATCACAGTTAACAGAAACATCACATTTAACAGCTCATTTTTTTCCAAACGTCACGTTTCCGAAAAGTATACTTTTTACACCAGGAAAAGGCATAGGCGGCGAACTTTCGATATTATAATGACAAACATTACTTCCTCAGTACATCGCCATCAAAACACCCAAATGAAGCGCATTCAAGCCGCCATTTCAGTTTTATATTTAACTTTTAAACAGCAATAGAACGCTGGGGCGGCCGCATCCGACCGATAAGTGGCATTTTATTGGACATTCATCTTTTATATATGGTGATAAGTTTTTATTGATGAAATCCTTATTGATATAAATGCGAAGTTATGTCCATAACGCTCCAAAACTAGACCTTTAGAGGAACATTGATGAAGAATCCAACTTATAGATTTTTGTTTCTACTGCAAAATTGGAAAATTAAATTTCTATTTTTATATGATTTAGATTTCCAAGTATATAGCTACTCTTTTACCGTGAAAGCTGTAAAATTGTGGAATGTATTTCCTTAACACGTAAGATATTCAAAATCTATGGGAATTTTAAAACATCGATTAAAAAAGTTCTATCAATAATATAAAACTATAGTCATATATAAAAGTAATAATAAAAATTATGTTGCTATAATCCGCGATACATCGCATTACATACATATATACATACATTGTATCGCGAATTATAGCAAAATAATTTTTATTATTACTTTTCTATTATGGATCTCCGCAAAGTAATGCTCTAATTTTGTAAATTATTGTCATATAAATATATGTATGCGTTTTTATAATTATAGTATTTGTTTATATACGTATAATATGTGGGTATATATATACTTATTTGTATTTATGCATAGCAAATGAACATATATATAGATATATATCAGTATTTATGTTATTATGCTCTATTTGTGTAACGTAGAATGTAATATAAATAAGTAAGTTTATCGATTTTATTATGTATAGTCTGTCTTATGCACCGATCTCAACCTGTTTATCTCTGTTACTGTAACGTAGTGGTTGTCTGTAAGAGATCACTTTTGGTGATAAGACCGCCCTTGCACTTCTATTTGTTCTTATTTCTCTTGTGTTTATTTACTATTATTATTACTATTATTATATGAGCAGGCGTTACTTTGCAAAATTCCATATTACAGACACTATAACAGAACTACTTTGCTATAATCCGCACGGGTTAAGGGAATGCATGCAAAGCATCTTACACATGCAGGACAAGTCACCACAAGCATCCCAAGACGCCTCCACCAGCAACAATGCACACAAGAAATATACACAATCACCACCAAAATCTCGACGATCGCTTCGCCCCGAAATCGAAGCATCATCAGGAGCATAGAAGAAGTGCATAGAATAGGCGTCTTGAGATGCATATGGTGACTTATCCTGCATGTGTAAGGTGCGTGAATTTTGCCTGCTTTATACACATTAGTTTAGCATGCATTCGCTAGACCCGTGCGGATTATAGCAAAGTAGTTTTGTTATAGTGTCTTTCTATTGTTCATCTTGCGAAAATGATAGCCCAGCGGTGAGACCTTGCGACTGTTTCAAGGAGTCACGAGTTCAAACCCCCGGGCAGGCACCAATCAGTTTTCCGTCAAACTTATGTATCTAATTGATAATTGCAATTTATCACACGCTTTTCGTTGAAAACATCGTGAGGAAACTTGCATATTTAGTTTCTTCTAAGGTTATGTGTAATCTACCAATCCGCATTGAAGCAGCGTGGTAGGTATTAACTTCAATCCTCCTAAAACGGAGAGAAGAGGCCTATACCGAGCAGTGTGAAAGTAACAGGCCGTTACTTTACTTTTACTTCATACCCAGCAGAAGTGCTACGATTTTCGTAGCATAAATTTCTTCGTAGACTCGTAGACAGCAGTAATTTTTTCAATAAATTTTTGAATGATCTATGAGTATTTAGATCTTATGTTATATTATCACATTAACTATGCTTGCGGCTTGGCTTGCGTGGAAATCATTGTGTTTAACTAAAATTTTGAACATAAATGCAGTTGTTGTAAGTTAACAATAAGAGAGAGACATGGTGTCGTGGACTCTTATATCTTATATTGTATTATTTTTGTAGATCTACAATTCTCTAGTAGATTACTTTAGACTATATGTCTTAGACTAAGCGTCGCACGCGACTGTAGCTCCTATTACGCAAATTTTTTTACAACTTGGTGACTTCGCCTATACAATTTACAAGAAAAATCGTATTAACCTTAATGATCCGGAAGAATTGCCGTACCTTTTAGCAAAACCGTACGAAAATCTGTTCAATAAATTTTGAGGAAATCGACCACATAGATAAGTCTGTCTATTAGCTATTGGGTTTGTCTTTTTGTAATAAGTATAGATTATGGTTCGCATGCCTTTAGTGTTTAAAAATATATATTTAGATATTATAAGATCTAAAAGAAACAACCCGTTAAATAAAGATGTTACGAAAGCGTCCAAAATGTTTTTATGTATTAAATTTTGCAACTATAATTAATATTTAATTTAATCTGAAATGATCATATAAATTAGCTCGCAACCCGTTTAGTTTCGCGATAATAATGTTTTATTGAAAAACTTCGCTCGCGGTTGATTAAGATTAGTTCGCAACTTGCATAATTTAGATTGAGCTATGACTCTCGTACATATAAACGCGGCATCGTCGCGGTACAAGGATAATCACATTCATATATTATACTGGATGCGACTACGTGTTTATCTTTAAAAAATATCCTTATACAAGGTAGTACAAACCACACTACATTAATTTTCATTTTAGGTATCTACACAGAGCACCCTATATAAAAAATCAGTTAATTCAGTGAATTATTTTACCTTTTTCTTAAACTTAAACACTATTTATGGAGATCAATGACCTTACAATGTTAGTGTTATTGTTTTCTTTTGTTTTTTGAACAAGTTTTATGTGAATAGTAAAAACAGCATATATAATGATTTATATAAGCTTCAATTGTATTAATTATTAAACAATTGCAATTAAAATAATTACTATAATCTTGTTAATTGATACGAATAAATATGAGAACACAAGCTGTACCTACGACTTCCCTTGTGTCAAATTAAAAATATATACCTACAATTATTATATTATTCCCGTTTCCATCTGTATTTCTCCAGCTGATAACGTAACAGACAGACATACGAGAGTATTAATTATGTTATTATACATTAAAGAGCTGTGATAGACCAGCAGTGAGACCGAATGACTCTCTAAAGACAATCATGGGTTCAAACCCCGGGCATGCACCGATGAGTTTTTCTATTACAAAAACATTGTGAGAAAACTCGCATATCTCTAGAGAAGCTGCATTGGAGCAGCGTGGTAGGTCTTAGCTCCAACCCTTCTCTTTAAAAAAACGGAGAAAGGAGGCCTATGCCCAGCAGTGGGATAGTCTTCTTCTTAGTCGAGGTCTTTATTGCTGAAGGTCGTGTCTAGACGGAATTATCTGCGGATCACTTCATGCACTAAGGTTTTCCACGTTTGTCTGTCCTCGGCGGTCTTTAAAGCTTCGGTGATTGGCAGGCCTGTAACTTTCTTTTTGTTTAACAGGAAAAAACCCCTTATGGGTACCACTGCCCGACGGGGACAGGCGGTGGTTATGTCGGACTCGCACCGACTAAAACGACCTGTATGCTCCACCACGACACCGATGGCGGAGGCAGGGTACCTTATTTGACACCACCCCCACCAGCGGCAACTCTGATCCCAGAATCACCTCCTCTGGGTGAGGACCCCTCAAAAGAGAAGCCTTCCTCCGCTAACCGCCGCCTCGGGGACCTATAAGTCAGGCGTCGGGCCACCAGCCGGACATTTACGCCGGGCCACCGTCCCCAGACACCTCCCGAACCACAACACGTCCGGAAAGCACCCGTGTCAGGCGGAAAGTAGGGTCCCAACCCACCGGATAATTTTTGATATAGGTTGTCTTCCTCGGAGCCCGAAGGCGTTGCCGGGTTTACGGGCTTCGCCAGTCCGTTCGTCAAGCCCAAGGAATGTAATTCACAACATTCCAAGGACCTGCCCAGGGTGCGCCGGAAGGAGGCCGACTGACATTGGCACCCCGAGTTTCTTTACTTGGTCCAACGGGTAGGTGAGCGACCGCGTGGTCTTTTCCCGTCGACCTGGCCAGCAACCGTCAGCTTCTCGAGGCTTTCAGAGTTTCTGCGAGCAAGTGGGATAGTAACTGGCCGTTACTTTTTTACATTAAAGAGCCACATCTAGCTCCGCTCTATGCAAAGTACAAACATCTAATGGAGTTCGGGCGGGTTAACAGTTTAACACGCGTCGTAATGAGCCGCTAATGAATTAGGATTTACTCAGAATATACCTACACTTCCCACTCTTAACTGCGAGTGGGAGATAAGTGTAGAAAATGAATTAAATCTGCATAAGATTTGTTCAAAATATTGTTACGCCAAGAGTTATATAAACAAGTTCTCATCATCATCATCATCCTCCTGCCCTTATCTCACTCTAAGTGGGGTCGGCACTACATGTTAACATGTTGTCACATGATTTGGCTACGTATTTTACGACCGGCCGCCTGCCTGACGTCAACTTACCTTAGTCGTACTTTACGACCCCTCGGTAAGAGAGAAGGTGGTTTAATCTACGCAGCCGGATACCACACGGCGGGTCGACTTACCTTAGTCGCCTTTTACGACACCTCGGTAAGAAATGAGGGTGGTCTATTCTACTTAGCCGGATACCACACGACGGTATATAAACAAGTTCTACGGTTAACGAATGATACACGTATATATCTAACTAGCAATGCCCCGTAGTTTCACCCGTGTACATACCGATCACGTGGTAGTGGAAAGTTTACTAAGTCAGACTATAGACTTATTTTTATAAATTGAAAGTTTGGTCTTGGGACTTATCAATAGTTAAGGAAACGAAAATTTAAAACGGAAAGTATTCATAGGTACTCAAATATAATACGCTACAGTTGTTATGGCATCATTTTCATTATATTGACATTTTAAAATTCGTTACAATTTTTGATTGGAATGTCCGATTTTAATAATTTAAAAAGTATTCTACAGGTATTGGAACACTTTTTAATAAAGCACCATTTAGTGGGATAAGGATTAATACGGAGCGGTAGATATTATGGTTTGATTATTGTCGTCACTTTTATTAACTTTTACAATGTAAAAAAGTAGTTATATTGGCAAAACTATAATAGTTAGACATATGGTATCACGGACTTTTTGTAGATCTTGATACGTTTTACGTTTGAAGACCTTTTATTGTTCTATTATCTATAGTTTCCGCAACGCACGCGATAAAAGATTTTTTACGACTAATTTGACTAAATTTTTCGCACCTTATTACAAGTTTTACTAGGCATCCTAAACTTTTTTTGAAAAGTTTATATAGCCTTTGTTGCTCAGTAAAGAAGCAGCTTTTCAATGGTAAAAGAATTTTTGAAATCGGTCCAGATTTTGCATGAAAACAACAAACATACAAAGATACAAATCTTTCCTCTTTATAATATTAGTATAGATGTAAGGGTAAATAATGACACACGTTTTTCTTTCCCAATTTATTTGTAAACAAAACTTAAAATATATAAACATGTTTTATAGTATATAATACAAATAACATATAATAACAAAATTTTAGTGAACAAAATAAGAGAAAATGTTTTATAACTAAAAAATCTATTGTGACTTTCCTACAAACATATTAGTCAGCATAATACAAGCTATTGAGTGCTATAAATTATTATATTTAAGTAATTTATGGAAATTAAATATTTCAGAAATTTTCAAATTCATTATCGTATTAAAAAGAGTATTCCATACTTGAATTTTGTTGTTATTACCAAATAGCACCACCGCCCTAAACTACCCTCATTAATTTCCTAATTATATATAATTAATTACCAAGCTGTAATAGCCCAGCGGTGAGACCGTACGACTCTTTCGAGGGGAACACGAGTTGGACAGACACCAATGAGTTTTTCTATTAAAACTCATGTGTCTAATTGATAATTGCAATTAATTACACGCTTTTCGGTGAAGGAAAACATCTTGAGTAAACCTGCATATCTCTAGAGAATTCTGGAGATATGTGTAACCCACCAATCCGCATTGGAGCAGCATGGTAGGTCTTAGCTCCAACCCTTCTCTCCAGAAACGGAGAGGAGACCTATTCCCAGCAGTGGGATTGTAACAGATCGCTACTTTACTTTTTACTTTTATATAATTAACGATATTAAGGTCTGGTATCGTGTGGTATCCGGCTTGAATAGATCACCCTCTTTATTACCGAGGTGTCGTAAAATACGACTAAGGTAAGTTGAAATCAGGCGGCCGGTCGTAAAATACGGAGCCAAATCATATGACAACATGTTTGTAACATGTTGTCCCCACTTAAAGTGGGATAAGGACAGGAGGATGATGATGATAACGATATTAAGGTCTGCTGTATAAATATAAATAAAGAAACAATTTATTTAAGTTTCATCAACGGTTAATGATTGATTTTTTTTTAAATAATGTGTCATGAAACAATAAATTACAAATTTTAGCATGAGTCATACGTTCAAAGATATTTATACTGCTCATAATGCCATTATTTCTAGATTTTCTCTTCTTTGGAATGTACCAATATTATCTAGTTATGCTAAAGTAACCCTCTGTTTCTGCATTATTTTCGACAACAGTCTTTCTTCCGGCGACAGATTTTCTCCTCTAAACCTCTTGTATCTGGCAAATAATGAAAGATATTTAAGAATTCGTAATGTTCCGCTGCAGAATTTCATACTCTATAGGCTAACCGTTTAGCTCAGTCCTCGACTGAGGTAGGTGCGGGTTGTAACCTCTCATAAATCACGCTACGGTGTTCGTCGCTCGCACCTACCTCAGTCCCCGTTCTCTCCTACCTTGGCGCCTTTGTACCACGCAGGCGGAGTCTAACTTAAACGGTCAGCCTTTAACAAATCTACGTTCAGAACGAATAATTTTCAAAACTTCGCCATCTAAACAACCACACCCACTAATAACCCATTCAATCTTATACATAAAAATATATCGAATATATCAAATTGAATCTGCAAATAATAAACAATTAAATCAGTCTCAAGTAACGATCAGTCTTTCACTGAAAATCTCTAACATCTCTTAAATTCATGAATTTAAGAGATGTTAGATTTTTCATTCAGAAAGCCTACTATACTGTTGAAGATTACTTAGATGATAAGGATGTGTGGATATAAGTGCATTTCTACCCTGTACAAGACAGTAATAAATAAATGTAACTAGTTCTAAGATTTATATTTTAAAAAGAGCAACCGCCGTGTTTCTTGCTGGCTCTTCTCGGCAGGAACAGCTTTCCGAACCAGCAGTAAAGTTGACGATTCAAAAGCACTTGTTTACAAGTTTACTTGAATAAAGAATATTTTGAATTTTGAATTTGAACATGACCATAAAGTAATAAAATCTTACATCATATCATAATACAGCTTCTGTTCTTTGGACAGAGAAGGTTTGGTCTCATCGAGTGCGCTCTCAATGTCCTCCCTGCACACAACCACTGCCTCCATATTTCTGTCTTCACTGCTTACCTACAGTGCATACACTTTTTGAAAAATCTTAGATTTATGTATCAATGTATAAAAAAAGTTAAGTAGCGATCTGTTACAATCCCACTGCTGGGAATAGGCCTCCTCTCTCCGTTTCTGGAGAGAAGGGTTGGAGCTAAGACCTACCACGCTGCTCCAATGCGGATTGGTAGGTTACACGTATCTCCAGAATTCTATAGAGATATGCAGGTCATGATGTTTTCTTTCACCGAAAAGCGTGTGATAAATTGCAATTATCAATTAGACACATGAGTTTTAATAGAAAAACTCATTGGTGCCTGCCCGGGTTTGAACTCGTGTTCCCCTCGAAAGAGTCGCACGGTCTCACCGTAGGGCTATCACAGTCAATGTATAGTGATAATTTTTTTATATTTATTATAACTTTACTGAATAATAAAGATTAACACCTTTTTTTTGACACATACACGGTCGTCGGTCCTCAAAGTAAGTAAATTAATACTTGTGTTATGGGTGACGGACAAATGGTAGATATACTACATATATAAGTTTAAATACATACTTAAATACAAATACACACCCAAGCTCGAAGAACCAACAAATTGTTTATAGAAGATGTTGGTCCTCGGCGGGAATCGAACCCGCGACCCGCGTAGCTGTAGGCAGGGTCACTGCCCACTGCGCCAACAGGTCAGTCGACCAATGCCCCCCCCCCTTTCACACAGAGCCTACCCTTTCAATGAAACTGATAATAAAATCGCATACATTCCACCTGTTGAACATGATAACTATAAAAAATTGTCAAAATGACGAATCCTCACGTATATATGATGAAGAAGACATTCTTATTATATTCCTGATGAATTAATCACAAATAATATATTATAACAGATCTGTTTTTTCATTTTTATGGAAAATCAGTAATACATATAAAAAAAGTAAATATTTAAAGACACTTTTTTAAAATTTAAACTATCGTGTAGTATTCATAATTAATTTGTAGACACCGGCTATACTCACGTCTAATTTTATCGGGTTAGCCCGACTAGTTTTGAGCCCATCCGGGGACTTATTCATGAGCTCTTTACAAGACGTTATCGCGGCGGGAACACTAGTCGGGCTAACCCAATAAAAATTAGACGTGGGTATAGCCGTATACACATTAACTAAGACACTTTATGTTTTTGAATACTTATGCATATACATCCTGTTGAATGAAAATGAAAATGAGTATATTAGGGGAAGTATGAAAGTTGCGCCCATTATGGAAAAGATGAGAGGTGCAAGATTGGGATGGTATGGACATGTAATGAGGAGGGATGAAGATCATGTGACTAAGCGAGTGTTGAATATGAATGTGGATGGATATGTGACTAGAGGGAGGCCTAAAAAGAGATGGTTGGAATGTGTGAAGTATGACATGCGTATAAAAGGAGTAGCGCCAGAGTTGACGAATGATAGAAGAGAATGGAAGAGGAAAACATGTTGTACCGACCCCACTTAGAGTGGGATAAGGGTAGGAGAAAGAAGAAAGAAGAAGATACATCCTGTTGAAATGTAATTTATATATTAGTTAGAGTAGTCTTTAATTGGGCTTATTATAATGCTAAATGCATCCTTATATAATGCATGTATAATGCTATATACTATGGTATATAATAAATAAATAATTCGAGACTGATAGTGGTAGAAATAAAGAACTTAAGTAAAAATGATGAATTTAAGCCCTTCGTTATTACATAGAAAACAAAAACAACAAAATTCGTACCAATTTTCTTTCAAGTCGGCCCAATTGTGCGGTGACTAATAGGGACTTGAGGTCCGCTGGAGAGAAACCTTCCGTCCTTTGGGACAACTCCTGAAGGTCAACTTTATCATCGATCACCAGACTCTTGGATAGCGTCTGGAGGATTTCGTAGCGGTTGGCCTGTTCGGAGATAAATGTTTCCATTAACTTCTTCTTTCTCCTACCCTTATCCCACTCTAAGTGGAATCGGTACTACATGTTTTTCTCTTCCATTCTCTTCTATCATTCGCCAACTCTGGCGCTACCCTTTTATATGCATGTCATACTTCACACAGTCAAACCATCTCTTTTTAGGCCTTCCTCTAGTCACATATCCATCCACATTCATACTAAACACTCGTTTGATCACATGATTTTCATCCCTCCTCATTACATGTCCATACCATCCCAATCTTGCACCTCTCAAATGTTTACATTAACAAAAACTATATATACTACGCGTTTGGAATGTGTCCTTGTGATTATGTCTCCTGAAAAGATGGAAGAAGATCCTGGAAAAAGATTCGTGAAAAATCAGTGAGAGATTCAGGACCGTAAGACACCTATGCTGAGAGATTTAAGTCACAATCTACAATAATACTTGATCAGTCAGAAACCAGTAGATATGCTTTATATTGTCTACTTAACGAACAATCATTTGCAAATTGTTAAACCATATTATAAGGTGTCAATTTTAATAAGAATATTATAGTATATGCTATCGAATCATCTTATAATTAATTACTTATGCTAAAATAAAACATATCGTGATAGTTTTCAGGGAGAGTAAATACATCTGGAGGACTGTAATTCTGCATAATTCACCTGGTCAGGCAGAGAGCAGTAGATATGCCTTTGCAATCTTCCTGGTCGAAGCAGCGCAGGGTCTACGAGGTCAGGGCGGGAAGTGGCAGCCACCACTGGTCCTCGAGCCCCTCCCTCTGCACCGTCCAGTCTGGCAAGCAACTGGTTGACCACACGGTCGGTGACACCAGTCGAATCATGGCCACGTCTGCCAATATCGTTTCCCATTAACTTCTTATTACCATCCATTCTAATGCCGACAAACTGCTAGCAGTTTGGCAGGATAATATTTAAGAAAACTATGTTTAGTTATAAAGAAAGATATATAAATAAAAAATAGAAAATCGGATAATCAACGTTAGTATTAATGTGAAATTATGATTGGCTTTCTTTTACGTCAAATTCAAAATATTCTTTATTCAAGTAAACTTGTAAACAAGTGCTTTTGAATCGTCAACTTTACTGCTGCTACTTACTCATACAAGAGTCAACAGTAGGATGTGACTTTTGGTTTCAATATATTTACAAAGTGGAATAGCAGGCCTACCATGAACTCTTATTGCGACTCAATTGAAGACGTATTCTAAATTGTTTCGCTTTTTCGTACCATGACGTATTAAAGACGCACACTTTAAGTCGTTGCCGAATGAGCGTTCGGACTGCGTCCTAAGAACATGTGAGTAAAAGAGACAGAGCTATCTATAGTTCATATAACGTTATCCTTTTCAAACACTACGACCCCAATGCAATCCACACGTCACGGTACGAAAAGAAAGCGTTTAGGTACTGACTTTGATTTGAATTTAAGAGTTCATGGTAGGCCTACTGGCTCTTCTTCTTTGTCTTCTTTTTCTACGTCCATCGGATAACTTCATGGGATCTCCACAACACATGATCTTGTGCCACTTGAATCCAACATCTCCATCTCGTAGGGGGTCTACCGACACTGCGTTTTTCGGTGCGGGATCGCCATTCCACCACCTCTAGACCCCAGCGTCCATCTGTTCTCTACGAACAGGCTACGAGTACGTTATAACAAATAATTTACGTCAGAACGGAAAAGAGTCAATTGGAAAACTTGGCTTCATTTATAAAATCGGTTCAATGATTGTTTGCCATAGGCTTGTTTTACATAACGGAGTTTATTGTCTATAAAGCAGTTCCGTTCTCGACTGCGATTCGATACGATCAACAAACGCGCTGTTGTCGAGGACATTGTCGATATTCGTGTCGCTTAGACAAAAATTAAATAAACGGCTATTACGTTGTTGCTCCAAGTTGTTTATAATAATAATATTCTTTATTACCAAAAATAATACACAAATATATACAAAGAAGTTTGGTACAATAGGCGGCCTTATCGCTAAAGAGCGATTTCTTCCAGGCAACCTTAGGCAGAACTTAATATTATATTAACGGCAGGGGTGTACAAAATAAAAGAAAAAGGTGTATAAGATGACACAGTAAGGAAAAAAGGGAGAAGAAAAAAACAAGTAATATAAAAAGAAAGAGAAAGGAAATAAAATTGAATTATGCAGATAAGAGCTGTGATAACCTAGAGGTGAGACCGTGCGACTCTTTCGAGGGGAACACGAGTTCAAACCCGGGCAGGCACCAATGAGTTTTTCTATTAAAACTCATGTGTCTAATTGATAATTGCAATTTATCACACGCTTTTAGGTGAAGGAAAACATCGTGAGGAAACCTGCATATCTCTAGAGAATTCTGGAGATATGTGTAACCTACCAATCCGCATCGGAGCAGCGTGGTAGGTCTTAGCTCCAACCCTTCTCTCCAGAAATGGAGAGAGGAGGCCTATTTCCAGCAGTGGGATTGAAACAGGCCGCTACATGCAGATAAGTAGTGTTGCTTGATCATAGTTTTGAAAATAGAAAGAGAAGATTTTCTTATATCTAGGGGAAGTGTGTTCCATAGAAGTACAGCTTTGACAGTTAAAGAATTTCCATAAAAAGAAGTAGAGTGAGGAGGTACTTTAAGCCGTTAATTATGATCGGACCGAAGAGAAAGAGAGTGAGTATCCCCTAGATATATAAATCGTTTCTTGAAGTAACTATAAAATACTCCTAGTAATTGGATTAAACAGAACACAGTAAAGAAGATTGAGAAGTTTACGTGTTTTGGTAAATATTTTCTTAACTATATTCCGCAATCTATAACGCAAAATTTGCCTTTGCATTCTGCTTATAAATAGGTAGAATCTTTAACTGTTTATCTAGACCGATACGATAAGCGTAATAGTAGTTTATGATACTGTTGCATAATAAGGGTTCTTATAACACGAGTGTGGTTTATATGGTTTTTATAGAGTCACACGAGTGTTATAAGACCAAGTTATGTACAGTATCATACACTACTTTATCTACTCTCATACTATAATATGTAAAACGTACGTTTCCATTCCATGAACTCGTGGTAACATTTAATATAGTTGCTCCTAGATTTCGTCGGCAACAGGTTCACGGTCATGTTTGACGCAGCTTTCAGAATATCTGGTGGTGTACAATCACCACTATCCCCGCTATCAGACATGTTTTTACACAAAAACTTATTTTTTTACAAACAAAACTAAACTTCTTTTAAATATTGAAACGATTTTTAAATGTCATATATTGGCGCCAAGGCGCAAACATCGATTGCGCATGCGTGTTGCGTCGCCGCGGACCCATTCATTGAAACCTTTTTCTTTAAGGTAGAGGTTCAACCTCCTTGGTCCAGCTGGAAGTTGTATAGGTGTATCGTTATGATTAAAAAGTTACATTATGATACAGGTGTCCATACAAGACCTGTATCGCAATGAAACTTTTTAATTTTTTATTTTTGTTCTGTACGTAATGTTTGTCATAAGAATTTTGTTTTCAGTTTTATAATCTTTGTATTATAGTATCAGAGTAGATACACTATATTCCGCAATCTATAAAGCAAAATTTGCCTTTGCATTCTGCTTATAAATAGGTAAAATCTTTAATTGGTTATGTAGACCGATAGGAAAAGCGTAAATGTACTTACAACATTGCACTTACTTGGGCGCGAGGCTGTCGAACTCGTCGAAGAATAGAATGCATGGACGCTGCATATCCGCCCTGTTAAACAACAATACCGTTTTATAGTTTTTTTCAAAATAAGACCTTTTCATGCTTTACAAGCAATATAACAGAACTAACTACTTTGCTATAATCCGCACGGGTTAAGTGAATGCATGCAAAGCCAATGTGTATGAAGCAGGCAAAATCTTATCACCTTATACATGCAGGACAAGCCACCACATGCACCCCAAGGCGCAATTCACCAGCAACAACGCACACAAAAGCAGCACACACACCCACCACCACAACCTCGACGATCGTTTCGCCCCGAAACCGAAGCATCATCAGGAGGATAGGCTCCACGACAAAAATCGTAATTATTATATCTAATTCGCATTAAGATTTTTCACTTAAGCCGTGCGGATTATAGCAAAGTAGTTAGTTCTGTTATATTGCTTGTAATATGGAATTCCGCAAAGTAACGCTTGCTTCTATAAATCATTTTCATGCTTTTTTATTACGCATTACGATTTTGTCGTGGAACCTATCCTCCTGATGATGCTTCGGTTTCGGGGCGAAACGATCGTCGAGATTTTGGTGGTGGTTGCGTGTATTGCTTGTGTGCATTGTTGCTGGTGGAGGCGTCTTGGGATACATGTGGTGACTTGTCCTGCATGTGTAAGGTACGTGCTTCTGTTATAGTTTCTGTACTTCTTCTTTATCGTCAACCGATGGACGTTCACTCCTGGACAGGTCTCTTCACAGGATCTGCACACCAAACGATCTTGTACCGTGAATCCAGCGGCTCCCCGCTACCTTTTTGAGGCCGCATCATCCTCCTGCCCTTATCCCACTCTAAGCGGGGTCGGCACAACATGTTACAAACATGTTGTCAAATGATTCGGCTACTCAGCCGGATACCACACGGCGGTTTTTGAGGCCGCGTGTTCAACCAAAATCATCAATCAAAAAAACCTCCATAATATAATGATAACAGTTGGCGTTTTTTGGAATTTACAGGATTTCTATAACGTTACTTCCTCCGGTGTATAAGATAATTGTGCCAAATTTCATTGATATTGGTGCAGCGGATTGACCGTGAAAACGTAACAGGCAGACAGACTTTTGCATTTATAATATTAGTAAAGGTCTTTCCGCCTTCGTGGTATACAGCTGAGTAGAATAGACCACCCTGATTTCTTACCGAGATGTCGTAAAAGGCGACTAAGGTTAGTTGACCCGCCGTGTTGTATCCGGTTGAGTTTATTAACCACCCTCATTTCTTAACAAGGTTTCGTAAAAGGCGACTAAGGTAAATTGACCGCCGCGTGGTATCCGGCTGAGTAGAATAGACCACCCTCATTTCTTACCGAGGTGTCGTAAAAGGCGACTAAGGTAAGTTGACGTCAGGCAGGCGGCCGGTCGTAAAATACGTAGTCGAGTCATGTGAGAACATGTTTATAACATATTGTGCCGTCCCCACTTAGAGTGGGATAAAGGCAGAACGATGATGATTAATATCAGTAAGGATTATTAATGATGACAGACCGGCTATACTCACGTCTTATTTTATCCTATGAGCCCGACTAATTTTAAGCCCATATGGGGCTCTTATTCATGAGCTCTTTACGCGGCGCGATAGCGTGAGTATAGCCGGTCTCTCATCATTAATAATGAATACCACTCACGATAGTTTAAATTCAAAAATTAGTAAGGATCTTTCTCACTTACTTGTCAAATATATCCCGGACAGCTTTCTCGCTCTGCCCTATATACTTGGACAGCAGTTCGGGACCCTTCACGGTGATGAGACGCATGTTAGTGAGCCGAGCGAGACACGACCCGATATGGGACTTGCCGGTGCCCGGGGGTCCGTACAGGAGTATCCCGCAGGACTGGGACGGGAACAGTACCGGATACTGGAACAAACGAATCCTATCCTACTAATGTTATAAATGCGAAAGTTTGTGAATAGGCCTCCTCTCTCCGTTTCTGGATAGAAGGGTTTTTTTTTAAATAGTGACATTACTTACCACAGACTTTACGTCCGTGCCCTTTTTTTAGTTAGTTAGTTCATTTGTATTCTTTTTTATGTTATTGTACTTAAAACGAACCTTTTTTTTTTTTAGTTTATAACTAGAACTAATCTGTATACTTAGTTTTTATGTGCTTTTATATGCATAGGAGAGAAGGGTTGGAGCTAAGACCTGCCACGCTGCTCCAATGCGGATTGGTAGGTTACACAATGGTTGATATGTGTAATCAACAGGATTCTCTAGAGATATGCAGGTTTCATGCATACAAACTCAACAATCGTTTCGCCTCGCAACCGAAGCATCATCAGATAGACTTGGATAGATAGGATGCGATTGTTGAGTTTGTGATAGTGAACGTGTGTAGTGCTTGTGTATTGTGGTGGAAGTGGTGGTTTGTGCATGTGTTTTTACGAATCCTGCACATATCGGATACGAAAATACGGATAGTCCACTATACATTTAACACCATATATATTTTCTATTTACTGTATCGCGGACTATAGCAAAATAATTTTATTATTACTTTTGTATTATGGATCTCCGCAAAGTAACGCCTAATTCTATAAACTTCTTTATACAGTTTTTTTAACTGCTGTTATAGCAAAGCTAAAATTAATTGTCTAATTCTATTTTTAAACTTTAGTTCAACTTGCAATGTATGTGAAGATGGAATCAAGTTAAATTTCACCCACTTCCCGGTGTCAGATTGAGCTGACAGCTCCAGAGGGGGAACTCCTCAAAGGTTAACAACAGACATGATATTGTTAAAAACTTTTTTGATTTGACTTGTTATATTAGGATGAAATATTTGGAATTTACCAGACACTTAATACAATGTTATAAAATTTACCATAATAGGCCAAAATATGCTCTCAACGATCTCTTGCTTCACTTCATGCATTCCTCCCATCGGTTCCCAGATATCGAAAGCTGCAGATTTCTCAGTATCTCCGGCAAAATCTTCCACGAGCCTCGGTTTGTCTTCTGATGCATTGGCTTCTAAAATTGTAAATAAAACAGTATATAAATGAGGGTATTTAAACACAGAGTTGCGAATACAGTTACAAACTGTATAATGAAGTAAAATTTATATAAACGCTGTTCATATTGAGTGAATGATTACGAAGTTTGCATTTTAATATGATACTAACAATCGGCTGTGGTAATTCGGGAAGACAGAATTTATCGTTTTCTCGAAAACATAGTTTATTTATTTTAACAAATAACCCGTATTACTTACATTAATTACACATTGTCAATTGTAATAGCTCAGTTATATTTATTCAGTAAACAGATACAAAAATATATAATTCTTAAAATAACTCTTTCGATGAAAGCCAAACAACGTGATATAGAAACTTCTTTAAATTACACATTTGACTTAACATTGATACGTCGTGAATAAAAAACCTCGATATGTCACCCTATTCCTGTTGAATTAACAGGATTTCTATAGCCTAGATACCAAGGTATATAAGCAATAATTGTGCTGAAAATGTTGGTTAACGGATTAGCCGTGAAAATGTAACAGACAAACAGACTTTCGTGTTTATAGTATTAGTAAGTATGGATTTAGATAATTATTTTGACAGGACCGCGGAGTTTCTTGTTGGTTGTTCTCGGTTAGAGCACCTTACCGATCCAGGTAATTTGTAATTTGATTGTTCATTGTAATTTGACGATTCAAAAGTGCTTGTAAAAGTCAACTTGAATAAGAATTATTGTAAGTTGATTTTGAATTTGAAAATCTTGGTTTCTAGAGTTAGAGAAAACTAAAAACAACTAGAAGAAAGAGAATTTACTTTTCTTTTTAACGGCCTTGAATATCTTTTTATTAAGGTAGTCCACTATTTCCCTCACGTTACAGCCGCCCGTGTCCATTGCTAGCCTGGTGACGTCATCGTCCTCTATCAGGAACGAGTCCCGGATTTTGTCGTTCAGTAAATGCTTGAAAAGATCTGCTCTTTCGTCCTGGAATACACGTGAAATAGTAAACTAACGGCCTGTTATTATCGCACTGCTGGGCATAGGCCATTATTTTTTGAAGACGCGTAGAAGCTTAGAATAACCACGCTGCTCCAATGCGATTTGTAGGTTATAAATATCCCTAGAATTCTCTAGAGATATGCAGGTTTCCTCACGATGTTTTTCTTCACCGAAAATCATGTGATAAATTGCAAATATCAATTAGACACATAAGTTTTAATAGAAAAACTCATTGGTGCCTGCCCGAGGTTTGAACCCATGATCGTCTCTATAGAGTCACACGGACTCACCGCTGGGCTATCACAGCTTTTATCAATCAGATGAGACTCGAAAGAGTTTACCATTACTGTGTCAAAGCACTCGCGTCGGCGCAATCATCACTGTCGCAGCCCGGTTATCCTTCTGACTTAAATACAAATACAAACCCCGGCTCGAAGAACCAACTAATTGTTTATAGAAAATGTTGGCCCTTGTCGGGAATCGAATCCACGACCCGCGGAGCTGAAGATAGGGTCACTACCCACTGTGCCAACGGGCTAGTCAATTACATACCAGTAGGCTTACCATGAACTCTTATTGCGACTCAATTGAAGACCTAAACTGAATTGTTGTTTTTCCATACCACGACGTTTTAAAGACGAATAGTTTAAGTCATTGCTGAATTAAATCCTAATCTGAATCGCAAACGTATTTCATTCACTCTCATTTGCAATGAGTGTGCGATCCAGATGCAACCCAATTAAAAACACTTCATAGTACGAAAAGAAAGCGATTCAGTTTAGGTACCGACTTTGAATCGTTTTCTAAAAGTTGATGGTACGCATACTGCACGATTACATACCTGCATACAAGAGTATACATATACCTGATTCAACTCCGGTATATCAAATTGTGCGGTAAAAAGTGGCTTCCCGCTGAATCGCCTCAGCGTCGGATGCAATGACTTCATGCTGAGTGACGTCATCAGGACACAGACCCCAGAACATGTTTGCAACATGTGCTTTATCACTGTTGCTAACCTACAATAAAGGATCACATTCACTACCATAATCTCAACAATCATTGACAAACTTCTTTCTTCTTTCTCCCGCCCTTATCCCACTCTAAGTGGGTTCACTGTTCTCTTCCATTCTAACCTATCGTCAACTCTAGCGCTATTCTTTTTATATGCATGTCATACTTCACACAATCCAACCATATCTTTTCAGGCCTCTCTCGAGTCACATATCCATCCACATGAATACTTAACACTCGTTTAGTCACATGATCTTCATCCCTCCTCATTACATGTCCGTCGTACCATCCCAAGCTGTGATAGCCCATCGGTCAGACCGTGCGACTCTTTCGAGGGGATCACGAGTTCAAGCCCAGGCAGGCACCAATGAGTTTTTCTATTAAAACTCATGTGTCTAATTGATAATTACAATTAATCACACGCTTTTCGGTGAAGGAAAACATCGTGAGGAAACCTGCGTATCTCTAGAGAATTCTGTTGATATGTGTAACCTAGAAATCCGCATTGGAGCAGCGTGGTAGGTCTTAGCTCCGACCCTTCTCTCCAGAAACGAAGAGAGGAGGCCTATTCCCAGCAGTGGGATTGTAAGAGCCCGCTACTATACTTTTACTTACTTTTACCATCCCAATCTTGCACCTCTTATCTTTTCTATAATGGGCGAAGCTTTCAGACTTACCCTTATATACTCACTCGTACTTTATCCAATCTTGTTACACCATATATCTACCTTAACATTCTGATCTCATTTGCATGCACTCTTCTTTCGTCGGTCTTTTTTATTGCCCAACATTCTGATACATACAATACCGGTTGACGAATCCAAAAGAAGTAACGAAATTACTGTATATATAATGCTAAATGTAGAGTGATGGTATCCGGCTGAGTAGAATATACCACCCTCATTTCTTACCGAGGTGTCGTAAAAGGCGTAAGTTGACGTCAAGCAGGCGGCCGATCGTAAAATATCAACCAAATCACATCACAACATGGTTAAAACACGTTGTGCTGACCCCACTTAGATAAGAGATGATGATAATGCTAAATGTAGAGTGGAAAAAGTAGAGTAAAATATAGAGTGGAGTAAAAAATTCGTAAAAACATATCGCAAAGCGTTGCGGTTTTGTCGTCAGTCTATCTCCTGATGATGCTTCGGTTGCGGGGCGAAACGATTGTTGAATTTGTGATAGTGAACGTGTGTAGTGTTTGTGTATTGTGGTGGTTGTGGTGGAGCTTTGGATAGTAGCCGGCAACAATGCACCTCGGGGTTTAGAGAGAGAAAATCGGTCAGATTCTGCTTCACAGAGCATTGTCTCTGTCGCACAGACTGACGAACCCGTGTGAAACGTCACATAATAACTGAGTGACAGTGACAGCGCTCTACGAAACCGAACTGGCCGGCTGTTTCGTTCCAACCATCGATGTGCATTATTTAACGCCGGGTACTATACATGTGTCTTTACAAATCCTGCATATATCGAATACGAGAACTGATAGTCCACTATACGTTATATATTTCCTATTTACTTAATCGCAGAATATAGAAAAAATAATTTCATTATTACTTTTGTATTATGGTCCTCCGCAATAAATGCTATAAATTATTGTAAAACAATCGTCCCGTTACCAAAGAATCATCATGAGATAGACTCCAAGAAAAAAATCGCAAAGCATGTCGTCAATTATAAATAAATAAATAAATATATGGGACACTTACACACACGGTCGTTTATCCCCAAAGTAAGTAACCTTAATACTTGTGTTATGGGTGATAGACAACTGGAAGATATATACATATATAATTATAAATACATATATACAAATACACACCCAGGCTCGAAGAACCAACAATTTTTTTATAGAAAATGTTGGCCTTCGGTGGGAATCGAACCCTCGACCCGCGGAGCTGAAGGTAGGGTCACCCACTGCGCCAACGGGCCAGTCAAATTCAATTCACTCTAACCTTTGATAATACGCAATATCCTGTGGAGAAGCACCTTCCATATTGGGCGGGACGAGAGCGTCCACATCATCACAGATCAGCACCGCAGGACTACGCTCTTGGCACAACAGCAAGGCTTTCCCAAGTACCTCAGTGATGTCCTTACGGCCTTTGAGCGATCGACAATGTAATATATGCGACCACACGGTCAATTCTTTTTGAACGATATGACAAATGGACGATTTACCAGCACCACTTTGTCCTGGAAATTGACGTATAATAAGTAACGCCTTCACAATTCCAACTCCATGGCTAAGAAACAATGGAAATATTTGTAACAATCAACAACTTTCTTTTTTTTTACTATATAACCTGTATCGTGTGTTTTGGAGATCCCACGAAGATACTTATGTCCAGACATAAGACATAAGTCTCTTAAGAAAGAAGAAGAAGAACCTGTATGACTTAATTCTTGACCATATTAATAGCTGAGGACAAGCCTTAAGCCAAAAAGAGCGCACTGAAGTACAAGATAACTATTTACTCTTTATTGATATTTATTGATATTTACAGATGTGAATATTCACTCTGTATCTATTTATACTTATTATAAAACAAAGTCCCAAAAATCTGTCTGTCTGAATGTAATCGATTTTCTTAAAACTTTTGGACGGAAATTTTTTGAAAAACGGATTTTTGTACGGTTTCCACCAAAAGATAGTGCAATACTTCCGGATGGTTAAGGTAAATAGCCTACATCGGTAAATTATGTTGAGTGGGATAAGTGCAGGAAATTGATGAATGTTTCAAAGAACGGTGGTTACTTGATTAAAGTGCTGAATTAATAGTTAATTAAGAATACTAAATAAGACGAAATAACGAACAAAAAAGAAGAAAAGGACTTAATATCTTACTTACCAGTAATGAAAATATTGCTTTTTATTTCTGATACACCTTTAAACGTTGCCTCCCTATGTATTTCAAAGTTGATATGTGATACTATATTCTCTACTAATTCCTTACTAGATCTTATTGATCTACAATAATTCTTATAATCGTATTCTAGTTTGGATGATAAAGACTTAGGTAGAACTAAATCTGTATCACTTAAACATTTCGCAGACACTGTACAGGTCCTGAATGATTCAGAATTCAACAAAGTATATTTCAATGTTTCAGGTTTAAGCTTAAATCTTAAAAATCCATTACTTATTTGTACATTTTGCTTCACCATACCATCGTTGATTAAAAATTTCTTCCCTGAATGAGTGCTGTTTACTACACAATTCTTAAATTTCTCTATAACTTCTGTATCATTTGGGACTTTTTCAGAATATGTCACAATATCTATATGCTCTGGCTGGTCAACTTTATCTCCTATAATAGTTATTATCACTTTCATTCCATTCTCAATATTAATTATCACATTTAATGACTTAGGTATAAGTACTGTTGGTATATTTTTATTATATACTTCACGAGACAAACTTCTAAATACAACATTGTCAACAGGCTTTATTTCAACACACAAACCATCAACTGGAATATTATTTTCTACTTCATCTTCTGAAGCATCTTGTGTAATTAATGGGATATTCTTCATTGTACCTAGTATCACCATTAAGTCTTTAAACTTATCATCTAAAAAGTCTTCATGAATAAACACAGTGTACGGGTGTATGAAATCTTTTTTACCATCACTATCAATAGGTAATGCTCTCAACACTAATCTCTTTGGTGCATTTATATATGGACTTAGTAAGCGATCATTTATTATACCAATGTTATTGAACTTTTGATTTGTTTCCTTTGGTACACTTATATTATTTGATAGGCCACCATGAAAACTATTGAATGCATCTACCTTAACAATAACCCTACTGTGATTAACTAATAAGCCAGTTTGTTTTGGAGTAAAAACTATAGGAAGCGAGGTTGATATCCAGACAACAGCTTTCTGATTAGCCGCTACAAGTCTGAGTTGATCTAGGATTCTTAGTTGCAACACATCTGCATTGTGTTCCTAAAATATTATTATTCTACATAGAATTTCTGTTCATGTCAGCTGTTCATTATGTTTCCAATGTATGTTAAATGCAAAAAACAGTAAAGAATACAAAACATACAAGATATAAGTAATACAATGTTGTAGCTTTATGGCAACCATGTAATTTAAGCCCAGGGTTATGAATATACTATAGAATACATTTCTAAAAATTAGTGAAATTACATAGGAATACATCATTAACTATTAAAATGATACTGTAATGTATAACTGTAAAACAGCAGCTGTGAAAAATGCTCAACTTGCTTTTTAATGATATTTATGTCTTGCTTTGCCTGATGGGCAATGGAAGAGTTCCAAGTTTGACAGCCTCAATTTTGAAGTATTTATTGTAAAAAATTAAATCTTTCATAGGATTGTTATAATAAAAACGATGTCTCACCAATATTTCCTGATCATCTGGGCTATCAGTGTCAATAAATAATTCATCCAGTATCTTAACATCCCCATAGGGTGCTATGAAAACATCTGCACCCTCATCCAAGCCTATCATCTTGCTAAACACAGGGTTACAAGCTATGTGTCCTTCTGGAACATTGCTGCTGAATATGACCCAAAGTAGTATTTGTTTCTCTTTGTACAGAACTTGGACACATAGTGACTGAAATACAGAAAGGAGTAATAATAAACTGCAACTGTACTGCAACAGCTGAATGGTGATACCACTTACCCAAACCTGCAGTTTCATACCCATACCAGAGTTAATAATTATTGCTTATAAGTTTTCTATATGAGTTTTGCACACAATGTTTTCCTTCATGAAAAGTCTGTGATAACTTATGAAGATTAATAGGACATACAAATTTTATAGAAAAGTTGTTATTCCCTGCCTGAGGTATTAACCTGTGTACCTCAGCAATCATACCTGATAGAGAAAATATTAATACAGTCCACAAATCCGAGATTTTTACTAACATGAAAAAAATACTAAAATCATTGCATCTGACTTGTGACCTACCTAAACATGAGTCAAGGAACCTTTTTTACACTCAGTATCTGTTTATCATTAAAAAAATACTAAGCAAAATGTAGCAATGATTATCGATTGTAACAGGGATTATTTTTGTTATCAGGTATATCGACAGACACTTAACCTTAATATAATTTCCTTAACTAAAAGCGAGATATTGTAACAAATAAATTAGTACGAATTTATTAAAACATTTACCTGTTCATTATTTGTACTGTACTTTGGACTAATATAACCAAAACAAGATCTATCGTGAGTAAAAGACACTTTTAATTTTACACCACCCAGCATTTTTGTTATGATAATATTAAATTGCAAAGTTTAACTATTTTTTTGCTTATTAATAAATGGCATTTAATTACAGTTGATAACATTAACTCTTTTATAAATAAATATAAAAATATTGTATAGAATCAATGAAGTATTTACATTTTACAGGTAAATGACATTGACTTTAATCATTTCAAATTTCAATAATAATGCAGCACAGACTATGGTCAACTTAACAGCTGTTATTGAAATACATGTTCCAGTTCTTGACAATTAGTTAATGCCAATTTTTATTTTTTAATGAAATTTGAAAAGAAAACTTATAATTTGGGTATTAATATAACTATTCAAACTAATGAATTACGCTTTATAAAAATGTAATAAGTTTTTCACGAAACATAATATAAATATTCGAATATTTATTTTGAGTTTATGATTTTACCAAAAAATGAGAAACAAAACTATTTTATTTTGAATTATTTAATAAATAATCAAATCCTAATATGTTTTAAATAACATAATATTTTATCTTTAGTTTTTTATGAAGGTCTTGCAATAACAAATTATTTAAAAAGTAACGTTGCTATTTCAGCGCTTCTGATTGGTTCCATGAATTGCCAATAGAATTTCAAAGAGTCACGCAACGGTTTTTGTAGATAGCTCTGTTCGGTTGCAAGTTGGTTAACGTTTATTTCGACAAAATAATATGTTACAGTTATTTTTGTAAATTGTGTGAATTATTAAACAAGTGAAACATCTGAAAAACGGCTGCTATCGTTTATATAGTGTGAGTAGATAACAATTTTTTGCTAAAATTTGTAAGACGCTGTCTAAGCAGACGTTCTCTTGTTTTGCCTCCATTTTTAGTCGTTAACATTAGAATTTTGATAAATGATACACAGCATTAAAGGTCCTATATTTGTAGAGATTAAAATTTAATTAAATGGTCTAACGAATACCTTTAAAAACACGTGACAGTATGATATATTTTCAGTAGTCAGCAATGGCGCCAACAAGGTTGGCATCTAAGCCGATCGGCGTCAAAGAAGGCTTAAACGGCATCATGAGCCACGGAATAACGACGAGGAGTAAACAATTGGCTACTCTAAAATCTTACAAAGACAGTTTGAAGGCTCCAAACAAACGAAAAGCAGACAGCCCCCTAAAAGACATAACAGCAAAACGAGCGGCCTTTGGAGACATTACAAATGCTTTCAACAAATCCAGTGTGAATAACGACAAAGCCGCGGTAGCAAAAAAAGTTACTGTGGAAAGTAAAATGCTGCCAACTGTGAAGGTTAAATATTTGTTTTATTTTTGTTTTATGTGGGTAAACTGTTATGATTTATAACTTTGTGCATATTACTTGTGTTAAGACTTTGGCATAAGATTACTTTATAATTTTTGCAATGTTTTGACATTGTATAGACCTCACTCTAGTTCAATGAACTTTCCCTCCAAAATTATTATTGAATTACCAACTGTAACTTTTGTCAGAATGATATTTTATAAATACCATAAAGGTGATTTAATCTCAATTTTAGGTGTTCTAAATGGTTATACTTATTTACTCTTTATCTTTTATTTTATTTTATATATTTTATTGAAATATTATAATAGAAGAAGTGATTTGTTTATGTTCTTTTATAGAACTATTTCAATTTAGGAGATTGCTAGTAGTCTAAGACTGTAAGAGTCTCTTAAGAGTCTATAAATTACAAAGCTTAGTATGAAATTTAAAACAAAATTTGAAAGTCTTTCAAAACTGTCAAAAAATACCTTTTACTAATTCTGGATGATCCAACAAATTTTATACTAACAGTTTAGTGGAGTTGACCTCTAATCCATCTCTCCACTGCACAGGTGGCCTGTATCCAAATGTGGAATTTATAAGGTTGTGAATTACCATTTTTTTATAAATTTATATCTTAGCTGTATTAATTTTGTTTTGTGCAAAGTATTTCCTAATTTTAGAGCATCAAACCTCAGGCATCATTATTAAATGGTAAGAGCTCAAAAACAAAGCTTCAAAAGGCAGCGTCCAATGCTATCGAGACTGTACAAAAGCATTTCGCCAAAGATCCTCCCAAACCGGTAGCGACCCGGGCCCAAAATGGTATACTCAAAAATGTCCTGCGGCGGTCTCTGGGCAAGGAAAACCAAAACAAGGAAAACAAAGTCAAGGAAAATCAGAATCAGAGTCAAAATTCTAATAAATCAACTCGGAGTGATGTGTCTGGTGAACCATCTCTTTATACAACTGCTCTGGAAACCATGTGAGTAAGAATCTTTGATTTCTAAAAGCTTTTATTTATCTTGCAATGTATGTTTGTGAATTTTGCAAGTTAAATTTGACCTACTTCCTGCTGTCTGATTGAGCTGGTTCAGTTTCAATGACAATGCATGTTTATGATAAGCACAACCTGATGCTGCTGTCAGTATTGTCTCCAGGTGAGGGAACTCCTCAACAGTAGGGATGTAAAATTTTGCAAAATCTTATTTTTTAAAGCATTTTTTAATCAAGTTAAACTTGACTTGTTTTCTTGTGGGCTTATAATTTTTAGACTCTCAATACTGATGAAGGTCAAAATATTATTTCTGAATAATTTTATAAGCCAGGGCTATTAAAATTTTAGCATCAATACACTCAACCTTACACTTACACACACTTCTCCACACATGCAACATATCTACATACACACATACACACACTTCTCTGGCTTCCTTATTATTATAAGAAAATTGTTAACAAATTTAAAATCTGTAATCGGCTGTAAGTTAAAATTAAGTAATATGTCATATATTAAATTGCTGCATGCTGTGGATTTTGTAAAATTAAATAAATAAATACAAATATTGTAATGTCTTTCTGTCACTTTCAAAGTTACACATGAGGTTCAACATATTAACTTGAATAAAGAATAATTTGAATTTAAATTTAAACAATAGCCAAATACACAAAATCTTTTCAGCAGTCCGAGTGAAGCTACTAAGGTGATCAGTGAGAAATTGGACAAGGTGAATCTTGATGAATCCCATCAGTCAGTGGATGAGGATGCTGCACCTTTGAAGGTTCCCGAGGGAGTAGTGGATTTCGACAAGGACACCTGGAGTGATCCCCTACAAGTGTCCCGATATGCTATGGACATATTCAACTATTTGAAAGGAAGGGAAGTAAGTTTAAGAATTGGTTTTATTTCAGCAAGTTCCAGTGTTACAGTAAATAAACCTTGAGCTTTAAATTTACATATCTAGCTATAATCTCTATTAAATAAGGCTATTTTTGACTTACATCAGAGTCTATTAAATTCTACTAATTTAAAACACAATATAATTGAATTTACAATTTACATGTTTTATGTATAGCTTACTACTAAAACAAATACCTTTGCCGCATTTGTTTGCGATAAATTGAAAAATTACTGAACATATTTTTAGAGGTTTTCACCAATATACAAGTTATTCACACCCAAGATTTTAGTATATTGGGTATTTGTCAAGGTTCTGTGTGAATTTGGTGTTAATAAAATATTGTTTTAGCCACAGTTTTTAATTGATGACTACCTGCAACGAATGAAGGGCATCACATCCTGGATGAGAGCACTCCTCGTGGACTGGATGGTGGAAGTCCAGGAGAGCTTCGAGCTGAACCACGAGACTCTGTACCTTGCTGTGAAACTTGTTGACTTGTATCTGACTAAATCTAGCAAGACACAACCTGAAAGGGACCACCTTACGAAAGAGGAATTACAGCTTCTTGGTGCTTCGGCACTGTTTATAGCAGCTAAGTTTGATGTGAGTTTAACTATAAATAACTACAAAGCAATCAGGTGTTGGCAAATAAAAATGTTCGGAATTGACTTATGTATTAATGTGTGAAGACACAAACCTTTATTTTCACCTCTTTACCATCGCTCTGAGGAATTTCGGATTTGGAACACGCAATAATACAGAATTACTCATAAACAGTTTTTTATAAGCGTTTGTAGCTGTTTTGACGCACAGTGTTCAAGCATTCCTCATATATATCTCTATAATTTTAATATTAAATTAGTCACTTTTCTGCCAAAAAGTCTCTGGCCATGCACAAGATAGTAACAATGATTTATAAGAATTTTATTATCAGAATTACAAGTGGAGTTATGCGTACAAAACTTTTGTCAAAAGCCTTAAAGTTTAAAGGCAATTCCTTAACAACTTTTAATGAGAATACAAAAGTAATAATAAGGTTATTTTGCTAAAATAACGTTATTACTTTAAAAAAAGTAATTTTAGCAAAATAACTTTATACTTAACTAACTAGCTTTATACGCGATAAAGTAAATAGAAACTATATATGTTTATGCTAAATGCTGCTGCTGCCACTCTACAGTGGACTATCCATTTTTATACCCAATACTGTATACCCGATAACTAAATAATATAAGTTTACCCCCAATAATAGGCACGAACTAACATAAAACAAGATATTCAAAAAATATACAGACTTAAACTTACGAATCTGGAGATAAGAAAATAAAACTAATATTACAAATCATATTTATCTAAATAATTAATTAAATTATATTAATCAAATTATATGATGCCTTGATCTGTAGGTCGTATGCTGAGCCAATGTGGTGATGGCGTTTATCCTGTTGAACAACAATAAGCCGCCATGGCCACAACTATTTTCTGTCTTATAATTGAGTTAGGTTTGAGTTAAAAAAGTTAACTTAAAGTGTTTTGTTTTTCAGGAGCGCATCCCGCCCCTCGTAGACGACTTCCTGTATATCTGCGATGGGGCATACACTTTAAGCCAGTTGCTGAAGATGGAAATTAATGTCCTGAAAATGATAGACTTTGACCTAGGCATCCCACTGTCGTACCGATTTCTCAGGCGATATGCCCGGGTAAGCCGCTCTAATACCTTTTTGGGGATATACTATTTAATTAAGCTTAAGTTTAGGCTTTGGATGGTAAACTCCAATAAGGCATCCATGAGTTCTTGTAGATAGACTAATTTCGACTGTTTACGCTGTTAGATAGGTAAAGATAATTTAAAAGTGAATGGGAAATGTTTATTTTAAGAAGACGAAGAAATGTTTTCGAATATCATCAGTTTTAAAGAAATTATTGTAAATATAAATGACACTCTTGACTAAGTTTACTAAAACTTACATTGTAGTGGTACCTAGTTGTTTGCGCATTCTTAAGCTTTAAAAACCTTGTGAGTTATTACGTTATTAGTGAGTATGACTTATATGTAGTTTTCCCTGTTGCTAAAACAAAATGATATTTTTCTGTTCTCAATGTTCACTGGTGTTATTTGTACCAACATTAGTCCAACTGTGAATAACTTTAAACATAGCAGTGAGATAGACAGATATTCGTATTAATAATATTAGTGTAGATTTGGAATTAATGGTTTGAATGTACAATAAAATTATTTTCTTATATACAGTAAATAGAAATAATATATTGCTAAATGTATGGTGGACTATCCGTTTTTTCATACCCGTTACATGCAGGATTCGTAAAAACACATACACAAACCTCCACCACTGCCATCACATAGACAAGCACTACACACGTTCACTATCACAAATTCAACAATCGTTTAGCCCCCCAACATCATCAGGCATCATCAGGAGATCATCATAGACTTCACGACAAAATCGCAAAGCAAAGGTTTGAATGTACTTGTTATTTCTACTATCATTATAGAGTCATAACTGGTTAAAGCGTGTTATAAGTTTAAAAAAAAATGTTTTTTTTTCGAACTGACTGTATGCTGTTAGCCCTAATGGCTTTTACAGCATCACCGGGCGGGACGGGCGAGTGCAGAAGCATCGCCGAAGTTGCGAAATGCAGGGAGTAGAGCGCAGAAGCTCTACTTAAGTTGGGGAACGTCGTCCTAAGGGTGCCTCCTATGAGGCCGGACCACGGCTTAGGGCGACGTGTAGTGGAGGGTTGATGGTATGACTTAGATTAGTCATTGCGGCGTCGGAAGGGTGGCGAGAAGCCACGACCGACCGACGTCAGAAAACTGGGACCTCGTCTTCGCCGGCGAAGACGCTGTGTGAGTGTATTACGTGTTTCTGTGTTGGCGATCGTTATTTGATCGTCGGGGTCATACAGGACGCTTTTTGGACGCCTGTATTTTCGATGGTCGGACCTAACTGGGATGTAGGTAGAAGCAACTGAAATCAGGGGGTTCCTCAGATTTCTCGAAGTAAGATTTCGAAAAACGTTTAAAGAGGTGAGTAATGGTAGGGAGATCGAGGTCTCTATGGAGGTCAACGTTCCGCATGAACCACGGACAACCAGTGGCTGTCCGCATAAATTGGTTCTGTAGTCTTTGGAGCCTGAGCAATCTGACTTTTGAAACGTGCGCAAACGCAACGCTCGCATAGGACATTATTGGTCTTATGCAAGTTTTGTAGAGTGTCACTTTGTTGCGGAGCGACATCTTACTTTTCTTGCATAACATCGGATTAAGTCGTCCCATGACATACTTAAAAAAATGTATGTTTGTGTATTCCAGTGCGCTCGCGTCTCTATGCCCACGCTCACGCTAGCTCGATTCGTACTGGAGCAATGCCTGTTGGAGTACGCGCTGCTCGGCCTCGCAGACAGCAAGATGGCGGCTGCTGCTCTTTACGTCGCATTACGTATGAAGTCGCTCGGCGGGTGGACTACCACGCTACAGTATTACACTGGTAAGTGGACTAAAGTTTCTCAATTACTCATTCCCATTGAAGGGATTCCCGTAGTTATATATCATCTATACTAATATTATAAAGAGGAAAGATTTGTATGTTTATTTGTATGTATGTTTGTTTGTTTGTTTGTATGTATGTTTGTTACGTTTTCACGCAAAAACTACTGGACCGATTTCAAAAATTCTTTCACCATTGGAAAGCTGCTTTTTCACTGAGCAACATAGGCTATATGTCATTTTCAAAAAAATAGGGATCCCTAATAAAATTGTAATAACTTGGTAAAAATTTAGTCGTAAACATCTATCATAGCGTGCGCTGCGGAAACTATTGATGATAGAACAAAAAAATGTTCTACAGTATTATAGAACGTATCAATATCCACAAAAAAGTCCGCGATACCATATGTCTAACTATTATAGTTATGCCAATATAACTACTTTTTTACATTGTAAAAGTTGGTAAAAGTGCCGACAATAATCAAACCATTTTATTCATATCTCTGTATTAATCCTTATCCCATAAAATATACTTTTTAAATTATTAAAATCCGACATCCCAATCAAAAGATTTTACGAATTTAAGAATGTAAATCGAATTCAAATAATGCCATAACAAACCTAACCTACCGTTATAGCAGGGCCTGCACTTGGTGAGTTAAGTCTTATTCCAAGAATACCAATGATACCCATTTTTTATAATTAAATAATCTACAAAATAAATCTATAGTCTAATTTCGTAGACTTTCCACTACCACGAGATCTGTATGGACGCGGGTAAAACCGCGGGGCTTTGCTAGTTGTTAATAAATAGAAAAACAATAACTTATACATGAAGGTTAAGGCAAATAATCATCACTCTTATACGTGAAGGCTAAGGCATATAATCATCACATATATATGGAGATTAATGCAACTAATTATCACTTTTATTCATGAAGGTTAATGCTAATAATGATCACAGTTATACATGAAGGTTAATTAATGCTAGAAATTTTCATTTTTATTCGTGAAGATTAATGCAAATAATCCTCACTCTTATATATGATGGTTAACGCAACTAATCATCACTTTTATTAATGAAGATTAATGCTAATAATAATCACAATTATACATGAAGGTTAATTAATGCTAAAAATTTTCATTTTTATTCGTGAAGATTAATGCAAATAATCCTCACTCTTATATATGATGGTTAACGCAAGTAATCATCACTCATATGTGAAGGGTAATGAAAATGTTCCGCGCAAACGTGCAGACGGATGAAACAACCTCCGGGATCTGGGCCCGACGCCCCGGCGTTTCAACCTACGTTATGCGGCCGTTAGTTGTATGTGATCCGGCCTCGTGAGTCACTGCATGTATATGTGTGTGTGCTTGTATGTACTTGGCCGATTCCCGAAACCGTTGGCTCGCCTCTGCACTCTTCCACGGACACGTAATGTCTGTTTCTCCCTGAGTATACACTTCACTATATCGGCTGAATAACACCCGGTGTGCACACAACCTTCGTAAGGTCACACGTTATTGAGTCGTCCATATATCGCGGAATAGTACCTAACGCGCACCAAAACCGTAGACGGTCGCGTCTTATCAAACACTTCACTGGTTAAACGCGTCACTAAATCTGAGAATAACACCCGAAACGCAAAATTACACGTTTGCGTAAGGAAGGAATGCCGTGTTCCGGCGCACGCGGCTTCTCCCTATCGTGTTTGAAGGGTGACTAGCGGTCGGCCGCTCTGGTAGGAATCGAATGCCTAAACGTCCTTGCTTTCGCCGCTCGCGTCGCTCGCCCCTCCGGCGGACGAGTCATTTTATTCAAAACAGAAAATAATCATCACTCTTATACATGAATAATAATGTCCATAATTATCAGTTATATATGAAGTCCAATGCAAATAAAACTATTTTATCTATCAGTAATTAAAAGTGAATTCATATCGCCTTGTCAATATTTCTAAATTTCTTTACAGGTTACACCCTCAAAGACATCCTCCCAGTAGCGTTAGCACAAAACGCGACACTGCACAAGAAACCAAAGTCGGCAATAAGCACAGTTAGAAATAAGTACTCGCACACAATATTCTTTGAGGTGGCCAAAGTTGCACTCGTTGATGACTCTGTATTGAACAGCTGAAACGAACCAAGTGGCACTTTGCACGTTGTGTGATAAACTGAGGTGGGTCCAAAAATGTTTAACTTATGTTTAATTTTAATAAGAGTCAAGTTACATTTGAATGTGTCATATCTATATTTAAGTTGAAAATTATGTATTGACTGTAAAATGTTGGCTTTGAATGTAACTTGTCTTATTTTAATACAATTTGAATGTAAATGAAAACAATGCCAGGGTTCTTTAATAAAATATTTGTTTAATTGACTTAAGATTGATCTCGACGGATATAATAATATCTATTGAAAAGATAAAATGCCATATATTAGATAATATATTTTTATTTTCTCTTATAACTAAATTCAAATTTAGACTTAATTGAATATTTGTCCAATCCCTAAATATTCCAAATTTAGTAATGGTTCCTGGCTTGTTACATTTTGTGTATGATATTGTAAAGTGCCACGTTGGCTCTCGTTTAGTTATAATTGACCTTTAATTAGAATAGTTCTCGTCAATACGTGTAGAATAGTCTAGAACAATTTACGAGCTAAGTTTTGGAGGATTATTAGCGGCGACGTTGGAGTGAAAATTCCGACGTTTTACGTTCAAAAAATCGAAAGTATATTAATTTGTACTTTTAGGTACTTACGACATTTCGAAGTGTTTAATTCGGAACTTTAATTTCTTAATTAGAGTTATTAGTCTAATACTTTCGTACCGTATTGCATTTAAGAAATCGGTTAAGATCGCGGAAATTTAAATTGACAACATAAAAAAAATACGAAAATTTCTATATAAGATTTTGAGAACGCACTTTTTAGTCAGTTTCGGCACTATTTAGTTTTACTGTTTTGTTAAGCAATATTAACAGAAATGTTAAAGATTCGAATAAAAAATATTAAAGAACTTTCCGGTTCCGTTATCAAACCTCAAATCAAAAATACATATCAAAATTTTCAATCGTGGGTATGAATATCCCACTTCTGAGTTTTGCAACCGATTTGTTTTAGCGTCAAACTATGTTTAGTAACTAATATATTTAATAGTTTTGTTTTTATAATTTGCGACAGTGCATTCAAACGATTTGTACGAAAATTTCTATTTTTGTTCTGTAATATACTTTATTAGTATTGAAAAGTACGAATAATGTATTAAATATACAGTGATGTATATTTTTTTCTATTAAAACTTATGTTACGTGTCTAATTGATAATTGCAATTTATCACGCGCTTTTCGGTGAAGGAAAACATCGTTAGGAAACCTGCATATCTCTAGAGAATTCTATTGATATGTGTAACCTACCAATCCGCATTGGAGCAGCGTGGTAGGCCTTAGCTCCAACCCTTCTCTCCAGAAACGGAGAGAGGAGGCCTATTCCCAGCAGTGGGATTGTAACAGGCTGCTACTTTACTTTTAAAACAATAAAATTGGGATTCTCTATTATGGATTAGAACTGGTTATAATATTTTAACTGTAGAACTACTCAGTTAATATGTATACGAGCAAAAAATAAAGAAAGAAAAGAAAGAAGAATATGTAAACTTTAAAAGAATAACCCGCGAATCTACACAAAAGCAGGATGATGCTTCACCCTAACTTTTTCATGGGGACCGTTCTTCAATTGTGGGTTATTTTCAGGCAATTTTTTTTTAATGCCTGTCGCTATAAAGACTGATTAAACGTAAACACCTAAACCACCGAGACTTAAGGAGTTCATCCTCTAATTAAATAAATATTTATTGTCTATATAACAAACTTTAAAAAAAAATTAAATGTTAAGAAAAATAATTTCTTACATAATTGCTTTGACCTATATATCATAGCATTATAACTATATTCATGACAACACTTCCGACATAAAGTGCTATATGAGGGTATTCTTTTATTATTATAATAGACTTACCGAATTTGTCTCATTTCCCTTCGAGTCGTCAATACGTCCGGACGTCGTTTGTGAGTTTTAAAAAGCAAAACGGACTGCAAACTAATCTTTCTTTTTTATAATGAGCCATTTTTTATCCATCTTATTAATGAAAATAGGTACATTTATATTTACCTAGCTATAACCGACTTTCGTATAAAGCTATAATATAAAATGTTGGTATATAATAGGATTACATTGTACAAAATTTCGTCAACATTAGTCCTGCAGTTGCCCAACGGTGGGATAGTAACAGGCCTGAATCGCTCTTACTTTAATCTATGGTATTCGGGCTTTCAATGTGTATTACCCAGCGTTTTAAGTCGCGATTTGTATTAAGACAAGTTGAGAGACATATTGAGAAGGGGTGTAAACCCTTTGTGAATACTTTTAATATGTATTTAATTGTAAATGGTGTCTTCCTATAGTCAATTATAGGTTTAGTCTACTCTTTCTTTAGTGTGAACTCTTAATTGAATAAGTTATTGAATGAATATAAAATAACTTGATGATATATTCATATAACAATTTCAAGAGTTTACTTATAATAAAAGTATATTAGGCGTGTACAGTGCAGGGATGAAATCCTTAGAAACCGATAATTTCTTTCGTGTTTTAATGTTAAAAACTTCAATTATGTATCGATTGTCATAAGTCGTTTCAATAAAATTTGCAATTATAATTGATTTATTGCCTATTTTAATGATTAGGTCATTAAATAATTATAGATTAATGTTTAAGTTTTGATTAATAAATGAAGTCTGTACGTTAAAACTCTATGACCATATAGTCTATGACCATGTAGTCTATGACCATGTAGTCTATGACCATGTAGTCTATGACCATGTAGTCTATGACCATGTTGTCTTTGATTCAAAAGAAAAATCTACGAATCAAAGAGTTTGGTGTATGTAGATGTAAACTTAATGAAATTTACACAATTGTAACGAGAAGTTCATATATGTCACTTGTATCTAATGTAAGAAGGTGAATATAACCTTATGGGCAGTAATGTATAACATCATTATCATTTGAATGCATCATTACTTTGATAAGTCTGAATTGAGTATTGATGATTTATTACATATCGCACGTTTAATATTAAAGTGACCTAATTAAAAAAAAATGTTTTTGGAAAATTTCAAATTTGAAGAGACTCATAACTTGGGAGAGCAAGAAAATACTAACTTTTTTTATAGTTGGTAGCGTTATATCATAGATAAATCGATACTTATTATAAAATAAAGTCCCCAAAGCTATCTGTCTCTATGTAATCGATTTTCTCAAAATCTACTGAACGGATTTTAGTACGGTTTCTACTAAAAGGTAGTGCAATTCCTCCGAAAGGTTTAGGTTAATAGCACATAACCGTTTCATGTAAATTGAGTTGAGGAGGTCGTTTTACAACAATTTGTAGTGAGGGTAGTAACAAACCGGTGTCGATTGTAGTTTAGAGGGGGGAATAGGTATAAAAAGCGGTGTAGGGTATCAAAGAGCCAGTCTCATTCTAAGACTCGAGCGACTATAACATGCTAAACACTGAACTTCACGCGAACGAATATAATATGATATAATATGGGACATACACGGTCGTCCGTCCCCAAAGTCAGTTACTTAATACTTGTGTTATAAGTTACAGACAACTTTTAAATGTACTACATATATAATTTTAAATACATACTTAAATACAAATATACACCCAGGCTATATTGTATTACAACTTGAATGTGTAATCACTTATATGAGATTAATTGCTCGTATTAAAAAGAATGACATGATCCAAATTCATCTCATCTCCTAAGTTCGTGTCACGTTGTGACTGTTATATATTTGACAAACCGCGGATTACAGTAAAATTGTCTAATGCCAATTTTATTATATGGAATTCAGCAAAATAAAACCGGCTTCTGCAATAAAATGTAACGGGTTTTTATCCAAATATTAATATAACTGAAAGTTTGTGTTTGACGCTTTTTATTACACTTTGCTTTATAACGACTAATATCGCAAGATAAATATTATTTTCGTATAATCCGCGTTGAGAAAAAAATATACGTAATGGTAAATGTAGAGTGGACTAGTCTCTCATACCTCATACATGAAGGATTCATAATAACCCATGCACTATTTACCACAACATTACACAGGCACTGCACACATTCACAACCACAATCTCAACAATCGTTTCCCCTTAACCGAAGCATCATCAGGAGATAGACTCCACAAAATACAAATAAAATCGCAAAGCGATTTGCGATTTGACGTTACGTATATTTTCTTTTATCGCGGATTTTAGCAAACTGAAACTTTTATTACTTTTGCATTATGGACCTCCGCAAAGTAAAGCCTTATTCTATAATTATTCATATCGCCAGGTTTATTCAGAGAGCAATAAGCCTTAGTAAAATTTCTTAAATTTCCGGGGGAACCAAAAAGGTCGTTAAATTTCGTATTATTACCTCTTCGACATCGGTATGCTAAATCTTGCACGTCGTATATTTTAAACGGTAAATAATATTGTCGACTTCAAAGATGATAAAAATATGGTCACAAGTAGTTTTGGAAGTGAGATATTGATTGTACAATATTTACGACATTTTATCCGTGATAATTTTAATGTAATAAAAAATGTGCCAATACGTATTATACCAAATCTTAATGCTAAAATATTGATAGCTTGGTCTTTGTGTTAATCTCAGATCAAAAAGGAACTATGGAGAATAAAAAAAAAGGTTGCATTTTTTGGCTTAGTATATGACGTATACCAAACCTTTTTTTATACACGGTTGTATACACGGATAGTAACTGAGACATTAGAGTGTGTTGATCGAACTTATTTTCCAATTTTTTATGCCTGCTCTTCACTATCAGGGATCATATATCGTGTGATCGTCTATAATCTGCACGATCATCGTGTAGGTGTCCACGCGATCGTTCGTATTATCATCTGAAAAACGGATTCACGGTTTTTAGGCGATCAAAAACGGTAATAGGCCAGTACAGCCTCTACCTCAGCTCTCTACACGATCTTGTTCGCGCTTAATCGTTTGTGATTCCCGATTATGAAGAAGCGCCAAAGTTACCTATACTCCAATCCACGTTAAAAATAATATATAATTTTACATACGGGGGGGTATCGTGGACTTGGATACGAATACCAAAAATACCTGGTGACTCGTTAAGAAACTTTATTCAGCTTTTCAATACAAAAATTAGTTATCACTTTGCAGTCCGTTGTATAACAAATACAAAATAACAAAGCCGAGATCACTATTATTTCATATTTGCCCTTAATTCTTTCTCGTTTGCTATTCGCAAACTGGATGTCGAGGCGCGCGATACGACCGCTTATATAGCGAACGAATCCTGCTGTACGGTAAAACTTTCTGATGTACGGTAAAACTTTCTGGTGTATGGTAAAACTTTAATAAGTTTATGTTTACACCTTTACTGTTACTAAAAATTGTCATGTATAAACAAATAAATAATTAAAAAATATAAAAAAACTGATTCGAGAATGTTCGCGGCTCGTAGCGGGGATTCGAAACATGATTCGTAAACAACGTGAAAGTTTGAGATATTTAGCGTCAAGCAAATTTGATCTCTAGGACATAAAGTTTACAAACTCTTTTTGCGTGTACGTAACACAGCCTCCTTCCAATTTGCACTCCATGTCGTATGGCATTACGAACTCTTTTATTTGCATGTTCATAAGAATATATATTATTCAGAAAGACTCTGTCTCTCTTACTTTATTGATCTGAGATGTCAATTTGCTCCCGACAGAGCGAAACTTAGTATTACATGTACATTTATTAAGTCTTTGCTAATATTGTTTTAACTATAATTATTAATATTAATGCATTTTGTAATATTTTAATTAGTTTTACATAGCGGTGCTGTCCGCACAATTGTCATGTTTATTTTTTTTTTGTAATTTATCACATTTTTTAAAAGAGTACAAACTATTGGAATGTTATAATGTTGTTCATTAATGGTAAGTTTTAGAATAGATACATCTTTTAAAGCTGTTTTTTTCATAATATCGTTTGTCTATAAGTATACAAGGTTTAATGTAAAACTGATGTGTAAATAAAAGTGATTTTGGTTTGGTAGCTCTTTGATTTTTTAAATTAAAACTACTCCTCACTGCCTGAACTTCTACTGATGTAAAATCATTACTTTGCGGAAGTCCATATCGTAATATAAAATCCAACAATATGGTAATACTAGCTCTGCTTGCGGCTTTGCCCGCATAGAAATCGATTTTTGAAATTTTTAACATAAAAGTAGTTATTGTGAGTTAACGATAGGGAGTAGAGACGCTGTCGCGGGTTTTTTTGTAGTATTTTTGTAAATTTCTTTTGTATTCTTTAGTACACTTGAGTGTATCTCTGTTAGTTTATGCGGTGTGCACGCGACAAGCTCCTAGCAGGCGAGTTTTTTTTACAACTGAGCGACCTCCTCAACACAATTCGCGTTATCTTTTAGTATAGTAACGGCCTGATACTATCCCACTGCTTAGCATAGGTCTCCTCTCTTCGTTTTCGGAGGGAAGGGTTGGAGCAAAGACCTACCATGCTGCTCCAATGCGGATTGGTAGGTTACACATATCCCCATAATTCTCTAGAGATATGTAGGTTTCCTCACGATGTTTTCCTTCACCGAAAAGCGTGTGATAAATTGCAATTATCAATTAGATACGTAACATAAGTTTTAATAGAAAAACTCCTTGGTTCCTGCCCGGGGTTTGAACCCATGATCGAACTGTAAAGCAAGACATTGCTATAGGGTGCTCGTCCCTCTATACGCTTCGTCATAGAACTGCAGCATTTCGTGGCAGCTTTAGATATCTAGCCACGAAATGCTGAAATAATATTCCTCCACCTTTTCGGGAAATACATACGAAGCATACATTTAAAAATGTATATCGGTCATATTTACTTCGTTTACAAAAGTGCGAATAAACCTTTAAATGCATCCTCTATACTGGTCACACTGTGAAGATCTTAGCTATAAAGATATATATATATATATATATATATATATATATATATATATATATATATATATATATATATATATATATAATTCTCTACTGTATACATATATATTACATACATATTATCTACTTTTTTACTATATAAAATTAAATATATTACAATAGCAGGCGAATTAAATTATAGTATAATATTAAATAGCGATTTCTATAAATATATTGTAGTACATATATTAGCTAGATAATTATTTCATACTCGGACTTCCCTCGCCAGATATCCGGCAGAATATCAGCGCTGTTGGCATTCTTTTACCTCCAGCATTAAGCTGAGCCAGAACCTTTTCATTGGCACGACACATTCTAAATTTACTTTCTACATAATGTCTGTTGTTATTGCTCTCTGTATGTAATCTGTTCATTTTGTGTTGTGTTAATGAATAAAGCTATTCTATTCTATTCTATAAAGCCACACGGTCTCACCGTTGGGCTATCACTCGTAGTAGAAACTGTAAAAAATCGGTTTAGTAGATTATCGATCACATACAGGCAGCTTTTTAGGACTTTGTTTTATAATATGTATAAAGTCAATAAAAAGTAATGATGTAATCGTTATTGTGCAACAATCCGTAATAATTTTAAAACATTATCATTACTTTTTTAATTTAGATAATCGTGAGTAGTATTAATTATTAATGTGGAGACCGGCTATACTCACGTCTTATTTTATCGGATGAGCCCGACTACTTAAATTACTTCTTATTACAAAAGTAATAACAACATTATTTTGCAATAATCCGCGAAACAGTAAATAGAAAATATATAGAATTAAATGTATAGTGGATATATACGTATTTTCATACCCGATACGTGCAGGATTCGTAAAAACACATTCACAAACCTCCACCACTTCCCCCAATCGTTTCGCCCCGCAACCGAAGTATCATCAGGAGATAGACTCCACGACAAAATCGCAAAGCTCTACCTTTTATTAGACTGGTAAGCTAAAAGTAATTATCATTACTTTGAACTTACCAGTTTTTCAACACGCATCAAACGTTCCCATGATCCGTTCCGAGTGTTTCTAAGTCATTAATAATTATGCGAATGATTTAGATATTAGCATAGTATTAGAAATTGCATTCCTCAGAGCACCATACAAAACTTCTCCGCGATTTTTACGACATTTTTTTCAAGACAATATGATGATCCCCTAATGATGATTTTCCTCTTTTGAAATGATATCTTCTGATGATGCTTCGGTTGCGCGGCGAAACGATTGTCGAGTTTGTGATATTGAACGTGTGTAGTCCTTGCGTATTGTGCTGGCGGTGGTGGATGTTTGTAAATGTGTTCTTTCACGAAATCTTCATGTATTGGGTATGAAAAAACGTATAGTCCACTGTACATTTAGCTTTATATATATTTTCTATTTACTTTATCGCGGATTGTAACAAAAGATTTTTATTATTACTTTTGTTCAATTTTTAAAGCTACACATCTAAAAATGGTTCATTCGAACATTCGGTAACAAATACATCAGCCTTTCTTTTGTTTATGATCATGGATATAATTCAGTTTTCAATCATACTTTCATAATAATCTTACATAGAGAAAAATATAAATAAAAACACAAATAAATCTACGAAAGTAGATATCAAAATGATAAATGGATCTTTATTAACAAATTGTTATTTCTTTGAAGTTTGCATATAATTGTATAACCACACTAACATTTAGCGGTGAAAACAAATTAATTTCATTACAAAATCTAATTTTACTTTATCAATCTGATGTTATGATGCAGTAACGTCCTATGTATAACATTTAACAAATCAATGTGTATAATTTAAATACAAATTTAAACTATTTTTGTTTTAAATATGATGCATTAATAACAATCAAAGGAAAAATCAACAGGCTAAATAAAAATTGATTATTATTTATTTGAAATATCAATATTTCTATTAAAATTAATTTTAGTGATAGTAAAATTAACAATTGAGTAAAATTTATTCAATCAATTCATAATTTTTACCTTTTATTTTTTATTAAATCGTAAATCAGATGATAATCTAAAATCAAAATTTGAATTACAATATTCTAATTTTAGTTTATATATCAATTTTATTTAACTGAAATATTGAATGTAAAATAGAAAATTATTTATAATTTTTTTGTATTTATACTTTTTTAAATCAAAAATTGATCTGATAAACAAAAACTAACTGCATCATAAATAAAGAAATCAATTCATTTATTTTTTAACAATTATAATAAATTGATGTTATAGTGAATTTAAACATCAATGAGTGAATCAACAATTAACATATTGAATTGTTATTTGATGTTATGGTGAACTAATAGTAAAATCATATATATAGATGCCTATTACATCATTTTATATTTTCAGAAATATAAATTCATTTATATGATACTTAGAGTACCATATATTTAGGAGAACTTATGGGCATTGAGTTCTCGTGGCGCTATAGTGGTGAAATCGGTGGAGCATCTGCTGTGTATGTTGACCCCCTATGAAATGGACAGAATACATCAAAAACCTTAAGTTTGCGGCCAGCCGCTTAAAGCAAAAGATATTATAGCGTAATAATTAGACATGGGTACCTAAGGAATGAGCGATAAAAATGGACTAGCTCTTTGATAACAATCTAGCTGTAATCCACTCATTTAATATTAAATAACTTGACAGCTTGCAGATTTTTTGTATTATGCCCGCGTAATGAATCACTCTCCGGCTCTTCAGCTGTTTCTTATGGTTTCAGATGTCATTCTATATTGATCTATACGTTAGAATAAATTTGATATTCTTGTATATTAAGAAGAAAGTCAGTGCTATAATAAAGCCAAAAATATCACGTTTTAATTTTTACTAAGGGTGCAAAATCTAGAAACAAATAGCTGAGACTTGAGGGGAGGAATATATATAAAAAACCGTTTAGGTGATCAGAGAGTCAGTCTGGATACTGAGGTCACTGTAAGATTCCTTGATATCTAAGTGAACCAAATAGAATCCTTTTTATGTCATAAGTAATTGGCTCCCAAGTAAACGTGCTATGGAAAGAAGCATGCTGGGAGTTCGGGTTCTGGACCAAATCAGTTGCAATGATCTTCGAGCAAAAACAGGAGTCACCGATATCATTGCTCGCATCGATAGACAAAAATGGAGATGGGCGGGTCATACAATGCGCTGTTCAATAAATAAGTGGAGTCAAAAGGTTGCTCTATGGTACCCCAAAGATGGAGAAAGAACTAGAGGGTGGCCAGTGAGATGATGGGAAGACAACCTAAAATTAACTGCTGGCCCTTTCTGGACAAGAGTGGCAAAAGATAGATAACAATGGAAAATGTTGGAGGAGGCCTATGCCAAAGGCACACCGAGCTAAGAGATTTCTTATAAGCAAAATTAAAAAAAAAGACCAACTCAATTCATGTTAAATGTTCGAAATAAAAGGCTTATTATTATTATTAATTGGCTCCCATGTCTATCTGCTGTCCATCGGTTAAAGTGAAGAGATTCCTTTAACGTTTAATATTTAACATGAACACAAAAACCTCATAAGCGTACCACAATATGTACACAACTATTCGTCTAAAGAAAAAGGCGGGATGAAAAGAGTCGAGTCGACTCCTCAAATGACCTTACACATATAATAATGGCTACATTTCACTTAAAAAACGAAAACTATATACAAAAAGTTTTGGATGCTTTGGCTATTAAAAAGGGCACTCGCTCTATATAACTAAGTAATTACACACTAACCTCCCAGTTTATTAGGAACTAATTACGTAGATAACTACGAATGCACCTGAACATTTTTCACAGACTAAATCTTACATTTAGACTTCATCACGTCATCACCAACAATAGTTTAATCCGATAAACACTAAATTATATTTGGTAGTTATAACATAGTAATCCACAGATAACGTAACACTGCACAGTTTTTGTTTCTTAAACACTTGACACCCACTATGTACAGGGCATTCACCCTGTATACAGGGTGTCCAAATGTTGACACTCTATTAGCTCGGGTTAGGTGATTTGTGGTTTTCATGGATGTCCTGGGACTCGTTTGGAGACTCGTTCATGGGTGTGACTCGTGGCGAGACGGGCCTGAAGGTGCACTCGAGGGAGTCCGAGTCAGGGGTGCCTGGTGTCGAGGGTGTGAGTCTGTCCGATGTGCACATCCGTTTGGAGAGCGATCCGTCTGTTTCATCACATCTCCTCTTGCCAACCAGCACGTTGGGCCTACTGACTGGACTAAAGCTGGACGCTCTGATGGCAATGGGCGACAGACTCCGTCGAGTGGTGAATTTTCTCGTCGGCGACGGCGAGACTACTGGTGAGAATCTGAAACAGAAAATATCACATTAATGAATTGATCCTATTTGAACAACAAAGTACCCTTTGAACATATTATCCCACAGCTGGGTATTGGTTTCCTCTCTCCATTTTTGGAAAGAAGGGCTGGAGCTAAGACCTACCACGCTGCTTCAATGCGGATTAGTAGGTTAGACATATTCCTAGAACTCTGTACGATATGCATGTTTCTCACTTAGGGTTTAAACTTATGGTATCCCGTTGAAAGAATCGCACCGCTAAACTTTTACAACATATATATTACAATTTTTACTGGCCCGTTGGCGCAGTGCGTAGTGACCCTGCATTGAGCTGCGCGGATCGTGAGTTCGATTACCGCTGAGGGCCAACATTTTTTATAAACAATTTGTTGGTTCTTCGAGCCCGGATGAATTTTAGTATTTAAGTATATAAAATTATATATGTATATATTCACCAGTTATCCGTCACCCATGACATAAGTATTAAGTTACTCACTTTGGAGATGGAGGAAGTGAGTATATAATAAACAATGATCACTCTACAATTTGCTCGACCATTGACTTTGTTATAAAATTCACCCTCGATTATTATCCATATATATGTACTAATATTAGAAATGAGACTGCCTGTCTGTATTTGTAGCTTTCATGTAGATATACTCGTAGCTACTCTTCACAAGATAGCAATGAAAAAAAATGACTAGTTATAATTTCAAAAGACCAATCACCTTGTTTCTTGCTGGCTCTTCGCGGTAAAAGGAGCATTCTGAACCAGCAGTAAAATTGACAATACAAAGCACTTGTTTATAAGTGTGTTTGAATAATGAATATCGAAAATGAATTAATACCTGGGCACTCTGGTGGGAGAGTTAGCGAGGCCGCCGACCAGCGTCAGGTCCTCGTAGGATTGGCCCATTTGCATGGCGGTGTGGACCTCCCTCTCGTGGGCGACCTCGCGGGTGACATCTGCACACTCTTCAGCACGGAGCTGGTTGACCCTTGGCGTCAGTCTCCTGCTGCACGTACTCTGCAACATGTACACTCACTTTGTTACATATTAAAAAAAAATGTCCCACCGCGTATGTAAAGTACAATAGTAAATAAAGTAAGAGCAATACAATCCCACTTCTGGGCATAGGCTTCCTCTCTCCGTTTCTGTAGAGAAGGATTGGATCTAAGACCTACCACGTTGCTCCAATGCGGATTGGTAGGTTACACATATTCCCAGAATTCACTACAGGCATGTGGGTTTCCTCACGTTGTTTTCTTTCACCGAAAAGCGTGTGATAATTAATTATCACATGCTTATTAATTATATACATAAGTTTTATTAGGACCACTCATTGGTTCCTGCGGTCATAAAGTTCCTAATGGCCATTGTTTCGAAATCCTGCACACCTGTGGAAACGAGATTAAAAATTTTGGAAGAATTAGAAATCATTAAGCATAACAATGGCACCCTCATTAATGATCAGATAAATGTTTCAAGTTCAAGCTTGTTGCACGTGTTCAGAGGTAAAGTAAATGGTGGGGTTGAACCGATTACTATACAACTATGCTTGTTTGGATAATGCTTCACTTTGCGATTTTGTCGTGGAGTCTATCTCCTGATGATGCTTCGGTTGCGGGCCGAAACGATTGAGTTTGTGATAGTGAACGTGTGTAGTGCTTGTATATTGTGATGGAGGTTTGTGCATGTGTTTTTACGAATCCTGCATGTAACGGGTATGAAACGGGTAGACCACTATACATTTAGCACTATATTTTTTTTTTCTATATACTGTATCGCGGATTATAGTAAAATAATTTTTATTATTACTTCTGCTCAATCCTTTTGAGATAAAAAAAAACAATGTACGGTGGGATTATTCCTCCAATATAGGTCTACAGAAAGATCTGCTATGGTATATCGTCATGGTAGGTACCTGGAGGTTTGATGGGATGTTGATGGCAGCGGACAGCGGGCTGCAGCTGATGCTGTTGCTCCTCGTCCTCGGCAAGCTGTTGTTGGAGAACATGTTGAAGAACGACGAACTCCTGGAACAAATAGAACGATGTTTACAACAATTATCTTCCTTTCGAATCGTGAAAACCTATTTGAAAAAAAAGAAACTTCATTATTTACCTAAAATAGCCGTGTGGTAGCCGGCAGAATAGAATAGACCACCCTCCTTTCTTACCGAGGTGTCGTAAAAGGCGACTAAGGTAAGTTGACGTCAGGCAGGCGGCCGGTCGTAAAATACGTAGCCCAATCATGTTACAACATGTTTGTAACATGTTGTGCCGACCTTACTTAGAGTGGGATAAGGGCAGGAGAATGATGATTCATTATTTACCTAACACTACTATTCCCAAAAGCTGTCTGTCCATATGCAAAACCTTTTTTAGGTTAATTTTTAACATTACGGTTTTATGTAGATTGAGTTGAAGACGTCACGCGGTTGTAAAAAACTCGCCTCCTAGGAGCTTTAGTCGCGTGCGCAGCGTAAACCAATAGAAATACACTAATGTTATGTACTGGAGAATTGTAGATCTATAAAAATACCACAATAACGCCGCGACAGCTTCTCTCTATCTCTTATGGTTAACTCACAATAACTACTTTTATCTTCAAAATTTCAATCCAAAATGTTACGTGGGGAAAACTTAATGAAATGTAGTACAAACGAAGCTTGCAAATCGATGTAAAATAAAGAATTGAAAAAACCGTTTTTAATATAACAATAGGAAAAAAAGAACATAGTATACGCTAGAGTGTATCTTAAAACTAAAGTCGGCCCGAACGAATCATGAACACTAATATTATTAATACGCAGCACTGCACATATTCACTATTTCAACAATTATTTTAGACCTCACATGGAATCCCAAATGGAGTCTGTTGATATGACGATGCTTCGGACACAGCGCTAAATCATTAATATTATGGTAGTGAATGTGTGCAGTGCTAGTGAAAATCAAAATCAAGTATTCAATGAAAATCAGCGTAGGGTTGCACAACAATAGTAAGGTCGTTAAAATTTTTCATTTCATTAATAACTTTAACCGTAACCTTTCCTAACCTTCTCTATTCTAAGCTTACCTCTTTTTATCTCAATCTAAAACTCTTTATTTTGACACGTGCGGCTAATTTTTTATTATTCTATTAAGAACAAAATTTGAACACCCCGTGTGCTATCCGACTGAATAGAATAGACCACCCTCTTTCTAACCGAGGTGTCGTAGAAGGCGTCTAAAGTAAGTTGACCCACCGTGGGGTGTCCGATTGAGTAGAATAGACCACCCCCTTTCTTACCGAGGTTTGGTAAAATAAATCGTCAAATACGACAACATGTTTATAACATCTTGTGCCGACCCCACTTACAGTGGGATAAGGACAGGAGGATGATAAGAACCAAATTTGAACAGCAGATTATGGCAAATAAATTTTTATGTTATTTAATTCTGCAAATGCCCTATTGTGAAATGTGTTTATTATAGAAATCTTCTAAAACTTTGAATTTATAGTAATTTTAAAAGTTATTTATTTCTTTCTTATAAAAGTTATTTGTACAATAGTACATACAAAAATATAAAAATAAGAATGTTATTTTTTATGAGCGAAATACGTAGTATACGGCAGAATAGAATAGACCACTCTCCGTTCATGCCGAGGTGTCGTAAGAGGCGACTTAGGTATGTACCGTGTGGTATCCGGCTGCATAGAATAGACCACGCTTATTTCTTACCGAGATGTTGTAAAAGGCGAGTAAGGTAATTTCACGTCAGGCAGGCGGCCGGTCGTAAAATACGTAGCCAAATAATGTGACAACATGTTTGTAACACGCTGTGCCGACCCCACTATAGTGGGATAAGGGTAGGAGAATGATGACGATTTTTAATGAGCGAAATATTTCTACCATAAATGAACAATTGGGTTTACTCACTACATTAATTTAAACAATTTTGTAATATAATGTACTATCGACGTAATTAGATACATGTAACAGTAATCACCACACAACAATGTATTTATACATAAAGCAAAACATGAACTGTTATTACCCAATGTTTATTGAAATGACCATAAAGTTTGTAAGCAAATTCTGCAGATTGCTTATCATACAATATTGATTGCTTCATACAAATAAATTCCTACCGAGCAATAATAGAAAACCTACATAAGTTTTTAATTCCTTTTTTATCTATTACGAATATATCGAAACGTATTTTACTATTACTATTATTTTCTCTATTCTTCATCTATTATTTTACTACTACTAAACGTATTTTACAATTTTACTAATGGATATATTATCACCGGAAGATTGGGCAAATGAAGTTCAAAAATGAAGAAAATCTTTTTAATTATAATAATAAATAGATATATGGGACACTTACACACACACTTGTGTTATGGGTGAAGGTCAACTGGTAGATATATAATTACATATATAATTTTAAAAACATACTTAAATACATATATACACCCAGACTCGAAGAACCAACAAATTGTTTATAGAAAATGTTACGTCAGAAAATGTTAAGGCAGAGTCACTACCCACTGCGCCAACGGGCCAGTCAATTAAATTAAAAACTTTTCTCGGTATTTTTTCAGCAGATATAAGATGTAACTTGAAAAAAAAAAGGAAAAATTAATTGGACAGATGGGGCTCGAACCGGGGTGTTCTTAATTTCTCTAGACCGCCCGTTCCTCGATTGAGCGACCATGACTTTACAAATAAAGCGCAATTAACCTTTGTACTTAATTTATATTTAAGCAGTTTTTCAATGCCTGAAAAAAGGGATAAAACGACATTTATTTAAAGTGAAACCTAGCTAGATCGATTTATCGCTCCCAAAATAATTTATATGCTAAGTTTCATGAAAATCGTTGAAGCCGTTTTTGAAATTCAGATTATACATATACTTAGATAAGCTCATTTTAAGATATTATATTCAAACTCAGAATATTCTTTGTTAACGTAAGTGTTCTGAATCAACTCTACTGCTGGTTCAGGAATCTGTTCCTACTGACAAGAGCCAGCAAGAAACTCGGCGGTTGCTCTTTTAATTATAATTCTTATTAATAGTTACTTTTAGTCATTTCTGTCTTGTACAGGGTCTTAGAGTAGCTTGCTCCGCACAATCGACGGCTTTCTGTATCAGCCTTTTTTAAAGTGCTGTAATGGCAAAGCTAAAATTCATTGCGGAATTATGATTGATGGATGATGACATTATAAATAGAAATAGTTAATTTTTAATATCCTAGAGATAAGGACTGTATCTTAGATCGGCCACGTTATTCCAGTTGGCAGGTTAAACATATCCCATAAAATCTCAAAAGATAGGACTAAAAGTAAGTTAATTCAAGATCTTTTTCTCATCGAAAAGCGCGTAAAAAAATTAAGTAGTTGCCTTTGACTATCCCACAACAAAGGCCTCTCCTTTCCTTTTGAATGGAAATTTCGAGCCTAGACATACCATGCTGCTTAAATCAGGTCAAAAACTTTAATAGAAAACTCGTTGGTGCCTGCCAGTGTTAGTACAGGTACGTTTGATAACAGTCAGGGTATCGCAGTTCGGATATCACGGCACCGAGTGATATTTTATAAATAAAAATTAGGCCCCTGGTTTTTCTTCTATAATTCGTCTTTTTAGGCCTCCCTCTGGTCACATATCCATCCACATTCATAGGCCCCTGGTTTTCGTAGAAAAAACATAATTTATCCCTTTTACGGGCAGAAATTGCCCATGTAATGCCTGCACTTCATTATCAGCGATGATCATTCAAGTGTCTCCACGATCGGCCGTGTACAATAAATTCCATCTGACGTATCACCCAGCGATTCCATTTGATGCGTGACTGGAAAACCGTCAATTCGCAGATTGTCGGCGATCATAGGCGATCACAGACGATGCTTGACGAGGTCAACTGCGTATGCCCTTTATAAAATCGAGCTAGCGATGATACGATCGCCGATTATGAAATGGAGCCATAACTTTTAGCAATTCATAGATGTTTTTTAAAGAATAATTTCCTATTTTAGTTAAATTTGGCACCGAAATCTAGCGTTGCATTTAAATAGCCTGATGCAACCGGATCAAACTAATATCGAGTTCCTTTTTCGAATTGCCCCCTTGTGGGGCGTGGGCAACAAGTTGGGAAAAACTGGCTTAACCAAATGTTATACTGGAACATACTAAATAAACAAAGTAGCCCAATACATTGTTTTGCGAAATTAAGAGTCAACCATTTGCTTCAACTTAGTTTTGAGAACATTTAGGAACATCTGTTAAGATATAGAATATGTTGAAGGTCGCACCTTTTGTGTATTATACATCTATTAATCTGTAGATCAGTGTTAGCCAAACACTCTATTGTAACTGTGTATTTTATATAAACTACAAGCTGTTCCTGTGACTTCGTTCTGGGCAATTTAAGTCTTAAAATACCCTAAATTATAAACTTTTTTCTAATTTGTAGAGGAAAAACAAGCAATTTCTTATACTTTATGTTCCTCTAAAATGTTTATCAAAATTAGACAAACATGAAAGTGAAACAGACAGACTAAATATTTTAATTGGTGTATAAATTTTCAGTATGAAATGCAGCAGTTACCATGTTTTTATAGTTTAAATGTTTTGATTTTATGTTAATGTTTTTAAGCTTCAATTGTACAAAGTTTCATTAATATTCATTCAGCATATAAGCTTGAAACTAGTTGTAGTAAACTTCATAGAATATGATGTGAGTATAGACAGTTTCTATACATTAAGTATAAATACCCCTCACTCTGAATTAAAAAAAACTCTGTTTATTTTGCTCTAATATTTGATTTTAATTATTATCACATAGTAAAACCAAAAAGGTGAAGTCTAACATCACTTGATACAATTTTACAGCACAAATATCAATAATACAAAATTGGTTTTTAAAAGTAAATATGAATTATTTCACTAATCTGTATGATTTTTTTTACAGATCTATGAAACATTTGGAACATTAAAGTAGTATAAATAAACACTCAGAAGCTTATTTATTATATAAAAAATATTCATCTTACTTAAGACATAATACTTTAAAGAAATATATAATCTGACATATCACTTCCAATGATAGCATTTATATCATCAATTTAGTGATAACAACTTTATTTTTAATCACTAGCATTTAAAGCTTAAATGAGAAATCATTTTTCAAATATTGAAGGCTTATCTAAAAAATGTTATAAGACATAATACTGAAAACTATTATATATATGGTAAAACAATTATATATATTTTTAAAAGCTCTTTAATATAATATTAAAAAGCTCTCAACTGTTTCAAAATGTCATACATATTGTAAACTGCAAAAAATAATATATAAAAAAATAAAATCAAACACAATTTTACAAATATTTTTTGCCATATTGTACTTGGAAGAAAAGCTTGCACATTGGAAGTATAAATTTAAGATTGACAATTGTAACCAATACACTTGTTAAAATGAAAAAAATATAAAAGGAATTGTTATTCTCACCTCCTAAATGCAACCCAAAATTAAATCACACTCTAGACATATATCTCAAAACATATGACATCCACAATTGTAGGTGTCCCATAAATGCTAAAAATTTTCTAGACTAGAGTGCATTGAAGATCTAAATACGTGCACGGCACCCACTGGCGACCTCAGCAGCTGTCAAAAATAGGCAGGTAACGTCGCGACAACATATTCGGGGCCCGTGGGAGGCGTGTCGATTATTTGTAGTAACTCTAGCCATTACCTGGGGGCAGTGTTCGTCGTAGGCGAGATGGCCGTCGTAGACGCTGCTTCATTGATAAGAGGTGCGCTACTGCTCCTTTTTAATATATTTGGAGTATCCACATCCATTATCTTTCAGCCAACATTCATCAACTGACGTATCGTGTAGTTATATGCATAGAATTTGCCGATACGAACTATAAAGTTTATGTAACACTGTAAGTGCACTAAAAAACGAACTAATACATAATGTACACTAATTTCAAGCCTACATAAATAATACTTATAACATTTAAATAACGATATAACGTAAAATAAAATTAAAATACGCTACTCGGAAAGCTAAAAAAGAGGCTCGAAGCTGACCTGTCAAACCGCCGCAATAGTTAGTTACGTTCAAAAAGTAAAAACATAAATATTAGAGTAATAATTGCGATACGTTCAGAATAGATGTATTTTACATTTTAATTCTAAACATATTTATTTGTTGAGTTTGTTTTGTTTTAAGATATCAACCTATAACGACTGAAAATAATTAAATACGAAATAAGTTGTGATATCATACACAGACATCCAAAAGTATTCGGCGTGGTACGAAACGTTTGCAATTTGTTTTATTTACGTTTTTTTTTTGTTTTAGTCTGTGGATATAGATTATAGATATTAGATAGAGACAAAAAGACAGAAAAAAAATTATGAAGTTCAAATTTATCAGAGCGATGATTATTTTTAGATAAGATATTAAATAGTAATAGTAGTTTTATGGTTTAGCGTGAGAAAACAGACCTCATGTATTTTCGAAAAAGGTGTAGCAGATATTCAAAAGTTTCGTATATATTAAAAATAAAAACCGTAAAAACATAATATAAACTTTATTTTTCAGTACAGCGCTAAAGTACCTTATAGCGGCTCCACTGGGAGCTATATTTTATTGCGAATGGTTCGTGTTTGTTATCCAACCACTATTTTGGCAGGACTTGGAGTGCCAGAACGTTGCATGTACAAAAATATTATTTATAGCAGATCCCCAGATACAGGGCGATCTTGCTGTCCCGCCACCCCTGAGCTTACTTTTGAATTGGGATAGTGACCGGTAAGTTAATTAGAATGATACCGAAATCCTGAATATTTCGCTCGGAAAGTTTTACTATCGCATCAAGAGTCCCAGGATCGAATCTTTTTTCAAAATCACTATTAATAGTAATTCTGAAAGAATTGTTCCTTATATTATATTAATCCTTATATTATAGTAATATTCACTATTAATACATACACTTAACAGTGAAAGAAGATAAATGTATATCATTAGAGACTTAATAGGATATGTGTAACCTGTCTAATTCTTCTCCTAAACATTAATGATTTGTGTATGGTAGCATTTACAAATCATTTATTATACACTAGCTTAAATAAATACATTTTTTAAAAATATATTAAACATTGGTAAAAATATTTATATATTACAAACAGTAGGGTAAAAAAAACTTAAGAAAAAGGGCTACCACTCAGCAATTACTTTGAAATAAAAGAAACACTGCCCATAATTACTAGGAATATTTCATGTGTTCCATGTCATCTCTATTAAATTTTTCAGATACTTAAGATCAACTTTCTCAGTGGTACTAAAACATTTCAAGCCAGATGTACTTGTTTATCTTGGGGATTTAATGGATGAAGGCTCAATTTCCAGTACTGAGCAATTTCACAGTTACGCTAAAAGGCTTGCAAATATATTTGAAGTCTATTACCCTGTTGTGGTAAGCAATTTTTTTATATTCATCATTGTTCTCCTACCCTTATCCCACTCTTAGTGGGGTCGGCACAACATGTTACAAACATGTTGTCACATGATTTGGCTATGTATTTTGGCTGTCCACCTGCCTGACGTCAACTTATCTTAGTCGCCTCGGTAAGAAATGAGGGTGTTGTGTTCTATGCAGGCACATACCTTAGTCGCCTCTTACGATAACTCTGTAAGAAAGGAGGGTGGTCTATTCTATTCAGCCGGACCACACGGCGTAATTTTTTTATATTATCAAATTTTAAATAAAAGTTTATTAATAAGTTGATAGTAAAGAAGGTTTAAGTAAGGAAATTGTAATCATTGATTTTCAATAGTTAATTGGTCAAAAACCAATGAATGTTGTGGTTTTCAAAGTCAGGTAAGGGATTTAGACAAGGGATTCATAAAGATGATGAGAATAACATTTATAATGGATTATGGAAAGTTTAAGCTGTGAAAGCCGTTTTGTGTGGATCCTGGATTCAAACTCTGATCAAGCTGCAATGAGTTTTCTGTCTAATCGTTAATCACAATTTATGATGAAGGAAAACATCGTTGTCTCAAGAAACGGGGCGAGGAATATGCCCAGCAGTAGAATAGTACCAGGCTGTTACTTTACTTACATTTATATTTATAAATGTAAGTAAAGTAACGGCCTGTATTATCCCACTTCTGAGAGGATCTCTCTCGAAGGAGGAGGAGAAGAAGATCTCTTCTTTGTCAACCCATGGAGGTCCACTGCTCGACATAGGTCTCTTCATGGGATCTACATAACACACAATCTCGTGCCACTTAGATCTAGCGGCTCCCCAAGACCATTTTGAGGTGGTCAGGCCATCTCGAACGCGGTCTACCCTCACTACGTTTTCCGGTGCGGGGTCGCATTCCAACACCTTTGGACCCCAACGCCCATCGGTTCTTCGCACCGTGTGCCTAGCCCATCGTGACACGCTGTTCTATCTTTGGTTCTTCTACAGATCTCTGCATTTCTGATTTGACTACGTAGATACTATCCGAACATATTAAAATTCTAAATATTCTTAATTCAAGTAAACTTAATTCAAGTAAATTATCAACTCCACTGCTGGTTCAAAAAGCTGTTCCTACCGAGAAGAGCCAGGAAGAAATTCGGCGGTTGCTCTTTTCAAATACAGTTCTTATAACTAGTTACATTTGGTCATTACTAATCTTGTACAGGGTAGAGGAGTAGCTATATCCACGCATTCTTATCATCTATATAATCCTCAATAGTATAGTGTTTTAAACTCCCTTTCACAGTGCTTTTAAACTGCTGTAGTCGCAGTGGCATTAGGTAAGAAAAGACCGAGTACTCTCTACTATGCTTTACCGAGAGAAGCCAGCAAGAAACTCAGCGGTTGCTTTTTTCAAAACATAATTATTATTACTAGGCTACATTCATTGCTGTCTTGTAAGGCGTCTGGGGGTAGCTGTAACCACGCATTTTTATCATCTAAGTAATTCTCAACTGTAAAGTAGGCTTTCTGTATCAGCCTCTTTTTAACAGTGTTTTGATTTTAAACTGCTATAATGCCAAAGCTAAGTTACTGTTTTTAATGCTGTAATGGCATAGCTCACTCCATCGCCCCCTGAGTGACTAGGAGGTTTATTATGAGGCCCATAGCGAGAGGGTTTTATGGGTAGTTTGAAATAAATCAAAATAAATTTCTTTCTAAATTACATCGATTTTAGAAAGATGTATTGCTTGCGTCGTAAACCCCTTTTTAAGGTTAAGGCAGAGTAGATGCCACCAATAAAAATGTTTATATCACCTTCTTAGTATGGCAAAATTAAAAGATTTTTTTTTTCAGTGGCATATACGCTGCTATCAAAGTTTTCTAGTGATTTCCCAACGATTTTTATTTTTGGAAAAACCAAAATTGAAAAAAAAATATTTCAACTCGCATACTAAATTTTATTTTCGTATCTTTCCTAGTTTCCTCGGCCTTATAAAGGGTTAACCGTACTAGGTTATAAATTATACTGTACAGTAAATTAAATTTACTGTATATTTTGATCGTTAGGCAAATAGACGCCCCTTCATGTTACAAGGTTGTCACAATTAGTGCAAACCTTTGTTACTTTTTATCATTTTCATAAGCGGAACGAAATAATTATCAGATTAGTAAAAAATTAATACTTATGGATATGTCTATTGTTTTTATTATCTTTTATACCTACTAGTTTGTTCTCACTGGCCCTGCCTTCAGCTTCGCAGGTCACGGGCTCGATTACTGTCGAAGGCCAACATTTTCTATAAACAATTTATTGGTTCTTCAGGTCTGGGTGTATTTAGGGATTGAATTCAGAATTATATATTTACCATTAATATGTCATCTATAACATAAGTATTGAGTTGCTTACTCTTTGTGACTGTGTGTCTAATTAACCCATTGCCTTACTTTGCAGAATCCCATAGTACAAAAGTAATGATAGAATTATTTTGTTATAATAGGCGTTTGTTAACAAAATCTTTGTAATGTAGTGTAGGACGCAAAAAGTTTGTAATTCACGTTTTACAAGACCCAACCACCAAGAACACCCTACACAAGCACTAAAAATATTTATAACGACAATCTCATTCAAATTCAAATTCAAAATATTCTTTTTTCAAGTAAACTTGTATACAACTTAGCTTTTGAATCGTCAACTCTACTGCTGGTTCGGAAAGCTGTTCCTACCTTTTTACAAATATAGTTCTTATAACTAGTTACCTTTGCATGCACTATAACAGAACTACCTTTCTATAATCCGCACGGGTTAAGTGAATGCATGCAAAGCCAATGTGTATGAAGCAGGCAAAATTTACGCACCTTACACATGCAGGACAAGCCACCACATGCACCCCAAGGCGCCTCCACCAGCAGCAACGCACACAAGCAGCACACACAACCACCACCACAACCACCACCACAACCTCGACGATCGTTTCGCTTCGAAACCGAAGCCTCATCAGGAGGATAGGCTCCACGACAAAATCACATTGGCTTTGCATGCATTTGCTTAACCCGTGCGGATTATAGCAGGGTAGTTCTGTTATAGTGCATGTAATATGGAATTCCGCAAAGTAACGCCTGCTTCTATAAATTATTTAGTTATATTTGCTCATTACTATCTTGTACAGGGTAGAGGAGTAGCTAAATCCACGCATTTTTATCATTGATATTATTCTCAATTGTAAAGTAGGCTTTTTGTATCAGCCTCCCTTCCACAGTGTTTTTAAACTGCTGTAGTCGCAGTGGCATTAGGTATGGAAAGACACACACCAACTCTACTATGCTTTACATAGACTTTCTGCAATCGTGGATTATAGCAGAATAATTCAAAAATCGCTGTCAAAACCAATAAAGCATATTTTGAATGTGTGTTTTGTACTTTTAGCAAGTCTGGGTACCCGGAGATAATGATATAGGCGGTGAAAATGAACCAGTGAGTAAACAGAAGGTCGCTGAATTCGGCAAAGTGTTCGACCAGCCTTCAGTGATAAGTTTTAGAAACGTCACCTTCTATAAGATTAACTCTATAATGTACAAAGTGCCTCAAGCGCCCGACGATGGCGACCCTAATGTGAAGATAGCAGTTTCTCACTACCCTACTTTGTCTAAAGGAATATTTGGGAAACAGGTAAACATTTATATACTTTAATTTTGATTTGATTTGATCTTCCAGACAACCTTTGAGTAACAGATGGAGAAAGACTTGAGTTTGTGATAGTGAACGTGTGTAGTGCTTGTGTATTGTGGTGGAGTGTGTGGGGATATGTGTAACTCATCAATGCCGTGTGGTAGTATCCGGCTAGAACAGACAACCCTCATTTCTTACCGAGGCGTCGTAAAAGGCGACTAAAATACGTCGACCTACCGTGTGGTATCCGGCTAAGTAGAATAGACCACCCTCATTTCTTACCGTGGTGTCGTAAAAGGTGACTAAAATAAGTCGACCCGTTGTGTTGTATCCGGCTGAGTCGAATAGGCCACCCTCATTTCTTACCGAGGCGTCATAAAAGGCGACTAAAATACGTCGACCCACCGTGTGGTATCCGGCTAAGTAGAATAGACCACCCTCATTTCTTACCGAGGCGTCGTAAAAGGCGACTAAAATAAGTCGACTCGTTGTGTTGTATCCGGTTGAGTAGAACAGGCCACCCTCATTTCTTACCGAGGCGTCGTAAAAGGCGACTATACCTCCCGTGTGGTATCCGGCTGAGTAGGATAGACCACCCTCATTTCTTACCGAGGCGTCGTAAAAGGCGACTAAAATAAGTCGACCCGTTATGTTGTATCCGGCTGAGTAGAATAGGCCACCCTCATTTCTTACCGAGGCGTCGTAAAAGGCGACTAAGGTAAGTCGACTATACCTCCCGTGTGGTATGCGGCTGAGTTAAATAGATCACCCTCGTTTCTTACCGAGGTGTCGTAAAAGGCGACTAAAGTAAGTTGACATCAGACAGGCGGCTGGTCGTTAAACACGTAGCCGAATCATGTGCTGATACGACCTCACTTAGTGTGGGATAAGGGCAGGAGGAAGATGTTGTGTAACTTACCAATTGGACCAGGGTGGTAGGTCTTAGCTCCAGCCCTTCTCACCCAAAATGAAAAGAGAATACCTATATATATTCTAGACCAGTGTACAAAAAGATTCCAATCAAGTGTAAAAAATATGCTTATACGTAAAGCATATTACAAAATTGAAGATTATTTGGTTGATAAGAAAGCCTGGATTTGAAAATCCCTTCAGCTTCATAAAAGACAGCGGTTTAATAATGTATAATTGAAAATATTTAAAAGATTGACCGCCGAGTTTCTTGCTGGTTCTTCTCGGTAAGAGCAACATTCCGAACCAGTTGTAGCTTCAATCATATTGATGCTTGACGATTCAAAAGTGCCTGAAATGGTTTATTTGAATAAAGATTATTTTGATTTGATTTGATTTGATATGCCCAGCAGTGGGTTAGTAACAGGTCGTTACTTTGATCAGGTCAATGCTGCTATCCACCCAGATATATACTTCTGTGCCCACGAGCACATCTCAAAGTATATCAAACAGAAGAAAGATTTCTCAACCAAAGAGACATATCCGCTAAAATCATTTGACCCAGTACTGGAAGTTTCGTTCGACGATGATTGGTTGTATGAAATATTTGTACCCACATGTTCTTATAGAATGGGAACCAGAAAGATTGGTTACGGTGCGGCGATAATAGGTAAGAATATTTAACATTACAGCATTGTAAAGACATTGCCGTGTGGTATCCGGCTGAGTAGAATAGACCACCCTCATTTCTTACCGAGGTGTCGCAAAAGGCGACTAAGGTAAGTCGACCTACTGTGTGATATCCGGCTGAGTAGAATAGACTACCCTCATTTCTTACCGAGGTGTTGTAAAAGGTGACTAAGGTAAGACGACCCACCGTGTGGTATCCGGTTCAGTAGAATAGACCATTCTCATTTCTTACCGAGGTGCCGTAAAAGGCGACTAAGGTAAGTCGACCCACCGTGTGGTATCCGGTTCAGTAGAATAGACCATTCTCATTTCTTACCGAGGTGCCGTAAAAGGCGACTAAGGTAAGTCGACCCACCGTGTGGTATCCGGTTCAGTAGAATAGACCATTCTCATTTCTTACCGAGATGCCGTAAAAGGTGACTAAGGTAAGTCGACCAACCGTGTGGTATCCGGCTGAGCAGAATAGACTACCCTCATTCTTACCGAGGTGTCGTAAAAGGCGACTAAGGTAAGTTGACCCACCGTGTGGTATCCGCGTCAGTAGAATAGACCATTCTCATTTCTTACCGAGGTGCCGTAAAAGGCGACTAAGGTAAGTTGACCTAACGTGTGGTATCCGGCTGAGCAGATTAGACTACCCTCATTCTTACCGAGGTGTCGTAAAAGGCGACTAAGGTAAGTCGACCTACCGTGTGGTATCCGGCTGAGCAGATTAGACTACCCTCATTCTTACCGAGGTGTCGTAAAATACGACTAAGGTAAGTTGACGTCAGGCAGGCGGCCGGTCGTGAAATACGTAGCCAAATCATGTGACAACATGTCTGTAACATGTTGTGCCGACCCCATTTAGAGTGGGATAAGGGAGGATGATGATGACAGCAATAAAAACAAAGAGGCTGATACAGAAAGCCTACTGTACTGTTGAGAATTACTTAGATTATAGGAATGTGTGGATAGAGCTGCGCTTCTACCCTGAACAAGACAGTTATGACTAAATGTAACTAGTTCTAGGATTTATATTACAAAAAGAGCAACCGCCGATATTCTTGCTGGTTCTTCTCGGTAGGAACTGCTTTCCGAACCAGCAGAGTAGAGTTGACGATTCAAAAGCACTTGTTTACAAGTTTACTTGAATAAAGAATATTTTTAATTTGAATTTAATCCATACTAATATTTATAAATGTCCGTCTATCCGTTTTAATAGCTAATTCGCTATACTAATATTGATGGAATTTATCACAAATAAACAATGGGGTAACATGTAATGTTAAAGATTCACGTTTTTTCGGTACTAGAGAAAAAAGCACAAGTTTCTTAAATACTTAAGTTGGCGTTAACATAATCGCGAGTACTACTAGTTATAAATAGATTACCGATGAAAAAACCAAAGTTAGTGGTAGTTAAAAGACAGTTTATAACTAATTAACGTGTTACTATCCCATTGCTGGGAGAGAAGGATTGGAGCTAAGACCCACGACGCTGCTCCAATGCAGATTGGCAGGTTTCACATATCCCAGAATTTTCTAGAGATATGCAAATTTCCCTACGATGTTTTCCTTTACCGAAAAGCGTGATAAATTGCAGTTATCAATTAGATACATATGTTTTAACAGAAAAAACTCATTGGTGCCTAAACCATACGGTTTCACGGCTGAGGTATCGCAGTTATACGTGCTATGCTATTACTATGTATAACAGAGCTATACTATGGTTTTATCTAAATTCTCTGCAATACAAATTTGTGACAAGTTTGTTTTCCCATCAATACGAAGAGGTAGCGAAGTTTTATTCAACAATTGAGTCGATGCGATAGAACTAGCTGGTAAAGCTGTAATTTCTATTGTAGAAAACCATCACAATGTGAAATACACGGTGTTCTGGTCACCGGAAAGGTTCCCGCACTTGGTCGCTTATTTGTTCTTCATAGTTGTACTGACGATGTACGGCGGTTGTTCTTGCGTAGCGAAAACTCTCTCCCGAAGGAGGGTGGCCAAGACTGATGACATACTACCCCTGATACAACGAAATTAGGGATATGATAATCCTGCCCTTATCCCACTTTGCTTGCTAGGCATCCCCACTTGCTTTATAGGCATTGAACGCGCGTTGCTGCAGCCTTCCCAAGCTCTTTTACTTAAGTTTTTCTCTGAACGAATCCTACTTGTTATTATTTCAACGAATTCACAAAATACACACACACACTCATGAAATCTCGCCGAACGCCAATATTTCCTGTTTTGGTTATTTTATTGTTTCTTCAAAACAATCTGTTGTAAATATGATAAGTATCTCATTAATCCAAGAATAAATAAAATCAATAAAATAATTACTAATTTTGAATTACTTTTTATAACTAATAGATAATTATTGTTAGTAATATCCTTATGTACTAGTACACTTAATCAAAGTAAAAAGTCCAACACCTGTGCACATTAAACTGTAACCATAGTTTTCTGATAACGCGGGAAACCTTTTTGTTGGTTCTCAAGCCGGGGTGTATATTTGTATTTAAGTATGCATTTAAAATTATATCTATATATTTACCAGTTGTCCGTCACCCATAACACGAGTATTAACATACTTAAGTACTTTTGGGGACGGACGAGCGTGTGTGTGTAAGTATCCCATATGTTTATCCCTTTTTCCATCTCAAGTCACATTCATTTTTAACACTCGTTTGGTCACATGATTTTCATTCCTCATTACATAATCTTGCACTTCTCGTCTTATCAACGAACTTAGAGTACAAGTTAATAAAAACAATTCTAAGTAATTAAGGGATAAAAGTAGTTATATGTAAATCATTGTGCCTCTTCAATAAAAAAATATATATATTTCCCAAATAGGCTTTTATTAACAAGTATTTTTTTAAACTGGCAACTCTTTCATGGGTTCGGAAATTGGTATCCATAGACTAATCAATAAGAAATTCGGTTGCTCGTTTAAAAATGTAATTTTTATCACTTGTAATATTTTTGAAAAATATTTTTTATTTATATAATCACTGCATTTATTTAACCCTCGGGTATTATTAAAGATTTTTTGTATAATTATATAATTTAATAGTTCTTAAATATTCATTTATATTATATAGTCTTAAGGGTCATGTTATGCTTTAGGTAACTATTTAAGGTAATTTTTTAATTTTACTATACTATAAAGACTAATACTGGATCCGTCAAAACAGCTTTCCAAATATTGTGACTATTTTATTAAAAGTTAGGGATATAATAAGTTTTGTCTTAAGAGATAGATATACACTATTGCAGATTTCGTGCAGTATTAATTATATCTCAAATGTTTTGGCAGCATCTTTAAATAACCCTCGTGAATCACTTTATTGGTGAAAACTGCATGAAAATCTGTTCAGGTGTTATTGGGTTTATTGCAAACAGACAGATAAATGCAAAGGGAGAATTTGTTTTATAATATGCAGTGATTACGTCACCTCTCAACTCTCACATATTTATCTTCTACTAAAATATTTGAGTTTATGTAAATATGTGATGTTAATTGAAAAAAAAAGAGTTGAATTTAACTACACACAAAATCACTTATTAAGTTCAGAATGCTCTCTATTTAAGGCATTTATTTCATAATTTTTCCCTATATCATTAAGTGATACAAATTTTGTTATAGGAGAGATTTTAAATATTAGTTTTTATTTCAAATTTATATAGAAATCAATTTATTTATTTATTTATTTATTTATTTATTTATTAGTATAGTTTTACAATAAATGTAATTACACAAAAATTAAAGTTAAACGATATTGGCTGCATTAGTTTAAAACTGTGTCGCAGCCAATAACGCCCGCCTCCAGTATAATATATTAATTAGGCACTAAGTTATATATTTTTTATACGTAAGCGTGTGTGAGTGTTGGTGTGTGTAGGTGTGTGTGTGTGTCGTGTGTGTGTGCGTGTGTGTCGTGTGTGTGTGCGTGTGTGTGTGTGGGAAAAAGAAGAAGTTGGTGAAAGTGATTGTAGTGCATTTACAAATTTATAATTTTACAAAAATTTTCCAATTCATCGTATGAAAGTAATTTAAGCCACTCAGTTACAAGATTTTTACATTTCTTAGTTATAGCCGAATATATGTTTAAATGGTAATTTATTTTGTTATATAATATTCCACTAACATAATGATATTGGTACCTAGCAAAAGAAGTTCGACAACTCTCTATAGGACATACCTTATCCCATCTCCTTTTTTCTTTGTAAATCGATGGGTTATATGGGATTTGTTTATGCTTGCGTAGGGTGACTTGTAGAATGTAAATTTGCCTAATTGAGAGAATATCACAATCGCTAAGTAATTTTTTAGTCGGATAAAGCCGTGGCCGAAAAGCCATAACTTTTAAGAGTGCCCGTTGTGCTCTTTCTAAACGTAGAAACAAGGTTTTCCCACAATTTCCCCAAGCGCTGATACAATACGAGGCAATGGATTGTACTAAAGAGAAGTAGACTGTTTTTAAAGTCTTGAAATCAGCTATCGTGCGTAAAATTTTAAATACATATATCATTTTTCTAAATCTATTTATCAACATTTCAATGTGAAATGACCATGACAACGAACTGTCTATGAGAACCCCTAAATAGCTCACTTTGTGAACGCGTAATATGTGTTTACAATCGCAATCATTGCTTAAATTTGATCCGCACTTATGTGCTGTTAAGTGAAAAATAGTATGATCTTGGGAGGATTGTCTAATTGCAAATGAAATGTATTTGGTTTTCTCTGCATTTAACGAAAGCGAGTTGCGTGATAACCAGATTACAATTTGCTGGAAAGCGTCTTGGGCACGGGTTTGAGTTTCATGCCAGGTCTTTCCATGAACAAGAACAGCTATATCATCAGCATATGCTATTATTTTACATTGTGGCAACATAATATCGCACAAGTTGTTTATATATATTAGGAAAAGTGTTGGTGATAAGACACTTCCCTGTGGAACACCGGCTGTAAGAAGTTCTTCATCACTAATAAAGTTGTCTATTTTAACGCATTGCCTACGATTGCTTAGGTAGTCCTTAAAAATATCCAGTACTATGCCCCTAATGCCAATTTTTTCCAATTTTTTAAATAATATAGGAACAGAAACATTATCGAAGGCCTTGCTTAAATCAATAAATATACCTATGGTCTTATTTCTTTTGTCTAAATTTTGTGTAATAGTCGTTGTAAGTTCTAAAACCGCATCCTCAGTTGATTTCCCAGACTGAAAACCATATTGATTTTTAGACAAGATATTGTTTTTCTTAAGGTATGCATGGAGTCTGTTATTCAGAAGTTTTTCCAAAACTTTCGAAATAGATGTGAGTACTGAAATCGGCCTGTAATTATTTAAATCTGTTTTATTTCCGGTTTTAAATATAGGATGGATCAACGCCTTCTTAAATACTGTAGGAAATACTCCTTTTCTGAAACACAGATTAAATAAATATGTAAGGATAGGTGATAATATATCTTTAGCTGCCTTCAGCAGATTAGTGGGAATGCCATCCCATCCTGGAGCACTTTCAGTTTTAAGGCTCATAATAATTTTCTCGACTTCATTTACTTCACAGTCAAAGAGTGACATTGAGGTTGTTTGTGTTTTACAGGAAAGTATCGGTTTACTCGATACATTAGTGACAGGAATATCTTTTGTTTTAGAACCTATACTATTGAAGTGCTTGTTTACAAAATTTAACGATGATTTCGTGTCACCGGCAATATTTAGAAGTTCTGAATGATTAGTTTTGTATGTGTTGATGTTTGTTGTACGTTTTATTATATTCCAGGTAGCTTTTAAATTAGATCTAGCATTTATTAATTCTTTGCGCTCGTAATCACGTTTTATATTTTTTAAAAGATTATTGCAGAAATTTTTGTAACGAGTATAAGTAGTTTTTAATATTTGGTTATTTTGGTCTTTTTTAAAATCGCAAAATAGTTTGTCTCTATTTCTTATGCAACGTAAGAGGCCCTTGGTAATCCATGGTTTTATTATTCGCCATTTTCGTGGAGTTACCACATGTTGTGTATGTGTCTTCACTACTGAGGATATTATTTTAACCAAGGTTTCAGCAGCACAGTCGGGGTTATCAGAGGTAAGGATGGGAGAAAAATCACAGTTCTTTAATTCAGAAACTATCGCTGATATGTTGGTATGTTTCCTTATGAATTTATCCTGTTGGTCTTTCTTTGTTATATCACTGCAGTGTATTACTGGGGCATGATCGGTAATAAAGGAATTAAGAACAAAAGTGGCAGCTTTATTACATGTTTTTAACATTACATGATCTAAACATGACTTATTGCGGGTAGGGTACATATGCGCAGGTAGCATACCGTGAGCAGCGATAATGTTGAGATATTCGTCGCAATTAATATCAAGGGTGTTGTCATCGGAGATAATGTTTATGTTTAGATCACCAATAATAGCTATTTCCCTAAACGATTTAACACTTGTTAAGGTAGTATCAAGGTCACTAAAGAAGTTGCTAGTGTTCCTGTAGGAGGGAGAACGATATATAGCTAAAATTGCCATATTCTGTTGCATTTTGATTAAAAGACAATTAGCATCATGGAATGTTCGCTCTTCTACAGTACAGCCAAGAAGGGTGTCCGCGGTATAAACAACTACACCATCATTTTGGTTTTTATATGTAGTCTTATATGATGAATATCCGGATATAACTGGTATAAATGGATTTTTGCTCAACCAGCACTCGGAAAGAATCAGGATATCACATTTTATATTAATCCTTTTTAAAAGAACACTTAGACTGTCAAAATTACAATTTATACTTCTGATATTTACGTGTAGAACTGTCGTTGAATAATTTAATGTTTTCAAATAGTATCCGCATTTCTCTGGGGAGCAACATAAGGAGCTCGATAACGTTAAATTATCAATTTCATTGTTTATCATATTTATGTCATTCATTAATAGAAATATAGAATATATACAAGTGGGCAATAAACGAATGGCTAAATAAGGGTAATATGCATGTGCTCAATATTTTGACATTTAACTTTCGAATTATATAAACTTTGCATTTTGTACAAGTGAAAGAAGAATTTAATATTAGAAATGGCTTAAATTGTACAATACGGTAAAATTCGAAAAATAGTATATGTTTATGTGTGGAGTTTGTTATGTGTATAATGTGTAAAGTTTTGAATGAGAGTGTAAAAGTATACGTAAAAAATAATAAAAAAACTGTAAAATCAAAAAGTACAAAACAAGTAGGAAACTCGTAGCGCATTGACATATATATACTAGGTTCGATTATTAGATAAGGAGCCTTTAGAGCGAGATGATAGTTGGGATCATCGTTGACTAGTCACATTACTTCTTTCAGTTTTAACAAGTCAGCTTCATCGAGGACTCTGGTCAACTTCTCCCCTTCTCTTTTTCTTATAAAGATTTTTCCATTGGACACCCAGCAGTAACGGAAATCATTACTTTTTGCAAAATCTCGTGCCAGGAAAAATAGTCTTTTATTTTTTGCTGTTAAATTTTCGGATATATAAATGGGCTTTATTGGGCATGTAATATTGTCTATACAATCGGTTTTTAATTGTGAGTATTGTTTGCTATATGTTTTAAACATTTTTAACATTTTCTCTTTAATCATAACACTCGTGCAATCCACAATGATTGTTTTACATTCTATGGTTGATGCACCAATACGGTATATGTCCCTTATATCATTGGAGTGTAGAGGTACATTAATTTTTTTACATATGCAATCCAAAATTTTTAATAAATTTCCTTTATTTTCCGGTTTCATTTGGGGTACATTTCTAATTTCTAAGCAGGTAGATCTTGTTTGTTGTTCAAAATATTCCATTTTTCTTTCCAATGATTGTATTTGTAAAATATGTTTTTTGCGTTCCTCTTCCATACTTTCTATTTTCGAGTTCAAATTGTCATATGTCTGCGACAAAAATTCGACCGATATTCTGATATCAGTATTTTGTCCTGCGATCTCTGCCATAGTCGAGTACAATTTATTAAATTTTTCATCTTGCTGCGCCCTAAATTCCCTAAACATATTTTTTATTTCCAACATAAAACTCTGAAATTCTATGTTTAAATCTTCCGAACGTTTACGTTTTATACGAAACGGCTTAGACGGCGTAACCGCGTATCCGATCTCTGCCTCTTTAGTTAAACTTGGTTCGGACGAACTCTGTTGGAGTGAAGCGGGGGGCGTACGATTTAGCGGCATCGCAAAGTTAAGTACCAGGCTCCTATGACAATTAAGAGATTGCTTGTACTTGATGCACGTGCAGGTCAAATAAACTGGGCAGATCGGTATAATTATGCCAGCCGACCAGTTAGATTAGATTTCTTATGTTGTCCTTGTTTAACTCAAGGTAGATTTCAATTTGCTGTTTTCACGATATACCACACCAATGTGCGGTGTCGCGATGCAGGTAAATATGCTAATGTGTGCGTAAGATAACACTTACTATTCACTTGTATTGTGTCCCACTGTTTTAATTTCTCACTTGTACTGAGATTATGCACTCCTAATTTGAGTCGTCAGTAAATCACATTAAACTTCGTTTTTATACGTAATTAAATAAATTAAAATATATCGAAATAAATATTGACTGTATTTTACAACCACACGTCTGAACTGCACAGAGGTCCGGAGGGAAGGGGCAATTATAGTAAGAGGGAATTATAGTAATAAAGAAATAATAAAATAATTGTAATTAATATTTTACAAAGCAGTAAAAGCTGAAGCTCGAAGAGGACTGTGTAACTCTTATTAGAGGATCACAGATTTAAACTCTGGGTAGTCCTATGAGTTCTCTATATAAAATTTTTGCAGTTCCTGTCGCAAGAATGCGCTGTATAAAGATCTTAAGATCAAGGGTCCTAGATGGTCTCGAAACTAGTCAGGCTAACCAGATAGAGTGAGGTGTGAGTAAAGCTGGTTACTATACATAAACTACTTTATATCACTTACTTTGAAGTAAAGGCCAACATTGTGATAAAACCTTGAGACCTGGAAATCTGCAATGAAACAGCATGATAGACCTATCTATGCTTTTTGGCAATAACATAATATAGTAACAAGCCAATTCTTTGTTACCAAATGAATTAGATTTTGGATACCCATTGTATTAAACATAAACAACCTTAACTGAAAATATCTTATTTATTTTATTAATTAAAAAAAAAACTGTTAATATAAAATGTTATAACATTTTATGGAACACGATAAACATTGGAAGAAAAGATTATATTTAATATAATTTACTAAATAAATAATTATTAAATTATAGCATCATAAACTACCTTATTATATATTACTATATGTTATTTAGTCATCCATTTTTAGATATAAAATAATGAATTTATTAATTTAAAGACAATAAAAGCTTTTTTTATACAATAAAAGTTTTAGTTATAATTTTATCCCTTTTTTGTTAGCATACACTATTAAAGTTATTGTAAATATCATGTATAAATTTAATATAACAAATATTGCACTAGAAGGCAGAAATAAAGTCCTCAGGGACATATTGATCAATCCTGTTGTCACATTGGCTACAAGAAAGTAAAGTAAGCCATTATTATTTATAGCGACAAGTAGTAATGGAACACTAAAACCATTTTCTTTGTCACTATATATTTCTACAAAGTAAATTATAGATTGGATAATAGTAAATAGGGAAGTTAAGTAAAAGAAATAACCAGCATTGGCCAAAGTGCGAGATATGAGTCTGTAATCATTAACAATATATGAACAAAATATCAGCAGGAGTGAGCACAGAAACAGATTTCTTAGGGTACAAAATTTGTTGACAGATTTAGTTTGTAACACTTTCTTCAAATAGACTCCAAATAAATATAGTGCAACATAACCAAGACTAGAAGAAATTCCTTCTTTGTTTGCATCTATGAAATTGGTTCTAGATGTCTCGGTAAAGACCCAACTTTGGAGTCGACAATACAATAAATATTCATGTATACTTATGGTTAAGATACTCAAAATTAAATGCTGTGTAGAAATTAACAAAAGTATAGATGTCAAAAATTTACAAACTGCAACGGTGAAAAAGAAATTCCAGTGAACTCCATATTCAGTCACATGATTTTGATAATCTAATTGTTTTAGAGATAAGTATCTCATTAATCCAAGAATCAATAAAATAATCACTAATTTTGAATTACTTTTAATAACTAATAGATAATTATTGTTAGTAATATCCTTATGTACTAGTCCACTTATCAAAATAAAAAGTCCAACACCTGTGTCCATTAAACTGTAACCATAATTTTCCGTTTTTGCTAAATAACGCGGGAAATCTTTAAAATCTACTGCTAATATACATATAACAGTGATCAAATATGTTAGACCTCTTAAACATGTAATTGACTGTATCCTGCCGTTTTCAAAATTGTTTTTCCTTCTAAAAGATTCACGAAAATTCTGGGGTTTTAAACGTTTTAGTATTTCATACAATAATATGACAAATACGCCACAGTTTAGTTCATAGATATAATTAGACAAAATAGTGTGTGCCATTATTGTAGGAAGAACAATGATTAAATATTCGGTTGTATATCGAGTGAAACCATTATTTCGCAGCTTAATTGCGCATATTAAAGTGCACTGTACCGTGAAATATATACACAAAAATGTATGCAGAGCCGAGGAACCGTGGTTATTCTGCATAAAGGATTCATGGTATCTTTTATATTCAGAATTGTTCATTTTCAGTTAGTTCTATTTTATTAATTTCCTTTGTAATATCAGAAAAGGAATACTTATTTGTTTACACATAACCATTAACCTAGAAAAATTACTTTGTATTTTTTTTAGTTTATTTAACGGCCTGGAATCGAATCCTTTAAGGCAATCTTACTTTGACGTATGATTTGACAAAGACTAATATCATAAACACTAACTTTTATTGCTTTATTTAACGGCTTCGAATCGAGCTTATAAGGCCTATTATACACCAAATATTAAACTATCATTAACAATAATCAAATAAAATTTGAAAAAGTAGACACTTTTGTCTACCTGTGCTCCAGCATTTCGAACACCGGCTCTTGTGACGTGGAAATCAGACGCAGAATTGGAATGGCTAAAGGCGCCATGGGCCAGTTGAAAGGAATATGGAAGGACAGAAACATAAGGAATGACACCAAACAAAAACTTGACACTCTACCTCTACCTCTTTTCCACATGGACATCATGCTTAAGGCACAATGTGGTTCCCAATCTGAGACCCAAAGCCACTCTAAAACTTTCGTTATCTAACAGTGTACGAAGATTTTTAGAGGGGAGAGCATGAAGCCAATAACCTGATTCTTTTTTTGATAAGGCTAGAAGCCTAGATCGGTCACGGTCACTCGAAAGATTTTGTATCAAATTTTTATGTGTAAGCTGAACCAATGACACATCCCAAAGTTTTTGAGTTTAACATTCCTTCGGGATATCATCAGTGGGACAGCTAATTTTCAAACATTGATTGTAAAATTTCAGAACTTAATTTTTTAATACTATGGACAGAGGCCAGAAATGCTGGAAGAGCAACACTTGAAATTTTCCTCACGCCGATGCCACCAAAATTCACCGGCAATTTTTTTCTAATGCATTTTTTAAAGTGACATCTATATTATCAAGCAAACCAGGATATTTCCCTCTATAGGCCTCCTCTCTCTTTTTTGGACAGAAGAGATGGAGCTTAGGCCAATACGCTGCTGAAACGCGGATTGGTAAGTTACACATATCCCCAGGATTCTCTAGAGATACGCAGTTTCCTCATGATTTCCACCAAAAATCGTGTGATAAATTACAAATATCAACTACGCACAAGCAAGGCAAGGAGGTTCGAAAAGCTGACTCTCTGAAGAGTCACACAGTTTTACCCTTCGGCTTTCACAACTTTTTTCAATATAAAAATTAATACAATTTAAGAAAATTACGGGCTTCCTAAAACAAAGGTACAACAAGAGGAACTGGAAACCATAAAAATGAAAATAAATAAATCGGTAAGCTGCCTTGAATATAATAGTAGCTTACGAAGTCAATAATATATCTCAATATAGTCAATATTATGTATTTCATCTGCAGGTTAAAATATCGTGTATCAAAGTTGACAAATAAATTATTTTCGTCTATCATCAAAATTAAGGGTACGTTTTTTTTAAATTTATTTATATATAAGCATAAATTGTGTTTTATTTCAGTACTCATTTTATCTTGTATTTTTAATAGATCCAGGAATTCCCATCCACACTCGGTAAGTTACAACATTTGTTTTGTTGATTTTGGTGTTAGTATAATTAAATTTGACGAGTAGAAATCCATGAATTAAAATTAAGTATATTGATAAATCAATCATTCCTAGAGCAACTCAAGATCTACCGTTGAATGATTTTTATGAATCTATAATAGAAATACCGAAAACAAGTGTATCTAATTTTGAATTAGAAGAAATTTCTCCATGTTACGACTTATACAAAAGATCTTTATCATTAAAAACAAACGTGGATAACGAAAAGGTAATATGTTATAGAAATAATATACCAAAAGATTTGACCAAACAATTTGATATTGAAAAAGAAAAACGTGGTCAAGATGCGAAAAGTATAGAAATCCGAGAATCCTACCCAACTTCCTCCAGGGTATTTATTAATTATTTAATTATTTTGGATTCCTTTAAAAATTTATAAGCAAATATGATTGTGTTTCTCGTTATATAAAAATAAAACAGGAGCATTTTATCGATATCTTAATTTAATTTATTAACAAAAAGACTAGCTTACATCTAATTTGTAACTTATTACAACATATTGTACAGCATAAATAGGTTCATTAACAATACGCTTAAATAATGGTGTCTTTCAATGATCAGCCCTAATTTCTCGAAAGTAGGGTTCGTTCGGTGAATCTTGCAAAATTACAAAGCCGGATTTCAGATTGAGTCCACGAAAGTGCTCAATGTCTATTTGAACTGGAAAGATTTAAATTTCAAAATCAAAGGGACGTTGAGGACGCCTCTGTGCTAGAGGGATGTTGACTTCTTCGGGAGCTCGAAAGACTTGTTGCTGGTACTGAGGTCGTGCGGCGGGCCTTGCTTGTTGGGCGGCGGGTGCTCGGCGCGGTGCTTCTTCCTGCTAATCGAGATTTTATTTCAATTTTCATTTAGGTAGCTGTTGATAATAGTGATTTATCATTACCAGTCCTCCTGCCTTTATCCCACTCTAAGTGGGGCACAACATACTACAAACATGTTGCCACATGATTCGACTACGTAGTTTACGACCGGCCGCCTGCCTGACGTCAACTTACCTTAGTCGTATTTTAAGGCCTCTCGGTAAGCAGCCGGATACCACACGGCACATACCTTAGTCGCCTCTTACGACACCTCGGTAAGAAAGGAGGGTGGTCTATTCTATGCCGGATACCACACGGCGTACTCATTATCTACGACAAATACTCACTTCCTCCTCCTCTTCTTCTTCTTGCTCGTAGCGGTCGTCCCTGTAGACCTCGGCGGGGTAGTAGCGGTCGGAGTATTTGATGGGAGCATTTGGTTTCCTTTGTACCTCGTCCTGATTTATCTGTCTGTACAGATAGTCGTTCACGAAGTGATATTTGGATGACTTTTGGCAAATGTTCTCGTGGTTCGGCGGCATGCAAATTAGGTGGACCTGAAACGATTATTTTAAGCATTTAGCGTAGTAGCAAATTTTTTTCCAATAAGAGCCAAAGACACTTAATTGGGACCCCAACTAATCTGAGGAGTTCCTGAAACATTGAGCTATGCTCATACTGAAAAAAATATTGCTATTACGGCATATTTAATGTCTAGAGAAATATACCAGGAATATGACTCTTGAAAGTGCAACGAAAGGGTTACCTATGTAGGCTTTTTACTAAGAATATATTAGCGAGGGTGCTTAAAAGGCATTTTTGACTGGATAGGCATATGCCAATCAATCGTCTTTCAATCACTGGATTATGCAGACTGCACCGGGGCGGACGAATTAACTGTGCATATCCTTTGTGATCCTGGCGTTGATGTGTAAACGATACTTCTTCCTGGGATCACATTCTACTTCGAGACGAGATAAAAAGAAACATAACACTTTTGAGCTAATCCTTTCCTTTTTGTCTTTATTATCTTTATACTTTGAGTTAACCCTTGTCTTATGTACTTCACATTATCTTTAGCTGTAGAGACATTAGTACCCTTAAATAACTTTGAGAAAATAAATGTTAGTGAATAGGCTCAAATATGAAAAGTGTGGCTATTTAGCAAATGTAATAAAGAGGGTAGTCAATACTGACCTGGTGGAAGGTGAAACCGTCGGGGCATATCCAAGAGTGCTTGACATTGTCCTGACAGTAGTGGAACACTTCGCAGTTGAGCTCCTCGTCAGCGTAGTACCCTGTGTTTTTACTGACGCAGTTGAACTTGGACTGCTGGAGGAGCAGCGAGAGACGGTCCGGTTCTTGCTTCTCTTCCAGTTCTTCCTCTTCGGAGACTTGCTGTTGGATTTTTGCGGGACGTTGCTCTTGTTGTGGCTGTTGATAACAATAATAATAATAATGCATCGAGATAAATTAAGAAGTTGCACGGTAGAGTTAATTAGGCTTTAATAGGGCAAGAAATATTCAAATTCAAAACATTATTTATTCAAGTAAACTTGTAAACAAGTGCTTTTGAATCGTCAACTCTACTGCTGATTCGGAAAGCTGTTCCTACCGAGAAGAGCCAGCAAGAAACTCGGTGGTTGCTATTTTCAAATATAGTTCTTATAACTAGTTACATTTGGTCATTACTATCCTATACAGGGTAGAGGAGTAGCTATATCGACGCATTCTTATCATCTATATAATCTTCAACAGTATCAGTAACAGTAAGCTTTTTGTATTATCTTCCCTTTAACAGTGTTTTTAAACTGCTATAGAGGCAAAGATAAAATCGATTGCGGAATTTTATTATAGAATCTTATACCCAAATCGATAAAACTCTTATTTACTTTTGCAAGGCGCAAAGCAGGAACCGCAAGCTTATGTTGGTTCCTACTTCGTCTATTATATACATCTCCATATTCTTATGCACAAACAAAATAGACCAGATCGCCTCCGTATCTTGGCTACAATTTGGCGATTTCTTTAGAGAAAATGGGGTTTTTGTCTGTGAATTTATGGACCAAGTTATCAAGACGGATAAATACCAAATACATACGGTACATTTACATAAATCGATATCGCTTCCAGAGAATGTTGATTACAGGATAATAAACATATCTATGTTACACGTTTTAAATATACTCAAATAGATAAATATTCATTGTCATAACATAACTTACTTTTCTGTGTGCTGCCCTTATTGTCTGCCTCTGTTCTTCCACGTACACCTGAGGTCTGGTGGGGATGAGGAACTCTTGCTGCTCCTGCTGTTGCGGCCGCTGCTGGTAGCCTGCTAGCTCGGCCAGCGATGGCGTCGGTCGGAACCCGCTGGGCAAAGTGTTTGGGAAACCGCCCTGGTTGTACGCGCGCGGCCTGAGGTTACGTGTTTCCTGAAAACAAGTTACAATAAAAGTTAATTGTTAAACTAGCGATAGCCGGGCCTCAGTTCACGCCATCTTAAGCGTTCAAGTATCCTTAATAATGTAAATATGTAACTTTCGCCGTTACCGATTAAAAAACTAAATTTATAATCCTTTATGTTATCCCAGTGTATAAACTTGTAAAATATACCAATACGTATATTATTGTAAAACTTATTGCAAACGTATTAATTTTATCATTATATAGTTATATTCTGGCGATATATAATTATTATTGAACTAAGTGTTGTATATGAACTAAGATAAGCAGTAAGATGTTACAAAAAAGGCATACATTGTTCGCTAGGCCCATATCCCACGTGCGTAAGGGACACGATAGAACATTGCATGATAGAACACATATAATAATATAGTACCTGAGTGAACAAGCTTTGCTCAGTATTTTTTTTAGAAGATATAAAAAATGATGCAATATTAAAAAACAAAAAAACGGACGGTCATATATGTAGAAATTGATCCGGGGTATATTCACTTCATAAGTCTGTCTGTTCCTGAGCTATTATATAGTAGTTTATGATACTGTTGCATAAGAAGGGTTCTTCCAAGTTATGTACAGTATCATACACTACTTTATCTACTCTCATACTATAATATCACTGTAGCCGTTTCAGAAATTCAGATTGTATCACGAGTTAGTGATACAAGAATTATTCTTAATAAATCGAAGTCGAATAATAATCTAAAAGGTTTAATATTATTTCCTGATGTAGGTGCTACTTTATAAAGATACAATGTGGACATCAAATAGTACGCTATTTGAAATAATTGTTGTTACGCAATTTTACTCTCTAAAATTACCAAGATGATGAACCGTAATATGTGTCGAGTGTTTCTTACGATTTTTAGTATAATGATGATTAAAGTAAATTAAATTACATAATTAAATAAATCATATTAAAAAAGAGGAATTAGTTTGCCCAATTGTATATAGTTTTTTAAATACTGGCCCCTTTGGCGCAATGGGTAGTGACCCTGCCTTCAGCTCCGCGGGTTGCGGGTTCGATTCCCGCCGAGGGTCTAAATATTCTATAAACAATTTGTTCGTCCTTCGAGCCTGGGTGTATATTTGTATTTAAGTATGTATTTAAAATTATATATGCAGTATATTTACCAGTTGTCCGTCACCCATAAAACAAGTATTAAGTTACTTACTTTGGGGACGGACGACCGTGTATGTAAGTGTCCCATATAATTAATATATTTATATATTTATGAAAAGAAAAAAAAGTCCGTTAAATGTGATTATTTCATTGAATTTATCTAATAGATAGGCTGCTTAAGTAAGGGTGCTCCCTTATCGTTTGTTAGGTTAATGAATAAGGCCTTTTGTTCACATACATTCTCCGCTGTCAGAAACTACGTTCTAGCGACAAATAGACACAGATTTTCGCATTAATAATATTAGTATGGATAAAATATCTTCACTGAGTTTGTAAATTCTGTGACAAAGCGAAGCTTGCAACCAATTCCGTTTCTACGCTATTTACAAAGCAATCAAATATTAAAATTAACAATGGGTAATATAAAGATATTTTTCGATACAATAAGTGTTGCAAATTTATGCAATGATAGCTTCATATCAAAATAGAAAACCAGGAAATGTATTTTGGTGTAATAATAACTGGTGCGGTCACATTTTTCTTGTGGAGAGCCATTATTGAATGGCACGCGACATAATGCTATCGTGACCACATAGTATAGTAAACTTTTATTATGATGAGGAGCAGATGGACGTTGAGAAAGCTGATCGCGACCGCATCGATGCTTTTAAGACATGGTGCTGGCGAAAAATGCTTCAGATCCCATCGACGGCGTTTTGCACAAATGCGTCTATTTTGCACGAGCTAAATGTAAGGACTCGACTCTCATCTATCTGTTGCGAAGAGTGCTTGAGTTTTTTGGTCACATCGCTCGAAAAGAAGGTGACAAACTCGAGCACCTTATGGTCAACGGCAAGATTGACGGCTGAAGACCTCGAGGACGCAGCCCAATTCGGTGGACTGATCAGAACCGAACTGCCTTTGACGCAAATCTGCACGTTGCTCATCATTCGGCGAAGGCTCGGGACAAATGGAAAGCAACAACCAAAAGATGATCACTAAGGATCACGACCCTCAACACTGAGGACAACGATGCGAGGAGGAGGAGTCTCATATTAAACCAGGAAGCGTATTTCGGTGTAATAATAACATCGCTTACATTTTTCTTGAGAGAGTATTGAAGTGATTGAATTGATTTCCGCTATCGTGGGCACATTAGCGGAAAATAATATAAATAACCAAACGTTGCCTGCGGAGTAACCGCTCGTGCGTTGCGACGTTCTTGATTAGTCGATGAAAATACTTTAGCACGGTAATTATATCATAATGCAGGTTTAATTAATCTTTTATTGCATTAATCTGCGTTAATTTCTTATAAAGGTAATTTTTGAATAAACTATATGTTTGTAATATATTTGTGTATGTAACAGACTCCTTTGAACTCAATCTCGACCCATTTTGAGCGGAAACTATAGGCTGAGTAGAATACACCACCCTCATTTCTTACTGAGGTGTCGTAAAGGCGACTAAGGTATGTTGACGTTAGGCAGGCGGCCGGTAGTAAAATAACTAAATAAACCATGTAACAACATGTTTAAACATGTGCCGACCCCACCTAGGGTGGCATAAGGAGAATGATGACTTAAATGCGTTGATAAAGGGCTTGCCACAATTGCACCGAAAGTGAAAAATCAATTGAGTTATATGAAAAATAACAACAAAACATACTTTCGACCAAAAATTGAAAAATTACTATTATGCGTAGGGAGCTTTCTGCCATCTTTATGTAAAAAATATTTGTCATTTTTTCTATTGTTCAGTTTTTTTTACTCTATTTATTTTCTTGAATGCTACTTAATTATTATACAACTATATTTACATTGGCATGCTAAGCGTTCTTTCTAAACACGACGCTAAATTTTCAGTAAGTTACGCGACCTATTTTGAGTGTATGTGGAAGTCACTGTTAGTGTCAGGTGTAGCTCAGGGATAATGAATAGCAAAACTTCACTCATTAGATTAGTGTCAAAGGTTGTTTGTTAATTAATACTTTTAAAAGACATTGCTATGGCGCTTATAGTGGTTTTACTCGCAATCAATATGGTTGAGGTTTAGTGAAGGGTTCTAAAAGTGTTGATGGGAAAATGGGAAACCTACTCCTTATTTTTTCACTCGAGTTAGTTGGAAATATTTCTGAGATTGATCCAAGTATTGAATAAACAGTAATAAATATGAAATAAAGTTACGGAACGAGTCATAGGTGTTTCATTCTGATCCCACGAAGCCTGTATGTAACAATATTTAAATGATTATAAATGAACTGCAATAAGAGCAACGCGTTTATCAACACGCATTTTCCCTATAGAGTTATTATATTCAGAGTAGGCAAGTCAGGCTACAATTAGACATATCCACTGTGAACCGGCAATATTTCCTCTCTATTCAATTTTAAGCTAAATCACTTTTTAACGGCATTGGGTACTACTTGGGCCCATCATTTACCGTATCAATGTATTAACTACAAGAAAACTTGTAAATAAATAAACATATTCAAAGTCAACTGCTTTTTATTTACATAAAAATTATTGCGAATGAATTAATTAATAATCACGTTTTTTCTTCGTCCTGAAAAATTGTAAAAAATAAGATAGGACAATTTGCCAGTTCGATATACAATAAAGAGAAACCAAATGAGGGTACTATCTGTCTCTCTTTTTTGTGTGATTAGACAAAGATGAAATATACGAGTCCCATCTTCCTTCTCATTATTTATTGTGACACTCAGATATAGGTCGTAGGCCTACCATCCTTTTAGAAAACGATTTAATTCAAAGTCAGTACCTAAACTCAACCGCTATCTTTTCGTACCATGAAGTGTGAATTTAATTGGGAACGTAATGTTTGAAAAGGAAAACGTTATATGAACTATAGATAGCTCTGTCTCTTTTACTCAAATGTTTCTAGGACGCATTCCGAACGATAATTCGGCAAGGACTTAAAGTGTGCGTTTTTAAGACGTCATTGTATGAAAAAGCAAAACAATTTAGTTTACGTCTTCAATTGAGTCGCAATAAGAGTTCATGGTAGGCCTGCTGTTTATGCTTTCACTATCATTTATAGGCCTGCCTATGGCTCCGTACTCTAGTATAAGAACTCTATAATTTTCCCACACGCACAGCAAACAATGATATATAAATCACTTAAGTTTTTGCATCGTTACACTTGCATCTAGGCGTGTAATACCCATCAAGGCTTTGATACATAATAGTCGGTAACAAGTACGTTATGTAATGGACAGGTAGTTGATATAAAGTGGGTGTTTCGTACAAAGATTACGGTTGAAAACTCAAAGCTAGAACACTTTGGGCATATGAGAGATACTAAATTTAACCTACTTTCGCTCATAGTACAAGTTATTACTGGTTTGTGCTGGAAAACTGAAATGTATAATACCACAGCGAGGTGTTAGATATGCGCGTGAAAAATTGTAAATAGCAATTTGATATTTTTTATTATTTCATTTTATATTTAACTATCAGTGTGTAAGAAATTAATTTTCACGTAAATCCTAACCTAAGATTACCTAGACAATAAAAAGAATGCTTTTCTTCTAATTCTTTTTATTCAGCAAGTCGATTTGCGTATAACGTCCACTCGCTACGAAAAAAGGATTACGGCGGTATGTCATGGAAAGAGCGCTGGCTCGCGGAGCTAATATTCTTTTGGTGGCGTATAATTTTAATTTGTAATAATTTCTAAAGTATTTATTTAATTCACATAGTGTAAGGGTCAATTTTTATCTATATTAAATGGCGAAGGTATAATGATTTATCAAATATTTATAACGTAATATTTTTAATCAAAATTTTGAACATTATTTATCGTGAGTTAGCTATAAGAGATAGAGACTTGCTGTCACGGACCTTTTGTAGAAATTTTGTTAATTTACAATTGTCTAGAATAGTACTTTAGTCTATTTCTATTGGTTTATCCAGCGCACGCGACTTAAGCTCCCAGTAGACAAGTTTTGTAAACAAGTGTTTTCTTCAAAACAATTTACAATAAACCGTTATGTACTTAACCAAAACCCCCCGGAAGAATTGTCTTCCGGAAGATTGCACTACCGTTTAGGATATCTGAAGAAAATCGATCATATTCCCACCTAGCTTTTGAGGGACTTTGTTTTAAGTATAGATGTTTAGTTTGATTTTTTTTCTTTTTTATATAATCAGTCTTTCAACAAACTTTCTGTTTTTTTCGTGTTCAATAAATTTCAACAAACGGATAAAAAAATTCGAGAGAGTTTCGAGTCATAGTCGGTTGCACTTTTTGCGACGCCTGTTTTACTGATAGTGAAAGTCGAAAGTAACACGGGTTTATTTTATTTCTACTTACGATTAAAGATCGAAAGTTAGATTGTTCAACATCATAAAATATATATTACAAATTAAAATAAGCGGATTACCATAATTGTTTTGCATTGTAAATAATCATTACAGTGTTATGTTACTTAGTATTATTTCAAATCTGTGACAGCCCAGCGGTTAGACCGTGCGAGTCTTTCGTAACGGGTTCAAACCCCAGGACAATAAGTTTATCGTTAAAAACATATGTGTCTAATTGATATTTGCGATGTATCACATCTGTTACATGTTTCAAATACAAACTTCTTTATATAGTTGGTCGATAACACATAAAAACATTGTTGCCGTCAATGTCTTTGAGCCATTAAAAAAGATTAAATGGGTTGACTTTATGAAAAAATTGCTTCTTATTTATTGAATAAGACTAAAGGAAAGATATCGTTGTTATACAACCTTTTTGATGAAGGAAAATATCGTTAGGAAAATTGCATGTTTCTAGAGAATTTTGAGGATATGTGTAACCTACTAATCCGCTTTGGAGCAGAGTGGTCTTAGCTCCAATCCTTCTCTCCAGAAACGGAGAGAGGACGCCTATGCCCAGCAGTGGGATAGTAACAGGCCGTTACTTTTTATTTTATTTTATTAGGGCATCAACAATATTTACATAATTTATAGAATTAGGCGTTACTTTGCGGAGATCCATAATACAAAAGTAATAATAAAATTATTTTGCTATAGTCCGCGATACATCGCGGATTATAGCAAAATAATTTTATTATTACTTTTGAACAATATTTACATTAAATAAGTGTCAAACAATACATACTACAATAAAAAATTTAAACTAAATTAAAGGTGGCAACATGTATAATAATAGTAAATAAACATCCAGCATAGTAATTAAATAATGAGTATTCACTTATCAGAGTTAAGATGTTGTAGAGCATACAAGTAGCAAAAGCTATTAACAATAAGAAAAATAAAGTGATTATATGATCTACGTCTCCGAGAAAAGTTTTAAAAAGGATTTTCTAAACATTGATTCGGAATCATACATTATATCTAACACTTTAGATTACTCTAGATACTTACTTTTATATAAGCAGTATTATGTTTAGTTCCAATCTACACACTGTGATGTAGTTATAATCTGCCCCAGGACTTTTATGTAAAGCATGAACGTAATTATACCGTCGAACAGTTAATTAAACTGTCGTGTTTTACATTGGCATAATAAGTGAATGACGGACGTACAGAAGTGAATGCATTATCGATATGAATAGGTCAATAATCTGTTAGAATATTAAATAATTGTAATTAGTTATTGTATGTCAGGGATGGGAAACTTTCATGTCAACTTTGAATTGTCCAACTTGGAAAAGTGTGAAAATTGAAGATTAATCTTTATTTTTCAATTGTCAACTTTTAAACTTGGTTTTGTTAAACATGTAATTCAGTTTAATTTTATTTTTTTAAGGGATCATTATAATCTATTATGTTTTATTTGTCGTATTCAATTTAATCGTAAACGTAAGTTAATCGCTCGACTTGTTGAACACTATTATATATTGAGGGTCTTAGAAACCTTGTTTTTCATTCTATCACAATTTTTTATATACATTTTTTTTTATAAACCAATTAAAAAGGTAATTATAGAATTAGGCGGTATTACAAAAAAGAAAAGTAATAGTAAATTATTTTACAAATATATATTTAATGCTAAATACAGAGTAGCCTGTCCGTTTACATACCTTCTACACGAAGGATTCCCAAGAACACATGCTCTTCAAACCTCCGCTACCGCCACCACGCAAACACTACACACATTCACGATGACAAACTCAACAATCGTTACGCCTCGCAACCGAAGCATCATCAAGCGATAGAATCCACAACAAAATCGCCAAGCTTTACGCTAATTAAAGCTTTTGCAGCTTTGAAATTAAATAATATATTTTATCTTAAATTTGGGTAATTTATTGCGGAAATATTTTTGTTTTTATTGATTTGTAGACGCACGCTAGATTATGTATCTTTTGGTTCTAGACAAGAGGTTAGTAGACAGAAAATTTGTGCTTACTTTATATTCGTTTCACGCCTGCCCACATTAAGTAGTCTTTGTCATTTTATACATCTTATAGATGAAAGAAAAAATACCACTACCACATACATAGTATAGATACCACAAACACTCACAAACACGCACTCACGTCCACACAAATTCAAACAAAACACTCTTGCAACCACATATACCAGCTCAATATTTTATATTTTGTTTATAAAATTTATCAGTATGTATGACAATAGATAAGCTGTGATAGTCCAGCGGTGACACGGTGCGACTTATTATAGACGATCACGAATTCAAACCCGGGCAGGCACCCATGAGATTTATAGATTTTAAACTTTCGCGATTCATACTTTTTTTGACTGGCCCGTGGGTGCAGTAGGTAGTAACCCTGTCTTCAGCTCTGCGGGTCGCGGGTTCGATTCCCGCCGAGGGAGAACATTTTCTATGAACAATTAGTTGGTTCTTCGAGCCTGGGTGTATATTTGTATTTAAGTATGTTTTTAAAAGTATATATATGTAGTATATCTACCAGTTGTCCGTCACCCATAACACAAGTATTAAGCTACTTTCTTTGGGTTCTTTGGGGTAAAATATTTTAAAAATACCTCTCGGTCTAAGGCGAGTACATCATCATCCTCCTCCTCCTCTACCCCTACATCTGGAACATCCTCTTCCTCATTTCCAACTGCGACTCCTAATAGTAGCAGCGCTATAAAAATACTCCACCTGGAACAATCGAGAAATAGTTTTAATACAGGTTTTTACGATTTTACGATGTAGAAAATTAAATTATGTAAAATTATCTAAAATATTTTTGATTTCAAATGCTAAAAACAATTATTATTATATAAGAAAATAGCTGTCCGGCTATTGTTGCTGTAGCTCAGTCTGGTTTCGACTTCTCCTCGAAATAGAACCGAAGTTAAAAAAAAATGCTCCGATCGCCAACATACTTTACAGGATCATTCACGAGGTCATTTTAAAGATTGTTTGATCTCATTAACATCGCTACAGACAAACATTTATTTTTATATATTACTAGCTTTTAAGAGCAACTTCGTTCGCGTAGACTATATTAGTTATGGTTAGTATGTTAAACTTAAAAGCTAGACATATGCTGTCGCGGACTTTTATTTAGAACTTTTAGAGGGGAACAATTTTCTAATACATGATTTTTTAATAACTTTCGCCGTTTACTTAGCGCACGCATGGAAAGCTTTAAATTTTTTATTGCTGCTCCTCTCCTATTCATCTTAGCGTGATGGTATATAGCCTTCATCGATAAATGGACTGTCCTACACTCAAATAATTTTTCAAATCGGTCCCGTAGTTTCTAAGATCAGCGAGTTCAAACAAACAAACTCTTCAGTTTTATATATTAGTATAGAGTATAGATATAAATCATATTGCAATCATTATTTCAATTCTATGACATTACGCAACGGACTATTAAATAAAGCTAACGTTTTCTTGCACTTCCAATATCCACCACCATACATCCCTTTTATCACTTAGTTAACCTGGGCCTACAGCCTTAACTTAGTCCAGGCCATCAGCTTGCGAGGGCTAGCCCCGGCAAAGAGGGTCGCCTCGAGGCCCGTACCCTACCTACCCTAAAGGGTATGTGAGATGACCCCTGCTGCTGCTTCCAATATATGGGTCTTTTCAACATTTATATCGCAATTGGCAAAAAAAAACAATTTCTTTGAATTAAGACACTTTAATACTAAACGTTCTATATGTGTTGAATACATCATTGTGAAGTTTTTAGTAGATGAAAATATCGCGAGCTAACTTTCGACTTGTGACAACCCTAACATTGTTTCCTCATTGTCTAAGGTAAACAGAAATTCGCACTAGCAGGAACTATATAAATTAGCATCACTTCTATTTCGTTCCCTGAGTGCCAAATGATTAACGAATTGATTCCATTTCTATTTTTTTTATCCACAACTAAAATATATAATACAAATTATAAAGGTAAGTAAAAAAGTAATGGCCTGTTACAATCCTACTATTGGATATAGGCCTCCTCTGTCCGTTTTTTGTAGAGAATGGTTGGAGCTAAGACCTACCACGCTGCTCCAATGTGGATTGGTAGGTTACATGTTGCGTAGTAAATGTATCAATTAAACAGCGTTTGAGTGACAACCGATTTATTCTCTTAGTATGCTAACCTACCCGCTCTCTTATATTATAAATATCTATTTACCTACTACACATTTCTTTATGATTTACCAGAAATCTCTAGAGATATGCAGGTTGTTTTCCTTCACCGAAAAGCGTGTGACAAATTGCAATTATCAATAAGATACATAAGTTTTAACAGAAAAAGTCATTGATGTCTGCCCGGGGTTTGAAACCGTGACCCCGCGAAAGAGTCGCACGGTCTCACCGCTGGGCTATCATAGCTTATACAAGTTATAATCTATCCTCAATTACAAGCTAGCACTATAAAAATCACTTCCACGATTGGGCATACATGCGGTGACTTGTCCTGCATGCGTAAGGTATGTCAATGTTGACTGCTTCATACACTTATCATTACGTAGATTCTCTTAACAAACGTGGATAAAAGTAGCGGCCTGTTACAATCCCACTGCTGGGAATAGGCATCCTCTCTCCGTTTCTGGAGAGAAGGGTTGGAGCTAAGACCTACCGCGCTGCTCCAATGCGGATTGGTAGGTTACACATATCTCCAGAATTCTCTAGAGATATGCAGGTTTCCTCACGATGTTTTCCTTCACCGAAAAGCGTGTGATAAATTGCAATTATCTATTAGACACATAAGGTTTAATAGAAAAACTAATTGGTGCCTGCCCGGGTTTGAACTCGTGTTCCCCTCGAAAAAGTCGCACGGTCTGACTGCTGGGCTATCACAGCTCCCAACGTGGATAATAGCAAAACAATTCTGTTATAGCTTTTGGAGACCTACCATGAACTCTTATTGCAACTCAATTGAAGACCTAAACTAAAGTGTTTTGCTTTTTCATACCATGACGTCTTAAAGACGCACACTTTAAGTCGTTGCCGAATGAGCGTTCGGAATGCGTTCTAAGAACATGCGAGTAAAAGAAACAGAGTTATCTATAGTTCATATAACATTATCCTTTTCAAAAATTACGACCCCAATGCAATCCACACTTCATGGTACGAAAAGAAAGCGGTTCGGTTTAAGTACTGACTTTGAATTGAATCTTTATCTAAAAGTTCATGGTAGGCCTACTGTACTATACAGTTCCGGAAAGTAACGCCTGTCTCTATAAATCAGCCTATTAAATTAAGGTCATTTTGTGAAACATTAAAGGTCTTCAAATAATCTAAGTGTTCCTTAATTACAGTTTTCGTTTTTTAAATAATATAATAGCTTACAAAAACTTGATGTTTCATGCAAAGTCGTACTGTGATTCCGTTCATTTACTCTTAATTTCCGTGTAAATTGATTTGCACCGTCTGCTTCTTACGAATGTAAATTCTAAAGTCTTTTGTCATTATCCAATTCGCTTTCAGTATATTTCTGTTAGATTGGACAGTTTCAATATGTACATAAAAATACATTTGTATTAAAATATTTGAATTGCTAACATTTCATCGTATGATACTTTTTCAACTTAACAGATTTCCAAACCAAATATAATAATGAAATTATTTTGCTATAATTTGCGATCAAGTAAAAAGAAAATATATATAATGCTAAATTTAGAGTGGACTATCCGTTTTCATACCTGACACATGAAGGGTTCGTGAAAACACATGCACAAACCCACTCTACCGACTGGCTAGAAACCGATAAGTATGCCTTAACCTTAACCGTTAATTTGTTTAAATCGTAAATTGTAATTTCCCTTACCGGTGAAACCAAAGACTATTCAAGAACACCAGGAATCCAATCAAGGATCTCTTATAGTATGTACAGCGCCTCGTAATTTCTCTATTCATAAAGCTACAACTCTCTCTGTTGGAAGTCCTCGATTTCGAGGGAAGCCAGTTGCCAAGCCGTCTAAGAAAAAGGGAAAAAAGAAGACAAAAAGAGAGGGAAGGAAACCAAAGAAACGATCAGCACAAAGTAATGCGAAAGCGGTTCTCTGGTGATTGAAGAAGGTTATTTAGTTCGTGTAAGTTGGACAATCCCTAAAGTTACGGGCTTGTAGGCGTCCGCAAAAATTTTTCCTCTTCCCGAATAAATAAAGCCATCTAAGTTTGTTGGTGAAAGTCATTCAGATGAGACTTTCAGGAGTCTAAGTGGCACTCACGTGACTTTACTGTTACTGACCGTACCGAGGTCTCGTCAGAGGCGACTAAGGTAAGTGCCGTGTTGTATCCGGCTGAGTAGAATAGACTCATTTCTTACCGAGGTGTTGTAAAAGGCGACTAAGGCAAGTTGATATCAGGCAGGTGGCCGATCGTAAAATAGCTAGCAAAATCATGTGACAACATGGTTGTAACATGTTGTGCCGACCCCACTTACAGTGGGATAAGGGCAGGAGAATGATTAGATGTAACGAGATTATAATTACAACCTATACAAGTTCCTACGAAATACGGTCTATAGTCTATACATATATGAAAAGTTTGCAGTTAATTTGGGTTGCTTTAAAATCATAAGTAGGTAAGCAACAGTTTGAGACAAGTTAAACAGGTATTACGAGGGTGTGGTCGTTGTATTTACTTATATATGCAGTAATTAGGTTTGAAGAAAGCTGTTACATGATGTTTAAAATTTAATGCAACACAGCCTCTGGGCTGCGTCTTGGCAATTTTTATTTATGTTAATATTAATGTTGCGCAACGAAGAAACTGTTTAAGGTATCCCATACACGTCCGACGATGCGCATAAGACTTTTTTATTGACATAAAATACAGACTCACACGAGTAAAAAACTTTTTGATACGAGTATCAACAATAAAATAAAAATAAAATATGCTGACTGATCCATTTTTAAATCATAAGTTTTATATGTGTGCGTTGAAAAATGTTATTAGCAAATAAAAGTAATAAGTAACAGCCTGTTACTATCCCACTGCTGGACGTAGACCTTCTCTCTTCGTTTCTGGAGAGAAGGGTTGGAGCTAAGACCTACCACGCTGCTCCAATGCGGATTGGTAGGTTACACATATCTCCAGAAATCTCTAGAGATATGCGGGTTTCCTCACGATTTTTCCTTCGCCAAAGAGTCTATGGTAAATTGTAATTATCGATTAGACACATAAATTTTGAAAAACTCATTTAGGCTTCCCGGGATGTGAACTCATGACTCCCTTGAGAGGTGCACGATCTCTCTACTGGGCTATCACGGCTACTATAATTATATATTTATTTTAATTATTTCATTAGCTATTATATAATATATACATAGTATTACTAAATATAATTAAAAAAATTACAAAACATTATTTTATAGCACATTGAACTAAATCTGTCCGTTCAAACTGGTTCAAAATTGGATTCAAAGGTTACAGATGAAACTAATATAAACAAATTAAATCGTAATGCAACATTACAATTTTGTCTTGGAGCCTATCTTTTCTGATGATACTTCGGTTTCATGGCGAAACGATTGTTGAGTTTGCCATAGTGAACGTGTGTAGTGCTTGTATAATGTAGTGGCGATGGTGGAGCAAGGCGCAAGGCTTTGCGATTTTGACGAATCCTTTATGTATCGGGTATGAAAACGGATAGTCCACTCTACATTTACGACTATATATTTTCTTTACCACGGTTTATAGCAAACTAATTTTATCATAACTTCTGTATATGGATCTCCGCAAAGTAACGCTTAATTCAATAAATGATTCCTAAAGAATTAAACCGGGAATCTAACGTTGGTAGCGTGCCTTACGGTCCAGAAGGAAGCCAGCATGAAGAGTTACACAATCGGCCGTTAATTTACGCGACGAATAATGCCTGTTTATTTTGTTTTGTCTCGCTACTCATTCCGCTATGCACTTTCTTTGTGCTCTGAATTTGTCATGAAGTTTTCGCATAATAAACTTTTTATTACAATTCCCAGGAATGTATAATGACGTATAAACGGCCTTGGCTTGGGCTCGGTATCCCGAGACTTGATCGGTAATTTTATTAAGATATGAAAAAATGGCCGGTGACATCTGGGACTTGATCCCGGGTGGTAAGTAAGTATTTAATAGTAAGTCTACTTACTAGACTAAGTAAACTTATTTAGTCCGCTCGTTGCCGACTGAACTATTAAAATTTACAAATATAGCAATATTGCATTGTATTCAATTTATAAATAATTCCCCTAAATCTGTCTGCATGTATGTGATCGATTTTCCCAAAGTCTACTGAATGGATTTGGATTGTATGGTATTGTACGGATTTTACTAAAAATTTTAGTGCAATACTTTCAGAAGGTTTAGTTAAATAGTACATTACCGTTTTATGTTTATTGTGTTGGGGTCACGAGGTAGTAAAAACTCGTTTGCTGGGTACTTTAATCGCATGCGCTTCGTAAATCACGAGAGAAACGCTAAAGAAGTACAACAGAAATTGTAGATCTATAAAAATACTACGAAAAAGTCTGCAACGGTATGTCTCTATCTCTTATGATTAACTCACAATAACTACTTTTATATTCAAAGTTTCAATTAGGGAAAAATTTTGGGAATCACCGATTTCTACAAGGCGAAGCCACTGTCACAGCTAGACGTGATATAAAATCAAGAATAGCTGATTTTTATGATTTTAATTCACCTTGTTATTATAAGCAATGGGAGGCAATCTCGTCACGGATCAGACAACCTAATTCCGATCTTTGCAACGACTGAGAGCAAGCGAACGGCAGACAGCAATTAGCGGCAAATACGCAAGATTATTTCACGACTCGATGGTTTTAATAGAGAAAGCAGTCGTGCTGCGAATTGTAGAAGTGGCGAGTTCCCTTTTTTATGTTATTTTTTTGTTATCGACCATTACTCAATACATAGCACAATAGTGTAACTTAACAAGTCATACCTTGAGAAGTAATAAACATTGTAGTCATTGTGCTTGTACGATATCTATTGTTTCTGTGACGAATTTCCGAAGCGAAGGCTGATTTCTGTTGCTACAATACGTGTTGCGAATAAATTAATATAACGCTCGTGGACGTGCGGTTTCTCTTTGTCAGGGTCCACTGAGGGAATCATGTATATCATCATCATAGATGTTTTTATTATTATTTAATTAAGATTGGCGACGCCTGTCATTCTAGCTCTTGTTTCGGACTGTTCCACTTATTTCCGCAAGTTGGAATATGGTTTGCATTAGTAAATTTAAAACTTTCGCGATCCATACTTATTATTATATAATTAAATGGGCACATCGCGTCAAAATCGAATTATTTTTATAGCAGATTCGACGTTTCGGCAGAGTTGCATCCGCCGTGGTCACGAACTGACTGGAGCGCCGCGACGTCTTCGTTCCCGAGTACTACAGTTATAATTTTCGCCAACTACCCTCACTTGAACCGCATAATCCATACAAGTTCGAACCTTATATAAAGGTAATTCGATTTTATCGCGATGTGACCTGTGTAATTATATAATAATGGTTTGCAGTATCACCTGCTTTAACCAAGCAATGGCTTTAACTAAACCTAATAATATCCTTGAAAGAAAAGCTTCTTAGGTCCTCAATTTTAATTTTTTTCATTCTCCCATTATACCATCGAGTAGGTACATAAGGCAGGCACTATTAGTGCGGCATTCCTGTTCGATCACCCTCGACCTCGATATATCTTTCTTAGTTAAGCACTCAGTGTATATAACATAATACAGGCGGGTTGGTGGTGGACGTATTCAATAGCGTAGCCGCTATCCCGACTTGATCTGAGTTTGGCCGCACTGCTTGCGTTTTTCCGCAGTGTTCAATTAAAAATAGCCGTGAAACACTAAAAACGGGGGAGAAAAACATAGGGCACTCAGACATAATAACTGGTTTAAATCCTTCGTGTCCAAGTGCTATATGCCGCATGAACCTAACCGCCGCAAATCGATACATTCCTTCTACAATACAACTTGGCTTATCTTCAAATAACAAATAATTGACCCTATTAACAATACTCGTTCTCCTACCCTTATCCCACACTACACGTTATGTTGTGCCGACCACACTAAGAGTGGGATAAGCACACTGAGTAAGGTGGGCACCAATAAAACAATAAAACAAAACAGCAATGACAAAATGTAACTCACAATTAGAATTATATTTGAAAAGAGCGACCGCCGAGTTTCTTGCTGGCTCTTCTCGGTAGGAACAGCTTTCTGAACGGTAGAGTGGACGATTCAAAAGTTTTTACAAGTTTACTTGAATAAAGAATATTTGAAATTTGAAAAAAATTTGAATATACTCATTTCGTATTTTATCTAGTCTTGTTACTACACAAACTTCACATTTTCATCTCATTTCCATGCTTCTCTTCTTCAATTTTTCTTTCATCCGTCCTTTCATCATTCTTTCTTTTTCATTATCCGACATTCTGATCCATAAAAAAGACAGGTCCTATAAATTCTCTTTTTAACTTTATACTACTTCTAACCAATACTATTTATTTTATAGAAGCACAATAATCAACAACGGATTTATCAAATATAATCTTAAATACTTTGATCATATAATAGTAAACATTTTGTGGTGACATAAAGGATATTCGTCCTGAATAGCGGAGATAATTTTGCGAATACTTAATGAATCACGGACTAACTACGCAATAATACATTCTTGCTACATTATACGATATACCAAAGATTTATGATTGTTTGCGAAATCATATTTGAAGGCATTTAATAACACTTTTGTTAAGGAAGATCAAGGTGCTAGTGATAATTTATAGAATTAGGCGTTACTTTGCGGAGATCCATAATACAAAAGTAATAATAAAATTATTTTGCTATAATCCGCGATACAGTAAATAGAAAAAATATATAGTGCTAAATGTATAGTGGACTATACGTTTTTTCATACCCGTTACATGCAGGATTCGTAAAAACATATGCACAAACCTCCACCACTTCCACCACAATACACAAGCACTACACAGGTTCACTATTACAAACTCAACAATCGTTTCGCGCCGCAACCGAAGCATCATCAGGAGATAGACTCCACGACAAAATCGCAAAGCCTTGCGATTGATGATTTGTATAGTACTAGCGTGTAATTTATTTACGATAGATATGATTTTCGTTGTAAATAAATGAGTATTCAATAATAAATTAGTTATAATACAATTATTTTGCTATAATCCGCGATAAAGCAAATAGAAAATATATATAATGCTAAACGCACAGTGCATGATCCGTTTTCAAACATACATGATCCGATACTTGCAGGATTAGAGAAACTCATGAACTATCCACCAATAATATAACAATAAACAAGTATTGCACACAATCTACTACAATCTCAACAATTGTTTTGGCGTTGCGATTTTGTTTCTTCTGCATGTATAAGGTATGAGAGCGGATATTAGACTCAACATATAGCATTACATATATTTTCTTTCGTCGCGGATTTTACCAAAATAACATTTTCATTATTTTGCCCTAAAAAAAAAATTACCACACCATCTTTATAAATGGTGTCTAATAAATAATTTATACAACCTTGTATGAAATTTAAATAACAGTAAGTTTATATTTTTGTTATTCCTAAAATATATTTTAATGAAAACTAATAGAAAATAAGTTATATTTTACACAATACTTTAACGACCTCCCGTTCGTACTGACCCTAAACTATTTTTTTATAAACCATTTATTCAATTTATTTTATAAATTATCTAAAATAATTTTGTAGGGCATACCCGTTGAGCTGAACAAGAGTTTGCAATTCAACAAACACCTCAACAATATAAATAAATGGACAAAAAGTATACAGAATTAGATTCGGAAGATTGCACAAAGTAATTAAAGTATCAATTTGACCTCGCGTTGTTTCACTTGACAATGAAAGTGTATCACGAAATTGCAAACAAGACACGAATAATGGACTGAAAATATATCTCTGCTAACTTAGCAACAAATTAATAGGTAATCTATTATCACAAGATAAGTTTTAACAAATTTTCGAATTTCCGAGTTTTTTTCTGGTTCTTCTCTGTAAGAGCAACATTCCAGACCAGTTTAACTTGATGACTATGATAGACTTAATGAAGACTAAGACTAAGAGACTAAGAGATAGACTTAATGAAGTTTGCGTGTGCATGTGCATTATTTATTGCCAGGTACTATAGTTTACGTCATCAATTGAGTCTGATACGAGTACACACAGTTATTGACATTGACATATTCTTTGTTTGCCAGTATGGTCATTGATATACGAAGTTTTTAATGTATATTTTTATCTTGTCTTACTCTATTACACGCTCTGGGATCTACCTCTATTACACGTGTTATTAATAAATGGCAATTAATAAAGTACCGGACACATTAAAATTATAGGACAAGTCCACCAAGGAGTCGTTATATCCTTCCTTATTATAGTAACCTTTATAAATGGGGCTAGTGTCATAATTTTATAGGTCAAAATAGTGAGTCAGGCTATAAAATAAATGTTTCATTATATTATAATAATGCGTGATAACGTGTCTTGGTTAATATTGAATTTACAACCTGTTTTTTATATTACAAATGAAATTGGAACCCAAGAAAGGATTTGACCGAGAACAGATATAATGTCAGCAAATAAAAAAACATTGCTTAATATAATTGTTTTGTTTTTAACATATACAAAACATAAATTACAGTCTAGATTAGATGTTTATTGTTATGATTTAATTGAAAAAATATAATTCATATAAAGAACAATGTTAAAATTAAATGTACAAAAAAAATTGGATACAGCTTATAAATATATTAGTGAATGCAATGTAAATATGAAAAGGAAATAAATATTATTGTGTTTAGAAAATAATGCCTTTATTTTCTAATTCTTACCTTTTTTTATTCTTATTATAATTAATAACTTATTATAATTCATAATACATTTATATTTAAATTATCTAAGCTCAGGATTTGAGTGACTGAATATAAAATGTAAAAATACATAATCTGTCATAATCCCGTTATATTACAAACGCGAAAATACAACGAAGTCAAAAAAATAATTAGGGTCCTGCTGCGTTTTTGTGTAATAGAAAAACGCTGCGTTTTGATCGAAATAGACAAAAAACAATTATTATGATCTTTTTCTGTAATAGATAAGGTAATACTGTAAATTTGACAAGATGAAGTAATTTGTAGTTATAACATTTGACCTCACCAAAAAACGAATGGCGCAATAATTACTTGTTTTTGTAAAAGCATTTACTTTTTTTAGAAAGGGCGCTGTACTTTTGATTGAGTTAGGTAAGTAACGGCCCGTTACAATCCCCTGCTAGGCATAGGGCCTCCTCTCTCCGTTTCTAGAGAGAAGTATTGGAGCGAAGACCACGTTGCTCCAATGCGGATTGGTAGGTTACACATATCCCTAGAATTCTCTAGTGATATGCTCCTCACGATGTTTTTCTTCACCGAAAAGCATGTGATAAATTGCAATTATCAATTAGACACTTAAGTTTGAATAGGAAACTCATTGGTGCCTGCCCGGGTCAACTCGTGACCACCTCGAAAGAGTCGCTCGGGCTCACCACTGGGCTATCACAGCTTCCAAGTATCCGGAAAATCATGCTTAAAAGGTAGCAGAAAGAACCTTATACATGTGGGATTCTCAAAAACACATGCACTAAGAACTGCACCACCGTCACCACAATACAAAGCACTACACACATTCACTATCACAGCGGTTTTTTGCTTTGCAAACAATGCACTCTATTCGTGGGCTATAAGATGAATGAATAAATAGTATAGCTGTCTACAGTAAGCCTACCATGAACTATTATTGCGACTCAATTGAAGAGGTAAACTGAATTGTTTTGATTTTCCATACCATGACGTCTTAAAGACGGACACTTTAAGTTGTTGCCGATTGAGTGTTCGGAATGCGTCCTTTTCAAACAATACGATCCCAACGCAATCCACACTTCATGGTACGAAAAGAAATCGGTTGAGTTTAGAATACGATTCAACTCAAAAGTTGAATCGTATTCTAAAAGTTCATAGTAGGCCTACAAAAACTTTTTAATTAAGTGTAAGAAATTTTCTTATACGATAGAAATGCCTGGATTTGAAAATCCCTTCAGTTTTTTACAAGACTGCGGTTTAATAATGTAAAATTAAAAATGTTTAAGAAATTGTCCGCCGAGTTTCTTGCCGGTTCTTCTCGGTACGAGCAACATTCTGAACCAGTTGTAGCTTAATGAAGCCAATGATTAATGAATCATATTGATCCTAGACGATTCAAAAGTGGTTGAAAAAGCTGATTTTAATTCGAAATAAAGCGTTAATCCAGAAGAAAGACGAGTCAAATAGAAAATACAGGAAATACTTGGCATATTTATAGTTTGTTTTCCATAAGATATACCGTAACGGTCATTGCGTACGGTAGTCTAATGGTAATTACGTAACCATTGAAAGTGAAATCCGGGGATAATGTCTCATCAACACGCGATATGAACGAGTAGGTACTGAGGTAAGTGATTTGCCACTTGTGAAATTATATCATTGAACTAGCTGACCCGGCCACGCGTTGCTGCGCTTTGTCTGCTTTCGAGTTTCCCTCTACGAATATTTAAAATTACTATTAATTATATTGAGCAATCTAAATAAACAACCCAGTTAATTCAGCGAAGTATTTTAGCCACAGGAATTATTTTACATTTTTTAAAATATAAACACGATTTATAGAGATCAACAACCGTACCCTATTACGACATACGAAACGAATAATAACCTTGCCCAAAAACGAAATATTACTGGTGCCAGGGATAGCTAAAAACAATGTTAGTGTTTTTCTTCTGCTATTTAAAAAAGCGCGCTGCGCATGTTCAATCAATTGAATACTTGTGTTATGGGTGACAGATGGTAAATGTAGGTAATCTATATTTTTAAATACAATAATAAGAATATACACCCAAACTCGAAGAACCAACAAATTGTTTACAGAAAATTTTGATTCTCGGTGGGAATCGAACCCGCGATTCGAGAAGCTGAAGGCAGAGTCACTGCCAACTGCGCCAATGTGCCAGTCATGTTGCCATTATGTCAACATAATTAAATATTACAGGTGAAAGATTGGCTTTTAAAAAATGCGGTGTAGTATATTCTTATTATTTAATTAGTTTAATTATATATAACCTATTTATTCTTATTTTACGTTTTTAATGCCATTAATGATTCTCACACTCATATGCACTCATGACTTATATATACATATTGTTTTAGTTTATAATATATATATATATACATATATTGTTTCCTAAGTTTTATTATTACTACTTCATTGTCATATTATGGCACGCCTACATACGTTTTTTATTCACTCCTGAAGGTTGGCTGGGAGATAATGCTTAAGGCATTAAGCCCACCTTTTGTGCAATTATTTGTATATGCATATATTGTAGTTGCTCAATAAAGTTTAATATATATATATATATAAATATTATTTTACAAAACAAATTAAGAACATTTTTTACACCATTTGGTATAAAGGGTTATTTAGTGTCAATGACGACGTAACGATGTCTTCAGTGATCCTTGAATGAGATAAAAGGCGTGCCCACAATTGGGACCCGTCTAACTTGATACGATCTGTGTCAATGCTCGTCATTGTCTCGGCCCACTCATCTCAAGCGACCTTGATTGGACTGATTTCTTTCTATCTATTGTACAAGCAATACTTGCCCATCTATCTCTGTGACGCAATTGGAGTATTACATTCTACAGCACCAATGGACTCGATCTATCAAGATTAAGAAGAATGACAGCTTAGCTAAGGATAAACATTTGAATGGACCAATCAGCTTTATTGAAACATTTCACATTGAACGCGACGAGTTCATTGCTTTGATATGATTGTCTTGAAATATGTTTATAGCTGTAATTGCAAGCGCCGTGTGGTATCCGGCAGAATAGAATAGACCACCCTCCCTTCTTGCCTATACCTATGTTACCCTAAAATTACATATTATTTTTCCGATACCTTATGTAAAATATATAGTAGTACCAAAGTAAAGTAGTTTTGTAGTACCAAAGTTACCCACGATTCCGTGGACGCCCCGTTGAACGTTTTAGTACCCTCAATAGTTATATTGGTTTTTTTTTTCCACTTCCCGAAAGAAAAATGAGATTTTTTTACTACATACAAAGGGAAGAATACCGCGGTTTATAAGGTTTTATTGTCCTAAATTTCAACAACATTGGTTCCTAGGATTACCCGTGAAAGCTAAATGTACAGAAGGACATTTCGTATTTATAATATTGGTATCGAAATATGGATGTTTATCAAAAATAAAATTGGTTACTTTTGTATAAAGTTGCTAACCCTATAACGACATTCAAACCGGGTTGACAAATCGCGAATTTGATTCACATATACTTGTCAATAATAAAGATATTTCACAATTTTCATTAGTTTACAACCTGTGCCAGACTAAAGTGATAATAAACAAACGCTTAAAGCCATTGAAATCACTTTGAAAACAAAAAATTTGTTCATACGTATTTGATTTTTAATTCATTACAAACGGAATTCTAATAAAAAAATAATAAAAACGCTCTTATAGCCCAGTGGTGAAACCGTGCGATACTTTCGAGAGGATAACAGATTCAAACCTCTCCTCTTGGAGAGAAGGGAGTAAATGTTTAAAAGATTGACCGCCGAGTTTCTTACTGATTCTTCTCGGTAATAGTCCAAAGTCCAAAAGTCCAAACCAGAAGTAACTTCATTAAATGTTATTGATCCTCGACGATTCGAAAGTGCGTTCAAAAGTTTACTTGAACAAAGAATATTTTGATTCTACCCGATTTGATTGTTATACTTGATGAATTCAATTTCATTTCAGTCATTCAATACTAAATTATGCAGTTCAATAGATTCATTTGCATACAAATTCGTTTAATGACTGTTATTTCATAAGTTATGTGTTTCGCGTCAATGTTATTAACAATTACTTAATTAGTGAATTTTAATTATTTCCTTTGCGCGATGTCATTATATTTAATTGCTTTAGAAACGTATCTGGTAATTTCCTTCCTGATCGATTACGAATTTGTGAAAGCGCAAAGTATATTCAACGAGTTCTCAGTGGTGTTTTGGCTCTGAGATCCTGAGTTGGTAGTTTGAATACTTGTGAACTAGGCTTTTTTTTTAGGTATATTTTTAAAGTTGAGTAGATTCCAGTCTATATATGCCATTTTATTTTTCAGCCAAAAGTTTCATTGTTTGTTGTTAAATTGTGAGGTTTGTAAATTTACATATCCATTATAGTTTTGACTAGATTGAATTGTGCTAAATGTATAATGGACTATCCGATTTTTCATACCCGATACATGCAGGATTCGTAAAAATACATGCATAAACCTCTACCACCGCCACTGCCACCACTATACACAAGCACTACACACGTTCACTATCACAAACTCAACAATCGTTTCGCCCCGCAACCGAAACATCATCAGAAGAAGAATGATCGGATGAAGAATCAGGAATAATAGTAATAGTACTTGTGTATTGTGGTGGCGATGGTGGAGGATTGTGCATGTGTATTTATACGAATCCTGCATGTATCGGGTATGAAAAATCGGATAGTCCACTATACATTTAGCACTATATATATTTTCTATTTACTTTATTGTGGATTATAGCAAAAATAATTTTATTATTACTTTTGAATTATGGATCTCCGCAAAGTAACCTAATTCTATAAATTAGATGGAATTGAACAATAAATATCGTTGTCTGTTTTAATAAAGGTCAACTGCTGAACTTGGGTATCCTGAAGAGACTTCCATGATATTAGACATAGTGTAGCTTAAGTCAAAACTGCATCTGTAAGAAGATACCATTCAAAAACCCTGACGTCCTGACTATAGCTTTATAGAATATCTAATAAAAAAATACTATTTATCCAATATAATATACACTAAAATAGAAAAAATAGTGATTGATATTTATGGATTTAATTAAATTCAACGATGAAATGTTATGATACGATTCAAATATTTGTATGGATGAAATATTCACAATATTATGGATTTAAATCCGTAATCAATGGTATTATAATTTATTCTCTGTGCCATCGAACGTGTACTATCCGCTTTTTTATACCCGATATATACAGGAAAACACATGCACAAACCACTGCTACCAAAATACACAAAAACTACACACGTTCACAATCACAAACTCAACAATCGCTTCGTCCCGCAACCGAAGCATCATTAGGAGATAGACTCCACGCACAAAATCACTAAGCAAAATCGCTTTGCGAGGTTTGCGGGGGTGTGTTTTTACGAATCCTGTATGTATCTGGTATGGAAAAACGGATAGTCCACTATACATTTAGCACTATATATATTTTCTATTTAATGTATCGCGGATTATAGCAAAATAATTTTATTATTACTTTTGTATTATGGATCTCCGCAAAGTAACCTAATTCTATAAATTATATAAAAAGCACGCAATTCATTAGATTCAATCTTATATTTCAAATGAGATCATTATTTTTTTTGAGGAAATATATTGCCGAATATTTCCTTCATTAAAATACAATAAACTTTATAAATCTATTGATAACATCCGCTGCGAAGGCAGGTGATCGTTAATCTGTAAAAGTTCGGATTGCTTCATCGCCAGACATCTTTTATATTATCATTTGAACTCATTGCAATATTTGATTTATATTAGCTTGCAAAATTAGAAAACAAAATCTCCGGTTTTTGTCAATACATGGTCGACATGATTTGCTAACGAATTTTATTTATTTCTTTTTGTATTTAGCATGTTTCGTCTTAACCCTTTGCATTCCAGTTTTACCTAATCACGCGAACTCTAAATTTATTTTTTCTTGAATTACACACAACCTCTGGATTTATTTTTTGTATTCAATTGCGTTATTTTGATTGGAAAACTACTACTGGTTCGGAAAGCTGTTTCTACCGAGAAGAGCCAGCAAGAAACTCGGCGGTTGCTCTTTTCAAGTTATAATTCTTAGTTACATTTACTCATTGCTTGTACAGGGTCGGAGAGTCGCTATCTATAACCACGCATTCTTATCATCTAAGTAATCCTCAACAGTATGGGCTTTCAGAGTCAGACTTTTTTAAACAGTTTTTTTAAACTGCTGTAATGGCAAACCTAAAATTAATTGCGGAATTTTATTAAAGATGAAGGTATAATTTCTTACTTACGTTCACACATAATAATGACCTGATCTCATTTTAAGTTGACGTAACCGGCCCTTATAGTAAATGTAAACAAGCAATGGTATAAGACGAATGTCTGGTCTGGGTAACTTTAAGTCGTAGGTTGTACCAGATACAAGCCTTTCGCAATAACCACCTGCGCTTTTGCGGCAATGTGTGAACTTAGCACGTGACACAACCGATTGATGCTGCGGTTATGCTGCGTTCATTTATTAAGGTTTCTACAGTTTATCAATAGCTGTGATGTTAAAACGGTTGGTTATATTACGTTTTTATTAGTAGTTTCGAATCTTTGTCTTTATACAACGAAACGTCCAGATGATAAAGAATGTAAAACAAATTGGGATATTTGTAAACTGCAAGTCCGTACAGTATCAACGTGATAGGGTTCAAACGTTTTTTCCAAAAAGCAGAGATAAGACGATTTTTCAGATGTAGCTTGACATTTAGATGAAAACCCAAAGGTTCTTGCCCGGGCTTTGAACCCGCGAACCCTGATCACAAGCTTTCACTATTCAGCCATTACGAATTACCAATAATATTAGTAATTTGTTCTGTAGAAAGCACATATGTGTAGATCCTGTTCTGTCTGTGCTATTTTAAGTAACTCCCACTTACAGTCTACTACTACTTCTGTGGCATTCTACCTGAAGGTGAGATGACTATTACTGTCATATCCTCCTCCTACCTGATTTTCACTATACATTCCCAAAAGCCTTACTCTGTTCTCACAGAATAAGACGTTCTTCGAAGCTAGAACAGCATCCGCACTCTACTCTCTATCCAATAGCTAAAAGCATACTCATAGTTTGAGAAGAAATTCCCATATCAATGAAACGGCATCAACAATTGGTGCTATGCCATTGACTGAATCTAGCAAACCGTGAAACTATTTATGTTGTTTGCAGTTGAGGCCATGGCGTCAAAAGCAAAAAAAAACGATTTTAGCCGAATCAAATTAAAATAATCCTTATTCAAGTAAGGAGTCAGTCACTTTTGAAGCCACAATATAATTAATGAAGCTTTAACTGGTTCGGAATGTTGCTCTTACCGAGAAGAACCAACAAGACACTCGGCGGTCAATCTTATAAACATTTTCAATTTTACATCATTAAACCGCCGGTCTTGTATGAAGCTTTTCAAATCCAGGTATTTTTATAATCCAAATAATCTTCAATTTTGTAATATGTTTTACGTTTAAGCATATCTCTTACACTTAATTTAAAACTTTCTGTAGACTGGTCCAGTATGGATTGCGAAATTTTATTGTAAAAGCGAATACCGAGACCAATGAATGAGTTGCTAACTCTGCTGAGTCGCGACACAGGAACCACAAGCTTATTGTGACCTCTTGTAGGTCTATTATATACATCAAATGCCTAGGTTAATTGCATCTTTTCGCACAAAGAATAAGCTTAGCGATTCAACGCGGAAGCGCTACCAGCATTCTGGAATCATTCCACGTGGGTATGATTTGTATAGTACTAGCGTGAAATTATTATTAAATATTAATATTAGATATAACTTATATAAAAGTAATAATAAAATTATTTTGCTATAATCCGCGATACAGTAAATAGAAAATATATATAGTGCTAAATGTATAGTGGACTATCCGTTTTTCATACCCGTTACCGAAGCAGGTTCGGTTGCCGGGCGAAACGATTGTTGAGTTTGTGATAGTGAGCATGTGTAGTGTGAGCATGGGTAGTTGTGTATTGTGGTGGCAGTGGTGGAGGTTTGTGCATGTGTTTTTACGAATCCTGCATGTAACGAGTATAAAAAACGGATAGTCCACTATACATTATAGCAAAATATGTTTTTTATTACTTTTGTATTATAGATCTTCGCAAAGTAACGCCTAATTCTATAAATAACTTATATAATTACAATGTATATCAAAAAATCAAAATACTACTATGAAAAAATCTTTGAAGTTTACATTCTGATTAACAAAAAAATCATACAATTTTCTCATGCAAAACGACAATTTCATAATTGGTCCCAATCGGCGTAGAAATCATGGGAAGTCAATAATTGCTCTTTAAAAAACCGTTAACGGAAATCAACAGCACATAATGGAGGATTTTGTCGATTACTAGCAACATAATTATATTACGAAGTTATCTAATGCAGTTTCTTTTGTGTTATTAGACGCGTAAATTAGTTGTAATTAGCTATTCAAATGAAGTAATTACATGTTTTAAATTCATACGTACGAAAGTTAATTCAAATTAAAAGTTTTATTTTGATTTAAGTCTAATTTTCTCTTATGAGAAATCTTAATCATATAACAAGTAAAGTTAAAAACAGTTTTTAACAAAATTTCATGTCCCTATTGATAATTGTTGAGTACGTTTTCTCGTCTGGAGCTAATCATGGCTGCAGCATCAGGTCATGCTTATCATACACATGCATTATCATTGGGACTGGACAAGTATGAAAAATTTCAGCTCAATCGGACACCAGGTTCAAATTTAACTTGCAAGATTCCACATTCACACACAAGCACGGCAAGTTAAATAAAAGATTTTAATAATTATAAAATAAGTAGCCGGATATAGGTCTCTTCAAGGTATTCCCACGTTATATGATCGTTTGGTTTATGGAACCTTCAGTTCCCTGTGGCTCTTTCCCTTTTGAGGTCGGTCATCGTCTAGGATCCATAGCATTCGGGTAGAATATAATTATAAGGGTGAGGCTCCCCTAGCGTTGGGTAACTTCAGCCTTGTAAAAAAAGTAAGTAAAGTAACGGCCTGTTACTATCCTACTGCTGGGAATAAGCCTCCTTTCTCCGTGCTTCATACCACGCTGCTCCATTGCGGTAGGTTACACATATCCCTAGAAATCTCTAGAGATACGCAGATTTGTGCAAGCGTGTGATAAATTGTAATTATCAATTAGACACATTAGTTATAACAGAATTCTCATGGTTCCTGCCCGGGGTCTGAACCCGCAGCGCTTCGATAGTCGCACGGTCTCAGCGTTGGGCTACCATAGCTTCAACTTCACAATATGAGCTCACTAATAAATTTAAATGTGCAGAAGCTACTCTGAGCATAGCTCTTTTGTCTATGAACCGTTTGCAGTTTCGTATAAAATACGTCGTGAAGACCTAAGTTGTAAGAAGAGAAAGTTACTGATTCCACTTATATGTCACAAATTAAACCGAATGACTTGATTTATCCATCAAATAGTCATCAAGTTTTATTTCCAGTAACAGTTACGCTGTCAGTAAAAGTATCCTAACTCCAAAATAACGAGATTAAAATTATATTATATAATTTATATTTGGTTTTAGGCCTACACTTTAAATTAAAGTATTATTATGATTGAAATAGAATTTCAGAATTTTATGATATACTAATTGTATTTTTTTAAGCAAAAACAACTTTTCTTTAACAAAAATTATATACAAAAATGCTTCTAGCATTAAAGCCGCTCATGCACGTTTTTTTATTAATTTTTTATTTGCTTAGTAAAACTGTGTGTGAAATTAAGTATTTGTTTGTCTATTCGACTACATGAGTATTAAAAACCAGCTTTATTTTTGTTTATCGAGATTCGGGATTGACCGTATTAAAAATATATACAATTTTAAAACAGATAATGTTGAAAAGATAAAAAATTGAGATCATAGAATTTTTTACATAGACTTTTTACTATAATTTGTTTGGGTACATGAAATTTAATTTGCACAGAAAAACATTATAAATCAAATTGCTTAATCTTGAGAAATTTGGTCTTTGTTATGACGTGATACGTTTTCGCTTGTATCTGTTTGTAAAATACTCATCATTTGAATTATGCACGCGTAATAAAATCTCACAGCCTATATTGGATTTTGCAGTAATTCACATTAAATAGAATTATGCTTCTAGAGCTCTCTTGTTTTAAACTTTAAAATATGCATACTAATAAATATCCCTTATTATACTTATTTGAATGCAGTATGTCTTTAATACATTTGGAACATAATTGGGTCCTTTTGGATTCTACAATCTACTTCATTGAAGCAATATTTAAATCACTTAAAATAAGGAAGATCAAAGCCATCTTCGTTTATTCGCAATTTAAAACGATATTCATTTATATTTTTTAACTTTCTATTTACAAATAGATCACAGAAAATTAAATATAAACAAATGATCCTGAATAGAAACTGATTAAATTTAGAATTCTATATCACATTTTAAAAAATCTTTATAAAATCAAACACGATAAGTATCACTTAAATCAAAGAGTTATTACAATACAATGGCTCTACAACAACAGATAATTTTATGTTACAAGATTAATTCATTTGATTTGAATAGTGATAAGTATATTGCGAATGTAATTTAATAGTGATAAGTATATATAATAAGTGGCGACAGGTCTCAGGGACAGTATGTGACCCCCGAATGCCCCTTAAACTTAAAGGGAAAATTTATAAATCGGTCATAAGACCTGTCGTAATGTATGGATCAGAAAGTTGGGCAATGAAGAAGAGGGATGAAAGAAGAGTGCATGCAAATGAGATGAGAATGTTAAGGTGGATGTGTGGTGTGACAAGATTGGATAAAATAAGAAATGAGTATATAAGGGGAAGTCTGAAAGTTGCGCCTATTGTAGAAAAGATGAGAGGTGCAAGATTGGGATGGTATGGACATGTAATGAGGAGGGATGAAAATCATGTGACTAAACGAGTGTTGGATATGACTGTGGATGGATATGTGACTAGAGGGAGGCCTAAAAAGAGATGGTTGGAATGTGTGAAGTATGACATGCATATAAAAGGAGTAGCGCCAGAGTTGACGAATGATAGAAGAGAATGGAAGAGGAAAACATGTTGTACCGACCCCACTTAGAGTGGGATAAGGGTAGGAGAAAGAGAGGAGTGATAAGTATATTGCGTACAAGACTAGAAAATTCATTAATCATTAAAAAATGCTTATATTTACCTCATTTTCATTTTTTAATTCACAAAAATATCCGTGCAAAGGAACACTAATCTACAAAAGCGCGCCAAACAAATCGCGGGAATGGCGGTTCGATAATGACTGCGCGCCAGCGTGCTTTCTCTTTCATTTATAAGCTGTGGTCGCGAATCCAAAGGGGGGCCGAAGAAATGCTACTGTTTGGCAATATTAGGCGAATCGAACCAATTTAAAAAATATACCGTTATTTTAAGGCAAAATTAATTTGAATTGGATGCCATTCAAGTGTAACACGCGCTTTATTTAATAATTTATCGCTGAAAAAATAATTTGAAAGTTCATTTGTCGATTATAACACAATTAGTATTATCGAATAGCATTATATAATACCGAATATCTCTTTGCAGTAACCATAATGCAATTTATCACTGTAGTGCCAAAAATGGAGTCTACATTGATTGCGAATGTATCTAGGTTGTAAAATGTTTAATACGGTTAGTACTTAGAGACAATCACTAACATTTATGATAAAAAATATATTAAAAAATTAGTCTGAGCTTTTATTGCTATCCTACGTGGCGAGGGTCTCCTTTGAAGAGAAGTGTTGGATTTTAATTGCTAAGAACCTCATTGTTTCAATGCGGATTGGCAGGTTACACATATTTCAGCAATTCTTAATAGATTCAGTTTAAATCACGTTTACCTTAACCGATATGAGTCTGAAGAATTAAAATGATTAATATTCGTTACAAAAGTTTTAATAGAAAACTCACAGGTGTCAGAATTGCAATTTACAACCCCTAGGTTATAGAGTTCGATGGTAATAGCTTTAAGTTTATTACGAAAAAAAAACTTTATGTTAAGAATAAGTTACTAATCAATTATTATGATATGAACTTTAATAAATTATTAAAATAATTAAATACTGACATTTAAAGGTTTCCTGTTTGCTCGTTTAATGTAGACAAGTTATAGCAGTGCTCAGCAATTTATCAATTAAAAAGATTTTTTTTATAAATATTAAAATTTTAGAAGCACTATATATCATAGAATTGCGTAAGAAATTACGTAAAGTAAGATTTTTACTCCAATGCGAGGCAAAGGCCTCCAGTAAAAGATTAGGCGCTTTTACACATTTTTTCAGATCACTTTTTCGTGAATATTGCGATAATGGGATAGTGCCCTTACCGACAAGGGTAAGAGAATCATCCCGAGTCAGTAGTAGCTTCATCAAATATAATGCACCAATTCTTTTCACATTTAACTCCGAAATTTTCCAAATATATGCAAGTATTCTCAGTGTTAAATATGAGTTACATAATGAATGAATGGAATCCGGTAATAGGACTCATGAATGACGAACTTCAATCGTTCATATCTAATGTGGATAGTGGAAATTTTACATAAGAGATCTGGTTGGATTGATTTCTTTAAGAATGCCTCTAGCGAAGATTAGTTAAACTTGTTTCAAAAGTGACCGTTTTTATCTCAGTGCTAAGTTTGCCTACCGGATTAATTTCATTATAGGTGATACTAAGATTACAAAATTACGAATATAAATTTTACATTTTATAACACGTATGACACAATATATTTGAAAACATTGTTTATTTTTTGGTTGATCGATTGATCAAAGGTCATAAACCATACAGCTTCCTAAAATAAATAAATAAAGTGTTTATATATAGATAATATTATTAAGTGTTTATATATAAATAAAATAAAATTATAAAAAGAAATATCCATTTATTATCCCCTAGCTTCGGCTCCGTTCATTGTTGAAAGGAATTTAGAACGTTATTCATATGCGAAAGAGCAGATTAAAAATATATCAAAATTTATGCATATGCACGCTTCGTTGCCATTTCTTCATATTTAGATAATAACATTTTTAATATAATAATATTATACACTATTATAAAAAGTTTAGATAAATTTACAAATTCATTGTGGTTCTAAGATACGAACCAATACGAATAAAAAATGAAATATGTACCAATTAAGTTACGTTTAAAATCGTTTACTTTTGTGCAAATTGCTTTCTATAATAAAGTCCTCCGCGGCGTCTGTCTGTTTAGCGAAAAACTCTAATTTATATACCTATATACAAAAAAATATGAAGAAAATCTTTTAAAAAATATGAAGGTCAAAGTTTTACTATTTTTAAATTACACGGCAAACAAACTTTAATATACGCTAATTTAATCTTTCCTATTCTTTTGTATTGTATTTTTTTTATCGTATATTAAAACATGCAGAGGGCCCATCATGCATTTTTTCTAACTTGTAAAGGCAAGTGCAACATGGACAGAAATAAAGACGCAAGAACCGCGCCACTTTTGACTTCGTGTTAGATTCTTCGCACTCGTCACTATCTTTAGATAAATCGTCCCTGTAGCTGCATCGAGCTTGATATGTTTTTATATCTCTCCTAATATCGGATGTAGATGCTTCTTGAATTAGCGCTGGTTTCTTGGATTCTGCATCAGCGGCATGCTCCCAAGAGGTCAGAGGCAATAAATACTCCTCCACAAGACTTTGCTTAGAAGGAGGTTGCGATTTTAGAATTAGAGTGGCCAGGTTAACCATAGATGAGCTGTCAGGCTGATGAAGGCCGTCACCTAAAACAATATTTCCCATACTAGTTTTGTCGCCAGCGGTATTTGAATATAATTTCATTCTTAAGACAGTGATATCTGAATCGCTCGGCCACGAAATAGCATCGGGCGTTGAGCTGTTCTGGCGCTTAGATCTTATCTTTTTTGTCTTTTTTTTATTTTGCCCCAATTTAGCTTTAGACAAACCAGTTTCTAAACTTTTCGCTAAGCCAGCGGATATGCTACTATCGGTTTCAGAAGGTAACCGAAAAGCTACTTGTCGGACATTAATATTGCCATTAGCTTTTTGTATATCTATAATATCTTCAATTTTTCTAATGGGGCTGTCTTGCATGTCATCTTTTATATCCATCTTTGCAGAGAAAATTGAAATTTAACTATATAGACATCTAATAAAAATATTTTTTGTGTTTAATCCCGATCGGGGTGGCTTTTATTTATAAATGACAAACATTGTCAAAGTGCTTGTCTTATTGAGGACATAATGTATAACATAATACGTGTAAAAGTAACACATTTTGCGTAAATCGAAATTTATACGTCACTATCATTTATTTATCGCAATTCATCGTTTTGTAATTTTTTCGTTGTCTTTACAGTTTCCGGACATAATTTTAGCATTTATAAATAAAGAGGATTTTACATATTTGGATGAATTTTATGATGCATTTATGCTATAATCAAAAAAGAAATAATTTTAAAATATTTTAAACTTGAATTTCTAAACTTGGAGAATTGGTTTGACAGCAACGAGAAATAACACAAAATGTCACAAATGTCAAAGATTCCTAGCGAGAAGGATGGTGTAATGTTTTCGCTAGATCAATTTACTTTTTCTTAAGATGGAATCCTGTATTCTTGATGCAGATACTGGCGAGAAATGTGATATTAATGGAGACTGTTCACCAATATCCAATAGGGACAATATAAGCTTGAATCATGCAAAAAATATTGACGACATCTCTACGCCTTCGGAATTGAAATTCGATGAAGGTAAACAATTAAAGTGTATAATCAATTTTCTATAACAGTTCTGTTTTAAATACTTATATTTCACGATACGATAAATGTCGCATTGTCTCACTTTTAAGTATGTGAAAACTCGTGGATAAATTTTTTCTTATTTGTTCGTTTAGACTTTGAATTCGAGGACCCCGATGTCACTGAAAAGCGAAATGAAATTGAGAAATGTCTTACAAACCCGGATCTGGTAAACTTGGAACAGTGGCAAAACCTAGCTAAAAGTAAAGCTGGATTAATTTCCGGTAAATGTTTACAATTATAATCATGACTAAGCTATCTATTATTAAATCACGTAACGCCGCTCTAAACTTTCTCTCTGGAATTCTTTGCATATGTTAACTAAATATCATTATCACAGAACTTATTCATTAACAATAGATAAACATATGAAATGTTTTGGTCAAAATGATTAGCATTACTGCATAAATATATGAATCATTGTAATTATTAGTAATAAACACATAAGACAATACTTTATCATTATTTCAGTAACTGTTTTATATGCTAATTGTTTCATTAAATATGTTATTTTGTGTTTGTAGATGAATATAGGAAAAAAATTTGGCCCTTACTTGTAGGAGTCACAGAAGATGAAATGACTGATCCTCCTTCACTCGATGATCTCTCTAAGCATATAGAATATCATCAAGTTAGTAGTTTCAAGTTATATACTCTAATACAGAATATATCATAATTATTATAATTGATGTTGAGAATTAGGTGTAATGGATTTCATTGAAAAATAAGTACTCATTCCACTCTTACATGTTACCCATAAATGCCCTTTAGGAATTGAAAATGTAAATTCTTAATCTAAATATAAATATAAATATATTATTATATATATTTTATATATCATAGAGACATGACTATTCACTACTGTTGAAACCTGTGAAGGGTGATTGGGACACCCTATGATACTTATAAGAAGGTTCACAAGTTCAATCCTCAGGCAACCAATGAGTTTTATATAAAAGTTTATATTCCTAATTAATGTAAATCATGTGATAAACATTAGTTTTAGTCAAAGAAAATATCACAAGTGGAAACTTCATATCTACAAGAAGTACTGAGATATGTGTTACTTGCCATTAAAGCAGCATGATGGGTCCAAGCTCTGACTTTCCTCCACCAAAATTTCTATGGTCTGTTGCTGTTCAATTGACAGATTTAACTTTATTATTCTTACTTTAAAAAAATACTATAATTAGAAAGACATTTATAGATCTCCATAATTTGATTTTGTTTTACCTTTTTTTACATTAATTTTTTTTCTTCCAGGTTGTAATGGATGTAAATAGATCTTTAAAACGATTCCCTCCAGGCATTCCATATGAGCAGAGAGTTGCTTTACAAGATCAGCTCACCGTTCTCATCCTAAGGGTCATCATAAAATATCCACACTTGAAGTACTACCAAGTAGGTATACGCTGATTTGCTTATTCAATTATGGGATTATTCTTTTTCAATTGATGCAGGTCGTAAGTCGGTAGTAACCCAGTTAAATGGAAGGTTTTACTTCTTTATTCCCATTTAATCATGAAGTGGTCAGTTAGGATTCTAACCACTTTGGTCTTCTGGTGATAGTCGCTACTTCTAGATAAGGATAAATTAGAAGCTGAGTAGTTAATGAACCTTTTTATTACAGACTTTGTTAGGTTTTCCAAAGTTTATGCTATAGTTGGCATTACAGAAAAAACCAGATTCCAAGATGGGGAATGACTCTTTGTAAAGTAACAGCCTGTTCCTATCCCACACTATCAATTAGTCACAAGTTTTAACAGATGGGGTTAGAACCTATGAAGCCTAGGTAAAGAACACTGTCTTACTGCTCGGCTATTACAGTTCTAAGTATGGACTGGCAATAACAATATTACCTTCTATTTATATTGCACTAGCTGAACTAGCAAACATTGTTTTGCCTATAAATTACTTCAGATATCTGACTTGATTTTGACACATTTGGAATGGTATTCCTGTATAATTAACTGGATTCCTATAACCTTTATGTTACCTCTTTATGTTAAGGAATAATTGTGCCAAATTTCTTTGATATTAGTTCAGCGGATTCACTGTGAGAGAGTAACAAACATACATACTCACAAACTTTCGCATTTATAATATTAAGTAGGAAGTAGGATTTTATTTATACAATGTAATATTGCAAAATAAGTAAAATAAACAAAAATTGAGGTAGAGTTGATTTTCAGTGCTGTGCAAAGTATTTAGCTGAGCTTCATGCAGTATTGCCACTGCTATACAATTTTTTTTTTAAATTCCCTAATTAATCATTGATAATACCGCCGCGTGGAAGAATAGACCACACTCATTTCTTACCGAGGTGTCGTAAGAGGCGACTAAGGTAAATTGACGTCAGGTAGGCGACAGGTCGTAAAACACTTAGCCAAATCATGTTACAACATGTTTAAAACATGTTGTGCCTACCCCACTAGGAGTGGGATAAGGGCAGGAGAATGATGATGAATTTTTTATTGATAATAATTTTCACTGCGAAATAAACACAAATTGACTTATAACAGCTATTAGATGCAAGTATTTTACCAACACTTTTTTTAAATTTGGATTCACCCTTTCTTGCAGGGATATCATGATGTAGCCATCACTCTATTACTCGTCTGCGGTGACAAGGCGTCCTTTCCCCTGCTGTGTCGGCTGTCGTACGGCCCGGGCGCTCCGCTAGCGCCCTTCATGCAGGCCACGTTGCAACCCACTCAGCACCTGCTCAACTATATGTTTCCAGTCATACGGCGGGCTGATGAGAGACTTGCAGATTGTTTAGACAAGTAAGCGTATGTTGTTAACAATGTCTTCAGACTTTAATTATTATTATATTAGGTCCTTACATATGAAATTGGCGTTTTCTATGGGAGGAACATAGTCGTTTTTTTTAATGAAATATATTTAATCAAAGTATGTACCATTGCTATGTATGCACTTTTGCCATCTCATAGGTAGTTCATTGATCCCCTTACTAAAAAAACCATTCGGGCGGGAATCAATAAAATCTTTGAAGGCGGTTTGGACTGCCCCATCGGAGTTGAATTTTTTTCCTTGCAAGTAGTTATCCAAATTGCGAAAAAAATGGTAATCTGTTGGAGCAAGGTCCGGAGAGTACGGTGGATGTCTAAGACATTCTAATTGAAGCTCCTCTGATTTGGTAGCCGTCTGTTGTGCAGTGTGTGGTCTAGCGTTGTCCTGAAGCAGCAGTGGCCTAGAGCGATTGACCAGCCTCGGTTGTTTAGCAGCTAGCTTTTCCATCATGGTTTGCAGTTGCTGACAATAGATATCTGCCGTAATCGTCTGGCCAGATTTAAGAAAGCTGTAGTGAACGACACCGGCACTAGTCCACCAAACACTTACAAGCAACTTTTTTTAGTCAATTTTCGCTTAGGGCAGGATTTGGCTGGTTCGCCAGGGTTCAGCCATTGCGATGAGCGCTTCCGATTATCGTAGAGGATCCACTTTTCATCACAGGTAATGATTCGATTTAAAATTCCTTCATTATTGTGCCGGTTGAGTAACGTAACGCAGCAGTCGACGCGCGTTTGTCGGTTTGCTTCACTCAATTCATGAGGTACCCACCTTTCAAGCTTTTTCACCTTCCCAATTTGCTTCAAGTGGATTAGAATAGTTTTATCACTAACACCGGAGCCTGCAGCTAACTCGGACGTGGTTTGCGATGGATCCGCTTCCACAATAGCCTTCAATTCTTCATTATCAACTTTGGTCTCCGGCCGTCCACGAGGCTTGTTCTGCAGGTCGAAATTTCCAGAACGAAAACGTTGGAACCAAAAACGCACTGTGTTTTCTTTTGCGACACCGTCACCATACACATCATTAATCCTTCGAGCCGTTTCTGCAGCACTGGTGCCACGGTGGAACTCATACTCGTAAATAACGCGATATTTCATGTTTTCCATTTTGTAAACAGAGTGACACAAAAAAGAAAAAAACAAAAGAAGAAAAAACAAATGAATTAGGGGGTTTGAAACACAAATGCATGAGTAAATAGCTGTATGAATTTGAATTTGGAATTCCTAACCATAAAGGTAATAATTATAAATTATTACTTTCGGGTACATACCACGGTAATTTGTTTTTGATTCGCCGATATTTCGACCCAGTTGCATGGATCGTGGATCGGCGCCAAAATTCAAAATTTAAAAGTGACGTTGTGAGTGTAGTATGCCGAACAATCCGTGACGCACCGATAAAAAGAACGAGACGGAGGGTAGTTAGATACTGCCCCTAACATCTCAGCTTGAAGTACCGCCTACCTGCAGTTCCGTCGTGACCACGATCCATGCAACTGGGTCGAAATATCGGCGAATCAAAAACAAATTACCGTGGTATGTACTCGAAAGTAATAATTTATAATTATGTCTTCAAACCACGAATATTCAAGTATAAAATCATAAAGGTAATATTTGAGATCAAAGTGGCCAGTACGACAAAACGCCAATTTCATATGTAAGGACCTAATATTAACGAGAAAATGGAAGTACATGGAATAAAGGTTTTTTGAATATCCAACCATTTACCCTTCTCTAAATTGAGTTATAAGACTTTCAGGTATAAAAAGAATCGTTTTCAATCGTTGTTTTTCCAATGATGATGAATTTGTACAATATTTTTGTGAAGTAAACTCACATATACCAAAAAAAATTATGAACAAAATTTGCCGGAAATAAGCCCGGGTAAAATGGGAGGGTTAAATTCATGCTTTTGTGGTACGTAGGGCAGGTGTAGGCACGATGTTCGCGCTGCCTTGGTACCTGACGTGGTTCGGGCACAGCCTCAACCGGTACTCGGACGTGGTCCGGCTGTACGACTACTTCTTGTGCGCGCCGCCCCTCTTCCCTGTCTACGTGACTGCCGCGCTCGTGCTGCATCGCGCGCTTGACGTGCTGCAGTGCGACTGCGACATGGCCATGATGCACTGCCTCCTTTCCAGGGTGAGTGGCTTGCCGTTTCTCCGTGAATATATCATTAGCCTTTATTCAACGGGATATGACCAAATCTGTCACTATTATCCTTTATTGAATTGGTACATGATCGAATCTGTTACTATTAGCCTTTATTCAATGGGTACATGATCGTATTTGTTACTGTTACAATTTATTCTATGGGTATATGGTCGAATCTGTCACTTTTAACCTTTATTCAATGGATACATGATCGAATCTGTAACTTTAGCCTTTATTTAATGAACACATGATCGAATCTGTCACTTTTAGCCTTTATTCAATGTGTACATGATCGAAACTGTCATTTTTAACCTTAATTCAATGGGTAGATGATCGAATTTGTCACTAGTAGCTTTTGTTCAACAGAAATAATGTGGGAATTTCTTTATCAAGTATAGATTTAGCTGCATAATGTGCGTATCGCCTGCGTTGTAAGATATTTGCCTTAGAGCAAACCAAGAGAATTTATTGGGTCTATAGATAGGGTTGCGCCTATAGCTTCATTCATCACTCCTCTCTGCTCGTTTGTGATACGCCCTTATATGGCCGATATCGAACCATCGATTTACAGTCAAAGGTCTGTCTTTGAGGACAGGCATTTTCGTACGTATATTAAAGTAGCTTTTTTAAAACAAACATAGAAAATATATTTATTTATTTGCCCTGACATGTTCCAGTTACCAGATGACTTACCGTTCGAAGACATCCTGGTGACAGCGAAACAATTGTACGAAGAAAACGACCCAAGCGATCTGGAAGCAGAGGTCAAAGCTCTGGAGAAACGAGAGTGAGTGTAATGTGTACCACAAAACTCCACCACCTGCACCTCCACACTGAACAAGCACTACACACATACACTACGATAATCTACATATGTATCATATTATCAAATTGAAATAAAATTCATTGATAAATTAGACACATTAATTTTTTTTGGCAAAACTCATTGGTGTCTGCCTGGCGTTTGATCCATGATCGTCTCCAGAAAGTCGCACGGTCTCATCGCTGGGCTATCACAGCTTTAATCGAAAATATTGCCGCCCTTAAACAATGCCGCACCCGCATACCCCCGCCACTCTACGTCACTGCATTTTAGTAGCTCCCCTAGTCTGATACCATAAGCCAATGAAGGGAAAAAAAAAGTAAAAGTAGCAGCCTGTTACAATCCCACAACTGGGCATAGGCCTCCTCTCTCCGTTTCTGGAGTGAAGGGTTGGAGCTAAGACCAACCACGCTGCTCCAATGCGGATTGGTAGGTTACACATACATATCTCCAGAATTCTCTAGAGATATGCACGTTTCCTCACGATGTTCTCCTTCACCGAAAAGCGTGTGATATATTGCAGTTATCAATTAGACACATGAGTTTTAATAGAAAAACTCATTGGTGCCTGCCCGGGTTTGAACCCGTGTTCCCCTCGAAAGAGTCGCACGGTCTCGCCGCTGGGCTACCACAGCTCTGTTTTACTATAAATTGTCTCAATTCTTAGGTTAGCTGGAAGAGATCTCTGTCAAAGGGATAAGTTAACTTTTGTACACTGTTTTTTTTATTGATAATGTGTTGCTTACTTTTTTTAAGGTACATAAACAAATAATTAAATTAACTAATTAATCTATATTAATAACATCAACATAAAATTATAATAAATAGCAATCTCACCTAAAGCTTTCAGTAAAAAAGAGCCTCAACTGTGAGCTACCTTTAAATATAGTTACAAAGACATAAACGATTATAAACTATGATATAAAAATCTACGATTAACTAGCCCCTTAACTTTATCTCAAAGAGACGTGTACGAGTAAGTACAATCGCGTACTGAATATTTTAAATAGACAACATTGCATTTAATATTTAACTAAGCGTTTAAAATACATGTAAAAAAATGCCGCCCCTGGGTTATCACAGCTCGCAATGAAGGGAATACCTTATTGTTCCGCACAAACGTGCGGGCGGATGAAACAACCTCCGAGACCTGCGCCGTCTCGGCGCCTCAACCTACCTTATGCGGCCGTCAGCTGTATGCGGTCCGGCCTCATGAATAACTGCGTGTATATGTGTACGTGTGTGTGTGTGCGCTTGTATGTACTTGGCCGATTCCCGAACCCGTTGGCTCGCCTCAGCAGTCTTCCACGGACACGTACTGTCTATTTCTCCCGGAGTATACACTTCACTATATCGGTTATATAACACGCGGTGTGCACACAACCTTCGTAACGTCACACGTTATTGAATCGTCCCATATCGGTAAACAGTAACCCGAACGCGTACTAAAACCGCGTCGTGGTCGCGTCTTATCTTTATAGTATTCGAAACGCTTCACTAATTGAACGCGTCACTAAATGTAAAAGCGACACCCAAACGCATAATTACGCGTGTGCGTTATAAAAGGAATGCCGTATACAGGCGCGCGTGGCTTCTTCCTGTCGTGTCTGCCGGGTGACTGGCGGGGGCCGCGCTCGTAGTGAACGAATGCATAAAAACGACCTAGCTTATACAAAACACTTATATCTCAGGGAGGAGCAACGCAAGTTGGACCAGGAGCGCATGAAGCGGCGGCAGGCGGGCCGCGTGGTCCCGCGTGGGTCGCGCTGGCCGTGGATACCCGCGGCGCTGCGGCGGGCGGGCGGGCGGCGCGCGGCGCTGGCGCTCACGGCCGCTCTCTTCGCTATCTACGTGTACTACCGGCCCGACCTGTTCAGGTAGCGCCACGCCTATCAGTTTGTACTGTTCCGGTTCTAGGACGAATGCGGCTTATAGGCCCCTCAGCTACGGACTTTAACGCGGCAGATGCTTGTATGCAAATCAAATCAAATAAAAATAATCTTTATTCAAATAAACCATTTCAGGCACTTTTGAATCGTCAAGCATCAATATGATTAATGAAGCTACAACTGGTTCGGAATGTTGCTCTTACCGAGAAGAACCAGCAAGAAACTCGGCGGTCGATCTTTTAAATATTTTCAATTATACATTATTAAACCGCTGTCTTGTATGAAGCTGAAAGGATTTTCAAATCTAGGCTTTCTTATCATCCAAATAATCTCCAATTTTGTAATATGCTTTACGTATAAGCATATTTTTTACACTTGATTGAAATCTTTCTGTACACTGGTCTAGAACCTATACCATTAAATTACATACCTATGATATACTTTGTTATAAGTTTGTCGGATTTCGAATCGTATTTTTTATGTTGTTTTTGTTGAGTTGAGATTATGGACCTTTTGTACATAGTTTTGTCGGATTCTGGACCTTTTACACAAAGGGCTGTCGAATCTCGGACCTTTTACACATAAGGCTGTTGGATTCCGGACATTTTACACAGAGGGCTGTCGAATCCCCGGTACCTTTAACACATAAGGCTGTTGAATCCGGACATTTACACATAGGGCTGTTAGATTCCGGACCTTTAACACATAGTAGGGTTGTTGGATTTCGGACATTTACACACAGGGCTGTTGGATTCCGGACCTTTTACACATAGTGCTGTTGTATTCCGGACTTTTTTTATACATAGGGCTGTTGGATTCCGGACCTTTTACACATAGGTTTGTCGGATTCCGGACCTTTTACACAAAGGTTTGTCAGATTCTGGACCTTTTGTAAAAGGTCCAGAATCCGACAAACCCGACAAAATCCGACAACCCTATGTGTACATAGGGTTGTCGGATTCCGGACCTTTTACACGCAGGGTTGACGGATTACGGTTCTGATATATATATAGTTGTCGTGTTTCAGATCTTAAATAAGTAGGGTTGTCGAAATACGGCTTCTATGCATAAAGATTTTGTCAGATTCCGTTTGTTATCCTGATCTTGGATTCTATAGCCAAGAATGTCGGAGTCCTATTCTTTACACGTAGGGTTATCGAAATTTATTTTCGAAATTTTATACAAATAGGTTTGTCATATTCCGGCTTTTATATACATAGTTTTGTTAGAATATGGCCACTATGCATTATTTCCTTTTGTTATGCGATTGTCGGATTTAGAATCTTTTATAGAGTTGTCGAATCAAAAGAACCCGTCTTTTGGGATTATCGGACTCCATACATTTTAACGTATGGTTGTCGAATTCGCGGTCTTTATGATTTTCTAATACGGAATCTTAAACATAGTTAGTGGATCCGAAATCTTGTATAACGTTGTCAGATAATCCAAAATTTATATAGGTATATACAGCTGTCGAATTCGGCGGATTCAGGATCTCAACTATTGTTATATTGGAGAGACAAAACATTCGTTGTTTATACCTTCATCAGATATAAGTTCCTTCTGGAAAGTTCCATTCCTGCTATCGTTGTTAAAATTATTAATTATACATAACATATATCTGGCCTTATAGATCGCTTATCGTCTCATGTATGCTTGAAATCGACGGACAAACTGATATATTGTACTTATTGTGTATCAAATGTATCTAAAGTTAATTAGCTTAGTAAAGTTAGTTATGTATAAGGGTTAAATAAAACAGTTATTAAATATTAGCAGCTTGAAGGGTCAAACCTCCCAGTGTTTATCTACCAATTAAAAACAAGCTTTTGCCCAACAGTGGGATAGTAACCTCTATAGAAGTCTATATAACAAGGAAACGATATCATGACGAAAGTAGAAATTGGTGATAAAATTGGGCAAAATTCGATTTCTTATACTTTTTTAGAAAGGTTTGATCTTCGTGCAGCCTTGGCATAATTGGTCAATAAAAAACATATATCTAACATTAACAATGTTATATGCTATTATTGTTGTATGTAATTAGTAATGCACCAGCATAACCTAGCCACGTAAATTTAACGTTACCTATAACGTTTAAAAATGCTTGTAATTTCCCATTCCCGTGAGAGTTTCGAAATGAAATTGCTTTATAAACATTGTTATAAAGAATCAAAATGTTGTGTGAAAATTTTAACACAAATCATAGACTGTTTTTAAAGTTTTGCAGATTCAAACATACGGCTGTTGAATTTTTATATATTTGTATATATTTGAATAGGTTAGCCTTTATAATTGTAATATTAAATGTATATTGTAAGGAATCGAGTCGAACCCGCATCTTTCAGTGCATTGAAGCAAATAAATATACAAAACTAGACTAGACTGATTTGAGGTTATCAGTTATTAGTCATAGGTCTCCTAAAAAAGATAAATGACACGTCAAGCTGGAGTACTGGTTTTAAATGGAAACCTTAGCACTAGATTTACCAGACCAGTCATTTAGACTGGTCGTGCAATTTCAATTCAAAGTTTCTACTATATTACATTTTTTTTTCAGAAATGATATGACTTTTGTAGCTGTAATTAGAGACTACGTTTTATAAACTTACTTAATATTGTTAAACTTAATTTTTGTCATTTTTAAGAGTAAATATAAACTAGAAGCCTGTTTTTTATGCACCAGTAATTTTAACTGGTTTGGTAGAAATAGGTATATTCAAATCGCTGGTATGTCTAGTGTTAAAGAGGCACGCAATGTTACTAAAGATACTAAAAGTGCAAAATTCTACTAAAAAAGAAATAAAGTCTAACAATTTACGCTACTATATGTTTTTTTCATTTTTCACGTGCTTTATTTTAGTCTTAATTAAACATTATTTAGTTTTAAGTGATAGCTTTAGAATACTTAAGTGAGTTTAAAATAAACTTAGTTTGAATAAGTAAGCGTCTCACGTACCAGTACGTTTTCTGACGATTGATACTTGAGCGCGTGTCACGTACTAAGTTTAACAACATGACTTGTTTGTGGGTAAAGTAAGTAAAGTAAAGTAACGGCCTGTTACAATGCCCACTGCTGGGCTAAGGCCTCCTCTCCGTTTTTGGAGAGAAGGATTGGAGCTAAGACCTACCACGCTGCTCCAATGCGGATTGGTAGGTTACACATATCCCTAAAATTCTCTAGAGATATGCAGGTTTCCTCACGATGTTTATCTTCACCGAAAAGCATGTGATAAATTGCAATTATCAATTAGACACATAAGTTTTAATAGAAAAACTCATTGGTGCCTGCCCGGGGTTTGAACCCATGTCGTCTCTAGAGAGTCGCACGGTCTCACCGCTAGGCTATCACAGCTTCGCGTTTGTTTGTGGGTACACAAATAAAAAAATACTGTGTGTGTGTTACTAAATTGCTGAAAACGCTCACTCCGCTGCAAAATGTACCCGGATTCAATGTGTTAATAAGCATTTATTGATTACTAAATGCGCCCTGCGAATAGTTAATTAATCGGCATTAAGAGTTAGATGGATGTGTAGATTATAGACGAAAATCGAGTTTTTATAAAAATTTCCTAATGCTTCGCAAAACTTACAATTTTCTTCCTTTCATAAGAACCTTGTCCTGACAATAATTAAAACAACATAAAAAAAACAAGAAAATTGTTTAATTATCGATGCGATGAACAAGGTTTAGGATGAACAAGATAAACTCAAATTAAAAAACATTAATTACATATTATGTAATACCTATTAGCTGTGATAGCCCAGCGGTGAGACCGTGCGACTCTTTCGAGGGGAACACGAGTTCAAACCCGGGCAGGCACCAATGTGTTTTTCTATTAAAACTCATGTGTCTAATTGATAATTGTAATTTATCACACGCTTTTCGGTGAAGGAAAACATCGTGACGAAACCTGCATATCTCTAGAGAATTCTGTTGATATGTGTAACCTACCAATCCGCATTGGAGCAGCGTGGTAGGTCTTAGCTCCAACACTTCTCTCCAGAAACAGAGAGAGGAGGCCTATTCCCAGCCGTGGGATTGTAACAGGCCGCTCCTTTTTTTATATATTTTTTAAAAGAACCCACAATCATATTTAATATAAAGCAAAATAAATAAACAATCAATCTGCTGTCGCACACTTATTATTAAACTGACCTAATTCAGTGCCATTTATGATTATGAAAGATTAATGTGCTCTTGCTTTTCCAAGTTATTGGTCTTGGCTTTATTGCAATTTGTCACAAGAAACCTTTTGGAATTAGGTCGCTTAAATACTAAGCGAGAGATATGAATCAATGTCGATAATTAATGAATGAAAAAAAATCCATTATGTTTAATTAAATAAAATTTCACAATGGCATGGGACCACTTCGCGTGACGTCCGCAGCTCGAATGACAAAAACATCTATTTATCTCGCTCTTACGACGTCATCTTATTCGGCAATACCGAAGATAACCTAAAACGCGATAAATTTTGAATGTTGTCTATTTATTTTTAACTGTAAAGTAAGTGTTATGTATATATTAAAGTTGTGTAAAAATTCATAGACTGGCCCGTTGGCGCTGTGGGTAGTGACCCTGCCTTCAGTTTCGCGGGTCGCGGGTTCGATTCCCGCCGAGGGCCAGCATTTTCTATAAAACAAATTGTTGGTTCTTCGAGCCTGGGTGTGTATCTGTATTTAAGTATGTATTTAAAATTATATATGTAGTATATCTACCAGTTGTCCGTCACCCATAACACAGGTATTAAGTTACTTACTTTGGGGCCGGACGACCGTGTGTATAAATATATTTATTTATTTATTATTTATAATTAATGAAAAAAAAATATCCATTATGTTTAAATAAATAAAATTTTACAATGGCATGGGACCACTTCGCGTGAAGTCCACAGCTCGAATGACAAAAACATCTATCTATCTCGCTCTTACTGGCGACTGGCATCTTATTCGGCAATACCGAAGATAACCTAAAACGCGATAAATTTTGAATGTTGTCTATTTATTTTTAACTATAAAGTAAGTGTTATGTACATATTAAAGTTGTGTAAAAATTCATTCGTATATTTATTGAATGTGACAGAAATATATTATTTACTTTAAAAATATATTATTTAAGTTCTTTCGGCACTTATTTACTAGATAAGTAGTGGTATAAAACGGCTTGTGATTATGAGATCTTAAATGTGTATGAATGTGATTAATACTTATAAGTTTCTTTATATTTGGTACTATTTTGTGTTCTTAAAAATTGTGTATGAAATTCTAAGGCTATTTTATTCATTGTTTGTTGTTAATTTAAAATGCATTTCCATTTGTTTAAGAATTATTGAAACAAAATTTATAAACGGTTAAACACTTTTAGGTAGATGAATAACGTATAACTAATGTATTAATGTAACATTTAGCGCTCTTAGCACTATAAATGTTAGATGGTCATATAAATATTTACGAATAATTGAGTGTAGAAGTGTGGTTCGTATACTATAATGCAGTTTCTGAATGAAATCTTTATATAAACTCTTTAACGAAATAAATCCGGGAAAACCAAATTGTAAATTCAATGTCGCTGCCAAAGTACAATAAACAAAATTATTTATTAGTATTAATATTATGACATATTATATGGTATATTATTGTTTATTATAACTATGTGCGCCAGTTTCCGTTGCCGCAGTTACTATGCGAGCGTGTGGTTAACGACTTTCTTGGGCTATGTCTGACCCGAGACTGACTAAATAATATAAAAAATGCGTTAATGCAAACTTACGCACACTTATATAAGTTTATTTCTATACTTACATATTGTAATTTAGTTATTAAAAGTTCATAGACAAAGTCCTATGCTGCATAATGAATTCTTTTTTAATTATTTTCTATCTTTACATTGTATTGCGTCTTTTTGTCCAAGCTAGTGTCCAAAAATGATGAACTTACTGTCGCAAAACTATTATTTCCTAAAAAAATCATTTATATAAACTTAGGCAACTTCAGTTAAATATTTTGAAATCCTGCATGATATGTGTTTCAGATTTACAAAGTACACAGAAACGCGCGTAAATTTAACGGATAAATAGATACAATATTGTATTGAGTTAAATTCAAATGTTTTTAAGTGGAATCATAAATTTTATCCCCTGGTCGCTGATTCTGATCCGGCTCAAAGGACCAAATGTTTATGAGTGATTTTGACATAGTTCTTTTTGAATGACCTTCGAATCATGTAGGCGGTGCGATTTTTGAAATAGACTCTCAAACACTTGATAATAATCGATGAGATAAGGATTTGCCCTACTTTTAACAAAGTAAACATTTATGAATACTTATGCAGTATAGGTCTTTTCTATTTTTAGATGCAGTTATAGTGATTAAAATAGGCGATGTGAATGCGAGATGAGTTTCTGTAATACATGTTTATTACTACATTTCGTTTCATTGTTTATTTTTAAATATATTTTGTTTATTTTAAATATAATTTCTACTTTCCAGGCAAGGTGAGGACAGTCCGGAACTGTAGAATGGGTGTAGGGCGACAATAAAACCTGTTTATTTTCAAATTTCTTTATTTTATAATTTGCAATATGGATTTACATTTTTCCTTAAGTCCAGGAAACCAATCCTTAAATTAGTAACGTTTGAAAACCATTTTTAAAACGACGGAAACTTTAAATAAATTCATTTATTAAAAAAAAATAACAATAAAGTTAAAGTAACATGGAATAAAATTTAACTATAGAGAGCTATTTGATTTACTTGCACCATGATTTCGTTACATAAATAACAAAAAAGTATAATCCCAACCGATTACATATCCATTAAAAATCACCAGTATTTATAAAATATTGATATTACAATTATTAGATGTGTGATAGGACAAAGTATTACAGGTTCCATCTTACCCCTTACTATTTATTGTGATATTCTCATTTACAGGTGGCGTTCGTTCATTCTTTTTTTTTCCATTTTCTATGGCTCGTGCACATTGCGAAAGTCTCCTTAGAAATTACTCCGAACTGACTCATGCGAATTTATTTATTTAGGCTCACTTTTCGGAATGCCGCCGTGTGGTATCCGGCTGAGTAGAATAGACCAACCTCATTTCTCACCGAGGTGTAAAAGGCGACTAAGGTAAGTCGACCCACCGTGTGGTATCCGGTTGAGCAGAATAGACCACCCTCTTTCTTACCTAGGGTCGTAAAATACGACTAGTGTAAGTTGACGTCAGGCAGGGGTTCGGTCGTAAAATACGTAGCCAAATCATATGACAACATGTTTATAACATGTTGGTGCCGACCCCACTTAGAGTGGGATAGGGGCAGGAGAATGTTGATGACTTTTCGGAATGCATAAAGTCGCAAATAAAGCCGAGAAACTATAAGCGAATTTACGGGGCGACGAGCGATTTACCGCCCCCCTACCTCAGTCCCCGTCCTACATCCGCGTCCTTATACCCGAACTCGAGGACTGAGTTAAACGGTAAGCTTATAACTATTATATAAGCGCCTTCTAGTTCAGTGGGCCACTGAAGACAGACATCCTGTCTGTCCGAGACAAAAAACTCCCAGAGACATTTTATAACGCCTGCCTATCATAAGTGATCTTACCGAGCAATTTTTCAGTGCGTGAGTGATAGTGATAGTATAACGGCTTCGAATGGTTGGTGATTTTAAATCAGTTTAACCACTCATTAACTCATTAATAAAAATTTGCCTGCAGAGGCGATTTTATGGGTGAGAGCGAGACTAACGGCCGAAATCAATAATGTATCCGTAATCCAAGATTGATTTCGATCTTCGATCAATGTCGATCTATGGATCGATCTCCGATCCGCGTGCCAATAACAATATTGACAATCGACAATCTATAGATTTCTTGCGTAATCTTTAGATATCTTCAAATCTTTTTCCTCCTAATCATTCCGCTTTACACAATAATTAAAATTTTTTTCATGCTATATTATATAATAATTAAATTAAAAAATGATTTCAAATGGTTTAATTTTTGATAATAACCTAACTTTTAATCATATAAAGCCTTTTTTCTTTTCAAAAGGAACCGATTTTGTTACAAATAACAGTAGAAATTTCTTGATATTTAGAAATGGAACGTTACGATTTTGTGGCTCTCAGGTTAGTAATGATGTGGGTTGGAGTAGAAAAAAACAATTAATAAATAATCGATTTTTCCTTTAAAATAAATCGAGTTTATGAAATCGATTAACTTGTATGAAAATAACCGATTAATAATAATTCTTACTTATTTTTAATTTTTGCCTTTTTAAATAATATAATAATTCATTAGAATAAAGGCTAATCAAAGTGGACAACTACCTAACCTAACTAACTAAAGTCGAAAACGTGAATTGCCTTTAACTCAAGTTAATAGTCTCAGAAAAATTGAAAAAAAATATAAAATCAAATTTTGTAAATAGCTAATAGCACACTGGGATTCGATCTAGGTTTACGTGCGTTGCAATTAGCTGTTAAAAGGCGAGCATGATGACCAGTGCGCCATAAACAGACTTTCGATTCTGTTGCAAAATGTTGAACTTAACTGTCTTCGCCAACTTTAGATGTGATGAAATATACTGGAAGGTAGATTCATTACAAATAACAAGATCACCAAGTCACAATTAGGAATATTTAAGATTTTCAAATAGTATATCTAATATATTAATAACAATGTTTCATTCCTGTGCACGGATACTATTCGTATACGTCAAAAAGAAAAACAACAAGACAAGCGTAAAAATCGTAAAGTTTGTAGTTTGGCTACATTGGTTTCACCAAACAATGCATATCTTATCTTTAAGAAAAGAAAAGAGAGTTAAAACAAAAAGAACAAAGGAACATAATGAAAATTAAAAATAATAATATATATAATATATTTATAATATATACATATAAATATATATATATAATAAAGGAAATAATATTCTCCTGTGTCATTTTAGACATAAAATCCGTAAACAAGTTTCGAAATCCCCCGAAATTGTAAGATCGCGATTACAGATTAAAATACCTATCTAAACAAACATCAAACGCAACAGATATGTTATTAGCACGCTCAAACCGTCATTTTCGAACAGAGGGCAATCTTCAATCTGAGATTTGTCCTCCTAAAGATGGATCGGTTTGACGGATTGAGATTCTAGATTACAGATTGTTTATTGGCACACTTTATTCGTAATCTAGGGATTATGGCCGATCTAAAATCTGCAGATTTTGGATTAGATCGATTATTGGTTTCGGCCGTTAAAGTCTCTGAGAGACTAATGACCGAGTATCCGAGTCCTGTTCCGATGAGTCTTATCCCTATACACAACTAAAAGACTGGAATCCTTTAAAGTAGCGGCCCGTTTCAATCCCACTGCTGGGAATAGGCCTCCTCTCTCCGTTTCTGGAGAGAAGGGTTGGAGCTAAGACCTACCACGCTGCTCCAATGCGAATTGGTAGGTTACGCATATCAACAGAATTCTCTAGAGATATGCAGGTTTCCTCACGATGTTTTCCTTCAACGAAAAGCGTGTGATAAATTGCAATTACCAATTAGATACATGAGTTTTAATAGAAAAACTCATTGGTGCCTGCCCGGGTTTGAACTCGTGTTCCACTCGAAAGAGTCGCACGGTCTCACCGCTGGGCTATAACAGCTCTGGAATCCTTTACAATACTAATTATAACTTATATTTACTTGATTAGCAGACAGTATGAGCATTATAGTTAAGAGCTTATATCACACCCGTAAAAACTTACATTACTTCATATTATTATGTCATTTCACAACCACACGTAACGGCTGCGTAATATTTATATAGACGTATATACTAAAGAACATAATATAAGATAACTTTCTTTAAACAACCGAACGTCCGATATACTTCAGATACAAAACTTGAGTTAAACTCTCTTGTTTAGCGGCATTGGCTCGGTTGAGTCAATGTTTAAGAAATAAAGTGTCGTGAATATATTTAAAAAAAGATGTCTATTGACACGGACACAACCTAAATACAAAATATAAATATTTTCTCGTAAAGTAAATGAGATCGAGCATCGGAACTCGAAGTTAACAAATATAGAATTAGCGAATGCAGCGCTGAATGTAACATTTTTTTACAGCTTCCGAAACCCTCTCTTTCGTACTACTCACATGCATTTTACCACGAAAGCTATACGTTAATTACTGGATACATCTATAGAAACGACTTCTTATTAGGTCCTCGCGTAGTATATACTCAGAATACTTATTTTGAATAAGTAATCCAAACACGTTAACTATCGGAAGTTTTAAAAACGTTCTAAATTCTAATAATCAATAGATTATTATTACAAGAAGGGCAAGAACGGCATTCACAATAACAAAAATCAGACTAGCAATATGAGAATAAATTTCAGCCGACTTAATCCTAGGCATCAATTCTAAGAGAAAGATATTGTCATGCGGTGTTTTTATACACATAAACTATTAACTTGTCTCTACACGGCGTTATGACAAGTGTCTGACAATCAAAACGTAAACAACTCGTCGTAAGCTTGCGAAACGCGGTATATTATAAAGTTACTATAATAAACTAGGGAAGTCAGCCTAAAATGACAGCCTGAATAAATGAATAGCAAACGCGACTGTATCTGTCTCTATTTTTATTTTTTTGTGATTAGACAAAGATCAAGTGCCGCCGTGTGATATTCGGCTGCATAAAATAGACCACCCTAATTCCTTACGAGTTGTCGTAAAAGGCGACTAAGGTAAATTGACCCACAGTGTGGTATCCGGTTGAGTAAAATAGACCACCCTCTTTCTTACCGAGGGGTCGCATACGACTAAGGTAAGTTGACGTCAGACAGGCGACCGGTCGTAAAATACGTAGTCAAATCATGTGACAACATATTTGTAACATGTTGTGCCGACCGCACTTAGAGTGGGATAAGGGCAGGAGGATGATAGACAAAGATCAAGTTTACGAATTCCATCTTCCCTTCCATTATTTATTGCGACACATTCAGCTGTCTGGTTTCCATCCTCATCGCGTCGATGGATGAATGAGGATTCATTGCTGAAGGTTAGTAATTCCCCATTTGAGGAAATAATTTCTCTCTAACGATGGTTCGCCATTTTATTCCGTCTTTGGCATTGTGGAGAGCATTACGCAAATATTGAAAGATGAGCGGATCTGGTCTGACCACCTGATGGGACTATGGCCTCTAGAGCGTTAGCCATCAACCTTCAATCTTATTCTTTCTTGTGACAAGAAGTTGCTCTTTGGCGTCGTGGAGAGCATTGTGCAAGTTGGTTATCAAGGATGAGCGGATCTGGTCTGACCACCTGATGGGACTACGCCCTCTAGCGCTATGTCGTCATTCTTTCTTGTGACAAGAAGTTGTTTTTTGGCGTCGTGGAGAGCATTGTGCAAGTTGGTATTCAAGGATGAGCGGATCTGGTCTGAAAACCTGATGAAACTACGGCCTCTAGAGCTTTGCCGTCATTCTTTCTTGTGACAAGAAGTTGCTCTTTAGCGTCGTGGAGAGCATTGTGCAAGTTGGTTATCAAGGATGAGCGGATCTGGTCTGACCACCTGATGGGACTACGGTCTCTAGAGCGTTGGCCATCAACCTTTACTGTGACAAGAAGTTGCTCCAGATTACTACCTTCCTTTCGTCCGATATTTCCGAAAAACTCTAGCACTCTTTTCAAGAATATGGTGGAGAGTCTGGTCTTAATACTTAATTCCTTCAAAATAGACGCGTTAGTAAGGAAAGCGGTCCACGAAATCCGGAGCGTTTTCCGCCAGCACTACGTTCCAAACGCGTTTTCGGTCACAATCTGCCTTCTTCAGAGTCAATGTTTCCATTGTTTTCTATTATAGTATAATAACTCTGCGCGACACTCACAGCGAGTCCGAGACGAGTTAGTAGAAATCAGTCGCGTTCATGCTGTGAAGAGTCTGGTCTTAATATTTAATTCCTCCAAAATAGATGCGTTAGTACGGATGCGGTTCACAAAATCCGAAGCATTTTCCACCAGCACCACGTTCCAAACGCGTCTTTGGTCACGATCTGCCTTCTTAAGAGTCCATGTTTCCATTGTTACCCTATTCTAGTATAATAACTACGCGACACTCGCAGCGAATCCGAAACAAGTTCGCGGGTATTCGTTGCGAAGCGCTACGATTCATCACGTTTATTTGTTACGAGTTCGCTACCATATTATGACCAAATAATCTCCTCACCCGACGATATTCGAGAAATACTCGCGGTAACTAGCGATAAGCATTAATGTCTTAAACAATCCGAGGTTACACGGTTTTTCTATAATTCAAAAATATATTAAACGTATAATGTATTTAATATCTATGAGTGGTCAAAATCTTTAAATACACAAAAAATAAGACAAACCTTAAGGGTTGATACAAATGGATTGCGAATACGACTATAGCAAACGAAATCCTAGCCTTTTACCTCTTTGATTCACTAATTATTGCCTACATAAGTAATGATAATATTATTTTGGAAATCCGCAATAAATTAATATTTGATAAGTTTTTGGATTTTCGCAAGGTAGGACCTTAATTCTATAAAGTTATTTAAACCTACTTATATAAAGTGAGATATCTTAGTTTTAGTATTAATAATAGTCAAATTATTATTAATATTAAATACACTAAACTACATTTACGGCCATTTTCAATAACTTCATTAGCATTAATTTTTGAAACATGAATCAATGAAATAGGTCTGCTTTCGTGCAGAGAAACTACTGGATTGCTTTCAGTAAAATTTAAAATATAATTCTGACTTGACTTCTCCAATTTTTTTATATACTTACAGTTTTTGTGAGTTAATCAAACTTTGAATAAACAACAATTTTCGAACAAGTACTATCTGTTAGGGATGTGAAAAAATAATCATTTATTTTATTCTTATAATCGATTTCATAAAATGTATAAATCTATTTTTTTTAATAACCAATGCCAATGCGCGACAACACAATTTATAAGAAAATTCTATTTATATAAGCTTCCAGAAGAATGAACTATCTTTCAGTCAAAACTGTAAAAAATTTTTTTTAAGATTTTGAGAAAATCGGTCAAATACAGATAGCCTTTGGGGACTTTGTTTTTTATTACAATATTAAATATTACTAACATAGAGCTTATAGATATGATATTTTAAGTAGAAATTAAAGATACTTCGATAATTGAGAATGGCCGTTAAGAGTATGAATTTCACAGCAATTAATTACCCTAATTACAATTATTTTAACCGATTACCTTGAATACACCTATTATTATGTCACTAAAATAATTTATTAAAATCATCTTATAGTAGTAAGGTTGTAACAATGTATGTATTAATACCGCTTAAAATTGTTCGTTAAATTGGTTGTTTCTTAAGTTGTTTAGTAGAGAAAATATGACGCAACTAACAAACTGTAAAATCAACACCTGCAAGAGTTTAAAAACTTATTATACTGTGTCAAAATAACGTTGTTTTGAATAAAATGACTCGCCCGCCGGAGACGCGAGCGACGAAATCAAGGACGTTTAGGCATCCGATTGCTACGAGAGCGGTCGACCGCTGGTTGCGTTTCGAACACGATACGGACAAGCCGCGTACGCTTGAACACGGCATTCCTTTATAACGCACACGTGTAATTTTGCGTTTCGGGTGTTATTCTCAGATTTAGTGACGCGTTTAACCAGTGAAGTGTTTGATAAGACGCGACCGTCCACGGTTTTGGTGCGCGTTGGGTATTATTCCCCGATATAGGGACGACTCAATAACGTGTGACCTTACAAAGGTTGTGTGCACACCGGGTGTTATTCAGCCGATATAGTGAAGTGTATACTCAGGGAGAAACAGACATTACGTGTTTGTGGAAAAGTGCTAAGGCGAGTCAACGGTTTCGGGAATCGGCCAAGTACATACAAGCACACACACACACGTACACATATACACGCAGTGACTCACGAGGCCGGACCACATACAGCTAACGGCCGCATAAGGTAGGTTGAAACGCCGGGGCGTCGGGCCTAGGTCCCGGAGGTTGTTTCATCCGTCCGCACGTTTGCGCGGAACAAACATAGTAGACGCTAATAAAGTTGGCCTAATTCTAAACGTAGATTCGATACCACTCGTAGGTGCTCTGTCGTCTATATACGCATATATAGCTTTAGTCTATATATGGCTTTAGTTCATCTTTATGTCGTTTAAACAATTAGGTAATCTTACTGGGTTATCAGCAACTACACTAGGTGTGTGTTACAAATATATGTTAAAGATTTGTGCCTACCTACATTGTGATATGTTATTTCCTACGAATGTTTTTTTTCTGTTGCATATATCAAAAGCTACGTCCGTACATGTTTGTTGAGCCGGCGGTTCGTAAATGGTTTTTTTTTTATGTATAGAATGACGGTGTCCAGGAATATTTCGTAGTGCTTGGTTTCCGAATTTGTTCAAGTTCCAGTAAGAAATCCTAACAAATTACTTGCCTACCTAGTGGAACATATTTATATTGCAAATGACCTAAATTAATGAAACAATTCAACTAAGTGTGGCAGTTAATGTGATAGAACTCCTATTAGTTATTAATACTTTCCGTACCAAAGGTCATTGAAAGCAAATTGTCTGTAGTCTATCAATAGTATACAGCAAAATACATACGTTACAACCCTACCCTCATTGTTCATGTTACGCTCTCATGAATCTGATCCCGAAATATGCCTAAGAAAAATACCTTCTTGCTGAACAGGATCGTTCAACAGACGTTGAGCCAGCTGTCAGTCTCTATGCAGTGTATAAACTATTCGACTGCCATCTCCATAATTTTTATCGCGCCATGTTTTAATCTGGAATCCAAAAAACGTTTATTTATTTTAATTATTACCTTTAAAAACAAAAAGAATTATTAAAAAATATATTTTAAGACTGAAAGCTGTGATAGCCCAGCGGTGAGACCGTGCAACTTTTTCGAGGGGAACCCGAGCAGGCACCAATGAGTTTTTCTATTAAAACTCATGTGTTTAATTGATAATTGCCACTAATCACACGCTTTTTGGTGAAGGAAACCATCGTGAGGAAACCTGCATATCTCTAGAGAATTCTGGAGATATGTGTAACCTACCAATCCGCATTGTAGCAGCGTGGTAGGTCTTAGCTCCATCCCTTCTCTCCAGAAACGGAGAGAGGAGGCCTATTCCCAGCAGTGGGATTGTAACAGGCCGTTACTTTTTTTTTACTTTATATTTTAAGACACTAAACGCTTTTACCAAAAAATTGTAGAGTAGCGTTAAAATCGTAGGACCAAATCGCAGTGTAACAGTGTTCCTAGAAATCGCAACATAATAATAACAGGCAAACTTAATTTAACCATTGGAATAGTGTGGGGTAGAGGTAAGAAGAAGCCTACTTTAGACTTACTTCCAGCAGAGGATGTTTATCGGTTGAAAGTAGAAACTATTCTAATTAACTTAATTTAACCATTAACTAGAATAGTTCTATTTTACGTAGTATATATTACGAAGTATTTTTAGGGCTTCTTCCTGCCATATTCTTAATTGCTAACAAGCCTAACGACTCTAACAACGTTGGTTTTCCAGGTTGAATAGACTTGTAATATCAATGTGAGTGTCTTTAGCTTAGCTGGACCACTGCTTACGGCGTGTATGACTAGTATATCTGATCAAACACTATTCCTTCCATCGTCAAGATTTCAAATTCGTGACCAGGCGGATGTAACTCTACTTAAACCTAAGAAAAAGTGTTTTGTATAAATTCACGCGCGCCAAGCGGCGCGCGCGCCTAGCCAACGAAGCTTATCGGTAAACTCGCGTCGAGGCTGACTTGACGGTCAATTTGAGTGCCGTGTGGTCTGCGCTGGCCGCTCGCGTTTATTACGTTGTGTTTTTAGTAACGTTTTGTATTACGATAAGACAGGACGCGCCTGTATACGATCTTATTGTAGACGCACACGCGTAATTATGCGTTTGGGTGTGGTTTTAGATAGTACCACGACTGTATTGACTTTTGATATTGATATAAGTATTTAGTGACGCGTTCAATTAGTGAAGCGTTTCGAATACTATAAAGATAAGACGCGACCGCGACGCGGTTTGAGTACGCGTTGGGATTAATGTTCGCCGATATGGGACGATTCAATAACGGTTGACCTTACGAAGGTGGTGTGCACACCGCGTGTTATCTGTGTTATTTAACCGCGTTAGTGAAGTGTATACGCCGGGAGAAATAGACAGTACGTGTCCGTGGAAGATTGCTGAGGCGAGCCAACGAGTTCGGGAATCGGCCAAGTACATACAAGCGCACACACTCACGTACACATATACACGCAGTTATTCATGAGGCCGGACCGCATACAGCTGACGGCCGCATAAGGTAGGTTGAGACGCCGAAACGGCGGGCCCAGGTTTCGGAGGGTGTTTCATCCGCCCGCACGTTTGTGCGGAACAAAAAGGTAACTCGTTTTTATCGCGATATGAGCGTTTATATAATAATTTATTTTACTGAGACCACGGCCGATCTCACTCGCAGCTAATCATAGACTGACTGAAATTAAACCACGCTATGTTGCATGTTGGCAACTTTGTCATCATTAACTCTTACTTTGTTAGATTACAGTGCGCAAGCGCACAAAACACTTTCGGCAACATCGCTCAACAACAACCACGATAGGACACTCGCTTGTTGAGCGATAAGCAGTTACAGCGCTTGGCACAGCGCTCGCAATTGACAAGCGCACGAGTCGCTTGGCACAGCGCTCGCAATTGACAAGCGCACGCGTCGCTTGGCACAGCGCTCGCAATTGACAAGCGCACGCGTCGCTTGGCACAGCGCTCGCAATTGACAAGCGCACGCGTCGCTTGGCACAGCGCTCGCAATTGACAAGCGCACGCGTCGCTTGTGCACAGCGCTCGCAATTGACAAGCGCACGCGTCGCTTGGCACAGCGCTCGCAATTGACAAGCGCACGAGTCGTTTGGCAAAGCGCTCGCAAGGTGTAGTTCTACGGCACTGTCCGATACAAACCTCGGTCGGCCCTCATGACGGCGGTGACGTAGTCGGTGACGCGCGCGTCGTGCAGGATGGTCAGGTGCTCGGCGCCGGCCAGCGGCACTGACTTGAGCGGCCGCTTGTTGAGCGTCAGGCGGCCACGGCGCTTGGCCCAGCGCTCGCAGGCGTTGAGCGAGCGCAGGTTGACGGTGCCGTCGCCGTCGCCCATCGCCAGCGTCGGCTTGCCGTCCAGCCACGTGCCCGGCTTGTACACCAGCCTTAACATTTATTATATACATATAGTACGCGGCAATAAATAATGCACATCGAGGTGTTAAAGACATATAAATGTTTCTGAACGAATATATTGTATTGGCAACACTGCAATAAAGCTACTTCCCTTCCTTTCTACGCCACGCACCGAACGCACGTCTTTTATTTTAAACCCGAGTATTTCTACAATTTCAACACCCTTTCGCGCTGTCTTATTCACGAGGCTCAGAGAGAGAAATTGCCTAGATTCCACTTCATAGAGCATTGTCTCTGTCGCACAGACTGACGAACCCGTGCATGACAGTGACAGTGCTCTAAGAAACCTAATTGGCGGCCAGCTGTTTCGTTCTAAGTTCTCGATGTGCATTATTTATTGCCGGGTACTATACTATACTAATATTATAAATATGATAGTCTGTTAATATATCTGTAAATTTACTGACCTGCTTTCTTTTCTGTTCTTTTTTTGCTTACAAATTGTATCTGAAAGAACTATTAATTAAGTAGTTTAAATGTGAAAATGTATACCTAGCTTAAGTTGTTCATTTTCTAAATAACAATAAAATAAATAAATAAAGCTCTTCTCCCTCTCTCTCTTTAGACTCTGCTTTAGGACATACATAAAAATTGGCACGATTAAAGCTTATATAACATATAGGATAAAAACGATTCCCGTTTTTCCTCTACAAACATTAAAAAGAACGACATACTACATAATAAAGGGCGTTTTAACACTGAAGTTGACGTGAACGAACAACTTGTTTATTAAGGTCGCTACAAATGGCATTCTTGTCGATAGGTCGTTATGGTTAAGGCACGCGATATTTGGTCGAAAACAAAATTTAAAAAATAGACTAAATTTTAAAAAAACATCCTACACTTTCATGCTGCGAAGGTCTTAACCTGCACTCTACAGCCTATATGTCCTTTTATGAAAGTGATCAAATGAGGTTTTTCTTGTTTCAAGATATTTTATGAAATACATTTGCATAAATAAAAAAACATTTTCACATTATTTTTTTTATTTATTGTGAATATGCAATTTAGTGTGTAAATTTATACGTAAATGTTTTAAAAAAAAATTGAATTGACTTAGACAATTTTCGAAATTATCAGATGCCTGATGTCGTTTTCCGTGAGATTTGCTCACCTCTCGACGGTAGAGATGTTGTATCCGTAGAGGCAGTGCAGTTCGACGCCTGGCGGGCTAAAGTCTCTCGAATACTTCTCAGTGTCCTTGCGCATCTCCCATGCGTCAGGAACGTCCAGATCACTGAATAATGTGTACTGATATAACGTTCTAACATTCAAGCAAAAATCGACACCAGTAGGCCTAACATGGACTTTTAGATAACGATTCAATTCAAAGTCAGTACCGTTCTAACCTAAACCGTTCGGTTTAGGTTAGAATAGTTAGAGTTATATTTAAAGTCAACTGCTTTTTTACTACATAAAAAATTATTGCGAATGAATTAATAATCACGTTTTTTCTTCGTCCTGAAAAATTGTAAAAAATAAGATAGGACAATTTGCCAGTTCGATATACAATAAAGAGAAACCAAATGAGGGTACTATCTGTCTCTCTTTTTTGTGTGATAAGACAAAGATGAAATATTACGAGTCCCATCTTCCTTCTCATTATTTATTGTGACACTCAGATATAGGTCGTAGGCCTACCATCCTTTTAGAAAACGATTTAATTCAAAGTCAGTACCTAAACTCAACCGCTATCTTTTCGTACCATGAAGTGTGAATTTAATTGGGAACGTAATGTTTGAAAAGGAAAACGTTATATGAACTATAGATAGCTCTGTCTCTTTTACTCAAATGTTTCTAGGACGCATTCCGAACGATAATTCGGCAACGACTTAAAGTGTGCGTCTTGACGACGTCATGGTATGAAAAAGCAAAACAATTTAGTTTACGTCTTCAATTGAGTCGCAATAAGAGTTCATGGTAGGCCTGCAGAAGATGGACATGCTTGTGATAGCGCTAGAATAAAAAAACTATAGACTAATTTGAAATTTGACGCCTTATTGTGACGTTTGACTTATTATGACGTTTTTCATTTCGTAGACCACCATTTTTTAACTCACCACGTTGAGTGAAAGTGGACTGAGTAATATTACTTTAAAATTTTAGAAAATTATAAAATAATTTTGATTGACTTTTACGCAAAAATTACCACCATTTTGGGAATTCTACTAATGGTGGTGGATAGTAACTACTTAGGTCGAAGATAAAAAAAACAAATATTTCAAAAATTGTACTTAATAATGTCACAAGGTTTTCAAAGACTTTCAAAATTATTCTATGATTAAAAACTATTTCTAGAACATCCTCAACCAGGTCCATCTACTGGTGCTGGTTTATCCTTCAGTTTTGGACATCTTGTATATAACCAAGTTTAAATTCGAAATATTTACAAGCACTATCGAATCGTCAAATGGTTTGGAAAGGACGAATCAATATTCAGGTTGAAACCAAAAAGTCCGTTTATTTTGAAATTACTAAGATAAAATACATTTTATTATTGCTTAAATTGTGATATGATATTGAGAATGCGGTAAATATCTGATATTTATTCACTTCAGTGAGGTTAAGTAGGCAAGGCAATATTAGCTCATCTCACGTCACACTCACGTGAACAGTTTCTCCAGGTCTTTGATGGTGTAGTTGAACTTGTCGGTCTGCACGAGCACCTCCGAGGGTTTCCAGAAGTTGGGGGAAGGAAGGAGCCACGCCAGCGACGGGCAGGTGATCTGTTCCGCGCGCAACGTACTCTGACTCAGCATCAGCGAGCCGAGGTCGTCGCCTGCACAACCACACACATACCCTTTTTATCCAACAAAAATTAAAAAAAAGGAATTGTTCGCTATAATATTGAGAGTATACGAGTACTATCCGCAGTGGCGTAGCTATTGGAGGGTCGGCGAGGCAATATAGAGGCGTTTTAAAAATATCGGGTTAAATATGACAAAATAATTTCCTTCTCTCACGTCACAAACACATCGATGGTGATGATGATGATTATTATAAGGAAACAGGTATTCTAACATTTGCTTCACAGTATATTTTAAATAACGTAATTTTTGTACATAAAAATATATAGAATTATAAAACGATAGGTGATGTATATAATACACAAAGTAGGAACCGACATAAGCTTGCGACTCCTGCGCCTAGCAAAAGTACGTAAATCGTTTGTGGGTTTGGGTATAAGATTCTATAATAAAATTCCGAAATCAATTTTGGTCATGCCATTACAGCAGTTTAAAAACACTGTTAAAAAGAGGCTGATACAGAAAGCCTACTATACTGTTGAAGATTACTAAGATGATAAGGATGTGTGGATATAGGTGCACCTCTACCCTGTACAAGACAGTAATAAATAAATGTAACTAGTTCTAAGATTTATATTTAAAAAAGAGCAACCGCCGAGTTTCTTGCTGGCTCTTCTCGGTAGGAACAGCTTTCCGAGCCAGCAGTAAAGTTGACGATTCAAAAGCACTTGTTTACAAGTTTACTTGAATAAAGAATATTTTGATTTGATTTGATTTGATATACACGTAATTGATGGGCTTGAGGCTTTCGTCTACGGTACTGAAACAAGTTACGGTTAAATCTTCGACAAAACCTTCCAAACCAAGATACAAAATCTCTTTAAGCTATGTTATCATTCATCTTCAAGTCCATACAATCGACGACGTAAACAATATGCTATTTTTTTAATACCGAATAATCGGACAATAATGTTTACTATTTTCTATTTCAATAACAACGTTGGTCATATGGAACTCAAAATACAATAAGCCGATACGTAAACTGTTATGATACGAGTTAATGCTATTACGTGAAATAGTAAAAAAAGTAAAGTAACGGCCTGTTACTATCCCTCTGCTGGGCTAAAGCCTCCTGTCTCCGTTTTTGCAGAGAAGGATTGGAGCTAAGACCTATCATGCTGCTCTAATGCGGATTGGTAGGTTTCACATATCCCTAGAATTCCCTAGAGATGTGCAGGTTTCCTCACGATGTTTTCCTTCATAAATTGCAATTTTCAATTAGACACATAAGTTTTAATAGAAAAACTGATTGGGGCCTGTCCGGGGTTTGAACCCATGATCGTCTCATTACGTGAAATATAATGGGCTAATGGGCATGACAAAGAAAAACAGCCGTTATAGTAAGTCACCAATAAGTCCTTACCAATACCATAAATGCGAAATCTGTCTGTCTGTTTGATACGCTTTCGTGGCCAATCAGCTGGAGCAATTGATGAATTGATTGAAGCTTATATACCGGGATAACATCTACTTATTCGTATTATAAAACAAACTGTGATTATGGAACGACTTTTTCCTGTTATGAAATGTGAAACAAAATTTATATAAAAACAAATGAAGTAACGTTTCTCATACATAATGCAAATCATCATGACATTGCAATATGACTAACTCGTCATTATACGAGGTAAACCGCAAACCCAATTCATGTAGTAATACCTTGACTTGGTTTTTTTGCCATTTTATCCAAATTTCATCGATATTCCAGCGAATATCGATGAAATTTGGAATAATAATAAAACGAATAATGAATGCCAGCGCATTCCATGAAACCATAACAGGAAGACGGACCTACTTTCGCAGTTATCAATATCAGTGCAATGGATCCTTTTTCCTTTATTTAATTCTGAGTTAAAAATATAAATTAGATTTAAATAGAATGACAGAAAGCAAAATAGCTACCTCAGAGTACCTAGACAAAAAATAATAAATACAACATTGAGTGTTCAGTAAGTAGATCTGCGTAATATGTCCACTTGCTACCAAAGTTGGATCACGGTCGTATGTCACGGAAAGAGCGCTGGCTCGCGGAGGTAATTTTTTTTTGGTGGCATATAATTTTAATCTATAATATATTCTAAGGTATTTATTTGATTCATATGATGTAAAAAGGACAATTTTTATCTAACGGCGAAGCTAACGAACGCGTTTAGATAAATAAGGATTGACACTGAACGGATAACATTCTCGAAAATTACTTATTATTTTAAATTGAAATTTTGAATTCAAATTCAAATTCAAATTCAAAATATTCTTTATTCAAGTAATATAAAATAAATCGTAGAAAGTAAGGTTGATTTGTAGTTACAATAGGGGATGGCATTATCCTTACGAAAAAACGCCTGAAAATTAAGATTAAGAAGAATAGAACATAAAACTATTTATTGTGAGTAGCCCTTAAGAGACTGAGTCAAATTAGGTATATTATAGCATGAAGAATATGGAAATTCCTGTTATTACTTCTATCTCTACTGTTCCATAGCTATATTTCTATACATATCCTATTAGAGCTTACTTACCAATGGCAAACACCTTGAGCGCTTTCATAGCCCCGCCCCATGGAGTAGACAGAGAGATCATCCGCCTGATGTACTGGTCCTTCCAGGACTGGGTCTGCAGCCTTAGAAAGTGGAGCGCCATGGACCCACCCATGCTGTGCGTTAGCAGCGTTACAGATGATTTATTGTTGATAGTGTATGTCTCTTCTACTAGAGACTTCAACTTGACAAAAAATTCAGCGTTTTCATCTGAAGAAACAAAATTATAGATTTGTTTCCAAAATTAATGACAATATTATTGTTATAATTCACGTTGATGCTAAATGTAGAGTGTACGATAAAATCTAAAAAGGATTTTGCGATTTTTTCGTGGAGTCTATCCAAGGATGATGCTTCGGCCACAACTACACAACTACAGTGCAACTCTTTCGAGAGGGTCACGGGATCAGACACTGGGCAGGTACCATGAGTACCATGAGGTACATGAGTTTTTTATTGAAACTTGTGTGTAATTGCTAATTGCAATTTATCACAAGCTTTTCTGTGAAGGAAAACATCGTGAGGAAACCTGCATATTTTTAGAGAATTCTGGGAATATGTGTCGCCTACCAATCTTCTTTGGAGCAGCTTGGTAGGACTTAGGTACAATCCTTCTCTCCAAAAAAAACTAAGGGACTAGGCTTATACCCAGCAGTGGGATCTAATCTAATCTAATCTAGGGTGGGGTCGCTACAGGGCGGGTGGTCAGCAGTGGGATGGCATGGCCATTACTTTATTTTTTTCTAATATGTCATGTATATAAATTAAAGATATTGACTACAATTTTAATTTCAGTCATTTTATATTACATTGATGTCTTAAACTGTTATATATATTGGTGCATTAAGATTGCTATAATAAATTTGATAAAGTATAAAAAACTGAAAAATAAAATAATAACAGTGTACTTACTAGGTGCTCTTCTAAAATCATAAGGTGCACCTCTTAACGATATATTCCTCACAAATCCAATCTTGACCAGAGCATCGCCGATGGTATTAAAATATGCCCCAGCTGAGTCGTGAGATGGGTCCAGCCATTCCACAGGTTCAGGATCTCCCCACCCAGGAATCCTGATTTCGACCCCCAGAGGGTTCCTTGTTGTTCTTGTAATGTTGTCATATTCTAGTCTTAAGTTGTCTACCCAGCAGTCAATGACAAAAGGCACCAGAAGTTCGAGGTTCAGCCAAACATTATAATAATCTGTTGAGGTCTTAGCGCAAATATAATGCACTACATTCGATTTGTTTAACTTTGCTTCCAACTGGCTGCCACCATCACCTGGTACTGTCAAACAAATTTTTTTTATCAGTATGTCAAACTAAAAATTTACATTAAATTAAAATACCCTTGTAAATGTATTTCAATCATCATCTCTTCTGCTGCTTCTGATTATTACTATTAGGAAGAACCAGCAAGAAATGTTACAGTTATCCTATATTGAGCTACAAAGGATTAAAAAAAATACATCTTCATACAATAAATATACTAAAGCTAAATAGATATTAGTAAATATTTTAATTATTGTATAAAAATATTGAATATAATTTATGCATGTCAATAAAAATTTACCAGTTATCTGTCACCCATAAAACAAGCATTGAATTAGTTACTTTTGGGACAGCCGAATGTGTGTAATTGTCTGATACATTTATACTCATATTTATTGATATCTAATTCATGGTTTTTGACTTAAAAATTAAAAGATAACATACTTTGAATACTAAAAAATAATACGAAAATGGAATTAGTACTCACTTAAAATAACCGGTGATAAAGCCAAGGAATTACGAGCTAATAAAAAAAACACTAGCACCGTAAAAAAATTCATTTTAAAATAATAAAACGTAACATTGAAACAAAATATTAACATTCCCAGCCAATAGTATATAAAACTGTATTTGAATTTGCTGTTTTTTCACGTTATATAAATAACCTTAGCTCAGCGACGATTTACAAGTGTATGACCAGATAATGACGTTAATATCGTACGATGTTAGCTCAGTAAGCAAGAATAATATTGATAACAACTAATAGTTCGAGACAATCAGCTGGGTAAATGTTTACAAGTTTTGCATTATGAAAAGTTGTTTTTGTTTTTATTCCAGAATAACGATAGATAACCTACGTAACTATATGCAGACGAAGCACTATTATAACGTTTCGTTTTTTATTTTAATAATTCAATATTACTGAATGGAGAATTAATATGAAATAAAATATACTTGATGTATTTAATATAACTTATTGCAAATTTTTACTTTACATAGTTATAATTAAGAAACTACAATATTATTTTAAGGTAACTTTCAACTCTAAATAGACGATGTATTATAAGAGACTGATTTCAAAAAGTTACGCGTGCAAAGAAACTTATTGGTTATTGACATTTTAGTTCATAAATCAATTTTGCTATATTTTTAAAATTAATACAATTAATAATTTTCTTCAATACACAGTTATAATAAGTTATTTTAAATTATGTCGTGTTAAATCTACAAACGTGAATTATTTTTATAAAATGGTTAATTTTTGGACGATAATCGTCTATATCCTATCTGAGGAAAAACGCGCAAGCGCGAAAATTAAGTGAGCAACCGCATCGCAACATGAAAGGATAGTTTAATTTTCACTATATAATTTTACCATAGTTTTATTAGATTTAAGTAGTTGGTTGATAAGATAAAAAGGTAAAATGTTAGGGAATAATAGGGGATCAAAAATAAGCGTTTTTCGCTTAGTTGTTAAAAATTGAAATGTTTTTGCAGGTAGGGATTTGTATGTAATTAATATTATTGCCAGGTATGGTGGGATCGTAACACAATTATTAAATTACAGGGTCGCGTTATAATTGTTTGGTTATCTTGGCTTATCGGAGGTATCTGTGGTGTTGTGATTCTGTTGATTATTATATGTTACTGCCGCCTAATGCCGCGTCATCAGAAATCGTTAGGTAAGCTTTATACATTTTTTTTCAAGTTGTATGACAGGAAAAATATACATTCGTTATCTGTATTTTTTTTGATGAATGAATCGATGACTAAGCTTTTTTTTTGTTTTTTTCTAGACGAGCAATATCTCAAAGACCATTACACAATAAAAGAGGGCCATGGCTACACCAGTCAGGAGAATTATAGGTTAAAAAATACGGAGGTAATCTTTTTTAAATTTATCATAGACATATAATGAATACAAATTTTAAAGCTATTTTAGCTTTATAATTTAATATGAACAGTTTTATTGTTTTCTCGTAACTTAAAGGTTATTTAATAAAATTTCTAATGAAATCAGTGTTGAAATGTGATATTATTTGGGGTGAAAGCATAGCAAGGGCGGTTAGTTTCACTTACTTATATTACAGAGAATTTATCATTTCACGACTTCATTTGAGTCATTTAAAGTACCCTATATTTATCAGATTTTTTAAATTTATATGTCAGCCCGGAGGAAGCTTTAATTGTGCCAAATTGCATTAATATTGGTCCAGCGGTTAACTCGTGAAAAAGTAATAGACAGAAAGACTTTGACATTTATAATATTAAATATGCATTGTCATTGTCCAAAAACGGAAAGAACTATGTACTATGAGTCTCATAAGAAGGCTCAAAGTCGCTCAGCGGGCGATAGAGTGAGCTATGCTCGGGGTATCTCTAAGTGATCAAACCAGGAATGAGATCCGTAGAAGAACCAGAGTCATCAATATAACTCAGCGTGTCGAGAAGCTGAAGTGGCGATGGTCAGAGCACATAGTGCGGAGAAACGATGGTTTGTTGGGGTCTCAAGGTGTTGGAATGGCGACCCCGCATCGGAAAACGCAGTGTCGGTAGGCTCCCTACGATGTGGACTCACGATCTCAAATAGGTCGCGGGGAGCCGCTGGATTCAAGTGACACGAGATTGTGTTTTGTAGATATCCCATGAAGACGGGGTGGCGGTGGACGTATCGAATAGCGGAAGCCGTCACCCCTGCCCTATGACGAGTTTGCCCACAAGTTGGGCGTTTCTCGACAGTGGCACAAAAAACATCACACAGAATACAACTTAAAACTGGGGAAAAAAATCCCATGAAGAGACAAATTCATAGCAGTGGACGTCCATAGTTTGACAAAGAAGAAGAATCCTCGCTAAGCCAAAGACGATAATAACCAGACTCAGACCAGACCGATGAGGCTATTTTCTACTTGTCTTGTCCGTACGTCTGCAGTTTGCACATTGGGTTGTCAATTGCAGATACACGGATAGGAGTGTCCTGGTTGATTACACCCCAACCTTTTGCCACCTGTCACCGACTAATCTAATCTAATCTAGGATCGGGGACGCCTGTCGGTACAGGGCGGGTGGTCAGCTTCAATTCTGGACTATTCCACCCATTTCCCCTCATGTTGGGACAAGGGTCTCACTGTTATCCCGACAGTGTCACCTGCTCTAACCTACCTGTTGCTCTTACAAACCTTATAATATCCCTGAAGGGGATATTTGTTAGGTCTTCTTCTTCAATTTCATCCTTACCTAGTATCTCCCATCTTACCAGCGAGTACATGGGCTACTCAGCCATAAGATGGAGACTCGTTTTTTCTTCTCCACGCTCAATATTTTTGAACTTTCCAAAACCGAGTGCAATATAAAGCTCATGTCATGGATAAGGGAGCTAAATTACAACGAAACAGAACTATTATTCAAAATAATAACTTAATTAGTAATTATTTTCAATTATAGTTCTTAACGAGCATACGAGAGAGCGCACACACTCACACACACACACACACAAACACACACACACACAAAAACACTTAACATGAAAACACAACAGACGCGTCAGTTATAATATTTGTTTATGTAGAATTGTTTATGTATTACATTGGATTAGAAAATCACTATTTTTGATCCAGAGGGAGGTAGACACTCGTAGCACAAGTTATCTTAGTACGAGTGTCTACGATATTTGTTAATGTGAATTTGTATTTATTATCTATTTTTGAATCTTGTTTTTTGTATTTTTTGTAATTGTTTGGCTAAATAAAGTTATTATTATTATACATTCATTTATTTATTTACAAATTAAATTACATTTTTAAATATTTTCTAAAAGACACAAAAAAAAACATTTAAAAATAAAAAAAAATTGCCGTCCACGGAGAGCGGAGATAGGACCCAAGCTCCCGGTGGTTAGGGCTACAGAGTGAGGAACCTCCTCACAATGCGTGCCATCTCAAGCAACACTGCCTTTTGTATCTTGCCCTTAATCCAACAACTAAGCGAGAGCCTCTTGAGGTGTCTGTCGAGACTCTTCGCTAGTAAACCGTTGACCGATACAACAATAGGAACAATTATTGTTGAGTCAATATTCCACATTGCGGTAATCTCATGAGCTAGATCCAGGTATGTGGTTAATTTTTCTTTTTCAGCCTTTATGAGATTATCGTCATGTGGAACAGTGATATCAACAATAATTGCCCGACGCGCTGACCGATCTACCAAAACTATATCAGGTTTATTGGCGGCAATATACCTGTCAGTTATGATTATTATTATTATTATTATTACTCTGGGCACGCTGCGTCTTCTTTTATTCTCATGTCACCTACTAAGAGCCAGCGGGTCTGACAGGTGCAGGTCCAGAGGCACATGCGGCCGGCGAGTTACGCGGGCGACGCGGAGTGCCGCCGGCAGCGCGAGCCGGCGCGCGCGCACACGCACTGCTACGTCAACCGCGTGCCGGACGCGCCGCGCGAGCACGCCGCGCAGTACGCGTCCAGTGGGAGTGAGGACATTTCATTTTTTAAACATATATCCCAGGTCCCACAATAACTCAAATGATTTATAGAAGCAGGCGTCACTTTGCGGAATTCCATATTACAAGCAATATAACAGAACTAACTACTTTGCTATAATCCGCACGGGTTAAGTGAATGCATGCAAAGCCAATGTGTATGAAGCAGGCTAAATCTACGCACCTTATACATGCAGGACCAGCCACCACATGCACCCCAAGGCGCAATTCACCAGCAACAACGAACACAAAAGCAGCACACACACCCACCACCACAATCTCGACGATCGTTTTGCCCCGAAACCGAAGCATCATCAGGAGGATAGGCTTCACGACAAAAATCATACTGCAGTACGATTTTTGTCGTGAAGCCTATCCTACTGCAGTACGATTTTTGTCGTGAAGCCTATCCTACTGCAGTACGATTTTTGTCGTGAAGCCTATCCTACTGCAGTACGATTTTTGTCGTGAAGCCTATCCTACTGCAGTACGATTTTTGTCGTGAAGCCTATCCTCCTGATGATGCTTCGATTTCGGGGCGAAACGATCGTCGAGATTGTGGTGGTGGGTGTGTGTGCTGCTTTTGTGTTCGTTGTTGCTGGTGAATTGCGCCTTGGGGTGCATGTGGTGGCTGGTCCTGCATGTATAAGGTGCGTAGATTTAGCCTGCTTCATACACATTGGCTTTGCATGCATTCACTTAACCCGTGCGGATTATAGCAAAGTAGTTAACTCAAATGAAATACGGATGGTACCGATAAAACGACAATTCGGCCCATCCGAAGAATAAAATTACATGTTCGATCTATAAACATAGAACATCATCACAACTTACCCTTACCCCACTCTACTCTTCTTCGTTTTCCACTCTCCTCAATCTTCTTATTCTTACATTGGCTTAACAGTGTAAGTAATTTAATTTTTGTGAATATGAATATAAATAATTATAAAAGGATTGACGATGTAACGGGTGGTTAAATTATAAGGGCCGACGTTGAATCTGAACCACACCTAAACGTCAAGTTTTTTTTTGCATTTCATTTGACATTTCCTAATTTCAAACTAACTCAATTTAAACCATGGAAAGATACACAAAAGTTCATTCAGGCTTATTATGAAAATGGGCGTACAAATCAAAATGCATATCGTGCACTTTGTGATTTTTTCGTTCAATTCAATCGTACAAATGTGCGTACAATCGGAAAAATTGAGCAAACTGGGTCTGTAGGAGAACTGAAAACACCAGTGCATCCTCGTACAGCTCGCACTGTAAAAAATAGCTAATTCAAAAAGCCTTACCATACTATTGAAGATTACTTAGATGATAAGGATGCGTGGATATAGCTACTCTTCGACTCTGTACAAGACATTTATAACTATATGTAACTAGTGGTAAGAATTATTGTTTGAAAAGAGCAACCGCCGAGTTTCTTGCTGGCTCTTCTCGGTAGGAACTGCTTTCCGAAGATGTTGACGAATCAAAAGCACTTGTTTACAAGTTTACTTGAATAAAGAATATTTTGAATTTTGAATAGCATTCGTCAACTCTGGTGCCACACCTTTTATATGAATATCATTCTACACACAATCCATCCATCGTTTCTTCGGCCTCCCTCTAGTCATACATTCATCTAAATTCATATTCAAAACTGTTTGAGTCAATCGTTCACGTGATTACTTTAAGTTTAAATACCTGTCACTGTCAGTTGCAATAAATCGTAGTGAGATACGGACGTGTTTTATTTTATTACAAACTTGCTAGAGGAAAATAAGCTTTAACTACATGAACATATGGTCGATATCGAGCCGGAACGAAATCAAAAAATAATAAGTGATTCAGCGAGAACAATAGGCCGTTATCTGAGAGAGCGCCCGGCGACCTTTTTTTATGCGATCGAGCAATGCGAGTGTTATTAAGTACAACGAGTAATTAGAAGTTATTAAAGAATTGTTGGATTTAAAGAAGGTGTTTTACGTACTTTTTAATATAAAAAATGAGTGTTACTACGAATAATAATCAAGAAAGGCTAGTTAATACACTCGAAGATACATATAAATTGTTACAAAGAACACAAGACAACTTGAAAAAATGTCCAAGACAAAGATTGACGCGAGGATATGTGGAAGCCAGGTTACAATGCATCGAAGGGTATTGGCAAACGTTTACGAAGACACATCAAGAATTGGTCAAATGTACTCCAAAATGTAAACAAAATGAAATTCCATATTTCTCGAACGAGGAATATTTTTTGGTTGAAGATTTATATTCGTGTTTAGTGGGTGACATGAAAGATATGCTATCATCGACATCTTCTACCACGGACCCAAGTACGAGTAAGCTGATGCCAGTACACGAACCGTTTGTAAAGTTACCTCAAATTGAATTACCTATATTCGCAGGGTGTTATGATGATTGGCCGACGTTTAGAGATTTATTTACATCGCTGATTCACAACAACGCGTCCTTGAGTAAGGTTCAGTAGTTACATTACTTAAAGTCAAGCATTGTTGGCGAACCTGAAGTGCTCCTGAAACATGTCAGTATAGAAGACAACAACTATGATCAAGCATGGAATATATTGTTACAAAGATACGGAAACAGAAAATTGATTGTTAACACGTTACTGCAGAAGTTATTCAACCAGAAACGAATAATTAATCCAACGTCTAACAACCTGAAAAATTTGCTAGATACCACAGATCAATGTATGAATAATTTAAAAAATCAGGACATTCCGACTGACTCTTGGGACCAAGTCATTATATACCTTATAGTGCAACGATTAGATGTTGAAACGCATAAGGCCTGGGAAGAATTCTCGTATAAAGAAGATCCCAATATTCTCTCTACGTGGGCTGACATGAAGACCTTTTTGAAAACGAAATTTCGTACACTTGAGATGGTGAGTCCTGCTATTGTTAAGGAACGGATAATTCTTAAGACGAAAACTTTCCACACGACATCATCAGAAAATAAGGACACTTCAACAACAATGAGATTGTGCAGCATGTGTAGAGCTGATCATGCTTTATGCACCTGTAAGGAATTTTGTAAATTGCAACCAGGCGAGAGAAATGATTTTGTCAAACAACATAGATTATGTTACAATTGTTTAATGGCAGGACATTCAGTAGTGAGATGTCGTATTCCCACATCTTGCAGAAGATGCAAGAGCCGACATCATACGCTGTTACATGAATCAAATGACGATAATCAATCAGAAAATATAACGATACACCAACATGCAAGAGAAGACCTTGAACTTAATTCTATAAATGAGGATGAATCTGAGGTCGCAATATCTTCTCACTTTGCGGCTGGAAGATCTACAACATTGTTGGCTACAGCATTAGTTAATGTACGGAATGATAAAGGACAAAGCAGTTTACTGCGTGCCTTAATAGATCAGGACTCTCAAGCCAACTTCATTTCTGAAAGAGCGGCACAAATGTTGAAGGTCAAGAGAACTCCTGCTAAAGGAAAAATCGTAGGTGTTGGTAATACGCATACTACAGTAAATCACGTCGTACAAATTGAACTTCAATCCAGATGCGATAACGACTTCAAGCTCACTATAAATGCATACGTCGTGCCGACTAAATTAACATCACAATTACCTGCAAAACAAATTACAAGGGCATTACAAACATGGCCACATTTAGAAGGACTCACCCTGGCAGATCCGAGCTTTCATACACCAGGGCGAATAGACTTGTTACTGGGTGTAGACGTTTATGCCCAAATCCTGAAAGCTGAAATATTAAAAGGTACACTAGGATCCCCTTGCGCTCAAAATACAAGCTTAGGTTGGATCTTATTTGGACAAGTTCAGGCAGAAGTTTCTCAGCAGCAAATACTGGTAATGCATCATTGCTTTAATATAGATGATATGTTAAAAACACTATCGGAGGTAGATACAGATACCAGGAAATTACTTACCAAGCCCCAAGAAACCTGTGAAAGGATTTACAATGGAACACACAAAGGAAATACTAAACAGGGAGCTTTAAAAAGATTACTAAAGTTAGAAAAACGTTTCGATAAGAATGACGACTTAAGAAGTACATATACAAAAGAAATAAATGATTATTATGTAAAGGAACATATGGAAAGGTTTCCAGAACACGACAAAGACAAAGCAGCTGCATATGTACCGCATCATCCTGTATTTAAATATGACCCTAAAACAACTTGGGTGAGATCGGTATTCGACGTTTCGCACAGTGGATCTAACAATATTGCGGTTAACAATGAATCTCGGATAGGAACTCAGATGCAGGTAGATATAAGATCATTAGTGATTCCGTGGCGTCTGAAAAAGGTAGCATTCAAGGCAAACATACAGAAAATATATCGACAAATACTTGTTACCAAGGAAGATACCGATTATCATCGCATTCTGCAAAACCCTATACAGGAGTACCGTCTTGTAGGTGGTAACATCAGTAAAGCATGTGCGTCTTTTCTTGCTGTACAAACACTTCACCAAGTAGCAGACGATGAAGGAGAGAATAATAAGATAACCGCTGATACTATTAAACATGATGTCTACGTGGATGCTCTCGTTTCGGGACACGATACAGTTGAGCAGGCAGTGAGTGTTGCCAAGACTGTAAGAACAATCCCTCAAACGAGTGGCTTACTTACTTTACAAAAATTTACATCCAATCGAGGAAAATTTTTGAAGAAATCTCATCCTGCAGAACACAGTTCCCATGTAAAAATAAACCTAAATGTAGATGGTTTGATTAAAACTTTAAGCTTATTTTGGTATATGGGTGAAGATATTTTACAATCTAATATTAAACTACTATCTGAGCCTACAATTATCACAAAGCGACAAATACTTGCTGAAGTTCAAACTGTTTTCGATCCTCTCGGTTGGCTAGTTCTAGCACTAATCCCTGCAAAATTATTGATTCAGAAACTATGGCGTGAAGATGTTGACTGGGATGAAGAACTGCACCTGGAAATTCAAAGAAAATGGTTCGACATAAGAAATAGCTTACAATACATAGAACAGATAAAAATAAATCGATGGCTTAAGACTATACCTGAAGCATTAGACAACGTCTCAATACACCGGTATTGTGATGCTTTGATTAAGGTTTATGAAGCTGTAGCTTACCTGAAAGTTAGAAAGAACGATAGATATTCTAGTACTCACCTTATTGCTGAAAAGGCAAAGGTTGCATTAATCAAATGTTTGTCTCTTCCAAGATTAGAATGGTGTGGTGCTCTCCTGCTCTCAAAACTATTAAAACATATCAGCGAAGCAATACATATACCGAAGAAGCAAATATTTTGTTGGACGGATTCCACAATCGTCTTATCGTGGCTACAAGAAAACCCAAGTAGATGGCAAACCTTTGTAAGAAATAGGGTGTTTACCATTTTTGACAACATAAGGTTTAATTGGTTTCATGTCATATCACAAAATAATCGAGCAGATAATGCGTCTCGAAGAATGTTGGCACCGGATCCGAACACATGCGCTTGTTGGTTGAAGGGACTGGAACTCCTGAAACAGAAAAAAATAATTATGGAAAGATTAATCAATCAATTTAGAAAGAAGTTGGAAACATTAGACAAACAAATATAAAAGAGGAAGATTCATCAATTTATAAAGGTTTAGAAAATTTTGAAAACTTACCTGAATTACTGAAAACAGCTATTTACTTAAAAAGATTTCTTAACTTCTAAAGGATGAATAAAAATACTATACAGTCCACTATTCAGGTCAATAAAATAGAAGATTTGCTGTAAAGATGCTTAAAAATTACACAATGTGAAGAAATTTAAAAGAAAAAAAAATTCAAGATTTAGAGAAGAAATTCTAGATTTAAAAGAAAGAGGTAGAACTAAGAAGACTAATCCATATTTAGATTCGGAAAATATGCGTAGGGTGGGCGGTAGAGTAATAGTAGTAGTTATATGTAGAGTATACATTCTGATTTGGACTATAACCGTAAAGATTGTGTAATATTAAGATATAAAGGTCAACTTACCTGGTTACTTGTCGCTGAAGCCCATCAAATGGTTTTTAACGAACGGTATAACTCATGTTGAATTAGCTGAGATGTAGATATTGGATTGTAAAAGGGAAAAGTTTAGTGAGGAAATACTTACGTAAATTCATTGTCTCTAAAATGATCGAACACCAAATTATGTTTATACTCATAGATACGATAAGTTAATGATTATGTTTGTTATTATAGTTCTAAATATGTTTGTATTTTTATGATTATTATTTTTACAATTACATTTTATTCAATGCGATAAAATTATATTGAATCCATTTTTCAATCATGAATTATTAGAAATTCAAATATTGTTTCTTAAATTTACAAATTATTCGTTGAAATAATATAACTTAATAGTTGTAAAAGGTTGCAAGGCCCTTTTGGTGGGCGGCATGTTTGAGTCAATCGTTCACGTGATTACTTTAAGTTTAAATACCTGTCAGTTGCAATAAATCGTAGTGAGATACGGACGTGTTTTATTTTATTACAAACTTGCTAGAGGAAAATAAGCTTTAACTACATGAACAAAAACCCTTTTGGTCACATGATTTTATCCCTCTTCATTACAATCATACCAACTTAATCTCGCACCTCTGATATTTTCTATAAGGGGCGCAACTTTCAAACTTCTATGAAATATTATCACAACACACATCAACCTTAAAATCCTCATCTCATTTGCATGCACCTTTCCCTCATCTTTTCCCAACATTCTGATCCATACATTACGACAGGTATTAGACCGTTTTATAAATGTATGTTTTTATGTATAAACACAGAACATGTGACTGTGTTCTTCGGATGGGGCGAATTATTTTAATCAAGAACCTACACACCTCAGCAGCCTACATAAAATTAAAATCAGTTAATATAGTGAAGTATTTTAGCCACAGTGATTATTTCACGTTAAAAAAAAGTCCAACAGGTTTTATAGAGATCAATGACCGTACCTTAGCACGCCATTCCTAGTAATGTAATAGGACACATAGTGCATGTCACCCTATTCGTAGAACAAAGTCACATCTCCCATATATAAACATAGAAAATGTGACTTAGTTCTTAGCGATGTGTGAGTGAGACAAAACAAGAATGTTATTGTCCTGTTGCAAGTTGCTCCAGGTCAGTCAATCGTCACAAATCGTCGCCTCCTCTTCTTCTTTTTTTCTTTCTCCTACCCTTATCCCACTAAGTGAGGTCGGTACAACATGTTTTCCTCTTCCATTCTCTTCTATCATTCGTCAACTCTGGCGCTACTCTTTTTATATGCATGTCATACTTCACACATTCCAACCATCTCTTTTTATCTAATTAAATAAATATTTATTTTGTTCGAATATACATTTAAAAATAAATTATTTAAGAAGTTTCTTCTTCTTTTTCCTAGCGTTTATCTCAGCATATGCCAGGATCCGCTTTCCTGCTAAGCTGCTTCCACTTTGCACGGTCTAATCCATCCCCTCTGTGTTTTCCGGTCGGTCACGTGGTCTATGGCCGAAAACAGTCATGATACACCTTTGACCCACATAGGTCTGGGGCGTCGTAGCACATGACCAAACCAGCGACGATGCGCTTTTACGATTGTATTTTAGAAGTTTTAATTATGCCCAAAATTATCGTTTAAAAGATCAAAATTCATTTAATGTTATATCATCGGTACCACTGTGTATAGCGTGTTTGAAGAATGACGCAAGCGCTGAAGCATTGTTGCGAGAAACAGCGGGGAGCGATTCCCGAGCAAGACACGCGATATGGTGGGATTCTGCGTTGCCTTAAGCATCCCTCCAGTAGGCCTACCATGAACTTTTAAAAAATGATTCTATCCAAAGTCAGTACCTAAACCCAACCGCTTTCTTTTCGTACCTTGAAGTGTGTTTGAAAAGGACTACGTTATATGAACTATATATAGCTCTGTCTTTTTTACTCGCATGTTCTTAGAACGCATTCCGAACGCTCATTCGGCAACGACCTAAAGTGTGCCTCTTTAAGACGTCATGGTATGAAAAAGCAAAACAATTTCGTTTACGTCTCCAATTGAGCCGCAATAAGAGTTCATGGTAGGCCTGCTGTGAAATCGGACTTTGATTTAAAGCGACGTAATTTCGAAACCAATATTAGACATGCGTACTCCCCTGCCTCGTGCTATTAAAAAGGGTCTTAGGGCGTACCTAAAATTAAACAATTATAATAATTATCTTTCTACAGCGTTCGTCTCAACAAAATATTAAGCGGAGAAAGTCTACATAAAGATAACATCACACACGTTGACTCAAACACGCAATTAACCTAAACGTCTTTATATGCAAAATCGCTAAATGCATGATGACTAAGAATAGTTATACCACTAGCCTTCATAGACTAGCCTAGAGCCGGCTTGCTAAAGCCAACTGAGGTTCTAAGATTGAACCTGATGATGCTAATACACTAGGCATCCCACGTGATGACGTCGTATATGCCGATATAGTTAGTAACGTAGTAACAACTGACCAATCCTCTGAATAACAATCTCTGATGTCTATGTTTTCCCGCATCATTTTAGAAAAAAAATCCTTAAAATCTTAGTTGGGTTAGTCTTACGTTAAATTATTCCTTCAGAAAATTGTAAGACAAATGTATAGTACCCGGCAATAAATAATGCACATCGAGAACTTAGAACGAAATGCCGGCCAATTCGGTTTCGTAGAGCGCTCTGTCACACACGGGTTCGTCAGTCTGTGCGACAGAGACGATGCTCTATGAAGCAGAATCTAGACGATCTCTGAGCCTCGATGTGCATTATTTATTGCCAGGTACTATACGTGAATTTTGTCTGCTTCATACACTTATCATTACACACATTAACACATTTTATATTACAATATAGTTTTCGTAATATGAAATTCCGCAAAGTAATGGCTGCTTCTATAAATCATAATTTTACTACCATAATCGCAAAAGTATTTTTAATGAAGCAGATTCTAGCCGATTTCTCTCTCTGAGCCTCGACGTGCATTATTTATTGCCGCGTACTATAATTTATTTATTATAATTATTATTCAATTTGTATAGTTGTAAGTAGTTTTGGGTTACATTTGCATGTGATGTTTGCTTCTAATCAGTTTAAAATTTAAACTTAGTGCTAAATTACAATAGATATTTGAAAGATGTAACTCTTAAAACTGTTGGTAAACCTAACAATAAGCTAAGCGTGATAGCCCAGTGGTGAGACCGTGCGACTCTCTAGAGACGAACATAGGTTCGAACCTCGGGCAGGCACCAATGAGTTTTTCTGTTAAAACTTATGTGTCTAATTGATATTTGCAATTTATCACACGCTTTTCGGCGAAGAAAAACATCGTGAGGAAACCTGCATATCTCTAGGGAATTCTGGGGATATGTGTAACCTACCAATCCGCATTGGGGCAGCGTGGTAGGTCTTAGCTCCTATCCTTCTCTCCAAAAAATGGAGAGAGGAGGCCTGTTCCCAGCAGTGGGATATTAACAGGTTGTTACTTAAACCTAACAATACAAAATATAACAAAAACTTGACAGTGTTGGATGAGATGGAAGGAGCAGCAAGTGTGGACGCGTTAAAAACACGTTCGCTACCAGCCTTCCTGCGACCCAAGCCTCGTCCGCTCTCCACAGAGGACGATCTACATCAGCTATACGCGAAGGTAACATAAATATACGTAGTATTTCACAATCTATTGCATCAATGGCAGCATTAAAATAAGTAGGATTATTAAATTTCCGTAAAATTATTGAATTAACGGTAAATCGAATGATAACAGAAAACAGAAAATATGATAACATATGCGTTGTCTGGATTAATCATTCAAAATAAAGGGATTGATCGATAGGTTACAACCAACAAAATATTACTCAAACAACTAGGATTCAGTTAATTTCCTTTATCACTTTAAACGTAAATGGCGATTGATTTATACTCCCCGACGATTTTTTAAAATACTATTTATCATTAATTATCACACAGTTTCTTACCTCCGTAGAAGCAATCTCTCAGACTATTGGTAGCTTCCTTAACAACATATGACGATACAATTATATTGTACAGCTCTTTACTAAATTGTATCTCTACTCATTATAAAATAGTCCCCAAAGTTGTCTGTATGTAATCGATTTTCTCAAAATCTACTGAACGGATTTTGGTACGGTTTATACTAAAAGGTAGTGCAATTCCTCCGAAAGGTTTAGGTTAATAGTACATAACCGTTTCATTTAATTGAGTTGAAGAGGTCGTTCTACAACAGTTTTTAGTGGGAGTAGTAACAAACCGGTGTCGATTGTAGTTTAGAGGGGGGAATAGGTATAAAAAGCGATGTAGGGTATCACAGAGCCAGTCTCATGCCGAGACTCGAGCGACTATAACATGCTTAACACGGAATTTAACGCGGAAGAAGCCATACGTATTTCTAGTTATAATTAAAATATTTATTACAATAACAATGATAAATAAATAAATATAAAATAAAATACATTATTTCGACTATATTTCCAGTCATATTTTGTTTGAATACATACAAAATTAATCTAATGTTAGTAATTTTAACAATTTTATTCTAAAGACTTATCAAGGATAGGCCTGATTTGTCAGCACGTGAATCATGGTACACTGCTTCAGGTATTAACAATCAAACCTACCGGCAAATTATGATTAATTAGAATTTCGATTTAAATTGCCGCTGCCTTTGCTTCTACATTGATTTCTCTATGAAGTCCTTAATCTTTTTGTCATTAATCTATACTTATTATAAAACAACGCCCCAAAGAGCTGTCTGTCTGTATGTAATCGATTTTCTCAAAGTGTTCTGAATGGATAGTACAATACTTCCGGTAGGTAAATAGTACATATCGGTATTATGTAAATTGTGTTGAAGAGATCGAGCAATTGTTAAAAAATTTGGTTACTGGGAGCTTTAGTTGCGTGCGCTGCGTAAACCAGCAGAGATAGATTTAAGTTATGTAGTAAAGAATTGTAGATCTTTAAAACTTCTACAAAAAAGTCCGCGATAGCATGTCTCTATCTCTCATGGTTAACTCACAATAACTACTTTTATGTTTAAAATTTGAATTCTAGAAAAAAATTGTGACACGCTGATTTCCACGCGGGCGAAGCCGCTTGCACAGCTAGTTTTATATAATTTTATTTTAATATCAGAAATACTTTGCACAACAGCAGTATTACTTACTTTTAGGTGAACCTCAGTAAAAAGTACAAGAACCGCATGCGAAGCGAGCACGCCGCTATCATTGCTCTCAGCAAATCCCAAAGCCAGTTCTTTGATGCGGATGCCGTCATCGTTTACGACCAACGTACTGCCCTTTAAACCAGAAATAACCGTATCTTGGCAGACAATCTCCTTCAAATGGATACCTTGTTTAATTTTAAGCCTTTTTGATTTGAAATCAATGACTAGTGGATTATATTTCACTCTCGAACGCATACATAACTTAGAAATCTGACATTATCGTTTTTACTTAGTAGAACGCAAATTATGTGGCTACAAATAAAATACTAAAAATTCGTATTAAAATTCAGCTTTAAATTTCATATTTAAGATGAAATAAAATGTAAATTTAACAAAAAAGACTTGAGAGTCCTAATAAATAGCTTGGTTCGGGAATTTTGTAAATTTTAAGACCAAACTAAACTGTTTAGGCTGAAACTATTACGAGTATCAAAGGACCAAGTTTTTAGGAATTTTGTATGACTTGTAGCTTGAGAGTGATATAATGCTTTGCTTTAGCTGTTCTAAATGTTAATGGATGATAGAAATAGACATGTTAAAACATGTATGTATTACATCGTTTGAAGCGTTTCTACCGAAATTAGATTCCATAATTGTTGTGGTGCTTTCCATACTGGGTCTAGAATATTATCTAAGTGGATCCAATTTTCCTTGTCGAGCCTTAGGTCAGGATAAGTGAAACGGTCGGTGTTCACGGGATATTTAAATGAAGTTAATTAATATAAATTACAATTAATTTGTTTATACTAAGTCTAGTCTCATTCATCATCATTTTCTTCCCCCTTTATACCATTCTAAGTGGGGTCGGCATATATGTTTTTGTCTTCCATTTTCTCCTATTATTTGTCAACTCTAGCCTATACTCGTTTTATATGCGTCATACTTCTCATTATCTATCCATGCCTTTGCCTCCTTTTAGTCACATATCTATCTGAATTCATATTTAAAACTCTTTTAGTCACATGATTTTCGTCTTCTGTCTGGTCTTCTCTCATTGCATTTTCATACCAACTTAATGTTCCCCTAAAACTCATTTCGTATTATATCAATTCTTATCACACATCCATCCTAAAATTCTCATCTCATTAACTTGCACTTTTAACCCAGTAATCAAAAGCATCGGAGTATTTTAGCGTATTGGTCGACTTTATTCCATAAAGCTCATTCGAAACTCCGTTTCTCAGTTTGTTTTGATCTAAGCATTGAATAATTACTTGAGATAATACAATTTTTACAATAAGATGTAACAATAGGATTTTTCTACAAAAAATACTTTAGCTAGACCATAGTTCGATTTTATCTTACCTTTACATATCAATTAAGATGACCAACCGAACTGAACTGAAGATTTTTTCTGACTTATAAAACGATATTATACTTGTACTACGTTGTATGATTTCTTTCACGTCAACCAAATCTTTAAAATACCCTCAAATATGTCAAAAAAATATGTAAAGTTGGAAGGTATTATTTTGGTAGATTATTTTGTCCTATATGATAGCCCAGTATAGATATAATTAGTTATGAAAGCGTAACAGGGAGACAAACAGACAGACTTTCTCGTATATGATATTAGTATGGATAAAATGTAAAATTTAAAGGAGTAATTGAACAATACTTATTACAGAACAATAATATGTTTTTACAAATAATAGCAATAGATGAGTCTAATGTGCATTTTTTTTTAAGTTTTTTGTTTTGTTATCTCCAAGAGATATAAAAAAAATCTACAGACAGGAGAGAACAATATTAATTATTTTAGAAAAACAGCTAAAGGTTCAGAAAAAGCTTCGGTTCACGTTGATGGTTATTATACTTATAGCTCAAACATAGATCTAGACTTATAGTAAACAATTTGTTATACTTTTTATTGAACTTGATGATGTCTGTAATAGTCAATTGCTACATGCGTTTGAAAATATTAGCAAAAAATGTGATTGTTGATCATGTGATATAATTTAATAACGAAATTGTGGCCTAACTCGAACATTTTATACAATTTTCATGTATAATCGCGTACAACGGTACATATATCGTAATTAAATTAATAAAATAAAATCATTTGTTATTTTATATTCAAAATACAATTTGAAAATTAAAAAAAATTAAAAATTTAGGCACGGGTATAAAGTGACATAATTTTTTTTAGATATGGTTAAAGAAAAATTAGAAAAGAATATTAAAAAAAGTTTTATAGAAAGCATAGAGTTATTATACTTAGAGAAGGGGAACCATAGTATAATGAAGAGAAATAAAGGAAAATCAAATGAGACTGTATCTATCTCTCTTTATTATGTGTGATTAGACAAAGATATCTCTCCTGATTTATTGTCACAATTTCACTTACAGGCCTGCCTATAGCTCCCTTACTCTAAGTATAATTACTCTATGAGTAAAAGTATTCTAGCGCCATTCAATAACGCCTAACTTTATGATAATTTTAATATATTACGTCAATACCAGACAATTCCGTTTATAACTCTTATTAGCTAAATAGCCTAAAATAAAATATATCAAAGAAACAATTTTTAAACTTTAAAGTATTATTAGGTGTTAAATAGAAGTGTAGAACAATTTTAAAGCTAATTTATATGAATGTACTTACAGTGCTCTGTTTTGTCCGGAGTAACTATTAGCGACGAATTTTTTAACATGTATTTTAAACGCTTAGTTAAATATTAAATGTTGCAATGTTGTCTATTTAAAATATTCGGTACGCGATTGTACTTACTCGTACACGTCCCTTTGAAATAAAGTTAAGGGGCTAGTTAATGGTAGGTTTTTATATCATAGTTTATAATCGTTGATGTCTTTGTAACTATATTTAAAGGTAGCTTATATTTGAGGCTCTTTTTTACTGAAAGCTTTAGGTGAGATTGCTATTTATTATAATTTTATGTTGATGTTATCAGAATATAGATTAATTAGTTAATTTAATTATTTATTTATGTACCTTAAAAAAAGTAAGAAAAACATTATCAATAAAAAATAAACAGTGTACCAAAGTCAACTTATCCCTTTGACAGAGATCTCTTTCAGCTAACCTAAGAATTGAGACAATTTATAGTAAAACAGAGCTGTGGTAGCCTAGCGGCGAGACCGTGCGACTCTTTCGAGGGCAACACGAGTTCAAACCCGGGCAGGCACCAATGAGTTTTTCTATTAAAAACTCATCTGTCTAATTGATAATTGAAATTAATCACACGCTTTTCGGTGAAGGAAAACATCGTGAGGAAACCTGCATATCTCTAGAGAATTCTGGAGATATCTCCAGAATTCTTTGGGTGGGTTACACATATGTGTAACCCACCAATCCGCATTGGAGCAGCGTGGTAGGTCTTAGCTCCAACCCTTCTCTCCAGAAACGGAGAGAGGAGGCCTATTCCCAGCAGTAGGAATTATTTTAGTAAAACAGTTTTGGTACGTAGTATCTAAAATGAAGAACTAATAAACAAATTTAGTTTTACTTGTTCGTCATTCATAAGATATCAGCGTCTTATGTAAACATTTACGTATTTACTTTACATATTCTTAACATTTAATAATGAACGCTACACTCTCTGACTGACGTTCATAACAATACAACCAATTGTTAGTAGTAGAAAGAGGCCGCCACTGAAAGCCAGCGTTTAGGTAAAAAAAAAAGTAAAGTAACGGCCTGTTACTGTGCCCACTGCTGGGCTAAGGCCTCCTCCTCCGATTTGGAGAGAAGGATTGGAACTAAGACCTACCACGCTGCTCCAATGCGGTATTGGTAGGTTACACATATCTCTTGAATTCTATAGAGATATGCAGGTTTCCTCACGATGTTTTCCTTCAAAAGCGTGTGATAAATTGCAATTATCAATTAGGCACATGAGTTTTAATAGAAAAACTCATTTTCTATTAAAACTCAAACCCCGGTGCCTGCCCGGGGTTTGAACCTATGCCGTCTCTAGAGAGTCGCACGGTCTCATCGCTAATCTATCACAGCGTTTAGGTACCCCCTAAAATCACGCTGAGTAATGTTCCTTTTTGCAGGGTCAGATTACTACGTAGTTAATTCTAGAAACTCAACTTTTATTTTATGTTAAATGTGATAACTGTAAATAAAAGTTGTTGATTTGATTTACAGAAACTATAACAGAACTACTTTGCTATAATCCGCGTGTGTTAAGCGAGTGCATGCAATGCTAAGCATGAAGCAAGCGAAATTCACGTACCTTACACTTGCAGGTCAAGTCATCACACGTATCCGAAAACGCCTCCAGCAGCAACAATGCACAAAATCAATACACAAAACACCACCAAAATCTCTACGATCATTTCGGTTTTTTTGGGCGAAACGATCGTCGAGATTTTGGTGGTGGTTGCGTGTATAGCTTGTGTGCATTGTTGCTGGTGGAGGCGTCTTGGGATACGTGTGGTGACTTGTCCTGTATGTGTAAGGTATAGTAACCCGGCATTAAATAATGCCCATCGATGTTTACAACGAAAGAGCCGGCCAGTTCGGTTTCGTAGAGCGCTGTCTCTGTCACACACGGGTTCGTCAGTCTGTGCGACAGAGACGATCCTCTATGAAGCAGAATCTAGCCGATCTCTGAGCCTCGATGTGCATTATTTATTGCCGGGTACTATATATAATACTAAGTGTATGAAGCAGGCAATATTCACGTATAGTACGCAGAAATAAATAATGCACATCGAGGCTAGATTCTGCTGCATAGAGCATTGTCTCTGTCGCACAGACTGACGAAACCGTGCGAAACGTCACATACTAACTGAGTGACAGTGACAGCGCTCTACGAAACCGAACTGGCCGGCTGTTTCGTTCTAAACATCAATGTGCATTATTTAATGCCGGGTACTATAGTTGCAATTGGAGCAACGTCGTAGTTCAAAATTAAATTATTTTATCCAATGGCAAGAGGGGGGGCTATGCCCAGTTGTGGGATGGTAACATGTCGCTACTTTATCAGAAAACTCAAAATTATCATACCGTGCTCAGCTAAGTGTGTCAAATAAAATTTGAATGCTCAATAATTTAAGTTTAAAGCTGACAATATGTATGTACGCGACGCCGAATTATAATTGTTTTTTTTTTGAAAAATAAAAGTCTTGAATCGTATAATATGGTATTTTATTTCACCTTTTATTAAAGGATCTATCAAATGCTATTTTCTAGTATGGGAAAACGCATTCGACTGAAAGATTTCACCAGCACCGAGTTGCAGCGCGGTAAGGAGTGGTCCACTCTAAAACACCTTAATTGAAAGTAATAAAAATATTATTTTGATATAATCCCCGATAGAATGTAGAGTGTAATATCCGCTCTCATACCTGATATATGGAGAATTTCTTTGCGGTTTAAAGCGAACGTTTGCGATTATGTAGTAAAGTCTATCTCTTGAAGATGCGAAACGATTGCTCTACAATTATCATTACATTTATTTTCTTTTATCGCGGAATTTTTTTTTTTTTTTTTATTATAGACTAGCGCTTGGCTGTAATCTTGCCTGATGGTGAGCAATGATACAGCCTAAAGATAAGTGGTACGCGCATGTCTAGAAAATGCCTATTATATATAATTATTGGGAAAAATTGATGCCGGGAGAGAATTCCATTCCCGTGCTTATTCACCTTAATCGGTTTGTTTTTTAGAAATTTGGTTTTGATCTTTGTAAATCTATTGCCAATTACCTGGCTTGGATAGAGGGTGTAACAGTCTAGTCGATGGTGCGGAAGCTGGCCAGCGTGGGGTAGGTCTTGAGCCGCAGCAGCTCCAGCTCCGTCTGCAGGAGGACGATACGCGTGTGGTTGGCCTGCACTTCGCGGATCAGACGACTCCTCATTACCAGAGTTTCCATTCTTAGACAAAGATATTTATTTATTTATTGATTAGGATCTTCAACAGCATTACACGATAAATCATCCAACATATATTTTCCGCGCAAACGTGCGGACGGATGATTCAACCTCCGGGACCTGGGCCCGGCGTCTCGGCGTCTCAACCTACCTTATGCGGCCGTCAGCTGTATGCGGTCCGGCCTCATGAGTCACTCCGTGTATATGTGTACGTGTATGTGTGTGCTTGTATGTACTTGGCCGATTCCCGAAACCGTTGGCTCGCCTCAGCACTCTTCCACGGACACGTAATGTCTGTTTCTCCCGGAGTATATACTTCACTATATCGGTTAGATAACACCCGGTGTGCACACAACCTTCGTAAGGTCACACGTTATTGAATCGTCCCTATATCGGGGAATAGTAACCCAACGCGCACTAAAACCGTGAACGGTCGCGTCTTCTCAAACGCTTCACTGGTTAAACGCGTCACTAAATACTTATATCAGTCTCAAATGTCAATAAAGTCGTGTCACTACTGAGAATAACACCCGAAACGCAAAATTACACGTGTGCGTTATAAAAGAATGCCGTATACAGGCGCACGCGGCCTGTCCGTATCGTATTCGAAACGTCACTAACTGTCGGCCGCTCGCGTCGGCAATCGAATGCATAAAAGGGTCGTTGATCCCGCCGGTCGCGTCGCGCGCGTCATTTTATTCAAAACAATATACTATAGTATATCTCATATAGTTTTAAATTAAATATGCCTGCCGTGTGTAGAATAGACCACCCTCTTTCTTATCGAGGTGTTGTAAAATACGACTAAGGTAAGTTGACGTCAGGCAGGCGGCCGGTCGTAAAATATGAAGCCAAATCATGTGACAACAAGTTCGTAACATACTGTGCCGACCTTACTTAGAGTGGGATAGGGGCAGGAGGATGATGAGTTTTAAATTAAATATGTAGTACCAGTTATAGAAGAACACATCATTATTAGTTATAAAGTCACAATTATAAACTTTAAAAAAACACTAGAGAATAATGAAAACAATAACATTAATGCTCACCTACTATAAATGAGCTGTGATAGCCCAGCGGTGTGACCGTGCGACTCTTTCGAGGGGAACACGAGTTCAAACCCGGGCAGGCACCAATGAGTTTTTCTATTAAAACTCATGTGTCTAATTGATAATTGCAATTTATTACACGCTTTTCGGTGAAGGAAAACATCCTGAGGAAACCTGCATATCTCTAGAAAATTCTGGAGATATGTGTAACCTACCAATTCGCATTGGAGCAGCGTGGTAGGTCTTAGCTCCAACCCTTCTCTCCAGAAACGGAGAGACGAGGCCTATTCCCAGCAGTGGGATTGTAACAGGCCGCTACTTTACTTTTACTTCATCTATATTGTATAAGCGCGAGATACGTGATATTGAGGTATTCTGCCCCTGTTTCGTTGGAAAACACGGTCTTAAAGAACGGAATGCGAGGAGGTTTTCGAGTTACGTTAATACTAAATCTACTTAACAGTTCAGTAACATCTATTTTTCCATTGAATATTTTATGGAGAAATTTCATGTCAAGTATAGATCTTCATTTGGCGACATTATACTCTTTACATACAATAAATACTGTAAATATTAAAAAAACTTTTTTTTTTTTTTATTTATCTTTATTGTATAAACAAAAGGCGGACTTATCCCTAAAAGGGATCTCTACCATCCAACCTATGAGTAACAGAAAGAAAATGAAAAGAAAAAAAAATGGATGATGGAAAAAAAAGGGAGGAAGAAAAATAAAAATAAGGAAACACTATACATAGATTAAAGTTGAAAAATAAATGAATAAAATAATAGATAATAGTGATTATTTGAATAGATTAAAATGTAATTTAATATTGATAATAAGCTAAATTTAATTTAAATTACTTGAGAAAAATATTTTTTAGTCTGTGACTTAAATGCTGAAAGGGAAGGAGATTTGCGGATTGATACAGGTAAATCATTCCACAGCTTTACACCTTGAAAGCTAAATGATCTCGAGTAAGTCAGTGAGGAGCGTTTAGGGAAGGCAAGATCTAATGTATTTAAAGATTTTAGCCGGCCACATCCAACATCCGACAAGAAGTTGAAACGTTCTTTAAGATAAATTGGAATTAAAGGATTAAAGAGTACTTTATAAAGAAGTGATAGAATATGTAAATTTCTTACTTTTAGTCTGATTTGAAAGAAATAATCGATAATTTTATTATTATACTCGATTTGTATTATACATTTTCTTAACAGTATAAATCGATTTTTACAATACCCAAACTACTAACTGTAAACGAAATTCGCATAGAAAATATTCTTCGTTTTACACGTTTTATTCTTATAATCCGACTTTATTTTAATTACTATTAATAAAATAAAAAAAATTCAAATAGTCAGAAACATCATCATCCTCCTGCCCCTATCCCACTTTCAGTAGGGTCGGCACAAGATGTTACAAACATGTTATCACGTGATACGGCTACATATTTTACGACCGGCCGCTTGCCTGACGTCAACTTAACTTAGTCGCTTTTTACGACACCTCGGTAAGAAATGAGGGTGGTCTATTCTACTCAGCCGGATACCAGACAGCTGTGAAATAGTCAGAAGCAATCGCTTATTAATAATCGATTTTTTTTCGATTCGAATTACTAATATCGATTTGTAAAAAAATCCTCCAAGTCAATTCCTAACTTATGTCCAAGGATATAAGATTCTTATGTAGTTGGTTAGTTATTATTTAACTTTGCACTTGTTATTGTTAGTGTTTCTGTCTGTCATTGACTACGTTTTAATTTTACGCAAACCATTAACTGATTACCGTCTTTTAAATATACGCCGGATGCGTATAGGTTCCAGAGGGTCTTCATTCAGCCTCTTCTCTGACACCTTCACGTTGAGCGACACTATTAGTTTCTCCAACTCCTGGGCTTGCGCTTCAATACCGTGGATTTTCAACTAAATAAAGGTATTTAAAAAAAATACCTAAATATATGGGACACTTACACACACGGTCGTCCATCCCCAAAGTAAGTCACTTAATACTTGTGTTATGGGTGACGGACAACTGGTAGATATACTACATATATAAGTTTAAATATATACTTAAATTCAAATGCACACCCAGGCTCGAAGAACCAACAATTTGTTTATAGAAAATGTTGGCCCTCGGCGGGAATAGAACACGCGACCCGCGGAGCTGAAGGCAGGGTCACTACCCACAGCGCCAAAGGGCCAGTCAAAAAGTTATTTCAAACTATAATATAGTCACGTGTCACGATATCCAGTGGTTCAAGTTCAAGAATTATTAAACGAAACTTGTACAACTCCGGAACACAAAGTATACAAAACCACAATTATATACAGAAAGTAACATGCAGTGATTATTGGGCGAAATCTGCATCGAGTTATTGAAAATTCTAACCTCCGGTAACCACCGATGAGTTTTCCATAAAAACTTCTATTCTTAATAAATATTTACATCATCATTCATTCTCCTGCCCTTATTCCATTCTAAATGGTCGGTCCATTGCGAATGGGGTCGGCAAGACATGTTATGAATACGCTGTTAAATGATTTGGCTTGGTATTTTACGACCGGCCGCCGGCCTGACGTTAAAATACCATAGTCGCCTTTTACGACACCTCCGTATGAAATGAGGGTGGTTTCTTGCATTGTTTGATTAATTGCAAACATCAATTAGGCATTATAAGTTTTAATAGAAAAACTCATTGGTGCCTGCCCGGGTTTGAACTCATGTTCGTCTCGAGGAGTTGCACGGTCTCACCACTGAGCTATCATAGCTTGGGGATATACTTTACATATTTTTCGATAAATAGGAAGGTGATACTTGCAGAAGGACGGCACAAAAAATGTAGACTACACATTTCCTCAAAACGTAGACTGTATTTCGATTTGAAAGAACCTAAATATCAAAATATTGTTACAAACATGCTAAAAGAGTTCGTAATACGTATGTCATAGATTTGCAATTGGAACAGTGTAGTTTACGAACATGCAAAACAGTTCGCGAACTATATGTCATAGACTTCAAATTGCTCGACGCTTGTTCTCTGGAACATTCACGTTGTTTACAAATCTTGTTCCGTATCTCCGCTCCGACACACGAACAGTTGCAAACATTCTCGAAATCGGTCCGTTCGATATATAAGCGGTCGTACTGCACGCCTCGAGACATTCAGTTTGCGAATAGCGATCAAGAGCGAATAAAGAAGCGAAAATAAAAGTGAAATAATAGTAACCCCAGCTTACTTATCGGATAAGTGACTGCATAGAGACTGTTAGTACTAATTTTGTACTGATAAGCTGAGTAAAGTGTTTATAACGACACACCAGGCATTTTCATCCAAATCCACGAAACCCCCTGTACGTGTTTTGATAATATATTATACCATATCATTTCAACAATCAATGGACATACACTGCTGGACAAGTATTTCCAAGCCTCACGAGTCTATGCCGAAACTTATCACATCGTGACCTTCTTTTGGTCGTCTATCCACATTTAAGACAGCTGTACTACTCTGGCACCTTCAGCAACCGTCAGTCCACCTTATGTCCCCCCAGGCATTGCTTTTTTAAAGTTTATAGTACATGTAAACGAAATGCGTGACATTTCATTTAAGTATTCAAATTTGCCGCGTTGTCTTTGACGTTGACTTGTCTCGAGTCGTGGATCTATGGGGCGGCTGTCAGATTGACGTAAAGACATCAAACTTAAACCGTTGAGTGATAAAATTGTAATTGATTAATTAATAATAGTAGTAAAGCAATACCTTTGAATGTTGTTTCTCTTTTCAGGTGAGTTTTTGACTAACATTTATAAAAGACAGTGATGGAAAAGTTTTATGTTATCAATCTAAAAATCTCTTTTCAGAGCAACTCAATCCAAGTTAGAGTTTTACTGTTCTCCAGCTATAAAAAACATTATATACAGAAAAAGTCAATAAAAAGAACTAACCTCTACATCTTCAAATCTTCGTATCTGCTCGTTCAAAATCTTATTGACAGACACTTTGGACGCTTCCATCTCCTTTTCCATACGCGCGTATTCTTGTTCATCTGTATAACCAAGCTCTCTGTTCTTCAAGTAACTCTGAAGCTCTTTGGGCACCTGAGGCAAATTGTTTTGATAACATTTGTCATTTTATAGATGTTCGTAAAACAGTGTCATCATCATCATTCTCCTGCCTTTATCCCACTCTAAGTGGGGCCGGCGCAACATGTTTCAAACATGTTGTCACATGATTTGGATACTTATTTTACGACCGGCCACCTGCCTGACGTCAACTTACCTTAGTCGCCTTTCACGACACCTCGGTAAAAAATTAGGGTGGTCTATCCCATTCTGCCGGATACCATACGGCGTGTTCGTAAAACAGTGTGTTGGGCAAAATTTATAAGAGTTTAAATTTAAGAAGTGTTTAGTTTTATTGGAGTTGTATTATAGGTTGCCGGAGTCAATATTATTAATAACATAAATTAAAAAAAAATTAGACTTCAGGGAATATCTGGTAAACGAAACACAATATATCCAAAATTCAAAATATTCCTTATTCAAGTAAACTTGTAAACAAGTGCCTTTGAGTCGTCAACTCTCCTGCTGGTTCGGAAAATTGTTTCTACCGAGAAGAGCCAGCAAGAAACTCGGCTGTTGCTCTTTTCAAACTGTATAATATTTATTACTAGTTAAATTTAACGATTAATGTCTTGTACAGGGTCGAACAGTAGCTATATCCACGCATTCTTATCATCTAAGTAATCAGAATAGTAGACTTTCTATATCAGACTCTCTTTAAACTTGTTGTTGTTGTGTCTGTAAACTTTTGTAACGACATTTATTTAAACTCTTGTAGTGACAAAGTTAAAATCGATTGCGGAATTTTATTATACAATCTTATACCCAAACCCACAAGCGACTTACGTACTTAAGCAAGCTTATGTCAGTTACTACTTTGTCTGTTATATACATCGCCAAATATAGAATATAATCTTTGTATTTACTGAAGAAGAACCTATTATTTTCTCCTTCCGTGTTTTTCTTGCCCGATTCCAAGCTAGACTACCAAAAAGGCTCTAAATATTGATGGATTGTCGTAGTCAAGACAAGTTTTAACTGCGTCAGTTATCAGTCAATAACAAGATTAAAATCTCGATAATCTACCTTCAGTCTCTGGTACGAGCTGAGCTCCTGCTCCATGTGCCGCAGCTTCATCTTCATCTGGGCGTGCTCCCACTCCTTGGACAGGATCCCTTTACGGAACTCTATCTGCTTCTTCATCATCTTCAACTTCCAATCTCCCACTTGCTAAATTGAATATGTAAAAAACGGACTATTTTAAGTTTTTCAGTCACGTTTTACTACTTATGCTAGCAGATAGCTGGCAGCTACGCGTTATTATAGTTCGATCAACAATCTGGTTTCGAATTTCTCTCTCACATAGGCGTCAATCGTACCAAATTTGATCAAAATACACCCAGTGCATTGGCTTTAGTAGTGTATCAAACAGACACATACAGATCGAAGACAAATAGACGGACCTTTGCTTTTATTATTATTATATTAGTAAAGATTATGTTTTCAACTCACCAAAATAACATTGTTAACTTTTTCAATCTCGTCGCGGGGTATAAGCGTGGCGTCCTCGAAGTCCTCTATATGACCCGTAGTCAATATTTCAATTTGTCCCGCCGGCAGTACTACCTGCGATTGTACAACTTATTCCAGACAATATCAAAATCCTGCCCTTATGCCACTTTAAGTGGGGTCGGCACAACATGTAACAAACATGTTGTCACATGATTTGGCTACGTATTTTACGACCGGCCGCCTTCCTGACGTCAACTTACCTTAGTCGCCTTTTACGACACCTCGGTAAAAAGGAGGGTGGTCTATTCTGCCGGATACCACACGGCTAACATAAAAGTATAAATGGTAAAACGTATAAAAAAGACGTAATCTATAAAAAAAAGTAAAGTAACAGCCTGTTACTATGCCCACTGCTGGGCTAAGACCTCCTCTCTGCGTTTTTGGAAAGAAGGATTGGAGCTAAGACCTACCACGCTGCTCCAATGCGGATTGGTAGGTTACACATATCCCTAGAGAATTCTCTAGAGATATGCAGGTTTCCTCACGATGTTTTCCTTCACCGAAAAGCGTGTGATAAATTGCAATTATCAATTAGACACATGAGTTTTAATAGAAAAACTCATTGGTGCCTGCCCGGGGTTTGAACCTATGTCGTCTCTAGAGAATCGCACGGTCTCACCACTAGGCTATCACAACTTCGTTATCTCGTTCGTTATCTATATTATCTATCAATTTAATTAGAAGAAGAAACTTCAGAAGTGTCACTTGTATAGTCTTGTTCCTGGCAGCCAGTTCCGCGTCCTGTCGGTGCTGCAGGATATGTGCGGCCGTGGAGGCCAGCCGCTGGCGCCGCGCCGCGCCCGCCGCCCTCCACGTAATACCGGCCGCGTCCACGGACCCTATCTCCTGCACTACTGCCCGCATCTAGCACACCCGCAACGAGCTAGTGAATACAGTGACTTACAAAGATATTCACACACAACACTTACAGCGGACACCTATGGAGGGATCGGGTCGGTTAGATATATATCCAAGTCAATAATAATACATTGTTCCGCGCAAACGTGCGGACGGATGAAACAACCTCCGGGACCTGGGTCCGTCGTCTCGGCGTCTCAACCTACCTTATGCGGCCGTCAGCTGTATGCGGTCCGGCCTCATGAGTCACTGCGTGTATATGTGTACGTGTGTGTGTGTGCTTGTATGTACTCGGCCGATTCCCGAAACCGTTGGCTCGCCTCAGCATTCTTCCACGGACACGTAATGTCTGTTTCTCCCGGAGTATACACTTCACTATATCGGTTAAATAACACAAATAACACCCGGTGTGCACACAACCTTCGTAACGTCACACGTTATTGAATCGTCCGTATATCGGGGAATAGTAACCCAACGTGCACTAAAACCGCGGACGGTCGCGTCTTCTCAAACGCTTCACTGATTAAACGCGTCACTAAACCTGAGAACCACACCCGAAATGCAAAATTACACAAGAATTTATGAACATTTTGTAGATTGTTTTTAAGGGATTAAAACATCCTAGATTATGATAATGTATAGAGTACCCCATATAGAAATGCTTACTCGTATTTCGTTCTCTATCTTGGCTCGCCGCAGCTTGCACATAGTGGTCCACAGACCCTCGTCCATGACTGGCGGCATGTTGCTAAGCTGGTCTAGCTGCTCCACGCTAAGACATGAGGAAACAAGTCCTTTACATATGTCAATGCAAGCTATGCTATCAAGTCAACTTAATAGCATAAATACATTCAGTGAATGTACTAAGGTTAACTACCTTTCCTATTGGCGAAAGAAAAACGTACTTTAACTGTAACAAAATAAAATACTATTCGTCCAATATTTTAGCCATTACACACACACACACACATTCAAATTCAAATTCAAAATATTCTTTATTCAAATAAACTTGTACACAAGTGCTTTGGAATCGTCAACATCTACTGATGGTTCGGAAAGCAGCAGGCCTACCATGAATTCTTATTGCGACTCAACTGAAGACGTAAACTAAATTGTTTTGCTTTTTCATAGCATGACGTCGTAATGACGCACACTAAGTCCTAAAAACATGTGAGTAAAAGAGACAGAGTTATCTATAGTTCGTATAACGTTATCCTTTTCAAACATTACAACCCCAATGCAATTCATACTTATGGTACGAAAGGAAAGCGGTTCGCGGTCGTCGTTTACGTCTTCAATTGAGTCGCAATAAGAGTTCATGGTAGGCCTGCTGTACCTATCGAGATGAGCCAGCAAGAAACTCGGTGGATGCTCTTTTTATAATATATTACTCTTATAACTAGTTACATTTGGTTATTACTACCTGGTACATGAGTAGCTATATCCACGCATTTTTATCATCTATATAATCCTCAATAGTAGAGTAGGCTTTCTGTATCAGCCTATTTAATTTCCTATGGAGGTGGTATGCAACACAATTTCTACTATCCCAATTCCACCATTACTATATGTTGTTTAGTATGACTTTAAATGTACAGGATATATATGTATATTCCAATGTACAGGATATATATGTATATTCCAATTCCACCATTACTATATGTTGATTAGTATGACTTTAAATGTACAGGATATATATGTATATTTCAATGTACAGGATATATATGTATATTCCAATTCCACCATTACTATATGTTGTTTAGTATGACTTTAAATGTACAGGATATATATATATATTCCAATGTACAGGATATATATGTATATTCCAATTCCACCATTACTATATGTTGATTAGTATGACTTTAAATGTACAGGATATATATGTATATTCCAATGTACAGGATATATATGTATATTCCAATGTACAGGATATATATGTATATTCCAATTCCACCATTACTATATGTTGATGAGTATGAATTTAAGTGTACAGGATATATATGTATATTCCAATGTACAGGATATATATGTATATTCCAATTCCACCATTACTATATGTTGATTAGTATGACTTTAAATGTACAGGATAGAGTAGCTATACCCCCGCATTTTTATCATCTATATAATCCTCAATAGTAAAGTAGGCTTTCTGTATCAGCCTATTTACTATCCTTTGGAGGTGGTATGCAGCACAATTTCTACTATCCCAATTCCACCATTACTATATGTTTTTTAGTATGACTTTAAATGTACAGGATATATATGTATATTCCAATGTACAGGATATATATGTATATTCCAATTCCACCATTACTATATGTTGATTAGTATGACTTTAAATGTACAGGATAGAGTAGCTATATCCACGCATTTTTATCATCTATATAATCCTCAATAGTAGAGTAGGCTTTCTGTATCAGCCTATTTGCTTTCCTATGGAGGTGGTATGCAGCACAATTTCTACTATCCCAATTCCACCATTACTATATGTTGATTAGTATGACTTTAAATGTACAGGATAGAGTAGCTATATCCACGCATTTTTATCATCTATATAATCCTCAATAGTAGAGTAGGCTTTCTGTATCAGCCTATTTGCTTTCCTATGGAGGTGGTATGAAGCGCAATTTCTACTATCCCAATTCCACCATTACTATATGTTGATTAGTATGACTTTAAATGTACAGGATAGAGTAGCTATATCCACGCATTTTTATCATCTATATAATCTTCAATAGTAGAGTAGGCTTTCTATATCAGCCTATTTGCTTTCCTATGGAGGTGGTATGCAGCGCAATTTCTAATATCCCAATTCCACCATTACTATATGTTGTTTAGTATGACTTTACATGTACAGGATATATATGTATATTCCAATGTACAGGATATATATGTATATTCCAATTCCACCATTACTATATGTTGTTGTTTAGTATGACTTTAAATGAACGATTGAAAGTTACGTAGACTGATCGTTCGACGAGTACAACTATTTATATCTGATTTAGAACAAATAAGATATCAAATTATGACTGATGAAAATGAAGATGAAAATTAATGGACTGGCCCGTTGGTGCAGTGGCGCACTCCGCGGGTCGCGGGTTCGATTCCCGCCGAAAGCCAACATTTTCTATTACAATTTATTGGTTCTTCGTGAATATTTGTATTTAGGTATGTATTTAAAATTGTATATGTAGTATGTCTACCAGTTGCCCGTCACCCATAACACAAGTATTAAGTTACTTTGGGGACGGACGACCGTGTGTGTAAGTGTCCCATATATTTATTTATTTATTTAAATAATACCCCTTAAAGAATTCAACGCAGTCCCCATGGAGGAGCGGCGGCCGCACGCCCATCAGCACAGCGTTGGCCAAATCGTACAGCACCACAGGGGTCAAAGTCGCTCGCTGGTGCCATTTTGGCCTTTTTCTACAAGTTTATTTATTTTAGTTAATAAAGATACCGGCTATACTCACGTCTAATTTTATCGGATTAGCCCGACTAGTTTCGAACCCGTCCGGGGCACTTATTCATGAGCTCTTTACACGACGTTATATCGCGGCGGGAACTGATCAGTTCCCGCCGCGATAGCGCGATAATAGCCGGTATCTCTATTAACTATGAATACTACTCACGATAGTTTAAATTTATTTATTTTAACACATAATTAAATATCACGAACCGGGATACGAATGAAATACCAGCCGCAATCGAAGCGGTTGTTACATGGTTACCCTATACGCCAAGCGCTGACGCCGCGACCTGAGCGATGACATCGCGGCACGTGTGCCCCCAATTGGGCTCAGCGAAATTTAATTTAGAAAATAATTATTAATTTTTAAGTCATTCAATTTTCAGCACCAGCATTGTGCGGATTGTTTCATTATAAGTTTAATTTTTGTAATTTTAATTTTAAATAAAATAATTATAAAAGTTTTCGGTTTTTTTTGAGTCTTTCGGCTGTCGCAAATATAATTCGGTTATATAAAAGTTATAAATAAATAAATAGTTCACAATAAATCCTAGAAACAATTCTTCTCGTATATATTCTATAACTTTTATAGCAAATTTTTGTATTTTTTAATCTCTTTGCTGTGATAAGCTGTGTAAGCTGTGATAGCCCAGCGGTGAGACCGTGTGACTGTTTCGATGTGGTCTCGGGTTCGAACAGGCAGACAGCAATGAGTTTTTCTATTAAAACTTGTGTCTAATTGATAATTGCAATTTATCACACGCTTTTCGGTGAAGGAAAACATTGTGAGGAAACCTGCATATCTCTAGAGAATTCTAGGGATATGTGTAACCTACCAATCGGCATTGGAGCAGCATGGTAGGTCTTAGCTCCAACCCATCTCTCCAGAAACGGAGAGACGAGGCCCTATGCCCAGCAGTGGGATTGAAAGAGAATTCTGGGGATATGTGTAACCCACCAATCCGCATTGGAGCAGCGTGGTAGGTCTTAGCTCCAACTCTTCTCTCCAGAAACGGAGAGACGAGGCCCTATGCCCAGCAGTGGGATTGAAAGAGAATTCTGGGGATATGTGTAACCCACCAGTCCGCATTGGAGCAGCGTGGTAGGTCTTAGCTCCAACCCTTCTCTCCAGTAACGGAGTGAGGAGGCCCTATGCCCAGCAGTGGGATTCAAACGGGCTGTTTTTTACTTTAATCTCTTTGTAATAATACCTAATAATAATATTTTTTTAATACCTAAGTCTGAAAGCCCGTGCACACGTTTCAAAGCCGTGGTCAACGTCGATGCATTATTATAACTGGGTATTTAAAAATATTTTCAGCATTATAACGACAAATTTTATCACTATAATTTGTCATTATACAAACTTTACGAGATCATTTGAGTTGATGGTAGCGAAATTGAAATAGAAAAATACCGAAACGAATGTTAAATTAATCTGCAGTGTCGGTATGTATGTATGTAATGTACAGCCTAATACGAATTGTCTGCGTAAAAAGACAAAAATGCATTTCACTCAAATAATTTATAGAATTAGGCGTTTCTTTGCGGAGATCCATAATAAAAAAGTAATAATAAAATTATTTTGCTATAATCCGCGATACAGTAAATAGAAAATATATATCGTGCTAAATGTATAGTGGACTATCCGTTTTTTCATACCCGATACATGCAGGATTCGTAAAAACACATGCACAAACCTCCACCACTGCCACCACAATACACAAGCACTACACATATTCACTATCACAAACTCAACAATCGTGTCGCCCCGCAACCGAAGCATCATCAGGAGATAGACTCCACGACAAAATCGCAAAGCGAAGCATTGTCCAAACAAGCATTGTTATATAGTAATCGGTTCAACCCCACCATTTAAAAATGGTGGGGTTGAACCGATTGTTCAGTTTGTGATAGTGAACGTGTGTAGTGCTTGTGTATTGTGGTGGCAGCGGTGGAGGTTTGTGCATGTGTTTTTACGAATCCTGCATGTATCGGGTATGAAAATACGGATAGTCCACTATACATTTAGCACACTATATATATTTTCTATTTACTGTATCGCGGATTATAGCAAAATAATTTTATTATTACTTTTGCATTTCACTCAAGTCAAGAGTTACGACTTAAGATTCCTTTTTTTAACACTTACATATTTTGGAGGTACGTATAAACCATCTTAAATATAAAAAAAAAATTTTTTTACAAAAATTTAAAAGATATTACTTGAAAAACTTATAGCACTGATCGACGATGATTGGCGAGAGGTCAGCAAAATGGTTTTTGAAGGTTCTGTCGAGGTATTTATCTTTTTGCGACAGACTTTCGTAGGTTGTCTGACAGTCATCGTTCTGCTCCTGAATGATATGCAACTCTTGCTGTATCACTTCCAATTCATCTTCATATTTCTTTATATCAGCTCTGAAAGACAAGATTCTATACCATCCATCCATCTGTCTATCTACCTAGGAACGCCTATCGGTGCAGGACGGATGGTCAGTAGAGATGGACAGAATCACCGATCACTTATATATCATGATATGATTCACTCATCATGTAGCATCATCTGCTATTGAATTTTAGATAACTGCTATTGCTATACAAAATTATGGATATTCCATAAAAAAGTAAAATAATATGACAAAGAACTGTTATCATTATATCATATGTACCGAGGTTATGTGGCACTTTTACGATATTCCAAGTGAATGTATTACCTAGAATTTGATTTAAAGATATTGAGTTGAATATAATTAAAGTATAACGTTTGTTTGTAATAACAATAACTTTGTCCTGTGATAGCTGAATAATATAATAGCCTATAGCATTTTTTGCTATTTGCTATTTACGCTTTTAGCGATTCATGACTAAATGATTGCTTATACAAATAAATATAGTCCTTATATACATTGCATACGCATATAAGGTCTGCTTTTGTTTGTGTACACAATAGCAATCGCAATAGCAGCATGATCACCGTGGTCATCTTTAATCATATCATGGTGCGAATATGATTCTCAAATCGCAATCATACCCAAGCTTAATGGTCAGTGTGGCGTACAGCCACAAATTAATTCAAAAGCAAAACCATAGCTCACATGTCGTATAGTTTTAAATAACTAGCTTGTTTGTTTGTTTGAACGCGCTTATCTCAGACCGATTTGAAAAAATTCTTTGGCTGTAAGACAGTCCATTTATCGAGGAAGGTTATAAACTATATATCATCACACTTAGATAAATAGGAGAGGATCAGCAATAAAAAATATTGCATAAACGGCAAAAGCTTTCCTTGCGTGCGCTAAGTAAACGGTAAAAGTTAGTCAAAAATCATGTATCACAAATTGTTCCTCTATAAAAGTTCGAAATTAAAAGTCCGCGGCATCATATTTCTACTCCAAACTTTCGAGGTCTCCTAGCGTCTACTTTTGTCGTCATAGAAAAACTTGAGCATTTGTAGGTAAACATTCTTTAAAAAAAAATTACAAACCATAAACAATATACATATCATAGAGAGCTCCAAAGACACAGTATACAATTATTTTAAGTAAAGTCCTATCCTTATTAAAGATGACAATATTAATTATTCTTATTAAAAGCAATGTTACATCTTAATAAGAACAGGAAATAATTATTAAGGCATGTTTTTGACGTCTGGCAATAGTTTCCCAGTAGATAGTAACAAAAGGTATTTGATTTTGTCTGTATATTTAATTTTAATTTCTTGTATATTGGGTTTTTAATACCTTTCTATAATAATAATAATATTTATATTATTATTATATAAATAAATGGGTCACATCGCGACAAAATCGAGTTATGTTTTTAAAAGGTTCGACGTTTCGGCAGAGCTGCATCCGCCGTGGTCACGAACTGACTGGAGCGCCGCGGCGTCTTCGTTCCCGAGTACTACAGTCATTATTTTGTTCATCTACCCTCACTTATCTTATCTGCACGCGATATAGCTTGCAACGATTTCTCCCGCGAGTTATATTTATTAATCACTGGATGCCAAGTCGTCGACAATCTGAATCCCTCTTCTCTGTTGAACGTATGATGCTATTTGATTTCAACAGCTTCACGCGCCACTCTTGCATAATAGTGGGTGTTTTGAATAAAATTCACTCGCCCGCCGGACAGGTTAGCGACGCGGGCGGCCGACCGCTAGTTACGTTTTGAACACGATACGGACAAGCCGCGTACGCCTGAACACGGCATTCTTTTATAACGCACACGTGTAATTTTGCGTTTCGGGTGTTATTCTCAGATTTAGTGACGCGTTTAACCAGTGAAGTGTTTGATAAGACGCGACCGTCCACGGTTTTGATGCGTGTTGGGTATTATTCCCCGATATAGGGACGATTTAATAACTGTGACCTTACGAAGGTTGTGTGCACACCGGGTGTTATTCAGCCGATATAGTGAAGTGTATACTCAGGGAGAAACAGACATTACGTGTCCGTGGAAGAGTGCAGAGGCGAGTCAACGGTTTCGGGAATCGGCCAAGTACATACAAGCACACACATACACGTACACATATACACGCAGCGATTCATGAGGGCGGACCACATACAGCCGACGGCCGCATAAGGTAGGTTGAAACGCCGGGACGCCGGGCCCAGGTCCCGGAGGTTGTTTCATCCGTCCGCACGTTTGCGCGGAACAGTGGGCCTCAACTGACAGGACTTTGAGATCATGAAGCTCAATCCAGTGATTTCTCTCCGAATTAAGCAACTCTGCCGAAATGTCGAACCTTGTAAAAAGGTAACTCGATTTACCGATAAGTATCGCGAATATTCACCCTATTTACTTAACTTATTTGGATTATACTTCTAAATCATTATCAGCCTAAATATAGTAACTTACCGCATGTCCTCTAACTTTTCAGCCATCTCTACGCGATCTAAATTTGTCCTTCGCAAACGCATGAGATTCAGATTTTCTTGTCCGATCACGGAATCTACTCTTAATTTTGTTAACCACATATCTTTTACCTGAAATATTTTAAGTGACGACTTGTAGATATAAAATGTTGGGCATCGTGCTAGTATAGCATCATTGACATAGTTTACTTATCAACTAATGTACATCCATTACTGGAAAACATTTACCCTCACTACACCAATAACCAATACCCTTGTTGTGTGAAAATCCTACAGAGACAGAGTTTTCAGTCCAATCTATGAACACTGTGTTCTGTGAGGGTGAAAAAATGCACACTAAACTACAATTTTTTTTACTAAAAAAAAGTAAATTATAAGGTAAAGCATTTTGGCATCTCTTATAAGGAACAATAGGTAAAAACAGTCTTACCTCAAATGTAATAATAAGAATAATTTTGCTATAGTCCGCGATACAAAGCAAGAATTTTGCGATTTTGTCGTGGAGTCTATCTCCTGATGATGAAGCATCAAAGAAGGTTGCGGGGCGAAACGATTGTTGAGTTTGTGATAGTGAACGTGTGTAGTGCTTGTGTATTGTGGTAGCGGTGGTGGAGGTTTTTGCTTGTGTGTCTACGAATCCTGCATGTGTCGGGTATGAAAAAACGGATAGTCCACTACACATTTAGCATTATATATATTCTCTATTTATATTATAGCAAAATATAAGCGGAGATCCATAATACTTTTGTATTATGGATCTCTGCAAAGTAACGCCTAATTCTATAAACAGTCTTACCTTTTGATTAAATTTCACGATCCCTTCATTAAGCACTTGCGACAGTTTCGCGTACTCTGCGTGTAACATCTTTCGATACTTGTCCCGTTCTTCGTTCCTGAACGCCACCTTCGCTTCGTATTCAAACACCCAACGCAGATCTTCCTCATTGAAGTGTTCCGGCTCCTTCTCCAACTTGAATTTATATTTGTAAATTGAAGGTCAGAACTCCTAAGAATCCCTTGTTGGAGTTTTCAAATGCATTTCAAATCAAATCAAAACTTGAAGGTCAGAACTCCTAAGAATCCCTTGTTGGAGTTTTCAAATGTATTTCAAATCAAATCAAAACTTGAAGGTCAGAACTCCTAAGAATCCCTTGTTGGAGTTTTCAAATGCATTTCAAATCAAATCAAAACTTGAAGGTCAGAACTCCTAAGAATCCCTTGTTGGAGTTTTCGAATGTATTTCAAATCAAATCAAATCAAAACCTTTTATTGATACCGTCACAGTAAAGTTGATAACAGTAAAGATAATAATGAAATAAATATACAGAAATGTGACTGTTCTTAAGGGAATTAGTAAAATCACGCAAACTTGAACAATCCAGAAATTAGTAAAGTGTTAATACGATAGTGTTAATACTTAGATGATAAGAATGTGTGGATTCTTCTGTTCTGTACAAGACAGGAATCACTAAATGTAACTAGTTATAAGATTTTGTATTTTAAAAAGAGCAACCATTGAGTTTCTTGCTGGCTCTTCTCGGTAAGAACAGCTTTCTGAACCAGCGGTAGAGTTGACGATTCAAAAGCACTTGTTTACAAGTTTACTTGTTGAGTAAAAAAAAGTAAAGTAGTGGCCTGTTACAATCCCACTGCTGGGAATAGCACGCTGCTCCAATACGGATTGGTAGGTTACACATATCTCCAGAATTCTCTAGAGATATGCAGGTTTCCTCACGATGTTTTCCTTCACCGAAAAGCGTGTGATAAATTGCAATTATCAATTAGACACGTAAGTTTTTAATAGAAAAACTCATTGGTGCCTGCCCGGGTTTGAAATCGTGTACCCCTCGAAAGAGTCGCACGATCTCACCGCTAAGATATCACAGCTCAAGTTTTGTTGTAGTTTACTTGAATAAATAATATTTTGAATTTGAATTTGATACAGACCATGCACTGCGGCATCGGGATTGGTTTCTTTATCTCCTCATGCCACAACTTCTCCAGTACGCCGTCCATCATGTAGATGAGCGCACGTTCGCGGAAGTCGTCTTTAGGCTGCGGCTCGGGTGGGGGGATCACCACCTGGCTTGGGCTGATGTAAGGTTCTATGGTACACTGGAACAGAAATAATTGCTATTTACCCCAAAACCCCATAACTTAATGAATCCCAAAGCTGTTATGGAAAAACCAGAAGCTCCCAGGCTGAGTTTTCTTTAGAACGAATGTATTTCTTTGATATGCCGTGTGGTATGCGGCTGAGTAGAATAGGCCACCCTCATTTCTTACCGAGGTGTCGTAAAAGGCAACTAAGGTAAGTTGACCTGCCGTATGGTATGCGGTTGAGTAGAATATACCACCCTCTTTCTTACCGAGGTGTTGTAAAATACGACTAAGGTAAGTTGACGTCAGGCAGGCGTAAAATACGTAGCCAAATCATGTGACAACATGTTTGTAACATGTTGTGTCGACCCACTTACAGTGAGATAGGGGCAAGAGGAGGATGATGATGAAGGTATTTCTTTGATATATTTTTAATTTAAGCGTATTTATTATTTATGAAAAAAATATAAATAAAAGTAACGCCAGAGTTGTCGAATGGTAGGAGAGAATGGAAGCTAAAAACCGTTACGACCACATTTAGAGAAAATTTCTGGCCAAACTGTGTTTTAAATTCCTTAAATTTGCTAGACACTCATATAGACTTTCTAGCAAATTTACAATGGAACAGCATGGGTTTAAGCTACAATCATTTTCTCCCGAGGAAAGTACTATGACGTTCGCACCGATTTTTTTTACTGATCCTCAAATTATCAAATTCAAATTCAAATATTCTTTATTCAAGTAAACTTGTATACAAGTGCTTTTGAATCGTCAACTTTACTGCTGGTTCGGAAAGCTGTTCCTACCGAGAAGAACCAGCAAGAAACTCGGCGGTTGCTCTTTTTAAAATATAAATCTTAGAACTAGTTACATTTATTTATTACTGTCTTGTACCGGGTAGAAGTGCACCTATATCCACTCATCCTTATCATCTAAGTAATCTTCAACAGTATAGTAGGCTTTCTGTATCAGCCTCTTTTTAACAGTGGTTTTTAAACTGCTGTAATGGCATGGCCAAAATTGAATTCGGAATTTTATTATAGAATCTTATACCCAAACCCACAAACGATTAACGTACTTTTGCTAGGCGCAAAGCAGGAGTCGCAAGCTTATGTCAGTTCCTACTTTGTCTATTATATTCATCACCTATCGTTTTATAATTCTTTATATTTTTATGTACAAAAATTACGTTATTTATAATATACTGTGAAGCAAATGTTAGAATACCTGTTTCCTTAAACTTTTCTCGCAGGGAATCACGCGGACTTAAATTGAAGATGCCACGTATGGCTCTTTTTTGTAATACGAAAATTTTTTCACTATCCGCGCATTTACCCCACAGCAATATTCCATAAGACATAATGCTATGGAAGTAAGCAAAATAAACAAGTTTCGCTGTTTCGACATCTGTAAATTGTCTTGTCTTTCGAACAGCGTAGGCTGCTGAACTAAGTTTCTCGATATTACTGTTATGCTTACATAATGAAACTACAATCATAGGTAAAAATAATGATTATAATGATGATTTTTATTAATTATAATGATGTTGTGATTAACCTCTTCAGGATCGACTTTAATGAGTCTTTGCGGCTGCTCCTCTTGACGCCATTCGGGATCGCTGATCTGAGTGGTAAGGTGGTGAAAGCTGCCGCGTAGGTCCGAAAGTTTGTTGAGTTCTAAAATATAGTTATCTGCTAAATTAAACACTTTTAACGTTAAAATACGATGAAGTGATACGTGTTCTACTTGAGATACTCGAAAGTAAAATTGATTGTGAAAAGTAAAATGATATAGATCTCCTTTGGGTAGATGCTGAATCGTTTTCCGAGTCTATCATGGCGTTTATCTTTTGATAGGGCTTCGATAATTCGTTAAATTTCTTATTTCATCCACTATTTTTCATATTGTGGAATTCTATAAAGTAACGCCTCAAACTCAACTCAAACTCAAAAGATAAAGGGGTTGATAGCAAAATTAGACACTTAGGAAATTCTCTACGGATATGTAGGATTTGTCATGAAGTTTTCCTTCAATGTGAATAATACATATCAATACACCTAAAACACATTAATTTTTGATAGAACACTCAAAGCTGCCAGCTCATAGTAAGGGATTTTTTTTTATTGCTTTAAGCCGAGCGTTTGACTGCATAAGTATTGGGAAAGATACATGCCGGGAGATAATTCCATATCATACTAAGGGCTCATAGTAGCAGTAGAGATAAGTAACCGTCAATTATAAAACGAAGTCGGGCATTCCGATCTTCGACGAGACCAACTTCTCGTTTCTTCTGACCCATTAGATCGTCGAACTGCCTGTTGAACCAGAGTCGCATGTTCTGAACGTTCAACTGGAATCAAATGTTAAATATAGTTTTGTTACGGCGAATCATGTGGAATTTTCGCGAATTCCACGCAATCAGTAAAAGCCACGGAAATCTTCAACTTCCTTACAGAAATACAGAATACCTTGAACCGCATTGAATAGATCATAGCAAAACACCCTTGAGTTTGATGTGGTCTATTGCTGAGTTTCTTAAATTTCATCCCATTTCGTATAAAAGTCAAGCGAATTCAGCTTTCCAGTTCGGTTTTGAATTTGAAAGCAAGCAATAAAAAGCGATATTACAAAGAGCTTTTAAAATGACTACATTCGAATATTAACAGGGAATTTTGACGCAAACGATTGCATACATGAAGATTCGTACATTCTTTTCACTATTACCTTAGTCATGTGCTGCAGCCAATTCATCTGGAGGAAGCTAAATGCCATAGTTTGCGGGATCATGAAGTTGGGTATTTCGATGAAACGGTGCGAGTTGGTGCCCGAGAGGACGTAGGGCTCAGCTAGCGTCCCTTCTGACACATCGCCCATCTCGATCACTTCGGAAAGCATTTGGCTTTCAACACTCTTACGGATATCACGCACGGAGATCGACAACGCCGGATGCAGCCTGCTTAAACTTGAACAAAAAACATTTGCTTTTAGGAATAAATAATAAAATAATTAACAAATAAATATATGAGTTACATAATCACACGGTCGTCCGTCCCCAGAGTAAGAAACTTAATACTTGTGTTATGGGTGACAGACAACTTGTGAATATACTATATACATAATTTTAAATAAATACTTAAATAAATAAATCACCGCCGTGTGGTATCCGGCTGAATAGAATAGACCACCCTCTTTCTTACCGAGGGGTCGTAAAATACGACTTTTTTTTTTTTTTTTTATACAGGAAAAAACCCCTTATGGGTACCACCGCCCGACGGGGACGAGCGGTGGTTATGTCGGACTCGCACCGACTAAAACAACCTGTATGCTCCACCACGCTGCTGGTGGCGGGTGCAGGGTGCCTTATTTGACCCCACTCCCGCCAGCAGCAACTCTGAACCCCAGAGTGCGCCACCTCTGGGTCGGGGCCTCTCTAAAAGTGGCCCCTCCCTCCGCTGGACGATGCATCGGGAGCACCAGATGCATCGACCGCCTCGGGGACCTTATAAGGTGGGCGTCCGATTAACCCCGTTCGGAACGCCCAGAAGGTCCCCGTTAGGGCGGCATGCGACGGTCTTGAGCGAGTCGCCTGCGCCCGGCTCGCCTGCGGCGGATTGGATCCCGGGACTCGACTTCCCGAACCCGCTCCGCCGCCTCCTTCTGCGAAATGACTTGCTCGCAGAAGGAGGCCATCGCTGCCCACGACCCCTCCCTGTCCACCATGGCACGAACCACAGTGGGCAAGGAGAGGTCGTGCCCCACCTGTGCCACGAGCTCCGCCCGCTGAACCGCCCAAGCTGGACAGTCCGCGAGCGTGTGCAACGCCGTGTCGGAATCGGCGCCGCACTCGTGGCACACACCGGACGCTTCGCGCCGGGCCACCCGCCACAGATACCACCCGAAACAACCATGTCCGGAGAGCACCTGCGTCAGGCGGAAGGTGAGGACCCCATGCCTCCTGGCGACCCAGCCCTGGAGAATGGGCTGGATGGCCGAAATCGTCCAGCCTCCTGCACTGGGCGATTCCAGCTGCCGCCTCCATTGGCGGAGGAGCTCCTCCTGAGCCTCCCTCCGCCAATCTACTTCTACCACCGCCGAGTCTCCCCCCGATGAACGGGCTTCAACTCTGCGGCGGTAGGCCTGAGCGAGTACCTTGGCCTCCAGGTCCCAGGGAGGGGACCCAGCCAAGGCGCAGGCTGCCTCGCCGGAAATGGTCCGGTAGCCCCGCACGAGTCTGACCGCCATGATCCTCTGCGCTCCACGCAGCAGAGGCAGGGACCCCGCAGTCAGCCGCTCCGCCCACACGGGAGCGCCATACAGGGCCATAGAGCGGACCACTCCGGCATAAAGGCGCCGGCAGCCTGCATTAGGCCCCCCCAAATTCGGGAGGAGCCTGCTCAGGGCTCCGGCGGTCGCCGTTAACTTGGGGGCGAGCCGCCGGAAGTGGGCCTCGAACGTCCATCGGCTGTCGAGGAGCAATCCCAGGTACCGTAGAGTACCCGAGATTTCGATGGACGTCCCGCCCACCATCAACCGGGAGCCCACTGGGGGCGCCATCCGAGGCCTGTGGAAGCAGATGGCCTCGGATTTCTCCAAAGCCACCCCCAGTCCTAACCGGCGAATCCGCGCCACAACGTGTGCGGTGGCCGCGGTCGCCAGCACACGAGCTTCCCGGTGGGTGCTTGCACGGGCAGTCACGAGGGTGTCGTCTGCGTAGCAGAACAGACGGACCCCCGGAAGCATTTGCCCGCGCAGCACCCAGTCGTAGCCGATGTTCCACAGAAGGGGGCCAAGAACCGACCCCTGTGGAACACCGCACGACATCCTCCGCTCCTTCCACCCACCCCCAGCCGTCGGGTACCCGACAGAGCGGTCGGCCAGATAATTACCGACAACACGCTGCAGGTACATGGGGATGCGGTGGAAGCGTAGGGCCTCCTTAATCACTCCCCAGGGCAAGGTGTTGAAAGCGTTAGCGATGTCCAACGACACCGCCAACACAACCTCGCCCCGAGTTGTCGCCTCCTCCGCCAGAAGTCTTACACCCTCGATACAGTCGAGGGTGGACCTGCCCTGGCGGAATCCGCACTGGAGACGACTGAGGTCGGGCCCTACCTCCTGGAGGTGCTGGACTATGCGGGAAGCTATTATTCGTTCGAGCAGCTTCCCCGCCTCGTCCAGCAAAACGATGGGCCGATACGCGGAGGGTGTATCGGTCGGTCTACCCTCCTTCCTTAGCAGGACCAGTCTCCCCGTTTTCCACCTACGGGGAAAAACGCCCCGCTCGAGGCAGGCACTGTATGTTGCCCTGAGTGGAGACTCCAACGGACCCAGGGCAAGAGACCAGGCGCGCCCAGGGATGCCGTCCGGCCCAGGGGCAGTGTTCTTCGCCTTCATCCGACTCACCGCCCCGGCTAACTCCCACTCCGACACCCCCGGCGCACCTGATACAGCGCCGTCCTCCTCCTCCAGCGTAAAATACGACTAAGGTAAGTTGACGCAAGGTAAGTCATACGTAGCCAAATCATGTGACAACATGTTTAACATGATATGCCGACCCCATTTAGACTGGGATAAGGGCGGGCAAATGATGACTTAAATAAATAAATCCATCAATCAAGTTTTATTGACCAAAAAGAGTACAAAAGTAATAATAACACACACAAACAACGAGTTCAAAGGGCAGCCACCTCAGCAATGTGTTGCAGTATGTAATGTAAAATACTGCAACGCTGATTTTAGGTGGCACCATTGGTGGTTACCACGGACTATCCTGATATATGATGAGCTGTGATAGCCCAGCGGTGAGACCGTGCGACGCTTTCGAGGGAAACACCAGTTCAAACCCGGGCAGGCACCAATGAGTTTTTCTATTAAAACTCATGTGTCTAATTGATAATTGCAATTTACCACACGCTTTTCGGTGAAGGAAAACATCGTGAGGAAACCTGCATATCTCTAGAGTTTTCTGGAGATATGTGTAACCTACCAATCCGCATTGGAGCAGCGTGATAGGTCTTAGCTCCCACCCTGCCCTCCAGAAACGGAGAGAGGAGGCCTATTCCCAGCAGTGGGATAGTAACAGGCCGTTACTATCCTAATACATACTTACATACATTTACTATTATAAAACACAACACAATAATAAAACAAATACAAATATATACCCAGGCTCCAAGAAACAACAAATTGTTTGTAGAAAATGTTGGCCAAAAGGTTGGAATCGAAGCCAAGACCCGCGGAGCTGAAGGCAGGGACTACCCACAGCGCCATGGGCCAATCAGGATAACATAATATTTTGCTATTTTTCCGACAAAGGCATATCTTTTCTTCTACAGTCGATGAATGATGAGCTTTCCACTGGAGCTCAAGATCAGACAATCTTGTGCCGCTTCGATCCAGCGGCTAAGACATATCTCATATAAGCATATCTCATGGTATCTCATGCAGCATACAATATCTATAGCATTACATTGGTCTTGGTAGTCGCTTCTACAATTTAATTCCACAATCCATACTAGATCAGTCTACAGAACGTTTTAAACTAGGTGTAAGAGATATGCTTATACGTAAAGCATATGACAAAATTGAAGATTATTTGGACGATAAAAATGCTTTAACGAAAAAAGATGGGAAAAATATCTAATAATAATTTCATGATAGTACTATACAAATCACGCCTACGTAGAACGGTCCCAAGATGATTCTTTGTATGATAAAGGATCGTAAAGAGGCAATTAACCTAGGCGTTTGATAGATAGACATACAAGAGGTCACAATAAGCTTGGATTCCTGTGTCGCGATTCAATAGAGTTAGCAACTCATTCGTTGGTCTCGGTATTCGCTTCTACAATATAATTCCTCAGTCCATACTTGACCAGTCTACAGAACGGTTTAAATTAAGTGTAAGAAATATGCTAATACGTAAAGAATATTACAAAATTGAAGATTATTTGGATGATAAAAATGCTTGGATTTGAAAACCTTTTACATTCATTTCATTTTAGCGGTTTAATAATGTAAAATTGAAAATGTTTAAAAGATTGACTGCCAATTTTTTATCTAGTTCTTATCGGTAAGAGCATCATTCCAAACCAGTTGTAGATTCATTAGTCATATTGATCCTTGACGATTCAAAAGTGCTTCAAGCTTATTTGAATAAAGATAATTTTGATTTGATTACATTGACCTGCATAAAAATTCACAAGAAAAATAAACACCATATTGGCTCAGCTGCCATAAAAGCTATAAGATAATTCTCTCAGATTCTATCTCTTGGAAATTATCAGGAAGGATGAAACCTATGCTGAATATTATATGATGGGTGTGTTTGTGATAGCTCAAGAGGCCTCGCCAAAGACGCCTAACTAAGATTTCTAGATATATTTACAGAACTAAACACCATGACTCGAAAAAGATCGTTTCGCCCCGAAACCGAAGCATCATCAGGAGGATAGGCTCCACGACAAAAATCGTACTGCAGTACGATTTTTGTCATGCAGTACGGTTTCGGGGCGAAACGATCGTCGAGATTGTGGTGGTGGGTGTGTGTGCTGCTTTTGTGTACGTTGTTGCTGGTGAATTGCGCCTTGGGGTGCATGTGGTGGCTGGTCCTGCATGTATAAGGTGCGTAGATTTTGCCTGCTTCATACACATTGGCTTTGCATGCATTCACCTAACCCGTGCGGATTATAGCAAAGTAGTTAGTTCTGTTATATTGCTTGTAGTTTTATGAGACTTATGAGTTTGAATAGACTTGATACTGGTATGTTTATATGGACACTTTCCCGTCCTTCATCGAGAGAAAGTATATTTCTATGCAAACTCATAAATCTCATTTGATTTATTATTGTTATTATTTTTTAAGTTTGTAGTTTTTATCTAATTTGTTATTTTTAATTTGTTTTCTTAGGTTAAGTGTTGTATTTGCCAAAATGGGACTGGCATATACATGTTGTATAAAAGTCCCTAAATAAAATAAAGAAAAAAAAACGAATCAATCAAAAAAAAACGAAAAAAGTTAGTTGAGAGGTTGTCTTGTGTCTTAAGAGCTAAAGACTCGGAACGTAAAGTAAAAAAATCAACTCAATCCTGACGGTAAAACATTGCATTATTGAATTTTGAACATTGTATCTCTACTAAGAATACTTATTTATTTTAGCCGGAATTTTTTTGTACACTTGATAATAAAATAGAAATATTACTGTGATTGCACTTGATATTCTTCAACACTAAGCTTGGGGGAGAACTCCTCCCATGGCTTGAACAGCTCTTGGTCGTTTTCCATCTCAATGCTGCGCAGGGCTTCGATCTGTTGCAGCTCGGGCCACTTGTCGCGCTGCGTTGGCAATACTGCATAGTTTTCTACCTGTTATATAATAATGTAACTTGTTGACCAGGCAAACGTTGTTTTACCTGGTTAGCAACTTTTAGGGTATTTATAACTAAATATAAATAAAATATAAAATAAGGGACACGTACATACACCGTCCATAGTACGGTCGTCCATCCTCAAAGTAAGTAACTTACTACTTGTGTTATGGGTGACGGACAACTGATAGATACACTACAATTATAATTTTACATACAAACTTAAATACAAATAACATCCAGGCTCGAAGAACCAACAAATTGTTTATAGAAAGTGTTGGCCCTCGGCGGGAATCGAACCCGCGTCCCATATATATTAAATATATTATATATATAAACTTAGTACAGTACAGGAATATTTCGCTAACTTTTATAAGACACTATTATTTCAGCAATTTAAAATGATAACAACTATCCTTACTTCCTTGCTAATAATATCAATGCGAAAGTCTGTCTGTCTGTCTGCATCAGTTTCAAGGCTAATCTGCTGCTGCTAAACAGATAAAATATGCTAAAACTTAGTGTAACAAAATTCTCATTTTTCTTGCAGGCTTAGGAAAAAATTAATATAGTGCATAATTGTGGGTATTTTAAAACTAAACGCGATCGAAATGACAAGTACTATTTTTATACTTTATTTATTAGTATCATTCTCGTTACCTGATAGTGGCTGAATATAGCAAAGAGCTTGACCCTCGGAGACAGCATGGTGTCCCAGCACTGCTGCTTGATCCACGCGGTCACTTTATCCTGGGCGCGGATACGAGCTTCTGTCTCCAGCCGAATTTGCTCGCGCTCCTTCTCTGCCTGGGATTATCAAAGAGAAGGTCCCAATTTTGGCCATCTATCCAAATATTGTCTTGCGCCAATGTTACAACAACGCTTTCTACCTCTTACTATTCTTTTATTTTATTTATATATTATGACAAGCCAATAGCGTTTTACAAACGTACTTATTAATACACTTTTTCATAAATCAAGTTCTTGGTAAAACACTTGTTAAGACTAGTACTTTCATAAGAAGTTAGGTGCAAAAATACTTTATATTAATAAAAAAGAAAGGTTATACAGTACTAAAAGGAACTATTTTGGAAAAAAAAACTACTACTAAAATATTTGCTGTTACTATTAATCTTAAACACAACTTAAACCAGGCGAGCAAGTTGATTTTTGTATATCAATAGAGGGTCATGGAGGATGTCTATATTATGGAAACTAAGTGCGTTATACTCATATATGTTCATGAGCCTGTTAGATGGTCTATTTTCACCTAAATTTATTCTAAGCAATATAACAGCACTAACTACTTTGCTATAATCCGCAATTATAGCAAAGTAGTTAGTTCTGTTATATTGCTTGTAATATGGAATTCCGCAAAGTAACGCCTGCTTCTATAAATCATTTAAATTTATTCTATTGAAAAGGTTTTTGATTTGTAATGAGAATATTTATCTAATGAAGTTTACTAACTCTAGTAAAACTTGTGATATTGATTTATTTTGTATCAACTTAGTTAATTTAAAAAAATATATTCAGAATCAATTGAATGAAATTCTTTCTTTCTTCTTTATTATTCTTATAATTATGTAAAATCTTTGTAGTATTTTTTTTTTGTGTTGATTCATCATTTGCTTATTGTACTGTTTATTTTCATTTATTATGTTAGCTTTATATTATGTTTTATCAGTTAGTGGAAACTTTATTGGTCAATGTTTTACAAATTTTTGTCTCGTTAATAAGAAAAATATTATACTGTATGTTTTCCTTAAAAATTAATAAAATAAAAATAAAATAAAAAAAAAACTATTACTCTCCGCCTTTTGCACACTCAGTGATAATTCTGTGATCACCCTTCCTAGCCGTAGCAGTCTCTTATTATGCCATAGCTGGAATAACCGCCTAATTTCCTTTCAGAAAAGAAGTATCGGAACACCCGTGCTGTTCTGATAATGCACAGTTACTTCTAGCCAGACGATCTATACGTATAGACGTAAATTAAAATGCATACGATTCTTTATTCAAATTGGCCTTTACAAACACTTTTGAATCGTCAAATTAAAATGAAGCTACGACTTTTTCGTAAAGGTGCTCTAACCGAAAGCAACCAGCAAGAAACTCTTAAAATGAAGCTACTACTGGTTCGGAATGAACCACTAACCAAGAAGAACCAGCAAGAAACTCGGCGGTCACTCTTTACAAAAATAAATTTTAGGTACAATATTTAATTTATAGAATTAGGCGTTACTTTGCGGAGATCCATAATACAAGAGTAATAATAAAAATTATTTTGCGATTTGCGATTTTGTCGTGGAGTCTATCTCCTGATGATGCTTCGGTTGCGGGGCGGAACGATCGTTGAGTTTGTGATAGTGAACGTGTGTAGTGCTCGTGTATTGTGGTGGCAGTGGTGGAGGTTTGTGCATGAGTTTTTACGAATCCTGCACGTATCGGGTATGAAAAACGGATAGTCAACTATACAATATTACTTTTTCATAAATAAATTTGTTATTGTCAACAAACAAAAATTACAATATAATCTATCGCGTAGCTGGTCGCAATTTAATTCCAAGCTCTCTTATCATTAACATAGTTCTCAACAATTTTTTTTTTTTTAATTAGTGACATTACTTACCACAGACTTTATGTCCGTGCCCTTTTTTAGTTAGTTCATTTGTATTATTTTTTTTATGTTATTGTACTTAAAACGAACTTACTCTAATGCATCATTAATAAAAAAAAAATTTTTTTTTTTTTTTTTTAGATTACAACTACAGCTAATCTGTATACTTAGTTTTTATGTGCTTTTATATGCATAAATATGTTTTTGTTATTATTTTAATATTATCAATAGTTTTTCGGCCACCTCCATATTTTTGTCTTTTATTGCCATTTTAATGTTTTGGTCCCTTATCTCTGTAGATGGTGCTTTTATTGCCTTAAGGATGAAGTAATCCCTCAACAATATAGTAAGCTTTACGAATGAGTGTCTCTTTAGTTGATTTTTTGAACTTATTTCAGCTATGCCCTCACTTGTTTTATCCGCTCCTTCTTGTGTTCCAGATGCAGGTTGAACTCTGAAAGGGACAGCTGGTGCAACGGCCGCTCGGAGAGATTTTCCTCCAGAAGGTGTACTAGCCTCGACTGCACCGCTTCTAGCGAGCGCACTACCTCCTCGCGCTGTTTCTTGTAGTCCATGGCTTCTTCTTTAACTTTTTTGTCCTCTTGCAGGTCTAAATGGTTTTCTAAAACGATCATAGCAATTTGAAATTAGAACTGGCACTTAACCGGATGTTTTATATTGGGAAGGATTTTCATAATCTGTCTCCATAGAAGCTATGCAAGTGGACATAGGACATTGAGTCTCTACAAATTATTTCACAAAACAAGTTATTAGCCACCTGAATCCAACGGTTGCCTAGAACTTGGTTATCTTTGGATCAACTGGGGTCCAGTAACAGTGCGCCTATGTAAATACGACATTTTAATGTCTCGGCTTAACAATCCGTTGCAATTTAAGTATTGTGACACTGTTGGCCATTTATCGTCTTTTTAATTTGTACGGACATTTCTACTTTTTGTTTTTTTACTTAAAGGTATTTTTAGCAAAGCTTTTCTATCTGAGAAAGCTGGAATCGATCAGCATCCGCCGCTCGACTTCGTCGTTCGTCGACTTTCACCTTTCTCATTATGTCCATATTAATGACTAAATATCAAAATAGGTTAAGAGATGTGAACAACGTAAGGCTCGAAGATTAGTTCTTAAGTACTGACATTTATCAATAAAGAAATTTATTTATATATGATATATATATTTATGAATTAATTTATTAACGAAATTTATCAAAAAATTAATCATTCTTTACTTTTTTTTACATCATTTAATATTATTTTATCAAAGCTTTTGTTATTCTTGTAGACTTACAAGATTAAAAATAAAAGGATTACGTAAAATAGGGTTAGTCTTTATCTATTAATTCACACAAACAAAATAGCGAGAAAAACTAACTTTCATTTTCATAGATAAATGTGATGGTGTTATTGCTCTCATTAAATAAGTTCCAATCTGGTGTCATATGGCGAACATCCCGATGATCGGGTCGGTCCTGGTACAGGAAGTGAACTGCCATAGTCCCGTTGTTACCGAGATGTACGATGAAACGGTTCTCAGAATCAATAAGTGCTTGTTTCACACCTGATTCGTACCGATGTGAGGCAATCAGTTGCAATTCTGTTAAATAAAACATATCGAAATCTTAGTACTAAACTGACCGAATTGAAAATTTGGCTTAGTTGAGTTAGATACAGAGCTGTGATAGCCCAGCGGCGAGACCGTGCAACTCTTTCGAGGGAAACACGAGTTCAAACCCGGGCAGGCACCAATGAATTTTTCTATTAAAACTCTTGTGTCTAATTGATAATTACAATATATCACACGCTTTTCGGTGAAGGAAAACATCGTGAGGAAACCTGCATATCTCTAGAGAATTCTGGAGATATGTGTAACCTACCAATCCGCATTGGAGCAGCGTGGTAGATCTTGGCTCCAACCCTTCTCTCCAGAAATGGAGAGAGGAGGCTTATTCCCAGCAGTTAGATACATTGTAATTCTATTACATTTTGCTGGGAACTAATAAAAAACTAATGTTTCCTTGCTCTTCCAAGTTATGGGTCTCTTTAACGCTCACGAGTTTTATGTTACGCTTTAGTGCGGCCACAAACAACTTTTTTGAATTAGGTCACTTTAATACTATGCGTGCGATAAATAGTAATAAACCAGATACATTGCATGAAGATGTTTTTACAGCAGAAAGTGCTTTACTCCACTTTCCTAAGGCGAAATTAGAGAACTAGCGTTGGACTGTAGCATTTACTACTTCTGATTGGACGTATGGAATAGAAAGCAGAAGGCAAGACTCTATAAGACCCAAACAGATCTGGACGTCTATATTGAATATCTGCCCACAGAAGTCTTCTAGGGACCCCCAGCGTCTGTTCAAGGATTGGACAACGTTCATCGTGCATGCAATGTGGAGGCATTATTACGTTAAGAAACGAAATATTTCAACCAGGCCGAGATAATAACAAAGTATTTAGACATATATTTATTTGAGACATTGAAGAGTGGGACCTTATGATACATTTATATTTGACTTTCTCTCTAGAAGATTCTAACCTTATTTATAGTTAGAGAAGTATATAATATATAATAGTATAGAGAAGTTTGTTAGAGAATTATTGAATTTTGGATTTTTGAATTTACTCTATTGGTCACAAGTGATTGGCTTCTAGGGCTTAGTGGAAGATGATACTGAAAAAGTATAAATGTACATACCGTATTCTTGTGGAGCATTTCTCTCTAGAAGATTCTAACCTTATTTATAGTTATAGAGAAGTTTGTTAGAGAATTATTGAATTTTGGATTTTTAAATTTACTCTATTGGTCTCAAGTGATTGGCTTCTAGGGTTTAGTAGAAGATGATACTGAAAAAGTATAAATGTACATACCGTATTCTTGGGGAGCATTTGGTTGTCGTAATATAACGGTTCCGTCCGCTCCGTATGTGAGCAGCGCTCCTGTGTTGTAGAAAGCTTCGAAATGTTTCAGATGATGCCCCGTTTCCACTACCGGTGCCATTTTCACAGAAACCGTCACACCTTTCTATCAATCAAACATTAAAGTACCCTCAATTATGTAATATTTGTTTTTATCCTGTTTCTGGTTTTCCTATCTTCTATATAAGTCCAGTATATAAACTTCAATGGTATCAATTTTCATCAATATTGCCTTAAAAGCGGAATAGATAGACAGGCAAACTTTCACATTCATACTATTATATATTAATATGATTAATACAAAAGTCTGCCTGTCTGCAATTAATGACAAATATAGATGGGGGCCATGTATTTAGGCATGAGAGGTAACCAACCAACTGAGAAAGTAGCAAGAAGAAGAGGTGTTGGTTGGAGGAAGAAATCCCGGCTTTCATAACATCCGGGAGTGGATAGGAATCGCGAGTGCTGCTGAGGTTTTTCACCTCGCGAAAAAAAACAAGAATGCCAACGCATACAGTAGCGTATATTCTAAGATGGGATGGGATGGGATCTGATGATGGGAGAGGCACCCTAAGAAAAAGAATAGATGGGGCAATGTAGAAGAAATTTGTAATGACTGTACACAGAAAATATAACAGAACTACTTTGCTATAATCCGCGCGGATTAAGCGAATAAATGCAAAGCTAATATGTATGAAGCAGGCAAGATTCACGTACCTTACACATGCAGGACAAGTCATCTCATACATATCAAGAAGCACAAGCAATACACACAACCACCACCAAAATCTCTACGATCGTTTCGCCACGAAACCGAGGCATCATCAGGATGATAGGTTCCACGACAAAATCGTAATGCAATTGTATACAGGTCTGACGTATGGTATAGAAAACGTCCCATTTATAATCCAGGAATGGGAACAAACCAAAATGAAATGAAACTGTTTATTTCTTCCCCATGTGAATTAAAGACAAGCCACTAATATAATTAATTCTAAACTTCACATTACAAAGAAAAGGCAAAAGGAAATAAAATCTAACAAAGATTTTTAGTTACAAACTGTACCAAATCAAAAGTTGCATAAAATAAAATTATTTCAGGTGAAACGGACGAATCGGATCCTTTTGCGGGCACGAGTGCGGAATACGTAGCGAAAAAGGAGGAACAGATAGAAAAGCGGCGCAACCGTAAAGTGTCTGCGGCGAGACAACAGATAGATAAAGATAACGAACTGTGGGAGAGGAACAGGATGCTGACCAGCGGTGTGGTCCACGCGATCAATATTAACAATTCCATGGATAAGGTGAGATAAATATTGGCGGAAATTAATAGGCTCATAAATATATAATATAATAATAATTCTTTATTGTATAAAAATTTGTATGTTACACTTCAAAGTTGCCCTGGCTTCTGAACTAGCGCTAGCCGTGAGTCAGAAGTCAGTTCCTTCCCCTACTTATAAGTACTAAAGAATTTAAATTTTTATAACAATTTTTTTTTTTTTTTACAGATTCATTATCACCCAAAACCTAACGGTGTGTTTGTGTTATGTGTTTGTGTTATGTATGTGTGTTATGTATGTGTGTTATGTATGTACGTGTATGTCTGTGGAGTTAGTGAAAATCTGAAAATACGTGTGTGTGCATGAGTGAGTGAGTGAATGCATAATCATCTCTCTGTATAGATATGGTTATGTTACCGACACTAACAATCTTTCTACATCATCATAATTTAGATTTTTTAGCCACGTTTTTAAGATTTTTTTGAGTTTATAACACATAAGGTGTTTGAGTTTGGTTGAGACGTTAATCATTTTATATAATTTCGGTGCAAGGCTATTATATTGCTGTTGTGCAAAACTACTTTTTGTTTTTGGCCTAGGAAAATAATCTCTCCTTCTACGAGAAATAGGCAGTAATGGTACGACCTTTCTATGATACCTCTGTATGCAAGTGTACACAAATAGTTTTCGAACCGATAAAACTCCAGCTTTTTCGTATACAGATGAGGTTGGGTATTGATAAGGTAAGTGCATTATAACCTTGAGTAGTGCCCTCTGTGCTCGCTCAACTTCAAGCAAATGTGTTTTTGCTGCTGCACCCCATGAAGAGATACAGTAGGTCAATAAGCATTCTGCTAAGGATTTATATGTTTTAATGAGAAGTGCCAAGTCAGTAATCTGTCGCAGCTCCTTAAAGATGTAAATTAACTTTCTTATTCTTTTGGAAACAGTTGAAATGTGTTTTTTCCAGTTCATTGTCTCATTGATGATTATTCCCAAGTATGTGATGTCCTTTTCTCTTGTCAATATTGGGCAAGTGCAAAACTTCTGGGACGTATTGAGGATACGGTTACATGGAAATGAATGAATTCGGAGTTGTAAATTATCAGGTATGGACACTTGTCTCTTCCCAAATGCAATATACTTGGTCTTATTATTGTTTAATGTTAATTAACTATCCTCCAGCCATGATGTAACTGTACATAGCCCCAGTTCTGTTAATAGTTTCACCTCATCCCACGAAGGTGCATGAAAGATAATAGCCGTGTCATCGGCGAATATCTGAATATCTGCATTTTCCATTTTGATATCGCATAATTCGTTAATGTAAACTAAAAATAGCGTTGGGCCCAGGATACTCCCTTGTGGTACTCCGTACGCAACGTCCATAAAGTCACTAGTGAAGTTTTCAACTCTTGTACATTGCTTACGGTTAGAAAGATAATCCTGGAACCACAGTAAGACGTTACCACGTAGGCCAATGTTCTCGAGCCGAGTTAAAAGGATTGGAATGGACACGCTATCAAAAGCCTTCTGAAGATCCAGAAACACCCCTATACACTTTTCATTGTTGTCAAGGTAAGTAGTGACTTTAGAAGTGAATTCAAGAACAGCATCATCTGTAGATCTTGAGGAACGGAAACCATACTGATTGTTTGATAAATACTTGTGGTCTTCTAAATATCTCACTAATCTTTTGTTCGCAACTCTCTCTATAACTTTGCTTACTGTACTAAGTAGTGATATTGGCCTATAATTTTCAGCTACTGTTTTCTCTCCCACTTTATAGATGGGAGTCACTACAGCATATTTAAATATATTAGGGAAAGCACCACTACTAAAGCTTAGATTAATTAAATAGGTTAGTGGTTCAGCTAAAATGTTGCAGTTTCTCTGCAATATTAAGGCTGTTATATTATCAAGACCTGGCGTTTTATTTGTTTTAAGACTACGTATGATGTTTATGACTTCATCTGGACAAGTTAAGTAAAATGACATCGAGTTTAGTGGAGCATTATCAGATTTAGCCTTTTTAGAAAGTTTGGTGATATCCGTATTAAGCTTACCCATGCTAATGTTGGCCAAATTTCTACCCACCGTAGTAAAGAAGTTATTAACATTATTGAGGGATTCAACTGGAGATGTTTTAATTTTAAATAATTCCGTGGAAGATGTTTTCGTTTTATTCATATTACACGCTTCTTTAATTATTTTCCAAGTTTCACGTGTATTACCTTTACATAAATTTAACTTTTCCGCGTAATATTGACTTTTTAATGTTTTTATTACTTTTTTTAACGTATTCCTATATATTATATAATCATGTTTCATAACTTCGGAGTCCTTATTCTTTTTAATCATTTTATGCATTTTATCTCGCTTTCTTATTGAATTTACCACCCCAGAAGTCATCCACGGTTTAAGTGGTAGTTTCTTTTTAGACACTCCCTGAATAGTTGTGTTAGCATTAATTGCATTTTCCAGTTTATGTACAAGTAAATGGGCCACTTCATTTATATCCATAGCAGAGTATAGATCATTCCAAGATTCTTTCCCCAATGATTTACTTATACCATCTAGATTTACTTTCCTTTTTTTATTTGTTATTCGAGTTTTATTAATATTAGGATTAGAAAATGTAATATGCAAGAAAACAGGTGAATGATCAGTTAATTCATTAAATACACAGGTACCAACAGTACCACAAGTTTTTACCATAAAGTGGTCCAAACACGCCTTTTGTCTAGTAGGGCGGTCAATACCCTGTCTTAAACCATGTGAGGCCATCAGTTCTAGGTATGCCATACCATATCCATTAATGTTCTTTGGTAATATATCCACATTAACATCACCCGTGAGGACTAAATTCTTTTTACACTTACGGGTCTGCAAAATTTTATCTAGCGAATTTATATAGTTTGTAGGGTTTCTAAAACATGGTGGGCGATACGTACATATTAAAGAAGTTTCGTTTTGGATGTCGATTACAAGGCAGTTACCTTCCACACATTTAGGTTCAAAGGCTGTTGCTTCAAGGTACTCCCGCACATAAACAACCACGCCGTCATTTTTATTTAAGCTTTTTTTAGTTTGATATATTTTATAATTATTCATATTAGGTGGTGAGAAGTACTTATTTGTCCAGCACTCTGTCAAAACAAGAACATCAACGTCAACATTAAATTTGGATAAAAATATCAGGAAAATATCAAAATTTGAATTTATGCTACGTATATTCACAGTCAGAACGGTTAGCGAATTTTTGTTGGAATGACCTGAATTTGGTGACAGAGCAATTCTATATTTTGTCGGGTCTTCCAGTCTTTTACAGTCAATATGTCCTAAATTTTCTACCTCTTTTATTATTAAGTTATTGAATGTTAACATTAAACATTAAAAAGGAAATAATGAACTTTACAGTAATGACCAGCAAAAGAATTTGCATTTCATTTTGTTGTATTTGACTAAAACAATACATAATATATGGGAAAATTACACACACGTCCGTCCCGAAAGTCATTAAATGAAATGAAATGAAACTGTTTATTTCTTCCCCATGTGAATTAAAGACAAGCCACTAATATAACTAATTCTAAATTTCACGTGACAAAGAAAAGACAACGGCTCAGTGTACGCCACATGTCACAACAGAAAACTGAGGTGACACGCAGCACTGGTATTCAGCCGCTGCCCTTTGATTGTCATCCTGGTTAACATTTACTTATAAACTATAGTGTTCTAAAATTATACAAAACAAACGTACTTAAATAAACTGCACTAAACGTACATCAATAAGTAAAAAGTACGTATGGCACTCGGAGACTGCCGCGGTAAAGCTATTGCATAGCATTTTTGATCAACTTATGCAATTACAATTATATATTTATTTTATTTATGCAGTATTTTTTTTCTTTTTTCTTTGTTATTAATTCAAGTTACACTTTGAGCGTGGTAACGGATAAAAATCATTTTTTTTCTCTTATTAAATAAATGAGATGTTAATATTGTTCAAAATATTTTTATTATCTTTCAATACATGTCGATTTTAACGGTAGTTTTCAAATACAACCAATGCCACCTAAAGGCGGGTTGCTGAACTAAAGAGACAAGCGTGATATTTCAAAAAGTCATTTCAAAAAGTATCACCGCTGTGCCGGTCGGGGGGTGTTAGGTTTTCCGTTACGGAATTTTTGGATTCGGTCTCCACGCTCAAGGGCCGCGATAGAAGCTATACAATAGCTTAATAAATAAATAAAAAATAAATGAATGAATAAATAAATAAATTAATTAATTAATAAAAATGAAGTTATTTTCAAAAACTTGACGTGAACGAAGCTGGGTGCCAGTAGTTTATAATATAAGTATGGATATCTCACGTCCCCGGTAAGCTGGAGCACGTGCATCTGCGACGCGAGATGCGGCACGGCGAGTGCGGTGTCGCGCGTCTTGAGCGGCACGAGCTGCGCGTACGGTCCCGCCATTTTGCCCGCGAACTTGTTGTCTTTGCCCGTTTCCGCGTTTATGCATATTATACGCTCACCTACAAAGTCAATCGAACTCATACGAATGGGCGTATATCAGATGGTTGTTTTTACATATATTAAACTTCTACAGATTTAGATCTCTTCGACTCTACAAGCGCTTCGTGAAATCCTACTTCCAGAAAGTCATTCAATGTTAAAAGTTCGCATGGAACCTCCAATCTATGTTGACATTCCTTATTATATGTGACTAAATATTCAAACTTGAATATAGTACACTCAACTCAATGAATGTTGAAGGTAAATATCGTCTAAGACCAAGGTTCCTCCTTGAAGGTATCTCCTTTAAAGTGACCCTTAGCTGACTTATTATAAAACAAAGATACTTATTATAAAACGAAGTCCCAAAAAGCTGTCTGTCTGTATGTAAACGATTTTCACAAAATGTACTGAACAGATTTTTGTACGGATTTCACCAAAAGATTGTGCAATACTTCCGGATGGTTTAAGTAATATTACATATCGGTATTATGTAAATTATGTTTAAGAGATCACGCAGTTGTTAAAAAATCTTACTTGCTGGGAACTTTAGTCGCGTGCGCTGCATAAACTTGCAGAGATACACTAAAGTTATGTACTGGAGAATTGTAGATCTATTAAATCCGCGATAGCATGTCTCTATCTCTTATGGTTAACTTACAATACCAACTTTTATGTTTAAAATTTGAATTATAAAAAAATTGTGACACGCTGATTTCCACGCGGGCGAAGCCGCTGGCACAGCTAGTTATCTATATAACAGTCTTTCTGACAGAAGTCTGAGTCTCAAATACTCGGGCGACACATTCCCTTTAGTAGATAAAAACAGAAATCCAACATGCACAAGTAGTGCCCAAAGTGACATACCGGTTTTCTTTCGAGTTAGCGACAGATAAATGACTTACATTTGGCAACAACATACCTATCGCATATTTATCAGAGAACAGCACGAGACTGAAAGCGCGGATGGAGTCACCAACCCTCATGAGAAAACAGTCTGCCAGCCCCCGGCCCAGTTCCGAATACCTCACCAAAGTGAGCTTGTAATCTTCAGACAGCTACAGGGCAGTAACGAGAACAATTTTGATTAATTTATAAATATCCTATACTACAAATGTCTCCTTATTACTAGAAACGTGTTCATTTGCGAACTTAACCCTGAGTTTGCTGAATAACTTTAAAATTTTTTTTTTTATGAAGGCCCAAATCATCATCCTCCTGCCATTATCACAATCTATTGGGTTCATGTTGTCACATGATTCGGCTACATATTTTACGACCGGCCACCTGCCTGCGGTCAACTTACCTTAGTCGTATTTTACGACACCTCGGTAATAAATGAAGGTGATCTATTCTACTAAGCCGGATACCACACGGCTGAGGCCCAAAATGAAGAAATATAAAAGCGTTCCACGTTGTCAATGGAGGTCGTCTCCTACTCGATAATCTAGGTCTTGTGGTGAACTGATTTGTAGCCTTAGGGCATTTAACTTGAGATGATAGGAGAAAAGCCAGAAATTGTTTCAACGGAATAGATTAAAAGTAATATTTAATATAAGTCACCTTAAAAATGAAAATATGTCCAGCAGACATTGCAGCAGCGACCAATTCCCTTCCCGTTGGTGAGAAAACTATTTTGGAGACGATCTGGTTGGTCAGCGATATGCTTCCAACTTTCTGTAAACCTTCTGCAGGATTGAAAGTAAAGAGGCCCATTCCATAGTTCAGGCCCACTTCTCCGAACACAACTAACAGCGGTTCCACCGGACTGGCTTCGAAAGACACGTCATCTCCTTTTACAAACTTTACGAGGATCTTGAAATACCAGACAAATAGAACGATTCAAATTCATGTAATCTTGTAAACAAGTGCTTTTGAATCGTCAACTCTACTGCTTGTTCGGAAAGCTGTTCCTACCGAGAAGAACCAGGAAGAAACTCGGCGGTTGCTCTTTTCAAATAATACCCACAAACGAATTACGAACTTTTGCAAAGCGCAAAGCAGGAACCGCAAGTCAGGAACTGCAATATCCACACATCCTTATCATCTAAGTAATCTTCAACAGTATAGTAGGCTTTCTGCATCAGCCTCTTTTTAACAGTGTTTTTAAACTGCTGTAATGGCATGACCAAAATTGAATTCGGAATTTTATTATAGAATCTTATACTCAAACCCACAAACGATTTACGTACTTTTGCAAAGCGCAAAGCAGGAACCGCAAGCTTATGTCGTTTCCTACTTTGTCCATTATATACATCGCCAATCCTTTTATAATTATTTATATTCATATGTACAAAAATAAAATTACTAAAAATATACTGTGGAACCAATGTAAGAATAACAATGAAATGAAATGAAAGTGTTTGTCATTAAAGACCTTGGATTTCTTTATTATTATTATAGCTTCTTTCCCAAATTAATGTAAAAACCTCCTCTATCTTTTTCCATCTTTCTTTGTCCATTGCAATATTCAACCAGTTTATTCCTGCTGTTTTTATTATATCATCTACCCATCTTTTTCTTTGTCTTCCCACATTTCTTTCCTACTGGGCCTCGCCATTTTGTTGTTAGGACTTTTTATAGTCCGTAATAAATAAAGCAGATACGTATATACAAAAAGAATGCAATCAATGTGACATGAAAAAATCTCATTTCCAATATATTAAATACGAATGCACCATGTTCCTCGAATGCTTTAAGAGTAAGTTTTAAACAAAACTCTGAGGTGACTTTTCAGTTTATAAACCTTGTAAGTCTTTAATTTTACCTAACTGTAGAGTTCTGTAATAACTGCCATAGAATTATTTCTGATAAGTTTCTGATGAGGAGTAAAGGCGAGCAAAAGGTAATAACCTGAACATCTGCGATAGCTAAAATGTTAAGTACATTTTAGTTATTTACTTCAAAAATATACGATTTCAAATTTTCTTTTAAAACTTTTGTGTCTAATCGATAATTACAATTTATGACACGTTTTTCAGTGTACAAAAGCACAGCACACTTTCACTATCACAAACTAAAATCGCTGATTATAGCATAATAATTTTATTATTACTTTTGTATTATGGATCTCCGCAAAGTAACGACTAATTCTATAAATCATGTTTCATCAATTGATAATAGCAATTCATTACACACTTTCGGTGAAGGAAAACATCGTGAAGAAACCTGCATATCTCTGGAGAATTCTAGGGATATGTGTAACCTACCAATATGCACTGGAGCAGCGTGGTAGGTCTCGTAGAAGGGTTGGAGCTAAGGCTCCTACCCTGAGAGACGAGTCCTATGCCCAGCAGTGGAATGGTAGCAGGCCTTTACTTACTTTTAGAAATTTCACATTAAATTTAAAACACTTAACAGTATAAGATTTAGACTATTTTGTTGATAGATGTATTACTTGAAACTATACGTACCAATTTCGCAGTATTCACTACGTAGATGCATAAAACGCCTTTGTTACTCATCGCTGCAAGATGAGTATAATCAGGGGCGATTAACTGGATTTTCTTTATGTTTCTGAAAATATAATTTAATCTTTTAAAAAGCAATAAAGAAATCTTTTAACATATAAATCTGTTTGATTGATTAAAGAAGCTGAAATTTTACTTATGAATACTGTAGTGTTCGCTTTGATGTACTAATATACTAATGTTGTATGAATATAGCACAGGCTCAAACACGCACTACAAGTAACAACATGTCACTACACGTCCACTCTCACCAAAGGGCTCTCGTGTACTAAAACGTGTGTGCGCTTGAGACTGTGTAATGTTTCTTTGTACAAAGTGTGAGTGTGAGTTAGTGTGAGGATATTCATGTATGTGACTTGTATATAAATATACAAGGTAAGATACACACTAAAAATACTAAGTTAGGCATATTAACATTTCGCAATTTAGTCTGTAATATATTTTTTTTTGTAAGAAAATCAATAGTTTATAGGCTCTTCGGCTGCTCTAGGACCTTGTTACATAATATGTAAGGAAACCGTATGCTACCTTTGTTTGAATGTAAACAACTTGACGTCGATCTTGTCCTCAGATTCCCCTGTGACCTGGTAGACGAATCCCTTCTCCGTCCACATAACAGCGACGTCGGATGAGGAGTTCGACACCAAACGGGTCACCTTATCTTCAGGAGAGTATTTCCAAACTACTGTCCAATTTTGATTACCCTTTTTTAAAGACTGAAGAAATATTGTTTATCAACCAAACGCGAAATAAGTTCAAAATAACTATTTAAAAGAGGCTGATAGAGAGAGTCCATTATACTATTATATAACACTAGCAAAGCCACGGTTTCACCCGCGTCCATACAGATCTCGTGGTACTGGAAAGTCTACGAAGTCGGACTATAGATTTATTTTGTAGATTATTTAATTATAAAAAATGGGTATCATCAGTATTCTTGGAATAAGAGCTAACTCACCAAATGCAGGCCCTGCTATAACGGTCGTTACAATGAATTTGTTATGGCATTATTTGCTTTCAATTTACATTCTTAATATCTTTTGATTGGGATGTCGGATTTTAATAATTTAAAAAGCATTTAACAGGTATTGAAACAGTTATTAATAAAATATCATTTAATGGGATAAGGATTAATACAGAGATATGAATAAAATGGTTTGATTATTGTCGGCACTTTTACCAATTTTTACAATGTAAAAAAGTAGTTATATTGGTATAACTATAATAGTTAGACATATGGTATCGCGGACTTTTTTGTGGATATTGATATGTTCTATAATACTGTAGAACATTTTTTTGTTCTATCATCAATAGTTTCCGCAGCGCACGCGATGAAAGATGTTTATGACTAAATTTTTCCCAACTTATTACAATTTTATTAGGGATCCCTATTTTTTTTTAAATGACATATAGCCTATGTTGCTCAGTGAAAAAGCAGCAGGCAGGTCCGATTTAGCAAAAAGGAAGTAAAGTTGACGATTTAAAGCACTTGTTTACAAGTTTATTTGAATAAAGAATAATTTGAATTTGAATATTTTCGATGTGTTCAAAATTCTAAGTACCTTCATAAAAACCGGTCATTTTAACTTTGTTTAAAAATAAATCTTTTTCATTATGATTTAGACACTATTGAGAAATAATAAACGAGTCCGTCCTTAAGACAGCAGATGAACAGAAATCAACAGTTTATTTCTGAAGATGCTGCTTAAAAGGGATGGATATAATTTGCTCACTCATTTGCGCAATATTATTCTTTCGCAACAAATAAATAAATATATTAAAAGGTCTTTCCCATTCTTTTTGTCTATGTACACGACATCTTACTGATCTACGTAGGAAATAACGTTGGTTATATTCGGATCTTACTCGAATGTGCTTATCGGGACCATAGATTAGGATGCCGTTGGTAAATGAACACATGCCGACTTTGTGGGACCCCTTTAGATTCTCCGACCACTCCAAATTAGTGACCATGCCTATACCGTCTGACACCAACTGAAATTTAAAAAACCTAAAGTAACTCCGCTGCAGACCATAGGCCACCACTTTCCTTTTTTGTTGGTAGATAAACCCAGCAGAATCGCCGTGTGGTATCCGGCTGCATAAAATAGACCACCCTCATTTCTTACCGAGGTGTCATAAGAGGCGACTAAGGTACATGCCGTGTGGAATCCGGCTGCAAAGAATAGACCACCCTCATTTCTTACCGAGGTGTCATAAGAGGCGACTAAGGTACATGCCGTGTGGTATCCGGCTGCAAAGAATAGACCACCCTCCTTTCTTACCGAGGTGTCATAAGAGGCGACTAAGGTACATGCCGTGTGGAATCCGGCTGCAAAGAATAGACCACCCTCCTTTCTTACCGAGGTGTCATAAGAGGCGACTAAGGTATATGCCGTATGGTATCCGGCTGCATAGAATAGACCACCCTCCTTCCTTACCGAGGTGTCGTAAAAGGCGACTAAGATAAGTTGACGTCAGGCAGGCGGCCGGTCGTAAAATACGTAGCCAAATCATGTAACAACATGTTTGTAACATGTTGTGCCGACCCCACTTAGAGTGTGATAACGGCAGAAGGATGATGAGATAAACCCACCAGAAATAGGTAGGTAGGTTACAAATATTCCAGAAATTCTCCAGAGATATGCAGGTTTCCTCAGGAAGTTTTCCTTCAAAAATCATCAAAGGACATAAGTTATACTACAAAACTCATTGGTTTCAAACAGATTCGAAACTGTGATATCGACTGAAATCAAACTAATGTCAAAAGTGATGTAAGAGTATTGATAGCCAAAGGCTCATACCGTAAACCCTTATCAGGTCACCACCCTTGGTTTCACTACCGGTAACATTTTGTTAATTATTAGGCTGAGTAGAATAAACCACCCTCATTTCTTACCGAGGTGTTGTAAAAGACGAATAAGTTAAGGCCGGTTGTAAAATACGTAGCCAAATCATGTGACAATATGTTTGTAACATGTTGTGCCGACCCCACTTAGAGTGGGATAACGGCAGAAGGATGATGACATTTATAATGCACTCACACTATAGATATTAGCTTTCTCATCGATGGCATACAATTGGCCCTCGTTGTTCCAGCACACTGCCACCAGCTTAGGGTCTGAGACCTCCTCTTTGCACCGCTTCATCATCAGGGAGGTTTTATAGCACTGCGCCACTTCCCAAACAGCGAGACCTTCGCCCCAAGCCTGGCATATAAGCATGTGCGAGTGGCTGGACCTAAAATTAAGGAATCATACGTAGTCAACTTAGTAATAAACTGACCGAATTCAAAATTAGGTTCAATCAGATTGGATACATTGTAATTCATTAAACTTATTATATAAAATAGGTATAGAAAACAATTGAAACAAACTTATTTTTTTTTGTTTTTTTTTTATTATTTAACAGAAATAGTGCAAATTCTACACGTTCATATAAACCCTGCGTGGTTTGTTAATGTTTGCGACAGGAGTGTTAATGTATTTGTTATATGTCATAGATATTGTTTTGGAAAATAAATAAATAAAAAAAAGCTAGTAGGTATCTTCTTGCTCTTATATGCGCTACGCTACGCCTAATTGCAATTAGCCACAATACAACTTTCAATTCGGTCACTACAATACTATATCATCCACATACCAATCACTATATCCTCCTGCGCTTATCCCACTCTAAGCGGGGTCAGAACGATATATTAAAGCATGATGTCAAATGATTTGGCTACGTATTTGACGACCGGCCGTCTGCCTGACGTCAACTTACCTTAGTCGTATTTTACGACCCCTCGGTAAGAAAGAAGGTGGTCTATTCTACTCAGCCGGATACCACACGGCGGGTCGACTTACCTTAGTCGCCATTTACGAAACCACGGTAAGAAATGAGGGTGGTCTATTCTACTCAGTCGGATACCAAACAGTGTGTTGAGACCGTGCGACTCTTTCGAGGGGGTAACGAGTTCAAACCCTGGGCATCAATGAACACCAATTTTCTATTAAAAATTTTGTGTTTAATTGATAATTGGAATTTATCACACGCTTTTCTGTGAAGGAAAATATCTTGAGGAAACTCGTGACAAAATATCTCTAGAGAATTCTGTTGATATGTGTAACCTACCAATCCGCATAGGAGCTGCGTGGTAGGTCTTAGCTCCAACCCTTCTCTCCAGAAACGGAGAGAGGAGACCTATGCACAATAGTGGGATTGTAACAGGCCGTTACTTTTACAAGGTCGAACCTTAGTTATACCCACGCGTTCTTATCATCTGAGTAATCCTCAACATTATAGTACGAGTAGGCTTCCTGTATCAGCCTCGTTTAAACATTGTTTTTAAACTGCTGTAATGGCAAAGCTAGAATTTATTTTATCTAAAGCTCACATGTAGATCTGGTGTCGTCTAATGACATTTGTGTTGATGGACAGCAGACGTTGCTGCGAGCGCCAGCTCCATACGGATACCAAGTAGTTGGGAAAACCGCTGAAAGCCGCGATCAGGTCCGCCTCCATCATACATAGCCCCTTGTATCGGTTTACATCTGTATCTATACTTATCATAAAGCAAAGTCACCAAGTCACCAGTTTGCCTGTATGTGACTGTTTCATATTTCTTAAATTCAAATTCAAATTCAAAATATTCTTTATTCAAGTAAACTTGTAAACAAGTGCTTTTGAATCGTCAACTCTACTGCTTGTTCGGAAAGCTGTTCCTACCGAGAAGAACCAGCAAGAAACTCGGCGGTTGCTCTTTTAAAATATGTCTTAAAACTAGTTACATTTATTTATTACTGTCTTGTACAGGGTAGAAGTGCACCTATATCCACACATCCTTATCATCTAAGTAATCTTCAACAGTATAGTAGGCTTTCTGTATCAGCCTCTTTTTAACAGTGGTTTTAAACTGCTGTAATGGCATGGCCAAAATTGATTTCGGAATTTTATTATAGAATCTTATACCCAAACCCACAAACGATTTACGTACTTTTGCTAGGCGCAAAGCAGGAGTCGCAAGCTTATGTCGGTTCCTACTTTGTCTATTATATACATCACCTATCGTTTTATAATTCTTTATATTTTTATGTACAAAAATTACGTTATTTAAAATATACTGTGAAGCAAATGTTAAAATACCTATTTCCTTAAACTTCTCTCGCAGGGAATCACGCGGACTTAAATTGTAGATGCCACGTATGGCTCTTTTTTGTAATACATATTCTTTCACTATCCGCGCAGTTACCCCACAGCAATATTCCATAAGACATAATGCTAAAGGTAAGATTGTTAAGGTAGGACTTCACCAAAATAGTGTGCAGCACATATGTTTACAAAGTTCTCGCACTGCACGTACCAAGCTGATATTGCTTTTAGCTTCTGTCTCCACCGGTTGTGGAGTAACTTGTGTAAGCTGACAGTGAAGCACACATGTGTGCGAACGCGTTCATTCGGGAATATTTCATAATCTTTATTATCATTACTTCACTTATTAATTATATACATATTAACAATCTTAAGACATTTTCAATAAAACTATACTTAAGAATTTTTTCATTCCTCCACTCTTCATTAAAGATGTGCGTGTACAAGCAAATGCTTTCGATCCAGTAGCGGAAGCAAAACTGAGTTCGTGAACAACGAGTGCTTACGCGTCGACGCGAGTACACTGTTTCAAGTGTACACGCACAAATGTACATAGATGTACGCGAACATTTTTGTTATATTCGCGCACTATTTGTTAATTTTTGCTTGAGTGAGACGACCGGAGTAAACATTTGTGCCGCACACTGTGCATTCAGAGTGCTGCACAGTTCTGCACACTGGTGGAATTCCACCTTTATTGTTACTAACTTTTGCTATTTATTCCATTTACTCAAAATCTACTGAACGGATTTTTTGTACCGTTTCTACATAAAGTAAGTGCAATTCTTGCAACAGTTTTAGGTAAATTGCTTTTAGGAAGTCGCGTGTTTGTAAAAAAAAGAGTAGCATACACTAAAATAATGTACTAGAGAATTGTAGATCAAAAAGTCCGCAACAGCATGTCTCTATCTGTTATGGTTAACTGACGATAACTTCATCGATCAAAATTTAAATTAAATCCATTGATTTCCACGCGGACGAAGCCGCAAACAGCAAGTCCATATACACTAGTAACGCCCTGTTACTATAGTTTATAGACTTAAGAGTTACATTGCTATAAACCGAAATATAATAAAAGAAAACATATTTATGCTGAATGTAGTGTACTATCCGCTCTCATACCAGGTAACTCATGCACTACCCACCACCAATAACATAACAAAACAGGAGCACTGCACACATTCACTACCACAATCTGAATAATTTTCAACAAATTTCGCCCCGCAACGAATAAATAAAGGAATAAAGGAGATAGACTCCACGACACGCGAGTTTCTACTTAAATAAATAAATAAATAATGGGATACTTACACACACAGTCGTCCAGCCCCAAAGTAAGTAACTTAATACTTGTGTTATGGGTGACGGACAACTGTTAAATATACTACATATTATCCTTTTAAATACATACTTAAATACAAATATACACCCAGACTCGAAGAACCAACAAATTGTGTAAAGTAAATGTTGGCACTCGGCGGGAATCGAACCCGCGACCCGCGGAGCTGAAGGCAGGGTCACTACACACTGCGCCAACGGGCCAGTCAGACTTACCTTTTAATTCCGCCAAAACAAAAAATAAAGGATAATTCATAACGAAAATTCTGGGATGCTTGCTCTTCTCGGCGAAAGCAATGAGGTTAGTTTTATGGCCTGAAAAAACAACTTAATTTAATGTATAGTATTAGGCGTTACTTTGCGGAGATCCACAATACATAAGTGATAATAATTTATTTTGCTATATTCCGCGATAAAGTAAATAGAAAATATATATAATGCCAAATGTATAGTGGACTAACCGTTTTTTCATACCCGATACATGCAGGATTAGTAAAAACATGCACAAACCTCCACCACCGCCATCACAATACACAAGCACTACACACGTTCATTATCACAAATTCAAATTCAAATTCAAATTCAAAATATTCTTTATTCAAGTAAACTTGTAAACAAGTGCTTTTGAATCGTCAACTTTACTGCTGGTTCGGAAAGCCGTCCTACCGAGAAGAGCCAGCAAGAAACTCGGTGGAGCTCTTTTAAAAAAGAAGATTCTTAATACTAATTACATTTTGTCATAGCTATCCTGCACAAGGTCGAAGAGCAGCTATATCCATGCATTCTTATCATCAATGTAAGCCTCCACGGTATAATAGGCTTTCTGTATCAGCCTCTTTTTAACAGTATTTTTAAATTGCTGTAATGGCAAAGTTAAAATTGATTGTGGAATTTTATTATAGAATCTTATACCCAAACCCACAAACGACTTACGTACTCTTACAAGGCGCAAAGCAGGAGCCGCAAGCTTATGTCGGTTCCTACTTTGTCTATTATATACATCGCCAATCTTTTTATAATTATGTATATTTTTATGCACAAAAATCAAATTGCTAAAAATATACTGTGAAGCTAACGTAAGAATACCTGTTTCCTTAAACTTCTCTCGCAAGGACTCACGCGAATTCAAATTATAAATGCCACGTATGGCTCTTTTTTGCAATACAAAAATTTTCTCAATATCAGCACATTTACCCCATAACATTATTCCATAAGACATAATGCTATGGAAGTAAGCAAAATAAACTAGTTTTGCTGTTTCGACGTCTGTAAACTGTCTTATCTTTCGAATAGCATAGGCTGCTGAACTGAGTTTCCCTGCGAGAGCTGTTATGTGTGTGCTCCATTGGAGTTTTGTATCCAACGTCATTCCCAAAAATACAGTTGTATTTTCTGTTTTTAGTGGTACATTGTCTATTAAGAGCTCATTTGCTTTTTTAGCTGTATTAGGTAATGCAAATTCTAAACATTTCGTTTTATTTGAGTTTAGTACCAAATTATTTAGTCTGAACCATTGAGCTACCTGCGACAATCCACTGTTTACTTCGTCAATATTATTAGCGTTATTCCTATTTACTTTAAATATTAAAGATGTGTCATCAGCAAACAGTACAATGTCGCAAATATTATGAATGAAATATGGTAGATCATTTATATATACTAAAAACAGAAAGGGACCAAGGATTGATCCTTGAGGCACACCCATAACTAAGGCCGATCCGGATGACTGCACACCATTAATGCACACTCTTTGAATTCGGCTATTGAGATAAGATGCAACGAGACGAAGTGCATGATCCTTAATACCATAATGACCAAGCTTTAGTAATAAAGTTTCGTGTTGAACGCAATCAAATGCCTTGGACAAATCACAAAATACCCCTATGGCATTTTGTGAGTTCTCCCACGCATCAAAGATATGCTTCAACAATCTTACGCCCGCATCCGATGTAGACCGACCCTTGGTAAACCCATACTGCTCAGGGTGAAGTAAATTATTAAAATTAAAATGCTTGAGCAGTTGATTTAGAATAACTTTCTCAAAGACCTTGCTAAGAGTTGGCAAGATCGAGATGGGTCTATAGTTGTTAGGGTCGCTCTTATCACCAGATTTGAAAACAGGGATCACAAATTCAAGAATCGTTTCGCCTCGTAACCGAAGCATCATCAGGAGATAGACTCCAGGACGAAATCTCAAAGAAAGCTTTGCGATTAATTTTGTTTCTACAACTCTATTTCATCATGATGATTAAAAAATTTAAAAAAATTTGTCCTGTATTATATATTTATTTTTTATAGTTAATATGGGGATAACGGGAAATTGTTTAATTAAATAATCTACCTGCAATAACATCGACCCCATCCCCAGTTTTCTCGCTATTAGCAACAAATACAAGTTCTGCTTTTGTTTTTAAATTAAAAAATGTTATATATATGTCGTGAGCGACTGCGAAAACGTCTCTGCCCACAAATGTCATACAATTGAGTTTTTGCGGTATCGCCCATCTGTAAAAAGAACACTTATTTTTTTTGCAATAAGTACTATTTTTAGTTTAGTTTTATAATTCTTTTACTATGTACCGAAAGTAACGAAAAAAATAATTCAAGGAACTGTGTTAAAAGAAAGCTTATCGGTATAAGTAATTTCTTCTAAAAACCCTAAGTTAGTCTTTTTTAATGTATTGTAACGATGTACATTGAACTAAAAAGTTGTGACTCTAAGGCGCTCACTCCACTCAAACATATAAAAATGTATTAAAATACCTTGGAATGTTTCCAATAATATATTAAAACAATTCTTAAAACACTTTATTACGCGTAATTAATTTTATAACAATTATTTTTCGTAACACCAGAATGCCGCCAAAATGAACTCCTCTTATTTTTTTAATGTTTACTCAAGTTGAAGCTAATGCCAATATTTAAACATCTTACACTAAACTTAAATACAATTATTATAATTATACAAATGTTAAAATTGCTAACCAATGTTTGACTAAATCTCTCGTTTTTATATAATATGATAATGCATTCTCGAAGAACTAATGACGTCCGAAAAAGTTATAACATGGTAAAATTATCCAAATTATTAGCAAAATGACTAACTAAAGTGTTAAAAAAACTCAAATATTAAGCATTACTTAGTACTTACCTAACTTTGGGACTATAAGTATCTTTCTGTTCTGGATGAGCATTGTCTAAAACACTTTCAGTCATATTTAGAATGTTCGAACTTGCCGAGAACTTATTAAATGTTAAGGATAATAAATAAGCTTAATTGATATGTAGTTAGTTTTCCTATTATATTATAGAAGCTTTACATAAATAAATGATCACTTTTTCAACTGTCATTCATTTTAATAAGTCATTAAAAAAAACAAAAGTAACGCAAACTATTGTTGCATGGCGACGAAATATTATATTATGATTATGTTCCTTATATACCAACAAAGTTTACCTAATCTATGTATATGCTCTTGTGTTTAATCGCTTAAATATAATTTTTAATATTGGTACAAATGAATAAAAAATATATGTATTTGCATTTTGAATCAAAACGTATAGTATAAATTTTAGAATATTTTATCATTATATTATATATGTATAACTTACGATGTAATTATCTAAATTAGTTACTAAAATAAACTCAAAGTATTTATTGATTTTTTATGTGATAACAAAAAAATAGTCGGTACCTAATCGTTCCAATTATATTACAAATTATCATCGAAAGTTAATTCCTTAATTATTATACGGAAATAAGTCTCCAAATATTTGATAAGCTTCATTGATGGCTTACTAATTATTATGCCATTGAGTGTCCTAGTTTCCCAATGAAAAAGAGCTTTTTGTGTCTGTAAGTAAGAGCCACAGACATATAATGTATTTTACAGAGTAATTGGTATTAGGCAGATATTATATACTTGTCTTTGTGGAGCTAAATAAGGCTGCCAAAACGAAACAATCATTAACAATGCAAATTGATTGCGAATAAGTTGATAATAAAATATTTATTTTGGAAATGTTTGCTGTTTTCTAATTAGTAATTATCTGTAATATAAAATATGTGCACTCCAAATAATGTGAACGCTATCAGTGATTAAAACCCTGGAGATGTAAGACAAAAGTTATTGCGTTTTCATGTTTATATCTAGGTTGATTTCGAAGAGTTTATTCATTAAATATTGTGTTGGTGCAGGAATTACACCGGGTCCTTGGGCCCGGTGGCAGAAAGATGGAACACCTCGTCGATAGATTTCGCGGAGATCACCATGGACCGAAATTTCGCACTTCTCCTGGTGTCTCTGGTGTCGGCGATGCTATGGGTTGTTTATATAACTTACTACAACAGCCGAGTTCTCGGTTACATACTAACAAGATTGATAAACAAATTTTATTTCCAAGATAAAAATTTTAAAATTGGTAAGTGTACAATATTCGATAATATACCACTGCTCTCGGCATACGTCTGCTCTCAGTTAGAGGTCAATTCTATGGTAGAAGCATCATAATTCTTCAATGTGAATTTGAAGACTTCATGAAGGATACATGAAGTCTTCAAATGTGTTGAATGTGTCTGGATAAATACTCTATAATTTTTTCCTTCAATATAAAGCAGAATATAAATTGTAAATAACTATTAGACATATTTGATATGAGATACCTGCTTGAGGTCACATCATGTGGTGGCTCTTAAGATTTTGTTACGATCAGTTGTGACAGGATATTCTAGTAGATCATGTTTATTTAAAATAGTATATGTAGCTAAAATAAAGGATAATACATGAAATTTTTAAATTATTCTAGTGTACATATAAACAATAAAAAAATTGACCAAAAATAAAAAAAAATGTTAGGGGTGGATTCTCCGACCTACTTAATATGCATATATAATTTCATAAAAATTGGTCAAGCTGTTTTGGAGGAGTACTGTTGTAACTGTACTAACATTGTTACACAAATTGTTATATTATATAAATAATAAAACAGTGAAGACTTGAAGTCTCATTTTTAACATTCACAAATATCCTGTTTACAAAAGTATTGACTGTACAATGTTTGGTAATAGTCATTTTCCGATTTTAAGTTACAATATTTAAATTATTTAAAGAAAGTGTATACAAACAATTATATTATAATAAAATATACATTGATTGTAGATTTTGCAATAGCTAAGGCTATGAAAATTTTATATCTATACTTATTAAAAAACAGTGCAATTTCTCTGAAAGGTTTGGGTTAATATTACATAAGGATTTAATGTAAATTGAGTTGAAGAGGTTGTTTAACAACAATCTTTAGTGGGAGTAGTAAACCTGTGTCATTGGTAGTTTAGAGGGAGGAATAGGTATGAAAAGTGGTGTAGGGTAACAGAAAGCCAGTCTCCTGCTGAGCGACTATTACATGCAAAAAACTGACGTCCATGTTGGTGAAGCCACACATATAATAAGTAATAAGTCAATATGAACTAAATGGCTGTCAGTGAACTATTTTAATGTGTATCTAAAACATATTTGGACTATAAGTACTTTAAATGTAACTACTATTTGTAATAAGATTAAGTTATCTTAATTAAATTTGTCTGATTATTTAGGACAATTAAAATACCTATTATTACTGCACTGCCAAGAGCTTATCTAATATTAATCTATCATTATAATTTCCTTAATGATGATTTATAAGAATTTAGCTAGACAATATCTAGTTTAAATTTAAATTAAATCATTTTACTAGAAAGTGGTGAAAGCTGAATCATGAGGGTGTATGATAATTATCAAGGGTTAGTAGCTTACAACACAAAGCAGATGTACAAACCAATATTATATACATTTGTTTGCATAGAATGTTGGTTTAGTCGAGTAGCGATTGTTCAGGGTATTAGCTCCTATACTGTTGACAATAAAATTGAAATTGTAACAAAAGTGAAAGCCTTTATTCAGCTCTGGTATAGTAACAAGCTTATACTTTTTAATTTATAATATCCAAAAAAGATAAATTTATTGATTTTGTCAGAACCTATGTATAAGTGTAGCAAAATGCAGATTAAAAAAATTATTTATTATTCAGAACCTAATTTGATACAATTTGTCACAAATAATAAAATTTGCATACATTTTAAGTGTCATATTCATTATCAGCATATCAATATATATGAATACTAAAGTTGAAAAGCACTCAAATGGTTTTGTTTTGGTATTGGATGTCAGATATTTTAATGGATGTACTTTTGAGGTGTTCAATTAAATCTTGCTTTTATAACTACATTTCAATCAGTCCATGACTAATTATATTCTGAATAGTCAGTCAATTTCAGATTCATCTGAAACTGTGTATATATTTAATACTAGTTGACCCGGCAAATATTGTTTTGTCGATACTTTGGTAGGTTGGGTATGAACTTTGATAGGTTGATAATAGATGGCGCTTTTCAATGTCATCCTATTCCTGTAGAATCAACAGGATTTTTATAGCCTATATGTTACCCCGGTGTATAAGGAATAATTGTGCCAAATTTCGTTGATATTGTTTTAGCGGATTCGTCGTGAAAAAGTAACAAACATCCATCCATACTCACAAACTATCACATTTATAATATTAGTAAGATTAGTAAGATAAGATAACTTATACCTATAAGAATGTAAAATACCCTCAATTATGAACTTTGTCATTTTTTTGTTTCCAAAGGAATTATATTTTTTACAATAACCTTTAAAACAAAAAATGTTCTTCAATTTAAAAAAAACCAATATACATTAAAAAGTACTTAACCTATGTTGGGGCCAAATGTGAATCTGTTTTGGCTAAGGACTGTGAAACTTTCCACTGATTCAGATTTTTCTAGTGAGGGTGTTTTTGTAAATATTACATTTGTTTTCATTTTACCTTTGCTACAAATTCTCTCTTGTAATAAAAGCTAATGGATAAATAAAAAGCTAATGAATATATTAACATGAATTCTTCTAAGTTTTATGCTTAGAACTCTGCACTTCTTGCACCTTTAGCAAGTTGTAAATAGGAAAAGTCAGGCACAGCTAAAAATAGCCAGGTTTAGCTATGACTAATTAAATTGATAAGTGCATATAATTATATGCATAACATAATATACTTGATTAGGCCACTACCCTCACTGATGTGTAACCTAGATATTTTATAATACTGATACAGATGACATTTAGGAGAATTACTTCGATAATTCTAAAAATATTGTTTGCAGGGTCATTCACACTCAATGCTCTGTCCGGTAAGATTATGTTCTGTGATATTGTTTATATAAATTACGACTACACGCTTCGCATACAAGATGGTTACCTAATATTTAGGTGGTGGCGTTCCTACGTACCTAAAGATGTGTCAGAGGGTAAGTTAATAAATGGACAATATTGGTTGTAACCTCAGATCAAAAAAAGGCAGGGAAAAAAGCAAAGCAAGAAAAAACTATGCACTTGATTTATTGTATTTAATAAATACTGAACCGGCAATACTAAACGGATCAGCATCATTTAGGCGTTATTTGTAAAACCCTTTATACCACCAGTATCACATAATCAGCATCTTATTCCCTCGTACTAAAGTAAGAACTTAATATTGGTTCAGTTGATCTGCCTCTATCCTTATTTTTATTTGATCTGAGAGCGTGCCATTAATTTATTATTGAAGTATTACTATTATTATTGAATTACTACTTTAGTGTTATTTGATTGTTTCAGACTTATCTCACTCTGATACCCGTCTCTCAATAATGCTAAATGGATTCGAACTACATTTTTATAATCGTTGCGATCTTTATGCGGAACTTGAGAAAACCTTTGGGCTAGATCCTGTTATTAAGCAGCAAAACGACGACGATGATTCCACCGATCGCGACAAAGCTATGAACGATGCGAACGAAAAACGAAGAAGGGCTCAGGACACAGTTAGGTCTGAAGCGGCTATGGCTAGGACGTGGCGTGATCTCATACCTGTAATAAAGATAGATATATGCACTGGTCGTGTTGTGTTCGGCAACCGATTAGTGCCCACAACATTTTCCGTAAGCGTCGAAGAAGCACACCTGATGTACAGTACGAAACCACCTGCATCTAGCTTAGATCACCTAATGCATTTTGTTAAAGCCAAAGCAGAAAATTGTAAAGTCATGTTGGCTCCTAGTCCGAATTACACAGCCATGGTTGATGAACCGCCTCGATATATGGGCGAGGGTTTCGTTGTTATGAGCTCGAATTACATTGAAGTTTACTTCTATATGGATGAACCTGGGCTGGTACCAGAACAGCCTGTGCTATTGCAATTGGCGAATGGTGATATTGTTGAATCAACACCGCCAATTTGGGGTCTGGATATTAAATGTGGTAAAGGTACAGATTTTAGTTATGGGCCATGGGCCGATCGACAAAGAGATCATTTGTTTAAATTTTTTTTTCCTCCAAATTACAAAAGTTTGGAAGTAACCCCACAACCGAAACCAGGAGATAGACGACAGATGCAGTCTTTTGATATAAGACTATCGACATTAAATGAGGCGACCATAGATATCTTATTTACAAAAAATAAAGAAACGAACGCAGTTCACGTCAATATTGGCGCTGGATCGTATTTAGAGGTGACATTGCCGTGGATTGTACTACAAGATGGATATACAACGAAAATCACTGGACAGCTGCTACATTTAGAAGCGACTACTAGTCTACAATACAGAAGCCTAGCTGAAAGTGAAACCTTAGAATATACTGTTAAATGTCACTATCCATTAGTTTGGAACCATCATCAATGTTGGCAACTGTCTTTGACAGGATGTAAGGCAACTGCTCACTTTGTATACACACATATAGACTTTTTCCAAGATCTCACTAATGATTGGTCTAGCAAAGCTCGTCCTGATATTCTTCATTTTGTTCCATACACTTGGAAAATTTCCCTACTTTTGAAGGAATGTGAAGTAGTTACAGTGAGCAATCAATACAATTGGATTGATTGCAGTTCAACTAATCAAGAAAACAACCATGTTGCTTTTTGTGGTGATCTACTTGATGTATCTTTCGATTTACCGTTTATCGATTTTTTGCCTGATGTCATTCCTTTGAAAATTTGGGTTCAAGGTGAAGCAGTTGATATGAGCCTGTACTTACCTGAGGTAAACACTTCTAGACTACTTCTGTTGTCGATTGACAAGAATATGAAACTCGTGCCTTGTCGATTAAAAGCTTCAAAATGGCGCAGAAAATGCGTTAAAACTCAAGGTTGGGTGGATTGTTGGTCCGTTCCTATTGTTGCCCTGAGCGTGAGATACAACTATCATCCTATTCCTCCATTGGGTCCGGAACCCCAAGCAGACATAACAACCCCGGAGAAGGAAGAAATTCTTTTATCACCGATACGAATACCTAGAATGAGGAAACAGCCGCAAATCAACTGGGGTATTGATGGGAATAATTTTGATCGGACAAGCCTCGCTCCGGATAAAGTAAGTGTTGAACTTGAAGTGGGACCTTCAATACTTCTCGCATATGGAACCATCATTACAAGTTTTATGAACTTGTTGGAAAATATTTTTGGCGAAGATCAGTCGTTTACAGATATGCAAAAAAATCCAAACATGGACACTTATTATTGGTCTAGTGAGACTTCAGCAAAATTAAACGACAGGAGTAGTATTAACCAGCATACTGAAATATCAATGGACGAAAATAGCGATTCGAGTAAAGGTCCATTCGATCCACGAAAAGTTCGGCCTTTAGATGTGAGTGTGTCAATAATAATTCATGACATACAGGCTCATCTCGTGAAAAATTGTAGCGAAAATGAACCACCTTGTCCAGTTGTATTAATTGAGAGATTCGGTTTTGAAATGGACAAGAGCTTTCGGGAGACTAAACTTCAGCTGCTTTTGAGTCCATCTATTCTGGTGTCATCTAATAGCCCATCTCGGTCTGGAACCAATGGGAGTAGCAGTTCAAGTGCCCTACAACAAGGGCATTTAATGCTTTCGTCTTTTCAATTGAGAGGAAATGGTTTCTTTAGCGACACAAATAGATCTGTGGAAGAAGAAACGATTGAGTATGCTTGGATGATGGAACTGCAGTTAGGTCAGTTAACTGGACGGCTAACTCTTCCACAATTATATCATATAGTTTCTTCACTTGAAACATTTTTACTGCTTATTTGTGACAGTGAAAATGAGCTGACGGCTCCAAATACAGCTAAACAGTGCCACCATGGTTTAAATAATGTTTTATGTCCAGAAACAGAACTTGCTCTCAAATATCGCTGTCCAACATCAAATGAAATAAAATATCGCATGATACGAGTTGCCATTGACCTCATCGATGTGTACGTCGCAGACACGAATACAACTCTCCAGTCTTGGGTATCCCCAATTAGATTATCATTTTGTAATTTACATGGATCTGGGTTCGGAACTGGCGTTACTGGTTTGCTTCCCAATATCAAACTTGCTCTCTATACCCAAACAAATATGCAAGCAAACAATCACCATCAATCTAGCGGTAGTAATGGAAGTCAAAATAAGGTACCAGATAATGAAAATTGGGTTGGTGTGGGTTCTATGTCTTTAGGCCCTTTATTGATAGAAGCAGCCTGCTCACTACCGCAGAGTCCCAAAAATATGCATCTCGTTCAACAAAAGTTTTTGAAGTTACATGATGAAAAATTTAAAAGATTATGGTTTTTATGGCCGAGTGAAGGGAAAGGGACACATTGCGGTTGTATCGGAGGATGTGCATTTTTTGGCTCGAATAGAAATGGTGCAAACTTCTTAAAGCCGAGTCCATCTGATCTCCATGAAGGCATTAACATTGCAATATTTAATGTTATTGAAACTACTCCCGGTGAATACGGCTATGGCCAAAGTTTACTCCATCCTGGGCAGCTAGTTTTTCATACTCCACCCTATAATAGTTTAAACGTTTGCCTACAGCCTACAAATGTTTCTACTCTCATACCGTCACCGTTGCCACAAAACCTTAGTAAGTCGCCTCAAAGCGCCGAAAGGAGAAGTCTCACTCGTAGATTTTCTTACACTAGTATGAGCAAAGGAAGTAACAATGTATTAGTGTCGAGCACTAAGAGTGATGTACCATATGCACGATTAGTAGATTCAACTGTCCCTCTTGGAAGTTCCAAAATAGACAGCGACTCCAAATTAAATAAAACAATTTTGAATGTACCACAATTGGAAAGCAGTGTTTCTGACTCAAAACTAACTCTCAGTTGTGGGATTAAAGATGGTGCTAACGTTACAGTCAAAAAACAGATACCAACTGAGACTGACCAATTTGTAGTGCCCAGAGTGCCCCCAAGAAGTGTTGCAGTCTCAGAGTCCCATTATTCTCTTAACTCTCAACATCCACAAGAGGAAGCTGTGATGCAAGAAGCTCAGCGGACCATGTCTATAACAAGTGAAAATCATTCAGAGGCATTTTTTTCAGCAGATGAAGATATGTTTCCAAGTAGATCTTCAAGTTTAAAACATTCTTTCGGTAGTCGACACAGTAGAGAAAAAGCTGCTTATGTCATACCAGATGTTACAAATGAAAAATGGTTGCACGTCGTGCCTAGAACAGAAGTTGTCGATGGACCTGACACTATAAGCAATTTAAGCGCAGGCGTTCAACCAGATTCAGAAAGTGGGTCCGTATCATCGACTTCGTTTATTTCTGCAATATCTTCACAAGAGGATATGACTCTTGTAAACCTTCATATGCAAACAAATAAACCTATAGTTGACTCACCATTATTGATGTCTAGCTATATGAATAATTTACCGCAGTATCGATGCTGCAATTGGACAACTTGTTCTTTACCTAGTGGAAGTGATGTATTTACACTACCTCTCTTTAGAAGAGCTGAAGACGGTTCGTTAGTATACGTGGGACAAAAGTATTTGCCAAATTTCGAATCTGTAGGCAAAGTGCACACGCTGAAGTTAATATCTAGAAAAGATGGGACTGCTAATCAAAACCAACATGGACCGTTTTCTAATTTGACCCCGCATTTTAATTCACAAATTAAAACGCATCCTTATCCCCAAGGTTGGTGGGACTTACAGCAAAATGTACAAGACAACCAAGAGAATACAACCGATAAGAGTACCACATCGACGGTCACTACGACTAGCGACAGTAAAAATGGTCTTTTCGTTAAACTGCGTGGTGAAATTGACGTAATGTTAACACCACTAGTATTAGAGAGCACTCAAAAATTCGTAGAGTCTGTAACACCTGTTCTAGCAAATATTCATCCAATAACTGTCATCAATCACTTACGTTTACTATGTATTTCTTCTGTCGAGTCTTCTAACATATTAAAGCAAAAGCAATACGTAATGAATTGGTTGCCTCAAATGCAAGCTCGTAATGGATCTAGCATAATTGTAGAAAAAGACGACAAGTGCAAACTAGCGACTATACCACATTCAAATGTTTACGAAGAGACGATTTATGACCAGTTACAAGCCACTGTAACAGTACCGAAAGTCAACATAATATTCATCCAGTCATCCGTGGTCGAAGATATGATATCCTTTTCAGCACTCGACAATATCCAAGATTTAACCTGTGTATCTTTATTCGGTGTGTCCGTCGAGAATATTGTAGCTAAATACACAAGTTCTAGAAAAACTTTAGAGTCGGTACAGTTATATTACAGACCTACTTTACGAGCTTTGGGTAGCAAGAAATCTTTTGGTATCATGAAAGGACCCCGTGCACTGATATCAGCACAGTCGTCTAGTCGAAAACGAGGAACTGAAAAAGGTGAACCAGTATACATAGAGACATCTCAACAACAATCTGAAGATACTACGATCACCCTAAACATAGGTACAAGAATAATTTGCTAATATCTAAAAAAAATAAGGAAAGCTTTTGTTAATTAACGTGATGAATTTTTACAGGTAAAGTGCATGGTCAATTGCGGCGCACGCGCAATGAATCTTCACAACTAAAGGATGCTGCCATCACTGGTATTCCATGCCAGCACTCTAAAGTATCCTTCAAGTTCATTAGGGCCGACTCATGTCCTAAAGGATGTGATTACATGGTATGTTGTTCTACCTTTTTCTTAATATTAAGTTTTCATTAGATTAAAAAGCGTACTTTTGTTATTGGTTCTTTTTTCATTATTAAAGAGTTGTCAGAACGGAACATCAGAGGGACCTCAAAAAGAAAATGCTATCGGATATATCATGTTTGAATGCGGCTTAGAAGGGGTTTCAGTCAAGGCATCCCAACATTCCCGTTCCCACAAAGCGACCGAGGAGAAGAAACCAAGTCGGATTGACAGCGAAAGTTGTAGGGAATCGGTGAAATCGGCAGAAGAATTAAAATCTGATAAAGAGAAATCCAAAGGAATACGTACTTCTGGTATCGAGGAGCTTTTCAGAAAAAAGGACTCGAATTCGAAACCAAGTACGCCAAATTTGGGTAACGCTCAGCCACCCCAAGTACCACCCGTGCCCGAACCACCTACACCCGGACCGGACGAGCCCTCCAATGACAGTACCACCACAGTGATACCTGTGAAAGACAACGGAAATATGTCATCTTGTTCCATAGATCTAAAGGTGGTTTGGTTCAATTTTGCCGCTCCTCCTCGAACGCCTATCACCAAGAAAATAGATTTCACGAGGTGAGCGTAAATTATAAGTTTGTGGACAAAGTGATTAGTTTGGTACTTATGTGTCTAATTATAATTCCAAAGTTCCCAAACCTTATTCAGATAAATAATGTAAATTTAAAACGTTTAAAAGATTGACCGCCGAGTATCTTGTTGGTTCTTCTCGGTAAGATCAACATTCCGAACCAGTTGTAGCTTCATTAAATCTAATTGAATTTAAAAGTGCTTGTAAAAAGCTTACTTGAATAAAGATTATTTTGATTTGATTTATCATCATCATCATTCTCGTGCCCTTATCGCACTCTAAGTGGGGTCGGCACAACATGTTGCAAACATGTTGTCACATGATTTGGCTGCGTATTTTACGACCGGCCGCTTGCCGGACGTCAACTTACCTTAGTCGCCTTTTACGACACCTCGGTAAGAAATGAGGGTGGTCTATTCTATTTTGCCGGATACCACACGGCATTTTGATTTGATTTAATTCAGTGAAAAAAACTTACTAAAAATTAACTTAACTTCTCGGGAGAATCTTCGGGTTTTTATTTGTAACAAAGTCATTAATCCACGTTTTTTGTATTTATTGGAACATTTCTCTTATTATATTTTTTTCTCGTAACATGTTTTCATGCTTTCCGGTTTTGATCAATTATGTCCAATGCCCCTCTAAGTTATTTAATCAAATAAAACTAGTCGCGATTGATATTTTGCCTACACACTTTTGTTTATGCGCATATCTCAATCTAGTATTTTCATCGTTGACAGGCTAGATTGGAATTTACTAAGCACAGCATCGCCGGCGATCAACGCATGGATGAACCCCTGTAACCGGCTGGGCATCCGTGTGGTATCACTGTACAGGGCTCGTGCTCGACGTCTTGCAGCCACTGCCGCGAGCCTAATGGCTTCTGCACTAGATAGAGCACCCAATCACACCCTGCCTAAGGTAAGAAAGTGTCTAGACACCACATACAATATACTTCCTTATCGTAGTTTTGAAAAATTGCTTTATGATGGATAATTTAATAAAGTTCTCGCCGAAGTGGCAAAAGACCGTAGCTGATAACAGCACGCCATTCCAAAAGAAAACTTATTTATTTATTTTTTGTAACAAATCCACAGCTAATATTAAGACTTAATTCTAAATATAAAAATAATAAAACAGAAAATCATCAAAATTTTAAGGTGAAAGATACATTCTTATTATTTTTAAATTGATTTAAGTTAACATAGTAAGAAAAAAAGGCGATGTTTGAACTAGAAAACTTAGCAAGAGTCATAAAATGTTTTTAAATCAAAAAAAATCGGTTGTCTGTAATGTCGGTTTACTGACGATAGTTGAACGTGACAACGTCTTAAGAAAATACTGATGGGATGGAAGCATTTTTCAAAAGAAAATTTTAATTTCATTTGTTTAATAGATTTGTATGTATATAGAGAAGGAGGTAATTGAAAATCACAATGAAATTAATCAAGTTAGATTTATTTATACGCATAAATACAGTTACGTCTATTTTTTTTACAATTTAATAGTTTTTACAAGTATAAATGTGCGTTGAGCAATTGTTTTACAACTTTTAAACATGTGTTATATTAGATCCTTACATATGAAATTGGCGTTTTCTATGGGAGGAACATAAAGTCGTTTTTTTTTAAAGAAATATATTTAATTAATCAAAGTATGTACCATTGCTATGTATGCACTTTTGCCATCTCATAGGTAGTTCATTGATCCTCTTACTAAAAAAACCATTCGGGCGGGAACCAATAAAATCTATGAAGGCGGTTTGGACTGCCCCATCGGAATTGAATTTATTTCCTTGCAAGTAGTTATCCAAATTGCGAAAAAAATGGTAATCTGTTGGAGCAAAGTCCGGAGAGTACGGTGGATGTCTAAGACATTCTAATTGAAGCTCCTCTGATTTGGTAGCCGTCTGTTGTGCAGTGTGTGGTCTAGCGTTGTCCTGAAGCAGCAGTGGCCTAGAGCGATTGACCAGCCTCGGTTGTTTAGCAGCTAGCTTTTCCATCATGGTTTGCAGTTGCTGACAATAGATATCTGCCGTAATCGTCTGGCCAGATTTAAGAAAGCTGTAGTGAACGACACCGGCACTAGTCCACCAAACACTTACAAGTAACTTTTTTTAGACAATTTTCGCTTAGGGCAGGATTTGGCTGGTTCGCCAGGGTGCAGCCATTGCGATGAGCGTTTCCGATTATCGTAGAGGATCCACTTTTCATCACAGGTAATGATTCGATTTAAAATTCCTTCATTATTGTGCCGGTTGAGTAACGTAACGCAGCAGTCGACGCGCGTTTGTCGGTTTGCTTCAATCAATTCATGAGGTACCCACCTTTCAAGCTTTTTCACCTTTCCAATTTGCTTCAAGTGGATTAGAATAGTTTTATCACTAACACCGGAGCCTGCAGCTAACTCGGACGTGGTTTGCGATGGATCCGCTTCCACAATAGCCTTCAATTCTTCATTATCAACTTTGGTCTCCGGCCGTCCACGAGGCTTGTTCTGCAGGTTGAAATTTCCAGATCGAAAACGTTGGAACCAAAAACGCACTGTGTTTTCTTTTGTGACACCGTCACCATACACATCATTAATCCTTCGAGCCGTTTCTGCAGCACTGGTGCCACGGTGGATCTCATACTCGTAAATAACGCGATATTTCATGTTTTCCATTTTGTAAACAGAGTGACACAAAGAAAAAAACAAAAGAAGAAAAAACAAATGAATTAGGGGGTTCGAAACACAAATACATGAGTAAATAGCTGTATGAATTCGAATTTTGAATTCCTAACCATAAAGGTAATATTTGAGATCAAAGTGGCCAGTGCGACTAAACGCCAATTTCATATGTAAGGACCTAATATTTAATTTGTGATTTTGATCGTGCCTCTTTGTCGCTCGTTCCGCGCTCTCGCTGGCACTTGAAGCCTTACATGGAACGCCTCAGAGCGAGGTAACGCCGAATGAGTCATGTTTTTTCGTGCGTGCAGCCGGCCCAATCGAATTTTAAGACGTTGTCACGTCAAAAAAAATTGATCAAAATTATTATATGATGGTGTTATGTATGTAATATTTTGTATGATGGTGTTATGTTGTATGTATGCGTGGTGTATGATAGTGTTATGTTGTTATATGTATGCGTGGTGTATGATAGTGTTATGTTGTTATATGTATGCGTGGTGTATGATAGTGTTATGTTATATATATGCGTGGTGTATGATAGTGTTATGTTATATTTATGTGTGGTTTATGATAGTGTTATGTTGTTATATGTATGCGTGGTGTATGATAGTGTTATGTTGTTATATGTATGCGTGGTGTATGATAGTGTTATGTTGTTATATGTATGCGTGGTGTATGATAGTGTTATGTTGTTATATGTATGCGTGACGTATGATAGTGTTATGTTGTTATATGTAAGCGTGGTGTATGATAGTGTTATGTTGTTATATGTATGCGTGGTGTATGATAGTGCTATGTTGTTATATGTATGCGTGGTTTATGATAGTGTTATGTTCTTATATGTATGTGTGGTTTATGTGCTGTTCTTTGTTATGTGTATTGACAGGAACGAGACTATGTGAAGATTGTGAAGAAGATGTAGAAGATTATGAGTTTTGTAACTCAATGTTGTTTAATATGGTTTTATTTCCAAAAAAAAAAATCTCCCTTCTGCCCTTATCCCACTCTAAGTAGGGTCGGCACAAAATGTTACAAACATGTTGTCATATGATTTGACTACGTATTTTATGACCGGCCGTCTGCCTGACGTCAACTTACCTTAGTCGTATTTTATTTCCACTACAACATGTAACATACCAACTTACATTAGGACAGCTTGTTAGGTCTAAACTCTTTTCTTCAAGACGAAAAGAGGCGGCCTATGCCCAGCAGTGGGACGGTAAAAGGCTGTTCTTTTATAACCAGAGTCGTTACGGGCGGCACACTCCAATGGCGAAGCAGCTTCGAGAGGAGCCCTCTCTGCAGCTCTGCGCCGTTCTGCTGCGGTACGCGCTGCAAGCGGACGCTGCGGCTGTACAGGCTGATCTCGCTGAGAGGCATCTGCCTTCACTGTCCACACTGAGACAAGTGAGTATCTTAGGCAGGCATGTCCAGAAGGAAAGTACTTGTGCGATATAGCATAGTTAGTATTCTTCTTCCTCTTCTCAACCTGACTGACTGGCCCGTGCTGTGGGAAGTGACCATGCCTTCAGCTCCGCGGAGCGCGGGTTCGATTTCCGCCGAGGGCCAACATTTTGTATAAACAAATTGTTGGTTCTTCGATCCTGGGTGTGTATTTGTATTTAAGTATGTATTTAAACTTATATATGTAGTTCTACCAGTTGTCCGTCACTCATAACACAAGTATTAAGTTACTTTAGGGTCGGACGACCGCATGTGTAAATGTCCCATATATTTATTTATAACTTATAGACGTCCACTGCTGAACATAGGTCTCTTGCCATGATCGCCATAAAACACGATCCTGTTCCATCCTGTTACGTCTTTAATCCAATGCGTAGGGATGGATTGACGACCAGCACCTTAAGACCCCAATGCTCATCGGTTTTCCACGCTATGCGCCCCGCACATCGCCACTTCAGCTTCGCTAAACGCTGAGCTATGTCGGTGACTTTGGTTCTTCTACGGATCTCCTCATTTCCGATTTGATCACGATATGCTCGGAGTATCTTCGAGCATAGCCCCCTCCATCGCCCGCTGCTCGACTCTGAACCTTCTTATGAGGCCCATAGTCAGCGACCACGTTTCGGATCCGTTAGTATATAGATAGTTAGTATTGAAGTGACCGAATTCAAAAAAGTTCTTATGTAAGTTGTTGAGTTTGTGCGACATTTAACAAGTTAACTTGAATAAAGACTTATTTGAATTTGTGATAGTGAACGTCTGTAGTGCTTGTGTTTTCACGAATCCTGCATGTATCGGGTACGATAAAACGGATAATCCACTATACATTTACCATTATATATTTTTTCTATTTACTGTATCGCGGATTATATCAAAATTATTTTAGTATTATTTTCGTTCAATTATAAGTTGATGTCAGGTTTCATATAATTATAGTGCAGTAGTACCAGTTATAGTACGCGAGGCTTAGATAGACGAAATCGGCTAGATTCTGCTTCATAGAGCGTTGTCTCTGTCGCACAGACTGATGAACCCGTGTGTGACAGAGATAGCGCTCTACGAAACCGAACTAACTGGTTTCGTTCTAAACATCGATGTGCATTATTTAATGCCGGGTACTATACATGTGTCTGTATGTCTGTGTCCGTAGGGAGTGATAGTGCTGACTCGGCAGTGGAAAAATATCTTGTATACACCTCTGCTGCTAGAGCACAACTACAAGAGCAAGGTCATGAAGCCTCTGAACGTGACCTTCGCACTGCCGGATCTGCTCGAGGTATGCGTAACGAACAGGGCATTCTTATTTATTTATTTTTAAGCCTTTAATCAAATTACAAGCCTATTACAAGCCTATTGGCTTATTACAAGCACTTTTGAATCGTCAAATTAAAATAAATTAAAGCTACAACTGGTTCGGTAATGTGTACTAATATAACATTTCACTGTAATAATATAACATTTCAAAGCGCTCAACTTTATAATAAATTACCCAAATATATTAAAGACGCTAAAAATATACATACATTTAAAAAAATTCTAAAAAAATATCTTTTACAATAAAAGTAAATACTATTCTTAAACTTATTTCATATTATATACTGATTAGTTGTAAAAAATTTAGCGTGAATTAAAATATTTATACTTGCAGAACGTATAGAAAGTTTATATTAGTACAATATTGCCACATCTAGGGACTTTAACTCATTAGCAAAATGTATGATAGAATATTTTATTTTTCATTTTACCCACAAATGTATTATTTTATTTTTTTAGTAGTGTTTGCTTATGACATTTTATGTTACGATATTAGTTTTTTGTTTAGCGCGCTCTTACATGTGAAAATTGTACTTATTTAAGTTTTATTTCTAAGTTCTCATTTAAGTAAATGTAATTCTTATGAGAATAAAATTTTCTTAAACCGTAATGTGCTCTAACCGAGAAGAACCAGCAAGAAACTCGGCGGTCACTCTTTTCATAAATAAATATTACAATATTTTATTTACTATTATTAACAAACATAGATTACAATATCATCCAGTGCGTAGCTGGTCGCAATATAGTTAAAAGCTTTCTTATCATTAACATATTCTTCAACATTATAGCTTTATTAATGAGAGTCTCTTATTGCTTTTTTGAACTTGTGTAAAGGCAAGTCCAAAATACATCGAGGAATTTTATTATAAAAAAGTATACCGAAGCCCACAAATGATCTACGCACTTTCTGAAGCCTTAGCCTTGGTATTATTAATATATTTCGGTTCCTAGTTTGCCAATTTATAATATCGCTTTTTATTTATTAAAAATATATATATTTTGTTTCATAAACTTTATTTATTTGTACATACATAACTATCGCAGAAATTCATTTTTGCATCAGCAGCGTTTAATAAATTAGTAAACTTTCATGAAATAGACTTCTTCAAAGCTAATGCGATAAAAAATATACGTGCAATTGCAATTAGGTTTGACTCGATTCCCATAATTCGTTAAATTTACTGGTCTATTTTCTTTTCTGTTCATTCTTGCTTACAAAGTGTATCCGAAAGTACTATTAATTAAGTAAGCTTATATGTGGTAATGTATTAATAGCTTAAGCTGTTCATTTTTCAAATAAATAACAATAAAATAAAATGTAAAAAAGGAAGAAAAAAATAGAATATATACAAAGGCGGACTTATCTCTTAAAGGGATCTCTTCCAGTCAACATTTGAGAGATAGAAAGAAAAGGGACAGAAGCTATATATGTATAATGAAAAAAGAAAGGAAGAAAAAGAAAAATAACGAAACACTATATACACAGATTAATGTTGAATAATGATTCAATATAGATAATAGTGATTATTTGAATTTATTAAAATTTAACTATTTAATTTATAAATTATTTTTGGTAAAATAAGTAGATGATGTAGATGCTACGAAAGTTAATTTAAACTACTCGAGAGAAATATTTTCTTAAATGCGAAGTGTCAACAAATGTAGAGTACAAAACAATTATAGCCCCGGTGGGATCTATTTCACACATCAGAATAGTAGGCCTACCATGAACTTTTAGAAAACGATTCAATTCAAAGTCAGTACCTAAACCGAACCGCTTTCTTTTCGTACCATGAAGTGTGTTTAAAAAGGACAACGTTATATGAACTATAGATAACTCTGTCTCTTTTACTCACATGTCCTTAGAACGCATTCCGAACGCTCAATCGGCAACGACTTAAAGTGTGCGTCTTTAAGATGTCATGGTATGGAAAAGCAAAATTTTTGTGTATTTTCTTTTTTTTAATTACATTTTAAGCATTCTTTTTTGTTTTTATCTCATGTTGAGTTAGCCTATAAGTGGGATGTAAAAAAAAAAGTAGCGGCCTGTTACAATCCCACTGCTGGGAATAGGCCTCCTCTCCGTTTTTGGAAAGAAGGGTTGGAGCTAAGACCTACCACGCTGCTCCAATGCGGATTGGTAGATTACACATATCTACAGAATTCTCTAGAGATATGCAGGTTTCTTCACGATGTTTTCCTTCACCGAAAAGCGTGTGATAAATTGCAATTATCAATTAGACATATGAGTTTTAATAGAAAAACTCATTGGTGCCTGCCCGAGTTTGAACTCGTGTTCCCCTCGAAAGAGTCGCACGGGCTCACCGCTGGGCTATCACAGCTCTTATTAAGATGATTGTACTTATATATTATTTTGTATAATCTATACGTTGCGTTGGCTTCCTATTTAAATAAATAAATAAGTAAATAGAAAATATATAAAATGTTAGTTGTAGAGTAGCAGGATAAGTAACAACACATGCTCAAACCTCAACCACCGTCACCACAATACATAATCACACGTTCACTATCACAAACTCGACAATCATTTCGCAATCGAAGAACCATAAAAAGATAGATTCCATGATAAATCACGTACGAATTCGTCTTGGAGCAGCGTGTTTGGTCTTAACTCTTACATTTTATTCCTTATTATGGCTTACAGGGCTTATGCCCTGTGGACTAACTAACTGTGGGATAGTAACAGGCTGGTACTTTACTTATTTTTTACAGGATTCTGTAGAGGGCTGGCAGGAATATCAGTTCGACAACGAAGCCCTCGACGAGAACTGTCTCCTGTTGAACATGGACGTGGATAAACTGGTCACATCCTTACCCTGTAAGTATTAGTTATCGGATCCTAAGTATATCATAAACTATCACAAATATCACTAATCCATACTAATATTATAAATGCGAAAGTCTGTCTGTCTGTGTAAAGATTAAAAGATTAATCCACTGGACCAATATTGATGATCTTAGTTATAATTAAAGCTTAAATATCAGATTGAAATATGGAATAATATGGGATCGGGAAATCGCACATCGTATTAAAGTAAACAAATTCAAAAAAGGTTGCAAAATAAAGCATAGCGTTTGCAGAACTCGTGAGTGTCAAAGCAATCCATAACTTGGAATAATATTTTCAGATTCAAAATATTCTTTATTCTTTGTCTGGAAAGCTGTTCCTGCCGAGAAGAGTCAGCAAGAAACTTGGCAGTTGCTCTTTTCTAAATAATTCTTGTAACTAGTTAAATTTAGTCATTATTGTCTTGTACAGAGTCGAAAATTAGCGATTTCCACGCATTTTATACATGATATACTTATCATGTATAAAATCTTCAACAGTATAGTAGGCTTTCTGTATTAGCCTCCCTTTAACAGTTTTTGTATTGATATAAATACCCACAGTACCGTTCTTTTCGCACTACGGAACTCTAAGGGGTTTTACTGTTATAAAAAAGGCAAATTCGTAGATGAGGAGTTCGATTCCTGCCGTATATTAACATACCTTGGGTACTAACGCTGTTTGTGTTGTCAAGCGGCAGCGGCGGGTCCGACCGCGCGTCCGCACTCCTACCCCTCCACGCCCCCCTCTGGTTGGTACGCTTGTGTAATACGTGTTTATGTGTTTTTTGTTGCCTTTGATGTGTTATGTTTTGCCTACCTCCAAGCAATTGGGTAAATAACTAAATAATTTATAGAATTAGGTGTTACTTTGCGGACATACATAATACAAAAGTAATAATAAAACTATTTTGCTATAATCCGCGATACAGTAAATAGAAAATCTATATGGTGCTAAATTTTGAACCAATTTTTGAGTCCGAATCCTGCATGTAACGGGTATGAAAAACGGATAGTCCACTATACATTTAGCACTATATATATTTTCTATTTACTGTATAGCGAATAATAGCAAAATAATTTTGTTATTTTGCTATTACACAACTACACACGTTCACTAACACAAACTCAACAATCGTTTCGCCCCGCAACCGCAGCATCATCAGGAGATAGACTTCACGACAAAATCGCAAAGCGACAACAGTCTGTGTTTCTCTGTCTGTCGGTCTTTCAGGGCTGACGCCCGGGGTCAATATTATTTAAATTTGGCACAATTGACCTTATATATCGGTCTAATTCGCTCTTTGTATGAAAAACGTGTATTATAATAAGATAATTCTATCATTACTCGTGTGCTATGGAATTCTGTTATGTATCTTCTACAAACTATGATCCAATCGTTTAACTCAGTCCTCGCGTGCGGGGTACAAAGGCGCGGAGGTAAGACGAGAACGGAGACCGAGGTAGGTACGGGCATCGAGCGCTCGTAGCGTGATATGCAAGTGATGACCGCCCGCACGTGTGGACTGAGTTAAACGGTAAGCCTATAACTGTCATAAATAGCAAATATAATAATCAATATGTTAATACTACTAAGATACTATGTTGTAGGATTTTGGTATGAACACGTTGTTTACCCAATTGCTTCTCACTATGTATTAATCTAATAGGAAAAGCTTTCGATGTTTGTTTCTTATTGGTATATTGTATCGCTTTGAATATGATTTATCTAATTTTGTATGTTTGCCTTTGTAATTGAAACAGGAACCGATTTTCTATAAATTCGACCGCCGTGACACTCATTTTGTATTGGAATACTTATATATTTATGTATTTTAATATTTTATCCGGCAGATAGAATAGACCCTATCTGCCACACGGCGTTCTACCCTCCGTTCTTACCGAGGTGTCGTAAGAGACGACCAAGGTATGTACCGTGTGGTATCCGGCTGCATAGAATAGACCAAACTCAATTCTTACCGAGGTGTTGTAAAAGGCGACTAAGGTTAGTTGACGTCAGGCAGGCGGCCGGTCGTAAAATACGTAGCTAAATGTGACAACATGTTTGTAACCTGTTGTGCCGACCTCACTTAGAGTGGGAAAAGGGTAGGAGAATGATGTATTTTAATATTTTATATCATATTGCATGACTAATAATTTTTATTATTAAAAAAAAATAGTTTGTAGCGTGACATCGTAGATGGCATTGAAATAATTATTACAATGTGCCACATATATTTTACAGTTCACACATAAATAAATAGAGACAAGAAAGGTAGCCTCATTTGCCTTTTCTTTTTTCGATCGACGTATTTTAAAGTGGCTCACCTATTCTAGTATGAGATCTCTATGCTTCATTTCTATGATTGATTACAGATAAGAAAAAATTGCTTTCTTTTTGCTGCTTGCATTATTTGTAATTGCGTTTCAGTATATTCACGAATTTGTATAACTAAAGAATGATATGCATACAACAGTGCGAGCCGTGCAAAGCAGTCGAGCGAGCCTTGTTTTCCCGTCGCTGCCGTTCCCGAGGAAAACGCCTTTCCAAGACGACTCTATAGCGAGTAAGTATACATTAACAATATAATATAAATTTAAATCTCAGTATATAATAATCTTTTTTTGTTACTGTCTTAAAAAGATGAGGATAGCATATGCAGCATCTATACTTATTATAAAACAAAGTCCCAAAAAGCTGTCTGTATGTAATCGATTTTCTCAAAATTGACTGAACGTATCTTTGTACGGTTTCCACCAAAAGATTGTGCAATACTTCCGGATGGTTTAGGTAAATAGTACATATCGGTATTATGTAAATTGTGTTGAAGAGATCGCGCAGTTGTTAGAAAACTTGCTTACTGGGAGCTTTAGTCGCGTGCGCTGCGTAAACCTGCAGAGATTCACTTCACTATAGAAGTAAAAGTAGCCGTTTGATATAAGATCTATATTCTTGTAGCAAGTGGCGTATTTTAGCTCGCCTAGAGCATACCTTATACCAGAATCTATGTACGATGAGACTGTGTATAGTAAAGAGTAGACTCGAAAAAAATCTAAAGTAGCATGTGTAAAACGACGCTGTGACAACAAAACACTCGCACTGTACAGAGAAAAACTAACTGATCATTTATTGTGTACTCCCTTTTTATACATTAATGTTCGCGCTAGCAACACGAATTAGCGGATAATATACAGTAAAACGATACTTCCGGAATGTTAATTCACATTACATTCCGGTTGTTAGATACATGTAAATTAAGTAAATAATTAAAGTAGTTTTATACAATTTTATGTAAATTATTTGAGCTATAATTAATTATTAAGTGATAAAACGTTTATTAAACATTCATGTATATTATTAAGGTGGCGCCGCAATCGCTGGCGCCGAAATATTATGCAAGAGTCAATCAATTACTATTTAAATATAAACAATCATTAATCAATTTTAAAATCACAACAAATTAATAGATGATATTGGAAAAACAAATTAACAATAAACAATTGACCACAACATTGGGACATCAATACGTCACTGGATGTGACGTATTCGCCAGCTGTTACTCGTGTGATAACACATGTTTGTTGACACGTCCCTATGGTCAGAAGCCCGCGATGTATAACTTTATTCTTCCGTACAGATTACGGTACTCTGAAGGAGGACCTCCCAACAGTGGGCTCGAACCAGTCGCTGTACTCCCAGGGCAGCCACGAGAACATCACCAGCGAGCGCGCCCGCGAGGATCTCTACCAGTGGATGGCGAAGCAGGAGCCCATCAAAGTGGTGAGAGATATACTGTTTTGTGTAAATTCACGCGCGCGACGCGGCGCGACCGGCCGGAGCAACGACCTTTATGCATTCGATTGCCGCCGGTCACGTCCGCTACTTAGTAACGTTTTGGATTACGATAAGACAGGACGCGCGCGCACCTGTATACGATCTTATTGTAGAACGCACACGCGTAATTATGCGTTTTGGGTGTGGTTTTTAGATTTAGTGCGCGTTCGGGTGTTATATTCAGTAGTGCCACGACTGTATTGACTTTTGATATTGATATAAGTATTTAGTGACGCGTTTTAACCAGTGAAACGTGTGAGAAGACGCGACCGTCCGCGGTTGTAGTGCGCGTTCGGGTTAATGTTCCACGATATGGGACGATTCAATAACGTATCACCTTACGAAGGTTGTGTGCACACCGCGTGTTATTTGTGTTACTTAACCGCGTTGGTGAAGTGTATACTCCGGGAGAAATAGACAGTATGTGTCCGTGGAAGACTGCTGAGGCGAGCCAACGGGTTCGGGAATCGGCCAAGTACATACAAGCGCACACACACACGTACACATATACACGCAGTGATTCATGAAGCCGGACCACATACAGCTTACGGCCGCATAAGGTAGGTTGAGACGCCGAGACGACGGGCCCAGGTCTCGGAGGTTGTTTCATCCGCCCGCACGTTTGTGCGGAACATATACATATACATATGGGCTACTGTATTGGACGAAGTTCTTATCAAAATGTTTGTTTTTTAATACGGGTTTTTGACTGGCCCGTTGCCGCAGTGGGTAGTGATCCTACCAAGGGCCAACATTTGTTGGTTCTACAACCCTGGGTGTATATTTGTGTTTAAGTATGTATGTAAACTTATATATCTACCAGTTGTCCGTCACCCATAACACAAGTATTAAGTTACTTACTTTGGGGACGGACGACCGTGTGTGTAAGTGTCCCATATATTAATGTTATTTTATTTATTTTATAGTCTATCGTTAATGGTATTCATAGTTTACGTATAGAAACCGGCGATACTCACGTCTTACTCTATCTAGTCAGCCCGACTATGTTTAAGCTCATCCGAGGCCTTTATTCGTAAGCTTATACCGCGTTATCGTGAGGGGACGTTGATTATGATAAATATCAACTTTAATTGAATGTGTTCGATGTGTGTTTGTATTTCTTGGAAATTTGTATTGTTTTTTTGACGATGTCAATTCTTCTGCTATTTATTATATTATAGGGTAACAAATTAAATTAGAACTGGGACTGAGGTAGGTGCGAGCGGCGTGCGTCCGTAGCGTGACATACAAGAGGTGACCGCCCGCACCTACCTCAGTCCCCGTTCTTGTCCTACCTCTGCGCTGTTGTTTCCCGCAAGCGAGGTCTAAGTTAAACGGTTAGTCTATACATATATGTAATGTATGTTAAGCTTGCAGTTCCTGCTTTGCGCCTTGCAAAAGTTCGTAATTCGTTTGTGGGTTTGGGTATAAGATTCTATAATAAAATTCCACAATCTACATTAACTTTACCTTTACTGCAGTTTAAAAATACTATTAAAAAAAGGCTAATTCAGAAAGCCTATTATACTATTGAAGATTACCTAGAAGATGAGAATGCGTGGATATAGCTTCTCTGCAACTCTGTACAAGACATTAATAACTATATGTAACTAGTGATAAGAATTATTGTTGGAAAAGAGCAACCGCCGAGTTTCTTGCTGGTTCTTCTCGGTAGGAACAGCTTTCCGAACCAGCAGTAGATGTTGACGATTCAAAAGCACTTGTTTACAAGTTTACTTGAATAAAGAATATTTTGAATTTGAATTTGAATATAACAAACTAAATTCCATTCGCTCCGGTCCAGGAGCCAAAGAGTAAGAAGCCGGTGATCCCTGCGGCGGCGCTGCACCCGCGCGCCGTGGCGGCCGCGCTGCCCGCCTGCAGCCTGTACCCGCTGCAGGGCTCGCTGATGCTGCTGGACGCCCACCTGGTGTTCCAGCCGCTGCTGTCCGCGCTGGGCGTGTCGCCGCACCAGGTAGCGCAAGGTACGGACCACAATCATATCTATACTTATTATAAAACAAAGTCCCAATAAGCTGTCTGTCTGTATGTAATCTACACCCGAACCCCCTTATTTCAGTTGCTTCCACCTAAATCCCAGTTAGGTCTGACCACCGAAAATATAGGCGTCCAAAAAGCGTCCTATATGACCCTGACGATCAAATAACGATCGCAAACACAGAAACACGTAATACACACACACAGCGTCTTCGCCGGCGAAGACGAGGTCCCAGTTTTCTGACGTCGGTCGGTCGTGGCTTCTCGCCATCCTTCCGACGTCGCGATGACTAATCAAAGTCATACCATCAGCCCTCCACTACGCGTCGCCCTAAGCCGTGGTCCGGCCTCACATGAGGCACCCTTAGGACGATGTTCCCCGACGTTAGTAGAGCTTCTGCGCTTTACTCTGTGCATTTCGCAACCTCGGCGATGCTTCTGCGCTCGCCCGTCCCGCCCGGTGACGCTGTAAAAGCCGTTAAGGCTAACAGCATACAGTCAGTTCGAAAAAAAAATGTATGTAATCGATTTTCTCAAAATCTACTGAACGGATTTGTGTAGAGTATTCGCCAAAAGATGTGCAATACTTGCAGATGGTGTAGGTAAACATTACATTTCGATATTATGTAAATTGTGTTGAAGATATCGAATAGTTGTTAGAAACTAGCTTGCTGGGAGCTTTAGTCGCGTGCGCTGCGTAAACCAGCAGAGATACACTAAAGTAATGTAGTAGAGAATTGTAGATCTATAAAAATACTACAAAAAAGTCCGCGATAGCATGTCTCTATCTCTCACAATTAACTTACAATAGATTTAATATTGCACGCGTATGATTCTATGGGTTCATAAGATGTAGGAAAGGACAAAGGCAATAAAGTATTAAACATAGACAAGTAGTCATAGATATAAAAGTACCATATATTGACTGGCCCATTGGCGCTATGGGTAGTGACCCTGCCTTCAGCTCCGCGGGTCGCGGGTTCGATTCCCGCCGAGGGCCAACATTTTCTATAAACAAATTGTTGGTTCTTCGAGCCTGGGTGTGTATTTGTATTTAAGTATGTATTTAAACTTATATATGTAGTATATCTACCAGTTGTCCGTCACCCATAACACAAGAATTAAGTTACTTACTTTGGGGACGGACGACCGTGTGTGTAAATGTCCCATATATTTATTATTATTATTTATTATATATTTTCGTATCATTACCATTGACTGTAACCTTTCACCTTCGTGTCCCAAACAGGGGAGTCCAAGGTGAAAGGTGTAGGTGGCGAGGCGGGCTCGGGGCTGGAGTCGCTTGGGTCCAAGCTGTCGCTGCTGGCGTGGGTGGACGTGTTCCGCATCGATATCGTGGTGGGCGAACTCGCGCGCGACCGCCGCCACCAGCCACCCAAGGGGAAGGGTATGAATATACCTACCATTTGCTTTTTTTTATCAGAGATTTGCAGGTTTCCTAACTAGATTTGCCTTCACTAAAGTGCGTATATATCAAATACGCACATGATTACGTAATAATTTATGTATTTAAAATTCCAATACAAATTCAAAATATTATTTATTCAAGTAAACTCGTAAACAAGTGCTTTTGAATCGTCAACATCTACTGCTGGTTCGAAAAGCTGTTCCTACCGAGAGAGTCAGCAAGAAACTAGGCGTTTACCCATTTTTTAAATGCGAGAAACCGATTTCTATGAAATTTTATATGCATATTTAGTAGGTCTGAGCATCGGCTACTATCTATTTTTCTATCTCCTTAAGCGATAAGGGTTGCCCAACGCCCAACATTTTATTTGTATTTTTGGACAAAATTGTTTATTTTTTTATAATGGTACACTAGAAATTTCCTATAAACAATTTATATGGAAAAACAAGGTTTACCGGGTCAGCTAGTTTACTATTTTTATGCTCATAATATTAATACGAAAGTCTGACTATCGGTCTGTTAAGCATATAGGATAAAAATATTGTAGTTTTCCATTGGGAACAGGGAAAAACATAGTGTATAAATACATAGGGTATTTTATCTTAATAAGTGGATGCAATCTATGTCGCAGGTACATCGTGTATTAAAAAAAATCGGTTATCTGTAATGTCGGTTTACTGACGATAGTTGAACGTGACAACGTCTTAAGAAAATACTGATGGAATGGTAGCATTTTTCAAAACTAAATTTTAATTTCATTTGTTTAATAGAGTTGTAAGTATATAGAGAAGATAATTGGAAATCACAATGAAATGGTCAAGTTAGATTTATTTATTCGCATAAATACAATTATGTCAATTTTTTTACAATTTAATAGTTTTTACAAGTATAAATGTGCGTTGAGCAATTGTTTTACAACTTTTAAACATGTGTAATATTTAATTTGTAATTTTGATCGTGCCTCTTTGTCGCTCGTTCCGCGCTCTCGCTTGCACTTGAAGCCTTACATGGAACGCCTCAGAGCGAGGTAACGCCGCATGAGTCATGTTTTTTCGTGCGTGCAGCCGGCTCAATCGAATTATAAGACGTTGTCACGTCAATAAAGTACAAATATGCCCACTGTCCAGCCAACATACCCCAAGTGGACGTGCCATCGGAGACGCCCGCGTTCCTCTGCGAGAAGATCTCCGTCGACGTGGACCTGAAGAAGGTGGCGGACATGGCGGTGGACGACCTCATCCAGCGGCAGAACGTGCTGTACATATCGCGCGGGCAGCTCAAGAAGCACATTAGCACAATGGTCAACTTCAACGTCAGCATCAGATTCATCTCGCAGCAGGTGAGCCCTACATCGTATAATAAATATACCTCAATTCATACTTTTTGTATAGACCATAAGATATTTTTATTAGATAAACAGTAAGGAATGTAAATAATGTAAATGCTATATCAATTATTTGGTACCTACTACTCATTTATTTGGTATCATTTTATATAGTTATAACTATCATACTAGTTTTGATAGCCCAGCAGTGAGATCGTGCAACTCTTGAGAGAGGTTCACGGATTCAAATGCCCGCAGGCACTAATGAGTTTTTAGAGTTATGAGTGTCTAATTGATAATTGCAATTCATTATACGTTTTTCGGTGAAAGAAATCATCGTAAAATAACCAGCATATCCCTAGACAATTCTGGGGATACGTGTAACCTAGATACAAGCGGCGCAAGATCGGATGGTGTGGAGATGCCGTGAAGAGACTTATGCCCAACAGTGCACGTAGATTGGTTGAATGACAGAGAGGGAGAGTGTAACTTACCTATCCACATTGGGCCAGCATAATGGGTCTTAGCTCCCACCGTTCTCACCAAAACCGGAGAGTCCAAAACCTATGCCAGCTAAGGAATTGTAATAGGCCGTTACTTTACTCTACATTTTACCATACTCCACTGTACTACAGTAGAACTGCACAAAAATATACTCTACGGTGAGATAGCAAAGTATTGCGCTTTTTATGGAGTCTAACTTCTGATATTTCGGGCGAAACGATTGTTTAGATTGTGGTAGCATGGTGGTTGTGATTTTTAGTAGATCTGAAAATTTACTTTTTAAATAGATTATTAAATGAATTATTAATTTAGGTGAACATGCCGCTGCTCAGACTCCTGCACCAGATCAGCAATATGTACCAAAACGTGAAGGACACGCAGAGCGAGTTGCGCACGCAGACCAACTCCTCACGGAGGCATAATAAACATCCTTCAGGTAATATACTTTTTACCACTGCTTACTGCTTTTTGTTGTTGATGTCTTGCTAGTAAGTATATTTTGTACACCAGGGAACCCCATTAAATTGGTTTAGGGAAATAAATGATTATATTGGACACTTGATAGGACTGACTGAGATAGTCAGTCCAATCAGTTGTTGTCACGTGACGTAACTCACGAGGCTTTAGCTGAAAATCTGTTCTGTGTGCTTCTTTTCGATGCATTTTGCTGAGTTAAGGCCCTTTATGCACTGTGCTACATACATTTAAATTAAGCTTAGTTTGTAGATATATACATATATATGTGTGTGTTATATATCACATTAGCAGAATAAATTTTCATTGCATTACATTTCATTATGGTAATGTCTGACTCACGCCGCCTTGAAATCTGATGGTGCTGCCGGTGGCGAGAATAGGATAACTTTGTGCACATTGCCCCTATCTCAGGCAGAAGCGGCTCTGTAACTCGGAGAGCGCTATAAACGGTTTACCCCTCTCTTAGGGTTGGGTCTTTTGCAAATATTGCCCCCCCCCCTCCGCTTATCGATGTATCGGGAGCACCAGACGCATCGACCGCCTCTGGGATCTACTCCAAATAGGCTTTCGATCCCCCGTTCGGTACCGTAGGTCCCCACTTAAGGCAGCCCTTTAATTTAATATTACTTGGTCGCTAACTATGGGCCTCATAAAGGTCTGAGTCGGTGTACTCGGAGGATCTCTCATCAAAGAAATAAATAAATCCGTAAAAGGACCGCTGTGACGGAAAAAGCCTGACGTGTAATTTAAGTAAGACATGTCTTGATTTTACAGTTTCAGACTTCCCAGAGAATGTAGTGAGCATGTCGTCTTTGGACAAGGACAGCCAGTATGCTGTGCTGGTGGGGCCCAAGTGGGACCTGCCGCCGTCATTGGGGCCAGATTTGAACGCGGCAGACAAGGAGACCACCACGCCAGTTAGACCTAGGCCACAGTCTTTCGCCCAGAAACTGAGGTCCACTGGCAAAACTGTCAAAGGAAAACTTGGTAAGAAGAAATTTTGATATATCAATTATATCGCCTGTTTGCAACCCCAACGCGTGAAAGCATTTTCCAGATTCACATTTCAAACTCTCGTAAAAAATAGAAATTCGTGTTTTTCGCTCATAGGTGGCAGCACTAGAGATTCCCTAATAATGAGATTTATATGGCAGCACAACATTTGTCCAGTTAGCTAGTATTGATATAGATTTAATGCATCTACTGTAACTCACGTACGTTTGCCGTGTGGTATCCGGCCGAGTATAATAGACCACCCTCTTTCTTAGGGGTCGTAAAATACCACTGAGGTAAGATGACGTCAGGCAGGCGGCAGGCCGTAAAATCGTAGCCAAATCACGTGACATGTTTGTAACATGTTGTGCCGGCCCCATTTAGAATGGGTTAAGGGAAGAGGATGATGATATTATTGGGAGCCCAACAATGTGCAGGGTACAGTTCTTTGAACGAGGGCGCGCACACGCCCATGTTCGCCGCGCAGCCACCACCAGCACCTCCGCCCGAGCCGCTGGGTGGGCAGCTGGCACCGCGCTGCTGGCGTACCGTGTACCTGCTGCTGGACCTGTACGCCAACATGCCTGATGCGGACACCATCACGCACAGGTAGCCACACCTCTATATTGCCTCGACCTCGTTTTTCATCAGGTAACACAGGACAGTTTGGAGTAATCAGGACTAATAATAATAAATAAATAAATAAATATATGGGACATTTACACACACGGTCGTCCGTCCCCAAAGTAAGTAACTTAATACTTGTGTTATGGGTGACGGAAAACTGGTAGATATACTACATATATAAGTTTAAATACATACTTATATACAAATACACACCCAGGCTCGAAGAACCAACAATTTGTTTATAGAAAATGTTGGCCCTCGGCGGGAATCGAACCCGCGACCCGCGGAGCTGAAGGCAGGGTCACTACCCACAGCGCCAACGGGCCAGTCAATCAGGACTGGACTGCTTCGAGCTACGACTGAACAGTGAACTACAGACTTCTATGTACATTCATACACAAACCGTTCTAGCTGTTGCAAGTGCTTCGGGCGGTTGGCAGTACGGTTATCAATGGCATTCAATCTGTTAACTCTCACCGCTCGAGTAATTTGTGTATGGCCGGTGTTCCGCACAAACGTGCGGGCGGATGAAACAACCTCCGAGACCTGGGCCCGTCGTCTCGGCGTCTCAACCTACCTTATGCGGCCGTCAGCTGTACGCGGTCCGGCCTCATGAATAACTGCGTGTATATGTGTACGTGTGTGTGTGCGCTTGTATGTACTTGGCCGATTCCCGAACCCGTTGCCTCGCCTCTGCAGTCTTCCACGGATACGTAATGTCTATTTCTCCCGGAGTATACACTTCACTATATCGGTTAAATAACACGAATAACACCCGGTGTGCACACAACCTTCGTAAGGTCACACGTTATTGAATCGTCCCTATATCGGGGAACAGTAACCGGAACGCGCACTAAAACCGCGGACGGTCGCGTCTTCTCAAACGCTTCACTGATTAAACGCGTCACTAAATCTGAGAACCACACCCAAAACGCATAATTACACGTGTGCGTTATACAATAAAGTCGTATACAGGCGCACGCGTCCTGCCTTTATAGTATTCGAAACATTACTAACTGTCGGACGCGACCGGCGGCAATCGAATGCATGAAGATCGTTGATCCGGCCGGTCGCGTCGCGTCGCGCGCATCAATTTATACAAAACAGCCGGCCTTAGCTTAGGCGGATAACGGAGATGGGTAGCGGCTATTTCGACTGGCTAAAAAACCTGAATGAACCTGAAAACGGCCACGCTGCTGGTGCCGGGGATAGGATACCGTTATGCACATTGCTCCCCATCCCATTCTGCAGCAACTTAAAACCAATTATAGCATGGATATATTTAAAGTAAGCGTTAATAGGCATTTTCTTAATAATTAAAAGTAATATTACTTTGCGTAGATTCATAATACGAAAGTAATTATTATATTATTACTTTAAAATAAATTATAAATTTAAATTTAGTTACTGTAACTTATTAATAGAGAAACACCTCATTTCAAGCCTGTCAATTTTTGTAATTATAGTTGGGGCTAATATCGTACCAACATCGATTTAAACGTTCTGCAAGATTCAAAATATTCTTTATTTAAGTAAATTTGTAAACAAGTGCTTTTGAATCGTCAACTCTATCGCTGGTTCGGAAAGCTGTTAGTACCGAAAAGAACCAGCAAGAAACTCGGCGGTTGCTCTTTTTAAAGAATAATTCTTATTACTAGTTATATAATGTTAAATGTAGAGTAGTCCAATCCGTTCTTATACCCGATACATGCAGGATTCGTAAAAACACATGTATCAACCTCTACACCGCCACCACAATACACAAGCACTACACACGTTCGTTAACACAAACTCAACAATCATTCCGCCCCATAACCGACTCGACGACAAAATCGCCTTGCCCAAAATAGTTTCAAGTAACGGGTGACTATACAATACAGACAGAAACAAAGAGAGGCAGTCTATTTCCAGCATTGGAATAACATTATGCCTTTTTTTATGTATAGGTTTTCTGTGTCGACGGAGTTACCAGAGGCGTATCGCACGCGCGTACGGCCCAGTTCGCGGGAGCAGAACGCGTCCAATTCCTCCTCTAGTGCGACCGCCATGGGCATGGTTGTCGTAGGTGTCGCTAGGTATGGCAAACTTGTCTATTTTTAGAATATATTTAGAGTCCACACACATTTACTAGATCTTGTTGTTTGTGACCTTTGTTCTTGTTGATACATGTTTTAGAAGATTTCGCACTTCCATAACAGCATCCATAATTTATAGAATCAGGCGTTACTTTGCGAGATAATACAAAAGTAATAATAACATTATTTTGCCATGTATCTATACTTATTATAAAAGCAAGTCCCAAAAAGCTGTCTGTCTGTATGTAATCGATTTTCTCAAAAATCTTCTGAACAGATTTTTGTACGGATTTCACCAAAAGATAGTACAATACTTCCGGATGGTTTAGGTATATAGAACATATCGGTATTATGTAAATTGTGTTGAAGAGATCGCGCAGTTGTTAAAAAACTTGCTTGCCGGGAGCTTTAGCCGCGTGCGCTGTGTAAACCAGCAGAGATACGCTAAAGTAATGTACTAGAGAATTGTAGATCTCTAAAAATACTACAAATTACAAAAAATTGGGACAATCAGATTTCCATTGAACAGGATAAAATACATTTGGCATAATTCACGGTATTCTAAAATAAACCTTGCCGTGAACGAAGTCGCGATTACGACTAGTACGTAATATAATGTTTATGATTTCTGGAATACTATAAATTATATAAAACATTTGCTTTATATAATAGATATAAGAATATGTTGAATACGTTTTAGTTGCTAAATATTAAGTCGTAAGCACGTCCATTACGTCACAATAGGTTCACCCTGAAAACCAGCTTTGCAGCTTCGCTGCAATATTCGTGCTGAGGGCGGACCTATATTTGACCATTATTTTATTTCTTTTTTTGTATTCCTTTTTATTTGTATTTTTGGTCAAATAAAAATTATTTTCTTTCTTTCTTCTTTCTCTCTTTGGGATTTCTTCTATGAAGACATAAAAATCAAAATCAAAATTTAGAATACACCGAACGCGATTGTTGGCGTCGTTATCGGGATTGAAGTTGGAAGCGGAGATAACCTCGCTGCAAGCGTCCTTATCAGCCTCCCGAGCCAGGCAATGGTCCCTCAACGGCAACCTGGGCCGCACCGCTATCGTGTTACTGGAGGGCGCGGCGCCCAATCATCAGTGAGTATCCTTAAAAACCAAATCCTTACGCGAACTATGGCGTGCATATGAAAGGTATAGCGCTAGAGTTGACGAATGATAAGAAAGAATGGAAGAACAAGGTGTGTTGTGCCGAGCACAGTTATAGTCAAATCAAATCAAAATAATCTTTATTCAAATAAACCATTTCAGGCACTTTTGAATCGTCAAGCATCAATATGATTAATGAAGCTACAACTGGTTCGGAATGTTGCTCTTACCGAGAAGAACCAGCAAGAAACTCGGCGGTCGATCTTTTAAATATTTTCAATTATACATTATTAAACCGCTGTCTTGTATGAAGCTGAAAGGATTTTCAAATCCAGGCTTTCTTATTAACCAAATAATCTTCAATTTTGTAATATGCTTGTGTATAATCATAATAATATATTAATCAATAATAATAATCAATATAATAATCTTCAATTTTGTAATATGTATGTATAGTGGAATATAAGCGGGAGAATATGGGACACTTACACAAACAGTCGTCCCCAAAGTAAGTAGCTAAATACTTGTGTTATGGGTGACGACAACTCAAATTCAAATTCAAATATTCTTTATTCAAGTAAACTTGTAAACAAGTGCTTTTGAATCGTCAACTTTACTGCTGGTTCGGAAAGCTGTTCCTGCCGAGAAGAGCCAGCAAGAAACTCGGCGGTTGCTCTTTTTAAAACATAAATCTTAGAACTAGTTACATTTATTTATTACTGTCTTGTACAGGGTAGAAGTGCACCTATATCCACACATCCTTATCCTCAATGTAAGCCTCCACGGTATAATAGGCTTTCTGTATCAGCCTCTTTTTAACAGTATTTTTAAATTGCTGTAATGGCAAAGTTAAAATTGATTGTGGAATTTTGTTATAGAATCTTATACCCAAACCCACAAACGACTTACGTACTCTTACAAGGCGCAAAGCAGGAGCCGCAAGCTTATGTCGGTTCCTACTTTGTCTATTATATACATCGCCAATCTTTTTATAATTATGTATATTTTTATGCACAAAAATCAAATTGCTAAAAATATACTGTGAAGCTAACGTAAGAATACCTGTTTCCTTAAACTTCTCTCGCAGGGACTCACGCGAATTCAAATTATAAATGCCACGTATGGCTCTTTTTTGCAATACAAAAATTTTCTCAATATCAGCGCATTTACCCCATAACATTATTCCATAAGACATAATGCTATGGAAATAAGCAAAATAAACTAGTTTTGCTGTTTCGACGTCTGTAAACTGTCTTATCTTTCGAATAGCATAGGCTGCTGAACTGAGTTTCCCTGCGAGAGCTGTTATGTGTGTGCTCCATTGGAGTTTTGTATCCAACGTCATTCCCAAAAATACAGTTGTATTTTCTGTTTTTAGTGGTACATTGTCTATTAAGAGCTCATTTGCTGTTTTAGCTGCATTAGGTAATGCAAATTCTAAACATTTCGTTTTATTTGAGTTTAGTACCAAATTATTTAGCCTGAACCATTGAGCTACCTGCGACAATCCACTGTTTACTTCGTCAATATTATTATCGTCATTCCTATTTACTTTAAATATTAAAGATGTGTCATCAGCAAACAGTACAATGTCGCAAATATTATGAATGAAATATGGTAGATCATTTATATATACTAAAAACAGAAAGGGACCAAGGATTGATCCTTGAGGCACACCCATAACTAAGGCCGATCCGGATGACTGCACATCATTAATGCACACTCTTTGAATTCGGCTATAGAGATAAGATGCAACGAGACGAAGTGCATGATCCTTAATACCATAATGACCAAGCTTTAGTAATAAAGTTTCGTGTTGAACGCAATCAAATGCCTTGGACAAATCACAAAATACCCCTATGGCATTTTGTGAGTTCTCCCACGCATCAAAGATATGCTTCAATAATCTTACGCCCGCATCCGATGTAGACCGACCCTTGGTAAACCCATACTGCTCAGGGTGAAGTAAATTATTAGAATTAAAATGCTTGAGCAGTTGATTTAGAATAACTTTCTCAAAGACCTTGCTAAGAGTTGGCAAGATCGAGATGGGTCTATAGTTGTTAGGGTCGCTCTTATCACCAGATTTGAAGACAGGGATCAATTTACTATACTTCATTAAATTTGGAAATGTCCCTGTGTCTACAGACTTGTTAAAGATCATAAAGAATAATAGGTGCAATAATTTCAATAACATTATTTATTAACTTTACAGACATTCCCCATAAATCAGTTGTTTTTTTATTATTTAAAGTTTTAAAAGTTTTAACAATATCGTGCGGAGAAATGTGTTTAAATTTAAAATTTACGTTGCACTTCATGACGCTGGCCTTTAAAACATTAAGAGCTTCAATTGGGGATGAGTTTATTGAGCTAGTGGTAGAAATGGGTATATTCTGAAAAAAATGTTCAAATACACTCGCCACTTCTGCGTCGGAATTAGTAAACTCATTTCCAATTTTCAGCTCTATGGCAGAATTACGCATTTTATGTCTGCCTACTTCATATCCTATAACATCCCAAGTTGTTTTTATTTTATTTTCGGAGTTCATTATTTTACATTTAATGTGAAGTGATTTGGCCTGTGCGCAGACATTTCTAAACATTTTCGAATATTTTTTTACATATTCTAAGAATGTGGGGGACTGATTATATTGCTTTTCTGCATACAGATCAAATAACTTGTTTCTACTCTTATAAATGCCATTAGTAGCCCAATCGCTAAACCTGAGATGTTTGGAGACTTCTTTTTCTATAATATTAAAAGTCTTATGGAATTCACTACCAAAGAGAGCATTAAAAAGATCATCTGAACTACCGCAACTTTTGTCAATATGTGGTAATTTTGATAATATTTTTACTTGAAATCGCTTTATTTTATGAGACGTGATAGGCCTGAATTTAATAAATTGCTTTTTGTTATTTATAATGTTGGGAACAGATATAATTTGTCCACTATGATCAGACCTTAAGCGACTTATTAAAGATTTTTCTAAGATATTACAGCTGTAATTAGTAAAAATATTATCAATACCGGTAGCCGAGTCTGCAGTTATCCTAGTAGGTTCGTTAAATACATTAATCATATCAAAACATTGAAATAAATTAAGCAACCTACAACGAGTACTGGTATCCACTAGTATGTCAATATTAAAGTCTCCACAGATTAAAACTTTTTTTGAAGATTTACATGTCTTCTTTAAAACTTCCTCCATAACACTCTCAAATAGCATATAATCAAACCGGTAGATTTTGAAGCTGCCCAAACAGGCTTTAACACAATAAATAACTGGCTCCTGGAAAATGGTCTTACAATTAATTTTGAAAAAACAAAATATATTGCGTATTCAATCCGTCAAAGAGCAAAACTTACTCCCACTAACCGTATAGTATTACATGGAAATTGTTCAGAATTTGACTGCTCATGTAAAGAAATTGAACGAGTTCACGCCGTAAAATATCTGGGTGTCATTTTAGATAATAACCTAAATTTTAAACAACATATAGAAACATTGTCAAGTCGAATTCGCAAGTTAACTTATATATTCAAAAACTTAAGGCAAGTTACTGATCCAATGCTTTTAAAACAAATATACTTTGCACTGTGCCAATCACTCCTTAAATATTGTATAACGGTATGGGGTGGAGTTCCTAAAACTACCTTAAAAAAAATAGAAATCGCCCAACGCACTATCCTTAAAGTGTGTACATTTAAACCTATTATGTATCCTACTTTGTACTTGTACCAATCGTGTCAAGTGCTAACTGTTCGGCAGTTATACATTTCATCTTTAATTCTTAAGCAGCACGGTGAGATTAGCTATGACTGCAATATTTTTAACAAACGCAGAAAATACTCAGTTTGTAGTACTAATCGCTTTAGGACTTCCTTTGTCATGAAATTTTATAAAGTTATTGCTCCTTATTTATACAATAAGATTAACAAAATTGTAAACATATATTCCCTAACGAAAGCTAAATGCAAAAATAAATTATTACATTATCTTCTTAAACTTTCATATAACGACACTGAAGAACTGTTACATAATTATTAAATAAATATTTACAGAAAACTTTGAGAGTGCAGACTTTTGCTGCCAAACTAATAAATTGTATTCTATAGAATTATATATACATATACACCCTCTCATACATACATACCCCCTATACATACTAATACATACATACATACATATATTACATAAATACATTCATACTTTTCAAACTCATTAACACACAGAGAGGTACTCTTTACAGACTTGTAGATTATTTTTGTTTTCTTTCTCTATTTTTTTTCTTTATTGTACTAATCATAATATTATATTTACGTTTCTTTTATTAAAACAAATAGTTATCAAATCACATGTCTTCGGTGTCTGTCGCTGTATGCCGAAATACAGTTTTAACTAGTTCGGCTACAGATGGCCATATTATAGTTAAGTCCTATTTGTGCTATGTAAGAAATAAATAAATAAATAAAATAAATCAATAGATATACTATATATATAATTATTAATGCATACTTTAATACAAATATACACCAAGGTTCGAAGAACTAACACATTGTTTATAGAAAATGTTGAAAAATGTTGGGCCTTGGCGGGAATCTAACCTGCGATCTGCAAACACGGGGTGACTACCCATTGTGCCAGCGGGCCAGAATGTTGATGTCAAATGCATATCTCCTGGTAGAAAAAAATGTGCGACAAAGTTCACAACGATTGGCAATTAAAACAATCTCGAAGTCAGATCGGGTTTATGAAGTCAATGCAATTTCAGAAGCTGTGAAAATAAGAAATTATTAAATTATTTTATAAAACTGAAACTAAAACTGTCCTTGTCCATCTCAACTAAGTGCGTTCTACTAAATTATCATCCTCCTGCCCTTATCCCATCTAGGTGGGGTTGGCACAACACGTTACAAACGTTGTCACATGATTTGGCTACTTATTTTACTATAGGCCGCCTGCCTGACGTCAACTTACCTTTATCTTAATTTACGACAGCTAGGTATATTCTACTCAACCGGATACCACAAGGTGGGCCAACTTACATTAGTCGCTTTTTACGGCACCTCGGTAAGAAACGAGGGTGTTTTATTCTACTCAGCCGGTTACCACATGGCGGGTCTACTTTACTAGCCTTAGTCGCCTTTACGACACCTTGGAAAGAAATGAGGGTGGTCTACTCTACTCAGCCGGATACCATACGGCATCGCGTTCTACTCTATATATAACATAAAGCCATATACTGACTTTTGCCTGGCCCGTTGGCGCTGTTGGTAGCGACCCTGCCTTCAGCTCCGCGGGTCGCGGGTTCGATTCCCGCCGAGGGCCAACATTTTCTATAAACAAATTGTTGGTTCTTCTAGCCTGGGTGTGTATTTGTATATAAGTATGTATTTAAACTTATATATGTAGTATATCTACCAGTTGTCCGTCACCCATAACACAAGTATTAAGTTACTTACTCTGGGGACGGACGACCGTGTGTGTAAATGTCCCATATATTTAATATTTAATATATATCCACAACAATGCTGGATGCAACATCTGTTATTGAATGTGTCAGAACGGTGGTCCGTGTCAGCGTGGGCAAGAGCCAGGCGCTGTACTCGTGGGAGGGGGGCAGGTTGGGCGCCACCGCGTTGGCCTCCATCGGAAGCGTGCGCGTGGACCTACCTCAGCATCCCGTGGCGCTGCACGGCGTCATGACGCGCTCCAGCCGGCAGTTGTCCTCCACCTTGCAGGTTAGTGGTGGGATGACTGCTCTTAGTACTTCACAAGAGTCAGGCGATGTATTCTTGAGAGGGACCAAGGGTCCAAGTTAGACCATTGATATCAATTACATGGATGTATGTCAGGTCTCACTTGTATGTGGCGTGTAATTTTATGAAATTACCTTATCAAAGTTATCTTAATTCAAATTTTAATGGAGATTGATTGCTACTCATGTCTTGAAGTTTTCATTTCATTGGTTTAATACTCAGTCACTACACATCAGTTACATAACAATCCATTGTAGGTGCCTAGTCCTTTCAGCTTATGTTCATTCGGACGTTGTTCTTACTCTTACCTTTCATACCCCTCTCTCTCTCGTACGCTATATTTCTATCGTTCTTATCCACGTTAAAATCTACGATAAGCATTATCACCAGATGTTTAAATTAGTCTCATTTGCACATTTTTCGTCACATATACTTTAATTTCGACAGGAACTCGGCGTGACCCGGACGTCGTCCCGCCTATCCCGTGGCGGTGGGATCGGGGGTGGGGTGCCCGAGGAGGAAGAAGAGCGCAGTCCACCACCAGCACCGCGGCCACCGCCCCCAGCGCCCCCTCCCGATCCTTTGCTGCAACCTCTGCAGCTGCAATTTTCGCTTGTGCTGCAGGTAATATTCAATGGTATTAATATTTGAGATGCACATGGCCTTGTCGCCTCTGACGTTAATTGGCCTATAACAACAGCGATCATTTTCCACGGATATAAAAGCGTCAAGTACGCTTGTTAGGAGACAATCGTGTACGTACCTACACGTACGCTGGCTGTTCTTAATTTTCCTTCTCCTTTGCTACACTTTTCAACAGAGCGTTCGTTATGCTCGTTATCGTCTTATAGTGGAGGCCCATATCGCTCGCTATGATGCTGAAATAGCAATTTCTCTCTATTGACCATCATACTAGCGCAATCGTTTCAAGTTCTAACTGATCAACTAGGTGGTACCTATTTGGCTAACCAAGTTAAGCTATAACACGATCTAGACGCTTGAGCGGCCAATATCTTACGAGTCAATGTTTAGAACCAGACTGATTTCACTTTACACTTCTATTGAATAGGTATTCTTACATTAGCTTCACAGTATATTTTTTGCAATTTAATTTATGTGCATAAGAATATACATAATCATAAAAAGATTGGCGATGTATATAATAGACAACGTAGGAACCGACATAAGCTTGCGGTGCCTGTTTTGCGCCTTGAAAAAGTATGTAAGTCGTTTTTGGGTTTGGGTATAAGATTCTATAATAAAATTCCGCAATCGATTTTAGCTTTTCCATTGCAGCAGGTTACAAACACTATTTAAAAAAGGCTGATACAAAAAGCCTACTTTACTATTGAGCATTATATAGATGATAAAAATGCGTGGATATACCTACTCCTCTACCCTGTTCAAGATGTAACTAGTTATAAAAATTAAATTTGAAAAGAGCAACCACCAAGTTTCTTTACTAGCTCTTCTCGGTAGGAACAGCGTTCAGAAACAGCAGTAGAGTTGACGATTCAAAAGCACTTGTTTACAATTCTAGTTGAATAACGAATATTTTGAATTTTAATTTGATCACTATATTAGGATGCGTACCCAATATCCGATATTAAACAAGTACACAAATTTCATTCGACTATTTCATAGTGGTTGTTTTGTATAAATTGACACGCGCGACGCGGCGCGACCGGCCGGATCGACGACTTTTCTGCATTCTATTGCTACGCGAGCGGCCGACACTTAGTAATGTTTCGGATACTTTAAAGACAGGACGCGCGTACGCCTGTATACGACTTTATGGTATAACGCACACGTGTAATTATGCGTTTTGGGTGTGGTTCTAAGATTTAGTGACGCGTTTAATTAGTGAAGCGTTTGAGAAGACGCGACCGTCCGCGGTTTTAGTGCGCGTTCGGGTTACTGTTTACCGATATAGGGACGATTCAATAACGTGTGACCTTACGAAGGTTGTGTGCACACCGCGTGTTATTTGTGTTATTTAACCGCGTTGGTGAAGTGTATACTCCGGGAGAAATAGACAGTACGTGTCCGTGGAAGACTGCTGAGGCGAGCCAACGGGTTCGGGAATCGGCCAAGTACATACAAGCGCACACACACACGTACACATATACACGCAGTGATTCATGAGGCCGGACCACATACAGCTGACGGCCGCATGGTTGAGACGCCGAGGCGACGGGCCCAGGTCTCGGAGGTTGTTTCATCCGCCCGCACGTTTGTGCGGAACATACCCAATATCCGATATTAAACAAGTACACAAATTTCATTCGATTATTTCATAGTGAGACATAGCAATGTCATTTTAACGTGTCACTCTATACCTTTGCCACAGAGTCTGAGCGTGACGGCGGCGCTGCTGCCGTCGCTACAGGCGCAGTACAAGATGGAGCGCGTGCAAAGTGCGGGCGTGACCGCAGGCCGCGCCCACTTCACCGTTGACCTGCCGCACCACTCGCTCAGCTTTGTCACCAAGCTGCAGGTATACTATTATTAGAGATCTTTCATTCTAAAAGTGCTCGCCCCTCCAACATAAACTTGATTATAAATATTATATAATATTAATTTTATTTTTATGCAAACGTTACTTGTAACCCGTGTAACCGGATTGGTTGAAATTGCTGCGCGCACACATATAAAATAGTACAGTCAATATTTTCTCTCACACATTAAAATAAAGTAATTTGGTGGAGGGGCGTGCACTTTTAGAATGAAAGATCTCTACTCAAATATTATTAGTGTTTCCTGGAATGAAGTAAGAAAATGTGAGTCGGAGACACTTCAACTAGAGTATACCTTTCAGCATTCAACTTTTAGCATTCAACTAGAGTATACCTTTGGTATCTCTTGGTATTCGATTCAACTAACTAAATAAATGCAATCGTTAGATAATGCGCAAAAACGATAGGTTGCCCAACTTGCTCTCTCTTTCGAATTTAAACAATCGTGAGTTTTATTCATTCATAAAATTGTCTGCGTGACACGCAGGTCACATCGCGATAATGCCGTATAAAGACCTCATGTATAAGGACATCGTCTGAGGCTGGCACTCATACAGGAATAAATTCTATCTAGGTTCTATTACATTGACAAGAGCTTGCCAGAGAGGTGCGAAATAAAGATTGTGTTATTATTATTACTATTATTATGGATTTGCTATTCATCTGGCGAGATCCTAGCCGGGCATCCTACATTAAGAATGTAGGATGCCCGGCTCCGATCCGATCCGATCCTAGCCTACATTAAGAATGTACTATAGAAAAAGGTTTACTCTCTGCTCCGTTATCTTATATAGTGTCATTTTTACCAGGTAACAGAGGCCAACATCCCGGCGGCGGCGTCAGTGGCGCTGCCGGCGGTGTCGTGCCGTGCCCGCGTACTAGACTGCAACGAGCCGACAACGGACGCGCGCACCGCTACGTCCTCAAGTGCGGACAAGCCCGCTGATGACGCCGGCGCCGCGGACTCGGCGGATACAGCTCAGAGTAATTATAATTAAGTACAGCTAAAAATAATTATAATTGAATACAGCTCATAATAATTATAATTATAATCACAGTGACTCAGTGAGATCGCGTGAGAGTAGACAACTTTATAGCTAGTTTATAAATACATAGTTTATAAATTCTAATATTTGTACAATACGTTATTATATCGGCTGTGTACTATTGGAACAATACTAAATCTGAAGTATGGTGCAATCTGACTGAGAAGGAGGCAATTTACTATCGTTTATATAAAGTAAAAACAATATTTACATTTCATTATTGCAGTGCGTGTGACAGTTCAAGTGTATTATTGATGCGAATAAATTACGAAACACCCTCATTTAAAATTGTAACCGTATTTATTAGATAGTATTCGGTGTTTACGACAACATTTGTGTCTGTCCCGTAGCCGTGCGGTTAATACACTTGCTTAGTAGATTGAGCACTAAGCGAGATCGATTCCGAACAATAATTTTTTTTTTTTTTTAATTTATTTTATTTTTTTTCTTTTGTTTTGATTATTTATTGAAGTTGCTGCAGTAATGAAGTATGCTTGCTGTAAATCTACAGCGGGAGGTACCGCTGATACTATTACATGTACACGGTGTGGATACAATTATCACACACAGTGCCTTTATTCATCTGACAAGAAAAAAAAGGATTTACATAGTTTAAAAGCTACCTGGATCTGTCCGGAATGTTATCTTTCCGAACCAAGACAAATGAAAAAAGATAGCACTCCATTGCGTAGTCAAGACTTAAAAAGTAAACCACCTACTTTTGATGACAATGTAACTGTTCGCAGAGGTGCTACGAGTACAGCTTTAAACTTTTCTGAAACGTTGACTGATTCGGAACATTCTTCGTCAATTTTGGAAGTAATAAAAAACTTGATTACCTCAGAAATCGGCAGCTTGAAAGCGGAATTTAAAGCGATTGTTACTCCCATCCAAAACGATTTAAAGGCTTTAAGAGATGAGTTTTTAGGTATGAAGCAATCTTTAGACTTCATTAACAATAGATTTGAGGATTTCAGTAAAAGGATTGATGACTGTGAGTCGAATATTAAACAGATGTCAATAAAATGTGCAGAGGTGGGCAAACTTAGGTCAACGTTAGAAACAATGGAAATAGAAAATGGTAATCGCGAACAATGGGCCCGAAGATCAAATGTGGAGATATATGGAATTCCAGAAAGAAAGGGAGAAAATTTATTTACTCTTTTGCAGAATATAGCTGATAAAACGGAATTCAAACTTAACATGAATACGGATATTGACTTTATCACAAGAGTTGCCGCAAAGAGTAACGAAGATAAAAAAATTAAGCCTATTATTGTGCGCTTTCTATGTCGTTGGAAGAAAGATGAGTTCCTTTCGCAAGCGAGGAAACTGAAACTTAATTGTGCTGATATGGGCTTTACTTCAAAAGATAATCTTATTTACTTTAATGATCACCTTACTAGCGCTAACAAATCTCTCTTACAATCAGCTAAGAAAACTGCCCGGGACAACAATTATAAGTACATATGGGTGAAAAATTGTAGTATTATGGTGCGTAAGTCTGATACAAGCCCGGTTTTACACATTCTAAAGTCCAGTGATTTAAAAAAAATTGTATAAGTGTAGTTGAATTCCGCTGTAGACACTTGTCGGGTTCGCATAGATTATGTAATTTTTTATTGTTTTATCCTTTTTTGTCATTTTTCTTTATACATTTTATTATTTGTTATTCTAAGTATATTTGCAAGCTTCTTATTTTATTGTTATCAGGCATTATTATTTGTTTTGTATTTATTTCAGGACATCTACTTTTCTTAATAACTGTTTATGACTTGCGTTGCTCTCCATTCGATGACAATTACAATAATTCACTTGTCAAGTATTGTATTATGAGTAATTGTTTCTTATTTAATAATGGATGATAGTCTGAGATTGTTTTATCAGAATGTTCGTGGACTACGCACTAAGACTAACTCTTTTTATAGACAACTGTTGCAAGTGGATTTTGACGTAATTTGTCTTACAGAGACTTGGTTGCATGAGAGTATTTACAGTGAAGAACTGTTTGATGCGCGGTATTCGGTTTATAGAAGTGATCGTAAGTACGAGACTCGTGGAGATAAATTTGGTGGTGGCGTGCTAATTGCGTTGAAATCTAATTTAACAGTTCGTTGTTCATCAACCATACGCGTTAAGAATTATGCTGGTGATGTAATGAAAGTTTCACTGGCCCTTAGTACCTCCTGTAAACCTAATATGTTACATATATATTGCTGCTATTTTCCTCATGGTCGATTTCAGAGTGAAGCCCTCTGTGATTGTTTTGAAATAATTTCTAGCGACTGCATAAATAATCCTGAAGATAAATTTTTGGTCATCGGTGATTTCAACATTTCTAAAGCTATGTGGTCGAAGTATAATTCACACATGAAACTTATTAATTATGATGAGGATGACGACGCCAATATAAATATTCTTAATAATTTTTTAAATTTTACTTATATTAAACAATATAATTTTATTTTTAATTCCAACAACAGACTTCTAGATTTAGTAATGTGTAGCTGTGAATGTATTGTGAGTCGATATGACTCACCACTAGTAAACGAAGATGCACATCATCCATCACTACTTGTATCCATAAGTGTGCCTGCAATACAATCTCTTAATTCTGCTCCCCGTATGGTTAGATTATACCGTAATGCAGATTATGAAGGAATTAATAGGATATTAGCTGGTATAGATTGGTTTGATTTATTGGATAATGTTGATATTACAAAAGCGGTAGACATCTTCTACTCAAAAATTAATGCTATTATTGAGGACTCCATTCCGTTTCGAATAATAAAATGTGTAAAAAACTTTCCTTGCTGGTACTCTCGTTCCCTTGCTAAGGTAATTTCGGAAAAACTTAAATATCACAAAAAATGGAAAGTTTATAATCGTTTATCAGACTACGAAACATTTGTGCTTTTACGTGAGCGCCAAAAACATTTACAGATTGTCTGCTACGATAAATATATTCGCGATTCAGAAACTAAAATAAGAAGTAACAGCAAGTTCTTTTGGGCGTTTGTTAAATCTAAACAGTTATCATCTGACATTCCTGACACAATAACTTTTGCAAACCAGTCCGCCAATGATCCCGTTAATGTCTGCTCTTTATTTAATGAATATTTTAAGTCAGTCTTCGATGATTCAGTATCTGCTAATGTTCTTAATGTTTCTAATTCTGTAAGTGAATCTCTATGTAATGTGTCTATTAATTCTGTACCCATCTCACCAGCAATAGTAGAAAAATATCTTAAAAAGCTTGACATTAGCAAAGGATGTGGCCCTGATGGCTTGCCGCCTATATTTTTAAAATCATGTAGGAAGCACTTAGCTTACCCAATTTTCTTACTATTTCATATATCCTTGCATTCAGGCGTGATGCCTAGTGTCTGGAAACGCAGTTATGTCACACCTGTATTTAAATCTGGTAATAGGCATATTGTTCAGAATTATAGGCCCATATCTAAACTGTGTACTGTAGCTAAGCTTTTTGAAAAAATTATTTATGATTATGTATTTCCTATTTTAAGACCTTCTTTAATTACTCAACAACATGGATTTATTGACAAAAAGTCTACTGAAACTAACATTTGTGAGTTGGTACATAATTTGACTGCCGCTATGGATAAGGGAGAACAGGTTGATGTAGTGTATACTGACTTCTCTAAGGCGTTTGATAGAATATCTCACCATATATTGATTTATAAACTTGGAGAAGTGGGTATACATGGCGATTTGCTTCGTTGGTTTGCCTCCTATTTAGATAAACGTAGTCAAGCCGTTGCTATTAAAGGTCATTGTTCATCATTTGTTCCCATTCCTTCAGGCGTGCCACAAGGCTCACACCTCGGTCCCCTTTTATTTAATTTATATATCAATGATATTATCAAAGTTTTTAAGCATTCTTCTATTCTTTTATATGCAGATGACATGAAGGTTTTTAGAAATATCACACAGCCGTCCGATTGTGCTCTGCTACAAGAAGATCTTGACAGATTATGTAAATATTGTTCAGATAACTTCTTATATTTAAATGTTACTAAGTGTAATATGATAACATTTTCTAGGAAATCTAATATCTTTAATAATACATATGTACTTAGAAATGATATTATTAACCGGGTAACCGTGGTGCGAGACCTAGGCATCTTCCTTGATTATAAATTAACATTTAAGTCTCATATTAATCAAATGACAGCAAAAGCATATAAAATGCTGGGCTTTATACTAAGGGTAGGTAGGGATTTTAAAACGTATACGACCCTACTTTTATTATACAATGCGTTCGTACGTTCTATTTTGGAATACGGTTCGATCATATGGAATCCTCAATACAAGGTATACATCACAGGTATCGAGAAAATTCAGCGTAAGTTTGTAAAACACTTAAATTTCAGGTGTGTGGTCAATAAAGGAAATAGTCTGTCTTTATGCTCTCTAGAAAGTCGTCGAATGGAAAGGGACCAAATATTTCTGTATAAAATATTACGCAATCTTTTAGATTCTCCATATCTTTTAAGTAATATATATTTTAGATGTCCTAAGATAAATACGCGTAACAGAGCTTTGTTTCAAGTGCCTGTTAGCAGAACTAAAAATACGAGGAATACTTTTTTATTTCGAGCTTGTCGTAGTTACAATAAGAAGTTTGTTGATATCGATTTTACAACATGTTCTCTTGAGACATTTAAAAAATTAATTCGTGGCAAAACTGTTAAAACTAAATAGAGATATCTCAAGTGATACATTATGTAATATTTGTATAGATATAAACATTTTTTTATTTTCATTGTCATTCTTCTTTGAATTTTGCAATATGCTTGTAAAGCTAACTTGTTTACTCTTACTTGTGTTAAGTAATTTGTGGAAACTTTGCTGGTTTTTGTATTATTTGTAAACTTAATTTTTTAGATTTATTATACTGTTTGTTTTCCTTAAATAAATAAAATAAATAAAAAAAAAAATAAATAAATAATTGAATACAGCTCCTAATAATTATAATTAAATACAGCTCAGAATAAATATAATTGAATACAGCTCAAAGAAATTATAATTAAGTACAGCTCAGAGTAAATATAATTGAATACAGCTCAAAGAAATTATAATTAAGTACAGCTCAGAGTAATTATAATTAAGTACAGCTAAAAATAATTATAATTGAATACAGCTCAGAGAAATTATAATTAAATACAGCTCAGAGTAACTTTAATTTAATACAGCTCAAAGAAATTATAATTAAGTACAGCTCAAAGTAATTATAATTAAGTACAGCTCAGAGTAATTATAATTGAATACAACTCAGAGTAATTATAATTGAATACAGCTCAAAGAAATTATAATTAAGTACAGCTCAGAGTAATTATAATTAAATTCAGCTCGAGAGTAATTATAAATAAATTCAGCTCGAGAGTAATTATAGTTTAACATAGCTCAAAGTAATTACAATTAAAAGCAGCTCTAAGTAATTATAATTAACTAGAGCTCAAAGTAGTTATAATTAATAATAGCAGCTCAAAAAAATTACAATTAAATACAGCTCAAAATAATTATATTTAAAATCACACTGCTATTATTGCTCAGTAATTAATGATTGTTTGGGAACTAATTAAAATTAAAATTGTTCTTGTTTATTATTATATTTTGGATCTCTTTATTTCCGTAGATAAAACGGATGTTTTCACCTTATGTTTCTCCGGTCTATAACCTTTAATTGTGCCAAATTTTAACAAAACGTGGAGAGCATTGTCTCTGTCGTACAGACTGACGAACCCGTGTGTGACAGAGACAGCGCTCTATAAAACCGAACCTGCCAGCTGTTTCGTTGAAAACATCGATGTGCATTATTTAATGCCGGGTACTATAAGTTCCTTCAAATCGTTTGTTCCACTAAACATGTAATAAATTCGAGTTAAAAGGTTTGGTGAATGTAGTTTATCCAATTTAAAAATACAGCAGTTTAAAAATACTATTAAAAAAAGGCTAATTCAGAAAGCCTATTATACTATTAAGGATTACCTGGAAGATAAGAATGCGTGGATATAGTTTCTCTTCAACCCTGTACAAGACATTTATAACTATATGTAACTAGTGATAAGAATTATTGTTGGAAAAGAGCAACCGCCGAGTTTCTTGCTGGTTCTTCTCGGTAGGAACAGCTTTCCGAACCAGCAGTAGATGTTGACGATTCAAAAGCACTTGTTTACAAGTTTACTTGAATAAAGAATATTTTGAATTTAATTAGCAGCGGCACCAGAGGGCGTGGTGCTGCGAGCAGGCCGGTACCTGTCCGCCACCGCCGACATCGGCCTGTTCGAGCACACGCTGTCCACGGACCTGCTCAACCACCTTGTCTTCGTGCAGAAGGTGTTCATGAAGGTAAACTGTTGCTTTGCTGAAAACTTTATCACTACTATCCGGCTGAATAGAATAGACCACCCTCATTTCTTACCGAGGTACCGTAAAAGGCGACTAAGTAAGTTGTCAACTTACTTAGTGTGATATACGGCTGAGTAAAATAGACCACCCTCATTTCTTACTTAGGTGTCGTAAAGGCGACTAAGATAATTTGACCCGCCGTGTGGCATCCGGCTGAGTAGAATAGACCAACCTCATTTCTTACCGAGGGGTCGTAAAAAGCGACTAATGTAAGTTGTCATCGAAACAAAATACCGACTCAAATCCTTTAACAACATTTTTAAAACATGTTGTGACGACCCCACTTAGAGTGGTATAAGGGCAGGATGATGATGATGGCTAATGATATAAAGACCCTCACTGCATCAATCGGTCTGCCTTTTAGCGAAATTCAAAAACTATGTCCGGATTCTCATGCGGTTTTCTCTAATTGTGTAAGTGTATAAATAGTTAAGACTTTGATTAGTTGTAATATAACTATATAACAGTAATTGTTGAAAATGCTAGAAAAAGTGAAACACTGTCTAATTCGTTTCAGATATTATAACAAAATAATTTATGATGGAATTATTACTGACACCGCTGATTAATTTCCTTCGAGATTTGTACCCTAATTAAAAATTTTAAAATAATTGTAGGAAGTGAATGAAGTGGTCCAGAAAGTGTACGGAGGTGAGAAGCCGGTGCCGCTGTGGAACGAGGAGGAGGCGTCCTCGTCTGCGTTCAGCAGGATACTGTTCTCTCTACTCATCAGAATCAAGGTATTTGCATGATAACGTAAGGCCTTACATTACTTTAGAATTTGCCATCGAAGGACTGCGATCGTAGTCTCTCATAGGCTTTATAATTCAAATTCAAATTCAAATTTTTTATTTGCTTTATGTGGGACAAAACGATGTTAAAAAAAATGATGTTACAGAAATATAAACGATGGTGCATAAATATAATCTAGACGACACATTCTGCCTATCATAAGCATGCAAATAGTACATTACATATGTTTAGTTACTAACAGTTATTTATAGCTATTTAATTATTGTATTTGTTATATTCATACAGACATTGTTTAAAATTATTTTTAAGGCTAAAAAATACTCTTCAATATTATAAAATACGTGGAGAAAATCTTGAAGATATGTGTAACCTACCCATCGGCATTGGAGCAGCGTGGTAGGTCTTAGCTCCAAACCTTCTCTCTAGAAACGGAGAGAGGAGACCTATGCCGAGCTGTAAGTTTAACTGACTTTACTTAACTTTACATTACGGATTTGATTTCTGATTTGAACGCTTAGAGATATTCCGAGCATAGCTCGATCCAACGCCCGCTGAACGACTCGTGAGTTTTGTTTCTTTCACCTAAATATCACGAAAATAAATAATGGGAAATGGACTGAACTGTGAAAGCTGTGATAGCCCAGCGGTAAGACCGTGCGACTCTTTCGAGGGGACCACGAGTTCAAACCCGGGCAGGCACCAATGAGTTTTTCTATTAAAACTTATGTGTCTAATTGATAATTGCAATTTATCACACGCTTTTCGGTGAAGGAAAACATCGTGAGGAAACCTGCATATCTCTAGAGAATTGTGGAGATATGTGTAACCTACCAATCCGCATTGGAGCAGCGTGGTAGGTCCTAGCTCCAATCCTTCTCTCCAAAAACGGAGAGAGGAGGCCTTAGCCCAGCAGTGGGCATAATAACGGGCTGTTACGGACTGAACTGTACAAAAATATATTTTTGATTCAGTCAACGTGCTAACCGATAGTTGTCCCAGCCTAATGCCCGTTGTTCTAGCGTATCCAGCTGACAGCAACAACCCCCAGCAACTCGGCGGTGCGCCTGGAGACGGGCGCGGTGGAGTTCGAGCTGTCCAACCGCGTGCAGAACGTGCCGCAGCCGGCCGGCCCGCACGGACTGCGGCTGTTTGCACGCGCACAGGTCGATGCTAGACTTAGTTGTTTCAAATCAAATCAAATCAAAATAATCTTTATTCAAACAAACCATTTCAACCACTTTTGAATCGTCAAGCATCAATATGATTAATGACGCTACAACTGGTTCGGAATGTTGCTCTTACCGAGAAGAACCAGCAAGAAACTCGGCGGTCAATCTTTTAAATATTTTCAATTATACATTATTAAACCACTGTCTTGTATGAAGCTGAAAGGATTTTCAAATCCAAGCTTTCTTATCATCCAGATAATCTTCAATTTTGTAATATGCTTTACGTATAAGCATATTTTTTACACTTGATTGAAATCTTTCTGTACACTGGTCTAGAATGGATTGAGGAATTTTATTATAGAAGCGAATAGCGAGACCAACAAATACGTTGCTTACTCTGCTGAGTCGCGACGCAGGTATCGTAAGCTGTTTCAATTCTCATATCGTTCAAAATATCGTTTTACAACTAATTCATACTGATATTCTCTAAACTTAGTTAATGGATGTTACGATTGATGTAGTTCGTATCGTATCCTTTTCAATCCTATCGTATCCTATGCTATCCCATCCCATCCTATCCTTACCAATCCTATCCTATCCTATCCTGTCGTATCCTATCAAAATCTACTGGTATTATAAATGCGAAGGTTTGTGTGTTTTAGTGACTGTTTGTTACTCTTTCACGGTGAATCCGCTGGACCAATATTGATGAAATTTGGCACAATTATTCCTTATACACCGGGTTTAATTTATAGGCTATAGAAATCCTGTTAAATCTACAGGAATAGGATGACATTGAAAAGCGCCATCTGCTATCAACCTATCAAAGTTTTTTTATTTACGATGTGTCAAGGTCAAGTGAATTGTGTAGTAATTTATATGGCAATTTTTTTTTGCCGGGTCAGCATTGACATTGTCATTTATATCGTACAGATCTGTATATTCACGTTTGTATAAACAGGTGGACGTAAACCTGAGTCTCGGTCAAGTGATACGCAATGCGATGTTCGAGGAGGCGGAGCCAGAGTTCCAACAGTACGCCTTCTTCAATACCAGGATAGGTAATGATGTTTTCACACCAACTTTCATTTTATTTTATTAATGCTACTTGTAGTGTGCTATCCCTTTTCATATCTGATACCTGCAGGATTTGTAAAAACTCATGCACAATTACGCCACAATATACAAGCGATTGCTTTGCGATTTTGTCCACCAGGCCTAAAGTGAAAATTGCATTGGGGTATGAATTGCATGTTTGAAAAGGATAACGTTATATGAACTACAGATAACTCTGTCTCTTTTACTCACATGTTCTTAGGACGAATTCCGAACGCTCATTCGGCAACGACTTTAAGTGTGCGTCTTTAAGACGTCATGATATGAGAAAGATAAACAATTTAGTTTACGTCTTCAATTGAGTCGCAATAAGAGTTCATGGTAGGCTTGCTGGAGTCTATTTACTGATGATGATTTGCTTACGGCGCAAAATGGATGTTCAGTTTGAGGTGGTAAATGTGAGTTCATACTCGGTTTCTGTTGAGATTCGGGCGACGGCTTATAACGTCTCGTGTATTTTCCTAGGTACTAGAATTATTTTCCTAGATAATACGGAAGTTTTATCGAACCCCAATGAAGCGGTTGGTGCCCGAACTGATCTATAACTAATACCTAAGAACGTCTAGAAAAACATGTCATACAAATCCTTCTTACTACAAAGTTCTTCCGGTTCTAGATACGAGCGGACACCAATGAGTTTTCCTGGTTTCTTAGTGAAGGAAAACATCGTGTGGAAATCTGCTATCACGAGATAATTATTTGGATATGTGTAATCTACCAATCCGTGTTGGAGCAGCCAATCTCCAACCTTTCTCTCCAAAATAACAGAGGAGACCTATGCCCAGCATTGATATAGTAACATGACGCTACTTTTTTGTCCAAAATTTCATAGTTTTGAAATAGTTAAATTTACTCCAGCGATGCGCAATGCGTTCCAAGACGAAATAGTTTGTGAGGATGACAAGGAAGTGGTGCTGATCACGCTGAAGCGGCCCCTAATCTACATCCAGCCGGTGGCCGTGGACAAGGCCATCTTGGTCTGGCTCAACTACAAGAACGCGTATGAGTACTGGAACGAGAAACGGCTGAATCTCACCAAGGAGGTACTCACCGCTACGCAGCAAGTGTTTGAGAAGGTTAGTTGATCGTAATCGTATTAAAATAAATGAAAAAATTCGGTATAAACCAGTGATTCTCTGAGACAAGGCAATTTGATTGTGAAGGGGAGGCAAATCGAAAATGGAATCGACATACTACCAACATTTCTTACCGAGGTGTCGTATAAGACGACTAAGGTAAGTCGACGCACCGTGTGGTATCCGGCTGAGTATAATAAACCACCATCTTTCTTACCGAGGGGTCGTAAAGTACGACTCGGGTAATTTGACGTCAGGGAGGCGGCCGGTCGTAAAATACGTACGCCAAATCACGTGACAACATGTTTGTGACATGTTGTGCCGACCCCACTTAGAGTGGGATAAGGAAGATGATGATGATATGTGACCTGCAGTCCAGATGACAGCAGCGTGGTGTGTTGAGCTCTGATCCTTCCCTCCAAAACTGGAGTAGTACCAGGCCGCTTTTTAAATTTATTTACATATCGACTGTGAACTGGCAAATTGTCCTATCTTATTATCGACAACTTTTCAGGAAGAAGAAAAAAGTTATTTTTAATACATTCGCAATAATTTTTATGTAATAAAGAAACAGTTGAGTTTAAATATGTTTATTTATTGATAAGTTTTCAAGTAGATAATACATGTTGATATGGTAAATGATGGGCAGTAGTACCCAATGCCGTTAGTAAGTGATTTGGCTTAAAATTGAGATTGGACATATTGCCGGTTCACAGTCGATATATATTATAAATTCCTCCATTTCAACTTGTAGGTACAACTGACGTCCAATATAACAACGCCTCATCTGAGCACTCTGTTCCTGCAACTGAATGTCGACGACATTGGGATATGTTTGCCGCTGAACCAGCCGCCCTTGGTAAGTTATTTAACATTAAATAGGCTTAAATCTATATTACTGAAGAAAGCTGCAAATAAAACTAGAAAAAATACTCAGCGTTAAATAAAACTCGTACGCTCGATGCGTGACATAGACGGAAAGGGACATTTTTTGTAATGTTGCAATTTATCGCTGAGAAATAATTTTATTGCCTGCCAATACACGTACGAAAGCGTATTTGCAGCTTTCTGTAATATGGAATTCCGCAAAGTAACGCCTGCTTCTTTAAATCATACAATTTTTTAGACAACTTGGGGCCGAGGCGTGTACGAGCTGGACTCCCGTGGCGCTGTGGTGGTGACCCTGGAGAGTACCAGCATTTCTGCGTGCAGCTCCGGCTCGCTGGTGAGCAAGGGCCGCTTCGTGGGCCTCTGCCTGCGGTTCGCTGACGACTTCGAGGCCTCGCTGGACGACTGGAAGCCGGACCCCGGCGAGGCATGCATCAACGTGTGCTGCGTGTCGGAGGGCACGTACGAAGTGTGCAGCCGGACCACCGCCGCCAAACACAATGGTAATTTACTTTATTACACATTTATTTATTATTATTTATTTATTTTTATTTATTTTCTATAAAAAAAAAATTGTTGGTTCTTCGAGCCTGGGTGTGGTATTTGTATTTAAGTATGTATTTAAAGTTATATATGTAGTATATCTACCAGTTGTCCGTCACCCATAACACAAGTATTAAGTTACTTACTTTGGGGACGGACGACCGTGTGTGTAAGTGTCCCATATATTTATAACAATTGGAAATCATTAAGCATAACAATGGCACCCTCATTAACGAGCAGATAAATGTCTCTAGTTCAACCTTGTTGCACGTGTTCCGAGGTAAAATAAAGGGTGGGGATGAACCAAGTACTATTTAACAACGCTTGTTTGGATAACGCTTCGCTTTGCGATTTTGTCGTGGATTCTATCTCCTGATGATGCTTCGGTTGCGGGGCGAAACGATTGTTGAGTTTGTGATAGTGAACCTGTGTAGTGCTTGTGTATTGTGGTGGAAGTGGTGGAGGTTTGTGCCTGTGTTTTTACGAATCCTGCACGTATCGGGTATGAAAATACTGATAGTCCACTATACATTAAACACTATATATTTTTTCTATTTACTGTATCGCGGATTATAGCAAAATAATTTTATTATTACTTTTGTCCCATATATTTATTATTATTATTATTATTAAATGGCAAAAAAATCTTTTGCCACTCAATAGACAGCGGAAATATAAATCCACTAGCTTTTACTGTGCATTGCACTGTACTTGCACTGCAGTCTTATTATTTGAGTAAATCATAACACATATTAATTATAGTTGAAGTGAGTTAATCTTAAAAGCTAGGCATATGCTGTCGCGTACTTTTGTTAAGAACTTTTAGAGGAGAACTGTGGCTGTACGCTCCATGAACAATTTTCTAATACATGATTTTTTAATAACTTTCACCGTTTACCAAGCGCTCGCAAAGAAAGCTTTAAATTTTTCCGCTTTCGCAATATTTTTTTTTGCTGCTCCTCTCCTATTCATCTTAGCGTGATGATATATAGCCTATGGCCATAAATGGACTATCTTACACTCAAAGAATTTTTCAAATCGGTCCAGTAGTTCCTGAGATTAGCGCGTTCAAACAAACAAACTCTTCAGCTTTATATCAGTAAAGATACCAATAATACAAAAGCGGAAGTCATGCGGAACATGTCGCAGAATACAATATACAACAAAGATATACTAGAAAAGGCAATTTAAAAAATCTGTGATTATTAAACAGGATAACAGAGATAGAATTCATACCTATTATCTTTATCACCGCTGAACTTTCGTTTTAGGGGTCTATTGAATATGTGCCCAACAAACTTTCTTTCCTACCTACTACTATCCTGCTAATATTATAAATGGAAAAGCTTGTGAGTATGGATGTATGTTTCTTACTCTTTCACAGCAAATCCGCAGAACCAATATAGATGAAATTTGGCACAATTATTCCTTATACACCGGGATACCATATAGGCTATAGAAATATTGTTAATCCTACAGAAATAGGATGATTGAAAAGCGCCATCTATTATCAACCTATCAAAGTTTGTTTATTCACAATGTTTCAAAAGTCAATTCAAATCTGTAGTAATTTATATGGAAAAACAATGTTGGCCGGGTAAGCGAGTAATATAATAAGAATTAATATAAATTATTGTTTTCCCTAATGTATCTTTACAGAAAATGCAAAATGGTTCCTGAACGTGTCATGGCAAATGGAAGGCGTGGACATACACCTGGACGTCAACGTTGGGAAGCAACTATCGGCGTTGGGCCACACCCTCACCATGCTGACCGGTCTGTTCGTCCTTTCTTATCCTTCCTCTATGAATTATCAGATTCGTACATATGTGAGACATTGTACTATTGATAACTTGAAATATGATGAACAAAACTCTTTATGATACAAGGTAATACCTACCACTTCAACGACATTATTTTCACTTTCTCAGCCCGCATAAAAAAAATTGTTAATTCCATTTAGTACTTCAACAGAACATAATTTTCTGTTTATAAAATTACTTCGATTCTTATTGAATATCGAAACTTTTTGACCCAATAATTTAACACAGCTTACTTTAATCGACCCAAAAAATGATCAAACCAGAATTAACACAGTAAGTGCGGGGAACCTTGACGAAACAATGATAGGTAACGCAAAGATCGCCTCGCCTCGTTTTTCGTCCGAGAACTGGCGATATTTTGTGTAATCATAAATTTAAAAAAAATTCTAGTATATGTATAGAAAAAAAGGTTTATTTAAATATATTTAAAGCTACAAGAGATATTAAATAAGAAATAAACACTGTGAGCTGTGATAGCCTAGTGGTGAGACCGTGCGACTCTTTCGAGTGGAACACGAGTTCAAACCCGGGCAGGCACCAATGAGTTTTTCTATTAAAACTCATGTATCTAATTGGTAATTGCAATTTATCACACGCTTTTCGGTGAAGGAAAACATCGTGAGGAAACCTGCATATCTCTAGAGAATTCTGGAGATATGTGTAACCTACCAATCCGCATTGGAGCAGCGTGGTAGGTCTTAGCTCCAACTCTTCTCTCCAGAAACGGATTGGGATTGTAACAGGCCGCTACTCTACTTTTTTTTACTAATTACGAAAAAAATGTTTTAAAGAACATATTTATGACATGAATCTAGTGTGATAATGATAGTATGGGTTATGAGTGTGACAATGTTGATAAATTCGCCACGGTGGATTGCTTCAAGTCAACTTTCTTCTTTTATATGCCGCATAAACTACGCAGTTTCCATCATATCATAGAAATTAAGCCGCCTTTAAGCTACGGTCGAAATTAATCGTATTATAAACGCCTTTAATGTGTTAATAATTGAATTCAAATGTTTAGGATTCGAGGAAGAAGATCCGCTTAAGATGGATTACGAGAGTGATTTGGACGACGAAGCAGACAACAGCAAAGATTCACAGGTATTTAATAGTCATACCCATTTAAGCTAAGAATCGAAAGATTCTCATAGAATCTTTCACAAGATATTCTATCAGAATGGGCAAGCGAATGGTCAGAGAGGGGAAAAAGGACGTGGACAAGGGAATTGATCACGGATTTTAAAAAGTGGCACGATAGAATGCACGGAGAGATAAATCGCTGGCTGATTCAAACGTTTAACGGACACGGAGTCTTTAACAGTTACCTGTTCGCTATAGGGAAAGCGCTAATTGAACGTTGCTGTTTTTGTGATGAGATAGACACTCCAAGACATGCACTGTTTGAGTGTGAAGCTTTTGCAGAGCTAGGATTGTTCCCTGCCCGGGTTGAATAGCCTTAATTGCACAAAACTTGGTGCCACGTATGCTTGCGAGTGAAGAAGAGTGGCAAAACCATGCGATTATAAAGAAAATAATGATTAAAAGAGTGCATAAGGAAAAAGAGGAAAAGGAGAAAGAGAGAGAGAGAGAGCCAAAGAGGAGGTTATTTTAGTCCGTGCGAGTCGGACACTCCCTACCAGTACGGGCTCGTAGGCGTCCGTCAGGGATTTTTTCTCCCCGCGGAATAAAAAAAAAAGTTTCTTTCATAAATAATTACATGTTCTATCTATTTTTTATTTAATTAGGTGTAACAAGCAGTAAGGGACCAATGTTACCTGACTGGGTTGTTACATTACTCTAAAGGTTCTGAGTTCTGATATCTCTACTGCATTACTTAATTCTGTTAAATTTAGTTTAAATAAAAACCGTTAATTTTAATAAATTTTGTTTAAAAATGTATTTTTAACCTCATAAATATTGATATTATTTTAATATACGTATATAATTCCTTGATGTTCCGTTGTTTTTACTTTCAAAATCGTGTCTTTTGGAAATTATATATTAAGATGATTTTTCTCATAAAAAACGGAACTTGAAAAAGTGGTTTCGAGACCGACCGATTTCTCATCTTAGCTTGTAAATGGTAGCCAAATTTACCTTCGTATTCTAATGATATCGCAGCATGCGACGTATGCCCAACAGTACAGTTACTGGCTTTTACCTAAATTTATTTAAGAAAAATTCACATATCTTAGATTAGGTTTGCGATTCTTCAAGATATTCTTTATTTCTTAGGAAAGCATAGTATTCCGTCGGAAATACACAGACCACCTGCCAGCTTTCGTGTTCGACACGAGCATCGACGCTAAAAGGCGGTCCAAGCTGATCGAGAAGGAAATGACCGAGCAGGCCAAGATCATCAACGACCTGCGCGCGCTTGGCGCCAGCCACAGCACCGTCGAGTATGAGCTGCGGCGGCTGCACGACCTGGAGGCGCTCGTCTTCAAAGACTTCAGGAGGTCAGTGCCTTCCTCCTACGCTCCAGCTGAAATGACCCACAGAAGATATCGTAACGAAGGCCCTTGTCTTCAAGGACTTCCGCAGTTGAAAGTACATCCCAGCCCAGCCCACTCATGTCAGTGCCAGAACAACCCAGGGCCGATGGAAAGCGAGTTTAGTGTGTTCTCCGAAGACCCCGCGGTTTTCAAAAAAATTAATTTATCACATAACAAATTACATTAATGACGCCAGAGGCTTCAACAGAATGTTGTTCAGTCAAATGAAAGTGAAAAATCAAATTCAAGTCATTTCAGTTGGCGTCGGAGTAGGCTAGATAAATTATTTTATTTAAATAAAATTAGATCTTTTATAAATCTCTATGTTAGCCCGGTGTATAACGTTCATTGGAACCAAATTTTATCAATAATGATCCAGCGGATTAGCAGTGAAAGTGTCATACAGATAGAGTTTTGCATTAACTCGGTGTTCCGACCTCAAAGTAAGTAACTTAATTCTTGTGTTATGAGTAACGGCCAACGTACGTACTCAAATACAAATATATACACACAGGCTCGAAGAACCATCAAGTTGTTAATAGAAAATATTGGCCCTCGGCGGGAATCAAACCCCGCAACCCGCGGAGCTGAAGGCTGTGCCACTACCCACTGCGCTATGGGCCAGTATGGATTACACAGCTACGGTAAACAAAATATTCCATTCCAGAGACATGATCCAAAAATTGCGCCGGCAAAGCGTTCGCGCGAGCTCCATCACAAAGGGCAAGCTGGGTTTGGGCTCCAACCGCAGCCACTCGTTCGTGACGGCCCCGGCCCCCGAGCCCGGCCTGGAACCCGCCTCGGAGCCGCTGGGTGTGGGCGTGGGCGAGTCGGGCGAGACGTTACTGCTGGCCGATGACGACACCCGCCTCGCGGACATCATCGAGGGCGCCTCGTGGAGTTCCGCCGACAGCGATCCACTCACTGGTAACGACTTCTCCCCTTATCAGGCCTCTTTTTCTTCAATCCTCAGACCTTCTCTGATGTACTTAGGATTTTTCATCTCATTTCACACCAGGCTTTTAGATTTAGCGGCTCTGCGCGACCTTTTTGAGGTCCTCAGTCCACCTCAGTACTTGGTCTCCATTCTAGGACCTTAAGACCCCGACAGCTGTCGGCTCTTCATACTTAATCATATCGTAATCTATACTTATAAAATAAAGTCCCTAAAGCTGTCTGTCTGTATGTAATCGATTTTCTCAAAATCTACTGAACGGATTTTGGTACGTTTTTTACTAAAAGGTAGTATAATTCCTTCGAAAGGTTTAGGTTAATAGTACATAAGGGTTTTATGTAAATTTAGTTGAAGAGGTCGTTTTACAATATTTTTTAATGGGAGTAGTAACAGACCGGTGCCGATTGTAGTTTAGAGGTGGGAATAGGTATAAAAAGCGGTGTAGAATATTAGAGCCAGTCTCCTGCCGAGACTCGAGCGACTATAACATGCTAAACACCGAATTTCACGCGGGCGAAGCCGCACGTATTTCTAGTAGTATATATAATACAGCCTAATAGTTGGCTATTTCTGAACAAAGAAACCTTTCCAGAGCTTAACGATTCTTTGTGGAGAAAATATTGACACTTTGACACTGACATTGATGTCGATAAAGTTGACACTGCTATTGGAGCAAGTTGTTAGATTACACATATTTAGATGAATTGTAAATGACAATTAGTTCCTGCCGGATGAAGATGAAGCCTACAGTGTACCTTTGTACACCTCCAGGCGCAGGTCCGTCCCGATCGTCATCCCTGCGTGGTCCGCGTGGGCCCGAGTCCCGGGAGGGCCGCAGCCGGGTCACGTTCCAGGGCGGCGTGCAGCGCCAGAGCTCCCTGCCCGCTCCTTGGCCGCCTCACTTGCACCTCTCACGGGAGACACTGGACACTAGGTGAGTTGAGGACATGGTGCCATTTCAGAACGTCCCCTATGACTAAATAGTAAAAATATTAAACAAAATAATAATAGAAGAAAACTAAATAAACTAAAAAATTATAGAAAAGTAAATAAAGAGTCCATAGTTTCGTACAAAAACGCTAAGATCGGAAGTACAAAAAAGATGAGACGTGGCCCTAAAAAATTAGCAACAAAATTTGTAAATAGAACTTGGCGATATTCCGGCACATGTTGCCAGGGAATAATAAATACTGAGACTATTTGTACTGACAAACAAGCGGACAATGTCGCCAAAGATATAAAATAAAAATAAATCCCGAAATGACAAGATTAAAAAACTAGGAATAAAAATGAAAAATGTAAATAAATAATAGTAAAATAGCACTAAATAAGAGTAATCCCGAAGTATATTTGTATACTTACCGGCGAATACGTCGCAAAATTAGAAATAAGTAGAAATTCTTTTGGGAAGTTAAGTAAGAAAGTTGTTAAGTTAGTATAATAGTGTAAAATAATTAAGAAAATGTTAAATTAAAAACTAGAAAGTAAAACCGTAACTGTAAGCATAGTATTTAGAACAAAGTTTGTATAGTAAAGTAGTATAAAATAGGTAATAAAGAAAAATTGTGAAATAAGTAGCGTAAGAGAATTGTAAACCCAATTTGGGTAACAATAAAAATATACCAAAATGTAAAATAAATATTGTCTAAAAAAGGCTCTGATTACGTTAGAGGTAAGCGGAAAATTTTTTTTTAAAAAAAGTCCCCTATGGTTGTATCCTTCCTGGGGCTATATTAATATGTAAAAATACGGGTCACATCGCGACTAAATCTAGTTATCTTTGTATACGGTTCGGCAAAGTTGCATCCGCCGTGGTCACGAACTGACTTTGTTGCTTATTTCCTGGTGTTATTTCGGACTCTAACTGACCTTAAATCGATAGCACTCAACCGCTCTTCTGATAGCGTAAATAGTGTAATAAATGTTATACAAAATTAACGTTCCCCACTAATACTAGCTCTGTTACCCTAAATACGCATCCTCTTAGTAGGGCCTCTCTAAACAAAGGCGGTACCCTCCGCTAATTAATGCATAGTAAATTACACACTCATAGTTGTTAACTGCAACTAGAAGACTTAGTATAGTCTTCTAGTTGCAGTCAAATGTCGAACTTGAATATATTTAATGACTAAATTAGGAGAGATATTTTGCATATATATTATCTAATGACGGAGCAGTGTCCACAATTTGTATCAAGTTAATTAGGGTATAGCAGCAATATTCGATCAGCACAACTTTTTCCACTCTCTAATCACATATCCACCTACATTAAGTGAAATATGTAAAATGTTTCAATAGTGGGACATCGGATACTCCCGGGCCGAGCACGTCCAACGAGAGCAAGCAGAGCAAAGCCAAGACCGCGGAGCCGAACATCGACTTCGAGCTGGACGTGAAGGTGCACATCAACAGCGGCAAGTGCGTGCTGCACACCAAGGAGGCCAGCAAGGACGACGACTTGAAAATGTCAGTTGACTCCACCCCAGTTTTTTTTATTATATTTATTATAAATAGACAAGGACAGATTCGCCAATCTGTTTGTGATCATTATATGATACAAATGTTGATGTTGAAATGTTACCAATGATGAAATGTACCAAAAATATACAAAATTATGGATATTCAATGAAAAAGTAAAGTAATATATTAATACAAACAAATGTAATCCTAAGGTAGGATTCCACCCAAATAGTGTGCCGCACAATTTTTTACGAAGATTGTGTACAAAGTTCTCGCACTGCACGTACTAAGCTGATATCGCGTTTAGCTTCTCTGTCCACCGGCAATGTTGTGAGTAACTTGTGTAAGCGCACAGTGAAGCACACATATGCGCGAACATGTTCATTTGGAAATATTTTATAATCTTTATTATTATTTCACATATCAATTATATACATTTACAATTTATTTTTAGACATTTTCTATAATTCTTAATAATTTTTCATTCCTCCACTCCAATTAAAGATGTGCGCGTACAAACAAATGCTTTCGATCCAGTAGCGGAAGCAAAACTTAGTTCGTGAACAACGAGTGCGTACGCGTGAACGCGAGTCCACTGGTTCAAGTGTACGCGCACAAATGTGCATGGATGTGCGCGAACATTTTTAGAATATTCGCATTCGAAATTTGTTAATATTTGCTTGAGTGAGTCGACCAAAGTATACATTTGTGCCGCACACTGTGCATTCACAGTGCTGCACAGTTCTGCGCACTGGTGGAATTCCACCTTTATATAAGAAATAGAGATATTGAAACGTTCTTTATATATTATTCTATTTTCTCTTACAACGGTGGCCAGCCGGCAGGGTCGCCATGCGAGGATGTATTGAAACACTTGAGTGCTAGATATGAACTGTCCTTTATTACCACGTTACATTCATATTCAAAAAAATCAAAATATTCTTTATTCAAGTAAACTTGTAAACAAGTGCTTTTGAATCGTCAACATCTACTGCTGGTTCGGAAAGCAGTTCCTACCGAGAAGAACCAGCAAGAAACTCGGCTGTTGCTCTTTTTAAACAATAATTCTTATCACTAGTTACATATAGTTATAAATGTCTTGTACAGGGCTGAAGAGAAGCTATATCCACGCATTCTTATCTTCTAAGTAATCTTCAATAGTATAATAGGCTTTCTGAATTAACCTTTTTTTAATAGTTTTTTTAAACTGATGTAAAGGTAGCGAGCGAGCGAGCGGCGAAATCAAGGACGTTTGGGCAATGGATTGCTACCAGAGCGGCCGACCGCTAGTCACCTTTCAAACACGATACGGACAAGCCGCGTACGCCTGAACACGGCATTCCTTTATAACGCACACGTGTAATTTTGCGTTTCGGGTGTTATTCTCAGATTTAGTGACGCGTTTAACCAGTGAAGTGTTTGATAAGACGCGACCGTCCACGGTTTTGGTGCGCGTTGGGTATTATTCCCCGATATAGGGACGACTTAATAACGTGTGACCTTACGAAGGTTGTGTGCACACCGGATGTTATTCAGCCGATATAGTGAAGTGTATACTCAGGGAGAAACAGACATTACGTGTCCGTGGAAGAGTGCAGAGGCGAGTCAACGGTTTCGGGAATCGGCCAAGTACATACAAGCACACACACACACGTACACATATACACGCAGTGACTCACGAGGCCGGACCACATACAGCTAACGGCCGCATAAGGTAGGTTGAAACGCCGGGGCGTCGGGCCCAGGTCCCGGGGGTTGTTTCATCCGTCCGCACGTTTGCGCGGAACAGCTAGTATTCATGTGGTTTGTAGTGCATGTGTTTTACCAATGTAAGCACCACTCGTTGATACATTATTGTGTATGTCAGCGGCAGCAGTAAGTCACGCGTAGGCCGATCGGCGTCGGGCGGGCTGGTGGGTGACACGCGCCGCGCGCGGCTGCCCCCTCCACCTGATCTCACAGTGTTCCAGGTGCCCGGACTGCAACTCAAGGTGATTCACTGCCCAAAACAACTGCTACTAAAATATATAGGAATCTATTTTCAAGATAATTTATAGAATTAGGCGTTATTTTGCGGAGATCCATAATACAAAAGTAATAATAAAATTATTTTGCTATAATCCGCGATTAGTGATAGTGCTAAATGTATAGTGGGTAATCCATAATGTTTTTTGTTTACTTTTCAAGACAAGAGTTAGATCATCATCCTCCTGTAATTATCTCACTCTAAGTGGGGCCAGCACAACATGTTACAAACATCGCCAATACAAATTATTAGCTAGACACTACATTAAAAAATATATATGTATGGATATAAAAGAAAACAAGAGTAACTCCTCCGCAAACTAACGCCTAATTCTATTATGGATATTTTATTATTGGAAAACAACTAGGGTTGCATTTTACTGTGCCAGGTTACCGTTATCCCACTAACTGGGGTATACATAGTATTTTTTCATCTATCATTCTGTTGAATTTTTTGTCTGAATGTGTTTGAGTTGTGTCAAAAAGAGGTAACGCAAGATAACGTGTTTTTTATTGTAATGATCTAAAATGAGGTGAAATACTAAAAGATAACCATTCTTAATAACAGGGATTCTAGATTAAACCGAATAAACACTAGCGTTAAGTATTTATGCTAGCCAAGTTGTATTATTGAAATATTTACATGTTATCAGGTACATTACGAATCCAAAACCGTACCGGAAGAGTCGGTATCGCCTCAAACAATGCCCAACGTTCCGTTAAACACGAGCGCACGTAAAGTGGGCACGAAGAAGGCGTCCCTGTTCGCCTGGATCACGCTGCAAAGCATTCCAGAAGAGACCATCATCAGCCCTCATATCCTGGACTTCCTCGAGCAGACCTTGGAGCCGATCCCGACTAAGACTTCTTTTACTGCGCCGACAGGTGAGTACGAATACGCTTTGCTTTTGCTTTGCTTGTGTATTGTATTGTTGGTGGTGGGGGTTTGTGCATGTGTTTTTACGAATCCTGCACGTATCTGGTATGAAAAAACGGACAGTTCACTATACATTTAGCACTTTATATATTTTCTATTTACCTTATAGCGGATTATAGCAAAAGATTTTTTTTTATTACTTTTGTGTTATCTCAGCAACTCTCTGAACAACTGCTTCTAAAATATATAGGAATCTACTTTTCAAGACAAGATAATTCATCATCCTCCTGTAACTATCCTACTAAGTGGGGCCAGCACGACATGTTACAAACATATCGCCATTAAAAAGTATTAGCTAGGCACTACATTTTTTAAACATTTATATGTATGGATATAAAAGAAAACAAAAGTAACGCCTCCGCAAAGTAACGCCTAATTCTATAAATTACATGTAATGTTGTACAGAAAGTGTTTAATAAAATATCAAATATAGAACACGGCATAAAATAATGCACATCGATGTTTAGAACGAAACAGCCGGCCAGTTCGGTTTCGTAAAGCTGTCACTGTCACTCAATTAGTATGTGACGTTTCACACGGGTTCAGCAGTCTGTGCGACAGAGACGATGCTCTATGAAGCGGAATCTAATCAATTTCTCTCTCTAAGCCTCCATGTGCATTATTTATTGCGGGGTACTACACTTACGGTTATGTGGCCGATATAGAAAAGATTTTTGTCGCCCAAAAAAGAGCCATACGGGCTATCTATAATATGAAGCAACGTGAGTCCCTTCGCGAAAAGTTCCAAGAAATAGGCATACTGACTGTAGCATCACAATATATATATAGTAATATTCTATTTGTACGGAAAAATATAAGTACATATAAAACAAAATTTGATGTATATCATAGACATACGAGAGGTCACAAACAGCTTACGATACCTGCGTCGCGACTCAGCAGAGTTAGCAACTCATTTGTTGGTCTCGCTATTCGCTTCTATAATAGAATTCCTCAATCCATTCTAGACCAGTGTACAGAAAGATTTCAATCAAGTGTAAAAAATATGCTTATACGTAAAGCATATTACAAAATTGAAGATTATTTGGATGACAAGAAAGCTTGGATTTGAAAATCCTTTCAGCTTCATACAAGACAGCGGTTTAATAATGTATAATTGAAAATATTTAAAAGATTGACCGCCGAGTTTCTTGCTAGTTCTTCTCGGTAAGAGCAACATTCCGAACCAGTTGTAGCTTCATTAATCATATTGATGCTTGACGATTCAAAAGTGCCTGAAATGGTTTATTTGAATAAAGATTATTTTGATTTGATTTGATTTGGTTATCGCTCAGAGGCCGACACCGCGTCCCGCGAGGCTGCCGGCGCGGCGGGCGCGGAGGGCTACGGGCAGTACGTGTACGCGTCCTTCCCCGTGGACGTCATCGTGCACTTCCACACGCGACCTTCCGCCTTCCGCTTCAGCTGCCTGCCCGCCTCCCGGGTCGAGTGCCTGCTGCAGCTGCCCAGCTTGCAGATCGTGTTCAGCTCCAAACGGGCCTCCGACGAGTAAGTAGCACTAGAGATCTAAATCCAGCATAATTCATTATGATTTATTGATTTGATGATTTATTTCATTGTGAAAGATTACCTTGAATCATAATTATGATCAGTAGGCCTACCATGAACTCTTATTGCGACTCAAGAAGACTAAACTATATTACCCGGGTGTTCCGCACAAACGTGCGGGCGGATGAAACGGTAGGTCTCAACCTACCTTATGCGGCCGTCAGCTGTATGCGGTCCGGCCTCATGAATCACTGCGTGTGTGTGTGTGTGCTTGTATGTACTTGGCCGATTCCCGAAACCATTAGCTCGCCTCTGCCGTCTTCCACGGACACGTACTGTCTATTTCTCCTGGAGTATACACTTCACTATATCGGTTAAATAACACGAATAACACCCGGTGTGCACACAACCTTCGTAAGGTCACGCGTTATTGAATCGTCCCTATATCGGGGAATAGTAACCCAACGCGCACTAAAACCGCGGGCGGTCGCGTCTTCTCAAACGCTTCACTGATTAAACGCGTCACTAAATCTGAGAACCACACCCGAGACGCCAAATTACACACGTGAGTAAGAAAAAGAATGCCGCGTTCAAGCCGCGCGCGGCCTCCTTGTATCGTGTCTGACGGGTGACTGGCGGGGGGCCGCTCTGGTCGTGAGCGAATGCATAAAACGGCCTAGCTTGCGTTCGCGTCGCGTCGCGCGCGCCATTCTATTCAAGACACCGGGAATAAATAATGCTCATCGAGGCTTAGAGATAGAAAATCGGATAGATTCTGCGTCATAGATCATTGTCTCTGTCGCACAGACTGACGAGCCCGTGTGAAACGTCACATACTTACATGTGACAATGACAGCGCTCTACGAAACCGAACTGGCCGGCTGTTTCGTTCTAAACATCAATACGCATTATTTATTGCCGGGTAATATAGTTTAGTCTTCAATTGAGTCGCAATAAGAGTTCATGGTAGGCCTACTGATCTGACATTTAGTAAGACCGCCGTGTGGTACCTGGCAGAGTAGAATAGACAACCTTCGTTTCTTACCGAGGTGTCGTAAAAGGCGTCTAAGGTAAGCTGATCCATTGTCTGGTATCCGGTTGAGTACAATAGACCATCCTCTTTCTTACCGAGGTGCCATAAAAGATGACTAAGGTAAGTTGACATGCAGGCGGCTGGACGTTAAATACGTAGCCAAATCGTGACAACATGTTATATAACATGTTGTGCCGACCCTACTTAGAGTGGGATAATGGCAGGAGGATGATGATGAGATTCAGTAAAACAAAAGACAACTAATATTTATCTCTTAATTATGCTTAAAAGGGAACAGAAAGAAAGAGATGAAAAAAAAAGCAGAGAATAGTCTAAAAAAACGGTCAGCATGAAGAAATGCAAATGCGGTTCCATGCTGACTGGAAGTAAGAGAGGAGGTTGTTTAGTCCGTGCAAGTCGGACACTCCCTACTAGTACGGGCTAGTAGGCGTCCGTCAGGGATTTTTCCTCCTCGCGATAAAAAAAAAAAAAAAAAAAAAAACATGTTATATAACATGTTGTGCCGACCCTACTTAGAGTGGGATAATGGCAGGAGGATGATGATGAAATTCAGTAAGACAAAAGACAACTAATATTTATCTCTTCTCAGTTCGACTTTAACCATAAACAAAAGAACAATGTGTGTACAAATGAGAAAAAAAAAAATTTCTATGATGCATCCAAAAATACAGTGTATCATAGTGAAGTTTTGAATGTGTTAGTGGTTTATTGTTTCAATATTTCATTGAGGATGCTCCAAGGGAGTTCTATAGAACCTGCACTTTTAATATTATATATCACTGACTTGTGAGTAGTTATTAATTTATACAATCTATAAAAGACATCAATCTATCTTGAAGTTTATTTTGAACAATCTTTTAGGGAGATGTCTGAACCAGCGATCGCTATGGGCGGACTTAGTGTCACGGGATGTTTGGCTGACTTCTCCGTTTACATCTTTCACCCTTACGGCGGCAAGAAGTCCAGTCTGAAGGAGGCGCAGTGGTCGCCGCTGGCGGACACAGAGCGCAAGGACTCGCTCTCAATCAATGTGGAATTTGTCAAGTTCCACCTGTCTCGCTTCCGTAAACTGGACTTCCACACGGACCACGATCACTCCAAAGCAACTGTAAGATTTTCCAGTGAGTATTGGCATATTCAAGTTTGCCCACCCAATGGTAAGGGGAATTGGGGAAATTTTTTGCTAGTCCATCAAAGCACAATATTATTATTGCCATATATAATCCTGTGCCTTGTCGAATAATACAATATCATTAAATATACACTACAACAGGATCGATGAAATTATTATTTTGATTTTACTTTTTATCGGCATTTTGTTCCCTTTATTTTTTATTTTTTTTAATTCTTCTTACTTTCACTAAATAGTTCGAAACACCGACGAATGCTTGCGAGACATTAGAAAGGCGTGTCTGTGCCGAAAACATAGTGTTTTTAGACCTTCGACTTGGTGAAAAGATTCTCTCTGTTTAATAGGCCCAACATTAATGGACATCATTTTACAGAGTGACAGCATTGGTCTCCTTTTCCATGTATATTATGTATATTTATATTATTATCGATATGCAAACATGTTTACCGTATTTTCCTTTTTACACACCCGTCATGCTCTTTTTTATAATCCTGTAAGAAGGGCTGCCTGGAAGAGATCACTATGATAAGGTCGCTCTTTCCACATAAGTAACATAAGTTCACTTTAAGTTCTCATGTACAGTTAAGTTCGCATTTCTTTTTGTGTTTTATGTTTTTGTGCAATAAAGTTTTATCTTATCTTATATTGCTCCCGGCTTTTAAAATTAGTTGACAGATACTCGGGTATTATTGGTCAACAGTTGACGCAAAAAAGAAAGCAACACGTGTTCTTTAAATTGAATTTACAAGTTTAATAGCTGTAAACTGTTAAGATCGATATTAGTTTTTATTTTACCGAAATTTGTATTTTTTTTCTCATAATGTCAATTATACTTCATAAGGGACAGTTTTTAAATCTGATATTTGTATGGAGCTGTGTGTCTATGGATATTTGACATCTATGCCTAGTTCTATAAATAATGTACTTGTTTTGAATAAAATGACGCGCGCGACGCGACGCGACCGGTGGGATCAACGACCTTTATGCACTCGATTGCCGACGCGAGCGGCCGACAGTTAGTGACATTTCGAATACGATAAGGACAGGCCGCGTGCGCCTGTATACGGCATTCTTTTATAACGCACACGTGTAATTTTGCGTTTCGGGTGTTATTCTCAGTAGTGACACGACCTTATTGACATTTGAGACTGATATAAGTATTTAGTGACGCGTTTAACCAGTGAAGCGTTTGAGAAGACCGTCCACGGTTTTAGTGCGCGTTGGGTTACTATTCCCCGATATAGGGACGATTCAATAACGTGTGACCTTACGAAGGTTGTGTGCGCACCGGGTGTTATTCAGCCGATATAGTGAAGTGTATACTCCGGGAGAAACAGACATTACGTGTCCGTGGAAGACTGCAGAGGCGAGCCAACGGTTTCGGGAATCGGCCAAGTACATACAAGCACACACACACACGTACACATATACACGCAGTGACTCATGAGGCCGGGCCACATACAGCTGACGGCCGCATAAGGTAGGTTGAGACGCCGAGACGACGGGCCCAGGTCTCGGAGGTTGTTTCATCCGTCCGCACGTTTGCGCGGAACAGTACTAATTGTATTATGGTGTCCCCGTGGCAGCCATCGTGGACGTGGGCTCGGCCTGGTTCAAGTACGACATGCGGCGGCTTAGCGAGATCCTGGCCTTCCCCAAGGCGTGGTACCGGCGCAGCATCGTGCGCAGGCTGTTCCTGGGCGACGCCAGCGTGCACTCCGCGCATCCGTCAGTACTATTAACTACTACATCTATTTATTATGAACTGATATACTAATTGTTCAGTAGAAATATGAAGCCTAGCACCTACCTTTCCTCTCCTCGACCGCGTCAGGGGCCAACACTGTAGTAGGGTAGTGGCTAGTATTCTTCTAATTACACATAATCTGATATATCCAGGCCTGTGATAGCCTAGCGGTGAGACCGTGCGACTCTCTAGAGACGACATAGGTTCAAACCCGGGCACCAATGAGTTTTTCTATTAAAACTTATGTGTCTAATTGATAATTGCAATTTATCACACGCTTTTCGGTGAAGGAAAACATCGCGAGGAAACCTGCATATCTCTAGAGAATTCTAGGCATATGTGTAACCTACCAATCCGCATAAGAGCAGCGTGGTAGGTCTTAGCTCCAATCCTTCACTCCAAAAACGGAGAGAGGAGGCCTTAGCCCAGCAGTGGGCATAGTAACAGGCTGTTACTTTACTTTACTTTACTGATATATCCATAGGTTTGTAAGTTCATCAAAGTCCAGGAAGTGTCGTACACTCATTAAATAGTTAGAACAATGGAGCACACACAGTTTTTTTTAGATAATACACTGGAGCGCGTAAATATCGACGGTTACGGTTGTTAACGGTTGTCCAAATGTATAGTTATAAACTAATACGTTATATCGTGATTCTCTAAGGGTGAAATTGAAAGAAATAGGCGTCATAACTGTAGCTTCACAATATATCTATAGTAATATACTATTTGTAAGAAAAAATATTCACTTATAAAGTAAGAATAGTGATAGATACGACAGACACACTAGAAACCGAAATAAACTAATGACACCAAGGTTGCGCCTTCAAAAAGTCCGAAAATCGGTCTCGTTACACGTTTTTAGAATAAAATTCCTATACATTATCTAGACTTACCTTTACATAAGTTTAGAAATTATCTTAAAACGATGCTGCTACTTAAAGCTTACTATACAATTGAAGATTATTTGAGTGTTGGTAGCATATCTTAACTGCAGTCAGCTACGCACCAAGCTGTAACGATTAGTTTGTAACCATCAATGAAATTGTAAAAAATATTTAAAAAAATCGCCGTCGAGTTTCTAGCTGGTTCTTCTCGGTATGAGCAAACTTCGGAATCAGTGGTAGCTTCTTGAAAAACATTTCACGATTCAAAACTACTGTAAACAGTCTACGTGAATAAAGAATATTTTGGGTTTGAGTTTATACCTGCCAATAAGACCATACAGAAAGTCGGTGTAGCTCAAAATATGCCTTAAATGCCTACCTGGCCTATGCCGACGTCCTTTAATACTGGATAAAGGTGACATGACGAAATATATACAGAACTTGGTAATTTTGTGTTGTCTTTTGTACTAGAGCGTCCAACGCAAACGTCCCACTGTCGCCCGTGTTGCCGCAGCGGGAGAAAGCTAAGACGGCCGACCAACAGAAACTTAAAGGTATCTTAAGGAATATGTTTCGTGGTAGATTTTAAACTTTCGCGATTCATACTTATTGTTATAAACATATGGGTCACATCGCGACAAAATCGAGTTAGTTGTATAAGGTTCGACGTTTCGCCAGAGTTGCATCCACCGTGGTCAAGAACTGACTGACAATGATTCCTCTTCTTAGATGCCAGCTTACCTAGGCTAGGTTATCATTATTTGCTGCAAAAGCAGCAAATAGGCTCTCCATAAATAATGTACCACTGAAAACAGAAAATACAACTGTATTTTTGGGAGTGACCTTGGCTTCAAAACTCCAATGGAGCACACATAAAAACTCTTGCAGGGAAACTTAGTTCAGCAGCCTACGCTGTTCGAAAGATAAGACAATTTACAGATCTCGAAACGGCGAAACTTGTTTATTTTGCTTACTTTCATAGCATTATGTCTTATGGAATATTGCTGTGGGGTAAATGCGCGGATAATGAAAAAATTTTCGTATTACAAAAAAGAGCCATACGTGGTATCTACAATTTAAGTCCGCGTGATTCCCTGCGAGAGAAGTTTAAAGAAATAGGTATTCTTACATTTGCTTCACAATATATTTTAAACAATGTAATTTTTGTACATAAAAATATAAAGAATTATAACACGATAGGTGATGTATATAATAGACAAAGTAGGAACCGACATAAGCTTGCGACTCCTGCATTGCGCCTAGCAAAAGTACGTAAATCGTTTGTGGGTATGGGTATAAGATTCTATAATAAAACTCCGAATTCAATTTTGGTCATGCCATTACAGCAGTTTAAAACCACTGTTAAAAAGAGGCTGATACAGAAAGCCTACTATACTGTTGAAGATTACTTAGATGATAAGGATGTGTGGATATAGGTGCATTTCTACCGTGTACAAGACAGTAATAAATAAATGTAACTAGTTCTAAGATTTATATTTTAAAAAGAGCAACCGCCGAGTTTCTTGCTGGCTCTTCTCGGTAGGAACAGCTTTCCGAACCAGCAGTAAAGTTGACGATTCAAAAGCACTTGTTTACAAGTTTACTTGAATAAAGAATATTTTGAATTTGAATTAAAACTCTATCGCTTTGAGAAAGGAGTACTTTCGCCGTATTGACTACACGGCAAAAGTATTCTTAACTCTACTCATAATAGAGTGATTCTTACCAAAACAACATGTTTAAACATGGGTGCTAGGGCTGTCTTAATTGCTGAAAGGTGATACTGTTTGAATTTAGAATATAACTGGTTCAAACCCTAAAAGGCAACAATGAGTTTTATATATAAATTTATCTTTCTATATAAACTTATCTTATCTTTGCTGAAACATTGTAAATAAACCTGCATAACTCGAAGAATTCTTGGGATAAATTAAACCTGTCTATCTTCATTAGTACAGGGGGTTGTATTAAAAAGAAATAACTATATTTATTTGAATAAAAATTAAAGTCATTTTTGTGATTATATACTTTGGGACATCTACTTGAAATCCCATAGCATGGGATCGTCTTAAAAATTGTACAATTAATTGGTTTGTAAACACTCAGTTTACATTCAATTTCAATATTTCTAATTTCATAAATTATGATGGTTACGCTTTATAGTACTTAACTGTTTTATATTGTAATAAAAGTTTTATAATTTAGTATAATTAAATGCAGCTCAGTAGATTATAGACGAAATGGATGTATAAATCACAGAATATTGCCCTATCCGAAGAACAAAGTAACATTTCCCGTGCTTATATGGGAGATGTGGCTTTGTTCTTCGGATAGAGTGATATAGTATATGGGACCAATGTCTTCTGTCGTCATTCTTACAGACAACAAGTCAGGAGGTGCAGCGTGGGAGACGCTGGTGCTGTTCGCGGTCAACTTCGAGCGGCTCAACGTGCACATGAACATGGGCAATGTCATGGGCAACGTCAGGTAATGGCTAATCCTGCTGAGAAGGATAGGAGCTAAGACCTATCACGCTGCTCCGATGTGGATTGGTAGGTTTCACATATCCCTATAAATCTCTAGAAGTATGCGCGTTTTCTCGCGATGTCTTCCTTCACCGAAAAGCGTGTGATATATTGCAATTATTAAGTAGACGCATAAGTTTTAATAGAAAAACTCATTGATCCATGCCCGGAGTTTGAACCCGTGATTGTCTCGTTAAGAGTGGCACGGTCTCACCACTAAGCTATCACAGCTTATATACATGTCGATTTTAAAGACGAACACACGTTGCGTGCTATCTTGCGTCGTCTGTCAACCAATATGCATCGGAGCAGCGTCATAGGTCTTATCTCCAGCCCTTCTCATCAAAAAAGAAGAAAGTAGGCCTTTGCCCAGCATTGGGACAGTGACTTGCCGCTACTTTTATGGCCTACATACACCACTACAGTAAGTTTGGTTTGCCCAGTATAGTTTCCTAGTTTCTTATTTGGTCAAAAGGACGTGATATGATCGTTTCAGGTCCCTCAACCTTGATATTTAAGCGACCTGCAGGCCTACCATGAACTCTTATTGCGACTCAATTGAAGACGTAAACTAAATTGTTTTGCTTTTGCATACCATGACGTCTTAAAGACGCACACTTTAAGTCGTTGCCGAATGAGCGTTCGGAATTCGTCCTAAGAACATGTGAGTAAAAAAGACAGAGTTATCTATAGCATATCCTTCATATAACGTTATCCTTTACAAACATTACGACCCCAATGCAATCCACACTTCATGGTACGAAAAGAAAGCGGTTCGGTTCAGGTACTGACTTTGAATTGAATCGTTGTCTAAAAGTTCATAGAAGGCCTACTGATTCGCTAAATGCGATATTTTTGTACATAAAAATATAAAGAATTATAAAACGAGAGGTGATGTATATAATAGACAAAGTAGGAACCGACATAAGCTTGCGACTCCTGCTTTGCGCCTTGCAAAAGTACGTAAATCGTTTGTGGGTTTGGGTATAAGATTCTATAATAAAATTCCGAAATCAATTTTGGTCATGCCATTACAGCAGTTTAAAGCCACTGTTAAAAGAGGCTGATACAGAAAGCCTACTATACTGTTGAACCTTACTTAGATGATAAGGATGTGTGGATATAGGTGCACTTCTACCCTGTACAAGACAGTAATAAATCAATGTTCTAAGATTTATATGTTAAAAGAGCAACCGCCGAGTTTCTTGCTGGTTCTTCTCGGTAGGAACAGCTTTCCGAACCAGCAGTAAAGTTGACGATTTAAAAACACTGGTTTACAAGTTTACTTGAATAAATAATGTTTTGTATAAATCCACGCGCGCCAAGCGGCGCGCGGCCGGCCGGATCAACGACCTTTGTGCATTATATCGTTGACGCGAGCGCCGATAGTTAGTGATGTTTCGGATTACGATAAGACAGGACGCGCGCGCACCTGTACGACCTTATTGTAGAACGCACACGCGTAATTATGCGTTTGGGTGTGGTTTTTTAGATGCCACGACTGTATTGACTTTTGTTATTGATATAAGTATTGAGTGACGCGTTTCAACCAGTAAAACGTGTGAGAAGACGCGACCGTCTGCGGTTTTAGTACGCGTTGGGATTAAAGTTCGCCGATATGGGACGATTCAATAACGTGTGACCTTACGAAGGTTGTGTGCACACCGCGTGTTATTTGTGTTATTTAACCGCGTTGGTGAAGTGTATACTCCGGGAGAAATAGACAGTACGTGTCCGTGGGAGATTGCTGAGGCGAGCCAACGGGTTCGGGAATCGGCCAAGTACATACAAGCGCACACACACACGTACACATATACACGCAGTTATTCGTAAGGCCGGAGCGCATACAGCTGACGGCCGCATAAGGTAGATTAAGACGCCGAGACGGCGGGCCCAGGTCTCGGAGGTTGTTTCATCCGCCTGCACGTTTGTGCGGAACAAGAATATTTTGAATTTGAATTTGAATTTGATATGCAGCTGGCAGTCGCGGTCGCTGGGCGCGTGGGGCCGGCTGAGCATTGGCAGCGCGCGGCGGCGCTCGGTGGCGGGCCGGGTGGCGCTGGGCGGCGCGGCGCTGGAGGCCCGCGGCGGCATCGTGGGCGGCAGCATCTCTCTGGCGGCGTTGCGGGCGCACGTGCTGCTGCAGCAGGAGCCGCCCGCGCACGTGGCCGCACTGAGACTGAGCGCGCTCGAGCTGCGGCTGGAGTACATGGGCGCGCCCGCGCTGCTGGCCCGCCTCAGCCGGCTGGCGGCCGCGCTACACGACACCTGGCAACCGCCCGCCGCCACGCCTTCCGCTAGGTAAGCCCCCTAACTCGACTCGTAAAACAGGATCAAACATTTTTTTTTTTCTATTATAAAGAACAACCAAAAAAGAAGTACTTTATTGATGCTGCGATCTAGCCAAGAGGCTAATAAGCAACTTAAAGATAACCTAAACTTATAAATAACTTATATCTAAGAATAGGTCCAATGACTTATCTTAGTCTTCTTGCTATATGAGACACTTTGTTCTTGTGTTCTTTTAAGTAGCACTGTCACTGCACTACACTATCACAACATTACACTAACTCAAAAGGTTTTGTCCTTTTCAGTCTTCTTACTAGTCCCGTGTTATCGAGGAGCTGGATGGCCTCGATGTTCACGTGATGAAGTAGCCTTTTCTCATGGGCTTCAGCGTACTTTTTTATAACTTTATTAATAAACTCAACCTGAAGATGTTGATGGATATGTTCATTCTTAACATACCAGGGTGCGTTAACAATAGCCCTCAGTACTTTATTTTGGAATCTTTGGATTATGTTTATATTTGATTGCTTAGTACAGCCCCATAATTGAACACCATAGGTCCATATCGGCATGAGGACTTGTTTGTATAAGAGGACCTTATTTTCCGTTGATAACGTAGAATGTCTGCCAATAAGCCAGTACATTTTTTTAAATCTTATGTCTAGTTCTTCCCTTTTTATCTTGACATGGGCTTTCCAGCGCAGCTTAGCGTCAAGAGACATACCAAGATATTTAGCAGTGTTATGGTATGGTATCCTATGATTACTTCTGGGGTATCCTAGGATCAAACAATATATTAACATTGGTTTAATAGGTTAAGAATATAGGAAATTAAGGGTAGGTTAAGAATTAGTGGTTTAAACAGTTAATTAATTTGTGTACATAACTATGAATGAGAGTAAACAGGCTGTAAATATAGGTTGAATAGATTAAGATGCTAGGAATTTAAGTTTAGGTTAAGAGTCAGAGGAAACTGGAGTTAAACGCTTATAAACAATGTATATACAGCATAAAACAAGAGGAAAAAATATGTAAATAACGGTTTAGGATAAGGTCTTAGAGTAATAAGTAATTTAAGTTCTTACTCCCATATACCCCCATCCCTTATTCCCATCAGAGGTAAATGGTCATTCCATTCCCCAAGCACAGGCGGGGTGGCGGTGGACGTATCTAATAGCGGAAGCCGTTACACCGACCTGTAGCGAGTTTGGCCACGGCGTTGGGCGTTTCTCGCCAGTGGATCAAAAAGAACAAAAGAGACCCACTTAAAATAGGAAAAAAAATCTCGACTCGTACGATTGTTAGACGCTCATACGTCTAAATCGTACATTGTAATCGTAAATTTTACATTGTCCTAAGTGGGTCGCTACTGATCCAACTAGACGCGTTAGCTATTGCTTTATTCGGGTAAATCTGTACCTATCTACATTAAGTGTTCTGTTTAATTAAAATCTAGCCTTAAATAATTTAACCAGTACCTGGGTGAGCTTTGCTCGGTAATCATTTTAAATGATATAAAAAAATGCAATAAAAAAAAAGAAAAAAGGCCAGGTGATATATGGGACTCCATACCAAGTATTTTCACTTTTGTAGTCCGCTCACTGAGCTATTTCAACTTTACACATGACAGCCAAATTAACCTTTGGATTCTATTTACATTTCTATTTTAGAATAAAACCTAACACGATTAATTTATCACCCCCGAAACCCCTCTACATACTTCTGATTCTGATCTACATATATATACAAGATAACTCATTTAAATATATTAGATTCGTGAAAAGAGCAAGAGTTTCTTGCCAGTTCTTTGCAGTTGTAAAAACAACGTTCCGAACTGGCAGGGAAACGATTTACTAACCGAGCTTATATAAAAAAAATCATGTATGCAACGGAGTTATCGCAAAAACGTGGTAAACAGACAGACGTTTTTATGATTAATATTAGTATGGATTTTGTAATATAAAAATATGTATTGCATCCAGTCGGCCCGCTACAATCCTGGCGCACGGCACGCTGAGCTGGCACCAGCTGCAGATTGCTATCAGCCGCAGCACCACCCCCGACCTGCTCAAGATGCAACTCAAGCTGGAGGAGTTCTTCACCCAGCAGTTCAAGTCAGGGAAACGAGTGTTCTCTTCCTTACATTCCACCGCCGGCCCGTACCCGACTCGGATCCCTCGGGAGAAGAGGGAACGTAAGTTCTCAGTACTTCGTCTCCCAAGAAAGTAACTTTTGAAGTCTACACACATTCACTATCACAAACTCAATAAACGTTTGGTTACGCACCGAAACATCATCAGGGAAAATCTCTAAGCTTAACTTTCTTACGCAACTTTATTTTTTGCGATCTTGTGTATTGTGGTGGCGGTCTTGGATGGGGTGCATTTGTTTTTGCGAACCCTGTATGTATCAGGTATGAAAACGGATAATCTCTACTCTACATTTAGCATATTATATAGTTTCTATTTATTTTTAGGATTAGCTAAATATTTTTATAATTAATTTTACATTTCACTATATTTAAGACAATAAAAAGTAAACTGATTTCTAAGAAGCTGATACTGATGCAACTGTTTGTAAAGGGTTGACTTTACAAAAGAATAATTTGAAAAAATATTAAAAATTTCCAAATATTTATGGCTAGAAGCAGCAGCAGCGGCAGCAGCATCCGGAACAGGTGGCAGCAGTACGGGTGAAGGTCAGCAGCAAGCAGCTGATCTGCGGCACCATCGGCACTGGCAGAAAGTGCTGCAGCTCATCGCGGCCGCACCCCACGAGAAGCTATACCCGAGAGGTAATTTCATTTCCTAAGGTGACTTTGGAAAAGTAACTGCCTGCCAATATCTCACTTCTGGAAACAGGTCATCTCTAACCTTCTGAAGACCCTAGAGTTGAACCCTAAACCCACCTTGCTTCTCTAATGCAGATTCCTAAGTTACTTACTCTTCTGTCTGATTCTTCATTATTGAAGGTCGTATCCTAAATGAAACTCCTTCACAGTTCGTACAATTCGCCTCCATTTCTTCCGGTTTCCAGCCTTTCCTAGGTTACACATATCCCAAAAACTCTTATTCCAGAATTAAGCAGGTTTCCTCACGATGTTCTCGTAGACCAATATTTATGAAATTTAGCAAATCAAACCTAAGCTTAAACACCGGGTAAAATCATACTGACTTTCTTACGCAAACAAGAAATCAATATTCCCTGTTTAGTGAGTAGTGCCCTTTTGACGGCACTTAAACTCCTAATCGAAACGTAAGAACTTGAATGATGATTCTCTCAGGCACGGTGCTGGGCGGCACGCTGGAGCTGCAGGGCGTCAACATCTCGCTGGCGTGCTTCCACGGGAACAGCCTCAAGGCCAAATCGTGGGCGCTGTTCAGCCTCAAGGACCCCTGCATCAGCTTCGCCACCGAAGCGCAGCAGGTCGACAGCGAGGACGGTGAGCGAGTGTTAAATAAGAAAATTTAGTACAAGTCAATATTTATACATAATAGATAGCCCAGTGGTGAGACCATGCAACTCTTTCGAGGAACACGAGTTCAAACCCGGGCAGGCACCAATGAGGTTTTCTATTAAAACTCATGTGTCTAATTGATAATTGCAATTTATCACACGCTTTTCGGTGAAGGAAAACATCGTGAGGAAACCAGCATATCTCTAGAGAATTCTGGAGATATGTGTAACCTACCAATCCGCATTGGAGCAGCGTGGTAGGTCTTAGCTCCAACCCTTCTCTCCAGAAACGGAGAGAGGAGGTCTATTCCCAGCTGTGGGATTGTAACAGGCCACTACTTTACTATACATAATAATCGTACAAATACATTCTGTTGATTATAGATATATAATATATAGATAAAGATAGCCTCATTAGCTTTTTTTTGGTGGAGTGGGCTATAGGGATAAAGGGAAAAAAATACCTCGGGAACAATAAAATACTTGCGTACTACTTGTTTGGCCCTAGAGCGCCCTCCCTTTATGTTATATTAGTAAAACCTCTATGTGTACCGCCATCTGATAGAGACGGGCGGCAGGTGTGTAAGACATACCTACTAATAAGACCTAATAGATTACTGGAGACGGGGACAGGGTAATCGCGCACATTACTCTCAGGTAGCAGAAGGTCTGATATCTCAGAAGCGCCACTTCTGAGTCGGAGCTTACCTATATACGCTAATCGAGCCTCTGCCGATGAATCGAGAGCACCAGATGCAGCGACATTGCTACTTTGCCTGGGTGTACGCCGTTCTCTAAGACGAATTGAATAACTTGGTTAGTCATAGGTCCCTGGTATTCCGCAAGACGGTCTGTTCCGCACAAACGTGCGGGCGGATGAAACAACCTCCGAGACCTGGGCCCGTCGTCTCGGCGTCTCAACCTACCTTATGCGGCTGTCAGCTGTATGCGGTCCGGCCTCATGAATCACTGCGTGTATATGTGTACGTGTGTGTGTGTGCGCTTGTATGTACTTGGCAGATTCCCGAACCCGTTGGCTCGCCTCAGCAGCAGTCTTCCACGGACACGTACTGTCTATTTCTCCCGGAGTGTGCACTTCACTATATCGGTTAAATAACACAAATAACACGCGGTGTGCACACAACCTTCGTAAGGTCACACGTTATTGAATCGTCCCATATCGGGGAACATTAACCCGAACGCGCACTAAAACCGCAGACGGTCGCGTCTTCTCAAAACACTTCACTGATTGAATGCGTCACTAAATCTAAAAGCCACACCCAAAACGCATAATTACGCGTGTGCGTTATACAATAAGGTCGTATACAGGTGCGCGCGTGTCCTGTCTTATCGTAATCCAAAACGTTACTAAGTGGCGGACGTGACCGGCGGCAATCGAATGCACAAAGGTCGGTCATCCGGCCGGTCGCGCCGCGTCGCGCGTCAATTTGTACAAAACACGGTCATTAGCCATCTTATCCAGCTATGACTACAGTCAAATGTTCAATTTTACGTGGCCATCGCGCCCTGAGTAGCCAAGGATCGCTAGCGTCCAATGACCAGTTGCACGTGGCCGTCCTTGGCAGGGTCTCCGGAGGTGCACGCGGTTCAGTCGCTGACGGCCAGCCTGGGCAGCGCGGCGGGCGGCGAGGGCGGCGCGGCGGGCCACCAGTCCCTGGCCACGGTGTGCCGCATGACGCGCACCGTGTTGTTCCCGCCACAGTTCAAGACGCTGCACGAGTGGTTCCACTACGCCTTCGCCGACAGCGAGATAGACGGTGAGTCTTTAACGTTGCCATTGTGTAGACGCTTGTTTTTCCCATTTTTGTACACGCTGCGGAGGCATGGACCTTGCGACAGGCCGAGAAGAAGATAATTGATGCTCCGGAGATGTGATGCTGGAGACGAGTGCTTGGAGTCTCATGGACCGAATTTCGCATCAACGTCTCTATTCTCCAGGAAATCGGCCCTAAACATCGACTATCGACGGTAGTACAAAGTCGCGTTTAGAAGTTTTTTGGACATGTCTCCCGAAGAGGAAATGGGTCCATCGACCGCCTTGTCGTACTGGGCGGAGTGGAAGGTACAAGAGGATGAGAAAGATCTCCCACACGCTGGACCGACCAAATTAAGGCTGCAAGGGGGGGGGGGGTACGTTAATTCTGTTAGTTGTGACTGCAATTCTAAATGTTACGTAGTTTGTTATCGAATATTGTTTGTGGTTTTCAGCGATCGATCAGTTCCCGTCGCTGGAGCGTGAGAACACTGGCACCACGGGCAGCACGGGCAGCGCGAGCAGCGCTAGTGCTCAGAGCAGCAAAGCCAGCGACCGGCACGTGCGGGAGGTGATCTTCGCGCTGCCCGCGCTGCAGATGCACCTGCGCACCAGCCACGTGCAGCACGCGCAGCCTCCCACCGAGCACGGTGAGCGACTTCCACTCTACTAAATTATTTTATATCAATTACTAGCTTTTAATCGCAACTTCATTCGCGTGAGCTGCAGTCTTATTGTTTGAATAAACCATAACACATATTGTTTTGAATAAAATTGACTCGCCCGCCGGACAGGTTAGCGACGCGGGCGGCCGACCGCTAGTTACTTTTCAAACACGATAGGGACAGGCCGCGTGCGCCTGTACACGGCATTCCTTTATAACGCACACGTGTAATTTTGCGTTTCGGGTGTTATTCTCAGATTTAGCGACGCGTTTAACCAGTGAAGTGTTTGATAAGACGCGACCGTCCACGGTTTTGGTGCGCGTTGGGTATTATTCCCCGATATAGGGACGACTTAATAACGTGTGACCTTACGAAGGTTGTGTGCACACCGGGTGTTATTCAGCCGATATAGTGAAGTGTATGCTCAGGGAGAAACAGACATTACGTGTCCGTGGAAGAGTGCAGAGGCGAGTCAACGGTTTCGGGAATCGGCCAAGTACATACACGCACACACACACACGTACACATATACACGCAGTGACTCACGAGGCCGGACCACATACAGCTAACGGCCGCATAAGGTAGGTTGAGACGCCGAGACGTCGGGCCCAGGTCCCAGAGGTTGTTTCATCCGTCCGCACGTTTGCGCGGAACACATATTAATTATGTTTAGAGTGGGTTAACCTTAAAAGCTTGACATATGCTGTCGCTGACTTTTATGAAGAATTTTAATAGGTTAACAATTTTGTAATACATGCTTTTTTATAACTTACACCTTTTACTTAGCGCACGCAAGGAAAGCTTTAAATTTTGCCGTTTTTGCAATATTTATAATTGCTGCTCCTCTCCTATTGATCTTAGCGTGATGGTATATAGCCTAAGTTATATATTTAAGTTGTTGGACTGTACCGTCCGTTCCGTCATTTCACGAACGGAGGCCAATGTAAAACAATAATGGCTTTGCATTGCCAACACTGTTAGTCTGAGTGTCTATCTTAGTCACACCGCTGCGCATTATTAATTGGCTATAATAACCGAGATGCACGTGTGTATACACAAAGTTTATCAATTTTTGTATACACTTTATACATATGTATTGGTAAAAAATGTTTAGAAGTGAGTATTAATGAATCCTCAATCTATAATTCAACTTGTACTTCCTTATTCGCAATTAATACAATAATACAAAAACACGCGTCACATCATACAAGATGGCGCCTTTTTATAGCGATCTTTACGACAAATGTTGGTGTTCCTTTTTTCTCTTGTTGCGCGTCTATTGTTTTCTTTTTAATTTATACTGTTGTTGTGTTGAAGAATAAAGATTTATTTATTTATAAAAATACAGACAGAAAGAAAAAATTTATTCATGAAGTACGCCACTAAGTTATACGACGAAAGGTGATGATATTTGTGAAAGAAAACAGATTTATTTATAATAGCGTAGTGTGACGCCACAAAATGGGAACCACTCGGCAATGGTTCGAATTTGAATGAATGAATTAATTAACTTAAAGTAAATAAATTTGTTAAATTCGTAAAAGCTGTGATAGCCTAGCGGCTAGACCGTGCGACTCTTTCGAGGGGAACACGAGTCCAAACCCGGGCAGGCATCAATGAGTTTTTCTATTAAAACTCATGTGTCTAATTGATAATTGCAATTAATCACACGCTTTTCGGTGAAGGAAAACATCGTGAGGAAACCTGCATATCTCTAGAGAATTCTGAAGATATGTATAACCTACTAATCCGCATTGGAGCAGAGTGGTAGGTCTTAGCTCCAACCCTTCTCTCCAGAAACGGAGAGAGGAGGAGGCCTATTCCCAGAGGGATTGTAACAGGCCGCTACTTTACTTTACTTTTTTTTTAAATAAATTTAACGTTACCGTAATTTATATGAAGAATAATCTTTTAAGGTGATACCTATATATAATTCAGATTACAATATCCTTTTAAACATAACCGCGGGGATAGGAACGTAGCAACGTAAAAAAAAACACATTTTTTTGATGTTTTTTTCTTTTACGATACTTCTGTTCCTACACGTTTGGTTCTAAATGACTTGCAGAGTGCGGTGTATGGACCGTAATCCTTTCGAATAACTTGATTTCAAACAGATGAGATGCCGATAGTGGAATGCAGCTTTATCACCGAGTTCGAGGACCACATCTTCGTGTCTGTGGACGCGGAAGCATTCCTGTTCCTGCACGACCTCATATCCTCTTATATTAAGGAGAAAGAACGATTTGTGAGTGTTCTACTGTTTCAAAATGATAAGTTTAATGTTTTGTTATAAATTTTTTATAATTATAATGTCAGACTTTCCTGGCAATCATTTTTTTATGTAAGTGACTAAATTATCAAACGATCATCATCATTCGCCTGCCCTTATCCCACTCTAAGTGGGGTCGGTACGACATGTTAAAAACATGTTGTCATTTGATTTGGCGTATTTTACGACCGGCCGCCTGCCTGACGTCAACTTACCTTAGTCGCCTCTTACGACACTTCGGTAAGAAATTAGGGTGGTCTATTCTATGCAGCCGGATACCACACGGCACATACCTTAGTCGCCTCTCACGACACCTCGGTAAGAAAGGAGGGTGGTCTATTCTATTCTGCCGGAAACCACACGGCGTAAGTCATCAAACGATGTTAAATATTAATGTGAATGGATATGTGACTAGAGAGAGGCCTAAAGAAATTCATAATACGCATCGTGTGAGTTAAATGAGAATGAAAAAGAAAAACGTTTCCCCGACCCTATTTAGAGCGGGATAAGAACAGGAGAATGATAACTTACCTAGTAAATATCGGGTTAGCCTGATATTTTTTGCAGAGATCCCACCTCTCCGAGATCTTCAGTCATAAGCTCATTATTAATGATCAATTCTTGTTCACATCAATGTTCTTTGTAAGAAATTGTTGGATAATCAATTGCCAAAGTTTAAGTAGAAATAGCGGAGTGTTTTGAACAAATTGACGCGCGCAACGCGGCGCGACCGGCCGGATCAACGACCTTTGTGCGTCCTATTGTCGACGCGAGCGCCGATAGTTAGTAATGTTTCGCATACGATAAAAACAGGACGCGTGCGCCTGTATACGACTTTATTGTATAACGCACACGTGTAATTATGCGTTTTGGGTGTGGGGTTCTCAGATTTAGTGATGCGTTTAATCAGTGAAGCGTTTGAGAAGACGCGACCGTCCGCGGTTTTAGTGCGCGTTGGGGTTACTGTTCCCCGATATAGGGACGATTCAATAACGTGTGACCTTACGAAGGTTGTGTGCACACCGGGTGTTATTCGTGTTATTCAGTCGATATAGTGAAGTGTATACTCCGGGAGAAACAGACATTACGTGTCAGTGGAAGACTGCAGAGGCGAGCCAACGGTTTCGGGAATCGGCCAAGTACATACAAGCACACACACACACGTACACATATACACGCAGTGATTCACGAGGCCGGACCGCATACAGCTGACGGCCGCATAAGGTAGGTTGAGACGCCGAGACGACGGGCCCAGGTATCGGAGGTTGTTTCATCCGCCCGCACGTTTGTGCGGAACACGGAGTTCACCTAAGGTATTGTAGGTCTAAGGATGAGAAATCTTGCTTGGAAAAGGACAGTGGAAAGGCCGTTAACTCTTGTTTGAATGTGTTTTATGTCGTTGCAGATGCCGGGCCGCAGCGGCGAAGCTCCCGCGGCACCTCCGTTGGACTACCGCGACTACCGCTGCCTCACTTGGCATCTGGAGCCCACCGTCAGGTAAGTTAGCTGCCAGATATTATAATTTTATTTCTTATATATATAAGACTAGCAAAGCCCCGCGGTTTCACCCGCGTCCATACAGATCTCTTGGTAGTGGAAAGTCTACGAAATCGGACTATAGATTTATTTTGTAGATTATTTAATTATAAAAAATGGGTATCATTAGTATTCTTGGAATAAGACTTAACTCACCAAGTGCAGGCTATAACGGTAGGTTAGGTTTGTTATGGCATTATTTGATTTCGATTTACATTCTTAAATTCGTAAAATCTTTTGATTGGGATGTGGGATTTTAATAATTTAAAAAGTAAAGTTTAAGTTATTCATAAAATATCATTTAATGGGATAAGGATTAATACAGAGATATGAATAAAATGGTTTGATTATTGTCGGCACATTTACCAACTTTTACAATGTAAAAAAGTAGTTATATTGGCATAACTATAATAGTTAGACATATGGTATCGCGGATATTGGATATTGATACGTTCTATAATACTGTAGAACATTTTTTTGTTCTATCATCAATAGTTTCCGCAGCGCACGCGATGATAGATGTTTACGACTAAATTTTTACCAAGTTATTACAATTTTATTAGGGATCCCTATTTTTTTTGAAAATGACATATAGCCTATGTTGCTCAGTGAAAAAGCAGCTTTCCAATGGTGAAAGAATTTTTGAAATCGGTCCAGTAGTTTTTGCGTGAAAACGTAACAAACATACAAACAAACAAACAAACAAACAAACAAACAAACAAACAAACAAACAAACAAACAAACAAACAAACAAACATACAATCTTTCCTCTTTATAATATTAGTATAGATATTTTATTTTATTCAAACTAGAATTACTACTACTCTCTCTCTCTTTCTCTCTGTCTATCTCTTTTTGCTGCTAGATGTCTCTTTTAATTGATCATAGAAATGCGTTCTCTTACCACTTAGATTCAACAGCTTCCTGCTACCTTGTTGAGGTCGCCTGTCTGTCTAGTGGTTGGTCTGCTAAGACTGCGTTTAACACACTTGGCGTTCCAATACAAACTCCGAAATCTCTAAAACGTTCAATTCTTTCAAATATATATTTTATATTTATAACGCAGTGTTTTGAATCCAAATACTCAATGAACAAAACCCGGCTCAGTAGGCCTACCATAAACTTTTACATAACGATTCAATTCAAAGTCAGTACCTAAACACAACCGCTTTCTTTTCGTACCATGAAGTGTGTTTGAAAAGGACAACGTTATATAAACTATCTGTCTCTTTTACTCTTTTAGGGCGCATTCCGAACGATCATTCAGCAACGACTTAAAGTGTGCGTCTTTAAGGCGTCGTGGTATGAAAAAGCAAAACAATTTAGGTTACGTCTTCAATTGAGTTGCAATAAGAGTTTATGGTAGGCCTGCAGGTCTTGTACTCGTAAACACGAGTGCAATTCGATCGCGGCCTTGAAACGCACGCTTTTTTGTACACTTTGTTAAAAAAAATTGATAACACGTAGTATGTGAGACAAGCGAAGTTAGATTTGATGAATTATTTATACTGTAGTGTGTTGGGTACTGTATTTTATTATGCATTACTTACGTGTAAACTAGTATAAGATTCAGTATTAAGCCTATTATAAGGGAGTATTAAAAAAGACTTCCAAGCATACGGTTGTTTGCTTTCATAACCTACGCCGCACCTTACAGTATATATTCTTATGATGTATTTTATTGCAAAGCTGTGATAGCCCAGCGGTGAGACCGTGCGACTCTTTCGAGGGGAACACGAGTTCAAACCCGGGCAGGCACCAATGGTTTTTCTATTAAAAAAAACTCATGTGTCTAATTTATAATTGCAGTTTATCACACGCTTTTCGGTGAAGGAAAACATCGTGAGGAAACCTGCATATCTCTAGAGAATTCTGGAGATATGTGTAACCTATCAATCCGCATTGGAGCAGCGTGGTAGGTCTTAGCTCCAACCCTTCTCTCCAGAAACGGAGAGAGGAGGCCTATTCCCAGCAGTGGGATTGTAACAGGCTGGTACTTTTTATTTTATTGCAGATTGTTATCGTGGGCGGGCAAGTCGATCGAGCCGTACGGCGTGGACTACATCCTGCAGAAGCTGGGCTTCAGCCACGCCCGCACCACCATCCCCAAGTGGCTGCAGCGCGGCACCCTCGACGCCGTCGACAAGCTGCTGGCGCTGGTGCTGCTGAGGCTCGTGAGGCTCGTCCCTGATAAGTGAATTTGAACCGTCAAGTTTTAGGATCAATCAATATCACAAAATGGACTGCCCGTTTTCCACCGTGTTTGATAATAGGAGACCCCATTTGCCACCGTCTTCTTTAGATTCTTCATTTGTCAGGAAATTAGCATTATTGGACAATATGGATCTTTAAGTTTATATGGCGAGATTAAGTTCAGCTTTTTTCATTCTTTGCCTCTTGGGAGTGAGGTGGTGAGGCTCGACCCTGATAAGTGAACTTGAACCGTTACGTTTTAGGATCAACCAATATGATAAATTCAGGAAATTAGCATCAATAGACAATAAGGATCTTTAGGGTTTATATGAGAAGTTTAAGTTAGAGTGGATTCACACTAGCTTATTTTGTTTACCTCTAAGGAATGAGGTGATCTCTTTTAATTTAGTTACTGTAACTCCATGAAAAAATAACCTCATTTAGCTGGTCAATTTTTTGTGATTATATTAGGCTAATATTGTACTAGCAACGATTTGAACGTTCTGCAAGATAAAATTGCGCGAGATATGTGTTATTTATTACATCAATGGCTCATATCCCTTTCTTATATCAGACAAAGCGGTAATCCGCAATAAAGTAATTAAAATATTATTTATTCAAGTAAACTTGTAAACAATGGCAAAATAATTTAATTATTACTTTTGTATGGATCTACGCAAAGTAACGCCTAATTCTATAAATTATGATAAAACGATATTATGGCCCTTTACTCACAGTATTATAAAATTATGGTACAAAAGTAATTTTAAAAGTAATTACTTTTATAAAAAATTATGGTATTCAAAGTCAAGTATACAAGTGTATTGTTGAATGTATTTTCGAAACAGGTTCAAAGGCTTCAAAAACTGTTAGAAAATAAACGGCTTTATTGTCCTTTTAAATAGTTACAGCTAGTCAAAATTCTACTAACGTAAATTATTAGATATTTATATATAGTTAATGCCGATTTATACCAAATAACGTTCATCATCCTCATGCCCTTATCCCACTCTTAAGTGGGGTCAGCACAACATGTTAACATGGTATCACATGACTTGCCTTCGTATTTTACGACCGGCCGCCTGCCTAACGTCAACTTTCCTCAGTCGTTTTTTACAACTCGGTAAGAAATGAGGGTGACCTATGCTACTCAGCCGGATACTACACGGCAGTTCTAGCAAATGACGTTATCGGATCAATTTGTGATCTTTTGCATACATTCATTATAGTCTCGAAGATATAAAAATATATAACCATAGTAGTAAAATTTGATATAGAGAGATTTTTTGCTAAGTTAAAATGTAAATTTTTCATTATACACCTCATTATACAGCACGTTTATTATTAAAGTGACCAAATTAAAAAAAGTTTGTGGCAAATTGCAATAAAGCGTAGCGTCTTCAAAACTCGTTATTGTAAAAGAGACATAACTTAGAAGAACAAGAAAATAGTTTTTTTTTCAATAGCGTCATCTTAGATGGCATTGAAATAGGGATCACAGTATCTAACTCAATTGAGACTAATTTATAATTCGGTCAGTTTAATACTAAGATTGCGATATATATTCATTACATATTAAAATTGTATCATCAATTATTTATAATATTCAGATGCATGTTCAATAAATTATTATACATTAAATAAATTTATTAAATCGTATAATATGTATAATCGTATAACGCAGTGGGTAGTGTCCCTGGCTTCAGCTCCGCGGGTCGCGGGTTCGATCCCCGCCGAGAGCCAGCATTTTCTATAAACGATTTGTTGTTTTTTCGAGTCTGGGTGTGTATTTGTATTTAAGTATGTATTTAAAATTATATATGTAGTATATTTACCAGTTGTCTGTTACCCATAACACAAGTATTAAGTTACTTTTGGGACGAGCAGCCGTGTATTTAAGTGTGTTTATATTTATTTATATCCGTAAGACGTAGACATTTTAGTTATCGATAATTTATTTTAATTTTACTTTATTACAAATAATTCCACTTTCATAGTGCTCAATATTTCTTGATTTTTAAAGATTTTTGTGTTACATTTATCTCTTATTGTTCTTAACAACTGTTATATTTTGACCAGGAATCAAACCTGCGATTGGTCTCAAACAAAAAATAAAATGGTTTAGTAAACTGTAACGTACTTGAATGAAATACTCATCATCATCCTCCTACCGTTATCCCACTCTAAGTGGGGTCGGCACAACATGTTACAAACATTTTGTCACATGATTTAGCTATGTATTTCACAACCGGCCTTATTTTTAGTCGCCTTTGACGAGACCTCGGTAAGAAATGAGGGTGGTCTATTCTACTCAGCCGGATACCACACGGCATTGATTTTATGATTATTTTGTTGAAGTTAAACAGTTAAAACTTTTAGGTCGTTAAATTCATAATCAATTTCTTGAAGAAATTCATAATTTTCTTTTTAGTTATGTTGTTTCATTATTCATGATTAATTATTTATGATCATAAAAAAGAAAATTCCCATTTTGTCAAATATACATTTTATAAATAAACTTCCAAATATAAAGTTAAATTCTATTTTCATAATTAAAATTTTAGATCGTTTCATTCATATTTTCTTTATGAGATTCATAATTTTATTTTAAGTTAAAGTTGTTTTTCATTCTTACGATTATAAATTAAAAAATCCCTATTTTGTTATACATTTTGATAAAGAAAAGTTCCAGTAATCACGTTATATTTATAGTTCTTTGAATATAAGAAATTAATCATTTCTTTTTAAGTTAAAGGTGTTATTTATTCATGAAATATAAGGAACAATGGTTTGGAGACTGTTTAGTTAATGAACATTGTTTCGTAAATGCAAGAAGAGCAATCGTAGGCATATTTCCTGGAATATTATTTCAGTTTTTAATAACAATTTAGTATGTAAGTATCATTAACAATACAACGGTAGTTCTGGATGAAGAAACATGTATATCGCAGGAAACCTCCAGAATTTTTACGAAAGCTACCGCCCTGAATGGGAGAAATTTATTGGGCGTTGGGCTTTAATCTATAAAAGCAAATTACTTTTTCGTGTTGTAGTCGTGATTAGTAGGGTAGAGGTTACTTCACTCGGTGTAGGAATAGACTGTTATAACTGACACGGCCTAGTTAGAATCATATTCCATATGTATAAGGGTTAATGTTAGTTGTGGTAGATGTTAAAATTAGGTGAATTTTAAATTATAGAAATTAAAAGAATTCGATATGACATATATGGACGTAATTAGGCAGAAGACATTGACTCAACACTGCAAATAGACTGTTTAAAGTCATTTTGAATGAACACCGATAAAAACCTATTACAAAACAAAGTAGTTTGCTCTATTCATGAAATACTGTTACATTTTGGCGTTGTTATGTCGGGATTACATTAAATTAAACATTTTATCATTTACATGCTTGATTCCTTTATTGGGAATGCCAAAATTTTTGTGCAATTTCATTATAAAATTATACGCCCACAAAATTTACGCATTTTCGTAAAACACGAAACAGGGAATCTAAAGCTTGTGTTGGTTTTTTTGCCAATAATCTAATAACTATAAAAACTATAAACTATTTTCCTGCAAATTTTAAGTAAATCTACAGATTTCTTTACAAATTAAACAGAATAAAATTGTGTCTGGTTATCAATTTAATATAACAATTTACCATGAATATAAACTTTATCATAATCTTTCATAGTAAGTAATAATAGTAAACGGCCTGTTGCAATCCCACGGCTAGGCATAGGCCGTTCTCTCTGTATTTAGAGAGAAGGGTTGGAGCTAAGACCTACTACGCTGCTCCAATGCGGATTGGTGGGTTCACACATATTCCCTAGAATTCTCTAGAGATATGCAGGTTTCCTCACGATGTTTTCTTTCACCGAAAAGCGTATGATAAATTGCAATTGTCAATTAGACACGTAAGTTATAATAGAAAAACTCATTGGTGCCCGGGGTTTGAACTCGTGACCTCCTCGAAAGAGTCGCGCGCTCTCACCGCAGGGCTGTCAGAAATTTAATCACATTTTGAATCTTTCGTAAGCTATTTATGGTTTTTTTGCCTAATTATGCCCAAATATGTCTGCAATAAGCAATTCGTAACATAAATAGCACATACTGTTACTATGGGCATTTTAAATATATGATTATAAACGAAATTGTTATTAGAACTGACCAAATATGTATTATACTGTGGTTATTATTTTTTAAGATGCAAAATTATTTATTGAACTTTTTAAAGTAAAATTGATGTTTATGAATTTGTTTTAATACAATTCGAAATAAGCACCTTTATTGTTTATATGATATTATGATTAAAAAAAATGCAATATCAGACTTATTATATTGTGTATTGAATATATTTTATTATGTAACGATTTGTACAGATAATGAATGTGATATCATTAAATTGTAATTAAACATTTATATTTTTGTATTTATTGGGGTTCCGAGTCAAGATCTCAAGATTAAGTTTTTTGGGGTGTCAGAACGGTTTCTGTCAGTGTCCCGAAATGCCAGCCATCCGTCTGCGACATTAATGATGAATCGGTAAGTTATTTGCAATTTAGTATTAGCAATGTTTATTTGCATAAATAATAATAATAGTAATATGGTGAACTCTATCTATTTGAATTTATTTAAGGAATTGTTCATTGTGCTAAACAATTTTGTATTTTGTAAAGCCTTTCTAAGTGTTCTTGTAAGCCTGTGATAGCCTAAAAGTGAGACCGTGCGAGTCTCTAGAGGCAACATAGGTTCAAACCCCGGGCAGGCACCAATGAGTTATTCTATTAAAACTTATGTGTCTAATTGATAATTGCAATTTATCACACGCTTTTCGGTGCAGAAAATCATCGTGAGGAAACCTACATAACTCTAGAGAATTCTAGGGGTATGTGTAACCTACCAATCCGCGTTGGAGCAGCTTGGTAGGTCTTAGCTCCAATCCTTCTCTTCAGAAACGGAGAGAGGAGGCCTTAGCCCAGCGGTGGGCATAGTAACAGGCCGTTACTTTACTAAAGCCTTTCTTGTACATGGAAGGTAATTCCTTTAACCTTTGTAGCAAGGAAAGCCTATCGAGAATTCGGAAAAAAGTTTGCAAAACAAAACACCTAATAGCGGCAAAATAATTTATTTCATCAGCCATACATATATAACGATATTTGCTAATATAACAAACTTACTAGCGAATGCATACATGAATTGTTGATATAACAAAATTGAGCTATATCTATTCAATTATTTACATATAAAAGAGTGTTTTAAATTATTCAATTAAGCTATATTAAAATTGAAGTATTGACAAGATTTTACATACGATATAGAATGAAATTGAATTTCATATTTAAAAAAAATCAAAAAACTAAAACGTCGTAAATTCCCACATACATATTTAAATACTAATCAGATAAATGCATAGTTATCATACTTAGAGTAGGGGAGCCAGACCAACATGTGACATCTATATCTATTCTTATTATAAAACAGTCCCAAAAAGCTGTCTGTCTGTATGTAATCGATTTTCTCAAAATCTACTGAACAGATTTTCGTTCGGTTTTCACCGAAAGATAGTGCAATACTTCCGGATGGTTTACGTAAATAGTATATATTGATATTATGTAAATTATGTTGAAGAGATCGCGCAGTTGTTAAAAAACTTCCTTGCTGGGAGCTTTAGTCGCGTGCGCTGCGTAAACCAGCAGAGATAGCTAAAGTAATGTACTAGGGAATTGTTCCTTGTTGTATCCTCGCGGGCAAGCGCAAGCACAGCTAGTATTTCAATAAGGACAAAGCAAAATTTGTAAATTTCAATAAGGCATTATTCATATACCTTTGGGAAAATTGTTTTTATTCACATCAAAAAAAATTTAAATTTCTGTACTATTATAAGTATCTAGCTGTGCCAACAACGGCTTCACCCGCGTGGATTTCAGTGATTTTCAAAATTTTGAACATAAAAGTTATTATGAGTTAGGCGTGAGAGATAGAGATATGCTATCACGGACTTTTTGTATTATTTTTATATATCTACAATACTTTACTACATTTCTTTAGCGTATCTGTGCTGGTTTACGCAGCGCACGCGACTAAAACTTCCAGCAAGCAAGTTTTTTAACGATCTCTACAAAACAACGTACATACCGTTATATAACCTACATAAACCATCCGGAAGTATTGCACTATCTTTTGGTGAAAACCGTACTAAAATCCGTTCAGTAGATTTTGAGAAAATCGTTTATAAACAGACAGACAGCTTTTTGGGACTTTGTTTTATAATAAGTATAGATTTATATTTGGATGTCAGAAACGAAAGATATGATTGTACGTAACTTTAAAAAGCTACTTTGTTACCATCTTTCCAAATAGACCACTGAATTGAATTGAAAAGCATATGTGGGTGATCTATCTATCTCTCTCTTTAATGTGTGATTAGACAAAGACGAAGTATACGAGTTAAGTCTTCCCTCTCATTAGTTATTGTTCTTGTAATCGTTATGCATTAAGATTTTCTTGTGGAGCCTATACACCTGATGATGCTTCGGTTATGGGGCGAAACGATCGTAGAGACAGTCGTGGCTAATGTGTGTAGTGCTTGCGTGTAGTGTTGTTGGTGGTGGCATTTTGTGTGGTGACTTGACCTACATGTATAAGGTATGTGAACGTTGCCAACTCTCCCTCCCGTCACCATATACTTAGCATTACAAAGATTCTCTTGAAATTATAGATTATAGATTATAGCAAAATGATACCATCGTAACTTCTGTACTATGGAATTCCGCGAAGCAACGCCTGCTTCTATAAACTATTTATTGTGTTACTATCGCTTGCAAGCCTGCCTATGGCTCAACAGCTCTAGAATAATAACTCTATAGATAAATGCCTATTATAAAATTAAGGCTATGAAGCGAACTTGACATAGAAAAATAAATCCCGTAATATCTTGGCCTAGTTAAAAAAGAAACAACTTTATAAAACTTTGTGCTTAAATAGTATTTATAAATCATTCAAAAAATATATGGTTCAATGAAAGATAGTTTTGCTTCAAAGCAAACTTTTATATTAAATCATAATTCACTTAAAATCATAACACATAGAAGAATTCATTTATTAAAATCTACTAATAAAGCTTATATCTAATCAAACATTTATTGTGCTTCAGGGAATCTTCTGTCGAATAAATTCAACAAAGCAGGAGAACTTGCGGAAAGTCGGTTGCTATAAACTTAGTATTTTAGATTATATTTCCAAAACAATTATTATAATATATGTATAGCAGTAAGATTAAAAAACGACAGGTATTTGGCAATTTTATGGCAGAAAAAAACAATGCAGATTATAAAAAACTTAAAAAAAACAACGTCTTACATTTAATGTATTATATAGTATTTATATTTAATTTAAAATACAAAAAAGATATAACTAATATAACATAAATCTTAAATAATATAGGAATTGAGTTTATAATAGTAATAAAAATAATTAGCCTGCGATATATACATAGTTAATGCCCAGTTACGTTTCCGTGTAAAAACATAGAAGTAATTTGTTGGCGTAATTTTTGTTTAAAGATATTTATTTATTTATTTATAGGAACACCAACAAGAATGTACTTAGAGTAAACTTAAATATAAGCAATATTGTATCCTGCTACAAGTACATCCTTACTTACAGGTGTACACAACATGCTTACTTATGGTGCTATACGTGCCTTACAATTTTTAACAAATCTTTTAATTAAATTAGAAAATGGCAATAAAAGCTCAAGCTAAAAATATAAATCAACAAATTACAAATTACCGATTCTCGGAGTGAAGATATAAAAAACTACATACATATCTGAAGTAATTTTCCCCTAAGACCCTTTATATGCATCTTATGAAATGATACACCTTTTATAATTAATGTAGTCATAAAATTTTAACATTTGCCACCATAATATTAAATTAAATTTAACATATAGCTTTTAATGAGATAATTTATACATATTTATATATTCGAGTAGAGTGCGAAAAAATTTATGATATTTTTATAAATTAAGTTACAAACTTTGGAATAAATAGTTAAGTGATTTTATAAAATATATATATACTATATCGCATTCAGCAGACAAGATTTTTGCTCTCTAGAAAATTTAGATGTTTAAAGTATGCCCGTCTCCTAAATCGTGTAGGGCATAAAGAAATCCAATCCAAATTAGTTATCCATGGAAATTATAAAATTTTCCTAAAATGTCTTTGGTCCCAAGAAATGCTGGTTTTTGTCCATGACCAAAAAAACGGGTGTCTTTAAGGACATGTATGTAGTTTTATATAAACTTTAAAAATAGACAATTAAAATTATGAAACCTTTGTACATAAAATGATTAAATGCTACATATTGTGTTGACGATATGTAATACTGGCCATAGTATTATAAGGCAGTATAATCATTCTCTGCTATAATAGTGATGAAATTATATTTTTAAAAATGTTTTCCAATTAAAAAATTGCTTACTTTATGCAAAGATAATATTTCAAAAAAATATGTATTGAAAATTGAAAGAAATATAAAAATCAGCTGAATTTAATAAATATATGTAAAAGTTTATACATTTTAATTTGTATTATTGGCTGGCTTAAAACTGTCCATTACGTTAATCGGTTGTTTTATATGTGATGCGATATGACGTTATAGCTGCCCTAGGAACGCTAGTGGAGTCGTCATACAAATCTTACAAAGCTACTACTGAACAGGGTTTATTTCCCCATTGGGGATGATTGTGGTTTACAATTAACTCGAGGACTGGAACTGCTCCAATGACACTAGCTGACAGTCTAATTCTAAGCAAAATTGTACCTCAGGACTGGGATGCAAATAACTCGAACAGCACAATCACCAGCTGATACCCAAGTTTTCCCTGAAATCAACTCCACAGTGGGGATGTTGGTTTAGAAGCAACATGAGGATTCGAACTACTCCAACAACATTCTTGGTTATTGCCATGTCTAAGTGAAGTTATACTTCAAAACTGGTAAGATCTTGGATCTTAAGGAGCACAATGAGTGGTCAGAACTCGTGAGTACGTTTCGATTCAAGTCATATACCACAGTAAGGATGACGGTTCGCAAGGAACTTGAAAATTGGAACTGCTCTAGTAGCACTTTGTTTTATGGGCACTTTTTAGTGAAATTGTACTTTAAATCTGGTAAGATCTTGAGAAGCATGATAACTAATCGGAACTGATGGGCAAGTTCTGAGTTAAGTCATGACCACAGCAAAGATGACGGTTCGCAAGGAACTTGAAAATTGGAACTGCTCCAATAGCACTTTGTCTTATGGGCACTTTTTAGTGAAACTGCACTTTAAAACTGGTAAGATCTTGAGAAGCATGATGACGGATGCATGATCGGAACTCATGAACACGTTTTGAGTGAAGTCATAACCACAGTGAGAATGACAGTTCGCAAGGAACTTGAGTTGGAACTGCTCCAACAGCACTTTATTTTATAGTCACGTTTGATTGAAGTTGTACTTCAATACTGGTAAGATCTTGGATCTTGAAGGGCACATTGAGTGTTTAGAACTGATGAGCATGTTTTGACTGAAATAGTACACCACATTGAGGATGATAATTTGCAAAGAACTTGAGGAAGGTAGAACTTCTCCAGCGCCCTAGTTGATGGCCACGTTCTGGGTGAAGTCATACTCCACGGTGGGGATGACGGTCTGCACGAACTTGAGGAATACGATGAGGTAGGCGTGCACGCCCAGTTCGCCTCCGCTCTCTGTCACCGTCTCGATGATCTTCTTCATCACCTCCGCGTGCCTGCGTGGAGATAATACTCATGAGCCACAGACAATCCCTTGTTTAATATCTGAGAGCGAATAATTCATGTGAAGTGACCATATTTTGATTTATAGAAGCAGGTGTTACTGTCCGCTATTCAATATTACATAAATCGTAATGCATTACGATTTTGTCGTGCCTATCCTTCTGAAGATGCTTGGTTTCGGAGCGAAACGACCGTAGAGATTTTAGTGGTGCTTGTGTTCATTGTTGCTGGTGGAGCCGTCTTCGGATACGTGTGACTTGTCCTACATGTGTAAGGTACGTGAATTTTGTCTGCTTCATACACTTACCATAACATACATTCGCTTAACACATGCGGATTATAGCAAAGTAGTTCTGTTTTAGTTTTCGACCATAAATTATCAAAATTTTAAATTTCTAATTCGTGTTTATAGTTAATGTATAGAACGGTTTGTATTCTCGCTATACTCAAGTCATTTAATATCGGATGAGCCTGACTAGTTTCAAGACCAAACGGGGCCCTTTTCTCATGAGCTCTGTGTATGGCGTTCTCACAGCAAGTTAAGGTTCTATTTCGGAACCTCTCTATTTATATAGATGTTTTTATATAATAAGAAAATTCCTATTATATGACAAAAGCATATTGTTAGTATTAGTATTCAAATTTGTGTAATCTATTATACTTTATGTATATATACAAAATATCTTCTCCATTATATTTGTGTCGCACCAACCTATTCTTATTCTAAGATCCTTTTAATAACTTACGGGTTGTCTGTAAGAGATCGCTGTAGGCGATAAGACCGCCCTTGCAAGTTCCTACAAATAATTTTCTGTAATTTCTTGTACATATAATATGTATTTTTTTTCTTATGTACGCAAAAAGTATTAAAAAAAAAGTAATTATATTCGTGTATAATGGAACTCCGCGAAGTAACGTCCAACTATAAACGTTACTAGGACCCATCACCTCATCTAGGTGAATAGTTAAAATATGCACGATGGCTCACCTGCACGGGTGTACGGAGGCCATACCGGGCCCCGACAGATGAGGGTGCGCCTCTATGGTGACCGTCTTCTTGGCGTGCTCGGCCGACACGTCCTCGTACAGCGCCTCCACGCCGAGCAACTTCCGCTCCTGGGAATATGATTATACTATAGTATAGCAATAAATGCACCTGTGACTTCTATTCATAACTGCTTATCCTTTTTCAATTGCCAACAACATAAGGCTTTAAAATCCATATATTCTCCCAAATATAACCACTTCTTATGATTTAATTGAATTGCTGCCCATCTACGGACCCGGTATCTCCGAACGACTGGTTTTAACAATAGTCTGATAAACTGATAGTTCCTCTTAACCCTTCACTAGGTTGCCGCACGGCTAACTAATTCAAGTACCGACAATGTCTAAATTAAGATTTGTCTGTTTAAAATAAGCCGAAGTAGACGATCTAACAGCGCGCCATTTACATTTTAAAATACCGTTTATAGCGTACTATTTGTTTTACCTTTTCCCCGAAAGAAAAGCGTTATTTTCTTATCCTTTATTATAACCCAACCCCGTATATAAGCTATTTGGGGAAACGGCGAAAAATAAACACATTGCGTTATGGAGCGTACAACTAAGTTAGGGCGAACGATGCAATATTTTCAGACACTACTTGTAACACTATTAGATTACGCCATCTTTAGACAAGTTACAGGCCAAATATATGTAGATCCCTCCAATCGATGTACCTCGTCGTATCCGATGAGCCAGAGTCGCGGCGTCTGGTAGTACTTGTCGTACGTGATGTGCAGGTCGTAGGTTCGGGTCTTCACGATCTCGTCTCCATCAGGCTTCTGCCTCCTGTCCTTGACCTTGGGCTCCTTGCGGGTTGTCAGCGCTGTTGACTGTTGGGTTATTTGAAACTGTAGGCTGACCTTCGACCATTTAACATACTGTCCCGCATTTTTAAAGAAATCTTACGTATTGGTATCAACGACACGACATTGACTGTAATTATTATTAACATCGGCTAAGTCGTAGTATTCAAAGATCGCATAGAAAATGTACTTTCGAACAAAATTATTAGCTTATAACTGGGAAATTCACCAGAACACGCTTTATTAAAGATGGTTCAATAAATAATTTATAGAATTAGGCGTTACTTTGCGGAGATCCATAATACAAAAGTAATAATAAAACTATTTTGCTATAATCCGCAATACAGTACTGTATTTTATTATTTTATTTATTACTTTTATATGGTTCAATAACCTGCAGGCCTTGCATGAACTGTTATTGCGACTCAATTGAAGGTAAATGACGACCGCGAACCGCATTTTTTTAGTACCATGAAGTGTCGATTGCATTGGCGTCGTAATGTTTGAAAAGGATAACGTTATATGAACTATAGATAACTCTGTCTCTTTTACTCACATGTTCTTATGATGTATTCCGAACGCTCATTCGGCAACGACTTAAAGTGTGCGTCTTTAAGACGTCATGGTATGAAAAAGCAAAACAATTTCGTTTACGTCTTCAATTGAGTTGCAATAAGAGTTCATGGTAGGCATGGTCTGGCTCGACAAGGGCGCGTGCGTGGCATGTTTTATCTCACTCACGCTTGTTTTTAGTCTCTATGCCAAGATCATAGTAAAAGTAGCGGCCTGTTACAATCCCACTGCTGGGAACAGGCCTCATCTCTCCGTTTCTGGAGAGAAGAGTTGGAGCTAAGGCCTAACACGCTGCTCCAATGAGGATTGGTAGTTTACACATATCAACAGAATTCTCTAGAGATATGCAGGTTTCTTTACGATGTTTTCATTCACCGAAAAGCTATAAATTACAATTATCAATTAGGCACATGAGTTTTAATAGAAAAACTTATTGTTGCCTGCCCGGGTTTTGAACTCATGTTTCCCTCGAAAGAGTCACACGGTCTCACCGCTGGGCTATCACAGCTCATGCTTCGTATTAACTAATTTATGCATACATACATACATGTTATGTGTTATATCAGATAGATATAATGTTTATTTTAGAATAGCGCGCTGCCATCAGCTGCGTAAGGTCATTGCCCCGTTACGGCGAACACTATTCGCATAAAACATCATGAAGAAAATTTTCAAAATGGAAAATAAAATACTTCGGATCCACTAATTCTTATGTAGCTATCGCGAATTAAAATTAATGTCGTTTTAGTGGTACTACCTAGTAGGTGCAAAAAAGAGGTGTATTGTTACCGAGATATTCCAACATAGAATTGAGATTTTCCAGCGGTGAGAGCGACTATATCGAGAAGGCCACGGGTTCAAACCACGGGCAGGCTTCAATAAGTTTATTCTTGTAAAACTAATGTTTCTAATTGATCATTGCAATTTATCACACGCTTTTGGATGAGGAAAACATCGCGAGGAAACCTACATATCAAATTCAAATTTAAAATATTCTTTATTCAAGTAAACTTGTTAAAACAAGTACTTTTGAGTCGCCAAAATATACTGCTGGTTCGGATAGCTGTTCCTACCGAGAAGAGCCAGCAAGAAACTCGGTGGTTGCTCTTTTCAAATAAAATTCTTATAACTAGTTAAATTTGGTTTTAACTATCTTGTGCAGGGTAGAGGAGTAGTTATATCCACGCATTTTTATCATCTATATCTCTAGAGAATGCTGGGATATGTGTAATCTACCAATTGGCATTAGAGCAGCATGGTGATTCTAAGCTCCAACTCCTATGGCCAGCAGTGGGAAAGTAACAGGCAGTTATTTTATATTGTTTATATTACGAGTTATCGAAATACTTGTGCAAAGTCATACCTTGAGATAGAGGTTAAGACATGATAAATATTGCAATTATAATAACAAAGACAACACGACGCGCACATCGTTACTGCTACAATGGAATGATAATTAAATAAGCAAAGCAATTAATTAGCACGATAATAAACCACTGTATGAATAATTTGATTAATGATAATGTATAAAGTAAATTCAATTACACTTAGGTACATAAAGTGATCAGACTTAAATGTATTATAGTATTTAAAGAATATGCAGAATTAATTTATATGACATCCCCTCTCCATTCAGAGAAAAGGTTTGCAGCTTAGAACCACATCTTTTTGTAAAAAACAGTAAAAAAATCCATTCATTAGATATTGAGAAAATCGATGACATACAGATAGACAGCATTGGGGACTTTATTTTATATTATGTACAAATTTGTAGAGTAAGTGTGATAATTGCAAAATAAAAGGTTAAGCTTTGATTATAAAATTACTTATATGCCCTAATTTGACATGGCAAATTCGTAATTCATACCGGATCAACTTCATCAAGAAGTCCAGACTCCTGGAAATTCTCCATGTCCTCAGCCTCATCATCGTCCGCGTCATCATCATCATCGTTTTCGGGCGCGTCATCACCGTCACTGTCCCCGGTTTCGGCAGCTTCGAGTGTCATTTCACAAACCTGTTTAGTTATTTTTGTTTCAGAAGTGGCCGGAAGTGATATAAGTTACATACATCATTCTCCTACCCTAATCTGCTATAAGCGTGAGATAGATAAATATCATATATGAACACTAAAATTTTCATACTTTAAACATGCAGGATTAAATCATACATACCACAAATGACCACCACCATACTACACTACCACTGCACATATTTAATAAGAAAATAACAATCTCACAATAGCATGTGATTTAATAGTCCTATCGCGAGCCTATCTCATAATGATGAATTATTATAGGTTTAAAAATTCTTTGAAATTGTTTTAGTGAATGTATGCAGTGCTAAGGGTGCGTGTACTATGTGTTTACTAATTAATTGTGCACATAGATATATATCGTATGATATAATTTGGATTTGGAGGTCTTCTTTACATATAGGGTGAAAACAGATAAGTATTTCACTCTTACCTTCTCCTCAACAGTGGGAGACCCTGATGACTCATAATGGTGTGTATCAACCCAGCCACCATCTTCATCGTGCTCATCTTCTATCACCTTTTCATTGTCCTCACAATATTCTATCTATAAAGTAACAGTAGCTTTAGATATTTATAATTTTAACACAGTATTTTAGTAATCATTAATTATTTGCTTAGTTTTTAAGCTCTTTATACTAATTAAGTATATATAGCAAATGGACAAACTGTACCAGAGGGTCACAAGTTCAATAATAAGTAATGAGTTTTGAATTTTATCTACGTAAAGAAAAACATTATAAGATACATTTCTCAAAAAATTCCTGTAAATCCTGGGAATATGTAATATATCTGGAAATGAGTATATATTTCAATCTACAAGCATACCATCCGATCTAGATTTTATCTTAATGAATAGTTCAAGAAACAAAAAAAATAATAAAAAATCACATAAACAAATAAGTACATTGGTTACACTATGAATATATTGCAATAAACCTGTTTGCAGCGCCTGTAGCATGGTACATTTCTTGTGATGAGGAATTGCTTATCCTGAGGAAGGTAGGACTTAATTTTTGCCTCCTCCCCTTTGGCCCACTGCCATGTAGGGCAATGGTGAACCAAGTGATCTCCTGCCGCCACAAACTCCTCTGGTGTTAACACGCCTGTTTCATGGAATTTCGATTCCTAATTGAAACAGAAACATATAATTGTGTTTTACACAACAAGCATTATGTCTTATGGAATATTGCTGTGGGGTAAATGCGCGGATAGTGAAAAAATTTTCGTATTACAAAAAAGAGCCATACGTGGCATCTACAATTTAAGTCCACGTGATTCCCTGCGAGAGAAGTTTAAGGAAACAGGTATTCTAACATTTACTTCACAGTATATTTTAAATAACGTAATTTTTGTATATAAAAATATAAAGAATTATAAAACGATAGGTGATGTATATAATAGACAAAGTAGGAACCGACATAAGCTTGCGACTCCTGCTTTGCGCCTAGCAAAAGTACGTAAATCGTTTGTGGGTTTGGGTATAAGATTCTATAATAAAATTCCGAAATCAATTTTGGTCATGCCATTACAGCAGTTTAAAAACACTGTTAAAAAGAGGCTGATACAGAAAGCCTACTATACTGTTGAAGATTACTTAGATGATAAGGATGTGTGGATATACATGCACTTTCACCCTGTACAAGACAGTAATAAATAAATGTAACTAGTTCTAAGATTTATATTTTAAAAAGAGCAACCGCCGAGTTTCTTGCTGGCTCTTCTCGGCAGGAACAGCTTTCCGAACCAGCAGTAAAGTTGACGATTCAAAAGCACTTGTTTACAAGTTTACTTGAATAAAGAATATTTTGATTTGATTTGAATAAATATTAATCAAAATAATGTTTAATAAACTTTTCGATATATCGATAATTTCAACGACACAATTGGTTAAATTAGTAGATCGCTGTAACATTTATGTTCGATACTAAAAAAATAGTAAGTTGCCCAGTACTTATTGATTAGCATAATAATTTAACAACAACTTCAGTACCCTTTGAACTCAAACATTGACATTGTTAGGCTCTTCCGGTTAATTGTTCTGATTATTGTAGTCTCATAGCAATTTTCAGTTACCCATACCTTCAGGACTGGTGTCAAGTAACCTGCAACTCCGAGGGCGGTTCCCTTCACCGTATTTATTACACTTTGCATTTTAAAATTATTAATAGCAACAGAAAACTATAAGAGGGACAACAATGCCAGTCAATTTTGCGTAATAACAACAATTCAAACAAAAGCCGGACAAAGAAAATTGATACGAGAAAAAGTCCAACCAATTCAAAACGATTTTCAACTGACAGTGAGGCTGTCAGTGTCAGTTATTTTAGTTAGTAATGTATGGTGTCAGTTATCAATAAACTACACAGTAGTGTCAAATAGTGTCGATAGATTATTTTATGAATGTTTTTTATTTGTTATGTACACTAGGATTCTCTAATTTATATGGCAAAACATCGTTTTTCAGGTCAGCTACTGAATTTATATATACTTGTGGTAGATGATTACACTACAATGTTTTATTATTCCTCTAGAATTCCATAGAAGTAGTAACTAGTTGATTATCCAAACAAGTTTGTAGTGACGAAAAATCTGCGTTATAGCAATAAACCAGACTATATTATCTTGTGGTGATATAAAAATAGAATTTTTATAAGACTAAAGTAGACTAGGAATCATGATTTATTATGTTAAGCGCTTTGGAGTCGATACTAGCAAAATCGATGCAACTGCGCATTTATCTTTCAATTTGATGTTTGAGAATTATTATTAATTGTTAAATGCATGCTGCATTTAAGCAAAAATATTATTGGTTGATTAGCTTCGATAGAGTGTCGGGTTCGGCCGAAATAAGGAATCGATTTTCCAGAAACTAATTCAGGTTTATTTTATTAATCGGACAACTACACTTATTATAACGCAGCATTATAATCAATTCTGTGGGCTGGAATAAAGTTATTGGGTATACGTAAATGAAAAATCAAATAGGTGGCCAATAATGAGAGAGTTTGGTGTTTTATTAGCCAATGGAAATATTTAAAGTGCAGAAATTGACAATTGCTGTATAGTCCATGATCGCTGTCATAACAATCAGCAAATGTCATTTGTCAATTTTAGCTATTCCGTCGGCTTAAGTCAGTCAATTTTCATTTTTCAATTTGTAGAATAATTTCTCGCAGCTAAAACGCATTATAATGTAATTTAGTGAACAACTAATAGAGGTTAAATACTGTTAAAATTTTAATTAACCATGGAAGACGTATTGGACGAAGTCGTATCTTCTGAAGATTTGCAAGTACGTGCATGCAATTGCATTATGTACTACGTGACTCATGATGATGTATTGTTTTGATTTCGCATTATTTTTCTTTTTAGAAATTCGAGAAGATTTTCCACGAGCAGCTGCATCAAGGCAACGTAACACACAAAGCTCAATTTGAATACGCATGGTGCCTTGTACGAAGCAAGTACCCTACGGATATTAGGAAGGTAACTTATGTTGGAGTAAACATAGTTTACCAAATTGTGATTTTTTTAAAAGAAAATTGAATCATTGTTATGAAATCTGATTTTAGGGGAATATATTCTTTATTAGGATATCTATACTTATTATAAAACAAAGTCCCAAAAAGCTGTCTGTATGTAATCGATTTTCTCAAAATTAACTGAACAGATTGTTGTATGGTGTCACCGCTATACTTCCGGTTTAGGTAAATAGTACATGTCGGTATTATGTAAATTGTGTTGAAGAGATCTCACATTTGTGGAAAAACTTGCTCGCTGGGAGCTTTAGTCGCGTGCCCTGCATAAACCAGCAGAGATACGCTAAAGTAATATAGTAGAGAATTGTAGATCTATAAAAATACTTCAAAAACCTATGTGACAGCATGTCTCTATCTCTCACTGTTAACTCACAATAACTACTTTTATGCTCAAAATTTTGAAAATTCGGGAAAAGTTTCGCAAATCACTGAACTTCACGCTGGCAAAGCCATTGTTGGCACAGCTAATTTATTATATTTGTTATTACTATTAATTGGTCAGTATTAGATAATAGATTTTTGTAAATTATTACACCACTAAAATATTTATAATTCATCAATTACTAAGAATTAAGTTACTTACTTTGGAGTCAGACGACCATGTATGTAAGTGTCCCATATACATATGTATATGTACATATAAGTACATATATATATGTACATATATATATGTACATATAAGTGTCCCATATACATATGTTTCCTTCCGCCGTGTGGTATTCGGCATAATAGAAAAGACCACCCTCCTTTCTAACCGAGGTGTCGCAAGAGGCGACTAAGGTATGTGCAGTGTGGTATTCGGCTGGGTAGATTAGACCACCCTCTTTTCTTACCGAGGTGTCGTAAGAGGCGACTAAGGTAAATGCCGTGTGGTATCCGGCTGCATAGAATAGACCACCCACATTTCTTACCGAGGGGTCGTAAAAGGCGACTAAGGTAATTTGACGTCATACAGGCGGCCGCTCGTAAAATACGTAGCCAAATGATATGAAAACATGTTTGTAACATTTTGTTCCGACCCCACTTAGAGTGGGATACAGGCAGAGAATGATGAGAATGATTATGTATTTGTATTCCTTTCTACTTACAGGATTATATATCCTATCTTAGTATTTTCATTGGATCCTCAGTTTAATGCTATGCAATGAAAATATAGATCTTGTAAAATCAGCATTAACCCAAACCATAGATTTCATTTCATTGCAGACTATAATGAAATAATGTTATAATTGAGATTCTCGTTATCTCAGATTATAATGAAATATTGTTATCATTGCACTACTAAACTATGAATTCAATTCTTCTTCTTCTTCCTAGCATTTATCCCAGCCTATGCCAGGGTCCGCTTTCCTACTAAACTGCTTCCACTTTGCATGGTCTAATGCATCCCCTCTTTGTAGACAGCAATATCAATCCAACATTTTTTCGGTCGGCCACATTGTCTATGGCCGGAAACAGGCATGATGAGGCACCTGTGACCGTAAAGTAGATAACCATAGATTATAAATGCAGATTATAATGAAATATTGTTATCATTGCACTTCTAAACTATGAATTTAATTGTATTATGCATATTTGTTACAGGGCATCCTTTTACTAAAAGAATTGTTCAATTCTCATTCAGAGGGCAAGCGGGACTATCTTTTCTACCTTGCCATAGGCAATGCTAGAATTAAGGAGTATAAATAAATCACTACAATATGTTAAGGCTTTCCTTGAGATTGAACCTGCTAATCAACAAGTCTTGACTCTAGAGGTAAGCTATTAATACTATGCTATCTTGATACAAAACTTCTTTAAAACTTTCTTCTTGATTGTATTTAATCATTATAATTTGTTGATGCTGCCCTCGAATCACAATGTGCAATCGAACTCGTGACTATGTGGAGCTCAAGACAAGATCGCTGCTAACTGAGCCAACTGGCCAAACTATTTCATGCATATTCCCATGTTGAGGACATGGGTTACAGATTGAACATCTACCATGTCTTAGAGACATAGTTGAGACATTTTTAGTCTCTTTTATTATTACAAAGAATTGATTGTATACAAATGAGATAAGATGTGAATAATTTATCAGTCAGTTTAAGAAATGATAAAAATTATCGAGATATGTCTATATATAAAACACTAGCTGACCTGGAAAACATTGTTTTGCCTTATAAATTGTTTCTTAGGAAATGTGTACAATATAAAAAAATAAATATTTTGTAAAAAAAGAATGTTAGGGGTGGACGACCCTTATCACTTAGGTGTATAAAAAATAGATAGTAGCCGATTCTCAGATCTAATGATTATGGATATAAAATTCCATAAAATTCGAATTCAAAATATTCTTTATTCAAGTAAACTTGTAAACAAGTGCTTTTGAATCGTCAACATCTACTGCTGGTTTGGAAAGCTGTTCCTACCGAGAAGAACCAGCAAGAAGCTGGGCGGTTGCTCTTTTTAAACAATAATTCTTATCACTAGTTACATATAGTTATAAATGTCTTGTACAGGGTTGAAGAGAAGCTATATCCACGCATTCTTATCGTCTAAGTAATCCTCAATAGTATAATAAGCTTTCTGAATTAGCCTTTGTATAAAAATCGGTCAAGTCGTTTCGAAGGAGCATTACAATTAACATTGTAACACGAGAAATTTATATATAAGACTAGCTATGCCAGCGGCTTCGCCCGTGTGGAAATCAGCGTGTCACAATTTTTTTCTGGAATTTAAATTTTAAACACAAAAGTAGTTATTGTGAATTAACCACAAGAGATAAAGACATGCTATGGCGGACTTTTTTTAGTATTTTTGTAGATCTACAATTCTCTAGTACATTATTTTAGCGTATCTCTGCTGGTTTACGCAGCGCACGTGACTAAAGCTCCCAAAAAGCAAGTTTTTTAAAACTGCGCGATCTCTTCAACACAATTTACATAATACCGATATGTCCTATATACCTAAATCATCCGGAAGTATTGCACTGTCTTTTGGTGAAAACCTTACAAATACCCGTGTAGTATATTTTGAGAAAATCGATTACATAGCCAGCCAGCTTTTTGGGACTTTGTTTTATAATTATTATTATAGATATAAGATATAAGATGTAGCATCTACAGCCGTTGTCGGAGTGATTTCCATGTAGCTCAGTGGAAACATCAACTAAGGGTTAATGTTCTTCATTGTGAAACAATAATTCTTTCATTAAACTATTTTAATTACTTTTTACTTTTATTTTTATATATCTTTTTTATGTACTGGCACAGAAGGTTGTGGCATTCGGCCAGAAAGTATTTACTCTGTAAATATAAATGCTAATCATCATAACAAGAGGTCGCGCTTCGTGTCAAAAATAACGCTACCCAATTTGGTGGGACGCACGAATGCATGTCCGATCGATGCCAATTCAAAAACCATTTTTAGTTTCATCTTAGGGCAAAGACACTTGTCTCTGTGAAAACTTCGCCCCCAGATTCGCCGTAGGTTTTTGCTACGTTAAAAGTAATATGCATGTAGGTACCTAGTTATATAGTTTGACGGGCCCGATGGCGCAGTAGGTAGTGACCCTGCTTTCACCTCCGCGGGTAGCGAGTTCGGTTCGCGCCGAGGGCCAATATTTTCTATAAACAATTAGTTGGTTCTTTATCGTGTATATTTGTATTTAAAATTATATATGTAGTATATTTACCAGTCGTCCGTCACCCATAACACAAGTATTAAATTACTTATATCCCATATAAAATATATGCTCCTATATATTTATTTATTATATACAGAAAAACAATTTTTTGTTGGTTTTACTGTAGGATCTTGAATTTTCTAGTAAATCGTTCAATAAAAGTACTATATAATATTACATAATTACATTGTGAGGAAAAATATCCCTGGAGGATTTTAGGGATATTTTTCTTAGTTATTATATTCTTTCTTAGGTTCTTTATAAGGCGTCACCGCGTCGGCAAGTCACACATATTTTACTTCTGCTATCCTTGATAATGATTATTTTTAATTTAAGTATTTCAGTGCAACATGCTATCGTTCTCTTTTGAATTTAGTAAGCAAATTTATTATAAATATGAAAAATATTATATAAATAAACATTTTAGTTGATACGCCTGCTGTGAACTGTTTTGTGTGTCTAATGAAGTAAATTCATAAGTCGTTTGGGTATTCATGATTTGGGTATTTATGGTCGTATTCATAAGGGTTTGGATAAGATTCTGTATAAAATTCCGCAATCGATTTTGTCTTTGCCACTACAGCAGTTCAAAAACACTGAAAGGGAGGCTGATACAAAAAGCTTACTTCACTAATGAGGATTATATATATATATGATAAGAATGCATGGATATAGCTACTCCTCTACTCTGTACAAGGTGGTAATGACCAAATGTAACTAGTTATAAGAACTATATTTGAAAAGAGCAACCACCGAGTTTCTTGCTGTTTCTTCTCGGTAGGGACAGCTTTCTGAACCAGCAGTAGAGTTGACGATTTAAAAGCACTTGTTTACAAGTTTACTTGGATAAGAATATTTTGAATTTGAATTTGAAGTAAACCTCCCAATCGATTACAATTACGAGAGAGTTACGTGAATTGTTTCGTATCGGAGTTGAAGTTTCCAACAACCGATGATTGTTTCAGCGTCAAATAAACAAGCGCATGGAGAAGGAGGGTCTGATCGGGATGGCGGTGGCGGGCGGCGCCGTGCTGGCCATCGGCGGCCTGGTGGGCCTCGGCATCGCGCTCGCCTCCAGTAAGAAATAGCATTTGGCTTTTCTGTAAGTGTTTAACGCTAACAACTTTGCCCATTTCCTTGACCTTGTTTTATGGGTAACTTTGCGCGTCCAATATAGTCTTAAAACATCATCACAAATGAATTATGTATTTTTTCTAATATCCCAAGGGAAAACTGTAGGTTCAATTGCACTATATTTCATCAATATTGCTCCAGCGGATTTGACATGAAAAGCGTAACAAACAGACGAACTTTCCCATTTATAATGTTACAAGCTGTGCCAACAACGGCTTCGCCCGTGTGGAATTCAGTGATTTACGTCAAAGTAATATTATGAGTTAACCGTGAGAGATAGAGACATGCCATCGCGGACTTTTCTGTAGAATTTCTATAGATCTACAATTCTCCAGTCAGTACATTACTTTAGCGTAGGTTTTTTAACAACTGCGCGATCTCTTCAACACAATTCACATAATACCGATATGTACTATTTACTTAAACCATCCGGAAGTATTGCACTATTTTTTGGTGAAAACTACAAAGATCCGTTCAGGAGATTTTGAGAAAACCGATTACATACTGACAGACAGTTTTTTGGGACTTTGTTTTATAATAAGTATAGATTATAGGTTCTCTAATCTAAATTAATGCTAAAGCTTGACCTGATTGCTGATTCACGTTTTCCAATGAATTGAAAATATGGTAATGGTGTTGATTTTTCTTATTCTATTCTTATTCAAAAGTTAATTCCATTTTTATAACTTTTAAATTTAATATTTATATTTAACCCATTAATAAACTAACATAAAAATATTATAAACATAATTCTTGTTCCTAAAATAATGTATAACTTTAAAACATTTTTAACATTTTATGTCTTAAAATTTTGTGTATGTGATATTAATTTTATAAATAGGCTTTATAACATTAACACACTTTTTTCGCAACTTCCGATAAAGAAACGAGGATTTTTGGTATTAAAATAAATAATAATAAAATAAATACAATAATGGGCAATGAAAAAAGGATGTAAAAAAAATCAAAATGAAGTTATATAAATATTATAATTAATTCTAAAAATTACATTAAATAAAATGAATAACAAATAATTAATAAAAGTGAAATTATAGGGTGCCTAAATATTAGAAAATAGCTCCGAGATTTGCCATCCGTCGGCCTTACCACAATCCTTTCAAAGATGACATAACCTCTAGTGTTGCCTGTCTCTAAATATATTTCCTTAACTCCTTATAAGGTGACAATTGAGGGGCACCTATTTTCCGTTATGCGGATAAACAAATATAGTTTAAAAACCTTTTAATTATATATATTATAACCAAATAAAAATATAAAAAATAAGAAAAATATCTTAAAATATCTATAGATTGGAATCTTGATGCAGACTGACTGCAGCTCGGGTTTGACTTAGGGGTATAAACATAGCATGCTTCATCCCATCAGCCCAAACCCTTACTGATTATATAATAACAGTTCAAACTTAAGTGTTAGTTACCCCCAATTATATATTCTTTACTAGATCCTAGGATAAACGGTTTTTATCGTCCTATATAAAAGCCCGGTATATAAGCTTCAATACTACTAAATTTCATGAATATTTCTCCAGCGAATTAGCTGTGAACGCGTTACAGACAGACAGACTTCCGCATTAATAATGTTAGTATGGAAATAATTTATAGAATTAGGCGTTTCTTTGCGGAGATGCATAATACAAAAGTAATAATAAAATTATTTTGGTATAATCCGCTATACCAGTAAATATAAAATATATATAATGCTAAATGTATAGTGGACTATCCGTTTTTTCATACCCGATACATGCAGGATTCGTAAAACACATGCCCACAACCTCCACCACTGCCAGCACAATACACAAGCACTACACACGTTCACTATTACAAACTCAACAATTGTTTCGCCCCGCAACCGAAGCATCATCAGGAGATAGACTCCACGAAAAAATCGCAAAGCGAAGTATTATCCAAACAAGCATTGTTATATAGTAATTGGTTGATCCCCACCATTTATTTTACCTCTGAACACGTGCAACAACCGTGAACTAGAAACATTTATCAGATCAAAGAGAAGCAGATAACTTTTACTTATTTTTTCACACATTATTACATTTGTATTAGGGAACCCCTTTTTTTTAAATGTGATATAGCCTATGTTGCTCAGTAAAGATGCAGCTTTCCAATGGCGAAAGAGTTTTTGAAATCGAACCAGAAGTTTTTGTGCGAAAACATTACAGATATACATACATACAAATCTTTCCTATTTATAATATTATAAGATAGATATTCTTCATGTTTACAGAATGAACGCTGCTATCGGCGTTCATTACCTCATCACCAGGAAAAAGGGGAAAGAGGACTAAACAGGTTCACCATGGCAACACCATTAACGAATTTTCACACGCACGTGTACACGTTAGATAGTTCTATGTTCAAATAAACTGAGTGTACGTGCTCTGAAACAACAGGCTTTTTAGAAATGATTACTTCTACACTAATAAAACTATTTTTAACTGACTGACTGACCCTATAATAATCCAACTTTTGTAGTTTACGGTAGTTTTATACGAGAATAACTAAAATCTGATACACAGCCGTCTAAGTCGCACCGCAACCTCGACGCACTGAAGACGTATTAAGCGTCTATAATATAAGTTATAATTTCTATGTACATGATGTTAAATATAGTTTTATTAATGTAAACATTCGCGGATTTTAATAAAATCTATTTATTTATATCTAATGGTGTAGTTTATTTTAAGAATAAATATAGATAATATATTGTGTGTATGTGATATGTGTATTACGTGTATGTGATATGTGTAATATTTAAATAGCTGTAGGCTTCATTGTAGTTAAGAGCATATAATAGAACTAATTTGCAAATGTAATTCCATTAAATAAATATGGTTTGTTTTAAAATCTTTTTTTAAGCAAACACACGTGAACCACAAACTTTAAGACGTTCTTTAAATTCTTTCAAGTCGCTGAATGTCCATTAAATCTGGCAAGTTGATTAAAACCGAAAAAATAAGAGTTTATGATAGGCCTGCAGTCAATGGTATAACATCAAAGTATTTTAGATCCAGAGAGTTGTACGTCAGTGATCTATATTGTCACCATTATCATTTAACGCCTAGGCACGTTGAGTACGTCATGGGACGAGTTTGAATCACTTAAGACTTAAGCTTAACCGCCTAAAATCAAAATTAGTAGTTCCCGAAAAATGGCACGGAAAAAATGCACGTAAATTATGGAGCTACAAAGGTTTTGTATAATTTTGTTTGGTGTCTTTTAGAAAACGAAGAAGAGAAGTGAATAAACAAAACTCTTCATCGAAAGTTGGAAATAAAAAACTAAGAAATTTCAAAACAATTATTTTTATTATCTTGTTTATTATTATGTAGTGAAGCAGCATACATCTAGTACACTAATGTATACTGACGAAGGCGTGGCAATGAGTTTGGAATTTTAAAAAATAATTTATGTTATCTTCAAATATTACCAATATTTTTTTAAACTTAGTAGCAATTGTAATCGCGATAACATCAACACAGTGATAATCTCCCAAAAAAAAAATAGAATTCTTATTCAAATAGGTAATATATATTTAATAATGAACGATCTACCATAGACAACAACAACCTGTGTAATATGTACTTTCAAACAATATAATATTTAAATTAACTAAGCTACAAATTGAGAGAACTACGAAACTATCAATATTGTGTGCATACATTGAAAAAAAATTCCGTCATCATGGAGTTTACAAAAATCTGTTTTGAAATCTCACTTATGGTATAAAAAAACTGCTATAAATCAAAGTTTTGATTTGAAATATATTGTTTATGGAATATTTATCGAATATTTCCCTATTCCATTAAAATGTATACTTCATGGTAGACAAATGTGATTGCGCCTTGACAAGTATTAAATTGTAATAGATATATATACTAAGTGACAGTACATATGCATAGTAGTGTTAAATTAAATTAAAGAAATAATATGTTAGAGTTAAAACTGCATATATAACATGTTTTGAAATAACTATGGCACTTAATGACAAAGCAAAACCTCAACCACCAGGTCTCGTGGGGATGAATCTTAATGCAAAGGAAACAAATATGTTTAAAATATGTAACAGATAGTCTTACTGTTGGGGCACATCACTATTCTTATTAAGTGATTACACTAGAGAAGGGAATGGAGCCCAAAATGTGTCATATTGCAATCAAAGCAAAGTCAACGAGGTTTATCATCTTCCTATTCCATTGAAGAAAACGTCATTTTGAAGGTATACTAGAAATTATGTAATAATTTTTTAAATTAAGATCGCGCCATGAATATTTCTTTACGTATGTGTGATTAGACAAAGTCAAGTATAGTAATCTAATCTTTCCACTAATTATTTATTGTGAAACTCTCACTTACTGCTCTCCTTCTCTAGTATAATAACTATATGTTATTTATACTTTAGTGAAATAATCATACATTTGTTAAGTATTTGAAAAAAAAATCTTATGCGACTAATGAGGTATAGTCGGGGTATTAAAATAAACAAAAAAACATGCAAAGACGCCAGTAGTGTTGTACACGTAACTTGTAAGTAATTAGTAAATAATTTCTGTCTTGTCCGATAAAAAAAAGGTTTAAAAAACTTTTCATGTCTCTACTGCTAACAGTTGAGGAGTTCCCTCATCTGGAGCCAATCCTGGCAGCAGCATCAGGTCATACTTATCATAAACATATTGTCATCTGGACTGGATATGGACTGTTCAGTAGACCAAAATCTTTAGATAGGCAAGCTTTAACGCATTAAAATGCGTTAAGATGCGAGAACTGTCTTTGCAACATAGTTGCCGAATATGGATTGTATGATAACAGCTAGACAACTTCAATGAGTTATGAATGAAATACGTTCAGAGATCTCTCAGATGATATAACAAAAACGGAACTTCGTATAAGGTGTGAGGTAATTCTACGAGGCACCACTCTGTAGTAGTTCTTGTATCGACGTTAAAAGACGATGTTCTATCAGGTAGGTTATTAAAAACGGAACTTCGTATAAGGTGTGAGGCTATTCTACGAGGCACCAGCCTGTAATAGCGTTTGTACCGACGTGTGTAACAATGTTCTCTTAGGTCCTAGGTTATTGGAATAACACAAATCCACGCTGGAAGACCCAGTGTCCACTGCCTAATCTCTTATTAAGCCTTTACCAACCGGAGCCAAACATCTCTTGGCTTACCTTCGAAATTTTTATTAGAACGACAAACTGTAACAGATTTCATAAAACGATACGCCACATAGGTATATCCATTATAAAATATTTTATTGAGAATTCCCCTCAGTTCGTAAAAACTTTCTATGTGTTCGAAATCTAAGTTAAGTTCAGTGTACAACAATACTAGGGTAATATTACGAACTTTCAAAGTTCAAAAGGTAACTAAACATACTTTTTACATAGTAAGAGCATAATGATCGACTTAAAGCCCTAATTATAATATCTCCACTGGTATATAATTATAGTATTATCAACAACGAACGAGACGCCGTGTGAAGTCACATCGCAGTTCAACTTACAACAATAAAAACAGAATTTGATCCGGCGACGAGTCCGCAACGTTTTTTGACAGTTTACATACAAAATAGCCTCATAGCACTACGAGAATAGAAATAGCACCATCGATGTAACTCCAACACCGTCCCCTATATTTAACTTGTGGTATGCAAAACTGTGTTCTGAAAAAATATATATTTCTTAATCACATTCTGGTAACTGACTATTGTAAAGTGTACCGTGCTTCAAGTTCTATCTGCGTAAATCTAAATAAACAAGTCAATCTATAACGTAATGACAAAAATAAGCACACATCTCTCTCTAAACAATCAAAACTTATGTACAGTTAAAAATAATTACTTACTATGGCAACACCGTTAACTGTCAACAAGGTTATTGTATACGCAAACCAAACTGACGCAACCCGTCAAATCTCACTAACGTACTAAAAATAATAATATTCAATCAACCCGTAGCACTTATACTATTTGTATTACACGAACTCGTATCCGCTTATACACCGGCTTGAATTACGCAACTATTGTTTGATGGATTGCGATATCGGATATTGGCTGAGTTTAAGATAGCTTAGTAATAAAATGACAACAAAAATTTCAAGAATGTGTTGCAAATTAACAGAAATATTATAAAAATGTATTTATTATTGTGACAATAAATTAAAATAAAATATTGCTACAATGGGAATCCATTAAATTTAATAGTTGTAGCTAACATTTTAGTCTGCGACATTGATCAGGAATAAAATTATATAATGCAAGAACGTCTCGCAAGACGTGTAAAATTCCTAAATGTCCACGTTATATATTTTTAATTAAGATCAACGAATAACTATTTGCAGAGTGCGTTATATGCTTGACTAAATATTCTCGGAGAATTGTATTAGGTACAATAGGCATGGTCTAAGGTCAAATAAAATGCATAGTTCGACTAACTATAAACATAATCATCAAACTGCAAGCTCTAAATCAACAAAAATGTAAGCGTCTATCGCAAAAATCACATCAAAGTTGCGTAATTAACCGCCAACTGACAACGCTCTGTCAAAACTGACAGTTGCTGCGGTGTTGCAACACGATAAAACCGAAAACTCCCATACCACTCATACGAAAAGATTAAATGCTTCACCTATTGCTCTAAATTCTTAAATAAAGTGAACTCTAACGTTTGGGAAGTAAATATTTTTTTTGTGACTCGCTTACAATTAATCTTACCATATACTAAATAACTATAACATTGTACTCTAAAAAATATGTATAATTATCGAAGGCTAATATGAGATTGTAATCACAGTAATTGTTATTCAAGTAACGAGCCCACATCATTACTACAGAATACACTCATCTCCCTCGGCAATCTGTAAACTACCCACATATTTACACAACTCAAGGCAACATCAAGGTATACTTTATTTATTGCTTTTGTTTCTATTTGTTTATAATTATAATGTACTTTATAATATCACCACATTATTTACAAACGCAACAACACACGATCTTTATTATTTCGAATTTGAACTCTTTTTGATTCACGAATCGAAAATCGCCTGGGAATAGTTATATGAAAATACTTACCCTTGGAAAATATTCAGTCTCAAGGCAGTAGATGTTAGAATTTTTAAATTCACGTAACATTTATATCGCACTTGCAATGCGACGTATAAAATCAGCGATTCCCCAAACGCACGTCGATAAATAGTTATAATTTTTAAGCTCTGTTATATTTGTTCGTATACAAAGATATTTTGTTTTTCTCCCCTAAATATACAGGTGCATAATTCATTCGATATAAGGTAATAATTTACTCGCTACGGTCGTGACAGTCTAACATTTCTCTAGTGAGTGCGTTTCTATAAAAATAAAACGGCAAAAGACATCGTCTACGAGGCAGCGCTTACGACCACCCAATTGCATTAACATTTTACCTACGATATACTCTATATAGTATATATAAATGCAATCTGCAAAATGCATAAAACAACAGTTATTATATCTATAAATTGTATAAAATATTAAATAAAATCTATTGAAGTGAGGTAGATGGATGGAATTTCACAATTTGTGTGGATTTGTATTTTACTTACAATGTCGCCTTATTGGCCCGAACGTTGAGGTAGTTGGATGGAATTACTATGTAAGAGGCCCTACTACGTGAGGGACTTTACATACACGTTTAAAGTTACTACTCACTAGTTATTTACTACTAAACAATCTCACGTGACGAGTCGACGGTAGAATTAATGCGTACGCGGGTCTCGCTAGAAAACAATGGCTTGGAGGTAATTCACGGGTGACACCGGTCAAACGGGCACTAAGACCGTTGTTTGTTCACAATTTATACTTACGACCATTATTTCGCTGCCGAACGCTAACACTGTCAACACTCATGTCGTGCTTGGAACGGGTTTATTTGCTATACACGCTAAAATGTCTATTAATCCTCCTAACCTGACTCCATTGGAAGCCTGCAAGAGTTCGACTCGATCCCTAAAAAATATACATAATATTCAGTTAATGGCACCAACGACGCTCCACGGGTCAACAATAAAACCGCTATAAACCGATCAGCTAATAACACAAGCACCGTTTCCAATAAACCGTCAACAAAACATCGCAACAGTACCGCTACATTAATCTATGACGTCATTTCATGAGGTCTTGTTCTGCTCGTCGTCCGAGTAGTCGCCGTCGTCGTGGCCGCTGTGGTCCAGATCCTGTTCGCACGCGTTGATCCTGTTCCTTTCGTCGTCGTTGTACCCCTTGTAGTAGTCTTTGTCCTTGTCGTCTTGCTTTTCTGTCTCCGCCTCGCTGACGCTGTCGTTCCTCTGCCTCTCCTTGCCGAGGTCCAGCGGCTCGTCGGACTCCCTCATGATGTCGGGCTTGCCCATGTTCTCTGTGTACTGGCGCTGCATCTGTTTCAGGAAGCGCTGGTGGGCGAGCGTGGTGGGCGGTGGAGGGAGCGATCCCATCTGTGGTGACGGCTCGTCGTAAGTTTTCCTGTCCATGTGCATTGCGTTCATTTGTGCCAGTTTCGCGGCGTTCATGCCTGGAATATAAGTAAATTTTACTGATTGTTCGTATGCCGTGTGGTATCCGGCAGAATAGAATAGACCACCTTCATTTCTTATCGAGGTGTCGTAAAAGGCGACTAAGGTAAGTTGACGTCAGGCAGGGGGCCGGTCGTAAAATACGTAGCCAAATCATGTAACAACATGTTTTTAACATGTTGTGCCGACCCCACTTATAGTGGGATAAGGGACTTTACTGAATGTTCGTGTACAAATCCGATAGAAGCATTGTCAGATGGCAGACATATATCTCTGTAGACTTACCGAACACGTTCTCTCCGATGTACTGCAGGTAGGTGTCCAATATTGCGGAACCACCTCCAAACCCTGGCGGATAGTCATCATGCTTCATGCCGGCCAGACCGTGGGGCAAGTTCTCTACCGCTTTGGCAGTCACCGCGCGGACCGCCGGCACTTTTGTGATCGTCGTGTTTGTCAAATTGTTTATATCTGTAAATAACAAGTCACAATTAGAACTATTTTTTAAATAACTCCTGGATCGAATAATTTTTAGTTCGCAATTCTGCAAGGCGATATCCACCAATATCATACGACGCTAAGAAATAAATCATATTTTCCTTGAAATTACATTTCACTTTACCTTCATGAACATCTTGGTTAAATGAAATTCCCAATTAAAAATTATATGTCTATTTCATATTTAATTCTATTATATTCTTAGATTGCTATTCTGCTAGACAAATATTGTTGAATTTCGCTCTTCTAAATATTATTTTCTGGTCCCAGGTAAAATTTTCAATGTCAGTTCTCTAAAATTAGATTTCATTCTTTTCTCTTATATCAATGGTCTCCATAGTAAATGTAGATGTGTTTAGCGCTCAGATAGATAGACAAAGTTTCGCATATTTACGATTTAGATTTAAGTAAAGCTCAACTCACGCGGCGGGGAGACAGGGATGGAGTCCTGGTACTTGGACTGGCTGAGGTCGTCGTCGTTGTCGCCACAGAGCGAGCTGTTCTCGGAAGCGGCCGATTTGGCGTCCAGCTTGATGTCAGAGCGGCGCGGGCCCGTGGGCGACGCTCGCGCCCGCAGCTGCTCCGGGGACACCTTCACACCGGCCTTGGCTAGCAGCCTGGAATTACGGACGATGGAATACTGTTATGGGGAAAATGCGCGGATATTGGAAAAATCGTTGTATTTCAAAAAGCAGGCAGTTATTAATATTTTCAAATTCAAAATAATCTTTTATGAAGCTGAACTGATTCGGAAGTTTGCGTACCGCAAGCGAAGATCCAGGAATAAAAAAACTCGGTGGATATTTAAAAAAAAATTATACAATTTGATTATTTGATTATTTTAATCGACTTAAGACATTTTCTAGTGTAAAAGCAAGTGTAGATAATGCTGAGGACTTTTGTTACAAAAACGTGTACCGAGATCGAAAAATGATTTTCGGATCTCGTCGCAATATAGGCGTCATTACTTAATGTTATTTCTTCAAGTCTGTATAAACGGAATCTATGATTGACCGTATTAAACTAGCACATCCCATCTCTTGTATCATAGCAACGCAATAGTTTTACTATGTAGAGATGGGCCTCTTACAAGTTACACTTTGCTGCCACGTTGGGATAAATTCTCCTATTCATTTAATAATTACTTAAATACTCGTGGTAATTGCAACTTCAGGACTTCAGGTTCAGTAGGCCTACCATGAACTTTTAGAAAACGATTCAATTCAAAGTTAGTACCTAAACCCAACCGCTTTCTTTTCTTACCATGAAGTATCGATTGTATTGGAGGTCGTAATGTTTGAAAAGGAAAACGTTATATTAACAATAGATAACTCTGTCTTTTTTACTCAAATGTTTTTAGGACGCATTCCGAACGATCATTCGGCAACGACTTAAAGTGTGTGTTAAGACGCCATTGTATGAAAAAGCAAAATAATTTAGATTACGTCTTCAATTGAGTCGCAAAAACAGTTCATGGTAGGCCTGCTGAGGTGTTTGAATAGATCATTTCATCATTAAATCATGAATCATTTTTATTATGTGTTTTAACCGATTCCTGAAATAAAAACGAGAGTTTTTAAAAGTTATTTTGTTAGCCCGGTATATAAGCATCAATTGAATTAAAATTCATATATATTCCTCTATCGGGTTAGCTGCGTAACAGACAAGTCATCTTCTGCTGTTTTGTTTCCAGTTTATGACGTAGGTCTCCAATAGCCGGGAAAATTGTTCAACTTACTGGCTGGCAAGTTCCGGGTCGAAACGGGTCGGCATCTGCAGCACGGGCAGGTCCTTGGTAGAGATGCCGCGGTGCTGCCGCGACATGTGCGAGTGTAGCGAGTTGCGTGACTTGGCCACCGTGCCGCAGAGCACGCATCTGAGGATAAACTTTTGACTTACAGTAATTCCCCTACAACACGGTAGATTCGTTATGTATTAAAGGAGAGTGCATTGTACGAATATTTAGACCCGTATAACGTAAATTTTCTCGTTAAAGGGGGTTTAAATCGAATTTTAAGAAAAATTATGCATTGGACAAAATATTTGCGTTTTATTTAACAATCTTTAAGCAGTTAAAATTCACATAGCAAAAACCGTTGATATACCTTACACATGCAGGATTAGTTAGCGCATGTATCAAAAAACACCACCACAAACAACACCCTATACAAGCACTACACACATTCATTACGACAATCTCAACAAAAGTTTCGCCCCGTAATCGAAGCATCATTATACGGTTTTTACTTTCACGGTTACATCACAAGGTGATTTCTGATTTGCTTCCTATACTTAGCATTACATCGATTTTCTCAAACATTGCAGATCCCTTTAGTTGGGGTCGGGTCTCCCATTGCATTACATGCGGATTATAGCAAAATAATCCTATCATTAGGTACTACTGTAGTATGGAAATCCGCAAAGTATCATCTACTTCTATAAATTATTTAAATTAAATATTGATAGATTTTCTTTTACCGCGGATTACAGAAAATAGTTTTGTTTTTTATTGACGTACCGGTATCCGGGGCATACTGTGTGCTTGTCCTCGAGGTGCGTTCTCAGTGTATGTGCAGAACGGTAGATCTTCCCACATTTGGGACACGGTCGAGGGTCCGTGGCTCGAACGCGCAACAGGTCGTGGGTTCTGCGACAGCCGCCTGCCAAAGGAAAAGCAACCATAAAGAATTCCAATAAACTTGAAAATAAATTGTGATTAATATATTATCTTACCTGCTTTTCAAGGTCTTACGTAAACAATAGTAAAAGTTTATATTAATTTGAATATTTAAAAATTTCAACGACTTCGAATGAAATAAATGACCTTAAACATATATATCTATGATTTAGAAATAATAAAATATAAGAACGGTAAGTGTAGGGTAGTGCTCGCTAAAATCTGCGCTAAATGAAGTAAATAAAAGTAAACATTGAGATATCGGCATCTGGCTTACAATAATTAGTAATTAGGCGGTAATTTGGTGCTAGTGTAATTCCTGTTTTCTCGCAGATCAGCTCTTTAGTCAGTCCGCCAATCTAGGTGAAGATAACTTATCGGAAATCAGAAAGTGCTTAGTAATAAAAAAGTTTCAAGTCCTTCAATTACTAAGTGTCATGTATTCTCTACCAGTTATTAATCTTATATGTTTAAATGACAATTTAAAAAGTCCCTTTTTGTGGGGTACAATTTCACAATTATGGCAACTCTGCATAGCTTTTCATTTTACATCTGTCCTTTAGCAAGTATTGTCTACTTTTATTTTCCGTCTGTATCTTTTGCTTATAAGGCAAAGAACAAAAACATACATTCCAAATACGACCAATACAGAAAATCCAATATTATTTATGTTTTTTTTTAGCAAACGAGTACACTATAACAAAAATAATGTCACTTATCCATAGATAAAAAATACAACAGCTCTACTTCGTAGTTTTATTCTTTATCGTTCATATAAGCAGACAATTTGTTCGGTAAAAATTAAATTATTACGTATATATTCGTATCACTAATACAATCGCAACTAGAATCGTTTACTCACATTGAACATTTGGTTATTGAGATACTAATAAATTGTACGCTTAGTCTATAATATAAAGATACACGACGTTGCCTCTGAGGCGTCAGGAACAATTTTAACTACTCGCTAAACTTTATTACCAATATTTCGTTTACGGAGATCTTTGTGAGTTTCCATCGCATATATGTTGGAGTTATTGCACGGTGGGTGAAACATGTGCTTGTGACATTTTTGTATAATCTACCAGTCTTAATGCAAAGGCATATTGAATATGGTCCTAAGTATATAATTTGAGCTGTGAGCATTATAACAAGTGCTTTTTTTACTATTTCAGGGACAAATTACTTGAAATTCTAACATATCAATCGCAATAAAAGTATTAATGTATTTTGTTGTTTTAAAGTAGTATTTTCTAATAACTAGTTGTTAAATCATTTCTCCTTTAATATTTCCATGAGTTCATTAGATTGATAACAAAATTCCATATTAAAATACGTAGCTTTATATGATTAGAACTTAGAACAATTTGTTGTTTATTTGGATACTCAAATCTCATACTCAATTAAAGAAAAAAAATTAAACGATTGATTACAAGTTGTAAATCAGATATATTTTTTAGTAAATATTTTTTATTTATTTGTAAGCTAAAAAGATATTATACGAGTGGTATCATTTTTAAGCTGTATCAATTTATCAACAAATTATGTTGATTTAATCTATGACAGTGGCGTGAAAAATATTTTTAATCTGTGTCAAGATGACGGAGAAATATAAAATGGCCGCGATAATTTCACTTGAGCAGCATCTCCTAGATACGTGGTACCAGTAAAATAATTATTTAAACGATAAAAATTAAAATTATGTGGAATAGTATTGATAAGCAGAATTTTTTCTAGGCAGTAGCACAGTTTATGACGATAAAAATCATGTTAATTTATAGAATTAGCCGTTACTTTGCCATAATACAAAGGTAATTGTAAAATTATTATAGTATAATCTGCGATAAATTTTTCGAGGATTATTACTTCTGCAAAAATTATGATTTAAAGCAATATCATACTTTGAAACAGTCTGAAGTTAATTAATATTACTATAAATTGTAATTAGTAGGTATATACACGAAACCCTATAAGTATTTTGCCGCCTTTGCATTTCTATATGTGTTCACATTCTATACTTCTTTTGTTTTGTATTTCCTATGTATTTTATGTGCAATGAAGAGTTATTATTTCTATTATAGAAAAGACATTTTTGACGAACTCTATTTTTTTAACCACTTTTATGCTTATTTCATATCTGCCTGCGACTGCAAATACCTTCAGAACAAATAATACACCAATTTGTTTCTTCGTTTGGATTCTAAGGAACTGCGCTTATTAGATTTATATTTTCGATCTGTCTAAAGAGAATACTATAAATTTCTATATATACCATCGAATTACGGTTCGATTTTACAGTTCTTTATGTTCTAATTTTTACTCTAGATTATGGCAATTCATGATTGCCATAATAATAACAATTTACTGTCGAAATAAATACTATAATATTTTGTCGAGGCCATTATCAGTATAAGGAAATTTGGTTAGTACAAAGTGTAAGCGTGCAATGGCGGCCATTTCGTGAAAAACTTTAAAATTTTACAGCCGACAAAGATATCCAAATTAAATTTGTTCGATTTCTTGTGGAATATATCTAAATTATGTTCAATATACATTTTATTAGGCATTTGGTTAATTCCATAAAAATATAATTTTATACTATTGGATTTATTGTTTGATATCCTTATCTATATGAAAATATATGCGAATGGAAACCACATATTATATACAATAACTCCTTCATGTCTTTATTAATGTTCCTACTATGACTAGATATGTTTTTTAGATTGTGCTTTCTGCCTACAGGGCTAAACGAATTATTAAAAAATAAACCCTATTTCTTGTGAACATATTAACTATTGCATATAAAGGCATTCGATTCCATTAAAATCTATTTCGTATTGTCTTATCTATGGTCTAAATTATGTTCGTAAAAATATATAGAATATAAGGTACAATGGTTGTTTGGCCAAGTTAACGGCCAATTTAACTTAAAGCTTACTGGTTAATAATCTTGTACAGTGGTTAAATATGAAATAATGGTAATAACACTAAGTAAATGTCACCGTGGTTAACCAACATTGTTAGAAAGTTTTACTTTCAGCAATGGACTTTTAAAAAGACTTTTAAAAAGAAGATCAATACGTTCCGATAAGAAACTTTACTTGATTTGATATAAGATGGAAGTCATCTGATCATGGGACATAGATATAAATTGACTATACAAATTTGGCAAGTTTTGTTCAGTCATCTCAGGTCTAATCTCAGGCAATGTTTTTTAAGCATTATTGGCACAGAATCCCGATTTCGAAAAGTAAGTCATGTTTCCGATAGCTATACGCAATTAAAAATAACGTAAAATAAAGTGTTTTTTTTCTTTCTTGGATTAGGTTTGGCAAATTATGAGTTCTGATGCGGATGAACGTGATAGTTATTTTGCAAATCACTCAGATCTCTTTTGGGAGTCTGCTTTTTAATGTATTCGCCAATTAAAACGAGAAGAATGTTGTTAAAAAGGAAGTAGGCATACTTACAGTAGCGTCACAATATATATGTAGTAATATTATTTTCCGTACGAAAAAATATTCATATGTATCAAACCAAATTCGATGTGTATCATAGATATACCAGAGGTCATAAAACGCTTGTACCTAATCCCTGCGTCGCGACTCACTCATTCGTTGGTCTCGGTACTCGCTTTTACAATAAAATTCCGCAATCTATATTGGACTTATCTACAGAAAAGTTTAAATTAAGTGTAAAAACTATGCTTATACGTAAGGCATATTAAACAATTGAAGATTATTTGAATGATAAAATTGCTTAGATTTGAAAATCCTTTATGCTCCAAACAACACTGCAAATAAATAATGTAAATTTGAATGGTTAAAAGATTGACCGTCGAGTTTCTTGCTGGGTCTTCTCGGTAAGACCAACATTCGGAACCAGTGTAGCTTATTAAATCTACTTGATCCTTGACGATTCAAAAGTGGTTGTGAAAGGCCTACTTGGATAAAGATTATTTTGATTTCATACTTGTTAAGGAGCCTTAGTAGACAAACGGCCGACCAAAGAAGACTTTGCTTCATAACTAATAGCAAGCAAAAAGTTCAACTTTGCAAACCTTTGTACCTCATATTGTTTTAAAGATTGGGGCAAGAGTTTAAACAATTTACATAAGTTAAAATCAATTTGTGCTGTCACATAACATAAACAAGTTATTTACAAATATATTAAAATGGATAATACGATGACACTCATATTACTTTAAAAAAGTTGAAATTAATACACGTGTGTAGCACGACGACATGAAAAGTAGGAACGTAATCACACAAACAAAATTCGAAGCAACAATGGAAGGTACGGACACGTTCTGGGAGATCGGAACTGTCCTCTCACTAGTTGCACTTCGTAATCTATCAATGGCACCGATCATCACAAGTCATAATGCGCTTTACAAAACTAGCGCCGGGCGCGCACCGCGGCCCCCGGCCGGCCGGAATAGTGCAGGCGCCATACGGGCCTCTGGAAGCTCGGCCGACGCCGGGAGACTCCGGGGCGCCCCCCGCTTTATACTTAAATAATATCAGTCTATACTACTACAAAAATAATTTTCAGTCGATTTATTCTACCGGTTTATACATCGTTTACGTACGAACATTACTGCTGATTATGAAAATGCATTGCGGAGATCATCGTTTTTCTGGGTACCTCGGTTATATAAAAAAGTCCCCCTCGTAGTTTCGATTCACAGCCGTTTTTTTTAGCAATTCTAGCCGAAATTACACGAACGAGTTCACGCGCGCCGGTGCTAGTTGGCCCAGCCGCAGCTCCACTTCAGCGTCTTCATCTTTTCCCACTGGCGGCGGTGCTTGATCCTCATGTGGTTCCGGACCGAGTTGGGGTGCGCGAAGTACCGCGCGCAGGACGCCACCGGGCACACGGGGCTGTCCCGCGGGTAGTGCGCCTCCAGGTGCCGCCGCGCCAGCGCCAGCGACCCCAGCACCGCGAAGCACAACGGACACTGCAGCCGCTCGCCCCCCGCCCCGCGCCCCTCCAGGTACTTTAGCAACTCGCTCCCTCGTTCCTTCCCCTCGACGAGATCGCCTATCGCCGGCTTTGCCAACGCGTCCCGCGCCGCGGCATCTGCAATGCCGACAGCACCATATTACTCGACGGCAAACGGTTGGCAAATCCGACGATCGGCGCTACCGCCCTAACTACGTTCACAATAAACGCTCTAAAAATATTACGATATATCGAGTATAACATATTGGTAACGTCCGTCGCGAGTTCCGACACGGGTCCGGCGCTCACCACCAGGCGGAGGGCGCGGGCGGCGCGGGGGGCGCGGGGTTCGCGTAGGGCGCGTAGGGCGCGGGGGCGGCGAGGGGCGCGGGCGACGCGGGGGGCGGGCGCTCGGCCTCGCGCCGTCTCTAAGAGTTCTGCCGCTGCCGGATGCCGTGCGCTTGCAGCTGGTGGTTGATGAGGTAGTGCTTCGTTTTGCACTTCTTGCCGCAGTGCTGGCACGGGAACCACTGGTCGCGGTCGGTCTGCGAGTGCACATTGAGCATATGCTGGCGCAGGTTGGAGGTGGAGGAGTAGACGCGGCCGCAGAGCGGACACTGCGGCCGGTAGCCCATCGCCGCCCCGCCCGCCAGGGCCGCCCCTGCAACACAGAGGCGGCGGTTAGAACGGTCGCGAGTCCCTTAAGCGCTAGTGTGGGGGTGTGGGCCGGGGGCGGCGGGCGGGGCGGGCTCGCGCCGGCGCTGCTTCACGCCGTGGATCGAGTTCATGTGTATCTGCATGTACTGGCGCGTCTTGAAGCGCTTGCCGCACACGGGGCACGAGTGGCTGAGGTCGCGCGCCGCGTGCACGTTCAGGATGTGCTGCTTCAGGTTGCTGTTGTTGCTGTAGAGCTTGCCGCAGTGGGGGCACGCGGGCTTGCACGGCTCGTCGCCGCCCGCCCAGCCGCCCGGGGCCACTCCTGGGGCAGACGACGACCGTTCAGTTGGCTCGCGGTACGCAGCCGCTCCCCTCCCCTCACCCCCCCCCCCCCCGTCCCCGTCCCCCCGCGCGTCCCGACCGGCGTGCTCGTTAAGGCGCATCGTGACTCGAGATACCGAATGGTCAATGATTCTACACAGTAACTTCCATTGTTGCTCAAGTGAACTATAGGGATTTCTTTTAACTTTGTTTTAGTTTCAAATTCAATTGATAAATCAGTTATATACTCATTTATTTGCTTGTTAGTGTCACAGTGCGGTGCATGACTCAGTAATTAACAATTAATGACAAGTTGAACGCAATTGAGCGCGTTGGTTACATTAGCACCGGTGATCACATATTAATTATTTCTTCTAGTCGAATCTAATTGCATTTATATCGTTGTATACATTATTATCATTACTGAGTCATTGTAAGAATGTTAGTACATGGCCAGTTACTTACCAAAATTGTCCGGTATTCCTGAGGGCCCTGGCAAGCCCGGAAAGCCTGTGAAATTCGTTTCCCATTATTAACTTACGTTCTAAGGGTTTAGATGTCGTGTAATAAGGGCTCTCTGTGAATGTACTATACAACCGAGTGCCTGTCAGTCCTAAGTCAAGGTTATGCTTCATATTATTTAAAAATAAGATTTATTTTGGAATTGCGTACTGCTTTCAGCTGCGTACTGTCATCGTCCCGTTCCGCGAGAATTAAGTAGGATTATACATCATGAAGCAAATTTTCTACACGGAAAATAATGTTGTGTCTATATTAATTCATAAATTATCTGATTTTTTTATTGTAAATAAAATGTATTTTGGTAATTAAATGTAATATCGTGTTAGTGGAACAATTTTGTATATTTTAATTTATGATAAGATTATTGTTTCTTCTTAAATTCAAATTCAAAATATTCTTTATTGAAGTAAACTTGTAAACAAGTGCTTTTGAATCGTCAACATCTACTGCTGGTTTGGAAAGCTGTTCCTACCGAGAAGAACCAGCAAGAAACTCGGTAGCTCTTTTCAAAGAATAATTCTTAGAAAAGTACAGAGTCGAAGAGTAGCTATCCACGCATTCTTATCGTCTAAGTAATCCTCCATAATAAAGTTGGCTTTCTGTATTAGCCTTTTTAATAGTGTTTTTAAACTCCTGTAATGGTAAAGTTAAAGTAGATTGTAGAATTTTTATTATAGAATCTTATAACCAAACCCACAAACGACTTATGTTCTTTTGCAAAGCAGGAACCGCAAGGTTATGTCGGTTCCTACTTTGTCTATTATATACAATGCCAATCTTATTATAATTATGTATATTGTGTATTCAATTGCTAAAAATATACTGTGAAGATATTGATGTGATGAGATGTGTGTGATTCTATTACCAACTCCACTGACCGGGTAGATTGAGTAGCCCTGGGAAATTGGGTGGTAATGCACCGTTGGTGTTGGCCATAGTCGCGGGGTCGTCATAGTCTACTGGCTCCTGCTTGGCCCTGCCCTCCCCCTCCACGTCGCTCGCACCCGCATCCGACGAAGATTCGTCACCGTCACCAGACTACAAAACATTTATAGATAGCTAGGTTTTGTCCGCGGCTTCGCTCGCGTCGAATTTGGTCTGCCACATTAAGTTTCGTGGCAGATCAATCAAAAAATATACTTATATTTATTTAGTTACTCCTACACCTAAAATTTCAGATGTCTAACTTAAAAACAAAAGGATTCCATACAATGTTCGCGCCCCGCGCATATAAGACACTCTATGACTCTCCTTTGAAGTCAATCATATCGTGATAACTTTTAAACTATTCGGCCAAATTACTTAGTGTAAAAGACAAAGTTTATTAACATGAAATACTGAAAGTGACAAATGCATTGATTTTTATAAGAGTATGATAAATATACTAAAATATGCATTATAAAATAGTATCTAATTTAATTAACTTTATGATTCACAATTTTGGTCATAGTGGCTTCCACATAAAAGGTAGATATGCTGAAATGCTGCAAACAATACTACGTCATCTTTGTGTAACTCCAATGGTTTAGGCAGCGTACCCCAAGATAGCTCTCAGAGGCCAAATTTTTTCCGAATTTATTGACATGTATTACATTGACGTTGTATTACATAAAATCATTACAAATTGTAGCCTATATGTTATTCTGGTGTATGACCTATATAACTGTAAAGTTTCATCCAAATCCGTCGTGTAGATTTTTCGTGAAAGAGTAACAAACATCCATCCATACTCACAAACTTTTGCATTTATAATATTAGTATAGTGTATAGTAGTAAGTAGTAGTAGGATTAGTAGGATATTAGTAGGATAGGATAAGATTATAATATTAGTAGGATAGTAGGATAGGACTAGCTGTACCTGCGTGGAAAGCAGTGTCACAAAATCATCAAATCATTTTTCCCTCGTAAATCCCTTTTAGCTGTGATAGCCCAGAGTGAGACCGCGTTACTCTCTGGAGACGATCATGGGTTCAAACCACGGGCATACACCAATGAGTTTTTCTTTGAAAGCTTATGTTTCTTTTGGGGTCTTCTCGTTACCCTTGGGGTAGAGGCGAACCTCTCTAACCGGGCCTCTGTGCTCGCCTGGTCTATATTCCGACCGGTTGGCCCAGGGATGGGATGTCAAGTTCGGTTGGGAGGTCTGGGAATGGTAGCTCCCAAACCGCTAAGTTATATTCAGGTGCTGTCTCCTCCGGTGGTGGTGTCATGATCGGTGGTGTAAAAAATTGATAATTGCAATATACATCGTGAGGAAACCTGCGTACTTCTAGTGAATTCTGGGAATATGTGTAACCTACCAATCCACATTGGAGCAGCGTGGAACACGCTGTTCAATTGTGGATTGGTAGGGGATTGGCACGCAGTCTTAGCTCCAAATCCTTCTCTGCAAAAACGGAGAGAGGAGGCCTATGCCCAGTAGTGGGATAGTAACAGGCCGTTATGAAAAAATCCTTTTCTTTTATTCTAACAGTCTCTAAAATATCGTGATATTTTAAATTTAAATATTGAACTTAAATTAGTTATTGTGAGTTAACCATAAGAGATAGAGACACGCTATCCCGGACTTTTTTGTAGATCTACAATTCTCTAGTACATTACTCTGTATCTCTGCTGGTTCACGCGGTGTAAGCGACAAAAACCATCGAGTTTTTTAACAACTGCGTTACATCTTCAACACAATGTACATAGAACCGTAGTGTACTACTAACCTAAACGCTAATTATCAATTATCAATTCGATAATAAGTAGACTAGGTGTACTAGCAAGTGTATAAGTTAGGTGTACTAGGAAATTACAAATAGAGTTATTTGTAATTTCCTTTAACTCTTCACAAATCATCTCGTTGGACTGATTACGGTGTATGACCAATAAAAATTTGTTGCTACATTGCTTAGGGCTATTAGAACATCAGAAGTACATGATATGTTCAATTCAATATAGCAAGGAATATCTAGACAAACCGGAAATCCTCTCGGAAGTAGAAACCTTATAAGCGCAATTGTACGCATCGCATGCTCCTCATCTTCCACTGCATAATGAGGACAATAGGGCTACCACTACACGGAAGAACTGCCTGAAATTAGTCTGGACGAAATCGTTCTAGCTCTTGGACAGCTTAAGAATGGAAAAGCCGCGGGTGAGGATGGTATTACAAAAGAGCTGTTGAAAGCTGGTGGGACACCACTGGTGACAGAGCTTCAGGAGCTGTTTAATACCGTTCTTTTATACACACACAGCACAAGAACGGCACAGAATCAGCACGGCACAGAAGTAAAGCCATACTGTTCTACAAAAAAGGGGACAAAACCCTTTTAAAGAACTATAGACCAATATCTCTGCTGAGCCGTGTCTATAAGCTATATGCCATAGTTGTGTTAACTTACCAAATTGTTAGACACGCCGGAAAGGTGTGGATTCTGCACGCTTTCCAGAGCCTGGCTGAATATAGCGAGCTCGTGGCCATTGGTGCCCATCCGCTCCGGACTGGCGCCTTGCACCGCCAGCAGCTGCTCCGTCCTACACCAGTAAAAGAAACCTTCTATAAGTAACAACAACATCAAAATCATCCCACTTTAAGTTGCGTCGGCACAACATGATTTGGCTACATATTTTACGAACGGTTGCCAGCCTGACCTCAACTTACCTTAGTCGTATTTAGGACCCGTCGTTATGAAAAGAAGGTGGTCTTTTCTACTCAGCCGTATACCACACGGCATATAAATAACAACAACACTGTTATACAAAATAATCGTTATAACAGACACCCTTTCGTATTTTTAATTTTAATATAGATATACTCAGATAAGGTTTCTGGTATATTTATTAACAAAATATAAGTTAAATAATGAAGTTTAAACTGCGAGTAGTAATGAGAATAATTAACTAAGTTTTACTAATGTTGAACGAGAGCAAATGGTAAATCGCAATATGATTTCTGATTAAGGAGTTTGATTTTATTCTACTTGAACTGCTTTTTACATTATTGAATTGTCAATAATTCAGATGGCCGTTTAAAAATAGTGTCAAGAGCGCTAAGTGGGTTTAGTAGATCACCGATGCTCTACAAGTATTGGTAAGATTTAACATAATTTTCCTACTCACTCCGCTCTAAGTATGCGGCACAACATGTTTTCCTTTTCCATTCTCTCCTATCATTCGTTAACTCTGGCGCTACTCCTTTTATTTGCATGTCATACTGCATGCAATCCAACCATCTTTTTTAGGTCTCTCTCTAGCCACATTAATATTTAACACTCCTATGGTCACATAATTTTTAACATTTCTTCTATAAAGATTTAGCTATCTTTTATCACCAAAGGGCATTAGATTATCTTTACTAATACTTATGGTCGAAGTTTGCAATTCCATCTACGTATAAATTTTTCAGAACTCTTAAAAATTGAAAATTATAACGAAAGAATAAATAGACACTGCATGAGCAATTGGAGTCTGTTTTAGACGTCGTTCATTTTGCAACAGCTGCTTCAGGCGCTAGTTTAAATAAAATGTAGGCGGAAACCACCGATGTAGAGTGGACGAGTTCTGCGCATATATCTACGATGAAAGCTAGCACAATTTCATGCATCGTTACCTATTCAAGACAATTAGCACGTTAACTATTGTGGGCTGACTCTAAAAACAGGCAGTGAATCGTATATGGCCATAGAAAAGACTATTTCATTGTCAATTTATTATCTGTACAAGGATTCAACCAATTACAGTACCGTTGCGATGATGACACTAACCACAAATCGACTTGATTTTTGTCTAAATGACTTTAAATGGCGGAGGCATTGACCTTTATTAAACAAAATGAATTATTTTGCTATGTATCAGCGATACGGGCCGAATGAGAAATTCAGAGTCACTCAGCGGGCGATGGAGAGAGCTGGTCGTGAACCTGAAGTGTCAATTGGTAACTATGTACCATAGTTCGAAGAAGATAAGCTTGGGGTCTCAAGGTGCTAGACTGGCTAAAGCTCCGAAAACCACAGTGTAGGCAGACCTCCCTCTAGGGGACAGAAAACCCCTAAAGAATCGCCGAAGGATTTAGACAGTACAAAATCGTGTGTTATGGGAGATTTTTAAAGAGACCTGTGTCCAGCAGTGTACGTTTATTGTTTGAAGAGGGAGGGAAGAAAGAGATATTAGAGAAAGTCTATGTAATTTTAAACGTAGAGTGTACTATCAGGTTACATACTTCGTAAGGCTTTGCGAGTATATTGTGGAGTCTATTTCTATTGTTGATACGTCGCTATGGCTAGAGGCCGAAGACATGTGGATTTTTTGCGCTTTCTAGAACCTGGCTGACGAGCGAGTGGTTGCCAAATTTAGAACTAGATGCCGATTAACATCCAATCTAGTAAGAAATTTCTAGCCATAGAAATGCTGGATCGGTACCGTCTACGTTTCCTTTGCAGATTCAATTATTATACATATTTTCAGGAGATTCTTACTATTGTGATATGAAATTGTGTATTAAATTGAAGACTTTGAAGTAGAAATAAAATATTGTTAGTAAACCTGGTTTTCATCTGCGCCTGGTACAGGTCTGAGGAGCGGGCGCGTTTTGGCGGAGGCGTGCATGGCGCTCCCTCATCAGGTCGGCGCGTGCGGCGACCCTCGCGCTGCTGCGGCTCCCGACCCTCGCGGGAGCCCCCGCTGCCCGTCTCCGTCCATGATGACGCTGACTACGACAGAACATTCTATTATTTCGAGTTTCATAACCCATTTAAGATATCAGTTAACTGAGCATTTTATGGTCCTTCGAGCTGGATCCGGTTTAAAGGACTATTAAGTTCGGGGAAATTATTTCATCCAGCAAAGTAGTTCTTTTCATATATTTATGTAGCAATATGTTTTTGAGCCAAGTGGAGAGTAAAAGAGAGAGAAAATGTAAGAGCGATAGGAGAAAACATTGTAAGCCATTACATTGGAGGCCATATTCTATTTATATGCATGTCATACGTTACATGTCCTACCAGCTCTTTTTGGCCTAACTCCATCCATCCATATTTAACACTCCTAGCTTTCATCTTTCTGTCTGTGAGTATTATCATTAAAGAGGCGGTAGTTACGCTTACTGGAGAAGCCTTCTGATCGAGGGTTGGCAGCGGTGCTGGAGGCGGAACGTCCGTTAGCCCTCGGACCTGCAGCAGCTGAGCTGCTCTGAGGAACTCTTTTAACTGCTCTTGGCCGATGTGAACCTCGCCCTGGTACATGAATCTGTGGGAAAAGAGGAATCGTGTTGGGCATCTTATTAACAAAAATGTAACTTATGAAGAGTTTCCCTTTCGAAGTTCTAGGCCTAGACGCTACGATTTGGGGGGCAATTTTTGTAATGCCACAATTTTGGAGAAAAAAAATTAAATTAAAAATATTGAAAATAAAAATAAATTTTGGAGACAAAAAATCAACTTTGATAATTTATTGAGTTTAAATGTTGAGCGCGTGATAAACAGGGCCTAGGGCGGTATTAGGCTTAAGTCCATCACTGACAATAATATTCTTAAATCAGTAGTAAAGTAATCGATGTACTGCTGAATTTAAAGTGGCCAACGATTATTTTGCCTTGCATATATTAGCAAAACAATTTTATCAGTATCTATACATATTATAAAACAAACTCCCAAATAGCTGTCTGTATGTAATCGATTTTCTCAAAATCTACTGAACATATTTTTGTACGGTTTTCACCAAAGATAGTGCAATACTTCCGGATGGTGTAGGTATATAGTACATATCGGTATTATGTAAATCGTGTTGAAGAGATCGCACAGTTGTTAAAAAACTTGCTTGCTGGGAGTTTTAGTCGCGTGCGCTATGAAAACCAACAGACTAACTACTTTAGAATTGTAGATCTTTAATAATACTACTAAAAAGTCCGGGATAGCATGTCTTTATCTCTTATGGTTAAATCACAGTAACTACTTTTATAAAAGTAATAATAAAAAATATTTTGCTGTAATCCGCGATACAATCAGCATCATGATATAATAGAAGAGGTATTTTTCGGATATTTCTAAATAGACAAACTCCAACACATTACCAACTTGCATGTACAATAAATCGACAAAAGGCATTATTAAAAGCTTTCAACTTGCAATGTATGTTAAAGTGGAATCTTGCAAATTAATTTGACCCATTTCCCGGGGTCCGATTGAACTGAAATTTTACATACTGCTCTAGTCCCGATGACAATGCATTTTCATGATAAGCATGACCTGATGCTGCTGGAAGGATTGACTGCAGATGAGAAAATTGCGTAACGGTAACATGGATATGAAATATTTGTTTATATTATATGAAATATGGATATAAAAAAAGCTTTTTTTAAAGTTGTTTTTAACATGCCTTGTAGTGTGATGGGAGCCTTATGCATAACTTACGTGTAAACTAGTATAAGATTCAGTACTTAGCCTATTATAAAAGAGTATTAAAGGAGACTTCAAAGCATACGGTTGTTTGCTTTTGTAACCTACTCCTCACCTTACAGCCTCGTTAAACACGTTCACCAATAGAACAATGAAAAAATCAATACCGAAAAAATCAAATACCTTAGTAAGCTTTCCATGTCTTTGTCGTGGACATCTCGAAGGATGACAATGGGATGCTGGCAGGGGTTGGCCTTCAGTAACCTCCGGAAGTATGGACTGCAGGCTGATAACACGACCTGGTGGAGAAAAGTATAAGATAAGAATGCGTCAATATAATCTTCGACCTTACACAAGGCAATGGCAAATTTAAGTAATAAGAATCATTTTAAAAGAGCGAATACTTTTTTTCTTCTCGGTAGAGGCAATTTTCCGAACCAGCAGTAGAGTTGACACAATACCTCTTGTTTACAAATTTACTTGAATGAAGAATATTTACAATTTATATTTAAAGTTCCTATTAAACAAGATAAGTAAAAAAGGTTTAAAGGAACTTTTGACAAAGTTTACTGCCAAACTGCTTGCAGTAAGATTTTATCGTGCAGCCTATCCTCCTGATGATGCTACAGTTTCGGGGAGAAATGATCGTGGAGTTTGTGGCAGTTATTGTGTGTATTCCTTGTTCAAATTCGAAATATTCTTTATTCAAGTAAACTTGTAAACAAGTGCTTTTGAACCGTCAACATTACAGCTGGTTCGGAAAGCTGTTCCTACCGAGAAGAACCAGCAAGACACTCGGCGGTTGCTCTTTTTAGAATTTAAATCTTAAAACTAGTTACATTTAGTTATTACTGTCTTCTACAGGGTAGAAGTGCAGCTATATCCACACTCCTTGTCATCCGAGTAATCTTTAACAGTATAGTAGGCTTTCTGTATCAGCCTCTTTTTAACAGTGTTTTTAATCTGCTGTAACGTAATAGCCAAAAATGATTCCGGAATTTAATTATAGAATCTTATACCCAAACCCATAAACGATTTACGTACTTTTGCTAGGCGCAAAGCAGGAGTCGCAAGCTTATGTCGGTTCCTACTTTGTCTATTATATACATCACCTATCGTTTTATATTTCCTCATATTTTTATGTAGAAAAATTACATTGTAAAATATACTGTGAAGCAAATGTAAGAATATGCATTGTTGTTGGTGCAGACATATTGGGATACGTGTGGTAACTTGTCCTGCATGTGTAAGTTATGTGAATTTCGTCTGCTTCATACACTTAGCATTACATACATTCTTTTATCAAACGCGGATTAAAGCAAAGTAGTTATGATATAGTCTCTGTAAGTTTGAATAAACTTCGTTAGTAATAAAAGGAGAAAATGGTAAGGTACCTTGTGTGCGGTGAACGTAGCTCCCGCACAGGCGAGCGTGACATCCACGAAATCCTCTTCATCCCGCAGCCTCCTGAAGGAGGAGACCATGGCCGAGTGGAAGTCATTCCATCGCAGCGAGTACTGCTGTTCTCCCGCGACGCCGCCTGCGTGCAACCGAGCTGTTAGACCGTTAATTTTTTTTTTAAATAAATTAAGATAAAAAACATTATATAACAATAATCTAGATATATACTATCATTCTCCTGCCCTTATCCCACTCTAAGTGGGGTCGGCACAACATGTTACAAACACGTTGTCATATGATTTGGCTACGTATTTTACGACCAGCGGCCTGCCTGACGCCAACTTACCTTAATCGCCTTTTACGACACCTCGGTAAGAAATGAGGGTAATCTATTCTATTCTGCCGGATACCACATGGGTAATATTACGTTATATACGTGGGATAAAATTTGTTATACACTGATATCTGTGCTGAAGTACTAATATTTAATTAATTAAGACAAATATTTTAGCTTTTATATATATATCTAGATTATTATGCCGTGTGGTATCCGGCAGAATAGAATAGACCACCCTCCTTTCTTACCCAGGTGTCGTAAAAGGCGACTAAGGCAAATGCCGTGTGGTATCCGGCTGCATAGAATAGACCACCCTCATTTCTTACCGAGGTGTCTTAAAAGGCGACTAGGGTAAATCTCGTTTGTTACCCGGCTGCATAGAATAAACCACCCTCATTTCTTACCGAGGTGTCGTAAAAGGCGACTAGGGTAAATGCTGTGTGTTATTCGGCTGCATAGAATAGACCACCCTCATTTCTTACCGAGGTGTAGTAAAAGACTACTAAGGTAAGTTGACGTCAGGCAGGCGGCCGGTCGTAAAATACGTAGCTAAATCATATGACAACATATTTGTAACATGTTCTGCCAACCCCACTTAGAGTGGGATAAGGGCAGCAGGATGATGATGTATACAACGATATATATTTAATTGGAAATGAGGATGCCAGTGTTGGCCCTAATTGTTACAAAAACCCCACACATATAAAAAAATTCTTGGATTTTTCTGTTTAAATATGACTATAAATATTATAAGCTTTCAATGGGAATATGTTAGAAAACTTGTTTAATAATGATATTTATAATGGTAGTAAAAGTTAAAGTAGTTAATGTCTTAAGCGGAACGTATCATTGTCAACTTGTTACTTATTTAATTGCCCAAACAGCGCTGGATTATAGTGTTTTTAACATAAATAGACAAAAAATATATAAAGATTCCTTAATTTCGTTTTTTTAAACATAATAATTTAAAATATTTATGAAAAAAAATATATGAGCTTCATTTTATTAACAATAATTACTTCCCAGATATTAAAAATGGTGTTTAGAATAAAAATTTTTCATTGGCTGTATGGCTTACGATCTTAAACACTGTGGGATCGGATAAAAAAATATTGCAATATATGTCAATTATTTATTAGTCATCTTTTAGTACATGTTGCCATTGACTAATAACTAAAATATACATTGAGCTTATGATCGTGTTTTCTGGAAATATTTGTTTTTCTGACGACAAAAAATAATTAATCAACTTTTACTTTAAGCTATATACAGCTTATTGTTATATTTTTCTCAAAAATCCTATCGTTTTTATTATGTTCTTATGGTATTTAGCATGTACTTGTAGTTGTCCATAACCTCAGACTATTATAACTCTTATTTTATGGTTCCCCCATAGAATTTAAATAAAATAATAATTGATCCTAAGATAATCTGATAACACAAAAATTAATACTTTAACGTCTGGGTCAAAAGATGTATTAAATTCTGGCACTCTCCTTTGAACATAAAAATTGTTAAGTGAGAATCTTAGGACAACGTTCCCCGACGCTAGCACAGTTTCTGCACTCTACTTTTGCAATTTTGTTAATACTTCATTATGGCTAACAACATTGTCAAATCAAAAAATGTATCCTAATGCATAGTTTAAACAAAGGTGACTATAGGCTAATGTCACGTTCTCATTTACAAATGTACTGAAGTGACCTTTCATCCAGCCGCATGCAAAAATTCGGGCCGGCGTTTTGAAATTAAAATTGTTGGGTATAAATAATTTATACGCACTCCAAATTGCTTCAAGTACTTATATTGGATTGGTCATAAACAAGTAATTCACTAAACAAAAGTTATAATAAAATTATTTTACTAGTATCCGCGATAAATAGAATATATATATAATGCTAAATGTAGAGTGGACCATTCGTTTTCATACATATTTCATGATCAGGATAAGCAGGATTTTTAAAAGCACATGCAAAAACCTCCTCCACCGTTACTACACTACACACGTTCACTATCACAAACTCAACAATCCTTTCGCCCCGCAAACGAAGCATCATCAGGACATATACTCCACGACAAAATCGCTAAGTCCATTCTACATTAAGCATTGTATATTTTTTTCATATACTTCATCGCGGATTATAGCATCATAATTTTATTATTACTTTTGTATTATGGATTTCCGAAAAGTAACGTGAGATTGTGATAGTGAATGTGTGCAGTTGTATTGTTGTGTTATTAGTGCATGAGTTTTTACAAATCCTGCAAATATCGCAGGCGGTATTTTGGGATACGTGTAGTGACTTGTCCCGCATGTCTAAGGTATTTATTGGACTGGCCCGTTGGCGCTGTGGGCAGTGACCCTGCCTTCAGCTCCGCGGGTCGCGGGTTCGACTCCCGCCGAGGGCCAACATTTTCTATAAACAAATTGTTGATTCTTCGAACCTGGGTGTGTATTTATATTTAAGTATGTATTTAAACTTATATATGTAGTATAGCTACCAGTTGTCCGCCACCCATAACACAAGTATTAAGTTACTTACTTTGGGGACGGACGATCGTGTGTGTAAATGTCCCATATATTTATATTTATGAGTGTTGCCTGCTGCACACGCTTAGCATTACATGGATTCTCACAACAAACGCGGATTATAGCTAAATAATTCTGTTATAGCTTCTGAGGGAGTAAAGAAAAATTTTTGTCCCAAGAAGAAAAATATCGCACCAAATCTTGAAATAAAAGCGACGTCATTAAACAGGCACCTTTCCCCACTCCGCTCCTGGGGGACCGCCGCAGGACTCCGGCAGGCTGTGACGGGAGTTGGGGGGCTAGGGGGGGTGTATCAACGAACTCATGTACGCGAGAGTGACGGCCGTACGCTCATATAGATTCTGTTGGTAAACAATTGCGTATCGTAACACTCATTACGCGCTACACTCTATTTTTTTGCGTTTAATCTGGAGAGTGCATTCAAATTCAAATTCAAAATATTCTTTATTCAAGTAAACTTGTAAAGAAGTGCTTTTGAGTCTTTAACTCTACTGCTGATTTGGAACGCTATTCCTTCGAGAAGAATTAGCAAGAAACTAGACGGTTGTTCTTTTCAAACTATAATTCTTATTTCTAAGTAGATTTAGTTATTACTGTCTTGTACAGCGTCAAAGAGTAGCTATGTCCACGCATTCTTATCGTCTAGGTCTTGAACATGTCTTCAACAGTATACTGTTGAAGATTACTTACTTAGTAGGCTTTCTGTATCAGCCTCTTTTTAACAGTTTATTATAGTATCTTATACCCAAACCCACAAACGACTTACGTACCTTTGCAAGGCGCAAAGCAGGAACTGCAGGCCTACCATGAACTCTTATTGCGACTCAATTGAAGACGTAAACGAAATTGTTTTGCTTTTTCATACCGTGACGTCTTAAAGACGCACACTTTAAGTCGTTGCCGTACATAGCTACTGGATACGCATATAAAATCTCATAACAATCGGTCCAGACGTTTCGGAGGAGTATGGTAAAATGATAATTTTATACATAAGATATTTATGCAGTTATGACATTAGGAACTTTAATTTACAAAGCACATTGCGTGACTAAGTACTATATTGACACTCGAGTTGAAAGACTGAAGACGAAACTGCTCGCTGGTAAATAGTCGGGAAGGAATATAAATTCCCATCAATCTTTGTCGACAAATTTACTACAGCCGAGGAAATATTGTTTGAAAGCGTGGAAGTGAAAATATTAACAGTAAAATATATTAAGCGATATATTTTGGGGGTCTCCTTTTAACGAGCTAATGATTTAATTCATAAAAGTAGGCGATAATCTGCTGGATTCCATAATATAAAATGTATTATGAAATTATGCAGGAACTATAACAGAACAACTTTGCTATAATCCGCGCGGGTTAAGCGAATGCTGCAAAACTAATGTCCTTGTCTTGCATGTGTAAGGTACGTGAAATTTGCCTGCTACGTACACATTAATAAATAATCGATTTTGCTCCCATCTAAATAAATCGATGTATAAAAAATCGATTATCTTCAAACGAAAAAATAGATTTAATAATCTTTTGTTTCTGACTGTTTAAAAACTTCCTGTTTTTTATTTTAATAATTAATTAACTACTATGGTTGAGACCTATGTCCAACAGTGGACAGGTATAGGTTGAGATGATGATGAATTAATTAAAATAACTTTTAATTGTAAAAAATAAATAAAAAAATACGAGAACACAAACTGATATTCTGGCAGTGAATCTTTATAAATTTAAAACTATTTTGCATCAGTATAATTATATGTTGCCTCTTGTATTTCTTATTAGTTTGTATATATTTAAGATTTAATTGTTAACCGTTTAGAATGTACCTTTTATCCGCACTTGCAGGATCCGCATGCTGTTTGCCAGTAATTGGACGTGCATATTTTGTATGTTTATAATTCAATTTAAAATTCAAAATATTCTTTATTCAAGTAAACTTGTAAACGAGTGCTTTTGAATCGTCAACTTTACTGCTGGTTCGGAAAGCTGTTCCTACCGAGAAGAGCCAGCAAGAAACTCGGCGGTTGCTCTTTTCAAAGAATAATTCTTATTAGGTACTAGTTACATATAGTTATTAATGTCTTGTACAGGGTAGCTCTATCTCATATGCCAACATGTTACAAACATGTTGTCACATGATTTGGCTATGTATTTTACGACCGGCCTGACTGACGTCAACTTACCTTAGTCGCCTTTTACGACACCTCGGTAAGAAATGAGGGTGGCCTATTCTATTCTGCCGGATACCACACGGCTAATATAAATTATATTGTTTTATTGTTAATATTAGTGTAATGTCTGTTGGCGAACTATTTAATAAATAAATAATAAATACCTAAATAAATAAAATAAAGACTAATTAAAGTGCACAACTACTAGAATAAAAAACAGATGCACTGTTTGCGAATTTCAATTTCAATGTATTTTTTTGGCTACATGGGTTTCGTCCAATAACGCATAACTTATCTTAACACTAGAAAAAAGAAAAAGGAGAGTTAAAAAGAATGAAAAGATATATAATAATTAATATAATCGATTCTTATTATATATAATGTTAAAATAATCGATCATTGGAAATCGATTACTGCGATAAAATAATCGATTAATAGAAAAATCTATTATTTTTTTTACATCCCTACTTTAGGGATGGACAACCGTGTATGTAATTATTATTGTCATATAATTATCAATATCCACAGCACAGGTTTTACATTAGTGTAAAAAATAAAAACTATTATTTTTTCCTTATATAAGTACGGTCATTGTTTGGGTTATTCCTATATTTGTATTTTAAATGTAAAATTTTGAATTTTGAGTAAAATAAATGAACAATATTTATTTATGAAAAAAAGACAAAGTTATTCAGCAATGATTTAAAATAATAGATTAAAAATTATTATAAACTATCATTTGGTTGCGAAATTGATTGTTTAATGCAATCAATTATATTAATATAAAATAAATAACTTACCTTGAATAATGTAAATGTATTTAAAACATATTTTTTTCTTTAAACGCCAATATTATGCAAAGTCTTTCGGTTTGTTCTCATGTATTGATATAATTTAAATTATTATCTTGTGTTCTATATGTTTTACTCGTGAGAAAAACCATTAAACATTGAGGAAAACATCGATTAAGAATTAAGAAGTCCGTACCAGTCTTAATTTTGGAGGGTATACGTAAAATAGTATTCCTTTTCTTTGCGCTATGAACCTACTGTGTACCTACGTGCAATCTTATATTAATCATTCTTATTATTGTAGATAGACATTAAAACTTAGAAGAAAACAATTAACATCTGAAATTGTCTGTATGTGGTCGTTTTTCTCAAAATCTACAAAACGGATTTGTATACAGTTTTTATTAAAAGATTTGTGTGATGTGTGCAATTCTTCTGGAAACGCCGTTTGGTATTCGGCATAGAATAGTACCACTCTCATTTCTTACCGAGGTGTCATAAAAGGCGACTAAGGTAAGTTGACGTCAGACTGGCCGCCGGTCGTAAAATACGAAGCCAAATCATGTGACAACATGTTTGTAACATGTTGTGCCGAACCCACTTAGAGTGGGATAAGGGCAGGAGAATGATGCAATTTTTCCGGAAGGTTTAAGTTCATAGTTCATAGTTGTAAAAATCCCGCAGGAAGATTTACTCCGCACGTCACGTAAACAAACAGAGATACAGCAATTCAGAAGAGATTTGTAAGTTTACAAAAATACCATTTAAAGTTAGAGATAGCGTGTCTCTATCTCTTGTGGTTACCTACTTTTATGCTTTCCGAACCAGCAGTAGATGTTGACGATTCAAAAGCACGTGTTTACAAGTTTACTTGAATAAAGAATATTTTGAATTAGAACTTGAATATGTTCAAAATTTCAATTCGGGAATAATTTTGTGAGACTGATTTCCACGCACGCGAAGCCGCTAGAAGAGCTTATTTCGAAGAAAAGTACATATGTACTTAACATATGTACTTTTCATATATACATACAGTTTCGACTTTTTAGGGTCCAGAATTAACATATATTCACATGTTAATTTTTTTATCTCTTTCCATTTCATGTAATCCAAATTGTTTTTTATCTATAAGTATAAGTAATTTTCCTATATTTTACGAACAAAACATAGTAACCCAAAAATAATATGTAGAATTATAAAATGAGTACATAGAAGTCTCGATTGTCGGTCACTCTCTTAATAAATCTGTTTAAATTTTGATTTTTCTGTTATGCGTGTTTTTCTCATGAGTAAATAATTAAAAATAACATTACTCGCTGCTCCTGCTTTGCGTCTTGCAAAAGTATTCATTTGTGGGTTTGAGTATAAGATTCTATAATAAAATTCCGTAATCAATTTTAGCTTTGCGATTAAAGAAACGGTTAAAGGAATGTTAATACGAAAAGCCTTGTTGAGGATTGGATGATAAGAATGTGTAGATTTATTGTACTAGATAGTCATGACTATATGTAACTAGTTAAAACAATTATTTTGAAAAGAGCAAACGTCGCGTTTCTTCCTGGCTCTTCTCGGTTGGAACAGCTTTCCGAACCAGCAGTAGCGTTGACGATTCAAAAGCATTTCACAAGTTTACTTGAATGAAGAATATTGTGAATTCGAATTTTGAATTGACATTAAATAATGCTTTTTAGGTCTATAAATAAATAAGGATTATCTGTAATCTGCTTGCTTTGCTTCCAAGTGTTAAATTAAAAAATAAAATGGATTAAACTATGCTGTTTTAATCTATGGATAATATGGATTGTTCTCCGTGTTTTGGACATAGAGTAATTATACTAGAGTATAACTAGGGAACCATAGGCAGGCTTGTAAGTGACAGTGACAAAATAAATAATGACAGGGAAGAAGGAACTCTTATACTTCTTTATTTACTTAATCTTAATTACACATAAAAAGGGAAACACATAGATCACCCTCATTTGCATTCTCTTTATTGTAATATGGGACATTTTAGGCTGGCTTCCCTACTCTAGTGTAATAACTCTATGGTTCGGTCACGGGTTATTAAAAATATATTATATAATATTGACATTAAATAATGGTGTTTTAATCTATAAAATTAGTTTGGATTATCTGTGATATGTGTGTCCTTTGCTCTCTAGTGAAAAATTAAAAATAAAATTAATTAACCAGCAGAGTTGATGATTTAAGACCACTTGCTTACAAGTTTATTTGAATGAAGAATATTTTGAATTTGAAATCATTACTTTATTTTTGTATTTTAAATGATTTATAGAAGCAGGCGTTACTTTGCGGAATTCCATATTACAAGCAATATAACAGAACTAACTACTTTGCTATAATCCACGGGTTAAGTGAATGCATGCAAAGCTAATGTGTATGAAGCAGGCAAGATCTACGCACCTTATACATGCAGGACCAGCCACCACATGCACCCCAAGGCGCAATTCACCAGCAACAACGCACACAAAAGCAGCACACACACCCACCACCACAATCTCGACGATCGTTTCGCCCCGAAACCGAAGCATCATCAGGAGGATAGGCTTCACGACAAAAATCGTACTGCCGTTTTGTATTTTAAACTGACATTACATAATGAATTTAAGTGTATAAATATAATTTGGATTATCTGTGTTGTGTGCTTTGCTTCTAAGTGAAAAATTACAAATAAAACGGATCGATCTGTGCTGTTTTAATCTATGGATAAAGTTTGGATGGATCTGCGTTCTGGGCGTTTTACTCGCGAGAAAAACATTAAACGAGGAAAACAGTTTGATTAATAGTTACATACCGGTCTCGGTCGCCATGGCCGGCTGCTCGGAGGGCGGCACGGCGCTGTCGGGGCGTGCGCGCGCGCTAAACAGATCTCCCGCGCATTCCACGCGAGCCCCTAGCGTCGCCACGTTTGCGATTGTCACTTCTCCTTGTTTTATTTAATCTGTGATATATTTTTTTTACTGCAGCGCGTACGCGGACCCGCGTTTTTATGAGCGTTTATTTTTTTTAAAGCTTTGTTTTGTTGTTTGAGCTCTGAAATAGTTTCGTATTTTTGTTTCAGGAGTACATACGTTATTTTATACAACGAGTATTAATAACTAGCGTGTAGTGAAAAGCGACTGTTTTGATAGCTATTCGCATTTGCGTATTTGGATTTTCATTATTTAGTATTTAATTAAATTATACATTCATTTTTCTTTCCATACACTTTGATAGACATCTAAAATAATAGTTTAATGTTTATGAAAAATATATATTTGGAGTAAATTTTTTTTTGAAAATTAAAACTTTCACTGTACAATTTTCAAAATCTCATTGAATAATGCAAAAATTAAAAATTTGGTATAAATCACTAAAACGCGATAAACAAGACTCACAGTAAGATATAAATCCAAAATAATGTAGTGCACTGTTGAAATTAATGATATTGACAATTAATTGAACAACAAATTAAATTCACTCCATTCCATAGCTAAAAAACAAATGGACTATGCAGTTACGCATATTGTTACGATTGAACATTTACGCAATCTTATTCAATTAAGTAATCAATTAATAAATAATTATGTCGCAACGGCGAGCGTCCTAAGAGTAAAAAATCCAAACACGAAATACGGCCACGTGACGAGTGAAAATGAAAACTCAAATTAACACATTGCACGCACGAACACTTCAGCGCAAAAATCGGGCGCTCGGGGCGATCGTGACCGCGGGGGTGTTAATTTAGGGCTGGTGCAACGATCGATGGCGCGCCCTGCATCGCCACAATAAGGGAGGAGCGGGCAGATAGAAATCAATACGATGTCCATCATCACTTGCACCCTCCCCTCCCCGACCTGCGCCTTGCACCCGGGAAATGCATTTTCCGCGTAACCGTCGCTTTTCACCATACACGCGTTCCGGCCGCTAACTGCGTCGGCTCGCACGGGGAAGGTAGGAAATTCGTACAATTTGTTTTCCGACGACGTCCGATAATGAATGCACCGAATGTTTACGTTTGTGTGTTGTACGCGCGTGCTAACAGTTGCGCGTCACGCGGGCGACTGTCGCCCCGCCACTCGGCCGAGAATAAACAGCGGGGGTGGTGCGCGGGGAGTGCGGGGGGCGGGGCAGTGCAGCCTGCACGCCCACAGGCCGCCCTGCGTGGACGCTGGACACTTGCATGAAAAGCTCGTGTTGTGTCAGGGTTGAGACACGGTGGCGCGTTGATTTAAACGCGCGCCGTTTCCTATTGCTCCGTTCGCGGTGCAATTTGAAAATGGAATTCGGCATTCAAATTTGTATATTGCATAAAACATTCGAATTATAAAAACTTTATCATTCGAATTTCAATATGGTCTTATTTTTTTTAAGTTATTTAAAGTTAGATGCCAGGAAAATTAAATAAAATTAATATAAATTAATTTCATTCTTAAATTTGTTTTCTTTACAGATAGAAATAAATTTATAGATTTTAATATGTTTTTTGCTGTAGTCTAATTCATTATTAAAATGTTATATACATATATATTAGTTAATATATAAATTTAATTTTGTCAAAATCTCTGTTAGTGTTAATTTATGTAATATTATATAAAGTTTAGTCATATGTTGTGTAACTATACTTTACGTAAAACTTTGTTAATGGGCGCATAAATATTATAGAGGCATTTTAAGTAATGTGCAGAAATTAACAGTGCGTTAATCGTCGCTCAAAAATGATATATTCACAATGAAATGTCAAGCTCAGTGAAATTTGTGAGTTTGCGATTTGGTATGTTTAATGTTATGTAATCGTAGAAATATTCTCTAAAATATTCTCTAATAAAGATCAAGTCTTTCTAACATTGAATTAATATTTGAATGTAAAAAAGTTTTTTTTTTCGAACTGACTGTATGCTGTTAGCCCTAATTACTTTTACAGCGTCACCGGGCGGGACGGGCGAGCGCAGAAGCATCTTCACGGGATCGCAACACATCATGATCTTCTTCCGTTTGGATCCAAGGGATCCCAGTGACCTTTTTGACGTCGTCAGTCGACCTTGCAATGGGTCTATGAACGCTGCGTTTTCCGATGCGGGTTCTCCATTATAACGCTAAATCACCTCAGCTTCCATCGGTTCTTTGTACTAATTGCCTCTCTCCCTTCATTGCTACTCAGCTTCGGGACACGCTCATATTAAAGTAGCGACCTGTTACAATCCCACTGCTGGGAATAGGCCTCCTCTCTCCGTTTCTGGAGAGAAGGGTTGGAGCTAAGGCCTACCACGCTGCTCCAATGCGGATTGGTAGGTTACACATATCTCCAGAATTCTCAATGCAGAAGAATTCGATATGCAGGTTTCCTCACGATGTTTCCTTCACCGAAAAGCGTGTGAGAAATTGCAATTATCAATTAGACACATGAGTTTTAATAGAAAAACTCATTGGTGCCCGGGTATAAACTCGTGTTCCCCTCGAAAGAGTCGCACGGTCTCACCGCTGGGCTATCATAGCTGATATTGAGAGGCTGTAATAAGAAGATCTGTATTTAGAGATAATTAAAAAACAACTCGCTTTATCGGTCGCAGTTAATTTCATCTTTATTATAAGGTTAATAGTCAGTGACCAAGTTTTAATTCCATTATTAATGGAAACACGTTATGCTAGAAGACTTTGGTCTACAGTTCCTTTCTTAGTATAGGATCGTACTTAAGTCGTAACTTCCCGAACGCTGCTCTACTAAATAGGATTCGACTACGGACCTTTTTCTCCAAAGTGAACCTAACTTGTTTGACCTCATGTTTCAGGTATATCGCAGGCATAGTATTAAAATGACCTAATTAAAAAAAATTGTGGCAATTTGCAATAAAGCATAGCGTAACGAATACAAAACTCGTGAATGTTAAAAGCCCCATAGCTTGGAAGAGCAAGAAAACACAAGGTTTTGTAATAGTTAGTACCATTATGTCATAGTCGGCATTGAAATAACGATCACAATATAAATAATTTCTAGAATTAGGCGTTACTTTGCGGAGATCCATTATACAAAATTAATAATAAAATTATTTTGCTATAATCCGCGATACATGTATCACTGATTATAGAAAAATAATTTTATTATTACCTTGGATCACAATGTATCTAACTCAATTAAGCCTTATTTTGAATTTGGTCACTTTAATACAAAGCGTGCGATACTACTCTACTATTTTTAATGTAGCGAACGAAAAAGAGCGGAACATTTGAGTTGAGAATGATTTAGAATTAAATATATAAATAAATAATTTATTCACAATAAAATATTTTCGTTTAATACTCTGTTGAGATAATCTGCTGAGATCGTCGGGCATTGTGTTAAGGTGCTTCATAGATTATGCCTTTACGACTAATCAAAATTCAAAATATTCTTTATTCAAGTAAACTTGTAAACAAGTGCTATTGAATCGTCAACTCTATTACTGTTCGGAAAGCTGTTCCTACCGCGAAGAGCAAGCAAGAAACTCGACGGATGCTCTTTTTATTATATTTCTTATTACTAGTTACATTTAGTAATTGCTGTCTTGTACAGGGTGGAGGAGTATCCATAACCACGAATTCTTATCATCTAAGTAATCATCAACAGTTCAGTAGGCTTTCTATATCAGCCTCTTTTTAACAGTGTTTTTAAACTGCTGTCAACGTCGGCGAATTTAAGATGAGAGGAGTACTTGCTGTTGATATTGATGCTGTATCCGTTACAAAGAGTGATAGCTCTAGATTAACTGAAACTTATACGGAGTTATGACATTAACTGACTTAGACTTAAATTTAAAGTCTCTTTGTAATTTTTCAGTCAACTTTAATGAACGACTTTTTATAATCTTTTATAACCTATACGTTTTCAGTGAAGGTAGAGACAACTTTTGTATTTTTTCTATTTACCTACAGACATAAAAGACTACAAGTGATGAGTTAACTCAGAGGCATGACTTTTTTGGAATTTTTCAATATTCTAAGAGACCTGGCTTGCTATAAGTTTTCAGTTAATGTAAACTGGCCCGTTGGCGCAGTGGGATTCAGCTTCGCGGGTCGCGGGTTCGATTCCCGCCGGGGGTCAAAATTTTCTATACTTAAACAATTTGTTGGTTCGAGTCTGGGTGTATATTTGTATTTAAATGTACCCATATACACTACCCATAACACAAGTATTAAGTTACTTACTTTGGGAATGGACGACTGTGTGTGTAAATGTCCCATATATTTATTTATTTATTAATTTATTTAAAACTTTCAAATTTTCGTTAAAAAGTTAGGAATATGTTTTATAAATTATTTTTAAAAACTTTTTGTTGAGATTTGTTTTCTCATATAGATGTTTCTCTTCATAATTTTGAATGAAATCTATTAAAAAAAAATTTAAACTACTTTATATGTATGCTTATATCGTAAATTAGTTTATAAAAATTAACTGCGCATATTTTAGATTATACAAATTCAAATTCAAGATATAGTTTATTCTAATACACTTTTATCTTAAAGACCTTTGAGTCGTTAAGTCAATTTACCACGGACAATAAATTATTGGGGTTCGGTAATGAGGAGTTATGTTAATAATATTAATATATTATTTTAAAGAGAGAAAAATACAAAAGTAAGATAAAAGTTAAAATTTAACAAATGTGTTATACACTTAGATAAATATTTTTAAATGTATATTTAACTTCAGTTTAACTATTAACGAAATATACTTATGACACTAATATTATTAATAGAAAATGCGTAAAATTTTAGGTCTAACGAAAAAATTATAGAAATCTATATTTTTTTAATTTAATACCAAATAAAGTTTTTAAAATAAAAATTAAACTTTACGTATCAATAATACAAAAAAACATTTGGCAATAGTCAAATATAATTTGTTGTATCTTACGTTGTTATTATGAGGAATTCGCTTTTGAAGGTAGTTCCTTTAAATAGTCAAAGTTGATTGTAGTACTCCCGTTCCGAACGCAGACTCATTCCGCTATTAGATGTCCTAACATCTAAGACGTGTTTGATGTCAATATTTTTTTTGTTATATATACAGATGTATACAGTCTCTTTTGTATGTTACTGATCCCACGAGGTGTATATCATCAGTCATATATTTAGCCTTTTTATTTGTCATATGTTCGATGGGTAAGTTCTATACTTACTTACATGAATTGTTCTGGTCTCCTTTTTACGTATATGTATATATTTATTAGAGATACCCGCAACTTGTTTTGCACCAACTTAAGCGTGTAAGTACTCTTAAGATATAGATACGATTTCTTCCCTGTTCCCAATGCAGGATTATTTAGATACTAGTTGAGCTTGCGGCTTCGCCCGCGTGAGAATCAATGTATCACAAAAAACACAAAAGTAGTTATTGTGACTTAACCGTAAGAGATAGAGACATGCTATTGCAGACTTTTTGTAATATTTTATAGATCTACATTACTTTAGTTCTTTCCTACATTACTTTAGCGTATCTCTGCTGGTTTACGTAGCGCATGCGACTAAAGCTCGCAGTAAGCAAGTTTTTTGACAACTGCGCGATCTCTTCAACACAATGTACATAATACCGATATGTACTATTTACTAAAACCATCAGGAAGTATTGCACAATCGTTTGATGAAAACCGTATAAAAATCCGTTCGGAAGATTTTGAGATAATCGATTACATACAGACAGACAGCTTTTTAGGACTTTGTTTTATAATAAGTATAGATATAATATTTGCAGACCAATGGCAAAAGATAGTGTATTGTTGTCAGTTCAGTGAGCGTTATAACTGCAGTATGTTTCAGAAATAAATTTATAGAAGCAGGCGTTACGGAATTCCTCGGTTAAGTTTTTTAATTTTATTACAATAGTTGTTTCTATTTTCTATCCTGCCTTATTTATTATGTTTTTTATTGTTCTTCAAGTTTTATTTTTAATGTTAATAAGTGTTGACCGTGCTAATTAATTTATACTTAAATAAATAAAAAACAATACGTGTCTATTACCCTGATGTGTAAGCCTTAATTGTGCAAAAGTTTATCGATATTGCCCTAGCGGATTGGACGTAAAAACGTAACAGAGAGACAGACTTTCATTAAATATAGTTTTTTTAAATTAACATTTCGATTTAATTACTGTTAATATTACTATTGTTAAATTTTTATTACTATGTGATATTAGCTACTTTACTTTTGTTACTGATATATAATTTATTTAGTCCAAAATCTACAAATTTCTTGACGTATGCACTATTATTTACAACGTCTTTTTAAGTATCGTTGGGAATCTCAGTTATAGAACTGAGATTCCCAACGATTCCATTAAAGTTAGTACGGATTAAAACGCAAACAAATATTGATATAAAATAAGCAAATCGCCAAAATCGAGCCGTACCAAAAACAAAACAACGGGCCGGCCAATCATTCGTCAAACGGCCGCTGTAAATCTGCCGAGTGGGGCGGGCGGGGTGGCTGCTGGGTGCTGGTGGGTGCTGGTGGGTGGTGGTGGGGGTTACGTAACATCAGGAAGTGCGGATTAGGAATCAATAGTGCCGTAATGATAGTTGTACGTAATAGATGGTACTGCGCCGTGCGGTGCGCGCCACCATTGGGGGACTTATGGGGTGATTTTTTACTCCGATTCGGTAAGGGAATATGAATTTTGAAAAACTGTACTAGAACTTAAACGGTCGTTAAAAGGTAGTAATTTTCTCTTTAGATTTAGAACTGACATAAGTAAGGTATTTATTTATTTATGAATACTTTCGCATACTTAACAGAAAAATTAATACATGCATATATGTACAGAAATTATTTGCAAGATCTTGCATTGCATAGCTTTTTTTATATTGGCTAGACATTAAAAGGATGGTGAAACAATTATTTCAATTTTTTTAGAAAAGACAGGTTTTTCAACTAATATATAAAGTATAGTCGTATTTTACGACCCCTCGGTAAGAATGAGGGTGGTCTATTCTACTCAACCGGACACCACACGGTGGGTCAACTTACCTTAGTCGTCTTTTACGTAACCTCGGCAAGAAATAAGAGTGGTCTATTCTATTCAGTCGGATACCACACGGCATTTTATCGCGGATTACAGCAAAATTGTATTACTAATTATATTACAAACCTTTGTATTGTGGATCGTAATTCCTAATTCCGTAATTCTATTAATTTTTAAGGTAAGTAACTAAGATTTAAAATTCATTGGTACCCGGGGTTTGAACTTATGACCCCTTAGAGAGAGGCAGACGGTCTCATCGTTCACAAGGTAGGTAACTTCATTAAAATCTTATTGATCATTGACGATTCAATTTTTTTGGCAAAATTTTCTTTTTTGAACAGAGCTAACCTTTCGGCTATTGAAGCTTTCTTTTAATATTATATAAATGATTATTATTATGATATTTAACAGCAAGTGGACAGCTCAATAAATCTGCACCCCTACGCTGCTCATTACCACTGTCATCGCTCGCCGTGTGCCATGGTGCAGGGGTGGTCGCGACCCCTCCTGACATTAGTCTATTTAGCGAGCGAGCACTATCGGGCCGGGATATTTAATACGTTGTCAAATTCATAATCTATCTATACATATTATAAAACAGAGTTCCCAGAATCTCTCTGTCTGGATGTGAACGATTTTCTCAAAATCTGCTGAACGGATTTTTGTGAGGTTTTAACTAAAAGTTTGGAGTTCTTCCGAAAAATAGTACATTAGGATGTATTGTGTTCAAAAAGTCACGCAATTTAAGAAAAACTCGCCTGTTGGGAGCTTTTGTTTCGTGGGGCGCGTAAACCGACAGATATATACTAAAGTTCTGTAAAAGAGAATTGTAGATCTACAAAAATACTACAAATAACAAGCAACAACATAATCTCTATCTATTATGTTTAACTCACAATAACTACTTTTACGTTACGTTACGTTATTTTGGAGATTGTTGTCTTCTGTTCAGTGAGTATCAATCCTTATCTAAATAACTGCATTTATTAGCTTCGCCATTTAATGTAAATCAAATTTTTCAAAACACGCCACCACAAGAATATTAGCTCCGCGAGCCAGCGCTGTTTCCCAGACATGCCGCCGTATTAAGTTAATTTTTGTACATAAAAATTTAAAGAATTATAAAACGATAGGTGATGTATATAATAGACAAAGTAGGAACCGACATAAGCTTGCGACTCCTGCTTTGCGCCTAGCAAAAGTACGTAAATCGTTTATGGGTTTGGGTATAAGATTCTATAATTAAATTCCGGAATCAATTTTGGCTATTCCGTTACAGCAGTTTAAAAACACTGTTAAAAAGAGGCTGATACAGAAAGCCTACTATACTGTTGAAGATTACTTAGATGATAAGGATGTGTGGATATAGGTGCACTTCTACCCTGTACAAGACAGTAATAAATAAATGTAACTAGTTTTAACATTAATATTTAAAAAGAGCAACCGCCGAGTTTCTTGCTGGCTCTTCTCGGTAGGAACAGCTTTCCGAATCAGCAGTAAAGTTGACGATTCAAAAGTACTTGTTTACAAGTTTACTTGAATAAAGAATATTTTGAATTTGAATTTAAATTATTCCGACTTTGGTAGCGAGTAGAAGTAATATGCACATCGACTTGCTGAACGCTCAATGTTGTATGCATTCTTTTTTGTCTATTTTTGGTAGGTATTTTTTTTAACTTAATTCCATTTTGTTTTTTATATTCTTAATAAATGAAGGGATTTCGGGCGGGATAAACTCTGTCACAAATTGATTTCCATGCGGGCAACGCCATAGGCACGACTAGTAATAATATAAAAGTGAAAGTCTGTTTTGCCTGTAACGCTGTAACTGCTAATTCTTTCGAACAATATTGTTGGAACTTGATGCAATTAAAGCTTTTATATATGAATAAAAAAATTGTCATTATACCTTTAGATATGAAAAACAACACGTTAGAGAACGCACGGGCACTTAGTTATAACTCAAAACTATCATGTTTTTTATTCTTGAACACACGGGTGACCCACAGGTTCAAATCCCGCGCAGGAACCCCATATGCTTAATTGGTAATTATACTTTGCTAGCAATGCTAGCATTCGCACACGTGATAATCAGTGTCACAAAATTTTTACCGAATTGAAATTTTGAACACAAAAGTAGTTATTGTGAATTGTGCTAGAGACATACTGTCGCCGACTTTTTTGCAGTGTTTTTATAGATCTACAATCTCTAATACATTCGTTTAGTGTATCTCTGCTAGTTTAAGCGGCACGTGAGTAAAGCTACGAACAGCCGAGTTTTTTTTACAACGGCGAAACCTCTTCAACATAATTTACATAAAAAGGTACTATTAATTCAAACCTTTCGGAACAATTGAACTATCTTTTAATAAAAACTGTATAACAATCCGTTTAGTAAATTGTGAAAAAAACATCACATAAACAGCTATCTGCCTTTTTTTTTTTTTTTTTTTTTTTTATGTCAGGAAAACCCGTTATGGGTCATCACCGCCCGACGGGGACGAGCGGTGGGTATGTCGGACTCGCACCGACTAAAAACCTGACAGTGCTCCTCCACGCTGCTAGTGGCGGGGATAGGGTATCGTTGGACACATTACCCCCATCCCCTCCAGCAGCAGCTCTGTACCCCGGAGAGCGCCATCTCCGGGTCGGGGCCTCTCTAAGCAGTGGCCCCTCCCTCCGCTAATCGATGCATCGGGAGCACCAGATGCATCGACCGCCTCGGGGACCTAACTCCAGCGAGCGTCCGATTAACCCCGTTCGAAACGCTCGGAGGTCCCCGTTAGGGCGGCATGCGACGGACTTCGGCGAGTCGCCTGCGCCCCGCTCGCCTGCGGCGGATCGGATCCAAAGACTCGACTTCCCGGATCCGTCCCGCCGCCTCCTTCCGCAAGATAACATCCTCGCAGAAGGAGGCCATCGCAGCCCACGATGCCTCCCTGTCCACCATGGCACGAACCACAGTGGGCAGGGAGAGATCGTGCCCCACCTCTGCCACGAGCTTCGCCCGCTGAACCGCCCAAGCAGGGCAGTCCGCGAGGGTGTGCAGCGCCGTATCAGACTCAGCGCCGCACTCGTGGCACACACCAGATGCTTCGCACTGGGCCACCCTCCACAGATACCCCCCGAAACAACCATGTCCGGAAAGTACCTGTGTCAGGCGGAAGGTGAGGACCCCATGCCTCCTGGCGACCCAGCCCTGGAGAATGGGCTGGATGGCTGAAATCGTCCAGAATCCTGCGCTGGGCGATTCCAGCCGCCGCCTCCATTGGCGGAGGAGCTCCAACTGAGCTGCTCTCCGCCAATCTACCTCTACCACCGCAGAGTTTCCCCCCGATGTACGGGCTTCAACTTTGTGGCGGTAGGCCTGAGCAAGCACCTTGGCCTCTAGATCCCACGGAGGAGATCCGGCCAAGGCGCAGGCCGCCTCGCCAGAGATGGTCCGGTAGCCCCGCACTAGCCTGATCGCCACAATCCTCTGCGCCCCGCGCAACAGGGGCAGGGACTTGGCGGTCAGCCGCTCCGCCCATATGGGAGCGCCGTACAGGGCCATTGATCGGACCACTCCGGCATAAAGGCGCCGGCAGCCTGCATTTGGCCCTCCCACATTCGGGAGGAGCCTGCTCAGGGCTCCGGCGGTCGCCTTTAATCTCGGGGCGAGCCGCCGGAAGTGGGCCTCGAACGTCCATCGGCTGTCGAGAATTAATCCCAGGTACCGTAAATTACCTGAGATTCCAACGGACGTCCCGCCCACCATCAACCGGGAGCCCGCTGGGGGCGCCATCCGAGGCCTGTGGAAACAAATGGCCTCGGATTTCTCCAAGGCCACCCCCAGACCCAACCGACGAATCCGGGCCACGACATGAGCTGTGGCCGCGGTCGCCAGTATACGGGCCTCCCGATGTGTGCTCGCGCGGGCAGTCACGAGAGTGTCGTCTGCATAACAAAACAGACGCACTCCCGGGAGCATTTCACCACGCAGCACCCAGTCGTAGCCGATGTTCCACAGGAGGGGTCCTAAGACTGACCCCTGCGGAACACCGCACGACATCCTCCGCTCTTTCCACCTACCCCCAGCCGTCGGGTATCCGACAGCGCGGTCAGCCAAATAATCGCCGACAACACGCTGCAGATACAAGGGGATACGGTGGAAACGCAGGGCCTCTCTGATCACATTCCAAGGCAAGGTGTTGAACGCATTGGCGATGTCTAATGACACCGCCAACACCACCTCGCGCTTGGCCGTCGCCTCCTCCACCAGGACTCTCACTCCCTCAATACAGTCGAGAGTGGATTTGCCCCGGCGGAATCCGCACTGGAGGCGACTGAGATCAGGCCCCACCTCCTGGAGGTGCTGGACGATGCGGGAGGCCACAATACGCTCAAGTAGCTTACCCGCCTCGTCCAGCAAGACAATCGGCCGGTACGCGGAGGGTGCATCGGCCGGTTTTCCCTCCTTTCTGAGCAGGACCAGTTTCCCCGTTTTCCACCTACGGGGAAACAGTCCTCTCTCGAGGCAGGCACTGTACGTCGCCCTGAGCCCCGACTCCAATGGGCCCAAGGCAAGCGCCCAGGCGCGGCCAGGAATACCATCGGGACCAGGGGCGGTGTTTTTCGCTCTCATGCGACTCACCGCCTCCGCTAGTTCACCCTCTGACACCCCCGGAGCATCCTGCACAGTACCTTCCTCTTCGAGAGGCGCCATATGAGGCGGATCGAGCTCGGGTCCCTGCGGGAACAGGGCCTCCACGATTGTCTCCACGAACTCCGGCCGAAGGCTCTCGGTAAGGGGGGGAGCGCGGACGCGAAATTTCTTTCGCACCACTTTGTATGGCCTCCCCCAAGGATCCCGGTTAAGCTCTTCGGCTTGCTCTTTGTGGGCCCTGTCCTTAGCCATCCGAATGGCTATCCGCAGGGAGACTCGGGCAGCCTTATATACCTCATAGCGGCGCCTCTCCTCCTCGATGTCGCGTTGTCTGCGACGTCTGTACCGAGTGTACTGGCGGCGCACGGCCACGCACTGGTCGCGCAGCCGTGCCAACTCTTCCGTCCACCAGTACACCCCGCATGCCGGCCCTGTGCTTCGCACCCTCGGCATGCTGGCATCGCAGACAAGCGACATCCGCCGCTGGAGGTTCTCGACCTCCGCGGCGACATCCTCCCCCATGGGCCCTGCCACCCACGCCTGGACGATTGCGGCCTCGACGAGGAACTCGGGATCCATCTTTCTGACGGACCACCGAGGGCCCGCATGTCTTCTCGACCGAGGGGAAATGGGAGTGGGGCGTGCGGACACTTCGAACCATATATATCGATGGTCCGACAGTGATTCCACACCCACTATAACCTCCCAGTTGCTAACACAGCGTGACATGGCGGCGTCAACAAAAGTAACGTCAACTTTGGAACCGCCATTCCAACGCACGCATGTGTCAGCCGTCCCCCGGTTCATGACGACCATCCCGGTCGAGGCCAACCAACCGTCCAAATAGCTTCCCCTGACGTCCGTTACAGGAGACCCCCACGCAGCGGATTTTGCGTTGAGGTCTCCAGCCAGCAGGACCTTTCCGGGGCGTAACCTACTCACCAAATCGCCGACTTCAGCCATGAAGAGCTCAAAGTCAGCGAATGATTTGTTTGGCGAGTAGTAAACCCCGACTACGGATACGTCTCCAATCTTAACGGAGACGTAACCGTGTCCCCTCCGAACAGCTATCTGCCTGAGACAGCTTTTGCGGACTTTGTTCTATAATAAGTATAGATAACGTGCGTTTGGGCTAAATAAAACTTCATGAATAAATCTTATGTCTGCTATTCGAATATGAAGTTATGTTTATAATAAAATAGTTTAATGAATTCGATACCCCGTATGTCTTCATTAACCCTCCTTCATCGCCCGCGGCTCCTGTGTCTGGGGTGATAGCCCCCTGCTGGCCTCAGTTTAACAAATAGCGAGGTCGCAGTTCAAGTACAGTACAGTACGTCTGTAAATTAATTATAGTTAAAAAAACCTAACTAACATGCTGTTATTGCACATCTGAATGGCGTTCTATGCTATCCGCTTAGTACGAATACTATCGAGCTATTTCTACAATAATACTGTTTTTTTCAACTTTTTTCAAAAAAAATCAAAACGGCCTTTTCAAAACAGTCTGTTACTATCCCACTGCTGGGTATAGGCTTCCTCTCTCCGTTTTTGTCCGTGACCCTTGAAAGAGTCGCACGGTCTCACCGCTGGGCTATCACAGCTTTTTAAAATAATTTATAGAATTAGGCGTTACTCTGCGGAGATCCATAATACAAAAGTAATAATAAAATTATTTTGCTATAATCCGCGATACAGTAAATAGAAAATATATATAGTGCTAAATGTATAGTGGACTATCCGTTTTTTCATACCCGTTACATGCAGGATTCGTAAAAACACATGCACAAACCTCCACCAATGCCACCACAATACACAAGCACTACACACGTTCACTATCACAAACTCAACAATCGTTTCGCCCCGCAACCCAAGCATCATCAGGAGATAGACTCCACGACAATAACGGATAGTCCACTATACATTTAGTACTATATATATTTTCTATTTACTGTATCGCGGATTATAGCAAAATAATTTTATTATTACTTTTGCACAGCTTTTTTCATGGTACGTAATATTTTTATTCATAACGTTTATGTATGGTACATAAACATTATGAATAAATAAATATACACAGGGTTATAAGACTGGCTAAAATATAAGGGTAAAAAACCAGTTTTCTTGGATAACAGGAAAAGACAATTATTGAGAATAAACTCAGTACATCAACGAGGGTATTTTAACATTAAATACGTTGTGAGGCTTGTTAGGAATTATTTTGATACAGAATCATCGGTGTACAGCATCCAAAATATACTTGTATTATTAGAATTTAAACAAAGAAAAGCTAGTTTTCCGTAGTCAATTGTTGGTGAATCGACGCGTCCGTTAGATTCCCACTATTGAACCCTCCTCGAGTGCCGAGGGGGGGCTGGAGAGTGGGGTGGGGGGGAAGCTAAGTGCAAACAGTGACGCGTGATTTGACAAAATATTTCATCTTAATACTCAGATCAAAATAGAAAAGACAGATGGGGTACCGAATTTAAAGATGAAGCATTTTTCGGCTTAGTACTGACACATAAAGTTGCGGCCTGTTACAATCCCACTGCTGGGAATAGGCCTCAGAGAAGGGTAGGAGCTAAGACCTACCACGCTGCTCCAATGCGGATTGGTAGGTTACACATATCTCCAGAGATATGCAGGTTTCCTCACGATGTTTTCCTTCACCGAAAAGCGTGTGGTAAATTGCAATTATCAATTAGACACATGAGTTTTAATAGAAAAACTCATTGGTGCCTACCCGGGTTTCAACTCGTGTTCCCCCTCGTAAGAGTCGCACGGTCTCACCACTGGGCTATCACAGCTTACTGATATATATGTACTCGAGACATACTGAAATCAAATCAAAATAATCTTTATTCAAATAATTTATAAAAGTAGACGTCACTTTGCGGAATTCCATAGTACAGATGAAGAGTTATGATAGAATTATTTTGTTCTGATCCGCGTTTGTTAAGAGGCACAAGGAGGATCAATCACTACATGTATCATAAAACGCCATCTCCAACAACACGCCATACAAGCACCGCACACACTCACTACGATAATCGGTACGATCGTTGCGCCCATATCACGACTTTTTTTTCGATAAAATCGTTATGCGATTACGGTGTTATGCTTTTGTCATGCTTCTCACGTCTTATCGCTAAGGGTCCGTCTTTATTTTTTTGTTGATCTACCTACTATTTGTTTGTGAAGTTAGTATTCTATAAATTATTAATGTCTACACTATTTTTTAATAACGCGAAAATCTGTCTTACTTCTAAATAATTTATAGAATTAGGCGTCATTTTGCGGAGATCCATGATACAAAAGTAGTAATAAAATTATTTTGCTATAATCCGCTATACAGTAAATAGAAAATATATATGGTGCTAAATGTATTGTGGACAATCCGTTTTATCATACCCGATACATGCAGGATTCGTAAAAACACATGCACAAACCTCCACCACTGCCACCACAATACACAAGCACTATATACGTTCACTATCACAAACTCAACAATCGGTTTAACTCCACCATTTATAAATGGTGGGGTTGAACCGAATAATATATAACAATACTTGTTTGAATAATGCTTCGCTTTGCGATTTTTTTTGGTGTCTATCTCCTCATGATGCTTCGGTTGCGGGGCGAAACGAGAGTTGAGTTTGTGATAGTGAACGTGAAGTCCTCATTCCACTCTAACCAATTAACTCTAACTCTGACCCCAAGGTCAGCACAACATGTTACAAACATGCTGTCATATGATTTGGCTACGTATTTTCTGGCTGACGTCAACTTGCCTTAGTCGTATTTTACGACCCCTCGGTAAGATAGAGGGGTTTTCTATTCTGCTCAGCGGGATACCACACGGTAGGTTAACTTACCTTAGTCGCCTTTTACGACACCTTGGTAAGAAATGTGGGTGGTCTATTTTACTCAGCCGGATACCACACGGCGGATAGACTTACCTTAGTCACCTTTTACGACACCTCGGTAAGGAATGTAACCTTTTATTATTGTAGCGTAGATAACAAAGCTCTACAGAGGAGTCTTACAAGTTCCTTAAAACAATTATAAATTGTACTTAAATATTGCATTTAAATATTGGATTGGTATTTTGTGATATCTTCAGAGTGAATTAATTATTTTGTTTACGCGGTCTTTGTGGCGTCGACGAGAAAAAACTGGAAAACAAAACACAAACTAAGAAAAGATATTTGGAAATGAACTCGACAGTACTCTTTTTTTATTATTATTTATCATTTATTTATTTATCCGGATCTCCAGCAGAATTACATATACTACGAGTATAAGATATCTATACTGATATTATAAAAAGGAAAGATTTGTATTGTTGTGTGTATGTGTGTATGTTTGTAACGTTTTCACGCAAAAACTGCTGGACCGATTTCAAAAATTCTTTCACCGTTGGAAAGCTGCTTCTTTACTGAGCAATATAAGCTATATTACATTTAAGAAAAAAATAGGGATTCCTAACAAAATTGTAATAAGGTATTGAAAAATTAAGTCCTAATCACAAGATCGGTATGTACGCGGGGCATTGCTAGTATCTTATATATTTTTAAACCAATTACTTTGTACCAATTAAAGGAGATAATTCCTAACTAAAAAGTGTTGCGATTATAAATAATTATAGTTAATTTTGAATTTGAATTGTAAAATATCCTTGAAATATAAATAAAACTGCAAACAGAAAAGAATAAGTAAAGTAAAAAAAAACTAATACCTTACGAGTATGTAGTTATCTTATAATTCATTAATATTTTCTACTATACAAGATGATCCACAATGATTTTTGTTTAAACTGAAAAAATCAATTTCATTTTTTAGGCCAACTATGTCCTCTGCTAGATGTAAAAATTCTAATAAAGTGCCTACGTGAATGTAAGAATATCGAATTCCTTAAACTTCTCACGCAGGGAATCACGCGGATTTCATTTATAAATGAAACCTTTAGTTCTCTTTTCCAATACAAATTTAATTAATATTTGCGTATTTACCCCATAACAGTATTCCGTAAGACATAATTCTATAGAAGTAATAGTTCTTGTAGGATTATTAATTTATTTATTGCAACACCAACAAGAATGTACTTAGAGTAAACTTAAATATATTATAAATTAGTCATAATGTATTGTCAGCATGTATTATTTTGTTTTATTTTATAGGGCTTAGGCAGCTTCTAAAAGCTCTACGACTATCATCATCTATCGACGAGTCGATTTAACCTTAATCCTTTCGCTTCAAGGCCTCCGGAGAAAAACCGCGATCACAGCCCAGACGTTTTATTCATTAAATAATTTAAATTAATATTAAATTTCGGTGGGAATGTACTTATAATTTATATGAAGTACGGCTTGATATAACAGGTATCATAAATTGATAATAAACATCCATCAATTGTGACGCCGGGCTCAGCAAAGAAATCGGGTCGTCACATATATGTGACGCTGGTTAACGAATTATACACTTAAACCTTACTTTTAAATCACTGTATATATTGAAGAAAACTGTATTAAAATCCGATTAGTTGTTATTAAGGTCCTTGCGAAGATTGAGAACAAAGTCCCTTGACTTTGTTTCATAACATATAGTGATTTGAATGTGATTAAATCGATATACAATCTAAGACTGAAATCACTCGCCAATAAACTAGACTTTGGTCATACAGACGCGGAAGCAGTACGTATTTTCCGTCTCGCACACCAAAAGGGAGGCCGCGACTTCCGCCTCCCTTCTAAATATAGCCGGGGTGGGGGGCGGTCAGACTGATACCACCCCGGGAGTGAGTTGGCCAAATTCGTGTTTGTCCTGTCACAACTTTGGTATAATGCGTATTATTTTGAGTGATGCTCATTTTGGGTTTCGTTGTATAGCTATTTTTGTAACTGCCGATTTGTTGAATATCTACGGGGTGTAAAAAAAAGGTAAAGTAACAGCCTGTTACTGTGCCCACTGCTGGGCGAAGGCCTCCTTTTTTGGAGACAAGAATTGGAGCTAAGACCTACCACGCTGCTCTAATGCGGATTGGTAGGTTACACATATCCCTAGAATTCTCTAGAGATATGCAGGTTTCCTCACGATGTTTTTCTTCACCGAAAAGCGTGGTATAAATTGCAATTATCAATTAGACACATAAGTTTTAATAGAAAAACTCATTGGTGCCTGCCCGGGGTTTGAACCTATGTCGTCTCTAGAGAGTCGCACGGTCTCACCGCTAGGCTATCACACCTACGGTATGTGTAAGTGTTTAATAGCTTTAGAAGACAAGGTTCATGGGTTTAAAAACAGATACCAAAGACTTGTAACCTGTCAATATGGTTGAGTTGATGGAGATCTCTTTTTAGGAATGAGGATTTATTCGATGTTTTAGATAGATTTCGTACATTATAAACGACTGAAACTGTTTTTGTGCGAGACTTCTTTTGAGCAGGAACTAGATAACTTCGGATTTACAGGATTTCCCACTAGACTTAAGTCCTTGTGTGACTTAAGTACCATTTTTAAGGGGCTCGAGTTGCTATTAAACGACACGGGTTCAATTAAATTTCCAAAAGTAATAACAAAAATTATTTTGCTAAAAACACATGCACGAACTTCCACAACTATCGTTTTCCGATTTTGTCATGGAGTGATAGTGAACGTGTAAGGGGGCGGTGGTGGAGGTTTGTGCATATGTTTTTACGAATCCTGAATGTATCAGGTATGAGAACGGATAGTCAACTCTACATATAGCATTATATATATTTTTTATTTACGTTATTGCGGTTTATAGCAAAATAATTTTATATTATTACTTTTGTATTATGAATCTCAGCAAAGTAACGATCAATACCTATAAAATTTTTAAATTTAGCCTTTAACGACACTGTCTTATAATATTTGTGTTAATTACTTGAAACGACTTAAAAATTAGGTTTTATGTAAAAATTATGTATTTACTTTAGCCTAAGCCTCGATGTGCATTATTTATTGCCGTGTACTATATGCATGTTGTGTACACCTGTAAGCAAGTACTTGTAGCAGGATATAATATGTTTTATATTTAAGTTTACTCTAAGTGCATTCTTGTTGGTTTTCCAGTAAAGAAAAAAAAATCGATGTCTTTGGTTTACTAGCACTGAGGGTTACTCAACTTTAATCATGGATCAACAAAACCAATCACAAAATATAATTAAGCCCTATGTACAAAGCTCTGTGTAGATTGTAATTTGTGTGTAATTGCGAACAAGGCCCGCGTCACGCAGCGCGAGTAATTACATAATTTAAGGGTCAATTCTGACGGAGCGTGCGCTTCTAAGGGCCTACGTAAATTGGGTTCCGTGTCCTGATCAGTGATAGCTATCAATGCTAAGACAGGTCGTGGGTTCATAGTAGTAAGGTAAAATTTTGTGTGCCTTAGTTATTTTCAAAATTCATCATGCGCTTTTCGGTAAAAATCATCGTCAGAAAACCTGCATATCTCATGTGTTATCCATTCGGTAGAAGCATGGAATTAATGACACCATTTTTTTATAAACATTGTTCAAGACAAGAATGGCGAAATGTAACTTAGAATAATAAAATAAAACAAATCGAAATAACTTTGAGACCATGTTAAGACTGCGCTTAGCGTTAATATGATAAACTTTGCGTTTATAGAGTAAAATAAAAGAAATACTTAAAGATTTCCTTTTATTGCTAGGGAACACGTATTGCTCGTAGAAGGCCGGTATGCAAAAGAGGGCTGTCAAGCATGACAGTTGTCATAGATTAACTACAGCATAGATTAATTACTTATGTCTCTAACAGACCATACAAAGTCCCACATATACAACATATGAAACCTCTACCACCGCCACCACAATACACAAGCACTACCTACACACGTTCACTATCACAAACTCAACAATCGTTTCACCCCGCAACCAAAGCATCATCAGGAGATAGATAGATAGACTCCACGACAAAATCGCAAAAGCTTTGCGATTGTTGAGTTTGTGATAGTGAACGTGTGTAGTTCTTGTGTATTATGGTGGCAGTGGTGGAGGTTTGTGCATGTGTTTTTACGAATCCTGCATGTAACGGGTATGAAAAAACGGATAGTCCACTATACATATAGCACTATATTTATTTACTATTTACTGTATCGTGGATTATAGCAAAATAATTTTATTATTACTTTTGTGTTAGAGAAAAACATGTTGTGCCGACAACGTTTACTTAAAGTGACATAAGGTCTGATGGGATGATGAAAATGTTCAAATAAATTTATCTTAATAAAATTTACGTGTTTTCTACGGAACTCTCAGGTGGATCCCGTCGCGTGACCGAGCACGCGCCGCGGGAGTCGCCGGGCGCGATCGCTTGTAACATTACTTGTATTTGCTTCCGCAACTAAATTGCCCCTCGATTGCTGCGTGGAACACAGTTTGTGTTACCCCCATTGACAAGAGTTAGGGGCAAGAAAGATTTGTAATTTGCATGTTAACTTTGTTCAAATCAAAACTGTTTCTCAAATTTTTCGACATTAAGAAAACAAAACAGCTAATGTCTCACAGCAGGGAAAATGTGGCAATCATAACAGGCATTACTACAGGGCACTGCCTGTTAAAGGGACACCTGTCAATAATGAGAATAAAAGAAGACGCAGCGTGCCCAGAGTGTGGAGAAGAAGAAACGAGTCTCCACCTTATGGCTGAGTGCCCCATGAACTCGCTGGTAAGATGGGAGATACTAGGTAAGGATGAAATTGAAGAAGAAGACCTAACAAATATTCCCTTCAGGGATATTATAAGGTTTGTAAGAGCAACAGGTTGGTTAGAGCAGGTGACACTGTCGGGATAACAGTGTGACCCTTGTCCCAACATGAAGGGTAATGGGTGGAATAGTCCAGAATTGGAGCTGACCACCCGCCCTGTACCGACAGGCGTCCCCGACCCTAGATTAGATTGTTCGAATCACAAATCTTATATATAAAAGTCTTGTGTCACAAAGCTAGCTACCGTAATACTCCTCTAAGACAGATTGATCGATTTTTATGAAATTTTATATGCATATTCAGTACGTTTGAGAGAATCAGTTACTGTTTATTTTTCATATCACTAAGTGATAAGGTCGCCGTGTGGTATCCGGCTGAGTAGAATAGACCACCCTCCTTTCTTCCCGAGGTGTCGTAAAAGGCGACTAAGGTAAGTTGACGTCAGGCAGGCGGCCGGTCGTAAAATACTGCCCAAATCAGTTACAACATATTTAAACATGTTGTGCTGACCCCACTTAAAGTGGGATAAGGGCAGGAGAATGATGATCACTAAGTGATAAGGGTTGTCCACCCCCAACAATTATTTTTCGAATTTTTTTTTCCCTTTTTATAATGTACCCTAAAAATTATTTATAGAAATAATTTATATGGCAAAAGGAAGATTGCCCGGACAGCTAGTAGGTGTATAATATAGAATTGAGTATTCGATATTCATTCAGGTACTAAACACTAATTGTGCCAAATTTTATTAGTTATTGAAATTAATTGCGAAACCGTAACAGACTTACTTTCGCATTTACAATATCAGTATAGATATCCTACATAATAAATAAAATCATAAATGATTTACGTTGAATTAATATATTAGTTTAAAAACAAGTTACTAAAAAACAAACTAAAACAAAACAAACAAAAAATTTCATGTCCCTACTGTTTGTTACTCGATGGCACGACACGTTTTTTACCGTGCGTTAAAAATACGTCGAAATGAAACAAATGGGTATTTGTTCACACGACAGCGCATTTAAAACGCGACGTATTTTAATCGCGCAGTGTTTCATTTTAGTCGTTAGGCACGCCCTAACGACTAAAATGAAACACTGCGTTAAGCTGAATATACCATAACGAATATACCAAAACGGGCGTTAAGCTGAATATACCATACGAAACTTCTTATAACGCCTATTGAGGAATTTTAACGTGACGTGTTTTTACGCTCGTGCGTACGAGGGGTTAGCTGTTGAGGAGTTCCCTCGCCTGGAGCCATTCCTGGCAGCAGCATTAGGTCAATCTTATCATATAACTGGAGACATATGTAAAATTTCAGCTCAATCGGACACCGGGAAGTGGGTCCAATTTAACTTGCAAGATTCCACCTTTACATACATACACGGCAAAATAAATAAAAGCTTTTAATAATAACTTCACATTTAATGTAAATTGAACGATTACATGCTTTTTAGTTGCACCCACTATTCATGGGTGTCCATTTGAGTTTTCGATACTCCCAATAATTAAAGGATTGGATATCAAAGTAGGGGTCAGCATATTTGTACAGTTCAAAGCGTTTCGGCGGAGTCAACTCCGGCTGACATTTGTGTTTGTGTACGGAACTGTGCGAGGGTAAGAGGAAAGGGCACGAATGACATATGATTTTTGATTTACTAGGACTTTCCGGAATAAAAATAGAATAGATTTTTTTTTTGTTCACACTTCAATGTAAAATCTTAGATACAAATACCGCCGTGTGGTATCCGGCTAAGTAGAATAGACCACCCTCATTTCTTACCGAGGTGTCGTAAAAGGCGACTAAGGTAAGTCGACCCGTCGTGTCGTATCCGGCTGAGTAGAAAAGACCACCCTCTTTCTTACCGAGGTGTCGTAAAAGGTGACTAAGGTAAGTTGACGTCAGGCAGGCGGCCGGTCGTAAAATACGTAGCCAAATCATGTGACAACATGTTAACATGTTGTGCCGACCCCACTTAGAGTGGGATAAGGGCAGGAGGATGATGACTGTTCAATGTAAAATACATATGAGTAAACTAACCTCTAAAATATATTAAAATATTTACCTAAAACCTCACAATAAATTACCTAACATAGGTTGATTTTTCATAATAGTAATATAATTAAGTATAATAAAATTCCTCTCTCCAGGGGATCGTAGGTTCAAACCTGAAGCCAATGACTTTTTTCTTTTAAAACTTTTCGGCGAAGGTAAACATTGTGAGGAAACCTTTATATTTCTGGAGAATTCCTTGGATATGTATGAAGCAGCCATATCTCTTTCCTTCCAAAAAAGGACGGACGATACTATGCTCCAAAGTGGTATAGTAACAAGCAATTACGTTGTTTTTCCAGCAAAAATTTCAAATTGAACTTGAAACCTTACTTATAAGACTAAATAAATTTCATTGGTGGTGGATGTGCATTGTCTGTGCGGTTACTGATCCTGCATGTAAAAGGTATGAGAACGGTTGTGCTTCCTACACTTAGCAATACATAGATATTTTAAAATGACGCGGATTACAGCAAAATAATTCAATTATTTTATATCATTACCATTAGATTTATGTGGTTATTTTATTGTTATGTGTAGAGGTTAGTTTTTAATAAACAAATGAGCATCGCAGGAGGAAGACATAAATAAATATATGGGACACTTACACACACGGTTGTTCTGTGCCCAGAGTAAGTAACTTAACACTTGTGTTATGGGTGACGGACAACTGGTAGATATACTATATATTATAATTTTAAATACATACTTAAATACAAATATACACCCAAGCTCCAAGAACCAACAAATTGTATATAGAAAATGTTGGCTCTCGGTGGGAATCGAACCCGCGACCCACGGAGCTGAAGGCAGGATAACTAGTCAAATACAAAAGTGGTAGTAAAATTAGCGGATTACAGTAAAATAATTTTACCATTACTTTTGTATTATGGATCTTCGCAAAGTAACGCATAATTCTATAAATTACTTGAAGACATAAATGTTCTTTTTTTCTGTCATTACTTTGTTTCATCTTCTGATATAGTGAAATAATAGTGAATAGTGGATAGTGGAAAAATTTTCGTATTACAAAAAAGAGCCATACGTGGCATCTACAATTTAAGTCCGCGTGATTCCCTGCGAGACAAGTTTAAGGAAATAGGTATTCTAACATTTGCTTCACAGTATATTTTAAATAACGTAATTTTTGTACATAAAAATATAAAGAATTATAAAACGATAGGTGATGTATATAATAGACAAAGTAGGAACTGACATAAGCTTGCGACTCCTGCTTTGCGCCTTGCAAAGGTACGTAAATCGTTTGTGGGTTTGGGTATAAGATTCTATAATAAATTTCCGAAATCAATTTTGGTCATGCCATTACAGCAGTTTAAAAACACTGTTAAAAAGAGGCTGATACAGAAAGCCTACTTACTATACTGTTGAAGATTACTTAGATGATAAGGATGTGTGGATATAGGTGCGCTTCTACCCTGTACAAGACAGTAATAAATAAATGTAACTAGTTCTAAGATTTATATTTTAAAAAGAGCAACCGCCGAGTTTCTTGCTGGCTCTTCTCGGCAGGAACAGCTTTCCGAACCAGCAGTAAAGTTGACGATTCAAAAGCACTTGTTTACAAGTTTACTTGAATAAAGAATATTTTGATTTTGATTTTGATATTGTCCTAGAAATAGGTTTATTTGGCTACCCTGCGTACAGTCGTAATAAAGCGTACAATTATTCTAGGTGTCCGCGGGATGAGCCCTGATTAGTGACGGTCAGGTGGGTGCGGTCGATACCCGCTCCCCAAACTACCCCGCGATAAACAGGGGGGCCATCGCCTCAACTTAAGTATTGATTCGCGCGAAACGTGATTTGTACGCACTCATCTATTTCCCGCTTTACTTATTCATCAAGGCTGTTACGTATACATTGCTGCGTTGTTATGATTTATCGAAATCGTTCTGCTGTTAATACAGTTAATGGTCACTTATCCAATTGATATCGTCGTTAGTAGTAGTTATCTAGTTTGTGTGAAATCTAAAGGGGGGCATTGGTACATGTCCATTGCTGTTTTTTTTTCGATATAGAGCGAGCGATTCCGTACATATTTGTTAATGTATGGTGTGCGTTGTACTGTGTCGTTCAGTCTTTATTCGTGTTTGAAGAATTTCGGCAGTGTTTAGGCATCTCAAACACAAAAGATTTTTTGTAGATCGCACCGATTTTTCACCGTTTATGCGACGGACTTGAAAAAATCAAAAGTGCCTAATACACAAAATTGTTATATACAAAATATCACGCACTTTTTGATGTAAGCAAAATAATAAAAATATCACCGAAAAATTACAGGGATCTGTGCAAGCTATCAATCTGCATTGAGTAATATGGATAGGTCTAAGCTCGAACTAGTTTCCCAAAAATTAATATGAAATAGCCAATTTGAGCACTTAGATACTGTCGAAGCCGAAACAAAGTGCATGTGTGTTCTTCTCCTTAGGTTTAGCGCAGCGATGAAAACGACGGAAATTATGATAACGTGTTTTATTTGGCGTATTACAAAGTATGAAAAGGTTACAAGATAAGGCATTAAAGTTGCTGTTCACAGGTTTCAATTTGTAGCGTCTGACGTTTGACAGCTGATAATCAACAGCCTACTCTGGATGGCCAATCACATTCGCTGTCCGCTGGCGTTCAGTTTTGGCCTCGAAAGTAAGTTGACAATTCTGCTTGAAAATGAAGGGGCTGGTTATTTCAGACAGACAAAATCTTTCCAGAAGCCGAGAGAACTGCCCAGGTTCCTCAAGACTTCCTGTGATGTCCACGGCAAGCAAAGCGTGTTTATTAATCAAGCAGTGTAGTGTATGTTGGTTGAGACGTGTGACCGTTACCTTGTATATTTACAAACAAGACTTAAACATTTAATACATAAATAAACATAATTATAAATACTCACACTAATATAAGTGTACAAAGAAATCCTTACATTGTCTCAAGCGCACCACGTCAGTAACATCAGAGCTTTGGACGGGAACGGACGTGTAGCGACGTATTTTTAGTGTGTGTTCGATCCTTTTTTTAACAGGTTTGCCCCTTAAAAATTGGAATGAGGGCTAAAAAACCTGAATACTCCTCCGCGCTTTTGGTGCCGAGGACCGTTGTACAAATTACTCCTATATGTGCGCCACATCAAGGTCGGAGCCTCTTTAAACAATGGCCATTTCCTCTGCTAATTGATGCGTTGGGAATACCAGATGCATCGACCACCTCAGGGACCTATAAAGTGTTTGAGCCTATGCTATATTCATACAACACAAATCTACATTGACACAACACAGGCAGTGTCAAGTAATCCTCATCATTCTTCGCAATTGCACACTAAATGTCGATCGTTTGGGAGTTGCTTTACGCACAAATCGCGGCCGCACCTCTGTATCTTCGCCAGTAACGGCGTCCGTCACGACATGCAGTGCTATCGGAGCCTACCCGCTTTATTTGCTAAGTGCTCTACAGGGCGCTGCCTTAATTGACGCCGTGATATTATTCAAATGACGGCTATTATAAGTCTGCTACAGATTTGTGTTAATTATCTATACCTATTATAAAACAAAGTGCCGAAAGGCTGTATGTGATCGATTTTCTCTAAATGTACTTAACGGATTATTGTACGGTCTTAACTTAAAGTTAGAGCGATTACCTCTTCACACTTTAACAAATAAATCATTTTATTCGCCGCTGTGTTTTAATCTTATTTGAGTAGCTGTTACAAGCTATACAAAAATTAGGAAGCCTGATTATAGAACTTCACAAGAAGGAAGCAATTTAAGTGCAAACTTTAAAATCCTTTATAATGTAAACCTTCGACTGCTTCTGTTAAAAGTTTAAGGTAGTGGTCAGCAACCATACTGCCCAAGCTTAACTTTGAAATATTCCAATGATATGGACAGATGACAACGGTACAGGATTTTTAATTCAACTGTGCAACTCTTGTGGAAGGTTTAAGTTATTATCATAGTAAAGAGGAATAATTCTCAGCATTCTTCTGCCCTTATCCCACTCTAAGTGGAGTCGGAACAACATGTCTTAAACATGTGGTTATTTGATTTGGATTGTACGATCAGCCGCCTGCCGGAGGTCGACTTTCCTTAGTCGGCGTTTACGAAACCTCGGTAACAAATGAAGGCGGTCTATTGTACTCAGCCGGATACCACACTGTACCTTAAGATTATTTACTTCGAAAGAAAACCAAAATATCATTTATTCAAGTTAACTTATAAACAAGTGTTTTGAATCGTCAACATCTACTGCTGGTTCAGAAAGCTGTTCCTACCGAAAAGAGCCAGCAAGACACTCGGCTGCTGCTCTTTTTCTATATCCACACACTCTTATCATCTAAGTAATCCTCAACAGTATAGTAGATATCCTGTTTCAGCCTCTTTTTGACAGTGTTTTTATAATGCTGTAATGACAAAGTTAAAATCGATTGCGGAATTTAGTATAGAATCTTATACCCAAACCCACAAACAATTTACGTACTTTTGCAAGGCGCGAAGCAGAAACCGCAAGCTTATGTCGGTTCCTACTTTGTCTGTTATATATATTACCCATCGTTTTATATTTGTTGGACTACTGTTGGATTTATATCAAAAAATTAAACAGGTTCATGATAATAATCAGAATAACAGGAACCGGTAACTGGACGACGCAAACAGTACTAAATAGTAGATTTCATTAGAAGTATATCACACAACCAGTTATTTTCTTTAAATATGGAAATAAACCTCGGATATAATTACATCGCTAATGGTCCGGACTGGCTAATGAGATCTCCGAAAACTTGTTCAGTATAGACCATAATGTTTTATAAACGCCGTATATTAAGTACAATAATAAAATATTAAATATATATATATGAATAAATATACATGGGACAATTACACGCACGGTCGTCCATACCCACAATAACTTAATATGGTATATGGTATCCGTGTGGTATCCGGCAGATTAGAATAGACCACCCTCCTTTCTTACCGAGGTGTCGTAAAAGGCGACTATGGTATGTGCCGCGTGGTATCCGGCTGCATAGAATAAACCACCTTCATTTCTTACCGAGGTGTCGTAAAAGGCGACTAAGGTAAGTTGACGACAGGCAGGCGGCCGGTCGTAAAATACGTAGCCGAATCATGTGACAACATGTTTGTAACATGTTGTGCCGATCCCACTTAGAGTAGGATAAGGGCTGGAGAATGTATGCAATGTATGAATGTATATTAATATATTTAGTGATAAAAATGCTTGGATTTGAAAATCCTTTCAGCTTCATACAAGACTGTGGTACAATAATGTAACATTGAAAATGTTTAAAAGATTGACCGCTGAGTTTCTAGCTGGTTCTTCTCGGTAAGAGCAACATTCGGAATCATATTGACTTGACTATCCAAAAGTGCTCGAAAGAGCTTAGTTCAATACACAATATTGTGATTTAATTTGAATACTTCTATTGTGTTGCCATTTTTATCAACCACCTTTTTGTGACCTCTCGTATATCTATGATATACTACATAAAATTTTAAATAAATATAAATAAATAAATAATAAGTATATAGGACACTTACACATACGTTCGTCCGTCCCCAAAGTAAGTAACCTGATACTTGTTTTATGGGTGATAGACAACTAGTAAATATATATATATTTTAAATACATACTTAAATACACATATACATTAAGTCTAAGCAATTAAAATTGGACAAGTTAAAAAATAAAATCACTGAACAAATATATAATAATAGAATAAAATTAAATAATTTTAAAATATCTGGTAAAGCAAACAAGGAGTCCACTGTATCGAAAGAAAACGCCAAGATTTTAAGTATAAAAATGATGGGATATGGCCTCAAACAATTAGTAAAAAATCCTGTAAAAAGAAATTGGCGATATTCCGGCACAAGTTGCCAGGGAACGGCAAATACTGAGATTATTTGTACAGACAAACAAGCGGACAATGTCGCCAAAGATACAAAATATAAAGACCATTCCCGAAACGATAAGATAATAAAGTGTGAATAAAATAAGAATAATGTAAATAAAGTAATATAATAAATAACATTAAATAAGAGTAATCCCGAAGTATATTTGTATACTCACCGGTGAATACGTCGCAAAATACAAATAAGTTAAAATCTTTTGGGAAGAATGTTAGTAGTTAGTAAAAATAGTGTAAAGTAGTTAAAAATATTAGAATAATTAAAAAGTAAACCGTAACTGTAAGCGTAATATTAAGTAAAGTCTACAAAATATATAATTTAAATTTATAAAATAAGTAGTATATAAGATATAGTACATAAAAATGTAATACCCAATTTGGGTAAAAATATTTAAATCAATATGTAAAATACAATATTGCCTGAAAAAGGCTCTGATCACGTTAGAGGTAAGCGGAAAAAAAAAACAAAAAAAAAATATAAATATACACCCAGAAACGAAGAACCAACAAAATTGTTTAAAGAAAATGTTGGTCCTCAGTGGGAATTGAACCCACGCGGAGCTTAAGGCAGGGTACCACTAAGTACCCACTGCGCCAACGGGCCAGTCAATTTGTCTTATACATATGAATATTAATTTCTCTAACCACTTATCTACCTATCCGGTAATATGATAGTATCAAAAAAATACAAAATTACATTTCCAAATTCAACAATGTTATGAACCGTTCAGATATCTTAGATTGAACAATTAGTGAACGGTTTCACTAAGAAGTAGTTCAAAGGCCAGCGGTGGACGAGTTTCTCTTCATATACCACCGGATACATTATGCTTTAATGAAGTCTAATTGGTCGGATAGCATTTATTTTTCCTTATCGATTGTACTAAGAGTGGCCATGTAATTGACATGTTTGGGATTTCTTCGACATTATAATATGCTTTAATTTAGTACAAGATTGTGCAGCAGGCCTACCATGAACTCTTATTGCGACTCAATTGAAGACGTAAACGACGACCGCGAACCGCTTTCTTTTCTTACCATGAAGTGTGAATTGCATTGGGGTCGTAATGTTTAAAAAGGATAACGTTATATAAACTATAGATAACTCTGTCTCTTTTACTCACATTTTCTTAGGACGAATTCCGAACGCTTATTCAGGAACGACTTAAAGTGTGCTTCTTTAAGACGTCATGGTCTGAAAAAGTAAAACAATTTCGTTTACGTCTTCAATTGAGTCGTAATAAGAGTTCGGGTAGGCCTGCAGGTCACAGTAATCTCACTTGCAGCTCCATTGTTCGTGGTTCCCTTAGTTACTTAAAGAAATCCTACTATACTATTGATGATAACTGAGATGATACGAATGCATGGTTATAGCTACTCTTCGACCCTGTACAAGACAGCAATGACTAAATGTAACTAGTAATAAGAATTATGTTTTGAAAAGAGCAATCGCCGAGTTTTTTACTGGCTCTTCTCGGTAGAAAGAGCTTTCCGAATCAGCATTAGAGTAGGCGATTCAAAAGCACTTATTTACAAGTTTACTTGAATAAAGAATATTTTGAACAAAAGTAATAATAAAATTATTTTGTTATATTCCCCGATACAATATGTATGTATCGCGGATTGATATGTACAATATGTATGGATCTCCGCAAAGTAACGCCTAATTCTATATAATATTTTGAATTCGAATTTGATTTACTTTGGAGAGCTTTATACTTATTTTATTAAAGGAATATATCCAGTGTAGCTGTATCAAGATTTGTAAAATTATATATAGATGGAAATGAATTCTAATGTATACTTTAGCATTTATATAAAAGAAAGTAAAGTATCAGCCTGTTACAATCCCACTGCTGGGAATAGGCCTCCTCTCTCCGTTTCTGGAGAGAAGGGTTGGAGCTAAGACCTACCACGCTGCTCCAATGCGGATTGGTAGGTTACACATATCTCCAGAGTTCTCTAAAGATATGCAGGTTTCCTCACGATGTTTTCCTTCACCGAAAAGCGTGTGATAAATTGCATTTATCAATTAGACACATGAGTTTTAACAAAACTCATTGGTGCCTGCCCGGGTTTGAACTCGTGTTCCTCTCGAAAGAGTCGCACGGTCTCACCGCTGGGCTATCACAGCTTGCATTTATATTACTAGTATGAATTTACTTTAACAGAAACACTCATACTCTATACAAATTTGTTAATACATTAGAGGGTTTACTGGAAGTGTCCCGGAAGGAAAGCATATATACAGTTAACCTATCAGCGCCGGTTTATGTTAATTTTGAATTGCGTCGCGTAACGGTATGTCTATCTGTGATCGACTGTACTGCCAACTTGTTTTGGTGAAATTACTGTTTATTTGAATAGAATGCTGTTTTTTATATCTCGGACTAGCCGTGATAAAGTGTAGGTACGTGATGGGGGTCAAAGCAATATTTTTACAATAATATTTCATAAACAATTTAACGAGCAAAAGTTTGAATATATGTATAATAATACGTGTGAATCGTTGCCGGACGCGGCTATTGATTTATATGTCATTCTAGGGATTATCTGTGGGTTTTTTGAACGCAGCATTTTTATATTTTAAAATTCCTTTGTTAGTTAATATAGTTAAACTATAGAAGTTAGCTGTGATAGCCTAGCGGTGAGACCGTACGACTCTTTAGAGACGACCTAGGTTCAAACCCCGGGCAGGCACCAATGAGTTTTTCTATTAAAATTTATGTGTCTAATTGATAATTGCAATTTATCACACGCTTTTCGGTGAAGGAAAACATCGTGAGGAAACCTGCATATCTCTAGAGAATTCTAGGGATATGTGTAACCTACCAATCCGCATTGGAGCAGCGTGGTAGGTCTTAGCTCCAATCCTTCTCTCCAAAAACGGAGTGAAGAGGCCTTAGCCCAGCAGTGGGATAGTAACAGGCTGTTACTTTACTTTTTACTTTTATAGAAGTTAGTGTTACTTAGCTTTATTCAAAAGTAATGATAGAATTATTTTACTATAATCGGCGTTTTTTTTTATAATGCCGTGTGGTATCCGGCTGAGCAGAATAGACCACCCTCATTTCTTACCGAGGTGTCGTAAATGGTGCCTAAGGTAAGTCGACCTGCCGTGAGGTATGCGGCTGAGTAGAATAGATCACCCTCTGTCTTACCGAAGGGTCGTAAAATACCACTAAGGTAAGTTAACATCAGGCAGGCTGCCGGTCGTGAAATACGTATCCAAATCATGCGACAACCTGTTTGTAACAAGTGCCGATCCCACTTAGAGTGAGATAAGGGCAGAGGGTTGATGGATCAGCGTTTTTTTGTAACACGGATTATACTAAAATAATTATATAATTACTTTTGTTTAAATAGTATAGCAAATAAATAAATATAGTGTAGTAATAAGTTGTGATAGCCCATTGGTAAGACTGTGCGACTCTTTTAAGGGATCACGGGTTCAAATCCCGGCAGGCACCAATGAGATTTTCTGTTAAAACTTACGTGTCTAATTGATAATAACAATTTGTCACAAGTTTTTCGGTGGAGGAAACCTGCATATTGCTAGAGAATTCTAGGGCATATGTGTAACCTACCAATCCGCATTGGAGCAGCGTGCTAGGTGTCACCACGAAAAATTATTTGCTCTAATCTACATTGTAATCTATAAAGGCGAAACGATAACTCATAGCAAACTCTTATTGCCGGGATTCATGATTTCACCGCAGTGACGTCATTCTCTATGCACGTCTTTTCTTGTTTACTAATGATGTGTACAGCGCGACCCGGGCTAAACCAAGCGTACTTTGCGCTTTAAGTAATTCTCTTAGCCAGGGTAAACACCCCGGAAGTGGCCTCCAACCCCCCCTTATATCCACCCCTTTCCACTCACAATCCTAATACTGATCTGACTCCTCTCTTGAGCCTCAGTGTAGAATATCTCTCTCTCTAATCCGACACTGATCTGACTTCCTTTTTAAGTCTCAGTGCAGATTACCTCTCTCTTCTCTAAGACAGTACTTTACGATATACACCTAAGGTGAGATGCTGTAACTGATATACACAGCTTATGATAATAGTAGTTCAAACTACTCACCGAAATTCCCTCGCTTAACTTGTGTTCACTTAACTAACGCGGTACTCTGTCTACGTCAAATGGCGCCCACCGCTTCGTACTTTTCTGATTCCTACCCTCTTCATTATGAACATTTCATTTTACTATTTTTCTACCCGCAAGTACTTGTAATATTTTCTTTCATAAAGTTAATTTTACCTACAATTCGTGATATTTCGCGACAGTAGGTCTTAACTCCGATCATTTTCTCCAAATAAACGGAGAGAGGAGGCCTATGCTCAGCAGTAGGATAGAAACGTTAATTTACTTAAAAAAAATAATAGTATAGTGTTAAACGATTAATATATTTTTAAATTTAAACTATCGTGAGTAGTATTCATAGTTAATAACGATACCGGCTATACTCACGTCTAATTTTATCGGATTAGCCAGACTAGTTTCGAACCCGTCCGGGGCACTTATTCATGAGCTCTTTACACGACGTTATCGCGGCGGGAACTTCCGACTGTTCCGTGTCGCTATGGTCTTCTTCGTCGGATGCACCAATGAAATTTGTGCATGCGACGCTAACGGTGTCGGGTTCAAAACGGTCTTTATATGAACCGGTTTGAACCGGAAAATCTTTATAAGTTGCAATTGCATCAAATTTTCGTTATTTTTGTTTCGGTTAACGGTCTAATTGCGAAAAGCCTCGATCAACATCTTCAGAGGCTTTCGCTTAGTGGTTGGATCAAGAGTCGGATACAGAAGGCGGTATTACTCGAAACGGCACGCATTGTGAGGAAGTTCTTCACTCTGGAGCGCTAGCTACTGGTAGCTTGGGTATCGCCCCGCTTTCGGCGGTCGACGATGTTTTATATTATCAAATGTTTTTTTTAATTATTTACTTTAAAAGATTCATGCCCAGCAGTAGGATATTAACAGGCCGTTATTTTACTTTTTATTAATATATTTCAAAATACACTACTGAAAATCAAAATGACTGTTGGTTAAATTAGTTTACATGATTCGGTATATCCAAATTATTCTAAGAATATGCGAATTACCTATTAAAGACATCGTGTTATCAGAATTGAATTAAATTCCACTCGCTTACATTTAAATTTATGTAGTTATTTATGTGCTTGTCCAGAGGCTTGGGGTCGCGGGTTCAAATCGTTAAGAGAGATCGTAGCTCTGTTGAGGTTTATCAATGGTAGAATGCGTTAATCTGGAAGCAATCTGATGGAATTAAAACTATACGATATTCTATATGAAAGAAAAAACTTGTTTTAAAACTAGTACCCAAGACGTATGAAGAACACTTAGTTGAATTCTTTTCAGAATAGTAATAAATTAAATAATAAATAAATATATGGGACACGTACACACATGGTCTTCCGTCCCCAAAGTAAGTAACTTAATACTTGTGTTATGGGTGACGGACAACTGGTAGATATACACATATAATTTTAAATACATAAAAGTAGCGGCCTGTTATAATCCCACTACTAGGAATAGGCCTCCTCTCTCCGATTTTGGAGAGAAGGGTTGGAGCTAAGACCTACCACGCTGCTCCAATGCGGATTGGTAGGTTACATATATCTCCAGAATTCTATAGAGATGTGCAGGTTTCCTCACGATGTTTTCCGATGATTGCGATTATCAATTAGACACATAAGTTTTAATAGAAAAACTCAGTGGTGCCTGCCCAGGTTTGAACTCGTGTTTCCCTCGAAAGAGTCGAACGGTCTTACCGCTGGGCTTTGAGACCGTGCGACTTTAAATACATACTTAAATACAAATAAACACCCAGGCTCGAAGAACCAACAAATTGTTTATGGAAAATGTTGGCCCTCGGCGGGAATCGAAACCGCGACCCGCGGGGGCTGTAGGCAGGGTCACTACCCACTGCGCCAGCGTTCAGTCACATTTATTTCGAACCGAAATTATTATTCTACTATTATTTCAGAACTATAACAGTTTGTGTGTGTGCGTTTACTTACACACAACTTTTAGGATAAGATATGGACAATAAAGTTTATATGTAGTGTTTTTACAAGCTTTTACCTTTACACACACACAACGTATTTTAAATAACATACGTTGTGTGTGTGTGAAGGTGAAATCTTGCAAATAATTTGACACACTTCGCGATGTCCGATTGAGCTGAAATTTTAGATACCGGTGCAGTCCCGATGACAGTGCATGTTTATGATAAGCATGACCTGATGCTGCTGCCATGATTGGCTCCAGAACAGGGGAACTCCTCAACGGTAAACAGAAGGGACATGAAATTTTGTTTTGTGATAGTGAACGTGTGTAGTGCTTGTGTATTGTGGTGGCAGTGGTGGAGGTTTATGCATGTGTTTTTACGAATCCTGCATGTAACGGTTATGAAAAAACGGATAGTCCACTATATATTTAGCACTATATATATTTTCTATTTACTGTATCGCGGATTATAGCAAAATAATTTTAGTATTACTTTGTTTTGTTAAAAGCTTTGGTTAAAAGATTTTGTTTTAATTAACTTGTTCGCGGATTATTACAAAATCATTCAAGCATTTTTTTACATTACGGAACTCCGCGATTTAACGCGTAATTCTATAAATTACTCCGAAAGTGTTTATAACTGTTACTTCAGTAATAATTACGTGTAATCTGGCATTTCTTATCTTGCCGTGGCACGGGCTTAAAGCGCCCCTCTTTTAGGCCGAGGAGGACGGAAAATAGGGGAGAGGCATGTGAAAAATTGCGCTATTAGTCGCGAAGACAGTGAAAAACCAGTGCAGTCTATTGAAGATGACCGATTATTAAGTGACATTTTGGGGGAAAATAATTTCTTCTATTTTAAATAATTTATTGAAGTAGGCCTTTATGGAATTCTCTAGTACAAAACTGATGACATAATTATTTCGCCATAACCCATGTTTATTAAATTAAATAAATATATGGGACACTTATATACACCGTCGTCCGGCCTCAAAGTAAGTAACCGAATACTTGTGTTATGGGTGACGGACAACTGGTAAATATACTACACAAATAATTTTAAATACATACTTAAAGCAAATATACACCTAGGCTCGAAGTACCAACAAATTGTTTTTTAGAAAATGTTGGCCATCGGCGGAAATCGAACCCACGACCCGCGGAGCTGAATGTAGAGTCACTACCCACTACGGGCCAGTTTGTAAATGAAATCTGAAAATTGTAATTTTCAATAAGAACTTGCCAGTTCAGTGGATGATTCCTGAAATATTGGTCTAATTGTTCTGATTTTTGTACTGAAATAGATTTTGTAGTAAAATAAAAGTAACGCCCTGTTACTATCTCACTGCTGGATGTAGGTCTCCTCACTTCGTTTCTGGAGAGAACCGTTGCAGCTAAGACCCACCACGCTTCTCCAATGCAGATTGGTAGGTTACACATATATCCAGAATTCTCTAAAGATATTACACTGTTTTCCTTCACCAACTGATTTTAATTTTAATTTAATTCAATATTAACATTAAACATTATATACAACCAGGGTTCCTAACTTTTTTACAAGAAATAATGGTCTGAAATGAATATTAAACAATATTTTTGAAAAATGAACACTATTTTCTGGCGCCTATATTTAACACTAGATATACCAGCGATTTAAATATACCTATTTCTACCAAACCAGTCAAAATGCCTGGTGCATAAAAAACAGGCTTCTTGTGGTTTCTAGCTATATTTACTCTTAAAAATGACAAAAATAAAGTTAAACAATATAAATTACCTAAGTTTATAAAACGTAGTTTCTAATTATACCTACAAAAGTCATAACATCATTTCTGAAAAAAAAATGTGTAATATAGCAGGAATTTTGAATTAAAATTGCACGACCAGTCTAAATGACTGGTCTGGTAAATCTAGTGTTAACACAGTTAAAGTTATTAATAAAAAATGTATTCCTTTTTAAACACTTCATACGCCTCACCATAATCTTGACTGAAATTAAGTCTATAAGCTAAATTTGATATTGACAAAAACGTTCTGAAACTCCATTATTCTTCTTCTTCTTTCTCCTACCCTTATCCCACTCTAAGTGGGGTCGGTACAACATGTTTTCCTCTTCCATTCTCTTCTATCATTCGTCAACCCTGGCGCTACTCCTTTTATATGCATTTCATACTTCACACATTCCAACCATCTCTTTTTAGGCCTCCCTCTAGTCACATATCCATCCACATTCATATCCAACACTCGTTTAGTCACATGATTTTCATCCCTCCTCATTACATGTCCATACCATCCCAATCTTGCACCTCTCATCTTTTCTACAATGGGCGCAACTTTCATACTTCCCCTTATATACTCATTTCTTATTCCTCACTGAAACTCCATTATTGTGGTTACAAATAAAATAAAAATGAATAAATAAATATATGGGACATTAACACACACGGCTGTCCGTATTTAAAAGTATTTAATACTTTTGTTATGGGTGACAGGCAACTGGAAATATGTTATATAATTTTAAATAAGTAAATACTTAAATTCTTATTGTTAATTATAAATAAACACCCAGACTCGGCAGGAATCGAACTTGCGACTCACGGAGTTGAAGGTAGGGTCACTGCCAAATACGGCAACGGGCCCGATTTGTTTATTGAAGCGTTCCACTGAGCACCTTCTTACTAAGTCAAAAAAAATTTGTAAGCATTTTAGTGTTAATTTGATGGTGAAAAAAAGTTTTTTATTTTTTCAACAATAAAAAGTATAATGTAGTGAAAAACAGTATAATTCTGTTTTTAACAATATTTTAATAATTCTATCTACATATATTTGCTTGCTTGAAAAGTTTCTAAACTTCGGATACATAGGTTGTAGAGTCTGTGGAAATTTATTTCTGAACGCTGAAAAAGGAAATTCGCACGTTCGTCATTCACGAGGAGTTCTCCCGAATCAATCATTAATTTAGCGGCCGATAAATCAATAAAACAACCATTAATTTTGCGTACCGTAGACTCGGGGGCTAAATAATAGAGATCCATCAGCTCTCGTTAACGCTGAACGGGGGCGCCACGGGCGACCGGCGGCCGGGCGCCGCCCGACTGCCGCCGATCAATAAAACCCGAATGGTACCGAACGCGCCCGAACGCGGCCGCAAGCGTCCAAACGCCGCCGAACTGGCGCGAAAACCCCCGAGCGCCCCCGCACATGACAAATGTCAGCGTTACTGCCTGCAGTTTTCAGGCACCGTGAAAATCCAAAAAAAGTGCAATTCAGTGTGAAAACTATAGTGTTGTGTACATTTTGTGTGACAAACACAATAACACTCAGTGTTTAGTGTAAGTATATCTTAATCATCCTATAGCTTACATTGCGGCGTTATCTATACGTAAATAAACGCTTTATTATTAAAAATTTACGAACAAAACTATACCTATTTAAGAACATGGTTATAGAACAAGGAAATGCTTTCGAAAATCAATAACTTTGATGCAACAGTTACTTTAACTGCATTAATTACCTTATCGGTTTACATATTTTCTTAACAATAGAAATAATTTGGTATACAATAGTATTTTCTGAATCGATTTCAGTTGCCGATTATGAGATTTTTTGCCATTTTAATACATAAAAAGTTGTATTTATTATTAATATTGTTGTAGTTTCTACTGCGCATGTCAACCGCAAATTTTGCGTCATCTCTAAAACAATTTATTTATAAAACGTAATTGCAAAAATTACGTAGTCTTACTAAATTTTTGCTTAAATATTCATGGTAATTTGTTTACGATGTTTTGTTACTTATATTTTATAAATTATTAGCATAAATTTATATTGATTAATAATCATAATTGGATTTTTATTTCATACATTAATTTCGAATTTCAATTATAAAACACATTGAAATTACGTTTTAATTTTAATAATAGATCTAGTAGTTTTATTTAATTATATATCTTTTAATAAGAGATTATTCCAAAATGTTATTAATATATACGAATAATAAAAGTATAGAAGATTTTTCGAAATAATTATTGGATTTTTTAAACATTATTTAGATTTTTTACAAGTTCGCTAGATTTCATTGGCTTCAAGTTGGTGGAATTTTTACATTTAAATAATTTCTTTTGTACTTTAAGTAAATAAGTTCATTTATAAATTGATATTGTTTTTTAAATGGATGGTAGATAGTATGTCCTTATATTGATTTAGATAGGGTTGCAGTCGCTTCTGCAGTTCTCTTGACCTTGACCGGAAAAACATGGCGTGTGGCGGATGCAGTCATTTTCATCCACTCTAACTTGGCCTGCGAGTCGCTTACGTTACTTTTGAATTGAGTTCTCGGGGAAGGTCTTTCTGAGTGGACATGCTGAAAAGCGGCAATTTTTATGAACAGGAAAGGGATGACTTATGTTTGTTACCTTTATTTTATAAAAGCTTCAGTGGTGACTTTGTTCGCTTCAACGTAACCGTTATAATACCCCCAATGTTGTTTTGTACATTTACTGTGTTCTTTTCTGAAATGGTGAAATGGTATCCCCATTTAAGTATTTAATTTAAGTCCTGTCCCAAAGTAACTTAAAACTTGTGTTATGGATGACAGATAACTAGTAAGTATATCTACTGTTTATAATGTTTGTAATGTTTTGACGCAAATACTACTGGGCCGATATAAAAAATCGCCATTGGGAAAAGCCTTCTATAGTGTTCAGGATACTTAGATTTTACTTAGATAAGAATTCGTCGAAATAACTACTCTTCGACCCTGTACAAAATAGTAATGACTAACTGTACCTAGTTTTAAGTATTATTCGACTGGCCCGTTGGTGCTTCGGGTAGTGACCCTACCTTCAGCTCCGCGGGTCGCGGGTTCGATTCCCGCTGAGGGCCAACATTTTCTGTAAACAAATTGTTGGTTCTTCCAGCCTTTTTACGCCCTTTGGACGTATTTTTAACGCACGGTAAAAAAATTCTCGTGCGTACGAAGAGTTAGTCGCGTGCGCCGCCTAAACCGGCGGTGATACACTAAAGTAATGTATTAGAAAATTTTAGATCCACAAAAATGCTACTAAAAAGTCCGCGGCAGCATATCTCTATTTCATATAGTAAACGCACAATAAATACTTTTTAAATTTCAATTTGGTAAAAATTTTTGACACTGATTTCCATGAGGGCAAAGTTATTGGCACAAGTTATAAAATAAGTTTTATACTATACTAAATAGTATAAAACTTATTTTACTTACGAAATAGGAAAAAGCCCATAAATGGAAAAAACTCAGTGCATAATTGAGAGAACTTGAACAGTTACGTTGGCGATTGGTGGTTAGTGGCGGATACCACTTGTGTAGGATAAAGAATTCAAAATTTTCTTTTTACGGAACATAAAAAAAAATCAGATTGTATCAGGGGTATTGTATCAATAAAATCAAGGGTATCAAAGTCGTAGGTATATATTAAGCTGCTGTTGTATACCAGGCAAAGAAACCGCACAAGGGACCAAAGGTTAATGGGTGCTGCATTTGAAAGTTGTTTGTCTGCTTGCTTGTACGGGTGTCAACGCGAGCTTCGGTCAAAGGTCTCAAGATTTTGGTGACGAGATATTGTACTTCCAAAATTACCTGACGATCAAAGTCTTAGAGCAGTCTGTTCTGCCACTGGTCAGAGACTTTAAAGCGATATTTGCATGACTGGCCCGTTGGCGCAGTGTGTAATGACACTGCCTTCAGCTCCGCGTGTTCTATTCCCGCCAACATTTTCTGTAAAAATTTGTTGGTTCTTCGAGCCTGGGTTTATATTTGTAGTCAAGTATGTATTTCAAATTATATATGTAGTATATCTACCAGTTCTCCGTCACTCATAACACAAGTATTAAGTTACTTACTTTGGAGACGGACAACCGTGTGCGTAAATGTCCCATGTCCCATATATGTCCCATATTTGAATGAATTGAAAGTATCGAATTGTTAATATAAGCTGTGATAGCCTAACGATGAGACCGTGCCATTCACTAGAGATGATCACGGGTTCAAACCCGGGTGAGCACCAATGAGTTTTTCTATTAAAACTTACGTGTCTAATTGATAATTGCAAGTTACACACGTATTTCGGTAAAGGAAAACATCATGATGAAACCTGCATATTGTTTAAGAATGCTAGGAATATGTGTAACCTACCCATCCAACTTGGTGCAGCGTGGTAAGTCCTAGCTTTAACCCTTCTCTCTAAAAACGGAGAGAGGAGGCTTATGCCCAGCAGTGGCAAAGTCAGGCCGTTACTTTAAGTTTTATATCGTTCTGAAAGAGTTACAAGAATGATTTTTTTAAAACAAGATTTTTAATTGTTTGTCATTTAAATATTTACTGTTCAGAAAATTAATATATATCGAATGTAGACAATTTAAAGAAGTAAGTCCTACTTCTTTCTTTTACCTTAGTCTTACTTATTTGTAAACATAAAAATCTTAAGATACGCCTAAGTGTTGCGTAAGTTGGGATTACATTATTTAAAGTAAAAATTATACCAAAAGAATCATCATCCTCTTGCCCTTATCCCTCTCCAAGTGGGGTCAGCACAGCATGTTATAAACATGTTGTCACAAGATTTTGGTACGTATTTTACGACCGGTCGCATGCCTGACGTCAACTTACCTTAGTCGTATTTTACGACCCCACGGTAAGAAAGAGGGCGGTCTATTAGACCCAACCGGACACCACACAGCGGGTCGACTTAACTTGTCGTCTTTTACGACACCTCGGTAAGAAATGAAGGTGGTCTATTCTACTCAGCCGGATACATCACGGCAGGTCGACTTACCTTAGTCGCCTGATACGACACTTCGGTTAGAAATAAAAGTGTTCTATTCTACTCAGCCGAATGAAACACGGCTAATTATACCAAAATGATGTTAATCATTATTTTTGCATAGAATAGCAATAAGAATACTGTTACTGTACTCTGAATTTTGGTCCCTTAAGCCGGATAAGAATCATAAACATATTTATTGCAGCGCGGTGGCGCGTCGCCGGGAATGCGCCGCGGCGTAGCATGAGCGGTGCGCGTGCGCACGAGGCCCGCGACCCGCCGCGCCAGCACCGCTCCCACCCCCACCCGCAACAGGTAACCACCAATTATTACTAAACGATAATATAATATTTATTTACACTTAAAATATATATACGTTGTATCTATCTTTAATTACTTACACGCTAGTACTATACGAATCATGCCCACGTGGAACGGTTCCAAGAATGCTGGCAGCGTTTCCGCGTTTTCGCGTTGCGATCTTTACTTATAATTAACGATGCATTTTTTTTATTATCAGTCGTATCAATCAGTCTTCCTTGATGATACGTTTGCGTTTTGTTAATTTTGAATTTTATATACTACAAAGTGAAGCCGCGATTTCGTCCGCGTCAACTTAAATAAAAAAATACTCGCAATTATGTAATTTTTTCTGTTCCCAAAGGAAAAACAGGATTTTTTTTACCTATATAGCCCGTATACAAAGTTCCATTGTAGAAATTTCTTAAATATGACTTATCTATATCTACCTATACTTATAAAATAAAGTCCCCAAACCTGTCTGTCTGTATGTAATCGATTTTCTCAAAATCTACTGAACGGATTTTAGTACGGTTTTTACTAAAAGGTAATGCGATTCCTCCAAAAGGCTTAGGTTAATAGCACATAACCGTTTCATGTAAATTGAGTTGAAGAGGTCGTTTTACAACAATTTTTAGTGGGGGTAGTAACAAAGCGGTGTCGATGGTAGTTTAGAGGGAGGGAATAGGTGTAAAAAGCGGTGTAGGGTATCAAAGAGCCAGTCTCATGCCGAAACTCGAGCGACTATAACATGCTAAACACTGAATTTCACGCGGGCGAAGCCGCACGTATTTCGGGTAAAATATATAAATAATTGTCTGGATGGACGTGCTGGAGCAAAATTGATGAAATTTCGTATATTTTAAGATTATGTACCGGGCTACATATAAGCTTAAATACATATACATATTGAATAATAAAATTAGGGGGTCCTCGGCCTCGAGGGAAGCCAGTTGTGTCAAGTTGGTCTAATTTGGCATCAATCAGATGAGACTCGCACGAGTTTACCATTACCGAGTCCCAGCACTCGTGTCCAGTTCGATTGCCGCTTTGCCTTTATTAAACGCAAAATAACACTGGTTGGAGCAACGTTATTACACGTCGATTTTGATAAACGCTAATTAACACGCTTATACACGTCGGCAAAAAATATGTCTATATTTAAACCAAACGGCAAAAAATGTATTAATTCCTTTAAGCTACATCAATTACGTTTCAATTTTCGGACTAATAACGCCACTTGTGTCCAAAAGGAGAACGTCATTAAGCGTAATTTATTTTGTATTAGCTGACCCGGCGTACTTCGTACTTCGACAGTCAATTCTTTAATTTTTTTTTAAAGAAAAAGTTGATACCTCAAGTACATTATGTCATAAAATATTTTTTTTTTATAAAATACTTTCAATTCTTTATAAATAGTCACTAAAAATCACAATGAAAATTACAATTTCAGATTTAATATTTATACGATACTAACGTTACTCGATTGTTTTGCCTTCCACTAACTCTCTAACACTAAAACTTTATGATCTTTATCTTCTTCCTGCCCTTACCCCACTCTAAGTGGGGTCGGCACAACATGTTACAAACATGTTGTCACATGATTTGGCTTCCTATTTTGCCTGACTTCAACTTACCTTAGACGTATTTTACGACCCCTCGGTAAGAAAGAGGGTGGTCTATTCTACTCAACCGCATGCCATACGGCGGGTCAACTTACCTTAGTCGCCTTTTACGACACCTCGGTAAGAAATGAGGGTGGTCTATTCTACTCAGCCGGATACGACACGGCGGGCCGACTTACCTTAATCGCCTTTTTCGACACCTCGCTAAGAAATGAGAGTGGTCTTATTTATAGAATTAGGCGTTACTTTGCGGAGATCCATAATACAAAAGTAATAATAAAATTATTTTGTTATAATCCGCGATACAGTAAATAGAAAATATATATATAGTGTTTAATGTATAGTGGACTATCAGTATTTTCATACCTGATACGTGCAGGATTCGTAAAAGCACATGCACAAACCTCCACCACTTCCACCACAATACACAAGCACTACACAGTTTCACTATCACAAACTCAACAATCGTTTCGCCCCGCAACCGAAGCATCATCAGGAGATAGACTCCACGACAAAATCGCAAAGTGAAGCGTTATCCAAACAAGCGTTGTTAAATAGTACTTGGTTCATCCCCACCCTTTATTTACCTCGGAACACGTGCAACAAGCTTGAACTAGAGACATTTATTTGCTCGTTAATGAGGGTGCCATTGTTATGCTTAATGATTTCTAATTGTTCCAAAATATTTAATTTCAAGCTTTTTTCGCAGGTGTGCAGTATTTCGAAACAAATAAATGAAATTGAAAGGATTTAGATAAACAGATAAATGTCTCTAGTTCAAGCTTGTTGCACGTGTTCCGAGGTAAATAAAGGGTGGGGATGAACCAAGTACTATTTAACAACGCTTGTTTGGATAACGCTTCACTTTGCGATTTTGTCGTGGAGTCTATCTCCTGATGATGCTTCGGTTGCGGGGCGAAACGATTGTTGAGTTTGTGATAGTGAAACTGTGTAGTGCTTGTGTATTGTGGTGGAAGTGGTGGAGGTTTGTGCATGTGCTTTTACGAATCCTGCACGTATCAGGTATGAAAATACTGATAGTCCACTATACATTAAACACTATATATATTTTCTATTTACTGTATCGCGGATTATAGCAAAATAATTTTATTATTACTTTTGAGAGTGGTCTATTCTACTCTGCCGTTTACCACACGGCATAACACTTAAACTTTATAATAAAGTTCACACTGACTTAATACTTTTGTATGGGAATATAGAAAAGTGTTATTTTTAGAATTTTTCAGGCAATTTTTAAAAATTTTCTCTCCGCAAGAATCATCCTCGTACTTCAAAGAATATTATAAAAAAAAGAATCATCGAAATCGGTTCAGCTGCTCTCGAGATTTGTGCTTAGCAACGCATTTAGCAATTCATTTTTATACTACGTAACATTATGTTAAATTTGGTTTTTGTATTATGAAACCGTACAATAACCATTTGAAACCCGTATGGCCCACTCAAAGTATTAATATTATCCTACTTTTTACTTCCTATCCTACTAATATTATAAATGCGAAGGTTTGTGAGTATGGATGAATGTTTGTTACTCTTTCACGAAAAAACTATTTGACGGATTTGGATGAAACTTTACAGTTATATATTTTATACATCGGAATAACATATAGGCTACAACTTGTAATATTATAAATGCTAAATTTTGTGAGTACGGATGAATGTTTATTACTTTTTTACGGATAATCCGCTAAACCAATTTCGATGAAATTTGGCAAAAATTGTTCCTTATACAACAGGGTAACATTTAACAGCTTTAGCCTATATATTACCCTATAGAATAGAATAGATAGTTTATGTTACCGGCTACAGAAATTCTGAAAGTCCACAGAAATATGATGACATTGAAAAGCGCCATCTATTACCAACCAATCAAAGTTTTTTCAAGTCAATTCTGTGATAATTTTTATGGTAAAACAACGTTTCCGGTGCAGCTAGTAATGCATAATTATGGGTATTAAGTTGACGTGCAGGAAGTCCTGGGTACCTACTAGTTTAATATAAAGCATAAATGTTAGTAAACAGTAGCGGCCTGTTACAATCCCACTGCTGGGAATAGGCCTCCTCTCTCCGTTTCTGGAGAGAAGGGTTGGAGCTAAAACCTACTATTCTGCTCCAATGCGGCTTGGTAGGTTACACATATCTCTAGAATTCTCTAGAGATATGCAGGTTTCCTCACGATGTTTTCCTTCACCGAAAAGCGTGTGATAAATTGCAATTATCAATTAGACACATGAGTTTTATTAGAAAACTCATTGGTGCCTGCCCGGGTTTGAACTCGTGTTCCCCTCGAAAGAGTTGCACGGTCTCACTGCTGGGCTATCACAGCTCACAGGATATTGTTAGTACCCTCCCTGAAAGTTCTAAAATTATTCAGGTGACAATACAATATATAAAATATAGTTTTTATATCAACAAAGCGGCAACTCAAAGTAGGTTACAGGAAAGTCATAGATTATAACTTTTTTCCGATATACCTAGAACTACTAAGCGCTAGATAGCATTACTAATAACAGTAAAATATTTAAATTGTTCCAAAAAACCATCGTCCCTCGGCCGCCATCTTGGACATTTAATTGACTTAGAAATATGCTCAGGATAATTTAGTTTTATTTTGTCTCGGAGGGCGATTGTTGTGGCCGTAGAGCTGTACTGGGGAAGGTGTCTTTAGAATATACAGACTTACCGTGTTGAATCGTAAGATTCTGTTAACACTATGGTCATCTCTTGTTTCTTCTTAGTTTTTTAGTTCGTAGTTGTAACTAGGCAAAAATCTGACAACACTAGATTTAAGCTATAATTTTAAAAAGTTGATAAATAAAAACCAAAACCTATATACCTTGTGTTATCATCATAATCCTACTGCCCTTATCCCACTCTAAGTGGGGTCGGCACAACATGTTACAAACATGTTGTCACATGATTTGGCTATGTATTTTACGACCGGCCGACTGCCTGACGTAAACTTATAGTATAGTTATAGTACCCGGCAATAAATAATGCACATCGAGGCTTAGAGAGAGCAATCGGCTAGATTCTGCTGCATAGAGCATCGTCTCTATCATACAGACTGACGAACCCGTGTGTGACAGTGACAGCGCTCTACGAAACCGAACTGGCCAGCTGTTTCTTTGTAAACATTGATGTGTTCTTTGTAAACACAATAAAAAATCACTCAGTTTTGTATGCGACGTTTCACACGAGTTCATCAGTCTGTGCGACAGAGAGAATGCTCTATGAAGCAGAACTAGCCGATTTTCTCTCTCTAAGCCTCGATGTGCATTCTTTATTGCCGTGTACTATACCTTAGTCGTATTTTACGACCCCTTGGTAAGAAAGAGGTTGATCTCCTCTCAGCACCTCTTTTCTCCGCATCTCTAGCCCGTTTCCACACCTCGCCCAGCTATCTTCACGTCTTTAAGCTACAACGATTTAAAACTATCGAACGAGCTGAACGATCGTAGAGATTTTGTGGTGGTTGTGCGTATTGCTTGTGTGCATTGTTGCTAGTGGAGGCGTCTTGGGATACATGTGGTGACTTGTCCTGCATGTGGAAGGTACGTGAATTTTGCCTCCTTCATAGACATTAGCATTGCATGCATTCGCTGAACCCGCGCGGATTATAGCAAAGTAGTTCTGTTATAGTTTCTGTAATATGGAATTCCGCAAAGTAACGCCTGCTTCTATAAATCATTTTTGAATAACTTTCACTGTTGACTTAGCGCACGCTGGAAAGCTTTAAATTTTGGCGTTTTCGCAATGTTTTTTATTGTTGGTCCTCTCCTATTCATCTTGGCGTGATATTATATGTAGTCTATAGCCTTCCACGATAAATGGACTATCCAATACTCAAAGAATTTTTCAAATCGGTCCTGTAGTACCTGAGATTAGCGCGTTCAAACAATCAAACAAACAAACTCTTCAGCTTTATATACATATATTGTTACTAGCTGTGCTCGCGGCTTCGTGTAAATCAGTGTATTAAATTGCAATTTTAAACAAAAGTAGTTATTGTGAGTTAACCATAACAGATACAGACATTCTATCGCAGACTTTTTGTAGTATTTTTATAGATCTACGATTCTCTACTACATTACTTTAGCGTGACTCTGCTGCTTTACGCAGCGCACGCGACTAAACCTCCCAGCAAACAAGTTTTTAAACAACTGCTCGATCTCCTTAACACAATTTACATAATACCGATATGTACTATATACCTAAACTATCCGAAAGTATTGCACTATCTTTTGGTCAAAACCGTACAAAACTCGGTTTAGTAGATTTTGAGTAAATCGATTGCATACAGACAACTTTTTGGGACCTTGTTTTGTAATAAGTATAGATTAGTATTAGTATAGATATTGATTTAAAAAAAAATGCCACTTCTATACTCCGGCTAGTCCCGCCCAAGTGAGACAATAGTCGAAACAAAGCGAAGTTTTTCGTCAAATTGTAAGTCGGCGGAATGTAGGGCGTACCGCATAATGAGGCGTCGGTGCCCGCCGAAATTTATTATACGTTCGCGAATCTTTCCGAGAAACTACCGGATAAAAAGAGCACAACCGTATAATACTGCGCCCGCGCAGCCCGCGGTATGCGCGCTGCCGGCCCGACAGTTATCCGCGCTATTCTTACGTAACGCAGGGGGGAAAAAGCGCTTCTTTTGTAGTGGAAATTGTAACGGGCATATTAGTCCTATTGAAGGTGGGGTTTTCAAGGTGAATACCGCTCATAGGCTGCAATAATGGTACAACTTAAAAATCATGTTTTGAAATAAATGGGTTTAAAGTTTTTATTACTAAGATAACTGCATATAAATGCTTTAATTTGTTTCAACTAACGGTCTAGTATGATATTATGAGTTTATTTTATTAGTGTTGTTAAACAAAATTTGTATTGTCATATTACCTGCTATTCAAATTCCAAATCTCCTGTCTTTTAAGTTGTGCCACTATTGCAGCCCATGAGCAATTTATTTAAAAAGACATTAACAATTAATAAAGTAACATATAATAAAGACATTACAATTAGCCGTGTGGTATCCGGCTGAATAGAATAGGCCACCCTCTTTTATTACCGGGGTGTCGTAAGAGGCGACTACGGTAAACGCCGTGTGGTATCCGGCTGCATTGAATAGACCACCCTCATTTCCTTACCGAGGTGTTGTAAAAGGCGACTAAGATAAATGCCGTGTGATATCCGGCTGCTAGAATAGACCACCCTCATTTCTTACCGAGGTGTCGTAAAAGACGACTAAGGTAATTTGACGTCAGGCAGGCGGCCGGTCGCAAAATACGTAGCCAAATCATATGACAACAAGTTTGTAACATGTTGTGCCGACCGAAAATAACTGAGGTATGACTAAGCAACATTTATCTTTCTGTATACTGTTTACTGAATTTCATTTTGGTACTTAGTGTACGGGAATATTTATTTACCTTTTTCCGACTCGACGGATAGTTTTGCATGTGATTCATGTTACATATCATTAATCCCCCATTCGCCAAGCTTGTCGTGTCTGGACGTAGCGTAGTGCACAAATCGCAGATAACTGTGGCTCAGACGACCTTGTAGGTTTCACGGAACGGCGCGCGCGCAGCCACGCCCAAGCCGCCGCCGCGCGCCGCCCGCCGCACACCCAAACACGAGACTTACTGCGAACTACTGTAGAACACTTTTATTAACATATTTCTTTATTAATCTAAATCACGTTCGTTCATTATCAATCTTGACAGCATGTTGCTCTTTTAGTTGTTGATTTTGGACGCTACCTTCGCTAGGGCTCAATACTCAGTTGGCTATAGATTGGTTAGAAGTGAATTGAAGAAATGCTGGACTCATATTCTTAAACTACGCTGTGCCATTCATTTCTTCTAGAGAACATCTGCCAAATGAATTATTTTTCATAGCCATCAGATAATACCACCAATCCTAGACACTTAACCTTCTTAGGATAGAGCACATAAAAGTAACGGTGTGTTATTATCGCTGCTGGGCATAGGCCTCAACTCTCTTCATTATTGGAGGTAGAGGTTTAGAGCTAAGACCGGTCACGCTGCTGAAATGCGGATTGGTAGGTTACACATATCCTCAGATAGCACATATTGTCTAGCACATGTGTGCTACTTAAAGTGCATAAGTTTCTCACTTGACTCTTTTTATTCAGTATTAATGTAGTGTTATTGATTGGCCCAGCTGTAGCGGGTGCGATTCCAGTCGAAGGCAAAATTTAAAAATTTTCAAAATTCAAAAACTTAATTCGAGTGTAGGTGTATATAATATATATACCTATATAGGTGTATATATTATGATATAGACGAAAATTAAGTTTTTTTTTTCAAATATATCCCGAAAATTTTCATACAACCTTTTCCTGGCAATAAAAAACTAATATAAGAAAGATTTATCTAATTTGGTGCAGTTGTTTCAAAGTTGTGCGCAACATTTCGGTGTTTCCATTTTGATTTATATAGATTGTGTGGAACGTCGTTAAATTACCTATAAGCAAATAAATAGGTACCAAAGAGGTACCAGCACAATGATCTCTACAAGCTGGTGTCATATTTCGAAGAAACAAATCGTTTTTTTGGACATATAACCAAATGTGTAAACAGACGGGCGGACGAATAATTGAAGTTGTAATTACGCAAACTATACTAAACAATATTTTAATTGACCCTCGACTGTGATATGTAGGTGTTAAGGAGACGTCATATGCATGCATACTGACCTGTAACAGCCTGTTACTATGCCCACTGCAGGGCATAGGCCTCCTCTCTCCGTTATTGGAGAGAAGGATTGGAGCTAAGACCTACCACGCTGCTCCAGTGCGGATTGATAGGTTACACATATCTCCAGAATTCTCTAGAGATATGCAGGTTTCCTCACGATGTTTTCCTTCACCGAAAAGTGTGTGATAAATTGCAATTATCAATTAGACACATGAGTTTCAATAGAAATATTCATTGGCGCCTGCCCGGGTTTGAACTCGTGTTCCCCTCGAAAGAGTCACACGGTCTCACCGCTAGGCTATCAGAGCTTTCTGACTGACTTGACATGATCCTTAATAACAAACATCATCATCATGAACCTCCTGCCCTTATCCCAGTCTAATTGTCGAGGGGGTGGGGGGGATTTGGCTACGGGTATTTCACGACCGGCCGCCTGTCTAACGTCAACTTACCTTAGTCGTATTTTACGACACCTCAGTAAGAAAGAGGGTGATCTATTCTACCCTGCCGGATTCCACACGGCATAATACTACATATAGCCAAAGTAGGAACCGACAAAAGCTTGCGGCTCCCGCTCTAAGCCTTACAAAAATACGTAAGTCGTTTAGGTGTAATAAGATAAGATTCTATAATAAAATTCCGCAATCAAATTTATATTTGCCATAACAGTAGTTTAAAATCACTGTTAAAGGCTGATACAGAAAGCGTACTATACTATTGAGGATTATGTAGATGATAAGAATACATGGAAATCTATGCATTCTTATCTTCTACTCCTCTACCTTGTACAGGATAGCAATGACTAAATGTAACTAGTTATATTTCAAAAAAGCCACCGTCGAGTTTCTTGCCGGCTCCTCTCGGTAGGAACAAATTTCCGAAACAGCAGTAGAGTTGACGATTCAAAAGCACTTGTTTACTTCAATGAAGAATATTTTGAATTTGAATTTGAAATATAAAACGCATTTGTCTTTCTTTCTGTTACGCTGTCAGTAATCAGTGCCTGCAAGTCGATAAATATAAATAATATAAATGAAATAACAGAAGTTTGTAATTTTTTCACAATTAGAGATAGTTGCGATACCTTCGTTTATTGTGAAACTATCACAGCTTGTATAAACAACAACTTTTATAAGTGCTATGCGTTCAGTGATGTGTTTTTCGCTTTCGACAAATAGTGCAAAAGCATAATATGCATTAATAATAATGGCCCTTCTTCTAACAGAAAATATAATGACAGGCGATATAATCGACTGGCCCGTTGACGCGTTGGTGGTTAATAACTTATGTAATTTTGTATTTTTTGGATACTATCGTATTATCGGCTAGGTAGATAAGTAATTAGAGAAAATAATATCCATATATATAAGACAAATTGGCCCGTTGGCGCAGTGGGTAGTTACCCTGCCTTCTGCTCCGCGGGTCGTGGGTATTCTCGCGGAGGGCCAACATTTTCTATTAACAATTTGTTGGTTCTTCGAACCTGGGTGTGTATTTTTATTTAAGCATGTATTTAAAATTATATATGTATATATTTATCAGTTGTCTATCACCCATAACACAAGTATTTAGTTACTTTGGGGATGGACGACCGGATGTGTAAGTGTCCCATATTCTTATATATAGTACGCGGCAATAAATGGCACATCGAGGCTTAGAGAGAGAAAATGGGCTAGATTCTGCTTTATAGAGCATTGTCTCTGTCGCACAGACTGACGAGCCCGTGTGAAACGTCACATACTAACTGAGTGACAGCGCACTACGAAACCGAACTGGCCGGCTGTTTCGTTCTAAGCATCGGTGTGTATTATTTAATGCCGGGTACTACTTAGGTAGGTATACTTATACTTAATGAAGCAATAAGTTTTGGAGTATAAACATGTCGTAAAGGAAATTTTGAAGATTTACGTAATTCTATAATTATTAACAAGGTTAAGTTAACAACATGAAGTAATTAGGAATGTAATATTAGATTAGACGTGAAAAGGTATAAAGACATATTGACTACGAATTTATAATATTAGTATGAACACAACAACGTCCCTTATGCCGTTGTAACGGTAACACGTCATACAAGTAAGTGTACAACAATGGACAACAATGATACAATCGCTTATTTCTTGCTAAAGGCTATAAAAGCATCATCTACAGAGGCAAGGGAGCTTTACATCAAGGTGGCACTTATGGATAAAAATATGGTTGTAGCCGAAAAACTATTGAAGATATTACTATGACGAAGTTATTAAAAGACACCCAGTAACTAAATATGTAAAGTTAAAGTGTTTATAAGTACTTTAGTTGTAAAGATTAGTTGTAGTAGATAACGAGTATGAATTTTATTCATATTAATTATTGAAAAAAAAAATACAAAAAAAGATACCAAAAAAAATATAACATAATTTTATTATTAATAATAATAATAAAAAAAAAATTAAATTTTAAAAATATTTATTGTATTAGCATTGATGCGTTAGAGTAAGTTTCGTTTATAAGTACAAGTAAATTAAAAGATACAAATAAAGCTTAAGTAAAAGGGGCACGGTCATAAAGTCTGTGGTATGTAATGTCATTTATTAAAAATAAAATATAGTATGAATGATTGAGCTTCCACTTAACATAGTGTAATGTGTGGGCGGGAAATGACCGTTTATGTAATTTTTGATATTATGTTAACGCGTCAACGACTAATAGCTATTGCAAACTCAGATTGGTTTAAACACACCATTAGTAGAACAATTAGTTTAACGTTGTTATTATATTGTTTCTTAGACGGTATCTTGTATTGTACTAGCAACATCCCGCGGCAGTACCCGCGGCGAAAAGGTAATTAATAGCCTTTATATTTATTTAATAAAAAAAAAGATTTTTATAGAATAGACCACCCTCCTTTCTTACCGAGGTGTCGTAAGAGGCGACTAAGGTAAACGCCGTGTGGTATCCGGCTGCATAGAATAGACCACCTTCATTTCTTACCGAGGTGTCGTAAGAGGCGACTAAGGTAAACGCCGTGTGGTATCCGGCTGCATATAATACACCACCCTCATTTCTTACCGAGGTGTCGTAAGAGGCGACTAAGGTAAACGCCGTGTGGTATCCGGCTGCATATAATACACCACCCTCATTTCTTACCGAGGTGTTGTAAAAGGCGACTAAGGTAAGTTGACGTCAGGCAGGCGGCCGGTCGTAAAATATGTGGCCAAATCATACGACAACATGTGTGTAACATGTTGTGCCGACCCCACTTAGGGTGGGATAAGGGTTGGAGAACGACGACGAAATAAAAAAAGATTTTCTCAAAAGTCAATTAATCTATTATATAAGAATTCAAATTCAAATTATGTATATATTTACAAGCACGTTTGAAGCACTCTGCGTACAAATCACGACTACGTCAAATAGTGCCACTACGCTCCTCGCCGCTTCTCACCGCTAAAAATACAACTAAATTCTATATCCTATCCCTTAACTATAGTTTACTTCGAAATATTCTGCTGCTATACACCTACATAATATACCTACAGAAGAGTCTGTGCTGGGATATTTTTAGAATACCTTAAAGTACAAATCCGAAACTATTTCGCTTGATTGAACATTTTGCTATAATCAAAACTTAACTATATAGTCATAAATGTAAATGCGAAAGTCTGTCTGTCTGTAACACTTATATGCTGGGCAAAAAGCTGAAGCTTATATATAGGGTATAAATCTCGTATTTTCTTTCATAAACAGGAAAAAACACATTACGTAATTGAGGGTATTTAAATATTTACGAATATTTAGTTGTGAACGTAGTCGCTAGAACCTCTTGTTTTTTTTTAATAAATTTAATTTGTGCTATATGTGAGCTAAAGATCCGTTATGCAAATCGTTTCATTTCTCTCTTAATTGCAAATATATAGTAATTAGCGTTTGCAATAACTATTAATAATTGACGTGTGGAAATACAGAACCAAAATAACATAAATGCTCAATTTGCGCCCACGCACTGTTCTGGGACGATTTGATTATTGTTCAAAGTAATGATTAATTTATTTTTACCATAAAAATGTAATATTACCACCTTTTTTATTGAGAACTCTATATTCAAATTCAAATTCAAAATATTCTTTATTCAAGTAAACTTGTAAACAAGTGCTTTTGAATCTTCCACTTTACTGCTGGTTCGGAAAGCTGCTCCTACCGAGAGGAACCAGCAAGAAATTCAGCGGCCGCTCTTTTTAAAATATAAATCTTAAAACTAGTTACATTTAGTTATTACTGTCTTGTACAGGTTGAAGTGCACCTATATCCACACATCCTTATCATCTAAGTAATCTTCAACAGTATAAAATTTATTTAAAATTATATTGAAAAAGAAGCTCGGACTATATTCCAGATATAGCCCATCGGTGAGACTGTGCGACTGTTTCAAGAGGGTTACTGCAAACTGCGCAATCAGGCCAGTCAAACGGCCAGTCAGGTTTAGGTTAACAGTTCATTCTCCGGAAAGGCTGAACCGATTTGAATGGGACTTTCATTGGAAGATAGATAGAGCTTGTGGAGCAACATATAGGCTACTTTTCTTTAAGAATTTTTGCAGGAAATATCTGTGATATAGTGATTTTTATTTAGATACATCAAGTAGTCTATATATACACGTTTGCACGCCGTGTGAAAAAAGCTGTGATAGCTCAGCAGTAAGACCGTGCAACTCTTTCAAGAGTTCAAGGTCTTCAGTTCAAATCCCGGGCAGGCACCTATGAGTGTTTCTGTTAAAACTTATGATTCGTATTCATATTTGCAATTTATCGCACGCTTTTAGAAAAACATCGAGTGGAAACTTGATCTCTAAAGAATTCTGGGGATATGTGTAACATACTAATGGGTCGACGTGGTGCGTCTTACCTCCTTCCCACCTTTATAAAAACGGAAAGAGAAGGTCTATGCCCATGTCTATTACATAACTACATAACGTATTTTATACCTATTATTATGTTTATATGTTTTAACATGAAAACAAAAATGAGGAGATTCTTTAAAGAAACAAAAACTAAATTGGCATTAGGCGGTGCACATAGAATAATGCACTGCTGTGCGTTTGGGTTCAGTGGTATTTTGTACAAGAACAATAATTCACATTCAAATTAAGATAGACCATCCTCTACACGCAGTACTATTTCTACAAGTGGATAACGGTTAAGTGATTTTATCAATAGCTTGATTATAAACGAAGGCAATATTTACTTGTTCTTTGGAAATATCGACACAGGCATTCTGTCAGCGGACAAAAAAGCCTTCAAAACTTTACGACTGTCTCTAATAGAAGGCGAACTGTCGCTATTTCGTTGAACCTGACTTAAAATGGCGTTGGGATGAATAAAACTTCGTATAAAACATGTAAACGCGTTCGGGCGAGATTGTAAAGGTGCCCACACATGAGCTAATGAGCTCTCAGAGATTTATAGCCAATAAACAACGTTACTTACACGTTATGACCATACGTACATGTTTTACACGACTTGTGAATTTGTTCGAGCGTTGGATGTTGTTAAATAACTTCCATATAGCTCAAAAGCTATGTGGAAGTTGATATTGCGTTCTATTTCACATTTTTATATAATTTATAAAATTGGGCTTTAAATGATTTATAGAAACAGGCTTGACTTTGCGGAATACCATTTAACAGAAACTATAACACAATTACTTTGCTATAATCCGCGTATAGTACACGTCAATAAATAATGCACATCGAGGCTTAGAGAGAGAAATCGGCTAGATTCTGCTTCATAGAGCATTGTCTCTGTCGCACAGACTGACGAACCCGTGTGCGACGGCACATACTAACTGAGTAACAGTGACAGCGCTCTACGAAACCGAACTGGCCAGCTGTTTCGTTCTAAATATTTATGTGCATTATTTAATGCCGGGTATTATAATCCTGTTATAGTTTCTGTAATTAAACGTTACTTTGCCTAGAACCAAAATTCTAAAATTAGTGGTTATAATTCGTGATTAAAAAAAAATATAATGTTAAATGTGAAAATCGTAAGCAATTACTCAAAGAAAGGATTTTAGTCCACTATAAATTTAGCATTATATATATTTTTTATTTACTTTATCGCGGATTATAGCAAAATAATTTTACAATTACTTTGGTATTATTTATCTCTGCAAAGTAACACTTAATTCTATAAATTATTCAATGAAAATTTCTCTGAACCTGCGATACATAAGTATTTACTCACTTTAACCACATATCCGATACGGCGTTTCGTCAAAGGCTGATATAAGACATTTATTTTTTGTAGAAACTTTATTAACAGCATCCGTTTATATTATTAAGTGATATCGCGGCACTAAGCGTCGATTTACTTCACTTATATCATGTAGAAATTGTTATTTATTACACAATACTAATATTTGGCCAAAGGAAATCTAAATTTCTACTACAAATATGAGTCATTACATAGCGGATGCTGTTAAGGCGATCGCCATAAAATCTTCATATACAGTTCATAGACCTGTCATACGGGACAGTACATATATGTTCACTTTAAGAATAAATTTAATATTGGCGGCTACGACACGTTAGCGAGACGAGAAAAATCTGTGACCGAAAATAAGCGAGAGATCTATTAACAAAAGTAATAATTAAATTATTTTATAAAATACTATGTTTTCCGTAAAACGCGATGTTGGCAGACTACGTAGGCGACCACTGAGCTATCACAGCTTAATGGAAATGTAATGCGTTGTAATTTGCGCACTAAAAAACCTTTTTTTACATATTTACATTTAGTTAAGTATAATATCTAAGCCTATGGTGTATAATAATGAAGCTATGGGCCTTATAAGAAGGCTCAGAATCGGAGATGATGAGTGCGCTATTCAGATGGAGCGCGCTATGCTCGGAGTTTCTCTACGTGATCAAATCACAAATGAGGAAATCCGAAGAAAAACCAGAGTCACCGATATAGCTTAGCGTGTCGCGAAGCTGAAGTGGCGACGGGCGGGGCACATAGTGCGGAGAACTAATGGGCGTTGGGGTCTCAAGGTGATGAAATGGTGACCCTGCATCTGAAAACGCAGTGTTGGTAGACCCTCTACGCGATGAACTTCGTCTTCAAAAGAAGGTCCAAGCGGCACAAAATCGTGTGTTGTGGAGATCCCGTGAAGACCTTTGTCCAGCAGTGGACGTTCATCTGTTGACAAAGAAGATGAAGATAAAATACTAACTGCGCCTGCGGCTTTGCCCGCATGGAAATCAGTGTATTTAATTGAAATCTTGAACATAAAAGTATATTACGCGTCAATAAATAATGCACATCGAGGCTTAGAGAGAGAAATCGGCTAGATTCTTCTTCATTGTGAAACGTCACATACTAACTGAGTGACAGAGACAGCAGTCTACGGAACCGAACTGGCCGGCTGTTTCGTTCTAAACATCGATGTGCATTATTTAATGCCGGCTACTATAGTTATTGTGTGTAGATATAAGACAAGAGATAGAGACATGCTATCGCGGATTCTAAAGCAAAGTCCCCAAACGCTGTCTTTAAGTGATCGATTTTCTAAAAATCTACTAAACTGAATTTTGTACGGTTAGTACTACACAATTCTTTTTAGATTAACAGTACTTTACAGTTTTATGCACCGTGTGGTATCCGGCAGAGTAGAATAGACCACCCTCATTTCTTACCGAGATGTCGTAAAAGGTGACCAAGGTAAGTTGACCCACCGTGTAGTATCCGGCGGTGACAGCATGTTTGCAACATGCTGTGCCGACCCCACTTAGAGTGAGATAAGGGTCAGAGGATGATGAGTACTTTACAGTTTTAATAACGCTGTTGTGATAAAACTCGCCCGCTGGGAGCTTTAGTCGTGTGCGCCGCGTAAACCAACAGAGATACTCTAAAGTAATGTACTAGAGAATTGTAGATCTGCAAAATACTTCAAAAAGTCCGCGATAGCATGTCTCTACCTCTTATGATTAATTCACAATAACTACTTTTATGTTCAAAATTTCAATTCAATACACTGATTTCATGCAGGCAAAGCCTAATGCACAGCTAGTTATATATTATTTATGTTCTATTTACTTTATGGCGGATTATAGCAAAATATTGTTATTATAACGTTTGTACTAGTACGGATGCGTAAAATAAAAGTTAAACAAAGAAAATTTTTTTATGGAGGTAAAAGGCTAGTTCTTTTGTTACGATTCTAGTCAGCTCTTATTTCAAAAAACTCAAACTCAAACTTCGTATCCGTTCCGTCGTCGATAAAATTAAAAACCTCTTAACGCACAGAAAATCCATTTTAATGTACATAAAACCTTATTTGATATTTAATTTGCTAGCCTTTACGTGTAAATGCTAATTTATAGCGAGTTCGGAGATTTCTACGGCGCGATTCGTAAGTGCAATTAGTCTACTTTTATAAAATTTTACGACTCTTGTCGGATTGAGTTGTAACTATATTATCATATACAATAACTGAACATCTTGATCCGATATAAAATTTTATGGTGATATTAATTAGATTTTACTTTTATAACTCGCTGATAAGGTAATCTGATGTATTAAGGTTATATTTTTTCGAGAAAATTTATTTATATATTTCTTTATTTATTGTACATACAAAATGTTATAAATGAGAAAGAAAAATAAATAGCAAATGCACAAAGGCGGACTTATCCATAAAAGGGATCTCTTCTAGACAACATTTCAAAATGTATTTTTTTAGACCTTACGTGCCTGAATTCCGTAGTACAAAAATGATACTCATCATTCTCCTGCTATTACCTATCCCTACAACAGTCTACTAGCACTGAGCTCATTCACTTCCAAATTCTCAATAATCGGTTCGCTCCTAAAAATCATTAGGAGACAGACTGCACAATAAAATCGCAAAGGCTTTGAAATTATGTCGAAAACGTATATTAAAATCTCCTTGTTTGTAAGTGTCCAATACTTTGCGCCTCTCAAAAGTACGTAAGTCGTTTTTAGATTTGGGTATAAGATTCTATTAAAAAATTCTGAAATAATTTTTGCCTTGCCATTACAGCAGTTTAAAAACACTATTAAAAAGAGACTGACACATAAAACCTAACTGTTGAGGATTACTTAGATGATAAGAATGTGTGGATATAGCTAAACTTCTACCCTATACAAGACAGTAATGACTAATGTAACTAGTTATAAGAATTATATTTTTAAAATAACAACCACCGAGTTTCCTTTCTTCTCGGTAGGAACAGCTTTCCGAACTAGTAGTAGAGTTGACGATTTAAAGGCACTTGCTTGCAAGTATGCTTGAATAAATAATATTTTGAATTTGAATTTGAATTTGATAGTTTTGACAAAGATTCTTACTTATAACTAGTTATAAGAATTATATTTTGAAAAGAGTAACCGCCGAGTTTCTTGCGAGCATTTCTCGATAGGAACATCTTTACGAACAAGATGTAGAGTTGATTCAAAAGCACTTGTATACAAGTTAACTTGAATAAAGAAGTATTTGAATTTGAAGCAAATCAGAAATAATAGTAGTGAGAGCTGTTGATACAAGACCTCGCTATCGTTTCAGACACAAACAGTAAACGCCAAAATAACAATTGTATTTCTCTTTATAATGGAGCGGTAAAGTGAATTCAACTGTAAACATGCCTTATTACTTTGCTTCTAATATTGCGCTGGGAGGGGGCGAGTTTCCATTGTTATAATACGATCTTTACTATTAATAGTTTACTGGCAATGTATAGACAATTGCAATTGCATTGCCGTGTGGTATCTAGCTGAGTAGAATAGACCTTCGGTGGAAATCGAATCTGACACCCACAGGGTTAAAGGCAGGATCACAGCCATCAGCTAAGGGGCCAGTCATTTTGGAACTAGTAGTAACTTAGTAAGATAATTTAGCATCATTTAACAGTCTTCCAATACACGTCGCCATAAGTCATAAAATCTGTCTGTATGTCACGATTTAACAACTTATCCGCTGGAGTAATTTTGATGAAATTTCGCACCATTATGGCTTATTCACCAACATTCCATATGTTCATATGGAAATAAAAAATTGCCAGTTTTCTTCGGGAATAATATCGGGAATATTCGGGAATATATATTTATGTAAGTATTATTTATTTCAAGTTTCAACAATTCACACTTAAACAACACGCCATTATTTTACTAGGGTTTCGTTGCATTAGTATAAACAATGCTAAATGTCATAAAAAGAGAGTTATAAAAAGAGTTATATTGTGTGTGTGCGTGCTTGTTTATCTGTGGGCGTGAAAGAGTGCATGCCTGCATGGATGTAAGTTATAATTATAATAACGTTAAATATCCTATTGCCCCTATTCTACTCTAAGTCGGCACAACATGTTTTGCTACGTTTTTTACGATCGGCCTCCTGTCTGACGTCAACGTACCTCAGTCGTATTTTACGTTCTCTCGGTAAGGAGCACGGTTGTCTTTTCTACTTAACCAGATACCACACGGTGGGTCAACTTACCTTAGTCACCTTTTACGACACCTCTGTTAGATATGAGGGTGGTCTATTCTGCTCAGCTGGATACCACACGGTGGGTTGACTTACCTTAGTCACCTTTTACGACACCTTGGTAAGAAATGAGAATGGTCTATTCTACTCTTACGGATACCATACGGCATATATGATAAAAATAACTTTATTATACCAAAAACATTATTACAGAAATATAAATGAACACAAAAATAGTATTATCTTTCCAAATTTATTTATCTCGTAATGCAGCGCACTTCCGGTTAATCGTAATATCATATTATTGTAAAAATAAACTTTAATTTTACTTTACTTTCATTTAATGTAAATGCTTAGAAAAGATATATAGATAGTTCATATAGATAAGTATAAATTTTTTATTTACAATTCACTAAACTAAAGTATTTTACAAAATGAAGATTTTATAAAAACTTCAATCAAAATTATAACTAACTAAATAAAACTAAAAAAAATCAAAACAAAAATTATATATACATATTTACATCTATTCACACTAAATCAAAACCGTCGATTCCACTGCAGTAAGGTTCCCAAAATACTGGCAGCGTTACCCCTTTGAATGGCCAAACTTATTCGTTGGCCAAGGTAGCTGCCAGCTCTCGGGTCCCCGGTACGATCTACGAGCTTTCTCGACAGCTCATTGAAGAAGGTGTGAGCGTCCGGGCCCCATGGACCCAAGGTCTCTACACCAAAAAGCACAAAAATGAAGCTTCTGTCTATGTCTTCATATTTGGGCCTTTTGGCATGTTCTGCACTGCTAACTGCCGCTCCCGCCATAGTAGAGGTCCCTTGAATATGGGATGCTGCTAAGGTAAAAAAAGTAATTAAGTATAAAATATACAAGCTTTAGTTATTTGACTGTGTAAAATGAAAACGTGCAGTTATATACACAAAACCAAAAGGAGTAATGCTTTGTTTTTGCTGTTACATCTATTTGTGGGCGCACTCGCTGCACGATACGCGTCTGACACGACACATTTGACGCTCGCCTTTGATGTTAATTGAACATCGAGTGAATCTTTTAATGAGCACTTGCAACTCCTCGGCTTTAATTAAACCGGTGCTATAAGTCTCTTACAGACACCATTACTTGAGGTATGGTGCAATGTTCTGTTTTACTCTTTACATGTCTTATTACAAGACATGACTGGCCCGTTGGTGCTGTGGGTAGTAACCTTGCCTTCAGCTCCGCGGGTCGCGGATTCATTCAACATTTTCTATAAACAAATTGTTGGTTCTTCGAGCCTGGGGTGTGTTCTTGTATTTAAGTATGTATTTAAACTTATATATGTAGTATATCTACCAGTTGTCCGTCAACCATAACACAAGTATTAAGTTACTTTGGGGACGGATCGTGTGTCCCATATATTTATTTATTTATTATTTATTTTATTTATTTAATAAATAATATCGTTTTTATAAGCTTTTATTTAACTTGCCGTGTATGTATGCGAAGGTGGAATCTTGCAAGTTTGACCCACTTCCCGGGGTCAGAAATGAAATTTCGCGTACTAAAAAAGTCCAGTACCGATGACAATGCATCTTTATGATACGCATGACCTCATGCTGTTGCCAGGATGGGCTTAATATGAGTGAACTCCGCAACGGTCAACAGAAGGGACTTTAAATTTTGTTAAAAGATTTTTTACTTGACTTGTTTAATAATATATAAATATATAGTTTAATAATATAATAATATAATGTATGGGACATTGACACACACACGGTCGTCTATCCCCAAAGTAAGTAACTTAATACTTGTGTTATGGGTGATAGATAATTATAAAATACACACCCAGGCTCGGAGAACCAACAAATTGTTTATAGAAAATGTTGACCCTCGGATGGAATCGAACTCACGACCCGCGGAGCTGAAAGTAGGGTCACTACTCACTGCGCCAACGGGCCAATCAATAATAATGTCATGTAATAATGTCTTTCTGAATTTACATACTGTCAAAGTATAGGCTATTAAGATTCTTTACATGACGGGCCCTAATACGCCGTGTGGTGTCCGGCAGAATAGAATAGACCACACTCCTTTCTTACCGAGGTGTCGTAAAAGGCGGCTGAGGTATGTGCCGTGTGTTATCCGGCTGCATAGAATAGATCACCCTCATTTCTTACCGAGGTGTCGTAAAAGGCGACTAAGGTAAGTTGATATCAGGCAGGCGGCCGGTCGTAAAATACGCAGGCAAATCACGTGACAACATGTTTGTAACATGTTTTGCCGACCCCACATAGAGTGGGAGAAGGGCAGGAGAATGATGATGACATGACGGACCCTAATGTAGGACACAACATGCGTTGATACGTTAGCCTCGTCCCATATCAGGGAAACGGCGTCAAGACCTGGAGCTGCGGCGGATTTGGCCGAATCCGGTAAATGTCGAAAGAATGCATCTCTCATTGAAAGTTATATATTTGTGCCGTTCGCAGTTGAGACCTTGGGGGCCATAGAGTCAAAGTGCAATTTTTTTTATCCGTTTAACACTTCGGTTAATTGCCTCTTCAAGTAACAAGAGGGCTGACTCCTTTCTCGCACAAAGAATTAGCTAAGCCAGGGCTTCTTAAACTTTTGTCATTCACGACCCCATTTATGATTGCGAGTTTCTTGACGGCCCCATCATCATTCTTCTGCCCTTATCCCACTCTAAGTGGGGTCGGCCAACATGTTACAAACATATTGTAACATGATTTGTCTACGTATTCTACGACCGGCCACCTGCCTGACGTCAACTTACCTTAGTCGCCTTTTACGACTTCTCGGTAAGAAATGAGGGTGGTCTATTCTATGCAGCCGGATACCACAAGGCATTTACCTTAGTCGACTCTCACGACACCTCGGTAAGAAAGGAGGGTTGTCGATTCTATTCTGCTGGATACCACACGGCGTACGACCCCATACAAATATAAAATTAGTTCATATTTTGTGATGATTTATTTATTAGGTAAAAATATACATTTAGATATACATATGAAAATACATAGTTTTAGAATTCGTTTTGAAACATACATAAAACTATCTGTCGGTGGCGATAGCTCAAAACCTTTAACAAATGCGCGTGTCTAGACGCTGCAAGTCCGCTGTATTCCGCCAACTCTAGTGATGTTATAAAGTGGTATATATAAATATTTGACATTAAAATCTCTTGACCCCAGACTTTTGCTACGCGACCCTAAATGGGGTCGCGACCCATAGTTTAAGAAGCCCTGAGCTAAGCGATTCAATGCGGAAACGCTGCTAGCATTCTTGGGAACATTCCACGCAACGATTTGTATATTAATCGTGTTCTTAATTCATTTAGAGCAACTATTGAGATTCTTAGTGGAATTTAATTGGTGGTAGAATCATTCGCACAATTGTGTTCTGAATTACTAAATTTCAACTGTGTGTGTTTTAACTTTATACCAGAAGTGGGATCGTATTTCAAAACTGCGTGTTCAAGACGATACATTCCTTCTTGTTTTCTAATACAATACTGCGAATGTAAATTATTACTTCAACGGTAAATTTTCCTTTAACACAAACAACTTATTTTGGGTCGCGACTGATCTTGTTATTTGATTTTGATAATTTCGTATCGACTTTCGACTATGAATATTTATTTATTGGTTATATAAAAGGTCGTATCGCTTATGGCGTCTGGGTGTCTGGTACGACCATAATTTAAGATTGAACGACATTAGCGGTCGTTGGGTTCATAATTAAGAAGATGAGATGATGCTTTGCCTCCAAATTAGACAGTTATAATATTCATTCAAATATGTCGTTCCACTAGTCCTGATAAGATGAAGTATGAAATTGTTTTTTATACTAAATAAACCAAATCACGCTTTACTGCAGTTTGGAATTTATCGTTCTCGTAGAAATATAGTAAATTAATAAAAAAATACCTATGATACAAAAGTGACCACACGTCTCGATATTGACGGGACTGTCGCGCTTTTATTGTAAACTACCGCGTCCCTCCAATTTAAAAAAAAATGATTTTTTTTTGGTAAATATTTGGCCTTCTAATTTTTTAATGAAAGAAAGTAATAAACAAAAGAAATATAATCAAATCAAGATTTAAGTTACGATGTTAAAGATATAATTTTTACAAATATATCGTAGAGACGTATCTTCACTGTGCGTTTTCTACCGCATCTTTCATGGGGAGTGTTCCAGTGAGCTACACAACCTGATTTTTCCTGCCGCCAAATTCCATAACCGCACTGTACGTCACAGGTTACAATATCATCCTTACCATCTGAATGCGTGTCGATCCACTAAAGTGCGGTTTTCTAATCATTTTATTCCGCGCCATCATTTTATGGAATCATCTCCCTCTAGCAGCGTTTCCGGATCGGTACGACATAAATACCTTCAAAAAGCGTATTTTCCATCTTTTTAAAGGTCGGCAGCACACTCGCTCTGCGAGAGGTCGTGGGCGGCGGTGATAACGTTGCATGCTCGTCTGCCATCCTATTTCATAAAAAAAATAGTTACCAATAATTAATAATTAATAATAAATATATTTTTTGTAATAAGCTGTGATAGCGCTCAGCAGTGACACCGTGCAACTTTTTCGAGGGGGTTATGGGCTGGCACGATTGAGTTTTTCCATAAATCTCATGTGTCTAATTGATAATTACAATTTATCACACGCTTTTCGGTGAAGGAAAACATCGTGAGGAATCCTGCATATGTTCAGCAGTGGAATAACAACAGGCCGTTACATTTCTTTTATGAGTACATGTTTTTTTTATTATACAAAACATATTTATATAAAACAACCAAAAAAGAAGTACTTTATTGGTGTTGCGATCTAGCCAAAAGGCTAATAAGCAACTTAAAGATAACGTAAATTAACTTATAACGAAGAATCGGTCCAGTGACTTATCTTGATGTTTCTTGCTATATGAGACACTGTGTCCTTGTGTTCTTTTAAGTAGCACTAGCACTACACTACACTATCACCATATTACACTAACCCAAAAGGTTTTGTCCTTTTCAGTTTTCTTACTAGTCCCATGTTATCGAGAAGCTGGATGGCCTCAAAGGCAACTTGAATATGTTGATTAATGTATTCATTCTTAAGATACCAGGGTACGTTAACAATCGCCGTCAGTACTTTATTTTTGAATCTTTTGATAATGTTTATATTTGATTGCTTAGTACAGCCCCATAACTGAACACCATATTTATGTATATAATAATATACTATTTTTCCAGCTTTGTACAATGAAAATGTCGTCACTTTATTGTATACGGTACATATGAAGGTTTTTGTCGTCAGTTGTCTTTTTTTAGTTCACATAATATTATCTCTTCCTTCTCGAATTTGTTTGTAATAATTATTATAATAAATCCAGCAGTTATCTATATCTTAGAGAGTTGCCAGTTAAAATGGGCTTCAAACAAGCCATTATTATTACAAATGATCATTTCTTCAATTCCGCAAAGCCTAAATTCATAGAAAGGCGCGGTAATAAATTTAGTAGAAAAGAAAATAGAATGGTATCGAGTTTCGCCTGTCTCGGAATAATCATCGATGAATTATTCATTTGAACTATTCAAATAGCTGGGCTCGGACCCGTTAATCGATTGTCTATTGGTGCCAATATTTGGTAAGTTATTTGGCAAATGTTCACGTCAATTCAACGTCACGTCAACGTTCAAGTTATAATTGAAATACTCATTAGTACCTGGCCGGATTCTAACCTATCCTCTCTAGAGAGTGGCACAATCTCACTGCTGGGCTATCAAAGCTTACTCTCAAAGAAAAAGCTTTTAAATGAAAGCTCTATCCTTTTAGGTAACTTTTTCCGACATTTTTAACAATTATTGTCATTCTTCAAACAATCAACACAAAATCTTAACAAATTGTACATCTAAACCTTTTTTATGAAACTACTATCCCGTCCTATATATTACCTAAATATATATGCTTTAAATGTACCACAGACACACAGACTGTCGCATTTATTACTCACTCTCCTGTCATTATCCCACCCTAATTGGGGTCGGCACAACATGTTACAAACATGTTGTCACGTGATTGGGCTACGTATTTTACGACTGGCCGCCTGCCTGACGTCAACTTACCTTAGTCGCCTTTTACGACACCTCGGTAAGAAATGAGGGTGCTCTATTCTAGGCGGCCGGATACCACACGGCACTTACCTTAGTCACCTCTTACGACACCTCAGTAAAAGGAGGGTGATCTATTCTATGCAGGCGGATACCACACGGCACATATCTTAGTCGCCTCTTACGAAACCTCGGTAAGAAAGGAGGGTGGTCTATTCTATACCGCCGGATACCACACGGCACATACCTTAGTCGCCTCTTACGACACCTCGGTAAGAAAGGAGGGTGGTCTATTCTATTCTGCCGGATACCACACGGCACATACCTTAGTCGCCTCTTACGACACTTCGATAAGAAAGGAGGGTGGTCTATTCTATTCTGCCGAAAAACACTCGGCACTGTCGCATTTATTAAATACTTATGGAAATATTAAGAGCAGACGCTTTTAACTTGGAGAGAGAACTTTTTTCTTTACACACGGTCGTCCCTTCCCAACGTAAATTAATACTTGTGTTGTGGGTGACGGACAACTGGTAAATACAATACGTAAATAATTTTAAATACATACCTAAATACAAATACACATCCAGGCTCGTAGAACCAACAAATTGTTTATATAAAATGTTGGTCCTTGGACGGAATCGAACCCACGACCCGCGGAGCTGAAGGCAGGGGTCACTACCCACTGTGCCAACGGGCCAGCCATTGATAAACTTCTTACCGTAATTATTAACTTCTTATCATTAATGTATCTTGTGATCATTGTGAAGGTGTCAGCACTTTTAACACAGATATCCCCTAACACAAGTGTTGATAAACCATTTTCCGAATTATTTAGCGATTCTTCATTATACAAGTATAACCGTGTGGTATCCGGCTGCATAGAATAGACCACCCTCATTGCTTACCGAGGTGTCGTAAGAGGCGACTAAGGTAAACGTCGTGTGGTATCCGGCTACATAGAATAGACCACCCTCATTAGGCACGTTAGGCAGGCGTAAAATACGTAGCCAGATCATATGACAACATGTTATAACATGTAGTGCCGACCCCACTTAGTGTGGGTTAAGGGCAGGAGAATGTGATCTTGATTATATAACTAGTATAAGGATATTGTATCTGTACCTTACATTTTGTATAAATTTAAGTAAATAAATAACTCAGTGTCTTGGACTAAACCTATATCGCAATGGAACAGTCGTTATCTAAGTTTATTAGGCAAAATCTGATTAAATACCGATTTCACCATATTTTTACTATTATACTGCATATGTTAAGACAGGTGAAATTGTAAATTTCAAATTTTTTCCCATTCACCCCATAAGGCTTAAAATTTTACGAAACCGGTCGCCAAGTAATATGCCGTGTGTGCCGAACACAATCGAGACTCCATATGTGTAGACACGTGCTCTCCTGCGGAAGGCTCGCCGGGAAGTAGGTCAGCGTGCCCTTGCCTCGGTCCTGCGCTCATTTCGCAAAACAACAACGACGTCCTCGACCTTCGCCGCCGGTTTTAAGTCAATGTTGCCAGTTAATGTCTCCCGCTCGCAAAATTCGTCATTCACAGCACCCAAAATTACAGGAAAGAAATCAAGATGAGACACATATAACATTCCAAATATGATATTAATTAAATTAAAATTAAGTTCGCTTTATATAGGTAATTATAGCTATCAAAAAACATTTTTAGGCGAGTTTTTCCTGATCATTCAGTTTTCCTCATTTGTTAGTCTACGAATATTCCCTTTTCAATTATTGTCCTGCTGAGTTAGGGATATGTTTGTTTCAAAAATCAAAACGCATATCCATCTATAAGCAAAAACCTTTAAGAATTTTTTTATCAAACTGTTTTTTTTATGTGGCATCTACAATTTAAGTCCGCGTGATTCCCTGCGAGAGAAGTTTAAGGAAACAGGTATTCTAACATTTGCTTCACAGTATATTTTAAATAACGTAATTTTTGTACATAAAAATATAAAGAATTATAAAACGATAGGTGATGTATATAATAGACAAAGTAGGAACCGACATAAGCTTGCGACTCCTGCTTTGCGCCTAGCAAAAGTACGTAAATCGTTTGTGGGTTTGGGTATAAGATTCTATAATAAAATTCCGAAATCAATTTCGGTCATGCCATTACAGCAGTTTAAAAACACTGTTAAAAAGAGGCTGATACAGAAAGCCTACTATACTGTTGAAGATTACTTAGATGATAAGGATGTGTGGATATAGGTGCACTTCTACCCTGTACAAGACAGTAATAAATAAATGTAACTAGTTCTAAGATTTATATTTTAAAAATAGCAACCGCCGAGTTTCTTGCTGGCTCTTCTCGGCAGGAACAGCTTTCCGAACCAGCAGTAAAGTTGACGATTCAAAAGCACTTGTTTACAAGTTTACTTGAATAAAGAATATTTTGATTATGATTTTTTGGATTTTATGAAATATTGGTAAAAGTTTATTAATAGGAATGGATATGTAGTCACAATAAACTAGACGTGACAAAAACAAAATTTAGTATTTTTTATTATTGCAAATCGACGTAACAAAATGATCAGTGAGTTCGTGTGATAATAACAGTATTGACTAATATTTTTTTATGCTGAACGGAGAAAATATTTACCCGTTAGTGGGGAGAAAGTGTTAAGTGGCAACCCTGACCTATAAGGGTCACCTTTCAGTGCGCGGGCGCACGCGATAATTGTTATTATTAGCGGCCCAGCGCGTGCGACAGGTGTACTGCATTGCGCATGCACCACGCGCGGGCCTACTGCCTTATGCATCATGAAATAGTACATCAAAAGTAGCCGACAGAAAGAATTTTTCTTTCCTGTGTATCTGAGTACGCTTCGAAATGCATCGGTACCGTTGTAGCTTGGATGGCCTGAAGAACTCGTTACGATATTGTAGCTTTAATATACTGAAACACGATTTATAGAAGCAGGCGTTACTTTGCGGAATTCCATATTACAAGCAATATAACAGAACTAACTACTCTATACTAATCAGGAGGATAGGCTTCACGACAAAAATCGTACTGCGATTTTTACAGTACGATTTTTGTCGTGAAGCCTATCTCCTGATGATGCTTCGGTTTCGGGGCGAAACGATCGTGGAGATTGTGGTGGTGGGTGTGTGTGCTGCTTTTGTGTTCGTTGTTGCTGGTGAATTGCGCCTTGGGGTGCATGGGGTGGCTGGTCCTGCATGTATAGGGTGCTTAGATTTTGCCTGCTTCATACACATTGGCTTTGCATGCATTCACTTAACCCGTGCGGATTATAGCAAAGTAGTTAGTTCTGTTATATTGCTTGTAATACTGAAACACATCTTCATGACGGATAAACTTCTTATTATTTAATTGATAGACATCCACTGCAAGACAGAGACCTCTTCAAGAGATCACCAGATCGTACGACCTCTAGCCGAAATGATGCAGCGGCAGCGATCAATTGTCAGTTCTTTTTTTTAGTCAATATCGTATCATCATCGTCTCAAGATATATTTATATGTCCGCGCGGCGTTATTATTTTGTATCTTAGAATCAAAAGACATCATCTCCTGCCTTTATCCTACTCTAAGTGGGGTCGGCACAACATGTTATAAACATGTTGTCACATGATTTGGTGACGTATTTTACAATCGGTCGCCAGCTTTACGTTAACTTACCTTAATGGTATTTTACGACCCCTTGGTTAGAAAGACGGTGGTATATTCTACTCAGCTAGATAGCACACGACGGGTCGACGAACTTTAGCCGCCTTTTACGACACCTCAGTAAGAGTTGAAAGTGATCTATTCTACTCAGCCGGATACCAAATGGTGGGTTGACTTAGCTTAGTCGCCTTTTACTACACCTCGATAAGAAATGAGCGTGGTCTATTCTACTTGCCGAATACCACACGGCGCTTAGAATCAAAAGACAATGAGATTTATTTGTATTTAATATTAGGACAAGAGGACTTGCATTACAGGTATGTGATCTTCAAAATTGAAACCCAAGAGACGTATGCGATCACAAAAACAACCGAAAAAAGCGCGGGCACGCCTTAATAAGTTAATCTTGAAACTAATGAAATATCACGGGGCGACAAAGACTAACATTCATGAACTTTTTACATAAATGCAGTGCAGTTCAATTAGACCCTATTTCGCATGCAATAGAGATTATTATTATTAGTTTTCGTGTTAAAGTTATATTGTTTGCGTTGGTAGGAAATAAATAATTTGAGTGGAAAGATGGCGCGATAAAGAAGGTACCTGAGAATCGAGTACCGTGTTTAGGGTTGGCATATTGCACTTTAATGATTAAAATTTCAAATTTATATGTGTATTCATAGTCGTCTGAGGCCGCTTCGTTGGCCTTAATTTACAGATATTAGTAGCAAAAAAAACTGTCATTGACAGTTAAAAACATGCTCCTATCGCCATCAAACTTTATAGGATCGTCCGCTTGGTTATTCTAACGATTGTCTGAAAATTTTATTAAAATCAGTCCAGCCGTTTCAAAGTCTATAAAGAATCTACATTCATGTTTATACATAAAACTAACTAACTACACTCATATCGGTCTGTACTTGGCAATATTCTCAACAACATGAAGGTGTCAATTGACAATATCCGCTGTGAGAAATCTGAATATCTCTGAAGAATTTCTGGGCTATGTATAAAGTGTCAATACGTATTGAAGGCGTGTATTGGGAAAAATTTTGTCCGAAAATACGGCTTAATAAGCTTCTGTTTCACATCCATATCGCTGCATTTTTTTAAACATACATTAAGTATTGTATTCCGCTGTGTGGCATCCGGGTGAGTAGAATAGACCAACCTCATTTCTTACCGATGTGTTGTAAAAGGCGACTAAGGTAAGTTGACCCACCGTGTGGTATCCAGTTGAGAATAATAGACCACCCTCTTTCTTACCGAGAGGTCGTAAAATACGGTTAAAGTTAGTTGACGACACGCAGGCGGCCAGTCGTATAATACGTAGCCAAATAATGTGATAACATATTTGTAACATGTTGTGCCAACCCCACTTACAGTGGGATGACAGGAGGATGATGACATTAAGTATTGTATCATTCAATGAATAAACGTGTAGTGTATTTGTTATAAAAATTTCATAAAACATCTATTACTAATAAATACAAAAATTTCATTTTTCGAAAGGAGTAAGACCCTCATAGCTTTTATATTGATATGTATATTATACGTTTGCGCAATATTTAGATGAATTTTTCGATTGAGCTTATGAAATTAACGAATGAATTCAAATTCAAATTCAAATTCAAAATATTCTTTATTCAAGTCAACTTGTAAACAAGTGCTTTTGAATCGTCAAAATCTACTGCTGGTTTGGAAAGCTTTTGCTACTAAGAAGAATCAGCAAGAAACTCGGTGGTTTCTCTTTTAAAATATAAATCTTATAACTAGTTATATTTGGTCATTACTGTCTTGTACAGGGTAGAGGAGTAGCTACATCCACGCATTTTTAACCATCTATATAATCCTCAATAGTATAGTACACTTTTTGTATCAGTTTTCCTTTAACAGCGCTCTTAAACTGCTGTAGTAGCAAAGATAAAATCGATTGATTTGATTATAGAAATTGCGGGATTTTATTATATAATGTTACAGAAGCATGTACTGAAAATTAGCAAAACGTCTACATAATTATTTTTTACTACATTAAATCGCGTCATTTTGTAAATTTGGAAGCCCTAATGCCAAATTTGATACCAGTATGAGTTGACATTAAGATTCCTTGCACATGCCACCGAAACTGGCACCGTCACCGCGCGACGCCACACTTTGATTTGGATGTACGTTTATCCGCTTATTATTATCTCGAACGCGGCATCACGACTCGCATCCCACACGTCCCTTAAAAGGATTTTGTACCTGTTGTACTTATTGTCATCAAGAATTACATTTTTATAATGTATACGTGTATATTAAAATGAAGGTAACGTCTTAGATTTGCAAAGACTTAGACCGGCCATACACGATCTTACAGCTTCAAGCACTTGAAGCAGTCCAGTGTGACTGCCTTAATATATAAGTATATAAGGCGATGTATATAATAGACAAGAAACCGACATAAGCTTGCGGTTCCTGCTTTGCGCCTTGCAAAAGTAAATAAGTCGTTTGTGGGTTTGGGTATAAGATTCTATAATAAAATCAATCGCAATCAATTTTATCTTTGCCACTACAGCAGTCTAAAAGCGCTGTTAAAGGGAGTCTGATACAAAAAGCCTACTTTACTATTGAGGATTATATACATGATAAAAATGCGTGGATATAGCTACTCGTCTACCCTGTTCAAGATAGTAATGGCCAAATGTAACTACTTATAAGAATTTTATTTGAAAAGAGCAACCACCGAGTTGCTTGCTGGCTCTTCTCGGTAGGAACAGCTTTCCGAACCAGGATATTAGATTTGACGATTCAAAAGCACTTGTTTACAAGTTTACTTGTATAAAGTATATTTCGAATTTGAATTTAAATTATTGTGACAAAAACATAAGGTGCTTTGTAGTTACGTATTTTCAAATAAACATAAATTATAATTTAGAACTAAATGGTTCCTAACTGAATTTAAACTTAATGAAGTATGAAGCAATTATTTGTATCTAGTATTTTGTTTACATCTTTTAACTTCATTTTTATGAGTACTCGTTTCGTTTCGAAACTTTATATATAACTTTGACTTTTTAAATCGAGTAAATTTTTTGATATCTATAACAATAGATTTTAATTTGACAGTAAAATTTTCGACATCACAATAGCGATATAATACCATAATATTATACAAATGTTATGTAAATTAAAAAACAAAATTTATATTGCAAAGATTCGGAGTCACCTGACACGCTCCCCCCTCGAACCCCGCACCCCCCGATCTAACCCACGGCCACCCCGCGCAGAACCTAAAAAAATAATATCATATCTTCAAACCGAATCTATCTTTTGTTGCAACAATGTTCGTAGATGCATCATTTTTGGATGCGGCGAAATAATTTGGTATTTTAAATTCTGGCGTTAATTAATCCGTGTACGGCCTTTTAATACTGGCATCGATGGCAAAGACATCAGAATCATCAAGAACCTGTACTGGAATCAAAGAGCTACTATTCGAGTTGACAATGAGGTAACTGATGCGGTTGATATTAGTAGGGGAGTTAGGCAGGGCTGTATATTATCACCTACGCTATTTAATTTGTATTCTGAAACAATTATAGCAGAAGCATTAGAAGATCTAGAATGCGGAGTTAAAATAAATGGAATCAACATTAATAATATCAGATATGCTGATAATACTGTTCTTATAGCATCCTCCTCTGAAGATTTACAAAGAATTGTCACCCGAGTTAGTGAGTGCAGCGAAAAGGCTGGTCTTCGGATGAACATATCGAAAACGAAGTCCATGGTCATTTCTAAAAGTAGTTTTGAGGACTTTGCAATCACAGTGGCTGGTCAAAAAGTCGAGAGAGTACGTAAACACAAATATCTAGATACATGGCTTAATGAAATCTGGAGCTCTGATCAGGAAATTAAGACTCGGATTGAGGTAGCTCGAAGTACCTTTAACAAAATGAAAAAGGTACTATGCAACCGCAGGCTTAAAATCCCTTTGCGCACTAGACTATTGCGTTGTTACGTCTGGCCTGTACTTCTGTACGGATGTGAGGCATGGACTGTGAAGGAAGACCTTCGAAAACGCACAGAAGCTATTGAGATGTGGGCGTATAGACGTATGTTGGTCATAAGCTGGACTCACAAAGTTTCCAATGTGGAAGTACTGCGACGTATTAACCAAAAATGCGAACTTTTGAACACCGTCAAGTTCAGAAAAGTGTCATATCTGGGGCATGTGTTTAGGCACGAGAGGTATGAACTTCTACAACTGATAATGATGGGAAAAGTAGCAGGAAGAAGAGGTGTTGGTCGCAGGAAGAAGTCCTGGCTACGCAACATCCGAGAGTGGACAGGAATCGCGAGTGCTGCCGAGCTTTTTCACCTCGCGAAAAATAAACGGGATTATACGCTGCTGACTGCCAACCTTCGTTGATCGGAGAGGCACCCCAAGAAGAAGAAGACGGCCTTTTAAAAACACAAATAGTGCAAATATGGTGTATACTGACCGCGACCACCATATTATTAAAAAATAAAAAATAAATAATAATAATATATGGGACACTTACACACACCACGCTTATTAAAAGCGTCATGTCAGTTTTAAATTGCCCTCTCACTACATTCACCATAATACAAAGCAGTTTGCATGGATAGACTTCATATTAATTAAAATTTACAATGACATTAAGAAGCGATCACAGGTAAGAAAATCATATCGTTTGTAACCTTTTCAAAGAATTAGCCAATGTTTGGTCCCTGAAATACAAATATCTCACTACTACGCTTAGCGTTATATATATTTTTTCTATTTGCTGTTCGCGGATAATAACAAAATAATTTTATCATTACTTTTGCGCCACTTTGGGCTACGTAACGTTTCTAGCAAAGCTAAAATGTTGCATTATTCATTTCGCTTAACGTTATACAAAAGTGTAAATTTGGAATCCATAATTGTTCGATATAAGTACAAATCCGTAATAAACAAGATAATTATTTAAAAATTATCTCAAATATGTAAAGTTGTTATTTAAAAATTTACGGAATAATAATAAGCTTTCACAAAGCTTTACATGCTAATGCTTTTAGTGGTATATCGTATATTATGTAATGAGTCCGAATACATTGACATTTTGATAAATAAAGATATACTCATTAGAAGAAAAAAGCCGTATTCCTGAATGTAGGGTGTTATTAGTTCCTATACATTATATATGCATTATAAACCTAAAATTACATTCACTAAAATTATTTCAATATTCGTTTTATATATGTATTTGCAATTCATTCTTAATACTATCGACCTTTTAATATTATTTATTGGTTAATCCAATTTAAGGCGTAAGAAATAAATAATTAAGAAATAATATAAATAAGAAAGATTATTTATGGATCCAATAGGCATGCAAGTGTCGAAATTTTAAATGTTCAAACCTTTTATCCAACTATTATTTCATTGGTATTTTACAGGTAAAAGTAGCGGCCTGTTACAATCCCACCGCTGGGAATAGGCCTCCTCTCTCCGTTTCTGGAGAGAAGGGTTGGAGCTAAGACCTACCACGCTGCTCCAATGCGGATTGGTAGGTTACACATATCTCCAGAAGTCTCTAGAGATGTGCAGGTTTCCTCACGATGTTCTCCTTCACCGAAAAGCGTGTGATAAATTGCAATTATCAATTAGACACATGAGTTTTAATAGAAAAACTCATTGGTGCCTGCCCGGGTTTGAACTCGTGTTCCCCTCGTAAGAGACGCACGGTTTCACCGCTGGGCTATCACACCAAAGCAAATAGCAAAGCTACCTTTTTCTATTTTACAGGTAATTCATTCAAAAATAGAAAAAGGTAGCTTTGCTATATGCTAGGACTTCTGAACGCGCCAACTAGTTAAATGTCAAGCCATATTTATAGTTGCGGTAGAATTCCGATGTCCCATACAGTTATAAAACATACATAATGAAAACATATATAAAACAATACATAAAACAACATATAAAATGAAAACAACTACTTTGCATATTTCAATTTAAGTATTTTTGATAAGATACAAAAGTAATTCAATTTTAGAAATAGTTTGAATGATATAATAAAAATAAAAACACGATTGTTCAATTAAGTGAATCTTAAAGACATGACGTTATTTTATCTGTAGACAACCTGTTGAATTTATTTTATAAAAGAATAATAGGAGAATTGACATGACCAGCTAAGTTCAAATGTTCTCCATGTTCGAGATCCATAGAATAAATTTTGCTGTAGAAAAAAAAAACAAAAAGCCTTGCTAATTATTTACGTCTTCTTTGTTATGATTTCGAGGATATATTTGCATAGGAGTGTTCTATTTTTTATTGTTATCCATATGAAAATTCTCCTACTTTTATGTTTAAATAGACCTGGCACAAATATTTTCATTTTCCATTTTCATTCATCAACATTTGTTTATGTTGCTACTCCTCTCATTTCCATAGCATACTTCAAAAATCCATCTTTGTCCTTTTAGCATCTCACATATTCATCCCCATTCATATTTTAAAATCGTGTGATCTCGTGATGATCATCCTCCTCATTACATTTCAATACCAACTTAATATCCATTTCAAAAATATTATTATCAAATTCGTATTCAAATATAATCAACAGTTAAAAGTAGGGACCTGAAATTTTGTTAAAAGCATTATTAACATGACATTTTCAAAATGTTTTTATTTCAAATCTCTTTAAAGAAAAATTCAAACTGTCACTAGATATAATCATTCATATACCAAAGCGGAACCAGGTTTTAAAAGTTCACTGTATAATGTACGTAGATACGTTTGTTTTTGTTACGTTTACGGGAGAAGCACCGAACAAAGACGTAAGCCTTATCTTAATAACTTAATTATGCATTTATACAATGTAAATAAACATTTCGAGCCAACGTTTGGAACCGGTAGTTTAAAGTCAACGTTTCGCACTATACAAACGCTGCGATTCAATATTACATACATATCTACACATATAAATAAAAATGTTATGTATCTAAATTACGTATCTAAATCTATAATAATAATAAGCGTTTTATTCCAAAGAAATTAATGTCAAATCCTATTACAATTCTATTACAATATTCAGTTACAATTTTGTTTAATAAACTCGTCATTCATTTTTTTTACGTTTTATAATTTGGACACCCATTGGGCTAAAGCCTCCTCCATGTCCTTCCATCTTTTCCTATTTTGGGCTGTTCTAGACCATGTTACTCCCGCTATGTGTATTATGTCGTCGTCCCAGCGTGTGGTTGGTCGTCGTCGTGCTCTTTTCCCGTCTCTAGGGTACCAACTCAGGATCTTCTTTGTCCAACGTCCATCCGTGGTTCTCACGATATGGCCTGCCCATTTCCATTTTAGTCGTCATACCATTGCTATAATATCAATTACTTCCGTTTCTTTCCTTATGTCTTTTGCTCTTATTCTGTCTTTGAGTTTAAGGCCAAGCATTGATCTTTCTATAGCTCTTTGGAATGCTCTTAATTTTAGCACTGTCGTTTTAGTTAATGGCCAGCTCTGGCAGCCATATGTTACTGTCGGCAAAATTGTAGTGTCCATGAATTTCTTCTTAAATTTTAATCTACATCTATACTGATTATAAAACAAAGTCCCCATAAGCTGTCCCCATAAGTATGTGATTATCTCAAAATCTACTGAACGGATATTTTACGATTTTAACTAAAGGATAGTGTTATTCTTTCGGAAGGTTTAGTTTCATAGTATATTACGGTTTCATATTAATGAGTTCGCGCAGTTGTAAAAAATCTCGTTTACTGGGAGCTTTCGTCGCGTGTGGTGCGTTAACCAACAGACACACTAACGATACCAAAGTGATGTACTAGAGAGTTATAGATCTATAAATGTACTACAAAACTGATTGAATGATGATAATGTTAGCTGGGCGAAATGATTTTTGTGTGTGAGTGTGTGATAGTGAATGTGTGTAGTGCTTGTGTATTGTGCTGGCTGTAGTGAAATTTTGTAGTGAATGTGTTTTTTTACGAATCCTGCATGAATCAGGTATGCAAATTGATTGTCCACTCTAAATTTAGCATTGTATTGCATGCTTACTATTAAAGTGACTAAATACAAAATTAGTGTTAATTGACTATCTAGCATTGTAGTTTTTATTTCAATCTTATATATCTTATGACATCTATGACATAACGCTATTAAAAAAGCTAGTGTTTTCTTGCTATTTCAAGTATTGGGCATCTATAACACTCACAAGTTTTGTAGGCGCTACGCTATTGCAATTTGCCACAAAAATTTTTTTTATAAGCAGCTCACTTTAATACTAAACGTGCAAATATTTTTTTCAGTACTCTATCGCGGATTACAGCAAAATAAATTTCATAATTCCTTTTCTATTACGAATCTCCGCAAAGTAGCGGCTAATTCTATAAATTATATGATTTATAGAAGCAGGCGTTACTTTGCGGAATTCCATATTACAAGCATTAGTTACTTTGCGGAATTCCATATTACAAGCAAGATTCATTTCATATTCTCCACACTTGTGATAAGGGACTCCGACTCAATACGTTAGAGCAACTTGAGATACTAAAAAATAACAATGGTCACTTAATTAACGAGCAAGTAAATGTATCTAATTCCGTTTTGCTAAATGTGTTCGGAGGGGAGGGTATTGGTGGGAGTTGAACTATTTAAGACTGCTTGTATGGGTAGCGCGGCGCAGTACGGTTTTTGTCGTGGAGCCTATCCTCCTGATGATGCTTCGGTTTCGGGGCGAAACGATCGTCGAGATTGTGGTGGTGGGTGTGTGTGCTGCTTTTGTGTCCGTTGTTGCTGGTGAATTGCGCCTTGGGGTGCATGTGGTGGCTTGTCCTGCATGTATAAGGTACGTAGATTTTGCCTGCTTCATACACATTGGCTTTGCATGCATTCACCTAACCCGTGCGGATTATAGCAAAGTAGTTAGTTCTGTTATATTGCTTGTCTATAAATTATAAAAAATGGCGCATCCGAATTTTCCTACATCCACAACATTCGACAATGCGTCTTGGTGCACTTTCGTTTTTATGCAGCGCGGACTAAATTGGACGTCGCAACCACAATTTTTTTTTTCTGAGCACACTCAATTTATCTTTACGGTCAATGTTGCCTTGCATTGTGCCAGTAATATCAAAAAAGTCGCACGAAAAAAGTTGTGGAAGTCACGTTTTGAAAAAAAGGCATAGTTTTTGAAAGGGATCCGCGTCCTTTTTATCGTGCGTTATGAGCGGTTTACGGCGTACGGGCTTGTGGCGCGCCATTGTTGTGGAACGCGTCACTGTAGACTTTTTGTTTCGCGAAACAACGTTATATGTAAAAATTTTATAACGTTTAAATATACACGCATCCATACCGATATTATAGTCTGTCAGTACATTACGTTTTCACGGCCATCCATACTGATATTATAGTGTCAGTATATCAGGTTTACACGGGCATCCTATAGCAGACATCGGCGGGAATCGAAACCGCGACCCGCAGAGCTGAAGGTGCTGCCAACTGTGCCTACGGGCCACTTTTATGATTAAAGCATTTCAACATCCTCTTGCCATTATCCCACTCTAAGTGGGGTTGGCACAAAAGTAACAGCCTGTTACTATGCCCACTGCTGGGCTAAGGCCTCTTCTCTCCGTTTTTGGAGAGACGGATTGGAGCTAAGACCTACCACGCTGCTCCAATGCGGATTGGTAGGTTACACATATCCCCAGAATTCTCTAGAGATATGCAGGTTTCCTTACGATGTTTTCCTTCACCGAAAAGCGTGTGATAAATTGCAATTATCAAATAGACACGTGAGTTTTAATAGAAAAACTCATTGGTGCCTGCCCGGGGTTTGAACCTATGTCGTCTCTAAAGAGTCGTACGGTCTCACCGCTAGGCTATCACAGCCACACGGTGAGTCAACTTACCTTAGTCGCCTTTTACGACACCTCTGTAAGGAATGAGGATGGTCTATTCTACTCAGCCGGATACCACACGGGGGGTCGACTTACCTTAGTCGCCTTTTACGACACCTCTGTAAGAAATGAGGGTGGTCTATTCTACTTAGCCGGATACCACACGGCGGTTATGAAGCATCTACCAGTCTATATTTACCAGTTGTCAATCGCCGATAACACTATTATTAAGTAAGTAACCAATGACCGTGTGTTTTACTGTCACATATATTTACTTTTATTAAAACTGAGTTCCTTAAATCAGTCTTACGATCTAAGAACGTTTGGGGAAACATCGCGGCCGATACCACTAAGAGAATCTATATTTGCCTATAATTAAGCGAGACTGTGAATACATTACCGGTAGTGTCTAATGTATGCACACATTAACACAAATACACACAACACTAGGCACAAGTAGACTGCGGAGATGATACTCGGTGTCGTTGCCATAAATTACGGATATTCAAATGATTCCGATACGAATTCGGTACCGCAATTAACACGCGAACTGGTTTTTAGTGATGCGTGGTGTACGTCTTATCGATACTACATTTAATATTTAATTTTTTCGAACAATTGGAAGATTTTGATATATTAGTAATAAGTGATACAATAACTTGTGCAGACTATTGTCGTCTATGATAAAACGTATATACGTATTATCATAGACGACATACGTAAACGTATTAACCGTGGTACGCGGCGTCTCTATTATGTTAATAAACCACACATACGGACGTTATACATTGATAACTTTTGTCTATTTCTTAATTAAATAACTCCTTTTAAATTTTAGTATTCTAGAGATGTGATAGCCCAGCGGTGAGTCGGTGCGACTCCTTCGAGGGGAGCACGAGTTCAAACCCGGACAGGCACCAATGAGTTTTTCTATTAAAACTCATGTGTCTAATTGATAATTGTAATCAATCACACGCTTTTCGGTGAAGGAAAACATCGTGTGGAAACCTGCATATTTCTAGAGAATTCTGGAGATATGTGTAACCTACCAATCCGCATTGGAGCGGCGTGGTAGGTCTTAGCTCCAACCCAGTCTCCAGAAACGGAGAGAGGAGGTCTATTCGCAGCAGTGGGTTTGTAACAGGTCGCTACTTATTCTTAAGGCTTTTAATCATTTAAACGGAACATCTTATTCAGACTTAATACAGGGGCGAAATAACTCATCATTGTTTGTAAATAATATCTTCGAAACAATTTACTCGTTAATTATTTAGTAAGGATTGTTTGTATTTAAATGTATTAATTACCACTGAGCGGAAGAGATATTTAATCATACTAAAATTGTAAATGTGAAAGTTATTTATTTACTAGAATAAACGCAAAAACTGGTCGATGTAATCTAGGTATGGTAATTATAGTAGAAGACGCAAATATACAGATAGATTTATGATAATGTGAATTAAGGTAATTTAGGGAAGAGGAAGTAGAATAATATCTAATTAAGAGTCTCTTAGAGCTGTGATAGCCTAGCGGTGAGACCGTGCGATTCTCTAGAGGCGACATAGGTTCAAACCCGGGCAGGCACCAATGAGTTTTTCTATTAAAACTTATGTGTCTAATTGATAATTGCAATTTATCACACGCTTTTCGGTGAAGGAAAACATCGTGAGGAAACCTGCATATCTCTAAAGAATTCTGGAAATATGTGTAACGTACTAATCCTCATTGGAGCAGCGTGGTAGGTCTTAGGTCCAACTCTTCTCTCCAGAAATGGAGAGAGGAGGCCTATTCCCAGTTGTGGGATTGTAACAGGCCGCTACTTTTTTTAAGAGTCTCTTGGGGGTAAATTAAACTATATAAAACTGTGTCAGTTTCCTAGTAATACTGTAAGATGCAAAATAATTATACTGAATTGAAAAAACTGATTTGAAAATTCTATTTTAAAATAAATATTACAAATAATTGATAGTACAAGTTATGTCTATCTTGAATTAATTATTCACTAGTGTTAATATTGATAATTATTTTTTTATCTTTATTTTAAATTAGTATTAATTATGACGATTGATTTTTGTACAGATCAATGGCAGAAAAATTAAGGAAATTGTGAATAAAATATATCGATATGTCGACATATGCACGTCACTAGCGCTCAAACAAAAATAGTTTCATTATAAATATCTATCCAATAATAGTGTAATGAATCTGATGAGTACCTACAAAATAAGATACCAATTCGGCTAAGTGTGGGCATGGCCTGTTTTTTTTACAAATTTATGTATTTGATACCGGTTTTATTTCGTGTCACCGCACTCCCATCGAGCTCTATTCTTTATTGTTGCGTACATATATAAATTACTAATAAATATTGTAATGGTTTATGGAAATTTGGGCAATAATATTTAAATGTACAGACTAAAATGGCATAGACAACACGATTCAAGTTTTCGATGCCAGTAACAAAACAAGTACGTTTTATTTTTGGCATTTCCATCACTAGTTGTGTGAACACAGTGATAATATCGATATCTGTCAATAAATTTCTTATTACTAGTTACATTTAGTTCATTACTATCTTGTGCAGGGCAGAGCAGTAGCTATATCCACAAATCCGCAATCCATACTAGACCAAGCTACAGAAAGGTTCAAATTGTAAGTAAGAGGTATGCTTATAAAGTAACGGCCTATTACAATCCCACTGCTGGGAAAAGGCCTCCTCTCTCCGTTTCTGGAGAGAAGGGATGGAGCTAAGACTTGCCACGCTGCTCCAATGCGGATTTGTAGGTTACACATATCTCCAGAATTCTCTAGAGATATGCAGGTTTCCTCACGATGTTTTCCTTCACCGAAAAGCATGTGATAAATTGCAATTATCAATTAGACACATGAGTTTTAATAAAAAAACTCATTGCTGCCTGCCCGGGGTTGAACTCGTGTTCCCCTCGAAAGAGTCGCACGGTCTCACCGCTAGACTATCACAGCTCTGTTATCATATATGCTTAAACGTAAAGCATATTACAAAATTGAAGATTATTTGGAAGATAAAAAAGCCTGGATTTGAAAATCCTTTCAGCTTCATATACTGTGGATTAATTATGTAAAAATGAAAATGTTTAAAAGATTGATCGCCGACTTGTTGCTGGTTCTTCTCGATAAGAGCAACATTCCGAACAAGTTGTAGTTTCATTAATCATATTGATTCTTGACGATCCAAAAGTGCTCGAAAGTGCTTACTGGAATAAAGATTATTTTAATTCGATTTGATTTGACATTCTTATCAACAGTAAAGTAGGCTTTCTGTATCAGCCTCCTTTTGATAGCTGTTTTAACCTACTGTAACGGCTGAGATAGAAATGATTGTGGAAATTTATTATAGAATCTTGTACCCAAACCCACAAATGACTTACGTACTTTTGTAAGGCGCAAAGCATGGGTTGCAAACTTAGTCGATTCGTACTTTGTCTATTATATAAATCACAATTTTTTAAAATAATTCTTTATATTTTTCTTTACGAACATTAAATTGCTTAAAATATACTATGAAGCCAATGTAAGAATAACTATTTCCTCAAAATTTTCCCGCAGGGAATCACGCGGACCTAAATTATAAATAGTTCATTAGCTTCATACAAGACAGCGGTTTAATAATGTATAACTGAAAATATTTAAAAGATTGACCGCCAAGTTTCTTGCTGGCTCTTTTCGGTAAGAGAAACATACCGAACCAGTTGTAGCTTCATTAATCATATTGATGCTTGTCGATTCAAAAGTGCCTGAAATGTTTTATTTGCCTAAAGATTATTTTGATTGATTGATTGAAATGCTACGTATGGCTTCTTTTCGTACATTACATAGTATTCCCGTAATCGCGGATTATAGCGAAATAATATGATCGTTTTGCTAATTTTAATCATTCATCATCATTAAAACAGTAATTTCAATCATTACAGCAGTTTGAAAACACTGTTAAAAACGGGCTGATACAGAAAGCCTACAGGTTATAGCTATTCTTCGATCTTGTACAAGACAGTAATGACTAAATTAAACTCGTTAGAAGAATTATATTTTAAAAAGCGCAACGGCCGAGTATCTTGCTGGTTCTTCTCGGTAGGAACAGCCCTCCGAACCAGCAGACGGTGGACGAATCAAAAGCACTTGTTTACAAATTTAATTGAAAAAATAATATTTTGAATTGAATGCCGTGTGGTATCCGGCTGAGTAGAATAGACCACCCTCATTTCCTACCGAAGAGTCGTAAAAGGCGACTAAGGTGATTTGACCCACCGTGTGGTATCCGGTTGAGTAGAATAGACCACCCTCTTTCTTACCGAGAGGTCGTAAAATACGACTAAGGTAAATTGATGTCAGGCAGGCGGCCGGTCGTAAAATACATAGCTGAATCATGTGACAACATGTTTAACATGATGTGCCCCCACTTAGAGTGGCGTAAGGGCAGGAGGATGATGAATATGTATATATATACTCGCAAATTAGGCCCGACCGATTTTCACGTAATTCTCAGTATGCGGTTGGTCTATGATCCAAAATATATTGACTAACTCTAAATGAGTTCAACATATGATTCACATACACCAAATATATGTTTCCGGTGAGTATTTCATATTTAGCGTGTGGGTGAGCCAATCAGAACTATATCCATTTGACGGTGATACACGGTTACGAAAACCTAAATTGTGTTGAACGTATTTGCATGTTTATTACGTTTCGATCGATATACTTTACTTTTGTATCGGAAAATGATGTATTTAGATTACGAAAATGATTTACACTGATTTGTTGATGCTCGCAATAGCTTATACTAAACATGACCTTTTGAAGTTAATGCCGTAAGTGAATGTAAATATATGTTAATGAAACAATTTCTAACGGATTAATGTCGTATAAACTTTGACTTAAGCGTTATGTACATAATAATATGTTTTCTCATATATGCAATATATATATCTAAAAAGTAAAGTAGCGGCCTGTTACAATCCCACAGCTGGGAATAGGCCTGCTCTTTCCGTTTCTGGAGAGAAAGGTTGGAGCTAAGACCTACCAAGCTGCTCCAATGCGGATTGGTAGGTTACACACATCTCCAGAATTCTCTAGAGATATGCAGGTTTCCTCACGATGTTTTGGTTCACCGAAAAGCGTGTGATAAATTGCAATTATCAATTAGACACATGAGTTTTAATAGAAAAACTCATTGATCCCTGCTCGGGTTTGAACTCGTGTTCCCTTCGAAAGAGTCGCACGGTTTCGCCGCTGGGCTATCTATCACAGCTCTATATATCTATACTGATTTCATAAAGCGGAAGAATTTGTTTGTTTGTTTGTTTGTTTGTTTGTTTGATTGATTGTTTGTTTGAACGCGCTAATCTCAGGAACTACTGGACCGATTTGAAAAATTCTTGATTTGAGTGTAAGATAGTCCATTTATCGATGAAGGCTATAGGCTATATATCATTACGCTAAGATCAATAAGAGTCGAGCAGCAATAAAAAATATTGCGAAAACGGCAAAATTTAAAGCTTTCCTTGCGTGCACTAAGTAAACGGTGAAAGCTATTAAAAAATCATGTATTACAAAATTGTTCCTCTCTAAAAGTTCTTAATAAAAGTCCGCGACAGCATATGTCCATCTTTTAAGGTTATCCCACTTCAACCATATTTAATATGTGTTATGGTTTACTCAAATAATAAGACTGCAGTCCCGCGAACGAAGTAGCGCTTAAAAGCTAGTTAAATATAAGGTAGTTAATACAATATGCAATTTTTTCAATTCGGGCGTAATTCCATAAATTCATTAGTAGCCTTTTAAAACATCATTTGCGAGGCCTAACATTTCTGAAGAAACATAAGAGACTTGGCAAAAGCTAACAAATGAATTGCACTTAATAAATTTGAAAATTTGAGAATTCTTTAGTATCAAATTAGTAAATTTCACAAATTTATTTGTTGATTTTTAAAAATCATTAGTGAGGTTTAAAATTTCTGAGTAAACATAAGAAATTAAGCAAAAGCTAACAAATGGATTACACTTAGTTTTGCATTCGATGACAAATAATTTTGAAAATTTGAGTATTCCTTAGCATGGCCGTAGCGACGGGCAAGGAGGGGCAGCTGCCTCGCCTTACACTGAAAACTGTAACACTGGGAAACTGTCAACTCGCAACATATTGTCACTATAAAAGCCTTGCATAAGAACTATAATGTTTCTCATCTCCATTAAAAATGTGAGCTCCTTATATTTTAAGCACCATGATTACGAAAAAAAATAGTCTAGATTTTCTGAGATAATATAACGTTCTTTAGGTCGTTCAATGAGTAGGATAGGAATTGATTTCAGATCTAATAAACAAAATAATAGGTTTTGGGTGTTGGGAATTCGAATGAGTCGTTTGTACAAAAGTAATAATAAAATTATTTTGCTATATATTTATATTTATATTTTTCATTCCCAATACATTCAGGATTCTTAAAAACACATGCACAAACCTTCACCACAGCCACCACAATACACAAGCACTACACACGTTCACTATCACAAACTCAAAAATCGTTTCGCCCCGCAACCGAAGCATCATCAGGAGATAGACTCCACGACAAAATCGCAAAGCGAAAATCGTTTGTGCGTTAAATTAGCATCTGTTGAGAATTGGGAATACAGCCTCTACAGAATTAATTCCATGCCTGCTAAAGATTTGGACTATGAGCGAGTGATTGTACCAATGTTCTTTAATAGCTCCCGTAAATCTTTTTTTAACGTTCCTCTACGTTCACTGCGAATGAGTTACCGAACTGTTTTTATTTACCGCACACTTAATGGCCTCGCAAGCTTTGTAAAGGGTGTCGGTTACGACATAGAAGATGTTTGTATCGCAGGTTAAGACGGCTAATGAATGGAATGACCGCCTGTTTGAATGTTATGTACCGTTTAACTATATACGATTAATACAGGAGCCCGATAAATCTATATCTATTTTGATTCTATAATAAAATTCCGAAATTAATTTTGGCCATTCCATTACAGCAGTTTAAAAACACTTAAAAAGAGGGTGATATAGAAAGCCTACTATACTGTTGAAGATTACTTAGATGATAAGGATGTGTGGATATAGGTGCACTTCTAACCTGTACAAGACAGTAATAACTAAATATAACCAGTTTTAAGATTTATATTTTAAAAAGAGCAACTGCCGAGTTTCTTGCTGGTTCTTCCCGGTAGGAACAGCTTTCCGAACCAGCAGTAAAGTTGATGATTCAGAAGCACTTGTTTACAAGTTTAGTTGAATAAAGAATATTTTGAATTCGAATTGAATTATTATAAAATTGAACCAAGTCTCCAAAAGCTCTTTGTATGTGAACGATTTTCACAAAATCTACTGAACCGATTTTTGCACGGTTTTACTAGAAAATTTACCGTTTAATATAAATTGTGATAGATACACTAAAGTAATGTACTAGAGAATTGAAGACCTACAAAAATACTACAACAAAGTCCGCAATAACATGTCTCTATCTACAAAAGTAATAATAAAATTATTTTGCTATAATCCGCGATACAGTAAATAGAAAATATATATAGTGCTAAATGTATAGTGGACTATCCGTATTTTCATAGCCGATACTTGCAGAATTCGTAAAAACACATGCACAAACCTCCGCCACTGCCACCACAATACACAAGCACTACACACGTTTACTATCACAAACTCAACGACAAAATCGCAACGCTTTGCGATTTTGTTGTGGAGTCTATCTCCTGATGATGCTTCGGTTGCGGGGCGAAACGATTGTTGAGTTTGTGATAGTGAACGCGTGTAGTGCTTGTGTATTGTGGTGGAAGTGTTGGAGGTTTGTGCATGTGTTTTTACGAATCCTGCACGTATCCGGTATGAACATACGGATAGTCCACTATACATTTAACACTATATATATTTTCTATTTACTGTATCGCGGATTATAGCAAAATAATTTTAGTATTACTTTTGTATTATGGATCTCCGCAAAGTAACGCCTAATTCGATAAATTATGTCTCTATCTCTTATGGTTAACCCACAATAACGTATATGTTCAAAATTTGAATTAAATACACTGATTTCCATCCGGGCGTAGCCGCAAGTACGTCTGCTAAATAAATAGCGATGATATATGAGACAATTACACACACGGGTGTCCGTCCCCAAAGTAACTTAATACTTGTGTTAACTATATTCTTTAATACATAAATACACCAAGAATTGAAGAATCAACAAATTGTTTTATAGAATGTGATGATTCTCGGCGGGAATCGAACCCGCTACCCGTGGAGCCTAAGGCAGAGTCGCTGCCAACTGCGTCGACGAGCAAGCCAGGAATATATCCTCTGAAATTAGAAAATGATTACAGATGTATAGACTTATTTTACTGAGTTATAATTGATTTATAATTGTTATAATATATATAATTCCTTCATAGTCACGATTTAACCAAGAATCTTTAGTAAAAATAAAAAAGTTATAAAATGTTAAAAACATACATTTTATTGAAAATTTCTAACCTTTAAAAAAGGTTTTATTTCAGTTTCATAGTTTCTTTTGTATGTATACTATAGTATCACAATGCACTTTAAAATATTGCACATAAAAACAATTCTGTTAAAAAACAAAAAATTGAATGTAATAACTATATCATCATACTAATTTACTTATTACATAAATTTGAACTCTGTATATTTTCATCGCAATGTATGGTTACATGAAAAGTGTTAGTTAGTCTTTAAAAAAATCTAATTTCATTAAATAATTGATCTCCTAATTAATGTTGAGAGACCGGCTATACTCACCCACAAGCCCACACAGGGCTCTTATTCATGAGCTCTTTACGCGGCGTTATCGCGGCGGGAACTGACTCAGTTCGGGGCTTGAAACTAGTCGGGCTCATCCGATAAAATAACACGTGAGTATAGCCGGTCTCTCAACATTAATTATGAATACCACCCACGATAGTTTAAATTCAAAAATTAATCTCCAAATAATTAATTTTACGACTACACTTTTCTGTAGCCACAATTTAGATGAATTTCTAGTTTTAGAAATGCTAGTTTCTAGTCGCTTCTAGATGCTTCACGTTCAAACACTTCGATGCTTCTTGATAGTGTTAAGAAATATCACATCTGTATTGACACCACGATTTATAACAGCATCATTTGTTTTAAGATCGATTTTGCCCAATTGTGCATATGCCATTAAATACACTGTAACACTGTTAGATTAGCCGATCGTCAGGCTTCTATTGATTAGAGTGTGTGATTTAATCTAGATTTGACGTCATAATTTGTTGGTGATGCTAATGAAACGGAAGTAGATCTAAATGAAATATATGTAAAGAACACTATGTTTTTGACTTTTCGATCAAATGCGTAGAATGATATTCTTAGGAAAGTTTCTAAGACTACATACATTTTCTTTTTTTTTCTTAATAGCCTTCATGCACAATAATTATTCTCTCTATTACACTTTGTATATTATAAATTTGTAAAAATTTACGTCCTTGTACATTTCTTATGCATGAAAAATTCAGTCGTCTTAAGATTCATAATTAGTTCATTATTCTGATATTCATGCCGTCGTGTGCTATCTGACTGAGTAGAAGACCAAGCTCATTTCTCACCGAGGTGTCGTAAAATACGACTAAGGTAAGTTGACGTCAGGCAAGCGGCCGGTCTAATAACTAGCCAAATCATGTAACAACATGAACCCCAGTTAAAGTAACGGATAAGGGCAGGAGAATAATGATATTTTGATAAATAAGATGTTAAAAAAATTAACATCTGATAAAAACATTCTAATAGCAAACTTTTGTGACAACTATTGGCATATGCAAATCAATTTGGGCTAAAAGACATCAAAATGATAAATTGATTCGAACATGTTGCTATAAATAGAAGTAGTGAAGTAGGAAGTAGCTGACTTTACTTGATAGCTGAGCATCCTAGTGTGTGTTCGTGAGAGGGGGGGCATGGGTGAGACACGTCGTATGTAACAGGGTGGCGAAGGGCGCGGGCGAAGCCGAGGCTCGGTGCTGGGTCGCGGCGCCCTATCTGATCCGGACCTTCAGAGCAGACTGCAGCCCAATCTCACGGCTTTTTGGGTTCGTATGCTTGTGCTGGATGTATTTTGCATGCTATTTTGTTATGTGAATTCGACAATTATTTGTACAATTCCATTTATTTACGACTATATATATTCCAACATTTTGGTTGTTGCTTTTTTTCATTAAATCAATGTAATCATCATTCTTCTGCCCTTATCCCACTCTAAATAGGGTCAGCACAACATATTAGGAACATTTTGTCACATGTTTTGGCTACGTATTTTACGACCTGCCGCCTGCCTGACGTCAACTTACCTAAGTCGTATTTTACGACCCCTCCGTAAAAGAATGTGGTCTATTCTACTAAGTCGGATACCACACAGCATATTAAATCAATGTACTATACCTCTGAAATCTTGTTCGATAAATGTTAAATAAATATAGCATACCGCCCCTATCAGAAGAATAAAGTTCTATGTTGTATATACAACATGTAACTTTATTCTGCGAATTGGGGATTTGTTAGCACGGAATTAATTTTTATTTTATTTAAGGAAGAAAATAATTGTATGTTGTGGTCCGTAATCTATTGTGATAACGAATGTATTGCTGTATTATACATTACGTACTATTGTGTCACTTTTAAGTATATACGTTTATATTTATTGCTTGTTATATCAGTATCCTACCGACTGCGCCATCAAATAATTCGCCATCAATCCATAAGTTAAGTCAGCCTACATATACTGATTGTTAAATATTTTCTCGGATAATCTAGAAAATTTCTTTGTCATGTTCAGTTTAACATAATGTAAAATCTAGGAATCCGATTTAGGAAATTACATGGACATGTCTTCCTTCATCTTCTTCTACAACCGATGGAAGTTCACGGCTGTATATCATTATCACACGATCTTGTGCCCCTTGGATTCAAAAACTCTCCGCAACCTTTTTAAAGCCATTAGTCCACCCCATAGGAGTCTACCAATGCTGGATTTGTCGGTGTGTGGTCGCCATTCCATCACGTTAGGTTCCCATCTCCGATCAGTTAAATGTACTACGTAACATCTGTAATTTCCCAATCTGTATAACAATAGATTAGACTTAACTAAATCTTAGTTAAGTGTAACTCCAAAAAAGAGAAGAGGACTTAAAGTAGCATTTAAATTATATTTTACTTTGATTGAAAAGAAAAGTGTTTTTTAAGGACTCATAATACATGTCAGCCCCATCATGAACAAATTAAATTGATTAAACTATACTTAGTTCGGAAAAGTATTCCTACCGAGAAGAGCCAGAAAGAAACTCGGCGGTTGCTCTTGTCTAAGTATAAATTCTTATCATTAGTTACATTTAGTCATTACTGTCTTGTACAGGGTCGAAGAGTAGCTATTTTCACGCATTCTTATCGCCAAAGTAATCCTCAACAGTAACAGTTTGATTTGATTTGATAGTGTTTTTGAACTGATGCAAGTGCAAATCTAATTACAATAGAATAAATATAGAGCGTATCACGTGCGAACTTGGCAAAAACACTGCTGTGAATTTAATTAATATCAACAATCAGAATTCAATATTATTCTGCATGAAGTAAAGTGATGACGTAACCACAACAACAATTTGCCTCAGTAAGACCGTGACATTTATATGGACAATCATAAAAACAAAATAATTAATTACAATTAGGTGCAAAGACACGAAATGTTTAGTGTTACTAAATATGATGTATTTTGATTCCAGTTCTAAGGACATTTTGAAATCGAATGGTTTTTAAAATTGTTAGTTATTATTTATCCTACTAATCCTACTAATATTATAAATGCGAAAGTTTGTGAGTATGGATGGATGTTTGCTACTCTTTCACAAAAAAACTATTGAACGGATTTGGATGAAACTTTACAATTATATAGGTTATACATCGGAATAACATATAGGCTACAATTTGTAATTATTTTATATAATATAACGATACATGTCAATAAAGTCGGATAAATCTGGCCTCTGAGAGCTATCTCGGCGTACGCTGCCTAAACCATTAGAGTTACACAAAGATGATGTAGCGTAGTATTGTTTGTCTTTAATAGTTCTAAATAAAAGTCCGCGACGGCATATATCTATCTTTTATGTGGAAGCCACTATGACCAAAATTGTGAATCATAAATTTAAGTAAGTTGGATACTGTGGCAGACAAAATTCCTAGCGAGCGAAGCCGCGGGCAAAAACTAGTAACATAATACTTTAAGAATAATCTATGTATACTTATTATAAAACAAAGTCCCAAAAATCTGTCTGTATGTATGTAATCGATTTACTCAAAATCTACTTAACGGATTTTTGTACGGTTTTCACCACAAGATAGTGCAATACTTCGGGATGGTTTAGGTAAATAGTATATATCGATATTATGTAAATTGTGTGATCGCGCAGTTGTTAAGAAACTGTTTGCTGGGAGCTTTAGTCGCGTGCGCTGCTTAAACAAGCAGAGTTACGCTAAAGTAATGTAGTAGAGAATTGTAGATCTATAAAAATACTAAAAAATAGTCTAGCATGTCTCTATCTCTTATGGTTAACTCACAATAATTACTTTTATTACGTTTAGCCCGATTAGTTTGCAAATTTCTTTTTCGCTCTCCTGAAAAGTAATCAAAACACACATCAGACCTTATGCTTTTGACGTCGAGATATGTTTACTCTAATATAAGGACTATAATCTCAACAAAGCTCTCGTTTTGCGATTTTGTCGTGAAGTCTATCTCCTGATGATGCTTGGGTTGCGGGGCGAAACGATTGTTGAGTTTGTGATAGTGAATGTGTGTAGTACTTGTGTGTGGTTGCGGTGGTGGAGGTTTGTGCATGTGTTTTCACGAATCCTGCATGTATCTATCGGGTATGAAAAAACGGATAGTTTATAAAAACTATACATTTAGCATTATACATATTTTATATTTAATTTATCACGAAAGTAATAATAAAAAAGTAATAATAAAATTACATTCCGCGATCCTGTATCGCGAATTATAGCAAAGGCATTATTACTTTTGTATTATGGATCTCTGCAGAGTGACGCCTAATTCTATAAATTATTTAATTTATCACGGATTATAGCAAAATAATTTTACTATCACTTTTGTATTATGGATCTCCACAAAAGTAAGTAAAAGTAAAAGTTAAGTAACAGCCTCTTACTATGCCCACTGCTGGGCTAAGGCCTCCTCTCTCCGTTTTTGGAGAGAAGGATTGGAGCTAAGACCTACCACGCTGCTCCAATGCGGATTGGTAGGTTACACATATCCCTAGATTCTCTAGAGATATGCAGGTTTCCTCACGATGTTTTCCTTCACCGAAAAGCGTGTGATAAATTGCAATTATCAATTAGACACATAAGTTTTAATAGAAAAACCCATTGGTGCCTGCCCGGGGTTTGAACCTATGTCGTCTCTAGAGAGTCGCACGGTCTCACCGTTAGGCTATCACAGCTTGATCTCCACAAAGTAACGCCTAATTCCATAAATTACGATAACCAATCTTTCACCTACCAGCTACTAATAATTCCACAAAACCATAATAGCGAAATTAAAATCAATAAAGACAGATTAAAAATCTAATCTTCATTAAAGAAAACGAAACGTTCCTTTTGATGGCCGGTAATGAATTAAAAAGGGTAATTTCAAATAGGTAAATAGCTATTAAATAACATCGCGTGTGGTCTCGCCATTGGACGCATCTCCTAATTTATACCGAACTAAGTATAGTGAGTTTTAATTGCTTTTTGTGAATGTCTGTCTGTAAATGCCCCGATGGTTGTGTATTGGGAGATTTTTATTAAGTATATGGGACGGTTTATAGAAGCAGGCGTTATTTCGCGGAATTCCATATTCAGTAAGAAATTCAATTCCAGTTTCATTAGAAATTATTACAGAACTACTTTGCTTACACGCGGATTATGCGTGTGTTAAGCGAATGTATTTTTTTTTCAGACATTTTTAATTTGAGGCGTGCAAAGGCGGCCTTATTGCTATGAGGCAGGCAACCTTTATAAAGCACCTATTTGCAGGAGTGTGGGATGGTGCATAAACTATATTAGTATAACCACATATACTAAATACGAATATACTTAAATAAAAGTCTAACTATAATAAAAGCAAATAAATCAAGCAATAAAAATATACTACTTATAGATATATTAGATAACTATAATAAATATACATGCATACACTACTAGATTAATGTAAGTTATAAACAAATAATGATTATATAAGCGACTTTTAAAAATATATGAAGCAGGCAAAATTCACGTACCTTACACACGCAGGATAAGTGACGTCTCCACCAGCAACAATATACAAGAGCAATACACACAACCACCACCACAAACTCTACAATCACTTCGCCCTGAAATCGAAGCATCTTCAGGAGGATAGGCTCCACGACAAAATCGTAATGCATTACGTTTAACACACGCGGATTATAGCAAAGTAGTTCTGTCATAGTTTCTATAAACATGGGACAGTGACACCCAAGGTGGTCCGTAAGAGAAAAAGTAAAAAAAAGTAAGGTTGTAAAAAGAACTTCCTGAAGTTTATTGAATAAATAACTAACTTTACTTCAACGGATTAGCCCTATTAGCCCTGACAAACAAACAGACAGATTTACGGCTTTAAATTACTAGAATGCTATAAGCGACAATATCAAGCAATAAATATATGTATTACGTTACCGACCGTAATAAACAGACATAAATCATTTGCAACAAAAAACTGTAATCCAGACCGTCGCTAATTGGCTGTGGCTGTGAACTGGCGTGGATTTGGACAAAGAATCCAAAAGCTGAGGTCATGTAACACAATATCGTACCGCGAAAGAACATAAAAATCTCGTTGGCTATTAGAATCGGCGTTGTCGGCAACAAACGACATATTTCAAGTGGCATCGCCACACAGACGCAACGCACACACACAGCACAGGTATAAACAACTGTGCTAAGTAAAAAATATTATTATAGCATAATACGGCGTAAACACGAGAGCTCCGTGTGCCGGTAGCGGTTCCCAAAGTTCTTTTAATGTCTGAAATGGGCTGCGTAGCGCGCCTACAGAACGCGTAGCGGGCGACTTGTATTTCTTGAACGTAGTAGTAGAACCATTTAATTTATAGAATTAGGCGTTACTTTGCGGAGATCCATAATACAAAAGTAATAATAAAATTATTTTGCTATAATCCGCGATACAGTAAATAGAAAATATATATAGTGTTTAATGTATAGTGGACTATCAGTATTTTCATACCCGATACGTGCAGGATTCGTAAAAACACATGCACAAACCTCCACCACTTCCACCACAATACACAAGCACTACACAGGTTCACTATCACAAACTCAACAATCGTTTCGCCCCGCAACCGAAGCATCATCGGGAGATAGACTCCACGACAAAATCGCAAAGTGAAGCGTTATCCAAACAAGCGTTGTTAAATAGTACTTGGTTCATCCCCACCCTTTATTTACCTCGGAACACGTGCAACAAGCTTGAACTAGAGAGATTTATCTGCTCGTTAATGAGGGTGCCATTGTTATGCTTAATGATTTCTAATTGTTCCAAAATATTTAGTTTCAAGCTTTTTTCGCAGGTGTGCAGTATTTCGAAACAATAGTCATTAGGAACTTTATGACCGCTTTCTAACAAATGTTTAGCGAAATGTGAATTTTGTGGCTTATTATTCCTGAAAGCGACCGATAGCTATACCAAGTCACTGTTAGTCGAAGCTCAGGTTATATTTTCCCATTATGTCCCATACAAAAGTATATACAAAAACTGTTTAATAAATACAATTCTTCTTCTGGCAGTTTAATTAATGTATAATTGAAAATATTTAAAAGATTGACTGCCGAGTTTCTTGCTGGTTCTTCTCGGTAAGAGCAACATTCCGAACCAGTTGTAGCTTCATTAATCATATTGATGGTTGATGATTAAAAAATGACAGAAATTGCTTATTTGATTACATTTTATTTTGATTGGATTTGATTTGATAATTGGCAATACAATCCTTTATGCAGTTATTTTTAGCAGTTTAAAAACACTGTTACAAGGAGGCTCATAGAGAAATTTAACAGTGTTGAGAATTACTTAGATGATAAGAATGCGTGGTTATAGCTACTCGTCGATCCCGTACAAGACAGCAATGACTTATTGTAACTAGTAGAAAGAATTATAATTTGAAAAGAGCAAACACCGAGTTTTTTGTTAGCTCTTCTTGGTTAGGAACAGCTTTCCTAACCAGCACTAAAGTTGATGATACAAAAGCACTTGTTGATAATTTTACTTGAATAAAGAATATTTTGAATTTCTTCAACATGCAATTTCCATTTAGCTCTATCTCTGACCTGCCTTTTTCCAAGATGTCACCCTGCCCATGCATTTTAAGGGCATGCTCAATCCCTCCATCATCTCCTGAGTGTCCTAAAATTAAAATATAATATTTTATGTAAGGAAAATTTCATTCGCTAAATTTCACCTGTCAATTCATGTCTTAAATGTATACAGATATTTAATATATAGACTATAGTCTTAAAGTATCGGGTAAGCTTTTGCCAAGGGTGGTATGCTGCTGTAAGCTATTTTCTTTGTACCCCACGTAAAAAGATTAAAATCTCCGCCGTGTGGTATCCGGCTGATTAGAATAGACCACACTCATTTCTTACCGAGGTATCGTAAGAGGCGAATAAGGTAAGTTGACCCACCGTGTGGTATCCGGTTGAGTAGAATAGACCACCCTCTTTCTTACCGAAGGCTCGTAAAATACGACTAAGGTAAGTTGACGTAAGGCAGGCGGCAGGTCGTAAAATACGAAGCCAAATCATGTGACATGTTTGTAACATGTTGTGCCGACCCCATTTAGAGTGGGATAAGGGCAGGAGGATGATGATATAAAAAGATCTAAGCCTGTTTGTATGAAATCTGTGTAACGCATATACATGCTTTTAGTCCTACGCCAAATATGTTGGGTATAGTTGGTTTTGTCGTGATGAGGTTAAACGTGTGAATTTACTTTTTAACTAACACTTAATTCGTATGGTACATTTAACAGTATATTATTTTTCAAACACCTTCACACTACAGCAGATGTCGAAAGATGTAGAGACAATTCTCCCGCGTGAAAAAATTTACAAGCCAAAGTGCTGCTGTGTGTTATGCTGTGCTTAACATAATTTAATTACCATTGCCAATACTTCTGACAATATTGGCATACTCGTACCGCTATAATCTATAAATTATGGGAAATAAATGTAATATCATTCGAGCGTAAGACATGGTCTAGTTTTTGGTCTGTCACCAAGAAATTGCAAACAACTGATTGCAGACAAAATTGCTAAAAAAAACTTTGAATTAAGGATCTTCGCAATTTTAATAATGTATATAATAAGGCGTCACTTATTATATATATTATTAAAGTTTTATATTATTGTTATATACATTTTTAAATTATTAAAATTTTATGCGCGTAATTAAAAAATAAACTTTGAGAGCCACAAAGAAGACGGTACTCGAACATAAACAATGTCAGTGTTTTCTATTAGAACCATTCGGCATTTCGATATACGAATTATATTAGAATAATGTCTGGGAACGAGTATCTACGCAATGTGCAATAAATAACACGGGCGGAAGGCGAGATAATGAACCGAACGATCGTATTAACATAAAAATAGAGTTCATATTGCACTATACAACATTATTTGGTAACTATCGGTCATAAAATATTGAATTTTTTGGTAAGACCCGGATCGTCTCTGTATAAAGTTTAAGGACACCGATGACACCTACTACTTGTATTAATTACGTGAACGCGATAAATAGAGGACGTGATCTTTAAAACTTCAACTAGTCTGAGGCCGTATCAAAGTTCAAGTGCAGATAGATTTAAAATTGATATACTAATCTCCATTGAACTGCTGATCCTATTGTAATGATATCACGAAGTTATTAACTAATTGTTAGAAGGTATTCTTTGGTTGACTATAATTTTTTTTATCTTTTATCTTTTAGGAAATTTTCCTAAGAATAGCCAGCCAAAAATATGTCAATCGAAAATAAAGAGAAAGTTAATGAGACTTAGGATCTGTCTCTCTTTTTTTATGTAAAAAAAAGTAAAGTAAGAGAAGGCCCATGCCTCCTTTTTCCTTTTTTTGGACACAAGGATTGGAACTAAAACCTCCAATGTACCTCCAGGTTTCCTGACGATGTTTTCCTTTACCGAAAAGCATGTAAAGTAAAATGTAACGGCCTGTTACTATGCCCAATGCTGGGCTAAGGCCTCCTCTCTCTGTTTTTGGAGAGAAGGATTGGAGCTAAGACCTACCACGCTGCTCCAATGCGGATTGGTAGGTTACACATATCCCTAGAATTCTCTAGAGATATGCAGGTTTCCTCACGATGTTTTCCTTCACCGAAAAGCGTGTGATAAATTGCAATTATAAATACGACACATAAGTTTTAATAGAAAAACTCATTGGTGCCTGCCCGGGGTTTGAACCTATGTCGTCTCTAGAGAGTCGCATGGTCTCACCGCTAGGCTATCACAGCTTCTTGAAAAGCATGTGATAAATTGCAATTATCAATTAGGCACATGAGTTGTAATAGAAAAACTCATTGGTGCCTGCCCGGGTTTGAACACATGACCCTTTGAAAGAGTCGCACGGGCTCAGCCAACCTCAGCTCTGGGCTAACCTAGCTTACTTTTGTATGTGTGATAGTTATTAGATTAGTATTTTGAGAGATAAACGCAATACAGTAGCGGGCAGAACCTTTACTAGAGTTAGGAGATTCATCCTATAGCCTCCTTTCTCTTTTTTAAGAAAAGAATGGAGCTTAAACCTACTAAACTGCCTCAATAGGAATTGGCATATAATAATAGATTTCACATATGATTTATAGAAGAAGGCGTTACTTTGCGGATTTCCATATTACAGGCACTATAACAAAACAACCTCTCTATAATCCGCACGGGTTAAGCAAATGCATGCAAAGCTAATGTGTATGAAGCAGGCAAAATCCACGAATCTTACACATGCAGGACAAGCCACCACACGCACCCCAAGGCTCCTCCACCAGCAACAAAGCACACAAGCAGCACACATACCCACTACCACAACAATCTCGACAATCGTTTCGCTCCGAAACCGAAGCATCATCAGGAGGATAGGCTCCACGACAAAATCGTAATGCATTACGATTTTGTCGTGGAGCCTATCCTCCTTTTGTTATAGTGCCTGTGAGATTTCACATATAAGAAATCAAATTCAAATTCAAATTCAAAATATTCTTTATACAAGTAGACTTGTAAACAAGTGCTTTTGAATCGTCAACTCTACTGCTAGTTCGGAAAGCTGTTCCTACCGAGAAGAACCAGCAAGAAACTCGGCGGTTGCTCTTTTAAAATATTATTCTTATAACTAGTTACATACAGTTATTAATATCTTATACAGGGTTGAAGAGTAGCTATATCCACGCATTATTATCGTCTAAGTAATCCTCAATAGTGTAGTAGGCTTCCTGTATTAGCCTTTTTTAAAATGTTGTTTTAAACTGCTGCAATGGTAAACTTAAAGTATATTGCGGAATTTTATTATAGAATCTTATACTCAAACCCACGTACGACTGATGTATTTTAGCAAGGCGCAAAGCAGGAATCGCAAGCTTATGTCGGTTCCTACTTTGTCTATTATATACATCGCCAATCCTTTTATAATTATGTATTTTCTTATGCACGAATATTAAATTACTAAAAATATACCGTTTCAAGAATTCTACATCGTAGGTGCCTTAAGAATTGTTAATGTCACCTAAGCATACAAGTTTACGCAAAACACATTGATGCCTGCGCGGGGATCGAAACTACAATCCTTTGTTGAGAATACACATACACCATACGTCACTTAAGGCTTTTGTTAACTTATATTATACTAATATCTAAGATATTTAAAAAGATTATAATTTAAGAGGCGAAACAGAAATTTTGGATCGTTAATATTTTTAGTGGCGTATATTATGAGGTTATTATGAAATATTAATAAGGTTGTTCATTCACCTCACTCTTTTAATTTACATTCAAGAAAACCGTATTCAAATATGTCGGCTATATTTTAAAGATAATTTGTATATTTTCGCGAGTCTGGCAAATATTTTATAAGTCACCAGTACCTCACTATACATACTAATGCTGCGAAAATATTTCTGTCTGTTTGTTAAGCTTTCACAGCTAATATAATAGCTACAGCTTTTATAAGATTCTATAATAAAATTCCAAAATCAGTTTTAGCTTAGCCATTAAGCAGTTTAAAAAAATATTCAATTGAGGCCGAAACAAAAGCCTACTATACTATTGAGGATAAAATAGATTATAAGAAAGCGTGGTTATAGCTACTGTTCGACCCTGTATAAGATAGTAATGACTACATGTAACTAGTAATAAAAAATATTCTTTCAAAAGAGGAACCGCCGAGTTTCTTACTGGTTCTTCTCGGTAGGAACAGCTTTCCAAACCAGAAGTAGATGTTGACGATTCAAAAGCACTTGTTTACAAATTTAGTTGAATGAAGAATATTTTGAATTTGAATTTGAATATATATAAAAAAGATAATGTATGTTCACCGAAACTATAGGGTCGACTATAATAAAATGGATCTCTATTTAGACGGATACAATATTAACCCTTATAATTTAAATAATTTAATTTCCTGAAGCATTTCCATCCTAAACAGTTAGTCTTCTGTCTATCTATTTATCGGTCTGCCGGTCTGTAAGGTTTTCACGGTAAGTCCGCAAGACTGATACGAGTATTTAAAAAGTTTGGCACAATTAAAGCTTATAGACTAATATATCTTTGATAAAAAGTAAGTTTTTCGGAAAGGGGAAATTTTCATTTTAGAAGTTTGGCAAATACTGAATTATTGAGGGTATTTAATCGCATAAATTGGAGCAAACGAAGTCGCGTGTACCAGTAACATATACTTTAATTATGTAAAAAGTAAAGTAAAGTAACAGCCTGTTACTATGCCCACTGCTGGGCTAAGGCCTCCTCTCTCCGTTTTTGGAGAGAAGGATTGGAGCTAAGACCTACCACGCTGCTCCAATGCGGATTGATAGATTACACATAACCCTAGAATTCTCTAGAGATATGCAGGTTTCCTCACGATGTTTCCTTTACTGAAAAGTGTGTGATAAATTGTAATTACCAATTAGACATATAATAGTATAAGACATAAACCTCAGCGGTGCCTGCCCGGGGCCTGAACCCGTAACTCCCTCGAAAGCGTCGCTCGGTGTTTCCACTTGGATATGACAGCTTATATTATGTAACTTATGTTAATATCACGTTTAGGCCCTAAAATCAAAAACTTCACGAACGCGTGAAACTTTTTACTATCAATAAAGCGAAGTTGCTATCAGAAGTGTAGTAAGTGAGTTGGAAATTTAGGAGCCCACGTTACCCCTATATTATAGCAGATTTATTGGTGCTTTACCGTTCCTTACCGAAGTTTTTATTGAACATTTTAACGATTCTAATTTTACTATCAAAATTTTATATGTACGCCTAGTTAGTTTAATTAGCTTGGAAGATTAAATGTTCTACGACAACGCGTGATATGTGGAAGCGAAGAGAGATTCTTTTTTGAAAGTGGTTCTGTACAAAAACATTAAATTATTAGATTTTAAACTTTCGCGATTCATACTTATTAATATGTGAAAATAAGGATCACATCGCGCCAAAATCGAGTTATCTTTTTTTTTTGTACTCGCGACCTCGATCGCATCAACTTAAATGTTAAAGTACTCATTATGAAATGGAATGCAAAACTTATTTTAACCCGGTGTAAAAAAATTTTTTACGCGAATCAGCTGAAGCGTAGAAGCGTAATCGGCAAACAAACAGAAGGATAGACGGACATTATTATGTTACAAATATTGCTAATTACTTAATTACAAAAGTACATGATACTCTATCATTATACTATTTTGCTATAATACACGTTTGTCAAGAAAATCTATCTAATGTTACCTGTAGAAAGCAAAAGCTGTTCTCACACCTAATTTAATGCAGGATTAGTAACCGACCGTATTACAATACACAAACACTACGCACATTCACAACCTTTCACCCATCACCTAAACAAGCAGAGTTATATAGTAGTTAATTCAACCCCCACCGTTTACTATGCCTTCGAACACATGCCACAAGCTGAAACTTACACTTTTATTTGCTGGTTAATCATGGTGCCATTGCTATGTTTAATTATTTTTAATTACTCTACACTCTTAAGTCGGAGGCTTTTGATGAAAAACTAAAGTAATAATAAAATTATTTTGGTATAATCCGCGATCAAGTAAATAGAATATATATACATATAATGCCAAATGTATACTGGACTATCCGTTTTTTTATACCCGATACATGCAGTTTTCGTAAAAACTCATGCACAAAGCTCTACCACCGCCACCACAATACACAAGCACTACACACGTTCACTATCACAAATTCAACAATCATTTCGCCACTCAACTGAAGCATCATTAGGAGATAGACTCCACGACCAACTTGCAAAGCAGCTTTTGAAGAAATCATAAAATGTATCCCCCAATCTACCATCCACGACTACTTGCTGTCCGGTAAACAATTTTAATGCGAACGTAATAGTCTATTATCGGACAAGATTGTCTTGCGGGGTGTATCGTAAACCGACCGATCTTTATTGGAGTATAATAACAGATATAAAGTGCGTTTTTATTTGGTTTTGATGCGATCAACTCTATCTACAGATCACGAATAGTTTGGTTTATTCGGCCACGTGAACAGTCCGATATATTGTCTGTAATGACCGATTTTATTATCGCCATCCTTAATGTTTATGAACTATTCTAGGAAATGTTATGTTAATGTATCTGGCGATTCCATCTTTAATGTTTTTAATGCTTATATTTTACTTATATTAGTTTGAATGGCCGTCTGGCGCTCTCGACGGAATGTTTGTCAACTGCATTAAGTTGTACAGATTTGTTTCATTTTTGGTAGATTTTAAACATTCGCGATTTATACTTATCTATACTAATAGTATAAAGAGGAAAGACTTGTATAATTTATAGAATTAGGCGTTACTTTGCGGAGATCCATAATACAAAAGTAATAATAAAATTATTTTGCTATAATCCGCTTGGAATTAAATATTTTGGAACAATTAGAAATCATTAAGTATAACAATGGCACCCTCATTAACGAGCAGATAAATGTTTCTAGTTCAAGCTTGTTGCACGTGTTCTGTATCGCGGATTATAACAAAATAATTTTATTATTACTTTTGAAAGATTTGTATGTTTGTGTGTACGTATGTATGTTTCACGCAAAAATTTACCGATTTCAAAAATTCTTTTACCATTGGAAAGCTGCTTCTTTACTAAGCAATATTGGCTATATTACATTAAAAAAAATAGAGATCCCTAATAAAATGGTAATAAGTTGTGAAAAATTTAGCCATAAAAATCTTTCATCGCGTGCGCTGCGGAAACGGTTGATGATAGAACAAAAAAATGTTCTAGATTATTATATTCTTATTCGCCTGTTACGACACCTCGGTAAGAAACGAGGGTGGTCTATTCTAATCAGCCGGATATCACACAGCGGTCAACTTACCTCAGACGCCTTTTACGACACCTCAATAAGAAATGAGGGTGGTCTATTCTAATCAGCCGGATACCACACGGCGGTAGAGTTCTGTATCAAGAATGAAAAGAAAAACAAATATATAGGTGTGACTGTGTCTGTAATCTGATACTTTGTCTATTAAAAAAAATATAAAAATTGTTTATTGCTAATTAAAATGCAGACAACAATAACCAGACCAAAGTAGCAGGTCGTTAATGAAGCGATCCTCACACGTGTAACCCGTTTGCGCGATAACGTCGCACTATGCGCCAGAACGTGTCTCTATCGTGGCTAATAACTGAATGCTTCGTATTGAATATCATTCTGATTATTGGACTTTCAAATTCGAATTCAAAATACTCTTTTTTCAAATAAACTTGTAAGCGAGTGCTTTTCAATCGTCTACTTCTATACTATTGATACTATTTAGGCTATAATAATGCGTGGATATAGCTACTCTTTGACCCTGTACAAGATATTATAAGATATATGTAACTAGTAATAAGAATTATTCTTTGAAAAGAGCAACCGCCGAGTTTCTTACTAGCTCTTCTCGGTAGGAACAGCTTTCCGAACCAGCAGTAGATGAATATCATCTACTGCTGGTTCGGAAAGCTGTTCCTACCGAGAAGAGCTAGTAAGAAACTCGGCGGATGCTCTTCTCAGATTATAATTCTTATTACTAGTTACATTTAGTCATTATTGTCTTGTACAGGGTCAAAGAGTAGCTATGTTCACGCAAATATATTTTATATAAATAGTCACATTTTCTACTATTTTGTTCTAGAGTAGCTTTACTAACGCATTCAGTTAAGGGTATTAAGGGAGTTAGGCTTTCTATATCAGCCTTATTTTAATAGTTTTTTCAACTGCTGTACTGATAAAGTTAATTTATTGTAGAATTTTATTATAGAATCTTAAACCAAAACCCACAAACGACATAAAGTATATAAATAAATAATGCACATCGAGACTTAAACAGAGAAATCGGCTAGATTCTACTTCATAGAGCATTGTCTCTGTCGCACAGACTGACGAACCCGTGTGTGACAGTGACAGCGATCTACGAAATCGAACTGGCCGGCTGTTTCGTTGTAAACATCGATGTGCATTATTTATTGCCGGGTACTATACGTATTTTTGTAAGTCGCAAACCAGGAACCGCAAGCTTATGTCGTACTTTATTCTTCATATTCATCACCAATTTTTTTACAAATCTGTATATTTTTATGCACGATGCTAAAAATATACTGTGAAGCTGATGTAGGTACACCTATTTCCTTAAACTTCTATCGCAGGGAATCACTTGGACTTAAATTTTTAATTTTATGGTTTCTTATATTTTTTATTTAGGTTTAATAACAAATTGCTTCCACAAATAATTTAAAATATTACTTGCTAAGTTCACAATCTATTGGCATCTAAATTAGCATGCAAACACATAGTTGCTACCCTAAAGGAAAAGTTTCAACCTATTCAAGTTGGCTTTGGAAGTAAGGGAGGCTGTGAGGCAGCAGTACATTCTGCCCGAACTTTCTTAACATCTGGCGAGGCGGAAGTACTGCTGAAAATGGACGTAAAGAATGCTTTTAATTCATTGGATAGGGCAACTCTGCTTAGCGAAGTATCAACACAGTTGCTTGAAATATGTCCATATGTTTGGCAATGCTATAACTTTCCTTCCAAATTATGCTTTGGCGATAATACTGTTAAGTCTAATGTAGGTGTTCAGCAGGGGGATCCTCTAGGTCCAGCCCTATTCAGTCTAGGGATTTATAAACATATTTTAAATTTAAAATCTAAATTTAAAATATGGTATTTAGATGATGGAACATTAGGAGGTAACGTGGACGATGTTTTAAAAGATCTTAACCATGCTAAGCAAGAATTTGGCAAAATAGGTTTAGAACTAAATTTTTCGAACTGTGAAGTTTTTTTTACTGACAAACTGACTCCGGAAAATGTTTTAGCGGCCACGAAATTGTTTAATGAAATTGCCCCTAACATTAAAATAGTGCATAAAAGTATGCTTTGCCTCCTAGGTGCTCCTCTTTTAGATGAGGGCATACAACCTTTTTTAGACAGTAAACAAAAAATGTTTTCGGACAATACAGACAAATTGGGCATACTAAATTCCCACATTGCATTTACGATTTTAAAATTTTGTCTTTTTGTACCTAAATTTTGAATTTGTCTTTTGACGATAACTCTTGGAATCAGGCTACTTTGCCGGTCAAATTTGGTGGCATCGGCGTGAGGAAAATTTCAAGTGTTGCTCTTCCAGCATTTCTGGCCTCTGTCCATAGTATTAAAAAACTTAATTCTGAAATTTTACAATCAAATTTATTTTCTTTGTCCTATGCAACAGAGGCTTTAGATAGTTGGAAAATTAGCTGTCCCAATGATGATATCCCGAAGGAATGTACCACTGAAAAACTTTGGGATGTGCCATTGGTTCAGCTTACACATAAAAATTTAATACAAAATCTTTCGAGTGACCGTGACCGAGCTAGGCTTCTAGCCTTATCAGAAAAAGAATCAGGTTATTGGCTTCATGCTCTCCCGTCTAAAAATCTTGGCACACTTTTAGATAATGAAAGTTTTAAAGTGGCTTTGGGTCTCAGATTGGAAACCACATTGTGCCTTAAGCACAGATGTCCATGTGGAAAAGAGGTAGACAGTTTTGGCATACACGGGCTTTCATGCCATAGGAGCTCTGGTAGGCTTTTCCGCACTGGTTCTCTTAATGACACCATCAAAAGAGCTCTTGCCACCATCGACATTCCTGCTCTTCTCGAGCCTTCCGGGATATGTCGGGATGATGGCAAGAGACCAGACGGTCTGACGCTGGTTCCTTGGGAACGGGGACGGGCCCTAATGTGGGTCGCAACATGCGTTGATACGTCAGCCTCGTCCCATATCAGGGAAACGGCGTCCAGACCTGAAGCTGCGGCGGAAATGGCCGAATCCGGCAAGCGGCGAAAGTATGCATCTCTCGTTGAGAGTTATATATTTGTGCCGTTTGCAGTTGAGACCCTAGGGCCATGGAGTCAAAGTGCAAAAAAATTTTTATCCGTTTTAACACCTCGGTTGATCGCCTCTTCGGGTGACAGGAGGGCTGGCTCCTTTTTCGCACAAATAATCAGCTTAGCGATTCAACGCGGAAACGCTGCCAGCATTCTTGGGACCATTCCACGTGGGCATGATTTGTATAGTAGTAGCGTGTAAGTAATTTAAGATAAATATAACTTGTACATATTTGTTATATTGGGGAAAAAAACAACTAAGTGTAACAATTCATTTAAAAGTGACTACTTACTACTTATATATGAGTCTTGTATTCGACTCCTTACATACATACTAATATTTTTCTAAAAGCAGACCGGGTCAAGCTTTCAATGGCTTAGTTAGGAACCTTTCCTTCTTAGGAGTGGGACACAAACCTGTATAGAAACACACCACGTTCTATAACTCAACTCCTGCAACTCAAGTCCACAGATTGATGACAAATTGAATATAAAAAAATCATTAATAAAAAAAAAAAAGAATCATTAATCTATTTTCCAGATGCGTTAGGTTACAGTATTCGAATAGTTAATGAGCATTGGAGTCCTAATATGTTTCAGGCAATCAAACAACGAAAGAGGCAATTTAATTAGATTAGATTCTCCTACACTGGGTCATATGGAGGTATCCAAACAGGTCATAGGCTATCCGAGACATTATATAAATTCCATTATAAACCTTTTTTAACAGATGTCAATACACAATCCCGTTTCTATATCACATAAATATTATGCAGTAACTATTCGTATGTGCCTACGGAGATTCTCGTTTTGGGCCACATCTCGTTATTTCTGTTTTATTGTATGAATACATAATGTTATGGTCGCGACGGCGTTGCGACACCGCCAATTGCCGAACTTAACGCTTAGTACGGTAAACTGGCAAAGAGTAACTATCGTAGACGTATCGTGGCATCTACAATTTAAGTCCGCGTGATTCCCTGCGAGAGAAGTTTAAGGAAATAGGTATTCTTACATTTGCTTCACAATATATTTTAAACAATGTAATTTTTGTACATAAAAATATAAAGAATTATAAAACGATAGGTGATGTATATAATAGACAAAGTAGGAACCGACATAAGCTTGCGACTCCTGCTTTGCGCCTAGCAAAAGTACGTAAATCGTTTGTGGGTATGGGTATAAGATTCTATAATAAAATTCCGAAATCAATTTTGGCCATGCCATTACAGCAGTTTAAAACCACTGTTAAAAAGAGGCTGATACAGAAAGCCTACTATACTGTTGAAGATTACTTAGATGATAAGGATGTGTGGATATAGGTGCACCTCTACCCTGTACAAGACAGTAAAAAATAAATGTAATTAGTTCTAAGATTTATATTTTAAAAAGAGCAACCGCCGAGTTTCTTGCTGGCTCTTCTCGGTAGGAACAGCTTTCCGAACCAGCAGTAAAGTTGACGATTCAAAAGCACTTGTTTACAAGTTTACTTGAATAAAGAATATTTTGAATTTGAATTTGAATTAGAGATGACAAAATGTTATAATACGAATACGCATCTCCGATAAGTGTTGTTTGTATTAATATGGCCAACTTGTTTTTGCCCGCGGCTTCGCTCGCGTGTAATCTGGTATGCTTTTTACTTAATAGTAAAAAAATAATTACTTAGTTACTTGTTACCATCCAATTCTGCCTAATTGTTTTTTCGTCAAATAATAAAAAACATCCATCCATACTCACAAACTTTTGCATTTATAATATTAGTAGGAAGTAGGATGTCATGGGCCACATAAGTAAGCTCGTAGATACTCAGCTCGCGATCGAAGTCAAAAACAAAATTGTTTCTCTGACCGGAGATCTGTAGAAAAAATAAAAAAATCTCAGAGCCTTGCAGCTGACGTTCAAGTATTGATAGTTAGGGCTTTTGGATTTTCGTAAGGTTATGAGTACAATGACCATTAGATAACACCAAGCTACTTGAAGTTGCTACTGCAGAGGCACAGAACTGTTTTATTGAAATGACGTGAATGCTGCGTTTGTCTTGTAGTTTAGGTGCTGTCTTCAGACTTAGAACTGGTTTAATGCATTTATTGACTAGTTTATCTATAAAAGTTCTGGCTTTTTAATATTTATATTACTGTCTCCACGATCAGTTATTTATATCTGTGGAATCTCCCAATAAAGTTGTTTCCAGTTTTCATCCATAAAATAAGACAGAATCATAAGGTATCTTTTTATAAATTACTTTGTTTTTTTGTTTTTGACGACTGAATATAATATCTTATTATAATTTATATCTTACTTAGGAAATATATTACGTCGATATTTAATGATTATTGCATGTGACTGGCCCGTTGGCGCTGTGGGTGGTGACCCTGCCTTCAGCTCCGCGGGTCGCGGGTTCGATTCCCGCCGAGGGCCAACATTTTCTATAAACAAATTGTTGGTTCTTCGAGCCTGGGTGTGTATTTGTATTTAAGTATGTATTCAAACTTATATGTATATGTAGTATATCTACCAGTTGTCCGTCACCCATAACACAAGAATTAAGTTACTTACTTTGGGGACGGACGACCGTGTGTGTAAATGTCCCATATATTTATTATTTATTATTTTATTATTATTGTGAGTACTGACTACTTTTATGATAAACAAACCAACCCTATTTAAAGAGGTATAAAATCATTAAAATTGTACGTAACACGTAATTAAAATTGTTCTAGTTGTCTATGGATGTCGCATCTGTATTTTTTTACTCTTCAGCGCTATTAGAATTGAATTTGATAAGTAGGTATGTGATGTGGCATATGCTTGTTTATGAGAATCCCATATCTTTATTATTCAAATTTCTTGGCCAAACCGGTCGATGTTAAAAATAATTGCGTTGGTGTACTTCTCTTTAGATGTTGTATTTTTTTGTCTTAATTAATATCGTTGTCCATTTAGATACGGGGACATAATTTATCTTAAATTGATATTTTTTAAGATACGAGTATAGTCAAAGTTTTAAGGTAAAAGGTACTATAGGTCCCATGCCTATCGCAAATGTTTTGTTGCCTGCGAACTATCAAGGCTTTTGTTACCGATTTTTACCTTTTGTAGAAATGGGGCTAGCGATTTGATTACCAACTTCCGTGTAAAACTTTTTTCTCTCTCTCTCTCCGGTCGTTTCTTGATAACTGAAAATCGTGGTCCTGGCTAGACTCTATTCTCGAGTTGATCAATTGTTTCCATCGTCTTCTATTAGTGGCCACCTTTGTAACTTCGTGTAAAACTTAGTGATTGATACTAAATGTCATTGATAGCCAAAACAGAACAGCCGCTAAGAAGTTGATATGATGATGTCCGTAAAACACACTGTCTTTTGCAGGACATTTGAAAATGGAAGTATTATAAAATTATTTGGGTTAAAAGACTTTCCTTTTCCAGAACTTATGGGATTGAAATAGGGTCAGAATACGCAATATTAGTCTTCTGGACTGTTATTTGTCATCTCCTCTTGCTCGCGTCGTTGTCCTCAATGCTAAGGGACATGCCCTCCTCCACGGATCAATTTTTAATGGACAATATTGTGCCATTGGTGTCGGTGCTTCACAACATGGGTGGTTTCATGCATCTGGCTGTCGAGAATGGTGCGGATGTGGTCTATCCAACGCATTGGATTTCGCACTCGCGGTCCTTGCCACTTATTTTTCATAAAATCTTATATATAAAAATGAATGTGTGACTGTACGTCCTTTATACACGGCTGAACTGATTTGAATGAAAATTTCAGATGATTTAGCTTGACCAAGCGGATGTTCCTGTAAAGTTTGGTCGCGATCGGAGCTTTTTTTAACCGATGAGTTCTGTATCGAGGGGAATTCGAAACCTGACTGTGCGACAGCAACGCGTGGCTGGAGAGCTAGTTACATCTTAAATTTAATTTGCATACCTCAACACTATGCGGATGAAGGCACGGTTACAGAATCTAACTAGTGATTGATATAGGAAATATATCGTACGATTTCAATGGTTATAACATCCGCGTGTCGATATCAAAACTATAGATTTATTGCTGTAACTAAACTAATGAATCGTGCCAAAAACACCTGTACATCAAGTAATCTGGGAAATAAACTATAGATGCCAAGGACGGTACAAAAAACAATTATGCGTAATTTTAACTAATTTTTTAATTGTATCTATTTAAAAATAAGCAAAGACCTTTGATTATCTTCCTGCTGGACGTACGTTTCCTCTCTGCGTTTATAGAGAAACGATTGGAACTAGGACCCACTTCGCTGCTCTAATGCAAAATGGTAGTTTACACATATCCCTGAATTCTCTAGAGAATTGCAGGCTACCTCACCATGGTTCCCATTACAGAAAAGCGTGTGACAAAATTTCAAATATTAATTAGACACATAAATTGTAACAAAGAACTTATAGGTTCCTGCCCAAGGGTTTAACAAGTGACCCCTTGAAAAAGTCACACTGTCTCAATGCTGGGCTATCAGGGCTTTTTGTTGCGATTAAAGGCCTTCTACACGGTTAGAATAAACCGCCCGATAAAGGTGACCTTGGTCGGGTTGGTGTAAAAAGGGACAGTGTAGATTTCACTTAACCCGACCGATATTTGATTGATTCCAACGGCCTTGGTCTGGAGAGCATCCCTCTCAACCAAGGCATTCTGGCCTTTTAGATAGGTATAAAAATTGTAGATTGTAATACACCTTACAAAGTTGACTTAAATTAACAATTGTCATAATTAAAGTTAATAGCGGTATGCTTTTAAATACTGTTATAAACTGGTTCTTTGTGCGATAAAGGAACCAGCCCTCTTGTCGCCTGAAGACGCAATAAACCGAGGTTTTTTTGTTAAATGTAAATTTATATATCTATCTATACTTTTTATAGAACAGAGTCCCTAAAAGCTATCTAACTGTATGTAATCGATTTTCTCAAAATTTGCTGAACGGATTTTTATACGGTTTCCACCAAAAGATAGTGCAATACTTTCGGATGGTTTAGGTAAATATTACATATCGGTATTAAGTAAATAGTGTTGAAGAGATCACGATCGAGGGAGCTATAGTCGCGTGCGCTGCGTAAACCAGCAGAGATACGCTAAAGTAATGTACTAAAAAATTGTAGATCTATAAAACTACTACAAAAAAATTCTCTTCTCTATCTGTTATGGTTCACTCATAATAACTACTTTTATGTTGCTCGCTCGCCGTTTTCCACGCGGGTGAAGCCGCTAGCACGGCTAGTAAATATATAAAGGATATAACTAATATGAAAAGTTTCTTATAAAACGTTCACCTTGTACGATTCACACGCTCCGCATCAAAAACTTTTCACAAGTTTGATTTGTTTATGTAACATTAGAAAGACTTATTCAAAGTGTTACCAATAGCGCATCGCAACTTAAGCACGTTGCTTACACAACATTATATACGATATATGCCTAATAACGTATTTGTATACATTAGTATGCCGAGTAACATTCTACCCACGGATGCTCCAGTTCTATGATATTATTATGATGCCACTAATAATATGTGAGAATGTCGCAACATACTCGGTTCGATCGCGTGTTAAAAACATTGCTAAAGTATGAAAATGAAAACAGATTAATTGGTGTTATCTTAAATAAGAAAAAATGAACTTAAGTAATATTTGCTTAAGGTCAATTTTTTCAATTTAATTTCTACGACTAAGGCTTTCTGTAAGAGCTGTGATAGCGCAGCGGTGAGACCGTGCGACTCTTTCGAGGGGAACACGAGTTCAAACTCGGGCAGGCACCAATGAGTTTTTCTATTAAAACTCATGTGTCTAATTGGTAATTGCAATTTATCACACGCTTTTCGGTGAAGGAAAACATCGTGAGAAAACCTGCATATCTCTAGAGAATTCTGGAAATATGTGTAACTTACCAATCCGCATTGGAGCAGCGTGGTAGGTCTAAGCTTCAACCCTTCTCTCTAGAATTGGAGAGAGGAGGCCTATTCCCACCAGTGGGATTGTAACAGGCCGCTACTTTACTCTACTAGGCTTTCTGTAAGAGCTGTGATAGCCCAGCGGTGAGACCGTGCGACTCTTTCGAGGGGAACACGAGTTCAAACTCGGGCAGGCGCCAATGAGTTTTTCTATTAAAACTCATGTGTCTAATTGGTAATTGCAATTTATCACACGCTTTTCGGTGAAGGAAAACATCGTGAGGAAACCTGCATATCTCTACAGACAATCCGCATTGTAGCAGCGTGGTAGGTCTTAGCTCCAACCCTTCTCTCCAGAAACGGAGAGAGGAGGCCTATTCCCAGCAGTGGGATTGTAACAGGCCGCTACTTCAAGGCTTTCTATATCAGTCTCGTCGTAAGAATTATTTTTAAATGTTGTAATACGGGGGAGGACTTGTATCCAGAAGTGGGATTACAATAAACCGCTATTACTGTGGCGTACTTAACTGGGTAATTTCCAAATGCCGACATACAATATAACGGTGATATTTTTGAACTATAAATTATACAACGCCGCGAGCATTACAAAAGTCGACAACTCGTAAAGTGCGAGGTATCTATTGTAATTGAAACCGGTTAATTCTGGATAAAGGGCCATAAATAACACGACTGTCTTTTAGATGGTGACTTGGATAAACTACTGCAGACATAGAAGGACGGTAGGAGATTAACGGCCAATTTGATTGGTAAAGAAATGGATTTAACTTTACAACCTAATGTGTAGTATGCTCTTCAAACAAATAAGTCTTTGGCAATTGACTGGTGATGATATTGAAATATGTAGCAGTTGACATTAATAAGCTTACATAAAAATGGTTAAGAACGTTATCGATATGGTTAGAACTTCCATTACAAATTTTTCATGTAAATTATTTTTTTTTTAATTGTCTAAGTATATAAAAGGATTGATATCTGAAAAGCTCTTTTGGGGGTTTAGAGGAGAGATTTAATTAGGGAATTAGTGCTAGTGTAGTATCCTTGTTTAAACCATAAACACTAGTTTGTGGTTTAAACATCTATCCGTCTCGAAGGACCAGTTGATACGTCTGGATATCTGTATTTATTATAAAAAAAAGTCCCCAAAGCTGTCTGTCTGTATGTAATCGATTTTCTCAAAAGCCACTGAACGGATTTTAGTACAGTTTTTACTAAAAGGTAGTGCAATTCCTTCGAAAGGTTTAAGTTAATAGCACATAACGGTTTCATATAAATTGAGTTGAAGAGGTCGTTTTACAACAATCTTTAGTGGGGGCAGTAACAAATCAGTGTCGATTGTAGTTTAGAGGGGGGAATAGGTATTAAAGCGGTGTAGGATATCAGAGAGACAGCCTTAAGCCGAGACTCGAGCGAATATGACATGCTAAACACCGAATTTCGCGCGGGCGAAGCCGCAAGTATTTCTAGTTTAAAGATAATAATTAATCATTTAAAGGTAAAAGTAAATACATAAATGTGGTCTTTGCTTGTGCTTATATCTTATGAATATTTTATCCTATGCGTATATCTATTAATTGTATATAAGCTTGTTACTTTATGAATACAATGGTTATATTTAATATTAACAGATAGGCTTTTTTTATTTATTTTATACTTTCTTTGGTGGCGTCCACAATAACTATTTTATAATAAACTCGCTACTTCTTTGAGTAATTTGAATTCTAAGGCGGTATTTGGCGTTAACTTATGATGTAATTAAAAAAATCTTTCTTCACAAATTGCGTTTTAAATATGATTCATATACAATATTCAACGTAAAATGGAAGATTTCTATCTTTATACAATTGTTTATTAGAGTTTAACAAGAATTTCGTTCGTCAAATTCGTTATTTTGTACATTTTAATAGGGCGGTGCTGACTGGTAGGTTAGAGATACTGAGACATACCAAGATATGCAGATTTCCAAGTGTTATAAATAAATAAGATAAAATAAAATTTGAAAATCTGTTTGTTGCCTACCCAGAGCTTCGCACCTGTGATCTTTTAAGGTTCATATGTCTATTTGGCTATCATAGGCTTTCTTGGAAAGTAAGATTCCAGCTACAATTTTTTTAACCTTAACATTATTACGTAACATATTTTATAGCGACCTTCTAAAAAAGTAAAGGAAAAGTAAAGTAACGGCCTGTTAATATCCCACTGCTGGGAATAGGTCTCCTCACGCCGTTTATTGGAGAGAAGGATTGGAGCTAAGACCTACCACGCTGCTCCAATGCGGATTGGTAGGTTACACATATCCCTAGAATTCTCTAGAGATATGCAGGTTTCCTCACGATGTTTTCCTTCACCGAAACGCATGTGATAAATTATAAATATCAATTAGATACAAGTTTTTAATAGAAAAACTCATTGATGCCTGCCCGGGTTTGAACCCATGTTCGTCTCTAGAGGGTCGCGTCTCACCATTGGGCTATCACAGCTCTAAAAAAGTAATTCCTTAGAATTAACTAGTAAATTCGTAAAATAATCGAACAGTGTATTAATTTGTTTGTTATTCAGTTTACCGCTAACCTTTAACTGCAAGAGTGAATAGGTAACTGTTATCCGAAAAGATAAATATGTAAAATGCTTAAAACCCCCAGTCAATAAAAGCAACGCATCGGGGTCAGGTGCCGGACAACAAAACATTATATTTCATAGCGATAATCTTTTCCTTATTACAAAGGTTTAATTTAGAAATTCAATATAACTTTATGGACAAACTGACATTTGGAAGATTCAATTAATGTCAATGGTCAATTATTTGTAAGGTTACAAGTAGATTATAGCAACGCTAGTATTATAAATGCGAATTTCTGTCTGCCTGTCTGTCTGCTTTCGTGTCTGTCTATTTATTACGCAATTATTAGTTTCAATAGAAAACATTGGTGCGCGCCTGGGATTTGAACCCCTGATCTCCTGGGAAAAGGTACACGGTCGAGATTTTTGTTTTTTTTACTAAGCATTATTTTAACTCGCGTAGCGTTAGGAGCGTTAGGATATTCACAGGATATTTGTAGGATATTCGCGATAATGTTTCGTGGATATCCTACAAAGGGCGGCAAAATTAGATATCGTTAGAATACTGTCACCATAAAATAAATGAGTTTATTAATTCGTACAAGCCTTTGCCCACGCTATAAATACTGTCAACGGAACATGTGATTTGTTAGTGAAAATGTGAAAACTACGCCGGCCAATGATGTATATTTAGAAAGCTTTTGGGACCGTAAAGCTTTATAAAATATCATCTATTCGCCTTAAAGTGATCATTATTTTTTAAATAGGCTCTCCGGGCCTATTAGGGCATGTGCTCCACTGCGGTTGCGAAGATTTATAGTTGTCAATATAATAAAATTGTAGTGTAGTACAATCCTTATCTTTTAAAGTTTTTTTTATAGTACTAAGCCATGGGCGTGAAGTAAAATAAAATAGACACGCAAAAACATTACGAAGGGGATATTTTGAAATTGTTAAAACAGATCTAATTTGTTAAAAATAGTTATTGAATGAGAGCTGTGATAGCCCAGCGGTGACACCGTGCAACTCTTTCGAGGGGAACACGAGTTCGAACCCGGGCAGGCACCAATGAGTTTTTCTACTAAAACTCATGTGTCTAATTGATAATTGCAATTTATCACACGCTTTTCGGTGAAGGAAAACATCGTGAGGAAACCTGCATATCTCTAGAGAATTCTGTTGGTATGTGTAACCTACCAATCCGTATTGAAGCAGCATGGTAGGTCTTAGCTCCAACCCTTCTCTCCAGAAACGGAGTGAGGAGGCCTATTCCCAGCAGTGGGATTGTAACAGGCCGCTACCTTACCTTACCTATCTACAATCCTTATCTTTTAAAGTTTTTTTTTATAGTACACCCGGGCGTGAAGTAATAGTAGTTTATGATACTGTGTAGTACAATCCTTATCTTTTAAAGTTTTTTTATAGTACTAAGCCATGGGCGTGAAGTAAAATAAAATAGACACGCAAAAACATTACGAAGGAGATATTTTGAAATTGCTAGAACAGATCTAATTTGTTATAAATAGTTATTGAATGATCAGTTGTTGGAGTTGTTTTAATCAAGCCTAGATGACAGCACGAGTCAATTCTATCGCGCTAATGTTTGTTCTTTTTAATTATTATAAGGATGGGCTTAAAACTATTCAACCACTTCGTCAAGGTTGAATGATTTGCAGAGAATGCAAAACAAATTCACGCGACTTGCCACGGGCTGTCCCTGGTACGTGCGCAACGTCGATCTACATAGAGATCTCCGTCACCCCTCTCTCGCTCAGTTATTCAAATGTTTCTCAAAGAGATACTTTGAAAAGGCTGAAGCTCATCCAAACCCGCTCGTCGGGAGGATGGCTAAATATACCTGTTTTGACAAAAAGTTCAAAACAAAATACCATAGACGCCCTAGGAGCGTCCTTTCCGATCCTGACGATCACTTCACGACCGCCAATGGCACACTAGCTAGCACTATACACACACACAGCGTCTTCGCCGGCGAAAACGAGGTCCCCGCTTCCTTACGTCTAGCGGTAGGGGCGTTCAGCCCCGACCGTTATGACATTAGGACTTTTCCAAGAGTCCGATACAGTCCACCACAGCGCGTCGCTTTAGGCCGAGGTCCGGCCTTACAGGAGGCACCCTTAAGGCGACGCTTCTAGGATGCTGCGAGCCTCGCTCGAGACTCGCTCTCCCAGTTCACACCCCCGGCGATGCTTCCGCGCTCGCCCACTCTCTCGGTGACGCTGTAAGAGCCATTAGGTCTAACAGTATAAGTTAGTGTCCGAAAAAAAAAGCTATTCAACCACAACCCTATGATGCATCATTAATCTATAGTAGATTGAGTCGTCAAGATCTTTTTACTGCCTTTCGTCTGCGTTCCGGACACATTCCATTGAACAGGTTTGCGCACTTAATGAAAATTGTCCAGACTGTGGCATCGTGGAAGACGTGCACTATATTTTAGTGGAATGTGTTCGCAACATATCCTTCAAAACAGATAGGGCACTAGGAGCGTGTAACATTAGCTTGGCGACTCCAATTTCTGATGTGGCAAGATACCTGTATAGAGTAAGTAGTTATAATTTAAGTAAGCGTATATATAATTAGGATATGTATTGTAAGTGTAGTTTTAAGTAGCCCTACCAGAGCAACATAGTCACATAAATGACTCAGCTCTCTAAATGAGAATTTAAAAAAAAGAGGATGGGCTTACCACAACAACTGTGAGATTGGTCTAAAAGCTTTGTAGCTCGCATTCTTTGACATATTACTTCGTTGTGTTCAGTTCTTCGTCGATTGTATATCGGTTTAGGTTCTAGTTCACTCGTCATTGGTGTCGGGATTTTAGTAAGGGTTTAGTTCTTACATATATACAGTAATTATTTTTTATCTTAACTTCCACACGAAAAATATCATTCCTCCTACGCCATACTTACCAACTGTCACAATAAACGTCATTTTTGACTATGGAGGTAAATTTTTCTTGCCAATATCACCGAAATGTGGTACTAGTTAAAATATTTGCTAAATCTTTTTGGGCGACGCTCCTGCGTAGAGTGGCTATAAGATATTGCGTCGTATACACACGGAAACATTAAAAGTAGCAAGTTTTAATTTCCATGCATCAAATGATATATTTATATTTCTGTCTGGCATAATAACTTCATTTTCGATTTTTCTTTAATTTTAATATAAAAATCAAATATTTAACGTTATCGCGTGCACTTAAACCTCAGTCGCGAATCGCTCTATCTATTGCAAACACCACATGATATACCTTACAGTTATTTTAAGTTTATTTTGAACATTTAAACCGATAGATAGACAGTGGTGGGACAGACAAGTTTTTAAATAATTTATAGAATTAGGCGTTACTTTGCGGAGATCCATAATACAGAAGTAATAATAAAATTATTTTGCTATAATCCGCGATACAGTAAATAGACAACTTTTTACTTTATTACGCGTGACATATCTTCGCTGCGCTATTGGAAAACAAGCCTCCTTGAATAATAATGGTATGTTCTGTCACTCAGATATTGATATATCATTTGGTTGCTCTATAAAGAAATTACCGTGTCCCCAAGAATTTATAGCATTTCACATCAAATAGTGATCCCGCTTGAACGATGAGCTCTGATTAGCTAATTAACTAAAGCTTAAAATTTGTGACGAACTTAAAAGCTTCTAATTTGTCAATGTGGAAATCGGACGAAGCGCACGTAATGTTAAGTTAATCTAGACACTTAACAATTAACACAGAGGTCAGGTTAATGATAAATTCACTGGAAACTGGGTAAACTTAAAAACATTTTTCTTAACATTTGCGGTGTTATGTGTTGGAGATAACTTCCCGCTGTGTGGTATCCAGCTGAGTAAAATAGACCACCCTCATTTCTTACCGAGGTGTCGTAAAAGGCCACTAAGGTAAGTTGACCCACCGTGTGATATCCGGTTGAGTAGAATAGACCACCCTCTTTCTTACCGAGAGGTCGTAAAATACGACTGTAAATAAGTTGACGTCAGGCAGGCGGTCGGTTGTAAAATACGTAGTCAAATCAAGTGACAACATGTTTGTAACATATTGTGCCGATCCCCCTTAGAGTGTGATAAGGGCAGGAGAATGATGATGTGTTGGAGATAACTTGCGTATTATAATGTAGTAAATTCAACTTAAATAGAATTAAGCGTCACCTTGCGGAGATCCATAATACAAAAGTAATTAAAGTATTATTTTGCTATAATATGCGATGAAATAAAAAATATTTAATGCTAAATGTAGAGTATACTAAGCGTTCTCAACCCGATAAATGCAGAATTCGTAAAAACTCATGCATTACCAGTCGCCAATACACTTTTTATTTATTATTTTTTACACTCATTTATTTTACAAATTAAATTCGATTTTTAAATATTTTCTAAAACAGAAAAAAAACATTTAAAAATATAAAAAAATTGAGATCTACGGAGAGCGTTGAAAGGACTCAAGCTCCCGGTGGTTAGGACTACAGAGTGAGGAACCTTCTCAAAATACGTGCCGTCTCAAGCAACACTACCCTTTCAATCCTGCCGTTAATCCAACAACTAAGCGAGAGCCTTTCGAGATGTTGGTCGAGGCTCTTCGCTAGTAAACCGTTTACCGATACAGTAATAAGAACAATTATTGTTGAGTCAATATTCTTCAAGGAACCGACATAAGCTTGCGACTCCTGCTTTGCAGCCTAGCAAAAGTACGTGAATTGTTTATGGGTTTAGATATAAGATTCTATAAAAAAAATCTTAAATAAATTTTAGCCTTGCCATTACAGCATTTTAAAAATGTTATTAAAAAGAGGCTTATACAGAAAGCCTACTATACTGTTGAGGATTACTCAGATGATAAGGACGTGTGGATATAGCTGCACTTCTACCCTGTACAAGACAGAAATAACTAAATGTAATTAGTTTTAAGATTTATATTTTAAAGAGCATCCGCCGAGTTTTTTGCTGGTTCCGGTCCAGCAGTAAAGTTGACGATTCAAAAGCCCTCGTTAACAAGTTTACTGGAATAAAGAATATTTTGAATTTTGAATTTTGAATTTTCATTGCGGTAATCATTGACACTTTATTATTCGACCGTGCGATTCCAGGCACGGTGGGCAGGGAGCGATCGCGGGCAGCGATGGCCTCCTTCTGCTCTGACTGGCAGAGGGAGGCGGCGGAGCGGTTCCGGGACCTCGTGCTCTGGACCAATCTGCTGCTGGCGAGTCCGGGTGTAGCGACTTGCCTAAGCCCATCGTCTGCCGCCCTGACAGAGGACCTTTCGGGCGCTTCGAACGAGGTTAATCAGACGCCTGGGCTACAGGTCCCCGAGGCGGTCGGTGCATCCGGTGCTCAAGATGAAACCGGTTAGCGGAGGGGGGCTTCTCTCTTGAGGGGTCCCCACCCAGAGGAGGACAGCAGCTCTGGGATCAGAGTTGCTGCTGGTGGGGATGAGGTCAAATACCCTGCCCCTGCCGTCAGTAGCGTGGTGGAGCATACAGGTCGTTTTAGTCGGTGCGAGTCCGACATAACCACCGCCTGTCCCCGTCGGGCGGTGGCTATGCCATAAGGGGTTTTCCTGTTAAAAAAAAAGTGTATGAAGCAGACAAAATTCACATAACAAGCAATATAACAGAACTAACTACTTTGCTATAATCCGCGCGGGTTTAGCGAATGCATGCAAAGCTAATGTATATGAAGCAGGCAAAATCTACGCACCTTATACATGCAGGACAAGTCAGCACACGTATCCCAACACGCCTCCACCACCAACAATGCACACAAGCAATACACACAACAATCACCAAAATCTCTACGATCGTTTCGCCCCGAAACCGAAACATCATCAGGAGGATAGTCTCCACGACAAAATCGCAATGTATTACGGTTCAGAATTGTAATTTTGTCGTGGAGCCTATCCACATATATGCATACATTCGCTTAACACACGCGGATTATAGCAAAGTAGTTCTGTTATAGTTTCTATAATATAACTCCGCAAAGTAACGCCTGCTTTTATAAATCGTTATATATATTTAAAAAACAAAGAAAATGCTTTGTTGTTAGATTAGATAAAACTGTTGAAAATCATAGCAAGACGGTCCCCTTACCTAAAACGGGTGTGGCAGATATCATCAATATATTCATAATTTTTTATTAATTTTATTTTTCTCATCAATTTAGATACGGCGTATCGCGGTAGTTAAAACATCATTCCAATACCGTACTTTCCAATTCAAAGTTTAACTACAAAAGTAAGCAATGTCACTGGTTACAATTTGAACTCTATTCAGTTGTGATAAAATTTTAAATATTTAATCATCGCAAATTAGATCTAGTAGACCAGTTGGTGGGGAGTGTACATTTAATTTTAAAATTCTGATTTCGTCGATATCATTTCTCTTAGCGGAAACACTTGGCCATTATGAACATGTTACTAATATAGAATATTTTTAATGCAGAATACACGGGATTTTATTTGGGGCTTTTGTGCAACGGCTAATATTCTGCTCCGAAGACAAATGTCATGCTGATGTCACTTTTATCTGATGAATTTCGCATGAATAAAATAGATTTTTGAAATTGTTGTATAGAAATTTTAAGATTACTATACAACTTTTCTTCATTTAAATAAAGCGTGACAACAATTTCAGTAGTTGAGAATTACAATTACAGATTTCTATTCAAATCTCCTTTAACTCAATCGAGCGGGACATCAATTTAAATAGTTGACAATTAAAATTATATTATCTAAATAATTCGATTCAAAGTAAAATAGATCTACCTAATAACGTTTTTTAAGTAATCTGATTAAATATCCTATCGCAATAATTAACTCAATTTGAATTGAATATGAAGCGCTAATGTTAAATCAATTACATAGTCAAAATTTTTGACGGGTTATGTTCTCATCACAATTTGCAATGGTTTTGATAATAAAAAAAGTAAACAAGGATATTAAACTAAACAAGGAAATACTGTTTCGTAAATTACAACGCTACAACTTGCAATACGCAATTTAAACAATCCGTATCTCATGCAACATAAAAAAGTCAATTATTTTATATTAGCTAAATAAACCGCTCATTTCAATATTTAATCCGTTACATCGGTCACGAGAGCAATGCATTTCCGTATGTTTTTGTCTCTGGCGTGGTTTATTGGCCACGATGGCAATAATATATTCAGATTGCAGATCAAATGATTTTAATTAAGCAACGCGATACTTTGCTCTCCACACACGATCCCATTTTATATCATCTGATAACGGTATTATTCATTAACGGAAAAATACTAGATTATTGACTTGAATATTATTATTTAATTCACGAATAATAACAATTACTCGGGTGATTCGTTTTTAGAATTTGAATAACAAATTTTTGATGTAAAATGTATAGCGTGGGCGGTGTATGTTAGGAAGTTATTATGGTCTCAAGGCTGATGTTGAAGACTCAAACTTCCTTAATGGGACTGCTTTTGGGCTTTCAACAAGCTCTATCTTAAAACATCAATTTCGTTGTGTGGTGCTTACGTTCCCGGACGCTAGTAGAGTTTCTGCGCTCTATTCTCTGCTGTGAGCAGAGCTCTGAGCTGTGATATCCTAGCGGTGAGACCGTGCGACTTTTTCGAGGGGAACACGAGTTTAAACCCGGGCAGGCGTATTTCTATGTGCATGTGCAATATGCAATATGCGCAATGAGTATTTCTATTAAAACTCATGTGTCTAATTGGTAATTGCAATTTATCGCACGCTTTTCGGTGAAGAAAACCATCGTGAGGAAACCTACATATCTCTAGAGAATTCTGGAGATATGTGAAACCTACCAATCCGCATTGGAGCAGCGTGGTAGGTCTTAGCTCCAACCCTTCTCTCCAGAAACTGAGAAAGGAGGCCTATTCCCAGCTGTGGGATTGTAACAGGCCGCTACTTCACACTCTGCATTTCGCAACTTCGACGATGCTTCTGCGCTCGCCTCGCTCGCTGTAAAAGCCGTTTGGGCTAACAGCATACACTCAGTTCGAAAAAAAAGGTGTGGTGCTTGGCTTGTTTTCAGTATTACAAAGCCGCAACATCGGCGCACTCGTGTGCGAGTACACACTCATTTCTGATGATCTTGTTTTTTTAAACCTATTTGTGGATTAGATTGAGGTTACTTAAAGATAAGTCATACAGTAAGGCGTTACTATACGTAGTTTAATAATACAATGTATAAAATATGTTGTGCCGACCCCACTTAGAGTGGGATAAGGGCAGGAGAATGATGATGATGATGACACAATTAACACCTCGGTTAATTGCCTCTTCGGGTGACAAGAGGGGTGGCTCCGTTTTCGCACAAAGAATCAGCTTAGCGATACAACGCGGAAACGCTGCCAGCATTCTCGGGATCATTCCACGTGGGCATAATTTGTACAGTACTAGCGTGTAAGTAATTTAAGATAGACATAACTTGTACATTTTTGTTGTAAATAAAAAAAATACACAATATGAAAAAATCTATGTAATGCGAAAAGTTTGAATTCTTAAAAACGAATGCACCACAATACACAAGCACAATCACTATCACAAACTAAACAATCGCCACGTAGTTTAAGCGAACCGAAATCGCAAAGCAATCGCGAATCATAATTTCGATTTAGTCATGGAGTCTATCTCCTAATATGCATATACCTACAAAATTATAACAGAGGAACCCGTCTTCGTCATTCTACAGAAAGGTTTCAATTAAGTGTAAGAGATATGTTTACTTACGTAAAGCATGAAGCAATACGTAAAGCATATTAAAAAATTTAAGATTATTTGGATGATAAGAAAGCCTGTATTTGCAAATCCTTTCAGCGTCATACAAGACTGCGGTATAATAATGTAAAACTGAAAATGTTTAAAAGATTGACAGCCGAGTTTCTTGCTGGTTCTTCTCGGTAAGAGCAACATTCCGAACCAATTGTAGCTTCATTAGTCATATTGATCGTTGACGATTTAAAAGTGCTCGAAAGAACTTACTTGAATAAAGATTATTTTGATTCATCTTCAAAGAGAGAATAGTGTTCAATTACAGTCCGGGCCTTCAGTAACAAAAAATATATATTTGACATTATAATTAATAGCACAGAATAATTTCTATGTGACTAATCTGAAACATATGCGCGGATTTCATTGAAGTTCATTATATGTAAGTAGCAGTGTTTTTGCCACAGACAGATGGACGGATATTGCCAAATGTGCGTCACGTGTACCCGACAAGTGCAGTTCGTTACACATAGACGTTTGGGAATCGGCAGAAGTATTTGAAAATAACACAATTATTTTCATATTAATCTTCAATTGTAGCTGAGTGACCGTGCGGTATCCGGCTGCATAGAATAGGCCACCCTCATTTCTTACCGAGGTGTCGTAAAAGGCGACTTAGGTAAGTTGACGTTAAGCATGCGGCCGGTCGTAAAATACGTAGCCAAATCATATGACAGCATGTTTGTACCATGTTGTGCCGACCCCACTTAGAGTGGGATAAGGGCAGGAGAATGATGATGATGTAGCTGAGTGACGGCATGTTACTATCCCACTGCTGGGATAAGGCCTCTTCCTTCTAAAGAGTAGGATTGAAGCTTGGTAGGTTCCACTTATCTCAGAATTACTTCAGAGATATGCAAGTTATCTAACGAGGTATTCACTGATAAGGATATGATGTATTTATCATTATACAAAATTTGGCATATAAGTTCTAATAGAATAGAATAGAAAAAGAACTCACGGGCTTGAACCCGTGACCTGCTGATAGGAGACACATGGTCTCCGATTTAGGTCGCAAGGGTTATATGTAAGGTCAATTATAGAAAGTCCTGTTAAATCATAGTTTTAAGTTTTTAAACTTGTGTAGAGACATATGTAGACAGTTTGCGGATTGAACAGATTATATATGGATAGATAGATATGGAATCGTATACTGACGTAATGCATACTAATATGATAAATGTGAAAGTCTGTCTGTCTGTTGACAGTCATGGCTAATCCGCTGTATGCATGCTTGTTGAAATTTAGTACAATTAAAACTAATACACCGGGGTAACACATAGAAGAAAAAAGACCGTTTTTATTTCGCAAACAAGGAAACAACTAATATTGCATGATTTAGGGTGCTTAAAGGTTAAAGTTGGGACGAACGAAGTAGCAGCTTCCACTAGTAACGTAATGAAAACTCTAGGCTTTAGCCGTGAAAGTTTAACACACAGACAGACTCGCCTTTACAAATTAAGTAAAGATATACAGAACCCTCGTTGCAACATCACATGCGCCATACGTTGCGGGGACGCGCGTCGTTTCGAGACCATATTCCAGCCATATTTTTTGCGGCACTTTTCGGAAGTGCAAGGAGCGTGCCATCTGGGAGATCGAGTTACAACAACTATTTGACCCCGCCGTCCCGCTGCCCCTTGCCCCTAACGAGGACCTCAAGGGGGCAAGCTTTAAACAAAGAGATGAATTTATAATTAACAATTCCGGTAGTTTGTTGGTTTTTTGTCCATACACCGTTCTAACTTTTCTCATGAATTTATAAATCATCATCATTCTCCTGCCCTTATCTCACTCTAAGTGGGGTCAGCACAACATGTTACAAACATGTTGTCCTGATTTGCCTACGTAAGAAAAAGTGTGGTCTATTTTACTCAGCCGGATACCACACGGCGGGTCGAGTTACATTAGTCGCCTTTTACGACACCTAGGCAAGAATATGAGGACGGTCTATTGTACTCAGCCAGATAAAAAGTAAAGTAAAGTAAAGTAACAGCCTGTTACTATGCCCACTGCTGGGCTAAGGCCTCCTCTCTTCGTTTTTGGAGAGAAGGATTGGAGCTAAGACCTACCACACTGATCCAATGCGGATTGGTAGATTACACATATCCCTAGAATTCTCTAGAGATATGCAGGTTTCCTCACGATGTTTTCCTTCACCGAAAAGCGTGTGATAAATTGCAATTATCAATTGGACACATAAGTTTTTAATAGAAAAACTCATTGGTGCCTGCCCGGGGTTTGAACCTATGTCGTCTCTAGAGAGTCGCACGGTCTCACCACTAGGCTATCACAGCCAGATACCACACGGCATTCATGAATTTATAAATAATAATATCATTATAACTATAAAGTAAATAAAAAATATATATTGCCAAATGTAGAGGGTACATAAAGGTTTTATTTTATTTTTATTAAAAAAAACATAAAGGTAAATAAAGTTTTTGTTTGTTTCTTTCTTTGTTGTCATACCTGATGCGTATAAAGTTCTTCAAAACACATGTACTACAAACCACTACCGCCACCACAGTACACAAGCACTGCATGCATACGCATCTATACGCACTATATGCATCTTAAACTACATAATCGTTTCGCCCCGCAATCAAGGGCTTTGCGATCTTGTCATGTAGTCATCTACATGACAAGATCGCAAAGCTTTTGTAGATACCCGCAAAGTTACGCTTTATCTATTGGCTTTTACAAGCACTTTTGCTACGACTGGTTCGGGAAGCTGCTCTTACCAAGAAGAACCTGCAAGAAACTTGGCAGTCATTCTTTTCAATAATAATGAAATAATTGAAATAGTTGCTTAACAAAATGAAAAATTACAATATAATATAGCGCGTAGCTGGTTGCAACTTAGATCCGAGCTTTCTTATCATCAACAGAATTCAATAGTTTATGTGAAGGCAAAATAACTAAGTATTAAATAATAAAAGAAAGTGAAATAAAACCTCAACATCGTAGCCCTTGCCGTCGCCACTTAGAGATGAATGAAACTTCATAAGGATAAATGAAATAATGAAATTAAAAAATTAAAAGACAATTAAACGAAGATTATACAAAAGTAATAGTAAAATTATTTTGCTATTATCCGCGATGAAGTAATTAGGAAATATGTAATGCTAAATGTAGAGTGGACTATTCGTTTTCATACCAGGAATATGCAGTATTCGGTAAAACATACGCACAAACCTCCACCACCGCCACAATACACAAGTACTACACACGTTCACTATCACAAACTCAACAATCATTTCGCCCCGCAACCGAAGTATCATAAGGTACTATAGACTCCACGACAAAATCGTCAAAATAATTTTACTATAACTTTTGTATTATGGATCTCCGCAAAATAACGCCTAATTCTATAAATTATTTGAAGATTATACAGTAAAGCTGTGGTAGCCCGGCGGTGAGACAGTGCGACTCTTTCACGGTAACGGGTTCGAAACCCTCGTGAGCCTTCACAATGGATTTTCTGTTTAAACTTATGTGTCTAATCTATAATGCAATTAATCACATGCGTGGAGGTAAACGTTGTACGGAAACCTGCATATTCCTAGATAATTTTGGGGATATGTGTAACCTACAATTCTGAATTGGAGCAGCGTGGTGGTTCTTACCACCAATCCTTCTCTCCAAAGACGGAGAGAGGAGGCCTATGCCCAGCACTGAGATAATACCCGTTCCTTTATATGATAAGAAGATGCTCTAAATTCTACCAGAAATAAATTTAATTATTATGATCAAAGGAAATTCATAATCAAAATAAGTATTACTTTTTTTTATTAAAGCAAACCTTTTATGAGTTTTTTGTTATCCTCGACTATTATTCATTTGATAAGAATCGAGAACCGATTTCAAAAACTTGTTTTATCGAGAATAAATCGAAACTCGTTGTATGATGCACTTTGAAAAATTAGTCTTAAATATAATTCAAAAGTAATAATAAAATTATTTTGCTATAATCCGCGATAATTTTTTTTATCTTATTATTACTTTTGTACGTTTTGTTACAGCAAACTTCCAGGAATTCTGTTACATTCTCCAAAACAATTCTAATAATCTATTTCTAGCCTAATCGAAATAAAAATTTTCATAGTTGTGTATATATAAGGAATTATTCTGATTTATTTTGTTTTTGGTACCCGTGAATTTGTAAGCTCTTCTGTACCTTAATTAACGGTACTTATATCTTTTTTTGACCTATTCCCATGAGCAAAACGCAACGGATTTTTGTACGATGTTTACTTAACGATAGTGCCATCATTGAGGAAGATTTAATTTAATAGTACATTACGTTAAACTCCTGCGTTGTCGAGATTTATGCGGGAAAAACTTTGTAGTACACTAATTTATACGCGCGCGAAGCAAATGAGATGAGAATGTTAGGTTGATGTGTCGTGTGACAAGACTGGTTCATCATTATCCTCCTGCCCTTGGGATCCTACGTGGGATCGGCACAACATGTTACAAACACGTTGTCTCATGATTTGGCTACGTATTTTACGAACGGCCACCTGCCTGACGTCAACTTACCTTATTCGTATTTCACGACCCCACAGTAAGAAAGAGGGTGGTCTACCGGATACCACGCGGTGGGTCGACTTATCTTAGTCGCCTTTTACGATGCCTCGGTAAGAAATCAGGGTGGTCTATTCTACGCAGCCGGCGACCACACGGCGGTCGTGTCACAAGACTGGTTAAAATATGTAATGATGTATATGAGGGTAAGTCTCAAAGTTGCGCCCATTATAGAAAAGACGAGAGGTGCAAGATTGGGATGGTATGGACTTGTAACAATGAGGGATGAAAATCATGTGACTAAACGAGTGTTAAATATGAATATGGATATGTGGCTAGAGCCTAAAAAGAGATGTTTGGATTGTGTGTTGAGCCGACCCCACTTAGAGTGGGATAACGCAGGGGAATTTTATTTATTTATTTATTGATTACATGTACACTTACAGCTAAAACCAAAACGTATACAAGATATATATAGAAAACATTAAAAAAGAAAAAAAAACATTTACAATACATTTCTTACATTAGTTACTATCTAAATAGCACATAATCTTTAAAAAATTTTGATCGTTATGTATGAAAATGTCGGCATCTGGAAATCTGCTTAGCAGCTCATTGACTTGCGCAATGATGTTGTCTTATAATATTGGAATGCTAGCGTAGGCTTAGAAAAGTACAAAAACAAAAAGGAATTTACGAAAGCGGCAATTCAAAGAGAAATATGATTTAGAGACAGGTTTGTTAAACCTCAATACGAGATTAATTATTGATTGGTACGTACAGTAAAAATTTTGGAAGTGTTAGATAAAAGCCAATTACCCGAATATGCTAAAACGATGTATTGTGTTTAATATTACAAATCGCAGCCCATTCAACACTTGAATCGCACAACAATAAATAACAGGCTATAGGTGAAATATATTCGCGTAATTGGTTCTGTAGGAATTATTTTTTACAAATACAGATGAAGCGTTTTATCCGATATATGTCTATTGCTAGATATTGGTTCATAGTTCATACTTTTGATTATTGGATTTTTGTTTGCATGAGAAATTTTGCGAAAACTGTTATACTATAAATTTTCTCATTACGTTGGTTAGCTGGCAGAGATCTTTGTCTAAAGGATAAGTTGAACTTTGAACCCTTTTTTATTAATAATGTTTATCTAACGTTTTTCATGGTACATAAATATTAAATAAACAATTTTTCAAATTCTTTACATTGTAATTCTAAGCGAGTTTTTAGTTTTAGTCAAAATACATTTGAGAGAACTTGTCATACGCTTATTACTATTTTATAATGCTGAAAGTTATCTTACCAATAAACCGAAATAAATAAAAATAATATCTTGTGCTGGTCGGATCTGGTGGTATGGTGGTAATTTCCTCAAAATGAAAAGGTGGTGAGCAGCTACGTCCTTGTATTAGCCATGAAAACGTAACGGGCAGACATACAGGACAAACAATACTACGATACATCATGTTTGTTTAACTTGAATGGTTTAGGCAGCGTTCGCCAAGATAGCTCTCAGAGGCCACATTATTTTCGACTTTATTGACATGTATCGGTATATTACATAAAATCATTACAAATTGTAGCCTATATATTATTCCGATGTATAACCTATATAACTGTAAAGTTTTATCCAAATCCGTCCAATAGTTTTTTCATGAAAGAGTAACAAACCTATCCATACTCATAAACTTTATTTTTTTATTAGTAGCAAGTAGTATTAGTGTATAGACTTGTATGGATTACAAATAACCAAATATACAACAATAATTGCAATTTATTCAATTGAAATTTTTGTAGATTTTATTTCATTGCCAAAGCAATTTAATCGCTCTTCGACAAACTTTGCGGATCTCTTAAGCCACTAATAAATATTGAAGTACATTTATAACGGGGACATGTTAATTACAGTGAGTATTAAGCTTTTTGAACGTATAAAATTTTACAATCGCAACCTGGATAGACAGAAATTGTAAATTTTTACAATCCGCTATCTCGTACTTGGAATTTCGGGTGTAATTGCTGTGGCTAGTTTATGAAAACACCATAAACTTTATAATTGCTGCGCCTGTTACAGTCAGGGCTTTTTTAGTCATTCATAAAAAAAAAGAAAAAAGAATATACATAAAAATCTTTCAAGTGCGTGTCGCGATCATAGTTATTTCTAACTTTAGTAGGGTCTATACAGCGACTTTGATTCGCCGGCGACTGGAAAATTGGCGTTTGGACGTGAAATTTAACAGAGACTTAAGATTGTTACATTGAGGCGATCCATCATCGTCCTGCCCTTATCTCACTCTGAGTGGGCACAACATGTTAAAACACGTTGTAGTTGTAGTAGTTGTATGATTCGGCTACGTATTTTACGGCCGGCCGCCTGCCTGACGTCAACTTACCTAGTCGTATTTTTCAACACCTCGGTAAGAAATGAAGGTGGTCTATCCTACTCAGCCCGATACCACTCGGCGGGTCGACTTACCTTAGTCGCCTTTTACGCCACCTCAATAATAAATTAGGGTGGTCTATTCTACTCAGCCGGATACAACAAGGCTTTACTAACAGTAACTAATCAAATCAGGAATGAGGAGATTGGTAGAATAACAATACTAGTAACAAAGCTCAGCGAGTAGCGAAGCTTAAAGGGGAATACTTTGGGCACATAATACGAAAACCTTTCAATAAACGCTGGATATAGGTGTTGGCATGGCGACTCTGCACCGGAAATCGCAGTTTTAATGGACCTGGACGAGTCACTGGAATAAAGCGACATATTTACGTAGTATTTGGTGTAAAATTTAAGAAATTTTGCACCATTGGAGCTTATTTACCAAGCTAACATATACGATAAGTACCTAATTGCGGGTATTACACAAATTTGTATGGCACTGGAACAGCGGTCACTAGATGTCGCTGTTCAGCGTCATACAAATTGGCGTTTTCCAACGAAATCGAGTAAACAAGTAATAATAGAATTATTTTGCTATAATCCGCGATACAGTAAATAAATAATATATATAGTGCTAAATGTATAGTGGACTGTCCGTTTTTTCATACCCGTTACATGCAGGAATCGTAAAAACACATGCACAAACCTCCACCACTGCCACCACAATACACAATCACTACACACGTTCACTATCACAAACTCCACAATCGTTTCGCCCGCAACCGAAGCATCATCAGGGGATAGACTCCACGACAAAATCGCAAAGAAATCGAGTAGGTTAAAAACTCGCACTAAACACACTGAAGTACACGAAGACGCGAAAAGAAGGTAGTTAGTTACAAAAAAAGCGATCGCAAACGCAAAATGCGATTCAATACATTAACCCCTCGTACGTACGAGAGTTTTTTTTACCGTGCGTTAAAAATGCGTCGAAATGAAACGAATGGGTATCCAGGTATCTGTTCACACGTCAGCGCATTTAAAACGCGTTCGCACAGTGTTTCGTTTTAGGCGTTAGGGCGTAGGGCATTAAGCCGAATACACCATACGAAAGTTCTTATTACGCCTATGCGGAATTTTAACGCGACGTATTTATTACGCTCGTGCCTACGAGACGTTAGGTGAGAGCGTTCAGTAGAATAGACCATACGAAAGTTCTTATTACGCCAATGCGAAATTTTAACGCGACGTATTTATTACGCTCGTGCCTACGAGACGTTAGGCGTAGAGCGTTCAGTAGAATAGACCATACGAAAGTTCTTATTACGCGTATGCGGAATTGTAACGCGACGTATTTATTACGCTCGTGCCTACGAGACGTTAGGTGAGAGCGTTCAGTAGAATAGACCATACGAAAGTTCTTATTACGCCAATGCGAAATTTTAACGCGACGTATTTATTACGCTCGTGCCTACGAGACGTTAGGCGTAGAGCGTTCAGTAGAATAGACCATACGAAAGTTCTTATTACGCGTATGCGGAATTTTAACGCGACGTATTTATTACGCTCGTGCCTACGAGACGTTAGGCGTTGAGCGTTCAGTAGAATAGACCATACGAAAGTTCTTATTACGCCTATGCGGAATTTTAACGCGACGTATTTATTACGCTCGTGCCTACGAGACGTTAGGCGTTGAGCGTTCAGTAGAATAGACCATACGAAAGTTCTTATTACGCCTATGCGGAATTTTAACGCGACGTATTTATTACGCTCGTGCCTACGAGACGTTAGGCGTTGAGCGTTCAGTAGAATAGACCATACGAAAGTTCTTATTACGCCTATGCGGAATTTTATGCGGAACGCGACGTATTTTTAATGCCCGTGCGTACAAGGCGTTAGCGGACGCGATTCGCGGCGCACTGGCGGTACTTAAAAATCCCATAAACCGTGTACACGTGTGAAGGCGTTTTTTTTCGCTATCTGCAAGTCGTGTTGTATAAATGTTGTATGACCGGTCGTAATCGGTGCCGATTGTGATTCGATTTTACTTTATTACCACGCGGAGATGGTTTTTTTTGGTAATATTATCGTTTATTACCCGACAGCGTTAGTATATTGGCGCGTCGGGATTTTAAAACAACTCTAGTAGAACCCGCGACTTAGTTCGAGCCAACTTCAATAGTTAGATATTCTCAAATGCAATATACATTCTTTGCAGTCTACAGAAAGGTTTAAATTAATTAAATAAATATATGGGACGCTTACACACACGGTCGTCTATCTCACAAGTAAGTAACTTAATACTTGTGTTATGGGTGACGGACAACTGGGAATATACTGCATATATAATTTTTATTACATACTTATATACACCCAGGCTCGAAGAACCAACAAATTGTTTATAGAAAATGTTGGCCCTCGGCGGGAAACGAACCCGCGACCCGCGGAGCTGAAGACAGCTGACGCACAGACAGCTGAAGACGCCAACCGGCCAGTCAAGAAATATGCTTGTAATATATCTTAATATTACACAATTGAAGATTATTTGAATGATAAAAATGCTTGGATTGGAATATCCTTTGAGTTACAAACAATACTGCAGTTAAATAATGTAAATTTAAATGTTTAAAAGACTGACCGAGTTTCTTGCTGGTTCTTCTCGGTAAGAGCAACATTCTGAACCAGTTTTAGCTTCATTAAATCCAATTGATTCTTGACGATTCAAAATTGCTTGTAAAAAAGTTACTTGAAATAATATTATGATTTGAATTTTGCATGTTCCCGAAAAATAGGCGGAAGTTATGGGTTCAACGCTCACTAGTTTTAAACGCTCTACACTACGCTATATGACAATTTGCCACAAAACAACAATTTTGAATTAGGTTTTTTAATTAGAAAAAATAATAAAAAAAATAAACTAAGTAATTTAAAATGTTACAGACCACAATCATTAAATTGGGTTCTAAGTTTCACCATAGTTTTTTTTAATCCTAGTTCTTCTGATATTGATGTCAGAGACTATTCTCACGAAGGTTACATTATATATTTCTTAAACTATGCTTATTTACTAGCACTTAACATTTATAATACTTATTTTATTTTACATTGCTTATATTATAAAACTCAGCTGTGATAGCCCAGCGGCGAGACTGCGCGACTCTTTCGAGGGGAACACGAGTTCAAACCTGGGAAGGCACCAATGAGTTTTTCTATTAAAACTCATGTGTCTAATTGATAATTGCAATTTATCACACGCTTTACGGTGAAGGAAAACATCGTGAGGAAACCTGCATATCTCTAGAGAATTCTGGAGATATGTGTAACCTACCAATACGCATTGGAGCAGCGTGGTTGGTCTTAGCTCCAACTCTTCTCTCCAGAAACGGAGAGAGGAGGCCTATTCCCGGCAGTGGGATTGTAACAGGCCGCTACTTTATATTATACAATTTATGCAATTTCTATGCAATTAATCAATTCAATTCTCATTTTACAAGCAATATAACAGAACTAACTACTTTGCTATAATCCGCACGGGTTAAGCGAATGCATGCAAAGCTAATGTGTATGCTACATACACATAACCCGTGCGGATTATAGCAAAGTAGTTAGTTCTGTTATATTGCTTGTAATATGGAATTCCGCAAAGTAACGCCTGCTTCTATAAATCTCATTTTACATTTTAGTCTTTCAACATAGTTGCACTCAACCTATTCATTTTCTTCTATGGAAATTGAATTGTCGTCAAGGTCAACATAAACGTATGGACAACATGGCGATTCGGGATGAGGAAGTGGTATTACCTTATTTCTAGCTGTTACGAATTCCAGACCTTAATAGCCTGAGATGTGTTCTAGAATATGGTATCGTGCCTAGACATTTTCATTCTTGAGAAACGTACGGATCTGTAGTAATAAGATTAAGATTTCGACAAATCTTTATCTACACAAATAAATGTTTTTCTGTATGTCCTTTATTGACTCCGAAACGGCTGAACCGATTTTAATGAAATTTTCAGTCAGTTTTTAAAATGGTCCAGCAAATGATCCTGCAAATTTTGGTTCCGATCGGAGTTGGGATCGGATTTTTCTATTCTGTTGAGTTCTGTTTCGAGGGGAATTCGAAACCAAACAAAATCAACGCATGTTTTTTTAATGTCTTATGTTGTATAGTCTTATACTTAACCAATATTAAATAAAAATATTAAAATTGCATCGCACAACAATGGACAATGCATAAAGAATCAAAACTCAACCCCCGGTACCTGAGAATTAAATAATTTTGACCTTCATTAATCATATTTTTTTGTGTCCAAGTCAGGTACATTGCGAGCAATGCTTTTAAGTATTTAAGTCCCCCTTCGATAGCACCGAGATACGGCGTTTGGGCTGCATTTAATACGATTCGATAATAGGAGTGAGGGTTCCGTACGCAATAAGAAAAGTTGTCTCGAAAAATCGTGTAATAAAATTGATTGATGAAAATTAGCCCTATAAACCTATAGACTCCGATTTATAATTAATAATAATAATATAATAAAGCTCTCTTTGAGCTTTAGTAAATTAAGAAAATAAAGTCATACAATACACCAACTTATATATACTGCATTTTTTCTAAAATTTATGAGTCTCTTAAACGAACATTATAATTTTTGAAATAGTTATTTGTACTGTTTAAATGATAAATGCATTAATACAACTATAAAAATATATCTATTGTTTCATATCCGTTTTCCAAAGTTCCATCTATAATCTTTCCCAATTTTTGCGTCATACGTGGTTTATTTAAAAAATGATAAACAAACTTCGACGCGAATATCAATAGATAATCAATTTGTTAACAAATATCTGTAACATAAATTCGATATCATAAACAGGGAACACTAAATAAGCTTTTTGCCTGCTTTATTTTCGATGATAAAACAGTTAGGGCCACCAGCGAAATCCTTTTAATAAAATAAAAACCCGCTATTGTCTCTGGTTTTTGTAGCGGGTCGTGCACAATATTATATTACGGCTGTACGTCAAAATTGTACCTGTTGCTACCTTTTTGATTGGCAACAGATTCTGGACCGTATTTCTTAAACCATAAATAAGTTATTTGCATACATTCACCAGATTATGAGGAGATGCATCATATCGAGGGTTGTCAACATTATTATCCATAAATTAAATGTTTAATTTTCTATTACACCTATATCCAAAGAAATAAGTGTTTAGTGACTACAAGTTTTAATGTTAAAGTTAAATTTAGTTAATGGAAAAGTAAAATTAATATAATATAAACTTTCGCAAATAATACTTTTTACATGATTTATAGAAGCAGGCGTTACTTTGCGGAATTCCATATTACAAGCAATATAACAGAACTAACTACTTTGCTATAATCCGCACGGGTTAAGTGAATGCATGCAAAGCCAATGTGTATGAAGCAGGCAAAATCTACGCACCTTATACATGCAGGACCAGCCACCACATGCACCCCAAGGCGCAATTCACCAGCAACAACGAACACAAAAGCAGCACACACACCCACCACCACAATCTCGACGATCGTTTCGCCCCGAAACCGAAGCATCATAAGGAGGATAGGCTCCACGACAAAAATCGTACTGCAATCTGCGATCGTCGAGATTGTGGTGGTGGGTGTGTGTGCTGCTTTTGTGTTCGTTGTTGCTGGTGAATTGCGCCTTGGGGTGCATGTGGTGGCTGGTCCTGCATGTATAAGGTGCGTAGATTTTGCCTGATTCATACACATTGGCTTTGCATGCATTCACTTAACCCGTGCGGATTATAGCAAAGTAGTTAGTTCTGTTATATTGCTTGTAATACTTTTTACTCCACAAAAGTTATGAAAATATTATTATGCTATAATCGGGGATAATTTTTATCGAGGATTATAGCAAAATAATATTTATATAATGTTTTAATAAAAATATTTTGTCGCATATCTATTTTTCATTACTTTAGATTATATGCCTCCGCAAAGTAACGCCTAATTCTACGAATTATTTTTTATTTGATTATAATCCTAACATGAAGATAACTCGGAATAAACACGTTGTACTTATATATTATATATTGCGTTTTTTTCATGTTCAATAAAAAACAATTACGTGTACTAAGGTGTGTACGTAGTGCGAGTGTAAAGCGTTATGATATATGTACATATTTAAAGGAGCTTTGGGTCATGGCATCCTAAAGATTTTAAGATGCTTTGAGATTCCCCTTAGATTAGAGCCCCCTGTCTCTGTTCGTAAATATTTGATAATTTTTAATTATTTCGAAATATATTTTTTCTCTCTGGGCAATTGTCATTTTTTATTCATCGATATGTAGGTAGCAATGGAAACACTACTCGCCGATCGGCGTCTGTCGCCGTAAGAGTGTCTACGTGCGCGCCATCGTTCGCTAATGGCCGCTTGATCGCCTTACATTATTCGTATTAATTTCGTTATAAAATATTGACAATTCGTCTGGGACTCGCAATATCAAGTGCTGTGTCCAACTTTAAAGGTGTCGTGTCGAGTTTGGACTCGTAATAGTGTTACTGTTCGTTCGAGTAACCCTTTTCTCTTGGCGTCACAAGAAACGGCCGGCCGCCGGCGCATATCGAGGACTTCGAACCTTCCAGTGCATGGCGGCAGTACAACGGCAACGAAAGGTGGGTGGTGCTAAGTTGTTACTACTTATCGGTGATAATTGTGCATTGCCCAGAAGAATAGAAAATAGGAAAAAATCTTCAACCCCTCATACAGTCCACTTAACCCCCCAACCAGCGACCTAGGTTCACGGACGAGTTTTCTTATAATTAGGGAACTTTGCCATCCAGTCTCTATATATAAAGGGACAAGTAAAAGGGATAAGTTGACCTTTGTACACTTTTTTTATTAATAATGTTTCCTAATGTTTTTTATGTTACATAAAAAACGTTGTATGGTACATAAATAAATAAATAAACAATATTATGCTTGTTATTGTGATAATTTTATTTATTAATAATAGATTTCTTATTCAGTTGGTAACCCTGATCGTGTCCAATTTTAAATAGTCTACACACGCTTGCTTTTTATTTCCTAAGAATAAAGTTGGTATTAGAACGAATTATGCTGCATTAAAATTGCTTGCAGTACCCAAAGTGGTTCAGTTACAGCAATATTGAACACTATTTGAATATATTTAGAGTTTAATTTGGCTCGTTTTGCACACGTGTGATGTTGTTTAAGGGCATATTTCAATTTTTCGAACAGTTGACAGTAACAGGTAGTGTTTTTTTGTGGTATTTACGGATGTAACACACGGGGTCGTTACGTACCATAATCTTGCGCTGTTCAGGTATAGAATGGGGTGGTTTTTATAAGGGTAAATTAACGTGCGGAGATAATGGTTTATGTGATGTAATCACGGTGCATTTTCATTTCTTTAACACTGATGCCTTATTTGGCTTAGTGGTGCATTTGTTGAATCTTAGATCCGAAAATATCCAACCAAGTGAGTCTACATTTAACATGTATGAGTACCACATCCTTACTTAATATTATAAATGTGAAAGTCTGTCTGTCTGTTACGTTTTCACGGCCAATTTATTTGAACCAATATCGATGAAATTTGGCACAGTTATTCCTTACACCGGTACACCGGGGTAATGTATAGGCTATGAAAATCCTGTTAATAAGACTGGAATAGGATTACATTTAAAATTGCCATCTATTATCAAACTATCAAAGTTTTCTTATTCACGATGTCAAAGTTAAGTCAAATCTGTAACATAATGAAGGTTTAATATCACGTTGTTTGGCTTGCGTCGAAGGTGTTATTTTAAAAAAGTTTTAATATATTTTGGTTTCTGTTTACTGAATAAATTTAAGCGATAGCCCAGCGGTGAGAACGTTCGAATCTTTTGAGGTGGAGACGGGCTCAAACCTCGGGCAGGCACCAATGAGTTTTTCTATTTAAAACTTATGTGTCTAATTGACAATTGCAATTTATCACACGCTTTTCGGTGAAGGAAAACATCGTGAGGAATCCTGCATATCTCTAAAGAATTCTAGGGATATGTGTAACCTACCAACCCGCATTGGAGCAGCGTGGTAGGTCTTAGCTCCTACCCTACTCTTTAGAAACGGAGATAGGAGGCCCTATGCCCAGCAGTGGAATTGTAACGGGCCGCTACTTACTGAATAAAATTAACTGAGCTATTTTAATATATAGCTCATGTAAGATATACGGGTTATTTACTGTAGTAATAAAACTATGCTCTCGAGAAAATTATAGATATCTCTCAGTCTTTCCGAATCGATCTGAATTTTTGCGATGGAGATATTTGCAAGGGTTGGAGAGTGACAGAAGCTACTGTTTATTCCAAGACTATAGTCCACGCGAACGTTGCGGGTAAAGGCTATCCTCCTACCCTTCTCCCACTCTAACTGGGGTCGGCAAAACATGTTACAAACGAGTTGTCACCCGATTTGGCTACGTATTTTTCGACCGGCCGCCTGCCTGAAGTCAACTCACCTTAGTCGCCTTTTACGACACCTCGGTAAGAATTGAGGGTGATCTATTCTACTCAGCCGGATACCACACGGCGGGTAAAAGCTAATAGTTTATAGAATTAGGCGTCTTACGAGTGCAGCTGATTGTGTACTCGGCGTTACGCCCAAATACAAGTAAAGGTTTCCATTGCAACGGAGAAGAACGCGCATCTTGTGTGATGTGACGTTTGTCTCGGGATATTGTATTAATTTCGAGCGCGGAAACACAAATTGAACTATAGCTTGGCGTCTCATTAATACTCACATCTGAACCATCTTTAACAATAGATTATCTCTAATCGCAGATATACCGAAATAATATTATCATGATGTTTGCAATATGCAAATCAGCTAAGTAACGCCTAATTAAATTTAACTTGCCGTGTATGTGTGTGAAGGTGGCATATTGCAAGTTAAAATTGACCCACTTCCCGGAGTCCGATCGAGCTGAAATTTACCACAGTGGTCCAGTTCCGATGACAATGCATGTTTATGATAAGTATGGCTCCAGGCGAGGCTACTCCTCAACGGTTAGCAGTAGAGACATAAATCTTTGTTATAAGCTAGCTCTAGCTTAGCTAGCTAGCTAGCTTTTCAACTTGCCTTATTTAAAAATTATTATATGTCATAGAAACTAGTCTAGTTGTCTGCCCAAAATTTGGTCGAAACCGTTAGATAAGCCACGTGCTAAAAGGAAGAGGAAATGGCTACTCTGCAATGTTGATTTTGCTTGGAATCAGGTTTTTTGTGCATTAATTTTATTACGAAAACACACGTTTATTACTAAAATTGATTATGGTACTAACTAGGTGATAATTAACGGATCGTGTGAACCGCAATCCACATACAGTAGATGCTTCGTAATGGTGATTTTTATCGACAGAACATTGAATTAATCGACATCACTTCCTCGATTCCATCGATCGGATGAGTAAGCCCGAGCATACACTGCACGAAGATCTTTTTTTCTCATTTTTTTTCCAACAAGTAATGATTTCGCTATTTTAACCTTATAAGCTATTAAGCTATGCCGTGTCGTATCCGGCTGAGTTGAATAGATCACTCTGATTTCTTACCGAGGTGTCATAAAAGGCGACTGAGGTAAGTCGACCCACCGTGTGGTATCCGGTTGAGTAGAATAGATCACCCTAATTTCTTACCAAGGTGTCGTAAAAGGCGACTAAAGTAAGTCGATTCGCCGTGTGGTATCCGGTTGAGTAGAATAGATCACCCTAATTTCTTACCAAGGTGTCGTAAAAGGCGACTAAGGTAAGTCGATTCGCCGTGTGGTATCCGGCTGAGTAGAATAGAGCACCCTCATTTCTTACTGAGGTGTCGTAAAAGGCGACTAAGGTAATTTAACCTACCGTGTCGTATCCGGTGGAGTAGAATAGCCCACCCTCTTCCTTACCGGTGTCGTAAAATACGAATAAGGTCAGTTGATGTCAGATAGGCGGCCGGTCGTAAAATACGTATCATCGTACGTAATATCGTACGGTCGAATCATGTGACAACATGTTACATGCTGTGCCGACCCCACTTAGAGTGGGATAAGGGCAGGAGGGTGGATGGGTGGAAGCTATTAAGTCTTCCGTATCGGAAAACGCAGTATGGGTACATCCTCTACGAGATGGATAGAAGACCTTAAATGAGAGAGCGGCTGAATCCAAGGGGTACAAGAGAGTGGGGTGTAGAATTTCCTCTAACAGAACTATTTCCAACAATGGAAGTTTAATGGTTAAGTAGAGAGTAAGAGAGAGTGAGGAAGAAGAAAAGAGAGGGAGAGCAGGTGAAAAGCAAGCTATAATAATTAACGTTCTCATGTTAATGTTATCTAGAAATGGATAATCAATACCATAGTGTTGCGACTTTATATTAAAAATAATAATCGATCTCGATATGCTTGATTAATTTTATACTCAACCAGCAGACCTACCATGAACTCTTATTGCGACTCAATTGAAGACGTAAACGACGACCGCGAACCGCTTTCTTTTCGTACCATGAAGTGTGAATTGCATTGGGGTCGTAATGTTTGAAAAGGATAACGTTATAAGAACTATAGATAACTCTGTCTCTTTTACTCACATGTTCTTAGGACGAATTCAGAACGCTCATTCGGCGACGACTTGATGTTAGGTCGATTGTATGACTGTTTATCTAAAGGAGAATTAAATCTTTAGCTATTAATTTAGTTTCGTTAATTACAAAAATGAATTTAATGTGTGACAATCAAAGATCCAGTTTTAATTGCTGGTTAAAGAAACGTCTGCATTTCGATGCACAACGTGTTGTAACTGCATTGAATCCATACTATTATTCTAAATGACTGTCTGTCTTTCTGTCTCTCTATTACCTTAAATCACTTGACCAATAGTAATACCAATTAGAATAATAGAAATAGAATTCCCCTTTTCTTCTTTCCGGAACAAGATACTTAAGGTATTCGAAATCTCAGAACCCAGTCTTTTAGATTGTTTTCCTGTTTTCGAAGTACAAGCAGAATTTTTTAACGTTATTATTTCCCGGTATATAAGATTATCTTTTTTTGAAGAACTTACTAAGGAAGCAACTGAACATATCGATCGGTGTTAACGTGTTAGTTGAACTCGCGACCTCGTTTATAAAGTAAACGAAGGACTTTTACTTTCTTTTTCAGTTCCTGATCAAAAATCAATTTTTTTTATACTCTATTAGCTTGTATTTAAACTCCAAAACGTCACAATTCGAGACAAACAAACAGACTTTCGCATATATAATATTAGTATCGACATATACGCTGTTACATAGCAAAATAAAAGATCTTTTTAATAAGTATAATACATCTCAGTGCTTAAAGCTGAAATACAGTTCTCGATGTGAATGACTGTATACATACATTCTCCTGCCCTTATCCCACTCTAAGTGGGGTCGCCCCAACATGTTACAAACATGTTGTCATATGATTTGGCTACGTATATGACGACCGGCCGCCTACCTGACAGCTTACCTTAGTCGTATTTTACGTCACCTCGGTAAGAAATGAGGTTGATCTATTCTATGCAGCCGGATACCACACGGCATATACCTTAGTCGCCTCTTACGACACCTCGGTAAGAAAGGAGGGTGGTCTATTCTATTCTGCCGTATACCACAGGGCCACTCGATGTGAATGAGTGTATGTAAAAAAAAATATTCGATACCCTACAGAATTTGTGTTGTCTCATCCCATCAGTATGTTCAATGCTTTATAAAGACGTTCCAATAATATAGAGTTAGTTGTATGGCATATGTAATTGATACACTCGCAGTTCCTGCTTTGAGGCGTACAGCTTTCTATATTTGCGTAATAACTCGGTATGTTTTTGGAAGCAAGAGGCACTGGGACAGTTCCGATCCACCCTTACAGTCATCCACTATTTCGCTAAGTAAGTTTGACTTGGATGAAGGGTTTAAAATATATAATATTTCATGCAGACCTGCCATTGCAGCAGTTTAAAAAAACCTATAAAAAAAGACTGATACCGAAAGCCTACTATACTGTTGAGGATTACTTAGATGATAAGAATGCGTGGACTTAGCTTCTCTTTGACCCTATACAAGACAGTAAACTAGTGACAAAAATTTATACATTCAAAAGAGTAACCGTCGAGTATTCTTGCTGGCTCTTCTCAGTAGGAACAGCCTACCGAACCAGCGACAGAGTTGACGATTCAAAAGCACTTGCTTACAAGTTTATTTGAATAAAGAATATTTTGAATTTGAATTTGAATTAGACATGTACGAGAACACAACACGAGTGCATGTATGTTGTTTAGAAGATAGAAGTTGTACTTAGCTTCAAGCGACGTCTAATTAATGTATTTTTGATAAAATAATATGTCAGTTAAGATTTTAAAGCTATTTCTTCAGTTTATGAATTTAATCTTCGAGAGTGGTATTCATAATTAATGTATAGAAACGGATGTACTCACGTCTTATTTTATCAGGTTCGCCCGACTAGTTTCATGACTTCCATACGGGGTTCTTATAAATGAGCTCTTTACTTTATTGCGGCGTGAGTTCACGGCTTCTATACTTATTATAAAACAATCCCCAAAAGCTGTCTATCATTATATGATCAATTTTCTCAAGATCTACTGAACCGATTTTTGTATGATTATACTAAATTGTAGTGTAATTCTTCCGGAAGGTTTAGAATAATAGTGTTATGTAAATTGTGTTAAAAAGGTCGCGCAGTTATAAAAAAACTCGCCTGCTGGAGCTTTAGTAACGTGCGGCACAGATACCTACAGAGATACACGAAAGTAATGTACTAGAGAATTGTAGATCTACTAAATTACTACAAAAGTAGTACTGACTGGCCTATAGGCGCAGTGGGTAGTGACCCTGCCTTCAGCTCCGCGGGTCGTGGGTTCGATTCCCGCCGAGGGCCAAAATTTTCTATATTGTCATTTTCCGAAAAGAAAAACGCTCGAAATCTATTAGTGTCAGATATAGGTCACAAGATTAGGACCCTGAATAAATATGATTTATGCGCGGAATACGAGTAAATATTGGTATTCGCTATAATCTGTTCTCATTAAAGCTAATACTAATTAATAACATTATCTTCGAGAGCGTGACAAAGATGGCGCGAAGCGGCTGCCATTACGTCGCGATTACTTTTGTTAGAACAAAATGGCGTTTGCAAGGGTGGATCTAGGGACTCGTGTTGAGGTCAATGCATTTGATAGTTAATTTTAAACTTCAGCTATTCATATGTTACAATCACGCAGCTCACATAGCAATAAATTCGAGTAACCTTTGTATTAGGGAACTTTCCCAACAGATATCACAGGCGCCCTAAGAGCGTCCTTAACGACCCTGAAGATCTACACACATCATACATACAAACAGCGTCTTCGCCGGCGAAGACGAGGTCCCCGCTTGCTTGTGTCAAGCGGCCGCAGCCCTCTGCCGCGGCCGCCGTGATGCACACTTCTTCAAAGTCAATGTGTTAGATACAATCTTCCAAAATGCGCCGCTTTAAGCCGAGGTTCGGTCTCGCAGGAGACACCCTTAAGGCGACACTGCGAATAAGTTGCGAGTGCCTAAAAAACAGTCGTTTTCTTATCAATTTTACTCGGCGAAGCTTCTGCGTTCGCCCATCCCATCGGTAACGCTGTAAAAGCCATTAGGGCTAACAGCATAAGACACATACGAAAAAAAAAATGTACTAGGGTCGACCTTTCGGCTGTCGATGTCGACTCTAAACCAAAAATAATTTGGCTTATATAACCGCTTTTATATGTATTCTATTACTATGTATATATATATGTAATAAACAATCTTATCCCAAATACCATAATATCCGTACAATTTCAACAATTTAAGGCCTAACACTCGTTTCCTTCCACCATCTAAGTAAACTCATTAAATAGATCTCTCTGTGAGTATCTTATTTCTTTTTGTTTGTTTACCCTATATCATATATTTTAATACAAGTATAAGTACATATATTACAATTCGAAAATATTTGTAAAAGAGTCCCCAAGGCGTCCTGATTATTTTCATTTTTGAATAAGTATTCATACATACCAATAATATAAATAGGAAAAGAGTATTATTTTTCACCCACTCATTTTTTTCATCAGACAGACGATTACATATGCAGAATATGTATAATATTGTATTCGACACTCATTTTATATTTCAACAAACCTCAAATGATTTCATAACACTTGGTATGTATTTTCCATAAATTATACCAATGCTAAACGATGAAAATTCACAGGAAGGAATGAGTAATTTATTTACAACAAGTACATGTTTACGTACAATTGCGGCGACGTAAGCTCCGCCCACTTGGCAGCGTTACAAAACCATTAATCCTACCTTCAGACAACTGAGTGTTCACGAAATGTTTCAAGAGTTTATCTACGAGTTATAAAAACGTGAAGTGCGAAAACATGTTTTTGAGGCAAGTGTTAAATAATTAAAAACGATTACTGTCAATCATTTGCTGTCTTATTATCTAGTTATTGTATAGTTTTTTTTATTATCTATACTTGTTTATGAGGATAAATATACTAGCTATATGTATCTCAAATTGATGTTACTTCATGTATTCTTTTGCTAATCTTATTATTGGCTCCGAGGCAAACTGAAATTTTTAACAAATTAGTCGAAATAGACAAAATTGATGGTAGAAACCACGTCACCTATTACTTGGTTATATTATTTATGCTACCTTTAGGCAAGTATAACATTTTAAAGCTTAGAAGTAGCTTTTTAACCACTGTCACTGTTTCCAAGTCGATGACCACTTTCAGGATTTCTTCCATATTATACAATCTTATGAGCTAAAATTTTAGACCTTATAGAGATCATGTTTCTTTTTAGGTACAAAGTGTCTTTAAGATACTTATCTGACTCAAATGGCATCTTTGAGATATATTATTTTCTTGCAAACTTCAAATTAAGATCTAGACTAAAGTTTTGTAAAACTCTTATACGAAATTAAATAAATTATTATGTCAGTAACTGTATTTTAAACAACATTAAAAAAACTAGCATAACCTTCGCCGCACAATCTTACGACGTCAAATTTTTCTGAGCACAAACCCAATTAGCGAACTCTAGCCTATAATTTTTCCGGTCTACGTGTCATAGATTCTGTAGAGAATATAAAAGTGCAAGTATTGTCTATTCTCGAGCACACTCTAACACTGTGGCCTACTCGTAAATGCATCGATAGCGAATGAGCAGTCCATAACGAGAGCGCAAGGGTGCTCTAGGCGGCGGGGGCGATCCGAGCGGGTCGCGGCGATAAATCACGTTCGCTTTTTGTACGCTCGGACGTGAGAAGGCGACGCGTCCTACGATCGCATGAACTGCACGTGTGACGGACATTGCCGCTTTTTGCTGCTTTGTGCAATGATTTTTTTGCCAACTAGGTTTAACTTAGCTGCGAATTCGACTTATGAACTTGTGTCACGGATAGAAAAAATTGTTTCATTGAAACGCCGAGTCGCACCTGCGATTTGATTCTCGTCAAAATATTCTTTATTCAAGTAAACTTGTTAACAAGTGCTTTTGAATCGTTAACTCTACTGCTTTATCGGGACGCTAGTCCTACCGAGAAGAGCCAGTAAGAAACTCGGTGGTTCTTGCAGCTCCTGCTTTGCGCCTTGTAAGAGTACGTAAGTCGTTAGGGGTTTGGGTATAAGATTCTATAACAAAATTCCACAATCAATTTTAACTTTGCCATTACAGCAATTTAAAAATACTGTTAAAAAGAGGCTGATACAGAAAGCCTATTATACCGTGGAGGCTTACATTGATGATAAGAATGCGTGGATATAGCTGCTCTTTGACCTTGTGCAGGATAGCTATGACAAAATGTAATTAGTATTAAGAATCTTCTTTTTTAAAAGAGCTCCACCGAGTTTCTTGCTGGCTCTTCTCGGTAGGACGGCTTTCCGAACCAGCAGTAAAGTTGACGATTCAAAAGCACTTGTTTACAAGTTTACTTGAATAAAGAATATTTTGAATTTGAATTTGAATTTGAATTCCTCTTTTCAAAGTATAATTCTTATTACTAGTTATTCATCACAGTCATTACTGTCTTGTACAGGGTTGAAGAGTAGCATATCCACGCATTCTGATCGTCTAAATAACCCTCAACAGTATAGTAGGCTTTCTGTATTAGCCTTTTTTTGATAGTGTTTTTAAACTGCTGCAATGGAAAAGCTAAAATCGATTGCGGAATATTATTATAGAATATACCCAAACCTACGAACGACTTATGTACGTACTTTGTAAGACCCAAAGCAGGAACCGCAAGGTTTGTTTAGTGTTAAGATACCCTGAGTTATGTACTATATATTTCAGTTCCTGAACGAAAACCGGTACCTTTTTTTTCTTATATGTAATTTTAAATATCAACAATCGTTTAACACATGCATACAATTCTGCTTGAACGTTATTCGCAAGCGGATGATGAAAAAAAAACCGAACGGAATATCCGTCCGTACTAAAATTATTAATGCGAAAGTCTGTCCGTATGTGTGACTGCTGGACCAATAATGATGGAGTTAAGTACAACTAAACCGGTTCTATCATTTTCTAGTTTGCTTAGTGCGAGTTTTTAACGTACTCGATCGCGCTATATTATGTTATAGCGCGATTCGTATGGTGCTGCACCAGCGGTCACAAGATTTCGCTGTTGCTGTGTCATACGAATTAGCGAAACGCTAAAGCGTTCGAGTAGGTTATAAAACTCGCACTAAGCACACAGATATTCTTATATACTATGCTAATATATAAGACAGAAGAATCCCTTTTTTCCCTCATGAAAAGGAAAAATTTAATACAACAGTAAGGTAAAAGTACGTATATATACTTTCGGTGTTTTTTTTTCCTCATATACCTTGCCTTGTTAACACGGTATATGAGAACCCCGATATGAAAACCCCGCTTTCCTTCGTGAAAAGAGAAAAGCATATAGTACGTTCGGGTTACTTTACCGCCTATATAGCGTCTTATCATAAAACAAGAAAATTGAAAATTGATTTTCCTTCGGAAAAAGAAAATATCAGTATATAAGAGAGTATTTTAATTCTCAATTTGACGCGATCAAAGTCACGGCTATACCTAGTTTTAAATATACCTGCAAATGTAACATGTATACGTTATAACATCGAATCGCGTCGTTTCAGAAAAAATGCTATCACAATAAGTACGGGGGATATAATTGGGGCAAATAGGGCCCGCTATCGAGACTCCCGTCCTAAACAAACACGCTAGCTGAGCATTTGTTTATACAGTACAAAGATTTTTTTGCTTTGAGTAATTGTCACATGGATCTGCGATTTAATACCGAAATGGAAAGATCGATTTTTGAAGCTTGAATGACTTGACAATCAAGGGGCATGAATGTTAATTTTATGAAGTGAAATCTATATCACCAAAAACTTAATTATAAATGATAATAACATGTTGGTCTGTTTGTCAAAAAATTAACTACACGATTATTGAGGTACGATTGAGGATTGTCTACCGGGCTAACGAACAGTATGATAAAATTGTCCTTTTACAGAAACTATAACAGAACTACTTTGCTATGATCCGTGCGGGTTAAGCGAATACATGAAAAGCTAATGTGTACGAAGCACGCAAAATTTACGTAGTTACACATGCAGGACAAGTCACCACATGCATCCCAAGACGCCTCCACCAGCAACAATGCACACAAGCAATACACACAACCTCCACCAATATCTACGATCGTTTCGCCCCGAAACCGAAGCATCATCAGGAGGATAGGCTCCACGACAAAATAGTGATGCACGACAAAATCCTTTTACATTCAAAATCAGACAGAACTGATACATTATTACTAAAGATCCAAAAAAAGGAAATTTTTTATCCGATATGTTGGCTTATCGTTATATAAGCTTAAATTGTTCTAAATTTTAGCATTATTGGTCCAACGAATTAAGCGCAAAAACGCAACATCATCATCATTCTCCTGTCCTTATCCTACTATAAGTTGGCTCGAAACAGCATGTTTAAACATGTTGTTTTACGACTGGGAGCCTGCCTGACGTCAACTTACCTTAGTCGCCTTTTAGAACACCTCGTTAAGATATGAGAGTGGTCTATTCTACTCAGCCGGATATCATGCTCCACAAGCGCAACAGTAAAATATATTTTAATTATATTCCCACCACGCTGCCCAAAGCGTGATTTCAGGTTACACATTTCCCAGGATTTTTCTTGTAGGAGAATGTTGCAGTTTCAGTTCAGATCACATGCAGTTGTTATAGAAAAGTTTTTACTTAAATCTGTAAATTTTTTGAGGATAACTTGCACTTACCTTTACTAGTAAATAGTTAATAGCAGTAGCATATCAATAAGGCGATACGGAGGATTTGTAATGCTCATATATGGAGTTTTTTTTTCTATAAATTAACTCATATCAACATTAAAATTTCTACAAACTTTAAGAATCAGTTAATTTGCTATGTTTCTACCATTGGAGGTTCTAAAATAGCCCGCGCGTATTCATAAATGCTTATGTTTCACTTGCAAGATGCATTCCGTGGCCTTTTGTGCAAAACTGGGTCACGCCCTCCACAAGAGGGCCATGTGCGAGCGAAAGATGAGAAATGGTTTGAACAGAACCTCTGTAACATAAGTTGGAGGAATATGTTTTTGTCTTTTTTATTAAAAATCAATTAGGGTCAAAGGTTAGACAATTGTAATTTATCAAATTTGACGTGCTTGGTTCTATGAACAATTGTTGGTTCTTCGAGTCTGGGTGTATATTTGTATTTAAAATTATATATGTATATATTTACCAGTTGTCTGTCAGCCATAACATATTTATTAAACTTACTTACTTTGAGACGGACGACTATGTGTGTGTCTCCATACATTTATTATTATTATTATCAAAAGGTACGGAGAAAGGGCCGGCTGCGGCTAATTTTACTTAAATAATTTATAGAAATAAGCCGTTACTTTGCGGAGATCCATAATACAAAAGTAATAATAAAATTATTTTGTTATAATCCGCTATACAGTAAATAGAAAATATATATCGTTTCGCCCCGCAACCGAAGCATCATCAGGAGATAGACTCCACGACAAAATCGCAAAGCGAAGCATTATCCAAACAAGCATTGTTATATAGTAATCGGTTCAACCGATTGTTGAGTTTGTGATAGTGAACGTGTGAAGTGCTTGTGTATTGTGGTGGCAGTGGTGGAGGTTTGTGAATGTGTTTTTACGAATCCTGCATGTTACGGGTATGAAAAAAAGGATAGTCCACTATACATTTAGCACTACATATATTTTCTATTTACTGTATCGCGGATTATAGCAAAATAAAATTTTCATTAATTTTGTAATTTTACTTAATTATGCAATTTTTCCTTCCTTATCTCCCTTATCGTATACTGAAAAATAGGGATTTTTCAGTATACGATATACGAGCTCCGATTGTACCAAATTTTATCAATATTGGTCCGGCGGATTAACCGTAAATGCGAAACAGACAGGCGTCCAGTATTCCCTACTGGACTGTCCAGTGTACTATACATTGAGCGTTATATTAATTTCCTATTCACTTTAGCAAGATAATTTTATCATTACTTTTGTAATAAATAATTTTATTATCATTTTTATTCCGTGTGGTATCCGGCTGGGTAGAAAGGCCAACCTCTTTCTTACCGAGGTGTATCAAAATACGATTAAGGTAAGTTGACGTCAGGCTGGCGGCTGGTAGTAAAATACGTAGCCGACCCCACTTAATATGATATAAGGGCAGTAAGATGATGATGATGATGAATTTTATTATTATTTTTGTATTATCGAACTCCACGAAGTAACGCTGAATTCAATAAATCAAGTATTATGTTGATTTATTTACCAAAAACCACGTATGTAAATGTAGTATTGAACATATGAATTGTAACACGTGATTCAAAATGGCGTCCAAACACGACACAGTAACTTTTTTAAATAATAATAAACTTTATTTTACCAAAAAACATTCGTACACAAATATAACTGAACACAAATACCATTATCTTTACAATTTTGATCTTAAGTTATTTTTAGACCTCTGTAACCGAACTAGGTTTCCCTGTATCTCGGTATACAGCGCCCTTCCCATAAATCAATAATTTTATATCGTAAAAATAAACTTTAATTTTGTTGATGTAAACGACCCATATAAAAACAAAGGTAAGAAGAAAAAAGGGATAGTTAAATATGTTCCTCTCGGTGAGTAATATGTAAGTGCATGAGTGTGTGATGAGGTTGAGTAACAAGACCAAATGCAATGAATAAAAAAGTACCTTCCTGTATAAAAATATATGCATATGTTATGACATACATTTTAATATCTCTTCCGTTTCATTATATGACAAGCTAAGCATGAGGTTACTAACTTCCTTTTTACATTTATTTCTGTTTTGCGGATAAATGAATATTAATTTGTTAATTTTATTATAAATGTGTACACCCAAAAAAATAGGAAATCTTTTAACAAAGGAGGTTCGATATTTTAGACTATGTGTGCAAATCATGTGATTTCTACGTTTATTTAAAACTTTAGGATCGTAGGTTATGGTACTGTGCTGTCGCAAAACAATGGACGATATAAACAACTGCCGAACTGTAAGAACCTTGCTAGATCTGTAAAGTAGTGAAGTTGGGAAGTAGAAAGGGTGGAAACCAATTACTTTTAGAATAGAACGTTGAGCTATTTCTAAGGGCTTAAGTGTCGTTTTCGAGGATCCTCCCCAAGATGTTATGCAGTAAAGTATAATAGATTGACATAATGCAAAATAAATTTGGTATAAAATTTTGGAGTCAGCAACGTATCGAAGACTTTTAAAAACATATATTAATTTGCGTACTTTGTTTGAGATTGATTGAATGTGTTGTTTAAAAGATAGATTCTCATCTATTATAACTCCTAGATATTTAAGTGATTTAGCCGCTTCTAAAATATCACAACAACACATTTTATTATAAGGTGGCGGACATTTGTGTGCAATGAGATTAGAAGTATGAGTAGCAGAGCCACGAATAGAAAAGGTAATATATTTTGTTTTTGAAGTATTTAATGTTAATTGATGATTAAAAAGCCAACAACAAACCGTATTAATACCATCTTGAGCAACAGAGAAAACTTCTTCCCAGGTATCAGCAGCAAATAAAAGCACAGTATCATCCGCATATGTAATGATTGAGCCCTGAATGAGATTAAGTGAGCAAAGGGTATTTAAATAAATCAAAAACAGGGAAGGCCCAAGTATGCTGCCCTGTGGCACTCCATTTATAACAGGAAGGTTATTACTGAAAAACTTATCGATTCTTGTACACTGGACTCTATCAGATAGATAGTCTTTAAAAAGATCCAGCTGTGTTCCACGTATTCCAATTTGGCCAAGTTTTTGCAAAAGAATTGCCCCTGAAACTGTATCAAATGCTTTGGCCAAATCTAGGAACACTGATATACATTTTTTACCTTGATCAAGGTTACTTGCAATGAAATTAGTCAGCTTAAGCACAGCTTCTGAAGTGGATTTACCACTACGAAAACCAAATTGATTTTCTGCAAGAATCTTATTTTTTTCCAAGTAGTTCACAAGTTGGTTATTTATGATACGTTCCAGAATCTTCGATATGGAGGGGAGAATGGAGATTGGTCTGTAATTAACCACAAGATTTCTATCCCCACTTTTTAGGATGGGGCAAATAACTGCTTGCTTCAATGATTTTGGAAAAATTCCTTTACGGAGACAGATGTTAAATATAAAAGATAGGGGTGGCGCCAAAATATCTTTGTATTCCTTTAAAAATGTATTAGAAATGTTGTCTATGCCCATAGATGAATTATTTTTTAGTTGTAGTATTATGTGTTCTATTTCGGCTTCATCAGTGTCTAGTAACGCAAAAGAATTTAATCGGGACTGATCTTCACAATTTTTACCGTTAGGAGCCGCTGGTAACTATTAAGACACTAAGTAATAGAATGCAATGACCGCTGTATATTACCTTATTTTGACTAACAAATCGACGTCCGAAAGGTGGATGTACTCGAGATTTGAAAGTATAAATCATTGATTTATAAAGTCGAAGTAACACGAATTAAAAACAGCTGTTGATAAAGTTGGTTTGCGCAGATTCTACTACGCTCTCATCGTATATGTCTTCTGAGATATGAGCTGAGATACGTTCGCTTACAACTTTATTACCCATAATTTCAAATTGAAATTCAAAACATTCCTTAACAAGTAAAATTATTTAGAAGTGCTTTTAAATCTTCAACTCTACTGATACTTCGGAAAATTTCTTTACCCAGAAGAGCAGGTGATTTCGATTCGTTACACCTCTTGATTATAAATAAGCAAGCAAAGAAAATCACCCTTGCGTTGATGCAGGCTCTAATTACCATTACAAATATTATCTAAGTCATCAATTTTGCATTATAGTCAGACAGTTATTTTACTTGGAAAGAAATAGGCAGGCATGTTAGTGCGATTGTCGCAACAAATTATAGGCTGACCGTATAAATCAGACTGCGCCTGCGGAGAACCAGGGCCCGGAGGTAGAACAAGTTTCAAGCGAAAATACTTTGCTAGCAATAAAAACGTGTTATAAATCTCTTAATATATTTCTGCTACGTTAAGCTCCATTGCTTGCGATTAATCTTAAATTTTTACGTGACTGCGTTATTGTATAAAAAAAAATGCAATGTAAAGGATTACTATAATAATATCAATCCCCAAAACTCAACTTTATTGTTATGAGTAGAGATGCTACATTATATTTTAGTAATCCTTAGTAATGTTAAGGCGATTACCTTTCAATAACCTTTCTGAATATCAAAAAGCTTTAGTAAAATGTACTCTATTTCATCGAATTAAAATTTAATTTCTAATACGCATTTATACAATAAGATGTTAAATTACAAAACAAAATCATAGGATAGAAATTCCATCTATAACGTCATTAACGTAAGAGTTATATTAGCATGGGTGTATTGTGTATTTATGACGTAGCTTTTTGCCTGTATTGTGTATTTGTTACGTAGCTTTTTTGTCAATTGCCAACAATTGTACAATTGAACAAGTGAAGTATGAAGCAAAGCTTTGTGAATAAATATCAATAATAATAAAAGCGTAACACTGGGTATTGACATAGGAATATTCTTTCGTTGACTCGCATAGGTTACTATCAGAATTAGATAATAGCATCGAAATAAAATGTAGAATTGGACAAGCTAAAGCAGCTTTTTACAAAATGTCCAAAATATTATGTGACCCTAAAATCCTATTTGATGTCAGGTATCGCGTTCTAAAGTGCTACGTCTGGTCCACTCTCTTATACGGATGTGAACCATGGACCACAACTAAAGATGGTTGTCGACGTTTGTATGCATTTGAGATGTGGGGCTTTCGCAAAATGCTAGAGATCCCTTGGACTCACTTCGTCTCAAACGATCTGGTCTTGGAGAGAGCTAAATGCAAGCGGACGTTGATGAAAACCGTCATGCAAAGAAAGGTTGCCTTTTTCGGAGATCTACTGAGAGGATCCCTGTATAAATTTCCTAGGTTGATCCTAGAAGGAAAGATATACGGCAAAAGAGCACCTGGAAGGCAACGTCTTAAATGGTTAGATAATATAAAAGAGTGGACAGGACTTAGTTACTGGGAAATAAAAAAGATGGCACACAGCTGGAAATGTTTTCTCCAACTGACCTCCGCACTTCATTTTGAAGATGGCACCAGATGATGATGATACTATCAGAGGTGCGTTTTCCAAAAAAAAATTGACTTCCTCTAAAAACTCTCTTTAAGGCATACAGAAAAGTTTAATAGTAAAATATATATGAACCAACTTCCAAATTTTAGTACCTAATTAATACTGTTTGTCAGGTAAATTAGATAGTGCAACCGTCATTCCTTTTAAAAAAGTTTTTATTTCACTTGCAATTTATATAAGTGAAGGTGGAATCTTGCAAGTTAAATTTGACCCACTTCCCAGTGGCCGATTGAGCTGAAATTTTATATATTGGTCCAGTTCCGATGACAATGCATGTTTATGATAAGCACGACCTGATACTAGGATTGACTCCAGAGGAGGGAACTCCGCAACGGTTAACAGTGGGGAGATGAAATTTTGTTAAAAGATTTTTTTAAATTAAGTTTTTAATGTATTTGTATGAATTTTATATTGATAAACATTGCCTATTTATTTATGCATAAGTAAATTTTATGTTATTGCAAGCAGTACCTGGCCTCGTTAGCGTCAACCTGAGTTTTCAAATACTTTCACAAAATTACTAAATGTTTTGCTTATCCATATAACATCACTGCCACCATCAGTTGCAGACAGAGTCTAGTTAACTTGTAAAATTATCTAAATAAAGTGCAAACTGACATGGCCCGTTAGCGCAACAGTGACCCTTGCCTTCAGCTCCAGGGGACGTAGGTTCGATTCCTGTTGAGGGCTAACAGATTCTTAAAACAATTTGTTAGTCTTCAAACTTGGGTATATTTATGTAAATATATAATACATTTAGAATTATAAATGTAAATATATAAAGAATATATATTCTTTAAATTATTTTTGGCTAAAATCCGAAGAGATATTATGTAATAAAGGAAAATTAATATAAAATTGAAAATCTTATCATTAATCTTGTCATATAAATATTTGAAGTGATATAAAACGAATATAAAAAAGAATTGACAGTTAAAACAATTTTAATTGCGGTTTTATAGAATAATTAATCCTACTTCCTACTAATATTATAAATGCGAAAGTTTGTAAGTATGGATGGATGTTTGTTACTCTTTCACGAAAAATCTATTGGACGGATTTGGATGAAACTTCACAGCTATATAGGTAATACATCGAAATAACATATAGGCTACAATTTGTAATGATTTTATATAATATAACGATACATTTCAATAAAGCCGGAAAAATCTGGCCTCTGAGAGCTATCTCGGCGTACGCTGCCTAAACCATTGGAGTTACATAAAGATGATGTACCGTAGCATTGTTTGTCTTGAATAGTTCTAAATAAAAGTCCGCGACAGCATATATCTATCTTTTATGTGGAAGCTACTATGACCAAAACTGTGAATCATAAATTTAATGAAATCAGATACTGTGGCGGACCAAATTCCTCGCGAGCGAAGCCGCGGGCAAAAATTAGTAGTGTATAATTTTGAAATGGCAAATAACTATATTGAAGAGCATTAAGATATTTGCTATTCCATAAGAATAAAATATTACTTGTCTTATACATTATATTGTATATTTACCAGTCGTCTGACAACCATTACAAAAGTAAATAAGAATACAATGGTACATAGCATCTCAGCAGCTTCTACAGGTAGCTCTGTGGAAATCTGCACCTAACCTAGTCACCAATGTAGGGCAACTTTAAAACAGGTCAGATATAGACAGATGCGGCGCGACCTAGTTCTTTTTAAAGGCAGAGATAAAATAGACTATTTTAATACCTCTATACATTTAAAAATAAACATAATCAAACAAAAACTGAGCTGTGATAGCCCAGCGGTAAGACCGTGCGAGACTTTCGAGGGAATCACGAGTTCAAACCCCGGCAGGCACCGGTGATAAAAAAACATTTTCGGTGATAAAAAAACATCGCCAGAAAACCTGCATATTCTAGAGAATTCTGGAAATATGTGTAACTTACCAATCCGCATTGGAGCAGCGTGGAAGGTCTTAGCTCCAACCCTTCTCTCCAGAAACGAGAGGAGGCCTATTCCCAGCAGTGTGATTGTAACAGGCCGCTACTTTACTAATTTACTAAACAAAAACAAAACAAAACAACGTTATGGTAAATGCCATACTTAATTGTATTATTGGGCGGTTGAATCACAACAGAGAGAATGTAAATATAACTTGTTTAAACGAGTGCTTCCTTTACTCATTAGATATGAACAGTATCAAAGCTTTCTAGGATATAACCATCTGTTATGGTCGATCAAAGAGGCTTCAAAGTGCAGTCTGCAACACGCTCCAATGCAATAGACACTCCCTGCGAGCTTTTGATCATATATCCATGGGATATATTACTCCTATGATCGTTTTAGCGGTTCTTTTTTTACGATAGGTTTCTACTTTGATGGTTTTTGCATTTAATTTGTTGTGGGTTAGTCTTATTTATCCTTAGGATTCTAAATGTTTAACACGTTCGCAACAGGGCTTGAGTTCTCCAGCCGCACCGTAGGTGCTGTTTTTGTTGTGTTCAAAGACATTTTGTGTATACAATATTTCCCAGAAATTCACGGAAAGAAATAGTTCTTATGTATTAAATGTTAACTTATCCTTTCTTCCACTAGTTATTAATAATAACCCCTTTAAACTTTAAAACAAAACACTCAGCACTTGTTCACGATCTTCGCAGATATTCCCAGAGAGCCGTCCATTTTTTTTTTCTTTTTTTTCGAATTTGTCTTGTGCTGTTAGCCGTACTGGCTTTTACTGGCGAGCACAGAAGCTTGGCCGGGTTAAAAACCGTCCAGCGCTCCGCTTTGCTTATATTTCCTCTCCTTGTTTCCCTTCCATTCGCGTATTGTCATTGTAAAATATAAGAATTTCAAAATTCATAATAGTAACGCTTAACATAAATATGTTAATAAATTTGTAAGATCAATAATCACCTTTTATTCGATTGACACTGGCGTGTACCACCGGTGGCTCGTCCCATCCGATGCGACAATTCTGCATGTACCACCGGTTGGTTCGAGAAAAATATCGTTTATAAGATAGCATTAAAATGTTCATACAGAATGTTAAGAATATTTTTTGGTTAGGTCTTAAATTCTAATTTAAAACATCTGTCATTCAGGTAAATTTATAAACAAGTGCTTTTGAATCGTCACCTTTACTGCTGGTTCGCAACAACTGTTCCTATCTAAAAGACAGACAGAAATTCGGCCGTTGCTCTTTTCAAAAAATTATTTACAACTAGTTACGTTTGGTCATTAGTATCTTATACAAGATCGAAGAGTAGCTATGTCCACGCTTTATTATCATCTAAGTAATTTTAGTACTTGCCTTTTAACAGTGTTTATAAACTGCTGTGGCAATGCTAAAATCGATTACGGAATTTTATTATAGAATCTTATGCCCAAACCCACAAACGACTAAAGGACTTTTGCAAGGCGCAAAGCAGGAGCCGAAAGCTTGTATCGGTTCCTTTATCAATTCAATTCAAAATATTCTTTATTCAAGTAAACTTGTAAACAAGTGCTTTTGAATCGTCAACTTTACTGCTGGTTCGAAAAGTTGTTCCTACCGAGAAGAACCAGCAAGAAACTCGGCGGTTGCTCTTTTCAAAGAATAATTCTTATTACTAGTTACATTTAGTTATTAATGTCTTGTACAGGGTCGAAGAGTAGCAATATCCATGCATTGTTATCGTTTAAGTAATCCTCAATAGTATAGTAGACTTTCTGTATTAGCCCTTTTTAATAGTAATTTTATACTACTGTAATGGTAAAGTTAAAGTATTTTATTATAGAATCTTATACCCAGACCCACAAAAGACTTATGTACTTTTGCAAGGCGCAAAGCAGGAGCCGCAAGCTTATGTTGGTTCCTACTTTGTCTATTATATACATCGCCAATCTTTTTATAATTTTGTATATTCTTATGTACAAAAATTAAACTCCTTAAAATATATCTATTATATACATCGCCAATCTTTTTATAATTAATCAATATAAACAGCTATAGTAGATATAAGTAGTGTGTCAAAGATATGGATATAAAGATACACATGGTCTACAGGTATTATGTGTCTAGTTAGCTCGATAGATCAAAGCCGCCGTTCAGGCGAAAAATCTTTCATGTGCAAGTGCAGATGTGATTCAACCAAGGCGGCTGCTAATGCTTTTACCGAATGGATAGTCACAGGCCTCGTTAACTCAGAGCTTATCGGAAACTACACTATATGTATTAATGTTCCACATCACATCTACTTATCGATACTGTTTATTATTCAGGAGTTAAAAGTACAGGTCAAGTCAAAAAACTTTTAATAATGCTTTCAACAAAATTTTATTTCCGTACTGTTAACTGTGTAGCCCAGCGGTGAGACCGTGCGACTCTTTCGAGGGGAACACGAGTTCAAACCCGGGCAGGCACCAATGAGTTTTTCTATCAATGCTTTTCGGTGAAGGAAAACACCGTGTGGAAACCTGTATATTTCTAGAGAATACTGTTGATATGTGTAACCTTCCAATCCGCATTGGAGCAGCGTGGCCTACCACGCTGTAGCAATAAGACCTACCTTAGCTCCAACCCTTCTCTCCAGAAACGGAGAGAGGAGGTCTATTCCCAGCAGTGGGATTGTAACATGCCGCTACTTTTACTTTACTTACTGTTAACTGTTGAGGAGTTCCCTCGTCTGGAGTCAATCCTGGCTGCAGCATCAGGTCATGCTTATATATAAACATGCATTGTTATCAGGACTAGATAAATATGTAAAATTTTAGCTCAATCGGACACCGGAAAGTAGGTAATTTTAAGAAGTTTAACTTCCAAGATTCCAATAGTAATAATAAAATTATTTTGCTATAATCCGCGATACATTCCAAGATTCCACCTTCACACGTATACACGGCAAGTTGAATAAAAGCTTTTAAAAGGCAAAGTTATGGCCTCCTAGAAGCTGTAATAGCTGAATTTTGAGACCGTGTGCGTCTCAAGGGGGTCATGGATTCAAACCCCAGGCAGGCACCAATGAGCACTACACACGTTCACTATCACAAACTCAACAATCGTTTCGCATTTTGCGAAAAGCAAAGGCTTTGCGATTTTGTCCTGGAGTCTATCTCCTGATGATGCTTCGGTTGCGGATATGAAAAAAGGATAGTCCACTCTTTACATTTAGCACTATATATATTTGCTATTAACTGTATCGCGGATTATAGCTAAATAATTTTATTATTACTTTTGTATTATGATCTTCGCAAAGTAACGCCTAATTCTATAAATTATAAATCACACGCTTTTCGGTGAAGGAAAACTTCCTGAGGAAACCTGCATATCTTTAGGGAATTCTGGGGATATGTTTAACCTATTAATCCGCATTGGGACAGTTAGATTCTTCAACTTTTCTCTCCATATAAGGAGAGATATCTATTATTGGGATAGTAACAGGGCGTTACTTACTTTTTTTAATAGGTTTCTTATATCAACCGCTAGGCATAGGCCATCTCTGTACAGTTTCCATCGACTTTGTTGCTGGTTTTTGTCTTTAGGAGGAAAGTTCCGAATCAGTAGTACATTTATTTATAGCTTTTAAAATTCAAAAATTGTAGAAAAAGTCAACTTGAGTAATTGACATTCTGAATTTCAAACAAAGTTTGTCAAATTTTGCGTATACTTACTTTAAACGATTTATTTCAAGTGTTTATCAATAATTAAACAGTGACTAAATAGTTCTTCTAAAGTTATTTTCTTGTGACTAACTGCAATTATATTAGTACTGCGCGAAAACCTACTGCCAGCGATGACGTCAGCTCGTGACGTCATCGTAATGACTCAATAAAGGATTCCGCGGATACTTTCACTCATACCCAATTCGCTGGCATTAAAAATACAATAAAAGCGCCACCAAAATTCATACTACAAAATTCAGGCGTACGAAACGACGCTTGTAGCAATAATTTAACCGGAATATAAACTCTATGTGTCGGTAATTAAGGAGGAAATTGTATGTACGGTTTGAAGTATATGTGGGAGGATATTTTTGGTTTGGTTGAGGAGGAAAATTCAGTCGCGATGAATGAACCCCCTTCCCCCTGGTCAACCTGTTTGAGGGGAATGCGAAGTACTCCACACGAGGCCGTTCAAAGGATGAATCACAAGTAAAAACTATAGAATTGAAGTTGTTATTTTATTTTGCTTAACGTCCTATAATAACCATGCTACATAGAGCAAACTTTAGCCGTTACTACATTCGCGTCAACTTAAGTTTTTAAATACCCTCAATTGTTTACTACGCGTTTTGATCCGGCTCGCTCATGCGCAAAGTCACGGTCTTACCGTTAGGCTATCACAGCTTTAAGTATAGATAAATCTATCAATCTCTTGCCCTTATCCCACTTTAAGGGGGATCGGCACAATATGTTACAAACATGTTGTTACATGATTTGGCTACGTATTTTACGACCGGCCGCCTGCCTGACGTCAACTTACCTTAGTCGCCTCTTACGACACCTCGGTATGAAAGGAGGGTGGTCTATTCTATTCTGCCGGATTACCACACGGCGTAGCTTTAAGTATACATACAATGACTTTATATTAAACAATGACCAGTTTCCTATTATTAAATACTAGCAGTGCCCCGCGGTTTCACCCGCGTACATATCGATCTTGTGGTAGTGGAAAGTATATTAAGTCAGACTAAAGATTTATTTTTGTAAATTAAAAGTTTGGCCCTGGGACTTATTAATGGTTAAGGCAAAGGAAGTTGTAAGTGGAAATTAAATTCTTTTAAAAGGTATATCTGTGTATATCATTGGTATCCTTGGAATAAGAGTTAACTCACCAGTTGCAGGCCCTGTTATAATGGTCGCTACAATGCATTTGTTTTTGCATTATTTTTTTAGATTTTCATTTTTAAATCTTTTGATTGGAATGTCCGATTAAACTTATTTAAAAAATATTTTACAAGTATGGAAACAGTTTTTAATAAAATACCTTTTAAATGGTTAAGGATTAATACGGAGATATGAATAAAATGCTTTGATTACTGTCGGTATTTTTATCAACTTTTACAATGTAAAAAAGTAGTTACATTGGCATAACTATAATAGTTAGACATATGGTGTCCTGGACTTTTTTGTAGATATACGTTCTATAATACTGTATAACATTTTTTTGTTCCATCATCAATAGTTTACGCAGCGCACGCGATGAAAGATTTTTACGACTAAATTTTTCACACCTTATTACAATTTTGTTAGGGATCTCTATTTTTTTAATGAAACATAGCCTATGTTGCTAAGTGAAGAAGTAGCTTTCCAATGGTGAAAGAATTTTTGGAATAGGTCCAGTTTTGCGTAAAACATATATACACACATACATACAAATCTTTCCTTTTTATTTATTTATTTGTTTATATACCATAAAAAAAACCAAAGAAAAACATTATCAATAAAAAAACAGAGTACAACGGTCAACTTATCCCTTTGACAGAGATCTCTACCAGCTAACCTACGAAGTGAGACAATTTATAGTGAAACAGTTATGGTACTAATATCTTAACTTATACACTAATAAATATATATATTTATATAAATAATATATTGTTAATATAAAACATTAATATAATATATATATGATAAATAAAATAGCAATACCGCCTTTTGGTATCCGGCTGAGTAGAATAGACCACCCTCTTTCTTACCGAGGGGTCGTAAAATGCAACTATGGCAAGTTGACCCACCGTGTGGTATCCGGTTGAGTAGAATAGACCACCCTCTTTCTTACCGAGGGGTCGTAAAGTACGACTAAGGTAAGTTGACGTCAGGCAGGCCGTAAAATACGCAGCCAAATCATGTGACAACATGTAACATCTAACATGTTGTGCCGACCCCACTTAGAGTGTGATAAGGGCAGGAGGATGATGAGGATGATGAAATAAAATAGCAATAATATATACACAAATTTTATAGCATTAAGAATATGAACTTAATAAGAATACAACATAAACACGTAATGTTATCATTTTAAAAGTAAAATTATTGTCTTTGAATAATACCACGATAGACGACTCAGTCTAATAATTGATTTCATCCAATTAATCGATTTATAGAAGCAGGCGTTACTTTGCGGAATTCCATATTACAAGCAATACAACAGAACTAACTACTTTGCTATAATCCGCACGGGTTAAGTGAATGCATGCAAAGCCAATGTGTATGAAGCAGGCAAAATCTACGCACCTTATACATGCAGGACCAGTCACCACATGCACCCCAAGGCGCAATTCACCAGCAACAACGCACACAAAAGCAGCACACACACCCACCACCACAATCTCGACGATCGTTTCGCCCCGAAACCGAAGCATCATCAGGAGGATAGCTGATCCTGCCTTTTTGCCTGCTTCATACACATTGGCTTTGCATGCATTCACTTAACCCGTGCGGATTATAGCAAAGTGGTTAGTTCTGTTGTATTGCTTATCCAATTAATCGTTGAAAAGCAATCCCAGATCTGTAATTTTTAAATCGATCTCAACGTACTCGCTCCGTTGTCCGAACGTCATGACTCATTGACAATGTAATACGATGAGTGACTAGACGCGAAAAAAAGTTACAAAAACAACACTTCCCGAAGGCCGCGAGCGAGTCTGTGCTCGCGGCAATTAAAAATAATTAGGCACCAACACGGCCTCTTCTCAGAAGGACCATGCATTTACATATGGCGTCTAAGTATAAACTAAATCGGCCGATTAAGGGCAATAGTGAAGTGGGTAACGGCTGTTCGTAGGCCATTTTGGTTTATCGTTTCAAATTCGACTGTTATTTTGTATTTACCCGAATTATCTGACGCCGTGTATGTCGTAAAACGCTTATAAGTTAACGATTTCTTTGGTATTTGTATTATTACGCCAAGTAACGCTTAATTTTATGATATAACTAGCTTTTAAGTGCAACTTCGTTCGCGTGGACTGCAGTCTTATATATAATTTATGGTTAAAGTGGTTTAACCATTAAAAGCTAGACAAATGCTGTCGCGGACTTTTATTTAAAACTTTTAGAGGGGAAGAATTTTGTATTACATATTTTTTAATAACTTTCACCGTTTACATACCGCACGCAAGGAAAGCTTTAAATTATGCCGTTTTCGCAATTATTTTTATCGCTGCCCCGCTTCTATTCATCTTAGCGTGATGTTATATGGTCTTTAGCGTTCCTCGATAAATGGACTATCTTACACTAAAATTATTTTCAAATCAGTTCAGTAGTTCCTGAGATTAGCGCGTTCAAACAAACAAACAAACAAACAAACAAACAAACAAACAAACAAACAAACAAACAAACAAACAAACAGACAGACAGACAGACAGACAGACAGACAAACAAACAAACTCTAGGGCTATATGTATTAGTATAGATAAATAAATACGAATGTGTGTCTCTGTGTTATTTATAGACTCCGCAATAGCAGGACCAATTTTAATGAAGCTTTCAGACAATCTTTAAAATGACCCTGTAAAGTTTGGTAGCGGTCAGAGCATTATTTTTGTATCTGTTGAGTCAAGCCACGAATTACTGAGCCACAGTGATGCGTGGCTTTTTATACACTCACTTCTTCTTCTAAAAACTTCTATAAATTTGCTCAACTTTCAGTGAAGGAAAACATCTTGGGAAAACCTGCATATATCTGGGGAATGCCTTATATATGGTTATTCTGCCACTCCGTATTAGAGCTGCATAGTGTGTTTAAACTCCAAGAATTATCTCCGAAGGAGAGACGAGGATTCAGTCTAGCAGTGCGATAGATAACAGACGTTAATCTTCGAACTTAAGCATCGTTTATTCCATTTTTTATGATTTTATATGAATATAATAATAAATGGGTAAATACCAGGTCCAAAGTAAAGTCTGAATTTAATTCAGATTATCTGGTACTCCATAAATGATTCAAAAGCGGCTCCAGTCAAAGCAATGGTACCAAAAACAAGTAGAGTTTTTTACCTGGTCCGTTTCTTAGAACACCAACCGTAAATCAGCTATGGCGCCCTGTTATTTTAGTTGGTTCGCATAAATTTTCAGATAGGGAGGCGGTAATTGCAACATTCGGATCTGCACGCCGCGGGAGGTACCATTACTAGGAGATTGACGTAATAAAAGTATCAAGTGTCTTGGTATCTAGGTATAAGAATTTCTAGTATGTCTTATGTAACAAAGAATAAATGTATCACATTTGTCTGATATCACTTATGTATCTAGGTATAAAAGGATTATTTGTGTCTTGCTATCTTTTAATGATAATCTTAATTCAAATTCAAAATATTCTTTATTCAAGTAAACTTGTAAACAAGTGCTTTTGAATCATCAACATCTGGTACTAGTTCGAAAAGCTGTTCCTACCGAGAAGAACCAGCAAGAAACTCGGCGGTTGCTCTTTCCAAAGAATACTATTTACTGATATATAGTTATTGATGTATTGTACAGGGTAGAAGCGCAGCTATATCCACACAATCTTATCGTCCAACTAATCCTGAACAGTATAGTAGGCTTTCTGTATCAGCTTCTGTTTAACAGTGTTTTAAACTGCTGTAATGGCAAGGCCAAGAATCTTATACCCAAACCCATAAACGATTTGCGTACTTTTGCTAGGCGCAACGCAGGAGTTGCAAGCTTATGTCGGTTCCCACTTTGTCTATTATATACATCACCTATCGTTTATTCTTAATAGCTATGATGTATCTATTGGTATCCAGGAATAAAAGTAACGTGTGCGTTTTGGTGCTCGTTAATAAAAGTATCATGTGATCTTCCCAATCATTAAAGTATCATGTATGTCTTGCTATCTAGTCATAATAATATCATGTCTTGGAGTCCAATATTTATATAGTCTTTCATATATTAAAATTCAAAATATTCTTTATTCAAGTAAGCTTGTAAACAAATGCTTTTTTACATGGTAGAGGAGTAACTAAATCCACGCATTTTTATCATCTATACAATCCTCAATAGTATAGTAGGCTTTTTGTATCAGCCTCCCTTTACCAGCGTTTTTATACTGCTGTAGTGGCAAATATAAAATCGATTGCGGGAGTTTATTATAGAATCTTATATCCAAACCCAAAAATGATTTATTTACTTTTGCAAGGCGCAAAGCAGGAACCGCAAGCTTATGTCGGTTCCTACTTTGTCTCTATTATATACATCGCCAATCTTTTTATAATTATCTATATTCTTATGCACAAACATTAGATTGCTAAAAATATACTGTGAAACCAAGGTAAGAATACCTATTTCCTTAAACTTCTCTCGCAGGGAATCACGCGGACTTAAATTGTAAATGCCACGTATGGCTCTTTTTTGTAATACAAAAATTCTATCAATTTCTGTGCATTTACCCCATAACATAAATCCATTAGACATAATGCTATGGAAGTAAGAAAAATAAACAAGTTTTGCTGTTTCAACATCTGTGTCGTTATACGTCTTAGTGTCCAGTAATACAAATATCATGTGTCTTGGTGTTTGCTAATAAAAGTATCATGTACGTCTTGATATCAAGTAATAAAAGTGTCATTTATTTCTTGCTGTCTAGTATTAAAAGTAACATCTGGATATTGGGCATACAAGTCTCAGTATGGGATTTGGGAAAAGTGGGATCTTCTGTACACAAATTTGCCGACTATGCTCGTGGTAAAAATCAACTGACATTTAAAATGAATTTCTGTAAATAGTGGTAATCTCATTGAGGCTGAAAATTATTTTAAAAATAACTGTACATTTGAACCCATCCGTTAGGAATATTGCAATACTTATTATCCCTATTTTTATTTTTATAAATGGTCTAGTAGAGAAAGAGCCCTAATATCTTAAAATGTTATTGCTTGATTGTTATAATAACTTAAGGTAAGATATGTTTTCAATGTTTTATAATTTTTAAATGTTTGGTAGAGAAAGTCGTCATCATTCTCCATATCCCACTCTAAGTGAGGTCGGCGCAACATGTTAAACATATGTCGTCTCATGATTTGGCTATGTATTTTACGACCGGCCGCCTGCGTGACGTCGACTTACCTTAGTCGCCTTTTACGACACCTCGGTAAGAAATGAGGGTGGTCTATTCTACTCAGCCGGATACCTCACGGTGGGTTTGGTAGAGAAAGTATTGAAATAATTTAAAAATATGTATATTCTATAAATATAAAAGAATAAAAAATTAAAGTATGCTAAGTAAGTTAAGTTAGTAGATAAATAGATTGACTGATATGCGTGTTAATATTTGGCGTCTAATTGTTATGGACATGTAAGGGCCCAGCCACATAAAGCGTTCAAGCAACGGGTTTTTTCCAAAATTCAACAAAGAAAACCTAACCAAGTTTTGTAGCCAAAATTAAAACATTTACAATGACAATTAATTAAACAGAAGTACGTGTTACGGAATTTCTTAGTACAAAAGTAATGATAACACTATTTTGCTATATTCAGCATTTTTTAATTTAAAATTTCTATACTAGTTATTTATTTAGTTAGTTAAGTGCCTACTGTTGTCGCTGGCAACATTTTGCCTGAGTATTATGGTTGAAATACTGGTCACACTAAAGGTGCCGCCACCTTGGCACGCTATTTCCGAGTCTTCATGCTCCATTGGAGATGACTAGAGCGGCATTCAGTGTTCACCAGTGGTTGCAAGGATAACATGCTCAGAAGTGATTGCATTTAATAATATACTGTGTAGAAATATATTCTGGTATCAACGTGTCATCAATTATAGTACTAAATTTAAAACACAGGGCTGTTTTTGAATATATTACTGTATAACCTTTGCACCTGTTGCTCAATTGGCTTATTTCATAATACACTGGCTGACCCGGCAAACGTTGTTTTGCTATAAAAAAATTTTCTAAGGATCTTCTAGTGTTGGGTACACTAGAAGATACACATTATAAAAAGTTATATTATAAATTGTGTCCAAAAAATAAAACAAAAATGTTAGGGGTGGGCAACCCTTATCAATTAGGAGTAGGAAAATTAGATAGTAGCCGATTCACAGATGTACTGAATATGCAGATAAAATTTCATAAAAATCGGTCAAGCCGTTTAAGAGGTGAATGGTAGTTGACATTGTGACACGGGAATTTTATATATAAGAATATATAGCTTTAAGATTACTAAATAAACAACACTACAATCACGAGGTGTGCAATCTCGCAAATTTCCGGAAAAAACTATGAAATTGCTCTACTATTGATGATTAAATAAATGATACAAAAAGCTTGTCACACGGTCAGTTTGTCCGATTGGCCGTGGAAGCGTGAGCTTACAGACAGAGTTTCGCATAAATTTAATTATATTTCTGCGGGTGCAATAAAGGGAAAACAAACTAACAAACAAAAACACTAGTAGCACACGCGATGTTAGCATCAATTTAAGCGCTAAAATCACGTCAATTGCAATCTCGCAAATTTCCGAAAAAAAAACGACGAAATTGAACTAACTCTACTATTGATGATTAAATAAATGATACAAAAAGCTTGTCACACTACGATTATCAACCTCGTGTCAACTGTGATGATATTTGTGATTAATCTACAGACAATCAACCATTTATAGCAAACATTTATTAATTTTGAAAATACCTCAGTTAACATGTCATTATATTTATACTAGTTTATGCCCGCGGCTTCGCTCGCATGGAATTTGATTTGCCACAGTAACTAATTAAATTAAATTTATGATTCACAATTTTGGTCATAGTAACTTGCACATAAAAGGTAGATCTATGCTGTCGCGGACTTTTATTTAGAACTATTCAAGACAAACAATACTACGGTACATCATCTTTATGTAACTCCAATGGTTTAGGCAGCGTACGCCGAGATAGCTCTCAGAGGCCAGATTTTTCCGGCTTTATTGAAATGTATCGTTATATTATATAAAATCATCACAAATTGTAGCCTATATGTTATTCCGATGTATTACCTATATAGCTGTGAAGTTTCATCCAAATCCGTCCAATAGATTTTTCGTGAAAGAGTAACAAACATCCATCCATACTCACAAACTTTCGCATTTATAATATTAGTAAGATAAGATAAGATAAGATAAGATTTAATAGCTTTCGTACATACATTTTGTAAATAAATAATTAAATGATTGATTACGCTTGTCTATTTATAGCTTGGGAATATATTTAAAGCAATTTATTTATTGTATATAAACATTAAAAGAATTATAAAACAATAGGTGATGTATATAATAGACAAAGAGGAACCCGACATAAGCTTGCTTTGTGTCTTGCAAAATTGCATTTTTCGTTTGTAAGTTTGGATATAAGATTCTATAATAAAACTCCGCAATCAATTTGAAAGCCTGTTGAGGATTACTTAGATGATAAGAATGAGTGGATATAGCTACTCTTCGATCCTGTACAAGATAGTAATGACTAAATGTAACTAGTTATATTATATAATAGTTAGTATTATTTTGAAAAAAGTAACCGCCGAGTTTCTTGTTGGCTTATCTCGGTAGAAACAGCTTTCCGAACCCGCAGTAGAGTTGACCATTCAAAAGCACTTGTTTACAAGTTTGCTTGATTAAATTATATTTTGAATTTGATCTTGAATATACGAAAAAGATGGCACAATGCGAAAGAAAAAGTATATCGTGAATAACCAAACAGACGTGGTATGTAGTGGGGCTTAATTTTTATTCCTGTAAGGTCCCATACAAACTCAACTGTTTTTTAGACGCAGCAATCGCTAAAACTATAGAATATCCTTTCGCAATGTTGACTGACATTTACTGATCGTACTGATCCGATGCTCGTATTATTATAATTCACAATGACGCCCGAGGTCAAGCTCGGGTTTCAATAACATAGGTAATACCTATTTTTTGCACAACACGTTACCGTATCGAAGATCTTACGCAAGGTTAAAATACTACAGTGCAATTAGCCTGTCCATTAGCTAACTCATGTTTGTGTATAGATATTGTCAGAAAAGTTTAATTTCCTGAAATTACACCTTTTACTTATGGATTTTTAACTATGGTATTCGCGAATTCGTTCGCGTCAACTTAACCCCTTAAGTACTCCCAATAATGCAATCTGTTTTTTGTCCCTGTTTGTGAAAGAAACAAAGGGCTTTTTTACATTATGTGTTACCTCGTTTAATTTATCAAATGTAATCAATATTGATTGATTGGCCGTGAAAGCGTGAGCTTACAGATAAATTTTCGCATAAATTTAATTATATTTCTGTGGGTGCAATAAAGGGAATAAATACAATCGGACAAACAAAACACTAGAAGCACACGCGATATTTGTATCAATTTACGCGTTAAAATCCCCTCAATTAAAATAAAATAAATATTAAATATATGGGTCATTTACACACACGGTCGTCCATCCCCAAAGCAAGTAACTGAATACTTGTGTTATGGGTGACGGACTGGTACTGGTAGATATACTACATGTATAATTTAAATACATAATTAAATACAAATACACACCCAGGCTCGAAGAACCAACAAATTGTTTAAAGAATATGTTGGCCCTCGGCGGAAATCGATCCCGCAAACCGCGGCGCTGAAGGCAGGGTCTTGTCATTGCTATAATCCGCGATAATTTGCTTTATCGCGGATTAAAGCAAAATAATATTTCATTACGTTTCTACATGTATACACTTTAATTGTGCTAAATGTCATCACGAGCAATATGATCGACCAGATTGATCATGAAAGTGAGACAGACTTTCGCATTTATAAATAGTGTAGATAACTCATCGGTAAAAGCAAAACTAGAAATCCAAAACAGGGGTAAATTCATTATTTAAAGATATCAATGTTTGTAAAAGTACATACATTCATTCGCCTGCCCTTATCCCACTCTAAGTGGGGTCGGCACAATATGTTACAACATGTGGTCACATGATTAGGCTACGTATTTTACGACTGGCCGCCTGCCTGACGTCAACTTACCTTAGTCGCCTTTTACGACACCTCGGTAAGAAAGGAGTGTGGTCTATTCTATTCTGCCGGATACCACACAGTGTTTGTAAAAGTATGAATTCGAAGTATGAATTCAAATAAAATCAAAATAATCTTTATTCAAGTAAGCTTTTTACAAGCACTTTTGAATCGTCAAGGATCAATTAGATTTAATGAAGCTACAACTGGTTCCGAATGTTGCTCTTACCGAGAAGAACCAGCAGGATAGTCGGCGGTCAATCTTTTAAACATTTAAATTTACATTATTTATTTGCAGTCTTGTTTGAAGCTGAAAGGATTTTCAAATCCAAGCATTTTTATCATTCAATCTTCAATTGTGTAATATGCCTTACGTATAAGCATATTTCGTACACTTAATTTAAAATTTTCTGTGGATAAGTCTAATATAGTTTGCGGAATTTTATTGTAAAAGCGAGTACTGAGACCAACGTATGAGTTACTAACTCAAAAAAATTGAGAAGGAATGTTGCAACCACATGTCAATAGTAACATACTGGCTCGATAGTTCGTCGCGTTTTTTTCCCATTTTGAACTCTTTTTTTTTTTACATTTCGCTATACCATTTTTTGTAGTCTATTGAGAAAAGACCCCGTACATTAAGTTGACTTTTGCGATGGTGTAACGAATCGGGATGCATTTCCTGTAGATTAATGTATTTGTTTTTTTTTTACTTTTTAATTTACAACTGACGCAATTTATTTAATACTTTAAAGGTAAATTTTGAGTTTCAATTTTAAGAGTCATCAATGCTCCCAAAAAAGGAGAGAAAAGGTCTTAGCCTTTTTTTATATAAAGAAAACCCCTAACCCCCTAAACCCCCTGCTGTCCGATATAGACGTACGGAAGGTATGTCAGACTCACACCGACTAAAACCTGATAGTCCTCCACCAGGAAAGAGCAGAAAAAGAAGATGCCACTCGAGTCTAGCGAACCTTTAACAGGCTCTATGTTTCTTCTTAGATTATACACGTCATCCTAACAAAAGTTCGAATCCCGTATATGAACCTTTGACTATCCTATATGCCTAAATTTATATTCGCAAATTCGATTTGCGCTTTCCGCTGAAGGAAAATATTAGGGAATGTGAATATCTCTCGATGATACTTGCGAATGACCTCCCGATTAGCTTAAAAGTATTGAGGTGGTGTTACACTCTAATTTTTTTATCTATTTATAATTAGCCATAAGCCTATATGATATCCTTATGAGGCTATGTTACTATTACTATATATTCCCACAGTCCGCAGGAAACCTGAAGGACTTTTTCTATTAATAATACCACATTACGACGGTCTATATGTTAATTAATAGAATTCTAAATAACCACTTTGGTTATATTTTAAAACGGGTACAAAGGAATCTAAATAAGCCGCCGGAATGGCAACATTGTTTCGTAAAAAAAATGTATTAGATATCACATAAATTCCAAAGCCCATTAAAGCAAGACGATTTATCTCGAGACCTTACCGTATAAATGTTATAATACCTCTGTTTGCGCAAGTGCTGCGTGTAATATTGGTTCAGCAACAAAGATTACATTTATAAACATTTATTTTTAAATACATTGCTTATTTTGTAATAGAATTTGAAGTGATTGATCATAATTTATCAGTAATGTATTTCCGTGTATGGCAATATGATCGCTTAAAGCTGCATAGCTCACACACACAGTCGCGATGACATTAGGCGCAGTCCACACACGTGTAGTCGCAGGTACCCAAAAGTTAATTGCCTTCGTATGTTCAATGTTAATAAAAATTCTACCTGAGAATGTCAGTAGTGTGGACAGGTCAGAATTTTTTTAAAATTATGGTTCAATGTTATTACTTCTATTGTGTAACCCATTTAAATATTTTTTAAATTGCATTCGATATCGATTTGTTTTCCACCACATTTTTGCCTAGAATAAGGGAAGGGCCTGTAAGTTTTACAATAAATAATGGGAGGGAAGACAGAATTCGTATACTTATCTTTGTCTTATCACATATAAAAGATATACAGATAGATACATTCTCAGATAGATACAGAAAAGATGCCTTCTATTTATTGTAATATGTCAAATTTTAGGCTGACTTCTCTACTCTAAAGTATAGTATCCGACATTAAATAATGCACATCGATGTTTAGAACGAAACAGCCGGCCAGTTCGGTTTCGTAGAGCGCTGTCTCTGTCACTCAGTTATCATGTGACGTTTCGCACGGGTTCGTCAGTCTGTGCAAATGCTCTATGAAGCAGAATCTAGCCGATTTCTCTCTCTGAACCTCGATGTGCAGTATTTATTGCCACGTGCAATAATAACTTTATCGATTTTTGTCGCTCCCCTTTCTAAAATTGCTAAATATGGCAAATAAATAATAAATAATTTTTACTTTATTTTTCTTGCAATATCACACATAGAGTTATTATACTTAGATAATGGCAACCATAGACAAGAATGTAAGTGACAATGAAACAATAACTAATAAGAGGGAAGATGACATGTATATACTTTCCACTTCATTGTCTAATCACACAAAAAAAATAGAAACAGATAGATCACTCTATAGATCTTTATTTTTCTTTATCGTTATATGTCCCATTTTAGGCTAGCTTCGCTACTCTAAGTGTAATAACTGTTTTTTTTTCTAATACAACATATGTTATTTAATTCGGGTCCTTTTAAACTGTTTCGATCGTAAAATTAAAACGCAATACGGTACTGTTTGTAAACTGTTTCTTTACAGTCGAACTTTCTTTTATGGCTGCATTTTTACGAAAGCCCGTCACAATGCCTGCGACTTGTGTCTTCCGCATTTCAAAGGCGTACGAATATTTTTTTAAGTACCGTCTGCATATATGTACAATGAGCAAAAAATATTTTACCTAAAAAAATGAACGCCCTATTCGAGTATAGTGTGTAAATGTTCATTCACAAGGAAATAATTGGCGTGGATAATACGGGGGTGGAAGTGAGCGCTTGGGTCGCTGGTTGTACAGCGTTGATCTCGATAGCACAGGTAGACGCGCCCGAACAATACCTGTTCGAAATTCAAACGCAAAAACGCGGTAATGAGCGCACTGTCAGGGGATAATGGCTTTCCATTGTCTATGCGGCCAGCCTTCGCTTCTGGTGAAAAAAAAACTTTTGTAAGTACGATCTTTTTGCTTCACTTGTCTATTGCATTGATTTAGTTATTACAGATAAGTATCGCAGCGGGAAGTAAAATAAAATTTTACTTTTATACACCAGTTTTGCGGTTTGATTCCGGGAATATATGGCTGCGTTTAGGAATAATAAACCACAAAATTCTAATTTTGCAAAACATTTGCTAGAAAGCGGTCATAAAGTGCCTAATGACCATTCATTTCATATTCTCCACACTTGTGATAAGGGACTCCGACTCAATACGTTAGAGCACCTTGAGATAATAAAAAATAACAATGGTCACTTAATTAACGAGCAAGTAAATGTATCTAATTCCGTTTTGCTGCATGTGTTCGGAGGGGAGGGTATTGGTGGGGGTTAACTATTTAAGACTGCTTGTATGGGTAGCGCAGCGCAGTACGATTTTTGTCGTGGAGCCTATCCTCCTGATGATGCTTCGGTTTCGGGGCGAAACGATCGTCGAGATTGTGGTGGTGGGTGTGTGTGCTGCTTTTGTGTGCGTTGTTGCTGGTGAATTGCGCCTTGGGGTGCATGTGGTGACTGGTCCTGCATATATAAGGTGCGTAGATTTTGCCTGCTTCATACACATTGGCTTTGCATGCAATCACTTAACCCGTGCGGATTATAGCAAAGTAGTTAGTTCTGTTGTATTGCTTGTTTTATACACCAATTTCATATTTAGTTACATTTACTTACGTTATGCTCCCTATATTTATTAATCAAATTATATCAAAATAATCTTTATTCAAATAAGCTCTTTCGAGAACTTTTGAATCGTCAATAAATTAGATTTAATGAAGCTACAACTGGTTCGGAATGTTGCTCTTACCGAGAGGAACCAGTAAGAAACATGGCGGTCAATCTTTTAAACATTTTCAATTATGTAAAATTGCACTCAACCGCAATCTTGTATGAACCTGAAGGTTTTTCAAATCTAGGCATTTTTCTCATCCAAATAATCTTCAATTTTGTAATATGCTTGACGTATTGTGTATATACGGACTTTATTTATTTAATATTATTCTCGTGATCTGAATGTAAACATATCCTACGAGAAATTAATGATTCCGTTTTATTGGAAAGCGATTAAGATAGGAAAACGATCGTAAATATTTATTTCTTTACGATTTATTATTGTTTTTATTCTTTTATTTTACACCTTTAAAAATATTATGTGGTGTATATATATTATAAAGCTATCACTCACAGCTGGATATAAATATTTGTCGCTAATTAATAGTCCATTTTGACCGAATAAATAATGGCGGATAGTCAATTTTTTTATCTATTTTATGTATAGACTCGGCTTTGCATGGGTATAGAACATTTATGATTTTATTTATTTATTCGTAATTTTTACTTTTGTGGTCCTAGCGTGCAGAACTTTAGAAAAAAAAGGAAAAGGGCTTATTTTTTATCTAATTTTATTTTTGTTTTTTTTTTAAGGCATTTGTTAAATGTTAATATATTTTCCTAGTGTGAGGAGAAACCTATGTCTAAGATAATGGACACAGTTAAAAAAGAGACGTAGTTTGTGATAGTAAACATATGTAGTGCTTGTGTATTGAGGTGGAGGTTGGTTTCGGGTATAAAAAAACAGATAGACCACTATACATTTAGCATTATATATATATATATATATATATATATATATATATATATATATACCTTTTCTGCTACTTGTTTGATCATGCGAATTTCCTAAGTACTTGTTTGATCCCCTTAAACTAGCTGTTTTAATGGCTCCTGAGTTGTATTCACAATGACAAAGAGGATATATTTGATTGGCATATCGTGTCACTGACTCATATTTTGTGATGTACTAGTAGACTCTGTATTTTTCTGTTAATATTTTTTATGTATTTTGTGGCTCCTGCTAACGGTTTTTGCTAAAGTCTTCGTTAAGCATTAGTTGATCTTAAAATCCAATACATTCTAGACACTTTTTGATCCATGTTTAATATATAGGATTGAAATGCCCCACCTGTCAACGTCGGCCCCAGAGGTCATTGCTACTATATAATTCTGTATCAATAGGCATAAGTTGATCTAATATACATTTTTATTTTTAAAATCGTCCGGAGCATTCTGACATATATTTGAAATTCGAAACTACTTATTAGTAAGAAATATTTCTGGACTGCTTTTTTTTAGCATGGAATGAAACGAAATATGGTTTCAAACGGCGTTAAATTTTAAAATAATACTGTATTACATACTTAGTTATAGTTTGAATAATGAGAGACAACAAAATTATTTTTATTAATAATACTTAATAATTCATAATAATATAGACTGTCAAAATAAGTTACAAGTCACAATCATCATCAACATCTTCTGAGCCATTCTAAGGCCCACATGTTTAGTTACTCTACTGAGGTCGTCGAGCATTATGTTAAGGTCCTTCAAGGTTAGGTCCTTCAGAGACTCTGCCATAACGACTATATCGTCGGCAAATCTAAGGTGAGTGATATACTCGCCGCTGATGTTGATGCCATATCCGTTCCAATCCAAAGCTTAAAGACATCATCCAATGCAACAGTAAACAGTTTCGGGAAGATGACATCTCTCTGTCTCATATCTCGCCGTCTTGGATGCGGATAGACATTGTGGCGTTTTCGTACAAACACTTCAGCACTTGGTCGTACCGATAGTCGATTCGGCATCTCTGGAGCCATCTTAATACAGCCCATGTTTCTACCAAATCAAAGGCCTTCTCATAGTCCACAAACGCCAAGCAAAGTGGCTGGATATACTACTCGGTCTTCTGTATAACCTGCCACAGCGTGAATATGTGTCACTATAGTACTTTAGCCTTTTCGGAATCCGGCTTGTTCGGGAGGCTGGAAGTCGTCGCACCTACCCGCGAGACGAATCGTTTTGACTCTCGAGAACAACTTATAAACATGATTCAGCAGCAAAATGGGTCTGTAATTCTTAAATAAGACGTCAGGAGAGAACCACCACGTTCCTGTATCATGCTTTCGGCATAATACCTTTATAAATAACGGAATTAAATCGCTGCAGGACAGGTAGTTCGGTTGTCATTTCGTCATCATCAGGAGCCTTGTTGTTCTTAAGTTGTTTGAGAGTAATACTAATCTCGTAAGGCTGACGTCCGGGATATCTTCGGTATTGTGTCGAGTCAAATTGGTTCTTGGATTTTTTGCCAAATTGACAACAGTATGAAATGTATAACTGCCCATAGAACCTCTCAACCTCTCTTAAAATCTCAGGTCGAGACAAAATGATAGCAATATCGGTATTTAATTACGTCAACTGCCTTTGCCTAACAGACAAATGTCTTGCGAAAACTTTTGAGCCCCTGTTACGCTCTATAGTACCTCGAATGTATTCGGTGTTGAACTGTCGCTGGTCGCACTTTTACGCCTTAGAAATCTCTCTATGGATCAAACGGTAGCTCAGCACGTCTACTGAACACTAATCTCATTTCATTCATCTCATTCATGGGCTTGAGAGTCTACGCCAAGAATTTATTGGTTCTCTTACGGCTTTTCTTATAAAGTTTTGAAAGTATGGACAGTTTCCACCAGCCTGTTATTTAAATCGTCCACAGTCATAGCGCAGTCAGTTTGGCAATCAAAATGGTTCATTAGATTGAGTTGGAACTTCATGGGGTTTTAGATATGAGCTCAAATGGGTCGGAGCGTAGACTTCACCAGTCTGGATCTTTCCAGCTGTACGCATATATTCAATGTGCCTCTAACTATACAGTGATGAAGAAGGGGAACTTCTATACGGTATTGATCGCAGATACATCATCAAATATATAACGTCTGGTCGACATGATGAATTCGATCTCGTTTCTCGTGGAACCATTGGGACTAATCCAAGTCCATTTTCGATGCAGCTGTTTCTTAAAAAAAGAACTCATCATGTAGAGGTCCTCTCTCTCCAAAAAAACGGTCAACATATGGCCTATCTGGTTCCGTAGCCCGTATCCAAATTGCTCTACTCTCACTTCTGTGCCGCTTCACTTGCCAAGCTTTGCGTTTAATTCCGCCATCGAAGAAGAGAGCTTCTTCGATGGGGGAATTTACCCAGTGTAGAAGGTTTTTGAGGCATGCATCAAATCATAATCATGATGCATAATCATCGTCTTGATGTGCTGATGTCGGTGCGTAAACTTGTATGACATTCAGATAATACCGTTTGGTAATTCTGAGTATAAGGAACGCGACTTCAGCTTATCCTATCACCACCGCAACTTGTTTACCTTTTTTTCCAGCTCAAGTATCTTTTCCATCTTCTATTCCCTCAAAATTTGTGTGTCTTACGGTGCAAGGTTTGGTTTTCGTGGTTGACAGCGGATTTTTGCCGGAAATTCATGAAACCCCCTGCTACGCCGTTATTTAATCCGCTGCCAGAGCTGAGAACTAGGGGCTGTGGTTTATATTGTGATAACATCATGTGAAGGGTTTGAAAGTAATCACCACGCTCGGCATGCGGCTTGGCGATTGTAGTGCTGACAATGTCGCACCGACAGTGCTGCTGTTTACTGTCGGTCTGGTATTTGGGTTAGCTGGACCGAAATGGTTAATCATATAATCGTATGGTTAATCAGTCGCCAGATCCTCGTTGGTTTATCTGAAGGGTGCACCACGAGCAGGTGACATTTGAAGAGACTGAATGGGACGAGCCTCCCTCTTATACCCTCGCCTGGAGCCCCTTAAAACTAGTAACTTAAAAATTAAAACTAGAAGTAGGCGCTACTTTGCGGAATTCCATAATACAAAAGTAATAATATAAATTATTTTGGTATTATAACAAAATAATATCTATGATTACTTTTTTTACATGTACTTATTATAAGATTTTCTTTTAGGCAGAAAGGAGAGATTTTTAGGGATATTTTTTAATATTAATTCAGCCTCTTATTCAAGGTCACTTATTCCCAAACGTTGTAATTTCAATTAGAACCATCAGATCCTTCAACTACATTTCTTTGAAATCTGCATGCTTAATAATGTACTGCAAACTCAACCTTGAAATAGCCTTGAATGACGGGGTCAAAGTACGGAGTACGTTCGGTGACGATCTGCTCTGTGATTGGCGCGTTTGAATCGGATCAAATAACTACGGAGTGGATTTGTATAATTATTGAGTACTTACAGAGAAACAGTATTCATCATTTGTTGATCCGAAGCGGAGCCAACAAATGTGATGTAAAATTGTATTGGATCAACAAATCGGGCCTGGATCAACAAATCCGAACGGATCAACTTAGAACTGATTATACGTACCGCTTGATCAAACAACTCCTAGAAGGGATAACTATATATATATATATATATATATATATATATATATATATATATATATATTCTATTTACTTTATCGCGGATTATAGCAAAATAATTTTATTATTACTTTTGTCCACAAAAGAAAACAAAAATTATTTTTTCAATTGAATAAATGAACACATTATAAAAGTAGAGCGTACATATAAGCTATACTTTATATATATACAAACAAACAACAGTAAATTTACGTAATAGCAAAGGAAAACTAATAACAAAAAGGAAATGGAATCGCGGCAAAACGTATTTGGGGTGAAACAACAAAGTGTCGTGATTGTTGTCTGGCGTGATACATTGGTCAGCGCAGACATTAGACTTTAAAGATATCTACCGGAAAGGGCATTGTTAATTAATTATGACAAAGGGAATAGGCGTTCTTTATCTATATATTTATATATTTAATTAAATTTAATTAAAAAAAAATACTTATAATATAAGTAATATTTTGTAATATTTAAGTTTAATATAATATGTATTGTAAACAAGGTTAAGGCTAGGTTCACATCAAGAAGACATCAATTATTGCAAGCGACCACTTATGTTGAATTTTGATATCTTCAATTGTTTGTAAGTTTTGCTAACTAAATTAAAAAAATGTATACTTTAGTTACTTATCAATACATATAATAAAATCGTTGAGATGTCAAATCTGTACATTTAATATTTAAAAAAAAAAATTAGTGTAGTCGTCTCAAAATACGTTCCTAAACATGAAACAATAGTTTTTAAAATTTTTGTCGGTTTATCTGTTTGTCTGTTTGTCGGTTTGTCTGTATGTCTGTGCGTTTGTTCCCGCTAATCTCAGAAACCGCTGATCCGATTCGGACGCGGTTTTCACTAATATATAGTCGGAAGTCTCACTTAACATATAGGGTATGTTTTATTTCAATCGGTCAGCAAATAAAAAAGATATGTCAATTTTAAGGTGAAAGGTCGTATACTTTAATACTGGTACTTGCATTTTTAACGTTTTTCTCTGTTCCTGGAGCAATCTTTCTTACTGAATTTCATATGTTACCATGGCTAGGAGAATCACACATCTTTTTATGAAAACTAGGCTGGTCTGAAGCTGATTTTTTTGAAAAATTTTACATTTTAATTCCAGTTTTTTAGGGCATTGTGCGTTTGTTTCCGCTTATATCAGAAACCGCTGATACGATTTGGACGCGGTTTTCACTAATATGTAGTAGGAAGTTTCGCTTAACATATAGAGTATGTTTTATTTCAATCGGTCAACAAATAAAAAAGATATGTCAATTTTAAGCTGAAAGATCGATACTATGATACATAAGCTGTGATAGCCCAGCGGTGAGACCGTGCGACTCTTTCGAGGTGGTCGCCAGTTCCCGGGTTCAAAGTGCCTAATTGATAATTAAAATTTATCACACACTTTTCGGTGAAGGAACACATCGTGAGGGAACCTGCATATCTCTAAAGAATTCTGGGGATATGTGTAACTTGCCAATCCGCATTGGAGCAGCGTGGTAGGTCTTAGCTCCAACACGTCTCCTCAGAAAAGGAGAGAAGAGGGCTTATGCCCAGCAGTGGGATTGTAATGGGCTATTACTTTACTACTTTACTTTATACTATTTATACAGGTACTTGCATTTTTTCCGTCTTTCGCCGTTCCTGAAGCAATCTTACCTGCTAGATTACGTATATTACCATGGCTAAGAGAAGCACAAAACTTTTTATGACAATTAGGCCGGACTGAAGCTGACGTTATTGAAGAATTTCACATTTTTTTTTTGGCATTGTGCGTTTGATTCTGCTAATCTCAGAAACCGCTGAAACTATTTGGACACTGTTTAAACTAATATGTAGTAGAATGCCTAATTTTTTTAGTTCCATTGATCAGCAAATAAAAAAAATGACAACTTTAAGTTGGAAGGTCGTTTACAATTATAATGGTACTTGCATTTTTTCCGTTTTCCGTCGTTTTTTATGAGAACAAAGCCGGTCTGGAGCCGTTTTTTTTATAAGAATATCACATTTTATATTCATCGTTAGTAATCATTGTTAATGGACGGTGAATATTTGTATGAAACTTTTTATTTCTTGAAGGCATTTACTTGAAATTCTGGATGAAACGTAACAATATAGGTATTAGAACGTATAGTATAAGAACATAATATAAGATATTTTTTAAGCAATTTCTGCTTCAAGGTGGTGTAATATAGAATGGAATACTAGACGCTTAAATCAAAATAAATGTAAGGGGATCATTTGTATGGAGCTTTAAATTTTAATGATTTTTTAAAATGTGTTATTATTTCTGTAGGGAAAGAAATGGCCTGATACTATCTCCTATTTATATGCTATACCATGCGGATTGATAGGTTCGACGTATTCCAAAAATTGTCCAGGGATATGTAGATATTTATTTCTTCATTTTGTCCATGTTTCACGAAACAGTACATGATGAATTTTAAGTATCAATTAAATAAATCCTTACTAATATTCGAAAGTCTGTCTGTCTGTCTGTATGTATGTTACGTTTTCAATCGGCCAATCCGCTGAACCAATATCGATGAAATTTGCCACAATTATTCCTTATATACTGGGGTAATGTTACCCCTATATGTATAGGCTATAGAAATTGTGTTAATTCAACATGAATAGGATGACATTAAAAACGCTATCTATCATCAATATAATAATAAGTTTTTTTATTCACAATTTATCAAATTAAATTTAAATTTAATTAATTTAGTTTATAAATATTAACGGCCTGGAATCGAGTCCTTTAAGGCAAAGTCAAATCGGAAAATAAAATTGGTTGTATTTCAGAGGTTAGTGATGTTTGGCTTACGTCGAAAGAGTTATTTTAGGAAAGTTTTGAAAATAAAATTTAGAAATCAAAATATTGTTTATTGTTTACTGAATAAAATTAACTTAGCTATTACAAAAAATAATAAATGTAAGTAATACGCGCTATTTCCTAAATTAAATAAACTATGCTTTCGAAAATACGTTCTCTCTGTCATCCCGAAATGTTACAGCCGATTGTGAGTATCATACAGAAATACAAACCTCGAAAAAATTATCCTAATATGAATAGCATTTCAATGTGCTGTCATTATTTGGAGTCTAGATCTTCAAAAAGTTTAACTCAGCATGCATCCGAAGAAAACAGCAGATTGTGATCAACACACTCAATGCCAACTTCGGAGATATTCACTCAATATAAAGAGTAATTAACTGTGTGTCATCGTTGTCGTTCAAAGTTTAAACCTTAAAAACGGCAAAATCGATAAAATTTGTGCACAATTAATGCTTACACATTGGGGTATAGGCTATAGAAATCCTGTTAATTCAACAGGAATAGGATGACATTTAAAACGCCATCTATTATCATCCTATCATTTTTTTTATTCACTGTGTTTGATTCACACAGGCGAGTCAAATCTGTAATTAAAAGGAGGTTCTTTATCACGTTGTTTAGCTTATGTCGAAAGAGTTATTTTAAGAAGAGTTTTTATAAATCTTGGTTTTTGTGTGCAGGATAATTTTAAACTATCTCTTACAATGTATAACAAATGTAAGTAATAGGTGCTATTTATCAAAATAAATAAACTATGCTTTGGAAAACACGATAAATTTCTTTGTCCTCCCGAAATGTTACAGTCGATTGTGAGTATCATAAAGAAATGCAAATTTCGAAAATATTCTCTCAATATGAATAGCGTTTCATTGCAGATCCCTGTCATTATTTGGAGTCTTAATCTTCCAAAAGATCAGCTCAACCTGCATCCGAAGACTACATCAGATTGTGATCAACACACTCAACTGTGAACCTCGGAGACATTCACTTGATATAACGAGCAATTAAATGCATATCACCGTTGTCATTGAAAGTTTAAAGCTTCAAAAACGGTATAACAGCGTACAGCAAGACTCATAGCAGTCCGTGATCATCACACCGATATGCAGGGCTTCGGAAACGTTCGTGCAAAATGAGGGGTAGTTAAGTGCGAATCGCATTCACCATTCGGTTTTGAAGGCAATTTTTGCTTACACTAAATTAGCACACGTGTTTTTTTTATTTAAAAGGGTCTGTCTACAAAGACAAGATTCAAGCTTAAAGATTGGACAAAAAGTACAAAGATTCAAGTAACTTAATTTTACTCACATAGGGAGTGCAATTCCAAAAATGTTTCACGACATATCGTATTATTTATGAAAGTAAAGTAATAGTAATGTCATCCTATTCCTGTTGCATTAACAGGATTTCTATAGCTTTACCCGGTGTATAAGCATTTATTGTACCAAATTTTATTTTTATTGGCTCAGCTGATTCGGCGTGAAAACGTAACAGACAGGCGGATTTTCGCATTTACTGTTATTTATAACTTACATCAATTTTACATTTAAATAGCTCAGCTTCCTTATGTTATGTTATTACTGTTAAATTAACAGGATTTGTAGAACTTATATAGCCTATAAGTTACCCTGATGTATAAGCATTAATTGTGCCAAATTTCATCGATGTTGGTTTAAGAGAAGTATTTTATATAAAAAGTAAAGATTATACTAAAAAGATAATCAACTAATGTTTAGAATTTTTGTGCAAATTTTTATATAATGTTTTTAATTTAATCAGTAGGCCCAATGGAGTCTCACATTGACAGATAAACTGAAAGAACTGCTGCCCAATAAGAGGTTTTACAAATTTCTTATGGTTTTGTTCGAATCTTTCCAGTGCAAATTAATATCTTTGATAAATAACAGTAATGGCATCAGGGAAATTAAATTTAAAATGGAGTAGAAGATAGTAGTAGTATTCGAGTAGCGTAATAATTGTCATAGGAACTGCTATTTAACCCCCCGGATTGAATTGATTTTTATGATGGAGATATTTGCAAGGTTGGATACGGATAGAAGCTATTGAGTATTACAGAACTACGGTCCACGCGGACGAAGTCGCGGGTAAAAGCTAGTTAAGAATAAGATGACATTATTCATCATTCATCACAGTAGAAGTTAAATAAATAAAAAATTATAAACTAAGACCAACAAGTTATGAAAACCTAATAAGCACTCTTACTAGAGTAATTATTTCAATAAAATTCTTTCAAAAGTAATAATACGATGTAACACAACGTACTAGTAACGCGGTTTACTTATTTTCCTCACTGGAATAACAGATGGTGCCACTAGTACTTTGCTTCGTTCTATAGTAGTACTTTTGTAGTTACATAAGAAGTCCCCATACAAAATATTCGTTGGATCGACATCGCCTACCAAATCCCTTAGTTCAAACTGCATCCTACTGGGACAGTAAGCCCAAGCGACATTATAAACGGTGCATCTTCAGGTACATCCATAATTTGGAATGATGTGAAGGAACCGTCCGCGATACTCTCTGTATAATTGATCATACAGGACTTTCCTGTCACTTCTACGTATTCTTTCACCTTCATACGTTCGTCCGGTACAACGCGTATTACAACAATTATGTTGTTATAATCCGAGTTTACAGAAACATAGTCGATTACATGATAGCAAAATAACCCATACTTACAACTGTACTTTTCATTTCATGAAAATTATACAAAAATCATAATTCTCCTGCCCTTATCCCTCTCTATTCGGTTCGGCACAACATGTTACAAACATGTTGTCATATGATTTGGCTATGTATTTTACGACCGGCCGCCTGCTTGACGTCATCTTACCTTAGTGGCCTCTTACGACACCTCGGTAAGAAAGAGGGTGGTCTATTCTATTCTGCCGGATACCACACGGTAAATGAAAATTATAGAAAAATATTAATGAAAAATTTAATAATTAAAAATATATATATTCTATACAAGAAAAGAAATTCCGATTAAGTATTGTCCTAAGTCAGTGTACGACTTTACGAAATCCTACGAACATCGTATGAACAGGTATGTTAATATAAGGCAAATGTATATCTTCGTTAACATCCCACTTATTAATAAAACGGCATATATTAAAAGATCAAGAGACAGTCGTAATATCCCTTTGTGTAAACTACTCGCTGACCCGATAAAATCATACCGCCTTGAATAACCATGCTACGGGTCTTTTAACATTCCTAAGCCAGTGTTTTCCGATTTTTTATGTGCCTTGACCCACCTTTAGCCTTTCACATGCTCTCCTTTTTAACAATTGCCTCCCCCTTAAGAATCAAATTGACTCCCCCCTTGGGACCCACTTGAGAAATACTGGTTTAAGCTATATTCCTTAATAAAAAATTAATTTCCGAACGCTACCTATTTGAAAGGTAAGAACAATTTGTATTTGAAATAAAATGTGGAATGTGAATGTGGTGGAAGTGGTGGAGGTTTGTGCATGTGTTTTTACGAATCCTGCACGTATCGGGTATGAAAATACTGATAGTCCACTATACATCAAACATTATATATATTTTCTATTTACTGTATCGCGGATTATAGCAAAATAATTTTATTATTACTTTTGAAATAAAATCGTTGCTGTTCTCTTACAATTTCTAGATATTTTCTTGGAAAAAATAAATCATCGTAATATCCATAAATCTATACTTATTATAAAATAAAGTCCCCAAAGCTGCTTGTCTGTATGTAATTGATTTTCTCAAAATCTACTGAACGGATTTTAGTACGGTTTTTACTAAAAGATAGTGCAACTCCTCCGAAAGATTTAGGTTAATAGCACATAACCGTTTCATGTAAATTGAGTTGAAGAGGTCGTTTTACAACAATTTTTTGTGGGGGTAGTAACAAACCAGTGTCGATTGTAGTTTAGAGGGGGGAATAGGTATAAAAAGCGGTGTAGGGTATCAGAGAGCCAGTGCCGAGACTCCAGCGACTATAACATGCTAAACACTGAATTTCACGCGGGCGAAGCATACTTCTAGTAAACAATATTATGCAGATCGGTTCAGCCGTTCTCGAGTCTAAGCGAGACTAAACAAAGTAACAACTTCTTCTTCATCAACCGATTTTTGTATTGGATTATCGACAAAACTTACCACAATCTCCTAGGCTATAAAAAAGTTTTAAGTAACGCACCGGAAGCGTTTAGATTTATGGAATGGCATAAAACGATTTGCGGTTAAACAGCCATTTATTGCGTTTGTGAAGATTTCTAATTATTTCACATTAATAACAGAATAACTGTGCTTGGCTATGTCTCATTGACCTAGACGTGTTTTACACCATGGTTGACCATTGTTGATAATTTACGACGGAAGTCAGTGTCTGGACATTCATTTTTTTATAGTTCTGTTTTTCAGTTTTGTTATAGTTTCTGCATTAATGAATCATTAAGTGGAATCATAAACTGCTCCAAGTAAGAAGAGTCATCTAGGGGAAATTCAGCGGTTGCTCTTTTCAAAAAGTAATACCTTTTAAGATGTTTAAATAATAATCATAAAACGAATTCGTTAAAACCTTCATAATAGATTCGTTAAAGCATTATTCCAAAGATATAATCATGCTGCTTCTAGTCTCATACTGAGACAGATTATTGTTTTCCTTTATCTCAATTCAAATCAAAATAATCTTTATTCAAGTAATCTCATAAATATTATTAATGAAGCTACAACGGAGTGAAAGAACCAGCGAGAAACTCGGCGTTCAATCTTTTAAACATTTCTAATTTTACATAATTAAACCGCAGTCTTGTATGAAGCTGAAAGGATATTCAAATCCAGGCATTTTAATCATCCAATCCGATCTTCAATTTTTTAATATGCTTTACGTATAAGATACACTTCATTTAAACATTTCTGAAGACTGATCTAGTATGGATTGGTTATGTCTATGTTTGTTTTTTCACTCAAGTAGGTATATACAGGTTTTATCTAAATGCACCAGTACAACCATCGGTATAATAAATTCAATTTGTAACCGTTGAAATATATCCGGCTAGTAATCCAATAAACAAAAACGAATGTCGTGTATAACATTCCGAACAAATAACATACTTTCCGAGAAAACAGCGCGCAACCGTTATGCGAGTCAAAAGTTTAGAAATAATACTAAATTTGCGCCCGCGCATCTTATAATTTATCTCGACTCTCGACTAATGGCCGAAGACGTGGAATTAGCATAAAATGACGATAATATTCCTACAATTGCGGGCCGTCGCGATCAATGTGTCCACATATGGAAATTTACTTAGAATTTTTGTGTAAACATTTGCATATTACTTGTTGGCTTGATTGAAATTGTGATTTTTGTCCGCCTTACGAAACATCGCTCCTCCTTTTATGATCTTTTATAGATTTGTTTTTAAATACGTCTCTATGAATGTAGTGATAATTTTAATTTTTATTACTTCTGTTTTTTAGTGCGTCTAGACAATCTGAGTGAATATTTGTTGTCTATTTATTTAATGTGAATTCTTATTATATACCCTTATTATACCTGCGCTTCAAAACGATATAAAATATCAAAATAATCTTAACATTAATTTCGTACTAGAGTAACGGCCTGTTACTAACTCACTGCTGGACCCACTTTCTTTTAGGAAAGACGAGTCTGAGCTAAGACCTAACACGCTGCTCCAATGCGGATTCGAAGATTACACATATCCCCATAATTCACTAGAGATATGCAGGGTTTAAACCCGTTACCCCCTTGAATGAATCGCACGGTCTCACTGCTGGGGCATCACAGCTTTTCTTATCGAGGTGTTGTGAAAGGCGACCAAGGTAAGTTGAAGTCAGGTCCGGTCGTTAAACACCTAGCAAAATCATGTTACAACATGTTGTGCCGACCCCTCTTAGAGTCGGATAAGGGCTGGAGAATGATCAATATAAGTTTGTCTATTTTAGCTCATATGATTATCTTTCCTATTACCCCAAATTTGGTAGAGTGTTGTAGTAAGTGTAAATGTGATAATTCAATACTTTCTGTATCAATATATAGTGTTACATTCTCAATTAAAAATCGGTAACGAAGACAACGAGCCCCGGCATCATCTGTCAAAACTGCTTAATGTTTTTAAAAAGGTTTTAAGATCCGACCCGACTTGTTATTGTTATTTATATTAAGGCCGAATTGCCGGGACCCTTCGCACTTGAGCTTTAAAAAAATAATATAGGAACTGTGGCTCTATGGTTCTAATATTTATAGTCTGTGAGTCGATATTTGATTGTGGTGATATTTGGTAATTTTGTTTATGGAATGCAGGATTGCGCGGCTCATGGTAGGTACGCGTTTTTTGTTTCCGTGCGAGTGAGATGGTGTATATGGGGGTCGTTTGCGAAGTACTTTAATGGGTGTCATAATGTGAGGATTGCTCTGTGTATTTCTTATAATGGGGATGGATAAGTTTTTTGTTACTTTATTTAAAAACTTAATACCTTTCTCTAATTCGTTTGTGATTTTCTATCTTTTAAACTCGATACATTCTCCTCTTTCACCTTTGAACCAAAGTGAAAAGTCAAGAAAAATTTGTATACTATTTGGAAGATTATTGTAATTTCATTCTACGAAAATCATGGGCCTTCATTATATAATATCACAATACACAAGCTTTGCATACATTCAGTATCACAAACTCAATAATCATTTCGCCTCGCAACCCCATCATCGGGAGATAGACTCCCGATTGTAAAACAATAGTTTTCGCGGACTATAGCAAAATAATATTATTATTACTTTTGTATTATGGATATCCCCAAAGTAATGCTTAATTCTATAAATTATTTACCGTGTATTTAATTCATAGCAGTTTTAGAACACTGTTAAAAAAGGCTAATACAAAAAGCCTACTATACTTTTGAGTATTACTTATAAGAATGCGTCGAGCTAGCTTCTCTTTATCCCTGTGCAAGACAGTAGTGACTAAATGTAACTAGTGATTTAAATTATATTTTGAAAAGAGCAACGGCCGAGTTTCTTGCTGAAATTGGCTGTAGTAACAGCTTTCCGAACCAAAATTACAGTTGAAGATTCAAAAGCACTTGCTTACAAGTTTACGTGAATAAAGAATATTTTGAATTCGAATAGGGAAACAAAATTCTTGCAGCAATTATTATAATAAAATGATATATTTAATTTGTAAAACAAAAAAAACAATATTAATCAAGGTAATATTCAAATTAGTTAAAGTAACCGGATTTCCGAGGTCAAAAAAATTAGGTATGTTTTTAGCGGCTTGCAATCTCACATACGCTAGATTAAGTTTAAGTTTTAAGGAAATAAATATTAATATATTGTTATATACATTTGAAATCAGCGATATACTAAAATATGAATGCGAACATCTGTTTGTTTGTTACGCTTTTACAGCTTAACCGCTGGACTGATATTTTTTATTGTTATTTATTTAAAAAGAACAACAGAGATTCGGGTTTTTATTATGCAATGATATTGATGCAATTTAGCACAATTAAACCTAATACACAAAAAATTGCCTTTTTTCTTTCGTTAACAGCAAACACCTATTATTAAGGATACGGAAATGATCTATAGAAGTAGGCGTTACTTTGCGGATTTCCAACGTGCAAAAGTTATGATAGAATTATTTTGCTATAATACGCGTTTGTTAAAAAAAATCTATTGTGATGCTAAGTGTAACAAAATCGTTCTCATACCTTATACATGCAGATTCAGTTACACGTATCACAAAACACCACAGCCAATACACACTACACAAGCGCTACACACATTCACTACGACAATATCAACGATAGTTTCGTCCTGTAACCGAAGCATCATCGGTACATAAATGCTTAAGTTAGCGGGAATAAAGTCGCGAGTACCACTATTTATTAAGTATACTATGGGAAAAATGGCTCAATCCCATTGCTGGGCAACGCATTCTCGCATAATAAAAATTAATGACGGTATTGACTCAACGATAGAGTTCGACATTTCGCTTGTTTTTCATTTCCGTATTTTATAGCTATTTTAAGGCGTCAACGCACAGGACGGGCTAAGGCAGAAGCATCGCAAAGGGTACGAAATGAGGGGAGTTGAACACAAAAGCTGTGATATTATCAAAGGAAATCGGTAACGTAGGAGTGAATTGGCTTATTAATCAAAATAACAGATTTGATCCCTGTAGTAGCATAAAGTTTGAAAATATTTAGAAAAAAAATTAATTTAAAAAAAAAATACATATACGAAAAATATCTAGATAATTACTATAAATTTGATTGTAAATTCTGTGCGGCAAGTCAAATACAATGAAGTGAAGGTGTAAAACTGAATAGAATCTGCATTAAGAAACTTTTATTAACGCTAAAACAAGCAAGATTTAATTTTAATTTCCCATACGCGCTATATAGGGTAACTGGTTGAACATTTACAATATTGATAGAAAGTAATCAGTATTCAATTTTCGTTCTATATATGTAATAAGAATAGGAAATAAAATTTTGACATAATTATCTATAACGTAATGGCCTATCCCACTGCCGGGCATAGGCCTCCGCTCTCCGTTTTTGGAGAGAAGAGTTGTAGCTACCACGCTGCTTCAATGCGGATTGGTAGGTTACAGATATATCTAGAATTCTCAAGATATACGCAGTTTTCCTTCATAGAAAAGCGCGCGATTCATTGCAACTATCAATTAGAGTTTTAATAGAAAAACTCATTGGTGACTGCCCAGGTTTTGAACCCATGATCGTCTCTACAGAGTAGCACGGTCTCACCGCTAGGCTATCACAGATTTTTAAATAATCGTTTATGGGTTTGGGTATAAAATTCTATAATAAAATTCCGTAATAGAATAGAATAGATACAGAAAGGCTACTATACTGTTGAGGATTACTTAGATGATAAGAATGTGTGGATATAGCTGCGCTTGTACCCTGTACAAGACAGTAATGACTAAATGTAACTAGTTTTAAGATTTATATTACCGCCGAGTTTCTTGCTGGCTCGTTAGGAACAGCTATACGAACCAGCGGTAGATTTTGACGATTCAAAAGCACTTGTTTACAAGTTTACTTGAATAAATAATACATTGAATTTGAATTTGAATTATCTAGTAAAAGTTGTTAATTGTAGCCTCGATATATGTACAAATGTGTGTATGTAGCTTATCGTAATTTTTTATATTTTGGTTATTTAAACGTTTAATTTTTGATTATTGAGACTACTAACTATTAAATCCTTGATTATTGCAAGTGTTCAACCAGCCATCCTATATAATTCGAATTTGAATTTAATCAAATTAATGGCCCTCCTAAGCCAAAACAATCCAAAAAACGCCAAAAGCCTATAAAACAAGTAAACAAAGAAATCATTTTCTCCCGCCACTCATATAGCGGTTCGCAGAATAACAATTGTAATTTGCGCTAACCGAAATCGACCGGCACAACATTCGAGCCTCCAATCGGAATGACCCTTGAACAATCTTGTTTTGAGCAAAATCATATCTTATTAGTCAATTTCTTGTAAGTTAAAATCTTATACGATTAAAAAAATTTACTGTACCATAATCTGAATAAAAAATTTGTAAGTATTTTTGTGTTACTGATGGTATTGGGGTGGTTAAATGAGGTTCTATATCTGATATCGATCCCGATCGGAATAGCAATTTGGCCGGCGGTCAGTAATATAGCTCATTGGGTCACTTTGAGGAGCGGGCGTCCTTGGACCGATATAGCCTGCATACCCTACATATTGAAGCGAGGCGAAGTGGCTTAACTCGAAATTAAACATTTTTACGACTTTTGCACATTTCGCCATTTTATTTAAAACAAAAGACGAAAGAATCTTAATTTTTTAATGAAACTTTTGCAAGTGAAACATCTAACGCTGACACAATGCCCCTGTTAAATAAGAACTCTTTTCAAAATATTATTCTTATACCATTGTAATAAATAACAGAAATATTGACATATTTTTTAACTTAAGTTCAGTCAGATGTAATTTTTAAACTATTAGTTAACTTTTTGTTAGGATTTTAAGTCGTGAGACAAATATTAATCAAATCGTATATTTGTACAACCTGACGTCAAAATTAAATGTTATGATTTATTTATTTTATAAGCGCAGTGTTTTCTGTTTATTATAAATAAAAAGTATAAAGCACATTAAATTAAAACTAATCTTATATCCTCAAAGGGCGTAGCTAATTTTATACATGAAGTTTCAAAATCCTCGACTATATTTTAGTAGATTTTGGTATTTATCAAAATAAAATATTATTACTTTTTGTCATTACTATATACCTGTAATTTTAATTAATTTTACTTATTTTTACATTACATTACATTATAGGTCTTATGGAAGCCTTTTATAGTGTTGCGAGTAGTCAGTTTCCCATTGTTACAGTTTTCAGTGAAAAGGGGGGGAGGCAGCTAAGTTCGTGAACAACGAGTGCGTACGCATCGGCGCGAATCCACTGTTTCAAGTGTACGCGCACAAATGTGCATAGATGTGCGAACATTTTTAGAATATTCGAGCACAATTTGTTAATATTTGCTTGAGTGAGTCGACCAGAGTAAATATTTGTGCATTCACAGTTCTGCACACTGGCGGAATTCCACCTTAAGTAGTTGCGAATTGCTGTATTATAGCAACTTATCATTCATTGGGCCATTCCGAATTAAATTAGACTTGTATATTTTTGGTAGCCTAAAAAAATTAATAACGAATCGAATTCTATATTTGCTAAACAAATTTAGATACATCTAGGTCAATTTGCGAGGGCTTAAAGTTTAAAATAAGCTGTGCTATTTTTAAATATAGACGCCAATGACGTCAGAATTTCAAGTGATTTGACTTCTCTAGACTGAACTTATAAAGGTTCTTTTTCCCTTATATTCAATACTTCTTTCACAATCGTGTTATGTATGTATGTGTTTATGGTGGATAATCAGTCGACTTGCGTTTTGCATTGTTGTGTATCAAATACTCTCACTTCTCTATTGAAAAATTCTAAATATCCTTTTTTCAAATATACTTGTCAACAACTACTTTTGAATCGCCAACTCTACTTATGGTTCGACAAGTTGCTTTAACCGAGATGAGGCAGCACGAAACTTGCAGGTTACTGTCTAAACCAAATTCTTTCTTATAACTACTTACGTCAAATTGCCTCTATTATTTTCGAATTATTTATTGAAGTATACTGTTATATTTAATCTTCTTATTTGTAATTACTTATTTGTTAAGAGCAACCTTTAAGTTTTTTGCCAGTTCTTCTCAGTTAACGACAGCATTTTAAACTACTGGTAGAAAGAGTAATGATAAAATAGTAAATAGTAAATAGAAAATAAATATAATGCTAAATTTATAGTGGAAAATCCGTTTTTTCATACTCGGTACATGCAGGATTCGTAAAAACACAAGCACAAACCTCCACCAGGGCCACCACAATACTCAAGCACTACACACGTTCACTATCACAAACTCGTTTCGCCCCTCTACCGAAGCATCACTAGGAGACAAACGACAAAATCGCAGAGCGGAAGTTATATAGTAATCGGTTCAACCCCACCATTTATTTTATTTTGCCACCGAACACTTGTAACAAGCTTGAACTTGAAACATTTATCTGATCATTAATTAGGGTGCCATTGTCATGATATTTTTTTTATATATGTCTATCATGTTATGTCAATCTCATATACTCGTATAATTTTAAATTATCAACAAAATTTTTGAATAATGGTTTACCTCATGTCTTGAGACCATAATCCGATATAACCTCTGCAGTTAGCTGCACTGCGCGTTTTGTTATTATTCCTAATTTCGTTTTTGGTACAGAGTATACGTTGCCAGATCCTTTTCTTGAGATAAATAATTTATGAATTTATTCAATACTAACGATATATTTACTTATAAAAATAAATATATTACATCTCACGAACGACTTCATGATAATTAGCAAGACAATATATATTTAAAATCTTTCATTTCCTTGTTATAAATTAATTAAGATTTGTCTAGACCAAAGTCTAGATCACTTTTATTAGTGTCGTTTCTATAATTAAAAAAAAGCTGTTATAAATTTTGAAGAAATATGAAATTGGATTATTTAAAATGTCTTTCCTTTTTGTTTCCAATCTATGGAAATCTACTGTTGGTCAAAAAGTTCATGCCGGTTAGATCAGGGTAGATTTTTTCTAAAAAAATGTTGACGGTAAATCTATACTTATTATAAAACAAAGTCCCAAAAAGCTGTATGTAATTGATTGTATCAAAATTTACAGAACGGATTTTTGAACAGTTTTCACCAAAATATAGTGCAATACCATCCATAAATTGTATTGAAGAGATCGAGAAGTTGTTAAAAAACTTTCTTGCTGGGAGATTTAGTCACGTGCGCTGCGTAAACCAGCAGAGCTACGCTAAAGTAATGTACTAGAGAATTATACATCTATATAAATACTACAAAAAAGTTCGCGATAGCATGTTTCTATCTCTTACGGTTAACTCACAATAACTACTTTTATGTTCAAAATTTCAATTCGGATTTTTTTTGTGATAACTGATTCTGAGCTGTTGGTACAGCTAGTAAAGTATATTTAGGTTTTAGGAATGTTAAACAGTATATTATATAAATAAACAGTAATTTATTTAATTTATAGAATTAGGCGTTACTTTGCGTCGCTCCATAATACAAAAGCAATAATAAAATTATTTTGCTATAATCCGCTATAAAGTAAATAGAAAATATATATAATGCTAAATGTATGTGCATGTGTTTTTACGAATCCTACATGTATCGGGTATGAAAAAAGGATAGTCAACTATACATTTACAATTTTGCAATTATGTCGTGGAGTCTAACTTCTAATGATACTTCGGTTGAAGGGGGAAAAGATTGTTGAGTTTGTGATAGTGAAGGTGTGTAGTGCTTGTGTATTGTGGTGGTGGTGTTGGATGTTTGTGCTTGTGTTTTTACGAATCCTGCATGCAATCAGGTATGAAAGAACGGATAGTCCACTATACATTTAGCATTATATTATTATTATTATATTTTCTATTTACTTTATCACGGATTATGGCAAAATAATTTTATTATTACTTTTGTAGTAACTTATTTATTTAATGTTTTAAATACATATTTTTTTAGTTTTAGTGCCCGTTACTAATATGTATTTGCATATTCTGTTTCAGAACTTATTCAATTAATGTATAGAACTCTTACTTCATGTAAAAGATTTTATATTTTAGTTATAGTTCCCTCTATATTATATTAATCTGTGTTAAAGTTTTAGAAGGCTGTAAACATTTAATGGGGTAAGTTTTACGATTGACGGCGGCTTAGTTGGGGCAGTGAGGGGGGAAGGGTTGCTCGGAGTATTTGGAGGCGTTTATAAGCATTTAATGATCGAAACCGTATTGCTTCGAAATGTAATCGACATTCCGTTTGTACAGTGTAAATTATACTGCTATTTTTACCCGCCTTATACTAGTTCCATTAGTATTGTAAGGGGTAATTACAAGAGGTCGCTGCTGTCGTGCGTATTACGAGTGCATCCGATGAATAACGAACACAGCCGATGGCGTTGTCAAGGCAACGCCTAATAACGAATAGTGGTTGCCATGGAGACGGAATAACAAGGAGCCATCTTGTGTGATGTGACGCGTGGCTTGGGTTATTGTATTAATTGCAAATAAGGAAGTACAAGTTGAATTTTAGATTGAGGATTCATTAATACTCACTTCTGAACATTCTTTAACAATATATTTATTTAATTATCTTTCCGGACTCTTACGATCTAAAGAAATTCAAAAAAAGATTGAATAAATAGGCACTATAGTGGCAAGCGCAGTCCACCTTAGGCTACATCCTTCGCTTTCCATCAGGCGAGATCGTAGCCAGGCGCTAGCCTTTGATCATAAAAAAAAAATGTATGTCACTGTATGTCAAAGTATGCGAAAATTTAGTTCAAAGGAGTCATCCTTTGAACTAAATTTTCGCATACTTTGAGAGATCAGATTTAATTGAAACTTTGTACATTTTTCCGATTCATAATCACGGTCGTCATTCTTTAGCCTAGTCTAAGCATCATCATCATCGTCCTCCTGCCCTTATCCCACTCTAAGTGGGGTGGGTACAACATGTTACAAACATGTTGTCACATGATTTGGCTACGTATTTTACGACCGTCCGCCTGCCTGACGTTAAGTTACCTCAGTCGTTTTTTACGACTCCTCAGTAAGAAAGTGGGTGGTCTATTCTACTAAACCGGATACCACACGGTGGGTCAACTGACCTTAGTCACCTTTTACGACTACGAGTAGTAGTAGTTAGTTTTTATAGAGATGAGAGTTGTCTGGTTTGCCTACTATTGTAATCGCGTCAAGTTTGATTTTAAAGAATCCTCAATTATTTCTCACTATTTTTCCTCTTCCCGAACGAAAAGTGTTAATAATAAGTAATAATATTTTTTTAAGTTAAATTAATATTTAATTGCAATATGCCTCTCGCTGGCAAATATATTCTAATTCCAAATTATGGACTTGCAGGTGTCCAATACTTTGTAAAAACTAAGACAGACTAACTTACAGTATGCGTAGAGCTCCTCAACGTAATTTGGCGTGCAAAAAATGATTCATTTGATACAGTATGCACCTGCTTTTGCACGACATGCGCCGATTTTAATTCGCCTTGTTATATTGTTTCTTTGTATTTTTCGAAAACTTATTTTTATTAATTTTTAGAAAACCGCCGTGTGGTATACGGCAGAATAGAATAGACCATTCTCATTTCTTACCGAGGCGTCTTAAAAGGCGACTAGGGGAAGTTGACATCACGCAGACGGCATGTTTAAAAACATGTTGTGCTTACACCAGATCAAATCAAATCAAATCAAAATAATCTTTATTCAAATAAACCATTTCAGGCACTTATGAATCGTCAAGCATCAATTTGATTAATGAAGCTACAATTGGTTCAGAATGTTGCTCTTACCGAGAAGAACCAGCAAGACACTCGGCGGTCAATCTTTTAAATATTTTCAATTATACATTATTAAACCGCTGTCTTGTATGAAGCTGAAAGGATTTTCAAATCCAGGCTTTCTTATCATCCAAATAATCTTCAATTTTGTAATATGCTTTATGTATAAACTTATTTTTTACACTTAGTTGGAATCTTTCTGTAGCACTAGAGTAAGATAAGGGCAGGAGAATGAATGGATGTATATTTAGAAAACTTGATGAAATTCTGTCGATACCGTCGCGAAAATGTTGAATAGTAATAGGCTTCTAGTTTAACTTACATTATTCAATTAACGAGAATATTTCTTATCTTGTAAATTTAATAGTTACATGGCTTATTATGTACTAGCTTGTGTATTACAAGTCAAGTTAAAAAAAGCTTTTATCAAAATTTCATTTCCCTACTTTTAACCGTTGACGAGTTCCCTCATCTAGAGCCAATCCTGGCAGCAGCATCTTAGCATGCTTATTAGAAACATAAATTGTTATCGACACTGGGCTGGTATGTAAAATTTCAAACGCAATCGGACGCCGTGAAGTGGTTCAAATTTAACTTGTAAGATTCCACCTTCACACTTCTTCTTCGTCGTAACACTCTTGTCAGAGCGATCGTGGTCATCAGGAAGTAACTTTAGAGGCAGACGTTTCGCCTCACGATCATACGCAACCTATCTCTGCTAACTGATAGCCTGGCACACTCGTGTAAGGGCCGCTGCAGCCTTAATTTGGTCGGTTCAGCGTGTGGGAGATCTTCCTTTTCCTCTTGTGCCTTCCTCTCCGCCCTGCACGACAAGGCGGTCCATGGAGCCATTTCCTCTTCGAGAGTCATGTCCGAAGAACGTCAAAATGCGACTTTGTACTAGCGTCAATAGTCGTGGTTTAATGCCGATTTCCTGGAGAATAGAGACGTTAGTGCGAAATTCGGTCCATGAGACTCCAAGCATTCGTCTCCAGCACCACATCTCCAGAGCATCAATTTTCTTCTTCTCGGCCTGTCGCAAGGTCCATGCCTCCGCAGCGTATAGGAAAATGGGAAAAACAAGCGTCTGCACAAGCCGGATCTTGGTGGCTTTTTCTTCGCCTTCGCACACTGCAAGTTAAATAAAAGCTTTTAATAATACCATCACTCTTGTAATTTTATTGAGATTTAATTAAAGCCATGGAATTAAAGTCATCAACAATGGGAATGTCTCGCGGGACTTGGTTCCGGTTGGCACTGTTCTGTGATTGAGATTCGCCGGAAATGCGCCTCTGAACTGGGTCATTCCCGTTAAGCGATACATTTCAATGTTACATTACTGGCTTAACTGGGCCACGTTTCAACGTGGCTTAGTCCGATGTCTATAAATATTCCTTTCGATTGCCTTCCGACGTCGCAATTACTAATTAAAGTCATACATCAGCCCTCCACTACGTGTCGCCCTAAGCCGTGGTCCGGCCTCACAGGAGGCACCCTTAGGACGTCTTTCCCCGACGCTAGTAAAGCTTCTGCGCTCTACTCTCTGCATTTCGCAACCTCGACGATGCTTCTGCGCTCGCCCGTCCTGGGCACGCTCCGGTGACGCTGTAAAAGCCGTTAGGGCTAACAGCATACAGTCAGTTCTAAAATAAAAAAAATAAACATTGATGAACCTTGTATGCTATAGTCATTTCGACAAAAAAAAATTGAGTCGCAATAGGAGTTCAAGGTAGGCCTGCATGCCGGAGATTCGGCTACTATCTATTTTTGATATCCCTAAGTGATAAGGGTTTTCCACCCCCTAACATTTTAATATTCATACAATTTTTTTTATAATGTACACTAGAAATTCCCTAGAAATAATTTATATGACAAAACAACGTTTGCCCGGTGATCTACTGATATATACATTTTACGGTCCATTCCATGTGAATCACAGGTTTTTTACATGAAAACCCATTTAAAATATTTTAGGTAAATATATGTTGTGTAATGGACGTTCTACAGTAATTAGGGTTTTTACATTGAGCAATATTTTGCATACTCACATGCTTCTAATACAAAAGATACGGGAAGTCTAATAAGATGTTGCTTACTATAATACTAGCATAATTGTCTTGGTTTTTTTTATCAAATTGATTATTTATTATTTTTTAAATTAAGCGTTACTTTGCGGAGATTTATAATACATAAGTAATAATGAAACTATTTACATATTTATTTATAAACTATAATCCGCGATTAAGTAAATAGAAAATATGTATAATACTAAATGTGAACTGATTATCCGTTCTCGATGTATGTGATCGATTTTCTCAAAAACTACAGAACGGATGTTTATAGGATTTAAGTAAAGGGTAGTGCTATTCTACCGGTATCGATATACTAATGGTGCATTACGGTTTAATGTAAATTGTTACAGCGGTTGCGCAGTTGTAAAAAACCTCGCCTGCTCTGGGAGCTTTAGTTGCCTGCGCTGCGTAAACCATCAAATTTACACTAATGTAATGTAATAGAGAATTGTAGATCCACAAAAATACAAAAAAAAACTCTAAAACTGGGTAAGTTTTTCTTTTTTACCGAGGTGTCGTAAAAGGCGACTAAGATAAGTTGACGTTAGGCAGGCGGCCGGTCGTAAAATACGTAGCCAAATCAGGTGACATGTTTGAACATGTTGTGCCGACCCCACTTAGAGTGAAATAAGGGCAGGAGAATGATGAAAAATACTAAAAAAAGTCCGCAACACCATGTCTCTATTTCTTATGGTTAACTCACAATAACTACTTTAACGTTTAAAATTTCAATAAAATACACTGATTTCTATGCAAGCAAAGTCGGGAGCACAGTATTGTAGCTGTTCGAAATATATCTTTTTAAAGCGTCAAAAGGTTTTACAAACTAAATAGCTACAAACTTGGGTAAAAACCCGAACTGGCGTAACATTAAGGAGAATTTCATCCACTAAATCATTGCAGCTGCAAAATACCTATGGTATATTTTATTCTAACGTCGCGCGTCGGGTTGAACCCAAGTTCCTCCAAAGTCTGCAAGCTTTAGCACCTGTCGCTGTGTTTCACAGTCGGACCTGATTTTCGGCTATAAACCAATAACTAGGCATGAGAAAAGAAGATATCGATGTTTTAATTTTTAATACTAATATTTTAATTAGTTATACTATTCACAACAAATTAACTACTTTTGAATGTTCCATATCACTCTGGTCTTCTTCGTCGGATGCACCAATGAAATTTGTGCATGCGACGTTTACGGTGTCGAGTTCAAAACGGTCTTTATATCAACCGGTAGTGTCAAAAATCGGTTTCCACGCCAGAGGTAGTGTCCAACCACCATCTCTGTTAAAATTCAAGTAACGGCTGATTTCAATGGCTTCACGTATTTTTCTAGGTACCAGAAATTTTTCCCTGGATAATACGGAAGCCTTGTCGAACCTTATATATAGTGGTTGGTACCCGAATCCCGGTCATGCTTTGATATGGCCGAATCATTGGTGTCCATATTTTTAACACTACGTATGTGCTTTTAGTTCGTCGAACAGATGTTGCGACGAGTTTCACCTATGTAATTCTTCCCACAGCCGCAAGGAATCCCACAAACACCAGGCACGCTAGATGGATCTGTATCTTTCGGTGTGCGCAGCAGGCTACGTATTTGACTAAATTAACTACTTATTTTAGTAACAATCGTTTTATGGTAATGAAAATTAACACCTTGTTAAGTCATTTATAGAATTAGGCGTTACTTTGTGGTGATCCACAATTCAAAAGTAATAGTGATATTATTTTGCTGTGATCTGCATTGATTGCGGAATTTCTTCAAATTTTATCTATCTTTGTGCCTATGTTACAAATATATTAACATTTGATAGAACGAATGATGATGATGAATGGTCAAACCGATTTCGGTCATGTTCACCACGTTGACTCCTGGTCGGAGTGTCGCTGACGCTCCCGTGCGCAATGTGGGCGCGTGAGCTTGCCACTGACATAATTAAAGTGAATAGCAGCTGATGGGCGAGCCTTTACCTCATCGCGCTTGGCGTCGAACTCAGCTGTTCCTCGTGTAGTTTATACCATTATCCAGCCTTTCAACTATCTCTATACCAAAATTTATAAAGACTCGAACAATAACAAACACTGATTCGCCATTCATATGGATGTATGAGGAATTATGTAATTTTCGAGAAGAATAATCGCCAAATTTTGTACTAGATTTTCTCAGTCTAAACCCGGTGGAATCTTCATTATCATTTATACTTGTGAAAGACTATTCGAATAAGTACATTTTAATGACTATAATCTAATGATATAATCAATATAATATAATCAATACTATGACTAGGCAAATAATTTAAGGTACGAATGAAAAATATACATACTATAGAATCGATAAACCGATAGAATCTATCGAAAGTATCGATGTTTTTGCCTAGTCAAAAACACTATCACGTCACTATGACCATGCTAGCGATCCCAGCTATGGCGTGTCGGGCAATGCATGCGAATGCAAGGGACAAGGGGACTCCGGCATGGGGGAGGGGGGCACAAGGGCAGCCTCGTGCCCTTCGCCAGGTCACCTTGCGCAGGTACCTACATGCGCGTGCGTCTATTGTGCAACCTGACACTCAGTATAATGTAGGGTCGCCAGAATTACTTGATCTAGATCTAGGACCCGAAAATTGTTAGCTAACATAAAGAAATGAAGATGGAATATCTCGGTCATATTCTTAGGAACAAGAGATAGAAATTCAAATTCTAAATATTATTTATTCAAGTAAACTTGAAAACAAGTGCTTTTGAATCGTCAACATCTACTGCTGGTTCGGAAAACTGTTCATACCGAGAAGAGCTAGCAAGAAACTCGACGGTTGCTCTTTTCAAACAATAATTCTTATCACTAGTTACATATAGTTATTCATGTCTTGTACAGGGTCGAAAAGTAGCTATATCCACGCATTCTTATCGTCTAAGTAATCCTCAATAGTATAGTAGGCTTTCTGTATTAGCCCTTTTTAAACAGTATTCCTTATACTGCTGTAATGGTAAAGTTTTATTCAAACGGACACGACTTATGTACTTTTGCAAGGCACGAAGCAGGAGCCGCAAGCTTATGTCGGTTCCTAATTTGTCTATTATATGCATCGCCAATCTTTTTATGTTTATCTTTATATATATATACATATATAAACATAAAAAGTATAATATAATCGATGATTTTTGTACGTAAGAATATATATATATATTATATAAACTATAAACTATTTGGTCATAGAATAATTAAGTCATAAAAGCCATAGAATTAGAGAAATTATAAATGAAAACCGACTTTAAAAAAAGTAAAGTAGCCTGGTTAAATAGTAAAGTAGTAAAGTAAGTAAGTAAAAGTAGTAAAGCCTGGTACTATACCACCGATGGGCATAGGCCTCTTCAATCCGTTTTTGGAGAGAAGAATCGTGCTAAGACCTACCACGCTGCTCGAATGCGGAGTGGTAGGTTACACATATACCCAGAATTCACTAAAGATATGCAGGTTTCCTCACGATGTTTTCCTTGACCGAAAAACATGTAGCAATGGCTTAAATTACATTTATTAGACACATAAGTTTTAACAGAAAAATTGTGCCTGCCCGGGGTTTAAAGCCATGATCGTCTCTAGAGAGTCAAACGGTCTCGTCGCTAGACTATATAGACTATCTGGTTTCTTGATATTTCTTGTCTCTTCTATAACTTTCAACAAATTTAAATCGACTTGCAACTTCAGACTATTTGGCCATAGAATAATCAAGCCATAATGAATTAAAGCAATTATCAATGAAAACCGACATATTTTTTAGGAAATAACTTTAAAGAAATCCCCGGAAACTCCTCGAAAACTAGAAATCTTTGGCTAACATAAAACCATAATAACACCACCGAATTGCGTAGACCCTATGATGTAAGGTTTTAGGTGTATATTTCTATGGGTTTCCCATTCGTGGGGTGAGCCAAATACGTTATTCTAACGAGTTTGAATTTTTTGAGAACCAATTGCATTTTATAGTTGACCGTGACAGGATAATAATAAGAAAGGAAGAGTTTCGACTTTTTGCAGTTCCCAAACTGTCTTGCTCATGCGATTTGGGTTTTTTGTCGGCCATGTTTTTTGCGCGGTTTTGTTTTGAAGTAATTATTTCTAACGTTTAATAGTAATAAAAGCAATTGTTTATAATGTTAAATACTCGTTCGTTGTAGATAATTGCGCCCGCCACGTTTTTGTCGGACGGTCTGTAATGGATCTTTTTGTTAGTTTATATCACATCCTCATGGTAAAAGTAGCCTAAGACAATTTTTTTGTTTTTCTGCAATAATTGATTTTTTTAGTGTTTCACGGCAATTTTTAGTGAACACTGCGGAGAAACGCCAACAGTGTGGCCAAACTCAGCTCAAGTCGATATTGCAGCTACGCTATTGAATACGTCCACCACCAACCCGCCTATATTATGTTATATACACTGAAGTTCTTAACTAAAGCTTCATCATCATCATTCTCCTGCTCTTACTCGCTCCAAGTGGGGTCAGCACATCGTGTTACAAACATGTTGTCACATGATTTGGCTACGTATTTTACGACTGCCTGACGTCAACTTACCTTAGTCGTCTTTTACGAGACCTTTGTAAGAAATGAGGGTGGTCTATTCTACGCAGCCGAATACCACACGGCACTTACCTTAGTCGCCTCTTACGACACCTCTGTAAAAAGGAGGGTTGTCTATTCTATTCTGCTGGATACCACACGACTTAACTAAAGCTTATACTAAGAAAAGGATCCATGACGACGAATGGCTTGGGGTGATCGATCAGGAATGCCGCACCAGCAGGGCTGATAGCTTCCGCTATTGGATACGTCCACCACCGTCCTGTCCGAATTAATTTTATTTCTATTTTAACTAAGCCATGACACACGGACTGGACAATCCTGTGACTTTAACACGGGGTTACAGATTCAAACCTCAGACGTGCTATGAGATTTCTATAATACCTTTGTGGGCACTATCACAGAACTACCTTGCTATAATCCGCACGGGTTAACTAAATGCATGAAAAGCTAATGTGTATGAAGCAGGCAAAATTTACGCACCGTAGACCTGCATGAACCATTGGTCCCAAGTCCACTGGTTCTACGCACTCGCCTTCCCTATATCAGCTTCGTGACCTTTTGGGCTACTTCAGTCCTTTAGTTCTTCTGTGAGTATCCTCTTTTCTGATTTGATCACAAAGACATCTCATTTCATTAAAAAAAACGGGTTACCCTCCAGGAGTGCCGGCTGAAGTGAAAACTTGAATATTTTGTTGTGCATTTTTGTACGTTGTGCATTTTTAATACTTTGGAATGGTTAGGAACCAATTTTGCATAAATTGCGATAATTATTAATATAAAAGTACTGTCATTTATGTGGTAAAATACAATATTCATTTATTGCGCTTTCCTACACAAACTTGACAATTTACATTACATTAAAATTTTTACAGTTCAGAAATATTACAATTCAGTCATTTCGCAAAAGCACCCTGCGCCGCCTTAACGAAACGAATCTTATGATTTTTGGCCTGCAGGCCTATCATGAACTCTTATTGCGACTCAATTGAAGACGTAAACGACGACTGCGAACCGTTTTCTTATCGTACCATGAAGTGTGAATTGCATTGCGGTCGTAATGTTTGAAAAGGATAACGTTATATGAACTATAGATAGCGCTGTCTCTTTAACTCATATGTTCTTAGGACATATGCCGAACGCTCATTCGGCAACGACTTAAAGTGTGCGTCTTTAAGACGTCATGGTATGCAAAGCAAAACAATTTCGTTTACATCTTCAATTGAGTCGCATTAAGAGTTCATGGTAGGCCTGCAGCCTGGTAACCTGACGCGAGTTTAATATTTTGACCATAAAAAAGTGCACAGCACGCATAAAATTTTCACATTAAAAAAATTAAATTGATATTATTTAATTTTAGTGTTGGGTCAGTTCGGTATATGAGGCGCGGTACTATGATTATTCATATGTAGTGTGTAATTACACGTCAGGATAATCTTCCGCATCGACGCTCTTGAAATCGTAAAATACTTCCATACCCATAACTATTAAGTATAGGTTACGAGCTTGCAGAATTGTTTGTTATTTATCGCTTTGCAAACTATTTTGACTTGGTTTCACGAAGGTATGGTAATTTAATTTATATTCAATTCAAATTATTTATTTATTTTTAGATCACTAACAAAACACACACTTAACATTAACAATGTACATTGAACAATTAAAGATAAATAGTATTTTAATTAAAGATGATAACAACTTTCGAATTAGGTTAAGAGAACTGAAAGTTAAACTAATCTTATTGTTAAATTAAGACGAAAAATGGATTATATAGAAAAAACTAAAAGAAAATTTATACAAAAAATATATATATGACAGCTACTGCTTTTAAAATATAAGTGAGAGTTTTAAGATCAGCACTTATCACTTATAGGCCGAATTTTATTATAATTATTCTTGACAAAAATGTACACGTTGATTATCTTAAATTACTTAGACGCTAGTACTATATTGTTAGCTACGGCCGGAATTCGACTCATAATTCTAACGTTCTCTCATAGAAAATATTACCAAATAATACGTCACCAACAGATAACCGTACAACTATAACATATTGGACACGCTAAACAAGTATTGACAGGTTAATTTAATAATAATTTGGAATCATTAACCAGGTCGATTCTACCACCAGTTCGGAACGCTGTCCTCCACTGAGAAGAACTCAATGGTTGCTCTTATCGCGAATATAAACTATTTGACGTTAGATTCTAACAACACGAAATACTCAATATCGGTAACCAAATCAACACACAACGTCACAGCACTTTAAAACGTATGGACACCTTGAGAGGTGGTATTGGACTGACTAAACTGTTGAATGTCGCTCGCGAACAAGACTCGGGTCACAATATTTTACCCTCATTCATTCGGCTTTATTCCTCTACCCACCAAATGACAGATAACATAATATTGTAGACAAAATACTTCCTCATTATTATATGCATATTAATGTATTTATTTATAATATATATATATATTTTGTGGGTTTGGGTATAAGATTCTATAACAAAATTCCACAATCAATTTTAACTTTGCCATTACAGCAATTTAAAAATACTGTTAAAAAGAGGCTGATACAGAAAGCCTATTATACCGTGGAGGCTTACATTGATGATAAGAATGCGTGGATATAGCTGCTCTTTGACCTTGTGCAGGATAGCTATGACAAAATGTAATTAGTATTAAGAATCTTCTTTTTTAACAGAGCTCCACCGAGTTTCTTGCCGGCTCTTCTCGGTAGGACGGCTTTCCGAACCAGTAGTAAAGTTGACGATTCAAAAGCACTTGTTTACAAGTTTACTTGAATAAAGAATATTTTGAATTTGAATTTGAATATAATTTATATCTGATTATTATAATTATGTTTAACAATTATACACTTTATACCGAGTCACCGTATGATATCTGACAATATCTAAAAATATTATCATGCCCACGTGGAATGGGCCCAAGAATGGTGGCTGCGTTTCCGCATTGAATAGCTAAGCTGATTCTTTGTGCGTAAAAGAAGCCTGCCCTCTTGTCACCTGAACTTTCTTGTACAAATTTTCATAACATCCTTATTCTATATTCAAGAACTAACCTCGTTACATATTATAAAACACGATAAACTTTAAACCTACTGAACCGATTTTTCATTTTGTGTACATTAGCTGAAATATGAATATTTTTGAATATTTTCAAGGATCGCTTACAATGTCCATTCTAACTTCTAAAATTATAGTCACGTACATCGAGGAAAAAGTTGTAAAAACCTAAAAGACTATTTAACGGATAGTTTTAATCCTTATTAACTTTAATACGTTTATTATCTTACGAAAGTAATGAAAATATTGCTAAGCTATAATCCGTGATAAAAGAAACGTATGTAATGCTAAATGTAGAATGTATTATCCGTTCTCATACCTTATAGAGGCAGAATTCGTAAAAACTCATGCGCTACCCACCACCAATAGAAAAATAATACACAAGCACTGCACACATTCACTACCACAATCTCAACAATCGTTTTGTCCCGTAACCAAGCATTGTCAGGTATCTTCTGCACTGCACTACAAAAGCGACGCATTACCCAATCAAGCAGAGTAATTTAGAAATTAGTTTAAATCCCATTGTTTATTTTGTCTTCGAATATATGTAGCAAACTGAAATTAGTATCGTTTATCTGTTCGTTAGTTAGTGTTATTGTTATGTTTTATTTTTCCAGTTGCTCTTAAGTATTAAGTCTTCTGCTATTGGCATTGTTTTACAAAATTTGGATTATTCAGTTACCTTACTCATTTCAAGATAGTTAACACCAAATAATTTAAATGAATATATTAGGAGCTGGGAAAAAAACTAACGCGTTTAAGACACAATAAAACGAAAATAGGCTTAGACACAGCAACGCGCGTGGCAGGATCTGCATCTTTCTTTCTTTCTTCTCAACTTATAGACGTCCTATGATCTCCATGAAACACGATCATGTGCCACTTATAAACAATTAATTTATAGAATTAGGCGTTACTTTGCGGAGATCCATAATACAAAAGTAATAATAAAATTATTTTGCTATAATCCCCGATACAATTCGCGGATTATGTATATATTATTGTATCGTATTGTGCGATAATATATATATTATTGTATCGCGGATTATAGCAAAATATTTTTTTTATTACTTTTGTATTAATAATTCATTAAAATTAAAATAAATAAATAATTAATATACCCGTACCTACCAATCATTTTAGCATGTAAAGATTCAAGTCAACATTTGATGTAGCATTTGCAACGCACAGTCGATGTTAAGAAATTGAATTTCCCACGATTACATGACGTGTTTTTCCCTGTATGAGCTGGAGCTTTTTCTCGGAAGCTCCTTGTACTAGTCGCAAGCTTTTGTTGAGTCATTCCGAATTTGCATTTATTTTGTAACTAATAATTACCTGGTTCTATAAAAAACAATAAGCTGTGATAGCCTAGCGGCGACTCTCTAGAGACGGCATAGGTTCAAACCCCGGGCAGGCACCAATGAGTTTTTCTATTAAAAACTTATGTGTCTAATTGATAATTGCAATTTATCACACGCTTTTCGGTGAAGGAAAACATCGTGAGGAAACCTGCATATCTCTAGAGAATTCTAGGGATATGTGTAACCTACCAATCACAGCAGTTTAAAACCACTGTTAAAAAGAGGCTGATACAGAAAGCCTACTATACTGTTGAAGATTACTTAGATGATAAGGATGTGTGGATATAGGTGCACCTCTACCCTGTACAAGACAGTAATAAATAAATGTAATTAGTTCTTAGATTTATATTTTAAAAAGAGCAACCGCCGAGTTTCTTGATGGCTCTTCTTGGTAGGAACAGCTTTCCGAACCAGCAGTAAAGTTGACGATTCAAAAGCACTTGTTTACAAGTTTACTTGAATAAAGAATATTTTGAATTTGAATTTGAATTTGAATCCGCATTGGAGCAGCGTGGTAGGTCTTACCTCCAATCCTTCTCTCCAAAAACGGAGAGAGAAGGCCTTAGCCCAGCAGTGGGCATAGTAATAGGCCGTTACTTTACCGGCCGTTAAAAAAACAAACATTTTTGCGACAAACATCTATAAAATCTGCCTAAGTCGTCGCTGTCGATGCGTTTGCAACCATCTGGTGACTGCTGAAAATCAGCGCTGAGACAATCGTCTTAGCTGAAAGCTGAGCAGTTGTCCATTTACTGTACACTATTGGCAAATAATGATGTCATCAACATATATTATTTTTAGTTAATATGTTCTCGTATTCTTTTGTTTTTATTTTCTTAATTTTCGTTTTTATTTTTATTATAAGTGTAATGCTTTTTGTTTTATATACATATTCCTTATTTGTTGATGGTGTATGTTGTAAATAAAGTTTTTCTTTTTTCTTACATATGTATAACCGGTTACGGTGAGACTTATTAATTGTTAAGGCAAAGGAAGTTTTTACTGGAAATTGAATACTTTTAAAATGTATAGAAAATATCTTTGGGGGTCATTGTTATCCTTGGAATAAGTGTTAACTCACCAGTTGCAGTCCTGTTATAACGGTCGCTACAATAATTTTTTACGGCAGTATTTATTTTAGATTGACATATTTAAATTCTTTACATTCTTTGATTGGTATGTCCAATTTTAATAATTTAAAAAGTATTTGCAGGTATGAAACGATTTGTAAAAAAATATCATTTAATGCGATAAGGATTAATACGGAGATATGAATGAAATGGTTTGATTATCATCGGCACTTTATCAACTTTTACAATGAAAAAAAATAGTTATGTTGGCATTACTATAATAGTTGGCCATATAGTATCGCGGACTTTTTTGTAGATATTGATACGTTCTGTAGAATTTATTTTTGTTCTATATCAATAGTTACCTCAGCGCACGCCATAACAGACTTTTGTGACTAATTATTTTCACAATTTATTACATTTTTTAATAAGGATCTCAATTTTTTTTAATGTAATATAGTTGTTGCTCAGTGAAGATGCAGCTTTCCAATTGGGAAAGAGTTTTTAGAACTGATCTTCATTTAAGTAGTTTTTGTTTAACAACTTTACAAAAAATCATAAATCTTTCCTCTTTAAAATGATAGTATAGATATAGTTTATGAGATAGTATATAATTAGGAAAACGTTAAGATATACGCGAGTGGTGTATACTGAATAGTGTTTCGCGGCAAAAATTTTATATCCCGTCTCGTTTCCTTTTCCAAAAAACAATTAAAGCAGGACACTTGTCTTTTGTTTCGCAGGACTCCTCGCCCACCTTGACGCTTATATCGTCAAAGGTAAGTGAAACAAAATTAATCGCGAAAACCATTACCATGTCGCCAATTTGAATTTGAGTTAAGAATTAAAAAAAAACATTGTTTTGCGAATACAAGTGTGTTGCTTTAAAATACTATACAATTCCCGAATTCCCCATTATCCGTCCTTTTTTTTTTAATAAGCAATTGTATAAAGTTTACCAGATATTGTTAAGTTTAATTAAAGTGACGTCAAAAAAGTTGCAGTTCTATAAAGTTTATGTAATTTTAAAAAATAATTAAAATTACACAATAACATTTAGTTTGTAGTTTGAAATATATAAAATTTCATTCAAGTATTCAACAAATTTTAAAAGTATTTTTAAATTTTTTTTTGTTATGGTATTAAGACCATATAACCAAAAATATATATTATTTTTATAGTATATTATATAGTTTAGTAGATACTCTAAATAATCTAGAAAATTCTTTTCCATTCTGTAATAACATTTATTAATTTTGAACCATTCCTTAGTGAACTTATAATATACTTAAGCAAATTTTAAATAAATGTATCTAAATTGATACTTTATCTTATAATCCTTAAACTTAGTATACAATTTTTCACATTAGGCATAATGCGTATTAGCGTATGCCTTTTGTGTGTTGCAAAAAAAATTTGCTCAAATTATCATTTTAAAAACGCCTGAAGCATAAACTGAGATTGAACTTTTTTCTGAACGTATTACAAAATAAATGATTCAAATTGGCGATCACTTCAGATCATGTGTCCAAATTATGCACATAAAAAAAGTGAATCGCGTGCATAATTTCGACGAGGCAAACATACATCACCGCTTAATCCTGCGAGACAAAAGAATGTTTTTAACATTGGCATTGCAAACGCATAGTTGAAGATTTGCGTGTTTTTTTTTATTGACTCGCTTTGGCTAGCTCGGAGTGGCAAGCTTCCTTAATTAAAGTTATTATGCTATAGTCAGCCCATGCTGTGTGGTATCCGGCTTAGTAAAATAGACCACCATTATTTCTTACCGAAGTGTCGTTAAAAACGACTAAGGTAAGTCGACTTAATATAGTCGTAATGTCTTATGGAATATTGCTGTGGGGTAAATGCGCGGATAGTGAAAAAATTTTCGTATTACAAAAAAGAGCCATACGTGGCATCTACAATTTAAGTCCGCGTGATTCCCTGCGAGAGAAGTTTAAGGAAACAGGTATTCTAACATTTGCTTCACAGTATATTTTAAATAACGTAATTTTTGTATATAAAAATATAAAGAATTATAAAACGATAGGTGATGTATATAATAGACAAAGTAGGAACCGACATAAGCTTGCGACTCCTGCTTTGCGCCTAGCAAAAGTACGTAAATAGTTTGTGGGTTTGGGTATAAGATTCTATAATAAAATTCCGAAATCAATTTTGGTCATGCCATTACAGCAGTTTAAAAACACTGTTAAAAAGAGGCTGATACAGAAAGCCTACTATACTGTTGAAGATTACTTAGATGATAAGGATGTGTGGATATAGGTGCACTTCTACCCTGTACAAGACAGTAATAAATAAATGTAACTAGTTCTAAGATTTATATTTTAAAAAAGAGCAACCGCCGAGTTTCTTGCTGGCTCTTCTCGGCAGGAACAGCTTTCCGAACCAGCAGTAAAGTTGACGATTCAAAAGCACTTGTTTACAAGTTTACTTGAATAAAGAATATTTTGATTTGATTTGATTTGATTTGACTCACCGTATGGGATCCGGCTGAGTAGCATACACCACCCTCATTTCTTACCGAGGGGTCGTAAAAGGCGACTATGGTAAGTTGACCCACTGTGTGGTATCCGGCTGAGTAGAATAGACCACCCTCATTTCTTACCGAGGGGTCGTTTAAGACGACTAAGGTAAGTCGACTCACCGTATGGGATCCGGCTGAGTAGGATAGACCACCCTCATTTCTTACCGAGGGGTCGTAAAAGGCGACTATGGTAAGTTGACCCACTGTGTGGTATCCGGCTGAGTAGAATAGACCACCCTCATTTCTTACCGAGGGGTCGTTTAAGACGACTAAGGTAAGTCGGCTCACCGTATGGGATCCGGCTGAGTAGGATAGACCACCCTCATTTCTTACCGAGGGGTCGTAAAATCTGACTAAGGTAAGTTGACGTCAGGCAGGCGGCCGGTCGTAAAATACGCCAAATCATGTGACAACATGTTTCTAACATGTTGTGCCGACCCCACTTAGAGTCGGATAAGGGCAGGAGGATGATGATTTGTAGGGACGTCAGACCAAAACGTGCCATATTGGAATACAGAGGAAGCAAATTAGGTGTATCTTTTTTTCGTAGTAAGCAGATGTCATAAGTAAACCAATTTCATCTTCCCTTTCATTATTTGTTGTGACACTCTCACTTATATATATATATCCTATATATCATTGTATATATATATCTATATGCGAAATGTAAGGTGGACTATCGGTTTCTTCATACCCCATACATGCAGGATTCGTAAAAACACATGCAGAAACCTCCACCACAATACACAAGCACTACACACGTTCACTATCACAAACTGAACAATCGTTTCGCCCCGCAACCAAAGCATCATCAGTCATCAACATGAAAAAACGGATAGTCCACTCTACATTTAGCATTATATATATATTTTTTTTTTATATTTTATATTTATTTCATCGCGGTTTATGACAAAATAATTTTATTATTACTTTTCTTTCTCCCCACTCTAGTATAATAACTCTATGCGGCCTTCTAAGCGTGCTATCAAATGGCATATGCTACTGTCATGTAAACTCGGAGATAGTTTTATAATTTAAGCTAGAGATCATCCATAATTTATTTCATAATTTTTAAAAAATCTTTAAAAAAATGAATTAAAAATGGCTTGTATAGACAAAGATAACATATTGAGCGTTTATATTTAGCGGGTATTTCTAATTACGTCGCAAAATTTCAGAACAGACACAGACGTGTTTCGTTGGCAGTATGGGATAAGTTTAACTATTATATATTAATAAATTCCATGTGCAGTAAAAATATAAAATTTAAGATTATTAGTAAAATTAGAAAAGTTATTTTTTTTAATTATATGGCAAATAAACACGCGCAAGATTAATGGCTTATAATTAATTTTAAGATGTTTAGAAAAGTCGTCAATCTGTCGGAATTTGGTACATACTGTTGGCTGAGTGTGGCACGTTTAAAAATGATCGGAACGATATCGTAAGGAGATTACTATTAAATTGAAGATTCTTTAAATTAACATTGAACAAAACGAAAATATGAATTGTAAAGCGCGTATTTAATTAATCATCAAATTAACTACCTTGCTATAATCCGCACGGGTTAAGTGAATGCATGCAAAGCCAATGTGTATGAAGCAGGCAAAATCTACGCACCTTATACATGCAGGACCAGCCACCACATGCACCCCAAGGCGCAATTCACCAGCAACAACGAACACAAAAGCAGCACACACACCCACCACCACAATCTCGACGATCGTTTCGCCCCGAAACCGAAGCATCATCAGGAGGATAGGCTTCACGACAAAAATCGTACTGCCAGTTGCAGAAACGATCGTCGAGATTGTGGTGGTGGGTGTGTGTGCTGCTTTTGTGTTCGTTGTTGCTGGTGAATTGCGCCTTGGGGTGCATGTGGTGGCTGGTCCTGCATGTATAAGGTGCGTAGATTTTGCCTGCTTCATACACATTGGCTTTGCATGCATTCAATTAACCCGTGCGGATTATAGCAAAGTAGTTAGTTCTGTTATATTGCTTGTAATATGGAATTCCGCAAAGTAACGCCTGCTTCTATAAATTAATCATCAAATATTTATAGTGAACGGATTATAAATATAATTGACCGTGTTCAAGATAATGTTGAAGCAATTTCAATTCTAATCGTATTACTTAAAAGCGTTACCATGTATATTCGTTTACAGAAGACGAATGTGAAAGAAATGAATAAAAAAGGGCCAAAAATAAATACAGTAATAACATACAATCATTATATTAATTTATTCTTTATTAATGCTGAAATAGGTACATTCACTAAGGTTGAATAAGGTTGGAGCAACAAGGGATAGTTTTCTAGTTCTTTCTTGCCTTGCTAAAGGATCGTCCATGATAAAAATAATAAAACGAGTATTTCTTAAATTTTTTTTTTTGTTAATAAATGATTGATTATATGGTGCCTACTTATAACTACTACTATTTTTATCTTTATTTTTAGATATTTTTTATATATATCGAGGGGATCCGAGATGTTATGGGTTTTGTGCAAATTTGGAGGTACATAATTTCTCTGTGATAGCCCAGAGATGAGACCGTACGACAGGCACCAATGAGTTTTTCTTTTAAAATTTATGTGTCCAATTAATAATTGTAATTTATCACAAACTTTTTGGTGCAGGAAAAATCGAGATGAGACCTGCATACCTCTAAATAATTCTAAACCTACCAATCCGCATTGGAGCGAGGTAGGTCTTAGCTCTAATCTTTATCTCCAAAAAACGGAGAGAAGATGCCTAAGCCCAGCTCTGGGACAGTAACAAGCCGTTCCTTTCATTTTGTTAATAGTTTCTTCATATAATGACACAAACAAACGTAAATGTGACTTTCAGGCTCACTCTGATACAATTTCAATCGTAATATAAACGTGACACGCCGTCTGTCAGATCACTTGATTGGCTTAATTTATTTTAATTAAAACTGGCCGCTAGTCGGTAGGCTTTATGCTAGAGGCAAAATACTGTGGGTGGTGTCTTATGACTTTCTTCCCCGTGATATATTGGCCCGATAGTTAATTAGACGTGATATAATTAATGAAATTACTTTATGACCACTAACAGTATATACAAACCTGATCTCTATCGTGTATGAGATACTCTTTTATGAACCAGGGACATATTAAAGTAATTGCCTATTTTAATGTCCGACATGTCTTAAACCTCTTTTATTGATGAGCGATCGCCTAATATGTTCGGTGCGAGAAACATTTTATGTTTTCACCGAAAGTGGAAAATGAGATCACTTACGAAACAGTTTCGATGTTGCTTTTATGTTCGTTCTATTCATATTTGACGTCGGCGGTGTAATAACGCTGATTTAAGATAGCCGTAACGAATTGTGAATTAAATGGTTAGATTTTTATAAATATTCCGAAGTACAGACGGCGCTTTTATGCCAATACGTTATGACGAGCTTAAATTGGCAGGTAATTGTAGATGAGTCGGCTTTGGTGAAAGGATTTGTACCGGACCTATGAAAAGTTTAGTGTTCCCTCGATACCAGAGAAGATGGAACACCACAAGTGTCGGTATTTAGAATAGCTTCCAATGCGCTTGCTATTGCAATACTCATTAAGATACTAAGTTATGGTCCGCGGGTAATAGCAGTAAAGTGTTTTAGTTTCAAGTTGTCCCAAGTTTCAAGTGTATTTCAACTTTATTAAATCTTATATAAAATGACTACAAGTCAAGATGTCAAAGTAATAACTACTCTGCCGTAGCATATACCGCCCCCAAGTTGTACGAGAGTTATATAAAATCAAACAATTATGTATACATAATATAATAAAATCTTGTTGAGCGAGCTTTGCTCGTTAAATTTTTCCCTAGATATAAAAGAGACGCAAATTGAAAAAAAAAACGAAAATCACAGGGCTGGTAGTATCTGGACTCGACTCGGGGCATTTTCACTTCGAGACCGGCCGCTTGCAACTGAGCTATTATGATTTTGCAAATGACAGTATAAAGTAAATTGATAGGCCCGTTGGCGTAGTTGACAGTGACCCTGCCTTCAGTTCTGCTGGTTGCGGGTTCGATAGCCGCTGAAAGGCCAACATTTTCTACAAAAAAATTGTTGGTTTTTCGAGTCTTGTAAATATGTATTTAAGTATGTATTAAAAATTATATATGTATATATTTACTAGAAGTCTGCCACCTTCAGGCACTTCAGCGACGAACAGTCGTACCTATGTGTAAATGTCCCACATATTTAGTATTTATCTTTATTAATTAAACTTGTAATAATATTGTGGTAGTTTTTCAATGCCTCAAAACAGGGATAAAAGGTTATAGCTAGAATCAGCGATTCAGAATTGAATAATTCAAAACTAAAATTCCAAATATTATTTATTCAAGTAAACTTGTAAACAAGTGCTTTTGAATCGTCAGCATCTACTGCTGGTTCGGAAAGCTGTTCCTACCGAGAAGAGCCAGCAAAAAACTCGGCGGTTGCTTTTTTCCAAGAATAATTCTTATTACTAGTTACATTTAATCATTGCTTTCTCGTACAGAGTAGAAGAGTAGCTATAACCACGCATTCTTATCGTCTAAGTAATCCTCAACAGTATAGTAGGCTTTCTGTAAAAGCCTCTTTTTAACATTGTTTTTAAAATATGAAGGCAAAGATAAAATTGATTGCGGAATTTTATTATAGAATCTTATACCCAAACTCACAAACGATTTACGTAATTTTGCTAGGCGCAAAGCAGGAGCGGCGAACTTATGCAGCTTTCTGAATTAGCCTTTTTTAAACCGTGTTTTAAAACTGAGTGATATTTACTAAATTTCAAGTTTTCCGAAGTTTTCGTTTCCGAAGTTCAGATTATATATTGATATATACGATGTTAGATGGAATACAGGTATAACATAGAAAAAATAAGTGACTGGTGGCGAGTAGAGGATAATGTATCAAATTACAAAACTTTATGATCAAAATGTGATGACAAGAAATATCTTCGCATTCTATCTTAAATAAGAGCGTTACCACTCTAAAAGTTATCTCGCACGCAATAAGTATGACTAATAGCCGAAAACAAGATAAAGTGACGAAACTTCCATTAATACGAAGACACTTACGAAACCGGTAATGTATAAATATAAAAAAGTAAAGCACAATTGCAGGAATGTCCGGACGGCGTATTACTCATCGCGCCGGCGAGTAATGAGTAACTTCGAGATTTAATCTCAGGGCATTCGATTATTAAGTATGTACAAACAGTACCCGCGAATGCCGTGTGGTATCCGGCTAAGAATAGACCACCCTCATTTCTTACCGAGGTGTCGTAAAAGGCGATTAAGTTAAGTCGACCCGCCGTGTGATCTCCGGCTGAGTAGAATAGACCACCTTCATTTCTTATCGAGGTGTCGTAAAAGGCGACTAAGGTAAGTCGACCCGCCGTTGATCTCCGGCTGAGTAGAATAGACCACCATCATTTTTACCGAGGTGTCGTATAAGGCGACTAAAGTAAATTGACCCACCGTGTGGTATCCGGTTGAGTAGAATAGACCACCCTCTTTCTTACGGAGGGGTCGTAAAATACGTAGCCAAATCTTGTGACAACAAGTTTCTAACATGTTGTACCGACCCCACTTAGAGTGGGGTAAGATAACTGGAATGTTAAAATACCTTCATATAATTACTATATGCTATTTCCCGTTCTTGAAGGTAAATGAGAGGATATTGAGCCTTTGTGTTAAACCGGTATATCCCGATATATAGGCAAGTTTAAAGTTGCGTCCATATAGACAAGACGAGAAGTGCATATAATAAAGACGGTATGGACGTATAATGAGGAGTGATAATAAGTATGAACGTGGATTCAATTCGATTCCATGTTAAAATATTATTTATTCAAGTAAACTTTTGAATTGTCAACTACTGCTGGTTCGGAAAGCTGTTCCTACCGAGAAGAGCCAGCAAAAAACGCGGCGGTTGCTTTTTTCCAAGAATAATTCTTATTACTAGTTACATTTAATCATTGCTTTCTCGTACAGAGTAGAAGAGTAGCTATAACCACGCATTCTTATCGTCTAAGTAATCCTCAACAGTATAGTAGGCTTTCTGTAAAAGCCTCTTTTTAACATTGTTTTTAAAATATGAAGGCAAAGATAAAATTGATTGCGGAATTTTATTATAGAATCTTATACCCAAACTCACAAACGATTTACGTAATTTTGCTAGGCGCAAAGCAGGGGCGGCGAACTTATGTCGGTTCCTACTTTGTCTATTATATATTATATTACACATATCCATCTACTAGAGGAAGGACTAAAAAGAGATAGTTTGATTGTGTGAAGTATGATATGCATATAAAAGATAGCGCCAGAGTAGAATAATGGAAGAGTTTTTGTATCCCATGTTTTTACATGGGATAGAGAAAAAATGGGATAAGGGCAGGAGACTGATGATGTTAACGCGGTATATAAGCTTCCATCGTACCAATTATTCAAAAATAAATAAAGATAATTTTGCGTATACGTTTTTGAAATAACATATCAATAAAGCCATTGACGCCGCGGTCATGCTATTCAAATAGCGCAGATATCAGCCGGATATTTGACCTTTGGATAAATATGCTAAGGTGATCATTTACCGTTATGTCGCCTCCGCCAGCCGCGGAATGTTGAGTACGCTATTATATCTATACATATTAAAGAATCAATACCCCAAAATTGTCTGTCTGTACATGATCGATTTTAAAATCTACTGAATGGATTTTTATAAGATGCAACAAAAGTAATAATAAATTATTTTGCTATAATCCGCCATTAAGTAAATAAGAAATATATGTAATGCTAACTGGACAATGGTCTATAAGTTTTCATAGCATTATTTCTTATGGAATATTGCTGTGGGGTAAATGCGCGAATAGTGAAAAAATTTTCGTATTACAAAAAAGAGCCATACGTGGCATCTACAATTTAAGTCCGCGTGATTCCCTGCGAGAGAACTTTAAGGAAATAGGTATTCTTACATTTGCTTCACAGTATATTTTAAACAATGTAATTTTTGTACATAAAAATATAAAGAATTATAAAACGATAGGTGATGTATATAATAGACAAAGTAGGAACCGACATAAGCTTGCGACTCCTGCTTTGCGCCTAGCAAAAGTACGTAAATCGTTTGTAGGTATGGGTATAAGATTCTATCATAAAATTCCGAAATCAATTTTGGCCATGCCATTACAGCAGTTTAAAACCACTGTTAAAAAGAGGCTGATACAGAAAGCCTACTATACTGTTGAAGATTACTTAGATGATAAGGATGTGTGGATATAGGTGCACTTCTACCCTGTACAAGACAGTAATAAATAAATGTAACTAGTTCTAAGATTTATATTTAAAAAAGAGCAACCGCCGAGTTTCTTGCTGGCTCTTCTCGGTAGGAATAGCTTTCCTAACCAGCAGTAAAGTTGACGATTCAAAAGCACTTGTTTACAAGTTTACTTGAATAAAGAATATTTTGAATGTGAATTTGAATTTGAGAACATACCCGATACATGCAGGATTCGTAAAAACACATGCACAAACCTCCTCACCGCCACCACAATACGCAACACAGACGTTCACTATCACAAACTCAACAATCGTTTCGCCCCGCAACCGAAGCATCATCAGTCGAGATAGACTCCAGGACAGGCGATTATAGCAAAATAATTTCATTATTACTTTTGTATTATGGATCTCCGCAAAGTAACCTTATTCTATAAATTGTTTATTGTGATTTCGAATTCTGTGGAGTTTATTTAAGCGCTACACTAAACACTCTTTTAACAACTTTCTTACCGAGGGGTCGTAAAATACGATAGGTAAGTTGACGTCAGGCAGGCGGCCGGTCGTAAAATATGTTGCCAAATTATTTGGCATGTTGTACTGACCCCACTTAGAGTGATAAGGGCAAGAGGATAATGATGATGATGATGATCAGTGTGACATTAAATAGTATAGCGGACGGATTTATTTTATAGAAATAAAATGCTACATCTCGTGTAAATTTTGTTATAATTGGTTTTATTGAAACCTTTATTCGTCAATGAGGTGTTTTCTCGCCCAGTGGGAACAGAAGAGAGGGCTGACATAGATGCGTTTTGACATTAACAATTGTATAGATTAAATAATAATTGTTTACAGATAAAAAAACTCTTATGTGCATGTATTGTACATATAGGGAAAACTCTTTTAACTAAACTTATATAAGCTAGCGATTTCACGAAAAGCGCGCGATAAATTGCAAATATTAATAATGCAGATAAGTTTTAAGATGGTTATGAACCCGTGACCCTGTCTAGTATGAAAATTTAATAATTATTATAATGATAATGACTCAGAAGAAGTGGCCTGTCGCTTGCGCCGGATACGACTAAGTCCCAAGCATGCCACTTTCAAGTCTATAAATCTCATAGAACTGCCAATTTATATTTAAATTGTTAGTACACTCTGTTAGTACACTAGTTTTACGTTTCGTTTGCTGGTTAAATATCAATGATTACAATTTAATACAATCCCTGGAATACATTTTGTACAAAAGTAATAATAAAATTATTTTGCTATAATCCGCTATACAGTAAATAGAAAATATATATAGTGCTAAATGTATAGAGGACTATCCGTTTTTTCATACCCGTTACATGCAAGATTCGTAAAAACACATGCACAAACCTCCACCACTGCACCACAATACACAAGCACTACACACGTTCACTATCACAAATTCAACAATCGTTTCGCCCCGCAACCGAAGCGTCATCAGGAGATAGACTCCACGACAAAATCGCCTTTGCGATAGCAAAATAATTTTATTATTACTCTTGTATTATGGATCTCCGCAAAGTAACGCCTAATTCTATAAATTAAATTTGGTACAATACTCAAAAGAAATAATTAAGGCTTTCTAATAAAAATTTTAGTAATACTTTCTTTCAACATTTTAAACTGAGCTCACTTAAACTTTTATATTGCACGTTTAGTATTAAAGTGACCGAAATCAATAAAAAGTTATTTAATGGCAAATTGCAATAAAGCGTAGCGCTTTCACACTCGTAAGTCGCGACTGTTAAATAGACCCATAACTTGGAAGAGAAAGAAAGTACTAGTTTTTTTAAATATTTCTTTGCGTGATGTCATAGATGGATAGATAGATAGATATTAACTTTATTGTACAAAACATAAAACATACAAAAACACATGATAACTTAGAGTAAACGTTAAGTATATGTACAAAGGGCGGCCTTATCACTGAATAGTGATCTCTCCCAGGCAATCCTTGTAATAGGATAATAGAAAAGAAAGTGGCGAGTGTGCAAAAAGAAAACGTACTAAATCTACTTGCATATCTATACTTATATACATATACTAAATAGATAAAAACATATATAACATACAAATACCTAATATATATAGATATATAATAGATACAATATAAATAAAGTACAAGCAATATAACAGAACTAACTACTTTGCTATAATCCGCACGGGTTAGGTGAATGCATGCAAAGCCAATGTGTATGAAGCAGGCAAAATCTACGTACCTTATACATGCAGGACAAGCCACCACATGCACCCCAAGGCGCAATTCAGCAACAACGCACACAAAAGCAGCACACACACCCACCACCACAATCTCGACGATCGTTTCGCCCCGAAACCGAAGGATCATCAGGAGGATAGGCTCCACGACGTGTGCGTTGTTGCTGGTGAATTGCGCCTTGGGGTGCATGTGGTGGCTTGTCCTGCATGTATAAGGTACGTAGATTTTGCCTGCTCCATACACATTGGCTTTGCATGCATTCACCTAACCCGTGCGGATTATAGCAAAGTAGTTACTTCTGTTTTATTGCTTGTAATATGGAATTCCGCAAAGTAACGCCTGCTTCTATAAATCATAAATAAAGTACATCAAAAATAGAGACTGTATGGAGGAAAAATAAATAAATAATAATAATAATAAAATAAAAAGAAAAATAATGATTAATTTGGAAAAATAAGGAACGATAAGGATGGATTCAAATAAGGGTTAGGTACCATGTATCTTACTCAATTAAGCAAGCGGTATATAAAAATTAATATCCATTTCCATTGGCCATCGCATATCGTGTGAACAGATAGAATTATTTCGATAATTTTTTTTTGTGGTGTTAATTATGGTCAGTAGGAGTTTCTATGAAAGAATTCTTTTCTAAGTTCAAAGGATTTTTACAAAATTAATATTTCTTATTTTATCATTCAGTTAGTACGACGTCTGCCAAATCAGCTAGTGGGTGATAAATAATCGTTATGTCATTTCTATGTGTCTTCACAACTCTGTAATCATTAAACCAAAACTACACATCTTAGTGTACGAAGTGTCTCTGCTACTAGAAATAGCCAGTGCACTAATTCGAGGGGGGGAAGGACTGCAGGGAGGGGGTAGGAGCGGCGGCCATTATACGCTTCCGTCGAGCACGTGGATATTTTTTTTTCTACACGTTCGCGATGATCGTGCTTACCATAAATACATTTTATAATAAAATAATTATTCGAGGACTTTTTTCTATATATTACTTAACTGTTTTACTTGAAAGAATAGTACACAACCGAAAAATACTTTTGGTGTACACATATATCGCACGCTTCGTATTAAAGTGACGTAATTCAAAAAACTTGTTTTTGACAAATTGCAATAAACCGTAGCGTAGCGGCTACATAACTCGTACGTGTTAAAAAGACACAATTTGTGACAGCAAGAAACACTAGGTTTTTTTTAGTAATAGTAATAATAATATATTTTAATAATTTTAGTTTAGTTTAATAGTAGTTGATGTCATAGATGGCATTGAAATAAGGACCGCAACGTATATAGCTCATAGAAACCTTATTTTGAATCACTTTAATTCTTAGCGTGCGGTATATTACACAAACATGGCCAATACAGCTTAAATTCAAAATCAAATTCAAATTCAATTTCTAATATAAAATCTTTATTCAAATTAGCCTTTACAAGCACTATTCAATCGTCAAATCTAAGTTAAAATGAAGCTACAACTGGTTAGGAAAGGTGCTCTAACGAACCTCTCTAACGAAAAGAACCAGCAAGAAACTCGTCGGTCACTCTTTTCAAAAATAAATGTTACAGTATTGTATTTACTATTGTTAACAAACATAGATTACACTATAATCTAGTGCGTAGCTGGTCGCAATTTAATTCCAAGCTTTCTTATCATTAATATTGTCCTCGAATTTATACTCGTTCCAGCAACAATTACTTTAAAATATTTTTGAAATAAATTTTCTGCGGTCTGTCGGAAAAGCCATCTTATAACAAGAAAATTTGACATAATTAGTGGTTACTTAAAAAAGTACACAAATTTACTTTCACTATTTCTATTTACACATATCCTAAGAATATTTTAGGCACGTACAGATTTCCTCAAGATGACATCCTTTAACTGAAAAGCGCGGGATAAATTGTAAATATTTATTTGGCTCATAAGTTTTAATCGAAAAACTCAATGGTGTCTACCCGGGGTTTGAAATCCTTATAAAAGTCACACTATCTGGGGACAGTCAGGGACGCGAAGGAAGTTTAGACGCTTTTTCAAAAGCTTGTATGTATGTGAAGGTGGAATTTTGCAATTTTTGAATTTAAACTATCGTGAGTGGTATTTATTATTAATATTGAGAGACCGGCTATACTCACGTCTTATTTTATCGGATGAGCCCGACTAGTTTCAAGCCCATACGGGGCTCTTATTCAAGAGCTCTTTACGCAGCGTTATCGCGTTAAATAAGACGTGAGTATAGCCGGCTCAACATTAATAATGGAATCTTGCAAGTTAAATTTGACCCGCTTCCCGATGCCCGATTGAACTGAAATTTTACATACTGCTCCAGTCCAGTGCTGATTATGATATGCATGACCTGATGCTGCTACCAGAATTACCTCCAGAGGCGAATACTTCTCGACGATTAGGTATCAACAGTAGCGACACAAAAAATTGTTGAAAGCTCTTGATAAAAGACTAATATTAGTTACCTCTATGTATGTAACTCTTTTGAACCCAATTTTGAGCCATTGTCAACAAAAAGATTTAGACCTTACTTTGGACAATGATCAAGAACATAGTAAAAAATTAGTTAAATTTGTCTGATTTTTATTTGAACAAAAACATGTAAAGGTTCGTTAAGTCACAAATAATAAATTATTGACCTCTGTACGCATATAGAATGATGCAACGCGGGTATGCCGTTCGTAATCTTTATAAATTTGAGAAAGAACCCGGTAAGTAGAGAGGCGGGCATATTTCACTGCGATGTGGCAATGCTGTCTCCAACGAAAATAATACTAAACGAGTGTGGGTGGGATGCACTCGATACCGGGGATCGTGGGGGATTTGGATGAGGTATTTTATTATGACTTCTGTCCGTGTATCCACCTGCTTCATATGACCGCCGTGTGGTATCTGGCTGAGTAGAATGAACCACTCTCATTTCTTATTGAGGAATCGTAAAAGGTGACTAAGGTATGTTGATCCTCCGTGTGGTACCCACCTGAGTAGATTAGACCACCCTCATTTCTTAACGACGTGTCGTAAAATGCGACTACGGTAACTTGAGGTCAGGCAGGCGGTCGGTCGTAAAATAATTAGTCAAAACATGTTCTAGAGTGGGTTAAGGGCAGGTTCATGATAATGATTTTGACTTGTGTCCGTGCCAATTCTTTCAACCATTTTCATACCGCATTATCAAATTGATTCAGTGTCTTGGGACGTAGTTAAATAAAGAGAAACGAACAAACAAATTTTTGAATTAATAATAGGGATAGTGGATAAACTTGTTTCCCTTTAAAAAAAAATTAACGAAGAGAGTTATTTTGTTACAATTAGTACAAATATAATTGCCAGAACTTGGAAAATTATGAAAAAAAAATGATTAGGCATGACCTAATCATTTTTTTTTCATTCAACCGTGAAAAAGTAACATTAGCCGATAGTTTGGAAATAATAGTAATCACTCATATTAAAGCAGTCCTTTTGATTTAAAGACATGTAGGTTTTCGGATTTGTTCCTAAACGACAACTAAATGTTTGAACAAATTATAAACTAATAAAATCAAATTAGACACATATCAATATCAGAATCAATAGTACAAAAGTTACGATAGAATTTATTTCCGTCATAATGTTTGTACTATTAAATTTTAGGAAAGTTACACCGTAAAATAATACTATAATATATAAATATTAAATTACAATCAAAAGTGCTACATTAAAACGCAAACCACGTCCGAGTTAGCTGCAGGCTCCGGTGTTAGTGATAAAACTATTCTAATCCACTTGAAGCAAATTGGGAAGGTGAAAAAGCTTGAAAGGCGGGTACCTCATGAATTGAGTGAAGCAAACCGACAAACGCGCGTCGACTGCTGCGTTACGTTACTCAACCGGCACAATAATGAAGGAATTTTAAATCGAATCATTACCTGTGATGAAAAGTGGATCCTCAACGATAATCGGAAACGCTCACCGCAATGGCTAAACCCTGGCGAACCAGCCAAATCCTGCCCTAAGCGAAAATTGACTAAAAAAAAGTTGCTTGTAAGTGTTTGGTGGACTAGTGCCGGTGTCGTTCACTACAGCTTTCTTAAATCTGGCCAGACGATTACGGCAGATATCTATTGTCAGCAACTGCAAACCATGATGGAAAAGCTAGCTGCTAAACAACCGAGGCTGGTCAATCGCTCTAGGCCACTGCTGCTTCAGGACAACGCTAGACCACACACTGCACAACAGACGGCTACCAAATCAGAGGAGCTTCAATTAGAATGTCTTAGACATCCACCGTACTCTGCGGACCTTGCTCCAACAGATTACCATTTTTTTCGCAATTTGGATAACTACTTGCAAGGAAAAAAATTCAACTCCGATGGGGCAGTCCAAACCGCCTTCAAAGATTTTATTGATTCCCGCCCGAATGGTTTTTTTAGTAAGGGGATCAATGAACTACCTATGAGATGGCAAAAGTGCATACATAGCAATGGTACATACTTTGATTAATTTAATATATTTCATTAAAAAAAAACGACTTTATGTTCCTCCCATAGAAAACGCCAATTTCATATGTAAGGATCTAATAATACTTTAAAAGTTATTCATATATGACATGTCCATGTCTCTACTATGACAGAAGACTTTTGTTTTGAATACATAATTTTTATCTTATGTGATTTGTGATACCGATTTATATAGACAATATTTTTTTATATGAATGTGTATGGCTACGGCGTAAAAATTTTTTAATCTAATTTATAGAATTAGGCGTTACTTTGCGGAGATCCATAATACAAAAGTAATAATAAAATTATTTTGCTGTAATCCGCGATACAGTAAATAGCAAATATATATAGTGCTAAATGTATAGTGGACTATTCGTTCAAGCTTGTTGCACGTGTTCAGAGGTAAAGGTGGGTTTGAACCGACTACTATTTAACAATGCTTGTTCGGATAACGCTTCGCTTCGCGATTTTGTCGTGGAGTCTATATCCTGATGATGCTTCGGTTGCGGGGCGAAACGATTGTCGAGTTTGTGGTAGGGAACGTGTGTAGTGCTTGTGTATTGTGGTGGCAGTGGTGGAGGTTTGTGCATGTGTTTTTACGAATCCTGCATGTAACGGGTATGAAAAAAACGGATAGTCTACTATACATTTAGCACTATATATATTTGCTATTTACTGTATCGCGGACATTTTAATCTATTAATCACAACCACCGCATTCACACACACGCAAAGTATCGTAGCTCCGCGTAATTTTATATGTCTCTAGTAAAGTTTATCTTGGTTCTAAGATTATTCACGAGTCCGTTGAACGATATATTTACACTTTTTACTTTTTACTATTCCTCTTTTCGCTCCAATAACACGTTCGGGTCATATTGCCTCGGTTCTTATTTTTAGCGTAGCGCCACCGTACTGATGTTCGCGTAGGCTTGAAACAGTCCATTGTGACACTCGTATAGATATAATAAATATAGAAGCAGTCTGAAAGTTTCGCACATTATAGAAAGGATGAGAACTTGTTAAATCCGCCGTGTGGTATACGGCAGATAGAATAGACCACCCTCATTTCTTTTCCAGGTGTTGTAAGAGGCGACTAAGGTAAGTTGACGTGAGGCAGGCGGCCGGTCGTAAAATACAAAGCCAAATCATTCGACAACATGTTTGTAACATGTTACGTACCCTGATCGAAAATTCGTAAGACCGCCGGCGGTTCGGAGAGAGAGTAGACCGCCGTGGCTTAGAAGAGGAAGAATCCCCTTTTCTTTCTAACTATTTCAAAATATAAAAAATGCAACGTGCATATTAAAATTTTCAATTCTGCTGGCACTCCCGGCGTGCCCTTTTTTTTAAATTGGGGAAATGTCGTCTTTTAACAATACCTTAGTTAATAATTCACCTATTCCCTCGTTTCTTAAGGCGGGGGAGGGAGGGTATAAATAGTCCCCAAAGTTAGTAACTTTAAAGTATTAAGTTATGTTGACGGACCTCTTGTAGATATACTCCATTTTAAATACATACTTAAATACACAGTCAAAGTATATTTATGTACATATATGTGTGTGCATATATGTATAATTTTTAATAACAGCTTTCTGTATATATAATTGGAGATAGCTTTCATAGAATTTTGTGACAAGGTATGTCCTGTCTTAACAGTTCTACAGAGAGGAGATATCGTAAAGAATGGCAGAAGTTTTCCTTGATAGAACGAACATTGTCATTTAAAAATTCTAATGACATATATCGAATCAGAAACAGTATTTGTAACCCACGGGGTTTAACACTTTGCGTGGTGGGTGTTATTAGGGACTGTGGGGGAGGCGGCGACGTCGGCGCCTCGCGTGCTTTCCTAATTGCACAACTTGCTTTGTTTCATGACTCTCATGGTGCGCTTGCAACTGTATAGTTACTTGAGCGAGTGGGGTGGTCTCTATCCCTACATTAAATTTTCTCACAACACTACAATACGATGCAGGAAGCCCGCCTCCGTTGGTATGGTCATGTAGCACGTAAGCCGCAAAGTTACGTCGGACAGAGGTGTCTCAATTTAGTAGTCCCCGGATCCAGACCCCGCGGCCGTCCAAAGAAGCGTTGGCTTCAAATTGTGGATGCCGGCATGAGAGCCAACAAACTACACAGGTCGGACGTTGAAGATCGGGCAAAGTGGAGGCAACGTAGTAGGAAAGCGGACCCCGGGTTTAGCCGAGATAACGCTTAGTAGAAGAAGACTATACACTACAATACGCTGACTAAACCTATGTTGACCTTTATTTTTGTTGAGCTAAATGATATCTGAAAAATTCTTCTTTCAAATTCAAATTCAAAATAGTCTTTACTCAAGTAAACTTGTAAACAAGTGCTTTTGCATCGTTAACTCTACAGCTGGTTCGGAAATTCCAACCGAAAACAGCCAGCAAGAAACTCGGTGGTTGCTCTTGTCAGAACATAATTCTTATTACTAGTTTCAGTCATTACTGTCTTGTACAGGGTCGAACTGTAGCTATATTCACACATTCTTATCTCTAAGTAATCCTCAACAGTATATTAGGCTTTCTGTATCAGCGTCTTTTTAACAGTGTTTTTAAACTGCTGTAATGGCATGGCTAAATTTGCGGAATTGTATTATAGAATCTTACACCCAAACCCATAAATGATTTACGTACTTTAGCATGTCGCATTTATGTCGATTCCTACTTTGTGTATTATACATCACCTATCGTTTTATAATTCTTTATATATTTATGTTAAAAAAATTACATTGCTTAAAATATACTGTGAAGAAAATGTAAGAATACCTAAAGTAATAATAAAATTATTTTGCTATAATCCGCGATACAGTAAATAGAAAATATATATAGTGCTAAATGTATAGTGGACTATGCGATTTTGTCGCAAAGCTTTGCGATTTTGTCGTGGAGTCTATCTCCTGAAGATGCTTCGGTTGCGGGGCGAAACGATTGTTGAGTTTGTGATAGTGAACCTGTGTAGTGCTTGTGTATTGTGGTGGAAGTGGTGGAGGTTTGTGCATATGTTTTTTACGAATCCTGCATGTAACGGGTATGAAAAAAACGTATAGTCCACTATACAGTTAGCACTATATATATTTTCTATTTACTGTATCGCGGATTATAGCAAAATAATTTTATTATTACTTTTGTATTATGGATCTCCGCAAAGTAACGCCTAATTCTATAAATTATTGTAAGAATACCTATTTCCTATTTTCTAAGTCAATCAAGTCGCTGAACGGGTCTCGGAAGAATGCGTGCAAAACATACTTACACACCTCGACGGAGTTGGTACCAGCGGGCGTAAGAGTGCGTGAAATAGATATCCAGTCACCTTTTGACTCACCACTATATGTTTGTTTGTAATTTATTCGTCACTAGTTTCGACAAGTTTGAACTCATATTTTGGAACTTCATACCGTTTATTATTTAACACGTTTTGTATTAGTTTCACCTGTATCTAAAGTTATAATAAATTTTTTTTGCTTTAATCCTTTGAATTCAATTTTGACTTACTTTGAACGGACAGTAGATAAATAAATAAATAAATAAATATATGGGACATTTACACACACGGTCGTCCGTCCCCAAAGTAAGTTACTTAATACTTGTGTTATGGGTGACGGACAACTGGTAGATATACTACGTATATAAGTTTAAATACATACTTAAATACAAATACACACCCAGGCTCGAAGAACCAACAATTTGTTTATAGAAAATGTTGGCCCTCGGCGGGAATCGAACCCGCGACCCGCGGTGCTGAAGGCAGGGTCACTACCCACAGCGCCAACGGGCCAGTCAAAGTCAAAATCAGTAGATAATACAATTTTATTCAACTTGACACACTTTTCTTCGGAAAACAATTTTTTTTATCACTAATATTATTATTATTAATAAAAGGTATTAAACAAGTATAGATTGACACAACTAAAAATCCCATTTTAATAGCACATCGTACTGAAAAGTTTAAAAAATTCTTAATATGCCTGCCTATATTTAGATTTTTTAAATATATACTTAGCTATAAAATAAAAAAGATTAACGCAAAATGTGAATTCCCAAGATATAATATAATAAGCGCCACACGCAGGGAAAAGCCATTTTCCTCCTTAAACAGAAGGAAAATTTTCCAATAGGAAAATTGACAGACCGTATAAGGGCGACAAGTATATTTTTACGACCTTTATACGGACTGATAATTGACACATACAAAAGTAATATTAAAAATATTTTGCTACACCGCGATAAAATTAATAGAAAAATATATAATGCTAAATGTGGAGTGGACTGTACGTTTACACGCCTCATACATGCAGGATTCGTAAAAACACATGCACAAACCTCCACCACAATACACAAGCACTACACACGTTCACTATCACAAAATCAACAATCGTTTCGCCCCGCAACCGAAGCTTCATCAGAGATTGACACATATTTATAGTAGTGTATAGAAATACATTCAGGCTTCTTTACTTTTTTTTCCTTCAACTTAACATTGTATCATCGTATGATGAATTGTAAACTTCAATGGTTAATTGAAATTTTTTTTATATAAAATTTATAAACGTCCGCCGGGGTTCGAACTAACTATCCCTTTAACGAATCGCACAGTTTCACCATTCAGTCTGATCACAAGTCTCAAAAACGAATAGCCAAAATTCAAAATTATTTTAGTAAATATCTGATTTTCGGTTTAATATCTTATTTAACTGATAAAATGTCTTGTCTCTTCTTAACGAACGCAGGTGAGATCAATGGCATCTCTGGCTAAATCATATATCAAAACAACATAACAAAAATAAAGTTCTTATAAAGTCCACAGACGTCATTTAATTAGTTCGTTATAAATATCACCCTTTTCCTTACTTACGAAGTGTTTGGACAACACGGAAATGGCGTCTATTTTCCGAAACGCACTACATTTTAAATACGCTGAGGTGAATGCACTCTCATTAAAGACTCAACTGAGTTTAACTGAGTTTTGAGTCCATCGGTGGCTCGGCTTGAGCTACCTGGATGCGTTTAAGTATCGACGCGTCGATGTATGAAATTCTACTCGTGGATAGTTTAGAAGGGATGTACGTAGTTAATTAAGTTATCGATAATATTTTCAATATCAAATCATCATCATCATATCAATATTTCAAGGTATCCGACTGAGTAAAATAGATCACCCTCATATCTTACCGAGGTGTCGTAAAAAGCGACAAAAGAAAGTTTACGTCAGGCAGGCGGCCGGTAAAACTAGCCAAATCACGTAACAACGTGTTTAAAACATGTCATCATCTTTATTACTAAAAATCGTGTCCCCGAAAGTCCTTTGCACCTTTTTCCATTTAGTCCGACATTCAGGGTCCCAGCGTTGTAATAAACTGACCAGTAACTGGTTGATCGCCCAGAAGGTCTTCTTATCTCCATCTTTCCTACAAGTCAGGTTGCCGACGGGCGATATGTCCATAGTAACCGAGGATCCTTTGGTAGCAGATGGTAGATAGCCGAATGCGAATGAATCGCTCAATGATAGATTTGTTAGCACGCTTGGTTGTCCATGCTATACGGAGCCTACGTGACTAACCGCACCTAAATGGTAACAGAAAGTTAAATATATATTTTTTAAAGTCAATAGATATTACTGTTAACATACCCTACTCTTCACTTTGAAGACTGAATAAATAATGAATGACTCTTCGGGTTGTGTGCAGAAACCAACTCTAAAAAAATTAAAACAGATTATAAAATTTGACGATATTACTAAATAAAATATTATAATTTCTTTAAATATTATTAATACCTTAATACCTTATAGTTTATATTAAAGTCAGCCTTAATTTAGAAGACGCAAAGAACGCCATCAAATAAATACACGTGAGAGCATACTTATATATATTTTACAGTACGATTTTTGTCGTGAAGCCTATCCTCCTGATGATGCTTCGGTTTCGGGGCGAAACGATCGTCGAGATTGTGGTGGTGGGTGTGTGTGCTGCTTTTGTGTTCGTTGTTGCTGGTGAATTGCGCCTTGGGGTGCATGTGGTGGCTGGTCCTGCATGTATAAGGTGCGTAGATTTTGCCTGCTTCATACACATTGGCTTTGCATGCATTCACTTAACCCGTGCGGATTATAGCAAAGTAGTTAGTTCTGTTATATTGCTTAAATATATTTATCGATGACAAAGCAGTATTATCGACACATCCCTATGGCAGTGTCACATTACGCCGCCACTCGGGCCTCCTTATTTTTATTTTGTCAAATTGTAGCTGAAATAAAACCGTCGGGCATAATAAAAATACCATCGGTACTGTTATTGCAGCGCCACGGAAATAGACTATGGCCCCCGTGTCGCCCATGTCCCCGCAAAGATTGTCCGATCGGCGATAGGCATTAAAGTGTTCAGTAGAAATTTTGTTGCAATAATCTTAAATATATTTATATTTTGCTGCAACATCTATCTATACTTATTATAAAGCCCCTAAAAGCTGTCTGTCTGTATGTAATCGATTTTCTCAAAATCTACTGAACGGATTTTTATACGGTTTTCACCAAAAGATAGTGCAATGCTTCCCGATGGCTTAAGTAAATAGTACATATCGGTATTATGTAAATTGTGTCGAAGAGATCGCGGAATTGTTAAAAAAACTTGCTTGCTGAGAGCTCTGGTCGCGTGCGCTGTGTAAACCAGCAGAGATACGGTAAAGTAATGTACTAGAGAATTGTAGATCAATAAAAATAGTATAGACAAATCCGCAATAGCATGTCTCTATCTGTTATAGGTCACTCACAATAACTACTTTTATGTTTAAAATTGGAATTCTATATATAGAAAAAAATTGTGGCACGCTGTTTTCCACACACAGCTAGTACTTTATATGTTTTTATTAGTCATTGTACTCTCGTTTCTTCTTCTTAAATAATAGGAAAATATATTGGTAAAACGCAAATGCTACATAGGATAATCATATTGGTAAAAAGTAAAGTAGCGGCCTGTTACAATCCCACTGCTGGGAATAGGCCTCCTCTCTCCGTTTCTGGAGAGAAGGGTTGGAGCTAAGACCTACCACGCTGCTCCAATGCGGATTGGTAGTTTACACATATCTCCAGAATTCTCTAGAGATATGCAGGTTTCCTCTTGATGTTTTCCTTTACCGAAAAGCGTGTGATAAATTGCAATTATCAATTGGACACATGAGTTTTGACAGAAAAACTCATTGGTGGCTGCCCGGGTTTGAACTCGTGTTCCCCTCGAAAGAGTCGTACGGTCTCACCGCTGGGCTATCACAGCTCATTATATTATATTGGTAGTTCCATGGAATAAATAAATAAATCGTTTATATGACGGTGTCCATCATACATACTAACTTTATGAATACGAAAGCCTATCTTTCTCCTTAACGCTTTGTATTGTTTGCTTTTTCTTCTTTGTTACTACTTATGCTTATATATATCTAACAAACGCTAACTTGACCGGTCCGATGGTACAGGTGGCAGTGACGCTGCCTTCAGCTCCGCGGTTCAAGGGTACGATTCCCGCCGAAAGCCAGTATTTTCTTTAACAATTTGTTGCTTCTTCGAGTCTGGGTGTACACTATATTTAATAACCAATTAATGTATTTGTCAACCATATATCACGTATAAGTTCCATACTGTAATATATTTATAGAGTGAAATATATTTATCTATTTAAAACGGCAGTAATTATATATAGTGGTATATATTATTAGGTACAGAAAAAAGTACAAAGTACTTATAACTGAGGGTATTTTAACACTTTAATCAACGCGAACTTAGCTGCGGGTATTACTTTTTTACAATATGCCTAAATGTACGTCTGCGTTCCCTGTTCTATGCGCACACGCACTCGGGAAGCGTAAGTTTCCACTTATTTCCACTGTCCTGTGTGGTGACTTCCACATGACGACAGGCGAATAATCGACGAACGTGGTGACAATATCGACAGGATTTATGTAACATTTGTGTATATTGTAACACTATTTATGACTGTAAGTGGGTCTCGTTGCTAAGCTTAATTTTAATAAGTAATCTACAGTAGCAAAGTTTATGAAATCTAGTTTAATTGAAGATTGAAAGTGTCCGGAAAAACACACCGTTCAGAATTGGGGGATATCTTAAGAAAAAAGTTGACAAAAACTAAAACGCAACTACAGCTTCTCATAAATCATAAGAAAGCGTGGATTAGAAAATTCTTCGAGCTTTTCAGACAGAATTTCATTATATATATTTATAATACAAAAGTAATAAAATATTATTTTGCTTTAATCCGCGATAAAAGAAAATATATGTAATGCTAAATGTAGACTTTATAATACATTCTCATACATGATACACGCAAAGTTCGTAAAAACTAATAATTATCTGAATAAATGATTATTATTATTTTACATTCATTTATTCACTTACAAATTAAATTAAATTTTTTTAATATTTTCTAAAACACACAGAAAAAAAACATTTAAAAATATAAAAAATTGCCGTCCACGGAGAGCGGAGATAGGACCCAAGCTCCCTGTGGTTAGGACTACAGAGTGAGGAACCTCCTCACAATTATATTAATGATAATTATTATTATCAGGTATGAGAACGAATAGTACACTCTACAAATGGCATTACATATATTTTCTTTTTTTCGCCGATAATAGCAAAGTAATATTTTCATTACTTTTGTATTATGGACCTCCGCAAAGTAACGGATAGTACAATATACATTTAGCATTACATATATTTCTTTTTTTGCGGATTATAGCAAAACAATATGTTTATTACTTTCGTATTATGGACCTTCGCAAAAGCCTACATTATAGCCTACAAATATACGTAATGTTTAAAAGATTGACTGCCGAGTTTCTTGCAGGTTCTTCTCGATAAAAAAGCGCATTCCAAACCAGTTACCGACCTTCTTTAAATGTAATTAATCCTTGACAATTCAAGTGCTTGTAAAAGCTTATTATCAGTTTTGTTTCCAAAAGGACAGTGCCAGAAATTCATACGTCATTGGGCCCAGACGTTACAGTATAAATTTTTATGTTGTAAGATAGAGAAATATTTGTTATCTTAGGATCAATTATTATTTTATTCAATTTCTATGGGGGAACTATAAAATAAGAGTTATAGTTTGAGGTTATGGACAACTACAAGTACATGCTAAATACCAGAAAGAACATAAGAAAGAACGATAGAATTTGTTATAAAAATATAGCAGTAAGCTCATCATTGAATTAAAAGTTGATCATTCATTTTTTTGTCGTCAGAAAAACAAACATTTCGAGAAAACACGTTCATAAGAGCAACGTATATTTTAGTTATTACTCTATGGCAACATGTACCAAAAGATGAAGAATAATTGACATATATTGCAAAAAGAATTTATTAGATCCCACAGAGATTAAGATCGTAAGCCATACACCAAATGAGTAAACTATTTTATTCTAAACACCATATTTAATATCTGGAATGTAATTATTGTTAATAAAATGAAGCTGAAACGCTGGAATCCGCGCTGTTTAGGCAATTAAAAAAGTAACAAGTTGACAATGACACGTTCCGTTTAAGGCATTAACAACTTTAATACCATTATAAGTATCATTATTAAATAAGTTTTCTAACATTTTCCCATTGAAAGTTTATAATATTTATAGTGATATTTAAACAGAAAAAAAATAAAAATTTTTTGATGTATGTGGGGTTTCTGTAAGAATTAGGCCCAATTCCGGCACCCTCCTTTGTTTTAGAAATTTAGGGGCAACCCTAACGCCTACCGCACCGGTAGGGACATATCAAAAGCAAGTGTGTTCTCACTTACGAATCCTGGTAGTTAACCAAATATGTCGCCGGGTGAACGACACGCAGTCTATTTCAGTGCTAAATAATTATATATGGAAAAGGGAATGACTTGTCTGTGAATGGGACCCGCTCCGGTGGCGCGCTTTAGGTACAGACGGAGTAGACTTGTTAAACAGCTCGTTATTATACCTATAAGTTTATTTCGCTTGTTAACGACTTTCAACCCCTATCTCGCTAAGCATGTCGATGAACCTTATCGACTTATAAAAAAATACAGAAGTAGACATTACTTCGCGGAATTGCATTATACAAATGTATTGCAAAGTAATTCTATCAATAATTTTGCTATTTTAATATAAATTATGTAAGCTGTGATAGCGCAGCAATGATACCGTTTGACTATCTCAAAACAAACATGGGTTCAAACCCCGGGTAGTCACCAATTAGTTTTCCTGTTTAAACTCTCTAATTGATTGCAATTTATTACTCGGTTTTCGGTGAAGGAAAACATCGTAAGCAAACCTGCATATATCTGGAGAATTCCTGGGATATGTGTAACCTACCAATCCGCATTAGAACAGCGTGGTGGGTGCTTGATCCAACCCTCCTCTTCAACTAAAGTGAGAGGAGTTTTATGCCCATCAGTGCGATAATAAGGGGCCGTTACTTTTAATATAACCTGAAATAATGAGCTGACATCATAAATACTATAAGCCCACGTTATTTGTATTGTTCGCTTAAATAAATAATATATAATAGGAATGGGAAAATTGAACTATGGGTTTCAATTAATATTTATATTATAATTTATAGTGTTAGGCGTTACTTTGCGGAGATCCATAATACAAAAGTAATAATAAAATTATTTTGCTATAATCCATTATTTATTTAAAGATTATAGCAAAATTATTTTATTATTACTTTTTTATTTGTATTATGTTGGTAGACAGGGGTTTAATGCTAAGAACAGCATGGATGTTTTTTTTTGCGAATCTATACTAATATATAAAGCTGTGATAGCCCAGCGGTGAGACCGTGCGACTCTTTCGAGGGGAACACGAGTTCAAACCCGGGCAGGCACCAATGAGTCTTTCTATTAAAACTCATGTGTCGAATTGATAATTGTAATTTATCACACGCTTTTCGGTGAAGGAAAACATCGTGAGGAAACCTCCATATCTCTAGAGCATTCTGAAGATATGTGTAACCTACCAACCCTCATTGGAGCAGCGTGGTAGGTCTTAGCTCCAACCCTTCTCTCCAGAAACGGAGAGAGGAGGCCTATTCCCAGCAGTGGGATTGTAACAGGCCGCTACTACTAATATAAAGCTGAAGAGTTTGTTTGTTTGTTTCATTAATTGATTGTTTGAACGCGCTAATATCAGGAACTACTGGACCAATTTGAAAAATTCTTTGAGTGCAAGATAGTCCATTTATTGCGGAAGGCTATGGACTATATAACATCACTCTAAGATTAAAAGGAGAGAATTGAAATAAAAAACATTGCGAAGACGGCAAAATTTAAAGCTTTAAAGTAAACGGTGTAAGTTATACAAAAATCACGTTTTACAAAATTGTTCCCCTCTAAAAGTTCTAAATAAAAGTCCGCGACAGCATATGTCTTGCCTTTAAGGTTAACCCACTTTAACCATAACTAATATACACATAAGTATTTACTTGTATTCGAACGAAGTTACGTTTAAAAGCTAGTTTATAATATGCTTCAGTAATAATAACAGTATTTTGCTATAATCCGTGATAACAGAAACTTTATATCATGCGAAAAGTAGTGCCTACTGTCACAAGTGTGTGTAAAATGATACGACTAACATCCAAAGCTTTGCAATTTTACCATGGAGTGTTTCTCCTGCAGGCCTACCATGAACTCTTCTTGGGACTCAATTGAAGACGTAAACGAAATTGTTTTCCTTTTTCATAACATGACGTCTTAAAGACGCACTTTAGCCTGTGTGTTATATTTTTAGACTAACCTTTATGCACAATTTTATAACACACACACATAAAGCCTTTAGCCTTCAAGTAAAGCATCATCCACCTCATGCCCTTATCCCACTCTAAGTGGGGTCCTGGCCACTTGGAGTGGGATAAGAGCAGGAGAATGATGATGATAAAGCTTTAGTTACCTAATACGGATAGTCCACTATACATTTAACACTATATATATTTCTATTTACTGTATCGCGGATTATAGAAAAATAATTTTATTATTACTTTTGTATTATGGATCTCCGCAAAGTAACGCCCGATTCTATTAATCTTATTACATGGTTGTAACATGCTGTGTCGACCCCAATTAGAATGGGATAAGGGAAGGAGGATGATGATGTGTTTTAAATGAACTTCAATTAACTCGCAGCTACAGCTTGTGGAGAATATATTGAATTTTCGAAGGTGGCAAATTGATATTTGTGAGATTTTTTCACGCGGTTAGTATCGGGTGATAGTTACACGTTTTTTGGAAGGCCGCCAGAGTCAACGGGCCGTGTTATTTTGATGTTTCATTCATAATCTTGTTGTCTTTTAACATAATTATCATTTTTATTATCGTGTTGTACAACGGATTTTGTTTTAATCCTCAACTGACCTACGATTTTTTTTGGATTTAAATTTTTGATCTAAATTCGCACATCTTATGTTGTTAAAAGTCATCAACATTATTATAAAAAACTAGCAGCGGTTCAACCTCCGTAATTTAACCCGAAAGTATAAACTTTAAATAAACACCGTGCAAAAATCCGTTTTGTAAATATTGAGAAATCGATCACATAACGACGTCACGTTGTGGGACCTTTGTTTTATCATATATATATGTATATATATATATATATATATATATATATATATATATATATATTGAGTTTTCATTTATTTTATGCAAGAGAACAAGAGATTGAAATTTTTGAATGTTAAAAATAAAACAAAGTGGATTTAATTATACCCTCTGTTAGATCAAGAAACTAATATTATTTTTATTTAATAAAGAAGCCAAAACCAAATTTATAATGCGGGATTATAATAACTATCGGTCACGCAATTTGTAATTAAAATTATATTCAACGCTTATTTAAAAAAAACAAATATAGAAGACGTTACTTTACGAAATTCCATCATACAAAAGCAATGATAGATAAGCCACGTATAAATCTCGTAAGCGATTGAAATCGTTATTATAAAAAACAAATCTTTTAAAACAAATGCTCTTGTCAATGAATACTTTTTTTGTTTACACATTGATTTTAAGAGCATAATCAAAATGAAATTGGAGATGGAATATTGATTCCTTTTTCAAGCAATATAACAGAACTAACTACTTTGCTATAATCCGCACGGGTTAGGTGAATGCATGCAAAGCCAATGTGTATGAAGCAGGCTAAATCTACGCACCTTATACATGCAGGACAAGCCACCACATGCACCCCAAGGCGCAATTCAGCAACAACGCACACAAAAGCAGCACACACACCCACCACCACAATCTCGACGATCGTTTCGCCCCGAAACCGAAGCATCATCAGGAGGATAGGCTTCACGACAAAAATCGTACTGTACGATTTTTGTACTGTACGATTATAGCAAAGTAGTTAGTTCTGTTATATTGCTTGTAATATGGAATTCCGCAAAGTAACGCCTGCTTCTATAAATCATAGAATTGTTTATTAACAATTTTGTTTGTAAAAACGCCGAATTGCTTATTAACAATTTTGTTTCTAATAACGCTGATTTGTTTAATAACAATTTTGTTTTTATAACGCCGATTAGTCTATTTAGAATTTTCTTTTTAATAACGCAGATTTGTTTATTTACCGATTTGTTTTTATTAACGCCGATTTGTTTATTTACAAATTTGTTTTGACTAACGCCGAAATGTTTATCAACAATTTTGTTTGTGATAACGCCGAATTGTTTATTTACAATTGTGTTTTTAATAACGCCGATTGTTTATTTACAATTGTGTTTTTAATAACGCCGATTGTTTATTTACAATTGTGTTTTTAATAACGCCGATTGTTTATTTACAATTTTGTTTAAAAAAAAAATACCAATAGTTATAAATATCTATTGATATTTTTTTACGACAAAAATCGTAATGCGCCTAACTACCATTAATAACGCCTGCTTCTATAAATGATTCCTTTTTAATAAATATTAAATAAGTATCAGTAACTCTATCAACAATATTCTTGGATTGCTTAACTAATTGATTTAAAATATTTGTATATAAACTGTTTTCAGCGACACCTGTCTCATTCCTCGTAAACCAATGCACAGAGCCATCTATCTATAAAATCATACAACAGTATCTTCTGTCTGTAGCACCAGAGCAAATGACATAGTAGTTTCTGTATTTGTAAATAGATGACGTCACAATCTAAAACTTTTGTTCCTTTACTTTCAAATAAAATTATTAAAGAGTTCTCTAAAACTGCAATTTAACTTAATTTTCCAAATTTATATTATTAAATATGCCACAGACGATCAATTTAATAATTACTACAATTTGCCTTTATATTTATGACATATTAACGTGATACAAACTTAAAGGCGTTAAAAATTCAAAAGTAATAATAAAATTATTTTGCTATAATCCGCGATACATCCGTGTATCGCGGATTATAGCAAAATAATTTTATTATTACTTTTGTATTATGGATCTCCGCAAAGTAACGCCTAATTCTATAAATTATGCGTTAAAAATTGACAAGTTTAATCTGTTAAGGAATTACACGCGACATTTATACAAGTAATTAAAGATGTTTTGTCAAATTTAGAGTTACAAAAGTAATAATAAAATTATTTTGCTATAATCCGCGATACAGTAAATAGAAAATATATATAGTGCTAAATGTATAGTGGACTATACGTTTTTTCATACCCGTTACATGCAGGATTCGTAAAAAACATATGCACAAACCTCCACCACTTCCACCACAATACACAAGCACTACACACGTTCACTATCACAAACTCAACAATCGTTTCGCCCCGCAACCGAAGCATCATCAGAAGATAGACTCCACGACAAAATCGCAAAGCTTTGCGATTTTGTCGTGGATTGTCGTGATTGTCGTGGAATTTTGACGTGATTTTGTTTATTATTACTTTTGTATTATGGATCTCCGCAAAGTAACGCCTAATTCTATAAATTTTTATAGAATTATTTTATTTTTTTATTTATTTATCTTTATTGTATAAACAAAAGGCGGACTTATCCCTAAAAGGGATCTCTACCAGCCAACCTATGAGTAACAGAAAGAAAATGAAAAGAAAAATAAATTTAGAGTTGAAAAAAAGTAAGTAAAATGCTTATATACAATCGTTCCTGGTTTATTATTTATAATGACTGTCTAGCGATGAATCTTGAACTTTTACTTTCAAATCTCTGTTTACAATATATGTAATATCAAAATATGTACTTTGTCATTTAGACAATTTAATTAGTCGAATATCATGTTGTATTGCATTCCACAATTTTAACGGTTAAGTATGTACCGGTTTTGGTTAGTTGAGAATGCAGTTAGTGTAAAAGAATTTATTAAATAAACTAAATAAATAAATAAATGGGACACTTACACACACGGCCGTCCCTAAAGAAAGTAACTTAATACTTGTGTTATGGGTGACGGACAACTGGTAGATATACTACATAAATAATTTTTAAATACATACTTAGATACAAATCCACTAGGCTCGAAGAACCAACAAATTGTTTATAGAAAATGTTGGTCCTCGGCGGGAATCGAATCCGCTATCCGAGGAGCTGAAGACAGGCACTTCCCACTGCGCCAACGGGCCATTCAATAAAATTATATTAAAAAATTTAATATTCGTGAGACAATAGTGTTGGCAAAGGGGGGTCCGACAGATCAATGTCGGCTAATGCGGAACCGCTGGCTTGGCACCCATATGCCCACCAATTACATTTCAAATAAAAAATAACTCTATTTAATACGGATTAGGATTTATATTTGATCCAAATATGATATTGTTGCAATGTATTAAGACTTTATTGACGTTGGTGCATTGAAACGTTACATTTAATAGATACGCGGTAGACTGAAGGTTTTTTTATTCTTGTAAAGTTTTCAATCCATACTAATATTGACTGGCCCGTTGCCGCAGTGGGTAGTGACCCTGTCTTCAGTTCCGCGGGTCGCGGGTTCGATTCCCGCCGAGGGCCAACATTTTCCATATGTACTTCGAACCTGGGTGTATAGGGTGTAAAGGTTTATTATATCTACCAGTTGTCCCTCACCCTTAGTACAACTTTGGGGACGGACGACCGTGTGTGTAAGTGTCCTATATATTTATTTATATTATTATTTATTATATTCTAAATCAGAAAAAAAAAAATAGTAACCTAATTAAGGGAAATTTGAACATCAAAGTTGATGCGTACTGTTACACGGGACCTAATTAAATCTCTTTTTTTAAGAGAAAATTTGTGAAAATATGCTACCTTATTTGTTTTAAAGTAACAACTTTTATACAATAAATACTAAAATTACGTAAAGGCACTTAATTTGATGTACAAGTCCCGGTTGATCTAGGACGCAGTACAGGGGTATAACAGTACGAAATCGTGGGTACCACTATTTTTTTTAAATAATAATTTCATTACACGTAACAGGCAAATCAGGAACCGACATACACGTAGGCTATATCGTATACGCTTTCAAAAAGTCATAAAATATTAGTCAATAGCATTCAATGTACATCTACCTACAATATTAACAAATATTATCGTTCATTCGTCGAGCGAGCGCAGTGCGCGTCTGTATTTTTAGCTTTCGGCGACAGCTCGCGCGCTCTTTCGTACAGCGGACGTTTTGTAATCAAAAAAACTCAAAATTCACAATGCATTAGTGATTAGTGTGGTGTTTCTTTATCTGTGAAGTCAGTGAAATGTGTGAATTATGACGAAGGGCATGGAGCACTTCAGACGCCAGCGGCAGAGGGTCGGCAAGCGCCGGGTGAGCCCTTGGTTTTAGTAAATTTTCATTTTGCGAGGTTATGTCCGCTTGTTGTAAACACGACTGTTTGGGAAGGGGTCAACAGTATTGCGTTATTTCTTAATAGGACTATAATTGTTACAAAAGTAATAATAAAATTATATTGCTATAATCCGCGATACAGTAAATAGAAAATATATATAGTGCTAAATGTATAGTGGACTATACGTTTTTTCATACCCGTTACATGCAGGATTCGTAAAAACATATGCACAAACCTCCACCACTTCCACCACAATACACAAGCACTACACAGGTTCACTATCACAAACTCAACAATCGTTTCGCCCCGCAACCGAAGCATCATCAGGAGATAGACTCCACGACAAAATCGCAAAGCCTAAGCTTAAGCAAGCCTATACATTTAGCACTATATATATTTTCTATTTACTGTATCGCGGATTATAGCAAAATAATTTTATTATTACTTTTGTATTATGGATCTCCGCAAAGTAACGCCTAATTCTATAAATTATATAATTGTTACAGTTTGTGTTATAGATTAAGTGTTGTTCCTTTATGGTTTTGGTTATAAGATTCTATAATCATCATTCTCCTGCCCTTATCCCACTCTTAGTAGGGTCGGCACAACATGTTACAAACATGTTGTCACATGATTTGGCTACGTATTTTACGGCCGCCTGCCTGACGTCGACTTACCTTAGTCGCCTCTTACGACACCTCGGTAAGAAAGGAATTCAATTTTGGCCTTGCCATTACAGCATTTTAAAACACTGTATCAGCCTCTGATACAGAAAGCCTATTATACTGTTGACGATTACTTAGATGATAAGGATGTGTGAATATAGTTGCACTTTTACCCTGTACAAGACAGTAATGACTAAATGTAACTAGTTATAAGATTTATATTTTAAAAAGAGTAACCGGCGAGTTTCTTGCTTGCTCTTCAGGAACAGCTTTCCGAATCAGCAGTAAATTTGACGATTCATAAGCACTTGTTTACAAAATTACTTGAATAAAGAATAAAGCAATCGCCGAGTTTCTTGAACTCGGCGATTGCTCTTTTCAAAATACATTTCTTATTACTAGTTGCATTTAGTCATTATTGTTTTATACAGAATCCTAGAGCTATATCCACAAATTCTTATCATTTATTTAATTCTCAAAAGTATAAAGTAAGTAAAGTAAGTAGGCTTTCTGTTTTAGCCAATTTTTAAAATTATCTTTAAACTGCTGTAATGGCTAAGATAAAATTTATTGCAGAATTTTATTATAGAATCTTATACCCAAATCCATGAACGACTTATGTACTTTTTTAAGGCGCAATTAGCTACATTATATATACATGGCAAACTTTTGTATTGGTAATATATTCTGTATATTTTAATGTTAATATTGTTAGATAGTGTCCTATGCAAAATACGAGGACATCCGGGATGCCGATACCCTGGAGTTTATAGAGCAAACCAGCATCCCGTAGTTTATGGAAAACTTTATATACAGCATCCTGCGTGACGCAGTCAAATGTAGTTCTAAAGCGGACATCTTTCATGTTCCAGCTCTATCATATTCGTTATATTCTTATGTTATATCGAGAACAAAGACACGGATTGCGATGATATGCGAAATGAGTTCCGGCATTCATGAATGAATCGTTACTCATCGGTTGTAAATGAATCATACATGCGCGAAACCCGTTCTCGTTACTTGCACTTTCAGAAAAGCACGCCGGTTATTTTGGTTACTGTTTTACCTCAAATCCAAATACGCATAAGAATCTTGTCGAACAATAATGTAAGCATTTTTAAAGTTCAACGACTGAACCTCCTCATATACCTTGGTTTAACAACAGTGTTGAGCAGAAATATATTAGTTATAGCATTTAGAATTAGATCTGGTCATATGCCTTTAAGGAGTTTGAATATCTAATGAAAAAGAGTGATTCGCCGAACTATGAGCCTTGCGGTGTCAATAGATATTCAACAGTTACTTTTGGCATGTGTCAGAAAACGAATTTTGAGAGAATCACTAATTTTTTTTTTTAATTTAAATGTAATGAATGATTTTTTTTCATTCAAGATTAGCATTTCCTTTGAGCAATTCGGCCGTAAAAGTTTATGAAATTATTAGTGCTTCTCTTAAAATGACCATAAATCAATGATTTAATTAAAAAAATAGATTTTACTGTAATTAGGTTATGACGGGGCGGACATGTAACTGTAGATACTAGAGTCCCTTAAAAATAAAGATAAAAAAAAGTTCAACCAAATTCTTTCAAATAGAAAACAAGTGCTCTTTGAATTGTCAAAACTGCTTTTGCTCTGCGGTTTCTCTTTTCGAAATAAAATTATTATAACTATTTATATTTCGTTATTACTTGCTTATAAGTAAAAATAAGTCAATGCATATGTCGTTAAATAATCCTCTATAGTATAATATGCTTTCTGTATAAATATATCTTGATAGTTATTTTAAAAAAAGTTTTATTATAGAATTATTTACTAAAACTCAGTTAACAGTTTTTGTAACGCGCAAGCAAGAACTGCAAGCTTATAATGTAAATGTGCGGACATTGAAAAAAACTTTTTATTACAAAAAAGCCATACGTGGCATTTACAATTTAAGTTCACGAGAGAAGTTTAAAGAAATAAGTATTCTTACATTGGCTTCACAGTATTTTTTAGCAATTTAATTTTTGTGCGTAAGAATAAACATAATTATAAAAAGATTGGCGATGTATATAATAGACAAAGTAAGAAACGAAATAAGCTTGCGGTTCCTCTTTTGCGCCTTGCAAAAGTATGTAAGTCGTTTGTGGATTTGGATATAAGATTCCATTATGAAATTCCGCAATCAATTTTAGCTTTGCAATTTGAGCAGTTTAAAAACACTATTAAAAAGAGGCTAATATAGAAAGCCTGCTATACTATTGAGGATTACTTAGACGATAAGAATGCGTGGACATAGCTACTCTTCGACTTTCGACCTATTTTTTCAAATACTAAGTAGTAAAATAACATATTTTCGGCGTCACTTCGTTCAAGTTAATTTTAGTGTTAAATTACCCTTAATACGATAGTGGAATTGTGGTTATTTGTGGTCGCGCAGTTACTAAACCTGCATGTATAAGAAATGAAAACGGACTGTGCTTCCTACACTTAGCATTAGGTACATAGATTTTCATAACAACCGCGGATTATAGCAGAATAATTCTCTCATTACTTTTTTTACTATGTAATTCCGTAAAGTACCGTCTACCTTTATAAATTATATAAGCTTATTTTCACCGTTGAAGACGATTTGTGATTTGTCTTCCTTTTTCCCGATCATGACTTGATGATATGAAACGCTTTTACGACCCATATATTTACGGTGGGTCGACAAGGGAAGCTACTGACATAAGCGGGTTTAATGTATCTCGACTTTCAACCTTAGGGTTAAGGTCGAGGTCAAGATCTCTATGGAGGTCGCTCCACATGAACTACGGACAGTGGCTGTCTGCATAAATCGGTTCTGTAATCTTTGCGGCATGAGCAATCTGAATTTGGAAACCTATATGAATCGACGCTCGCTCGTATTGAATATATCAATTCGTTAGTTTCAATTCTTTAGACGTGATATAATTATTTATTATCAGTTTATATCAATGAGTTAAAAATAATATCTGTGGCAACAATTTTAAAATACGTCTTTACACGCAAAATTGCTGTTTTTGTTACCTGCGTGAACGCAACGCTGTGTGTAAAGTTCTTTAGAATCAACGCGGCAGCGACGTCACAACTAGGTCAAAGACGTCTCCGTCGCGGCGGCCATCATCGATCGATTTTACACGCATGCGTCCGTTTTTTAAATCCCAATAAACAACTTTAAAACTATCACAATAGAGCAGAAATTCATTTGAACAATTGTCAATATTTCCATGTACTGCAATTTCGTTTGCAATCTAACACGATATAACTCTACACCATTGCAATAAGATCGGTTTTGTATTACACTTGCGTGATTGATTTACTTGAGTTTTATTGATTTCTCTTAAAGTCGATAGTGATATGCAGGTTATTAAATTGTCGTTAATGTGAAGATATAATTCGATTAAATATGAATTATTAAATTATTTTAAGGAATTTTTATAGCGAAAAGTGTTATTCACAAAACTGTTAACACAAAAAAATTGAGCTCATAGTTTTATTTTTTGGAGGTGGTAAAGCATTATTGAGTTTATTTTATATTACTAGCTGTGCCAACAACGGCTTCGCCCGCGTGAAACTCCGAATTTTCGAAATTTTGAACATAAAAGTAGTTATTGTGAGTTTACCATGAGAGATAGAGACATGCCATCTTTGTCTTTTTTGCAGTATTTTTATCGATCTACAATTCTCTGCTACATTACTTTAGTGTATTTCTACTGGTTTACGCAGCGCATGCGACTAAAGCTCCCAGCAAACAAGTTTTTTAATATCTGCGCGATCTCTTCAACAGAATTTACACAATACCGATATGTACTATTTACCTTAACAATCCGGAAGTATGGCACAATCTTTTGGTGAAAACCGTACAAAAATCCGTTCAGTAGATTTTGAGAAAATCGATTACATACAGACAGACAGCTTGTAGAGACTTTGTTTTATAATAAGTAATAGATATTTTATGGTCAAAATTTAAATTATTATTTATTAAGGTGCTTTCAAATAAATATCTACCCGTACTGATATTGTTAATACAAAAGTTGTTGTTATGTATATTTTTCTCTCAGTACTAAATTCAACGTAGACAAAGCTGTTCACAGAAATAAAGTGTTACACTATTTTTGACCCGTTACAACGTACTTCAGACAAAGTAAACATTTTGTATGAAATTATTTTTTTGTCATTATGATCTCATGGTAAACTCAGCATATCAGGATAAATTAAAATCTGACACGTTAAATAATGTAAACTACATCCTCCCTCCAGAACCATTTACAACAAATTCTTTAGAATTGGTTCAGCGGTTTGTGAGTGAAAACGCTATAATTAGATTAAATGAAGTAAAATTCATTAAGTACATACATATATGAAATGAAATTAATTCAACTAAAATATTGCACTGAAATGAAATTTTGAAAAAATTCTACTGAATTTTAACTAATCGACAAAACACTACATCAGTGTTCACAGACTGTTTTGGTTCAAACGCTTTCAACGGTTTCAAAGGTATTAATCACATTTCAGTGTTAAGTTGTCTATAAAAATCAACGCTTTAAACCCATTCCGATAAGGGCACTATGATGATTATTACTCGTTCGCTAACTTGAAACCCGCGTGTTTACTAATCTCAATTTGATATGTGGCTAAAATCTTTTGCGATAAGCCATTTTAACTTATTTTTTCCTCAAAGATGGAGCCATACACGCTGATTAAAGAAAATAAAATATAGGATTATGTTTAATTTTGACACACATTGACTGGCCGTTGGCGCAGTTAGCGGTGACCCTGCCTTCAGCTCGGCAGGTCGCGGGTTCGATTGCCGCCAAGGGCAAAACATTTTCTTTAAACAATTTGTTGGTTCTTCGAGCCTGGGTGTGTAGTTGTACTTAAATATGTATTTAAAAATATATATGTATATATTTATCAGTTGTCTGTCACCAGTAACACAAGTATTAAGTTACTTACTTTGGAGATTGATGACCGTGTATGTAAGTTTCAAAATAAAAAAATAAAAATGAAACATATATGCATATACATATATAAATACTCAAAAAATGTTTCTTTCTTGCAATTGCAACCCCTTGCACCCATAGCTCATTACCATACTGATTGATTATGGGCGTTGACCTCTATAGACATTAAACATTCAGAAAAGAAACCTTTTCCCAGCTAAAGATGACCCATAACCGGAAAAGATAAACAATAGATGCTTTAATTTTAAAAAACGAAAGTGGAATTAAAACATTTCGACTTAAAAAAATACCAACAGATATAACGTTATCAAATAAAAATAACTTAATCGACATAATTAAAACAAAATTGTAAATAAACAATCGGCGTTATTAAAAACAAAATTGTTAATAAACGAATCGGCTCTATTAACAACAAAATTGTAAATAAACAATTCGGCGTTATTACATACAAACTTGTTAATAAACATTTCAGCGTTACTTAAATCAAATTTATAAAGAAATAATTCGGCGTTAGTTAAATCAAATTTGTAAATAAACAAATCGGCGTTATTAAAAACAAATTTGTGAATAAACATTTCGGCGTTAGTTAAAAAAATTGTAAATAAACAAATTGGCGTTATTGAAAACACATTTGTAAAAAAACAAATCGGCGTTATTAAAAAGAAAATTGTAAATAGACTAATCGGCGTTATAAAAAAACAAAATAGTTAGTAAACAAATCGGCGTTATTAAAAAGAAAATTCTAAATAGACTTATCGGAGTTATTAAAAACAAAATTGTTAGTAAACAAATCGGCATTATTTTAAACAAAATTGTTGATAAACATTTCGGCGTTAGTCAAAACAAATTTGTAAATAAACAAATCGGCGTTAATAAAAACAAATTGGTAAATAAACAAATCTGCGTTATTAAAAAGAAAATTCTAAATAGACTAATCGGCGTTATTAAAAACAAAATTGTTAATAAGCAATTCGGCGTTTTTACAAACAAAATTGTTAATAAACAATTCGACGATTTAAGAAGCAGGCGTTACTTTGCGGAATTCCATATTACAAGCAATATAACAGAACTAACTACTTTGCTATAATCGTACAGTACAAAAATCGTACAGTACGATTTTTGTCGTGAAGCCTATCCTCCTGATGATGCTTCGGTTTCGGGGTGAAACGATCGTCGAGATTGTGGTGGTGGGTGTGTGTGCTGCTTTTGTGTTCGTTGTTGCTGGTGAATTGCGCCTTGGGGTGCATGTGGTGGCTGGTCCTGCATGTATAAGGTGCGTAGATTTTGCCTGCTTCGTACACATTGGCTTTGCATGCATTCACTTAACCCGTGTGGATTATAGCAAAGTAGTTAGTTCTGTTATATTGCTTGTAAACAATTTGACGTTATTAAAAACAAAATTGTTTATAAACATTTCGGCGATATTAAAAAACAAAATTGTAAATAAACAATTCGCCCTAAACACGCACGTCGCACACTAACGCTTTCAATGTCAGAGACGAGTCTTACATCAGAAATTGACATTCCGTCCGGCTGTAATATTTACGCCGTGATAGGTGCATCTGTTGCGCGCGCACCCCATTCACGGCCAGGAGGGGGGGGGGGGGGCAGGAGGGGGGGCCAGGACCAGGAATAGAGGAGGGGGCCTCAAAGCCGGCCGCGGACCGAGCGACGCCGGGAGTGCTCGCGCGGACGCCGCTCACCGCGCGACCGATGCCTGGCCACGACGGCCGACCACGACGGGATACCTCTGGTGGTCCGCAGCGGCCACCACCTGCCACTGCCACCATGCCGTAACATGATGGGATACAACAACCAGGGGCACGGATACAATAAACTGTTCACGCAGGTGCGCAGCGGTTGTTTTGTTATGGTGACGCTACATATAATACACTGCGAACATGAGGCGGCATATGTGGAAATTTTTGAAGAATATCGGTAACCTCGGTAAACGATGTTTGGTTGCGTGTTGTTTTGCTATGAATTCGACCCCCGATAGCTAGAGATCCTATATAGTTTAATATTAAATCAAGTATGAAACATCCGTATAAATAACTCTACTGAATATTTCCTCATTTAATTCTTAAAAATGTCTGCACTTTCAAATTTTTTATTACCATTTAGAACTTTTTTTTCAAAACAGCAATCTATGTAAACAATTCCATTACAATGTAAACAGAATATCATAAATGTCTTATTTGTTTACCGGATAATTAAACATTGTCTGTCGATTTTCAAGGCTACTGGACGCTTTAGTTAAAAATCCGACTCGAATCTGTATAATGCAGAATTCAATTTGATAGATGCAAAATTAAAAAAAACAAACTAATAAATTAAGTTCAATTAAAATTAAAATAAACACAAACAAATTAATAAATTCAACTATATTCTACCTTTTGGTCGCAGGGTCATTTTATATCGTGGACATCAAACCAAAAACAAACTATGACATGTGATTGTATTAAAAAAATTTCTTTTATAAATTTAATGAAAACGTCGCGATTTCTAGAAAAACCTATTGATATTTGTTTACATATAATCCGAACTTACTGATGTATAATTCTTTTTTATCTTTTTAAATTGTATATACCTAGTCTTTTGTGTAATATTTTCATAGCTACATTATGAATGAAAAACGTACCAACATAGGCTCCAAACCAAAATCGCAAAAAAGAAACGCATCACCCAACCTAGCTGTTTTTAGTTGCGACTTGGTACAGCGGATTATGTGTGTCCAATATTTTTAATGCATACTGCTTTACTTTTAAGTATGTGAAAACATAGTTCGCTATAATAACATACACGTATTAAGAAAATAATAAACGTAAGAAACTTTATTGCGATAGAATCAAATGCATTCCTGAATTCCAAAACTAAAAGTCATCTACATCTTTGGCAGTAAAAGCGGAAAATAAGTTAGAAATTCATTGCTGATTCAACGTTGTTAGAATTTTGTGCTATTTTCGTGTTATAGACTATCAAGGCGTCTGGTTTGTTTCTACTGTCAGTCTTACATTAATTTTACAGTCAGCTAATACTCGAATCGCTTCTAGAATTACTGTTACATAACAAAATAAGGAAATATGCCATAAATCAAAGAACTATAATAGGAAATACGCATCTGGTATGCGATTTTGCTTCAAGTGCATTTGGGATTTGTGACTTATAAATTCAAAGGTTGTGGTGTAACCATCCAGTTCAATTTTTCTTATCGTTGAAATCTCAATCAGTAATTTCGGATCTTCTAAGGATTTTCTTATATCCAATATGACCATGTAAAAAAAGATATGCACAGGTATTTTATTAAATAGTTTTCATCTTTTGATTTTAATTTGTTTAAGTAAACCACATATAACTTAAAAATTAAATAAAAAAGCCCAGAAAATAATGAAATGAAACGTAAGAAAAAACAAAATTATAACAATTAAAGATAAATAGTAGTACCAAGATTACGAAATTGCAAGGTTATTTAAATGTATACATTGGATTAGGAATTGACTCTTTCTCATAATTATACTAATAAAGCTGAATGCTACTATACTATACTGAATCCTGTTGGTATTATATCAAAGTTTATCGGGTGCTATGTTGTAAGTTAAGTTTGACTCTAGATAACTAAACCAAATCCTTACAATGTCCGTCTATTCTCGTCTTGGCATCGAAAATTTTCCCTTTTATACTATGCTGTCTGTTTTACTTGCATACCAAAAAATATTTTAGTTTATTAAACATACACCATACCAAGCATATCTTACTTTGTTACGTCGACTCTATGATAGTTGGCCATGATAGCACTCTAAAGCAATTAGCTTAATTACTTAGTATGTTTATTACATAACCACATAATAGTGTAATGCCCTTTTAATAGATTGCTTAATCGCAGTCTAATACAAGATAACAATATTTAAGTTTTAGCTATATCAACAGATATATATCACTAACGTAATTTAACTTGTCGCTTACGTCTTACGAAATTCCAAAAGGGTAGGTTTCGTTGGGTAATGAAAAATACGGACGAAAGAAGAAAGCATACAAATGAGATGAGGATGGATGTTATAAGGAGAATGAATTAAGGACAGAAGAATGTATTGAGTGGATTCGTTAATTTCTAATATATAACTTTTTTTTAAATAAGAGTATCCAAGCAGGTCCCAGACATGTTAAAAATACAAACAACTAATCTAAATTCATGCACAGACCGTACTGTCCCTGACCAAATAAGATTGCTGAGTGTGAACCTATAGATAGAAAGTGAATCCCTAGAAGTCTCGCAAGGCCGTATCGTAGCATCCAATTAGTATGACCTGACAAGCTTATCAAAGAAGCTCAATCGATGAGGTCGCATAATCTGATCACGTATAAATTAAGGGCACGGTGTCGTTTTACTTATCCGCCTTAATCATAATATCTCATGAATCTGTAAGTTGCTGGGGGCATCAAAATATTGCGAACTACGAATAAATTTGACTATCTAAAGTCTCAATTATATAGCAAGTGAGATGTATAATTAAATTTTACGCTTAGTATTCAATTTACCTAATTCAAAATTAGGTTTAATCAAGTTAGATACATTGCAATCCTTATTTCAATGTCATCTATGACATCACGCTATTAAAACCAGTGTTTTCTTGCTCTTCCATGGTCCCATACCTTTTGAACTTACGAGTTTTGTAGGCGCTGCGCTACGCTTTATTGCAATTTACCACAAAACACCTTTTTTAATACTGAGTGTGGGATATGTTTTATAATACTAATTATGAAACGCGGAAATTTAAAATGTACGATGTAGATTTAGATGGCGTAGAAAAAGAAATAGTTATGATAATTCTCAACCACTTAATGAATAATTAACCTGTTGATGAGCTTTGTGATTTTGTCGTGGAGACTATCTCCTGATGATACTTCGGTTGCGGGGCGAAACGATTGTTGAGTTTGTGATAGTGAACGTGTGTAGTGCTTGTGTATTGTGGTGGCGGAGGTGGAGGTTTGTGCATGTGTTTTTACGAATCCTGCATGTATCGGGTATGAAAAAACGGATAGTCCACTATATGCACTCTATATATTTTTTATTTACTGTATCGCGAATTATAGCAAAATATCTTTTATTATTACTTTGTGATGAGGAAAAGAATTAGTGTATTGTGGATGAAATATTTTAATGATTATTCTCAAATACTTATTCATATTACCTTTTACCTTGAGTGAAATGATTTGGTTAAAGAAATAGAGACGTAGTCAACGATGTATCTGGAACGCTGATAATTTTTTTTGATGTATGTATATATGACCAAGATAACCTTAATTATTGTCCGCAATAGGAAGCCTTAAACGTGTAAAATGGTGCCTTCTTTTACGTTCTGTACTGCTGTAAACAATTGCATTTGATCATGTGTTGATTGCAACCACCACCGTTACATACATTCAACTACTGCTATTAAAACTACGCTAAAAGTTTAGAATTTCTTATACTTGGCGTTTGAATCATTCTATGTTTTGTTGTTCAGAGTAAACTCAACAACTAGGTAAATTCAGACTGAAATCAACTGAAGTATAATTCTCCTAACTCTGCGACTCGAGGGGTCACGTTTTCAACCCGGGCCAGGCACCAATGAGCTTTTCTGTTAAGACTTATGTCTCTAACTGATAATTGTAATTTATCAAACGCTAAAGGAAAACATTGTGAGGAAACCTCTAGAGAATTCTATGGATATTTGTAACCTGCTTATCTGCATTGGAGCAGCGTGGTAGGCCTGAGTTCCAATCCATCGATTTTTGGAGAGAGGAGGCCTATACCCAATAGTGTGTTAGTAACATTCCGGTAATTTACTTTACTTTTACTCTACTTCTCCTATTTTATCAATCAAAACCTATTGAATCTTGTTTTAAAAGTTCCACGAGATACTAATATCAGGCAGCATAGGCTAAACGGATATATTCTATTATATAGTAAAGTAAAAGTAAAGTAGCGGCCTGTTACAATCCCACTGCTGAGAATAGGCCTGCTTTCTCCGTTTCTGGAGAGAAGGGTTGGAGCTAAGACCTACCACGCTGCTCCAATGCGGATTGGTAGGTTACACATATCTCCAGAATTCTCTAGAGATATGCAGGTTTCCTCACGATGTTTTCCTTCACCGAAAAGCGTGTGATAAATTGCAATTATCAATTAGACACATGAGTTTTGATAGAAAAACTTATTGGTGCCTGCCCGAGTTTGAACTCGTGTTCCCCTGAAAGAGTTGCACAGTCTCACCGCTGGGCTATCACAGCTCTATATTTTATTATATAATGAGCGCAAAATGGATTGGATTAGATATGTTGATTGTACTTCAATAACACATGGCATTTGTAGGTCCAAAAGTAAAATAAGGTTACCTATTTCATCAAACACTCCCAGGGTATCGTGTGCTAATATAAAGTACCACTAGAGCAACAAGGCCCTATAGTTTAGCCTTCAGAAGTTTCTTGTCTACTATTTCATGAATTTTCATTAAACTTTTTTCTCGTTACTGATAGACTATTGAATCTTTTGTTGTATTATGGAATGTGTATTTATTTTGTTCATTCAATTTATTTTGTTGTGTCGGAATAGTCATTATTTTAGTTTCTTCCAAATCGTAAACCTTCAAGGCCTTTTGCAGTGTCTACGGCCTTTTTAACTTATCTTTTTTTTGTTTTTGTATTATTATTTTTCCCTGCCTACCTATCTTTATGATATTTCTTTACTGATAGACGATATATTTTACAATATGTGGGTAAATTACACCACAACAAATTAATTTGTCTGAATAAATTACCGTTGCAAGAAAATTTTACATTTTTTGATTGCGGTCTTTTATAAATATAAAATAATAAGTGGGTATAAAATATATATAAGATCTCAGGTTCTTTAGCGATATGATTGTCGCTTCAATGCATTTTGATGAAGGGGGATCCTACCATGTATCATATTTATTTATCATATTACATTCTGAAGAATATGAAAACGCAACATTATGGCTCAATATATTTTTAATGTCAAACATTAATTTGGTAAATATACTGTTATATTAAGGTTAAATCTTAAAACATCGTTTAATCACTAACCTCATATATATATGATATCGTTACAGAGGAAAATATAAACTTTACCATTACATGTACAGTAACTTGAATGACGCCACACATTTAATCCATCTCCTACCACCCAAAGTTCCCCAAAGTTATTAGCATGTATAAAGTAGCAATAAATCATCAAACCGCCCATGCAAAGAGATGCCAAATATTCGGAGTCGAGCTTAGAAGGTCGGATGACGTCATAGCTATTTTATCTGCATACGTATTCGATTCATCCGACGTCCAAAGCCCCCGCAATGGTATTCAAATTCTATAGCAGTTGAAAGACATTAACATGCTTGAAGTACCGATAATCTACGATCCACATACACAAAACCATTTACAGTGTTGAAGGAATGCGAATGACGTCACAATTTCGATCCACCGCCTGTCTGCCCAAATCCTTGTACAGTCTTGTTCGTCATCTCGGTAGCGATTTATCTCGGGAACAACTACTGTTAATATGTTTTTGACTAGTTACAAACAATTAGATGGAAATTGTGATAATCATTTCAATGTGAACTCTAATGTGGACTCCAGTTTAATCGGTTGTTATTTTTAGTAATTTTATATTTTTGCCTTTTAAACTATTAACGGCTTTTCTATTAGCAGCATTACGTAGCTTTGATTCTTTATAGAAAAAAGGGTTTTTGTTTAAGTAATGTTTTAAAAATATATTCAAAATATTACAGTCCTCCATTAGAATCAGTGTTATTGTTTTTTAATTGTAATTAGGTGTCTTCACAACGCATATTTTGATTTTCTATTTCAAATTTTGACCTAAAACTAGTTTTTTGTAGAACTACAATATCTGCTTTTCGAAAATTTCTTAAAAATTAAAAGGTTGCATTTGTTATTATTTTAAAAATATTTGCTTTATCACATTTATTATAAAATTAAATTTCGCCTATTTGCTAAATATTCTTCTAAAATTTAAACTTTAGAAGCTGTAGTTTGTAGAGTAGCTGGCTTTAGTAGAAATTATAATATAATATTTTATAGTGGTAGTTAAATAATGCTTTTATCAGTTAGTGTCTTTATTGACAGCTTATTTCTTTTCTTTTATATTGTTGGGTTCTTATGCTTCATTTTTAATTTAACTATACTTTATAAAATATCCGCACATATTTAACTTTAAGATTACTATTTTCTTTTTACTGTTGGTTTGATATGTAACTTGCATGTGTGTGTTAATCTCGTTTTAAAGTATATGTTGTATAATTGCATTTATGATTTCAGATGTGTTAGTGCATCCATTATAAACAGCATGTTTGTCTGATTTATTATTTGTGTGTGTTGTGCATTGCATGCAGTCAGCAAGTCTCGGCGGCTTCGTCCGATGAAACACTACAAGCCTTTGGTAAGGACTATTAACTTCGCTTCTTTTGCTTTGTACTTCATGAACACTATTGAAATATTGTGCTATTTATGATAATAAGATAATAAGGATATGTGGAACATGTTAGAGTATGTAAGTTTATCGGCCCATTGCTTATATGTAAAGCATATTACAATTTTTAATTATTTGGATGTTAAGAAAGCCTGGATTTGAAAATCCTTTCAGCTTCATACAAGACAGTGGTTTAATAATGTAGAATTGGAAATATTTAAAAGATTGACCGTCGAGTTTCTTGCTGGTTCTTCTCGGTAAGAGCAACATTCCGAACCTAGCTAGCTTCATTAATCATATTGATATTTGACGATTCAAGTGAAATGGTTTATTTGAATAAAGGTTATTTTTATTTTATTTGATTTGATATAAAAGATCTATCGAGCATCTTCTTAATCAATAAAGGTCTATTGCAGGACATTCGTAATTGAAATGATATTAGATGAAATCTATCTATGGTACCTAATTTTTGCGATCGGCGGGCAACAATTGCAAGTAATGGCTAATAACTATTCGTTACTTAAGCCTTCGTACTACGGAGATGTGCTCTCCATTCAACGTTACACCGTTAACCGTCATGCTTTTTATAACTGAACGTAATAGTTAAGTCAAGATAGAAATTATGCCATACCGTGAATCTGATGATCCCAAATTTGTGGCGGACAAAAGTTGGAAATCGCTTCGTGCTAAAAGCAAAACGTATGATCTAGAATAAAAGGAATCCGATAAGGAATGTATAAAAGAGCTTCCAATGTTTACGTTAAGTACTAATGCTTATTAGCTATTCTGATTGCCCGATTATTATCGGCTCGTTGTTGAAGGTTGGCAATTATAAAAAAATTAGCTGGAACGTGTCCTATTACGCCCTAACTAACCTTAGATAGCTTATATAAGAAAAACGTGATTATATCGAACGACCTATTTTAACCCCACCCCGCCTGTTCACTGTGAATAATTAAATTCTTTGATCACGTGATCGCCGCAGGTAACTATCTACGGCCGTGGATATCTAGGAGTACAATAATAGCTCTGGAAAACATGACTCGCTTTTGAAATCATTTACAGATGGTTTAAATAGTTCGCCTTGCGGCTGGGAAAACATCGCACTGAGTCTAGTGTAAAAAAAACTGTAACAGAATAAATTTTTAATTTTAATTCATGTTAAGAGACCGGCTATACTCACGTCTTTTATTCTATCGGATGAGGCCGACTAGTTTCAAGCCCATACGGGGCTCTTATTCATGAGATCTTTATGGGAATAAGAAATATAATTAGCATACAATAAATATTAATTTTGAATAGCACTCACGATAGATTTAATTTAAAGTTTTAATTTAGCTTATCATATCCTCGTGTTCCTGCCCTGTTCCCACTCTAAGTCGGGTCGGTACAACATGTATTAAACATGTTGTAAGGTGATTTCGCAATGTATTTAACGACTGGCGTCTGTCTCACGTTAAATAACCTCTGTCGCCTTTTACGGCACACGTCGGTAAGAAAGGCTGGTCTATTCTACTCAGCCGGATACCACACGGCGGATTTAATTTTAAATTTTACTTGTAAGTCACTCAGTTGACTTTAGAGACCAAGTTCAATGCATGTATTTGTTCATACAAAAGTAATAATAAAATTATTTTGCTATAATCCGCGATACAGTATCTGTATCTGTAGCAAAATAATTTTATTATTACTTTTGTATTATGGATCTCCGCAAAGTAAGGCCTAATTCTATAAATTACTCAATACATCAGTCTTGTAAGCTGTTGATGGAGGCTTTCTAAGTAATTTAAATGTATGTCATAAACAAATTTTTTCACTTAACTGCGGATTTTATAAAATTACCTTAAACGATGAACTGCGCCGTGTGGTATCCGGTTAAGTAGAAAAGACTACCCTCATTTCTTACCGAGGTGTCGTAAACGGAGACTATGGTAAGTTGATGTCAGGCAGGCATGCTATATCATATGTTTTTATCATGTGACAGCGTGCTATGGCGTTATGACGTAAAACGATGAACTATATTTCCTAGACCAAATCGATATTATAGAATTTATTGAATCTTTGAATCGTAAGTTTATTCCGAAGGATCTAACTGTCACTATTATTACTTTTTATCGTACTTTACATAAAATACTCAAAGTGCAATCTTATCAACGAATAAATCTGTAAAAAGAAGTTAGAAAGAAAGAAAGAACGTTTATTTCATCCTCCCGTGATAGACAGATGTTAATTAAAACTAAACCTTAACAAATAACAATATAAAAATAAAGTAACAATAACATTTTAAGAACACTAGCATATAAATAAGCTGGATACGACAAGAATAAGATACTGGAAAACCGCTTAATATAAATTGAGCAACAAAATTCTGTCGCACAACACTGATTTTCCCATATATTTATATCTGTGTCCCATATATATTTATATTTATTGTAAATTGTTTTATCGCTATTGCCATCCTTTCAAATGTAGCGGTCCAGCTTAAAGTGTTAATACACACTGTTACTCCGCGTGTCGAAGGAGCACGAAATTCGTTCAAAACTATATTATAAGCCAGAAGCTTTTAGTGCGCCGGTAAAAACAGAGAGCATTGCAATAAAAAATTTCACCATTAAACTACTGAAACTAATTTCACCAACAAACTAACTGCAAGCAATTTGTTTATCGAACTGGCAAAACTTCTAAAATAGTACTGTTACGATTCTGAATACATGAATTTTCATATCATACTTAATCCATATTAAATACAACATTATTTACTGTCTGTCTGTTACGCTTTCATGCATGCGAATAAGTACAATTGAAGCAAAACAAAATCAAACAATTTAAAATAAATTTAAGACTAGGATAATAACGCAAACAAAGTCGTTGGTGAGTTCAAATTCGAATTCAAAATACTCTTTATTCAAGTTTAATCAACTCTACTCCTGGTTCGGAAAGCTATTCCCAACGAGAAGAGCCAGCAAAGAACTCTGTGGTTGCTCTTTTCAAAGTGTAAATTCTTATCACTAGTTACATGTAGTTATTACTGGGTCAAAGAGTAACTATGTCCACGTATTCTTATCGTCTTAATAATCCTCAACAGTATAGTAGACTTTCTGTATTAGCCTTTTTTTATAGTGTCTTTAAACTGCTGCAATGACAAAGCTCAAATCGATTGCGGAATTTATAATACACTCTTATACCCTAACCAATAAACGACTTAAGAACTTTTGTAAGGCCTTTTGTAAGGCCTTTTGTAAGTAATATCATAAACGCCCAGTCTGTTAAAAAAAAAGTCTGTGGAAAAATCCTGACTACGTAATGAAAAAAATTCTAACGTATTGAGTTGCTCAGAACATATTTCTAAAGAGGAGTTCAAAAAAAGTTTACACAACGAAGTAACACCCTTCATTTGTTTCATCACAAGTCGCTGGTATTTATTTGAGTAAAAGAAGTTATAATTTATGAAATCATCGCTGTATGGTATTTATTAATAGGTATTAATTATGATAAAAATGTGCTTAAATTTTAGACTGACAAATGCCTTTATTAATATAAAAACCGACTACTTACCTATTTGTATATCATAATATTACGTTATCTAAAGTAATAATAAAATTATTTTGCTATAATCCGCGATAAAGTAAATAGAAAATACGTATAATGTTAAATGCGTAGTATAATCGCAAAGCGATTTGCGGTTTTTTCGTAGAGTATATTTCCTGATGATGCTTCGGTTGCGGATGCGGGGCGAAATGATTGTTGAGTTTGTGATAGTGAATGTGTGTAGTGCTTTTGTATTGTGGTGGCGGTGGTGGAGGTTTGTGCATGTGTTTTTACGAATCCTGCATGTATCGGGTATGAAAAAACGGATAGTCCACTATACATTTAGCGTTATACATTATTATTATTTTGTATTTACTTTATCGCGGATTATAGGAAAATAATTTTATTATTACTTTTATATTATGGATCTCCGCAATCTAACGCCTAATTCTATAAATTATTACGTTTTCCTAAAAAAGTTATAATAAAATTATTATATTAAGTATTATTAAAAAAATCATTATATTACATTATAGCATAATTATATTCTAATAATAATATAATTATTATGCTATAGTCAGCGATAAATGCTCGACACGATTTATCGTGGATTATAGCAAAATAATTTTAGTATTACTTATGTGTTATGGATCTCCGCAAATTAACACCTGATTTTATAAATTATTACCTTATGTCTTTAGATTCATTGTCAAACAGTTCTATGAAATTTTTTGTATAACTATTAGCTGCAGCTAATAGCTATCAAGGTCTCTTCAACCTTTACAGAGTTGAGAAGGTTAGCATGTATTAGAAAAAACAATTTTATATTAAACTACTAATTTAACAAAAGTAATAATAAAATTATTTTGCTATAATCCGCGATACAGTAAATAGAAAATATATATAGTGTTAAATGTATAGTGGACTATCCGTATTTTCATACCCGATACGTGCAGGATTCGTAAAAACACATGCACAAACCTCCACCACTTCCACCACAATACAAAAGCACTACACACGTTCACTATCACAAACTCAACAATTGTTTCGCCCGCAACCGCTTTGCGATTGCGCAAAGGCTTTGCGATTTTGTGGGAGTCTATCTCCTGATGATGCCTTGGTTGCGGGGCGAAACGATTGTTGAGTTTGTGATTGTGAATGTGTGTAGTGCTTGTGTATTGTGGTGAAAGTGGCGGAGGTTTGTGCATGTGTTTTTACAAGTCCTGCACGTATCGGGTATGAAAGTTTAACACTATATATATTTGCTATTTACTGTACCGCGGATTATAGCAAATTAATTTTATTATTACTTTTGTATTATGGATCTCCGCAAAGTAACGCCTAATTCTATAAATTATCTACCAATTTAAGATATTAGCGTTTAACGTCCGGATCGCTCTGTAAAGTGAGACTATATATAATGTATTTAATAGTTATTTTTAACGTCAGATATCTCGTTCAAAGCCTAGCGGTGAGACCGTGCGACTCTCTAAAGACGACATGGGTTCAATCCCCGGGCAGGCACCAACGAGTTTTACTATTAAAACTTATGTGTCTAGTTCGTTTTTATAGTTATATGATTTTTTTTATTCGGTGCTTCACTAGGTTTCGACTGAAAACCAGCGCCGCGTGATGTTGGCCACATGCTGCATCACGTTGCTTTTATCCTGAGTTGAACGCCATTTCATTTCTGCGAATTTGTTATTTTAGTTATAAGTATATACATTTATATAAGCTAAATTTAAGTTCTTTTACCTGTAAGATTTATTTTGTATATTGCCTGCAGAAATTAATAAATGCCTTCTTTTTGTAATTGATTATTGTAATTTATCACACGCTTCGTGTCGCATCGTGAGGAAACCTGCATATCTCTATAGTATTCTAGGGATATGTGTAACCTACCAATCGGCATTGGAGCAGCGTGGTAGGTCTTAGCTCCAATCCTTCTCTCCAAAAACGGAGAGAGGAGGCCTTAGCCCAGCAGTGAGCATAGTAACAAGCCTTTACTTATCTCGTTCCAGGGCTCGGCGGATTCAAACTATTCTCAACCCTCCTCGGAACTGTCGCTGGACGAAGACAAGGAGACTCTGCGCCGCGAGAAGGAAGCGCAGGCTCTCTTACAGCTTGAGAAGGCCAGGGTATGACAATTGTTGAAATTTTTTATAGTAAAGTCTGTTCGGGCAATTTTTTCCGCCGAGGGTAATCGGGGCTTATCGTGCGGTATCCGGCAGAATAGAATAGACCACCCTCCTTTCTTACCGAGGTGTCGTAAAAGGCAACTAAGGTAAGTTGACGTCAGGCAGGCGGCCGGTCGTAAAATACGTAGCCGCAACATGTGATAACATGTTTGTAAGATGTTGTGCCGACCCCATTTAGAGTGGGATAAGGGCAGGAGAATAATGGTAATCGGGGCTTACCGCACCTGCAGGCGGTGCGGGTAGGTAGCGCAGTTTACTAAAACAGAAGAACTATTAAATTAGTGTTTCCACGGATAAAACTGGCTTTGAGATACTCCGGCCGGAGCGGCGTGACGTCATACCCTGCAGAGAAGCCTCCCAGTGAAAGGTCAGTAACCTTTGATTATTCGGGGTGGAGAAATTGCCGGTTGCCTGCCTTTCCTGATTACACTCACCAAATGTGGCTATCGAAGGGCGAACAAAGTCTATGTTACGAGTCAAGTAAAAACCAAGAATCATTTTTCCCTTCATTTTTCTTTTCATCATTTCAATAGATTCAATCATGTTTGAATCAATTTTAAAAAGAGCGACCGTATCGTAGATTCTCTTCGGTAAGAATTCTCGGTAACTTCATTATGACTTTACAGATATTGACAATTCTTAAGTGCTTTTAAATCCTATTTGAATGAAGAACATTATTAAAATCCGTATTGAAATCATAGTTTTATACACAGTAGGGATGCCAGATTAAAATGTGCCATCTATACATATTATAGCATGCACATGACAACTCTCGCTGGGAGACTCAGTTCCGCGGCTTATGCTGTCCGAAAGATAAGACGGATAACAGATGTCGAAACAGGAAAACTTGTTTATTTTGCTTGCTTACATAAAGTTATGTCTTATAGAATATTGTTATGGGGTAAATGCGCGGTCATAGAAAAAAATTGTATAACAAAAAAGAGCCATACGCTATATTTACAATTTAAATTCGCGTGATTCCCTGCGAGAGAAATTCAAGGAAACAGTTATTCTTACATTGGCTTCACAGTATATTTAGTAATATTATTTTTGTACATAAGAATATAAATAATTATAAAAATTAAATTAAAAAAACAAAGTCCGCAACAGCTGTCTGTTTATATGTGATCGATTTTCTCAAAATCTGCTGAATTGATTTCAGTATGAATTATACTAAAATATAGAGCAATTCGCGAGGAAGGTTTTAGTTAATATATATGATGAGATTGAAATAGGAAAATTTTTGTGACATTAATCTCCACGCGGGCAAAGCCGCTGGTAGAGCTAGTATTACAATAAACAGAAAGCAAATAAGGGTGATCTATCTGTCTCTCTTTGCTATGTTTGTTTAGAAAAGGACGAAGTATACGAGTGTCGTCTTCTTTCTCGTTATTTATTGTATTCCTGTCACTTACAGACCTGCCTTTCGCTCCCCTACTCTATTAATACCTCTCTAATTGGATAACATATATCTCATGAATTCTCGGGAGTTATGTAAATTACCGTAAATGGAATCCGTTCAGTAGTTTTGAGTTATCGCAAAATAGAAGAGTATCGTTGAAGAGACGTTAGTTGCAATGTCTTAATGCAAATTAATGGTGTAATCCTCACATTTCAGACGAAACCGGTGGCGTTTGCGGTGCGTACGAACGTCTCGTACGATGGCAGTCTTGACGACGACGCGCCCGTGCACGGCAGCGCGATATCGTTCGAAGTGCGGGAGTTCCTACATATCAAGGTAGCAAATCTTATATTACTAATAGCACATGTTACAATCAATTATAATATAGTAAAGACATGTATTTTAATGTGATCCACACCACACGCCGTTTTAATTCAGGTATCTATTGCGATCTGTTACAACCTTATTCAACATGGGCATATATTGCTGACTTATTGTTTCCCAATTGGGGTCAATATAAAGTGTCGATCAGCAATATAGGCCTATAAAACTAATACATTTTTCAAAATTCAGTGAGTTCTTGTGATCTAGTCGACTTGTTGCCCAGATGGACCCGGTTCCTGCCTGCGGCTGGCTTCAGCAATAGTCTCGTGACTATATACTCCGGCTCCAACCCGCTATAAGCGTTTCGCGCAATAGTAGTCCAAGTACCAGTAGTGTTTAGATTACATTAAAGTAATATTTTTGTTTTATTACGAAATTAAAGTTAATAAGTTCAGTTTGTGTTTTTCTTTATATATAAACCAAACTGGACGGTCTAACAGATGGTAAATTCACCTAACTACCTCGTTGAGATCCCAGGGTACTCCTCTTCTGGGTCCCCTCGAAAGAGAAATCCGTCTCCACTAACCAGAGCATCGGGAGCACCGAAGCGCCTACCGCCTCGGGGACCTGTAAGCCAGGCGTTCGATATACCCCGTTCGGAACACCCGAAGGTCCCCTGTCAGGGCGGCAAACAATGTGTTCGGACAAGTCGCTACCACCTGGGCTCGTCAGCAGCAGATTGAATAAAGTTCACGGAACCCCTCCGCCGCCTCCCTCTGTAGGGCAGAAGAAGGTCATGGCGCCCGCGATCGCTCCCTGCCCACCCATCACCACCACTGCCCATTAGTTAGGTCGACTGCACCTGATTTAGAATTGTTCTATGATTTGCAGGAGAAGTATGACAACAACTGGTGGATCGGTCGCCTCGTAAAGGAGGGCTCAGACGTGGGTTTCATCCCGTCGCCCGTTAAGCTGGAAGCGGTCCGCTCGGGGATGACGGCGCGCGGCCGGTACGCGCGACCGACGTCGGCCGGCCCGCAGCAGCCGCTCCCCAGCCGAGGTAGCACCCCTCCCACGCCGGGTACGTCACCACGCGCCAACACATTACGCATCTGTGCCTCAGATCACATGCCATTGTTTCGCATTCACATGGGGAGACCCGACTTAGCTTCAATCATGAAATGGAACCAAAGCAAGTTCTGCACTTGCATCGCTTTTCATACGCATACCTTCTCGTTTCGATTAAAGCTGTAGCCTCGATAAAGCATACGCTCATCAAGTTCAAATTCAAAATACACCACCTATGTCATCGATATCAACATATAATAAATTCAAATTCAAAATATTCTTTAGTTCAGGAAATGCCTACCTGAATGACTTAAGGATGTGGACACTAAGATGTTTCAAATTCAAACTTATATAAGTAAACTTGTAAACAAGTGCTTTTGAATCGTCAAAATCTACTCCTGGTTCGGAAAGCTGTTCCTACCGAGAAGAACCAGCAAGAAACTCGCTGGTTGTTCTTTGCAAAGAATAATTCTTATTACTAGTTACATATAGTTATTAATGTCTTGTACAGGGTCAAAGAGTAGCTATATCGACGCATTCTTATCGTCTAAGTAATCCTCAATAGGCTTTCTGTATTAGCCTTTTTATCGATACTATCAGGCTTAGCTGGTTTAATTATTTAAAATTGAAGTTCTTTCAGCTTCTTAAACGTTGCCGTTTAATAATGTAAATTGAAAATGTTTAAAAGATTGACCGGCAAATTTCTTGCCCCCTTCTTTTTGCTAAGAGCAAGATTCCAACCTTATTGCAGCTTAAATTATCAATTCAATTATAGTGCTTGAAAAAGCTCACCTGAATGAATATTATTTTGATCTGATATGATTTGCTCTATGATTGTGCAAAATGATTCGCACCAAGTTGAAGAAAAAGTAGATTTAATAAAAAAAACGGTGTTCTGATCTTAATCGTGTTCCAATCAATGGTGATGGAGTTAAATTGGGAATTTCCACTGAAAATATCGACATTGTTTCTATACATTCTCTTTTATGAATAATATTTTCATGTTACATTTAACTTATAGTTAATTCTCTCAGAGCAGTGTCGATATTACTTTTAAATTGCTTTGCTTTAGCACGAAATAAAATAATTTATAGAATTAGGCGTTACTTTGGGAAGATCCATAATAAATAAATATATGGGACACTAATCTTATCTAATCTAGTGGGGTTGAACTAATCTAATGGGGCTAAAATCTTAACATAAAAGCGAGAGAACCAAATTTGATTCCTTTTTAAGTGCCGGAATTTGTAATATGTGGAGAACTTTGATTTTTTCTTCTACTTTATGATTTTGGTCAGAAATCCAATATAGCTTCAATAAATAATTTTAAAAAATGTGTGACGTTTGTTAGGAAACACGCTAGTCCGAAAATTATATTGAACAAATACCAAAAATTTGGTTTTTATATTAAACCTGAACCTAACCTGGATAAGTTATATTAACTTACAATATTTTATCTTGCGCTGTGTACAAAGCAGTTGAATGAAACGACTATCTTTCTCTTATATTTGTGTTTATTATATTTGATGAACAGAGAATGGATGATGAATATGTTTTATTATTACTTTCACTAAAGATCTCCATAAATTATGTAACATATATTTCTGAAGATATATGTAATTGCAGTATAACTTAAAAGTGGTAAAAGAATTTCTACGGATTTAAAAATAGTTATTAGTATGGTGAATATAATTAAAAAGGTGGCTAAAAAAGGAGACGATATTGTTCTATAGGATATTCAGTGTTATTTGTATTATCACTGAATGGTGAACTGCTTTGTACTAACATACCATAAGACATAGTTTTTTCATATGCTAAGATATAATTTCATTCACGCATAAAGCGGTGAAAGTTGTCTATTTCCTCGGTCTGATATTTTTGCACTCATTATTGACGTTATTTCAGATGTTCCAACGTTCGATCGAGGTAAGACCACGCCCATCCATTGACCGGGAAATGTATCCAATTTTCACCCGATAATTTATTGATTTGGCCTTTGTTTTGTCGAATTTATTCTTAACTATACCTTATATTATAAATTTATTTTCTTCTTCTTTAAATTCTTCGCATTCTTTCATTTCACCCTCCATTGCTCCTTCTGTCCAAAATATATCGCACCTTTAGTATTAAACCGACCTAATTCAAAAAAGTTGTTTGGTGATAAGTTTCTTTTACAGTTCGTAACGTGATGTCATAGACGGCATTAAAATAAGGATTACAGTGTAAATAACAGAATTAAGGCTAATTTTGATTAGAACACTTTAGTGCTAACCGTGCGATATGCTTGAACTTGTGCCATGCCCGATCCAAGCGCAACATTGATTGCATAAATTCTCTTTCTAGTGAAACTTCAATAGGTAAAATACGAATATAGTTTCACTCAATTTCCATACTACTAAAAATCTATTGAAATTTCACTCAGCAGGTATGTATGCAAGCATAATGGATGTCGATGTTGTCAAGTGTTTGTCTATTAATTTCCAACAATAAAAATTATAGTATATTTACTCCTTCTAAGTGTATTTTGTTATTAGAGAACCGCGCTGACCTACAGTTTTGCCCACGTAAATCCTGACCTCACGGGAATTTAACCGTAAAGAACTATTTACCTAAACCTTCCTCATGAATTACACTATCTTTAACTAAAAACCGTAAATATATCCGTTCAGTATTTTTTGAGAAAATCAATCACAAACAGACGGACAGTTTTTGTGGGTACTTTGTTTTATAATATTATGTATTGATAAAATATTCATAAAGTTGAACCCATTAAATGTTCCGGCAGTATGAAGTGACGAGATTAGTGTACAATTATCGATCTTAAAAAAAGCATGTTACCTCGTTCGTATTTAATTTTTCTAATTATTATTTAGTTTTATTTATACTATAATCCTTTTTCCAGTTAAGTTAAACCGAACTTCGTTAAAATTTTTGTTATTATTGTATGTAACTTTTAATAAGTTAACCTCACAATTATGAAAAGTAAAATCATTAAGAATCTTAACTATGTTCAAAGACTAACTTGCCATATTGATAATCAATGAAATAATAACAAATAAATAAATCAAGTATATGATAATTAAAGTATTGTTTTAGTGCAAATCTTAAATATGAGTACGTATGGTGAAAAATCACAACTTTCCTGAGTAACTAAAACATTGAATAGCTAAATGAGTTACTTAAGAACTTCTTAAAATAATTAGTATTTCTATTTAGTTATTAACTTATTTCTAACGATCAAAACATTTCTTCTTTGATAATTCATGAGATATTGCTCCATTTAACGAGGAAACTATTTGAATTCATAATTTTATGAAAAAAAACCAAATTAGGAATTGCATGACTTCAAGGACTTTAACTGAAGGACTTAATCATTCAATTTTAGGTGAAGATTCAGATTCAGCCGGTCGCGGTCGCGGCGCAGGTGCTCTCCCTGCTAGTAAAGAGAAGCGGAAACCATTTTTCAAAAAGCCCGAAGCGTGCACGCCGTATGACGTAGTGCCTTCGATGCGGCCGGTGGTGCTCGTGGGACCTTCCCTTAAAGGCTACGAAGTCACTGATATGATGCAGAAAGCACTTTTTGACTTTCTCAAGAGGCGATTTGAGGGCAGGTGAGGAGATTTTGGATAAGTTTTAATATAACTGGAATCATTTATAGAATTAGGTGTTACTTTGCAGAGAACCATAATACAAAAGTTGTAAAAATTATTATTAAAGTAAATAGTTTTCATACCTGGAACATGCAGCATTCGTTAAAAACACATGCACAAACCTCCACCACTGCCACCACAATACACAAGCACTACACACCTTCACTATCACAAACTCAACAATCGTTTCGCCCCGCAACCGAAGCATCATCAGGAGATAGACTCCACGACAAAATCGCAAAGCGAAGCATGACCAAAACAAGCATAGTTATATACTAATCGGTTCAACCTCCACCGTTTATTTTACCTCTGAACACGTGTAATAAGCTTGAGCTAGGAACATTCATCTGAACGTTAATGCGGGTGCCATTGTTATGTTTTATAATCTCAAGTTGTTCCAATAAGTCGCGCCGTAGGCTTTTGTTGCAACAAAAGATGCAAAAAGATCCGTTTGACAGTATCATGTACTAGATCTTCCAGTGCAGTTTTTCTTTGTTTATCAAATTTCAAATTCTATTTTTCTTCATTCAAATTGGCCTTTACAAGCACTTTTGAACCATCAAATTAAAATTAAAATGAAGCTACGACTGGTTCGGAAAGGTGCTCTAACTGAAAAGAACCAGCAAGAAACTCGGCGGTCTCTCTTTTCAAAAATAAATATTACAATTTTGTATTTGTAATTGTTAGTAAACAAAAATTACAATATAATTTAGTGCGTAGCTTGTCAGGAGTTAATTCCAAGCTTTTTTATCATTAACATAGTCCTCAACAGTATAATAAGCTTTATGAATGAGTGTGTCTTTAATTTTATCAACTTAACAACGAGATTTTCTCTTTAGAGATTTTAAAGAAAAGATTAACCAATTATTTAAAGATTTTTTCATGTACACATGTTTCATATAAGATAAATATGCATTTCAACTAATTACATTCATTGGATTAAGCGATAGAGCGGTAGAAGGTATAAAATAAGAGATAGAGTAAGAATACAGTAAGAGATAGAGATCTCTCTATCTATTACTGTATTAAACTGATACCTTATATTTCTATCATATCTATATTTTTATCGGCATGTAGATAATTAGGGACACGTGAATATAATCAACTGATATTCCAGGATAATTATAACCCGCGTGATGGCCGACATATCGCTAGCGAAGCGCTCGCTACTCAACAACGCATCGAAGCGAGCGATCGTGGAGCGTTCCAACTCGCGTTCCACTTGCCTCGCCGAAGTACAGGTATCCCACTGATCGGTATCGGCTTTTTCAGGATCATCATCACTCGCGTGACCGCTGACATATCGCTGGCAAAGCGTTCCTTGCTGAATAACCCGTCAAAGAAACCTATTATGGATAGGACCAATTCGAGAACGAATTGCTTGGCCGAAGTCCAGGTTTGGTACATGTGTGTGCTAACCTAAAGTCACTAACACCACTGGAATGCTTACGTGTGCTCACAATGCTGTTGCCCCAACGTCGATGTTAAGCTTAGCTTGACTGTTGTCATTGTGATCTCGTGTCCGATGAGTCCAAGTGACCCCTAATGTTTATCCCCGATTGACGATTATAGGTTCTAGAAATAGATCCTCAACGAATACGGAAAAAAAGCTAGAGGGTTAAGCAGATACGTATAGTACTCGGTAATAAATAATCCACATCGAGGCTTAGAGAGAGAAATTGGCTAGATTCTGCTTCATAGAGCATTGTCTCTGTCGCACAGTGACAGTGACAACTGAGTGACAGTGACAGCGCTCTACGGAACCGAACTGACCAGCTGTTTCGTTCTATCAATGTGCATTATTTAATGCCGGGTACTATACCGTAGTTGATGTAAAGCATGCGTCATTTTGTTTGAACCACATTTCCTCTTTTATAACAGTATTTTAAAGGAATGCCCCTGTTTAAGTGTTAGTCAATCCTGGTTAGATTAATCACTAATCTGAAATATAAAAAAACCGAGATAATCCTTGTAATTAAGTTCAGCACTTAAATGCGAAAGATATTAATTATAAAATTTGATTTTTAACATATTTTTAGAAGGCAAATTTGGTTTCGCTTCTGTCTAACATATTTCACTAACAATTAGTAAACAAGCGATGTCCAAGTGGATTTACTTTAGTCGTATTCTACAACCCTTCGGTAAGATAGAGGGTGGTCCATTCTACTCAACCTGATACCACATCGTCCGTCAACTTACCTTAGTCGCCTTTTACGACACCTCGGTAAGAAAATGAGGGTGGAGGGAGGGTGAGGGGTCTACTCAGCCGGTTACCACACGGCATTAGTCGATAAATTGTATATCAAGTAATTCAGCTCTTGGTACGAGGCAACTGTCAACTACAAATGAACCTGCTAAAAATGTTTAATTTATAAACGATGGTAATAACACTTGCCTATTGTCTACAGACCGAGATTGAGCGGATATTTGACCTGGCGCGGACGTTGCAGCTCGTAGTGCTGGACTGTGATACCATCAATCACCCCTCGCAACTTGCAAAGACCTCATTAGCGCCTAATATTGTCTACTTGAAAATATCAAGTCCTAAGGTATTGTGTAGATTGTTCATCTTTATTAAAAGATATATTATTAAAAGAGAGACATAATAGGTACTCAGTTTAAAATTCGCCCTCACCTAGTTCCACCATTTCCTGTCGTATATCTGAATAGTCCAAAGGTATCCAAAGATAGTTAGATTACATACAAGCTTTATTTGTATTGTTAAATGTTGCTCTATCTGGATATTTTGGAAAATTAAGTGAATCATTTTTTGTTGTATTTCAAAACCTGTGACCAAAATATCTGTTGTCAGTGATGTCGTGTGTGAGTAAATGATTGTCCATTCCAAAACTAATAAATGGTCACTGATTTTTGGTATAGAAAATGATAAACATCAAGGTCACTTTCGGACTAATGATTTCGCATAGGAATTTCGTTTAAGCTTTTTAGTAGACAAACGGTCTCAAGTCCGAACAGTAGACATATAATATTTAAACTTACCCGAAAAATACATTTATATAACTTTAAGAAATGATTGCCTCTCCATGGCAGTCAATGAATGAGATATGAATCCTAGATATCATATGCATACTGGAGTGATGGCCATAAAATATTCATCGGTGATTTTCGTCCTTGGTTTTCTCATGAGGATAGGCCTCCGCACCAGGACCTTAATTTCGACGTAACAAATCATTCAGAAACCCTTCTGAATTTAAAATTTGAACCGTACCGTACTTTAAATTTAAATGATTCCTCTTTCAATTCCCATACTCTAATGCAAATTCCATGTTTTTAATGTATTGTTTTAATTATTCATTACAGGTGCTGCAACGGTTAATAAAATCCCGGGGTAAAGGCCAAAGCAAGAACCTCTCAGTGCAAATGGTAGCAGCGGAGAAGCTGCAACAGTGTCCGGACGAGATGTTTGACATCATACTCGACGACAACCAACTTGAGGAAGCATGTACACGGATCGCCGAACACTTAGAGGTACAGTTAGACAGATTTTTTATTATTATAGTTGTTCCGCACAAACGTGCGGGCGGATGAAACAACCTCCGAGACCTGGGCCCGCCGTCTCGGCGTCTCAACCTACCTTATGCGACCGTCAGCTGTATGCGGTATGTGTGTGCGCTTGTATGTACTCGGCCGATTCCCGAAACCGTTGGCTTGCCTCTGCAGTCTTCCACGGAAACGTACTGTCTATTTCTCCCGGAGTATACACTTCACCAACGCGGTTAAATAACATAAATAACACGCGGTGTGCACACAACATTCGTAAGGTCACACGTTATTGAATCGTCCCATATCGGTAAACAGTAATCCCAGCGCGTACTAAAACCGCAGACGGTCGCGTCTTCTCACACGTTTCACTGGTTAAAACGCGTCACTAAATACTTATATCAATATCAAAAGTCAATACAGTCGTGGCACTATCTAGAAACCACACCCAAAACGCATAATTACGCGTGTGCGTTCTACAATAAGGTCGTATACAGGTGCGCGCGCGTCCTGTTTTATCGTAATCCAAAACGTTACTAACTATCGGCGCTCGCGTCAACGATAGAATGCACAAAGGTCGTTGATCCGGCCGGTCGCGCCGCTTGGCGCGCGTCAATTTATACAAAACAATAGTATTTATCTAAAGATGCAAAGATAATAAAGCGACTCGAATTTAATATAATCGAGCATATTATATCGCATTTCAGCTATAAATGTCATTAAAGGAACATTAGGATCTAAAAAGAAAAATTCAAAGAGAAAATGTACATATAGGCATACGAAGACGGAGATGGTAATGGGGAAATCTATAGAAATTTTTTAATATAAATACGATACCATTCAATAGCGGGAGTCATAAAGATTCATAAATTGTACTGTTCTACACTCGATTTAGCATCAAATTTTTCAAATTCAAAATATTCTTTATTCAAGTAAACTTGTAAATAAGTGCTTTTGAATCGTCTACATCTACTGCTGGTTCGGAAAACTGTTCCTACCGAGAAAAGCCAGCAAGAAACGGCGGTTGCTCTTTTCAAAGAATAATTCTTATTACTAATTACATATAGTGAATAATATCTTGTTCAAGATCGAAGAGCAGCTTCCACACATTCTTATCGTCTAAGTAATCCTCAATAGTAGGCTTTCTGTATTAGCCTTTTTTAATAGTATTTTTTAAACTGCTGTGATGAAAAAGTTAAAGTTAAATCTATCATTGATGCTAAATCGAGTCGAGGTTTTTATTTGGGTGTACGTCGATGGTAAACACGGAGTATTCAAGATAAGATCTCTAAATCTATAATATCTTGATAGTTGTAGGCCATTGGAAATGTGTATTTTCGTCAAAAAAAACCCTGATCTTTTTAGTACTCACGAAACATTAGGAAAAAATAAAAGGCATAAAGATAGGTTGAGTGTGCCAAAAATAAAATTAACTTTATATAAAAAATAACCGTTACTGGCAGGAGAATGATGATGATACTCTAATGTGAATTATGTTTAATATGGTTTTGTAGATAATTGTTAACTATAAGCGTTTTTTGTAATATATTTAATGACTTGTATTAAATTTGTCACGCTATTTAATATTAAAATAAGCAAATATAAATAAATAAAAAAATATACTAAATATTCTCTGGAATTGACTTTCAGAAGTACTGGGCTGCGACTCACCCTCCGCCCGCGGCGCCGAGTGCTCACGCGCCGCATGCACCCCTCCCTCATGCACACACCCATCAGAACCAACACTCGCAACAGGCGCAACCTGGTAAGTGTACCCTAATTCTTAGACCCTCATATCATCATATCCATTCACCATCAACATATAAGCCTTTTAAAAAGTAAGTTTAATGCCAAAAATGCCTCTTACAAACGAATACTCATCATCCTTGTGCCCTTATCCCACTCTAGGTCGGCACAACATGTTGTCACATGATTTAGCTACGTAATTTACGACCGGCCGCCTTCCTGACGTCAACTTACCTCGGTCAGAAAGTGGGTGGTCTATTCTACTCAACCGGATACCACACGGTGTGTCGACTTACCTTAGTCGCCTTTTACTACACCACGGTACGAAAAGAGAGTGGTCTATTTTAGTCAGCCGGATACCACACGGCGGATGTAGGTCTTTTAAAAGTCTACTATGACCGATCTTGAGCATCTAACGAAGTATATTTTCCTTCATATTGTACATAAATACATGACCAAAATACCTACAATGGGCTTTTTGTGAAAAGATTATAGTTTGCCTAGAAAAGTAAGTAAGGCTATCTATCATCTTCATGGAATGTGACTATTGAGGCAGACGCGTCAGTCTTTTTGCACGTCAATGAATATTTTACTGCACTCCGGTGCCATAAGACTTTGGCAAATATTTGCAAAAGAATGGGTTTTTGAGTTGTGCATCTTACATAATATATAATTTCAACAGAAATATTAACAAGCACTTTATTGAAAACGATCGATCTAATGGAAAAATCTGGCTCTATTGATTCAGATTCATGATCGTCATTCTTTAGGCTTCTCTAAGCATCATAATGCCAATTGGCTGATAGTGTCAAATTTATTTTCAAATGAAATATTCTTTTTGTATTACATAGTTGAAATACATGGAAATTGAAAGGAAGGTAATCGGTATTTCGGTGGCAATGATAAGATGGAAAGGGCTATCTATGTTCATTTTATCGTAAGACCGTCCATGCCTCAAACATCAGATTTCAAATGCATATAGCACGCTAAGTATTAAAGTGGCATAATTCAAAAAGTGGTTTTGTGGCATATTGCAATAAAGCATAGCGAAGAGCCTACAAAACTCGTCGTAAAAAGAGCCAATACTTGAAAGAGCAAGAAAATACTAGCTTTCATAATAGTTCTTAGCGTGGTGTCATAGATAGCATTGAAATATCTAACTCAATGAAGCCTAATTTTGGATTAAGACAGTTTAATTCTAAGGGTGCAATAAATCCTGTGACATTTATTAACAGCGAGACTGATAATTTTTTGTCATATTCAGGGGTTAAGTTTAATTTATAAGTTAGTTATTAGTTACTAGTGATACATTGTAAAATTTGAATAGGTTACGTCGGCCGAGGTCAAAGGTTGACTGAGTTCGTCTCAGGTATCAATGAATTTTGAATTATAGATGTCGTTCTGTAAATTTTGTAACTGTTACAGCGAATGCTTTCTTCACCTAAGAGACTTATAATATCCGGTTCTGCTCTTATAATATGTACTATTAGATTTAAATGTAGACAAACTCCTCCTTTCTACATCTACATCATCCTATTGTTTATGCATCTATTGTTAATGTTCACTTAAAAGACGTCCACTCACCTTTTCATTCATACTAGTTTATTTCAATCTAAGTCATTAATCCAATGGCGGATAAAAGTTCTGAATCTGCCGATTTAGTAAGCAAATTGTAACAATGTCCTTCGAAAGCATCTTATTCAGCTGCTCTCTTTAAATGTTACAAAGCGTTACTATATTATGTTAAATTAAAGCCTTACTTTAAAAAATAAAAAACGTTTGGTTCCGCAGCAACACTACGAAAAGACATATCTAATAAGACTATATCCATAAAGACGAGTTCTGTACTCATCTCTCTTAGTGGTACTATATAAAATCCATGACTGAAAGTATTTAACTATAACGGTTAAATGATTCTATTCCTACAGTGAGATGTCCTTGTTTCGGTGGTAACAATAAAAGATATGGTGTTCCAAATTTGTCACGTTTAACAACATCTTGCCGCCCTTATCCCACTCTAAGTGGGGTCGGCAGACATGTTATTAAACATGTTGTCACATGATTTAGCTCATGATCGGCCGCCTGCCTAACGTCAACTTACCTTAGACGCCTTTTACGACATCTCGGTAAGAAAGAGGGTCGTCTATTCTACTCAGCCGAATACCACACGGCGGAAATTTATCTCGTTTAAATTAGATATTTTTAAAGTTTATAAAGTTTACCATTCAGTCAGAGAACTTTTGGTATAATTATAAATACGATTTGCTAAAGAGTTAATCTTTCAATAAATGCCATTGGATTAGGTGACTGATAAATATTTCCACACGTTGTTTGAATAACATTATTAATAATTTTACCTGCACTAACTACCAATGTTGTGTGTAACCGAACATTTTCCCTCTGTTGATCCCCCTACGCATTCTGGAGCGCATCGAGAGAGGTCCGACTCCTACAGCTACGAGAGGGGTAGAGGTAACTAACGACATGTTACTAACTTTGAAACTAATCAGTCTTATTCACAGCACCAAGGCGATCGTATAATTTGATGTTTAGCTTTCGAGGTGCCTATTTGCATGCAACTGTAAAAATGTTAGACTAAGTTAGAATAAGGCAATTAAAAATAGGCAAGTTTGAACAGATCAGGGTGTAATATTAACTTTGGCTTTATAGTAAAGGTGGTCAATGATCTTCAAATCTATTACTTGCAAATAGAGTAAATGCTCTACAATGCCTGTTTTAAGGGCAAGTTAAGTGACGTTCAGATGTTTAAATTGATATGTTTTTAAAAGTCCAACATAATATGTTCTGAACGCTGTTTAATTTATGAAAATTTCTTATTCGTTAATAGAACATTCAACATCATTTCACTAAAATTGTTTCACCTTACCGATTCGAATTAATAATTAGCGCAACATAGTTAACTTTACCGCGGCATATAGCCAAATGATTTTCTCAATTAGATTCCTATATCAACTGATCAAGTAGATCTGAAGGTGAGTTTAATAGATTACCTCCCAAATGTTTTAATCTAAAGTATTCAATTATGTCTTCGTTAATTGTCATAGTGATCATGCTGTACCCAATTTTTCTTCAATCCTTGCCTGTGATGTTGTTTTCCTGTTAAGCTATAATTAGTAACGTGTTTATTACAATGATAAATCACGTAGAAATAATGTAACTATGTTAAAACTATTAGAAGCAACTAAATGTACTTTTACTTTATACATATAGTCTCATTACTATTAGAATTTGCTAGAATACCTTTTAGAGCTTTATAGTTTTTTTTAGTTTTAGTATGTGTGATGCCCACAAGTCATTCCGGAGCGCACTGATATCACCCTATTCATTTCAGTACAAGCCTCTGGACAAGCGCATTAGCCTCGCAGAAGACCATATCCATTTTAGCAGCATCGATGAAGCCCTTCCAGGTTGCAATCATTTTATCGGCTCCCGCCTGTTTTGTGCTTCAGCTAACCGGAGTGTCGCTTGTACTAATAAAAACCCAATCGCCATTTTGTGCATCGAGTCCCTATCATGAGAATTGCATTTTTCAAAATATTATATTGCCATCTTATTCACAACGATATTGTTTCAATATCTTTTGCTCCTTCTTACTGTTCAATTCTAATGCAAATTTGAGTCATAATTTTCAACACTGACATCCACAGTAATCAGTTTTGCTTCCGAAGCGGCTTCAATAGATTTACTTCTCCGCAGCTACGCCGCCGCCCACGCCGGAGGTCGTTGTGTTGCCGTGCCCTGGAAAAGTGCGCAATTGTGCCAAGGTCCCTCAGTCTTGAGACATGTCGCGGGCTTCGTAAGTGCCTGCCCGTTTTAGAATGCCAGGCGGCCAATAACGTGCCCCCGCCCCGTGTGCTGTGTGATTTTTTTCCTGATACCTCTCGCTCGCGACTCTTCTGTTTGATCTAACACTTGCATGGATGGAATAACGAGAGAGTTTATTCGATCGTTGGTGTGTTTTAATAGGTAGAGCGCGCGTGCCGCGGCCGGAGCGATTGGAGGAGGAGTACTACCCGCGCGAACACTACCAGCGGTACCCGCGGGAGTACCACGAGGGGTACTCCCACGAGTACCCGCACGGGGACCCGTACGAGCGGGAGGCGTACGGGCACGACTACACGCGCGACTACTCCAGGGAGTACGGCCGGGAGTACCCCGGCTCGAGGGAGGAGCGCGCCGGCCGCGCCCGCGAGCGCGACCCGTCCGACGAGTACGGAGCGTCGCGCCGCGCCCTCAACGCCGTGTAACCGGCGCTCTACCCGCTCCGCATTGTATCTCTACCCTGACGGTTTTCTCGTATTCGCCGCATTTCCGCCTTATCGCTTCGATTTCATTGCCAGTGAAACTAGTGAGAGGTCGCGGCTGCGTCGCAGTAGTGTTTTTCGGACGCCGCCCGGCCACATTAGTGACGTTTTAGTAACTGGCGTTATGGCATCCAAATCTAATAGTATTTTAATATCGGATTATTGTCGTCGTTTAAGGCGCTGAACAGAGCTTGCGTAAATTCAGATTTCGGCATATAAGCCACGCCCACAATGTCTGCGACGGCGTAGCGACACACTTAATTTTTTAACACCCATTGTAGGTGTACACTATTTTATCCAAACTTTTTTTGTACAATTTATTTAAAAAACTTATGTCTAATTAATCTTATAAAACTAAGTATGCTGAAACTATAACTAAACACCTAAAAAAAGACATTATCAACAAGGAATAGTCACAAAAGGCGGCAGCTAGCGACACACGTCCGTATAGCAGCGCGCCTCAGCGATCACTGTCTATATTCGTAGATGTAAAAGAGAAGCGAGACGATGACTCGTTTCAGTTTTGCTATTTTCTAAAAAATATTTAATTTGAGTAAAATATCTTAATTAATTCAAAATTAAAATCTTACATTCTCTTTATATTATAATGATTTATTAGTCTTATAAATTTTACCAATTTTTGTTGATAAATATTAGAGATATTTACGATCAAAGTAAAAATCAGAGGTCTATTTACCAATTTTTTTTATCGAAAAAAAGTATCGTAATCGTGTTTTGAAATCTTACATTCTCTCTGAGATATGATGTATATTAACATATATTTTTCTTTTAATCGTCATCCCTATAGCTTTTGTTAAAAACGTGTTTAAAGTCAGCCCATTTGGTTCTGTTCAGCGCCTTAATTACGCCACAAGATTATCGGGCACTCTTTTGAGCGTTTCTATTAGCTTTAGTGTATGATTGACGTTTGCGCCGTACGTCGAGTGGGATACAGTGCGGAATGGATCGCAGTGCTTTGGGGACTGAATGTTTTGCTGGTTTTGTTTTGTTTTTTGTGTATATTGACGTTTCGTTTGCCACCGCGCCGTTTCCCTGTGGTCGGCTGTTTCGATTTGCTGAGCTTTATTGGCGCGCTTCAGCAGAGGGTGCTGTACGGACGATTCGCTTGTGTTCCCTTATCACAGTATCTCTATCGGATGCCTCCGTATGTACTAAATGTTCAACAATAAATATAGTAAACTAAGCTATTCACGTTTCCTGTTAAAGTTCATCTTACGATTAATTCTGAGTTACATTAAATTTTTATTTTGGTCTGTGTAAATTTAATTTAATGCTGTCAAGGGAATGATTGTGGATTCTGTATTCCGTTAGTATAATGATGTGTGAAAATCCGTTGAAACTATCTTTTTAGAATAGAATAATTATTCCAATTTTCAAAAACTCATCACTTCCGCTTCGCAATCACGGTTAGCCTTGATTGTAATAGAAATAATTTGATGTATTAATTAGTATTTTAAAATCAAGTTCAGATCAGAATTCAGTTATAGAATTAATTTCAAATTAAATAAAAATAATCTCTATTCAAATAGGCTCTTTCAAGCACTTTTGAATCGTCGAGGATCAATGATTAATGATACTACAACTGTATTTTATTAACTGCAACTTTCCATTTCAAATAAAAAAGACGTTTTCAATAATAATTAAGACGTACTATTATTATATACTAATATTTTTGCATGCATACTGTTCTATAAGTTAATATGCGGGTACTGATCAAGTTCTGAAATTATTACATTATAAAGAGTGTATTTACTTTGTTATTTGTATCTCTTTATGTAAAGTAAAAGGTAATGAATTTAAGAAACGACAGTTGATCGAAACTTCCTGGAAATACCAGAGCTTGACGATATATTCAGCGGCAATTTTTTTCTTATCTCATACAGATTATAAAATAATGTTTCTCATTTGTTATTTGTCAATTATTTTTGTATAATTTTGCAAAAAAATTACTGTTAATTGATGTATGATGTAAAATGTGGTCGATGAAACTATATTATTATTAATGAATTCAATAATCAGTATGAAATGTGTTTATTCAAAGGTTTTTCAAGGGATAATTATTTGTCTTTGGTAAAAACTATAAGTTAATTTTGGATATATGAAAAATAACCTTATGAGTTTAATTTAGTTAAATTCAGTTTTCCAACCCATTAAGGTGAAGTTTAAATTACAGTTACGATTTAAATTCATCAGGCGATATGACATAAATGAAATAAATTGTAATAATTCTATAAATTATTATTAAAAAATGTGTTTATTTAATAATAGCGATGTGAACTAGCTGAGAATCTCTCGTATTTATGTATTCTAAGCACTTTTATAAGACATTTACTTTTAAGAACAATGCGGCTATTTTCTTATAAAAGCAAATCATGATTACTTTAAATAGCTTATGGTTTTGTTATGTTGTGCGGTGGCCTTTCCTCGTCACCGGCGATATGTTGGCTAGCGGAATGTATAAATTCAAAATATGATAATTATAGTGTCATTAGCATTGATTTATAATACCCAAGATACACAATGTAAGGTATTCAAAAGTGTCCTCAGCGACAATTCGAAATTGTGTTTTTTTTTCAATCAGTTTGATTTCAGCTGTGCTTTCGAACATATGATAGGAATGGCTATGTTTTCCATTAAAAAAATGTAAAATTATTACATCTAGAGTTTTAAAAATGGGCATATTTTACTTTCGGTAAGGTCAAATTGTACATTGAAATTTTTGTGTCTTATATGCTTATTTTAAAAGATTTTCAATAGTATATCTTATAGTCTGGCCCGTTGGCGCATTGGGTACTGACCCTACCTTCAGCTCCGCGGGTCGTGGGTTCGATACCCATCGAGGGCCAACATTTTCTATACTTGAACAATTTGTTCGTTCTTCGAGCCTGGGTATATATTTGTATTTAAGTATGTATTTAAAATCATATATGTAGTATATCTACCAGTTGTCCGTCACCCATAAAACAAGTATTAAGTTACTTACTTTGGGGACGGATGACCGTATAAGTGTCTCATATATTTATTTATTTATAAAATATAATACTAGCTTACTAAGGTTGTGCTATTTTACAGAGCGACAGCGCAAGTCGCCTTTTAAGCTCTCTTTTCGGATACGGAAATAAAAATTACCACAAATACAAATACCGAGGTATTTGGTAGTATAAAAAATTATCGGTAGTCAAATATTTGATTTAAATTAAAATAAACATCTATAAATTCAAATTCAAGATATTCTTTAATCAAGTGGGAGTTAAAAAAAGCTACCACTGAAATTTAAATTTCAATTAAAAATATTCTTTATTCAAGTAAACTTGTAAACAAGTCCTTTTGAATCGTCAAAATCTACTGTTGGTTCGGAAAGCTGTTCCTACCGAGAAGAGCCAGATGAAACTCGGTGGTTGCTCTTTATAAATCAAATTCTTACAATTAGTTATATTTGGTTATACTATCTTGTACAGGTTAGAGGAGAAGCTATATCCACGCATTCTTATCATCTATATAACCTTCAATAGTATAGTAGGCTTTTCGTATCAGCCTCCCTTTAATAGCGTTTTTAAACTGCTGTAGTGGTAAAAATAAAATCGATTGCGGGATTTTTATATAGAATCTTATACCCAAACCCACAAATGACTTATTTACTTTTGCAAGGTGCAAAGCAGGAACCGCAAGCTTATGTCGGTTCCTACTTTGTCTGTTATATACATCGCCAATCTTTTATATTTATGTATATTCTTATATACAAAAATTTAATTACTAAAAATATACTGTGAAGCCAATGTAAGAATGCCTGTTTCCTTGAATGTTGACTGATTCGGAAGTTTGTTCCTACCGAGAACAACCAGCAAGAAACTCTGCAATAGATATTTGTCATTATTTGTTTTTATTTTGCCAAAATTCGTATTGTTTTTCTAACAACGTCAATTCTACTTCACTTTCATCTATGGGTATTATACATCAATGGCCGTTAGATATTATTCTGTTTCCCATTTATTCAAGACACTCTTGTAATTAAAAAGCATCGTCTGTTTCATTGTTGCAATCATTTGTAAATAAAATACTTTATATATCGACTCGGCTGGTTTCTTTCGTTAGTCTGTTGAATTGATGCATAGGGCATGGGATAGATTAACACATATGGGTTTTCAAATGTTTATTGTATGGTTGTATTGTACTTGGGTGAACGAACCTTGCTCGGTAATTTTTTAACATTTAAGAAAGATAAAAAAAGAGCTGACGTCAACTTACCTTAGTCGTATTTTACGACTCCTCAGTAAGAAAGTGGATGGTCTATCCTACTCAGCCAGATACCTCACGGCGGCTCAACTAACCTTAGTCGCCTTTTACGACACCTCGGTAAGAAATGAGGGTGGTCTAATCTACTCAGCCGGGTACCACACGGCATAAATATAATGAATTAATCTTGAGATCAAATTGAAACAAATAAGGGGTTGACAAAAATCAAACAACATTTAGATAGAAACATATATTTTATTACAGGCGTGATAAAGTATCGAATTCCAACATCGTTTCATTCGTAAATAAATTAAACATCACAAATACATAACAGTTAAATAAATCTAATTTCATTTTAAACTCGCTTGCCTCTTTGGTCTCTACTAGCTAAACTATAATTAACTATTTACAAAACGATCCATGACCTCTAAAATAATCTTATAGAAAAATACTGTTCAGAACCGTGCACTTTGCAAGTTTCATTCAAGGCTCTACCAAGAAGGTTTTATGAAGACTAGATTAGAATTTACAAATCGAAAAATATTGTACAAAATTCCTGAATGTTGTTAGACAATAATGAAAGTCATTAAGAAATATACGTATAAGCAAATTGAATCATAATTGCTTAGCCATAGTTTAGCCAATAGTTAATTTCTTTATTATCCCAGTTATAAACCATGATGAATTAGGTTTTCCCATCATATTCTAAGATAGAACCTTGGCCCCAACTTTCGATCAGAAATGTAAAGACCAAATAGTTCAAACGCCATCTTGTAGCGTTAATATAACAACTTTTCTGTCTTATCATTGGGCAACGATATATTTCTTCTGATTATGTCTCTTTTAAATTTATTATTAACTTTATTACCTTCTTTTTCATCAATGCCGTGTTTCTACACATAAACCTCTTTGGTTTGACGTAACGTTCGGTCCATATCCTATTTACACTTTACACTAAACTGGTTCTCATTTACACATCACAAAAGTCTCTTTTTCAATGTCCGTTTCCGGTCGACCACGCGTTGCAGCCTGACCTGGTTCATAGCTAGTCAGATGTACAGGTAATCATTCTTGGTTTCCCTGCAGTAACTTATGCTGGGGAACTTGTAGACTGGGCTGTACCTTTTGTCGTCTGCTTCGAGGGATAAAGCTGATAGAGCCCTTGAAGGTTCGTCGTCATCTAGCGAGTCAGTTGGAGATGGAAGGGGGAGAGGTAAGGGGATCGTGCGAGGGGGCAACGGAGGGGCGCGAGGGTTTCTTCTCACGCGGAAGTGGCAATCGCTGCCCTGGGGCCAGGCTCGCTGCACCAGCAATGGCAAGTCGTCTGGGTGAAGTTTGCGCTCGTATTCTTGAGATGGTGACACCTGGAACAATAGGCACATATTTATGTTAAGGCGCTGAACAGAGCGCGTAAATTCAGATTTCGGCATATAAGCCACGCCCACAATGTCTGCGACGGCGTAGCGACACACTTAATTCTTTAACACCCATTGTAGGTGTACACTATTTTATCCAAACTTTTTTTGTACAATTTATTTAAAAAACTTATGTCTAATTAATCTTATAAAACTAAGTATGCTGAAACTATAACTAAACAGTTAAAAAAAGACATATTATCAACAAGGAATAGTCACAAAAGGCGGCAGCTAGCGACGCACGTCCGTATAGCAGCGCGCCTCAGCGATCACTGTCTATATTCGTAGATGTAAAAGAGAAGCGAGACGATGACTCGTTTCAGTTTTGCTATTTTCTAAAAAATATTTAATTTGAATGAAATATCTTAATTAATTCAAAATTTAAATCTTACATTCTCTTTATATTATAATGATCTATTAGTCTTATTAATTTTACCAATTTTTGTTGATAAATATTAGAGATATTTACGATCAAAGTAAAAATCAGAGGTCTATTTACCAATTTTTTTTATCGAAGAAAAGTATCGTAATCATGTTTTGAAATCTTACATTCTCTCTGAGATATGATGTATATTAACATATATTTTTCTTTTAATCGTCATCCCTATAGCTTTTGTTCACATTTGTTCGCTTTTGTTCGCACATCAGTTCGCGCGTATACGCTCTAGCTTGAACAATACGCGTGTTCTGACCCGCACAGAACGTTAGTGTAAAGGTAGGTTCCACGAAAATAGTGTGCACCACATTTTTTTACAAAGATTATGCACAAAGTTCTCGCATATATGTTATAATCTTTATTATTATTATTTCAATTATTATATACAAAATTACAATATATCTTTAGATATCCTATCCTACTTCCCACTTCCTACTAATCCTACTTCCTACTAATATTATAAATGCGAAAGTTTGTGAGTATGGATGGATGTTTGTTACTCTTTCACGAAAAAACTATGAGACGGATTTGGATGAAATTTTGCAGTTATATAGGTTGTACATCAGAATAACATATAGGCTACAATTTGTAATGATTTTATGTAATATAACGATATATGTCAATAAAGTCGGGAAAAATCTGGCCTCTGAGAGTTATCTTGGCGTACGCTGCCTAAACCATTGGACTTACACAAACATGATGTACGGTAGTATTGTTTTTCTTAGAAAATTCTAAATAAAAGTCCGCGACACCATATATCCACCTTTTATGTGGAAGTCACTATGACCAAAATTGTGAATCATAAGTTCAATTAAATTATATGCTATTTTACATTGCACATTTTAGTATATTTATCAAAGTCTCATCAAAAATCAGTACTCGTCGCTTTCAGTATTTCGTGTAGATAAACTTTGTCTTTCACACTAAGTAATTTAGCTGAATAGTTATCACGATATGATCAACTTGAATGGAGCGCATAATATGCGTGGTGCGCGAAGACTGTATGTAATCCGCCAGTTTTGAAGTAAGATATTTGAAATTTTGGATATACGAGTAACTAAATAAAACAATTTTTTAATATAAAGTGAAAAAAAAATTAATCTAAAATGATCTGTTTCACGACTTAGTGTGGCAGACCAAAATCCACGCGAGCGATGCCGGGGGCAAAAGCTAGTTTACTATAAAGTTATTTTTAATATTTTTTTCATTCTTCCACTCCTCATTAAAGATGTGCGCGTACAAACAAATGCTTTCGATCCAGTAGCGGAAGCAAAACTGAGTTCGTGAACAACGAGTGCGTACGCGTGGACGTGAGTCCTGTTTCAAGTGTACGCGCGCAGATGTACGCGAACATTTTTAGCAAATTCGCGCACAATTTGTTAATGTTTGCTTGAGCGAGTCGACCAAAGTATACAGTTGTGCCGTACACTGTGCATTCAGTGCTGCACAGTTCTGCACACTGATGGAATTCTACCTTTAGCGTACTAGATGTAAGGTCATACATTTTGTTTGACCGTTTTACATTTTCGTACCGATCCGTACGGAATGTAAATATTTACCAGAATAGCGTTTTCATTGTTCTAGTCAGAACTTTTAGCCTAGCGTACTTAGATATAAGCGTAAATATCGCATGCAAATATTTTGTTTGACCCTTCCCTTTAATTCTCGTACACTCGCTTGGGTTTATGTAGTTATGGTCAAGGTTATTTGACTGGCCTGTTGGCCCAGTGGATAGTGACCTGTCTTCAGCTACGCTGGTCACGGGTTCGATTCCCGCTGAGGGCCAATATTTTCTATAAACAATTTGTTGGTTTTTCGAGCTTGGGTGTACCAGTCACCCATAACATAAGTTACTTACTTTGACGGACGACCGTGTAAGTGTCCCATGTATATATATTTATTAAAAAAAAAGGTTATATGTTACTACGTGTACTGAACTGAATGTGCGCGTTTTCTTTTTAATAATCCGAAATTTGGTACTTTGCGTACTTAGACATAAGGGTCAATATACTATACAAATACGGCAACAATTCAAGTTACCTCGTACAACGAGAAGCGCTCGACACCCTCAGTGGAGTCGTAGCAGTGCAGCAGGATGGCCAGCAGCTCGTCGGCGGTGGTGCGCTCGCTGGTCAGCAGCGACTTGTACTGCGACGAGGACATCAGCGCCGAGTCGTAGATCTTGACCAGACCGCCCGGCCGCATTTGCAACGAGAACCTGGAATAACGATAGTCAAGTTATAAATCAAATATGTATGTAGTACACCAATTATACAAGATCATATTCTTAGTCACAATTATAAACCTAAAAATAAATACTAGAGAATAACCATCATTCTCCTGTCCTTATCCCACTTTAAGTGGGGTCGACGCAATTTGTTACAAACATGTTGTCATATGATTTGGCTACGTATTTTACGACCGGCCGCCTGCCTGATGTCAACTTACCTTAGTCGCTTTTTACGACACCTTGGTAAGAAATGAGGGTGGTCTATTCTATGTAGCCGGATACCACACGGCATTTACCTTAGTCGCTTTTTACGACACCTTGGTAAGAAATGAGGGTGGTCTATTCTATGTAGCCGGATACCACACGGCATTTACCTTAGTCGCCTCTTACGACACCTTGGTAAGAAATGAGGGTGGTCTATTCTATGTAGCCGGATACCACACGGCATTTACCTTAGTCGCTTTTTACGACACCTTGGTAAGAAATGAGGGTGGTCTATTCTATGTAGCCGGATACCACACGGCATTTACCTTAGTCGCTTTTTACGACACCTTGGTAAGAAATGAGGGTGGTCTATTCTATGTAGCCGGATACCACACGGCATTTACCTTAGTCGCCTCTTACGACACCTTGGTAAGAAATGAGGGTGGTCTATTCTATGTAGCCGGATACCACACGGCATTTACCTTAGTCGCTTTTTACGACACCTTGGTAAGAAATGAGGGTGGTCTATTCTATGTAGCCGGATACCACACGGCATTTACCTTAGTCGCCTCTTACGTACCTTGGTAAGAAATGAGGGTGGTCTATTCTATGTAGCCGGATACCACACGGCATTTACCTTAGTCGCTTTTTACGACACCTTGGTAAGAAATGAGGGTGGTCTATTCTATGTAGCCGAATACCACACGATATTTACCTTAGTCGCCTCTTACGATACTTCGGCAAGAAAGAAGGGTGGTCTATTCTATGCAGCCGGATACCACACGACATTTACCTTAGTCGCCTCTTACGACACCTCGGTAAGAAAGGAGGGTGGTCTATTCTAATCTGCCGGATACCACACGGCTTAAAATACTAGAGAATAATGAAAACATAAAAAAAGAGAAAACAACAACTCATTACTTACTATAACTCTGAAACGAAACGTCTGTCTTGTGACACGTGTAGTAATTAATCCTACATGTATAAGGTATGAAATGGTTTTGCAACACTTAGCATTACATAGATCTTCTTAACAAACGCGGATTATAGCAAAATAATGTCATAACATTTAAAAAGTAACGAACTGTTACTATCCCACTGCGGGTCATAGGTCTCCTATTTCTGTTTTTGGACAGGAGGGTTGGATCTAAGACCCAGCACGGTGCTCCAACTTGGCCTGGTGGGTTTATCAATATCCCCAGAGTTCTCTAGCAATATGCAAGTTTCCCTTCAGAGAAAAAAAAAGTTATTTCGGTGTATAAACTTTAATTGTGCCTAACTTCATTATTAGTCCAGCGGATTAGCTTTAAAGCCGTAACCGAAAGACAGACTTTCATTTTTATGATATGGATCTCTTGTAGTTACTCCCGCCACAAGCGGCGTTATGAAACTTCTTTTAAGTATAAATATTTGTGAATATTTTCAAATAACTATAAATAGCATAGCAAACGATTAAGCAACGGTTTTGGAGCGATTAACGACAATCTATGTTAATCCATTACTGATTTACTGGTCAAAACAGATCACTGGCAAACATTCATATTATCCAAATAAGCCGTCAAAGTAGATTATCTATGAAAAAATATCTGTTTTGTTTGTTCGTTGATCAACAGTGTCTATAATCTGTGCTGACACAGACTATACAAAATAATAGCCACTAATTGATAATAAGATAACAGGGTTTCATATTAATAGTTTGGTTATCCAAGTATTTAAAAGACTTCATTCTAAGTTAAAAATTATAATATATTTTTTTGTTTTTATTTTGTTTCGTTAGGCAGTCTGGTCAACGACCTTAACCTGTTCGTTTAGGAATTCGAATGGAATGAAAAAAATTGTACTTTTAAAAATAATAAAATTGAAATTTAAAATATATATCAATAATATATAATATAGCTGTAATATGATGGCAATATTAACAAGATATACCATAGATGTTTTTTGTTTGCATACTAATCAGTTTTAATTAATGCAAATATTCAAAGAAGTTATGCAGACTTGCAGGAAGTTGACTTCCACAAAAACCCGATTGCCTTGTAAACGTAAAAAATAACAGTACAGGCGGAGATCGACTCTGTATTCTGGGATAATAAGCATTATCACTAGCGTTTTAAATATTAAAAATATTTAACACTTAAAGGAAATACGTTTACAATAAAATACCTAAAATCATCATGCTCTGAAAAAAATTGAAGATTTTTTGCAAAGCACGATGATTTTAGGTATTTTATAGTTTGAATTTTGTAATATAATCATAAAATCAAAATTACAAAGTTGTACAAAAAATTATTAACATTTGATAATAATAACTTCATAAACATTTAATGGAAACATTTTTTTTAACAAAAAATATAAAACGCTGATTATAGTAAAACAATTATGTCATAACTTTTGTACTATGGAATTCAGAAAATTAACGCCCACTTCTATAGATTAAACGTGTATAGGTTTAACTTTAAAATAATATATAATAAATGGCGGCGATTCTCATTTCATAATATTTATCCATTTCAGGACAATTAAATAATTGCAAGTTAAGTAATTGCAAAGATAACCATTACATATCACTGGAATAGAAATGAGCGCACAAAAGTCTCTAGGGATATCGATATCTTTTTGGTTAAAACCTAACCTAAACCTATCGTATCAATTATCGAAGAGTGTTCTGATAAGCTGATAAAAAACAATTATAAACCCACTAACCATCATTGGAGTTTTGTCAATTAACTGTTAAGGTTTTAGCAGAGTCAAAGAAAAGAATTGGGGTGTTAGAAAGTGAAATGATATTGGTTCTTTTGAACAAGTCTTAACTAAATAGCTAGAGCATAGAACACTATGCGCTTAACATGCTTTTAAATCGTGGATTAAGCAAACAGTGGGACGAAATCAAAATAGTTATTGAGAATTTTCGGTACATGACTTATCTCCACGAAGAGATTATGGCGTTTGGTGTGCAATGAGATAGTAACAGGCCCTTAATAGGTCACCGTTAATAAAACATTAAGAATCGACAACTCTGTTTACTTTGTTGACAGTGTAAACAAGTGCAAGCGTCATCAGCTGGAACACGATCCATTTGGTGTATAAAGGGCCATAGAGTTTGAAGTTTTTTTATTGCCCGTAACACCAACGGGAACGTGCCGGGAATAGATAGCCGGAAGGGGACGTGAAAAAGGGACAAAAGCGCGGTCTTTTTTTAAAAACGCTGGCCGGTGGTCCCGGTGAGCTGACAGGAGTTGAGAGCTTTGTTTCAACTGTGATATATGCGGTTTTGTATTGATAAATTATAGTTACATCATCGTCCTCCTGCCCTTATCCCACTCTAAGTGGGATCGGCAAATGTTTTAAACATGTTGTTATATGATTCGGCTAAGTATTTTACGTCAGGCCGCCTGCCTGGCGTTAACTTACCTTAGTCGTTTTTTACGACTAATCGGTAACAAACGAGGGCGGTCTATTCTACTCAACCGAATACCACACGGCGGTGATAAATTATAGTTTCAATACAACGGTATATGCGTTGCTGCTTACTCAAAGAGCAGCTTTTTCGATGAAACCTGCCAGAGAAATTTTTATCGAATTTTCCAACAACATTGTCAAATTTAAGTTATATACGAACTGTTAGTGTCACTCTTTAGAGGGGATTCAAAATATTAATATAATAATAAAAGATTTAATAGATTCAGTTTTTTTAGTGAAGCTCTCTGTATTTTGATGAAAACACTTTTTTTTGTTTTGAAATACGCAATAATATAATTTTTTTTTAATTTGCAAGAATTTATGGATTTCTGATTCTAAATCTGATTCTAGTCGAAAAGTAATGATAGTTTATTTTGCTATAGTCCACATGTTTAAAAAATCTATGTATAACTGTGTAGCAAAACACAAGCCTTTTCATATTTAAATTCAGATTCAAATTCAAAATATTCTTTATTCAAGTAAACTTCTACTACTTCTTCATGATCTGGTTCCGAAAGCTGTTCCTACCGAGAAGAGCCAGCAAGAAACTCGGTGTTTGCTCTTTTCAAATAAAATTCTTTAACTAGTTACATTTGGTTATTACTATCTTGTACAGGGTCTATATAATCCTCAATAGTATAGTAGGCCATTTGTATCAACCTCCCCTTAACAGTGATTTTTAAACTGTAGTGGAAAAGATAAAATCGATTGCGAAATTTTATTACAGAATTTTATACCTAACTCCACAAACGACTTTACTTTTGCAAGGCGCAAAGCAGGAACTGCAAGCTTAATTCGGTTCCTACTTTGTCTATTATAGACATCACCAATCTTTTTATAATTATGTATATTCTTATGCACAAACATTAAATTGCTATAAATATACCGAAAAGCTAAAGTAAGAATACTTATTTCTTTAACTCGCAGGGAATCACGCGAACTTAAATTGTTAATGCCACGTATGGCTTATATTCTCATATCTCATTAAATTCTTATATCTTATTGTATTTTTGGTAAATGAGTTCATCATACACAAACAGAACGACCTGCAGAAGGCAAGAGTTCTTTTATAATATGTAGTGACTCACATTTGCTAACAGTAAATTGAAACCGGCAAACAATTGGCAATTGCGCGCTAAGCTATAAAGTAATTAATAATATTTGTGTTGCCCCAATCGCTCATTAAATACATCATATCGGTGTCCCAATAATGGAACAATTGAATAATGTTCATTACGAGAGGTCGCGACACCTATATTGTTTGCATGTTTTGTTGCAGTCTGTTCTATTTACGCCGTGCACAATCTTAGATCACATTTCGACATTGAACAACGAATTTGAATCATGAAAAGGTTCTCAAAGCATATGAGGCACTCATCAATATAATACCTTGACTTTGAATAGTGAAAAACTCCTTAAGAAAACAAGTCAACTTAAAAAAGATTTAACTTAAAAAAAAAAATTTGATGTCCCTACTGTTAACCGTTGAGCAGTTCCTCCGTATGGAGCCAATCCTGGCAGCAGCATCACGTTATGCTTGTCATAAACGTGCACTGTCATAATGTCTTAACCATTATAGAAAATTTCATGTCCCTTCTGTTAACCTTTGAGGAGTTCCCTCGTCTGGAGCAATCCTGGCAGCAGTATCAGGTCATGCTTATTATAAACAGGCATTGTCATTGGTACTGGACTAGTCTAAATTTTAAGCTCAATCAAATCCCGGGAAGTGGGCCAAATTTAACTCGCGAGATTCCACCTTCATATACATCGGAAGTTGAAGCAAAGCTTTTAATGAGATAATCCACACGGAGTGTTACTTCTAATGTGAATAATGGATAGGTCCTAAAATGCTACTCACTTAGAATATCCTTTGGGGTGGCACGCCTGCAATGCGGCTGGCCTGGCGTCGTCGTCAAGCACGAGGGTGGTCCTGAGACCAGCAGCTCGGACCCGCACCTCCATGCTTAGGTAGAACAGCCGCGGGTCCCGATGCCTCATGCGGAACTTCCCCAGCAGCGTGGCCACCACCTCCTTGGCCCTGGTGCCCCACGTGACCGACAGGGTCTTGTATTCGATGTCTGGACGAAGCCGGTGCGCGTACACTTTTATTGTAGTCTGAAACCAATAAAGACGGATATTAACTCTAGCACTATATATATTGTGTGTATTATATACACTATATATATAACACACACACGCGCGCGCACAAACACACACATTCTGACACACTATAACTACTATCGCATATGGACGTTGTGGATATTTTTATATTTATTTACAATTTGTTTCCCTCATTTTTGTTCTGTTACATACTATTTAGATACATATTTACATTGACATACTAATATTTTCCTTACTCTGTTAATGTACATAACCTATTCATAAATGTTGTAATCTAGTTATGGCCTTATTGTATAGTTTTAAAGTTTCTAAATAAATATTATCTGTAACGCTGTTGATTACGAAATAAATAAATAATTAAAGTAAATATATATTACATACCACAAAATTCCCAAAAGCTGTATGCGATCGATTTTTTCTAAATCTACGTAACGAATTTTTATGCGGTTTTCATTAAAAACATATTGATCATAGAACATAGTAGAAAAATCGTGAGATTTTGGTTAATAGTTAATTTTTCGGAACTAAACCTAACCGGCTAATCCGATTTTGGTGGGAATTTGACTGCAAGATAAAGAAGGTTATAGAGCAACATTTAGGCTATTTTTTAATCTTGAAACCCGTGAGGTCGGTACTAATGGCTGTGTCCGCAGCTTCTCCCTTTTGGAAATCAGAGTGTCACATATGTATTTAAATTTACATAAAACCGTAATGTACCTATATCTTCCTAAATGATTCCACTATATTTTAGTAAAAGCGGTAGAAAGAACCTTTCTGTAGATTTTGAGAAAATCGACCATTACAGACAGACAGCGTTTGAAGACTTTGTTTTATAATATGTATAAAAGGTATACACCTTTGCCATGCCTGCGATCTGGTGCGAACGCGTCGTAAGGATACCTTGCGCAGCAGTTGGATTGCATAATGTTTTTTTTTATTGGAGACAACAACATCAAATCCATTTGTAATCGGAAATTCTCAAAGGATTTTAAGTAATCCGTATTTAAAGAAAACATTTAGTAATGATAATTTTATCAGAATTGTGTCCGATGCATGAGTTACCCAAGTGTCCGGTTGCGCCACGGTTTCCTGCGCAAGCTGGATTGACCGACCGCAAAAAGCATCTACCTCACCCTAGAAAATTGATATCCTGATTACAAAAGCTCTAGAAGGATGCTAATAAATGAATTAAAATAAAATAGTAACAAAAGAAGTGTAAAAGTGCATTAATATGACTGAAAGGTGGTAAGTAGGTGGTGGTCTTATCAAAAACCGATTCAAAAACAAGTAAAACCTAGCCTTAGCCTATTTTCCAATAATAAACAGTCATTATTGGTTAAATACGATTTACCAGTGTATAAATAGTATTAATAAGGTGAATGGTAAAAGGAATTGTCATTTGATACGAGGCTAAAAAATAACAATTCCAACCTATCTATTATCTATAGTTTATATTCCAGTATAGTGTTTATCTTGAAAAGAAGCTTTAGTAAACTCATTCGGGCAATGGCCTTTATTTATTATTCTTTACAGTTTTTTTTTTAAATAAATATGTAAACAGTTTTGATCAAGAATCAAAAAACCTCTATACTCTATTTGAAGAGTAGCTACCGCCTATAAATTTTTGTAGTCCATCTGGCTGTTACAATATCTTGGCGTGTCTGCTACAGATTAAACCAGGTCTTTTTTAAATTTCCATTTTTTCTTAAAAAACAGGAAAAAATACATAATGGGTATTTAAGTTAACTTTTAAAATAAACTTAGGTTAGGATGCATAAAATGCGATCTTAGCGAAGTTAAATCTTTATGACACCGGTCTTCCAGATCATTATACAAAATCCTTTAGATTAAATTCAAAACCAAGTTCAACCGGGTATGCAATAAAAATCTGCAACACTACTCGATAAAGCCATTATAGAGTTATGTTACTCAACGTAAGAATGCAAGGACTGCGGTAAATCAGGTTCCCACGCGCCGCCTTCGTACATTAACACTACACGAACACAAAAGTCACAACGAATAAAAACTATTCGAAATACAATATTAACCCTATGTTTAATATTGTATTTTGAATATATATAGGGTACACAAAATGTGTCCATAAAAAAACAAATGATGCTATCTGTCTCTCTTTTTTCGCACAATATCTGAAGATTGGATTTACTTAGTTGGATTTAAATTGGATGTTGGGAAACTTACAAATAACAAATTTCCTTTTCCCAATTGAATTGTATTTTAAAATAAATTTCCCTTTTAACAAACGCATAAACATTTTGAAGGTTTACTAAAAACTGTTCAAAGTATTTAAAATTATAATCCCACTGAATATTTCTCTGCGCATATGATATCAAACAAAGATTATTATAGGTCAATTCTCTCTGTTTTTTTGGGTACTCGCTCTCACAGGCCTGGCTAGGGTTCCCCTACTCTATGTATAACTCTATGATATTAAATGACAAACTTACATGTATATTATGGGGATGGAAAGCGAGACGTAAACGCGGCGCGGGCACGGGTGTCGCCATGACGCGTGCGGACGGTAAACGCGAGCCACACTGAATGCGGGGTTAGCTCAGTAGCGAAAAATCGAATTCTATACATGGGAACCGATGCGGAACTACTCGTCCTTATTAAGGGTTACCCCACCTGTTGTCTTCGACAGGAAACAATCGATCGACGATCGATAGCGAAAAGGGAATATTGTTAACTCTTTTGTTATTTAATTAAAGTACATTTCATTCCTGTATGTTAGCTAGGATGAAAGAAGAGTGCGTGCATATGGCATGGAGTGTGGCGAGACTGGATAAAATGCAAAATGAGGTGGTATATAAGGGGAAGTCTGAAAGTCGCGCCCATTATAGAAAAGTCGAGTAGACGGTAGGGACTTGTAATGAGGAGGAGTGAATAGCATGTGACCAAACGAGTGTTGAGTATGAATGTGGACGGATTGGTCGGTCGCATGACCAGAGGGAGGCCTAAAAAGAGATGGTTGGATTGTGTGCAGTATGACATGCATATAAAATTAGTAGCGCCAGAGTTGACGAATGACAGGAGAGAATGGAATATGAAAATATATCGGGCTGACCCCACTTAGGGGGCATATGGCATACCGAATATGGGCAGGAGAATGCTGTTGTTAGCCTAATATAAAAATCTCAATCGTACTCAATTAAATTTAAAGTACTCCAGTGGATTAGCTGTGAAAACCTTACAGTCAAAACCCAAACGTCCAAGTGATCCATGCATTGGGAACGTTTAACCATCACCACTTTGCATTTAAAATCCATGCTAATATTACAAATGCTTCAATCTAGCACTCTATTACGATTTCACAAATAATCCCCTCAAACAATAGTAATAGAATTTGGTAAAAGTAAAGCCGGGGAACATAAATAAATCTTCATCATTCTCCTTATCCCACTTTATCCCACACTAAGTGAGGTCGGCACAACGTGTTATAAACATGTAACATGCTTTGGCTAGGTTACGACCGGCTGCCTGCCCGACGTCAACTTACCTTAGTCGCCTTTTACTATATCTCGGTAAGAAATGAGGGTGGTATATTCTACTCAGCCGGATACCACATGGCGGATCATAAATAGATATCCCCTTTTTTCGGGAACAAAGCAACGAGCGAACAAGATCGACGGTAGAACGGTCGCGGTAATTAAAATATCATCAAATGACAATGAACTTCAATTAAATTATTGTCTTGATTTATAATTATCTTAAAATTATTCAAATGCAGCAAAAACGTGTCTAAAGCACTTGGTGTATTCAATTTATAAGCAATTTAATTTTATAATATCTCATGTTAGCTACACCACATAAAATTCAGGATTAAAAGCACTATAACCATTCGGTATAATAATGCATAAAGTTAACCTTGGCCGGTTTATTGCTTTTAAGATGCTGTATTTGAAGGAAAAAGAAGTTTTTATTTCTAAACTAGAATACCCATATTATATTATAGTCCATGAAGTTATTAAAAACCATACGCTTTACTTCCTTCAGTCGACAGTCGACTATAGAGTACTAAAATATTTTCAAATCCGTACTGTATCGTTTTTTCCCTATTCCCGAAGAAAAAACAATTTTTAAATCCTGTATTAACACAACCTATGTCATCGATATCAACATATAATAAATTCAAATTCAAAATATTCTTTAGTCCAGGAAATGCCTACGTGAATGACTTAAGGATGTGGACACTAAAATGTTTCAAATTCAAACTTATACAAGTAAACTTTTAAATAAGTGCTTTTGAATGGTCAACTCTACTGCTGGTTCGGAAAGCTATTCCTACCGAGAAGAGCCAGCAAGAAACTCGGCAGATGCTCTTTTCAAAATATAATTCTCATAACTAGTTATATTTAATCATTACTATCTTTTACAGGTTCGAACAGTAGCTATATCCACGCATTTTCATCATCTATCTAATCCTCAACAGCATAGTAATCTTTCTGTATCAACATTCTTTGAACAGTGTTTTAAAACTGCTAATATCGTTTATTAATATTTAGTATAGGTTAATATTAATCGGCGAAAGCATAGCAAACAGACACATTAGCATTATATGAATCCTGAATGATAGCATTTATTATATGACCCGTTGGTGCAGTTGGTAGTGATCGAATCGAACGCGGGTTCGATTCCCGCCGACCCGTGGAGCCAATATTTTCTATAAACAATTTGTTGGTTCTTCGAGCCTGGGGTGTATATTTGTATTTAAGTATGTATTTAAAATTATATATGTATAATAGTATATCTACCAGTTTTCCGTCATTCATAACACAAGTATTAAGTTACCTAGGGGACGCACAACCGTGTGTGTAAGTGTCTCATATTTATTTATATATTTATACTCATCCATATTAACGAGGTTAATAAAGACATTTAGGAAACCAATAAATTTCTTATTGCAATTAGGTGCAACTTAAATAAAAGAAAGTGCCGGTAAAAGTGGTCACCTTCGCGAAGGTTGCGGTCTCGCAGGAAATAAAAAAATATGTAGCCGGATGCCGACGGAATGCAGCGTCTTCGCTCGGTAACGAGTTCGCGTCTCGGATATGTTAAATGGAAATTGCATTTGTACTGGACGTGAATGATGGACAGATATTTGGTACTCAGATAACCATAAATAAATATTATCATAAAAATGTTTATAAAAATATAACAAACGTTTTAATACTTTGCCTGTTAAATCAATAATAATTCCGAAGTATTTATCCCGTGAATCGGTACTCTACTCTCTACTATTTATTATCTACTCTCTGTTATATGTATATATCTATAAATAATAATCTATCTTGTTTTTTAAAACCTTAATAAATATTGAACAAAATTTAAAATTAATGATTGACGCTGTGATAGCCCAGCGGAGACTCTCTTGAGACGACATACATAAGTTCAAACCCCGGGCAGGCACCAATGAGTTTTTCTATTAAAACTGTGTGTGTGTACTTAAACTAATTGATAATTGCAATTTATTACACGCTTTTCGGTGAAGGAAAACATCGTGAGGAAACCTGCATATCTTTAGAGAATCTAGGGATATGTGCAACCTACCAATCCGCATTGGAGCAGTGTGGTAGGTCTTAGCTCCAATCCTTCCCTCCTAAAATGGAGAGAGGAGTATGTAATAATGTATAGAGGAGTAGGCATAGTAACAGGCTGTTACAATGATATTAAATTAACATTTATTTAAACATTAACTATGTTTAGCATAGTCGATTCCTCATGCGCTTTACGATGATGGAAATGTCACGAGGAAACCGGCATATGTTTAGAAAATTTTAAGGTATCCAGAAGCGGTTGGTTTAATCGTCAAGATTGATACCAAGTGAAACAAATTAAATGGTACCTAAATAAGACAATTGCGTAAATTACCCATTGGCTTTTTGTCATTTAGTTCGCTGAATACTATATAGATGGCGGTAGTAACATAACTGTTGATATTTTTATGATCCTTAATTTTTATTTTAATGATTAATAAAAGTCAATATTTATTTATTTTAATAGCCAGAAAATAGAAGACCTAAACTTAAATTTATACTCGAAACGAAATAACTCAAGCTCAACTTCACTGGGTAGGGTCCCTTCTTATTGTCTAGTGTTTTAGCTAACAGTATATGTACTTACTGAGAATTACAACACTTTAAAACAATCTGAAAAAGTGATTGCGTTTTCGTTCACAATAATAATCGCCTTTACGTCAAGTAGTATTATGGAAATGTATTAAATAAATATATGTATAAATACAATTACGTAAAATTAAACGGCTGTCCCTAAAGTAGCTAAATACTTGTAATATGGGTTACAGATAACCGGTAAATAAATATATAGGATATACATACTAGCTATGCCAACAACAGCTTCGCCCGCGTGGAATTCAGTGATTTACGAAACTTTTCCTGAATTTTCGAAATTTTGAACATACTCGTAAATGTAGTCATTGTGAGTTAACTGTGCGAGATAGAGACATGCTATCGCGGGCTTTATTGTAATATTTTTATTGATCTACAATTCGCTACTACATTACTTCAGCGTATCACTACTGGTTTAAGCAGCGCACGCGACTAAAGCTCCCAGCAAGCGAGTTTTATAACAACTACGCGATCTCTTAAACACAATTTACATAATACCGATATGTACTATTTACTTAAATCATCCATAAGTATTGCACTATCTTTTGGTGAAAACCGTAGAAAGATCCGTTCAGTAGATTGAGAAAATCGATTACATACAGACGGCCAACTTATTGGGACTTTGTTTTATAATAAGTATAGACATAATATTAAATATATATATGAATATACGCAGACTCGAAGAAGCAACAAATTGTTTTTAGAAAATGTTGGTTGGCGGGTATTAAACTCGGTACCCCCCGAGCTGAACGCACCTCGACACAAGCGTCAACGGGCTTTTAAAACGGCAATTAAAATTTATATCATCCTGCTGCACTTATTCCACTTCAAGTGGGGTCGACACAAAACGTTACAAACATGTTGTCACATGATTTGGCTACGTATTTTACGGCCGGCCGCCTGCCTGACGTCAACTTACCTTAGTCGTATATTACGACCCCTTGGTAAGAAAGAGGGTCGTCTATTCTATCTATTCAGGCGCATGCCACACGGCGGCAATTAAAACTTATATATCGCACACTAATTATTAAAGTGACCTAATTCGAAAAAGTTGTTTTGTGGCAAATCGCAATAAAGCGTAGTTATTATGCGCCTACAAAACTTGTGATTGTTAAAGAGAGTTGAAAGAGCAAGAAAACACAAGCATTTTTATTAACCCGTAGCGTAATATCATGGATGGCATTGAAATAAGAATTACGATGTACCTAAATCAAGCCTAATTTAGAATTAGATCACTTTAATACTAAATATGCGATATGGCCCAGTTTGAAAGGTGTAAGTTCGCTACAACAACATACGCTAGATTAGGCCGGCATTGATGAACTGTCGGAATAGTTCATAGTTTACAGATCGAATCAAAGCATACTTGATTACTTAACGTCCTAGTTAATTACGGCCAGATGCATCTCAATTCCTTGTCTTCATTAGTTCAACGTGATAATTGCGAATTTGGGTTTTAATAGCGAAATACAAATTTCAGAATTCTGTAGAGATATTCAGCTTTCCTCACGATGTTTTCCTTTGCCGAACCTTTACTGTACTATAAATTGCAGAAATCAATAAGATACAAAACTTTTAATACAAAAACTCATTGGTGCCTGCCTGGGCTTTGAACTCGTGAAACTCGTGAATATATATTAAAATTGCCGCAATCAATAAAAGATATGCCTTTGACTCAATTTAACAACCAAATACATTCCTGGTTAGCCGATATTTTTTTTTACTCGGTGAGTTAATTTAATATGTGAAGGAGCATTTAATAATAAAATATTATAATCACTATGACATATTACAATCATATGACATAAAATGATTCATGATATTACAATCCATACTTATTATAAAACAAAGTCCCGAAAAGCTGTCTGTCTGTATGTAATCGATTTTCTCAAAATCTACTGAACGGATTTTTGTACGGTTTTCACCAAAACGTAGTGCAATACTTCCAGATGGTTTAGGTATATAGTACATATCGGTATTGTGTAAATTATATTAAAGTGATCGCACAGTTGTTAACAAACTTGGTTGATGAGAGCTTTTGTCGCGTGCGCTGCGTAAAGCAGCAAAGATATGCTAAAGTAATGTACTAAAGAATTGTAGATCTATCAAAATACTACAAAAAAGTCCGCGATAGCATGTTTCTATCTCTTATGATTAACTCACAATAACTACTTTTATGTTTAAAATTAAAATTCTAGAAAAAATTGTGACACGCTGATTTTCACACGGGCGTAGCCGCTGGCACAGCTAGTAGATAATAAAATTTGCATGTCAGATATGTCTTGTTACACCTTTTGTTACCATGTCTTTGGCAAATAAATTAAACTGAATTGAATTTAAAAATTTCGATTTGATTTTGAATACCAAAACAACGAGAAAGTCCAGGATTTACTATTATTAATACCGGGATCACATAAGACCACTAAAATAAAAGAAACTGTATAAGAGATTAATATAGACTCGGTATATTTATAAAGATCTAAAACAAGTGGCAGGACGCCCTAAATTGGGCGAATGAGGTGTGACGGCAGCATGCCAGGAAATTAGGAAATGGGAAGTAAGAAACAAAGCTAAATTTAAATCCTATGCATTACATGATAAGGTTTGAAATGGCTCTTTAAGAAGATAGTTCGGAAAAATTTGACTTAATTTGTACATCCGGAGATATTTCGATACACGATCATTTGTGATTAGTAGCAAATAAAAACAACAAATCATACATCCTATTGAATCCTTTTCATCTTAACATAAAAGTAAGTTATATAAATCATTATTTTCCTGCCCTTATCCCACTCTAAGTGGGGTCGGCACAACATGTAACATGTTGACACGTGATTTCAATACGTTTTTTAAGACCGGCCGCCTGCCTGACGTCAACTTACCTTAGTCGCCTTTTACGACACCTCGATAAGAAATGAAGGCGGCCCATTCTAAAAAAGTAAGTTATATAAATATTAACATGAAAAGAGCTTACTATATATCGCTCATGGGCTGCAAAAGTAGCTCAACTTAAAAAACACGTGCTTCTTAAGAATAGGTGTAAATATTAAAAATACACGTTCTTTTAAGCAGCAATACAAGCAAAACTCATAATTTAATAATAGGCCGTTTGTTTAAGCAAACTAAATCAAATCAAATCAAAATAATCTTTATTTAAATGAACCATTTCAGGCACTTTTGGAATCGTCAACTATCAATATGATTAATGAAACTAAAACTGATTCGGAATGTTGCTCTTGCCGAGAAGAACCAGCAAGAAACTCTGCAGTCAATCTTTTAAATATTTTCAATTATACATTTTAAAACCGCTGTCTTATTTGAAGTTGAAAGGATTATCAAATCCATGCATTTTTATCATTCAAATATTCTTCAATTTTGTAATATCCTTTACGTATTATATATTTCTTATACTAAGTTTAAACCTTTCTGTAGACTGGTCTAGTATAGATTGCGGAATTTTATTGTAGAAGCGAATACCGAGACCAGCAAATGGGTTGCAAACTCTACTGAGTCGCGACGCTGGTATCACAAGCCTTTTGAGACCTCTAAAATAAACTAATTAACTATTGAATCGAATTTCAATTATGGTATAAGCCACATAACTCCCGGGTCACGAGTTCCAGCCTCCGGGCACAGACTTTTCTGATAAAACTTATGTGTAGACACCCATATATCTAAATATATCTATATACACATAGACACTGTAATATATGTCTAATTTGTCGTCCTATTGACAACACTGTACCTAAATGGTACCTATATGATAAGGTGTTTTTGTTTAGCAAAACTCCAAATTATCATGGATTGTTAGAATTACTTTGCTATAATTCGTGATAATATAAGTAATGCTAAACGTTGACTTCATTCATATTCATATTCATACACTACTATCGCACACAGACACCAGACAATCAAGCATTCGTGGGTTCGAGCCCCGAGTACACAGCATTAAGTTTTGTATCGCTGGAATTTCTGTCCGTTTTTACAAATTCAAATTCAAAATATTTTTATTCAAGTAAACTTGTAAACAAGTGCTTTTGAATCGTCAACTTTACTGCAATCAAATCTATATATATACAAAAAAGAAAGTATTTATTTTCCTTACAGACTTCAAAACTGCTGGACCGGATAAATGAAATTTACAGTCACTTTAAATATAAATATAATTGAGCCAGCGGATAATCCGAAAAGTTTGGTGGCGATCGGATTATTTTTTTTGTACCCATTGTTTTTGAGAAGTCGAAACCAAACTGAGCTTCAGCAACGCGTGGATCACTAGTATGAAATACAAGAAATCAGTATAGTACCCGGCAATAAATAAGGCACATCGATGTTTAGAACCAAACAGCCGGCCAGTTCGGTTTCGTAGAGCGCTGTCACTGTCACTCAGTATGTAATTTTTCAAATGGGTTCGTCAGTCTGTGCGACAGAGACAATGCTCTATGAAGCAGAATCTAGCCGATTTCTCTCTCTAAGCCTCGATGTGCATTATTTATTGCCGCGTACTATACACCAACTGCTTGTAGAGACAAATTTAAAAGTATTTTATGACCGCAGCAACAAGTGCGAGCAACTGGGCAAACATGGCGGTGGTCCCATCAAACGACTGCCCTTTTGGGAACTGTCGTTAACTGTTTGACGGTTCAAAGATAAAAGTCAGAGCTATATATAACGGTGAGTTAATTTGTGCTCCTCATAATGTTTGGAATACGCGTTCAGTTTATTTTATACTATAGAAATAGAAAAAAATGACGATCTATCGTATAAGCTTAACCGCGCGGATTATAGCAAAAACACATGCACAAACATCCACCACTGCCACCACAATACACACGTTCACTATCACAAATCAAATAGATAAATCTCTGCTTTGCGATTTTGTCGTGGAGTCTATGATGATGCTTCGGTTGCGGGGCGAAACGATTGTTGAGTTAGTGATAGTAAACTCAGTAGTGCTTGTGTATTGTGGTGGCAGTGGTGGAGGTTTGTGCATGTGTTTTTACGAATCCTACATGTAACGGGTATGAAATAACGGGTAGTGCACTATACATTTAGCACTATATAAATTTTCTATTTACTGTATCGCGGATTATAGCAGAATAATTTTATTATTACTTTTGCATTCCGAATGCTCATTTGGCAACTACTTATAGTGTGCGTCTTTAAGACGTCATTGTATGAAAAAGCAACAATTTAGTTTACGTCTACAATTGAGTCGCAATAAGAGTTCATGGCTGCTTCTATAAATTATTTGCAATAAACATTTTTATTATATTTGTTTGTTTGCCAACTTGTTATAATTACATGAAAGTGCCCAATTGGTTGCAATATCCGGCCTCTGTTATCCGGTTGATAGTTGCAATTTAAATAGCCGTAATAATTTCCTTATTTACATTCATTATAATTAGTTATATAACCGCTGCTCATAATTGTAAAAGTTAATGTTAGTTGACCGCTTAAGGTCAGAGCGATACTGCGAAATCGCCACGTGTTACGCTAAACTCTAATTCTTGATTAGACTGCCTTGATTTAAAAATTAATTAAACGTAACCTGATTATAGGTGGACCTTGTAAAAGAACAGCCTAAAAGACATAGTTTTTCCAAATTCAAAAGAAAATATATAAAAAAAATATATAATAAATTCAAATAAATTAAAAATATTCTTTATTCAAGTAAGCTCTTTCGAGCACTTTTGCATCATCAAGGATCAATATGATGTTGCTCTTACCGAGAAGAACCAGCAAGAAACCTCGGCGGTCGATCTTTAAAACATTTACAATTTTACATGATTAAACCGCAGTTTTGAATGAAGCTGAAAAGATCAAATCCATGTCTGTACGTAAGATTTTCTCAAAATCTACTGAACGAATGTCGCGTGCGCCGCGTAAATTAACAGAGATACACCAAAGCAATGTACAAGAGAATTGTAGATCTACAAAAATACTACATAAAAGTCCGCGACAGCATGTCTCTATCTTTTATGGTTACTTTACAACAATACGTTTTTATTTAAGCTGTAATAGCCCAGTGGTGAGACCGTGCGACTCTTTCGAAGGGTCACAGATGCAGACACAAAGTTTTTCTGTTAAAACATTTGTGTCTAATTGACAATCGCTTTTTTCACATGCTTTTCGGTAAAGGAAAACATCGTGAGGAAACCTGCATATCTCTAGAGATGTCTGGGGATATGTGTGACCTACCAATCCGCATTGGAGCAGCGTGGTAGGTCTTAGCTCCGATCCTTCTCTCCAAAAACGGAGAGAGGAGTCCTATGCCCAGTAGTGGGATAATTACAGGCCGTTACTTTACTACTTTACTTCACTTTTGTTCAAAATTTCTATTAAAGTGCGAATAAACCTTAAAATGCATCCTCTATACTGGTCACACTGGGAAGATCTTAGCTATAAGGATATATATATATATATAGACAGAATATATATAAAATTAAATATATTACAATAACAGGCGAATAGTATTAAATTATTGTATAATATTAAATATCGGTTTCTATAAATATATTGTAGTACATATAGTAGCTAGATAATTATTTCATACTCAGACTTTGCTCGACAGGGATCCGGCAGAATATCAGCGCTGTTGGTATTCTTTTAGCGCTGAGCCAGAACCTTTTCATTGCACGACACATTCTAAATTTACTTTCTATATAATGTCTGTTGTTATTGCTCTCTGTATGTAACCTGCTTATTTTGTGTTGTGTGAATGAATAAAGCTATTCTATTCTATTCTATTCTATTAAATACACTGATTTCCACGCAGGCATAGCTAGTTTTTCAAAACTTAACTCCATGTTTCGCGCGCTTTAAGCACAGAAGCGTCAAAAGTAAAAAAGTAATGTTATACAAATACGAAACGCTCTTAAGAACACCGAGCAAAAAACTGTTAAACACAGGGTTGAGAGCACGTGCTGCGCCAGGTGTACAGGATGCTGGGCTCATCTGAGAGCCATCTTTAAGTGTCTTATATAATTATAGATAGTGAGACCTGTTTGTACGTAATTATTAAGTAAATAACTTAATATGATAGTGGATAACCATGTAACGGTGTAAACAAGATGCTGTTCATTGAAACATAAGCAAGACTTTCACTATCCCACTGCTGGGCTGGGTATTCTGTCCAGCGTTTTTAAACAGCACTTATAAGAAGTACCTGCCCCTTCCTTCGTGTCAACTTACATGTTTAAATATCTCTTTATACAATTTATACAATTCGGTGTTACTATCCAAAATAGAAAAGTAATAATAAAATTATTTTGCTATAATTCGCGAAAAAGTAAATAGAAAATATATATAATGCTAAATATGTACAGTGGACGATCCGTTATCATATCTGATACATGCATGATTCGTAAAACACATGCACAAACCTCACGCGTTCACTATCACAAATTCAATCTACATTTAGCATTACTTATATACTCGTACATTAACTATTTACTTTATCACGGATTAAAGCAAAATAATTTTACTATTACTTTTGTTCAAATACCCTTAATTTTGTACGTAATTTTTTCAAAATGTATGTATTAGTGTCAAGCTGTACCCGCGACATAGTGTGCGTCAACTTAAATATTTAAATTCCCTCAATGTATTTGATACTGATCCTTAAGAAATAACGGGATTTTTTTATCCTATATGTTCAACCGTTTGTATTTGTAATTCGTATACGGAGCTTAACGCGTAGGAGACAAACTACACGTGTTTGGAGGGGAAATCAATGGTGGGGGTTGAACTATTTGTATATAATACTGCTTGCTTGAGCGATGCGGCACATTGCAATTTTTCGTGGAGCCTATCTCCTAATGATGGATTCATTGGATGGATGGATTGGATAATGATTCGGTTAGATGGGAAAACGATCGTAGATATTACTGTAATGAATGTGTGTAGCGCTTGTGTTGTTAGTGGTGGTGTTTTGGAATACGTGCCGTTACTAATTCTGCATGTATAAGGTATGAGAACGGTTATGCTTCCTACACCTTGCATTACATTATTATAGATATTGTTACCAGATTTTCTTAACAAACGCGGATTTTAGCGACAAAATTCTACCGAATTCTATCGTAACTTATGTAACAGATAGAACGACAAACTTTATAAAATTAGTATGCATTTATAAAAGGAAGAAAAAAATGCTGGTGTCAGCAAAATGTAGTTGGAAATTAACAGATCGCTTTGCTTCTAGGATTGATATAGCAAATATAAATTATATTAGGAATTCTATTAATTTCATTGGCCCAGTTAGCGTCAAGTGGGAACGGTAATTTATTGACTTTCAACCGGATTTATGGGTCGGTCGTTACGCTTTGTATTACGAAACATTATGCGGGCGTAATCGAGATAAAAGGGTTCACTTTCATGGTATTAGCAATACTAATACTAACAAAAAATAATAGAATTAGGCATTGCTGAGTTGCATAACACAAAGTTCGATAATATAGTAAAGTAAAGTAGCGGCCTGTTACAATCCCACTGCTGGGAATAGGCCTCCTCCCTCCGTTTCTGGTGAGAAGAGTTGGAGTAAGGACCTACCACGCTGATCCAATGCGGATTGGTAGGTTACACATATCAACAGAATTCTCTAGAGATATGCAGGTTTCCTCACGATGTTTTCCTTCACCGAAAAGCGTGTGATAAATTGCAATTATCAATTAGACACATGAGTTTTAATAGAAAAACTCATTGGTGCCTGTCCGGGTTTGAATTCGTGTTCCCCTCGAAAGAGCACCGTCTCACCGCTGGGCTTCACTCGTCAAATTAGTCAGAAAATCAGTAATATCCAAATAGGCATTACTAAATCGCTAGTTAAACATATTTCCTGTCCGGTAAAAAACATTTTCCCCGCTTAGATGCTTCCGCTTGATTGCCTTATCATCGCGGATGTTTGTTATCAGTGACCTTAACATTCGCGGGGCTTGTCACTAAGCTCTTGTGATGTACTGAGAATATGATGAATACACCCTTGTTGCTAAATAAAAGTGTTATTTGCGTTAAAAAAGCGTTGTTTAAAAACACTGTATACTGTTGATAAGAATATTTTTATTACATTTACAATGTTTCAACCTATTTACAACGAGACTATTGAAATAATACTAGGAGTTACGCGGTAATTTTTTCCTGAAAATTAGTAATTTTTCATAATTGCATAAAAAGCAAAATAATGAAACCATATAATACAAAAATATCCATTCTAATATTATAATTACGAAAGTCTGTCTGTCCGGAGAAATATTGATGAAATTTAGTAAAATTAATATACCGTGCTGACATATAGGTTAAGAAAATTAATACAGAACAGTATAGAGGATATTTTAAGATGACGCCAAAACAGTCGCGAAGAGCAAGTAAAAATACAGTAAAAATTTCAAAATATATTGAATAAATTATATTATTATTCATAATTCAAATTCTAATTCAAAATATTCTTTATTCAAGTAAACTTGTAAACAAGTGCTTTTGAATCGTCAACTTTACTGCTGGTTCGGAAAGCCGTTCCTACCGCGAAGAACCAGCAAGAATCTCGGCGGTTGCTCTTTTTAAAATATAAATTTTAAAACTAGTTACATTTATTTATTACTGTCTTATACAGGGTAGAAGTGCACCTATATCCACCCATCCTTATCATCTAAGTAATCTTCAACAGCATAGTAGGCTTTCTGTATCAGCCTCTTTTTAACAGTGGTTTTAAACTGCTGTAAAGGCATGGCATACATTCATTCAAGACCCTAGTTCTTAAACTATGGTATTATTAAATCCGTTAATTACGTTATTATGGTTAAATTACGCGCAATGATTACTCATGTATATTTATTTATTTATTTAATAGAACTGTATAATTTTTTTTTATTAAATCCATATTTGAAACTTATATAAAAGTAGCGCAAAATTGAACCATTTTGTTATTAAAGTCAATACGTGAAGCTTCCCAAAAGGTCAGTTGTAATCCAACACTAAAACGTAAATGCTTAAATTTGATACAAAAACGTCTGTTCAGCATCAAGTAACCCGACGTCCTAAGAACCATGGAAGATCATGGTTACTTTAATAAATAGGGCTGGCAAAAGATCTATACTTATTTAAAAAAAACGAATGCCCCCAGAAGGTATGTCCGAATGTGATCGATTTTCTCAAAATCTACTGAGCAGATTCTTGTATGGTTTTGACTTAAAGATAGTGGACTTCTTCCGGGTGATAAGGTTGATAGAACAGAATGCTTTAATCTAAATAAACTTGACCGCTGGGAGCTCCGCGTAAACCATTAGAGATTCACTAAAGTAATGTACTAGAGAATTGTAGATCTACAAAAATACTACACAAAAGTCCACGATATCTGTCTCTATCTTTTATGGTTAACTCACAATAACTACTTTTATATTCAAAATTTCAATTCGGGAAAATTTTGTAAAACAGAGATTTTCACGAGGACAAAGCCGCTTGCACAGCTAGTTTTTATACAATAAAAAAAATCTTATTTATCATGCATATAAATGTTACCGAATAAACAAAAAAAAAGGAATTTCATAATTGACTTTAAAAAATACTTTAAAGTAGCTTAAAAACTTTTGTCCCAGGTACCAGAATGTTTGACGCAATGGTTTATAGTATAATACGATAAATTTGTAGTACCTAAAGATTCAAATGCGAAATAAATTAGGTAAGTTAAGTTTTGTTATGTTAGGAACAATAAAGCTTCAGACATCGTCATATCACATTCGGCAATGGAATCATATAATACTACATATACAATTATACATATTATAATAGAAAGAGAGAGAGAGAGAATACTTTTATTACTTTTATAAAAATATGTTTATTTCGAAAGAGACAACCCTTAAATCACAACGACCGCACTTAAACCACAAAAAGATGCTAACCACGCGTCACTCAATTCAATTTTCTAAGAACCGATCAAAACTTGTTCATTTTCAGCACGATATTTTTTTACAGTTATCACTAATTAACCGTAAAAATGATTTGATATCGTAACTAACTGTAACTGTAATGAGCAAAAATATTTTCATTGATAACAGATTTCACTTCGCTTTCTAAGAAAAAAATAATATCAAAATGGTTTAAACTATTATAATCTTTATTCTATACAGTTAACCAACTGTAGTTGTTGAACTTATTTTTAACAAAAGTAATAATAAAATTATTATCCGTGATATAGTAAATAGAAAGTATATATAGTGTTAAATGTATAGTGGATAATCCGTTTTTTCATATCCGATACAAAAAGCAACCCTTTGCGATTTTGTCGTGGAGTTTATCTCCTGAAGATGAAGTTTATAACCTTCAAATCGCATTGGAGCAGCGTATTGGGTGTTGGACCCTTCTCTCTAAAAGGAGGGACGATAGCTATACCCAGCTGTGGGATAGTAACAACCGTTACTTTACTTTTTAAATTGGACAGTTTTCACTAGCACAGTCTCACAATTCAAAATCAAATCAAAATCAAAATAATCTTTATTCAAGTAGGCTTTTTACGAGCACTTTTGAATCGTTAAGGATCAATTAGATTTAATAAGCTACTTCGGAATGAACCAGCAGAACTCTAAGTGGGGTCGCACAACATGTTACAAACATGTTGTCACATGATTTGGCTACGTACTTTACGACCGGCCGCCTGCCTGACGTCAACTTACCTTAGTCGCCTTTTACGACACCTCGGTAAGAAATGAGTGTGGAGTATTCTATGCAGCCGGATACCACACGGCACTTACCTTAGTCGCCTCTTACGACATCTCGGTAAGAACGGAGGGTGGTCTATTCTATTCCGCCGGATAATACACGGCTAAAATCCAAGCATTTTTTATAAATTAAATAATCTTTAATTGTGTAATATGCCTTACGTATAAGCATAGTTTTTACATTTAATTTAAACTTTTCTGTAGTAGATAGATTGCGGAATTTTATTGTAAAAGCGAGTGAGTTGCTAACTCTGCTGAGTCGCGACGCAGGGATTACAAGCTTTTTGTGACCTCTGGTCCATGCATCAAATTCATTATGATACATAAGAAAATACATTGCAAAGACTCGCTCAAAAGGTCGCAAAGGGTGAAGGTGAGATCGGCTATTAGAACTTTCCCTTTTAAACAACAGTGTGTTGCGTTATTATTATCAATATGAATTATTTTATTGACTCATGTTGCACTGCGGTTTGGTTATTTAGTTTTTTAATATTTCGATTTCTAACCGTAATCATAAAGTAGCGGCCTGTTAGAAACCCACTGCTGGGAATAGGCCTCCTCTCTCCATTTCTGAAGAGAAGGGATGGAGCTAAGACTTACCACGCTGCTCCAATGCGGATTGGTATGTTACACATATCTCCAGAATTCTCTAGAGATATGCAGGTTTCCTCACGATGTTTTCCTTCACCGAAAAGCGTGTGATAAATTGCAATTATCAATTAGACACATGAGTTTTAATAGAAAAACTCATTGTTGCCTGCCCGGGTTTGAACCCGTGTTCCCCTCGAAAGAGTCGCACGGTCTTACCACTAGGCTATCACAGCTCCCAACCGTTATCATATAGTTCCTTTAAAATTCTGGCAATATTGAAATCATACAGACCTTGGGTTAAATATTGTTAGGTGAAAGCGTCACGCACGACCTCGCTCCCCAAATAGGATGTACCATGGCTGCCATATCTTTATAGCGTGACGGACTATCCCATAGGCATATTTTGATAAACATTATTACATGTGTGGAACGTTTTAGTGATTTTATGTAAATTGTATGTAATTGTATGAAGGGAGCTGTGATAGCCTAGCGGTGAGACCGTGCGACTCTTTCGAGGGCAACACGAGTTCAAACCCGGGCGGGCACCTATGAGTTTTTCTAGTAAAACTCATGTGTCTAATTGATTTTTTCAATTTATCACACGCTTTTCGGTAAAGGAAAACATCGTGAGGAAACCTGCATATCTCTAGAGAATTCTGTTGATATGTGTAACCTACTAATCCGCATTGGAGCAGCGTGGTGGTTCTTAGCTCCAACCCTTCTCTCCAGAAACGGAGAGAGGAGGCCTATTCCCAGCAGTGGGATTGTAACAGGCCGCTACTTTGAGTATGAAGGAATGACACAGAACAACGTGGGTAAGTTAACCTATCCAACCGAACATTAAACAAATCGCTTACGTGAAAGTTTGTCAATCTGTAAAACTTTCTGCCTTAGCTATATTGATAAAATTTGCAAGCTTATATATATTAGACTACCATTAAGACAAAAAATTCCTTTTTTTTCGAAACTTCGAAACATGTAACTAAACTATATTTCTTATCTGATAAACTCGTGAGTTTCACATAGTTTAGTTAATTTATACATAGGCGTTAATTCGATCTAATTTGAAGTTCCATAATACAAATAATTAATTATTTTGCTTTAATTCGTAAATAATAAATATGTTTGTATAGCTAAAATAATTATTTGTTGTCAGAACAAATACAGAATCCAGGCTGAATTACAAAATCAAGATAAAATGCGCCGAAATTATGCACCGATATGAACGACTTTATGGTTCAGTTCTTGTTCAAAACGTCCTTTGATTACGTTTTACAATATTAAAATATGTAGGTAATTTATTTATACAGTAATCCTATAGCGTTTACAAAATTTATACTTAAATATATATATCTATACTTATTATAAAAAAAGTCCCACAAAGCTGTGTGTCTGTATGTAATCGATTTTCTCAAAATCTATTTAACGGATTTTTGTACGGTTTTCACCAAATCTGTGTGTATGTAATCGATTTTCTCAAAATCTACTTAAGGGAATTTTGTACGGTTTTCACCAAAAGATAATGCAATACTTCCGTAGGGTTTAAGTGATTAGTACATATCGGTATTATGTAAATAGTGTTGTAGAGATCGCGCAGTTGTTAAAAAACTCGCTTGCTGGGAGCTTTAGTCGCGTGCGCTGCGTAAACCAGTATAGATACGCTAAAGTATAGTATACTAGAGAATTATAAATCTATAAAAGTACTAAAAAACTAGTATGTCTCTATCTCTTGTGGTTAACTCACAGTAACTACTTTATGTTTAAAATTAGAATTTTAGAAAAACTTTGTGACACGCAGATTTCCACGCGGGCGAAGCCGCTGGCACAGCTAGTATATAATAATAATAAGGCCAGGAGTGAATAAACTCTTTGACTATAAGTTAATTAAATTTACTTACGTTTAACAAGTATATATAGACTTCATTAAAAAGTGTTAATAGGTATTAGTATTAAGTATAAAGTATTTCCGCAATGCGATCACCTTTGCCATATTCCAAGAAGTGAGTTCGCAAAACTATCACTTCTGAATCACAGTGTACGTTCAATGGCCTCATGAGTATATAAGTGTATCGGGTAAAGAATTTAGAAATTTTTGTTGACAGCTTATATTGGAATGGAGAGGGATTGACGAGCACATAAGCCTCGTTGAGATCGTGAAATGTTGTCTGTCAATGTGGATTTAATCCACTGGATTATCCCTGAAAGTTTGATACAGTTGAAACTTTATACCGGGTCACCAAACAGTATTAAAATCCCCGTTTTGCATTTGAAAGCATTGAAAAAACCTAGTACATTACTGGAGCTGTTTTTACATTAAAGTTTTCGCAACTTAACACGGGTACAACTTGTATAAAATAAATACGGAAGAAATAGATACTTTGCCGACATTTATCTGTGACGTATCGGGTAATAGGTTATAATAAACGTATCAAGCCTTTAGATCATTAAGGCATAATCTCCACGAACAAATATATCGCAACGAGTCCGCTCAGAATCGTCGTAATAGTCGCATCGCTATAAGATTCCTGTAAACTCGTTTCGTAATCCTTTACGTTTTGTAACGGGCGTGTTGTGAGTACAACGTGCTTAAAACCCGGCCCGTGACGAGTCCATCACGTATCGTAAAGGGCAGGCGGCGAGTCCGTCGCATATCATAGCCGAGCGCTTTGAGTTTGACGCATGTCGTAGCGGAGCGCTTTGAGTCTAACGCTTGTTCGCATCGAGTCTGTCATGGTAACGAGTGCGCGGAAAACTCGTCGTATCTCGTAAATGGATGCAATGACTCCGTCATGTTTTGAAATAGGCGCGCAACGAGTCCGTCACGTTTTTTTATTGTACACGTGACGAGTCTATTACGTATTGCAAAGGCTGTTGCAAGTCTTTCGTGTGTAGTAGTGGAGGCGCTATAAGTATATAGCAACGGGCGCACGGCGTGTAATTAACCTTATGCTCGTCAATGGTTATTGGTTATCGTCACATGGCCGCGATATAACCATGTGAAGACACCTTCATATCTTGCGGAACGGGGATAATATCATGACTGTACAATCGCTCGTGAAGGTGACGCCTTAGTGTTGAACGACTAATCGACATTATGTTAATTAAGTGTTTCTATTAGGAAATTTGACACACAAGAACCGCTATATGAGTCACGATTAATATTTTCCTTATATAGTAATATATAACTTGCGTCACTCAGGTGTTGAATACAAAGTGACACAAAAACCAACAAGTTGTTCGGTAGTCACAATTGTTTTGTGATTCATTTACAAAGCATTTTCGTGACTCCTTTTGAAATTTATACAATACAAGCTTAAATCGAGACTTCGTTCCCGTCAACTTTAGTGTTAAAACACCCTCAATCATATATCATTGGTTTTTATTGTGTTCTCGAAAGATTAGTGGGATTTTTAATGCTTATGTTAGTCTGGTATCTAAGATTAAGTTCAAAGATTAAAGATCAAAATTATTGAACAGTAATTTTTACCAATAATGACTTAGTGATAATGACAACATTCGCTGACTATGGGAATCATAAGAAAGCTCAGCGGATAATAATGAATAGTGGTAAATTACCATATAATATAATAATAAATAATATTAATAATAGTGAAAGTGGCTTATGCTTGGCGTGCTACGTGATCAAATCAGAAAACGCACGTTTCCTAAAGTCGTGGGGAGGTGCTGTATTCGAGCAGCAAAGCATCGTGTGACCTAACAAGCTACTTGACCTACGTCAGTAAGTTGATCAGACTGGGATGGCAAACCAGTGGCACGTGTCACCATTTTTGGGCACGTCATTACAATATTTAAAATACTTTTGTAACTGAAATATTGCAAAAGTATTAAGGAAATATTTTTGAGTTAACTAATACTATGTATTTATCATTTTCATTTTTTTCAATTCAATTTGTGATGACGCTTATGATCTCATTAAGAATTTATTTAGAAAAAATGGCACCTAATTGCAAAAAGGTTCGTCTACGTGTACGTCTGGGTTAAATAGGAATTTTTAATTAGAATAGCGTTGCCGCTGACTGTACAATGAAAGTGAACACAGTAACACCAAGGTCGACTGTACGATACTATCACGTCAACTCACTACGTCCTTAACTACCTACAATTATTGCGCGCATTATGTTTGGTTTTCAAATCCGGATTCCGATTGAGTACGTGTTACAAATAACAAGTACAGAATATAACTTATAACATATAAGAAAATCCCATATTATGTGTATCATATTGGTGTTCGAAAGTAATCTAAAGAAAATTAAGGTAATTCCCGTAGGGTGACGCGTTCAAGCCTCGGGCATGCATCAATGAAACTATATACTTATTATAAAAAAAGTCCCGAAAAGCTGTCTGTCTGTATGTAATCGATCTTTTCAAAATCTACTGAACGGATTTTTGTACGGTTTTCACCAAAAGAAGAAAGGTGCAATACTTCCGGATGGTTTAGGTAAATAGTATATATCGGTATTATGTAAATTGTGTTAAGAGATCGCACAGTTGTTAATAAACTTGTTTGCTGGTACCTTTGGTCGCGTGCGCTGGGTAAACCAGAAGAGTTACGCTAAAGTAATGTACTAGAGAATTGTAGATCTATAAAAATACTACAAAAATGTCTACAATAACATGTCTCTATCTCTTATGGTTTAACTCACAATAACTACTTTTATGTTTAAAATTTGAAATCTAAAAAAAAATGTGTCACGCTGATTTCCACGCGGGCGAAGCCGCTGGCACAGCTAGTTTTGTATATAAAATATGTGCCTTTTTATAGTTGCTTTGCGATGAAGGAAAACATCGTGAGAAATAATGAATATCTCCAGAGAATCATAGACATATGTTTAATCTGTTAATTCGCATTTGAGCAGCGTGGTTAGTCTAAGCTCACAACCCTTGTCTACATAAAGGGAGAAAGGTTATATCGAACAGTATCCCTGGACATAGGCCTCTGAAGTAACAAAGTAAACAGTTTTTAATATATTTCGGCTCGAGTGAATTTACTTGACATTTTGTCATTTTACCCTGCCTGTGGTATCCGGTTGAATAGAATAGACTCTTTCTTACCGAGGTTTCGGCTCACAATACGGCTTAAGTAAGTTGACATCAGTAAAATACATAGCCGAATCATGTGACAACATATTCAAGGCATGTTGTGCCGCCCCCACTTAGAGTGGGATAAGGGCAGGAAAATGATATTTTTGTCATTTACTATGTACTTATAGATGCTTTAGGAAATTTCCACGTTTATGCAACGAAATCGCTCTAAACAGATGGGAATTCCAAACAATGTCGCAGTCGAACTGTCGAATTTGGCAATACGCGTTATGACGGGTAACTGGACATTTCCCAGAACTCCGAGGTCGCAGCGAACGCGCGCTACCTCAATTACGTATTACGGTGGTTGAAAATAACTGGTTAGTGTGTTGAACAACTATAGAGTTTAAATTGAAGGTATTAACTTAAATACTGAGCAGTTAAATAAGCATAAGGTTATAGTAATTATATTATAAATTAACAGTACACGATAGAATTAGATACCTATTTCATTAAACCCCTCTCGCAAGAAGTAACGAAAACAATTGTAAGTCAAATTTAATTATTATCTAAATATTAGCTGTGCCAGCAGCTTTGCCTGCGTGGAAATCAGCGTGTCACAATTTTTTTCAATTTTAAACATAAAAGTACTTATTTTGAGTTAACCATAAGAGGTACATGCTATCGCGAGCTTTTTTGTAGTTTTTTTATAGATCTATAATTCTTTACTACATTACTTTAGCGTATCTCTGTTGCTTTACGCAGCGCATGCGACTAAAGCTTTTTTTTAGCAACTGTTCGATCTCTTCAACACAATTTACATAATACCGGTATGTACTATTTACCCAAACCAACCCGAAGTATTGCACCTTTCTTCTTTTGGTGAAAACCGGACAAACATTCGTTCGGTAGATTTTGAGAAAATCGATTACATACACACAGACAGCTTTTTGGGACTTTGTTTTATAATAAGTATAGAATTGGCTATTAAAGCTCTTTGCAGCCAGTATTCGGATTAACCCCGAATATCCGCGCATTTACCCCTTAACATAATTCCATAAAATATGATACTATGAGAATTAGCAAAAAAAATATTATTGCTGTTCTTGTAAACCGTCTTATCTAATAAAGTCAATCAATGCACTCGATTCGCTTACGATTATTTAGTGTTGCATGTCTTGTGTTCGTTTTTGGCATCTTAATAAAGAGGAGCGATTTTTGATTGTCGAATTCTAAGAAAAATATAGAAAAAGAGCTGAGCGATAGATTTTACCTGCATTCAACAAATAGAAAACACGCATTGATTATGAAATAAATGTGACTTTAGTTGTAGAATCAACGTAAGGGAAATAATAAATCGATTTTTTATTCGAAAACAACAAACTCAAGTTTAAAAAGCGTTTAACAAATTTTTATTTCCCTACTGTTAACCGTTGAGAAGTTCTCTCGTCTGGAGCCAATCCTGGTAGCAGCATCAGGTCATACTTATCATAAACATGCATTGTCATCGAGACTGTTCCGGTATTTCATCTCAATCGGAGCCCGGGAAATCGGTCAAATCTAACTTGCAAGATTCCATCTTCACATACACACATCATTATCATCCTGCCCTTATCCCACTCCAATTGCGGTCGGCACAACATGTTACAAACATGATTTGGCTACGTATTTTACAACTTTGCCTGACGTCAACTTACCTTAGTCGTAGTTTACGACCCTCAGTAAGGTAGTCTATTCTACTCGGCCGGATACCACACGGCGGGTCGACTGACCTTAGTCGCCTTGAAAAATCCTGACAACGTAATGGAGAAAATTCTAACGCATTGAGTTGATCAGAACATATTTCTAAAGCTGAGTTCAAAAAAAAGTTTATACATCGAAGTAACACCCTTCATTTGTTACATCACAAGTTGACGTGAGCAAAGTCGCTGGTATGAGCAGTATTTATTTGAGTGTAAGAAGTTATAATTTATAAAATCATCGCTGTATGGTATTAAAATTAAAATTTTCAGTATAATACTAGGTATTAATTACTACTCAGCCGAATACAACACGGCGGGTCGACTTACCTTAGTCGCCTTTTACGACACCTCGGTAAGAAATGAGGGTGGTCTATTCTACTCAGCCGGATACCACACGGAATCACCTTCGCATAAATACTTTGCAAGTTGAATAAAAGCTCTTAAAAGGAGATGCGGCAATATTTTTTACGGGAAAATATAGTCTATCAAAGCACGCGTTAATTATGCAATCATTGTCACCTTATGGGTACAATCTGCCATCGCCGCGCCATAAGCATCTGAATATCCGGGCGGTAACTGCAACAATAGGACATCCGGCGGGCACAGGGCGGCCCGCGCTCATCCTTATTGACCGCTAATAAAGGGCCCGACGCCCTATGAAGCTCATCCGGGTTTAGTAATGTAATGATACTAAATATCGATAAAATTATGAAGTATTTTAGTATTAGTGCTAGTTTTTTGTGTGTATGAGTAACTAACACATAGTGTAATACTATAATATTATTCATGCGAACGTCTATCTGATTGTCTTCGTGATCTCTATACCTTAGATATAGTAATTACCAATACATATGGTGAAGGTTTCGTCACTTTTTTTTTATCAAAAGTGATTGCCCGGTGTATAGTTTTTAATTATTCCCAATCTCATCAATATTATTTACGCAGATGATACATAGCGTAACAGATAGAAAGACAAACATTCACCTTTATAATATTAGAAACATATACAAGCAATACGAAATTACAAGCATTGCATTGCATTTATAAATAAATAAATATACATATATAATATAGTATATAGGATATTTACACACACGGTCGTCCGTCCTCAAAGTAAGTAACTTAAGACTTGTGTTATGGGTGACGGACAACTGGTATATATACTACGTATATAATTTTACATACATACTTAAATACAAATATACACCCAGGCTCGAAGAACCAACAAAATTTTTATAGAAAATGTTGGCCCCCGGCGGGAATAGCGGCCAGTCATTAATATGTCATAACAGCTTAACATCTAATAAAGGCAATTATTTTTTTCTTGATAGAATTAAGTGAATTGCATAAGTCAATAACTAAATTAGCGTCATTTATAACAAGGCTACGATTAATTAGATTAATTTTTGTTGACAAAATATCAACGAAATTAAATCTCTCAAATATTTCCTGTGAAAGTGAAAGTTCTGGAGCTAATGTTCACAGGATGCCTCTCGTAATTATGGACTAACGGGGCTTTTGATACAGGATGTTACAATCGGTGTAACTTAGATACTAATCATGTGATGCTTCCAAAATGCATTTATAGCGTCTATCAGACTTCTTTTTTGTGAATACTTTGTACTAATACTGAGTGAAAGAGTACTAAGAGTGGTCATAAATCTATCCATTTCAATTTACGATAACCAGTTGCATCAAGGACGTAAGAAACGATATACAAACTTACATTTAAAATAATAATAAAAAAAAGTAAAAAAGCTGTGATAGCCCAGCGGTGAAACCGTGCGACTCTTACGAGTGGAACACAGTTCGAACCCGGACATCTCATGTATGTAATTGATAATTGCAATTTATCACACGCTTCTCGGTGAAGAAAAACATCGTGAGGAAACCTGCATATCTCTAAATAATTCTGGAGATATGTGTAACCTACCATTCCGCATTGGAGCAGCGTAGGTGTGAGCTCCAACCCTTCTTTCCAGAAACGGAGAGAGGAGGCCCATTCCCAGCAGTTAGATTTTAAAATAATAGTATCGATGATAAGTACGTATAAAATTTGCACAATTACAACTAAATCAACTTAATAAATTTTTCATGTGGGAAAGCCCTGGTTTAGATGTCTGTGTCAAACTAAGCAGAAATTATTTCTCACAGGGTAACTAGAATAAATTTCAACTGATAAGGTTATTAAACATCTAACCTTAACATGGTTATACACGAAAGTTGGTATTTTTAACCGTTCAAAGAAGCAGTTACTTCTTCTTTGCCTCAATTCTGAATCTTCCCCTCGCCATAAACCCTTACTTATCAAATTTATATAAAATTGATGATGGTATATTTTGCTACAATTTAGAATTTAATTATATTAAAAGTATTAATAGATTTATGTTCACAGATTATAGCATAATTAGTTATATTTACTTAACCTAATTAAAAACAATAACGCTCTTATTGTTTGCAGCCACACCCACGCACGCATACATGCAGGCGCGCACGCACTAAAGTGCGCATCATGTCAGGTTCATTATTCCTAAAATTTAAGTCGTTTCAAGTTCAAATGAATTTTTATTATAGATAAATTAAATTATCGATATAATGAACAACTCTCATCATAGTTAAGTCAATATAATAGAGTTCCGATAAAGCGAGCAAAGTGCGTGCGTAAACGGCGCCGCTCGCTAAGGTTATCACTAAAGGGTCCACCAACATAATCTAATTACGTTTATTGTATAATTATAACTCTATAACTTATTTATAACTCGATATTACCCTTCAAGGCGAAAGTTTATAAGTGTAATAACTAGAAGAATTAGGCAAACAATGCGAAAATCTATACTACGACAGTAACAAAAAAAATATTTTGGCTATAATCCGCGATAAATCGTTTTTTATAAGAAAACAATTTTATTATTACTTTTCTATTACGAGCGTGTATGATAAACCGATTTCGAGAAAATTTTACAGATAGTTTTAACATAGCCGGGGCCATAACAAAAAAATTGGCCCCTGTTTTACCTTCCTTTTTAAATAAGTTTTGTCACGCGGGCAGTATTACTAATTCGATTACTTTTAACAATTACTTTTCTAGTTTACAAAAAACTTTCTGAAATATAAATATATATAAGTTTTAGAAAGATATATTTTGTACATAATTGCAAAAACCAAGGAGAATATTTGTTAAATAAACGAACTATCAATTATTAAGAATTTACGCGTTATCCATAGAAGGTTGACTAGAGCATATAGGCGATTTGAGTTTAGATTCAAGTCAACACATTATCTATGGCAAGGGAATAAATCTAAAAGTAGAGAAGCTTATGTCATCATCACCATCATTCTCCCTAGGCCCTTATCCCACTCTAAGTGGGGACGGCACAACATGTTACAAACATGTTGTCTCATGATTTGGCTACGTATTTTACGACCGGCCGCCTGCCTGACGTCAACTTACCTTAGTCGTATTTTACAACCCCTCGGTAAGAAAGAGATGGTCTATTCTACTCAACCGGATACCACACGGTGGGTCAACTTACGTTAGTCGCCTTTTACGACACCTGGGTAAGAAATGAGGGTGGTCTATTCTGCTCAGCCGGATACCTCACTGTGGAGAGAAGCTAAAGTCAATACTCTGCAAATATTACAGCAGTTTAAAAACACTGTTAAAAAGAGGCTGATATAGAAAGCCTACTACGCTGTTGAGGATTACTTAGATGCTAAGAATGCGTGGATTGCACTTCTACTGCACTTGCACAAGACATTAATGACTAAATGTAACTAGTTATAAGATTTGTATTTTAAAAAGAGCTACAGCCGAGTTTCTTGCAGGCTCTTCTCGGTAGGAACAGCTTTCCGAACCAGCAGTAGAGTTAACGATTCAAAAGCACCTGTTTACAATTTTACTTGAATAAAGATTCTTTGGAATTTGAATTATGTCATAATCGATCAATAAACAAGTCCACCAAACGTCAGACCTTATGGTCACCGAATGTTCCGACACTGCCCTTAGTTCTTAGAACAGCAAGTGCGCAGGCGCCAGATAACATATCTTGGTTACGAAATCTAAGTGTGAGTGCTTACTATGTACACACATGTAATTACGATCCTGCGTCGAGAATGTACCATCGGAAATAGTCGAATAATAACCATATAGTTGTTCAATAGCGGAAATGGGGCGAGTGAGTGAAAAAGTTTCAAATGCAATGATAGGAAAAAAAACCATCACCAGTTTACCAGGTCCAATTCCGCATTACAATGACTACAATTTATTTAAAATAGCCTCTTTAAGTATCTAAAAATTGTCTTTTTTGGTATTAATCTTAGATAACATAATCCCAGATAAATCACGGATTATTGCAAAATAATATTAACATTACTTTTGAACTGCTGTATGTTAGATATGTGGTTACTTACTCATATTTAGTCTAATTCTCAACTTTTATTTATTGTGTACTTTGTACTTTTTTATACTTGGTGAAACAGATTTTGTAGCTTTACTGTAAAGTAACGGCCTGTTACTATCCCACTGCTGGGCATAGGCCTGCTCTCTCCGTTTCTGGAGAGAAGGATTAGGCCTAAGATCTACCACGCTGCTCCAATATGGATTGCTAGGTTACACATATCCCCAGAATGTTCTAAAGATATGAAGGTTTCCTCACGATGTTTTCCATCAAAAAATTGCAAGTATCAATTAGTCACAGAAAAACCTATTGGTGCCTGCCAGGTATTCGAACCCATTACGCCTCAAAAGCTTCGCATGCTCTCACCGCTGGACTATCAGAGCTTTGGTTGCATTAGAAAATCTAGTGAACGAGTAGATTACAACGCAATTTCACTTTTGTCATTATATCAGTGTTCTATAATAAATTACTGCTTAAAGAGCGTTAATACAGAAAGTCCAGGAACAAAATTTAGAGATATTAAATTCTAGATCTATTTGTCGTAGTACCATAAGTTCTATTCATTTCTAAACAATTCTTAATTATATATAATATATATGTGAAAACCTATTGATAATCCGTTCAGTAGTTTTTTGTTTATCGCGAACACAGACAGGCAGGATATTATTTTATATTTAGCCATATCTCCAGCCTCGTATGACGATCGACGCTATTTGCATATGACATGACATCACGTAGTAGACGCGTGACGCGACTCTGACGCAACAGGCATTATTTATCGTCAATACAACATTACGGCCTATTGTAGAGTATCTTTTGCGATGGTATTCATACAATCTCCTTAATTTCATCCTTATTTATCAATTCTTTCAACACTTCGATGAATATGACCAATATTGAAAATAACTTATTCAAATATAGGTTATATATTAACAACTAATTAAATGTCATGCAAAAGAAGAATTCTTACTTAATTAAAGGGGCTAATAAATGAATTGTTAATAAAGTTATTAATTCACTGTTGTGATCTATATGCATTTTTTAATACTATAATAGGCTGGAATGAAGAATATTTTGTGTCTGTTAATTATTTTAGTTGGTTTGAGTATTATTAGATTACATAAGCTTCATATAAATAATTGTGATAAAAAAATGCTTATCATTTTATTATATTTTTTAAATATTTGGCATATTTTATGTTTGAAGAGGATCTTACTTTACTGATAAAAAAATTTACTTTATGTTTAAATTTATTATATGTTCAAAATTGGACATCTTTTATGAATCTTTTATAATCTTACAATTGTTTTCTGTATACAATTTCCAAAGCTTAACGATTATGATTAAAAAATTTATGAAATACACATAATATGCTATATGGAATCGATATGAATGTATTACGTTTTAAATGCCCAGAAGAGCCCATCGCGACTACACGGTTTACATATTGAACGTAACGTGTCGATAAACTAACAAGGGGGCACCTGCCACATCCGTGAGATGGCATGGTTTATTCAGCGCACGCGCAGGACACGGTCCGACATTGAAAGCTGTTGAAAGAATGGGCAATAAGCCTTTAAAAGCGCAACGTGAATATACAATTTTCACTATTGAAAGGTACCCTTAAGAAGCTGGGAAAATAAAATAATAAATAAATATATGGGACACTTAACAAGCACTTTCGTCTATCCCCAAAATAAGTATAGTACCCGGCAATAACTAATGCACATCGAGAACTTAGAACGAAACAGCCGGCCAGTTCGGTTTCGTAGAGCGCTGTCACTGTCACACACGAGTTCGTCAGTCTGTGCGACAGAGACAATGCTCTATGAAGCAGAATCTAGCCGATTTGTCTCTCTGAGCCTCGATGTGCATTATTTATTGCATAATGCACATTATTTATGCATATATAATTTTAAATACATACTTAAATACAAATAAACACCCAGGCTCGAAGAACCAACGAATTGTTTATAGAAAATGTTGGCTCTCGGCGGGAATCGAACCCACGACCCGCGGAGCTGAAGGTTGAGTCACCTACCCACTGCGCCAACGGGCCAGTCAAATTCCTCTCTTCTAGCAAATAAGTATTGGAGCTTAAAAATAACTGCTCCTAATGATTAATAGAAGCAGACGCTACTTTGCCGAATTCCATATTACAGAAACTATAACAGAACTACTTTGCTATAAAAGGCTAATTCAGAAAGCCTTTTATACTATTGAAGATTACCTAGACGATAAGATTGCGTGTATATAGCTTCTCTTCAACCCTGTACAAGACATTAATAAACTATATGTAACTAGTGATAAGTGATAGTGGTAAGATGATTATTGAAAAGAGCAACCTCCAAGTTTCTTGCTGGTTCGTCTCGGTAGGAACAGCTTTCCGAACCAGCAGTAGATGTTGACGATTCAAAAGCACTTTTTTACAAGTTTACTTGAATAAAGAATATTTTGAATTTCAATTTGAATATAATCCGCGAGTGTTAAGCGAATGTATGTAATGCTAAGTGTATGAAGCAGACAAAATTCACGTACCTTACATATGCAGGACAAGTCACCACACGTATCCCAAGATGCCTCCACCAGCAACAATGCACACAAGCTATACATACAACCACCACCTAAATCTCTACTATCGTTTCGCCCTGAAATCGAAGCATCATCAGGAGGATACACTCCATGACAAACGCTTGGCGAAACCATTGCGGAGCGAAACGATTGTTGAGTTTGTGATATCGAACGTGTGTAGTGCTTGTGTATTGTAGTGGCGGTGGTGTAGGTTTGTACATGAGTTTTTAAGAATTCTGCATGTATCGGGTATGAAATAACGGATAGCCCACTATACATTTAGCACTATATATTTTATAACAAAATAATTTAATTATTAATTTGTATATTATTATGTTAAAAAAGTAGTGATGAGCACGAAAGAAATTTTATTCAGAGCAATTTTCTACGTGCACGTGATCGGAAAATTGGCTCTTGACCATAGATAAAAGGTCTCGGCCGCCGTCAATAATCGGATACCGGAGCTTTCCTCCTGCGTAGCACCCATCGTTATTTGTCTGTAAAGTTTTTTGTATATATCTTCAATCAATCGTTGAACCTGTTTTAACGGTAGATTAATATATCCTTTGAAATCCCGCACAGCGTTAATGTCACCAAAAAATTAGAATATCTTTCTTTTTGTTTTATATAGATGCCCTATTCTATACATTTCTTTGTATTTTTTACAAATAAAATAATATTTTTATAATTATATATTTTTGCTTTTATTGCTCTCTGTAAAGAATGCCGTGTGGTATCCGGCTGAGTAGAATAGACCACCCTCATTTTCTTAACGAGGTGTCTTAAAAGGCGACTAAGGTAAGTCGACCCGCCGTGTGGTATCCGGTTGAGTAGCTAGCTAGATGCTGCTTCATAGAGCATTGTCTCTGTCGCACAGACTGACGAACTCTGCGAAACGTCACATACTAATTGAGTGACAGAGACAGCGCTCTACGAAACCGAACTGGCCGGCTGTTTCATTCTAAACATCGATGTGCATTTTTTAAATGATTTATAGAAGCAGGCGTTACTTTGCGGAATTCCATATTACAAGCAATACAACAGAACTAACTACTTTGCTATAATCCGCACGGGTTAAGTGAATGCATGCAAAGCCAATGTGTATGAAGCAGGCAAAATCTACGCACCTTATACATGCAGGACCAGTCACCACATGCACCCCAAGGCGCAATTCACCAGCAACAACGCACACAAAAGCAGCACACACATCCACCACCACAATCTCGACGATCGTTTCGCCCCGAAACCGAAGCATCATCAGGAGGATAGGCTCCACGACAAAAATCGTACTAATATCGTAAAAAAATCGTAAAAATCGCAGTATTTAGTAGTAGTGACTGAAATTTAAGCAATTAATGCCTGTACTTGGAGCCTCCATCCTTCCATAGCTATATATACGTATACATGTAAAGTAATAATATAAAACATTCGATTTTAACCAATAAAAATATTTAACACCTATAATAGTATTGTATGCATCTATGTATATATATTTTGTGTATGTATGTTCTTCTATATTTTCTTATTTCTATGCTTTAAATGCGAAGTTTCACAGGCTGCAAATTCATGTATTCTTATCTGTTGTTATTAAGAAATATGTATTTCTTCTACTATCTAGGATTATTTGAAAATTCTGCAAGGTGTCACTAATTACAAAATGGCACACCCTAGAAGACGTAAGGTATTTTGTACTTCTAAAGCGCGATATTAATCGCAGTAGAATTTTAGTTTTTCAACTATTGATAATAGTACTTATTTTCTTTAGTCATATGTTCTAATCTAGTGCGTCAGACGCCGTTATAAGGGACTATTATTTTGATCTATTTATTTACCCAGCACCTTGAAATATATACCGTTATTTAGAGCTTTTAATCAACTATTTAATGAGGTAATCTTCCCGCGTTTAAGTGACAGTCTACCACAGGTGTCAAAAGCAAAACCTAAAGACTGACATTATGCAAAATTGGCGATGTATTAGAAGTAGAAATCAACTTATGTTAATTTCTACTTCTAAGTAGGAAAGTTTAAAATTTCTACTTCTAAAAGATCTTTCTAGAAATTTCTACTTCTGTAGAAAATTTCTACTTCTATTCTTCTTCTTATATAAATTACCTTACAGTACGTAAATCTTTTGTAGGATTGGTATACCATTCTATAATAAGATAGATAAGAGAAGACACAACCAAGTTTTGTTTTGTCAAGTTGTTTAAGGAGTTACTTATTTCTAATTTGATTGATATTAATCAATTATTTTATTATTTTAATCTTATTTTATAACCGTTATAATTCGTTTTTTTCGTACTCTTTTTTCATGTTTTTTAAGATAAGAAATGAGTTGTTCGATGAAAGCATTCAGGCAAACTGAACATTTGAATCGAATTTCGCAAACAGCGTATCTATGTTATTTTTTATTTATAGTAGACCACTTTAAGTTTATTCTTTTTAATTATTTATATACAAAGATAATACACATACAAAAATCGCGTTATATAATCAATTTCTTCGATTGGGTTAATCGATTTAGTAATCGGTTTTCCATTTTAAGTCACAGCTCTACTAACCATTGAACCAGTTTTGATGGTGTTATGACTAAAAACATTTAGGTCTACGAGCAATTATTCCCAGTTAGGGAGGGTCGTTTTTCCTCTAATGTAATCGCGTACGCCGGAAGCATACGTCACTTCCGCGCATTTTTGCTTTACGCTTTCACACACGTATGATTTTAATTACGACAGAAATTATGGCTTTAAAGTTTAAACGCGATTATTGTTTTTATATCCAGGAAGAAAGGTGTTTGAAATCTTCACATTAGTAAAAGTCTTTTTTCATAAGATACAAGATCTCTAAAAGAAAGTTCCACTTATATTGACCCTGCCTTCAGCTCCGCGGGTCGCGGCTTCGATTCCCGCCGAGGACCAACATTTTTCTATAAACAATTTATTGATCCTTCGAGCCTGGGTGTATTATTTGTATTTAAGTATGTATTTAAAATTATATATGTGGTATATTTACTACCCATAATACAAGTATTAAGTTACTTTCTTCGGGGCGGACGACCGTGTATGTAAGTGTACCATATATTTTTTTATTTATATTTATATTAAATTTTCATCCATTGAAATCGTCAATGGACATTGTTAGACATTGGACTTGTCACTCCTACTATCTTAATAAAAATTATGATTTTATTCAAGTTACATAAGTAAATTTGGAATAGTTTTTAAGGACTTCCTAAGTATTTCGCGATAATTCCTAAGTATTTCCGACTGTACAAGGTGTATAATTTGACATCATCATCATTCCCCTACCCTTATCCCACTTTAAGTGGGGTCGGCACAACATGTTACAAACACGTTGTCACATGATATGGCTACGTATTTCACGACCGACCGCCTTACTTACCTTACCTTATTTGTTTACCTTATTACTTAACTTCCTAATATTAATCAACTTACCTTAGTCGCCTTTTATAAAACCACCGTGAGAAAAAGGATGGTATATTCTACTCGCACGGATACCACACGGTGGGTCAACTTACCTTAGTCGCCTTTTACGACACCTCGGTAAGAAAATGAGGGTGGTCTATTCTACTCAGCCGGATACTACACTCAATTTATGAATACACCGCGACTTGAAACAGTCTTATCAACTTTCACACACACAGAATACCTTACCGGTACATTTCCCATGTCCCCGGCGAACAATGGTATCACCGCCCGCTATCAAGTCGACCATCTAATTAATAAGCCCCGCTAATATGGCGGTGAACAATGCCGAAACTGTCTCACCGCCAGCTGACAACACAACAGTTGTTATGGTATTTTTTTTAATTACCGGTAATCGAATAGATGAGTATACAGGCGATGTGTTAAAGCACAAATAGACGATCGAACCGATGAATTCAAATTCAAATTGTTCTTTATTCAAGCAAACTTGTAAACAAGTGATTTTGAACCGTCAAAATCTACTGCTGGTTCGGAAAGCTGTTCCTACCGAGAAGAACCAGCAAGAAACTCGGCGGTTGTTCTTTTCAAAGAATAATTCTTATTACTAGTCAAATATAGTTATTACATATTGTTATATGTCTTGTACAGGGTCGAACAGTAGCTATATCCACGCGTTCTTATCGTCTAAGTAATCCTCAACAGTATAGTAGGCTTTCTGTTTTTAAACTGCTGTAATGGTAAAGTAAAAGTAAGTAATAGATCGGACCGGGCCAGTCTCTGGGCTAGTATTGTTCAAATCAAATCAAATCATCACAACTTCCATCAAAATAATACCCGGAATAAGCACTATTAATTTGCAGTTAATTAACAATAAGTTGCTGTATTTTTATTTACATGTTTAATTTTGTACTTTGTGTAAAATTAAATTCACTAATACTGCAAAAAGTTACAGGCTATGCGTATGAATCTTTATAGAATCGCCGTTTGGGTGGATCAAATCGAACTGATATTAATATAAATATACCGCGTACTTTGCACGGCAAATCGAATTTATGAGTAGTTCCAGAGCAACCACTTTCGTGGTTCGGCCCAAGCTTATTCGATCGTCTATACAAAGTCTATCTTTAGTCTATAAAAAAAACTTTCATCTACTACAAGTAGTACAAGAAGTGGTAGTTTATTATTCTATTCAAATATGAAGCATATCAAAGCATAAAGAACTGGATATAACATCGGTTACTTTTATCTCGGTACTTAAGTATAAGTAGACGAAATCGCAGGCAGAAGCTACAGATATATAATTTACCTTGTTGTAGCCTCGACCTTGTTCTTTTCAACTAAGGGTCTCACAGATGCTTTGAAAACAGAAGCTTTCATTTTAAGAAGTTTTATTAGTATCGATTCAACGGTTTAGCCGCGAAAGCATTACGGACAGACAGAATTTTTCATTTATTATATTAGTATAGATATGGCCTTGGGTGTGTCTACTATTAGCTCAGATCAATATTATCAACTGCCAATTTGCAAAAAAAATACGATTAGCTTAATATTTATAGCAATAATTTTGTAGCATACAATTTTTATACTCAAGTAAAATATTGAGCAAATATTGTTACTTGACGATATTCTTGCTCAATATTAAATCATATTTCGTATACTACTAAATTCCAATCTTCGATAGAACATACCTGTATTTACTTAAAAACTGATAAACTAAATAAATACTAAAGGCATTTTGATAAGGGCTATCAAACAGTCAACAAAACTTCCGGCCATCATTTTAACCTACAGGTATTTTTCTCATTATTTACCCAGACTGCGAGATACACAATTATTGCGACAGGAAACTTATCGTGGTGAATAAACCGAAGAGCCTTTGGCGACTGTACTATTGGAGGCAACTATATCGATCATATACCACCATAAATTTTATTACTATAGCGATTCATTTAAAAAGTTTAGAAACAGGAATTTCATGGTAAATCCATTAACACTTAAAAAGTAAAAAAGGGTTAGGACTTCATGAAATTTTTTCTTTATTTCTGGTAATGTAATTTTAATTATTTCTTTTAATTAATCATTAAAATTTGATTTTTAAATTTTATATTAAAATTCATAGTTTTTTTCACCAAAGGTTGTATATGAGAGATCGCTTTAGCGATATAACCGCCTCTGCACGCTTTTCATGCTTTGATTTCATATAATTATAACAATGTATATTAATAATTATAAATCTTTTTTATTTATATATATTTTTGTGTTTTAATATATTATGCCATTTCTCAATCCCATTTATTATAATACATTCTATTTTTTATATTACAAGGTTACATAAATCGTAGGAATTGTCCAGAGTTATGCAGTTTCTCGTCCGAAATTTCCATTCACCGAAAAGCGTGTAATATATCGTAGATATCAATTAGGGAATTACATTTATAAAGGAAACACATTACAGAGACCCACGGTTTCATCGTTCCAATAATATAGCTTACTCTATATTACGTTCCATTGGCGGCTATAAGCGTTGATTTGCAAAATTCCATAGTACAAAATTTGGTAATTGCGTGGTCTATTATACATAAAACCGTACTTCATGTTTAAATCTGCTATTTTGTTTTTTTTTATATACATTAAATACGTGACTGCACACCCAACAGGCTTGCTCTGTGCTACACTGTTATTTCTCACGATTATAATTATTGCTTGTAAAGAATAGAGAAAATTTTGTCATTAGCAATGCGAAAGTTAATTTTGAACTTTCGCTCTTGGAGAAAGGTAATGGAATCAAACGAAGTCTAGAATATTATGGAATGATTGCAACGTGGTGCCCTATTTCGTATACATATACCCTTTGTATAAATGTCGTATGATTTAAAGAAGTAAGAGTTAGTTTGCGAAATCTCATAGTACAAAAGTAATGATACAATTATTTTGCTATAATCCGCGTTTGTTAAGAAAATCTATGTAATGCTAAGTGTAGGAAGCAGAAACCGATCACATACATGAGGATTAGTTATCGCAAGTATTACAAAGATGCATAGATTTTCTTAACAAATGTGGATTCTAATAATTTATAGAATTAGGCGTTATTTGCGGAGATCCATAATACAAAAGTAATAATAAAATTATTTTGCTATAATTGGGATACAGTAAATAGAAAATATATATAGTCTTAAATGTATAGTGGACTATCCGTATTTTCATACCCGATACGTGCAGAATTCGTAAAAACACATTCACAAACCTCCACCACTTCCACCACAATACACAAGCACTACTCACGTTCACTATCACAAACTCAACTCTCGTTTCGCCCCGCAACCGAAGCATCATCAGGAGATAGACTCCACGACAAAATCGCAAAGGGAAGCGATATCCAAACGAGCATTGTTATATAGTACTTGGTTCATCCCTACCCTTTATTTCACCTCTGAACACGTGCAACAAGTTTGAATTAGAAACATTTATCTGCTCGTTAATGATGCGGATTCATCATTCTCCTGCCCTTATTCCACTCTAAGTGAGGTCGGCACAACATGTTATAAAACATGTTGTCGCATGATTTGTCTACGTATTTTACGGCCGCCTGCCTGATGTCAACTTATCTTAGTCGAATTTTCGAAACCTCGGTAAGAAAGAGGGTGGTCTATTCTACTCAACCGGATACCACACGGCGTAACAAACGCGGATTACAGCAAAATATATTTTTGCGTATGTTTTCTCTATCTTCTTGTACTTTATAATCATAATAACGAGAGCGACCCTAGTTATAAAAGATTAGGTCGACACAAATCTTATTTTATTATCCTAAAGAAATAATTCTTGATTGAAAGGATCTTCGTAAGTTCATTAAAAAGTGGATAACTTTTACAATTTCCGCAATAACCCGGCATTAATGATGTTCCATGCATTAATAGACCATAGAAAATAGAGTAATAATGACTATAGAGCGGATGTAAAAGAAAAAGGAAATAAGGAGAGATTGCAGTGATGCCGTAGAGCAACGATCAAATAATGATGCTAACGAAAACTATTTGTCCCCCGATTAATTACTGAATTTTATCTAAGTCCAGAAGCCAAAATAAATAAGACGTGAGACTGTTAAAACTTGACAAGAGTAATAAAATTGATCAGTTGGAAATAAACGAAGTTTTAAGCAACATACATTCAGTAGAGCTCTATAAAGGCGTTTGATTATAATGAAATGACTTTTGGAAATTCCGTGCGGTATCAGGCTGAGTAGAATAGACCATGCTCATTACTTACTGATTTGTCGGAAAAGGCGACTAAAGTAAGTTGACTCACCGTGTGGTATCCGGCTGAGTAGAATAGACCATCCTTTCTTTTTTACCGAGGGGTCGTAAAATACGACTAAGGTAAGTTGACGTCAGGCAGGCGGCCGGTCGTTTAATACGTAATCGAATAATGTGACAACGTGTTTATAACATGCTGTGCCGACCCCCACTAGACTGGGATAAGGGCAGGAGGATGAGGATGATGATATCAGTCACTTCCCCACATCGTCAGATTAAGTAAGGCTCACCTTTGACGAATACTTCAAGTCGCAAAATATATAAGTACACCGAAGTAAGTGTAAACTGTTGACTTTCATTTCGACGAGATATCAAATCCAGATCGCGGAAATTTCTTAACAGCGTGGGTGTACTGTTTATGTGAACAGGTGAGTTACACAAAGACCAGTTATTATACCTGCTTTATACTGACCACTTGGCCAATCCATTGTTAAGCGTTTCAAATTGCTATTGTAGTTTGGAAATTGTGTTAATAAATTAAATGTTTTCCTTGTAAATGTTATTGTTTGAAATAACTTGACGAACTGATGTACGTCATTCCAAATGTGTTTGACTGTATTAGAACCTATAAAGTAAAGTGGGAATGAGCCTTCCCTTAGTCCTATTTTACGACCTCTCGGTAAGAAAGAGGGTAGTCTATTCTACTCAACCCTATACCAAACGTCATGTTAAGTGACTTACATATTTTATAATTATAACGCAAGAATTATTTGTAGCGATGGACGATACTTATTATATAAGAGCCACACTATATACCCCCACCACACTGAACATATGTCACAAATATCAAGGCATGTATAGACAGATAGATGTGTCTATCGTGAAGCAAAAGTTACACCTAGACACACTACCTTTGAATGCTCAAAATGGGATGAGAACCGTCAAATGGTAGGAGATAGAAGAGAGGCGAAATTTTCACCTGAAACTTGAGACAGGGATAGTTGGAGTTTCATGCTAAAGTTTGTGACGGGAGAGAAAGAAACGGAGGAACGGGTAAGAAAGGTCAAGAAAAGGACAATGGCTACGGTGAAACAATGCTGAAAGGTGGTCCAGCCGTAGAAGGGGGAGGAAGGATTTTGGTCCATGGGAGTCGGACACTCCCTTGTGGAAAAGTCAGAAGGAAGTCCATAAAGGTTTTCCCATACACTGGGAAAAAAAAAGATATCTAGTCATCTAACTGTAACTTGTCAGCAGTTTCAGCAGAGGGACTGGTTCTAGTACAACGTACACTAAAGTAAAGTAAAGTAACGGCTAGTTACTATGCCAACTGCTGGGCTAAGGCCTCTTCTCTCCGTTTTTGGAGAGAAGGATTGAAGCTAAGACCTGCCATGCTGCTCCAATGCGAATTGGTAGGTTACACATATTTCACGAATTCTCTAGAGATATGCAGGTTTCCTCACGAACGTTTTCCTTCACCGAAAAGCACGTGATATATTGCAATTATCAATTAGACACATAAGTTTTAAAAAGAAAGAAGAGAAAAACTCATTGGTGCCTGCCCGGAGTTTGAACCCATAATCGTCTCTAGAGAGTCACACGGTCTCACCGCTGGGCTATCACAGCAGTATCAACGTACACTGCTTCTCATACCTAGTTCCTCTCAAATTAAAGCAAAACAAGTTTGTTTCACATTTTGTACCCTCATTGAAAAATTGTTATAACAAAGGAATTTTCATAAAAGTTCGCTGGTAAAGTCTATGTAGCGGAAACTGTTATTACACTATTGTTTCCATTGCAAAAACAGCACTAAAATCGCTAGCTATATTCGGCTTACAGTCTTACCATAATGCCCTTACAATCAGTATTAGCAGTTTATTTATTTTAAACGATAATGTATTCGGGATTTTGCCTATTATCGACCACAAGACCAATATCCAAGATACAAAAGTAATATATATAACAATACAATTGTTTTGCTATAATCCGCGAAAAGGTTAATAGAAAATATATATAATGCTATCCGTTTTTGTATCTTCTTAGATGTTGTGAAGTATAATTCATATGCGCTTATAAATGATACACAGGTGATTTTAATCGAGACGCATCTCGAAACGTATATTCTTCCGTTACAAGATTGATTGTCAATTTGAAAAAGTATGGCAAAAATGAGGCACAAAGATATAAAAAGTTCACAACAGTTTTTTTCCTACCCGATACATGCAGGAAAAACACATGCACAAACCTCCACCACCGCCACCACAATATACAAGCACTGCACACGTTCACTATCACAAACTCAACAATCGTTTCGCCCCGCAACCGAACCATTATTAGGAGATAAACTCCACGACAAAATCGCAAAGCTTTGCGATTTTACTTTTGTTTTATGGATCTCCGCAAATTAACGCCTAATTCTATAAATTATTCAATATCCAAGAGACCAATATCTTTTTCGGAAACAAAAGACCTTTGGCTAGCGATAAATATTAGGTACAAACGATTAAATGTCACTATTGACCTTTGTTAATTATTATCAACAAATGCAATTTTATTTTAAAACGGTAACAATTTGCTAATTAAGCGTGTTTTAATCGCACATGTGCCAATCTAATGCAGTAAAGGAAGGTAAAAACTCTAAACAGGGCGACCTAGAGTAAGTGTCAAAGCAAACGAGTCAATAACATATATTACCTGTTAGTCAATTGTGTAATTGACTTGTGAATTGTGTCTAAATTTAGATATGATGCTAACTGCTTCTTACTTTTAACCGTATTTAGGAGATAGACAAAATTGTTTTACATTGATATAGAAATCGAAAATACTAGCATATTTTATGTTCAGATATCATATAAAAATAATATAATAGTAAGCTGTGATTGCCCATCGGTGAGACCGTGTGACTCTTTCCAGAGAAATTACATTACGACAAATTAGTTTCTGTAATATGGAATTACGCAAAGTAACGCTTGATTCTATTGAGTTTTTATATTTAAACGTATGTGCTTAATACATATTAGTAATTTATCACACACACACTTCTCAGTGAAGGACAACATCGTGATGAGACCTGCAATATCTCTAGACCATTCTGAAGATATGTGTAACCTACCAATCCGCATTGGAGCAGCGTGGTCTCTCTCCATAAACAAAGAGAGGAGGCCGATGCCCAGCTGTGGGATAGTAAGAGACCGTTACTTTACTTTTACTTTTAATGTACCATCGCGTCAAGATTATTTAAATATACTATCAATTGAGTACTAAGTGAATAAAATTTAAGTTTTTTTAGTCATAGCTAAACGGGTCGCGAAGAAGTGGCAATGGGCAGGGAACATTTTCGAAAAACTGATATTGGGGTCTCAAGGTGCTACTGTGGCGACCCAGCATCGGAAAACGCAGTGTAAATAGACCCTCCACTAAGTGGACAGAATATCTCGAAAAGGAAAGCCGCTGGATCCAGGCATTACACCTTATAGCGTTGAATTCCTTTGAAAAGTCCTTAATCTAACAGTAGACGTATATTGGTTACGTAGTTAGCCCATTTTATACGCTTCAATTGAAAGAAAGAAAGAATTTTCATTTGTAACCTAGTACTACTTTACAGAAAATATTATTTACAACTATGCTAGACTGCTTATTACATTTTAATGAAATGAGCAATAGTTATCGGTTAAGTATTCCTGGATTGTTTACCAGTTTATATAGGTAAGAGTGTTGTTAAGCTAAAGTACATAATATAAGAACAACTCAATTGAATAACGATAACTTCCTGCATAGCAGTGCCATCTAACAAAGAGTATTAAATCTTTAAAACATTAGAAAAGAGAAAATCGTTTACTTAATAAAAACATTTAAAATCTAAAACACTAAATTAAACTTACATAAGATTTTAATTCATGCAGGGTACATAAGTAAATAATTGTAAAAGAGAAAAATAAATTAAAGGAAGAAAAACAGAATCAAATACATTAACTAAGAGATAAGAGTTACCAGATTTTTACTCAATTTACTATTGGGTAGAGAATTGCAAATTTTATTTATTGATTTGATATTTTATTGTTCCAGTGGATTTCAATTAGTATTTTAATAAACAAACCAGTGTACTCACGGTGCGATGCGAGAGGTCCGTCACTGAGTCGTGACGGTTGTCCAGGCTGCCGAGGCTGCAGCACGAGGCCGACGAGGAGAGGCTGACGGAGTCTGCGCGCGCGCGGTGCGGCGACACAGCCACGTGCTTCAGCATTCCTACTGGATGTACCTACCGAGGGAGAGCATCTGATAAGCACTGGACAAATTAAACAACAACAAACAACCTTGTAAAAAGTAGTGAAGTAACTGCCTGTTACTATCCCGCTACTGGGCATAGGCCTCCTCTCTCCGTTTTTTGGAGAGAAGGGTTGGAGCTAAGACCTACCACTTAGCACAATGTGGATTAGTAGGTTACACATACCCATAGAATTCTCTAGAGATATGCAGGTTTCATCACGATGTTTTCCTTAACCGAAAAGCGTGTGATGAATTGCAGTTGGATCGCAAAGCTTTGCGATTTTGTCGTGGAGTCTATCTCCTGATGATGTTTCCGTTGCGGCACGAAACGATTGTTGAGTTTGTGATAGTGAAAGTGTGTAGTGCTTGTGTATTGTAACGGCGGTGATGGATGTTTGTGCTTGTGTTTTTACGAATCCTGCATGTATCAGGTATGAAAACAGATACTCCACTCTACATTTAGCATTATATATATATTTTCTATTTACTTTGTCGCGGATTCTAGAAAAATAACTTTATTATTACTTTTATAGTAAAGAATGTTTTGAATTTGAATATTCCTCCAGAATTAATGGTCCGCTAAAACGTAACCCATTTACTATTTATAATATTTACAATATTAAGGTAAGTATAGATAATATAATAATATTAAGGTAGGTATAGAATTAACATGCAAATATATTGTCCATCCATTTGAATTGACGCAAATATGCTATTTCTTTAGGTCGTGGTTGATTACTCCGACAACAAAAAATAAAAGCTATGCACACAATAAAAGCAATATTTAGCACGTGCGGGTTGTTTGAACGTCGACCCTTGCTTATTTAGATAGACACCAGGGATCTTCCAGGAAATGCCTACCTGAATGACTTTAGGATATGGACACTAAAATGTTTCCTCTAAAGTATAGATACTAGTCATAGTAAGACATACCATTCAAATTCAAATAAAAAATTCAACGTATTCTTAATTCAAGTAAATTTGTAAACAAGTACTTTTGAATCGTCAAATCTACCGCTGGTTCAGAAAGCTGTTCCTACCGAGAAGAGCCAGCAAGAAACTCGGCGGTTGCTCTTTTCAAAATAATACTTATAACTAGTTACATTTAGTTATTACTATCTTGTACAAGGTCAAGCAGTAGCTTTTTTTTGACAGGAAAACCCATTAAGGGTTCCGCCGCCCGACGGGGACGAGCGGCGGGTATGTCGGACTCTCACCGACTAAAAACCTGACAGTGCTCCTGCTAGTGGCGGAGACAGGGTACCGTTGGACACATTTCCCCCATCCCCGCCAGCAGCAACTCTAAAACCCATAGTGCGCCACCTCTGGGTCGGGGCCTCTCTTAAAGTGGCCCCTCCCTCGGCTAATCGATGTATCGGGAACACCAGATACATCGACAGCCTCGGGGACCTTTTCAGATGGGCGTCCGATGAATTGAGAGGATCCGTTTCGGGAATATAACATCAACCTTAGCCTCAACAAAACTCATGTTTTAATAAAAGATCCGTTAAGTAAATTTTGAGAAAGCGATCACATCCATGCAGACAGCTTTTGAGGACTTTGTTTCATGATAGTTATACAAGTATTAAGAGCATTCACGCGAAGGAAGACGCGGCCAAAAGCTAATGGCATATAAGATTGATGTGTAATTTCAAACTAACGGAAACACTGCATAGTATTTATGTAGCAATGTTAAATAATTATGCTATAGCTAATAGCAACAAATCACAAGTAAAGTACGGCCAAAGGTCACGAAGCCCTATTATTCATATCCGCCTTATCAGAATTTTATAATTCTTTCACACTAATGGCTGATTGACCGTAGTAATAATGCTTTATTACATTTAAATTAATGTAAACAATAAAAAACATATAACTATAGGTATTGTTGCAATCGGAAATACTCGAATGTCATTTGAATTGAATTGAATTTGAAATGAATGAATTGTAATATTTTTTATAAATTATGGCAAAATTATACACTCAAATTCAAAATATTCTTTATTCAAGTAAACTTATAAACAAGTGCTTTTGAATCGTCAACTTTACTGCTGGTTCGGAAAGGTGTCTACCGAGAAGAACCAGCAAGAAACTCGGCGGTTGCTCTTTTTAAAATATAAATCTTAAAACTAGTTACATTTAGTTATTACTGTCTTGTACAGGGTAGAAGTGCACCTATATCCACACATCCTTATCATCTAAGTAATCTTCAACAGTGTAGTAGGCTTTTGTATCAGCCTCTTTATAATAGTGTTTTCAAACTGTTGTAATGACATGGCCGAAATTGATTTCGGAATTTTATTATAGAATCTTATACCCAAACCCACAAACGATTTACGTACTTTTGCTAGGCGCCAAGCAGGAGTCGCAAGCTTATGTCGGTTCCTACTTTGTCTATTATACAGTTGTCCGTCTCCAAAGTAATAGTAATATAAGTTAATACTTGTGTTAATGGTGACAGACAAGTGATCAATATGTACTATGTAATGCATATGTAGACCCAGCGAAGAACCATAAATTTTTTTTAGAAAAATAAAGTCAGCCTGCGGTGCTGAAGGCAAGGTCTCGTTAACTGCGCAAACAGGCCAGTCAAGGCATCAAGAGTTGCTTGGGATCCGATAATCCGCGATATACTAAATAGAAAATATATATAGTGCTAAATGGTTCAATGGACTATCCGTTTTTTCATACCCGATACATGCAGGATTCGTAAAAACACTTGCACGAACCTCCACCACTGCCACCACATTTAACCACAATACACAAGCACTAGACACTATTTACTGTATTGCGGATTATAGCAAAATAATTTGTATTATTACTTTTGTAGACTAATAATAATAACACCTAATTATTACTTATTTATGTTACTCCCTTAAATGTTATAAAAAAAAGGACGCAATTTTCTTAGAACCCCTGACTGATCGCCACGGAACGCCGAGTTTCCGCGTAACACAGTTTAAAAAACTGGTTTAGACTACGGAGCGTAATCACGGGTAAAAGTTAGTAATACTCATAAATGGGATTTCTCATATACGAACTAACGGACATGTCAAAATCCAGGATGCCAATGTTGTATCGTGTCGAAAGACCGCAGCGAACGAAAGTGATATTAATGGCTGATATATCAAGTCAGGTCCAGAAGCGTGTGAACTGCGGACGTTGTTTATTGAACCGGTTTCCGTGACGTCATATTAGGACACACTGGAAAATTCTTGCTCCTATTGCTTAATTTATAGGATATGATAAAATACATATATAATTATTTTTTCCTTTATCCCGAAGTAAAAAAAAATCTGGTAGAATAACTGCTAGGCATCAGAAGTGATGGAGCATAAACCCACCACACTGTTCTAGATCACACATATCTCCAGAATTCTTTAGAAATATGCTCAAAATGTTTCATTTATCGTAAAGCATGTAATTGGATCTAAGACCTATCACGCTGCTCCAATGCGGATTGACAAGTTACACATACCCTAGAATTCTCTAGAGATATACAGGTTTTCTCATGAGCTGTGATAGCCCAGCGGTGAGACCGTGCGACTCTTTCAAGGGGAACACGAGTTCAAACCCGGGCAGGCACCAATGAGTTTTTCTATTAGAACTCATGTGTCTAATTGATAATTGTAATTTATGACACGCTTTTCGGTGAAGGAAAACATCGTGAGGAAACCTGCATTCTGGAGATATGTGTAACCTACCAATCCGCATTAGAGCAGCGTGGAAGGTTTTGGCTCCAACCCTTCTCTCCAGAAACGGAGAGAGGAGGCCTATTCCCAGCAGTGGGATTGTAATAGGCAATTTTTACTTACTTTTTTTACATAAGTTTAACAGAAAAAGATCGTTCAGTAGACTTTGAGAAAATCTATCACATATAGAGAGATAAAGCTGTCTGTGGCGACTTTGCTTTACAATATGTATAGATCAAATAATGCAGAAAGATTACCAATAAAGAAATAAATATATAAAAAAAACAAAAAATAGGCAGCACATATTTGATTCCAATCCAATTCGCCCTTACAGATTTGTGTCATTGGTAATTCTATAAAAACTATATGCACTTTGCCCGCGCACCAAATATAAACACATTAACATACCTAAACAGTAAATTGAAAGGAACATGGCTTAAAGTCAAATAAATCCATATCAGATGCATTTCAAAACGCAAAACAAAAGGGCTGGGGATAATGTTGCAGAATGCGAGCTATAAGCGGCCCAGTCTAAACAACTACTCAGGTATCGGAAATGTAAGTCGGAATATGGAAAACAATAAAGGTAATGCAATGTATAATTTATATGAACCCGATTTGGTAAAATACTTCGGTAAGCGGAAACATAAAATTGACTAAACATTTAATGTATTGCATTGTATAATGCCAAATCAGCGCTATTGGAACGGTCATAATAGTTTTTGCAATGAAAACATCTTTGCGGTGTTGTGCTATTTGCTACCCCTCGTACGCACGAGAGGTTTTTCACCGTGCGTTAAAAATGCGTGGAAATAAAACAAATGGGTAATCCAGATATCTGTTCACACGACAGCGCTTTTAAAACGCGACGTATTTTTATCGAGCAGTGTTCCATTTTAGGCGTTAGGGGTGGGGCAATAAGCCGAATATACTATACGAAACTTCTTATTGCGCCTATGCGGAGTTTCAACGCGACGTATTTTTTACGCCCTTGCTGCCGAGGCGTTAATGGGTAAAAATGTTAAAATCGCATTAAACACGTGTCCTGATCTAAAATTTGTAAGACGGAGGGAGATTAGACCGCTGGTATGGCGTAGGAGAGGAAGTATACCCCTCTCTTTCTACCGCAAGTGTATGCCTGCGCCTACTGTTTCGTTTAGACGACGCAGGCCGAAATCAATTGTACGATAGCGCAATAAATAAATATTGTATTTTACCACATAAATGATAGTATTTTTATACTGATAATTAATTAATTTTTTATGAATAAGAGATTTAAAAAAGCTTTTTTTTCAAAAATTACAAATATAAGCCTACTATATATAAATATATACTATCGCATACTAGCTTTTAGGCGCAACTTTGTTCGCGTGGACTGCAGTCTTATTATTTGACTAAATCGTACTACTTATATTAATTATGGTTAAAGTGGTTAACCTTGAAAGATAGACATATGCTGTTGCGGACTTTATTAAGAACATTTAGAGGGGAACAATTTTGTAATACATTATTAATAATATTAATAACTTTAACCGTTTACTTAAATTTTACAAAGCGTTTACTTAAATTTTAACGTTTTCGCAATATTTTTTATCGCTGCTCCTCCCCTATTCATCTTAGCGTGATGGTATATAGCCTATAGCCTTCTTCGATAAATGGACTATCTAACATTCGAAGAATTTTTATATTCGCAGAAGATATATGTAGATGAAAACACAATACATTTAATAATAGTTGTAACAGATATTTTAACACGAAAAAAGTCGCGGGGTTAATAGACATACTTTCTCATTTATAATATTGGTATGAAAGTAATAATAAAATTATTTTGCTATAATCCGCGATACAGTAAATAGAAAATATATATAGTGTTTAATGTATAGTGGACTATCAGTATTTTCATACCCGATACGTGCAGGATTCGTAAAAACACATGCACAAACCTCCACCACTTCCACCACAATACACAATACACAATACACAATATTGGTATGGTTAAATACGTAGACAGCAGTAGCTGAACGCCTCAGTAATGTCACGTAAACCTGGGAACGGCGCTGATGCGTGCATTGCGTGTCAGTTTACATCACTCGCAAGGAAGTCCGCGTGCAGACGCTCTTCCTACTGATTGAAACAACATCGCTAATGATACGGTGTATTCAATTATATGTAAGCAAGTGCCTGTTACTTGACAACGTACACAAAAGATGTGAACTGTGCATAGCAGAGATCTGATTTGTGAAAGCTCCCAATCTGTCAAATACTGTGGACGAAAGATTTATACTCCAGTTAAAAGTAAAGTAACGGCTTGTTACTATCCCACTGTGCTGGCCATAGGCCGTCTCTCTCCGTTTTTTTAGACAGAAGAATTTTACCTAAGAACCACCACGCTGCTCCAATATATCACACATAAATTGCAATTATCAATTTGACACATAAGTTTTAATAGATAAACTCATTGGTGCCTGCCGAGTCTACCGCATCAGACTGTAAAATACCGACACTCAATAATTGAGGCTATTTAATACTAAAATCTTTTTCGTGTTCCCAAAAGAAAAAGGAAATTTATCTACTATATATGTTTGTTCGGTATATAAACTTCAGATAGACTTTGTTCTTCTTCTGGACCGATAGACTTCTACTGTTGAATATAAGTCGCTTTTCTCATGATCTCCATAAAACACGATCATTTGTCGCTTGGATCCAGCGGCTCCCTGCGACCTTTTTGAGGTCGTCAGTCAATCGACGGGACCGACGCTGCGTTTACCAGTGCGGGGTCACCATTCCAACACCTCAAGACCCCAACGTCCATCGGTTCTCCGTACTATGTGCCCCGCCCATCGCCACTTCAGCTTCGCGACACGCTGAGCAACGTCGATGACTCTGGTTCTTCTATGAATCTCCTCATTTCTGATTTGATCATGTAGAGATACTCCGTGCATAGCCCGCTCCATCGCCCGCTGATTGACTCCGAGCTGAATTGAGCTTTCTTATAAAGTTCATAGCCCGCAAGCACATTTCCGATAGAATCAGATCGACTTTCACATTTATAATATTAATAAGGATATTCCACGAAATCTCCAGAGATATGGTGAGGATCATGTTCTCCAATCCATCACTATTTCTTTAATGTCGGTAAAACATCAAACTCTTTGAACTTTCAACGCGGCTTATAAATTATACGCGTGTTAAAAACCACTATAAAGAATCCAAAAACTTTACTACACGCCTCCAAATGGACGGAATATGTACGCAGTCCAAACACGTAGTTAATTAATGTAATTTGTTGAGGAAACCATAAGCGGAGACGGGATGTGGTGTATGTTTACGAAATTATAAACTGATTGGACGCTAAGGTCGGCCGGTGCTATTAGCCACTTCGGTTACGCGTTGGGAATTAACTAAAAGGGTAAGATGAGAAAGATGACTGTACATTATGTTAGAAATTCCGAATACCAATAATATTTAAATTCATTTTAATAAAAGAAAAACGAAAGTCTGTCTGTCTGATACACCATCATGAAAAATATGTTGGAGCAATCGATAGAATAGGTCAGATTGAAGCTTATATACCAGGATAAGATATAAAACAGAGTCACCAAAAACTGTCTATCTATATGTAAATAAATAAATAAATAAATATACGACACACTTACACACGGTCGTCCGTCCACTAAGTAAGTAACTTAATACTTGTGTTATGGGTGACGGACAACTGGTAGATATACTACATATATAAGTTTAAATACATACTTAAATACAAATACACACCCAGGCTCGAAGAACCAACAAATTGTTTATAGGAAATGTTGGCCCTCGGCGGGAATCGAACCCGCGACCCGCGGAGCTGAATGTAGTGTCACTACCCACTGCGCCAACGGGCCAGTATGTGGTCGAAATTCTCAAAATTACATCCTAATGTTTAGCAATAGGCGGTTGTATCGTAATCCCGATTTTTTCTCTCACGTTTTCACAGACTTCAAACAAAGTCCCCAAAAGCTATCTCTCTGTATGAGATCGATTTTCTCGAAATATACTTAACGGATTTTAGTACGGCTTTTATTAAAAGGTAGTTTTTATTAAAAGGTCTTCGTTTTACAAAAAACTAGTCGTGGTGTTTGTAATATGAAACCTCGTGATTCTCTAAGGGAGAAATTTACAGGAATAGGCGTCATGACTGTAGTTTCTCAATATATCTATAGTAATATACTATTTGTAATAAAAAATATTCACCTTTATAGTAAGAATAGTGATAGATACGACAGACACACTAGAAACTCCTCCAAAAGGTGCGAAAATCATTTGTCGGTCTCGGTACACGTTTTTATAATAAAATTCCTTAACATTATCTAAACTTGCCTTTACATAAGTTTAGAAATTATCTTAAAACGATGCTGCTACATAAAGCTTACTATACAATTGAAGATTATTTACGTGATAGTAGCATATCTTAACTGCAGTCAGCTACGCACCAAGCTGCAACGATTAATTTGTAACCATCAATCAAATTGTAAAAAAATATTTTTAAAAAAATGGCCGCCGAGTTTCTTGCTGGTTCTTCTCGGTAGGAGCAAACTTCCGAATCAGTGGTAGCTTCTTGAAAACATTCGACGATTCAAAAGTACTGTAAACAGTCTACTTGAATAAAGAATATTTTGAGTTTGAGGGCGATTCTTCCGGAAGGTTCAATTTAATAGTACATTTAGGTTTTTTGTAAATTGTATTGAAGAGGTCACGCAGTTGTAAAAAAAACTCGCCCGTTGGGAGCTTTGCTCACGTGCGCCGCGTAAACTGACAGAGATACACTAAAGTAATGCACTAGAGAATTGTAGATCTACAAAAATACGTTAAAAATTATTGAAAATCGGTCATCGTTGGAACATAGTCACTCCAGTTATTAGGTAAGCATCTAATAAATGCCTAGACTTGTAATGGGTAATTCCAGTATTTATCAATTACTAAGGTAGGTACTGACCTGGATGCACTAATCAAAGGAACAAGCCACTTTAAGATGCATAGCTCGCACTTAGCGGGCTAGTTGGTTTGTTTATTTTGTGAACACTGCATTCCTTTACTGGTACTAAATGTACTGAAATTATTTGTTAATTTAAAATAACGTCTTGAATAAGTTCAGTTCTTCATATTTGTTAAAATGTAAAAAGTACCTAAACCTAGAAACGATTTAAGTACTTTCGTAAAGCACAAAGCAATGATTTATAAGAGCAGACGTTACTTTACAGAATTCCATAATACAGAAGTTATAATAGAATTATTTTGCTATAATCCGCGTTAGTTAAGAGAATCTGTGTAATGCTAACCATATGAAGCAGGCGATTTTTAACTTATACATGCAGGACCAGTCACCACACATATCAGAAAACGCCGCCACCAACAACACACCACACAAGCATTACACACATTCATTACAACAATCTCTACAATCGTTCACCCCCTTACCGAAGCAGTTAGCATCAAAATCGTAATGCTAACTGCTAAACTAAATGCTCCTGTATATCTTTTATAGCTTCGTCATTACAGCGGTTTAAAACGCTGATAAAAAAGGCTAATACAGAAAACCTGCTTGCTATACTAATGAGGATTACCTAGATGATAAGAATGCGTGGACATAGCGACTCTTCCATCCAGATATTCGACAAAATAGAAATGACTATATGTAACTAGTGATAAGAATTATATCTTGAAGAGAGCAACCGAGGAGTTTCTTGTATTTAGGACCAGCTTTCCAAACCAACAGTAGAGTTGACGATTCAAAAGCACTTGTTTACAAGTTGAATAAAGAAAATTTTGAAAAAATATTGGTCCCGCGTATTAGACGCGAAAGTGAAATAGACAGGCAGCTATTGCTATTTATATATTAATATAGATAGGGCGAAGGTAATTTAATAGCTCAAAGTTATTTAAGAAGATATCAGCCGGTCATCGCACCAGCGTTAAGGCGAATACACACGTAACACGATGCGCGGTCATGCTACAAAAATATGTATATCGTATCAAATAACGAATATTGCCTACCGCTATTAAACCGACACCGTGGGAGAAAGGTGGTTATCATTTGGAATACGTAATTAGTTTGATTTATTAAGAAACTAGCTGTGCCAACAACGGCTTCGCCCGCGAAGAATTCAGTGATTTACGAAACTTTTCCCGAATTTTCGAAATTTTGAACATAAAAGTAGTTATTGTGAGTTAACCATAAGAGATAGAGACATGCTATCGCGACCTTTTTTAACCGGTAAATAAATATATAGGATATACATACTAGCTTTGCCAACAACAGCTTCGCCCGCGTGGAATTCAGTGATTTACGAAACTTTTCCTGAATTTTCGAAATTTTGAACATACTCGTAAATGTAGTCATTGTGAGTTAACTGTGCGGGATAGAGACATGCTATCGCGGGCTTTATTGTAATATTTTTATAGTTTTACAATTCTCTACTGCATTACTTCAGCGTATCTCTGCTGGTTTACGCAGCGCACGCGACTAAAGTTCCCAGTAAGTAAGTTTCTTAACAACTACGCGATCTCTTAAATACAATTTACATCTTAAACACAGTTATATTTCCAAGAGCTTAGACAACGTTTTCAAAGAAAACTCCCAGACATCATCCGACCTTCTGAGCATACTAATTCTACTCTCTGCATTTCGCACCCTTGACTTTATTATAAGTTAGAATTTGGGTGTATCTAAGCAGCTATCCTTCCCTCCATAGTAGCAAGCCTTTACAGCGTTACGTAAAAAGACAAAAACTTTTAATACAGCTGTTCTTTGAATTCCTCATTACTTTTTTTTCTTTCATTTAAAGCAATGTGGTTTAAGGCTAATGATAATTTAAACCGCAATGAGCGGAAACGCCGTCTGTCTGAATGTAAGCGCGCAAAAAATTCCAAAAACACCGCGTTACATACAAATCATACAGTACGGTGCACGAATTTTAAAACATGTGACTCAAACTTATTGAACAATTGTTTTGTCTTCTATAGACTTTTGGAGTTTATTTTTCGAGGAACAAAACGAGACTTAAGAGAATTGAAGTCTGTTAACATATATGAATACTAACAGACTCGGTAACGCGTTGTTGTGGCTCAATCTTTTGCCATTATAGCAGTTTAAAAAACTGACAAAGGTAGGCTGATACAAGCCTGCTGTCGAGGATTACTTAGATGATGACAATGCGTGGACATAGCTCTTCGACCATGTACGAAGTACGTCGTTTGTGCGTTTGGGTATAAAATTAAGATCATATAATTCCGCAATCTACTTTAACTTTACCATTACAGCAGTTTAAAAACACTATTAAAAAAGGCTAATACAGAAAGCCTACTATGCTAATGAGGATTACTTAGACGATAAGAATGCGTGGATATAGCTACTCTTCGAACTTGTACAAGACATCAATAACTATATGTAACTAGTAATAAAAATTATTATTTGAAAAGAGCAGCCGTCGGATTTCTTGCTAGCTCTTCTCGGTAGGAACAGCTTTCCAAGCCAGCAGTAGAGTTGATGATTCAAAAGCACTTGTGAACAAGTTTACTTGATTAAAGAATATTTTGAATTTGAATCATCTTCCCCTATCCTAATGTTTTGGTAATAGACGGTTTTAACTTAACACCGATTTATTCTGTCTAATAATTGTGTTAATCCTCTGGACAAATATTCATAATTTAGCAGAATTAAAGGCTATAAGTATATCGTACTAACATCTCTGTATACTTATTTTAAAATAAAGTCCCCAAGAGCTAACAGTCTGTGTGTAATCGATTTTCTCAAAATCGTAAGGTTTTTATTAAAAGGTAGTGAAATTTTCCAGGAAGATTTAGTTTAATAGTAGATTACGGTTTGTTAAAGAGGTCGCACAATTCTACAATTAATCGCATACTGAGAGCTTTATTCGCGTGTGCCGCGTAAACCAACAGAGACACTTAAGTATGGTTCTAAAGAACTGTAGATCTACAAAAATGTTAGAAAAAAATTCGCGACAGCACATCTCTATCTCTTATGATTAACTTAAAATAACTTTTATGTATTTTATGTATTTTTATGGCCGCATGCACAGCTAGTTATTAATAAAAAGTCCGGGTTTTTCCTTTTGTTATTGTAAAATTTGCATCCACTCGCTTTTTTCTCTTTTTAAAAATAATGTAATCGGAGGGAATAAGCGATACAGTATTTCTCTAATCAACATCATGTTATCCATTCCAATCATGTTTTACACCGACAATTATACCTTGACGCCTCGATAGGACGTGAGGTGCATTGTGATGGTGTAACACTTTGAGACACTGGAATGAGCAACATTTTTTCCAATACAATATGTAAAGGTTAACCGCTTAAAAACCCTTTCCTATTCGTATGATAGTGTAAAGGAATGCTCGTGTTTAAGGAACGGAATTCAAATTCAAAGTACAACGCGATTAATCGATCTATCTGGGCTTAAGTTTTTTTTAAACTTGTTTTCTATCTCTGTTATCAGGCAATGAAAAACTATAATATCATTATAATACGAAGGTAAATTTCTCCACTATCTTCAAGGTTATGATAACTCAAATGTCAAAAGCAGAAGTCTTCAGTTCGAATCCAGTTGTCTGCAGTCCTATTATTTTTTTACTTTTTTTATATTTTTTTATATGAGAAAAACTGTTATTGAGCGCCCTTATACAAATACAAATTCAAAATATTCTTTATTCAAGTAAACTTGTAAACAAGTGCTTTTGAATCGTCTACATCTACTGATGGTTCGGAAAGCTGTTCCTACCGAGAAGTGGTTCTTCTCGGTAGGAACAACTCAAGAAACTCGGCGGTTGCTCTTTTCAAACAATAATTCTTATCACTAGTTACATATAGTTATTAATGTCTTGTACAGGGTTGAAGAGAAGCTATATCCACGCATTCTTATCTTCTAGGTAATCTTCAATAGTATAATAGGCTTTCTGAATTAGCCTTTTTTAAATAGTATTTTTAAACTGCTGTAATGGTAAAGTTAAAGTAGATTGTGGAATTTTTTATTATAGAATCTTATACCCAAACCCACAAACGAGCAAGCAAGCTTATGTCGGTTCCTACTTTTTATTATTATTTATATTAATATGTACAAAAATTAAATTACAAAAAATATTAAAAATATTAACGCATCTTATTCTTTTTTAAGTATATCTTCTAAAAATACCGATCAAAGCTCGGTCATCGAGGTACTATGAAAGCAAGTAGTTAAACTAAACGAGCGACATGCACGACAAAATGGCAACTAAAGTCGTCATTAATATTATTATCGCGTGCGAATATCTTGGCAGATGCGTAAGGCTGGTTACACACGCCGTTCTTTTAAACTATCATTAGTCTTGTACTAATGTAACGAAACATACTACTTAAACTATAAAAACAGTAATTAAATTTTATAATATTATTGATATTTCATGACTTAAAAAAAATCCTGCCATTATCTCGCTCTAAGCGGGGTCGGCACAACATGTTACAAACATGTTGTCAAATGATTTGGCTATGTATGTTACAACCGGCCGCCTGCCTGACGTCAACTTACCTTAGTCGCCTTTTACGACTCGGTAAGAAATGCGGGTGATCTATTCGACTCAGCCGGATACCACACGGTGGTGTTATTTCATGACTTAAATGTAATATAATCTTATGAGAAAATTATTTTAATTATTATTTTCTTTACATTGTCATTATTATTGTACAGTAGCTTTAATTATTTTAACGAATTACGAGTAACCTGTAATTAATAGAACATTTATAATTAGTTCAGAATAATTAATTTTGAGTAAATATATAAACGTATCTATTGTTTTTGTTGGTTGTCCATTGAAGTAAATGTTCAGCTACTATAAGACCTCTGAATTCTTTGCAATTCTTCAATGTGGTATTTTTGTTTTTAAATTAAATAAAATAACAGCCCATAGATAATTTTAATTAATATTTTAACATGGTGTTAAGCAAAATTTTACCTACATTTCTTCGAATTTGATCTTCTAAAATTTTGATTGTACGGTATAACGGAATATCAGTAAAAAGTTTGTTGATACAAGAACTTTATATGTCATGATGTGTCATAGTTCACCATAACCATACAGTGTGCTGAATGTAAAAAAATTATATATGACACGTGTGAACACAACTTTACGAATGGATATGTTGGTGGCCACATGGGAATTTCAACCATTCGACCTTTACCTACAGGACTGTTTTCCTTTGAACTGATTTGCACGAAGGGCGCATACCAATGCGCGAGACGTTCAGAAATCAATCTTACTACTTTAATATTTGATATTAAGTTATAGTCAATAGTCACAAAACTTTACAGGCGGGTTGGTGACCATTATCACAAAACCTTTTTTATTAATCAACTAGACGTGCACACGGATTCGCACACGTAGATTTCAATGTGTCACAAATATGTACTTTAGCCAATTTACATTAAACCGTTATACATTAAAAATAATAAATAAATATATGGGAAACTTACACACACGGTCGTCTGTCCCCAAAGTAAGTAACTTAATACTTATATTATGGATGGCGGGCAGCTGGTAGATATACTACATATATTATTTTAGATACATACAACCTCTACGAAGCCTTAAAACTGTAAACGGTTTCAGACTGAAATATAGAACATTTTTATTTACCCAGCAACTTCATAGTTGAAAACGAATTGTCCTGTTCTGTTCAGCTTGTTTTTTTTTTTTATTTGTGTCTTAAATTCGTGTAGTGTGTTCTGTATTATGTGTTTTTAAAATGGATCAACAGCAGACACTGCCTACCTATCACATACAGAAAAAAAAATGTACATAATATATTGAGTATAATTATTTATGTATAGCTTATTTATGTATTTATATAGTTTAGTGTATGTATATATATCCAGGGTGATACTGAAAATCAGGGCTGACATACTGCGTCAGCAGATGTCAGTACTAACCTGAGTGTCATACCTATTTGGGATATTGCACCACTGACAGGTACTTAACAAGAGTGGGGCATAAGGGGCTCGTATAAACCATAACTGGTTAGTAATATTTATTAATAATTAGTGGAATAGTTAGTTAGTAATTAGTTAAGCCATTGTTATTATAGTTATTAAGTGTGTTAGCCTGTAAGTGATACAATATTTCTAATAAATATCTTTCTTTCTTTCTTCTTCTTCTTACTTAAATACAAATATACACCCAGGCTCGAAAAACCAACAAATTGTTCATAGCAAATGTTGGCCCTCGGCGGGAATCGAACCCACGACCTCAAGGTAGGGTCACTACCCACTGCGTCAACGGGCCAGTCAAGACATTATAAGCTAAAATCTTCCTCAAAAATGCTGTGAAAAGCTGTGATAGCCTAGCGGTAACACCGTGCGGCTCTCTAGAAACGATAATGGGTTTAAACCCCCGGCAGGCACCAATGAGTTTTTCAATTAAAATTTATGTGTCTGATTGATAATTGCAATTTATCAACGCTTTTCGGTGTAACCTACCAATCCGTTGGAGCAGCGTGGTGGTAGGTCTTAGCTCCAAACCTTCTCTCCAAAAACGGAGCGAGGAGGCCTTAGCCCAGCAGTGGGCTTAGTAACAGGCCGTTACTTTACTTTATTTTCCTTAAGAATTGCACAATCGCTTAATAAAAATCGTTGGTACGGTCTAACCAGACGACTGGTAAATGAATGCATATATGATTTATAGAAGCAGGCGTTACTTTGCGGAATTCCATATTACAAGCAATACAACAGAACTAACTACTTTGCTATAATCCGCACGGGTTATAGCAAAGTAGTTAGTTCTGTTGTATTGCTTGGAATGCATATATAATTTTAAATAAATACTATACTATACTATACATATAACACCCAGACTCGAAGGATGAACAAAAATGTTTATAGAAAATGTCTCGGTGGGAATTGAACCCGCGACCCGAGGAATTGAAGGCAGGGTCACTAACGCCTGTTCTCGCATTCTAATGCTTAAACACATACGCTATTAATTATTTTGCGAATTTTATTTTTAAGCCAATCCGTGAAGATTATAACTATCGTTAGCCTGATGTATAAATTCAAACAAACCAAATTTCATCAAAATTGATACAGCGAATTAGTTAGATTATACAAGCGAACAAGTCAGGCTCATGGATTAGCTACAGTAATAATCATATATGTCTGTATCTTGTTATTAATATGATACAGACAGACAATACAAGCTAAACTGTCGCAAAACCGCAACGATCCCACGGCACGAACTTAATCGCTATATAAAAATAATCATCTATTATAGCTGTTTGTTACAAAACCATGCGACTGTACCCATATATGAATGGCAAAGAATAAATAACGCATCAAGAAGCGATTATGTCTTTCCCACAGTTTACATTCATTAATATTGATATATTATCTATACTAATATTATAAAGAAGAAAGATTTGTATGTTTGTTTGTTTGTATGTATATATGTTTGTTACATTTTCACGCAAGAACTACTGGACGGATTTCATAAATTCTTTCACCATTGGAAAGCTTCTTCTTCACTGAGCAACATAGGCTATATGACATTTTCAAAAATAATAGGGATCCCTAATAACATTGTAATAAGTTGGGAAAAATTTAATCGTAAACATCTTTCATCGCGTGCGCTGCGGATACTATTGATGATAGAACAAAAAATGTTCTACAGTATTATAGAACGTATCAATATCCATCACGTATCAGTCCACGATACCATTTGTCTAGCTATTATAGTTATGCCAATATAACAACTTTTTTACATTGTAAAAGTTGGTAACAGTGCTGACAATAATCAAACCATTTTATTCATATCTCTGTATTAATCCTTATCCCATTAAATGCTATTTTATTAATAACTGTTTTAATACCTGTAAAATACTTTTTAAATTATTAAAATCCGACATCCCAATCAAAAGATATTACGAATTTAAGAATGTAAATTGAAAGCAAATAATGCCATAACAAATTCATTGTAACGACCGTTATAGCAGGGCCTGCATTTGGTGAGTTAGCTCTTATTCCAAGAATACTAATGATACCCATTTTTTATATTAGATTTTTATGTAGATTAATCTACAAAATAAATCTATAGTCCGGCTTCGTAGACTTTCCACTACCACGAGATCTGTGTGGACGCGGGTGAAACCGCGGGGCTTTGCTAGTAAGATATATTTGAAAAATATAATTAGAGGCAATAATTAGCACAATTCCGTGGTTTGAAATAATTTTACCATCGCTTTTGTATACCCATGTTAAATGAAACTGGCTTAAAGAAATATATAATCTGTAAAAGATATCCTTAGTTAATAATTTAAAAAGATTGATATTACTAAACCCTTTTTTTAAACTCATATTATACAAGTTGAACCGGAAAATTCACTCGGGTTTAATTAAATATTAAAATATCCTTAATAACGTACTGTGTTTTTCTTGGAAATGAAAAACGGGACATTTTTATCCTATATGCTGTTGGTAATCACAATACTTAAGAGGTTTGAAATCAACAGAACTTGAAAACATCATATGTTGTTTTGTAAATATCGTTTAAAATTTCTTATTTTTTATTGTTATTTGTTTTTGTGTTATAAACTTGTTTAAAATATCTTTAAGTATAATTATTAATAATATTATTAACAAATGTAATGTGATGATTTTGATGGATTATAATTGGTTTTGTTTCTTTATGTAATATATAAATTCTTTAAGTAATATATATATAATGTAAGACGTGTCGTGAAAATTTGCAACGCCCTAACCGGGCAAATATGTAATGTATTTAAGCAAATTAATGATAATAAATAATAATTATTATGTATTGTATTTAAAAACTGGATGTCTTCCAAATACATAAATAAATAATTAATTGAAAACGTTCGTTCATAATAACCTAAAAAATCCGGTCATATTTCTCAACAACACTTTATAGGACGCATCTGACAATTTACTACTCTACAAAGATATTGTTAGTTCAGTAAACTGAACGGCATTCCTTATAAGCCCGCATTAAACCTTACTCGCAGTCAGTAATTACGGACACTGATTAAGATAATCTCTTTATAACGAGTGTTTTATAATGTCTAAAGTTTTCTTTTTAAAGAACAAAAAAATTACCGCACTACTTGAGGTTTTTAAAACCTGTCCATGTTTTTAAGTTTCTCTTACAATTGTACATCACTAAATTGATTAAAGTGCGTCTATTTAATAATTACATTAATATTCTTTGCTTTACCCATACTAATATTATAAATGTGAAAGTCTGTCTGTTTGACGACAACTTTTTTGTCTTGAATGTTATATATAAGACTAACAATTAGGGTAAAAATTTCTCCTTTTTCTTTAGGGAACGTACCGATTATAGAATAATTATATGATTAGTTTGTGCAATGCAATTAGCTAAACGTCAAAACATAACGATGTCGCGTGTAGACTGTCCGATTAAACATTGCTAAACGGTGTAATTTTACGGATTTACTTTCTACTTAAAAACATTATATTTTACATCTCATTCTAGTCTAGCAAGAATGTGTTACCTTCCTAGCGACAAAACCAGGGGTTTTACGAGTTTCCATGACAAAATCGTCATGAAGCCTATCCTCCTGAAGATTCTTCGGTTTCAGGGCAATCGATCGTGGAAATTTTGGTGGTGGTTGTGTGTATTTCTTGTGTGCATTGTTGCTGGTGGAGACGTCTTGGGATATGTGTCTGGTTTATAACGAAACTCCAAGCGATGACACGATTTAGCCGCGTAAGCGTCTAATAATCGTATGAGCTAAGTTTTGCAACGAGACTCCCTTTGATGTGGCGAACTCACAGTTTTCGCTCCAAAAGGAAGTTCCTTCCTCGCTATCGGTCACGTGATTATCGTGTTGCCAATTTCCATTCCTAACAGTATCGTATATACAATATAGATAGATAATCGAGGTTATTTAAGTAAAGTCAACGTGAACGTATTCGCATACTTAAAGGAAATTAACCGTGAGAAAGCCTTATAAATTTCTCGCGTACTATTGTTTTTTATTCTACGAACATTAATTTCATAAATGTGAAAGAAGCGCGGAAGCATCGGCCTTAATGTCTTTGAATTATGCGTCTACCGAAAATGTTCACAAGCGTTTGAAGAGTACCATTAAGTTAGACAAACGGGCGTCCAATCGGAATATATACCGACGCAATCAGCGTTACGATACAGTTCCACTACAGAAAATCATTACAACAGTTATTTATTGGGAAATAAACATTAAATTTTATGTTACGTAGTGATGATTAATCTCGTGAAGCTTGAAATGTTCGTCTTCGATTAAAACAAGCACCAAGTAATTTTTCTTTTAATACTTAGCCAATACAATACAAATATTATTTATTGTACAATAATAATAGTAATATACAACACTGCTTGTGCTTCTCAAACAATTAAAATAAACTAAACATAAATAACATAAAAAAAACATTGCACAATTCGCTGCCTTATCGTTAAGACAGCGATCTCTTCCAGCAATCATTTTATAACATAGGACTTATGCGAACTTGGAAAGTAGGCAGTAGGTGCGTAAGGAATATAAAACATACAAATAAATATAAATTAATTAATATATTATAATAATAAACACATGCCGCAAATTTCTTACAATAGACCTCAGTAAGAAATGAGGGTGGTCTATTCTACTCAGCCGGATAATACACGGCGGAACTAACTAAATAAAAATTAAACATTAACACACCATCACCGTTGCAACAAAAAGGTGTTTTATTGATAACGAATCACGCGAAATTAAGCATAGCTTACAAATATATTCTACATTCCCAATCTTATCTGCGAACCAGATGACGCAATATTAAGAAAACGTAAAGCCATTTCTTAGTTTAAACAAGATATCAACGAGGCTATCTCACAATGCCCGTTAATTCCTTCCAATTAAAGCTCAATTAACACGGCTTCCCACTGCCAGAATTGGTACGAATTACTCCGAAACAACAAATTGATGCAATTTGACGTCCTCGCGGCAATACTTTGGCTAATATTTTTAGTTTAACAAAAGTTTAACACTAAAAAATATTAGTCCACTATTGTCGCCCGAAAGCGTACTGTATGACCCTGACGGATAAATTAATATCGTAAAACAATACACAACAATTAACTCAGTAATCTTAATTCAAGTAAGATTTTAGAAGCATTTCTGAAACGTCAAGGATTAATAAGATTAGTCTTGCTTCTACTGGTTCTGAATTTTGCTCTTACCGAGAAGAACCAGCAAGAAAATCGGGGGTCAATCTTTTCAACATTTTCAATTATACATTATTAAAGCGTACTCTTATACGAAACTTGTATAAAAATGAATATTGCAATTTATCACACGCTTTACGAAGGAAAACATCGTGAGGAGACCTGCATATCTCTAGAAAATTCTCGAGATATGTGTAACCTACCAATCCGCATTGAAGCAGCGTGGTAGGTCTGAGCTCCAATCCTTCTCTCCAGAAACGTAGAGAGGAGGCCTATTCCCAACAGTGGGATTGTAATAGGAATATTACACTCTATATTTTTAATTGATTATTGAAAATCTTTAGTCGGTTAATGTATAAAATCGCATGTTGTTTTTGTTTAAAAATCTAATTAATGCATATTATGTCAAATATAACATTACATACAAATTAATAAGAGTAAGTACTATAGGAGGTAGAGTAAGTATTTTATTTTTAAACTAGCCGCGTTTACAGCTTCGCCCGCGTGAAAATCAGTGTATTTAATTGAAATTTTAACCATGAAAGTACTTATTGTGAGTTAACCATAGGTAATAGGGACGTGCTATAAGTATTTTTGTAAATCTACAATTCTCTAGTACATTAGTGTATCTGAGTTTGTTTATTTTTCAAAATATTCTTTATTCAAGTAAACTTGTAAACAAGTGCTTTTGAATCGTCAACTTTACTGCTGGTTCGGAAAGCTGTTCCTATGAGAAGAGCCAGCAAGAAACTCGGCGGTTGCTCTTTTTAAAATATAAATCTTAGAACTTGTAGTGTATGTGAATAAGAATAGAAGTTTTGATGGAAGGTAGATTTATAATAAAGGAGATTCTGTCGTCTCATGCCTGCACACCGCGCGTTATAGTAGTGGGGCGAGGGAAGAGAATTACTCACTTTCACTACGACCACGGGTGAGGACGGACGCGCGTGCGGTGTGTGAGGCAGAGAGCCGATATAATGCTGTCGGGTGGAAGTACGAACAGTACATTGGCGACGAGTCTGTGAGTACTGTTGTAAATTTATTTCAATTGTGATACTATGGAAAAACTGACACGTTTAGTAGTAGCTAAACGCGAAAAAAAAAGAAGATGACGGTAACAGTAAAATGGAAATAATATACTTGGAAATTAAATAATAAGTAACTTACATAACGGTGTAGAAAAATTTGAAATATTTTATATATATTCAGAGCAGGTTGAACGTGTTGAATTTGTTATGTTAATGTCGTAGGGGTCAATTTTGTTATTGTTATTTGAACGCGGTAACGACAATCACTGGGACATTTTTTATTGTAGTGTTTGTGTGCGGAGTGTTCTATAAGATATGCTCATAAAAATAATAAAATTGTTAAATTAGTTTCATAAACTATAAATAAGTGCATATACTTTTTATAATATTACTAGCTGACTAGGCAAGCGTTGTTTTGCCGTGTGAGTTGTTTCTGGGAGATTTCTAGTGTACATTATATATATACTAAGAGTGAGATTTAATTACTGAGAGTGCAAATTAAGTTTCATGAAAATCGGTTTTTATATATACGGAAATGTCACTTTAATTATATTCAGTGATATATCAGTCGTGTATAAATAAATATGCACGTATATACATATATAAATACATAATTAATGTGTCGATACGATAATTATATATGATTAATAAATAATTGTAGAAATAGTGGATGATAGATTAATAGAAAATCTTGAGATGAATGATGCTTATCTCTAGATGAATTGTTTGATAAATTCGGGGAAGTTGGTCAGGAACGGATGATGCCGTTACTTGATGTAAAGTTAAATGATTGAAAAGTTGTTCAAGAACGGATGATGCCGTTACTTGATGTAAAGTTTGATGATTGAGTAGTTTGATAAATTCGGGGAAGTTGGTCAGGAACGGATGATGCCGTTACTTGATGTAAAGTTAAATGATTGAAAAAGTTGTTCAAGAACGGATGATGCCGTTACTTGATGTAAAGTTTGATGATTGAGGAAGTAAGTCAAGAACGGGTGATGCCGTTACTTGATATTAAGTTTGATAATTGAACAAGTTGTTCAAGAACGGATGATGCCGTTACTTGATGTAAAGCTTGATGATTGAGGAAGTAAGTCAAGAACGGGTGATGCCGTTACTTGATATTAAGTTTGATGACTGAAGAAGTTGTTGAAGAACGGATGATGCCGTTACTTGACGTAAGGTCGTAATGCTGTTAATTTATGTGAAGTTTGATGATTAAATAAGCTGTTCAATAACGGATAATAAACGGATAATTATTAATAATGTTAATTTATGTGACGGTAGATTTAGATTTAGGTAGATTTATGTGAAGAAGTTGTTAAAGGACGGTTCACGAACGTTTCTTGATGGGAAGTTGGATGGAAGTTTGATGATGTAGGAAGCATGTCAAGGACGAATGACGACCGTCTCTTGATGGAAGTTGAATGGTGATTGAGGAAGCATGTCAAGAAAAATAACGATCGTTTTTTGAAATAACATAGTTTGCTGTCCCTGGTAAATTTGGCAAATCTTACAGTGGAAAAAGTCGGATGCGAAGGAAATTTTAATTTGTTATGTATGACATTGAATATGGAAAAGGAGTGGGGATATTTACTTAGAAGCTGCCACCACACCTGCTCAAAAGAGAGTGCATATTTTGCATTGGGGTAGGTCGGAATAACAAGTATTTTACAATATTCCCGATACGCACTAAACTAACAATTCCGAAGCTGAAACTCTCATCTTCATGATTAGAATGATGTGTTGATGACTAAGAAATAAGATGAATACTTAATGAACCAGTATATTTGAATGAAATAGTAAAATATTTGAAAGATACGCATTTCGACAAGAGAAACAGGAAGAAAAGCAGAAATTTCAGAAATTCATTGTTCGGTCATGACAATAAGTTGTTAAATATTTAACTTCTAGACCAAATTGCTGAAAATGTAGCTCAGACAGTAGAAAAAATAATAAATTAAAATCAAATGAGATACCGACGATTGAAGACCTCATTAATAGCCGAAGCTTATTCATTGGAGGTTATAAACAAATAATTTTGGTTTTAAAGATAAAATAACCAGGATATGAGCCTCTGCTCAGAAGAAGAAGAGACAACCGGAAATGTAAATCAGAAAATAATAAAAAGACATTTCAATTGTGCTAGTTGCAAAAAACTTAACATTTGATGAGAAATTACCATGATAAAATCTATGCGAAATGAAGAAAATCAGACACTTTAAACTGCAGTATAATCGCCTATAGAAAAGATAGATGACACGGTGCAAGCACAGAAGACTCATTCCAATTCCCTTACAGGAAAAGATGAATACTATAATCAATTAAGTCCTTCAGAAAGATAACAGTGTAAAAGTAGATGGCCTTTTAGACTGGATCTCACTTACAGTGCCTATCTTAAAAGAGAACTGTGGTATCCGATTTTGTGTTAATATGAGATGGGCAAATTCAACAATTCGAAACGAAAATCACTCTGCCTACGATAGAAGAATTAGACTAAGATTAGAAAGGTTGCTAAAATTCGAGATCCGTAACGACCTTTAAATCCACCACAGGACTTTATCAATAAAAACGAATGTTGTCTGGTAGAATCCTCTGAATTTGAGAAATTGAAGACGTGATCAATTTATTGAAGACATTCTTATGTTCAGAAAAGACCAAATAGAACATGACGCTAAACTGAAAAAGGTCATTGAAGTTTTACAGGTAATTAAGGTTGTGTTGAGAAAAGGAAAATGTATCTGAAGGTTCCTAGACCACAAACTTGCAAAACAGAAAATAAAATCATTAGAAAATATCTGAATACTGAATATCTATTCAAAAGCTGAAAGCCTCGATAAGCATCACAGATTTATTAACCTTCCTGGGATTAATAAATTAAGTGGGTAAATGAATTCCTGACTTAGCCATGAAAACAGATCCCTTAAAAGAAGTGATCTGTCAGAAAATTGGAATAGAAAATTGAACTTAGAAATCAAAGTTTTTAGCGGTAGAGCGATAGTAGATTTTACAATACAATTCCGCAATCTATATTAGACTTATCTACAGAAAAGTTTAAATTAATTGTATATGTTTACACGTAAGGCATATTACACAATTGAAGATTATTTGAATGATAAAAATCCTTTCAGCTTCAAACAAGACTGAAAATAATTAAAGTAAATTTAAATGTTTAAAAGATTGACTGCCGTGTTTCGTGCTGGTTTTTCTCGGTAAGAGCAACATTTCGAACAAGTGTAGCTTAATAAATCTAATTGATCCTTGACGATTCAAAAGTGCTTGTAAAAAAGCCTACTTGAATAAAGATTATTTAGACTTAATTTTATAAATTACAAATGAACTTGCTATTATAAAGGAAACTTTTTAAGAGAGACTAAAATAGTTATATCTAAGTGATTGTGAGACAGAGAATTATTGACAGCAGATGAGGGCCATCCCGGTATTGTGGCCATGAATGAAAAGTTTGGCGGCTCGAAGATGTTACCCATAAAACTGATGACATGAGTATTCGTGATAACAGGGAACTAAAAGAAAAAGGAAACAGTACGCAAACGGGGAAAAAAGCGAATAATAGAAATTTAGGATCAAGAGATAAGTGTTTATTTGGGATACAAATAAGGAAAATAAACTAGGTGCAATCTTTGAATACATCGAATAGACAGCTAAACTACGATTGGGAGGTGACATAGAGATTGAAAGTGACGAAACTGGACAATAGTTGAGACGAAATATTTTACACGAAAAAAGGAAGAGGAAGAATGGAAGGTAATAAATGGCCAAGAGATGCAGGCAACGACAACAAGGAACAATAAGGAGGAATGAAGGACGAATGGAATGCAGGAGTGCCGGAAGATGTATGAGGCAACCGAAGTGTGGGAAAAAGGAGAATACAGATGAGTGAGGCATTTAGTGATATCTAATATTAAAATATATGTGAAAGAAGCAATTAGAAAATGAGGTCCAGATAAATATAATACTTAGCTAAAAGAAGTATAAGTGAAAGGAATATATTTAGTGAGAAGCGAAGAAAGAATGGAGTTAGGAAAATGAGTGAACTACATAGTTATAGGATTCGTGATTTTTAGACTTCAGAAACGAAGATGTGTTATGGTGATTGATCAATGATGTAATAAAATGTTTTAAATGATAACCACTGATCTACTGAAAATAAACTTATTTTAATTAAAATAAAGGAGAGATGGAGTGTATGTGAATAAGAATAGAAGTTTTGATGGAAGGTAGATTTATAATAAAGGAGATTCTGTCGTCTCATGCCTGCACACCGCGCGTTATAGTAGTGGGGCGAGGGAAGAGAATTACTCACTTTCACTACGACCACGGGTGAGGACGGACGCGCGTGCGGTGTGTGAGGCAGAGAGCCGATATAATGCTGTCGGGTGGAAGTACGAACAGTACAGAACTAGTTACATTTATTTAGTACTGTATTGTACAGGGTAGAAGTGCACCTATATCCACACATCCTTATCATCTAAGTAATCTTCAACAGTATAGTAAGTAGGCTTTCTGTATCAGCCTCTTTTTAACAGTGTTTTTAAACTGCTGTAATGGCATGACCAAAATTGATTTCGGAATTTTATTATAGAATCTTATACCCAAACCCACAAACGATTTACGTACTTTTGCTAGGCGCAAAGCAGGAGTCGCAAGCTTATGTCGGTTCCTACTTTGTCTATTATATACATCACCTATCGTTTTACAATTCTTTATATTTTTATGTACAAAAATTACGTTATTTAAAATATATTGTGAAGCAAATGTTAGAATACCTATTTCCTTAAACTTCCTTAAACCTTCCTTTATGCGACGCACGTGACTTAAGTTCACAGCAGGCAATTATCTTTACAACTGCACGACCTTTTCAATACAGTTTACATAAAACCTTAATGCACTATTAAACTAAACCTAGAAGATTTGCGCTATGTGTTAGTGAAAACCATACAAAAATTGGTTCAGTAAATTTTGAGAAAATCGAACACATATAGACAGGCAGCTTTTGGGGACTTTGTTTTATAATAAGTATAGATAGATGAAATCCGCTGTGTTGTATCCGGCTGAGTAGAATAGACCACTTTCATTTCTTACCGAGGTGTCGTAAAAGGCGACTAAGGTAAGTTGACGTCAGGCAGGCGGCTGGTCGTAAAATACGTAGCCGAATCATAAGACAACATGTTTATAACACGTATTGCAGACCCCACTTAGAGTGGGATAAGGGCAGGAGGATGATGATGAGATATAGATGAAATCAATTTATACATACAGAAGTCATCATCCCTAATGTGTATTGAGTTTGGCCATTGGGTTGGATTCTGTACTCAATATAGTTAAAATAATTTATAGAATTAGGCGTTACTTCGCAGAGATAACGATCACGAATATAATCGATCAAGATTTATCGCGGATTATAGAAAAATAGTTTTAAATCCAAACATTCAAAGCAGAAAAAAAAATGCTGCGTCGGGAACGTCAGTATATACAACTCTTTAGCAATAATTACACGGTTCATAAACAAAGACAGACCAAATAAGCAAACGAAACTGGTGAGTCGGGCTAACTGAACATTTGTGTCCATTCACGTTACGCTCCAAATATGTAACGCTTACCAGCGGGCCGGCGTCAGATAAACTGCCCATTGTTTCTGTACAGCGTGGCCCGTAATCGAAACCAACTCGCGGCCGATCTGAGACAAGATAGGCAAGACGACCTTAAAGTCTATAAACAAGAAGACAAGACAATAACAAGATCTTGTTAGACTCGACTAAGTTAATTTAAACAAATCCTTTAACAAAAGCTTTCAATAAAATTTCATGTCCCTACTGTTAACCGTTGAGGAGTTCCCTCGGCTGGAGCTAATCCTGGCAGCAGCATAAAGTGATGCCATAAACATGCATTGTCATCAGGTCTGGACCGGTATATAAAATTTCAGCTCAATCGGACACCGGGAAGTGGCTCAAGTTTAACTTGCAAATTCCACGTTCACATACATATATTGCAAGTTATAGAAAAGCTTTTAAAACTACCCTCAACTAACTGCGTATTTTCTATTATCTATGTGTCCGCGTGTATATCAAAGTGTCACTTTTTCCATTGTTTTATTAAGTGTTCAGTTGATGTGCGTGATACGTCCACTCGCTACCTAAGTCAGATTGCCGGCGATGGACAGAGCGGTGGCTCGCGGAGGTAATTTTTTTTTGATGGCGTATAATTTTAATTAATAATATCTTCTAAAGTATTTATTCGATTCATATAGCGTCATTGACAATTTCGATCTGTATTAAATGGCAAAGCTTACGAACGCTTTTATTTAGATAAAGATATTGAATAGAAAAAAAATTGTTTCGTAACTAATGTAATATTTTTAATTGAATTTTTTTTTTTAGTTATTGTTAACTATAGGAGAGGCATGCTGTAGCGAATTTGTCGCAGTCAGTATCTTTATAGATCTACAATTCTGTAGTATACTTTAGAGTATCGCTGCTGGTTTACGCGGCGCATCTGACTAAAGCTCCCAGCAGGTAGGTTTTTTACAACTGCGAAACCTCTTCAACGCAATTTAGATAAAACCGTAATGCACCTAAAACAAACCTAAACCTTCAAAAACTGTGCAAAAATCCGTTCAGTCGATTTTGAGAAAATCGATCACACACAAACAGACAGCTTTTGTGAAATTTGTTTTATAATAAGTATATTTATCTATATTAAATAGGTGTAACATGGACCCTACGCGCAGTTATGCACGACTAAAAAGCCATACAAATATAAACTTAACTACGTTTGTGAGTCTCGAGCGATACTAGCACTCCACACACTCATTACTACAATTTCAATGATAGGCTACCTATAACGCCGTATAAAAGCTCATGTATATAGGCCCCGGATGGGGTTGAAATTAGTCGGGCTCACCCAATAAATAAGACGTGAGTATAAACGGTTTCTATACAAAAACTAACGATGTTTATATTATAAATGCGAAATGAATCTATTTGTCTGTCTCTATATGTGTGTGTGTCAGTCACACATTCACGGCTAATCTGCTACACCGGAGTAACTATGTATATAAAACTTCTTTTCGGTAACAGAGATAGCATAGATATTACATCATTGGGGGTACTGAAACGCTTAAGTCGTCGCGAAGTCGGGTGAACCACTAGTACTGTATATATTTATAACCGACAATACATTAGGCTAGGAGTGTGACGGATGAGTAAGACAGAGGGGTCGGCAGATGGTGGCAATTGAGTAAATGAACTCGGCGCCATGCCCCGCTCAATGAAGTACTTGGGCATCGGTAACACAATGAGATTTAATCTATTTAGACTTAATTATCGGTATGTACTTGCCTATTTCTAGAGGTTCTTTTCACCGAAAATATAGGCGTCGAAAAAGCGTCCCATATGACTCTGACGATCAAATAACGATCGCAAACACAGAAACACGTAATACACACACACAGCGTCTTTGCCGGCGAAGACGAGGTCCCCGTTTTCTGACGTCGTTGGTGGTGGCTTCTCGCTACTCTTCCGACATCGTAATGACTAATTAAAGTCATCAGCCCTCCACTACACTTCGCCCTAAGCCGTGGTCCGGCCTCACAGGAGGCACCCTTAGGACAATTCCCCGACGCTACTAGAGCGTCTGCGCTCAACTCTCTGTATTTCGCAAGCTCGACGATGGTTCTGCGCTCGCCCATCCCGCCCGGTGACGCTGTAAAAGCTATTAGGGCTAACAGCATACAGTCAGTTCGAAAAAAATAAAGGTTCTTTTGACAGGAGAAAACATTACAAACATACAAATCTTTCCTCTTTATAATATTAAGTATAAGTATAGATACCAAAAAGTTTACAGTTAATAGCAGTTCAATGCTATAAAAAGGTAGCTACTTACTATAGTTGAGCTGGGAAGCCCAATACTGATGTTCATTAAGCTTGGGTATGATTGCTATTTAAGAATCATATACTTTCGATGACAACGCTGATATCGTTGATGTCGCTCCTTATAATAAATAAATAAATAAATAAATAAATAAATATATGGGACATTTACACACACGGTCATCCGTCCCCAAAGTAAGTAACTTAATACTTGTGTTATGGGTGATGGACAACTGGTAGATATACTACATATATAAGTTTAAATACATACTTAAATACAAATACACACCCAGGCTCGAAGAACCAACAATTTGTTTATAGAAAATGTTGGCCCTCGGCGGGAATCGAACCCGCGACCCGCAGAGCTGAAGGCAGGGTCACTACCCACAACGCCAACGGGCCAATAAGATGAAGTATGAGTTACATACAGTGTAGACGAGAGGAGAGAGAGATTATAGAGAGTGGAAATTTTAGAAAACAAGGCATATGCATAATTTCTAAATTATGTTATGTATATATGTAAATAAAACGTGAAAACACGCTTTATATAAGTAAACTAATAAAATTCTCATCACAACCTTGAAATACGGATGCGATAGAACTGAACAAAACAATTATTTCGAGGGCATGAGCGGTTGAAAACCTTCCGAAATATTATATAATTCTTATTTTGTTACACTTCTGTTTATATTTATGCCAAATTTATTTATTTACTATTTGGTTTATGATATTTTGTAATCTGAAATTTTATTAAAATCGTTAATTGTCATCAATCCGGAAATGGATTTGGACATTTAAGTAAAATTATTTCTTTGCCATATTTTAGTCGGTATCGATCTGAACGCAGATTTGTAGAGCTTTTAGATGTCCTATAAATAAAGTCTTGGATAGGGTTGATATAGGCCTTATTCTGATACGATGCAGTCTCGACGGATCGTTCTGGAAGTGTCTTATCAGTTATATTTTTAGATATTTGTGTTAAACTAATCTCTCGGATAAGAAGGTCCATATTTAGTTTTATGTGATCTTTTATTATCATTATAATTTCTACAGCAAATCAATGCCTTGGCTTAGTTCTTTGGCTTGGACTTGGCATTCTCTTGAACTATGTCCAATAATATTAGGTTGTCAGATGAAAAAGAAAAGAAAACGAAGCAAATTAGTTTTACCATTACATTTTTACCGTTACTACGAACAGAGTTACATCTATCAACACAACACAAAGCTGTAATATTAAATATCGTCGTGACGACAAATGAATAATAAATGTTTTTATTCCAAAAATCAATGGCGGCCGTTCGGGGCAATGTCCAACAATGGAATGCAAGTCTCGGGTCTGAACAATAGTCAAGTGCTTCGCGGCTGCGTACGGCTGCAAGAATACCGCCCAATCACGATCCGTTTTACATCATACGAACGAAGTCTTCGAAAAGTGCCAGTAACCAGTGATTACATAAAGATAGGAAGCTCAATCACTGATTATGGATCTCAATTTTTTAGCAAGCTATAAAGCTATAACTCATGCTCAACCCTATGCTCGCGGAACATAGTATGGCCAGCAGACGTATTTGCTTGACCCGCCTATGAATCATATAATATTCTCAACATGTGGGAAAAATATCAAGCCCTTTAAATACTTCACAACAATTATTTTTTTATAGTAGTGTTACGGCGTGTTACTATTATGCTAAGCATAGACTTCCCTCCTCCTTTTGGAGCTAACACCTACCACATTGCTTTTTTGATATTTTTTCAGTTATTCTTCATAATTTGCTATTTGAATTGCACAACTAAAACACTGTTTATAATACTGTGGTGGCCCGCCAAAGATTTTCAAATCGTCCGTTTAGCCGAACCTCTTATAAAGTGGAGCATTCTGTCTATAGCATATCTCTACGCTGTCAAATCAGCACTAAGGCTCAAGATTTAAGATTAAAGCTATTGCTCGTCCTGTGACGAAGCTGAAATGGGCGGGACGTATACGAAGAACTGATGAGTAAAATCGCCGTACCGCAACCCCAACTATATAAAAGACCTTGAAATCCTTCAAAAGAGCTACTGCTTCCAAGTGGCACTAGGTGTTAAGTTGTGGAAATCCCTTAAAGAGACCTTTGGCCATACATTCTGAACTTAACTTTCACCTCTAATTCTGTTTTACCGTCGTATAGGAAATATACAACTCCCAAAGGAAAAAAAGTAATCAAAATACGCATGCACTACGAGATGTTACAGCAGAAATGGGAGACACCTCATTATTAAATTTTTAAATCAGAAAGGATTGACATCATATTAAATCAGAAGTGGGAGAACATTATTTGAAAAAGATATACATCAAAAGTACCTTTTTAAAATAGTTATGCAAAATCATTGTCATCTGAAAATATCGTTAACTTATCGTAGTCGTTATGTGTATGAACGTCCACCAAATTCGGTAGTTAAGTTCCAAATTCATCTCGGCCGCCACTAACACGTCGGAATGTTCAATTACGTTACTAATCAGATCTTTTTAACCGTTCCGGTTTTGATTTTAAAATGACATTATTGCTATCATCAAGTACAAGTATGTTCTCTTTGTTTTATTACAGAACTGACATAGATCTGGAGGTGGTTATTACGGCGAGACATTGTTATTATGACAAAAAATTGCGATACATAATTACGATTTTTGAAAACTGTTTCAAGTAAATCACCTTGCTTTTGTCATCACTATGGATTTCTGTTATAATAAGATGATGATTTGTCAACATGATCATTAGACCAAAGGAGTTCTAAATATGAATGTTGATGGATGCAGACCAGAGGGAGGCCGAAAAAAATAGAAGGATTGTGTGAAACATGACAAAGATATGAAAGAAGTAGCATGAGTTGACGCATGATAGGAGAGAACGTAATATGAAGAAATATTTCGCCAACATAGAGTTAGATGGGTAGGAGAATGATGATGCTTAATAAATTGGTATCTTTTCTTTTATTTATAGTTTGAGTAATCATGAATTTCGTTCGTAACAACTGGGAATTCAAATTTGGCAAGAGGCTACTTCGAGCTATTTAGTCGTGAACTATGGCAGAACTATAAAGATATCAGGGGATAGATGGCCTTCTTTTGCGAGGATGTAATCAGCTGATTCTCAGTTTTCAAATGGAAAGCAAAAGACAGTAGAGGCATCCATTACCCTACATTTTGCAGAGTTGCGATTCTAGAATTTTAAGTCCCTAATATTCGAGCATGCCCCACTAATTGGCATTTCAGCTACGTGCCCATCGGGTTATTTTAGGTTTGGTTTATTAGCTCTTTCAGTCACCTGTTGCAAGACTCATAGCTTTCTTACGAGGTATGCTTTCTTCTTTACCAATACACATAACAGAAATCTACAATACCATTCCTAGACCACGGTACATTAAACACGTATTAGAAACGTGAGAGATGATATAAATGTAAATTGATGTATGCGACAATAGCAAAAACTAAAGAAAACGCCTCTAAGCCAGTTCGAGTGACAAAGTGTTGAATTCCAGAATGTTCAACAAGCAATTCGCACGCGACGCGTCGTCAACCGTGGACGAATGGTATTCTATACGGTCGCAATAGCTTTCTCCCAAACAAGAGATACCTCGTTATTTGAGACATACGCATGACTGATGATCCTTTTTACACGCCTTATTTAGTGTAGTTTCACCTGCATATATGTTTCTTATATTCAAATTTAAAATATTCTTTATTCAAGTAAACTTGTAAAAAAGTGCTTTTGAATCATCAACTCTACTGCTGGTTCGGAAAGCTGTTCCTACTAACAAGAGCCAGCAAGAAACTCAGGTTGCTCTTTTCAAATATATTTCTTATAACTAGTTACATTTGGTCATTATTGTCTTGTGGAGGAGTAGCTACGCATTTTTATCATCCTCCCTTTAACAGACTTTTATAGACTTTCTTTTAGCCGTCTTTTATAGACTGCTGGACCGATATTTATGATTATCAAAATATCTTAAGATTGACTTAGCGGATAATCCTGTAAAGTAAGAATTTCTTTTGAATTGTCAATGACAGTTTTATTTCGAGAGGAAGTTGAAGTCAGACTGAGCCACAAAAACATGCGGTCGGACCGATAGTGTACTATAAAATAGTTGTGCAAAGTTCGAACTGAATCACCTATCATCCATGATGCTATAACACAAGTGTTCGTAGTACTATTATGATTTCATCGCCAATAACACCTTTTAGATTCTAAATTTCCAACTAACAAGGTGACATATACGTTGTGGCAGTGCCCTGTAGCCTTTAGCTCCGCGGATCAAGGGTTTGATTCTCGCCGGGTGGCAACATTTTCTATAAACAATTTGTTGGTTGATCGACTCAGGATGTATTAGAGTATATATTTAACATCTAACTTTATCGGGTTAGCCCGACTAGTTTCGAGCCTATCCGGGGCACTTATTCATGAGCTCTTTACAGGACGTTATCGTGACGGGAACACAATCGTGTAAATAGCTCATGAATAAGTGCCCCGGATGGGCGAAACAAGTCGGGCTAACCCGATAAAATTAGACGTGAGTATAGCCGGTGTCTACATATAACCAATTTACTTAAAATTATGTATGTAGTATATTTCAGCTGTGATAGCCCAGCTGTGAGACCGTGCGACTCTTTCGAGGGGAACACTATTTCGAACCCGGGCAGGCACCGATGAGTTTTTCTATTAAAACTCATGTGTCTAATTGATAATTGCAATTTATTACACGCTTTCGGGGAAGGAAAACATCGTGAGGAAACCTGCATATCTCTAGAGAATTCTGGAGATATGCAGGTTTCCTCACGATAAGACCTACCAATCCGCATTGGAGCAGCGTGGTAGGTCTTAGCTCCAACCCTTCTCTCCAGAAACGGAGAGAGGAGGCCTATTCCCAGCAGTGGGATTCTAACAGGCCGCTATTTTACTTTACTAGTTTTATGTAGTATATTTACCAGATGTCTGTGACCCATAACACGAGTAATAAGCTTCTTTGGGGACGGACGACTGTGTGTTTAATTATCCCATATATTTATTTATCTGATCAATTTCTCACTAATGGGATAAGGTTGATGTATCAACGCATGTTTTGTATCCAGTACATCAAGTCCCTTTTCCCAAGGAACAAGTCTTTATTGATTTAATATACAATAAAAACCAAATCAAGCCCAACAAGTGTAATTCGTTACAATCAATCATCAACGTAATTAATTCCAATAGAGACTCATAACCTACTCGATACAATCGCGCCTGTCATTTTCTTATTAGATAACTACTGATGCTCCTTCATATGTAGGTATACCATATATTTAAACGCGTCAGGACGCTTTGGTGTGGAATGGGTAAAAGACAACAACAAATTTAACATATTCTTTTTCAAGTAGCACTTGACTCGTGAAATTTAATAAAGGAACTTCTTTTTTTCCTAGAGGAAGGAATCCTTTATGGACTTCCTGCTGAGTTTTCCTCAGGAGAGTGTCCGACTCCCACGGACTAAAATGCCCTCCTCATTTCCTCTCGCTTTTACGGCGGGGAACACCTATCGGCATTGCTTCACTATAGCTGGTGTCTATTTGTTGGCCTTTCTTGCCCGTTCCTCAGTTTCTCTCACTCCCATTATGTTCGACACAAACAAACAAAAAGTCCAGCTATCCCTGTCGCGGAGCATAAAAGATACGAATATTTTGAGTGAAAATGTCACCTCTGTTTTATCTGCTATCATTTGACATTTCTCACCCCCACCTTGGTCTTTCAAAAATACTGTATCTAGGTGTATATATTTAAGGAATTTCTACTGGTTTGAAACTAACAGAATATACCAGGTGAACTCTAAATACTATAGATAATAGAATTCGGCATCACTTCGCGGAGGTCCATACTATAAAAGTAATGAAAATATGTTTCGCTATAATCCGTGATAAAAGAAAATATATGTTATGATAGATGTTATGATAGACTCTAGATGTAGAGTGCACTGTTCTCATACCAGATACATGAAGAATTAGTAAAAATTCATGCAGTACCCACCACCAATAACACAATAATACACAAGCACTGCTAACATCCACTACCACAATCTCAACAAAAATATATTCAATTTGAATTTATGAACCTCGAAATATCGGAACAAATGGCAGCCCTACTTTCTGATAACTTTTTATACGATAGCGACAAAAAAGGACCTCTACAACCAGTTTTATCTTGCTCTCTTTATATTTTTTATTGTAAGATTCTTCAACTCTACTCGGCCGTGTTATATTGGTTTTTAATTTTATTTTAACTTTGAGAGCGCGTGAAATACACGACGGCTTCTCATGATTTTTTTTTAATATTTACAATCCATCACGCGCTTACCGGCGAAGGGAACATCGTAGGGAAATCTGCTTATCCCTAGAAAACTCCAGGTATGTTTGAAACCAAGCTATTTACGCTGGAGCGGTGTGGTGTGATCTACTCCTGGAGAGAAGAAGAAGAGAGGAAGCAGTAGGAAAGTATTAGAACACTCCTTAAAAAAAGTAAATATGCAAGTTTAATTAATAATATCGTGATACTATCATTTTACTCCTAGTAAACATCATAACTTTAAAAAATTTAAAGATATAGAAACACTTTTCTTCACTAGCTATAGAAACATTTTTCATATAAACATAAAAAAAAACCATTAAAAAAATACTTTGAGAAGAGTCACATACAAATGAAGCCGTTTTGTTGGAATTAAGTTAGCTGAAGTACATTACTCACAGCCAAGTTATAAGTGTAGTGAACTTATTCACAAAAAAACCTTCAAATTACTATATCTAGAATAGTCACCAACCAGTGAAAGCGTACATTCGATTCAACTATATTACCCAAAGGTCATGACTAACAGCCAAGATATAAGTGAAGTGTTCACTTCACAACCTATTTATTCACAAACCACCTTAAATTACTATACTACATCGAAAATAGTCACAAACCAAAAAAATAATAATTCCGATCAAACCAAATTAGCTGAAGGTCAAAGTTAACAAGTAAAGTGAATTGATTCACAAAAAAGCTTTAAAAGTACTAAACTACATCACGAATAGTCACAAATTAGCGAAAGCACAATTTACAATGAAACCAAATTATATTAGAGTCATGATACACAACGATATAAGTATAGTACTCGGCATTAAATAACGCACATCGATGTTTACAACGAAACATCCGGCCAGTTCGGTTTCGTAGAGCGCTGTCACTGTCATACATGGGTTCGTCAGTCTGTTTGAAGGAGACGATGCTCTATGAAGCAGAATCTAGCCGAATTCTCTGTCTAAGTCTCGATGTAATTTTATTTATTGCTGGGTAATATAAGTTGAAGTAAAAAACAACAGACAAAAGCTTTTAAATACTACACAGAAAATAATCACAGACTAATAAGAGCATAATTTCGATTTAACTAATTTTGGTGATGATTAATTCATTATACTACAAAATGTTAAAATAAACATTGCTGCCATGCAATTAGAGGCCCCAGGTCCCTAAAGAAGCCAGCAATCCCTAAGCTGTTCTTATTTTGCCCTTCATCATGAACCTTTTAAAAAATTACGAAATCCATTACCGTGCCCTGCGATATAAAACCGCAAGGGACGCTGAAACAAACTATCGCAAGAACCACCCAAGAGAGCGTGAGAGACTCCGACAGTTATTGTATAGAATTTCTCACACAAAAATGTGCAACGCATCTGTAATAGTGGAGCAGAATGCAGAAACCGCGAGAATTGCCGCCGCTTACTCAAGAACAAACGATTTTTTTTCAGAAAACAAGATTACAGAAATGCTGGTCAATGATCAACTTTTTTGCTATTCTCAAAGCTAAATGTACTTGCATGACTACTCTATTTATGGGAACAAATAATGTTGTTTTTGGTTCGCACAACAAGTGAAATCAGTATAATAATAATGTCAAAAGTTTGGGCAATTATTGTTCATATCGCTGGCCCACATGCGATAATCTCATATAATGTAAAAAGAAAAGATTAACAAAGTTTAACGAGATAACAGCGTTGGGGAATATTGACTTGACAATAGTTATTCCTCTTGTTTTAATTAACAGTATAGTAACCAAAAAGCCTCAACCACCATCTTAAGGATACAAGACAAAAAGCATGAACAAGGAGGACTTAATAATGAAATCTTTACCACTCCAAGCGTGGATCTGTGCCATTTGTAGAGCTTTATTTTAAAAAGGTTATTTTTAAATATTTAAATATAGAATTTTTTTTTATATCTTGGTACTATAAAGCGAAGAGTATATGTTTTTGTTCCAAACTATTTTAGTTGATACCAAAGATCAGGGTTTCTCAGGGTTACTCATCAGGATTTCAGGATTTATTGCTAATAAAAATCGTTAAAACGCAACGTGATTTTTAGAATAGAAATAAGTTTATAGTTGGAGAATAACAGAGACTTCACAAGTCTACGCAGTGAGAACCTAGTTTGTATATAAACAAATAATAATTGATAGTGCTAAAATTCGATAATATAAAATATACATCACATAAAAAGTCACTCGTAAATTATTGTTAAGAATAATTATTAGAAATTTTGAAATTTAAATTGGAAGCCAAGATTGTGCTATCCCACACAATAAATAGGTTTAATTAGTCCATTATAATATGTAACATCAGGTTATAAATATTTATACCTTATAAAATTGAATCAGATGACTTAAGCCCGACGTATGTAATAGATTATGAACACGATAAAATATAATTTAAATAAAATTGCTGTATAAATTCCTCAAGTTTAAAAGCGTGAAATGAAATTCCATAAAATAAGATAATATTGACCTTGCACTGAACAAGCAGGGGCGAACAAACAACCTTCACCGAAAACCCTAGTAGATGCAAATGAAACGATTCTTGTAACTATCCTAAATAAATACACTACTCCATTATTTAACCAAAAGATCTACGTTACAAAAAAAGTATAAAATTTATTGTTCACGTGCTGTCGTCGTGAACCTATTTGAATTTAATTGAAACTGCAGTGAAAATGGTTTTTTACCCAGATTTCACGTTACGTCTTCTCCTGTATTTAATTGAAATTTGACTAGATGTTGTCAATGGATTTCCAATTCATACGATCTTGTGCGAGACCATGTTATTAATTAGGCCTTTAGTTGTCCTTTCATTCATCTAGTATAATCTCCTAACATTTCTTCATTTTAGCTTCTTTAGAGTCACAATCTTTTAGACTACGAGTATGTCTGTTGTTTTAGTTATTCTACACATCTTATTGTATATCTATGATATCTATATTATCTATAGAACATTTATAGAAGTAGGCGTTACTTTATGGAATTCCAATATAATGAAACTGCAGACAATGCAAAAAGTTTGTTATATTTCGCTGTTACTATTAGTTGTAGTAGTTGTAGTAGTAATAGTAGTACTAGTAGTTGTAGTGGCCTGTTACTGTTGCCTCCTCTCTCCGTTTTATTTGGAGAGAAGGATTTGGAGCTAAGACTTACCACGCTGCTCCAATGCGGATTGGTAGGCTCCACATATCCCTGGAATTCTTTAGAGATATGCAGATTTCCTCACGATGTTTCCTTTACCGCAAAGCTTGTGATAAATTACAATTATCAATTAGACACATAAGTTTTAACAGGAAAACTCATTGGTGAATGCCCGTAGTAAGAATCCGTGATCCCTTTGGAAGAATCGCACGGTCACACCACTGGACAGCTTTTGTTAATATTAATCAATCTTAACGCATAAAATTCACATTCAGATGAATTCTATTAGTTTAAAAACACCGGTCCGTATTCGTGAAATCTTACTAAAGATATCGTTATTTATTTGCTATTAGGTAATAATGACTTCTAGATTATATTTGCCACAAACTCCGCGATTACAAAATCACCAAGCAGTCACACGTCTAATGAATAAGTGAAACAGTAATAATTGCATTTCTTATCTTGTTTTCTTCATTCTCAGTCTCATAGAAAATAGAGCAACGCGTCGATTACAACGATCAATTTATAAAGGCTATATTCAATAGATACTTCTTAACTTTAATTTATATTTATGCAACTACTCTCGATGTCTGATGTCTTTATAAGTTTCCTTAATTTTTTTAATTTCGGATTAAGTTATACTAGGTTTGTTTGTTTTTATTATACCACGATTATGAATCTCTCGGCATTCGTTCTTTAATTTTCAATGCCAGTGAACGCTCCATTCGTTTTCATTAAATCAGTCTCGGGAATTCTTTAATCGTTGAGCAAGTAAGAGTATTTTAACATTTTATTTATCTCAGACAAAGTCACGGCTTGTAGCTTGTTACAAGTATAATCTTAACCTATTACTGGACACATATTTGACTGCCTTCAGCTTCGGAGGTCGCTTCCTACCGACGACAAACATAACCTAATTTAATTTTATGGTTCTAAGCTTACGTGTTTATATATTTAAGTATTTAAAATTATACATACTTATATGCATATATTTTCCAGTTGTCGATAACACATAACACAAGTATTTTAGGTTACTTTAGGAACGGTCAACCGTGCGTACAATTGTCGCATATATATTTATTTATTTATTGGCTGGTTGTCCAATTATCGATTTTTTAAGGTGATGCTATAAATTTTAACTCACGTTAAATTTGCGTCCCTAGCAATATCAAGAAACACCGCATCACTATACTAGACATCAACATGGTACACGACCTAGTTAGAAAGGTATCTAATAGTCACTCGAGTGTCGGCAAGAGTCTGCGATGACCTACGAAGGTAAATATTATTTAAAACTAACAATGTTTATAGACTAACGATAAATAACAACGATTATTTGAATTAACCACGGCACGAAGCGTGAAATAGAAATTTGCACGCACTTAATGGACGTACCACTATGAAACCAATAATGATAAACGGAATGTACGATGCGAATTGTGCGGTGAACAATTATAATCAATCTTTAAGGTCAAATTGTAGTCAACTGTTAAATATGTGGTCAAACCGTAAGTCATAAGAAATAACTACGATATTAATTGCTAGTTTAATTATACAATTAAAATACTACGACCGCATCAATGGCAATTACATCGCGAATACAAATAATGGGTTTGAAAGTATTTTGCCGAATTAGTTGGAACAAAAAATAATAAAAAAATTAAAAAAGTACTTAAAAGTGGCGAACTTCTACTCCCAGCGCTGGGCAAAGCCGTCGTGTCTTGTTACAGAAAATTATTTGAACTTAGGTCTATCAAATATCCCAGAAGTTCTGCAGGTTTTTTTTAGTGTATTTTTCAACATCGGAGCATTCACTTCGGAATTTTATTGGGGAAGGAATTTTCCATGTACCAATTTAAGCTATAATCTTCTATTAATTAACAAAAACAAATAAAAAATAAATAAATAAAAACAAGAATAATATTTATTAAGTACTAATATAAAACTTATAATTTATCATGGCAAAGAAACCTTAAGAGAATTCTTAAATTTGGATTGAAGCAGAGTGCTCCAACACTTTGCCCAACAGTGGGACTTAGCACACGCCATAAAAATGTAATACAACAAAATTAAATACAACAAAGGTATGAAAACGTAAACTGTTCCACATTTTAGCATTGATATTATTTCATCGATAATTATCTATACTTATTATAAAATAAAAGTCCCCAGAAGCTGTCTGTATGTGATCGATTTTCTCAAAATCTGTTTGAACGGATTTCTATACAGTTTTTACTAAAAGATAGTGCAATTCTTGCGAAAGGTTTAGTTAAATAGTATATTACCGTTTTGCTTAGATTGTGTTGAAGAAGTCGCAAGGTTGTAAAAAAACTCGGAGCTTGGAGCTTTAGTCGCGTGCGCCGCCTAAATCGGCAGGGATACACTAGAATGTACTAGAGAAATGAAGTTCTACGAAAAAAATACCCAAAAGTCCGCGATTGCATGTCTCTCTATCTTATGGTTAATGCAAAATAACAACTTATTCGCCGTGTAGTATCCGGCAGAATAGAATAGACCACCCTCATTTCTTACCGAGGTGTCGTAAAAGGCGACTAAGGTAAGTTGACGTCAGGCAGGCGGCCGGTCGTAAAATACGTAGCCCAAATCACGTGACACCATGTTATGACATGTTGTGCCGACCCCACTTAGAGTGGGATAAGGGCAAGAGAATGATGATGATGCAAAATAACACCTTATGTTGAAAAGTTCAATTTGCAGAAAAAATTGTGACACCCTGATTTCCACGCGTTCCGCGAAGCTACAGGCACAGGTAGTAGTAAAATAATAAAATCTTTCTATTTTCAATATATTTTAAGTATTTATATTAAAGAAATCGCAAGTATATACCTTCAAAAATGCAAATTTATTCAAACAAATGGTCTTTAGATAAAACTTTTTACCAAATACACATTGGATTGCTCAAGTGTAACCGCACTATTGGCGATTTGAGAACTATCAAATGAAGGTAAAATTATTTATTAGCCACAGTAAGTATTGTCGCAATATAAATTGGAAATGAACAACCAAAATAAATTCCAATGATTTACCAATACTTACCAATATTTATCATATTAAAAAATTCAAAAGCCGTGTATGTTAGCGATTAACTGAAAATCTATTCAACTGATTTTCATAGTAAATAATTTATAGAATTAGGCGTTACTTTGCGGAGATCCATAATACAAAAGTAATAATAAAGATTATTTTGCTATAATCCGCGATACGGCAAGTAGAAAATATATATAGTGCTAAATGTATCCGTTTTTTCATACCCGTTACATGCAGGATTCACTATCACAACTCAATAATCGTTCATAGGGTTTTCCCCAATATACAAAGTGATTTATAGGGAACGTTTGAGTGCATAATTGTGTAAGACAGTTGAATTTTTTTTTTAATTTAAAAATGTCAATCTCAAAACTACTTCCGGATATTCCGGATACCTTCTGTTCTCAAAAAATTGAGTTATTCATCTTTAAAAGGCATATAGAAAAGTTCGATATAGCATATATTTATAGGTATACCCTAAATTTTAAAACTATAGTCACGCCCAATGCGGAATTCGGCAAGCTATTTTAGACATACAATATTAATCGTTATCAAATTAAATATGCTAGTTATTATAATCATTTAATACTTATAATTTTAATCCTTTACTTCATATAATTTTAATAAAAATTTTAAAAGTTATCACAAAATTTTAATTAAACTTTGCCATAAAATTGAGACAGAAGTCCATCATACAAAATTGTTGGCGAGATTGCATAGATACTTCTAACCGCAGTTCGATAACGTAGCCAAAGACATTTAGTTATTCCCCTAGTTCTTCACCGATCGCTATTCAAATACTGAATGCCCAAAGCGCCCGATTAGCCCGCTTATATAGCAATTTAATTGGGCTAGAATGTTCCATTTCTCGATTTAACGAACACCCGCAAAACCGAGAAGAAAGACGCCAAGCAAATATGAACTCTATATGAGACATCGACAGACTTATTTTTGCATGTAATAGTATCTCTAATGTGAAGTAGCTAATTTTAAAAGACTGAAATAATATCATGCTGGTTATGACCTGTTGGCAAGCAGTAATTTAAATAAATATACTATTACTTGACAATGACTAAATGTTTTGTTTACTTTATCCAGACCAAGGTATTTTTAAACGAGATTAAAGTTATCGTCGAGGTAATGTAATTTCTCCGTATCGCTTGAAGGTTATTCTGATACGCGAATTAAAATGCAAGTTTATCGCTTGCATTCGCATAAAGAATGATAAAATAATTTTGTCATTTATTTTATAACTAGATATGTATTTTATATTTATTTGTATGTATAGAAGTCTAGTAGTAGAATTTTTAAATACTAGCGGTATTCGATACTTCGTTCACGCCAACATAAGCATTTAATTTTCCTTTTAATGAAACATTTTTCTTTCCTGTTCTCCGAAGCAAAAGGGGTTGTTTTTATTTTTTGAGTTAACCTCGATGTACGAAATGTATGCTTTACAAAAAAGTAAAAGCGTAACAGACAGACAGACTTGCAAATAATATTAGTGTCGATTAGGCCGAATAGAGTATTTCATATTTTTATTAGATTCCATGTTACTTTTGTGGATTAAAGAAAATATTAAAACCAAAAAAAAACAAATTATCGCATACAATAATTTCTGTAAATAAATAAAATAAATTAAATCTAGATTTAATAGTTGTAGATTAATAGTTGTTGATTTAAAAATTTAGTTTCAAATCATTGCCGCTCTCACGACATCATAATTTTACTGCCTCTTTCCCACTAAGTGTCATACTTTACACAATCCAACCATCTCTTCTTTGGTCTCCCTCTAGTCACAAATCCATCCACATTCATATTTAACACTCGTCACTTTCAGACTTCCCCTTATATACTCATGTCGTATTTTACACAGTCTTGTCAAACCACACAATCCATCTTAGCATCATCTCATTTTCATGTACTTTTATGAAATCATTATCACAATATCGTAAGTTTATTACGTAATCTCTCTTTATCACCAGATTCCTTCATACAAATGTGTAATTTGTAAACACTAAGGAGTTTGCAGAAGTCTAAGTCATTTCAGTTTATGCGTAGAGGAACACCTGCATCGTTAGACGCTCAGATTTCCATTAGCATAGATTTTATAGACCCTTTAGAACTACACTGCATTAGGAATAAGCAAATTGAATACTACTTAAACGACTGTTCTAGAAAGTTCTTAAGTTTACATTGCATTCCGTGCGTAAGTGCAATTGAATACTCAATTTAAAGGCAGATATTGAAATTCAAAAATTCCTTATTCAAGTTAACTTGTAAATTAGTTATTTTAATTGTCCACTCTACTGCAGATTCGGAGAGCTGCTCCTACCGAGAAGAACCATCAAGAAACTCGGTGGCTGCTCTTTTCAATAATTTATAACTAGATACATTAAGTCATTACTATTTAGTACGGTCGAAGAATAGCTATATCCACGCATTCTTATCATCTATGTAATCCTCAACATGATAGTAGGCTTTCTGTATTAGCCTTTATTAAATAGTGTTTTAAAACTGCTGTAGTGGTAAAGTTAAAGTAGATTGCGTAATTTTATTATAGAATCTTATACCCAAACCCACAAACGTCTTATATACTTTTGCAAGGCGCAAAGCAGGAACCGCAAGCTTATGTCGGTTCCTACTTTGTCTATTATATACATACATACATTAATTGTTGTTTATTTTATACCCCAACCCTCAAGCGTCTTATGTACTTTTGTAAGGCGTAAAATAAAAATCATATAATCATATAAACACCGTACTTCATATCAGTTCAGTGGAATAGGGTGCTTCCGTTTTGAACTTAGCATCAAATGCATTAGACAGATCTATAAGCAATAGGCTCAAAGTGTTAAAACTGTCGGTATGGTTTGGGCTACCATATTGAGCTAGGGACTCGTCGGGACGCTCTTTTATAGGGTTTTATATCCTTACTAATGTTATGTGAATTAAATTCGAAAGTCTGTCTGTTACACTTTTACGACTCGCTGAACCAAAATAAATTAATTTTCACACAATTAAAGGTCATCGAGTAATAGAGTACAAAATTCCCGTTTTTCTTTAGGTAATAGGGAAAAAACACATGTTGCATTATTAAGGGTACTTGAACACTTAAATTGGCGCGGGTACCGCAGGTACACTACATAAAGCTAATTTATTTTTTTTTTAAATACACATTATAAAACAAATTTCTCTGCTGAGTTAGGCTGCTGTTGTCTTTTTCGTTTCTGTTTGCTTTTTTTACAATACATTTTTTAATTTAAACTATCGTGAGTAATATCCAAAGTTAATGTATAGAAATTGGCTATACTCACGTCTTATTTTATCGGGTATTTATTTTATATTCTGTTATTGAGGTTTAATTGGGTTGTGTAACTTTTCAATTACAAAACAACGAGGTTTTATGAAATATGAAACGTCTATTCTTTGTAGCTTTTTATAATTCATTTTATAACATTTTGACTTTTGTCTTTAAAACGCTAGTTATGTTTTGAAGAAAACAGCAAAAATTGAAGAAAAAACACTTGGAGTAAAATAAAAGTTGCCTTTAACAGCTTTATTCTATTATTACAGGTTATCAAGTCATAATAATATATTCTATACTAATCTATGTTCTATTCTAAGATATTTTTTCAGAATGTTTTAATCTGTCGGCGGTAGAGTTCAAAAACGGTTACAGTCCACCTATATCTAGACGCATGGTAACCCTATATTTGATGTTCGTGATCTACCTATTATCGGAATTCGGTAATTGTATACATTTCTCTCGGCAATTATTTTACCGACAAAGGCGTTGTTGGTTTATTATTAGATATCAAAGGGAACCCTTTTATTGTTTTATTTGTTGTTTGATGTACGATATCTAATAACTGTGAAGGTAAATCACAAATCTAATCAAATCAAAATAATCTTTATTCAAGTATGCTTTTGCAAGCACTTTTGAATCGTCAATGATCAATATAATTAATGAAACTACAACTGGTTTGGAATGTTGCTCTTACCAAGAAGAACCAGCAAGAAATTCGGCGGTCAATCTTTTTCAGTTTACATTATTAAACCGCAGTCCTGTATGAAGCTAGGATTTTCAAATCAATCCATTCAAATAATCTTCAATTGTGTAATATGCTTTACGTATAAACATATTTCTTACACTTACCCCTCGTACGCACGAGAGGATTTTTATCATGCGTTAAAATTACGTCGAATTGAAACAAAAGGGTATCCAGGTATCTGTTCACACGATAGCGTATTTAAATCGTGACGTATTTTATCGTGCAGTGTTCCATTTTAGTCGTTAGGGCGAGGGCGTTAAGCTGAATATACCATACGAAACTATTGTGGAATTTTAACGCGACGTTTTTTTTTACGCTCGTCCGAACGAGTCGTTAATGTAAACCTTTCTGTAGGCAAGGCCATCGCAGAAGCGAATACCGCGACCACAGAAGCAAAGGGTCTGATTTATTTTTAACAAATACCGCGACCACAGAAGCAAAGGGTCTGATTTATTTTTAACAAATACCGCGACCACACAAGCAAAGGGTCTGATTTATTTTTAACGAATACCGCGACCACAGAAGCAAAGGGTCTGATTTATTTTTAACAAATACCGCGACCACACAAGCAAAGGGTCTGATTTATTTTTAACAAATACCGCGACCACAGAAGCAAAGGGTCTGATTTATTTTTAACAAATACCGCGACCACAGAAGCAAAGGGTCTGATTTATTTTTAACAAATACCGCGACCACACAAGCAAAGGGTCTGATTTATTTTTAACGAATACCGCGACCACAGAAGCAAAGGGTCTGATTTATTTTTAACGAATACCGCGACCACAGAAGCAAAGGGTCTGATTTATTTTTGATTAAGTAGAGACAAGATTTTGTTTTTCCTATTAATTATCATATCCTAGGCTACGTTGGACCATTTTGCATCATTATATCTCTCAAATGGTAAAAAATATTTAAATGTTCACAAGAGATAAGAATTTACTTTCAATCCTTAGTACAAATTTTCTTATAAATAGCAAAGAAGTAAAGTAGCGGCCTGTTACAATCCCACTGTTGGGAATAGGCCTCCTCTCTCCGTTTCTGGAGAGAAGGGTTGGAGCTAAGACCTACCACGCTGCTCCAATGCGGATTGGTAGGTTACACATATCAACAGAATCCTTTAGAGATATGCAGGTTTCCTCACGATGTTTTGCTTCACCGAAAAGCGTGTGATAAATTGCAATTATCAATTATCAACATGAGTTTTAATAGAAAAACTCATTGGTGCCTGCCCGGGTTTGAACTCGTGTTGCACGGTCTCACCGCTGGGCTATAACAGCTCTTTTCTTTTCTTAAAATATTTTTTATTAATTACCTTTATATAATTTATATTAACAGGCGTTACTTTGCGGAATTTCATAGTGCTGAAGTTATGATACAATTATTTCGCTATAAGCCGCGTTTGTTAAGAGAATCTATGTAATTCTAAGGGTAAGAAGCAGACAATTGTAATAGATGTAAGCACTACATACAGTCACGACGACAAACTCTACGATCGATAAGCTAGGATCTACAAAATCGTAAAGGTATTAATTAGTATTTCCTGATTCCTGCACTTACCATTAGATAGATTATCTTTAACAAACGCGGATTATAACAAAATAATTTTATCTTAACTTCCGTAGTTAACTTTGAATACAATAATAAATATATAAACAGATAAAATAAAAATGTACATTTGAAAGAGGATCTGCAGTTTATATAGTGAGTCACAAAAACATCTTCTCCTACAAAGTTCATGACACAACGATGATTCATTTACTATAACATTACAAAGTACATGTGAGATTCAATTACATTTATTTACGTGTAACAGTACGGCAAGATATTATAGACCGTGTAACTCTTACCGGGAGGTCACGAGTTCAAACCACGAATGAATTTTCTATAAAACTTATGCCCAATTGTTATTTACGCGATTTTAAATGTAGAAAAAATTACTAAACGTTTATTATTCGTTATGCCCTTATCCCAATCTAAGTGGGGTCGGCACAACATGTTAAAAACATGTTGTCACATGATTTGACTACCTATTTTACGACCGACCGCCTGTCTGACGTCAACTTACCCTAGTCGTATTTTACGACACCTCGGTAAGAAAGAGGGAAGTCTATTCTACTCAACCTGATACCACACGGCTGGTCGACTTACCTTAGTCGCCTTTTACGACATCTCGGTAAGAAATGAGGGTGGTCCATTCTACTAAGCCAGATACCACACGGCGTACTAAACCTTTATTTTTATTGGATATTAGGATTCACTGGAGAAGCTCGGTGGGTTTAAGCTTCAAATTGTGTCTCTAAAGCGCTATATTACTCAAAAAATGCTTCATTTGATTGTTTATATAGTACCCGGCATTAAATAATGCACATCGATGTTTAGAACGAACCAGCCGGCCAGTTCGGTTTCGTAGAGCACTGTCTCTAGCACTCAGTATGTGACGTTTCACACGGGTTCGTCAGTCTGTGCGACAGAGACAATGCTCTATGAAACAGAATCTAGCCGATTTCTCTCTCTAAGCCTCGATGTGCATTATTTATTGCCGCGTACTATAATTACTACTTTATGTCTATCTTTTATTTTAATATTGAAAAATAATTTAAAACAATATAGTTATAGTTTTTAGTATAGCGAGAAGGGCGAGCGCAGAACCATTATAGAAGCCGGAATATTGTGACAGAAATAATAGATTATGCTACAGAAATTGTTCCAAATAATACTTGAAGTAGTGGACATACGCACCAATATTTTATAAACCGGTAGTACATACTACATTTAGAATTAAATAAGTTTGTCTTCGCGGATTATAGCAAAATATCCCAAAATAATTTTGCATTATACAATTTCGAAAATTAACGTCTCATACAATTAAATCTGAACGCTCAAATTCTTAGCATTTATCTTTTTTCTTTAAAATTATGAGTAAGCTAATGCCCATTTATTTTAAAATATATTAGCAGGCAGAAACTTGATGAAAAGGTTTTGTAAAAGAACGTCCCTCGACGCTAGTAGAGCTTTTGCGTTCTACTCTCTGCATTTCCCAACCTCGACGATGCTTCTGCTCTCGCCCGTCTCGCACGGTGACGCTGTAAAAGCAGTTAGGGCTAACAGCAAACAATCAGTTCTTAAAATAATACGTAAAAGTAAAAAAAGTAATGTAAAAAAATTTATATTCGAACTTCGACAAAAACAAGTAACAAAAAATACACGCTAAATAAAAAAATCCCACACAATAATATCATGTGAACACAATAATATTTACTTAAACTAAATACTGAACAATATCAAATAAAAACTTTACAATTACGTGCTAAGTGTTCTTTTCAAAAATCTACATCAGATTTCATGATTCACAAGAATAAAAGGAAGTTAATAGGTCTAAAGCATTACGATGCGATTGAAGGTCAAGAGTAAATAAATAAGGCAATTAAATTTAATACCTACTTTACTCGAGAAACTCTGTACTTACTGTAAAATCGCTGAGAATTGAGTCAAGTATGAGTCAAAGCAAAAGACCAACTTAACAATTGAAAATATTTAATTAAAACCTTAATGTAATGCAAAGTGATTTATAGAAGCAGGCGTTACTTTGCGGAATTCCATATTACAAGCAATATAACAGAACTAACTACTTTGCTATAATCCGCACGGGTTAAGTGAATGCATGCAAAGCCAATGTGTATGAAGCAGGCAAAATCTACGCACCTTATACATGCAGGACCAGCCACCACATGCACCCCAAGGCTTCACGACAAAAATCGTACCTGCCACGATTTTGCAGTACGATTTTTGTCGTGAAGCCTATCCTCCTGATGATGCTTCGGTTTCGGGGCGAAACGATCGTCGAGATTGTGGTGGTGGGTGTGTGTGCTGCTTTTGTGTTCGTTGTTGCTGGTGAATTGCGCCTTGGGGTGCATGTGGTGGCTGGTCCTGCATGTATAAGGTGCGTAGATTTTGCCTGCTTCATACACATTGGCTTTGCATGCATTCACTTAACCCGTGCGGATTATAGCAAAGTAGTTAGTTCTGTTATATTGCTTGTAATGCAAAGTATTTAATTAGGACTCACCGGTTGCAAGAATTCCAGGTGGCAGACAAATCACTAATTCAGCCCTTCAGGGCGGCCACTAATAAACAAATTCATAGCACATTTCACACAAATCTGTCAATATACACAACACGGAAACATCGGAGACGCGCTCAGCACTGCGAGCGTCGCGACACGTGCGTCGCGCGCGGAGGTTCGGCGCGAAATGACTGAGCGGCGCCGTGTTCGCGGTTGCCCCCCGCGAGAGCCTGCGCGTGCGCCGCTTCTGAAACAAACATTTTTAGAGGTCATTTCACATTTAGCGCATTTTATCAAACAAGTTGCACCAATGATATTAGTGGCAAAAGTAATAATAAAATTATTTTGCTATAATCCGCGATACATACAATGTATCGCGGATTATAGCAAAATAATTTTATTATTACTTTTGTATTATGAATCTCCGCAAAGTAACGCCTAATTCTATAAATTAGATATTAGTGGCATTAATTTTAGTGATAAAATTCATTATTGTGACAAAAAATCATAATTGAGGGTTTAATTACAAGCAATATAACAGAACTAACTACTTTGCTATAATCCGTACGGGTTAGGTGAATGCATGCAAAGCCAATGTGTATGAAGCAGGCAAAATCTACTTACCAACGTAATAATCTTGGTACGTAGATTTTGCCTGCTTCATACACATTGGGACAGTGTAATTTTGGAAGCTGTGATAGCCCAGCGGTGAGACCGTGCGACTCTTTCGAGGGGAACAAGAGTTCAAACCCGGGCAGGCACCAATGAGTTTTTCTATTAACACTCATGTGTCTAATTGATAATTGCAATTTATCACACGCTTTTCGGTGAAGGAAAACATCGTGAGGAAACCTGCATATCTCTAGAGAATTCTGGAGATATGTGTAACCTACCAATCCGCATTGGAGCAGCGTGGTAGGTCTTAGCTCCAACCCTTCTCTCCAGAAACGGAGAGAAGAGGCCTATTCCCAGCAGTGGGACTGTAACAGGCTGGTACTTTACTTTACTTTATACACATTGGCTTTGCATGCATTCACTTAACCCGTGCGGATTATAGCAAAGTAGTTAGTTCTGTTATATTGCTTGTAATATGGAATTCCGCAAAGTAACGCCTGCTTCTATAAGTCATTTGAGGGTTTAATTATTCAAAAGTAATAATAAAATTATATAGTGTTTAATGTATAGTTAAGTTTGTTAACAATATTTAATACAAAACTATAATATTTATTTTTTTAAAAGAATGGCCGCCGAGTTTCTTGCTGGTTCTTCTCGGTTAGAGCACCTTTCCGAACCAGTTGTAGCTTCAATTTAATTTTAATTTGATGATTCAAAAGTGCTTGTAATACTACTTACTTACTTTACTACGTGCAGGATTCGTAAAAACACATGCACACACCTCCACCACTTACATCACAATACACAAGCACTACACACGTTCACTGTCACAAACTCAACAATCGTTTCGCCACGCGACCGAAGCATCATCAGGAGATAGACTCCACGACAAAATCGCAAAGCAAAGGTTCAATTATTATTTTTTGTGCAGCTTATGGAAAGAAACACCGAAGATTATTTTATCCAATACTAGCTTTTCTTGCGGCTTTGCCTGCATGGAAACCAGTGTATATAATTAAAATTTTAAACATAAAAGTAGTTATTGTGAGTTTGCCATAAGAGATAGAGACATTTTGTCGCAGACTTTTTTGTAATATTTTTGTAGATCTACAAATCTGTAGCACATTACTTTTGTGTATCTCTGTTGGTTTACGCGGCGCACACGACTAAAGCTCCCAGAAGGCGATTTTTTTACAACTGCGCTTTTTCTTCAAAACAAATTAACATAAAGGCATAGTGTGCCATTAATTTAAACCTTCCGAAGAGACTTATACTACCTTTGAGTAAAAACCGTACAAAAATCGGTTCAGTAGATTTTGAGAAATTCGATAACATACACACAGACAGCTTTTGGGGACTTTGTTTTATAAAAAGTATAGATTGAGAGAAGTTGGTTTAATAGGTTCTTTTCAAATTTAAATGTCGAAAGGATCGATTTATAAAAAAAACTTTATTTTTTCACTATTAGAAAAAAGAAAAACTTTAACAAATACACTCAGTATTTTTAAAGTTCTACTTGAACAATATCTATGTTTCTTTGAAGTTTACGTTAATAAATTCGCCGATACTCAAAACATTAAGTATATTATACCTATATATAGAAGCTGTTAAGTATTTTTTTTTATTTATTACATAAAATCTTAAATTATATTAAAATATTCAATACATCACAGCATGAACTTATAACATGAGCATAACCTTATAATAATATATTTTGAGTCTGAAACTGTGGGTTGTGTAGTACGTACGCTCCTTATAGGTGTTAACAATTATTGTAGACTGTACTTTGAATATAAATTTCCGAATAACTCTTATAATCGGATAATAATCGGAGGACGGATGTCCCCATAACAATGTCGCCGTGTGTGGTCACAGTTCAATGAACCTCGTATATAGGGGAAATATTAATTATCTTTGCAATATATTTTTAGATACCAGTCACGTTATTAAAATTAGTAACGTTACGTGCGTATGCAAAGGCCTTAATAGGTTCTAGAGGTCACACCTCAATTGTATTTTTGTTTATCTAGAAAAATATATCAAACGAGTGTTTACGAGGGACCTTAGAGGAAGACCTTAATAGAGATAGTTGGGTTGTGAAGTATGATATGTATATAAAAGGGGTAGAGTTAACGAATCATAAGAGAGAATGGAAGAAAAAAATACGTAGTGCCGATCCCTCTTAGAGTGGGATGAGGGCAAGAGAATGAATGAATGTAATTAAAAAAATATATATTATTTAAATTAAATAAATATATTACAATTTCATAAGAATGAAGCAGTCCCACTAGTACTAATTTCACAGCGTATTGAAACACACAGGTACCTTATGATACCTGTAGTGCTTGGATATTTATTGGAACCTGCTCTTACACTTTTTTTTCAAATAATTAATAATGCTGTTAGCCCTTTTGGCTCTTATAGCGTCACCGGGAGAGTGGGCGAGCGCAGAAGCATCGTTGGGGTATAAGACTGGAAGAGCGTGACTCGAGCGAGGCTCGCAGCATTTTGGGAGAGTCGTCTTAAGGGTGCCTCCTGTGAGGCCGAACCTCGGCTGAAAGCGACGCGCTGTGGAGGACTGTATCGGACTTGCCTGCTGTTACAATTTTTTTTCGGACACTAACTAATGCTGTTAGCCTTGAAGGCTTTGACAGCGTCACCGGGAGGGCGGGCGAGCGTAGCAGCATCGCCGGGACTATTACTAAATTGTTCTCCTCATTAGAACTATATTCATCGTACACTCAATAGCGTGGGCTGACATTGTACAGCGCCATCTATGTTTGGATGAATAAAACTTTTACTTAGTTATTTAATCTTTTGCTCATGAACAGTCGGCACAACATGTTTAAAATATAAATAAATAAAGTAAATATAAGGAACACACACTCGGTCGTCCATCCCCAAAGTAAGTATCTCAATACTAGTGTTATGGGTGACAGACAACTGGTAAATATACTACATACATAATTTTAAATACATACTTTAATACAAATATACACCCAGGCTCAAAGAACCAACAAAGCGTTTATAGAAAATGTTGGCCCTCGGCGGGAATCGAACCCGTGACCCGCTAAAGGCAGCCATCCACTTCGCCAACGGGCCCGTCAATGTTTTTCTCTTCCATCCTGCAGGCCTACCATGAACTCAATATAATATATTGCCACTCAATTGAAGACGTAAACGGCGACCGCGAACCGCTTTCTTTTCGTACCATGAAGTGTGAATTGCATTGGAGTCGTAATGTTTGAAAAGGATAACGTTATATGAACTATAGATAACTCTGTCTCTTTTACTGACATGTTCTTAGGACGTATTCCGGACACTCATTCGGCAACGACTTGAAGTGTGCGTCTTTAAAACGTCATGGTATAAAGAAGCAAAACAATTCCGTTTACGTCTTCAATTGAGTCGCAATAAGAGTTCATGGTAGGTCTGCTGTTCTTTCGGTCATCAACTCTGGCGCTACATCTTTTATATACATGTCATACTTCACATAATCCACCCATATCTTTTTAGGTCGGTCTCGCACCGGGTTATGGGTTTTCCTTAAATTAAAAAAAATTGTAGGGTTAAAACCGTGGATCTTATCTTGTACAATATAACCTTAAGAAGAAATCACTGTGGAATATCACAATTGGCGCGTGCGCGTCACCACCCACCACGCTAGCATGAGTCAGCGACATGGTTGACTGCGACTCGACTGCGCCTCGGTCCAGCGGCCTTGTGTCGTACTAAACGAGCCTTTTGTGGCCTCTTAAGGGACATTGGACTTGCAAATAAGGAGTTTACTATAAGAGATCGTTTAGCATACAACTAAGGGATGAATTTATGAGATTTACTGAGATTAAATGTTTATGAATGAATTTCAATAAGTTGTCGTGATCCGTAATAATATTGTCAATGATAAAGTCTGTCTTTTTGTTACGCCTTCACGGCTAATCCGAAGGGTTAAAATTGATGAATTTTGGCACAATCAAAGCTTTAAAATCGTGGTAAAATAGAATAATTAATTCCCGTTTTTGTTTCGGGAACAGGGTAAACATAATTCGCATTATTAATGGTACTTAAATGGTCCGCTCGTTCCCAACTGGGTTATTAAAACTTTACAAATGATAGCGTAAATAACCTTAGTTTTCTAATAATATTTTAGCATTTTTCAGTGCCTGAAAAACGTTATTTCCTTTAATGTAAACTATCGTAAGTAGTATTCATAGTTAATATGTAGACACCGGCTATACTCAACTCTAATTTTATCGGATCGAGAACACCGCTGCGATAACATCGTGTAAAGAGCGCCGGGGCACTTATTCATGTGCCCCGGATAGGCTCGAAAATTTAAATTAAACCTAGCTAGATCGATTTATTTCACCCGAAACTCTCTACATACTAAGTTTCATGAGAATCGTTGGAGCCGTTTCTGAAATTCACATTCTAGATTCAAGATTAGCTCATTTTAAGATGAAGAATAGTGATTGTTTCAGTCTGTGTCACCGGTCTCAATCACCAATCAATCAATCCATCAGTCAACCTATCACGCTCCAGAACGCCATTCGACGGCTACATTCATCTATAACTCAAATAATAAATAAATAAATATATGGGACATTCACACACACGGTTGTCCGTCCCTAAAGTAAGTAACTTAATACTTGTGTTATGGGTGACGCCTGACGGACAACTGGTAAATATGGATATATATTATGTATATTATGTATACATATATTATGTATAGTATTATGGATCTCCGCAAAGTAACGCCTAATTCTATAAATTATGCACATATATAATTTTTATCACATACCTAAATACAAATAACCACCCAGGCTCGAAGAAACAACAAATTGTTTATGGAAAATGTTGGCCCTCGGCGAGAATCGAAGTCGCGACCCGCGGAGCTGAAGGTCTGCGCCTGCGTCACCCACTGCGCCAACGGATCAGTCAACGAATCAACGTTCACTTCCATGTAAACGATTCTAAATCGTTTGCTATCGCCGATATTAAAGAGGATTCATTACAGATTAATCTTAGCTAATGTTCAATTGTTTTACGATATACTCTACTACCGTGCAAAACCGGGAAGAGTCACTAGCTATATAGCTTGTTTAGCTTACAGCAAAGACGTTATTATAAAATAACAGCATTGTTATATGCTAGAGTAATTGGTTCACGAATCACGTGTGCGATAAAGCTACGGTCTCGTGCTAGGGTAGGCGATGCCGACTAAAGCCGGTCGTCCAATGTCCGCATCGTACGTATCGGACGCATCACATCAAATAGATTTCGGAAAAATCGGATTTGACGCAACTATAACACATTATATACATAATTTTAAAAGGATTGGCGATGTTTATACTAGACAAAGTAGGAACCGACATAAGCTTGCGGTTCCTGCTTTGCGCCTTGCAAGAGTAAATAAGTCGTTTGTGGGTTTGGGTATAAGAGTCTATATTAAAATCCCGCAATCGATTTTATCTTAACCACTACAGCTGTTTAAAAGCGCTGTTAAAGGGAGGCTGATACAAATAGCCTACTATACTATTGAGGATTATATAGAAGATAAAAATGCGTGGATATAGCTTCTCCTCTAACCTGTATAAGATAGTAATAACCAAATATAACTAGTTGTAAGAATTTTATTTGAAAAGAGCAACCACCGAGTTTCTAGCTGGCTCTTCTCGGTAGGAACAGCTTTCCGAACCAGCGGTAGACTTTGACGATTCAAAAGCACTTGGTAACAAGTTTACATGAATAAATAATATTTTGAGTTTCAATATAAAAGCAAGATAATACTAGCAAGCGCGCGGAGTCCGGCCACTGATCACTGATCGTCATTCCGTATGACGTCATCGGCACGCATCGCAAAACATCGGAGCAACAGCATCGTCATCACCAAAGGGTAGATCGGTACGATTCGGACGGAAGACTAAAGTCTTCGAACAGTGCGTGATGCCAGTAATGACATATGGCTCTAAAACTTGGTCGGTAACGATAAGCCTCGTAAAAAAGCTCAGAGTCGCTCAGCGGGCTGAGGAAAGAGATATGCTCGGAGTATCTGTAGATCAAATGAGATCCTTAGAAGGACCAAAGTGACAGATACAGTTGAGCGGGTCGTGAACCTGAAATGGCAATGGCACATTGTTCGAAGAACCGATGCACGTTAGGGTCTCAAGGTGCTAGAGTGCCGACCCCGCATCGGAAAACATGGTGTATCAGACCCCTTCACAAGGTGGACAGACAATAACTTTGACTGGCCCGTTGGCGCAATGGATAGTGACGCTGCCTGCAGCTCCGCGGGTCGCGGGTTATATTTCCGCCGAGGGGCAACATTTTCTATAAACATTTGTTGGTTCTTCGAACCTGGATGTGTATTTGTATTTAAGTATGTATTTAAAATTATATATGTAGTATATTTACCAGTCATCCGTCACGTTTATTATTTATTTACGAGTATGTGTACTTAAACCTATACCCCCTACGAGATGGACTGACGACCTCAAAAAGGTTGCGTGGAGCCGGATTTGGATTCAGGCGGCACAAGATCGTGTGTTTTAGAGATCCTATGAAGAGACTTATATCCAGATGTGAACGTCCATCGGTTAACAAAGAAGAAGATAGGTCCAATTTTGAGACAGAGCTTTGACTGGCCCATTGGCGCAATGGATAGTGACGCTGCCTTCAGCTCCGCGGGTCGCGGGTTATATTCCCGCCGAGGGGCAACATTTTCTATAAACATTTGTTGGTTCTTCAAACCTGGGTGTGTATTTATATAGTTCTATTATATAAAGTAGACCAGAAAGCACAGCTTCGATCGGTTTGAAAAGAAAATAAAGAATTGAACTAAAAACAATTCTTTGTCAATGCCTTCTCAATTAATATCTACCTATAAATAGTTTTTAACCTTCCTGATTCAATTTGGTCTTTTACTATTAAATTGGCTACGAAATGCACAATCATTTTGATAGAGTTGTCACGTAATATATAACCGCTCCATGCTTTGAGATTTCTCGACAAAAACCTCACAAAGAAACTAAATTAACTGAAAATGTTTTATCACTAATAAAAAAGACTAGTTGTATTCGACCCTAAAAATAAAATTTCCTGTCATCGATATCAACGAAGAAACTTGACCTTACCAGACTGAAATTTTATTTTATCCAGATCATAGAGTTATAATTCAGGGAAGTATGTAGTAGGAAGCCAGCCAAAAATGCGTCCATTAAAAAAAAGAAATCAAATGAGGCTACTTATCTATTATGAGAACATAATATAAAAGACAGATAATGTAAAAATTAGATGTAGTTGGATAAAATTAGATGTTGAAAATTTTCTAACTAATTTTGCTTTTGCATAAAAAAGTATAAAAATTTCGAAAAAATATCCAAGTATTTAAATATAAACTGATTAAACAAAGATAATACGAGTTTCATCTTCCCTTTTATTATTTATTGCGTCATTATCACTTATTTACGTACGAGCATAATGCATCTATATTCGGAATACACGGAAAAATTAATTTAAGTAATAATTTTATATTCAGAGCTGTGATAGCCCACCGTTGAGACCGTGCGACTCTTTCGAGGTGGTCGCGAGCTCAAACCCCGGGAAGGCACCAATGATTTTTTCCGTCAAAACTTATGTGTCTAATTGATAATTGCGATTTACCAAACGCTTTTCGGTGAAGGAAACCTACATATCTCTAAAGAATTCTAGGTATATGTGTAACCTACCAATCCGCATTGAAGCAGCGTGGTAGGTCATAGCTCCAATACTTCTCTATAAGTAAACAGAGAGGTAAACCTATGCCCAGCAGTGGGATTGTAACAGGGCGTTACTTTACTTTTACTTTTTTTAATTTTAATAAACAAAACATAACTATAAATTATTAATAATTTATCAACGTCCTATTTAAACTGCGAATAATGTTATAAAGTTATTATTTCGAAAAAGTAAATTATTATTATCTGAGGAATATAAAATGCGTGTAATTTGGACTTTAGAATAACTTTCAAATTGATTCAACATATTTTGTTATCTATTATTAATGTTGAGAGACCGGTTATACTCACGTCTTATTTTATCGGATGAGCCCGAATAGTTTCAAGCCAATACCGAGCTCTTATTCATGAGCTCCGTATTGGCGTAAGTATATCCGTGGGCGACACTCGTGAGCGGCTGGACGTGAGTATAACCTGTCTCTCAATATTAATAATGAATACCACTCACGATAGTTTAAATTCAAAAATTGTATAAGTGAAACAAAATCAAAAAATTATGTTTTGAGATAAGTGGATTTAAACTTTTTATTGCTAAGCAATTTGCATAAAAAAATGCCTTAATTTGCTTAAACGAACGGCTTATGAATATTGAGTTCTGCCGGTATTACTGCTAGAAAAGAATGTGTATTTTACAATTACACCTATTCTAAGTCCAGAACACGTGTTTTTTTTTCAGTTGTGCCACTATTGCAGCCAATGAGCGACATATTTTCGTGTCACATTAAGTATTCGTCAATACGTATTTACTACGGAGTACGTCAATCATTTCTATTGTAATATTTCGTTGATTCATGTTTACGTTATACTTGTTTACACTTGTGGTTGACGAACAGTTATTATAGTAAAACAACAATGATATGTTGCTTTACATGTGATTTCCCGCTCCAAAGTCATCACTGTGATGACGTGACACCCATAATGTAAGTCACGCATGAAAGTAAGTTTTATGGAAATTACGTTATACAAGCTTCAATTGGACCATACATTAATATTGTGTCCACGAGTTAGCCATGAAAGCATTTTTAATACGTCTCCAAAATAAATAACTTTATACCTATATTATAGGTGACAGACAACTGGTAAAATAACTGGTACATTTAGATTAAGTAGTGCATTGTTGTCCTTATATAAAATGATGTGCATGCTGTGACACCTAAAGGCAGTGCATTTAATGCCTTTTGTGGTGAGCCTACTTTAAAATAGTTTTAATGTAACTGCCAGTGGTTGTTCCTAAATAAATAAATAAAAAACATACATATATTATTTTTAAATACATATATACTCGTACACCCAGATTCCAAGAACCAACAAACTGTTATAACGGGGTAGCGAGTTCAAAACCTGGGAAAGATACTCAAATCGTGATGGTTGCCATATTGAAGCGAGTTTCGGAAACAAGGACTCACTAACACGGACTTCAGTCAATTACCTGTTCCCCACTCGCCTGAGGCGAATCGATCAGCCCCAAGGATTTGAGTTCCAGGGTATTCTACGCCGCCTCCTTTCGCCAGATAGGTAAGTTTCTGAGTCTCGGTAAACATAGACTCAATACCACAGACTTTAGTGAATCGCCTACTCCCCGCTTGCCTGAGGCGGATAGATCGGACCCAAGGACTTGACTTCCCGGGATACAAGTACGCGGGTACACTACCTCGAGATAGGCAAAGGCCGTCGTTGCTCAAGATTTCCCCCTGTCCATTGTAGCGCAAAAGAGGGCAGAGACAGTTCACTCTACCTCTGCCACGAGCCACTGAAGCACCCAATCTGGACAGTCCATGAGCGTGAGCGCCGCTTTAGTAGATCTTTTTTATATGGTCATCACCACCCTTCGGAGACGAGTAGCGGGGTTCACGGACTTTTACCGACTAAAAACCTGACAGTGCTCAACAATGCTGCTAGTTGCGAGGACACGGTGATGAAGTGTACTTTACCTCCATCCCCATTAACAGCTGCTCTGTACCGCGGAGAGCACCACCTCCAAGGTCAGGTTCTGTCTAAAGTGGCCCCTCCCTCCGCTAAACGATTCATTGGGAGCACCAGATGCATCGACCGCCTCGGAGACGAACTCCAACTGGGCGATCAACTATTTGTGCTTAGTTCTGTCCTTAGTTACACTAACTGATGTGTATCGTTTTTTCTTTATGTGCTTTATCATTTCATAACAGGACACGGCGTTATGTTAATGTAGAATGTTTAGGTATAAGTTAGTGAGTTACTCTGCAGGGTAAGTTACAACATCAGACGGAAAGGCGGTGGACATATCAAAGAGCGAAAGCCGCCACCCGTACCGAGGCTGAGTTTGGCCACATAGGTTTGCGTTTCTCGGCAGTGTTTTAAAACTATACAAGTCGAAAAACCTTCAAAATGGGAAAAAAATAGGTAAAGTGCGACTATTAGTTCTGGATCATATGGCGTAAAGACGTTTTAACATGCATCTGTAACATTATAGTAAGCTGCTTTAATTATCTTAAAACAAAGCACTAGAAGTGGGTCAGTTACTGTAACGTAAATATTTTCTAAGCTGACTCCGGCGCCGTGTGAACAAAAGGCGTCGTTTTATGCACAGTTGTGTAAACAAACGCTATAACATGTGCTATTAAACTATAACCGAACCAACCGAACTAGAAGTGAATAAAGTTTATTACTTTATTGCACTAGATGCATGCCAATTCAAAGTCAAAATTAATATTTTCTTCATTGTTACACTAATGCTCGCGGCTTCGCCCACGTTATCATCAGTGTCTCACAAAGATTTTTCGCGGGAATTCAATGATAGAATGTAACCTTTTATTTCTCAATAACCTCCTTTATCTTCTAGTGAAAGTCCTATCAAAATTGGTATAACTGCAGATAGCGATTTCGAGATTTTATTTTCTATTGTGTATACATGTAAATGTAAAGGTTGAATTATGGAATAAAAATCAATCATAGTCACAAGTTATACACTTAATTAAATACGACTAACGTATGTTGACATCAGGCAGGCGGCCGCTCGTAAAATACGTAGCCAAATCATGTAATAACATGTTTTAACATGTGCCGATCGCACTTAGAGTGGGATAACGGCAGGAGGATTATGATGAACTATATAGTTTGACTCGGTCTACTATGTTTAGCTTAAATAATGTAATCCTAAATGACTTATGTCAAAATAATAGTTATAATGAGTTATATAGTCATAATAATAGCTGTGATTTATTAAAAATAGATAAATAAATAAGTATATTTTCTAATATCGATAAAGAGCATACCAGTAAAGTCAACTTGTGCCTTAATCGGGCCACTTGAGGCGACCCCACCGACTATCAAATGGGGGTACCGTTGCTTAAACCACAGCACCATGTTAGCAGCATATGAACCTCCATATAATACGACTTTACTGTTAGCAAACCTCGGCTGTTGTTTGATATCGCTAATAAAATATGCAAGATCAGCAAGAGCTTGGTCGACGTTAAGGAAACGCAGATTTTCTGTTGTAAAATTTCTGAAATTAATACAATATATTAATAAGTAAATCTCGTGATGTCTAAAAAGTTTTACTATATCAAAATGCCTGTTTGCAATGGCTGACTGCGCCTTATATTGAAGCATCTGCTTCTTCGGACATAAGAGTGACAATTAGGTGGCACGAATCCCATAACTACCATTATATTTTAGCAGTATTGAAGCGACAATGAAGACTATAGCTTGACTGACAAAGCATATGACGAGGCGTTACATACAACCATTTTAATGAGAGTACGAAGTCTAGAACATTGGTAGATGTATTGGTTGTCCACACGATCGTATTATCATACAATCATATATTCCCTTCGATGGTTGCCCAAATAACCGTCAAATTCCAGATTGTAGGGGATCATAAACGATGAATGTCGAGTACAACGTATATGATGGCCTCTACAATATCGTCCTCGCGCTAAATCGTTTGTGATCGCCGATTATGAAGAGTTATAATAGATACCGCTATGGCCATATTCAAATTCAAATTCAAAATATTCTTTATTCAAGTAAACTTATAAACAAGTGCTTTTGAATCATCAATATCTACTGCTGGTTCGGAAAGCTGTTCCTACCGAGAAGAACCAGCAAGAAACTCGGCGGTTGCTCTTTTCAAACAATAATTCTTATTACTAGGTACATATAGTTATTGACGTCTTGTCCACTATCCACGCATTATTATCGTCTAAGTAATCCTCAATAGTATAAGTAGGCTTTCTGTATAAGCCTTTTTTAAATAGTGCTTTAAAACTGCTGTAATGGTAAAGTTAAAGTAGATTTCGGAATTTTATTATAGAATCTTATACCCAAACCCACAAACGACTTATGTACTTTTGCAAAGCGCAAAGCGGGAACCGCAAACTTATGTCGGTTCCTACTTTGTCTATTCCATACATCGCCAATCTTTTTATAGATTTTCATACTTTACATAACTTTAGTCAAGCTGGAGTAACAACATTATTTCGTATGAACAATCCAACAAAAGAGCGGAATAAATTATTCTGTTACCTTCACGGTTGCTTTGCCGCGTTAAAATATTATCAATCCCCAACAATGGCAGCGATCCATCCACATTGAAACAATGGCGGGCTTCTTTTGCGCTAAAATTTAACTTCTCGACACTATTTACAACAAATGATGTATCTGGGATAAGCAGGCCCGTCTTAGCAACCTTGGGAACATAAGAATTCGAGGCCCCTTTAAAAAGCATCAGTCACTACATGTTAGTAAACTAGGTTCCCCGACAAATCTTTAATCAAGTAAGCTTTTGCAAGCATTTCCAAATTATCAAGGATCAATCAGATTAAATTAAGCTGGTTCGTTATGTTGCTCTCAACGAGAAGAACCAGCAAGAAACACGGCGGTCAATCTTTTAAATCTTTTTACATTATTAAATTTCAGTCTTGTATGAAGCTGGAATGATTTTCGAATTTAAGCAATTTTATCATTTAATTAATCTTCAATTATGTGATATGCTTACGTATAAGTTATTTCTTATCACTTAATTAATAAGTTTTTGTAGGAGAGTCTAATATGGATCGTCTCTACGACAAAATCGTTGAGATTGTCGTAGTAAATGTGTATTGTGTTGCGTACGTTCGGTAACTTATCCTGCTTGTATAAGGTATGAGAACAGATTTTGCTTCCCACGCTTAGCACTTACCATCACACAGATTTTCTCAACAAACGCGTATTAAATAAAAAAATATATTATTACTTCTGTTCCACAAAATTGCGCAAAGTAACGCCTACTTCTATGAATTATTTGTGCAAATAATATAGCAAAAAATAGGTTAAAAAAATCGCAATGACACCTTTAAAGATAATCATCTACCGGTATAACGACGCCATTATCAAAGATTATTGTCTAAGATCCATCATCTTAACGACATCACATTCCCTTGAACTTAGCAGTGTAAGTGCTTCTGGTTTTGTTCCAACAATAACACGGACAATGCTTAGTGGATGATTACTAAGGTTCTTAATGTCATTTGAATCTCACTTGAAAGATTTTCAAAAGAATATACATAAAAATATGATTTTGAAAGTATTTTTGTTTATCCTTCTGTCACGTCGTTCTCACGGAGCTGTGTGCATGTGATTCTTTCAAGGAGGTGACGAATTTAAATCCCGGGCAGTCACCAATTTTTCTATTTAAACCTACATATGTGTCATTGCAATGTGTGTTATTGCAATTTATTCGTTATTTATTTATAATTACTTTTCGGTGAAAGAAAGCATCTTGAGGAAACCTGCATAAAAAGTAAAGTAAAGTAACAGCCCGTTGTTATGCCCACTGCTGAGCTAAGGCCTCCTCTCTCCGTTATTGGAGAGAAGGATTGGAGCTAAGACCTACCACGCTGCTCCAATGCGGATTGGTAGGTTACACATATCCCTAGAATTCTCTGGAGATATGCAGGTTTCCTCACGATGTTTTCCTTCACCGAAAAGCGTGTGATAAATTGCAATTATCAATTAGACACATAAGTTTTAATAGAAAAACTCATTGGTGCCTGCCCGGGTTTGAACTCGTGTTCCCCTCGAAAGAGTCGCACGGTCTCACCGCTAGGCTATCACAGCTCTTATCTGCAAGGAATAATATATAATATGAGGAAACCTGCATATCTATAGAGAATTCTGGGGATATATGTAACCATTGGTAGGTTACACGTATTCCCAGAATTCTGCTCCACATTGGAGCAGTGTTTTAGTTAGTTTATTAGTTCCAACCTTTTCTACAAAATGCAGAGAGGAGGCCTCTGCAGTAGGATAGTAACTTTACTTTAGTCTACGTCTACTCTGTAATTTTCACATATCTTTATTTATTTATTTATTTATTATTTATTCAGCTCTGGTACAATGGTAGGGGTGCTATCATTACGGTGTGCAAATGGCGTGAAGAGGAGCGGCAACATCTACTGCACTGTGACCGACACACTGACTTCTCTACCGCCTTCGAAAATGCGTAATGCACTGTATTATATTATTACAAGCGAACAAAAACTTTAAGAAAATATAAGAATCATCATTCTCCTGCAATTATCCCACTCTAAGTCTGCACAATATATTTTGTCCTCCATTTACATGCATACTTCACACAATCAAAACATCTCTTTTTATTTTAGGCCTCCCTCTAGTCGCATATCATTCCACATTTATATTTAACACTCATTTGGTGACATGACTTTCATTTACCCTCGTTACATTTTAAAATGGATAGTTTAATAGTCCGTAGGAAAATGATTGATATGACCTTTCTTTATAAACTTCTTAGGATAATTTATAGAATTAGGCGTTACTTTGCGGAGATCCATAATACAAAAGTAATAGTAATATTATTTTGCTATTATCCGCGATACAGTAAATAGAAAAAATATATAGTGGACTATCCGGTTTTTCATACCCGTTACATGCAGGATTCGTAAAACACATGCACAAACCTCCACCACTTCCACCACAATACACAAGCACTACACACGTTCACTATCACAAAAATCACAGTAATTGTAGGAAAAAATACCATATTACAGTACGTACATATACAGCTTTGGTATTTTTTATACAAATTTCAAATATTCGGTTCCGGTTAACCTAACTCATAGCTCTTTGGTTTATTGAAACCTAGTTATATATTGTTGTAGATTTAGACGTTACTTTTCGTAGATCCATAATATAAAAGTAGTGAAAGTACTATTTTGCTATAATCCGCGATAAAATAATAAATATGAAATGCTAAATGTAGAGTGTACTATCCGTTCTCGTACTTGATAACTTTCCTAAAACTCATCCACTACCCGCCAGCAATAACAGAACACTACACAAGCACTACACATATTCACTTCCACGATCTCAACAATCGATTCGCCTCGTAACCGAAGCATCGTCAGCAGATAGATTGCACGATAAAATCGGACAGTGATAGTCGCAACTAGTGCCTGAGTTTTTATTAATTCTGCATGTATCAAGTATGAGAATGGATAGTGCACTCTACATTTAACATTACATATATAATCTATTAACTTAAAATGTATTATAGCAAAATAATATTGAATTTAAACTATCGTGAGTGGTATTCATTATTAATGTTGAGATAACGCCGCAACATTAACGCCGCAATAACGCCGCCGCAATAACGCCGCGTAAAGAGCTCATGAATAAGAGCCCCGTATGGGCTGGAAACTAGTCAGGCTCATCCGATAAAATAAGACGTGAGTATAGCCGGTCTCTCAACATTAATAAAAAAATAATATTTTCTTTACTTTTATCCTAGTTATATTGGTAAATCTAGTTTTTCTGACAAAGAGATTGTTGTTTTTCCAAATTTAGACCTGCCTATAAGCAAAATTCTATACAAACCTACAGTTAATTTATAGAATTAGGCGTTACTTTGCGGAGATCCATAATACAAAAGTAATAATAAAATTATTTTGCTATAATCCGCGATACAGTAAATAGAAAATAGTGTTTAATGTATAGTGGACTATCAGTATTTTCATACCCGATACGTGCAGGATTCGTAAAAACACATGCACAAACCTCCACCACTTCCACCACAATACACAAGCACTACACAGGTTCACTATCACAAACTCAAAAATCGTTTCGCCCCGCAACCGAAGCATCATCAGGAGATAGACTCCACGACAAAATCGCAAAGCTAGATAGACTCCACGACAAATTGTCGTGGAGTCTATCTAGCTGTCATGTGTTTTTACGAATCCTGCACGTATTGGGTATGAAAATACTGATAGTCCACTATACATTAAACACTATATATATTTTTTATTTACTGTATCGCGGATTATAGCAAAATAATTTTATTATTACTTTTGTAAACCTATAGTTCTTTTAAACGATACAAACACCTTTAACAAAACAATTTTCACCCATAAAATATGAGTGAGATAAACAGTTTAACAACTTCCAAATTACAACTTTAACTGTCTTAAAAATATCATAAATCATAGAAAATAGAAAAATAATTTTATAACGTTGTTGATACAAGAATATATTTTTACGTTTTATTAACTATTTCGAAAGCTATAAATTTCGACAATATGGTGTTTACGAGCAGCGCCATCCGAGCGTAAAAAAATTGGGCAATGTTTAACTTTATTACCGTGTATATCTCAAACTGTCGTTACACAGTATTGGTCGATGACAAACAATTAATAAAGAAATAATAAAAGTATATTCTCCTAATATTATGATACCAAAGCTTAGTGTGTGTATTTATTTTATTCAAGTAAATTTGTAAACAAGTGCTTTTGAATCGTTAACATCTACTGCTGGTTCGGAAAGCTGTTCCTACCGATAAGAGCCAGCTAGATACTCGGCGGTTGCTCTTTTCAAAGAATAATTCTAGTCACATATAGTTATTGATGTCTTGTACAGGGGCGTAGCTATATACACGCATTCTTATCGTCTAAGTAATCCCCAATAGTATAGTAGGCTTTCTGTATTAGCCTTTTTAACAGTGTTTTTAAACTTCTATAATGGTAAAGTTAAAGTAGATTGCGGAATTTTATGATAGAATATTATACCCAAACCTACAAACGACTTATGTACTTTTGCAAGGCGCAAAGCTGGAACCGCAAGTTTATGTCGGTCCTACTTTGTCTATTATATACATCGCCAATTTTTTTATAATTATGTACATTCTTATGTACAAAAAACTAACACTTTAACAGTCAAAAGGTTTAATTTCGATAAATTTATAGTTTCGCCTAGAACTTCTTACCTATTGATAACCATATTACTTTTTACTACGCCTATTACGAAGTTCTGACTATGATTCCGAAAAATTTTTTTTTTTTACTTTAATGTGTATGCCCATCAGTGACACCATTTGACTCTTTCAAGGGGGTTATCGGTTTAAACCCCGGACAGGCACCAGTGAGTTTTTCTGTTAAAACATATGTGTTTTAGTGAAATTGATAATCGAAATTAATCACATGGTTTTCGGTGGAAGAAAACATCGTGAAAAAACCTGCATATCTCTAAAAAATTCTAGGGATATGTGTAACCTACCAATCCGAATTTGAGTAGCGTGGTAGGTTAGCCCCAATCCCTTCTCTCCAGAAACGAAGAGAGAAGGCCTATGCCCAGCGTTGGGATAGTAAGAGGCCGTTGCTTTATTTTTTCTTTCTTACCGTAGCCAATAGGTTAAGGTCTACCTCTATCCATGATTTCTTACAAAACGTTTAACTGTTTTAACGCTAAAGCCCACGGCCTTTACTTTACACAATAGTGATAGAAACATATTGATCAAGATACGACTGTGTTGAGCTCATATTCCATATCTACATAGCACGTACTGTATTTGAGAACGCGTTTTTAATATCATTAAATAAAATCAATAAATACTTAGAGGTACCTCTATCAAAGAGTCAAATAAATATCAAAGTTGGATATCCAATAACAGCCACCTAAGAACATATTTTCGCAGGAAAACTCAAAACAGAGTTCGTAGCAGGAAGTTGTGCTCCACTGAGCGGTTCTGGACAATTCAAGCTATTTCAATTGTTTTCCTAACACTTTCCGTTGTTTGGCTTATGAGTATTTTGAACTTACGTATTGTGGAAACCGATATAGCGTTGTAAACTATTTATTTGGTAATTCTCTTATACAATACCCATGGGCTTAGCAAGGGGGGGAGGTAGGTAGGCAAGGGGGGGTAGCTGCCCCCCTTTACACTGAAAACTGTAACACTGGGAAACTGACGACTCACTACATAGTGATACTTTATAGGGCTTGATAGCGTAGCGGTGAGACCGTGCGACTCTTTAGAGACGACATGGGTTCAAACCCCGGGCAGGCACCAATGAGTTTTTCTATTAAAACTTATGTGTGTATTTGATAATTGCCATTTATCGCACGCTTTTCGGTGAAGGAAAACATCGTGAGGAAACCTAAATATCTCTAGAGAATTCTAGGGATATGTGTAACCTACCAATCCGCATTGGAGCAGCGTGGTAGGTCTCAGCTCCAATCCTTCTCTCTAAAAACGGAAAGAGGAGGCCAGCAGTGCAGGGCTTGCAAAAGACCTATAAAGTAACGGCCTGTAGTACCTCATATACCTCACCTCCATAATTCATGTGATCTACTCATGGTATTTAAAATATAGCCTAGAACTTTTGATTTACTTTTTTTTTTATTATTTTAAGCTGTGAAGCAAATGTAAGAATATCTATTACCTTAAACTTCTCTCTTAGTGAACAGTAACATTGGGTCTCCCGATATAAATTTAAATAAAATCATCATCCTCCTGCCATTATCCCACTCTAAATGGGATTCGTACAACATGTTAAAAATATGTTGTCACATGATTTGGCTACGTATTTTATGAGCAGCCGCCTGCCTGAGGTTAACTTACCTCAGTCATATATTACGACCCCTCGATAAGAAAGAGAGTGGTCTATTCTACTCAACCGGATACTACACGGTGGGTCAACATACCTCAGTCGCCTTTAAGGACACCTTGGTAAGAAAGAGGGTGGTCTATTCTACTCAACCGGATACTACACGGTGGGCCAACTTACCTCAGTCGCCTGTTACGACCCTCGGTAAGAAATCAGGGTGGTCTATTCTATTCAACTGGATACCACATGGTGGGTCAACCTACCTTAGTCGCCTTTTACGACACCTCCGTAAGAAATGAGGGTGGTCTATTCTACTCAGCCGGATACCACATGGCGGGTCGACTCACCTTAGTCGCCTTCTACGACATCCCGGTAAGAAAGAGGGTGGGCAATTTTACTCATTGTACCGGATACCACACGGCTTTAAATAACTTGATTTAAAATGAATTCATCGAGCGAAAAAACATCGCACATCTGCAAGCAATAAAAATACAAACTACGTTCTGAGAACTCCACGCGATTATTGTGTCAAGGCTGTGTAATCTATTTCTTAATTATGCATTGCGATTAATACATGGATTGTTTTGTCTACGAAAAAATTAAGACCAAGCAAGTTGGCATGTAACATAATCGGTGCTTAGAAAGAGTAACTTAATAATTCTTTGTTTTTGTTACGTAGGCGATCGCGGCGCCATCTTCAATTTCGTGACGCGTGGGAGCGGCCCTTAGACGTGACACGTTTCTCTGTAATGTTTATCACTACCACACGAATCTATTACACTTAGTATAGACAAACCGAAAGTAGAATGCAGTAGCATGAAGTGCGAGAGTATATTTTGATTTTAAAATCAATTTAATTAAAAAATATTATGTATTCAATTAAAATAAGCCCTAGTACTATTTTCATTGTTTCTAAAAACGGAATTCGATATTAAATATCTTCATACTAGCTTACTCTACTTAATGAATTCATTCTACACAAAATAGAGATTATTTCACGGTTACACACGGTCCAAGGTCAAAACAACATCAATTAAAATTGAGCGGTACCAAATGCTCGTTTCATCGTTCCAAAAACCTCGAAAAAGAAATTGCATGTTGCCTTTTATTCTGCACAGCATAGATTTTCTGAATATTTTGGTTTTGCTACATAGATTCCAATTACTTATATAATATCTTGGCTTGGTATGTCATGGAATGTCTAAAATAGTTATTAAATTAAGTTTCCGCAACATGTACATGTTTTTAGGAGTATTTTTTTGAATATTAATATGTTGTTAGTCTTAAAAGCTTTTACAGAAAAAAGGTAAAGAGCAAAAGTATATTAATTAGGTGGCGACCGCAACAGAACTTTAGGTATTACGACTCTCGTTTAGTCTATACGCAAGCATAACATCGTAACCCAAATATTGATTTGTAGGCGTTTTATTGCACTACGATAAATCTGTTTTACAAATAACGGGTATTAATTAAGTAATTGTTTACAAATTGTACACAATCCAAAGCGTAATTTTGTCAAAATAAGTTAATAAAACGTTAAAACAATACTTTGACTGCCCTTTCTAAAAAATAAAGGGCTGTTACTATATCTTTTTTTCGAACTACTGTATGCTGTTAGCCCCAACGGCTTTTACAGCGTCACCGGGCAGGACGGACGAGCGCAGAAGCATCGTCAAGATTGCGAAAAGCAAAGACTAGAGCGCAGAAGCTCTACTAGCGTCGGGGTACGTCGGGAAAAAGGGTGCCTCCTGTGAGGCTGGACCACGGCTGAGGGCGACGCGTAGTGGGGGGCTAATGGTGTGACTTTGACTAGTCATTGCGACGTCGGAAGGGTGGCGAGAAGCTACGACCGACCGACGTCAGTAAACTGGGACCTCTCTTCGCCGGCGAAGACGCTGTAACTATATCATTGTTGACCAAAAGGTGCATCTTTCGTTTTGGAGAGAATTGGTATTTAAACCCATCATGCTGCCCCTATAATAAAACTATTGGTTGTTTGACATGTTTTCCTTAGCCTATTATTCAAAACCCTTATTTCCTTTGTCATACATCAGTACACAAAAAACTATTACAGGGAGGCTGACACAGAAAGCCTATTATACTGTTTGATAACATAGATGATAAGAATGGGTTGATATATGTAGCTACTCTTCAACCCTGTAAAAAAAAGTAACAGCCTATTACTATGCCCACTGCTAGGCTAAGGCCTCCTCTCTCCGTTTTTGGAGAGAAGGATTGGAGCTAAGACCTACCTACCACGCTACTCCAATGCGGATTGGTAGGTTACACATATCTCCAGAATTCTCTAGAGATATGCAGGTTTCCTCACGATGTTTTCCTTCACTGAAAAGCGTGTGATAAATTGCAATTAGCAATTAGACACACGAGTTTTAATAGAAAAACTCATTGGTGCCTGCCCGGGTCTGAACTCGTGTTCCCCTCGCAAGAGTCGCACGGTCTCACCGCTGGGCTATCACAGCTTCAGCTTGTATTTGAGTATGTATTTAAAATTATTTATGTATATATTTACCAGTTGTCTGTAACCCATAACGGAACTATAGTGCAAGTAAGCTATACTTTCTTTAGGGACGGATAGCCGTGTGTGTCCCATATATTTATTAGTTTATTTAATATAAAAACACTTTATTTCAGTTCTTTTATTTACACGACTCGAAATTATATCCGAGGACTCTGAATTCATTCTAAAGCGAAAAGTTCTATAACTATAAGGTACTAGGAAAAGGAACGTGGACCAGAAAGCTCATCACGGACCTGCAAGCATGGCATAGCAGAAAGCACGGAAAGATAGACCGCTGGCTCATTCAAGCGCTTAGCGGACAAGGAGTTTTTAATATATACCTTTATAGGGAACGCTCCGATTGAGAGTTGTTACTTCTGTGGTGAGAAATACGGGGTGTATTTCTCACGACTCAAGACTCAAGACTCTTTGTTTAAGAAAAATCAATCATTAGCAAATTAAAGTCTGATCATAGTGGACAAATGATATGTGTTCCCGATGATAAATATCATAAAAAACAAATGATTAAATACAGACCGATAACCAGTCAGAAAATTAAAAAATTTGAAAAGGAAATTTTCGTCAGTATGCCTACTCTTAATGTAATAAAGGGCAATCCAGATGATCTATTTAATGCTCTTTTTTGCTTGATAGATAGAAAATTTAATAATATTTTTAAAACCAAAGAAAAAGACTTAATGAAAAACTTAAAGTTTAGTGATTGGGCCACTATTGGAATTTTTAAAAGCCGAAATAAATTGTACGATTTGTACGCAGAAAAGCAGTTCAATCAGAACTCAGATTTTATTGATTATGTCAAAAAATATTCCAAACTGTTTAAAATTGTCTGTTTTCAAGCCAAGTCACTTTATATTAAACAAAAAATAAGGAATTCTGACAATAAAATTAAAACAGCCTGGGATATTATATGTAGAGAATCGGGCAGACATAAAGTGCGACAAAACAAGATAAATCTTAAAATTAATGATTGCACTGTTAGCTCTGACATTGAAGTGGCAAATATTTTTCAAAATTTCTTTAATAACATTCCAACAGCAACTACTCAATCGTTAAATTCATCGCCAACAGAAGCTCATAGTCTGCTAAGAGGAAGTGTGGCTAAGTGCGACGTCTCATTTAACTTTAAACACATTACCCCATATAAAATAATTAAAACTTTTAAAACCTTAAATAATAAGATAACAGGAGACCTTTGGGGAATGTCAGTGAAATTATTAAAAAATATTATAGAAATAATTGCGCCATATCTAGCTAAAGTTTTTAATGATTCAGTAGATTCAGGTGTTTTTCCGAACTTAATGAAACACAGTAAGCTAGTACCTCTTTATAAAGCAGGTGATAAGAGTGATCCAAATAATTATAGACCTATTTCTGTTCTACCAACGCTTAGTAAAATATTTGAAAAGATTATGCTCGACCAACTTGTATGTTACTTTAATCTTAACAACTTCTTACATTCAGAGCAATATGGTTTTACTAAGGGTCGGTCAACTACAGATGCTGGTGCAAGACTCTTAAGACATATATTTGAAGCTTGGCAGAACTCACAAAATGCTATAGGCATTTTTTGTGATTTATCTAAGGCGTTTGATTGCGTTGAACATAAGACCCTTCTTTTAAAATTAAGTTATTACGGTGTAAATGATAACTCGCTTGGTCTTATTTCCTCTTATCTTAGCGATAGATTACAAAAGGTATGCATTAATGATGTTAGGTCATCTGGATCGTTTAATGTTATGGGTGTCCCACAGGGGTCAATCCTTGGTCCTTTTCTGTTTTTAGTATACATAAATGATTTAGCATATTGTGTTCAAAATATTTGTGATATTGTGTTGTTTGCAGATGATACCTCTTTTATTTTTAAAGTAGATCGAGATAAAGACAATTTTGACGATGTAAACAGTGCTCTATCTCAGATATCAAATTGGTTTTCAGTAAATAATTTACTTTTAAATGCAAATAAAACCAAATGTCTGCAATTCGTGTTACCAAACGTAATTAGGTCAGACATAAAGTTAGAGATTAATAAACAGATACTAAAGATAGAAAATACAACTAAATTTTTGGGGCTCACTTTGGATGATAAACTCCAATGGGGCACCCATATATCTGTCCTCGCAGGAAGACTTAGTTCCGCCGCTTACGCTGTTAGAAAAATCAGACATTTAACCGATGTTGAAACAGCGCGACTTGTTTATTTTGCTTATTTCCATAGCATTATGTCATATGGAATAATGCTGTGGGGTAAAGCGGCCGATATAGAAAAGATTTTTGTTGCCCAAAAAAGAGCCATACGGGCTATCTATAATATGAAGCAACGTGAGTCCCTTCGCGAAAAGTTCCAAGAAATAGGCATACTGACTGCTATTTGTGCGGAAAAATATAAGTACATATAAAACAAAATTTGATGTATATCATAGACATACGAGAGGTCACAAACAGCTTATGATACCTGCGTCGCGACTCAGCAGAGTAAGCAACTCTTTTGTTGGTCTCGCTATTCGCTTCTATAATAAAATTCCTCAATCCATTCTAGACCAGTGTACAGAAAGATTTCAATCAAGTGTAAAAAATATGCTTATACGTAAAGCATATTACAAAATTGAAGATTATTTGGATGATAAGAAAGCCTGGATTTGAAAATCCTTTCAGCTTCATACAAGACAGCGGTTTAATATTGTATAATTGAAAATATTTAAAAGATTGACCGCCGAGTTTCTTGCTGGTTCTTCTCGGTAAGAGCAACATTCCGAACCAGTCGTAGCTTCATTAATCATATTGATGCTTGACGATTCAAAAGTGCCTGAAATGGTTTATTTGAATAAAGATTATTTTGATTTGATTTGATTTGATTTGATTTGATTAAGTGTGGAGAATTTGCAGGGTTAAGTAGTGCAGTGGCGGGAACGAGAGTGACCTTAAACGTGAAAAACTTGGTACCACGCATGCTCGCAAGTGAGAGGGAGTGGCACAGGATGAGGAGGTCCTCCAAAAAATTATGCTTAAAAAATAGCTAAAGGAAAAAGGGGAAAAAGACACATTCTGAATTTTATAGATCTAAAAAAACCGGATGTTATCTGTACAATATTAAAAAGAATGTGTTCATTATCTACTCGAATCGTCGAACCGCACGTCAAAGTTGATATTTACATGGAGATTCGATATTTGAAATACGGCGCGTTTGAAATCGGAACCGAGCGCGCGCTTTTTCTAATTGCGCTGAAAATAGAACGCGCGCGCTGCACTAAATGACACCTGGACTAATGTCGCCATGATTCGATAATACTATTTATTTTTAATTCTTATTCTTATCACAAACAGGCAAGGACCATGTCTGTGTCAGCCATAGACAATAGATAATTGAAATTTTGTTTTCTTAATTTACAGGGCACTGATCCGTTAAAATGAGTTGATTTGAAGTTTTCATAAAAAACCTTTTGGATTATAGGAAAGATTGTTAACTATTGGACTTCACTTTACTTTTTAACAAGTTAATGACCTACGAGTAAATATATAAAAAAAGGGGTTGTTTAGTAGTTTTACCTTGCTCCTTGCTTCAATGCATGTCCATTGTTGGGCATAGGCCTTATGAATATAGGTTCTTTGTATGCTTTATGAGTATATTGGTTTTGTTAACACGGCGTTTTCCGGCTTTAAATTTAAACATACATCTGTTCTTTATTTGGTTTTGTTAGTTACTATAATATTCTTCTAAGCTCCTTACAGAACTGAACGTATTTTTTTTTTATTAATTTTATGTACTGTATGTTTGTGAATTTAGTTCATTAAAGTCTTAATCAGGATGACGGGGGGAATCGCCACAGACGTAAATATATCGATTACGCATATATGGAACTGAAACGAAATGAAATTTATTTATTATGTAACAATTACATTTTTTCTTTAACAATAGCAGCAATGATCTTGTTAAAGTTAAAACTGCGTTGCAGAAATCGACGCCCGCCTCCAATATTAACTTACAAAGTTCCAGCTACAAAGAAACTATGAAATACTACATAAAAATAAAGTAAACTATACTTAAATGTTAAATCATTAGTAGTTTTGCATGAGTGTATTAGACAGTTTGTTGGTATCTTAATGCGTATAGGTACGTATGCTTGTGAGTGTATGTGTGTTTGTATGTGTGTACGTGTGTGTGTGCATTTAACTATTCGATTTTTAAATACAGAATAGATACCTAGTGGTTATCCCAGATTTTAGTAACATTTGGCCATTACCGAGCGTTCCGCAAGAAACAACAATCCCATTAAATATACCCCCTGGACGACGTTGGCTTTCATACTTGTGGCTCCTACCGTCTTTGAATCTATTTCGAGACGCCTATTTAACGGTAATTGGCGTTTATGACTACGTATTGAAAATAATGGCCGTCCGTAAATCATAATAGGCATCGAATGCCATGGTATAATTTTCATGGTATTTTTAATATAATTATATGTAGTTTTAGTAAGCCTATAAAAAAATTAAAAACCGTTAGTTTTGATTTTTATATATTTTTTAATAGTATTGTAAAATTATGATTTGAATGAAATGTTGTCTAAAAGCATAAATTGTACGAATTTAGTACGAATTATTTGGACTGACTTAATTCTTTTAGCGTTCTCGTCTGGCTTAATATTAGTTTAAAGACCTTGTTGTCCAGTTCTCAGGACTTGAATGTCGGTCGCAGGCGACACTCTCCCACAGGTGTACCGTGATACGGCCACATTCCCGTCGCAAGCCACATTCCCGGCCGGCCGTGCGAATCACCTTTTTGGGAACGTTTCAACCTTCTGTTGCGGTTGACGCGGCCGCTGTACGCGGCGTTCCCACGGGTTCACACGCTACCCCCTCGTTAAGTTTTTACCCTATTAATATTTATTAGCTGGTTAACTAACTCCCTTTTAGTCAGGTAACATTTATATATAATGAACTATCTATGAGGACTGCCCCGTTGGCGCTGTGGGTAGTGACCCTGCTTCATCTCCACGGGTCGCGGGTTCGATTCCCGCCGAGGGCCAGCATTTTCAATAAAAAATTTGTTGGTTCTTCGAGCCTAGGTGTATATTTGTATTTAAGTATGTATTTAAAATTATATATGAAGTATATCTACCAGTTGTCCGTCACCCATAACACAAGTATTATTACTTGCTTTGGGGACGGACGACCGTGTGTGTGTGTAAGTGTACCATATATTTATTTATTTTATATTATTTTTTCTTTTATTTTATTTTTATTTATCTGGGTGATAGGGTGGTTGTATCAAACATCCAAGTGTCGACCCAAGATTGCATAAAAAATTATTGCGCTCTTTACTTTTGCTATTGCTATAACTGTTAATAAATTCATTAAATTTATATAGTTTTAAGGAGCATAATGTGAAACATGAAATGATTAAGGTAAACGTGTTTTAAACGTAAATTGAATATCGCTCATAAGTCGCAATAGTGACAGAACTCAGAAAATCATCTTTTAAGTTGGTTTAGAGTTTTTATTCTAAGGATTTGCAGAATTCTTTAGTTTGCTTAAAATAATGGCGTAATATTGAATTATGAGGTCTGCCTATATTGCTGGTAGGAATAATGTGTACTTCAACATTCTTTAAGGGAGAAATTCAAAGAAATAGGCGTCATGACTGTAGCTTCTCAATATATTTATAGTAATATACTATTTGTAAGAAAAAATATTCACCTTTATAGTAAGAATAGTGATAGATACGACAGACACACTAGAAACCGAAATAAACTAATGACGCCAAGGTTGCGTCTCCAAAAGGTTCGAAAATCATTTGTCGGTCTCGGTACACGTTTTTATAATAAAATTCCTCAACATTATCTACACTTTACACAAGTTTAGAAATTATCTTAAAACGATGCTACTACATAAAGCTTACTATACAATTGAAGATTATTTGAGTGATAGTAGCATATCTTAACTGCAGTCAGCCATACAACCATCAATCAAATTGTAAAAAAAAATATATAAATTTTAATAAAACATTGGCCGCCGAGTTTCTTGCTGGTTCTTCTCAGTAGGAGCAAACTTCCGAATCAGTGGTAACTTCTTGAAAACATTGACGATTCAAAAGTACTGTAAACAGTCTACTTGAATAAAGAATATTTTGAGTTGAGTTGAGTTACCTACTCCTATTCCAAAACACGTGTTTTTTGACTTGTGCCACTATTACACCCCTTTGAGCGATATTAGTCTGTGTTTGCAAGCATAATTTGATCCTTAAAGTGATACAAAACGGTTCTTAGAAGGTTAGTAGGTTCTGTTATTTACCTAAAACTTATGATAAGGGTAGAAAATATAGGATCAAGGCTGGCTTGTAGTTTATAGGAGGAATTAGTATACAATGCGCTGTATGTCAAAGACCAGTGTCCTGCCGAAACTCAAGTGACTATTAGATGCCTTGATATCTAAGTCGAGCAAACATCAACAGCTCCGACGAACCACAGAAACAGGCTCACCGAAGACATTACAAGTCTTGAGAACCCGGGTTCTCACCGGAATATCAGGGAAATCAGTGTTCTCGAAGGAGTTTGACTGATCAGAATAAGCAACCCCTTCCCCCGAAATGGCTAAGTTACAGTGCCGTTTAGTCAGGCGTTACTGTCAGGCGATTGCCTGACTGTAACTCATCATTCTGTAACCCTTATCTCATTCAAATCACCATCCTGTGGTTGGCTCAATATGTCTCTATCTTCCATTCTTCTTTATCATTCGTCAACTCTGGTGCCAATCCTTTTAAATGCATATCATCCATATACAATTCATCCTTTTTTTTAGGCTTCTCCCTAGATATGCATCTACCAACATTCATATTTAAAACTCTTTGGGTCACACGATTCTCATCCCACCTCAATACAAGACCACACCAACTTAATAACAAGATCCTCGTCGATCGATTACGTCGTGTGCTGAGCTTATATATGATGGTGAAGACCTTGATGGTGCTGATATGCCCGAGCTTATAGCTGCAACCTTTGTGACAAATTTTGCGTACTGTTAAACCGTCCAGTTTGGTTTATATATAAAGAAAATCACAAACTGAACCCATTAACTTTAATTTTGTAATTATAAAAATATTACTTTATATTTAACTGCTGGTACTTGGACTACTTTTGCGCGAAACCCTTGTAGCGGGTTGAAGCCGGAGTATATGATCAATAGTCTATTGCTGAAGCCAGCCGGCAGGCAGGAACCGGGTACGTAGCTGGGCAGCAAGTCGACTAGATCACAAGAACTCACTGAATTTGGCAAAATGTATGAGTTTTATAGGCCTATATTGCTGATCGAAACTTTATATTGACCCCATTTAGGAAACAATAGGTCAGCAATATATCTTGAATAGGGTTGTAACAGTACGTTACCTAGCAATGGGTTAATCAAACTGGATCGTAAGTGGAAGTGGCTGTTTCAAGTGGATTTGGTATCTCAGCAACAATGGGTTTGATCCAAACTGGTAATATTCAGCCAGAGAACCGCAGTCACTCGTCACACCCCTTCTCGACTATTCTTCAGACAAGGTCCAGTCGACCGTGACGAATTTCCACGCCGCGACCTCAAGTTAATAGCTCATTATCAGCCGTTTCGGCAATTGTCCGACCCAAGTGTGCTATGGGAAAAGATTAACCGATTAACATAAAAAAATTGTACTACTTAATTAGTATATTCATTAAATACTTTAAATCAAATTCAAAATTAGAATTAAAAATATTCTTTATTCAAGTAAACTTGTAACCGAGTGCTTTTGAATCGTTAACTCTGCTGCTGGTTCAGAAATCTGTTTCTACCGAGACGAGCCAGCTAGAAACTCAGTGGTTGCTCTTTTCAAATATAATTCTTATAACTAGTCTATATAATCATATACACAAGTACAAGACAAGTAGTAAGACTGTACACGATAGTAATGACCAAATGAAACTAGGCGCACAAACGGGGACCTCTGGGCATTCCGAACGGGGTTTATCGAACGCCCACCTTATAAGGTCTTATTTATTTATTATAGACTGGTGGAGTTACTGGGAGGCCAAAAAGTGTGAGTGCCAATAATGACAGGGAAGATGTAACTTATATATTTATCTTTGTCTAATCACACTTAAAAGAGAGAGTCAGATAATAAGTCTAATTTGGCCTCTTTATTGTCGATGGATACATTTTAGTCTAGCTTCCCTACTCTATTAACTCTCGCACGCGAGTACCCATTTGTTCTCTCTCTCATCAACAATTAGACGTCTACTGTTAAACATAGGTCTTTTCCAAGAACTTCCACGCTACACGATCTTGTGCCACCTGGATCAAGCGACTCCCCGCGACCTTTTTGAGGTAGTCTGTCTACCTAGCTTTAGCTAGCTTTTTTTATAGCTTTTGTTTCATATTTATTAATGCTGTTTTGCATTGACATAACCTCATCGATTATTTCATGCATATTACGCAAATGCATTTATGTACCTGTACAAAGTGCTTCATCAAAATTAATTTCGCAATTTCTCTGACCCACAATTTCTTATTTACGAAGGATGGTCAGATATCGTTATAATTGCAAGTAAAGGGCAAGTTAACCCATCATGTTTTCTTTGTACTACTATAATAAATGCCAAAGTCCATCTGTTTGTTGCACTTTTACGGTTCATCCATAGTACAATATCCATCCATAGTACCCTTGGTACGGGATCCATATAATAATAGACGTGGAATCTATCTCCTGATGATGCATCGCTTGCGGGGCGAAACAATTATTGAGTTTGTGATAGTGAATGTATGTAGTGCTTGTGTATTATGGTGGCGGTGCTGGAGGTACGCGCATGTGTTTTTACGAATCCCGCATGTATCGGGTACGAAAACGCATAATCCACTACATTTAGCATTATGATATTTCCTATTTACTTTATCGCAAATCATAACATATACATTTTGTTATAAAATTTATAAAGTTCTATATTTGATAGTATATGTGGATGCAGAGGCCGCCGTGTGGTATCTGGTTCAGTAGAATAGACCCCCCTTATTTCTTACCGAGGTGTCGTAAAAGGCGACTAAGCTAAGTCGACGTCAGGCAGGCGGCCGGTCGTAAAATACCTAGCCAAATCATGTTACAACATGTTTAATATATGTTGTGCCGACCCCACTTAGAATGGGATAAGGGCAGGAAAATGATGATGAAGATGGATGCAGAGGCATTCTCTGTTGACAACCCTGTCGTGGCATTTGCACACGTTAGATGCAAAGAATGTATGGGGAAGTTCCCCATAGATACGAGCGGAGGTGGTACCGCTAGCTTTGAAGAATGTACTAAAAAGCAACGCAAAAACTGTGGTTAGGTTAGCCGGGTTGGGCGCCGGATGCGGCCTTGCGAGGTCGACACGGAACGCATTTACACCGACATAGTACAGAAGTTATTATATGATTATTTTGCATTATTTGGCTATAGTAAAACGTAAATTTAGACCACAGCTACGCTTTCTCTTTTTTATAAAGCTTATACCCACCATGTTACTGCAATGCGGTTACTTACTTAAACTTTGATAATCATTAAAATAAAATAACGCTGTGTTGTATTCGGCGGCAGAGCAGAAGAGACCGCTGTCATTTCTTACCGGGGTGTCGCTAAAGACGACTAAAGTAAGTCGACCCGTCGTGTGGTATTCGGTTGAGTAGAATATACCATCCTCGTTTCTTACCGAGGTGTCGTAAAAGGCGACTAAGGTTAGTTGATGTCAGGCAGGCGGCTGGTCGTAAAATAACAAGACAAAACATTTAAAAACATGTTTAACATGTTGTGACTCCACTTAGAGTGGGATAAGACGAGGAGAATGATGAATCACTAAAATAAAATAGTTTTTAACAGAAAGTTTTGACACCCACCTTAATTTAACTGCTCATTTACCACTTACATACATATCATACATATCATATCATACACATACCTACGTGTTTAATACCGAATCTCTATATGGCATATCGAGGAGAGATATTAAATTTTATTCAATAGGATATGTTCAATGTATATTAAAAACACTATAATTCAATATATAATAACTTTTACAATTGCTTTCTAATCGTCAAATTATAATTGACCACTATTTAAAATGGGTGCTCTTATCGAGAAGAAACAGCAAAACTGTCGGAGGTATCTTTTCAAAAAAAAAGTCCTATATATAATTAAAGGCCGTTGATTCTGTTCTTTGATAGAACCTTTCATTAGAAGTAGGATAATAAAAATACAAATTTCCCTTGTTATCGGTGTAAATACGGCCAAGACCGGTTGTAAGACGTAACTGTCTGTACGTATTGATTGCTTTACTTACGCAACGCACATGATTATACATGTAACCATACCTAATATATAAAAGTCTGTCCGTCTTCTGTCTGTTAGGCTCATACAAGACCCCAAAAGCCTATAAAATAGATCACTGGTTATCTATAGTTATTGCAAACATCAACCTTCGTAGAGACCTCTATCTCTTCACCATGGATTATCTTTTTAAGCGCTTCTTGAGAGTCCAGACGTTATGAAAGCCGAGATAGTATATGACCCGTTCATAGAAAAGTTTTTCCCTTCACATTCACACTCCTGTTTATTCTATAAGTATTCATTCGATCAAATTAAAAACACAACTTCAAACAAACAGAAAGTACAGAACAGTCTACAGAAAGGTTTAAATGAAGTATAAGAAATATGATTATACATAAAGTATATTACAAAATTGAAGATTATTTGGATTCAAAAATCCTTTCAGCTTCATACAAGACTACTGTTTAATAATACAAAATTGAAAATGATCAAAAGATTGGCCGCCGAGTTTCTTGCTAGTTCTTCTTGGTAAGAGCACAATTCAGAACCAGTTGTTTCATTAATCATATTGATCCTGTCTATTCAAAAGTGCTCGAAAGGGCTTATTTGAATAAGGATTATTTTGATTTCATTTGATTTCAAATTCTTTATATATCTGATATCCGCACAGCAAGTACAGTAGTATTGCTCTACTCTCTGTAATTTGCATCTTCGACAGTCTTTATTCTCTAAAAGCCTCGATCTAAAGAATATGGAAATTACGAAAAAAACATTTTTGTCATTGATCTAATATAGTTATATTTAAGCTGTGCACAAAATAAGTAACATGTGTTCGAATTTCAATTAACAGTTAAAAACGACGAAAACTGAAAATGAAATAATCATTTACTAACAGAAATTAACGTAATATAGTAAAGTCAATAATAAATCGAAAAATCAATTCCTGTTAAACGTTATATTTGTAATATACAAATGTCAAAACTAATAAATGGAGCGTGTATTAAATGTGTTGAAATAGATCGAAAATTTACAAATTTGGCGCCTAAATGACGCCATATTGGTATATTACGTCCGTTTGAAACATAGGCATAGAGTTATTATACATAGAGTAACAATAAATAATAAAATACGGAAGATGACAAACCGGTAATTGTCTGTCTAATCACACATCCGCAGAGAAATATTCATTGCAACAGGGAAACATAAAAATATGCTCCATTTATTTGAGTGGACACATTGAGACTGACTTCCCTACTCTAGTATAATAACTCTATGTAGGCAGCTCGCCAGCGAATAAAATTCTCAAGACGTACACGCCATGGCATTATTTCTAACACCTGATCCATCGAAATTCCAACACCAAGATACTCATAACATCCGCTCTCGTTTCACAACAGATCAGTTTCGGTCACAATTGTAAGATTGCTGTAATAATCACACGTAATCTCATTATTCTCATTAATAATAAAACTGTAACAATAATTCATCATTTTCCAAGCAATATTGCTTCACGTTGTGCATTCATCTTTGAATTTGACCGTCAGTGTTGTATATTACGTCCTATTATGCCTAATTTGTAGTCTTGGTCGTTACTTGCTTTCCATAATATAAAAGTAGTGATAATAATTAAGTTAATTTGCTATAATCCGATTTTATTTAATTATATAATAGAATAGAATAGACCACCGGCAGAATAGAATAGACCACCGGAAGAATAGAATAGACCACTCTCCTTTCTTACCGAGGTGTCGTAAGAGGTGACTAAGGTAAGTTCCGTGTGGTATCCGGCTGCATAGAATAGACCACCCTCATTTCTTACCGAGGTGTCTTTAGAGGCGACTACGGTAAGTTGACGTCAGGCAGGCGGCCGGTCGTAAAATACGTAGCCAAATTATATGACAACATGTTTGTAACATGTCCTGCCGACCCCACTTAGAGTGGGATAAGGGCAAGAGAATGATGATGATGCTACAATCCGATCTATTCTCTGAATCTAACTCTAATTGAGTATTACAGTAATAGATACATCATCATCCTCCTGCCCTTATCACTCCCCACTCTGAGCGGGGTCGTCAAAATGTGTTATAAACATGTTGTCACATGACTCGGCTACGTATTTTATGACTGTCAAAGTAACGTCTAAATCTATATTTATAAATTTAGACGTTACTTTGCGGAGATCCATTATACAAAAGTAATAGTAAAATTATTTTGCTATAATCCGCGATACAGTAAATAGAAAATATATATAGTGTTAAATGTATAGTGGACTTTGCGATTTTGTCGTGGAGTCTATCTCCTGATGATGCTTCGGTTGCGGGGCGAAACGATTGTTGAGTTTGTGATAGTGAACGTGTGTAGTGCTTGTGTGCATCGTTGCTTGTGGAGGCTTCTTGGGATACGTGTGGTGACTAGTCCTGCATGTGTAAGGTAAGTAAATTGTGCCTGCTTCATAAACTTATCATTACATACATTCACTTAACAAACGCGGATTATAGCAAAGTAGTTATAGTTTCTGCATATATTTTTCTATAGATAATATTATGATATTTTCGTCCTAATTTAATATGTACTCAGATATTTTGAAGGATATCTGAAGTACTTATTCAGTAATTTGAGATCTAAATCTGAAATTGCCACTAAATATCTTCAAGAATTAATTCGCGTCAACGTATTCCGTTTTCAGACGAAAAACTGATGTTTTCCTGGTGAATCTATTAATAATATAAAATTTATATACATAAAGAAAAGTTCCAAAAGTTGTCTGTATATGATTAAATTTTCTCAAAATATACCAAATGGATTTTTTTACGGTTTCTTACTAAAAGATAGTACAATTCTTGAGTAATGTTTAGGTTAAGAGTACATTACGGTTTTATGAAAATTGACTTGATTGACTTTATAATTAAATAAAATTTCATCAATATTGGTCCAGCGGATTGGCTTTGAAGACGGACAGACAGATCTCCATTTTTATATTAGTATGAATGGTTACAGAGTCTCGACCTCCGGCAGATAAGACAACACAATTTATTTGATCGCGTCTCGCCTTACCTTATCTGGAAGAGTGTGGGAGCGGTGTCGTATTCGACTCCCGGTTGAGCCATTGCTAAACTGATTAGTTTAATTTGCACAATAACCATTGGGTAACCGTACCTTTATTGTTATGGCCATGGGAAGAGTAAACAGACTGAGAGCTGATAGTGTATTTTATTACTACATAATATTATATAACAAAGTCCACGCCGCGTCTCTCGGGATAACCGTCACGTTCTTGTCTGTAAATCTTCTAATATATAACAAGTCCAGTTAAAAAAAACAGTCCGAAACGGCTGGACCGATTTTGATAAAAAAAATTGACAATCTTTATAATGCGCCAGCGGGTGATTTTTTTTGGTAAATACCACTTGAAAATACGAACAAAAAGATGTAGCAGGGCTTATGTTATGATATGTTATTCGAGTACTGAAATTATCATTTAACTTTACATAATTTTTCTCGTAATTTGTATTTAATAAAGAACTATCTGTGCCTGTTGCTTCGGCCACGTGGAAATCAGTGTATTTAATAATTTATTATTGTGAGTTAACCATAAGTAATAGAGACATGCTGTCGCGGACTTTTTTGTACTATCTTGTAGATCTAAAATTCTTTTAAATATATTATTTAAGCGTACCTCTATTGGCTTACGCAGCGCACGCGACTAAAGCTCCTCTTGTTTTATAATAAGTATAGAAGTAAATTATATTTTCGTAAAAGTTTCATTTGTAAGGTCTATAAATCATGTATGGAGAATGTTTTTTTAAATATAAACCCAATTATTTAACTCGTTATCATTCGTTTCGATATAATGTCGACGGGTCCATATTTGGTACTTTACCTCCACACGCCCCCATATACAGCGTACTCCGTAGCCTTCAGACCCTTAAGTAGGACAATGTTCCGTTTACGTACAAAAAAACAAGTGTACTTTTACGTAACTACGTACTACGTTAAACTCCCGACTTTTTTATTTATTTATTTATGTACCAACAGTTACTACGTACAAATTAAATTGAAAAACATCGTATACAATGGAAAGCTTATCGCTATTAGGGATCTCTTCCAGCAGCCCTAAGAGTATTGGGAAAGGTAATGAATTGTGGTATAGGTACAAGTAATGTTAAGCATTATAGACATAATTATAGACATATACTACACATATAAGCAACATAACAATATTACATAAACTAATACATAAATAAAAAAATTATTAATTTATAAGAGAAAAATAGTGTGTTTTCAGTTTCATTTTTAACGAGTTTACAGAGGTTGTATCTTTTGAAATGCTATCGGGAAGAGAGTTCCGTAGACGAGCCGCAGCGACTGTGAACGATTTCCTGTAGAAAATGGTTTTATAAAAGGGAATGGCCAGCGATTTCTTTAACTTGCACGATCGACTTGGTCTAGTGCTAGGCGGAGAATGGGAAAACCGTTCCTGCACATAGATAGGAGATGTACCATTCAATATTTTAAAAAGAACGGTTAATATATGAACATTCCGGCGAGAGCGAATAGGAAGCCACCGTAATGAATTTCTTCGCTTGAGTTTTAAAATACCCTCGATTCTGAAGGAAAAAGGGGAATTTTGTATCATATATGTTGGACCAGCTTCTCGGCTTTAATTATTCCCAACTTCATTAATATTGCTCCAGGAGATTAAACGGGAAACCGCAACAGAAAAATAGAAGGAAAGATAGACTTTGGCATTTATAATATTAGAATGAATTAAAGGTGGTCTATTCTACTCAATCCGATATCACGCGGTGAGTCAACTTACCTCCATCACCCTTTACAACACCTCGGTAAGAAATGAGGGTGGTCTACTCTACTCAGCCGGATACCACACGGAGGATCAAATTACCTCCGTCACCTTTTACGACACCTCGGTAAGAAATGAGGGTGGTCTATTCTACTCAGCCGGATACCACACGGCGGATCGACATACCTTAGTCGCCTTTTACGACACATAGGTAAGAAATGAGGGTGGTCTATTCTACTCAGCCGGATACCACACGGCGGATCGACATACCTTAGTCGCCTTTTACGACACATAGGTAAGAAATGAGGGTGGTCTATTCTACTCAATCCGATACAACGCGGTGAGTCAACTTGCAATAGTCGCCTTTTACGACACCTCGGTAAGAATGAGGGTGGTCTATTCTACCCAGCCGGATACCACACGGAAACCTATACTTCAAGCTAAAATCTATAGAAAAAATCCGTTTTTCCTTCGGCAACAGTAAAAGACAAATAAAAACGCAATTCATATTTGAGGTTACTTGTACACAAAAGTCGCTGCGATTGAAGTACAACTGGCACATACAGTACATTCTATATTAGTACGTAACAGATGTTACTTTAACCGGATAATAGCGGAATAATTTTTATCATTAAATTAATACTTCTTCTTCAACTTCTTACCTTTGACTGTACAATATTTAAACGTCGTTTTATATTTATATAACACAAGAAGAGCGAAAATGTCAAAATTCAACATTTAAAAGAAAAACATTTATTCCTTTACGAGTGCCATTGAACGTTTGAGTTGAATCATACAGTAGTAGTCCGCGTACAGTGGGCACTTGTGATCTAAGAAAAATGGATTCCCATAAACACTACAATCTCGACATAAGTATTTTTGTAATATTCAAATCCGACTTTGAAACGTTTCGTAACAAATTGTTAACGATTTGGGATATTTGCCTTTGTAAGGGGACTGTGGGCGCGCCCACCACTCTATTGGAAGGTGATAATATTTGATGCTGTAGGTCATATCGTTTCAATTCAAATCAAAACAACTTTTATAAGGTTTTAAATTGTCAAAGATTAATCAGATTTAATGAAGCTACAACTGGTTAGGAATGTTGCTCTTACGGAGAACTACCATCAAGAAACTCGGCGGTCGATCTTTTAAGCATTTTCAATTTTACATTATTAAACCGGTGTCTATTTTTTTTTTATTTAAATTAATTAGAACGGTAAACCAATAACATTAAGTAACAGTCTTGTATGAAGTTGTAAGAATGTACAAACCCAGGGCATTTTTATCATCCAAATAATTCAATTCGATTCTGTACTTTACGTATAAGCATATTTCTTACTTTAAACCTTTTTGTAAATTGGTCTAATACGGATTTTTATTGTAGAAATGAATACCGAGACCAACGAATGAGTTGCTAACTCTGCTGAGTCGCGACATAGGAATCACAAGCTTATTTGTGACCTCTCGTGTGTCTATGATATACATCAAACTTTGCTTTTAGAACTAACAACTTAGGCTAACAACCCAGGCAGGCACCAATGAGTTTTTCTATTAAAACTTATGTGTCTAGTTGATAATTATAATTTATGACACGCTTTTTGGTGAAGGAAATCATCGTGATGAAACCTGCACATCTCTATAGAATTTTATGTGTATTATTGTGGATATGTAACCTACCTATACGCATTGGAGCATTGTGGTAGGTCTTAGCTCTAATCCTTCTCTCCAAAAACAGAGAGAGGAGACCTATGCCCAGCAGTGGGTCGCTACTTTTATATATTGTGACGTTACAGCTACTATTTCCATGTACTTTTCGCAAAGGTACTAGGAGTAAATTTACGAAACTCGGAGACCTTTTCAAATCTCAGGATCTTTATAATTTTCTAGTTGAGATTTTGAGTTATTCCCGAAAGTCTTAATTATATCAGTAAAGTTTTTTCTTATTTCATTAATTTTCTAATTTTAGGAAACACAAAGAAACCTATGTTTTTCTTGGTAAGAGCAACATTCCGAACCAATTTTAGCTTCATTAATTAATCATATTGATGCTCGACGATTCAAAAGGGCCTGAAATGGTTTATTTGAATAAAGATTATTTTTATTTGATTTGATTTAAAATTTGTCCCACTACCCGGTGTCCGAGTGAGCTGAAATTTTACATACTGGACAAGTCCTGATGACAATGCATGTTTATGATAAACACGACCTGATGCTGGTGCCACGAATGGCTCCAGACGAGGGCACCTCTCAATGCTTTAACACTAGGGACATGAAATTTTTGAGAGCTTTTTTGAAAAGTTTTTAACTTTACTTGTTTTCAACTATATGCAATATGCGAGCGGTACAAAACTTTAAGGTTCTCAATGATTTAATTAATATGAAGATAATAGTATTTGAATGTAAAACGGCTCGCCCACTGCCCAGTGGTGGGTGGGAAGGGTTTTGTAAATGCTTTAACTGGCACAAAGGGCAGAACCTTGTATATTCTGGTAAGTATTAACATATCGCCCACTATATTTGGGAGAAAGTCTGCTTAAGTCAATGGCAATGTATTTTAGTACTTTTTCATATATGGACAATAATATCTTTATTGGATTTTTAGTATGTTGTGATATGATATGAAATGATTGATGACGGGATTTGAACCCGCAGTCCCATAATCTGAGACACGTTTGCCATGATCGCAAGTGTTTAACTTTGTGCCTTGTAAAAGTACGTAATTCCTTTGTGGGGTTGGGTATACATTCTATAATAAAATTCCACAATCAATTTTAGTTTTGCCATCACAGTAGTTGAAAAACACTGTTAAAAAAAAGGCTGATGCAAAAAGTCTACTATCACTTAGATGATAAGAATGCGTGGTTATAGTTACTCTCCGACCCTGTACAAGAAAGCAATGACTAAACGTAAATAGTAATAAGAATTATGTTTTTAAAAAAACAACCGCGGAATTTCTAACTGACTCTTCTCGGTAGGAACAGCTTTCCGATCCAGCAGTAGAGTTGACGATTTAAAACCACTTGTTTACAAGTTTACTTGAATAAAGGATATTTTGAATTTGAATTTGAATTACTTAATGTAAACACTATACGCAGAATATCAAACGCCTAGTATTAAAGTGATCAAATTAAAAATTAGGCTTGATTGAGTTAGATACATTGTTGTACTTATTTCAATAATGAAGCTGTGATAGCCCAGCGGTGGGATACTTATACTGGGCCGTGTGAGACTCTCTAAAGACGATCATGGGTGCCTACCCAGGTACCAATAAGTTTTTCTATTAAAATTTATGGGTTCAAACCCCGGGCAGACACAAATAAGTTTTTCCATTAATTATTATTTTTAATTTATGTGTCTAATTGATAATTGCAATTTATCACACACTTCTCTGTGAAGGAAAACATCGTGAGTAAACCTGCATATCTCTAGAAAATTCTGGGTATCCATGTAACCTATCAATCCGCATTGGAGCAGCGTGGTAACTTAGCTCCAACCTTTCTCGCCTAAAAACGGAAGTAGGAGGGCTATGCCCGTCAGTGGGATAGTAACAGGCCGTTACTTACTTATTTCAATGCCATCTATGACAATGTTACAAACTTTTATAAAAGGTAGTGTCTTTTATTTATTTATTTTATTTATTTATTTATTTAGGACTCCAACAGAGGTACACAAAATAAAGTAGTAATATTATTTGACACATGAGCTAAGTGTACCCCCAATTACAGGAGAACACAACATGCTCCATATACAGTGTTACAAATGAAAAGGATAATCAAAATACATACAAATTTAAACTTAAAAGTCTAGAGAAAGGTAAAAGAAAAATACAAAACTCTAACTAAAACTTAGATAAAATATTAGATGATACGTAGGATAATAAAAATAATAAGAATATTAAAAAATATTACATTAATTAAAGATGCAAGAAAAATATAAATAAAAAAAAATAGGTTGAGTTACTATTATGTAATATACTCATTACTAGAGTAGTAAGTCCTGCATTTTTTTTTTGTCTTCTTACTCTACTAAGTTGGGTCTCTTTTACACTGACGAGTTCTGAAGACTACGTATTTTTGCAATTTGCCACAAACCATTTTTTTCGATTTAGGCCAGTCTAATATTAAGCATGCGATTTAGTAAAAGAGACCACCAACGCATCGCTATGTCGGTGGTCGGCTGCGTTCGTCCCATATAAAGTCACAAGAGCTCTTTGTTTTGAACGTGTTATTTTAATTTCGCTCGAGATGAATCTAATTGTCCATATTCCAGCTTCCGGACATCAAATAAGAAATTAGACAACATCTGAACGGTTCTGAGTAAACTAATGAAAATATATAAATTACTCGACAAGTTTAAGACGCTCAAGATACTTGTTTAATATATGGCGTAATACTTATAATGTTATAATGTTAATATAAACATAATGTAATATAAACACCATATGTTATAATGTTAACCATGTAATATTAAGCATGTATGCTTAACTTGATAGAGATTAAAACTGTACCGTCTAATAAGAAGTAAGAGTAAAATGACGGCCTGTTACTATCGCTGAATATTACTTCACAACCTCCTCTATCTTGCAGTGATAGTCCCGCCTAAATCGGTTTATCCGTTCCGGGAATATAACATCAACCTTAAAAAAAAGTAAAGTAGCGGCCTGTTACAATCCCCTTGCTGGGCATAGGCCTCCTCTCTCCGTTTCAGGAGAGAAAGGTTGGAGCTAAGACCTATCACCCTGCTCCAATGCAGATTTATAGGTTACACGTATCCCCAGAATACTCTAGAGATATGCAGGATCCTTGACGATTTCCTTCACCGAAGAGCGTGCGATAAATTGCAATCATCAATAAGACACATAAGTTTTAACAGATAACTCATTGATGCCTGCCCGGATTTGAACCGTGACCCTCTCGAGAGAGTCGAACCGTCTTACCGCAGGGCTAACATAGCTATTAATATGTTAATGCTATCTACTCAATACTAAACTATCAATATGTAGTGAAATGTTTAAGTTAATAAAAATTAATACTGTAGCTGTCTAATAATATTTTATGTAAAAAATAATGCATTAATAAATATATGGGACACTTACACACACGGTCGTTTTTCCTCAAAGTAAGTAACTTATTACTTGTGTTATCGGTGACATCTTTAATTTTAAATAAATACATAAATACACCCATAAATACATTTTTTTGAAAATGTTGGCCCTTGATGGAATCAAAACCTGCGGCCCACAGAGCTGAAGGCAGGGGACTGTCCAAAGTACTACTACTGTACTGCGTCAAATATCCATTCAGACCTGTCATAATGTGTATCTTTACATATTATAAAACAAAGCATAAGCTCTCTGTCTGTATATGATCGATATTCTCAAAATCTACAGAATCCACGAATTTTCAAAAACTATCGGAATAGTTTAACCAAAGACATATGTGTAAAAACACAAATCTTAGGCAAATATAGCACCTAGCAGAAAATTTTCTCTCAATCACTCAGTCTTTATAATTGTTTTATGCTGTCTAAAAATATTATATTTATTCTTCGTTAAGAAGTGTTATTTTAAGTTTGAACTTGAGTAAATTCATATAAACTTTACTTTAGTAGTCACAGTAATTGGTTGTTTACGGACGTGAACTTGATGTTGCGCGGCCGGAAGTGCGGAACAGCGACGGAAACGACCAAAGGGGTTACAATGTTTCGGAGAAGGGCTAAAAGCTACGTTTAAACGGAGCGAGCAACTATTGAAAGTTGATTTCTAATATTTTCTAAGTAGAGTAAACTTTTTATATAAAAGAGGAAAATAAAATTATTTTGCAAACATCCTTGATTAATTTTCATGGATATAGATCCTCGCCGACCTTATAGAAGTTAGCAATGACAAAATGTAACTACTTTAAGAAGAGAGTATATTTATGTAATGCTAAATAAAGAGGGGACTGATGGATAATACATAACAGATGCATGCAGGTTTCATGAAAACGCATGTACTACAAACCTCCAGCACTACCACCACTATACACAAGCAGTACACACATTCACTACACCCACTCAACAATCGTTTCGCCCAGCCTCGCCTTACTTTAATTTTAATTGAATCTAAACTGTTCAAATTATATAGTAAAGTAAAGTAGCGGCCTGTTACAATCCCCTTGCTGGGCATAGGCCTCCTCTCTCCGTTTCAGGAGAGAAAGGTTGGAGCTAAGACCTATCACCCTGCTCCAATGCAGATTTATAGGTTACACGTATCCCCAGAATACTCTAGAGATATGCAGGATCCTTGAAGATTTCCTTCACCGAAGAGCGTGTGATAAATTGCAATCATCAATAAGACCCATAAGTTTTAACAGATAACTCATTGGTGCCTGCCCGGATTTGAACCGTGACCCTCTCGAGAGAGTCGAACCGTCTTACCGCAGGGCTAACATAGCTATTAATATGTTAATGCTATCTACTCAATACTAAACTATCAATATGTAGTGAAATGTTTAAGTTGATAAAAATTAATACTGTAGCTGTCTAATAATATTTTATGTAAAAAATAATGCATTAATAAATATATGGGACACTTACACACACAGTCGTTTTTCCTCAAAGTAAGTAACTTATTACTTGTGTTATCGGTGACATCTATAATTTTAAATAAATACATAAATACACCCATAAATACATTTTTTTGAAAATGTTGGCCCTTGATGGAATCAAAACCAGTTCTCTGTCTGTATATGATCGATATTCTCCAGAATCCACGAATTTTCAAAAACTATCGGAATAGTTTAACCAAAGACATATGTGTAAAAACACAAATCTTAGGCAAATATAGCACCTAGCAGAAAATTTTCTCTCTATCACTCAGTCTTTATAATTGTTTTATGCTGTCTAAAAATATTAGGTCCTTACATATGAAATTGGCGTTTTGTCGTACTGACCACTTTGATCTCAAATATTACCTTTATGGTTAGGAATTCCAAATTCAAATTCATACAGCTATTTACTCATGCATTTGTGTTTCAAACCCCCTAATTCATTTGTTTGTACCTCATGAATTGAGTGAAGCAAACCGACAAACGCGCGTCGATTGCTGCGTTACGTTACTCAACCGGCACAATAATGAAGGAATTTTAAATCGAATCATTACCTGTGATGGAAAGTGGATCCTCTACGATAATCGGAAGCGCTCATCGCAATGGCTGCACCCTGGCGAACCAGCCAAACCCTGCCCTAAGCGAAAATTGACTAAAAAAAAGTTGCTTGTAAGTGTTTGGTGGGCTAGTGCCGGTGTCGTTCACTACAGCTTTCTTAAATCTGGCCAAACGATTACGGCAGATATCTACTGTCAGCAACTGCAAACCATGATGGAAAAGCTAGCTGCTAAACAACCGAGGCTGGTCAATCGCTCTAGGCCACTGCTGCTTCAGGACAACGCTAGACCACACACTGCACAACAGACGGCTACCGAATCAGAGGAGCTTCAATTAGAATGTCTTAGAGATCCACCGTACTCTCCGGACCTTGCTCCAACAGATTACCATTTTTTTCGCGATTTGGATAACTACTTGCAAGGAAAAAAATTCAACTCCGATGGGGCAGTCCAAACCGCCTTCAAAGATTTTACTGATTCCCGCCCGAATGGTTTTTTTAGTAAGGGGATCAATGAACTACCTATGAGATGGCAAAAGTGCATACATAGCAATGGTACATACTTTGATTAATTAAATATATTTCATTAAAAAAAAACGACTTTATGTTCGTTCCATAGAAAACGCCAATTTCATATGTAAGGACCTAATATTCTTCGTTAAGAAGTGTTATTTTAAGTTTGAACTTGAGTAAATTCATATAAACTTTACTTTAGTAGTCACAGTAATTGGTTGTTTACGGACGTGAACTTGATGTTGCGCGGCCGGAAGTGCGGAACAGCGGCGGAAACGACCAAAGGGGTTACAATGTTTCGGAGAAGGGCTAAAAGCTACGTTTAAACGGAGCGAGCAACTATTGAAAGTTGATTTCTAATATTTTCTAAGTAGAGTAAACTTTTTATATAAAAGAGGAAAATAAAATTATTTTGCAAACATCCTTGATTAATTTTCATGGATATACATAGATCCTCTCCGACCTTATAGAAGTTAGCAATGACAAAATGTAACTACTTTAAGAAGAGAGTATGTTTATGTATTGCTAAATAAAGAGGGGACTGATGGATAATACATAACTGATGCATGCAGGTTTCACGAAAACGCATGTACTACAAACCTCCAGCAATACCACCACTATACACAAGCAGTACACACATTCACTACACACACTCAACAATCATTTCGCCCAGCCTCGCCTTACTTTAATTTTAATTGAATCTAAACTGTTCAAAATATATACTTAAGACTAATTGATTTGAAATCGAGGAAAAGTTAAAAGTCAAAAATGTTAAAACATATATTTTACATCAATAAATAAGTACATAATACGCAGAACTGATAGACGTTATAAACCTAAAATGGTTAAATGGGTACCCTAGAAACACAGCATTGGGAAACTCTTAATATGTGAACGGACAACGGCAACGGTGTTGTTGAAAGGCGATGGAACAGTGTTGTATGACCAGGAAACCCTTGAGGAAACTTGTGTTCAACGTTCGAACAATAAGAAAAAAACTAAACAAAACTAAGGGTAAGAAACCTATTTCCTTAAACTTTTATAAAAGGCCTAACACAGTGCAAATTATTAATAGCACTAACGGATTTCATTTGCAAAACATTGTTTTAAATGTCGCCGCAGTGACTCCGTGACAGTATTTCGAAAAATCGACAGACTATTTAGATAACCGAACGGACTTAACTATCGTAAACGAAGCATCAAAGAGTAAACCGTCACGCGTAAAGGCGCGATCTAATTCTGTACCCTAGGGTTTGTTTGTGTTAAGTTGTAAGCCAATAACATTGTGGGGCGTATGGCCGCAGCGTATGAACGCACCTAGGTACAGAACGCACTTTAATAATACCTGTTGGATTTGATTTTAAACTTCAAACATCGTTTTTAATTAAAATAAAGACAAGCAATACAACAGAACTAACTACTTTGCTATAATCCGCACGGGTTAAGTGAATGCATGCAAAGCCAATGTGTATGAAGCAGGCAAAATCTACGCACCTTATACGTGCAGGACCAGTCACCACATGCACCCCAAGGCGCAATTCACCAGCAAAAACGCACACAAAAGCAGCACACACACCCACCACCACAATCTCGACGATCGCTTCGCCCCGAAACCGAAGCATCATCAGGAGGATAGGCTCCACGACAAAAATCGTACTGCAGTACGAGGAGGATAGGCTCCACGACAAAAATCGTACTGCAGTACGAGGAGGATAGGCTCCACGACAAAAATCGTACTGCAGTACGATTTTTGTCGTGGAGCCTATCCTCCTGATGATGCTTCGGTTTCGGGGCGAAACGATCGTCGAGATTGTGGTGGTGGGTGTGTGTGCTGCTTTTGTGTGCGTTGTTGCTGGTGAATTGCGCCTTGGGGTGCATGTGGTGACTGGTCCTGCATGTATAAGGTGCGTAGATTTTGCCTGCTTCATACACATTGGCTTTGCATGCATTCACTTAACCCGTGCGGATTATAGCAAAGTAGTTAGTTCTGTTGTATTGCTTGTAATATGGAATTCCGCAAAGTAACGCCTGCTTCTATAAATCATTTAAATAAAATAAAGACAATTTTAATTTTAATCTTCTATATTTGAGGTTTATAACACTTAGCCCTCGAGAGTTTTTTACCGTGCGTTAAAAATACGTCGAAATGAAACAAATGGTATCCAGATATCTATTCATACGACAGCGCTTTTAAATACGCGACGTATTTTTATCGAGCAATGTTCCATTTTACGCGTAGGTCGTAAGGCGTTAAGTCGAATATGCCATACGAAGCTTCTGATTACGCCTATTGCGGAGTTTTAACACGACGTATATTTTACGCCCGTGCGAACGAGGCGATAGAAGGCTTATTGCACTACGCACATACATTAAAAAGTAAGTTCTTATAAAAAGCCGCCGGGAGGGTTCATCTAAACGCCACCTAATTCTTGTAAAATATTACCAAAATATCAAAATAATAGAGGTGATATTCCTTTTATAGAAATATCGACGATAGAGCATATACATATCTATCCTTTAGCGGTAGCTGACTATACCTATTTTAACTACTAAAACAATATTCAAATTCAAAATATTCTTTATTCAAAGTGCTTTTGAATCGTCAACATCTACTGCTGGTTCGAAAAGCTGTTCCTACCGAGAAGAACCAGCAAGAAACTCGGTGGTCGCTCTTTTCAAACAATAACTCTTATCACTAGTTACATATAGTTATTAATGTCTTGTACAGGGTTGAAGAGAACCTATATCCACGCATTCTTATCGTCTAGGTAATCTTCAATTGTATAATAGGCTTTCTGAACTAGCCTTTTTTTATTAGTTTTTTTAAACTGGTGTAATGGTAAAGTTAATGTAGATTGTGGAATTTTATTATAGAATCTTATACCCAAACCTACAAACGAATTACGAACTTTTGCAAGGCGCAAAGCAGGCACCGCAAGCTTATGTCGGTTCCTACTTTGTCTATTATATACATCGCCTTCTATAATTATTTATATTCATATGCACAAAAATTACTTAGTTCCGTACAATGCAGTAATCGAAAAGTTATTTAGAAGGATACATTATAAAAATTTAGCAACTTAAATACGTTAAGTACTTAAAACATTTAAGATTAACATAATGATCCTTTACATTATACAATTTAATTGTTACGTGTCCCCTCATTTCTTGCCGAGTTGTCGTAAAATACAACTAAGGTAAGTTAACGTCAGACAGGCAACCGGTCGAAAATACGTAGCCAAATCATGTGAAAAAATGTTTGTAACGTGTTGTGCCGACCCCACTTAGAGCGGGATAAGGGCAGGAGGATGATGATGTGTTACCGCTAAATTAAAAATAATGCTCGCGAAAAACATCTCGCGGTACTCGCTGGGCTTTACTGACGCCCATGTACAACCACGCTGCGTCACTTATAGTAGCCATAAATTACAAACTCATATAAAACAAAGTCTCCGAAAGCTGTCTGTCTGTCTGTTTGTGATCGATTTACTCAAAAATTACTGCAAGGATTTTTGTACGGTTTCTACTAAAAGGTAGTGCAATTTTTCCGGAACGTTTAGGTTAGTACTGCATTACGGTTTTATGTAAATTAAGTTTGAAAGGTCGTACAGTTGCAAAAAAAACTCGCCTGCTGGGAGCTTTAGTCGCTTGCGCCGCGTAAACCGATAAAGATACACTAAACTAATGTAATATAAAATTTTATATAAAAATACTACAAAAAAGTCCGGGACAACATGTTTTTATCTCTTATGGTTAGCCCACAATAACAACATTCATGTTCAAAATTTCATTAGAAACATTACGTTATTTTCACGTTATGTATCAATCCTTATCTAAGTAAATGCCTTCGTTAGCTTCGCCATTTAAAATAGATCAAAATTGTTTCGTTGTGACACAAAGATTTCCACACAAGCAAACCGTAGGCACAGCTAGTATTATCATTAAAATGTGCACTTATTGTAGAATCGTATTGCGGAACAAGAGGATCGTCAACACATGCCGGAGATCCGGCTGAGATGCATCTGTCTGCAGTTCCCACACCCGCGACTTGCATTTACGTTTTTTTTTCTTTAATTGGAACGAGATGAAGATGCTGCGTAATAAGTTAATAAGTGATCTTCTGAGTCGAAATATTAATTTGCTGATAACATGATTATAAATAAAATAAACATAAACAATATAGTTATATATAAAAATGCGAAGGACTAGTTTCCAGAGAAAACAAAAACGGGACATTTGTTAGACCTGCTGGAGTTAGTTAGTCAAAGTTCTTTTTTTTACGAGCCAAGTCTTAGTGCATGCATTTTACGAATACTGCATGCACAAGGTATGAAAACGATTAGTGTATTCTATGTTATTCTATTACATGGATATTTTTCCTCACAAGAAAGTTCAGAGTAGCTCAGCGGACTACTACTAACTACATGATTGTTGATTCAGAAATGAGGAGGTCCGTAGAATCGTTTTCGTAAAATGACGGAGACAGCTCTACGGGTCGCGAAGGTGAAGTGGCTTTAGATGCGGTACATAGTTCGAAGAACTGATGGACGTTGGGGTCTCAAGGTGCTAGAGTGTAGGCAGATCGCTCCACAAGGTGGACAGATCTCAAAAAGTTCGCAGGGATCCCGGAGCATCATAAATTAAATTCTAATGTAATGCATAAGTTATATTGTAAATTAATATAATTGTTTTCATGTTATCGACTGGCCCATTAGCGCAGGTGGTAGCGCCCCAACCTACAGCTCCGTGGGTCTCGAGTTCGTATACCGCTGAATGGCAATTTTTTTTTATTCTAGTACATATATTGATTATGAGCTGTGATAGCCCAGCGGTGAGACCGTGAGACTCTTACGAGGGGAACACGAGTTCAAAACCCGGGCAGGCACCAATGAGTTTTTCTATTAAAACTCATGTGTCTAATTGATAATTGCAATTTATCACACGCTTTTCGGTGAAGGAAAACATCGTGAGGAAACCTGCATATCTCTAGAGAATTCTGGAGATATGTGTAACCTACCAATCCGCATTGGAGCAGCGTGGTTGGTCTTAGCTCCAACCCTTCCCTCCAGAAACGGAGAGAGGAGGGCTATTCGCAGCAGTGGGATTGTAACAGGCTGCTACTTTTACATATATATGTACTAGATGTGCTCGCTGTTTCACCCGCATAGAAATGAGTGTCAAAAAGTTTTTTTTAATTATAGCTCCACAATATCTTCTATAATCCAAGTCCCATCAATATCAGTTTAGCCGTTTCAGTAAATGTACTATTAATCTTCCTCAAAAATTGTACTTTCTTTTTATAAAAACCGTACAAAATCGGTTCAGTCGTTTTTTGAGAAAATCGAACACATACAGAGAGACAGGTTTTGGGAACTTTGACAATATGTACAGAATTTATAGAATTAGGCGTCACTTTGGGGAGATCCATAATCCCCAAAGTATACATGCAAAGTATCCGATACATGCAGGATTCGTAAAAACACATTGGTGTGTGCATGTGTTTTTACGAATCCTGCATGTATCGGGTATGAAAAAACGGATGATCCACTATACATTTAGCACTATATATATTTTCTATTTACTGTATCGCGGATTAAAGCAAAATAATTTTATTATTACTTATGTTATATATACAGATATACCACTTGTATGTCACCCATAACACAAGTATTTTGTTACTTGCCTTGGGATTCGTCCCCACAGACCGTGTCTAATTATCCCATAAAATTTATAGTATGGAAATCCGCACTGTATCACCATATTCTATAAGTCACCTACATATTAACTTAAGTACTCACGCTGACAACAATATAGTAATTTAAAAAACACGAAAGACAAAATACGTGTGACATACGCACGCATCCCTAAAATTACGTTTACAAGGTGAAAGTTAAAATGGATCTTTACTACCAAGCAACTAGAACGAATACTGCGTGTTAGGAAGGCGGTTCTAAACGAGACAGGTGGCAAATTTCTAGTTCCTAGTTCCCACAAAATATAATGGGTTTTCGCTGCACTCTCCAACATCTTTTACAAGCAAAAAATAACAATAGAGATGGAACAGCTTGTTGAAATATCGATTTTCGCACCGATGTTGATAATGGCCTAATTTTAAAACAAAAATTTCACTTTTTTAGAATTAAACGGTAATGATGTAATTATTTTGCTATACTCCGCGTTTTTAAAGAAAATCTGTATAATAGCACAGTTACAATCCACAATATAAAAGGATTGGCGATGTATATAGTAGACAAAGTAGGAACCGACATAAACTTGCGGTTCCTGCTTTGCGCCTTGCAAAAGTTCGTAATTCGTTTGTGGGTTTGGGTATAAGATTCTATAATAAAATTCCACAATCTACTTTAACTTTACCATTACAGAAGTTTAAAAATACTATTAAAAAAAGGCTAATTCAGAAAGCCTATTATACTATTGAAGATTACCTTGAGATTCTCTTCAACCCTGTACAAGACATTAATAACTATATGTATTTATTGATAAGATTTATATTTTAAAAAGAGCAACCGCCGAGTTTTTTGCTGGCTCTTCTCGGTAGGAACAGCTTCCCGAACCAGCAGTAGATGTTGACAATTCAAAAGCACTTGTTTACAAGTTTACTTGAATAAAGAATATTTTGAATTTTGAATTTGAATACGTTCACAGTACTTTATAAATTACCGTTTATTCCTGGTTCTTCCCGGTAAGAAAGAAAACCTACTATACTGTTGAGGATTACTTAGATGATAAGAATGTGTGGATATACCTGTACTTCTACCCTGTACAAGACAGTAATGACTGAATGTAACTAGTTATAAGATTTATATTTTATAAAGAGCAACCGCCGAATTTCTTGCTGGCTCTTCCCGGTAGAAACGGCTTTCCGAACCAGCAGTACAGTTGACTATTCAAAAGCAATTGTTTACAAGTTTACTTGAATAAATTTTGAATTTGAATTTGAATAAGAGCACCTTTTCGAACCAGTGGTAGCTTCATTGTTATTTGACGATTCCAAAGTGCTTGTAAAATCCAATTTGTATAAAGAAGATTTTGAATTTGATTCTGTAACATGCACATAAATTGAACGTAATTACGATCATACCATATTTATTGGTAGGCACGCGAATCTCCGCATTGCAATGGTAATTATATAATCATTACTGAGTCACTCTTGACTACTCTATTGTCACGAGCTGCACCGATGATTTGTCTCGCTAAATTGCACTCGGCTAACTCTGAGGTCACGAAGCAATTAGATTTGTACAGACGTACTAGGTTTTTTATTTATTTTTCCAATACAATTTCTATGACATATAATAAACACACAAGAGCTGTGATAGCCCAGCGGTGAGACCGTGCGACTCTATCGAGGCGAACACGAGTTTAAACCCGGGCAGGCACCAATGAGTTTTTCTATTAAAACTCATGTGTCTAATTGATAATTGCAATATATCACACGCTTTTCGGTAAAGGAAAAGATCGTGAGGAAACCTGCATATCTCTAGAGAATTCTGAGGATATGTGTAACCTACCAATCCGCATTTTTCGTCACACCAGAAAGCCGCCAAAACGAAATCCCTCTATCTTTTTTATATCCCCTCAAGTAGAGGCTAATGCCAATATGTAAACTTCCTAAGACACTAAACTCAATTATTATCAACACAATATTATTATTATTGCTGTACAAATGCTAAAATTGGTAACACTACTAGCATAATAATTAAAGGAAACAGGATTCATTAATTGAAATGGTATTTGCATCTTAATTAAGGGTAAATAAAACAATATATATCTCAAAATTTTTTTTAACAAAAATTAACAAAAAATTATAGCAAAATTATTTTTTTTTAATTTATAATCTGCAAAATGCTTAAAATAAAAAAAAACTAATAACACACTCAGATTATAGCAAAATAGTTATTAATACATTGATACAATAACATTAATTAATTTAATTTGTACTATGGAATATCGCAAAGTAACGCCTACTTTTAAATCATTTGTCTTAAACTTAACCTTTTATTTATATCACACTAGAATAGTGAACATGACAAAATTTTAAAGATAAAAAAAAGTCCTTTTTAAGACATTTTTACATTATCAGACATTATCATGAATTATTTAATTATAATTGTCTAATTTCTCTGTTTCCGAAGTTGTATATTGTCTTTATTTGGTTCCAATTATATTGAGATTTTCATTCAAAATTATTATTACTTCAGGATAAATTACATTTTTGTATATAAAATAATTACCTATCATTTTTAACAACTATCACAGACCATACCAGAAGTGGAATAACAATTTCTTTTCCTTTGCTCAGAACTGTCGTTAGATATTTATGTAATAAATCTGTATTTGTATATATGTACATATAGGCTCCAGCGTTTTTCATGAAACTTAGTATGAAGGGGGTTTCGAGGGTGATAAATTGATCTAGCTAGCTTATTTAACAAAAATGTCGTGTTATCTCTGTTTTCAGACATTGAAAAACTGCTAAAATATGCATTGAATACAAAGGTTAATTTTACTGTCATTTTTAAAGTGGTAATAGTGAACATATCCAAGATGAAGTCCCAGAAATCACTATCCTCTTTATTTCATTTTTTAAAATTCTACTATGAATTGCTCTGTCATCCATATACTCTATATCATAGGTCCAGAGTAGACAAATAATAACAGTTTTCAATCGAAAATTGTTCTAATGAAGTGTTCAGCGGGATTTTAAGATAAAATATTTTCAATTGTTCAATTAGATTGAAAGTGATTTCTTAACTATTTATTATCCTTAAATAACTCATACAGCACCGAACACAGTCTATACAAAGGAAGTCCAACCACAGTGAAGTAATCCCCCTCTAATCTCTCTACAAAAGTACCCCCCATTCCTTGGATGCCATAACCTCCAGCTTTGTCCCTGTAAATTTATACATAAAAAAGATTAAATTAATTTAATTTAAATAGAAATTAATTTTCAATAAAAAAGATTAATTAAATTTTATTCAATAAATTAACATTTTATCAATCAAAATTTTTATTTAGTACTTAAATTTTTTTATTAATTAAAATTCTATTACATATTATCAATCCATATCCACTCTTATGCTTAAAAGGAAAATAACAGACTTTGACTTTTCCATTACTGGGCATAAGCCTCCTCCCACCGTTTTTAGAGAGAAGGGTTGCAGCTACAATGTACCACTCTGCCCTTGCCTGTGAATGTGTAAGTTACACATATCCCTACCTCTTTCTCCCTGGTTATCTCTTGATGATGCTTCGGTTACAGGACGAAATGATTGTTGACCTTGTGTTAGTGAGTTTGTCCAGTGCTAGTTTAATAAGTGGTAGAGATATTTTAATGCATGAGTTCATGGTATACTCTTTTTTAACCATTATTCAGATTTACCTTGATTTATTTTAACTCATAAATTTATTTAAATTGTGGATTATAAATATATTTTTATTTTCTTCTGCAAGTAGGTTATATATAAACTTACATAGGTTCTCCTGTTGCTATATAACCATAGATCTGATCGTCATGTAGGTGTCCAAATACAACATTTGTTTTCTCTGTAAACTTTACAACTTTGTCCAGTGTCTTTATCACAACCCCTGTGTAAACAATATGAGTTCTACCTGAAAGGCTAGAAAAATAAGCAATTAATGTCACACTACAAATAGCTCAGGTTTCAAATTTAATAGACTATTCAATTCCAATTCAATTGATTCTTTATTCAAATTTGCCTTTACAAGCACTTTTAAATTGTCACTTTACAATTATAATGAAGCTACGACTTGTTCTAAAAGGTGCTCTAACCGAGAAGAAACTCCGTGGTCACTCTTTTCAAAAATAAATATTGTAATATTGTAGTTGTAATTGTTAACACCCAAAAATGACAATATAATATAGTGCATAGCTGGTCGCAATTGAATTCCAAGCTTACTTATCATTAACATAGTCCTTAAAAGTATAAAGCTTTATTAATGAGTGTATCTTTAATTGCTTTTTTGAACTTGTGTCAAGGCAAGTCCATTGAAATAAAACAGCAATTATCTACCAATACAATGCACCAACAATATTACTAATACAATACAATAAAAACAATTATCCATTGCTCTTAGTGAGACAATATTAGAGACCAGCTAGAAACTCTGCAGCAACTTTTCAAAATTCCATATGTCCTAAAAAAACCAGTTAAATTGATGTTTAGTCTAAACATTCCATCTTTATATAATATTCTTTTGACAATAATCTTCAATGGTATAAAAAGCTCTATAAAGTACCTCACTATTATTATCCCACAGCTGGGCAAAGGCCTCCCTTTCCATGGGAAGAGCAGTGCTCTACTAGTGAACCTATCACACTGAATTAGTATTTATACACTGTCCATTATATTAACCATCTTTTGACAGATTGACGATTTACATATTTAGTGATGTCCTAAAGATTCTCGTATGCGATACCATTCCGATTATAGTAATTTATAGAATTAGGCGTTACTTTGCGGAGATCCATAATACAAAAGTAATAATAAAATTATTTTGCTATAATCCGCGATACAGTAAATAGAAAATATATATAGTGTTTAATGTATAGTGGACTATCAGTATTTTCATACCCGATACGTGCAGGATTCGTAAAAGCACATGCACTAACCTCCACCACTTCCACCACAATACACAAGCACTACACAGTTTCACTATCACAAACTCAACAATCGTTTCGCCCCGCAACCGAAGCATCATCAGGAGATAGACTCCACGACAAAATCGCAAAGTGAAGCGTTATCCAAACAAGCGTTGTTAAATAGTACTTGGTTCATCCCCACCCTTTATTTACCTCTGAACACGTGCAACAAGCTTGAACTAGAGACATTTATCTGCTCGTTAATGAGGGTGCCATTGTTATGCTTAATGATTTCTAATTGTTCCAAAATATTTAGTTTCAAGCTTTTTTCGCAGGTGTGCAGTATTTCGAAACAATGGTCATTAGGAACTTTATGACCGCTTTCTAACAAATGTTTAGCGAAATGTGAATTTTGTGGCTTATTATTCCTGAAAGCGACCATATGTTCTTTAAAACGGGTTTCAAAATTACGACCAGTCTGACCCACATATGTATCATTGCATTCAGGACATTTTATTTTGTAAACACCACTCTTTTTCGGGCTTTCTAATTTGTCTTTATTGTTGCATAATATCTTTTTTAAGCAGTTATTACTTTTAAAACCTAATTTTATATTTGACTTTGTTTTAAATATAGCTGAAATTCGTTCTGACAATGTTCCAAAATAGGTCAAACTGGCTTTGTATTTATTATCTTTGTAATGTGGCACCGCATAGAAGTGTTTTGTCAATTGCAACTTCTGTTTGTTTTTTAATATATTTTGTACTAATTGCTCATCGTAGCCATTGGAATGCGCCATCTGGTTGATTATTTGCAGCTCATTGTTAAAATTCTTTTCCGAAAGAGGGACTGATAAGAGTCTGTGTATATGACTATGAAAGGCAGCAAGTTTGTGTTGCCAGGGGTGAAAGGAAGAAGCAGGTATGATCGTATCCGTGTAGGTTGGTTTGCGAAAGATCTCAAACGTATGTTCGTTCTGCTCTGATTCAGAATCAGAGCAGAATAGCTCACTAAACTTTCTTGACCTAACTATTAATTCTTGACCTAACAACGAAATGAAATGAAATTTAAATCGAAGAAATCAAATGACTACCACGAAGAGATGAATGCAAATGTGTATGAAGAGTGGTTCAAAAAAATGCTCACTTCATTGGAAGAACCATCAATAATTTTTATTGATAATGCGCCCTACCACTCCCGTCAAATTGACAAAATGCCAACACAGGCTAATAAAAAGCATGAAATAATTAATTGGCTTCGGGACAATGGAGAAAATGTGGACGACTCAATGTTAAAAGTTGAATTAATAAAAATATTAAAAACCAAAAAGAGAGCAAAACGCTATGTAATAAATGAAATGGCAGCAGAATATGGCCATACTGTTCTTCGGATTCCTCCATACCACTGCCAGTACAACGCAATAGAACTTATATGGGAACAAGTAAAAGGGCATGCTGCGAGATGCAATACAAGCCCCCCATTCACAGCGAATAAAATGTTGCAATTGCTAAAAAATGCTTGCACCCACGTAACGGCCGAGAACTGGGCAAGTGTGGTGGAAAGAACTAAAAGAGTAATATTCTCTGATTGGGAACGTGATATTGCGTTTGATAATATATTATCTACACAAGAGCTAATAATAACTGCTACTGAAGACTCCTCATCGGAGGAGTCTAGTGTTGATTATCATTCCGACGACTCGTGCTAATAAAATAAATTAAAATATCCTAATTGTTTTATTTGTATTAATGTATTAACTAAGAAGAAAGTAAAACTTTATATAATGTTATTAAATGTCTTTTAATACTCGTAACATCGATTTCTACCGATTATTTTTAATCTGTGGCATAATCGTAGTAACCATTATGTGTGACATCACTAAGTGGGCGGTACCCATCCATAAAGTACAAATATTATTTGTATGATATTTGTACGTAAGCAATACAAAACTTAATGAGCGTGAGCTGTCAAAAGACTGATAATATGATGGACGCAGTATAACCGAAATTCTTGAAATTCTCAAAAGATATGCAATGGTCATCATGTCCCCTCATATGAAGAATTATAAACATCAATTATGTACAAAAGTTATTATAGAAACCACATGCTTGCTGAAAATTTAAACCAACAACTGCCTGTGAGGGAGATCAAAACTATAACTTATATATAGGAAACAGAATAAATCGCAAGCTTAGTATTAAAGTGTCTACATTAAAAAATAAGCTTAATTGTGTTAGATACATTGTAATCACGACTTCAACTATGACATCATGCTATGAAGTATTAAAAAATTGCTCTTCCAAGTTATGGATATCTTTAACACTCAAGAGTAAGCACTATACTATGCTCTGCAAATAATTTCTAAAACAACTTTTTTTATTATGTCACTATAATACTATGCCTATGATATAATAACTTAAATTTAATAAATAAATACCTTCTGAGCATATGAAAAGCTTCTTTTTCTGATGATGGTTTGCCAAACATTTTACAATTCAGTGTGACCATGGTATCAGCTCCAATCACTATGTCAGCTGGAGTTCCTTGTGTGTTTAGTCTGTTCTCTACTTCTAGGACTTTTTGTAGAGCAGTCTCCTCCACATACGCTGTGAAGCTGTCAAAGATTTTAGGATCCAAATCTTCCTCAAACAGTGAAGGACAAAGGTTTACTTTCAAACCCTGCAAATATATAAGAAATAAATTTAAAAGATATTACTAACAGCTGAGTGCTGCTTATTTATTGTAGTTAGTGTTGAATAATGACTAATGTTGTTATATGAGCTATTAAATATCTAAGTTACACAAACTTTTTTTGGCAACTTAAAAGAAGCATTAAGCTTCTTTTAAATTAAAAAGAGATTAAATTGATTAAATTAGAAACAGAAAGTTGTAATTATGAAGTGGTTTGGTTATTAGGTATTATAAATAAAAATATACTTATTTATTAAATATTAAAGCTACATTCTACCTATCTGATATGAAATGACAATAGCTATTGCTGAAATTTATGACAAAAAAGAAATATATCATATTTAAGATACCCAGCGTTAGGAAACAAACTACCGTCACCACAAAATACTAAAACACTTATTCTAAATATGATTAATACATATATATTAGTTATTAATTAGTAGAGAAGCATAGTATTAAGATCAAAATCCGATAAAAGTATACCTACATTTCTTATCACATTATATCTTGTATAAATAATGTACGATCATATCATTTAAATATTTATTTTAACTATTTTAAACCAAAATTATTATGTACTTGAAATTACACTCAGTATCATTCACAAAATATATCTTACAATATTTTCTATTAACTCTCTTCTCCTTGGTGAGCCACTCGCAAGAACTATATTTTTCTTTTTCAAAACATGCATAATAGGTTGCAGCATTTTAGTTTCTAAAAAAACCTTCAATGATAATTTGTTATTTGATAAATTTAAGTCGCTTTGAGGTTTGATTTGAAGGTGAATACTGAATAGTGAATACTAGGGATATAAAAATAATAGATTATTAAATTAATCGATTATTTTATCACAATAATAGAATATTAATAATCGATTATTTAAACATTATAAATCGATTTTTCAAAAATCGATTATGTGAATTAAGCTCTTTTCATTCTTTTTATTCTTTTCAAGCTCGATTGATTTATTTTGAAAGGGGAAACATTGATTACTTATTTATCAGTTTTGTCCACTCCAAGTCACATTCCTACTCAAGGGTGTGCCTCAAGGATCAATCCTTGGTCCCTTTCTGTTTTTAGTTTATATAAATGACTTACCATATTTCATTCATAATATTTGCGATATTGTACTGTTTGCGGATGATACATCTTTAATTTTTAAAGTAAATAGAAATGACCATAATATTGACAACTGTATTCTTGGGAGTGACCTTGGATTCAAAACTCCAATGGAGCACACACATAAAAACTCTTGCAGGGAAACTTAGTTCAGCAGCCTACGCTGTTCGAAAGATAAGACAATTTACAGATGTCGAAACAGCGAAACTTGTTTATTTTGCTTACTTCCATAGCATTATGTCTTATGGAATATTGCTGTGGGGTAAATGCGCGGATAGTGAAAAAATTTTCGTATGACAAAAAAGAGCCATACGTGGCATCTACAATTTAAGTCCGCGTGATTCCCTGCGAGAGAAGTTTAAGGAAACAGGTATTCTAACATTTGCTTCACAGTATATTTTAAATAACGTAATTTTTGTACATAAAAATATAAAGAATTATAAAACGATAGGTGATGTATATAATAGACAAAGTAGGAACCGACATAAGCTTGCGACTCCTGCTTTGCGCCTAGCAAAAGTACGTAAATCGTTTGTGGGTTTGGGTATAAGATTCTATAATAAAATTCCGAAATCAATTTTGGTCATGCCATTACAGCAGTTTAAAAACACTGTTAAAAAGAGGCTGATACAGAAAGCCTACTATACTGTTGAAGATTACTTAGATGATAAGGATGTGTGGATATAGGTGCACTTCTACCCTGTACAAGACAGTAATAAATAAATGTAACTAGTTCTAAGATTTATATTTTAAAAAAGAGCAACCGCCGAGTTTCTTGCTGGCTCTTCTCGGCAGGAACAGCTTTCCGAACCAGCAGTAAAGTTGACGATTCAAAAGCACTTGTTTACAAGTTTACTTGAATAAAGAATATTTTGATTTGATTTGATTTGATTTACTTAAAACAACAGTCTGAACTAAGAAATGATACTCCGTAGATTATGTATAGACCCGTAGATATACCACAGTTGAAAAATATAGAAATAATAAAATAGAGATAGTGATGATAAATAGTCGATTATTGTTACAAAATAATCGTTTAATATAAAAATCGATAATTTTGACATCCCTAGTTTTTTGTAGATCTATGATTTTTACTCAAGTTATTTGTCTGTATTGCTGCTGTCGTTGCGACTTGCGGCTTGAGTTGTTTTCAGTTTTTTAAGTTCATATATTTAGAAAAACCAGTTAAGGTGATGGAAACATAAGTTCCCTAAAATGAAGTCCATGATAGTGGCTCAATTGCGAAGTTTCCTCAATCGACTACTAGGTGAAGATGATACCGCCAGCAATACAAGCTTCAAAAGAGACAGGTATGGGTTTGACATTTCTTGTTTACAACATAGAACATTATTTTAGTTATGGCGGCAAAGTCTGCGAAGAACCGCAAGAAGTGATTTAAACAAAAATTAGCGAATATGATTAAAATTCCTTTAAACGTTGCTTCAAGATTTTGGAAGTGTGTATATGTGATTTTATATTGGTGTTATTTTGATGCAACATCACTTTCAACTAATCACTGTTCACAGGTACGACGATGAATTGTCTTCTGATGATGGAAACCATAGTGTGAAAAGAAAGAAATTAGGGAAAACGTCCTTTCCCGGTATATTCGATATGAAAGGTAACATTGTATCAATTTTGCGAATATAATAATTGACTAAAGTTATAAGCATAAACATTTTGCAGACATGTGGCATGAAGAGGAGAAAAACAAAAGTATTAGGTATGTGCCAATCCATGTTGAAGCTGGACACCCAAGTACATCAACTCCCAATGAAGTCCCTTTACAATTAGGAAGTCGAGTCAAGGCTGTCCCTATAAAGCTAGTTGAATCCTGTTCAAATGGTCCTTCAACTCCGTTAAGGAACACACATGTTCTTAAATCTGTAAAACCTATAGTTGATACTACAGTGGTAGAAGACGATGAGGATGACCAAGAGGTACTTATTTTACTCATATCTTATTTTTTTCATTGCCAAAATGGACAATATCTGCTAAACGGATATGACATTCGTGATGGGGTACGTGAGATAGACATTTTCATCTAAAATTCAAAAGCTAGGCTGTAAAATTAATTTACATAAATTAATTTTGTTAAATACTTCAATTTACTGCCTTTTTTATCATTATTACTTAGTGTCCTAATTTGTTTTCATTCCTTATTAACACTGAACTTTATATTCAATTGTGTATTGGTCTCTTTTTGTAAAGTTTTAGGTTTATGATGTTTTTTTTATTGGCTAAATGTTATCACCTGATTTTTATCAGAATTTCCAGAATATGAAAAAAAGGAAAAGTGTTTTATTGTATTTAAATATTATTAGTATTTAGAACTGCTTGAATTAGCAACTTTATAATATATAAAGGATAAATTCTATCGTATATGTTGACTTGGTATACAAACACAAATTACATCAATATTGCACGAGCACATTATTAAAAAAAAACTTTGAAAGCAAAACAGACTTACTTTTTCAGGTAATATTAGTTGAAACAAAACCTCCAACTAGAAAACTGTCAAAAGTTTACAAAGCTGTAAATAGTGATAATGATGAAGATGATGTTATATTCATTAAAGAGGTACCATCACCTCCACAACCCTCCTATTACATAAGTAATAACGAAAGAAAAGATTCCACAGGTGATAATGGTGTAAAATACTATAAAATATGTCGTAACATGAATGAAAGAGGCACTAGTAATTCTCCCAGAGAAAATAAACTAAGTGGAATAAGTAAAGTGTATAAGAAAACTACACCACTACCCAGGTGGATGCAACCACAGAAACCAACATTAACACAGTCTAGAAATAGATTTGCTACTTTGAATGGCAACGCACGATCAACACTAGCTGAGGTTTTTAATTTAGATGAAAAAAGAAGTTATCAGGAGCTCATAAAGAAAGTGGCAAACTCCATGAACCCAGTGGCAATTGGGAAACCATCAGATATCATTAATATTGCCGAAGATTCAGCAGCTTTTCGGTTAACACAAAGAGCGCAAAGGAGTTCTTTGAATGAACTAAAGCTCGTGGAGAAAGGGTTAAGTATTCACAAAGAGCTTGGTGATTTAAAGGAATATGACCCGATTACTGTTGCCTCGATCAACTCTTCAGATTCAGAAATTGAAATAGTTCCATCTGAATCATCCACATCGTCTTCAGTTAAAATTGATAGAATAAACACATTGAAAGAATCCTATAAAGATAAAGCCATTACAGCACACGACTGGCTATCGAAATTAAATACTAAATACAAGAAAAAGAATCGAGTTACACAAGAGAAATTGGTGGATGCGAGAAGAGAATCTGATATAATTTCCAAAGTTAATTATGAGCAGAAGTTAGCACATTTAGAGCATAAGTTAAAACATGAATTAAGTATACCAGAGAGTCTTATAGAGGAGCCCCAACCTACTGTGGAACTTCCACCGCTGACTCTAGAACAAGAGAAATTAGTGAAAAAAGCTTTAGGTCCTGGACCTCCTGGGCAACTTCTAGTTGAGAAATTCAATTTAAGGATACACAGGTATGGTTTTATACACTTTACATTAGTTTCACAGATGTGTAAGTTTATATGGTATTCTTACATTTGCTTCGCAGTATATTTTAAGCAATTAAATTTTTGTACATAAAAATATAAAGAATTATAAAACAATATTATATGATAGTATTCAGTTTGCACTACCTAATGCTGCAAAAACAGCAAATAAGCTATCCATAAATAATGTACCACTGAAAACAGAAAATACAGTAAAGAATATTTGGAATTTGAATTTGAATGTGATAGTAATGAAATAATAATATCTCATTTATGAATTACTTTGAAACGAGCAACCGCCGAATTTCTTGCTGGCTCTTCTCGGTAGGAACAGCTTTACGAACCAGCAGTAGAGTTGACGATTCAAAAGCACTTGTTTACAAGTTTACTAGAATATCTATAAAGAATATTTTGAATTTGAGTTTCAATTTATGTATCCGAGTCCTTGGTAACAGATTTAATTGACATTTTGTACACTTATCATAAACTATTGTAAGTATAAGAATTTTTCACAGTGAAGTGCCCCACGCTTTTTTCCACAATAATACTAAAATTTATCTTTAGTTATTTTAGCTATTATTTTTCGCTTTTTACCATAGTTTGATGTGCTATAAAAGTTTCAATTATTTATACATCTAAGATTATCACTTTTATATTATAGGCTTTATATAATTATTACAAGAGCTGTCGGTGTTACACATTTTGAAAAGATATCAGTACTTAATGTAGATAAATAGGTCTGTACAAGAAAAAAATATATATTATAGGCTGACCGTTTAACTCAGACCTCGCCTACGGGGTACCAGGGTGCGGGTAGCACGAGAAAGGATACTGAGGTAGGTGCGGGCGGTCACCTCTTGTATATCAGGTAACGTTCTCGCCGCTCGCAGTTACCTTAGTCCCCCTTCTCTTCGTATCTCAGCGCCCTTGTACCCCGCAGGCGTAGGCTAAATAAAACGGTTAGCCTATAAACAGTTATTTTCATGGAAACCCACTAAATTCTCCTTTCTCCTTTACGCTATTAATTATAGCCTTGAGTTTAATACTTATTGAATGTTAACCAACATTCTCAGCAAATTTATATATTTTTATGCATATGCATTTGCTAAAATTTGCATTTATAAATTTGTAATTAATATTAATTACTCATAAAAAACTAATTTTAATTACATTAGTCTCTGTCGGTTATAATTAGAGGACTACCTAATATAATTATAATAACTGGCCATTTTAATTTAGGTCAACAGACAGACAAAATAAATTGATGAGATCTTAGTTTAAAAGCCAAATATTATAATAATATTTAGTCGTAGAATTTGAAATTATGCCTTAACTCTAGTTATACGTGCGGTTTCGCCCGCGTGGAAATCAGTGTTTAGCATGTAATATGCTAAGGGTATGATCGCTATTTAAGAATCATATCCGTTCGATAATATAATCAATTGTGATCACAGTGATCATACCTGCTAACACTACTGCTATTGTGTATACAAAGAAATGTAGGCCTTATATTGTATGGATCTAAGGATCACCTTTGTTTGCACTAGCAATCATTTTTCCACTAACACGTAGCGTTGCGTTTCTTTAATCGCTATTACCTAGAAATATCTTTATTTTATTATTTGTCCAGTAGCAAAAACTCTATCCGCTTTTATATTACTCAGCCGTTACTAGACAATATGATTGCTAGTACATACAAATGTAACCCTTATTTTATTTATTATTTTATTTATTATATAAAATTTATTTTTATATAATAAATAAATAAGGTTATTATAAAAGCCAATAGCAGATGGTGCTATATAATGAGTATTTCATATCATGATCACTAGGTGATTGGTGATTCTGTCCGTGTCTAGAGGAGGGTTCTATGATGCCCTACACCGCTTTTTATACGTATGTCTCCCTCTGACCTACAATCGACATCGGTTTCTTAGTACCCCCACTAAAAATTGTTATAAAACGGTCTATTCAAATCCATTTACATAGAACCGTTATTTACTATCAACCTAAACCTTTCGCCAGAATTGAATTACAATTTATTAAAAACCGTACAAAAATCCGTTCAGTAGATTTGCTACGATAGCTGATTCGGGCGATGTGTGATACTTACCTGTGATTACTCACAGGTTCAAACCCTGGGCACCAATAATTGTTTACATTATACCCGTATGTGCCTTAGGTTTTCACGGCTGTTTCACTGTATCAATGTTGATGAAATTTGGTTTCAAACTTAAATACCAGGATAAGAAATTTCGCGTTTTATTCTTCGGAAACACAAAGATAAAAAATATGATACTTATTGAAGTGTCTGTATTTAAGTATGTATTTAAAATTATATATCTACTAGCTGTCCGTCACTCATAACACGAGTATTAGGTTACTTACTTTGGGGCGGACGACCGTGTGTGCGTGTCATACATAGAAACCGGCTACTCACCTCTTATTCTATCGGGTTAGCCTCACTAGTTTCGATACCATATGGGGCACTTATTCAGCCCAGGCCAGCAAGCCGCTGCACCCAATTCCGGCCGCGATAACACCTTGCAAAGTACTCATGAATAAGAGCCCCGTATGGGCCTGAAACTAGTCGGGCTCATCCGATAAAATAACACGTGAGTATAGCCGGTCTCTAAACATTAATTATGAGTACCACTCAATAGTTTAAATTTAAATTTTTTAAAGAATTGATTAAATAGTTGCTTCCGCCCGTGTCTTTTTCACAGCATCTCTCCGAAGGGATTGCCTGGAAGAGATTACTAACTAGTGATAAGGTCGCCTTTTGTACGCATTATTTAAGTTGTATCACCAAGTACTTTAAGAATGTCTGAAAGTTTTAATCTATCTTAATTCCAGGCGTGACTTGCTAACGCTCGCGGGATTGAACTGGCTGAACGACGAGGTCATAAACTTCTACATGAACCTGCTGATGCAGAGGAGCCAGGACAAGAAGGATCTGCCGCGGGTGTACGCGACGAACACTTTCTTCTATCCCAAGCTCATGCAAAGCGGACAGGCCGGTCTTCGCAGGTGGACGAGAAAGGTAAGAAATCCTTCTTTTCCTTCTCTCTGGACATGATCTCTTCACGGGATCTCGACAACACACGATCTTGCACCGCTTGTATTCAAATTCAAAAAGCTTTATTTGTGACCATAACTTATACAGGAAAAAGAAAGAACAATACAGCGAAATATAACAAAGTAATAAAACAAAAACGCAAGATATATAAAAGTAAGAAACAATATACTGAATAAAAATAAATATAATAGGTCACAAAATGGTAGATCTCTCAGCTTTAAGCTAGGGCTGGGTCCCCAACCTGATTTTGAGTGGCTGCCATTATGCGAAAACGAAAAGAAAGTGACGGCATAGAATAATACAGAAGTAAAGAAATAAAATATATATTATATATAAGACATATATACAGACAACATAAAACACTACATAAAATTCAACTTTTCCAATGTCAATATGTGCAATAAGAATGCTGAGGTCACTAATAATTCACTTGTTTATTCGCTGTTGATCGCTATTCACAAACTGATGTCGAGGCGCACGATACCTCTGCTTATATATCGAACGAACCGCTTTCGAGAACATTCGATAGCCTTGAAACGATCGTAAACATGTTTACCAATAACATGTTTTGATACGTCGAATATTCCAAAGAATTGGCGTTAAGAGAATTTGAACTCTATGTCATTTAGTTTATGAACTGTTTTTGCATGTTCGTATACTGTCTCGTCAAATTCGAATTCTATGACATACGAACTCTTTTCGCATGTCCGTAACAATAATGTTACGAATTAATAAAATAGCTGTGATAGCCCAGCGGTGAGACCGTGCGACTCTTTCGAGGGGAACACGAGTTCGAACCCGGGCAGGCACCAATGAGTTTTTCTATTAAAACTCATGTGTCTAATTGATAATTGCAATTTATCACACGCTTTTCGGTGAAGGAAAACATCGTGAGGAAACCTGCATATCTCTAGAGAATTCTCTAGGGAAATGTGTAACCTACCAATTCGCATTAGAGCAGCGTGGTAGGTCTTAGCTCCAATCCTTCTCTCCATAAACGGAGAGAGGAGGCCTTAGCCCAGCAGTGGGCATAATAACAGGCTGTTACTTTTAACAGCAATTTATCAGGAGCCGCATTTCAAGGCAAACAAAAAAGGTATTCGAAATTGGTTACCAGTCTTAATATTTCACGAATGTATCCAGCGGCTGCGAGGAGATTTTTGAGGCCGTCAGTCCACCTCGGTATAATAAATGAGTAATTGTTTATTTGGCATACATCCAACATAAATTAGGAGACAATTACAAGAAAAATAACATAGCACAAAAAACAATAATTACATATGTACACAGACAATTAACCTAAAACAAATAGTTTAAAACTTTGCAATAAATAATGGAACAATCTATGCGGCGTTGCAATAAAAAAATCCATACTAATACTATAATATATAAATAAAAGAAATATGTCTATGTAACTATTACACTTTTACAGCTAATCCCCTCATTGATTAAATTTTATGTAATTGATATTATATATATAGTACGCGGCAATAAATAATGCACATCGAGTCTAAGAGAGAGAAATCGTCTCTGTTGCACAGACTGACGAACCCGTGTGTGACAGTGACAGCGCTCTACGAAACCGAATTGGCCGGCTGTTTCGTTCTAAGTTCTCGATGTGCATTATTTATTGCCGGGTACTATACCTGACTAACATATGGGAAAAAGGGTTTCCTTTTTCCCTTCAGGAATATAAAAAAGTATTCCATGGACTAGTCCATGGTTAGATCAGAAGTAGTCCACGGCTTGTTCAGAACTAGGCCATAGCTATTTCATGACTAGTCCATAGCTCGCTCAAGACTAGCCCACGGCTAGCTTACAGGTGTACAGATTGCTCAGGCTCCAAAGACTTCAGAACCGATTTATGCGGACAGCCACTGGGTGTCCGTGGTTCATGCGAAACGTTGACCTCCATAGAGACCTCGATATCCCTACCATTACTCACCTCTTTAAACGTTTTTCGAAATCTTACTTCGAGAAATCTGAGGTACACTCGAACCCCCTTATTTCAGTTGCTTCTACCTACATCCCAGTTAGGTCCGACCATCGAAAATATAGGCGTCCAAAAAGCGTCTTGTATGACCCCGACGATCAAATAACGATCGCCAACACAGATACACGTAATACACACACACAGCGTCTTCGCCGGCGAAGACGAGGTCCCAGTTTTCTGACGTCGGTCGGTCGTGGCTTTTCGCCACCCTTCCGACGCCGCAATGACTAATCTAAGTCACACCATCAGTCCTCCACTACACGTCGCCCTAAGCCGTGGTCCGGCCTCACAGGAGGCACCCTTAGGACGACGTTCCCCGACTTAAGTAGAGCTTCTGCGCTCTACTCCCTGCATTACGCAACCTCGACGATGCTTCTGCGCTCGCCCGTCCCGCCCGGTGACGCTGTAAAAGCCATTAGGGCTAACAGCATACAGTCAGTTCGAAAAAAAAAAAATAAAAAAATAAAAAAACAGGTGTACACAACATACATACTTATGGTGCTATACGTGCCTTACAATTTTTACAATTTTTCTATTATTTTTTAAAATTAAATTAAATATAAAAGGAATAAGAAGAAGAAAGTCAGAAAAAGGCAATACTTAAGCTAAAACTATAAAACCACAAATAACCGATTCTCTGAGTAATTTTTGTGATGTGATTAAGTATTTCTTGTTTCGACAAAGTTATAATTTATAGCAGTAGGTTGCTTTGCGGAATATAATAATACAAAGTGATGTCAAGATTTATTTGCAATAATCTATTTTTTTAAGAAAATCCATGTCATACTCTGTGTAGAGATCTTTCATTCTAAAAGTGCACACCCCTCCAATGTCTTTACTCACTTATACCAGTCGAGCCATTAGTTGACCTTTAAGTGCGCGAATGAGTCGAGTCAACTTTGAAATTGAATAGTACAGTCAATATTTTCTCTCACACATTAAAATAATGTAATTGTGTAATTGTAATGGTGGAGGGGCTTGCACTTTTAGAATGAAAGATCTCTAGGAATACTTGCTCATTATAGCAAAATAACTATATAATGACATGTGTAAATGTTATTATTAATTTCCAGGTGGACGTGTTCGCGCACGACCTGATGGTGGTGCCCGTCCACCTGGGCGTGCACTGGTGCCTGAGCCTGATCGACTTCCGGGAGAAGAGGATCTCGTACCTGGACAGCATGGGCGGCCGGAACCAGCCCTGCCTGGACGCGCTGCTGCAGTACCTGCGCGACGAGCACAAGGACAAGAAGGGGCAGCCCTTCGACGAGAAGGGCTGGAGCACTGAGAACTTAAAGGTATATAAGACATTTAAAAGAATTTTATTTTAAGCGGCAAATAAAAATTGTGTTGCTTCGTTAACCAAAGAAACGACAATTAAGTTTCTATTCTAGTTCGCTTTTTATGTTCACTTCTATATCCATTTTGTTATTCCGTTGCTAAGTCCTTTTTCTCTGATTTTAATTTTCCTTTTGACAGAGTCAAACCGAGATTCAAATTTCAAATATTAAAAAAGAACTTATATTCTTTACAGGTATATAATTTTATTAACCAAACCACTTGAAATGGGTTAAGCAAACTAACCTTTAAATATCGCCATCGCGTTAGTTCTGTAGTAATATAACACAGTAATAATTTAACCATCTATTGATATGTTGTTCAAATTCAAATTATGCTTTATGCAAGTTGGCATTCGAATCGTCAAATTATAATACCCACTTTTCGAAAAAAGTACTCTTGCAAAGAAGCAAGATACTAAGCGGTCACTGTTTTCAAAAATAATTATATGAATACCATATAATTATTTAACAAATCAATTAAAATATATATATGGGACACTTACACACACGGTCGTCCATCCCCAAAGTGAGTAACTTAATACTTATGTATTATGTTATGGGTGACGGACAGCTGGTAGATATACTACATATATAATTTTAAATACATACTTATATACAAATACACACACAGGATCAAAGACCCAACAAATTGTTTATAAAAAATGTTGCCCTTCGGTGGGAATCGAACCCGCGACCCGCGGAGCTGAAGGCAGGGTCACTACCCACTGCGCTAACGGGCCAATCAAAATTGTAAATTTTATGTATCTTTAAGCAAATATTTAAATACAATAATTAATTTATAGACAAAAAATAAAACATTAACAATCAACCGATTCTCGGAGTAAAAATATAAAAAAAGTAACGGTTACTAAATTGTTCCTGGAGATTTTAGGAGTTATGGCAGAAGAAAAACTAACGCTCTACTAAAAAAATAAGCAACTCCAGGTCTCTCTAAGTTTATACCGAAGTGAAGACTAAAGCTGGACTAGTATTAAATAGTCAGTAAGTAATAAACGAACAGAGTTTTGTGGATTTGGATGAAAATACCTAGCGACTCAAGTTTTTTCAGCTCTTTACTAAATAATTAGTACTTACAGTCACTATGCAGTCCTTTATCCGATAAGAAAGCCGAGATCACTATTATTTTACTTTTATTTTCGCTTCTTACTTACAACCGCTTTATATCAAAGGAACCGATTTCGAGAATATTCGCGACTGTTCGCGAGCCGTAGCGGGCTTACAATTCGTGAATAATCCAGAGAGTTAGCCTCAAGCGAATTTGTACTCTATTCCATATATTTTACGAACACCTTTTGCGTGTCCGTAAACTGCTATGCATTTAAATCAAATCAAATCAAATCAAAATAATCTTTATTCAAATAAACCAATTCATGCACTTTTGAATCGTCAAGCATCAATATGATTAATGAAGCTACAACTGGTTCGGAATGTTGCTCTTACCGAGAAGAACCAGCAAGAAACTCGGCGGTCAATCTTTTAAATATTTTCAATTATACATTATTAAACCGCTGTCTTGTATGAAGCTGAAAGGATTTTCAAATCCAGGCTTTCTTATCAACTAAATATTCTTCAATTTTGTAATATGCTTTACGTATAAGCATATTTTTTACACTTGATTGGAATCTTTCCGTACACTGGTCTAGAATGGATTGAGGAATTTTATTATAGAAGCGAATAGCGAGACCAACAAATGAGTTGCTAACTCTGCTGAGTCGCGACGCAGGTATCGCAAGCTGTTTGTGACCTCTCGTATGTCTATGATATACATCAAATTTTGTTTTATATGTACTTATATTTTTCCGTACAAATAGAATATTACTATATATATATTGTGATGCTACAGTCAGTATGCCTATTTTTTATTGCCATTACGAACTCTTTTCGCATGTTCAACAATATTTATAACTATTTAATGTTGCACAGGATATCCCTCAGCAAATGAACGGCAGCGATTGCGGCATGTTCGCCTGCACTTTCGCCGAGTTTTCATCACGCGGGGCGCCCTACACGTTCACCCAAGCACACATGCCCTACTTACGCCGCAAGGCAGCGCTCGAGATCCTGCAGGGACGCCTCCTGCTCTAACCTCCGGCACCACTCCTTGACACCTCCACGCCAGATCACTCATCTGTTTTGGTGAGAATATCCTGTCCATAGTTTCCTGTGTCTTTAATAAATAACTGCTCCATAACGGAAGTTAATTCCTCAATATTGCACTCTGTATTAAGCAACAGTAAGTCTTTTCTAATCGACTCTGACAAGCACTTTTTTCAAAATTTTAATGGATTTACATCAAAACTCAAATTGCTAGTTTTTTAAGCATTATAAATCAAAATGGGGCTACCATTAGTAAATATGCTCTTATGCAATACAAATCTAAGATGCCTTACCATTTACGTTATTCTCAATATTGTTTAGTTCAGAATAAACTTGATTAACTTAAAATTATCGAAAATTACAAATAAAATCATAATAATCTTTACTGAATTATGCTTTTTCAAGCACTATTGGATCATAAAGGATCGATTAGATGGTTCGAACTACCACTGGTTCGAAATGTTGTTTGTAACAAGAAAAACCAGGAAGAAACAATATTATTTTTGTCAATTGTCAATTTTAGGATCACTAGAAGCAGCTAAAATCCTAGCATGTGAATATTTTGTATACAAGTCTCATTTTGCGAAAAGCTATATCACCAAATATGACCAATATTTCACCCTAGGTTCACGAAGCGCGAACTCCACGTAACAATTGTGTCTTAAATGAAACAGTAGTTTGGATCAGTTTTGTTTTTCTGAAATATTTAATTAGTGTCTTGTAATTCTTCAGCCATAAACTATAAATCACCTATCAATATGAACTAATCATAAACAAAAGTGGCGCAGTCGGTAGGATCATTTGTAATAACAAAATATTTATATACAACCTGACAACATTGATTTCTAAAAAGTGGTATTGATCATATAAATATAATACTGCCCAGACTTGTTAGTATTGTTTCAGTCAAATGATATGAATTGGTCAAATAATAACGCCAAAACCTAAACAGACTTTGTCTTAAAACTGTACGGGCTGCTACTATCGTGTACAATCCTTGGATTAATAGAATTATATTTGTCATTAAATTGATTCTTGAATTCCGATGATAGATTTATTTAATTGATAGTAATTTGATAATGATTTCATAGTGTAAGTACGTGCGGCCGCTAACGTCGTTCTGATTTAAAATTATGTGACGTAAAATACTGATTTAGCAAATGTACTTGTTATTCTGTACAGTACAAAAATCAGCATTGTACATCGTGTGTTATCCAGCACAAGTTGCTGTATTGCTGTCCGTTGTCCAATAAATCTTCTTTATGGAATGAGAAATAAATGAAGTCCCTGGAATATATAGTGTATTGCTTATATCTGAGTGCAATATTCTCCACAACACAAACCTTTCTAATACCAGATCCTACATTTCCCATTGATATTGCACACGTGAAAATGTTATGTGATTATTTAATAAGTCTGTATGTTGTGCAAATGTCCAGCATTCACTGGGCAGTGTGGTTTTTGAATTGAGATAAGTTCACTGCGTTAATTGAAAACTAGTAACTCGAAGTTTTTTCTTTTTATTCACATACCGTACTCGACCTAGGTGATATATGGCTTCTCTGAACTTGTGAACAATATGCATAATAAAATTTTATTATGCATATTGTTCACAAACAATTTATGCCTAGTCTCCAAATATTTGTTCGATATCTCTATAACGAAATAATAAGGTTATGTCTTTGAGTACAGAAAGATCATTATAATATCAGTGTTAATATTTACTAATATGACATAATATCTGTACGGGCTGCTACCGTGTACATTCTTTGGTTGGTGGATTGATAAAATTAAATTGATAGATTTAGTTGATATGTTCCGACACTTAATTGATAGATTTATTGCTTATAATTTGATAGTAATTTGATAATGATTGGATAGATTGAGCACGCGCGGCTAGCGGCCGTACTAATTTGCCAATGCATGCGATAAAAATATGGCGTAAATGCCGAGGTTGCAAATGTACTTGTTAAACCGTACAATATCAGTACAAAGAAGAGAAGAGATTATGTCAAATATTACAATTTTCTTTTGCCTATGATCTTCTGCTAACTGTAATTTTTGTAGTTATCTGTAGCTTTGTTCGTAAGTAGTGAACTATTGTTTGCAAGTACACAACTCGTAATCAATAGTTCACTGTATCGTAGTTTCGATACGAATTGGTCCTTCGAGCCGGACCCAAAAAAATATGTAATTAATTTTGTATAAACGCAATTGTAATCGTCATAATTTACAGCACATTTTCAAAACCATACTGTCTCAGGAATGCACAAGAGTATTTGTGCATCTAACATTTCTAATCAGACTTGTCTACATTACGACATAATACAATAGTACCATAGATCCAAAAGTCAAGACTGATTCGAATGTTAGACGAATATTAGATATGTCTTAGATGTAATTAATAATTAAGCGGTACTGTAAATAATTTATAAAACGATGCGTTCTTCTAGAAGAAACATTATAAGAACGTAAACTGCGTTCGGACCGATGTTCTTAAAGTATCTTTTTTTTAATATCGGTCATATTCTAATTTCGAAAGTTTTCTTATTATTTCCTTCTTTATTTTGACATAATAATTTTGTTATCTATGAAATAACTAGTAGATCAAAAAAGCTGTTGACGGCAATGAATAAGTAAGCTATGAAAATGATTTCTAAATAAATGTAGTTTTTTATAAATTTGAAATAGCAATAGATGGAAAAAAGTTATAATTTACGTTTAAAAAAATTAACGAAAAATGAATGTCAACAAATTACTAAGCTGTACGATTTTTGATCTCGATCTAATCTTAAAGAGATTAAATTGAAAAAATATATAGAATAACATACCTAACTTAGTGAACTTATTGAAAGGTTCCCTGTAAAATAGCGTGAAAACCATAGAATTGCGATGTTATTGCGATGTCGTTACTATGTCGAAAATCCCTGACTTTGTAAGGACAAAAGTTTAAACCCATTTTTTGAGTGGCTTCGTTTATTTTGATTGAGTGCTTTGAAAGCCCGTACATCTCCAATCTTCTCGAATCGGGTCAGAAAACCCACTTGTATATTTGCTTAGACCCGCGAATCCGTTACTTAATTACCGAGACGAAAGTACCCAATAGTAAAAAAGTAAAGTATCGGCCTGTTACAATCCCACGGCTGGGAATAGGCCTCCTCTCTCCGTTTCTAGAGAAAAGGGTTGGAGCTAAGACCTACCACGCTGCTCCAATGCGGTGTAGGTTACACATATCTCCAGAGTTCTCTAAAGATATGCAGGTTTCCTCACGATGTTTTCCTTCACCGAAAAGCGTGTGATAAATTGCAATTATCAATTAGACACATGTGTTTTAATAGAAAAACTCATCGGTGCCTGCCCGGGTTTGAACTCGTGTTCCCCTCGAAAGAGTCGCACGGTCTCACCGCTGGGCTATCACAGCTTAAAAAGTACCCAATAATACATGCCAATTCTTGAACTGTCTACATTTCATAAATCACGTAGATTCTGGTGAAGAGCGGTCAATTCGAAAATGGACACGACACGAATTAAATAAAACCTCTCCATAATCCATAATTAAAGCCAATACTAAATTTCGGTGCCAAATTTAACGAAAAAAGCAAATTCTTCCTAAAAACTATCATATAGTTTATTTAATAAGTCTTTTGAATAAACAATTCTATTTTTAATATTAAAATTTATGTTACAAAATAATTTGTAAAGGTAGGATTCCACCAAAATAGTGTGCAGCACATTTGTTTACAAAGATTGTGTACAAAGTTCTCGCACTGCACGTACTAAGCTGATATCGCGTTTAGCTTCTTTCTCCACCGGCAATGTTGTGTGTAACTTGTGTAAGCTCACAGTGAAACACACATGTGCGAACATGTTCATTTAGGGATATTTTATAATCTTTTTTATTATTATTTCACTTATTATTTATATACAAATTTACAATATATCTTTAGACGTTTTCTATAAAATTATTCTTAATGGTTTTTTCATTCCTCCACTCTTCATTAAAGATGTGCGCGTACAAAAAAATGCTTTCGATCCAGTAGCGGAAGCAAAACTGAGTTCGTGAACTACGTTCTGTTTCAAATGTACGCGCACAAATATGCATAGATGTGCGCGAATTTTTTAATATTTGCTTGAGTGAGTCGACCAAAGTATACATTTGTGCCGCACACTGTTCATTCACAGTTCTGCACTGCGGTGGAATGCCACCTTAAGGTGGACAAATAAGGTTGGGAAACACTGCTATAGATATAATGCATCGACCTGTCCGGACGCGGTGTTGTGTTTAGATGTGATTGCATTAAGTATTGAAACTATTAAAGTTAAGTTAAATTCTAAAATGAGTCATTTTAATAAGACATCCATAATTTCGAAGGATTGCGTTTAAGTAATCGACCAACATTCTTAAATTTCAATCTCAAGTGATCCATTACCTATAATTATTTATTAGGATACGATACGATGTAATACTAAAAGGGATTCTCCCTTTTAATTTTGTCAGGGATTTTCTTACGATATATCATATGATGTGGAGTACTTTTTTTTTCTTAGCGTATCAGAGACAATTATTATACTAGAGTAAGGAAGCCACAGTCAGACCTGTATGTTAGAGTGACACAATAAATAATGAGAGGAAATGAAACTCTTATATTTATCTTCGTGTAATCTATCTATATCTATACTAATTATAAAACGATATCCCCAATATCAGTCTGTCTGAATGTGAGCGATTTTCTCAATATCTAATGAACGGATTTTTTTACGGTTTGTGCTAGATAGTGCAAAAAAATTGACTTAAACCTTCTTCCGGAAGGTTTAAGTCAATTTTAATTAGCTTAAATAAGGTTTAGGTACATAACCGTTCTATGTAAATTGTGTTGAACCGGTCGAACGGTTGTTAAAAAACTCCTGCTGGTAGCTTTAATCGCAAACCAGCAGAGATACACTTAACTTATGTACTAAACAATTGTAGATCTACGTAAATACTACAATAAAGTCCGAGATAGCATGTCTCTATCACTTATGGTTAACTCACTTTTATGTCAAAAAGTTAAATTAACCTTAGTTTCAATTAGATAAAATTTTGTAACGCTGATTTTCTGCATCTCGCAACTTCGACGATGCTTCTGCGCTCGCCCGCCCCGCCCGGTGACGCTGTAAAAGCCGTTAGGGCTAACAGCATACAGTCAGTTGGAAACAAAAAAAAATGGTTGAATCCCTCTGACTCTAGAAGGGATTGGTAGGTCATATGTCTTAGACATTATATATTGATACATTATGGTAAGTGATTGATACTTACCATTGTTTTGTTATTCGTGCCCAGCCCGGGGTTCAAACCCATGAACTCTAGTCATGCTTACAGTTAGGCTAAATAATACATTTAAACGTTCAATATTATCCTATCCTATAATTATATCATTCGTCCTTATACACTTTTAAAAAATACAAACCTTTTTGAAATACATGATTAATCAGAATACTATTTCGTTAGTAACACCATCCTTTAGAATTTACAAATTTGCCATAACGCCATCATCATCATCATCATCCTGTCCTTATTCCGCTCTAAGTGGGGTCTGCACAACATGTTGTCATACGATTTGGCTACGTAATTTACGGCCGCCTGCCTGACGTCAAGTTACCTACGACACCTCGGTAAGAAATGAGGGTGGTCTATTCTATGCAGCCGGATACCACACGGTATTTACCTTTGTCGCCTCTTACGACACCTCGGTAAGAAATGAGGGTGGTCTATTCTACTCAACCGCATAGTAGGTCAACTTACCTTAGTTGCCTGTTACGACACCTCGGTCTATTATATTCTGCCGGATACGGCAAAAATTTGCCATAACATGTAATTGAAAATGAAATTTCGAACCAGTTATGAAAGTGTAATCGCCAAAAAAATCACTACAAAAAAAATAACAGTTACGTGTATCCAAACAATTACACTGAAGTAATAAATATTCGGAATGACATTCGTGTAGCGTTGCGGACGTTCTACGAGTCACAATTCTAAGACTTATTGTAAGACTTTGGTAGTCGTTGACGTCGTACGACTGCTGGCGTTCGGCAGTCGCAGACGTCGTACGACTGCTGGCGTTCGGCAGTCGCAGACGTCGTACGACTGCTGGCGTTCGGCAGTCGCAGACTTCGTACGACTGCTGGCGTTCGGCAGTCGCAGACGTCGTACGACTGCTGGCGTTCGGCAGTCGCAGACGTCGTACGACTGCTGGCGTTCGGCAGTCGCAGACGTCGTACGACTGCTGGCGTTCGGCAGTCGCAGACGTCGTACGACTGCTGGCGTTCGGCAGTCGCAGACTTCGTACGACTGCTGGCGTTCGGCAGTCGCAGACGTCGTACGACTGCTGGCGTTCGGCAGTCGCAGACATCGTACGACTGCTGGCGTTCGGCAGTCGCAGACGTCGTACGGCTGCTGGCGTTCGGCAGTCGCAGACGTCGTATGACTGCTGACGATCGACAATCGGCACTGCTGTCAGTCTGTGACGCGCACGAGCCGCAGTTTCCCGCGCTGCAGCAACGCGACACACGACTCGTTGCCCGCGCCGCAGTACCGCGACGACGAGAACACGGAGACTAGTCGCCCACGCAACTGACACTGTTCATAATATAGCCTAGTTATAGAAACTATAGCAGAACTACTTTGCTATAATCCGCGTGTATGATGCAGGCGAAATTCACGTACCTTACACATGCAGGACAAGTCACCATACGTATCCCAAGACGCCTTCACCAGCAACAATGCACACAAGCAATATACACAACCACCACCAAAATCTCTACGATCGTTTCGCCCCGAAACCGCAGTATCATCATTACGATTTTGTCGTGTAGCCTATCCTCCTGATGACGCTTCGGTTTCGGGGCGAAACGATCGAATTAATAGGCAACTACCTCAGGGAGATACTATATTATAACAACGATATTTTTCCTTTATACTTTTTTGTTTTTTTTATATTAAATTATTTCAAGGAGGTTGTATTTGAAACATGTTTTAAAATATATTAACACATGAAGCGGAAACTTTTACCCCTTTATGCGGAAATTACGCCTTTGACTCATCAAATCTACTGCTGGTTTAGAAAAATCTGCCCTACATATTAGAACACGCGAGAAACTCGACGGTTGTTCTTTTCACAATAAAATTTACATTGCAAGTTTTGCAAGGTTCAAGAGTAGCCTAATAATGGCTAGAACTTGGCCGTTTGTTGCTGAAATAAAATGAATTTTTATAAAACTTTCTTATTGGAAAGTATCAAAGAATTGATAACATCTTCTCTTCTTCTTCTTCGCACGTAGGTCTCTTCATGAGATATGTACATCACACGATCTTGTTCCTGAATCCAGCGGCTCCCTACGACCTTTTTCGGGTCGTCCATCGCGTAGGTGCGTCTAGGGGTGCGTAGGGGGGTCGCAATTCCAACACCTTGAGACCCGAACGCCCATCGGTTCTCCGCACTTTGTGCCCCGCCCATCGCCACTTCAGCATCGCGACACTCTGAGCTATATCAGTGACTTTCGTTTTTCTACGGATCTCTTCATTTCTGATTTGATCACGTAGAGACAATCCGAGCATAGCCCGCTCCATCGCCCATCGGTTCTCCGCACTTTGTGCCCCGCCCATCGCCACTTCAGCATCGCGACACTGAGCTATATCAGTGACTTTCGTTTTTCTACGGATCTCTTAATTTCTGATTTGATCACGTAGAGACAATCCGAGCATAGCCCGCTCCATGGCCCATCGGTTCTCTGCACTTTGTGCCCCGCCCATCGCCACTTCAGCATCGAGACACTGAGCTATATCAGAGACTTTCGTCTTTCTACGGATCTCTTCATTTCTGATTTGATCACGTAGAGACAATCCGAGCAAAGCCCGCTCCATCGCCCGCTGAGTGACTGAGCCTGCTTAAGAAAAACATGCTTACCATAAATCCATGGTGGTGTAACTCGTGGGCTCGCAGCACAAGCGACAGTTTGTTGGCGCGCAGAAAGCGCTCGAGAGCGCGCGCGTCGAAGACATGTCCTGCGCCGCGACGCGCGTTCGCCGCAAACCCATCGTTGGCCGATAGTTCCAGGGACATCGTCGCTGTTACTTTATTTGGCCTAAGTTTTAAGATAAGATAAATGGGATTTATAATATGAAACCACTGACTCGCTTCGTCATAAATTTAAAGAAATTGTATTGTGTATTCTTACTGTAGTTTCACAATACGTTAATAATACAAAAGTAATAATAAAATTATTTTGCTATAATCCGCGATACAGTAAATAGAAAATATATATAGTGCTAAATGTATAGTGGACTACCCGTATTTTCATACCCGATACGTGCAGGATTCGTAAAAACACATGCACAAACCTCCACCACTTCCACCACAATACACACACATCATAACAACATGTTGTTATGATTTGGCTACGTGTTTTACGACCGGCCGCCTGCCTGACGTCAACTTACCTTAGTCGCCTTTTACGAAAACTCGGTATGAAAGAGGATGGTCTATTCTATGCAGCCGGATACCACACGGTATTTACCTTAATCGCCTGTTACGACACCTCGGTAAGAAAGGAGGGCGGTTTATTCTATTCTTCTGGATACCACACGGCTTGCCTGTCACCCATATCACAAGTATCAACTTTCTTTGGCGACGGATAACAGTGTGTGTAATTGTCCATAAAAGCAAAACTAAACTTGTGGATGATTTCAAAAATTAAATAGGCTTTAATAACATTAGTTAGACTCACTTAACGGGGTCGTTCCATAGCAACTCCCACGCGATAGAGCTCTGCTCGCTAGGCCGCGGTAGCGGTGCTGGTATCTTGTCTATGGCGGAGATCAAGGGGCACACCCACGGTGGTGGGATACCGCCATGACAGCAGAAGACCTCAGGTTAAAAAAAGTATACTTGAAGGAATTATTTCGTACTAAACATTACACTTATTTACTTTTAAAAAAATAATATAAAAATTTGCTATGATTAATCTGGTCTTCTATTAGTTGATTAATTATAAATATAGATTAATAAATTAGTCTAGCCTTGAGTCCCTTCGCGAAAAGTTCAAAGAAATAGGCATATTCACTGTAGCGTCACATATATCGCTTTGCGATTTTGTCGTGGAGTCTATCTTCTGATGATGCTTCGGTTGCGAAACGATTGTTGAGTTTGTGATAGTGAACTTGTGTAGTGCGCGTGTATTGTGGTGGAAGCGGTGGAGGTTTGTGCATGTGTTTTTACGAATTCTGCACGTATCGAGTATGAAAATACGGATAGTCCACTATACGTTTAACACTATATATATATTATATTTACTGTATCGCGGATTATAGCAGAATAATTTTATTATTACTTTTGTATTATGGATGACCGCAAAGTAATGCCTAATTCTATAAATTATGTAATAAAACCTTCTAAAAATTACGTACTGTATGTAATAAAAAAGAAAACGTGTGTTTGTGTGTAAAGTAGTGTAGACGTATGTGTAAGTGCTTGCGTAAAAAGAAAACATATTTAGTGTCTATGACGAACCAATTGCTGAGATTGTAATAAAACATTGATAGCTCTTACTTTATCGTCCACGACCGCCGCCAAAGCCAAAGTATCGAAAACCTGGTTTATTTCATTCCATACCCGAGCACCTTCCACCTCACCATACTTGGTGAAACATTCTCTGTTGAATTATTGGTTATAAATAATGTTTTTGTCACATAACCACTAAACTAACGTTATAAATGCGAGAATCTGTTACACTTTCGTGACAAATTTTCTGGATCAATATTGATGGAATTTGCCAAGTTACTAGCTAGCATACTAGCTAACATAGAGGGTCAAAATCGTGTTTTTCTTGCATTAACAGAACAGAAACAATATGCATAATTAAAGCTTCAGCTTAGTAGACCCCTACGAGGTGGACTGATGACCTCAAAAAGGTCGCAAGGAGCTCCTGAATCCAAGCGGCACAAGATCATGTGGTGTGGAGATCCCGTGAAGAGACCTATGTATGGACATAGGTTTCTTCACGGGATCTCCATAGATCACCGATGGATGTCCACTGCCATCAGTGAGTTGACGAAGAAGAAGCGTCTACACTAAAGTATTATACAACTAGTGTATTACTTTGTGTGTAGATGAAAACGTAACAAAAATGATATATTGAGTTTCTCTCTTGACAAATATATCTTACAAATGAAACGTGAACATTTTCTGTATGTCCCTTGTCTCGTGGTTTCCACGTATCAGGTAGACCGAGTGCGGTCGTTGGAGCTTTGCAGCCAGCAGGTACGCCATAAGCTCTGCGCCATGCGGCCCGCGGTCCACGTAGTCACCCAGGAACAGCAGCTGGGCGGGCACCAGCGCGGGCCCGTTGGGCCACAGCGCCGATTCCATAGCCAACAGAGCTGATAGATTACCGTGCAAGTCACCTGTAAATACACAAGTCACTGCCGTTTGAGAACGGATGGTAATGACTTCTGAAAATCAGCGTTGATATTCCTACACGGATGTAGGTCTTGGACCATTAAAGAAGATCTCAGGAAATGTACAGAAGCGTTCGAAACGTGAGCATAGATGTATGATGTCTATATAGTGCATCAAGGTAGTAACAAATAAGGAAGTTCTACGAAAAGTTACTCAAAAACACAATCTCCAATTGTTAAACACGTAAAGATGTATACTGGTGCCAAGTATTCAGGGTCCGTTATGGGTTATACGTTTTGAAACTTATAATGATGGGAGAAGTTGCTGTGCAGAAGAGACCTGGTCGTAGATAAAAATCTTGGTTACGGAACATCCAAAAATGGACCGGAATTCAGAATGTTTACTAACTCTTCTTCTTTTAGCAGTTAGCTGCCATCCTTTAGTAGTTGGAAAAGCACACCACTTTAGGGTCCCCACATTCATAAGTTAATTGATAGCTCTGATTCTTCATCCTTCATCTTCTCCTTTCGAAAATGTAAATACTCTCTTTCTAATCAACATTATAAGCCTTCTTCATTCCCCACTCGAAAGGGCAATAATGAGCAAATATCAATATGAATGTATACCATCTAACCAATAGCATAAACAGGTGAGCTCAGTTTTAACAGCCTGGGCTCGTTTAAGCAAATGGGTCGAACCGCCTCAGCCAGTCTACACAAAAGTGACCCCAGCGCTGCTTCTTCGCTAGCATCCAACCATGCGTATGCTGCCTTAGTTTGTGTTACCGAAACACCCCCTGATAACCTCTTCTGGAAACATACAAACTAATATAAAGAACGGTAGACCCTTTTCTGACAGAATCTATTTCTGTTATTTAACATAAGCCGGAAGATGTAACAGTAGCTCTGAGGTTGATCGGTTCTTATTTTCTCGATCACTCGCTGTAAGACAATGCATAAAATGCTCTAGATGATTCTATTGAAAAAAGAAATCTGTTTAAAGAATTTGTCTTTCAGGAAAGAGGATTTCCGTTTCAGAGTAATGCGTACCTACATAGTAAATAGGTTGTAAATATGATTCACTGTTGTAAAAAAAAATAGCCAGTGCCAATTAGGTATAACTACTTCTGTTATAGAAGGCGCAAAGATCGGCACTTTAGTATTAGATGTGCAAATACTGATACTAAACTTGTGCACCTGTAAGGTAACTATGAAAGCAGATTTCGACGTCATAACATGTTGGTACTGTGATTGCAATAACTAAAAGTCAAGGTCAACAGTATACATTAAATAATATATAGGCACGGATACACCTCCTTGTGTAACTCTTAAATGTTTGAGTGAAATAATTTAATATTAATAATTTAATAGCAGAAGATAAATCGTATTGTCCTCAACAAGCCTTTATGCGAATAGAAGGAAATGTAAATGACCTGCACTGGTTTGTCAACGGCCATGGCAAAGTATCTAATGGCGGCGAATGCTTCAGCAGCGGGCGAGTTCAGACCCAAATGCTCTAATGAGTTTGCACGAGCTGATACCAGCTTTGCCGTGGACAGGCTCACAGCGTCCTCTACAATCATTTCATAAAGTTTAAATATACGGATTTGCGCAAATAGTAAAGCATATTATGCCTTAAGTAAGACTCGTGCTTAAATTAATTTTCGCTTCTGTTATTTTTTGTTTTACGACAGCTTCTAAGCCATCCATTGAAGTTATATCGTGTAAAGGATCATTGTGTTTATCATGAAATGCTTTGCATTAAGATAAGTAGAAATTACCGTTGTTATCAATTTTACTTCCTGCTAGTCCTTCTATTGGAATACGAAATAGGTTGTCGAAAACTGTATTATATTTAAATAAAAGTATCAATAAAGTTTATAAATACCAAAATCGGTTAATTCAGTACTGATTGTATTCGGAACAATAAAATACTTGAGTCTACAGAAAGATTCAAACTAAATGTTAGAAATATGCTTATTCGTAAAGCATATTACAAATTTGAAATTATTGAAATTCATTAATCATATTGATGCTTGACGATTCAAAAGTGCCTAAAGTGGCTTATTTGAATAAAGATTATTTTGATTTGAATTCTTTATAATAATAACATTATTTCAACCTATAAAGCCCCGCTGTCGCAAACCTATCCATGTAAAGGACAGGCTGCTAGGTATCATTAACATAGATATAACAACAGAGGTACATACTGAATACAACTTAGTCTTATATTGAGACTAAACAAGTGGGCACCGTCAAATGTGTTGAGATGCAGCATCTCGGGGGATGTGAAACGATTCAGGCGGACTACGCAGCTGGCTAGAACGTAATCTCCAGAAGAGCTCGCAACCGCACCACCACTCCTGGACCTTTGCAAGTCCACTGACACCTTGCCTTCACCAACTGCTTTGAAAAGACTATTAAGTAATTAGTAAGTAAATAGAAAATGTATAGAATTGCTAAATGTTGAGTGGACTATAAGTCGTGGAGTCTATCTTCTGATAATGCTTCGGTTGCGGGGCGAAATGATTGTTGAGTTTGTGATAATGAACGTGTGTAGTGTTTGTGTATTTTGGTGGCGGTGGTGGAGGTTCGTGCACGTGATTATACGAATCCTGCTTGTTTATGGCATGAGAACGGATATAAGATTCTATAATAAAATTTCGCAATCTACTTTAACTTTACTACTACAACAGTTTAAAAACACTATTTTATTTAAAAAAGGATAATACGGAAAGCCTTCTATACTATAGATACTATTTAGGCTATAATAATGCGTGGATATAGCTACTCTTCGACCCTTTACAAGATATTATAAGATATATGTAACTAGTAATGAGAATTATTCTTTGAAAAGAGCAACCGCCGAGTTTCTTGCTGGTTCTTCTCGGTAGGAACAGCTTTCCGAACCAGCAGTAGATGTTGACGATTCAAAAGCACTTGTTTACAAGTTTACTTGAATAAAGTATATTTTGAATTGATACTACTAACACTATAGATTTAGCTTGATATATATTTCTATTTACTTAATAGCGGATTATAGCAAAATTATTTTATTTTATTTGCATTATTGATCTCCGCAAAGTTACGCCTAATTTTATAAATTAATATTGGCTATACTTCTGATCACTGATGCCATGGAAGGACCAAGTCAAGGCAAACTTTGACGGCCCTCTTCGTAAATGTACCAAGAAGACAGGCGTCCATTGTATGTTTTAAATAAATTAATGAGATCCGGATTCTCGTTTAAATTAATTCCCAACAATCACAAAATATTTAAACTTCTAGATAATATAACTCAATGTACGCAATAATAACGATAGAAATAAAAACTAATTACATGTAATTAAAATTAAAATTATAACCAAAATATATAATTGTCTCGCCTTGACTCGGTATTAATTTCATCGTTGATGTACTTTGGAGTTCACGATCTCTGAAATAAAAAAAATTCATACTCATTTTATAAATACGAAATGTTTCTCTGTTAAACTTTCCAGCTAGTCCGCTAGTAATATTGAGGTTCATTTATATAATTGAAGCTTATATACCGCGATGACACTGTATGAAAATTTCCCGTTTTTCTTTCGAGAACAGGAATAAAGACAAAACAAACAAGGGCATTTGAACGACAATAGTAACGATAACGAAGTTCAGCAGGCCTACCATGAACTCTTATTGCGACTCAATTGAAGACGTAAACGAAATGGTTTTGCTTTTTCATACCATGACGTCTTAAAGACGCACACTTGTAAGTCGTTGCCGAATGAGCGTTCGGAATGCGTCCTAAAAACATGTGAGTAAAAGAGACAGAGTTATCTATAGTTCATATAACGTTATCCTTTTCAAACATTACGACCTCAATGCAATTAACACTTCATGGTACGAAAAGAAAGCGGTTCGCGGTCGTCGTTTACGTCATATTCATATAAAAAAAAGTAAAGTAACAGCCTCTTCCTATGCCCACTGCTGGACTAAGGCCTTCTCTCTCCGTTTTTGGAAGGATTGGAGCTAAGACCTACCACGCTGCTCCAATGCGGATTGGTAGGTTACACATATCCCTTGAATTCTCTAGAGATATGCAGGTTTCCTCACGATGTTTTCCTTCACCGAAAAACGTGTGAGAAATTGCAATTATCAATTAGACACATAAGTTTTAATAGAAAAACTCATTGGTGCCTGCCCGGGGTTTGAACCTATGTCGTCTCTAGAGAGTCGGACGGTCTCACCGCTAGGCTATCACAGCTTATTCATATATTGATAAATGGGTAGGGTTTATATATAGGTAGATTTTTTTTTCCAGTTTTAAGTGGTTCACGGTTTTCTTGGGATAAACACTGCAGAGAAACGCTAACACTGTGGCCAAACTCCGTTCAGGTTGGGGTTACGGCTTCCGCTATTGTATACGTCCACCTTCCCCACCTGGCTTAACTATAAACAAAGTTGAAATCTAACTAATGCTTACCCTAAATGGGGGTTGAAGGGGTGAGAACAAGAGTGGCAAGGAGGTGCTGCGCGGAACGGGGTGATAGTTTCCGCTATTGGATACGTCTACCATCGCCCAGATCGCGCAGCATCAGGTAGATGGATCAGAGCTTGTATATTGCCAATAGGTACAACGTTACCCAATGCCCTTCTCCAGCAGCGAGGTGGAGAAATATAAGGTTAAATCAGTGCAAGTCCGACATATCCGCCGCCCGTCCAATCTGACGGTGATACCCATAAGGGGATTTCCTAATATAGAAAAGGGTATGACAGCACGTACTGCAGATCTCGTAAGTGGACAGCAAGACTGTTTGTTGAGCGCAGCATGGCGCTGGTGCCGCGGATTCGCTGCTCTTCCACACCGCGCAGGAATTCCGCCAGAGGCAACGCCCCGTTGGCGTTTAAACCTAGCTGCCTAAGAACAATCAAAATTGTACATTAAACATTAACAACCCAGGCATGCATTCATGAGTTTTTCAGATAAAACTGATATGCCTAACTGTCAATTTGTCACACGCTTTTCAGTCAAAAAATCAAAATCAAAATCAAAATAATCTTTATTCAAATAAACCATTTCAGGCACTTTTGAATACCGTCAAGCTTCAATATGATTAATGAAGCTACAACTAGTTCGGAATGTTGCTCTTACCGAGAAGAACCAGCAAGAAACTCGGCGGTCAATCTTTTAAGTCAGTCTGCCTATTTAGTAAACTATATAGTAAAAGAAAACATCGTAAGGAAACGTGAAAGAATAATTAATGAGGGGAAGAGCGGTAGTGATGAACAAAATTTTGATAATAAAGCAGTAGGTTAGTAACAGGTCGTTTTTCTATTTAACTCAGGTTCAAAACTGTCAATCTGTCAATAGACAGCTAGATCTATATTAACAATACTAGCTGTGCTTGCGGCTTCACCTTCAAGGAAACCAGTGTGTCACAAAAGACACAAAAGTAGTAATTGTAAAAGAGATAGAGACATGCTGTCGCGGAATTTTTAAAGGTATTTTTGTAGATCTAAAATTCTCTAGTAATGTACTTCTGTGTATCTTTGCTGGTTTGGGTGACGCACGCGACTTAATCTCCCAGCAGGCGAGTTTTTTTTACAACCACTCGATCACAACACAATTTACGTAACACCGTAATTTACTATTAATCTGAACCTTCCGGACGAATTGCGCTATCTACTAGTAAAAACTGTACAAAAATCCGTTCAGTAGATTTTGAGAAAATCGATTACCTACAGACAGCTTTTAGGGACTTTGTTTTATAATTAATAGTATAGATTATTTTGCTCTACACCGTGTGGTATCGGGCATAGAATGACCACCCTCTTTTCTTACCGAGGTGTCGTAAGAAGCGACTAAAGTATGTTAACGTCAGGCAGACGGCCGGTCGTAAAATACGTAGCCAAATCATGTGACAACAACATGTTTCTAACATGTTGTGCCGACCCCACTTAGAGTGCTGTAAGGGCAGGAGCATGATGAGATTATTTTGCTCTAATCCCCGATAAATTTTCTCGTGGATATAGGAAAAAAAGTTTCTAAAATACAATTGGCTGTGTGTTCATTTGATCGAAGTCACGAGTACAGTTTGTGTACTATTCTCTATAGTCAGTATAGTCTATACTATAGCTTGTTTACTTCTGTTATTACTTAAGACAAAGGTCGGCATCACGAGTCACGCTTAGCGCGTCGACAGGCAACTGTCGAGTCGAGCGCGATGCTGCCATCAGCTCTTTGAACTCCAAGTACTCCAACTTCAAATCGCGATTACTGTCGAAATATCTGATGGATTAAATAGAAATATAAAAGACTGTATAAGAATATTACTCTATGGTATTAATCTCTACATCCGTCGTGTGGTATCCGGTTGAGTAGAATAGACCACTCTCATTTCCTACCTAGGTGTCGTAAAAGGAGACTAAGGTAAGTTGACGTCAGGCAGGCGGCCGGTCGTAAAATACGTCAAATCACGTGACAACATGTGGGCCAATTAGAGTGGGATAAGGACAGAAGGATGTTGACGGTTCTCTACATATAATAAAACAACCCCAAAAGCCTCCAAATTTCTGAACAAATTTTACAACAGTACGGTTTTTACTACAAGATAGTGCTATTCATGAGCACATTGTGCGTTCGTTAACTAATTTTGATGGTACTTTCATTGCTTGATAGAGGAGGTTGTTAAACAACATATAGGCTACTTTTTTCCCTAGAATTCCCGTAGAGTTAGGATTTGCGCGAGAAAATTTGTGGCACACTGACTTTTCACGAGGCTTCCGCGAGAACAGCCATTATATGTATGTATAAAAGGAATGGTGTAAGTAAAACTCTACGTTATGCTGAAAACTTTAAGCAACTAATTTTACCAAAGTCAAAATATTTGCTGCACCTTAAATAAAAATTTGAATCTAAGTTGTATCTTAACGATATATGAACAGTTATTAAATAAATTGCATACACAAGTCGTTTGTGGGTTTGGGTATAATATTCTATAATAAAATTCCGCGATCAATTTTATCTTTGCTACTAGAGTAATTTAAAAACACTGTTAAAGGGAGGCTGATACAAAAAGATTACTATACGATTGAGGATTTTATTGACACTCTTCTACCCAGTACAAGATAGTAATGACCAAATGTAACTGGTTATAAGAATTTTATTTGAATAGAGCAACCGCCGAGTTTCTTGATGGCTCTTCTCGGTAGGAACAGCTTTCCGAACCAGCGGTAGATTTCGACTATTCAAAAACACTTGTTAACAAGTTTACTTAAATAAAAAATAATTTGAATTTGAATTTGATTGTGATAGTAATGAAATAATATCTCATTTATGAATTACTTTGAAACGAGCAACCGCCGAGTTTCTTGCCGGTTCTTCTCGATAGGAACAGCTTTCCGAAACAACAGTAGAGTTGAGGATTCAAAAGCATGTTTATAAATTTAAGTAAACTTGTTATAAAGAATATTTTGAATATAATTTTTTTTTCTTTCAATTCTTTTTTTTGTCGTCGTGATACATTTATATCTTTTTCAATTCCTGATACATTTTTAACGCTATTGATTACCCTTAGTTTCTTTTATCATATATTGCAAACCTGGTACCTAAAGATGTATCTGCACCGAACATCTGCGGCGAGACCGCTGTGCTGGGTGTTTGGCTCCAAGGCCGCAGACCATAATAGCAACTCTAGGAAAGACAGTCCGCCGCGACAGCTTATATCCGCTGCCCTGGTTACACCCAAAACTCATTAAAGATACATAAGTAATAATAAAATTATTCTTCTATAATACGCAATAAAGTAAATAGGAAATATATATCTAATGCTGTATAGTGGACTGCCTGGTTTTTCATTTCCGATACATGAAGGATTCCACCGTGTGCTTGTGTATTGCGATGGCAGTGGTGGAGGTTTGTGCATGTGTTTTTACCAATCCTGCATGTATCTCAAAATTTAATGAACGGATTTTTCTACGGTTTTCACCAAAACATAGTGCAATACTTCCGGATGGTTTAGGTAAATAGTACATATCGGTATTATGTAAATTGTGTTGAAGAGATCGCGCAGTTTTTAAAATACTGGCTTGCTGGGAGCTTTAGTCGCGTGCGCTGCGTAAACCAGCAGAGATACCTTAAAGCAATGTACTAGAGAATTTTAGAACTATAAAAATACTGCAAAAAAAGTCCGCGATAACATGTCTCTATCTCTTATGGTTAACTCACAATGACTACTTTTATGTTTAAAATTTAGAAAATTCGGGAACAGTTTTGTAAATCACTGAATTCCACGCGGTCGAAGCCGTTGTTGGCACAGCTAGTTATAAATAAAAATAAACTTACTTTTACAGACTCAAAAGCATTAATGAATTTATTTTGCTTTTAACAGATTTAGTTCGTCATTTTTTATCATATAACAGGTGATGATGCTTAATGATCATACCTAAAGAGACTGGAGCATTGGGCACGCTCCCAGCCGTGGTCAACCATGAACTGGGTGAACACGCTCACGCTCATGTACGCCGCTGGGTACACCATGGTGATGAACTCGCGATAAAGGCGCACCTGATCTAAAATATACCTGAACCATAACTGCTGATTTCTTTATGCACAGATCCTAATGGATTTCGAATAAAAAACTAGCCTTGATTAACATAGCATTTACAAAGGTAAAATATTTCAAGCAAGCGTAGAATTGTGTTGGAAATAAGATATAGAAAAGAATGTTTTATCAATAAAAGAAAGTAAGTAAAGTGCTAGTAATACTAATACTAGCGTAGTGGAGTGATAGGCAGGCCTGTAAATGATATTGCAATAGGCACTATAACAGAACTACCTCACTATAATCCGCACGGGTTAAGCGAATGCATGCAAAGCTAATGTGTATGAAGCAGGCAAAATCCACGTACCTTATACATGCAGGACAACTCGCCACATATCCCAAGACGCCTCCACCATATAGATAGGCTCCACGACAAAATCGTAATTGTATTACGATTTCTGTCCTTCTAGGTGATGCTTCGGTTTCGGGGCGAAACGATCGTGGAGATTTAGGTGGTGATTGTGTGCATTGTTGCTGGTGGAGGCGTCTTGGGATGCGTGTGGTGGCTTGTCCTGCATGTGTAAGTATATAAATTTAGCCTGCTTTATATACATTAGCTTTGCATGCATTCGCTTAACCCGCGCGGATTATATCAAAGAAGTTCTGTTATAGTTTCTGTGACATGGAATTCCGCAAAGTAAAAATATAAATGTATAAAATTACAGCATAGGCATATTTTACCGTCTTTAGTGTAATTAGCAGCCTGCAACAACTGGCAGTGTGGAGACGCCAATGCGATAGCTCCACCCGCTACATCAACGCCTACCAGCGCATTGTCCTCGCAGATTTCGACAAGCATACCGGTTTCTAAGCCCTGTAAAATAGAGATTATACAGAGGTGTATTAACCGTAACCGGAAATTTTAAAGATCGACTTATCGGAGGTGAAAGCGGTGTCGGTGTAGAAATGTTGTCAATGAATTAGTAGCTCTATAATCATCCAAATGTAAATATCATGATAAACAACAATATTCTTATTCATATATAATATAATTATCGTGACTCTAAAACTATTTTACTTTTATGTACTATTAATTAAGCACAATATGGAACAGAAATCGGATATGTGAATTTAATCTGAAACTTCGGCTCTTCGGAATCAGAGTCGATGCTCAGCATCATGGAGTGTGTGTGTGTGGAGTGGCAATTACCTTACATTTTGTTCTTTATGCTAGAGAGTTCAAGGGTTATGCGTAAACTGTCAATATGCATTGGAGCAGCATGATGAACTGTAGTCCGGCGCATGTCGCCTTTAATGTGAATGGGGATGGTCTGGGCGCTTCTAACGGGAATCAGAGGATTTATCTGGTGATCCCGATGCATTGATTAGCGAAGGGAAGGGTCACTATCTAGAGAGGCCCTGAACCCGAGGCGACGGAGTTAGAATGCTAGCGAGGATGGGGGAAATATGCACAACCTTATGCTGTCCCCGTCAGTAGAAGCGTGGTGGAGCACTATCACATATTCAGTTAGAAGACTTTTTACCAGTTAGTAACGGACTGCTACGTTACTATAACTTTACTTTATTATATAATCGGTGCAATCCTTACAGAATCATTATCCTTAGACTCCTCCCCGACGGCCATACGCGAGAAGACGACGAGTTCTGGACTGCGAAGTGTCGCGTGCGCACGCTGCTGCTCTAACTCAGCAGCTGATACCCACTGTAAACGGTTCCGGATTCCCTGGAATCTCTTAATGTTGTTAAAATTCTAAGATCCAGGATTCCAATGATCCATATACCAATATTCTCTATAAAGAGAGCCACCTTAGTACTAAACAAATAAACCGATTCAATTTTACTTTTGCCATGTACTCTGATGCTGACGAGCATTTCAACAAAAAATAGAGTCTCGTAGAGTAAGTTAATACGAGTAAAGGATCTGATATAAGGTGAGTTTTTAAACGTAATGTAGGGTAGGTTTATAAAAGAGGTTCTGATGTAGAATAGGTTAATAGAAGTATAGGTTAGGTTAATAAAAAGAGATATTTTGCCTTATGCTTACATCGAACGTAAACAATTGCTCACTTTGCTCGTGACTAGGGAGAAGGACAGACGCACGTTCATTGTGTATAAGAGGCCCCGGAACGGCCAAACGGATTTCAGTGGGACTTTTACTGCATGAAAGAGATTATGTGAAATATAGGCTATTTCCCGCGGAGTTGCGAATTACGCGTAAAAAAGTTGCGACACGCTGATTTTAACGCGGGCGAAGCAGTATATTATTTATATATAATAACCACCAATACATTGTGAAAATAAAGCTATTTTAAATGTTCTCTAACTAGCAGTAAGGCTATTTTTATGTAAGTATATAAATGTCTTGTTGTTGTTCTGTACTATCTTCTTTCTTTTCTACCTTTTTTATCTGTGGACTGAATGTTGTATCATGCTTTAAACTTACTGCTCTCAGCTTGGTCCGTCTCTTGACGTCGGATTTGACAGCCACCTTGTAGACCGTGTGGTATACGCACGCCTTGGGATGGTTTGGCAACCATATTTTAGACACACGCAGGGGTTGGCATTGCGAACTGTCCATTCCAAACAACTGGAACAACGATATAATAATAGCAGATCCAGCTAGTTTTCCACTTTCCTAACTTTACTAAACTATTATAACATTTTGCGATACTGTGAATTATTTTGCTAATTGTTCAGGATCAGAAATGTAATGCTAAAAGTAGAGCATACTATTCGTTAGTAAACCTTTTGTATGCAGGATTCGACAAGATGACAAAAGCATTGTGATTGTCCGTATATGTTATGTATTATATAAAGATATTTCCATGCTTTTTAAATTAGCAATATGATTGAGTTTCGTCCGTAGGGCATCGTCGAGAGTGCGAAATTTGGAGAGTAGTTCTCAGAAGCTCTAATAGTTGCTGGAAATACCCTACACAGATTGCCTACTACGATGCCAGACCACAGCTTTGGATGATGTGTAGTTAAGGAACTGGCTAAAATTAGACCGTCCAATTTATCAAAGTCCTAAATTATAAACTCTACCTCAAAGTTCATCTGATGAGCTGTTATTTTCCAACAATTCTTTACAGTTTTACTGGAAGGTATCCAATATTCGCCACTAGATTCTTTGGTAAGGAGAAATGCCCGCTCGGATGGACAATATACAAATAACGATACCACATCCGTGATATCTTTATAATTTTTAAACATAATTCTGAACTTTGAATAACTGTATTAAAGAGAAATTATGATTAGGTATATCTATTTTCATTCACTGCTTAATTTTATAATATATATTGAGAAATCAGTATCTTTTGTCTATGATTTAATTGGAGAGCTCTGTCATAATTTTCATTATGTATACAGTTATCTTTGGTCATAATCTAACTTATATTTGAGAGACATAGGTATTCTTATTTTAGGCAAACTCTTTATTCTGCGTTTAGTCTTTGGGCAGAATATCTTTAAAATTATATCTCAGCGAAGCTGTGATAGCCTAGCGGTGAGACCGTGCGACTCTCTAGAGACGACATAGGTTCAAACCCGGGCAGACACCAATGGGTTTTTCTATTAAAACTCATGTGTCTAATTGATAATTGCAATTTATCACACGCTTTTCGGTGAAGGAAAACATCGTGAGGAAACCTGCATATCTCTAGAGAATTCTAGGGATATGTGTAACCTACCAATCCGCATTGGAGCAGCGTGGTAGGTCTTAGCTCCAATCCTTCTCTCCAAAAACGGAGAGAGGAGGCCTTAGCCCAGCAGTGGGCATAGTAACAGGCTGTTACTTTACTTTTTACTTTTTATATCTCAGCTGGAAAAATAGCGATCAAGGGGTGTTCCCTTGATCGCTATTTTTCCTTTTACGTTAAAGTATTGAAACTCAACTGTAGTGTTGATCTCGTGAAGAGCTTACTATAGAAATGATCCTATGAAGTAAGGTCTTAAGTAGCTACCATCTAAGTAATATTATAAAGCACTCCTAATATACTACGCAAATTTGAACTCTTGAAATATTTCGCGATCTATTTATTCTTTAATGTGGTGGCTTAATGCATAATATAATAATTATACAAATATTCAATTCATAGTGGAATAGAGTTACTTGTTATGTCAATATATAATCGATTTCAGTAAATATCTACAAACATGCGGCGTATACAAAATTCCTAAAGCATTTCACATAGTAAACGAGAGATGTCGTCTGGATCATTATTATTTAATACTTTTTTACGGGTCAACGTTAATTAACAGAATATCGCAGTGTCTATTATTATATTTTATTTATATAATATTATCTCGAAGCTACTGATACTAGTTTCGAAATTATAATAAGTATTGATCCATACTCGACAGAGTATCTATTTCTATGTATGTATACAACGTGACGTAGGGATCACGCCACCTTTTCAGACTGCTTGCCGTTCCCTGATTGGAGGATTTCCCCACCCCGAATGAAAACACGGCACATTCAACATGTTCAGTGCTGTACTCGTTAATCGATTATAGTCTTTAACTTTAATCGAGTACAAACACTAACAAATCGTTTTAAATAAATTTATTTGTAATCAACGTAACACTTCTGATCTTAAAAGTGCTTAATAAGTCAAAATTTAAATCATTTTATCCTTGAAATGTATGCTATACTGATACAAATAGTTGTATTAAAAAATCGATAGCATCGGAATCGAAATTTTGACACTTATATTATAGTACGTTTGTACGTCACTAGTTCTTTAGATTCGAAAGAAAGCAGATTTATATTAGGTTCTGCTAGTGTTTGTCAAGTTTAATTTAAAATTCGGTGATAATTTACAAGTGTTAAATATCCAGAGAAAACAGAAGTAATAAAACTTGTGGTAAGTTTATTTTCCATATTGTAGAAAATATTGCGGGTGTTTTTATTAACTAATGTACTCGTTATAACCTATAACTATTGTTTGAATGTGAAAATTTTTATATTTCTTAGTGACTATTAAATGGTAAGTATTCGGAAGCTCCATCGTATCGCGAAAAATTTTATTCGTTATGTAGAAACTGCAATAATACCTAACATATTCTGGAAAAGTGGAAATGCGCGGTGCGTGATATTTGCAGTTTCTACCCACTTCATTATTATATTTTTTTAGTTTCCATACATTTCTAATCAATCCGTTATTTTTATTTAGCACTTTATAGTTACGAATTATTTTCTAAATACAACTGATGTTTTTATAAACCTTTACTACATTTAATAAATATATAATTGTTGCTTATGCTCAGAATAGGAATTTCTTACTTTCTTTTCAAAGTTATTATTGAACAATGTTATGTTTGTCAGTCTTATGCCCCTAAAATTAAGTAGGTAACCTTATGGATGAAAAAATTTATGTATATTCTGAAGTGCTACTTGCACTTCAGAATATTTTTTATATTTTTTTTAAATAAATTAACACATTTAATTAAAAAATATGAAGATTTTTACTTGGTTACCATATTGGTCATCTTCATCCTCCTAACCTTATCCCATTCTAAGTGGGGTAGGTACAACATGTTAAAAACATGTCACATTATTCAGCTACATATTTTACGACAGGCTCCCTGCCTGACTTCAACTTACCTTATAATTTACCATATTGTTAACATAAAAAAAAGTAATTTATTCACTATATTTTACTAGTTCTAATTGGTTGTGAATTTCTTATCTGTATTTATGTTATTTTCTGTATGGTGTTGACAAGTAGTGTGTATCAATCAAATGTACATTAATGAATTTGCAATCACACATTCAGAAAGTCAGGATTTTTTGGTCTTTCAGAAAGTATTTTCCTGAGTTTTATTCTCGTATAGATTAACATTATTGCTAGGTCTCAATTGATTGCCATAGCAGTTAATGAAGGAATAAATTTCCTGGTATAATACTGTGTAGGAACAATTAAGGGGTATAGCAACTGTGTGGTACCTGGCTGAAGGTTGTTAGGTAAGTTGATGTCAGACAGGCGGCCGGTCGTAACATAACTAGCCAAAACATGTACCATGATTAAAACATGTTGTGCTGACCCCACTTAGATTGGAATAAGGCAGGAGAATGATTAGTTATGTTATTCAGCTAGAGAATTCCTCAACAACTAAAGCTAGATGGTCTTAAGCCGTCATAAAGATGATATCATAATTACTGTTCTAGGTAATTCTGGATATTGACAGTTTATTATGTGATGAAGTGAGTGTCACTTATATATTTCTCATAGGCTGCAATAGTGGCACAACTGAAAAAGTCTTGTCTTGATATAAATGGGTTTAAAGTTTTTATTGCTAAGGAAAATGCATACAAAATGCTTTAGTTTGCTTAAACAAACTGCCTAATATTGAATTTTAAGTTCTGCATGTGTTGCAGCTGAAAACATCGTGCATTTAAACATTAACACAAATTCCTAGTCTAAAATACGTGTTTTTTTATTTGTAAGTCACTAGTTAGGAAATATGTATGTTTCTAAATAATTAATAGAGATTGTGTATAGTGCAAACATCTTCGTCCTAGCAGCGGCTCTTCACTCTATATCTCAAGAGTGTCAAAATTATAGTGCAAACTAATTTGTACTTTGTGAATTCATTGTTAAGTAATAATAGAACTTTGTTTAAATTGTTTTAGTGCGTAGTTTATAGCAAAATTATGCTATCGCAACTTTTGTAGTTAAAGTAGTTGTAGCAATTTAAATATTTTATATTTAAATTACTTCTAATTATGAAAAATTAGGATGGAAAGTATTTAAGACATCTTCGAAATACTTAAACATTTTAACGTAAAATTTAGACATTTTTGAAGTTTTCAGTATTATAGTAAATGGTACTCTCTCTCACTGTCTTCACTAATTTATATCTCCCTCTCAACTTCCGTTCGCCCCGCCAGATAACACTTTTCGCAACGCGGTCGTCACACATACCAGCTTACTCCACGAGTCAAGCAAACGTGCGTAAAGAAGTTTTACTTAAAAGAATGCATTTTTAATTTAACTTGAAATGCATGTATGCGAAGGTGGAATCTTGCAAGTTAAATTCGACCCACTTCCCGGTGTTCGAAAGACCTGAAATTTAACATACTGGTTCCGTCGCGATGACAATGCATCATTATGATAAGCGTGTCCTGATGCTGCCAGAATCGACTCCAGACGAGGGACAACGGTTAATAGTAGAGACATGACATTTTGTTAAAAACGTTTTGGAAGGAACCGACATAAGCTTGCGACTCCTGCTTTGCGCCTAGCAAAAGTACGTAAATCGTTTGTGGGTTTGGGTATAAGATTCTATAATAAAATTCCGAAATCAATTTTGGTCATGCCATTACAGCAGTTTAAAACCACTGTTAAAAAGAGGCTGATACAGAAAGCCTACTATACTGTTGAGGATTACTTAGATGATAAGGATGTGTGGATATAGGTGCACTTCTACCCGGTACAAGACAGTAATAAATAAATGTAACTAGTTCTAAGATTTATATTTTAAAAAGAGCAACCGCCGAGTTTATTGCTGATTCTTCTCGGTAGGAACAGCTTTCCAAACCAGCAGTAAAGTTGACGATTTAAACGCAGTTGTTTACAAGTTTACTTGAGTAAAGAATATTTTGAATATTTTGAATTTGAATTTGAATTCATGTGATAAGGCGAATTATGCTGTATAAAATAAGCTCTGACAAAGGTTACGGAAAAATAGTTACGAGACACGTGTAACAAACACGATATTCGCGAGGTTGATTTGAATAAAATAATGTGCGCCTTCACGAGCGTAACGAGATAACTTAACTATCTCATTATAAAGATATAGAGGAAATATACGAAATTAAATATTAAAATATTTTACAGTGCTGATTAAAAAGGAACTAAACATTTGGTAGTTATTTATGTATTATTTGTACAATAGACTAAATGGGCCCGCGAATTCCCGCGTAAATAACGTAATATTTTTAATTGAAATTTTGAACATAAAAAAAAATTTTCTGAGTTAATCATCAGAGAGACATGCTGTCACGGACTTTTTTATAGTATTTCTGTAGATGTACAATTCTCTAGTACATGATTTTAGTATATCTCTATCGCTTTGTGCGGCGTACGAGACTAAAGCTTCTAGCAGGCGAGTTTTATTAAAACTGCGCGCCCAATCAATACAATTTACATACACCCGAAATGTACCACTAACCTAAACCTTCCGGAACAATCTTTTAGTAAAAACCTTACAAAAATCCGTTCACTAGATGTCGAGAAAATTCATCACATACAGACACATAGCTTTTGGGGACTTTGGTTTATAATTAGTATACATGTAGAATATTACTTGTACCCGCCATTTAGATCGCATCGTTAAAGTTGAAAATATCAATTAGTACTTTTACTGTACTATTTTTTTACTGTTTCTGATTTGGATGAAAAATAATTATATTTTTTTATCCAATAAGTAAGACTGGGATAGATTGTACTAAAAAAATCTCTATTATTTCATCATTCTCCTGTCCTTATCCCACAACATAAATAAATATGGGACACTTACACACAACGTCGTCCATCCCCAAAGTAAGTAACTTAATACTTGTGTTATAGGTGACGGACAACTGGTAAATATATACATATATAGTTTTAAATACATACCTAAATACAAATACACACCCAGGCTCGAAGAACCAACAAATTGTTTATAGAAAATTTTGGCCCTCGGCGGGAATCGAACCCCCGACCCGCGGAGCTGAAGGTAGGTCCACTACCCACTGCGCCAACGGGCCAGTCACATGTGTTGAATATGTTGTTATATGTTTTGACTAGTTATTTCACGACCGGCTACCTGCCTGACGTCAACTTACTTTAGTCGCCTTTTACGACACCTCGGTTAGAAATGAGAGTGGTATATTCTACCACCCTCATTTCTTATTACCCGGATACCACACGGCGGACTTTCCTATTGTTTCAAATTTTCGAATTTAAATTCAAAATAGTATAAGCATAACAGACTGACAGACATTCACATTTATAATAGTATGAATTACGAAGCCAACGTATCACGTTGGCTTCGTAATAAATAAATAAATATATTTGTAAATTGCTGTATTCTGTATTACACTATAAGATTTTTTTCAGCGTGCAATATGTGAGAGGTGTAATATTGTGCTTGCTTATTTTTTTCTGTTTAAAAAATAAAATAATTCAAGAAATAGCAATAAATATATATTCCACTTTTATTATATATTTCGACGGAAAAAAATGAAGAAAAAATTATGACTATGTTTTTCAAAATTTAAATTTACTAAATAGAAAATTCACTAAATTCGCTTTAAACTCTTCGCAACTATGTTGGTGCGGACGGTACTAAGATAAAGAGCATATATACCCCTTGTCCGTTTTAAGCACGCGCAGTCCCTGAACTTCAGACCCGGCGCAGTGCGAAGGTCACCAGTTCTTTATCGCGTCTGCACAGGCTGTCTATTGATAAGGCAATCCTATTGACACGGGACGGTGATAGCAATTCTCTTTATCAATGAGCGCCGGGTAAAGTGCACTGAATAACGTACAATGCTTTTCGTTGTTTTGCCATATAAATTATGTTGGCCCTCAGCCACCATTCCTCCTCCTTGCATCGCTACTTCAATACGGGGGGTCGTGACCTTTTCTTGAAAGTGGTTTGTTCCTGACAATGGTCTTCCACCAGTTCCTGCTTTTGGCCACGTGGATGGTTTCGGAGACTGACGTGTTGAGTGGTGCGGATCTGGCCTGACCAGCGCATATTCAAATTCAAATTCAAAATATTCTTTATTCAAGTAAACTTGTAAACAAGTGCTTTTGAATCATCAACATCTACTGCTGGTTCAGAAAGCTGTTCCTACCGAAAAGAACCAGCAAGAAACTCGGCGGTTGCTCTTTTGAAAGAATAATTCTTATTACTAGTTACATATAGTTATTATTGTCTTATACAAGATAGACGAGTAGCCTTATCCACGCATTCTTATCGTCTTAGTAATCCTCAATAGTATAGTAGGCTTTCTATATTAGCCTTATTTATCCGATTGAGCTGAAATCTTACATACGCATGACCTGATGCTGCTGTTAGGATTAGCTCCAGGCGAAGAAACTCCTCAACGGTTAACAGTAGGGACATGAAATTTTGTTTAAAACTTTTTTAAATTAACTTATTATTCGTTTAATTTGAGGGCTTACTTTTTATGCTGCTAATGTAAACGTTTATATTTTTTTTATGTATGTAAGGGTCAAATGTGACGTCATCTTTCGTGGGTTCTATTCTAGTCCGGGACATTGGACTTCGGCCCGGTCCATTATCCCGCCGCTCCCGTCGCGCAAGGATAGCGAGTGCCGTCTTCCGTTACACGCCATCCGCTTGTACTGTAACTAAGGCTTTTGGTCGTTGCGAGACAATTCTTATTTACTATAATGCCTCCAAAATCCATTTTTATGTGTATGTTTGGTCATGTGTTCCCGCGTCATATTCTAAACGATCAATACCTAAATTATTTTATAAATACGGTCACGCCGGCGTGGACCACTGGTGGCTCGCTCTAAACTTTCTTATCTGACGGCTCGAGTCACCAATGAAACGTGTACGATAATACTATGATTATTAAAGTAATAGTAGATTAACTTATAAAAAAATTACACTAATTTCACACAATAAGCACTGGTGTAATACTGAGCAAGCAACGTGTATACAGCTCTGAAGCAATAATCGCGCACCATGAAAATTGGCGCCGGCGTGAACGTGTTAATTAACTATCGTACCCAGCCATCTTCACTGGGCCTAATTTTAAAATATCAGTAGTAAAAAAAGCTGTCAGAAGTTATACTAATAATAATAATAAATATATGGGACATGTCCATCCCCAAAGTAAGTAACTTATTACTTGTGTTATGGGTTATGGGTGACGGACAACTGGTAAATATATTACATATATAATTTTAAATACATACTTAAATACAAATATACACCCAGACTCGAAGAACCAACAAATTCTTGATAGAAAATATTGGCCCTCGGCGGGAATCGAACCCACGAATACTAGAATTATATTGCTATATTCGCGTTTGTTAAGCAGGCAACGTTCACATATCGTTTTAACTTTGCCATTACAGCAATTTAAAAATACTGTTAAAAAGAGGCTGATACAGAAAGCCTATTATACCGTGGAGGCTTACATTGATGATAAGAATGCGTGGATATAGCTGCTCTTTGACCTTGTGCAGGATAGCTATGACAGAATGTAATTAGTATTAAGAATCTTCTTTTTTAAAAAAGAGCTCCACCGAGTTTCTTGCTGGCTCTTCTCGGTAGGACGGCTTTCCGAACCAGCAGTAAAGTTGACGATTCAAAGCACTTGTTTACAAGTTTACTTGAATAAAGAATATTTTGAATTTGAATTTGAATATGTTATGCATGTAGGACAGTCACTACACGTATCACAAAACGCCGCCACCAACCTGAAAAAACCTGGATAATTCTGTAGAATTACTCATCCTATCCTCATTGGAGCAGCGTGACAGATCATCCTCCAAATCAGGAGAAAGGAGGCCTATGACAGAAGCGGGATGAAACATTACTTAATTTTTCATTGTCATTGTCACCCTATCACTACTTAGGTCATTCCTGAGACAGTGCGCTATTGTCTTACGCGTGTAGGAGTCTTTATAAATCAGCTTACAAATGGCTTATTAACAGATTCCCACACTGTTCTTATTCCGTGCGAAAAGAAATTAATTTGCTGTCAGTTACGCCTTCACGGCTAATCCGATAGATCAATGATAAAGCTTGATGCCATTGAAGCTTACTCTGTCTCTCTCCCATCAACCAATAGACGTCCACTGTTAGACATAGATCTCTTATAAGTATTTCCCTGCGACCTTTTTGAGGTATGTGTTCCTAATGACGCCAAGGTTGCGCCTCCAAAAAGGTTCGAAAATCATTTGTCGGTCTCGGTACATGTTTTTATAATAAAATTCCTCAACATTATCTAGACTTGCCTTTACATAAGTTTAGAAATTATCTTAAAGCGATGCTGCATAAAGCTTACTATACAATTGAAGATTATTTGAGTTTTTTTATTTTTTCGAACTGACTGTATGTTAGCCCTAATGGCTTTTACAGCGTCACCGGGCGGGTTATTTGAGTTACAGTAGCATATCTTAACTGCAGTCAGCTATGCACCACGCTACAACGATTAATTTGTAACCATCAATCAAATTGTAAAAAAATAATAATAAAAAAATGGCCGCCGAGTTTCTTGCTGGTTCTTCTTGTAGCAGGATACTCCAAATCAGTGGTAGCTTCTTGAAAACATTTAACGATTCAATCCCAGACCTTTGTCCAGCTTTGAAATAGTAACAGGTCGTTACTTTTATTCTTTTTTTACTTTACTACGTATAACGATAATAGTGTGAATGACTTCTTTGGTAAAGGGCCAAATTTCCGTGACATAACGTAATAAGTAATTTGAATGTCAATGAACTATCTATTAATAACGCCAATTAGGTCAATGTCAACTAATCGTTTATTGTTCTCCAATGCCTGCTCTTTACTTGGCGGTGATCTTGTAAAAGTATAAAGTAACGACCCCTTAGTTATTATTCCACTGCTGGGCAAAGGCCTCCTCTCTCCGTTTTGAGAGAGAAGGGATGGAGCTAAGACCTAACACGATGCTCCAATGCAGATTGGTAGGTTACACATATCCCTAGAACTCTCGAGAGATATGCAGGTTTCCTCACGATGTGTTCCTTCACCGAAAAGAGTGTGATAAATTGCAAATAATTATCAATTAGACACATAAGTTTTAATAGAGAAACTAGGTTTGAACTGGTGTCCCCCTCGAAAGAGTCGCACGGTCCCCGCGACCTTTCTGAGGTCGTCTGTCCACCTCGTAGGGGGTCTACCGACGATGCGCTCTGCGTTGCGGGGTCGCCACACTATGTGCCCGGCCCGTCGCCACTTCAGCTTCGCGACACGCTGAGTTATGTCGGTGATTCTAGTTCAACTACGGATCTCCTCATTTCTGATTTGATCACGTACAGAAACTCCGAGCATAGGTCGCTTTGTCGCCCGCTGAGTGACTCTGAGCTGTCTTATGAGGCCCGGTCTCACCGGTAGTTTATTACAGCGTAACATAGGTGATCGTGTGTAAAGTCTGCACAATTATTGTGTAAGTGCAAAACGACAATGTCCGTGTTGTAGGCGATCATAGACGATGGTCATACAGCCAAGTATGGCTTACTTACTTCCTCACTTACATTACGTTTGTGAAATTACTGTATTTCGTAATAACTTTATAGTAGGTACTAATATGAGCTGTGATAGCCTAGCGGTGAGACCGTGCGACTCTTTCGAGGGGAACACCAGTTCAAACCCAGGCAGGCACCAATGAGTTTTTCTTTTAAAACTCATGTGTCTAATTGGTAATTGCAATTTATCACACGCTTTTCGGTGAAGGAAAACATCGTGAGGAAACCTGCATATCTCTAGAGAATTCTGGAGAAATGTGTAACCTACCAATCCGCATTGGAGCAGCTTGGTAGGTCTTAGCTCCAACCCTTCTTTCCAGAAACGGAGAGAGGAGGCCTATTCCCAGCAGTTGGATTGTAACAGGCCGCTACTTTACAGGTACTAATACTACTAACCGCGACTTCGCCCGTGTCAGTTTACATATCGCACGTTTAGTATTAAAGTAACCTTATTCCAAATTCAATCCTTATTTCAATGCCATTTACGTTCATTACGCTATGAACTGTTAAAGAAACTTGTATTTTCTTGCTTTTCCAAGTTATGGATCTTTTTAACACGTACGAGTTTTATAGGCGCTATGTTATTTATTGCGATTTACCACAAAACAACTTTATTGCATTAAGTCACTATAATACTATAATACAAAGTTTCCCAAACTTTTTTTAGTCGTAGACCTTACCCGTACTTAGTCCCTTTAGTACCCTTAGTCGTACTTACCTGATATTGATTTCCTGTAAATTTCTGTAGTCAAGTTTAGTGTTAAAAACTTAAAGTAAAATCAAGCGTTATTTTTACATTTATTAATTGAATTTAAATTAAAAATACTCAAAATAAAATTTTATGCCATGTAGCGAAGCTCTGAGACTGCGACTCTCAAGTTTTTACAAGTTCAAAATATATTGCGACCACAAAGCGAACACCAACATCCTATAACTTACACAATTTTATAAACATATATAATATTTTTTTTACTTCACAGGTACTTTTATAAATAATATATATGTTTTGATATTATAAGATAGTATGATGTAAGTAAATAGGTTCTATCAGTGTATGTTTTAAGATCTACTATCGTGGACCCCCATTTTCATTTCATGGACCCCAAAAATTTTTTTCGGTGACGTAGACCCCTTGCAGGTTGTCATAGACCCCTAGGGGTCGATATAGACCACTTTGGGAATCACTGCTATAATATAATATAATTCATTTACTTATTCTACTGAAATTAGTTTATAAACTTAATAGTGAAATTTTAGCAAAGTTAAATAATTACTTTTATCTGTATTGCATCTTTTTTATCTTTTGTGTATATGTAATGTGCAAATTAATTGATGTATATAGTTTTTCGATATTTTTCTTTTTCCTCCTTCCTGTTTTCATTATACATATGTCTTTTTCCTCCTGTTATTCAAAGGTTGACTGGAAGAGATACCTTTTGAGGGACCTTTGTACATGAGCTTTTTAGTTTTTTTTTTTCTTTCTCTTTTCTAATATTATGTATGTACGATAAAGAAATAAATAAATAATACTAAGCATGCGATATTCAAATATTCTGGATTAACTATATGTATATTCTTGTTTCGGTGGTATAGAGGGATTTTTTTTCCTGTATGGTAATAGTACCAATTCTTATCACTGTTTCTTAAACGGTTTAGCCGAGAAAGCGAATATAATAGATTCGCCAATTTATGATTTCAATGTGGAGTATGACTAATATATTGCACACGACCTTCGATCCGATTTCGGCTGATCCAATGCGTCATACAAGTTTTCTTAGATTTTTTCGAGTTAATTTACGTGGCATGAAGAAAGGAGCGGGGGGGGGGGAGGAAGAAAGATACACTTTTTACCCTAGTGCGTGGTTGACGGTACATGAAACTAATCTTATATATAAATTTTTATGATACTTATATGCATACTCACCAGATCTGAGAATCGGTTACTATCTATCTTTCATACCTTTATGATATAAGGGTTGTCAAAAACATTTTTTTTTAAATTATATATAATAGACACTAGAAATTCTCTAGGTAATAAATATTTTGGAAAAACGTTTGTCCGGTGAGCTATTATAAAATTAAGACTTAATCATCATCCTCCTGCCTATGGGCAGGTATTTGTCTAGGTAATTTATGACCGGCCGCCTGCCTGATGTCAACTTACCTCAGTCGCCTTTAACGACACCTCCGTAAGAAATGAGTGTGGTCTATTATACTCAACCGGATACCACACGGTGTTACGACTTCATTTAATTTTAGAACAAAATATATTATAATAATGAAATAATTCATATAAAATATATTTAGAATATGAACAGGAATCACAAGTACGAATCACAAGGAATCGCAATAGCGATCATAAAAATTCTAATACGTGTTGTTCATACATTTTCTCAATTCTTTTAAATTAAATCTGTGCTGCTTCCTGTATAATGTTTTTAAATTATCGCACTTTTTATAGTTGCTTGAAGTTTATTTGTCGAATATTTACCTACTCTTCATATATAAGTGAAAACGTCTTTAGCGTCGTTGTGCACTTTTGTGATAGGAATGTTAAACTCACGACACGCGTCCTGAACGAAATTCGTAAAATGGAGGGAGAGTAGACCACCGTGAGTAGCAGAGGAAGTATTCCCTCTCTTTCTACTGGCGAAAATCTATTTCTGCACCTGATGTTAGAGTGGGCGGCGCAGGACTGAACGAGTGTATCATCATCATATGTCAGATACACAATAAATGAATATTGTATTTTACCACATATATGGTAGTAATTTTATATTAATAATTAAAGCAAATCGTGCAAGATTATTCCCTAACAATTATAAAATATCAAAAATGCACAACGTTTATATCCAAGTTTGCACTTCTGCAGGCAGTAGTGCATTCTCATTCACTCATTGTTTTTTTTTCTGTGGAACCTTTTTTTCTAATACTTATTCGCTATTCATAAGTTTTCATAATTTCTTTGCTAGGATCTCGTATAGAACTTTCAAATTTAGTCTGCATGAGTTCGCTATTATTCGATTTTGGAATAATTACTCACTTTATATATGATTTATAGAAGCAGGCGTTACCTTGCGGAATTCCATATTACAAGCAATACAACAGAACTAACTACTTTGCTATAATCCGCACGGGTTAAGTGAATGCATGCAAAGCCAATGTGTATGAAGCAGGCAAAATCTACGCACCTTATACATGCAGGACCAGTCACCACATGCACCCCAACGCGCAATTCACCAGCAACAACGCACACAAAAGCAGCACACACACCCACCACCACAATCTCGATACCACCACAATAAGGGACTCCGACTCAATACGTTAGAGCACCTTGAGATAATAAAAAATAACAATGGTCACTTAATTAACGAGCAAGTAAATGTATCTAATTCCGTTTTGCTACATGTGTTCGGAGGGGAGGGTATTGGTGGGGGTTAACTATTTAAGACTGCTTGTAGAGGTAGCGCGGCGCAGTACGATTTTTGTCGTGGAGCCTATCCTCCTGATGATGCTTCGGTTTCGGGGCGAAACGATCGTCGAGATTGTGGTGGTGGGTGTGTGTGCTGCTTTTGTGTGCGTTGTTGCTGGTGAATTGCGCCTTGGGGTGCATGTGGTGACTGGTCCTGCATGTATAAGGTGCGTAGATTTTGCCTGCTTCATACACATTGGCTTTGCATGCATTCACTTAACCCGTGCGGATTATAGCAAAGTAGTTAGTTCTGTTGTATCACTTTATATAATATATATTTTTAATAATCTGTTTAATTCTTAACTCTAATATTAATTCGCTGAACAAAACTTGAGAAAATTTGTTTTGTGCCGACTTTATTCCCTTTCCAAACATTCTATCCGTCCATGACCTTTCTTAGTTTGTTTATGTTAAGTTGATTCGATTTTCGAATCCTGCCCTCCATGCCATCGCTTGGCGGTCAGTCGGGTGCACGCGGACTGCGCGTCTTCTATTTTTGCTTGTGAGTGTTTCAGTAAAAACAGGGTTGACTACAATCAATCTGAATTTTTATCCTAACCGATTATAGGACAATGCTATGCTCAGATTTAAAATGATCTATGTTAATTCTAACTAAGAAGAACCAGCAGGAAACTAGGCGATTCAACATTTTCAATTCACAATATTAAACCACAGCCTTGTACGAAGCTGAAAGGATTTTCAAATCCAGTAAGTGAGAATGTTGCAATAATGAGACGGAAGAAGGAGAAGACTCATATACTGATCTTCGTCTAATCATACTTATAAATCGCAGATAATTTGCTTTTTCTTAATTTTTGAAGGATACATTATAGACTTACCCCCCTCGTAGAGTTATTAACCGATTGAGTGCTGAAGAATTTTCTTATGTATATGCCATAAGTGCAGAACGAATTGTTTAGTAATATTTTTTAGGAAACAAAAAATTCTGTAAAAATTATCTCCTCTCCTTATACTGCTGATGATGATTCAAAATAATTAAAGTCAACATTCGATCTATCTTTTTACATTGGCTCATTTTTTCTACCAATCCAAGGAAGAATTACACTAACCAACAACCGTGTCTCCTCTAATACTAATACTAGCGTAGTGGAGTGATAGGCAGGCCTGTAAATGATATTTTAATAAATAATTAGAGGGTAGATGCAATTCGTACACTTGTCCTTGTCTAGCCACACATAAGAAAGAGAGACATTAATAAATCTTATTTGCTTTAATAATAATAATATCATTTATTTCCAGTTTTTTGTACAGAGTAGGTCTTACTTAAGAGCATTATTTTAAAGTATACATGACTAAAAACTTAAAGGAAACCTATTTTACTGGCGGACTCCGCACTAGGTAAACCTGTATTGCGGAGCCAAGGAAAAGATTTATTCTATTTGCTTTATGAACTAGGTGGGAATAACATTTTCTATTGACGATTTAAGGATTATATTTCTAAATTAACGCTATGATTAAATATAAATGATGACTTGATAAGTAGAATGTAAAATAAATAAAAAGTAAGTTGAATTGTAAGCTAATGAAATTTAAACAATGTTTGCAGTAAATATATGTTCTGTCTCCTCGTATGTCAGGTTTCTGAGCCAGGTTGAAATACAATGTTTAGCCTGTTTCATTGTGAGATATTTTAAGTTACAAAATTTTGCGACGTAGTTGTATACTTGTGCGTCTACAAAGGGTATAAAACGTTTTGCAAAGGATGTATTTACTGTTGGTATTGTAGTCTTAAGCACTCTTTTTGCGAAAATGAAATCTATATTTGGAGATTGTAATAGAGACTTATGTTTCTGTAATGTAGCTTTTAGAATAAATACTTGTCGCACTGTAAGCATTTTGCAGTCTTGATAAAGCTGGTTTCTTTATTTCTGGCTTTCTTTTTAATGTCGATGGCCCTATTTTTGGCTCCCATACCTAAATTAATAACTCTATAGTAGACAAACTGTCTGCTTAAAATGTAAATCAGCTTTTTCCGATGACGTGTCAACCCTACGCTCAGATCACGGCCACGGAGTGTCTACTGTCTAAAGGCGGGACCAGCGCAAACAGCAGCCGAGCCCGAGCCGGCAACGTTCAATTACCAACTCAGTTTCCGATCGTGCGTCGCAAAGTGCGCACGTATCTTTATAACTTTCTTAATAACTTTCTTTTTATTTTTAATTCCAACTACATTTACCAAGTGTCTGTGATATAGTATAAGTGTTTATTTTATTTTTATATTCACAACGAATTTCGGTAAGTAGTGCATTGAACCGTATACTCTAAGAAACTACATTTTTACCGGCTTAATACGTGGTACCTTCACGTCTTTTACGTAATTTTATTTGTTCTATGTAAATAAGAGAATTTAAATAGAAAATAACACCGCCATTATAATATATTTAAATTATAATTGTTCATCTGATAAAAACGTAACAGGTTTGGAAAATCTAATTACCAAACTTTTTCTTGCTTAACAATAAGGTAAAGTATGCAATTCAACTTAAAATAGGATAAATATTGTTTTTCTTTCACGAACACAACAAAAACACGTTTTGCATTATTTAGGGTTAAAAACAATAAAATAGATGCGAACAAATCGTGGGTACCTTTAGTATTGATATAAATTAACTAGTGCTACCCATGCGACTTCGTTCGCCTAAACTTAACAGCTTAACCTAAATTTCTTTTCCGTCTTTGTTTTTTTAAACATATAATTTACATTGGTGTTTAAGATTTAATTGTTCTAATTTTCTTCAAACTTAATGGATCGGTTGTAAATGCGTTACATACGCACAGATAGACTTTCGCGTAATCTTATATACAAAATTCTCGTGTCACAATGTTAGTTACAATGCTCCTCCGAAACGGCTTGACCGATTTTTATGAATGAACGTATAAATGTAGAATCGACAACTATCTATTTAGCATACTCCTAAAAGTATGAAAGCGTACCCATAAGGGTTGTCTACCCCCTAACTTTTTTGGACAATTATTTTATTTAAATTTAATTAATTAATTTATTTATTTCACCGGTCAGCTAGCCTTAATATATAGAAGAAGTGAATGTTTGTATGTCTTTCATAGGCTCGCAAACGGCTGGACCGATTTTAAAGAAATTTTCAGTCAATCTTTAAAATGGCGAATGATCTTGTAAAGTTTGGTCGCGATCAGAGCATTTTATTAAACTGTCAATGACAGTTTTTTAACTACTGATATTTTCAAATTAAACCCAGCGAAGCGGGCTTGGTAGTATTAGTATAGAGCAGTCTGTAAGGAGGAAGATCATTTGTTAATTGTTATACGCGCATACTACAGTAAAGTACAAAGTAAGCCGATCGTCATTGTTCAGTAACGTTTTACGGTAAAATATTTCTATTTCATTGAGCATTATCACGCCTCGGTTACTTCGCCACAATAATGTCTAGCGGACTGGCAATATGATCGCTTAACCGTTACTTTCCGGAGTGCGGTAAACCTAGATATCTAGCTTTAATTATTAGGCGGTTTTTGGGAGACTAGCTTCTGACCATGGTCAGAATCACGATCGCCTACCTTATATATTTATACATATTATAAAACAAAGTTCTCAATAGCTGTATGTCTGTATGTAATCGATTTTCTCAAAACTACGGAACGAATTTCTGTACGGTTTTCACAAAAAGATATTGCAATACTTCCGGATAGTTTAGGTAAATAGTACATATCGGTATTATGTAAATTGTGTTCAAGAGATCGCGCGGTTGTTAAAAAACTTGCTTGCTGGGAGCTTTAGTCGCGTGCGCTGCGTAAACCAGCAGAGATACACGAAAGTAATGTACTAGAGTATTCTAGACCTATAAAATACTACAAAAAAGTATGCGATAGCATGTCTCTATGTCTTATGGTTAACTCACAATAACTACTTTTATGTTTAAAATTTGAATTCTAGAAAAAAATTGTAGCACTTTTCGACGCGGGCGAAGCCGCTGGCACAGCTAGAATAGAAATATTTGAAGTGATGTAAAAGGATAAAGGCTCTTCTTATAACGATACTGAAGTCGCGGGAAGTTAGTATGTAAAATATGTTGTTTGTATCCCTTGGTAAGAGAAACGTGTCTTATAAACTGTCCTTCACCTTAAAGACTGCGTAAGTCTCGCTACGGCAATCTAATAACTTGTTCCACTGTGAAGCCTTCCTATACCGCATACTGTCTTCTCGGCGCTCGATAACTAGAATAAATAAAGTATATATAAAAACGCATTTATATCCTTATTTCGATTTAAGAAAATGGCCGTGTGGTATCCGGCTGAGTAGAATAGACTACCCTTATTTCTTACCGCGGTGTCGTAAAAGGCGACTAAGGTAAGTCGACCTGCCGCGTGGTATGTGGTTGAGTAGAATAGACAATCCGTCTTTCTTACCGAGTTGTCGTAAAATACGACTAAGGTAAGTGGACAGCAGGCAGGCGGCCGGTCTTAAAATACGTAGCCGAATCATGTGACATTTATAGCGTGCTGTGCCGACCCCACTTATAGGGGGATAAGGAGGATGATGATAGATTTTCTTTAAAAAAAAACGCTATTTATAACCAAATAACTCAAATCTTTTGTACTCTATATTTCAGCAAAGTAACTTCTATAAATTAAATTCTATTTCTAAAATATCTAATATCTAATAAATCTATAAAATATCTAATTCTAAAAGTAAATTCTATAAATTTGCTAAACTATGTATGTTAACTATAAAACCTCAGTCTCTACAGAGTCCTAAATGACATTTAGCCCAGAATGTTCTGCTGCTTGCAAAAAAAGGCCACATGACTCGGTTAAAGTGACTTTTGGCAATGTTACGTCATTTGTCAAAATATGGGCCGTCGAATGGCAAATCGTTGGAGTTATTCGACCGTATGTCTTCTCTTAATCGGCGATTATTAAACGATTGAAGGCTAGCGTGTTGGTGTAGAGATCCCGGGAATTGTCGGTTTTCAGACACACGTCAAACGGAATCCCTGGGTGATACGTATGATCTTATGTATCAAACGATAGTATGATTTAGAGAAGCAGGCGTTACTGTGCGGAATTCCATATTACAGGAACAGAACTACTTTGCAATAGTCCGCGCGGGTTAAGCGAATGCATGCAATGCTAATATGTATGAAGCAGGCACAATTCACGTAAAATTGCATGTATAAGGTGTGAGAACGGTTTCCGCTACACTTAACATTTTCTTAACAAATCTCGGATTATAATAAATTACTTCTATAGTGACTTTAATTTGTACTTATCAGAATTTTCTTATTATGTATTTTTCTTATAGCAAATAGTAACTAAGTCACATGTCTCGGTTGTCTGTCGCTCTATAACGAGATATAGTGTCAATTATATCGGCTACAGATGGCCACATTTTAAGTTAAGCCTTATTTGTCATATGTGAGAAATAAATAAATTATACGTATGGAAGTTTCATCAATATCGATTCAGCGGATTATCCGTGGAAGCGTAACAGACAGACGGACTTTCGTCTTTGTAATATTAGTATGAATTTAATTTATGCTCCTTAGATATACACTTAACTACCTGCATTGTTTCCGTCACGCTTTGATTTTCTCGTTGCAACTAGCATTCCATATGGCGATACTAAGGAGATAATCATTTTGCAAATATTGTAACAAGCAAGAAAGCACCTTATGACGGCATGTATAAAGGGAAAAACTGCTTAAACGGTGTTCGGAGTGGTTCATTGTACGCGCCAGTATTTCTTAATTACACACATTATCTAGTGACATACAGTACGTGGCATGTCACATTTTTTAACTATGTATTATTAATAAAAAAAACTTGGAATAAGATATTATACTATAGAAATTACATAAATAACGCCCAATTATATGCTATTTGGCGGAATTTGGCAGTACACACAATCACTACTACAATCTCTACGATCAATGAAATCAATATATAGGCTCCACCACAAAATCGTAATGCCGATGTCGTGGAGCCTATCCTCTGATGATGGTTAATAAACGATAAGTGCTTTAAAAAGTTTAAATATAGATAAGGATCGCAATTTCGTGTCCGCCGTGTGGTATCCGACTGAGTAGAATAGACCACCCTCATTTCTTACCGAGGTGTCGTAAAAGGCGACTGAGGTAAGTTGACCCACGGTGTGGTATCCGGTTGAGTAGAATAGACCACCCTCTTTCTTACTGAGGCGTCGTAAAATACGACTAAGGTAAATTGACGTCAGGCAGGCAGGTCATGAAATACGTAGCCAAATCATGTGATAGCATGTTTGTACCTTGCGTGGGATAAGGGCAGGAGGATGATGATGAGGATTGCAATTTCGTGTCATGAAATATAAAACATTATTGCAAAAAATCTATGAGCTGTCAAAGAGCTGTGATAGCCCAGCGGTGAGACCGTGCGACTCTTTTCGAGGGCAACACGAGTTCAAACCCGGGCAGGCACCAATGAGTTTTTCTATTAAAACTCATGTGTCTAATTGATAATTACAATTTATCACACGGTTTTCGGTGAAGGAAAACATCGTGAGGAAACCTGCATTTCTCTAGAGAATTCCGGAGATATGTGTAACCTACCAATCCGCATTGGAGCAGCGTGGTAGGTCTTAGCTTCAACCCGTCTCTCCAGAAACAGAGAGAGGAGGCCTGTTCCCAGCAGTGGGATTGTAACAGGCCGCTAGTTTATTGCAAAAAATCATGAATACATGTTGCTTGTCTTTGCTATTCGCCCATTATTTCTTATATATCTCCACTATAACGTTAGATAATCCAATTATAATATTAAGTATGTAATTTATTGGTTATTATGATTACGAAGCACTCATGTGTAGACTAAACATCAACATGATAAGAGTTAATATGTCAATTAATATAATTATAGATAAAAACGGATTAAGATAGTATATTATACTACTAGCTGTGCCAGCGGCTTCGCCCGCGTGGAAATCAGCGTGTCACAATTTTTTTCTAGAATTCAAATTTTAAACATAAAAGTAGTTATTATGAGTTAACCATAACAGATAGGGACATGCTATCGCGGGCTTTTTTGTAGTATTTTTATTGGTCTATAATTCTCTAGTACATTAATTAAGCGTATCTCTGCTGGTCGCAGAGCACGCGGCTAAAGCTCCCAGCATGAAAGTTTTTTAACAACTGCGCGATCTCTTCAACACAATTCCTATAATACCGATATGTACCAATTACCCAAACCAACCGTAAACATTGCACTATCTTTTGGTGAAAACCGTACAAAAATCCGTGCAGTAGATTTTGAGAAAATCGATTACATACTGAAAGTCTGCTTTTTGGGACTTACATACACACAAACACACAAATCTTTCCTCTTTATAATATTAGTATAGATGAATATTTATTGCGTAGAACATTTACGCGTATTTCGGAGAATTGCTTCTGACGACAAGAGCCAGTAAAAATTTAGCGGCTGTATATCTATTATAGAGGTTATGTGTATACTTATTATTAACAAAGTCACCAAAAGCTGTCTGTGTGTATATGATCGATAAAAATCTACTAAACGGTTGTACAGTTTTAACTAAAAAGTAGTACAATTCTTGATAAATGTTTAGGTTCACAGTAGGTACATTAAAGTTTTCAGTAAATTATTTCTGAAAATTATACGCCATCAAAAAAAATATTATCTCCGCGAGCCAGCGCTCTTTTCATGACATGCCGCCGTAATCCGAAGTTAGTAGCGAGTGGACGTTATACGCACATCGACTTGCTGAACACTCAATGTTGTATGCATGTCAGTTAGTTATGTGTACAAAACTGAAAACATGTCGATATTACTTATCAGCACTCTCTCGACCGATCCATCTTCGCGGCCGGCGCCCCGGGGGTTATCACCGGCTGATAACACGGACCGATATGTGTTATTTATCACCTATAGACTGACCGATAGCCGGCGCTCTTTGGAACCTGATTATATCCTGTCTATTCCTTATTTTATCCGTTCCAACTTAAGCGTTTAAATACCTTCGATAATGCAATGTGTTTTTAAATTTTCAAAAAAATAACACTATTTTTTATCTTACATGGTATATAGGCTTTAGATATGTCAAATTTAACTAAGTTATATATAACATGCGTTTGGGGAGATTTATGTTCAACAGTGGGCAGAAACAGGTTGCTCCGCCGTGTGGTATCCGGCTGAGTAGAGTATACCACCCTCATTTCTTACCGAGGTGTCGTAAAGCGCGACCAAGGTAATTTGACGTCAAGCAGGCGGCCGGTCGTAAAATAAGTAGCCGAATTATGTGACGGCATGTTTATAACACGCTGTGCCGAACCCACTTAGAGTGGGATAAGGGCAGAAGGATGATGAGAGGACAGAAACAGGTTGCTGATGATGATATATAAAAAGTTATTTCTTCGATTGCTATATTTTTTATCTACATTTTCTTAGAATTTTATTTTACACTTTATTATTATAAACTACTGGCGTATATGTAATAAGATTTTTATACTTTATATTTTCCCTACTCCTGAAAGAAATACGGGAATTAATTCCGATATTTTTAATGATATTTTAACTCCATATATAAGATTCAGTTACACAAAATTTTGCCAGTATTGCTCCAGCAAATTATCCATGAAAGCGTTTGCAAGCAAACAAACAAAATTTCATATTTATAATATTTCCCTGAATTGATTTCTTTAGCCTTTAATCGGCCTAAAACATGAATCAGCAGCATGTGGCTCTTTCGATGAAAAGTTGCGGCACTCCAGTTCCATAAAAAAATAAAAAAAAATTTACACTAACAGCCACATCCAAAATTCAAATTCAAAATATTCTTTATTCAAGTAAACTTGTAAACAAGTGCTTTTGAATCGTCAACTCTACTGCTGGTTCTAAAAGCTGTTCCTACCGAGCAGAACCAGCGAGAAAGTCGGCGTTTGCTCTTTTTAAGATTTAATTCATTGATGTAAGAATGCTAGAATATGATCTGTGATAATATATTTATATTCTTATAGATATAATTTCTTAAATTCATATGCTCTACATCAGAAATCAAATAAATATGTATAATATAAATACTATATCATAAAAAACTAATAATTATTAACTTTAAAAAAATCTAGATTTTTCAAATAGTCACTAATGACCCTTTAGCCTTTAAGGTTGCCGAAAAAGGATCGGGGAGTCTCGAATCTATACTAATATTATAAAGAGAAAAGATTTGTATGTTTGTATATATGCAATGTTTTCATGCAAAAACTACTTGACCGATTTCAAAAATTCTTTCGCTGTCGGAAAGCTTTTCCGGAAAGCTTAAGCGGAAAGAATCTTCACTAAGCAACATAGGTTATAAACTTTAAAAAAAAGGAATTCCTAATAAAAATGTAATAAGATCTGAAAAAAATTGTCATAAAAATATTTCATCGCGTGCGATAAAATATTTTTGAACTATTGACGATAGAACAAAAAATGTTCTACAGTATTATAGAACGTATAATATATCTACAAAAACTCCGTGATACCATATGTTTAACTAATATAGTTATGCCAATATAACTACTTTTTAACATTGAAAAAGTTGATAAAAGTGGTGATATAATAAAACCATTTTATTCATATCTCTGTATTAATGCTTATGCCATTAAATGATATTTTATTAACAACTGTTTCAATACCTCTAAAATACTTTAATAATACTTAAATTATTGACTTTTGATTGGAATGTACGATTTTAGTACTTAAATTATTAAAATCGTACATTCCAATCAAAAGATGTAACGCATTTTAAAAATGACAATCTTAAGAAAATAATGCTATAACAATTTATAGAATTAGGCGTTACTTTGTGGAGATAAAAATTTTATTTATTTATTTCCTTGCCTTCAGCTCCGCGGGTCCCGTGCCCGATTCCCGCCGAAGGCTAACATTTTCAATGAACAATTTGTTGGTTCTTCAAGCCTGGGTGTATATTTGTATTTAAGTATGTATTTAAAATTATATATATATAGTTTACTTACCAGTTTTCCGTCACCCATAACACAAGTATTAGGTTACTTACTTTGGGGACGGACGACCGTGTGTGTAATAGCGGCCTGTTACAATCCCACTGCTGGGAATAGGCCTCCTCTCTCCGTTTCTGGAGAGAAGGGTTGGAGCTAAGACCTACCACGCTGCTCCAATGCGGATTGGTAGGTTACTATATCTCTAGAGATATGCAGGTTTCCTCACGATGTTTTCCTTCACCGAAAAGCGTGTGATAAATTGCAATCATCAATTAGACACATGAGTTTTAATAGAAAAACTCATTGGTGCCTGCCCGGGTTTGAACTCGTGTTCCCGTCGAAAGAGTCGCACGGTCTCACCGCTGGGCTAACACAGCTATTACCGTGTATGTAAGTGCCCCATATATTTATTTATTTACTTTCCGCTACAACGAGACCGATATGTACGCGGGTAAAACCGCGGGGCAATGCTAGTAATATATAAATTGGTGAACAAAAGATATGACGAATACAAATAATGACTAAAGAAACACTTGACCCACTGTAACAGAAAAGAAATGATAAGACGGATAAAGGCAAAGGTTTCCTTAATATGCGTCTGACACAAAGACCTTTGTTGAAGTCCAAAGTCCAAATTACACGTGTAATAAGAGCGTGGAAAGGTCTCTGTTTATTTGGCAAAAAAATTGAAACACGTTATTTTTGCGATAATTGCTTCAACCGATGAACGTCCAAGGTCATATAAACAACTGAGTAGCCTACTCTTGTTAAACGAATCAAGCATTTTTAAACAGGTACTCCTGTAAATAATGAACGTTATCGTTTAATTGGACAAGTTTCGGTAGGTTTGTCTTTTCGGAACTAACTACAAATTTTGATGCTGTTTTCTCTTACTGGGTTAAAAGACGAAATTGTCGCCTTGAAGGCTGTCGAACAAAGAAAGCTTTTCAAACATTAATTTCTGGTTAAAATTAAAAATTAGTTGAAACGCTTGTTGGCCATCTGGCCCTAGCAAAATGAACCTAATTTCAAATATTCCGACACCGATAACTTGCTACTTTTATATTTATTATACTTTGTTAATTTTTTAATTTTTCTCTAATTTCTTAAGTTATATCTATATATATATATTCTTAAGGTATAATTAGAATATAAAGGTCCTTAAATTCGTATCTTATATATTCTTCTAAAAACAATTTGGATTATTTTATTTTACGTATGATATATACATAGAATTGATATTATGTTAAATATATAAATAAATATATAAAGATAAGGTTACTTGATTATTTTTCAAATTAAATAAAAAATATAAAAGGGTCCTCTTAATCACTACCTAAAAAACATATTTTATGAAAATTCATAGCTTTATGCTATTTTTAGTGCTATAATTTTAATTAAATTTACAGCCTTCAAGAATCTTGTCATAGCAAGAGCAGTATAAAACAAGCGATTCCAATATTAAGCAGATCGTTCGCTAATTATAAAACGGCTCCTGCGGTGAAGAGTCGAGAATTTGTAACGACACACGAATCGCGAACGAACGAACGAAAGGAATCACCTAGTTTGTTTAGGCGCGAAGAATCAAAGGAATCATTCTCAGCTGCGAACGGTTACGCCCAAGGCTACTGGGCAGGTGACATAATGCAGCGGGTCACGCGGCGTTCTCTAATTCTACTAAATACGAGGTCAATGTCGCTTGAATTGAGAGGAAGTTTGGATGAAAAAAAGTAATTTGTTTATATTCATTTGATAGGCGAATGAGACTTGAAGACTGAGACAAAAATTATGAAATTAAATAAAATTTTGACGGGGGCGGCAAATTTGGAGAAGTTCTCGTCCAAGTTTAGTTGTCTAACACGTGACTGACAACACCAAATTATTTAAAAAGGTGATATCAACACCAACCTAGACTACCTAGTCGAATTAAGTCACCTTTTAGAATGAGTATAATAACAAAACGATAAAATCCGTTATATAAAGAAATATTACTAGATGAGTAATATTTCTTCAAATCCCACTTCTGTTATCAAACAAAAACACTAACAAGACTTTTTTAGTTCCATTAAATCAATCAATTTGGATTTATATAAAGAACACTGCTAAATTTTATCTAATGGAGTTGTTACAATGTAGTTAATTTATCTTAAATTGGTGGCGAGACATGGATTTAATTGTTATTACGCCAGCAATCATGACAATCGGCTAATAGTCGTCAGTACTTATAAGCAAAAGAAATCTTTTACGCATTAGCAATCTATTAAAACGATAGGTTAGTCTGTATAGTTGCACATAATTTTATTTCACTATTAACGTTGACGAGTAGAAGATGGTTAGAGACTAAAACAGTGTGTTTGTTTAGTATTAATTTAACTTAATTTATATATGCTTTGTGAAGGTTATAGACCCAACCAAAGCGCGAGGTGTGATTACCTTTAAGTGGGTCTAAATCCTAATCGATGTAACCTGTTGGTAATCCAATTATAAATAAATAGATAAACAGTAACGGCCTGTTACTATCCCACTGCTGGACGCAGGCCTCTTCTCCACTTTTGGAGAAAGGAGGTTGACCCTACCACACTGCTCTAATGCGGACTGGTAGGTTACACATACCCCAGGAATTCTCCAGAAATTGCAGGTTTCCTCACATAGTTTTACACCGAATAGCGTATGATAAAATGTAAATATCAGTTAGGCACATAAGTTTGGTTATAAAAACTCAATAGTGCTTAGCTGAGTTTGAATCCGTGACCCTATAAAGGACTCGCACGGTGGCATCGCTGAGCTATGATAGTCAAGCCAAACAAATAAATAGATATATTTATTGCCGTATTTCTTTTATCTGTTTTGTGTTTTGATCGAATCACAGCGGATTCTCGTTATTCCAATAATGTTTTTCATTGGCCTCGTTCCAAAGTCATGTTCCATCCGAAAGCCTCTCGAGGTCATATTTTATTTGCAACGTCTGCTGTTTTAGGCCCACCACTCACTCGTTCGAGATTTATCGACGAAAAATGTAACATACAGATTGCAATAATAAAACGCGCACTTGCTTCAAGAGATCTGGTGAAAAAACAAAATTGGTGCATCCTAGCCGATTCTATTGTTCATGGAAAATAATCCCTGCGACCTTTTTTGGTCGTCCGTACATCTTATAGGGATCTACGAACTGCTTTTGACAGTGCGGTTCGCCATTTCAATACCTTGGCACCAGAAAGCACTTCGTTTCTTTATACTATGTACTGTCCATTGCAAATTTAACTTGGTTACGCGCTGAGCTATGTAGGAAATTTTGGTTCTACTGGTTCCTCATTTTTAATTTGGTTCAATCACAGAGAGAGGCTTAAATCAGCGCTCAATCGTCAACCAAATCTAAGGTGTCTCATACCCATAGTCACCGACCAAGAATTCATATTCGAATCCATATCTGGCACTACGTACTCTTTGAAGACTTTGGTCGTTCGTAGTACATAATATATTTAATGTGAATGGATTTTCCATGGTGGTTTGTGGATAAACGAACATAGCTATGTTAGTTTACCTTGTGTATAGTCCACAATACGATTTGCCGGATGAATGGCCGTGTTTTATCAATAGCGTACGAACGGTAACGTTGGTTGCGGTCTAAAGTCCGTGTTTTCGTTTCAAGATCGGCGAACGGTTATCTCTAGGGTTGCCAACTCGTCGAAAAAAAGTTTTTACTTAAAGCAAAAGTTTTTTAATAACAAAATGCATCGATTACTCATAAATCACTATTACTGATCGCTAAAACGGCTAATTTATATTATATTAAAAAAATATATTTTAGAGACATCAAAAAATATGTTATGACTGAAAACGGTTCTTTAAACAATAAAAAAATCGATTAATTTATGTATATACGAAAGATTTTATCAAATATGCATTAATTTCAATCTCAACTACTATTAATTACTAAATAAGCCTATAAAACTAACCTAAAAAATATGTAACTTAGAAATATTATTATTTTGTAAAAGTAATCGTCTCACGAATGATCATCACAAACCTTGCTGGTTAAGAGCAATTCTGCCCTTTAGATTTATCAATCACAAGTTTCCGGCATGACAGTTCTAACTGATGATAATTTGAAAGATATCCATCGTTACAATGAGATAAAAATCTTTAGTAGGCACTCTTAGTAGGTTTAAGTGTTGACGACTTGTTTTGTTGTCTGAAGATTATGATAGATTTTTTGATAAGCTATCAGATGTGTTGTGACATTGTCTGGCCGATTTTTAAGATCCTTTTGTCTAGACGCTTAAGTCATTTCTAAACAAGCGTGTAAAAGAATTCAATTCAGGCTGATTGATTAAGAAGTACGATTTAACGCAGTGATGTGTCACTCGCTTCGTAATTTTTCCAATTAATCCCAAATTGGGTTATCGTTTTTGTTTTATTTTTTTACATACAGACTCAGCTCTGATTCTAATGGGAGGCTTTTAACTGTATTTACATCTGCAAGTTAATTTGTATCACCTAATTCAGCATTCGCATGACATTGATTGTAGAAACCATTAATATGATGAATGTAACGGACTCTCATCACCAAGAGAATAAAAAACGCAAGAAATCGACTATGCATGCGTGTACGCGATGTCTATTATGCACGCAAACAATTTTAATAGTTTTGAAATTCTGGGGCTACATCAGCCACACGCAATAACTCCATCAAGGTGTTGTAAAGTAATTTTCCAAAATACAACAAATTTTGACAACGGTAAAAGTTAAAATTTTGCAATCGCGTGAGATCGGCAGTTAGAGCCTCTAGGCTCATTACATAAAAGTCGATTCGCTTGGCGTCATTAAATTTAAAGCATTTAACGCTTATTTAATGAAAAGCATTTAATGTTGGATAATGGATTGTATTAACTGATTTAATGGATTATGTAAAATCACTGATTGAGTAACTCGTGAATTGAACTGTATTTATATTTAACATTATTTAAACAGGCGTGATTTGATTAAAACGCTATATTATAAAGGTAATAGATAGTTTGAGTTTTTATTTGTAATCTTTTCACACTCCAACGACTTAACTGAATTGTACGAATGTTTTCATATGGATAGATTCCAGATCTTCTTCTTATTTTGAAAGTATGTCTGTATGTCCTTTATAAAGTCCGAAACGGTGGAACGAATTTTTATGAAATTTTTAAATCTTTAGAGTCACCCAGTGAATGATCATGTAAAGTTTATTGGCATTCAGAGCATTTTTTTAACTGTTGAGTTAGGGCGGAATTTTGAACCTGGCTAAGTAACAGGTACTCGGACAGCTAGTCTAGAATAAAATAAAGTGAAGTAACGGCCTGTAACTATCCCACTGCTGGGCCTCCTCTCTCCGTATTTTTAGAGGATTTGAGCTAAAACCTTACACGCTGCGCCAATGCGGATCGGTAGGTTACATATCCCTAGAGTTCTCTAGCGATATACAGGTTTCCTTACGATGTTCTCCTTCACCGAAAAGCGTGTGATAAATTGCAATTATCAATAAGACATATAAGTTTTAATTAGAAAACTCATTGGTGCCTGCCCGGAGTTTGAACTCATGATCAACTCTAGAGCTACGCACGGTCTTACCGCTGGTCGTAATATTTGCTCTCCGGGTAAAACTACGTGATACATCTAGGTGTAGTATAAAAAAAACCTATTTTATTGTAGTTGTCAACCCTAACGAGTCACCGGTCGGGCCCGTGCGCCCGCCATCCAACAATTGCCTCGTTGGACTTCGGACCGCTTTGTCTGTAACCATTATCGTGTTCAGCCATCGGAGACGGCGATTTTGTAACAATTATCGCTATAATCGCCTATTACACTGAGGTTATGTTAGTAAGCGACGCAACACGCGTTAAGATACTTATTTTAACGGCACTATGTCTACACCGTACGCCAAATTTGAATATGAAAATATTCTTTATTCAAATGTAGAAGAAATAGAAGTAAGTGTTACTTTGCGAAATTCCATAGTACCAAAGGAATGGTAAAAATAGTTTACGTGCCACCTTAGGGTGGCCAAGGGTGCTACCTGAAAATCAGCGTTGCAGTATTTTACATTACATACTGCAACTTATTTCTGAGGTGGCCACGTTGTTTGTTTTTTTCTAAGTGGTCAATAAAACTTGTTTTTTTATTTATTTTGCTATAATTCGCGTTTGTTATGAAAATCTATGTCATGCTAAGTGTACGAAGCAAGATCCGCTCTGTATTTTTATTCTTTATTCAAATAAACTTGTAAAAAGTCGCTTTTGATTCGTCAAGTTTACTGCTGATTCGAAATTTTTATTTCCTTTCACTCTCTTAAAAGTATCGGAAATTTCTGCGTATTGTAGATATGGCTTGCGTTAACGTCATTTCGATATCGTATTTGGGGATAGTAATTAAGGGTATATCACTTAAGATTAAATAACTATTGTGTTATATTACTCTTCGAAAACAGCAAACTCCTTTACCGAACGAAGTGGCGGGTAAAGTTATACATATATATGATGTTTTAATGTTACCGGCCCCGCTGTTAATTGAGTATTATCAGGCCCATTACAGACGCGTCATGCTCATAATGAAATTAACTCTTCTCACCTTGATTTTGTTCTATAGTATTCACTGTTGCGCTAAATGTAGGGATACCATTTGTAAAAGAAATTACTAGAAGAACGGTATATGAAATGTATGAATATCATCGTCACTAAATTCTCGTAGGTTACATGAACTTCGTATGTAACTAAAATACTGGTAGAACCTCGTCAGTTGTTTCTAATTCGTTGATCGTTAAAACTTCACCTGTCATCATAATCGCTTACGTGAATAGATCCTCCGGAACTCTTTGCTGCGCTTGACCTTTGACAGACCCTACCGCGATATTTGCTTAAACTGTGTATGTTCGCTAAAATCTCCTAGGTCACCTAGGAAACCCTAGGAAACTTGGGATTGTTAGAACCGCAAGGATCGCTAAAACTGTCTTGTTTGCTCGAATTGAGTAGAACAACCTTGTAGGTCGCTTTAACGTTTTAAATAACCAGAAATATGTCGCTGGCTAAAATTTAGTGGGCCACTATGAACTCAGATGTGGCTAGAATCTTGTCTACGTATCGCTGGAACGCAAAATGGTCTCTGGAATTTCTTCAGTCACCGCTATCGCGTATCGTGATTAGGGCTTTCAGAATTTCGGAATAGAACGGCCTATCAGTATTATATGTTTTGCCTTTAATTATTTAATTAAGTAAATAACTAAAGCTAAGCTACTTGTATGGAATTTGGGAGTGATTTGCAATTTCAGATGAAACTGTTGACACATAGGGAATATATGGTTTTTTACTGAGTAGCACACCCATGCTCACGCGTATCGGGGAAAATTATTTAAGCATTCGTTTGCGTCATAATAGACCTGAACTTTGTAGTTTACCTCGTTCGTCATCTTTATATGAACTTTGTATCAGTATAAAGGATAAAATATGTCATGCTTGTGCGTACAAACCTTGTACATTGAACTATCGACGTGTCTAATGTTTTTTTAATAGGAAAACAACAAAATCGTGAGGAAAACAACATCTATAACATCATCTTATATCTAAGAATTCGTGACGTACAATTATACACTGATGCAGTGTGGTATGTCTGGGGTTGAGACCCTACCACATCTAAGGTCTTTTCTCTAAAAGGAGAGAGTAGACCATTGCACAGCTTTACTTCTTATCGATTCCTTTCGAATACGAAAGTACGAGAATCAGTATTTGTAAAATTAAAAGTAAAATTAAAAATATAAAAGTTATTTTTGAAGTTAAACTATCGTGAGTGGTATTCATTATTAATGTTGAGAGACCGGCTATTCTCACGTCGTATAGTGAGTATAGCTGGTCTCTCAACATTAATTATAATAAAGTTGTCTTTTGTACTATGGAATTCCACAATGTATAAGTTTTCTATAAATAAATTAAAAAACAATCTTACAGTAGATCCTGAAACAGGAAAAGGAAGCTTGAGTACCGGATGTTACTACGAACGGGAGTGAACTCTAGTTTCGAATAGAATTACAGCTTCATTTTCGCTTTCTGAAGCGATAGCGTGTTAGCGTTATATATTTATTTAGGTAGTCCAAAAGTAATAATAAAACTATTTTGCTAAATTCCATTTATAATATTATTACCTTATGTATACCTTTTCCATATAACTAAACGCAAATTAAATAAGGAACCAATTAAAATTAACCGGAAACAAGGATTGTGAAATTTGTGGGGGCAAAAAAACACTTGCATGCGGCTCACACACACACGCACATCTAATACCTATTACAACTTTTTTGTCATATCTATATATCCTTGTTAAACATAACTAAATTTAAGTAAGATTTTTTTAAACGCTGTAAGATTACTGAATAAATAAATAAATAATGGATCTCCGCAAAGTAACGCTTTTTGTAACAGTTCCATTTAAAAAGTTATTTTATAATAAAATCTATACTTATTATAAAATAAAGTTGTCTGTCTGTATTTGATAGATTTTCTCAATATTTACAGAGCAGATTTTCGTACAGTTTTTACTAGTGGTAGTGAAATTCTCCCGGAAGTGTGTGCTTAATAGTACCTTATTATTTTATGTAAATAATCGCGCAGTTGTAAGAAAACTCGCCCGCTGGGAGCTTTAGTCGCGTGCGCCGCTTAAACCGACAGAGATACACTAAAGTAATGTACTAGAGAATTGTAGATCTACAAAAAATTCCGCGACAGCTTGTCTCTATCTCTTATGGTTAAGTCACAATGACTACTTTTATGTTCAAAATATCAATTAAATTATTACGTTATTTATGATAATTTTGTCACACACGGATTTCGATGTGAGTGAAGCCGCAGCACAGCTAGTTAAACAATATTTAAGCTAATTAACCTAGTATAAGAAAACTCAATACTATTTGCGTAATTTAATAAAGTGCAAATCAGAAGATGCAAGCTAATGGCGGTTCCTAATTTGCCTATTACAAGTATTTACTTATTTTTTTTATTTTTACACTCCCTTTTTCTGAAGTAAATAATTGCCGCCATAGTTATGTTTTTTTAGAGATCAACGGTCATGGTGTTAACAATATCTCGTTCAAATATTTCTGAATACTGTTACGTACAATCACGTGTGAGGTCAACGGCATTTAAATACATAATGCATGGAGCAAATCCATTGTACTTGAATCTCTTTAGCATCTAGAGACATCCATAGATAAAAATGTTTTTTAATTTTTACCGAAAAACGCGTAATAAATTTTGGTTAAGGATATAAATTTTAGAAAAACTACGGGTTTCCGGGTTAGAATTCGTAACCCCCTGGTAGAAGTTAAGCCACCATTATACCATGCACCAGTAAAAGTTGCTTCAATAAGCTATCACGACTCTTATCTCATTCTCTCTTAAAAGTAACGGCGTGATTCTATACCACTGCTAGGAGTACCACTTATTTGTGAGAAAGGTTGGAACTAAAACACCCTATGCGCTACTCCAATGTGTATGGGTAGATCAGACAACTAGCCCGTTGGTGCAGTTGACAGTGCCTTTAGCTCTTCGGGGCGCGGGTTCGATTCCCACCGAGGGCCAAGATTTTCTATAAATAAGGTGTTGGTTCTTCGAGTCTGGGTGTATATTTGTACTTAACTATGTATTTAAATTATACATGTATATATTTACCAGTTATCTGTCACCCATAACACAAGTATTAAGATGCTTACTTTGGGGACGGACGGCGGTGTGTAAATGTTCCATATATATATTTATAATTTATTTCCATACCTACCCCTAACCTACCCCTGAATTCTGAAGAGATATGCAGATATCTTCACGATGTTTTCCTTCACCGAGAAGCGTGTGATAAACAGCAATTATCAATTAGATACATAAATTTTAACAGAAAAACTGATTGGTGTCTGCCCGTCTGCTTAATAAGCTATCAGGCTTCTTATCCCATTCTTCCTTAGCGATATTGAGTAGTCGCCTTGTTGCCAAGATTCGCTATGCAGGCCCGCACTCATGTGTTCTATAATTAGACCGGGGGCTCGACGGGGCGTGGTGTTGTCTAAACACCATACAGTAATGATGTCATCGACCCAACCGCAATCCGTATTCTGTACATGATGTCTTACGTGTTCATTATATTTCAACTTAGTTGTAAAAACTCTCAATTATTCGGTACATCTCAATTATTATAAACGTACAATAACTATTATTATAAAAATAAAAAAGAAAAGCAAAATCAAATAAAATATGAAGTCTTACAAACATAGGGATGATTAATCTGTCCATACTAAATGCAAATTTTATATTATTGTTTTTAAAAAAATCGAATTTATCACTAATATCTCTTAATATATCTATTCTTTCAAATTCATTCAATTGCCTGCACAGCCTGGGTATCAAAGAGAAATATCCTAAGTTTGTTTTATACATTTTATGGGTAAGTAAGTGTATGGGATGTCGTGGCAAGCGAGACGGAATCTTAATCAGTAATTGGCTTAACAGTTCTGGGTTGTCAATGAGTCCATTTAAAAGCTTATATGTTCATGTGATTATTTAATTAATTATATATTCTAGTAATATGTTGCCTTCAGAGAATGCGACACAATCTGAGAGCGCATGCGCATACTTTACTAGCAATGCCCCGCGGTTTCATCAGCGTACATACAGATCTTGTGGTAGTGGAAAGTTTACTAAGCCAGACTATAGAGTTATTTTTGTAAAATGAAAGTTTAATTCTAGGACTTATCAATAGTAAAGGCAAAGGAAATTTTAAACGGAAGATATTCATAGGCACACGAATACAATACGTTACAATTGTTATGGCATTTTTTTTTATATTGACATTTTTAAATTCGTTACATCTTTTGATTGGAATGTCCGATTTCAATAACTTAAAAAGTATTTTACAGGTATTGATACAGTTTTTATTAAAATATCATTTAGTGGGATAAAGATGACGGACGGAGATGTAAATATTATGGTTTGATTATTGTCGCCACTTTTATCAACTTTTACAATGTCGAAAAATATTTATATTGGAAAAACTATAATAGTTAGACATATGGTATCGCGTACTTTTTTGTAGATATTGATACGCTTTATAATAATGTAGAACTTTTTTTGTTCTATCATCAATAGTTTCCGCAGCGCACGCGATGAAAGATTTTTATGACTAAATTTTTCACAACTTATTACAATTTTATTAGGAATGCCTATTTTTTTTTAATGTAATATAGCCGATGTTGTTCAGTAAAGAAGCAGCTTTTCAATGGTGAAAAATTTTTTGACATCTGTCCAGTAGTTTTTGTGTGAAAACATTACAAACATACAAATCTTTCCTCTTTTTATAATATCAGTATAGAAGTATAGATAGATGAGTCAAGACACGTCTGGCGTATTGTGGATGCAATGGTATCATTGAATCAGACCAGCGTATCTGACGCATAGTAATGAGGTGGCTGAACAATGAGATCTGATTATGAACTTGTAACGCGAGATCGATATAATATCGATAATGTCTGCTGTGCATAGCCGGCTTTTGGAGAGAAGTGTTGGAGCTAAGATCTATCACGCTGCTCCAATGCGGATTAGTAGGTTACACATATCTCCAGAGGTCTCTAGAGTTATACAGGTTTCCTCACGATGTTTTCCTTCACCGAGAAGTGTATGATTGCAATATCAATTACACATATAAAAGTTTATTATAAAACAAAGTCCCAAAAAGCTGTCTGTCAGTAGATTTTCTCAAAATCTACTGAACGGATTTTTGTACGGTTTTCAACAAAAGATAGTGCAATACTTCCGGATGGTTTAGGGAAATAGTTCATATCGGTATTATGTAAATTATGTTGAAGAGATCGCGCAGAGGTTACTTACTTGCTTGCTGGGAGCTTAATCGCGTGCGCTGCGTAAACCAGCAGAGAGACGCTAAAGTAATGTACTAGAGAATTGTAGATCTAAAAAACTATTACAAAAAAGTCCGCGACAGCATGTCTCTATCTCTTATGGTTAACTCACGATAACTAGCTTTATGTTTAAAATTTGAATTGTAGAAAAAAATTCTGACACGCTGATTTCCACGCGGGCGAAGCGGCCGCTGACACAGCTAGTCACTAATAAATTAAAAATCGATAATAACTAGAGTATTAAAAAATTATGTCGCCGCGTCTGTCTATCTGTCTCTATGTTCGCGAAAAGCTTTAAATCTAATATTGTCATGTGATTTTATAGGAGACAATGATTTTTGCCCGTTGGCACAGTGGGTAGTGATTTGCTTTCAGCTCCGCGGCTCGCGGGTTCGATTCCCGCCGAGGGCCAACATTTTCTATGAACAATTGGTTGGTTCTTCGAGCCTGGATGTATATTTGTATTTAAGTATGTATTCAAAAGTATATATGTAGTTTATCTACCAGTTGTCCATCACCCGTAAAACAAGTATTAAGTTACTTACTTTGGGTACAGGCGACCGTGTGTGTAAATGTCCCATATATTTTTAAAACTGAACGACCGCGTGTCGGACACTTTTTTACTAAGCTCGGACACATTACTAAGCTATCTAAATAATGAATCATTAAAGATTTTATAAGATGGTGTAGCAAGTATTTTACAGAGACTATCTTTTGTTACAGATTGAAGGCGTACTGAAATGTTTATAGACGAGAATGACACGTGAGTATTGAATTATTATTGCTTATTATATTATAGACGTTAAAATATATTTTAAATAAAGTCACCCTTAGAGTCTATCTGTTTCCGAGAAACCAAAGAAATTTGGTGTACAATAAAGAATATTGTAAGGTTCAATAATTTAAGAACAATTTTTAGGACAAACGTTTTAATTTATAATTGTATTTTTGTTAAATAAACTAAATAGAAATCATTTGACTAATATTATAGATTTTAAAAGGGACGGTACCAGGGGGAGGGGGACAGTACGTTTTGTAAAGTGTTATAGTGAAGACGAAAGTAAATTGTAACGTGTTAATATTGTGAGAAATAAATATATATAGTTGGAATTGAAAGGTAGCTTGTATTACTTTGTGCGGCCGTTCTTACATTTCAGTAAGTGGGATCACAAGAACAAATTAGGGGTAAGTGTTTTGAAATTCGTTTAAATATCGAGATTGCGAATGAGAAGTAGATAAAGTAAACGAAAAAGTATGATAACGAATTATTTATATTACAAACCAGCAATGCTCCGCGGTTTCACCCGCGTACATATCGATCTTGTGTTAGTTTTATTATTGTCGGCACTTTTATCAACTTTAACAATGTCAAAAAATAGTTATATTGGCATAACTATAACGGTTACACATATGCTATGGCGGACCTTTTTGTGGATATTGATACGTTCGATTATTCTATCATCAATGGATTGCGCAGCGCACGCGATGAAAGATCTTTATGAACTGATAAAACTCTTATTGCAATTTTGCCTATGTTGTTCAGTGAAGAAGCGGCTTTCCAACGGTGTAAGAATTTTTGAAATCGCTAATCGCTAATCGCTACGAAAAAAGAATAATTGCGATATATTCTAAAATTACTATCTACCCTCGGTTTGTTTTATAAATCCAATAACGTTGTAAGTTAACTGTTATGTTGAAGTGATACTTATTTTTAAATGAGTAATTTTATTATCTATTTATTATTTAATGTATAGGTATATATGTTACATTCAAAATTAAACAAGACAATATCATTTTGCGAGGATGGCATTGCGATAGTAAAAAAACCGTATTTCATATGTCGATCTTCACAGTTAAAAATAATTAAATTATTACAAAAAAAAAGGAAAATAATACGACAAAGAAAATATGCAGGTGTGCGAGTAAGTGTGGTCATGTGCTATTGTGTGGAATGTGTGAGTGTTGTATGTGATGTGACGGAAAATGTTTTTATGTACTTTGGGGATGTGAGTGCATAAATTAGAAGTACAGAATATACTTTGAATATGCCACTTTTGTCTTAAATTTTATCTCGACTATATTTCCTAGTTTGTCAATATATGCCTATGAATATATTCAAAAAAATATAACATAGTTTGCAGTGATTTGCATATTAATTAAGTAATTTTGAGATTCGAACTTTAAGAAATGAATATTTCCAGAATATAAAGTCTAATTGCCAATAATTTTGTCAAGTTGATTTTAAAAAATTTATATTTTATAGTTATAAATTATAAATTACTGTACTAACCGACCGAGTGTAAGGTTTCACCAGATGCGTGTATGAGGTCATACACGATGTGTAAGGTTCAATAATTTAAGAACAATTTTTAGGACAAACGTTTTAATTTATAATTGTATTTTTGTTAAATAAACTAAATAGAAATCATTTGACTAATATTATAGATTTTAAAAGGGACGGTACCAGGGGGAGGGGGGCAGTACGTTTTGTAAAGTGTTATAGTGAAGACGAAAGTAAATTGTAACGTGTTAATATTGTGAGAAATAAATATATATAGTTGGAATTGAAAGGTAGGTTGTATTACTTTGTGCGGCCGTTCTTACAATATTATACCATTATGTAACCTGAAAATATATCTCTCCTTATACGGCTACAAAAAAATAAAAATAAAATTGACATAATTGTATGCGGTAAATGTTAGGCATTAGATACACTATTCTTGTCTTACGGAATATTGTTATGGGGTTAATGAGCGGACATTAAAAAAAATTTTAGTATTACAAAAAAGAGCCATACGTGGCATTTAAAATTTAAATTCGCGCGATTCCCTGCGGGAGAAGTTCAAGGAAACAGGGATTCTTACATTGGCTTCACAGTATATTTTTTGTTATTTAATTTTTGTACATAAGAATATATAATTATAAAAAGATTGGCCATGTTTATAATAGACAAAGTAGGAACCGACATAAGCTTACCGGCACCTGCTTTGCGCCTTGCAAAATTACATAAGTCGTTTGTGGGTTTGGGTCTAAGATTTCAAATTAAAAAATAAAATTCCGCAAACTACTTTAACCAATTTAAAAAGACTTTAAAAAAAGGCTAATACGGAAAGCCTACTATTCTATTGAGGATCACTAAGAAGATAAGAATGCGTGCATATAGCTACTCTTCGACCCTGTACAAGACATTAATAACTATATGTAACTAGTAATAAGAATTATTCTGTGAAAGTTCAACCGCCGAGTTTCTTGCTGGTTATTCTCGGTAGGAACAGCTTTCCGAACCAGCAGTAGATGTTGACGATTTAAAAGCACTTGTTTATAAGTTTATTTGAATTTGATTTTGAATATTAATCTTTATCACCTGAAATACGTTAATTAACTCATGTCTAAAAAAATGTTTTTATATTCAACATCTCATTTCATTGTATATTAGGATTATGGTGTACGATAAAGTATATTCTATTCTATTCTAACTTAAGTGGTTCATGCATAGGATTTTTTTTTAAATTTATTGTTAAATAGGCGAGCGCTTGACTGTAATCATGTCTGATGGCAAGCAATGATACAGTCTATGATGGAGCGCGCTTACCCAGAAGATGCCTATTCACTCTAGCCTTGAAGGTACCCATATTGTAAGTATTGGGAAAGATAGATGCCGGGAGAGAATTCCATTCCCTTGCTGTGTGCAACAAAAAAGACGAAGCGAAGCGCTGTGTGCGTCTTCGTGGAATGTCAATAACATAAGGGTGGAACTTCTCCCGGTGCCTAGCGGTGCGGTGATAGAAAGGCGAAGGTGGAACAAGTTCATGAAGTACCTGGGCACACTCTCCGAAATATATCTTGTAGAAAACCGATAGGCAGGCAACCCTGCGCCGGTGTTGCAGACTCTGCAATTTGGCGTTTGTCAGGGTCTCATCACCTATGAGTCTCCTGGCACATCGATCCACCGAGTCCAAAGCATCCAATTGGTAATTGGCTGATCCTTTCCACAAATGGCAGCAGTACTCCATACACGATTGTACCTGACCCTGGTACAATGCAAGAAGCTGTTTCGGTGTGAAGTACTGCTTGACTTTGTTAAGGATGCCAAGTTTTTTGGCAGCCGTTTTTGCTTTGGACTCGATGCATTTTCCAAAGTTGAGCTTGGAATTTATTTGGATACCCAGAAGCTCAGTGCTATCGGCAATCGGTACAGATATATTTCGGAAAGTAGGAGTTAAGGTAAAGGAACTCCGTTTGGCGCTGAACAGGCACGCTTGTGTCTTGGAAGCATTAAACTTTTTTTTGTTAGCTTCACCCCAGTCGGAAACCTCTTTCAGAGTCAAGTTAATGCGCTCAACCATAGCCTCTCTTTGTTGGAGAATCTCAGCACTACTAGCTCTGGGACTGGACATATATCTCTCCGTGACAGTGCTATCATCTGCGTACCCAAAGATACCGGGACTTAGCAGATCATTAATGTGAAGCAAAAAAAGCGTCGCGGATAGAACTGATCCCTGAGGAACACCAGCATTGGTGGTCATTAGATCAGATGAGCAGTCATTAATGACTACTCTAAACGATCGTTCACTCAGGAAATCGGATATCCAGTTACACAGCACAGTAGGCAGCCCATAAGCAGGAAGCTTGCTAAGAAGACCATCGTGCCAGATACGGTCAAAAGCCTTTGAGATGTCAAGGGATACGGCAAGCGCCTCACCGTGCCTCTCAATGGCTTCGCCCCAGATATGAGTGGCATACGTTAAAAGATCTCCTGTCGAACGATTTCGGCGAAAACCGAATTGGAAATCCGACAGCAGATCGTTTTCTTCCAAGTACGCCAGGAGCTTTTTGTTTAATACACGTTCCATAATTTTACCTATTATGGAAGTGATTGCTATAGGTCTATAATTGACCGGATCGGCACGATTACCCTTCTTTGGGACTGGTTGTATATTGGCAATCTTCGACGCTTTAGGGACATGAGCAGTTTCTAAAGAGAGGCGATATAAGCGAGTTAGAACAGGAGACAACTCAGGTGCGCAATTACGCATAACAATTGCAGGTATGCCATTGGGACCACTTGCCTTGTTCACATTTAATTTGCGAAGTGCTCTCAAGACCTCTTTTTGGCGGATTCGAGCTTCTGCCATGACAGAATCGCAAGGTTGCATGTGGGGTAGAGAGGCACCTCCTGCATAAAGGCGTGAGTTTTCCGCAAATAACTTGGCTAATAAATTTGCTTTGTCACTGCACATTCACTGTTGTACCATTGGGGAGTCTTTCTATTCAGAGGTACATCCGCGTAAGTTATGAAGTATTCCATAGGATAATGAGTCCTTACACCATTTAATTTTAATCAGCACCTAAGAAACTATTGCCAAATTATAACGCGCGTGTTAAATTTGATATGACATACTGAGGCTATACTTTATTTTATTAAGCTTGTTATTTAGGTTCAGCAATCAGGAAAGCTCTATTAGTCTTATCTATATTTTAGGACAAGTGAATGAAACAAAAGAATAGAGAATAACTATATATTTCGTTGGAACTTAATATATTTTATCTTTTAATATCTTTATAACTTTTCTATCTTTACTCGAAATGACTCTACTGCCAGTTCGGAAATGCTGTCACCTGCTGAGAAGAACTGGTAAGAAACTCAACAGTTGCTCTTTTAAGAAATGAAGATTTACAATAATATCAAAACAAAGGACTATTCTCTCTCTAAAGGTTATTTCGTTACATCAAACCAACAACATCATAATAATTCACTTATTGGAACTAAGTGAATTATACAATCCTCATTATATTCACAAACGACTCGAATAGTCACCTTAATAATATTTAACAACTCTCTTTATATTACAGTACAATAAGACATTTGAATTACGTCAGTTAATTACCATTATTTCTCAATGATTTATCTATCGACATCTATTCGACACGTGAACTAGTTCTAGGTTGATCAGAACATCACATCATTTTTAGGTATAAGTAAATAACACTATACTTATCTTAATCTCGCCACAACTACTTCACTTAAAAATGCTTATGAACAACTTTACTCGGCCAGACCTCCAGAGATACTGCCTATGTTTACAACTGTTAACTATTTTTTTCAAATCTCCCCTATTCGGTTGTGAGAAACATTTCCCTTAAAAAAAACAGAATTGCCTAACGGCAATTCTCAGTAAACATACCAAAACAATAGTTTTAAAGCGAACCCTGTGCCAGTACCATTTTTTGTCTTCGTTTTTTATTTAGGCGTTTGTATTGCAACGCCGCTTTCTAAACAGATGTTTTAATTTTTATGACCCTTTACAAATAATAAAATCAAAACAGAGCCAAAATGATGTTTTGAAGTAAAATTTAACAAAGCTTGTTAATTTTTGTTAGAAATAAGAATGATATTTTTACATTAATTCCTTATATTATAACACGGCCATACTGACAAGTACTTCGTTCTCGAAGTACATAGGGAAACCCCTTAGCAGTTTGTATAGAGTCATATTACATTAAGATTAAAGATTCTTATTTTATAATTGGATAATTTAAACTTATCTCTTAAACCCGAAATGTAGATCCGTACATACATAGAGCTTAGAAATGCATTAATTACATTACATTTTCATCTCTAACTGTACTAAGATTATCAAAACATTTGTCAAAGGTATAACAAGTAATACTACTCCTTCATTATCTAATTTTATCCACAATATCAAGATACATAGAACTTATAAGCCAAATTACTTTTAGCAAACTTGTGGTATTGCAAACCAAAATATTCAGTTTTCATTAAACATTTATCAAATCGTATATAGAACTGTTTTTATCAAAACACATTACAATCATAATCCATTACAACATGGCGAATATATTTGACCAAGTCTTCTCTTTCCAAATCTTAACAGTTTTCAATAACAGTAACGTTAACAGACATGTATTGTATTATTATTAATACTATTCCCAATTTACGACAATTTTAAACTACAAATATACTATTCCAATTTCCCCACAGTGCTACACGTGTCTTGTCAGCTCAGTCACTTAGCATCGGTGAATCTCAATCATCAGCCAGAGTAGAAAGGCTGACACTAGACATAGTTTCATAAATATACATTTATTAATAATGTCTTAAAGTAACCATAGTGACAAGTACGCCAGTGTACTTCAGGAAAATCATACCTGTCTCAACAGCTTAGTCATTTCGCAGACAGTGAAACTCAATCACTCGCGACCAATGATAGGCTGACACCAGAAATACTTTACATAATCATTAAACAATAAATAGCTGCCGTAGCCGCTGGTCTCAACCACTTGCGCTAGTTAGCCCAGCTATAAACAATACAAAGTTATATAGGTACCACCATACGAGAACAATATTCACTTTTAAGTCTAAGTGAAGTCAATTACAATGTGATTGATATTATATCGTATCTAGGTGAAATCTACACAAGAGTAACATTAATAAAATTCCACTGTCTTTTGATTTAATAATCAAAAGACTGGCAATAACTTCTAATGAAGATATTAACTAAAACTATAACTAAACAAAAACTATATCTTTTTGAATTATTATGAAGTTTAAAATGAACAGTAATTGTTCCGAAATTTAAAAAGAGTCATTGTATTCTATGTAACAATGGTATGTCTTTAAATAGATATATATCCCAAATTTATAAAAAAAGTATTTTCTATACTTATTATAGCCTTGTTCCTAATCTGAATTAAATTATAAATGAAATCTTTTATTCTACAAATGTGCTAACATAACAAATACGGATATAAAAAACTAAACTTAATGTTATTTATCAAAAACGTGTGTAGCACAGTGCTCAATAGATTTATAACTCAGTATAATACTGTGTTCCTAGACAATAACCACACAGCCACAAGAACTGATTTTTAGCTAAAGCCTCGTAAGTTAGGTCACGAACAACAACTGATTGAACTGACTACGGCCAGTGCTACTAAGTGTCCGTTATATAATCGTTTATTTATTTATTTATTTATTGAAATATACTAAATGTGATTATGCTAACTTTAAATTTGTATATAAAAATAATTATGAGTAATATTATATAAAATTAACAAACTACACACTAAAAAGTAATTCGATACTTAATTCTGAAATAGTTATTGCCTTTCCAATTCTTCAATAATTTCCTAAACGAAAGCTTAGACTTATAACATTTTATTAAATGTTATGAATATGCAAAATTTGAAAATATCATATGTCAATATGTATTTATTTATTATTGTCCACGTCTATTATGTTTTCTAACGTATTTTACTTAATATTGGTTGCAAATTATTTCCAGCAGTGGTTTTTTTTTTCATTTATATCACATAAATTACTCAACAGCACCTATACCTACATATAACAAGTAAACATGCTATGCGATACACTAGCGTTACTTTTTGCGTTACGTTACAAGCTTTGTGACTACTATCACTTATCATTAAACGTCCATTATCATATTTAGTACTCTTTTAAATTCGACTAAGTTCTTTTCCTTTTTTCTTACATATATACTTATTTTGGATTCGACTACGAACCGCTCTCATTGTGGTAACAATTTGTCACAGCCAGTAAATTTCATAAACCATTTAACTACAATGAGCTTCAATTCAACTAACATTTATAATGTAATAGGGAATATAATACTGAATGTCCTGAAATCAACATTAGTTGATAAAAATGAGGCCTTAATACATATAATAAACCTATGAAAACCAAAACAAAACCGAAATTTACACTAAATACAAACACAAATTCAGCTATTTTTTTATAATATCAATTCACATTATAAGTTTTTTCTTTTCGTTTGTGTACCTTAAAATCATGCCTTTTTGGTCATAACATATAAAATTCTAAACAAAACATTACTCATACCTACATAACTGAACTTAAGAATATGACAATCATTTACATTCATTTATATAAATTACTATTTAACATTACCAGGTTCGTAATTCACGAACAGGTAAACAATCAATATAAGTCAATGTTACCCAAATCCATAAAAGATTTTTTCTTTTTAATAATTTTGATCTGTACTTCTCATACTCATTACTTATATATGGCGGGATTTTAGGCCATATTTCAATATCATCTACAAATCTTTTCAAATAAACAGTCAAAGAATACATTTATTTCAATTGCTTATATAACTCGGTATTACAAAGCATCTTTTATACGTCGAAGTTTATACGGCGCTATTGCATAACTTGCAAACATTGACTATCAAAACTAATACTATAAAGAGGAAAGATTTGTATGTTTGTGTGTATGTGTGTATGTATATATGTTTGTAATGTTTTCACGCAAAAATACTATGACTATATAGAAAAAATGTTCTACAGTATTATAGAACATATCAATATCCACAAAAAGTCCGCGATACTATATGTCTAACTATTATAGTTATGCCAATATAGCTACTTTTTTTACAAGGTAAAAGCTGATACAAGTGCCGACAATATTCAAACCATTTTGTTCCTATCTCTATATCTTATCACATTAAATGATAATTTATTAAAAACTGTTTCAATACCTGTACTAATACTGTACTGTAATACTTTTAAATTATTAAAATCCGACATCCCCATCAAAAGATATAACGAATTTAGAATGTAAATCGAAAGAAAATAATGTCATAACAAATTCATTGTAGCGACCGTTATAACAGAGCCTGCATTTGGTGCGTTAGCTCTTATTCCAAGAATACTAATGATACCCATTTTTTATAATAAAATAATCTACAAATAAATCTATAGTCTGACTTCGTAGACTTTCCACGAGATCGGTATGGACCCGGGTGAAACCACGGGGCATTGCTAGTCAAGTGTAAAACAACTTCAAAGTTTTCGGTCGATTTTTGCTATTTTTTTTTTGATGCATTTCAAATTTCGGTGTAGTTTTCACTATTCGTTCAATGTATACATTTGTGTTTCGGAATCTACCTAAAATAACTATTGCGATGAAAACTAGATTTGGTTACTGATGCTTGTCTTGATTGATTTAATGTTACTTTTTCCGTCACGTAAAAATGTACTTACATGACATTTTCTTCTTGCTCGTAACGAAAACGATATTTACGAATTTATTAATAAGTTTGAACAAAATACTGTTGTAATATTAAATTATCTTATAAAAAGTAAATTGACATTTATACTTATAAATGTCACGTCTAACAATATGTTTTCTATTTCACTCTGTTTTAAATTACTCAATGCGTTTTCTCTCCTTGCAACGCTTAATTAATATGAAACGTTAAGGATGATAAATTGGACTTTCAATAATTTTAAACATATTATTACTTTTTTTTTTCGGTACAGAAATATTCAAACTTTTACTATTTCACTTACTTAAAAAAAATATATTTATAAACTAAGATGACGATATTTTTTTTTTTCCTAAAACTGCTAAAACTATTCCATTTCATTGAAATTTTACATCTGTGTCTACTTATTTTCTCAAACTTATTCAGAAATTCCCTTTTTTTTTTTGTTCGAAACATGAAATCTGTGCAACAACAGAATCCTATGAGGAGAAAGTTTATTTAAATAAACGATGTAAATGTTGTGACATTATTTATGGCATTAATTTTTCTCATTTATCCGCTCGGTCATACTGACTTCATATTTAACATGGTTTTTTAAAAAATCTTTTCTTTTCTTTTTCTTTTATTGTAAACATTACAATCAATTTCCTTCAAATTGGCACGAGCATTTAATAAGGGATTTTGTGACATACATAGCTAAATGTATTTCCAAATATACCAATACTGGTAACCTAACAAATATTTAATTTTAAAACCTTCATATTAATCGTATCAACTATCTATATTATACTACGAAAAATTCAGATCGACCCAACCAGGTGTCAAATCCAGAACCACTAGCACAATATGAGTCTAGTACTAGCCACTGAGCCACATAGTTCAAAATAATCAGAGATATTAATAGATTCAAAAAGTTTCATCTTTTAGCTCTGTACAGGAAATGATTTAGATATTGGTAATTCCTATTGAAGTGATCACTAAACCACAGCTATTTACAGACATTTTTATACGAAAGAAGTATAAAATGATGTAAAAATATGCTGATTACAAATAACTCATCTTACGATAAATATATATATGTTTTGTTTATAAACAAAAATGAGCTAATTATTTCGAGGTTAAAATTAAATTAGACCACTTCTTTGAAAATATTTAAAGATGCTTTGCAAAATAATTGTAATGACCACTTTCAAAACAACGTTGTAAGCATACAAAACAAATTCTTCCCACAAAAACTTAAATCAATATTAGTCGTATTATCAAATATATGACTTATTACCACATTGTGCATTTGTTACCAAATTCTTTCGCAGATTTTCTAGTGCTCTGTAATTTCTGCTACATCTCAAAATACGAAGTTCATCATTGGCATCTCACATAAACTGAAGCGGTATTTCTTTGCAGACTTCGTAAAACTCTGCAATCTCATCTGCTGCATTACATAATATCATCATCATATTAGATGAAACGGTACGCCTCACATATTCGTAGATGTGTCCTGAAACATTTTAATTAATATATTAGCTAAATTCTAGTGGGCTATTGTGGGTCATGCCACACTTCTGATGTTAAATTTGATATGACATACTGAGGCTATACTTTATTTTATTAAGCTTGTTATTTAGGTTCAGCAATCAGGAAAGCTCTATTAGTCTTATCTATATTTTAGGACAAGTGAATGAAACAAAAGAATAGAGAATAACTATATATTTCGTTGGAACTTAATATATTTTATCTTTTAATATCTTTATAACTTTCTATCTTTACTCGAAATGACTCTACTGCCAGTTCGGAAATGCTGTCACCTGCTGAGAAGAACTGGTAAGAAACTCAACAGTTGCTCTTTTAAGAAATGAAGATTTACAATAATATCAAAACAAAGGACTATTCTCTCTCTAAAGGTTATTTCGTTACATCAAACCAACAACATCATAATAATTCACTTATTGGAACTAAGTGAATTATACAATCCTCATTATATTCACAAACGACTCGAATAGTCACCTTAATAATATTTAACAACTCTCTTTATATTACAGTACAATAAGACATTTGAATTACGTCAGTTAATTACCATTATTTCTCAATGATTTATCTATCGACATCTATTCGACACGTGAACTAGTTCTAGGTTGATCAGAACATCACATCATTTTTAGGTATAAGTAAATAACACTATACTTATCTTAATCTCGCCACAACTACTTCACTTAAAAATGCTTATGAACAACTTTACTCGGCCAGACCTCCAGAGATACTGCCTATGTTTACAACTGTTAACTATTTTTTTCAAATCTCCCCTATTCGGTTGTGAGAAACATTTCCCTTAAAAAAAACAGAATTGCCTAACGGCAATTCTCAGTAAACATACCAAAACAATAGTTTTAAAGCGAACCCTGTGCCAGTACCATTTTTTGTCTTCGTTTTTTATTTAGGCGTTTGTATTGCAACGCCGCTTTCTAAACAGATGTTTTAATTTTTATGACCCTTTACAAATAATAAAATCAAAACAGAGCCAAAATGATGTTTTGAAGTAAAATTTAACAAAGCTTGTTAATTTTTGTTAGAAATAAGAATGATATTTTTACATTAATTCCTTATATTATAACACGCGCCATATTAGGAAAGCGGAAATTGGAGCTGAGCTACAGCAACACGGGCCCGGATCTGCTACTGCTTTTATGAATGTTATCAAATTAATGATTAACAACCTTCAAAGACAAGAATACATCCGTATGACAAAACTATAATATATCCTAATACTAGTTTTTGCCCGCGGCTTCGCTCGCGAGGAATTTGATCTGTCACAGTATCTGATTTAATTAAATTTATGATTCACAATTTTTGTTAATAGTGGCCTCCACATAAAAGATAGATATATGCTGTCGCTTTTTTCGATAGGGCTTTTATTTAGAACTATTCAAGACTAACAATACTACGGTGCATCATCTTTGTATAACTCTAACTGTTTAGGCAGCGTACGTCGAGATAGCTCTCAGAAGCCAGATTTTACCGAGTTTATTGACATGTATCGTTATATTTTATTAAATCATTGCAAATTGTAGTCTATATGTTATGTATAACCTATATAACTGTAAAGTTTCATCCAAATCCGTTCAATAGTTTTTTCGTGAAAGAGTAACAAACATCCATCCATTCTCACAAACTTTCGCATTTATAATATTAGTAGGAAGTAGTATAGTTGTCTATCGGTTTACAAGACGATTGTTATCAGATATCTAATCAACGCGTCCTATATATAATATTCGTGATACCCCCCTTTAGTTGAGTTGATGCCGGCGCCTGTGCGCGCCATCAGTTATTTATGTTCTTCTGATTAGTTAACTAAGAATACAGCTATGGGTGTATATATGCTGAAACTGTAAGTTATTTTAATTTAGTTCATCGCGAATAATATTAATCCATACTGAATATTATAAATTGGAAGGTCAGTCATTTCGCCGTGTGGTATCCGGCCGAATACCATAGACCACTCTCATTTCTTACCGAGTTGTCGTAAAAGACGACTAAGGTAAATTGAACCGCCGTATGGTATCCGGCTGAATAGAATAGACCACTCTCATTTCTTACCGAGGCGCCGTAAAAGGCCACTAAGGTAAGTTGAACTGCCGTGTGGTATCCGGTTGAATAGAATAAACCACTCTCAATTCTTACCGAGTTGTCGTAAAAAGCGACTGAGGTGAGTTGACGTCAGGCAGGCGGCTGGACGTAAAATACCTATCCAAATCATGTAACAACATGTTTATAACATGTTGTGCCGACCCCACTTAAGAGTGTGATAAGGGCAGGTGAATGTGATGATGGGAAAGTTTGTCTGCAACGCTTTCACTGCTAATCCGCTGAAGCAATATTGATTAAATTTGATACGATAAAAGGTTAAGGTAAAAAAATCCATTTTGCTTTCGGACATAAGTAAAAAAAAAATCCTAATTGGAATAATTTATGGGTAAAATCGCGGGGACATTCTAATTTTAACATTATATTACGGCTTTTCTGTATTCGCCGATTAAGAATTTTTTTTATCATCAAATTATTAGATAGACTTCCTAATTACAGACGTTATAGATGTACAATGATTTCAGAATATGTTATTACGGTATAATCGTTCATTATAACAATATTTTCAATGGACAGTATAGGATAGTTGTCGCCGCGAAAGTTGTATAGCAAGAACCGTCACGCACGGAAGCGTAACCCAACGCAACAATGGTCAGCGATGCAGACCGCACTGCGGCCGATATTGCGTAACTAAATTTGTAGATTATACAATGAAACATGAATAATTAATATTATAAATACAAAAATCTGTCTATCTGCCTGTCTGTTACGCATGCGCAGATTATCCGCAAGAGTAAAAGAAATGAGTTAGGTTCAATTGAAACTTATATACTGCTATAACATCTATACTTATTATAAAACAAAGTCCCGAAAAGCTGCCTGTCTGTCTGCATGTAATCGATTTTCTCAAAATCTAATGAACAGATTATTGTGCGGTTTTCACCAAAAGATAGTGAAATACTTCCGGATGACTTAGATAAATAGTACATATCGATATTATGTAAATTGTGTTAAAAAGATCGCGCAGATGTGAAAAATTTTCTTCCTGGAAACTTTGGTCGCGTGCGCTGCGTAAACCAGCAGAGATACGCTTAAGTAATGTAATAGAGTATTGTAGATCTATAAAAATACTACAACAAAGTCCGCGAGAACATGCCTCTGTCTCTTATGGTTAACTCGCAATAACTACTTTTATGTTTAAAATTTGAAATCTAGAAAAAAATTCTGACAGGATTCTTTCCACTGCTGGCAAGGCTTGTATAGAATATAACATTAACTTTTTCCTTCGGTAATAGGAAAAAATAATAAAGTACATAATTGAGGGTATTTTAACCCTTGACTTGATGTGAACAAACCATGTACATCCAGTAATAAATAAATCAACGATTACCGTGCCTAGCTACTTTGCACGCGATCGGTTGACTGTCGAGTTAGCGTAAACCGATTATCATGTCGGCACCATCTAGTAAGTTCCATATAGCCAATTTAGCGTTAATCGGCTTATTCGTGAAACTAATAGCCTTGCCGATAATAGTTAAGATTACACTTCCAACTTTAAAAAAAACACCGTTTGCTGAAATGATACAAAACAAACTAGACCAAACAAAAATTGTATATATCGTTGTGACTTTAAAAAGGGTCTAAAAAAAAAGGGTCGAAAAATATGCATTGTTCTCAAGAATTAACACTTTTTTAAAGTCACTTTAGTTCTACATAATCCGTTTGAATGACCATGCATGCATTATGCATAACGTCGAACGTGAAGTTGTTTTGTTATTGCAAATTTCGTACGCACAACCACGCATTAAATTCGGCGTAACAGCTTCTTGTTCCAGTATTTCACTGCACTATTAGTATGCATATTGCATATATTTCGTACATTTGTGAATAAAGCTGTCCTCGGTCGTTATATATTACCGCACCATGCGTTCTCATTGACGTGCACGTGTCAGTAACATTGTCGCGAGCGGATATTTATCACTGCACAATGTATGCATATAAACATTTATACACTGTCGATATTATTCGTCTTCTATAATTTATTACTGCACGATGCATTCATATAAACATGTATACTCTATCAATAATGTCGTGTGCCGTTATTTATTACTGCACAAAGCATTCATATAAACATGTATACACTATCAATACTGTCGTGTGCCGTAATTTATTACTGCACAATGCATTCACATTAACATGTATACTCTATCAATAATGTCGTGTGCCGTATTTATTACTGCACAATGCATTCATATTAACATGTATACTCAATCAATAATGTCGTGTGCCGTAATTTATTACTGCACAATGCATTCATATAAACATGTATACACTATCATTACTGTCATGTGCCGTAATATATTACTGAACAATGCATTCGAATTTAAAATATTCTTTATTTAAATAAACTTGTGAACAAGTTCTTATAAATTATAAATTAAGCCGACTTTCAAAAAATAATTCTTTTAAATAGTTACGATAAGCCATCTTTAGCTATCTTGTAAGAGACCGAATAGTAGCTAAATCAACACATTTATAATTTATCTAATACTCCTTAGTATTGTAGGCACTTTGTAACAATATTCTTTTGATATTTATTTTAAACTGCTGAAATAGTGGAATTTTAGTATAGAATCGTATAACGAAACCCATAAACGATTTACGTATTGTAAATCGTGTATATCGTATAGTCGCAAAGCTGGAACTTCAAGCTTATGTCGAATCCTACTTTGTATATTAATGCGTAATGTATTTATATATTAAACATATCTACACTAACAATATTTATCATTTTATTATTTATTACTGCATAATTCATTCACGTTATATTAATTTATAGAATTAGGCGTTACTTTGCGTAGATCCGTAATACAAGAGTAATAATGAAAATATATATACAATAAATGTAGAGTGAACTAACAGTTTTTATACCTGATACATGAAGGGTTCCCAAAAACGCATGCACTACACACGTTGACTATCACAAACTCAACAATCGTTTCGCAACCAAGTCGCAAAGCATTTGTTTTGAAGTTTTTGCTAGTGTTTTACGAACCCAGCATGTATCAGTTATAAAAACGAATAGTCCACTCTATTTTTAGAAATATATATATATATATATATATATTTCTTATTTACTTTATCACGGACTCTAGTAAAATAACTTTATTATTTCTTTCGCGTTATATTAAACATACACTTTTGTATAACACCGTCGAGTACCGTTATCTTTAACTACATAAAAGGTGCAAGATATGCACCTGACCTAAATTAATACGAACTGAAGGTCGCTCCGAAAGGTCACTCACTGGCGGCGCTCGTTCAACTTCGCTCCGCACAAAGTATACGGTATCATGCATATTAATGATGATAACGCGAAAGGCAGATGCTGCTTCAATTAACGACTGGCGAAAAAACAAATTCATCATGTGTTTTAAATGATTCATACCAACAGGCGTTAATAGAATTAGGCGTTACTTTGCGGAGGTCCATAATACAAAAGTAATAATAAAATTATTTTGCTATAATCCGCGATACAGTAAACAGAAAATATATATAGTGCTAAATGTATAGTGGACTATCTGTTTTTTCATACCCGATACATGCAGGATTCGTAAAAACACATGCACAAACCTCCACCACCGCCACCACAATACATAAGCACTACACACGTTCACTATCAAAAACTCAACAATAGTTTCGTCCCGTAACCAAACCCGTTGTTTTGCGGAATTCCATATTACAGAAACTATAACAGAACTACTTTGCTATAATCCGCGTGTGTTAAGCGAATGTATGTGATGCCAAGTGTATAGAGCAGGCTAAATTCACATATCTTACAAACAAAAGTAACAAAGACAATACACATGATAATGGAGTGGATTACAAGAAATATTCAATATATTACTATTTTATTATTTATTTGAATCTATAGTAATTATTCTCATTACTTGATTAATTCAACGGAAATGCATGTTTACGTTAATAAAAGGTTTATAATAATTCCTTTTAGTACCTGCATACATTATTGATAATAGCTTTGCAAATTACAGAAACTATAACAGAACTAGTCTGCTATAATCCGCGCGGGTTAAACGAGTGCATGCAAAGCTAATGTGTATGAAGCAAGCAAAATTCAAGTACCTTACACATGCAGGACGAGTCACCACATGCATCCCAAGACGCCTCCACCAGCAACAATGCACACAAGCAATACACACAACCACCATCAAAATCGACGATCGTTTCGCCCCGAAACGGCAACATCATCAGGAGGATAGGCTCTACGATAATATCGTAATGCAAATACCGCAACCATTATTTGACCCGTTGGCGCAGTTGGCTGTAACGAATAAACGAATAACGAATAACGAAAAAAACGAAAGTTGGCTGTGTTTTAACGAATGTTGCATGTATCAGGTATGAAAACAAATAGGCCACTCGACATTTAACATTATATCCTATTTACTCTATCGCGGATTATAGCAAAATAATTTGATTATTACTTTTGTATCATGGATCTCCGCAAAGTAACGCCTATGTCTATTAATTATCCAAAGCGTTAATCTTAAATCGATCGGATTATATTCTAAAATGGTTAGGCCTCATTCGGACGAGCGTAAGAAATACATCGTGTTAAAATTCCGCGATAGGCGTTATAAGAAGTTTCATATGGCATATTTGGCTTAACGGCCTACGCCGTAACGACTAAAATGGAACACTGCGCGATAAAAATACGTCGCGTTTTAATTGCGCTGTCGTGTGAACAGATACCTGGATACCCATTTGTTTCAATTCGACGTAATTTTAACGCACAACAAAAATCCTCTAAAAATAAAAAAAACGCACGAGTTTGAAGGTATAACGGGAATTTATTATTTGAACGCATATTCGTTGTTTTGCTGAAACACATTTGAGAACCCAGCGTGATGTCTTCGTTTATATGCCATTCGCCCTAACGGGTTTTACGACGTCACCGGGCGATGACATCGAAAACATCTTGAAATACTTTGAGGCTTTGCATTTAATATTACATATATTTACTATTTACTTTGAAATTAATAGAATTCTATAAATTCTCATTCTTCGTTATTTATTACAAAAATCAACAATAGATATTATTCCTTATTGTAATTTAATTTATTTTCGTTCATAACAACAGTATCGCTAATTTATAGAATTAAATCAAATCAATACCCTTTTATTGATAACGTCACAGTAAAGTTGATAACAGTAAGGATAATAATAAAAAAATATAAGTTAGAATTACGAATTAGGCAAAAGCAATAGTAAAATTATTTTGCTAATGAGGCAAAAGTAATAATAAAATTATTTTGCTATATGTATCGCGGATTATAGCAAAATAATTTTATTATTACTTTTATATTATGGATCTCCGCAAAGTAACGCCTAATTCTATAAATTACGAATTAGGCGTTACTTTGCGGGAGGTCCATAATACAAAAGTACTAGAAATATTATTTTGTTATAATTCGCGACGAAACAAACGCTAAATCAAATGTAGAGTGTACTAATCCGTTCTCATACCTGATACATGCAGAATTTGTAAAAACTGTACTACCCGCTATCAAGAACACAACAATACACAAGGACTGCACGCATTCACAGCCACAATCTCAATCTTTTCACTACGTAACCGAAGCATCGGGAGGTGATAGACTCTACTACAAAATCGCAAAAAAACACTATCGCTCTTTTACAATGAAAACACGAAATGTTTCTCAAGGATATGTTTAAATTTACATTTTGTAATATATAACTCTAGTTTTTTTTCGGATGAGTTTAAATATAATTGACGCATTTTAGCCATGAAGTTGGTTTATAAATTGATATTCTCATACATTGCATATGATTATACTCGGATATATCCGTAGCAGACCTGAATAACTTAACAACTTCCAAAACACACACTTTTCAGGGCAGCCTAAATAGGGTTAGTTTTAGTATACGTTTAAAAGAGTTATCTAAATATTCACAACTTGAATATTTAGATAACTCTCTTAAACGGCCCACATTGAAATATTCACCATATAAATGAGGCAATCCTATTTACTATTGAGAACATGTAAAACGACGTAAATCGACTTATCAACATATTCATTGTTATATTCGTGCAACTAAAACGAGAATTCCGCGCAAAAAGTCAAATGGAGGTCGACCAAAAATATTGCATATTAAATAACAGAGGTAAATAAAGAGATGATGAAAAAATCTCGTATACACCCCGTGCCAAATGATATTCTGCAGCTGTACAATAAAGATTATTTTAGAATCTCAATGCAGTAATAGCTGAATTCTACGCTGCTTTTATTGCACTGCAGTTTTTTTGGATTTTGGCCTTGACTACTATCTCGAGAACTAGTGAATCATCGACCGACTAGAAGTCGTTTTCTTTGAAGATTTCTGTTCTTTTATTTAAACTGAGTTAAATTTGATATTTAATTAATGGTGGTAGATCGTTATCGTATGCCTTTACAAGCCTTTTTTTAAAATTGTCAAATTGCAACAAAGCTATGACTGGTTCGGAAAGGTTCTCTAACCGAGAAGAACCATCTAGAAACTAGGCGCGCACTCTTTTAAAAAATAAATATTAATAATATGAATTGATTTAATAATGTTATAAACATGTTGTCACATGATTTGGCTACGTATTTTACGACCGGCCGCCTGCCTGACGTCAACTTACCTTAGTCGACTTATACGACACCTCGGTAAGAAATGAGGTTGGTCTATTCTATGCAGCCGGATACCACACGGCACATACCTTAGTCGCCTCTTACGACAATGAATTTATTTAATAAAAATAGTTTAAATTGCTGTGAAAATTATTGTCATATTCGATACAATTAACAAAACACTTACAATATAAGACTTTCGCATTATTATAAGTAGCAATATAATGTTTGTAATTTACTTGTAAACAGATAACTGTAACAAGTGTAAAGTCCATATATTTGTTAAACACACTTGAATTACTGGCGATAATACTGTAGTTGAAATAAAGTTACTGCGCAGTAGACTGTGTGGAAAGATCTGTATCTTTCCACGAAGTCTTTAGATCTCGGTAGGACTATCGGGATAGAGATAGGTAAAAGTTTGAATAAAAAAAGTTACGTTAAAAGTAAAAGTATTTGTTGCTATCCCACGGCTGGGAATAGGCGCACTCTCTCGTTTTAGATAAGTGGGGGTCCACCATGCTCATCCAATACAATTGTCTAGAGAGATGCTTGTACGTGAAGCATATTACAAAATTGAAGATTATTTGGACGATAAAAATGCCTGGATTTGAAAATCCTTTCAGCTTCACACAATACGGCGGTGTAACAATGTATAATTGAAAATATTTAAAAGATTGACCGCCGAGTTTCTCGCTGGTTCATCTCGGTAAGAGCAACATTCCGAACCAGCTGTAGCTTCATTAATCATATCTTAAATTACTTACACGCTACAACTATACAAATCATGCCCACGTGGAATGGTCCCAAGAATGCTGGCAGCGTTTCCGCGTTGAATCGCAAAACTGATTCTTTGTGCAAAAAAGGAGCCAGCCCTCTTGTTACCCGAAAAGGCGATCAACCGAGGTGATAAAACGGATAAAAAAAATTTGCACTTTGGCTCCATGGTCTCAACTGCAAACGGCACATATATATAACTCTCAACTAGAGATGCGTACTTTCGCCGCTTGCCGGATTCGGCCATTTCCGCCGCAGCTCCAGGTCTTGACACCGTTTCCCTGATATGGGACGAGGCTAACGTATCAACGCATGTTGGTTCCCACGTTAGGGCCCGTCCCCGTTCCCAAGGAACCAGCGTCAGACCGTCTGGTCTCTTGCCATCATCCCGACATGTCCCGTAAGGCTCGAGAAGAGCAGGAATGTCGATGGTGGCAAGAGCTCTTTTGATGGTGTCATTAAGAGAACTAGGCGGAAAAGCCTACCAGAGCTCCTATGGTATGAAAGCCTGTGTATAAAATGCCCGAAATGGTTTATTTGAATAAAGATTATTTTGATTTTGAGGGATGTGGGTTTACTTATGTTATTTCCTGTCATAGCAAAGTGTAAGATAAATTGCAAATATCAATTTGGCTTATAACTATTAACAGAGAAACGTATTGGCGCCCGGGGTTTGTTCCCGTAACCTCAACAGTAAACAAATTATTAGGTAAATTATTTGAAGTCATTTATAAAAGTAATAAGGAGATGACGAACGCCACAGGGAATTTTGTTATATAATAATAGTTGATACCGACAACTACGTTTATAGTTAAATACCTTGTAACAGTTTACAACATGACGGTGCTTATGATGAATCTAGGACAAACTACTAGGACATAATCCAACGGATCGATAGATATACTGTGAATATTGTCTGAGACCTGTTTTCTGCTTTATTAGGAACACTTTGCACCCACGATTCATTCGATTCAAATACCTTTTAATATGCACTATCTGATTTTCCAGATCCCGATAGAAATCTAGATTTTTTTATCCTATAAAGTAACTCGATATCATCATCCTCCCGCCCTTATCCCACTCTAAGTGGGGTCGGCACAACATGTTACAAACATGTTGTCACATGATTTGGCTGTATTTTACGACCCCTCGGTAAGAAAGAGGGTGGTCTATTCAACTTCACCGGATACCACACGGCAGTATATTTATTAGGAACTACAGTTTTATTTTAGCTGTGATAGCCCAGCGGTGAGACCGTACGAGTCTTTCGAGGGGAACACGGGTTCAAACCCGGGCAAGCCCCAATGAGTTTTTCTATTAAAACTCATGTGTCTTATTGATAATTGCAATTTATCACACGCTTTTCGGTGAAGGAAAACATCGTGAGGAAACTTGCATATGTCTAGAGAATTCTGTTGATATTTCTTACCTACCAAACCGCATTGGAGCAGCGTGGTAGGTCTTAGCTCCCACCCTTCGCTCCAGAAACGGAGAGAGGAGGCCTATTCCCAGCAGTGGGACTGTAACAGTTAACCGTTACTTAACTTTTTTTAGTTTTATTATGACATTTTCATACTTATTCTTTCTTCAATTTTAAATTTACCAGTAGTGCAATATGTTCTAACATGTTATTATATTGCTGCAGGCCGGACTCGTGGTGGGTGTCGGCAGTGCTGGGCACGATCCGCGCGGTGGCTCTGGTGTTCGACGTGCTGACCTTCCCAGTGCACCTGCTGCTGCAGAGGCCCTGGAGGAAGCGGGCTATGTCGCGACGGATCAAGGTATTAAACGATTCTATTGAACAAATAAACTGTGATAGCCCAGCGGTGAGATCGTGCGAATCTCTAAAGACGATCATGAGTTCAAACCCAGGGCACCAATGAGTTTTTCTATTAAAACTTGTGTCTAATTAATAATTGCAATTTATTACACGCTTTTCGGTGAAGGAAAACATCGTGAGGAAACCTGCATATATCTAGAGAATTCTGGGGATATGTGTAACCTACTAATCCGAATTGGGGCAGCGTGGTAGGTCTTAACTCCAATTATTTTCTCCAAAAACGGAGAGAGGAGGCCTATGCCCGGCAGTGGGATAATAACAGGCCGTTGTTTAACTTTTTTTTTTGAAAAATGCTTGTGTTGCAAAATTCAAGTTCGAGATATTCTTAACCAAGTAAACTTGTAAACAATTGCTTTTGATTCGTCAACTAGTGCTGTTCCGGAAAGCTGTTCCTACCGAGAAGAGCCAGCAAGAAACTCGGAGGTTGCTCTTTTCAAAATATCTTATTACTAGTTACATTTCAGTCATTACTGTCTTTTTGAGAGTCGAAGAGTAGCTTTGTCCCATAATCCACGCATTCCTATCACGTATGTTATCTTTAACAGCATCATAGGCTTTCTGTATCAGCCTCTTTTAACAGTGTTTTATAACTGCTGTCATGGCAAAGCTAAAATTGATTGCGGAATTTTAGTATAGAATCTTATACATAACCCCACAAATGACTTACGTACTTCTGCAAGCTTATGTCGGTTCCTACTTTGTCTATTATATACATCGCCAATCTTTTTATATTTATGTATATCTTTATGCACAAAAATTAAATTGCTAAAAATATACTGTGAAGCCACTTTAAGAATACCTATTTCTTTATTGCAAAAAATAGCCATAGTTGCTTTTAATAACAAGCTCGTGAGGAAACATCTGGTACCTGCCGACCCCAAAAGAGTGAGATGGTTATGGGATGAACGTGATGTCATTAATGTATAAAAGTAGTTGTAGGAAATCTCTCCTCTATTATCACACAGAGAATCAAACTCACACCTTTTATATAATACACTGACTTCAGTGCGGGTGGGTACAGGCCAATGGCCGTTAGTGTTTACATACAATGTTTATGTTACGGAACGCCTGACTCCGTAGCAATTTCAACAAACGACCTTAATATCAACAGACTGTGAATCAATATACTCGTCATATGGAAGACTAAAGACTTATTGATTGAATTATTTGTGCATGCATGCATACAGTTCAAAAACTGGTGTGCTTTAGCGTAAACATAGCGTAAGGGTGCACGTGATGTTACAATCCTATACAAAATGGGCATGTCCATTTTGTATATTGCTGACTTATTGTTTCTCAATTGGGGTCAATATAAACTGTCGATCAGCAATATACCCAGGTGGAAATTGTCTTGAGAAGAAAATGATTGCTTGAGGAAAATAACAAAAACACCCATTAAAATGGCATTAGGTATCTTGTTGGTTATTTTAACTATGTATTTATTGACGCGGCTGATATGATTGTGAAAACGGGTTATGCGCATGAGACGGTTATCGGTGCGAAAACTGGTTCGAGTAGGTTTATTGAATCATTATCTGTGTTACATTACTTTTATTTTCTTTGTTGTTTTTGACTTACATTACTTAAGTAATTGCAACATGATTGATGTCAAATAATTTTTATTAACAAAATAGAAACCGCTTAAGTTGTGGGTGACGGACAACTGGTAGATATACCACATATATAATTTTATATACATACTTAGATACAAATACACAGCCAGGCTCGAAGAACCAACAAATTGTTTTCAGAAAATGTTCGCCCTCGGCGGGAATCGAACCTGAGCTGAAGATATGGTCAACTTTCGAAAACACTTGTAAATCCTCAAAGGTCGATTACATTTAACGAAGCTTCCGCTGGTTCGGTATGTGGCTCTTTTCCCCAAGAACCAGCAATTCAATTAATTATTTTAACATGTTTCTAGCGTCCAAAAAGCGTCCTGTATGACCTCGACGATCCTAGTGGAGACACGTTTCCTTGTTACTTACGACCCAAAACTGTTATTTAAGGTCACACGAAACAGATTTATATTTTCTGAAATGTGTTAAGGTGATGTATATAATAGACGAAGTAAGAACCGACACAAGCTCGCGGTACCTGTGGCAAACCCTTGCAAAAGTAAATAAGTCGTTTGTAGGTTTAGGTATAAGATTCTATAATAAAATTCCGCAATCTACTTTATCTATGCCACTACAGCAGTTTTAAAAACACTATCAAAGGCTAATACAGAAAATTCTATTGAAGATTATATACATGATCAAAATGCGTGGATATAGCTACTCCTCTACCCTGTACAGGATAGTAATAACCAAATGTAACTAGTAATACGAATTATATTTGAAAAGAACAACTTTTGAGTTTCTTGATGGCTCTTCTCGGTAGGAACAGCTTTCCGAATCTGTTGAGTTGACCTATTCAAAAGCACTTGTTTACAAGTTTACTTGAATAAAGAATATTTTGAATTTGAATTTCAATGGTACCGCTTTGTTTATTTTTTCGTTCATTTAAGTGGTTAAAGAGGTGGGTTGGGAGGTGGAGGCGGGTAAATGGTGATGTTATATCCCTGCAGGCCCGGATCATAGAGTCGGATGGGGATAGCGTGACTGTCAGGTCGGTGTCGGCGCCCTGCGAGCTGCACCTGCGGCTGGTGCGCGATGGTGTCACCACCATGGAGAGCATGCTGAGGGCGGCGGCAGCGCGCTGGCAGAGCCGGCCCAGCCTCGGCACCAGGACCGTGCTCAGCGAGGAGGACGAGCCGCAGCCGAATGGACGAGTTTTCAAGAAGGTGAGAGATGACAGGGTATTTCGGGAAAATGATGGGCCCGTGAGATTCTGATGAAGTACTAGGACAAATGTCAATTTGAGACTGGATTAAAAAACACAGTACATACCAGTTACACTACCTAGGCCTAGGGTTTATCGAAGCACTTGAGTTTCGTGTATACAGTTCTCTAATATGGGAATTTCACTTCGTTTTTGTGATTACGCCGGTCACATATGTCTGTCAAAAACGTTATGGAACTACAGAGAGTGACAACTAAGCAAAATGGACCAATCACAACTCTGTTAGGGCACAGAGTAGTTAAAATACACAGATTGGGATTAAATTAATTTCATTTGGTAACAACATAAGGCATACCGACAGAACACAGCAGGAACTAACGGACGGCTCTTCAAGAAGGTGAGCCACGACTATAAAGTTATACTCGAGTAGGAGAGCCAGCCTAAAATGTCCATAGAAGCAAAAGGAAAGCAAATCAGGATACCTATCTGTATCTCTTTTTGTACGCATAATATGAAGATTACGCGATAAGATAACCCGCGACCCAGGGTGATGAAAAGTTAGGAAACTAGCAATGCCCCGCGGTTTCACCCGCGTCAATTCTGATCTCGTGGTAGTGGAAAGTCTACCAAGTCGGACTATAGATTTATTTGTAGATTATTACAACTTTATTAGGGATCTCTATTATTTTTTGAAACTGTAACATAGCCTATGTTGCTCAGTGAAGAAGCAGCTTTCCAATGGTGAAAGAATTTTAGAAATCGATCCAGTAGTTTTTGCGTGAAAACATTACAAACATACACAAATCTTTCCTCTTTAGAACATTAAGTATAGATATAGATAATATTTAATAAATATATGGGACACTTACACACACGGTCGTCCGTCCCCAAAGTAAGTAACTTAATACTTGTGTTATGGTTGACGGACAACTGGTAGATATACTTTTTTTTTTTCCTTAATCTAAGTTAGCCACAACAGGTTTACTTTATTATAACACTTAGATCTATATACATTTAGAGTCTTGAGACATATCTTGACTCTGGACGCCCGCTATTTGATACGTTCGTCCAGAGCCATTTATCTAATCTCCGTGGTCGCAGTCCAGAAAGAAAACAAAATTAAAATTAAAATAAGAGAATACAATAAAGAGAGAGTATCCCTCATAATCAAGCAAATTGGTAGATATACTACATATATAATTTTAAATACACACTTAAATACAAATAAAAACCGAGACTCGGAGAACCAACAAATTGTTGGCCCTCGGCGGGAATCAAACCCGCCACCAGCGGAGCTGAAGGCAGGGTCACTACCCACAGCTTCAACGGGCCAGTCTCAAAGATAAGCTAGTATAATAAACTAAGGGACTATAATAAAGTGAGTTGCCGATTCCAGTACAAAATGGGCGACTACGTGTGGCGGACGTACACGGACGTGGAAGCCGAGGCGAGGCAGTTCGGCGCAGGGCTCCGCGCGCTCGGGGCGCAGCCCCAGAAGAACGTGGTGATGTTCGCCGAGACCCGCGCCGAGTGGATGCTGGCTGCCCACGGCTGCTTCACGCAGAGCATACCTGGTAACTGACTAAAAAAAAAGTAAAAGTAAAAGCCTCCTCTCTCCGTTTTTGGAGAGAAGGATTGGAGCTAAGACCTACCACGCTGCTCCAATGCGGATTGGTAGGTTACACATATCCCTAGAATACTCTAGAGATATGCTCGGCCTCACAGGAGGCACCCTTAGGACGACGTTCCCCGACTTAAGTAGAGCTTCTGCGCTCTACTCCCTGCATTTCGCAACCTCGGCGATGCTTCTGCGCTCGCCCGGTGACGCTGTAAAAGCCATTAGGGCTAACAGCATAGTCAGTTCGAAAAAAAAAAAAGAGATATGCAGGTTTCCTCACGATCTTTTCGTTCACCGAAAAGCGTGTGATAAATTGAAATTATCAATTAGACACATGAGTTAATAGAAAAACTCATTGGTGCCTGCCCGGGTTTGAACTCGTGTTCCCCTCGAAAGAGTAGCACGGTCTCACCGCTAGGCTATCACAGCTTGGTAACTATACTAACTGACTAATACTTTTTATTATCTATACTTATTATAAAGTCCCCAAAGTTGTGTGTCTGTATGTAATCAATTTTCTCAAAATCTACTGAAAGGATTTTTGTACGTGTTTCACCAAAAGATAGTGCAATACTTCCGGATGGTTCAGGTTAATAGTACATATCGGTATTACGTAAATTGTGTTGAAGAGATCGCGCAGTTGTTAAAAAACTTTCTCGCTGGGAGCTTTAGTTGTGTGCGCCGCGTAAATTAGCAGAGATACGTTAAAGCGGTGATTCCCAAAGTGGTCTATATCGACCCCTAGGGGTCTATGACAACCTGCAAGGGGTCTACGTCAGCGAAAAAAATTTTGGGGGTCCATGAAATGAAAATGGGGTCCACGATAGTGGATCTCAACACATACACTGATAGTACCTATTTACTTACATCAAATATATATATTATTGTTCATTTCGCTGGTGACTTAATAGTCTAATAATCTGTGATCACCCACACGGTAGTATATGTTGTATGTCTAGAAAATAATACCGTGTCCAAGGTTAACATCGCAGACGTTCGTCCTGCGGAAATAATGTGGGGCGAAGTCCGTTTTGTTAAGCGATACCTGCACAAGGTCTTTGTTAGCATCGTATTTTGATATACGCATATATATTACCTCTGAAACGTGAGAGCGGAATTGAAAATTGTGATTTTTTAAATTTGTCTCCTTTAAGCCTTATGTACGTAACGTGTCCGTAATTCTTTCGGTGTACGATTCTGTTATACAAACAAATTACACAATACAAAAGTTATAATAAAATTATTTTTCTATAATCTGCGATAAAGTAAATAGAAAATATCCTATATAATATAGTGGACTATCCGTTTTACTACCCGATACATGTAAGATTCTTAAAAACACATGCACAAACCTGCACCACAATACACAAGCACTACACACGTTCATTGTCACAGACTCAACAATCGTTTCTCCCAGCAACCGAAGCATCATCAGGAGACTGTCGTGTCGTGATGTATCGGGTATGAAAAAAAAAACGTCCAATATACATTTACCACTATATATTGTATAGATCTTCGCAAAGTAACGGTTTTTCCATAAATTATTTTGAATTTTTTCCGGCTGAGTAGAATAGACCAACCTCATTTCTTACCGAGGTGTCGTAAAAGGCGACTAAGGAAGTCAACCCACTGTGTGGTATCCGGTTGAGTAGAATAGATCACCCTCTTTCTTATCGAGGAGTCGTAAAATACGTAGCCAAATCATGCGACAACATGTTTGTAACACGTTGCGCCGACCCCACTTAAAGTGGGGTAAGGGCAGGAGGATGATGATGAATATTTTGAATTTTAAATATATTTGAATGGTTCCAGTGGTGACGATCTACGCGACCCTCGGCGACGAGGCCATCGCCCACGGCATCAACGAGACGGAGGTGTCGACGGTGATCACCACCCACGAGCTGCTGCCCAAGTTCCGCAAGGTGCTGGCGCGCACGCCGCGCGTCGACACCATCGTGTACATGGAGGACCAGCTCAAGACCACCCCCCGGGACGGCTACAAGGAGGGCATCAGGATCGTCGGCTACAGGGAGGTGCTGCAGATGGGCGAGCACGCCAAAATTGGTGAGGGACTTTCACTTAGTTATCTTCTTCTTGACCGATTGACGTCCACTGCTGGACAAAGGTCTCTTCCTTTGATCTCTATAAAACGCGATCCTGTTCCTTTCGGATCCAGCGGCTCCCTGCGACCTTGTCGATCTCGTAGAGGGTATACCGATGCTGCTCTTTTCGGTCTGTGGTCGCCATTCTACAGAGATAAGGGACCAAAACATCAAAATGGCAATAAAAGACAAAAATATGGAGGTGGCCGAAAAACTATTAAAAATATTAAAATAATACAAAATAACAAAAAAAATAACAAAAAAAATAACAAAAAAAAATAAAATAAATAAATAAATAAATAAATAAAAAATTAATTAATGATGCATTAGAGTAAGTTCGTTTTAAGTACAATAACATAAAAAAAAAGAATACAAATGAACTAACTAAAAAAGGGCACGGACATAAAGTCTGTGGTAAGTAATGTCACTATTAAAAAAAAAACCTTAAGACCTCAACGCCCATGGCCACTTCAGCTTTGGTTATTCTACGGATTTCCTCATTTCTGATTTGATGACTAAAGGTAGGATTCCACTAAAATGTGTGCAGGACATTTGTTTACAAAGATTGTGTACAAAGTTCTCGCACTGCACGTACCAAGCTGATATTGCTTTTAGCTTCTGTCTCCACCGGCAATGTTGTGTGTAACTTGTATAAGAGCACAGTGAAACACACATGTGCGAACATGTTCATTTAGGGATATTTTATAATCTTTATTATTATTATTTCACTTATTAATTATATACAAATATACAATCTTTTATCAATAATTCTAATTGTATAATTTTTTTGAAAAGTTTAACCGAGTTTCTTGCTGGTTCTTCTCGATAGGACAAAACTTCCGAATCGGTGGTAGCTTCTTGAAAACATTTGACGGTTCAAAAGTACTGGAAACAGTCTACTTCAATAAACAAAAAAAAATTTTCATAAAATTTCGTAAAATTTTGTATGCTTATAAATTGATTTCATCATTATCCGTGATGTCCGTGTACAGAGCCCGTGCCGCCGTCGCCGGCCGACACGGCCATCATCATGTACACGTCGGGCTCCACGGGCGTGCCCAAGGGCGTGGTGCTCTCCCATAGAAACATGGTGGCCACGCTCAAGGCCTTCGCCGACGCCATGCCCATCCGCGAGGGGGACGTGCTCATGGGATTCCTGCCACTCGCGCACGTCTTCGAACTCCTGGCCGAGAGCCTGTGCATCATTGGCGGTGAGGACTTCACCTGATGAATTGTTCAACGTTATTGACATAACGCCAATTTTTTTTAATGTTTTTCTTATCTTTATATTGCACAAGTAACAATATTATTATACTATAATATTTAATCAGGGTTTTAAGAAAAATAATGTAATATATTACTTTAATATTATTGACCTCCGCAAGCAAAAGTTATAATAAAAATTATTTTGCTATAATCCGCGATACAGTAAATAGAAAGTATATAGCTTTGCGATTTTGTCGTGGAGTCTATCTCCTGATGATGCTTCGGTTGCGGGGCGAAACGATTGTTGAGTTTGTGATAGTGAACGTGTGTAGTGCTTGTGTATTGTGGTGGCTGTGGTGGAGGTTTGTGCATGTGTTTTTACAAATCCTACATGTATCGGATATGAAAAGATGGATAGTCCACTATACATTTAGCACTATATATATTTTCTATTTACTGTATCGTGGATTATAGCAAAATAATTTTATTGTTACTTTTGTATTATGGATCTCTGCAAAGTAACGCCTAATTCTACAGATTATTCTTTATATCAGTTTCATTTGTACTTAGGTATATTTATTTTGTTTGAGTATAAGGTTCTATAATATAATTCCGCAATCAATTTAAGATTTGCCATTACAGCAGTTTAAAAACACTTTTAAATAGGCTAATACAGAAAGCCTACTATATTATTAAGGATTTTTTAGACGCTAATGCATGGATATAGTTATTCTTCGATCCTTTACTAGATAGTAATGACTAAATGTAACTAGTAATAAGAATTATTCTTTGAAAAGAGCAACCGCTGAGTTTCTTGCTGGTTCTTCTCAGTAGGAACAGCTTTCCGAACCAGCAGGAGATGTTGACGATTCAAAAACATTTGTTTAAAAGTTTACTTGAATAAAGAATATTTTGAATTTGAATTTGAATATGACATACATTTCAATATCTCAAATGAAATACGTGACATATATTTGAGACCCTAATCAAAGGCATATTACTGAATCATCATTTACCAATTGAGGTCGTATTTAAACTGCCTATCAGCATTATAAGGCTTTTATAAATATTTACATTCCGTTTTCATTCGTTTTGGATCTATATTAATAAGCGAATATCTAAATTGCAGGTGTACCGATCGGCTACTCGACCCCGCTCACGATGTTGGATAATTCCAGTAAAATCATGAAGGGCACCATGGGAGACGCCACCATCCTGAAACCAACTTGCATCACCACGGTTCCTGTAAGTTAAATGTGGAAAATTTAACTAAATAAGGAAAAAGTATGTAGTTTAAAAATAAATATACGGAAGGAATAATAAAAAGGAAAGGTACGTGAATTTTGCCCACTTCATACACTTAACATTGCATGCATTCGATTAACCCACGCGGATTATAGCAAGATATAGTACCCGGCAATAAATAATGCACATCGAGGCTTAGAGAGAGAAATCGGCTAGATTCTGCTTCACAGAGCATCGTCTCTCTCGCACAGACTGACGAACCCGTGTGTGACAGAGATAGCGCTCTACGAAGCCGAACTGGCCGGCTGTTTCGTTCTAAGCATCTATGTGCATTATTTCATGCCGGGTACTATAGTTCTTTTATAGTTTCTGAAAAAAAGAAGATTTTATACCTATAAAGAAGTTTATTCTTTCGTAGTTAAATAGTAACTAGTATAGTACCCGGCATTAAATAATGCACATCGATGTTTACAACGAAACAGCCGGCCAGTTTGGTTTCGTAGAGCGCTATCTCTCTCATACACGGGTTCGTCAGTCTGTGCGACAGAGACAATGTTCTATGAAGCATAATCTAGTCGATTTCACTCTCTAAGCCTCGATGTGCATTATTTATTGCCGGGTACTATATTTTCCTATAATCCGCGTGGGTTAAGCGAATGCATGCAATGTTAAGTGTATGAAGTGGGCAAAATTCACGTACCTTACACATGCAGGACAAGTCACCACACGTACCCCAAAACGCCTCCACCAGCAACAATGCACACAAGCAATACACACCACCACCACCACAATCTTCAGCATCACCAGGAGGATAGGCTCCACGACAAAATCATAACGATGACGTCTTAGGATACGTGTGGTGACAATTTCACTCTCAAAGCCTCGATGTGCATTATTTATTGCCGGGTAGTAAAGTAACGGCCTGTTACTATCCCACTGCTGGGCATAGGCCTCCTCTCTCCATATTTGGAGAGAAGGGTTGGAGCTAAGACCTACCACGCTGCTCCAATATGGATTGGTAGGTTACACATATCTCTAGAACACTCTAGAGATATGCAGGTTTCTTCAAGATGTTTCCTTTAGCGATAAGCGTGTGATAAATTGTAAATATCAATTAGACACAAGTTTTTAATAGAAAAACTCATTGGTGCCTGCCCGGGGTTTGATCTCATGATCGTCACTAGAGAGTCACACGGTCTCACCGCTGGGCTATCACAGCTTATTGCCGGGTACTATACTTTAGTGTCTGGTCGTGTTCCAGTTGATAATGGACCGCATCAGCAAGGGCATCACGGACAAGGTGTCCCGCAGCGGGCCGTTCGCCGGCGCCTTCTTCAAGTGGGCCTACGCGTACAAGCAGGAGTGGATGCGGCGCGGGTACGACACGCCCGTGCTCAACCACGTCGTGAGTAGCTTGTACTAGCTCGATATCAGCTGACAAATAGCCTACACTCTTCTAATAGTTTTTTATTATACATTACCGTGATTTGACCAGGGTCACTAGAACATGCAATCATCTTTTGACCGATTTTTTAACCGATTAATCAATGACATGAAGAAATTTTTGCCCTCTAGTGCTGTTGCAGCTAGAACGCGGCATTAACCAGAAATTTGAATAATTAAAAAAATATTTATGTTTTCCTATTGCTGGCATAAATTTAATTCAAATAGGTCAACCAATATATGTTTCTACGTGTTAATACATTTTGCTTTTGTTTTGCGCATCGAGTGCGCTTTGTTTTTGATACGATCCATGCGTCCATTTCGCTATAACGTCGTACGAGCGACGCACACTGGACATACTGTAATAGGATACCTGTACATACTGTAATAGGATACCTGTACATACTGTAATAGGATACCTGTACATACTGTAATAGGATACACGCGTCCATTTCGCTATAACGTCGAACGAACGACGCACACTGGACATACTGTAATAGGATACCTGTACTGTAATATTACTGTTATAGGATACCTGCGTGCATTTCGCTATAACGTCGAACGAGCGACGCTAACGTCTTATAATACGCACGTAATCAGTAAAACGGACCTTGACCTTTATCTCATGTTTACGTGCTATTGACCGAAGCCTTGGACCGTGTGGGCGTTAATATGACTTCTGTATTGAAAATTGATTTTACGGAGAAATTTTTTATTTTCTTACAATTAACCATCCCAATGAGCTGTGACAGCCCAGCGGTGAGACCGTGCGAGTCTTTCAAGATGGTCACGGGTTCAAACCCCGGGCAGGCACCAATGAGTTTTTCTAATAAAACTCATGTGTCTAATTGATAATTGAAATTTATCACACGCTCTTCGGTGAAGGAAAACATCGTGAGGAAACCTGCATAACTCTAAAGAATTCTAGAGATATGTGTAACCTACCAATCCGCATTGGAGCAGCGTGGTAGGTCTTAGCTCCAATCCTTCTCTCCAGAAACGGAGAGAGGAGGCCTGTTCCCAGCAGTGGGATTGTAACAGGCGGCTACTTTACTTTTTTTTTAAATTAACAATATCTGAAGTAAGCTATCCATAATGGTAAATACAGCTCGAATTTCATTCGGGTAAAAAAATCACCACCACCAACTGGAGTTCACTGTTAAGTGATACACATACAGGACCGAAATTTGCCAACTTCTGCATATGGATCATGCGAGCGGTAGCCCATACTAATAAGCAATGATAATTTGTCAACTCTTAGGACTTTATATTTTTTTGTGTTTTAAATTTTTTGTAGTAAATATTTATTATTATTATCAAGGACCCTGAACGATGAATATCAAGGGATTTTCTTTGTATAAAAAAAAAATGGTAAATACATGGTGTCCCGGCAGGTGTTCAGCAAGGTGCGTGCGCTGCTCGGCGGGCGCGTGCGGCTCATGATCTCGGGCGGCGCGCCGCTCGCGCCCGACACGCACACGCAGGTGCGGCTGTGCCTGTGCTGCGACGTGGTGGCCGGCTACGGACTCACCGAGACCACCTCCTGCGCCACCGTCATGGACCCCTTCGACAGGTGACCTACTCTATATACCGCACGTCACACGTGTTTACAACATTCACGACGACGATGGTGACGATGAGGACGACGCGACGGGCGAGAGGGCATTACCACTGGATACGACACAACCACCCGAACGAAACCGAACTACCACTAGACACGACACCACCGATTGTGACGACGTGGTCTGGGAGCTACCACTCCCAGACCCCCCAGCACCAGATATCCCTTAGGTCACTTATGTGACCTGGGCCTACGGCCCGAACATAGTCCAGGCCATCAGCCTGCGAGGACTGGCCCGGGCAAAGAGGTTCGCCTCGAGGTCCGTACCCCACCTACCCTCAAGGGTATGTGAGATGACCCCCCTGACTGTTACTTTGCAGAGATCCATAATACAAAAGTAATAATAAAATTATTTTGCTATAATTCGCGATACAGTAAATAGAAAATACGCTAGTTATGGTTCTAACTTTCATTATAAAATTCCGAAATCAATTTTGGTCATGCCATTACAGCAGTTTAAAAACACTGTTAAAAAGAGGCTGATACAGAAAGCCTACTATACTGTTGAAGATTACTTAGATGATAAGGATGTGTGGATATAGGTGCACTTCTACCCTGTACAAGACAGTAATAAATAAATGTAATTAGTTCTAAGATTTATATTTTAAAAAGAGCAACCGCCGAGTTTCTTGCTGGCTATTCTCGGTAGGAACAGCTTTTCGAACCAGCAGTAAAGTTGACGATTCAAAAGCACTTGTTTACAAGTTTACTTGAATAAAGAATATTTTGATTTGATTTGATTTGATTTGACATATCGCGGCACAACTCGATACAGCGCCATCTAGTAACGAATGTTGTAAATAATTTATACAATTAAACATTACTTTGCAGAGATCCATAATACAAAAGTAATAATAAAAATATTTTGCTATAATTCGCGATACAGTAAATAGAGAATATATTTAGTGCTAAATGTATAGTGGACTATACGTATTTTCATACCCGATACGTGCAGGATTCGTAAATACACATGCACAAACCTCCACCACTTCCACGACGATACACAAGTACGCTTTGCGATTTTGTCGTGGAGTCTATCTCCTGATGATGCCTCGGTTGCGGGGCGAAACGATTGTTGATTTTGTGATCGTGAACGTGTGTAGTGCTTGTGTATTGTGGTGGAAGTGGTGGAGGTTTGTGCATGTGTTTTTACGAATCCTGCTTGTATCGGGTATGAAAAAACGGATAGTCCACTATACATTTAGCACTATCTATGTTTTCTATTTACTGTATCGCGGATTATAGCCAAATAATTTTATTATTACTTTTGTATTATGGATCTCTGCAAAGTAACGCCTAATTGTATAAATTATTTACAACATTCGTTACTAGATGGCGCTGTATCGGGTTGTGCCGCGATATGAAAGTTGGAACCATAACTATCGTATTGCACGCGGCAATAAATAATGCACATCGAGGCTCAGAGAGAGAAATCGGATAGATGTTGTTTCATAGAGCATTGTCTCTGTTGCACAGTTGTGCATTATATAATGCCGGGTAACTATACTTGTGCCTGTTCATATGTATACATGGTAGTTTCAATATATCAATTTTGATTTTGGTTTTGATGACATAGCACACTCGTAGCCTAGCCTAGGTTTTACTGAAGGCATTCTGAAGGCGACATTCGTAGGACGATCCGTCGCCTTTCGAGGCGGTCGAAGTATTACGTCTATAGGCTGCTTTGAACGGCTTCTGCTGATGAGAGATTCACCAGATGCCACGGTGACGATATATATACTTAAGTACAAATATACGCCCAGGCTCGAAGAACCAGCCAATTGTTTGTAGAAAATATTCGCCCTCGGCGGGAATTGAACCCGCGACCCACACAGCTGAAAGCAGGATCAATGCGCCAATCGACCACTTTAATTTCATTCATTCATTATTCCTCTTTAAGAGAACAGAGGCCTTTAAGTAGTTTAGGTATATTTTGTTTGGAACACAGTTTTGTTATTTTATATTATGGAGGCGGTCGTTGACATCTGCAGCGCAGTTTTTACTTTTGCAGTGTCTTCAATGTCATTGTATAAATGCATTTGTATAGTTCCTTAATAAAATTTCATTTCATTTCAAGTTACTATTTCATTACTATGTTCCTATTTCACCAAGCTATACCATAACCTCTGTTGGCAGGTCGACGGGTCGGGTGGGGGCCCCCACCACGGGCACCGACATCAAGCTGGTGAACTGGGTTGAAGGCAACTACCGCGTGAACAACAAACCGTTCGCTCAGGTATGGTTCAAAGCGACCCACTATACAAAAAATTATTATGCAAGTTAACAATAGTATTATTACAGAATTTATAGTCTAATTCAAATTCAAATTCAAAATATTCCTTATTCAAGTGAACTTCTAAACAAGTGCTTTTCGTCAACATTTCAACAGCAAGAAACTCGGTGGTTGCTCTATTCAACGTCTAATTCTCATTACTACTTACATATTGTTATTAATATCTTGTACAGGGTCGAAGAGTAGCTATAGCACATTCTTATCATCTAAATAATCCTCAATAGTATAGTAGGCTTTTTGTATATTAGCCTTTTTTAAATAGTGTTTTTACACTCTGTAATAGTATTATTGATTTATTTATACAATTTGATTTATAGAATTACTTTGCTCCAAAAGTAATAATGAAATTATTTTGCTATAATTCGCGATACAGTAAATAGAAAATACGCTAGTTATGGTTCTAACTTTGATGTCGCGGCACAACTCGATACAGCGCCATCTAGTAACGAATGTTGTAAATAATTTATACAATTAGGCGTTACTTTGCAGAGTTCCATAATACAAAAGTAATTATAAAAATTATTTTGCTATAATCCGCGATACAGTAAATATAGAATATATTTAGTGCTAAATGTATAGTGGGATATTCGTTTTTTCATACCCGATACATGCAAGATTCGTAAAAATACATGCACAAACCTCCACCACTTCCACCACAATACATAAGTAGCTGTGATAGCCCAGCGGTGAGACCGTGCGACTCTTTCGAGGGGAACACGAGTTCAAACCCGGGCAGGCACCAATGAGTTTTTCTATTAAAACTCATGTGTCTAATTGATAATTGCAATTTATCACACGCTTTTCGGTGAAGGAAAAACATCGTGAGGAAACCTGCATATCTCTAGAGAATTCTGGAGATATGTGTAACCTACCAATCCGCATTGGAGCAGCGTGGTAGGTCTTAGCTCCAACCCTTCTCTCCAGAAACGGAGAGAAGAGGCCTATTCCCAGCAGTGGGATTGTAACAGGCTGGTACTTTACTTTTTTTTTACATAAGTAGTGCTTACACGTTCACTATCACAAACTCAACAATCGTTTCGCCCCGCAACCGAAGCATCATCAGGAGATAGACTCCACGACAAAATCGCTTGGCGACTATACATTTAGCACTAAATATATTCTCTGTTTACTCTATCGCGGATTATAGCAAAATAATTTTTATTATTGCTTTTATAAAATGTGACTTAAGATCCTTGGATATTTTCAATGACAGTTTAAGCGTATTCAAGAGAGCTACTTTACTTCGGACTATCAGTGATAAGTGCTAATCTCAAATCTCAGTTGTGTTTTTTTTTACAGGTTGTTAATTAATTTAATTAATTAATTAATTTTCTTTTTTATTCATTCTTTCTTTTTTTTTAACTTTACGATTATATAAAATTACTATAGTTAAATATCTCTCAGTTGTCGTAACTTACTTTGAAAGTTGTTATTACCTTTAATTAAAATACTACTTATTTTAAGTTGTTCAATGTATTAGAGTAATGTGAAGTGTGTATTTTGTTGGTGATCTATAAATAAATAAATAAATCCTTGAAATTGCACCTACAGAAATTATTTAATAACTCGGATGCTCATGCATTCTGTTGTCAGGGTGAGGTGGTGATCGGAGGTGACAGCGTGGCCGAGGGCTACTACCGCAACCCGGAGAAGACTCGCGAGGAGTTCCAGGAGCTGGGGGGGCGGCGCTGGTTCCGCTCGGGGGACATCGGAGAGCTGCACCACGACGGATGCATCAAGATCATAGGTGGGAACTGCTCTGGATTAATGGAATAAATGTCGGAAACCTTAACTCACGATGTCTTTCTTCACCGAAAAGCAGTATAAATTGCAATTATCGATTATTTATTTATTTATTTATTTAATAATAATTAGCACGGATAAAATCCAATTACACTAATTATATTAATAATAAATAATAATAAATAATAAATATATGGGACATTTACACACACGGTCGTCCATCCCCAAAGTAAGTAACTTAATACTTGTGTTATGGGTGACGGACAACTGGTAAATATACTACATATATAGTTTTAAATACATACTTAAATACATATATACATCCAGACTCGAAGAACCAACAAATCCTTAATAGAAAATGTTTGTTCTCGGCGGGAATCGAACCCGCGACCCACGGAGCCGAAGACAGGGTCACTGCCAACTGCGCCAACAGGCCAGTCAAAATTACAATATATTATATTATACTTACATTATATTATATTCTAAAACATTACACTATATATAAAATCATATCAAATTTTCACAAAATTTTAGTAATTCTATTCGAATATGTTGCTATTTACCTGCAAGGACATCAGTGTGGGGATTCTTTAAGAAGTTAAATAAATAAACATATAAGTCTTAACAGAAAAATACATTGGTGCCCGTCCAGTTTTGAACCCGTGACACCCTATAAAGAGTCGCACGGTCTCACCGCTGGGCTATGATAGCTCAACTACTCCTTTTATATGCATATAATTCTTCACGCAATCCATCCATCTTTTTTTCGGCCTCTCTAGTCATATCTCCACATCCATTAAAACTCTTTTGGTCACATTGTCATCACTAGTTTTATAATAATAATAATCTCGATAATAATCATATCTTTATTTGGGAAACAAACAACGGTTCTATTACTATATATACTGATAAGAATGCGTGGATATAGCTGCTCTTTGACCTTGTGCAGGATAGCTATGACAAAATATAATTAGTATTAAGAATCTTCTTTTTTAAAAGAGCTCCACCGAGTTTCTTGCTGGCTCTTCTCGGTAGGACGGCTTTCCGAACCAGCAATAGAGTCGACGATTCAAAAGCACTTGTTTACAAGTTTATTTGAATAAAGAATATTTTGAATTGAATTTGAATTTGAATATAAATATTTAAACAAATGTAATATACATCAAACAAGTTCCCACTAAACAAATATATAATATTTTATAAAAGTATTTTTGTTACCTTTCCTTATGGTACATTCCAGATCGCAAGAAGGACCTGGTGAAGCTGCAGGCGGGCGAGTACGTCTCCCTGGGCAAGGTGGAGGCCGAGCTGAAGACGTGCCCCATAGTGGAGAACATCTGCGTGTACGGGGACAGCTCCAAGACGTACACGGTGGCGCTGCTGGTGCCCAACCCGCGGCACCTGGCCGAGCTGGCGGCCAGGATTGGAGTGCCCGAGGCTGACTTCGACCAGCTCTGCAAGAACAGCGCCGTGGAGAAAGCCGTGGTCAAGGAGCTGGCTGAACATGCAAGGAAGTGTGAGTATTTTAAAGCAGCGCTTCTTTAACTTTTGTCATTCACGACCCCATTTATGATTTGAGTTTCTTGTCGACCCCATACAAATATAAAAGAAAAAGCAGCGCTTCTTAAACTTTTGTCATTCACGACCCCATTTGTCATTGCGAGGTTCTTGACGACCCCCATACAAATATAAAAGAAAAAGCAGCGCTTCTTAAACTTTTGTAATTCACGACCCCATTTATGATTTGAGTTTCTTGACGACCCCCATGCAAATATAAAAGAAAAATTGTTGTTGTTGTAGTATATATCTTTATTGTACACAATTTTACAAATAATTATTACACAGTAGAAAATTAAAATTATACAAATATATAAAAAAAGTGTACAAAAATTAATATTTTTTGCTGATTTATTTCTTAGGTATGCATTTACATATACATATGAAAATATATAGGTTCGTAGAGAGCTATCCTTTCAATACTGAAACTGGACTCTAGGTAGAGTCGAAAAATTTCTTATTGTGTCTTTGACGAAATTTCCATAAAAGACTAAGCATAGATATATGCTCTAACGTCATAAGCTTTATTGACCTAGTTCTTAGTAGTAGCTTTACGGCAGAAATTAGACACCCGGTAGGGTTATAGTCGTTGGAATTATATTTGACTTAAGGGCGACCCTACAGGTAGAGTTACCTTAATTATTACATAGAATCTAATTAACATACGACAGGTATAAAATTGACGCGTTCCTCTGATAGCTGTTATCTGTTTGGTTTTCGTACGCCAGCCTAAACCATGGGGAAACAGCCTCATGAACAGGGGAAGAGTGAGTGAATAAAAATCTAGATAGATCTAGACAGATGTCGGTGGAGATAGCTCAAAACTTTCAATAAGTCCACTGTATACCGCCAACTCTAGTGATGTTATAAAATGGTATATATAAATATTTGACATTAAAATCTCTCGACCCCAGAATTTTTGCTACGTGACCACAAATGGGGTCGCGACCCATAGTTTACGAAGCCCTGTTTTTAATCATCGTACTGAGTAAATATCTCATCATTATCCTCCTGCCCTTATCCCACTCTAAGTGGGGTCGGCACAACATGTTACAAACATGTTGTCACACGATTTGGCTACGTATTTTACGACCGGCCGCCTGCCTAACGTCAACTTACCTTAGTCGTATTTTACGACCCCTCGGTAAGACAGAGGGTGATCTATTCTACTCAGCCGGATACCACACGGCAGGTCGACTTACCTTAGTCGCCTTTTACGACACCGCGGTAAGAAATGAGGGTGGTCTATACAGAGTAAATATCTATACTTATTATAAAACAAAGTCCCAAAAAGCTGTCTGCATGTATGTAATCGATTTTCTCAGAATTTACTGAACGGATTTTTGTACGGTTTTTACTAACTGATAGTGCAATGCTTCCGGATGGTTTAAGTATGTAGTACATATCGGTATTATGTAAATCGTGTTGAACAGATCGAGTAGTTGTTAAAAAAACTTGCTCGCTGGGAGGTTTAGTCGCGTGCGCTGCGTAAACCAGCAGAGTTATACTACAATAATGTACTAGAGAATTGTAGATCTATAACAGGACTACAAAAAAGTCCGCAGTAGCATGTTTCTATATCCTACAGTTAACTCACAATAACCACTTTTATGTTTAAAATTTTATTTCTAGAAAAAAAATATGACACGGTAATTTTCACGCGGTAATTTCCAAAAATTTTTGGACGTTACGTTGGACAAAGAAGATCCTAAGTTGGTACCCTAGAGACGGGAAAAGATCACGAGGACGACCAACCACACGTTGGGACGACGACATATTCAAATTCAAAATATTCTTTATTCAAGTAAACTTATAAACAAGTGCTTTTGAATCGTCAACTTTACTGCTGGTTCGGAAAGGTGTCTACCGAGAAGAACCAGCAAGGAACTCGGCGGTTGCTCTATTTTTAAATATAAATCTTAGAACTAGTTACATTTGGTCATTACTGTCTTGTACAGGGTAGAAGTGCACCTATATCCACACATCCTAATCATCCAAGTAATCTTCAACAGTATAGTAGACTCAGGCAGTATAATAAACATAGCGGGAGTAACATGGTCTGGAACAGCCCAAAAATAGGAAAAGATGGAAGGACATGGAGGAGGCCTAAGCCCAATTATGGGTGTCCAAATTATAAAACGTAAAAAAAAATGAATGACAAGTTTATTAAACAAAATTATAACTAAATATTGTAATAGAATTTAACAATTATTTTTTTTGGAATGAAAGACTTATTATTATTATTATATAATTTCCAAAAATTTACGTTTCGACTTGAGATTTCATTGAATAATAAATTAAATGTAATATGTGGTATATTACAGGCGGGCTGGAGAAGTTCGAGGTGCCGGCGGCCGTGAAGCTGTGCACGGAGGTGTGGTCCCCGGACATGGGGCTGGTCACCGCCGCCTTCAAGATCAAGAGGAAGGACATCCAGGAGCGGTACAAGGAGGACATCAAGCGGATGTACGCCTCGTGACCCCCTGCCGCCACCACCACCAGCACCACCACAGGCGGAAACCGTGCGCCCGTAGAGGAACCTTTTTGGTGAAGTTTTAAATTTTACCTCCCATTTTTGCGCTGCTTCAATTTTTTTTATAATCTGTGCTGTTACCGTCATGCTATCTACATATATTTACAAAAAAAAATCTTACTATCGATTCGTATTTGTACAAAAACGCAATCGATTTTAATAACTTTATCGGCGTCAATATTTTATTGTCAGGTATTATAATTTGTCTTAATATTTTTACAACAAAATCGATTTAATTACTTAATTGGTGTAAAGATCAGTATAGTATAGTCAGGTAATTTTGCTTAATATTTTTCCAAAAAAATCGATATGCTAATGATTTACGCCAATTGATGTAACTACAATTGGCGTAAAGATCTTATCGCCAGATAATTTCTGTTCATACTTTTACAAAAAAAATCGATATTATTTGCTTCAATTGACCTTAAGATCTTATCGTCAAGTGATTTCTCTTAATATTAAAAAAACCGATATTTTGTGCTTCAATTGGCGTAAGGATCTTACCGTCACTTGATCTCTATTCATATTTTTACAAAAAAATCTAAATTAGTGACTTCAATTAGTTGAAGAATCAAGAAAAATTAAAACCGATATTGGTTAATTCAATTGCCTTTGCATTGTTATTATCTGCCTGAATATTCGCCAAAGAAGTTTCACTAAAAAATATCTGTTGCATGTTACTTGTAAAGTCATTTGTATATTTTAGTTTCCCCATATCAAATCCCGAGATAAATTTCATAATTTTTACTACCTTTTAGAAATAATTGGGGATGATTTATAGAAGCAGGCGTTACTTTGCGGAATTCCATATTACAAGTAATATAACAGAAACAACTACTTTGCTATAATCCGCACGGGTTAAGTGAATGCATGCAAAGCCAATGTGTATGAAGCAGGCAAAATCTACGCACCTTATACATGTAGGACCAGCCACCACATGCACCCCAAGGCGCAACTCACCAGCAACAACGAACACAAAAGCATCACACACACCCACCACCACAATCTCGACGATCGCTTCGCCCCGAAACCGAAGCATCATCAGGATTTGGCAGTGCGATTTTTGTCGTGAAGCCTATCCTCCTGATGATGCTTCGGTTTCGGGGCGAAGCGATCGTCGAGATTGTGGTGGTGGGTGTGTGTGCTGCTTTTGTGTTCGTTGTTGCTGGTGAGTTGCGCCTTGGGGTGCATGTGGTGGCTGGTCCTACATGTATAAGGTGCGTAGATTTTGCCTGCTTCATACACATTGGCTTTGCATGCATTCACTTAACCCGTGCGGATTATAGCAAAGTAGTTGTTTCTGTTATATTACTTGTAATAATTGGGGACTTTTTTTTGTACCAGGCCTGATTTTGGTGAAAGGTCCATAACCCATTAAAACGTTTATTTTAGCTTTTATCATTACATACCATCTATAGGTTATCCATTTAACTTAGTCCTCGCTTGCGAGGGGTGCGGAGATAGGACGAAAATGGGGACTGCAGTGGGTGGTCACACTTGTAATATCACGCTACGGACGCTCGCTGCTCACACCTACCTCAGGCGAGGGCTAAGCTAAACGGATGGCCTATAATGTGATGATGAATACGTCATCAAGCATCATAATAATTTCAATTTGAATAATTTATCATTAAAAAAAATAATGAGAATTATAAACAATAATAATAATAGAAACTTAAAATCATATTGGGCTAGGTCCACAGTTTCTATTCGTTAAATTTTTGATAAGTCTTGTACATATTTATTTATGTTTATATTGAAATTATAGTCTGTATATTCATCAGTTTGTAGCTTGCGTGGTGGGTACATGGCTCAGTTTATTTATATATAAATTCGATACATGTATTTTATAGATATATGAAAATAAAATAGGAAATTAATTAAAACTACATTGATTGGATCTGTCTTAAAACTTTTCGACTCCTTAAGATAAAATTTCTTTTTAGTTATCTTCAATTCAATTGAATTTTAATAAAAAAGGTCTTACAAATATTGATTGAGGAGCCATTATCGATAAAAATATAAAAAACATGATTTTACTCTTAGTTACTTTAAATAATTAAACTTTATGCATTTCTCGAGTCATGTACTCTATTACCGTGCTTTTCTTGTAAGGATTTAGAATGGAATTGTAATCAATTAGATCTGATGTAGACTGGATAACTGAAAGTGAGATTAGATCCGTGTTTCGGGAAAGTAAAGTCGCGCGATAACCAAAATCGGCCTAATTACGTAACGCATCCGCTATGTTTATCGCTTTGATTGGGACATGATGTTAATCGTTGCCAAATTTAAATATAATCAACATTAAGGTAATCTAAATGGTAAAACAGTGAATTTAGTTATTTATTCTGGTTTGTACCGAAAATCGTTAATTCAAATTATATGATGGGAAGTACTCAGAATCCATAGAAAACATTTTGTATTATTATCCAAGATCTATGTGTTTTTTGCTAAACACCCTTTGTTCATTTGCTAAACATTATGTATATTATTTATTTATGAAAAATAAAAAGATTTACAGATGTATTTCCATAAAATCTGTTATTTAATTTAAATTCGAATTCTAGTATATATTTAATATAATTAAAATTAGATTAGATGTCACTCGAAAGTTATGCATAATATATCGGATTAAAACTGAGGAACTGTGGAAATATTTTTTAATTGTATTAAAGTTGTCTCTTAACTTTAGTGTCACGTTTTAAGTAAAAACAAAGAAAACGTTTGCATCGCAATGGCTTTTAACCATATTGGTAATAAATCTTTTTATGTAACTCAAATCTATTATTCGCTATCAGGATTATCTTAGAGTGTTATCATAACTCTAAAGACGTTACGTAATTACTCCGTTATTTGGACATTGTCTATTGTTGAATTATATTCTGTAAATAAGCAACATGGATTATCGAGTGGTTTTAATTTTTACTAAATTAAAATGGTAGATAATCCTCGTTTATTCGACTGGGATTTAAAAAAAAGCATTTTTTTCGTATAATAATGCAAATGTAGACTTCTACTAATGCACGTGTAGGCATAATAATTTGAATGCAATATTTTTATTTAGTATTTTACAATGCGGATATGCCGTCGAACATTTGTGTATATACTAATGGCAGCGGTGGCGTCACAGACCAACTATTAAGAGTCGGAACCCTTGAAACCATATATACAACCAGTTATTTTAAACCTTAACTGTGTAAATGAGATTTTACAATACTGTATGAGATTTTACAAGTATTACTCTACAATCGACAGTTATTATAAATTAGTGAATTTACAACTTTTTTTAATTTTAATATTGTTCCTTGTAATAAATTTGTATCTTTGGCCTAAAATTTCAATTTCCACTAACTTAAGTCTCGAGTTCATTAGAAATTTCTCAATATTCGGTCATAAATTATATCATATCATAAGTTTCACTTATATATATAAAGTTTGTAATTATTTAAGTATGAAGGTTAAATTAATATTGGACCCAAATAAAGTACTTTGAAATTTAATTTTACATTTGTTATTCAATATTCCAGTCAGGCACGTATAGTATTATTTTTGTATGTAATGAAATTAAAGTGAGATTAGTTTTTTCTTCCTTTTTTTACATAATATGTAAAAAAAAATTCTTATGCATATGTAATATACTTCAGTGTTTATAAAATATTTCATTTATATAAATAACTTGATAAATTAGTAAATTCTTTATATTGTTTCGTCTTAAACATTAACTTTACGGTATTCTTGTAACAAATATCATACCATTCTTTTTGGTATTTAAATTTTTATCATATATGACTGAGATTTACAGTCTATTTTTATCTTCTATTCCAATATTTGCTCCATAAGGTTTCCGGCTCTTAATGTAAAGAATTCTTGACGTGCACTATTATAAATAAATTGAAACGTTAGATTAAGTTATTGTTTTAGTACTTAGGGGTATGGGAGCGTACGCCCATGTTGTAGTTTCCGCAATATGCTTTTAATAATACTTTGTTATCGCGATTCGGGTGTTAACGTGTAAAGTTTGATATTGTACTGTGTGGATGAGAGGGAAATTTGTATGCAATTTTAGGTGAATTAATGTATGTCACACTTTTGAACTGTCCGAATGAAATTATAAAAGTATATGTATAATATATTTGTGATATATTTACGATAAATGTAAGAATAACTGGTATGATCTAATTTAAATTAAAACGTTTTTATAAGTCTTATATTATTGAAACTTAAACTAATCTTTATTTAAGTAAACTTGTAAGAAAGTGCTTTTGAATCGTCAACTCTGATGTTCTATATGCACTCGATGATATTTGGAAAAGATATATAAAATAATATTTGAAGGTAATATAAAATAGGTGGTTTATATATGGTTGGGCAACTTAACAATATTCTCGTGAAAAAAAAATTAACGGAAATATATTAACTATTGTGTTGCGCTAGTCATCATGATTGTGATTTGCAAACTCACTGTAGTTGCGCAATACAGCTTCAAATGTTATATTTTTATGGGAGTGGTTAAGTTTTTGTTATTCCTTTCGGACAGTGCAAAGATAGTCGACTATCTTTCAGCATTTTAATCAGACGCTTGTCTCATCTCGCCAGGCATTTAAAAACCCCGAAAATATGCGTTATATGTGTAATATATTTAATTGTAATATTGATAAATGTCGTAATGTAGCTGCCATTGTTACATTTCCGATACAAAATATTCACGTTTGAAATTATATAATAATAATTAATGTAGTGTCGAGCGATATGTGTTACCGACGGGTGACGTCATATTTTTCGATATAATCGTTTTGGATCGAATACTATTTGGATGTTTCATATTGTATGTAGGAGTTATTTGCTCAGTTCGTTTGAGTTTGAAATTCTGGAAAATTTCAACTGGAGAAACATTTTTATATTATTTATTCAATAAATGTTAATAAAATCAGTGGTCGGCGTTTTATTTTTCGTGTATGTCTGTTAGAAATGACACTATATACTTTTTAATATACACGTATTTATTTAACTCTGATAATGTTTTTTTTAAATAGATTGTAAGTGCCGTGTGGTATCCGGCTGCATAGAATAGACCACCCTCATTTCTAACCGAGGTGTCGTAAAAGGCGTCTGAGGTAAGTTGACGTCAGGCAGGCGGCCGGTCGTAAAATACGTAGCCAAATTATGTGACAGCATGTTTGTAACATGTTGTGCCGAACACTTAAAGTGGGATAAGGACAGGAAAATGATGATACATTGTAAGCCGAAACCTTTAAAAGTGTTATCGGTTAACTTACAACCTAACCTAACCTACGTTCGAAATCAAATTGCTTATATTGTTCTGTAACGAGCATAGATAAATACTACAATATGGAGTAAAACAGGTGCACAAACAACTCAAGATAAAAAGGCTTTTAACTAAATCTCACGTCCCTACGGTTAACTGACCCTTGCCCGGAGCCAATCCTGGCAGCAGGATCAGGTCATCTTATCATAAACAGGCATTGTCGTCAGGACTAGACCAGTATATAAAGCTTCAGCACAATCGGACACTGGAAAGTGGGCCAAATTTAACTTGTTAGATTCGCACTTAACATACATACACGGCAAGTTAAAACTAAAGCTTTAAATAAAAAGAGATCGATACACCCTCATTTGCTTTGGCCTTTACTGTAATTTGGCCAATTTAAAGCTAGCGTCCCTACTCTACCATAACTCTATGGTAATAACACTTGACAGCTGCGCGCATCATCAAAATATAAAATTAACTTAATTTTCGCTTCGATCTAGTTTTGTATAAAAAATAAATAAATAGATATATGGGACAAAGAATCGGAACTCTGTCGCCCGTTTTGTTATTGAGCTTTCACGCCTAACACATTATTTTTATTATATGTAAATGCATGGATAAGAATAAAAATAATACTCATTAATAAGTTTAATAAAAGTTTATTCCAGCGGATCAGATATCGCTAAATATTTAATAACATTTTTTTCAGGAAATCTTAAGGTTCTAAGGTTTAACGTTCACGAGCGTCAAAGTGGCCCACGTCAGGGTTAAATGTGCTAGAGTCGAGGGTAGTTAGGAGATCATGTAGGATGGTGCGATGGCTAGGTGGTGGCCATCTTGCAGAGGTGCCGCAGCTGCATGATCTTGATGTCGTCGGTGCCGAATTTGACGAGCCCCTCCTGGTTCTCGATGGAGATGAGCTGACCCACAGCCTCCCGATCCTCGCCAGCTATCACCTGTGTGACAGAAACAATTTGCAAACCCACCTTGTCGCGAATGGTTTCCTCACAAAAACGTCATTAAGAAACCTGCATATCTCTAGAGAATTCTGGGGATATGTGTAACCTACCATTGAAGCAGCGTAGTCGCTCCAAACCTTCTCTCCTAAAATGTACAGGAGGGAATAGTTCTCCTGTACATTTTAGGAGAGAAGGTTTAGATAGTAGCAGTGGGATAGTAACAGACCGTTACTTTACTTTAATATGGAAGGATAACACACAACACAAAACACAAGGATAACACAGTACAAAAATAATAAGGGATGAGGTGGTTTAAATTCAAATTCAAAATATTCTTTATTCAAGTAAACTTGTAAACAAGTGCTTTTGAATCGTCAACTTTACTGCTGGTTCGGAAAGCCGTCCTACCGAGAAGAGCCAGCAAGAAACTCGGTGGAGCTCTTTTAAAAAAGAAGATTCTTAATACTAATTACATTTTGTCATAGCTATCCTGCACAAGGTCAAAGAGCAGCTATATCCACGCATTCTTATCATCAATGTAAGCCTCCACGGTATAATAGGCTTTCTGTATCAGCCTCTTTTTAACAGTATTTTTAAATTGCTGTAATGGCAAAGTTAAAATTGACTGTGGAATTTTATTATAGAATCTTATACCCAAACCCACAAACGACTTACGTACTCTTACAAGGCGCAAAGCAGGAGCCGCAAGCTTATGTCGGTTCCTACTTTGTCTATTATATACATCGCCAATCTTTTTATAATTTAGGTTAGAGAAGGTGGTGTGTTTACCTTCACGCGGTCCCCACTCTGCGGCAGCACGGGCTCCAGCAGCTGCGAGGGCAGGTTCAGCACGCGGTCCTCCTGCGCGAGCAGCACGGCGCACGACGAGCCCGACACGCCGCGCAGCGCCCCGGTCTGCCCGCGCAGCGCCGGCTCCGCGCTAGCCCGCACCCGCACCTGACACGAAACAGGCAGCTTTAGACTGGAGACGGGCAATCCGGCTCGAAGGACCAGCTCGAATATTTAGACTCCGCAATGCAATTGAAACTGTAGTTATAATAAAAATAGATGTAGGACTTACTACTCCAGTAATGAGTATATTACTTAATAGTAACTCAACCTATTTTTTTTCTTGCGTCTTTAATAAATATTTTAATATTCTTATTATAAAAATAATCCTCCGTGTCATGTAATACTTTATCTTAGTTTTAGTTAGAGTTTTGTATTTTTCTTTTACCTTTCTCTAGACTTTTAAGCTTAAATTTGTTTGTATTTTGATTATCCTTTTCATTTGTAACATTGTATATGGAGCATGTTGTGTTCTATAATTCGAGGTACACTCGGCTCATGTGTCAAATAATGTTATTACTTTATTTTGTGTACCTCTGTTGGAGTCCCTAAATAAATAAATAAATAAATAAATAAATAAACGACATCTCAGTATACGCGAGACTTGTAATCACTCAGCGATTCCCCTCGATCCGTGTCTGAAAAACCGTCAATTCCCCTGGCTGTTTGCGATCTACATTACGTGCTCGTGTTAATTGTATTTAATCGCCGAGTAAGCAGAAGAGTGAAAAGATGCAGAGATGCTTTAACTAGCATCCTTATTTTGCCTATTTCTTGACCTCTCTCCCCCCCCAACTCCACCTCCTATCTGGCTCCAACCATTCTGTATAACGCCAATGCACTAATATCGCGAATGAGAGTAGATGGCGCTGCATCGAAAAACTGCTCGCTATCGTTTGGTTCACGGATCATGTATATAAAAGAAATCTTTTTGCTTTCTCTCTGGGAATAAACCGTATCAACCTCAGTATAATTAAAAATTACATCATTTATAAAGGAAATATATAGTGGTTTTGATTGTTGAACAAAAACACATTTTGTTTGTTATTTATCAGCCGTCCTACAACCTGTTCGGCTGCAAACCTGACTGTGGTCGTCCACCTTTTCTCCGGAAACGAAGAGAGGAGGCCTTCAATCCCACTAGTGGGATTGTAACAGGCCGTTAGTTTACTTTGTTGTGTAGTGTTGCGTCTACTCACCTCGAGGTCGGGCGTGTGCCAGTCGGCGTCCTCCTCGGCGGCGTAGGGCGAGCGCGGCGAGTAGGGCGCGGGGCTGGGCGTGCCGAGGTAGCCGGGCCCGTACGCGCCCGGGCTGGGGCTGGGCCGGTACGGGCTGTACGTGTGGTCCGAGCCGTACATGGTGCCCGGCGTCTGCGGCGTGAACGGACCCTGCCGGCGATAATTGCATTAAGTAAACAATATAAAGCGTTTCACGAACGACTTCCTTCCAAAAGCCATTGAGCTCCATTAGTAGTATTCCCAGGTCGATAAGACATGAGTATCTTCGAAACAGTCACATTTTATTTCGAAGATCAAGACATCGCACCCGCTCTGCAAGAGGTTTTGGGTAGCGATGAATCGCAGTTGTGTGGCTGTTGTTGCGAATGTCACGGTCGTGTGGTTGTTGTTGCGAGTGTCATGGTCGTGTGGTTGTTGTTGCGTGTTTCACGGTCGTGCGGTTGTTGTTGCGAGTGTCATGGTCGTGTGGTTGTTGTTACGCGTGTCACGGTCGTGTGGTTGTTGCTGCGAGTGTCGCGATCGTGTGGTTGTTGTTGCGAGTGTACCTGCGAGTAGGCGGAGTCGTAGGCGGGCGGCGGCGAGGAGGGCCCGCCCAGGCCCAGGTCCAGGTCGGGGCGCGGCGTGTGCGCGGCGGCGTCCCAGGCGGGGTGCGCGGGCGTGCGGCTGCCGTCGTGCGCGGGCGTGGACGCGCCGTAGTGCGGCGTGCGGCTGCCGGCTTCGTACACGGGCGTCGCGGCGCCCTGCATCGGCGTCTTGAAGCCCGCCTCGCGGTACGTCGGCGTGTTGGCGCCCGCCAGCGGGTTGGGTGTACGCCCGTAGCTGGAGCACACACACCGTGGGTTAATACCCATGCACTCACATGATTAAATGCAACATTAGGCTAAATTTTAAAACCAAAACAAATTATACCACATATCAAGTATCATAGTTAGAAGTTTTGAAAATGGTACTTGAGATTTGACCGTCAAATTCATACTGGAAAATATTAAATGATACCAAACTACCAAATACCAAATACCAAAGACCCTAGATAATCAAAAGGACCCTCATACTCCCAAATACGTAGGTGTGAGATCTAATGGCACGGTATTTTGTGCTAGTTGACAAAAGACAAACCTGGAGACTCCGCCCCGCGCAGCTCCGGCCGCGCCACCCGCGGCGGCGATGTGCCCGCGGTCCACGGAGATGGTCTGGCACGCCGTGTGCAGCTCCACGCGGGCGGTGCTCACGTTGGCGTCGCGCACGATGCCCACGTTGCCCTTGTACGGCCCGCCCGTAATCTTGATGGTCTGCCCGATAAACTCCCTGTCCCGAGCGATGGGACCCCGTCCGCCACGTCCCCGTCCCCTGCCACCCCCTCGCCCAGAGGGATGCATCGGAGATTGGATTCGAGGCGACATGAACCCTAGGGCGAGCCCGTTCGTCGTCCCAGAGTTCTTCGCGCCTCCAGCCAGCTGCAAATGCCTTGTCTTGCACACGAATATTCCACCGTTGTCTAGATACATCCGCGACTGCAGGAACGCGAAATTTCTGTACAGATGTTTGATCTCGCCCTCGCGCCCCGCGTGCGGACCGTCGATAACCTTAACGATGTCCTTCTTCTGGATAGTATTCTGCTCGGAATCTAGAGCCATAGTGAAGCGATTCTCGCGCCGCTTCTGCAACGCCTGCGGCTTGCACTCGATGACCTTTCCCTGCATGCCTAGGACGTGGAAGTTCTCCTTCTCGAGGCGCACTATGACGCCAACAGTTTGCGGGTCGAGCTGCACCATGTCGCCCCACTGGAACTGACCGAGGGAGTCCACGCCGGTAGCCATGTCCGAGCACAGTTGCAGATCTCTGGGCAACACTTCGAGCTCGTGCATCGTCAAGTCGGAAACCAGTACGACCCGGTGAGGCTCGACACGCACAATCAGGCCGGTATCACCCTCATATCGGCCCGCTAGGACCTTCACATGATCTCCTTGTTTGAAGTATTTTCGCAACTCGTTCGGTTTAAACACGAGGGCGTCTTTTAATGCGTCATGTTTCGGCATCACGGTGATCATGGAGCCGTCTATTGCTATGATCCGAGCCTGCAAATTGGCCAGATCGCCGGAGCACACCTCTACGTTGTCTCCCATTGAGAACGAGTGCAAGCTGGTTGGATCGTCTTTAGCGGGCGCGGCGAGTTCTATATCGATACCTTCGGGTTGTTCTTCAAATCTTTCCAACTCCGTTAATGTGGGCTTCACGCCTTCAGCCAGAATAGCTGACATCGTAAAGTTTTTATACAAAAACCCCTTTCTTGAGTATCTGTTGCCTTCGAATATTAAGAAATCACCATCAGACGTAACCTCGCCGCCAATAGCTCTAATCGCTTCAGGATCGAAAGGTTTTGCTGCGGGCCTGCGTTTCTTCTTTCTTTTAGCAGCTTCATTGTCACTTTGTGCTGTTCTTAAAGCTCCTCTTAATCTCGTATAATCGATTCTAGGCAGTAGTTTCAGGTGCACTTGGTTTTGGGCCAAATCGACATAGTCGACCTGGGCTATGTCATCTTTATAAAGACCTCTTTTTAACCTCACCCACTGTTTAGGTTTTAAGCCTGACTGCTCCTTCACTACTCTAAGAACATCAGTCATCTCTTTTATAGGCACCATTTCTTGTTTCCATATACCCACTCTCAAGTTTCCTACATTTTCTATTATAGCTTTAACGTGTGTCTGTTTGTAAGCTTCTATATAAATGTAGCCTTTAACACCTTCTGGTGCTACGACTGATTTGATTTGAAATGGTTCTTCTGAGTTTTGGTAAGTGATAAACTTTCTCATGAGCAACAAAACAGTTGCTTTCTCTTCACCTATTTTGCATTTAACCATCCATAAATTAGGATCCTTAATTCCTGGCAACAGAGTCTGTTGGGTGATCTCATCTGACATCTCCTCACCACCCTCGCCGAAGTGTCTGAGCGCAGCTGATTCATCAGCATACTTATTCCTAAGGTATTCCTCGATTTCTTCCTCTTTCTGCGAGTCCCATAGATTGGTACCTCGACGGCGACCCTCAATTTCTCGAGCGGTCGGACCGATCTCATCAACTTCATTCCCAACAATACCCATTTCTTGTGCCCCTTCTTCCCATTCATCGTCTTCATCAACTTCATCATCAACCTTGAAACAAAAAGATTTTTTTAGATTTTTACCATTAGTACAGTGTAGTACTTATTTTACATGGATACTAATTTGACATAAAAAACAAGTCATATTTTTGTTTACAGCTGGTTTAAAGCTGGCTATCCTGAAATAAAATAATTATGTATTTATTTTATTTCAGGATAGCAAATAGGTCCTTTGTAGAACTTTAAATTAGTATTACCACCTAATACTGTCAAGTTCATAACATATAATTTTAAGAAATAAATTTTTATAGTCATGTTGATGTTACCTCAGCCTCATCAATGATGAAACCTCCATATCGGCTGTCCTTCTTTCTCTTCTTCCTTCTCCTTTCCTCCTCTTCATCTTCGTCATACTCTTCTGAGTCTACTAAGTCTTCACCTTCAGGTTCTTGTTCATCCTGTAATATATAAACCAGCATATATGTAACTAAATGCATAAATATAATTTATGTAACTTTTATTAGAAAATCATAATAATAATAAGCCTTTTATTCCGAACTTTTAACATGAATTGAGTTGGTCTTTTTTTTTGCTTATAAGACATCTCTCAGATCAGTGTGCCCTTTGGCACAGACCTCCTCCAACATTTTCCATTGTTCTCTATATCGTGCCACTCTTGTCCAAAACAGGCCAGCAGTTAATATGAAGTAGTCTTCTCATTTTCTCAATGGCCAACCTCTAGTTCTTTTTCCATCCCTATGGTACCAGAGAGTAACGTTTGACTTCACTTATTTATTGAATAGCGTATTGTGTGACCCGCCTCTCAATTTTTGTATGTCAGTGCGAGAGATATGACTCCTGTTTTTGCTTGAAGTTCATTGCAACTGATTTTGTCCAGAACCCGAATTACTCAACCTATATATTATTAAATATTACTCAATCGTTTAGCATTAATTGTTTTTGTACTTTGAAGACTAAGTTAAATATTACACTATATTGTAAATACTGCAAAAAGTTATAAAATTGCTTAAATTATTCAATTTTATATTATTATTATATATAATTATTATGGTTATTGCCTAGATAACCACTAGCACATAATAACCAAGATATCAAGGCATCTAATACACCAATGATAACATTTTCCTGGACTTTATTCAGACAGCCTACACTGCTATTTATACCTATCTTCCCCTGACTAACAAAATATATCGCTGTAAGAATATTTCATCAGAAATTAGATTCAAAATCAATAACAAAATGTAATTATAATCCCTGACATGTTAGGAGATAACCAATAGGAGTGACTGCAGTTTAATTATTTATTGTAATCTCTTTATTGCACAGAAAGAAATATTTCATTCCCTGTATAAATTTGGATCAAAATTACCACAAGGATTTCACCATTAGCTGGGAATACTGTCACCAATTGATAGAGAGTTGTAAACTCAGTTGCCTCTCTGAGGTACAGCACTTAGATGTAGATTCTGTTAACACAAGCCACAATTTAAACAATGAAACATGACAAACAATGAATCAAAGTTTTATATATATATGTTCATAAAGGCACTGACAAATATACAAATATACTATACAGAAACCTCAACTATTTGAAAACTACTATGTATTAATTAACAAATAAGTGCTTGCGCTCTTGCCAATATTCACAAATAGCATTTCCTTTATTATATGTATAAATTATTTCAGCATAACCTAAAAGTTAATGATTGTACCTCAACTTCCTCATCGCCGGAGGCTTCTTTGGCTTCGTCATCTTTATTGCGACTGGCGTCGGACGCAACGGAGCGGCTCCTGTTACAGTGCACGTAAAGTATATCGACTTACAGATATTAAAACTTCTGTGATACATTATTAGAGAGCTACCTGGAACGAGAGCGGGAGCGCGACCGTGATCTAGAACGGGAACGCGACCTGGAGGGCGATCTGGAGGGGCTACGGCTACGGCTTGCCCTGCTACCGGACTGCGACCTCGATCTTGAACGCGACGCTGATCTAGCGGAATGATTCGAGGCAGCACTCCTTCGCGAACGATTCGACGCAACACTTCCAGCGTCTGAACCACTACCGGAATAAATACTGCCCTCCGAATCGGACATCTTCACTGCACATTAGATTTTCATACGGTATATTTGTATGTTATTAGAAATATTTTATTACAAAATATGTTTTTCAGCGAAACCGATCTTTCGGACGTAAACGTGACAGTAGTGTTGTGCAATTTGCAAGTTAATTTTAATTAATTCTCTTCTCTGCCTAAACCAAGTATTACGATAACGAGTGCTATATCATTTTTAAGATATATTTACTAAAGGTATTAGACGAATATTGAAAGTAATTAAAACAAATTTACTATTGATAATTCTTTAAATTTTTAGTTAAAGACACATTAGAAATTACACATTAAAGAAAATAATACTAAAGTAAATCGCTTGGCTTCAGGCACATATTTAAAAACAAAAATATGCTTGATGTTGTCATATAATTTCTTTTTAAGAGTAAAAAATGTTTGTTAAATTAAATAATCCAATATGTGTAATGTTTGCATAACATTGCCACCGATTTTTTATTTAATCGAGTTTATTAAGGGTGTCACTATTCGACGCAATACGTACACCACTACAAGAAAAAATATAGATTATAGAATCGAATGTCACAAACAGATAAAACAACATAGTCTACTAGTGTTTTAGTAGTATTTTATTAACGTATATGTTATCAAAGACTACAGTGTACATACTGAAATATGTTATACACTTATATTTTTTGACAATAATATTTGAAATCAATTTGAAAAATTACTTGTCATAAACTTATTCAGAATAATCCAATTCGAAAGTACTAAAAATAGAAATATACTTATTTGGAATAGGTTTGTATAGTCTATGGTATATACGAACGGCGAAAAAAATCAAATCCATTCTTTTGTCTATTGATTCGTAGCTGCCCCACCGAATGATGTGAATTTTGTAAAAAAATTAAAAATGTGATAAAATTGCCTGAATATTACATAAAAATCGTAAAACGCATACTATACAAGTTCTTATGAGATCGTAATTTTATTAAATATTCCGCATTTGTTTATAGCGATGGAGTCATAATCATCATCTCTCGCTAAATGTGAAATCGCTTTCGATCTTAATTTCGCAGGTCCCGCTATAAACAATAGCCAGTTTTTGCGACAGAAAAATTGTTTATTAACGAGTTGTGCAAGTAGGTTCAGTGTTTATGTGTAGTGGTGCAGTGTGGTGCAGTGCAGTGGCGGTGGGCGATATGTATCAGTGAGGGCGGTGAGAGCCAAGCGAGGGTTCCGGGGGTCATGTTGGAGACGCGGTCGGTGCGCGCCGCAGATTCGGTGTGGGCGAACAAACCGCTGCCGGCGCCTCACGCCATGGCTAACTCCAGGCACGGCAAGAATACCCAGGTGATGTTTGCAATCGATTTGCTCGACCATAGAATCACGATTCAACTTCTATCTGCCACGGAAAATCTTTCATAATGGTTTATGATATATTAAATGAATTTACGGATACTTCTATTGATAACTCATAACTTAAATATTATATGGCACAAGTGTTTAAATAATATAATTTAAGTCTCATTCAGTCTAGTTGAGGTACTGAAATAGGTAATGAGGGTAATTTTTCTGTAACTTTATATTGTTTCTCATTTCTTTAGCATTTATCATTTTTTTAAATTGTATAGTAAAATACAATAGGATATAATAAAATTTAGACTCATAATAAATGATATTTTAATGCATCCTACAGGTATTGTGAAAACTAGGATGTTATGTGATTTAATTTTATTATAAAAAAAGTAAAGTAACTGCTTGTTACTATCCCACTGCTGGGCCTAGGCCTCCTCTCTCCCTTTTTGGAAGAAAGGATTGGAGATAAAGCCTATCATGCTGCTCCAATGTGGATTGGTAGGTAGGTATCTGTAAACATATCTGTAGAATTCCCTAGAGATAGGTTTCCTCACTCCTTCACTGACAAGTGTGTGACAAATTTCATTTATCGATTGGACACATGTTTTTAATAGAAAACTCATTGGTGCCTGTACAGGCAACCCAGATCATCTCTAGAGAGTTGCATGGTCTTACCACTGGGCTATCACAGCTTAATAATTATTATGTAAAACTAGAAGATTTTATTTAGCTGTGGATACTATTGACATATTTGTTGTTAAATTCTAGTCACTCTTAAACTATACAATTGAAAGTTCCTAGATTGCAATTCACCAAATAAATTGCCTCCTCATTTTAATCATGTGAGCGAATTTTGGTCATCTGTCAGGGAGCAATGAACTGGTTATTTGACTGTAGAATATAGAAGTTTGCTGCTCTTTTGAAAGTGCAATAAACAGAAAGAGAGAAAGTCATCATCAAGATGTGTTACAGATTTCTCTTTGTAAATAAAAACCTTCATACAGAAATAACTCTCAAGTCTCACTGCTGCTAAAATCTAAGCTAATGCCATAAGAAGAACCAGCGAAGAACTTGGCAGTCATTCATTTAAAAAGTAATTATTATATACTTATTCAATATAAAAAAAGCTCACAAACTAATTTAGTATTTAGCTAGCTACAATTTAAATCCAAGCCTTATCATTTAAATAATCTAAAATAGTGTAATAAACTTTGTTAATAAGCATTGTTAAGGTGAGTTCAAAATAGATTGTGGAATCCATACTAATATTATAAATACAAAGGTCTGTTATGTTTTCACGACCAACTAGCTGAAGCAATATTGATGAAATTTGCTACAATTAATACCAGGTTTACATATCGTCTATAGAAATTCTGTAAATTTATTAGGATGTCATTAAAAAACACCATCTATTATCTATACCAAGATTTTTTTTATTCATAATGTCTCTAAGGCTAGTCCATAAGTGAGAGAAAAGGGTTTTGTACAGGAGACCCAATGGAGTCTCACATTAACAGATATAGCCAACAAGCTCAAAAAAGTTTTACTATTTTTTTAATGGTATTGTTATAATTTTTCCAGAGCAAATGATACATGTTTGTTAATAAGCAATAATGAAGGAAACTCAATTTTAATGTTCACATTTCGAGTAGTACAATCATATTAATAGTAATTCCAATTTAACAGATCGATCTGGTTTTTGTGATTGAGATATTTGCAGGGTTGGTGAGTGACTGAAGTTACTGTTTATTCTAAGACTCAACGATTCTGAACAAAGTCTCGGTTAAAAGGTGGTTTTATTATAAAAACGTAAACTGAATACTCATAAACGATTTTCTAGCTTTCTGATACTGTAGCCTTAGTATTATTAATTTATTTCGGTTCCTGGCTTGCCTATCACTAATATCGCCAACCCTGAGCTGAGTTTTCAGCTGTGACATGTGAAATTGACGTATCACTATAAGCAAAGTGTGAATAAAACTAACATTTATTGTGGTATGCGTTTAATTGGACAATTTATGTAAATGTTAATTGGCATTATATCCTTTACTCTCTCTTGGTCATAGCCTTCGTCACTTCCTCGCATTCAACACTACAAGTGGGAGGGATGTGAAGGATTGTCTATGTTACAAATTGCACAATCATACTCTACGCATCTACTTTAATTTTTATCTAAAAGGTCAATAGTGCTTCTAATTTGCATCTGAAATAGCAGATCAGTGGGCCTACCATGAACTCTTATTGCGACTCAATTGAAGACGTAAACAAAATTGTATTGCTTTTTCATACCGTGACGTCTTAAAGACGCACACTTTAAGTCGTTGCCGAATGAGCGTTCGGAATTCGTCTTAAGAACATGTGAGTAAAAGACAGAGTTATCTATAATTCATATAACGTTATCCTTCTCAAACATTACGACCCCAACGCAATCGACACTTCATTGTACGAAAAGAAAGCGGTTCGCGGTTGTCGTTTACTTCTTCAATGGAGTCGCAATAAGAGTTCACGGTAGGCCTGCTGGTCATGCCTTGCTGTGTCACAGGTTCCTTCGACATCTCCTCTCCTTATATATTAGCGTGCGTTAGTTCCAGTCGCATAGTCGCAATAAGAGTTCATAGTAGGCCTGCTGCTCTTCAATGGACCATTGTGCCTAGGCGCCTTTCATAGAGGCCTCATGGTCATGCCTTCCTGTGTCACAGTTTCCTTCGACGTGCCCCTCTCCTTATATATTGAGATTGAGAGACTACTGAGATATGCATTTTAATTATATCGTTTAAGTTGTCGTAATTTAAAGCATAAAATGCTTAAAGTTTTTAAAACTTAAAATGGCTTTTCAAAAAGCATTATAGAAAAATTTTATGTCTTTACTGTTAACCGTTAAGGAGTTTCGTCTGGAGCCAATCCCGGCAGCAGAATCAGGTCATGCTTATCATTATCATGCACTGTCATAGGAACAGGCCCAATATGTAAAATTTAAGCTTAATCGGACACCGGGTCAAATTTAACTTGGAATATTCCACCTTCATATACACGGCAAGTTAAAGCCTTTAAAAATATATTATCAAAATATAAAAATATAAAAATATATATCTTGAACTATTTTGTAGATCAGTAACCCAATCTACGTAGTTTTATGTAGAACTAGGCTTTGTATTAAAGCTCTCAGCTTTATACAATTGAAATAAATAAATTATTCAACGTCAAAAATAGTTTCGTTAAACAATGACTTCTTGTTGGCACTTCGCGGTAGGACAGTTCGTACCAGCAGTAGAGTTGACCATTCAAACGCACTTGTTTACAAGTTCCCTTGAATAAAGAATATTTTGGATCATTTTATTCGATAGTGAGTTGTAATGCCTTAGTGTTAAAATTTTCCTGTTTTGACACAGCAGTTTAGATTCTGTGTTTAAGAATGTTATTTCATAAGCAAGGCTTCCTTTATGGTGAATTGTCAAATGATTTATCATTGACCACAACATGATGCAATACATCGTGTTCAATATACATCAACAGTTAGAAATCAAATTCAAATTCCAATATTCTTATTCCTAATACTACTGCTTCGATCATTACACAAGACATGCCTTATATACTCCAAATTCTAATTAATCATACCAACGCCAAATTCTATAACCTAACCATCACCCGGTGCTCATCAAAATAATATGTTCATATATGATTATATTTGCTGTTTTCTATGCATAAACAAAATTGCATTCTGCACTCTTTTATATAAACTATAACTGTGCCAAATTACATACTCTTCCATCTGTCTTGAAAGTAGCGGCCTGTTACTATCCCAATGCTGGGCATAGGCCTCCTCTCTCCGTTCTTGGAGAGAAGGATTGGAGCTAAGACCTACCACGCTGTTCCAATGCGTATTGGTAGATTACGCATATCCCTAGAATTCTCTAGAGAAATGCAGGTTTCCTCACGATGTTTTCCTCTACTAAAAAGTGTGTGATAAATTTGCAATTATCAATTAGACACATGAGTTTTAATAGAAAAACTCATTGGTGCCTGCCCGGGGCCTGAACCCGTAACCCCCTCGAAAGCGTCGCTCGGTGTCACCACTTGGATATGACAGCTTTTATAGAGAAGGTTCTTATGAAAGATTAAAAAAAAACAATATTCAACCGCCGTGTGGTATCCGGCCGAGTAGAACAGACCAGTCGCATTTCTTACCGAGGTGTCGTAAAAGGCGACTAAGGTAAGTTGACGTCTGGCAGGCGGCTGGTCGTACTACGTAGCCGAATCACGTGACAACATGTTTACCATGTTTTTCTGACCCCACTTAGAATGGGATAAGGGCAGGATGATGAGAACATTCAAAAATTCAAAAAAAACTTGCTTAGACTTTAAAAATTAATTCGAATAGTTAAGAAAGGACATGAAAGGTGAGAGATTATAAAGAAAGGGTAGTAGATTATAAAGATGTTGTTTCCCTTCCAGGACGATGTCTGCTACGTGGTAGCGAAGTATGACTACGCGGCCCAAGGCGCCCAGGAGCTCGACCTTCGGAAGAACGAGCGGTACCTGCTGCTGGACGACTCCAAGCACTGGTGGCGCGTGCAGAACGCTCGCAGCCAGTCCGGCTACGTGCCCAGCAACTACGTCAAGAAGGAGAAACCTTCGCTGTTCGATAGGTGAGATCAATTTTAACTGCTAATATACGTGTGTTTGACGAAATTATATCGCCCTAATCTGGAAATTAATGAAAAGTTTGAAAATGTTTAAAAAATTGATCTCCGAGTTTCTTGCTGGTTCTTCTCGGTAAGAGCAACATTCCGAAGAAGTTGTATCTTCATTAATCATATGAATGATTCTTCACGATTTAAAAGTGGTTGAAAGAGCTTATAATAGATAGATAGAATAAAGTTTATGTTGGTTTGATTCATGTGCTAATAAAAATGTGTGAAGACGTGCACAATTAAGGGTTGAATTAATGCTAACCAATTTTCTGATGCCAATTGTAAAGATATTTTGTATTATCGCTCACGAGTCGCTATGCTTTAAGTAAAGAGTGCCATGTTATGTCCGGCAGTATCAAGAAGAAGGTGAAAAAGGGTTCAGGGTCGAAGACTCTGCCTTCGAACAGCTCGCCGGTGCGCGGGGGCGCGGGCCCCGAGTCGCCGGGCGCGCGCCGCGTCGAACCGACGGAGGCGCTGGGAACCGCCGTGGTCAAGTACAACTACCAGGCGCAGCAGCCCGACGAGCTGTCTCTCACCAAGGGCACGCGGATCCTCATCCTCGAGAAGAGCAACGATGGCTGGTGGCGGGGGCAATACCAGGGCCACACTGGATGGTAACTTATCTATAAAAGTAAAGTAAAGTTACGGCCCGTTGCAATCTCACTGCTGGGCATAGGGCCTCCTCTCTCCGTTTCTGGAGAGAAAGGTTGGAGCTAAGACCTACCACGCTGCTCCAATGCGGATTGGTAGGTCACACATATTCCTAGAATTCCCTAGAGATATGCAGGTTTCCTCACGATGTTTTCCTTAACCGAAAAGCGTGTGATAAACTGCAATTAACAATTAAACACATAAGTTTTAATAGAAAAACTCATTGGTGCCTGCCCGGGGTTCGAACCCGTGACCATCTCGAAACAGTCACACGGTCTCACCGCTGAGCTATCACAGCTTTAACTTATACTTATTATAAAACTAAGTCTTCCAAAAGCTGCCCGTTTGTATCTGTTTGTATTTTCTCAAAATCTACTGAACTGAATTTGGAATGGTGTTATTAAAAGGTAGAGCAATTTTTTAAGGAAGGTTTAGGTTAATATTACATTCTCTAGAACGGCTACCAGTCCGTCCGAACAGATCGTCCATAGAGTGCACCCTGTGGTTTTAGACGTCCGTATTTTCTGTGAGTCGATCTAACAGGGATGTAGGTGGAAGCCACTGGTATAAGTGAATTCTAGTGTACATGAGCTTTCTCAAAGTAAGACTTCGAGAAACGCTTCAAAAGACGAGTGATGGTGGGACGATTGAGGTCTCTATGGAGGGAACCTTGCCGCATGAATGACGAACTGGTTGTCCACCAGTGGCTGTCCGCAGTGTTTTAAAACTATATTCAGTATATGAACGGCTTTCCAGGTTCCCATCGAACTACACCAGTGAGGAGGGCGATAACGAAGACACCGTGCACACGTACGCGATGGCCGAGAATGTTCTGGACATTGTCGTGAGTTTATATACTATTTACTAGAGCACCCAGCCTTGCTTATGAAATAACTATCTTAGAAACAAAGGACTTTTTGCTCTTCCAAACTATCAGCCTCTTCAACTCTTACTGGTTTTGAAGAGGCTTACGCTTTAGTGCAATTAGTTACAAAATGACTTTTTGAATTTGGTCACATTAATGTTAAGCGCACGATGTACGTAGTATACATAACATTGGAACAGATGGTGTGGTATCCAGCAGAATAGAATAAACCACCCCCCTTTCTTACCGAGGTGTCGTAAAATACGTAGCCAAATCATGTTACAACATGTTTGTAACATGTTGTGCCGACCTCACTTAGAGTGGGAAAAAGGCAGGGGAATGATGATGATGATATAACATTAATAATAATAATAATAATAAACTTTATTTTACCTTTCCCTGTATCTCGGTATACAGCGCCCTTCCCATAAATCAATAATTTTATATTATCGTAAAAGTAAACATTAATTTTGTTGATGTAAACGACCCATATATAATATGCTTAAAACAAAGGTAAGAAGAAAAAAAGTGATAGTTAAATATGTTCCTCTCGGTGAATAATATGTAAGTGCATGGGTGTGTGTGAGAGGTAACAGGACCAAATGCAATGAATAAAAAGGTACCTTCCTGTATAAAAATATATGCATATGTAATACATTGTATGTATACATTGGAACAGAATCAGCGGATTTAAGCATAAACCCTGCTCTACCAATTAGGTAGAATGACAACCAATTTGGAGATGGAATCAGTTTTATTGCCATTGTTCTGTTTCAAGCTGTGATAGCCCAGCGGTGAGACCGTGAGACTCTTTCGAGGGATCATGTGTTGAATCCTCGGGTATGCACCAATGAGTGTTCCCTTTAAAACTTATGTGTTTAATTGTTAGTTGAACTTTATAACACGCTTTTGGGTGAAGGAAAACATCTTGAGGAAACCTGAATATCTCTAGATAATTCTGGGGATACCGATCGGCATTAGAGCGGCGTGGTAGGGATTAGCCCTAACCCTTCCCTCCAAAAAACGATGAGAAGAGGCCTATGCCCAGCTGTGGGATAGTAACAGGCCAATACTCTAACAAAAAGCCTACTATACTGTTGAGGATTACTTAGACGATAAGAATGCATTGATATAGCTACTGTTTGACTCTGTACAAGACATTAACAACTCTATGTAACTAATAATAAGAATTATTCCTTGAAAAAAGCAACCGCCGGTTTTCTTGCTTGTTCTTCTCGGTAGGAACATCTTTCCGAACTAGCAGTAGATGTTGATGATTCAAAAGTACTTGTTTAGAATTTTACTTGAATAAATAATATTTTGAATTTGAATTTGTTCCAGGTGGCGTTGTACTCGTTTACGTCGAACAACGAGCAGGAGCTGTCGTTTGAAAAGGGTGACCGGCTGGAGATCATCGAGCGGCCGCCCTCCGACCCCGAGTGGTACCGCGCACGGGACTCGCGGGGACACATCGGCCTGGTGCCCAGGAACTACCTGCAGGAGCTGGCCGACTACCTCACGCAGCCGTACAGGTGAAGGGGGCAACTTGGTACAACCTAGCGAGCAGATCGATCCGGCTCGAAGGACCACAAAAATGTAGAGGCTAAAAATGCTACCCTGTACAATCTTTGGCTGATAGATTTATACAATTATATTGATATTAAATCGATTGATACGACGCTTAATTAAAAGATTTATTTACTTGATAGTAATTTGGTAGAGCACTCGCGGTCTCTAACATCGTACTGATTTCAATTTTATGCGAAATATTATATTCAATTGACGTGACGTAAAATGCTGATTTAGCAAATGTACTTGTTAGCTCTACAAGAGTCGTTACGAGTTAAAAAACGGTTTGTCACTATAACTGTAATTTCTAATGTACTATTTTGCTTATTCGTATATTCATTACCATTTCCTGGGGAAACCTCGCTCTAAATAATGCTAAGCGACTGCGACCCTGTACAAGACAGAAATGATAAAATGTAACTATTAGTAAAAATTTTAATTTGAAAAGAGCAACCGCCGAGTTTCTTGCTGGCTCTTCTCAGTAGGAACAGCTTTCCGAACCAGCAGTAGAGTTGACGATTCAAAAGTATTTGTATTTAAGTTTACTGGAATAAAGGACATATTGATTTTTTTCAATTTTGATTTTTATAGAAATATATGATTGTAATAATGTTGTGATGAAATATTAGTTTAATGAGTTAGTTTTGTGTATATTGAACAAAGATCACTTTTGATTTTTATTACGGCCAAAGTTTATTACAGCGAGATGATACATAAAGAGAGCACACAGAGCGTTAGAGACCATAGACTAATACATACATTGTTCGCGCAAACGTGCGGACGGATGAAACAACCTCCGAGACCTGGGCCCGTCGTCTCGGCGTCTCAACCTACCTTATGCGGCCGTCAGCTGTATGCGGTCCGGCCTCATGAGTCACTGCGTGTATATGTGTACGTGTGTGTGCGCGCTTGTATGCACTTTTTTTTTTTTTTTTTTTTTTTTTAATTTATTAGGTTCACCAACAGCTTTAACATTTATATCATTCAAATCTATATTCTATTGTAAAACAAAAGTAAGTCTAAATGTAAAACTAATTAAAGGCAAACGCCACATGCAAAATAACCTAAAACTACTTAAATGAAATTTACAAAAATAATTAATGAATAAGTTAGTGTAACACTGTTATTTCAAACAATTAAATGTGATGTTTAGTTAAGATTTTGCTGGATTTGCTTTCTAAAAAGATGCAGGGAAACATTGAATATATCCGGGGGATTAATTTTATTATAAATTTTTATTATTCTGGGGATTGGTGAGTTAGCTCCCAAAACAGTAGAACGATGGGGAAAATATAGAAGGTTAATTAATGGTGTTCTTGGATATCGCGTTGGTACTCGTAATTTAAAGTATTCGAGGAGTGCAGAGCAGTCTACTTTATTATTAAAAATCTTAAATAGAAAGATCAAATCAAGTTCTATTCTACGGCTTTCCAAGGATTGCATGTTAAAGAAATTTAATTTATCATCGTAACTACGTAAACTTTTTGCTTTTCCTATTGTAAATGAAAGATTCCAAAGAAATCGTTTTTGCACTCGCTCAATTCTAAGCATGTGTGTTGAGTAGTGTGGTCGCCAAACGATGCTACAATATTCTAATATACTAAGAACTAAAGACTTGTATAACAAAATTTTAGTACTAGGTTTATTAAACTCTTTACCATTTCTTATAATGAAGCCTAACATTTTAGATGCACGCTTAATAGTACTGTCAATATGTGGTAAAAAAGTTAAATTGCGATCTATAATGACTCCTAAGTCCTTTACAAAATTTACTTCTTCAAGACACATGTTGCCGATGGAATAGTACGAGGGAATAACATTCACTCTACGGGTAAATTTAATATGTTTGCATTTATTAATATTTAAGTTTAAATTATTATTTGTGCACCATTGCAAAAGTCTATTAATGTCGCTCTGTAAGAGCTCAATATCCTCTATGCTATCTATAGTTCTTATAATTTTCAAGTCATCCGCATACAAAAATGGCGTAGAGTATCGAAAACAATTAACAATATCGTTAATGAATATATTAAAAAGAATAGGGCCCAAATGTGAGCCCTGTGGAACACCTGATTTAATTGATTTCAGAGCTGATTTATATCCCCCTGCAACTACGAAAAAATAACGTTCAGCTAAATATGATGTAAACCACCGTAAGAGAGATCCAGATATTCCATACATGTTTAGCTTGCGTATTAACAAATCATGTGAAACCGAATCAAACGCTTTACTAAAATCCGTATATACAGCATCAACTTGTTTATTTCTATCTATTGACTCATATAATTTCTCCGTAAATGTCACCAGGTTAGTTGTAGTTGATCTAGATTTGACAAAACCATGTTGACAGTCACATAAATATTTCTGAAAATAACGCTGTAGATACGGACATAGTAATGCTTCGAACGTTTTTGCGAACGTTGAAAGTAATGATATGGGTCTATAGTTGGAGATCTGGGTATCGTCATCATTTTTTAAAATTGGAACCACTTTTGCAATTTTCCATGGGGTGGGGAAGAAACCGGTGACTAACGATTTATTATATATAATAGTAAGGGGTTTTGATAAACTATAAGCACATTTACATATAAACATAGGAGATACAATGTCTGGTCCAGTACCTTTAGAAGTATTTATAGATACAAGCTTTTTAAGTACTTGCTTTTCATCTATATAGAACTTAGAGAACGAATCGCTATGTCCATTAATCGAGTGGAAATACATTTCACTTATAGTACATGTACTAACAGAGTCAAATTTCAAGTTGTCTTTATACACAGAAGAGAAGTAAGAAGCAAACATATTACATATTTCTTCCCCTTTAGACGTAGTAACTATTCCGTTCGACATTGTAGTAGGATAGGAACTCCCCTTACCTCTTTTTCGTTGTACATATGAAAAAAAGTTAGACGAATTACTTTTTATTAAATTTTCCATATTAGAGATATATATTCGGTAGCAACTCTTTGTTAAAACTTCACAACGTTCTTTAAATAAAAGGAATTCTATTTCATCTCTAGGATTTCGATATTTTTTAAATTTTGTTCTAGCTCTATTCTTTTCGTTTAGCAACCTTATAAGACTTCGACTATACCAGAATGGATAATGTTGATTTTTTCTTTTAAACAATGGAACAAATTTTTTTAACGCCTGTTCAATAGTTATATTAAGTAGATTAACCATTTCATCTACATTTTCACAATCATTGAAAGCTACTTCCCAATCAAAAGTGTTGAAAAAGTCATTAATTAATTTATAGTTAGCCCTTCGAAAATCATATTTTCTAATGTTGGTATTATGCGATAACATTTTAAGATCCTTAATGAGTATTTTGATATCTAGCGGAGGGTGATATTTGTCGATATTAGATAGTGGAGAAACTGAAGCTATAACTGAACAATCTGGAAAATCCGTCAAAACTAGGTCTAGGAGTTTATCTCTATGATTTTGAACAACATTGCACTGTTGTAGATTATTACCATTAAGAAAATCATTTAGAGCTTGAGCAGATAAAGAATTACTCATTAAAGATTTAGTTTGGTAATTCCAATCGAGAAAACTCATATTAAAATCACCAATAATACAAGTATAACCTTCTAACCTATTCTTAAAACTATTGTATGTATCTATAAACAAATCCAGATGTTTTTTATCAAAAGGTGGTGGAAGATATATCGCGCATATATTTAGGTGAAAAATAGATTTCTTTTGTCGAAACTCTAGGGAAACCCAAAGATCTTCATTATTGGTTTCAATTTGTTTAAGGCGCTTAGACTTTATTGTTTTTTTGACGGCTATGAGTACACCTCCACCTTCTTTTTTCTTATTGCTAGATGCACACCTATCGCGTCTATAAACAGTGTATCTATCATCGAATAGCTCTGTATTTAAAATGTAATCCTTTAGCCAGGTTTCCGACAGTACAATTATATCTAAGTCTGAACTACATACAGCTCTGTAAAAAGTTATTGTTTTGGTGCGTAAACCACGAACATTCTGGTAATAAATACTTACTGAATTGAATGTTATAGTATTATTCCAAAAGATTGACCCATATTAAGAAATATTACAGTACAAATTAACTACATAATACTCTTTATAGAATCCAAATCACGAATCAGTCGATATTCGGAGTTAGAATCTTTCCTTACAAATATTCGCCCATTACGTATCCAAATAAATGTATAGCCCTTTTCTTTAGCTCTTATGCGAGCAGCAGCATGCAGTTCTTTATTAAATGATGATAAGTGTTCCATTATGTATATGGCCTTATGCTCGCCAGGATAACCGACGTGAGATGAATTTAACTTTTCTGATGGTTTTCTTGATTTATTGAATTTAGTGACCGCTGCTAAAACCTTATCACGAGTCAACGGGGTGTTAAACTGGACGACGACAGATCGTGGCCTTGGACTATCACGATTTTTTTTTGCGATACGAGTGCAGTGAAAAATGTGTTCGTCCTTGACGTCAATCCCAACTGTGTTATTTAATTTTTGAATCATATCCAAAAGATTTTCATTTTTACTCTCCGGCAAACATTGTATCTCGATGTTACTTGCTCTTGCATTTTGTTCCAAGGTGTTAATTTTCTGTGAAAGATTTTTTATCCGTAATTCAGAGTCCTCCTTTTGATGCTTAAGCTCCCTTATAATCTCTGTTGCCGATTTATATTTTATCATGACATCTTCATATTGTGCGCTTAAAAATTCTATGGAATCTTTTAAAGATTGTACTTCGCTCTTAACGTCCTTCAGCTCGTTATTTAACAATGCGCACATGGAAGTGTTCATACGAGATAGAGATTCTTCCATCATTAAGTTTAACTCCTCACGAATTATTTCTCGAAACTCCTCCCCCGACACCGTCGATTCGACAGACTGTAGCGGAGAGGATAGTGCTATGCGTTTTTTCGAACGACTGGTAATATTTATGCCTGCGTCAGCACGAACTGGTGTGCTATCATTCCTACCAGATTTACCTCCACTACATAATGGACATTTCCAGTTTTTATTGTTAGTTCTTAGTAATGTAGCTTCCTTGGCATTCGTAGGCTGCAGACACAGTATATGGAAAAACGTACCGCAGGAACTACACTTTATTCGGTCATTATCATTGGACTCAACATTGGTGTCACAACAACCCCATAATATATTCGGATCAGACATTTTACATCAATAACCATAAATTTATTATTTATGGTCAGTTAAATCGGTCAACTAAATCAGTTAACTAAAAAAAAAAAGACCTTTATATCTCAAGTAGTCAATCCAAACTTTAAAAAGTATTATGAAATTGGCCGATTCCCGAAACCGTTGGCTCGCCTTAGCAGTCTTCCACGGACACGTAATGTCTGTTTCTCCCGGAGTATACACTTCACTATATCGGTTAAATAACACAAATAACACCCGGTGTGCACACAACCTTGGTAAGGTCACACGTTATTGAATCGTCCCTATATCGGGGAATAGTAGCCCAACGCGCACTAAAACCGCGGACGGTCGCGTCTTCTCAAACGCTTCACTGATTAAACGCGTCACTAAATCTGAGAACCACACCCGAAACGCAAAATTACACGGGTGCGTTATAAAAGGAATGCCGTATACAGGCGCGCGCGGCTTCTTCCTGTCGTGTTCGAAACATCACTAACTGTCGGCCGCTCGCGTCGGCAATCGAATGCATAAAGGTCGTCGATCCGGCCGGTCGCGTCGCGTTGCGCGCGGCAATTTATTCAAAACACTAATACATACATATTTAAACGCCGCCAATACAGATAAAATTGTTTTACAAACTTCAACATGTTTGTCAGCGAGGCGGCGGAGGGCGGCGCGGCGGGCGCTGCTGGGGCGGCGGCGGGTGCGCGGGGCGGGGGCGCCGCGGGCCGCGCGTGGTACTACGGCGCCATCACGCGCACGCACTGCGACGCGCTGCTCAACCAGCACGGCCACGACGGGGACTTCCTCATACGGGACTCCGAGACCAACGTAAGAGGTTACCCTCCATCCTCCAAGATACAAATACTACAGAATTACGGCCAACGTTAGACTCCATAGTAACCTTGAACTCCCTGCAAAAGATGAGCTTTTGGAGCAGAGTAGATGATACTTTCTAAAGTCGTCAACTTTCATGTCTTTTAAGATAAGAAATGAGTTGTTGGATGAAACCAATGAAGCCAAACTAAACATTTTATACGTATTTATATGATTTATAGAAGCAGGCGTTACTTTGCAGAATTCCGTATTACAGAAACTATAACAGAATTACTTTGCTATAACCCGCGTGGGTTAAGCGAATACATGCAAAGATAATGTATATGAAGCAGGCAAAATTCACGTACCTTACACATGCAGAACAAGTCACCACACGTATCCCAAGACGCCTCCACCAGCAACAATGCACACAAGCAATACTCACAACCAACATGCATTCACTGAACCCAAGCGGATTATAGCAAAGTAGTTCTGTTGTTTCTGTAAAACTAATCATATATACCCCTCATGTAGAGACACAGAGATTTAACTCCCATGGGATGTATAAATGTTCATCTTCTCTTGAGGTTAAGCGATGAAAAAGACACGAGTTTTATTTTATCTTTTAATTTGGCTAATTATAATACAGCAGGCACCTTGCTTTTGTCTAAACAACCCTTAGAAACTTCACTTAGTACTAACTTGTCTCTATAAACGCTATTCAAATGATATATCGATTTGTCTTATAATAAGTTAGTCCTTATATATTCACTAGCATCACTGAAAGGAATAAATGAATTTACAGGGTTTTCTATTGAAAGCTGTGATAGCCTAGCGGTAAGACCGTGCGGCTCTCTAGAGACACTTACATAGGTTCAAACCCAGAGCAGGCATCAATGAGTTTTCCTATTAAAACTTATGTGTCTAATTGATAATTGCAATTTATCACACGCTTTTCGGTGAAGGAAAACATCGTGAGGAAACCTGCATATCTCTAGAGAATTCTAGGGATATGTGTAACCTACCAACCCGCATAGGAGCAGCGTGGTAGGTCTTAGCTCCAATCCTTCTCTCCAATAACGGAGAGAGGAGGCCTTAGCCCAGCAGTGGGCATAGTAACAGGCTGTTACTATTGATTGAATGTTTTAAAACTACAGGTGGGAGACTTCTCGGTGTCGTTAAAGGCGCCGGGCCGAAATAAGCATTTCCGCGTGCAAGTGGAGGGCAACCTGTACTGCATCGGGCAGCGGAAGTTCACGACGCTGGACCAGCTCGTGGCGCATTACCAGCGCGCGCCCATATACACCAACAAGCAGGGCGAGAAGCTCTACCTGGTGCGCCCGCTGCCGCGCGCCGCGCAGAACTGCTGAGCGGAGTCCCCGTGCCGCTCTATATATACCCTCCGCGCGGACGACTGCGTTGGACCGCTCGCACACTCGTGATACTACCTAGGTACGATGCTATCGTACCCCAACGAAACAGTCAATATGTGTGGATACAGTGACAGTGTGAACAAACTCACTAGTGCGCGTTTAGTCTAACAGTGCTGCATGCAGTCGCTCCAATTTCTTGGAGAACGTGACTAATATTGAAGCAAGAGGTAAGCGCTTTGTCTCCTATAGAATTATTTATTGGTTGTCCAAGAAATTATAGTGAATGCCGATCTTGTGGAATCGAATACATTGCCTCAGATATGTCCATCTAAATGCTATTGCATTCAAAATAATGTTTAATTTTAACAAATACTCACTCAAAACTAATGTAAGGTTAATAGTGAAAATATGTTTAGGCCTAAAAATACAATTGACAATTTTTATTTTATTTTAGTATACTTATACGATACAATGTATTCATTCCAGTTGGTCTTATTTCAGTTTGCTACAGCGTAGTATTTAGAGGGTTCGCCGTCAACTTATTAATGAGAAAAACCATAAGTTATTAGAATTTTGGTAGGGATAAGAAACATTTTTAACATTGAACTGTAATAATCTATAGAACGATGACATATATGTCAAGGTAAAGTCATGATTGCTATATAAATATAATACTTAGCGCACATTGTCGAAAGTTTAAGCTGTAACCATCGGAAATATTACAAGATTTACTATTATAGTATATATAACATTATGATTAAAAATATTAAAATTGATAACGTGATAGATACCTATAAATCTTCTTATTTGTAGATGCCATAAATAAAATCGTATTTGATCAAAAGTGATCTAACCAATTAATTATTACTTCTTTGATTGTTTTGATAACACTTTCTGAGGTTTCATACTTTATATAGTAAATATAGGCAATCCATATTATGCATAATGTATTTGGTTGTGTCTTAAATCCATTTCCAATACAAATAAAATAAGAAAGTTTTTGGTTATTTTTATCTGGAAGACTGTTCAGAAACATTGTGATATATAAATACAGTCAAATATTCCAGTTATATGAAATAACAATGGTTCTGATATTTTGTTTACATCCTATCGATTGATTTTGATTATCAATCAATATGAAAATAGAAAATTGATTGAAATAAATTTAACAACGAATTATATCATGTGAATGGCAAATTAAAAAAAATGCAACATTCATGAATATGAATTGAGAAATTAGTAATCTATTAACTAGTAAATCTTCGTTAACATGGGTACTTCCATCTGGATACCCATATATACAATTATATAATATAGTGTAGTTAATGTGGTGTTGATGCAACACTGAAATATAATAATTATAATGATAATAAACCAAAAAACAGCTTTGCATTCTCTATTATAATTAAATGTAAGAGCGATTTCTATATCATATAATTTGATAAGTAGTGTAGTGTAATTTTTAAATGGTTTTTTATAGATAATCTGTGTTTTATAATATACTCCCATAATTTATCCTGTGTACACAATTAATAAGTATATTAATTACCAGATAATATCGTACTCACCAGATTTGTACACGGATTTAGTGTATCCAATAATATATAATATTCGAGACCTGTGATTGCATTTTTTGTTTCAAATGTACCTATCTCTTAGTCTTAATTTTAATCAATTTGGTTTCATCAAATGCAATCAAGGCTTGAAATATCTCACATTATCCTATGCGCCATGGCCTGTTTTACTGTCACTATGGCAACATCGCAAATGACAGAAGTCTTTCGAGCGATTTTGTTATATACTTTTAATTATCTACATTTTGCAACATATAATCAGGCAGGCAGTTTATTTACTCGGGCATGCGCGCTTAGCTTTTTAGTTGTATAGTACATTTTATACAGGCGTTCAATTTACTTGTGTGGGAATAATTGCAATGCAATGTGATTTTTGGTAATATAAGTTATTGTAAGTCATTTAATAATCGCTGTCAGATGCGGTAATTTGTTACCGTGATACATACAAATTTAACATTTTCAAATACTTATTAAACGATGATTTAGGATTCATTACATATGAAAAAAAATATGAAAAAATTAAATCTGTTAAGCTTGAAATTTTTATTTAAGATAAAAATAATGAATTAATACAAAGTCGCTTTTTTCATATGAAGTTTAAATATATTAATGATGATTACAATTATTAGTTTAGCCAAGTTAGCCCTTTTTATGTTCAGAAAAAATACGTGTTCTTATACTTGACGATCTACTTTACATAAAGCTACTTAATTGAATTACCTTATTTAAAAAAATATATATTTATTTCACTACCCTACTATTAAATTTATAGTGTATCAAGTCATTTCATCTGTTAGGATGAAAACTATTCCAAATTAATCCACCGGAAATTTTTCTGATATGAGAATACAATATTATTGTAATTATTAAAACACTGGAAAATTTGATTTAAGTGTTACTATAAAAACCAGTTGTATAATTATCAATGAATACTGAAGTCTTTTTAATACATAATTATTCTAGTGGTTTCACAACGACTTGGATATGATCTCGAACGACTATAGATTAGCGGCGCTTGTTTAAATTATCCATTGAAGTTTTTGATATATTTTCGAAACTAAATCGATCAATATCTCTTTAAATCGATTCATATCTATTAAAATTGATCGGGTACAAATTTAGTCATATATGATCAATCCCGAGTGCCATCGATAGCTCTTAGTCAATATTGCTTGGTGACCAATGTCGATCCGCGTGTACTATGTGTTTATACTTTCCAGGCATTATTTCCAGAATTATTTTTTTAGGGTAACAGAGCGTTTCAAAGCAATCATATGTGATGCTTGTTTACTCTTGCTTTATATTATGGTATAAAAAATATATATTATACATACAGTGGAGGATACTATTTTTTTGTTATTATTTTTATTTAAACCAAGACTTAGGATGTGTGTTTTTTTTTAATTGCAATAATTTTTAATTTTTTCTTTGTACGACATGCGCGCTCAGCTTTTCGTGAAAACAAACAAAATGGCACTTAGTGTTGTAATTGTAATTTAAAATTATTTTCTCTAAATTTTTTTACTAGAAAAATTCGCGTATAGCGGGTAGTTTAAAAAGCGGAATCTCAAAGCTGACTTTATAAGACCATTGCTAGTCAATGCGCCGGCATCACAAAGTTTTTTTTTTCTAAAACTACTTTCCCAATGCGAGTGGTTTTTTTAAGTTAAACAAAATTGTTGGTATGGAATTGTTTATTTGTTATTCTTTACACGTTTATTTTTTTCATTATCTCTTTTGACTTAGAGTCTTGTCTTTTTAGATTCAAGGCGCGCTCTAGTCTGCTTGATTGTCGAAATAAATACATTTTTATTTAAGCATATTTTAACTAAAATAAAGGGTTTAAGGCTCGGGATTTTTGTTAAGTTTCAGTCTTTTAACAAATTAATAGAATTATTCTTTAAACTTGACTTTGCAAATTCCAAAAGAAATGATATTTTGCTATAATCTGCGATAAAAGAATATATATTTAATGATAAATTTAAAGTATATCCGTAAACCACTACCTACACCACAATGCACTAGCATTGCGTACATTCACTACTACAATCTCAACAAACGTTTCGTTCCGTAAACGAATCACAAGGCTTTGATATTTTAACGTTGAGATTTTGATATTGAATATGTGCAGTGCTAGTGTAGTGTAGTGGTATATTGTAGTGCATGCGTTATTACGTATTCCTTATATGTGAGGTGTGATAATGGTACATTATTTAGCATAACTTTTATTTCATCGCGGATTATACCAAAATAATGATAATTACTTTTGTGTCTTTAAACAATAGAGTTTTCTTTCTATAGGGTTTTAGTCGCTTTTAAATTACAGTAGTTCGATTCAAAATGCAAGTCCTCAGCAACGCTCAAGTGTTGTATACCTCTGGCAGCTTTAGTGTTGTTTCTTATCTTATCTTTACGAACACATAGACATGCAGTATTGTTTTATATCTAATATTTTTTTCGTGTTGTGTTTTCATAATATCTTTTAATTCTGATGAACATTTATACAAATTATACTCTAATATAATTTTCGCATTATTTTTCTTTAGGAAGTACGATTTTCTTACGTTTATAATTTAAATATTTATGATTAAACGTACAATCAACTTTTTAATAGTTATTTCATTTCTGGTACATAAAAATATCTGGTTTTTTAACAAACGACGTTCTCGTGTTTTTATTTTATATTCAGAGATTACATCTAAAAGATTCCCCCTTAATGGAAATTTTTTTGCTAAAGTTATAGAGTTTTATAGACATTTTTTGGTTGTATCGTAATCTAATCAAGTCCGGCAATTTTAATTCAATTCCTAATCCAAATTTTCTGGATTTAAATAATTGCCTTTTAATCAGATAATCAGCGAAAGTCAGAATATCCGTAGTTGCTATTTCCAAAATATAATTCTTATGACCATACATTACATACATGTATATACATTTTGTCATCGCTTTGTGCAATATCATTAAATTCCCGCATTATATTTTATACAATCACTTCTCCTGCCCTTATCCCACTTTAAGTGGGGTCGGCACGACATGTTACAACATGTTGTCACATGATTTGGCTACGTATATTACGACCGGCCGCCTGCCTGGCGTCAGTTTACCTTAGTCGCCTTTTACGACACCTCGGTAAGAAATGAGGGTGGTCTATTCTATGCAGCCGGATACCACACGGCACATACCTTAGTCGCCTCTTACGACACCTCGGTAAGAAAGGAGGGTGGTCTATTCTATTCTGCCGGATACCACACGGCGTATTATATTTTATATAATCGTCAATACCATAATATACTTTCTATATCAGACTATCTTCAAAACCAACTCTCGTTGTGTATGATACATACATTTTTTTGGTTTCCTATAATTGTGTATCAACTAATACACGGTTGGCAACGACTTCGTCAGATTTAGTCCGTCATCGTTCTGCACGGACGATTTTTACAATATTTAACAAACAAAAATGGATGTCAATTCGCCAGTCTCAATTCGCACAGTGAACCACCGGCCAGTATTAATTGCAAAACTAAAGCTAGTCTGGACTAGGTTTTCTTCGACTACGATCCACATAACTGCGTGCGTTGACAAAATATATCACTTACGTACCTGAAATGAAATGCGTCAACTTTCTTTTGTATTTAATTAATGTTATTTAAAATCACAAACATACTTATTTTAATTTTTTTACATTAAAAAATCTGCCAAATTAGGAGTTAAATTTGATGGTTGTTTTTTTTTTAAGAATTACGTTCAGGTTGTATTGATGCAGCTTCATTGATTTCCCTTATTACTATTATTCATCTATATATAAAACTAGAGACTTATGTACTGCGTACTTGATTTTAAAAATACCATTCATCATGTACTATACTGTTCTCGTCTTGTTTCCGAAGGAAAATGTGTTTTTTTAATTCTATATTTGAACTCGGTATATAAGGTTTAATTTATAGTAATTTAATTTTTGTACATATTAATATTATTAATTATAAAATGATTGGCGATGTTATATAATAGACAAAGTAGGAACCGACATAAGCTTGCGGTTCGTGCTTTGCACCTTGCAAAAGTTCGTAATTCGTTTGTGGGTTTGGGTATAAGATTCTTTAATAAAATTCCACAATCTACTTTAACTTTACCATTACAGCAGTTTAAAACTACTATTAAAAGAAGGCTAATTCAGAAAGCTTATTATACTATTGAAGGTTACCTAGGTGATAAGAATGCGTGGATATAGCTTCTCTTCAACCTTGTACAAGACATTAATAACTATATGTAACTTGTGATAAGAATTATTGTTTGAAAAGAGCAACCGCCAAGTTTCTTGCTGGTTCTTCTCGGTAGGAACTGCTTTCCGAACCAGCAGTAGAGTTGACGATTCAAAAGCACTTGTTTACAAGTTTACTTGAATAAAGAATATTTTGAATCTGAATTTTTCAAAATTTATCAATATTGCTAAAGCGAAGACAGACTTTCTCATTGATGTATGTATGTTATTTATTTATTTATGTTAGTTGTAGTATTGATAGCGTTTTTTGATTAAATAATTAGTACATACTGTACGTAAACTAATAAATAAATCGACTCAACAGTTTCGTTCAACTCAAAATTGTTCCTACCTAGAAAAGCCAACAAGAAATAGCGGTTGCTACTAACAAAATATAACATTTATGAATATAACCATTTCGTCGTTGCCTTAGATATTGATAATCCATCTATACTTATTATAACACAAAGTCCCCAAAAGCTGTCTGATCGCAAAAGCTACTAAACGAATTTTTGTACGGTTTTGAATAAAAGATATTGCAAAAAGGTTAAGGTTAATAGTAAATTATTTTAAACCGATTTTGGTGAGACTTTCACTCGGAGATAAAGTATGTTGTGGAAGCAACTAATAGGCTACTTTTTTTACTTGAATTCCCGCAGGGTCGGAATTTATTTGGGAGAACTTTGTGACGCACTGATTTCCACGCGGGCACAGTTACTAAATTCTCTCAGTTTTAAACTTTTTGAAAAATATAGCTGAAATTTCGTATAAGTAATGCTTATATACCGGTCTAATATATCAGAAAGGAATTTCCGTTTTGCTTTTAGCTATAATAAATTATACAATACATCATTAGTGGTATTTAAACATTAAAGTCGATGCGAAAGAAATCGCGGATACCATGAAATTAGCAACAAAAAGTATGCAGTACATTTTAGTATCTATATCGAACCGTCTGATTTTTGCCTTTACGCGATTCCGGAAAACACGTGATGTTTTTTATCGTAACTAGTCCGCATCGAACTGACTTACCCTCATGTCTGATGGGGGTGGGACAATTTATTTTTCTACATGGTTTTCTTTTACATTGCAATGGCTGTAGCACCGAGTTTAGGGATTTTGTATGCGAACTAGCTTTAAGGGTACGTTGTACGATAGATCTTTTTAGGGATCAGATCAAGGAAGGAAGCAGATGGACTATAAAAATGAAGCAGTTTTAGTTTAGCTTAGTATTTTCCACATACTAAAACTGTTGTCTACCGATACCAAAAACTATGCCGTGCACCATTAAAAGCTTATAAAAATTTGTGTATTGTTTGACCTTATTTTTCACACGCAGGGATCGGCAATCTTCGGCTCGCAAGCCACAAGCAGTCTTTCTTTGTAAAAGCAATTCACGTTGAGCCTATGAATGGTAAAATGTTTTGTGAGAAGAATTTTTTTATTGGCTCTTCATAATCCGGAAAGTTTTGTGTATTGTTGCTTATGGTTCTTAAGTCTGAAAAGGTTGCCGACCCCTTCTCAAACATTACGCACGCACACATTTAAAAGTTACTTAAAATACTTCAATCGGTTTTTTTGTTGATCTGTTTTTTGGGGGATGTTTTCCATAATCGTGATATGGAATAGAAGGGAAGGTTGCATTTATCGAATTGCGTTTACTGAAGATATATTTTTTTACATTTTTTTTTAAATGGTAAACATCCCCGACGCGTCGATTCTATGACAGATTGAGGTCTCGACGGCGCTTTAGTTAATGTGACTTAGAGATATGACTCGCAACTGTATTCACATGAATTGCTGTATATTTTAGATCTAAATTTTTGAAGTGCCAACCTCATTAGCAGCGTTGTGCACTTTTTGTGACGGGTAAAAAGTGTGACTTGAACGAAAATACGTTTGACGGAGGGAGAGAAGACCGCAGGCGCGGCGTAAGAGAGGAAGTATTCCCCTTTCCTTCTTTCGCTTGTGAGTAGTAGTACAGTTGTCGCGAGTCTTATCTCAAAGCGGATGGGTTTGATATAATATCATTTTTAATGTATTTGATACGTTTTTATACTCAATTTTGCAATTAGTGTAAAACCGGACTCCCGTCACGTATAGACATATTAGGGATATTATAGATATAGGTTATGCCCCGTGATTGACGTAACTATGACGAACGGCGGAGAGGGATGCTTCCGATACCCATACTTAGGGTTGCCAACTATCCCGTATGTCAGCACATTATACTTTTTACCGTTGAGCAAAAATAAAGTATACAAAATACTCTACTTCAGAATCAAAATGCTCAGCGTTAGACAATCGCAATAAAGGAGTTTCAGAGACAATCTGTCAATGATAAATATTCAAGACATTTAAATTTTAATTAGTGGCTCAATCTGGTTTCGAGTTCCCTCGAAACAACTCACCAGATAAAAAATGCTCCGATCGCCATTAAACTTTACGGGATTATTTGCTGGGTCATTCTAAAGATTGTCGGAATTTACATTAACAGTCCAGCCGCTTCACAGTCCATAAAAGACATACAGACAAATATTCATTTTTATATTAATATTGAGGCGTAAGATATTTTAAAAACGAATCAATTAATAAGTTGTGCGTGAACCTCTAAAAATATATATTTATAACATCAGATTCTTCTTCTTCTTAGTCGAGGTCTTCATTGCTGAAAGTCGTGTCTAGATGAAATTTTTACTGCGGATCACGTCATGCACTAAGGTTTTCCATGTTTGTCTGTCCTCGGCGGTCTTTAAAGCTTCGGTGATAGGCAGGCCTGTAAGTTTCGCCTTTTCCCGTCGACCTGCCCAACAACCGTCAGCTTCTCGAGGCTTCCAGAGTTTCTGCGAGCATACATCAGATTACTGTCAATTTAAATTTTTTCTACTTTCAATCTTTTTAGACCTATATATATTTTATATGTAAAAAAGTTGGCAACCCTACACATACCTTGTCAATACAGTCTTCCTGTTTAATGTAAATACTACATATTTCCTCCGGTGTGTACACTATCGTAAGTGCGTATGTTCGAAATCTAATTTTCTATTTTGCAATATACTTTACCATAGCTAGTTTCGACCCCTTGCTTTGCCCTCGTAAGACACAATATTAAATTTCTACACACATAAGTACATAACAACATTATCATGTGCTGCAATATCGGTACAACTCAAAAAACATGTGTTTTACTAGGTATAGGTGAAATTCGTTTAAGCAAACTAATGCCTTTTTCTTAACAATGAAAACTTTAAACCTATTTATTTCAAAACATAATTTCTTGAATTGTACCACCATTGTAGCTCATGAACGATATATCCAAAATTTAATATCAAAAGTAACTAAAATAAAGTTGACTCGAATACGAAACTGTGAAATTAAAGCAATTTTGCATTGGTAATGTATCGCTTGGTAAAGAAATAGGGTACAATAAATATTTTGCTGCCTAATTTCGTAACATCGCTGGCAATTGGTATAAAAACTATATTGTTTTCTAAACACACACAAAAAAAGTAGACAACATACACATACACGCTATCTATAGAAATGCGTTTGTACTAAAATAGTTTTTATGTGGTTTTTATTTTAAGAACGTTTTGCTTGGGACTGTCTTGAAAAAAGCTGTTTAGAATTTGAGATTTTGGCGTAAAATTATTATTCTCACCATTTAAAAAACTGAACATAACCAAATTTTATTATTCTTTGCCAAAAGTTGCCATACGTATTTCGTTTAGTATACCCGTTTATCACATTGATGAGACATTCTTTATCTTTATAATTTATAAAAAAAATTTTTGTAAATTTATTCAATCAGCGTGTCTGTGTGTAAAATGTATTGTACTAAAACAATAAGTACATTTTCGCTAGAATTTTTTTAAACTTTTTCAGTATTTGATACGAAATTAACGCCTCACATTCCCACGTTTTTCAGTCAGCACAAATGTTTTATGTAAAAAGTCGATTATAAAATATAATTTTAATTTATAATAGTACAATATTCCAGTGGAACTTTTTGTTTTTTTTTTATTAAATCGATTATATTGACACATTGAGTGCGGGACACCTACTAGCACGTAACAAGAAAGTTTGTTTGTGGGTATAAAAACTATAAATAATGTGCCCGCTACAAAATGGCGCACAGTATGTGCGGAAATAATTTTCAATTTGTTTTTTCATTTCTAAATATGGCATTTCTGTCTCATCTAATTGAACTGGTTAATATAATTTAAATGTTAAAATATCTTTTATATATTATTTTCTTGTTTCCCAAGGGAAAAGAGTAATTTTTTGAACCCTATAGCTCGATATAAAGGATGGTACCGAGCATACCACATTAATTTTAATTTTAGTTGTACTAATATTAATCAATATCGCTCCAGCTGATTATTTATTTTCAGAAAATCCACAGCTCATAAACTATTAATTAACAAAATATTAGCCATCAAAGCGTAACAGACAGATAGATTTCGCATTTATAATATTAATAAGAATGTGTGCGTGCGGTGCTGACTGTAATTATTTGTATTTTTATACAATTTACCAATTTCCATTGACCGTACTACTGTATTTATCGAAGGGATATCAAATCGTATGTTTAAGTGATTGGAGTGATTTTTTTTATATTGCTCAAGAAAGGTATATTTTTTTGTATGTAACCATGCGTTTGTATGTTTTTTAATGTATAATTAAATTTGTAACGGACATGTAATGATACCAATATAAGTGCAGTGTATAATATTTAACATTATAATTTATTTATTAATTTGCTGACTGTGTTTTCTTTGCAGACCTTTGAAATCGATTACCATTCCTATCAGTAAATGGCTTACAATCAGTATTGAACCCTAACTTTCTCGCAATACTGTGATCCGACATGTCTGAATTTCACGATGGTATAAGAGAATAATAATATATTAAAAAATATATGTGTAATACTGAATGTCATATTCATATATATAAAAATGAATTTTTGTCTTTATGCCTTTAATAAACTCCGAAAAGACTGGAACGATTTTAAAGAAAGTTTCAGCCAACATTTAGAATGACCCAGCGGATGTTCCTGTAAGTTTGGTGGCGATTTTTTTAAAATAACTAATTCATACATCTTTAAATTAAGTTCTGCGAAGCGGGCTTGACGTACAATACAATAAAATAATAAAATGTAATAATATATAACAACGATATTTTTCCTTTACACTTATTCAATAAATAAGAAGCAATTTTCTTAAAAGTCAACCAATTTAATGTTTTTCAAAAACTCAATCATCATCATCATACTAAGTGGGGTCGGCACAACATGTTACAAACATGTTGTCACATGATTTGGCTACGTATTTTATGAGCGGCCGCCTGCCTGACGTCAACATACCTTAGTCGCCTCTTACGACACCTCGGTAAACCGGGTGGTTTACCGAGGTTTCTTCTATTCTATTCTGTTTATTCTATTCTGCCGGATACCACACGGTATTTTTTCAAAAACTCGAATGTTTTTTTTATATTATTAACCAACTATATCAAAGAGGCTGTATTTAGAATATGTAACAAATAGTTATAGATCAGCGGACAATACATGTTACAACATTGTTCAAAACATTAAACGAACATTTTAATGTAAACGTTGCTTAGCAAGAGAAACGGGCACCGTAGTAACGCGATTGATTAACCGAATTTGTTGGTTCATTACACGTTTGGACCTCGTGAGTTCAAATATGTTGTCGCGACGAGAGAAGCTGTTAGTCCAACCTTGGGAGGAACGGAGGTTCAAAGATCACAGATCGAAGGTCAGTCAAGAATTATTCAGATTTAACGCCTTTTTAAGAATACTGTAGTTTCAGTAATCCTTTTGGAACCTAACGTTTAACGGTTTTACGTGAAAGCTTAAACTGTAACAACGCCTTTATCCTTCGCCGCTCGCCTATTCCTTAAAACGTACCACTGCCTTTGTTTTTAGCGTCGGTCCTTTCACGAAACTTAATCGCCGCTTTCTAGCCCACCATCAGCAGGCCTACATGAACTCTTTTTAAGATTCAATTGAAGACGTAAACGAAATTGTTTTGCTTTTTCATACCATGACGTCTTAAAAATGCACACTTTAAGTTGTTGCTGAATGAACGTTCGGAATTCGTGCTAAGAACATGGGAGTAAAAGAGACAGATTTATCTATAGTTCATCAATCACGTTATCCTTTTCAAACATTACGACCTCAATGCAAATTACACTTCATGGTACGGAAAGAAAGCGGTTCGTGATCGTCATTTACGTCTTCAATTGAGTCACAATAAGGGACCTTCCCTTACAACGTGGTACCCCTTACAAAACATTATTATCCAAGTATTAAAACGAAGCTAATAGAAAGCCTATTAAACTATTTAGGATAATATTATATAAATGATAAGAATGGGTACAAAAGTAATAATAAAAATTATATACAGTAAATAGAAAATATATAGTGCTAAATGTATAGTGGACTATCCGTTTTCGCAAAAATCAATCAATCAAAAAAAAAATCAAAATCAAAATCAAAATCGCAATCTCCTGATGATGCTTCGGTTGCGAGGCGAAGCGATTGTTGAGTTTGTGATAGTGAACGTGTACGTGTAGTGCTTGTGTATTGTGGTGGCGGTGGTGGTGTGTGCATGTGTGTTTACGAATCCTGCATGTATCGGGTATGAAAAAGCGGATAGTCCACTATACAATTAGCATATACTATATTAGTATATATTTTCTCTTTACTGTATCGCGGATTATAGCAAAATATTTTTTATTATTACTTTTGTATCATGGATGTCCGCAAAGTAACGCCTAATTCTATAAATTATTTAAGAGAATGGGTAGTTTCAGCTAATCTGCGACTAATTATATTTTGAAAGGAGCCAACCTCCAAGTTTCTGTCGAGTCTCCTCGGTAGGAATAACCTTCCGAACCAGCAATAGAGTTGACGATTCAAAAAAGCACTTGTTTCATAGACTTACTAATGAAAGTAATGGTAATAATGTTCGGCTAGGTTAAATCTGCTTTACCGGCCATTGATGACCGCGCTCCTGCCTCAATGCCCCATGTGGCGTTGAAGCTCAAGAAATGGCAGCGCGAGCTGGACCGTAAAGCCAAGATCCAAAAAGACAACTTCAGTCTGCTGCAGCGGTTGAGCGCCATCATGAAGGTCAACAGACTGGACAACCGCTGGGAGAAACCGCTACCCAAGTATATTGACGGGAGTTTCTATTATACTTATTTACTATTATACGGGTTACATGTTAAAATATATTGTTACGTACCTATAGGGGTTCATCGATTTGGATGAAAATACTTGGTTACTCGTTAAAAACACTTTATTCAACTTTGTATTACAAACTTACTACTTACAGTCTCTACATAATCCGTTGTCCGATAAGAATGCCGAGGTCCCTAATAATTCACTTTTATTTTCACTTGTTTATTCGCTCTTGATCGCTATTCGCAAACTGAATGTCGAGGCGCACGTTACGTCTGCTTATATATCGAACGAACCGATTCCGAGATTGTTCGATAGACCTTGAAATTATCGTCAACAAGCCTTTTAAGTACCTAAACATGTTTGGATACACATCGAATGTTCTAGAGAATTAGCGTTAAGCGAATTTGCACTCTATGACATATAGTTTACGAACCTTTTTTGCATGTTCGTTAACTGCCCCGTTCAATTTGAACTTTACGACATATGCATTACGAACTCTTTTCGCATGTTCGTAACAATATAAATCCACTATAATCAATATGTTAAAGCATAAAACTTACTTTACTTAACAAATCAAGCAGAATTAAAGGCTGCCTTATTTAATACTAATTATTTAGGATTCGATTAACCAGAAAGAGTAGGTCTAGACCGCCTATTGCCTCAGTGGGTAAGGTATTGGGTGCCTGAATTTTGGGCAGAATTCTAGGTAGGAAACCAAATAAAATACATGGGAATTCGACATATATGGGGTTTGTAGTGCGTTATTAACGTTTGCAAGTTTTTCTTTGAATGGGCTGATAGCAGAAGAGAACAAAATTTAATTGTGATCAAATTATACATACATTATAACGCTAGAACAGGTTAAGGGATTACGATTGCCGATTAAAATCCTGATCCTAACTCTTGTTTCAAAGCCCGCGTAATATGTGTGTGACAGTTGTTTTAAATAAAATCAGACATTGTAAGATAAACACAATTATATTATTATATTACTATATAACACAATAGATTAATTGTATTCCAGTTTCCACAAAAAGGTCGGCCAATTCTTCGATTCCGAATCTATTAGACAACGTTTGTGGAGTCGAGCGCAGGGGTCGCTATCAGATTCCAGTCACAACAGCGTCAAGTGCTATGCTTGCGAATACCGGAAGACGGCGAGTTCTTATTTTAATATTTCTTTAATTAAAAAACAACAATGGAAATATATATAATTGCTATAATCCTTGATTAGGTATGTAGAAAATATATATAATGATAAATATAGAGTGGACTATCCGTTTTCATACCCGATATATACAGGATTCGTAGAAACACATGCACAAACCTCCAATGCACAAAAATCCATCACACGACAAAATCGCTAAAAATCCTTTGCGATTTTGTCGTGGAGTCTATCTCCTGATGATGCTTCGGTTGCGGGGCGAAACGAGAGTTGAGTTTGTGATAGTGAACATGTAGTGCTTGCCTTTTGTGGTGGCGGTGGTTTGTGCATGTGTTTTTACGAATCTTGCAATCGGGTATGAAAACGGTAGATAGATTTAGCATTTAATATATTTCCTATTTACTTGTATTATGGATCTCCGCAAAGTAACACCTAACTCTATTAATCATTTCTATAGTTAAAAGTAAAAGTAACAGCCTGTTACTATGCCCACTGCTGGGCTAAGGCCTCCTCGTTTTTGGAGAGAAGGATTGGAGCTAAGACCTACCACGCTGCTCCAATGCGGATTGGTAGGTTACACATATCCCTAGAATTCTCGAGAGATATTCAGGTTTCCTCACGATGTTTTCCTTCACCGAAAAGCGTGTGACAAATTGCAATTATCAATTAGACACATAAGTTTTAGTAGAAAAATTCATTGGTGCCTGCCCGGGGTTTGAACCTATGTCGTCTCTAGAGAGTCTACGGTCTCACCGCTAGGCTATCACAGCTTTTCTATAGTAACTTTGTCGTAAATTTGATAAATTTTGTTTCAGAAAAACAAACATATGGTCCAACTCGGATGCGACATCGATAAGTCTTTGCCGGCAATAAATATACGATAATATGTAACAGTCAATAGTTATGAAAATAATACAAAATTGAAACGTTGTTTTCTTCCCTAACTTTGTTTAATATCGCTTTTTCTCTAACTTGCTATTACAATGAAACCATGTGAACTCAAGGAAAATATTCAGTGTTTCTTCTACATTTATGTGTATACAAGAATTTCTCAACCTACAAAATATCTTAAAACTATACTATTAATCATAATTAAATCAAATCAAAATAATGTTTATTCAAGTAAGCTTTTTTCAAGCACTTTTGTCAAGGATCTTAGTCAAGGAATTAGATTTAATAAGCTACACTGGTTCGGAATTTAGTTCTTAAGAAACTCGGCGGTACATCTTTGAAACATTTAAATTTACATTATTTATTTGAAGCCTTGTTTGGAGCTGAAAGGATTTTCAAATCCAAGCATTTTTATCATTCAAATAATCTTCAATTGTGTAATATGCCTTACGTATAAGCATAGTTCGTACACTTATTTGAACTTTTCTGTAGATGTCTAATAGAGATGGCGGTATTTTATTGTAAAAGCGAGTACCGAGACCAACGAATGAGTCTGAGTCAAACTCTGCTGAGTCTCGACACATAAAACCCATTATAAAATTGAATTACTTTTGAGTTTTTATAACAAACTGCAACGATTAAAATGTTATCATATCAAATTGTATTTATAAAAGCATTTATTTAACTTGCCGTGTATGTGTGTAAAGGTGGAATCTTGCAAGTTAAATTGGACCCACTTCCCGGTGTCCGACTGAGCTCAAATTTTACCCGATGACATTTATGATATTAGTGATAGGTATTACCTCATACTTCTTTCAGGATTGGATCCAGATGAGGGAACTGCTCAACGGTCAACGGCAGGGATTTCAATTTATTTTTGAAAACCTGACTTCTATATTAATATTGGAGTATCCGCCAAGTTTCTTGCTAGTTCTTATCGGTAAGAGTAAATTACTGATTTAGTGTTATGTTCGTGAAAGTACTAAAAGATAAATAAGACGGAACCTTACCGAATTGAACTAAAATTTAGTTTATACAAAAGTATTCGAAAACAAGATGAAATAAATACTCACGAGATAGAGCTCGGCCAACTAACTCAGCGCAAAAATAATTTATCTTTATTTATTTATTTATTGCACATACAGAATAAAAAAAAAGAAAAAAAAATAGCATAAAAGCGGACTTAACAGAAAGAAAAGGAACTTTTAAATTGAAGTCAGTAAATTGCATATATACTGCAACTACCTAAATCTAAATAAGTATGACTAAATCTTGTTTTGTAAAACAAAATAAAATACCAATAATATTGGACAGAATTTATTGATAATATAGTTACAAATGGGCTTAATGTCCGAACTGAAATCCATAACTATAAACCGACTGTTAAAATCGAAACATAAATACTATGTTATATCAAAAGCATTTCAATCGATAAGCGGCAACTAGTCGCAGAGCTCGCGGCACATCACTTTTAAAGCTATCCAATTTTATCTCTTCCGATAAATACGAAATCGAAAAAAAAAAATTTCAAACATCACAATAGAGTTTGTATCACAACGAAACCTCAGCACCTCATTCGGGGCAGGCCGATACAGGTGCTGGAGCCTTTTTGCTAACTTCCCGTGGACAGACGAACGGTATGACAACACATTAAATAGAACCACTCCGTCGGTCCATGGGGTATAACATAACAACTAGTCACACACGGACAGCGATCCGAGCCCAGTGCAGAGCACTCGAACCGTAATAGAGTACCATACTATAATTCAACCATGTATATCGATGAAGACTATCTAACGATAGTTCGGGCAGTCTGCAACAGGCTCCACAGCGTTTCGATCCGTTGGAGAAGGATTTCATTGACCGGAAGCCATTATAAAATATTAATATCACGTACTAATCTGTACTGATTCCATCATAATTAATATATATTTCAAGATTCAAGCCGATGTTAATACTTATTTCTAATTCACATATCCTCTACTCTCGTATGAATCTGTCCGTTGAAACATATCAATACGTATAGTATTTTTTTCAATCATTCAATCCGATAAATAAAACTATCAGCTGTAGAATTTTCATTTAGACCATTCACAGTCCAATCCGGTCTGGTTCGGTAAAATCGTCAACAGTTAAAATATTCTGTCCGTCGGCAGCGGTCCGCAGAGTGCGTGCGGCCGCGGGGTGCGGGGCGGTGCTCAGAAGCGGAACGGCTCGCGCTGCGCGGGCGCGTTCTCGAACTGGAAGCCCGTGTCTTCGGCTGCTGGGACCAGCGTCGCGTCCTCCTCCTTATAATAAACAATTAATTAATACAAATGTATAGCAAAAAACGACGTGCTATATCGACTCAATATCATCATCATCATCCTCCTTTTTTTTATGTCAGGAAAACCCGTTATGGATCATCACCGCCCGACGGGGACGAGCGGTGGGTATGTCAGACTCACACCGACTAAAAACCTGACAGTGCTCCTCCACGCTGCTGGTGGCGGGGATAGGGTACCGTTGGACACATTACCCCTATCCCCGCCAGCAGCGGCTCTGTACCCCGGAGAGCGCCACCTCCGGGTCGGGGCCTCTCTAAGCAGAGGCCCCTCCCTCCGCTAATCGATGCATCGGGAGCACCAGATGTATCGACCGCCTCGGGGACCTAACTCCAGCGAGCGTCCGATTAACCCCTTTCGGAACGCTCGCAGGTCCCCGTTAGGGCGGCATGCGACGGACTTCGGCGAGTCGCCTGCGCCCCGCTCGCCTGCGGCGGATCGGATCCAAAGACTTATCATCATCCTCCTACCCTTATCCCACTCTAAGTCGGCACATGTTATCACTTTGCCATTTGCATATATCTATAAGCTGGCAAGAGGTACCATAGATTCGCGGATGATTCTGTGTACGCTAAAATTCGCAATACCTACGCGCATTTCTAGATCTAATAAACGCAAATTGTTTGTGTATAAAAAAAACCAAACTAATTTGGGGTACGACTCCCCTTTAAACAGATTCATGGGAACCCATGATTTGCTATTCAGTTATGGTCACCTTGACATGTTTGCTACCACAGTTTGGCTACGTATTTAACGATTGACCGCCTGCTTGACTTCAACTTACCTTAGTCGTATTTTACGACCCCACGGTAAGTAAAAGCGTCGTCTATATATCCTAATAGTAAACGATTAACTGTTACAAATGTGAAAAATGACGTGTTCTATCGACTCAATATCATTATCATCCTCCTACCCTTATCTATTTATTTTAAAAGGCCATCAACAATATATACACCATACAGAGCTACAGGACACAATATAAAACTATTTTTGACTAAGACCTATATTAATTATAGATGTCAACGCCATGCGCAAGTTGACAACAAATATTTGGACTTCGTATAAATACACATTTGCTGTCAAACTAAAATATATGATGAAAAAACAAAAATCAGTTATTGATATTAAGAACGCGTTTTATAAGTTTCAAAGCGGTTATGTTTTTAAACCAGCAGCTGTGGTAGCAAACATATCAAGGTCACCATAACTGAAGAGCAAATCATGGGTTCCCATGAGTCTGTTTAAAGGGGAGTTGTACCCCAGATTAGTTTGGATTTTTTATACGCAAACAATTTGCGTTTGTTAGATTTAGGAATGCGCGCGTAGGTATTGCGAATTTTAGCGTACACAGAATCATCCGCGAATCTATGGTACCTCTTGCCAGCTTATAGATATATGCAAATGGCAAAGTTATCTCACTCTAAGTGGGGCCGGCAACATGTTACAAACATGTTGTATGCGTCTGTAAGCGCTCGAGGTACGCTCAACAAGAATTAGGCGATGCAATTACAGAAGTGCAGGTGTTAGCTCTACATTATTCATTGGGAACAAAAATCAATCAATTGAATTAAATTGAAGAACAAAGGCCAAGTAAACATCACTTTTGCAAAGTGCTTGCAATCCTTTCAAGAGTTTAATTCTGTACGAGAGTATAGGTGGTATAAATAATGCCACGTATGAACAATTCCTGCATTTCCTACACATGTCACATGATTTAGGTTAAGATCTAGGTATTTAACGACCGACGGGCCTGCTTGACGTCAACTTACCTTAGTCGAACTACTACAAAAGTAATAGTAAAATTATTTTGCTATAATCGATAAAATTTCTTTCGCAAACTTTATCGCGGATTATAGCAAAATAATTCTACTATTACTTTAATATTATGGATCTCTACAAAGTATCGCCTAATTCTATAAATTATTTACCTTATTCCTATTTTACGACCCCTCGGTAAGCAAGCGGGTGGTATATTCTACTCACCCGGATACCACACGGCGGGTCGACTTACCTTAGTCGCTTTTTACAACATCTCGGTAAGAAAAACGGTTGTCTAATCTACTTTTACATTTACTACTTACATTTAATCAAATATGTACGATTTGTTATCAAATATTTTTGATGATAGAGCTGGCTGTATCATCTTTATAAAATGATCATCACTCACATATTAACGTGAGATTGTTCTAGGGTGCAAAACATCATAATGAGAATAGACAGTGAAGAATTTTTAATGTTAAGGTAGAGTAGATGTCTGTCTATTGCTTTGAGCAATATGTAAATCATTTCGATTAATATATTGATAGTCGTACCTCCTCAGCAAAGTATTGCTCTATGATGTCATAGGCCATCTTGTAGATCTCGACCTTCTCGTGACCTTGCAGTTCCTCAATTTTGTCAAGACCTCCGCATTGCTCTATCATACTGGCCACGTCGTCCACATTGTCGCCCGCCATCTTCAGCATGTTGCTAAGACCGTCAAGGACCACCTGTAACCATAACACATTAAAAAGCTGACAATGTGGCTAAAAGAAAATCCTTAAATTGTTTTAAACAAAGAGAAAAAAGGAAGCAGCTCTATCTCAAAAAGATGGAAAAACGTAGCAATAATTCATCATATATTAACACTGCACGAAAGCTACTTGACTTTTCCCTTTTTATTTTTTATTTTTCAAATAAATTTTATTTTTGCAAATTGTAGGAATAAGAGAATATACTTTTTATAAAGAGTACATATCGACTGTGAACTGGCAAATTGTCCTATCTTATTTTTGACAACTTTTCAGGAAGAAGAGAAAACGTGATTATTAATATATTCGCAATAATTTTTGTGTAATAAAAAACAGTTGACTTTAAATATGTTTATTTATTTACTAATTTTCTAGTAGATAACACATGTTGATACGGTAAATGATGGGCAGTAGTACCTAATGACGTTAAAAAGTGATTTGGCTTAAAATTGAGATAGGAGATATTGCCGGTTCACAGTCTATATATGGTTTATCTTATACTTATGATATCTTAGAAGTTTTAACAAAATGACGCGCGTGTTACGTGTACTCAGCGTTTGTCGCTTTCCCAGACTCCACTCGACACCTGAGGTGTCATGTTCTATGCCTGGGAAAGAAACTTCGTGCAACCTCGCCTTTCCCTACCTAACTTTGGTGGGAACGGACGCCATTAGTATTTAAGATTTTAGCATAGAACATAGTATCATCATTCTCCTGCCCTTATCCCACTCTAAGTGGGGTCGGCACAACATGTTAAATACATGTTGTCAAATGGCTTGGCTACGTATTTTATGACCGCCTGCCTGACGTCAACTTACCTTAGTCGCCTTTTACGACACCTCGGTAAGAACTGAGGGTGGTCTATTCTATTCTGTCTGATACCACACGGCGAAGCATAGTACATAGTATAAGAAAACTAATAATTAATTCACCGTAAATAAATATATTTAATTGAACTAAACAAAGTGAGTTTGTATATCCAACAGTCACCTCCCATAATATAATTTGCGCAAAAATGATTCAACATCTTACTCATAATATTTTGGTATACTGTGAGGTTGTGGAGGTATAGGCTAGTATTAGTAATAGAATAGTGTTTTTTTCTTTTGTTTTCTGACAAATCCTGTCCTTGCTGTTAAATGTAAGAGCTGTGATAGCCCAGCGGTGAGGTCATGCGACTCTTTTAAGGGGGTCAAGAGTTCAAACCTAGGGTATGCACTAATGAGTATTTCTATTAAAACTTGTCTTATTGATAATTGCAATTTATCACACTCTTTTGGTGAAGGAACACATCGCGAGGAAACCTGCATATCTCTAGATAATTCTGGAGATATGTGTAAACTACCAATCCGCATTAGAGCAGCGTGGTAGGTCTTAGCTCCAACCCTTCTTTCCAGAAATGGAGAGAGGAGGCCTATTCCTAGCAGTGGGATTGTAATAGGCCGCTACTTTACTGTTAAATGTAACTGTTGTGCAGTTCCCTCGTCTGGAGCTAATCCTGTCAGTATCAGGTCATGCTTATCATAAACATGCATTGTCATCAGGACTGGACCAGTATATAAAACGTCAGCTCAATCGGACACAAGGAGGGTCAAATTTAACTCACAAGATTTCACATATATACACATACAACAAGTTGAATAAACGCTTTTTATTAAACATAATAACGAAATGGAGACACGATACGAAAAATAAGCAAAAAACTTACATTGATAACTTGAGTGTCCTTGCATGAAAGCAGATTACAGAATGGTGGAATGACACCACACTGGATCAAAGCTGCCACCTGGTCCTTGGTGCCACTGATACTGAGGTTGGATACTGCCCACGCTGCCTCCTTCTGGGTTTGGAACTCGCCCTTACTGAGATTTTCAACTATCTTTGGCAGGAGACCAGCATCTATCACAGCCTGCACTTGCTGTTTGTTGCCTGCTGTGATATTTGACAGGAACCACACTGCCTCTTTACATATCTTCTCTTTCTGAAAAGATGACAGAATCCTAATCAGTCATCTATATCAGAAAAATTATAAATTGTGTGTGAGTGCTCTTTTCAAGCATTGAAATAAATTAAAAGCTCTCAAGCACCTGATCATATTGCCTCAAATACAGCAGCAATGTAGTCACTCGAAGGCTGCCCAAAACAAATAATAAAAACACTTCAACTCCATCAACCTTTTTTGCATGTTTAGGAAACCTTTCAGAAGCGCCATACTAAACAACATTGAGTCACAATACTGATAATCTTCCTCACTAATCTTTACATAAAGTCTCGTTCATGTCAATACACAACAAAATTGCAGCACTTGCACCATAAATAATAACATAACACATACATAATACAAAACATTGCAGCACATAACAACACAATCATACAAAATTTTGTTAAATAAATAATAATAATTTCTTAGTTTACTATGTTAAATTATTTAAAAATAATACCAATGTATCATTCATACTTGTTCACCTTAAAATTTTGTTCATTTTCTGTATCAGTTTATTAATAATATAGTTTGACTCAGTCTACTGTGTTTAGTTTAAATAATATAATCCTAAGTGGCTAATATTTCTATATTTAGATTTATACAGTCTTAATAATAGCTGTGGATTTGTTACAAATAAATAAATAATTGTTACACCTTGTGACATTTTGTCATTGCTCTCTTATGTAAGTTTAGGTAATCCTCAATGATAAATAAGCTTTTTGTATAGGCATAATAGATAATTTCATAACAATGTATACTTTTTGCAATATATAAATTCCCATTCCTATTATCTACTATTTACTTCTATACTTTATTTAATATGTCCTAAGTATCTATTTTGTTTGACAGGCCATAATATAAACAAGTAATATTTTATTTCTTTAAAGATTTAATATGTTAATTTATGTTTTACTATGTGGCCACACATTGCTGTGGCTTAGTGTAATTACGACCTTATTAAACCTTACAAATTATCCGCTGGATCAATTTAAAGATTCTCTAATAATTTCACTAAATCAGTCCAGCCATTGCAGAGTCTATAAGATACACACAGACAAACATTCAGTATTATATATATTACACCAAATGTCAAAACAATAGAATGTTGAAATATGAATATATTTCCCAATCACTTACCGGATGTGACAATAAAGCTGGGAAGTGTGATAGAGCATCACAGTTGAGCACAACTTGTGTTTGTTCGTCCGTACCAGTGACAATATTACCAACTGCCCTGAGAGCTGCCGTCTGCGTCTTCACCTCCTTATGTGAGAGTAGGGGTATCAGTTTGGGAACAATGCCAGAGTCGATGACCATTTGGATTTGTTCATTGCCACCATCTGTTAAATAACTTATTGCCCATACTGTGTCTACTAATATCTGAAAATAAAAAAATATTTAGATAAGAATAGATAATCTTTATTCTCATAAACCTCTCAAACAGTTTTATAAGAAAAACCTTCAAAACCTTGTTGCATTTTTGTATCACAAAAGTTTGACATTGAAATTATGCTAAGAGGTTTTCAAATTTTTGAAACAAAAGGCTAAAACAACAATAGAATTGTAATGCAATTTGCCCTAAAATAATTTAATTGCTTTCATTTCATAAGTTATGGTGTCTATTTACCAGTTAGGTTACTATTATGAGTAAAATATATAGCATGTAATATAATATATAGTCGCCAGGATGAGTAAAAAGATTGTCTTATGTGTATAATATTGACTTTCATAACTCTCAAAAACCATAATAATACATCTTTAAAAAGTACTATTATCCTTTAGTGAGAGTATATCAATACTATAATAGAAAATGCCATGTCAGTAAGTTTTTAAAATATTTCTAATACAACAATAAAAATAATATATATAAGAGTAAAAATATATTTATAAAGTCTTACAACTTTAAAGTTTCTAGTTTATCTACGTTGAATGAAAAACCTTGCTTGCATATTAAACAGATTACAATCATTTAAATATTAGTCTTTACATCAATGTTATTTGTAATTCTCTAAAACGTTCAAAATAAGATTCACTGGTGACTAGACATACATGTTTATTCATTATTTCTATTGTATTGGGACAAAAAAAAGTTTTTAATTAATAAAACAGAAATAATTTGAAAATTAGCTCACACAATCTAGAATGAGTTTGGTAATAATTTTTTATAAAAAATTGTTTTGTTTAAACCATTCTTTTCACTTCTGTGTTCAGTGAAGAACAATCTTATGTCACAAATATTTTAATACAAATACATACTTACATTGAGGTCTGAATGTGTGATCAGTACATTGAGTGCTGGTAGTATTTCTTGGATAGTCTTAACTGGTGGTGGTGGGTCCTTACTCCTGCATAAGTTAACAATCACCCACGTTACGTTACGTAGAAACGAAATGGGGATCTCTGGCTTGATGAAGCTGAGCAAAGGTCTGACGACGCCAAGCTCTACAACAAAGTCGCGTAGCACGGGCCCGTCTCCAATTATGTTACCCAGAGCCCATACAGCTTGTTCACACACGTTTTCATGTGGGGACATGAGCAGTTGTAGGAAGAGCGGCACCGCACCAGCGTGTACTACTTTGTTGGTCTGTGCGGACGTTCCTGAAGCAATATTCGTGAGCGCCCATGCCGCTTCAAACTGTAACGTGGGGTTGTCTGCCCTGGAAAGGCACTGAACGAGTATAGGTAGGATTCCAGTCTTTATCAAGTCGTCTATGGGTGGATTCTTATCGGACGACAGTAACTTCCTGCACTGCTGCACGGCCGCTATCTGCACCTCAGGATTATCCACGTTAGCGGCTTTCATCACCAGATCCTCTAAGTCCGTGGGCGCCAACGCCCTGTCGATGTCATCTTCGTCTGTTGAGTAGCTGGCGGGAACATTGCGGCGTTTTTGTAATGTCTCTTCTCTTTTATTCTTTCTCAGTTCCACTGTCACTTCATTCCTCCGCCTGCGCATTTCCTAAAATACACCGGTCAAACATGGTGGTCAATAAATCTCATTTTTTATATTGTGAGTTGCGTCGTACTTTCAATTTTTTTATTATACTTACATCGACATCTTTGCCCGTATTCTTGAAAACATGCATGCGGTGTTTCGCTGGGTCAGTCGCCATTTTATTGTGGTAGTAGTCGTGATGGCCAAACGATTATACGTAGTACACAACGAAATAAAGAAATATTTTAAATAAAGTTTGTAGAAAACTAAACGAACATGTTTTAACGGCACTATAGGCGTTGCTGATTCATTAACCTAGACACAGAATATTCTACAAAAGGAAACCGTCCGTTCCTTTTCTATCTTCTTGAATTCTTTCGTTTTTTTAAGAACCATAAATATCTTTTTACTTTTAACTTCAATATTTTGTCTATGGACGGCTTTATTCTGTTTATATCTTTTGGTATGTATCTAAATATTTTAAAACTAAGTTTTATTAAAATATTATAAATTAACTATTTTTATGCAATGTAACATAATATTTAATCTAACGTCGTTACAAAAGTAATAATAAAATTATTTTGCTATAATAAATTATCTAACGTCTTTAATTGTAACAACATAATATTGATAGTGTGGCTTTATCCTAAGAGTAACTACGTCTGTGCAGTTCGCAGAGGCCAGTGGGAAATCGATATAATACTTCTACTTACTACTTATTGATTACTTAGTATCAACTACGGACAATACAGTAATTTGTCATCCCATAAAAAGTAGTGGTAAAATTTACAAAAATGACTGTTCTATTGAAACCTAATGGCATTATACGAAAAACAACAATTGTTAAACCGCCGCCTTACGAAAAAGATGTTAGACTTGTATCCAATATGCGTGAGGTGCGTATGTAATATATTTTATCTTGCAAATTAATATATATATTAGATATTTAGAAAATATTTTATTGATTTTAATACTTCATGTAAATTTGTAGGTTTTTAATTTGTCTAATATTAGGTATATTAATAGTAAATAATTAGGGATAACTACTGCGCATATGTAATTTTATATTTATTTGCCGTGGGTATTATTTTTATTTTTTCAAACAGAATCTATACTACTAAAATAAATTAGTCCTCGTAATGAGGTGAGAAATCATAGATATATATATAATTATATGTTCTAAAAATAAATAAGTATTTATTATGTAAGAACATTAGTGCGCATGCGAAAATCGACCGCAATTATTATTATTATATTTAGTAAAACAAAGTCTACTGATTTATAATTTAATTTTCTTATAACATAAAGATATTTCTATTATAGTTTAGGTAAATTTAGTTACATAGCACAATATATATATCTTTTACATAATCTTAGGAGCAGATCATAATATCAAGCGCCTGTTTAAAGGGATAACCGATCATTTAGCATATTGATAAAAGAAAGCATCTGTTGATAATATAAAATAGTGCGTTTAACTTTGTAAATTTAATATGCGCCATATTAAATTTGATAGTTTTTAAAGAATTTATCAGAATTTGTAAAACCTACAAGTTTAACGCTCTGGCAGTGTGGTTCATATATAATTTTGTTACTAAAGTTCCAGAGTTCGATTAAATTTATATGTATGAGTTGCAATTCATATTTTTTCAAGATGCTATAGAGAGACCGCTTCTGGTATAGGTATTTAACAGACTATTGGCAAAGTTGTACCGCCAATTATAGTTTTCCGCTACATTGCATAAATGCGTATAATAGTTCCAACCAGTAACGAATCAAAAATATGATACTTTAACGTGTCGTGAATGTATTTTTAGTAATTTAATTTTTGTACATATGAATATAAATAATTATAAAAGGATTGGCGATGTATATAATAGACAAAGAAGGAACCGACATAAGCTTGCGGTTCCCGCTTTGCGCCTTTCAAAAGTTCGTAATTCGTTTGTGGGTTTGGGTATAAGATTCACCGATATAGACACAATCTATTTTAACTTTACCATTACAGCAGTTTAAAAATACTATTAAAAAAAGGCTAATTCAGAAAGCCTATTATACTATTGGAGATTACCTAGACGATAAGAATGCATGGATACAGCTACTCTTAGACCCTGTACAAGACATTAATAACTATATGTAACTAGTGATAAGAATTATTGTTTGAAAAAAGCAACCGCCGAGTTTCTTGCTGGATCTTCTCGGTAGAAACAGCTTTCCGAACAGCTTTCAGCAGTAGATGTTGACGATTCAAAAGCACTTGTTCACAAGTTTACTTGAATAAAGAATATTTTGAATTTGAATATGAATTTTGAATTTGAATATTAAAATTTTTAAATGATCAGATTTTAAATATAAGTTGTTTTTTTAATATCTTAATTAAATGTCAAACAGGGAAAGATAGAGATTCCACTGGAACGCTGTAGCCAGCCGAAGAGGTCAGCCAACAACAGCCTTTGTTGCTTGGTGCTTTGTGCGCTCCTGTTTTTATTTTGCGGCTCTGTGATGGGGTATATGCTTTACCAGATGCAACCGGCCACCCGTCGTTATCAGGGATTCTGCTTTATCATGGACCCCCGTGAAAGGGTAAGAAAAATCCTATGAGTACAAGCGTCGGGTCATTGCACAAATACGTGTGTTTACGCCGTTATATCCGCACTCGAAAGTAGCAGATTTTCAATATGAACGAGTTGGTAATGTCATTTTGTTTTTCAGACTCGTTAAATAGCTTGTACTTTAATGTGTTTTACATATATTAAAAAGAAATAATAGCTGACCGGGCAAACGTTGTTTTGCCATATAAATTATTTCTAGAGAATTTCTAGTTTTCATTCTAAGAAAATATTTTGGTTTTGTCCAAATAATAAAAAAAATGTTTGGGTGGCCAAACCTTTTCACTCAGGGGTATGAAATAAGATATGAAAATGCATATAAAGTATCATCAAAATGGGTCAAGCTGTTTCGCAGGAGTATGGTATCAAATATTGTGACACAAGAATTTTATATATCAGGTAAACAAGGACGTTTTATATAAAATTTCAGGAAGCGCGGCTCAGGGCTCGCTATCGTGTTCCACTGCTATGGTCATCTGAACCTGACGTTCAGGTCATTAACACTTTGAAAGATGAAGCCGGAGAAGATTTTGTAAATGCTCTTCGAGAGGAGCTGGATCTAGGAGACACAGTAGAGAAAATATCCGTCTTCGATAACGGACATACCGTTAACTTCATACATGACTTTACCGAAAACAAAACAGGTGAGATCGATTAAACGCCTAAATTAATAAAGAAGAATAGATTAAACGAACGCTAACTTTATAGTTAGCGTTCGTTTAATCTATTCTTTGGTGTATCTCCGTCATACATATAAAAAAGAAAGATTGACGAAATTAACTATGAATTTTTTTAAAGATTTTATTTAACTTGCCAAAAATGTATAAGTTATATCAATCCTAAATTACTTACACGCTAGTACTATACAAATCATGCCCACGTGGAATGGTCCCAAGAATGCTGGCAGCGTTTCCACGTTGAACCGCTAAGCTGATTCTTTGTGCAAAAAAGGAGCCAGCCCTCTTGTCACTCGAAGAGGCGATCAACCGAGGTGTTAAAACGGATAAATTTTTTTGCACTTTGGCTACATGGTCCTAGGGTCTCAACTGCAAACGGCAGAGATATAAAACTCTCGACGAGAGATGCATACTTTCGCCGCTTGCCGGATTCGGCCATTTCGGCCGCAGCTCCAGGTCTTGACACCGTTTCCCTGATATGGGACGAGGCTAACGTCACAACGCATGTTGCGTCCCACATTAGCGCCCGTCCCCGTTCCCAAGGAACCAGCGTCAGACCGTCTGGTCTGTTGCCAACATCCCGACATATCCCGGAAGGTTCGAGAAGAGTAGGAATGTCGATGGTGGCAAGAGCTCTTTTGATGGTGTCATTAAGAAAAGAAAAGGCCTACCAGAGCTCCTATGGCATCAAAGCCCGTGAATGCCGAAACTGTTTATCTCTTTTCCACATGGACATCAGTGCTTAAGGCACAATGTGGTTCCCAAACTGACTTGCCACTTGCCGTGTATGTATGTGAAAGTGGAATCTTGCACGTTAAGTTCTACCCACTTTCCGGTGTCCGATTGAGATAAAATTATACTAACGGGTCCAATCCCAATGACAATGCATATTTATGATAAGAATAACCTGATGCTGCTGCCAGGATTGCCTCCAGACGAGGGATCTCCTCAACGGTGGGACATGAAATTTTGTTAAGAGGTTGTTTAAAATCATTTTTTAACTCGACTTGTACTCTTTAAATGACACTAATTTATAGTACAACTTAATTTAACTATATACTAGTTAGTAACCCCTCGTTCGCACGGGCGTAAAAAAATAATCTATAATTGGTTTACAAGTTCTCTGAGACTAAGGATTAAAATTGAATTCGTTATCGAGCAGGCATCATAGACGACGATCGTTGCTTCGTCACGGACCTCGACCGGGACACGGTGCTGACTCCCGAGTTGTTCATATCGGGCCTGGAGCAGGGAGGCGACTTCGACGTGTCCCACGTACGCAGCAACTTGAGAGCTGAGCTGCCTGCGTTGCAGGCGATAACCCGGCTCGCTCTAGAGCTGGCCGCTAAATGCGGGCCTCGTCCTATATATCGCCTGGTCGTAAACAACAATGGTGGCAGTGAGTATTTACACATTATATACAAATAAAATTAGCGCACATTTACCACTCGAATTATAATGGAGCGATTGGTTGACAAATTTTTAGAGGTGGGAAATGGCTTTTTATGCATTGTACCAAATTTCATTACTATTGATCCAGAGGATCGTAACAGACAGCCATTATTTTAGATATCCTCCCCCTCGAGTCGTGTGCTCCCTACTGAGCATCGTGATGGTCGCGATCCCTTCTGCTGTGGATTAAATACGCCAATTTTTCGGTCGGCTTTGCTCAGTCCGATGTCCAGATGTTCAGACACCTGATCCGTCCATCTTTTCGGGCTCCGATCCCTGGATCTCTTCCCGTTTACCTTCCCAATGACCATGAGTTTCTCGAGGTTATCGCCAGGTTTTCTCGCTATGATTCTAGCTTAGATATATGTATATAGCATTTATAAATAGGATTGACAGTAAGCGTTTTTTCTACCTAATACCAATTTTTGAACAGCTATATAGAATTTATATTTGCTTCATTCGAAGAGACAACCAGGGTATGCTAAGGAAGTTTCAGGAATCTTCATTTAACCGTTTCAATGCATATACTTCGTTCGTTTTCACAAAAAAATGTGTGGACAAAGTTTATATTTTGTTATCAATACCAACATAAAAAAGAAGATTCTTCATTTTCAATATGAATGAATTCATTAACGATATCATTGGACAATATTATTGTCGTATGATATCTTTATTTTGGAATATTGCCTTTTATTGCTAGTAATTATAAAACTTGTTTCTTTAATTTTCTTGTTTGGTAAAAAATTGGCCTGAAACAACCAGTAGAGAACCAAGATCATATGCCATGGAAATCCCTTGAATATGAATCAGTGGACGTGCGTCGGTCTAAAAATTTTAAGACATGATGGCTATGTCAAATAATTAATCCATGGATAATTAAATATGTATCATACTATCATTTCAACGGATGTATACAAAAAATTTTTTGTTGATTGAATTTTGACATCACTAATTTGCACTATTTCAGTTCGCAAGCGTTCCGCAGACGATCCAAAACACGACTACATTCAGTTCTCCGGAAAACACGTCCTGGAAATTAAGATTGATAATTTACCTGATATCCTCGAGTACGAGAAGCAGAATAAGACCTTAACAACGGACATCGTATAAATATTTAACATAAGCATTTATAAAGTAATGTTAACCATATATATACTTATCATTGTAAATTAAGTACGCTGATGAAAGGCATTAATAAATATCCCATGTGTAAGTGTGAATCACAAGAAAACAGAGTTACCAGCCACTCACTTGAAATAATCCCTTATCAAGAGATTTAGATAGATTTAACTACAGATATGATTAATGGTAAGACGTGTAGAGTGCATAATTGATTAGTATAAGCTTCTTTTGCTCTCTTGACCGTTAGTATTTCAAATTATTGAGGTTCATTCTATATTGCGGCACAATTTTATAATTTGTGCATAGATAATTGCACAAATTAGGCCTATATAATTATTTATTTCTCGCAAGACTGTATAAACGCAAATGTGAATAAATTTTAAATTATCGAAATGTAAATAGTATACATTTTCGAACGAAGTTTGACTGTTAGTAAAGGAGGTTAATTTTTTTAGTTTAATCTTAATTTCGTTACTAGAATTTATAATAAGATATTGGCTTAAACGTCATTTTAGTATATAAGTATAGTTTAATCGATCAGGCAACATTTAATAATAAAAAAAATGTCCTGTCCACAACTAGGTTTATAGTATATTATTAATATAAATCACAGTAAGATCCCTTATTTATATATACTATAGTATTTATTTTTTCCTAACATACCAATAAAAAGTATTCCTATTGCAATATTTTGTAGATTAATTATGATGTAATTTACACACTATCAATCTATCATTATGGAATAAAATATCAAAATTGCCTTTTGTTGGATACTTTTCGAAATTTATTGTCTTTGTTTATTCGCAATCATACCAGTCTTGTATTAGTTCCAAAGATAATCTCTAATAAAAATATACATTGCGTTAAATATGCATTTTCGTGCCATTTTACTATTTAAGTTTTTTTTAGTTTTAAGAAGTTGGACTATTTTCAAAATAGGACTAGAATTAAACGAATTAAATATTGGCATATTGTATTTTTCGAAGGCTTTAGTTAACAACAACAAATACGAGTTTTCAAAAACTAAGACACAGATAATAAAACAGTATTTATTGATATTAATTTAATGGACTGAAATTCAATGTTGCCATACGAAACTTGTTAAGGCGCTGAACAGAGCCAAATAGGCTGACTTTAAACACGTTTTTAACAAAAACTATAGAGATGACGATTAAAAGAAAAATATATGTTAATATACATCATATCTCAGAGAGAATGTAAGATTTCAAAACATGATTACGATACTTTTTTTCGATAAAAAAAATTGGTAAATAGACCTCTGATTTTTACTTTTATCGTAAATATCTCTAATATTTATCAACAAAAATTGGTAAAATTAATAAGACTAATAAATCATTATAATATAAAGAGAATGTAAGATTTTAATTTTGAATTAATTAAGATATTTTATTCAAATTAAATATTTTTTAGAAAATAGCAAAACTGAAACGAGTCATCGTCTCGCTTCTCTTTTACATCTACGAATATAGACAGTGATCGCTGAGGCGCGCTGCTAGACGGACGTGCGTCGCTAGCTGCCGCCTTTTGTGACTATTCCTTGTTGATAATATGTCTTTTTTTAGGTGTTTAGTTATAGTTTCAGCATACTTAGTTTTATAAGATTAATTAGACATAAGTTTTTTAAATAAATTGTACAAAAAAGGTTTGGATAAAATAGTGTACACCTACAATGGGTGTTAAAAAATTAAGTTTGTCGCTACGCCGTCGCAGACATTGTGGGCGTGGCTTATATGCCGAAATTTACGCCAGCTCTGTTCAGCGCCTTAAGTTGAAAGTCGATATGAGTCCGTCATATTAATATAATTTGCACAATTTATGTAAGTTATGTCTACGCACATACTCAATTAAATTTGCGATATATTTGTGTAACTGAGTGTGAGAGAGAAGGAAGGATTTGTATATTTCTGTGTTCTTTATTTTGTATTAAAAGCCCAATCAATTTGAAACCATTCCGTTTTACGATGAATTAAAAATATTAAAAACTTTTTTTTTTGTGGAAATGTGATTGTTTTTAGAACTTTTTAGAATTATTTTTACAATTTATTTCAAGTTTGTGAATATTTTTTCATTTTGCTACTTTTTATTGCAAATTTTATATGCAAAAGTTTTATAAATACAATATTATATATAAAAAAAAACTAAATCGCATTACATCTTGTTCTGCTGGAATAAAAACTTTGAATTTATTTATTTGCAAAAATTTTTAGAGAAGTCGTCGATGAGATTAATTTTAATTCTTAAAAAACTCTCAACATAGAAAAAAAAATTTTGCAAAACCGATTGTTAAAGTAATTATTATAAGTTTTAGTACCAATGCAAAAAATTGAGTATGTTTAACATTAAGTTAGTTGAATAGTTTTATTTGGACAATATTTTATCCTATACTGTGTCGCTTAAGTACTGGAGTCCTATATAGTTTGTAATATTAATCTCACGAAATAAAATATATATGTGTATATTGGCCTTTTATTTTAACTACCTCCATTTATTATAATAATATTCTAATCTATACTTATTATAAAACAAAGTCCCCAACACCTGTCTGTCTGTATGTGATCGATTTACTCAAAATCTACTAAACGGATTTTTACGCAGTTTTTACTAAAAAGTAGTTCAATTCTTCCGGAAGGTTTAGGTTTATTAACCTAAACCTTGTACATAACAGTTTTATGTAAATTGTGTTGAAGAGGTCGCGTAGTCGTAATTAAAATCGTCCACTGGGAGCTTTTTACGCGTTCGCCGCGTAAACAAACTGACATACACTAAAGTAATACAACTAACTACAGAATTGTAGATCTACAAAAATACTACAAAAGAGCCTGCGACAGCATGTCTCTATCTCTTATGGTTAACTCACAATATTTATCATTTATTAAATTTTTATCTAAGATACAATATCCATACTTAATTAGTAATAGTTAACTTAATAAACAATTTTTCTTCAAAGCTATGTTAACTATGTAAACAAGAAAACAATAACGTTACAGTTCTGTCTCCCTCGTACCTGTTGTACCGTATTTAGTTTTCAGGCCAAGGTTGGAATGGCATTTTCGGTCATTGATCTCTATAATCGTGTATTGTTTTTAAAAAGTAACATACTTCCTGTGGCTAAAATACTTCACGGAATTGACTGATTTTTTATTCTAATGGTCCGTACCAACCTGTATCAGATCATCTCTGTTTGTTAGCAATACAATTAAATTGACAGAAGTAATACTAAAATTATTTTGGAATAATCCGCGATAAAGTAAATAGAAAATAAATATATGTAGTGCTAAATGTATAGTGGACTTTCCGTTTTTCATACCCGATACATGCAGGATTCGTAAAAACACATGCATAAACCTCCACCACGCCACCACAATACATAAGTTCTACACACTTTCACTATCACAAAATCAACAATCGTTTCGCCCCGCAACCGAAGCATCATCAGGAGATAGACTCCACTACAAAATCGCAAAATTAATTAATTAATTAACAATTAACTTGCATAAGATTAAGTTTCATAACCGACTGCATCAGAGATGAGGAAAAGAAATGAAAAGTAAAGTAGCTGCTTTTTATACCTCCTCTCTTCTATAAAAGAGAAGGATTGATCCTTACTACTATCTTATGTACCACATTGCTCCAATGCGGAGTCACTAACACCAAAACACATATCAGCAATTATCCAGAGATTTCAGGTTTCCTTGTGGCAGTTTTCCTTCTTCTTCTTACATTTAAAATAAGAAATACAGATATTTTCTAAGAAGGAAGATAGTGTTAATGATCGGCGGGACGCGGGACAGTCCACTAAAAATCCCGGACTAAATCTGGATGTGTAGTCATTTAATTATAAATTCAATTTCAAATTTAAAATATTCTTTATGAAATATTCTTTACTATGTTCAGTACTTTTGAATCGTCAAATATTTTTAAAGAACCTACCAATGATTCGGAAGTTTGCTCTTACCGATAAGAACCAGCAACAAACTCGGCGGATAATATTAAAAAAAAACAATTCGAGTATTTACAAGTTAATAGACATTAGACAGACTATTACAGACAAATGAAACATACCAGACAAGTTATTTTTTGAGTAAACATGCGTATCTACTGCAGTACTATGGTACGATCACTCAAATAATATAAATTTTATAGTAAGCTGTATGTCTGTATGTATTGTATGTAGCAGCATCGTTTTAAGATAATTTCTAAACTTGTGTAAATGTTTAGTCAAGTTTAAATAATGTTTAGGAATTTTGTTATAAAAACGTGTACCGAGGCCTACAAATGATTTTCGTAACTTTTGGCGTCATTAGGTTACGTTTCTTGTATGTCAGTCATATGAATTCTTAATATATAAGTGAGCATTTTTTCGCACAAATAGTATATAACTGTAGATATATCGTAAAGCTACTGTCATGACGCCTATTTCTTTAAATTTCTCCCTAAGAGAATCGTAATAAGTATTAATAATACCTATGTTCTAGAACTGCTGACAATAAACTTGTAACATAAGGAATTCAACGTTGCTATGAGTAAAAAACACAATACATTATGTAATAACAGAATTTTTCGTTCGAAACGCCGCCATTATGCTATCGACAAAACTAGCAGAACTTACAACGTGTTCCTCTACATCCTCGGTTCCATTTTTCCAATTCTGTATAAAGCGCTCGTTCCATAGACTGCGTCGTCATTGACGTGCACGGTGCCGGTATTGTTGCCATGAGAATAGCCTTTTTCTATTTTTCCACTTCAGTTTTCCAATGTAACTTTTTATTTTATTAACTTAACTACATTTACAAAAGTAATAATAAAATTATTTTGCTATAATCCGCGATACAGTAAATAGAAAATATATATAGTGTTTAATGTATAGTGGACTATCAGTATTTTCATACCCGATATGTGCAGGATTCGTAAAAGCACATGCACAAACCTCCACCACTTCCACCACAATACACAAGCACTACACAGTTTCACTATCACAAACTCAACAATCGTTTCGCCCCGCAACCGAAGCATCATCAGGAGATAGACTTCACGACAAAATCGCAAAGTGAAGCGTTATCCAAACAAGCGTTGTTAAATAGTACTTGGTTCATCCCCACCCTTTATTTACCTCGGAACACGTGCAACAAGCTTGAACTAGAGACATTTATCTGCTCGTTAATGAGGGTGCCATTGTTATGCTTAATGATTTCTAATTGTTCCAAAATATTTAGTTTCAAGCTTTTTTCGCAGGTGTGCAGTATTTCGAAACAATGGTCATTAGGAACTTTATGACCGCTTTCTAACAAATGTTTCGCGAAATGTGAATTTTGTGGCTTATTATTCCTGAGAGCGACCATATGTTCTTTAAAACGGGTTTCAAAATTACGACCAGTCTGACCCACATATGTATCATTGCATTCAGGACATTTTATTTTGTAAATACCACTCTTTTTCGGGCTTTACATTAAACACTATATATATTTTCTATTAACTGTATCGCGGATTATAGCAAAATAATTTTATTATTACTTTTGTATTATGGATCTCCGCAAAGTAACGCCTAATTCTATAAATTATTTAACTACATTTATTTAGTTTTACGTGTACTCAGCGTTTGCCGCTTTACCAGACTCTACTCGACACCTGAGGTGTAGTGTTCCACGCCTGGGAAAGAAACTTGGCGCAACCTTGCCCTTTCCGTACCTAACTTCGGTGGGAACGGACGGATTATATATTTAATATTTTTGTATAGTATATAGTGCAAGAAAAATTATAATTAATTGACTTCAATAAAGACATTTAATTGGACAAAGTGAGTTTGTGTACCCATGAGTCGCATCCCATAATATAATTCGTATTACTTTAAATTTGGTACAAAAGTATCGTTGCTATGTAAATATCCATTTTTCATTTTTTTTCTGACGCATCTTTTTACTATATTAATTATCAATATTTAATTTATTAATGTATTACTTTATAATTATATTATTTCTACGTTATAATTAAAACCCAAATAAATATAAATAAATGGGACACTTACATACACGGTAGTCCATCCCCAAAGTAAGTAACTTAATACTTGTGTTATGGGTGACGGACAACTGGTAAATATACTACATATAATATTAAATATATACTTAAATACAAATATACACCCAGGCTCGAAGAACCAACGATTTTTTTAATAAAAAATCCCAGCGGCGGGAATCGAAACCGCGACCCGCGTAGCTTAATGCAGGGTCACTGCGCCAACGGGCCAGCCAAATATTAAGTATATTACGTATAACTATATATTTATTTTGACATTTTTTTTCTTAAAATCTGCACTAAATTATTATTATTATACATAAAATTCAAAGGAGCGACTGAAAATCAGGTTTGGACGCAACCTCACCCCCCAAAATAGTCTTTCTTAGTGATCCTTTAAGCATCACATTCATAATATTTAAATTTTTGTCTATAGAGTCCATATTACTTATTTTTTATTTCTTCCTTCCTACAAAAGTATGGTAGCCACGTGAAAAGTCATGTTTTCTATCTCAATTCCTAACGTATATTTTTATTATATTACAAATATTTATTTAGTTAAAAATGATAAAATCCAATGTCCAACAGAAAATAAATAGACACCTCCATCTTCCTTTATATCCGACTAGCTGTCCGTCCACGCGTTGCTGTGGCTCAGTCTATTTTCCAACTCACCTCGAAACAGAACTTAAACAGTAAAAAAAATGCTCCGATTGCAAAACTTTACAGGATCATCCGTTGAGAGATGTAAAGACTGTTTGAAAATTTCATTAAAATCAGTCCAACCGTTTCGGAGTCTAGAAAGGTCATACTGACAAACATTAATTTTTATATATTAAAACAAGCTGAGTAGAATAGACTACCCTCATTTCTTATCGAGGTGTCGTAGAAGGCGACTAAGGTAAGTTGACCCACCGTGTGGTATCGGGTTGAGTAGAATAGACCACCCTCTTTCTTACCGAGAGGTCGGAAAATACGATTAAAGTTAGTTGACGTCAGGCAGGCGGCCGGTCGTAAAATACGTAGCCCAATCATGTGACAACATGATCCGACTCCATTCAGAGTGAGATTAGGGCAGGAGGATGATGATGATATTAAAACAAGCTGACCGGGCAAACGTTGTTTTGCCATATAAAATATTTCTAGGGATTTTCAATACATTATAAAGAAAAAAATTGGCCAAAAAGTAAAAAAAAAATTAGGGGTGGACACCCCTCTTCACTTCGGGGCATGAAAAACATTTAGTAGCCGATTCTCAGTCCTACTGAATATGCATATTAAATTTCATAAAAATCGGTCAAGCCGTTTCGGAGGAGTATGGTAAGAAATATTGTGACAAGAGATTTTTACATATAAGGCGAATAATGAAAACATTTTATAAAATCTTTTTTTTATAGTAGGTAAACAAGAACACGGATCACTTTATTTTATACAAAAACAAACCCATAACAGAAAATTGAACGGAAAAAAGGAAGAATTAAACCCATAGAAGTTGCAACAATACTCGTATCTTGCATTGTTCATCGATGCAAGTGTATAACGAATATGGAGTTTGAATTGAATTCAAAAGCGAATACGGGAACCAAATGTACGAGCTATTTTGTATTATGTATTTTAATTATCTGTAACGCTTAATATTCGTATTTTAAAACAAAAAAAAATAAAATTCACGATTTTGTTAACACCTCCGTGTGATATCTGGCTGAGTAGAATAGACCACCCTCATTTCTTACCGAGGTGTCGTAAAAGGCGACTAAGGTGGGTTGACCCACCGTGTGATATCGGGTTGAGTAGAATAGACCACCGTAGACACCGAGTAGAATAGACCACCTAACTAAGCTAAGTAAGTAACTAAGACTAAGTTAAGTTGACGTCAGGCAGGCGGCCCGTCGTATAATACGTAGCCAAATCATGTGACAACATGTTTGTAGCATGTTGTGCCGACCCCACTTAGAGTGGGATAAGGTCAGGAGGATAATGATGATTTTTTTATTATTATTAGCTTATATTTATTAGCCGTAATATTCAACTATAATAATAGTATGCAAAACTTATATTAGAATAAGTTTCGTGCATTAATAAAATCCATCATACAATGTCATTAAAAGAAAAAGAATATAAATAATTATATAATATTAAAAAATCTTCATTTATTATTTTCTTGTCTAAATTAATAACAGTTTAAGGGCGCACTAATATTTATTGAAGGGTCCAGTGACGCCCGCGGGCGTTGCGTTGCCGGCTTCTGATGAATATAATCCTCAATAGTACAGTACAATGTTTTCAAACTGTTGTAATAACAAAGATAAACAATATAACAGAACTAACTACTTTGCTATAATCCGCACGGGTTAAGTGAATGCATGCAAAGCCAATGTGTATGAAGCAGGCAAAATCTACGCACCCTATACATGCAGATAAGCCACCACATGCACCCCAAGGCGCAATTCACCAGCAACAACGAACACAAAAGCAGCACACACACCCACCACCACAATCTCGACGATCGTTTCGACCCGAAACTGAAGCATCATCAGGAGGATAGGCTTCACGACAAAAATCGTACTGATAGATTTTGCCTGCTTCATACACATTGGCTTTGCATGCATTCACTTAACCCGTGCGGATTATAGCAAAGTAGTTAGTTCTGTTATATTGCTTGTAATATGGAATTCCGCAAAGTAACGCCTGCTTCTATAAATCATTTATAAAACAAAGATAAAATTGATCGCGGAATTATTATATAATTATTATTAATTCGCGGCTAAGTAAATAGAAACTATACATAAGGCTAAATGTAGTGGACTATCCGTTTTCACACACGATACATGCAGGATTCGTAAAAACACATGCACAAACGTCCACCACCGCCACCACAATACACAAGCACTACACACGTTCACTATCACAATACTCAATCGTTGTTCCCCGCAACCGAAACATCATCATGAGAAAGTTTTTAGCATTTATAATATGGATTTATCACATACTAAGTCGAATAAATGCATTTTAAGTTCCATGCACCCCATCTTATTTGTTTTACTCCGTGGCTGCAATATAAAAATATAGGTAGTCGTTGCTATTTGATTTTTATTCGTCGCTTCGTTCAGGAATATAAAAAAATGATATGGAATACTTATGGATAGCGCATTTTTAATGCGTTTTATTACAGTTTAATTATTAATTTTAATTAATTAATGTTGGTGTTCATCTACGCAATGTTGGACGTAATTTTAAAATTTTCATGATTACAGACACGTCAGCTATTTACTTTGTCGAAATTAATGAGTTATTGGTGATTGCGACAAAATTTTGACCATTTATTTTATATAATTATAAATTATCCACTTTTTTTTTGTTTTTAAACATATGATATGCGATATTGGTTGAAACCAATGTGGTCAAACAATGTTGAATAAAAAAAATCTCTTTTTTATTCGCACTTGTCCACTTTAATTAGTCTTTATTATAATTAATTATTAAAAAAAAAAACAAATTTTTAAATAAAAAAATGCGAGTATTGATAGATCGATTTTTTCGTTTCGACTCAATCGATTTATGAAAAATCGATTTATTTTAAAGGGAAAAAAATTATTATTTATAAATCGATTTTCCACAAATCTCATCGTTAAAATATCATCCAATCGATTTATCTCAAGGTGTTACCCATATAAAATTACCGGCAGGTGTTGCCAACTTAATGTATCTGCCATGATATCTAAATAGAATTTCATTAAACACACGCAATAGTATTGACAGACCCGCTCGCCTTAATTTCCCCGGGGCTGATTTAATTTCATTTCAATGCAAATTTACTAATTTGAAAGTAAGAGCGACACAATCAGGTCTAATTACAGTAAGTGTTGAAATGTTTGTACTGTTTTAATTGCTGGCAGTTTGTCAGTTTGTGCGCTTAATGAATTTGTGCTAACGAATTTTTTTTTAAAACCGATTAAAGGATCGTCAATCAGTAGAATATGGATATTACAAAATTAATGATAAGATTAATTTGGCTATGATTGTAGAATAAAGAAAATCTATAGAATGCTAAATATAGAGTAAATAGATCACTAACACATCATTACACTAGATCTGCACACATGGATTAACACAATCTCACAAATTGTTTCGCCACGTTATCGTTTGGGCTCCACGATAAAATAAATTTGCGTCTTTTTATTATTTTCTATTTTATTTGTAGTGCATACCACATGCCTGCAATATTCTAATAGCAAATTTAATAATAATAATAATGATTTATTTGCAATTATGTTGGTAATTATTTAGTTGGTTACAAACACGATTTCTGGTAGCCGTAGCATTCAACTATAATACCTAATAGTATGCATAATTTATATAACACTAAGTGTGCAATAATTAAATCCATTATACAATGTCATATAACTAAAAAAAAGAATAAAAATAATTATGTATATAATATTAATGTCATATATTTAGTACTTTAGGCGCAGATATGGGGAGGCCTATGTCCAGCAGTGGACTGAGATAGGCTGATGGATGGATGGATGGATGGATATTTAGTACTTATTTATTTAGTACTTAATTTCAGAATTATTATATCATGCAGAATATAAATTGTAATACTAAGTGAATAAAATAGAAAATTTTACTTATTGGTAATTTACGTATATGTCAACAATTATTAATTTTAGTATTTTTTAATATCGAAATAACAATTTTCTAGCAGCCACATTTTTTTTTAGTTTAATTTGATAATGGTTGGGCTGGTTACACTATTTCCCTATATCCTTCTCCCTCATCCCCGGTAAACCCTGCACCAAAGGAAAAGAGCACGCAATAGACGGCGGTCAACCACAAGCTACCAGTACGAATTAAACGCTGTAAGGAGCGTGATCGCACGCGTCTTAATTATAACATTTTTCGCATACGCCATACGCTTAATTAATAAACTTTTTTAATTAATACTTAATTAATACGCTTAATTAATAAAAATACTTTATGTGAACGCCTTTTACGGTGGGATATAAGTGATCTATCTGTGAATTGATTCTGGCGGGCTCGACCAGGGAAACTGAGTGTGGAAGTGATATATCCATTACGAACATCCTAAGGACAGGCTGTGAAACCTGAAGCCTGTCGGCATCTTACCCAGGTAGGTGGTTGGCCTCCTTCATTCTCCATATACCCAGGGTCCTTTTACGGAACCCCTTTACCCTCCATTTTCTTATTTAAATAAATTAAAAACGCGTAATCATATCTTGTAACCACCCTTCTAGATTGTTCTTTCTCATACGCAGAATTTATTACTATTATTACTTATATTCCAACGCTACGCTTATATATGCACTATACATATTATATACAGGTTAAAGGCTAATTAAAAGGTGTTTTCAATATACCAGAATATTCTTGCATACATATCACGTACAACATTGAATGTACTATTTAGTGGCTAAAGACGTTTTTTTCTTACTTTAAATTATAAATCTAAGAATATTATGTGTTAAAATATATGTACTAAATACGTTATTTACAATAAAATCTAATACTTTGTTTAGTTCATATTATTTAAAGTTATAATAAGTAAAGTGAATGAGTAAAAGTGAATGTTTCTTTATTTTTGCGATTTAAATTAAATATTTTTGAATTTTAGGGTGACTATTTTACATTTTTAGTATTTTCGTTGATAATTAGTAAGATGCCGAGAGAAAAGAAAGTAGATTCGCCAAGCCGAGTACAGAGCGGAGAGTAGAGGCACAAGAAGGTACCGATTTTTCTAGAATGCAGGCGATTTATGACGCGTCGCTTAATGTTTAAAATTCCAACGGGATTGAATTGTTTCTTACTATTACGTAATAAATTACATGTTGAATTTAATATGCAGATCATAAAGAATTTAGATTACGCCTGTTTACAGGATAATTCAAATTATATTCCGATTTTTTATCGATTATTGCATTTGATAAATTATTTTCTACTGTTCAATTCTCTTTAAATAAATAAATTTCATCTACTAGTGAAATGAGCCCCAGTAAATCGCAGTCTCCGGCTACACCAAACATAAAATTAAATTGCCTCTTATTACGCTACCACAATTTGATGGTGATTTGAAGAAATGGACAACGTTTTTTAATGTTTCATTTACACTATCCATAATAATAACGAATTACCTACTTCAGAAAAATTACATTATTTAATGGGACAGTTAGCCGGCAGCGCTCTAAACACATTTGCATGAATCGAACCAGCTAGTGAAAACTATTCGCTTGTGTATTCTACATTGGTGCATAAGTACCAAGGTATTCGCGCTTTGGGATGTGCTTATTTACATCAAATATTAAACCTAAAGCCTCTTCATACGACGCAGGGCTTGAATTCATTTATAGATATTTTTACGACAGCTATATCAACTTTCGAAAAGTTTGATACTCCAAATAAAAATGATTTTACTTTTTTGTATCTCGCATTAATAAAGGTCGGATGAATTTGCTCCTGCATGAAAATCTAGGGTTGCCTCTGTTAAAGTGATTTCACTAGATCGATGCATCACATCTGCTAGTAGGTTTATACGCGCTGTTATTACGCAATACTGTTAAATCCAAAAATAGTACATTCAAACATTATTCTCTTATGTCAATTGCCAACTAATTAGATAATAGTCTTTATATTTAAGAATATTTAAACTTAAATTATACGCATCTTTTGTTTATTTTATCAGCTTCGCGCTCTTCTACTTTTCTATATGACGCTCTTACGCATACAATCATTTCGACCTACAGTTTACCTAGTCTATACAGCACAAGTAGTTTCTGCACTTTCTTTTGCGCTGTTAATAATTTTCTTACTCTTCTCGTTTTGAAAGGGAGCCTTTCAAGGGGGGTTATGGTTGGGCTGGATACACTATTTTCATTGTCCCTATATCCTTCTCCCTCATCCCCGGCAAACCCGTCACCAAAGGAAAAGAGCACGCAATAGACGGCGGTCATTACAAGCAAGTACGAATTAAACGCTATAAGGAGCGTCGCGCGTGCCTTTAATTATAACATTTTCGCATACGCTTACGCCAAACGCTTAAGGCGCTGAACAGAGCTGGCACAAATTCAGATTTCGGAATATAAGCCACGCCCACAATTTCTGCGACGGCGTAGCGACAAAATTAATTTTTTAACACCCATTGTAGGTGTACACTATTTTATCCAAACTTTTTTTGTACAATTTATTTAAAAAACTTATGTCTAATTAATCTTATAAAACTAAGTATGCTGAAACTATAACTAAACACCTAAAAAAAGACATATTATCAACAAGGAATAGTCACAAAAGGCGGCAGCTAGCGACACACGTCCGTATAGCAGCGCGCCTCAGCGGTCACTGTCTATATTCGTAGATGTAAAAGAGAAGCGAGACGATGACTCGTTTCAGTTTTGCTATTTTCTAAAAAATATTTAATTTGAATGAAATATCTTAATTAATTCAAAATTTAAATCTACAATTCTCTTTATATTATAATGATTTATTAGTCTTATTAATTTTACCAATTTTTGTTGATAAATATTAGAGATATTTACGATCAAAATAAAAATCAGAGGTCTATTTACCAATTTTTTTTATCGAAAAAAAGTATCGTAATCATGTTTTGAAATCTTACATTCTCTCTGAGATATGATGTATATTAACATATATTTTTCTTTTAATCGTCATCCCTATAGCTTTTGTTAAAAACGTGTTTAAAGTCAGCCTATTTGGCTCTGTTCAGCGCCTTAACTGTTATTCAATAAACTTCATGTGAACTCCTTTTATGGTGGGATATCGGTGATCTATCTGTGAATTGATCCTGGCGGGCCCGGCCAGCCAAAGTGAGTGTGGAAGTGATATGTCCATTACGAACATCCTAAGGACACACTGTGAAGCCTGAAGCCTGTCAGCATCTTACCCAGGTAGGTGGTTTTGCCTCTCTCGTTTTCCATATACCCAGACTCCTTATACCTAACCCCCTTACCCTCCAAGTTTAAAGTACCTCGTTGATCAAGATTTGTTTTGTAATTTGTAAAAAAAGATGCAACTTGATCGGCTTGGTGATATATGGACTTGATCCGAGGTATTTTTACTTCGAGACCGCTCAATGCCAACTGAGCTGAAATGACTTTGCAAATGACAGCGTAATAAACCTTTGTTTTCTAACAATATTGTAATATTTTTTGAGTGTCTGGAAACAGTGATAAAGGTCATTTTTTTTTAAATTAAATGAAACCTAGCAAGATCGATTTATCGGCCCCTGAACCCCTTATATACTAAATTTCAAGAAAATGGTTGGAGTTCTTTTGAAATTTTGTTTATAGGTATATACTTAGTTATACACGCACTATTTAATCTTTAGTCTAAGATTATGTCTCGTGCAACATTATTTTAGAATAGCATTTTAGTGTACGGTCATTGATCTCTATAAATCGTTCTTTTTTTTCATAACGTTAAATGATTCTTGTGGCTAAAATACTTCACAGAATTAATAAATATTTCTTATAAAGAGTGCTGAGGTGTGTAGGTACCTACTTTTGAAATTAATGTCATATGGTCGGTACCACTCTGTATACAAGATTAGCTCATTTAAAGGTATTAGATATATGACTAGGCATAATATAAGGATAGGATTACATAAGGATTAGCCGTGAAAATATAACAAACAAAGACTTTCGCATTTATATTAATTTTTATCACGTTTGAAATAGTAGGATATTTTGAATGCTAACTGATTTAGATATCTGTTAACGATATAGAGCTGCGGTTGTTCCCGGAGAAGACAACAACGTTCGTTCATAAAACACTTGGCGATAAATAGAATATATGGCACCATAACGGGTAATATTTATTTTTAGCTGAATCGGCAGTTTACGAGCCGCTGTCAGCAACACTGCATTCGCTCGCAATACGGCACCATAAAAACGCTGTCGATAACGTGCTAGAGGTTTATATTTTAACAGTATATAAAATAATCGAAACGAGGTTTTTATTCTTTGTCTGTTGCATATTCAAAGAAACGTATAGTACCCGGCAATAAATAATGCACATCGAGGCTTAGAGAGAGAAAAACGGCTAGATTCTGCTTCATAGAGCATTGGCTTTGTCGCACAGACTTACGAACCAGCGTGAAACGTCACATACTAACTGAGTGACAGTGACAGCGCTCTACGAAACCGAACTGGCCGGCTGTTTCGTTCTAAACGACGATGTGCATTATTTAATGCCGGGTACAATACTTAAAGACTAATCTCCTGTCTAAAGTTATTATACTAGTAGGGGAACGAGCCTAAAATGTGTACATCGATAATAGACAGCAAATGATATCTGTCTCTCTTTTTTAAATAAATAATAAATAAATATATGGGACACTTACACACACGGTCGTCCGTCTCCAAAGTAAGTAACTTAATACTTGTGTTATGGGTAACAGACAACTGGTAATATACTACATATATAATTTTAAACACATACATAAATACAAGTGCACACCTAGGCTTGAAGAACCAACAAGTTCTTAGTAAAAAATGTTGGCCTTAGGCGGGAATCAAACCCGCGACCCGCGGAGCTGAAGGCAGGGTCACTACCCACTGCGCCAGCGGGCCAGTGATGTGTGATTAGGCGAATATAATGAAGTATATGAGTTTCATCTTCCATCTCTTATAATTTGATGCGAAACTCCATTTACAGGCCTGCTTGTGCATTACTCTAGTATATTATACTCTATGATCTCCTGAAGAACCTGACACATATGTTTTATTTATTTTATAAGGTAAAGCCAACAGCGTGTACATAAATTTATAGCTTACAAAGTACAACTAGTATTATTCCTAATACAGTATGACACACTACTTACAGGCCTACACAACATTTCAACTTTAATAAGCAACATTACGTAATTAAACAACCCTTAAATTAAGAATATATATCTATGATCTATGATCCAAGAGATAGACGTCGTCCTGTCTTAACTATTTAAGTCAGAGAGTTTTCTTACATTTCCGCTAAACTTACAATTTTTATTTCATAACAACCTTCTATAAATATACCCTATCGTGATTAGAACCTTGTGCTATAACTTGCAGACTTGATATTGAGACATTGTTAATAAACAGCCTTAATACTTACCATCTAGCGAAAACTTTTAGAACTTAGATCCTTTCAACATTAAAAACTTCATTGAAATAGGTTTAGCAGTTTTGAAGATTACCGTAAACGCACATTGAGACACGGGATTTTATGTATAATTCTTTAAAATAAAAATGATGGCACGATCTAGCCGCCTAAGCGTCTTACAACCGTACGAATCGAGTTTTACTACAAGACTCGATGTGGCGAGCTCCGCCTTTTATAAACAATTCCCACTCCAAACGAAAGCCCCTTCCTTACTATCGGTCACGAGATTATAGTGTTACCAATTTCCATTCCTAACATAATATATAAATAATAAATATGTAGCATAATTTACTATAAAGTTAAACTAAATAAAATTAAAAATGTCAAACAAATACAACGAATCTGTATGCGGCAAACTGGCGCTAATGATTTTCTAATTGCAACCATTCACGTTATTATACATTCCGATGTACTGCAAAATGTTAACGTGCATTGGAAGTATTAATACATATTAGCATAATACATTCTTTGTTACGAGAGCATTAACAATAAAAGTCACGCGACATTTACATCGTTGTTTTTACGTTGCAATACCTTATACTTATACACAAGCGCAGGTTTCTCAATCGCACAACTTAAGCCCGCTACGAGAATTGTAGAAGAAAGTTTACAGAAGCAGTCGCCATTTTGTGGGATTCTGTAATACAAAACTATAAAAGGAAATCCGAACTATGCAATCTCTTGTTTATATAATATTTTTCCCATTTCCTTTCATTTGAACATTCGATTATTATAAATGGCCGATTGAACACTTATAAACGCGAAATCAAAATCAGTTGTATAGTGTATGCGGGTTGATATGTGCTTATCTTCTTATCCTCTTATATTTATATATTCAAATTCAAATTTAAAATATTCTTTATTCAAGTAGACTTGTAAACAAGTGCTTTTGAATCGTCAACTTTACTGCTGGTTCGGAAAGCCGTCCTACCGAGAAGAGCCAGCAAGAAACTCGGTGGAGCTCTTTTAAAAAAGAAGATTCTTAATACTAATTACATTTTGTCATAGCTATCCTGCACAAGGTCAAAGAGCAGCTATATCCACGCATACTTATCATCAATGTAAGCCTCCACGGTATAATAGGCTTTCTGTATCAGCCTCTTTTTAACAGTATTTTTAAATTGCTGTAATGGCAAAGTTAAAATTGATTGTGGAATTTTGTTATAGAATCTTATACCCAAACCCACAAACGACTTACGTACTCTTACAAGGCGCAAAGCAGGAGCCGCAAGCTTATGTCGGTTCCTACTTTGTCTATTATATACATCGCCAATCTTTTTATAGACAAGATATATACAAGACACATATGTTAATATACTCTCACTAACTCACACTAACACTGTTGTTGATGATGACAAAGGAGACATTACACTGTCTCAAACGCACACACGTCAGTGACACGAGCCTTTGGTAAGAGTGGACGTGTAGTGACATGTTGTTACTTGTTAGTGCATGTTTGTGCCTGTGCTATATTCATACACCATAAGTCTATACTGATACAATAAAGTGAACACAAGGTGGAAATCTATAGCTATTTAACAAAATTAAAAATTAATGAATTATAGTTAAATAACTAAGAAAGTTTATGTGTTTGTATTAATATTTCATCGTCTACCTGCCCTTAGCTCACTGTAAGTGGGGTCGGCACAACATGCTACAAACATGTTGTCACATGATTTGGCTACGTATTTTACGACCAGTCGCTTGCCTGACGTCAACTTACCTTAGTCGTATTTTACGACCCCCTTGGTATGAAAGAGGGTGATCTATTGCTTCGGTTTCGGGGCGAAACGATCGTCGAGATTGTGGTGGTGGGTGTGTGTGCTGCTTTTTTGTGCGTTGTTACTGGTGAATTGCGCCTTGGGGTGCATGTGGTGGCTGGTCCTGCCTGTATAAGGTGCGTAGATTTTGCCTGCTTCATACACATTTGCTTTGCATGCATTCACTTAACCCGTGCGGATTATAGCAAAGTAGTTAGTTCTGTTATATTGCTTGTGATCTATTCTTCTCAACCGGATACCACACGGTGGGTCAATTTACCTTAGTCGCCTATTACGACATCTCGGTAAGAAATGAGGGTGGTCTATTCTACTCTGCCGGATACCGCACGGCGGTTGTATTAATATTTAAATTTTTTTTTGACGCGCACGAAGTCGCAGGTACAGCATGTATAGCAGTTTCCAAGTCCTGTACAATTTCTATCGGCGCGGAATAATAGCAAAACATATCAATAGGGAGAGTTCGATATAAGCCTTTTCATGTATAACAATGAATAGAGTCTATTTTACACCTGTGCTCTGTCATCCCCTCGCTGGAGTGTTCCGTACACACGACCAGCGCCCTCTGCCGTCGAGAGCTATGGAGAGTCACTGCTAGTGATGTACGTGTGATCTAACGTGCAAATTGGTTATTAAAATTAAAAACGAGAGTACAAAATGTAATCATAAATGAGAAATATAGCTTTCAGGTTTTCAAACTCGGTAGGCAGGAGTTTTATATAAATTTTCGATCCGGGCATATTCCATCAAATAAGTTTAGGTTCTTGATGCGAATATCGAATACTCAGGACTGCGTCGAATGTGGACGTGTTGACGATGTGTATCATGTATTGATGGAAAGTGTGCGGAACGAGCCTGAGCGGCCAAGTGTACTCATTACAAGTAACATGGGTATTTGTAATAGTATATTCGCCGCTCCTTTATCAAAGGAAGCTAGGATATTAGCGGATTAAACATTTAAGTGATCTGACGATGATGACTACACACTACTACTACACACAGTCAAATCCCGTCAAAAAAAGTCCCGTGAAATTGACTAAACTCCTTAAGAAAAAATAGAATAAAACATATATTCTAATTGATATTGATATTGATTCGGGGACAAGGCCAAAAATTTGTCGTGTAGTGTTTTTTCGAACTGACAATAAGCTGTTAGCTGTAGCGACTTTTACAGCGTCACCTTGTGGGACGCGTAAGAGTAATAGCATCGTCGATGTACCAAAAATGCGTAGACTAGAGCGATGAAGCTCTACTAGCGACGGAGAAAGACAGCGTAAGGCTGCCTCTTGTGATGGACCATGATTTAGGGGGATTTGTAGTGGAGGGCTCTTGGCACATTCTTAATCTTAAATTATTATATAAGCGTCATTTGCTCACTCAATCTCAATCAGAATGGGTATAGTGTGCTATATTTGTCATCGCGGATTTACTCTGTAGGAATAAAATGTGCTTATCGCGAACAGACCGATAGACAGGCAGAGAGACGCGGCAGATTACGAGTACTTTATTTTGTAATATGTAGTGAAGAAGATATACATTAGAAAATCAGGAATATCGATAATAACCATACGTTTGCACCGTGGGTGTCACATCACTAGCACAGGTCTTTGAATTAACAGTTTAGAGTTGAGACTAGAAAGTACTTCTCAATCGCTGCTGTTTGTATTTGTTTGTGAAAAGGTTTGTTATACCGTCGATTGAAGGATTTAGTAAACACAGCCCGTGCTTTCTTTACGTTATACGTCTGATAATTTATAGCTGGTTAGAAAAAAGTTTTGAGTTTATGTAAGATTAAATAAGTTTTTAGGTTTAAAGTCGAATGAATGAATAAATATATGAGTCATTTACACACACGGTCGTCCGTCCCCAAAGTAAGTAACTTAATAATTGTGTTATAGGTGACGGACAACTGGTAGATATACTACATATATAAGTTTAAATACATACTTAAATACAAATACACACCCAGGCTCGAAGAACCAACAATTTGTTTATAGAAAATTGTTGGCCCTCGGCGGGAATCGAATCCGCGACCCGCGGAGCTGAAGGCATGGTCACTACCCACAGCGCCAACGGGCCAGTCAAATAAAAGTCAGTTATGTTTTTGAGCGAAAGCATGTGCGAGTGAGAGAGGCAGTGTTGAAGCGAGATATGACGATGTATAGTTTAGTCTCGTGCGTACGCGCTCGGCGGACGGACGCTTGTGCAATAGGATACAACTTCATGCGCGAACATTATCTACAGTTGAAATATCAACATGGTGCAGTGTTCAAAATGCCGTTTGTTTGTATCCTTGGCCAAAGAGGACATTATTAATTGTAAAGGACCGTGTGAAGGCGTCTATCACAAAAAGTGTATAAATTGGAAAAGGTTTCAAAAGAAAAATGAATTCTGTGATTCCTGTTTGCAAAGTGAAGAGACGCCACAAATAAACGTTAACCTTGAGGGGTCTTCTACCGAGACTCTGTTGAGAGAAATCAATAAAAAGTTAGGAGTGATTTATAAAATTGAAAAAAAGATTGAGAACCTGAGTGAAGCCGTGGATTTTTATGCTGAAAGATACCAGCAGATGGTTGAGTTTAAAGAAGATACAGAAAAAAAAATGAAATTTTTAGAGCAAAAAAATGTATTTCTAGAAAAGTGTAGTAAGGCATTAGAGGAAAGACTGTTAGACATCGAACAAGGCATGAAAGGCAAGAATGTGGAAATCGTGGGGCTCGAAAAGAGGGAAAATGAAAGCAGCACTCAGCTCGAGCAAACAGTACGTAAAATGGCCCAAAAATTGAAGTTGAACCCGGATTATATAAAGGAAGTGTACAGAGTAGGCAGAGAACGTGATGGTAAAGTGCAACCAGTTATAATAAAATTCAAGACTAAGACTGCTCAAGAGCAGTGGATCAGTTCTAGAAAGAGTGGATTATCAAATGGAGATATTTATGGGAACAACAGCGCTAGGCCCATCCACATAAACGAAGACCTCCCACGTCAAAAACGGCAGCTATTTTGGTCTGCTAAAAACCAGCTGAAAGGTATATGTAAATATGTATGGGTTCAAAATTCGAATGTGTTGGCTAAAAAGGAAAATGACACCAAAATCTATAAGATTACTTCAGAAAACGACATTAAAAATATAGTGGGTTGAACGAGAATTGCAAGTAATGCGCGCGTACACACTACTGGATTATTTAAAATTTAATTAAAATCGACGACCTTATTGATTTTTCGTCAGAAATAGATTATTATAGATATGGAAACATTGATTTATGGACTCATAATTATAGTTCATTTGACAAAAAATTACATATTTTCCATTTAAATATAAGATCACTTAGAAAGCACTTTGATGAATTTTTGATCTTACTAGATAAAGCGAAATATAAAATACATGTAATCATACTAACTGAAATAAATATCAGAGAAGATGAGATCCCCTTGTATACTATAGAAGGGTACACACAATATTACAAGACGCGAGAGTTAACCAAAGGGGGAGGGATATTATTATACGTAAAGAATTACTTAAATTTTACGATGAAGGAATCTTATACTACTTCTTTTGAAGCATTATACACCACGTTAAAAATAGATAAGGATATTTTGCATATTTTGGCATTATACAGACCTCCCAGTAAAAATAAAATTCGCTTCATAGAACAAATAACTGAATTAGTAAAACAATTCTCAAGACATGAGGATTTGATTATCATAGGAGACGTCAATATAGATATTATAGAAAATAAATTAAATTCAACTGCGATAAGATACAAAAACACCTTGTGTGAACTCGGACTTCAGTGTGCAATACCGTCGACGGAGTTTACGCGGGAAGCTATAGTCGACGGCCGTCTCACTCAGACGTGCATTGATCACGCGTGGGTGCGAGCGAGACAGTGGCATAGCGACGAGAATGTTCCGGTAAACTCGTTTCTAATTGAGTGTGATATCTCGGACCATCATGCGATCGGTGTTACGTTTGCAACGAACTATGAGCGTCTTTATAATACTGGCGTGATTAATACTCGTGAAAGACCTATCTTGTGTAACCGATTAGTCATAGAAAAGTTAAATATTTGTGAGTGGACTAAATTTCAAAATATTCAATGCCCTTTGTTGTTATATAATAGCTTAGAGACTTTGTTTAGCGACATATATAAAGAAAGTATGATATTGAAGCCTGTAAAATGTAAGCGAGCGACAAAACCGTGGATAGATAAACGATTGTATGATATGATTGTAAAGAGGGATAACTTATTTCGTTCTTGGAAAGCTTCTCCGAGTAATATGACTAAACGATTAGAGTATACTAGATATAGAAATAGGGTAAATAAATTAATAAATTTAGCAAAAAATAAACATAGAAGACAAGAAGTTAAGAATTGCAACGGGGATTACAAAAAAATATGGTCAACTATAAATATGTGGTTAGGGAGAATAAAACCGAGCGTTGATAGTGTAATTATGAAACATTTAGGTAAAATAAGTGATGTACAAAGTATATGTAATAATTTTTCCAAAACCTTTACTGAGGAAATTCAAAGTATAAAACATGTGTGTTTTACAAAATTTTTAGATAGGACATCCTATGTTAAACAACCTGCTGTTTCTTTTAGATATGTAAAAGTAAATGGAGAAGATGTAAAAAAAATTATTTGTAAATTAAATATGAATAAAGCTCCGGGTTGTGATAATATTAGGGTTCAGGATATAAAATATGTGAGTGAAAAGATTAGTCCAATCTTAGCTAACTTTGTAAACATGTGTATAGAAAAAGGGTTATATCCAGAAAACTTAAAAAAATCAATTATACGCCCAATTTATAAAGGGGGAAATCACTTAGAATATACTAATTATCGGCCAATCGCCATACTATCAGTAATAAACAAAATAATGGAAAAAATAGTAATAGGTCAGGTGTCCTGTTTCTTAGAAAAATATAATATATTTACGGATGCTCAACATGGATTTAGGAAAGGTAGATGCACGACAACTGCGTTAACCCAATTTTCAGAGGAAATTAATGCTAGTCTTGACAAGGGTAATCAAATATTGGCGCTTTTCATTGATTATAAAAAAGCATTCGATACTTTAGACAGAGACGTGTTACTTTTAGCCATGCAAGAGTGTGGCATTGCAGGCCCCACTAACCAGTGGTTTCGTAATTACTTATCAGCGCGAACGATACGCACAGAAATAAATGGTGTAAAAGGAGAGGATTACGATGTAAGTTCAGGAGTACCTACTGGTTCCATATATGGACCATTAGGGTATTTAATGCTAGTTAACAGCGTAGTTAATGTAATTCAAAAATGTCGAGTATTTATGTACGCAGACGATATGTGTCTCTTATTTTCTTCGTATGATATAGTAGAATCACGCGATATTGTACAGTCAGATTACGATAATGTAATTAAATGGGCACATGACAACGGTATAATCATAAATTTAGAAAAGACCAAATGCATGCATATTTACTCACCGCATAATTTAAAGGCAAAAAGTATCAAGCACAGTGATATAAGTATAATTGGGCATAGTTATGATTGCATACATACCAATAAGAATTCATGTTGTTGCCAAAAATTAGAATTTGTGAACAAATATAAATACTTGGGTTTATATATTGATAGACATTTTAATTGGAGATATCAAGTAGGGATAGTATGTAATAAGCTAAGATCAGTGTTGAGTAAATTCTACCATTTAAAGAGAGTACTAAATAAACACACTATGCTTGTAGTATACTATGCACTAGCAGATTCTGTCCTTAGCTATGGACTAAGTATATATGGGAGAACTTTCAATACTTATATTAATGAAATTAAAAGGATACAATTAAGAATAATTAAAAATTTAATAAATAAAAGCCAAAGAATAAAGTGTAAAGGAAACTATCTAAAGCTATTTAGAGAAGTTAAAATATTACCAGTAGATATTAAATTAAAATACATGTTAGTGAGAGAGAATTATTATTCAGAAAAAAATATTATACAACCGGTGACATATAAACAACCTATAAGAAAAGTAAGAAAATATAAATTAGCTTTACCAAGGGTGAAAAATTATTATGGCAAAAGATTAAATGGTTACTTAGTGCCTAAATTATATAATGAGATGGAATATTTAAGGTCTTTAGATTGGGGAAAGCAAATCAGTAAAGAAGTTCTTAAAAGGAGACTGAAAGAATTATTTCATAGATATTCTTTCAGTAATAGTAGTAATAATAAATAATAAAACCACTTTGTAATTTATGAGAGAAAATAGTGTTAAGCGCATGTTTTTTGTATTTTTTTTTTTTTGTCAATAGATAGCTGAGCGTGTATGTATGTACTCGCCAACAAACTATTATATAGTTTGGCGAAATTATTAATGTTAAAAAAAAATGTAAACCTAAGTTGAACAATAAATAAAATAAAATAAAAATAATATTCTTAGACGTCCTATTTAGTGAACAAACTACTTGGTATGAATAGTTAATAACGATACCGGCTATACTCACGTCTAATTTTAGCGGATTAGCCCGACTAGTTTCGAACCCGTCCGGGGCACTTATTCATGAGCTATTTACACGACGTTATCGCGGCGGGAACTGCGTGCAGCAGCTCGCTGGTATCGTTATTAACTATGAATACTACTCACGATAGTTTAAATTAAAAAAATACTCGGTATGAAATTCACGAGTTTCGGCATCAATCGCTTAATATTATCAATGAAGATCAATAATACGACAATCTCAACGTTCGCCCCGTAAGCGAAGCATTCGAGATACGCTCCACAATCAAAATGAAAAAGCAATTTGCGATTGTCGCACTGAATGTGTGTAGTGCTTGTGTTGATGTTGATGGTAGTGTCTTGTGATACGTGCGGTATCTAAACCTGCATATATAAGGCATGGTAAGGTATTGAGAACGGTAATGCTTCTTACACTTAGCATTACATAGACTTTCTTAACAAACGTGGATTATAGCAAAATAATTTTATCATTACTTTTGTACATTCATACTTATTTTTATCTAATCACACATAAATATAAATAAATAAATATATGGGACACTTACACACACGTCTGTCCTCAAAGTAAGTAACTTAATACTTGTGTATTATAAAGTTATAAATTGTGTAAGTAATTTAATACTTATATAATTTTAAATACATACTTAAATACAAATATACACTTAGGTTCAAAAAACCAACAAATTGTTGAAAATGTTGGCCCTCGGCGGGAATCGAACCCGCGACCCGCGGAGCAGGGTCACTACCCACTGCGCCAACGGGCCAGTCATAGAAGAAAATAGAGAGGCAGACAGGATTTAGATTTTCTTGAACTTTTATCCTACCTACCTATATTTCTTCTTCTTCTTCTTCTTCTGGGAGTAGCGGCTATGCAGGGCCTAAGGGCCCAGTATCACTTTGACCATTGCTGATCTATTGTGATCGCCACTGCTTACAATTCGCCACCAATACCGGTGTCCTTGAAGAATTCAAGGATCTTCTTGGCGGCGAGTGCTTTCACTTCTATAGGGCGTAAAATATGTGACCCTAGGAGGGAGCATCGAACGTTGATCAGCGCAGGGCAGTCACATAGGATATGCATGGGTGTTTCCTCCGCTTCAAGACAAAGTCTGCACAATCCAGTGTCTGACAGCTTCAGGTTTAACATGTGTCTGTTTAGTCCACAGTGCCCCGTAAGCACCCTAGCTAAGTTACTTAGATTTACTCTACTTAGCGCTAAAATTTTTCGAGTAGCACTTTTATTAAAGGCTTTCATTAGCGCTTTTGAGTGCTTTAACCCCGGACTGTTGGTCCAGAGATCAAGTGTGTGATAATAACAATAGGTCTCTAGAGTAAGCAACGCCAGACTTTTGGAAATTCCACATATTTATACCTATATTTAATATAAAGCATTTAAAAATATATTCTTCTATCCGCCATTTCTATCGGAAATAGGAAAATTAATTTGAAGAATAGATAACAGATAGTACATGTAACATTTAGCATTATGTAGATTTTTTCATCGCGTGTTATGCAAAATAATTTATCTTTTCTTATTCATTAAATTCGGCAAAGACACGCTTATTATTATAAATCAAATAGCTTCATGTGGAATTGAAATGGAGTTAAACTATCCATCGTAAATTGAAACGATGTTATTGGATATCGCCGGGAATTTATGAGTTTTGTAATCACGAATGATTGGACTTATTAACAGAGAATTTTCGTCTGTTAATTTTGGAAAATAACTGAATATTGTACATTATTGTATTCGCATTAAATTTTAACTACTGTTTGTTACGCAATTTGCATTACGTCGTAACTTTACTGACTGTTTTGTTTTCAATAATTACAGGATTATGAGTTAAAATTTATCTTAATTGCTTGAATAAGTTTTAAGAATATGTTTAAGCAAGTAACAGCCTATTTCTATTACATTGATGGGCCTAAAGTGATAAGGATTGGAACTAACTTCAAGGACGTTGCTCTAATGTGGATTCTAATTCAAATTCGAAAAATTTCAAATTTATTCAAATAATTTTTTATAAGTATTTTTGTGTTTCTATAGAATTTATTTATTTATGTAGGAACAACCAGTAGCAATTACAATAAAACAATAAATTAAAGTAGGCACACCACAAACGGCATTAATTGCACTGCCTTTAGATGCTTAAATTATTGCTTTGCGGTGATCCATAAAACAAAAGCAATAATAACATTATTTTGATGTAATCCCAGAAAATATATGTAATAAATGTAGAGTGTACTATTTGTTTTCTACTTAATACATGCAGGATTCGTTAAAAAACTATAAACCTGCATCAACTGCCCAGTACACACGCACTACAACAATTTCATCAATCGTTCGGTTAAGGAGCGAAACGATGTGACGAAACCAAAATTTGAAAAGGTCATGTATTTCATTCAGTTATTAAACATTAAAGTTGACGTGAACGAAGTCACGGGTACGACTTGTTAATAATATATTACAATTACATCGCAATATTCGGTCTAGTTATATAATATGTTATTATTAAACAGAAAAGACAATATCTCCCCGAAGAGAGTTAGTACAAAGGCATAAGAACTAAGTATAAAGACAAAGATCAAAACAAACATTATGTTTATACCATAACGAAATGTTTTGTGCAATGTATCTTCAAGATAAGTGGTTTGACAAAATATTCATTAACTAGTGTAAATTAAAACCAGACGGGTTCGAAACTAGTCGGGCTAATCCGATAAAATTAGACGTGAGTATAGCCGGTATCTATATATTAACTATAAATACTACTCAAGATAGTTAAATTGTTTGTTGCTCTTTTTTCCACAATTCGTTAATCCAGTTTGCTCCTGCCCATCCCAATCGACGACGCTGTAAAGGGGTTAAAGTTGACAGCATGATAAGGTTAAAATAATATGCAATAGAATTCACGCAGTTGAAGTCGATGAAGAAATATCCGCATATCACATCCTCGATGCCTCCACACTCATTCACAAAGAGCAGTTAGAAAAAAAAGATGTCGGTTATTTATATTCTTAATATAGCTACCCTAATATTGGTCGACGGTGTAATTACACCTGAGCGGCAAGCGATCGAGAGTGACGGCACCTTGTTTGTTTAGGCTCGTCTTTGTAAACATCATTTGGCGCACTCTTCCGCCATTATAGCCTTTATTAAACCACAGTTATACGGTTAGAGCATTTGACCAGGGGTTCTAGGGTTAAAACCCTAAGAGTTTTAAAGTAAACTTAAGTGCATACAAGCTGTGATAGCCTAGCGGTGAGACCGTGTGACTTTCTAGACACGATCATAGGTTCAAACCCCGGGCAGACACCAATGAGTTTTTCTATTAAAACTCGTGTCTAATTGATAATTGCAATATATCACATGCTTTTCGGTGAAGGAAAACATCGTGAGGAAACCTGCATATCTCTAGAGAATTCTAGGGACGTGTGGAATCTACCAATCTGCATTGGAGCGGCGTGGTAGGTCATAGGAGGCCTATGCCCAGCAGTGGGATACTAACAGGCCGTTACTTTATTTTAAGCGCATACAATGTAAATTTTATTTCAATAATTTTTGGTAATATGGAACGATTTATTATTTTAAAAATGTAGACTACTTTCCATTTTCATACATTACATGTAGGATTCTTCAAATAATTGCACTACAAACATAATAATACAAGTCACGTTAAAAATGCTTTAAAAAAAGCTTTTAACAAAGGTTCACAGTCCTACTGTTCAATGATGAGGAGTTCCCTCGTCTGGAGCCAATCCTGGCAGCATCAGGTCATGCTTACCATAAACATGCATTGACATTGAAGCTAAACAAGTATGTAAAATTTCAACTCAATCGGACACCGGGAAGTGCGTCAAATTTAACTTGCAAGATTCCACCTTCACATACATACATTGCAAATTAAATAAAAGCTTTTAATAAGTATGGATAGGTGCGACTAGCCAGCCCATATTCACAGACAGACAGACAGCCCATATTCAGCGGAAGCTGGAGGGAACGAAAAACACTATCGCCAATCATGAGAACGTACGGAACATTAGGCGAACCCCCTTGGCTCACCGAGGACGGTACAGGAAGCCTAAGGAATTAGGAAACCCTTGTGGTGTTCTCGACTTCTTAAAGGAGCTTCGCTGGAATAACTAGTTGCTACTGCTGTTACACTAGATTGCGACTAAATGCGGAAATAAGCTCATTAGGTAAATAAAATTAAGCCCTTTCAATCATCAGTTGAGTGAGCTATGTCGCAATATTTTGGGGAACAATATAAAAATTCAACTTCCCTTCGGAAAACTGAATGCCACAAAAGAATAAATAACATTCGGTTAGAATTTTTGTCAGTGGTCTAGAATTTATACGGGAAACCCGAACGTAGCCTGGCACTAGAACGGAATGGTTACTTTTTGTACAAACGGGATTTACGCTGACCTATGATCATCTATCTAAAGAACGCGACTCACAATGCAAAATTCGTATTATTAGTTTTTGAAAAGAGCAACCGTCGAGTTTCTTGCTGGTTCTTCTCGGTAGGAACAGCTTTCCGAACCATCAGTAGAGTTGAGGATTCAAAAGCACTTGTTTACAAGTTTACTTGAATTAAGAATATTTTGATTTTGAGCCTATTATTGATTAGAGAAAAAAATGTAGGAATGAATACTTTTTGTAAAAATTAATAAAAACATTACAAAAGAAGGCGCCGCAAGACGTAAAACACGAGATAAGAGGGAATACAAACACAAAAAGACACACACACACAAGCCACACACACAAACACACATATACACACAAACACGCAAATACTCGTACACTGTAATTTAAAATCTATTTAGAATATTATTGTTTAAGTTACTGGTTTCAATATAAAACTTACCTTTATGGAAGAGAGAAACCTTCTGATACAAGTATTTTTAATGCTCACTAGGTCCCATTCTATATTTCTTTTAATGAACGTTTATGAAAACGGAATAAGTATTTTTGCTTTTTTTTGTATTTTGTATAAGTGGGTTACCGTGAAAGCGTAATAGACAGACATAAATACTTACGCATTTATAATATTAGTAGTATAGATTAAACCTTAAGTACCCGGCATACAATACTGTTGGCGATGTATCGCCGATATATTGGTTGCACTTACAATGTGGAATGTACGGAATCCGGTCCACTGATGCCTCGGCTTTCCCGGTAATTGATTCTGGAATCCAGAGAGCCCTAGCCGCAATATCTATCGATTGCGTCACTTCAGCGGTTAGAATTTATGTTAAATTAAGGTTACTCGTAGAATTTGCAAATTAAACTCCTCTTGAAGATCCTTTTATTCGTCTATCTTTTAAACTATGAAAGGAAGGACCTAAAAAACTGTCCAAAAAATAAAAATTAGGATTTTACAACCCACATAACATAGGGGTATTAAAAGTAGATATATATAGAGAAATATGAAATCCCTCAATCACCGTTGTAACAAATTGGTGCAGGCACAGTCTGTCTCTAAAAAGAAGAGCAGTTTGCCCAGCTGTGAGATAGTGAAGAGTCGCTACTTTACTAATCTTCCCAACACGCTATTTTGCATCGAATGTAGCAAATTCTAATTAAGCATCAAATTAATCACGTAGAATTGCAATTAATATTTTATAAACATTCAATTACATTAGCTAAACACTGGATTGCGGCTATTTATATATAAATAACACGGATACGATACGCCATTCATAACTGAAATTTAAGATATTTTTCAGTTATCATTGTATCATCATTATCATCATTATCATTGTATCATTAAGTCAATATATTACTTACATAATAACTTACCGAAAAAACAAACATGTTGTCACATGATTTGGCTACGTATTTCATGACCGGCCGCCTGCCTGACGTCAACTTACCTTAGTCGCCTTTTACGACACCTCGGTAAGAAATGAGGGTGGTCTATCCTATGCAGCCGGATACCACACGGCGTAAGTTGTCATATGGAAATGGTTATGAAATTACAGACGTTTTTGTTACAAAAGTTTTTAATGAGGGTAGAAAATATAGAAACAAATTTATGAGGCTTGTATTTTAGAGGAGGAATTGAATTGAATTGAATTTATATACCAATATTTTTTAATTTTTTTATAAATATACATAACTCGGAAAAACTTTATTGCGGAGCCAATGAAAAGATTTCTATTTGCTTAGTGAACTAAGTGGGAATAAAATTGTCTATTAAATAATAACAATTATTGCATTTCTGCAATGGTTTTGATTGTTTTATTGTAATTATACTTTATTGTAATTATATTTTTTAGTGTTATTTAGTTAGTTCTAATTTTTTTTTGTATTATAGTTTAGTTAGTTTAGTAAATTGTATATAATTTTTTTTCTTATTATATATTATGTTTATAATTCTAAAATATTAGGCTTACTAGTTTATTAGGTTTGGTAAATGATGATTATTTACTCTTTCATAACTTAACTATTTGATATATTTTTCTCTATTTTTTAGAGGGACTTTTAACCTCTTAGAGATTATGGTATACCCATCTTATTATATATGTACATATTTTAACAAATGTAATTTATCCAGACTTCTGATCAAAATTTTGCTTGCTCAGAAGTCGGTACAAGAATAATTTGTGTAGAGCCCAAATCGGTTGGTATAAATGAGTTTGTACGCATAAGCATTAGCATATATGTAACAGTTATAGTTGCCATACACCTCATGTCACGAATATATTTGCCAATATTTGCTATTAATCACGTTAAATCGTGGATTACATTCGGGATTAAACAGTGGAGCGTTTGGTATTACGAGGGTAGATACTAATTCAATATGGGAGCAGAGAATGATTCGTCTAATGCAAAGCTAATGAGATAAAAAAAATATATCTGGTAACGCCATCGGTGTACTTGTTTTTACTTATGATATAGCAGTGTCTTTTTTCTATTCAACCGGATACCGCAGTGTGGTATCCAGTTGAGTAGAATAGCCCACCCTCATTTGTTACCAAGGAGTCGTAAAATACGACTAAGGTAAGTTGACGTCAGGCAGGCGGCCGGTCGTAAAATACGTAGCCAAATCATGTGACAACATGTTTGTAACATGTTGTGCCGACCCCACTTAGAGTAGGATAAGGGCAGGAGGATGATGATAGCAGTGTCTCACTAATGACCAATCACTATTAATTACCCAACGTGTACTGTGGCCGAAGAACAAAGACAAGTCTTGCGTCGTCGCACCGGTAATCCTCGTAGTAATGGCATATCGCATTAATGCAAAACGTACATAGACATAGGTCAAGTCCTCGCATTTCCACTACATTTTGTTAACTCATTAATTAATTTTCAAATTAGATTACATTATAAATATCTTCTAAAAAAAACACTAAACCGGGGTCTAAAGTCTATGACTGTGTCTATGTCGTCCTAATCACCGGGGACCCAAGTTCCCGGTGATTAGGACGACATAGACACAGTCATAGACATTGACTGGCCTGTTGGCGCAGTGGGTGACCCAGCCTTCAGCTCCACGGGTCACGGGTTCGATTCCCACCGATGGCCAACATTTTCTATAAGCAATTTGTTGGTTCTTCGAGCCTGGGTATATATTTGTATTAAAATTTGTATTTATAAGTAAGTAAGCTGTGATAGCCCAACGGTGAGACCGTGCGACTCTTACGAGGGGAACTCGAGTTCAAACTCGGGCAGGCACTAATGAGTTAAAACTCATGTGTCTTATTGATAATTGCAATTTATCACACGCTTTTCGGTGAAGGAAAACATCGTGAGGAAACCTGCATATCTCTAGAGAACTCTGGAGATACGTGTAACCTACCAATCCGCATTGGAGCAGCGTCACTAACTTTGGGGATGGACGACCGTGTGTGTGTGAGTGTCCCATATATTTATTATTATTATATATTATAGTGAGGAACCTCCTCACAATGCGTGCCTTTTCAAGCAACGCTGCATTTTGTATCTTGCCCTTAATCCAACAACTAAGCGAGAGCCTCTTGAGATGTTGGTCGAGACTCTTCGGTAGTAAACCGTTGACCGATACAACAATAGGAACAATTATTGTTGAGTCAATATTTTACATTGCGGTTATTTTATGAGCTAGATCGAGATATTTAGTTAATTTTTATTTTTCAGCTTCTATTATATTTATCACTACATTATTATTGTGTTCGGCGAAGTTACATCGCGTGTATGTTTGTATGTTTGCCTGGATCCAGCACTACTTGCACTTTCCCGTTTTTTCCCCTGTGCCGCCATATATTTGTCATTATTAAATGGATAAAAAGTAACGACCTGTTACTATCCCACTGCTGGGCATAGGCCTTCTCTCCCCGTTTTTGGAAAGAGGGTTTTGAGCTAAGACCTACCATGTTGCTCCAATGCGGATCGGTAGGTTACATATATCCTTAGAACTCTCTAGAGATGTGCAGGTTCCCTCAAGATGTTTTCCTTCACAGAAAAGCGTGATAAATAACAATTATTAATTACACACATAAGTTTTAATAGAAAAACTCATTAGTGCCTGCCTGGGGTTTGAACTCATAATCATCTCTAGAGATTCGCACGGTCTCACCGCTGGACTATGACAGCTTATCTGGATACTGCATACTAAATGTATTCTTCAAAAATACAGTTCAGTCATATCGTATCCCCTTTTTTATCATCATAACCCCTTATATCTACGGGGTTGGTTACAGCTATTATGCATAGCTCAAACTGACTAAGAACCTGATAGTACAACATCACGCTACTGGTGGCAGGGACAGGGTAACGTAATGTAGATTGCTTCATCCTCAGAGGCCTAGACCCAGAGGTGGCGCACTCTGGGGTTCAGAGTTGCCGCTGGCGGGGATGAGGTCAATGGCTCTCAGGCACCCTATCTCCGCCACCACCAGCGTGGTGGAGCATACAGGTTATTTTAGTCGGTGTGAGTCCGACATAACCACCGCTCGTCCCCGTCGGGTCTATAAGGGGCTTTTTCCTGGATAAAAAAAAAGATTTAGAAGAAAGATTTAGAAAAAAAGAAGAAGAAGAAGTTTCATTCTTACTAGCAGCAGCTCTTTCATTCTTACTAGCAGCAGCTCTTTACCCCTGAAAGGTTCATCTCCTGGTCTGGCCTTCTAAACAGTTGCCCGTCTCTCGGCTAATCGATGCATCGAAAGCACCAAATGTATCTAACGCCATTAACACCTGATATCCCCAGAATTCTAAAGAGATATGCAGGTTTCCTCACGAAGTTCTCCTTCACCGGAAAGCGTGTGATAAAGTACAAATGCCAATTACGCACATAAGTTCTAATAGATTAAATCATTAATGCCTGCCCGTGGATTGAACCTATGACCCCAGAGTGTGAGAGATTCACGTGATTTCATCGTTCGGCTATCACAGCTTTCTTAATTAAATTTACTATCCTTTAAGTAAATGCGTTACTCAGTCGGTAACATAATTATTGGCTACAATCAATTGCGATTGTTATCAAAATATAGCAGGACTAGCCGTAACTCCATTATCATATGCTAATACGCCGAGGAACCAATATTGAATGCATATTGTTGATATATATATAAAGCGAACTGTCCGTCCGGCCTGCTATCATTGATAAATAAATTCTTCATCTGATATATTTTTAATTTATATAATTAGGCGTTACTTTGCGGAGAACCATAATAAAAGTTATAATAAAATTATATTGATACATCAGATTTTATTTATTATTATATACCCCTGCCCTTATCCCACACTAAGTGGGGTCGTTACAACATGTTATAAACATATTGTCATATTATCGGCTACGTAATTTATGATTTTGCCTGGCTCCAAGTTACCCTAGTCGTATTTTACGACACCTCGATAAGAAATGAACCCTCATTTCTATTTATATTCCTCATTCTCAGTCTATTTTACTCAGCCGGATACACGGCGGTGCGCTTACTAAATAAAATCAAATAAATAAATAAATGAACAAATAAAATAAGTGAATATGTGTGAAAGTTACCAAAAATACTTGAAAAATAATCCAAATAAAGGTACAAAAGTAAGTCAAACGGAACAGGATAACGATATTTTTGGACTAAACACAACACATTGTATTTTTCGAGAAGCAGCTATCTCTAAGAAGAAAGGTCAAGTGTAGGTTGACCATAATTTTAATATATAACATCATGAACCATGTTGTTTTATTGATAGGTTTTTGCTTGATTATCGTTTCCGATAAAAATAAATATGCAGTACAACATTCGTTCGCTAACGATATAGATTTTGACTCCTTTAAACTTAAATAAAAATGCTTCTGGGTATGACAAGTTTTTAACACCACTAAAGCAGTAACACTTTTAAATACTAGTTCTTCTACGTTGTTCATAATCCAACAACTTACCGAAATAAAACACGGCACTCACGCTTATGGAATAAATTTGACTAAAGTTATGAGAATATGTGAGACTTTTGCAAAGTAACGCATTTTTGTATACAGTAAAAAACATGTTATGGGCCCAACGGGGACAAGCGGCGGATATCTCGGACACGTACCCACTAAAATAAACTTTGTGCTCAACCACGCTGCTGATGGCAAGGACAGGGTATCGTTGTATACATTACCTCCATCTCCGCCGACAGCAGCTCTGATCCCAGAGACCACCTTCTGTGGGTATGGACACCTCAAAGGGAAAGTCCCCCTTCGCAAACCGGTGCATCGGGCACCAGCACTAGATGAAGTGACCGTCTCGGGGACCTGTAAGCCAGGCGAAGATTCCTTGTCTGGGCAAAGTAACGCCTAATTCTATAAATTAACTAAACCTTACATATTACACAATTTCATTCATAGTCAATATTGACCTTTTTTTTGTTCAAGATAAATGATATATTATAATTATATAGAAAAAACGCGGATAATAGCAATTTTTTTAATTTAAAAGTGGAAATATATCAAAATAATTCGATCGACTCTTAAGGACAATAGAATTAGTCGAAAGAATTACGGAATTAGTTAGTAATTAGTAATTTGCAAAGTAGCTTATACTTCTTTATTTTTTTTGTTATTGTTATTTTCTTGAGCTCTACAGTATTGTTATGCAGTATCCTTTTTTCATAATGAACTGGAAACACATGCGACTTCGCCCGCGTGAAATTCAGTGTTCACCATGTTATAGTCGCTCGAGTCGCGGCATGAGACTACCTGCTTTCTGATACCCTACACCGCTTTTTAAACCTATTCCCCCCTCTAAACTACAATCGACACCGGTTTGTTACTACTCCCACTAAAAATTGTTGTAAAACGACCTCTTCAACTCAATTTACATGAAACGGTTATGCGCTATTAACCTAAACCTTTCGGAGGAATTGCACTACCTTTTAATAAAAACCGTACTAAAATCCGTTCCGTAGATTTTGAGAAAAATCGATTACATACAGACAGACAGCTTTGGGGGACTTTATTTTATAATAAGTATAGATTGTATTAATTTAAGAAGTTGACTGGTGCGTTTGTGCCAGTGGCAGTGACTTTAGACTTTCAAGTTCATAGGTACCCATTTAGATCGCTGTAGTGTACCAGCTTTAACATCTTATCCTTATATTGTATTATTTGCAATAATTTAAAGGTGAGTGTTAAAGTTATAAAATAATTTCAGTTTTATTACACTCAAAACTACCCCCTCATCTGTTAGTAAGTTATGGCCACCCTTACATACTCGTCGACCCGAGATTAGCGCGCAGTGGCGTGTGAAATCAGGTCCAACTGTCTCTCGGACAAGTTATAGACGACGAAAAATCTTACAACGCTGTCTTGTACAACCCTTTTTTGCGACAAAAAATAGGAGAGTCAACTTAACAAAGTTTATTGGAAGCTATATATAGTTTTTTATCCGTTTTAACACCTCGGTTAATTACCTCTTCAGGTGACGAGAGGGCTGGTTCCTTTTTCGCACAAAGAATTAGCTTAGCGATTCAACGCGAAAACGCTGCCAGTATTCTTGGGACCATTCCGCGTGGGCACGATTTGTATAGTACTAGCGTGAAAGTTTTTTAAGATGGACTAACTTGAACATTTTTGTTGTATATAAAAGTAACATAAATGTGAAAGTCTGTATATCTATTAAACTTTATGGTAAATCCGCTAGAACAATATAGATAAAATTTGGTACTATTGAACCTCAAATTGACTAAGAATGACGTGTTCTTCTATAATTGGTACCACATATTTAATTTATGACTATATGGGATATCGTGTAATGCTGTTGAAGATCCGAATAAATAAATCAAAATAATCTTTATTCAAATAAGGTCTTTCAAGCACTTTTGAATTGTCAAGGATCGACATGTTACTGAAGCTGCAACTGATGCGGAATGTTGTTCCTACCGAGAAGAACCAGCAAGAGTCTCGGCATTCAATCTTTTCAAAAGCTGAAAGGATTTTCAAATTCAGGCATTTTTATCATCCAAGTAATCTCCAATTGTGTAATATGCTTTACGTGTAAGCATATCTCTCAGATTTAATTTAAACCTTCCCTAGACTGGTCTAGTATGAATTGAGGAATTTTACCCTTAAATACTGACAAATACTTACTGACACATAAAAAAGTAATCCTGTGTTTCATTCAGGAATAATAAATAATTAAGGATCTAATTTTGAGAGATAAATGATGTGATCAAGAGTTTTAAATATTAATGTGGATGGATAAAACTGGAGGTCGAACAAAAGTTGAATGGATTGTGTAAAGCATGTCGTTCATATAAAAGGAACAGTACTGACGAATGATACATGAGATTGGAAGATGAGGAAATATTAATTGTGTGACCCTACTTATAGTGTGATATGGGGAAAATTAGAGAACTTATCTAGAAAATGATCATGGGTACATTATTAAGGAATACTAATAATAAATTTAATGCAAACGTAGTCCCGAGTAGATTTTGTTAAATAATTTATGTTACAAATGTATTAATTAAACCTTTTCATAAAGAGTTTGCGAGTGATTTATCTCATTTAAACACATTTAGCTATCGCAACTTGTAACTTATATATAAAGCAATTACAAACAAGCAATTGTTTTAAAGGAGCAAGACAATACAACGTGGATTCTTCAATTATTATAGTTTGGATAGTTAGGGGGAGGTTTATGGAAGTTTCTGGAGCTAAACTGTCCCACTGCGAGCGCGGCATATAATGGAATTGTGTATACGCTCCGAACGATAGCGTGTGGTGTTGTAAATTGTTATCTCTTGTGTAAACTTTTCAATAGATTATTGAGTAGAGCGCAATATTTGCCCCTTTTCTGTACCGAGACTGCTTATTCGCAGACTGAACATTCTACATAGTCGCATTCAAATTGAAATTCGAAATATTATTCTAAGGAAACTGGTAAACTAGTACCTTTGAATCGTCAGTTATATTAAATTCTGGATATTGTTCCTATTAAGATGGGTCCTTTTTTCATGAAGAAAAAAACGAGGATTTTTGATACTGGTATATTTTTCTCTTTGGTATATGGCTTCAATTGTACCAAATCAAATCAAATCAGAAGTATACTTCTCATAAAACAAAGTCCCAAAAAGCTGTCTGTCTTTATGTAATCGATTTTCAAAAAATTTACTGAACGGATTTTTATACGGTTTTCACCAAAAGATAGTGCAATGCCTCCGGATGGTTTAGGTAAATAGTACATATCGGTATTATGTAAATTGTGATGAAGAGATTGCGCAGTTGTTAAAAAACTTTCTTGCTGGGAGCTTTAGTCGCGTGCGCTGCGTAAACCAGTAGGTATACGGTAAAGTAATGTACTAGAGAATTATAAATCTTTAAAACTACTACAAAAAAGTCCGCGATAGCATGTCTCTATCTCTTATGGTTAACTCACAATAACTACTTTCATGTTTAAAATTTGAATTAGAAAAAAATTGTGACACGCTGATTTCCACGCAAGCGAAGCCGCTGGCACAGCTAGTATCGTAATAAATTTTCATTCAAATTCTGTTACATTTATTAAAACCACCAACTTTAACTGGAGTCCGCACAATATGTCTCTATCTTCCGTTTTTCTTTATCATTCGTCAACTCTAGTGCTACTTCTTTTATGTGTATTCTTCACACAATCCATCCATATTTTTTTCTGCCTTCATACATCCATCCACATTCATACTTAATATTCTTTTGGTCACATGATTTTTATCACTCCTCATTACATGGCCATACCAACTTAATCTCGTACTTCTCATCTTTTTTATATTAGACACAACTTTCAGATTTCCCCTAATGAATGAACAAAGCGTACGTGGTTCTTTATTAATTTGAGAAGAGACCGAATGAAACCCGTATGAAATTAATTTAATTTAACGTAAAATAATTTAACAAATAGTGTAAGTATAATTTTAATTGCTTCACAAAGTCGCTTCGTTAGTTCGGTTCGTGATAATATTTCGTTTGTAACGGGCGAAATTCAGAATACCGTGGGTTTTCAGATGTCTTGTAATTATTGTATATAATTTTTTTGCATTCGAAATTTAAATTACGTACAAGTAAAAAAGGAAAAACAAATTCACAATAACTACGTTTTGTGAAAGTAATTTTTACAAAAGTTATTATGTTCTAGCGTAGAGAAATAATTATAGAAAATACCACAAAATAAGTGGATCCGTTATTGTTACAATATTACCTTTTTTATTTTTATTTAAATATTTATGTTTTACTTATTCGTTTGTGAGAATTTTATGGTGAGACTGTGCAGAGGTAAATGGGCTTAAACCTCGGAATAGCACTAATGAGTTTTCTATATAATTTATCTCTTCAATTTATCGCACTTTTTGGTGAAAGAAAAAATTGTTAGTAAATGTGCATAAGTAGTAGTAAAGTTAATATCCGTTTTTGAAGCGAAGGGTTGGAGCTAAGACCTACCACGCTGCTCTAATGCGGATTGGTAGGTTACAGATATCCCCGTTCTCTAGAGATATGCAGGTTTCCTCACGATGTTTTCCTTCACCGAAAATTGTGTGATAAATTGCAATTATCAATTAGGCACATTAGTTTTAATTGAAAAACTCATTGGTGCCTGTTCGGGGTTTAAACTCATGATCATCTCTAGAGAGATCATGAGTTCAAACCCGGTCACACGATCTTACCGCAGGGCTATCACAGCTTTTTAAAAAATCTGCAACGCTGAACAATTATTAATATATTATTATTATTATAAAAATATAATGTATTGGCAAACTATGGGGTATCTGACACGTGGTGCACTTAATGTCCAACCACGAAGTACACTGCAATATGAACAAAAAAATAAATGCAGTATTAACAACTTAGTAGTATACAATTTTCCTTTACAATACGGGTGCAAAGCTCCAAATAATGTGCGTAACTTAACACGAACTTTACAGTTGCTTACATGGTTGCATATATGTCGGACGTACAGACATATCGCTGCATTGTTTGGAAATGTCAGGGCGGACTATAGCATCGTAGCAACGCCGGCAGCTTTTACACAATTTACATATCGTAAGCCGTTCCACGATGGAGCTGTCCGATTTTTTCGGAGGCGTTTCGTAATTAGATACATTCGTAGATAGATAGATTCGTTGATTTGTAACGTCACCACAATCACAAAATAATCAACTATTATTTTTTTTGTGTGGAATTCGCAGTTAACGTATTAATATTCACCGTGGCGCGTGTTAGGTCACCTAACCCACGATCACTGTCTTTGGTCATTCGTTAAGCAAAGACAGTGATTCTTAGTGATTAGTTGATTCTTAAAGAATTCACACACTTCAATGTTTTTATATATAGTCTGTTATGAGTATAATTGTAATTTATCCGTACTAATTATTAAAGTATGTATCACCTCTTATTCAGAGTTTGCTTGAGACCATAATTGCAATGCAAATTTTTTTTATCCGTTTCAACACCTCGGTCACCAAAACCGAAGCATCATCAGGAGGATAGGCTCCACGACAAAATCGCACTGCGCCGCGCCACTCATACAAGTACTCGTACAAGTAGTTCGGTTATAGTGTCTGTAATATGGAATTCCGCAAAGTAACGCCTGGTTCTATAAATCATTTGATAATACAGTATTAAAAGCATATCCTGACATTTATTTGTATAATAATAATGTTTATTATAACATAATCAGTTATATAGCCTCTATAAACATTAATTTAGTGGGATTTCGCAGGATAATACCGCTCGGTACCCAAACATCCACACCAGCCGCAGTCAATTAAAGCGATCCATTATAATTAATCCGCAATTACTATTCCCGCCGTGATATTTGCTGTTTATCGAACCGGCATTAGCGTAAGAACAGTTTTAGACACATCCATTGAGCAGTGAGCCCGCATTAAGATATGCAAATGTTATAGATTCTAGCGCGGTACAGGCGCGTCCTTGCGAACACCCATTGTATCGGATAAGAGGCGTCTAGAGATGTGAAAAAATTAATAGGTTTTAAATAATCGATTTTTAAAATAATTTATAGAATTAGGCGTTACTTAGCGGATCACATAACACAAAAGTAATAATGTAATTCTTTAACTATAATCAAAGATAAAGTAAAAAGAAAATATATATTATGCTAAATGTAGAGTGGAGTATCTGTTTTCATTCTTGATATATGCAGGATTCGGAAAAACACATCCACAAACCTCGACCAATTTGCGATTTTGTCGTGGAGTCTATCTCCTGATGATTGAGGGGCGAAACAATTGTTGAGTTTGTGATTATTGCGGATTATAGTAAAATAATTTTATTATTACGATTTTCGGTTATATTAAAAACCTGCTTTTTTGCTTTTATTTTTACTCATATGCGTTTTTGGATAGTAACAACGTAGTAAAACTGCACATTTTAATCGAGTTTTGAAAACAGCACCTTCTGTGTAATTTTTTATTTTTAGTAGACCACTTTAAATTATTATTCTAATTACTTGTTATAAACTTGGAAATTTTATTATTGTATACAAAAAAAAAAACTTTTAGAGTAAGAATAAAATCGGTATATGCGAAAATCGATTATTTTTACTTAATCACTTTTTAAAAATCGATTTAATTTGAGAATGAAACATCGATTATTAAGTAATCGATTGGTTTCCACTCTAAAGTCACATCCCTAGAAATATCGCGCTCCGTTCATTAGCTGTCGATTATCGGATCCAGGTAAAATATGCGCTACTGGATTGTATCTTAGGCGCGTTAACTTGAAAAGTGTTTAATCATCATTCTTTTGATTCCATCGCGTTTGATAGCTTTGACTCTAGATTATCTACATAGAGAGTTAATAAGACAACATTTTACAGAAAGTATAAAAGAACTACTTTGCTATAATCCGCGCGAGTTAAGCGAATGCATGCAATGCGAATGTGTGTGAAGCAAGCAAAATTTACGTACCTTACACATGCAGGACAAATCACCACACGCATCCCAAGACGCCTCCACCAGCCACAATGCACACAAGCAATAAACACAACCACCACCAAAATCTCTACGATCGTGACGAACGCCCCGAAACCGAAGCATCATCATCAGGATAGGCTCCACGACAAAATCGTAACACAACATTTTATAAATAAATATAAAAATTAAGGTAGAAAAAAGTGTAACGAAGTTAATAAATAATTAATTTATGGTTGCAATAATTTAAAGTGCATTACCGCAGGAAATTGTTGATGAGATAACTTACGAATTTCCTTCAAAAACTCAAACCAAAGGAGGTAAGGCAGAAGTTTGTCTTATAAACTTATTAAGCGTTAAACAAGTTCCAGATATTTCCGCGAACCGAAAGGGCCCTAAACTTAGATTAAAATAGTTACCAACTAGCCAGCGGGACAACTGTTGCGGGAGTACGCTCCAGTTATATTGCTGTGATGGCTTGACGGTGATAGCGTGACACTTACCAAGGAGTTGTGTGTTCAAAATTATGGTCACAAAAGTCTTTGAACGTTGCCTGTTGTTTTTAATGGCGGATCTCGTACTTGGTATCCGACTATACACCTCGGAAGGTCGGAGCCCTTCATCGGTCGATGTAGAGAGCTATTTCTTCGAGTATCGTAATCTTCAGGCATGAAGAAATCCGTATGTGTTCGTTAAATTACCTGTAGGTCATTTATAGAATTACTACCTGACCGGTTTTTTGCCATATAAATTACTTTAGGGAATTTCTAGAGTACATTAAATACATCATCATCATTCTCCTGCCCTTATCCCACTCTAAGTGGGGTCGGCACAACATGTTACAAACATGTTGTCACATGATTTGGCTACGTATTTTACGACCGGCCGCCTGCCTGACGTCAACTTACCTTAGTCGCCTTTTACGACACCTCGGTAAGGAAATGAGGGTGGTCTATTCTATGCAGCCGGATACCACACGGCACATACCTTAGTCGCCTCTTACGACACCTAGGTAAGAACGGAGGGTGGTCTATTCTATTCTTCCGGATACCACACGGCGTTTCTAGAGTACATTACAATACATTTTAAAAAATGTGTTCAAAAAATAAAAATTATGTTTGGGTCAACCCTTATCACTTAGGGGTATGGAAAATAGATACTAGCCAATTCTCAGACCAGAATTTTATAAATAAGATTTTTTTATTTATTTTTAGAATTAGTCGTTACTTTGCGTAAGTCCATTATACGAAAGTACTGAAAATAATTCGCTATAATCCGCGATAAAAGAATATGTAAATTCGTAAAAAGCACCACTCCCCACCAATAGCACAATAATACACAAGCACTGTCACAATCAAAATAACCATTTTAATCTAGTGATCTAAACATTTAATTTATTGGGATTTTATAGTTCGCGGATAGTGCATGAGTCTTTGCGAATTCCGCATGTATCAGATATGAGAACGGATAGTACACTACATTTAAGCATTAAATATAATTTTCTTTTATCGCGAATTATAGGAAAATATTTTCAGTACTTTTTTACCAATATCAGCATGTCACAATACTAGAGAGCCAATAGGCAAGTCATATAGTATGAAGACACAGGCCTTTGTCTAAACTCACCTTTTGACTGGCCCGTTGGATTCTTGCCGAGATGTCGTAAAAGGCGACTAAGGTAAGTCGACCCTCCGTGTGGTATCCGGCTGAGTAGAATAGACCACCCTAATTTCTTACCGAGGGGAAGTAAAATACGACTAAGGTAAGATGACGTCAGGCAGGCGGCCGGTCGTAAAATATGTAGCCGAATCGTGTGACAACATGTTTGTAACATGTTGTGCCGACCCCACTTAGAGTGGGGTAAGGGGAGAAAGATGATGATCACATCTCTGTAACTATTTTGAAATCTACGCAAAACAAAGATATAATAAGTTTGCAACAAGAAATTTATGAAAAAATGTAGATGCAAATTTTCCAATAGTAATAATAAAACTATTTTGCTACAATCCGCGATAAAGTAAATAGAATATATATATAATGCTGAATGTATAGTGGAGAATCCGTTTTTTCAAACCCGATAATTGCAGGATTCGTTAAAACATATGCACAAACCTACACCACAGCCACCAAAATAAAAATTAAAATGTTCTTTAATTAACATAATTTAGTTTAATTATATTTTGTTTGGTACACTGTATTTTATTCTTAGGAGGCGGTCGTTGACATCTGCAGCGCAGTTTTTACTTTTGCAGTGTCTTCGTTGCCATTGTATAAATGCATTTGTATAGTTCCTATAATAAAATTTTCATTTCATTAAAAATATACAAGCCCTAAAGACGTTCACTATCACAAACTCAACTTTCGTTTCGCCCCGCAATCATCATCATCAAGAGATAGACTCCACGACAAAATCGCAAAGCAAATTTTCCCATACTCCTCATGCGTACAGTCAGTCATATTTCAATTATCTTCAGGAAGCGCGCGTCCCCAGTGATTCGCGAGATAAAGTTCGCTCTCGGAACTTCGTCCATTTGTCTCGTATATTCTGATGACGTGTCAAACAGACGTGTGAAGGGGTTACATCAACTGAATATTGATTCCCTCCGTTCGTTGTCCCTCGCACATGAATTATGCATCATGTACGAATAAACTGTAAATTTCCAACTTTTTTACTACTTCCAGGCTGCCCCTTGTTTATTGTTGGATGACATTGGGATCATCTGTACTTGTCAGTCCCTTTCGGAAATGTTTACATTACAATTGTTATGCTAGCTTTTTGTGAAAGTTATAAGACTGGTACCTTGCATGTTTCAGATTCTGCAAAATAAAGCTAAAACAATGTTATATTTTATATTCCACCGTGTGGTATCCGGCTGAGTAGAATAGACCACCCTCATTTCTTACCGAGGTGTCGTAAAACGCGACTTAGGTAAGTCGACGCGCCGTGTGGTATCCGACTAAGTAGAATAGACCACTCTCATTTTTTAACGAGGTGTCGTAAAAGACGACTAAGGTAAGTTGACCCATCGTAAGGTATCCTGTTGGGTAGAATAGATCACCCTCTTTTTTTCTAAAATACGATTGAGGTAAGTTGACGTCAGGCAGGCGGCCGGTCGTAAAATACGTAAATCATGTGACAGCATGTTTGTAACATTTTGTGCCGATCCCGCTTAAGTAGGATAAGAGCAGGAGGATGATGAATGTTATATTCAATATTATGAACAAAAATTACCTGTCAATTTGAGCTTATGATTCTCATCGCGTAGAATTAACAAAGCTTAAATTTATGTATTGTTATAAAAACGTTCATTTGAAGGTCTTCTTGTTACTAATATTTTTAACTAAGTATGTGCTTTATGATAAAAGAATATATTGTGAGATCTGTAGAAGCTCAGATAATTTCTGGAATATGAGTTAGATAGATAGATAGATAAACATCTTTATTACACAAAATTACACTATATATAGAAAAAAAAAAAAAACAACAATTTACAGAAAACTTAAATCTAATTATAATGTAAATCATGCAAAGGGCGGTCTTATCACAGCAGTAATCTCTTCCAGACAACCCTTTTAAGCGAAGGAGTCACACATATAAAATAGTATAGTGGGTACCAAGAAAGAAAAATAAAAAAACAAGAAGAGAAAAAATAAATAAATTACACACAAAAAATAAAATAATAATAAAAATAATGAATACAAAGAAATTAAAGCATAATGCACAGTGAAAATGAGTGCGACCATACTACCCTAATATCTCATTGCGTCAGGTAAAATTCCTTGACACGGCGTTTAAAAATGGCAATGGATGAAGGCTGGCGCAGATCTGGTGGGAGAGCATTCCACAATCTTACTGCTGTAGCAGTGAATGAGTTTTCATAACATCGTGAATTACGTTTCGGGACTTTCAATTTGTAACCATCTTGGGACCGAAGATGGAGATGAAGAGAGGAATTTGAAAGAAAGGAAAATCGTTCTTTTAAATAACTAGGAGCAAAGGGATGAAAGAGAGTCGTATATAATAATGAAAGGACATGAAGGTTACGGCGCTGACGTATCGGGAGCCATCTGAGTTTAATTCGATATTGCGAAACATGGTCAAATTTTCGTAGTCCAAATATAAATCTAATGCATTGATTTTGTAGGCGCTCTAGTTTATTTAGCATGTCTTGAGATAAATCAGTATAACAGGTGTCTGCGTAATCTAGGAATGGAAGAAGAAGACTATTCGTAAGCAAGATTTTTGTTCTTTGCGGTAAGAAGTTCTTCAGTCGTTTTAAATGCTGCAAAGACGCATAAACTTTCCTACTCACTTCAACAACTTGCGGACGCCAAGAGAAGGTACTATCCATAAGTACTCCTAAATTTTTGACAACATTACTATATGGTAGAGTAGAGCCATCAAAAATCACAGGAGGTAAGGAATGTAAGTTTAATTTTGACAGCTGCTGAGAACTACCTATAACGCAGAGTTGTGATTTTTTAGCATTAACTAACAGCCCGAAAGATTTACTCCAATTGGTTATTATGTCAAGCTCACTGTTCAATTTTGCAACTGCACTAGCGAAATCATCCACGGGAGTACTTATTCGTATCTGCAAGTCATCGGCATAAATGTGATAAGGAAGGGAGAGAAGTTCGGTAATTGTATTAATAAAGATAGAGAAGAGGAGTGGAGAGAGAACGCCGCCTTGCGGAACACCAGCACTGAGACCACAATACGCAGAATACCTTTCCCCAATCCGAACACATTGCTGACGTCCATGTAGGTAGGAGCAGAACCAATCTAGAGCACTCGTAGAAATGTTAAGTGATTCTAACACTGCTAGTAGAACACTGAAGTCTACGGTGTTAAAAGCGTTACTAAAATCTAGTAACGCGATTAGAGTGACTCGCTGACTGTCAATGGCAAATCGAATATCATCACAAACTTTAGTGACTGCGGTCACAGTGCTGTGCCCAGGGCGAAAACCAGACTGAAAAGGACTTAGGATATTATTTTTAAATAGAAAAGAGGAGAGTTGTGAATGAACGATTCGTTCTAAAATTTTAGATAGGTAAGGAAGAATTGAAATAGGACGATAGTGTGACGCAGATGTGGGATTTGAAATTTTTGGTACAGGAATTACATAAGCTAGGCGCCACACATTTGGAAAGGTACAAGAGGAGAGAGAAAAGTTAAAAATATGATGTAAAACAGGTAAAATGTTATTTAAAACCAGATTAATCATCTTTCGGCTGATACCATCTCTACCTATAGCATCAGATGTAACAGCAGAAATATGTCTTTTTATTTCATTAAAAGAAACAGAAATGAATGTAAATAACGGATAATTTTGTCTAGGACGCGATTTCAAAGAAGATATAGTATTGAATTTTTAGTATTATTAATGAATATATTAGCAAAATGTGAGTTTAATGCATCAACATTTAAGTTAGCCGAAACGTTTTCATGCTGTCTCCCTATACCTAAGGTTTGTAGGAACTTCCACACATTAGACGAGCTGCTATTATTAATAGACGCATGAATAAAGTTCCTTTGCGCGTCCCTACATGCTTTATTACAAAGATTACGCAAACGCCTGTAACTTAGGAGATTGTCTTCACTGGGCTTCAATTTATATCTAGACTTAGCGTTATTTCGCCTCCTCATAAGGGTCTTGATGTCATCGTTCAACCAAGGTGCAGGAATATGTTTTAGTTTGATTGGTCTCAGCGGTGCATGCACGTCAAAAAGCTCAATCAACAGAGAGTTAAATATATTAAGTTTCTGGTCAATACAAGGTGCTTTAAATATAATACTCCAATCGATAGCATTCAAATCTTCCATGAATCTTACATTATTGAACTTTTTGAAGCTGCGCCGCATGACAATTGTAGGCTTGGCTTTGGGTGGACGTACCTTATATGACATATACACCAAGTCGTGATAAGAAAACGACTCCGCTGAAAACTGACCATGTGCGCTGACACGTTCACTGGAGGACACAATCATTATGTCTAAGAGTGAGGGATTACAACCAGGGAAAAAATGTGTGGGATTGGTTTGGAGTAGTTTTAAGTTGGAGCTATTAACAATATTCTTTAGTTGCCTTGCACGGATATCATCTTTAAGAAGGCATGTGTTGAAATCACCCATGATTATGGTGTGATCAACACTAAGTATATAGTTATCAAGTAAAGCCTCAAATTGATCAAAATAATTAATGTGTAATGATGGGCAGTAGAAAACGCCAAGTAGGACTTTTACACTCCCAAACAAGAGTTCAAGAAAAAGGTGCTCAGATGACTCCGAATACTGTGAAGGTGATTTATCTAGGATAGAAAAGGGAATATGAGAACGCAAATATACACAAACTCCACCGCCACCTTTCCCAGTCCGGTCATTACGAATTAAATGAAACCCCGGAATTGAATAAGAAGTAGAAGGTAAAGACGGTTTTAAGAACGTCTCGGATACCAAAATTGCATGAATATTCGTGACATCAAACGTTTCTATAAGGTCTGTATAGTGTGCAGGTATGCTTTGGGCATTTATATGCACAACATTGAAATTTTTGGGAACGCTGGAAAATTTAGTGTCCAGAAGTGTGTTTAAAGGTAAGGAACCGTGGAAGCTTCCCCCTGTAGACAAAGATCCATCATCTGAACAAATGTCATCACTCGATGTGCTCATGTTGTCACTATTCCTGTATCCAGAAATAAATGGCAGAATGCTAAAATTATTGTTTGCATGCATTATTAATGCGAAAAAAAAATAAAAAAAAACTATAAATAAAGTTAAATTCTACGTAGAATAACTAAAAATAATATATTAATAAAAATAAAACTAAAACTAATAATAATAGCAATATTAGCTCAAAACAAAATTAACAATACAATATACTTTTTCCCGCCAATAGCATAAGAAGAATAATATACATATACTAGCTAAAACCAGTCGACACATCAGTTAAACCATGGTGTATTATTACACTCCGTTTATGTTGGTTACAAATACAAAATAGCTCTTTACCAGTATTATAACCTCTAGTACTTATTAGTCAGTGAATGAATAGATTTTTTCTATCTTATTATTTGTCTATGTCGCTGTCAAACGACACATTAATACTCCTTTAAAAAAAAAAAAAAAGAACAAAAATATATATCACCGATTAAAATTAAAACATTATTACTTAGCATTTACCAATACCAACCCTAAACAACAAATGACTAAGCGAAGTAAAAGACCTTCTCTTATAGGAGCATTAGAAAAGTAATACATAAGGACACATATAAAGCTAAAATGGTATGAAAAAACATACAATAAAATACTTATTTTTTAATATGTCGCTTAACTCTTGCTGTCTGGCTCACCTGAGCGATTTTACCAACTTTTACATTCGTGGTATTAGAGGTAGTGTTGGTGGTACCGGTGGGCGCAGCAATCCCAGATGTTGAAGATTGTGTCTGGTCTTCACCAGCCCCAACAATGGAATATATTTCGGATTTTGTACTTACATGGTGACGCTTACCATCTGAGCCAATTATGATTATAACTCCATCTCGCGTCCAACATTTGGAGACACCAAATTTCTGCCTAGCTAGCATAAAAGTCTCATGGCGACCCTTCGTGAGAAATTCTGATATAGTGAATCCCGAGTTTTTGAGTTGAGTCTTTGAGAACCAAATTTGGTTGCGAACAGACAGTTCTTGGAATTTTACAAGAATGGCCCGAGGCTTTTCTCCTGTTGCCCGTCCCATACGATGACATCTACTTATGACAGAAGGCGAAAGTTCAGTTAGCTGAAGACGTTCTGTAAAAATGCTCATTAGGACAGCAGGCACACTTTCATTTCTTGTTTCTGGAATTCCATGGATTAGGAGAATTTTTTTTCTACTTCTAGTTTCAATATTATCTAATTGCTTAGATAAAAGTTCAATCTGAAGCTGAAGACCCTCCATAGCAGACAGTACAAAACTACGAAACGTACCAAATTGAGAGGCTATATTTGATGTTGGACTTGTAGCTGGGATGGCAGACTGTAGATTCAACTGAAATTCAGCCATTTTCGTATTAAAATGCTGGGCCAGCTGATCCATAGAATTCTTGATTGCTTCCATTTGAAAAAATATATATATTGTGTCACAGTGAGTAGTTAAATAAGATTTGATTAAGTACACATAAACTGAGTAATACAGAAAAAACTTTTAGGAGATACTACTAGCAGGTAAAATATAACTTTTAAAACATAATTACATAAGAAATATACAATTTAAGAATTAAATAAGTAAAAATAAGCAAAGAGCTCTTTTAGAAACATGTAACTTTTTCCACATCTACCCACAGAGTACCAGAGTACAGTTAATTGCTTATGAAGCTAACATAAGCGTGTTAACATATTCTTCAACAAGACTCAGACTTTGTTGTTTCATTGTTTCATGTTTTGTTGTTTCAGTATATTCTTATAAGTATTGTTCGAAAATTATGATGATGAGATAGATTCTATAGATTGCATATTAGAGTATTTTATTATTCTTTTATAAATATGTATATTCAGAACTTCCTGCAACAATTATCTGATGTACATCACGGTCATCATCCTCCTGCCCTTATCCCACTCTAAGTGGGGTCGGCGCAACATGTTACAAACATGTTGTCACATGATTTGGCTGCGTATTTTACGACCCCTCGGTTAGAAAGAGGGTGGTCTATTCTGCCTAACCAGATACCACACGGCGGGTCGACTTACCTTAGTTGCCTTTTACGACACCTCTGTAAGAAATGAGGGTGGTCTATTCAATGCAGCCGGATACCACACGGAATCTGATGTCTATTTAAGGTATTAAAAAAATAAAAATTCATTACGATCTAGTGTATGTAGTCCCTTCCGTTTTGTGAAAAATCATGAATACGTTATGCTCTCGAGTAAGAATCAAAAATTACGTTATGATAATATATTCTGTTTTTATTATGTGTTGGACAGCGGCGTTTTAAAGTCGGGCATAAAAAAAACAACGGAAAACGGGCAGTTCGTGGCGAAATTGTTTATGAATACTGATTCTACGATTCATAAGTATTGTTATGGTTGATGGATTTAGAGTACCAGGTGTTTACCTTCAAAAACCTTTTTTTTTTGTTTTTTCCTTATATATTTTGGTACTTACAATCGAAATATTATTTTGCTATAATATGTGATAAAACAAAATTTATGTACTTTTAGATGTATAGTATATATATCCATTCTCATACCTGAAACATGCAAATTTGTAAAACTCATACACTACCTGCCACTAATAACACAACAATACACCAGCACTGCACACATTCAGTAGCACAATCTCAACAATCCTTTCTCCCCGTCCGGAGATAGACTCAACACCATATTTTGTCGATTGGTGGCGGGTAGGCGGCATGAGTTTTTCGAATTCTGCATGGACAGGTTTGAGAACGGACAGTACACTCTAAATGTAGCATTACGCAAATTTCGTTTAATCGCGGATTATAGCAAAATAATATTTTCATTACTTTTCTTTTAGAACACGATTTGTAAACATCCGAAAGTGTAATGAAGTCAAGCGAATATGAACTTTATATCAAGTGTTATTAGTTCAGTAAAAGTGTAGTTACTTTTTTTAGCTTGGAATGGCTACAGAATGGAACATGCAGTAAAGCCGACTACTGGTTGAAGAAATGATAGAGAATATCTCAGTTCAGTAGGAATAGCTGAAAGACTATTTAACTGTAGGTTCGTTTTACCTCACCCACTAAGAAATCACCTACGGTCAATGAATGAAAAACTCGTGCTGGCGACTATGCTGCTTTCTTTATTTACCACCCGAACAATGATGAAGTCTGCACAATAATAAAACAAAGCCAACCAATGTAAAAGGCGTGTTAAATATTAGATGCAGGGCAAATGAAGAGTTAGAAGATATGGGCAACCCGATTCTCGAATCAACCCTTTAACTATTCATGCTTTAATCTACCTCCTACATTTAACAGGTTCGGACATTTGTGTTTTTCTTACAAGGTTGGTAACATTAAGAAAAAAGGAGCTGTAAAAAACTATTTCTTAGAGATTACAATTTACCCGCAGCTTTTCCCCCATGGTTCGTTTTTTTTTTTGTATAAACTTAAGGAATTTGTATACGAAAATATTTTATGTTATTAGATAAAGACCTACTCAACTGTAATATAGGTGATTCTTACTTTGTATATTTATATACAAGACACACACTTATAGTAATATAACACTCAAACTAGTGTATTTATGAATATATTACTTATACCGTCTTAAGCATACCGCGTCAGTAACACAAGAACCGTGGGCGAGAATAGACGTGTAGACGCACTAACAGTACATCATACTGTTAGTGCGTATTTGACGCTGTGACATACTTATACTATACACAACCTAAGATATTACTACAAAACAGATATCTGATACGAAATTGACGATTCATATCTTGTCGGCGTCAGTAACAGCAACTACAAACGACAAGACTGTATCCTATCTAAATAAGAGTATTTTCAAAACTAATTTCGAGGATAGGACATTAAATAGCTGTAGAAATCTGCGTTCAGACATATCTGTCTTCAATATAGCATACTTGCCTATTTAACCGACCTTATTGCAAACTTAATGAAATTATCAATGCAGTAAATAAATATTACATTTGCTTTAACATACATCGAGCATAATATTGATTATCTTATATCGCTGATTGTAAAAAATCAAATCAGTCTTCTATGTTAATATGTGAAGCAAAAACTTTGTAAAGTTATAGTTTTAAAAATCCCACTTTTTCTTTGGTAAGAGGGAAAAACACATAGAAAAACAATGGAGGGTATTTTAACGATACAATTAACGTGCACGATGTCACGGTTATAGCAATATAAGTCGAAATTAAGCTACTTGAATTTCTTGACAAAAACAAAGTTCCCCTCTCATTAAAACATTTAAGAAGATAACAGACATGTTCTGCACCAGAGAATATGGTATTTAATTAATTTGACAGAGGGGGTCCTCGCAAATTAATTAATTTAATGACAGTGAAGTTTGTCACTACGAAATGACAACCGACCCTCTGACAATGGGACCACTCAAAATTGACTTAAATACGGTGGGTGCTCGCTAACTTATTGGGTATGTTCTGATTTCCGGGATACAAGGCGAAACTAATAAAAGTTTCTTTTGATTAGAACGGCATGACTGAATTTTTTTAATTTAAAAAAAACTAGCTGAACCGCGTGGCAATCACAAACCTTTATCCGCCTAAATCCCGACCGCCACAGGAATTTTAGTTTAAAAATTGGAACTGTTGTATTGTAAACTTTTCTTCAGAATTTTATTACATTTTAGTAAAAACTGTACAAAAAACCATTAATGAGTTTGCATGGAATGTATTGTAGGCATCATAGGTATATTTTCAGGTATCTAATATTGTACATTTTGTATATTTTTCAAGAACATGTTTAAAATGATAATATTGTCATTTTTCCTTTTTTATCGATTGTAAGTGAATAAGCTTAGATACTGTTACAAATATGCAAAAAGAGTTTGCTGTGTTTCTGTCATAGAGTTCAAATTCGCTTGACGCTAATTCCCAGCAACATTCACGTTGATTACGAATCGTGTTCCGTATCCCCACTACGACTCGCGAGTAGCCGGGAGGCGGAAAATTCTGGAATGGTTTTTTCATTATATAAGCGGTCGTATTGCGCGCATCGTGATTCAGTTTGCGAATAGCGATCGAGAACGAATTGCCAGGCGAAAGTAAAAGTGAAATAATAATGAACTCTGCGTTTTATTTGGACAACGGACTGCATTGTAATTGTAAGCACTAAATTTTGTACTAAAGACCTTAATAAAGTTTTTTTTACGAGTCACGTTTTTTATCAAAGTCCACGAACCTCTGTACGTAAAACTACTTGAGAGTGTAGCGTAAATGTTAATAAGCGGGTTATATTTTCTTAAACATTTTTCCTAATTTAACAAAATTTACACATTTATCACACTATGCTACTATAGTGCCTTTCGTTTCAATGATTCAACCGGACGCGATACTTTTTTTTTTTAAGTTTCATTGAGTTGTATTAGATGTATATACGAGTACATCTTATTTTACCGATGAAAACATTTGTAGCAAAAGATTTCATTACCTTTGCCCCAGACAATGCACCCAGCGCTCAGTAAAGCGAGTGAACGTCAGTATAGGGTAAGACTACGCATCAAAGGGCCCCTAGAGCAGAATGCTCGCTGCACCCCACATCCTGTAGATAATCACGTCCGCCTGCATCATACATCGATTCTGTAATAGAAAAATATTTTATTGTAACAATAAAGGCATTGTATTAGAATTTAAATAATAATTACGGATCCTATTACTAGAAATAGTATTGGTAAAGGATTTGTGACAATCTATGGCGATACTTTACTACTTTATGTTATATAAGATATATAAGATAAAGTAGGAACCGACATAAGTTGCTGCTCTTCCTTTGCGACTTACAAAAGTACGTTAATCGTTTGTTGGCTTTGGTATAGGATTCTATAATAAAATTCCATTAAAAATTTCAGCAGTTTAAAATTACTATTAAAAAAATGTTGATACAGAATGCCTACTATACTGTTGAGGATTAAATAGATGATAAGAATGCGTGGATATACAGTGACTCACATAAACATTCGGACGCTAATTTGGTTCGGATAAATCGCTCAGTACAACGAACACCTATGGGGAGATCGGGTTGGTTTTTTTTTTCTAGTAATAAGAGATTTATCCAAGTCAATAGTAAGATATAAATATTTCAAAATAAATCCATATCTGTTTGTTGTAAAAAATTATAAAGGAATGAATGAAAGGGTATTTTTATATCTGATAGTGTCATAAAAAGTAAATTGCCAACACCTGTGGTTGAAATGCTGCTCCAAACCATCACACTGCCTCCGCTGTTTTACTGTTCCTCTCGTATTTAAAATATTAAAAAATATATATGTATTTAGTTTTCACCTAAAAATTACTTTTTCATCCATTCCTATATCATTTTTTACAATGAACAGATATAAATTTATTTTGAAATATATAAATTATTATTGACTTGATAAGATATATATCATATCTTATTACTAGAGAAAAAAAACCGACCCGATCCCTCCATAGGTGTCCGCAGTACTGAGCGACTCATTTGAAACTACCATTTGAAGTGTCGCCATACCATATTTTCGTGATTCACTGTAGCTACTCTTCGATAATGTCCAAGATAAGAATGCTTAAATGTAATTATGTAATTATATTTTGAAAAGAGCAAATGGAAAGTTTCTTGCGGGCTCTTCTCGGGAGGAACAGCTTTCCAAATCAGCAGTAGAGTCGATTCAAAAGCACTTGTCAACAAGTTTACTTGAATAAAGAATATTAAAAAAAAAACAAACAAATTGAAGGCATTTTAACGTTTTAGATGAGTATTAGGCAGTAGATACAGAACTCCATTATAGATTCAATCCTATGGTGACAGTTGATTAGGTATAAATGGTAGATGTTTTTCATTCTTAGGAATATTGCCGATTAGATCAAGCAACTCCCTACCACCTTTTAAGTCATCTGGCAATCATTGGTTCTGCCAACACTGAATTTTGACTGTTCTCTCAGACTTGCGATTATTTTTGATGTATACGTATTGGAATAGAATTTAACCAGTATCTATCTCTTGGTACAATCCAATTTAGTTGGATACGAAATGCCATACCTAATTCAAAATGAGTTCAAAGGACCTCGAACTTGTCAGCTTTAATAGAATCAAATACTCTTTGTGCAAATATTTTTCAGATTAGATGAACTTTGAAAATTAGGAAAATTTATGAAGCGTAAATATATGCAATGTAATTTATAGAATTAGGCTTTATTTTGCGGAGGTCCATAATATTAAAGCAATAATAAAATTATTTTCCCATAATCCGCGATAAAGTAAATAGAAAATATATAATAATGCTAAATATAGAGTGAACTAATGTTACGAAATCGCAAGCTTTGCAATTTTGTCGTGGAGTCTTTCTCCTAATGGCTTCACAGTGTATTTTTAGCAATCTAATGTTTGTGCTTAAGAATATATATAACTATAAAAGGATTGGCCATGTATATAATAGACAAAGTAGGAAACGACATAAGCTTGCGCCTTGCAAAAGTTAATAAGTCATTTGTGGGTTTGGGTATAAGATTCTATAATAAAATCCCGCAATCGATTTTATTCTTGCCACTACAGCAGTTTCAAAGCACCTTTAAAGGAAGGCTGATACAAAAGCCTACTATCCTATTAAGGATTATATAGATGATAAAAATGTGTGGATACTACTCCTCTACCCTTTACAGTAATAACCAAATGTAACTAATTATAAAAAAAATTTGAAAATAGCAACCACCGAGTTTCTTGCTGGGTCTTCTCGTTAGGAACATTTTTCCGAACCAGCGGAAGATTTTGACGATTCAAAAGCAACTTGATTACAAGTTTACTTGAATATAGAATATTTTGAATTTGAATGATGCTTCGGCTGCGGAGCGAACAATGGTAGAGAATGTGTAGTTGGTGGCGGTGTTTTGTGACACGTGCAGTACCTAATTTTGCATGTATAAGGCATGTGAATGGTCTTTGCTTCCTACGCTTAGCATCACATAGATTTACTTAATAAACGTGGATTATAGCAAAATAACTCTGTGATAACTTTTGTACCATGGAATTCCTCTGAGTAACGCCTACTTCTATAAAATATTTAAATGATTTAGTATGGGTTTCATGGCACAATTAGTATAATTTTTACAAATTAAGAAATGTTACTTTGTACTCATTCCAAAGGAAATGAAATTAATAGTATTCGAAGCGACAATCCTCGTTTTACCCGTTTCCGGCGAAAAGGTTCCAACTCTCGCGCCGCTCACGCCGAGTGGAACTTTGTGGCAGTGAGGCGAGGAAGGAAATGCACTCAGCTTGACTGCCTTCCTTCGCAAATAATGCAATATTCTGTCCCTAAATTGTTGTGCTTGCACATTTCCTTGGCTCTTTGTTTTAATTATTGCGAAACTTTTATAGCTAGGTGCAGACCGCGACTTCTTGCACGTAAAACTGTTTACATTGGATACAAATTTAAATCTAGAATATTTTTTTATTCAAATGTTTTATTTTATTTTTATATTTACAATAAAATGTACAAGTTATGACTATCTTAAATTACTTACACGCTAGTACTATACAAATCATGACCACGTGGAATGGTCCCAAGAATGCTGACAGCGTTTCCGCGTTGAATTGCTAAACTGATTCTTTGTGCGAAAAAGGGGCCTTCTTGTCTCGTGAAGAGGCAATTAACCGAGGTGTTAAAACCAATTTATTTTAAAATTTGTTCAAGTTAATTTGTCAACAAGTGCCTTTGAATTGTCAACTCTGATGCAGTCATCTACATGTATGTGCAAGGAAGGTACTCGACGAGTAGAGGAATATATAGCGGAGTAGCGAAATAGTTTTTAGTAAAATCCGTACAGAAATCTATTCAGTAAATTTAGAGAACTTTCTCTATGACATAGGTACAGATAGACAGCTTTTGGTGAGTTTTGATTTTAGGGTTTTTTTTAAATATGTATAGATTTACGCGTTCATCAGTGATTTTATGGAAAACATAATTTTTTAGGGTTTTTTTTATAATTTTCTATATATTTTTAAGATTTTATATTTATGTTTTATTAATTTTTTTCCTTTACCAAAAAGCGTGTGATAAACATCTATGAAACACATAAGTTTTAATGGATAAACTCATTGGTCCAGGCCCATGGTTTGAACCCGTGATAATCGAAAGAGTAATCGTTCTCATAATTGAGCTATCACAGCAAGGATATCAGTAGAAAGCTTGAGATATTTTTTGCCATATTTTATTACCAGTATTGCTCTAAAAATAATCGGACCTATTCAGCGAACCCTTTGAGCTATTGCGTCCAGGAATCTATTAAGTTCCAACAATATAAGCGAGCGGAGGCGGAAGGTCTGAGCCGGCGCCAAATGTCCCGGAAAGATAAAAAGGCAAAAAGCAAGAAGACCTGTGCCACCTAAATCATTCAGTATAAACTTGATGGGACTCTGGAATGCGGGACTCCGGCTAAGGCTAAGCTATATAGCGCATTTCTTTCCCTGTTTAACCTTAAAAGTATTAAAAACTAGTTCTAACCGCGACTACGTTCGCATCGATTTCAGTGTTGAATTACCCTCAATCAGTTTTTTTGCTATTCTCGAAGGAAAAACGGGATATTTCAATTCAGACTATCGCGATTCGTTTTCATAGTTAATGTATAGAAAACGGGTATGCATAGGTCTTATTTATAGAGTGAACCCGACTATTTTCCGAGACCCTTATTCATTAGCTTATTCATTTTATACGGCAATATCGAGGTGTTTTTTTTTATTTAGTTCAGAAAACTGAGATACAATTGAAGATCTATACTTATTATAAAACAAAGTCCCAAAACTCTGTCTGCCGATCGATTTTCTCAAAATCTACTAAACAGATTTTTGTACGGTTTTCACCAAAAGATAGTGCAATACTTCCAGATGGTTTAGGTAAATAGTACATATCGGTATCATGTAAATTGTGTTAACGAGATCGCGCAGTTGTAAAAATTTCGCTTGCTGGGAGCTTCAGTCGCGTGCGCGTACTAGAGAATTTTAGATCTATAAAAATACTGCAAAAAAGTCTGGGATAGCATGTCTCTATCTCTTATGGTTAACTCACTATAACTACTTTTATGTTTAAAATTTGAATTCTAGAAAAAAAATGTGACACGCTGATTTCCACGCGGGCGAAGCCGCTGGCACAGCTAGTATCAAATATTCAACATAAATTTTCGCTTACAATAATTGATGTCTTCTTGAGAACCTAGCATGCTTCTTACAGTAGTATAACGCCGCATAAAGATCTCATGAAAAAGTGCCTCATATGGGTTCAAAACTACTCAGGCTTATCCGATAAATAAGACACGGTTTCTACATCTAGATACATTAACTGAAAACAGGATTGTTTTTGTCCCATATGTCTGATATAACTTTCAATCGTCTAAAAAAATGTCTAGCAGATTAGCTATTGAAGCGTAACACACAGACTTTCACATTTATAATATTGTCATAGTATCGATGTGAACGTATTAGGGCCGTGACTTTGGAGTAACACCTGGTGGCTCGCTTTAAAAATTTATATTCGCTTTCCAGTTTGTAGTGCAAGTTCAAGTGCTTAAAACTTCAGAGCAGCGGGCCTTCCATGAACTCTTATTGCGCCTCAATTGAAGACGTAAATGGAATCGTTTTGCTTTTTCATACCACGTCTTAAAGACGCACTAAATCGTTGCCGAATGAGCGTTCGGAATTCGTCCTACAGTTCCGTAAATAATCATAAGTACATTAGTGTATAAATGCTTCGACTTTAGCAAAGATCTTCAATATTGTTCCAGCGCTTCGATTACAGTATGATATCGAGGGTATTTTCATACTAAATTTAACTCGAACGAAGTTGCGGACACCATTAATTTCCCATTAGTCAGTTCCTTTCTGAGCGTAGACTAGAACGGCTATAAGATGTCTTATAATCTAGGTGGTTAGTGTTGCTCAGACAGGACAGTCTTGTTAGATCGTCACTGCCTAGCCACGAGGTGAGCGTCATGAGTTAGGCATTAGGTCTTCATTATTGCGATATGTTGGTTAGGTCGATCTATGTCTATCAACATTAAGTGATGTCCTTTTTCCTACAGGTATATTAGCAGCTACAAATAGCATGCAGTGTGCGACAGGCTTCTATAGCAAAGAAGCATTTATTAAGCGCCCCTTATACTTTCCGAGACGAAAAATTTAATGAGATCAACGAAACAGATTTATTTGGAGGAGCTGCGCCGTTTTGAAAACAAATCGCGTGCCGTAAATAAACTGTTTATACTGCAGGGTGTTTATCTGCGGCATCCGTTTTGGGGTCTAGTTAACTTGTATTTGAACTCCAATTTGTATTGAACCTTTGTCTTAGTACGAGCGTCGCTTTCGCGCACAATCCTCTACCAAAGCTGCATTTTTCCAAAAAAACACTCAAAAACATATTTGTTGATCGGTAACTTTCAGATTTTCTTCGTTAGAAGCTGTATCCAAAGTTATAGATAAAAACACTTACTATAGAAAGAAAATATACAAGTACAAAAGTAATATTAAAACTGTTTTGTTATAATCCGCGATAAAGTAAATACAAAGTAAATGTAATATCACACCTCATACATGCAGGGTTCCCAAAAACACATGCACTACAAACCTCCAGAGCCGCCACCACAATACACAAGCACTACACACATTCACTATCACAAATTCAACAATTGTTTCACCCCACAACCGAAGGATCATTAGGGAAAAGACTCAACGGCAAAATCGCAAAGGTCTGTGATTAATTACATTAGTTCACTCTATATTTAGCCTACATTTTCTAACAAAAGTAATAAATAAAATTATTTTGCTATAATCCGCGATACAGTAAATAGAAAATATATCTAGTGCTAAATGTATAGTAGACTTTCCGTTTTTTCATACCCGTTACATGCAGGATTCGTAAAAAAGCATGCACAAACCTCCACCACTGCCACCACAATACAATAGCACTACACACATTCACTATCACAGACTCAACAATCGTTTCGCCCCGCAACCGAAGGATAAAAGACTCATCGACAAAATCGCAAAGCTTTGCGATTAATTACAATTCACTCACTCTACATTTAGTCTATATTTTCTATTTACTTTATCGCTGTTTATTAGTTATAATTTAATTATTGCTTTTATATTATAGATCTTCGCAAAGTACCGCCTAATTCTATAAATTAATAGTACAAGTATTTCAAACAAGCATATTGTGAAATTGAGTTTCTATTCCGAAATAAACTTGGAAATTTTGCAATGTTTTTGTACGAACGAATTTATCTCACGTCCTGTGTTTGACTGCGAGTGCTGTTAAAAGCTGCAATAATTCTAAACACAAGCGATACTCCGCATTGAAGTCACATTTCTAGAGGCGAGTCAATAAGTTTTTGTGCTTCGAGCGAACTTCGAACGTCGTGCATCTGCGCCGAACAGATGACAAGACATATAATATCAGAGCAGTTTAGAGTGTGGTGCTTATAAATTGTTCTTTAAAATTAAATAAAGCGTCGCATTCACCGGCGAATATACAGCAACATATATTATTTAGCATGAAGGAAGTTTCGGGGGCGACAAATCTAGGTAGGTTTGATTTTTTTTAAAATGTTGTCATATCCCCGTTTTCAGGTTCTGAAAAATTGTTACAATATTAGAAATAGAAAGGTTAATTTCGTTGTCAAAATCAAAATCAAAATCAAAATAATCTTTATTCAAATAAACCATTTCAGGCACTTATGAATCGTCAAGCATCAGTATGATTAATGAAGCTACAACTGGTTCGGAATGTTGCTCTTACCGAGAAGAGCCAGCAAGAAATTCGGCGGTCAATCTTTTAAATATTTTCAATTATACATCATTAAACCACTGTCTTGTATGAAGCTGAAAGGATTTTCAAATCCAGGTTTTCTTATCATCCAAATAATATGCTTTACGTATAAGCATATTTTTTACACTTAGTTACAATCTTTCTGTACACTGGTCAAGAATGGATTGAGGAATTTTATTATAGAAGCGAATAGCGAGACTAACAAATGAGTTGCTAACTCTGCTGAGTCGCAAGATGTCTATGACATACATCAAATTTTGTTTTATACATACTTATATTTTTCCGTACAAATAGAATATATATGATTGTCATTTACCAAGTCGTAATAGCTCGATTGGGATTGGGCGGTGTCGAAATGAAAATACAGGATCGATACGTCACGTCTACTGTAACAGCTACGTCTTCTGTTACGTCCTTGGTGAGCCAAGGATGTCCGCCCGGTGTTCTGCCACCCCCGTACAATGCAACATGACGTGAAATAGCGATTACCGTTCACTCGTGCAGCCTCTGCAATTGTGGCTGTTATATGAAATAAGTGTAAAGCATACTTACTGTTTATAATACTTATCATTCATCGCAGTTGGATATATTATTATATATTACTAGCTGTGTCAACAACGGCTTCGCCCGCGTGGAATTCAGTGATTCACGAAATTTTTCCCGAATTTTAGAAACTGTGAACATAAAAATAGTTATTTTAAGTTAACCGTGAGAGATAGAGACATGCTGTCGCGGACTTTACTGTAGTATTTCTGTAGATCTACAATTCTCTACTATATTACTTAAGCGTATCTCTGCTGGTTTACGCAGCGCAGGCGGCTCAAGCCTCCAGCAAGAAAGTTTTTTAAACAACTGCGCAATCTCTTCGACACAATTTACATAATCCCGATATGTACAATTTACGTAAACCATTCGGAAGTATTTCACTATCTTCTGGTTAAAACCATACAGAAATCCGTTCAGTAGATTTCGAGAAAATCGATTACCTACAGACAGACAGCTTTTTGGGACTTTGTTTTATAATAAGTATAGATTTGATTACTTCTGGTGCTGAAGTAACAAGAAATATGCACTCCCACTAGCAGCAATAATGTATCTGTAGCTGTAGAATTTTTTCTTTTATCTATATCTAGCCGATTGTTTTGAGAGTTATTGACACAATCCAAATGAATTGAGTAAATACGCTTCCATTTCACAAACAAAAGGCGCGTCGTAAATAAAGGCATTATATTGCGGCGCACTTTTATCTGACGCGGCCGGACCAACTGTATTATCTATGGAGCTTGGCTCATATGGAACTAGAAGAGTTTTTTCTTGTTTGTTTTGTTGTATATCTCATATTTTACTTACATGTATATTATATAATAATTACACCAAAGTGTAAACGTAGGGAGCGCATATAAAAATCTTGAACATACGTCAGAAATTTCTGCGGTTGTTATTAAATATTTTTCTATACATTGTCTTACACCATGAATCTCGCCAAAATACTCAGTCATTTAAATGATTTATAGAAGCAGCAAGTCTACCATGAACTCTTATTGCGACTCAATTGAAGACGTAAACTAAATTGTTTTGCTTTTTTATACCATGACGTCTTATAGACGCACACTTTAAGTCGTTGCCGAATGAGGGTTCGGAATTCGTCCTAAGAACATTTGAGTAAAAGAGATAGAGTTATCTATAGTTCATATAACGTTATCCTTTCAAACATTACGACCCCAATGCAATTAAAACTTCATGGTACGAAAAGAAAGCGGTTCGCGGTCGTCGTTTACGTCTTCAATTGAGTCGCAATAAGAGTTCATGGTAGACCTGCTGGTGCTACTTTGCCGAATTCGCTTAACACAGGCGGATAAGCAAAGTAGTTCTATTATAGTTTCTGTTTTACTCAGTCATTTGGTGGTGAGAGCATGCTCAACTTTAATATTTTTATAAAAAAAAACGTACGATTACAACTTGTTTTTGTTAATATATATATTTTTTTAATGCTTATCACTACTAATATTGTAATTGTTACAGTCGGTTTGTCTCTGTGTTAAATTTTCTGTTTTTATTTTCAATAACTGGACGATATATAAATATTTTTTTATGTATCATCATATCGTATCCTATATATCCTATATAGAACACAAGTTTTTGCTTTTATTTTACATAATTTAGAGTATTTTAACTTTTTAAGTTGACGCAAACAAAGTATTCTTTTCGAGGGTAGTTTTAAGCCACACGATCACTTCGTGCGTCAACAAAAATGTCATTGTTTATATTCTACTATTGGTTATATACTTCGTTGTACGAATTACGGTCCTTATACTGAACATAATGAGGAAACCTGAATATCTTAAAGAATTTCCGGAATTATGGTATTCGTATTTAAATGTGTGTTCGCGTAGACTGGTGACCTGAAGTTGCGATTACTCGCTGTAGAAACAAATGAGTATCATAACAGGTTAACTTAACACGTTACTTTACAATGTATATACAGAATGTCCCGTAATGAATATCCAATAATTATGGGATATCCTGTGTATGTAGTGGAGTTTCTCAATATAGTGACCCTGGCTTCAGACCCGCAGGTCTCAGATTAAATTCCCACCAAGGGCTAACATTTTCTAAAAACAATTTTCTGGTTCTTCGAGTCTAGGTGTATTTATGTGTATATATTTACCACTTGTCTGTCCTATAACACAAGTATTAAGTTACTTACTTTTGGGACGGAAGATCGTGTGTGTGATTGTCCCTTATACTTTTTCTAGTTATTTATTGCTATAACGACTATAACGTAAACACAGGTCACTTAAGTGCGTTAAAAAGTTATAAAGAATATGATAGGGGATGGCTTGTACAAACAATAACCTAACAGCTTGCTTCAGCGCTGAGGGACGGAAGTTGTGAAAGTTTCATGTCATTTATCTTCCCAACAGAATCGAAGTTCGTTATGACGGTACAAGTTTCACGAGTTCTCTGGAAGAGGTGCAAAAACCGTTCTATTACGGGTTGGGTTCATTTCTACTCTAAACTTAAAATTTAGTACGAATTAAATGCATGGAAGGTACTAGCTTGTGTGTGCATTATGGCTGTTAATCATCCTATTTTACACTTTAAAACATGCTTTCGTTTTCCCAATTTTTGCGCGAATTCGAACGTATTCATAATGTATTATTAACGTGGAAGTCTATCTTTTTGTCTGCTTCTTCCACGGCTTATGAAGTATTATTGATAAAATTTGTTAGAATTGAAGCTTATTTACCGGAATAACATATAGGATAATAAATTAGCCTTTTCTCTTCGGGAAAAATAGGCATTCAAGGTATATTACCGTTAGGAAACGCCCCAATATGACTGGTATAACATAACTAGTCTGGACACTGACAAATATGATGACATCAGAAAAATCTGAGTGTGTGTCTGTTATGTATACACATATATGTGACTAGTCCTTGCGCCAAGTCGTGTGACTATCGACCGCCCAAATTCTCGTCTTCGTTAGCAAAGATAGTGTATGTGTCTATTTGCGGGTTGGATGTGTATACAGACTATATAAAGCGTAATTTGAGCGCCATAAACGATGGTTTTAAAACGCCCATATTTATGACGGGAGTAAAGAACTAGGCTGACTAGACTAACTAGAGTTTACACGGAAAATAGATATATGCGGGTTTAAATATATCGTTTAGCACTTAAAAAGACATTACTCAAAACTCAAACTCGAAATATTCTTTATTCAAGTAGACTGTTTACAGTACTTTTGAATCGTCAAATGTTTACAAGAAGTTACCACTGATTCGGAAGTTTGCTCCTACCGAGAAGAACCAGCAAGAAACTCGGCGGCCATTCTTTTTTTAAATATATATTTTTTTACAATTTGATTGATGGTTACATATTAATCGTTGCAGCTTGGTGCGTAGCTGACTGCAGTTAAGATATCACTCAAATAATCTTCAATTGTATAGTAAGCTTTATGTAGCAGCATCGTTTTAAGATAATTTCTAAACTTGTGTAAAGGCAAGTCTAGATAACGTTGAGGAATTTTATTATAAATACGTGTACCGAGACCGACAAATGATTTTCGCACTTTTTGGAGGCGCAACCTTGGCGTCATTAGTTTATTTCGGTTTCTAGTGTGTCTGTCGTATCTATCACTATTCTTACTATAAAGGTGAATATTTTTTCTTACAAATAGTATATTATATTACTTTTAAATAGTATATTACATTAGTTAAGAAAGCCGACGTTTACACGAAGAAATACGTTTTAATTGAGATACCAACAGCCAGTGGTAAAAAGAACCAAATATGATTTCTTATATACACAATTTTTTTTGTACCCAAACAGAAATCAAACATTTCGCGTATGATTTCTTTGTACCAACGTGTCAGATACAACAAATGGAGAACAAATCATTTGTATAAAATAAAACATATTGTCAATTTCGCGATCATAAATTATTTATTTGCTATGGCGCCATAAACAATTCGATTATTGCGGGAGCGGCAGATAAAATGTCCGACGTTATAAAACGCTTATTTACGAGCCGCCGTTCGTTTGTGAAATGGCGCGGCGATCCGGGGCAAATCTGTTTGCTGCGTCCATTAAATATTCAATATTGACTCCTCTTTAAATGTTCTGACTGATAGAGAGTCTTATAGAATAAATTTGAATAATAAGATAATCGTATATGGTCGAGCTAAAAAATTTGATATTTCTTTACTATAAATAGGTTATAATATAAAAAGTTACCTAGTTGACTGGCCCGTTGCCGCAGTTGGCAGTGACCCAGCTTTCAGCTCCGAAGGTCGTGGCTTCGATTCCCGCTAAGGGTCAACATTTTCTATAAACAATTTTTTGGTTCTTCTAATCTGGGTGTATAATTGTATTTAAGTATGTATTTAAAATTAATAAAGTTACTCACGGATGACCGTGTGTGTAAGTGTCCCATTTATTTATTTACCTATACTAACATCATAAATGAGTCTGTCTGTTTGTTTTACTTTCACGGTTCATCAATAGTGATGAAATTCGGCACAATTGAAGGTTATATGCTGAGCTTATTCATTGGTTCGGTAAAAATAATTTTTTACCGAACCAATAAAAAAAATAATTAATAGTATTTCCTTCGGCAATAGGAAAAATTTGATAATGATGATATTTTTACATTAAAGTTGAAAGTCGCAAGTGTATGAAAACTAGCAAGTTTATTGATGTCTGCCTGGGAATTGAAGCTGCGACCGCATGTCGTCCAAATCGGCTACCAAGATTGTCCATAAAGATTATTGAAATTATTCTTTTTATTTATGCTTGTATACTATAAATAGTATTTAAAAATCTTTTTGTCAGATTTTGCTACAATTTTTACAGTGCAATCGGCTAGTTTTGCATATTCATACATTTTTCCCGAAAATGTTGAATATAACGGTAGTTTGGGAATTAATTTATAGCTCGTATACGAGTCGGGGAGTGTAATAAGGAAAAACTAACAATGCGAGCCGAAAATATGAGCCTTGGAACAATGAGGGCAGCCAGCGTTGCTTTCCAGCGACTGCGCCGACAGCGAATATTTAATCTATACACATTACAGCCTCCCGCCGCTCCTGTCTGTCTGTTCACGATAAACTAAAAACCATTGAACGGAATTACATGCAATTTTCACTAATAGACAGTGATTTACGACTTTGATTTTACTTATATATTGTTTATTATTTATGTACCATGACCAAAGTCACAAATGAGTTTGTCTATTAAAAAAAACTTGTGTCTAGTCGATAATTGCAATATCCATAGAAATCCTGTTAATCCAACAGTAATAGGTGACATTATCATTAGTTTACTTTCAGAAATAAAACAATATGTCGTGAATCATTTTTGGAATTGCACTCCCTAAGAGAGTATAATTAAGTTACTCAAATCTTTGTACTTTTTATACAATCTCAGATAAAAATATAAACGTTTGCTCATTTAACTTTAGCTAAAATTTCCCGCAAAAGGCGAATGGCGAATGCGATTCGCACTTAACTGCCCCTCATTTTGCGCATACGTTTCTGAACTGATATGAGTATTGTTTCGATACCGTTTTTGAAGCTTTGATTTGTGAATGATGTTGACATGCAGTTAATTGCTCTTTATATTGAGTGTATATCTCCGAAGTTCGCATCTGAATCTGTTGATCACAATCTGCTGTAATCTTCGGATGCATGCTGAGTTGAACTTTTGGAAAATCTAGACACCAAATAATGACAGCGAGCAGTGAAACGCTATTCATATTAAGAGAATATTTTGTAGGTTTGCATTGCTGTATAATACTCACAATTGGCTGTAACATTTTGGGAAAACAGAGAGATTTATCGTGTTTTCGAAGACATAGTTGATTTATGTTAGTAAATAGCGCGTATTACTTGCATTTATTATACATTGTAAGAGCTAAGTTAAATTCATCCAGTAAACAGAAATCAAAATATATAAAATCTTTCCTAATAATAACTCTTTCGAACTCTGAAATTGAACCTCTTGTAAATTACAGATTTGACTTAAAGGGCTCGATTCCAGGCCGTTACTATATTAGTAACTATGACACAATGTATTATAACTAAATATATAATAAAAATAACTTATTATGTTTATTATACATGGCGTTTTTTAACGTCATCCTATTCCTGTTGAATTAACAGGATTTCTATAGCCTATATTTTACATCGGTGTATAACGAATAATTGTGCCAAATTTCATTGATACTGGTTCAGCGGATTGGCTGTGAAAACGTAACAGACAGACAGAAAGACTTTTGCATTTATAATATTAGTAAGGATTGAAGTATGTATAAAGGAGAGCGGTTATGAAACGATGTATGCCACGTTCAGATAGTAAATTTTCATTTTTGCGGAAATTATAACAAAGTAATTCCTGTATAAATTGAATTCTCCAAGACAACGTTGCGTTTATGAGATACGTGAACTCATGTTTTTATAGCTCCAAAGTCGTCGAGCTGAGTCCATCACGAATTTGATACAAGTTTGGTTGCATTATCTGACGACTGTTGTATTCATATATATTTTGCACGCTTAGTATTAATGTGACCTAAATAAAAAAAGTGACAAATTGCAATAAAGCGTGGCGTAGCGTCTACAAATCTCGTCAGTTTTAAAACACCCAAAACTTGGTACAACAAGAATACTACTTCTTTTAAATAATTCGTACTGTGATGTCACAGATGAGATTGGAACAAGGATTACAATGTATCTAACTCAATTAAACCTAATTTTGAATTAGGTCACTTAATACTACACGTGCGATATATAGGAAATATTTTTGATATATTTAGGAAAAGAATAGAATAATTCAACAAAAATAATGAATTATTTTGCTGAGAATTATGCGCGATTAGAGAAAAATTTGTAAAAAAAAGTAAAGTAACAGACTGTTACTATCCCACTGTTGGGCATAGGCCTCCTCTCTCCCTTTTTTGAGAGAGAAGGGTTGGATCTAAAACCTACCACGCTGCTCCAATGCTGATTGGTAGGTAAGACATATCCTTAGAATTCTCTAGAGATATGCAGGTTTCCTCACGATGTTTTCCTTCACCGAAAAGTGTGTGATAAATTGCAATTATCAATTAGACGGATAAGTTTTAATAAAAAAACTTATTGGTGCCTGCCCGGGATTTGAACCCATGATTTTCTCTTGAGAGTCACACGGTGTCACCGCTGGACTATCAACGCTTACAGCTTACAGCTTACACAGGGGTCCTTGGTCTCGAGGGAAGCCAGTTGTGCCAAGCTGGTCCAATTTAAAGCATCATTCAGATGAGACTCAAAGAGTTTACCATTACCGAGTCCCAGCACTCGCGTCCAGCGCAGTCATCACTGTCGCAGTCCCAATATCCTTCTGACTTGAAAAATTTGTGTAGTGCTAAAATTAAACTGTATCGTTCGTGTATCTTACACAGGTAGGATTCGTACAACGAATGCATTACAAACCACCAATACATGACTACACTCTGTGCACTGCACACATTCATTACCACAATCTTTAATCCTTAAACTTCGTTCGAACGATATTAAGTTAAAGGTTCCAAGATGTGATTCGGGGGCCTACTATAACTCGTTTACAGCCAGAGCAGTAAGACTCTGGAATAAACTGCCACCTGATATTCGAAGGGCCCAGTCACTGTCTGTTTTTTAAAACCGAGTTAAATCTCATTTCCTGTCCGGTTAATTTATTTATCACTACTGTCATCTACAATATATATGTATATTATGTTGTATTTATTATTATTATGGATTACATTTAGTTTTTAAGAACTAATTATGTAGTTTCTTCTGCCCATATCTTTTTCACAGCATCTTTCCGAAGTGGTTGCCTGGAAGAGATTACTAACTAGTAATAAGGCCGCCCTTTGTACGCATCATTTAATTATTTTTGTATCACCAATTACTCTATGAATATTTGTATTTTTAATGTATAATTTTGTGTACAATTAAGTTTTTATCTATCTATCTATTTATCTATCTTTTTCATATTGAAAAGACGTCGGGGTCCAACGCGAACAGTATCCTGCGACACTTACTTAATGTAACTATCTTATAGTCTCAGAGAGAGCTGCAAGACTTAGCACGTTTCTAGAATTATATACCTACTAACATTACAAATGCGAAAGTTTGTGAGTATGGATAGATAGTATAGATGTTTGTTACTCTTTCACGAAAAAACTATTGGACGAATTTGGATGAAACTTTATACTTATATAGATTATACATCGGAATAACATATAGGCTACAATTTGTAATGATTTGACGTAATATAACGATAAATGTTAATAAAGTCGGAATAATACCGTAAGCTGCGTAAACCATTGGAGTGACACAAAGATGATGTACGGCAGTATTGGTTGTCTTGAATAGTTCTAAATAAAAGTCCGCGACAGCATATATTTACCTTCTATGTGATAGCCACTATAACCAAAATTTTGAATCATAAATTTAATTAAATTTGACTCTAGTAATATATATAACGAAGAAAATATGGAAGTTATATCGATTGTATTAAACTTACACATTATTGTTATACAAAACGTACCGAAGATGCTGGCTGCGATTCGATCTTGGTTCCTACTACATACAAACATACTACTAATTCAAAAGTAATAATAAAATTATTTTACTCGCGGATTATCCGCGATAGAGTAAATAGAAAATATATATAGTATTAAATGTATAGTGGCCTATCCGTATTTTCATACCCGATACGTGCAGGATTCGTAAAAACACAGGCGCAAACCTCCACCACTTCCACCACAATACACAAGCACTACACACATTCACTATCACAAACTCAACGACCGTCTCGCCCCGCAAGCGAAGCATCATCAGGAGATAGACTCCATGACAAAATCGCAAAGCGAAGCATTATCCAAACAAGCATTATTATATAGTACTTGGTTCATCCCCACCCTTTATTTTACCTCTGAACACGTGCAACAACCTTGAACTAGAAACATAACAATGGCAGCCTCATTAACGAGCAGATAAATATCTGCCCTTATCCCAATCTAAGTGGCGTCGACACCACATGTTTTAAGCATGTTCTTAAACTATATAGTGTAGCAACCTCTCTTTATTATCCCTTTTTTCTCTTTTAGTTTATTTATTATCTCTTTTAGCAATTATCTCTTTTTTTTCTCTTGTTTAAATATAAAAAATGGAGTACGAAAGGCGCGTTTGTATCAACCGCCGTCTCTCAGCGTATAGGTGAGTATTAAGTGCCCAGAAAACTTTCCCTCAGCCGCTCATCACGTGAGCCGGCACGTCGTCCGCTCAACTTCGGTTATAATAAATTCAGCGAATGGCACATTGTTAATTAGTTAGATACTTCCCTTGTTTAATTATCTACGTGTGTATAATTTGATATTAACGAGTTGGATTACGGCGGCCGGGGTTTTATTACGTTATCCTCTCGGAGCAAATACTTTCGGAAGGTATTAGTGGAAGTTGAACTGGCCTGAGATGTCTCAAGTAAGGCAGAGGTGCAGCACTGAGGATGATATAGCGCTGCATGTGCTTTTCTTGGCCAAATGAATACAAATGGTAATTGTCATTTTCTGTCACAAAATTAAAAAGTGCCATGAGCAAGATAAGAGCCATGATAAGTGCCATGGCTATCGATGCCTTAACGTCCTCCCGACGTCATGGGCATCTTAGGCCTTTACGAGGTTATCATCGAAAGGAGATGGCAAAGAAGATATGTCTCTAGACCCTATCCGTGGCAGGCTAGCGGAGTATCCGTCACATAATGTGGAAAACGGCTGGGCGTTGGAGTCTAGAGGTGTTGGAAGGGCGACTTCGCACCGGAAAATGCAGCGTCGGTAGATCCCATACGAGGTGGACTGCCGACATCAAAAAAGGTCATGGAGAGCCGCTGGACCTAAGAGGCACAATATCGTGACCTAAGTCCAGCAGTGGAAGTCCATCGGTTGTAAAAAAGGAGAGAAGAAGAAATCCGTCCCAAGTTATTCTATCGGGTAAAACCAGGAAACAAGTTTGCAAGTTCAATGAAAGCTCTTTTTAGTCTGCTAACAAAATCCGATTAAAACTGATAGCGTGCATTAATATTACATGAAATTAAACCGGCATTATCCCACACGATCCCAGTCCCATGTGTTATCTTACGAAATAATGGCTTTTCAATTCTAAAGAGAATGGTTTCAGGTAATACTGAATTTATCACCGAATTCGTTCTATGAGTTGGCTGGACCCGGTCGGAGTCAGGATACGGTCGTATTAACAGTTATAAGATATGTTTAGATGAGCTATAACATAATACCCACACGTCAGATTAAAAAAGTAAGAAATATGAAGCGCTCAAAACTTAAAAAGGAATCGTTTTCAAATTATAATTCTAGACATCTTTCTTCTTCTTTCTCAACCGATGGACGTCCACTGCTGGAGGTTGTCATTGTCAGTCTCTTCATGGGATCTTCAATCTTGTGCCATTTGGATCCAGCGGCTCCCTGCGACCTTTTTGAGGTTATCAGTCCATCATGTAGAGGGTCTGTCAACATTGTGTTTTCGGGTGGGGGGTCGCCATTCCAACACCTCGAAACGCCAACGCCCATCAGTTCTCCGCAGTTATAGACATACTAGATCGGTATTCTTTTTACGGATACAAAATCTGTGTCCACCGCAGGCATAAGTGGATGAGTATTTTGGATGGCGACTTAATTTGTCAATTATTTAAGATTATTCGTAACACTGCGACGCACGCGCCCACGCAGCACACATAAAACTTCCACACGAATATTAATAAATTTGAGTTTACTTTTCATGACAGTTCAAAGAGAACAAGTAATCCCAATCCGCTGGATTAATATTGGTGAAATTTGGCAACCAAAGCATATATAACGAGTTAACATATGAATTAAACAAGCTGTTTTCGTTGGGAACAGACTAAACGCATAGTACATAATTGAGGGTATATTCACAAGTTAAAATCACGGGCATATATTGTTATAATAACTAGTTTAGCAAGTATAAAATAAAACAATTAGAAGCCAATAAAAATTGATATCATTAAATTGCTCCTGCACACGAATACATCTGCAAGGGATTCAATACCATATAAAACCATGTGAAAAGTAGCATATATAAGATTCTAACTATCCATCTAAAACAAAAACGACATTTATCTGGTGCTTTCATCAGGTGTTTAAATGATACAAACATACAGACACACTATTAAATATATAATGAATGGAAGTTATTACTTTTGGAGTTTTCTTTTTTTCTTCTTTATTTAATTTAGTTTTCCATTAAATAAATTTCTACTTATAACATTATGAAGTCAATAACTGAATTATTTTATATTAAAATATTTTTATAACCAAAAAAAATTAAATACAATACTAACTACATTTTAATAAAGTATTTTTTTTTACATTTTGGTATGAGTATTTCTATTGTAATCAGCGATTCATATAATAGCAAGGGATAGAGAGGCACCCTAAAATAATATGCACCGTTTAATATAAAAGATGGTCGTCTATTGATATTAGAATAATGTGGTCCGAAGTCTGCGACCGAGCCAGTTTGGGAGCCACTGCCAATGAGGAATAGATACATAATTGAAAGCACACTTTGAGAATAGTAAACCTTGTAATAAATATAGAAAATACCGTTTATTGGAAGTCAGTAAATGTTTTATATATTATTTATTTAAGATATATAACTCATTTATTACAAAAAAGAGCCATACGTGGCATCTACAATTTAGGTCCGCGTGATTCCCTGCGAGAGAAGTTTAAGGAAACAGGTATTCTAACATTTGCTTCACAGTATATTTTAAATAACGTAATTTTTGTACATAAAAATATAAAGAATTATAAAACGATAGATGATGTATATAATAGACAAAGTAGGAACCGACATAAGCTTGCGACTCCTCCTTTGCGCCTAGCAAAAGTACGTAAATCGTTTGTGGGTTTGGGTATAAGATTCTTTAATAAAATTCCGAAATCAATTTTGGTCATGCCATTACAGCAGTTTAAAAACACTGTTAATAAGCGGCTGATACAGAAAGCCTACTATACTGTTGAAGATTACTTAGATGATAAGGATGTGTGGATATAGCTGCACTTCTACCCTGTGCAAGACAGTAATAACTAAATGTAACTAGTTTTAAGATTTATATTTTAAAAAGAGCAACCGCCGAGTTTCTTGCTGGTTCTTCTCGGCAGGAACAGCTTTCCGAACCAGCAGTAAAGTTGACGATTCAAAAGCACCTGTTTACAAGTTTACTTGAATAAAGAATATTTTGATTTGATTTGATTTGATTTTAAGTCTACCTGATTATAAAATACTGCTGGTACCTGCGACTTCGTCCGAGTCAACTTTAGTGTTTAATAGCCCCAATTATGTATAGTAACCGGCATTAAATAATGTACATCGATATTTAGAACTAAACAGCCGACCAGTTCGGTTTCATAGAGCGCTGTCACTGTCACTCAGTTAGTATGTGACGTTTGGCACGGGCTCATCATCTGTGCGACAGAGACGATGCTCTATGAAGCAGAACTAGCCGCTTTTCTCTCTCTAAGCCTTTATGCATTATTTATTGCCGGGTACTGTACTGTATTGTTCTTTTCGTGTTTCCTAAAGAGAAATGGGATTTTTCTATGCTTTAACCCTGAATTGCAATTACACACACGGTTGTCCGTCCCCAAAGTAAAGAATTTAATACTTTACATAAATTAATGTATTAGGGGTGACAGACCGGCAAATATAAAAAAAATAAAATAAAATATAAAATAAGCCTTTATTGCTAATATCTAGTAAAATTTGTACATCTAAAAACTATTGCCTTTCTAATCATTACTTTATTTCCTTATTTGCTTCCCTATTTAGTCGGCAACCGGTGTTGCTTCTTCTATAGCTTGTCTTTCGACAAAGGCCTCCTCTAAAGATTTCCACTCCGTGCGATTTTTTGCTATTCTCGGCCACAGTGGTCCTGCTGTGTCCTTAATATCATCTTCCCATCGTTTGGTCTGTCTACCTCTGCTTCTTTTAGTTTGTCTTGGGTACCATTCTGTTACTGATTTAGTCCATTTCTCGTCGTTCTCTCTCAACATATGACCTGTCCATCGCCATTTTAATACTCTGCATACCTTATCAGCTTGTCTGAATTTCGTTCTTTTCTTTATGTCATGTAACCTTATTCTATTTATTATTTTCACTCCAGTTGCGCTTCTTTCTATTGAGTTTTGACATACTCTAATTTTCTTAATCATCTGTTCTGTCAATGCCCAGGTCTGGCAGCCGTATATAAGGCACGGTAGGATGCATGTATTATAGACTTTCCTTTTGTCTTGTATGGGTATCTCGTGATTTTTCATCACCTCCCTAAGCGACCAATATCTCTTCCACGTGTTGGCAATTCTCCGGTCTATTTCCACTTGCATAGTATTCCTTGGCGACAACAGCTGCCCCAAGTAGACATATTCCCTAACATACTCTATCTCTTTCTCGTTTACTTTTACAGGTGGTTTCTCGGAGGAGTTGGTCATGATTTTTGTTTTGGTTGTGTTCATTGATAACCCTGCCTTGGCGCTCTGATCAGTTAGCTGCTGTAACATTAGTTCCAGATCTTTATGATTTTCCGAGAATAAAACTAGATCATCCGCAAAGCGAAGATGATTTAAGTTTTCACCATTTATGTTCAGACCATAATTTGACCAATCCAACTGTCTAAAAATTGTTTCTAGGACTGCAGAAAATATTTTCGGTGATATAGGGTCTCCCTGACGGACCCCTTTCTGTATCGGAAATTCATCTCCAGTCTGTTCGAGTCTTACTTGCGCACTGCTCTTTGAGTAAATGTTTCTTAGTATTCGTATATACTTCTCTTGAACGCCTTGATCTTGTAGTGATTTCCAGATATACTGATGTTCCAAGGTGTCAAACGCCTTATTGAAATCCACAAACCCGATGTAGTAGGTTTTATTATATTCTTTATATTTTTGCATAACTTGCCTTAAAACATGGATGTGATCTATAGTAGAGAATTTACTTCGAAATCCGGCTTGTTCTTTCGGTTGATTTTCCTCTAGTGTAATGGCAATACGAGACAGAATTATTTTAGAAAATATCTTGTAGATATTAGACATAAGACTTATGGGCCTGTAGTTTCCTATTTCTCCTATGTCTCCCTTTTTATGTATCAATATAATCGTAGACTTGGTCCAATCCAATGGAATGTTTTCCGATATCAGGATTTCGTTAAAAATGTCTGTTAGTTTAGGTGCAATTACCGATAACGTATCTTTTAGTAACTCGTTTGTTATGAGGTCTGAGCCTGGTGATTTATCTCTTTTTTGTGTTTTGATAGCTCTTACTGTTTCCTCATTTAAAATAGCAGGTACTACCGTTGTTGAATCGCACTTTACGTCTAAATTACACCCTTGTTCGTGCACAAATCTTTCGCTGTGGTATAAGTCCTTGTAGAAGTTTGTAGCTATCCTGAGGATCTCTGGTCTTTTACTAGTACGAATTCCGTCTTTGTTTTTCAGGTTCGGCATCCAGACTTTCTTTTCTGTTAAGGCTTTAAAGGCTTTTTTAGTACCCCCTGTTTTCGCGATGTAGTTTTCCAGTGTCCTCTGTCTGTTTTGTTTCCGATCACGCCTTATAAATTCATTAATTTTCTTACTAATTTCCGAAATCTTTTGACGTTGCACTTGATCTTTTTTCTTTTTTAACATATCTTTTCTATCCGCTATTAACTGTTTTGTTTCTTGGGAAATTTTTCCTTTATTACTATTATTTACTTTTCTTGTTTCTGACTTTAAAATATTCACTATATAATCATACCTTTCTTGTATAGGTGCGTTCCTTTTCAATTGGCTAACTGATTCTTTTATGTTGTGAATAAGGGTGTCTTTGTTGCCTGTACAGACGAGAGCTGTTTGGTCTTTGTTGTGAAGCTTCCTATATTTTTTGTTGTGCGTACTTGATAAAGTAGCTCTCAACATCCTATGATCTGTGTTAAAGTTTAGGTTATTTATAACTGACACATTTTTGAATGCTCTTCTGTTATTAGTCATAATATAATCTATCTCGTTCTTGTGTAGACCATTGGGTGAGATCCAAGTCCATTTCATATTGTTTTTCTTTTTAAAAAAGCTGTTTAGAATACAGAGATTATTTTCTTGCGCAAATGTGACTATTCTCGTACCATTTTTAGATCTATTTCTATACCCGTATGGACCTATGATGAATTCCTCTTCCAATCCACGTTTTCCGATCTGTCCATTGAAATCGCCCATGATTATAATATTCTTGTGTGCACCGAGTAGTGTAGCTTGTAAATCTTCATAAAATTTCTCTATTTCCCTTACCTCCTCTTTTTTGTCTGATTCTGTTGGTGAATAAACTTGGATAATAGACCAAACTTCTTCTTTATTGTTACATAATGGTATTTTTAAATTAACAATTGCAATTCTTTCAGAGATTCCACTAATTTCTTCTATGTTTTTATACCATTTTTTCTTTATTAGAAACCCTACGCCAAAGAGGCCCGGGGTTTCTCCTTTATAGCAGAGAATATATTCTCCATAGTCTTCTATACCTTCTCCAAGTCTTCTCATTTCACTGATACCAATTATATCCCAATTAATTTTCTCAATAGCGTTTTCCAGCTCTATTAGTTTCTCTTGTGTGCGCAGTGATCTTGTATTCAAAGTTGCTATATGGATATCTATGTTATTTCTTGTCTTCTTAATGTTTCGTTTAGGTGGTCTTTTCTCTGATCCTGTTACTATTTCTTTTTCTTTTTTGTCTTTAGAGGGTAGTAGTCTTACAATCCCACGGTGACCAGCCGGCTTGGGATCGGTTTCCTTCCAGTTGCTGACGTCTAATTGTTATTGCCTCGAATCTCCCGTGGTGAAGGAGTTTGCCCTTGTCCGCATCATATCATAGACATTTTATCTGCTTGCCTGTCTTTTGTCGGTATTGTTTACAATGATATCATTTATTTGTTTTTTAGGTTGGGGGTTAGGTGGTGACGTAGACTCTTCCCTCTTTCTCTTATCCTTTAAGTCGTTTAACTTGCCCTTTATCACTATTTTGTCATATTTTAGGAACGCATAGTTGCCCTTCTGTCTTTCCTCTTTTAGTTCTTCTTGGAGCTCTTTTCTCTTCTCCACTATAGCTTTTGGCAGATCTTCTTTGACATACACTTCTTTGAATTTCTTTTTGTTTCTGAATATTTCGTTTCTTTTAACATAATTGTTGAGAGCTATGACAATTGGTCTTGGTTTGTCTGCATTTTCTACTTTATTTCCAATCCTATATATTTTACTTACTTCTGAATCTAGTATTTTAATGTTTAGTTCAAAGTTCACAAGTCTTTTTACATTCTCTAGTAACTGTATATTATTGCTTTCCTTTTCAGGAAACCCAAATAAGATCATATTATTTTTCCTTTTGTCTATTTCTAAGTTAACTACTCTTTTTTCTAGTTTCTGAATCTCTAGTTTCAGCACTTCATTTTCTTTTTTTAGGGGTGCTATTTGAGAGGCCAGTGTGTCTAGCAGATTGTTGGATATTTCGGATGTCTGTCTATCTATCTCCATTTTTATTTTCTCGAAGAAAAATTCAAACTTTTTATCTAATTCCGAACTCATTTTCCCCAACTTAGTGGTAAATTTCTAAATCTGGCAACACCAATATGAAGTACTCGATTTCAAAACAAAGTCGATGTGACACTTGACACGAGATTTTTGTCTATGATCAATCAATGGCTGCCTGTCACTGACCTTGTTATAGTTATGCTTATGTATTGCGGCGATGTCCTTTTTTGCGATTTTCGATCCTCTTCCGGGCTAATTCTTCTTTATTTTTTTGGAAATTCGTTTTACAATCACTTTTCTTCACTTCCAACATAAACTATTAGCGAAACATTCTTTACAAACAGGTATTTTTCGATTTAATTGTGGATTGACTTTCAAGTACGTGTGTTCGTGATAACTGTCAACCGGCGAAAAAAAAAAAAATAATAAAAAAATAAAATATATATATATATATATATATATACCGGCAAATATATTCTGTTTTAAATACATACTTACATATTTACTTTAATACTTAAATAAATATTTGATACAAAAAGTTGGCTTTCGGCCGAGAATCGAACCGGCAAGTCACGAAGCTAAAAGCAGTCACTGCCAACTGCGTCATTACAGATTGAATTGAACCAAATACCATTAGTATTCGCCTAGGAAATTAGCCGTGAAAACTTTACACACAGACAGATTTTCCATGGCTTTTACGTGATTTTTTTATTTAATAAGAAAATTAAAAAGAAACAAACTAACCGAAATTCAAAATTTAGCAACTTGGTGAATCAAAACTAATATCCATCTCTATGATAGTAGAGATGAGGCTGTTTCCCAGCTTGGGTACTAATAGGCTGCTACTTTAGTAATTTTTATACATTCCATCTTGGAAATCCTTCTTCAGTTTTCCGCCCTCGCGATATATTTTTAATTTCCGGTACCCGCTGCACTCTTCGTATATACGAACACGTAACTCGAAGGGGATTTGCACAACGGAATATTTAAACTTTTAAGCACAATATTGTGGCGATTCTTCAAGTTTTTTACATCACAGTTGGAAAAAAACCTGAGACGCATGGATTAGGATTGCAATTTAAACACACCACGCGGCAAAATTATTTATAGAATTACGCGTTACTTTGGAGATCCATAATACAAAAGTAATAATAAAAATTATTTTGCGGTACAGTAAACAGAAAAAATATATAGTGCTAAATGCATAGTGGACTATCCGTTTTTCATACCCGATACATGCAGGATTCGTAAAAACATATGCGCAAACCTCCACCACTGCCACCACAATATACAAGCTCTACACATGTTCACTTCCACAAACGCAATAATCGTTTCGCCCCGTTACCGAAACATCATCAGGAGATAGACTCCACGACAAAATTGCAAAGCCTTTGCGATTTGTGCATGTGCTTTTACGAGTCCAGCATGTATGAAAAAATGGATAGTCCACTATAAATTTAGCACTATATATATTTTCTATTTACTGTATTGCGGATTATAGCAAAATAATTTTTGTTATTACTTTTTACACCAAACTGCTTTAAAGTGGATTGGTAGATTACACGACCCAGAATAATAATAATAATATTTATTTATTTCAGACCATCCATCACTAGGTAAAATCCATAAGGATAAGTAACAATTATTCGTATAAACTTTTTGTTTACATATTAGTTTTGAAAGAAAAGTTATGGTTGTCAATCAGAGATTCGAACCTGTGACTAGATTCGCCATTTACCATTCGGTTTATATCACATGTTACCACCAGTTATTTATACGATGGCATTAACTCAGGTGGGTTATTCATATTAGCGCACGGCGATATGTAAATCCGATGACTTAACTGAGTTATGGGGGGGCAAGGATTTGCGGCTCGTTTAATTATTTCTGAAGCCAGAGCAGTACGCTTCTTGCATAATATATTTTAATTTAATCCCCCTGAATGCATTAAGAGTCGCCTCTTAGCGAGCTAACTGATTATTTCGTCTATTTTTTGCGCCTCGCCAGTGCAAGTATGCCTGACCTTTGCTCGCCTTATTATATTATTAACTTATTATACCACTTTGTAGTTTGTTCTCACAAATTGGCACGCGAATAATTTTTAATTGAATTACTTTTTGAGATAGCGCATTGCTGATAGATCTATGATCTAATACCTACAGGAAGATGTAAAAACGTAAAAATGTGGCCAATTATCAGTTTTTTAATAGTTATCTATTACTCAAAATATGTCTAATTTTGTCAATCTAAAAGCAGAATTATAAAAGTTTTAGTAACAGTGAGATTATGAACTTCTTATATGATAAAAAGCTCATTTTTGAAGCATGTCAGGTAATTTATAGAATTAGGCGTTATTTTGCGTAGATCCATAATACAAAAGTAATAATAAAATTACTGTGCTATAATTCGCGATAATTGCGATTAATTTATCGCGGATTATAGCAAAATATTTTTATTATTACTTTTGTATGACAGGTATTTTTTTTGCATAGTTAGTTAGTGCATAGACGAATGAGAAGGATGGAAGAGAAAAACATGTTGTGCCGACCCCAGTTAGAGTGAGAAAAGGACAGAATGATGGATGGAATTAGCATAGACACAACAGTGACGAAACAAACAATAAATCGATGTCTGAACAATAATCAACTTAAACTTCAATTGCTTTATAAATAAAAACATTTGTGAATAAAATATTGAAGCTGTTGAACATTATTTTATATTATTACTTCATAATTATTTTTATTGAAATAGTCCTGTAATCAACGCTAATATTGTTATTTTTTTAACTATTTGTTCAAGATGTTCTGCGCCATACGATAGGAATGGAACGTCAAACCGCCGTTTTCAAAATTCAAATTAAATTTTAACAGGTTTATAAGACGCTCTATACTTTTGTAAAATCCATAATTATAAGTATTTTAAACCAATTTAAGCACGTTTTTTACTTGAAGACTATTCGTGTACTTTCATCTATTACTGAATTCGATAATTTATTTTATTCGTGCCGAACACATTTTTAAAGATTTCTCAATTTCAAAATTGCAAATTGTGTTAATTTTTTATATTTTGAAACAAAAAATATACCGCTTTTCTTAGCCATACTTCAACCTATTACTATTGGGCCCGAGAGCCCCCGTTTCCTTTTCTTGGTGTTTAATTTTTGATTGGTGTCTGTAATGTGATCCAATTTGTTTTTATTTTAATTTTCATCTCTAATTTGATAAGGTGAGAAGCCGATTCTATCGTAGCTATTTACCATCCTACATATAAAGCCGATCAGTCAGATTATTTAGAGGTTCTTGTTTGTTTTTAAACTATAAAGTGATTTGTTACGTTTCTTTCTGAGACTGCGATGACATCAAGTAAAATAACAGTAAATAATAAAAACCCGAATAAATTAATACAAAAAAAAGCCCTTGTAATTCAAGACTTGTAATCTTTTTTTCCGACATTTTTACTAATAACCAACCTAAAATTTCATACATTTCATAGTTACGAATATTTGCGTATAACAAGAATATCCAGCGAAGAGCTATCTATTTTGCCTCAAAGTCATATTAAACACACCTGCTCGAGTTTACTACTCAAGCAGCCATCCTTATAGATATGGATTTCTCTAGAAATGATCCCAAACTTTGCATATTTATCACTTAACCCACAACTGCTTGCTGGGGTATACCAGGGTTGCTATATTTTACAGCGTCTCTGTTGACTGCTATTAAATATTTGATTCGAGAACAGATGATGAATTGAAAGAGGTGTGAATTATTGCAAATAACTTAGAAAAGTGGATAGTCCAATTTCATAACGATAAAGTAAAAAGTAAAGTAACAGCCCGTTGTTGTGCCCACTGCTGGGCTAAGGCCTCCTCTCTCCGTTTTTGGAGAGAAGGATTGGAGCTAAGACCTACCACGCTGCTCCAATGCGGATTGGTAGGTTACACATATCCCTAGAATTCTCTAGAGATATGCAGGTTTCCTCACGATGTTTTCCTTCACCGAAAAGCGTGTGATAAATTGCAATTATCAATTAGACACATAAGTTTTAATAGAAAAACTCATTGGTGCCTGCCCGGGTTTGAACTCGTGTTCCCCTCGAAAGAGTCGCACGGTCTCACCGCTGGGCTATCACAGCTCAATTTCATAACGATAAACAATTATATTTTTTTCATATTCTTAGGAGTTTTTATATATAAATTTACATTTTCACATTACAACAATTCCCAAAATCAATTTTGGCCATGCCATAACAGCAGTTTAAAAACACTGTTAATAAGCGGCTGATACAGAAAGCCTACTATACTGTTGAAGATTACTTATTTGATGATAAGGATGTGTGGATATAGGTGCACTTCTACCCTGTACAAGACAGTAATAAATAAATGTAACTAGTTCTAAGATTTATATTTTAAAAAGAGCAACCGCCGAGTTTCTTGCTGGTTCTTCTCGGTAGGAACAGCTTTCCAAACCAGCCTGTCTTCCAAGCCTGTCTGTTTGTTTTTCTATCTCTCTGTCTGTAACGCTTTCATGGCTAACCCACTGAACTAATATTGAAAAAAATCGGCATAATTAGAGCCTATCCACTAGGATTAACATATAGAATTAAAAAATCCCGTTTTTCTTTTGGGAACACACATATAACACCCATTACGCATATTCCAGTACTGGGGGTAATTAAAGACTTAAGTAAGGGCGATTAAGCGGCGTGCACCATTAATAATAATATATAAACCAATACTGAGTGCCTTTATCATAATCGATGGTTTATCCGCAATATAGTTTTTTAACTTTTGTCTAGTGATGATTAAAAACAAAACAAGCTCAAGGATTTTTAATTTTGAATTAACGTATTTCTAGTGTAAAATATTTGTGAAACCTCTCTAATGTTAATTGTTACAAATTATTTAATTATAATTATATGTTTCCTGCAATTGACGCAAACCGATATTAGTTCCAACATTAATTTAAATAAGGATATGCCCAAACAAATAACATAATCATACACCAAATAAATACTGTTTAAATCTGTACCATAGAGAGTAGAATATGGCGAGGGTAGCTCATTTTATAGGCTATTATTTTGTCATGCACGCGTGACAGGCCGTTATTAATCGATGTGGTAAGCCAGATAATAAATAAAATGTCAAACGTTACTTTTTGCCTTTTGTCTTTGTTATTTTATTGTTTTAATGTTGATAATAATTAGAATATTATAAATTAAGCAGAAGGAAACAATGTTGGCTATTTTAAGACAAAATATTACACTAATACTTTTTAGTAAAAAAAAAAGCATTTTTATTATATTTATACTTAAAGTAAAGTAACAGCCTGTTACTATGCCCACTGCTGGGCTAAGGCCTCCTCTCTCTGTTTTTGGAGAGAAGGATTGGAGCTAAGACCTACCACGCTGCTCCAATGCGGATTGGTAGGTTGCACATATCCCTAGAATTCTCGAGAGATATGCAAGTTTCCTCACGATGTTTTCCTTCACCGAAAAGCGTGTGATAAATTGCAATTATCAATTAGACACATAAGTTTTTAATAGAAAAACCCATTGGTGTCTGCCCGGGTTTGAACCTATGTCGTCTCTAGAGAGTCGCACGGTCTTACCGCTAGGCTATCACAGCTTTATTTTTATTATATTATTTATACTTATTTTAGTTTATATATAACCTTAAGTACCATATCATTCAGAACTCAATAGGGTATACATTTTTTTACGGGCGTCGCAAGTACCCCGCATTAAACGACTATGTTAAGTCAATCCATCTTAAAATGAGGGTTATACATTATTTAACGTCGCTAACAAATTTAAATTCATTAAATTAATTAATTCATTATGGCCTTCCTCTCTCATATTAATTAAATATAATATTTTGTCGTGTATAAATTTATCAAAGTGTTACAAAGATAATCTTGTTTTTGTGTAACTAATCTGGTATTTTAAGATTAATAAACTTGCTCTAATTAGCTGAACTTTTGAATTTAACTGTTGATAGTTTAATACTAAACGATAATAGACACACCGGGAATATATGTTTAATTGTTTAATTTTCAGCAGCTATACTGACTGAACTCATAACTAAAATTGATTGTTCGTTTAAGCAAACTAAAGCAGTTTTGATGCATTTTTCTTAGCAATTAAAACTTTAAACTTATTTATCTCACAAAAGATTTTCTAGTTCTGTCACTATTGTGGCCCGAGATCGATATGATGTTGATAGTCATATGGTTAGGGTTGATATCTGATTCTGTTCAAAGATATCGATTTGAAAATATTTGAATTTAAAATATCTATTTTGATAAAATATATTATGAAAAGATACTTCAAACTTATTTTATCGGTAAAGGAACATATATAGATAAAAAAAAAGTTTCGCAGTCGGTAGGATCCGAACTTACGCTTCCAGAGGGAATCTGATTTCTAGTCAGACGCCTTATCAAAAGGAACCAACAAGAAAAAATATTATAAAAGTGAAAGTCTGTCCGTCTGTAACATTTTCACAGCTAAATACCGAATGTTCCTAATTTTTAACAATATCACCATATTTTAACGAAGTTACACAAATACTTGACAAATTATACATTTAAACCTTCCTCATAAGCTGTTCTATGTATTGAGAAAACTGTTGGAGAATCCGTTTTGTAAGTTTACCGTTTTTGAGTTTATTATGTACATACAGACACATTCGGCAGGGTGATGTAGTGATAAATTTTATATTCAAATATACAAAATTCTATATTCAATTTGCGGAGATCTACAGGACAAAATAATAATAATATGATTTTTCTATAATCCGTGTTGGTGGGAATTGAACTAATATGTTTGCGTAGTTGATTGGTTGGTTAGCAATTCATCGTGGAGCCTTTCTTCTCATAATGCTTTGGTTACGGGGCGAAATAAACGTAGAGATTGTAGTGTGCTTGTATGGTGTTTTGTAGGTGGCAGCGTTTTGGGTAACGTGTGATAATCCTGCATGTATGAGGTAGGTATGTGAACTTTGTCTGCTTCCTGCACTTGATTATCTTTTTTTTTAATACAACAAAAATGTATAAGTTATGTCTATCTTAAATACACGCTAGTACTATACAAATCATGCCCACGTGGAATGGTCCCAAGAAAGCTGGCAGAGTTTCCGCGTTGAATCGCTAAGCTCTTTTTGCGAAAAAGGGGCCAGCCTTCTTGTCACCCGAAGAGGACAGAATATAGAATACAAGCTTTTGCCCGCGGCTTCGCTCGCGTGGAATTTGCTCTGCCACATACAGTTTCGTGACAGATCATTTTAGATTAACAATTTTTTTTTCTTAATATTCAAAACATATATTTAGTTACTCGTACATCCAAAATTTCAGATGGCTAACTTCAGAACTGACGAATTCCAAATAATCCCCGTGCGCCACGCATAGTAGGCACTCTATGTTGTTCCGTTGAAGTCGATCATATCGTAATAACTTTTAAAAATTTGGCCAAATTATTTGGTGTGAATGATAAAGTTTATCTACATGAAATACTAAAAACGACAAATGATTTTTATAAGAGTTTGATAAATATATAATATAATAATGTGCTTTGTAAAATAGTATCAAATTTAATTAAATGTATGATTCAGAATTTTGGTCATAGTGGCTTTCACATAAAAGGTAGATATGTGAAATCTGTCGCAGATTTTTATTTTAGAACTATTCAAGACAACCAATACTACCGTACATCATCTTTGTGTCACTCCAAAGGTTTAGGTAGCGTACGCCAATATAGCTCTCATATGCCAGAATCTTTCCGACTTTATTAACATGTATCGTTTTATTACGTCTTTATCGGTTTATTACGTTAAATCATTATAAATTTATATGTTATTCCGATGTATAATCTATATAACTGTAAATTTCTTCCAATAGTTTGTTCGAGAAAGAGTAACAAACATCCATCCATACCCATAAACTTTCGCATTTATAATATTAGCAGGATAGGTTATCTTTAAAAAAACGGCTTATAACGAAATAATTCTGTCATAACTTATGCAAGATAATATTATTATTTACGAAAGTAATGCATTCTAATTCATGAGTGTATGTGAGTGTGAATGCGAGGAAACGGGCCAATTGTGGGCGGGAAACTTTATAATTCAATAATATTCAGTTCCCATCCAGAGCAATAACAATTGTCGTAAAGTTGACTCGAACCTCCAAGTCGCAGTTCGCTGCGAATAAATTCGCATTCACGATGTAGGTAGGTACTGTGTTACCATTTATTCGAGCATACATTTCGTTACCGTTTACGTAACTTCTAAATTGTGCCGTTACTTGCTTGTTATATTTAACTTGTACTAATATTACTAATGTGAAAATCTGTCTTTTTCACGGCATTTATATCAGTACATATAAAGCTTATTTATCGGGCACACGTATTTATATCTATCCAACAAAGTGACACTACAAAACATGTATAAGACCAATAATGTCCTATGCGAGCGTTGCATTCGCGCTCGTTTCAAAAGTCAGATTGCTCACGCTCCAAAGACTACACAACCGATTCATGCGGATAGCCACTGGTTGTCCGTGGTTCATGTGGAACGTTGACCTCCACAGAGTCCTCTATCTCCTTACCATTACTCACCTCTTTAAACGTTTTTCGAAAAACGTTTTCCCCGTTTTCTGACGTCGGTCGGTCGTAGCTTTTCGCCACCCTTCCGACGTCGCAATGACCAATCAAAGTCATACCATCAGTCCTTCACTACACGTCGCCCTAAGCCGTGGTCCGGCCTCACGGGAGGCACCCTTAGGACGACGTTCCTCAACGCTAGTAAAGCTTCTGCGCTCTACTCTCTGCATTTCGCAACCTCGACGATGCTTCTACGCTCGCCCGTCCTGCCCGGTGACGCTGTAAAAGCCGTTAGGGCTAACAGCATACAGTCAGTTCGAAAAATAAATCTATATCTATCTCTCTTACTATAAAAAAAGTCCCCAAAACTATTTGTTTTATATGTGATCGATTTTCTCAAAATCTATTGAACGAATTTTCTTAAGTTAATTGTCCCGGAAGGTTTACGTTATTAGCACAATGCAGTTTTATCTAAATTATGTTGAAGAGGTCGCGCAGTTGTAAAGAATTCGCTTGCTGCGAGCTATAGTCGCGTGCGCCGCGTACCGAGTGAGATACATTAAAGTAATTGTAGATCTACAAGAATACTACATAAATTCCGCATGTAGGGTAGTAGGGTAATAAAAGTTCCGTTTTTCCAGAACTGAAGAACTACACCCTTAGATATTATAAAATGTCTGTCTGTCTGGATCTCCGTCTGGCGGTATACACGTAAAAAATGTAGGTTTTATGAATAGACAAAGTGATTAGCGGAAAATGTTTTAGTGAATAATTTGTTTAGGTTTCGTGTTAATTACTTGAAATATTAAGATAATTATCATTTCGAAACAAGCAAGCCGCGACGGGATTTTCTATTCAAAACGATTTGTTATCTGTTTGAAATATATGAGAAAAATTGTAGTGGTATATAAAAAATAGTATACTTTAGGTTTTAGCTGGCTTCAGTAAACATTCTTATTAACTTACGTTAGTTATTTATTAAATTAAAGGATGCACAATCCGTTATCGAACCTTGCCACATCGCGGGTTCGATTTCCGCCGAGTACCACCATTTTTTGGTTCGAGTCTGGGTGTATATTTGCTTTAAGTGTTTAAAATTATATATCACAACACAAGCATTAAGTTACTTACGTGTGTTTGTCCCATATATTTAAAAAAGAAAGGTAACAATAAAAATATTTTGCTGTAATCTGTGATAAAATAAATAGGAAATATATATAATGCTAAATGTCCCTTGGACTATATATTTTCATACCCGATACATGCAGGATTCGTAAAAACACACGCACAAATCTCCACCACAATACACAAGCACTATCGCAATACACAATCCTTTCGCCCCGCAACCTAAACATCATCAGGCGAAACGCTCCATGACGTAATCGCAAAGCAATTGTGTAATTCAAAGAGAATAAATTAATAAAGGTGGGACCTATGCTGGTGATAAACAGAAGAAATACTAAAGATGCTGCAACAAAGGGGCCGATAAATCCCGCGCCGCAACCGCACGTCCGCGATCGCAACTTTCGTTTAATATATCACAAAATACACGTACCACGACGGTTTTAATTAAGCAATATTGCATTCAAGCTAGATACGTGCTCGGGAGCGCATTGAAATGTTATACCCTGGCTTTGTAATAAAATCGGCTATAGTGTTTCGAGTCAAAGTGTTCTATCACTTATAGGCAACTTTTGGGATTTCTACTAAAGATCGGAGTGTCGCACTGGAAGACCCAGATTAGGATTGGTGGATATTTTCCATCAAAGTTTAAGCGTATTAAAAAAGGTACTTTACTTCGGAATATAAGCGATAGGTGCTGATCTTAAACCCTCAGTTATATTATAGAGGCCGTAGCTGACATATGTATATATATGACTGGCCCGTTGCCGCAGCGAGTAGTGACCCTGCCTTGAGCTCTAAACTTGCAAGACCCGGAGCGCAGAAACTTGTATCCGTTGAATAGATCTAATTTAAGGTATATTTCTCATATATTTAAGAGTCTCGAGATAAATAAGTAGATGAATAAAGGCTTACATTACTTTAAATGCACTTAACTAAACTGAATGACTGGCCCGATTGGCGCAGTGGGTAGTGACCCTGGCTTGGCGAGTTGCGGGTGCGATTCCCGCCGAGGGCCAACATTTTCTACAAAAATTTTTGGTCCTTCAAGCCTGGGTGTATAATTGTATCTAAGTGTGTATTTAAAATTATATATGTAGCATATCTACCAGTTGTCCGTCGCTCATAACACAAGTATTAAGTTACTTACTTTGGGGACGGAAGACCGTGTGTCCCCATATATTAGGTCCTTACATATGAAATTGGCATTTTGTCGTACTGGCCACTTTGATCTCAAATATTACCTTTATGGTTAGGAATTCCAAATTCAAATTCATACAGCTATTTACTCATGCATCTGTGTTCCAAACCCCCTAATTCATTTGTTTTTTCTTCTTTTGTTTTTTTCTTTGTGTCACTCTGTTTACAAAATGGAAAACATGAAATGTCGCGTTATTTACGAGTATGAGTTCCACCGTGGCACCAGTGCTGCAGAAACGGCTCGAAGGATTAATGATGTGTATGGTGACGGTGTCGCAAAAGAAAACACAGTGCGTTTTTGGTTCCAACGTTTTCGTTCTGGAAATTTCGACCTGCAGAACAAGTCTCGTGGACGGCCGGAGACCAAAGTTGATAATGAAGAATTGAAGGCTATTGTGGAAGCGGATCCATCGCAAACCATGTCCGAGTTAGCTGCAGGCTCCGGTGTTAGTGATAAAACTATTCTAATCCACTTGAAGCAAATTGGGAAGGTGAAAAAGCTTGAAAGGTGGGTACCTCATGAATTGAGTGAAGCCAACCGACAAACGCGCGTCGACTGCTGCGTTACGTTACTCAACCGGCACAATAATGAAGATATTTTAAATCGAATCATTACCTGTGATGAAAAGTGGATCCTCTACGATAATCGGAAACGCTCATCGCAATGGCTGAACCCTGGCGAACCAGCCAAATCCTGCCCTAAGCGAAAATTGACTAAAAAAAGTTGCTTGTAAGTGTTTGGTGGACTAGTGCCGGTGTCGTTCACTACAGCTTTCTTAAATCTGGCCAGACGATTACGGCAGATATCTATTGTCAGCAACTGCAAACCATGATGGAAAAGCTAGCTGCTAAACAACCGAGGCTGGTCAATCGCTCTAGGCCACTGCTGCTTCAGGACAACGCTAGACCACACACTGCACAACAGACGGCTACCAAATCAGAGGAGCTTCAATTAGAATGTCTTAGACATCCACCGTACTCTCCGGACCTTGCTCCAACAGATTACCATTTTTTTCGCAATTTGGATAACTACTTGCAAGGAAAAAAATTCAACTCCGATGGGGCAGTCCAAACCGCCTTCAAAGATTTTATTGATTCCCGCCCGAATGGTTTTTTTAGTAAGGGGATCAATGAACTACCTATGAGATGGCAAAAGTGCATACATAGCAATGTGTACCATTTTGATTAATTAAATATATTTAATTTAAAAAAAAACGACTTTATGTTCCTCTCATAGAAAACGCCAATTTCATATGTAAATATAGATACACAGAAACGTAGATAAATAAATATTGAATTTAATTGATTTAACGACACAAAATTTAATCATATGTCTCAGTTGCCGTAACTTAATTTGAAAGTTGTTATTGCTTTGCTTTTTATTAAAATACTATTTATTTTTAGTTGTTCAATATATACTGTTAAGTGTGTATTTTGTTGGTAATTTTAATCCCATAGTTACGGAACAGGAAATGTTTATTCCATATATTACTAAACGTCAAATTTTAATTCCATATATTACGGATTGGGAAATGTTAATTGCATATGTTACAGCGGGAACCTTTTTGCATATGTTAGGGAACGGGAATTTGTTTTTAATCCATATGTTACAAAACGGGAAGTCATAATCGAGGCGTAAAGCTTACAATAATACAATAATCGCATTTAAACTGTAAATACAAAGTATTATGGCGCATTTTGCTCAATCTGTAACTGAATTTGCTTTCATTAAATCTTTACTTTGTTCATTTTAAGTATTTCAATTAATAAAATTAAGCACTTTTTAATTAAAATGCTACGAGGTTTATTGTTTCTTAAAACGGAGATAAAACATTATAGTCGTTAAATTTCAGAGGTTACGAGGAAAGATACACTTAAGGGTTATATTATATTGAGGAAATGTAATTTGTACAAACCCCAAAATCGCTTTAGGTGTTTTTTCAATGGTAGTTAAGGAAGTTTAGACGCCGTGTGGTATCCGGCACAATAGTGTTGTTATTTGTCTATGCATATAGGTACATCAAATCAGAATGATTATTGTCTCTGAATAAAACTACTAGTTGTGGGCCGGCTTCCTCAAGTCAACGTGTTTTATTTTTAACAATAAATAGAATAGACCACCCTCCTTTTTTACCGAGGTGTCGTAAGAGGCAACTAAAGTATGTGCCGTGTGGTATCCGGCTGCATAGAATAGACCACCCTCACTTCTTACCAAGGTGTCGTAAAAGGCGCCAAAAAACCCACTTAGAGTAGAATAAGGGCAGGAGAATGTAGTTAAGAAAGTTTAGCTAGAATATTCGGAAAGATAAACAGTTCGTTCAAAGTTCATTAATTTTGCCATTTTCACTATGTATTACATGTATTAATGTATTAATGGCTCTCGGCGGGAATCGAACCCGCGATTCGCAGAGCTGAAGACAGGGTCACTGTTAACTGCACCATCGGGCAAGATGAGGCGTGGTGTACATATAAATTTAAGGGTTGAGACTATCCTCAAACCATCATAATATAATGGATATTGGTCCAAGCTAAAGGAAGAGCCTGTTAAGTTTTTGGTTTTGAATATAAGAATTGATCGAAAATTGGCTTGAAAAAAAATTTCAAAATGGGAAAATTTAATAAAAGGTTTCTTTCATAAATTGTAAAAGCTAATAAATTACGTACTTTAGAAAGGGTATAAAACATAATAATATGGCACTTTTAAATTTATATTTCTCAATTTTATAAATAGTAAGGTTAATCAACACTGCAAATGACCGACTTACCTTTTAGTATGATTTTTGAATATATAATTATAAATTGAGTTTAGTTTAGTATTTGTATGTCAATAGGATAGAATTCAAGTACAAAAAAAAACAAAAAAAAGAAGAAAGTGATGGAGATATCTGGGACTTGATCGGCAGCGGGAATCGAACCCGCGACCCGCGGAGTTGAAGGCAAGGTCGATGCTAACTACGAAGATAGTTAACTCTAGATTTAAAAGTACATAGTGCATTAATTTTGGGTTAAAAACAACTTACCCTCAACAGACTACCTTAGTTAAACCTGTATTGAATCAAAAGTTTTGAACGTTTCTTGTTTCTTCTCAGAAAATCTTATTCGCCTTTCCCGGCATCTTTGTTTTGTGTTCGTAAATTAATTTGTTACAGCTCTCGTCGTTGAATTAATTAAATATGAGATCTCTTGAGTATCTAACCTTACGGTAACTTCTCACAGTAATATCGCTACATATAAAACAAAGGCCCCCGCTGTGTCTGTCTGTTTAATAAACTGAAAATCTACTACTAAACGTATATTCATGTGCTTTTTTTCGACAATGAGTTGTTCATTAGTAAGTAACATTGAGTATTTCAGTAATTTATAGAATTAGGTTACTTTGCGGAGATCCATAATACAAAAGTAATAATAAAATTATATAATCGCGGATTATAGCAATATAATTTTATTATTACTTTTGTTCATTACGTATATAATTTTTTAATATTTTCTTCATCATCATTCATTATCCGGCCCTTATCCCACTCTAAATGGGATCGGCACAACATGTTTTAACACGCTGTTACGTGATTTGGCTAGTTTTTACGACCGGCCGCCTGTCTGACGTCAACTTACCTAAGTCGCCTTATACGACACCTCAGTAAGCAATGACGATGGTCTATTCTACTCAACCTGATACCGCACGGCAAAATTTACTCATATTTTCTTATTTAATCCTATTATATGTTATTTTTGTTATGTTATTATGCTACTAGCTGACCGCCCACGCGTTGCTTGATTCAGTCTTGTTTCGACTTCCCATCGAAACAGAACTCATTAAAAAATGCTCTGATCGTACCAAACTTAACAGGATCATAATCTAAATTTTCAAGTCATTCTAAATACTGTCTGAAAATTTCATTAAAATCGGTCCATCTGTTTCGAAGTCTATAAAGGACATACAGACAAATATTCATTTTTATATTTTAGATTGTTTAAAATATACAATACTTGTTACAAATGATGGAAAAAGGCAAGCCGCCTAGGAGCTTTTATAGAAACACTGTTATATCCCTTTAAGAGCTACCGCCGAGTTTCTTGTTGGCTTTTCTCGGCAGGAACAGCTTTCCGAACCAGCCGTAGATAGTGACGATTCAAAAACAATCGTTTACAAGTTTACTTAAATAAAGAATATTTTGAATTTGAATTTAAGATATAACAAAACAATGAATAGTGAAAGAATACTCTTTAAATGATATACAGAAGTCTGGAATAATATATAGCTTACTTCTAGCCATACTAAATTCTAAAAATTGATCACATACATGCGATATTTGGAAAGATTTTTGAAGTTAGACGTATTAATACAACAACAAAAAAACTATAATATTAATTTGCAATAATCCGTGATTCGAAAGAGAAATTCGGACGAATTCAAAGCAACGCGTAATCAGCAGGCCTACCATGAACTGTTATTGCGACTCAATTGAAGACGTAAACGACGACCGCGAACCGCTTTGTTTTCGTACCATGAAGTGTGAATTGGATTGAAGTCGTAATGTTTGAAAAGGATTACGTTGTATGAACTATAGATAGCTCTGTCTCTTTTACTCACACGTTCTTGGGAAAAATTCCGAACGCTCATTCAGCAACGACTTAAAGTGTGCGTCTATAAGACGTCATGGTATGAAAAAGTAAAACAATTTCGTCTACGTCTTCAATTGAGTCGCAATAAGAGTTCATGGTAGGCCTGCAGGTCTGCTAGTACATGTTAAATGTCTTGCAATAGAAAGCATGATCAATTTTAATTTGATCGTAGAAAGCCTGTTCACAGAAAAGTCGTTTATAACCGAAAAGAGTTTTAATAGAATTAAAATGTTTTATTGTGAGTCGCTAGACCGCAGTTTGCATTAGCAGCTTTGTTTAAGCTCGACGACTTAGAGTTGAGTTGTCTCGTAAAAGTTACGACCAATGTCTAGACTGCAGACACATTATCAAAAAGTTAATGACTGCCGACGATTTGTATTGATGCCGCTAATTTTAGGGACGTAAGAAATTAATAACACTAATGGCTGCGTAAAGTTTATGTGAGAATTTATAGGTATTTATATTTATTTTATTTATTATTAATGCATACAGTAAAAAATGTATATATTCTTAGAAATGTGGCAGGAATTTCACGTATGATTTTAACGTTGTCATATAGAAAATGTTATCTATTCAATTCAATTCAATTCAAAATATTATTTATTCAAGTAAACTTGTAAACAAGTGCTTTTGAATCGTCAACATCTACTGCTGGTTCGGAAAGCTGTTCCTACCGAGGAGAACCAGCAAGAAACTCGGCGGTTGCTCTTTTCAAACAATAATTCTTATCACTAGTTACATATAGTTATTAATGTCTTGTACAGGGTTGAAAAGAAGCTATATACACGCATATATATATGCATATACATATATGCGTGTATATAGCTATATGCGCTATAGCCACGCATTCTTATTGTCTAGGTAATCTTCAACAGTATAATACAGGCTTTCTGAATTAGTCTTTTTTAAATAGTATTTTTAAACTGCTGTAATGGTAAAGTTAAAGTAGATTGTGGAATTTTATTGTAGAATCTTATACCCAAACCCACAAACGAATTACGAACTTTTGCAAGGCGCAAAGCTGGAACCGCAAGCTTATGTCGGTTCCTACTTTGTCTATTATATACATCGCCAAACCTTTCATAATTATTTATATTCATATGTACAAAAATTAAATTACTACAAATATACTGCGAAGCCAATGTAAGAATACCTGTTTCCTTGAACTTCTCTCGCAGGGAATCGCGCGAATTTAAACAATACCAAACGAATTTATGGTCAAACAATACGTCAATTTTATAATAATTTTCTTTTAAATTGGTAGGTTTTGTCTGCAAATAACAGAAAAAATCCTTGCAAATAACCGTTAGTTTAACTACAATGCTGTTCTATTTAGCTCATTTGTTTGTAAGAGTCACGGCCGCCGATTCCCTAGTTTTTTTCTCAAAATATAACACGAGTTTGTAAAGCTTGTAGGCGTTAGAGCCGTTTTATCTTTCCGGTACATTTGGCGGGCGCGCGCTGACGCGACTAAACCCGGCCGCCATTGAAGTCCACCCATAGTGTCACTATCGGTAGTTTATGTATTCCTAGTACCCATGATTTTCTACGCCATGTTACTAGTATTTAAAAAAATAGCATCATTTTTTGCGATTTTCACATGGAGTCTATCGCCTGATTGATGCTTCGTTTACGAGGCAAAACGATTGTTGACATTGTGATAGTGCATGTATGCAATACTTGTCTATTCAATTCAAAAATTCGAAATTCAAAATATTCTTTATTTAAGTAAACTTGTAAACAAGTGCTTATGAATCGTCAAAATCTACTGCTGGTGCGGAAAGCTGTTCCTACCGAGAAGAGCCAGCAAGAAACTCAGTGGTTGCTCTTTGCAAATATTTTTTTTACAATTAGCTATTTGGTTATTACTATCTTGTACAGGGTAGAAGAGTAGCTAAATCCACGCATTTATTGTGGTGGAGGTCAGTAGGGCATGACTAATTTGATTAAATTAACGAAAATTTCTATAATTAAAGACCTAAACTGTTTTGCTTTTTCATATCATGACATGACCACAGATTAACTCGTTGTCGAATTGAATCCTAAACTGAATCGCAACCGTATTTCTTTTCACTCGTGTTTATATAGTAGGTGTGCGATTCTAATGCAACTCACCTAAAAACAGTTCATAGTACAAAAATTGTATATTTGTAGTATATTTGTAAGTTAACTTAAAAACGTAAAATTCCACAACGATCATTACCGAACAGTAACGTTTTGATAGTTACAAAGTTTCATTGTTAGTTTTAATATCTAATTAATTGCTGTGCTTACATAAATGTTACTGAGTATATCAATTATTATATTGTTAAATTGTAAGCTGTTGTGTTCCCCTAATAAAAAAAAGAAAAAAAAGAAAGTGATTCAGTTTAGGTACCGAATTTGATTGCAATTGTATCGTTTTCTAATAGTTGATTGTAGACCTACAGAAGAGGTACCCTGGAAATTGCAATGAGAATAAAGAATATATTTTTCTTTGTTCATTTAAGTTTTCCCGTGGTTGATTAAAACATAAACACAGGACAATCCAACGGGCGATGCTTGAAGCAATTTATTCATACGAACCAAGCGGTAATAAGTAAAAACTAACAAAGGGTAATATGAGGCGCTAAAACAATAAACGTCTCACTGAAAATGCTTCAGCGTTCACGCTTTATGCACTGCTTCGCTCTGCATTTTCTATCCTTTGAGAATTTCTAATATTTTAATAACACTCGGCTTGAACACTGAGCAATGTGTCTACTTTTCTACAAATTTGTATCGTCTTAGTTTAATCATACCTTGCACTTTCCGAGCAGTGTAATTGTTTAAATTAAAAATCTTATTTTTTTTGTTTGACACATAAATATGAGCTTATCGATTCGGATGCAGTAGTGGCAAGTGCGTTTGAGCACTTTTTTCAGAATATACCTATTTCTACCACTAGCTCAATTAGCTCATCCCCAATGGAAGCTTTCAATATATTGAAGGGCTGCGTTACAGAGTGCATCGTTTCTTTTTAAATTTAAACACGTTACCCCATACAATATTGTCGAAACTTTTTAATCGTTAAATATTAAAAAAACAGATCTGAGAGGAATGTCTGTAAATTTAATTAATAATATTATCGAAATTATTGCCCCATTATGGCTAAGATCTTTAACAGATCTGTAGACACAGGGATATTTCCGAATTTAATGAAATATAGTAAATTGATCCCTGTCTTTAAATCTGGCGATAAGAGCGACCCTAGAACTATAGATCCATTTCCGTCTTGCCTACTCTCAGCAAGGTTTTTGAGAAAATTATTCTTAATTAACTGCTGAGACACTTTAATTCAATATAACTAACTTCACCCTGAGCAGTATGGATTTACCAAGGGTCGCTCTACAACAGATGCGTGTGTGCGGTTCGTGAAACACGTCTTTGATTCCTGGGAGAACTCACAAAATGCTATAGGGGTATTTTGTGATTTGTCCAAGGCATTTGATTGTGTTCAACATGCGACACTATTGTTAAAGCTTGGTCATTATGGTATCACTGACAATGCGCTTCGTCTCGTGGTATCTTATCTTCACAGCCGGAATCAAAGAGTGTGCATCAATGATGTGCAGTCATCCGGATCATCCTTAGTTACGGGTGTGCCTCTAGGCTCAATCCTGGGTCCTTTTATGTTTTTAGTATATCTCAATTATTTACCTTATTTCATTCAGAGTATATGCGATATTGTACTGTTTGTTGATGACACATCTTTGATATTTAAAAAAAATAGAAATGTCGATAATTTTGACGAAGTAAGCAGTGGTCTATCGCAAGTAGTTCATTGGTTTAGGTTAAATAATTTAGTACTGAAGTCAAATAAAACAAAATGGATTGAATTTGCATTGCCTAATGCTGCTAAAACAGCTCTCAATAAATAATGTAACACTAAAAACAGATAATGAAACTGTATTTTAGGGAATGACCTTGGAAACAAAGCTCCAGTGGAGTACACACATAACAACTTTTGCAGGGAAACTCAGTTCAGCGGCCTACGCTGTTCGAAAGATAAGACAGTAATAGATGTTTAAACAGCAAAATTGGATATTTCGCTTACTTCCATAGCATTATGGTGCTTATGGAATATTGTTGTAGGGTTAATGCGCGGATATTGATAGAATTTTTGTAATACAAAAAAGAGCCATACGTGGCATTTGCAATTTAAGTACGCGTGATTCCCTGCGAGAGAGGTTTAAGGAAATAGCTACTCTTACTTTGACTTCACAGTATATTTTTAGCAATCTAATGTTTGTGCATAAGAATTTGCATAATTATAAAAGGATTGACGATGTACACAATAGACTAAGTAGGAACCGACATAAGTTTGCGGTTCCTTCTTTGTGCCTTGCAAAAGTAAATAAGTCATTTGTGGGTTCGGGTATAAGATTCTATAATAAAATCCCGCAATCGATTTTATTTTTGCCACTACAGCAGTTTAAAAGCGCTGTTAAAAGAAGGCTGATAGAAAAAGCTTACTACACTAGATAGATGATAAAAATGCGTGGATATAGCTACTCCTCTACCCTGTACAAGATAGTAATAACCAAAAGTTATAAAAATTATATTGAAAATAGCCCACGCCGAGTTTCTTACTGGCTCTTCTCGGTAGGAACAGCTTTCCGAACCAGCAGTAGATTTTGACGATTCAAAAGCACTTGTTTACAAGTTTACTTGAATAAAGAATATTTTGAATTTGAATTTGGAGTATAAATAATTTTTAAATTAAGAACGTCCCATGTGCCATTTCGCTGCGCATGTTTGATAAGACAAAGATATTAGTATAAGATCTTTGTGTTATCAAACATAATCTAATCTTCCCTCTAATTATTTATTGTGAGTCTCACTTACAGGCCTTCCTAAAACTCCCCTAATCTAGTATAATAACTCTATCAAAAACCTGAGCTAGACATATTTTCTTCTTAAAACAAACTACACTCGCTAATTAAGAAAATTAGAATCTTCTTAGAGGTTGCTTCGCACCATCATTTTCTTAGGCTGAAGTGAACGCTTATCTAGAAGGGTATCACAAACCGGGGAGCGCGGCTGTAATAAAATTTATCTCAGGCTTTATTAGTTATTTAACGTCTCGGTAAGACGCAGTCGCTTAACAAGATAAGAGATATATTGCTCGGTATTGGTTTGGGTGTTATACTATTTATATTGAGACTATATTTGTACGAGACTAAAACCGCCGTGTGGTATCCGGCTGAGTAGAATAGACCACCCTCATTTCTTACTGAGGTGTCGTAAAAGGCGACTAAGGTAAGTTGACGTCAGGCAGGCGGCCGGTCGGAAAATTCTTACCCAAATCATGTTACAACATGTTTAATACATGTTGTGCCGACCCCCTTAGAGTGGGATAAGGGTAGGAGAAAGAAGATATGGTAGCCAAATATATAAGTTCCTCTTGCCGCTAAGCTGTAAAAGTTTTATTAGTCAGAGTTTTAAATTTATAATATTAGTCATCATGATCCTCATCATCCTCCTGCCCTTTTCCCATTCTAAGTGGGGTCGGCACATGTTATGAACACTTTGTCACTTGATTCGGTTACGTATTTTACGACCGGCTGCCTGCGGGACGTTAACTTACCTTAGTCGTATTTTGCAACCCCTCGGTATGAAAAAGGGTGATTTATTCTTCTCAACCGGATACAACACGGTGGGTCAATTACCTCAGTCGCCTCTTATGACACCTCGGTAAGAAATGAGGGTGATCTATTCCACTCAGCCGGATAACACACGGCATAAACATGAAGCATTATATAAATTCAAATTTAATTCTAATTCAAAATAAATTAAAATATACATTTAAGTAAACTTGTAAACAACTGCTTTTGAATCGTGAACATCTACTACAGCTTTTTCGGGAAGAGACAGCAAGAAACTCGGCGGGTGCTTTTTTTCAAAGTATAAGTTATCACTAGTTACATTTAGTAATTACTGTCTTGTATAAGTTCGAAGAGTAGCTATGTCGACGCATTCTTATCATTAAAGTAATCATCAACAGTATAGTAGGCTTTCTGTATTATCTTTTTTTGATAGTGTTTTTTAACTGCTGCTGATTCTATAACAAAATTCCACAATCAATTTTAACTTTGCCATTACAGCAATTTAAAAATACTGTTAAAAAGAGGCTGATACAGAAAGCCTATTATACCGTGGAGGCTTACATTGATGATAAGAATGCGTGGATATAGCTGCTCTTTGACCTTGTGCAGGATAGCTATGACAAAATGTAATTAGTATTAAGAATCTTCTTTTTTAAAAGAGCTCCACCGAGTTTCTTGCTGGCTCTTCTCGGTAGGACGGCTTTCCGAACCAGCAGTAAAGTTGACGATTCAAAAGCACTTGTTTACAAGTTTACTTGAATAAAGAATATTTTGAATTTGAATTTGAATTTGAATTTACATATAAAATTTTAAATGCATACTTAAATACATATACACACCTAGGCTCGAAGAACCAACAAATTGTCTATAGAATATGTTGGCCCTTGGCGGTAATCGAACCAGCGACCCGCGGAGCTGAAGGTAGGGTCACCACCTACTGCGGCAACCGGCCAGTCCTATGCACAAAAGTTAAATTAGAAAAAAATAGAAAAAAATGTACTGTGAAGCCATTATATATATTTACTACGTACTTTATCGCGGATTATAGCAAAATAGTTTTATAGGAAAAGGAACCAGCTCACTTGATCGCCAATAACGTTCAACGACTAGTTTTAAAGTGTTTCCATTGGATTTGTCCGCAGCAGTGTTAATTCTACCTCCGTAATGGCTATAATCCCGCAATGAAAGGCATTTACTTTTAATCCTATTACTTTTAACGCTTCCCGCGTCATGATGTCGGCGGTGCATTGTGTTTAAACAGATGGCGTATTAATCGTTTGATTTTGCAATGAATTGTGCAGTTTGTTTTAATGACTTCATAAATAAATAATTATCGATGTAAGTCGAAATTTATAGTATAATATATGAAAGTCTAACCTAGGTAAAGAATAACACGTTGTTTTAATCTATAGTAAAAAAGTAATATCAATTTATTATGCTATAATCCGGTTGTGGGGTGAAACGATTGTCGAGTTTGTGCATGTGTTTTTACGAATCCTGCATGTATCTGGTATGAAAAAACGGATAGTCTACTATACATCTATCATTATATACATTTTCTATTTACTTAATTGCGGATTATAGCAAAATAATTTCATTATTACTTTTGAATGCGATAGCCTGTTTGTTTGTTACGCTTTCAAGGCAAAATTGCTGAAGCAATATTGGAGATATTTTATAATATTGAATCTTATATAATATATAGCATAAAATATCTTGTTTTTTCCTTCGGGAACAGAAAAAAATCAATATAGTAAATAATTTAGGGTATTTAAGACTGAAGATACGCGTACCAAGTCGCTGGTACAACTAATAAGAAATATTTTGAATCGGAATTTGAGTCTGGATCGATCTCCGAACGGATCCTGGATGAATCTGATTAAGATAACTCGTTTCAGTGATATATTGGAAGATTTGATTTGGAGATTTAATTAAATCTCTTGAAAGGTTCATATTTCGTCGATTAATTCTAAGAACTTGTGTAATTGCCGCTATTAATATAACGCAGATTAAAGTTTGAAACTACGCGACGTCGCTCCAAAGCGATGTCTCTTGATATAATCACGGAATAGTTTAGCCGAAATAGGAGTTGAGGCACATAATAACTGTTAATTACGACTAACTTGTTTGGTTAATAACGTGTTACTGATTAATATTAGGTCCTTACATATGAAATTGGCGTTTTCTATGGGAGGAACATAAAGTCGTTTTTTTTTAATGAAATATATTTAATTAATCAAAGTATGTACTATTGCTATGTATGCACTTTTGCCATCTCATAGGTAGTTCATTGATCCCCTTACTAAAAAAACCATTCGGGCGGGAATCAATAAAATCTTTGAAGGCGGTTTGGACTGCCCCATCGGAGTTTAATTTTTTTCCTTGCAAGTAGTTATCCAAATTGCGCAAAAAAAATGGTAATCTGTTGGAGCAAGGTCCGGAGAGTACGGTGGATGTCTAAGACATTCTAATTGAAGCTCCTCTGATTTGGTAGCCGTCTGTTGTGCAGTGTGTGGTCTAGCGTTGTCCTGAAGCAGCAGTGGCCTAGAGCGATTGACCAGCCTCGGTTGTTTAGCAGCTAGCTTTTCCATCATGGTTTGCAGTTGCTGACAATAGATATCTGCCGTAATCGTCTGGCCAGATTTAAGAAAGCTGTAGTGAACGACACCGGCACTAGTCCACCAAACACTTACAAGCAACTTTTTTTAGTCAATTTTCGCTTAGGGCAGAATTTGGCTGGTTCGCCAGGGTTCAGCCATTGCGATGAGCGCTTCCGATTATCGTAGAGGATCCACTTTTCATCACAAGTAATGATTCGATTTAAAATATCGTCATTATTGTGCCGGTTGAGTAACGTAACGCAGCAGTCGACGCCCGTTTGTCGGTTTGCTTCACTCAATTCATGAGGTACCCACCTTTCAAGCTTTTTCACCATCCCAATTTGCTTCAAGTGGATTAGAATAGTTTTATCACTAACACCGGAGCCTGCAGCTAACTCGGACGTGGTTTGCGATGGATTCGCTTCCACAATAGCCTTCAATTCTTCATTATCAACTTTGGTCTCCGGCCGTCCACGAGGCTTGTTCTGCACGTCGAAATTTCCAGAACGAAAACGTTGGAACCAAAAACGCACTGTGTTTTCTTTTGCGACACCGTCACCATACACATCATTAATTCTTCGAGCCGTTTCTGCAGCACTGGTGCCACGGTGGAACTCATACTCGTAAATAACGCGATATTTCATGTTTTCCATTTTGTAAACAGAGTGACACAAAGAAAAAAACAAATAAATTAGGGGGTTTGAAACACAAATGCATGAGTAAATAGCTGTATGAACATGAATTTGGAATTCCTAACCATAAAGGTAATATTTAAGATCAAAGTGGCCAATACGACAAAACGCCAATTTTATATGTAAGGACCTAATATCACCCATGCTGATATTATAAAAGCGAAAGTATGTCTGTCTCATCATTCATTCTCCTGCCCTTATGCGATGCTAAGTGTTATAAACATGTTTTGGCTACTTATTTTACGACGGGCTGCCTGCCTGACGCCAGCTTACCTTAGGTGCCTTTTACGACACCTCGGTAAGAAATGAGGGTGGCTACTCTACTCAGCCGTATTAGAATATATGTACATAATGCAAAAGTTCATAAGTCGTTTGTGGGTTTATGTACAAGATTCTATAACAAAATTCCACAATCTACTTTAACTTTACCATTACAGCAGTTTAAAAATACTGTTAAAAAAAGTTTAATATACAAAGCTATACTATTGAGGATTACTTAGACGATAAGAATGCGTGGATATAGCTGTTCTTCAACCCTAAACAAGACATTATTCACTATATGTAATTAGTAATAAGAATTATTCTTTGAAAAGAGCAACCGCCGAGTTTCTTGCTGGTTCTTCTCGGTAGGAACAGCTTTCCGAACCAGCAGTAGATGTTGACGATTCAAAAACACTTGTTTACAAGTTTACTTGAACAAAGAATAATTTGAATTTGATACAACACTGCGGGTCAACTTTCCTTAGTCGCTTTTTACGGAACGGATAGTACACTCTGTATTCAGCATGACATATATATTCTTTTGTCAAGGATCTTATAAAATTCACTTTAATAAATTAAGAAGATTTCAAAACATTTGAGTAATAAAATGAATATTTAAATATCGCCACATCGCCGCGAACAATTAAAAAGGCAGGCCTAGAATGAAGCAAGAGGCCATTTAAGTATAACAACCAGTCGTTGCGCGTAATTTATGGCAATTATAAAAAAATTTCAACCGAGAGAAGGAAAGTTTAGCGGGAATTGTCTTAAAATATTTTATGTGGGATAGTGGTAAAAAATATAAAAATCGCCCCGACGGTCCGCGCCCGTTATGAATGGCCGGTAATTAGGGCACACACCAGCGCGTTCTAAGGCCCGTGGCATAGCGGGCTCGAAGAAAATCAATGGTGTTTTAATGACAATGGTTGTTTGTTGTTTGTGCAACGTCTAATAATAATATAAATAATAATCTAGTAGGAATGCTGAAGTAATAGCCATAAATTCTCAAATTTTAGCAATATATTTGAATTTTAATGAATGAACAAATATTGTCACATGAATAAATTTTATTTTCTCATCAAATTATTTGCAATTCTACATTCGTATAGTATTTTTTTCGTTTCAATCTAAAATCTAATTTTAAAAAGTTGTTTTTGGCCAATTGCAAAAAAGCGTAGCGTTGCGCCTACATAACTCGTGGGTGATAAAAACACCCATTATTTGGAAAACAAAAAACACTAGCTCTTTTATAGTTCCTATCGTGATGTCAGAGATGGCACTGAAATAAAGATTACAATTTTCAATTCGCTCACTTTACTACTAAGCGTGTGAAATATACACCCAGACTCGAAGAACCAACAATTTTTTTTTAAAAGTCTTGGACCTCTGCGAGAATCGAATCCGCGACTCGCGGGATTAAAGGCAGGGCCTCTGCCACCTTTTTTTACTCAATAAAGTCCTATTTTGAATTCGGCGCTTCCAAGCGTGCAAGATTTTTTGAAGACAACGGAGTTTTAAAAGACAAAGTATATCTGGCATGTACATATTTTGATAATATGCAGCTATACTCGCGTCTTATTCCTGCCGCGATACCACCTTGTCCAGAGGGCTAAATAGAATAAAATAAATAACAAATAAATTGAATAAAATGAAAAAGGAGAAAGAAAAGAATAAAATCTGAGTATAGCCAACTACTGTACATAAACTATGAATACTTCTCACGATAGTTTTAATTGTAAATTCTGCAAGGTCATTGTAAATTGCCCTACAGAGACAACAATATTTTTGTGTTCTTATTGACAATGTAGAGGTAAGTCTACTGTGTACCTCTACCGATGAATTTTGATAACGAGACGAAAACCATCGGTTTGGGTAACGCCAGACAAATTGAAGAAAAAATAATCTATAAAGTTAAACATTTCTATATTATAAGATAGGCCGCCTGAGTCTTGTATATGACTGGTGATTCTTTCAAACAGGAAGAATTCTGTATGGAATGTCGTTCAGTATAACACGAATAAAATGCCAAAAAAATTAAGTGCTGTGTTAATGCTGTTATAAGTTACTTGTGCCAGTAACTTATAACAGCAGACTACTACTAGGAAATACTAAATGCAAAAGAAATTAATAAAGTGCCTTTTTTATTGGGATAGTAATAACTCTATAGTATCTTTACATATTATTGTAACAGATACTATAGATGTTAGCATAGGAAATAGTCAAATGACAATCTGTTGAGTTGTTTAAAAGTTGGTAAAAGTGTACAGGAAACGGAATTTTCGAGTGATCAATAGCGAGGGGCTTTTATTCGAATGGGGATTGCCTTTAATAATGAAGTTTAGTTTGTCCATTGTTGTCATAAAGGTAATTTGTAGTGAAAGTGAATTTGTGATTATATTACTTGGTAAAGATTAAAATGAATAGTGAGAAAAATTTAGATATTTCCGTCGCAAAACTTCTGGGCTCGTTTTATTATAAAATAAAGTTACCCGCCCCTGAGTCTGTTCGAAAGCTACTCATCAAAGTGAAACTCATCAAGCAAACATCAACAATTACTGAACGTAATTCCTTGCGGTTTTAATAGTTACTACGTGCGCTTATTAATTTGATTTTAGTAATTGCTCTCGCTGTGCCCCAGGCTTAATGCACTTTTACCTAGCCCCGCTATAGGGTTATAATAGCGACTGGGCAGGGCTTTTTGCGGATATTATCCTTTTAGCACCGCGTATTATAAACGTTTGCTAAAACTGTGCTACTCACAAAGGCACTTTTTGCTTCCCGCTAGATTTCCCGTACATAACAGTGTTTATGTAATTACGGACCTCCTTTTTTGGTTATTCTAGCTTTGTGAGAGGTTTTAAATCAGAGCTTTTAAAATATATATAATAAGCATGTAAGGCGTGTACGGTTGCATCATATGCGCATCCATTAAAAGCTTTTATCCAACTTGCAATGTATTTATGTGAAGGTGGAATCTTGCAAGATAAGTTTAACTGGATTGGTTCAAGACGAGGGAGGTAATTTATTTTAAATAAGGTTAACTTCCTTTTTACTTCTTTTTTTTGCGATATGTGCTATTATTTTTCTTCCTAATAAAATACATAGTATTCTTAAAGCCACATAAACATAGCTTTCCTATTCTCTAGCATGCTGGGTCCCTCATTCCAACAAGAATTTCCTGAAAAGCTCAGGATATCATTCCGAAAAACGATTTATGGCGTATACAAAAAAAATTGGTCTGTTTCCGTAAGAAGTACATCTGCAATAGATTACGTAAATACGGTTATGAAGGCAAGTTTGACAAAGCAATATATAGGCAAGGTTGCCTTACGCTGTATCTGTTTTCGCAGATAAAAGTAATACTTATTTTAGCACAAAGTTTCAGCTTAGCGATTCAACGCGGAAACGATGCCAGCATTCTTGGGATAATATCCCTCGTGAGCATGATTTGTAAGTAATTTTAAATAGATATGACTTGTCCTACAAAATTTCAAGAATATTAGTCCTGCCGTGAAACCGTAACAGATAGACACACTTTCGTAATTGTAAATGATACCCGCGAATTCGTCCGCACCATCCTAAGCGTTTAAGTACCTTTATAAAACCATATGTATGTAGACCCGGTGCAAAAGCTCTAGAGGGTTAGCTGTGGAAGTGTTATAGATAAACTGATTTGACTGAATGTGTTTCGCATTTATTATATTAGTATGGATATATATTAGTTTAAATCAAAACCTTATATCTGTTTGTACAAATTATATAAATCTCAAGAATAAAAAGTTCAATAAAGAAATTTCGAAGGAAAATTTTTAAGTAGAGTGGAGTGCGCGCTTTTCACGTAGTTCTTTCGCAAATGAAAATTAAAATGTTTTATCTTGCTTTTAAACAGAGTTGAAGTGTTGTTTCTGAATATACTACAGTGGCAGCTTTACCTGAACAAGGTTTATCACTTAACTCTTGATTCACATTTACCCTTGATGCTTGTGCTCGATTTTTAAATTAATTGTATTTTGATGTTATCATTCTCCTGCCCTTATATACAACCATATCATTCCCCTGATATACCACCCTCATTTCGAGGTGTCGTAAAAGGAGACTAAGGTAAGTCGACCCCCCGTGTGGTATCCGGCTGAGTAGTCTATTAATAGGCCACCCTCATTTCTTGCCGAGGTGTCGTAAAAGGCGACCAAGGTAAATCAAACCACCGTGTGGTATCCGCCTGAGTAGTATATCAATAGACACCCTCATTTCTTACCGAAGTGTCGTAAAAGGGGGCTAAGGTAAGTCGACCCGCCGTGTGGTATTCGACTGAGTAGAACAGACCACCCTCATTTCTTACCGAGGTGTCGTAAAAGGCGACTAAGGTAAGTCGACCCGCCGTGTGGTATCCGGCTGAGTAAAATAGACCACCCCCATTTCTTACCGAGGTGTCATAAAAGGCGACTAAGGTAAGTCGATCCGCCGTGTGGTATCTTTTGAGTAAAATAGACCAACGTCTTTCTTACCGAGGGGACGTAAAATATGACTAAGGTAAGTTGACGTCACGCAGGTGGCCGGTCGTAAAGTAACAAAGCCAAATCATGTGACAGCATGTTTGTAACATGTAGTGCCGACCCTACTTAGAATGGGATGAGGGCAGGAGGATGATGAGATACTGTCAAATATAGATACTATCATGCTCGAAAAATTAATAGCCATGACAGCATCTACTCGGCTAGCGAAGGTACACGTCTTCACTAAACATCACATCAGCAGGCCTACCAAGAAATCTTATTGCGACTCAATTGAAGACGTATTCTAAATTGTTTTGCTTTTTCATACCATGACGTCTTAAAGACGCACACTTTAAGTCGATGTCGAATGAGCTTTAGGAAATCGTACTAAAACATGTGAGTAAAAGAGACAGAGTTATCTATAGTTCACATAACGTTGTTCTTTTCAAACACACTTCATGGTACGAGAAGAAAGCGGCTGGGTTTAGGCACTGACTTTAAATTGAATCGTTTTCTAAAAGTGCATGGTAGGCCTACAGCTCGGCAATCGACTTACATAACAGGGTTAATAATCACTATTGTCTCAGCAGGTGACTGGCTCTGACAGCTTACATCATTTTTATTTATAAATCCCCCCTCTGAGTTACGAGCCACATAAATTTGTTTCTATATTTTGTACCCTTAGCATTTTTGTAACCTAAGGCAAAGGACTAAAATTTATGTTTCAAATTCTCTTGAACATCAGATTGGCCCTAACGTAATCGAAGTGCTTACGAGAACATGGGCTCTTTGCTGAACAGAAATCCTTCGGCTTACGACGACACAGCCAGTATTTTATCTCTGTAATTGTTTTAAATCTATCTTGAGAAGGTCGTGTATTTATATCGATCTAAAAAGTTTCATAGTTACTTATTCTAAACATAGAACTTTATTTTGCGATACTATCGACGATGCTTCGGTTACGGGGCGAAACAATTTTTGAGATTGTGGTAGGGAATCCAAATTCAAAACATTCTTTATTCAAGTGGACTGTTTTCAATACTTTTGAATCCTCAAAATCGTTTAAAGAAGTGACCACTGATTCAGAAGTTTGCTCCTATCGAGAAGAAACAGCAAGAAACTCGGCGGCTAATCTTTTCAAATAAAAGTTTTTACAATATCATAGATGGTTAAAGGTTGCTACAGTCAAGATATACTACTATCACTCAAATAATCTTCGATTGTACAGTGAACTTTATGCAGCAGCATCGTTTCATGATTATTTCTAAACTTGTGTAAAGGCAAACCTAGATGAGGAGGAATTTTGTTATAAAAACGTGTATAGTACGCGGCAATAAATAATGCACATCGAGGCTTAGAGAGAGAAATCGGCTAGAATCTGCTTCATAGAGCATCGTCTCTGTCGCACAGACTGACGAACACGTGTGACAGTGACAGCGCTCTCCGAAACCGAACTGGCTGGCTGTTTCGTTGTAAACATCGATGTGCATTATTTAATGCCTGGTACTATACCTAGACCGACAAATGATTTTCGGACCTTCTAGAGGCCCAACCTAGGCGTCGTTAGTTTATGTCGTGTTATCGTTGTGTTAATGATGGTGTAGCGTATGAGTATTTACGAATTCTGCATGTATTAGGTATGAGGGCGGACACTCTACATTTATTTATTTGTAAAAAAATTACAGCTATTATTAAGACTCTAACTCTAAATATAAAAATCTTACATAAGCCACTTAGGATTACATTATTTAAACTAAACAGTAGACTGTGTCGAAGTATATGATTAATAATGTAGAACAGAAACATCATCCTCCTGCCCTTATCCCACTCTAAGTGGAGTCGGCACAAATGTTATAAGCATGTTGTCACATGATTTGGCTTCGTATTTTACGACCAGCCGCCTGCCTGACGTCAATTTACCTTAATCGTATTTTACAACCCCTCGGTAAGAAAGAGGGTGGTCTATTCTACTCAACCGGATATCACACGGCGTTATTGTAATTTAACAGACAAACAATAAGATCAAAGATGAAAAAAAATTATCACAAAATTATGTATGTCGTAGGAAAAAGATAATAATGAAAAATGACTTACAATAAATTCATTAATACTACTGACACATTAATTCATCTGCTAAAGCTATTGTTGAATCAAAAACAAAATCATTAATTTATCATAAATTTCCATGTTCACCTACATTCGAAATAACATCGAATTTATTCGGTTCGTAAACTAGAGTTGGGTAACAAAAGTTGTTATGACGGATAAGATTTCTAAATATAAACGGTCGAGTGGGTTTCTATTTGATTGTTGACCTGAAAAAGGAAATTTTCGACCTGAAAAAGGGGTACGATCTTCAGACTCGTGTCATTCTAAAATGATTTAACCATTTTGCCTTTGTATGAACATTGCGTATTGATAATTGAATTGTTTGATTGAAATTTTGAACATAAAAGTAGTTATTGTGAGTTAACTATAAGAGATAGAGACATGCTGTTGCAAATTTTTTGGTAGTATTTTTGTAGATCTACAATTCTCTTGTACATTAATTTAGTGTATCTCTGCTAGTTTACATGGCGCACGCGACTAAAGCTTCCAGAAGGCGAGTTTTTTTTTACAATTGCGTGACTTCGTCATTGCAATTTACATAAAATGGATATGTACTTGTTCCGCGCAAACGTGCGGACGGATGAAACAACCTCCGAGACCTGGGCCCGTCGTGTCGGCGTCTCAACCTACCTTATGCGGCCGTCAGCTTTATGTGGTCCGGCCTCATAAATCACTGCGTGTATATGTGTACGTGTGTGTGTGTGTGTGCTTGTATGTACTTGGCCGATTCCCGAAACCGTTGGCTCGCCTCTGCAATCTTCCACGGACACTTAATGTCTGTTTCTCCCGGAGTATACACTTCACTATATCGGTTAAATAACACCCGGTGTGCACACAACCTTCGTAAGGTCACACGTTATTGAATCGTCCCTATATCGGGGAATAGTAACCCAACGCGCACTAAAATCGTGGACGGTCGCGTCTTCTCAAACGCTTCACTGATTAAACGCGTCACTGAATCTGAGAACAACACCCGAAACGCAAAATTACACACGTGCGTAACACGATGAATGCCGCGTCCAAGCCGCGTTCAAGCCGCGCGCGGCCTCTCTCTGTCGTGTCTGCCGGGTGTCTGCCGGGGGGCCGCTCTCGTAGTGAACGAATGCTTAAAACGACCTAGCTTGCGTTCGCGTCGCGTCGCGCGCGTCAATTTATTCAAAACAGTACTGTTAATCTAAATCTTTCGGAAGAATTGCACAATTTTTTTTTGTAAAAACCGTCCACATACAGACAGCTTTTGGGGACTTTGTTTTATAATAAGTATAGATTTACGTGATCGATTTACTCATAAATACGTGGATATTGTATTCAGAATGAAACTAGTCAGAATGAAACTATCATAAAATGTAACTATTTAATAATTTTTCTTTTTCTCTTTCAGATGGGGTCGAGATGAAATGTGAGTCACAGTTGAATATATTTATTGTAAGCGATGTAAAAACTAATAAACAATAATAACAGATAGAGACATTATAACAAAAAAAAACAGTAATGATATGATATTTCGTATAAAAATTATTAACCTGTAATTTGAATTATTATATAAACATACGGATCACATCGCGCTCCAGTCTGTTTGTGACCACCATGATAATATGTATGTTTAAATCAAATCAAATGAAATCAAAATAATCTTTATTCGAATAAGCTGTTTCAAGCACTTTTAAATCTTCAAGGATCAATATGATTAATAAAGCTACAACTGGTTCGGAATGTTGCTCTTAGCGAGAGGAACCAGTAAGAAACATTTTTAAACATTTTAAATTTTACATTATTTAACCGCAGTCTTATTTGAAGCTTAGAGGATTTTGAAATCGAAGCATTTTTATCATTGAAATTATCGTCGATCGTGTAATATAATTTACGTATAAGCATATCTCTTAAACCTAAATTAAACCTTTCTGTAGACTGGTCTAGTATAAATCGCAAATAGTGTAAAATATTCTACTGTTATTTGAAATTTCTTTTTATGGCGTTTATTTGCAATTCAAATCTGAACAAATCGTTTGATTTTTATACTGAATCTGAACGAATTTTATGAAGCACCTAAGGTCAATTAAAGTTTCTGTAGAGTTGTCAAGGCCGCAGTCGAATACTGCACGTGTTTACGAGTTGAAGACCGAATTAGGTTTAACTTATTGCAGCTACCGAGTTTCTATTTGGCTTTCCTCGCTAAGAGTAAATTTAACCATATCAGCAGTAGAGTTAAGTATTCAAAAAAACTCCAAAATCAAATTTTATTAAGAATACTTTGAACTAGCGCTCGAGTAAGTAACGACTTCTTATTATCCCACTGCTGGGCATTTGCTCTCTCCGCTTTTGTAGAGAAGGACAGCCCGTGATGTAATCTTACACGTATTAACTTGCTAATTGTTGCTATCTGTCGTCTTCGTATGCGTTAAATTTAGGATTGAAATGCCCTCAAAGAAAAGTAAAGTAACGGCCTGTTACTATCCCACTGCTGGGCATAGGCCTGCTCTCTCCGTTTTTGGAGAGAAGGGTTGGAGCTAAGACCATTCACGCTGCTCCAATATCGATTGGTAGATTATATATATCTCCAGAATTTTCTAGAGATATGCAGGTTTCCTCACGATGTTTTCCTTCACCAAAAAGCGTGTGATGAATTAATTGCATTTATCAATTAGACACATAAGTTTCAAGGCTCCAACCCTTCCCTCCAGAAACGGATAGAGTAGGCTTATGCCCCGCAGTGGGATTGTAACTGGCTGTAAAATAACGGCCATATATTTCTTTTTGGCCATGAAATGTTAGAGTTTAATAATGTTTGTTAACCCATCGTAAATAACCTACTAAAAGAAAAATTACAGATTTATTTGATGCGTATAAAGTTTAGTCGGGCTAAAAATCCGTCAAACTTGAATATGTATGATGCATATAGTTTGGAATCTGTCCGGAGTGGAAACGGATCGACGTGCTTTCATACGTTTCTGAATTAAAATGGCTGTGGTGTTTTGGCACTTTGGCACTTTTCAGTGACATTTCGGGTGAAATACTCTAAGAGGGGTTTTATTTTGAATAAATATTTCCTTTTGTTTGGATATTGTTAAAATATTTAATCCCAGTCACAAAAAAGGATTTTTATTAGTTAGTAGTTTTACATATGTATGTCTGTATGTTTGTGGCATCGTTCGAAAATGATTCGACTTTTTTTTTATAAAAAAGCGTTTCTTGCTCCAAGGACCTAAATTTAAGGATATGAATTATGACTCCTAACTTAGAATTATGAAGGATGGAAATTATAAACACTGGCTCGTTTAGTCGTTTAGTACTTCTTTTACTTATAATAGTTCTTAGCACACACCTTAAACCTCACTCGGCCATTACGATCTATCAAACCCTTCCCTTCCGTCATATCTCTCTTCTCGCATACACTCACATATTCGTTTATAAATATTCTACAATGATAATGATCAATGATAAAAATAATTATAATGCTAATATGAATGCCGAAAAGCGCGTTGCTCGTGGTGCTAGTAGACAGATGACAATCAAAGTGCGGCGACACCGAACAATTTTTATTATAAAGAATTTTATACAGAAAAGAGAGTTGTTGTCAATGTATATCATTGTCGTTATCATTAACTTAGCGTTTGCCGGTTGAATAAGAAGTGTGTTATAGTTTTACTTCAGAAGTGGGATAGCTGCTTCGCATTCAAACAACAATTATTTACTGCGATTTATTTTTCCGTGTGTCTACGGATTGACAAAACAAGTTTCATTGTTTACACTGTAGACAGTTACTCTTAGCAATTTTCGCTCAAAAGTGCGGTTGAAATTTCATGAGATAGCGCGGAGTCAGCTCGATAAGAGGCGCGTGTTTACGAATCGCGCTATCATAGCGGGGTGGTGCTTTAGTGTCGGCAATAAAACAATTAGAGCAGGATTCATGCTGAGACGCCTTTAGTGCGCATAGAGACGATATGCACAGATGCTGCTATGTGTTTTTTGTATTAATTTTATATACAAAACTTCTGCATCCTTTTTAACAACCGTAAAACCGCTCGACCACAGAAATTTAGCCCAGGCTCCAAAATGGGTAGATTCACAAATCTACTGCCATAATCTCTTTCCCCCGTATCCGATCATCATCAGGGGATAGACTACAAAAAAAAATCGCAAAGTGCCGCATCCCCTAAGCTATGGTTTAAAATTCAAGCTGTATCCGCATCATCGTCAACATAAACATAAAAATGCCCTCAATTATGTTTTATGTACTTTTTCTCGTATCCGAAGGAAAAACGGAATTTTTGTACTATATATGTTACGTTGGTATATAAACTTCAATTGTACTAAATTTTTATGAATTTTGGTTCAGCGCATTAGCTGTGAAAGCGTAACATACAGAGAGACATTCGCATCTATACTTACTATAAAACGAAGTCCCAAAAAGCTGTTCGTCTGTATGTAATCGTTTTCTCAAAATCTACTGAACGGATTTTTGTACGGTTTTCACGAAAAGATAGTGCAATACTTCCGAATGGTTAAGGTAAATAGTATATATCGGTATTATGAAAATTGTGTTTAAGAGATCGCGCAGTTGTAAAAAACTTGCTTGCTGGGAGCTGTAGTCGCGTGCGCTGCGTAAACCAGCAGAGATACGCTAAAGTAATGTACTGGAGAATTGTAGATCTATAAAAATACTACTAAAAAGTCCGGGATAGTATGTCTATATCTCATAAGGTTAACTCACAATTACTACTTTATGTTTATGGCGAAGCCGCTGGCACAGCTAGTTTATAATATTAATATAAATGTATATTTTGAAATATATTCCTCTATATTCGAGTATCCTGTGCACGACTTGCTTGTTGCTATTTGCCGTCTCCGAGACGCATATTAATGGCGTCCTTATTTTAAATCCCACTCGGATGTAGAGCGGTTAAGTCGAATCCCGGATAAATTACTTAGCGGGCCGGGTATAGCGGGGTATGGCCGGGCATAACCGGGTATAGCGGGGTATGGCCGGGCATAACCGGGTATCGCGGGCCGCGCGCCGCCTGACGGAATAGATAATGAAGGCACTCTCCTTTTTAATGACTGTCGGGATTATAACGTTATGAAATCTCAAAAAAATTGCTTAGATAAATCCATTAGCATGGGCGGAGTACGTGGGAAGGGTAGAAGGGATCCGGAGCCTTTGTAAGTTGATTCACTCACTTTAATGAACCTCACGTTTTGTTTGCTTGAGTTCGTTGTTTAAAAAAAATATTTTTCATTTAAATAGCATATTGAAACGTAAAAGACATTTTATTCAATTTTAATTCTATTCAACATTAACAAATGAAAAATTTGTGAAAGTGCTATTGCAATAGCATAGATTGAAACAATAGAGCGGAATGCTGAGGAGTTTTTATCAGGTGAGATTAGATATATGAGACGTATATATTTAAAAAAAAAAAAAAAAGTTAATCTACATGAAATATTGTAGACGATAAATGTATTGATTTTTATAAGAGTTTGATAAATATACTAAAATGTGCATTGTAAAATAGGATCTAATTTAATTAAATTTATGATTCACAATTTTGGTCATAGTGGCTTCCACATAAAAGATAGATATATCCTGTCGCGGACTTTTATTTAGAACTATTCAAGATTTCTACTGTACATCATCTGTATGCAACTCCAATGGTTTAGGCAGCGTACGCCAAGATAGCTCTCAGAGGTTAGATTTTTTTTCACTTTATTGACATGTATCGTTATATTACATAAAATCATTACAAATTGTAGCTTATCAGATATTCCGATGTATAAACCTATACAACTGTGAAGTTTCATCCAAATCCGTCCAATAGTTTTTTCGTGAGAGTAACAAACATCCATCCTTACTCACAAACTTTCGCATTTATAATATTAGTAGGATTTAAGTTAAATTAATTAAAAAAAAATTTACAAGTTTCACTTTATATAATTAAAGTAATATTTTGTAATATACTATCTTAGTTTAATATAATATGTATGACATACATATAAGCCTGCTAGGTTCAGATCAAGAAGACATTGATTATTGTTGGCGAAAACTTATGTTGAATTTTTCATATCTTTAATTGTATGTCAGTTTTGTAAAATAATAAAAAAAATAAAAAATAAAAATTATGATATACAAACCTTACATTAAATATTATTAAAATTTCACCAGGCGAAATATAATGTTTTATTCGAAAACCAAAGTATTTTAATATTACTGCACGTAATATGTAATATACTGCGAAGTGTTTATGTTGGGCAAAGTCAAGATTAAGGTAATAACAATAAAAACAAATGCGTCCCTACAAGAAATTGGAAAGATATTAGATCGGTAAACACCTTTTTCGCAACTCTCATGTTTCAGTTATGTACTTTGTGCGGAACAGGTGTGTGGAAATTGTTAGAATATTAAATTTGTTTGGTACTTAAAGTAAAGGAAAAAAAATGGCCTCCTATTGTCTTATTGTTGGGCATAGGCCTCCTCTTTCCGTTTATGGGGAAAAGGGTTGTAGCTGACACAAATCACCCTACTCTAATGCGGGTAGGTAAAAAATGACAGAATTCTCTAGATATACGTTACTCACAATGTAACCTTAGTCGAAAAGCGTTCATCATCATCCTCCTGCCCTTATCCCACTCTAAGTGGGGTCGGCACAACATGTTATAAAAATGTTGTCATATGATTCGGCTACGTATTTTACGACTGATGTCAACTTACCTTAGTCGTATTTTACGTCACCTCGGTAAGAAAGAGGGTTGTCTATTCTACTCAACTGGATACCACAAGGTGGGTCACCTTATCTTATCATGTCGGGGCAATCGAGAGTGGATTAAAAAAGATTTGGCTCAAGAGTTCAGGATTGTATATCTTTCCATTCGATGTTTGTGTAGGAATATCAAGTCATTTACTTTACGTCTATTAGATAATGATCTTATTTTAAATGTTTTTAGTCTCGTACACATCATCATTCTCCTGCCCTTATCCCACTCTAAGTGGGGTCGGCACAACATGAATTAAACATGTTATAACATGATTTGGGTAAGAATTTTCCGACCGGCCGCCTGCCTGACGTCAACTTACCTTAGTCGCCTTTTACGACACCTCGGTAAGAAATGAGGGTGGTTTATTCTACTCAGCCGTATACCATTCGGCGGTTCAACTTACCTTAGTCGCCGTTACCTTTATTATTACTTTTGTATTATGGATAACGATATGCAAACTAACGCTTAATTCTATAAATTACGTCTTTTTTAACTTCATATTACAAATAATTTACAGAAAACTTTTGTTTATTTGGATTTTTTAAATGCTGCTTACAATTTTCACCTTGAGGATTATCGCGCCGAAGAAATCCGCAGCAGCCGCAATTAATCTTGGTAATGACTAGGGCCACGCCTTTTTTGGGTCTGCTTAAGAGAATCAAGGGCTCAGCTCGAATTTAAAACGAGTGGAAATTTTCTTAAGCGGCCGTTCATTTCGCAAAACACTCGTGATTAAGTGCCGCCCAGCTTCCCGCGACATGATTGATGCGGGACGAGATGTGTTTGAGCTCGGATTGACTTGGTTTATACTGAACGTGTACATGAGATAAGGGACAAATTATAATAAATATATGGGACACTTACACACACGGTCGTCCGTCCCCAAACTAACTTAATACTTGTGTTATGGGTGACGGACAACTGATAGATATACTACAATACTTGTGCCAGCGGCTTCGCCCGCGTGGAAATCAGCGTGTCATATTTTTTTTACTAGAATTCAATTTTTAAACAAAAGTAGTTATTGTGAGTTAACCATAAGAGATAGAGACAAGCTATCGCAGACTTTTTTGTAGTAGTTTTATATATCTACAATTCTCTAGAACATAACTTTAGAGTATCTCTGCTGGTTTACGCAGCGCACGCGACTAAAGCTCCCAGCAAGCATGTGTTTTAACAACTGCGCAATCTCTTCAACACAATTTACATAATGCCGATATGTACTATGTACCTTAACCGTCCGAAAGTATTGCACAATCTTTTGGTGAAAACCGTACAAAGATCCGTTCAGTAGATTTTGAGAAAATCGATTACATACAGACAGACAGCTTTTTGGGACTTTGTTTTATAATAGGTAGAGATACGGTATGAGATATATATTTTAAATACATACTTTAATACAAATATTCACCGAGGATCGAAGAACCAACAAATTGTTTGTAGAAAATGTTGGCCCTCGGCGGGAATCGAACCCGCGACCCGCGGAGCTGGAGGCAGGCACCCACTACACCAACGGGCCAGTCTAATTAATTATAACAGAGGCAAGGGATTTTTGGAGTGAAGGCACTGTGCAATTTTTGGGATGGGTATAAAATGTTAAATTCGCGTTAGGACACGTGATCTGATATTTTTAGACGGAATGAGAGTAGACCGCCGGCGCGGCGTAGGAGAGGAAGTATCTATCTATACACCTCTCTTTCTACCGCGTGGTGAAAAGGTATGCTGCGCCTTCTCTTTTGTTTAGGCGATTGAGCGAAATAAATTGTCATGTTTATGTACGATAACGCAATAAATGAATATTGCATTTTACCTTAAAAATGAATAGTACTTTTATACTGATAATTAAAACAATTTGTGCAAAATTATTCGCTAGCCATTCCAAGATATTAAAAATGCACAGCGTTATTATTGAAGTTTTCACTTCTGCTGGCACTCATCGAGTTCAAGCAGTTGATATATTTTTTGATTTAATATTACCTTTATACAGAGCTGGTGGTGTGACTATGATTAGTCACCTTACCGCTGCTTGTGTTAGAAACCCATGACCGACTTAAACATCTTCTTAAAAAACGTTAATTACTTCGCCGATGATGGCTTTGCGTATACAACTTATAGATGTTTGTGTTGGCAATCGTAGGACACTAAGTGCTTATACATTGGTACCTCTAGTGTATGTAGGTGGAGGTCACTGATATGACCGGTTTTGGATGTGTCCCGTGTTTTCTTTTGGAGGGGTAGACGATGTTGGTATGAATTATTAGGAATTTGTACCTATTTAGACACTTTTAGGAAAACTTTATACTTGGTTACGTAACTTTATACGTTGGCTTTAGGGGGATTTCGCAAAATAGTCGCGACTTCTATATCCGATTGTAGAATCCTACCTAATATTCGTAAGTCGGATTAGGGCTGGGATATTCCGATAACCAATTTGTAGTTCCGACGCGTGGTTTATGTAAATCGGGGGTGATATTGTATATTGACAATTGTTTATTGTAACCCTTGATATTGATATCAGTGAGTAAACAAAAAAAAAACAATGAATTATTTTGTAACGATTCTCGACCATAGAAACTCTATGGATTGCTAAAAGAAGAGTGTAATTAATATCAAGCTAGACTTTGTTGTTTTGTCATGGTGTCATCTCTTAATGATGTTCCGGTTACAGGGCGAAACCACTCTTGAGATTGCCGCTAGCTTTTAAGGTAATGGTATAAAAGTAAAGTAAAGTAGCGGCCTGTTACAATCCGACTGCTGGAGATAGGCCTCCTCTCTCCGTTTCTGGAGAGAAGGGTTGGAGCTAAGACCTACCACGCTGCTCCAATGCGGATTGGTAGGTTACACATATCTCCAAAATTCTCTAGAGATATGCAGGTTTCCTCACGATGTTCCTTCACCGAAAAGCGTGTGATTAATTGCAATTATCAATTAGACACATGAGTTTTAATAGAAAAATCACTGGTGCCTGCCCGGCTTTGAACTCGTGTTGCCCTCGAAAGAGTCGCACGGTCTCACCGCTGGGCTGTCACAGCTTGATCATATACTACAGTATTTAATGTAACGAAATCAAATTCAAGGTATTTTTTTTAATATTTTTTTTTCCCAGTTTTAAAATCTGCACGACACAATCAGTGCCTATATAAAATCGCTCGCTTGTTTTATTTGTAGTACAGTCCGTTTCAGTTCCTGTAAAATTAATCTTTATCTTATTGAAGTGAAAAGGAAAATCTGCTCAACACTTGTAAGGCGGCGCGAGAAATGCAAGAATATTGCCAGCACTGGAAGAGTAGCCACAGTGTAATGAACTCTCAGTAAGCGCACTGAATAATATGCAGTACTTGGATGACCTATCTATGCCCAGTATTTGTTTACGGTGGCTGTACACTCTCGCCCGAGCCGACATGTAAGCTCGGAGTGACCACACACGCTCGAGTGTGAACAGCGACCGACACGCGAGCGAGAGCGGGCGAGATATCCCGAGACATACCGGGGCGAGGCGAAAGGTACCTATCCTATAAACTCTCGCACTCGGCATGTCTCGGGGTGTTTTGCAGAGAGTGTACAGCCGCTATTACATATGAACTAGGGTTGATAAAAGGCTAAGTTACAATCCCACTGCTGGGCATAGGGCCTCCTCTCTTCGTTTCTGAACAGAAGGGTTGGAGCTAAGACCTACCACGCTGCTCCAATGCGGATTGGTAGGTTAAACATATCTCCAGAATTCTCTAGAGATATGCAGGTTTCCTCACGATGTTTTCCTTCACCGAAGAGCGTGTGATAAATTGCAATTATCAATTAGACACATAAGTTTTATTAGAAAAACTCATTACTCAAAACGCATCACTCGTGCCTGCCCGGGGTTTGAACCCGTGACCACCTTGAAAGACTCGCACGGTCTCACCGCTGGGCTGTCACAGCTCGTAGATAAAAGGCTACCAAGATGGTTTTTGTCACAAAAGACGTAAATTGAAAAAAAGGGAAGAAAATAATCTAACTGGGGACATTTCGACCAGAACCGTGGTCTTAAGATACCGCCAGATTTTCGTGAGCTATTATAACCTTGTAAATGGTAGTGAAATTGACCTTCATATTCTAATGATATTGAAGCAGGTTTTAGATTATACAGGATGGCGAAAAACTGCCGTTAGCATGAATATGCGAAGCTGAAAATAGCCACCGCTTGTAGAATATAAATTTTCATACTCAAGCCAAAAATATTCCTTCATTCCCTACTTTATAACAAATAATAACAATAATTAACCATCCTCCTGCCCTTATCTCACTCTAAGTGGGATCGGCACAACATGTCATAAATATGTTGTCACAAGATTTAACTACGTATTTTACGACCGGCCGCCTGCCTGACGACAACTTACCTTAGTCGCCCTTTACGACACGTCGGTAAGAAAAAGAGGGTAGTCTATTCTACTCAGCCGGATACCACACGGCATAATAATAATAATTAACCATTAAACAAAAAGTTATTATACATTCAAACCATTAAGGTAGTGTTGCGCCCCCCCGTATATATATAAGGATAACATTTAAAGATTTTTGTTGAATTACGATTCAATACGAGCCCTATACATTATACTGAAAAATTCATATTGCGAAATTTAATAATGTTGGTTTTGTCATGCTGTATTTACCACTCTGTGGTGGAGCTTAGATTGCATCCGTCCAACTCGGTATTAAAACGCAGTCATCCCGTCATACTTCTTTATGTCTTAGTTATATCTCCTAGCCGGGTTCCGATGTGCTATTGCTTTAAAGTAAATGGATTAAAAAGTTAATCCATTTACAGTTTTACTATTATTACACTGAATTCTCCCTCATCCGTTCATTAATTCTTGAAAACTTCTACTATTTACAGAAAAAAACTTGGTTTAAAAATCGGGGATGATATTTATTATTTGGTACTTATAAACATGGTTAAAAGTAATAAAGTAATGACCTGTTACTAGTCCATGCGAACAAAGTTGCGTTTAATAGCTAGTAATAAATAAATATGGGACACTTACACAGTTGTCCGTCCCTAAACTAAATAATTTAATACTTGTGTTATGGCCTATATGGATGGCAGACAACTGGTAAATATACCACTTACATAATTTAAATACACCTAATTTCGAGGAACGTACAATTTGTGCTTAGAAAATGTTGACCCTAGACGAGCTGAAGGCAAGGTCACTAGCATCTTCGCCAACGGGTCAGGATATATAAAATGCAACGTAGATGAAGTCGTGGTCATTTTTGAGTTAGAAATAAAAACAAGTTACTCAACGCGGAACGAAAGTCGGAAATAAAATTGTAAAAAGACTAGCTGTTCACGCGGATTTTGTAAAGGATTCTAAGAGCAAACGTGCCGGTCGCCCGAGGCGAGGCATTATCACATTATCTTTATAAAACGTTTATTTAAAGAGGACTCGGTGTTTTTGTACAAAACAAATGTATATATAACCCAGTTTTTCCTTAGATTTTTCGCAACAGCAAACTAATAAAGGCGCCACTTTGCATATTATTTGAAACTGAATTATAACTCTTAACGACCAGCAATGCCCCTTAAGCTTCGCAACACAGTTAACTAACTATATCGCAACATTCACGGATTGTCTCATTTCTAATTTCATTATGTAGATACCCTCCAAACATAGCGTATCATCCACTAAGAGATTTTTAATTTTTGTGTCATTCTAATTCTTTTTGTGTAGCCCATATTGACGAAATTTAAAAATCATCGCTAGTAATACGCATTATTGGAATCTTGTTATTTGACAGATTACGGCAGAAAGCGTGAGAGATAAATAGAAAGACCGACAGACAGACAAACAGACTGCCAGACTTTTTCGGCCATTTCCGCCGCAGCTCCAGGTCTGGACGCCGTTTCTCTGATATGGGACGAGGCTAACGTATCAACGCATGTTGCGTCCCACATTAGGGCCCGTCCCCGTTCCCAAGGAACCAGCGTCAGACCGTCTGGTCTCTTGCCATCATCCCGACATATCCCGGAAGGCTCGAGAAGAGCAGGAATGTCGATGGTGGCAAGAGCTCTTTTGATGGTGTCATTAAGAGAGCCATGGCGGAAAAGCCTACCAGAGCTCCTATGGCATGAAAGCCCGTGTATGCCAAAACTGTCTACCTCTTTTCCACATGGACATCTGTGCTTAAGGCACAATGTGGTTCCCAATCTGAGACCCAAAGCCACTTTAAAACTTTCATTATCTAAAAGTGTGCCAAGATTTTTAGACGGGAGAGCATGAAGCCAATAACCTGATTCTTTTTCTGATAAGGCTAGAAGCCTAGCTCGGTCACGGTTTTGTATCAAATTTTTATGTGTAAGCTGAACCAATGGCACATCCCAATGTTTTTGGGTGGTACATTCCTTCGGGATATCATCATTGGGACAGCTAATTCCAACTATCTAAAAATTTCAGAACTAAGTTTTTTAATACTATGGACAGAGGCCAGAAATGCTGGAAGAGCAACACTTGAAATTTTCCTCACGCCGATGCCACCAAATTTGACCGGCAAAGTAGCCTGATTCCAAGAGTTATCGTCAAAAGACAAATTCAAAATTTTTTCTAATGTATTTTTTAAAGTGGCATCTATATTATCGAGTAAACCAGGATATTTCCAAATTGGGCTTGCACGCAGTACATACGTAAATTTAGGTACAAAAAGACAAAATTTTAAAATCGTAAATGCAATGTGGGAATTTAGTATGCCCAATTTGTCTGTATTGTCTGAAAACATTTTTTGTTTACTGTCTAAAAAAGGTTGTATGCCCTCATCTAAAAGAGGAGCACCTAGGAGGCAAAGCATACTTTTATGCACTATTTTAATGTTAGGGGTAATTTCATTAAACAATTTCGTGGCCGCTAAAACATTTTCCGGAGTCAGTTTGTCAGTAAAAAAAACTTCACATTTCGAAAAATCTTTTAATTAGTTAATCTTGTATATATGTAAGAATTTGTATTGTTGAAACAGTTTCAACAATATTCATGAAACTTTGACGGGGGTTCCAGGGGTTAAATCTTTAGGTTTTATTTAAAAAAAATCTTTTTATCCCTGTTTTCAGGCGTTGAAAAACTGGTACAATATTATTAGAATACAATGGCAAATTACGCTGCTACTTGCAAAGTTATAATAGCTCAGTTGGGAAACGACAGACTTAAAAAGTGAAAATACCCTTGTATATCAAGTCCCAGATATGACAATCCCTTTTTTTTTCTTTTTTTATATCTCCAAAAAAATACCGAGCAAATCTCAGTCACCTACTATACACTAATATTACTATGGATAAATTACGTTTTCAATTTAAAATATAAATAGTAGCTTGTTTCACGCTATTATTTTACTAAAAAAACATTTATTTCGTTTCAACTAAAATAAATAATTAATAATCATCACAAAAAAACAACACGTCGCCTTTGTAATAAGCGTTCTTACGAGTATATCAATCAGTTATAAAGAACGACGACGTTAATATTAAAATACAACAGGTATAATATAAATAATAACAGCGATCTTTTTACAGCGTGATTGCAGAGAAATGTTGCAGCACGAAGGCTGAATAGGAAATGATAGCCTATTTGAATATTTCAATACGTAAGTGCGAAGCAACCTTCCAAATAATGGGTTCAGTATATAAACTTATTGCCTGAAATTAGTTTATGTCGCGAGTTTGAGATTGTGCATTCGCACGAGATATAGCAAATGCACACGCAACCCACGTTTCTATACAAAGAATTTAAGAAAATTATACAAGTAGGCTTTACTTTGCGGAATTCTATAGTACGAAATTATTTTTGTTAAGAATATCTATATAATGCTAAGTGCACAGCATAATCCGTTCTATAGTTAAGTAATCGCACGTATCACTATCACCAACATCACACTACACTAGCTCCTCTTTTCTACCCTTCATCAACTTCAGTGCTTTTCCTTTTATATGCATATCATTTGTGATAGAATCCATCCAAATTTTTTTGGTTCCGTTCCATTCAACCATTCACATTCATATTTAAGACTCTTTTGGTCACATGATTTTTATTCCTCTTCATTACATGTATACCTTACTTAATCTCATAAAGCGTACGTATATAATAAACTAGTGCCAGCAGCTTTGCCTACGTGGAAATCAATGTGTTACTATACTTTTCCTAAATTAAAATTTCGAATTAATAGTAATTATTGTAAGGTGACGATAACAGTCAGAGACATTCTGTTGCGGACTTTTTGTAGTATTTTTTTAGGTCCACAATTCTCTAGTATATTACTTATATGTATCTCTGCTGATTTACCCGGCGCATGCGACAAAAGTTCTCATCAGGCGAGTTTCTTAAAACTGCATGACCCCTTTAACACAATCGATATAAAATTGTGAAAGTACTACCGGATGATTGCACTACCGTTGAGTAAAACCGTACTAAAATCCGTTCAGTTAATTTTGAGATAATCGATTCCATACAGACAGACAGATTTTGGAGACTTTGTAATTAGTATAGATAGATCCATATAAATTACTTCACACTGACGTATCAGTGAGCTTTCCACATGTACATCATATTTTTTTTAGTGGAGATAGTGGTTTTTGTTATATATACGGGGACCCCTATAACACGTAGGTTACTGGGTTGTCTGTTGATACCATGCCGTGTTTCCAATCCCCCTGTATACACTTAAATGGGCTCAACACTGATTGCTTCAGCCTATGGATATTGGTACACAAAAGGCGACATGAATGAACAAATATAACTGAGAAAGCTCAAGATAGTTGGTTAATTGAAAACATCGAGAAAGTTGTTTTCTTGGCGTTTAAAAATACAATCGGAGAGATTGCACTGTATTGAGTAAAATTATATATCTTGTTTTGACTCATATCCCTAAACCTAAACCTCAATTCGGCAACTAAGGTAAGTTGACCCACCGTGTGGCATCAGGTTGAGTAGAATAGACCACACTCTTTCTTACCAAGAGTCGTAAAATACGACTAAGGTCAGTTGACGTCAGGTGGGTGGCCAGTCGTAAAATACAAATATAGCCAAATCATGTGACAACATGTTTATAATATGTTGTGCTGACCCCACTTAGAGTCCTCATATCCATCCATAGAGGATGCTGAGTGTGATGATGATCCCTAAACCTATGTATTCTGCTTTAGTATATGAGTATAGTCAATATATACCAAGTAAAAATATCTAATGTAATATCTTCAAATTTTTATTTCCTTAAAAGAACTACTGTTCACTTAAATGGGAATTAAAATAAGACATTTCATTTGCGTAGACGCATGCACCACTTATTTTTAAGACCATAAACAATCTAATTTACTTAAATTATTATAACAAAACAAAGAATAACTTAAAAATATACATACAGGCGTTGATAACTTAGATTTTTTTAAGAACAAATAATATTACTTATGTCCTTTAAACTATTAGGCAAGTTATTATATATTATTCCTTAACCATTTCAAAATATCAATAATGCACAGCGTTAATATTCAAGTTTTCACTTCTGCCGGCGCTGCCGGAGTGCAGTTACATTTTCAAAAAATGTTCCGATCGCCACAATATATGATCATCTGCTGGATCATTCTAAAGAATGTCTGAAAATTGAAAAGCGGTCCACCCGTTTCGGAGTTCTTAGACATACAGATAAACATTCATTTTTGCATGTTAGACTAACTATGCCAGCGGCTTAGCCGGCGTGGAAATTGGTGTCACAATTCGGAAATTGTAATTTTGAGCATAAAAGTAGTAATTGTGAGTTAACCATAAAAGATAACTATTACGAACGTTTTTTTAGTATTTTTGTAGATCTACCATTCTTTTGTAGATTACTTTAATTTATCTCTGTTGGTTTACGCGGCGCACGCGACTAAAGCTCCCAATAGGCAAGTTTTCATACAACCGCACGACCTCTTTAACACAATATACATAAAACTGTAATATAATATTAACCTTCTGGAAGAATTGCACAATCTTTGAGTAAAAACCATACAAAATTCCGTTCAGAATTTTTTGAGAAAATCGATCACATACACAAAGACAGCCTTTGGGAACATTGTTTATAAAATGTAGATATGGGAGAGTTACACGATTTATATTCTTATTTTCAGCCACATTATAACAATATAAGATTAATATATCTGAGTTCGCTTCGATCGGAATAGTAGGAATTAATACTGTCAATTTCACAAATATAATTGACACAGCAACTCGGACTGGCTAAGTATTCTGTCACTCAAATATTTAATGTTATTTATAACGTTGCGATGGAAATATGATGTGTATTGAATATTTAAAAAACATCGAGACGTACAGTCGCACAGTCGCAAGCTATAACTAAATTATTTTTACGTCCCCTGTACGTAAAAATAATTACTCTTGGAGTTGGATGAAATTACCTGGCGACTCGTATAAAAAACTTCATTCAGCTTTTCACTACAAAATTATCAAATACTCTAGTTATCAAATACTTTTTTTTTCATATATTCGTATTTTCAGCTTATATTAAGCTTTAATTTTGAAAAATATATTGTCATCGTCCATGTCTAAGTTGCATGTGTTTGCCTATAAATTGCATAGGTTGTAAATTTATAAACCTTAAGCTTTTTCTTCTCTTTAAATTGCACATAATTCTGTTGGTGGACCTTTTTTTTTTACATGAGGAAACCCTTCATGGGTACTGCTTTCCGCGGGGGTGAAAGCAGTTATGCCGGACTTCTACCGGCTAAAACTTCATGGTGTTCCACCTTGCTGCTTGGGGACGAGGGCACAAATCAAATCAAATCAAATCAAATCAAATCAAATCAAATCAAATCAAAATAATCTTTATTCAAATAAACCATTTCAGGCACTTTTGAATCGTACAGGATTACTGAACGCATCACTTCTGCACGCTCGTCAGCAGCGTACTCCTACTAATTTTTGTTGGGCCTGGATAGACCCCTGCACTACAACCGACTCATTGGGAACACTTTAATACGTCGGCCAACTCTAGAATTTTTCTCCAGCCAGAGCGTCGAATCCCCCCCTATTCGACGCCCGGAGATCCTCATCAGGGTGGTAGTCGACTGCCTTGAGCGCGTCGCCTTCTTGCTCGCCTATGACGTATTGGGTTGGAAGAAGTTAATTCCCGAACCCTCTCCGCCGCCTCCTTCTGTGAGATTACAAATTCGCAAAAGTAGGCCATTGCAGCCCAAGACCTACTACTTTCCACCATAGATTTGATAACGGATGGTAGGGAGAGATCTGGTCCCACTTGTTCTACCAGCCTCGTCCGCTGCTCCATTCATGCTGGGCACTGAGCAAGAGTATGCTGGGCAGTGTCATTGGGAGCACCACACTCATGACACATGCTAGAAGGCTCTCGCTGGGCTACACGACACAGGAAGCTTCCAAAGCAGCCATGCCCTGAAAGGACCTGTGTCAAACGGAAAGTTAAGACTCCGTGCCCTCTCTCCGTCCAACCCTGCAGAATTGGCTGGATAGCTGAAATTATCCAGTGCCCTACACTGGGTGATTCCAGCCTTATCAAAGCAAAACATCCTCAAATCAAAGCAAAGCCTCAGCAAAACATCCGCCTGAGCTATGCTTCGCCAATCTGCATTCCCACAAACCATCAAGGATTGTGCGTCCCTTGCGGGGGCATCCGCTCTGCGATGGTAAGTTTGAGCCAGTACTTCGGCCTCAAGATCCCAGGGTGGGGTGCCAGCCAATACGCAGGCCGCCTCACAAGAGATGGTGCGGTAGCCCCTAACGACCCTTATAGCCAGAACTCTCTGTGCTCTGCGTAAATGGGCTAGAGATCGAGAGTCCAGACGACCTGCCCAAACGGGTGCACCGTAAAGGGCCATGGTCCGCACTACTCCCGCGTATAAGCGGCGGCATCTTGTATTAGGCCCTCCAACTCGGGGAAGGAGCCGACTAAATGCTCCAGCAGCTGCAACCAGTCTCGAACCTCCATCGGCTATCTATCAGTAGCCCCAGGTACTTCATTGTGTTTGAGATACCAATGGGGACACCGCCCACCGCCAGGTATGAGTTTCTAGGCGGCGCATTCCGGGGACCATGAATGCATAGGACCTGGGTTTTTGCTATTGATACCTCTAAACCAAGACGGCGAATTTGGGCGACTGTGTGTGCTGTGGCTGCGGTTGCCAAAATGCGTGCCTCCCTATGGGTTTTACCGCAAGCCGTCACCAGAGTGTCATCGGCATAGCAGAAAAGACTGACACCCTGGAAAGTATTTCCGCGTAGAACCCAATCATACCCGATATTCCACAGTAGAGGTCCAAGTACCGACCCCTGTGGGACACCGCGCATGACTGTCTTCTCAGTAAAAGTACCACCGGCAGGGTACTTTACTGTGCGATTGGACAGGTAGTTATGCACTATTTGCTGCAGGTATCCGGGGAAGCCGTGGTATCTTAAAGCCTCCCTTATAACAACACCTCATGGCATGGAGTTAAAAGCATTTGCAATGTCCAGAGAAACCGCCAAAATCATCTCCTTTCGGGACACTGCTTCGTTCGACAGGGCCCTTACTTGCTCTATGCACGCAATAGTAGATCTGCCTTGGCGAAAACCGAATTGATGTTCACTCAAGTCCGGCCCTATCTCTTTCATGTGCTTGACAAGGCGACTAGCAATTATGCGCTCAAAGAGCTTACCCACCTCGTCAAGCAACACTATTGGCCGGTACGCAGCTGGTGAGTCTGCTGGCTTCCCATCCTTTTTAAGAAGAACCAGTCTTCCTGTTTTCCAAACCCTGGGAAAATGACACTGGCTAAGGCATATACTAAATACTGACCTGAGCCGCGGTTCTAGTGGACCCAAAGCAAGCACCCAGGCGCGCCCAGGAATTCCGTCGAGGCCATGGGCTGTGTTCTTTCCTCTCATTTTTCGGATCGCCTCATTTAACTCTTCCATAGACACCTCAGGCACATCTACCTCACTCCAGTGCTCTTCTGCCTCAACTGAGGGTGGTGCCATGCGTGGGGATTCACTCTCAGGTCCAGGTCAGGTGTGGAAACAGTGTTCCTACTATAGATCTGAGAAGATCCGCCTGTAGACTTTCTGTAAGAGGGGGTGCCCGGGTACGAAGTTTATTGCGTACAACCTTATACGGCCTACCCCAAGGATCTCTCTTAAGAGCTTCCATCGCCTCTTCCTCAGCCCGAGCCTTAGCGTCACCAATTGCCACTCTAAATGAAATAAGAGCGCCCCTATACAGCGCATAGAGATGATCTTCATTTAAGGTATCACGAACTCTACGAGCTCTAGCTCTGGTGTACTGGGAGATCTTTGAGAACCTTCCAGCCCCTTACATTGTGTGCCACATTGCAGATTTGTCGTTGAGGTCGCCAGCAACTAAAACCCGGCCTGGTCGAGTTCTCATGACCAGGGAGCCAACTTCGGCAATATATCGTTCAAAATCCGCAAGGCTTCTGTTTGGAGAAAAGAACACCCCAATCACCGTCACCCCACCAATAACTGCAGATACATACCCTCGACCTCTGTATGTCCCTGCCAAAGCCGGAGATCCTGTTGTGGTTCTGGATGTAATGGTTACAACATTGTCTAGATCGCCGACCCAGTTATCTCCTGTTGGAACAAAGTATGGTTCCGAAACTACTGCTACATGTGTCAAACACTCCGCCATACTCTGGAATAATAGATCCTGAGCTCTGGCGCAGTGGTTGAGGTTCACCTGTAGGAACCGGAGAGTCATATTAATCTGCGGTATCCATCAAAGCCTCCTCTGGCCGAGCACTTATTTCGGTTGTGCTGGCAGGTCGCGAAGAGCCCTTTGGGCCTTTGGCGACTTTTCTCCTTTGAATTTGCAGTTCGGCACATGTTTTACTACCCGATCGGTGATAAGCAGGTAGGCCTGCTCTTTGGCATGTACCACAGTGTGGATCTGCTAAGCATCCTCGAGCCTTGTGTCCAGCCTGACTACAGCGATAGCATTCATCACTGCGGTCATTATCCGCCTTGCAGTTAATGCGAAGATGCCCTAGTTCATGGCACCGAAAGCATCTTTGTGGACGGGCGTCTAAAAGCCTTACACGGGCTGACACCCATCCGACCAAAATTCTTCCCATGGATGCTACTTTCTGTGCTGCCCCTATCGGGCATCTTAACCATAAAGCGCCCAAGCTAGATGAATCCCTCCTTATCTCCCCTGTCTTGATTTGGTCGGGTGGGCATCCCCCAGCCCGTGCCACAGATAATGCCACCTCTTCTTCGGTAGTCGCGTCATCCAGATCCATCACTCGTAGCTCAGCGCATTTGACAGGTCTAGATATGCGAACCAAGTCTTCGCTTAAAATTTCTCTCAGCTTCCGAGCAAGAGAGTCTGCCTTATCTCCACTTGTGGCGCCCGGGACTTCATAAAATCGCGCGCCAGTGGCAGCTTTTTTGATACGGAGGTCCGATATTCCCAACTCTTCGATGGACAGACAATGACGGGCACGAGCGATCACTTAACTATAAGTAACGCCAACACCGCGGAAGAACGTGATGAGCGGAGCTTCCGTTACCGCCTAGACTTTTTATTCTTCTGTTGATTTTGGGAAGTCTGCGGTTGTTCCACCATTTGAGTCGTCATGTTCTTGTTCTTTAAGCCTTTTCTAGTCACCACATTCCACCCATCTTTAAACGAAGTGAGAGCGGATGACACTGAACTATGCTCCAGCTGTGATGCAACCGTTTTTCCCTTTTTGCTGCTAACACATGTATTAATGGGTGCAGCTTCATTCTGTGGTACTGATTGCCCCATTCGAGTAGGCTTTGCAGAGGTCAGTGACGGAGCTGTAGCGGAATTATCCCGCGTGTCCATCGCCTTCGTTTTCTTGTCTGCTGCTAAAGGTGGGCGAACGGACTTTTCTGGCAGAAGTCTGCTGTAGATAGCATCGAAGCGAGCATCTATAATGTTGCCCACCATCACTGCAACTGCTGAACATATCTCTTGTGTTAGCGGAGATTCTTCGATGGGTCTTTTATCTTTTTCAGCTTGCCTTTCAATAGGGGACGGTCTTCTTGCTATCTTCGAGGGGGTAGGCCCAGTCGGCGATTTTTCCCTCGATCTTTCCAAGCTCTCAATCAAATTGGCCACCTCTTTTCGGAGGTCGGCAACTTCTGCCCAAAGACGTACATTTTCCTCACACATTTCTTTAGCTATTTCATCTATGATATGAAATGTAAGGAATTCTGTGGACCGTTCAATCACTAGTGCCGCTTCTGTCAGATTTTTCGCACTCTTGTCATTCAGATTCCTCGATGAAGTGGCAACTTGTCTCACTTTAGTTATGGCCTCTTCAACTTCTTTAAAAACTGAGTCCGTTTGGTCTTCAAGTCCTGTATCCACAGTTGCAGCTGTGGTCGATGTTGATGACTGCTTCCCTCTCTCAGTTTTAGTAACTTTCCCAGCAGTTTTAGCTTCAAGAGTGCGGAGAAACTCACTCCTTGTATCCTTCGCTGTTTTTTTGGGCTTAGCTCGTCCTGCATTTTTTCCAGATATTGTTGGAGACGTATCACGGCTGCTTAATCCCTTCATATCTTCATCCCGTTCATTTTGAGTTCGCTTGCGGTCAGTACTCCCATTTCTCACCTGCCAGTATTTACCACTGGGTCCAGGCGAGCTTGACAAAGCCCTCGGTTTGGACCTCAGATTGTATCTGCAAGGTGCCCTACCGGACCTCGCCTGACTGTCAAGTGACTCCTCTCCTACTAACACAGGTGAACAATCCATATCTTTTGGATCTACTACGTTTGTACACATCTTGATGATGTCACTGAGAGTTGGTGTATCTCCAACCAACCCTGAACCTATTTCTTCTCGAACATTGGGTGCCCCCCAGATACGTTGGGGCGACTCTGTTGGACAACCTGTGACCGAGAGTTCCAAGACTGGTTATCCAACAAAGTGAGGGATTCCCCAGCTGTGCCGGGACCCTCCTGGGTAGACAAATCCTTAGCTGTTTTATCCATTGTTTTAATTTCCCCCTATCCCCCCCATGACGCCCTAATGACTGGATACCCTCCAGCCATTCATCTCATCGGCGGACGCCAAACCTTGAGATTGGGGTGATTTTTAAATAGGTTTTCTTCCTCGAGGCTCCACCCTTAGTCAGAGTTCTATAAGGCTTGCACCAAGCCTCGCCGGACACAGCGAGGCCTGGTGCAAGCCAGACCTAAACCCACCGCCTCAGACTGGGAACTAAAACCCCAAAGTTCCCTGCCACCTCCATGTTGCCCTGTGCGAGTCAGAGGGACACACGGAGTGGCATTCCCCTTGTTGACCGTTCGCCATAGTTGGAGAGTGCCCAATGGGCCAAACGTCGACTATACCCAGGGTGCACAGCCCACATTGTCGTTCCTTCAGAGTTATCTTCGGGAAAGGCAACAGTGGACATTCGGGGAGTTCGATCAACGCAGCACCCCTCTGTTGGTGGACCTAATTAAATAAATAAAATAAAATTAGTATTTACATTTACTATGCAATCCATTGTCCAATAACAAAGCCGACGACACTATTATTTCACTTTTATTTTCGCTTCTTAATTCGTCCTTGATCGTATTCGCAACCTGACCGCCGAGACTTGCGATACAACCGCTTATATAGTGAATGAACCGATTGCAAGAATGTTCGTGACTGTTCGCGAGTCGTAGCGGGGATACGATTCGTAAACAACCTGAATTTCTCAGAGCATTAGCGTCAAGTGAATTTGAACTCATATAGAACTCTATGACGTATGCATTACAAACTCTTTTTTCATGTTCGTAACATTATGAATGAAATTTTTATATTATTATAATTATGTTATGAGAAAGAGAGAGTGCGTGAGATATAGAAAGAAGGCGCGAAGAGAGAGAATGATAGGGAGCGCGAGAAAGATAGAGAGCGTCGAATTCGTATCTGGTGAAATGCTTACTTTTCACTATGAGCACTTCGTGTCCATTTTTTGAAGTTAGCTTATTGAATACAAATGTGCGCGTTAACTCTAGGGTTTAATAGCTAATAGTCATTAAACAAAATGGCCTTGCGGTTCAGTGGATGTAGTCAAGTATAGAATAACTTACCTTAAATCTAGATAGGGTCTCATTTAGTTGGCTATCTAAATTTTAGTGGCCCATTTGAATGCTAACGAGATCTGCGTGGTGTATTAAGCTTTAATACTGCTATAAATACATTATCTCGGTCGGGTACAGTTACGGTGATTCTGGAATGCAATGTTTCAGAATAATTCTGCTATTTTTCTTTGTTGCTTTGATGCTTTGATGCTTCTAGTGGACCGCGGACCTGGTCATGCATTGTTGTGACTCAATGTGATTTAGATTTCCCCTATGAATATCTTTGCGATCGTTAGTTTTAATCATAACTTGTAAGATATTTTAATAATATCGTATTAAATAATTTTGAAACTTTTAACCATAAATGTTACTGACAACTAAAGCATTTAAAAATATTAGCGAAGAGAGGATAGCAAGTCGCTGGTATTTCTAGTAATTCATATGAATTCAAGGCACCTCCATGGAGACCTCGATCTCCCTACCATTACTTACCTCTTTAAAGGTTTTTCGAAATCTTACTTTGAGAAATCTGAGGTACAACCGAACCCCCTTATTTCAGTTGCTTCCACCTACATCCCAGTTTGGTCTGACCACCGAAAATATAGGCGTCGAAAAATAACGATCGCAAACACAGAAACACGTAATACAGACACACAGCGTCTTCACCGGCGAAGACGAGGTCCCAGTTTTTCTGACGTCGGTCGGTCGTGGCTTCTCGCCACCCTTCCGACGTCGTAATGACCAATTAAAGTCATACTATCAGCCCTCCACTACGCGTCGCACCCTTAGGATGACGTTTCCCGACGCTAGTAAAGCTTCTGCGCTCTACTCTCTGCATTTCGCAACCTCAGTGATGCTTCTCCCGCCCGGTGACGCTGTAAAAGCCATTAGGGCTAACAGAATACAGCCAGTTTGGAAAAAAAAATATTTTAAGACCGGTATAGTATGCAACATTACTTTACAGAGATACCAGAAGGAAAGGAAGTGTCACAGACCAATTAACATGACTTAGATATGAAATGACGACAGAGTAAATAAAGTAGCGGCCTGTTAATATCCCACTGCTGGGAATAGGCCTCCTCTCTCCGTTTCTGGAGAGAAGGGTTGGAGCTAAGACCTACCACGCTGCTCCAATGCGGATTGGTAGGTAACACATATCTCCAGAATTCTCTAGAGATATGCAGGTTTCCTCACGATGTTTTCCTTTACCGAAAAGCGTGTGATAAATTACAATTATGAATTAGACACATGAGTTTTTAATAGAAAAACTCATTGGTGCCTGCCCGGGTTTGAACCTATGTTCGTCTCTAGAGAGTCGCACGGTCTCACCATTGGGCTATCACAGACGACAGAGTATTCAACATATATTAAAAAATATTTCCACTAAGGGAAGTTGATTTCCTTAAGACAAATGAATCTGCAGTTGTTGAAGAAACAGAAATATTGAGCGGGGAAATAGCAAAGATGGAATAAATTTTATAGAATGGGTAAGAGTTCCGACTGGATATGACGTCAGCCGGAAACGATATTGTCGTGATGTATAATATGGCGACAACAAGAAAGTAACTTAAAGTTGCTTTTTAAAGCCATATGCCTCCATGGGATCTACCTATGTAGAACCATAGACCGTATTCCACATTAAAACTTTGTGTTTTTGCCCATTGAGGAGACACCTGATCCTAACCAGCGCTCATGAGGTCAAAATATAGTGGGTTTCGATATTAAAATTTGTGTCCCTAATAAATATTCAAAGTGTATTTTGTGCTTCCTAGGTGAAGAACAACATTACGAGGGTTCATATATCCGTGTGGTATTCGGCAGAGTAGAATAGACCACTCTCATTGCTTACCGAAGTGTTATAAAAGGCGACCAAGGTAAGTTTACCCACCGTGTGGTATCTGGTTTAGTAGAATAGACCACCCTCTTTCTTACTGAGGGGTCGTAACGAAATCAAGTTGACGTCAGGCAGGCGGCTGGTCGTAAAATATGTAGCCAAATCATGTGACAACCTGTTTGTAACATGTTGTGCCGACCCCACTTAGAGTGGGGCAGGAAGAACAAGAAGAATGCTTAGAATATGTGTAACCTAACAATTCGTGTTTATGACGAAATGTGACTAATAATAAGATTTTTTTCTTGAAAAGTTACATAGGAGTGTAGATTTCAAACTTATCACTGCTAATATGAAATTAGTACATTTGAATTTTGTGCAATGCTCCATTGCATAATTTGCTAGTTGAAGTTGTTTGTCACGACTTTCTTGTGTTAGTTACTAAGGCATAAAATAAAAATAAATATATATAAGAATAAAATAAAAATAAAAATTATTATAGTACGCCTACATACGTTTTTATTCACTCCTGAAGGTTGGCTGGGAGATAATGTTTAAAGCATTAAGCCCGCCTTTTGTGGAGTTATTTGTATTTGCTTAAATTGTAGTTGTTCAATAAAGTTTATAAATAAATAAAATAAATTCCATTACTTCCATGGATTCCATTACTAAAATCATTAAAATTAAAGCATATATGAATAGTGAAAAAGTCACAATAAACGAGCTCAAATCGTACAGAATATTTTCAGTTTTAGTTAGAAACAATATTCAAGTTCGCCCGCGCCTCCCCAGCCGAGTGCAATCAATTCCAATTAACGGTAAAGTAAAACTGGAAGGAAATACCGCGGCTTGATTGCGTTTCGGTATTACCGAGCACTTCGAACGGAAATATGACGACACAAAGGTCGCTTGTTAAACTTAATGGCCGGTGACGCTTCTCTAGTGCGATTGTTTAATAAAAAGTATAGTACGCGGCAATAAATAACGCACATCGAAGCTTAAAGGGAGAAAATCGGCTAGATTCTGCTTCATAGAGCATTGTCTCTGTCGCACAGACTGACGGACCCGTGTGAACGTGTCATACTAACTGAGTAAAAGTTCTAGCGCTCTACGAAACCGAACTAGCCGACTTTTTCGTTCTAAACATCGCTGTGCATTATTTCATGCTACTACTATTACTATACTGTTTTGTATTGCCTTTTTACATTTGACTTCTCTTTGTCCCACTTAGATAAATTTCTACACGATATTTTTGTGGCATGTAATTTTTTACAGTTCCCTTTGAGAATTTTGAGCTTATTATACATAAGTAATAATAAAATTATTTTGCTATAATCCGCGATACAGTAAATAGAAAATATATATAGTCTTAAATGTATAGTAGACTATCCGTTATTTCATACTCGATACAAAATCGCAAAGCTATTTGTCGTGGAGTCTATCTCCTGATGATGCTTCGGTTGCGGGCGAAACGATTGTTGAGTTTGTGATAGTGAACGTGTGTAGTGCTTGTGTATTGTGGTGGTAGTGGTGGAGGTTTGTGCATGTGTTTTTACGAATCCTGCATGTGTCGGGTATGAAAAAATGGATAGTCCACTATACATTTAACACTATACATATATATTTTCTATTCACTGTATCGAGGATTATAGCAAAATAATTTTATTATTATTTTTCTATTATGGATCTCCGCAAAGCAACGCCTAATTCTATAAATTACTCATTATACATACTTTAATTTGCTATCCAATATAGTAAGTAAATTTTGTGTACTAAATTGGACTAGAATGACTATCCATTACACGTTTTTCCAAAAATGGCATACTTCAATTACTTTGTACATGCAGAAATCGAGATTAGTCATTTATTGTTTCTTATGTCGGCAATAGCGAATATGGGGTTCACAACTGAGGAATAAGGTTGTAGATAGGTCCATTATGGTTATTGCAGTCGATGTCGTTTTGAAAGTTGCCTCGATAAGACTATTAGATGCCTTGTCATCTGGCTTCTTCTTGTTCATATCGCTTTGTTTATGCAAAATGGAATCGTTAGTGACACGTATCAGCTACGTGTTAGGGAAGCTTGATGTTTTAGTGTTTGTTGGTATGGTGTGTGCATACACATATTTGTATAGTTTTATATAATAGAATTTTAATATAGCTTCAGTTATGTAAAATTTCATCACTCTTAGTTCAGTGGATTAGCCGTCAAAATACAACAGATAAGAAGACATTTTCGCTTAGTATGATACGACAAGCTTTCCCTATGCTATATAAATAAAGTTTAATAGACCTATTACTATCCATTTGTTGGGCGTAGGCCTCCTTTCTCCGTTTCTGGAGAGAAGGGTTGGAACTAAGACCTACCACGCTGCTCCAATGCGGATTAGTATACACATATCCCCAGAATTATATAGAGATATGTAGGTTTCCTCACGATGTTTTTCTTCACCGAAAAGAGTCCGATTAATTTCAGATATCAAAGATAATTAGACACATAAATTTTAACAGAAAAACTTATTTGATTCCGCCCTAGGTTTGAACTTGTTACCCCCTCGAAAGAGTCGCAAAGCGGTAAGACCGTCACATAAGTAAGATCGTCCATAAGTAAGATCACAGCTTCACTATCATGTAAAGATCATAATCGTAATTTGCAAAGTGCAAATTTTAATTATATACTTCAACGTACTTGAATTTGCGTTTTAATTTTATTGTAGAACGTTCTAACGGCATTAAATCAAATTTCATACAAGTATTTGTGTGCACATCAACGGTAATGATCGTGTACTGTTGCGATTTGGAATCAGTCAGTGCAAACGATTGTATGAACTTAATCGGATATTGGTGTTTGCTATAGGAAATCTAGTTCATCCATTGATATGGTAATGCGGATCACGTTGTAAGCAGTTTAAGCTAGTATTTCCGTCGCTACTAATTTACTAACGTTTTGGCAATATCCGTTTAATGATCTCGAAAATGCAATACAAATGAGAGATTTCAGCTCATTACAATACTTAATTCAAAATTAATAAGCATTTTAAACCTCTTGCTATCGACATATTTATCTATTGAAGAAGATTTTTATTTATTTATTTTTATTTATCTTATGAGCTATTACAATTTTTTTTATGATTAGTAAAGAAATGATGATTGCTTAAAGGGAATAGCGGTTTACCCTTACAAATGCTTGCAGGCCTAAACTCCTGGAAGGCTGGTGGAAAGTAGCTATTTATTGGGTCAATTTGTGATGCTGTGATAGCCCACCGGTTAGACCGTGCGACTTTTTCTAAGGGATCACGAGTTCAAACCCCAGTCACCAATGAGTTTTTCTATTAAAACTTATATGTCTAATTGATAATTATAATTTATCATACGCTTTTCAGTAAAGGAAAACATCGTGAGGAAACCTGCATATGTCTAGAGCATTCTAGGAATAGGTGTAACCTACCAATCCACAATGGAGCAGCGTGATGGTACTTAACTCCAACCTTTCTCTCTAGAAACGTAGAGAAGAGGCCTATGCCCAGCTTTACACAAGTTTAGAAGTTATCTTAAAACGATGCTGCTACATAAAGCTCTATACGATTGAAGATTATTTGAGTGATATTAGCATATCTTAACTGCAGTCAGCTATCAATCAAATTGTAATTTTTTTTATTAGTTAAGATTATCCGCTGAGTTTCTTGCAGGATCTTCACGATAGGAGCAAACTTCCGACGAACAGTGGTTTTTTAACGATTCAAAAGTACTGAAAACAGTACACTTGAATAAAGAATATTTTAAATTTTGAATTTGAATTTGTAAGATGGTAACAGGCCGTTACTTCACATTTTACTTGACTGTTAAAAATTGGAATCAAAACGGTGAAGATATTTTACGAAATGTTCAAAATGTTAAAAGTCTTACACGCAGAAAGCTTACTCCGGCCATCAAGTCTTTCAAATGAAGTTCATCGCCGCGAAGAAATCACAGTGGAAAACTAATTGTGCGACATCCGCTCTTTTAATTCCTATCATAAGGGCGATATTGCCGTGAAACGTCGCTGATTGAATTGTAAAAGAAAATCAATCGACACGGAAAAAAGCGTTTTTTAATCAAACTGAATAGAAAGGGGCGTTCGAAAATCGCCCATTAACTTTAACGAGAACCTTTGTCATATTCTCTTTGGAAATGCTCCGTAATAGTGAAATACAATTAATTTTCAGTTTATCCTTCAAGTCTGACCCGTAATTGGAATTGATTGTGTTCTGGTCTCACACTGACATCAACTTATTATAAAACAAAATCTCCAAAAGCTGTCTGTTTGTATGTCATCTATTTTATCAAAATCTACTGAGCGGATTTTTTATTATTTTTTATTTATTTTTTGAAGGTAGTGCAATTTTTCCGAAAGGTTTAGGTAAATAGTACGGTTTTTGGTAAATTGTGTTGAAATGGTTGCACAGTTTAAAAAAACACTCCTGTTAGAAGCTAAAAGAATATACTAGAGAAGTGTAGATGTACAAAAATTTTACACAAAAGTCTCTTACCGCACGTCTTTGTGTCTTATGGTTAACTCAAAATACGACTTTTATGTTAAAAAATGTCTACATCTTGCATTCTCTTCTATCATTCATCAACTCTGATGCTACTCACTTTTATATGCACATCATTCTTCACACAATGCATCCATCCTTTTTTTCGGCCTCCAAAATACAAGCTCTATCTCACAGAAAAATCCCTTATGACTTAGAATGATGTCTCTAGATCTATCGGAATGTCGTTACCACAGGAACTCTGCAATATTCTATTCTAGTCATTTTCCTTTTAATCCTTACACTGCTCTTTGACGAAATTTTCTTTCCCATTCCTGACACCATCTTATGGTATTAAATCTATCAGGGTCATGAATCCAAGGTTATCCAATTTCGTCTAACAATAAGATAAAACGAAATGCCCCTAATTCTTTGAATTCTTATATCATCTCGATATTGAAATGAAAATACGACAAAGGGTTTGCCCAAAAATTAAAATGATTTGTGAACTTTTAGTTTAAAACAAAGTTAAAGTTTTCCGCGTCAATTAATTTTCTAATTAATCGTAGCTTATGGAAATTAATTTACATGCCTTGTTTTAACAGCAATTGAGCAATTTCGATGTCTTCTTTTGTTGACTTTCGCAGTGGATTAGCTCAGTATATCGTTTTATATATCAGTATATCTTTTTTTTAGTTCATGCGGGCGTGCGTGTGTGCGTGCTGTAATTACAGAGTCATAATATATAAATTGTAAAACAACTAAAATATTATATAACGGTCAGTATAGCAACTAAGCCGAGCCATTGTCGTTACTGTGTTAAAATTGGGTTTTAAACAGTCGTAAAATATTAATTGCTCTTCGATTTGCGATCGTCTGCACCAGTTAAACCCGACGCTCCTTTGTGATCAACTTCATGACTGGAATGCTTTCTATAGGACAATTAATCGTGTCTGTCGAATTTTTCATTTCGGCATTCGGCTATCGTTTATGAGCCATTTTATAATTTAACGGAAAATGTTTTTCCGTAATTTTTTTATTTAATTTTTTTTCTATCTGTATATTAGCATAAATACTAATCTAACAGAATTACTAAAGTAATCCGCGATTAATTAAAATCTTTTATGTACGTTTGTATCTTGTATGTATGTATGTCTTTTATCTTTTTGTTTTTTTGAGGTTTGTGAATTGCCGGTTCTCATACCTTTGCGATTTTGGCATTATGTCTCCTGATAATGGTTACTTAGGGTGCCGATCCTTGGAATTCCACTAATCAATTAAAACGTCATTAATAAACTATTCACGTGACATTTCTGTGTATATTCTTGTGTCGTCCATAGAGAGTAGCATTGTTTCGTTCTTGTTTTTGAACAGAATTATTTATAATCTCACGAAAGTTACAGCGACAACTTTCGATATGAATATTTTTGTAGTAATAAAATTTGTGTCAGATTATTTTTCTACAAAATTTTAAGGAGTCTCGTATGCAAACTTTGATTATTTCTAAAGGCATTGCATTTATTACGTTTTAAATCAACTTAAATTATAAACTATTAAAATTATTTTTTGTACTATATATTATGTACTATTCGGATAATACAATCGGTATGAATCTCAGGTGTTATTGCGAAAAAGTAATGGGTGCAAAAATCCAACCAACTTTATGTATGATCACAGTCGAGGCGTAATTAGTTCTTAAATTTAAAGCAAATAGATAAAAATTAATAATTGATTATTTTCACGTTAAGAATAAACCGTAGAAGAATCGATTGAAATTAAAAAGGTTTGGAGACGCGGCAAAAGCCGCCATCTTGACGTGCCCAGTAATGCAGTGAATTCAGAATCCTGTAAGAGTATACAGATACATAACATTAAAAGTTATGAATGTTTGCATCTAAAGCGCTACTCATAAACACTGGAATATTCAATGTTTTTTTTAATATTAAAATACAGTATTAGCATATCGTAATAGTTTACACGATAAATCGTTGTAATATTGTCCCTATGTATCAGGATGAATCAGATTAGAAGTATAAAAAATTATACAAAGAGGCGTTAAGGATGCACTGTGATAAGATAAATTTTAATTCACTTTGCCGACGACTCGCTAATCAATTGCTACTACTCGATTATGAGAAAGTCGGCTCCTTACCGGGAGTTCTGAGTGAAATTAAAAAAGTTTCACACGATATCGACGCCTTCTTGTCATGACCCGTAGTTATGGTTATCATGACTCGATTATAAATTGTTTACACCAGTTATATTAGTGAATTTATGTTTATTTGTTTTTCTTTATGGCTGATCGAAATTCATTTTGGGCATAGGTCAAATGTTTATTGTAAATTGGGCAAATGTTTAAAAGATTGACCGTCGAATTTTTTGCTGGTTCTTCTGGGTAAGAGCAACTTTCCGAACCAAATGTCGCTTCATTAATCATATTGATTCTTGACGATTCAAAAGTGCTCAAAAGAGCTTACTTGAATAAAGAATAATTTGATTTTGATTTTATTTGTCTCTACTCCTGTACCATTTAGGTAGAAATCAAATCGTCTAATGCTTTTTTGGAAAAAAAATCCAACCGTCAATATATGATTTAAAATGGAAAAAATGGTAAAATAAATTTCACATAACTAGTTGCATTAAAAAAGGGAACAAAGTTTAATATGATTGATAAAGATGAAAATGAGAATTTCCTTGAGCTTGCGGTAAATGGTCAGACCATTTGCCGCAAGCTTAGTTTTATATTTCTATTAATGAATCAATTATTCACGTTCAATAGCGAAGTAGGAAGTTGCTTGTTGTACGCGGAAGCTTCTCTCAGAAAGCTTGCAAGTTATACGGGACTTTATAGCGCGCTTAGAGCTACTAATATTGACAGAGACCTGTTCGCTCCACTGAAGCGAATTGTCTTTGAATATTGTTATTAAATTTTGCTAAGTTTTAGATATGTTAGGCGAGTACGAGTAGATGTCCGCTTCCCCAATTACCAATCTCGTCTGCTCATCAGTAAAATTGTAATTAATTGATTAATAATTGATTGTTTTTGTAATAAAAACCTGGAAAAAGGCAATAAATATATTTTGTGAATAATCTAGTATTTTTCGTAAGTATCAAAAGAAGTAATTCGGTAACTGTTTGAACAATTCTTTTCACAGAGGTTTCACCTAAGAAAAGTTGACTGATTGACGATCATACTAAACAAATATCGGTCGATCGTCAACAGGGATATTGCAACTTAATAAATAAGTGTAAAAATTATATATAATCTATTTGCCTCATATTCAAATATAACAAGTCAAGCTAAAAAAGCTGGCAGCAGCAACTGGTTATGCTTATAGTAAAAATGCATTGTCGTCATGTCTGGACCAGTATGTAAGATTTAAAGTCCCTATTGTTAAACATTGCAAGCACTTCCCTCGTCTGGAGCAAATCCCGGCTTTAGCATCAGGTCATGCTTACCATAAACATGCATTGCCATCAAAACTGGACCAGTATATAAAATTTCAGCTCAATTGGACCCAGAAAAGTCGCTCAAATTGAACTTGCAAGATTCCACCTCATACCTAGTAACTCCACGAACGCCGTGTGGTATCCGGCAGAATAGAATAGACCACCCTCCGTTCTTACCGAGGTGTCGTAAGAGGCGACTAAGGCAAATGCCGTGTGGTATCCGGCTGCATAGAATAGACCACCCTCATTTCTTACCGAGGTGTCGTAAAAGGCTACTAAGGTAAGTTCACGAAAGGCAGGCGGCCGGTCGTAAAATACATAGCCGAATCATTTGACAACATGTTTGTAACCTGTTGTGCCGACCCCACTTAAGAGTGGGATAAGGGCAGGAGAATGATGATGACCTAGTAACTCCATGACTGTAAGCGGGTGAATGTAAGGGAAAGTAAATCCTATGTAAAACAATAAAAGGCAATTTAAAATGGGTTTTCGCAAAAAGGTTATTTACGAAACGGACACGACCTATAAATACGAATGTTTACGTTTCGTTGTAACGCTTCTGGAACAATATTGATCAATGTGATGCCATTAAAGCTTATAGACCGGGCTAAAATAGATGATGGAAAGATCTTGTTTTTTTTTTCGGAAACACATTCTATATAGCTTTTAACATTTAAGTTGATACGAAATCGTGGCTACAACTAGTTTTACGAGCATATAATGTAACAAATAATATAAAAAATACTTTAAAAATAGCAACCGTGACTTTTTTATAAAAAAGCAATATTCCAAACCAGTGGAAAATTCCCCGACAGTTCAAAAGTTGAGTTTGAGTTGGGTCTCGTTGGAAAAGAAACGGAAAAGGGACGAGTAAATAAATTTTCCGGATGTTAGATAGGAAATTTTGTGATTTAAGTCACTCAAGATGAGGGTTATTAAAATGTCTCCAAGACTATACCAAATCCCAGGGCACTGAGCAGCTATCAGTGGTTGGTAATTTCCCCCAGGTATAGGCAAATTGACTTACGAAATTGTTACGATTGTGGAATTTTAACAATTCGGCATTTCGAATTCAAGTCAGACGTTTTTATAGGTCGCCATTATTATGAACATCTTTTTTTTTCGAACTGACTGTATGCTGTTAGCCCTAACGGCTTTTACAGCGTCGAGAAACATCGTCCTAAGGGTGCCCCCTGTGAGACCGGACCACGGCTTAGGGCGACGCGTAGTGGAGGGTGACTAGTCATTGCGACGTCGGAAGGGTGGCGAGAAGTGACGACCGACCGACGTCAGAAAACTGGGACCTCGTCTTCGCCGGCGAAGACGCTGTGTGTGTGTATTAAATTATTAACATCGGATCGCTTTCCAACCTTAACTTAGAACAGCAGTAGATTTGACTATTTAAAGCACTTGTTTACTTGAATCTCAAAAGAACGCCCTTTAGAGCATACTGTACTTCATTACACACGAGCGGCCTATGGGATTTTTTTTCCAAAAGGTCATACAACGCCCTTGGAATTCAATATTATAATGCATTCTGGATGCTGCTGGGGCTGCCACGTTTCTGCAATGCTTCAGGGATGTTCGCGGAAGAACTGAGGGCGAGCAGCAACAGCATCCTGAAGATGATAGCAGAGAGGCTAGACTGCCCGTATGTGAACCGCTTCTGTAGGATTCACATCGAGTATAGTAATAAGTAATAAATATGTTATAATAAGTAGTATAAGTTACTTACATTAGTTTTAAGTAATATTGCATTTCTAACATTACGAGTCATTGTAACTTTTTTTAATGAACATTATTATTATTTCACTCATTTATTTATATACAAATTGATTTACATTATTAAATATTTTCTAAAAAAACATTTCAAAATATAAAAAATTGCTATCCAGAATGAGCGGAGAGACCCAATCTCCCGGTGGATTATTATTATTATGACATTTTTCTTAATCCTAACTTTTTACATTTTTAAATATTTTTTAATGATAAAAAAACTAAATAATAAAAAAAACATTTAAAAACATAAAAAATCGTCGTCGGCCGGAAGCGGGCCAATACCCAAGCTACCGGTGGCTAGGGCTCCAGAGTGAGGAACTTCCTCACAATACGTGCTGTTTCGAGTAATACCGCCTTCTGTATCCGACTCTTGATCCAACTATTAAGCGAAAGCCTCTGCAGATGTTGGTCGAGGCTTTTCGCAAATAGACCGTTAACCGCAACAACAATAGGAATAATGATTGTTGAGTCAACATTCTACATGGCGGTTATCTCATAAGAAATGTCTAAAAATTTTGTTAATTTTTCTTTTTCCGCCTTTATGAGATTATCGTCATGCGGAATGGTGACATCGACAATAATTGCACGGCACGCTAATCGGTGTACTAACACTATATCAGGTTTATTGGCAGCAATAAAGATGTCAGTGATAATAGACCGATCCCAGCAGAGCATAACACGGCTATTTTCCAGAACTAACGCAACCTGTAGTATGGTACCTCTTCATCCACCAGAACATATTGAAGAACAATTTGTTGATGTATTATCCTGGCTACTTTATTTTATGGTTATGACTGTGCAAATATTTACCGTTAGCAAGATGAGAACAAACCGGAAATTTATTATTATTATCATTATTATAAAAATATATTCTGAATTTGGATTTGGAGAAACCATTCAAGGTTTCCATCAAAGCAGAGTATATTTTTATGTAGATCGAAAATATTTTTCCTATCAAAACGAAAATGTTGCTGTCATCAGGGAGGCTTGAATTTTTTATACAAGATTCATAGATTCTCTTACACAATGTTCGTGAGACTTAAACAATGTTGTTATACTGTAGGCATCAAATATGCAGATGTTTGGCAACTTGTAGGGAAATATCGTGTCGCTAATAAACAAATGTCACACGAACCTTATGATGTTATTACTAAGGTTCAATATTGCGTGGAATGTTGCACAGCTGGTCGGATATTGGGTGCTCAAAAATGCAATAAATGCACCGTATGGACCGATGCATTGTCAAGTAGTGCACTCAGCGGACGTGTACGGTGTATCTACGTATGAGAAGCGTTACAGTTTAAGATAACGATTTAAGAAAGAAATTAATACACTGAATTGTTGAAAGAAATAAAAAGAAAATGATTCATAAAAGTAATTTTCTATCCACGATAAAGTAAATAGAAAATATATATCATCCTATCTAAATTTATAGTGGACTATCCGTTTTTTCATACCCGATACATGCAGGATTCGTAAAAACACATGCACAAACCTCTAACAATCGTTTCGCCCCGCAACCGAAGCATCATCAGGAGATAGACCCCACGACAAAATCGCAAAGATTTTCGATTTTCATTGTATTATGGATCTCCGCAAAGTATCGCCTAAGTCTGTAAAATATTTGAATTTTATTAAAATTAATAATTAAAATTATTTATTTTAAAAGTGTATAAAACATAGATATGTAATTTATAGAAGCAGGAAGCATATTATTTTGGGGAATTCCATAGTAGAGAAGCACTGATAGAATATTCTATTCTAACAGTAGTTAGGTTAGTAGTACATGGATCCATTCACTCCCCTGCTAATATCCCACTCTTAGTGGTGTCGGCACATGTTTGAAACTTGTTAAACTTGGCTAATTTTTACGACTGGCGGCCTGCCTGACGTAGCTTACCTTAGTCACCTTTTAGGACATCGCGGTAAGATATGAGGGTGGTCTATTCTATTCAGCCCGATACTACACGGCACAACTTCTGTATAGATACTTCAACATAGATATGTATTGTAATTTCTTGGACTTATGGTATAATAAAATACATAAACAACAGACATTAAACACTAAATAAAAATGTTTAATGAATTAATAAGAAAATATTTCCAATTCCACTTTGCTACTTGTTTGAAGGCCAAAATCATTGGTGAGTTTTGACCTACTGTGTATAATACTGCTTGTTTGGGTTTGGGATAAACGCTTTGAGATTTAGGTGATAGGGTATGAGAACTATTTCTGATCCCAATCTTAGCATTAAGTAGATTATCTTAACATATGCGGATTATTGCAAAATAATTCAGTCATAACATCTGCATTACGGAATTCCGCAACGTGTTACGTTCTGTGTACTTCTATAAAAAATGTAATTTTGAAATTGAATTTCGAATTGAAATGAGGACAGTATAGCCCAGAAGTTCTTCTGGCGCTAAATTATAATTTAATCCATACATTTACGTGCTCTCATCCATTAATTGCTGTATTGACGTTGGGAAATGCTTTTTCATGTTCTCGGTCATAAACCCAATAACTTTAAACCTAATCGATGCCTTAAATTACTTAATATCTATGAAAATTGTATATAATTCGACCAAGATATACTTAAATTTAGGGTCCTGTTTATCATCGTAGTTGAAACGCAAAACCCATTAACATTTACCACTGAATCGCAATCAAACGACCAAAGTCAAAGTAAGCATCTGTGATAGAATATTCATGTCGCCAAATCTCAACTTCGCTCGGTAATCCCAATTTGGAAGTTTTTTCTCAACTCGCGGGAATTGCTTGCATTTTAATGTTTGTTCTGAATACATGTGTTATAGAAGTGATGAATTCGTTTGCAATTTTAGAATATCAACTCAATTTGTTTATAGGACCATAGCAATTAAAATAAGCAATTATTTTTATTAGCAAATTAGCAAAATAGCGTGAAAATTTGCAGCAAACATGACATATATTTGGCGCAGCGTGAGTGTTGTGACTGCTCTTCCATGTAAAAGATATGTGAACGCTGCCTGCTTCATATACTTAGCATGACATAGATTCTCCTAACCTACGTGGATTATTGCAAATAATTCTATAATAACTTCTGTATTATGGAATTCCGCAAAGTAGGCGTTACTACACTATATCTTATTTAAAAGTTTTTTTTTCTCTAGGTCGAAGATAAAAACTGTTGTAAGCCAAGTGTTAGCATTAGAATATTCAAGTCACCGGGTTGCGGCGTTGTGCAAGGAATGTTTTCTACTTTTCCAACTTGCGGCGATTTCTTGCATTTTAATATCTACGAATACATCTGCAGTGAGCACTATGAATCCATTTTCAACTCAGAATAACATACATTCATGAGGTTTTTTTAGGAAACGATCTTGGTATCCGGCTACGTAGAATAGACCTCATTTCTTACCGAGGTGTCGTAAAAGGGGATTAAGGTAATTCAACCCGCCGTGTTGTATCCGGCTGAGTAAAATAGACCAACCTCATTTCTTGCCGAGGTGTCGTAAGAGGCGACTGAGGTAAGTTGACGTCAGGCAGCCGGCTGGCCGTAAAATACGTAGCCAAATCTTTGATAACATGTTTGTAACCCCGCTTAGAATGGGATAAGGGCAAGAGGATGATGGTCTTCGCACGGCATATAGTTCTCACCGTTACCCATTATTATTTATCGCGAGGTCGACTTTTTACGGATCTTGTACAATCCCGTAGAAACATGGAGTCTATGCTAAATGTATTTCAAAGACATTTTGTTATGTAAATTTAAATCATAGAGAACAGCATTTTTTTTTTGCATTTCTTGGTCAAATTTGTATGGGATTGTTTTATATTTACTTATTATGAAACAATGTACCCAGCTGCGTTCGTCTATTTGTCTGTTTTAAATTTAATTTGTTTTAACTATTGAATGGATTGATTTCAATATATAGAGTTAGGCGTTACTTTGCGGAGATCCATAACACAAAAGTAATAATGGCATTATTTTGGGTTTCTATACGATTTTTCAACAGTAGATTTGACTTGAAAAACGGATCGGTTCGTCACTGTTGCTCCAACGGAGTACACGCAGAATCATACAAAAACAGTGACTAAACAGACAGATTTTGTATTAATAGTATTACCATAACTTTACCATTAACAATATAACCAATGCTTTTTAGAAGCAGGCGTTATTATTCGGAATTTCATAATACAGAAATTATGATAGAATTATTGTAATCCGCGTTTGCTAAGAGAATCTATGTAATGCTAAGTGTATGAAGCAGGCAACGTTCACATACCTTATACATGCAGGACCAGTCACCACACGTATCACAAGTAGGACACGTAAACAAAATCGTAATTCATTACGAATTTGTCGTGGAGCATATCCTCCTGATTATACTTTGGTTTCGGGGCGAAACGATCGTAGAAATTGTAGTAGGGAGTGTGTGTATTGCTTTTGTGGAGTGTTGTTGGTAGCAGCGTTTAGTAGCAATATAATTCTGTTCTAACTTCTGTAGTATCCAATGTGGTGATATCGCAACTAATAAAATTAGAACATCTTGTAAAGGCTAAGGAACATATAGTTACACCTACCCGCAAAGCGTATCAAATTGTATCAATTGACCACTCCCTTTTACCCTGAGTTCCCAAGGGCAATTAAACTTGGGCATGGGGACAAAGTCACGGGAGGCGGGCCCCGCAAGTAAACTGCAAGACCCGGAGCGGAGAAACTTGGCTCGGTGTACTCGTTGAATAGATCTAACATATATTTAGGTGTTTCGGGATAAATAAGTAGATGAATAAAATATTAAATAAATTGAAAGAAATGCACTTAAAACTAAATGACTGGCCCGTTGGCGCAGTGGGTAGTAACTCTGCCTTCAGCTCCGCTGGTCGCGGGTTCGATTCCCGCGAAGAGCCAATATTTTATATAAACAATTTGTTGGTTTTCCGAGCCTGGGTGTGTATTTGTATTTATGTATGTATATAAAATCATATACATAGTATATCTACCAGTTGTCCGTCATCCATAACACAAGTATTCAAATTCAAATTCAAATTCAAAATATTCTTTATTCAAGTAAACTTGTAAACAAGTGCTGCTGGTTCGGAAAGCTGTTCCTACCGAGAAGAACCAGCAAGAAACTCGGCGATTGCTCTTTTCCAACAATAATTCTTATCACTAGTTACATATAGTTATAAATGTCTTGTACAGGGTTAAAGAGAAGCTATATCCACGCATTCTTATCTTCCAGGTAATCCTCAATAGTATAATAGGCTTTCTGAATTAACCTTTTTTTAATAGTATTTTTAAACTGCTGTAAAGGTAAAGTTAATGTAGATTGTGGAATTTTATTATAGAATCTTATACCCAAACCCACAAACGAATTACGAACTTTTGCAAGGCGCAAAGCAGGAACCGCAAGCTTATGTCGGTTCCTACTTTGTCTATTATATACGTCGCCAATCCTTTTATAATTATTTATATTCATATGTACAAAAATTAAATTACTAAAAATATACTGTGAAGCTAATGTAAGAATACCTGTTTCCTTGAACTTCTCTCGCAGGGAATCGCGCGAATTTAAATTGTTAATGCCACGTATGGCTCTTTTTTGTAACACAAAAATTTTTTCAATGTCCGCGCATTTACCCCATAACAATATTCCGTAAGACATAATATTATTAAGTTACTTACTTTGGGGACGGACGACCGTGTGTGTAAATGTCCCATATATATTTAAAACTGAAAATAATCATTGGATCTAAATATCCTACGAGCTTCGGGCAAAACACAGCTTAATTATTTAAATATGTTTAAAAGATTTTCATCGATTTTCGTCGAGTTTTTCATTGAAATTTCTATGTATTCGTTTTTACTAAAAGTGCTTGTAAAAGCTTACCTTAATAATTTGTTTTTATTGTATGTTTTTCGTAATATCGAAATAGTGTACAAAAATGTTTTTCTGTTTTATAAATCTAAAAAGATGATATGGTTACCCTACTCCCTCTTTACCAAGTTCTAACTATCCGATCAGTTCTCACAAAAGCTTTACGATTAATTTGCTAAAACTCCGAGCCCAAGATCTGAGATTACAGAAAACAGGAGAGTCATCACACAATACTGTACAGTAAATAGTTAATTTAGACTTGGTTGATAGTTTACAAGGAAATCGAATAATTTTATAGATAACTTAATAACGTATATAGATTATCGGCAAACTGGTGACCCTTTTTATTATTATTTTATCAATTTTAAAAGGTAACAAACAATATATACTCGTAGTAAGGCATTTTAACTAGTAAGATATAAAACATATAACATATAAAAGCTGAAAAGAAATAAATGATACAATATACAAAAAATGACAAATTAGTGCAAAAAACAAAAATAAATTTCTTGAGTAATAAAAACAAACAAGAAAATTATAGTTTCATTTGTCTTGATAGTTTTTTTAACTAAATAATTTTTGGTACACAATATCATTGGTAAATTGGTACAAAAATCATATGAAATAAAATTGTTTGCACAAAAATTAGTCATGCATAGGGTATGTAATAAAGAACGTTTTCTAGCTACCAACCTTTGACATTTGAAATTAATCATCATTCTCCTACCCTTATCCCAGTCTAAGTGGTGTCGGCACAACATGTTACAAACATGTTGTCATATGATTTGGCTACGTACTCTACGACCTGCCGCCTGCCTGACGTCAACTTACCTTAGTTGCCTCACGACACCTCGGTAAGAAAGGAGGGTGGCCTATTTTATTCTGCCGGATATCACACGGTTATGATATTTGAAATTAATATGCCTTGAAAATACTGAAGAGTTTTTTCATACTTAATAAGTATTATATATTAAACTAGCAATGCCCCGCGATTTCACCTGCGTACATACCGATCTTGTGGTAGTGGAAAGTCTACTGATTCGGACTATAGATTTATTTTTGTAAATTAGAAGTTTGGCCCTGAGTCTAATTAATTAGTTAAGTCAAATAAAGTGTTAACTGGTAATTGATAATTCTTTTAAGAGGTATAGCTATCCGTAGGTATCATTGGTGTCCTTTGAAACTCATAATAACTCATCAGTTGCAGGCGCTGTTATAATGGTCGCTATAATAAATTGGTTATGACATTTTCCTTGTCATTTTTAAATTCGTTACATCTTTTAATTGGAATGTCTGATTTTAATAATTTAAAAGTATTTTACAGGTATTGAAACAGTTTTTAATAAAATATCTTTTAATGGAATAAGTACTAGTACGGAGATATGAATAAATTAGTTTGATTATTGTCGGCACGTTTCTCAACTTTTACAATAAAAAAACTTTGTTATATTTTCATAACTATAATAGTTAGACATATGGTATCGCGGACTTTTTTGTGGATATTGATACGTTCTATATATACCGTAGAACTTTTTTTTGGTCTATCATCAATAGTTTCTGCAGCGCATGCTATGAAACCTTATTACAATTTTGTTAGGGATCAATATTTTTTTTGAAAATGTAATATAGCCTATGTTGCTCAGAAAAGAGGCAGCTTTCCAATGGTGAAAGAATTTTTGAAATCGGTCCAGTAGTTTTTGCGTGAAACGTTACAAAAATACACACAAACATACAAATCTTTCCTCTTTATAATATAAGTATATAAAAAAGGTAATACAAAAAAGGTAAAACATATTGATGTTAGTCTAGTACATAAAACGAAACATTATTTTTTCAAATTTACACGGCACATTCGATCATACATTTTATTATAATGCCAATATCATTTTTAACTTAGTGTAGGGATTCCTTTATTTGTTTCCTGAGAAATATTAGATATTTTTCATTTCTTGGTAAAATATTTCTTAAAGGAAATAAATCTTGGGCAATTTAACGTTTTTTATTAAAAGTTTCTCACCGCTACCTTTGTTTGCGATACTATTTCACAATGATTAATCAAAAGTCTTGCTTGCTTATATTCGGCCTGCCTCCAACAAAATTTAGAATTAAAGTATTATCGACGTACACCACATTCATTGAAGATCTAATACAATTTTATTCGAATCCTCTGTTATTAACTCGCATTGTATTGAAAAATTTTGCTTCTTTGTATTTATCTCAACTTTTATATCCTCCTTAAGTTAGAGTTCAAGAGGCCCCCCTCCGTTATCTAGTTAAAATCGGGCTGCCTTTTTCTGTTGGCACCCCTTTGAGTTTTCTGTTTACGATAAAACTTTAGGCCTTAATGAATTCTAGTTTTTTGGCAATAAATAACAATTCAAACTTAGCGTTTCCGCTTAATATAATGTTTTTAATGAAAAGTTATGCGAAAAAGGGAGTTTGCGATTGATTTATTTAATATTATGCGCTATTATCTCGCTCTAATCCAGGATAAATTTAGAGTTTATTTTACGTTTGCATACTTGACACATACAGGATTCGTAAAAACGTATGTCCTACAAACCTCTACCTGTTACGTCCACTCAGCGATTGCCGCTTTCCCAGACTCCACTCGACACCTGAGGTGTAGTGTTCCACGCCTGGGAAAGACACTTCGTGCAACCTCGCCTTTCCCTACCTAACTTCGGTGGGATCGGACGCCGTTAGTATTTAAGATTTTAGCATAGTACATGGTATAAGAAACATTATAATTAATTACTTGTAAATAAAAAGATTTATTTGGATAGTGTGTTTTGTGTACCCAACGGTCGCCACCCATAATATAATTTACCACCAGCAATGCACAAGCACTGCACACATTCACTATCAAAAACACCACAATCGTTTCGCCTCGCAACCGAAGCATCATCAGAAGATAGACTACGACAAAATCGAAAAGAGATTTTATATTTTATATGGTCCAGACATGTTCCAGCTCCATCCCACTAAAATGTAACATTAACTTTGTTAGGTTTTGATATGGCTAAGATATCGATGGTACTCTACATCAATTCGATTCGTTTAACAGTTTATTGTGTGCAAAATACGAGCGAGATGTTCAGATAAATATTTCGGCCGCATTCGCCGCAGCGTTATCAGTAGCCTACTTAGGAATACACCGGTAGTTTTATACCATAAATAACATTAAACACTCGGTAATAAATTACAAGGATGATACGAACATACATATCTCTAAATATGTAATAAACAATGAGGCGTCATGTCTGTATATTTACATATTTACTGTACTGAAGTCGGCAATTAAGTTTCGCTTTGAGACACTTTACTTTTATGATTTCTGAAAAATTGGGATTGCCATCTGTGAAGCCGGACCTGGCTTAAGGTACTTGAATTTATTAAGAAAATTATTGGAAGGTTATCTATAAAATAATTTTCCTAGCTATATTCTATACTACTCGCCATCTATCGGACAATAGTGTAAACTTTTATTAAATTACAGATCTATACTAATAATTCCTTTGTTGAAACTGTTTTAGCCCGATAGATGGCGGTGACTGTTTAATTAGTACTGTGTTTATACAACAACACTTTATTGAGATAATAAATGTACTCTATATCCTAGTTTAAAGGCAACCTACTGTGAATCCTACCCTTCAATATACATTAAAATCTTTTCTTAAATAGTATACACATTCCATATGAGTCAAACATAATATATGATCATACTAATACTATAAATGTTTAAGTCTGTCTGTTACAAATACAAATCTGGATCAATGTTATATATAAAATTCTCGATTCGAAACAGATTTATGAAATGTTTTATACATATTCAGTATGTCTAAAAATCGGCTACAATCTTATTTATCACACCCCTAAGTGATAAGGGTTGTCCATCCTTATCTTTTTTTTTATATTTTTGAACAAAACTTTATATTTTTTTATAATGTACGCTAGGAATTTTCTAAAAATAATTTATGAGACAAAACAACGTTTGCCGAACACCTTGTATTTTATAATATAGATAACTTTAGTAAATTTAAGCTTACGTAATGGGCAACCAAAAAAAAAACCAAGTTAACACAAGTTGACGCTGCGAAATATTAGGTTAAACTAATGACCATTATTATAAACTAATGACCATTATTATAACTTATTTTAAATAAAATGATATTTATTATGCATCGCAATTTAAACATATAAAATATCTACAGGTATTTACACCCATAGTAAATGCCATATCGACAACTTTAAGTTCTAAGCCTTATTTTTTTTTAGTAATATATAATTTGTTTTATATTATATTATTCACAATAAATTTTTTTTTAACTAACTTAATATTTATCAATAAATAATTATTTACACTAAAACTATTAACAATTCATGAAACTTAAAATTTAAAACTAAAACTAAAAAATAAAAGTAAAAAATTAAAACTAACTAAATAAAACTAAAAACAAAAAAAAAACAAAACAAAACAAATATTATATATACATATTTACATCTATTTACACTAAATCAAAACCGTCGATTCCAGTGCAGTGGGGTAAAGTTCCCAAAATACTGGCAGCGTTACCCCTTTGAATGGCCAAACTTATTCGTTGGCCAAGGTAGCTGCCAGCTCTCGGGTCCCCGGTACGCTCTACGAGCCTTCTCGATAGCTCATTAAAGAAGGTATGAGCGTCCGGGCCCCATGGACCCAAGGTCTCTACACCAAAAGGCACAAAAATGAAGCTTCTGTCTATGTCTTCATATTTGCGCCTTTTGGCATGTTCTGCGCTGCTAGCTGCCGCTCCCGCCATAGTAGAGGTCCCTTGAATATGGGATGCTGCTAAGGTGTCTACACATGTAGCATCCCAAACAAGTGACCTCCCCAATTTCCAAGGAATGAGAGTCATACCATCAGGTCTCTTGCCATCGCTACGAGCCAAACCATTTGGTTCCAAAATAGCGTGCACGTTAACTGTGGCAAGAGACTTCCGTATGATCTCATTTAAATTGCTATGGCGAGAATGACGACCAGCACTTTTCGAACAAGAAAGGCCATGGTGTCCATACGTATCAACAAACTCACCGCAATGGCATCGATGACTTTGATTTATCGTGGCGCCAAGTCGTAGACCAACTGCCAGTGTTAGAGCGGTATGGTCTAAAAGAGTACCCAGGTTTGTGGATGGGAGAGCATGAAGCCAGTATCCTGATTCCTTGGCAAAAACAGCACGGAGTCGAGCAACATCTTTTTTGCTCTCAGCATGTTGTAACAAGCTATTATATATATCATTGCTTAAAATGTCATCCCACTGTTTTTGACAAGTCAAAGATACTGGTACTTGGCTGGGACAAGCAACGGACCAAGCATTTCTCGCCTCCGACAAATACGACACCTCAACGAATCCTGTTGACGAGGATATTATTTTGCCGTACAAAGTGTGCGTACTGTAAACAGAAGAGAGAAATGCTGGTAATGAAACACTCGATATTTTGCGTACTCCGAAGCCTCCATATCTAATTGGAAGCGAGGCCTGGGTCCATGCCCGATTTTCCAGAGAGCAATTTAGAATTTTCACAAGTACATTTTTTAACAAGTTATCCAAATTTTCTAAGAGGGCGTCAAATTTCCAAATAGGTGAGCAACGTAACACATAGATAAATTTTGGGACGAACAAACAAGACCGAATGATAGTAAGAGCCATATGAGTATTAATTTCGTATAAGCGATCAGAATTATCACTAAATTTCGAAATTTGTTGATTTATGAAAGGAGTAACAGAGGCTTCTAGGACGGGAGCTCCTAGTAGGCGAAGGGACTCGTCATTCAAAATTTTGATACCAGGTGCCAAAGTATTAAATTTTTCAATAATTGGGGTTTTATCCGACAAAGAATTTGGTATATATAATTCGCATTTAGCAGAATTTAATTTCAATCCAATATGGGCGAAACTACTTATAATATTATTTAAATCAGCTAAACCGGTGTCCACGTCGCCACCTAAGGTCCCATCGTCTAGATACCAAACATTAAATTTTGAATTTAGTTCTGAAATTATAGGGTGAATAGCCAAACTAAAAATTGCTGGTCCTAGCGGGTCTCCTTGTTGACAGCCAACAGCAGAACTCAAAACATCACCTTTGTAAACTAAATTGGACGGATCTTGGTAGCACTGCGAAATATATGGAAAAAGTTGTGGTATTTTATCTTTAACTTCCGACAGAAGAACATTGCGATCTATTGAATTGAATGCATTTTCAACGTCAATTTTAAGTAATATCTCCTCTCGAGAGTTAAGAAGATAAGTGCGAGCAGCATGAACAGCTGCTTCACAACCCCCTTTACACCCAAAACTTATTTTAAACTTTTCACTGTTTTAAAATTATTACTAAAAGTAAGAAAGTCAGGGAACATTCAAAGAAATTTCATACAGATAAAGTTGCGAGCTCCGACATGTATATTAAATAGTATATGGGGGTGTCTGTAAGAACGCGCTCGCGTGCGATGCGTCGGTGATGGTATCGCAGAAGATCTACCATTACACTACCACGCCTACTCCTTACACTGACACCTACTACGAAAACTTATATGCATTTACTTTCCATTGAATGCTACTATTGAAAACTTTAATAACAAATAGCTTACATTTGAAGTTATGCGTCAATGTACATCGAATTTGCACGTGAAGCAAGATTGTTAAATAATTGAGCAGAAAATTGGTTCAGGTCGACGTTCGTATTTTCCGTATTACAAATTATATCGCGCCATCTATTGCTGTTACGTCACACTTTGCTTGTTTTTCGTGATTTAGACGTTGTATTTGCATAAAAAATGGAGTTGTTGCGCCGTTTTAAATAACATCCTTCTGTAGTAAGGACCTGTTCTATCAAACTGCTGGGCATACGCATAGTAAGATAGTGAGGAAATTCAAAACCCAGCTGATTAAAGTACGAGTACAAGAAGTTCATAACCTGACTTTTACTAAATCTTTTTAAACTTTACTATAACATTGACAAAATCAGCCAGACATTGAGTAACAGTTAACTAATAATAAAGCTATTGATTGGTTCAATTTTTATCATTTCACATCTTGGGCCCAAAATTGTTTGAATGTGTATCAGTTTTTATTGTATTATAAAATTAAAAATGTTAAAATTATACTAGACTATTTGAAATAGTTAAATGACCTCAAGCCGCACCCATATTCACGCGGTTCATGCAATTACGAGGTGGCATAATGAAGGCGGCCCTGGAGTCGTCGATAACAGCGCGTTAGCATTTGTATGACGAGCTGTTTGCCGCTAAATCCCACAGCCGACAAACGACAGGTAATACGGGTTCGACAATACACAGTGCGTCTAATTCATCATCCTCCTGCCCTTATCCCACTCTTAAGTGGGGTCGGCACAACATATTACAAACACATTGTCACATGATTTGGCTAGGTATTTTACAACCGGCCGCCTGCCTGACGTCAACTTACCTTAGTCGCCTCTTACGACACCTCGGTAAGAAATGAGGGTGGTCTATTCTACTCAGCCGGATAACACACGGCGGACAGTGCATCTAATTATAAATAAAAAATATTCCCCTATCCTTAAATATCATAAAACAAATATCTGGTTCCTTGTTCGTGATAGACTTAAAAACTACTAAATGACTTATCATTTATCAATATGTATCATATTCGATTCACGAGAAAATTTCACTGCTATTATTATAAATATGTATAAATATATAAAAGTTTTCTGTAAATTAAGTTACATAAGCTGATTAGAATGGTATATTTCTGTCTTTTAATGATATATTACTATTCTCATTCTAACTTTTTGCGTTAAATTGTTGCGTTAAATACAATACATATCCTTATCAACAGTCGCACTCATCCGTTTAATTTTAGGATTAGGCTGCGTTTTCAATAAAAGCTTCCAAGCGACTCAACTTACAGAAATTATACATTTTATTTTCATATTTCAACTTCCTTCATGAAACCTTTCTTATGATTCATTTTGGATTCACTATGACGAAACCATACAAAATTGGCAATAGACAAATAGATATATTTTTATGATATAACCTAAATCTTTGGCCCTTATCCCATTTTAATTAGGATCGGCACAATATGTTGTTACATGATTTTTTTTGAGCCGCCTGCCTGACTCAAGTCACCTTAGTCGCCTTTTATGAAATCTCGTAAGAAATGCGGATGGACTATTTTACTCAGCCGTATATCACATAGTGGATATCGAGATTTTTTTAAAATTAATGTATAGTTATTCAAAACAAATCAAGTTAAAAAAATGTTTTTTTTTTTACTGTTAGCCGTTGAGGAGTTCGCTCATCTGGGGCCAATCGTCGCAGCATCAGAGCATAGTTATCATAAATATCCATTTTCATAATCAGGACTGGACTACTATGTAAAATTTCATCTCAATCGGTTACGACATCTGTAAGAGAGGAGAGGAGAGTGGCTTACTCTGGGGTCAGAGTTGCTGCTGGCGGAGATGGAGGCAATGTATTCTTGGGATATTTTAGTATATAGACAATAGTTAATATGAAAAATAAAACCTCGCTCCCTCTTCCATTCAACGGGCTATAGCCACACCGACGTCGATGCAGTCGATGTGGTGTGCATAATGAGGGGTAACGAGGCACATTGTCGCACCTGGCGCGAATGCAACTCAAATACTCATCTTCAGATCTTGAGATACGTCACCAAAAGTATTATTACGTGTCAGGAATCGGGTTTAATGAAATACCAGCCGCAGTCGTACACGTTTAATGTAAACGACGATTACAATTATTAACGCCGTGTGATATCCGGCAGAATAGAATAGACCAGCCTCCGTTCTTACCGAGGTGTCGTAAGAGGCGACTAAGGTATGTTAACGTCAGGCAGGCGGCCGGTCGTAAAATACGTAGCCAAGTCATATGACATGTTTCTAACATGTTGTGCCGACCCCACGTGGGATAAGGGCAGGAGAATGATGATGACGATAACAATTAACAATAAATGACAAAAAAGTAATATTCTCGTTTTTGTTTATGTTCAAAATCCCGTATTAATAATCGCCTGTAATAGGAACCACTCTGCGTTATATATAATTTGAAAAAAAAATCGGGTAACACTTAGAAGTCAAGCGAAAGCTCGCGCTTGAGTTTCAAGACCGCGGTCAACTACCATATTATACTTACTAATTAAAAACTAACTCTAACTCTTCATTGTGAGAGTATTCTGAGATTGAGACTATTCACACATTTTCGGTGAAGGAGTTTCCTTCACGAGGAAGCTCCGTGAAGAAATCTGTATAGGTTGTTTTCTGTATATCATATATTGTAAATCTTATGTGGTGTAATAAAGTATATTCTATTCTAGGTTGTGTATACTGTAACTGGTACCTATACAGGTTACAGTTTTCTTCACCTTAAGAGTATTATTGGGATATGTGTTGTTCGCATTGGAGCAACGTGATGGGTCTCGTCTAAAACCTTTCTCTCCAAAAAGAAGAACACATCCTGTGTTCGCCGCGCTGTGGGATTGTATTAGGTCGAGAAAAGAGATGTAAAGTACTATATATAGATTACTATCTAACCTACCAGTTATTTTATTGAACACTAGTTGTACCCGCAATTTCGTTTACATTTATTTAATTGTTAAACTACCCTCATTTATGTACTATAAACTTAACATAGTTTTCTTACGCTATGTATTGGCCTAGGATATAAATTGTAATTGCGCAAACTTTCATCAATATTGATACAACGGTTTATAACATTACTATACTATAAATCAAGTTTCTATTATTTTCCCCGCTATTAACAAAACCATTTTCGAAATGGGTCTTAAAGGAAAAGAGCATTCCCTTTGTCCAGGACCCCTGATTGACTGCCAACGGCGGGAACTTTCCAGAACAATAATGCCGGAATAATAAGAAACAATTTGTTAGCAACCAAACAAAGGGAATTCATTATAGCCAAAAACACCTGATTCAATTAGAACGTAAATAACTTGTAGCCATCCGCCTTCTGAGGAAGGGAGTAATTAAATTATGTTTGGACTCGCGCTGAACAAATGACATCTGAATAGAGGGTCTGCGATTCATTAGCGTTTGGACGGTTTAACGGCGCAACGATAATTTTCCTCCATAACCATTCATTTAGAATAAATATAATTATATTATTATTTTACTGTAATCCGCGATAAAAGGAAATAAATGTAATGCTAAATTTAAATTCAAATTATTCTTTATTCAAGTACACTAGTAAACAAGTGCTTTTGAATCGTCAAATCTACTGCTGGTTCGGGAAGGTGTTTCTACCGAGAAAAGCCAGAAACTCGGCGGTTGCTCTTTTTAAAATATAATTATTATAACTAGTTTATTAATTTCTATTTGGTATAGGTTAGAGGAGTAGCTATAACCACGCATTTAAATCATCTATGTCATCCTCAACAGTATAGTAGGCTATCTGTATCAGCCTCCTTATAACAGTTTTTTTTCAACTTATTGATTTAGTATTTTTTACTTAGCTGTTAACATTACATAGCCAAGTTAGTCTTCTTGCTCTTTTTTGGAGGAAAGAGCTGTGCTGGCTGTTAAGGCGGTAGGCCCAAGAATCTCTTAAGATTTGTAGGTTTATTCACGATCGAGCGGCCATTAGCACCCCTTCATACTGCACGTAAGAAATCGCGCGGTGACAAATCAGACCTATTAACGAGCGACTTTTATCGCTACTCAAATATAAGAGATTAAAAATATAATCGCTTACATAAAAGGAACATTGATACGTAATCTAGAATATTATAAATACAAAAGTCTATGTATATAAATACATAACATAGTATAAATTCAAAAAGTACATGACGCTTTCACGGCTTACTCGCTTAACCAATATGGATAAAATATGATACAACTGAAAAGTTTTAAGTCGGGGAGACATGTAAAATAAAGATTCCTATTTTCCTTTTTGAAATATGAAGGACTTCTTAGTTCATAATGAAGGTATTTTAATACTAAAGCTAACGCAAAAAAAATTACGGGACCAACTAGTTTCATAAAATATTGATGCAAAAATTGGAAATCCCGTATACCGTATACCCTAGTTATGTCCCACTTGGCGCCGCACTCTGCATATATTATCGCTGCCATGTATGTATGTATGAACTCGCTGCACGCGTATTTACATACGAAACGCGTCAGGCGTCCCGTTCCGTGTGTAAATGCGCTGAATCGTAATGTCACATCAGACTTACCACTTTGATGGCTTCAATGACGAAAAACTAGAACACTAGGTCGTTTATACCTAAATTGAAAATGTTTTTTTTATCAAAAAGGTCGTGTTATAGGCGTTATTGCTTTCATATCAGAGTTAGTAATGCTTACATATATTTACATACAGCAGTTTAGAAGCGCTGTTAAAGGGAGGCTGATACAAAAAGCCTACTATACTATTGAGGATTATATAGATGATAGACAAAGTAGGAACCGACATAAGCTTACGGTTCCTGCTTTGCGCCTTGCAAAAGTTCGTAATTCGTTTGTGGGTTTGGGTATAAGATTCTATAATAAAATTCCACAATCTACTTTAACTTTAACATTACAGCAGTTTAAAAACACTATTAAAAAAAGGCTAATTCAGAAAGCCTATTATTCTATTGAAGATTACCTAGACGATAAGAATGTCTGGATATAGCTTCTCTTCAACCCTGTACAAGACATTAATAACTAAATGTAACTAGTGATAAGAATTATTGTTTGAAAAGAGCAACCACCGAGTTTCTTGCTGGCTCTTCTCGGCAGGAACAGCTTTCCGAACCAGCGGTAGATTTTGACGATTCAAAAGCACTCACTAATAAGTTTTCTTGAATAAAGAATAATTTGAATTTGAATTTGATATGAGCGTCTATGTAATGCTAAAAGGAAAGTGTCCTATCCGTTTTCATACATTATTTTTGCAGGATTCGTAAAACGCATACACTACTACCTACTACTTTCTTACCGTTGCTTTAGCTTTTTACAATTTTATATTAACATATAATATAAGTAAATCTATACTTATTATAAAACAATGTTCTGAAAAGCTGTCCGTCCGTCTGTAAGATCGATTTTTATGCATTGTACTGAATGGATTTTTGTACGGTTTTTACTAAAAGGTAGTGCAACTCTTCCGGAAGGTTTAGTCAAATAGTATATTACGGTTTTATGTAAATTGTGTTCTGTTAAACACAATTTATTTTACAAAAGTAATAATAAAATTATTTTGCTATAATCCGCGATACAGTAAATAGAAAATATATTTAGTGTTTAATGTATAGTGGACTATCAGTATTTTCATACCCGATACGTGCAGGATTCGTAAAAACACATGCACAAACCTCCACCACTTCCACCACAATACACAAGCACTACACAGATTCACTATCACAAACTCACCAATCGTTTCGCCCCGCAGCCGAAGCATCATCAGGAGATAGACTCCACGACAAAATCGCAAAGCAATTTATTTTATTCATGTCGCAGTTGTAAAAAACCCACCTGCTGGGACCTATCGTTGCGTGCGTCGCGTAAATCAATCGATATACACTAAAGTAATCTATTTTCTATAATTTTGGCTAACATGGTGTTAACTGGAAAATTTTATGTACACTTGTTACATATGCATTATATATGCATATCAGCATGTTCAAAGTATGAATGTGTATATAGTGGTTAATGTAATAATATATATATGTTAGTGTGCTTGTTAAATAAATAAAAAATAAATAGATAAATATAGAAATTGGGAAAACTCCATCATCCTCCTGCCCTTATGCCTCAACATGGGCACAACATGTTAAAAGCATGTTGCCACATGATTCGGCTACGTATTTTACGATCAGCCGACTACCTGACGCCAACTTACCTTATCTTATCTTATCTAATTTTGGGGACGCCTGCCGGTACAGGACGGGTGGTCAGCTCCAATACTTGACTATTCCACCCATTTCCCCTTGTTGAGACAAGGGTTTCACTGTTGTCCTGACAGTGTCACCTGCTCTAGCCTACCTGTTGCTTTTACAAACCTTATAATATCCCTGAAGGAGATATTTGTTAGGTCATCAGCTTCAATTTCGTCCTTACCTAATATCTCTTCATCTTACCAGCGAGAACATGGGGCACTCAGCCATAAGGTGGAGACTCGTTTCTTCTTCTCCACACTCTGGGCACGCTGAATCTTCTTTTGTTCTCATTATTGACAAGTGTCTGTTTAACAGGCAATGCCCAGTAGTTATGCCTGTTATAATTGCCACATTTCTTCTGCTATGAGACATTAGCTGTTTTGTTTTCTTTGTGTCGAAAGATTTGAGAAACAGCTTTGATTGTCGAAATGTTGTGTTTCTCCATCTAGTGCTCGATTCTTTTTCTATTCTTTTATCTATGACGCGCTTTATTATCGTGTTTCCGATTGGGAGGAAAGGTTCTGGGCCTACGAACGTTTGGCTCGCTCCTTTTCTTGCCAATTCATCGGCTTTTTCGTTCCCTACATGACCATGGTGTCCTGGGACCCAAGCGATCGTTACTTCTCCAATTTCAGCTAGTTCATTCAGTACTTGTTTACATTCCTTCACGATAGCTGAAGTTGTTTCTATACGGTCAAGTGCTTTAAGTGCCGCTTGACTGTCACTGTATATAACTATGTTGTGTATTGGTTCTGTACGTGTTTCTTTCAATTTCCTGGCGCACTCCATAATAGCCAACATTTCGGCCTGGAATATACTTGTATATTTACCCAGATTTAAGACCTGGTGTAAATTTGACAAGGTGCTGTAGATAATACCGGCTCCTGCCAGCTTCGTGGATTCTCGTCTAGAGCCGTCCGTGTAACAGATGGTCTGACGCGAGTCTCTAATATTTACTTCCCAGTCTTCCTTAGCTCCTATGTGTCCAACTTACCTTAGTCGTATTTTACTCGGTAAGAAAGAGGGTGGTTTTTCTACTCAACCGGATACCACCCTGGTAAAATGGGAAAACTTATAAACTTATAGTGTTAAAATACCCTCCGGTTTTCAATAAATTTGCGAAGCCGCTTATCGGTTGTGGGCTCTATTGAATCGTTACTAAGCTTTATTAATATTCTTTTCAATATAATAAGGTTATTAAGTATAAATTTATTTTGATAATTTTAGGTTTTAATTACCTTTTGTGTTGAATTTTATTGAAATTATTTAAGAGGAAAATAAAAGTAAAAAGTAGCGGCCTGTTACAATCCCACTGCTGGAAATACGCCTCCTCTCTCCGTTTCTGGAGAGAAGGGTTGGAGCTAAGACCTACCACGCTGCTCCAATGCGAATTAGTAGGTTACACATACCTCCAGAATTAATTCTCTAGAGATATGCAGGTTTCCTAAGGATGTTTTCCTTCACCTAAAAGCGTGTGATTAATTGCAATTATCAATTAGAGACATGAGTTTAAATAGAAAAACTCATTGGTGCCTGCCCAGGTTTGAACTCGTGTTCCCCTCGAGGGAGTCGCACGGTCTCACCGCTTGGCTATCACAGCTCTTAAGAGGAAAATGTTTGGAAATAATTATTAAAAGATTGTTTAAGTAGATTTAAGAAGTTCTTTAAGCGTTTTTTTTCTTCTTAAGGATCACGATTCGAGAGAACGAATGATGGCAATATAACCATTCTTCCACCTTGCAGCGTTTTCCTCAGTTCTGAGGGTCATGACCTTGTCCACGGAATACTTTTCGCGGATAACCGATTTCCAGGTTTGCGATCTCTTGCGATCGATACTTAGTGATTTGGTCGGATCATCGAGTTTGACTGCGGCTAATTATATAACCATTGTTACTTACTATAATTTTCCTTTTATCATGTTTTATTTACATTTTTTGTACTTGTTCTATTAAGCAGTCAAAATTAATCATTCATTAATTAATTAACAATTGCAAAAAGTATTTCGTATTTTAAGTGTTATTGAACCCTAGAAAAGCTAAATAGTAGGTTGGTAACCAGTAATAATTAAGATATAAGCGTTACTATAATAAACTAGCTGTGCCAGCGGCTTCGCGTGGAAATCAGCGTGTCACATTTTTTTTTCTAGAATTCAAATTTGAAACATAAAAGTAGTTATTGTGAATTAACCATAAGAAATAGAGACATGCTATCGTATACTTTTTTGTAGTAGTTTCAAAGATCTACAATTCTCTAGTACATTACTTTAGCATATCTCTGCTGGTTTACGCAGCGCACGCGACTAAAGCTCCCAGCAAGCAAGTTTTTTAACAACTGCGCTACCTCTTCAACACAATTTACATAATACCGACATGTACTATTTACCTGAACCTTCCGGAAGTATTGCATTATCTTTTGGTAAAAACCGTACAAATATCCGTTCAGTAGATTTTAAGAAAATCGATTAAATACAGAGAGACGGCTTTTTGGGATTTTGTTTTATAATGAGTATAAATAAGTGTTTGCAAACTAGTACCAATTGTCATTATTCACTCTCGCTAACATGACAGTCGGTCATCAACAGTCGAGTGAGCCGATGGTATCAGCGCGGTCCCTCGTCAACTAGCAGACGGGTGAAGTTTGACATTCACGCAATGAATAGAGCAATTCTTGTTATCGGCTTTGAATATCGTTGATGAACTTGTGATAATTAATTGGATTTGAAAATCCCTTCGGCTTCATACAGGACTGCAGTTTAATTATGTAAATTGAAAATGTTTAAAAGATTGTTTAAGAGTACTCTTCTCGGTAAGAGTAACATTCTGAACTAGGTGTTATTAGTTTCATGGCCTCACTGGGTGACGTGCGGTGGAAGGCTGGTTGTATGACTGTGATTAGTCATCACGCTGTTGGAGAGTTGTGTAGGGTCACAACTGACCTCTGTTAAAAACTGGGACCTCGACTTCGCTCGACTTGAATTATGTGTCTGCAATCTTTATTGATAATTGCAATTTATCACACGCTTTTCGGTGAAGGAAAACATCGTGAGGAAACCTGCATATCTCTAGAGAATTCTGGAGATATGTGTAACCTACAATCCTCATTGGAGCAGCGTGGTAGGTCTTAGCTCCAACCCTTCTCTCCAGAAACGGAGAGAGGAGGCCTATTCCCAGCAGTGGGATTGTAACAGGCCGCTCTAATCTTTATTATATTGTCAAGATCATACTGGCCACGTTTTGGGCATCTATACTTTCGGTGAGTCGATCTGACTAGGATTCTAACTAGAAGAAAGTGATATAAAAGATTTTCATTGTACTACAGCGTTCTCAAAATACGGCTTTGAACAGCGTTTAAAGAGATTATGGTGGGGACGTTCCGTATGAACCACAGAAAACCAGTGGCTGGCCGCATAATTAACGGTTCTCGATTTAGTCTTTACTATCCTGTGAAGTTGAGGTGGTGAAGAAAATAGCAAAAAACTTAAGCTAAACTTAAGAAATATTGGGATATTTCTTAAGTTTTTTCCTTTTTTAAAATAAAACTCGATGCGGGGCTAAGAAAGAAAGGGGCCTTCTAAGACAGTGTTACCAATATTACAAATTCTCATCTAAAAACATTTTTTGTGCCAAAAGTAATAATAAAATTATTTTGCTACAATCCGCGATAAAGTAAATAGAAAATATATATAATGCTAAATGTATAGTTTTTTTCATACCCGATACATGTAGGATTCGTAAAAACAAAGCGCAAAGTTTCGTGATTTTGTCGTGGAGTCTGATGTTGCTTCTCGGTTGCGGGGCGAAACGCTCATTGAGTTTGTGATAGTGAACGTGTGTAGTGCTTGTATATTGTGGTGGCGTTGAGGTTTCTGCATGTGTATTCACGAGTCCTGCATTTATCGGGTTTGAGAAAACGGATATTCCATGATACATTTAGCATTATATATATTTTCTATTTACTTTATCGCGGATTATAAAAAAATAATTTTATTGTTACTTTTTTATTATGGATCTCCGGATATAAGAATGATTTATACAAATAAATTTTACGAGTTTCTATCATTATATCAATATATTGTGTTGAATGTGAGAATTGCGTTGTAGTAATTAAGTGGATAGCGGAGCGAGCATCGTGTCGACGCGAGATCGCGCGATACCGCGACTGATTGTCGGCCGACACGCGATATCACTAACACGGCTTGTAGCCTTTAACTGCAATTAGTACAAGGCCAAAGGTATCTTTTATAACTAACACTACAAGAACCTTCAAAGAGTAAAGTTGCGTTCAAATTGAGGATTTTAAATGATAAGGCTTCTGTAATGGAAGTTTTAGCGATGTAAGAAAATATTTTTGATGGTCAATCCAAATGCTAGTACTATATACATTCATGGAATATATGATGTAATTATGAAACGAATTTACTAATTTTTAGATGTCGTAATTATGTTTGACCAGATACTTTTTCATTTATCGACTGGCCCGTTGGCGTAGTGGGTAGTGACCCTGCCTTCAGCCCCGCGGGTCGCTGGCTCGATTCCCGCCGAGGGCCAACATTTTCTATAAACAACTTGTTGGTTCTTCGAGCCTGGGTGTATATTTGTATTAAAGTATTTATTACATATTACCCATAACACAAGAATTAAGTTACTTACTTACGGACGAGCGTGTGTGTAAGTGTCCCATATATTGAGGTTTGAGATATATATATTTCTTATTAAGAATAATATTATTCACTTACATGAGATAATAACTTAAAACTAAATTCACCGGGCTTAAAATAATTTTCTGCAATTACCTACATTAGGTTAACCTTATTGCAAAACAATAACATAGATACAAAACGCAACACTGGAAGTGATCTTGAAATTTTTATTTATTTATATAAAATGTTTAAATTGATTTTGTAATTGTTTAAATGTATGTATTTTAGTTTATTATTTTCATGCTAAATATATATGACATGTAAACAAAAGTAATATGTAATAAATTCTTCATTGAACTAAAATGTATTGTATGTACTAAATTGTAATGGGGGTAAATGCGCGGACATTGAAAAAATTTTTGTGTTACAAAAAAGAGCCATACGTGGCATTTACAATTTAAATTCGCGCGATTCCCTGCTAGAGAAGTTCAAGGAAACAGGTATTCTTACATTAGCTTCACAGTATATTTTTAGTAATTTAATTTTTGTACATATGAATATACATAATTATAAAAGGATTGGCGACGTATATAATAGACAAAGTAGGAACCGACATAAGCTTGCGGTTCCTGCTTTGCGCCTTGCAAAAGTTCCTAATTCGTTTGTGGGTTTGGGTATAAGATTCTATAATAAAATTCCACAATCTACATTAACTTTACCTTTACAGCAGTTTAAAAATACTATTAAAAAAAAGGCTAATTCAGAAAGCCTATTATACTATTGAGGATTACCTGGAAGTTACGAATGCATGGATATAGCTTCTCTTCAACCTGTACAAGACATTTATAACTATATGTAACTAGTGATAAGAATTATTGTTGGAAAAGAGCAACCGCCGAGTTTCTTGCTGGTTCTTCTCGATAGGAACAGCTTTCCGAACCAGCAGTAGATCTTGACGATTCAAAAGCACTTGTTTACAAGTTTACTTGAATAAAGAATATTTTGAATTTGAATTTTTTGAATATTAATTTTTTTATTTACATAATCTTAGTAATAGTATTGTAGATTTCATCTACTCCTTTTTACAGTTTATTTTAAATTACTGTCGAATATGAATAAATTGCAATAAAACCAAATGCTCTAGTGTTACCATAGCGTGTTGAACAGCTATAAGTAGTGATATCTCGCGGCGATCGTCGGCGCCGAAGCGATGCTCGCACTATCTGCCGATCTACCACTAATTACGAACAAACATTAAACACTTAACCTTATACACAAAACATGGAGTGAGCAGTCTGCAACAATGTGGTACCTTTTGTTAAAAGTACAAACATGCGAGAAGAGCTCGTAATACATATGTCATAAAGTTTAAATTGGATTGGGACAGTTTACGAACATGCAAAAGAGTTCGTAAACTATATGTCATAGAATTCAAATTCGCTTAAGGCTAATTCTCTGGAACATTCGGTTTGTTTACCAATAAAAAGTGTTTACAAAAGATCTGTTTACGATCTCTCCCAAGATCTCGCGAATGTTTTGGAACATCGGTTCGTTCGATATATAAACAGACGTATTGTGCGCCTCGACGTTCAGTTTGCGAATAGCCATCAAGAGCGAATAAACAAGTGAAAATAAAAATGAAATAGTAGTGACATCGGCATTCTTATTGGACAACGGACTGTATAGGGACTGCAAGTAGTAAGTTGGTAGTAAAAAAAGAATAAAGAGTTTTAACGAGTCACCAGGTGTTTTCATCCAAATCCACAAACCTCTATACGTAACAATATAAAGTCTGTCTGTCTGTTGGTTACGTTTTCATGGCTCAATCGCTGTAGCAATTATGATATTTGGTACAATTAATCTTCATACTCTGTGGTAGCATATAATATATTATCTGCAAGAAACGCATTAGATTATATTGTAATTTTTGTTTATTAACAATTACAAATACAATATTGTAATATTTATACTTGAAAAGTGTGACCGTCGAGTTTCGTGCTGGTTCTTCTCGGTTAGACTACCTTTCCGAACCAGTCGTAGCTTCATTTTAATTTTGATTTGACGATTCAAAAGTGCTTGTAAGGCCATTGGACTAAAGAATCATTTGAATTTGAAATTGAAAAAAAAAACTTAATTGTTCATAATAGAGGGTAGATAACTCTTAACTGATGCCAAAGAAAACACACATACAGCTTGTGAATAATACCGAATACTGTAATTTGTAATTAAACTTCAGAAAAACTGGAACTTTCATTAGAATATCCTGGACATGGACACTCTACTCCTAGATGCGTAACGTCTTTGATACTGAGCGAAAACAGATCTACGAACGAAAAATATTTATCATTAAAGGGAACCGAGTTAGAACTGTCGAATTTTATCTTTAATTGAAAAAAAAACTAAGTTTCATTGTGACGTAGCTGGTAGGATTCGAACCTTCACTCCCAGAGGGAATCTGATTTCGAGTTGGACACCTTAACCGCTCGGCCATGACTGCTTTCTATGTAGAAATCAAAATTAAAATATATTTTGCAAAGTCATTTAAGCTGTAACGAAGTAACGGATGTGATTTTCCCTATAAACATAGTTGGTCAACTGGAAAATGACATAGGTTGCTTTTTAAGGACCCAAAAGAAGACGCACGCAGAAGCTAATCATCTTCCTCCTGCCCTTATCCCACTCTAAGTGGGGTCGGCACAACATGCTATAAACATATTGTTTCGTGACTTGGCTAGGTATTTTACGACCAGCCGCCTGCCTGACGTCAACTTAGCTTTTGCCATTTACGACACCTTGGTAAGAAGTGACGGTGGCCTATTCTGCTGCCGGGTACCACACGGTACGCAGAAGCTAGTAGATACATTATTTGAAATCCCTATATATTTATTACGGTACGTCTGATCTCAGCTAATAGGCTTATTGATTCGGAAACGTGAACAGGACCCACGAAATTCTGTTCGATTACCCGAATATTTGAATATTCGAAAGACATAAGCGCTTTCTGTAGAGTTCGTCGTAATTCGTCGAGATATTGGTGACGTGCACAAAGGCATATTTCGTTTGAAAGCCTAGCACGTCGCTTTATTAAAAATACCATCGTCCCAATTTTTAATCGAATTTGCTCCCCCAGAGACGTTTACCTACAGTGCTAGATGTGAGAGTAAATACGTTTCGGATATTAAAAAATGTGTAGAATAAATTCGTTATGTAAAGCATTGATGTTCGCAAAAATAGGGAATTCGGAGAAAAGTAATTTTCAAGGGCTTAGAACTACATAAAACAGTGAGTAATAGAAAGAATTATCTGCTCAGAGTATTTTTATAGAAGAGCTATCTATGCTTTGGGTATTTTTTATAGAAAGAGCTATCTATGCTTTGGGTATTTTTTATAGAAAGAGCTATCTATGCTTTGGCTATTTTTTATAGAAAGAGCTATCTATGCTTTGGGTATTTTTTATAGAAAGAGCTATCTATGCTTTGGGTATTTTTTTATAGAAAGAGCTATCTATGCTTTGGGTATTTTTTATAGAAAGAGCTATCTATGCTTTGGGTATTTTTTTATAGAAAGAGCTATCTATGCTTTGGCTATTTTTTATAGAAAGAGCTATCTATGCTTTGGGTATTTTTTATAGAAAGAGCTATCTATGCTTAGGGATTTTTTTATAGAGCTCTCTAGTCTTAGGGTATTTTATATAAAGGACTATCTATGCTTAGAGTATTATTAAAGAAAGAGTTATCTATGCCTGGAGTATTTCGATGGAAAATTCGGTTGGAATAAGGATGCGTAAAATGCATGCACAAACTACCACTCCACACCACCCTGACATTGCTGAAATAAAAGTGGTTTATTCTAGAAATAAATCGAACCCAAGATTCTATCATAGGGCTGGGCAGGTGCAAGCGGTTGCAAGGTGCAAGTTTTTTAACATTATATTTAATAATGCTACCATACTGCCGCCAAACTGCTATGTTGCCGTAGAGAAAAATCTGTAAGTAACAAATTTGTTTAATTTAATTCAAATTCAAAATATTTTTTATTCAGGTAAACTTGTAAACAAGTGCTTTTGAATCGTCAAAATCTACTGGTAGTTCGGAAAGCTGTTCCTACCGAGAAGAGCCTGCAAGAAACTCGGTGGTTGCTCTTTTCAAATAAAATTCTTATAAATAGTTACATTTGGTTATTACTATCTTGTACAGGGTAGAGGAGTAGTTAAATCCACGCATTTTTATCATCTATATAATCCTAAATAGTATAGTAGGCTTTTTGTGACAGCCTCCCTTAAACAGAATTTTTAAACTGCTGTAGTGGTAAAGATAAAATCGATTGCGGGATTTTGTTATAGAATCTTATACCCAAACCCACAAACGAATTACGAACTTTTGCAAGGCGCAAAGCAGGTACCGGAAGCTTATGTCGGCTCCTTCTTTGTCTATTATATACATCGCCAATCTTTTTATAATTTTGTACAAAATTAAATTACTAAAAACATATTGTATAGTCAATGTTAGAATACTTGTTTCCTTGAATTTATCTCTCAGGGAATCACGCGAATTTAAATTGTAAATGCCACGTATAGCTCTTTCTTGTAATACAAAAAAAATTCTATGTCCGCGCATTTACCCCATAACAATATTCCGTAAGACATAATGTTATAGAAATCGCAAAATAAACAACTTTTGTTGATTCGACATCTGTTATCTGTCTTATCTTTTGGACAGCGTAAGCCGATGAACTGAGTTTCCCAGCGAGAGTTGTTATGTGCATGCTCCATTAGAGTTTTGAATTCCAAAAATACAGTTGTATCTACTGTAATAACACAAAAAAATGTGTGATAACACAAAAATAAATAAATACGTAACAACCTGTTACTATCCTTCTACTGGGCACAGGCCTTGTCTCTCCGTTTCTACAGAAAAGGTTTGGAGCTAAGACCTACCACGCTGTAAATTTGTAATGCTTTAAATCAATCTCATTACTGTAATAAATGTACATACTATTAATCTTTAAAATTAATTAATCAAATAAAATCCGATACATAACAACCTCTTGGCAAACACACGTCTTCAAAAGAAAGGTAAATATCCCTGATAGAATTCTTGAACACAACAGCCTAAAGTAACAATTTGATCAGTGAAAGTAAAATAAAATGTCCCCTTAATTGGTACCATTTGAGGTTTATTAGATCGTAAACTGTAAGGGTCGCCATTGATTTATGTATTTACTTGGGAGTTTAGCGAAGGAGACGGCAAGTCATCGAACTATAATCTCCAGCTGTAGTTCGGAGGTTAAAATTGTAACGAACTATAACTCCCAAACTGTTTAACGGGCCTCGTAAATAAAGCAAATAGGCCGCCCGTAAGACCAGCATTAAAGTGTGCTTTGCTGTAGGGCCACGGCCAGTGCGGGTGACGTAGGGTCGAATCATCATTTTCTTACCCTTCTCCCACTCAAGTCATACCATCAGCCCTCCATAACGCGTCGTCCTAAGCCGTGCTCCGGCCTCTCAGGACGACGTTCCCCGATGCTAGCAGAGCTTCTGCGCTCTACTCTCTGCATTTCGAAACCTCGATGAGCCTCGTCGTTAGGGCTAACAGCATACAGTCAGTCAAAAAAATAATTTTTGTACGATTTGTACTTTAAGGTAGTCGATTTCTTTTGGAAGGTTTATGTTAAGAGTTAATTACGATACTGCGGGCCCGGATTTAGGCGGGATAAACTTTGTTACAATCTCATTTTCATGGGAGCAAAGCCGCAGGCCAGCTAGTGTTAAAATAAATGACACGTATTTTTTGTCTGCTAATAACCCTTTTTATGGTTGCCTAGTTGTACCCGTAACTTCGTTTGTTTTAAAGTACTGTCAATTTTAGAATGTGCGTATTTCATGTTTCCCAAACAAAGGGATTTTTTATCATATATGTTTCCTTGGTTTATATGCTTTATTTGAGCCAAATTTATCAGAAACATAACTTGGAGACAGACATTTTCATTTTGATATATTGAAAAGTAGTAGAAAATTTAAGTGGATTATTTGCATTGCATTTTTCATTATTTAATTTGTTAGTCGTTCTCTCCCTGTGTATCTCGTCATTATCTCTCGAGATATGTACGTCATACGATCTTTTACCGCCTGTTTCAGGGGTGTTCGTTTTTGTAGATATAGATAGTAGATACACACATAGTTCGGTAACATCCGTTAGAGATATGTGCGGCACCCATTTCTATTTCAGCTTTGTGATTCGTTGGGTTATCTACGTTCACATTATTTCTTGTAAAGATATCCAAATTTCAGATTTGATCACGCAGAACATAGATCTATGACCGCTGAGCGTCTTTCTTACACAGCCCACCGTTGACGATCAAGTGTCAGAAATGTCAACATATTCAATACGCACTACTCAAAGACTTTGAATCAAGCATTGAGGAATTTTTGACGAAAGATTTCGCGTAATTTGATATAGATGCTTCTTAAACTCATATAGGGAAAAACAAGTGATTTATAGACTTCGGTAGATTATATTTTGCCGACGGTATAAGTTTCGGTAATTCATCAGTATCTACACTAAATAAATAACTGTATCTACAATAAATCGCCGGTCCCGTGGCCCCTCGTTAAGTGACATCCTTAATTTAGTGTTGTATTTATTGCTGTAGTGTTTCAGTTGAGGCCGGTCTAAGATTAAGGCGGGAGTTATGCTTAGGGCGGCATCCGGCGTACTTTTAGTTCTAAGCGCTATAGAGAGATTACGTTGTTCTAGAAACTACTGTAAATTAGTTCAACAACTTTAATCTATACAAATAAAATGTTAGAAGTTTGCTGTTGGACGCGTATCACGGAAATACTACTGCATAGATTGCCCATTCGGTTTTGTTCCTTAGATATTTACAGTGTAAATTGTGTTGACGATGTTGCGTATTGTAAGAAAAAAAAACTAGTTTGGGAGTTTTAGTGTGCCGTGCGTAAACAAACAGAGATAACTAAGTAATATATATACTAGAGATTTTAAGATCTACAAAAAGTCCGCGATAACATGTTTCTATCTGTTGGCACCTTTTTTAATGATATGTAAAAGAAATATAATAAACTGTCATTCACGGCAAAATGTCATCAAAGTTAAGGCACAGTTATATTTTTCCCTTATTTAAGATGTTTTTCCCATTAATATAATATCAAGCAGTGGTCTTACGGTTAACTTACAATAACTTATTTTATGTTTAAAATTTCAATTTGCGAAAAATTTTGTTACACACTGATTTCTATGGGGGCGAATTCGTTGGCACGTCTAGTAATAAATCATCTCATCTTATATTTCAATATATAAGATATTACATTATGTCACAGGCATCAAAGCAATTCTCGGGGCAAGTTTCAATCCGGGTCCGGATATACAACTACCGGCGCCGGCTGATGTTTCCCGGTTTAACCGGATAATTGGCTTACCGGGTATCTGTTTGAGCCGCCTTTGATACTGTCCTTCCCGAGTAAATCCTTATTATCCAAACTATAATGCGTCGTTTCGTGTATCCGGGTCATAAATGGACAAGACGTATCTTTAGACCTGTGATAACCGAATAGCTAGACATGATACTGAGCAGGAGGTCACCGATTTAACCCTTTTTATACAGGAAAAACCCCTTATAAATACCGGTTATTTATGACTCGCACCGACTAACACAACCTGGGTGCCCCACCACACTGCTAGTGGCGGGGACAGAGTACCTGCAGTGTATATATTGCCCTCATCCTCGCCAGCAGCAACTCTGAACCCCAGAGTGCGCTACCTATGGGTCAGGTCTCTAAAAGTGGCCCCGACCCGACTATGGGTACATAACATGAGGACATAACCGCCGCCCGATGGGGCGAGGCGGCGGTTATGTTGGACTCGCACCGACTGAAACGACATATATATATTTTCGAAACACTGATTTAACGCAGGTGAAGCCGTGGGCACAGCAAGTATAGTATAAAAAAAATATTAAAAACACTGAATATATAATTTAGGGTAATTTAATACAATTCGATCCGAAAAAGTTCGCGGGTACCATCTAATATTTTTAGAATTAAAAAAAATTTCGCAGTCGGTAGGATTCGAACCTACGCTCCCAGAGGGAATCTGATTTCTAGTCAGACGCCTTAACCGCTCGGCCACGACTGCTATATATAGAATACAGTAAAAGTTGAATCATTCATCGACCCAGACTACTTTCACTTAGTACCGGTCATTTCAGCAGGTGAACATTCGTCTTGTAATGAAGATCATTGATACTTTATATTTAGGATTAACGTTTTCTTAATACAATTTGTTGGTTCTTCGACTCGGGGTGCATTTATGTATTTAAAATGTATATACACACTAGCAATCGTTCTTTTGCCATATAAATTCTATTTACTGGATTTCTATTATAGTTAATACGTTATAAAAACATTTAAAAAATTGACAAAAAAAATAGGGGTTGACCATTATCAATTAAGGGAATGAAAATGAGATAATAATCGATTCTCAGACCTACTGAATATACATACAAAATTTCATTAAAATCGATAAAGCCGTTTCTGACGAGTATGGTAACGTTGTGACACGAGAGTTTTATATGTAAGATATATTAACCAGTTGTTTGCCATCCATAACACAAATATTAAGCTACTTACTTTTGGGGTCAGATGATCGTGTGTGTACTTGTCCCATATATTTATTAGCTTTTAAACGCAACTTCGTTCGCGTTGACTACAGTTTTATTATTTGAGTTAACCGTAATACTTATTATTACTTTTTATTATTATTATTATTTATTTTTATTACTTATATTAATTATGGTTAAAGTGTGTTAACCTTAAAGCTAGACATATGCTGTCGCGGACTTTTATTTAGAACTTTTAGAGAGGAACAATTTTGTAAGACATGATTTTCAAATAACTTTGACCGTTTACTTAGCGCACGCAAGGAAAGCTTTTTTGCTGTTTACGCAATATTTTTTATTGCTGCTTCTCTCCTATTCATCAAAGTATGATGTTATATAGTCTATAACCTTCCTCGATAAATCGAAAAAAAGGTAGTCCCTTACAGTCAAAGAATTTTTTAAATCGGTCTATTAGTTTCTGAGATTAGAGCGTTCAAACAAACAAACAAACTCTTCAGCTTTATATATTAGTATAGATTAAAATGTTTAGTTTAGTTTAGTTTAGTTTTGAGAAGGGGGTGAGACAAGGCTGCATTCTTTCTCCGATACTTTTCAACGCGTACGTGGAGTACATTATTAGACATACATGTGAAAACTGGGAAGGTGGTGTCCCAATAGGTGGCACTAAAATTAGTAACCTCCGTTATGCTGATGATACAACCCTGCTGGCGAACAGTGAAGCGGAAATGGCTACGCTGCTCCAAAGAATGGAGAAAATCAGTGCTGAATTAGGCCTCAAGATCGATCACTCCAAGACGAAGTTGATGGTAGTTGATCGAGCGAATACGCTTCAAATGACGGGTGCGCTAGCGTTGGATAGTATAGAGGACTTTATATATCTGGGTAGTAACATCAATAACACAGGGTCTTGTGACAAGGAAATAAGAAGGCGCATAGGCATGACCAAGAGCGCAATGGCACAGCTACATCGCATTTGGAAGGACCGTAACATCTCACGGAAAACTAAGGTGAGACTTGTAGAATCCTTGGTTTTCTCGATTTTCAGCTATGAATCGGAAACATGGACCCTAAAGAAGATAGATCGTGACCGAATAGACGCATTTGAAATGTGGTGCTGGCGGAAAATGCTGCGCATTTCGTGGACTGCTTTCCGCACCAACGCGCGTCTATTCTGAAGGAATTAAATATCAAGACCAGACTGTCCACCATATGTTTGAAAAGAGTGCTAGAGTTTTTCGGCCATATCGCCCGGAAAGAAGGTAGCAACCTAGAGCAACTTCTTATCACCGGAAAGGTTGATGGCAAACGCTCTAGAGGCCGTAGTCCCATCAGATGGTCAGACCAGATCCGCTCTTCGTTGAATACTCATTTACACAATGCTCTCCACGATGCCAAAGACAGATCCAAATGGCGAACCATCGTCAAAGAGAAAGTACTTCCTCAAATGGGGAATCACGACCCTCAGTAATGAGGATATCGACACGAGGAGGAGGATAGATTAAAAAAAAATCGTGACTTGTTCGATTTTGCGTTTATATGAAACTAACTTAAGAAGGCAAGAGGTTTAAATTTCAAGAAAAACGCCTTACGCAGTTAATACACCCACCAGGTATTTAAAGCATTATAAACAAATAATTAATTAAATAAAAAATTGCGAAAGTCTGTGTATTAAGCTTTCATGACAAATCTGGAGAAATTTGAATTGGTGAAATTTAGTAAGATTCAAGCTACCTAATTTCGTTTCTTCTTAGAGAGCAGGAAGAAAATATGGAATTAATATAATATAAGTCAAGTTAAAATAGCTTTTAAAAAAGCTTTTAACGAAATTTCGTGTCCCTACTTTTAACCGTTGAGGAATGAGGAAGCAGCTCATGCTTATCATAAACATGCATTGTCATGGAGACTGGACCAGTATGATTTATAGAAGCAGGCGTTATTTTGCGGAATTCCATATTACAGGCACTATAACAGAACTACTTTGCTATAATCCGCACGGGTTAAGCGAATGCATGCAAAGCTAATGTGTGTAAGCAGGCAAAATTCACGTACCTTACACATACAGGATAAGCCACCACATGCATCAAAAGAGGCCTCCACGAGCAACGATGCACATAAGCAATACACACAACCACCACCAAAATCTGTACAATCGTTCCGCCCCGAAACCGAAGCATCACCACACAGGGTCCACTATTGGTCCAGGGCAACCCGTGTGGATTATAGCAAAGTAGTTCTGTTACAGTGACTGTGACTCGACCAGTATGTATAATTTCAGCCCAATCGGTCAACCGGAAGTGGATCAAATTAACTTGCAAGATTCCACCTTCACATACACACGTCGAGCTAAATAAAAGATTTAAAAAAACAGTACCTAATAGACGGTATATGAACAGATTGTGAAGATATAATAAGGTATATCGCAATCCTAATCCTGAAAGTAGATTCCTCAATCGACTTGCTATCTAAACAAGTTGTTCTAAAGAAACTGCTGAATTACGAACAAGTTTTCCATTTATTTGGGTCCTATTTATCCCCCAATTAATGATTTCAATCTGATGTAGCGATATCTTTGAGTTGGAAATTATTTTGTTTATTGATAAGAGCTTGTTAACATTAAATCATTATAATTGTATACAGTTTATTTCAATTAAAATATTCCCTTTTGATTTTTACGTACGTATCGTATTTCGTATTTTCTGGTTTTAATTGAATGCTGATTACAGAAGTTATGATAGTAAAGTTTTGCTAAGGAACTCTATGTAATGCTAACTTTAAAATAATCCTGTAAAGTAAAAGTAAAACTCAGTAATGGCCTCTTATCTTCCCACTGCTGGGCCTAAGTCTAGTTGGAGCTATGAACCACCACGCTGCTCCGTAATGACAGGTGTGGTGACATGTCCTGCATGTATAAGGTATATGAACGTTGTCTACTTCCTTCACTTTTACAGCATTCCATAGATTTTATTGACAAACGAGGATTATAGTAAAATCATTTTATCATCATTAACTTCTGCACTGTAGAATTCCACAATAATTATTAATGCTGAATGACAGTTAATTAAAACAACGCTAATTTCAATTCGTCAATCTCGTTTAATGGATTAGCGTTATCAGACCGCTAAAAGCTATTTTATTTATCAACTTTTAACCTCGCCATTCAAGAAGTCTTATCAAGAATCGATAAAACAATCTACATTAATTAATTTCACAAAAAGTGGTTTAGCTTTAAATAGCTTAACAATATTTAAGTAAGCTTATGCTAATTTTAAGCTTAAACTGAGATTTAAGATAAGCATATTTAAATGTATTTTTACCTATAAAATGATGCGGAAGAAGTCTCCTGTATAATAGTAAATATTAAAAAATTTAAACAAAAGAAAACCTCATAAAATGAGTTCGCAGTCGGTAGGATTCGAACCTACGCTCCCAGAGGGAATCTGATTTCTAGTCAGACGCCTTAACCGCTCGGCCACGACTGCTACATATACTTGAATAAAAATTGGTTAAATTAAAAAAAAAGAGAAAGTTGTAAGAAGTTGAAGTCTGCAGTCATAATAATTATACCACTTAATACATGGACTATAAAATTTATGTAATCAGCCATAAATTCTGTAGGTTTTAACAATTGCTATACAATATTTACTTTTAACTAACCGATCTACTACAGCTTCGCACGTGATGATACAAGTGAATTTCATTAATCGATTGTCGCGCGCGCATTGACATTTTTAATCTCCTAATGTTTAAACGTAAAACTAATAAAGTCCCGACAATACTGTCGAGTGATCTATATAACTATAATAAAATATAAACAATGAAGACCCTGAATCGAACCCTACGAAACAATTCAACAAAAAAACACGATCTACACAACATTCAAAACACAACTTTATTCACCGAAAATATAGGCGTCCATAAGGCGTCCGCCGTATGACCCTGACGATCAAATAACGATCGCCAACACAGAAACACGTAAAACACACAGCGTCTTCGCCGGCGAAGACGAGGTCTCAGTTTTCTGACGTCGATCGGTCGTGGCTTCTCGCCACCCTTCCGACGTCGCAATGACTAGTCTAAGTCATACCACCAGCCTGCCACTACGCGTCGCCCTAAGCCGTGGTCCGGCCTCAAAGTAGGCAGGCACCCTTAGGACGACGTTCCCCGACGCTAGCAGAGCTTCTGCGGTCTACACTCTGCATTTCGCAACCTCGACGATGCTTCTGCGCTCGCCCGTCTCGCCCGGTGACGCTGTAAAAGCCGTTAGGGTATAGCCGTTAGGGCAGCATACAGTCAGTTAAAAAAAATCATACTTAACTTACGTATCCGGAAAGAGCAACTCTATAGCGCAACTTAAAACAATACTAACGGATAGATGGATCCTTATAAAAACAACTTCAGCACCTAAAAAAGTCTTTTAAATTAAATGTTGTAAAATCATAATGGTAAGACCAAAATGCTTAAGGTATCAAACGTATTTAATTTTTTTTTACAATTTAATTGATAGTTAAAAATTCATCGTTGCAGCTTGCTTGACTTGCTGTTAAGATATGCTACTATCACGCAAATAATCCTTAATCGTATAGTATGTAGAAGCATCGTTTTAAGATAATTTCTAAACTTGTGTAAAGGCAAGTCTGGATAGAAGTCTAGATTTGCTACTGCGATTGTCGACAATTTTTTCAGTTCCTGAAGGATAAATGGAATTTATTGTTTCTACAATATTATTGTTCGATATATATTTAGTAATGCATCTGCGTTAATCTATTTCTTGAAATTGAGTGAAAAAGTTAATTTTAAAGAAAATAAACCGTTATTATTAATAACTAGTTGACCCGGAAAACGTTTTTTTGCCATATATATTATTTCTAGGGAATTTCCAGTGTTCATTATAGAATTTAAAAAATGATAGGAAACTATATGTATAACAGAACTATCGTAATGCATTCCGCATTACGATTTTGTCGTAGAGCCTATCCTCCTGAGATTTTTGTGGTGGTTGTGTGTATTGCTTGTGTGCGTTGTTGCTGGTGGGTGCATGTGGTGACTTGTCCTGCATGTTTAAGGTACGTGAATTTTGCCTGCTTCGTATCACTTAGGGATATAAAAAATAGGTAGTAGCCGATTCTCAGACCTACTGAATATGCATTGAAATCAATAAACATACAATAGCATATAAAATGTCATAAAAATAGGTGAAGCCGTTTCGGAGGAGTATGATTACTGATATTTTAACGAGAATTTTATTTAAAAGATATACTTTGCAAATATTTTCGCATCTGCTCTTCGGAACTGCCCTAATATATTCTTCTCAGTTGTTACTTTAATGTATTGTGAGAACAATCAGGCTAGGTAACAGAAAAAGTTCCAACAACTTAGCGAACGGTAAAAGTTGTTCAACATCAATTTCAGGCCGGGTTGAGACGTGGCGAGGCGTGACGGAGTCAGCGCCTTGTAATTTGTGAGATTGATACATTGAGTAAGATAGTCTCGCATATTTCGAGGTATTGAATTAGTTTTCCTTATTTATTAACTACTTTGGTATATTTTTATCTTAGAGGATATATAAATAAAAGGAGAATAAAAAAATGGGTTGCACTCCAAGAGTGTCAACAGAAGTGAAAACTTGAATATTAATGTTGTGCATTTTTGATATTTTGGAATGTTTAGGGAATAATTTTGCACGGATTGCTCTTATTATTAGTATAAAAGTACTATTGTCTATCTGGACATATACAATATTTTGTGCTATCTTACACAACTTATATATCTTATTTATCTTATCTGACTTATCTTACCATTGATATTACATTAAAAATGTAACACTTCAGAACTTATTTTTTTACTACTTAATTATTTTAACATAACAAATTACCTCAGAACAATTGCAATAATAATATTAAATCAGGCAAGCGTCCTGCACCACCTTGACGAAACCTCTGTTGGCGCAGAGGGGAATACTCCCTCTCCTACGCCGCACCAGTGGTCTACTCGCTCTCCGTCTTAACTATTTTTGATCACGACACTTGTACCTGACGCGAGTTTAACATTTTTACCCATTACAAAAAGTCTTAAATGCCGCTAAAAAGTATTCACTTTAAAAATGTTGCTCCTTGTGTTATAAATAAAACAACTTTTTCCGGCCTTCACTACAATTTAGTTTAGTTGAACCTGTTTACAGATATAGTCAGAAAGACAGAAATCCGAAAAGTTTTGGAGTATGTAACGTTTGTTTGAAATGCGCAGACGTCAGTTCAACGTCATTTGCTTGTTTGGTCGAGTCACTAGGTTTCATTACTGTCTAAACTGTGGCTTACGGTTTGACTTACTGACTTATGATTTCTTATAGGCAAGAGTTGTTATACTAGAGTTGCGGATCCCAATACAGTAGCTTTTATTTTATTTATTCGATACACGACCAACAATTTGCAAACAATAATGGATGAATCATAAGGGATTTCGTCAATTGTTCAGATCAGATGTGAATGTTTCAGAAATATAGACATACTTTCATATTTATAATATTAAATGAATATCAGTTAGACAACTTAAACTACGTCCTTACTAAAACAAGAACTCTATCCTTTGTTCAGTTGGGATTTGAAAGAATAACATACAAACACACTATTTCATTTATACGATTGGTGAACATTTTCAAAATTGAAGTTAACATTTTATATTATACAGACCTCTAACCTTTATAATAATAAAAATATTTTATTATAAATATTTTAATTATTTATTTATTTGCAAAATTGTGGCACATACGTGTATTAGCGCGAGAGAGGTATCAAGCAGTCGTGGCCGAGCGGTTAAGGCGTCTGACTAGAAATCAGATTCCCTCTGGGAGCGTAGGTTCGAATCCTACCGACTGCGAAGTCGTTTTAAATGTTTTTTTTGTTTTATTTGAATTTATTTACCAACAAACGAATACACTCAATTTTGTACAATGGGTTTTTAACCTGTTTGAAGAAGAAAAAACGGGTTATTTTTATTCCAAATATGACGGTTAATAAACTTCAATTGTACCAAATTTCATCAATGTTCTACTCAATTAGACGTGACAGACAGACAGATTTCGTATTTATATAATTAGTATTGACTAATTGTAACAGTATATTTTTCGAAAAACACGATTAATACACGTATTGCTCAGAATGTTGAGATATGAAAAAGCCTACTATGCTATTGAGGATTATTTAGTCGATAAGAATGCGTGGATAGAAAGACCCGGTACAAGACAGTAATGATTAAATGTAACTAGTAATAAGAATTATACTTCGAAAAGAGCAACCACCAAGTTTCTTACTGGCTCTTCTCGGTAGGAACAGCTTTCCGAACCAGTAGTAGAGTTGATTCAAAAGCACTTGTTTACAAGTTTATTTAGTCAAAGCCGTGTGGTATTCGGCAGAATAGAATAGACCACCCTCCTTTTTTACCGAGATGTAGTAAGAGGCAACTAAGGAAAATGCCGTGTGGTATCCGGCTGCAAAGAATAGACCACCGTCATTTCTTACCGAGGTGTCGTAAAAGGCGACTAAGGTAAGTTGACGTGGGGCAGGCGGCCGGTCGTAAAATAGTCAAATCATATGACAGCATGTTTGCAACATGTTGAGCCGACCCCACTTACAGTTGGATAAGGGCAGGAGAATGATGATCATTTGATGACGATTAACCAATGTACCATTTAGTTATTATATCTATAATCCACCATAAGAAAGTAATATGACCTATGAAAGATGATTACGACGTATGACATAATAGCTTCCAATAGTAATTAGTATACGGGTCATGAGACCTACTAAACAGACGGATATGGTTAACGGTTAATCGAATATCCTGCACGATCTGCTATTCTCGATCAATCGATTGTGATTAATAACACGACTGCAGTTTGATTAACGGTTCGGTTGGCAATTATCGTCTAAGACATATTAATGATGGATATGCCAATTAGAACACGGTTACAAATATAAACTAACCACATAATAAATAATTAATTAATACATTAACACGCAAAGAAAAAACTTTGTATGACATGCTAAGCAAGAATGAATGAATTGGCATAAAGTCTATGAGAGAAAATAAGTGTAAATATGTATACGTCTTCATTTGTATTAAGCTTGTTAAATCAAAATAATCTTTATTCAAATAAGCTCTTTCAAGCACTTTTCAATCGTCAAGGTCCAAGGTCCAGCAAGAAACTTGGCTGTCAATCTTTAAAACGTTTTCAATTATACATTATTAAACTGCGAAAATTCGACTGGCCTTTTGGCGCAGTGGATAGTGACCCTGCCTTCAACTGTGCGGGTCGCGGGTTCGATTCTCGCCGAGGGCCAAAATTTCTATAAACATTTTTTTGGTTCTTCGAGCCTGGGTGTATATTTATATTTAAGTATGTATTTAAAATTATATGAGTAGTATATTTACCAGTTGTTTGTCACCCATAACACAAGTATTAAGTTACTTTGGAGACGGACGACCGTGTGTGTAAGTGTACCATATGTTTATTATTATTTATAAACCGCTGTTCTGTATGAAGCTGAAAGGATTTTCAAATCCATGCATTTTTATCATCCAAATAATGTTCAATTTCGGCCCGATCCCTCTCCACACCTCGCCAAATCTATCCTCACATCTCTATGCTACAACATTCATTCTCCTCTTTTCCCTTCCATTACATATTATTTCTATTCTCGACCATTGACAAATTGACGATAACCATTGACAAATATAAATTAAAACTCGTTTGATGATTTTCATTCCTTCTTATTATATCATCCATAGTACCAACTAAACATTTCTAATACATATTGTCTACTAGTTTTTGCCCGCGGCTTTGCTCGCTAGGAATTTTGTCTGCCACAGTCTTTAATCAAATTTATGATTCACAATTTTTATCATAATGGCTTCCACATAAAAGAGAGATATATGCTATCGCGGACTTTTATTTAGAACTATTAAAGACAAACAATATTACGATACATCTTTGTGTAACTCTAATGGTTTAGGCAGCGTACGCCTCAGAGGCCAGATTTTTTCCGACTTTATTGACATGTATCGTTATATTACAAAAAATCATTACAAATTGTAGCCTATATGTTATTCCGATGTATAACCTATATACCTATAAACTGTAAAGTTTCATCCAAATCCGTTCAATAGTTTGTTCGTGAAAGAGTAACAAACATCCATCCATACTCACAAACTTTCGCATTTATAATATTAGAAGGATAGGATGTGCTTGCGGCTTCACCCTAGTGAAATTCAGTGTATTTACCTGAAATTTTAAACATAAAGATAGTTTTTTTTATGGAATAGGATGGCAAACCAGAATGCGGTTCACCTTAGGTAATCACCGCCGCCCACGACCTCTCGCAGAACGAGTGTGTTGCCGTCCTTTTAAATGGTGGAATACACGCTTTTTGACAGTACTTATGTCGTACCGATTCGGAAACGCTGCCATAGGGAGATCGTTCCATAAAATGGTAGTGCGGAATGAAATTATTTGAAAACCGCACTGTATTGGATCGCCACGCATCCAGATGGTGAGGATGATATTTTAACCTGAAAATAGTTATTGTGAGTTAATCATAAGAGATAGAGACGTGCTCTCATGAATTTTTGTATAGTATTTTTATAGTCCTACAATTCTCTAGTACATTACTTAAGTGTATCTCTGCTGGTTTACGCAGCGCACGCGACTAAAATTCCCAGCAGGTGTATTTTTACAAGTGCGCTATCTCTTCAACACAATTTACATAAAACAATAATAAGTCTTTCGGAAGAATTGCACTATATTTTAGTAAAAACCGTACAAAAATCCATTAAGTATATTTTGAGAAAATCCCTCATATACAGACAGAGAGCTTTTATGGACTGTTTAATAATAAGTATAGATATATACTTGACTAATATGTAGGATAAAAAATTATATCTATCCTTCGATCACAAGAAAAATCGCAGTACACAATTTGAGGCTATTTTAAAATTTAATAAAACGCGAACGAATTCGCGGATATACTTACGAGTAACTAGTCTATACTTGTATACTATTCTATACTAATATTATAAAGAGGAAAGATTTGTATGTTTATTTGTAATGTTTTCACGCAAAAACTACTGGACTGATTTTAAAAATTCTTACACCATTGGAAAGCTGCTTTTCTACTGAGCAACATAGGCTATATATTATTTTTTTTTAAATTGGGATCTAATAAAAGTGTAATGAGATGTGAAAAATTTAGTCATAAAAATCTTTCATCGCGTGCGCTGCAGAAACTGTTGATGATAAAACAAAAACATGTTCTACATTATTATAAAACGTAGCAATATCTACAAAAAAGTCCGTGATACGATATGTCTAACTATTATAGTTTGCCAGTATAACTAGTTTTCTACATTGTAAAAGTTGATAAATGTGGCGACAATAATCAAACATCTCCGTATTAATCCTTATCCCACTAAATGATATATTATTAAAAACTGTTTCAATACCTGTAAAATACTTTTTAAATAATTAAAATCTGACATCCCACTTAAAAGATATTACGAATTTAAGAATGTAAATCGAAAGAAAATAATGCCATAAGAAATTCATCGTAGCGACCATTATAGCAGGGGCCTGCATTTGGTGAGTTAGCTCTTATACCAAAAATACTAATTCAAATTCAAAATATTCCTTATTCAAGTAAACTTGTAAACAAGTGCTTTTGAATCGCCAACTTTACTGCTGGTTCGGAAAGCTGTTCCTACCGAGAAGAGCCAGCAAGAAACTCGGCGGTTGCTCTTTTTAAAATATAAATCTTAGAACTAATTACATTTATTTATTACTGTCTTGTACAGGGTAGAGGTGCACCTATATCCACACATTCTTATCATCTAAGTAATCTTCAACAGTATAGTAGGCTTTCTGTATCAGCCTCTTTTTAACAGTGGTTTTAAACTGCTGTAATGGCATGGCCAAAATTGATTTCGGAATTTTATTATAGAATCTTATACCCAAACCCACAAACGATTTACGTACTTTTGCTAGGCGCAAAGCAGGAGTCGCAAGCTTATGTCGGTTCCTACTTTGTCTATTATATACATCACCTATCGTTTTATAATTCTTTATATTTTTATGTACAAAAATTACATTGTTTAAAATATATTGTGAAGCAAATGTAAGAATACCTATTTCCTTAAACTTCTCTCGCAGGGAATCACGCGGACTTAAATTGTAGATGCCACGTATGGCTCTTTTTTGTAATACGAAAATTTTTTCACTATCCGCGCATTTACCTCACAGCAATATTCCATAAGACATAATGATATCCATTTTTTATAATTAAATATCTACAAACTAAATCTATAGTCTGACTTCGTAGACTTTCCACTACTACGAGATCGGTATGGATGCGGATGAAACCGCGGGGCATTGCTAGTATTATATAATCTGATAGTCACTCGGCAGATAAACCAGTATTGTTGCATATTCCGCTATCACCCGGCCACAATGAGTGCGACCTCGTTATGCTATAATTCGATCACTAGCGCTCACTAATCACTCGTTCATTTACATACAATTCATTTGTTTTGCGCCGCGGCCAACCAATTTGACAGGCGATTGTTTGAATGCGCCATTTTAGTGGCTTCCCTCGACGGAAGGATGTAGGCACATTTAACTGTTTTTTAGTCGATTTATAGAAGCAGGCGTTACTTTGCGGAATTCCATATTACAAGCAATATAACAGAACTAACTACTTTGCTATAATCCGCACGGGTTAAGTGAATGCATGCAAAGCCACACACACACCCACCACCACAATCTCGACGACGACAAAAATCGTACTGCAGTACGATTTTTGTCGTGAAGCCTATCCTCCTGATGATGCTTCGGTTTCGGGGCGAAACGATCGTCGAGACTGTGGTGGTGGGTGTGTGTGCTGCTTTTGTGTGCGTTGTTGCTGGTGAATTGCGCCTTGGGGTGCATGTGGTGGCTGGTCCTGCATGTATAAGGTGCGTAGATTTTGCCTGCTTCATACACATTGGCTTTGCATGCATTCACTTAACCCGTGCGGATTATAGCAAAGTAGTTAGTTCTGTTATATTGCTTGTTTTTTAGTCTTTTTATTCTGAGATTAAACTTAATTAGCAAGTCGTCTGTTCCCAAAATAAAAACGTATAATACAATTATTTTGCTGTAATCCGCATTTGTTAAGAAAATCTATGTATCTATCTAAGATAAGATCGCAAAGATTTCGTCGCGAACCCTATCTCCTGACGCTTCCTGATATACTTCGGTTACTGGGTGGAACTGTCGTTGAGATTGTCGTAGTAAATGTGCGTAGTGCTTGTGTTGTGTGCTGTTCGTTGTGTTGTCTTAAGAACGGTTTTGCTTCCTACACTTAGCATTACATAGATTTTGTTAACAAACGTGGATTAAAGAAAATTTACAATCATAACTTTTGTACTTTTTGGAATTCCGCAAAGTAACGCCTACCATGTCTGCAAATAATTTATAGAAATAAATTATTTTCAACAAAATCCTTGCGGTAGACATACCGTATTCAAATTACAATCTTATGAAACCAGTGAAACAATAGTGAAAAAAATCAGGTATCATAAGATTTGTGTATTAATTTATCTTTACTCGGAGTTCGAACCTTTTATCTTAAGTAACTTGCTCTAAACATTATTTTGCAGTATATAATATTACACTAAGGTAATTTGATTATTTAAACTGTATAGGTACTATTGAATTCTAAGAAACTTGTATAGATCTTTAAAGAATTCTACACTTCATTCTAAGCTGTAGTTAGACTTCCGAGGAAGGTAGAATGTACCTTCAAGATTACGATCTTCGTCTCTAACTGCTGTGCTTTACTATGTATTTTGAACCCTCTACGATGCTTCCCGTTCCTCCCAGTGACGCCGTGAAAGCCATTAAAAATACTTAAATGTAACTCCGCAAGATGTGGACGCAGCTTTAATGTGTTCGAACTTAAACGTAAATAGAATTATAAGTTAGGGAATTCATGCGTCCAAACATTAAAGTTAACTGTGATCCGCTAAATATTGCAGGGCCCTTTTCTTTAAGTTTAGCCTGGACAGTTAGTGGACAGATATGTTGGGCAAATAAAGCATTTCATTTGTTTAGGTAGCCAACATGTTTGTTAATTGACAGTATTTACATAAGTTCAGGTTGTTTTTCAATAGCAATATAATATAATTATAAACTAGTTTTACCCGGGGCTTTCAAATTCAAAATATTCTTTATTCAAGTAAACTTGTAAACAAGTGCTTTTGAATTGTCAACATCTACTGCTGGTTCGGAAAGCTGTTCCTACCGAGAAGACCCAGCAAAAAACTCGGCGGTTGCTCTTTTCAAAGAATAATTCTTATCACTAGTACATAGTTATTAATGTCTTGTACAGAGTCGAAGAGTAGCTATATCCACGCATTCTTATCGTCTAAGCAATCTTCAATAGTTTAGTAGGCTTTCTGAATTAGCCTTTTTTAAATAGCAATTTAAAACTGCTTTAATGATAAAGTTAAAGTAGATGTGGAATTTTATTATAGAATCTTATACCCAAATCTACAAACGAATTACGAACTTTTGCAAGGCGCAAAGCAGGAACCGCAAGCTTATGTCGGTTCCTACTTTGTCTATTATATACATCGCCAATCCTTTTATAATTATTTATATTCGTATGTACAAAAATTAAATTTCTTAAAATATACTGTGAAGCCAATGTACCAATGTTTCCTTGAACTTCTGTCGTAGGGAATCGCGCGAATTTAAATTGTAACGCCACGTATGGCTCTTTTTTGTAAAACAAAATTTTAGTCAATGTCCGCGCATTCACCCCCTAACAATATTCCGTAAGACATAATGTTATGGAAGTAGGCAATATAAACAAGTTTTGCTGTTTCGATATCTGTTATCCATCTTATCTTTCGGACAGCGTAAGCCGCTGAACGTGCGTGCCCCATTGGAGTTCTGGGCCGTAAGCCGGTGAACGTCCGCAGCTGCATAGGCCTCTTCATGGGATCGCCACACCACACGATCTTGCGCCGCCTGGATCCAGTGGCTCCCTGCGACCTTTTTGAGGACGTTTGTCCACCTCGTAGGGGGTCTACCGACGCTGCGCTTTCCGGTGCGGGTTCGCCATTCCAGCACCTTAAGACCCCAGTGCCATCGGTCCTTCGCACTATGTGCCCCGCCCAGCGCCACTTCAGCTTCGCGACACGCTGAGCTATGTCGGTGACCCTAGTTCTTCTACGGATCTCCTCATTTCTGATTTGATCTTGTAGAGACACCCGAGCATAGCTCGCTCCATCGCCCGGTGAGCGACTCTGAGTCCCTGACTTACTATTATTTAAATATAATATACACTATTACATGTTACTAAAGAATGGTGAAAGACATTTTGAGCTTCAAAATTATAATACAATTAATATTTTGCTAAAATCCGCGTTTGTTCAGATAAAATCGGATTATTGTAAAATCGAAGCAGAGTAATTACTAGGCGAACTTTAGAACTATAATCATTGTGCTCTATCTTAATCCGTTAATCAAATCTCGATCGCCAATTCAAACCTAGTATGTATATATTATCGACGGCAGTCATATCGGATCCTCACTACTCTCAGTATTTCAAACCCTTGAAAATGCTTCCGTGGTGAAAGCTTATTATTGTTAGTTTAAGTTGACAAACATACAGAAAGGCAGACTTTTGCATTTAATATAAAAATGAAATGTCTAGTTTAATAATATTTAGTTGTTATATATAGTCGTATATCTATCGCATACTCTTCACTGTGAGATCGGCTTTAATCCTCCCAACGTGCTGTACCGTACTACCTCAATTATTTGAGTGGCAATTTAATGAGTCCTTTTGAATTCCCCCCTTTTGTTTGAGTTTTACGTCAGAATTAACTGCGCGCTAATTCACGAGCACGCGTGGGAAGTCGAGTTTGGCGCTTGAGTTTTGTGGAGAACTAACGCGTCGAAGTGTATCGAATTATGGTACAAATTAAATATACGAGTGTTTGACTGTCGCTTGAGGTTTATCTTCGAGATTAGCGATGCTGTTAGTATAGTTATTTTAAAAATATGGTTTGCGAATGCTAAGTGTTGTATATTGATTTAAACAACGTATTTAAAATGACACTACCATATTCTTTTGCTATAATGCCGTGCATCTAAGCGTGTCTGTAAGAGACAATAATAAGACCGCCCTTAACAATAAAATCAATATCTATATGTTACTGAAAAGGAAAACGTTGTTTTTATGCTTATAAAATTTCATAAAAATCGATCAAGCCGTTGCGGAGGAATATGGTAATCTCGTCAAAGCATTGTGTGACAAAAGCGGGATGAAAATTGATGAGGACTTAATAAAGATACAGTAATGATAATGAGATGGTATGAGGTTTGAGATATCATAGATTCACTTACATGAGATAATAACTTAAAACTAAATTCACTGGGCTTAAAATAATTTTCTGCAATTACCCACATTAGGTTAACCTTATTACAAAACCATAACATAGATACAAAACGCAACACTGGAAATGATCTTAATTTTTTTTAACGTATACCAATATTATATTTGCAAAAGTATGTCTGTCTGTTACGCTTTCTCGGCTCTTGAAATTTGGCAGGATTAAATTGAATTTTAATGAAATTTCCAGACAATCTTTAGAACGACCCTGCGGATGATCCTGTAAAATTTGTTGGCTATTTGAGCATTTTTCTAAACGTTTAGCTCTGTTTCGAGGGATATTCGAAAGCAGACTGTGCCTCAGCAACGCGTCGCCGGATAGTTAGTATGGGATGAAAATACTGTTACTAAGAGGCAAAATCACGCACTATAAATTGAGAGTATTTTAATTCTTCAGTTCAAAAGTTAATGCCATTCATATCAGTCAGTACCAATATTAACGCGCCGCAAAGAAAATTCAAATATCGCATAACAAAAATTTATCAAACTAATTAATCATAACAGACTTGAAATTGGTACTATAAAGCCTCCAGTTCAAAGTCTTAACCCGCAAAGCCTCAGATAATTGAGGCAGATTGTCTTTACCCGTAAGCCATTGGCAAAGTTTAAAGAATTGACTGCAGTTATCTTCAGACGGAATTGGCAAGGGTTAATGTGGGAAGTAATTAAACTTGCTGATCCCCTCTCGCTGCTATACGCGACCTTATTATCGAACTTGCGTTTATTGTGAGATCTTCGCTTTTATTTTTTAACGTTTAGCGAAGAAGCTTTCTCAATATTATTACCATTTCCTATTCATATAAAAGAAAATTGAGTTTTAATTTTCTAATTTTCCGCTTTACTTTTCTTAAATTTTCTTTCATAAGAACCTTCTTCTGACGATTATGAACACAAGAAGAAAAATAAGCCAGATTTTTCCACCTATACATTTATGCTACCTACAACCTATATAAATATTTACGTATGATGCGATTTCAAAGAGAAATAAATAAATTTTCATATGTAAGGTGTACCGATCATACCACATTAATTTTAATTTCAGAACACTACACACCTCAGCACCCGATATACAAAATCAGTTAGTAAAGTATTTAAGGTAATTTTTAAAATAAACACGATTTAAAGAGATCAATGACCGTACCCTAACACGCCATTCCAAATAATTTAATACGACACATAACCTTGACCTAACTAAACTAAATAGTTCAGATAGGTGCGATTGAGACAAAATAATAATGTTTTATATTTATTGTTTTCTCCTGATTTATACAAGCGCGCCGTGCCAGGTCACTCAACTATTACTAGCAAAGACATCTTATATGTATAAAAGAACAGTGGATTCATTTAACATCGGAATTGAATACGTTACACGGGTACATATAGTCTATAGAAATCCTGTTAATTCTACATGCATAAGATGACATTGAAAAGGGCCATCTATTATCATACCTAACACAGTTTTTTAGTCACGATGTGCCAAAATCAAATCAAATCAAAAAAAATAGTATCACAATACAATGTGTCAATTTTATATAGAAAAATGTTTGCCGGGTTTGTAATATATGATGGGTGAACCATATTGGGAAATTGTATAAGAGAAACCGTTAGTATGTGTATATTTTCGTAAAATGATATGCAAATACTCCATCATAGTGAAATTCAAGCGACGTCAAGGCGAGACAGCACCGCTACTCCGTCACGGCGCCGCCTCTCGTTCCTCACGACACCATCAGCCGGGAATCGAACCTATTACTCACGAGGTGGATATCAATTTGTCTGCCACCGACGAGCATTTATAATATTGTTGAAAATGCGATAAGGCGTGAGGCATTTCCCATTGAAATGAATTGATGGCTTTCTATTTATGCCTCGTTTAAGAGTGTCGGCTGCCATTTATAACCCTAGTTTGCATTGTATACTAAACAATTTTTTTTGAACGACACGTATTTATGACAGGTTAGTCATTTGATATTCAAATTCCAAATATTCTTTATTCAAGTAAACTTGTAAACAAGTGCTTTTGAATCGTCAACTTTACTGCTGGTTCGGAAAGCTGTTCCTACCGAGAAGAACCAGCAAGAAACTCGGCGGTTGCTCTTTTTAAAATATAAATCTTAAAACTAGTTACATTTAGTTATTACTGTCTTGCACAGGGTAGAAGTGCAGCTATATCCTCACATCCTTATCATCTAAGTAATCTTCAACAGTATAGTAGGCTTTCTGTATCAGCCGCTTATTAACAGTGTTTTTAAACTGCTGTTATGGCATGGCCAAAATTGATTTCGGAATTTTATTATAGAATCTTATACCCAAACCCACAAACGATTTACGTACTTTTGCTAGGCGCAAAGCAGGAGTCGCGAGCTTATGTCGGTTCCTAATTTGCCTATTTATATACATCACCTATCGTTTTATAATTCTTTATATTTTTATGTACAAAAATTACATTGTTTAAAATATACTGTGAAGCAAATGTAAGAATACCTGTTTCCTTAAACTTCTCTCGCAGGGAATCACGCGGACTTAAATTGTAGATGCCACGTCTGGCTCTTATTTGTATATATACGATCTATCGTTTATATATGACTAGCTCTTCCTTCGCCCGCGTAGCAATTGAAAGTAGTACATAAAAGTAGTTCTCGTAACCATAAGAGACATGTTGATGTTTTTAATAGTACTTTTGCAGATCTACAATTCTCTAGTACAACAAAATTTACATACACCCGTAATGTATAACTTAAACGTTACACAAAAATGCACTGTGTTTAAGTAAAAACCGTAAAAAGCACTGTGTTTAAGTAAAAACCGTAAAAAGCACTGTGTTTAAGTAAAAACCGTACAGAGCGCTGTGTTTAAGTAAAAACCGTAAAGAGCGCTGTGTTTAAGTAAAAACCATAAAGAGCGCTGTGTTTACGTAAAAACCGTAAAGAGCGCTGTGTTTAAGTAAAAACCGTAAAGAGCGCTGTGTTTAAGTAAAAACCGTAAAGAGCGCTGTGTTTAAGTAAAAACCTCAAAAAGCACTGTGTTTAGATATAATTACCGTAAAAAGCACTGTGTTTAAATATAATTACCGTAAAAAGCACTGTGTTTAAGTAAAAACCGTACAAAAAAATGCACTGTGTACGCACTTTAGTGTACTTTTTTTGGTTTAAAAGTAAAGCTCCTGGCAAGTTTATTTATAACTTCCCGTCCTCTTCAAAAAATTACATAAAACGGTTATCTACTATTAATTTAAACATTTTAGAAGAATTGTACTACCCTCTAGTAAAAACCGTACAAAAATCCGTTTAGTGCATTTTGAAAAAATCACATACAGACAGTCATTTTTTGGGGACTTTGTTTTATGATAAGTAGAGATAGATAATAATATCTATCTCTACAAGACTCTGCGGGTCTGTTATGACACAAGAAATTAAGATTTTCTGACTATTTAATCCATTACTAATGTGATGCCTAGCATAAACTATCAAACAATGTTTGTATGAAACTGGATTTAATTAGCATGTCCATCTTTAACTTAGTGCTAAGGACTGTGCTATTTTCTGACTTGAGTGGAATTGTCCTGTATTGTTAAGCTTGTGGTATACAGAGAGAATACTATATTTGTTTATTAGCGGCACGATCTCTTTTATTGGGCTAGTATATATCTTCGAACAAAAATTTCCACATTTTTTTAACGCATATAGCTCGTAAATAACTTTTAAACGAAAAGGATCCAATAAATTAGAAATCATTTAGCTTAACTGTTACATGAACACCACTGGCTTGTATCTTAATGAATAATGTTAACTCGAATAATTTTAAGTCCCAAAACACTGAGTTCAACGGCAAAAGTTATTTATGTTTATACATAGTGAGTAGGAATTCCCATTAATAAAAAATTTATACCGAAAATTTATTGTTCATAAATTGATACTAGTTACAACCGAGAAATTCGTTTCAACTTAAGTTTTTAGAGTACCCACAATCATGTGGATTTTTTTTCACGAAAGAAAAACAGGATTTTTTTTTTTGTAATTTACTAAAGTCCCTCCACGAATATTTTAACTGATATATTCTTCAATGGAATAATTTATAGAATTACTTTGCGGAGATCCATAATACAAAAGTAATAATAAAAAAAAATTGGTATAATCCGCGATACAGTAAATAGCAAATATAATTTATAGAATTAGGCGTTACTTTGCGGAGATCCATAATACAAAAGTAATAATAAAAATATATTTTGCTATAATCCGCGATACAGTAAATAGAAAATATATTTAATGCTAAATGTATATAGTGAACTATCCGTTTTTTCATACCCGATACATGCAAGATTCGTAAAAACACATGCACAAACCTCCACCACTGCCACCACAATACACAAGCAATACACGTTCACTATCACAAACTCAACAATCGTTTTTCCCCGCAACCGAATGACTATCAAGAAATAGACTCCACGACAAAATCGTAAAGCAATGAAACACAATCATTTGTTCTATGTGTATCAACTGCGTTATTTGAGTGAGCAAAACTTTTGATTTGTAGTGGGACTCAGTTCTGAGCGAGTTACAATTCGCAACTTGCATTAAAATGCATACAGGTGGAAAGCTTGCCAACACATAAATCCATACTATATTTGAATGCGCATGTCTATCTAATGGTTTTTGTTACCCTTTCACAGAAACATTGGTGATATATTGATGAATTATGAGCAATTGAAGCTTATTTATGGGGCAGAGATAGACACTCAACTTTTAAATATTCTTTATTCAAATAAACTTGTAAGCGAATGCTTTTGAATCGTCAACTCTACCGCTGGTTCGGAAAGCTGTTCTTATCAAGAAAAGCCTGTAAGAAACTCGGCGGTAGCTCTTTTCAAAGAATAATTCTTATCACTAGTTACATATAGTTATCAATGTCTGGTACAGGGTCGAAGAGTATCTACATCCATGCATTCTTATTAAATTCAAAAATTCAAAATATTCTTTATTCAAGTAAACTTTTTAACAAGTGCTTTTGAATCGTCAAAATTTACCGCTGGTTTAGAAAGCTGTTCCTACCGAGGAGAGCCAGCAGGAAACTCGGCGGTTACTCTTTTTAAATAATAATTCTTATTATTATACTATAGTTACATATAGTTCAAAAGTAATAATAAAATTATTTTGCTATAATCCGCGATACAGTAAATAGAAAATATATATAGTGTTAAATCTATAGTGGACTATCCGTATTTTCATACCCGATACGTGCAGGATTCGTAAAAACACATGCACAAACCTCCCCACTTCCACCACAATACACAAGCACTACACACGTTCACTATTACCAATTCAACAATCGTTTCGCCCCGCAACCGAAGCATCGCAAAGCTTTGCTTTTTTGTTGTGGAGACTATCTCCTGATGAAGTGTAGTAGTCTTTCTGTAATAGCCGTTTTCGACACCACGGTAAGAAATGAGGGTGTTCTATTGTACTCAGTCCGATACAACACGGTGACCTTTAAATATCAGCCAAATTAATAAAACTATTAATCTTCCATGTAAACGAAGTATATATTTTAGATGAGAAATATAACATGCACATAATTTAGTTAAGTTCATCTTGAACTCTTTGCGACGAAGTTTGGATTGTCTCCAAAGTAACACTTGCGCTAAAAGGTTTCCAATTGTTGATTAAAGCAACACACTTAGCGGTGAGAACTTTATGTTGTTCTTACGTGCGGGTAAATATTCTTATACGGTTTTGCGTGCAAATTTGTTTGAATATGGGGACATTGTATAGCAAATGGTTCTTTAAAGGAGCTCATTTATGTTACGTGTCGGGAACTTTGATCCAAATTAAATGTCAGTCGCTTTTGATGACGTTTCTTGTAAGCGATTGTAGCGTCAAAGGATCGCTATACCAAAATGACGCAACGCGTTAGCGAGCAACGTTAATTTATATTGCAAATCATCATTCTCGTACCCTTATCCCATTCTAAGTGGGGTCGGCACAACATGTTACAAACATGTTGTCACATGATTTGGCTACGTATTTTACGACCGGCCTCCTGCCTGACGTCAACTTACCTTAGTCGTCTTGTACGACACCTCGGTAAGAACGGAGGGTGGTCTATTCTATTCTGCCGGATACCACACGGCTTTAATTTATATTGCAAAGAACAGAATAAAATTATGGCTGGCTTGCTGGCGGTAACCATCACATCCCCACTTCAATCAGCGCGATCGATAGGGGAATGATGTGACGTCACGGCTGAATCTCATTGGCTGAATATTGATGAACACCACAAATTATATTCCAACATAAAATGGTGGCGTCCATAATTCCATACGACTAATTACTTTCATTCCATTACTTAAGCTGTGATAGCCAGCGTGTGAGACATGCGACTCTCTAGAGAGGACATAGGTTCAAACCCCAGGCAGGCACCAATGAGTTTTTCAATTAAAACTTATGTGTCTAATTGATAATTGCAATTTATCACACGCGTTTCGGTGAATGAAAACATCGTGAGGAAACCTGCATATTCTCTAGAGAATTCTAGGGATATGTGTAACCTACCCATCCGTATTGGAGCAGCGTGGTAGGTCTTAGCTCCAATCCTTCTCTCCAAAAACGGAGAGAGGAGGCCTTAGCCCAGCAGCGTTACTTTACTTCCTGTTACTAATTACTTATATTCGTTTCCGAATTTCTTCGCTATCAAATAATAGCAAACTTATGCCTCTTAAATGTTCAAAGATCATTTCTAAACTTCAAGTATTTTCCAGTTTTTTTATTATAAAATATTTCAGTCTGTTTTGAACTTGCCTTAGAAGGTTTCAAAAAAATCTATTTGTTAATAAAGATTATAACACTATTGAAGACTATTTAAATTATAAAATGGTCGGGTTTAATTTGCAACTAGCTACTCATCAGACCGAGTAAGATTATTTGGTTTGTTAATTTTTTTAACGTATAATCGCAGATTGGTAGCGTCATTACAATTTGGCGATTCGAAATTTATTTTAAAAGCCAATATGAATAAAGAATATTAGAAAAAAGATAAAGCGGTTAAGTCCTAAACAGCATAGTCTTACTAGTCTTTCTGGCTTAGAAATATCTCTTACAAACGACCCTCTAGCAACCTAACAAAGGAAATTCCTAAAAGAAAATATATTTTTCATGAGTACTTAATACAATATTGAACCATTAGTCTTAACTTTCGCTGCAGCTTTAGCGAAGCTCAAACAAGCTTCCGATCCACATAATCGTTGGACCTTGTAACATTATTATACGTCATACATCACGAGTGCTAGCTTTGCAGTCTCGAGTAATTACGTAAGAGCTATTGAGACCTCATTTTGGCGATGTATCGAAGCAATATAGACCTAATTGTGAATGCAATAGGGTTACCATCGATATGTGTGCAGAAGTCACCGAAGCACGTCGGACAAGACACTGTTGAACATCAGCGCGAAGTGAGTTTGCTTACACTTGACGAGTATCGACCGAGCAAACATTTGACTAGAGTTATCTGCATACGTGTTCAAATTAGTTAAATATTTTAACCATACACACACTCATTTTAAGTTAAGAAATTTACATTTATTTATGTTAGTAAAGCTCGAGAACGGCTTATCTCGGTTTTTTTTATCGATACTTACTATAAAATAAAGTCCCCTAAAGCTGCCTGTTTGTATGTGATCGATTTACTCAAAATCTGCTGAACGGATTTTTGTACGGTTTTTACTGAAGGATAGTGCAATTCTTCCGCAATGTTTAAATTAGTAATATAGTAGATAACCGTGTTATGTACACAAAAGTATAGTACCCGGCAATAAATAATGTACATACAGTTTAGAACGAAACAGCCGGCCAAATCGGTTTCGTAGAGCGCTGTATCTGTCACACACGGGTTCGTCAGTCTGTGCGACAGAGACAGCGCTCTATGAAGCAGAATCTAGCCGATTTCTCTCTCTGAGCCTCGATGTGCATTATTTATTGCCGCGTACTATAATCATCATTCTCCTGCCCTTATCCAAATCTAAGTGGGGTCGGCACAACATGTTACAAACATGTTGTCACATGATGTGCCGACCCCGTGACGTCAACTTACCTTAGTCGTATTTTACGACCCCTCGGTAAGAAAGAGGGTGGTCTATTCTACTCAATCGGCCACCACACGGTGGGACAACTTACCTTAGTCGCCTCCTACGACACCTCGGTAAGAAATGAGGGTAGTCTATTCCACTCAGCCGAATATCACACGGCATTTGAAATAAGTATCTATGAGGATATCAATTATTTCTGTATTCAATAAAGGATTACTTCATAGTTCGCTTCATCGCCTTTTAACTTGATTGAACAAAATGATTGACGGTTAAGCGAGTAATCGTCAAACTTAACTCAAAGACGGGACCCTAAAACTGTTTCGACTTATCTGTGACCGACTTTCAAAGTTTTCAGCGGCGATAAATTTAATGCGTTAACATACGCAGTCGGCCATGAAAGGCGTGCTTAGCGAAACTTGCTCCCAGTTTCCGGCCGGAAACTCGGCTCACATCAGCAGTTTGGATTTGATGACTGAAGGTAAAAACTTTCGTATTGGTGGGCCCTTCAAGTGGCCGCCTTAATATTTTACATATTATAAGACGAAGTCGCCTGCCGCGTCCGTCTGTCTATTCGCGATATACTGGAATTATCTACTGAATAGATTTTCATGCAATCGTCCCCAATAGACAGTGGTGTAGGTTTTGTGTAAATTAGGTAAAATATCATCGTCGAAAATTTCGGAAAAGTCAAGCCACCTGAAAGCTTTAATCAAAAGTGATGCTTAATCTGTTTGAGATACAATAAAAAAACTATAAAAATCTCTGCGGTGGACAATCCGTAATTTCATACCCAATACGTGCAGGATTCCTAAACACACATGTACAAACCTCCACCACTTTGACCACAATACACAAGCACTACACACGTTCACTATTATAAACTCTACAATCGTTTCGCCCCGCAACCGAAGCATCATCAGGAGACTCCACGAGACTAGACTAGACTCCACGAAAAAAGCACTATATATTTTTTCTATTTACTGTATCGCGGATTATAGCAAAATAATTTAATTATTACTTTTGTGTTATGGATCTCCGCAAAGTAACGCCTAATTCTATAAATTGTTTAAATATTTCATTCAAATACAATATTATTAAAATGAATATCGTCGAAGCTACAACATATTAAACATATTAAAAGGTAAAAAACTCTGAGTAGAAGTACACCACAGCAACGGGTGGCTGGGTCTGATAATTCTCTCTATAAAATCAATTTCTCTAAACTTAATTCAATTAAAGCAACTTATCGTACCCATCTGTACCTTTTCTGATCCATCGGACTATTTTGGCTGTTTAATTTTTAAAATGACGTCATTTAGTTTGTACTTACCATACAACCTGTACCTAGACCTAGTTAATTTAAGTAATCAAAGACATATTATATAATGATATAATATATCTAAAATCTTGAGAGGGCAATCGTCAGGTGCGATGTATGTTCGGTGCAATTAAGAGCAATTCATAGGTTTGTACCGTTAACTTTCCGCCGTCATCAGGGTTTAGCCGTATTCACAGTAACATCACTTGTTGTCTTAAAACGGTGAGCGATATAGTATGGAAAGATTGACGAGCACTTATTTGCTTAACTAGTTATAGCACGCAACGGTGTCCTGTTTCCCTGACACGATTCGCCTTATAATAATTGCAAACATATCCGTTGATCAGCTGTAAGTTAAAAAACATGACTTTTTAATTTATAATTATAAATTATTACTTTCGGGTACACCGAGTAATAATTTATAATTATGTCTTCAAACCACGAATATTCAAGTATGAAATTTTTAATTTATTACTCCTTCCACCAGCAACTTCTCTGACGTTAACTTGAGCATTAAAATGATCCCAAATGTAACAGTAAAGTAACAAAGCTTTTCCTCTTCCACATGCATCTAAAACAGCATTTATTCATGGAATTATAGTAATATTGTTTATCTTTTTTAAGTAAAAGTAAAAACTGTCAGTTTTTTAAACTATTCTGTACAAAGAAAAATATAAAAAAAAGTCACAAGGCGATGTAATTTAAAAGTTATTTAGACGAATGCAGTATTAATCTTTGTTGTTTGTGTGTTAGTTAACTTAAGCATTTCATATCCAGCATTATGGTCCTTTACATCTGAAATATAGTGCGTGTATTATTGGTATTATTGCGTGTAAAATGACATTTTACAGTTCACTATCTGCAAATGATGATGATATCAATAGCTGTAAATAATTAGTTTATTTGTTATTATTATGCATTTATTTGTATTTATATTATATTATCTATGTATATTTGTTCATAGTGCATGTTGTAAGTAAAATAAAAGTTACGTCGCTCGCTGTCGCCTACCTTACCTTGCGAAATCAGGAAGAGTAGCTCGCAACTCTGGTGAGCCGTGTGTATCTAACATAGAAGGTTCATTACGTCACAGGTTCATTACGTGCCTAGAGAAGTCTAGGCACGTAATGAACCGCCTGCAGGCGCTAGGTTTTGACACGTCGACGCGAGCTAACGGTCGCCACAAATGTTTACGATTTATTACGCTCTATTGTTTATTTTTAATTTCCGCTTATCAACTTAGAATTACATCGTAGCCCTATGTACAGGGATGATCGCATATCGTCTTTCTACGTTAACGGATAATTATATACAAAAACGCTAGGTAAATTTATAATGTCCTAGTTTTCTGACGTCGGTCGGTCGTGGCTTCTCGCCACCCTTCCGACGTCGCAGCCCTCGACTACGCGTCGCCCTAAGCCGTGGTCCGGCCTTACAGGAGGCCTTAACTCTAAAAAACCAATGTATATTAGTGTCCAATTCTTTTGTAGGTTCGATAGAAGATTAAGGTTCACTCTTTAAAGCCTTTATATCAGACATGTTAAAAAAAAATTCCTATCAGGATTAGGCAAAAAAAGCATATAACATAATTGACGGTATTTTAACATTTAAGATTAAAACATATATCTATTACATTTTTCTAGCACTACTACTCTATGCGAACTTTAATTATGCCAAATCTCACACTTCTTTACGTACGAAATTTTCGGAAAAAGTTTTAGCTTGAGGAATAATCGCGCCGATAATTCTTAAATCTGGTAATAATTGAGTAATTGACTTACACTATGCTATTAACCTAAGAGCTATTGGCCTGTAGTAAACAAGAAATAAAACAATTTACCCAGCTAATGTAGATCCAGCGTCGAATGTAATAAAGTTTAAAGCAATACGCGAACAAAGTTCAGTAAGTACGTTAGATAAGATACCGTTCAACATTAGTCGATGTGTTTGCTTTCTGCACTCGCTCAGTATATCTCGGGCAAACATTTGCACTATCTGCATACCTGCTCAATTCAACATCTTTACTGAAATTTTTATTTTAAATCAGTTTACATACATTCTAATATTTCGTGTTACGTGTGGTATCCGGCTGAGTAGAATAGTCCACTCTCATTGCCTACTGAGGTGTCGTAAAAGGCGACTAAGGTAAGCTGACCCACCGTGTGGTATCCGGTTGAGTAGATTAGACAACCGTCTTTCTTACCGAGGGGTCGTAAAATATGACTAAGGTACGTTAACGTAAGGCAGGCGGCCGGTCCCAAAGTTACTTCGCTAAATCATGTTTAAAACATGTTATGCCGACCCCACTTAAAGTAGCATAAGGGTAGGTATGATGGTGATACATTATTACATTTTAACTTGCCTAGGGCACAATTTTTATTTGCCGGGGAATTTTATAAAAAATAGACAGTTTACTGACATTAGAACAGAAAAAACGTGTTTATTTTGATCACTTTCATAGTATTGTGTCTCATGGAATACTGTTATAGAGTAAATGGCAGATATTGAAAAAATATGCGTTGCAAAAGAAAATTATACGTGTTATTTATAATTCGAGACCCCGAGAAACCCTGCGAGAGAAGCTTAATGAAATAGGTAATCTTACAATAACTCCACAATATAATTATGTAATATTTGAAGCAATATTTTGGGTTGTGTATGCTGAAATGCGCTGGCCCATTTCGTAAGTCACAAAATTCAAATTCAACTCAAATTTTCATATTTTATTTCATGTTTCCATTCCAAACGAAGCAATAACAATAAATTCATGTCTGTTGATGCGAATATGTTAAAATAATATTCCAGGTTCTTAAGAGTAAGAGTGTTACGATTTGGTCCTGCGACAAAAAAGGGTAGGCGTTACGATTTTGTCCCACGACAAAATCGTAACGCCTATCCTCCTGATGATGCTTCGATTTCGGGGCGAAATGATCGTAGACATTTTGGTGGTGGTGAGTATTGCTTGTGTGCATTTTTACTGGTGGAGACGTCATGAAATACGCGTGGTAACTTGATTTGCATGTGTAAGGTACGTGAATTTTGCCTGCTTCATACACATAGCACTGCATGCATTCTCATAACCTGCGCGGATTATAGCAAAGTAGTGCTGTTATAGTTTCTGTAATACGGATAAGTAAGTAATGCCTGCTTCTATATTTCATATAAATCAGTAAGGACGTTACTTCAATTCCATCGAAACGTCATAAATAATTTAAAAACAGTTTAACCCAACTTGATCTAACTATTGTTAAAGAATGTTCAGAAGTGAGTATTAATGAATCCTCAATATATAATTCAACTTGCACTTCCTTATTCGCAATTAATACAATAACCCAAACCACGCGTCACATCACACAAGATGGCTCCTTGTTATTCCGTCTCCATGGCAACCACTATTCGTTGTTAGACGTTGCCTTGACAACGCCATCGGTTGTGTTCGTTATTCATCGGCAGCACTCGTAATACGCACGATACCAGCGACCTCTTGTAATTACCTCTTACACTATATATTTAGAAAAAGCAAAAAATATCAGACATATCAAAGGACAATTTTCTTATCGGAAATATACTGTTGTAAGATTAACTCGAAACTTCATCTCCACTCTTTATATTTCATGTGATATCATAAAGTGAGAATAATGGGACCGCGCCGCCGTTTCCGCGATTTACAGTAATAGAAATATGAGTTAGTGAGCTGACGCCGAGGGAGTCGTTATCTTTACGATTGTGTTCGTTATATCTGGGTGAAGGTTTTATTGCGAGCGGCAAGGATTTGCTTGAGTACATGCTTTCAAAAGTTATCTTGTTCCCATACGAAATATATGAGCTCGCACGATACGATTCCGTGTGATCAGAACCGTATCCAACCGTTTAGAGGATAGAATATGAATTCTACATTTTAACATTTTAATTTAATTTTTGTAAAAAAAAAGTAAGTACAAAGTAATGGCCCGTTACTATCCCAAAACTGCTTCCATCTCCTCTCTGTTTTAAACCTCCCCTCTATTTTTTTGGCGAGAAGGAAAGAACTAAGACTTACCACGCTGTTCCAATTGCGCATTAGTAGGTTACACATATCCCCAGAATTCTCTAGAGTCATGCAGGTTTCCTCACGATGTTTTCCTTCACAGAAAAGCGTGTGATAAATCGCAATTATAAATTAAACTTGTGGGTTTTAATACAATAACTCATCGGTGCCTGCATCCTGCATCCATATGTACAACTAAAAAATTTTAGTACTTAAAAATGTTAAATTCAAATATCATGTTATCTTACAAAATATATTGAACGCCCACGTGATGTGATTTTGAGGGAAACTGAATATAAGAATATTCTGGTTTCATAGAAATACAATTTTTATTTCTCATATCCGCACAGGCAAAGTTGTGGAAAAACTAGTAAAGATAATTCTAAGTTGTTTTTATCTTTTACTTTCCTACAAGATTCACACATTTTTTATTGAATTAAATAAAGAAAAAAGAATAAACGGTAGTTTGAAATTAATATGCGAATAGTGCTGTATTTATGCCATAGAAGAACTTATAAAACGAAAATCGATTTAACTGAGGGGCTATCGTTTACTGAGTGGTCAAGAAGTTGCGAAAAAGGTGAGGTGGTAAAACACATATTTTAACAATAGTTATATTGTTGTTAGATAAATAAGTATTAGAAATAAGACCAAGAAAGTTAAATAAACCTAGAAAGAGGGACTTACAAGAAGAAAATAATTCTGACAAAATGACCATAAATTAATGATTTCATTATAAAATTAGATTTAAATGTAATCAGGTTATGATGGGGCTGACATGTATCTATAGATACTCAAGTCCCTTAAAAATACAGATTATAAAAAAAATAAGAAGAAAAGAAAGAAATTTATGTGTTTAAAAGATTAAATAATACAATAAAAAGAAAATTATGTATTTCTATGTTTCTAATCGTAATTTTATCGTCCCATAGACCGCTTTTTGGGCGCACATATTTGGAGTGAGTCGACTCAACTGGAGTGCAGGTGAAAGTGCCTATTATTTGAATTAGTGTGTATCGTAGCTATCTCGAAGTCGTCTTATTAAAAAAGGGCAATGCTATATAAGAACAGTTTTGTAAAGCTTAGCTTTTTTGATAATAAGCTTTGATAGTATCTTTGAGTTTTCAATATTATATCTATGCCACTACAGTAGTTTAAAAACGCTGTATAAGGGAGGCTGATACAAAAACGCCTACTATACCATTGAGAATTTTATAGATGATAAAAATTCGTGGTAAGATAGTAATAACAAAATGTAACCAGTTATGATAATTTTATTTGAAGAGAGCAACCACCGAGTTTCTTGCTGGCTCTTCTCGGTAGGAACAGCTTTCCGAACCAGCAGTAGATTTTGACGATTCAAACCACTTGTTTACAAGTTTACTTGAATAAAGAATATTTTGAATTTGAATTTGAATAAAAAATTACAAGACCTACATGTCTCTGGAGAAATTCTGAGATAAGGACATTGTCAATGTCGTCCATGACCTTTTATCCGAAAAGAGAAAAAAGATGTTTACTCCGTGTTGGCTTAAGCTGCTATTTCACTTTGAAATAGTAATATTGCTACTGCAAAATATAAGTACTCCGGATTAGATATGAGCCTACTGTGATATGACGCATAAGGCCTTCTCCGATTATATTTACACTCCACGTGCTAACAATGCATGTTGCTTAGACCAGCCCTATTCCACTAAAGCGGCCAGCCATATACAATGCCGGTATAATATTTCATTTATCTCTCGAGATATTTGAAAATGTTTTAATCTCGTGGAATAGATGTTCCCGGAAAAACAATTACTTTATCCGTGTAGTACGTGCGCACATAACTCTGGTAAAGTATATTGGTGTTTTCTACAAAATATAGTTCAAACGAAATCTCTCCGAAGTACAAAATGTACACTGACGTCGACTATTCTAGAAATGTGTTTGTATCCATCCATACAATTGTAACGAATTCGAATTTCTGTCTATCTGCTTATCACTTTCACGGTTAATCTGCTTGAAAAATGGAAACCGGTACAAATGCCGCTTATGTACCAGACTAACATATTTTTTTACCAAGCAAAATCCCCTTACGGATCCCTCTTATGGGTATGGGTATGTCGAACTCATACCGACCTGAGTGTTCCACGACGCTACTGGTAAGGGGGGACAGGGTACCGTTGTACACATTGCCCATTTCTCCACCAGCAGCAACTCTGAATCCCAGAGTGCGCTACCTTTGGGTGGGGGCTCTGAAAGTGGTCCCTTCCTGGAGGAAGTGATCTCGCTGCATCGATTAGTGGACTAATCGATGCAGCGAGAGTACTAGATGCATCGACTGCTTTGGGGACCTTTTCAGTTGGGCGCCCGATAAACGCCTTTCAGAACGCCTGAAGGTCCCCGTTGGGACGGCATACAATGGACTTGAGCGATTCGCCTGCGCCCGCCTCGTCTGCGAATTATATTATGTGTGGCGACTGTTGGGTACACAAAACTCACTATCCAAATAAATTTATTTATTTCCAAGTAATTAATTATAATGTTTCTTATCCTATGTACTATGCTAAAATCTTAAATACTAACGGCATCCGATCCCACCGAAGTTAGGTAGGGAAAGGCGAGGTGACGCGAAGTTTCTTTCCCAGGCGTGGAACACTACACCTCCGGTGTCAAGTGAAGTCTGGGAAAGCGACAATCGCCGAGTAGACGTAACATGCGTAGCATCGGATCCGAAGACTTAACCTGGATCCACCCCGCTGCCTCCTCACGCGGGATTAAGTCCTCGTAGAAGAAAACCATTGCTGCCCACGATTTTCATTGTCCACCATTGCATGAACCACGGTGGGCAAGGAGAAATCGTGCCAACCTGTGCTGCGAGCGCCACCAGCTGATCCAGACTAACATATATTATGAACACAGCAGAGATCTTTAACATCACCTAGTTATTTAATCAGGATTCTCTTACCCTTATCCCACTCTAAGCGGGGTTGACATAATATGTTTTAACAATGTTGTGATGTGATTTGGCTAGGTTATTATATTTTACAACCGGCCGCTTGCCTGATGTCAATTTACCTTAGTCGCCTATTAAGACACCTCGGTAAGACATGAGGGTGGTCTATTCTACTCAATCGGGTACAACATGGCGCATACATTTAGTAATTAATTATTCTTGAAAAAGTTTGAAAATCCCTTTTAAAAAATCCGGTAGAAAAACGAATGTATTCATTTTATTGTGGACAAAGCGGTCTTTGTTTTACCGGTTTACCTGTAAAGATATAATCGAACCAATGGATTTCAGAGAGGGATTTTACAAAACGCTTACAGTGCAAATGAAAATAGCGCATTCCGATACCAATTGCCAGTGGCGCTAATCGGTGAAATAATCCTTTGGTTACTTTGAAACTTAAGCGCTGAGACAATATTAGTTCCTTGGAAACTGCGACTTATCTCCAATGGGGAATGGGGACGAAGATTTCGTAAGATTTCGCTGAGTTTTGGAATCTGAACGATATGGAATAATGTTATCTGCAAGAGAATACGTACCCTTAACGAGCATAATCCTTTGCACTGTAGCCGAGAAACCTGAGTAATCAAATAAAATAACGAAATCAGTTCGAACAGAAGATACGACTGTGTAAAAGTGACTTTAGATTCTAGACATTCATATTGCACACACATAAAAACTCTCATAGGGAATCTCAGTTCTAAACTGATTTAGAAAAGAGTATTTGTTTAATTTGCTTACTGCAATAGCATTGACATTAACAATACGTACGGGCTAAGCGCGCAAATATTAGAAACGAATTATATTAGCAAAGAGCCCTCGACTTCGAGTCAACTAAAAGGTTTAAATATTCCCAATTATGTATTATGTGCTCTTTTCCTATTTCAGAATTAAAAGAAAGGGATTTGTTTATTCTATATGTTAGCCCGTATATAAGCACAGATTGCTCGAAAGTTCATGAAAATCGTTTTTATTTCAAATTGATCATGGAAGCGTAAGAGACAAATAGACTTCCACATTTATAATAATGGATGTAGAGGTATGGATAATTAATATGGGCACGCGATGCTGTAGCTCAGTATAGTTTCGAATTCTTTTCAAAACAGAACTCGAAACAGTTTAAAAAAATGCTCCGATCGCTACCACACTTTACAAGATCATCCACTAGGTAATTTTTTAAATTGTCTAATTATTTCATTAAAATCTGTCCAGCCGTCTCGGAGTCTTTAAAGGACAATCATAGAAAACCTCATTTTTATATATAAGAAAGAGAATTACTGTAGAGTGATGAATTATGCTCCAGGAAAGAGAACTAGAGAGTGAGTTAGGCTTTTTACATTGAATAAACGCCTTCACAGTTATAGGTATAAATAATTGAAACAATTCATAAACGTAGCTTTTAGTTTTAAGAATTCCGTTGTGCAAAGTTGTTTTAATAGTAGTGTACCCGGCATTAAATAATGCACATCGATGTTTAGAACGAAACAGCCGGCCAGTTTGGTTTCATAGAGCGCTGTCTCTAGCACTCAGTTAGTATGTGACGTTTCGCACGGGTTCGTCAGTCTGTGCGACAGAGACAATGCTCTATGAAACAAAATCAAGTCCATTTTCTCTCTCTTAGCCTCGATGTGCATTATTTATTGCCGCGTACTATACGTATAGTGAAATTTTAGTTGACATCTTTTTTTAGGCTTCATAAAGACTAGTTAACTCAATTTAGCCGGCTCATATTTTCACGTGTATAAGTCATCCTAAATTGCAGGACGCCATCTCGGGCTGAGGTAATAAAGCAGTGAGGCCGGCCATAAAGCGGGGCCACATGTGAGCGAAACGCGATAAGTGCATATAAACAGAATGACAGCACCACTAAAAGTGACCGCTTGTAAACTTGGAAGCTTTTCCGTGTTAATCTTGTTAATGTTTTAACATCAAATTTATGAGATACTACAATTTACTTTGCAGTAACTATACGGTGATATCAGATGTGAGGAGATTAGTAGAAGAAGCAGACGCATACAGCCCAGTGTGTTGTGCAGTTGAAGCCAAAAAATCTTTGGGAGATAAAGCCCTAATGTGATTACGCGAGGGAAAGGCAGCTTTAGTAGACCCTCTTGTTCGCACGCGCACTTATGCGGATAGTAGAAATAAAACTTCAACCGAAAGAATACAAATCTCGCTTTTATTGACAACTCAATGCACTGCCCAGGTCTGTGAGAAATAATCTCCTTAGCGCAATATTTATTTCATATTATGGCCTGCAGCGCCATCTATGTTTCAGTTCGTTAGTGAAAAATATATGCAAATATTATTTAATATTTAACACCACTTTAAGGTGGACAGTCGTCTTTAAAAGGCAACTCAGAAAGAATTTTGAAAGCAGTGTTGCTGAGTCCAGGCGGGACAAGGTCGCGAGGTGTCGATATCTCTTCAACTCTTAACCATATTCTGACTGTGACTATATCTAGCAGTAGATAACGGATTAAAAAGACAAAGCACCTAAAGTGCCTAAGCACATACTAATTCAAAATTATCTTTGTTCAAGTACATAGACTTGAATCCTAAAATGTTGTTAAGAAAGCTATCACTGAATCGAAAGTTTACTTCAAACGAGATGAATGGGCTGATACTCTTTTCATTAAGAGTTCTCCATTCCCTACTCATACAAACGATATTAAGGAATCTGATTTGTTTTGTGCGTGCGTGTGTACAGAAACATTGAAGTTATTAATAACGCAAACAAAAATTTTGAGTTAATATTTGTAAGACGTCGTGTTCGTGTTTTAGAGAAAGTAAACCAAAAAACAAAGTTTGCACGCTTCAGTACAAACGAACAATAAAGAGGTGAGTAAAGTTGGGACATACCGAGGCCTCTCAGGTCGGAGTCTCAAAAGAAATTCAGTTAAAGGTTTTCTGCGGTTGATTATGAGAATGTGGGGAAAAGTTTGGCTTGGGATTCCAAGTAGGGCAACTTTGTCTAAGAGGTAGCTTTAAAGAAAAATTGAAATTATTCATATTTAGATACTTTTATTATTAAACTTGCACCCATCTGTTGTGTTAATCCATTGTTTTAATATTATGGTCTTTCATCATCGCATCATGAAAATAATGCTTGATAGAATTATTTATTTTCTACACCACAAATACTTATAAGCAGATTTAAAAAAGAGGAAGGGACATATGTTTCCATTAATGTTGTATTTGAACTTCGTGCGATTCCTATAAGATTTTGGCAGTCTAGTTAATAACTAGGTAAACAATGCGATAACTGTATAATATAGTTGTCATGAAACCCGATAATAATTAAGAACGTTTTTTTTTGGTTTCAATAATTTTAATGGGAGTATAAAGCTGTGGTAGCCTAGCGGTAACATCGTGCGACTCTCGTCCGTAGAGACGATCATGGGTTCAAACCCCGGGCAGGCACCAATGAGTTTTTCAATTATAACTTATGTGTCCAATTGATAATTGAAATTTATCACACGCTTTTCGGTGAAGTAAAACATCGTGAGGAAACCTACATATCTCTAGAGAATTCTAGGGATATGTGTAACCTACCAATCCGCATTGGAGCAGCGTGGTAGGTTTTAGCTCCAATCCTTATCTCTAAAAACGGAGAGAGGAGGCCTTAGCCCAGCAGTGGGCATAGTACCAGGCCGTTACTTTTATAAAAGAAACTACAGTGGATTGCAGTCTAGAGGGGAGATAGCTGCGCAGGTTGCCAGATAGGCAGCCTCCTGTTAAAATTGATCGAATGAAGCGATTATAAAATGCCTTGATATTTAGGTCGTGTGCTGTGCTAATTTATGGTATTATGGGTTTATACTGTAGTGTGGTTATGATGTGTATCTTACTGACCTAAATAGATGCTATTGCCATATATATTACGTGCGTTATTTAAGAAAAATGAAACTTTTCCTAGTATTTTCTTATACATATTTAGATAAGACAAATATTTTAGCATCAAGTTATGTTAACTCACTGGGAAAGATCCTTTCCTGGGACGCGAAATCCGGTTCCCGAATACTCCAACGCGTTCCCCCGGGAAATATTAACACGCTCCCCGGACCAGTCCGCGACTTATCACATTTTGAGAGGACCTTTTTTAATTTATCATTTTATATAAGTAGAAAATATTAAATAACTTATAAATGTGAAAATGTCCTGTCCGTCTGTCTCTTTCACAGATATTGAGATTAAATATACATATATAAATGTACATAATTACTGGCTTGTTGTTTTAATTTAGACAATTAGGCGTTACTTTGCGGTGATCCATTACTAATTACGTAAGTAATAATGAAATTATTTTGCTACTGTCAAATTAAAATTTAAAATATTCTCTATTTAAGTAAACTTGTAAACAAGTGCTTTTGAATAGTCAAAATCTACTGCTGGTTCGAAAAGCTGTTCCTACCGAGAAGAGTCAGCAAGAAACTCGGTGGTTGCTCTTTTCAAATAAAATTCTTATTACTAGTTTTATTTGGTTATTACTATCTTGTACAGGGTAGAGGAGTAGCTATATCCACGCATTTTTATCATCTATATAATCCTCAATAGTACAGTAGGCTTTTTGTATCAGCCTCCCTTTTAAAGCGAATATAATCCGCGATTTAAGTAAATATAAAATATATATAATGCTGAATGTAGAATGGACTATTTATTTTCATACCTGATACTTAGATAGATAGATCACATATTGAGTTTTGGAATTGTTGAGTTTGTTTGAATGTGTGTGGTGCTTGTATATTGTGATGGCGGTGGGGGAGGTTTGTGCATGTGTTTTTACGAATTTTGCACGTATCGGGTATGAGAACGGATAGTCCACTCTACTTTTAGCATTATATATTTTTTCTATTCACTTAAATCGCGGATTATACCAAAATAATTTCTTTAATGCTTTTGCTTGTTGTAAATAAACGTATCTTCTTTTGTACGGTTTTCACCAAAAAATAGTGCAAAACATCCGGATGGTTTAGGTTAATAGTACATATCGGTATTATGTAAATTTTGTTAAAGAGATAGCGCAGTTGTTAAAAAATTTGCTTCCTGAGAGCTTAAGTCACGTGCGCTGCGTAAACTAAGAGAGATACGTTAAAGTAATGTAGAAGAGAATTGTAGATCCATAATAATACTGTAAAAAACTCCAAGATAGCTTGTCTCTATCTCTCACGGTTAACTCACAATAACTATTTTTATGGTCAAAATTTTGAAAATTCGGTAAGTTTCGTAAATCACTGAACTTCACGCGGGCGAAGCCGTTTGGCACAGCTAGTATTAGAATAAGACAGGCCGATTTCAAATATCTATAACTCACTTGGGACTTAGTACAATGGTGTTAAAAATTTAATAGCGGCTTTGCATAATGTTTGCGAAGGTTTTGATGTTTTCGGGGGCTCATCGCGGTAAGCCTGGATATTCGGAATTGAAAAATTGTGTAAAAGAAAATAAGAATCCGAAATATATTTTATATTTCCTGCTTAGCATTAACATTTGATTCCTCTTTTCGTAAGGTTTTTTTATCAAAATAATACAAGTTCAGCATGTTTCATGCCGTATTTTATATAATTGTCAATTAACGCTGTGACTGTATGTACCTATTTGTACCATTCTAACTGAATGTAAAAATACAGTAAAGTAAAAGCCTGTTACAATCCCACTGCTGGGCATAGCCCTCCACTCTTCGTTTCTGGACAGAAGGGTTGGAGCTAAGACCTACCACGATGCTCCAACGTGAATAGGTAGGTTACACATATCCCCGGAATTCTCTAGAGATATGCAGGTTTCCTCAAGATGTTTTCTTACACCGTATGATAAATTGCAATTATCAATTAGATACATAAGTTTTAATAGAAAAACTCATTGAGAATCCCCCCTCGAAAGAGTCGCACGGTCTCACCGCTGGGCTATCACAGCTGGGATAAAACAGAATGTATTTATGCGAAACTGTGTGGATAAAAATATTGTATTATTTCTAACAAGTCAAGTTAAAAAATCTTTCAACAAATTTGTATTTGTCCCTACTGTTAACCGTTGAGGAGTTCCCTCGTCTGGAGCCAATCCTGGAGCAGTATCAGGTTATGCTTATCATAAACATGCATTGTCAGTATGTAACCAGTCAGGACCAGTACGTAATATTTCAGCTCAATCGGACACCGGGAAATTGGGTCAAATTTAACTTGCAAGTTTCCACCAAAAAGCTTTTAAAAAAGAAGATACATGAACTTACAGGTATTACTTAACGCCTTACGAAAGTAAGTGAATCGTTTGTGGGTTTTAGTCATTTATAATAAAACTTTACTATCAATTTTCACCTCTCCGTAAATTTAAGATTAAACCATTAAAACGAAAAATTATGAAAATTATAGTTTGAAACCAACTGTTGAATCTCTTACTTTTACTCGATAGGACCAATTTGCTAAATCAGCAGTAGATATGATGAGTGAAAAGTACTTGTTTACCAGTTAAATAAATGATTCTTTAAAACTTTTAATTAATAAAAATTTGAATTTTCCTTGCAGGCAGGCAGATTTGAGCCGGAAAACAAAGAAAAACAATGAAATATTATTAACGAGTACGTACCTCATTGAATATAATTTTTTTAAGTTTAACATATTATTTTGAACCAGTTTACGGGATTTAATAAAAAAATATCACTAAAACGCCTTGATCTGTCGCATTTTACAAGATTATCAAACTTCACCCCAGATTCTATATAACGGGAAGAAATATAAATTTTATTTCACCTGCAAAATTAATAAGCAGTTGGACGGCAAAGGAGAGAGGTTTTTAATTTCCACCGTCGTTTTATATTAAAACTTAGCCATAATTTCTAGTACGACATTTTCACTGCTTTCCGACGACTCAGCGTTTAATGAAAATTGTGTAATGTATATATTTATATCGAACTAGCAATGCCCCGCGGTTTCACCCGCGTACCATACTGATCTCGTGGTAGTCGAAAGTTTACTAAGTCAGACTATAAAAATATTTTTGTAAATTGAAAATTTGGTCCTGGGACTTATCGATACATAAGGCAAAGGAAATTTCATAGGTACACAAATACAATTAATTGTATGGCATTATTATCCCTATTTTGTCATTTTTAAATTCGTTACATCTTTTGATTGGAATGTCCGATTTTAATAATTTAAAAAGAATTCTACAGGTATTAAAACAGGATTTAATAAAATATCATTAAGTGGGATAAGGATTAATATGGAGATGTAAATATTATGGTGTTGATTATTGTCGCCACTTTTATCAACTTTTACAATGTAGAAAAGTAGTTATATTGGCAAAACTATAATAGTTAGACATATGGTATTCGAGACTTTTTTGTAGATATTGACACGTTTTATAACAATTTACCACACATTTTTTGGTTTATCATCAATAGTTTTCGCAGCACACGCGATGAAAGATTTTAATGACTAAATTATTCACTCCTTATTATACTTTAATTAAGGATCCCCATTTTGTTTTAAAAATTTAATAAAGCCTATATTGCTTAGTAAAGAAGCAGATTTCCAATGGTGAAATAATTCTTTAATCGGTCCAGTAGTTTTGCGTTAAAACATTACAAACATACATACATACACACAAACATAGAAATCTTTCCTCTTTATAATATTAGTATAGACAAGCTATACTTGTCACTTCGTTTGCGTTCAAAGTTTTAAAGTGACTTCCATTATGTATTTTCTTGGTCTCCAATGATTTTTTTTTACTATATGATAGCTTATACTTCAACTGTAACAAATGTCATTATTTTCAGTCCAGTAGCTTGTGTTTGAGAGATTAACGGACAGACTTTTACATTAATAATATATAATATATTGCATTAATAATAAAATAAAAGAAAATAATTTTTTAATTTAAATTTTATTTATTGAAGCCACATATTGCCTGTCTATCTGTCAAATTGCGATAATAATAAAAATTTCCTAACAAATTTGCACTTAGTTTTCTTCAATACTGAGATTTTTTTTCCAACTGACTGTATGCTGTTAGCCCTAACGGCTTTTACGGCGTCACTAGAGCGCAGAAGCTCTACTACCGTCGGGGAACGTCGTCCTAAGTGTGCCTTCTGTGAGGCCGGAACTCAATAGTGGCAGAATTAACAACGAACGCGCAGGTTTATAATTTGTAAATTAGTTAAAATATGTTTATAATTAATCAGTGGTTTTAGTTATATTATAATAAGATTAACTACCGTTATATCAAAAACAGTCGACGTGTACCCAACAGTGGACTTTCAAAAGTTTGTTGTAAAACTCCTTTGATTACGTTATAAACCAAGAAAATCGTCATTATCCTGCCCTTATCCGACTGTAACTGGGGTCGACACAACATATTACAAACATGTTTTCACATAATTTTGCTACGTATTTTACGACCAGCCGCCTGCCTGACGTCAACTTACCTTAGTCGTATTTAACGACCTATCGGTAAGAAAGAGGGAAGTCTATTCTACTCAACCGGATACCACACGGCGGGCCATAAACCAAGAAAAAATTAACTTATATTTTCTTTTAAGGTTTATCATTTATAATAAATTAGCATTTAAAATCTTTATACCCGGCTGCATAACTAAGGTGTATTATTAATTCTAGTGATAAAATTAAAATGAATTAAATTGATAAGGCCCGTTTTAGCGGCGACATTTGCGTGCTAATTTCTGACGTGAACTGATAATGACCCTTCATGACTGCAGTGTTATAAGATTGGCTGTAACCCTTTCCTTTTAACGAGCACAGTGGCAATATGTGGTTGTTTGTTTTTATTACATTTTACGTAATTTATCATTCTCCCGCCCTTATCCCACTCTGAGGTGCAGTTTCATCTGGTATGAGACTATTCTTCAATTTTTTTCAATTTCTCACGCTAAGAAACACTAGAGCATTTAATCTAATCATTTGAGCATTTAATTAGACATTCCTTGACAAGCTGGACATATGGTAGACAGATTTCGAATCTGGATTCCTTTCACCAAACTTTTTCCTCGTGTGATTATACGTCTTAGTACGTAGTATTCCAACTATCTTGAGATTGACATACCTGACATCTTTATACCTATATTAATCTAGCTAAGTAGACCACCCTCATTTCTTACCGAGGTGTCGTAAACGTAAGTTGACGTCAGGCAGGCGGCCTGCCGTAAAATACGTAGCCAAATCATGTTACAACATGTTTAAAATATGTTATGCCGACCCCACTTAGAGAGATAAGGGCAGGAGAATGATATGATGAAACAACAACGGTAAATATTTAGCGACAGTTTTGAGAATTTTTCAAAATATATTGAAATTCAATATATGCTTTTATGATAACTTTTCGATATTAAAACTATCCTAATTGAAAATTCAATTTTTATATATTTTAACAACCGTCAAGTTATAAAACACCTTTCTCAATCGACGATTAAAGAATTATTTAAACAGTGTATCATATTCATATTGGAGTTATAACGGTAAAGGGGTTTAAACGGGTGCATAAATAAATAACATCGCGTGTGGGTGCTGTCGAGGGTTGATAAGGTCAGCCGTCATCACGAGGCACAGTGACGAGTCGCCCTTCGAGAGGAAAATGATAAACGGCTTCGAGGTACCCGAGCGGAGAAAGGTTAACTGATCGATGCGGCAGAATGGTTACGATAAATGTGAACTTATTTAAATCCACTAGATATCCTACGCATATTTCAGACTAGTGATATCCGCGACTTCTTTCATTCCACTAATTCCTCCAGCAATGCAATATGTGTTTTTTGTTCCTGAAAGAAAAACGTAATTTTTATATATTGCAACTATAAATTGCCTGCCCCGTTAGGCTTTATAATCATCATCGTCCTGCCCTTATCCCACTCTAAGTGGGGTCGGCATGTTACAAACATGTCACTTGATTTGGCTATGTATTTTACGACCGGCTGTCTGCCTGATGTCAACTTACTTTAGTCGTATTTTACGACCCCTCGGTAAAAAAGAGGGTGGTCTAATCTACTCAACCGGATACTACACGGCGGGTCAACTTACCTTAGTCGCCTTTTACGACATCTCGGTAAGAAAATGAGGATGGTCTATTCTACTCAGCCGGATACCACACGGCGGGTCGACTTATCTTAGTCGCCTTTTAAGACATCTTGGTAAGAAAATGAGGGTGATCTATTCTACTCACCCGGATCAGGCTTTAATAGAGCCAAATTTTGTCCAAATTGGTCCGTGGCCGAGAATGCGTAAACATTTTAATAAGCCTTTACATATTATAAAATAAGGACCTTAAAAGTTGTCTGTCTGTGATCGATTTGCTCAAAATCTATTGACCGAATTTTCATTCGGTTTTTACTAATAGATAGAGCAATTTTTGAGGAAGGTTAATAGTGATTATATGCAAACTGACTGAAATTAATGCACGCACAGCTTGTTTTATATAATGTTAAGTGTTTGTACCCTTGTATTGTTAAAGCAAATAATTAATTAATTCATATTACTAAGACGGAACTTTTTGAGTGTGAGGGAAAACTTTGCAAATTTACAAATTGGCAGTTGGTCTCCCTTGTAATTAAATCAACATAAAAAATGCTAATTATACGAATATAATTCTATCATTACATTAATACTATATAACTCTGATTTATATTTGTCATTTATCACACTATTTTCAAAGTCATCTTTCTTGGGTGTAAGCTTCAATAATTCCACAAGAAGAAAGCTTATGCTCAGAAGAGGGATAGATACAGATTTCAAGAATAGTCTGCCGCTTTCTAGCTATTCTAACAACTATATTATAACAGTATTCGTTACAGAAGTATGCTAAACCTCACTCCACCCAGTCCGTCGGTCATTTTATGAAATACAAGTGGGTATTCTTTGTGAACATCAAATGCCAGCGGCCCTGCTAATTTAGCATTCATCACGGGATCTGGCTGTATCTCTGTTTACATCCTATTTAGAGCTGCTCCGGACGGATAAAGAGTCAAAGAAAGGCCTATCTCGGCCGTTTGCACGTTTGCTCTGCTAACTGTGTGTTGATCGTGTACATGTGTGCAGTGTGTTGTATGCCGAATGTATTTAGAAAAAGTGTTGTAAGTGAAGGATTATTATTTCTAGCCGGCTTTTACTTTGTAAAAAATTACCCTTACACATTTATGATAGTAACTGGCTGGGCAAACGATGTTTTAGTAGAACTTCTGCGCTCTACTCTCTGCATTATATAACCTTGACGATGCTTCAGCGCTCGCTCGTCCCGCCCGGTGACGCTTAAAAACCCGTTAGGGCTAAAAGCACACAGTCAGTTCGAACAAAAAAGTTGTTTTGCCATATTAATTATTTCAAGGAATATGTATTATTTAAAAAAATCCAACGAAAATTATAGTAGGAGACAACCCTTATCACTTTGGAGGATGAACAATGGATAATAGTCGACTGTCAAACCTACTGAATATGCATATAAAACTTCATGAAAATCGATCAAGCCGTTTTTGACGAGTATGGTAAATTGTGATACGAGATTTATACCCAAACTTTTATTTCGAGAGCTTTCCAGATAAACTTTTTTGGCATTCCAACTTTAAGGGAATAAGATTAAAAGTTTAATTTCATTCCATGCATTCAACTTTCATGTTAAGACTGATCCATTGGCACAGTATACTGAAATTCTGCTCCGCGAGTAACGGAGTGCCGAGTAGTGGGGGTCATAATTTTCCTAAGAACGATTTCTTGGTTCTTCCATCCTGGATGTATTTATGTAATTTATTATTTATCATAAATTTATTAAGTATATCATTACCATTTGTATGAGACCCATTATACAAGTATTAATTTGCTTTGGGGACGGACGACCGTGTATGTAATTGTTCTATATATTTGTTTATTTATTTATGTACATGTATAGAATAGAAGGAGCAAAAAAGACAAAATCAGTATAAATATTATTTTAAGCAATTTCATTTATCAACGAATGTTGATAAAGTTGTTTTAGATTCCCATGTATATGATTTATAGAAGCAGGCGTTACTTTGCGGAATTCCATATTACAAGCAATATAACAGAACTAACTACTTTGCTATAATCCGCACGGGTTAAGTGAATGCATGCAAAGCCAATGTGTATGAAGCAGGCAAAATCTACGCACCTTATACATGCAGGACCAGTCACCACATGCACCCCAAGGCGCAATTCACCAGCAACAACGCACACAAAAGCAGCACACACACCTACCACCACAATCTCGACGATTTTTGTCGTGGAGCCTATCCTCCTGATGATGCTTCGGTTTCGGGGCGAAACGATCGTCGAGATTGTGGTGGTGGGTGTGTGTGCTGCTTTTGTGTTCGTTGTTGCTGGTGAATTGCGCCTTGGGGTGCATGTGGTGGCTTGTCCTGCATGTATAAGGTGCGTAGATTTTGCCTGCTTCATACACATTGGCTTTGCATGCATTCACTTAACCCGTGCGGATTATAGCAAAGTAGTTAGTTCTGTTATATTCCCATGTATCTTACTTATGCCAGTTTTCCTTGTGTCCCGGTGCACACACTCGTCCCGTGTTAGTTTTGCCTAATGCGAACGCCATCCGCGAGAGGTGGCTTTGTGTGCGCCGCCATTAGCGGGCCGCGACTCGTGCGGGGGTCATTAATGTTGCATCCCCCAATCTACCACGGTCAGACTGCGACGCACTTGGAACTTCTGTAATGGAAATATTTACTAACATGTACTGCGTTAACAAGGTACTACGTCAGGTCTATGTAAATCCAAATTATTCTTTATTGAAATAAAATTACAATATGTTAGAAATACATCATGCTTCAAATAATTTGGTCAATATAGACAACATTGTCAATATTACATTTGTGAGTGTTTTTAGGCTTGATTATTCTTGGCTAACGAGTGCACCGTGGCATTAACTGAACTCTTATTTAGTTGTACTCTATACTCTTTTCGGTTGTCACAGAGCCGGTCTCTTGCCGAGACTCGAGCAAATATTAGATGTTGATATCTAGACCATGAGTTAAGCTAACGTGTCGTGTGCTGGACTAATGTGTGAAGTTTTTCTTGCTTCACGTATAAGAAAGCGTTTTAAATCATCGACTCTACTGTTGGTTTTGTAATTAGCTTCTACCGAGACGAGCCAGTGAGAAATATACCTTACTAGCTGTGCTTGCGTCTTCGCCCGTGTGGAAATCAGTGTATTTAATTGAAATTTTAAACATAAAGTTAGTTATTGTTATTGTGAGTTAACCATAAGAGATAGAGACAAGCTGTCGCGGACTTTTTTTGTAGTAATTTTATAGATCTACAATTCTCTACTACATTACTTCAGAGTATCTCTTATGGTTTACGCAGCGTACGACACTAAATCTCACAGCAAGCAAGTTTTTATTATCCGTTATTAAAAATCCGTTCAGTAGATTTTAAGAAAGTTCATTACATACAGACAGACAAATTTTTGGGACTTTGTTTTGTAATAAGTAGTGATTATACTTACAGAGAACTTATCACATAGAGCTTTTAATATAATCTGTCGCAAGTCATTTTAGTATGCCCTTTCATATAATGAAAGTGTATGGGTTGTAATTCTGATAGATTATTATTTCGTTATTTTTACACACCCAATTAATTAAAAAACCTTTTTATGAATAAAATGTTGTACAACTCTATTTTTTACTACTAGCTGTGCCAACAACGGCTTCGCCCGCGTGGAATTCACTGATGTACGAAACATTTCCCGATTTTTTATAATTTTGAACATAAAAGTGGTTATTGTGAGTTAACTGTGAGAGATAGAGACATGCTATCGCAGACTTTTTTGTAGTATTTTTTATAGATGTACAATTCTCTACTACATTACTTTAGCGTATCTCTGCTGGTTTATGCAGCGCACGCGACTAAAGCTCCCAGCAAGCAAGTTTTGTAACAACTGCGCGATCTCTTCAACACAATGACATAATACCGATATTGACTATTTACCTAAACCATCCGGAAGCATTGCACTATCTTTTGGTGACAACCGTACAAATATCCGTTCAGTAGATTTGAGAAAATTGATTACATACAGACAGACGGCTTTTTGGGACTTTGTTTTCTAATAAGTATAGATTTTTGTGCACTTTTATCTCATAGTGCTATAAAATAATGAAAAACTAAGTCACAACGAAGGGTGATTGGGTTAAGCTAGTGCTTAAGAAATAGTGTTAAACGGCGTCGCTTTTTTATCCCTCTGCTAATTCCTCAGTTCCATTATACAACAGTTTATTATGCGATTTACACAATTGTTTAGAGAAATGCTTAAAGCTTCGTAGTTTCGCACTCGATTTTTTTCACTCAGCTGACCTTCTCGTGTCAGTGGATTTTGATATGCTTTCATAATACCTCAGCGATTTTAACATCTGGTTAGCTTTTGAATCAAATTCAAATTCAAAATATTCTTTATTCAAGTAAACTTGTAAACAAGTGCTTGTGAATCGTCAACTTTACTGCTGGTTCGGAAAGCTGTTCCTAACGAGAAGAACCAGCAAGAAACTCGGCGGTTGCTCTTTTTAAAATATAAATCTTAAAACTAGTTACATTTATTTATTACTGTCTTGTACATTTCGGAATTTTATTATAGAATCTTATACCCAAACCCACAAACGATTTACGTACTTTTGCTAGGCGCAAAGCAGGAGTCGCAAGCTTATTTCGGTTCCTACTTTGTCTGTTATATACATCACCTATCGTTTTATAATTCTTTATATTTTTATGTACAAAAATTACATTGTTTAAAATATACTGTGAAGCAAATGTAAGAATACCTATTTCCTTGTACTTCTCTCGCAGGGAATCACGCGGACTTAAATTGTAGATGCCACGTATGACTCTTTTTTGTAATAGGAAATTTTTTTTCACTATCCGCGCATTTACCCCACAGCAATATTCCATAAGACATAATGCTATGAAAGTAAGCAAAATAAACAAGTTTTGCTGTTTCGACATCTGTAAATTGTCTTATCTTTCCAACAGCGTAGGCTGCTGAACTAAGTTTCCCCGCAAGAGTTTTTATGTGTGTACAAGTATACGTTTATTTATGGATCAACTTACTGCGGCTTCAGAAAACTGCTTCTGCTGAGAAGAGTGGAAAGAAAAGCGTTGATTGCTGTTTTGAAAATATAATTCTTATAAGTCAATCGTCAATAGTATATATAGGATTTTAGTATCAGCCTACTGCTGATAGATATTTTAATTTGCTGTAATGCCAAATCTACAATTTATTGTGGAATTTTATGATGAGGCTACCTACTAAATTAGAGCTGTTGCAATTATCAAAAGCCTAGATTACGAGATTAGGGTCTTATTTAGAAATTATCATCATCTAAGAGCTATCTAAGGTTGCTTCCTGAGATCTAACCTCGTGGGTCAGGGTTTTTTAGGGTAAGGCAGGGTTGGCTGGTTATACTATATATAATTTATAGAAGCGCACATTATTTTGCAGAATTCCATAGTACAGAAGTTATGTTATAATTATTTTGCTATAATCCGCTATACTACTGAGGCTTACGTAGACGATAAGAAAGCGTGGATATAGCTGCTCTTCGACACTGTACAAGACATCAATAACTATATATAACTAGTAATAAGAATTATTCTTTGAAAAGAGCAACCGCCGGGTTTCTTGCTGTTTCTTCTGAGTAGGAACAGCTTCCGAACCAGCAGTAGATGTTGACGATTCAAAAGCACTTGTTTACAAGTTACTTTGAATTAATAATATTTTGAATTTGACATGTTACAATATGTTTATAACATGTTAAACCGGATAAGGATAGGAGAATGATGAATTCTATCGTAACTTCTAATTATACTACGACTATAAAACTGGGTAATTATTTTTGGAGTATAATTTTCTATGCTTTGCGATTTTGCCGTGGACTCTATGTCCTGATGATGCTTCGGTTGCGGGGCGAAATAATTGTTGAGTTTGTGTTAGTGAATATGTGTAATGCTTGTGTATTGTGGTGGCGGTGGGGGAGGTTTGTGCATACGAATCCTGCATGCATAGGGTATGAAAAAACGTATATAAATTTAGCACTATATATATTTTCTATTTACTTTATAGCGGACTAAAGCAAAATATATTTGTTATTACTTTTGTATTATGGATCTTCGTAAAGTAACGCCTAGTTCTGTAAATTACTATAATTTTCTTTTAGTATTTACACTTACATATTATTTTTCTAAATACTTAAAAATATTACGGGTAACTTTGGATCTTTTATATTATTTATTGTTCGAGTCCACTTGTTTCAAAACTTGAACAAACTTAATTAAATTAATAGAAGGAGCTTTTATTATAAACTTAGTCTATGTTATATCAACAGAATCTTCAATACGAGGTTACGTTTGAAATACATATTGAAATATCCTTGAGCTGAAAAGAAATAAGTCAGTAAATAGTTCAAGGAGCAAAATGAACAAGCCGAAAATGAACTTTTTATTTTGTCTATTTATAGCGTATGCTTAATTTGCGGAATTCCATATAACAAAAGGAATGATTGTAATTTTTTTTGCTACAATCCGCGAATAAAGCAAAATAATTATATATTTACTTTTTAACTGTACTTCTTAAAACATAGCTTACATATAACTTAGCAATACAATTTCATACATTGTTTTCTGCAAAGGATATTTCTGGGCGCGTTTAGAGATAATAAATGTACTTCTTCAAGAAGGATTTCAAATTTATGCTTTATGAATAGTATTTATTTTATATTACTAAAATACTTTATCGTTATTCTATTCATATTATATTGTTGGGTACTCTATGGTTAGGTGTGACTGTGGTTTAAAAAACATCTAATTCATCAACAATCATGGCTAGAAACTGATTTCGAAATTTCAAAATATATTGGTTAAAAATCGGTCTGTTTTTTTTTGTAAACTTATTTAAGACTTACGTTTGCCTCATTTGCTATTAACGAAAAAATACAAACCTCAATGAATTTGAAACTCGTTGATATCGGAGTCGCGGGGTAAATAGTAGTTTAAAAATTTATGTGTATGTTGTGCCGAGCACCCTCATTTCTTACCGAGGTGTCGTAAAAGGCGACTAAGGTAAGTTGACGTCAGGCAGGCGGCCGGTCGTAAAATATGTAGCCAAAGCATGTGACACCATGTCTTGACATGTTGTGCCGACCCCACTTAGAGTGGGATAAGGGCAAGAGAATGTAATGTCGTGCCGAGCATAAAGCCGATCAAACCCAACGGAAGGCCAAATAAAATAAATGACATTATTTCTTCAGTAAATTAAAATTTAGTAAAGCCTTAAAACAATTGCCGATTCGCGTTTTACCTTAATGCTTTATAAAATTTATCATTAAATAATCTGTCGACAAATCCGCTTACACGCTCTTCAGTAATATTAATGTATTCAAAAGGTCCGCTCATCTTTCATATTTAAACAGAGCCGGTGTTACCGTAATTTAAAGGATGTGTACCGAATAACAAAGTTCGGACAGCTGATGGGCGGTGTTGTTCTAAAGTGGTGGGGGTGAGCTCTTAACTGGAAACTCAAGAGTTGCTAAAAACCATACTAGGTGGATAGATGTCCTCAAGAAGTTGTAAAAGCATAGGCGTCTTATCTCCCTTCTTGGAGGTTAGATTCACTATACTGTCAAATGCAGATTAGTCCAGAAGATTAACCATAAAAACGTAACAAATAAACAGACAGACAAACATGCTATTTTATATTATCGAAGAATTAGGTCGAACTCTCGTTTCTTAACATATAGAGAATACTATTTTAGTAATTGACCTATGTTAAATAAAAAATTGGTTATGTTTTTTTTATATCCAAGCGTATATCAAAAAATGTTAAAGATGTTAAGAGAATAGATTGCTTTCCAAGTCGATTGAAAAAGGAAATAGGACCTTAGCATCTTATAAAAAGGCTCTAGCTCAGTAAGCCAACAATTCTACCCCGAATGCTGAAATACGCTTTGACAGGCCTCAAGAGGCTTGCGCGGCGCGGGCCTCAGTAGTCGCCGCGGCGCCGTGGCGGAAGCACGTGTTTCGTGTTCGTGTTTCGCGTCCCTTCGAGCGGATAGTGATCACGATAACACCTCTATCGTGTGTGGTGCTGTGCTGTGGATACAGATATTGTGTTCGTGCACGTGTAAGTTTACGTTGATAAACTAATTGTTGTTTATTATCGAGTGTGCGGCTGTCCTGGATTGTTAGAACTAATGTGAACCGCGTGCAGAGAAGCGGGGGCTACGTTAACTTCTTAAAATTTGTAAGTTTAGAATTAAAGCAGTCTTCTAAGAACCGAGTTTCAGGTATTCGGTGATTTTTGTATGAGAAAATTGAGTCCCATATTGGGCGCCACTTAAGTCTTATGTAATAAATCTCCCTTTAACACGATCTACATAATTTCGTCCACGGTTCCGAATTCATGTTTATTTAGATAGCTATTTCGGTAATGTTATCGTTGGGACATATTTATATTAATATGTAGGCATTTAAGCAATTTATTACAGGGACAGTTCGCAGCATCCCTCGGGCTAAACGCAATTTATACAAAGATATTTTGGGTTCGGATCTCGTTGGTATTGGTATGCCGAGCGTGTTTAAGATTCATTGACAAAATTTAGACTTATATTCCTTTGGCAATATAGGAAACAAGCATATTATTAAAATTTTGGTATGTCTCATCATTCTTTAACACTTTGATAAATAGTTAATTTATTTTTCAATTCATTTTAAGCACTCAATTGTTAAGTATATCATAACCGAATTATCACGTTTTACACTACTTTGGGGTCACCATTGATTATTAAGTGAAATATTAACCGTAGGAACTCGCCATTGTTAGAATAAAATTAGGTTACATGATATGATTAATATTTATTTTGGCCCATCACACTTATAGTTAGCAGCTTAGATTTGAGAATAAATAATCGAATAAAATTATTGGCATATAATAAATTATATTATTTTGACCATATATATGACTAATATTAAAATAATATATATATTTTTAAATGATGTAACTAAAGAAAAATTTAAACATTTTTGGTAAATCTCTTTGTTAAGCGGTTTTTTTTCAATAATGCTTTGGTTTGAAAATAATGATTCAATAGAAAAACTTGATTTTATTAAAAAGTCTCTGATGACTTATAATAAATGTTACGACAATAATTAAAAACTAATAAATTTCAATAATATAATTTGTAACATTTAAGGTAACAAAATAATTGAAAGATCGTTAAGTGATATTTAGATTAACAAAAAAAGAACAATAATTTTTAGTTTAGACAATCTTGTGCTATATAAATAAATTTTGATACTTTACAAATTGAATAAATAATATTTTGAATTTTGAATTGCATTTTACTAATACAAATAATAATATAAACAAGGATAGTTTTCATTCAAAAATATAAACAGAAAAATAACGAACAACGTGTTCCGTTCTGCTGTCTGAATTCTTCTCTCGTTATTTATTGATATAGTTGCGGGAAAATGTTCGCATAACGGAAAAATCCATGCAAATTTCGTTATCCCAATTTCCTCGCAACGTATACATTAATTTTGATCATATTTGAATAAAGTTAGACGGGCAAGAATCGCGAATCACCGGACTTGTCTCGTTGATTACTTTTAAATCGGACTTGAGCCAAAGTTGCGGTTCGTCGATAATTTCCCCATTGATATTACCTACCCGCGCTGGAAAGTTGAACCCGATGACCTCAAAGACGTTGGGAATGTTTTAAAAGTTCTGTTACGAGAAAAGTAACTTTAACGACAAACAATTTTTCCTTTGGATGGAAATGTCTTTCTTATTTTTCAGGAAAGATAGTACTGAACGACGGTCTGCGGTTATCAAACAGGTTATTCCTTTTGATTTCTTAAAAAATAATAAGGCTCATAAATATTCTACAGAATTTGTGATGTCTTTAAATTACTGAACAGTCGGGAATAAATGCTTCATAATAACCTCTTTATATAATCATGTTCAATACAGTTACCCAGTGTAAACTAACCTAAATCTTCAAAGCCCAAAGATAATAGACGCTATTGAAAAATTAGGTGAGTTTAGGATAGTGTACAGATGTAATAGCGTAATACATAATAATACCTGACTCCTGTGAACCTTAGGGAAAGCAGAAATGACTTTTCTCTTAAAATACTTAAGTACCTAATTAATAAATGAAAATTTACAATACAATACAATATACTTTATTGGACAACATAAAAATTTAACAACGTAGAAAGTAGGTAAATAAAAAAACAGTTTTAACTAAATGCTAAAATAATTTACTTTGTGAGGAAAGCTGCTGACCTGCTGTGAAATCCTGAGATATCTATATCCTATAAATTCACAATTTATATGGTGTTACTATGCTTCACTTTTCCTCTCCAAAGAGAGATGGGCCCTTTGCCAGCAGTTGGACAATAAAAGTCCTCAACTACTTCTTATGAAGCTCATTTACTATGCATGATAATGATCAGTTGGTAGATAGTTTTACAGAAAGAATTTGTTCTATGGTGTACATAAGATTACGATTTTTTTATAAAAAAGTAATAATAATTTTTTTTTGCTATCATCTGCGATAAAGTAAATAAAATATATATATAATGCTATATGTATAGTGGACTATCCGTTTTTTCATACCGATACATGCAGGATTCGAATGCGGCTCCTGGTATAAAAAAAGTAAAGTAAAGTAACAGCCTGTTACTATGCCCACTGCTGGGCTAAGGCCTCCTCTCTCCGTTTCTGGAAAGAAGGGTTGGAGCTAGGACCTACCACGCTGCTCCAATGCGGATTGGTAGGTTACACATATCTCCAGAATTCTCTAGAGATATGCAGGTTTCCTCACGATGTTTTCCTTCAAAAGCGTGTGATAAATTGCAATTACCAATTAGACACATGAGTTTTTAATAGAAAAACTCATTGGTGCCTGCCCGGGTTTGAACTCGTGTTCCCCTCGAAAGAGTCGCACGGTCTCACCGCTAGGCTATCACAGCTCTTGGCTCCTGGTATGCATCTTGCAAAAGTACGTATATCGTTTGTGGGTTTGGGTATAAGATTCTATAATATAATTCCGCAATCAATTTTAGCCTTGCCATTACAGTAGTTTAAAAAGACAGTTAAAAAGAGGCTGATACAGAGAGCCTACTACTATACTAAATGGTTTTAAGAATTAGATAGTAAGAATGTGTGAATATAGCTACTCTGCCCTGTACAACACATGAATTACTATATGCAACTAATTACAAGAATTATATTTTAAAATGAGCAACCGCTGAGTTTCTTGCTGGCACTTCTCGGTAGGTGCCGAACCAGGCTTTCCGAACCAGCAGTAGAGTTGACGATTCATAAGCACTTGTTTACAAGTTTACTTGTATAAAGGATATTTTGAATTTGCAAAGTAACGTCCTAATTCTATAAATTATTCTATGCTTTACTTTGTGCCAGTTTTGTCCATATTGATAGTACGTACCCGCCATGAAAACTTAAACCCTGCGACCTAAAAGACTTTCAAAATGTTTTAAAAGTTTCGTTATGAGAAAAGTGAGTTCAACTCGCCGTACAAACAATAAATTGTTTGGAAACTTCTGTTGCAAAGTTACTTATTAAAACTGTTTTACGTTACCTACTTTGTTTTTAAAAGTTTTTGAGTACACGAATTCAGTCCCAAATATTTTTTATCCTTATCTATTAATCAGAGAGACGGCTGTAAGTTTTACCAACCGAATAATACATGACTTTAGGCTTAGATTATTTTTCCAAATAGGCGTTACTTTGCGAGTTTCCATGATGTAAAATATAATGAATTATACTGGGTATTCTATTCTAGTTGGTTTTTAATAGTTTGTATATTAATCTAACAAATGGAGTGAAAATATAAGCACTTACTTGGTTGAATATTATGTATCTTATTATTACAATATTGGTCAGATGAAATTCAAAAACATGTAAGATTCAACTGTATATATGTTGCAAATATGTTGCAAATATAAGAGAAGTTTGGAAAAAAATGGAGGACACCTATACCCGATGTGAGGTCCTTAAAATAAAAAATAAATTGACACTAATAATTTTGACATTTATATTTGACGAAAAATTGACATATACAATAAAATAAGATAAGAATAAAAGACGAAACATTTTGTGAATAAGACTACAAATAATAATTAGGACAAAATAAAGGCTAAAAAAATATTTTTTGTTTTTTGTTCTTGTTATATAATCATGAATCATTCATTATTCTTGAATTATTTTCATTGATTAGTAATAAAAGAGTAACAAACACTACCTGAGCGTGACTTTCGCATTTATAATACTAGTATGAATAAAAAGCATTTGTCTATATTTTAAGTTCGAATGTATGTGTTTGCATATTTTCAAAGTAACAAAAATTTTTGCAAGTGATTTGAAGTGATTTTCTACTGCCTACGCAATATTAAAATCACCACGTGTATAGGAAAATAAACGATTGGGCAAATTGTAGTAACGTCCTGTTCTTTTTTTTCTCATTCTTTGATTACCTTTTTTTATATATGCAGCATGTATATATTTTTCTTTATTTTTGCAGTTGATTCGAATTATTGCGTCCGACATAGTAGTTTCATGAGATTATTTTTTCTAGGAGGGATTACAAAAATCATGTTCCCGGGACTGGTTTAACTTTAACAAAGAAATCCAAGAGATGCGATTTGAACGTGAAAAGTTTTAATATCGAATCACATATTTTAAACTAAAAGTAAAATATTTCATTCTATGATTTATAGAAGCAGGCGTTACTTTGCGGAATTCCATATTACAAGCAATATAACAGAACTAACTACTTTGCTATAATCCGCACGGGTTAAGCGAATGCATGCAAAGCCAATGTGTATGAAGCAGGCAAAATCTACGCACCTTATACATGCAGATAAGCCACCACATGCACCCCAAGGCGCAATTCACCAGCAACAACGCACACAAAAGCAGCACACACACCCACCACCACAATCTCGACGATCGTTTCGCCCCGAAACCGAAGCATCGTCAGGAGGATAGGCTCCACGACAAAAATCGTAATGCGCCATACGATTTTTGCCTGCTTCATACACATTGGCTTTGCATGCATTCGCTTAACCCGTGCGGATTATAGCAAAGTAGTTAGTTCTGTTATATTGCTTATTTCATTCTACTTCAATATTTTATGTACATATTTAATATACTAATTTAAACTCATGTACTAAAGCAATCAGAGTTTTACCACCATCTCTTGCATTATATCTATTTTAATTTTGGAATTCTGGCATTAATTAATTTTTTGTTGTTCATTTTGCTAATATTTTCCTTCAGGCTACTTTCGAGTTTTTTGTCCCGAAATTAATTTTACAAAGCGATTGTTATCCTTTCTGATTTCATAATTAATTAAGGGCAAGTTATTAACTGAAAATGTTGCTTTTTTATCCATTACGGCTTTGCATTTTTAAATGTTTAACAAGTGATTATTATGATAATGATTTTAGATGATACAATTGTATTTTAATAAAAAATTAATTAAGATGAATTTCGCTTCCTTAAGCTACTACCTTGACATGATCTCATATAAATATTTTGGCTGAATTGTTGCTCGCCTAAAATAATTACTGAAATTGTATAATTTTCCACGTTTATGAAGTAGAAAAGACTCGTTGAGAATTCAAAAGTAGGTAAGTAAGTTAAATGTAGGAAGAAAAACCGTGTTCATACCTTATATATGCAATATTAGTTATCGCACGTATCACAAGATATCACCACTAACAGAATATTACATGAGCACTACACACATTCACTAAGACAATCTCAACGATTGTCTCATCGTCAGGAGATAGGTTCCACGATAAAATCGCGGAGCGACGCATCACCCAAAAACTCAGTCTCATATACAAAAAGTTCCACCTCCACCATTGATTTTGCCTCCAAACACGTGTAGTAAAATGTTTATAAATAATTTAAATAAATATATGGGACACTTGAACACATCCCCAATGTAAATAATTTAGTACTTATGTTATGGATGACGGACAACTGGTAGATATACTACATATATAATTTTAAATACTTACTTAAATATTTACAAATATACACCAAGGCTCAAAGAACCAATTGTTTATAGAAAATGTTTGCCCCTGCGGCTGGAATCGAACCCGCGACCCGCGGAGCTGAACGCAGGGTCACTACCCACTGCGCCAACGGGCCAGTCAAATCGTCAGAGAGTCAGTCAGTTTACAGAGTGCTTGTGTAGTCTTGAATACGTGCTGTAACTAATTCTGCATATTTAAGGTATGAAAACGGTTTTGCTTCCAACATTAGCATTACACAGATAACTTTTGTAAAAATTTCAATAACTCATCAATTCGCTCACACTCCGGATACGAAAATATCGTCAAACATCTGTAGAATTATCATACAAGTTTGCTAACATGATTATCTTCGTAAGGTGTTCCGTATGATTCAGCGAGCAAACAAACGTGTAAACTGGTACGCGCGAAACTTTCAGGGAACTTTTAATTGGAATTATAGGAATTGGCTGAGCAATGAACGTGATTTGACGATATTCTGGGAAATCCAGTCCCGGAGGTCTTGTTAATGACTTTCGAATAACTAATTATGTCGAAAACAATTTTTTCATGTGCTTTATATTGTCTCATAATTTACTGACTTCTGTTAATACCGATAATACAAGGTCTGTGAGCAACCTCGTTAGCGTCAAATTTAATGTTAGAAATATCAGACTTTATGTGCTATATGATTTTTTCTGCTTTCAAACCTGAGGGGAAAATTAATAAAACGGTCATTAGATCTGCCATAAC